>OY730478.1:5743696-15743696 GCA_963422695.1 Xylophagus ater
AGACCGGGTGCAGTTCTACATGGCGGTGAGTTGGCCGGCAAGCATAAAGTAGAAGCTAATAATTCCATTTTAGAGTAGATGGGAACCCGAAAACCATGATATTAATATACGGATGTTAACATACGGATCGTGCAATGATAGTTTAAGATGGAAAAATAATATGGAATGAAAAAAAAAAAACAGTGTTACCACGAATTCCTGCAACTCAATTTACAAGATTATGAGACTTAAGTCGTATGTCATATATAGTACATAGAATCCTTTTAACCCTTATGGGTTAGATCGCTTATTTATAAAAAAAAACATCAATTAGCACAAGAAGTACGGTAAACATTGAAATTTGGCGATTGTGTAAGAATTCTGCACGTAACTTGGTCGCATGCGATTTTAAATTAACCTATGTTTCACTCACACGATTGGCAAGTTTTTTTTTTACTTGGGTGCTGTAAAATGGCCCTATTACAAAGGTGGCATGATTAAAAACTGGACTTTTATATTAAGGATCATCAACTATTCGAATTACAAGAGTTTCGATATATTTTTCGGCAACCGAATTAGTCTCGAGGGTCATGACACTACCACTTGTATTTGAATAATTATAAAACTAATGGCTTTATATTTTCCAAATCTGTATTTAATTCAATATGTAAGAATTTTCTTTTTGTATGACTAAATTATACGCCATCTCGTATATGAATTTAACATTTAAACCATTTTATTCTTGTGAAAAGTTTTGAACATAAATTGAACGAATAAAATGACAAGAAAACATAAATCTAACGAAAACTGTCAAAGTCACTCAGTCAAAACAATAATTTTTCGTGCAGTTTTCACTGTCATTTCGAAGCTATCAATCTTATAATCTTTCCCATTTCGTTTTTGGTTCTATATAACTTTATGTTGCTATGCTGTTATGCTTTTTGTGTGATATACGGAATTCCCATTACAATTATGAAAATTTAAATATTCTTGAAGTATGTCTTTCGGAAATTCAAAGAAGACTATATATTCCGTTTGTTATACGATTGTCAAGACATTTTCCTATACAATACCTTTTTGGTTTCCATTAAAAATCCAACGAACTAAATGAATTGTTTTCTTTTTGTCTTATGAAAACCTGAAACATAAAATTCATATACATTTTCTTATTTCCTTTATTAAAGCTATTATTTATAGAAATAAATATTTAACATGAAATTGAGATTTATATATTCTTAATTAATTTTCATTATATCATTTCTTATGTTGTTATCTTTTTTAGTTAAAATAGCAGAAATTAAATGACTTTTTTTCTTTTACTGTGTTGATATTTTCATTTTAGAAATTCTCTTTTTTTTTTAATATAATAAATTATTAAAAGTAATATTTAAGAAATTTATATTATTAAGATAAATGAAAAGTGATGACAGTTAGGCTAAATATTGAAATTTATGAAAAATGTTATTAAAAATTATTACTAGAAAGTTAATGGTATTTTGCTAAAGGAACAAGAATGTCAAATTTAACATGGTATCGTCTATTTATGTAGTTAACCTACATAATTAATTTAAACAAAATTGGTTCACAAATTTTCTACTTAAATCTTAAAAACGGTAAACAAAAAAACGACAAAACTTTCTAGTCACCCTGGTTTTTCCTTATAACTTTGCCCTCCCCCAGATCGATTTTGCTGAAATGCAATACCCAACCAAGTTAAGGAATAAGCAACTCATATTGTAAATTTCAGATAAATATCAGATAACGCGTTTTTCAGTTACCTTGTATACGGACGGACATGCATAAATCCATATAACTTTTGATTCCCTACACAACCATACCCTTAAAACCTTTATACGACGATTATTACGATGTGTTTACAAATGGAGTGACAAAACTCATATACGCTCTGGTAGTACCTACCTAAGTCATAATTAAGGAAAACATTTGAGAATTGTTTGCTACTACCTATAGGCTTGACTCAAAATTATTTTCCAGCACGTTGACTAATTAACGCGTACTAACCGAGGTTAAGTTCCTCATAGAAATGTTCGCGCATCCCCACGGTGTATATAAAGCTAAAATTGGGAATCTTATTGGGTTGTGTTTTTGGAAATTTCACTTTTTTAGCTCAAGCTGACATACGTCCATTTCTAGAAATCATACACCGATTGGGTCAGTGTAAAATTCTACAACATCACATTCGTCATTTGAACATTGGCTTCTCTTTCCTCCCATAAAATGTTCACCAGGTAAAGAACCTGAATACACCCAACTCTTTTTTTACACGGTAGATACGTTTCAACGAAAACCGCGTAAAAAAAACCGTGTAAAAAAAGACATGCAGCGCATATTAAAATTGAGGATGTGTTCTACAACTTTAAAAAACCGTGTAAGAACAAAAAAGAGCTATAGGTTGTCCTAAAAAGCGTGCAAAAAAAGTATAATATTAAAAACCAACACTATTCTAATGAAAAACGGAATATAATGAAAAACAAATATATTTATATATATTTATATTCTGACGAGTTTGAATCCAATAAAGAGTCTGGTTAATTAATTAATTAGGAAATCTGTAATCAGCTGCTGTGTTTTTGGTTTCTCAAGTTGCTTATACAGGTCTTGATACCCAGCTGTACAGATCTGCATGTTACGTTTAAATTTTAATGCACGTTCCATATCGGGATCATATGTGAGAAAATGATTTTCCATTCTTGTAGCAAATTTCAAACCATCGCGAATTAAATCAACTGTTAGTTGATGAATTTCATCATCATGGTTCTCATTAGTAGCATCAATTGTTGCAGCTTCAATTAGATCCTCCTCATCCAAAGGTTTATCAAACAATTCGACCCCAGATTTCGCAATAATATTACCTTTTTGTTGTAAGAAAATATTGGCACTAAAACTTATAAGAAACAAATATTTTTTTCTTCAACCAACCACAATGTTAACACTTTTGAATACAATTATTTAATCATGTACTTAACACGCAATTTTAAATACATATAAAAATATAAAATGCGACTAAAACAATTCCGGGAATTTCCCCAATTATATTTTATTTTTGTAACTGCGTATGTATACAAAAATTTTTTTGGATTTCGTGTTAGAACAAACAATCCGTGTAAAAAAAAATATTTTTTACTTTTTGTGGACCGTGTTATTTCAAAATCGTGTAAAAAAAGACCGTGTAAAAAAAGAGTTGGGTGTATAACAACCAAACTGAAGCCAAAACTAAAAAACAAAATTTAAATTTTTAATGAATACTTTATTTTATTGTATTAAGGATTTTATTTTTTCTCGTCCTGCTCTCTCTAATTTATTTATTCTTGGAAACATTGTTAAATTTTATGTGAAATTAATTTAGCATGAATGCTGATATTAACATTATAAGTGACCTGTTTTTTGTTTTTTTTTTTTTCTTCTTCTCCATTTGTAACTTTAATAAATTTATGAGATTTCTGTCAATACCACAAGAAATTGTACAGACGAAAACTTTATTGAGCGGAAATAAGTTCCTTGAAAATATATAAACCACAAGAACTCTGCGAATCCAAAGATCTAATATACCTTAAACCTGTGTTTATCTTAACTATTCGATATAAACAAGTACACAAGTTTGTATATTTGTGTTTTGTGAAAATATGGTTATATTTATTGGTGTCGGATTGTTGGAAGTAGAAAATTCAAAGATACCATAAAGTTGTGATTAAGAAAGTATACCAATGAAGATTGTCGAATTAAAGAGTATAATAATGGTTACGTTATCACACCCAGATAGCTACAAACTTCACCGTTTTTTACCTCAATTAGGCTAAGTTTTGTAAATTAAAGACCAAAAATATTTTATAAGATTTTATTTTTGGAAATCAACTTTATTTCTTGATTCCCAGAACACAAGGGACAAGTGATTCGTTAAAATGTTTAGTATTTGGAAGACTACTAGTTGAACTATAGAAAAATATTAAAGGAAAACACCAAGAAAAATGATAGATAGTACAATGTGGAAAGATTCCTTCCGATAAATAAATGTCTATCATTAGGTTAGCTAGATCTAGTACGAAACCGGACCATCTGAGGACCTGTGATTTGTTGGTGCCATAAAAAATATAACAACAAAACTTTATAACATAAAAAATAAATGTTTATTATTATCATTAACAATAAAAAGTTGTTTGTTTTTTTATTTTATTTTAGATTAATTAAAAACTAATATAAAGTTCTTATAAAGAAAAGAAAATGGAATTTATTTTGTATAAAGACTTTCGAATTTTCCATATATATATTTCCCAAAAGTAATTCAATTGTTCCAACATGTTGATTCATTTCTATATTACGAGATATTTATGCAAAGTTTTCTCCAAAAATTGTTTATAGATAACCATCGTCAAAGGATATATAAATAAATAGTTCTGAAGATACAAATATTTCGTATCTAGGATATTCCCACCTTCCCTTTAATAAAAGAAGAAAAATACCATCGAATATATTATTTCTTACCTTTCGATATCAGATTCTCTTGGGATGAAACAACTTTATTCGAATATCTATATCTATATATAGACTCCTATATCTATTCTGAAATGGATAACAACATCCTTTTCGATATTTCGGATTTATATAAGCAAATCTTTTTCTTTTTTTTCTTCCTCTAGGAGGTACTTTATACAAATATAAAGTAAAATATTATATGGTATCTCAGTTTGTATATATACAAGTAGTTCTATTAGGAATCGAATATATCTTCTACATCTTTTGAGATAATGCCTCTATAAAAGGACATCAATGGAAATTTATTCAGGATCCGAAAAACGAATATATGATAAATTTTTATATATGTAGATCCTTTATGTATCCCTCATTTTTCTCGATGTGTTTTTTTTTTTTTGGGTATGTCCACATAAAATGTGGTTTCCCAGTTAATATTATAGTCTTAATCGCTTCAAAGATCCTGTTTAAACCAATTTGTGGTATTGTGGAATGAATTTTTCATTTTTTTTTTAACTTCCTCCTTTTTTTTTAATATAACCAAAATGAAAAGGTCGGTTTTTAGTGAAAAGTCTAAATATAGAAAAAAAGAAAAACTTTTAATATTTAGATTTTTAGAAAATATTTCATTTTCATGTTAGTAAGTGAAAGTTTTATTGAGAATAAAAAAAATATATAAAATTATGTTTGAAAAGGAGTTTGTAAAATATATAAGAAACTAATAAAATATTTATTTTGGATGAAAAATTAACCTAGATAGTGTTTTGAAGATATTTCAGTAAATTTGTATAGGCGATAGCGAGGCAGTATTGGTTTAAACCAATGTGTACCAACGAAAGCACTATCAAATCTGGTTTTATTTGATCTTATTTTTAAGTAAACAATACAAAAGTTTTATTAAAAACCATCTAAAGTCTGTTATTTGGATATAACGTCCATAAGCTCTGCGTAAATATGTTTATACAAAGTTATAGATTCAAGAAACAGCTATATTTAATAATATGTAACAATTGTACTAAAATGAGTCAAAAATAAATAATATAAAAGTTCAGATTAAGCAAATCTTATACCCATCTTAAACCCTAGGAACGGAACACAAATCGTATTATAAGAATTATAATTAAAATCTTGAACAAACTCCAGATAATTTTCTTATATACTTTATTACCGAAAATGTAGATTATAATAAAATATTAAATTATGTAGAAAAATTTCCAAATGAGCACTTAAAGTATATGAGTTAATTCTGAGTATAAAAAAGAATGTAGAAATTAGGAGGGCTTTTTAAATACCCATTTAGGTACCTAAATTCATTTAAAAAGAATTTTATGTTCAATTTTTTAGTGGCGAATTTTATCTATTTAAAATAAACTGTTTTATAACTAGTTTTAAAATATACTCAACATTTGGTAATAATAGGAATAATAGGAATTTCGGAAAGTAATTACAATTTGAATCAATTCTGTAAAGTATTCTGTATAGCGAGCTGGTTATTGGGTAATGCAAGAAGTAATCTAGGAAAATAAAGACACAAAAATGAAAAGGTTCATATTTTATCTTTCCATTCATCTCACTATTCCGTCATTTTGTTTCTATCCATTACAAGACTGCGGAATTGAAGTAAACAGTTTGTACTTCAAGGATTAAGAAAATACAATCTTTGTACCACAAAATAATGGAAATATCCACGTTAATCCTTTAATTCACTATAAGGTATATTGAAATCTTTACGTTTCGAAAAGTACAAAAAGAGTATTTGAAGAAGACACACTGCACCAGTTCTTTAACTTCTTCCTATTTGAGTAATTTTAAGTAATCTGCGAGAGAGATAGAATTAATGCATTAGTTATGCAATTTTTAGTAATGCAGATACAATCCGACACAGACCACTTCCTATGATTCGCTAGAATCATAAATCTAATTAGTTTTAATTAGGACTGACTCTGGAAGCATCCCATGGAGAAATTTTGAAAATTTTTAATATGGTGAAAGATGATCAGGGTGTTAATCATCATATTTTCCCAGAATGAAATCTATTTATGTCATACGAGTCTGCATATGAATTTGAATTTAAAACATGTTCTTTAAATTTATAATACTTGTAATATTTTACACTACAGAAGATTCAGAAATATCTCTTAAAATAGAAGAAAAGTTTTAAGAAGTTTTCCACTAAATACACCAGAATTAAAATGATATCTTCAAAAATGATTTTTATTCATATGAATATTTTCATGACAAGCAAATTTATTATATATTAAATTAAATGCATTTCAAACACTGAAATAAGTTTTCTCCATAATTTCCTATTCTATGAGAAGTTTTCGAATGCCTCAAGAAAAAAAAAAAAAAAACGAAGAAAACTTCTTCGAACTATACAATCTGTTCTTCTTTACATGCGTGATAAATAACTAAATTTGATTTTCTTCTAATTAAATTCTGATATTGTTTTTAGTACATACATATAAATAAAATAGGATACGTGACAAGATAACAAAAACTATATATTCCCATTACTTAGAATATTCTGTAACACCAAGGAGGAACCGAACGAAAGTTTATTTCGGAAAAAACCCCCAAAGGAAAAATTGAAATTCTCTTGTGGCAAGAAAATTAGTTTAGATTCTTCGTAATGGCATAAACTATTCAATTGTTAGGTCTTTTGAATTCTAAATTTCCACCCGTTTGTATATGTGATTACCATATAATTGATGATTATCAATGAAATTCCTCTTGAAGTTATCTCTTATAGCCCGGAATCATAAATTTTAATAATAATTACGTTTAGTATTGTAGGAAAGTTTTTTTTATCCATTTATGTTCTCAAAAATATTATCAACAATTATTTCACATGGGTATTATAAATGACGGCTAATTACTTGAGAATTTTCAAATTAGATAAAAGCCACAGTCATAGTTATGAAAATTCCAACACACATTTTCTTTACAATTTAGTTATCTAAAATTTCGAGTATCCTAAATGGTATCATTATTTAATTTATACTTTGGGATGTCGTAAGCAGCTACAATATTAGTAGTTAAACATAACATAGGCAAAATATCTGTAAAATTTTCATATGCGCCTGAAAATATGTTCATTATAATATCTTGATGAAAATTTAGACGTTTCTTAAATCTTTTGTTTGAAGCACATATTCGAATACAAGACTTAACTAAAATATGTTTTTTTCTGATTTTCCCAGACATTTCTCGGGCTTTTACCTAGTATGAATCTAATACCTATCTTAGTTCGTAGGTATGAAGTCTTAAAGAATTTTTCTAATACATTAAAACCTGGGAAAGTAAAATAACCTTAGTGATCTAATTTTCATGACAATGACTGTATTTTATTATTAAAATTATCTAAAATGAAAATTTTCAAAAGTTTATAGATTTAATTAAATGTTTTTCGTATAGGATTTTATTATACAAAAACCAACTAATTTGACTCTGTGGGAATTTGAACAGGTAATGAAAAACAAAAAAAACAACGGAATTTAATATTTTAGATTTTCAAGAGTTTTGGGAATATTTAGAATAATAGCGGCCTAATTCTCTTTATAACTATTTTACATTATCATATTACATGGATTTAGATTGTTTTATTAAAATATTAGAAATTTAGAACTGTTTTACCAGATTTTAATATAATAAATTCATTATTATGTAAAATATTTTAGTGTTTTCTTTTTTTGTAATTATTATCCGATTTCGATGCTCAACAATTTAGAATTTGACAATTTTATTTAAATAGAAATAAACATTCATTAAATAATATCCATTTTAGGCAATAAACAATACTAATATTGTACCCAATAAAAATTCAAACAAGATTATATGGGACCCGAAAAGATTTTATCATAGATTCAGTCAGATTTATGGTATTATAGCTCCTTTGTAGCTGGTATAAAAGTTAATAAGGAACATTTGAAATTTATTTTAGATCTTTAGATTGTATTTTTCGAATATAAATAAAAAGATCTAGGTGGATAAATATTTCTTGTTTATTATTTTATTCCAATATATCCTAAATTGGTTACCATCAATTTAAAAAGGATGTTTAACCAAAGGAAAAATGTTTTAAGTTGGCAGGGATATGAATTTTAGATTAAACAATATGGGCCTAAGTTGCAATATAAGTTAGAGTAGAGTAGATAATAGAAGAAAAGGAGGATATTTACTATAAAGAAATAAATATATTAATTCAAACTTATTTTTCAAAATCTAAAGAAGGTAGGAAAACAAAGGAAAACTTATAAAGAAATTGTAGTCCTTCCTTTAAAAAACAAACAAATTATTCTGCTAAATTTTATAATTCTTTTTATGTCAGGAATTAAACCGCGTACGGTGATAGTCAGTAGTGAAGAGAGCTTTACTGGAAGCTTCTTTCTCTTTTTATAGTAAAACTTGGTAGGACGTAATTTAGTACACTAAATCAAAAAATGGCGTTCAGTAAAGAACATTTAAGGTACAAAATTGACATTTTACAAGTTGTCCTGATCGCGTAGTAATTCATTAAAGTTTTTTATCTAGTGGTAGTGGAGTTTGGTGTTATTGATTGTTGTGTCCTTAAATCTGGAAAATCTTCTTCTAAAATGGCTTGTATAAAACAATCGACATTTTGAATATTTATAAATCAAGAAACGACAATGATTTTGATCCAGCATATTGAGAAGATCAAGAGATTTTTAATTTTTTTGATATAAGAGGACAAATATTAGATTATTCTGCAACAGGTTAAATTCAAATTCGATTACGCACATATATTAAATACTGCAAATTTGTAAACCTCATAGAGATTTTGGTAATATAATTAAATAGAATTCAGTTTTCATATTCAGTTAGCAATGTTAATAAATGTCGTTATGTGGTGTAATTTTTGGTTTTAGAAAATATATACATTTTAGTTGAAACTCAAACTGAATTCCAACCACTTAATATACTGTACTGGAAAAAACCACTGCTAAATAAATAGTTTGGTTAAACTTAAAATTCCATAATGATTTTATTATTATGTATTTTAGAAATTCATATTTTATGTAAATATGAAATTTACTTTATGAAAATATACAAAAATTAATATAATATCAAAATTCTACTCTATTTATTTTTTTCCTTTTCATGAAACATTTTTCAGCAAATTTTTCAATATTACATTTCCTTTGGAAAATAAATTCTGACTTTCTTCATTATATTTATTGCTTTTGCAATTTGCAATTTTTTTTACCCATTTTCCTTTAGAATTGCAATTTTCAACAAAATCCTGGAAAAGAAATATTCTTTCTTTTTTTTGTTCTGCCTGATCTCATAACAATTCTTCGTCTATATTTGCAATATAAATATTTTATAACACATTCAACGAATTCTATATATTCTAGAATAGAAGAAAAAAAGAAAAACATGGTTCATGGTTCTTTTATGTTAAAAGTCATAACATATTTTAGTGCTTCGTTGGTGAATGAAATATGTATAAAGCATTGAAACTTATAATAATTTGACTCCTGAGGGTAAAGCTTTTCCACTTACATATCCGGCAAATGATATAGTATAAACTTTCAAGTAGACAGACAGACAGAGAAATAGACGGAAAATGTGTTCAATATTCTGAGAAAAAAAAGAACAAAAAGGAAAATATATTATACCGAGTGCGGCAAAAAAAAATGGATTTTAATAAGAAATCGATTGTCCAGTATTATTGGAGTACAGAGACTAGATATACGATCGAAATTCTCTACTCATTAGAATTCCAATGAAATCACAGGTAATTGCCATAAGCCGTAATGTAAACAATGTGTTTATAATATTCTTGGATTTACAAATACTTCGAAAAATCTTATAACATTCATCGAATTGAAACTATTCTGGTAAAATAAGAATTGCGAAGCGAACGTAGCCAGAAATGGAGTTATGAATTTAGTTTCAAATAGACAACGTCACTTTTAGATTAGGTCTATACCTTTTCAGTTTCAAAATGAGAATAGTAAACTTCAAAGTGGAATATTAAACTTCAAAGTGGAATAGTAAACTCATAGAGTTACATTAACTAGAGATCTCGTTTACCTCATTTTCATACAAAATTATGGAGGAGAAATGGTCACTATTTTATTTTCTCGCTCGCTTACTCCAATAGATAGAAGCCCAAGTTTTCCAAGTTTCGGAGATAACGACTCGCCGCTTAACCAATACGATATAATAATTTAACTTGGTTTCCCCTCAATTAGCATTTAAAATTTGCGTTATTTTTATTTTCCATACAAATAAACCCAAGTTTCATATTCCCCTCTGTCGGCCCACATGAGACAGCAAATTAATATCTCTAGTTAATGTATCTCTATGAGTAAACTTCAATATGAGAATAGTAAAAAGAGAACTCTGAAGAAAGTAGTCAAGTATTCTTAACAGCCGAAACGAATTATTCGTCAAAGAACAGAGAGTAAGAACCTTAGGAAGCCTTATGGAAGAAGGTCTGCAGACAATTACACCAACAACAAGAGTTTATTTCGCCGCTCATAGCCCTAATGTCATCTGTCAAGTGGAAGAATTTCAGTATAATATTCCCAGTGAATGAAATGCGTCAATATATGGCTTAATCAAGGTCGGGAAATATTGAAAACTTATTTCCATTTTACGTAATATGCATTTTTAAAATGAACTAAAAGTTGGCGCACCCTAAAGATATTTCGATTACTAAATTATCAGCAATATGGTATAAGAACTGAAGTCTAGGCCAGAAAGCCAACAGGATACCTTGTCAGTTATTCCAACAACGTCAGTGATAAACGAATTGGAGCCTCTAAACATTGTGTATTCAACTTTTTCATTTTCTATTCAATATATTCGATAAATTATTTAAGTATTTGTTTTACTCTAACTAGACTACTACACAAATAAGCTTTATTTTAGATCACATCTCCATTAAATATCTTATGTAAAGGTTTCCCCGATTTCCACTTCTCTGTCGGTCCCTGTATAAAAACGGATATAAACCGGAAGGTTTTTCATATGAAATCAACTAAATTTCCTAATAAAATATAATATATAAAAATATATTTTAAAATAAAAAGAAAAAAGTTCAACTTAATGGGAAAACATTTGATGGAAAATATTCCAGCAGGTATCTATCCTTTGGGAAATTATTTGAAATATTTATTATTGAGAAAATGAGGAAAAATTTCGATTATCTGTCTTACATTTATTTTTTCTATAAATACACCTAAGAAACGATTTTTGTTTTTGTTTTTTAAGAAAAGATTTTTAATATCATTTTACTTGTCATAAAATATTTGAAAATGTAATAAATCTTAATACTGATAATGAATTCTGAATATATGGAAATATTTCTATAAAATCAACGCAAAAGGATTTTCCCATTCTCAATGAGAGAAAATTTTCCTCATTTAAGATTTCTTTTTAACAGGTTTTTAATATTAAATTTACTGTCGTTAAGAATATTTTTTTCATAAGTTAGGTATTCGTAATGTAATTAATCAGAAAACAAAAATTAATCATGTCGTTCAACTGGAAAATTTTATCCCCGTGAAGCGTCTACCTTTTTCGTACATTATATGCCGCCATTAATTCTATCGTCATATTTGAAGTCCATTAAAATTTGTTCAGGTGCTACCAGAGGTGACATTTCAAAGGTATATCCATACTTTTCATTATATAAAATGGAAACACATGGTGACAACGTTTTAACAAGAATGACCTCATTAACGTTGGTTTTCTGCCTGGATCCCTAATTTATTCGTTTTTTTTTTTTTGTCTTTTATAAAATCTCCTGAATTCATTTTCATTAAACATAATTTTAGCCTCATGTCTTCATTTGCGCAAATAATATTTTATCATTTTAAACACGGGTCACACAAGTAATTTAATTTTCTCATCGTGGTACATCATTTTTGAATTAAGCACCTGATGAGTTCTGAGATATCCCAGAATCTTGCCAATTCGAAAATCTCAAGTGACAAACTAATTGCTTTTCCGAAATTGTACACATGTTGTTTTAGTACCGTGAGAATTATGATCTTGTGTTAATTTCTTATAATTTTTAATTAATGTTTTCCTTTTTTTTTTGCTTGGAAAAACTTGTTTTACTATTATTATTTGTAATTAAAAAAGCATCATAAAATAAGCATCATAACTTTATGTTCAATTTCTTTTAATTAATATAGTTTTATGTTTTATTTTTGGATCTTTAATAAGTGTAACATTTAACACGGAACTATGTCAATTTGCTTTTTAAAGTGACACATTCCTTTATACACATTTTCCGTTCGGTATACGTTTCAAAATTTTCTTGAGTTTTCATTAGAAATGAAAGAAAAGGAAAAATGAATTTCAAACATTTTTTTTGTTTTGAGTTGAGAACAATAAAAATAATTAGAACATCATAATGTATGCAAACATATATAGGAGAACTTAAAGATGCTTATTTAAAGTGAGATATTTTAAAATTTTGTTCATTTGAAAAAGAAAGTTGGAAGTTAAAAAGTCTTTCATATGATTTCATTATTATTATAATCCTTATATTGAACTAAAGTAATTCATGACATAATGACGATGTCAGAATTATCAGAACAAGTCTTTGGAACATATCCATGTTTGAATTTCTGAAAGATTGGGATCAAACTTGGGTAATTTTACTCTCACGATATAACTCCAGAATAAGTTACTGAATTTTATTCTATTTTGGTGCAAAATTAGGTTATAATGATCTGTTTCAATATTGTCTAAGAAAATTGGGTGGTTTTCCGTTACAGATATTTTATTATCTCATTATCTACGAACAGACATAGATGAAGCCTACTTCACATATACTTAGTTTACATGGCGACTTCAGAATTGACTGGAGATCGCGTTGAAACTCAACTCGCGTTTTTTAGCTTTGCCGGATTGAAAGATTGACTTGAAATCGACTTGAAATCAGATTCAGTTTGATAGACTCTTGCAAACAAATTTTTATTTTATTAAGTTTATCTTTCGTTTCTTTTATACGATTCGAAGTCAATCTAGGGTTTACATCCAAATTTCAAGTCGATCAGAAAAATGTTTGTGATCGGATCGACTCAGGTCGGATTATAGTCGATCCACGTTTACATATGTAGGAGTATAGGTGTTTTGGTTTAGTTTAGGTTTTTTTTTTAAAAAATACAATGTTGAATGGTCAAGTTGGTTGAGACCTCGTTTTTAGAAGCTGATGAGGCTCTGGTTCAAATCAAGAGCTCGGTTCTTCATAATATATTTTTCTTCGCCTACACATGGAGGATTTTCGGATTGAAGTCGACTTCAAGTAGATCTCATGTAAACGAACTAATAGTCTATGTCGCACAACATTGATACAAACTGATTTTTTTTTTTTGGATTTTCGAGCTTGGTCAATTTTTGGCAGTATAGTATAGTGACCTGAAATATAAACTTAGTTTTATTATAAAATATCAGTCAAAGAAATTGTCTCAATTGTTTTTATTATCCTCTTTTTTTTTTGAATTACAAATAAAACACACAAAATTGTGAAGTTCATGAATTATTATCGCATAATTCATTGAAATTTTGGTCCACTGGGAGAAGAATCTTTGTTACTAACAAGAATATAAAACATGGATTTGTTCGCCTCAAAGAATAATTGAATGTCATATGAAAATGTCTTCGGAAGACATCACTTAGATATTTAAAGGTAAATTTTTGAAGTACTATATAAGTATAGTATAAGTAGTAGTATAGTAGTATAAGTTTAATACGTACAATAAAAACAGCGATAAAATTTATATAGTCCTTAAAAAATCTATAATAACAAAAAAAAAGGAAAATCAATTCTCATTATGATAATGATAACCGTGAAATCACTATAAATTCGTTGTTCCTTAAATAACAATGAAATGTTCCTTTGCGAATGTTCGTGATTCCTTCAAAAACAAAAAAAATAGTAGCTATATACACGAAAATATGATTTATTATATTTTTATACCTAATTTTTAGTAGGTCAAGGTTTTACGCGTATTTTTCATAATCGTAGGATTAACTCGAAAATATGGTTTCATTTGCTGGAAAGGATATACTTTCTGCCTAAAAAAAAGAACAATCTCATTTCCATATATTCAATTTGAATTTGATTTCATAAACAAAAAAACATGATAAAAGGAATTCCATTAGTTGTGCTTGTGATTTCTTCAATTTTCCTCAATTTTCCTCAATTTTCCTCAATGATTTACGAATTGTATTTTCCTCTGGTTTAAATATCCATTCATGTGTGTTCTATGGAGAAAATAAATTAACAAAATAAACATTTTGTGAATAATGTTAAATTACTTCAATAAATGAGCTTTTTTTTTGTTTTATCTGGTTTCGTTAACAACATTATTAATAACGTACACAATCATAAAAACAAAAGTATATATTTAATGAAAGTATTTTGTCACGCATGTTACGGAATTTCGGCGGCTTCGTGATATTTGATGATACCAAAATTAACCATCAACTTTTTGACTTGAGAACAAAATTAAACCAATTAATCTTTGTATGTAATATTTCGTTTGTTTGTTTTCCGTTTTGATTGAAATGAAATCGTTTAATAAGAAATTTAACATTGACTTCAATTCATATTCGATAAATAACTGAAACAAGGATATAACAGAGTGTTAAGGAATTGATTTATTTAATTGGAAGAAGTTCAAGTTATTGAATTATTCAAGGAGATGAATTCCAATTTATAGAGAAATTAATATTTAATAGGCTCAATAACATGTTCTTGAATAAGTCAAACGTTTAAGATTGCATATAGTACTATAATAGGTTTTGATCTAGAAACAAATATGTAGTACTAGTTATTGTGTTCCATATAGTTAAATTATGCTATGTTTCATATGAAATCTTGGAAGTTAAACTTTTTGTGGATGCATTTGATTCATTTGACAGATAAAAGTAATCTAAAAGCTTCGACAGTCTATACTAATTTCCATACTGTTGCGTGCTACCCCTCTGGTTCGATGTTATAAAAATGATAACACTTTTTATTTATATGAATTTAATATATAAACTTTATTTACAATTATTTCTGTGTTAACAATTAGTCTTACAAATATTTCTCTTTTAATTATTATTAATTTATACAAGATTAATTTATCCGCAATTTACTTAGAATGGAAAACACTATTTGTTACTTTAATATTTCACTGATTTCAACTGTTGTAATCGTTCTCCAAAATCTCTCTGATCATCGCTGGTCAAGTTCTGAAGTTGAACTGTTTCAAATCCTTCGGTGTTTCCACTTTATATACTCATCGTCCAAGTTTGAGAATATACATGGAAACGTACTTCTAGAATGTCAAGAAACTTTTCTTGGAATTTTCTAGAAACGTCAAAACGAAGTATGATCATTTTTGTGACTAGTTCGTGTTTTCTTAGAATATTTAGTGGTTTCGAGAACCATTAAACATTCTAATTTATTTCCTTTTGTCTTAATTAATTACGTGGAAATATAGTGCAATAGTTTTTTCATTGGGTAGTTGAATAAATTTTGAGTGTTGTCTAAGAAATGACGTTTATCATATTACTTGCGCATTATGTATCGTGAAAACTTATTTATGTTAATGTACTGCCAATAAGGTTATGGTATTTTGTATATGACATAGATGAGGTGCAAAAAATCAGTGTTTTACTGAATTCAAAATTCAAGGAAGCGTTACTTTTCTGCTTCAATCTGCTTCAAAAGATCTGCTAAAAGTTATCATTTGCTTGTGGAAACGTATTGGTGAAGATGTTCTGTTATTTTCCAACATGATAACCTTAAACGACACACATTGCAAAATCTGTGATGGGAACGTTGGAAGTACTTGAATAGGATGGGATGTTTTTCCTCACTGGTTTCTCTCGATCTAGCAGTACTACAAAATTTTTTGAAAATATCAAAAATGGGTCGATGAATAGATAGCTATTTCACTGAAAGATTCCCGAAAGATGGAAAGATATGTAGTTAATGATGGACAATACTTTGAATAAGATATTATTTACTTTAACACTCAAAATCAATAAAACTCCACAATATACATTATAAAACCCCCAACTTTCAAGAAATCACACTTATTTCGTCCTTTCTACATTTAGTCTTATCAGAAGGAGGGCTATTTCTAGTGTATGATATTGGCAGTGTATTTCTTTTAAAATATAGAACTATATTTTCTTTTTTGTATGTTGAATTTTACATCAAATACAAGTACATACTAAGAAAATCATATTTTCTTTTCAGTTCATTTACATATCATAAATCAAGTTAGAGGAAAAACAAAAAACAAATATTCTTTAAAATATTATTTTTTATTTGAACATATTTATGTAAATTTTATAAAAATTATGATTTATGATAAAACAGAAAAGAAAATTCGTGTCTCATTTTTTTCTTTAACAAACAGAAATTCCTTTAAAAATTACCTTATAGAATTTAATTTGTTATTCTCTTAAATATATTTTTTTATTGATTTTCTTTTTTCTTTATATAAAATATTTAATATAGAATATTATTTTTAAAAAAATTATGGAAAATGGTGAAAAATTGTATTTATTATTTTCACCGGAAAATTAAATTCTCTTTCTTATAAACAATTTTTAATTTATTATTCAACATTTTCACCCAAAATCAACACAATTTATCTTGAATTTATTAGATCTATTAAAGGCCAATATTGTTAGTCTATTTATCACCGAATCGACATTATCAAATCATTTCGAAATTGTTGAACACATATTAAATCCAAATAAAACACAATAAAAAAAAAAAAAGGGCAAAGAAAAAATATCTGAGAAGGTATTACGATCCGTGTATATAAGAAGGCTTACGCAAATCAGTTTAATACCTCATTTCGACGTGATTGGAATTGAATAATGATGGGGCTTTTTATCAATCGCGAGATGAATTACAAAAAAGGATTCTTATCAGAGAACACACAAAACACAGAAACGGTGTGTGTGTACGATTTGTAGAACGTCTACTTTAAAACTGTTATACAGGGAAAAGCTTTTTCATGATAACACAAGAATATGAGAGAAGAGAAATTAACGCATGGTCATTGGAAAATGTGTTTTTCACATACGTAACTGTTATACGCATTTTTGGCGGGACCAAATTTTAAAAAGCTTACATTCTAAAAATACAAAATTTTTATTTTTGAGTTTAAATTTCAGTTGTTGAGGTCTTAAAATATAGAAATTGAGGAAATTAAAAGCAATTTTACACTCACAGTATTAAAACTCTAGATTTGGAAAAGCAACATTTTAGTGGTTCTTGGAACACACTATCTATAAAAATGTATTTACACCTGCATTGCCTTCGGTTGTAAAAAAAAAAGGGAAGATTTTCCATGTAAAATTTCATTGGAAACCACAAGTTTTTGGGTGGAATGCAGTATAGTTAACTGAAATAATAGACTTTTGAAGATCTGTAGATATACATATGTATGAGCATGGAATCTATGTTAACTACATGCAGATAACAAGTATCGAAGCATTCATATGGGTTAAGTTTAAAATGGTTGAAGTTGTTTTAATATTACACAATTGATATTGAAGTCTATATTTAACCTGCGGGAAAATATTCAAGTTTAACATGATACTGAAATAAATATTAAATAATATTCTATTATATTCAATATTCTAGAAGTCCTAGAAGCTCCTGTGCCAATGTAACTGGGAATGTTTAAAAAAATTAACTTTATTTGGAAAAATAAAAGTTTGTCCATAGTTGGACTTGAACTTAAAATCTTTTGCAGTCAACGGACCTAACTAATAAAGCTATGGTTAGTTAGAAAAATGTTTACGATTACGTTGTCGTTGTGTGTAATTTAATATATTGTAGATTATTCTATCTTGATATAAATTCTACAGAATTTCTATTCATAGAAGACTTCATATTGTTTCAAGGAACACTATGAATACTTCTCGAATATATAACAATGTTTAGATCCTGAGGGAATATTTCAGGCGCATATTGTTATTGTTATAAAAAGGTTAGGAAAAGAAAATTACATACCATACGCCAATAATAAATTTAGATGATGTCTACTACAAAGTGAAGTACTTTTTATACACACCAAAAGCATAAAACAGGAAAAACGGAAAAACGGAAAAAATACATAAAAAAAAAGGAAAAATATGTGAAGTATTTCATAGTAACAGTTTCAACCGTAAAATTGGGTAACCCGTGAAATTTCCTTGAATTGTATGAATCCTTCTAAGGAGGATTTGGTTATCTCATAAAAAAAAGCTGGTGGTGTGGTTGACTTGATTGTTGGTTCGTTGATTTCATGATAAACGTCGGTATATAGGGAACAAAAGAAGTAATACCTATTAGTAGCCTAAAAATTGCTCAAAAGTCATAAATCAGCACATGGTTTTGATTTTCATATTGTTTACCATAGGTCGGTCTCGTGGGCTTCTCTCAAATGTTTAGAATCACGCGAACTTTTCGATATAACATGAAATTTTATAAAAATTGTATTTTGATTTTCGGTTTTGTTAATGCGCATCCGCTTCTTTTTTTTGAAAGAAGGAACTTCTAAAAATCTTAAAGCTTTTGCGAAAAATATCAGTTGTACAAGAGTCGTTCCGGTGTTCGTTTGCGAATAGATTTTTGTGACGAGTTTTTCTCTGTAATAAGAATATAATTTGACGAAGTTTTTCATTTTATTTTGGTTTGTTACGGATTTCCGTGTCTTAGGTCAGTTGTCAGAGATTCCACCAAGAATTATTATATCTTTAATTTTATTTCATTTAGAATATCTGCATTTTGTACCAAATTTTTGGTTAATTCTTATTTATCAAATATATTATTACGTGTTGTTAAGTTGATTTAGTTTAAGTGAAATGGACAATGTTTAATACTAAACGATGGGCTTACAATTTCTTAATTTTTATGGTGTTTTTGGTCCAGCAACAGTGTGGATCAACAGCTGAAGGTGAGTTTTCGAAAATATTATCGTTTCCGGGTGGCGGGTTGGTTATAATAAGGAAAATAACAAATTATAATTTAAAATAGTTTTGCCTTCGACTATAAAAATTGTGGATGAAAAATTCGGATGCATAAATAAGAATAGTTTCTCATAAAGTTCATAAATTTTGATCAAAACTTTTTCAAACAAACTTTGCCTACACAAACTAATTTGTTGGTCACAAAATTTGTGCAATTCAGTGCTATTTCATGTGTTTCCGTATGTAATTTTTGGGGGTAGTTAATTTTTATATCTAAAATGAAGAAAAAAAATCATTTATTTAAATTTATCTTAAAGTTTATTATCTTAAAATTTGAAGAAAAAAACTTCCATAATTCATCAAATATCGCACATAACCGAAAAGGACAAAAATTCATGTTAACCGAATAATGAGATTTTCATGTTATGCATTTTCATAATTTGGAATGGGTCAGTTGGTTATAGATTTATCTTTTTCTTTTCTTCTAGTACCACTAAAGTGCTTCTTAGATCCTTCAAGTAGAGCGGGTGCATTCGTTTTTTGTGCTGTATTGTTTTATTATTTAATTCCTTGTTACTTGGGTTCAAAGTTTTCCCAAAAATTTTGAAAACTTTTTTTTTCATATGAACGTTTTAGTCCTCCGCAAATATCCCTTGTATCCCTTGGAGACCTCAACAAAAAGAAAATTCTTTTTCCATAAAATGTCAAGTAGGATACTATGTGAAGTGGTTTCTTTATATAAACATATTTTATTTATTTAAAATATAAGAAAAATTCCAGTGTTTTCGAAAATACCGCATTCTGTTCTTAGAACATCTTTAAAAATTCTATTTTGGGATGAAAATGTGGACATTAATAATTTTTTTTGCAGGGAATTTTAGACGTACACAAATTATTAGCATTTGTATTATTTAAATATTATTCAATTTAGAAGAAAGGGAAATGAACAACTCTCGTGCGTTTAAGCTCTCCTTATTATAAATAATTGATATAAGACTCTGGTTCGATCCTATTGCTTTAAATTTCAATTTAATAATAAAATAACAAGCAATTATAATACTAAATGAATTGATTTAATATAATTACAATATTTTCAACGGGATTAAAATCGAGATGGGGGTCATTAAAATCTTCAATAACAATGTATTTAAATTTTTCCACAATAAAAACAAAATATATTTTCATTTTGGAAAATGAAAATATTATAAAATATACTTTTAATGGTGCCAAAATAAATATAATTAAAATAATTATTTATGTAAATATAGGACACCTTTGGATTTTTATTATATTCTGAATTCATGGAATTACATATTACGAGAGTTATATTGATTAAAAACAAAAGTATTTTGGGAATTTCCATTTCCTGTAATCTAAATTCAAGTATTTTCATTTTCCTCGATTTTCGTTTTTTTTTTCATTTAATCAGTAAAGGAAAATCATCAATTTGCAATGCGCCAAACAATTTAATATGAGAAAGCATAATAATGGGAAAACGGACGTTGATTACTGGCTTGGGAATATATTGGTTTCTTTCTAGTAGAATGGGAATAAAGTTTGGTGTTGATAAACAATTTCGACTTCTAGATCCTGCTTTTAGACCTAAATCGATGTTCGACTGCCGTTTGGCTGTCTTTTTGTGTCAAAATTTCGTTTATCCTTTCGAACGGATTATATGGTGGTGATAAAAATTTCGGGAACTGGTCAGATGTTAGTAGGAATTCATCTTTATTATCTAGATCTGTAAAGAGAGTTAGTCAGATCTTATTTTATCATATAAAGTTGATATTTAGAACATTGATTTATTTCATAATTTTGTTGAAATGAATTTAATTTGCTGAAAATCTGGAAAAGGCTACCACAAAAAAGTGCCAAAAAACACAGAATGGCGACTAATGTTCACATTTCTTTCATTTGAAAGAGGTAATAAAAGACAAGGAATTTAAGTTTGTATCCTTATATCCCAGGAATTCTTCAAGTGTATACAATGACAGTGTATTTTTTTGGTTTGTTTTGTGAATTCGATCTGTTTCTTTTACAACCAAAAAGAAAGAATTTATAGATAACTTTTTTTTCCTTTTGCTCTCCAATGAATTTAAATAATGAATCTATTTATTTTTCCCGGCAAAACGGAGATTATATATAGTACTACCTATATCCAACATATATCACTAAATGGAATGCGGAATAAGGAACTTGAAAATTCTACCCACCAAAAATATCATCATTTTGGATCAAATAAAATATTTTTAAAGTAAAATTCCATAAATATGCTTTACCTATATTAATAATGAATATGACTTTGTTGAACCTTTGTGCGGATCTTATATTTTCTTATCTGATTTATTTCTGTTGATATTTCTTTATTTAATTTGAATATCCTAGAAATATCACTTATATCTAAACCCTTGAAAATATCTTATAAGATCTTTAGATACTGTTTTTCTTGTTGGTTTAAAAACTGCAGAAAAAGTAAGGAAAATCTTTAAATTTGTGTTGTTTTTTCTTTTTTTCTTTTTTCTTGAAAAATGTTATTTCACTTTTTCATCAATTTCCTTCATGGAAAAAGGAAGAAAACAAGACAAATTTGTTGTGGTATTTTGTTAAGATGTCTTGTCAGTAAAAATTTTTATCAGATATCTGAAAATGGGATCGAAAAAAGTAACCCAGCAAAGGTTTTCACCTTAATAATTTACAGACTTTCTTGAAGATATGTCATGAATTTCATTGAATTTATTAAAGCAACCCCGAAAAGATGTGGAAAAAAAGACCATAATATATTGATTTTTAATATTTTCAAAATGATGTTTTCTAGTGAAACATGAAGCATATATAATATGCAATCTAAATTAGGTTAATTATAATCAATCTAGAATCTGTTGTAATAAATAAGTGGCTCACATATGTTTTTTCAAGAGATTATTATAGATTATTGTGAACTATATGCATGATGGCCCTTCATTGCACTATATCCTCAAGGGTCTATTGTTCTGCCTGTACTGTCTTAATAGGGCAAGTTGATAAACTTATAAACTTGTGAGTTGATAAATTCAAATCTTCGGATTCCTAGAATTAATGAAAGGGTGTTTCAGACTGTTTCTAAACAGTTTAGATGATTCTATGACTGATAGTGTCCAGCCATTAATAGTGATACAAGTCTAATTTCTTACCTACTGAGGCCTAGATTCTCCCTTCGCAAGTAGCGAATTTGAGTGACAAAGCGATTGCAGCAATGTTTTGAAGTAGTGCTTTCGTAAACTACGAAGTTTCAAATTAGTTCAGACTCCGTTGTTAAGCAGTTTCTGACACCAACAAGAAAGTGCATTTGCTACATCTCGTTGTAACTCTGGAAATTCGCTTATGCCAGTTTACTGTCATTTACACGCGTGCCAAATAACTTATTCGTTTCAATTAAGTTTCAGGTTTACTTACAAATATCTAAGTGATAGAAATGTAACAATTAAATGCTTTAGAAGAATTTCTTGCGCGTGCGTTAACCACTTAAGGCTTTTCTGAATAAAACATACGAAAAATGAAATTTAAGAAATTCTCCATATGCTAAAAGAAAAAGTTTTTGAGCTATAAATAGCGAATTTAAAGAAATATTTTTAAAACTTAGTATAGTAAATTGTGTCAAGTTTATAAATATTTTCATCACTTTTTCAAATTAGAAAAGCATCAGTTTGCTACAAAATGATTATTGGAACTTTTCCGGAGTTTTCACATAACAGAATAATACAAATAAAAGGAAGTATTTTCTTATAATTTCATAGAGAAAAGAGCTAGTGATTTTTCACAACTTTGTCTATGGAAAATCTTTTTAAATTCCTATCAAATAAATTTTCCTGATAATTATTTTATTTTGAAAGTATTTCTAAATTTTCTTTTTGTTTTTCTTTTAAAAATTTGTTCAACTCATCTTCATCAACATACTTGAATGTTGCGGTCGGCATCTTCAAATTGATAAAAGTCGAGGCGAACCTATTTTGGTACCCGAATGCCAAACGCGCGTTATTTCAAATTTAGTTCAGGAAATTAAATTTGAAAAAAAATAGAGGAAAAGAAATTTCTAAAATAAAATACAGAAATAGAAAAAGGTAAATAGAGAAGGAAAATTGGAGCATTTTCTTTTAAGAGAATATCGTATCTCTTTTAAAATAAAAGAAAATCTTTTTATATCATTAGGAAAATGTGGCATTTTTGGGTTTTTAGAAAATAACATGCGTCCGTCAGTCAGTTAGTTTGATAAATTGTCATAGAAAAACGATATATATTTTTGTTTTTCCATATTAAAAAGAAGTGGAAAAAATCAAGGGTCCCAACAAGAACGGACAATTTGAATATTGTGGCATTTTCATTCAACACCTAACGTGGAGACATTACATTGCAATTAATCAGAACGTTACACTATGGACAAACCGATTTTTAAAATAATGCCTAATTACCCTTGACGTAGTCTGGTGCGAGCATAATGTTCTCAAAATTCCACGACTATCATAGAAATTCCGTATTACGTATAGTATAATATTTGCGTATTCAATCCATTAAAGGTTTGAATCAGTGTTCCTGAAACTTGAATTTCAACCTATATCAAAGAAAGGATAAGCGCTCAACAGATGTAAACTTCTTCATATCACAAAAAGGAATAAAAAGATTAACAATATTAAATCTACAGTAATTTTAATTACAAGATACGAAAACAGACACTAGTCTTTCGAAACGTTCCAAAGGATTTAAAGAAATTCCAAAAGCTTTTCTTAAATAAAGTTTGAAATAAATCATTAAAATATGAGAGCAAAAAAGAAACGTGTCCTTATTTTAATCCTGTTTAGAATATGTTTGAAAAAAATGTCGGGGAAATTTTCTTATCTCCAAGAAAAGATGTATTTTCATGTAAGGATAAGCAGATATTCAAGAGGCTTATTGTAAAAACGAAAAAAAAGTAGTAAATTAAGAAAATTAAATTTTAATTTGAAAGAGAAGAAAATGAAAATAAAAGAAAAACTCATATTTTAATTGCATAATTGAAATTTCCTAATTTATGCTATTTGTTTGGACCAAATCTTTCTAATTCACTAATTTTCCTTGCAGCTACAAACAAAGTTTTAAATTTAAATTATTTGTTTTAATTATAATGAATATTTTTTGGACATTCCTAGATACCAAGCAACAGCAACGATTTCACAAAACAACGTATAAAACATTTGTGGGGAATGTTAAGGTACATTAAAATCTTTCTGGTAATAGACGAGGGTGAAATAGCTAAAATGTACTTCGTTGTCTTCCACTTTTAAAAGGGTACAAACATGACAGGGATCAATTTATCTCGGAAATATTTCTCAAACATTTGTTAGAATTTCTTCTTTCTGGAGAAATATGAAAATCTTGTAGATTGGAATTGGAATCCTTTGTCGTTTTACAAAAAATAAAAATTTCTTAATTTGAACAAAAAATATGAGATTGGAAAAAAGAAAAAACAAACTCCAAAAAACCACGTCAGCTCATGCCGACAGTTCACTTCCTACTATGGTCAAGATAGGATGTTTCTTTAGTCGAAGGTAATTTTTTTTTTAAGAAGCTTTTTGTTCAAATTAGGAATTTTTTTTTTGACATGGTTGATATTTTCTTAATGTTTTTTTTTTTTTTGTAAAAAGACAAAGGATTCAATTTCAGTCTAGAAGATTTTCATATTTCTCAAGTAACTTGGAAACTTCAAGAAGAATTTTCGTTGTTTCATAATAAAATAAACATCGATTAAGCTACAACTATTCAATTTTAAAGACATATGATAACTGAAAATGGGAATAGCGCCGATATTTTGATACCCGATGGCAGAAATGGGACAAAAAACTGTTAAAACTAACAATATTTCAAAGCTTTTTCCTCGTAATTTTGTTCCTTCTTTTCAAAATTTCCTGTAATTTGCAGGTAACCTAGACCGTAAGAGCATAAATCTAATCTGAATCTAAATTTTATTCAAATCGGTGTATTAGTTTTTAAATTACATCCAAAAGAACTTTATGAACAGGATTATTTCTTTCTCCACCTATCCTTGGACCAATTTTACTGAAATTTAACATGATATCGTCTATTTAGGCAGCTAACCAACATAATTAATTTAAACAAAATTCCTTCACAAAATTTTTCTGAAAAACCATATAAAAAAAACGACAAAATTTTCTGGTCACTCTGGTTTTTGCTTAATAACTTCACTCCTCCTTTATCGATTTTGCTGAAATGTAATACCCAACCCAGTTAAGGAATATCCAACTGAAATTCTAAATTTCAACAAAATATCTTGTATTACCTACTATAGGGCATACAAATTAAACTAGAATTAACATAACTCTTCCTAAGAACAAATAATTTGAATTTTTTAAATGGAAAGTTTTTTAAAAAAGAAAAACGATTTCCTTTAAAAGAAAATTCAATTACCGTTCTTCTATCAAAACTTATAAATTCCTCTGAACTATCAAGTTTATTGGCTTCATTGCTTCATTAGGAAATAGTTGTTGTTCGAAAATCAACCGAATAAATAAGGCTGGGTGGAAATCTCACTCACTGATTCTTTAGATAGAAACTTTTAATTCAATATATAAAATATAAGATCTAAAAATAATCCTATTTACTAAAACATAAAACAAATTCTTAAGTAAAAGTTTTTGTTTTTTTTTTTTGTTTTTTGGGGTGTTAGGTTAAAAATGATTACCGTAACTTTGTAATATGTTAAATTTAATTTAATATTCGCGAAAAACTAATTACATTTGATTTGCATATTACTTTGAATACATATATATATGAAGAAATAACAAAAACATATACATAACCTATTATTTAAAGTTTAATGAGAACATATGCTGAAAGCCACCTTCTAAACCAATTTACGAGATGTTCTATATATATCATACTCATTATAATTTTATTCTACACATATATTATAGAGAACCTGAAA
Source organism: Xylophagus ater (assembly GCA_963422695.1). Taxonomy (NCBI): domain Eukaryota; kingdom Metazoa; phylum Arthropoda; class Insecta; order Diptera; family Xylophagidae; genus Xylophagus; species Xylophagus ater. Next base: position 5,770,074 of record OY730478.1, read on the forward strand.
AATTAATATATAAATGGGCTTCACAGGATATATTTAACGTACGTTAAGTATGTCAGCAATTTTTACCCTTAATGACTTTTGGTTGGCATATTAATATGTAGAAGTAAGCGTTCTGTATATAGTTTATGGAATTTCTTAAGGAATAGTTCATTATAAATACATAGGAGTACTTATTATAGGTACTCGTATTGAGAATATTATAGGAAATGGAATTTAAGATGTTGCCAACAGTAGGTGTAATGATACTATAAGTTTTCATTAAAAAAAAAAACCCTTATATACAGTGTAAAAGTTTTCAATTTTCTAATAACTATTTAAAAATAGAAAAAAAAATAATAATAAGATGAATATAAATTACAGTTCTTGGAACTAATAGTATCATTAGAGTACAAACTCGATTCTTGAATAGAAAATTTAAACCGCAACAGAAGTTTCTGGATAAAGAAAGTAATATAGAAAATGAAGTTCAAGATTTCGTGTAAAGGAGAACACTGTGAGTAAGGAAGTCAAAATTATGAGTCAAGTTTTTATGTCCTGAAATTGTGCTCTTCAAATTTCCATATTAAAATGAAATTTAGTGCACATCTTCTATATACTTTAGTACTTTTTCCAGTTATGATAAGCTGGATAGAGTTCAGCTACGTGCAGTAGTACACAACAAATCTAAGAATTGTATCAAGTTTCACTGGGCTTTCTTTTCCTTTTCTACACATCTTAGTGTCATTTTCTTTATAACAGTGATTACTTTTCTGAATTATGATCTTCTAGTCTCCTTGCAAGGTGAATCTTTGTAACTATTGTAGGCAAAGAAAAATAAATACATGAAGAACCGAGCCCGGTATTGAACCCGAGACTCATCAGCTTCTAGAAACGAGGTCTTTACCAACTCGACCATTCAACACTGTGTTTATCGATCTGTTCATTTGCCTTTTTCTAATTTAAACATTATTCAAAAAATACAACTTAGTTTATGGAATAGTTGTTATATTTCGAATAAATATAACAACTATTCCATAAACTTTCAATTGCTTATGCCAATTATTTTTGTATCAACAACTATTATGAAACTAATACTCCTACACTATCTCCGTTAGAAATACCAGAAAAAGTGCAAGATTCTATCATGTGTGGTGTTCTTTTAGTGTTTTGATTATAGGCAATCGAATCAGTCGTAAGAATCAAGATTATACTGTAAATTAGCATTAATACATTCATTTACAATCATAAAAATGTTAACTTGAAAGATTATTATTATTATTATTATTAATATTCAGTCATGATAATAGGTGCTGTAAAACTGTTAACTTTCGTTTTCTTGAAGAGAATTTTTCATTTTAAGATTAGCTAAAAAGTGATACTGCCAAGAAAAAGTAGAAACATTTGGAATTATTAGAAAAAATTTTTTTTTGAAAAATATATGAATTTCGGAACTTAAAGATTTAATGTGCAAACTTTTCCAAAAAAAAAAGAATATATACATTTTCCTACACGAGATTCAGAATGAAGTCATGCAATCACCAAATAAAAAGGAAAAACATTGAAAAATGAACTTTTCCTCTGGTTTTCTTTTTTTTTCTGGTAACAATCCACAGAAATACAATTTTTCCATCTCTATGGAAATATATATATTTTTTTAAAAAAAATGAAAATAATAAAATCCTGAGAGGAAATGAAGAGGTTTTTTCTTTTTACCTTTAAACTTTCCAAATGATTATTTCGGTTCTTTATTTCACCATTATCAGAAAAAAGAACGAATATTGTATAGACTGAACATATATTCTCAGATGTAGACGACAACTTTTACGTATAATAACAATGTTGACGCATAAATGCGTTTCAAGAATAGATATCACGTTCCAAAGTTTCAAAACTGCCATGGGAATTTTTCATGATATAATTACAAATCCAAGCTTTATCTAGTCTCATTCTATAATACAAATATTATAACACCCATTATAATATCACATCACAAGGTTCCATTTTAATTGGGGGTTATATACACTTTTAATGTCGAAAATGTTGCTAAAACTTGACATTCTCTATATGTCACACATTCCTGTCACATATATACACGTTTGTGTGACAATAAAATATGATAAGGGACTTGGATGCTTTTCTCTGTACGGGGGATGGGTGGTGGTGTATTCTTTTGCTTGAGTGGCACATTTTCAAAAGTCCTACCATATTACATTTTATAATATGTTTATAATTATGAAATATGATCAAAAGTAATTAAAAATAATGTTAAATTGTTAGATATTTTTTGCATCAAATAATAAAGTAAACATGCTCATTAAACTTTTTTAATTAGTTCAACATTTTTTTTTTTTTGAAGAAAAAAGTAAAGTGAATATCATATATTCGAACATATTTTATGTTCATGTTTAATGTCAAAGTTGAGTTGATATATCCTTATATGGTGTCGTAAAAATCAAGCCCTTTTTAATTTATATTAATTTCAAAAAAAAAAAAATTATAAATCAAAAGAAAAAATCTCAAGCAAAAATTAAACCTTATAATTTCCTTCAAGTTGTGCACGTTACATTTTTCAAGCGCCTGAAAATAGGCAATTTTCTAATTTCCTACTTCCCATCCTCAAGCAACAGCTTTAGCATAATTAGATTAAATATGGTTTAGTGTAAAATATCGAGTTTTAATACATTAATATATATTACACATATATTCTGGAATAGAATCTTTCATATTAGTTTCCGTAATCCAATTCTTCATTTTGGGATTCTTCAGATTCTTCAGTTTCAATATGGCTTAAGTTGCGACCTTTATGAAGAATGCAATAGTCTTTCGAGTTGAGACTGTGTATGTTTGATACTTTTGTTACCAATTTCAGTCTTTCGGTAAGGGCTACTTGAATATTCTTTCCATTAGTAACCTGATTAGTGGTATTATAAAACTCTTATTTGATTAAAATAAACTTGCAGAATTGGTTATTAAATCCTTTTATAGGTTGAACGTGATTTCGGATTAATGTAATACTATTATAGGTCCATTTTGATCAATCCTAGATGTATAAAGTATATGTTCTCGGTCAGTTATTTTAATGTCTTTAATGCCGATTTAATTTTAATGGGATGTAAATGGAAGATTTTGAGATTTGACCATTGTAGTGGGCCTGATTTTTATGTATTCCAATACTTCAATTAAATAATCCTGTAACATACTTTGTGTCAATGTATATTTTAAATAAAGGATCTAAACTCTTTTATTTTGGATTTTCTTTTATATACTATTTAATTAATTTCTTAAATAATTTTGCCTTTCTTTTCTTTTTCTTCAAAGAATATTATTAAAATTAAAACCTTTTTATTCAAAGCCAAAAATTTGTGATATAAAATAAATCCGCTAAATACAAATAATATTAAACAAAAAAATAATATATAAAAAACAGAAATGTTTAAATTAATTTCAAAACCGTTTTCAATTTGCTTTGAGTATCCTTTATTTTGTTATGATCCTTCCTATTATTTCTGCATTATAGATATTTTCAGAAAATGGAACTCTTAGAGATGTTGTCATATAATGAATGGGTGTTTGATAATGAAACAAATCGTCTGTAACAAAATTGCCGAGAATTGTGCCAAGAGTTGTACCCCCGATACGGTATACATATTGTTATATCCTTTAATTTAATCCTACTTTGATGATTGTGATGATATTGATTTAATCTGTCAGCATTCTCGGAGGGTTTTTACTTGAGAGTCTCTTCATTTATATAGAATATTGTATGTGGGTGGGATATGGATATTTTCCATATAACATTGTGTTTTGTGATTTTTTTTTGGTAGGAAGGTTTATTCACTTGGAACGTGACTTTTCGCGTAAAACATTTACTAAAATGGCATTATGCCAAGAGAGTAAAAGAATTTTGTTTCTGTTCGTTAAAATTTACCCCATGACAAGGAATGTCTTTATATATATACGAGTAAATATCTAGGCAGGTCTTACTAACAACGTGCCAATATATCACTTTGATTACGTGTCCATTACAAAATAGAATATATATATATATATTTTTTGTTTTGCAGTACTAAGTAAAGAAAAGACGATGGATTTACGCAGAAATTGGTTTATAGAGCCGCTTTTTCCTTTTTTTTTTTTTGTTGTTGACATTTTCTTCTCTCTCATATAATACAAAATAAATCGGATACCAAGAAAAAACCAAGAAGAAAATAGAAAAAGTTTTATTTCTTTCATTGTTAATAATAAAATAGGAAATATAATACAATGAGTAAATTTTTATATATTTCAAATTCATTTAGATTTAATTATATATATATATATTTTTATATACATACATATAAGAAGCTCTAAGAGGCTTCCGTATCCTGAAAGTTTACTTTTGGAAGATTTTTCTTCTCTTTTTTTTTTGTTGGGGAATTAATTAAAGTATATTCTTTATATTAATTATATTAATTTCTAATTGGATGATTTTGTTTGATAGAATATAAAATGAAAAATAATAATAAATTTATTATTATTATTATTTACACTACATAAGATTTCCGTAATTTAAAATTTCTATTCAAAATTTTTATAATGGAATTATGTTTTAATATTATTTTTCTAAATTTAGAATCATTTATATAAATAACTCAAATGTTTGTTACAAAATTTAGTAATATGATATACTGAATCAAATCCAGAACAATCTTGAGGAATTCTTTTAGGTTCAAATCAAATTAATTCAATTTATTGGCATTTAATCTTGATCTAATTCGGTATACTTCAATACAGAGTGTATATATGACTATAGTGACTGCCAATCGTCTAACAGTAATGATCTAGTCTTTTAAATTCAGAGGCACCTAGTTCAAAACCCAAAAGCGACATTAGAAGGTTCACTGAGCTTTTACTTAGCGATACTATAACAACCAATTCTTATAAGTTTATTAGTCCTCTGTACAAAAATTTAACATTTCCTTGCCATTTCCTATGAAAGAAAATATAGAAATGGACCTGTGCTCATACTTAGTGTGTTCGGTTTTCTTGTGAGATACGATTTCCTTATTTTAGTACATATTTTAACTATAGTTACTTAAATTTTCTGATATATCTTTAAATGGTTTCCTAAATCTGGCATGTAAATAATGGACAACCATTTAGAAATGCATAAAGCTCCGAACATTTTCAATAAAGTTCTATTCTTTGAGTCTTGAGTTAATATTTCACTCAAAAATACCATGATTTGGTTTTGTTTTCCAGAAAAAAAAGAAAAAAATGAAGTTTTCATAAGATCAAATATGATTTTCGGTTTATTTTTAAATATGAATTTATGGAAATATGAAAAGCTTCAAAAGAAAAACTTTATGGCACGTGACTAATATAAATCGATTTGTTTTCATTGTTTTTATTTCTTATATAATTTTCTTTCATATAAGCCAAGTCGAGAAAAAAAAAGTAAAAGAAAACAGAACTTTATATTGGTGTCAAAGTTTTCTAACGACCGGAAAAAAAAAAAACAAAAATGTTGAACATAAGAAAAACTTATTTCTAAGAAGGGTCAAAATTAGGATTACCTTTGAATTTTCCTTTTCGTATTTTCTTTTTTTTTTTTTGGCATGAAAATTATTAACAAAAAAAAAAAAAAAAAAACTTTTCTTTGCAAAACAAACCGAACAGGACCCGGTTGACCTATAAACATTGATTATATACTTAAGATTGTTGCAAAAAGGTCCCTGTTGTCATAAATTAAACTTTTAGTTAAATAAAAACATAAACAAGTTATAAGAAGCAACACACAACACAAAAAAAAAGGAAACTTCTTGGTCATGGTTCAATTGTAAAGGGTCAAACACAAGCTAAATGTTTCTCTATGATAAATTAGTCTAGTTTGGCAAACTTCAAATTTATAGATGAAAATAATATTCCGAAATTAATAATAAATATAAAAAAATATACCTGATTCCTTGAAATTAAGCCTGAAGATATTTGCTTCGGATTTTTTTTATAAGTATAGTTTGCACTTGTAAAGGGTTGGGTTGTAAAAAAAAGTCTTCAAATAAATCTCCAGTTTATATATCTACCAATTAGTACAAAAAATACGGCATATAATACAGGCAGTCCATGCTGTCATTGGTCAGCATCGAGATGAGATGGCTGATCATAAATCATTCAGGAATAAAGTTAGATTAGCTAAAAGCTTAAACAAAACAGATCGATACCTCAATGGATTCGCCTTCGTACAAGGAATACAATCAGATAAAACGCTAAAAGACGTCACTGGAGACGTACTAAACTCAAGTTGTAAATTGGTATTCGGGGAGAAATAAATTACTTGATTTAAGAAACTTCAAAATATCTTCCACATAGTATGTTGAGAACAATGTTATTTAAAGCATAACATTATGCTGTACAAGGATTCCTGCATTTAGTTGCTCATGCTATAGCGAAATTTCGAAATTAGAGCACCATATTATACGAAGGTTACCTGTATGATATCAAATGGTAGTCAATCGTCCATTGTTATGTATATTTCTCATTCCTCGATCAATGCAACAACTCCCAATGCAGTTTCAATTTACAATAAATTACAAGAAAAACCTAACAACCAGATGGAACAAACAAATTGATTACAGATTGTGTATTTTCACACCCATTTATACAACTATATATTGACTATTCCATATCCAAGTATCGAATTCCCACGAAAGCATGTGCTAAGTCTATATTCGCGTTTTGTTATATGCCACAATATTACACAATATACGTGTTTTTAGTGATAAACTTTTTAGATTTTTACCATTTCATATATAGTAGTGGTATTCCCTTACCACGATTTACAACGATTAGGGAATATAACCGCTAGTGTTTTTAATTTGAAATCATTTCTTATGAAAATTTGCACTTTTTATTTTCTATAGGGAAAGGATAAAGGATATAGAAAACAGTCATTCAATGATTTAAGCTTGCATAAATTTACTTTTTAGTTTGCTTCTAAAAGTTAAAAGCAGCTTACGTAACGATTGTGGAACATTTTTGTGTTTAGTGTATAGTATTTTTTCCAAACTATTTAAAAGTTATATCAATTTCGTAAGTAATAAAGTGTATCTCTATAAAATGTTAAAAATAGAAGCAGGTATTTGTCTGAAAAGGTGTTCCAACTAAAAGTAATTTCCTATACAAAACTGATATCAGAAGTTATGGATCATTATATGATTTAAGATACCAGCCAATTTTTGCACAAGGAATCATCTCTTTGAATATATGGCATATCAAAACCAGGACACCCTGTTTAAAAAAGGTGAACATCACATAACTTACAATATAAAAAAACAAAAATTGGTGTTTTGGTCTTTTTGGAATACCAACCTTTGTCCAAAAAAGTAACAACTATAATCCAGTATGTAAATTTAATATATTGACAACACATGAAAGGAACAATATTAAATATTTAAACCTGTAATATAAAAAAAGAAAATTCTTTTGATGGTTTTCCACATTATACGTTTTGGCAATTCCAAGGAAATTCTTTAAAAACGTTTTTCTTTTTTTTTGTTCTTTCTCTCGTCTCATGAATTAATCCATTAAACCAAAAGAAGAGGATACAAATATCACATAAAATCTTACTATCTCTCTAGATTTTCAACAAGAATGTGTACGTGGTTTTTGTTATAGAATCAAAAAATTTCACTACAATTTCAAATAAATCTAGTACAATACATAAATATAAGTGATATATAACAACATTAAAACATTCTTTATATAAATTGCTGACCAAGCGAAAATCTTGTCTAACATGTACATATTTAAGCTTAGAACATGCAAACATATGAACCTCTTATATATATATATATATATATAATTGAAATTTTCCTTGAGAACATATGTGAATTTCACATGAATGTACCAAAAATACAATATATAAGCCCCATAACATAATATAACCCTAATCAAATAGACAGTACTATTAAAATATATTGTATTTGATGGTATCCGATATATGCCGATGTCGATTCAATTAGTGGTGTATCCAATTAAGAAATCAATCGATTGTGAACATAATTTATTTGTTTCCGAAATGATATTAACCAGAAAACAAGAAAATAAAAAGGACATCTTTTTTTGATGTCAACATAATAATTTAGGCAAACACTTTTGTTAATAACTTATAAAAGGATGTCCTTTCTTTGAATTAATATAAAACTATATAGAGCTTAAGAAAAAAAAAGAAACTAATTTTGATAATATTACTCAAATTATGTCAAAATGAAAAATGACAAAACCAATATTTATATTTTCTTATCTTTCCGAATATAAAATGGAAGAATGCCAAATAATGTAAATTTTTGGCTATAAAAATGAAATAACTTTTAGGTCCGTCCTTCAATAATTATTCTTTTTTGGAACGAGACCTCGATATTAGTATAAATTTATTTGAAATAGATACTCTGTAAAGATTTATTGCATCCGAAATACAATTTAGAGATCCTTTAAATAAATAATTGAATTGATTTTAGTTTCAGATTAAAATCATGATTATCGTAAAACACTCAAAAAATTTTGGATATTGGATTGTTCTTTTTTTTATATGAAAATTGAGCTTAGTCCTTAAATTTATATCTTTTGGGTGGATCTAAAGATGTTCTTAAAGCATATTAAGAAGAGTTCAAAAATTATGCATGTTTTATTCATGAAATATATGCATCTTATTTAATACGCCTCCTTCAAGTAGCAATCTTACTATAAACATATCGTAAAATGTGTCATTTGGTAGGCAGTTATGGGTTATTCTGTTTTCTATCCTGTGACAAGTCGGAAAACAGAATTTAATACAAAAGGCTTATATAGCATTTCTCTGAAGGAGGAACCTAAATATACATAAATAGATGGGCAAGTGAATAATTCGCAATCACATGAAATCAAAACCAATCAGCAAAAGCAAACAAAAAAAATAGTACTTGCACACAGGGTTGTGGAGTTGTTCAAAAATAGTTCCAACTCAGACTTCGAGTGCACGATCCTGTTTCCAACACCAAAAATTTGAAAAGAAGTTTTGGTACCATGTGTTTCTATTCTATTAGTAGGCGGAATATTTGAAAATATTAGGATAATTCACTGTAATTTGCAACCTCTACATATTAGCTCGCTTTCTAGTTTGTTTGTTTATTTATTTGTTTGTCCAGTACAAACCCTGCAATAGATTTTTAACTAACTTCCCGACTAGCTACACATTTGAAACTTTTTGAATAGCTCAGAACACGATGACAATGCATTCTTTTAATACTTTTAGCCATCTTTAAGCAAAATTGAATTCAGTTTCAGTAAATTTTGTTTTGTATGGAAAGTTGGTTCGGAAAAAAATGTAGAATTGTCAATTTTATATGATTTAGCAGAAAATTTAAAAACGTAATATATAAAAAGTTCTTTTTATCTTGTCTTGTCTGAAATTAATTTCTTTCTCAACTCGGCGAAATCCAATTGATATTAAACATGGAACACATATAAATCGATGAAAAAAAATTAATATTTCATTACAATCCTAGATCCTAATAAATAATAACATAATGTTAAGTGCGAAACAATTACTTAGTTATAAATGGCAGTTTTTTTTACTCACTTTCGATTTGAACAATCCTTACAATACCACTTCGTTTTGTAATCCATGAAAAGCAATAAATTCATCTTATTTATGAGAACTTTTACTAAAACCGTATTGCAGAATTTCATAAATTGAAAATTCTTTTTATACAAAATAAAATTCCAAAGCATAGAATTGAATTTTTGGAATTTTCTTTTCTTTTTTTTCAAAAGCTTGAAAAACATTTTAAAATTTAGTTTGGATAAAATTCTTAAAATAATTATTAAAATTACAAAAAATGTTGATTCATGAAAATTTTTGCTAAAATGTTTTCCATTACTTTTAAAATTTAAAATATTTAAAAAATTTTCTATTACTTTGTTTTCATCAATTTCCTTCGGAAAAAAAATTTTTTTCTTTTTTAGACTTTATATTAAAATAATACAAATGGATTCCATTTATACCTGAAAAGTTAACTTTGAAAAAAGCTAAAAAAGATTTTCTTTTCTTTTACATTTTCCAAGCGTATACAGTTTTCAAACGGTCTGTGTACTTTGAATAGAGATGGCATATTTTTGTAGTCTATGGCATAAAGGCCAACTTAAATTGAAAGAAATAGAACAGATGATGTAAAAGAAAGTTGGTTCCATTCATAGTAAAACTACATTAAAAATGAGAATACATATTTTATATAACATATAGAAAAGTAAAAACTATACTAAATACAGAGTAAGGCAAAGTATAGTAAATTGACTTTCTATGGGTTGGGAATTCTTTTAATTATTGTATAGCAAACAAGTTGTAGTGAATTCTAAGGCTAAGATCATTTTCTGTACTTGTATCCAAGTAGAAAAAATAATAGTACAAAATGATGGACGAAAATATATGTAACTTTTTATAGAAAACTTAAATTTTCAGGACAAACCAAAATAACATAGTCTGAGCTTTTTCTTAAGCATTTGAATGAACGACACTACCCGTACCCTGTGAAACGCATTCTATATTTCTTGTAAATACTTTACATATATAGGCATTTAATGTCTTGTATTTATAGTTATCTATTTTTGTACAGTTTTCTTCATTTTTATGTACTCGACAACCAACAAAAAGAAAATCCCTACGGCTTAATGATTATACATCTATGTAGTTATTTTCTCACATAAGCATTCTCACCTTCGAAAAGTCACGTAAAAAGTTTTTTTCGTAAAGTTAGATCGTGACCTCTGACCTGTATAAGAGCCTAGAAATCTTATTTCCCCAATGAAATTCCTATACAACAATATACATACATTATCATATAATATGTGTTTATATATTTAGTTTTTGGGTATAGTCAACCTTCACGTCCATCAGAACAGGACGTTATTAAGCTTCTGTATCATCACTTCGATAAACTTATCGATATTATATGATTTGAATGATTCTGCATATATTATTAATTTCTCATATAAAAATGACTTTTATGTTTATGTTTCCGAATGGTTTTTTGGACATTGAAAATTTGGGTTTTACCGGAAATTTTTCAATATCGAAAAATACTATATAGATATTCTACATAATATTATTACGTAATTAATAAAATTGCCAGTAATTCCAAACCTGACCCAGTAAGCAAAATGATTTTTAAACAGTTTGGTATTTTCATCATTTCTGGAAACAGGACAAAATGATGATCATGATGACGAAAGAGCATCACTTTTAAAAAACTGCAAGGAAATTGGTTCACAAATGAATTAAGCAAGCAACTAGTTTCCTTTTCTCACTTTATCTAGGCATTTCTGATACTTTATTTCACTTCTGACATAGTTGATAAGCGTCAACTTTACAATTAAACCATTCACTTATGAAAAATTAGAAAATGTATACAATTTTAGGGGCTATCAAATCTGCAAAATACGTTTTACCACTCAGTGGATTTCTAAGAAGAAATAAAACTTAGGCTAATGCAAATTGTCTCACATTTGTAAATATTAGAAAATTAGAAAAACTACAATTTGCTGCAGCCCTGTCGCCATTAGGGACAGATCAAATACTAGAACGTCTAGGTAGTTTAAGCAATGCAGAATACTGCCCGTATAGAATTCTGCCCTGTAAGTTTCGGGACCCTAAATACATAAATCGCTTAGGGTTCTATGCTAGATACAACACTCTTTTGCCTTTAGCCGTAAAATGCTTATTGGGAATCTTTTGTTTTTAATGAATTAAAGTGTATTATATATGTTAATTCATAACCCAAAAACTTTTAGGCTGCTGTCCTATTTTCCTTATCACATTAATCATTTCAACGGGGTCTTTTTCCTTTCATATTATATAAAAACTTTAAATTTACATATTTTAATAGATATCAAAAAATTTTCACATTTAAAAAATGTCAGTAAATGTCATAACACAATACAAATATTTAAATATTGCCTTTTCTATAATCTAAAACGAAATATGGGAAAAAAATGAAATCCTATTAATTTACATGTACTAATCGTATGTGACAGTATTTTTCATTTACGCTCTGGCAAAGGTGTAAATCCATTCACATGTAAATATGCAGTTTTCATTCTGGTATATACAAAAAAATTTACATAACATTGCAACTTTATATACAATACAAGGATTATGTTGTACCCTTGCACACCTCATTCATCTTTGGATAATACAGTAAAAAGGATCACGGTTGAAATCGTCACATAATATGAACATATTGTATGCAATGCTTTTATTTAGTTTACAAAATATGTATACGGATTCATTCTTGTTTTATATTGTTGAAGTTAATGGAGCGCAATGAAAGCTTCACCCACTGGCTATTAAGATGAAAAATAAAGTTGGAAAGTAAAACCAGTACAATAGTTGTACATAAAACGCGACGAAGCTTAACATTTCCTTACAATTATTATTATTATGAATGAAAAGCACCGCATTGTAAAAATTTCATTAAAATATTTCCTTTTTTTTTTGTTATTTTTCGAGCTTTATTCATGAGAGTTTTTCATACATGTTGAAAAAGCTTTATGCTCTTTAATTTATTCATATTCATATCTTTCTTTACGAGATTTTTTCCCTTTTTTAATTTTTCCATAATGGAAATTAAAATCAGAGAACGTTTATTAAATTTATACACTTGTGTTAATTCAATAGAAGAAAAATTCTATAGAAAAAATATTTTTTAAGATTTGATATTCTTAGTCCTTCGGAGCTGAAGATTTTTTACTTATATATACAATATATCATAATATACGTAATATCGGTCGACGCGTACACTCAACCAGTTTATGTATTGGGAATAAAGTTTTGTGATGGCCTAAAATGGTGGCAACCTCTAGGTTTTGATAAATCTTTACGTTTTGAAAGTTCGCTGAGTTAAAAAGAACCTATTCTTAGAAAATAGGTTCGGTTATGTGTCCGTCCATTTTTCTTTATGTTCAATTCAAATAAAAATAATTATCTGACTCAATTTTACACATTTATATGTGTGAATATAATAAAAGACATGATAAGGTAATTTTCCACCATCACAACGCTTCACCACACATTGTGAAATGTATAAGGAAAACGTTGGAAATCCTTGCATGAGATGATTTAACTCATCAGCTCATATTTTCCAGACACTGCACTCCGATCTGATTATCATTTGTTTCGAATGACGTCCTTTCTGAATAGCATTTCGAAACTTATGAAAAAATCAAAAAATGATTTGATGTACTTTAAAAGAAAACGGATTTTTTCATCGCGGAATGTTGCTGCTCAAAAGATAGGAAGAAGTTGTAGCTAATGATGGACAATACTTTGAATAAAATATACAGTATAGTATAACAACTTATTATAAAACGGTAAACACATATGTAAGACGGGCTATATTTTGAAAAATGTATGAACTTGGTGGAAGCCGTTTATCCACATTTTATAGTAATTAGGAGCAGTCCTATTTTAATAGAAATTAAAATTCTCTTTTATATTGAAACTCATATTTCTTGAAAACTAAAACTCTTTCTTTTGTCTTTTTATGAAAGCAGCATAAAATTGTGCTAAAATGATATTATTTTAAAATTCATAAATGCCAAATTTGAAAACTTTTAAATTATGTAATGCCATAACTTTTAAACAATGTAAATTTTTTCAAGTACCTTTTAAAATACACTATCTACTTTTCTCTATTAAATTGCACTACTTTCAAATTGCAGTAATTGGGTGCTTTTTTTTTACAGAACAAAGCAATTATTTTTTGAACTTAATTTATGAGTATTTATGTTAATAGAAAATATCTCCCTTTATTTAGCTTTTTTCACTATTATAAAAGAATTATTTTACACAATTATGGAAGTTCTTCCACAAGCAGAAAAGAAACAAAATTGATTTTAAACCTTCTTGGATAGATAGTTCAGGGTATTCTTGATAGTTTCCATTTATAAATTTAAAGCACCCTATTAAAGCTCCTTACTGATTTACATTTATAAAAATTAAAACAAAGAAATTAGATTATTTTCTAATATATTTTTTTCTTGATTTCAGATTTTTTAGCAGACATTACATTAGAAGCTGACGATATTGTAAGTAAATACATCTTTTATTCGAAATTCTCGCATAGTTATTAAATGCTAAATTAAAAAAGAAAGGAAATTGAACTTTTGACTTATATAAATCAAGTCCTGTGACATCAATTCCCCATTTTCAGTTGTAAATATACTTTTAAATAAATATAAGTATAAAAATTCTTCAGAATTCAATTCGAAGTAGAATTATATTAAAGTTTATCTTAAATTTTTTTCTTGATCTCACAATAAAACACTAACACAATTTCCTCGAAGTTGTAACTTTCGTGTCGAATTCTCCAATATAGCACGTAATTTATACAATTGGCTAAAAGTCTTATAAGATAATCAAAAAGCTTATGTTTTATTAATGTTCGATCAGAATGTAAAAATACATCATCCACCCACAAGAAAATGTTGACACGAGAATCGAACAGGAATATAGTAAATTCCCCATTTTTGCTGTTTTTTTTTTGGCATTTTTTCTGCTTTAGCGTTGATTTTTTTATCGATTGTTATAATTTGAACAGAATTTACAAAAAAGAAAAAAAATACAAATATTTTGTCTTCAATTTTTGACTTTCTCTATACATAAAAAGAACAAGAATTAAATTCTGGATATTAGTTTTAGCTACAAAGTTTTTTGGTATCATTATCGAAATGGACATGTGCCTTATTTGACAGTTTTGTATTATTAATTGAATGCCATGATCGTAAACTTCATTTAGTATTTTGTATATTTCTTCATGATATTTCAGTGCAATCGTTACAACAAAATTACAAAAATATTCAAGCCGACTGATACCTATAAAAGCCATTTTCATCCGCAAATAAGGGAGAAATGAAAATACATTAGAAAAATTATAGGAAACCTATTTTTTGAATTGTTTCAGCAATTTTTGTCAAAAATAATTAATAATTTCTTCAACCGCAGCAAATTGAAGCAACATTTTGTAGTTGAAATATGTTTTATTAAAGAAATTTTTACATATTTTAATTTCAAAATGTTGGTCCAATTAAGTACCAAATATGGTATTTACAATCAGGATGACCAATAATCTCAATGAAGAAAGTGAAAAACCACGAGGGCCGACCAAATGCGGGAGTTTGAAAAAAAACAACGTTGTTGTTCATCTGCGGCTGTATTAGCAGTCAGTGATTATTTGACAATTATGATTTCGTTTACCGAAAATGGTAAATAATGAACAAAATATCCTAATTCCCTAATATTTAAAAGTCTACCATACACAAAATACAGTAGAGATCTCTTTTGAAAATGCAATAAGCCACATTTCAGGGTTCTAATCAACTCAATAATAATACAATATCTTTGGTAGTTGGTATAGAGAAATAATTTTATTTAATATAGTATTATTCGTTAGATTTTATTTACTTACATACTTCAAGTTTTCCAAAGAATTTCTGTAGAAACTAAATATCTTTTGAATTTCAGGAAAACTTGATAGTAACAACATTCTATTTTAGAGAATACTTAAAATAATTTTAATGCTATTAATAGACGTTTTTTTCGTTACCATAATCCCATTGAATTTCTTTGAAAATTCTTGGGCTTTTGAACTAAATAAGCATAATAACTTTAATTAAAGACATTTGTATTCTTTTGCGGAATTATTTCACTTTAATTCTTCGATTCGAATGAAATAAACGAAACAAGAATCCATAATACTTTATCTTGTAAAACGTATTATTATACTAATTAGGGTAATAACTTGACTAAGCCCGTTTTATTTTTTCTTATTACATACTTTATTTCATTTCATTCCTGAAAGATTCCTATTCACCAAGCTACAACCGAATCGAACTTTCGTAAGACGAATTTTTATCAAGATTCTGAAACATATGATGAAATTGGATTACAATCAACTGGAGTGGATGCACAGAAATTTAATAATGGAGCCATATACCATGAAGTTACATTCAACGAAAATAATAATCAACTGCAACCAAGAAAAAATGAAGACGAGAAATCATCCAACGGAGATGATAACATTTTCTCGGTTTATTCATCAGCAAGTGAGTCAAATGGCTTCAAGGACTGGGTAACGAACCATAAAAAACTAGGTAAGTTTGTTATATTTACTGAAATTGTACGTGCTATTTGGTAAGAAAAAATACCAGAATATATATACTAAAGTAAATAACAAAGACTAAATGAAAAACCTTAACAATAGAATGTAATAAGAGCCTGAACAGCTTTTTTATTAAATTTTTCTTTATTTTTTTGCCTTCTTTTCAAATATAGCGCATTCAACTTTCGAAAAGCACAAAACCCATCATCACAATTACCGACGAAATGGACATAAACATCATAAGAAAAGCTTTTCAAAATATAAAAAGCATGAACATTTACGAGAAAAAGAAAAACTCAACATGCATAACGTTTATAATCCGAAACCCTATTATGAAGGTCAAGTAAGCTATTATGGAAATTCCGATATATCTGATAGTATGTCATTTAATTCACCAACAAAAATCAGAAATCATCGATATAAACATCATCAGCAACATCACCAATATCGCGATCCTGACCATTCTTTACATCATATCAGTCGAATACCGGAATACAATCCAAATAGCAAATGGCCACATTTATCTCGGGTTCAATATCAACTATATGAAGATGAACGAGAGGATGAACTTCCACCATACATTAAGAAATACAATAGACGTAATAAACAGTTATTAGATTTGCTAGAGGGTACAATGCCACCACCCACAACTCCGCCACAATATAGCAAGATTATGTTAAATAAAAAACGAGAAAGAAATCAACGTCGTTATCACAATCATAAAAATTCCAAATGGATTATGGAAGATTTATTTGAAGAGCAAAAAGCGAATCCAAATAATCCAAACAAAGAGGACGACCAGTACGTAAACGATTCAGCATCATCAGTAACATCATCGAATCCACCCATAAAAGATAGTGAGGACGATGAACTAAAATTAATACATAGAAATGAGCTTCCAGGCGACAACATTAGTGTTTCACAAGAAGACGATGTAGAAGAAGAGAATACCGATAAAAAAACGGAAGAAGAAAGTCAACGAAAAAAATCAAAATTATCACCTGAATTGGATGATAATGTTGGAACAACATCAGTATCGATATCAAGACCACATGATGAGTTGAAAGTTTCACCAAAAGCTAATCAATTTGTTTATCATCGAGTAGCTTCATCTCGACTAACTGGTATTGTTGGTACCGGTGGTGCTGGTGGCACCCGAAAACAGAGATTACCTTTCGTTGCAATCACCGATAGACGACTTGAAACCTCAAAAATGAGGCAAAAGGATTTCGAACAGAACCATTTACCATTGCCTTAATAAAAAAAAATACATGACTATAAGATAATATCATTTTCGTACACATACAATAATATAATAAAACCACATATATATGCAATATTATACATAATAGCAATATACACAGGCACATACTTTTGATAGTGCAAAATGGAAGCATTTACATGGAAACTGAATTAGAAAAGAAAAGGATTGAATTTAACCAAAAACTTTCTTCTAAGTATTTCTTCAACTTCTTCGCGTCTTCTTTAGCCCGTTCTCAAAACATATTATATTTCTTATCGATTATGATTTCAGTTATGTGAGTTTTGGGAAAACGACATGAACATCCTTTAAATTAGAACAACAACAACAGCAAAATTCTTAATGGAACAAAGTAAATATTTTTTTTAGTGGAAAATTCTCATCAAATTCTTTTAGCCAAAAAACAAATAATCATTGATTTGTCATTGGATTTAGGCGATTTTTAGATTTAGCAAAGAAAAATATTTTGATATGTCAAATTTCTATCTTTAAATGGATTTACATTGTTGTTAGTTAAAATTATTTTAATTATTAATTATAAATACACTAATTCATTATACACAGAGACTAGGGCATGCTTTGAATAATCGATTACTTAAGTAAACAGAATTATTTCAATATTTTGAATAATTAAATGAAAACTGAATAATTGTTCCATTTAAGAGAAACAAAACAGAATAAATTTGGGAAGAGAAATCCTATAATAGAAAATTATGGAAAGGTAGTAAAAAAATGAGAATAAGTACAGAAAAAGCACAATGCAAAACACATTTAAAATCTATGAAATGACACTCTTATGAAATTTCTCAAGAAATGATTCTTGAGAAATTTTTTACATTTTTAAGAGAATATTTTCTCTTTCAGATAATAATTTACTTCTCTTTGTAAGCAGTAATTTTTGCTTAACAATTTTTAGTTCTGGTTATTATCATAGGAAGGAATTATTCGATTATTCACTAACCTCGTAAACCAATTAATCAACCATGTCCTAATGGAAACACTTAAGAAAGTATGAATTTTTCTTTAATAAATCACGTTGTATTTCCCAAAATGAAAATAAACACTAGTATAATTTCGAAAAGCGAGCAGCTGAAGTCTACAGAAATCCAAATATACTACTTGTGTAAGCATATAAATTCAAATATAAACACCCAGTAAAGAAAATGGTTCATAAATGAATATAAAATGATTTACTTTTCCGATATTGTTTTGTTCGAATTCGAATTAATAAATAAATATTTTGGGCGACTAAAATGTATCCAAAAAACGAGTGTTTTATAACCAATTGATTCTTTTTGTGTATTAATATCTATACACACTACAGACTCTTCTCTTTCTTTCTCATTAAATCTCTTTTGATGTATTCTTCTTTAATTTTACTTTCTAGAACAACACTGAACACTGAGTGCTATCCATTATAACTTGGACTGGCTCGGCGAAACAGTTTTTTTGCCATATTCCTATAGTATAGATATATGGCAATCAAGAAAGGAAAGATATAGGTCCTACACATCTCCTTTCTTCAGAATAAATGGTACTAAAAAGATTCGAAATCTTTCCATAATGATATTTTCTCAATTAAACTTTAGCCAATACTCGTGTAAATAGCAAGACCAACTATAATTGGTTCATTTACTCTACATCTAGTTTTAAATTGGAAAAGTTTTACCATTTAAAATTTTATTTATTATTTATTTTATTTGTTATTTCAACTTATTGTTTTAATTGCAATTAATAAATTCACCCAATAAAATGCTAAATAAAAGTTTTTTCGGAAAATTTAGGCTTCATCGATTTTTGAAGAGTTCTCTGCAAACTAAACTTTATAATTTATTATAATAAATTTTTCATGTGTTATTTTTCTTTAATTAAAATCAATTAAAAAAAAAGGAAAAAATAAAGTTTAATCCTTTGAAATTTTTTTTTACAAAAAAAAAACTTTCAATATTGTAAATCCAAAGCTTTTTACACGAATTGAATTCAAAAAGCTTTTTTTTTTGTTTTTAATGAAATTGCTTCAATTAAAAATAAATGAAAATAAAAAAAAAATAAAATATAAAAAGCACAAAAATACAGAAAAACTTCTATAAAAAAACCAAAAAAAAAAAATTGTATAAATGATAATTAAATTTTAGAAATAATAATTTATATTAGTTTTTTAATTTTTTTAGTTATTAAAGTAAATTAAATTTAGTAATCGCTATATTAGTAGAAGTGCCCGTTACCATATCTTGTTTTAGTAAATTTTCTCAAAAAATAATATTTTATTTATTATTATTATTCTTTCAAAAAACAAATAAAATAAAAATTATTGTTATATACATATCAAAACTGTTGACTGTTTTATAAATAAAAGGCTGGACTTAACAGTGAAGATTTTTTGATGTTTTATTCATAAATTGGATTTATTTAAAACGAATTGCTATTAGATATAAAACTAGATACCCGAAACAAGACTCTTCATTACCCTTCAATGGCTATTCTTTAAAGATCTAGCCATCGCAACTATTAAGGTAATCGAAGCAGTTATAGCAACGTATTTTATTGGGAAATCTATCGGCGGCTATGGCTACGTTTACACCGACAAATTTTTAGGTCACCTAACTAAAAGTTAGGTTTGGGTCAGACGTGTTTACACCGTACTAGACCTAAGTCTAAAACAACATCGTATGTGAACATTTATAGAAGTTGGATATCAAGAAATCAGCTGTTATCTGTCAAAAGTTCTTAAGTCGATTTAAATTTAAGGTAAGTCTGCAATTTAAGTGACCTAACCTAAGTTACTTTGGGCGTGTTTACACCGTCATATTTAGGTCGACCTAAGCACTTAAGTCTCTTTTTAAGTCTCGGTGTAAACGTAGCCTATTTCACTTTCTCAACAAAAAAAACGATTTTTCTTAAACATGTTTTTACAACCTTTAATTTCGAATGTTCGAACCACTGAAATTAATTGATGGATTAATTTGGTTGCGTAATCTACTGCAAATTAATAAAAATCCTTTTCTTAGACAAATAGTGAAATTAATATAATAGTATTTGAAGTATTTTTTTAACCAAATAAAACAAAAACCAATAAAAATAATAGAGAAAATCCGACCAAAATCTGGTACGATTTAAAATTCAAACCAATTTTCTGTTAATTTTAAATATTCCAATAAAAAAATGTTTTGATTTGCGCCATCTACCATCCAGTTGATAGTGCTTAGTACCTATTTACCAGCTATCGCTAAATTAGTGCATTAGTGCTCCAACATTTTCAGATCTTGTGAAAAATAATCCAGAAAAAGCCTTTAAACAAAGGCGAAACGTCGGCATAATTTTTTATGCAAAATTGTGTTTTCATTTCGGAGCCTCCTACTACAAATCGAGGCAATATAGAATATCATTAAGGTAATGTCCATTGGGATTATATATTTTCAGTCGGACTAAAAAAAAAGTCTTGATAAAAGTATAATGGAGTTGCCTGATCACAGATCTAACAAACGGAACAATGTTAAATACCCACACTGTACAATTTGGACTAAGATTTTAATTTTTCGTACATATCTTATTTTCTACTACCTTAAGCAAAGAAATTTAAAAATTTACATCTGTAAAGGAGCATATAGTATTTCACATTCTTGCAAAAAATCGAGTTAATGGCATTTCTCAGATATGTAGGCCTATTGCGCATTGTTCCTAATAGGCTTGGAAAAAGTAGCATCGGAAATTTATATAACGATAAAAAGTCGTTATTTACAAATATATAATTAACATACGTCCAACATTGCGCCAAAACATATCACTAAATACACTTAAATTTATATAAATTAAGTTAACACCGTTGACTGACTGGAAGAGAATTTGGCTATCAAGCCGAACTGCTGCCTTTTAATGCATTTTTTGAATACAGGGGCTTTTAAAAATTGTTGCAATTAAATAAATTCTAAATGTTTTCAGGCAAGTACACCCGCAGTTTATGAGGAAATCAAACTTATTAAGTATTATTTACAATTTTTTAATTTAAAAATAATTATTTCTCGTATTTTTTTTTTTTTAAATAGGAAATTTTAATTTCCATCTTTTATTGGAATTAATGAGAATAATACAATGCTTTTTTTTATTGTCATTTGTTTGAAATATCTCTTTGATCCAATTTGCCAGCGGAACATTTATAACTTCAGGACATTTTTTTCCTATCCCGAAAAAGAAAAATAAAAATAGAATTTCCAATTCCAAAATAAGTAATTCGTGGATATACCTTTTCTGCGAAATATTAAAAATATTTCTGAAAAATTGTAATAAAAAATACAGAAAGTAACGAATTGAATTTTTTCATGAATTTGATTTCAACAATTTAAATAAATATTATTTGAAATATTTATTTAAATAGCAAATTAATTACGAACAAAAATTTATTAAATATGAAAATTCTATGAAATAATTGTTAAAAAAAAAAAATAAAAAATATATATTTTGTTTTTATAAAAACCATATTTCATAAATAATCAAATCAATAAATGAGAATAATTTTATTTAATTATTGAATTTCATAAAAACATTTCGTGATAAATTCCTTCCAAAACCTTTCATGATGAGAAAATTTTGACAAAATAATAAATTATGCTATCGATTCGCGAAAATGTTTTTTTTTTTATTATAAATTATGATCAATTCTTCATAAATATTTGAATATACATAGTAAAAAAGAAAATGTATTATTATAGAATAATATCAAAAGTACATAAAATATATTTTATGATATTAATGGAGTCGCGGAGTTGTTCTTCGTCTTCGGTTTTACAAAAATTTTACCTACAGTAAAACACTAAAGAATGGTTGACGTGAGATATCTAAAAGCTCTTTGGCCACTTGGAAATGGAATATATACTAAACCAAAGAGCATTTCAATCAATGGATAAATTTGAGTAGAAATGGAGAAGTGGTGACATATGCAACTAATAACCACTATTCAGCATGTTTACGGATCCTAAAATAAAGATCAATACAATAGAAATCAGCCCGACTTCGTTCTTCATATATGCCTGAACTAAAACCAATATTTGTAGTTTTATCGTTAGATGTTCAATATGTGCAGCCGATTCACTAACACAGGAATATATCGAAATTCAATAGATTCCGATTGCAGTTTTTATATACTCCTCGTATATATCTTACTTACTTACTATAGCTGTATTTTTTTGAGGAAAATAAGCGCGGATACCATACATTTATATGCGCAGATATGCGGATATAATCCGGCGCTAAATTAGCGATGGATAGTAGATAGATACTAAGTACAATCTACCAAATGGTAGACGGCACAAATCAAAACTTTTTTTTTATTGGAATATTTAAAATTAACAGAAAATTGGTTTGAATTTTGAATCGTACCTGATTTTGGTCGGTTTTTTTTCTATTAATTTGATTGCTTAAAAGAATACTTGAAGTAGCCGCCTTGCAAAATATTATTTGATTTAATTTCATTATTTTTGGTGCAGTTGGTTGCGCAACCAAAGAATTTCATCAAATAATTTCAATGGTTCGAACATTCGAAATTAAAAGTTACATGAACATATATGTAGAAGAAAAATCATTTTTTTTAGAATTCCCTATAAAACACAAGTATAAGCTTCGAAACTAAAGCACCACATGTTCGTGTCTAAGAACTACGAAATTCAAAATTATCGAGGATAGGTCAAGAAATTTAGAAAGGATATAAAGGATATATAGTTGCGTGTTAAGTGGGCAATTTGATAATTACGTCATTTATGTATCCTAATTTTATTTGTATAATATACAGGGCAGGTCCAAATTAGTCTGCTCCATCATATGGTACCCCTTCATAATAGTTAGCTAATTAATAAGGCCTATTATTAAGGAACTTTTTCTATATGAAACAGAATAGACATACATAAGAATAATTTCAATACATATATCCGCCATATTTTATGAACTATGTACTAAAACGTTATTTAAAGTCCTAATTGTATGATTCTCGGATACTCTGTATATGAACAGTAAATAACAATTCTATTCTTCGAACATATCACTTATAAGAACCAACTATATTAATACTAGTTTACTTTATTGTCAATTATATGCAAGCGATTTGCATAAGTTAAGATTTTACGACGGGTACTTAATCTAGAAAATGATGAAAAACTTTCAACACGCGACTTTTACGTTATTAACTCTTCTTTATTGTTTCCTGTTCCTTTTTTTTTTCTGCATGTATTTTTCGTATAATTTTCGCTTACCCAATGTACTAGAAGTACTTATTTTTTTTTTTTTTTTTGTTTTCATAAAATGAAGGAAGTTGACCCATAAGTCCTTTGGGTTTACTCTTTTATTCCTTCAACTTTTTTTCGTTTCGCCAAAAACATATTCAAGAATGATTTATTTTTCTGCGACATAAAAAAAAAAGGTCATGAAGTTTGGGCCCGGTTTTAAATCAAAATACTTTTTCAGTTCGGTTGATTTAAAGGATTTCTCTTAAATTTTTAGATACTTTTTTTTTTCTTGACTTTTTATGATTTTTCTGCGTTTTAATTTTGTGAGTCCTTCGGTAACGAATTCAATGTTTTATTGTTATTAAAATTGAAATTTCAGAATAAAAAAGAAAAATGTTATAACTTTGAATTTTGTTTTTAGGTGATTCCATGTCCATGGATTGCGTGACACGATTTTTATGACGGTTTTCGAAAAAGAAAATATCAAAATCTAGAAAATCTAATAAAAATATATAAAAAGAAAGTATATACCATAAAAAGCGACGTAACAAGATTTAATACATATGATTAAGATTGAAAGTTGGAAGAATAAGTTAAAATGATACGCGTTGTTCTTAACAATACCCCCAAACTCCAATTTCATTTTCGGAAAAAAATTTGAAAATCTTCAAACAAACCCCAGAATAAAGATTGAGATAAAAAAATGTATTGCCTGTCCTTTAGGCCATCGAGACATCGTCTGCCTTAAATAACACAGACTAATTAATCATTATCAATTCCTCATAAACTTTTATTGTTTCAGAGTAAACCATACAATTACTATTTATATTCTAAATCATTAAAAACAAGTTGTTTGTACACATCGCCTAAAACTTCTACCAACTCCTACATTTAGGCCATAAGTAATGAACTTATTATATTATCGTGGCCAATTAATTTTGGTAACATGTTGCATCCATCATTATGTAATGTGAAGAAAAACTCCTGTAACGAATTATATGTTGAAATTTGATATAATCATATCGGTATCTAAAATTTTATCCTATATTATAATTCCGAAGTTTACCAAAATGTATCCAAGGATATTACATACATTTTTATCATCATTTTTACTGCATTAAGTACCAGCATCTTTCTCTACATAGAATAAGGAGGGATCGTAAATATAATGGAAGTAAATTCACATGAAGTTTTACAATATGAATATAGTAGAATTGAAACCCGTACTTTTTAATTTTTAAATTTCTTGAGAAAGTCAAAAAAAAAATCTTTGGAAAGACATATTTTTGTAATGATGATTTTCCAGGTAATATGGACTTTGTAACAATTCTCATATGGCCAAGAAAATTTTGGAAAAGGCTTATGTTATAGTGGCAACTGTAAGGCCTCGCAAAGACTACATTCTATCCATAGCGGTTGGAAGGACTTGATTTTGATTCTACTATATGTATCTATATGTCATACATCGGGTGTCCTAATAATAGCACAAGATTTAAATTTCGCGCTATTTTCGTTTCATTAAATTGACAGTACTAAAATCTTAACATCTGCAATCTTCCATTGAACGACATTATTATTGAGAGTTTGTCAAGTTTCTAGAGCATACTTTGGTCAAAAAGACATTTCCACAAAATTCAAATCGTTCATTTCTTTCGAAGAATTATTTATTTAATTAATTATTAAATTCCCCTTCGAATGAGGTATGGATCCATTCCTGTACGACCTGAGATATACGTATACCTTCATACTAGCGGATATAGTTTTCGTGAGCCAAACTATTAATGGTGCTATTGATTTCCCCTTTATGTTGGACAAAATTCATCTTAACATTAATATACGGTCCTTAAGATCCGTAGAAATATTCAAAATTAGTTACCATAAAACTGAGTACGGTAGAAACGAACCGGTTTCCCGAATGCTGAGGTCAGCTAACGATAACGCTAAGGTGTTTGATTTTGGTTTGAGCAAAAGACATTTGAAGAACCTCCTATACAAAGACTGTTGCTTGCATTAAGCGATGTGAAAAAAAAAATATATTTGGATTTCCTGTCCTAAAAAGGAATATTTTTGAAAACGACGAATGGCATCTAATTCGTTATTAAATTGATCGTCAAATGAGGTATGGGTCATATCTATAGGATGCAGAATACCCGAGATATACCCATACTTCAAGTTAGGCAAATTAAATCTTGCGCTCTTATTGGGACGCCCTATATATATACAATATTTTTTAATTGCTTGTATAACATATTGCACTATATTCTACTTAGAATACTTGGTGATTCATAAAATCATCAAACAATAACAATAAAACATTGTCACAACACAAGTATTCTAAGTAAAACAACTAACACAAAAACACCACACGAACAAAAACAATTCTTGGAAATATTCCATCTAGCTTTAGATAGCCAAACGACCAGTCTTTTCAAGAAAGTTCGCGAAATAGACCAATCTGATATAAAAAGCGCTGTAGGGTCGAGCCTGAAATCATTCTTAATCGATCAGTTGAAGTGAAAAGCTTCGTCAGAGATTATACAAAACAGAGATTGGAAACGAGATTATTTTTGTGAAAGTAATTAAAATAGTGAAGCTCTAAAACTGTGATAAATAATTGTAATAGTTAAATTATTGAAAGACAAATATTTTTAAGACTAATTGTTAAGCAGAAATAAGTACAAATAAAGTTTATACACTAAATTCACATAAATAAAAAGTGTTATCATTCTAATAACATCGAACCGAAAGAGTAAAATGCAACAATATGTATTTTGGAAGATTTTCAAAAAAAAAAACAATTTCCTCAATGAGAAAATATATCCTTAAAAATATTGTTGTAGTTTCTGTGATCCAAAAAAATTTCCGCTTACAAATTAAAAAGGACTAAAACAAAATTCATTCCCATTTTTGTAAAATTTTCATTTAATTTTCTTAATTTTAATATGCTATAAAATTACGTTATATTTACATTTTTTTGTTAATTATTAAAGAAATATTAAATCCATAAAAATATTATTCTAAATTTAGAAATT
Organism: Xylophagus ater; assembly: GCA_963422695.1. Classification (NCBI taxonomy): domain Eukaryota; kingdom Metazoa; phylum Arthropoda; class Insecta; order Diptera; family Xylophagidae; genus Xylophagus; species Xylophagus ater. The sequence continues at coordinate 5,796,727 of OY730478.1, forward strand.
TTCCTAATGTATATAATTTTGTAAAAATGTAAACATAAATCGTCACTTTCGTAACACATTATTTCGAATATTATTCTCCATTTTTTTTTTTTTTTTTATTGTAATTATATAATCGATATCATTTGCTTGTTACTTCATTTACAACCGTCATTACTGTGTTTACAACATAAAAGATTGCGTGACTAAGTGAAGTTACTCTATGCTGAATTTGAGTGTTCTATATTTAATGGTATACTAAAAAAAAAAAAAAAAAGAAAAAGAAGAAAATATATATAAAAGCACAAAAAAGTTCGTTTTCTTTTCTTTATTTTCATATTTTTCTTTCATCATCGATTTAACCGACGAAAAGAAAAGCTCTTGATTTTTATCGTATCGAGTTAAACATTATTTTACCATTAAATCATCATAATTCATAAAATGCTTTTACATGGTCAGTGAACATAATTCAAAAGATATAAATAGGTTAACATTTAAGCAGTAAATACGTACATTTTAGTATTTAGCAAAGAAGTGGAGAAAACATCGGGATTTTACTTGTTTTGGATTACATATAGTATACAACAAAGTACCACATCATCGCTTGTATAGACACATGAATCTATGGCAAGGGTATCCAACCTTTTTGTTTCCCTGGGCCACATTGGAAGAAGAATTGGCGTTTGGGCCACAAGTATATTACTATGAATAAATCCATATTATAAAATCTCAAGGTGTTCATCCAACATGTTGGTTCTAATTTTACACTTAGTATGTTTCATTCTTCACTTAAGCTACTATGTAACAAACAACAGAACAGTGTAGCTGAGGTAGCAACGCAAACAGAAAAAGAATTTACTACAGAACGAAAGAGCCTTCTGTTCTGGTCCTGTTTCTGTTGTTTGTCACTTGGTAGCTTTAGCACGATAGCGCAAACACACAAATCATTCCTCAGAAATATGAACATGCTTCAGTAACTTTGAATATTTTCGGGCCGCATTGATACTTACTTTGGGCCGCATGTGGCCCGCGGGCCGCGGGTTGGACAGCCTTGATATATAGGAAGTTCGTCCTAAAAGCATTCACTACAAGTAGTATATGAAAATGTATGTACTACAAATTTTATATATTCCATTTCGGTTTTTTCTTTAATCTGAATAATGGACAACTTTATGGAAATGGGAATAATCTCCACCAGCTGCAATATGAATACATATTTATGAATTTCAATTTATTGAATATAATGATATGAACGAGAGTAGCGTAGGACGCCGGATATTATGATGACACAGAAGTTTCAACAGTTCTTATGTACACGTTCGTAACGATATACAATTTATAATAATTTATCATGCAGAATTTCTTCTTTCTCATTACCATTTTTAAGTTTAAAACTTTTCATTGATTTTTAAATTCTAATATTAATAAACTTAGAGATATAACTTTGGACAAGGATTTGTGATATATTGGAAGATTTAAAAAGTCTTTAGTCATCCAAAGAATTTTGTAACAATTTTGCTGATTTTTTCCAATGTTAAACTTGTGTTTTTGCCGAAGTTATAGAATTGACCAATGTTTTAGGGTGGATACCAAAAATGGTATACATTAAAAGTAATGACACAAAAATTTTGATTTTCAAATTATATAGTTGCATAGTTGTTTAAGGAAACGTTACAAATGCAATTACAAATGAATCCCTAATAATAAAGCTGGAACTTCAGGAGGAAAATCTTTACTCCCATATAAGAATAGAAACAATAACATTGTATATCACTTTTGTTACATATGATTTAATCCAATAATATGTTAAAATGAAATTGATTATATAAAATACAACAAAAGCTTATACTACATACATTTTGTAATTTAACGAATCCAAAAATTAGTGCAAGTAACTGCATTAAAATAAAATGAAATAAGTATTAGTCCAAATTAGATACTACTAAGAGTATAAGTTGCCATTAGTCCCCAACAAATAACGTCTGCCAAATAAACTTTGTACATAAATTTAAGCTAATAAAGCACTTAAATAATCCAAAATTCTATATCCATGGGAAAACTTCTATACCAAAACTTATATACCAAGATAGTTGACTGCAATATAACAGTATTTATACTATATTTAAGATTAAAGTTACATTGTACTTATAGTTTCAATGGAGCAATGTTATTTCAATGAAAATTTATTGTTTATTGTCAAATTGAATTCACCTTGTCTCATATAAAGGTTTTGTTACTAACATTAAGTGCATATAGTAAAAGACAAAGTAATGTATGCGAGTGCATTAAGTAGAGATATTATATATGACATTATATATCCGGAAAAGACCTTAATTGCCCGGAAAACTCAAACGCTCCTCATATCCTGTAGCAATATTCAACAGACTGACATATTTCGTATATAATCTATATACTGACCATTTACCTGCGAATGTATTCCATTCAACAATTCATTGGGTGTGACGATGTATGTTCGGAAGGAAGAGAAGATATATTATACCACATTATAATGATGCTTGTCAGAATTTGGAATGAGTTGAACAGAACTGGAGATCCATTCATTCCATATATAGTAAAAGGTTTCTATTTTTGTGCGATATTTGTTGGGTTTTAGTTTGTGGCTGACCCAAGCACGAATGGATACAATGGACAATACAGATATATGTATAAATGTGCATATACAAAATGTATACGCAGTATCCCGATGAGATGTAATTTGGTAGGATTTCTAATTTGAAGAAATTACTTTCAGCTAATTGCCTGCAAGTGACTGTGACAAAGTATCATTAAACCACATAAATTTTGCAAAAAGGGTAAAAATCTAACTACAAAATTATAGACTTCTACGTTTGTGAATAAATAAAATCAACTTCATATACTCATCGTCCTCTAGCCTATACCCTATTTAGTGTTATTAAATTTGGCATAATTTTATTAAATTTTTGTTTTAATTTAATATTTTATATAAGAATCAGTTAACTTTTATTTTGAGGAAAAGTTTAGCAATTAGAAAGGATTTGTTTTATTTAAATGATAGGATACTCGCCAATCAATCGGGGTTCTACCCGATTTACATCAATTACTAACAAGTGTAGGTCTATCTAAACCAACGCGACCTGCTCATATCACATTTTCAGCTGCGTATCAACCTCAGCCAAAGCAAAACATTTTGCGCATTTGGTGGATACGCAGCTTAACATATTCATTTGCTATTATGTTAATTTTGAATGTTGTTTAAATTAAACAAAAGCTAATTATTTGTTTGCGAATAAAATGGAACTCCAACGCGTACCCAAATTAAGACATATTTGATGCAAATCCTATGTAAAGTTCGCAGTAAGTTTTCTGGGATTAATATTTGTAAGGAAGTACTCCTTTGTTGCGTGCGAACAAAAAGGATATATGGATAGTTCTATATACTTATTATTTTTCTTTGAAGGCATGGATCAAATAGAAAATGTTCATCATTATTATAAACCTTAAAGGGATAAACTGTAAGTAAAAAGTTTCTTAAAGTTTCATTAGTTTGAATTTGTATACATGTTCTGATAGCAATTATTTGCGTTTCATATAAAATAAAATTATATCAAATTATCATAAAAACTAATTGGAAATACCTTGAAATTAAACAAAATAAGGTTAAACAATATGGGGTCTAGCGAATCCCTACAGCTTTTTCACAACAATTTCCATAAAACTTGACTCAATATTAATAACAATAATTTTACCAAATTTTTATCAGTAATCAAATAATTTGTACAATTTATGTAAATAAACTAATAATGAGAAATGAAAACCATATTTTATTCAGCAAATTCAGCAACAATTTGGACTTTACATAATGACAATATTAATGTTGTTGGTAGACAGCGTCTCCAATTAAATAACGCCAATGTTTGGAGCGATAATCATAATAATAATGTAATATTAATTTGATGTTGATCAAGGATAAACAAACACAAACCATGCAATTCTGATATAATATAATGTAAATGGTATTATTTGACTATGAAAGGACGACGAAAGGAGGAGATTTCATTAGCTCGATTTTGGAGCGGCAATAAATGTGATTATTATAAACTTAAACTGAAGAAAACACGTCGACTTATTAGTTCTGAACTATTTTAGACGTTTTTGATTATAAGGAATATAATTAAAAGGTGAATAAAATTGTCTCCAACTTCATTTTTAATTCTTGTTTCGCTAAAAGGAAAATATAACGCGTCTGTGACAAAATCTGTTCCCATTTTAATGACATCATCTGGGCGTGTGGATATAGCTACTATATTTAGGATTTCAAAGGAAATTGTACTGAATAAATGAATATTTTAAATTCGTATTCTTTAATTAGAAACTTTCGAAATATATTTATGAAAATTAAATTTTATAAAATCTAAAATTAGAATAAATATTAGAATTGTTTGAATTTTGTTGAATTTTAAATATTTCCATTAGAAATAAAAAAAGAAAAAAAAGAAAATTGTTTTGTTTGTCATTTTCTTTCAATATTTAAAAATGTAAATATTTAATTAACCAAAAATCATGTAACTAAAAAGTTTTTTTTTGGGTAACAGAAACTTGTTGCTTCTTTATTTAAATATGGAAACATATTTTCTATACATATTGTTACATATGGTCTCCACTGGACCTCATTTCGAGACTTATTTTCAGTCAGACTGGAAAAGGGAAGAATTGATAATAGAAAAAATGGCATGGTGAAGTTGATTGAAGATGATATTAAAATTAATTTTAAAAAATACATTTTATAGTAGTTAAATCGTTTTCGTTAAATTCCAACTACATCGAATTTTGCCATTATATTACAATATACAATCAACAATGGTTACAAAACAATGTTCCGAAGTTTATTTCGACACAACAGTGGTTACCGTATTCACCAGATCTGAATCCGTTGAATTATTCCATTTGGGAAATTTTACAAGCAGCGGCTTGCAAAAAAAAACACACAACTTTGGCCGGTTTAGAAAAAGATTTGACTCGTGAATGGAACCATTTAAGCCAAGACATCGTGCAAGGACTGTGTACATCTTTTAAAAACAGATTGAAGCTGATGGTTAAAGAAAAAGGCAGTTACATACAATTCGAGCAATTGTAAAATGAACTATGTATCATAAACTATCATTTCCATAAATTTTAATAAAACCGACCAATAAACAAAAAGATTACAGCGTTTTTAAATCCTGACACTTTATTTGCTGGACCCGGTATAGAGATGGACGACTTTAAAATTCATAAATTTAATTGAAGAGAAGGAAGTTTTTAATAAATTTGATTTAATATCAAATTTTTCACGTTCTAAAAAAAATGGATTATTTCGATACATATTTACTTCTTCACCTACTAAATTTCCTAATAAACTTAAGACATCCATTAAAGCAATTGCCTTTCGTTGTTTCTTCTTCATTTTCACAAATAAAATGTCAGGACATCAAATCCCACAGCTAAAAATTTAATGTCTTCAAAATGGCACCAGTAGACTGAAAATAATTAGTCTTGAAATAAGTCCAATGGAGTCGTCGTGTTAATACCGTAAAATTATGTAAACACATCGTTAGAATTGTTGGGAAGTTGTTAGGATGATTAGTTGTAGACAAATTATATAGCATCCGAGATAGTTGAAAATCTATTGTTTATGATATTCTGTATTTGAAATTTACGCCTTCTAGTGCAGAACAAATTCTAAACGAATCCAAAACAAAAATTTTGTGATAACATTTTCTTTAGCAAGAGTTTTACTTGATAAAACTATACCATTTTACCTTAAAATTGGTAATAATCAATTTCAAATTGAGAATAATTAATTTCAATCACAAAGTAATGGTAATGGTAAACAAAATGCTCCAGATAGTAGATAAAGATCAAGTATTTTAAGTACATAACATAATGGCATACAGAAAAAATAGAAAATTGTATTCATTCAAAATCAACTGATATGTTGAGCTGCTGAAATATTGTATATATTCCGAAATATCTTCATAGTAATTGTAAGATCCAAAGAAATCATATTCTTCTATTTGTATATAAAGGTATTCAATTGGGTTTCATCTACCTTGTATAATACTTGTAACATGCTTGAAATCTTATTCAAATATACAGTCTGTCTGTAATTATTTATTTTGAGTTCGTCAAGAGTTGTTATAACATTTAAATTACATTAAATTAGACGTGAATCTGAATCGGTAAATATTCTTATGGCTTCATCATTATCATCAAAAATCTGAATAATTTCTATCCTGCAATATGTTTTTGTATATTTAATCAGGTACTTATAAGAAACATTTCTCTCTCTGTAAAGTCAATTCATATTTTCTTCAATGAAATTAAATATGACATTTTTCTGAAATACCTTTCCATATACGAAGACATGTAGTCACCTCCTATTACGAAATGTATCTAAATCATCAAACTATTCAAACTTTTTCTATATATGAAAATATTTAAATATAGATACGAAAAAATTTTCTTTTTTTACATCTTCTATACAATGAAAAGTTTATTTTTTTTAAATATTCTATAAGGATATTTTCTGAAAGCAGACCTCTCAAGGCATATAACCTACTTTAACGCCTTTTCCGTCTTGCCATAAATTAAAAATTCATAAAGCTTCTAGAAGGTATAATAATGCCACCGATGAGGGTGCATATTATAAGCTCAAACTCTATTACGGATGTACATATAGGTAGTTTTTTTTTTCGTTTAATAAGATTCAAAAAGGAAAGGTATTTCACATTTTCCGAAAAAAAAAAAATTCTATTTCATATAAGGATTCGTGTTGGTACTTCAGTTTATTTTTTATTTTACTTATAGAATTTTCTTACTCCCTCCGTTCATAAATACATATATTATATATTTTAATAAAATATCAAAATTAATGAATAATAAGTAAAAAATTGTAATTTATAATAGAAGAATCATAAAAACTAATAAATAGTTGGCTAATGTTTGAGCTTAGTTAGTGTCAAAGGTGTTAATAGGAGAAATACGGTATTTTATACGAAATAGTATGAACATATTCTATGTTTTATGGAAGACTTTGATAAAAATTATGTTCTATTAAAAAGAATGAATTCCAAGTTGAAGTAACTAGCCACACGGTTTAAAAAAAAGACGTTAATTTTAATGAGTTTCAAGTTATGCCACCGTGAACTTATCCTTAGTGACCTAAAAACTTTAACTTCGAGGACCATTTCTTGCGTATTTGAAAATCATTAACTATCCAAATAATAACGAACCAAAAGGTAGAAACGTCCCATTTTTAACCATATACTAATCAACGTAATGGTATATTGCAAAAGGACGAAATTGGTATAAGAGGAAGTATCATTTTTTTTTTTTGGAAAATTTATGAACATTAATTAAAAGATTTTTTAGCTTGTATTATTTCTGTGTGATGGATTTTTAGTATTATACTTGCTTATGTAATTCTGGAAAGTTTACTACTTCACAACTAGACGTGTCTTGTCTAATAGCACACCAATAAAATCACAAAAGTACAAAAATTATTTTATGTTTACAGATTTTCTTTTATTAAAACATGTTTGAAGTAGGAATAAATCTTAATATGATAAATTCAGCACCTAAAATGCTGGATAACTGCCCACTCCTAACACAATGTCGTTTTTCTGAATCCTAAAATCTTGTTCCACATGTATTTTTGCTGCATATTTCTTTCAATTCTCGACTATTATTTTATACGTTACAAAATCCCGTACCTTAACACATTTATTTCAATTAAATAAAATACTCTAAATTAGGTAATATGGGCTAAAATATTTAAATATTTCAGAAAATTTTCACAATTACCATTCTAAAAATTTGTCTTTTAAAAATCACATAATGCAGTCGCAGGACTTTTCAAACTGCAAAAAAATTTGGTATATAAAATGAAAATTTTTTATTATAGAAAATCAAAAAGAAAATGTTTGATAATGTTTAAAAATTTTTGGCAAAAGTAAATGCCATGAAAAATTCCCCTATTAATATGCAAAATGCATTTAGATTAAATTTAAACTTTCTAGCTGGAAGCATAAAACTATAAAAGGACTTTTTTCTTTTAATTATTACAAATATTCTGTTCTATTCGTAAAATTCATGGAAAACATTTGAAATTAATGTTGAAACTTTTCACTGCAGTTGGAAAATTTAGTATGAATAATAGATGAACAAATAGCGATGTATACAAAAGTCAGGTGAAGCTGCAAAACGAAATTTCCCATCGATTAGCTTAATGGAAATCGAATTTTGTGTATTTTATTAAAATATTGTATGAAGGAGGACAAAGCATACAGGTTCATTGTAAAGTTTACTGCAACATATTTTGTTTGTTTTTCTTTACAATGAAAATCTAGAGAAAAACATTTGATTTTAATGTAGCTCCTGGACAAACAAAACGTCGACTACACATAATATGGCAACAGGTTGGATATGAAAATACATTTATTTATTTTTATTTTTTCTTGTTTTAGTATAGCATATAGAGAAAATTGAATTTTATTAAAGTTGCAATGAAAATGGTAGAATAAAAAGCATCTGTAACGATGTAACGTGTTATGGATCAGTTTCCGACACCGCACTTAATCTCTTCTGGTTCAATGAAAATTAAACCCAAAAAAACAGGAAAGGAAGTGTGATATGATATAATTTTAATATGAAAATGTTTTATTAAATATTTAAAAATTCTATTCAATTCAAAAATTTTATTAAATCTATAATAATTAGACAAAGAATTTTAAAAAGCATTGATTTCATTTATATTCCATAAGTTGTAAAAGTAAAGCTCGAAGTTTTCTTGCTTCAACACCGATTGTAGATGTTTCATTAGTATTATCATCAGCTAATGTTACAAGTACCGAAGGTGTTAGAACACCATTAACTTCGCAAGCGTGTAAAAAATTGAGTACTTCTTGTACGGCTGGTGATGCTAAAACAACATTTTGTTTTGCTAAACCAGTCAACAATCCAAGAACACAACGTTTAACATGCAACCAAGTATCAGCACAAAGACGTGGTCCAGATCCACCTTCTAAAGCATGAGCAATTCTTGATAATCCAAATTCATAATTAGATTTTGCACAATATAAAGTTCCCACCACCAAATTAACTATGCATAGATGAAGACATTGTTCAGTAGCATTACCTTTAGTTTCTTCAGCTTTTTCAACTTTACGCATTAATTCCTCGGCTTCTTCATTTTGAAATGTCATTATATACGAAACACATAGGTTAGCCAAAACTGCTGCTGATACTGATAAAATATCATCGAAATGTTGTCTAACGATTGGCTCATAAAAAGCACCTGCTTCTTTATATTTATCACCTCTCATGAATAGTACATGAGCAGCATGTAGACGCCATATTGAATTCTCAGAACAAAATTCAGCACTTGAACGAAATTCTCTTTCGGCACCGGCAAAATCATCTTCACGCCATGATAACCAAGCTCTAGCCATAACAATGGGTAAATAATTTTCAAGTGCACTTTCGTATTCTTTAAGAGCATTACGCAATGAAACTTGATCGGCAGCTGCTTTACATTCCTGAACTCTTGCTGCAAGTGTTCTCAATTTTCCAGATAGACTCGATGCAAGTGTACCCAATTTTTGTTCAGCATCTTCACTTGATGTCTGAGAAGTGATTAAGGCATCCAAAAGTTCATATAAATATGGAGATAAATATTTATACGTCAATTGGGCATGTTCTGCGAGAATATCAGCAGCTGTATCATACATTTCATGTTTACAACAAAGTAAAAGAATATTAGCGAAAGTTTCTTGTGGACAAGTAGGTGGACCAAGTTCTAAAAGAAATGCCAATCGTCGTAGTCCAGCTCCTGGCCCTTCTTGATCTGTAAGCGCCATATTATGTAATGTAACTGGATCCAATTCCTGTTCAGAACGTGGTGGTAAATCTAATAAAGCTTCTCGTGCCCCACTAATATTACTTTCTTGATATTCAATAGCTGCTTTCAAATTAAGTGCTTGTGGTAACCCAGATGATGCCAAAGCTGGTGGATTACCTACACTACGTGCACCACCTTCAGTTTCAACTTGTGCACCGATACCAAGTTCAGGATGATTACGAATTCCTCTTTCTACAATCTCAGCAATAAATCCCAAAGCTAATGCATTTTCTTTTTTCTTATAGTGACACAAAGCAATATTATATGCAATCAGAGGTTTAAATCCACACACTTGAATGGATGAATTGAATCTTTGTAAAGCATTATCATACATATTTGCTTGATACAATAAACAACCTTCATCGTTTAATGTTTCTGCATCACCAACTGGTCGTTGGGTTAAAGTCGCTTGTGCGGCAGAATAATCTTCATTGGAATATTCGATAGCACTTTGTAATTGTAGAATTTCATTTTTCAAATTTACAGCATCAATTTGTTTTGTAACTTTTAATGCTTCTTCAAATATACCCGCTTGATAAAGTGATTGAGCATAATAGAATTTATATTCTTTAATGTTTGGCACCATTTCACAAAGTTGTTCATAACAATTCGCTGCATCGACATACCTTTGACATTTATAATTGCAATAGCCTAAAAGTGATAAACCGGCTCTTGTTGTGAAAGCACCATTAAATGTATTTAAAAGTTCTATAACATCTTCATGACGTTCATCCTTTATTAAACTGTACACGGTACGAGTAAATTCACCTTCACGAATTTTCACACTTTGTGAAAACATTTTTTGTATTTGAAAGAAAAAGAAAATTACTCGAATATTTTCACTTTTAAACTAAGACAATGTTTTTCCTTCCTTCAAATCAAGTTTGTTTTGGTTTTTACTTCTATGAAAATCACCTTGGAAACGTGAAAATTGAAAACGAGTTCAATGGTTGAAATGTTGTTATTTATTGATTTGTTTTTAAATGGAAACTTATTCTCCATGATAATGAAATTGAAGAAATTATTTTAGTAAAATTTTATGTCGAATAATCGATGGGTATTTAGGTGATCCCCAAAAACAAAAAGAAATAAACTTGAAACTAATCTATTTCATTTAAATTTAAAACTAAGTACACTTGTTATACAATTTTATACCCAGATTGAAGCCGGGCTGAAATGCTTACAGAACGAGCCGGGATTGAATACAATAATTTTTTTGTTTCGTGAAAGGTTGAGGTAAATTTTCCACATTTGGACTCGATTTGGATTAAATCTTTCAACTCTCTGTACACGCTGGCGGAATATTCAACCTAATCTCAATTCGATATTGCAAGTTTTCATATATACGTGGCATAGATATCGATTATTATAAGATGAATATTTTAACAAACAGTGAAAAAAAGCTTTTATAAAATTAATCATGAATTTGAGATTCTATAATAGAATAAATTTGTCTAGTGTCGAAATTTCGCTTGTCAATTTCATACTAATAATATAGCTCACAATTTTAAATTCTACTTTCCTAAATAAAGTATTCAGCATTGATTCAAATATTTAAATCTTCATAAACTCATCCTCCTCTTCCCAGCACATTAGCATTAATCATAAATTCACTAGCAGAATTGATTACAAAAAAATCTATATGATCACAGAAATCTAGTAGCAATAATAAACTTATAGATTTCAAATGCACTAAAATTCCAATTAGATTTAAAACTACATTAATCCAATCGTAATAGAGAATTTGAAATATGTATTCGAAAGAACTTAACTAGGCTAACGAATAATATTACACCACAGGACTAAAAGTTTTACCATATACTATATAAACTTTAGTATCACTAATTTAATTTTAAATTAATCGCGAATCAATTATATAACATTTCCTGTAAGAGCATATGGAAACTGGTAAATTTGAAAGTATATACGTGCTTACAGATCTATGTACCTACTCGATATATGTTACATTTATAAAAATTTATTCGAATTCCTTTTTTGTTAAATCAATAGCTTAGTTTTCTTTAGAATTACTAAAGTTATAGATAATCAGAACACGTTTTCAATGGGAAAATCACATTACCACAAAAACCTTTAAAGAATGTATATGTCATCAATTTACGCTTCTAATCCTATATTTAACGTATACCTAATATCAACTCAGGCAAGTCAAATTTTTAACTATATAGTCGAATTTGGGTGGGTGTCTGTCTCATCATGTACGCACATATGATTCTAATATCAATTACATATATTGGGATCACGTAAATAAAAATTAAATATACAAAATATATAATTGAAAAATATTCTTAGATACCGAAATTTTCAATCAGATTAAGTATATGAAATGAATTTTAGATGTATGAACACCAATGAAAGAAAATATACTATGTAGTATGTACTAGTTAGTCCAGTATTTGTTATATTTAATTATAATAAATGTAGAAATTAATGATACTAAGGGCATGTGCGAATAGTAACTAACACGGTTCATTTCTATAACAAGTGGAATCGATACTAATACTTGAGACACACATAAGATATTTAATGTCAATGGTTTTCTATACCATGGTATACTATATGTATGTTTCTAGTATTAAATTTTAAATAAAATAATTACCAAAATATGTGTTTTATTTATGTAAAATCTATTTTTAAAATTCCGGATAATTTGATTTATTCTTTCTAATATTTAATAATTTACCATTAAGGACTACAAATACCCAAATATGTTTATTTTTATTTGGCATCTATCATCAATCTAAGATCATGAATGAAAGAATATAAATTACACTTTCCCATATTTCAAATTGGTTTTGACTGTGCACCTACGTCACGTGAGACATGAAATACATTGTTAGTATGAAAAATCACAATTATTTATTTGAAAGGAAATCACACGTGATGCCACAACAATTCATTCATGACCGAAATACGCAATGCGCAATCTTTATATTCTTTCATCCATTATCTAAAATCACTTTTCTCTTGAAAATATTTTGACACACTTGTTACTTTTGTCACTATGGAAATAATAACGCCATCTATGAATTATAAGGAATAAGCATGGGAAAAGTCAATTTCGAAAAGTTATTACCATGTTCGTATACGGCCTAAATTGATATCAAATTTAATTTTATCACCTAAAATTAAGTCCTGGAATATTGATTATAGTAAAATTTTGTACATATGTAATTTCTAGCCTACATTAAACAGGTATACTGTCTAAATAGTCCATGTTTTTGGTCCTCCTTGTATACAGAAGAATCTAATTATACAAACGAAATATAATATTATTTTAACAATGCAATTAATTCCTTTTATAATACACGTAATACTAATTTGTTTTACGTTTTCAATTACGCATACCTAAACTCCTTTAATCTTTAAAAATTAATCATATTAAAATTTCATGATTTGTTTGCATTTTTTTTTTTCGCGTCGAAAAATTCAAAAGAAATAAAAGGATTTTAAATATAAATAAGATTGTTCCCATTTTACTTAACCAAAAATCATCTTCCTTAAAATTTTCTTCTTTTCTTGTATTTAAAAAAAAAAGAATAAAAAAAGAAAACGCCAAAAAACATCTCGTATCGAAATTTAAAACGAATTTTACTATATTATTGAATAAAAAAAACTCCCAGTAAATCAAAATAAGAAAAAAAAAGTACATAATAAGAAAAATCCATCAAATTTGATCCTTTTCATAAATTCTCATAAAAATGTTCCAAAGTGAAAAAGATGAAGCCTTCGTTATCATAAAAGAAAGTTATTTTTCTTATTTTATTATTTAAAAAAAAAAAATTACGTGAAAGTAAACACAAAATGTAGCTTTTTTGTCTGCTGTTAAATAAAGGACCTTTTGTCATAATGCTCCTTTTTCCAAAGTAAAAATTATTTCAAAAAAAAACTCATGATATAAAACTCATTTAGTAAATATTTCACGTTCTATTTAAAATGAGAGCTTTAATAATTTAATCCTTTTTTTTGCTTTTGGATTTTAAACATTTTCCAGATGTCGAAGAGACAGAGAGTGCGGAAAAATTCAACATGAAATAAATATAACAAGTTCTAATTTCATAATTAATTTTTTAGAAATATTAATAATACAGTATTATATTCAAAATTCAATTTTCAATATTATGAAAGAGAGAAGTCTTAAAAAGGACTTTTTGTGATATTTTTAGAATTTTCGATATATAGTTATATCCAATATTCATGTATACGAGATGTCGTCAAAAAGTATTTGACTAAACTGTTCTCATTTACATATTTTAAAGTGAGAAGTAAAGAGTTTTCCCAAAATTCACGCAAGATTTTAATTTTGCGCCAATTGTGCATAAAGTGTTGCCAATGAAAGAAGGACAACGTGACAGCTGACAGTTCAGGGATATTAAAAATGAAGTGCTACGCGCGAAAGAACAACGCGTTTTCATTGTTGAGCAATATTTTAAAAATAATGAGTCATTTCCTGGTCGTGTAATTTCTCGCTTTGGTGATCAGAATTGACCGTCCAGATCATGCGATTTAACACAGTTGGAATTTTTTCTTTTGGGGTTTTTTGAAGTCTACGGTTTATGCCATCAAGCCCATGACCAAGGAAATTGAGGACTGTATCAATGAAATTTTAGCCACATTTTTGCAAAACAGCCATGGAGAATTTCAACAAAAGAGTACGGATATCTCAGCAAAGCCGTGAAGCCATTTACCCGATATTCCATACATAATGAATCAATAAAAAATTCAAAATTTCTTCTTGCGTGAATTTAGGGACATCCTAACTGAAAATTCGGTTGTGATAACCGAATATTTCAGTTGCCGAAACTTCACAACTGAAATTTAGTTGACACAACTGAGTTTTCAGATCTCACAATTGTGTTTTCAGTGCTCACAATTAAAATTCAGTTATTACAACCAAAAAGTCAATTATTACAACAAAAAATTCAATTCCCAGAACTAGGCAAAAGCTTTGTGATTTTTCTGTATGAGGAAATATACTGATTGAGAAAACTAACCCCACTACTCTGAGCGCAATCATAACAAGTTCTGATTGTTTAAACTATTATAAATTCATTTTTTGGACGTAATTATGACTCGTTTGCTAGAATAGGAATTTTCGCAGCAGTCATAATTACAGTCAGAATATTATTTTCATAAATATTTATGACAGTAAAACTGTCAGAGTGCCAGAATGGGGGTAAATTAGAAGAACTTTACTTTTCGATCATACCACGTATAAAGCGTACTGTCGAAATAAATTATTTTGGAATTAATTTCAATTTTCTGCATATTTGAACATAAAGAAAATTTAAAAAAATATTGGAAAATATGGAAAATATGGAAAATTTCTCTTTCAATATGATTATATAAGAATCTGTAATCCCAGATATATACTTTTGTGGTGATTTAGCAAAATTACAACATACTTAATTTAAAATTTCTGTAACGTGCACATAAAAAGTTATATCAAAAATGTTTCAAAACCATAACAAAGAAACATTTTAATGAAATCTTATATTATTAATAACACCCGAAATTCGAAAAAAGGTATCCTTTTCCAAGTATGTAGAAGTTTTTAGTTCCAATCAACTAACCATTAAAATAACACACAAAAAAAATGATAAATGAAATCTTTATAATCCTCCTGTCCGAAATAACAGTCTCCTACATATGCCAAAATTTGAAGAACATTAAAACCTGTAGTAATAATAATAATAATAACAATAATAATAATAATAATAATATATTAATAGCATCCGATCCAATTCTATGGATTTTACAGAATTTAACTTTGATTTCCTTTGTGGGCGCTTTCCTGTAAACATTCCTATTTTTTTTCCTTTAACCTAAATGGATTATTTTCAACATCTTGCCTGTGTTCAATATAATTCCCAACTGCCCTAAACATCAATTTGTATCTATATAGAGATGAAGCTCACATCTCAATTGGATTCCCGGCCAGGAAGCCATTTCAATTATTTTCCTTTATTCCCTTTAAGGCCTTTCATCGAAGCCGTCTTTATTTTATTTTGTGTGGCGTTGAAGCATCTTCGGATAAAGGGCTTCCTTCTACCATTTTTGTCAGTGGTTTTTTGGAGTTTAACTTAATTTTCTCATCTTCGGTGTATATTTTGTTTTGAGAGATTTTTTTTTTTTTTTGGGCTTTTCGTTTTACTATAAATATAAGCTTTATATAGATATTCTCTATTTCTTTTTTATATCTCTAAAATAGTCGAAATAAAAAAGAAATAAGAAGAATTTCTTTAGTTTATTTGATGACATCATCAATAAAATAAATTTGCTTTAGTTGGTAAAATTGGGCTTTTTTATTGTTGTACTTCTTTTGGTAACTTCAAATCAACTTCGATAATTTCAATTTATTGATCTTCCGATGTTATTATGTTTAAGTCTATATATTTTCTTTTTCAAATTCCGCAATAAAAACCGAGTATCTTTCTTCTTCATGTTCAAAAAAAAGAAAGAATACGAAAAAAATATGTCATCATTTTAAGAGAAAATGTTTCAAAAGAAATTTCCATTGGCTTTATTCCTTTTGATAGAAATAAAATTTATTACAATTACAATATTTCGATCGATTACATCAAAAAAGAAAAACTTCACACAAAAGAAATGATAGATATCACATCAAAAATTCTTTCAAAAGTTAATTAAAGTATTCAATAAAATCAAATAAAAGGGATTTCTATCATAATTTTTATTGTTACCATCGATATTATCCCATTCTTCGTGTCCTATTATCCTGAAATTCTATACCATTT
This sequence comes from Xylophagus ater, assembly GCA_963422695.1. NCBI lineage: Eukaryota > Metazoa > Arthropoda > Insecta > Diptera > Xylophagidae > Xylophagus > Xylophagus ater. Next base: position 5,813,398 of record OY730478.1, read on the forward strand.
ACATTTTCATTATAAATCTTTCGCTTGATTAAATCACATCATGAACGTTCGTTCTATATAGTAAAATTTCTCTTATCTTGTTCTTCCATCCAAGGAATCATTGGATAATAAGGATTAATATGAAAAAAACATTCACCAAGACTTGGTTTTCTCTTTTTTGTATATAATATCCTTTATTGATCGTTCCCAATTAGAGATACCTCCTTGAGAAACTTTTCCTTGTTGAGTGTTTTTTTTTTTTTTAATAAAACGTTAATTATAATCATTCAGGATAATTCTTGAAGGATATTGGATGTAAATTTTTGTTCAAGTGGCCGATGGATAATCTGTTTCAAAATTGTTCATTGTTTGTATGTTTTTAAGTGATAACATTTAAAATAGGAGTTAAGAAAAGTTGCTAAAAGTCAATACAGATGAATCTCGATTTTTATACTCAAATTTCAATACTTAATCTAACTAAAGAACTCTCTAACCTGTTTTATAAAGAATTACGCGATCTGACAAGATGTCTGAATCTTGACGAAATAGTCTAGTCCGTTGCAAATTTCATTCTAAAGCAAAAACGTCTATGTTACTATGTGACATACTCTTCTCAACTTCACTATAATCAACTCAACCCAATACCTTGTTGAAGTCTTATCAGACCAACTAATATCTATATCTGATTTAATTTCATGATTTAAGAAACTGTGTGGTGAACCACATCTCATTAATTGGTAAATAAATTGGAAAACATATTTGTATATAGTCCTAAAGACGTCTTTACACAAAAAAATTTTGAAAATTATTATTAGATGGTTAAATTCAGTTATTAATTATCCATGCCAGTAGCCCATGTTCATAGCTGCTACAGTTATATCTTTTTTGCTAGTATATTTTAATTAAGGGAAGGAACGTGGCTATGCAAAATTGAGTATCAGGTATCCTTAAAGTAAACAATGGAAAACCTTTTGTAGATTTATCATTTAATGACATAAAAGAAAGAAGATAGATGTTTGATCTTACATTTTTAGTGCTTATAGTAGGTAACAGTCGTAATATCTATAGTATGTAATTTTTTATGAAAACACGACCTCAGTAGTTGAAACAGAACCTATAAAAATCGAGGTTGGACTGTACACAATTTGTTTAATCTATTCAAATAAACTTACCACAAAATAAAAACCAAATTTAAATATAATTTTTGAAGATAAGAAAATTCAATACAAATTTCCACACAAAATTTTCATCAATTTTCTAATTAATTTTTTTTTTCCTGCAATATTCTCTTGTACTACATAATAATCATTTTTAATGATAAAAATAATAATTAAGGAATATTATTTAAAAACATCAAAATTTCTGGTCAAAACTTCAAAGTCTAAAAAAAACAAAATTTGTATAAGTTTTCTCAACTCCAATATATACGAAGATATACCCAATTTAAGGCATTGTTGTTCTCTTTTCGTTCGTTTACCTAATCTCATGGGTTTAGTTTTCCAAAAATTAATTTCATAGAAATTTTAACACTTCATAACTATTATAATATGGAATATGTCTGCCGGAACCCTATCATCACCCGCAAAAGTTTTCAACTTCATGGTCAATTTAATTGAATAACGTGCAAAAACCTTTGAATTTTCATTTTAGAAATACAGGCCCTATGTGGTTTCGAATATTATAGAGAGATAGTTATAACAAACGAGACTTATATTCTGAAAATTGTCTATTACGAGATACCATAAGATTATTGTTTGCTTCAATTTTCCACCCAAAAGAACTCATCCTTGGTGTTCGCATAACGAAATTGAATTAAAGGCTATGGGAATCAAATGAAAATTTTACTTCTACACGAGTAGACTAGTGTCTTCTATATATATAAAATGTATTTCTATGAAATTTTTTGGTTCCCAAATTTATTATTCTATTCAATTTTTGAAGAAAAGAGTTAACGAGAAAATTTAAAATGATTCTTATTTTAATTTTTCTTGTCCAGGTTATTTAATAAAAACTGAAACAGAGTGGAAAATTTTCCTCCATTGTTCTTATATACAAAATATTTGAAAAATCTATTTTCTTAAAAATGAAAAGTTACAATTTTTAAAGGCATCATTTATTGTTTGGGTTTATATTTAATTATTTAACATTAATTGAGACTAGTTGACACGTACATACTAAATTTTATTGAAATTGGTTTAAATGTTGTCGACTTTTCGTCACAAAACTTAAAAAATCAATGAATATTGTTGACTTTTATTACTTTATATTGAATTATCAAAAATCGATAAGTATGAATTTTAATTCATAACAAACAAAAAAACGTTTAAAATAAAAATTATTACAATTATTAAAAACCGATCAAAAGAAAATGTCATGTGAAACTCTTTTTTCGATATATTTTTTCAACAAAAAGTTTATTCGTTTATGGAGATCGTAAATCAAAATTTAAATATCTTTAGAGATTTCTTTTTGGAAACAAAAATTGCAACCCTTTTTTCCTTTATCCTTGAAGTTATTTGGCCGGATATCCTTATCCTGAGGCTTCATTTTTCATTGTATTCCAAAAAAAAAGAATTCCACCAGTATTCTAACATTCTAACGGTTAGGTTTAAATCACTCGTAAATTTTCTTCCTTTTTTCTTCCTTGTAGTTTTCTTCTTCTTTTTTTTGCATTCGGTAAAAGGTTATATACATAAAAGGCATATAATCAAACCGAAAAACACCATACCAGACCATACCAGACTATAGCAGTTTCTGTGTCTTATACTCTCGGTTCTATACTCTATATACCAAATATAATGGATGCTTTTTGACACGCGAGGTTTCTCGTTATAGCTTTTTACAGTGGTTCAGCCTTTTCGTATAGGTATATCGTTCTATTCATTCTTTTTTTTTATGACTTCCATACCGATATTTGACTTGGAAGGACATTTGTGGCTTTTTATGATTGCACAAAAAAAAAAAAAGAATGTACTGAAAGAAAATGAAAATCAAGAAAATTTCCATTAAATTGGGCAATTGAAAATCATGAAGTTATATAAGAAAGGAAAATGAAAATAGGTATGCATACATATTATTGCGAAAATTGGTAAAATGGCAACTCTTGTGACAATTTTAAGGCAAGTTCGAATATGAAATGAAGAAATTCATCGATAAAACATATTATTAATGTTCTCTTATCAAATAAGGAATAAAAAAAATATCCTTTATAGATTTCTAACTAGAAATTTATTACGGAAAATCAAAATAAATAGCTGCAATTTGCCGCTTAATGTAATGTGTTATGGGAAAAATCAATTTAATAATTTTATACGTGTTGGAATTTCAGTCATTGTACAAATAATTAGTATTTTATATGATTTAAATAATATTCAGTTAATATAATGAGGTTAATTAAAAAACAATAAATTTTCTGAGTTTGTGGCTCATGTGGTTTAGAGCTCTCGTTAATAGAACAGAATTCTCAGCGTGTATTAATGTTTGTTCACATATCCTGTCTGCAAAGCGTGTCATCTCATTAATGGTATTTTAGAGATTGTAAATATATGGATTTTTCTATCACACCGAGTCATTTTTACAAATCCTAGAAGTGAGGTGTGTTAAATGAGAATTAAAATTAAAAACATTGTTTATTGTGCGCTTTTTGCTAATACTGAGGGAACTGAGATTCGATACCTGGCTTCGACGATTTCCTACTTATCTCCTGTCTCTAATTTGATTTGATTACAAAGACAATTGGCCAATTCTCAGGTTCTAAAAGGTTATGTTTCTTTTCTATATAGATAAGTTTGGTAAAATAGATACGACTTATAGTCGCTTGTTTAATAGTAAATATATATAATTGCCTTTAAATGGTTTATAAAAAATTTAAAATTTCAGTTGTATTATTTGCTTAAAAAAACTAGAATGTTTATGACGAGGAATAGTATCCAGTATCAGAGATTGCTAGGCAGTTGAGAAGTTACAAGTTCAACTCTGGATTTGAACTTTTCAACAATGTTCAAATATTTTATCTGTTTCCTACAATTTATTACTTATTACTATTTTTTTTAAAGCCTTATACGAGAAATCTTTGAAAATTCAGAAAAACAATCCCATTTCTTTTTTTTTGTATAATGTTTTCATTTTATTTAAACTTATTCTAAGTTAATTATTCAAAAAGTAAACATTTATTGATGCAATCAAACCAAAGGACTTCTTAATTTGATTCTATATTTACATTACACTAGAACTTCATTGGGAAGAAGAACCGGACGAAACAAGTCATATACATATATTCAAAGATTTCATAGGAATTTTATTAAAAGGCTTCATCTCTATCATAGCATAAACTTTCGCCACTTTGAAGAGTAATCATCTTACAAAAGTTCTAATATTATATATTATATATTTATAAAATATGTATATAAATGTACATACATGTTCATGAAGATGGTTGATTCTTCCATTCTTGAAACACGTATCCCTTCAAATAGATTTAATCCTATCGTCTTCTACCTATATAATACCCTAATTTCATTTCATATAACACCGAGGCAGGTTTACAGTAAACTGAAGTATTTTCTTAGTTATATATTTACCTTTGGAACAAGATTAGTGTCACTAAATTAATATGTATATTTATATGAACCTTTTGGATTAAAATTATAGAATATTATAAAGATTGACATCCTATATTAAATTAAGTACATACTCTCGAGTGTATTATCCTAGTTAATGTTATACAATCATTTCTCATTACGAATTTGTTGAAATAAACAAAATATATAGGATAATGGAATATGTTTGAAGGATTTACCATTCATAGTTATATAGGAGGGCTTATTTTATATTTCAATTATACACAAGAAAAAAGGACAAAAGGACAAAACAATTTAAAAACATTTTAATCAAAATTACTTAATTAATTATCCTACAACTCATTTTATGTTTACTTAGAAATACGTTTTCGAGTAAAAACATGATTAAAATAAAAACTATTGTATTTTAGAATATGTATTAGAATTGACTGTTTTGGTGTTGCCTTCTTTTATATCCTATGATAGATAACTACCAAATCTTATATGAGTCTTGTCACTAAATTTGTAAGGCATACAAATAATAATTGAAAAATAATCTAAAGGCAGTAAATGTGTATGAAATCCCAAATTATGTCGATTTTTACATGCCCTTTGGTCTGTCCGTCCATCAAAAACGAGTCGTCCGATTTTAATGAAATTTACAATATAAATCGGTTACTTCTTAGTTTGTTGTAATAATGCATTTTAACAAAATCCACCCAGGGGGAACGAAGATATAAGGAAAAATCATGGTGACCATACATTTTGAGGCTCATAGTTAACATAGTTCATTAAATTAACTCTGAGATATAAAACTAATAAAAGATTTCAATGTTTTTTTCTTCATAACTTCATTTAGGACATAAACATTGACATACATATTCCTAATTTAGTTTTCTTTTTCTCAGAGTTAATTTATTGGCCTGTAAGTTTGTTATCTATGAGTCTGTCATAAAATCGGATATAAGCTTATTTTGTGATAGGATGTTTATACAGTACAATAGAATTGAACCATTCTACTAACAATTCTTGAAACAATTTTTCAAACCTAATCTTTCTAATCTTTTCGAATCAAACGCAATGAAAACTTAGATAATTTCGAGAGGGTATCCTTGTGCTTAATTTTGGCTTTCACAATATTATCACAAATTCAATTTCGGTACAAATTCGCATTAAGAATTTATTAGAGTAAAAACTTGTTAGTAAAAAGTTTATCATCAATCAACGAATCAATTCACCGTGAATTTCGATATATATATATATATTTTTTTTTTGGCAAACAAAATTCCAAGCTTTTATTTATTTCATAGAAATAATTACATTCCGCATATATGTCAAATTACAAACAAATAAATTCTTTTTATTTATTCAATAAAATAACATATTTTTCATAAATAATTAAAATAAAAAAACCACTAAAAATTGAAAAAGAATTCATATACAAAAATTGGTCATTCGAAAATTCTCTCATAATGCGGACATCATCAAAAACTTCGAAATTATTTAAATGGCATAACATTATGGCTCCAAAATCAATTTCAATTTGATTGAAAATTTCATTTGTGGCTTTTTTAATGACTTATTTAAATATTTCGTGGTTTGAAAAAAAAAATAATACAATTCAAAAATGAAATTCAAACAAATTATTATGAATTTAAATTAAAACATTTTCTATAACCTATGGTGGAGTGTATATACAAGTCTTTTCACTACATTTGTAAGGCATCCCCAAATCAGAGAACACTGTCAAGGTAATTATATAGAATTCTAGATGATAACCGAAGTATGAGTAATTATAAAGTACCCAAACTTCTTATCACTGCCGTGACTACGTTTTGCAGATTTCGACCTTAAATTTTCAAATAATTTTCTATCCACTGTTGACATAGATAGCTACATATTATTCGTATGAGTGAAAGAGAAACATGATTTTACTTTACAATATCAAGTAAACACTGCACAAATACTATAAAAAAATAAGACTTTTAAGAGTCATTCATGTGCTTTTTTACAAAAATTTCATTCTCCCTCTTCCTGATTAGATTTTGCCTTTGAAAATCGCCCATGCTCTTTTGCACTTATTGCATCGTGCTTTTGGTTTGTTTTTGTACTTTATTCAGGTTGCTTCGCCAACTTAGGGGTACTATGGTTTTCGATGGATGTTACGAAGAGTGAGGAGAATATAAAACCTTTCTTAATTCTGCCAATAGTAGTCGGATTTTCATGAAACTTGGAATGTGTATTCTGGATAAGGCAACTGAAAATATAGAATATGTCTCCACTCTGTGGGGGTTGCAAAGGGCCAAAATTTAAAAACGTCAAAAAATTTTAGTCATTAAGGGGTATGTAGAATCAGGGGACTCCGAGCAGCGCCGAGGGATTAAGATAGTTGATTATAAATATAAGTATATTGAATTTTAATAAATTCGATCCAAAAATAGTCCAGAAGCAGATAGTTTGATAGAAGAAAATAGTCATTGGCCTATATTTTAATTTTCAGATTTTCTTCAAAAACGACTTAACTTTTTTGACTTATCGAATTTATTAATTAAAAGTTCCATTTCTATATTACAGAATATCAGAAAATTTTTTATATGTTTATGTAAAAAATGTCCATAATAATATTCTTTGAAGAAAAAATCTTACCATGTTTTAATTATATTCGGTTTTAATTAAATTCAAAATATTCATATTAATTAGTATGAAAATAATTTAATCAAAAACCAGGAGAAGAAGGAAGTTAAGATGTTCTCATTTTCAAGATGACGACATATTATGTAGTTTGTATAACATCTCAATCTTTTTGCAATTTCCAGTTAAGTTAATAATTTTATTACACTTCATTAAAATCTTAGAATATGGAAAAGCACGCCTTCATTCTTCATCGTATATCATTTTCATGTGATTTATAACATTGAGTTTGATATCCTTATAGGGAATATATCCTTAAGGTCACATCTTAAGTGTTAATCAGAAACGATGTATGATAGTAAAATTGGGGTGATTTCCATCCTTCGAAAAAAAAGGGACCCTAAAATTATTATGTACATAACATATAATATATGTATTTCAAAAGAAATTTTCTAGCTGTAGGCCATTTCAAGTACTATTTTCATATACTATATAAATAACTTATATAAACATGAAATCGATTTTTATCAATTTCCTTAAAATTTATCTTATAACTTTCACATGGCAAAGAAAATATCCATTTTTATGAAAAACAGTAAACCGATTTGGATTGACACTTAAAGTCTTTCACATATGAATAAGATTTAATCATGTGAAAGATTTTTTTTTTTTTGTAAAAGAAATATCAACTTACAACACTTTTATTTTTATTTGATATTTATACGAAATTTGATATGATCAGCATTTTAGAATTTAGAATTTTTGATTTATTCCATCAAAAAAATTAGTATTTTCATATATTTTGAATAAATGGAATATTATTAATTTTTTCCTTTTTTTGGAAGCTATAAACTCTTGTGAAAAACAGGAACACATTTTGATAAATTGAATAAGTTTTTAAAAAAAAATTAGGCACAAGGCCAATATAAGTTATGCTCCTCACAGGTATTTTGTTTTTTACCAAGGTGGGGACAGAAAAATATAGCATTGAAGCTTCAAAATCTTTGCGCTTTGAATCTTCTGCACACCAGGGAAGTTTAAATCTCGACATAGAAAAACTAAACAGAAAGAATTCTAAACCAGAAGAAAATGTTAACATAATTTTAAAATCGAGTAGCATTCAGATTTTGAATGCTTATTGTTTAAATTTTTGTTTTGTAATATTTTGGAACTCAAAACCAACATTTTTATGCCCTACGGTAGGTACTACACAAATACACGATATCATGTTAAATTTCAGTGAAATCGGTCAAAGGATAGTGGAGAAAGAAATAATCCTAAGAGAGAATAAGTTCATAAAGTTTTTTTTAATGTACTTTAAAAACTAATACACCGATTTGAATAAAATTTGCAGATTGGACTTATGCTATGATTGCCTCCGTTATCGACAAATTAGAGGAAATTTTGAAAATAGGAAACAAAGTTATGAAGAAAAACCCATGAAATGTTATTAATTTTGACAGTTTATTGTCCCATTTTTACCATAGGGCATCAAACAATCGGCTATAAACCGATTTTCATTTACTATATGTTATTCTTTAAACTTTAACTAAATATAAGTATTAGAAGCTAACATATGACTTAAAGGATTTTTTCATAAAAAATACGCTTATCCTTTAAGATATATGTTACCTCCTAATAGTAAAATAATATTATCTTTAAGAAAAATTAAAAAAAAAATTACCTTGGAGTGAATATGAAACAACACGTCAGTAAGATTTTGACTTCTGATCTGCCAAGATCGTTTCTATTGTATTCTTATTTTTGGTATTTTTTTTTTGTATGAAATTTTGATATTTGACGTTTTTTCTTTAATTAATTTGAAATTTTTGTGTTTTAATATTTATGTTATTGTCAAAATTTTAAATTATTAATTTTATTTAATAAAAAATTTGAAAATTATTGGATCAACAATGGAAGAAAATATCTTTGGAAATAGGAAATAGAAACGCCATCGTTGATCAACATCAAAAGGAGAGGTAAATTGTAAATAAAGTTTTATTACTTTAATTGAATTTTTTGAATAATAATAATCACTTATTTATCTTGTATTGCCCGAGGAGATCCTTGGCCGGCCTTAGTCCTGGTTGTATTTCCCAGTGTTTAGTTATTTCTGCCGCCTTTTCTTTCGTTAACATTTCTCAGATTATTTGTGGTCTGATTTCACAGAAAGGTTCTGGACCTATGAAAGGTGTTCCTGCCCCTTGCCTGGCAAGTTTGTCGGCTTTTTCGTTGGACTCGATACCCATCTTAGAGGAAATTTTATGCGAGCTTAGTGCTCTGACAGCCGCTTGACTATCTACCATTATCACTATGTTCTTATTGCGTTAGTTTTTTTAAGGTTGACTTCCGTACACCTTGCAAAAGCGTGCACCTCTGCTTGGAAGACACTAGTATTTACCCTTATAGATTCGGAGTATTTGGTTTTGAGCCCATAAACTTCAATCCCTGTACTTTCGGCTGTCCCGGAACCATCTGTATACCAATAGTTGGATAAAATAACTTTTTTAAATCAGACTAATATTTTATTAAAATAATAATTGGAATAATTGTTTGGGACCGCACGCCACTGCGCCACGATTATAATTATTCAACTTAATAAAACAATTGAACTTCATAAACAGTAAGGTTAAGTTATTTAAATTTAATAAGAAATAATTTTCAAATCAAATATACAAAGTTTTAATAAAGCTTTATTTTTTCTTTTCTTTTCGAAATCCAATCTTAATTGAATCTCCATTTTCCAATACAACCAAATGTAAATAGTTGAACTGAATGTATTCAAATTTAGTTTTCAATTTCCTGTTTCCGAATGGACACAAACCAATTACAAGGAAAATAACATTTTAATTGAATTCTAATATATTTCAGAAATGTTTATGTATGAATTTATATTAGACATACGAATGTTTTAAATAAGTTAGTTGAATTCAACGTACAAAATATAATCCATAAAATATTTAAATATTTGAATTACCGAAAGTAACAATTATAATATCAAAGATTCAAACCGTTCATATCTTTGTGCCTTGACTAAAATTCCCGCTACGAACGAAAAGCTTTCAATGTTTACATTTTACTATGACGTCATTTTGAGAAGAGTTTGTATTGTATTGAAATGTCAAAGAAGCTCAAAAAACGGAAGAAATTTTCTATTAAAAAAAACTACAAAAATTTGAAAATTTCATATTAATTTATTGTGAAACCGAATAAAAACAAATAAAAGGAAGACAAAAATGCCGATTGAAACGGTTAGAAATGTTAAATACATAAATATTAGAAAAGAAGGCAACATAACCAAAAAAATTGTCTTATATTGAAGTTTTTGAAAATCACAAATTTACATATAAGGTAATTTTACAAGATCTACTCAATATTTTCCATTTTCTAGGCGTAATACAAATATCGACACAAAATTGGCTAAATCATATTGCAGATGACATTAGTGACCATCTTAGACAACGGAGATTCTTCACTTTTTATTACAATTGACCAAATTCTTACAATACCACCTCTTGTGCTTCATAGTACATTACTTCCCCCCAAGTACTGTTTGACTATAGTTAAGGGTAATGGGCACTGAGGAAGATGGAGGATCTAAAGCTGAATATCTTATACAACAAATAAATGCAACAAATGCTAAGAAAATCGCTCTTTTAATGGTGATCGGATTCATTGCATATAATGCATTGATTCATTTTCGTTTTGGTAATTTTCTAAATCAATTCCGAATTAATCGGTGTTTTTTAATATTCGAAGATTTACTTCTTCAGGAACTGATTCATGTAAATGGCTTTTATCAAAAGGCCGTTTTAAAGGTGACAATGAATGGCAGTCTTACGGTTGTATGATGCACAAATATTCACAAACGTAAGTTTTTCAGTTCGAATTATAAAAAAAAAATATATTATGTAATCATACATTTTTTGTTCTTAAAGGGATACACGTCGTTGTTTCCGTTACTTAGCATTTTGGGGTAATCAAAATCATTTTGTGTTCATTGGAGATATTCGAATTAGGATGCTATTTCAATCATTCATAAATTATCTTCATCCGAACGATGATGATAATGGATCACTTTTGGCATCCGATTATAAGAGTAACAGTGATTATGTTGATTATAAATTAAAATTACGTGCAATTTATATTTATGCCAACGAGGTAACAGATCAATTATTGGAGAAAATCACCAACTACGAACAAGATCCGCCATCAACATTTATTGTTGGTTTTACATATTCAGGATTTTTAAATGGAAATCTAACAGAGAATATTTTAAAAACATATTCAACAAATTTAACAAAATTAATTGAACCATTCGATAAGCTAGTAGAGAAAAAATCAAGAATATTATGGAAATTACAGGATTATGTAAACGAAGAGAAATTATCAGATGATTGGAAGAATATTCTAAATGATGATATTGATAAATATAACAGGGCAGCTGTTAAAATGTTGAAACATTCGTCAGTTCAAATATGGGAATCATCTTATCAGATCTCGAAAGGACTTGTAGATCACTCAAAAGATGGTTATAAAATCTGTTCATTGGCTCTTGGTCATGATATACAAATTCTATTAAATATGTACTGTAATGATTATATGAATTACAATGATGGAACGTGCTGTAGCAGCCCGGAACCGTATACAATTCTTCAAATTGTAACATATTCAATTTTTGGAGTTTGGTAAAAAAAAATTCATTTCATTTAAGATATTATTAATAATAAATTTATTATTTAGTTTAACACTAGCTTTCGTTATGCTACTGAGACGTTGGATATTATATTTACGTGGTCATCCAATTTATATGCCTTTAAATCAAGGAAGTACAGGAACAGTTCTACCAAATGATTTTTCTACGCCAATTTTTGCTCTCTCAATTATTGGTTTGATTCTGGGATATTTTTATTTATGCGATCGAACAAATTTCTTCATGAAAGAGAATAAATACTATTCGGAATTTAGTTTTTGGATACCAGTCGGATATGTATTTGCATTGGGACTATTTTTTACCGAAGACAGTCGTTTTACAAAAGTTCTTAATCGTGATCAAACCGATGAAGTTAAAGGTTGGATGCTACTTGTTATATTAATTTATTACATGACCGGTGCTGATCGTGTACTTCCAATTCATATGCACATCAAAGTACTTATAAGTATGTATCTATTCTTGTCCGGTTACAGTCATTTAACATATATGTGGCAAACTGGAAACTCTGGAATAGTACGATTTTTTCAAGTAATGTTTCGTATTAATTTCATGACTGTTATACTTTGTTTCTGTATGAACCGTCCATATCAATTTTATTATTTTGTTCCATTAATATCATTTTGGACATGTATGATGTATTTTGTATTAGCCTTACCGCCACAGATTACACATCAGAGTGTCGATAATAATGGTTATCATTATTTATATTTAGTTATAAAATTTGTTGGAATGTTTAGTGTTATTACGATTCTATATATGTCGGAAGTATTTTTCGAACGAATTTTCGTAACACGACCATGGAAAGCATTATTTGTTACAACCGATGATGATATACATGATTGGTGGTATCAATGGAAATTAGATCGATATACAATTACATACGGTATGATATTTGCTTCAGTATTTCATATTGCTCAAAAGAATAACATTTTCGATGATAACAATCATGGTAATTTATTTTCACGTCGTACTTCACTAACTGTAACTTTAGCTGCTATTATTGGTGTCGGATTTTATACAGCGTTCACGTTTTTCTGTCGTAATAAACAGGAATGTGAAGAAATTCATTCGTATGTAGTTTTTGTTCCAATGATTGGATATATTGTTTTAAGAAATATATCTGGAATATTACGAACCCGTTATTCAATGTTTTTTGCATGGTTCGGACGTATTTCTCTGGAATTATTCATTTGCCAATATCATATTTGGTTAGCTGCTGATCGACATGGTGTATTAGTTTTATTGCCAGGATTTCCAACACTTAATATGATAATAACTAGTTTTATATTTGTTTGTGCATCTCATGAGGTACACAGGCTAACACAAGTCCTATTACCGTATGCTGTACCAAATGATTGGAAGCTTGTTTTAAGAAATGTCGTCATTTTTTTGATTATACTAATTCCTATTGGTCGTTACGATGGAATGTTTTAATATTAATTTTAAGAATATAATATTTTGTACTTTATTTTTGTTGTACTTATATATAAAAACGCTTTTTGATTGAACATTTTTCGTGGTTTTATTTATGGTATATGTGGTAGGTGTGTGTTGCACAACTCTGGCTCAGTATAAAGGAGACTGTGGAGCACTAACTTCGGAATTGTACAAAACTGGAAGAGAAATTAAACAAACTATAGAAAAAAATAAGTGTAGAGGAGGATAAGAAAATATGCTCAAATTATACTGGTAGAAAAAAACTAATAAATTATTAAGTTTTAAATAATTCTATTTATTTACAAGTTAAACTAAGTTTTTATTTTTACATAAAATTTGTTTTTCACGACAATTCTGGGCCACATTATTTATCGAATGAAGTGACTCTCACCCATTAAAATGAATTAGTTTTGTGTTCGCAAGTCGACTCGATAAATGATGTGACGCCCCAGAAATCACTATATAGAATTTTAAAATAGCACTTTGGTTGAATTTATATTCTAATATTTATACTATAATTTTGGTGTCAGCATTTCTTGTGCTTAACTTGTGATGTAAAAACATCATATCCCAATGAAATTATATTATCATAAAGTACACGATATTGTGTTGGTAACCAATAGAAATTGATAATTTGAGCAACCGGCCAAATTGTCCATTCGGCAGCGTATAATTTCCATGCTTTACATTTGATTTCTTCGACAGTTTCATCGAATGTTTTCTTCTCAAGAACACCCAATGTTATAAAAAATACAGAAATATAAAGTGGCGAACAAATGAGTTGATCCAAAATAACTTTTTTCATAATAACACTGATCGTTTTGCCTGGCAAACGTTTATCTAGAAATTTATACCAATAATGACAGATTACACCGACACTAACTCCAGATATTGCCATGTGAGTTGTTCGCAATTTTTCCCATTCTTCTAAATCTCCGGTATACTTTTCATAATTTTGTTCAAGAATATCACCCAAAGACGAGAGTGTAAATGAAATGGTTACATTAGTATAAAGTAGATATTTGGGATTGAATGCTTTCTTTTTTAGCCGTTGAATCTTTTGAACTGGAATTGTTCTTGAGAGATTCTTTAAAAGTACACGAAATCTAAGCATTCCCAAAATATCACTTAAATACGAATCTTTACTTGACGATCCGTATTTAATTTCTTTTTATGATGTAAGTGCAAATGTAAAGAATTTACTGAATTAAATTAGAATTTTTTTAAGGCAAATCAAAAACTTATTATGAAACACTACATTTCGAAAACAACTGTCAAATAGCACATGCCAGGTGGTTATCATTGACATTTCTACTGTTCCTCAGGGTGTACGAACCTTTTTTTTTCAACTTAATCATTAAAAATAACAAAAAATATTCCGATTAATTAATTTAGATGCTAAAAAATGTAATTAAAAGTTATTTTTTACATAAATTATTAATAAAAATACAAAATAAATTATAAAAACCAAAAAAATTTATCATTTTACTTTTCGACTATCCCTGGTTAGTTCCAAATTTTAAAACTATCTGTCTTTTAAAACCTACAAAATTTTAAAGCAATTGGATAATTTCGATTTCCAAAGAATGAAGATCGGTTAAATAAATGTTGCAGTATTATACTTCAAATAAATCCAAAAGAAATTACCCCGAAATACACCAGAATCTCCAGTCATCACTTTAATTCCGGTAGATATAAATTTAATTGGTCTTTAGGACTTGTTTGAATCGTGATATGTATATGAATACACTTTTATTTTACCTTAACTTAAATAATAATTAACCAAATTTTAGTTTAAGCTGACTATTCACAAATTGTAAATTCGCTCTGGAAACGGTAAAGATCCGAACAATGCCTAAATTGGTATTCTCAAACTATGGCTGACTATTCACAAATTGTAAATTCGCTCTGTAAGCGGTAAAGATCCGAACAATGCCTAAATTGGTATTCTCAAACTATGGGTGGCTATTCACAAATTGTAAATTCGCTCTGTAAGCGGTAAAGATCCGATCAATGCTTCTGAAATCATATGCCTTCTATGCTAACTGCTCTGTAAGTTCCTGTCAAATCGTTTGTTACTTTACGATTTTAGTTTGAAATATCTCGGAACTCTTTACAAAGTGAAATGACTTTTGAAATTCTGTATTAATAAAAGGAAAATTGAAATGAAAATTATTTAAAATATATTTGAAGCAAATATAAATGAAAGTAAATCAAAAATTCCTATTGTTTTTATGGAGAGCGAAATAGATACAGATTCAGAACAGCAATTTAGGCGTTTATGTAAATTTGCTTCTCTCTGTAAAGTTTTGGTTACATAGCCATACGATTTGAGAATACGTCAGTAAAATTTAGATATACTTTTGGGGAACCGAACAGAATAAACTTGATAACACTTCGAATGTGATATCTTTTGAATGAACTTCGAACTTACACGATCTATCTCTAAAGTAGTTTAATTCATTCATTTCAAAATTTTCAATATTACGCCCTACTTGCCCCCAAGATTCGTAAACTGGAGTCTTGACTCCTTATCCACCAGACCATTACCGCAGTATAAATCAAATTTACCCCTTTTTGGGGTAACCAGAAAAAGAAAAAACAAAACTTTTGATTATTCAAGGCAAACCGACACTGCAAGTGACGGTTATTTAAGGTATTGTGCAATTTATTTATGGTTATATAAAAAATTATTGTAATATCTAAAAGAAAATCAATATTGAGGTGGCTGAATGCCGGGAAAACAATAAATTTAAATATTCTTTTTTCGATGATAAAACTATTTTGTAATATTTATAATTTAGAAGCTTTTCTTTGCCCTGAATTATATTTTATTTAAGTAAAAAAAAAAACAATAAGAAACGAAATATATTGAGAAATTATAGAGTAAGGGCGTAACACTTTCTTTCTGTTATATAATCTATATATATATAGAGGCAACAACATTTTAATCGAATTTTAAAGACAATTATATTATTTATTAAAAAATATCAATAGATTTGAAGATTTTCCGACGAATGCATTTCTTTCTTAACCTTCTTGACCAAAGTCTTCTGTGAATTTTGTTAATTTCTTCAAATCTTCATCGTTTACAGTAGGTTTTGTTCTCGCTAATGATTTCTGCATATCGTTCTAATTAAATTGAATATAAATAATGAATATTTTATACAAAAAAAAAAAACATAATTAGAATTTCAATAAATACCATTGTAACTGGAGGTTCAAACAATTTGTCTCCGGGTACATCCATCCAGTTCATTTCTACTGCACCTGGATCTCCAGGTGAACATGGTGTCAATAAATCATCACATGTAACTGTTTTATCAACAGGGGACGGGCCAGTCACTTTCTATATAAATGTTATGTATAAGATTTGCGAAATTTTTACAAGTCTTTTCATATATTTACAAACCTTAAAGTGTGTAGATGATTGAACTTTACGTACAGGCTGCATTAAGGCATCACGGACAACTATAGAAATATCTGCTCCTGAATAACTAGAGAAGAATAATAATAAATAAAATATAAAAATATTTTTTTTCAAATATCATCTTAGATAACTAACCCTTCTGTTTGTCCAGCAAGTTCTCTAAGATTTTCTTCAGTTAATACATGTGTCGTATTTCCTAAATGAAGTTTAAACATAATCAATCGAGCATGTTGTTCTGGTAAAGGAATATAAATTCTTTTCTCGAAACGTCTTCGTATAGCTGAATCCAATACCCATGGAATATTTGTGGCGCCCAACACTAATATACCATCGTTGTCATTACCGACACCTTGCATCTGTACAAGAAATTCTGTTTTAATACGACGTACACTATCATTTTCATTGTCCGAACGAGCTGAACACATTGAATCAACTTCATCAATAAATATTATACTGGGTTTATGTTGTCGTGCCAATTCAAATAAATTCTTTACAAGCTTTTCAGATTCACCAAGCCATTTCGACATTAAATCGGAACTTGAAACCGAAAAAAATGTAGAATTGTTTGCTTCGGTTGCAACAGCTTTAGCCAAATATGATTTACCAGTACCGGGTGGTCCAAACAATAAAATACCCTTCCATGGTATACGTTTTCCTGTAAATAAATGTGGAAATTTAATTGGCAATATAACTGCCTCCTTAAGTGCTTCTTTAGCTGCTTCCAATCCAGCAACATCTGACCATTTTACATGGGGTTTTTCAATAACAATTGCTCCTTCTAATTTACTTTGTAATTTTTTCTTTTCCGGATCTTCACCATCCGAATCACTGTCCTTATCTTTATCTTTATCATCTCTAGAATATAAAAAGAAAATATAGATATATGTATAAAACCAATTCTGTTAAATTTGGAACAAGAAAAAAAAAATCATACTTGGAGTCATTTTCACCACCTTCTTTAACTGGCTTCTTCTTTCCCTTTTTAAGATATTCTTTCAATTTTTCAGCACGATCTAAATATTGTAAACATTTCATTCGAATTGAATCTTTAGCCTTTTCGCCTTGAGCTTCATCTAAATAAATATGTTGTTAGGAATTTGCTTTGAAATTGTTTTATATTCTTACATTTAATCGCATGCAGAAAATATTCAACACCATGTTCATATAAACGTAGTGCTTCTGCATAATTCTTATTTCGATCCTCTTCTGTAGCGCGGGTCACCAAATCAATGGCCTTTTGTAATGTTGTGCCTGATGCCATCTGAAAATTGAAAGAGATTATTTTAATTTCATAACAAGATTATAGATTTTATTCTATAAAATTTTCAACATACATATGTTGGTGAAAATTTTCAATTTTCTTTTCAAATTTTAATAGATTTTCGGAGAACAAAGAAATTTTGTTAGTAATTAAATAGAACTAAAAACTTATTAAACTATACGTCATAAATAATCAATACTATATATTTCTAATTACAGAAAAGTATTCAGAAATAAGTTATATAAGTGATGTCATGTTTTTAATATTTTTGGAAATGCAACAAAATCTGTTTGTACGCTCGACGATTGTTGATGAACTTCAATGACAAATCTTTTTCTCCCTCCCAAATTAGTCAGTCCATGTCATCCAATGTTTTAGCAATTATTTTAATACACGTACTTCATAAATTCACAAATAATTACAACTTAGAATTTTCTCAAAATTATTTAACATTGAATTTATTTCGTATGCTTTTTTTCCCTTCAAAAAACGTAAAAAAAAAAAATGGATGGATCGAAAAAATATGAATGAGTAATTGACATGACAGGCGCTTGATAATGCGAACAAAAAAAATTCGCCAATGACGTTTTTCTCCATTAAATCAATTCCTTATTCAAGTTTTAATACCTGAAATAGTTTTAACCGCTTGTAAAATGTTTTAGAACTTTTTCTTGCACATTTAATTATGAATATTTATTTTTAGAAATGAATTTACCTTTATTTTAAAATTTCTACGAAGTAAACAGCAAACTTGTGAAAATCTGGACTGTCAAAATTTGGATTTAAATGTAGTTGGGATAGGACATAACTTCAAGAAAGTGAAGTTATTTGAAAATACTTTTGCATTTCTGAGGTGGCAATACTTTTGTCGAAAGGTGAGAAATGACGTCGGCAAAAACTCATTATTATAATCGAGCGCTTGACAAATATTTATAGGACATTAAAAATATTAATTGTTAATTGACAAAATTCTAAATGGGTTGAAAGCTCATATTTTATGGAGAATTTGATTATTTCTTTTGTAATAAATTAATTTTTATAGAAAATAATAATAATATGAATATAGAAAAAATTCAATTCCTGTCAGGTTGGAATAGGGTAGATTGTAAATACGTTGATAACGTGCGCTTTACGATTTTATTTACCTTTTTTTTTTGTTTATTCAGCTTTCTTTAGTCGGTGAACGACTATAGAACTCCCAGAGAAAACGCCAGTGGTTTCAAGGTAATCGATGTGCAGAGAATCGAAAATCATATCACCAGCGTTGGAAAGAAATCTATTTCGTCATTAGTGTCTGTAAAAAGGACTGTTAATAAAGGGTGTCCCAAAATTCACGCAAGAAACAATTTTGACAGAAAACACAGCTTTAAGGAGCCTACACACGTTCAATGTTCCTTGAAACATGAGTCATTCAAGTAACATTCCTCCTTTATAATCAAAAATTATAAATTTTTTATTGATTCATAAAGTATACAGTATAGGGTTATGTATGGAATAGCATATCGAGTAAATGGCCTCCACGGCTTTGCTGGCACATACGCATTCATTTGTTTAAATTTGACCGTTTTACATAAATGTGGCTGAATTTCATTGATACAGCGCTCAATTTCCTCCTTCAAGATGTAGGTGGTAGCAGGTTTGTTGGCTTCAGTCTTAGATTTTAAAAAAACACCAAAGAAAAACGTCCAACGACGTTAAATCACTTGATCTGGGCGGCCAATTCTGATCACTAAAACACGACCAGGAAACCTTCATTACTTTTTTTCATTGGTAACAGCACAAACGACGCAATAGGTCTGTTTTATTTGCCATACACTACCCCGGAGCAGGGTAAGTGGCAAATAAAATGAGCAGGAGTATGAGAAAGTTTTAATTCAAATGTTGGTAAGCGCTGCTTAGCAACCGTATTGTAATGAAATGAGAAACATTTAGCTAATACACTTTTTATGGAAGAAAACTGAACTAATTTCATGTGTGATATTCACACCTGATCTGAAAGTACTGTAGGATTTGCTCTTTTGTTGTTTTTGCTTTCAATGTAAAAATTTGCTCTACCCCAGAACAAGTGACTAATAAAGCAGACCTAATATTCAAATCTTACCAATCTTACCACGCAGGGTCATTTTTACAAACACTAATAACCAATTATCTTGTTTGCAGACTAAAAATCTGTGCTACATGAGAATACAAGTTGGCCACACGTAGAAGCAGAAAATGCTTGTCCATAAAGTTTGTTCGTTTTTCAGATGAACTTTTAAAAACTTAAATCATTAATATTAAAGCAACAAATATTTTATACTTTTTTTTTTATTTTCTTTTTATTTAACGAAAAATTAAATCAATATGTTTGACTTTTTTAAATTTTTTTCTGTTTCTTAAAATGTTTTTAAGTATTTTGAGATAAAGCTGTTTTTGTTTTCCTTCTTTTTTTTTTGTGAAAATATGAAAGAAAAAGGCCAAAATAATTTATCCGGAATATAAGTATCTTGTTTTTAATAATATAAATGAAAGCAGAGAAATTAATTCAAAAATAAAATAATTCCAATTGAAATGGAATTTATAGTATTTTTCGGTCTATTTTTTGAATGAAAACTTAAGTAAAAAAGTTTTCTTTTATTTTTTCTAATTCGATTCGATTCTATCAATTTTTAGTTTTAGAAATGTTTTTAGCTTTTTTCTTTTTCTTTTTTTTAATGACAACAATAAATTTATATAATTTTTTGAATACGCACAATTTTTATAAATGTTTTCTTTTTGGGTTTTTCTTATTTTAAATAATGAAAATTATTAATTTTTTATCGCCAAATTTCATTTACTAGTATTTTGTCACTCAATCAATTTTTTTGAGATGACGAGAAGAAAAAAGAAATGAAAAATTAGGAATAGAAAGTATTTTTTCTTTGTGATTTAATTAAATTAATAATAATAAGAAATATATAAATATATACAACTTGATATGATATCCATTTAAATAGTTTCGCATTTAAAAAATACAAATTCAATTGAAATAGAGAAACATATGGAAACGTTTTATCTGCCACTCAAAAAAAAAGAATTTCTAATTTTAGTATTTTTAACCACAATAACATTAAAATTAATTCTAAAAAAAAAAACTATATGAATTGTAGCTGGTTGTATGCAAAATAACTGAAATAATAGCAGTTTAAATATATATCCCACTTCTGATTTGTAGGAAACCGACGTCCATTGTTTAATACTTCTGGCTTCAATTTTTTTTTTAGAAAAAAATGGCAAGGCATAAGTTGTTTTAGTCATATTAGAAATCAAACTCCTGTTGAAACAACAAAAATGTGAACAAACGCATTTCGTTAACAACAGATTCATAACCATGGGTTAAGCAAAATCTCTGGTAAGATAACCACAGATTTAACCAAGAGTGAATAAACCGATCCTTAATCGAATCAAAAGTATGAAACAACTTATTTGTTGACCTCTTCCAGAATTCAAACTCGAAATTTCTAACTACCAAACAATCACATTTTTATCACGTTTTTAATAACTCGCTTTCTTGTTTGTTTGTTTGTCCAGTACAAATCTTGTAATCGATTTTTTACTAACTTCCAGACTAGCTAGAGATTTGAAACTTTTGGCTCAGAACACGATGACAATGCATTCTTTTAGCCATTTTTAAGCAAAATTGAATTCATTTTCAGTCAATTTTGTTTTGTATGGAAAAACAAAATTTAAAAAAGTATTTATTAATACATAGAATTGTTAAGTTTATATGATTCAATAGAAAATTTAAAAACGTGGTATATAAAAAGTTCTTTTTATCTTGCATTTATTTTAAATCTCTTCACTTTTGCCATTTTCTTAACACTTAAAAAATCTGGACACGGTAGATTTAAGTTTTTACTTAAATTTTAATTAAGTTTCGTTAGTTTTTTCATTTTTATGCGCGCATTGGGTTTTCTTTGTTTGTTGTAGTACTATTTATCTGTTAAACCTGGGCTGTTAACTTCTTTCAGTCATATAAAACTTCAAGCTAAAGTTGAAACAACTTACTATTTGGTTGAATCAAAATTGTGAAACAAGTTACGTGCTGCTAACAGTCCTGGTTATCTCAAGATTGATAAACTAGTGTAAAACCTTTTCTTGACACTTCAGGTGTATAAAAGTCACTAAGTAATTTTCCTAACAAAAAAACATACCCGGAAATCGAGAAATATAGAGAAAAAGTCCGATTAAGTGCTAATTGTATTTAAATTTTTTTTTTACATACAAACCGACTACCGATTCCAAACAAACCAAATTTCAAACATAAAATCATCATTTAAAAAAATAATTTGATATCATTTCTCTAATAACAATTACAATAAAACCAAATTTACATCACCGAAACATGCAAAAATTTGCTAACAATGTGAGTGAGATAGTTTAATATAAATATATATGCGACAAAATGAATACCTCGTACATATCTTATGCAAATTTCGTCTTCAATGTTTGTCGTACTTTTCATACTAATAGATATTTGCATAATAAGTAATCGTTTATCTCACTCACATCCCGAGTTAATTTTGCATGCCCTCGAGTACTGTAAATTGGACATAATATTAAGAAATATTATATTCCAAAATTCCCCATTATTTAATACGATCGTAATCGTATCGTTAACGTAAGGAATGTTCTTGTTATTGTTTTCCATTACTAACAATATGCCATTTAAATGCATGGTTTCTAAAATTTTTGCTGTTGCTTTTGCTGTTGCTGCTTCAATCTAATCCACCCTTTACGTTAACGATACGTTTACGATCGTATTCCAGAATAGGACCCAAGATTATGTTTTTTGTTTTTTAGATAAAATTAATATTAATGATAAATTGACAAAAAAATATATGTATTTTAAGTTTTCATTTAAGGAAAATTATTTTTATATTTTGAAAGAAACAAACTAAATTATTTTATCAAATAACATTTATTTTTTTTTTAATTATTAAAATAATATTTCTTTTTTTTTTTTTAATTATAAATATCGTTTTCATTTTTCTTTTATATTCGATAAGTAATTGTATTAGAGAAATCAGGAGTAGGAATCATGTAACTCTGGATTTGATCTAAATCATATCGAAAAAGCATAGCAATCTCATGTGATCTGAGTTCATCAAATTTTTTAATAAAGCCATTAATGGTGCCAATATTTTAAACAAAAACCACTTTTATTTTAGCCATTCGTTCAGATCCGTTCAGTTTCCATCGAACGAATTTAATGGAAGAATGAACCAAGACTATTAGCACGTAAGTTATTCCACACTTCTGATTCGACTAAACAGTAAGTCGTTTCAACTTTAGTTTGGATTTTCATATGGCTGAAACAACTTACGTGCTTTAATAGCTTGAAAATTAGTAACACAAACTGCGAAACAACTTATGTGATAACAGTCCCGAGGTGTGATAGTACGTAAGTTGTTTCACATGTTGTGTTTCGACCAAACTGACAACACACAAACAAACTTCATGTGATTGAAACTACATTTTTATAAAAAGTCGAAACACAAGCTGTGGAACAACACAGTCCAGTCTGTCTTTCGAATGTTGCGCGTGGTAGGTAAATACTACTAACACACAACTTTTCGACTTCTGACTCAGTAAGTATGAACTGAGAAAGTTCTTACATAATTCTTAATATTCAATAATTGCTATTATATATTAACACGTTCGCGGACTTGAATGCTATAGCATTTTCACTGTGATCCCAAATGAGATGAGCTTTTTAATGTCCGCGAAAGTGTTAATTACTCCTCCTTCAGGCTCGATTTGAGCTATTATTATTATTATTATTATTATTATTATTAATACATTTTCGATTCGATTGCGATTCAATCTTAATCGAATTACATTAATTCCACTCCAATTTTTAATCCCTTTTTTTTTGTTTTTCTTTTTTTAATAATAAATGCTTTTAAATATAAATTAATTTTATTGTTTTTCAAAAATCCTGCCCGTTAAAAAATAAAACAATTATTGAAAAATATTCAAATCTATTCTTGGGAAATTTACCACCCCTCAGAAATAGTCTTTTTGAATATAAACCAAAAAACCGGAAAGAAGGAAAAATTGCACACACTTTCATTTTTCTTATAGAAATAAATAAAAGAAAATTTATATATTAAATAAGAAAAAAAAAAATCAACCTAATACCTTGACTCTCATCCAATACCCCACAAAAAAAAAAATGAATGTGTGAAAATGAAACAAATTGTAATTTTGAATAATTTTCTTTTTTTTTGTAAAAGTGATTTTTCATACACAAAAATTAATTTTTAAGAAAACCGCAATTTTTTACAAAAGAAAAAATTAATTTCGATTATATTCGTTTATATATATAGTTTTTTTTTTTTTACAGAAATCGAAATCGTACTAACTCGAATCGTACACAAATCTCGAATCGAAAAGCAAACAATTCTTTTTTCGATTCGATGTAGTTTTAATCGAAATCGAGTTAGAAGATTTCATTTCAAAATTTTTATAGTTTTTCTTCTCTGCGTTGATAAAGACGTGATTACAAATAAAAGCAGTTTATAGTTTTTTTTAAGATTAATTATTTTTTTGTTTGGTTTAGAAAAACCGTGGTTTTTTTAAAATGGTTTTTCCTACTATTCCCCGCCCAAGTTATAATTATTGGTGTGTTTTTGTTTTTATTTTATATGCCGCCTTTAAACCGGTTCCATCCTCAAGAATATGTTTATATTAATAATGGGATCTATTCTACGATTTTCTATGTTATTTTATGTTATGTTATGTTATTTTGACTATATTTATAAAATTATTCATAATGTAGAACGAAAAGATCATGTTCAGCTATATGAGACAAGATATAAACCCATTTCATACACATAGCCAGGATGGCAGGTAAATACCTGTTCTCTAAGAAAGAAGTTGGCTACCCTAACTTTGATGATAACAGAGCTCGAACATGTATGTGGAGATGAATCTTAATTGAATAATCGAAGAAGACGTCCGATCGTTTATGAGGACATCGAAGTTGCTATATAAACTTTTATTAGTGGTCCAGAGTAGATCTAGGTTATACTAACGTCTGGTACGTAGTTCTTCAACACCATTATTTCAAATTTCTCATTCTGGAAAAAGTTTTTTGATGGAGTATTTTATACGTTATCTAATAGAATATCTCGAAATTTCTTGTACATTAGGAATTACAATTGTTTTAAAAGTTATTTGATTAATTGAGTTTGTTTATAAACGAAATTCGAAATATAATTTAATGAAAAAAATGTCTGTGTGCATAGAGATTTACTCGGGGCCAAAGAAATGCTTTAATTCGCCATTTATCAAAGATTTCTTTTTTTACACAGTTATGAGTTTGTAGCTTTTCCCTTCACAAACTGGAGAACTCTTCTACAGCTTCCAAATGTGTGTGTGTGGATTGTTCAGGGTCCAAATTGCAAACTCCTTTTTATTTTTTTGTTCGATTATGAATAATTTCATTCAAAGATTTAAAATAATTGAAAAAAATGACAGAAAATTTTAAATGTGGCTATTTTTTTTTAGTCAAATTCTAGCTCAAATTTTTCATAAAACATTTTATTAATATGAGACACACATATGCAGTATCCACACTATGGTAATTGATACTATAGTATAGCCATAGATTAGTATACCTAGATTTTCAAGCCAAATGAGCAGCATGATTTTCAGTGCTGTTTTTGTAAGTGAACTTAAAGAAGAATGGATGAAAAGAAGTTTAATGTGAAAGAAAGAGAAGAATCTATATTGTACCGGGATATCACGGTACAAAAAGAATCAGTTGAATGCACAGACGTTGGAAATCTTTATTATTAGGCTATGGTATAGCTGATACCATTTCAATAATGATATTTATATGTACTTTATTCTTGAAATGATATAAAGTGGGCACGCACATATAGTATATATTGCATGGTATCTACACCATATGTGTGTGTCGTCTCTAGTATTACATCATTTTAATTTTACTCTATTACCCCACGACTCCATTGGATTTATTTTAAGATATAATTTCATAATTTGAACAAAAGTCTAATGGAGAATCGAAAATTTGGACTTTTTTGTCAGTTCGACACAAATTATGTTCAAATTTTCGACCCTCCATTAGACTTTTTTCCAGTCCGACTATGTCTTGAAATAATTCCAATGGAGTCGTGTGGTTATAAAACTCAGAAAATAACGATAACATGAATTTTTGCCTTGTAGAATACAAATTTTAATGAAAAATAGTATTTTAAAATGAAATTTAAACATAAACATAATATAAAGTCTGAATATTGAATAGATCCCATTATTTCTTCAAACAAAAACCCGCTGTTAGAATATTTCTTTCCTAATCTTAAAGAATGTATTATATTTTTTGTTTTTCCTCCTGTTTTTTTAAATATATTTTCTTTTTAATAATTACATTTTTGTTTACTCTCACACATATTCTTCTATAATTTTCTTCTTCCATAATTGTGTAATTTATTTTATTATATAATTTTCCTTTATAAACATTTAACAAAAAAAAAAAAGTATCTGATAGTATTTTTTTTATGGCGGTAATATATTTATAATTTTGTTTGGATTTTTCCTTATTTTTCTTCTTGTTTTTAATTTATTAATTAATTTATATATATTTCCAGTGATTTTATTTATTGTTGCATTATTTTGTTTGTTTATTGGTTGTTTGTTGTTTGTTGTTTTTTTAATTAGGTTTGTTATATTTTAATATAATTTCCTTTTGAAATAAGGTTTTCTCTTTCTTCATTTCATCTTTTTTTTTTATAATATTTTTTTTATATTTGTTATTTTTTTTTTATTTAACAAATAACATATAATAACATATATTTTTGATTGATTCAGAGCACATATTTACCGAACAATAAACCAAACAATGCCATTGCAATTGCAACACCAATATAAAGCATTGGAATTTGAGATTGGCTTAACTGTGGCGGAGAATATGGATTTTGGTATGGTGATGACGATGATGTTGGCTGTTCTTTTTGATTTGCCTCTGCAGTCATTCTAAGCCGTAGTACTTGCTCCTGTATACAAAACAAGAAAAATATAAATATAAATATAATTAAAAAAAAATAACAAAGAAAATTAAATTTATAAAACAAAAATTCACCTTCAATTGTAAATTCTCTTGTCTCAATTGGCTTGTCTCTTCCCGAAGATGTTTTACCTCAGTGGCAGCTCGAGCATAATCGTTTTGGGTATCTGATGGCTACAAATATATGAATTAATAATACTAATAAAAAGAAATAACAAAAAAAATGTATACCTTTTCATCACCACCTCCGGCTTTAACAGTTTGCTCTTCTGAAGCTGGTTTTGTGGTATCTAAAAAAGAAAAACATTAATAATATTTTCTATATATATATATGCAAGTATATATCTATCTACCTGGTGATTTAACAGGTAATTCAAAAACACATCTCAATTTAGAGTCCATTAGTTTATCTGGGTGAACATCTTTCCACTGTTTGAATATAATATTATTAAAATCATTAAATATTTATATATATATATAAATGAATGAATTTACCAAAGCATCAAAATCAGTAGCACCTTCCGGGACGACAAAACTTTGAACCATAAACTTATGTTTATTTTTTTCATTAGGATTAAATTCAAATGCATGAAGACAAACTAATTATGAAAAATGAAATAGAATAATTTGAATTGGAATATTTTTTTTCGATTTTTCAACATACTTTGAACTTCAGTATCACTATTCGGTTCCAATGCTCCAAAATTAGGACGAACACAATATTGTCTAGGAGCCGTTGTTTTAATTTTAAATAATATCGTCTGATCAGTTGGATTCGAAAGACTCATATTAGATATAATTGGTTTATTGAAAGGGCCTGAAAAAAAAAACAAACATATTACTAAAAACTCTTGAAACATTTACTAGATATTAATTTCAAGTTGAATTAGACTAACATAAATCATATTCTCTCAAGAGATTAACAACATATAATAAAAAAAATTTTTTTTGCTCATAAAAAACCTATTAAACTTTGTACTTATTAGCAAGTTATGCAAGAATAAGCAATGTTTTAATTAAATTAGTTGGATTTCTTCATTGACTTTGACACCTTTTCCAATTCGAGAAACAAAATATTTGTATTTTTTGCAGAAGGAAAAAAAACTACTATACGGAATCGACCAAATTGATAATGGTTTTTTACTGGCAGTTTGTTGATGGCCTGGAATTTCATTAACATTAATAACAATTGAGTTTTTTATGGACAAGAATATGATGAAATCATTTCAATTAGGTTTTTCTATGAATCCGGAAGATTAGAAAGAGACACACGTGAGTCATTTGTGTAATTTTGACCATCGAAAAATTATTGTTATTCGATCGAAAAATCGATTTTCTTCTTTTTTTTTGTAGAATATTAAAACAAAAACAAAGTAAACGTTCAACTGTCAGAATAAATCGAATTTTCCTTCTTCTTTTGTTCCTTTTTTCACATTTTGGGGCTATGCGTCAGGTGGAAAATGAAATATTTCAACCAATCGAGAAATTTATTGTTTAACATGATTTTCTTTTTCCTATATACAAAAGAAAAAGGGGGGAAGGACATTTCCAGTTAAAAATTTAGGACAATCAGTACTCAAAAATTTATAACAAGAAAAAAAAAGAAAAGAAAAGAAAAGATGAAAAAAAAAAAAAAGGAAACATATTCATATTCAAAAATATATGTTATTGAACCATCTTTTTTGCTGCTAGAAATAAAAATAGAACTAAGCTATCCGCGGCGCTACGAATTCTATTATTTTGATCCAAGTAGCATTAAAGAAAAAAAAAAAAAAAGGAAAAAAAAACAGTTTCTTATCAAGAAAACTGTTTTGAAAACAGTGATTCCGGAATATATTGATGGATTTTGAAAATGCATTTTAATGACCTTAAATATTCGAAATTTTCTAGATTTCACTTTTTTTCATCATTTCATAATTTTTCTTTTTTTTTTTTTTTTTGTCATATCGGACGATTGTTTCATTTTTACGTTTCAAATATTTCAAAATTTTTCACCAACCCGTACCACTAATACTATTGTAAATATATACAATATATTTTTTTTTTCTTCCAATATAATAAAAATGACTGCCAGGTAAAATGCAACTAGAAAAAAAAGTCATCATTTTTTTTTTTTTTTACATACCACGAAACTTTAGCTCATCCGGCGGGTAAATAATTAATAATTGTTCCTTTTTTCCCATTTTAGTTTTTTTTGTTTTTTACTTTTCCTAATTTTACGTTCAAAAAGCACAAATTTCCGTTTTCAATAACACACTCTTTTGTTTTCGATTACAACAAATTTTTAATATTAAATTATGTTTTATTTAAATGTTAAAAACGCCCCGGTCCTCGGTTTTCCTTTTCGTCTAGCTTTTTGGCAAGTAATCTAACGCATGCGTCACATTTTCAAAAAAAAGTATGGCGGCACAGTGAATGTGGAATTTTTTTTTTTTTTTTTAGTAATGCCTCATTAGGAAAATATCCCAGTGAAGTTGTTTTAGATGAAAAACTATTTGAAATATTTTATTTAAAATTTGCAAGAAATTTTATTGAGATTTTTTTAAAACTAAATTTAAAACTTTGTAAAATATGTATTTTTATCGTTATGATTATGGTTTTGTTTGTTTGTTTTAAAAATTCGAAATTTAAATTATATTTTCGTTTGAATCGAATGAAACTATACAATTTAGATTGTACCCAGAGATTGTCAAACTTTCGAAATAAAAATATTTCTCAAAATTTATATTGAATTTTCGTTTAATTTTCTCTTTTTAAAGTTTTTGCATGGAACATTTTCTAGTCAAAATTAAAAACTACTTCCAAAATTGTGCGAGCCTGATTACATATTGATTGCGTGTCTTTAAGAAATTAAAGGTTGAGAACTGCTTTATGAAAAATTCACTTAACGTTGAGGAAATTTTCTTTTTATCTGGCATCAACTAAAATGAATAATAAGAAAAACACTATATCGTTGAAAATCGTATAACTGCATACTTTTCTATATACAACGATACACCACGATTTACAACGGAAAGGAAATTCCCATAGTAACTAATGAAATTGAATTTAAATAATTTAAAACTTATTTTTCTTAACAAAAAATACAGGATATAAAAAGTTTCATTTAGGAAACTGTTGGAAATAAAGTAGGCGTACAAATCGAGTCAGAGGTATATACACGTATTTTGGTTTTAGAGTTGCTAAAACTTTGAAATTTGCATTGCAAATAAGGAACTACATCTTAAAACATAGCCTACTATACTGGATACATATGTAAATATATATTTTATCGATTAAAAAGTATAAAGTTCATTTCCTAATAAAAAAGTTTCTTCTTGTCTTTAATATCAAACTGGTCCTCCTAACTCAATAATCAAATAAAAATAAACAAAAAGTAATTTACATTTACATTATTTGCACATATCCCATGATTTTCAAGATTTCTGATTAATTTCTGGTTCGTTTCTAAGAAGAACCTATTAAAAATGTTACTTTATTAAATCCAGCAAACATTTTTTTTTAGGACGGACTTTTCCTTTTTAATATAATAAACTTTTACAAAAACACATAAACACATATGTGAAATATATATTGTAATAAAATAAAATACTTTAATCACTTTAAAGCTTTTCCGTTCCAAAGGAAAAAAAAGCAGTAACTGAAAACCGGACTGTAGCCCATTTTTTGATGCTCTATGGCTAAAATGGGACAGAAAAACAGACATGATTTTTACGCCACAACTTTGTTTCTTCATTCTCAAATTTGCTCTAATTCGCAAGTAAGCCCTAATAGCAGAAATCTATTCCAAAAATTGTATTCCCTATGGTAGGTACTACCAGACGGAATATCAGCTTTGTCACCCCATTTGTAACACATCGGAATAATAGTCGTAGAAATAGTCGTAAGGATATGGTTGTGTCGGGAATCAAAATTTATACCAATTTATGCATGTCCGTCCGTCCGTCCGTCAGTCCGTGCGTGTACAAGATAACTCAAAAACACGTTATCAGATGAAATTTACAGTTTGTTTTTGTCATTTTCAAAGGAAGTATTGGGAGGATCACGTCTAATTTCTCTTCAGTTCCCAGATAATTTACTGTCTGTTTATTATACTGAGGTACCTACCATAGGGAATACAAAATTTGTATACATTTTGATTTAGCCTTTTTAGCATATGAAATTTTATCACTTATAATTTATGGGAAGGTTATAGTACTAACCGCGATTTTCAATTTTATTACGATGTGTTATATTAAATTGTATTTTATGAGAAAATAACATATTTTGAAATCACAAATTTATGAACTGAAGAAGATACTTATGTATATCCTTTTAAGTGGTGAATACTTTTGTCTAGAATGGAAAATTATTGATTCAGAAATAAGCAAAGGAACACGAATGATTTTATAATTGAAGAAGTCAACTCTAAAGTCTATAATAGAAATGGGTCTTTAGCTTTATAAGAACTCAATTGCATACATCGAAGGACAAAATACGTAATTCTTCAAAGTTTAGTACGAGGGACTATCGAAAAGTGCCCAACCTGACATACAAATAAATAGAAATTCTTCTTATATAATGAGCATCGTATTTAGCTCCTTTTGGCTTTCATCTGATTCAGAAACTTTCAGCGAATTCGCGGGTAAAAATTGATTTTCAGACGCTACAGATATTATGGCTCTGTGGACAAATTATGTCAATATTTATTTTGAAAATAAATATAATTTTGGTATAATTACAAGTCTTATATGACATCCATACCTCGCTTTACGGCCTAGAAACGTTCCGTAAAGCGTATAACGTAAACGTAAAATGATGACAATGTTGTGCCAAACGTTCCTCAAATTTTCCTGAGTAAAATGTAGCAATGCCACCTAAAGGGAGAAGCTGAAACTAAACAGAAGATCGCTAATAGTATGTACAGCATTTTTTTAGCCGTATAATGAAGCATTGTGACCGTAAATCGAAAAGGTGCCATAATTAAAATAGGGCCGTTATACCGAAATGCCGTATAAAGAGAGGCCGTATAGTGAGGTGTAGTTGATTGTGTGATACTTTTAGATGCTCCCTAGTATATAGAGAAAATTAAATAGACACCATGGAACACAATATTCTTTCTCTTCCACATGAAGACAGATACTTTTTTAAAATATCCTCGTAAAATATAAAATACACCGGAATTTAAAAATAAAACTTTTAAAACTTAAAAGAAAAGAAAGTTCAGTTTTTATTTCATATATTTTTATACCATTTTCTTTTTTATTTATTGTTTTTTTTTCAAGGTTGGAAAAACTTTTTAATTAAAAAAGGCAGAAAAAAAATGGATTTTTTAAATTCGATAATCGAATAAATATAAATCATTAACTTTCAAAGCCAGAAAAGACCATTTTCAAAATTAATTCTTGCGTAAAATTAAAAATTTTTTGGTTCTAAAGATCTGGTTACCGACTCTTTGAGATCAATCTTTAAACGTTTAAAATTTACCTCAATCATATAAAAATTATTGGATTTCCATAAAGAGCTTTTTCCCTAAAATGATTTTAAAAATAAAAAATTCATATTTTAGTAACTTTTATCTTTTTATGGCTTGACTAAAATATTAAACAAGAAAAAAGAAAACTTTTCTACAAGTTTTTTGCACACTTTCTAATTGTTTTATGTAACTAATGGAATTCTGATGCTTTTGAAAAATAATGTTTTTATAAGGAAGTTTAGAAATTTAAAGCTAAAATGTGAAAACAATATTATAAAGAATAAAAGTTACAGAAACCAAAGGAAAGAAGCTTATGCTATTAACTAGATTGGCTTCAACCATTAATCCCAAGTTATATTGAAATGTTTACAAGAATTAAATAATTCGAAGTATTAAATGTTTAAAAGTGTTATGAAAATATTTAAAGCTTAGACTAAAGACTTCCAACGAGTGTGCATTCAACTGGTTCTTCTTGTGTGCTAATATCGCTACACATTTTGTATTCTTCTATTTATACAAGTATTTCTGATATTAAATTTCTTTTTGATGTATTTTTCATTCATTTTACCTACAAAAACAATACTGAACATCTTGTTGCCCATATGGCTTTTATGTCTATAGATATTATACTATGGTTCAGGTATGATCAAAAAGCATACAATAAAGAGAGTTTCCAAATTGAATTCTGATTTGGGCACGCCTGCACAAGCTACCTTATTAATAGTATTTGTTAAAAAGACTCTATGTGATGGCTATTACAAGGACTATTTGAATAGAATGACCGCAATTAGGTAACATGCTGCAATTTGGTTCATTTATCACATACGGTATGTGACCTTTACATAACTTTAAGAATCCGTATGTGACATACGGATCCATAAAGTTATTCTAACAAATATTATATTAGTTTATATACTATTATTATACTACAATACTATACTCTATTATTATATCTGTTGATTTAATTTTTGAATCAAATTTTGGGGGGAGTTTATTAATTAGGTTGTTTGTAAAATTTCGTGATCAACATTGTATTTTTAGTACAATGAAAAACTGAGAATACAATATTAACTAACAAAGTAAGTTGTAAAACAATACTAGAAGAGTATTTATACATTCCTTATTTGAAATAAAAAATTTATTTGCTAATTAATATTCCAGACTTTAGTTATTTAACTAGATGAAAAGATAAATTCAACCCATAAAAACGATGTTTTGTGTTACATGTTTCTATTCGATTATAATATTATAATCGCTCACATCCTGTGTTAATTTGATTAATTATTATATAAACAGTCTTGGAAATCACTGTCTTCTATCACGAAAATGTATAGAAACTTTGCGTGTTAAGCTTTCTAGTCAATATACAGTGTGAATGAAACTAAACAATTTCATTTGTGTAAACAACAATGTAAAATTAAGGAGTCAAAATTAGCGATATAGTGGCGAATAAACTAAATAGTATTTACATATTTTATATTATTATTTGAATATTAAGTTCGTTCTGGGGAAATACCATAAATTACTTATTTGTATTTTCAATTTTGTAACAATTGTTTTAATTGAGTTCTGGTATCTGCAAATATTATGAAAATATTTATTAAGATGTCGGGTTGAAAATCAAATCAATCAAAATCAGGTTTGGTTTCATCATGAAAACGCTGGGGCACATACAATATACTACTATGGATTACTATGTCCGTGTGATTTTTTTCTTTTTCCTCGATTGAAATTACCCCTTCGTGGACATCGTTTTTAATCAGCAGAAGTCATTCAAGAGAATTCGTTGGCCGCTTTTTTCACAATTACAAAAGACGCTGACATTTTTAAACTAACAAAGCAAACATCCTGAGATTTCTATTAGCTGTTCACAACAGTCATACCAATTTATCAAATAAATAAACACATTGATATTCATTGGGCGCGTATTTTTAAAAATACGGTCTCATGACTTTTTGTCCATAGTAGTATATTTAGAAAGGTTGGAAGCTTAATTTAGAGAGTATATTGAATATTCCGGAAAAGACTAGTTTAATTTAGAACCATATACTGTAGGAATAGGTACGAGTCTAATAATTACAATTTGTAATTAATCATTATTCCAATCTTAAAAGTATTGAAAGGACTTTTCTCCGTCAATCTATTTTCATTTTCGATTTGGAAGAAATTCATAATTTTCAATTATCTTAAAATTGTAGTTTTGTTTTAAAAAAATTTTCATTTCCAAGTTCGTAAATAAAGTAGATATAGTTGTACATCTATTAAATTATTAGATATAAGGAAATACCCATAAAATTTCATGATCATAAGAGTTTTTCCTTCGTTGCCAAAATTTGATACGTGCTTCGAATATTATTATTGATGACCTAATATCTTCCTTTATATACTATAGTATATCATATAGTATATGCAAGTGAATCCATTGAAAAAATCTCATCAGTATTATGAAATATCTAAATTATACGTTCTTAACATTTAATCCTAGTCATATATAAGTTTAATAGTTACGCTTGAATGATATTTATTATGTCCTTATTTTGTATACACCCTTTTTATATAAATTAGATAAATTTTAAATAAATCTCGAATCTTTAAACACAAGAAAGAAACGATGAAAATTTAAGAAACCAAAAAAAAGTAAGTGTTATAATATTTCGAATGAAATTGCTTTCCATAAAATAGTCCTTGACATTAAGTGATCCAGTAAATCTGTCACCATTTAATGTATAGCATGACTTTTAATACTTCTCAGTTGAGATTTACAGAAATTTCTTTTGGCCCTTTTCATTCAATTTAATAATTCAAGACTAAAAGAAAATATTGTAAGTATTTAAGATTACTGGAAAAGTCAGTTTTATATTGTAATTTTATGGACAAAATATGTACATATATACTTACTTACATTGGAGAAAAATATCTTGTAGTGCAAAGCACCCAACTGTTTTAGATGAAATATTCTTCAGCCCATCTATAACCTAAAAGAATACAATAAATAGAGTTCCAGTTCTCAACTTGGATTCTGATTTGGTCACATTTGTGCAAGTGTGTAAATACTATTAACGAGGAGGAATGCTTTGCAGCGCTGCAATGGTGCCAAAAATGTGCACAAATGTACACAAGAAATTCTCTGTTTTTTTTCTATATGCTATAACCAAACTTTTGTACCAATCTTGAACAAAATTTGCTTATGTGTTAAAGTTATCCTGCATACAAAAAGTGAAAACGCAAACGTAAAATGGCCAACTTCCAGTACGGAGTTTTTGTTGTTTTTGTGGATTGGTTATATGTTGCCCTGAAAATCGGTACTTCCAGTACTTCTTAGTCCAAGATATGTGTGTTATTAAATTGCTTTAGTGATGATTCTCAGATTATCATCCCTACAAAGTTAACAAAAACCTGTGTTTTTGGCTTTGAATTTCCAGTCAAAATCCTATAAGTTCATCCACATCAGGACCCCAAAACATGTATTTCCGTTGCAAATATTATTTTTCCACAATTACAATATTTACGAGTACACACAATGTCTTATTTAGGTGTAAGAAAGTAGAAAAGGAAAATCAATTTTAGTAGGTAACCTTTTTCTTAAAAATTGAAAATCTTTAATATTTAAATCCCATAACAACGATTTATAAATAACATAAGAATTGATTATTAACAGAAAATTTGTGGTAAATCGAAGAAAATTATGGATTCAAAAATTTTCAAGAAATTTTCTAAAGAATGAAATATTTAGGTAAATCAATTTAAAGGTTTTTGAAAATTGATATTTTTAAAAAATTTGTGGGAATATTACTTTTATTGGGACAGGGAAACAAATCGGGCATACAATACGAAAATTCATCTCTGAAAGCAGATATTTTTTCAATATATATAATTGAGATTTTTTTTGTGGTTCAAATCCCTTTTTTTATTATAATTTGAGAAAGGAAAGACATTTTTCTGTTACTAACTTAGAAAACATTCTTTTTTATTCCTTCTTTTCAAAGTCGTAGCCTAAATGATGTTTCATTTTTGTTATGACAACATTAATAATATTTTGTTTGTTTTTTGTATTACAGGAACATTCTTTTTATATATGTCCTGCTCCGAAATACAAGGATAATTAGATATAGAAAAACCTTTCGTAACTTTAGTACAAATCAAAATATCAACAATTAAAGCTGCATATGAAATCTTATCTGTGCTAGAAGAATATTAATTGGGACTTTAAAAAAAATCTAGAAAGTATGAAAGTATGTTTTTTTATTTTTAAATACATAATAGTATATTAAAGAATAATATAATATATTAATATGTAAGCCAAATATGATTGATTATATAAAAATCCATCATATTGAATAGAAAATGGATAAAATATTTATTAAGGATAGTATTTAAGAGGATTTTAAGTGACAATAAAATCATGTAATACTGGTATGTGTTATCCCCGGTTCGATGTTAAAAATAACACCTTTTATTTAATAAAATATTAATATTTCTGCAATTGTAATTACTCTTCAATATATTTGTTTATCAAAAATTAAATCACAATTTATTACTTCAGAAAAACCCTAGATCAAGGAATCACTAATAAAATTAATATTGAGAAGTTATTATTCTAAACTAGGCTTTATTACTTAATTTTTGGCTTCAAATTCTCAATTTTAACTGTTTCAAACACTTTACTTTATTAAAACACACTTCAAACACAATTATATTTAAAATCTATATGGTAATCACTGTTCAACTTTCCAGACTGTGTCGTTCAACTACGATATTTATACAATTGTCATGAATTTCAAGAGTTGTCAAGTAGGGTTAATTAATTACTTTTCGAGGTTAGTGAATAATCAAGTAATTGGTGGTCTTAAACTGATTAATTCCTACCCATGTTAAAAGCTCGAAGTCAAAATTTTTAAGCAAAAATTAGTGCTTACGAAGAGAAGTAAATTATTATATGGAAGGAAAAGAAAAAGCGTAATAAAAATAAAATAAGAAATTCTCTCTTAAAAATGCATATGATTCTCTTTAGCTATCTATCATTTTTTCAGATTACATTATGTTAGTGCAATAGAGATAAAAATAAATTTAGCTTTAATAAAGAATTATAACACTTATGTAAAAAAAAAAACATTTTCTTATTTTCTATTACAGAATAGTACTAATTTATTAGTTCTGTGTTTACTATTTATGTTTCTGAAATATTCCAGATTTCTAGATTTTAGTAGAATACGAAATTTTATTTAAATTTAAGGCCTATGAGTTTTACTTAAGTCTCTAAAAAAAAAGAGTTTTACCCTATAAATATCTATCTCATAAATTTCATAAATGAAAATTATATAATGAAACATGTATCCTTCTTAATTTAGTAAATCGACAATAAGCTCATATATGAATTTTCACAGGTTACTATACAAAATAAATTTTAATCAAATCTCGACCCTTTTTAATTAAAATCCTTAAGTATACATATATAAAATCGTTTGAATAAAATGCTGTAACTAAATTTTGTTCTTCTAAATAAGTCTCAATGCCTTAAAATTGGTTGTAAATTTTCTTGTAAATATGTACTTCTTTTTTCAAATTTAATGAAACATAAAACAAGAAGAATACAAATTTTTCTTTAATAAAAATATAAAAGTTTAAATGAAATTTTAATTTAATATGAGTTCAAAGTGAAAGTGATTCAACTAGAAATAAAACTAAGTTTTCTTTGAAGGGTTTTCCTTTTTATGCAAAACAACATTATATGACCATAAAATTATATTTGACTATTATTATTGTACTCCCTTTTTTTATCCTTATGATGTTTTATTTATTTACTTCAATATAAAAATGTCATCAACATGAAAATCAACTCATAAGAATCATAATTTTGTGGATTTTTTATTTTCCACCCAAAAAAAAGGCAAAAAAGAAAAAGAAAATGTAAATTATTCTTAACACGTTTTTATGATATTTTTAAAAGCATCAGGTAAAAACGGTTTAGAAAAATTTTCTTTTTTATATATATAAAATAGTATACTATATATGAAACCTTCAATTCCTTTGGGTTACTAAAGGAGTTGAAGGTTTCACTCTTAAGTACGTGTTCTTATTTAAATATTTGGTTGATTGCATCGTTATATCTCAATCATAAAGTGAAATGGTAAATTTTTATGAAATGCTATTTTTTAAATTATTGTATATGAGAGAATATTTTATAAAAGGTGTTTTATAAAATATTTCACTTTTACGCCATTATGTTTAGCTGGTATTTTTTTGGAAGTATGTGATGTGTAACAAACCATAGCAATCCCATTAAAATTGTACAAAAAAAAAAATTCATCATAAGCGATGTTTCTCGATAAATGTTTATAAGATTTTAATTCTCTAATCCGCTCCTTACTTGTTTGCGGGTTATGCTACAGACAGACATATGGTATAGATACCGTGATTTAGGGATACCTTGTAATATACCACATGTGTGTCACTTTACACCATTTCAAAAATGAAGTGTTAATATTATATTGAAATGGTATCAACATATACTATAGGATCGATACCATAAGGAGCCTACACACATTTAATGTTACTTGTCAATGTTACTTGAATGACTCTTGTTTCAAGAAACATTGATCGTTTGGATGCTCTTCATTGTTACGTGTGGAGGCAATTTCCATCAATATTACTTGACGAATATTTTCATCAATAATACTTGTCAACATTGAACGAGTGTAGGCTCCTATATGAATACCATATGTGTGTCTCTTATATTATATGAAAAAGATCCAAATTTTATTCCATTCTTCAGCGAAATCAAATGTAAAATGAAACCTAAAAGGTTGTTTTCATTACAGTTTTAAAGCAAGTTTATTACCAATGCTTGGCCAGTAAAATCACAAGGTGTCAACTGAATAAAAAACGTTTGCGTCCATCAGGACCAAATAATTCAAGGAAAACAAATACAATAATAAATAGAATAAAGAAGTTTTACAGGTATTTTGATGCTGGATGTTGGGACTATACTGAAAAGTTAGTCTTAAATCTTTGATCAGAATGACACGAAAATCAACGTATTAGGATATCAGTGACCAACATTAGAGAAACCAAAAGTAAAATCGATTTTTATGTAAATAAATTCGCGATTTTTTAATATAGTATGTAATGTAAATATGTATCTAAAAAAAAAGGTTTTTAAACGCGTACCACTCTTAATGAACAGACTATATAACATATGGTAGACGTGTATAAATAGATAAAAATTTATTACTTCAGGATAATTTATTAAGATACTATATAGAATGTTTTCCGTTTGTCTTTTATGTATTAAATCATATCTTTTTTTTCCAATTTATTTCTTCACATAATTTCAAAGATAAATATCTAATCTGATATTTTCTTAGAATAGGTATACGCATAATCTAGATATAGTATATTTTCACAATGTAAAATTTCCATTTAAAATTATAACCCAGAACATTTTATATCCTCTGCCTGAGATATCATCTTCTCGCATAATCTACTTCAACGTATCTTGTTTACAGGATAATTTTCTAAATGAGACAATTAACCAAAATTTCGTTTTGTAATAATTACTTTACTTGATTACGATTACTTTGAGCTATCATAATGTCGAGTACTCCAATTTAGAGACTCATTCGTTTTAATTTCATTATGGTGATGAATTAGTTGAATCCCAGAGGATATATACAGGGTGATTTTTAATTCAAATGAGATATGGCCAAGACATATACTTATATTAAATATTGAATAGAATTAAACTAGACTAGATGCACCCTGTATGATTAGGATACTTTTTCATGACAATAGCTTGATTTATAGACAAATTTAAATATGGAGTTTGGGGCAAATTTGGCGTTGTTTGAAACAAAACAGAAGAAAGTCGATTTACTGTAATCTCTAATTAAAATGTCATAGTTCTTTAGGTTTAAGAATTTTCACTTACTCAGACCCATTATTTGAAAGGATTCTTATTCAATTTAGTTTCAACTAAATTTATAATAAATGTTATTTTTGATCATCAAACTGAATTATTTATATTAATTATAATGAAAATTGATGCTTACACAATATTCACTGTGGTAGACTACCATATAATAATCGGATATATTAATTTTAATCACTACATTTGGAATATAACACATATATGGTGAGTTTTTTTCACATTGTTCCGCTTCGGATCAAAGCAATATATGAAACGAACGATAAGGACCAAGAGCAACTAAAATCTTAGATATTGGTAGCATATATTCAAACGAGATGGGAATTAAAAGTCAAACCAAAAAAATCAAAATTTTCTGGCCCAAGTAAAAGAGGGTGTATGTTGTTGTTGTAGTCAATGTAAAATTTTGCTCTGGTCTGGAGAAAGTTGTGAAAAAAACGCACGTATAGTAATACATCGGAGAAAAGTCTCAAGCTAGTATAGTTGTAGAGAATACAAAATTAGCTTTATTTCTTTATATCTATCTCGTGTTAAGTCCATAAAGTTTCATCGTTTTTGAATTGAAACTTCTTTGGTTTTGGTAGAGTAAAATCGATTGATACGAACTAGAGCAGAACGAAAATCTTTCGATGCAGTAAAGTTGGAATATGATTCAAACGTTCAGCAAAATTATAGACATTTTTATGGTGAACATCTATCACTGAGGACCGTAGTCAATACAATTTATTGTAGAATTTTCTTGGCTACTCCGCTGATCAATCCAGTCGGGTTTCTATTTGCTCTTATAGTGTGTAGAGGCTATATGCGGTATATTTTCGTTTTGTTTCTTTAGTTATATGATTCAGAGTTTCTTTATAGTTCTACATGTAAGGATAAATTGTTATAATTGACAAACGTTGCCATAATTATAGCCATGGATATGTTATAAAATGTAAATTGAAATTAATGTCCTTATGTTTCTTAGCAAATATCATATAAAAGCTTATTTTTTTCTTCATTTTCTTAGAATAATAAATTTATTGATTAGATTGCTAAAAAAAATGAATATTTAATATATCCTTACGATAAACTTTGAATATAAATATTTGCTTAAAGCAAGATTATACAATGTTTCTACATAAATAATAATATATTATGTCCT
Source organism: Xylophagus ater (assembly GCA_963422695.1). Lineage (NCBI taxonomy): Eukaryota > Metazoa > Arthropoda > Insecta > Diptera > Xylophagidae > Xylophagus > Xylophagus ater. The sequence continues at coordinate 5,854,981 of OY730478.1, forward strand.
CGAAAAATTATTATTCATGATATTCTTAAGATGGAACCAAAAAAATTTCCATAAAGAAGCAATTGTGGAGAGCAGTTCCAAAGATTAGTAATTACAACAAAATATGCACTTGTTACAGATATTATTGTTTACATTTTGAAATTCTTTAACATAAAAGCTTAACTTGTTGAATATATACGCCCATTCGAAATATATGTATGTATGTATATAGTTAATGTTTACCAAAACACATACTAAAGTAGATTGAGATAAATTTATTCTTTTGCGCTTTCGAATGAGAGCATATTCAGGACCATCCATGTCCTGATCTCATTATGACTATATGAAAAATTTATATTGTTCGGATTTTATCTCTTCTTTTTTTTATATTTCGAGGATGCTTTTAACACTTGCTTATCAGTATACCACAGCAGGATATCATCATGTTGATGGTGCTCTCATCAGGATTCTCTTATACTATCTACACTTTGCAGTATTATATATATACCATATATTTTATTTTATGCGGAAGCTTTTTTCATTTCTTACCAAAAAATATAAGGAATTTTTTCATAAAATATATTCCATGAAAAAAACGTCCATACAAAATGTTCCAGTACCAACAAGTAGTGCGGTCTAGACATTCATCGTGTTCCGAGTGTCTGTAGATTAGAATACCGTAGAACATCCCATATTTGTGTTTGTGTTATCCTATTTATTTTTTAAAAAAAAAAATAAGAAGCGTTATCCTTATAATAAATTAATATAAAAAAAAATTAAATTAAAAATATCAAATTGAAAAATAAAAAATTATAATTTTTTTTCTTTTTTGGTGAAAAATTTAATCCTTCAAGCATTTCGTCCTTATTTATTTTTATTTTTTATTTTTGATTAAAAAAATAAATTCTTTTTTTTAATATATAAAAGTGAAAAGTGATTTTGTGATTTTTAGTAAAGTAGAAAAAGTAGAAAAAATTCAAGTGAAAGTAAGTAGATTCTACTAAATCCCTCAAAATATATACGGTTTTATATAGGACATCGGTGGTTGTACGTCGTTTGAGGTATGTATATTAAGGCTAGATTTATTTATTCATTTCTAGATAATAATTTAAAATGAAAAACAAAAAAAAAAAATTTAAAAATTTTACATACTGTTGCTTGAGGTTGGATACCATCAGTACTTTCCTATGGTATATATATGGTATATTTTGATATACATAGAAAAAAGTGTAGTATCATGCGCAATATAGTTTTCTTTAAAAAAACAAAGATTCTATTGCTAGAAAATCAACGGAAACCATCATAAACTCCGCATCTTCATAGAAAAATTTCTTGTTTTTTTCTATTATGCTAAAGCATTTAATTTGAAGATCACGTACAGAAACTCAATTCCAGATATATCAATGGATTTCTTTTTCTTTTTCTTCTTTTTTTTTCTATTTGTGCTTATAATATCGTTAAGGATCAATTTGAAGTTATTCATTGTACATGACATCGTCCTTTTGCGCCATTTGAAATATTTTTTTTCTTAATATTAGAAGATTTTTTTAGACGTTTTAAATGAAAAAAAGGTCCCATTTTTTCAATACAATAGATGTGTTTATTTGGAAATCTGATTCACTATGACTATCAATCAATTTACTTTTAAAGTTCGCTAAATTTTACTATCATATTCTTAATTTAATTTCGTTTATAAACTAGAATAGTTCCTTTCTTGAATATTTTTGTAGAACTTACTTTATTCATTTGATCCCAATAAGATCATTATAGACCGAAAGAAAAATTTCTTGACTAGAACTCGATTTTTAAGCTTTTATAGCCAATTTGATAGTCCCCGCTTCCAAATATTCGATTAGAGCACCTATAAATTGTAGGAATAAAAATGGAATACAACTGATTTGGTTTAACAATTGAGAGGTTAAGAAAAAACAGTTATAATGATTTCAGAATATTAGAGAAAATGCAAATGAACCTCCTAGTAAGAACAGTATTTGTAGATTTACTAGTAGTTGGTTAAAACTTCGACTTCGTTTCTAGAGACTGATTGATGAGGTTCAAATTCAAAGCTCTCAGTTCTTCACAATTTTACTTTTCTTTGCCTTACGAAATATAATTCTTTAAAAATCTGATGACCAATAGTTTTCTTTTGAGTGGTAGAAAATAAAGCTAAGAACTAGAATTAAATTATAATTTATTATATCAAATTATGAATCATAACTTAAGTAGAATATTTTAAAAAATAGAAATCTTGCAAATTTTCATGAAAAATTTAGTATCTTTAAAAAACTATGAAATATATTTGCCAAAAAATTCTATGTTGTTATAAATTTTAATTAGCTTTCTTCTACACTAATTTATTCCATTTTCGCCAGAAATTAATGAATCTTCTATTTTACGCGTCATGAATATACAAAAATGAAAATCTTAAAGAATAATTAAACAAAATAATACAATTTCAGAGATTTTCTATGAATTTTCTTATATAGTTAAATATTTTTAATTCTTGTAAAACAATTTGAGTAATAAAATAGGGTTTTTCTTTTTATAATGAAAAATTGTTTGATATGAAATGTATAATAATTAACTAAATTTATTATAATTTATACTAAAAACATCCAACGAAGCTTATTTTATTTTCGTATGTTTTTAATCTAAAGTAAAATTTCTGATTGCTTTGAAAATATTACAAAATCTTACAAAATCCTCAAAAATTTCAATTTATGTTAGAATTTGTTTTTTGTTTATATTAAAATTTAAACCAATAAATAAAATGTAGAATTCGAACTGAAGATTGTCTAATGGCTGGAACTAACCAACTTGTACCAAATGACGGTCTATCTTCTATCTTCTATCGTTTATGCTATTTGAGTTTTTCTTAACCATTAAAAGTTAATTGTTTGTTTTGAACGATTAGAACTACTACAAGAAATTTGGGTCCTAAAAATATAAACGAAATGTATCAAATTCTTTCTGTAATGAAAATTCAGAAAGTTCTAACTCAAGTTCTTGTTACTCAAACTATCAATTTACCACGTACTTTTGTAGACAGTTCTCTAGGTACAGACAGACAGTCTTTATTACACCGTTTTTTTAGAAACAAAAAATTTGCTCCAGGCATCTATTACAAAGAGGAGTTCAAGGAAAGTAACTCTTGTTAAATCAATAAAATAACAAATATCAATATATATATTTCACTTTTTATAATGAAAATATTATTAGACATTTATATACTTAGATTGTTTGGTGAGTGCTTTTTATTTGTGCAAATTATTTGCACAATGTCCGTAGTTGTATATATTTTTCAGAAAAAGACATAACCAATTGGCATAATAAAAAGTATGCATTCCATTGGTAATTGATGATAAATTGATGATAGTGATATAACTTGATGCTAAATTAGAATAGGAAGAGCCAAGCAAAGATGGGCTTACCGAAATCTACTAATCTTCATGAGTCGTATCCTGTAATAAAAATTTGCATAGTCGTGCTTTCCGTTTGGTTATGTTTCAGCTTTAAGGGTAAAAAGGACGGCTAATGGACGATCTACAATATAGCGAAGTATGAGTAATGATAAAGTAGCGAAAGCTAGCGATGTAACCAGAATAAGTACAAAAGGACGAGAATGACTCCTCTTAAAACTCTTCTTTTTTTCCTATTATATGTACAGTGCCATATAAATTTCAACACGTGCTTCTTTGCTTCCATCATATTACTCTTTCACCAAAAGTACAATATGTAGCTATCCTATGGCAGCAGAGGATAGAAAATTATCTGAACAATTACACTAAAAAAATGAAAAACGTAGTCATTTCGAATATAGTTATCTAACCTTCCATTTACCATCAGAATAGTGTACAGCAATAGTTTTTTGTAAGGACAAAGTGGGAATTATTAACACAGTGAAGATTCATAATATCCCTAATATAAAAATCTATGAAATTTAAGTAATGAAAAAATTAAGAAAACCATAAAATAACCATTTGATTATCATAGAAATAACACAAAATTATTTATGAGAAAAATGAGTGTAGCTTTCAGTATTATGAAGAAAATCATTTTGAAAGGAATCGTTTAAAGAAAATAAATTCATTAAATACAAAAACTGTGCTTTTCTAAGATAAAGAAACTTGAATTACTTGCCTGAGAAAAACTTTAAATAAAAATAATCTCAAATTTATTCAGAAAAACCAAGATGATTATGGTCTTTTCTTTTTTTTAATGACATTAAAGTTAAAGCTCAAATTAAAGAAAAAAAAAATTATTAGAATGAAATTTAATAGAATCATTCTCATCCCTCTTTGAAGATTAATTGATAATAAATGGCAACAGAAGATAAAATCATTAATATCTATAAAGGATCGTTAAGGATTCGAAACTGTAAGAAAATATAATCTTCTTTGATTAAATCATAAAGCTCTAAAATATTCCTTGAATAAATTGCATTTCGTTATTTTTGTTTATTTTTTAATTAAAATTTTGTAAATTCAGTTATGTTTCTATTTCTAAATATCTTTTAAAATTTATGTAATTTAATTCTTAAAGCTGTATACTATCAACATTTTAATTACACTTCCATATCATAAACCTGATATGAATTGGTTCCTATTAATAAACGGATCTATATGAAGGACAATTTTATGATGGTTTCATATATACAAGTAAAACCCATTATTTTTATAATTACACTCTTTGAGAATGATCTACATAAGACTCTTTATGATATTCTGGATGAAAATCATTAACAGACATATCAGATGTACAAGTATATGCAAAATAATTTTTGTTGATGTTAATCCATTTATTTAAACTTTCGTTGACATTTTGTGGACAATTTATAAACAACCAAGGCAACCAAAAAGTAAATAACCAATTTACTGCTGATTCATAGTTCAAACAAAAAAAGAATGGATACAACATAATGTATAAGTTTTTCATCTCTGCTATATGACACAATGTCTGTATTTTCCTTTAGAAAGGATCTACTTTGACGCCTAGTTAAAGTTTTTGTCTCCATATAAAATCATTTGTTATACTACAATATAAAATCAAATCGTTAAAGTCCTTCCAAATATCTGGTTTGATAAATTCTTGTAATTAGTTTTTCTTAACAAAACAAGCTTTCCACCAAAAAAAATTAATTGGAAAAATATTGAATGTAAAATCGATTCCATATACGATTTGTTCTCATACTTACATCCTTTTTTTTCTTTTCATATAAAACCAAAGTGAACCTTTATGATATATAATATAATAAAATTGCGGTAAATATCAAGGGAAACATTTGGAATAAGGTTTTCAAACGCATTTATGATTGTATATTTAACAAAAAAAATAATAAGTTTAGTGAACCTTCATTGACCTGGAAAGCACTTTACCAAACGATCCATAAACAAAAAGTATTCTCCTATGAGATAGGGTTCAATTTACTCAAAATTTCCCAAACATAAATACTTTTTTTTAGGAACAAAGAATTTGGAAAATGGAAAATGGGAAGAGTCTGATTAGATTGGGACACTTTAAATATGGTTGAATGCGTTTACATGGTTTCCTCTGGCTTCTTATGCGTTTTTACAAGTTTTTAAAGAGTGTGCCGAAAAGAGATAAAAATCAAAATGGATAAAGGACAATCGACCTTTCAAGAATCAAATAACTATCACAAACATTAGAATTAGTTATGCAGTAACTAATGTTCTCATCTGAGACTAACATTCCGCCTAAATCGAATACGACAAAAGTCTGAAAGCGGAGGAAGAATTCCCAATGTGATCAGGCTCAAAAAAGGAAAGATTAGAACTCATACAAGTAAAAACAAAAATCATTGCTTATCTAAAAACCTGAAAAAACTTAACAATATCATATAAGGCATTTGGTTTTATGTTCTTACGTAGAAATACTATAATATATAGATAAATTTTATCACTGTAACTTTTATTCAGAATGTGAGTAAATGCTATCAAAACAAAAAGATATGGTATAAATGGTTCTGTAGAGATGTTGTAGGTTTATATTTCAAGTTTATCACACTTTTTCTACTAAACAGAAATAAGGACATGTAGGAAAATAGATAACTAAATTTATATTTAAGTTCTAGCACTTCAAAGATGCTATCCAGGAAGATATGAACAAGGAAAGACTACTTGTAATTTCTCATATCGAATACAATTATTCCATTTTAGTTGGTAACGCATACATCTAGAGAACTCCGAATTTCGGTAAAATCAATCTAAAAATAGTCAAAAATAAGTAGTTTTACAGAAAAATTGGCCCGGTCATAAAGTTCTGTGTACGTTTTCAGACCTATGTACTTCCAAAACTGATATTCCGATTTGCATAAACTTTGCAGGATGTATTTATGCTTTTAAGTTGTTATAGTTGTCTGTAAATTTCGGAAAATTCGAAGGAAAAGAAACAAAGTTATCCAGAAAAAACCCTGAAATATTATTATATATGTTTTAAACATATTTTTTTGGCTGAAGTAATGAATATTAATTAATTTTATATTAGTATGTTAAAAACTATATAAAAAAAAAATAAAGAAAAACTTAACCCTTTTAATTCGGTACATAATAAATATATAATATTTATAGTTTAGGGTTCATAGCCGTAATTTCTGGATGATCAAATAAAGAAACCTTTCATGTTTGAGATGGGTCAACAGCAGCATTATTTATAATTAATTTTTTATTTAAACCAAATTATTCCCAACTATTTATTTTAATATTTTGAAATTTATAATTTGGCCAAAGGCAGTTTATCTAGAATATATTCATTGGTGGCCTATAGCATTCCTTATATACGCCTAAGAAAATTGCTATACACATATGAAAATGTTTTTCTTATAGTTTGTAATTTACATATCTCTTTTCCGTCCTGAAATGCTTACAGCGTTTATATAGTCGAGTGGAATGAATTTTTGATACAAATTAGTGCTATCAGCTATTGTCCGATTTAAGATTTCTAATTTTTATATGGAAATTTCTTGGAACATGATTTTAACTTGTTATTAGAAGACCACATCTTCCAGACATTAAAGTATATTTCATAAATTTTAAAAGATTTACCACAATTGTCCTACGGAGATTAATCTAAAGACTTTACTTTCATTTCATATTTTATTTTTATGTAATTTGAAATAATTCAGATAAAAATTATATATAGAAATAGAAAATCGGCTTACATCAGATTATTTAATAAAATTAGGGCTCATAGTTAAGGAGTTTACAGAACAATCTGAACTGAAAGTTTAATGCTTTTAAATTTCTTTAAAATAAGCCGAATAGACATGCATCTTATGCCTTGAGGCCATTCTGCCATGATTATTTTAATACGTTACAAATATACTTACAAAACTAATTGTATATAACCTATTGTGGTATACTACGATAGTGCTTAAAAAGGACGTTTTATTTGAACTTAAGGACACTTCACGTTTCTGTCATTTATCATTTCTATTTATCTTAAATCCATAGTGTCTTCAAGCAGAAACAATATACACAAACAAACTATCTGTTGTACAATAAATACGCATTTTGCAGGTTTTCAAATGCTGCTGGTTCGGGTTTATTGACTAAAACTAGACAAGTATTTAATTAAATAATTTTGTATCGATATTTTTACGTAAATATTCCCTCATCTGACATGGAATCTTATGTCTACTCATGTTTCAGACTTTAAAAACAGCTGACATATTCATGATTATATATCGATTATTATATTCATATTCATATGCTCGTAAATAGATTACATGGAAATACCATCAATCAAAAGACGTGACTATTTTCTTGTCACATATATATTCAAAAGCTGAAGGATTCACATTGGTATATACATATATATTGGGCATATCTTGGATTATGAAGTCATCCGGAAAGCTTTAACTAACCAGATAATATCATAACTTTCATAAAATATAAAGATACAATATAAGACTGTTATTCATATTAACAAAATACTAGAAAATATCTTTGGGTATGTTAAGAAAATATAAAATTCGTCATGGAGACTTACTAAAGAAATTTCTCTTACCATATATCGTCCTTTTAGAGCACACATATAGTATATAATACTTTGTATATTATAGAAAATTCGATGTATATTAATTAATATCCTGTTTGTGTATGCGATATTGGAATCAAGTGCCATATTATTAATTAGTATATATATTAAACGTTATGATATCCATTTAAAGTAATACGATTATAAATAATTCAATCATTGTCATGCCATTAAATATTAATAAACTTGTAAGATGTTGAAGTTTAATATCTAAATAAATAGGAATTTGATGGCTCAGTTTTCAATGGAAATACATGAAAATGTTTTGAACACCCTGAATCCAAATGGACTATTTTCACAATGGTATCTAATATCTATTTGTTTGTTCGATAAGTTTAGAGATGATCTGTTATTTTCATAAAACAGGAACTCATTGTGATTGTTCCTTCAAAAGAACAGTGATTTTTATCTGTTCTTTTTCACACACGGTGATTACGTTATGTGCTCTTTGAATTTTTTGAATTGATTTAATTTTGAATGGAACTTTTAATTTGGACGATGTTCTTTCGTAATTTATAAAGATTTTAAACTTGAAATACTTGCTCTAAGCTAAGTGACTTGTCATACCATTTATTTTTGATAAACCATTATTAATTCTTATATGTCATTTCTGTTTGCACTAGAAGGATATTGTTGATGTGTTTTAATTAAAATATAATTTGAATTGAATTTTTATAATATATTATCTAAAATAATACCCACTGTAAATGAGTGTCCACGGACCCTTTGTGCCAGATTATACTACTGAGACAATTTCTTATATTATTTCATATTACTGTTATTTATAAAAGAGGGTTTTTAACGTTTATATGATATATTACATATGACAAAAGATGAATGGAACCATTACAGTACGTAGATAGAACCGTATGTGGTATACATATAAAATATTAGCAAAAACAGACTTCATTCCTAAATACAACAAAAGACATAGAAAATATTACTATACTCAAACCAAATAAAATAGAAAAAGACGATGGATGGGTTCTTCAAAGCCTATGTCAAAATTTTGGAATTTATTAGAACCACTTCATATGTTATGTTCCCTTTGAAGTTATTAGTTACATCTCTAATTCTTTTTTTTGGCACTTAAAATTCAATTAAATAAATTAACTGAAAATTTTCCCAATTTTCCCACTCACACAAAGACTTCATTAATTTCCTTATAAATATCTGATATTATATAGATACTTGTATGTAATAAATATATACATTATTTTTATCACTTCTAAACTCTAAAACTTTCAAGAGTTATTTTCAGAAGATAAATTCTCATCCATCAACTCGTTTTCTATTTGGAAATGTTCCTGTAATAAAAAATCTTTATATACCTCCATCTATTTGCCTTCATTCCAGTTGTAATTCGTCAGCATTTCCGGATCAATCTGTTATTCAAGTACCATCGTGAGTTGTTTATCGAAATAAGGGTTTCTATTCAATCATTCTCAATTGGACTATGTATGGTGTTCCGATTAGACTCTTGACCCATCCTACATGCCTTGTCGTCTTTCCAAATGCGTGTAATCTAAAGTATATGTGTATTCATATATTATAGAAGAATAAAAAAAAAAAAAGAAAAATACTTAATATTGAAGAAAATATTTTCTATTAATGGTATCTTATTGAAAATCTTAGAATTGGGTCCATTATAAAAGAGGTTTGATGGCCAATCGATTATATGATGCTTCTAAATTATGTTAAAGAGGTAACTTAAGTTATACTGGTTGTACATGATTAGAAATCAAGATAATTTTCCATTCTATAGCATTTTCGAATGGATATTCTTTTGTATATATATAATAAAATAAAATCGAAAATAAAATTTTATTTTTTAATGTAATTTAATGAAATACCTTAAATTGTTTTCATACTCACAAAGTGCTGAATTTCAACCTTCCAGCGTAATATATACTCAAATAACTAGAACTTGTCAAAAGTTTTCTATGATATCTTAAAATCCAGATCAAAAACTATTATATTTTAGTGTAATATTGTATATTTAGGAATTACTCAAGGAGGTTCTATATAAAATGAACAATTTCAAAGTATGTCTTTATACACATGATATATGTACATAAGGAGAAGTACTATTTTATTGGAAATAATAAATGGCATGTGTTGTACATCTGGAAAGGACAAATTGGATTCAACATAGAAACATTTATTTGATTTTATTAGTGAAAAATGTATGATCAATTAATATTTTTCGATTTTGTAATAAAAATATGTATATTTTAGAATATTGGATAAAAAAATTCGAATAAACTCAATTATTTTTTCAATTTAAAATGAAATATTTAAAATAAACAATTCATATTTCTATCAAATATTTGGATTACTCAATAACAAGAATCCTAATGGATTAAAATAAAATGTACGTTTGAAAATATTTGACAATTTGGAAGTTAGTTCGAAATTCACATGAATTTCTAAGTTCTAACCCATTATTTTGTTAAAAACTTTGAAATTATTTATCACCAGAGAAAATAGTCTTTTCGCACTGATTCACGAGAAACTTTCGAATAAACTATTCATTGGGGGCAAAGTGTTTTCCAAAAAGGTGTTATCTTTAGATTAGGATTCGTATTAGTTTGAAGCCATTAATAATTTGTTATCGGGATACATTTTTTGTACGAAAACTTTAATTTTTAAATTACTTTTCGATCGGAAATTACCAAAAATAGTAAAACACAATAATATGGTAGAAAAACATATGGAAAAACAGTCCAGTATCTAAAATTTTAGCACAAATTTGAAGGACTTGTTAATATTAACTATTATCAAAAAACATTCAATACACTAGAGTGCCAATTTATACTATCATGTAGTGCAGAAAAGAATATATGTACTATCACGTCATCTCATCAGCGGGATGAACAATAGTTTTAAATCGAGTTCAAACTATAATATTAAAAATTGACTTTCTAATCCTAGGAATAATTCGAGCAAAACCACGGGCAGCCCCTAGTTCTTAAATATTTTTCTTATATTATACAACAAGGAGTTGTTGTTCAATTATGTTTCATTTTACATTTGTTTATAATGAAAATTTTCATCCTTAAAGAAAAAATACCGCGTTGCTCGATAGTGTATGGACTAATTTGAATTGTTTCGCAACAAAATTTAAAAGTATGATAATGGTGAAGCTTCTAAAGCCACCAAAGAAATTTAAAACCAATTGTATATAGTATGTACATAGAAGAATGGCGCCAACAATACTAAAAATGGAAATAAATGGATTCCCACGTATTAACTTATTCAGATAATCGTATACACATAAGAATAGAAAAGAAACCAAGTCAAGGAGAAAACTGTCTCACTAATGTACTCGTTCGTATACAATACCATAATGGTGTCTTTGGGGTCATTATCTCGATCAACGTGACTTCTCCACGAATGAAGATCATGAAAAAATATATGTCTGTGTAAGAACAAAATATTGTATAAGGATAGATTTTAGTCTTTAATATGGAAAAATGCATTTATATCGAATGCAATATAATTGAATGGAAAATCTATACTCAAAAATAAAGTTTTCTTCTAAAATAGTTTCTTCAAAGTACCATAGTTTCGCGTTAAAAAATTTGCTCTATAACTTCACAGAGGTAAATTTATGTGCACCTAATTCTCTATTATAAATTATTATTAAAACACTAGAATGCATTATTTATGGATGCTTTTCATAGTAGTTTTCTCCTAGGAACATAATAGTACATAGTTTGTAATGGCTGTGTAAAATGATTAACGATTATTTCAGTACTAACATGTTTAAAGTATATATTTATGATATCAAGTACTATAAATCATTAATTTTCTGTCATTTTATGAATTTATTATACAATTTACATGAGATCGTCTTATGAACGGATTGTAAAAGTTTCATTGCTACACTCAAAGAAACAACTTGGTGATCCGACCTAGATTTTTAAAGAACTAAGTTTTATGGGCTCTCTTCCTAATTTTCTTACTGATTTTTGAAATAAATTTCCTATGAAAAATTGGAAAAGAGCAAGTCATATTTCCTTTTGCGTATTGGAACTTAATTTTCATCTATTTTCTTTGAGCGTATGTTTTAAAATGCCTAAAAGAAAGTTCTTAAATTATTCAAAAATCTTTTAGATTAACACATTTTATCATTCCAAGGTCCATTCAGGACTATTATTAAAATTTTACCATTTACAGTCGTCCAAATAGTATTCCCTAATATTATTGCCAACTTTTCGACAATGGCAATAGGGATTTTTCAATTTCATATTCTTCACAATCAAGAATTTAATTTAGATCAACAACAAAACAATATTGTATTTCCGACCTCTTTTAACTAAAAGTAACTTTAAGAAAATTAGTGAACAAAAGACTCAATCGGGAAGAAAAACATTTTCAAATAAGAAAACTGTTTCAAAGATCGTAAAACATTTTAATTGTTCTTTTGGGGTTCCATTTTTTCTTATCAAATTTTATCTCAGAATTTCGTTAAATTGAGAATTTTCCAGGGTTAATCTATATGGCTGAAAGCTTCAACAAATTTGTTGAAGCCTATGAAATTGAATCCAAAAATATATCTGGTATTTGCAGCTGGTTGCGCAATTAATTTCTTTTACAACAATAAAAAACAATTTTTTTAAACAAGCCAATTGATATCGTCAAAGAAAAGTGGGCTTTTTTTATTTAAGGAGACATCCTTGTTCATATTTATTTGTATAGTATATCGTATATCATGCTTTTTTTGTATTGTTAGCATAGGCAAATATGGTATTCTGGGAAACAGGAATGAACGATCTAATAAAATTTGTCTATGATATGAAATATTTTAGGTAATCAATAAATTGTTAGATGTTCGAAATATTAGAATATTATTGGAAGGAAATTTTTCAATCACCTTTAGATAAATTTTGGTTCATATTGATATATAGAGGCATATTAAAAATTTGTTAAATTGGAATTTTTGCAAAAATTTATTATTAATAAAGTTGACTTTTAAAAATAATTGATGATGTAAATTTTGTTGAAATGAAAAGAATATTTTTAGAATATATACTTTACTCTTTTATTGTTCTTTTATAAATATGATTTACGTTCGAAATAAAAAGGTGATATTATTTCGACAGAAGAAAATAACGAATTCCACCTTTACTGCCATTATAAAAGAATTGAATTTCTGTTCGTTTCCCCCTTGTGTCTTATAAAGTCAAATCACAAAAAGTTCAGATGTCGTGTATTTTACTCTTAAGACAATCTCTGCCAAGATTATTGTTGCTAACTTAAGTCAGTTTTACTGTTTCCCTGAGATACCTATATAACAAGATATATATTTTTATATAAGGATTCAAAATAAGGAAGAGATAAAAAGTCAGGAAAGATTTAAGATAGTATGTTTATCATAAATATCACACGTATGAATAAAATACCATAAGGGATACATAACGAGTCTGCAACAGATTGATAAACGGAAAATAATTTAAAAATGTATAGAATTTTATTTATTTATTTTAAAATTTACTTTGCGATTTTAAGTATAGTACTTTGGAGTATGTGTACCTTATTAAATGAAAATATCAAATGTGTATGAAATGTGTATTCTATCTAAGATTATGTACAAAAATATTTGATTTGAAATACCAATATGTAGTGTAATTTACAATGTACTTTGTATTTTCCAATAGTCGTTCGAAAATATCTCAGTAAAATATGTGATTATTGATTATTGATATTATAAACCTACCGATTTATCAAACTTGATTCTTGATATATGGTAAATAGGAACAAGACTTATATAATAATTTTCCATATCCTTTATTATTCTTTTTGGATAAACCTTTGTAATATAAATGCATAACATAAACCGAGACAATTAATTTCCATTGAATTGGACATTTTATAATTGGCATTATGAGCCTTTTCATCCTTTTTTACGGTACCCATTACCTGATCTTTGCCAAATGAAATTTGCTTCAACTAAATTATTTCAAGAACCAATGTTATCTGGCATGGCAAAACCAGTAGTAAATGAATTTTCTTATGAACCATAAAAGATACGGAAACTTCTTATACATAGATCTGAAATTTGATTTTAGATCGAATCAATAGAAAAGAAGCTATTGTCGAAAAACTTAAAATCTACATAATTTTATTCCAAAACTATTCTCAATTTTGGTTTACAATTTTGCCCAAAAATTAGCTAGTCAGATCTTCATTTCTTAAAACTTCATTTCAAGTAATAGATTTATGCGTTCTCGACTTATCAGACCTACAAGCAGTAACCTTAAGAATTCTTTATCACCTAACGTAAAGGTCATCCAAAAGAAAAACTCTCAAATATAGTACAAAATTTCCTTAAAAAAAAAAAAATTATGATTTCATTTCAAATAAAACATTCTTTGGACGTTCTTCATCCACTAACTTTTTTGTTGCCGTACTAAAGGATATATATAGACATGTTTCGATTTGACAGTATCTAACCTGATCCCTTCATTTCGCTTATTGTATACAATTTTCTTTTATTATGATTTTTTTCTTTCCTTCCTATTTTATGTTGCCTTGACTTCATTTAGGGAACTTCATTAGATGCTCATTTGTTGAGGAAGTTTTATGGTATATGCTTTGAAGAAATTGAGTTACGAAATGGACTACATAAACTTCCAAATATATATATATACAACGTCTTTAGATGAACATCATATTGTAGATAGAATACTTAATTAGTTTCTAAGTTCAAGATGTTTAACTCACGTGATGGTTAACGTGTACTGAGGTGTAAATGTATATAAAGTAACGTCGGTTATCGTTCGGAATATATCAAGAGATTTCATTTTAGCATAGAATTTGGTAATTTTCTATTTTCTTCATAATTTACAATTAAATTGATTTTATGATAATGAAATATGTAAATAAAGTGATTAAAATATTCAAAAAAAGAAAGAATGTAATTAAATTTTATCTATTTTACATTTTAATCGAGAAATTACTTTAGGTGGTTTTTGTTTTGTGACAAACAAATATAAGATTTTCTTTTTTCGTTTGAATTAAACGTTTTTTCATGTCTTGAAGATTTCTATCTTGAAAAGTACCAATTTCGTTTTTTGTCCTATTTTTTATTGATCTGTCTTATTTTTTTCTGGAAAAATCAAGTTTATGCTTTTTTCGACGTTTATGTCAATTGGAAACATTTTTATCTCAAGGATTTTAGTATTAAGAGTATATAGTTAGGATTTCAAATTATACACTACGAAACTCAATATCAACTATTTTCTATAATTACCCATCAGTATATTGGTAAGCAATTTGTTAGAAGGACGTAGATGGAAGATTAATGGTTTCGGATGGAATAACATACATTTTTCAGTTGCCTTGATTGTGGTTGGCTTGGCCAAAGAAAGTGATCATCGTTTTTGGTAAACAATGGTCGGTCCTCGTACACCATTATCATGCAGGCATCTTATGTGCATGTTTATTGTGTACACTAGTCTAGCTTAAATTCTTTACCTTCCGTTACATAGTCGTAGCATCAGTTTCTTCAAATAAGTATTTTTGTTTCCCAAGATTGCATCTAGGAAGTTATCAATCGGAAAATATAAGAAATCCCTTCTTGTCAAGGACATATCAAGACATTCAGAGGACTAAACAATTTTCTATTCCAATGAATCAATGAAATATGCGTTCCGAATTGTTATGTTTTCTGTTGGGTATATTATTGATTTTCATTTTTGTTTGTTTTTCAAAAAGGCGAAATATAGTAGTTTTTTTTCTGTACTGAAGAGATTACTTAAACGTTTATTACTGTATATTTGTTATTGAAGATGACTCGATTTTATATAACAATTAAATCTCTTTATAAATCTGATTTGTAAGTAAAAGCTTCGTTGACAAAAAAAAGGATATCTTTTTGACAATTTAACCTTTCAATATATCGGGACAGACGACTACCAACCTATCCATTACCTTAAATATTGAGTAACTACTCCCACAAAAGAATTAATGTATAGAAAAGATAGTCAAGAGAAAAAATGTTTAATAAAAGTTTCCTAACTCCAGAATTACGTACAGGAGATATAAGGAAGAATTTTATGTACGTAATAAAATTCGGAATTTCGATCAATACACAAAACCCCTTCGAAGATATTGGGAAGTTTATTTCATATGAATTTGTGACCATTACAGTTTATCTACTGTTATAGCCTAAACAGTTATTTGCAAAAAAAACATCTTGTAAGATTATAGGCTGTTTTTTTTTTGGTAACGGGTTGGATAATCGTAATCCTTAATGTTGAAAGAATTTTATTTCACGAAAATTTATATAGTCAAAAAAAAAGGAAAGATATCGTTTGTGATCAGATTGTGAGCCATTTAAGAATATAAACGAATATTAATTGGTTCGTTTTTGTTGTTGTTGTTTGAACCACATATATATATGAATTCAAATCCTAATCGAAGAATATTTTTTTTTTAGATAGTAAAATGTGTAATTTATTGATACATGTTTATGTTTAGCTGAATGTTTACGCCATAACAGTTGTCCTTACCAAAGTCATGACTTAAAGTGATCACTTTTCTAAGTTTGACAAGTTAATGTTAGCAAAGACATCAATTTATTGATATAAAAAAATGTTAGAAAAATTCTTTTTTATATCTCCCAAGATACCATTTTAGTGTCTTTAGAATTTTCTATATTAAAAATGATGTGTATTTTGTTCGTGAAGGTGATTTTCCGCAGATATATATTTACCTACCCAATAGATGTAAACTGAAGTCGCTCAATATGCAAAAAAAACAGCCACAATGCGTTGTATTCATAAATGACCAAAGACCGACAAATGATATTTTTTGGAACAATTATAATGCGCAATATATGTATAAAAGAAATGTGCACTACATTAAATTTCCACTTAAGCAAATAAATGTACAATATATTTGTTACCAGCCAGCTTGAATTCTTAAATGGGATAAGCGAGCATGCATGGAACTACCAGTATAGAAAGAAAAGATCCTGTTCTGTTATATGACACAAGATAAAAATCCATCTCATAGATATAGCCAGGATCGCAGGTATGTGCTGCCTCTAAAAGGAGAGGTGGGTGATAACGGACGGCGAACATAGTGTGGAGAGCAGCCTCAATTGAGTAATCGCAGACGACGTTCGAATCTGATCGTTTGTATGGGCGCCAGGGCTAGTTAGTTCAAGTTAATAACCATATTATCAGTATTTAATGTAGAGCTACGATACACATATGAAGTGTACCGGATGTAGTTCTACATCAGTAATAATAAAAAGTTAGTTTTTGTATTAATTTGTGCTTTTTAATTTTTTAATTGGCAATGTTTTCAACATCCATAAAGAAAAACATATCATTTATTCGTTTTTTGATAGTTTATGAATATCCACAACGCGTTGTGGGTGTATTTTTTCGCTGATTGAGCGATTTCGATTTTGAAGTGAAACATATATAATGGAGGATTTGGTATCGCTTTAAGAAATATCGATTTAACGTTAAGTTTGATGAGAGATATATTTAACTAGGATTACGGTATCTGTTTTTGGCAGCTTTCACTTTTACTTTCTCATTTGTTTTTTTTTTTTGAGTGAAATTTTGTAAAAATTGAAAAATCATCAGAATATAGGAAAATGCGAATCTATTTTCGGTTTTTCATTTTTTGTATATCAAACCTTAATATCAATTAAGAAATACACAATTTATTTATGACCCATGTGAAAATTGAGTTAGATAATTTCCCGAATAAAATAAAATTAATTAGCTTCATTATTTATTTCTATTTCGTATAAAAATTAAAGAATTTCCTCTGATACAAATTACCACTGGCCTTCTTCGCAAAGTTTGTAGTACCTACTTATGTAAGGACTAAGTACAGCTATTTCAAAATATAAAATGCGCCTAATTTAATTTAAAATAAGGACTAAATTCTTTCGAATATAATTATTTTTATTAATAAAATACCTTTCAACCTCATAATCACTATTCATAAATAATAATAAAATTATTTATGAGATTCCATTAAAAAATGTGTTCCATTATTTTATTTTTTTATTCTGGAAATTATTAATATGAACGAAAAAAAAAATAAATAAATTAGGAATGTAAGCGAAAATTCTTACATTCCATGGAAGAAAAAAAAAGGCTCTTTTTGGTCAAAAATAATTGAATGGAAGAAAAATGAAAATAGGAATTCCCCAAAAAAATTCTTTTCACATCCTTTCAATCAAGTGTGTTCGTTCATTGCTGGAAATTTTGTACAAATAGTCTGGAAAATATCTCGTTATAAATTTTATTTTTTTTTTAGATTCTAGAAAAGTACAATAAAATACTTTATGATAAAGATTAATAAACGACATTCTACTGTAATAATTCTTGTCCGAACAATGAAAATCTGTCAGGAAAATCTTTATTTTTTTCTTCTTGTTTTTCTTTAAAATGAATGTTTTCTTTGAATTTAAGTGTAAAAAAATATATTTCTTGCTTATTAAATTCATTAATGAATTATTAATCATGGAAAAAAATATTTAAAAGTCTAAATTTGTTTCTTCAAAATAAATGAAAATGTATAAAGTTATCTGAGTAAACAAACAAACCGGAAAATGTGTTTTTCTATCAAGAAAATTATTGAAATATCGAATTGGTTGGTTCTTTCGATATTGAGTGGATTAGTGGTTATGTCATATCACTAACGTCGATAGTCGATTGCCACTTAAATACATTATGTTACATATAGTAATTTGTCGCTTGAAACTAATAAATTTGAGGTGGCATAGGCAATGTAGTCAACTGTCTTTTAAAGCCATCACTTTTGAGAATCACCAAAGTGATACGTATAATCACTGTCGCCTTACAGAATTCCGTTACTTCAGTGGAGCGACCGAATATTAGAGTCCAAATGTAGCGCAACCCAAGTTTTCTAGGAGAACATAATTTTAATTATGTGCATTAAGTACAAGTAACGTGTCTGACAATGGAAGTGTCCGTCTAACTCAAATCGCTGTCAAATGTAAACCGTAAACCGCGCATCTTGCCATACTAAAATTTGACATGAATGTTGCTTGACATATTGTATGTCAGTAGTAAAAATTATTTGTTGGTGAAAATACGCGTTCTTATTTTTTATACAATGGACCTTAAACGAAATTCAATTGTTGCGGTTCATTTGATTGGAAAGTCAAACACCGAAATTCACACAACTTTGGCAGGATTAGAAAAGGATTTGACTCGAGAATGGAATCGTTTAAGCCAAGACATCGTGTAAGCATTGTGTGCATCGTTTAAAAAGAGATTGAAGCTGGTGGTTAGGACAAAAGGCGGGTACATACCATTCGAATAATTGTAAAATTAACCATGTATTATAAGCTATCGTTTCCATAAATTTTAATAAAACCGACCAATAAACAAAAATATTACAGCGTTTTTAAATCCGGACACTTCAATTACCGGACGCGCTATAGTACATACATTTCAACCTACATATTTTAAAGCTACAGATTACTATCTGACAGATTAAAGAATAGGATTACTTTCAAGTGATAAGGCATAACCTTTTATTAAGTTATTTATATAAATAATCGAAGGACTATGTAACGAATTTTCAGGGAAAATACATTTTTCTATTTTATAGGCATTTTAGTTATCATCAATAATATATATACAATATATGAATTTTCAAAAGCCGAATGAAGAAACATTTTAAGCGTGAAGTGTTAATACTTTTCCAAGGAAAAAACATTCATTTCACATGAAACATTTTCTTTGAATAACTTTTACTTAAATATATCAAAAAGGATATAATTGAAAAGATAAATTTCTGGTATAAGTACTTACATAATTTCGAAAATGATGTATTATATTAATCATGTAAAAGCCTGTACTTAAGATAAATTATTGTCATTAACCAAAAATTTGCTGCTGGTGGCTGTTTCCGTTATTAATCATTTACAATTAATCCAATTATTGGTGAGAGAAAGTCAAGATATTTTAGGTGTTTCTCTTTCAGTAAAAGTGAATTAGAAAAATTTGATATAACAAATTAGATTATCCAAAATGTAAGTAGATTTTTTTTATATGAAAAGGATTGTTTCAGAAACATTTTTGTGTTTTTATGCCCTATGATAGGCACTACCAGAGGGTATATTACTTTTGTCACTCCATTTGTAACATTTGTATATGTACGTTCGTCCGTCCGTCCGTATACAAGATAACTCAAAAACCGTTATCCGATTTTGATGAAATTTACAATATGAGTTGCTTATTCCTTAACTTGGTTTGGTATTGCATTTCAGCAAAATCGATCCAGGGGAAGCAAAGTTATAAAGGAAAAACCAAGGTGACCAGAAAGTTATATCGTTTTTTTGTTTATGGTTTCTGGGATTTAATTAGAAAATGTGTAAACCAATTTTGTTTAAATTAATTATACAGAAATATACACAATAGACGATATCATGTTAAATTTCAGTCCAATTGGTCTTAGGATAGTGTAGAAAGAAATAATCCTAGGAGAAAGTAACCCTCTTCACATAGTTTTTTTAAATAAAATTTGCAGATTAGACTACCAAGGTCTGGGTTACCTGCAAATTAGAAGAAATTTTGGATAGAAGAAACAAAGTTATGAAGAAAAACCTAGAAATAATTTTAGTTTGACAGTTTTTCTACCATAGGGCATCACAAAATCGGCTATAGGCCGATTTTCAATTACTATAGATTTTTTTAAATTGAAATAAAATTAATTTCCGCACCACAAAATGTTTGGGGGTAAGGCTAAAATTATTCCAAAATATAAATAAAAGAGAGTTTTATTGAAGTTAAATTGTAATAGAAATAACATCGAAATTAATCCCTCAGGGCAATTTGTGATTTTATTTATTCAAAATAAATTCTAGGATATTTCTGGGAGGTTTTTAATTTAAAAAGTTTCCAAAATGAGATCATATTCAAATAGTAGCCTATTTGAAAGTTTCGTTTTTTTTGGGGGGCCATATAACATCAAAAAGGTTGAATATTAAAAACCTAATAAAAATTTCTTATACAATTTTGTAAAATACTTTAAAATTAAGTCTTAATTAATGAAGAGAGATTTTTTTTTCTTCAAATATTTGAAATGATCATAAATTATTAAGCATTTTTGGGTCACGAAGAATTTGTTTGTAATTAAAAAAATAGTCCTTTCTAATTAGAGGATATTTAATGCTTATTTTTCGTTTAAAAATAAATAAAACGGATTAATCTAGTACATTAGCAACTTTATATGTAATTTGATAATTAGTTACATTTCTCTTATTTGAATTTTGTACGAATTAAATGTCCATTTTTCTTTTGATAGTATATCTAATATATATTTATTTTAATTTGGCCTATGCAAATAATTACTATTAGTACGAGTTACTAAATAATACTCAAGTATTACAATCAGGCAAATGAAAGGAGAGAATTTAGTGATTCAGGGACTCAGGAACTCTGAAATTTAAAAAATTTGTTTGCCAATAAATTAAAAATACGTAACTATAAATTTTCATTACATATTTAAATTTTTTTTGTAGGTGATGAATTAAAATGCAAACAAACGTTCAAATTGATTCGAAAAACCTCCGAGGAGGTGATGATCACTTCAAGCGTGGAGGACATGTTACAATTGAGGTAAGTAATAAACAATTTTAATATACGACAAAAAATTGCTACACCCAACAAGATCGACAGAAGCCGGTTTAAGCTTCGACTGATACTGCGACTGATAACAAGTTTAGTAAACAAAATTTCTTAGATAAATACTGTTATAAAATTTGTTAGTACTCTTATACTACTTAAAATTCCTCATTACTCAACTTAGAAATTTCTCTTTTGAAAGCACAGGATTAAAGAGTTCCAAAACTCTTATAATACGTAAAAGAGAACTTTGTTACAGCTTAAAAAAGTATCCTTTTAGAAAGGATATTGGCAAATTTCTGTTTCTGTTTTAAATTCAATATAATATATTTATAAGAAAAAAGCTTAAATTTTCATCTTCTAAATGAGATGAGTTCAAAATATGTAACAGGAAGTAAAGCTTTTTTTGCCTTTTGTTTTCTTTAACTTACATAAATTGAAAATCATGTGCTTTTTTGTATATACTGTTGTCAGCAATATCCTGTCGGAAAATCTTACAACAACACTAATTTTAGTGGTGGAAAAGCTCAGTTATTCATCTGATGGGGGTGAAAAGCTCTAATATGAAATTGTTTTTTTTTTTAGTAGTGTTCTTTATTATTTACTGCTTAGAAATCTGTTTTTTTTTTTTTTTTTTTTTTTGTTTGGGGAAAATTAAATTATCAAATATCAGAAATTTTGGTCAATGTAATAGTCTCCTGTAAGGCTTCGACGCGTTAGCATGAAATTTTATTTCTCGCTACGGCACTAAGTCGTCCTCCTATATTAAAATTAATTTTTATTTTTTTGTTCTATTTCGCTTCTTAAATTTCCGTTTTTTATAATAAAAAATTAAAAATTAAACAAAAAAAAGTGTTTTTATTTTTTAAATTATCGCGCGCGATTACAAAAACTTTTAAATTTCGAAAAGTTCGCGAAACAAGAAATTAACCAAATTGAATATAATCTTATCACGAAAAAAAAAACTTTTATTATTTTGAATGAAAATTTTAATTTTCCAAATTTTTCTCGATTCTTGGATTTTACGCGAGTGTACAAAAAAATTAATATATATCAAAATACAACGAATTAAATTAAAAATAAAAGGAAAAATTTAGTAGAAATTATGTAAATTATGTAAATTAAAGAAAGTTATGTGACCAAAACAAAAAAAAAAAGGAAAAGAAAAACAAACCGAAAAATACACTGTAATCATCTGTTATCGTTGCACCTTGAGCTTTTTTATTTTGTTATTGTTGTTGTTACTCCTGTTGTTTTTATTAAAAAGAAAAGAAAAAAAGTGTTCAAGATAAAAGCTCATATTCAACAATATAATATATATATATGTAGTTATATATTATTATTAATATTATGTTATTGTGTGGGTTATTCATGTTTTTAATATTTAAAATTGTCTTCGTTAAATTTTGTTCATTTCAAGTGGAATTTAACATTATTTAAATTAAAATAAAAATCTAAAAATAAAACATAACAAACACAATTTCCATATAATGAGTTAAAATGAAACTTTCTCCTCATATAAAATGTGAATAAAGATTTTTTCGTTATTTATACTTTCTTTTTTATTCATAAGCCGAAACATGCGAGTACATATATACAAAATAAATGAAAACAAAATTTTTCTTATCAAATTTTAATCGATTTATTGAGAGTACACCTACTTTTTTTTTCTTTATTATTGCTTTGTAATTTAATAGGGAAAAAAAAAACTTCCATATTTCCGAGGGAACACAAAATGATATATATCCAAATCTTATCAAAATACTCGAACGACATTTGAGATAATATATTTCATGAAAGCGCGAGATTTTTATCTAGAATTCCATATAGGATAGGGTAAGATTGTATTGAATTTTTATTTTTATTGTGGGTGAAGACTATCTATGGATGGATATATGTGGGTCACATTTTTGAGGTTAGACTACTATGGACAAAAAGTAATGAGACGTGCAATGAATATGAATGTGTATATTTATTTGATAGATTTGTATGACTGTTGTGAACAGTTAATAGAAATCTTATGATGTTTGCTTTGTTAGTTTAAAAATTTCAGCGTCTTTTGTAATTGTGAAAAATTTGTTGCGGTTATTTTTTAATATGGATATATCTATAGAACAAAGAATTAACATTAAATTTTGTGGAAAAAACGAAATGCCTTGTATGGACACATTTAAAATATTAGAAAAATGTTACAGTGATCAGTGTTTATCAAGATCACAAGTTTCTAAGTGGTACACATAATTTGTTGAGGGTTGTGAAGCAGTCGAAGACGAACCTCGTTCAGAAATGCTACCAACCTCTACTACTGATAAGAACATCAACAAAATCAAAAAGCTTGTACTTTTCAATCATCGATTAACTTAAAGAGACCTTGTAGACTTTGTTGGTATATCAAAAGGATTAATACAAACAATTTTAAAGGACGATTTGGACTTGCCTCTTTGAATTTGTTTGAAAAACAACGTCAGTTTTTCGTCAGTTTTTCATCAAAAATCAAGTGAATGTCGTTCCGTAAGCACCGTATTCACCAGATATGGCTCCGTGTGACATTTTCCTTTTCCCCCGATTAAAATTACCACTTCGTGGACATCGTTTTGAGTCAGTAGAAGTCATCCAAGAGAATTCGCTGGCCGTTTTTTTCACAATTACAAAAGACGCTGAAATTTTTTAACTAACAAAGCAAACATCATGAGATTTCTGTTAGCTGTTCAAAACAGTCATACCAATCTATCAAATAAATATACACATTGATATTCATTGCTCGGGTATTTTTAAAAATACAGTCTCATTACTTTTTTTCCATAGTAGTATATTTTTATACAGTTCTAGAAATATATCATTTTCCGATGAATTCGTTTTTCTCATGATTTTAATAAAGAGCAGATTCTAAAAGGTTATTTTTTGCACCATAAAATCAACGAAATAACATTGATAGAGAGAATATAGTTTTTCATTAGTACGCTTATTTTTATGTCCTTCATTAATATAAGAGATTTAATTCAGGTTAATGGATTTACCTTGATGAAATTATATCCTATTAAAATCTGTTCAGATGCATTCATTCATTTTTTGATCTTTAATTTTTAATAATATCTGAAGTATAGTTAAATAAAAACTAACTACGATGAATTATAATTAAAATTTTAATTAATTATATATATCATTAATATTTAATAAGTTCATTAAAAATGAGTTTATAATTAATATTTAATTGCCGGACAAGATCATTTTATATAGCCCTTGAAAGTGTATTTTCTTATATCAGAATATATACACTTTCTTATTGTTTTTTTTTTTTTTGATACGCATTAACGGCCCTATTCTCCAGTCCTACATATGTTTACATTTGTGGTATCTTTATTTATTATTAGATTCTATAAAAGTCTTTAAAAAGAAAAATAAGAATTGAAAAGATTGATTTGAACACGAAATCACCCGATACTAATATAAGATTGTACCCACTGAGTTGGTGTCTTCAATTTATCAATCAATTCAGTTTAATAGCCACTATTGTTTTATATTCATTATCCTTCTAGATTGTAAGTTGCTTGAATAAGACCAGTCGATAGCTTGTTTGAAAAGTCTGTTGTTTAGTAACCGGGATATGCTTTGAGTTTGATGTTCCTAGCGAAAAAAGCTACATCTATACGGCCATAGAAAGAAAACAAGTATACCTATACCTCACTATGCGGCCGCTCTTTATACGGCATTTCGCTATAAAGGCCTTTTTTAATTATTGCAATTTTCCGATTTACGGCCCCCAATGTATCGTTATATGGTTACATATATACTGTTAGCGACATTCTGTTGAGTTTCAGCTTCTCCCTTGAGGCAGCACTGCTACAATAAATAATTGATTCCGTTATACGGCTTTTCGCTTTACGACCAACTTTTCCGGAACGTAACTAGGTCGTAAAGCGAGGCATGGGTGTATTATATATTATTACCTACACTTCAAACATAGATTTTATTGTAACAAAAATTCAATATGTGTGTTACCACTATGAATTGGTAACTCTGCACTATATTGTTCTCATTTATGTTTATAGCAATCATAATTACTCCTTCAGTGTGCCAAATCAAATTAACTCTCCGCATACGTACACAAACTAGATAGAATAGCATTTTTGAATTTTTGTCGTTGAAAAGCAATCACAAAACTTCTATTGACATTTTTAAATAAATTCATCGTTACATTTGGAGAATAGGCCTGATAATCTTATATCCTTGGATGGCTGCGTGTGTACGTGGGTGTATGGCCTCCTTTTAACAAAAGGCGAAACCAAGTAAATATATATGAAAATGAAATATTCTTAAATCAAATAAATATAAAATTGAATAAAATTATGTTTTAACGAGTCTTTTGAAATCCAATTAAAATTCTGTAAATTTTTTTTACATCAATAAACAATTTTTCGTTTCCGTTTTTTCGAGAAACGTACGAAAAATTTTCCATCAACAAAATGATTTTCTTTTTCGGTGAAAATTCTGTGTTTCTTATCTTCTTAGAAATATTTTAAAATATATTATTAAATTGAGTTTTTCTTCGTTTTTTTTTTGTGATATATGAGAGCGAATTTATTAAACTTTAATGGAACATAAATTGTATTTAAAGGAAATTTCATTTAAAGTGTTTTTCATTCAATTATTTTTGCAAAAATTATTCAATTTTATGTTTTATCGAAGAATGTAGAATCAAGAAGAAGTAGTTTTCAATTTCGGATGCTTGATAAACTTTCAAAATAAGTCCTCTCTAATAAGTAGAGACCGGATCTGTAAGGCCTTATGATTAACCATTTAAAGACTTTTACTTTAAAAATCGTTTTAAAAATTCAAAATTCAAAAATTGTCCTCAAAAAACAGCTTTGCTTATGTCATAAATTATTTACAATTAATATTTATTATAACTTTATCGATTTGGAATATATATTTCATTGGATTGAAGTGTTTAATTTTGAAAAATGAATGAAAGTTTGTATTTCTGAGTGTTAAATAAAATAAATATAAATTTCTGTTTGATCTAAAAAGTGGTAAAGGAAAATTAATCGAAAATCAATAAATTTGAAGATCAAATTTTTAAAATATAAAATTTCATAACATATAATGATTTATTTTAATAATAGACTATTTAATGGATTTTTAACACGCTTGGTTTATCAATTAGGTTATTTAAATTTTATTGAATTTAATATGAATAGGGATGAACAAAAGGTTTTATTTACACATCAAATAACATATGCAATGTTCATTGTGTACATATTTATGCCCTATGAATGCAAATAGTCCCCGAACATGGGAAGTTTCTATATGTTTATATTTTATTTTCTATCGATCGATGGAAATTTCATAATTGATTAGTTTTCAGTATTATAATTGGGTTTCTTAGTATCTTATATATAAAATTGGAAGTTCTTTAAAACAATTCAATGCTTATTGCCCAGATCTAAAATTTGTAAAGAAATTCCATCAAATTATGTTCGGAACACATTGTCAAGCTGCAATGAAATACTTGTATAAGTCCAGCCAGCCATAAGCTTTAAATGGCAAAAGTACGCGACGAGCATATAAATTGCAGACATTTTTAAATGAAGTTTATCGCATATCCAATGTCATCCTTGAGTACTTCTTGGAATTTCGAACTACATCAGCAGAACATTTAAAGAATATAGGGATCTGGTTCCTTCCAGGAAAGTTTAATAATAAGAACTGGGAAGTGGCTATTAACCAAGGCAAACCTCTTAAAAGTACTCAACTCTTTATTACCCAATCAAATTATATCTCAAAAAAATTAAAATCTAGTTATTCATTTTGTATTTTTTTTTAGTAACAAAAATTGAAATCGAACAAATTCAATACGATATAAATAAAAAAGGAGTATCAATAAAATCTGAAAAAGTTTCATACTCTTTTTTGTGCTTTTTAACTTTCCTTTTTTATTTTTTTGTATTGAACATAATCTAAAGTGTAGTCTTAACAAACGGAATTTTTATTTGGAAGATCAATCACAATTTGGCTCTTTAATTTTTAATGTCCTCTGAGACTTTCCGAGCTTTTTATTTTCGTAACAAAAAGAAACTTTTAATTTATATTTTCTGAAAGAGTTTTTTTCTGTTTCCAAAAATTTTTCCTTTCTCGTCCTATAGAATGAGAATAAAGCTTTGTGATTGTCAAAAAATGGGACCTTAAGATTTCAAACGGTCTTCACGTTCTCTGTGTTAAATAAAAAACATATTTTTAGAAATGTTCATCTGTCGATATACCATATTTAATTTATATGATAACTTTCGAATGCGTTATTTGAAAAGCCAAGTGAAAGTAGGAACGAAAAACCGTAACAAGTCATGTGCATATCACTCAAATTTACACTATTAGAGTAGTTCTTCAGATACCAAAACCCATGGTAGTCTAATAGTAGAAGGTCAGGACTACACGGTGGATTATCAACAGTTCACAGCTGCGCTCTCTCCATGTTTTTTGAGTCATCATAAATATAGTATCTGTGTGGTTTAGGTTTAACGTGAAAGCAATTTTGCGAGTCAACAATTGTGGAGCTTTTGGTTTTCAACAATTTATTAGAATTCTGGGCAATCTCTCTTATTTTCAAACCCCGATTAAATTCGGCAAATATCTTTATTTTGTTGTTAGCTTATCAACAATGAAATAAGTTGTTCACCCATCCGAAATGTCAATACAGGACATGGAAGTCTATTTGATCCTTTATTCTAATTCTTCCAGTGTACACATTGGCAGTGTATTTTTCTTATATCTCACATGTTCACAATCAATTCGTTACATTATCAAATAATACTCTTCTATACTATTTATATACTATTATTCTGTTCTGGGGTAATAATTGTCAAAGAAACAAAAATAAAATGCGATAAAAAATGTGGACGATTTTTAGATATTCATATGGGTTCCTATATTTTCTACATTACCATTTTTTTTTTGTTCTTCCTGTGCTTTAGCTTTTGTTTATATTCGTAGCACGTATAAAAACATTTTCCTTAAATTTTCACCAATTCTTTTTACACAACAAGGGAATTGACGCAAGGCCCCCCGAAACATCAGTCCTTTTTTTAATATTGCATTATTTATTTTATATTTACTTATTTTCTTTAACATTTTGTGTATATTTAAGAGAAGAGTACCAAAAAAAAAAAATAAATAAAAAATCGACAAAAAAAAGGAATATATCAACCTAAAGCTCCCTAGGCTTATTTGCCAAAGGAAAAATCTTTGAACCCGATTCCGTACATAGTCTACACGTATTATATGATATGTTCTAATTTTACTAAAAAAAATGTGTATTCTTCACGTGCTTTACTTGTCGGCACCGCCTTAAATTTAATTCAAATTCCAACAAAATATTTCTTTTTTATGCCCTTTAAGGGAAATCCGTATATATTTAAGTCAGAATCATATGTTTTTTATGTTTTCTTTCTTTTTCTTTCCAAAAGAAAAGCTTTTAAAAGGTTGGAAATCGGATTTTTCTTCGCTTTTTTTCATATATATTAAATTTTTTATTTCTTTTTTTTTTTTGTTAGACCATTTATTCTGTGCCACTTCTATAATTAATTTGTCAAAAATTCTTTTTTTTCTTACTTGAATCCTTAGTAAAAGAAATTTCATTGTCAACAGCCAAAAAAAAAAAAAAAAACAACAAACAAATGATAGGACTGAGATAGAAGTTTTTAATACTATGAATAAAAACAAGATTATCCTTTGGAATTTTCTTATATATATTTTCTTTATGCTTTTTTTTTTGGGCTCGTGTTTTGAAAATTAAATTTCAGTAATAAGGTCGTGGCCTTAGAAAATACTAACTATACAAAAAGGATTAAGCAGTTTCAGTTTAGTGTTCAGATAGAAGAAAAAAAGAAAACGAGGACCATCAAAATTAGTGAAATAATTAAGTTAACTGGTTTTAATGCGGAAAAGGTTTTATACTAATTAGAATAATAGATAGCGAGACCTGTTCGAAAATATTAATTTTTTTTTTTTGGAAAAAAGCACTGAAAATAACTTGTAATTACTATAATATGCGGTAATTTTAATCGAGCTTTTTTTCTTCAAGCCGGGGTATTTCTGTTTAGGTTTTTAACGGGTGTCACAAAATTAACGTAAGATTTGAATTTTGCGCCATTTGTGCTGTAAAGTGTTCCCAATGAGAAAGAAAAAACAGCGTGGCAGCTGACAGTTCAGGTTTATTAAAAATGGAGCACTGCACGGGAAAGAACAACGCGTTTTCATTATTGAGCAATATTGTAAAAATAATGAATCATCTACTGGTCGCGTAATTTCCCGTTTAGGTGATCAGAATTGGCTGCCCAGATCATGTGATTTAATGCTGTTGTACTGTTTTCTTTGGGCTTTTTTGAAGTCTAAGCTTTATGCCAACAAGCCCACGAGCATCCATGCCTTGAAGGAGGAAATTAAGAAAATCGAACGCTGTATAAACGAAATTCAGCCACATTTATGCAAAACGGTCATGGAAAACTTCAACAAAAGAGTGCATATGTGCCAGCAAAGCCGTGGAGCCATTTGCCCGATATACTATTTCATACATAACCCTATACTGGATACTTTATGAATCAATAAAAAAATTTACAATTTTTAATTATAAACCTGTGTTTTCGATCAAAATTACTTCCTGCGTGATTTTTGGGACAACCTTTATATATGTAAGTGTAGGCTGAGAAAATTTATATAATTACGTAGTGCTTAAGGATGTTTTTCTGGAATCTTAAAATTATTGCCATTTTCAGTATAATAAAAACATTTCTTACTGGATTTTTAAACAAAACTTTTCTTTTGAAACTAATAATATTCGGAATATGATTTTGTTTTTTAGTAACTGCTTTTAGGAAAATCAAGTCAGCTAAAAATAAGGTTGACTTCTTAATTAAAAAAAAGGAATACTCCTGGTGGATTACGAAAACACCCACACATAATTTTCTTGTTTTTTATTTTGTATTTTTCAAACAATCATAAATTTACTTAACTCAAAGGATTAATTTTTAATTATTATACCAGCGCTGATCTTATTTGACGAACACATATGAAACGTTACGGGATTATATATCGCTAGTCAATTATTATTTTAAAATGTAAAAAATGTTCTTTTAATAATTAATTAAAATTTAGTGAATGTGTTAAAAAAATGTTTCGTGTTAGTTTCAGAAAGTGGACCACACATAGTTTGCCTTTTAGTTTGGAAAATTAGAATGAAACTTTTCAAAAAAGAATAATATCAATAGCCAAACATATCCTTAAAACGAATTTAAAAAAAGAAAAATATTTTTGTACACTTAATATCACAAAAAAAACCCAAATAAAACCATAAAAAATTATAGTGTTTGAAAATTAAAACAATTAATATGAAATTAAAATCATATAAAATTAGAAATTAGTGCCAATAGAGAGAAGTTAACAAATTGCTTTAAAATCTAAAACACATAAATCCTGTATCTTCATTATTTATACGACATAATCATTATATTTCTTAGAAAATTAGAAAAAATGTGTTAATATCAACAAGATTTTGTAAATGTTTATCAAGAGTTTCGAGGATTTAGTCCAAATTTTCAAAAAAACAATACAATTTTCCTTTTTCGTACAAAACACATATCTAGAAACTAAAAATATAACAAAGTAGTTTTTAGTAGAAACCTAGAAAAACAAATAATATCAAATATTTTTTATATACCTTGTAATTTATATTGTAAAAAAGCACAAACTGAAAACAAAAATAAGTTTGTATTAAAATAATATGACTGAAGAATTCGATTCAGCACCAGTTGTTCCTGCAATTGCTGTTATAAGTGGAGGTGCTCCACCCGCACAAAACGGCGGTGAAATGGATGCCCTACTACTTGGGCGTACACGGGTAAGTTCTGTTTTTTTTTTTGTCTCTATTTGGGATTTTTAATAAAATTTATTTACTATATATGTATATTTAAAATGAAGCACGTGTGTCCTTGTCAAGTCGTACATATATGATCTGAAAATATACACATATAGTTTTATGACTAAAAAGGTTAAAAAAGTATAAAAATTTTCGTATATGGCCAATGTGTGATGCCAACCGAAGTACTTACATGCACATCGAACTCTTTTCAGTCGTTTTTTTCTCTTTTTTTATTTCGTTGTCATATCCCCAAGTGTCCCATTGATGCGGTATAGTTTCTGAAATGTAATATTGGTATGCAATAACAATACGAAAGGAATAAATTAGGTTTAGAAGGTTAAGGGCACATCGCGTATCGTTCCTTATTCACATGGGAAACTACTAAGTAACATTTTTGAAATTTTTGTACATGAATTTGTTATATGATGAACAAGACTTGATCAAGTTTTTCTTTTTAAATACATTAACTAGACAAGTCAAACATTGTGTTCCATTTACTGGTTGTTGTCTTTGCTATTTAAGTACTTTGTATACGCAAATTGAAATCTATTAAGAAGTCGATAAGGAAACATCTTAGAAGAGAAATGAATCGAAATTAAATTTTTAACTTCTGTACGAAGCATATAAGTTACTAGAATCATGATCGACGTTTCTCCACGTTTTATAAGATTTTAAATCGTTTGCAATCATTTTTACCCAAAAATCATCTGTCTGTCTGTTGGTCTGTCTGTCGTGTACATGATTGCGGTCGTATTTTTGAAGCAATTTCCATGAAAATTGGTAAGAGCGGTTTTTTCCTCTATCTAGAAGTTGGGTTTGATCGGACTAAAACTTCGGGTAGCCGCCGAAAAAAAGTTGGATTTTTTGTGTTTTTACATTACAGAGTATTGTAACGTTGTTTATGGACCGATTTAAATGAAATTTGGCATGAGACACTTTTTCATTGAAAGAACAATTGTGTGCAAAAATCAATTGAATCCGATTACAACTTCGGTTAGCTGCTGAACAAAATTCGGATTTTTTTGTATGAAATTTGGAGCATAATTTTGTGTGCTCGAATAAAACTTCGAAATTTTTGTACAAAATAAATCATAAATTGTTGTATGAAATAATTTGATCGATATGTATAGAAGTTCCCATAGTGGTTTGCGCACTATAGCTTGATTTTAGATACATCTACCTAGTATTCCATACTATACCAAATTGTTTAGAAATTCATATAGAAACATGATTATTGCAAATTTTTTGGTCGGCTTTCTGCCCTTAAGTAAATTTTATTTTTATCCTCTCAAAGGAAAATGAATAATATACATATCTATCATATAGTATCTAAGGAATGAATGAAAATATGGATATTTCGATAGAAGATTCGTTTAGATGTCTAGATTTAGTTTTTATATGATTCCTTGGATCTGTTTGATGAAATTCATATTTTGGTACCATAGTAAAACTACTATTATACTATATATTTTTCAAATATTGCAGAAATCATGTTCGAAATAGGAAACTGGGACCAATATTTTATGAAGGACAAACATTTTTGCTTGTTTATGACTTGCTTTATTGAAAAATTGAATCGAAAAAATATTCCATCAAAATTTAATAAAACTTTTCCAATGTCAGAACTCAAAAGAATATATACCATAATTGAAACTATTTCCTGAAAAATAAGAAAAGTGGAAAAGTTTTTCCTTTTCATTTTTATATTCTTTTATAAAACATAAATGGAAATATGACGGAAATGAGTAAATGTTATTACGAATAAAGTCAATTTATATATACAGAATGTTCCGGAAGCCTTCAATATTGTTTAAATCTATGAACAAACCGATTTAATGTTTCAAAAATATCAACAGGAATCTTTTTCTTCAAGACGATTTCGAATTATTGGATGAGCTAACAACTTGTCCTGTTTCTTCCTGTCTCAGTGAAAGGTGAATTTTTCATGAGAAACAAAAACTTAATAAAAGATTCTGCCATTTTCCTATCACTGTAGAACTAGTTTCTAGGTTTCTTGTATTTAAAACCGCGACAAGTCATTTTCTGACCTTATTTGAAATCAGATTTACAAATTTGGTTAAAAGATAGGCTTTAATAAGGCTATGAACTGATTAGATTCTTACCCAAATTGGACATTTTTCCCTAAAAAACATAAATATAATAATAGGTCTAAGAAATTTGGATAGTTTACCATAGTAGAAAAGGATTCAATTGCATAGTTTGACACAACCTTATGTCTATAAATAAATGGATATAAATAAAATTCTACTGATGCTTGTAGTTTCAATGACAAACGTTGTAACTGATGTTTAACAGTGGTATACTTGTAAAGTTTGCGTCAAGATCATGCATGTATCTCATTTTGTATGAAAATGTGGTTCCATAAAATTCCTTAATTGTATTCATTTTCTGCATGTTACACTTTCTCGTTTTGAAAGCCCTTTCCTGGTTAATATATTTCCTGTCAATATTTTCGAATTAACAATTCGAATATATACTTGGGGGTAGTACACCCCCAAGTTTTATAAGAAGCTTTTCATATTTTTGAACAAGCCTGAAGTCATATTTATAATTTGTTCTAATGGAAGGCAATATAACTCATTAGTAATGTTTCTGAATTGACTTTAATGAAGCTTCGTACATTCATCAGTATTAAGACTATAGGCATAATGAATTTTGCAATTAAATGTTATTATTATGAATATAACAAAAATTATTTCCTTTTCTTAATCATAATTTATTTGTCATATATGAAGATAATTTAAAGAGTATACTAAAATCAGATTTATTCGAAAAATATTATCAAATATTTGGTGATCAATTATGGGAATACTAGTATGGCCTCTTTTCGGGTTCATTATTATCAGAACTCACTTTTTCTTCCTCTATAACATCAGTCAAAATGTCACATTTATGTATTTATTTTGTTCTTTTCCTATAATAAAATCCATTCATAAAGAGCCAAGAAAAAGGGAAAATATTATGATAGATGATGTTTTTCATTGTAAATGTGAAGGTAGCATAGCCGTTAACCCCTAATTGTGGAGAAGAAAAATTGTTTTTCATATTATGTCCTCCAATTATTATGGATTCGAAGAAATTCTTAGAGAATAAAACATTTCAAAGTTGATTAGAAAAACCACACGCCAGCAATAAAAAACCATTGTTATTTGATTCGATTGGGTAGCCAGTGTATATCTTTTGCTTGTAATAATATAAATTTACATATATAAACTGTGAGCAATAATATAATTAGAAATTACATCAATTTTACATGAATCGAAATTAATTAGATAACGAATTCGATTAGGATAACTTGTTATTAGAAGAATGTTATTTAAAATGCTTTGAATATGGCTTCTGTATAAATTTCGATCTTTGGAATTATTTATGTGGGCAAAATTTAAACAATCTTCGGTTTTAAATTACAACAATAATATATTTCATTAGAATTAGAAGTTACAAGTCATAGCAAAATTTAAAGACTAAGAAAAAACGTTTTGACGTCGATTGTTTTTTCTTCTAAAAGCATCGCCTACTATTCTTAATAGTTTCTTTCTAGAAAGTTTCCCACATTTATATATTATTATGTCCTGTAGTATAATTGGGCTATCTGGAAATTTTGTAGCAATTTTTAAGGCGAAGCTGAATCAGAAGAAGTCGATTCTCATAATAGACTGGAACAGGAATCATCTACGAGCAATCATTAAGGGGACATTGTCTGTTAACAAAGCACGTCAAAATACTGGGATCGGTGCAAATAGATCTCTGTCGGTACTGTGGAGACATAGCAGTGGCTGAAGATATCAAACATATTTTATGTGAATGTTCAGCTCTCTATCGAGCTCGTAATAACTTTTGGGTCGCTTTTTTTTAAAAATTTAGGGATCCTTCAAGCGATTGGCATGGGTAGTTTAATGAAATTTTGTAGGAAAATCAAATACTTTGAAAAGGAATAGGTTCTCCAATCGGGTAACTCTTGGTCTTGTAGTGATCTCAATGGGCCCATAAGGTGTCTGGTGTTGTACGCAATACCTCTACTCTATCTATGTACCTAAGGCGAATTTATTTACTTATGTATTCATCGTTTTGTTTTACAATCTTTTACGCAACTTGAAGATTCCATCCTCCTAAAATTTCTCAGCAAACAAATACTCAGCTGATTTTTAATGTCGTCCAAAGAGTTGAAGTTCTTACCGTTGTGAGAATTTTGTAAAAACCTGAAGTAGTGATAATCTGAAGGTGTAATATCAGGTGAAGCAACGCATATTTCTTTTTGTTACTTGTAGCATTTTTGGCTTTCCGGTAAGAGAAAAGCGTCTAAATGTATCTAAAATGCACTTTATTGCCCATATTCTACTAAGCTTTGGTAGCTATGTCAGTTGACTAGTCAAGTTGGGAGTTGCTTTAGATTTTTGATTGGTTTCATTAATTTTTCTTTTAATAATTCTATAGACCCTAGAAAGTGACAGTTCTATTGAACTTATATGCTACGAAAATATTCTAATATATCTGGAAAATATTTGGCAAAGCAATATGTTTGTCAGTTTCCTTTTCGCATAACAATTAAATTTTGTTCCAGTTGAAAATGGATTTTATTTTCTCATTTTTCTTTTCCTAAGGAAATGACATGATTTCCAATTGATTATTTTTCCTCAAGAATATTGTGAAGAATATTGCCATCATAAAATCGAAATTTCCTTTTAACATTTTACGAGACACATTAGCAAAAAAGTTGCCATTGCCTTTTATTACTGACTGTTTCTGATGTTTATCCTTTCTTCCTTCCTTTCAAATTCCATATACACATAATATAGGGTATCTATGAAATATAGAATATCTATGGAAATGCTCATAAAACTAAAAAATATAGGTCACTTAAATTGTATATAATGTTTTTCTTTTTATCATAAATGTGCATTAAAATGTCTGCTTTAAAAATGTTGCTATCAACTTCAAAAGCTTATGTCGTGTAAATGTCAAAAATTTTCAAGTGAAATTAAAGACAATTGTTATTCTGGGTTATTATAGTTTTCGTATTAAATGGGAATTTTGTAAAATTATACAAGCTTATCGTATTATTTTGATATAGGAAAGGTTGTTCTTCAATGTTATTATTTCTATATGAAAAAAGATCGGAGAAAAAGGATTTTCAAATTGTTAAATTGTGAAATAAAAGATTAGAAATGAAAGGAAACAATTTAGTTTAGAAGTTTTAGAACTTAATAAACTTTAATAAGTTTTAATTTCATAAGATCCTATTTAATAATTTGTTAAATGTATGCCACAACTTCAGATACTTTAATATCCTCGTTTACCGATCAAACAATCAACTTATAGTAGCAAAAGTTATATTATTAAAGATGAGTGGATAATTTCGAGAAATGGACTTATAAAGTCGCTTCCAAGAATCTTGGTGTAATATTTGAAAGTCACTACAGTCTACGCAAATAAACTACAAACTATTCATTGAACTAAAAACGAATATATTGAACGTTGGATTTGTGAAGTAAAATGAGATACACTCCCAAAAGTCATAGAAAATTGAGTTAGCTATGCAATCGAAGTAGAAAGGTTGCCATTTAAATGATGTTTTAAAAGAATTCGTAGTACAAAAAGCGCAATTACAGCTTAGTAGCTTTTAATATGCTATTTTTTTGCAAACATGTCTATATTTATGATTCTGAACATTATAATGCTACTTCAAATGTATTGAACTTATCTTCAAATTTCATGATTTGTATGAATTGGGATTATAATGTATTATTTATGTGGGAAATTGAAAAATGTGTAATTGCCATCGCTTGGGTTCGAACTCAGGCACCCTTAGTTTACTACTAAATTGGCTTTCTCACTAAGCCAACGATTCCATTTGTTCAAGTAATTCAGATTCTTCACTACTTTTGTATATTATTTCTTTTACTCCTACATTTATATAAACAAATTTTAGGTCAAACAACTAAATATCGAATTCAGTGCATTAACAGTTAAATTCTCATTAGATTATGTTCTTAATGGTACAACTAATTATATAGTTCTCGTTCTATAGTTCTATGTATATAAATAAAAAGAAAGTATATTATCTTAACCTTCAATATTTTCCAGAAAATCAATATATTTTTGCGTGTAAAATTAAAAACTTTCCATACTTTTCCGTTTTCAAATAATTGATTCAATTATAATTAAATTTGTTCCAAGAAAAGCAAAAAATATGAATCAAATTCTAAGTAAGTCTGTATGTAGTCTAAAATCAACAGAAAATAATCATTGGAAAATTTTTAATTCAAATTTAATTCCAAAAAACACATTTCTCAGGAAAATATATAAATATTATGTTTTATGTATTCCGCCTTTAAGTGCACTTTTAAATTGAAAGATTGAAGATTGAAGATTTCTTTTCTAAAACCAAAATGCAATTATATTCAAGCATGTTTGAGAAGAATTTGATTTTGGAAAAAAATTTAAATATGAAAAGAATAGAAAATGAGAAATAAAAGGGTTAAAAAAAAGAAGAAATTTCGCCGACCCTTTAGGGATACTAAAAAGTATATGAATAAATTTGATGAAAATATCTTGTTTCAAAAGAAATTTTATCAAATTGCTTGAATTATATTTAGTGAAGCGTATATAATAACAAAAAAAAGTTGGGGTTTCGTTACTAAGCGCGGAAGACTATGCTCAAAAGTTTACATAAGATGGAAACGACAAATTATTAGATCCTTTTATTATAGGAAATCTAATTTTTTATTCTTTTTTTTTTAGTTTCTAATTAATATTAAATTAAGTATTTTCATCATAAAAATGCTAATTTTTATATAATTATGTACTGTGTATTTCCTTTTGAGATTTTTTATTTGATTGTTGCCTAAAAATGGACAACTAAAATATAGAAACACATATAAATACGTAAAATCGGCCTATAGTCGAATTTTTGATCCTGTTTTATTCAATAGTTGGTCTTTAGGAGAGTAGAATTTTAACATTATAAACAACAACAAAGAGGAACAAGTTGATCATCTTTATTGTTATTTTGAATGTTAAAATTCTGCTCTGCTCTGGAGTAATTAGGGAATAAAACATACCAATAATTAACAAATTTATTTGAATAAAACTATAATGAGTACAAAAACCTTAAAATTTTCTTCATAACTTTGTTTCGTCTATTTTAAATTTGCTCTAATTTAGTTGTAAGCTAGGCTTTGATAGCGTAAATCTATTCTGCCAATTTTATTCAAATCGGTATACCAATTTTGAAGTATATCTGAAAAACTAAGCAAAAAGAAAACTGTACAGGGAAATTTTGTTCGATTTCTTTTTATTAGATCCTTGGATAGATTTTACTGAAATTCAATATGGTAAGTAACGTATGTAATTCATTCGAAAGAAATAGCTGTACAAAATTTCCATTTGCATTAGAAAAGCGAGAAAATTTTCTGATTAGCCTGGTTCTTGCGTTATAACTTTTTGACTTTTTTGCGACCCCAGGATTTCGCGACCCATAATTTAACAACCAATGAATCAACGTCAATCACGGATATTTGTTGCCTGATTTACTCTTCCTAAAGTCAAGGATATTTGTTGTCAGATTTACTCTTCATAAAGTCACGGATTTTTCTTGCCTGATTTAGTGTTCGTCAAATCACGGATATTTGCTGCCTGATTTAATCTTCGTCAAATCATGGATATTTGTTGCCTGATTTACTCTTCGTAAAGTCACAGATATTTGCTGCCCGATATACTCTTCGTAAAATTCCGTATATTATACCCTGATTTTTCTTCACGTAAAAACCACGGACTATTTTCATTTTATACTCCTCTGGTAGTATCTCCTATAGGGTACAAATATATACACATAAACCGTTCTTAGAAATTATTATGAGAAAAATAGGAAGCATAATTTCCTTTTTTTTTGGGCGGGATACCCAAAAATTTTCGTTTTAATTTATTCTATAAATTCAATTTATTTTGTATATGTCTTTGCTTTTGCTTTTTATCTTGAAACATAAAATTTTCTCCTCGAACTCAATATTATATAAATCTCAAGAATGTTTTTAATGTTTCCTTATCAATTTCAGAAGACGTTGACATTATTGCACTTACACTAATATAAGAAACTACTATATACTGAATTTGATAAGGGTTCTTTGAATTAGAATCACTCTCTATACTTTTGTTCTGATATATACAAGATTATTATTGACAAAAATATATCTTCTGAATTTTAAATCATTCAAACCTATTTAATGGCTACAATACTAGAAGAAAAAGAAAAATGATATTAAAGTTATTTGTTTCTTTCTATAGTATCATATATTTCACCTTTAACAGGTGTAACTTAACTGAAACTGTCATTTACACAAGCCACAATTCCCATGATGATGGAGAAAAAGTTTCATGAACAAGAGCTTTACTATTTCGGATACAAAAACGTATTCGACTTGACTTTGTTTTTTCTTGTTTTGTCTTTTGCCAAAAAAAGAAAATAAAATCCATTTTTCTATTTCAATGATCATAAATCCTGATCAAAGTTTTTTTTTTCGTATAGTATTCAATTATTAGGTAAGTAACCTTCCTGTGATTGGTTGTGTATATAGTTCTCATTATTTCTTTTCCTGATAAACCATTCGAATAATTAAATATATAATCCAGCTTATGTATGTTTTTGTTCTTCCTTAATAATGGTACAATGTTTGTATGACGATTAAGGATTTTCATTATTAAGGAACTTCGTAGTTCGGATATTTTCAAGCATAGAAAATATAATAACATATAGTATAAAAAAGTTCTAGAATAACAGATTAAAAAAAAAAAAAAAACTTTGAATCTGTTACGATCAAAACAATAATCTTTAATTATTAAAATAGTAACATTCTTATACATAATAAAAATGAGGAAAACATATCACGCTAGGGGATGTGTAGGCGTCTCTAAACTAGGTACACAGTAAATGTATACCTATTTTTAGTACATATATGTCGGATATTTTTTCATACAAGTTGCCTTTTTACTTAAGCCTTCTTATTTCTTTTATAACCTATGATAGGTACTCTCGTATACCTCAAAATGTTACATGCAAAATTTGATTCTGTATGAAGTATGATTTATTCATTTTTGATTCAAATCGATAAGGAAATAATATATATTTAGCAAGAAGATACATATTGTTATGGGTTTTTTCCTTGGTTCGATGTTAAAAATAATAACACTTTATATTTATAGCGATTCAAGTTTATATTTTATGTTTCAAACGTGCCATATTTCTGTAAATACAATTACTCTTAAAAATATATGTTTATCAAAAAATTAATTTCTATGAAATTATAATTTAGTACAATTGAAAAACATTATTCTAATAATTGCAAAAAAAATCACTGTTTAAATAAACGCGTTCAAAGCTACTGTTAAGGGCTTAAGATCCCAACAAAATGACGGATCCACGACGAATTCACGACACATTCAAATTTTAAGTCTATACACCTTCAATTAGACTACACAGAACGAAATCGATCCATGTTGGACTATTTTTAGTACAATCTGAATCCGTCGTGGATCCATCATTCTGTTTACCGGATTAGGCTTTATAATTGATTGCTTCACTTCGAACTCTGAATTTCAACTATATTAATCGTTTTGCTCATACTTAATGTAAACATACTTCAAACTCAAACAGTTTGAAATCTTTTTGATAAGCACTAATCACGTTCTCAAAATGAATGTTTTCAACTGTCTATTTATATACCATGCATGAAAACCTTCCAGATATTTGGAGAAATGTCACGAATTCCAAAATATCAAGGGATTGTTTTGTTGTGAGTTCCAGAATGTTGAATGATTTTATATTGCCGAAATATCATTAAATATTGTCATCTATATGATTTGTGTTTATTAATTGTGTTTCGGGAATGACCCTTTTTACAAAAGAAGATTATGGAACATTCGCATGCATTTGTCGATTAACATCCCCACGAAAAGTTATACAGACGAATATCATTAAGAAAATAGTCGATTCTAATTCCGTAAACCTTAAAATATATATTTTCTTAATATTGTACGAATTTTTGTCATTACAATATTTAAGTATAAGAAAGTGAAAAGCTGATTTAAAAAACTAACGAATTCATTTTAGTGGTTGAGTCGAAATCAGCATTTTCTTCTATCAATAAAATAAAAATTAATTCAAATTAAAGCTCATGTATGGTAATACTAAAGATATTAATAAAGAGAAGATATGGAAAGTTCAAAAAAGCTTTTATTTAACATAAGTAATTTAGATTAGTCCGTATGGCAAGAGCTTTAAACTCCTAAAAGTTCCTTCCATAAGATCTAATATAGTTTACTCATGTTAAAAGAAAGCTTCTTAGAATTTTACATATCTTTACTCATTTATATGTCAGGCAATACTAAAGACACATTAGAAGCAATAATGAACATTATCTCACGATTCTCGATTAAAATTCGATAATCTTTCGTATTTCAATATTGGTATTTTATGTCTTTCGGTCAGATTCGAAGGCTTTTATCATCTGCCAGTACAAAAGGAGTTAATTTTCTGATTAAATCAATTAAATCGTAGAAAATTTCCCATCGAATTTGAACTAGTTTCATTCGATCAAGATTCAGTTCTTTTATTCAATCAATTTATATCAATTGTATTGAATTACACAATTCTACTACATTGGATTAAAAACGAGAAAATTATATGAATTGTCAATTTAAAGATAAGAAAGTTATTATATTTTGAAGAGTGTAATATAATTTCTTCACCTAAACTCCTAACTTTTTCTGTTATAACCCAAAAAGCACTAAAAAAAAATTATGATTATAATATAACGAGTCTTATCGCACATTTGAAGTTCTGAAAAACAAAAAAAAAAAACGAGTAGGCACAATTCTATAATTTAACAACTTTCTTTTCAGAATGATTATGTGAGTTTCTTTGGATAACCCAAATTTCTAACTTGAAATAGTAAAATCCCCGATAAGAGAAAAGGATAATCTGTATTATATATCTTGGGTGTGATTTCTATAATATCCGTCTATCTTTTCTTATTGAAATCAAACTGTGATGATCAAAGTATGTTCTGGTGAAAAAGATAAAAGTTACTAAATTACGACAAAAAAAAAAGAGAAAGTTATAATGAAACGAAAAATCTTTAAAACAGCAAAAAAATAAATAAACTTTGACGTCTTGTCTACACGTATTAAAAGTGTTTCTTTCTTTCAACTACGAGTATATAGCATCATTAGAACGAACATATATATTTTTCTTTCCACCAAGGTAACACGATATTGCTTTCATCTTAAAAAAAGTGTAACAAATTCGTTATATCATAAATGAAATCGATATCTGGAATAACCTACAGAAGAAGGACCAATTATCTTTTGGTTTCAGGAACAAGATAAAAGTAA
This sequence comes from Xylophagus ater, assembly GCA_963422695.1. Lineage (NCBI taxonomy): Eukaryota > Metazoa > Arthropoda > Insecta > Diptera > Xylophagidae > Xylophagus > Xylophagus ater. Next base: position 5,897,968 of record OY730478.1, read on the forward strand.
ATTGTTCCTGGGTTTCTCCTGATATGGTTGAAATTTAAAATCTTTTACTAAAGCTTGTTTGACATCATAAAACATACTTTTAGAGATGTTGGTTTTGTGATATCGTGTCAACATCTGGATTACATAAAAGATAAAAAAAAAAAGAAAAAAATCGGGTAAAGTGCTTTTTAAATGGTTTTTTAGTCGTTTGTTAGAAAAAAAACATCGTCCTTCGTTAAACTAAATAACAAAAAGGAAATACATTTTCTTTTTCACTCAGAATAATATTTCATATTGCTTTCATATTATTTTCTTAGACTTTTAACTAAGGCATTAACTAAAATTCGACAATTGTTTTTAATGGGAACGTAGCAATGCACCGTCTGGATGTCTAGGATTTCTGAATGACAAGATGTCTATCCTTCTTATATATGCACTGTAGCTGGAGAATAGTTAACCTAATTTTGTTCAAATTTTGGGACAAAGATATGCTTTAGATTTATACTGGAAATACTAAATCGGAATTAGTTCCTTTATGTCGGTAATATGTCTAACAAATTTTGATGGTTTGTCATTACCTCTTCGGGGCTGTGTACTCTGATATAAAGCATCTTTAAAACCTATATATAGTACGTCAAATGTGCTACTTGGGATACCAAATATTTTTCTATGAAATTTCTATAAAATTGAAACTTTTTCAGGTCTTAATCATAGAGAGTTAACATTTATTCTCTTAACATTTAAAATTTATATTACAGAAAGAACTATTACATATCTTTCGGTACATCCAGTAAATAAATAACATAACTTTACACTTTATATTGTAGTATAGTGTGAAAACGTTCTCTAAAATGTAATACTATTTTGTAATTACTTTTAAAAACTTTAGATTTAAACCCATCTAAAGTATATGTATACTTATTTAATATGGCATAAATGGGTTAAATAAAGATAAGATTTCTGTAAAAGTGCACCCACAACATCAGAAGATTTTAAAGAGCTCATAATTACTTTGTTATATAATGCTTTTACTGCAGATATTTACTATGAGACTTAATTAATTAAAAACTAAGAAAACATCTTTTAATTAAAATCATAAAATTCTATCCAAAAATATATGTATTTTTTTATGCTTACTAAAACATTTTTCATAAATTAAATGAACATCAAAAATCTTGTCTCATGTCCATCCATATGCATCCATATTTTTTATGATCACTTATTGAAAAAAAAATGTTTGACCAAATTGACATATTGGATAAAATCGATAAACCAAATTCCAATCTCTTTTTTTTTGCTTGTTTCAAATTTTTTATATCTTTTTGACATATATATGTTTTTATGTTTAATCTAATAGATGAGGAAAAATTTTATTTCTGCAAAATGTTACCCTCCGAAAAAAAAATTTGGGTTTTTCTCGTATAAATTAAGGTTTTAGGATGTACCGAATAGTGTTTCAGAGAATTTAATCCATCTCCTCCTCCTCCTCCATAAGGCCACAAGCTATATGAGCCCATGGATCTCTCCGTCACGTTATTCTCCCATCCTCGGTCCATAGCAAGGGTTCAATTTCTTAGTTCCTTGCTTTTCAGGTATTTCTAATCTCCATCAATTTACATGTACGTATACATTTTAAACAATTTAAATTACATACTAATGGCATATGAATTATTTCATAAGAATTAACAAAAAAATATGGTAAAAAAAGGGAATGAACCTATTAATTATGTTGATTAAAAATGTCATCAATTTTATGTTGGTCTCTTTTGGGATCAATTAACTGAGTTATCGTTATCGTTAAAATAATTGAGTTATGCGCGTTCATATATAACTTATAAAGCACTAATTTATATCATCAGTAAGTTTTAATGGAATTTTATATTTTAGCAATTCAAAAATTTAGTTTTTTTCTCACATTCAGTCTAATAAGGGTGGAATAAATTTCTAGGTCTCTTCATATTAATCCAAGACATATAATTTGACTATATTTAATCCCTACTAGTTTTCATTTTACAAAAATTATAAGTGACGATGGTTTAAATACACTTGCTATCAATTCAATTCTATCATAAAAATGGTAATGATAGTCTAAAATACACCTGACTAATGAGTTTATCTAGTGAACTGAGGTTGGATATTGTATTCATATTTCTTAAAAGCTTGGAAGGGTCTTTCACCCAAGTTATCACGAAAATTTGTGGATTTCTTTATTTATTAAATTTTTCCTAAGTAAACATATGTGTATCTTTCATTGGCTTGTTAATTTAATCAGATTACGGTTTCTGAACGGCTCAATTATAAAAGAAATAACTGGACGAATCAGCTCTAATGCTCGCACTAACTTTTAAGGTACAATGTCTTAATCTACTAACTAAAGTATTTGTTCGTCCTTCCTGCTATTATTATATACCAATGCCATGTATCTTCTCCGTTCTGCCTTATTAAGATAATTCGATCGATACGCCTTCAAAAAATCATATTCCAGCAATATGAGATTACTGCAAAAAAGCAAGCAGTGCATATAAGCTAAAGCATAAATATCCAAGTATTTATACCGACAAAATCCTAAAGAGGAACACCTATATATGGATTTAAATCGGCTTAAAAAATATTACTTAAAATCCTTCCTATTGAAGAAGATTAGAGAAGATTCATACACGATAAAATATCATATTGTCCAATGTGGAGATTATATTTTATAAATTCATTTTCATTTGGAAAATCAAATTGTTTAATTGAAAACTCGTGGTACGTGACCATACAAATTTAAAAATTCACCCAAAATTTTGTCGCATAAACTAGATTTCTTTCGATAGTACATTTTTTTTCATTTGAAAAATTATAAGGACACAAACTGAAAATGTTATATCTATCCTCATCATCACATCATTTTCAGGCATGACTTCCTAGTGTTCTAATAAATCAAATTATAAACCATAGATGACAGTACAATCTCGGTTTTCGTTACTTTTGTAAATTGTTATGCATTTTATTTGTTTTAAAATTAGAACGTGCAAAATTATTTATAAAAATCCTATTACTATATTATCATTGTGGGTATTTGTTTATCCTGTATAATAAATAACCATTCAAGGCAGAGAACTAGGTAGTCGAAGATGCATCTTGTTTTAGAAGAACATCAGCACATGAGCTTTCACATCTAAGCAGCAAAGAATTTGAATTTGATCGTCACTGATCGAAAGCTGACTATTCAAGATAATGGCTGAGCATTCTGGATTATTTTGTTGGTTCTTGTTATTTACAACTAAAATACGTCATCAGCTTCAATCCCTTTTTAAACGATGCACAAGATGCTCGCACGATGTCTTGGCTTAAATGGTTTCATTTACAAGTCATATCTTTTTCTAAACCGGCCAAAGTTGTGTTTTTTTTTGCAATCCGCTGCTTGTAAAATTCCCCAAATGGAATAATCCAATGGATTTAGATTTGGTGAATATGGCGAATTTCGATGCTTGACTTTCGAATCAAATGAAACGAAACAATTGAATTTCGTTTAAGGTCCATTGTACAAAAAATAAGAACGCGTATTTTCACCAACAAATAATTTTTACTACTGACAGAAAATATGTCTTGCAATATTCATGTCAAATTTTAGTATTGCAAGATGTGCGGTTTACATTTGACAGCGATTTGAATTCAGTTGCCGGATCTGGTATATTAAGAAATGTAGCATAACTGGTGATGATATTTTGTTTCCGTTCTCGAAACACGAAAATCGGTTTTGATATTTTTTGAACGCAGTAATATATATTATTTCCACACAGATATAGAAATAACATTAAAAAAATTGAAAAACTTTATAATTTACTTAAAAACTGAAAATATAAACTCCAACTTGGATTATTTTAAATAAATATTCCATTTAAATGAAATTAGTTTGGAAAATGTAACCATGTTTTTTTTTTCTTTTTCTTTTTTCATAATCCATTGAGACTAAAAAGTTTTATTAATTTTAAAAATTATGAATAAGTTGAGAAAATAACACGCTATGCACAATAATAATTCAATAAAAAATAAAATCAATTCAGGAAAAATGTAATATTTATGTAAAAATTTATAAGTTAAATTAATCTAATTAAGAAATATTGTCAATTTTCGAAGACATTTATTTTGTTACGCCACATGTTCGAAGAACAGAGACGTATAACTAAAAGAAAATCTTTTGGAAAATCTTTTTTTTTTGGCCTTTGGCAAAATCATTTTCTCTATGATTGACAGTTTGCGTTTTTCGTTCGAAATTGATCGAATAACAAGGGTTATAGAATCTCTTCCAGGGATTAGATTAGATATAGAAACACAAAAACTGTCAAAAAGTGTTGTATTAACTTAAATTCAATAGAAATTTTCGTCACTAAATATATATCTAATATCTTTACAGTCTTGGTACAATGAATTATATAGTTGCTAATTACATTCTACCTTAATAAAAGTGAAGGCAAAGGAAAAGAAAAGAAAACACTAACGAACAGAGTTACCTCATACTTTAAGAAAAGAACGGAAAAACTTTTAGATGACTTTCATTCTATTATATCACAACTTCTTACTATATGTTCCCGATATACTGAAACAAGAGCTTTTACTTAATTTTTTCCTCTTCGAACGATAACACAAAAATTACTTAGGTACAAGATAAAAGTTGTATCGTTATATATAAACAAAAATGAAGTACTTATATAAATGGTATTTCTTATATTATGTACATAGAAACTTTTAGGATAATGTATTTTAATGTTATCCATTTAAATTAAAAAATGTTTACCATCTAATGTAAAGATTATTTATAATTTAAATCATAAAAATTATGTTCGTATACTCACGTGTAAAATATTATATACCAAAAAAGTAATAACTACATGTTACCCAAAGAGTTATATTGTATGTAGCAGGGCTAGACTGGTAAAACAAAAATCGTCCCGGGACCAGCTCTACGTATATCATGTGTGAGTAAATGATATTGTGGTTATTGCAATTGATGTACCATATTTGGAAAAATTACAGCCCAGCTAAAACCTTAATAGTTTCAACCCCACATACCAGTTTATAGTGAAAACGTAGACTGTAATGAAACCTCATGGGGTTTAGAATTTATGCTCTAGACAGATCTCCAATTTAATTACAATAATTATTATTTAATGATACTTCTGGATGACCCATGACACATCTGGTATTTCTTACCAATAATCATTATTCTTGTAATTCCAAAATGTTCAAATATTTTTTTTAATTTTCATTACACAATGTTCATTAATTATTATTCAATGATGTCAATTATTTTTTATATTGTTTTTAACAAAATTTCGAGAAATATTTGGAATAAAAAGAATTTTCTCTCGTTTTAAGGTTATGTGAAAGAATAAAACATGTCAAAACCAGATGAAATTTTTAAAATATAGATGGCCCTGTAAACAATGTGAGGCAAAAATTTATAACGTCTTCATAATTTCATTTGATATTTAAAAAAATAATGATGCTTGAAATAGATACTTAAAATTGATCATTTTCACGTAAATAAAGGTCATTATCGAGTTTTAATGGCCGATTGGGCAATATTGATCATTAAAATCGGAGATCTGTCTAGGATATTACTGTAATTTTTCACCGAACCTTATTAATTTGAATTAACGATTAAAGATGCACAAAAAATAATGAAAAGTAATAAATGGCTGATGGCACAATATACTAGAAAGGTCGTTGCACGATTTTTCATAATGACAGATCAAGACCGATCAAGAGTTGGCACCGACCCACTGGGTATATTCCCAGTTACGTTCAGTTCGGACCTGATATATATAATAAGACAAATTGGTTTTACATTATTAACATACGAATTGATTTATGAATTTAATTAAGATTTTCCAATCATTATCGAGAACCTTCTTTTATATATATCTAAAAATAATAATCGATTTATTTTTGTGGGGTTTTGGTGAGAAGGCAATTTAAAGATATTGAATTGAATCGGTTTTCAAAATAACAATTTTGAAATCATTAAATCCCATCTTGAATACTGATAAAATGTTATTCAATTAAATGTATAAGAAATTATAGTTCACAACATGCCTGGAGAGATGTTCAACAAGTTTGGTCCAATATAAGTAGAATTGAGAATAAATGTATTCTTAAGAACGAAGTACTATTAGATGTTCAAGATAGTGTTAATAAAATATTTAATCGATTATTTTATCGAAAATAAACTATGTGATTGGTTTTCAAATGATAAATGAATGCCAATTGAAAATTTTAATTTATTAAAATTGAATCAAAATTTTTAAATAAAAAAATCATTTAATATACTTAAAACTTTTCCAGCTTAATTTTCATTTAACCTGATAATATGAACATTGTGTCAGATCTGTAAATAAAGAAATACAGAGTGTACCATGTATCAAATGAATATAGGAGTCGATGACCAATAAATTCAATAGTCATATGGTCAGACAGGCTATGCAAATTGCATCGGGAAGTTTTGGAATATTGTTTCCAAAGTGAACTTTGTTTTTCAAATTTATTTTGACTGCAATCTTTTTTCAATGGTCGATTGTTGACCGGTCCACTATCGCGCAATACGATTGGTCCACAGAGAAACTTTACGGCGTCCCAGTGGGCCAGTCCAAGCCTGTCCATAGTTAATTCTAATCTTATACAATTTAGTTTCATAGAATAAATATTAGGATACAATGGAAGATCAACTTTAACTATAGCTTACGTACTGTTGAAAAATTAAATTGCAATCATCTATTAATGATTGTTAATTGTTTAACATTTTTTTGAAAATCTTGGCTTAATGGGACCTAGGCAATCTAAATATAAATTTTAAAATGAAAGTTTTCGCCGAAATTCCTAAAATTTGCAGATTTGGCAGACGAAAATGTTAGGCATTTTTGAATACAAAAACATTTTTGTATAGAAAAAACCGAGCTTTGCATCACCTTGTAATTTTTACAGCATATTTGAAATATGACTCTTTAAAAACTAAAGCCTCATAGAAGTGAGTATTTAAAAACCATTGATGTATAAGTACTGGCTTGCGACGTAATTGTTTGTAACCTGCTAAAGCTTTATTAAACTGAATTAGGCTTATTACGATACTTAATCAGGTGGCTGGAATAATAATATATTTCTCTAGAGTTGCGCGTGTATGAAAAATGGCCTACGTACGACTTAAATGAATTTGATACCTTTTGTGCAAACTTTCGTTTTCCAGAAAAGAATTAAAAAGTCTTCGGACTGTTGACTCAATACTTGGAAAATTGGTACACTCTGTATATAAATGAATAATGTCATATATCAAAAAGAAATCTTTAAAAATTCATTTTAAAATTTCCTTATTTCCGCACATGATTATTATCTGGAGACCACTGTCTTCATTTTCTTCTTTTACCCAACATTAACTTGATTTATGGATTAAAGGCCCTTTTCTCGTTGCCAAAATTTTACACCATTTTTGTATATTTTATCACAAAAAAAAAGAATATTTTCCGAAATAATTTTCAGTCGATTGAGTGATTAATGAATATAATTCAAATTTTTCATTGTGATAAGCAAATATTCCGGAACGAAAACATTCTATCAATTTGTCGAATATTTGAAATCAACTCTTTCGAAAAATATTTAATGATTTTTTGTTAAAAATTATTCATGCAGAATTTTGTATTTTTTTTTTGTAAAAATATTCATTTCCATATATTAGTTCATTTTTTAAGGATAAACTTTAAATGTTAATTTACTATAATATATTTTGAATAAAAGCGTTGATTTAAGGAAGTTTTGGAAAAAGGTATAGTTCACAGCTGTTCGGGCCATAAAATGCCTATGAAATAATTTCTTATCACACCACGTATATGGTAGTCACAAACAAAGTAGAATTTCTTAGAATTCACCAAGAATTTTTTCGACACATCTATTTTACAAGGTTTTGTGAAACTTTTGGTTTAATATTTTTCTTTTCGAATTTCAGGAATAAAAGCAAAAAACACAAATCTCATAAAACTTGTACAATTTCAAACACACCAGAATAACTCTGGATATATTGTATTACGATACTAAAATGTACAACTTGCACTTTTTCGAAAAAGCTTATTCGAAAAAACCATAGAAAAGTAATATATTACAAATTTATCGAACGCAAAAGTTCAGCTAAATTATTTTTTTGGATTCTTGAAGAAACCTAAAAGTAGATTTGTAGGTATACAGATTAGGCCGAAAATCTGAGAATGTGTTGAAGAATAGGACATACAGGAAAAGGGAAATCGATGTGGAAATTGACTAAATTAATAATCTCTAAATTAGAGGATATTGTGTCAAAATAAGAAATTTTCCAAATATAATAAATCTAGTAAGATGTAGGGTGCACCCTATCACACGATGGGACCTAGATATGTCAACTAAGTATAGCCGGTTCCAAAATTATCATTATAAAACTTGTGCCTATAATTGAACTTGAATTGTGAATGGTAATTTTCAAGAAAAAGGTTCAATTATATCATTTTATTCTGGAAAAGTTGAGTTAAATTTAAGGATGCCTTACTATTATCCTATTGACGTCTTATAAGTATTTTCGTTATAAATATAGTACATAAGTCGTAAAATCTTCGTTTGCAAATTGTTTTTATTTGGAAAATATTTACTTTGTAGCTTTTATACTCTTCCAATAATACAAAATTGTATTTATATGACTATAATATGTACCAATAATACAAAACTAACCTAAAGTAAATATAATTAAGTTAATCCCAAGTGTACATATATTCTTATTTGAAATTGTAATGTATAACATTTGATATTCGGTTACTTCTTCCCCACCCAGTATATATTAAAGGTATTTAATTTATGGAATATAAATACAATTATCTAAGTAAATTTACAAAAAACACATCACAAATAAACCAAATTTTATATATCTATACAACAAATTGTGAATAATCAAAATTTCAAACATCTTTAAACCTCAATATTTGTTTCACCTTTGGATTAATTTACTCATTAACCTGGAATTTAACTCAAAATTTTCCGGTTTTACCTTTCCATTAAAAATTTAAGTTAAATTTTTAGTATACCGGTATACACCTTTGGGGCCAATTTATGAAAATTTCTTCTGAAAGACAAATACAATGGTTGTAAATGTTTATATACACGAAGCATATCAAATGAACTCCATATATATTGTATCCTATTAAAGACAGTCACAGTTTATCTACTGAAAAATTGTTTGCACAACTCTTTAGAAACTTTTTAATATAGTAAAATTGCTGAGATATATTCAAATATTGTTATATACTATATATATAGTATTCGCATTGTAAAGTTATAAATTCTACATGAGACAAAACGTTCACAAATTTTAAAACAGTTTTTATACAAAATTCTTCTTGAAAATTAAACTTTTTCAAAGAAATTTATTATTCAAATATAGTTTTATATTAAAGTAATAATAATAAGTATATAGGAACATATATTTAAAGATTTAAATTATTCTATAAACAAATTTTCTACTAAAAATCCAGTTGAGCAATTAGGTTAGGTTAGGTAGAGTATGGGTACTGCGTACAACACCAGGCACCTCATGGGCCCATTGTGATCCCTACGGGACCAAGACCCATTTGGGGTAACTATTCCTCTTCGAAGCATTTGATTTTCCTACAAAAGTTCATTAAACTACCCGTGTCAGTCGCTTGAAGGATCCCTAGATTTACGAAGAAATGGCTGCCCAAAAAGTTATTACGAGCTCGAGAGAGAACTGAGCATTCACGTAAAATGTGTTTGATGTCTTCAGCCACTCCTATGTCTCCACAGTACCGACAGAGATCTATTTGCACCAACACCAGTCTTTTAGCATGCTTTCTTAACAAACAATGTCCCGTTAATATCCCAATGATTGTGCGTAGGTGATCCCTGTTCCAGTATAGACTTCTTCTGATTCAGCTTCGGTCACAAGCTTTTTGACACATCGTGTCCTCTTGTTTAGTAAATGCTTTGTCATTACTTTTGAATTTCAGTAATTGATAATTATATTTTAACCACCAGATTTTGTTCAGCATCTGGTTTAATTTGTTTGTGGTTTTTAAATATTAGTTAATTGCTTTCTTAACTTAAAAAATGGACATCATTAACTTCTTTAAATTAAGAAATCTAGAGAAATAAGAAGTAAATCTACTTTCAACATAAATTGAATTGAATCATAAAAATCTTGTTTGTTTGAAATTGACTTGAATAATGTAAGCTTTTTAAATTGGTCTAAAGGTGAAATCCTAATAAAAATAAGTTGTAACTATTATTGTTATACCAGTTGATTTTTAGCTAGGATTAAAGTCAAAACACTAATATCGTTTTATATCCTTTTATCATGGACTAGAATCAAAATGAAGCTTTTTTTAAAAAAATATTTCTAAAAGTTTCTCTAGCAGCACGTGCAAATATTGTTGAATTTGTCCATGTGCTCTTATCAACCTCAACATCTTCTTACTGCTGCAGGCAGAAACTTGCGCATTGCATTTCTAGTAAACTAAAGCTTTTCACTATATATATCCTTTTTTCAAGTAACCAAAGTAACACAAAGCTACTAAAAACATCGTAAAGAATACAAAGTGTAATTTGGAATCTATATTTATGTGTAAATACTCTTGGTGACAATAATTATACTTTTGGTACCTTATCAGATGATTATAGAAATGTTTTATAATATGTTGATTTCAATGAAAACAGCCTGTTGCTTTCGGCAATTATTTTCAGTTTGTTGTTGCATAAAACCATATAAAATCATAACATGAAATTAACAATTAAATATATCGAACTTATTTGAATAGATACAATATCGAAAAGATATCAATTTTGTCAGAGAATTCCCTTTACACTATATACTAGCTCGTAGTAAACTTAAAATATTGGAATGATGGAAATATTTTTGTTGACTCTTGGTAAATAATATCGATAGGGGCACACTCTTATTTTATGATACATGAAATAGGTATAAGCATATATGATATTAAGGTATATCACATTCTATGATATTGCTATTTGAAATCAATTTTACGTATTTTTTTGCAAAAGAAAAATAGATTCTTATTTTTTCTCATTTCCCTTCAGTAAATATAGTAAACCAAAGAGTTCTAAACAAACTTCTAAACAACAAGCCTACGGTATAAGGATATAGTATACTATATGGTATTTCATATCTTATGATGTTAAACCAGAAAAAAATGGAGCTTTAATATTTTGCCTGGATTGGGTATTTTATCTAGTACAAAAGTTTTAGTTGCCGCGCAGCTTTCAACCGAAGAAGATGTATCATTTTCTTCTGGAACGTTATTTTTAAAGTATTCTATACTATTATTAAAAAAAAAAAAAAGAAGGAAATTCTATAATAGAAATTTTCAAAAATATTTTAGCTTTTATCGTGTGTGATAAAATTAAATTTTTTGTTAAGGCCCCAGCTCGAAAAAAAAACACCGCGATAAGATTGTAAGGCAACTTTTTACACCGGTGTAAAAAGCAAACGCATTGCACCATTTCATCTGCAGATATCCTTTTAGTACCCACGAATAATATGACATCGGAAAATTAATATACGTATATTAGATGTGTCTTCTTTTCCAAAAATTTTAATAATGATGTATTTTCCATTAAATATGATTTAAATGATATAAAAAAAAAATATATATATATAAAAAAGGTGTGCCCACCGAACGATATCTGAGGAAGTAAAAAAAAAGAAAATTGTTGGGAAATTTTGAAAATAAGAAAATAATTGGTGAAAAGTTATGTTGTTAAAGATCGTGTAACATCTTCAAATGTAATATAATTTTCGAAAGAAGTTCTTCCAAGTGGCTAAATATTGTGTTTTGTGGCAATTTTTTTCTTTTGCTTCAAACCGGGTATTATTTCTCTCTCTTAAAAATTAGTAGAAAAAATTTCCACCGGTATCTAATTTCAAAATAGATAAAGTTAAATGAAGTGTTATCGAAATCTTCTTGAAAATATCTTATAAAAGCTCTTCCTTCTTCATTGAGAAAGAATCTAAACAAATTATGATCTTTCAACTTTAATTAAAAAATGTTTTATTAAAAATTAGAAAAGTTTTTTTAATTAGAAATTAAGAAGTTCGATTGAAATTAAGAAGTATTTGATATTATGTTATAATATTCAATTTTATTTTTTTCTAAATTTACTATTCAAAATTTGTGATAATGAATGCAGCACAAAGTGGGGGCCATACTGGCTCGATGAGTAAAAAAGGATCACAATTGGAGGTAGTTTTTATTACTTGTATTTTATAAATTTTATGAATATTCATTATAAAAAACCTTTACTTTACATACTTGAAATAATTATTATGGATGAAAATTAATCGCGGATATGAATTTTCTTTTTTTTTAATAGGGTCATATTAAATCTGGCTGAAAAACCTTTTTTACCAGAGAATATTTTTTTTTTTCATTATTTGATAAGGAAAATGGGTTCAGAGGATGTATAAACGATCGATATCTTAGATTTTGTTTTGTATTTTTTTTTTTTAGATATATAAAAAGAAAGAATTGAATAAACAAAAATATTGTTTTAGAATATCGCGTAAAAGTAATAATAAACAAAATTGAGATTTTCCACAAAAACATATACAGTCAAACCTATTTAAGACGGAATCTGAAAAGATCTAACCAAATTTCCATTTTAATGTCTTGTTAGAAGATCTAAGGTCGCAGTGCAAGAATACCCTATTATATAATCTAATCTAGAGGATCTACAGTCAATTAAATTTATCTTAAAAATTGTCCTCCATTTGGACAGATGAAAAAATGATCTCCATTTTCATTATTAGAAACTCCAGATACAGATACATATTACTTCTTAAACTGCAGTGGTATGCTTTAGTTAGAGTGAAAGGTGTTATAAAAAGAAATATTATTGGGTATGGGAGTTAAACAGTGGATTTATCTATCACTTGATGTTCTTGATAATTCTTCAGGTATTTGACATGGATCTTCTTTCAGTAATGCTTCATCTTCCATGTTAAAAACGTGTGCTGGGTGAGATATTAAGCATGTTCACCATGAGCACTATTAAGTTATTAAATTAATAAAAACTATTTAAATATCTAATTTTTTAACTAATTTTAATAGGTATCTTAAAAAAATATCCAAAAAATGCCTAACTAGCTAATTTGAATGAAAGCGGCATGATTTGAGCTGTTGTCTTATATTCATCGCTTTGAACCGGCACTCAGAGATATAAGCGATCTGTGAATATCGCCTGTCTCCTCAAAGTATTCCACTGTAGCTTGTCTCCTTATGTACATATATTCCATTCTAGACAGGTTTGACTGTAATAAATATTTTGAACGAAAATAACACAATTCATATATTACTGGAAAAAGGTCATAAATAATAAGACTTCTTAAAACAGGAAATAAATAATTATTGCTTGGCTTTAAGAATTGAAAATAGACTTCTTATAGAACAAAATTGAAAAGAAAATTCTAACAAAAAAATAAAAATATATTTTACAATGAATTGAAAAACCAATTTTATACTATATGAAAAGAAAATCCTTAGTTTTAATATGAACAAGGTTAAGATGAGGAAACACTTTTTGTTTTCGGTTCCGTCACGTCACTTTTGAATATATGCAAATTGTTAGGTTCATTTGAATTGCGGTTGTTTCATAGTATAAAATCATAAACGAAAATTTGTCATAAAAACAAAACCTGACCAGAGTAGAAATAGACTGAATTTTTCTTTCTATACCAAAAGTTAAACTTGTACCCACTTATGTGTATATAAATAAACGAGTTTTGTATGAAAACTAGGTCGATAAATAAAAGGTTGGAAATTCGGAATGCGGTATATTTTATTTGATCCTTTGACATATATGATATTGACGCGATTTATTTATTTTTATCTTTAAAATTCTAAATGAGAAAATGATTAAGAATCCTTTTTACCAGAATATAAAACTAAAAATGAATAACTTTTTGTTAAAATATTGTTGCGTGCTTTCCCTCTAGTGCGAATGTTATAAAATGATAACACTTTTTGTTTATATGAATTCGGTGTATAAACTTTATTTACAATTATTTCTGCATTAACAATTACTCTTGAAAATATTTATCTATCAATTATTAATTATAACAAAATTAATTTATCACAGATTATTTATAATACACAGTCAGTATTTCCAACAATAACTAATTAATTCACTTATTTATCAAATCATTGTTGTAATCACTTTCCAAAATTTCTTTGATCATCCCTGGTCAAGCTCTGAATTTGAACTGTGTCTTGTTCTATCGGTGTTTCCCCCTTATATACTTCTTGAGTTCAACTTCGAGAATATTCCTGCATGTAAACGTACTTTCTATTAATGTGAAGAAACTTATTCTCGGAATTTCTTGAAATGTCAAATCAACAGTAATCATTTTGTGTTTTAGAATGTTCTCGTGATTTTATAGGATATTTGATGGTTTCGAGAACCAATAATTTAAAATAGCAATTATATATCTAAATAATGGAAGTTTTATGAGAAGAAATTGAAACAAGGATATTAATGAATTTATTTAGTGCATGTTGTCCAGTACTAGAGATTCATTTGAGAATTTTCTGGGTTCGAGATTCGATAATATTCACATTTTCTTTAGTTTTCTCATTTAGGAGAAAACGAACTTATGAAGTTCGTTGTAGGTTTTTCTGACTCTAGCCAAGTCTATTACATTTCTTATGAAGTTCCGATATTATATTTTTCCTCGTTACTAATGCTATGACCAGCCTTCAGAGACTTATAATTTTACTATTGAATAATAATAATTTACAATTTAACACTGTTTTATAATTAATTTCTGTAAATTGAATTAAAAACTTATCGGAACTAATGAAAAACTTTTCATAGATTTTCTTTTAATTTTCAAAGTTAAGTCAAGTTAAATTTAAAAATGATTTCCCATTTCTCATTAATATTGTATTCACTTTGATAACACAAGTTCACATATTTTTCATTCAAGAAACCTTTAAATAGATTGCAGTTAAATCCCAAAAGGACTAAGCTTTTTGAAAGATTCAAATTGTTTTCGGATACAAAAAATTTATCGATTTGACACTTTCGACGTGAATGTATTTTAGAGCTGCTAATAGCTTTAAGACAAATAAACCTCTTATTTCTTGAAAAGATTTTTCCTTTTTTTTTTTAAAAAAAAACACTCTCGATGATATAAAATGTTGAAACGGATTTAATCCGTTTATCATACGGACTTGGTCAGAAGTATGAACAGCAAAAAATCAAAAATATATATATATATTTATATATGTGAAAGCCTATGTTCAACATTTTCTATTTTATTCGGTATCTACGTATAAAATGATGAAATATAGTAACATAAAAACTATATATTCGAAAATCTACTCAAATTTATACGGTTGATGTGTTAAGAAAAGTATCCTTTAAATGGTTTAAACTCTCCACAAGACTGCGTGTAACAAAATCCATTTAGATCCAACATAAAAAAACGACTATAAGAATTGTTAAAATATGAAAATATATAATAACCAATATTCGAAACGAGCAGTTTTTCCTTCATTTTTTTTCTTCAAGCAAAAGACGTTCTTAATTCAAATTTACATAATATTTTTCACAACATAAAAAATGAACATCGAATGGAAATAAAGATTTATGATGGTGAAAAATTGTGCGCTTTAGATTTTGATGGATCTCAAACATTTTGAGATCTCTTTAAATTTAAAGAACTGGTCAGTTATTAGAAGAAAATAGGAGAAATAGATCCTTATTATTTATCGTATCGATCTAAAATGGTAATCTTGGTGATCGAGGGAAGACTTAACTTTGTCTTCAAACTTTCTCAATCAATTGTTATGAAATTTACAATATTTTAGTCATTGTATCATTTTGTTCAAATGTATTTAATTTGATGAAAATGGGGAAAAGCACACCAAAAAAAACTTAAGAAAAAGCTGACAACTTTGAAAATGGATGTAAAAGCACACAATTCTGACTAACAAATTTTCAAATTCAACTTAAACTAATTCTCTGAGTTTATTATATACTTATTTATATATTACTCCAATGTTGTCTTCAAAAGGGACACTAAAAGTCCTGGAAAATTATTATATTGAACAGTTTTTCTACACAATTCAAGTCGAAGAAATCATTTTTCCAGTGATTCTATAGGCAGTGTATTAATTCTTACTTTAGAAATTTGAAAAATTTTTCTAAGAATGAAATTTTAATGAACCTCAAATAATTCCTGAGATTCCTGAAATGACATTATTGGATAATTAATTAAATCATTATTAAAGACAAATGTTCTAATTTCATTTTCATCTTTTCTTTTATGTTATCAATTTACCTTAGCTTTACAATTACTATAATACACGACAAAAGGAAAGAAGCTCTTTGAATTAATGTTGATTTTCAATTAGAATTAATTAGCCTGGCATATTGTCTAACATTATTCAAAGTAATGTTTTCCTATCTTTAAGGACAATTGATGTTTCATTATCATAAATAATTTATGACAATTTATTATAAGAAAATCTTTATTTCTTTACAAAAAAAATTTAGTATAAATAAATAATAAAGAATTTTTGAAAATTACAAATTCTCCAATGTATACTTTAGCACGTATTACTTGACTTCATCCCGAAGTAACTTTTGTTCAACTTTTCGTTCAATTTCATAAAACATTCAAAGGAACTTTTTTTCCCCCTGATAACAAAGATCCCAAAGCACCATCACTATATATCGATTATTTTGTAAGAAATTAAAAGAAATATTGGAAATGAAAACTAACTATTCGGAGTTTTTTATTGAAAAGAAAATTGTTTATTCTCTCAATTACTTTTAGAAGGAAAAAAATGTTTTTTAGTCTCGAAACTGATATATCCAATGAAGTTTTTCATTTCTTCAATTGTAAATACGTGAATTGAACTAGAAGCACGTATTTTGAGTTCCACACGACACAGTAGTCAACTATTTTAAATTCTATAAAACTCCATTCTCTATATGCAATAAATTCCATAGAAGTTTATATTGTTTATGAAAATTTAAAACTACATATTTTGCATTATTAATCTAAAATTATGAATTCCATGTTATTTTATGTATTTATATCACAACAAATCTTTCAAGTAAATTTAGTCAGTAATGGGCATTGGAACCGATTATTCCATCGGTAAAAATTTTGGAACTATTGATATAAAATTATGTCTATGTCAATGTCTAATAGTATTACTATAAACGCCTTCTTTGTATATATAATTTAGAAATTATCATATATGACAATATAGTAAAGCATGAAAACATTAAGTAGCTTTAAATCGGCCTATAGCCGATGTCATATTATCCTGTAACAGAAATGGGACTGAAAAACAGCTAAAACTAATAATATATCAAGTTTTTTCTGCATAACTTTGTTTCCATTTCTTCAAATTTCCTCTCATTCGCAGATATCTGAACTAAAAGGACACTGCAGACTCAAAGCACACTTTAAAAAACTAAAATTTGAATTAGATAGCACCTGCAGATTCTGAGAGGGGGACGAAGAGACCCTTCTCACCAACTGTGAAGCACTGCTCCACAAGAGGAAGAAACACTTGGGGGCATATTGTTTCTCTCCAATTGAGATACAATCTCTTGACCCATTCCCATTAGTAAAATTTCTCAGAGAAATAGGCCTGGGGAAGGTGCTCTAGAATGGTAGTACTATAATTCAAATACGCAAATGTTCGATAATGATTATGTATTCACCCTGTTACAATATTCTGAGAATAGTCAATCATGTGTCCTTTTCATGATATACCAAAAAAATCATTTAACCAAAACTCATTAGTTCTGATTGGTTGACATTTCATCTGATTTAGTGGTGAGTATTTTATCTTATACTATGAAAACATGCAATTAAAAATTAAGGTATTTCGACCCAAAAAATCGATCTCACTTAATTAGTAAAGAATAAATGACATTGCTAACAAATAAAGAACTAAAATAAAATATGTTGTTAACGAAAAGAAGTCACTAACGACATTTGAGTTTTTGATTACGAACAAATATATCTTTATACCGAAACCAAAAAAACAGAAAATATTTATTATTCTATCACACGCAATATACATGCGGTCTGATTTGTTTCTTATGGGATAAAATATTTATTAGATACTCGTATCTCTAAGAATGGCGAAACCATTTAAACATTTGAGCATAAACAATTTTATTTCAAAAGGAATCAATAACATTTTCTCATTCGACAACAAATTAACAGGAAAGTTTCAGGTGACACAAACTTATTTGAATTTGTATATAAAGACAATATTTTCTTTTCGTCTCGGTTTTCTTTTCTTCTTATTCTTTTACCATGAAAATTTCTAATCGCAGGAAAATCTTTTTTTTTTTTGTGTATGGAAATTTCTTTTCAATTTTTTCTTGATTTGTATTTTATTTTAAATTGTTTGCACTTAATTTAATTTATAACCAAGAAATTCCCAATGGTAGATACTATCAGAGGATATATTATATATTTTGTTACAACATTTGTATTGCATAGAAATAATCATCGATTAACTCACACGGTTTTGTTCGCGATATTCAGAGCCATATAAAGGTAAATTTCATTTCTGTCTATTATTAAGAAAATGATTGATCCTTCTCGATTTTCGCCCACCACAACCACCTCCCACCGATTAAGACATATTCTATCTTTTCAGTTTGCCTATCCAGATTGTACATTCCAAGTTTCATGAAAATTTATCCATTATTGACTGAATCCATTGATTTTACTCGCATGTCAAAATTGAGAATTAGTATTATGGAGTTAAAAGTTGAAAATTAGATATTAATCCCAGGCCATTTTTTACTCCTTGAAAATAAAAGGGATGCCACTTTAGGACTAAAGATTACCGATAAATATGGTCTTGGGACTCACTAACGTATGATTGCCTTTTAGTGTTGAAATGTCAAAAAATTTTAAGCAAAAAGCAAAGTTATAAAGGAAAAACCTGGGTGACCAGAAAGTTTTATCATTTTTTGTTTATGATTTTTAGGATTTAATTCGAAAGTTTGTGAATCAATTCTCTTTAAATTAATTATATACGTTAATTACATAAATAGACGATAACATGCTAACTTTCAATCAAATCGGTCCAAGGATAAAGTATAAAGAAATAATCCTAGGAGGAAATAACCCTCTTTATAAAGTTTTTTTGATATACTTTAAAAACTAATACACCGATTTGAATAAAATTTGCAGATTAGACTTATGCTATCAGGGTCTAGGTTACCTACAAATTAGAAGAAATTTTGAGAAGAAGAAAGAAAGTTATGAAGAAAAATCCTTAAAATAATGTTAGTTTTGACAGTTTTTCTGTCCAATTTCTATCATAAGGCATCAAAAAAGTTACTATATGTTCGTTTTTAACTTTAATTAACTTTTAAATTTCATACAAAAATGTACTTCCGTCATTTGATATTTCAATTAGTATTAAATTTCCCAGATTAATATATCCACAAAAAGTTTCCATAGAAACTCAAATTCTCTGTAGTTCAATCAAATAAAAGCATGAATATACCTTTCCCTAAATTCCTTTTAATATCCATCTGAAATTGGTGTATCTATTGAATAGTATACTGTCAGGAAATCTGATAGCTGACTTCAAGTACCTAGATACGTAGATAAATAACAAATAACAAATTTTTGTACTAAACTTTTCCAAAAATTCTTCTAGTAATTTCCTTCTTCTATTAACTAAATAGGATTTTTCTAGAGGTGTTCAAGTTTTATCATTTGATATTCATTTCTTTCAATTAAAAGATTGATTTTAGATTAGATATTTTCTCCATTCATGATATTCTTTATAGTAGACGAAAGTTTTGTCATTTTATATACAATCGTTAACATACCAAAAACAACAATACTAATCGTCAACTTAAAGTAATTATGAAAGGAAAATGTTTTTAAGTGATATTATTTCTATGCTATTATATAGTATTTGATCTAAAAATATATAACTTTGAATTTATTTAATAACTCAAAAGGAAAAAGAAAAGTTTGCAAAACAATAATTATATACTAAAGATGTATCATTACAAAAAATGGAGGCTGTTTTTCTTTTGAGTATAAATGAAAATTTATTCGCAATGGGTTCATACATAGAATATACTTAATATTAATGAAATTTTTAACTAATTAGAATACCAGACTTTCATTTTATATAAAACTAGGATTACTCGTAGAAATACTTTTTCCTATGTTCTGGATTCATGTTTATACCAAATTGAAAGAAATTCTGTGAAATTTTATTTTTTCGATTTGTTTACTTCCTCATTCAATAGGTACTCGGTACCTGATATGCTTGTACCTGAGATCTTATTTTGAAACCTGAATCACTAAATAACATTTTCTATTTTTAAAAAAAAAAATTCAAGAATATTTGTTAGAATTCTTTCTAATACGGATAATATTTGAAAAATACCAAACCGTATAAATGCTTTCTTTTTGTGTTAATAAGAAAATTCCAGCAATGCATTCATTTCATTTTATTGAAGATATACACGTTTTATCCTTTAGCTTTTTTTCTTTTCTATTTTTGCTAATCGAAAGTTATATGAACACAAAAAAAATTCTCCATTTTATATGAAAATCTTTCTAGTAGAGAAAAACCAAGAATAATAATCTAAGAAATTTAAAGTTTTCTTTACTTTAAAATAACTTATTCAAGTTTAAGTTTACATGAGTTTTACTTTTTATAAAATAATTCAATCTACAGAGATTCTCTCTCTATCCCATAATATAGTAACGAATAAAATTAAGTTTTTATTATAAAAGATTCTTTGAAGAACATGGTTTAAATTTCCAGTTCATAAAAGATGAAAAGAATTGAATCGACTTAAAAATTGTAATATAATATGATTGTAATACTTGAATGATTTGGAAGAATTTAAGAAAGAAAAATTATAGTATCTGAAATTTTATGCATAAAAGAAATATAACAAAGAAACCGGGAATTAGATAGTATATCGACATCCCAGGACTGTGTATCATAAAGATTAACTATCTCAACTTCTATATCAACTTGAAGTACATTTGAATAAGTTTAGAGAACTTTGAAAATTTCAGCTTTCAATCATTGGTTAAAAGTGAGTATTTCTTCAAACACATATTGGGGTGTTCGAATCTCAGAGGTAGCCTCCCTGGGAGGTTTATTTCTTGAATCATTATGAGTAAAAAGTCGTATCACAACAGGAGTGGCATTCTTAATAGCAATTTATGAATTTTTCAATAAAACTGGCTTTTAGAAATCGTTATTTTTTGTTCAAAAATTCCAACTAGAATAAAATATGGTAGACTAATTAAAATTAAGCTTTAACCAGTTAGTATAGGTCTCTATAGGATTATGTCTTTCTTGTTGATTTGAGAATTTTTTTTATTTATTTACAAACAGTTTGATTATGCAAGAAGATGAAGATTGATTTCAATTCTATGGAATTAGAGTATGAAAAAAAAAATGTCTTCACTATAATAAATATTGTAGAAGAAAAAATGAAAATACGGATGAAAACTCAACATATCCAATTTGAAAAGAAATACCCCAAGAGAAAATTTTTGATGCCCAATTCAAATTTAATTCAAATAAGATGATCTGTTCACGTTTCTTTAGAATTTTTTTGGATCCTATTTTGCTTCTATAGAAGTCAGCAAATATATAAATATATATGGAACTGTATTTTAACCAAAATATTATGAATAATTCAGAATATTTTGAGACAAACAACGTTCAGTTATCATCTTTGAGAAACAATTTTTCAAAATTGCCTAAGATAAAAAAAAAGTGTATAAGGTCTTAAGGAGTTTTTCACAATTTATTATAGGAAAACATTGGGAACATTTCTTTTTGAACTATAAATGAAAGTCATATGAAGTGTAACTAATTTGTAGCGCATATAAAAATTATAATACGCATTTTATTTATTATTTATTAATTATAAAATAAAGAAAAGTAGTGTAGTGAAAAGAAGTATATATGTGAAAATCGCAAAAGCTTGGATTTGAAATTCAGACTTCTTACATGTTAGAAATTTCTGGAACTATCCAACCTGTACCAAACAAGAGTCATTGCTATCTCTACTGTTAATGTTCCTTTATAATCTTTATATATTTGGATTTTCTTCTCAAGAAATTATTTCCGGTTGTTTATGTATACAACATGAAAATTTTAATACTATTCCTGCTAGCACTTATAATAAAAGGAAGTGTTTCTATTAATATAAACACGCACATAAACAAATCCATAAGCTAAGAAGTTATATATACGATGATTTGCATTAAAAAAATTACTATCACATCATTCTAAGTAATTCCATTTACTTTTTTCTCTCTAGTCTTAAAGAATGACCACATTTTAAGGGCTTATAAAAAGCTTTTTTCTGCGATGAAAAATCGCGCATTCAGTGTTATTGTTATGATTATTTTATAAATTAACTTTTAGACTATAATCACAACGTCGACCTAGTTAGAAAATGTTATTTTATGTAAATCACCAATTGATAGACGAATTTTGTGAGACTTTTCAAATCTGAAGGATTTAATCTTCATCGATTTCATAATCAATTTTCAGTTAGCCACCTTAAAAATGGCAAGTCATAAGATAATAATATTCCGACAGGTCTCTAATCTTTTTATAAACGATATTTCCTTAATCCATCAATTTATTTAGGATTATCATTTTTCTAATTTTTTTCTAATTATGTAAATATAAAATTTGTAACTTTTTTTTAATCTTAAAAGGAGTGGTTTTATTAATAATGTAATATATATTAAAATCAGTTAAAATCTTATGTTTAGAAATGTTTAATGAAACTAAAAAGACACACCCAAATTCATTAAATAAAATGTTTAGAACAAAAATTAGAAAATATGTTTTATTAATTTAAATATTTTATTTCTTTTTCCAGGTAAGCTTTGATCATCAACGTAATATGTGCCCTTTTAAAAGCAAGTAAATACATTCATTAATTTTTAACATTAACTTTTCTTGCATAAGTTTTCTTGGAACTTAAATTATACTATAAGACGTTGTTGTGTTATTGAAAGGAGGCAACAATTTGTTAACTCATATTTTTCTTAAACATTGTTCTACATACTTAACATATAAACATGATTTTCTAAAATAAACTAAACCTAGATTTATTTACATGAAAGGAAAGTGGAATTTTGTGTTATACTAAAACAAACCGTTTTTTGAAAACAATTTAGTATTTTTTAATATTTAAGAGGACCGACACTTTTAGTTAAAAGGCTAAAAATTGTCACAACAATTTTGTTATAGCAATTTAAACTATATTTGAAGCCTATTAAACATATTTTAATTGGAATGCACTTTATTCGAAATTTGAATACTAATAGTTAACATTTATTCATGATTAAAAGCTAGAAACCAAAATAAGATATCCTGGAAGAGGATCTGAAACAAATTCTTGCTAACAAATCTTAAATTAACTTTTATATCATATTTTTTCGAAACTTTCTAACAAGAAAATTTCCAATTTAGTGTCGAAAACTTACCAAAACTCGATGTTATACTATTTCATAGTATTTGTTAAACAGTACATTTTGTATATTAGTTGAAATAATGTTTTGATTACTTTTGAATACTTGAAATGAAAAAGAATTTAAATTTATTCTGAAAAATTTTCAAGAAAAACCAATGCAATTTTCTTATATTATATTTTAAATTATTTAAGATTGAAAAATTTTCTCAATAACGAAAATAGCAACTTTGTTTTGTCAGTATTATGAAAATGTATCTAAGGAATAACAAAAATAATTTTATTTATGATTTTTAAAGCAGGAAAAATATCATAAAAGCTGTCTAACCATTTCTATTAGATAATTTGAAAATATAGAAAACTTGAAAGCGCAATATATATTTCAAAAAAACTCGCCACATTCTATAATATTCATGATTTTATACTTTTAAGAAATTTTCTTTCAAAATGTGACTTAAAACAAAGGAAAAAAAATGAACAAAACACGATATAGCAGAGAATTTACAATTTATCCTATTTTGGACTGCTCGCTATGGAATTATCCTGATAATGTTAGAATAAGGATATCACTTAAAATTCTTAAAGAAATGAAATACTTGGAATATTTGAAAACGATTATGTACCTAGTGGTGTCATCTATTACTTTAATCCGAAATTTCGATATCTCTTAGTTAGATTCGAAAATATGTTTTGTGGAAATTTCAGGAAAATCGTCCAAGCGATTTTGACTGCAATACTCTTAGAAAATTCGTTCACTTTGTTATAAGAAAATACATTACCATACTCAAATTTCATCCAAAAACATTTTGTTCACACTGCATATGCAAAATTATGCAATTTTTACTACAAAGCTGTTAATAATTAATGTTTCCATATTGGAATTTGATTCAAAGTCTGTTTGAATTTCATTCAAATCGGTGCAGTGATTTGGCTTTCATGAAGTGTACAAAAAAAAAAATTATTCGTTCAAAAACTAATAATTACTAGTAATAACTTTAGGTGCAACACAAAAACTGTGAAAATTTCATTGAAATCGGGCTAGCCGCTTAGATAAGTAGATAAAAGGACGAACAGACGCAATCAATTTTGGACTTACTACCACCCATCTAACATTTCCAGAGATGGAGTTAGATTTTCGCACGAATCTAATACTTTCCCTAAAAATATTCATTTTGCCAGGAAAATAAAATGGCACGAAGACTCACTTCAACCTGAAAAATCAGAATCTGGAAAATAATATACAATTCTCATACTTATGTACAATCATAAATTAATGTTAAGCTATGCTTATATGTGTACTCTGTTTACGGAACCATGAATGAATTTTTTGCACGTTGCCTTTGAATGCCTAGAATGAATTATGATTCTCAAAGGATAACAACAATTCTTAGTGCAAATGATTTTCTCTCTTATATATAAAGACGAGGATTCATGTTTATCATCGTTATCATTAAACAAGGAATTTTAAAAAATGGAAACATCAGCAAGGTCTCGAAAAAACAACGACAATGTACTATTTATTAATTAAAAAATAAACACAAAAAGCGTCAACTTTAAATAAGAACTATACAAACGTGTTCTTCATTTAATTTTTCAACACTATTAAAAGTTATTAATATTAATATTTTCTTTGATACTAAATATAGAAACAATCTTTATTTTAATATTAACATATTTATTTACCAAAAATGAGTTTCCACGAGATAGTAATACTTTAATAATCATAAATTAAGATTGAATTATGATTATTAAAATTAATATCTTAGTTAAGGTCTACTCACAATATGTGTGTAGGAAAAACGACAATTACTTTATAAAATAAAAACTGAGTCTACATGTTACATCTTATTCATCTTAACTTGGCAATCCTACATGTGTTGAGTCTTATGTTGTCTTATTTGTTTTTAGGTTTGAGTTTTTATGTTCCACACAGAGTTCACACTATCTGAGTTAGTATTTTTGAACCCATCCAAACAAATGATAAAACAGATAGCCAGAAGCGGCCTTTAGTACATAGTGTCAGTAAAAATGAATATGCCATACATACAAGTATAACTGTTTTTAGTTTAACTCTTACTAGTTAGTTCATTAGTAAACAAATTAAAATCTATGTCATTTGGTTAATTAACTTTTTACTATACTTGTACTTCGACTTGAGTTTAGAAGACTATTTCTAAAGGATACTTTCAACATATTAAACACATAAATAGTTATCCTATAGCTTTGTCATTCGAAAGCATGGTCGAAAGGGTTAAAATATTAGTGTAATTTTAGACTTATTATCATTATTAAAACTAAGAATCTAATTAGCATTAAAACTGACTCCTTTTAATAAGATCATAATATGAAAATAACTCTTTCTAAACTGTACTAATTTTAATAATCATTGTGATTACGTTAAGACATTTATATTATTAATAAGTTTCCTTCATTTAGGATTGAAAATAAATCCAAACTACTTTAATAATAAAAGAAAATTGTTATATATAGACGGGATATGAATCGTTAAATGTGACATTGTACATATGTTAAATATAATTAGCAGAAAACAGAACACATGGCTAAGAATATAAAATATATATATATATATATACATCTATTACTAAAAATGGAACTGACTAAATTAAGGATATTATTGAATAGGAAATTGTGGAAATCTTATATGATATTCGGCTTAAGTTAATGTCGTTAAAGACTTAGTATTATATTAGCTTATATGTAGAAATTAAAATATTTTATTTAATTATTTTAAGACTCTTAAGATTGGCCATAATAAAATTATAGTACATACAATCAAACCGTTTTTAAATGATTAAAAACATAATAACTTTTCTTTGAAATAACATAAGTTTCTTGTAGTTGTAGGAATTGTAGTTACTTGTGTGCTAATAATTAGCATTATATGTTCTGAAATAGGTACAATTAGTATTTTGTTTATGCTTTACTTAAAATCATAATAAAGTTAAGGCGAAATAAAACAATTTAAAAGTCTCATTAGTTCAAATCGTGTAGAACTGTTATTGTTAGTGGTAAGAAGTCAAGTAGCCATTTTTTTCATTTGCCTACAAAATTTATATAACTTTCTAACATCGTATATAATATATATTTCATATTACAAATATAAAATATATAATTTAAGTAGAAAATTTTATTCAAAAATTTATTTGACTGAAAGAACATTATCGATATTTCTCATCAAAAGTGATCCTAAAATTTATTCTCAACCCGGAGTTTTATTGTTAAATTTTTATTACATTCAATTTTAGCATTTCAAAATCCAATATGTGTATTTCTAATAAATTTATTCAATAAAAAATTATTGCAGAAAAATGTGCAAACCTACTTGACAGAAGCATTCTTCACAAAAGCATTTTTTAAATTTGACAAAATATATTATAAGATCCATTAGGAAGATAGGATCACAATACACTCCATATTTTGAATTATTTCAATAGTAAAGAAAATTCTATAAAATGGAATTTCAAACATAATATTCATATTGGAAATGTATCTTTTGCCTGAATATGATACCACTTCTGGATATCCTTTTGGTTCAAATTGTTACAACTCTGTTCCTACAAATGTTTAAAATTTTATTTTATGTTGATTGGAATTTCATTTTTTAAAAAAATAAAATTGTAAGTAATACAAAATAGATATAAATTTTCATTAGATCATTATGATCACCATTATTATCAATATGAGATACTTATGTCTGGCATTGTCAAAACCATTTTAATGCACGCCTGAAAGTATGCAATTCTTTAATGTCCTAATCTAAATTTATGGAAACATACTACTGCATACTATATTTAAAGAAAATGTTAGTGTTTAGCAGTGATTTTCTTAACAAAAATTTTGTATAGATCAATTGGTTACGTCGTCTTTTGGGAGTCTATTCTTCAATTATTTGCAAACTTGTTTTAAAATATGCAGGGAATACAAATTATGACTGGTCAGAAGGTAATTTTAAGTTGAACAACAACCGGCTGCTCAGGTTAAACAGAACGTTGATGATTACTAGTAAATATCAACAATAAACAACTACAAATGTTCTCAATAAAAAGCATGAAAATATTACTAAAAATTAATATTATATACTGATTTTATTATGGTAAATTAATTATATATAGTATATGTGGGGAACTGAAAAATGTAAAATCGCCACCGCTTGGGTTCGAACTCAAGCACCCTGGTTTACTACTAAATTGGGTTTCTCACTAAGCCAACGATTCCACTCATACTCCACTCTACTAACACATATATAAAGTCGTTTATTAATGAGAAAAAGAATATGAATACTAAACTTAGATAAATAGATCAATAAAAATGAAAATTAAAATTTTAATCATTTGATTGACTCGACAGAAAAACGAACCAAAAAAGCTACTAGAAATATGCTAAACAGAAAATCAACTAAAAAAAGAAAGAAGAAAAAAAATTCATGGGAAATAATTTGTCTTCAGTAAGGAAACCAAGTTAAAAGCTTTCTTATTTTTCTCATTAGCATAAAGATGTTATTAAATTTTCGTCTGCTTTGTCATAAAAAAAAAAACACATAGAAAAGACACTTTAACTTTTTCCACATCTTTAATCGTTTCACATTTATATTTATGTTAAGTAATTTTAAACTTGAATATACATACTTGTAATATTAAAACGAAATGTGTTATATAATAAATATTTACCTGGAGAACGATTCTACTAAAATTCGTCTCGGGACCAAAACAAAAAGCAAAAAGTTTTCCTGTTGTAAACTCAAAATTAAATATAATTTTTATTATAATGCTTTCTTTTTTTTGTTTGTTAACAATTATATAAACGAAAATTTCCTATTCCAAGCTTCTATTCCGAGCTTTTAGGGCAAATGTTCATTCTTCTGTAATTAATCATATTTCAGTTTGTCTGTATGACAGTTTACTACTTTGTTTTTTGTTGCTTTTTGATTTAACAAAACATGCAAAAAAGACAACACACTAAAAAAAGGAAAAGAAATTAATTTTATATAACATAATACTAATTAAATATTCATGATTTTGTCCTTTCTGATAAAAACATTCTGATATCATAAATTGTAGAATAACGAATTTAAATATATTCTATTTTATGCAAAGTCTGAGAAAACAGATTTGTTTTTTTGGCTCAAAGAAATGACAAAAATTTTCTTCTCAACCAAAAAAAACAGAAAATGTTTTAATGTCAATTAAATAAAATAAAATAACATAAAAAAGATTCGTTATGAATTTATAAATATGTAAGAAAAAAAAACAAACATTCCTTAATTACAGTCTTTTGAAAATTAAGAAAATATACAAAAATTTAAGAAATGTAATCAGTAAGGTCGAATTGACTCTAATTTATAAAGTTTTTTGGCAAAGAAAACACATTAGCGAGTTTTGTTTATCGGTTTTTCATAAAAACAATATAATAATACTTAAATATGATTTAAATTACAAATTGTTTTGTAACAATAATAAATAATACTTACAGTGAAACTAGAGACGACTTAAAGTTACGTCTAGGTATGCAAAAAAGTGTATTTTGATTTAGACGAAAAGCTTTTGTTTGAAAAATTGCCAATATAGGTACTTCTAAATAGCGCGCCTAACCCAAGAAAGCGACTAAGAGCAGACATTCGTTGATGTTCCCACTCACCACGTAGCTTCAATGAGCAGGAGCTAATAAAAGGAAGCTAACACTCAGTGAAACATCCACACCAACTGAACATTCGCGAAGAACGTTTTCGGTGCTTTCTTGCTGGCTTAATTTGGACGTGCCTTTATAGGCTACCAGTTCAATTTCTATTTTTACTCGTTCTAAAGGTCCAAACAGAATGACGGATCCACGACGGATTCTATCCCTCCTCATAAAGCTTTAGAGACATTTATCAGACCCGAAACCTCTTGGTAGCTAAAGCAAATAATATAGAATAGAAACACGTCTCTAATTCAGTCAATAGTGAGCGAATTTTCATAAGAATTGGAATGCATATTTTGGAGAGGCCAACTGAAAAGATACGATATGTCTCCATTCAGTGGGTGTGATTGCGACTAGTATATCTACTCTTGAGTAGCTAATACCCGGATATTCGGAAATTTTATTGATTTTTCGGATTACTCGATTAGCATAACTGAATTGTTTTGTAACATAACAAATTGATTTCATAAGGCTAGGTCAAAAGAAAATTTCAAAAGGAATGAAACCTGTAAAGAAACGTTTGGCAAATACTGTTCAGCAAGTATTGGATACAAAAGATCTTCAAGAAGTGGAGTAATATGCCATATTTACTCAGTTCATCTAGAAAAGGCTAATAAAAAGAAGAAAATGTAAAACATCTCGACTCCCGGGATTGAAAAAACTTTGGAGATTAAGATTCACCTTTTGGGGTCATTCTCCGATGATTATTTATATGAATCAGAAATGCAGTGACAAAACTAATATACCCTCTGAGAAGTTGCTGCCATAATTGCAGTTTAGTTTGAACAGAAATATCATTACTCTATTAAAATCTGTACCAAGAAATGTAATACCAAGTTCAGAAGCAGTTACTTACCTAAAAGGAAGTCTTTAGCTATTTTCCGTAGGTGGAAAACAAATTAAATATTTTTCAATATTTTCAACCATTTTTAATTCTTTATACCCGATCGATAGCCTAGCATTCGCAATTCATTGCCAATTCCACTCCAGAATTCTTTGTTTAAAAAAAAAAAAACTCATAAAAAACTCACTCAAAAAAATTATTTCGAATAAAGAAAAATTACTCAAAAATCACTCATAAAAAAACTGACTTAAAAAAAAACTCCCTTAAAAAACGACACATCTACCCCCAACGATAGTTAACTTGCGACTAGTGTAAGGGTGAGATGTGTTCAATATTGTTTTCGAGATATATTTTTTTCAATTTTTTTTTTTTTTCAAATAATTTTTCACAAAGAAATAAAAAAAAAAACAAATTTTTTCAAAATAAAATTTGAAACCGAATCTTGATTATTTGCGTTCGTTCGAGTTATTACATCCACCAAAAATAGTAAATATTTTGATTTGAAATACTTTCGAAAACTCCCCCTAAATTGGGCTCTGAAAATTTTATTATTGATTAGGGCGAAAATTAGGGGTATACGATTCTGCAATTTCTTCGTGTAATGACTGTTATATGAAAAATGTATGTATCAGAGATTTTTTTCGGTGGATAAATATCACATGTAAACAAAGTAATACTTTTTTCTTAGTAAAGTCAATATACAATATAATACTAGTTCATCGATTCCCAAATTCTTTACAGGAATTCTGCACAGGAATTTAGTGTAATAATATCCTGGAAATAATACCCGATTTCGGGGGTGAACCACCTGAAATCAATCAATTTTTGACTTTACAAATGCCAGATGATTATGGTTATGATCCTGAAGAGCAAGAGGAAAATTCTCAGGGAGAGTCCACAATCTTCAACATTAGCTGTTCCAGAACTTCAATGAATACAAGAAGCTTGAAGCAGTTCAATCATTAATTATCTTCAACAAGATGATGAATGTTTCGTGGATTATGCCTACTGGGGATACCGCGGTGAAAATATGAGCCATATTACTCTACCTCTATGGTGGTGTGTGAAGGGGTAAAATATAAGGGTAAAAAATTAATAAACTGTGTGAAATTTCGTTCGGAAATAAAATTTTCCAAGAAATTGATGAAAGTGCTCACTTTCTACGCGCTGTAGCTTCAAAACTATAATCTTTAGAAAAAAAGGTTTTAAGTAAAAAATGTGGAGAATCGTACGCTCTACATTTTTTTTATGGACCTGAATCAACGTATCTCGTACAGGTAACGAGATAATCGCGAAAAGGCGATTTTCCACCCCTTTAAACCAGTATGGGGGTGCGAGCGGCACCCCCGAAAGTCGAAAACTTGGAATTTTAAATAACTTACCTAGTTGAAGAATCGTACCAAATATAAAGCTTCCTATACCTTTTGCAAGGTAAAAGTACCCATTGACTGGGCTTTTATAAAATTAAGGTTGTTCTAGAGTGGAGATCTCTACATTACATAATTTTTGGAGAAACCTTGTGATATCATGGTTACCTGATATTAAAATATATCGCAAGGTTTCCCCAAAGATTATGTAATGTAAAGATCTCCACTCTCAAAGCTACTTTTATAAAAGAAAGATTATGTATGCATTTATTATTTAAGTTTTTAATATTTTTTCTGAAAGTTTACTGAGTTATTATTATGTATTATTATTTGTTCAATATATCTTCAAAATATTTTATAAAATTTTGGAGAATAAATTTGAGTTACGATAAGATTTCGCCTTGCCATATACAGTCTGTTCTGTTTCATGAAAAAATTCCAAAGAAATTTAATATTTTTAATAATCATCAAACCTTAATTACAACTTAGTATCTATTTCGATTTATATTTACATAATATGTATTCCAGACATCTTTATTTTCTATTCTTATCTGCCATATTGAGTACAACTAAAGGCTAGTCTGTCGGCACAATCTATATCTAAATGTCTCTAAAACCATTTTATTGTAGTATTTAAGTTTTTATTGTTTTCATTTGTTTTACTTCAAATGATGGACACACATTTATCAATGGGATTGTCATCTGGTGATTATTTTAGCCAATTGATACAGACTTCAATCCTACTAGTCTATACCCAATACCAATTAAAATTTGAATCTTTAAAATTTGAAACCAATTATTCGAAGCTAATATAAATGGATAAATAATTTCCAATTATTATTTACATTATTTCTTTGCAAGTCCTTCATGGACCATGGATGTTCATGACGGATATCCAATGCAATTAATAAGAAATATGTACTAATTATAAATGACCAATATCGAAAAGAGTTATGGTCATAAAAAAAAGATGCTATATTTATATACAAATTGAAATATTAATTACTTTTTTTGCTGTATTATACAAACTGTATCAGATCTATACTATATGGAATGATTACTATCACAAAAACAGTTCCTTGGATAATAATTAATAGTTTATCATAAATGAAATCTATTTGATTAATAAATATTCTTATTCACGTTATGTTGTTGTCTTTTAGAATAAAGAATTTCTGATTTTATGCTTGGTTAAACATTATATAAGATAAATTATGAAACATATGAACAAAATAATAATTAGAAATCAAAGAAAATCGAATTATCATTAGTTTTGGTTAAAAACGTATATTAACAAATGACACAATATAGAAAATTAATTATATTCTATAAGATTTCATAATTTTTTACGCACAAATATTATCGTTTATATCAGGTCTGTCCAACCCTGGGCCCAAGTAAAATATCAATGCGCCCCTAAAATATTTCAAGTTACTGAAGCATGCCCATTTTTTTGAGCAAGCATTTGTGTGTTATGTGTGCTGTCGTGCTAAAGCTTCCAAGTGACAAACACCAGAAACAAGAACAGAACAGAAAGCTCTTTCGTCCTGTAGTAAATTTTCTTTCTGTTTGCGTTGCTCGCTTAGCTACAATGTTCTGTAGTTTGTCACCTGGCTGCTTAAGGGATATTAAGTGAATTCCATGTTTTGTTTTTATAATGAAAAAAATCATAAGCTAATAAATTTTAAATTACTTAAAGATCAACACTATTTGTTCGCTCGTCAGCTATAGTAATATGCCTGTGGCCCAAAACGCCATGTCTTCTTCCAATGTGGCCCAGGTTGGACACCCTTGGTTTATATGATATTTGAACAAT
This sequence comes from Xylophagus ater, assembly GCA_963422695.1. Classification (NCBI taxonomy): domain Eukaryota; kingdom Metazoa; phylum Arthropoda; class Insecta; order Diptera; family Xylophagidae; genus Xylophagus; species Xylophagus ater. Next base: position 5,931,227 of record OY730478.1, read on the forward strand.
TCATTAGTTTATTTATTAAAGCATATTAACTCAACGCATTAATACTCTTAACTTTTCAAAGTAAATAAATACACAACATAATTAAATTTTAATATATCAAAAAGTTAATAATTTTTTGAATAAAATAACAATCGCGGCATCCCAACGCCGAAAAGAATATAACCACTAACATTATTTTTTACATTTACTTTTTTGCGGATGAAATAAATTTTGGTTCATATCAGTGAAACCCCTAAATATTGTATATTAAAGCCTGAAGGATCTTAATAGGAACATAATCTTAAAATTTTAACGATATTTGGATACAAAAATATAAGAAACTGGAAACGAGAGTCTTTTATGTTATATCAGGAAAAGAAAAATGAAAGAATTTTCAGGAATTTTTTTACTTTTCTTTTTGAATTTAACGTTTTTTTGGTTATGTAGTTTAAGCAACAGGTGACCAATATCAAAGGAAACACCTGAGGAAACAATCAAAATATGTATATACATAGGTACTCCACACAAGTCTATGTCTTCATATATTTTTGTGATAAATATTTTATGTGAAAAACCAACAAAAAAAAGAAATGATTCTAGGATAAGTTTTATAGCTTTTGGTTAAGTCATGAAGGGAAAAATTTCAATGATTTTATGATTAGATTCTCTCATCTTTATAGTTTTGAATAAAAATTTTAAAAATGTTCGTTTATTTTTAAAATGACGTTACTAGAAGTAAGTCAGGAGACGTATTGTAAAACCACCAAGTGGTATTTAATTCTTCTTTCAATAGTACACTTGGTTCTACTACTCAGTTAGTGTACCAACTACTTTTATCCAATTTGTAATTTACAAGAAAATAAAATATAATCCTCAACATAACATACTTTACTTCTTTTATATCATTTTTTGGGACATACAAACTTTGCTGGGAGGTCATTGCGATTGTTTGGAACCATTTTTTTATGCTCATGTAGATATTTTCAGAAGATATGATAAACCTATGCTATTGAAAGGGTTAAAATACTCTCATTTTTGTGTGAATTGTATACTTTATTTATTTTAGAATATTTTTTTCTTTTATATGACTTTTATATTAGTATATAAACTTGTATTATTCCTTTTAAATCCTATAAATCCATAATGTATACATCATGGTGAATGTATCCATGTAAATAAAATTTTATTTTTTATTTAGGACATGACACCGACCTCATCAAATGCAAAACAATTTTTTGCTCTGGTCTCCTCTATTTTAATATGAGTTCATAATCTAAATTTAAATTTGCTCAAGTTGATTCAAATTGTGTAAATTTCGATAGGGAATAAGGGAATTTTTAAATTCTAGATACTGCTGATGGACCCTAAAGCATCGCTTAAAAAGAAATGTTGGGATTATATTCATAATTTTTATTATCAAATGCCCCGCTATTCTATAACAGGGAATTCTGTAGAGTCCTTTTATAATGAAAGTATGAAGCGTTCTTTTTTTTTTAAAGCCCAAAATGTTGCAACAGCTATAGGTAGGTAGGTAGAGTAGGGGTACTGCGTACAACACCAGGCACGTTATGGGCTCATTGTGATCCCTACGAGACCAAGAGTTATCTGATTTGGAAGCCTAATTCTCTTCAAAGCAAATTTTGTAACAGCTTTAAATAACTGAGAATTTGATTTTCAAGGAGGTCCTTTGAAAAAACAAAAAATTCAAAATATATTTTCCAAAACTTAGTCTAAAAACAAATCCCTCCCTTGATATTATCAATCGTTTCAACTGTTGAAAAGTTTTATCAAACTTTAAACAAACAAATTTTTGAGTTATTAAATTTTGGATTGAAAATTTTTAATGTAATTATTTTTATTTTATATTTAAAAAAGGAAATACATGTTTTAAAAACATTTTAAAATTTAAAATGAAACAAAATTTCCGACTATGATTTTTAAATTAATATTTCTTGAAAAAATTATCCTTTTAGGCTGTATTTAAGCAACAATTTAGTTACAAAGAAATCAATATTAAAAGATCAAAGGTATACACGATTAAGGTTCAAATTCTAAATTCATACATACAATAACTTTTGTCGTGTTTGTACTTTCTAAAAAAAAAAAAATCTTAATTCTTTAAGAAATTCCAAAGAAAAACACAATAAAAACATTGTCTCAGCGCTTACAGAGATTGAATATGAAAGTGTCGTCTTAACATATTCCCCCAATAATAATATCATAGGGAAATTTTAATGTGAAACATTCTAAATAAAAGTCATCTCATTTGAATTCTAAAAGTGTTCCTCTCTAACTCCAAAAAATTAGGATGTGTGAACCGCAAAATACCTATGCCTACATTCCCTATTTTTTCTGTTTTTTTTCATTTTTATTTTTCTTTTGCCAAAAAGGAATGATAACTTTTTTGGCTGTTTCTTTATGAGATATAAGAGATTATCATTTTTGCCACCACGTCGTTGTGTAAATGTAAGATTACAGAAAGAATTTATATTTTTTTGGGTATGCCCCAAGAATACATTATCATAAAAGCAGATGTAGTAGCTTCAGATTCCACACAAAAATATAAAGTCGAAAAAATTGCTTTCAACAATAAGTTATGTTAGAATGTTCTCATTTTTCTTAGATATACCAAAAGGCATCTTTAAAAATTCATTCGACACTAATAGCATGTGTGTGAAGGAAATCTATATTATGAATAAAATCTATAGAATTGTAAATATAAATAGTTTTGATATAATATTGAATCTGAAATCTGAATCAATTCTAATTTAATATGTTAAAAACTTCTTCCCTGTTAAAAATCAAAAACAGGACAATCAAAATTTATGCAGCAATTCCCCAACAAAAATCGAATAGATTTTTATTACATAAATCTAGGTTTTAAAAAACGATTTCAACCAACAAGAATTTACTATGATTGCGGACCTTTATAGAAAATTTCAAAACCACCAGATTTCTATTTAATTGAGAAAATACAAAATTTTATTAATACTCAAAGTTTTTATGCTTAAAAAGCATAGAAAATTCAAGCCAAACAAGGTCTTCTGGAAATTTTTCTTCATAAGTCCGTTATTAAATTGTAAAATAATATAACTTATGGAATGTGTAGCCCAAACAATGGACGCCCTTTTAACAATTTCTCCGATTATATAACATTAGAATGAATTTCTTCATGTTCCACCAGATGCTGTTCCTGTTCCATAGCAATTTTTCGTATTTTTACTGCAGATTACTTTTTCACGTCTGTACTTACCAAATGCTTGAGCTCGGAGACTTCTAATGCTATCCAAGAGATTACTTTTTTTTCATCCCATTTCATTAATATTGTAACCAAAAACAAAAGCATTCAATAAAATTCCTATTAAAAATGATATTACGTTTTAGTGGATAATTTGAAGTTTGTTAATAGATTGGAATAATTAAATGGTTTGAATATTATTCACGTTATTTAATCGTCTCGAGATTATAATAGTCTTTTTTCTTGTTAATAACAATTTTTTAAGTTAATATTTGTTGAAAATAATACATAATATAAAAAATATAGGCAAAGAAAGGTAAATGTGAAATCACTGAATATAGGAATCGAATCTAGTCAATACTATAATAACACGAGAGACAGCGTAACACTTTCTGTGTCACTGTCCAGCTTTTCAAAACCGCAGACTTAAAACTTTCGGCGTACCGTTTTATCGAACCAAATACCATCAATGGGATATACACCAATCGGATATCCAGTTTCATTGTAGGCTCCTGGAGGCTGGCCAATCCCACAATCTAAGGACTCATTCTACAGTGTGCACAATGGACCCAATCCTTGGTCTAAGTGCCGGGAGTGCCAATAGGCATTACTCCCAACATTATCAATCAATCAGAATAGCGAGTGCTCTAACCGATGTGAACTAAGAAGTTACTATAATAGATGTATTTTTTCACACTCCTCTGAACCGGATCAAAACAGCACCTGAAAATAACAGCAAAATTACAAGAACCTATATTCAAATCACATTGAAATTAAACGATGAACGTCTAGGAGTTATAGGAGTTTTGGTCTATATAGATAATACAAATAATTGGGCACTCAAATTGAAAGGTTTTACAATAAAAACTGTTGTATTGTACAGTGTGGAATTGTCTCCAATGTTTAAAGCTCGTTTCTAGAAACTAATCAAACTCTGTTTCCTGGATAACAGTTTCTTTTTTCTTTGCCTAGAAACGCAAAAGAAATGGCAATTTGTAAATAAATTGTGTAGAAAATACTTAAAGATAAAAAACTAAATTAAGAAAATGCAAATTTATAAACAAATTTAAATTGATTTGAAAGGTACGGGTTCCTAAATTTATGTCTTTTAAATGTTCAAAACAGAGCCATCTAAAACTAAAGACTAAAGCAGAAATTTCAGAAATTCCTGCTCCAAATAAAGCCGTGTGTATTATTGTAAAGTTTGGTGTATTGTAATGTAACCTATTTTGGTTGGTCTGGAACTCCTTGTGAAAAAAAAAATACGCCTAATATTTTCTTGTCATTTGCATCAATAAATTAAATATTATTTGAAAACCATACAAAGTCTGAATAATAAAATTGTTATGTAATCAAAAAGGAAATAAGTATTTTCTGAAAGGATATAATAAAAAGTAAAAAAATTTTGTAACTTTTCAATAAATATCACCTAGGAAATGTAAATAAAAAGAAACCTAATATTGTATATAAGAAAAAACCAATATCGATTCATGGGAAACCAAAAAAAAAAAATAAGAAAAATCCTTCACTTGAATAAAATTTGATTTCAAAATCGAGAAAAACATTCTCGTAATACAAAAAAAATGTTTCCAATGATTCTAAAGGATCTAAAGGATTTTCTGTCAAAAAGAAAACAAATTCTTCAATGTCAAAAGCTTTGTTTTATTAGTCTTTATGTCGTATTTTTTTTTATCTTTAAAGAACTTTAAATCCTAAATCTAAACGTAAATTTCCAATAAAACTTTGACGCAAAGAAAAAAAAAAGGAAAATCTCAATTTTAAATCGAAAATTTTAAACTAAATTCAATAAACTTAAATGTCGTGTTCAATTAAAACCGAATTTAAATGATTTAAAAGTTTTTTCTTTGATAAAAAAAAAACTGTTTGCTTTGAATCCTGTCACAAAAAGCATATTAATTCTAAATTGAAAAATCACTTTGGAAAATAGAACAAATTTTCCGGTTATCTTTCTGTTTTTCTTTTATTTTTTTGTTTGTTTTTTAAATGATAGAAGAATACCCGAAAGTTGAAAAAGTACAATTGAAGAGAACACTCAAAAAAAAGTGTACGTGAAAAAGCTTTAAAAAATGGAATGATTTTGTGGAAAATAATTAAAAAAATTCCTGTAGTTTTATTTTGAATATTCATTGTGGAAAACTTTTGTAAATAAATTATTGGAAAATTTCTTTTTTATCATCATGAATAATATTGCATAAAATAAATATTAGATAATACATTTTCCATGCATAAATTCCGTAATTTTCTAGCCTTTAGTTGAGGCTATAATAATCATTTGAATTTTGTGGTTGAAATGGAATTCACCGTGTATAAATATTAAACAGAAAATGAATGAATGCATTTCGGAAATTGATGTGGATCAACTCTAAATAGAAATATATTCGAATAAATAGGTAAACTACAAACAAACAAATTCCTTTTTCCTCATAAAATAATAAATGAAATAAGCACCTCAACTATTTATATAGGAAATTGAATCCATAATATGCGAGTAGTTTCTATTTGTAGGAAAATAAAATATTATTTTAAAATTAAAATTCATATCCACGTTTTTCATATCATATAATTCTAGAATAAAATATTTCTGTAGCGTAATTTGGTTTGAAAGAAAAACGGATCAGTAAATCGGAAAGGTAAACTAAAAGTATAATATTTTGAAATTACATAAATGAAAATAGTACTCGCAAATTCGATTTTTATTATTATAAACACATTTCACTGGTTGTTCCGGAACAGTACAATACTTTATATTGAATACAAAAACAATTCGTGCACCCATTTTTTTTTTGTGCAAGAATTTTGTTCCATTTTTGTATTTTATAAGAATAATAACAGTGTAAAATGGTCTAGTTGGTTGAGACCTCGTTTCTAGAAACTTATGAGACTCTGGTTTCAAAATATGAAAATATGAAATACAATAAAAATTCTATCTTGTAAACCTAAGAGGGCTTAGAAGCACTTTTAAAAAGAGTTTTCAAAAATTGATCTCGATAAGGTATCAAGTGTGATAATATTGCTCCTTAAAGAAGTATACTTGTAAAGCAAACAATAGTTTATACTTCAGGAAAATCATTAATCTTCTTCATAGCTCCCATAAACAATAGGTCGATATTAAAATTGTAGTATAGTTCAAAATTTTAAATATAAATTTAAAAAAGAAAATTTCCCATTCACAATAGAAGATATACGAAATCCATTCAAATTCAATACGACAGAACAAGAAATTATGCATTAAATAAGATCGTAATTTAATCCACTTCATTTGAACAATGGAATCAATTGATTTTGGCATAAAATTGATATGGCATAAAAATCTATAACCCAAGGGCTGATTGATAATGGATGGCAATCAAATGAAGTAAATGAGGGTTGTAAAAAAAAGAAAGAAAGAAGAATAATGTAAAGTTCCATTTCATTTTTTTGGAGACTTGAAGTTTATTAAATCCGATTTTTATATTGCTTCACAATTTTCTTCCTTAAAATATATAAGGAAGTCTTTAAAATGAAAATCCATTATTCAAAAAATTTGTTATACTATATATTCTGTTCATGATAGAAAATATTTTGAATAAAATTCCAATTAACCTCTTGTATTAGTTCAACTGTTATGCACCTAATAAACCAATTGTGCTTGAAAATTTTCAAAGTTTTCCAATAAAATCTTGATTCTATTTGGTCAAGTATTTAAAAGGAAATAAATTATTTTTTCTTTTCTTAAGAGAAAATCCCCATTTATAAAAACAAATAATTGGTCACATCGGTGTCACATTTACGGAAATTCAAACTTTTCTGACATGAAATACATTTTTCTTGGTTTTTATCTTTCTTTAGTTTAGTATTGTTTATGATTAATGGGCTGACTTTTTATATGAAAAACTGTACACATTTTGTAGCAATTTTTCTAAGTTTAGTTAAATATCCTAAGTTCTATTATTTAAATATATGGATTAATAGAATATGGATGAACATTTGAGTATATATCACAGGGTCACTAAAAAAAACAAAAATAAGAATAGAATTAAACTTTGATTTATATAAAGTCATATGTTATTCTGTAAAATTGTAAATATTTGTATTATGGTCCAAATTCTAGCTTCTATCTCATGGTGAAAAGTATTTCTCGACTTTAGGGCTTAGTAAACTTTTATAAAACTTTATATAACATACCATTCCTAATTATCAGTTTGTTTATTTGTTGTGGTATAAAACTTTTAAAGATTTCTTGTTTTTCTTTTATAAGATAAAGATTTCTTCAAATTTTTGAAACTATGAGAATATATTAAAATTACTACATCTTAAAAACAGAAAACTTTACATAACACATTGGGAAGAAAATTTATCACATTTAGGTAGAGTATTGGTCAAAGGAGATATGTTAGGAATATTTGTAAAACACAACTCAAACATATCTACATATACAATCTCTTAATCTTTATAACACAATTTTTGACATTTACCATAAATTATATACAACAACGAATTTATGTATCAACTTTAACCAAATCCATGATTTAGATTTCCAATTTTTCACCATAATTTTTCTTTCACCACCATATTTGATCCTTTTATTCATATCTAATGTCAACAGATAGTTTCAACAACAATGTTAATGGATTAGTTAGTAGTGTTATCTAACATTTGGTGAATTTCTTAAAGTCACAATATTCTCTTTAAAATGAATACCCACGAAGGCTTTTAGATAGCAATATATCTTTCAATATGGTTTTCACAGAATTTTCTTATTTTAGAAGTTCTAACAATAAAGTTTTTTATAAAAGTTGGATTTGTAAATTCATATTTAGTAGATTATCTGTAAAAGAAGCGAGGATCTTTAGAAAGAAGCAGATTTTCTAAATCTTATCTTAAAAATTTTGAAAAGTTAAGAATTACTAAACGAAAGTAAATAATTTTCTTGAGTTTCCCAATATGAAATCGTTACAAACAAACTGAAAAAAACTTTGTATAATTCCATATTTCTAATACCAAATTATGGTCAACTAAAATTATATTTAATTTAGTTTAATATAAATAAAATACATCCTTTTTAAATAACAACGAATTTTGTTTTCATATTTGTTACAAAGTATTTTATTTGAATCCATTTTCAAAAATATGCAACTATTTCTAAATTTGATAAACAACTTTTGTACAAAACTGAAATAAAATTAAAACTTTCTAATCGAAACTGAGAAACAACATAAAATCCGTTCATAAAATTCCATACAAAGACTAGAAATGATGTCCAGACACATAGGATATCATTTCTCATAATCATAATCTGAACTATCAAATCATAAAAATGATAATATAATAACACTTCAGTATACCAGAAAGAGGGTTTCATAAAACTAATAAAATATAAATTATGTTTTAAAAATATGCTTCCCATCGACACGTATAACACTTCTCCTATAATTAGTAGTTCAAATTAATTTATTATGTTGGCATAAAACTTACTCATTTATATCACAATTTGGTAATAAAATATGAAAAATGTGTTACAGATAAAGTAACCAATATGGAGTATTACAAAATTATACTGAATTCTGTCACATCACATTTTTATTTATGAGATTATGTAAATTAAAGAATTTATATCGTTGAATAAATAAAAATGTTTGATAATATAGAAATGATAATGTGAAAAATTAGTCGAAATATATTTTTCGAATAAATCAGTATACTTTTTCAGGATGAAAATGTCGAAGAAGCTCTTCTAAATAACAATTTACAAAGGTAAATTGCTATGAAGTCGATCCAAGGATAATGGAGAAAGAAATAGTCGTAAGGGAAAATAAGCCTGTTCTATTCATAAAGATTTTCCGATTTATTTTAAAAACTTATATGCCGTTTTCAACAAAACTTGCAAAAGGTATTTATGCTATTAGACCCCAACTTACGTATGAATTTGAGCGAATTTGAAAAAGACGAAATGAAGTTATGGAAAAAAACCTTTAAATATTAATAGTTTTGGTGTTTCTTTCTCAGAGTTAATTCATTGAGGTACAGGTTTTTTTAATTACGTGTCCCATTTCTAGCATAGGGCATCGGCCTAGTTAGACGTATACTAGAAAATCCCAGCCATGAAAGTCCCAAATTATTCAATTCATTTTTAAATACTTTCGTATTTTGATATTAAATGATGTTTATATGCATTTGTAAATTACATCCAACTGAGTTTTTTATGGCATAGTATAAACTGGAAGAAAATTTATATTTCAAATTTGTCGCCTGCACTCTAAATTTTCCTCTTTCTCGTTACACGATTATAATCTACTCGTGCTAGATATAAATTATATGAATATACAATATATATAGGTTTAATGCCAGATCTCACATAGTAAAATAAAAATTAACATACTCGAATCTGTTTGCATAATATTTTAACTAATTTATCTTCATATAACCGAATTTTTACCACGTTCTCATTGCTATATGAAATGAAATTTATTAGTTGTCAGTTCCAAAAATTTTGTGGTTGCAGCTAACAGCATTACGTATATCCAAAAATCATTTGAAATTATTCTCTCGTTGCCTTAAGACTAAATAGACTTGATTTGGCTGGCAGCCAATAATTATGTTACATCGTACAACACATATGACTTAAATTTGGAATGATTACATGAATGATAACAAAACTAATGAAACTGTAATAGAAAATGACTTTTCTTTTCTCATATGAAATTTTCCATCTAATGTTGTATAGCGAAATGAAGTTTTTTGGAAAAATGTGATAGATGGAAATGAATATGTTATATATTATTATTAGTCTGGTTTACATAGAATAATTGTAAAATATTTGCATTAAATAACAATTAATATAGGTCTGTTTTATTTGCCACTTGCTCTTGGGGTAGAGCAAAATTTTATATTGGAAACAAAAACAACAAAAGAGCAAATCCTACTTTCAGATCAGGTGTAACTATCACACCCGACATTAGTTCAATTTTCTCCCATAAAAAGTGTATTAGCTAAACATTTCTTATTTCATTACAATATGGTCGGTAAAGCAGCGCTACAAACATTTGAATTAAAGCTTTTTTCTCCTCCTGCTCGTTTTATTTGCCACTTACCCTGCTCCAGGGTAGGGTATGGCAAATAAAACAGACCTTAAATCTCAAATAAATACCAACATTGAAGATGTTATAATTAATTTGGTAAATGATTCTTATCATATTATTTCATACAAATACTTATGCTAATAACTTAAGAGATATTAAATATGTTTAAGAAATCACATAATGTGTTAATGATTGAAGTGTCAATAATGTTGCTACACATTATATAAAAAAAAGGTATTCCATAACAACGATCGTGACTTAAATTGAAATATATTTTGGGCAAGTTCTCATGAAAATAACAACAAACTTTAGTAATTTATTCATTCGAATGATGTATATATAGATTTTAGTGCAAACATTCATGAATAGTGTCTTTAATGTCCCTTTCAAAGGATAGTCAAAGAAAACAAAGTATAATCTCCAGATTCGATTGAAACGATTTCGAATACTATAGAGAAAAGCTCTAGTTGGAATTTAATATGTAAATAAAATATATACGTTCACAAACTTTGTGATTAAGTAAACAATGCTTGCATATTTTCCCAATAATATTATAGATTTTGTTTTTCCCATCAATAGCAAATAGTATTATTGCATAAATTTATTTGTTCTCGTCTATCACGTAACATACATATCCCATTGTATTAAAGTGAAATGTACTAATATAATGGAATTTCAAAGTTTCAGATTTACTACATGTTCATTTAATTTCCATGATACATGTTTTCCAATTCTTTGTTTTTCTTTTTTTTACATTCATCAATAATAAAAATTTCTATTAAAGAACATAAAAATCCATATATTCATATAGCGGAAATTTATGTATAGCCACCGAGGATATATAAAACATAAATCACATAAGTAAAATGTTTCTTATATACATTCTTCCAAGAGGACATTAAATTTGAAAAGCTTTCTTTAATGTAAATATTTTGTATATCCTCAAGATACATTTTTATTAAAATCTTAGACATAAATTTTATTCATAAATACATTCAATTATTGTTTTCTTCATGCAGTAAGTTTATATAGGTGGGTCTAAAGTTGAGAAACTTTAAGTTCAATTTGAAAATGTTTAAATGAGTTTGCTAGTCGATCTGGACTAAAACAAAAGTTTGATTACATCAAATTTGGGATGAAGTTTATTAAATTTATCAATTTTACAGTTTACATATGAATTTTAATATTAAATTAGTTCGAACCATGTAAACTTCGTCATCTCAACAATATTTAACAATTCAATTTATGTTTATCATAAATTTTATCCCGAACCAAATCTTTAATTAAAGTTCGAAACATATTCTGTAATGTACTTTCGTAACGTTTCAAAGAAACATTTCTTAAACCAAGTAGAAGTCGTCCAAATCTTGTCCAATGTGATTTTTGCATCTCATAACGTCCTAAAGAAATTAATGCTCCATCTGATAATATTTCCAATTGTTTTGTATTATCGATATTTAATGCAAATTCTAAATTATATATAAAATAATTAATAAATAAATATATTTGAATATCTTTTAATATACCTTTTCGACATAATATTAAAGTCTCCATTAAAGCCAATTCAATTAAATCAGCTTTCAAATTCTTCGCTTCATTAATAACATCTTTCAAGTACAAATCATCACAACACTCAATAACAGAACTAATATCTAATGACCAATGTGATGCTCTAAGAACAAAACATTCACTCCAAACATTCATTAAAATCATATTTTGCTGTTCGTATTCGATCAATCGAAAATGTTCATTTGTTCTTGCCTCTCGTATACAAGTCACTAAAATTTGTGCCAAAATTTGATATTGCATTCCATTTGCAGTTAATTGTAGATTTCTTTTGCCAGCGAAATTTCTAAGTTTCGATTGTTTTTCTAATGAAATTTTTTTAATTTTACGTGGTCCACGTTCTTCTTGTACAGCACTAACATTCATACGAGCTGCAAAACATCTCTGAAGTCGACAATACGGGCACCAATTTCGACGGGCTTTATCCACCACACAATTACCATTACCAGCAATACAAGTGTATATTGCATTTTTTCGGACACTTCTTTTAAAAAAACACGAACAACCATCACAACAAATTGCTCCGTAATGTTTTCCAGAACTTCGATCATTACAAACTTGACAAATAATACCAATAAAATTTTGATTTTTATTTGGAAACTTTTCTGTAGTCATTTTAAAAGTACATAAATTTTCAACAAATTTCTGATATTAACTGAATGATAATAGCAATAGAACATTCGCATTTATATAGGTTTTGAAAACCTTAAGAAATCCTTTTTTTTTCGTATTAAATTATAATCAAACATTAGATTTGGATACGGTGCTTGATTGTCAACACAAGTGACAGCATACGTTCGTCGATATGATTTACCTGATGAGGTAGCAATTTTTCCAACATTGTTTGAAATGGACGGTGAAAATTCAACGATGTCCTATAACTCCTTGTTATTAACGATTATGATAAAGTTCTTGTTTCCCATTGACAACAATCGCACAATTGACCAACGTTTGACTAATACTTAAGTGGCACCGGGGGGCGTTATAATTGTGTATTCTTTTCTCAAGTTATATTCAATCATTTTGAAATATTTAATTGTTTGTAATGTCGAAGGTGGTAAGTCGATGTAAAAGTTGGGCGGAACAATAATTTAAATTATATACAAAAATGTCGAATATGACAAATAAATATTTTATGACTAGATTTTGAACTATTCTATTTCGTTCATGTTTATAATTTTTAGTTTTTCATATAATTAATATACAAGTTAATAATTAATTAAGAAAGGTGACAATTTATATACGTACTGTGACTTAGACTTTAGAGATATTCAGCGAATACTTCATTGGTATAAAAAGAAGGGATTGTACAATCAGACTCTATCACCCTAATTTGACCATCTAAATAGGAGATGGAAACTCATAGAAACTTTAAATCGACCTACCTGATGCCATATGGTAGAAATAAAACTCGTAATTCCCGAATCTATAGGTTAATGAATTAATCCAGAGAAAAAAATAATCAAAACTAATAATATTTCAATTTGTTTTGTTATTACTTCATTTCTTCAGATCAGGTAAATTTATCTCTAGAACTATATCTTTTTACACTATCCTTAGATCGATTTTACCCAAAATTCAGAATTATATCGCTCCTTTATTTAACCAACTCGAACAGTTAATTTATATGAATTTTCCAATTAAATCTAAAAAACGAGTTTTATGTTATCATGTCTCATACGGATGGACATACATAAATCCACATAACTTTTGATTCTCTACTCTCTCCACATCAAATATCTCGAAGCCATTTTCCGATGATTAGTTCTATGCGTTACAAATGTAATGAAAAATGTAATATATCCTTTGGTAGTATCTGCCATTAGAGTCGTATTTACAGACAGGCTAACTAGACTGCAGCCTAGGGGCACACACCACAAAATAAATATAAATAAAATGATATAACAAAAAAAAATCTTCATTTAATGAATAATGGAAAGGACATTTTCAAGTATTTATCGACAACATTTTTCATGTAAAACATATTCTATTATAATTTTTGACAAATTTATTCACCGGATAGTTTCCTTACAGTAGGGACTGCAACACACGTTCAGCCTATTGGTCTACAGATCCTAAATATGGCTTTGTCTGCAATACACAAAGAAAAATTGTAAAGTTGCATAAAATTCAGTTGCTACAACTAAAATTCAGTAGTCGCAACTGTTACTCAGTTCAGTTGCCAAAAGTAGTGAATAATATCACAATTTTCCTGTATGTGGACTGTAGAGTATAATGATTATCTACCCAAGTACACTCTATTTTTGTAATGTATTTTATGTTGTCAATAATAATAATCCACGATGAACTGGGAGATGCACTCAAGGGTCGCGAACAATAATTAATTTATTCCATAAATTTCAATATTAAATATGAATTAATATTTTTATTATAAAATTAAATAATTTTTATTTTAAATACAATATATTGTTTTAACATAAGTACATAGTCTTTTACTATAAAAATATTGTATAAATATTTAAATAAAAATTTAATTAAAATTCGAATAAAAGTACTTACCTACATAATTTTTTTAAATTCTTTTCAAAATTCAATTCATTTTTAAAAGATAAAAATTAATTTTAAATTTTCACAATAAACAGAAGAGAAGAGATTCAATCTCTATTCAGAAGCTAGTACACTACCCGACTCCATATTTCCTTAGATCAGAAATTTCTATAAAAAAAAGGATATGAAGTGCGAAGAAATACATTTTTAATTTGAGATTTGTTATCGTTAAAAAATACTTTTAAATTATATTTCTATGAGTACATGATTTATACTCAACTTATTATGTTCAAAGATTTTCCTTTTATATATCAGGCTGAGAAATTCAATAAGCATATTTGACTAGCATAGCTAATTAAGACTAACCTACATAGTTTGAAGATAATACCCAAATATCCAGAGTAATATTTGAATGAAATTTTAGGTTGATTATGCATTTCCATTTTCATTATTCAAACTTATAATTTCAAGAAATTTTCTTCCTTCGGGATTTCTCTGTAAAATATATGAACAACTATAATAAATTTTGAATTATGATGTCCTTTCTCTTTGGGAAGTAATTTATCAAAAGAATTTCTATCCTGGAACAATGGGAAAAATACTTTAATGTCTTTATATATCATTTAAACATTTTGAAAAAAAGAAAAGTTGGATTTTTAAAATAGAATTTTTGTACTTTCACGTTTCAAAACTATGTTGCTGTCATATCATTTCTTCTATTTGATTCACGAACTTTCATCATGATTTATAATTGCATTCCAAAAAATACAGAATATAGAATATTATTTTAAAAGAATTTCTAGATTTTCATAAATTTTTAAACGCGTTTGAAATAATTGCTTAATTTACTGACAAATTCCACTCACTATTTTTTCAACTGTTTATAATGAA
This sequence comes from Xylophagus ater, assembly GCA_963422695.1. NCBI lineage: Eukaryota > Metazoa > Arthropoda > Insecta > Diptera > Xylophagidae > Xylophagus > Xylophagus ater. The sequence continues at coordinate 5,946,488 of OY730478.1, forward strand.
AGTTTTCAAATTTTCCATGGACAAGAAAATCTGAAAATCTTTACTAAATTTAAATGAATTTCTTTTTGAAATTATAAATTTTCTTATCATTTCGTTTTTGAAATAAATTTTGTATTCATATTTTAGTACAATGTTTTAAGTCTAAAAGATTCCACAAAGTTTTTAAATAAAATTAAAAATTAGATGAAAAATAAAAAAAATTACTTTTATCAGTCAAAATAATTAAATAATATGTTTTAATTAGCTTTAATTTAGTGTACAAATAATTTCCATTGAAAAATTCCGTATAGAGATAGAATGGAAAATTTGATGTATGGAAGTTTATATGAAATAAAATTAATTTCTACTATACATGATTTTCTTCAATCAAGTCTATGTGTACATTTATGGAAACTTTATCGTGATAACTCTGTGGTCTCCTCAGTATCTTAGCATCCTCAGTTTCCGAGCAACCGTATGTGAGGAAGATTAATGCATTCACAGAATTTTATGAAAAGTTTATATCGATTCTTATAACAAAGTTATTAAGACATCTTCATACATTAGAAAATAATCTCAATTACTGAAAAATACAGCTACATGAATGAGTAACCTCCATTTCCAAACACTAGTTTTAATTAGATAGAAACATAAAGAGAATATTTTTTCAATTATAGAATTCTTAAACTTACTAAATTATGTACCAAAGTCTTAATAAAACATCTTTCAAAATAGAATTATTATTCATTTTACATATTTTCAAATTATCGGGAACGTTTAATCATGAAAAGTGTATATATATACCCTAAGGGGTTCACATTATACCAAAAACTAAACATAAAAACCCCCGAAAACAAACTGAAAATTCATACTTTCAGATCCCATATCAAACTCTTTACCTCTTCTACTTCATGATGAATGGGGTTACTTTCTCACATCTGCATGTTGAAGTTGTTAAACATGGAAACTTTTCTTTTTAAAAAGAAAGCACATAAATTACATTCTTGAAACCTTCTACAAAAATTACCTACCACATTATTTCTATACATAAGAGTATGTTGTAAACTTATGCACATATGATTGAGCACATATATGGTAATATCCTTTTTTTCCCAAGCATTTTTTTTATACTATATTCTTGCAACTCTAATGTTGACTTAATGAGTACACCATAAAAATAAAGAAAAAGTTTCAAAAGCTATTATGTCGCTTTAAAAAAAAATGTATATATGAATACATAAACATTAGATGTATATACTTATGTATGCATTTATGTACATTTTAAATATATGAACCTAATTAATTTTAAAATTGAAAAATTTTCCTATCGTACAAAAATTTTATTAGATGTTCGTGTATCCTATTTGCATATATTTTCAAGAATTTTACACTTGAAATAGATACAAAAAAAATATTTGGATTAAAAATTTTCCAAGAACTTTAATCCTTTTCTGGAAGAAAAATATTGAAATTATTTTGTTCTTATAAAATATATTCATATTTAATATCCAAAATTAGGCTGTAAATTACTTCGATAATCCCTTTTTAACACAGTTTTATTGAAACAGAAGATAAAAAAAAATCTTATGCTTAAGCTTTTAACTCATTAAATACCAAGAAAAACAAAAGGATGAAAGGTAAATAAAATACAATTTTTTTTTGGTTCAAAAATTTTCGATTAAAGTATATCTTAAAATTTATTTAATCCTTAAGATTAGCATAAAAATGTTATGAACCATAATTCAATTCAATATTGTATCGTACAGAGAGATAGCCTTTGGGTTCAGATGTTGGCTTTTATGTATTATGTTTTTTCGTTTGTTTTGTTAAAATATGGAAGCACAATAAAACTTATCCTTGTTTTCATCTTTAGCATAATGGTTTAGCTTAAATAACTGCAATAAATTCGATAACTGAAGAACGTGAAGCTCTTTTATTGTGCCAAATGGTTTTATTTTTTTTCTGGTAAGGACTGGGTTAAATAGAGTACCGCATAGAATATATTTTGAAACTATTCGAAACAATTTATATAGGTATACTAAAAAAAAGAAATGCATAAAATCACAATAAATAAGATGTCAGATACAACCGAGAGAAAATTTCGTATGGAAAATTCAAGATAATAAATGTATATCTTACGGTTAAAGTACAAAATCGGTAAATATATACATTTACCAGCTTGGTTGGTAATCTGAAATTTGAAATCAGCTTCAAATATCTGCTTTCACTGGAAAATTTACACAATTTCCAACGTATATAGGTAAAAGTAAAAAATATATGCCATATATTTGTGACAAGCCAGTATTCGTTCTTAAGTTGAGTTAGAGGGCGGAACATAGCGCAGCGGACATGCATTAAGTAACTAGTAATAATACAAGTAATAGAAAATGCAATATTATTGTAATTAAGTCAATTTGGGCTTCATATAATCAGTTTCATACACATTTACCAACATCATTTGGCTTGAAATGGTTGGTAAATGTAAGTTGAATTCACATCACCAATCACGCTGGTAAGTATGTACCTTAACCGGTATATGTACTTTTACCGTAACATATTCATAATATATTATGTAGCATGTAACAATTCACACTTTTATACTTGCATACACTAAAATAAAAAATTACTTTACATAATACTATTAGTTACTAGCAGAGCTATTCATTAACGTTAAAGAGGGAAATAACATAACACATCTAAAAAGCTTTACATATGCGGATAACTGGTGCTGATTTAATTAAATTTTAATTAAAAAATATTAGTGATTTAAATTTCTCAAATGATTTATTAATTGGATTAAGTTTTTAATTATAAATGTTTTAAAAACATGATAGACTTTTAGCAATAAAAACTCTAAGTGCAATTTAAATATTTCAAGTATTCGAGTATTATTTAAAAAAAGGAAAATACCTAAGTACCTGGATAACCCAGGTTTTAATATACTAGAGTTAATAAAATACAAATAACTTATATCTTATTCTTGTTTTATTTAAAAAATAAAACATCTACTTTATCAGGTTTATTACCAATCCTGGTGAATGCTAATAATTGCCATTAAGGTCTAAAAAAAAAAATAAATCAAATTTTGTATAACTTCAAACTAAAGCTAGGATAATTTCCTTGGATTTTTGTATAAGACACTGTTCCATTTAGTTGTCCAGTGAGTATTTCTTCCTGTTTTCAAATTCAACTTAACGGCTATTGTTGGTCTTCAGTTTCGTTGTTACTACAATATTAAAAAATCCATCGAATAGATAGGTCTTTAGCCGTACAATTGTTTCCCAATTTTGAAGGATAAAGTAAATATTCATTATTTTCCTGATAAACCTCCTAGTATTCGATTAGTTAGAAATGGTGAAAAATTTAAAGTCTGTACTTCAAAATAATCACTTGAGAATAGAAAATACTTTACCCAACATTATCAAAGCAGCACTAAACTACGAGATGAAATCGAGTAATTTTATATTCCTAAAAAAGAAAAAGTCACTGGATTCCTAATGTATCATTTTTTAAGAAGACAATGCACAAGAAAGCAGTGTTTCAATACTTCTATACAACAAGTATCCTGGTGTTCTCATTAAAAAACCCAACATAAAACTTAAAAGCTAAATTGCTTATATAATTATATATATAGGTCACACATAGGCCAAAGAAACTTAGTAATATATATGTACCTTAAATATAAAGGCATACATAAATACTGAGCAACTCCATGAATAAAATTGCAACTTTTTAATATAAACGAGTATAAAGTTTAATCAGCAATTTTGTATATTGTATGGCAATCATCCGACAGGAATTCCTCAATTTATCGAAGATAACAAGAACTATACAGAGTTTTACCAACTATAAACTCTATGATCTAGTTAATATAAACATACGTATATATCAAATTCCATATGAAACGAGATTTTAGTACATATATAAGTATATATTATATATTAGCTTTAGTTAAACCTATATTTTTCCTGCTGACATCATCAAATTTCTTACATAACTAGTATGTCTTTTATCATTTCCACTATAAAGGTTTAGATTACCTTACAATGGTTATACTAAGAACATAACCACTCAGAATAGGAGTATCTAGTAAAGTATTTTCATTTCCGTAATTTTCTGTTTCATTCGTCTGACCTATTCCTTTTTTGTCAGAATTAGGTTCACTTCATTGTTATCATATTCTGTAAATCGCATTTCTACTACCGAAAAATCTTTTCTCTTGAGGAAAATAAAATTTTCTTCATGACTGATGACTTTTTTCTCATTCTATATAAATCGTCCTGGGGCGATGAATTTTATCTCTGATAATATTAAATTTTTAGAACTTTGGTTTCTTTCTTTTTTATTGTTATAAATTTGAAAATTTTGAAAACAAAAATAATTTCAGATAAAATTTCAAAGATTAAAATCTATATCAACAAAAATTCAAATCATTTTTACTATATATTTAAAATATAACAAAAGAAAATATTGATTTTAATTAAAAGGATTCAAAAACCACTTTCCCGTTTTTTATCGTATTTTCGATAAAAATTCAAATTTTATGTTTGAAAATGAAAATTTCCGTAGAGATACTAATCGTGTTGAAAGGACAACAAAAATTTTAGTGATATAAATTAATCAAGTATATTCTAAATAAATAGTATTATCTGTGAAAGGATAAAGGTGTACTATAATAAATAATCAGTTGTTTAAATTTAATTAGATTATTTCGTCCCTTTTATCGCATAATAAATTTTGAATTTATAGATAAATTCTAAATTACGTGAATCCAATTAAAATAGATTGAATTTAATTCAATTTTAAAAAATAAAGGATATTAAATTTTGTTTTATTATTGTTTATTTTCAAAATTTTCTCTTCAAACATTGGAATACAAGTTATTAAATAATATTTTAAAAAAAATGTTTTTAAAGGGTTTAGGCCCATAGCACACTTGAGCTAAGCGAGCTAAACTACGTAAGCTAAGTTTCTCGCTGAAAGTTAAAAATGCAGCATTTGCATTGGTCATCATACACTTCAGCGAAGCTATGAAACTACGTGGCCTGGTCATGAGCGACACGACCTAACCCACCTCACGTAATTTAGGCCTTAACTACGCGAACGAGCTTCGCTGGCATCGGTGAAACTAACATATACGTACTTTCAGGATTATACAGTGTAGAATTGATGCTTGCAAAAATGTAGTATCTTGTCGACTTAAATGTGTCAACAAAACTCAATAAAATGTCTTGTTCAAATTCCTCTTCAGACAAACCTGAATCGGAATCTATGTTAGATCTAGTAATAAAATAAATGGCTAGAAATGAAGTCCGACAAAAATGCATGCATATTGATCCTATTTTATAGTATAGACGTTTGGCTGGGTAAAATTATAAATAGTACTTCAGTTCGAATGGAAAAATGTTCAAGTACTCTTTTCCAAAAAAAAAAAAAAACTATAATCAAAAATTATAAAAATTAAAATCCACAAATATTTCTTTAACATGCAAAAATCTATTTAAATTCGCACGTAAAACAATTGCAATAATAATTCCGTAAATAAATTTGTCGAAATCAAAAATTTTCTTTTCGTTTCTGTGAAAACGATTAGCGTGATTTATCCTTTTTGGTTTGTATTTTTTTGAAAAATGAAAATAATTCAATACATTGGCATGTTTACCAGGAAAACTGTGCACAAGTTGAATATTTATGTGGAAAAATTTATCATTCTGAATTTGTTTTTCCCATTCTAATTTGTTATGTGTACAAGACTTGTACTACAAGTATATCCACAGAAGTTTTATTTTATACGCTAATTAAATAAACAAATAGAGGGTGAACAAAAAGTATACTAAAATTTGATTTTAATGTAAATTTAACAATCCCAAGTAATCAATATTCCTTTAAAATTCAGAAAATATTCTAGTTGTAAATCTGTTGATTTGCTCTATGAATTATTTATTTGTATTCCTTCTAAGCCATATTAAATGTCGATCGAAACTCCAAATATGCGTCTTCCAAACTTTGGTAGTATTGTAATTTTCCAGAGACAACTTAAAACTATTTAGTGCTTTGTTTTTCATATCTAAACGTATAGTTTTAATTTATCTCTGATTTTACTAAAGAATTTACGTATAAGTCTTAATGCAAAATTAGAAGACACAGTACTAAAGTAACCTTGGAAATTTTTGTAATAGATATAATAACATTTTTTATTATACACCTATACCTTAGCTATACGGCTGCTCTTTATACGGCCTCTCGCTATAACGGCCTTTTTTAATTATGGAACTTTTTCGATTTACGCCCCCCACTAGTTCGTTATACGGCAAAAAAATGCTGTATTAGCGACCTTCTGTTTATTTTCAGCTTCTCTCTTTAGGCAGCACTGCTACAAGAAATAATTGATTCGTTATAGGGCTTTTCGCTTTACGGCCAACTTTTTCGGAACGTATCTAGGCCGTAAAGCGAGGTATGGATGTATTAAAATCATTTCATTCTCAAAATTTTACAACAATAATATTTAAGTTCGACTTCTATTTCTTTTCTTGAAGAATTTTATTCAAGATTAACTCAAATATAATCCATCACCTTTGGTTCACCCTATTTAATGAAAAATAAAATGTTTTAAAAAAATTAATTTGAAACACGTAAAAACTTTTCTAAAGGATATACGAACTTACAAAAGTCTATTTCACACAGCTTTTAAGTTACATATTTCATTTTCCATTTTCTTTTCGGAAAATTCATAAATAAAGCTTTAAACTTTAAAGCTTTTACCTTATTTATTAACCGAAAATATTTTTCTAATTTTCTCGATTCATGAAAATGCCATCAGATTGCGCTTTTTCTAGAAAAAAGTTGACAAAATCGAAGAAATGCACAAATGTTGCTATTTTTCAAAATAATTTATATTTTCGAAAATTTTCCAAGTTTTCGAATAAATAAAATCCGCCCCTTGTAATTTTTGAAAAGCTTATCACCAAAAAGAAAATCTAGCAAATTTTCTAACAAGTCTTTTTCAGTACAGTTTCAGCTTACATCTTAAATACAATAATTATTTTGAGCGCGGAATAGTTTATTGTAATTTTGTTTTTTTTTTGGTTTTCTGTAAAAAGAAAAGTAATTTTCAAATGAAAATATTTAGAAGAAAACTCAAAAATGTATAGAATAATTTTTATAAACAAATGAAAATAAACAAATTTTTTTTTTTGCTACAAAAATATCTTAAAAGTGTATATTTTTCTTTATAAACAACAAGAAAAAACGAGAAAACTTTACTTTTCTTTTGTAGAAAAGAATGAGCCAAAAAAGAAAAACCTAGTTAGTTTATTTTAAAACGTGAAAAATCTAAATTCCTCAAAGCTATAAAGGCTTTTGTCGATATATGTCACATATATAGATATTAATATTCTTAATTAATACAAATATAATAATAGAATTAAAATAGATTTAAAATCTCAATCCCTCGTCTGACACCAGATGTTTGATGTTGCTGTTGTTTTTATACCAAATTGGTAGTTTTCTTATGTGTCAATTGTCTGTCAGTGTTTAGTCCTAAAATTAAATAGTTCTCCTTTATAGGTGGTATATAATAAAGTGAGTGTGTGTATTGTGTGTTTTTTTTAAAGATATATATATATTATATTTAAATACATTTGTATGTCATATATATAGATCCTAATAAATTCTCTATAATTCTGATATAATGTAAGAATCTATATTCTTATATAGACAAATAATTTTCCTTTAGTTTTTCTTTTGGGGTGGTGATAATATTTTATTGATTAATACACCATTTATTCATGGAAAAAAAAAGTATAGAATAAAAAAGACATTATGTTTTTTATTTTATGTTGAAATTGTTCGAGGACGATGCGTATTAGAGCTTTTTTTTTATATGTAAACAAATGAATCCTACACTTGAGAGTTCATACATTGATATCAATCCCAGAATATGTCAACTTAAATGAAATTTATTTCAAATAAAATTAAAAGAAAAAAACTGAGTGTTGAACTTGTGTTGAAACAAACTTGATGAATACAATTCCGTCTAAATATATAATGAATAATTATTATTGTAATAACTTTTATAACGAATAGATTTTTATTATTATTAAATATAAAAAAGAAATATAGAAATCTTAAACAAAAGAAAAACATTTAACATAATCATAGTGAAAAGTGTACTTTGTGCAACTTAATCACAAAATTTTTAAAGAAAGAAACTCTATAGAAGTCATTTAAGGCTCTTTTCTTTTTTGTTATTTCTTTTTTTTGTTTAATTAACGGAAAAAAATATCCTTATTCGAAATGGTTGAAGTACAAAAAGGAAAAACCATGAAAACATCAACATCCTCGAAAAGGGAAACTGTCGTTGTTAGTACGCCATTAAAAAAGGTTACTTTAGTTGCTAAAGAAGAGGTAAGAATTATAATACACAAAAAAAAATATATTATGTAGTTAAAGAAAAAATTGAATTAAATAAATACCTAGAAAACATTTTCCTTTTCCTTTTTGTTTTTATATAAAGATAACAAAAAGAAAATGTTTCATTTCTTCGTCAAATAAAAAGAAAATTTCTTTCAAACATGCCATTTTTTCCATTCTAAAAAAGCTAAATGCATTTGTAGATGAAAAATTTTTGGGTTACAATAATAATAAAGGGTGGTTCCCAATAACTACCAATATTTGACAAAACCAAAGATGATTCCAAACTTATTAACACGGGAGGTTATTTTCCTATTCCTAGTTAGCTTAGATACATATATAAAAAAAATAGTTCCAAAATAGGATGATCCTTGAACCCCACTCGAGTGTTGATTAACTATATTTGGTTTATTTGTTTATGAAATATATAGGTATGCTATATATTGTATTTATATCATTTTCCTATTTTCTGCCCAGTGGAGCTGACTCTATCATGAAAAATGTAAAACTTGGCATTACTTAAGGCATTACAGGATACATAGGATTAAAACACAAAATGGACATGAATTCAGTCCATAAATCTCGTCAGTTACTAACAATACAAGCGCCTAAATCAACGGGAATCACTGAGCACTGTACTTGATCAGTTCATTTGTCATTCTATACATTTTCAACTAATTTAATGACTTAAGCCCAATTTACATAACCGAGTCATAAAAAATGTTGCTTTGAGTACGGATAAAATGACTGCAAGAATAAGATTTTTTGGGCAACAGATTGATTTGTCGAAATTAAGTCTTACCAATGCTTGTTTGTATTAAAAGTGTTGATATCAATTGGTCAATTTCCTGTTTTATTTAAAAGATTTTAGTACTTTTGACTCATTCTGTACATAAGAAATTTGATTATAATAACGATGATATCTAAATTTCCGAGTAATGTTCATTTTGATGAGTTTTAAAAAAATTTCAATTATATTGTCACATCAAGCAAAAAGCAATTTAAAAAACCGGAATTTTAATAAATATTACATTTTTCACATGACTCTAACTCCTTATTAAGTCCTTACAAAAGATATACGAATATATTTCATAATTTTAAATCATATTTCTTAATAATAAGATATGAAAAAAGCTATTTCAAATTTTCAATTCAATAAAAAATATATTTTTTCCGTACATTTTAATTTCCACGGGTTCTTAAGATATTTACAATTTTCCGGTGTCATTCATTTTTATCAATTCCATTAAATGAAAGATTATGATTTTCCCTCAAAGTAAATTGAAAAGTTTCAACAACTTAGTTCTGTCGGTTTCATGTATTTACAATCCATCTTCTGTCATCCACATATCCCTAGAAATATTGGAGAAATTACCAGAACGGATCCATTCGTATAATCTCCATTTTAATTTTACTTGATCTCTGTCATGTTAAATTAAACATGTGACCTTAAACTAACTACTTTCGGTCTGTCCATTAACTCCTTACGTGACTATATTATACTACATGGATATTTTGGTACAAATTAAATCTAATTACGTCCCAAGTAAATCGTTCCCATCTATCTATCCAAAATTAACTTAAATAAATTTATTATGAATTGTATTTATGATTTAATTTATAATATTAATGAATCAAGAAAATAACAGTCAAATCATAATTAATAAAGGTTAAGGTCATCCCTTCTAATTAATTATATTTATTTAACCGAAAAATGTATCAATATTACTTTGGTATACATATAAAGGTTGGATGAGTCAAAAATCATTGTATTTGTTGATGATATCAAAAAAGAAGATATTGGTTCAATCCAATCGGCATTTAACGACATGAGAGATTTCTCAGAATCCTAATATATAGAAATCGAACATTGAAAAAATATCAAATCATGAAACAAAAGAGTCCTTACTGTATCAGATTACTAGTTGTTTCGGTCTCTGCGGAACTTCTTTAATGGTGCAATTTCGAGTTCAAAATAAAACCTATGAAAATGATTTGTCTAGAAGTTCTACAATGACGAGATAATAGTCCTTACAGGTTATCGACCAAAAAGTTTTCCAATAAAAATTCGGCTTTCATTTGTAAAAAAAAAACGGGCGAAACAAATTTTCTGAACCATCCAATACATTTGAATTTCAGAAATTAAATATTTTCATATTCAATGATTTTTCTTCTTCACGTACAATTGAATGTAATTATACATTCAATTGTACAAATCAATGTTAGTCCAGATTTGTATTACATTTTCTTGAAGGGTTGTCTGCCATTTCTCCATTGTTTTATACTCCTTAGATTTCTGTTCAGAAGTTCAGATCGTTGAAAAGACATAGTTTAGTGAAATTTTCAAAACTTAGTTTTATGAATATATATTTTAACTTTGAACCCATCCTTGTTAAAGGACATTAAATTGATAAAAATTACCAACAAAAGAAGACAAATCTTTGGAAATAATTTCGAGGAGATATGTGAAATGAATAGAAATTAAGGCAAAAGAATTCCAAATTCAGTGCCAGGTTTTTCCGTTCTATGGGGAAAAAACGGAAATGACTGCAATTTTTATAGACAGAAAGTATATATCCTTACAAATGCATGTCACTCTACAAATGTACAAATGTACTAGCCCAATCCAATTATTATAAATTTCGCCTTATATATTCCGAAATGTTATTGATTTTCATACCCAAAAAGAAAATATAATACCGAAATTGTCGTTTTATTATTTCTCTAATGTACAATAATTTGCCTTATTCCCGAGAACAATAATCATTTGATAAATGTTAAAATATAGAAAATTGAATGACACAAAAGAGTTATAAAAAGTTTTCTGCTTTTTCTTGGAAAAAGAAAGTTTTTACTGAACTTTTGTACTAACATACGAATAGGTTTTTATATTAAACAACCTTTATGACACACGTTCTGAATAAACTGCTTGAATCGATATTATCAATATATACTTTAATATATTGAAATAATATATACATAATACAGAAGATATAACATTTTCTGATGAAAAATTAATATATTCTTATAAGGCAAACATTTATTGAAATTTTGGCAAATGAATTTCGAACATCTGATAAATCTCATCTAGTAAAATGAAGTTACATTATACATCAATCAATAAATGCTTATAAAATATGAATTTTCTTTTAGATATTATCTCCAAATATTGGTATATATTATGTTTTTAGATAAAATGTATATACAAATGTATATAAAGACAGAATATAAAATGTCTTCATATATTTAATGTACTTAATGTACGTTATTTATTCATCTAACGACTTAGAACGAAAATCGTAAATGAATTTTGTTTCTTAATTCAGATTATTTTCATTAATAAATTATTTTTAAAAAAAATTTCCTTTATATTAATTATAAGTAAAAGAAAAATAAATAATTTGTGAAAATCCAAAATCTAACTCTCTGGGCAACAAAGTTTAAACGACTGCAACTCACTCCAAACTCTGTATTCGAGAGCTATTGATTTGCCTTTGAAGTTTTAAGTTTTTTGGTTTAATTTAAATAATGTAATTTAAACAAACTAATTTCGTATTTTATTTCCAAATAATTCTTCAATTTTAGTTCGAAATTTTTATCTAAGGACTTTTCTTTATAGACGAAAATGCAATTAACAACAAAAGTCTATTTTAAGTATAAAAGAAAATCCACTAATGAGAATTGATGTCTTTATTTTAATTTTTTTTTTTCAATACTGTTGATATAATATCGTAATTTACCTAAAAATCGATGTCCTTTTTACAATATATGATGTTTTAACAAGCTCTATGGTTTGATTGAAGAAATAATAGGCTCTATTAGTACACGAAAAATTTCAAACGATACAATTTTGTTTAATTTATAATTTATGAATAAAAATTTAGAAAATTCATAGAAAATCATCAATTCTATTTAATACAAGTTTTAACTTAACATAAAATTAAGTACTTTTATTAAAGCGAAAAAGTTCTTATCACCTCTTTTTCAGTTCATACTTGATGATTGTAATCCATCCTCATATAAACTCATGTTCCTTATCATTACTAAACCAGTATCAAATATATTCCTAGTAGGTGCGTATTAAAGTTTAAGTGGAAACGATTATAAGCTTACTATATATCAGTAGATTGTGGAACAGTACGAGTATATAATATTGCTTTACGTGTTCTTATCAAAAAACTTAATATTAAAGCTAAGTCTAATTCTTATATACATATAATTACAATCAAAACCAAATACAATACAAATATTATATTCTATGATTTTTATTATAATTTAAAATTGGTTTTATGGAAAATATATTTCATAACAATATCACAGAAGTATAGTATTTATACTTCTATCGAAAAGTATTTATTTTTGCTAAAAGCTTTATTGTGTTATTTTTGATTTTCAATCAATTAATTAATTGTATTAGAAGCTTATACATAAGCCAAAAAAAAATTTGATAATAATGCTTTCTTCCTATAGAATCATAGTAAAGCCTTAGCGTTGTGATGGTAAAAATTTCTGACCTCTATATTTTGATGGATCTTAGCATTTTCACCTGCATTATTTACAATTAATATGCAAAACTTAGTAATTGTACAAGGCATTCTGTGGAACATATCTACCGTGTAAAAACAGGATTGAGTATACATAAAAGGAATTTTTCAACTGATGAACACCAATTAAATGAGATTACAAATGGGATTGAAGAGCATTCATACTGAATGGGGACATATCGTATCTTTTAGGCTGGTCTATCCAGGAAATACATTCCAAGTTTTAGGAAAATTGGTTGAGTAGTTTTCCAGCAACAACACTCAAAATTACTCGGGTTTATATTGAAGTGTCGAAGAATACTAATTTCGAATATGTTGTATATAAAAGCGGTATAAAAGCTTTACTATGTAAAGATCCGCTCTAAATAATTACTTAGTTTTTATCCATTTATCCATATAGGTAAATACTTTAATAAACAAACCTTGTTATCAATTATGTCAAACACAATTTATTGTCGAATAGCTAGTTTAGATATTAGGGGACTGATATTATCTTATTTTTCTTGTAGTCTCGTAGTATGAAAAAAAATATATCAAAAATTTAGTTAAAAATGCAGAGGTTTGTCATAGGGCAAACTTGATAGCTTCAAAAACGTGTCTTACGAAATGTTGAGAAAAAAGTTATCTGATTTTGAATAAAAAACGATGAACAAAATCGTGTAGCTGTATATCCTTGTCATGTTTGAATTACACTCCACGTATCTAACGAAATTCACTTCATCTTTAAAAACCAGTGACTGTAAAGGTATTTCGAGCTCCCTTTTCGTCAGAGTTTATTACTTTTAAATGATATAAAAATAAACTATTTTTTTTTAAAGAAAAATTCAAATTGGTAAAGGAAAATGGAAATGATTTTTTATTTTTTTAAGCATGAATAAAGTCATATAAACATAATTCTGATTAAAAATTTGCATAATATCATTTTTATAACAAAATAGCAAAATCTTCGCCCTAAATATTGTTTTTTTTATTTTGTGTCACCCTAGAAAGCAATCCATCATCATCATTTCCTTTTTTATTTCGAATTTTCCATACGAAATATTATATAAAACGAGAAGTTATATTATATATGGAAAATTTGAAAGGATAATGATGTCAAAGTGAAATCCTTTGGTCTTCTTGGCACATTTTCTTTCAAGATTTTGAGTTCTTATACAATTTTATAATATACGCAAAATGGCACGTACTAATCTTTATAATAATTCACTTTAAGCTTTTGTAGTTTATCTTTTAATAGAATATCGATATACTCGTGTATAAAATACATTTTGTTTTATTATATTTTAATGAACATATCAATATAATAGAGAAAAAAAAACCATAAACAAATAACAAAATCGGCCTACAGCCAATAATAACTGAGAAACTTGCTAGTTGCTGACAGTAAAGATCCGAATCTATCGTTACGCCAGCCGGGTGTAGCTCATGATAAATAATTCCTTCGCGATTCCAGCAAACACGCACAACAGCTTCCCTAAATAGTACTTTATATTTTCAAGCTTTTCTCTGCATACATTTATTTCGTCCTCTAATCTCGTTTTCGATTCTCAAAAACTTTGGTATTTTATACACGTTATACCCGTTTTTAAAACAGGTCATTAATTCCCCAAAAAAAAAAATGTTGACCTCTCAAAATTCTCGTTTTTGTTTCTAGAAAATGATAACCCGAGAATGTGCAATTTTGTGTATCTTATTTGTTGACGATGTAAGAAATTCTGACCCTAAAATCATAATCCAAAACGTCAAATGGGAGTAAAATATAAAAACAGCCGACAATGAATGAATTACAGACATGAGTAAAAAAAAGAGAGTTGAATTTTTTACGTTTGATTCTACTTTGAATAAAAAAAGTCAGAATTCATCAAAAAAATGTTACATTTTTCGGGTTCTAATTTTCATACGAGAAATGAAATTCGGCTCTAATTTAGTGCGTAACATAGGTTCTGATAATATAAATCTATTTTAGAAATTTCATTGATATCAGCGAATGAAAAGGGATGAACGAATCGAGATAACTTGATACACATCTGGTGCTTAAAATTCATATTGGAATACTACCGGAGGGTATTAAAAATTATTTTAAAGTTTAATCAGATCAAAAATATCAATGCAATTTTTATGATCCCATAAAATTATGAACTACAATTTACATAACTTGTAAACTTTTGTTAAACCACATTTTATGTTATCAACTGGAAATATTAAAATAAATTTTTATACATTGTTATTTTTTCCAATACTTTATGTTTTTGTAAGTTTAACTTAAATTTTAAACAATTAAGAATCTAAAACGTAAATTTTCGTAATAATATTCTAATAAAATTAAATATTAATCTTAAAAATTTATAAAATAACAAATAAAATAGATTTATATCCCGACTTATCTAGCATTTGGATATACTCCTGATGTGCAAAAGAAAACATAAATCAATCATTTTAAAATACTTTTTAACATTGAACTAGTGGGATTTTATTTTTTGCAATTATTATTCAGTTTATTTTCCAATGTTTCTAAAAATTTTCCTCCAAACAAAATGTATTTTCTTTCTATTTTTATATTCACATATATTTAATCACCGAATTAATGTAAACCAAACATCCAAATTGTAGCCAATGAAATTTTTTATAACTTCTTAAAATAGGAAACAATATAATCTTCTGGAAATCATGGTCTGGTAAACAAAATTTATAACTTCATCTGAATTTTTGATACAAAATCTTTTCTCTTGTATCTTTTTTTATCTCAGCCAGAAATTGCCAAATGTTCACTTATAACATTCCTATATGTACCCAATTATCGATCTAATTGTATATATTAAAATTATTTTAAGAAAACTTATAGAAATTACTAGTCTTTCTTATTGTATTAACATTTTCCTGCATTATTATCCAAATTTCCTTAAAAAGTATTTGCAACAAAACGACTCAAAAAATATATATTTGCAACTTAACAAGAACGCAAATTAGTAATATCAATAACTGGAATACAAGGTATCTATGATACCAACAAATTCATTTTATTTATGTCGATATTAGGGACAAGAGAAGGTTTTACCATAGACCTACCTAAGATGTCCAAAATAAAATGTTAAGGCATACAATTTTGTTCGGTATTCTTCATCTGTAAATTATCTTTTTATATATATATTAATAATAATATTGAATTCTAAAATAAAATAAACTATACTAAATTGAAATTATATAAATATTAAAATTTTATTTCAGGAACTAGTAACAGTGTCTCCAGAAAGACGAAATTGGCGTGGTATTTTTATTGCTCTTCTTGTAATAGCGGCAGTATTTAGTCTAATCATATTTTCCATATTTTTATTATCACCTGGTAAGAATATTTTATGATTGATTAAATTTATATAAATAAAATTATTAGCTAATTTTGCATATTGAAAATTTTATGTTTTTTAAAACCTATTTGCAATATTTTTCCCTTGATTGATGGTAAATCTTTAAACTTATGGACCGATTTAGTTCGAGTTTTCATTTTTATAATAGGCCTCTCGAATATATACCATCACATCCCTTAGTTACCACCCTGAAAAGTAACGTAAAACTCATATATTTGGAAAATTCCTATTCATCTGTCCGCCTGTCTGTGAGTGGAAAGCTTTATTTTATACGATATCTCTCGAACGGACCTAGTACCAGGGATAGCGGAGCACTGGTTTTGCCAAAGGGCAAAAATTGGAATTTTTTTTAGAATTTTCTAATTCTTACTTTGGACGCGAGCTTAGTTAATCCCAGCTCTGTTCTCGAACGCGTTATTCGATGTAATTGAAATTTGTTGAACAGTTTAGTTAGGTATTAAGAGGAACAGATCCTTATTGTTTTTTGTATCAATCTGATAACATGATTATGTAATCTAAGACTTAAATTTTAGAATATAGATTTCTGAGATGATTATGTTCAATCAGATTTAATTTGATGAGGATCAAGTAAAGGATCAAAATGCTCATAATGTCAACTAAAAATTTTCCAATTTACCTGAAATTAATTCCCTGTGTTTATCTTAAATATTACTATTACAAGAATGCATCCAAAAAGTTTTGACAAAATGGACATGCAAAATTATTTGATAAGTCTTGATCCATTTTTTCGAATTTAAATGGAAGAAAACATTCTTCCTTCCATTGACAATGTATTACTATTTGTGCACATAATATTTATTATTTATTAAGAGTTTTTTCTTTTCTCTCCAAGAAAACAAGTTTGTATAAGAAATAATTTATTATTTAAAAGAAATGTAAACTAACGAAAATTTTTCCACATAAAATGTTTCTTATTTTTCTTCAATTTTTGAGTTTATTTTTCCTTCACGTTAACAACTTTGCTCTATAAATTAGAGTTTGTAGTAAAACATGTGCAAATAATATCCATTTAGGAATCTTTGCAAAAATTTATTTACAAGAAAAATTCCCTCCCAAAGTACTTAAAAAGGATACGAATTTTTCTTGGGAATGAACTAATCTAATAAAATCTTAATAAATTTGTTCATATATTCATATATCTCTATTTTTACTTTTCAGAGGATGAAGGTGCTCGTGTTAAAGGTAGACGAATGGTGATAACAGATGTTATAGGAAAAAGTCTTCGATGGAAATCATTTAATGGAACATGGAGTAATGGTGGGAAAATCATAAAATATTATATTAAAAATTCAAATTAATTACAAATTTTAAATTTATTATTATTCAGATGTTGAACTAATTTATAGAGATCCTAGCGGAGGTTTATCAATATTAAATTTAGAAAATTACACAACAAGAATATTAATGACAAATTCAACATTTGTAAGTAGTTTCCATCACTCTTAAATAAAAAATTATTAATATTAATATTCGTTTATATATTTTAGAGACAATTAAATGCTGAAACATTTCTAGTATCGCCTGATCAAAAATATGTACTATTAGTATCGGATACAAATTCCGATGGTTCAAGGTATTTTGCACGCAATTTATGAATACTATTAATATCTTTCCATATATTTATATTTCTGAAGTACTATATACTATATGTACAATCGTGTATCCACGTCACTACTATATATTTCTATAATTCTTCAACAGGTATCATGTTTTTGAAGTACAAACAAGGAATACATTTCCATTAGCGCCAAAAGAAAATACAGCAGAAGCACCAAGGTTGCAGCATGTCATGTGGGCACCTAATACAATTCCAAATAACAACAATAATAATAACGGAAAACAGATTTTCAATCTGATAGGCTCACAACAAGGTGCAACAGGTGTCAAATTAACATCACAAGCAATTGCTTTTGTACACGAAAACGATTTATATTATAAACCAAAGGTTCAAGGAGATCTTGTATGTCGTATAACAACAACAGGTATTATATATATTTAGATTTTTCGAATTTTTAGTTCTTATGCCTTGGTTCTTATTGTTTCAGGTGAAAAGGAACTTATTTACAATGCTATTCCCGATTGGATGTACACAAATATTCCAGAATTACGAAGTGATACATTAGCATTTTCACCCGATGGTCTATATTTATCATTTTTATCCTTTAACGATAGCCTTGTCCGTGAATACAAGTAATTTATGTTCAACTTGAAATTTGTTACATTTTTATGAGTTTTCTTTTTATGAGCAATTATTTCTAAAGATTACTTTTTATATTATATAAAACTTTTCAAACAATTCAAATTATACAATCTTAATTAAAATAATTAATTTAATGTAAGTTCATTAAGATATTTCTTTATTTTGTTTGTTTTTTTTATAGATACACTTGGATAGGTGATAATATAAAATATCCTGAAATAAAAACAATTCGTTATCCTAAAGCTGGAACAATAAATCCAAATGTAACAGTTTATGTAGTGAATTTATCAGTTTTAAAATATATTTTTCCACAACAAATCAAATTACCATCAGAAATTTCAAATGGAAGTTATATTGGTGGAATGATTTGGTCATCACCGACAGACTTATCTGTGACAATAACTGATCGAGAACAAACAAAAGCAATGACCGTTTTATGTCGTGCAACAACATTTGTATGCCGTGAAGTTCATACAGAAGTTACAATTGAAGATGGTTGGGTTTTACCGACTGAAAAACCAATTTTTTCAAAAATACAACTTACACAAATCGCTTCATCCACCACATCACCGATAAATGGAACTTTAAAAAATACCACAACAAATTTAAATAATAACAATTCAACAATAGATCAATCAATTTTTGAATTTAGTTCTGGCGGTTATATTTTAAAACGATTATTAGTACGTGATGGTGAACATGGACATTTTAGACATGTTGTATTTATATCAACATTAGATAAACGAACTGTTCCATTAACAATGGGTAAATGGGAAGTAACCGAAATTATTGGTTGGGATGAAACCAATGAAATTGTTTATTATATAGCTGCACCCGAACAAAAACCTGGTCAACGGCATTTATATAAAATCTATTTACGTTTTAATACAACAAAAACTAATCGTGTTTATATAACATCAAGTCAGCCAACATGTTTAACTTGTGATAATTCAGCCAGTACTTTTAAATTAGTCAATAATCTTAATGAAAATATAACCGATGAAGATATTACAACATTTGAAATTCCAAATAATTGCCTATATAATCAGATTTACTTTAGTAAAGATTATTCATATTATGTTCAAGAATGTCTTGGACCTGATTCACCATCAGTCTATTTAATAGAGACATCATCAAATACAAAAATTTCTATACTTCATGGTGGTGATGCATTACGTCGAAGATTTCTTCAAGTTGCACTACCTCAAATCAGAACATTTAGTGTAGAAATTCGACATGGATTTCATGCACAGGTTCGACTATTCTTACCACCGGGTATGAAGGAAGAAGAAGAAGTAGCATTCCCATTAATAGTACAAATGTAAGTGAAAAAATTTCTGGAATGTATTCAAAACGAAATTTTATTCTATATGTTTTCCTCACTATAGAGATGCTGGACCCGGATCTCAATTAGTATCGGAAAAATATCAGGTTGATTGGAACTGGTATCTTTGTAGTCAACGTTCAATTATTATTGCACAAATTGATGCACGCGGAAGCGGTTTTCAAGGAGAATTATTACGAAAACAAGTTCATGGAAAACTTGGAACTGTCGAGATCGAAGATCAATTGGGTGTATTAACGTAAACATAAATGCAATTCTAAATATAATATGAAAATAATTTTTCTTGTTTTTATCAGTTATTTACGAGACAATTTAAAATTTATCGATCCTGCAAGAATATGCGCTTATGGATGGGGATATGGTGGTTATGCTTCGACAATGACTTTGATTGATGATTCTCAACAAGTACTACAATGTGCAATTGCAATTAATCCGATTGTATCATTTGGATATCACAGTAAAGGACTATTTAAGTTATTTATTTAAGAAAAAAAAAACTTTTCAATTTTTTTAAATTCTATCAGATTCATATTTCACGGAAAGATATATACCATTAAATGGAGATTATCTAAGAGCTCTACAAGAATCTGATTTAACAATGAAAGCTGGCAACATAAAAGGACGAAATTTTATGCTTATTCATGGAACTGCAGATACTCTAGTACATCAAGAACATTCTCTGATGTTAGCTCGATCTCTTATTGAACAAGAAGTTAAATTCCGACATCAAGTAAACGACCAGCAAAATAATATATTTAACAAAATAAATTATATATATATTTATATGATTTTAGGTTTATACAGATGAAGATCATAATTTAATGGGTTCATTATATCATTTATATAAAACGATTGAATGGTATTTTGATGAATGTTTTGGTCCAACCGATGACAACGAATGGGATCCAACTGGATTCTTTGTTTTTAAACAATAAAATGGAAATTAACACACTATTCTATGTGCGTCCGCTTCTCATTATATTTTCTCACCAAAAAATAAATCGTTGTTAATGTTTTATATATAAAAATGGTAAAAGAAATTAAATTTTCAAAAAAAATTTATATAAATAACGAAAATTTTTAGAATGAATTTGAAATCGCTAAGTTCGTGGTGTAAATAAATTACAAAAAAAGAAAAAATATTACTTTTAAATAATATGATTTTTTATTTTTAACGAATAGAAATTTTTTATAACTATTTTTGTTGCAAAAAAAATGCAGCCCGTTTTAGGTGCTATGATTAAAATTAATTTAAAAAAAAAAAAGAAAATGAAAGAAATAATATTAATATTATTAAACAAATTATGAAATAATTTATTTTAATTGTATAAAAAATAATGTAGTTTTTTATTTTTTAGTTTCGTATCGAATAATTTCTTTTTTTAGATAGATAATAAAAGCAAAAAACATTTCTGCAATATAATTTTTTTAGTGAAAATATTGTATTTTGAAAATTTTCTCCAAAAGAAAAGTAAATTCAATTGAAACGGGCTTCAAAATTAAAGAAATTTTCCAATAAACAATATTCCAAAATGAAATAAACCACAAAGTAATTTCGAAATACAGGTATTTCTTCATAAACATAAAATAAAAAACAAAAAGTTTTCCAATAGAATAATTGAATATTAATTAGTAATTTGGTTTCAGAAAATAACATTTGTAATACAAAAAAAAAAAATGCCTACATTTTCCATTAAACTCTTTAACTGCCAACTATAATGTTCCCTCTAAGCTAGGCACGTGCGTATTTACCCACCTTAAAATTTGTCAGCAATTAATTCCTAAGTTTGCATCAGAAAATTAAATAATTGCATAATTTCAGGCGCTTTATAAAATGTTTTCTGTTAAGGGCAGACAAATACTGGGATAGTATTTAGTTATATAATTGTTTGATTATTATTCATAGCGTTTTATGTATTTAAAAAAAAAATTTTTTTAATAAAAATACTTGTAAGTTATTATTTGCCCAAAAATTTTGTCCACCTCACAGTTTCAGCCCCAAATATCTTAAATTAGAGGGAACGTTGCTTCTCTAAACACATATATCGGTGCAGTGAATGTGACTAAATATGTCCTGTAAATTCTTTGGGAGTCGAAGTATTAATATCGCGAAATTTCCGTGAATAACTCTATGAAGACAGGATTAGAGATAATCTTAAATGAACTTTATTTTTGAAACTTTATGGCCTAAATATAGAATTTCGTACTTCATTTCAACTATTTATTCGAAAATTTAACTTTTTTAATTGAATAGTTTTTTCACTTTTTATTTTAATTAGCAACAAATATAAATATTTAATTAAACATTATTTTTTTCTTCAAAATTATTTGTTTCATGTGCTATTTAATTAACGAAAAATAAGAAAAAAAATATATATATATATAAAATTATTGTAAAATGACTTATTGTAAAATAATTGTGCCTAATTTATTTATTATGTAGAAAAAGAATAAATAATAATTAATGAAAACAAATCCACTTACAATAAATACAAAAATGGGTGAAAAAAAAAGTTAAGATGGAAAATGCTTATGAATTTAAATAATGTTGATAATTTCATGTAATTTAAAAACAATAAAATATATATATGAAAGGAAGAAATAATAATGAATTGTTTAAATGGAAATAAATATAGAAAATGTAGAAGAAAAAACTGAATTTCACAAAGAAAAACAAAATAAAAATCTTTTTATTTTAAAGATAAACCAAAAGTATCAAAAAGTTTAGATAATAAGAATTCCAAAGCTTTAAATGTGACCGGAGGCTAAAAGAATATAGTGTTTACATAACGTAATTTAATATTGTTAAACATTATATAATAAGAAAATAATAAGGAGAAATTTCTATTGACGAGAAAAAAAGGTGTGTTTAGAAATCGTAATCTTCTTCTAAATGTATTAAATTATAAATTATTAAAATATATTTTATTTTTAATAAAGAAAGGTACCCATAAAGTGGATCAGTTAGAAATCAAGCAGAATTTCCATAATAAATATATTATGAAATAAACAAACATCTTGTGCGTCTATACCCTATGGTAGTTACTACCGTCCGTCCGTCCGTCCGTAAACTCAAAACTCAAAAACGCGTTATCCGATTTTGTTGAAATTTAGAATATGAGTTGGTTATTTCTTAACTGGATATTGGTATTACATTTTAGTAAAATCGACTGAGGGAGAGCGAAGCTATTAAGCAAAAACCATGGTGACCAGAAAGTTTCTTCTTTTTTTATTTGGTTTTTCGGATTTAATTTGAAAACGTTTCAAACAATTTTGTTTAAATTAATTATATTGGTGACCTACATAAAGAGGCGATACCATGTCAAATTACAGTACAATCGGTCCAAGGATAATGGAGAAAGAAATAATCCTAAGAAAAAAGCGTGATCATAAAGTTTTTTTTTGATATACATTAAAAACTGATGCACCGATTTGAATAAAATTTTCAGATTAGACTTATGCTATTCGGGTCTAGGTTACCAGCAAATTAGACGAAATTTTGAAAACAGTAAACAAAGTTATGGAATATTGTTAGTTTTAACTGTTTTTCTGTCTTATTTCTGCCATAGGACATCATAATCGAGTATAGGCCGATTTTCAGTTACTATAGTATGTTTTTTTTTTTTTCTTAAATACCAGACTGGATATAAGTTTCGTTTTCTTTTTGCAAAGAAACCAGGACAAAAAAGATACCACTTTATATAACATTAAACTATAATATTTGATATCCTCATAAAAAAGCTTCTTTAATTTTTTTTTATTCAGTATAATTGGTTATATTATTTAGATAGAGGACGAAACTCACCCAGAAAAAGTCACCAAATTGGAAATATTCTCAAACGTATTTCCCATATATGTGATATAATATTCCGCAGTTTATTTGGGATAAATTAAATGGTTTGGAGAACTTGAAAAAGTAGTGTTTAAAAAGTAGAAATAGTTCCTAATAAATGAATATAATGTTTTTTTTTTAGAAGCAAAACTGGAGTGGAATCGTTTAATTCGATTGATAGTAAATCGTGTCGAAAATACATTGCTTTTTCGATACGATTTGATCGAAATCAAGTTACAAGATTCCACTCCTGAAATGACTTTCTATTTATTTACAGAACTAAAATAGTAGTTGACAAAAGTAATACAGAAAACTAATATTTTAATTTGCTTATTCATTAAAATTAAAAAAAGGCTCAATAGAAAATTCTCCTTAATTATAAGAAATAAGAAAGTTGTAATTAAATAAGTGTTTAACACAAAAAAAAAAAGAATATATAAATGTTTCATTTCAGAGAACAGAAAATTTTAAATGTAATTTTAGTGTTTTTAAAAAAAAATTCCAATAGAAATTATTTTATAAAATATGAAAAAAAAAAGAAAATGAATTGATTTTAAATATTTCAATTTATTATAAAAAAAAAAAAATAATACTAATAAAAACAAGAAAAAAGTATTAAAAATTATATAACATCAAAAAAAGAAACGATTTCAATAAAAACAAATTGATAAAAAGTTTTAAGAATTTCATTTCAAATCTTATATATTAAATTTTTTATATTTATTTAATTAACAATTTCATTTAATAACAATAATTTTCGGGTATAAAAAAAGGCACTGTGAAATTTTGTTCCTATGCAATTTTCTTTTTAGTTTTTTTTTATTCATTTAAGAAATTTTCCAAATCTACATTTGTTTTACTGTCATCCAAATCAATTTCTTCAAGCAAAACTACTGTCTCCAAGATTTTATTTTTATGTTCTACTTCTGGAAAAGCAAAAAAAAAAAAGAATTATTTTGAAAAAATCTAGGCATCCAAGAAAAACGAAAAAAAAATAACTGGTTAAATTGTTTTTTTAAAAATTTTATAAGTTGTAATGTAAGACTAGATAATTTTTAAATTTATGCAAAATTGTGATTTCAAGCATGATTTTCTATGGAGTCGAATAAAAAGGAATTCAAAGAAGATATTGACATTCAAAACGAAGTGGTAATATTTTTTTTCAAATTTAAATTTATAATAATAACTAGCTGACCCGTGACAGACGTTTTCCTGTCCAGATTTCAATAAATTTGTTTGTGATCCGTTTTGTAGATTTGTAAAAAGCTATTGAAAATGTGCAAACAAAGTAAAAATGAGAAAAAAACGTATTTAACTTTTCCGGGACCATAACTAACAAAACAAAAAAAGAATTACACAAATCCACGCATATGGTCTCGAGTTCATACAAAAATCCCATTGAAGAAAACCACTTTCACTTTTCCCCTAATTTTCCAATTTTCTGGCCAAATTTTGCAATTTTTCTTTCCATAAGAACCTTATTCGGACTACTACGAACGTTTTAACATAAAAATTAGCGAAATCGGTTCACCCGTTCTCAAGTAATGCGCTTACCAACGAACAGCATTTAATTTTTATTTATATAAATAGATAATTTAATTACTTGGTATTGAACCCTTTTCTTTGAAGATTTCCATGTCATGTTGAAAAGCATCTTGAAATACTGCTTGTCGTTCTTGTTGGACTTTTCTAATTTGATTTTCGTATTGTTTTATATTTTCCTGATGTTGAGCTGATAATTTTTGTCGGACTTTTTCAAGTTCATCTAAAAATTTGAAAAAATTGAAAAAATTCTTTATCAAAGTGATATCAATTATGAGGTTACTAATTTTCTTTCGTTTGTACATGGATAATTGATATTTGTGTTCAAATTTTTTATCTTGAAATTCTATTTCTTCAATAATATCTTCTAATTCAAGTAATTTTGTTTCACAATCTGTACATAGATTAGCAACAGATGTAATTAATTCGTTACATTCTTGTAGATTATTCTTAATCTTTGGAATATCAACAAGACTAACATTTAAATCGGTCATGTCTACATACAATTTTTCAGTCTTAATTCGAATTCTTGTTATAGATGCATCTACATTGGATGCTTTCGTAGCATTTATTTCGTTGGCTTCATGTATTTCTTTCCATAGATCTTCTTTTTTTTGTAAGAATTGACAACCAGCTGATAAATTAATATCCGATGGAATTCCAAGATCAGTTTTTGTAACATCAAAATTTCCTGTTTGTGAAACTTTTAAATTCGTTGTTGTAAGGCCTTCTTGTATCACATTATTTAATTTTTTTCGAATATTTCCAAACATTTCTTTGATAGGGTTTCTATAATTTTTCTATCTGTAAAAAAAATAAATACGGCGGATGACACTTTTGACATTTCTTTATCAATATAAAAAGGGAAATTCACAATAGGTGTTATTAAAAATTCATTATTCACAATCGTCAAAAATTTTTATATACGTTGAAATTTTAAATATTTCGAATTATACAAAACGGGCGCTAAAAAAAATTTCGCCATTTTGTTTTTTCTTTTTCTTTGTTATTCAATAAAATTTCAGGAATTTTTATTACAGAATAAAAAGAAAACAGCAGATTATGAAATCGACAAATCGACAGAAGAAATACAACAAATAAAAAATGTAAAATTTTCAGAATCGATAAATTCTGCAAAAATGAAACCACCTGAAAAATCATTTAATAAATCGACATTTCGTCCAATTCTACCAACAAAAAGTTATTCACGTCGTAATGTTCCAACAGATATGACTTATTATACGAAAAGTAAACTAAATAAACTTGAGAAAGATTTTAAACTAGAAACTAATGCTAATTCCTTCGATCAAAGACAAAGTATTAAATGAAAATTAATTATCAAAAAGAACTTTAATTATTAACTAAATTTTTATTTTATTCTATAAAAAAGGTGATGAATCGTTATCATCAAAAACAGAATTTATACCACGTTATAAAAAATGTTATACAAATAGTAAACATGTTGAATTATGTAAAACTATTAAACAATCAAATAAGATCCAGAAAGTAAAGAATTCAAGTAATCCTTTTGATAAATCAAAGAATCGCGAATACCAAACGAAACCTACAAAGTGTTCATCAAATGATGGTAAAATTTAAAGAATTTAATTGATTTTAAAAGAAAATAAAAATTTCATATCATTTCTTTTAAGATGTGTCCAAAATAGATAAAGAATATTATCCAAATAAATCTAAAAAAGATAAATTACCAAATATTAAACATGCTAAAAGCGAGGATATATTGTTTACAAAGAATGAACCTGCAGGAAAAGTTGACATCCATGAAAGATTAATTGATCTCGAATGTTGTAAATCCCAGCAATTCAGATTCCATGGAAATTATTTTAGTAAAGATAATGAAAATAGAAAGTTTGTTAATTCAAAAAGAAAAAAAACAGAATTATTTTATTAAAATTGTATTTTTAAACTTTTCCTAGTAGTCGTATTTCTGGTGTGAAAATACTTCTTCGTGGGGATCTGCTCGGAGCATTGAATTGCTTCTTACCACAACTCAAATTAATTCCGTCTAGTAAATATTGTTATTAATTATTTTAAATATTTATATTATTCAATTTATTATTATTTAATTTCAGAAATAAATCGAAAAATTCCAATTCAAGATTCAGCATTTTCATTTTATAGTGGTAAAATCAATTTAGGTTTTTTTAATTAAAATTTTGTTAAATGAAATTTTCTTATTTTCCCCGCCAAGATAAAACTGAAACTTTGAAAGAATTATTTACTACTTCAGCAAAATGTCGAAAAATTAATAATGCAAATGAACAATTTAATAAAGAAAAATGTCAATTTGAATTGATAATCGAAAATTCGATAAAAGAAGAGAAACAAAATCGTCAAGATAATAAATTTTCTGTTGATTTTTTATCAAATATTAAAATTTTTAAGCCGAAAAATATGAATATGGAAATCGAAAATGATGATAAACAAAATATATTTCCATGTAAATCTTCATTTAAATCTAATATTGATAAAAGAGAAGAAAAATGTTTAAGGTTAAATGATTCCAATGAAAATCCCGTCAAGCATTTTAGCACAAATAAATTTCTAAGTAAATCTTTGGATGATTTTTGTATTAATGAACTAAATAATGAAGATCCAACAGAAATTTCATATGATAATTATAACACTTATCTAAATGATGTATTACATGAATCATATCCGGAAAGATATTCTGATTTTAAGTCAATTGAAGAAATAACTTCTATTTTAAATAAAACTATATTAGATCATCAAGAATCAATGAAACTCGAATCGGTTTTTACAATTCCCAACAAAGAAATATCTGTACCAGTAAATAAACGTATTTTATATTCATCTGTATTAAAAGAATCTTTAAAAGAAGAAAAACCTTGTACCTTCAAATTTACAAATATTGAGAATCAAATTAAGTATACTGCATTAAATCAAAAAGAAATTAAAGAATTAAAATCAATTAAAATTAATGAAAATTCGCCGAAAAAACAAACTGAAAAAATCCAGTACGATTTAAAATCATTGGAAGATAATATTAAAGAAAATTTAGAAAGTTTATTAGATGAGGAAAATGAAAATAATGGAAAAAAATCACAACGTCTTTCAAGTACAAATTATCAGAAAATTTTGGATTCATTAAAATATTTGCAAGAGAAAAATTTCAATATGATATCAACAAATATAATACAAAATCGTTTAAATTTTCTAGAATTTTTTAATCCAACATTTAATAACGAATTTACAGCACATATTTTACGACCAAATAACACACCAAATTATATAAATCTTAATAATTTGTATAGAAATGATTATAATTTGCCGTTGAGATGTGATTCGCAAAGCAATAGTAATAATCTTTATGGTAATCAATTGAATGAAAATTCATATGAAAAAGACCTAAAAGATTTGCTATTATTAAGATTTCCACAGATTGTACAAAATACGAATATTTCGAATAATTTTTACAACATAAATAGTATTGGAAATAATATTGTTAATACAAAATCGAATAATTTGTATTTAAATGATTATAATCCTAGTGGAATTGTTTCGAATTCGAATAATCCAATATTATATCAACAGAATAAATCGTTAGATTTGACATCAAATGATATTATGAATAAAACTATAGATTTAGTTGATAATACAATAAATTTCTCGAATTTTACTGGACCTGAACCGTTCGGAGCAAATGACATGAGAACGGTTATATCCTTTTCTGATTTGGAAAAACAAGCTTTAGAACAATATCAAACTACTTCCGATGAAAATATTAATGCTCGTTTTGATATTCTTGAAAAAGAAGCTGAAGAGCAATACAATCATAAATCATCTTCATAAATATTAAAAATTTCTTTATTAAAAAGGAAAAGTTTCTTATTAAAATAAATAAAAATTTCGTCTATACACACAGTGGTCTTCTTGATCTAACATTTAGTTTTTTCTTGATCCCAATTTTAGGCTTTACTTACAATTCCTATATAAAATAAATGACCTGGGATTCGGTTACTCACTTATAACATTTAATCAAAAACGTTAAGGTTTTAAATATCTTATAATCTCGAGAGAGATTGTTACATCACCGCCTCTCACTTGCTGAAATCTTTGTTGATATTCCCAAAACAAATTTAAAGAAATATTTTTTATAGAAATCATAGAAAAATCAAAATTTTAAAACAAAACAAAAAAAAAGTAAAAAATAATTATAAATAATTTCTTTATTTCTTATATAAAAAATCCTTCTATTAATTATCTAAAGAAGTTTTACTGGCATGTGCTGCTCTTGCCATGATATTTGGATGAAATGTTGTATAATAGAATATCATAAAAACGATACCAAGAAAATATAGCACAGTAGAAAATACACAAAGTGGTATAAACGAGATATCTTCACGCATACTATCCGTTGCGTAAATAATGAATAATGTTATACAAATAATATTTTCAATAATGCAAACAAAATAATATAATGTAAATCGATATCTAGTTCGACCTTCTTTCGGTATGATATAAGTGAAAATATATACAATTCCTAATATTAATGTAAATGAGAAACTATGAAAAAATGTATTCGAACAGAAATCTGGTCTATCGAAAAAGAATATTGCCAAACACATTAATAAAGCATGAACACAACATCCGACTAGAGTCCAAATTGGAAAAAGACTTGCTACTATGGCGATACATAAAACACGAGATACTAAAAAAAAGAAAGAAAACAAAATAAAACAAATCAAATAAAATAATAGAACGAAACAACATAATTAAATGATAAATACAATTCTATAAAATACAAAAAAAAAAGGTACCTGTTATAAAAAAGTGCCAAAAATATTGCATAATCACACCACAGAGTGATAGTTTTTCTTTATCTGGTTGAATATATCGATTGTATTTATGATATACGACCATACACCAACTTAAACTGACGAAACAGCCTCCTATTGCAGATAGTTGCATCCCTAAAATAATGACTTATATATAAAATATATAACTGATAACGATTTTCGATTAAATTTTAATACAAGTCATTTCGTTTTCTCCAGCTAGAATAATTGAAATTTGTAAAACTTTTTGTGGTGCCGCTTCTAGAAAACATTCAAATATTCGAATTAATGAAACATCACTTTCTTCTTGAATCATGTATTTAAAAAATCTGAAAAGAAAAACATAAATTTATTATTTGTTTTTCCATCAAAACGGCGGAATATTATACTTTTTCTGATTGGTTTCGTCATTTCGATTTTCGGCTTTTTTACTAGCAACAGCATGTGATAATGATTGGCAATATCGAAAGAAGAACGGAAATATTATAACAAACCAGAAAATTTCTACTAAACTATGTTTTCTTCGATTCGATATTCGTCGATCAAGTGCATACCTAAATAGAAAAACAAAACGTATAAAATCAAAATTCTTTGCCAAAAAAAAAGAAAAGTCCCATTTCTACGAACATGTATATCGAGATGAATGATGTAATTATCATCGGTATAAAGATACAACATGATGTCCATGCAAAGTAGTTTATTTTGCCGCTATTATAATACTCATAGGCAACCAATATATTTAAGATTACGCTTACCAATCGTAATATAATTGAGATAATAGTTGAAATGATGTCCCAATAGCTGACGACACCATCATCCTTCAATTTACTATATACAACTTTTTGTACATATTTACCAGTTTCTTGAATTAAATTAGAATCAGTTTCAACAATATTCTCATTATAAGATGATGTACATTCCGGTGAATTCTCATTCTTCTCTTTGGGGGCAACAATTTCTTTATGGTTTTCATTGTTTTGAGTATTTATAATTTTATCGAAATAATTATCAGTATCTTTAATTAGATGAGAATCTGTTCCAGTTGTGTCTTGCAATCCAGAATCTTTATGTGATTCAAAGTTACCATTTATTTCAATTTTTGACATTTTTCTAACATGATTTAGAAAATTTTAGCAAATTCTTGTTTTTTTTTTCTCTTTTTACAATTGTATCACAGTCATGTTCCCTTTATGGGATATTAGCGAAAACTTCCAACCGAGATCATAAAGAATATTTGAAATAAAATTAAATATTAAATTATAAAAATATAGAAAATATAAAATCAAAAAAAAATAAAAATAAAATACAGCGTTGCTTCAATATAAAAGAAACGTCAAAACTTATTATGATTTTAAGGGCTGTCCAAAAATAATATTTGTCATGCTCATGGCGTGCATCATAACTATATTTGGATGCACATTTCAAATCGATTTGAAATGCATATAAACTTAGACTGATTTGAAATGGAATTAAAATATGTAGACAATTGAGAAAAGCAAATAATTAATTCTTATTTATTTATTTATTAATTCATGAAAATGGAACTACAATTGATATCATATCAATAACCAGATGAAATCAACTCGAAACCATATTTTACTTGGTTTCAACTTTTCAATTAGGCATGTAAACGAAGCAAATGACAAAGCTTTGACGGGAATAAAATTTATTAAACTAAATAAAAATACATTTTCAGAGGAAATAGATAGGAAAACACGATAAACAAGGAAGAAGTCACAAGCTGGCCCTGTAAAAACAATTGTTTTTGGCCAAGTCTAGCCCTCTTTCTGTGGAAATTGGCTCTAGAGTAAGGCGGTCTTAGGACCATAGTTTAAAAAAAAAAAAAAAAAAAAAGAGGAAATAGATACAAGAAATAAACATTTAAAACTCTGCAATTCTAATAAATTACATAAAACAAATTTATGATTTAGTTTCCTTCATAATAGGCTTTTTAAAAAGAATTTTCCTTTCGCCAAATTTTGGTCTTTTTGATGGAAATTTTTCATAATCTAATTCTAGTAACTTTTTCTCAGATTTAAATTTGTTTTGATCTTTTTTTCTCTCATTGTGTGAAATCACTGATTTCATAGTATTTCCAAGAAATCTTTTATTAGTTTTCTTCAAAGGACAATCTAACCAACCACTAGGACCCATAATTTCAGCACGTACAGATTTAATGGCAATTTCACGGAATATCTCATTCACAGCTCGCCTAAAAATTTATAATTTTATTAAATTTATATAAAAATAAAACAAATAACTTTTACAAACTTTTCAAGTTCATTGTCATCTGATTTTTTCACCATATTTGTTTCATGCTTTTTAACCTCAGCAGGCTCGGAAGATTTTTTACTTTTTGCTTTAGCCATTATTTTATGATATATTAAATAATAATGTAAAATAATTAACTTTTAAAGAATATCAAATTATTAAAGTAAAGTTCTAGAGAAACGTCAAAATTTATTATGATGTGTAGGGTTATCCAAGTTTTTTTTGTCGTTCGTAGAGTTAAGGCCTAAACAGAATAGTAATGTTATGACCGAGTTGAAATTTGCATATAAACCTTTTGTTACCTTTTTTCCATTTATTTTGTTTATCTGTTTCCTAAAAAACGGAAAATGTGTATATTTCTTATTTTATTTGTCATTGATTTTTCGTTTCTTTTCCTTCCTGCAAATACTTTGAAAATGTTAGAAAAACTGACCGACGAATATTTGATATCTGAAAAGAAAGAGAAAAAAAAATTGAACCATCAATTTATGAAATGAACATGATTATCTTTCTATATAATATATCTCCTTGTAACGTCATTGGTAAACAAAAATCAAAAATAATGCAATAGTCACGCGTCAAGCTGAAGTGAATATATTTAAAAAGAAAAAAAAAAAAAAAAAAGAAAAAGGTACAAAAAAAAGGTTTGGCACATTTTTATTAAGTTTGTTCGGAATTATTTAATCTAGATTCGAATTTCAAGAATCTATTTAAAATAGTGTTTTATTCAAGTTTTCGATCATATATTTGAGGGAATTCGAAAGAAGTTTTTTCAAGAACAATGAAATTCCAGTGATGAATTGTAATAAAAATTCCTGAAATATTTTTAATATGAATTCATTTTTTTGAGATCAGTGTAATTCCGGTAGTCTTTTGATTTTCAAGCTTTTCAAGTAATACATTTTTTTTTTTTTTTTTGAATACAAAAAACATAAGTAAAACGTTTCCAAGATAATCAAAAAAATGGACCAATCTGAGGTATTTTATCAAAAAAAAAAAACATTGTGTTTCTTGCAATTTTGTTTACTAAATCAAAAGAAAAAACGTGCACATGAAAAATGAATAAAATAATATTATAGGTTCTTAAATTTTAAAACAAATGAATTAAATAAAAAAAAAAACACGTTTTGTGCTTTCCACTAACAAAATTGTGTTGCTAAATAACTCAAAGAAACACCTTAATTCGTAATAATTTTTTAAAAACTAATTTTACTAAATTATATTATTTGCTGCTGCAAAAAAAATCTTAGGGATGGTAAATTTTCCAATAATCGCTCTTACTCACCTTGAAAACAGCAAAAAAAACTTGTTTCAAGAAACCTACATACCTTGTAATTGAATTTCACGTAAATTTTTTCACTCTTATTTTGAATGAATATCGAATGACACAATAAAATATTCCATTTAAAAATCCAATAAATATATAAATATATAAAGAAAAAAAACAAATATATATTTAAATTAGATGTCCACTTCAAAAAATAAGAGCAAATCCGGACTTCGAATGTTATGGATACCTGGCCGTAAAAAGCATCAACATAAAGGTAGATACGATACAACCAATAGACAAATTGATTATTCTGGAAAACAAAAAAATACCGAACCATGGTCTCTCGGTGGAACCAAAAACCAAGAGATGCTATTTAAATCGTAAGTTTCATGAAACAAAAACCTTTTTTTTTTTCACAAATAAATCGAATTGGTGTGTAATCTCATATTTCATTTTTTATGTACATATTAAAATTTCATATCACATTTATAATGTTTTAACATTATACCAAAAATTTATTCGTAAATTTATGATTAAAAATGTATTTAACACTTTTTTTTTGGTAGTCTCAAATTGAGACACAATATTATTAAAAAGCATGAAGGCACTTGTAGTACATAGTTTCACATGAATTTTAATTGAACAAATTAAAAGGTCAACTCACGTACAATCATTTCTGCGTAAAACATAGCACCAAGCCCAAACATTTTTGTATATTTTCTTTGCACTTTTCTTTCATTCAAACAAATTTTATAGGGAAAACTATTTTATCAAAAATAGGCCTTTTTTTTTATAGTATGTTAAAATATTATTATAGACAAAGTCTAGACTTCAGCAATAGCGAACTTATGGCCCGTGAGGTAATTTTTGAAGGCGTGGATGGAATATTCATTCAGAAAGTATACCTAAAGCTGGACTTATGGTCCAAGAGGCAATTTTGATGGCGTGGATGGATATTCATTCAGAAAGTTTAACTAAAATTTTGTAAATTATACAAAAATAAAATTTCGATTTCAAATCTTTGTAAAACACAAAAAAGAATTTTAAAATTATCTATTCAAATTGCGTGGACAATTTAAAAATTTATTTATCAGAAGTTATCAATTACTAAACCCAAAATAAATAATGCTGACAAACCAGTATCATGAAGAATGGGTTTCAAAATTTGAAATAATCGAAAATATTTGCATTGTGAGCCATACAAACGGTACAGCTCGGAGTTATAATATGAAACGACATTTGAAAACTATCTTGTTTAATTGACGGAAGAATAATTTGCATAAAACTGAATTGAAATCATTTTTCATGCTTAATATCACATCATCTGGTGAACTGTATAACACAGGAAAACCCTATTCTGAAGGAAAGAAAATAATCATCTCAGTAATGACAGGAAATTTTGCACTAAATTTAATACTATTCAAATTTTAATTTTCTGTTGCTTTTAC
The DNA here is from genome assembly GCA_963422695.1 of Xylophagus ater. Lineage (NCBI taxonomy): Eukaryota > Metazoa > Arthropoda > Insecta > Diptera > Xylophagidae > Xylophagus > Xylophagus ater. The sequence goes on from OY730478.1 coordinate 5,981,534, forward strand.
GCTATTAAAGATTGATTAAAGAAATCAATATAAAAACGGTTCTAATTTCTTAAATTACTCAGTTGATATATTTGACTCTGTGACTTTCATTTTATAAACTTGATCCTGATCCACCGACAAAAAAGGTTCTGCCATCACTGATCATAGACCATAGAACATCAGTTTCGATCATGAATATAATTTCATGTCCAATAAAATCAATAAAACAATGATTATTGATGTTTTTTTTAAAATGTTTGTATAAATTATGTTTTAAAATCTTGGAACACATATCCCTGAAGACTTCTCAAAATTATTCAACAATTGATTCAATAATTATCTCATCAATAGCGAAACACGTAAATAAATCAACACAAATATTATTTTATGTATAACTAGTTTTAATTAAAACATCATTGAAACATAAAAAATGATGATCCCAATTATAAGAATAAATATTATTTCATTCATGATCAAATTTCATATCAAGTTCATTTGATTATTTTACCATTTTGTGTTTCCAAAGATAAGCACTTGAAAATAAATAAACAAAAGTTAAATAATGAAATTTGAGATTTTGATTATATTACTTACTAAAAACAATTGCCATTGAATTTATATTTTTTGTCTAAAAACTGATTGAAATAATCTCGATTACGAAATAAACCATGATTTCATTGAAAGCCTTTTTTTTAATGATAGCCTATGGTTAGGTACTACCAGCAGGTATATTAGTTTTGTCACTACATTTGTAATGCATAGAAATAATCATCGTAGAAAGGTTTCTAGGGTGTAGATGGGTAGAGAATCAAAAGTTATATCGTTTTATGCATGTCCGTCCGTCCGTATACAAGATTGAACAAAAACGCGTTATCCGATTTTGATGAAATTTACAATGTGAGTTGGTTCTTCTTTAACTGGATTTGGTATTGCATTTCAGTAAAATCGGCCGAGTGGAAGCGAAGTTATAAAGCAAAAATCAGAGTGATTAGAAAGTTTTGTCTTTTTCGGTTTTAATTGGAAAGTTTATGAACCAATTTCATTGAAATTATTTACACATATTGACTACATAAATAGGCGATATTGTGCTAAATTTCAATAAAATCGGTGCAAGGATGATGGGAAAGAAATAGTCGGAGGAGAAAGTCAGCCTATTCATAAAGTTTTTTGGTTGTACATACTTTAAAAACTAATGTACCGATTTGAATAAACTTTGCATGATAGATTTATGCTATTAGGGCCTAGGCTACCTACGAATTAGAGCAAATTTGAAAAAGTAAAATCAAAGTTATGCAGAAAAATCCTTGAGTTTTAGCTGTTTTTAAGTTCCATTTCTGCCATAGACCTTCAAAAAATCGGGTATAAGCCGATTTTTAGTTACTATCTGTTTTAAATTGGTCTTGATTTTTAATCTAGATTTATTTGTTTTGGAATTTTCTGAATGAACTCGATAAATGCGTACACAAATTCTTTTTCTTTTTCTTTTTTTTTTTCTTCAAAATAGTCATAATGATAACAAAAATTAAATAATCATGAAAAAAAACCAAAATTTTGTACTAATATAAAATAATAAAAAAAACTATTTGTACCTTCCTTCACACACAAAAATAAGAAACACAAAATTTAGTAATTCTTAATTTAAAAACAAAAAACAAAAGAAAAATATATTGTGATGCAAAAAAATGAAGAAATTACGACCGTTAAAAAATTAATAACATATTTTGAGTAAATATTATAATACTTTATGAATAGATCGAAAAGAAATCTCTACAAATATATTTAATTTTTCTTTAGAGAACAATCAGGAAATTCTGAGTTAACAAATATTGGTCCATTATTGCCATCAACTTGTGTTATAACAGCAGCAGGAAGTTCAAAAGATTCAACAGTTACAATGAAACTCGATGAAGATGAAGTATATTTTAGATTTAGAATATTTTTTTTTAAAAAGAAACAAATATCTTATATATATATCTTTTTTTTAGCAAAATAAGTTTTCAATTTTGGAAACTGAAAATGAAAATCAAGAAAATATAACAAAAACAAAAGATCCGGAACCGAATGAACATTGTCTTCTCGATAAACGTGACAATACTGAAACATTACCGATGAATGATAAAAAAGATTTTCCACAAAATATTCCGAAGGTATAAAAATAGTTTTCAATTATTTTTTCTTATTATTTTATCCTGTAATATATGAAAAGTCGAAACTAGCTTGAAGCTGGGTTGAAATGCATCTGTACGTAGATCGAATGAAAATCGTTGTTTTCGATTCAAGTCGTATCTTAAAATAACAGCAGTTGCAATGTATTTTTGATTCGATTTAGTTTCAATCGAATTACATGATTCCATTCCAGGATAACTGTGCTTTGGTGACTTGGTCTAGTCAAAAAAATTTCGTAATTATGGCCGGTTCAATATACATTCGTTTATCTAATATATAAAAATCAATGTTTGTTTGTTTGTTCGTATTTTATGCGCTGCCATACCGTTCGTCTGATTGGGATAAAACTTTGCAAACTTATTGCTTGCACTTGCGGGAAGGTTATAGGCATAGTATAATTCCCGAAGTTTACCGAAGTATGCCGAATTATTTCGAAATTTACCGAAAATTAACGGTCTTTAAGAAAAATTATCGATATATTTCGATTATTGATACTTTTTTTAAATATTTTTCCGAAGTTTACCGAAGTGTGCCGCAATATTTCGAAATTTACCGAAATCTCCCGAAAATTAACGGTCTTTAAGAAAAATTGTAAAATAACATTTTTAAACTTCGGCAAATGTCGGTAAAGTTCGGCAAAGTTCGGTAAATTTCGGCACACTTCGGTAAAATTCGGCAAAATATATAAAAAAGGTATTGAAATAAAATATAATTTATATAAAAAACCAACGAATATAATTAATATAAAATCTAATATAAATATAGAAATATATATAAAGTTATATAATTCCTTCTGCGGCAGCAACGCACCAGGTACCAGCTAGTTGGTGAATAAAACAAAAGAAATCTGAAAAAATTAGAATTATAAATTACTTAGCGTAGTGTTTTTTATATTTTTTACTTCGCGGACCCATTCATTAATAAGCCTGAAATCTGGAGACCGTGAACATGATTTTTCAATCGTCTTATATCCCATATACACACATGGAAATTTCAATCGAATCTCGGCTCTGTCAATGTTTTCTAGATATTTTATGATATTTTAAAAGAGAGAAACAAGCTTCTAATGTAAATTACATTAGTAACGTGCTTCATAATTATTCACACTTGAAGTTAAGACGTCATTGTCGTCTATGTGGCTGGCCTGATGAAATATCTAGAAGGCATTGGCTCTGTCGACTCTCCATATATACAAGTAGTAGTTTTTAATCTTTAATTTTCTGAATTAAATTTTTCTTTATTTTTATTTTTTTAAAGGATGATATTAACTCAATCGAAAATGCCGATAAAAATCCGATTATAAAACAATCAAATTTCGATTTAACTGATAGCAGCTTATATAATGTTAATAAAGGTGAAAATGGCAAAAGAAAAAGTAAGAAAAAGAAAAAGAAAAATAAGAAACACACAGATGATAATAATGAAGATGAAAAAGCCGTGAAATGCCTTTATTATACGTTAATGTGCTGTGAATGTACAATCTCATAGAGTGATATATATTATTAAGGATTATATACAAAAAAAAAAATTGAACAAACAAAAAACTGGAGTGATATCGTGTAACTCTCTTTGAACAAAATCCTAACGAAAAAGTATTATGAATGACAATACTTTTCCGATTCACGATTCCATTTCAAATTCCATTTACACAAAATGCCAAAAAAATGGTAATTTAGAACAAATCATGCTGCAATGAAATGAAATACAATTTCACAAAAAAAATGAATTTAATTTAATCTCCAATGAAAAAACAAAAAGACATCAAACGGAAAAAAAGTGTCCTAATACTTTTTTTTCCAATACAAAATTTAGAATTATTTACATTTCTACAAAATATATTTTGCTATTACTTTTAAATAATTTAAGAATTATTAACGTATTCTTTTGTTTTTCTTTTATGAAAATGGGTCTTGTATATTTATATATATATATATATATAATTCGAATATAATTATAATATATATTTTTGGTAAAAAATGTTGTTTTAATAAACGTAAAATCGGCCTATAGCTAAATTTTTTAATGTCCTGAATTAACTCTGAGAAAGAAGAACCAAAACTATAATTATTTTAATGTCTTTTTCTCCATAACTTTGTGTCGTGTTTATCAAATTCGTTCTAATTTACAGGTAATCTGGGGCCTTATATCATAAATATATTTTGAAAATTCCATTGAAATCGGTATATTAGTTTTTAAAATACACCTGAAAAACTATGAACAAGCTTACGACTATTACTTTCTCCACTATCATTGGACTGATTTCACTGAAATTTAATATAGTATCGTCTATTTATGTGGTCAATCAATGCAAAATAATTTAATTAAAATTTCTCCACAAATTTTCAAATTAAATCCAAAAAACGTTTGGTCAAGTTAAGTTAAGGAAAAACCAACTCACATTGTAAATTTCATCAAAATTAGATAATGCGTTTTTGAATTATCTTGTGTATATATGGACGGACGGATGAACATGTAGAAATCGATGTAACTTTTACACAATCATACTATTGAAACCTTTCTACGATGATTATTTCGATGTATTACATATGTAGTGACAAAACTAATATACCGTTTGGTTAGTATCTACCATAGGGTCATAAATATATACATATAGGATGGCCATTAGATATATGAGTCATGACAATAGACATATTTAAACAAGGACTAGGGCAAGCAGGCAAGATGCCTTCATGATATTGGTACAAGAAAAAAGAAGAAAAGGAACGAAGACGACATTCTTGAATCAAGCAGTTTAGATTCGAACGTGACCAAGGAAACTACAGTTTTAAAAAAAGAAGTTTCGTTCATTAAAATGAAAAGTTTTATTTTACCTTTATCGTTAATTAATAATAATAATAAAAAAAAATAATATCCTTTTAAAATAAACTTATAAACTATAGAAAATATTTTTACTATGTAAATATACTGAAATACCAATCCATAAAATTGTATTCCATGTACATTCTAATAAAAGCATAAAATGTGTATTCATAAGTCCAATACGCCAATGCCATGGAAGAATTTTATGTAAAACTGTATGTCCAACATACATGATGATTGCATTCATTCCGGAATGTAAAAATGGTGTACCATTCCAATAGGATTTTACATCAATTATAAAATAACAAAATGTTAATAAAAAGAAGGCTATTGATGAAGTTGCACAAACAAATGATAAAGACCTACAAAAAATAAGTAAATATATTGTATTTAAATTTAAAAATGACCAACAAAATTTACCATAAATTTTTATTAACTGGAATCCAACCAGTTTCTTTTGTAAAATTACATAAAACTCCACCAATTAAACCGAGTATCAAACCCCAAGAAAGCCATCGTTTTAAACGTGATTGCCATTGATTGAAAATAATTAATGTTACTCCGCATTGTACACCAATCATTACTTGGACAATTGTTAAAAGACATCCTATATTTATTTTATATTAATATTATTTTCGTTTCGAAAAAAGATATTAATATTAATAATTTTACCAAATATTCCTTCTGGATCGAAAGCTTGTGAATCATAGATATATTTTGCTGTTGGATGTTGATAAATATGTTTCATTGTTAAAATCTTATCATCTATATAACCAATTGCACCACCAATACAATTTTTATGTTCTGCCATTTCATGTTTACCTCCAGGTCCCATGTAACCCCTTTTTTTCGTAAAGAAAAAACTTAAAATATTTTTCTAAATTTAAATTGATTTTTACCTTGGACATCCGGGAACTTTTAGTCCGTAAATAAATCCTAAATTTATAATTATTAATATCATTGTACATATCCATTGAAACTTCATTAAAATAATATCATAGAAAGCTCTCTGAATTTTTCCCTAAAAGAATATAAGAAATCCATATTTAACAAGAAATTTAAGGACTTTATAGCTTATTTCCAAGATTAACTACGAATCTGATTTTCATATTTATAACAGGAAGTGTTAAAAGAATTTTTCGAATTAAGAATGAACTTAGAAATAAGCTTCTAAATTAATGATTTACTTACCTGTGGTAAAATAATATTAGGTTTACTAAAAATCATATGTAAACTAGCACAAACTAAATATGCAATTCCAAATCGTTGAAGTACACCCATTATTCGTAAATCCTCCAATTTAGGACCATTAATCGAATTCAAACAAAGTCCAATAAGGAAAAGTTTTATGGATCTCTTTAAAATGGGAAAACAATCAGAAAAACGAACATTAAAATTATTCAAAATTTCTATTTACCCATAAAATATGCTCGAAAATTGTTCGTTTACTAATATCACGATTCAATTGTGATTTTATTGAAATCGGTATACAAACTCCCATAATCCAAAGAAACGAAGGAAATACAATATCAGCTAAATGAAGACCATTCCATGGAGCATGATCTATCCACCAATAGGCACCGCCGCCGCTATTAACAAATATCATAAGAACAATACTGAAACTAGAAAAAATATGATTTGTATCGATGAAATTTTCTATTCAAAATATATTTTAACTAACCCTCGAAATACATCGAGACTTCTTAATCGTTTCTTCGATGTTTCAGGCTGCTGTAATTCATTATCATTGTTTCCGATGTTTCTATGTATACGTTTTCGAATATATTTTTTTATTGGAAACAATGCTGAAAATATTGCCACGAAGATAATTACTAAAACCATTGCTGAAAATGACAAAAATATTGGGAATTTTCATTAATACGCGAAAAATATAGTAATAACTAAAAGTGTAATAAAAATGTGTTGGCGTTAAACTAGGAACCTTCTTTATAGTTCATATTAAAGGAGATTCGGAAAGTTTTAAAGTAATATTGAGTACGGTTTAATAAAAAGTTGAAATAATGATAAATCTTTCTTAACATTTGAATACGACTATTAAAAAGCAGACTCAAAATGCACCTTAAAAACCTAGGAATTGAAATAGATAGCACCTGCAGATTCTGTGAGGGGACGAAGAGACCCCAATACGTATTCTCTCCGACTGAGAAGCACTACTCCCTAGGAAGACAAAACATGCGGGAGCATACTGCTTCTCTGCAATTGAGATACAATCTCTTGACCCACACCGAATACTGAAATTCCTAAGAGACATAGGCCTGAAGGAGGTGCTCTAGAATGGCAAGTTAACCTAACTACTACACTAAAGAAAAGGGGGTACAAGAACACCCTAAAAACTTAACCTTAATCTTAATTAAAAATTTTTCCCTCTGTCCGAAAATATGATATACATTTTAGATAGATATCAATTTTAACGAACTGTAAGTAGAAAATTGTAATCAAGTAACCATGTGTGTAATTTAACATGATAATCATAAACTCATAAAGATAATTCAATGCTATATTTGAGTTAAGTTTATATCAAGAATGTTCATAAGAAAAATACAATATTTTGAGTGAAATAGGACATTTCTATAAAAAATTACATTGTATTTCAAGGAAGGGACTACAAGTTAAAGTAGGTAGCTTCTAATCATCGAAATCGTATATATCAAAATTGGTAGCAACTAAAGAAAGACCAAACTATGTTGGATGAAGAAAGAAATTGCATATATCAATAAAGTCAAACTCCGTAGTAAAGAACGGTTGGTAAGCCAGGGCCAACATTATTAGAAATGGTAAACCCATACCATATTTTTGGACATAGGTTGTATTTTATAATTTATTACTTACACAAATATATATTAACTGGTTCTTTATCGGTCACAAAACTGCATGTTTTATTTGGATGAATCGTTAAATTATAAACACCGAATTCACCTAGATTTGGTGACAATTTACACAAGGCTGTCCTTGTAAAGAAGTAATAAAATGTAATTTTATGGTAATTGGTTTTTTTTTTTTGTTTATTTATAAAGAAAAGAAAAACAACTTACTCGTTACTTAAAGCGTAAATGCCCACATCTTCTTCAAAGATTTTCAATGAAACAGCACGTGATGTATCTTGTATAAAAATATTATTCTTTTTCGGATGAATTTCTTTCATTCGAGTATATGGACACTGAAAAATCGAAACAATTAAATATTTCGTTGTTTTAACCAAAACTAAATGATATTTTACCATAAAACATTCTTCCGAAAGTGTATATAAAAACAATTTTGTAAAATCTGATTTTATATTTATGAAGGCTTCATCAACTTTTAGATTAGTCATATTTAAATCTCTCCAATTCGATTGGACGTATTCTATCCAAGTGCCTACCATTTTTGAGGGATTTTTTTTTGTAAATTTCTTCTACAGAAATTTGGCTGCAACTAAAAACTATGGAATTTAAAATGAAAAGATAATCCAAAAATTGTTTATATCATTAAAAATAATTTTTAAATATTTTGATTAGTAATAAATATGATAAAACTATTAAAAAATTATAAATACTCACAATTATGAGATAACAAATTTAATTCGAACAAGAGAAAAAACACAATCGGAGATATGTTTCCAACTGAGGCCGACCAACTTACTAAAATTTTAAGCTGACCAGTTGAGGCTTAACTTGGACAGTGATTACATTTATATTGGGTAAGTTTTGTCGTCATCTATAATCAGATATTACTCCCCCATTCAATTTATATACAATGAATTTTGCATTTTTAAAGTGCACACAACTTTAAACGAAACCAATGTCCAATGTTTTTGTTTATATAAATTTGAAATGACATTTTTAGCATCAATAGCATTGCCAGGTGTGAGAAAATTAAATTCAAAATTTTACTCCATTTGTACCAATTGGAGAATTTTGGCTGGAATTTTATTACTCAAAAACCGAATAAAAAACAAAAACATTTTTGGAAAATATATTTATTCAAATAAGTCAGGAATTATATATTAAAACAATAAAATAAATTTAATTTGTTCTTTTTAAGTTTATAAATAATATTGTTCATGTTAAAGGAATTGACGAGAGATCCGTTAGTCACAAAGTGGATTCATATTCAAATAAAATTAAAAAGGAATGTTTTAAGTAAAAAAAAAGGAAGAAAACTACATATAAGGAAAAAAGATCCAATAATAACAAATTGAAATACTAATTGAGATTACTATTAAAACTAGAATAAATTTAACTAGTCTCGTTGAGATTTTCTATTATTGTTAAAAGTTTTTGTCGTGTTCGTTTATCATTAGCGCAAACACATAAAATTAAATTAATAAGTTGTTTTGTTGAATACTCTTTACTGTCTTTATGTTCTTGTATCCAATTTTCAAATAGTTCAGATGGAAAATAATATGCTTTAACATAAGCATCAACATATAAACGATGTTCAGTAAATTTTAAACCAGATATTAATTCTAATATCGACATAAAATGTGTAAAATCCAATTGCATTAATGCACGACCACCAGGTGAACATTTTTTAGCATTCGAAAAACTGTAAATGAGAAAATTAAATAAGTAATTAATTTATTTAAAACATTCCTTTTAATTTACCCTTCTACAAGTAAATGTGTTGATATATGAGCTAAACATTGCCAAACTGATTCAAATGGAATCGGTACAATTTTAGAGATTTCTTCTAAACGCATCGCAAATGTTTGAACGTTCTAATTTTATATATTATTATCAAAAATTTTATTTTTCTATATATAAAAGAATATATACAAACCCTATTCATGGTGTCTATATATGAACTATGTTGGACGCTAACATGATTAACATCCCATTTAACTTTACCCATTGTTGTTAGAATACTTGGTAAATCATGAACTCTTGCCGTAACACTCATATAAACGGGTTTAGCAATACCTGTTATGAATTCAATTGAACGATTTAAATCGGCTAATGATTGTCTTTCATTTGTCGGTAGTAAATGTTCTAAATAGCTTTGTAATTGAACAAATTGTTTTGCCATACAAATACCACTTTCAACAGCAACTACTCGATGACTTAATCCATATAAAATATCTGGATTACATAATTCATTATTTTTCTGGAGGAAGGAAAGAAAACAATTTTTAATATGTATTTAATTATAAAAACTATTTTTTTTTTTTACCAATGAAGAGAAATTTGGTGGCCATCCATTAATTTTTGGAATTATATTTTCTTCAACGTACTTTAAATTCTTATACAATTTTTCATTGTACAAATTTTCCATTGGTACAGGCTAAAATTTATTATTATATACAAAAAAATAATTGTTAAAATCATATTAATTTTACCCTTTTAATTCCATCCTATTGGATTTTTTTTTGTTTTAAAATCAATAAAATAAAAAACAAAATAAATGAAAAATAAAATGATTAGTTGGTAAATATACAAATGAAAAATGATTAGTTGTTTGTTCCTTTCCTGGTTACCAGAGGTGATAGTCTGTAACTTGTTTCAGACCGTGTGTTTCGACTTTTCATAATAATGGCAGCATAACTTGTTTTAAATCACATAAAGTTTGTTTGTGTGTTGTTAGTCTAGTCGAAACACAACCTGGTGAAACAAGTTACTACAACCTCCGGACATTTCTGATATACTAATAATGCTAAAATAATACTTACTGAATCTTTTCCAAAGATATCATGAACTGCATAAATATAAAAATCAATTAATTCCAACATTGAAGCAACTATTTTTGGTGAAATTGAATGAAGTAATTTACACATTTGTAAATATCTTCCAATACATCTTAATACATTAAGCGATGTATTATTAGCCAGTATATGCCTAAATATTACGGAGAAAAAAAATTATAAAAATATTAGCAAAAATATATACAAATTAATTACGTGTTATCATTTTCTTCTTCAAATTTTGTCATAAAATTATGTTTGGTATCATCATCTTCACTTTCTTCAGAAAAATAACATGAAGCCTCATCAACAATCCCAGATAGAATATCTTCTTCTAACATGGCAGCATCTAAACCGCCATCAAATGGTGAACTTTTTTCCGAAAATCTTAAAAAATAACCACAAGAACCATAAATTGAACTACCATCTTGTGAATGAACTGATTCATCACAATTATTATTATTATTATTATTATTTTTAATGGGAATTTCTGTATTTTCATCATTCGTAAGAATAGCAACTTTTATTTCCAATGGTGGTGATTTATGTCGTTGAAGTGAATGTTTTACGGAACGAAATTCCTAAAAAAAAAAGCAAAAAATTAATTCTATATAATAAAAACAAGTTTTCCTTCTAAAAAAATTACTTGTAATTGTAAAATATTATTGAATGAATCGACCGGCACCCATGCTTCATTATCTAAGAATAAACATATTTCATCTAAACTAGATGCATGATATCTATTGAAAAATTCTATGCTTTGATTACGCATTGTTTCTAATAATTTATTTGATGTTTCACCACAAAATTCAATACCGACTTTTTTCAATCTTTGTACAATTGATAAAACTTGTATAAATTGTTCATATTTTAAGGTTTTCAATTTTGGACTTGATAAATATATACAAAATTTCGATTGTATATCATTCCATATACGAGATTGTCCTTTTTTTAATTTCTCTTGAATATATTCATCTTGTGAATCGATTGGATTCTTTTGAAATAATTTATAATTTTGATGCCATATTACAATTTGATAATATGATGTTAATATTGTCCAAAATGATTTACATAAATTTATTAAACATTGTATATAACGATCGGCCGGAACATTTTCACATAATTGTTCGAAAAGTTGTTTTTGTTTATCATCAGAACCTTGATCACAATAACTACGTAATACAACAGTTACAGTCGAATGTATTGCAGATATAAAATTAATATGTAACTAGAAATACGCATTAAATTAGTATAAATTGAAACAAATTGATATATATTTTTATACTTGATCCATTGCTATTAAAGATTTATTTAAAAGTTTATATGCCTCTTGAAGTTTTCCATATTTCTTTGCATCAAAATTTTGTATCATCTAAAATGAAAAAAAGGTTCTAGATATAATTTTATTGAACTAAAAGAAAATAAAGAAACCTCGTTAAGAACAGTGTCAAGTTGAAATTCAGTTAAAATAAGAGTTTCTTGTAATTTCTGATTAAGAGATTCAACACATTTGTATTGAGTGTATTCGGCTGCAGTCGCTTTGCATTCTAGAAGTAATGCAATCGCTCCAGAATAATTACCATCACATAAAAGTTTTTGCAGTTCAATATCGGTTGATTTCTATTAGAAAAGGGATTTCTCTTTAAATATGTTTCATAGAAAATAACAGAAATACTTTTTTTTACCATAATTTTAAAAGCATTTAACGTTTTTAATAAATCTAAAAGAATTTCTCTTTTACGATAAGTAGCTAATATTTCTAGACTAGTTGTTGTGAGATTCTTTTTAGCAAAATCCAAATATGAACGTGCTTTACGACAAACGAATAGAGATTCATCTAATTCTTTTTCGGCATGATGAATTCTTTGAAACTCATCATTACAAGAATTCCTTTTATCAAGTATATGTTGAAGAACTTTTTTCGAGATTACCTTTTGCTGTTGTTTTAAAATCATCATAGCTTTCTGAATATTATCACAGTTCATTTCTTCATCTGAAAATTTCTATTTAAAATAAATTGATGTTTTATTAGCGAACAAATTGTGATATTCAAATTTTCGAAATTCACTTCTAATTCATATTTTCCAATGTCAGTATCCTCTTCTTTAAAATAGACTTCTTCAATTGAGTCGAGAATTTCTTCATCTGACAATTTATGAGAATCAAGATTAGTTTTCCTTGTTTTACATTCAGGCGTAGCAGCAACATTTTGTATGAAGTAATCAGAAAATCCCATAGAAGGAATTTTCACATTTCGATTCTAGATAATGAAATTGTTAATGTTTTCTTTGAAAGTAATTATTTATTATTATTTTTTACCTGTCTTTTTACCAAATCAAGTAATTTCGTCTTGATTTCTTCCATTTTTTGATGTTTGACATTTACACAACAAAAATTAGAAGTTTTGTAGGAGAGGATGTCAACCTTTCACTTTTCTAGTGTTACCATTATCGGCATTTTAAAAATTCCATTTCAAGTTAATTTTAATAAATTTATTAAATTCTAAACTATTATAAATATGGCGTAATTTAAAATTCTTCAAAAATATTGTTTGAATAGAGAAAATAAAAAAGTTTAAATTAATAAAATAATAATAAAATATTAATATTTTCAAATTTTTCGGCATTTTTCCGATCTAAGCGCACCATTGTGACAATATTTGAAACTACAACAGCGCGCTCTCCAAGAACTTGAAAGAACGCTGTCGATACAGCAGGTTTGTTTGTTTGACACTATATTTGCACACCATTTTGACTGATATGGATATTCGTAAATATTTATAAAATTATCAATTTAATTGAAATCAGAATCTTCAATTAAAATATAAATCACAAGTTTTATAATTGGTTTAAATCGTGAAGTGTATTATAAGTCTCAAAAACATTTGTAGAAAAAAAAAATTTGCTACCGAAATCTTCTCTATTCAATTGTAAGAAATTAAAAGAAAGTGAAATCCAGCTTTTTTGACATTGATTTATAAAAATGGCCACATCTCAGCAATATTCGTTACGCTGGAATAATTATTTGCGCCATATAACCTATGCTTTTGATAATTTGCGGTCCCAAGATGATTTCGTTGATGTGACACTGTGCTGTGATGGCCGAAAAATTAAAGCACATAAAGTATTGTTGTCCGCATGCAGCGGCTATTTTAAAGAAATCTTTAAGGATAATCCTTGCCCGCATCCTGTTATTATATTTAAATTTATTAAATATGAAGATCTAATGGCGATAATTGAATTTATGTATCAGGTTTTTGTGGAAAAATGTATATTTTGATAATATTGATTTTAATTACATTTCATATATTATTAGGGAGAAGTTAATGTTCAACAAGAAGCGTTACAATCATTTTTACAAACTGCCGAATTATTATCGGTACAAGGTCTAACTTCTGAAGAAAAAGAAAAACCAAAACCAGCTAAACAACTTGATCAACGAATAATTGAAGAACAAATTGTTAAATCGTTACCAGCTACTATTCGTACGGTCACCGAAAATAATACACAAACTTCTACCATAGAATTGCAATCAAATCCAATTCCAAATTTAGCGAAAAAACGTAAAATCACGTTTACAGAAGATGAAGATGATGTTTATACTGAAACTGTAGAATTTACTAAAGAAGTACCAACAATAGTGAAAGGTACAAAATTAAGCTTTTTGTGTATATTTAAAATATTAATATTTTATATTTATAATTATTTAGCGGAAGTACAATATATACCTGCAACAATGAAAATGGATATTCCAGAATATATAGATGTTGCGGAAGCAAATCAATTAACAGAAACTCAAACACAAACATCACAGGATACAACAACACAAACAACAGCAGGACAATTCACATCTGCTGAATATGAAATTATAACTGAACAAGCAAGTTATGAATCTGAAATTGAAGAAAAATTTACACATGAAGATGGTGGAGAAAATTCAGAAATTACAACTGTGGAAATGGGTAAGAAAATTTTCCAGGAATTTCTTGTATTAAAATATAAAGAAAAATATCTTTTTTTTCTATTAGGACGAATTTTTACTACACAAAGTTCTGCCGAAAGTAATTCAAATGAAAAACTTAATAATTCACAAGGTAAATCTATTATAAAATTGAAAAAATAATTTCTAAATAAGTGGATCTTGACATATTTTCTGTTATATCGCGATTATGGAATTTCAATTAGAATTTATAAATTGTTTCGTTTCCCAGCAAATGATGTAGTCCGACCATTTTTATCAAATTTGTTATACAAATATTTCGTTTTAACTTATTTAAGTAGACAATTTTTTTTTAGAATTTGGTAGACATATCTGGTATAACTTTCCGCCCTTTTAAAAACCCTACAAAATATCTGGCAACCGGAACTGGTCTGTAGCCTTGTGCACTGTCTTTCGATGTTTTATCTTTCATTTTTTAAATATTATTTATTAGTTCTTGATAATATGATGTATATTAGAATATATAACTAGTCAAATTCAAGTGTTATATCGGGTGTTTTTTTAAAATGAAAAAAAAAGCGCATAAAATCGTGGTAATGGCCATGATATTGGCTTTATTGGAAAGATAATTTTATGCCATTAGTATTTAAATGTGACTTCGGGCATATAACCTCCGCGATTGTCTCGAATAAAGCTCAATCTGGAAGTTCAATTTGGAACCCCTTTTTAGAGCAGCTGAGACTGTATATCGGCGGTAATAACGCGGTGAATTCGTCAATCGTCTCTGGTTTTGACCTAGACATACCTCCAAAGATTATAATCAAAAGTTGTTAAATCATACAATCTTGGAGACCAATTCACGGGTCCATTATGTGAAATTATGCGCTCATCGAATGTTTCTTTCAATAAAGCGAGTTTCACGAACTCTGAACCACGATTTTCGAAATAAATTTGCACAATTTGCAAGCGCTGTTCTGGCGTAAGTTTATTCATGGTGAAATAGGAAACTAAATTGAGCATAAATTAGCTATGAGCTTACCAATTGACTACCACTGTAGCCAATTCAAAAGACCAAACGTTTAAAAAACACCCTATACTTTTTATATTTAGTCAAAATTTTATATCAATCAAATATTTCAAGGCGTTAGGGCTTCAAGTTAGGGCCTCGGAAAGCTGTAAATTCCTACTATTTTGCTCTAATGTTTTTTGTTCTCTCTAAAAAATAAACTGATGTGAAAATAATCAGTGTTGTGAAGAAAAATAAAATAAAACAAAAAGGTGATTCCCGGTATTTATATAAAATAATTACAAAAAAAAAACAAAAAAGTATTATTAATAGGTACGTACCAAAATTTTCTATTATTTTCAAATACATTTTTGTAGTATTTTTTTATTTTGCTTTAGAAAATTACATGAAATTTGTTTTTCTTAAAAATACATAAATATTTTCGGTTTTATTTTATTTTATTTCTTTAATATCACTGGTAATTTTTTTTGTTTTTCATTCTTTTTAATTCATAACAGTTTAATTTTCATTTTTTTTCTTTTATTTCATTTAAAATCATTTAAAAATTGAATTTATTTTAGAATCAACACAAGTTGGATTCCGATGTAATATTTGTTGGAAAGGTTTCAAACATCCGACATCATTAACATTACACAAAGATCTTCATAGTGGAAAAACACAATGTCCTGTTTGTCAAAAGAACTTCTCACGAAGCTATGATATGAAGGCACATTTAAATCGAGTTCATAAATTAGCATTAAATACTAAATTAAATTAATTTCATAAAAGTATTATATTATCTGAATATTGACTAAATTAATAAATATATATTTTTTTATTTATAAATTTTGTTTTTTTTTGGTGTTAATAATATTTTTATTGTGGGATGATTTTGTTTGGGAATTTAGAATTAAAAAATTGTATATAAAAGCCCCCATATTCAAATTTGTTCAGCGTGTTTGTAGATGGATCAAACTAAGTTCGGTCTGGTTTAGTTTGTACCTAAATTAAGCCTAATAAATATTAAAATCAGGTTTATTCTTGGATTAAAAACAATATTTTTCGGTGTACGTGTAAACGCGCTGGAGTGAAATCATGTAATTCGATTGATAGTAAATCGTATCGAAAATACATTGCAATTCCAATGCTTTTTCGATACGATTTGATCGAAATCAAGTTACTCGATTGTAAAGTTCCAATGTTTTTTTTTTTTGTTAAATAGGAATTTTAACCAATTTCTTTATTGTATAAAGTTTTTATGTTCAAAATAAATTAAGAAAAGAATAAAGTAAAAAATTGAAGTGTAAAATTTTAAGCTTAAAAACTTTACAAAACAGATTTTTATGTACTTTGTAAGAAAATAGAAATATTATTATATAAAGAGAATATGTCTCCAAATATTTTCTTCATTGAAAAAAAAAAGAAAAAAAAATTAATTACTAAAAATTATCTTAATTTTTTTTTTTTAGATTTGCCAAATAGTAAATGGACTGAATGTCAATTTTGCAAAATGGTTATAACAACAGTAAATCTTTGGAGACATATTCGTACCCAGCATACACCACAGCCTCCACGAAAATGCGATCTATGTCAAAAGAACTTCAAGAATAAGTACAGCTTAAGAGAGCATATTAGAATATCTCATGAACAGAAACAATCAAAAACGCAACCATAATTATAATAAAAAAAATTATATATTTAAATTGATAAAAAAATATATATATATATATTAAGTCTTAAAAAGAAAACACAAAAACGAAATTACTTGTGTAAATATTATTTTTAGTTTTTATTTTAAGACATTGGGGCCTCTCTATTCTGAATTCATATTTTATGTTATGTTATGTTAAATTTCATATAAAATAATATTTATTTTCGTTCAATTGGTATTCGATAAGGCAATTTTCTGTTATGTTATTTTCTTATGTAAGCACACGACTCAACACGACTTATTTTCTAAAAATTGGACTTTTTTGTTAGTCCGACTTGAAATAAGTCCAATGGAGTCGTGGGGTTACACAGAGTGAACTTAAAATAATGTAAATACGTGCAGTTTATGAACATTTTTCAGTCACTTGAGCGAGCATTGATTAAAAAAAAATAGACATATTTAAATACTTTTGAATTTATTTTAATTTTTGAATTGGATATCATTTCAAAAATGAAAATCAAAACAAATATTCAATTAGTTCCTTTTAAAAATCAATTGAATGCCTTTGGAATAAGTTTTTTTAATTTCTGCAAAAAGTTTCCTAATAAAAACTTTGTCCAGACATACATTTTGATTGTTACTTCTTTTTTTTTGTTGTGATTATTAATAATTTTGTTTATAAACAAACTTACCCCCTTATTCTGAACGCAGTCATAACAAGTTCTGACTGGCATAAAATGACGTCATTGTCATAACTTTTTTTTTAATACTATTTGGTATTCTGGCGCGCTCACAACTAACAACTGTCATAAAAAAATATCATAAGTTCTGACCGACAATATTTTACATCACAACGGAATTTTATATGGGTTCTCTGAGTGATTCAATTGATAAATATGGAATAATTTCCACCGTTCTTTTCAACACACAAATAATTTTACGCTGATAGAAAAATTTCAAACCCATACAAACATTTTCGAGACTATTTCTCAAATAACCACGAAAGCTCGCTCAAATTATACCAGTTTTAAAGTGTTATAAATTCATATTTTGGACATATTATGACCCGTTCGCCAGAATACGAATTTTCGTAGCAGTCATAACTTCAGTCAGAATATTATTGTCATAAATATTTCTGACCGTAAAACTGTCACAATGCCAGAATAAGCATGTTAATTAATAAAATAACTTAACTTAAGCAGATCTCACTCGATAACAATTTTACATTTTTAATCCCAATGTAGTAGAAATTGCCGAAATTCTATTACGTTTACGAAATGTTAAATACTTTATAAAAGAATTTTTCCAGAATACGAAATTTGAAAAAAAAAAATGTTATAAACAATTTTATAAATAACATAAAAGTAACATAACATAAAATAACATAGAAAATCATAGAATAGATCCCATTATTTCATTTTATATTATTGTGTGCTGCTATGGTATCTAAAAAAAAAAAAAAATACAAAACAAAATTTCTTTTCCTTTTCTACATTTAAATTTAACTTCATTCTAAAAAAAATTTGTAAAATTCAAACAAAAAACATTGTACAAATATTAATAATTAAAAATAAAGGTAAGATTTTCATAGATTGAATTTTTGTGATTTATTTTTCGTTTTCTAATTTTTAACTTCAGGAGTTATATCGTGTAATTTGATTGATGAAACCAAATCGAATCGAAAAAGTATCGAAATGATTTTTGGTTCGAATCGAGATACAAGATTCCAATTCAGGTCTTCGATTGGATTCATATGAACAGATTCTATAATCTAGATAGAGAAAGCATAAGCAGTAGTTTGGAATGATGTAATTCGATTTGAACCAAATCGTATTGACGATACGATTTTGTTTCAATCGTAATACACGATTACACTTCTGTATTCGATGGTTCAACTTTTCATTCAATTATAAGAAACCTCACCTCTTTTTTTTATTATTATTTATTCTTTTGTATGGGAAGTATGTATGTCTCTAATATAATCTATTTGGATTCGTATCAAATAATTTTGGCAACATGAAGAAAGATGATGTAGTCGAGTTTGTAGTAAGCTTAAATGAGAATTGCAAAGTCAGTATTAGTTCAATGCGAAGAAATCGGTAAATTATAATCGTATCTTTGAAAAATAAACAATCGTAATTGAATCATTTATCGAACAAGGTATACAAAAGAACTGCCATGGAACTCTTTATTTATTTGGCTATAATTAAAGTTAGAAAATGTTCAGTAACTTATGTTCTTTTTCAGGTCTTACAAAAATGTTAAAAAGAATTTTAGGCTAGTAAAAGTCTCATTATTCAGTCTGTTTGTTTAGTGTTTATTTGAATAGTTGGTATTTTACAGTACGTTTATTTCTTTAAGTTTCTTAAGTTTTTTTTGTCATATTCTTTATTGTAAATGCAAAAAATAGTTTTAAGGAAAATTACATCTCCTTCTTAATTTTGTTTTTAATAAAAGTTAAACAATTATTTGCAATTATTCTATTATTCTATTTTCTTTAAGATGAAGTACAAAAAATTAAATCTTTACAATGTCGAATTTGTAAACGAAAACTACAATCAGCATCAGCTCTAAAAAGACACAAAGCTTCCAAACATGATGATCGAATAAGTAAACATGATTGTGCCGTTTGTAGAAAATCATTTAAAACGAAATGGTCATTATCAACGCATAATTCTAGATTCCATAGAAATACGAGATTAACAAAGGAATGCATTAAAATGGATTTTAGTTTTTAATATGTTTTTGTTTTAAAAGGTAAAATTAAATGAAGTATTTTGAATTTTTTTCTTTTGAGTAAAAAAAAAGTAATGTATATAATTATTCACAGTACTAATAAAAAGCCAACTTCATTTATTGTATTAAAAAAAGTTTTATTTCAAAAATATATATGAAAAATATAATATAATAACTTTACAAGTCACTGCAACCAGGCAATGGGAAGTTTTGGCTGAATTCTTCAACCTCATCCCGTAAACTTTTCACTTTCGATACAATACTATCATTTGTGTGAATAACTTTCTTGAAATCGATCATTTTCGGTCCGGATATTTTTGAAATTTCTTTCGATAGAAGTAATCCTCGATGAATAAAATCAACAACTTTATCAATATCATCTTCAACTAAACCTCTTGTTGTTAAAGCTGGTGTTCCTAAACGTATCCCGGATGGATTTAGAGCAGATTTATCACCAGGAACTGTATTCTTATTACAGGCAATTGATATTTCTTCAAGAATATATTCAGCTTGTGCACCAGTTATTTGGTCTGGGCGTAAATCGACAAGAATCAAATGAACATCAGTTCCACCCGTTGATATTGTATAACCTTTATTAATTAATCCTTTGCACAAACGTTGTGCATTCGTAACAACTTGTTTTTGATAAACTACAAATTCTGGAGTTTGAGCTTGTAGCATAGCAGTTGCAATCCCAGCTATAGAATTATTATGTGGTCCACCTTGTAAACCAGGAAATACAGCTTGATTAATACGATTTTCAATATCGTACATAACTTTTTCACCATTCGCTTTAACTGATCGTACACCTTTTCTGAAGAAAATTACACCAGCTCGTGGGCCACGTAATGTTTTATGTGTTGTTGTACTAACAACATCAGCATATTCGAATGGACTCGGTATAATACCAGCTGCTACTAATCCAGATATATGTGCCATATCGGCAAAAAGATAAGCACCATTAGCAACAGCAATCTTTTTAAAACGTTCATAATCAAGACAACGTGAATAACATGATATACCGGCAATAATAACACGGGGTTTAAAAAGTTTTGCATTTTCTTCTAATCGATCGTAATCAATTAATCCAGTTTTAGGATCAACTTTATATGGCATACTTTCAAAGAAAATTGATGTTGCAGAAATTTTCTTTGTAGGTGTCATAAAACCATGTGTTAAATGTCCACCATCTGGTAAATCTAAACCCATGATACGGCTATGAGGTTCACAAAGTCCTGTATATACAGCAAAATTAGCTGGTGAACCTGAATATGGTTGAACATTTACACCCCATTCTTCTGGATTCAATTTATATGTTTCAAGTGCACGTTTTTGTGCCAGTAATTCGATTTCATCAATAAATTGATTACCACCATAATATCTAGAATAAAGGAAAATAGTATTTAAAACTAAACGTATTATCAAGAAATAAAAATATGGGTGTGTAATACCTTTGACCTGGCATTCCTTCTGAATATTTATTATGTAAACATGAACTTAAACATTCTAGTACAGAAAGTGATGTAAAATTTTCACTTGCTATCATTTCTAGACCACGACATTGACGACGTTTTTCTTTTTTAATTAAATCTGCAAGTTGTGGATCTGATTCAACAAGAGTTGAATGTAAAATTTTCGCTTTTCCAGACATTTTCTAAAGAAAAATTATTTGAAAATTTATTATAAAAATTATGAAAATTTTAGAATTTTTTTAAAATAAAATTAACACCAAATTAAATTGTTAAACTTTTAAGAAAGCCAAACGAATTTAAACTAATTCAATAAAATTCATTTCCAATCAGTAGAAGCTCCAATTAGGCTTCTGTTTTTCTAAAATATCGCATCGCATAACAACAAAAACAGGGTCAAGAGGTGAATGAAATGCTTTTAGTGATAACAAAAACCAGATTTCTTTGGAATTGGAAGTCACTGAAAATCTCCTGTTTGTTTATTTCAAATCTATTGAATATTTTTCTTTTCTTTTTTTGTTTACAGATTGAGTGGCTTAATTATTTTTGTATGGAAATTAGATATGGGACAAAATCATGAACCATGAAAGACCATGAAAATTATACTCAAAAATTTGTCTGTAGCCGTATTTAATTAAAACATCTAATTACGTGTTATTTACTGTTATCACTGGCTGCGTTTTTAATTAAATTTCTTTTTATTTAAGTGTTTTTTGAGACCCTTTTAGAAAAAAAAGCTAAAATACAAAACCGAAATATTTATACAAAATACTTTTCTATCAGATTCCAAAACTGGTTTTTGGATTAATCTAATACTAAATTATGTATTCAGTTTATTGACACGAGAAATAGGAAAATTTAACTTTTTTTTTCATATAATTTGCATCCGATTTCTAATTGATTGATTTCTAATTATTAAAATTTCTAATATTTGATCTAAAAAAAACTTGAAAAAATTTTAATTACTGTAAAATTGAAATTAATTATAACACAAAATTAAATAAAATAAAAAGAATATAAAATACTTACTTTATTAATTGATTTCGTTGAACAGAGAAAAACTACAGCTTGCCTTTGAAAATCACAACCGGCACATGGTGGCGATATCAAAAAGGTTTTTGACAAACCCAAAATGTTTTTGTTTAAATAGCCACCATAAAATGATTTCTGAACTAAACTGTAGATGGCTCGTTTTCCGATCATATTTCTTCTCAATTTTAAATATATCTTTAAAAAATATATAATTTAGTTTTTTTCTAAATTTTATTAATTATATTTGTTTACCTTCAACTACTTTGTCTGTGCGAATTATGTAAAAATGACATTTGTATAAACACTTCCAACTATAACCATTTTTAAAACATATTTTTTTCTTCTATTGATAACCTTTTAAGGTTAAACTGATAAAAACAAACCCCCCGGATTGTTTTTCAAATAGTTAAACTGATAATGTTTTCTGTGACGAACATAATTAATAATAAATAAATATGTTTGTTCACTTCACATGAAATTTCTTACAAAAATTGATGAGGTTTTATTTTGGAGATATAAAAGGTGTACCAATCTTAGGGCATGCGCGATAGCCAAAGATTTTCAAATAATATCCGTTATTTTCTATTGAATATAAAGAATATAATTAAAAAATAATTAATTATTTTATGGGATTTTCACTTTATAAATAGAAAGTATTTCTTTTTGGCAATTTGTTCAAATGAACTTCGACATTTTATTTGCATATTAAATAATGATTAATGATATAATTATCGACCAAATTCTATATGGAACTTTAAAACTATAAATTAAAATATTGGATGGGCCAAAAAGTCGTTTCGGTTTCTTTTTCTAAATTTTTAGGTTTTCAGGATGAAAAGCTAAGACAAGTTATTTTTAATTCCACAGACTTTTATTGAACCACATAGAAAAGAAACGGAGAACTAGTGGTGTATCCATTTTTGGCACCATAATAAATGTTTGCAAAAAAGACTGTAATACATGTATTTTTAACACTAGTAAAGAAATATCTTGTTTACAGACTAAAAATCTGTGTAACGTGAGAATACATAAGAATACTAGTTGGACACTCTGTTTCCTTTCTCTGTGATTGGTCTCAGATTTACAGCATTACAAGAATTCTACAGTAATCGAAACATAAGATAATTTGATAGTGTAAGGTTCGGATATGGACACGATTAAACCGTGAGAGAGTCATAAATTCCCAGCTAAGTTATTTCATTTTTTGATGCGTGGCCAAGCTTGTACATGATCAAGTGTTATCATAATGGAACAAAACACTATTGCGATTCACTGATTCTGTTTGCTTCCATTAATGGTTTTTAAAGTTCGATTTTTAGCAATTTCTCGCATTGTTGAATGTCGAATGAATTCAATAAATGCCTTTTATTATGTTGCAATCATTTTTTGACCCATCCGCTACAATTTCAATTAAAACGTACACTTTTATACAGTTGCTTCGTTCCTTTAACCATTTTCAGCTGATTGTTTTAGTCGAATGAACGATCAAATTTTTCCTTAATAGTCTTTGACCTTTTTAAGTCAATATCAAAATTGTTGGCTTTTATTTGCTTCATGGTAAATATATTTAAAAAAAAAATCCGGTACTTCGCGAAAGGTATTTTTTTAATGAGCTACAGGTTCATCATCAAAATTTGGGGTAATTAAATTTTTACATCAGTTTCAAATATATAGTATTTAGCCAGGCGGGGTGGCTAGCCAAGCAACAAGACAGAGAACTATTTGTGCAAAATCCCCTTGGCTCATCATTCTGGGGGCACCTGGGTGCACTCATCATTCAGAGGTGGTGACTTATTTAAAGGTGTCTATAAAAATTAATTTATTTCATATATTCTAAATCATGATTTAACAATTTTATTCTATTTTTTTTTGGAATGTTCATTGCATATTCAATTTATTCTAAATTACCATTTTAAAAGTATTTGAAAAAAACTTTCTTGAAAGCAATCTATTTCTTTTAAAATCAAGAAATCAGTTTAATTTTTGTATTTGAACGGTTAACAATAAAAATGGAAGATCCAATTAAAGAATTCTTTGCTGATCAAGAAGTATTTATTACGGGTGCAACGGGTAAAAAAAATAAGTACATTTTCTTTTAATATAATTTGATACAATATTGTTTCAAAAGGATTCATGGGAAAAGCATTTGTGGAGAAACTGTTAAGATCGTGTCCTCAAGTAAAAAGGATTTTCATTCTTATTCGAGAAAAACGAGGAAAAACATGTGAGGATCGATTAAATGACATGAAAAAATCCAAAGTAACTTTTTAATAAATGAAAATAAATGCTATATTACCCCAAATATCATATTTTTAGAAAATATTTAAATTAAATAATTTAAATTTTTTTAGATATTTGACAAAGTTCACAATATATCAGAAAATCTTTTCGATAAAGTGATTCCAATAAATGGTGATATAAAAATGTTAAATTTAGGAATGTCTTCGGAAAGTAGAAAATTACTGGAAAATGTTTCGATAATTTTTCATGCTGCAGCCACGGTTCGTTTCGATGAATCTTTAAAATCAGCAATACTCTTGAATGTGAGAGGGACTCGAGAAATGTTGAATTTTGCCAAAGAATTAAAAAACCTTAAGGTATAACCGCTTAGAAGTGAAGAATAGTATATTGAGTACTTGAATTAATGTTGGGCATTTTTTGATACAAAAAAAAGACATGGTTAGTTAAATATTTTTCCTCAGTTTCGATGAAAGAAAAATTCTTGTTTCGAAGCGATCTATTCATTAAGGATTAGGCCATTTTATGATATCTACATAAGGTTCTGAAGTTTTGAGGCATCGATTGAAACAAGTGATAATTAGATGGTGCAATGTCTGGTGAATACAGCGCCGATTAGAGAATACGTTGAAAGTACCCTTCATAGATTTTGCAATGTCTGGCCGAGCGTTGTCATACTGGAAAATCACCTTATTATATCTTTTTGCATATTCTGACCATTTTTTTCTTGCAAATTTCGTTTCAAATTTATTTATTTGTATCAGTAACTATCTGCGTAAACTGTTTCACCAAATTTCAGCAGCTCATAGTGTACACCAGGCCCGACCACGGCTGACTAGGTCGTTAATTGTCTTTTAGCTCAAAATCATTATTTTGGAATCATTTAAATCAATTTCCATAAGTGCTTAAAGATAGAGATTGTTCTCCATAAGCTTATACAAGCAAACGAGAACTTTCAGCAGCACTTTTCTTTAGATTTGGATCGAAAAAGTAACTTTTTCTCGCAAATCCTAGTTTTGTTGGCACAAAAGCCGATATTTTCAATTCAATAAAAAAACTGTATTACCACTTTTTAGACAACGCCCATATATTATTCAAGTACCTAATATATCAGGAATTTTCCCAACAAAAACGTTGTTCTAATATACTATATTCTTTTTTTATTAATAATTTTAGATATTTCTTCATGTGTCAACGGCATATAGTAATACTTATGAAACTTATATCAAAGAAATGGTTAGGAAAACAAAATATTATTACTAATCTTTTTATTTTTTTTACTAACCAAAGAAAATTTTAGGTATATGAACCGAAAATGTGCTGGAAGAAAGTGATTAATATGGCCGAAAGGTTCGATACGAATCAACTAAATGGATTAAGTGATAAGTAAAGTATAAGAAAACTTTATAAAACAATTAAAATTAATTATGCAATCATGTTTTTCTTTTTTTAATTAGATTTATAGATGGGTTTCCAAATACTTATACTATAACGAAACACTTGGGAGAGAAAGCGGTCGACGATTATCGACATTTAATTCCGGTTGCTATTTTGAGACCAACAATTGGTAAATTTATTTAAATAGATTTTTTTTATGACGATGATATTATTGGTATTTCTATTCCTATATAGTTTGTGCTTCTGAATCCGAACCTTATCCGGGATGGTGTGATAATTTCTATGCTGCAATGGGTTTAGTTGTAGGAATTAATACAGGTATATAATGTCATTTAGAGTCCCTGGCCATTATATTAAATAGGCTTAATACTTGTTTAATTCAAACAAATTAATTATTAGGAGTTGTAAGATCCCTTTATTGCAAACCCGATGCTGTCATTGATTTGACTCCTTTAGATTTATCAATAAAACTGGCAATTGTAGCGGCATGGCAAAGTGCTGAGAATCCAAGTACTAAAAGGTGAGTATTATTTATTAATTTTTAAAAATAAAATATAACTAAAAACTAATATAATTCCAGTAATATGACTGAAGTTTATCATACGGCTACTACAAATTTACGATCATATTCAATTCGAACAATGCAAAAAGTGAATAGTGATTGTGTCGATCAAATTTCTTTCAATAAATTTTTATGGTATCCAAATTTTTCGATAACAAATAACGTCTATAAATATTATTTCGATGTAAAATATTACAAAAATTCAAAATTAAAATGCTTAATTAATGAAATTTAGATTTATCTTTTCCATGTTTTGCCTGCAATCCTATTGGATGGTTTAATAATGTTATTTCGAAGAAAACCAATTATGTTAAAAATTCAACGAAGATCAATTTATTCGATGAGAACTCTTCGATTCTTTATGTTTAATGAATATCAATTTGAGACAAAGAAATTTTATTCAATAATGTCTGATATGAAAATTCAAAGGTATAATAAATTATATTCATTTGAAGAAAATTATGATAATTTTAATATGTTTTTTGTTTTTTTATTGAATAATTTACAGTGAAGATTTCCGTTGTGATTCATTATTTACTGTAACAGGTCACGAATTTGCACGTAAAGCAATTTTAGGAGCTAGACGATATCTTCTTCATGAAGACGATAAAACAATTCCACAAGCTAATAAACGATTAAAAGTGTATGTTTTATTTTATGTTCTTTTCATTTTCTTATTAATGATAGTTTTCTTTTTTTAGTATAAAATATATTGATATGTTTGTTAAGCAAGCTTTTGTCGGATGGATAACTTACATTATTATTAATAAAATATATTTAATTTATTTATAAGTTCTAAATAAACTAAATTTATATACTTTATTGTTATAAACAAATTAGATTTTATTGAAAGGAGTTATACTAAAGACGCATTAGTAGCAATAATCAATATTATCTCACGATTTTCGAATTTTAATGGGAGAATCATGAGATAATGTACATTTTTCCTGTTAATGTGTCTTTAATATTAATATTGTATAATCTAATTCAAATGAGCCGAAAGTTGGGTAATCCCATTTTTTTTAATAATTCCAATACAAATTGCACAATTAGACAATTCTAATACATTTCGTTTTTTCGGTGTTTTTGCGATAGATAACAACTGACTATTAAATATTTATATAAACCTACTTCTATAACGTGCTTAACTTAGTTATCCCAAAAATGGAATTGCTCAACTTTCAAAATGAACAACTCAAATATTAAATGGCAATAAAAAATTATTAGTTGATTTAAAACATATTAAAGTTTGATTCTGTATGAATTGAAGAAAAAGATGCCATTCTTGGAATAAGGATCATATTTCCTTTTATTTTTTTTTTCTTTACATACAATAACGATTTGAATATAATAATATAATTTTATCGTGTATTTTAAGATTGCATAAAATTAATATTAAAAATTTTTGTTGGTGTCTATTCTGAACTCATATTTTATGTTATGTTACGTTAAATATAACATAAAATATTACTTTTCTTTAAATTGGTATTCTACAACGCAATTTTCTGTTATTTTATGTTATTTTCTTACATATACATGAATTAAAGAATATACAGATTGCACATGTCGGTCATTTTAAACATTTTTTTTTTTTATACTTTTATGACATCACATGCTGAAAAAAGCTAAATAAATATATAGTTAATGTTTAAAAAGTTTGTGAGTTTAAAAAAAAAGTTTAAATTAAAAAATGAGGTGTGTCGTGTTTCATTGCTATAATAACAATAACAAAAAAGAAAAGAAATTTTGTTTTTTTTAAATAATACATATACATAAATAATAATAAATAATTGTGATTCTTTATACAAAAAATTTGTCATATAAAAATCAATCCCCTGTGACGTAGGTGCGCAGAAAAAACCAATTTGAAATATGGGAAGGCGTAATCTGTATATTCTTTGATTCATGATCTAAATACGTGCTCTTTATGAACGATTTGAGAACATTTTTCAGAGAAATTTGAACGAGAATTGACTAAAAAGAAGACACATTTAAAAGTTTCTTAATAAAAAGTTTATCAATGCATTTTGCTTGTTGCTTTTTTCTTTTGTTAATGTAACAACTATTTAAACAAAGCTCACTCGATAAGAAATTTTACAGTTTTAATGCTAATGTAGTAAAAATTAAAGAAATTCTACTACGTTTTCGAAATGTAAAATACTTCATAAAAAATAAAATACTTCCTGAATACGAAATTTGAAAAAATTATTATGAATAATTTTATAAATAATGTCAAAGTAACATAACATAAAATAACATAGAAAATAAAAAAAATAGACTCCAATATTAGTAAGTAAAAGCTAATATTCAGTTCTCTTTTCTATTTACATTTTAAAGATGCGAATTCGTTACTTAAGATCCTCATAACTTCTGCATGTTTAAGATCAGGTGTTTTAAATTCTTTATATTTTTCTTTTACAAATTTTGCAAATCCGGTGGGTTCCTTAACAGGTGTCGGTATCACATTTCCTTCCTTATCCTTTTTATTTAAAAATATTTCAATTGCACCATGACAATATGCACAACGAATATTATCTACTTTTTTAGATTTCGAATGTGCATGAGATCTAAGTAAGTAAAAATAAAATATAAATAATATTAATCTGGTTCAATATTATTCAAGCAAATCATTTTAAAAATTGTTTTGTTTAATTAATACTAATGTAAAAAAGTTGCGATAGACTACTAGGATATTTTATTCAGATTTTGACGCTATATCTTATCATAAGTCTCGCCAATAATCTTAGTTAAATTAGGAGTAAATCTTGTGCATGACTAATTAGAATTTAAATCTATTTGAACGTTAGAATCTGTATAAAATATCCTAGGTCTGTGACAACTTTAAGATTAAATTTCTTCTAAATTTTTACCTTGCTCCACATAAAGTACATTTATACGTATATTTATATTCTATATCATATTGATGGCAAACGCCAATTTTAGGAAGTTCTGGAAATATTGTATTTGCCTTTTTCGTCCTTTTAATGAAAAGTTTTTAATTGTTATTAACAAAAAAATTTTCATAAATTTATTTTACCATGCTTTCCAAGTGGCTCCATGCCCATTTTCTTCATTAAATATCCATGTAGCTGCATGACATAATTCATGAATCAAAGTGCATCTTAACCTATCGGCACTCGTTATTACTTTTTCACTTAACTCAATTCTACTTGTTCTAATTCCTGATCTATAATTTAAAAGATTAAGAAATAACTTTTATATTTTATTAAAAAAAAACTGTTGTACTTTTTGCTATTACTGCACCGTCCCGCTGTATTTAAAAGTTTTTTATTCCATGTAATGGCAACATTCAATTCGTTATTAAACACTTGTTGATTGTAGAGATCGTACAGTTTTTGTGCTAATTCGTCCTTTTTATTTTTATAATTTTCAATATAAATTAATGCATCTGGATGACAATATTTTTTAGAAACTGTAACTAAAAAATCAAAAATTACAACAAAATAAAAAACAAAAATAAAATTCAATTGAATACCATCTAAAGATTTTAAGAAACCGTATTTATTCGAAGGCGTATTTCTTATTTCATTCATTACATTCCTTTTATTAGATCGGGAAGGAGTTTGTTTGGTTTTACCATTTGGTGTTTCAGGGAACTCAGATAAGTCTTCAAAAAATAACATATAAAAGTATATTCGAATGATTGGTTTTTTATAAATACCTTTCTTCTTGGCGCTTTCTGTTAATTTTTTAATACGAAATATTGGTGTACCCGTCTTAACCGCTTCTAATTGTTTATTAACAGGAGCAAATATTCTTGGTAATGGTGTTGAAATTTGAACAAATTCGATTTCATCCGAATTAGTCGAACGTACTGGAACATCATCAAGAGGTTTTACAGCATCAAGCAGATCATCCTCATATCCAAATCGTGGTGTAAAAAGTTTTCGTTTAGTTCTAATACTGTTCGACAATTAATTAAATTGTTATTATTTTTTTTTTAAATCTTATTATTTATTTACTTTCTATTTGGTGTTTTTTCATCATCATCGAATGGAGATTTTTCTTTAAATTTACATGTTTTTAAAATATCTCGAAGTCTTTTATTAAATTCTTCATCTAAAAAAAAATCTTTAATAACTTTTTTTTCCAGAATTATTTAAATTTAATAAGTCACCATTATTTGCTTCGGGGTCTTCATTTTCCTGTTGTACTTTTATAATATCATTACTTAGATCTAAATATACGATTTCATCTTTTTTCTTTTGTTTCTTTTTATTAGTTGTTTTTATTGACATTTTACTATTATTATTTGAAGAGTCTGAAGTGTCACTTCCTTTCCAAGAGTCCTCATCGGATTGATTCTCCTCCGTTGAAGAATCGACATTGTATTTAATGTTTTTCTTGGCTAAATTAAATAAAATATGCTAACAGTAAACTCAGAAAATATATATAAATTTTCATTTACCGGTTCTTGTTACTATTGGCATTTTATTATCTAACATAAAAGGTTTTTTAAAAATAGAATGTTTTGTTGTCGGTGAAGTTTTGTCGACTGGATCGGAATTAATCCTAGTAGACTCAAAGTCTGTACGAATATTTTGATGAACTAGAAAATAAAAAAAAAAAAAAGAACTTTGTTTTAAAGTATTAACACCAAATTATTTGAAAATATTTTTACAGTTTGAAAAATCCTCTAGACGTGATTGATCTGGTATTTTTTTCTCAGAATGTTTTTTTTTATCCAATTTGTGTATTATTTCCGGAGTACGCCAATCATTTCCATAAATTTTATTTAATAAATTTTCATCAGCATCGTCAATCTCATCGTCAGGATCGGAATATTCTTTAGAAATGTTCCTACAAGATTTTGGTGTTACAAAGTCGTTTTGTACTTGCTTTTTGTAATTAACAATATTGTTAGTCATTGATTTATCAGAGTTCTCTTGTTGAGCTTCATCATTTTTAGATGATTTAGACGATTCATTATCTGAAGAAGATAATTGCATTTCATGTATGATAGGCTCCGATATTTTTAAGTTAATTTTAATTTTTGCTGATATATTTATCGTTTCAATACAAGTTGAAGATTTTTTTTCTGAATTAGGAGTTGTTCCAGAATTGACTTTATTATCTTTGATTTGTGAATTTGATTTATTATTTGATTGTGGTGTCGATATGTATTTTGTAGTGGGTTCCTTTTGATTATTAACTTGCTCTTCTTCAACGGAACTTTCAGGAATTTCTATCGATTCATCTATAATTGAATCATCTGCTATTGTAGGATCCATATTTTTATTTTCATTCGAATAGTTATGTAGCCTTGTTGGCGGAGATAATATTGCATCAATTTTATCATTTACTTTTTCAGTATTTTCTCTAATACCAGATTTTTCACTAAAACCAGGAGATGAAAGTGGCATATTATTAAAAAAATAGTCAAGTCTTTCAGCAGCTGTTGTATTTAGTGAACTTAAGGTATTATCGGTTTTCAAGCAAGGCGATGGTTGAGGATAACCAACTAGTTCTTCCTCGGAATCTGAAATTACAATCAGATCTTCTGATTCACTTTGACTAATGTCACTACTAACTGAGATTATAGAATCATTAGCTAGTACATTGCTGCTTTCGGGAGTATGAAAACTGTTATCCGAAATTGAAAGTTCTTCGCCAATTGTTGACATAACTTTATATTTTTCGATAAGACTATCCGTCACATCATTGCACTTGGGTCCATCTCCTAGTTGTAGATTGCTTATTTGATCGGAAAGACGGCTTACTGTATCCGATTTAGTTTCTTTAGTGGCACAACTTTTGGGTATTTCGTTTTCTTCGATTAGTCGTCTTTCTTGGTCATTATTTTCTTGAGATAAGTTAATGGCATCGAAAATATCGAATGAACAGTGCGTTTCATCGGAATCCGAAACTTGCAAATCTCCTTGGAAACTATTTGTTATTCTTTTATTGTTGCTTTCTATACTTCGTTTTGTGTGGCCTGTTTTCGTTGAACTTTTACTTAGTAAAATCCTGTTTAAAGGTTCAGATCCATCTTCCGAATCGTCGTCGTCTGTGAGAACCACATCAAAAGGATTTTCATTTGTCATAATTAACTTTTTTGGTGAACTGTTCAATTCAATATTTTTCGAGTCAGCCTCTTTTACAATTTTTTTATGAGATGAAAGTGTTAACTTTGCAAAACCTACAAACAAAAAAATTTCAAGTATTTTTCTATTGTTTTTATTAAATAAATATTAATACGTTTATTTATTGGAATATTTTGATTGGGCGTAATATATTTAATTAATTTGAAATCATTTTCCATAATGTTGAAACAAAACATTTGTTTGACACAAACACGAATAAAAACAAAACTCCGACAACACAGTTATTTCAATTTTGAACCATTTTGAAAATAATCATGGCTACCAACCTTTGAAATATGTAATTCGAATTTTTAATTTAAAATTTTACCATTACATTAAAAAAATATAATTCATATAATATTATTTAATTTTTATATTTACCTAATTAAATTCAATTTCTTGAAATAAAATTAATGAACATTTTTATTTATGGTTTCGTTTTCTTTTTACCTACGCAGAGGCCATCTGTCGTCTTGATTGGAAATTGTGTATTGACATTTGCTCAACCTTCTGTCAATTTTGTGTTGTCGGTAACTTAAAGTCGGAAATAAATATAGTAATAAGAACATTGCAGGTTAATTTAATATTTTCTAAATTTTAAATAAATTGAAAAGAAAATCAAGATGGGTCGTCGATCTATAAATACCACTAAAAGTGGTAAATATATGAATCCAACAGATCAAGCTCGTAAGTGTTTTATTATTTACTTGTAACAAAAATATTCAATAATAAAATTAAAATATTTTAGGAAAAGAAGCCCGGAAAAAAGAACTAAAAAAAAATAAAAAGCAAAGGCAAATGGTTCGAGCAGCTGTGCTGAAGGGAAAAGATCCGGGACAGATTTTAGAGGAAATGGAAAAAATTGATGAAATGGGTTAGTAAATAATTTTAGTCAATAACTAAGTTATGAATAAGAACTTGCATTCTTTTTATTTAAATTACTTATAGAATACAATGTTTATCAACCGTCACCATTAAATGAAAAAGTTCTTCGGGAGAAACGGAAGAAACTGAAGGAAACCTTTGACCGAGTAATGAGACTTTATGTAAGTTTTGACTATTATTTAACTAGTTTGTAAATTGATGTCCTTATCGTTCTTAGCACAATGACGATCCCGAATTATGGGCTGAACTCAAACGAAAAGAAGTTGAATACGAAAAGAGGCGACTTAAAAAACAACAATATTACGAAAGCGTTAAACATGCACAAACAGTCCAAATCGATGAAATTCCGCTTCCGCAGGTATATAGGAACAAATTAAAACTCTCTTATATAATTTCTTATCTTTTGGATGTTTATAGATGACTACAGCTCCAAGTGCTCAATTTCCAAATCAAGGAAGAATACCAATACCTGCTGCTCTTCCTGTTCCGCTGTTTCCGTCTGGACCGCCCGCTAGTATATTAAAAAAACCAACTGAAATAGTATGTTAATATAATACGGAAAACAGTTAATCTAGTATTGAATTAAATTTTTTATTTGCTTTAGGTACAAAAACCAGAGGAAAAAAAAACAGAAAGTAAAAAGAAAGAACCTCCTGGCTGTCCGCCGGGTCCACCACCTGATTTATTGAAAATGGCAGAACTGGATTCAGACTATGAAGATGAAGATCTTCAGAAAGTAAAGAAATCTAAATCTATTCGATTTTCCGATGAAGTTAAAACTAAAGTAAGATTTTTGTATATCTTGAATATTAGTTTAACCATTTTCATATTTTCAGGAAATCCGATATACTGAAAAAATACTCGAAGATCCGAAAATATCGCAACGGAAAATTAATATTTTAGAAGCTGGTGACTTAGTGAAACCGACTTCCCTACAACAGAGAATGTTGGCTATATCTGGCCAAAATATTGACGATTTTATGAAAGAAATGGAAAATGTTCACAAGAAAAAGGAACAAGAAAAAGATTCGGACAGTGGTAAACAATCTAGTGAAGAAGGAGATGAATCTGATGGTTCAAATACCGAAAAAGAAGGTAAGAATAACTTTTCCGAAATATATTTTTTAATTAATATAAATTCTGGAACTAGATAATGATGATGAGAAAACGGAAGATGAAGATGAATCCAATGATGAGGATCTATCTCATGATGAGGAAGAACCCGAAATGGAAAAAAATGTGGCATCAGAAAAGAAAGCAAAAGATCCGCAGATACCATTGCCACCTGTAGTACCTTCAGCTCATTCGATCACATTGCCAAGCGGCCCTCCCCCACCACCTATTGGTCTGCCACCTGCTATGATATTTAGGCCACCACCGCTACGTCCAGGAATTCCTGGTTTGGGGATAAGAATGCCGCCAGGTATTTTATTAGTTGAATATACATTTCTGTAACTTAATTTAATTCAAACTATAGGACCACCGCCCGGACGTCCGGGTATGCCACCACGATTAGGTATTCGAATGCCCCCGGGACCACCTCCGGGCTTACCACCAAATCGATTAATGCATCATCACAATCAAAAGAATCAATCACATAATGTTAATCCTAAAGATTCGAAAGGGGTGACAACAATTACTGCGAAGCCTCAAATAAGGTTAGAAATCATTTTGCAATTATATAAAAAAGCGAATAATTTTATTATTATTTTTTTTTTTGCATAGAAATCTAAGCGCTGATGTTACAAGATTTGTGCCATCAACATTACGAGTTAAACGAGAAGATAAACAAAAGCCGAGATTGAGACCTTACCATCAAGAATTTAAACAGATAGAAACTAATAAAGGTGCCACAAAAGACGACGCTTATATGCAATTTATGCGTGAAATGCAAGGACTGTTGTAAAAAAATAATAAAAATAGTGAACTATTTTATTTGTTGATATGTTTTTTTTTTGTATAAATTCATTTATCATAAGCCATAAATTAAAAAAATGAATATGTGAGGAAAACAAGAGTTTTCAGTTATTTCAGTATTCCCATCATGCAATTAAAGTCAGAATAGAGTTGTGGTAGCGACTAATTTTATCGAAAGCCTTGACTGTAAATGTAGACGCTTTTGCTTTAAGGCAACTCTCCGTCGAGGTAGGCTACACTTGGTGATTTGGTAACACATAAACTGGTTAGTTAGTATATTTTTTCGCTTGCGATTTAGTTTAGCAGTAATCGTCGAAGAGTGTGGTCGCGCGCAAGTGATTGAAGCTCTTTCAGTTAGTTTGTTCCAGGATCGAGACAGACCGGATGCAGTTCTACATGGGGCCTAGGCCTGAGTTCACCGCCAATCATAAAGTAGAAGCTAATAATTTAATTTTAAAGTAGATAAAGCACACGAAAACAGTGACGTTAACATACGGAGGTTAACAGATTTACATTTATCGTAGTGACCGTTTTACGAGTGGAAATAGCATTTCTATAGGATTTAAATCAATTGGATGCCATAAATTGGAAAGTACCTGAAGTGGTAAAAGTTGGAAATCTTTTATAAGATACGGAGTCAATTGCGATTCCAAATAATTCTCTATATTAAAACATCTATATATATGAGATATCGATGATGTGAAGACTTAAAAAACCATTTGCAATATTTTTTACTAAATGTATATGTTTGTTTGTTCTCCAGATAAACTTTGAAAACTTCTGAATTGATTTACTTTTGTAGTAGGAAGTAGTCTAGAAACTGGATAAGTTATGCACGCTTTATTACATATCATCATATCGGGGGCACAATAAGCACTGGTAATCACTGTATCGATTTGAAAATAAAAACAATTGAAATTATACTTCGTGCTCTAGAAATGAGTCTACTCATGCCTCAGCCGAAAAAAATCAAGCAATTATTTTAAAATTTATTACAAATAAATAAAAACAACGAAGAAGCCGACAAACTGGCCATAGCAAGGCGCAGGAACACCCTTCATAGGACCAGAATCCTTTTGTGGCATCGGACCATATATAATCTGAGAAATTTTAACGAAGGAAGAGGCGGAAGAAAGAACTAAACACTAGGAAATACAACCAGGACTAAGGCACGCCAAAAAATCTCTTCGGGTAATACAACTCCAAGAGATTCAAAGCCTATATCAGCAGTGATAAGAAGAATATAAGAATACTGTCAGGAATACTAACGAGTCTGCAACTCGAAGCATACCTTAAAAAATTAGGACTGGACTAAATAGCACCTGCAGATTCTGCGAGAGGGACGAAGAGACCTGAATGTATATTTTTCCGATTGTGAAGCATTACTCGGTGGGAGCAGGAAACATCTGGGGGTTTACTGCTTCTCATGAATTGAGATACAATCTCTTGACCAACTCCGGATACTAAAATTTTTAAAAGAAATATGCCTGGCTCTAGAATGAGAGTTAACCTAACTACTGGACTTAAAATTAGGGGGTATAATAGATTTCAAGGGTCGCAGTATGAGAACACCCTAAAAAAACTTAATCTTAATCTTAAACAAAAATAATAATAATTGAATATTTAAAATTTTTTAAAACATTCCATTTTTTCATTTTATTATTTTGTTTCATATTATTTTCGGGATAACATAGAATTTTACTAAATGAACAAAAACATCACAAGTTTTTTCTCATTTTGCATCTTTTTTGTTTTTAAATTTTTTTACTTTAAATATATTATTTTTATTTTTTTTTTTAATATTAATTCATCCTACACAAAAGTTTTACAATACAAAAATTACATTCTAATGATATTAGAAACATAAAAATTCGTTTTGTTTTTTTTTTTTTTCTTAATTTTTCATATTTTAATTTTCAATTTTAAAAATTAAAAATTTTAAATTTTCAAAAAAATAAATATTTTTTATTTTTAATTTTTTCTTTTTTTTTTTACTTTAATTTATTTATTAAACAAAATAAAACCAAAACAAAAAAATTAAGTAAAAAACAAAGAAATCAATAAAATAACAATTTAGATAATTTTTGTGTGTGGTGTTTGTGTATTTTTCTTTTAATTAATTAATTAGTTAATTAATTTCTTTAATTTCTTATAAATAATTTATAAATTTTATTTATATTTTTTTTGTGGTTAATCAAATCAACCGCGCTATCACATAAGATTCCGTTGCTTTTTATTTTTATTTTTTTGTTGTTTCCTTGTATATTTCGTTTTTTTTTTTAGTAATTAATTAGTTTTTTTGTTTAATTATTACAAATTATGAACTTTTTTAATGGCTGTTTTTTTTCCTTTCAATTACTTTTAGTAGACAAATTTTTATAATTTTTTTTAATTAAACAAATTCTATGTATTCAAAAATTGTTTATTTCCCAGTTTTCTTTATTTTTTGTTTCATGAAATTTGAATTTTAAAATTGTTATGAAACATTTCGTTATTTAATTATAATTAAAAAAAAAAATTAATTACTTTTCATAATTACTACATTTTGTTGGTTTCTTTTTTAATTGTTAAAAATTCATAATCATTTTACGTTTTTTTTGTTTTTAATTTTTAAGTTATTTCGGAATTACTTTGTTTTTTTTTTTTTTTTTTGTTAATTTTATTATTTAAATATTATTAATTGTTTTCGTTTGTTTCTAAAATTTTATTATTAATTAAAAAAAATTATGTTTTTCTTTTATCTGTTTTTGAATTATGTTTTATTATTTTAATATTTTTTATATTTTAATTTTTTGAGTTGTGTTTTGTTTTATTGAATGTTTTCAATTTATATAAATATTATAATTTATAATTATATAATTTTTTCTATTTCGTCAAAAAAAAAATAAGGAAATTTACAAACATTCGTTATATTTAATTTTATATTTGCTTTTCTTTTTGTATTTTAATTGTAATAATTTTTTCATTAATTCTAACAATTATTTATTTAATTTATTATTTTTTCTATTTTTTTTTTAATTTATTTTTTTGGTTGTATTTAAAATATTTAATTATTTATTTATTTTTGTTTTGTGCGAAAATTTTTATTTGAAACTTTTTTAAAAATATTATTAAAAATCAAAAAAAATAAATTAAAAATTTTTATTACATTTAAAATTCGATAAATGCAAATTTGGTAAACGCGAAATTTCCCATTTGTAAATCTTCCATAAAGTGCAACTTTTTTTAGTTTCTTTAAATTCGCAAAAGGTCACTTATGCCACATGTTAATTTGGATGTTAAATTTTAAAAAAAAGTATATACCTATATGTTGTATTGTTTTTAAAAGGACAAGAAAAGGACGATTATAAAGTCTTCTTTAGATGGAAACTTTTCAGTTGTTTTCCTTCCACTAAATATTAGAGACTTTTAATCAGCACATATAATTAAGTCATCAAGCAGATAAATAGGAAAAAGTAATGATGCTATTTTCTGGCGGAAGAATGGTGATATTCCTATCAAGTTGAAATACTTAAATTCACGAGATAAAAAATAATAAATCATAACCGGCTGCGCCAATATCATAAATATAACATATTGGCGCAGCCGGTTATTATAAGGATTGTCTGAACTATTTTCAAATGTAAACGAAGCAATAGTTAGGCCAATTTTTAAATTTTTATTGTTAAAATAAAACTTTTTATTTTTCACAATTTTCTTGGTAATTTTTTATGCCCCCCGAAATCTAGAATCCCGATAAATTTGGTACAGGCTTTGATTCCCTTTCTTAAGATATTTTTTACTAAATGGTTGGGTTCATAACTTTTCAATGAAGGTGACAATAATTTTCATATTAAATAGTGGCTAAATATATACCAAAGTGCAACATTTTTTTATTAGCAACATTTTTTTTCAAAAATACATTCAAATTTATTGCATTTATCGAATTACCAATGTACTAACAAAAAATTGGATTGTAAATTTGTTATTAATTTCCCTTTAAAACAACGACATTTCATAAAGTTTTTCATAAATTAATAATATTAAAAATAAAGTTATTAATACCAAAAGTAAAATCGGTCGGTAGCTAATCTTATATGGTTTTAACTACTTTTTGAGTAGGGTATAGTCACGGTCCTTCGACAAAATTTTTGGTTAACAATTTATGTTTCCGCAATAAACGTTTCAAATGTTATTAAAATTAATCAACAAGTTTTTCAGTTATCTCAGAAAATTAACAAAGCTAAACAATTTTGATGTAATTGAAATTTTGGAAGTGGTTGCCTATTATGTGTAGAATCCTATTATTTGATACCGAAAAGGGGACGGATGATAGAGAGTGATTTATGAAATGTGAGACTTTAATATTTGGACACTTCCTAGCCGATTGGAATAAAACTTAGAACAGTCATTCATTTGTTAAATCAAATTTAATTTGGTTATAATTGAGAAGATTTTAAAGAATGAAGAAGCGGATAATAATGACTCAGATAAGTGAAACTCAATTGAACTTAATTGTCAGCTTTAATCTGTATTATATTCCATATTTTGTTTGCAGAAAAACGCCCAAAAATAATTATAGTTTTCCGGCAATTACAGTGTTTTCTAGTGTTTATGATTGACCATATATTTGCCGATATAACGATCTTTACATAATTATGCGTAGTATAATTGGGTTTAAAGTATCATAAAGTCGAGGAATTCTTTACAAGGCTAGCTATACTAGCCTAATCAAAATTTTCTATAAACTTTATTTTTCGTATAATCATTTATGAAGACTTTAGTTTATACATTTTCATTTAAATTATACATTTGTAACATTTAAGGCTTTCATGTTTCTTCATTTAATAAATAATTAAACACAAGAAAAAATTAGTCCTAAAAAATATATAAACGATTAAAATTATTATTCACAAGACGCATTTCCAGAACAAAACATAATAATTACATAATTTTTTGGTTTTAATTACGAAAATTATAAAATGATATGAATTTTAATATTATTAATTATTATTATTTTTTTTTCGTAAATTGATTAAAACATTTACATATTTAAATAATTTTTAATGAGCTCATAAAAAATATAGTCACTATCTATGATTTGAATGGAATTTTATCACCTTATGAAAAATTAGTATATATGTAGTTTTGTACATACTCACATGGAAAATATTTTTTACTTACATTTCTTTTTCTTTTTTTTTTGATGGTGGATCTTTTTGGGGCTGGCTTGATTTTCTTTGAATAGAAGACGTAAAATTTTCATGGAAAAGATAAAGCACGAAATAAGACAAGGTTCAGAATGATAAACAGGAGAATCTAGTTTTTAAAGGAAGTAGTATATAAAATAAAGAAAAGCTTTTATCTGAACAAAGTGAAGAACGTGTATGCATATTGTAGGAATGGAAAATGGCTTATATATTCTTGAAGAAGGACTAATGTTAGTTTTTATTTTGACGATTTCAACTTATTCCCTTTTTTTTTGTGTCTCTTATGTTTTTCCGGCCTACACAAATAAAAAGACCTTCTCTTTTGTATCTGCAAAAGATTTTCTTTTAATTTATTATGTATTTTCTTCTGCTTTTATTTTCTCGGATTCATGCAAATGGTGTAAAAGAAACTCTTGGCCATTAGTCTTAACTTAACTGGAAGGTTTTTCTTTAGAAGTGTATATGGTTTTGTTGTCGCGAAATCATTAATCAAAAAGGAAGTTTTTCGGAAAGAAAAAATAAAAATAAATCAAATGAAAATGGTTGAGTATAATTTTGTGTCGGTGATGATTATTCTTGACATTTAAAAAGCCTGTAAGTACTTAGATTTTATCCTTGTAAAACTAGATTTTAATTAGAATATGTAAAATAAAACAAGATCATTTATTTTGAATGGATTTCAAAGTCGGCAGGG
Source organism: Xylophagus ater (assembly GCA_963422695.1). NCBI lineage: Eukaryota > Metazoa > Arthropoda > Insecta > Diptera > Xylophagidae > Xylophagus > Xylophagus ater. The sequence goes on from OY730478.1 coordinate 6,022,996, forward strand.
ATAAAATACTATATAGAAGGATTTTTTGAATTGATAAATTCAAAACTAAAGTGAATAAAAAGAAGAAATTTACTATAAATTTAGAAATAAGTATATTAGTATATTAGGCAAATGCCATGTAATGTGATTATTATTAGTATACACTCAAAGAAAAAACCCGATTTTTAATGAACTAAGTTTTAAGGTTTAACCAATTTAATCGAAGATAATAGTAGATTTTAATTAAGGTTTCCAAATAATTGACCGTGCTGAGTGGCGGATTGGGTCTAAAAATATTGAATTCCAAGAGAAAATTTGGCTCCACTCACAACTATAAGGTTTTCATTTAACTTTCATAAGAAATATAAGAAAAATGTAAAATATTCCATAATTGACAGTCCCGAAATAGTTCAAGAAGAGTGATAGGATAATTACATATAGAATTCGAAGAATTTGCATCAAGAGCGGGTTTTGGCGAGATTTAAATTGCAGAAAAGTCTTTGAATTATTATTGTGATTGAATTAATTGCCTAGAAATTAATTAACGATAAACAAAAATTTTGAAGAGTGCTTATAAAAAGCAAAAACAGTTTAAATAAATGAATGAATTAATGAATTAATTAACAAATTAACTATAGATAAAATGTGTTATTATTTTTAATATCGAACGTGAATAAAACAAGTACAAATATTATTATTTGAAATTCCACCTTAAATATATATAAGGCTTGCAATCGGGCAATCGATTGATACTAAATCGAATCGAAAAAGGATTTCTATTCTTATACTAAAGACACATTAGCAGCAATAATGTACATTATCTCACGATTCTCGATTCAAATTCGATAATCTCTCACATTTTAATCGAGAATCGTGAGATAATGTAGTTTATTGTTGCTAATATGTCTTAAGTATTATGCTTTTTCGCTACAATTTACACCAAATCGAGTTACATTATTCACGTCAGGATTAAATGGATTAAATTTGGTTCGACTAGCTAAAAGGATAGTTCATTGTGTCATATTTCTTTGAGTGTATATATTTTAATAAGTTGTAATGATGTGTCGTGGTGATCCTGTGGTCATTATTCGGACATTTCATAATATACATTTTTGAAAGGTTTGATCTACTCCGTTTGTAATAATTTCTCTCTGTCAAATATTAAACTTTTATGTAGTATGGAGCTCAGTAATAGCACAAATGTTGTTAATTTAAATATGAAAAGAAAATATTAAAATCACGTTTTTAATCCTATATAAACTATTTCGTTTCCATTTTAATAAATTCATTAGTTTTTCACTGTTTTGTAATAAATAATGAAAATTATTTTGTTATACAAATGTAATTTATATGTAAAACATTTTCATTAATAGTTAAAATTAATTTAATTATTTATATTTATTTTTATAAATAATATTTATACATAAGTTTTAATTTTTTCTTTTATTATTTGTTCCTATTTTTTTTTGTTTGTTATTTATTATAATATATTATTTAAAATTGCTATTTTACGTTTCTCATTTTTTTGTTTTTTATTTTTAATATTAATTTATTATTATTTGTATTTAAATTTAATTTTATAATTACTATTAATTTTATATATAAATATTATATTTATTTTTTATAACACAGGTCTGGCAATGTGGGGTTTAGCTGTAGTGGTTGCAATTTCGGACATTTTTATATCGATTGGCACCCGGGTATCGTATAATGTCGGCGCTTGTAATATTATACCAGCTGTACCAACAACTACTGCAATCGTAAATATCCATAGGAATAATCGATCTAAAACCATTGCAACATATTTCCAATCTTCTTTAACCTGAAAAAGTATGAAATATAAATTTAATTTTATAGAATTTTTAAATGGTGCGAAAATGTATGTTAATTGCAATTGAAAATTTCCAAATAATTTGGCAATTTCAAAAGTTACATTAATTACTATTTGGTTTAGGATATAATGAAATATGATTATTCTATTTTTTTTGGCGATAGAAACTAATCAGTTTTATCTATTCTGTAATGGTAATTGTTGGCAGCATCCGCATGGTATCATTAAATTTATTCGATTAATTAAATTTACAGAGTATTTCGTAAATCTGTGTGGAATTCTGCAATTGTGACAGTGAGTATAACTTTAGTAAAAGTAAGTTGCCTAAACATTATTTAAAAGTAACAGGCCCACTTCAAATTTATCACTTTCAGGCGACAAATTAGAATAGGCAATATACATATGAAAACAACAAGCAATTGTAGTTTGCCATTTTATAGAATTGCACTGCTAAATTTCTGCTACAGAATACATATTTATTAGGACAATGATAAACTTACCCTTGTACTTTCTTCTTCCTTTTTAGTATGGTCCGCTATATAAGTGACACCATCCATTGCTTTATAAAGTTCAGGACACGCATGCCATCTATGTTTAAGGCCGCTACTAGTGCCTGGTTTTGATGGAGTTTGATGATGCTGTTGTGTATGACACGATGGCAACGAATTCGTTTCTGGCGGTGGCGGTGGCTGTTCTACATCTGTCGTTTCTGTTGCTGTTGTTTTAGTTGTTATCGTTGAATTTATCACGTTAGTTGAACTATCTAATAAATCACTAGTTGTCGTTGATTGGTGTTGTTGATGTGGATTCAACGGTACCGGTGAATATGTTGACGACGATGTCGATTGCTGACGATGCAAATGCTGATGATGATGATGATGTGTATGATTATTATTATCGGTTTGTGTTTGTGATGAGGTCGAAGCGGTTTGCCGTCTTGACGGCGTTAACGGATGATCAATAATACTCGTTGTTTGTTGATAAACATGATGCTGTGGCTGTGTTGATGATGATTGATGATGATAATGATGATCAATTAATGTGGTCGTTGATGTGGACGACTGTTGATGTTGTAAACTGGATGATGGAAACGGTAACGGTATATCATCCATTAAATTGATACTTTGTACTCTATGATGCGGTGAGGTACTTCTCGATGTTGTTCTTGGACTACCATGCAATCTACACATGTTAATACTTTCACTAGAACCAACTATATGATGATCCAATAGTAAAGTAGGATCATATTTTGACAAGGCAACTGGTGGCGGTAGCGGTGGTATTTGATCTCTCAATTCCAGTCCGTTACATGTTCGGACCATTAAACGACGAGATGATTGTCTATTATTTTAAATTAATTGTTTCATTATAATAAACAAAAAAAACGACTAAATATTGAAATTTGAAACTTACATCATTTCGCTGATTGGATAGAGTGGTCGCCGCATCACCAAAATTCTTGGCAAATGATTTATGAACACAGTTCGTACCCATGGGGCCATCGTATGCGTTTGTGGTGACCGAAAATGGACATTCAGAACAACTACAGTAACGCATATACTGTGTAAAAGAAATAAATAAAATTTAAAAATTTTCAATTCAATTAGATTGTTTTTAATCGTTTTCAAAGGCTTAAAAATCTTCACCAATAAAACAAGTTAGTCTACTTTCAGGCGTCAATATGTTATCAAACATCGTTAACTGATTTTTTCTTTATCTAATCTCAATTAATTATTATAATTTATTCATTTAATTATTCATCTTTATATGATTGGAATGAAATTTTGTACAGGAAGCCTAATTAAAGTTAAGGTTAAATTCTTCAAACAATAGACTTCAAAGATTTTAAGGAATTTTGAAGATTTTATCTTCTACTTTTTTTCTTAATCTTAATTACATTAAGATTATTATTTGAACAAATATTACTGAACAAAAAACTTTATTTTGTCTAATGTTATATTAATTGAATAATAATTGAAATTGAATGATCTATCCTTGGGAAAAGAATAACATTTAAATTACTATCGTTTTGTTTTTCATATATTAAAACTAAAACCATATTCTACAAATTTGTTAAAAATTTAACGATGATGAAAATATATGTATATAGATTTTAGTTATATGATTTTCTTATATTTTAAATGATAAAACATATTAGCACAAGATTTGTTTAGAATTCTTGTCAATTAATTTCATTTTAGATATTAAATTCTGCATAATTTTCCAGCCTCCAAACATATATAGACTATTCAAAACATATCCAAACAATATCATTTATGAAAAACAGATAATCATATTAAATTTTACATCCTTTCAAGACCAGAGATAGATGTTAATTAACTTAAAAGATTTCCAGTTTGTGTATATAATATTTTGAGTTGAAAAAGGAAACTGATTTTGACTTTATCAGGAATATATGTCTGTTTTTTTTTTCTCATTTTCTTATATTTTCACAAAATTTTGATATGAGTTTTAAACAAGAAAAAAAAAAAAAAACGAAGACATTTTCAATCAAGAGAAATGTAATTAAAAGATGTTTTCCCAAACAACAAAGTCAAGATTAAATTTATATCATAATAAATTCACAAACATTTACGAGCTTTATTCTCAGATAACAGTTTCACATACATAAGATAAGATAAGATATCCTGTAATAATATATATATAGTATATAGAAAATATTTGTATCATCATCGACTTACCTGAAGGTATCGAGTATCATTGTAAATAGTACGAATTTTCCTAGAAGCGGAACAACTAAGGATGTTGGAGGTATAATTTCCGCTAATAGCAAAAAGAACACAGTCAGTGAGAGCAGAATAGATATGCTTAATGATACCTGGAGAAAAAAAAGAAAAAAATAGAATAAAGATAAAATAATATAAATTTTACATAAACAACAGTCCATGAACTACATTTTACTAATATGAAAATTTAATATATGTATTTTGTTGTTACTGTTGTAAGGATTAATAACATTTCATGAGAGACATGTGAAAGACATATCCATTTGCATTTGAAACTACTTTCTTTATTGGTAGAAATAAGCCGAAAAAATGAATCAGGACGTGTAGCACTTAGCCTGAGGAGAATATTTAAAGTATTAAATAAGTTGTAGTAGCTTTCGCGAAGTGTTTTATGTAATTAAGCAATTTAGGTAAATAAGAATAATAAAAAATAAATTGGATACGATAGCAATGGAGTATATAGCAGACACAGTATAGGTCTAATTTTGGGTTTTTCTCACATTATAAAATAAAATATGCATTATTTGTCTCCTGATGTTAGTATCTAATTGAGAAAATTAAATATTTTAGTAACATCAACTTTAAATATATGTATTTTGTTGTGTCTTGAGATTATTTGGTTACGGTGCTTCCATTAAAATGATAGTTCTACGTTTTTTTTTTTCTGTTCTGGTATATTCAATTATTCAGTGAATTTGTTCTATGTTTTCGAATAATGAAGAACGAAAGCTAGAAAAAGAACAAATATCATCCTTGTAACTAGTTCTTCATTTTATCTAAGATTGTTATATATATATATGGTACATAGGTATGTACGAGTATAATGCTTACGATGAGAATTTCTTGAAGATCCGTGTACTTAACCATGACTTTTATTTTATATTACATATATTTTTTTTTCCCATATATTGCATGAATTTGTTCTAAACTCTATATATTATTCTGGTAAAGAATTCAATGACACAAATACTGGAATTTTACCTTTTATTATAGGTATATGATAGTACATATATGATTGAACATTTATCCGAACGTGAAAAGATAGCAAATTCAAAGGTATATAGTGAAAGGCACTTCATACCTTCCTCACTTTGATATTCTTCCAAATGATTGAACTTGTTCTATGTCCATTTTGACCTTATTTTGAAGCTGATGCATAAACATTTTGTTTAAATTCAATTGCACTTATACGATATAAAATAAAAATGATTCTATAGAAGAGTTGGAATTTTTTTGGTTTTGAAAAAATATATTTTTTCATATCGTTTTCTTTCAATTTTTGGAGTGTAATATCAATGTAAATCTTTCAATGATAGAAAATATCATATACAGTACTCAAAATGTTATTGAGTGATATGTCTATAAAGCATATTTTTTAAGATAGTACTATTATGTATATATGTACATATGTTCTAGGATCAAAATATCATGTTATGTCATATTTAAAATTCAATTCGAATATCATAAAATTTAAATAAACTGCAAATTTTCCTGTGGAAAAGGGTTTTTATGACAACTATTTTGAATTAAAATATGATATTTTAAGTGTTTTATTAGAGAGTGTTTTTGGAGAAATGTTTTTAATATAGTTTTTTTGGTATGAACACAATAATTTATAAATTTAAATTATATAAAAAAAAGTTATGTTAGTCTTACCTTCTCCCCACTATCCGATGGTAGATAAAAAACTAAAATTGTTAAAAAACTAATTCCCATACATGGGATAATTAAGTTGACGGTATAAAATAACGTTTTCCGTCTCATTGTTATGTTAAACGTTATATCTAAATAGGGCTCGTCGCAGCATGTGTAGAATTTTTCATTTCTATAAGTAAAAAAAGAAAGTAATTATTAAAATTATATTTATTTAATAGGTAATTTACATGACAACCAGAAACACATGAATTTGCAGTACCATTATGTTCATGGAAGTTTAGTGAATATTCAAATTAAACATTTTGATTAAGATTGTACTTAAGTTTTGAATTAAATATAAAATTTTGAAGATTTCAGGTTCTTAAAAAGTATGTTTGTTTTCCAAAAATAGGGTAAACGAAACTAGTCGCCGCCGGTTTATTGGTCGGGGCAGGCTTATACGGTTTTATAGAGAGCCCTCAGTACAGGATCCTTTGAACTCTTCTCATCATTTGGTATTATTTATTTACCAAAAATTTCGTTAGTATGCCCTTGCTCTCGTTTTCAAAAGTTGTGAGTCAAGTTGTATTGATTAATATCGACAAGTTCTCATAGTTTTGCTAAGGAATTTTTATATACTAGCTGACCCGACAGATTTTGTCCTGTCCAAATTTCAAGAAATTTGTTTGTGATCGTTTTATGGATTTGTAAAAAGCTATTGAAAATGTGTAAACAAAGTAAAAATGAGAAAAACGTATTTCTACTAAAAAAATCGAGTTTTTCAGCTTTTCCCGAATTTTCCAATTTTTCGGGCAAATTTTCCCATTTTTCTTTCCGTAAGAACCTTATTCGGACTACTACGAACATTTTAACAAAAAAATGAGCGAAATCGGTTCAGCCGTTCTCAAGTGATGCGCTTACCAACGAACAGCATTTAATTTTTATTTATATAGAAGATAGATTATAGCTGGTCATTTTATAGTTTTCATGTATAACTAATGTCTAACTAAGATTGGGAAACAAAATGTTCTTATAGAGGCCATTTACTGGATAGTTAACCCTATATATTTCCAAAGTTTACTTACTACATAAAATATATAAGACATGTAGATTTTGCACTTCGTGCCTTAAAACTTTTCATTTGCACAGTATAATTAAGGGAACTCGTATTGCATGCAATAAAGTAGGTACAATATAAAACAATGTTTTTCTTAAACATTTTTTAAGACCATTACAAAAATTTCAAAATTTAATTCATTTTTAAGCGCACTAAGAAAATTTGGACTGGAGCCAAAAATTTATAAAAAAAAGTTTTCTTTTTCATTTAAAAAAGATAGTAAATTTTCTTTGAAAGCTTGGAAAACCATAATTTTTCAGAGATTCTGGGAAAAATAATTTTCCTGAGATGTGTTTTTGGTAAATGTTCAAAAGTTAAACTTTTGAAGTCGAAAATGAAAATTTTTCAGTGTTTGTTTATTGAAAGTAGTCGCGACCGAATATTTTAATTATAGTGTGATTTCTTTTCTAATTAAAGTGTGATATTAAAATGATGATAGTATTGAAGCTCGTCTTTGAAGTTATTACGGAATTTCGAATAATAATAAATTAGAAAAAAGTATTTTTAAATGAAGAACATTTTTATATTAGTTTCGCATAGAAATAATCGTTGGAATACGGTCTCAAGGAACTATATATGTTAAAAGTTATATCGATTTGTGCATGTCAGTCTGTGTACATGATAATTTAAAAACATTTTGTCTGATTTTAAGGAAACTACTCGATTGCGTATTGTATTGTATTTCAGGCAAATCGGCTAAGAACGAACTACGGATATGCTGAATTTCGGTAAAATCAATACAAGGATACAGCGCAGAAAGAAATAGTTGTGGAGAAAAATGGTCATGATCATAATTGCCTTTTTTTGTTTAGTTATGAATGTGTACTCAAAAGCTAATATATCGATTTATCCAATAGATGGACTTGATTTACGCTATTAGGACTCAGGTTTTCAAAAAGTTTTCTATAGTCTGATTCTATGTTTAAAGCGAATTTTCATTTTGGAATCAAAAAACTCGAATTTCAAGTACGAATAAATTTTTCATTTGACAATTTCAGAAAAGATATTAAATTTAAGTCGTTGTGCAAAAGAAATCATTAAAGTCTTTTGTCAGAATGATTATAATAAAAAATTCTATGCCTTTGTTGATGATTCGCTTTCAAAATTTTTACGTTGTTTTTTAGATTCGAATATAAAAAAAGAGAATATAAATAAAGCAGGTATGAATTCCTTTTGTAGTTTATAGAGCCCAAGTCTTCTCAAACAGATGCAAATTTCCCTTTTCAAAATCTCTAAATAGTATATATACGATCAAATATGTTTATAGATGTCTAAAGCTTGAGGAAAAAGAGTATTCAAATATAGTATTTTTTCGCATATTTTAAGCTTTTGAAAGTTTGTGTTAGTTTCAAACAGATTTTCAGTTTTCAAAAGTTTTCAGTTTCAAAATTATTTAGTATTTAATATAAACTAATAATTAGTATTAGAAAATTTCTTTTCAGAATCATAAATTTTGGTTCTGTTGGGTATTTTTTCTTGGGAAAAAAAATGACAACAATTTTGTATATAAATTTTATACACCATTTTATTACCTATGAAATTTGGCCTACAAAATTCCATCCTAAATTTTACTACTTTGATGAAAATATGAGCAAATAAAATGTACAAAAATGATGTATTTTAAGAAAAATGTATTTTTCTCAGTTATAAAGAAAGCCTGGGAAATTCGTACTATATTGAGTTAATCAAATGAATGTATAAAACAAGTACATGGATGTGTGTATTGGGCCTAATAGATATGATCATAGCTCTATAAAAATAAATTAGCCGAATTTTTGGATTAAAAATATGTCGTATTAAATTTTATGCTATATATTTTTTTACAAATTTTTCAAAGAAAATATGTCACAATCTGTCAAAATTCTAATGTATTATGAAATATTATACACTGAGAGTATTGATGGATATTATTAAGTAAAATGTAAAGTACCTTAGCAGTATTTGGCAAAGTCATATCCTTTTAAGATTGTATACTTTTCTCGTTTCTAATTTTGTATATTTCTATCCGCATACATATTTTTATGCCCTATGGTAAGTACTAACAGAGGGTAAATTAGTTTTGTCAGTAAGTATGTAACGCATCGAAATAATCATTGTAGAAAGATTGCAAGGGTATGATTGTGTAGAGAATCAAAAATTATATTAATTTATGCATGTCCGTCCGTCCATCCGTCTGTCCGTCTATCAGATTTTGATAAAATTTACAAGTTGGTTATTCCTTAACTAGGTTTGGTGTACTATTTCAGTAAAATCGACTGAGCGAAGTTATTAAGTAAAAACCCGGGTTACCAGAAAGCTTTTTTGCTTCTGGTTTCTTGAATTTAATTTGAAAATTTATGAAGCAATTTTGTTTAAATTATTTACATGAGTTGAATGCATAAATAGACGATACCATAGTAAATTTCAGTGAAATCGGTCCAAGGATAGTGGAGAAAGAATTAGTCGTAGGGAAAATAAGCCTGTTCATAAAGTTTTTCCGATGTATTTTAAAAACTTATATACCGATTGCAAAAAAATTTACAAAAGGTGTTTGTGTTATTAGGCCCCAGCTTACCTGTTAATTTGAACGAATTTGAAAAAGATGAAACGAAATTAGTAGTTTTGGTGTTTCTTTCTCAGAGTTAATTCATTGAACTATAAATTTGTTAAGTACGAGCCTCATTTCTACTATAAAGTATCAAAAAATCTGCTATAGGCCGATTTTCATTTACTACATGGTTTTTATTTGGGAATAAAGTGGATTTGGTTTATTTGAAATATAGACACAATAATTCAGATGTACAAGATGTCTATATAGAAGAACACTTAAGAATACAACAGTACCAGCACAATTTTATTTTATAGGACAAATTAATTTATCACTTTCGGAATTTTAATGTAGGCAAGAAAAAAAAGAGGAGAAAATTTTCATCGTTCAAACATATTGGTTTCCTTTTTATCAAATGATGAAAATTTTCAAATTGTACATTCACTATACATAATCCTCTTTGATAAAATTTTATTTTTGCTCTAAAAAAAAAAAGCTGAAAATTAAAATTCCATACAAATTTTATTGGAAAATTTTAGCACGGTTGAATAGAATTTTCCATGGAAAAAAAAAATTGTTATACATGCGGTATTAAATAATATGGTTGTGCCGAGTTAAGATCGAAACGTGAATGTTTTTCATAAATTTACGTATTAATAACGCTAATAACTTTGTTGTTATGGAAACATCGAAGACTTCATTAAAAGTCAATCAGAAAATATGTATTAGAAAAGCTTTCTCTAATAACCAATTTACCAAATTTTTTGACACACTTATACAATGTGAACTCCTCTTCATACTTTATTATGCTTGGGAAGAGTATAGCAGATTGGTTAATTCATTTCCTTTTTAATTTTCTTAGATTTTATGTAAAGTATATTTAAAAGTATATTTGTAATTATGCATAATTAAAGAACGGAAATAGAGGTTTTGGAGTCCTCGTAATACGAAGCCGATTAAAAACACCAATTTAGGTACATTCACAATCAATCTTCACAAAATTGGATGAGCCAAAACATAGTACATAAGTAGTATCTTTTGGGTCATCCAATTTTGTTCAAATTTTCTACAAAGATACGAGTATGTTATGAAAATGGGGTGTATCGATTTTGACTGTCTAAATACTATATCAGAGGTAGGTTCTTTTTTTGCCAAAATATGTTTAATAATAATGTGTCTAAGAAAGTTGGGTTTGGTTTTGTCATACCAAATACTTTACTACTCAAAGTATATGTACTTTTGGAAACTTTTGATTGCAAAAAAAAAGGAAGACATGTATATTTTATTCTAAATTATTCTTTTATAAAGAAAAAATATTAGCAAAAGTTTACGAATTACTTTGTATATATGGATTATATTAAAGATTTTTTAAATTTTCCATCAAAACATCGCACTGTGTATAAACAACATTATAGATTTTATATAGCCGAATTTCTTAGAGAATTTGATAAGGGTTAATTTTGGGTTAATGGGTTTGAAAAAAAATTTGTCTCCTAGTACTTAATTTAGTATAGAGAAGAAAATCCTATTTGTCTGTGCGGATAATATAAATGATTTCATCAACATAATCTTTTGGTATATGATGGTATATTTTATTTTTTTAATATACACATATAGATAGACATATATACACATATATAGAGAAGTGACACTCTATATATTATCATACTTATCCGTGGAAAGGATATAAAATTATTTAAATCGAAAATATGCTAATTTTTTCATATCATTTCAACTTTAGAAAATTAATAATTGAAATTTTCCTATGTTCAATTAATAGGAAAATTGTTTTTTTTAAAATCATTGGAAATTTCTATAGACTTTAAAATGTCATAGTGAAGTTAGTATACATGTGAATATATTATGAATTTATATTATAGAAATGTATAATGTATAGAAATTTTTTAATTTAAATAGACATTACCTGACAGCAGGAACTTCCAAAATATCCCATTCGACTGATGTGTAGAATTCTGAAAGGTCAACACCGACCTCTACTATATTTGTACCGTTAAGTTCATCGATATGCCTCAAATCCACCTGTTAGAAAAAAAAATTAATATATATATTAAACTATGTATGTTCAACATATAACTTTGGAGAAGATAATTCAGTTCGATTAAACAAGTAATATAAACCAATCAAAAATATAGATGTAACTAAAATTATATTCTTTTTCTTTTTAAAAAAAATTATCTATTTTATAAAATGTTTGTTCAAAAGTTTTTGTATACTTTATGAACTTTTCCGATATGTTTGCTTTAATAGAAATATTGTTTTTCTATCACTTTATACGGGCTATATGAATGTAATATTGATTTATTTTTGGGAATCTTGATTAAAACAGATCATAGTGGAGATTTCTTCCTAAATATCCTTTTCTTTTCCCTCTTTTTTTCCATATATATATATCGTTTTCCTGATATATATAGATATACTGTCTTGATTAAATACTTTACTTTTAGCTATGATATCGTATAGCATACATTTATAATAGAACACAATGAGTTGTCGGCTATAAAAGTATAGAATAAAAGAATCCAATCATTGTTAAAATTTCAAGAAAAAAAAGAAGATGAAAAAAAAAAAAATGAACAGACAAGATAATGGAAACTGTAGATATCGAATTTATTGCTATGCTGTATAAATCAATCAATGATATAAAATAGGATAAAAGGTTCTTATCTATTTCTCTGTTCATTTTGATCTATGATATTTAATGCAAGCTTTGATAAATATTACAATAGAAATTATATTTTATAATAATAAATAATAATCTATTATAAAATCCATAAAATAATTTTTATCGAAGAAATAAATATAGTTAAACTATATATATTTGAATAAAGTGATATATCATTTTCATTACAAGAATAATATTAAAGTTTAAATTAATTTTCTCTCTTTGATGATATACTGTAGTATAAATTTTCTAACTCTTTCCATACTTTAATTCATTCTGAATAACTTAAATATAATAATCACCTGAAAACCATCATATGTCCAACTACCAAATTTCATAACACAAGTTTGTTCATCAAATGGAAAATATTCAACATCGATCTCACATGAACTTTTATAAATAGCTGGAGGCCTCCATTCAACACGTCCAGTATAGTTAAGTGTAGCTTTTGTCGCTAATGTAACCTCAAAATTTCCGTCAGCACTATTTTAAAAGATATAAATTATATAGAGTTTTACGATAATATCTTATAAACAATATATATGCATATCCTATTATAAATTACTTGTTATACAATACTATATCAGGTCTCCATATGTGATCGGATGGTACATGCAACATTTCAACACCACCATATTCTTTTGGTTCCCATTTCAATTTATAATCGTACCAAGTTTGTTCTACCCATAAATTAGTTGTCATTATTTGATTTTTTAAGTTGACATCGATCAATTGAGATAGTTTTAATTTAATTCGTACTGTTAGAGCGTCAGTAACATTAACTACTGGTCGAACTAATTTATTATAATTACTGAGGAGATCATCATAAAGGCGTTTGGCGTCTGGATTCGCTGTGCTTTCTGTAATTTTAATTATGTAAAATAATTTTATATAACATACTATATGCTTGAAAAAAGGTTGATAAATAAAAATTTAGAAAATGAAAAATGAATTTGAATTTGGGGAAAATCTTCAATCTATGCTATTCCGGAATAATGTAATTAAATTTTTGTGATCTTTGTGAAAAATTCAATCGGATTCATTGAAGAAAAGGATCAAAGAGAGTTAATACATTTATTTTTAAATTGGATTTTCTTTCTTATACTACAAAATGGTTAAAAGGGAAATTATAATTTGACTTTCTGAGTATATTAAAAAAAACAAAAATGGCTTTAAACAAAAGAAGGATATAAAAGACAACCACTTTCAAGGCAAGAAGGTCCTTTGCTTACGTTCACTATATTTATTTATAAAAAATAAATTTTTTGAAAAATATGCTTTTGTACAACCTTTTTCTTTTATGAAATAGTTTCTGATGCGAGGGAGGAAAGAACATTTAAATTTCATGGCGCACTTTAGTGGTAATTCTGATATATTGGAATTTTGAGTCTTGCAATGTCGAGAAAAATAAAAGTATATATTAAGTCTTATATTCAAGCCTAGACTTACGACAAATTGCTTTCAGAAATAAAGTATCATCAAGAAATTTTAAATTGCCTACTTTTAGGCGTAACTAATAATGCTCATATGATATATTATAATTTTTATTATATTTCAATAAAAGATAATATATGGAAAAATTAGATAACTTGAACTGTTTTAAAAAGAAGTTAATTTCAATTTAAAAACTAAGTAAATACTTGTAATAGATGATAATTTTAAATTCAAAAAAAAATTTCGCATTCATTAGTCTTTCAGATCTATAAAAATAATATTTAAAAGACATTATGAATACATGTGACATATTTCTAAAATTTAATAGAAAAGAAAATATGTGTAATATTTCACTATTATTTTCAAACGTATTATAATTACGTCAATAGAAACAAAAAAAAATCTACTTAAAACAATTTTGTTTTATATGAACAATAAACAACAGTAGCACAAAACTATATCATTATTCATTATTATTATAATTGTTATTACATATTCATGGGAACAATACGTTTCAAAAGGATTTCTTTCAGACATCATTAAGAGGTGACAAAGTAATCTTTTTAACATTTTGTTATATATTCATTTATGTAATTCGTTGTTTTTTATTTAACAGTTCTTATTAGATGAAACAATCATTAATGTAAGAAAATACCTTAAAAAAGAACTATCCTAAAATTGTTTCAATGAAACTTTGTTATATACTTGTAGTATAAAAAAGAAAAGAAAAAAAAGCTCATAAAGACATCTATTTCAAAGTAAGTAAAGTATACAAAGTTTTGACCCAAATCTATTCAGTAAAATAACCCCATTATTTTTTATGCCCATATACTTGTATGTCGTTACTATTGGAAAAGCATAATGTTCCACTTCTTTTAAATCGCAGTCCCATTGAAACTGTAAGATGTCGCAAGTTAATCGTTGTACAAGTGTATATATATATATATTTCTGTTACCAACTTGTTGTCATTAGGATGATCTTATTCGTTCTTTTCATTTTGTATAGAACTTGCATTCTAAAATGTTTACTAAAATACGATAGACTTGAGAGTTTTTATATACATATACGTGGAGTATGAATATTCTATGAGATCTGGCCATTATGTGTTTCTGTTTCATATGAGCATTTTTAGTTTGATATATAAAGTAATATACCAAGCCATCCTTTAGTAAATTTGATCAGTAATATCAGTGAAATCATCGATGAAGTTACGTATAAAGAATTCAATAGGAGCTACAGAAGTACTATAGAGTTAAAATTTTCTTCATCCTTTAGTCGCTTCAGAGTATGAATGATATATTATCTTTTTTACATAAATACAATGTATAAATTAACTTTCTATTAGTTGGGGATAAATAAATACGGACATTTCTTAGGTAAAGGAATATAGGAAAAAATTATTGTGTCATATAACTTTTGCACTTTTTGTAAGTTTATATTAGTTACGATTAAAGGCCATTTTTCTAAAAGAAAAAAAAACATTTTCAATACAATTTTGTATGGAAAGACGTCGTAGTTCTTCAAGAAAAGAATTTTATTTATAATGTTTGCCCATAAGGTAAGGCAAATTGTGTATTAGATTTAGAAAAATTGTAACCAAACCAACTATAAAATATATTATTGTAGCTAAAACACATTTGTTATGTGCCCAGTTTATGAATAATTCACAAATTGTTGAATGAAAAACAAAGTTCTTAAAGAAAATGAAAGGTTTGTTGCGCTTTTCACTTCTCATAAAACTCATATGTGATATATTTTGTATACACGTTTTCTATTAAGAGTACTATATGTACTTTTATTCTGTTTTTCTTCCTTTTTTTTAGGTATTATACTATCGCATGTAAATGAATTCCCTTTTTCCCTGTTTTTTTTTTTTTTTTGGTTTATAAAATAGAGTAAACTAGCACATTTTATTGGTGTCGTTTTAACAAGTCCCTATAGATATTGTTACTATATTTGAGAACTTTTTACATATATGATATTTGTATATACACGCACAATAAGATTGCGGATATATAGCGAATGGTATTTTACTGAAATTCCAGTTTTTTCCTTTTTAACCAATGTAATGTCGTGTACGATGGAATGATAATGAAGGTTTAAACTGAACAGACATATATTCTTTATACGGGGAAAAGGTATCAAATGTAGTTAAAGAATTTTCTTTTTTTATTAAATTCATATCAACCACTTTATTGCGTGATGTGAATAATATATATGTAAATATATTATTCATGTAGGTTTCGTTCAATGTAAATTTTCTTTTTTTCGCTAGAATTTTATAACATTACTGGTATTGTGTGGTTAATTTCATTTTTCTTACATATAATAAATAGCTTTAATAGAAGACTCTAGAAATAAATTTATTATGTTTCTTTTTAATATACAAAAGAAAACTAGAATACTTTCCTTTTCATATTATTTATGCAGTATTTAATGAGCAACAAGAGAATGTATAAAATGAGGTATGTATGTACTTTGAAATTTTGTAGAGAAACAAATGATGCAAGTTTTACAAACAAAACTTTGTTAAAAATTTTCATTTTGGAGCTGTTTTCAAATTTTTACTGTATGGTGCTTCTTTTATATACAATAGTTTAATTGAAACTCCATGTATCCGCTGGGATATCTATAGTAAAAATGAGCATTTTTTATTTAACGCCTCGAATTGAAGGCATATAGTAACTTAAAATTGGCCTACTATATTGCTGCTTTTTTTATTCCTTTTGGTACAAATGGGACTTGCAGTTAAAAACAAACCAAAACTAATAATATTTTAAGGATTTTGTTTCTTTTATTTTATTTCCTCTTTTTGAAATTTCCCCTTAATTTACAGGTAGCCTTTAGAGCCTAATAGCGTAAAACAACTATTTTATTCAAATCGGTAATTAGTTTTTTAAAGTATATCGTAAAAACTTTAAGAACGAGCTTATTTATTCTTATAACTAGTTTCTTCTCATCTTGGAGTGATTTTACTTAAATTTAATATATTATCTTTTATTCAAATAATTTATACAAAATTGATATACAAATTTTCCAATTAAATTCAAAGAAAACTAAAACGACAAAATTTTTCTACTTTATAGCTTTGCTCTCCCTGCACTGGTTTTTCAGAAATGTAATAGCAAATCGAGTTAAGGAATAACTAACTCACATTATATTTGATTGAAACCTTTTTTTTCGTTTTTGAGTTATCTTGTACACGGACAGATGGACGGACATACATAAATTGACATAGCTTTTGCGTTCTCCAAAAATTACTATATGTCTAGGCGTTACAAATGTGGTGATAAAATTAATATATCCTCTGGTAGTATTATAGGGAACGGGTCTAATTTTGGCCACTCTACCTAATTCCATTATTTCATTTGACTGAAGTTCAAATTTTCTGAGCTGGATTTATTACTTTTCGTTTGGACCTAACTACAATTCTATTCAGTTTAATTTTGGTTATACTCAAAATATTTTATCTGAAATCTTAGTGTTTTTCTTCTTTTTCTTGGAATATAACAAAGTTTTGGACTATTTCGTTCTTGATTATTTCGCATTCAACTATGGCCTTTAATTTTCCATTCATTAAAAATCATGGAACACGACGTTTTATTTACTTCTTTTTATCTAATTATTAGGTCCTAATAGAACAGTAATTGGTATTTAAGATTTTCTTTATACCTATTATGTTTTGTTATTATTATGATCTCGTACATGATTTCTAAAACTAGTAATTATCTTATTATATAGAATAAACTGTCTATATACACCTTTGATATTGATTTTTAATAAAATTAATACTAATAAATACTAAATTATTTATAATATTATTAAACTATTTGTTATTGAGAACGTATTTAAAAGCAAATATACTTAAATATGTACATAAATAATTATTTCGAGATAATATTCGTTTATCTAATTAGGTCTAAAGAATTTTATATCATTTAAGAAAAATGTGATCATGAAAATTTGTCTTTTACATGAAAATCTATTCAAATATTTGTACAAAAGGTTTTTCTATTGAATAAGAAAATTTTAAACATAAAATTAATTAAAATTGAAAATGAAAATGATTAAAAAGAAAACATTGATGTTGACGTTAAAGATTTGAACATAATAATCAACGACATTGTACTTATAGAAGAATAAAATACAAAGTATTCAAAAATAAGGGAGAAACTCGTTTCCGAAAAATATAATCAGTTTAAATATATACGTTTCAAAATAAAAATCTATTTTAATTAATAAATAATTATTTTTAATCTAGAAATAGTATTTAAGGAACGCTTTTATAAAATTTCAACGAAAGGATTTTAAAAGATTTTTCTTTTATTTTTCACAAAAGGCAATGTACAAAGCTATTATGTACTTGTGTATGTTTAGAGGTATATTAGTTAGTTTTAGAAATGCTATTTAAAACAAAATTTACAAAATATGTAAAATTTGTCGAAAACTGATATTAATAGAAAGTCAAGTAATAATAATGTAGAATTGTGGGCGCATATTTAGTACGATAGTAGGAAGTATTTTTTAATTTAAGCCTTTATGAGGTAACGATAGTATACTAAGTTTAACGAAGGTTCTATATGTGTAAAGAGTGAAAAGTTATTACGATTTTTGCGTGCCTTTTCCTAATTTTACTACTACTACTACTACTACTACCCCCGTACTGTAATAGGTTAAAACTGATTGATCTGCAATCCTTAGAAAAGAGTTGTCAGGTGGCTGATATTGTTTTTGTCGATCAAATTTTCAATGGCTCTATTGAGGCTTCTTTACTATTAGAAAAGAAGTCAAAAAATACATTTTTAATATAGCTCGATTTGGTATTGTATTTAAGTAAAATCAGTTAAGAATAAGCGAGAAAAGTTGTACAGTAATGTTTTTTAAATTTATTATAGACAATTGCAGGCTTCATGAATACACAATATCATGTTGAATTTCAGTAAAATAAATCTAAGGTTAGTGCAGAAAGAAATAGTTATATAGTACAATTTGTGTAACCATAAAGTTTTATCGTTTTTCCTTGTTTACTTTTATAGTATAAGTACTTGAAATAAAAGTTCTGTAAAAACTTTTGTTAAAAATCTTTATTATGATTTTAGTTTTAGTTCTTAAAAAAAGCTCATAAAGCTACAAAATTTACTTCAAACTTATTTATCAAAAACTAAAAATTTCAGTCAGGTTTTTTAACTTAATTAATTTTCAATTTCATTTATTTTTGCTATTTTATTTTTTTTTGTACTATAGTTTTGAGTTTTATCTAGTTTTAAATTTTATTTTATTTTAATTAAGTGTCAAGCACTCAATATTTTCCAGTATTTTTGATTATGATTTAAATTTTGATTGATTTTAACTAATTTTTTAATTAGTAAAAGCTTAGCAATAAGTTACCAGTTAAATTTTTTGTTATTATCTTAAGTAATTACTTACGTAAATTTTGCAAAGTCTTCACAAATTAAAAAATGGGTAATTCATATTAGAAAATAATTGCTTTCAAATATTATAAATAATTCCATTTTCGGATATATTTAGAATTTGATTGGTTCCATTAGAAGATATATTTAAGATTTATTTCGGGTGTCACCTTAGTACAAAAAGGAATGTATAAATTTCGAATTCCTGGAATTCTTAATTTCTCCTCCATCAGAAAAAAAAATAATTCCAAGAGTTTTGATTAAATTACTTTTTGTTATTTATGGAATTGCGGTTCGTGTAAGTAACAAGATAAATGGAAATTTTAAATATACAATTTAAGGTTTCTCGGATATTGTCAAATTATAAACTTTTAATAAGATATCAGGCAAATATGTATATTAAAGAAACAAAAAATTTACATTTCCATACTTAAACTATATACATATAAAGCGAATATCTAAATTACTTACTTAAGCTTTTATACTAACATTATTGTACTAGTGAATATTATAGGTAATCCTTTCTAAACTACCTACGTCAGGAATAATAAAGGACGAATTAATATCTAAAAAAAAAAAAAAAATGTGTATTATTTCAGGCCAAAGGAAGGGAACGATAAAATCAGTAGTATTATACTCAAAACGTCAGCAAAAGTATTATACCCACTATATATTCCATATATAGCACAACCTATAACACTAGTCTTATAGGAATTCTTTTATCAACACAGGATGATGATGAATTTTCAACTTCCTTTCATATACTTATACTATATCCATCCATCTATATAGTAGTTATCCTTTCGAAAATGTTATTGTGAGACTATATACACCTTTGACTATGATTTTAGTCGTGTCTTTTTTTTATATTTAAAGAAAAAATATTATATGTTATTAGGAAGATAAGAATGAAAAGTTTAATGCGAATATGAATTATAGTTATATACTTGAAAGCAAAAACAGGAAGGCGACAGTATCTTGGTTCAAATAGATGTCAAAAAAATACGTCAGACGTTTTTTTTTTTTTTGGAAAGTTTAAATTATAACCCGTTTTTCCACTAACTTTTGCTTTGTACTTCGGTGTTATTGATTTGGAGTATGGTACGAGTGGGTGGACATCTAAAAATTATTAATAACAATCAAACCGGATGTGGCAAACCATAAAAGAGCTTCAAGAGAAAATTTTATTCTTTATATGAAAAAGGAGTGGTAAAATTTATACTACAAGGTGGTGTCCAAAGTAATCAGGACTTTAAAAAAAAAAACAGAACAAATGGTTTTTTCGGCAAAATCAATTGATTTTATTCAAAATAGTCTCCTTCTGCTTCAATACAGCTTTTTGCACGGTCCAAAAGCATGTCGAACGAGTGTTTTAGCTCGTTGGCCTGTATGGCCGCCAGTATGTCGGTGCAAGCCTTTTGAATGGCCTCTACGTCTGCATAACGCTTTCCTTTCATCGGCAAATGCATTTTTCCGAAAAGGTAGAAGTCGCACGGTGCCATATCCGGTGAATACGGGGAGTGGTTGATGGATTTTTGGTGAGATAATCTGTCACAAGCGTCGATCGATGAGACGGCGCATTATCGTGCAACAAACGCCAACTTCCATCTTCGCGATATTCGGGCCGAACACGTCGAATACGGCGCACCAAACGCTTCAAAACTCCTAGGTAGAATACCGCATTAACGTTTTGACCGGGTGGAACAAATTCTTTGTGGACAATACCCTTGGAATCATAAAAACAAATCAGCATTGTCTTCACTTTTGACTTCTCCAGGCGCGATTTTTTGGGTTTCGGCTCGTCCGGCGCCTTCCATTCAGCACTCTGGCGTTTCGTTTCGGGATCATATTGAAAACACCACGTTTCGTCACCAGTCACAATGTTATAAAGGAAGTTTTTGTCCTTTTTGACCTCTTTAATGATGTCCTTCGAATGTTGAATTCTGAGCAATTTTTGGTCGTCGAAGCTCATTTTCGCACCGATGACACAAACATACTGCACTTAAAACGCAATAACTTCACTTTCAATAGATGAAATGTCATGAAATTCTCACAGGAAGTCGATAAAGGATAGCAGATTCTAACGCACCAGTCGGCATATAGATGGCGCCACTAGGGGCGCTAGATTCAAAAAGTCCTGATTACTTTGGACTCCACCTTGTATAACATGTTTTTGAGAATGTAATTTATAGGATCTTAGTATTTTATAGTGTTTTTAAATCTTATAGTGTTTTACAATTTACTCTAAAAGAATTGTAATTCTAATGTTTAAAATTCAATATTGGCCTAGATATAAAGCTTCATATAAGTATGTTTGTAAACCTGAAAGAGTATTAAAGTTTGTGATATTGTTTTATGTAAGAATATATTTAACATATGCATTTCCAATATTATTTTTTGGAACCGATTGAATGAGTTATTTTATTATATATTCAATATACTTGTAAGTATGTAAAAGTTCTATAAGATTTGTGGTCACTGTTCATGTACTTGTATGTAAAATGAAAAGTTTGAAACTTAGTAAACTTCTTTAAGCTTAGTGAAGTTTCTTAAGCAAACAATAAAACAATCCCTAAATATATTTTCATGGCTTTTAAGTTTTCTAATCAATTAAATAATGATATTAGGGCTTAATAAAATGTTTACTCTATTTTACTCTAATAATTTCATATTGGCTACTTACTCGTTATAAATGATAGCACTAGAATCGTAGCTATCGCCACCTGAAACCACTTCATCTCATCTCCCAATAGTCTTTCAAGAAGTATATCTCTGTCAATTTCGCAATCCTGATGCAATTTTTTTACAAAAAAAAGAAAAGACTTTTTAAAAATTATAAACAAAATTATCTACGCGTAGAATTGATGACCAAATTTGGTCAAAACAAATCAACATTCGATACCAGTCACGAGGATATCATTTTTGCTGAAAAATAAAAAATTTTGAAAATTAATAATTTTATATTTAAAAGAAATGAATTAATTTTATCTTTGAAAGAACTCTTAATCTATTTTAATGAAATTTAGAATATTAATTTTGTCGATAATTTCGTTGAAACAGATTTAATTTGGTGAGGATGAAGGAAAGGACACCGTAAAAAGAATATGATGCAGGCTAGAGAGATTATTATTATTATTTGAGCTGGAATCTTATTTTTTGGCTATTGCTCCTAAATTGGTGGTTTAAATCCATTTCTGTATTTTGTTTCTGGCCAATTTATTTCGAATAAAACAAATTTAATAAATGAAGATTCTGTTTGTTGACGCTTACCGTTGTGAGCACTAAAAGAAACGGAAATATATACAGCTCACAATTAACAATCAATTAGAGTTGGATATAATACTAAAGACACATTAGCAGCAATAATGTACAAGATCTTACGATTCTCGAATAAAATTGTATTTTAATCGAGAATCATGAAATAATGTACATTATTACTGCTAATGTATCTTTAGTATAACTAAAAGAAAGTTAAATAGGTATAGAACATGCAAGTGGATAAGTCCAAAATATTGCTTTTGTCACTGCTACTTAGTATTCGCACATATCTAGTATATATAATGTCTTTCTTAGAAATGTAAGTCAAAGCATGGTTTTACTTATTGAAATTCAAATTTTAATTTTTTGGATCACATTAAATCAAAAATTTGAATTTTAAAAAACTGCACTTTTCACAGAACTCCTGAGACATCTTACGGAACCCTATATTTGAAGAACGTTGCTCTAGTATATGTACAGATAGATGTATTCTAAAATGGAGTATAAACATATATGAAAATTATATAATTTATGTCAAGAAGGAATTTTAAGAAGTTTTGTTTGTAAATTCATAGAAAAAATGATGAGGAAGGAAGGATGTTATTAAAAAATGACTTGCATTATCAAAAATTTTGACTTGTCTATAATATAAAAATAATATTCACTCAACATCTCCATATAATGTGCAGCAGGAGATATTTTATTTCAACAAATTTTCTTTCATTTTAAATATTATACATACATAATAACATTTCACATTTCCTCTATTTATACATAAGTAGCTTTTCCATCCCGTCTCCAGTATATGTTATAATATCATGGAAAAGTCTTTATGTCATCCGTATATGAAGATATAAATTCTGTTATGAGAAACTAATGCGAAATTAAATACTTTCCGTTTTCAAATAGAACACTTATCTTTTTCACATAGGATATGTGATGGAATATTCAATTTTTTATTTATCCAGATTTCTGCAATTTTTTTCTTATTTTTAGGGGAAGAGACAAGGATACTCTATATTCCCTATCTATTAGTCATATTTTTTTTCGGTTTTCCATAGATTTTATTAGGAGAAAGACGACGAGGTAACATTCAATATAATGTAAATGTTTCTGATACAAATCGCTAGGTGAATAATTATGAGAGGGGAAAGTATTGAACATAAGTACTTGACGTATATTCGAACGTTATTTGACTTTTTTTTCCAGGTTAAGTTAGAATGAAAAATGGAGCAATTGTAAATATATAAAAAAATAAAAAATATGAAATAAAATGTTCTCTTTTTTTGAGTTTATTTCAAATAAAAAATATATAGTGTGCCCTAAATATGTATAAAATAGGAGCACCAGGACCAGATTCTAATATGTATTCATGGATCATTTAAACGGTGACGATATATTGAAAACTTTGAAATGAACTTTTATGAAATGAAAATATACATTATTTTTCATTTTTCTCCTGTTTTTTGTGGTACATAATATTGAAATACTTGTTAGTGAACATACAATCATAAAAAATCATAAAAATGGGAGTAGATTTATTCAAAATTTATATTATTCTATTTATTTTTATATTTTGATATCATGAAAATGAAAACTTAAAATTAAATATCAATATCGTCGTCATACAATCGAAACAAATTATTTACTTATCGATGTCCATAAAGGTTTTGTGATTACTTTGCAGTGACAATAACTAAAGACGCTATTCTGCAGTACCTTTTTATGTACACGATCTTATTTGGTGACAGGTTTGTATGAAAACTATTACCCCGTATACATGAAGACTTGAAGCTTACTTGAATTAGACTTGAGCGAATCTATATGCGAATCGATTTTAATAAATTGAAATTTGACAGCAATAATCCTAATTTTAAATAATGGAATTGCTATAGCCGAATATCATTTTTTTTGTTTTATGTCGTAAAAACGAAAAATAAATATTCTTACGATCGAAAATCACAGTCGTTACGGTTAGGGAATAAGTTAACAACGATAGTTTGAAGGAAACGAATGTGACAGATCAATAGTGGAATCATGTAATTCGATTGATATGTTAGTAAATCGTATCGAAAATACATTGCAGTTCCTATGCTTTTGCCATACGATTTGATCGAAATCAAGTTACAGGATTTCACCCCACGGTGTTTTTTTTGGATTTTGACATAAAACTAGATTCAAAATCTAGTCTGTCTAGCCTGAACAAGATTTATAAATTCAGGATTCAATTGGATTCAGAAGCCCGGTTCCGAAACACGTGATATCAGAATCTGGATAATATATCCTGGTCTGTCGCAACTTTTACAATTAATCTTGGATTGTGTACCGACAATATATTAATATTGAAATCGTTAAAAGGAGTTTTGGTACAACAAAAACAATTTGCATAGGGCATATGTTAGCTTGTCACTGAAGCGGATGCCAAACATATATTCAGTATAAATCAAATAAATAAAGTAAAAGAAAAAGAAAAGAAAAGAAATGCAATGATTTAATTGTCAAAATGTTCAGAAAGCTTATAAGAATGTGCTTAGTAAATTTGTTTAAATTCGAATAAAATTCCAACGATTCCGTCCATTATATAGGTTTTTAGTTAAAAAGTCTTTTATTAAGATATGAATGGTTTGATCAAGTTTTTTTGGTAATTTCCAGAAAAATTGAATCCTTTTTGGTATAGTTTAGACGAATTTAAAAATCAAAAACTACTTTTGTTAAGGTTTTCAATGAGATTTAACTTTTTTTTTATCAAATTGATCATCGTACCATCATCATTAGTAAACAATTCCTTTTATAGAAGAACTACATTCAGTATTCTTTTTCGTTTTTAATGGAATAAATAGTCCAAATCGAAACCTGAGGCTTCTTTTAAATGAGATAATTCTATAATTGAATGGAAATCTATCGTAAAAACTTATTACAATAAAATGAATAAACATTGATTTCTTTCTATAGTATAATTTTGTTGATTCAAAATGGCGAAACGTTGTAAATATTTATCTGCTAGAATGTAAAATCGTATTACAAAAATGTTTTCGTTTCTTTAGATTTTCTATATTAGATTGTTCCAAAATAAATGATCAGTTTTATTAAATGGAAATGAAAGAAAATATCTTAGGTCAGGAGAAATGGTCCTGATGCTTACATTTAACTGTGCCTTAAGGTACCATAGTTTAGTGTGCGGATTTAAGTCTTCCAAGAATTTCAGCTTAGTTGATATTCTTCATTGCTTCCATCGTGCTATGATTCTAGGCAAGTTTGTGGTAAAATTACAGAGAAATTTTCATTTCATTTTTATTCATTCAACTCGTCTATGCGGTTATATA
The DNA here is from genome assembly GCA_963422695.1 of Xylophagus ater. NCBI lineage: Eukaryota > Metazoa > Arthropoda > Insecta > Diptera > Xylophagidae > Xylophagus > Xylophagus ater. The sequence continues at coordinate 6,048,942 of OY730478.1, forward strand.
GAAACTATATTTAACATGAATTTTGTACAATAATTATTTCAGAACATTGTTAAAACTTTTTTTGGAAGTTTTATCTAAATTTACACATACTAAAAGTTTTTATTTTAAAATATCCTGAAATTTTGAGATAATCATTATTATTTTAATTTTTGTCGGGTGTTCTTTTTCGTACTTATAATTTTTCCAACCTGTACAATTTTATATAATAGCTTTAAGTGGTTTAAAGTATTTCGAGTGTAATTTGATATTAAAAGAATGAAGGTAAAAACTAACTATCATGGAAAACAGATGCATATTTGAATGGTAAAAATGATGAATGGTTAATTTGGATGGAGAAACTAAACAAGCTTCCATTAGTGTATCTACATTGCATATAATATTATTTTATACCAGAAATGTGAAGGTGTGTAAATAGTACGGTTTAAATTTTTTTTACAAAAGCACTTAGTGACTTTAAAAACACAATTGTTACAATATTAGATTTATGCTGTACTAGTTGGTGTCATATGTGCTTTTTTGTGTAAATCTAATCATATAGTATATTCGGAAAAACTACCTTGCTGGGCTAATTTTCTTACAACCAGAAATCATAAGTGATATTTCTGAATTCGGTTTTCAGCTGTACTTGGCAAGTTAGAATTCATACATACATTACCATTCCTATATTTATCAGTCTCTAAACTATTTTATGGAAATTCTTACTTCGTTTATTTTCAAATTTTATTGTACTTACAAAGTGTTATCCTATGTACTCGTATATTTTCAACTATATTTACCAATCTATCGCATTTTTAGGATTTTGCGCAAACCCACTAGAATACAATTCGATTACACATATATGTACATGCATATATTTTCAAAAAAAAAAAAAGAAAACTCTCAGTAAACGGATTCCATTTGTCGTTTACGAAAATCATTTTTCACTATCAAATTTCTCGTTCTGCTATCAAATTTTATACCAATCTAAATAAAGCTTAGTTTCTCATGGCATACAAAAAAAAAATCCTTTTTGGGCCAAAACAGTTATTAACAGCACAATGCACAAGATTTTCTAATTTATTAACGAGTGTAGGTGGCTTTTATATTTGCAGTTATTCTAAAAGGGTGAAAATTGGCTATTGCTCTTTTACGTGTGTCCATTTCTCATATATATAAATTTTGGCTTTAATAATATGTTTCAATTCTTATTATTATCGAGTTTTTAGACGTTATCTCAGTTACGTTCTGTATGATTTTTTCTTACAGTTGCTTATTTTGCGTTCATGGAAAATCTTTCCTTTCCTCAGTATGATTGAGTGTATTGGGAATAACAATAAATTCTTGTCTAAATATCATTTCTACACGTATTTGAAAATCATGCACATATTTCAACTTCTCAAATAGCATTCAAAAATATTATAGTTTTAATCAAGCTTGCTATAATTCTAGTTTTATGCAGACGAATTGAATCCTATTGTTTGTGGTTGGGATTATTTCAGACTTTATAGATCTAAACCGTTTCAGTTTAATTGTTTTTTTTCTTGTTGGAAGCTTTTATAATATTTTTAATATTTTAATTAAAAATAAATTCCTTTTTTTTGTAATTTCAGTATACATCGTAATTTATACGAATTTGAGAATATGCCAAAATTGCAGCTTCACGGATCAATAATAAAATGGCAATGTCCCATATGGCATTGAACTGTGCATGGATTTTGGAGACTTGCATCTTGTATAAGTATCACCAAAAACCATACAATGTATGATATTACCTAAAAATATTCCAAAATCAGGTTTCGTGTGCTGTCGTGTACTGGGTATAGTTTAATTAAAGGAAATATTGTGATTTTTATTGTAAAATGAATCATTTTTTCGTTATGAAGTAATTTATTATCTTTTGCGACAGTATAAGAAAGACAAATATCCAAAGATATATGTTTTCTATTTTAATTAAAAATAGAGCCTTTGGTCTTTTAGATTTTGTCAATATTAAAAAATGTTCCCTCCTCCAATGTGCAAATATTATTTCTATTAAAGCAAATACAAATTTTCTATTGAATTTCGATTTTGAACAATATTTGCTTTTAAATAATTTAATTAATTAAAATAAACGCTAATTTTAATATTGAACTCATTTTGAAAATGAAATAACTTTATTCTAATCGACTGGAAAATATTCGACAAAAAATAAAAATTAAGGAAAATGAGTTTTTGATTGAAATTACTCAAAATTTTATTTCTTTTCTAAATTGGTATTTTTCCATCCTTTAATATTGTAAAAAAAATCCACTTGATTCTTTCTTTAATAATTTCAATATTTTAGAAAATGCCAGCTTGCCTTCTTTTTTGGCTCAATTTTTTTGTACCCAAAAATATTATATAAAGTGTATATAAATGTTGAAAATTTTCCGAAGGATTTAATTAATAATAATACTATGCCCGCGTCGAATTCTCAAAAAGTATATATGTATATAATTCGGAAAAATTCATTTCATGAAAATTTTGTACCATAGAAAATTTTAGCCAATGGAATGGAAAGTAATTACTTGTCAAAGTGTCATGCTGAGTTGGTGAAAATTTTAAATATTGACGGTAATCATGATCATCAGCAAGAAAAAAGGACGACGTACAAAAAACAGAAGATAATTGGCGGAAATACGGGTACTATTTATACGAATGTTCTAATTTATATATTTATACGTATAAGAGGGCTATTTTGTTTTCCTGCTGTTTCCCAGGTGGAAATTAGATTATCTGTGGGCACACTCTGATGTATAACATTGTATTCGAATTAGATCTTAACTGTAGTTGGTTCTTATGTTAATTTATTTTGAAGATGAAATGCTTGAAATAATATTAAATTTTAGGCTAAAAATAAGTATTTTGTGGATTTAATTATTTAACCATATATTGAAGATCGAATAAAATAATTAATTAAGAGTCATATGAATCAGTTTTAAATGTGGTAATGATACTTTGAGCATATTTGACTCAAACAAAGAGCATATACTATTGTTGACTAGTAGCTGAACGAAGACCGTTTTAAAAAATTTATTGCACTTATTTCTGAGAAAGAGGCCTGGAGGAGGTGCTGTAGAATGGGAAGTTAACCTAACTATTGCACCAAAGATAAGGGAGTACAATAGATCTTAAAGGTTGCAGTACAGGAACACTCTAAAACAGTGTTTCCCAACCTTTTTTGTGCCATACCCCACCTTAGCCTTTCTAAAATTCTTATGCCCCCCCCCATGTAACATACGTAATTTTTAATATTAAAAAATTCAATTGTTCACTTAAGAAACTAAATTTGGCACCGAAATCTAGCATTGCATTTAAATGGCCCGGAGCGAAAGGGTTAAATTCGTGTCGTGTCCATTTTCGAATTGCCCCCCTTAACAATCAAATTGCCCCCCTGTGGGGCGTGGGCCCCACGTTGGGAAACACGGCTCTAAAACTTATGCTAATCTAATTTATTTCTGAAACATATCAAATGTTTTAACTAGTTTGGGCCAGCATTATGTCAAATTTAATTAAAAATTTTTGCTTAAAATATATGAAAAGGAATAACTAAAAAACCCTTTAAACATTTTCTATCAAATTGACTTTCATATATTGTAGAAATATCAAATTTTAAAATTTCAAAACCTATGTTACTTAAAGATTTACTATTTTATACTAAAGAATATCTTAATCTGTATACAATAACGTCGACTAACTTCCTTTTGGCACTCAAAACTATAAGCTACTATATATTCACCTAAAAATCCATTTAGGTATGCTCATCTTGTTTTCAAAGTTTATTTTTATATTAAGAAGAAAATTTTCGAAAGTAAGAAAAATGACGATAGTAATTGTAGATATGTTCTAAAAAAATTTTAACAGCTTGCATGAATTTTTCAAATGAAAATAGCGAAAACTTTTACCACTAACCCGAAAAAAAAATATTATATTTAATTCCTTGAACAACATTGAAATTTTAAATACATTTTCTACACTCTCTTGAGTGCTTGTTTCTTTTTATGCTATTAAAAGAATATAATTTTAGTATGTTGCTAAAATGAAAGTTTTTTAATAGTTCAATTTTTTTCTCATTTAAGAATTTTCATTTTAAGATTTTCTTTATGGAATTTTTCTTTGATATTAAATTTAACAAAAACATTCTTTAAAATTATCTCATACAATATGTATAACGAATAAACAACTACATAGCACTTCCTTTCAGTGTTCATATTTAGTACATACTTGAAAATATTGAACGGAAAATTGGATTGGAACTATAGAACCGTCTGTACACATTATAAATCTACCACAAATATGGTAATATTAAAAACATAGTTTTTTTTATATACTAATTCAATATATAGGACATGTTTGAAGTTATCACTCAAAAGGAAAATGTATCAAATATATGTCTACACTTTTAAAGGATTAGGTCATATAATTTATATTGTGTAAAGGAAAATATAGGGTAATCTGCTTGAAAAGAAAAATAATTTTCTCAATTTTTCTTTAGACTTTATTTTAATATGTGTATGTACAAACTTAAAACCGATTCAAAGGTATATATGCATTTTCGATTCGACTAAAGAATTGAGACTAAATTTATTTTATTGAATTGTTGCCAAAACTTAAAATTAGATAAGACCAGATTTACAGGTTTTGTCTAAAATTGTGTTTCTATTCTCGTTTTTAGACTTGAATAGTGTAATTTCTGAGATGAATTTATGGTATATAAGAGATCACTTGGAATACCTATTTTTGAAGTAGTACACTTTTCAAGAAGAAATCTCATGAAAAATGCTGAAAAGTTGGTGATTTTTTTGAAATTTAAAAACGAAATTTTGAGAGTAAATGCATTTAAAGTTTTGGGAATATGTTGTCGTGCTTTCGTGAAGCTTGGCGGTAGAACTGGCCGTAACCACGTTGATTTTTCGAAATTCATTCTACAACTTAAACAAACTATATTAAAACTATACAAATTAGAATGGATTCTAATCTAATTAATTTAAAAAATTAAATTTCTAATATAGTATAAAAAGGATTTGAATTTGATTATTTTTATAGTTTTGAAAAGGTTCAAAACGCTATAAAAATGTGATCACAGTACTAATAGAAAGGTAAGAACTAAGTAATATACATGCAATATTTAGTATATTAGTTAATATTTATAGATATAAATATTGCCTAGCGAAAGGAGTGTAAGGAATATATATATATATATATATATATATATAATCTATACTATACTATATTCTTTCATATGATTTTTATTCACTTGAAACATTCAAACATCAAAAAGGACCTTTCTCTTGTTATTCTCATTAATAATGTTCGATGACAAAAAGTTAAGTTTCATCGATCTCTTTATATTAATTTTAGATTATTATTTCGAAAGTGCATAATTTTAGTATCATCGAACGTACATGAACATATGCAAACTGAAAATCGGTATATAGCTGATTTTTTGATGTCCTATAGTAGAAATGGGACTCATAGTTAAAAATTCTATATGTGAAAAAAACAACCAAAACTAATAATATTTTAATGTTTTTTTCTGAATAACTTTATTTATTTCCAATTAGCTCTAATTTAAAGATAATTTCATTTCTAATAGCATAAATATATTTTGGAAATTTTATTCAAATCGGGATATCAGTTTTTAAACTACATTTGAAAAACCAAACAAAACTTTATGGCCAGGGCTTCTCTACAACTATTTCTTTTTGTATTATCTTTGAATTGATTTATCAAAATTCGACATATTATCGACATATATAGTAAGTTAACTTACATAATTAATTTAAACGAAATTGCGTCATAAATTTTGAAATTAAATGCGAAAAACGAGAAATAAAACAACACAACTTATTGGTTCTATTTCCTCTGCTGCCGATGTTGCTGAAATACAATATCAAATCGAGTTAAGGCACATCCAGCATATATTACAAATTTCATGCAAATCAGCCAACGTGTTTTTGAGTTATCGTGTAGATGGACTAACATGCATAAATCGATATAACTTAAAACAGTTTTCCGATAATAGTTTATATGCATTATAAATGTAGTAACAAAACCAATATACCCTCTGGGTAGTACCTACCATAGGGCACAATAATGCAGTACAATAGATTGTGTTCTAAATATACTTTACACAAGATTGTCGTATAGAAATATTGTATTATAACCATATAAGAACTTCAAATGATTCGTATATAACACATGCAATAATAGTACAAGCATTTATATTGTATATCGTGTTTATAATATCCTTGTTTTTATTCGGTTATGCAACTAACTAACATAGTTTTTAGACAAGTTTCCTTTGCAGATAAATGATTTTATGGCATATTGTTATTCTATATGAAAATCTAAATTCAGAAATTCTTTGAGCGAATGAATTTTTGTTGTTGATTCTTCTACTTAAGAGCAAATTGGAGCGGTAATCTTGGAACACTCCACACATATAATTTTTTGATGATAAATTTTCATGTAAATATGAAAATTTTTGTACACAAATATGTTATAATAAGGTGGAAATGGTAACAAATATAACATTCGCCACTTTTTTTTTTTTTAGTATTTACATAGTATTACATAATTTTTTGCTCTATATACATACTGATGATAATTACTTCAATTAGAGCATTGAAAATGTAGCAGCAAAATTATTATATATTTTTTCTTATGAGCACATTAATAAGTGACATATATTATTTTGTAATTATGCTTATATTTAGATTGAAGTAATTTCTATTACAAGAACTTAATTTTAATGGTATACTATACAATATTCATTTCATCATATAAACCTTGACTGAAATCTAAATGATTTAAATGGAAAACTCTTTATATAACACTCTGTTCAATGATGAAAATTAAAAATGACCTTTTTTTCTCTTAACCAACTATTTAATTGGAATTAACGATAATACGTTAAATAAGTCAGTGTTAAAATTATAAATGTGAAATTTGAATTAAGTGTTTTATATAAATTATAAGACACCATTTCTAGATGAACTTATTATCCTTTTTTTTCTTTTTAAAAGTCTAATTATGCTTTTTCTGCTATTCTAATTCGAATCAAAGAATTTTAAATAGTTTCATTTTTCATTGAAATTATATTTTAACTCTTTAGAATTTAGTTAAGATTATGAAATTAGTGTGATTTGATTCAAGCTTGATATTGAAATTTTCATTTATAGTCCTTATTGGAACATATAAGGACTCTCTCTTATTTTTGATATGTTTAAAATTTTTATAATTTCTGCTTTTTGTAAAGTATTTGTGATGTGGAGACCGAAAAACTCATTTGCAAAATTGTTGTCTGTTTATTGTGGGTAAACTTGGAAGCTACTAATCGATTTTGATTTCGTTTTCACTGTTGAAATGCAAGGAGCTCGAGAAACAGGCTATGGTTAAAGCACAATTTAGTCTCGTATAACCACTGCCTTAAGTTCAATTTATGCCTTGATATTTAATTTCGTGTTCTAGAAATAATGCAAACGAAGCTAGAGCCAAAACCTAGTATGATTTGCTAAATAATAAAATTGTAAATTAGAATCCTTTTTTGTTAATTTTGTTAAAATTATTTAGACAAATAGCCGACTTTAGAATAAAAAGAACTTTAGGTGATATTCCTATGATGTTATAGAGGGTCTGATAGACCTTGCAGTAGTTTCAAAACTCCGTTTTTTATTGCTTTAATTATTTTTTTCTTATTTTCAGCATTATTAAATACAATTATTTAAAAAAGTAGCATCTCAAATAGTGTAAAAAAAAATTACAAAAAATAGAATTCTGAAAAGAAAAACTTTTCATCACAATTCAAATGAAAATTCTTAGTGGTTCTTAAAAATAGATATAAACTTTTTTTTTTTTGATTAAATTTTAAATATGATTTGTAATGAAATTTAGTGTCCTGAAGTTTCGTCATTAACCAAAAGTGACTCTGACGAACTAAATATAATAGTTACGTATAACGCGATTTTTTTTTTCAAAAAGTTAATCAAGAACTTTTACAAATTTTTCAGATATGTCATTTGATTTTCTAAAAATACTTTTCTATACTTCCCTGGAAAAACTTTCAGTACTAATTTTAGTATTCTTCAGTATTATATATAATGAAAAAGGCACTCTAGCTCATATTTTGAAGTTCAGAATATTAAATTTGATTACCGAATTCGATGAATGAGCGATGGAATATTGTAGTTCGAAAATGGTGAACAAATTGTTTTTAGTTTCATAATAAAAATTCTGTATAATGATGAGTTATGACTTCAGCCACTTAAGGGAAAATTACCAAAATTTGAAAAAATTCTAAGTGGTTTTCTAGATATTTATGTTTCAAAACACAATTCCTGATGAAATTTATTTTGTTTAAATCAATTAATTTAAATTTATGTCCAATTTTTCTTCAGTTTTTGTTTTTTAATTGAATAAGAAAAACTTTTTCTTTTCTTAACTAAAAAACATGGCAAAAATAGTGTCAGTTCGGGAAATTCAAAAGCAATTTCTTTTTTTCACATATGTATTATTTTGTAATTTCCAAAAAGTTTTCTTGCAAATATATAGAAGAAAGTTTTTCATTTTATGCATTTGAAATGCATAAAACGAAGAAACGTTAAAGTTTAGATAACAAGGATTGTTTGTACAGATTTCTAGGCGGGCTCTGTCATTTGATAAAACGGAAAATTTGTACAGAAATCTTTTCGATAATGAAAATTGATATAATAGGAAGAACAAAAATAAGTTTTAACTTACATTATTTTATGTTTTCATGTTTTAAGTGCAATTATCCGTATTAAGTATAAGAATGTTTTGTTTGTTAGAAAAGTCATTTTTAGTTTTAGTGTAATCTTCTAAAAGTGCTGAATTAAGAAATTAAAAATTTAAAATGAGTTTTATGTTTAATATTAGAGTTTTTAGAGTCATGGATATATGAAAACTTTATCACGATAGTCGCAGTACAACATGTAGACAATCTTCGAAACCGAATGTAATCCAATCTTAAGTACTAATAATGGTGTCTAAACGACCTAAGCTAGAAAAACACTGGTTTACTAGTTTTAGTTTTGTCTTTAAAACTGGTTTAATTAATTCGAAGCTAACTATTTTTACATACAAATGTGTACGACTTCTATAAAGACCAGGCCATCAATACCTTTAGTACTTAAGTATCAAGTAAATATACATAAGTGCCAGTGGCGTTCTGATCTCGTTTTTTTCTTTTAGTAAAATGAATTAGAAGCGCAATCGTTTATCTACTCATACAGTAAAAGGAGAAGTCCTTCTTGCCTTACAGGAGTTTCTTTCTAAAAGTGGCTTCTCTTCCGAAAACATTAGTGCAGTATTCTTTGTTTTGTGTATTTTTCTTTCCATTATCCGATTCGGACAAAAGCAAGTAATTGTCTGACGAAATCATATGGTAAGTTCTCATTAAAGCATTTCTTAAAGTGAAAATACTTAAAAGCATTCCTTTTAGTTATATGTCAGTTCATTTTTTTTTTAAAGATTAGGATCATCCAAAGTAGACGTTATTAATTTCAATTCGTTCGGATTTGGTGACTGATGGCTTTTAGAAAGTTGAAATTATCTCAGAAAAAGAAAAGAAAAATACATGAGAATTTATTTCCAAATGGAATTTATCGATTTTCCTAGTTTTCCAGTTTTATAAATTATAATAATAATTATTATTTTTAAATAAAATGTTGATATAATTAATGAATTTATTATTATTCTGTTAATCTCATAAGAATTAAGAAAAAAAATCGTTTTTTAATATGTCAGACAGATTTTAAATCCAAATTCTAAATGATTTTCAATTAGGCATCAAACCGAAAATTTTAAGTTAATTAAAAATTAATCCTTTTCTGAATGAAATAAGAAAATCTTTATATTGTTGAGGTTTTGAACCTTTTTTAAGTCAATTGTTTTTAATTAATTTAATATGTTTTATATCTAAACTTTCGGACTTTATCTTGATTAATGGAAATTCTCTTATTTATAACTGATTTAACTAAATAAGCCAACTTATTAAAATATGTACAAAAAAATTTATATTAAAAAATTCATAAGATTTTAGATTTGTTTTCTTTCTTTATTTTCATATTTTAAATCCCTTTTTCAAATTTTCAAATGATAACTTAAAAATCATATAATTATTCTTATTTTTATTTTCTTCCAGTTTTTCCATTCGTTCTGACTCTAATTTCATAAATTTTCCTGAAAAGAGGCATTCTCATAAAAACAATTGTTGAATATTTTTATTTTAAATTTAGATAATATTTTTTGGGTTTAAATGAAATTACAGTCATGAGAAGACAAAAAAAAAAGAAAAGAAAACGCAAAAGAGTCCTTCTCCTTACAAAACCATTTTTCTGCGTTCTTTGATAGAGCCTGTTTTATTTTAAAACGGGAAAATATACAGGGAGTGTCCACATTGAGATTGGACACGCTTTTCACCACTTGAATTTCCATCGAATATCGAGATGGAATTTTCCGATTTGAGTTTGAGATATTCTGGGATTGTTAGCGTCGGGTAGCAGCAGGCTTGGAAAATGTATTCGTGCAATACTTAATACATTTGTAGATATTAGAACACATCTGAATATAACCTTCCCGACGTTTTCAATCCAAGGATATTTCGAAAAGTTAAAGTTGAATTTAAAAATTTCATATTAATTTTTTGGTGGCTCATATTCAATAAGGAATCAAGTGATAGAAAGTAAATCCGATTGATCTTGTGGGATACCCTATTATATCTACACGAATTTCTTTGTTTTCTTCTTCTTTAGTATAAGCATGTAGTAAATAAATGAAGGCATTCCTTTGAGAATTTGCATAATTCACATCTAATTGAAAATAAAATAGACTCCTTATAAGAGGAAAATATTCTTAAAAGCACGTGCCCTGCGCAATCAATTTTATTGTCATGATAACAGTTTGTGATGTGATCCCGGATTATTATTTCTTTTTTTTTATTATCTATTACTATTATTATTATTATTACTATTTTTTTCTCTTTTCTGAATGTTTAAGTTCTTCTTTAAAATTAACTAAAAAAAGAAATATATAGAATTTTCCGATCCTTTTTCTTTTCTTGTTAAAAAAAAAGAAAGAAAACTCATACGATTCAGTTTTTCCAGTCAATCGAACAAAAATATCGAAGGGTTTTCCATGTTGACGAGTACGGTCCATATGTATGTGAAAATGTTTGTGTATTTTAAGATTATTCTAAGAAAATATTCATTCATTACATATGAAAAGTAGTATATTCGGTTATCTTTTGATGCGGAAGTTTATGCAATTTATTTTTTCTGTTTCAATTTTTGATTGGATCCTAACGAATTTCTTTCAGTTTTTTATTTTTATTATTTATTCCAATACGAATCAAATTTATGTGTTTATATACCTTTTTATACCTTTCGAACGATCAGAATAATGTTATTTAATCTTAATCTTATATCCAATTTCTTCTCAAGTTATATATACCGTAATGGTGGAAGAATTTGAAAATATGTTAGTTTTTCGTGTAGGCTCATGAAACGTTACAACGGATTTAAGAAATATACAATATTGATTCGACATATTTTTAATGGACTTTTGATAGTATGTTTTTATAATACATAAATATATACTTTAAAAGCGATATCTTAAAGTATCCTTACTTAATTTTATAAACATTAAAGATGAAGATTTAAAAAAAAAAAATTTGAAATATTGTTCTATATTAAGAAATATTAATATTAATTTTTCAATACCCTTACTATGTCTACCTGTTCATATTAAAAATTGTATAGTCCTACTCAGTCCACTTTCGACAAGACACATTTCTGCCGCAAGATATTTTTTTGATATTCTTTGTACCAGAGTCGCCTAAAGCACAAATTAAGATGGAAATACTTAAGTGATTTAAACCCTTTGGGTGGTTTTTGTTTTTCTGGTTGATCGGTAATTTAAACTTTGCCCCAAGCAACATACATAATAGAGAAGATATGCATTTAGATATTTTATGAACCAAAACCTATAAAAACCAACACAATCTTTTAAATGTGGTTTATCGTCTTTAGGATGTCTCGAATTCATGTAATATACTATATGTTAATACATTTTTTAATTTCAAGATAGAAAGATAGGATTTTAAAAATCATCAATACCTCTGGGTCCATATTCGATCTACATGGCACTAAGCCCACCACGTAGATGTAGAGTTTTCCTTGTTCTATTAGATTTTAAATGGATTTAATTGATACAAGTACCATATTTGAAGCAAATATCGGATTTAAATCTTTAATAAAAACCAATTTTTCAAAATATTTTCATTAGGAGGTATGTAAATGTCTCAGATCTCTTAAAATTTCCGACCAGCTGAATCTCAGACTCTTAAAACTATTGGAATAAAGACAATTTTGTACATTGATCTCGTTTTTCAAGACAATAGAATCTAATAAAATTTGAGTTGCAATGGTTCAGTGGGCTTCTTAACTTAACATTCTGAAGATAGTTTCTTTTATATTGTGTATCCTTTGAATATATTGTATTTTTTCATTCAATTTTTAAACAATTGTCACAGTTTTATAACATTTTTTTTTGTTGAATATAAATGTTGTTTGTTTTATATTATTTATTTATTCATACGTGAAAATATTAAATAAAAAGTTTACTTTCACTGAAAAGAAAATAAGAATAAAATTTTGGTAGAAAAATGTTCCATCACAAATATGAAAGCAGTTTTCACATTTTACATTTTCCATATAAATGCGTTATATTTTTCGAGATTGTCCTTTTCTTCATAAAATTTTCATGTCCTTTTCATTATGAAAATATGGCAGTAAATTTCATCAAATGGAGTTTTATCATACATGTATAAATATAGTATATTGTTTTATCAAAATATGGAATAAAAGTCTGGGTTAGTGAACGTATCCCCTGAGGTGGAAAGAAAATATAAATATCATTTTCATTGATGATGGATTGTCAACAATAAAACAATTTTCATATTTATTCAAATTTCATGAGAAATAAAATATGAATATTTCTGGTTTTTTTATTTTTCAATTTAAATGAACCAAAGCACTAAAAATATATTCTTTTGTAATTGATTTAGTAAATATAGTTTTTTAGTGAATTGAAATTTATACTAATTATATAAACGTTTTTCTCGTCATTACTTGTCTGGAACCAGAAACAAAACTCTTATAAGCTTGGTGTTGGTTATATTTCATCTTATACAGGATTGCACGACCGTGTCCTGGTTCTAAAGAATTGGAACAACCAGCTCTGGTGAGGGCGGAGAACAAGGTTTAATTTAGTCAATTATTCACTCAACGAAATATTTTTCAAAAATTTACTATAGCTCATTGTGCATGTAATTATATGAAGAAAATATTGTACCTATGAAAAATGGTAAAACTCTTTGTAAATTAACTATACTATAAAGTGTTAAAATTATTACCTATTCAATTGAATTTTACCACGCGTCAAATTATCTGCCGCGATATTGTCATAAGAAATTTACTATGTTTACCACAGCTTTTGATTTTACTATGTTTTACCATGAAAATTTACTATGCTAAGTACATTGTTTTTACTATTTCATTCAAAAATAGTTGATTCAAACCGAAAAATAGTGTATTTTACAATTTTCTCTTATATGAGCGTGTGGAAGATTCAATCTTGATTTCTTGCATGCGTAAATTTAGACAAGCAATGAATTTGAACATTAAACATAACCTGAAATAAACAGTAAAATCTACTAATTGTTAGAGAAATCAAATTTCATTTTAAATGTTATTGGGTCTTAATAAATGTGCCGTAAAAATGTCTACTATTTATTGACTATATATAAAATGTAATTATGAATTAGTATTCCTTACAGATCTCTTTAAATACCTATGAGTTTCTAGTTCTGTCTTCTATTTACTATTAGCAATAAAAAAAACGAAGAATAAATAACTCACAAACCATGTTATTCTGTAATTGCCATTATTTTAGTTAGTTTTTATATCTTCGAAGATACTTCCTATGAAAATATATAACAAATATAAACCAAACAATAATTAAGATAGACATATCTTCTATAATAAAACAGAATAAACTAAGTATCATATATTATAGTATAAATATACTGAGTATGGATTGGCTTAGAGACTATTGTACAAAAAAATATAACATATTCCACACCTTTATTTACTTATATCCTAAGTTATTCTTTATATGTAAATGAAATGTAAATGAATGTAATGTAAATGAAATGCAATTTAAATTGTAATGCACGTATGTATATTTACCACAAAGTAAAGTAATGGCGCTATCTCAAACAGGCAAGCACTAAAGTACTACCTAGTTAATGCATTCAAATTCTTTAAAGCATATAACATATTTATGGTATTTCGATTTAGAAATATGTATGTTGTAGAACTACTTCTATACTTTTTAGTATTCTTCTGAATGAAGGAGATACATTCCGATGTAGGTAATTTTACTGAATTTTGATTACGTCGATTTACGTTTATCTACAAATACTGAACACCTGTTTTGTAAATGAACAATAGTTAACAATACCTAATACCAATAACCTATATTTATGCTCCATTTATACAATTGTTAATGGATACAACGTCTATCGTTTAACAGTGGACGAAGCTTTGGTGATCGATTGTAAGTAATATAAACGATTGATTATTTAAATTTATACGTTACCAATTTATGTAATACACATACTGTGGTTCTGATATACATACGTATCTTCAATATACTGGATTATATTTCTTATATCTACTAATCAATAACAAATATTGGTTGTTTCCCTAGCTGTTTTCTATATGCAAGCTATTTTATCTATCTAAAAGTACCTATAGCATAATTAAAAGCATTGATGAAGAACTTAGAAAAGTTGGTAAATTTGTAAGTGAGTGTATAAATGCAAGAACGTATAGAAAAATTGTGAAGATGTTAGCTAGTTTCGACAACTGAATTTTAGTTGTGGCAACTGTTTTTCTTGTTTAATAACTGAAAAAAGTGTGTTTTTCTTAAAATAAAGATTTTCTTTTATTTCTTTTCAATTATTAGAAATTAATTTTTTTTTTTTTTGAGTTCAATATCTTCAAAAACATTAGTTATGCAAAATTCGTTGAAATGTAGAACAGTGTTTGTTAACTATGTTAAATAGTTCTGATAGTCAAGATGTCATCAATTTGTCTTAATTAAATCAAAAAGAACAGTATTATTTTCTTTAAGGACTATGATTTATACAAGTTCTGAGAGAAAAACGTTTAACATGATAGATATCTTATGTCATTTTGCTTGTCTTTTGAATGGATAACAAATTTTTTTCCTTTTAATATCTAACAAAAATATAAATAATTTATATTTTAATGATATAAAATTGTAATAATCATGATTATACAATCTTTTCATTTTATTATAATTAATAAACTCTTAGAGAAATAGCGACATATAGTATAAGAAAACTTCTAAACGATTTTATAAGATTCTGACAGCTTGTTAGACAGAATCTTAATTAATTCAAGAGCTCATCTCATTTTTACTGTTTTTACTTGCTTACTATGTCTAAGAAATTATACTTACAAATCATGTTTTCATATATACTAAAAGGTCATGAAATAAATAGAATTGCATAAGAAATGTTATGTACATGTATTTATATGAATTAATTGTATATTTCGTAGATCAAACACTGATATATAGAACAATGTACATAACTTATTTGTTTCTAAACATAAGATTATAAGAATATTGAATTAATTCTAATAATAATAAATATATTCCTCTTTAATTGTTTAAAATGAAAATTAATTAAAATTCTTAGAAAAAAAAATGGAGAATATTAAGCTTAGAAGAGATGGGTGTATACATTCCCTTGATTGGATTGTTTCTAATCGTACTTTATATTCTATGTTGTCAAGCTTTTGTGAAAAATTAGAATGGTATTAGGCAATTTTAGAAATTTTGTAGAAATTTGAAAGGATCAACTCTGATATCTCTTTAGTAGTATGAAATTACGTAGGAGTATAATAAACGAGCTTTAATATTTTCAAGTTATTACATTGTAAAATGAGAAAAATATTTAAATATACATAGATAGTGTAGAATAGAAATCTGATGCAGCAGGAGAAGGTCAATAATAATAAGATACATATGGACATGTTAAAGATATTATTTTTCCCACATTATAAGATCTAAACTGATTTTCAGTCTAACATGAACTTTAAGATGGTTTTATTGTTTTGTCTGGAAAGATCCTTTAACATATTTGATATGGAATCTAAGAAAATTGACGGTATATACTCTTTTAAGGATATTTCGATGCATCATAATAAATTAAAATTCCTATCGAAAGATTTATTATTTCATTTTTCATCGATCCGTTCAATATCCTTTAAATTTCATAAGAAAATAGATGAAAATGAAATTATCTTCCATTATAAATTTACAGGAAAGGAAGAAAATAAAAATAACTAAAATGTAGTAAAATATTATTCCAGGATTTGGAAATGAAAAATCCCTGAACAGAATAATAAAATATTTATGGCTAAAATTATAAAATAAAATTTAAAGTACCTGCGATATTTTATTAAAATATACTTTTTAAAAATCAGAAATTTGGATACAATCGAAAACAGATTTCTGATGAAGAGGACGTTCTTTTTATGATGGGGTATTCCATTTAAAATACTTATTAAAAATATAAGGTCTACAAATAAGAATAAAGCTATAAGTCGGTACACACGATAGAACTTTTCATAGGCCTTCTTTGGCACGACAAACTAGATTGGATGAAAAGTTTGTTATATTTTCTGCGTACACACGATAAAACTTTTCATCTGGCTTTTCCATATTAAAATTTCAATGAATTTGTTCCTAAAGGATTTGATTTGATGTAATTTTTGCATACACACGATCGGTATTGACTGACACATTACTTGTATCCAATAGGTTTTTTGTAATTCCATCATGCCATCCTGGACTTTTATAAAGCCTTCCTTCATCCAATCTAGTTTGTCATATCAAAAACCGCTGAAAACTTTTATCGTGTATAGTGACTTTAAGACACTTTCTTATGACAGTATATTTTATTATGAAAAGACAGTATTAATCGATTCGAAGATAAAACAATTTGTTATAAATATGGAAGTTGAGGGCTGAATATTATTTTTTTGTTTGAATTATCGTTTTGAATATTAAGTAGTTAAATTGGCAATCCTTGGTCGTAAGGTGAATTTATCTAAATCTAGAATAATATGTTGTAGACACATTTTTCGTGTTATGAATTTGATTAGGCAGGCATGTACATAAGATCTGTGGCGATAAAATGACAAAAAATGTAACGAACGTAATTAATATGTGCCAATAAAATATTGTGTATATTGAAGAATTGCAAGAGATAGGAAGAAAATATGTAGTAGAATTTTTAACTAGGTGGCTCCGTCTCATACTAACGGACGCTCACAAACTTCATTTAAATATAACTGCTATGTAATTGCATTTTAATTTGATCATGTCTTTTTTTCCATTGACCGGAGAGTTCATATATATGTACGTAAAAGCAAATTGAGATAGATGGTGAGGTGATGTGTACATTGGCGTACTTGGGATTTAAATTTGGAGCTGAGTTGAACGGATGGAATTTTTTTAATGTAATATGGTACATAAAATACTATTGTTACAGCATTTTATCCATTTGGTAGAAGAGTGAAAGAAAATTCTTTACAATGTTTCGGTGCCGAGTGAAACGCTCATGTTTCAAGAAATGGAATGGAGACAGTTCTTTTGACGTACTTTTCTACAGAAACCGCTCGAACATTGAACGTTGTTTTTATATAGTCCTTGACTTTTTTATATCCCTGTTAAAATTATTGGCATACATTCTTCATAACGTCAATATCTTTGAAAGTATCTGATGTTTCACAAACGGTGTTTAATTGAACTAGAAGATCATGAACAAAATTTGAGAGCAATTAAGAGGGCAGATTTTTGCATTCAATTCATTCAATTTCAGACAATTCTAAGGTATATGTATGTAAATATACATATTCTTCAAACTAAAAAAATATATTATGGGTATTCCCTTAGTAAAAGTGATGTATCCTTGCATCGTCTATACAAAAAAAAAACCGAATCATACAACCGATGCAACAATAAACCATGATGTACATTGTTAAGCACAGCTATTATGAAATGAAATTTACACAACGTATTATACAAAAGATTTACGTTAGAAGCCGGAGGCCCTTTATTTTTTTCCAGGGTACACCACCATTGGATGTGTACTTGTCTAAAGCATATAGAGAGATAAAAATACGGGAAAATAAACAAAATCTCGTGTTTGACAATTCGAGAGATGATTGATATAGTGCTTTATGAGCTTTGAAATCGTATATAGCGAACATAAATATTTATGCCCTATGATAGGTACTACTAAACTTATGCTATCAGGCTTTGGGCATCGGCTATATACCGATTTTCAGTTACTATACGTTTTGTAGTGTAAATTTTTTTCTGATTTTGTAAAACTTTTAATACTTCTTAATTTACGATTAAAATTTATAACAGAAAAATTGTTTTCTTTTTTTGCTATTTGTAAATTGGAAGGAAATTCAAAATCCAAATCCATTTGAATGATATTTTAATTATTTCGCAAATACCAATGATATACTATATTTAGATATGTACTATTTGTTACATAAAATTTTCAATCTGATAAATAGACCTGAAAAATTGTAGAAAATCGTGCATCTAATTTCCGTTGAGAGAAATTAATCAATAGAAAAACTGGTGAAACAATGAATCACCTGGATATCATGATGAACTCTAAGGTTGGCATGTTTTCTAATTGAAATATTTGGTTTTTAAATCCATATAATTATATATCTACAGATATAATACAGAATTAAATATTTGAATGTCATGTTTATCGTTTTTATGCGATAATAATAAACGCTATCTAAACACATATACATATATTAAAGAAAATAAAATATATAGATTTCCACAAACTTAAACAAAATACAATTTAGAAAATATAAATTTCGTGTAAAATAAAGAAACGATATTTTCCAGAAGAAGAAAATTGTATTCCTTTTTTTGGGGTAAGTAATTCGTTCGTCTATTAACGATATACCTACTTGTATATCCATAGACAGTTTTCTGGAATGAAAATAAATACACAAGACAGGAGAGTTTGAAGAAAATGTATAGAAGAAAATTCTTTTCCTGAACACAAAAAAAAAGAAGAAGTTGGAAAGAACAAAAGGATCAGAAACAAAAAAAAAAAACGAAAAGAAAAGTGAAAATAAAAAGAAAATTCAATACTAACATGTTTTTGTTTTATTTTCATTCGCCATCACTTTAACGCCTCGTTGGACAGGAAAAAAAGGAACAACAAAAAAAAAAAGATAAGTTGTGTACAAAATCTATATATAAGGATTAAATTTTGGAGCCTTTTTGTATTACAATTAAATGTATTCTAACAAGATGGGCGATACGGAAGGTGGCCATATATGACCGAAAATACTTAATATGTACATACTTATATAAATTTGATTGTTTCTTAAAATGAAGTTTCCATATATTATACTTTTACTTAATCCTCATCAATATAATTGCTGGTTTTATTAATGAAAGTTGAATTTTCTTTTGGAATTATAGTATATAGTTTGGATTAAAAGTCGTTTTGTGTATTTGAAAGACTAATATCATATAATTATTAGTAGTAGTGTACTTTGGATAATCTGGCTATACAAATGTAATAAAAATTATTGATGTTATTAATAGGAAAAATTTATCGATTAATTGATTATAATCGAAGAATTTATTATTGTATGACATGGAAAAATTGTATCAATGATGAAAATAGTGTCGTCTAAAGTGTTTACACAGCAAATAAATAGAAAACTGCTTTTACTCATGTAGGTTATTTTTTTAGTTACCCAATTTTTCTAATAAAACTTCATGTGATATGGTGAAATTAGTATCTATTTGATGGGTCAAAAGTCGTTGTGTTTTTTTTCTTCTGTAAATAAATGAAAGGCGGTTAGGGAAACAATATATTGTTCATTTTAGTCGATGCCCTTTAAACATTTTCCTATCAGATTTTTTAGATTTTTATGGTGAAAAACTGAGAAAGACTGTTTTAGAACTTATAATATATTACGGTAATAAAGAAGTCCTGCAGCGACCAAAACGCACTGACTTATTGGCTGACATTAGTTGTTATTAAATATATTTTTAAATCATTTTATAAATTTACCTTAAAATTTGTTATTCCAATTCCATTTTTAAGTATATTTTAAATAATACTAAAAATATATCCAAATTTGGTTACACTCAATAGTTATTGCTCTCATTTTCATTATAATCTGAAAAATAGAAAAGAAAAGATTAAAAAAAAAAAATTAAGAAAGAAAAATGAGAAAAATTTCAATATTATTTATCTTCTAAATTTCTCATGATTAATTTTAATTCAAGCGAGAAAAATCGTTGCAAATAAAAATTCAATAGAAGAATTTTCGTCCTTTTTACATATTCGCACGAACTTAATAAAACCGATTATTGAACAATTATGGGACAAATTGATGTTTCGGATTCTTTGTTGAAAGGGCAAAAATGACAAGAAAGGCATTCAACATTTCCAGGGACTTCGATAATTCTTAATGTTTTTGTGTCTTTCTATATATTTGAAAAGGAAGAAAATTTCATTCTATTTGTCAATCTGTCATTCAGTCAGAGTATAATATTTCTTAAGTGAATCAATAGAAAAGGAAAGTGTACCTTTTTTGTGATATATGTACGATTTATCTCCAATAATACAAATAAATATAGGAAGAATCTATTGTACTAGAGAGACAATTATCTCAAATAAGAAATTGTCGACTAACAAAACATATGAATCAAGTTAATTTCCAGTTATTTCTAATATAATATCTAAAATGCCAAAACGTTTACAAAACGATGTTAATTATTTTTCGTTTGATTACAAAAATTAGCTTTTTAATTACGAGATTAATAAAATATTACACTGGTCAAAAAATCGTTGCTTTTTTGATGACGACAAAATCAAGGCATCAATCAAACTCAAAGGGCGTTTAAAAATGCGAATGCTCGATCTTAGCATATCGAAATCGAGAAGTGAAAATCATCAAACCATTTATCAGAAGCGTCCAAAATTGATGAATAGCATAAGTGTTGTTTTTCTTCAGGATAACGTTAGATCCACTATAAGGTCCTTACCTTACACCATAGTAGACTATTATTTGTTTCGGCTTCTTCAGAGCTCCTTTAATGCCGTAAACTTGATTTTAAAGGAAGCTGGTGAAAATGATTTCTTTCGGTTTTTAGCTTGAAAAATCTCTGCTTTGCCAGGAAAATGGTAAAAGGGTTTTGTCAAAAGGTTATCCACTGCAATAAACAATATATTGTTTAATAAAGTTATTGTTTCCTATGAAAAGTTCGCCTTTTGTTTACACAATAAAAAAACGCAATGACTTTGTGGTCTACCTAATATATACGTGAACTTGGCTGAAAGTTTATTATTTCATTGATTCACATATTTCATTTCCTAATAAAATATCTTCACAATAATATAATTGGACGAAAAACTTCAACTTGTCGTTTCGGGAAAATTCTTGAAATGTATCAGAAATCTTTTAATATCAAAATTAAGCAAAAAAAAATATAGGAAATTGGTTTTCAAAGTTTTCCAAAATAATTCCTTAATCAATTATAATTTCTAGAGGAATTTAGGAAGTAAGTTTTACTTTTCTATTAAATATGAACAAATACGACAAATTGTTTAAACATATTTTCTAAAAATCAATAACATACAAAATGATAAAAGTATCTAATTATACAGATCTGTATTTTTATAGACTGGTGCTTTTTATCGATAAACAAATCGTTATCATTATATTGATAGGAAACCTAGGAAAAATTATTAATTAGGTACGAATTTTACTTAATTAAAAAGTATAAAAAGGATTTTCAATTCTTATATTTCTATTCAAAAATTTGATTCTTTCAAAACGTAGTTCTATAAATTCCGTATTATTGTCATTTTAGAAAAACTCATAAGAATGGAAATTAAAATTAGAAAGGCTCTAGTTGGTAAGTAAAAATAATAGATTTGAAAGAGTTGAAGATCAAAGAAAAGCAACCTGTTTGATCTGAAAAAATTGAGATAGTGAAAAAATAATTTTAAATTGTCTTTTAAAGGAAACATAAAACAATAAAGAAAATTCACAAACGAAATTCTATTTGAAAAATTTAAAATACGTTTTCATCTTGTGTGAAAGCAAAATAAACTTTTAGTACGTCAAAGAAAAGTGTGATAAAGCTCTTTGAAAACTTATAATAATTATTTTAATAGTATTATTGTAAATGTTCTTGAATTGAGATAACCTAAATTCTTTTTATAAATCGTATGTGTAAGTAAACACAACAATTCAAAAGTTCTAATGGGCCAAGCCACGGGTCTATTTATTAAATTTTAATAATTTAACACCTCATTAGGTGATTAATAAGTAATATAATACGACTTTCTTATATGGGATACTTCAAATTTAATTTTTTCATAACCTATGCCAATTTTCAAGTACTAAACTATTGCTGAGACTCGAGGATAGAAAAATTGTTGAAATCAATAGAGGACATTGCCCGTTAAATAAAAACATATGTCCCCAATGTGTGGAGTCTGTCTAGAGTAAATTGAGTTGACAGAATACTTTTTATGTAAATGCCCGGATTTTCCCAGAATCAGACATCTTATATTGTAGGTGCGTGTATTCCTACCAGAGTACTGTCTTTTAAGAGAAAAATAAACCAGCTGGAAGAAGGGACCATCCTTCTCGATCATACATAAAGCAAAGGTACAATGGACTTATATAGACCTGCGTGCAAGTCTTATGTAAAACACAATATATTGTATTACAATATGCCAAGAATTCATTTCATCCATAAATAATTTTATATAAAGAAGTACAGAAAATCATCGTAATTAATAATCAATGTACTAAAATTATGCAAGAATAATGAGTTCTATATTCGACTTGGATAAGATTAAAAATTTTGAAAACCAATTCTTCATCTTAGATTCAAGTGAAGTGCAACTACATAAGATAACTTTTTAATGTGATGTTGACTAATGTAATTCAATGAAATTTCTTAACCAGTGTGAGTTTTTCCTTTATAGTATTTTATTTCAAGTCTACTCCAATAACATCAAATTTCGATACTACTATTATTAAATTCGAATCTCGAAGAAGAACTCTAAAAGAGATATCGATTTTTTAATAATGAATGCATTCGATTTTTCACTGTCACAGTTCTTTCTTTATCATTTCTTCAGAACTCTTACTAGTTTAAAAGAAATTTGTGATTTAAATCAACGTCAAATAGTAGTAACCGAAAACTACATTTTGTGGTCGAACTCAAAATGAAACGTAGTTTCTTGGTTGAATTGTCTTTTCGTTATATTGATTGTTAAAGAGATTGAGGAATTCGGGTCGAGATTCACTTTCGGGAAAAGTGATTTACTATGTTATAAGACACAATCATTAAAAGGAAGAAAATTATTGGGGATTTTGCAGGAAACGTGCGGTTATGGTATTAATTCCTAACTTTGAGGTTAAAAATTTCCAATGAAAAGAATAAGTTCAAAAGAAAAAGTTTTCATCACAAATTTTTTATCTGAAAACTATTTATTGAGTTATTTCTTAGTTTAGTATTATTCTTTAAAATAGGTTAATTTTCCATTTCGAAATTCTTTTCTGCACTCTAATGATTATCCTATAAGTTAGATCTAAGTTTCTTAATTCAAGTACTGTCTAAATCAAAATTGACTAGATTCCAAAGTTTCCTTCCAGTTAGTAACATCATTACTAGAAATCAAGGTGGTTTATCAATTAAATAAGCTCGATTCGAACTAGTTTCTAGTTGGATAAATAGAAAAGCTAGATTTTAGCTTGTATCAGCTTGCTTTGATAATTCTACAAGCCTTATTCTTATTTAGTTTTCATGTATGCTTTGACAAATCCACATTGTTTATAAACTATTAATTTGTGTACCGATAAAAGGATTTTCCTCCTTCCAAATGGAAAAAAAAAACGAGATAAAAGCAAAAATGGAAAACAAATCTTCGTTCGTTGGTACAGAACTTTATTCCCTTTTAACGCCAACTGAAATAGCACAGAACCAATTAAAAACTGTTTATATGATATAAATTGAACAGGTAATGAAATTAAAAACAATTGTCTGATTTATAAAGCGGCATCACACATTTTATTAAAATTTAACTTTGCTACATTACTAAATGAAATTATGAAAATCTTTACACAATTTTCCATCTTATCCTAGTTCAAGGTCCAATACTCTTGGTACTGTTATTTCCAGTAAAATTGGTGCTGCGGATACTGACCTAAATGCGACCAATGCACTAATTACAAGGCAATACTTCAATATTTTCATTTTGATGGCTTTTAGTGTTTTTAATATTATTTAAAACAAACTTTTTGAAATAAGGAAAGCTTTTCAACTGCGTTCTTTGAAGGAAAATCAAACCCTTTTATACATATTTCAAATTGACTTAATATTAAAATAAGTAAATAAAAAACTGAAATCAATATTTTAATTAGAATTTGTAATGCAATTTTAATTAATGGCTTTAATTATATTTAAATTCAAACATGACATATTAATGTATTCAAAATTAACGAAAATTAGCGTGTTTCGAGGTGAAATAAGAAAGTTTTAAATATGTCCAGAATTTTAAAATAATTCCAACTTCTAATTAATTTTATATTATATATTATTAATAAATTAAAGAAGCTGGAGGGAGTGATGTTTTTCTAAATCTGAATCAAAAAACGATTGAAAAAAAAATGCCTCTGTAGTGCTGTTCCAATGTTGAGTTCTATTCGAATCACACTTGAGTACAAAATCATCAGTGTAAATTAAGTTGAAATTTGGTTAACATAGCTCGACCCAAAAAAAAGTGTCGGGAGTTAGCATAAATCGATGAAAGTGCGAGCTGACCTATGATTTCGTACAGACTTAAAAAGAAAACATACAGTAACTGAAAATCGGCCAATTGTCCAATTAAATCCGAAAAACCACATAGAAAACCTTCTGATTATCCTGGTTTTTGCTGAATAACTTCACTTCCGCTTAGTCGATTTTGCTGAAATGCACTACCAAATCTAGTTAAGGAATAAACAACTCATATTGTAAATCTCAACGTTTTTGAGTTTGGTAGTACCTACCATAGGGCATACAAATATTTATTACAGTTTCTTTATATTGTGAAATATGCTCCTCATCGCTGAAGCTGGTTTCGCGTCAAAATTAAGTCCTATTGGCATATACGAGAAAAATTGAAATCATGGCAATTTTGCTAGAAACTAGATACTATCGATATCTGATCGAGTTTATGAAAATTACTAGAAAATAGGTGCTCTGATTGTATTTATATCCTGGATTAAGAACCAGTATCTGACCCTAGATCCTTTAAGAGTAGTTAGATGTAGAACTAGAAATCTAGTAACAAGTTTTGTACTTAGATTTGACTAGATAACCTTGTGGGTATAATCTAGTTCTTCAATTTAGCTAGATTTAATTAGGAAATTAGCCAAAATTGGTTTAGAGACTAAAATATTACTTGAAGAAAAATTTGAAAATTTATAAATGAATAATTTTTCTTCGACTATATGTAAATAAAAAATAAAATTAAAGTAAAATTTATGAATTGTAAATATGAGAAAGTATCAGATGTTTTCTTTAAAAATGTTTTTCTAGTTGTTTATGAATCAAAGAAAAGTTTTAGAGAATTTTTTCGGGTTTTTCTTTTCTTTTCTATTTTATTTTTTTTGAATATAAATTAAGGTCACTCTTCCTTTTGACTTGTTTGGCATACTTCAATGGAGATAAAAAGAAATTTTGATAAACATCAATTCCATTGGAATAGAAAGGCGGTGCCATATTCTGAAAATGATGTAGCAGATGATTGATAATACATTATTGGCCCTCTCACTTCAAAAACCCAATATTTTTCTTTTTTGCTTGCTTGCCTACTTTGATAGTACAAATAAAATTGTATATTAAAGATGAACAAAGTGATGAGATGATTCGCGAGAAGCCTTACGAACGAAAAAAATAAACATAAATGTATATCCTAGATTTCATTCAAGGAACTCTAAACATTGTACGTGTATACGACTTACAAGTATATGTATAAACAACTTCTTTCTTAGGATTTTCTGTTAAAGAATTTTATATATACGAACTTGTTATTATGGAAAATAAGATATCAATTTTTAATGTGTCATTGTTTGTATATAAAAAAAAAGAAAGTTAGATAAAAAAATCACCCACTTGATGTTCATTTTTGTTTCCAATAACCTAAGTTGCAAAAAAAAAGAAAATATAAATAATAAAATATTCACAAAGTCGATGATTGAAATATTATGTTGAAATTGAAAATAAGAGAAAATAATGATAGTGTTTACATGATACTTTGTTTACTATAAAAATATAAGGTAAATATCAAAAATATGATAAAAAGTATGTTTCAGACAAAAAAAGCTTTAAGAAATACACAGAATTTTCCATTAAAAAAATTTTAAATTGCCTATTTTCGGGTGTCCACTAGGGCATGGTTTCAACAATCGATTACTTGAGTAAACAGAATTATTTCAATATTTTGAATAATCAACCGAAAACTGAATAACTGTTTCATTTAAGAGAAACAAAACAGAATAAATTTGGGAAGAGAAATCCTATAATGGAAAATTATGGAAAGCTAATAAAAAAACGAGAATAAGTACAAAAAGAAACTCATCCAAAATCTATGTTAAGCAAGAATCATATATATTTTTAGGAGAATATTTTCTCTTTTGTTTTTATTACGCTTTTTCTTTTTCTTTCATATAATAATTTACTTCTCTTTGTAAGCAGTAATTTTTGCTTAAAAATTTTGAGTTGTGACTATTATCATAGGAAGGAATAAATTGGTTTAAGACCAATTATTCGATTATTCACTAACCTCGAAAACTAATTAATCAATCATGCGCTAGAGTAGTCCACGTAAATTGGACAGACGTTCAGATAAAGAAAATTATGCTGTTTAAGTTAAAAATGCGCGTACATATTTGAAATTTAGGGATGTAACTTGTATGTAATGTGAATCGTGAAAGGAAATAATATGGTATAGTTTATTCATGAATTTTAATCGTTTATTAAATGTGAGAATCCATTCTGTTCAAGTTTTCTCTATCATTATCATTAAAATAATATGCCTATGGCTATAGTAAAAAACTAAGAAATATATATATATATATCCAGAAGATTATTAAATATAAAATATAAAAATTCATATTACAGTAAAGTTAAATAAATGTACACATCTCTTTTGTCAAAATAAATGACAGAATTTAGATGCCTGCAGCATATATTACTTTATGTTGTGAAACATAATTGGTTTGTAATAATGTTTCTGTCATTCATATTTATATTTACTTCTTCATGACAAGTAAAAGTTTCTTGAAGTTATTAGAATTATAATACATAGGTATATAAGATTTTCGCTTTTTTTCTTTTATTACTTGCGAATAAAAGGACTAAATGAAATTCTATTGCTTGGGTTTTTGTAAAAGAAAATCAAAAGAGTTTTATGACTAAAATTTAATTTCAAAGAAAATAATAATTTAATTTTATATTTTATAATAAATAACAATTGAAATGGGTTTTTATAAGATTTTTGAAAAAAAAAAAAACCCCATTAATAATTGCTATATAAGAAAATATACCTTTTAACAATCATACCAGAGTATATTTTGTATAAAAAACAAGTATATGCTTTTATACTCATACCTGTGTAAATATATTATAAGAAAATATTTTTGGGATAAAAAAAGGGAAATAAAATGTCTCCAATTAGTATTAGTTCGATTTTGAAGTTGAAAGGATCAAATGAAAATGGCTCAACCCAATTATTAAATAATTACAAGATAAAAAGAACTTTTTATATAACACGTTTTTAAATTTTCTTTTGAATTATATAAACTATTAATAAATCCTTTTTCAAAATTTGTTTTTCCGAACTAACTTTCCATACAAAACAAAATTTACTGAGAATGAATTCAATTTTGCTTAAAGATGGTTAAAAATATTAAAAGAATGCATTGTCATCGTGTTCTGAACTAAAGTTTCAAATGTCTAGCTAGTCTGGCAATTAGTTAAAAATCGATTGAAAGATTTGTACTCGATAAACAAACAAACAAGAAAGCGAGTTAAAAAAACGTGGTAAAATGAATTTTCTTCAATAAGTCTATTTATAGGAAGTGAACATCTCTGGATTTGTAAGCATTATTTTTCAATCAAGTATAGAATTTCTACTATTCCAAAATTATATAGTGTAAAAAAATTGTGACCTGACGTGTCAAATATGTCCTCATACAATATTTGGATTTATTCCATTTAAAAATTTTCAAAAAAGTGAAAATTCATCATCAAGGTTAACCCTCTACTAGACCTAGAGCCTGGAGTTTTTGGACCAATGTGTTCAATTCATTTCAAATTAATTTTATTGATTTAGAAATTTTCATGCACAAAAGTTTTCTCAAATAGCGAAAAACCAATTTTAAAAAAAGCTATAATTTCATTCATTTGGCATTTTCACAAAATTACTATTATCCAAAATATATTTTGCATCATTGCGACAAAATTCAATTTTGGTTTTTCTTTGGCATCCCTAAAAACTAGTTGAAAAGTTTTAATTTTCTTTTTTGTGTTTAGTAATAACTAAAAAGGTCGTTTCTATAATTTGTATTCAATTGATTTAATTTAATAACAGCTGATTGGATGAAATTGTAGAGTTTGGTTAAATGAAAAATGTTTTAAAAGACCTGGAATACCTATTTAAATAATCCATACATTTCGAAAATAAACCCATAGCTTTTCATTCAAAATGAAAAGTGTTTTATATTGTAGATTTAGTCATTTACGTTGTTTTTCTTTTCGAAGAATAACAAATGTAATTTCATGTCAATATGTAGTAGGATGGTTGACTTATTAACTGTATTCATTTTGTCAAAAAACCAAAATAGATATTTTAACCTGAAAACAGAGTTTATATATGGTTCAACCTCAAAGCATATCAAATTGTTGTCACATAAGCCTCAAATATCCGAACATGTATCTCAATTAATTTACATTGAATTACTTTTAAATTGCCTCATATATCAGTAATTTGATAAGGTAAACCAATTTTTACTAAAAAATTGAACCCAAATATTTTCCATTTGATTATAGAGCTTCGAAAACAGATTTTCTTATATTATTTTCGGAGTTTTTTGAATACATTTCATTGTAAAATTATTCAAACTATTATATTGTAATATATTTTCATTGAAAAGTATGAAATTTAAAATGGAAAATTTCTATCTTAGAAGAAAAATATAAAAGCAAATAGAGTGCCTTCGTATGAAATTGTATCCGGAGTTACTTTGGGGATCAAAAAGAAAATGCTGACGTTGGAAAATTCTTTTATGAGAGATACAAGTAGAACTAGTTGTCAATTAACAAATTTTCGTATACATTTGGCTTATATAAATTTAAAGGCCGTATTTTATTTTCCTTTGGGAAGATTAAATATCAGAAAAATATATTTTAAAAGCGATTTATTATTTGACACTATTCATCGAATAGATTTCTTTACAGCCACTTAAAATTGATTAAATCAAATGTTAACTAATCGCATAAGAAATTCACCTCTACTAAATTCATATAAATTGTTTAGTGTGGAAATTCGTTCAAATTTTTATATCGGAAAATGATATTAAAATATTATTATCAAGTGCTTTCCATAATATTAGTAATAATAATAATAATAATAATAGCACAGTTGAATAAGCAAAATTTTATTTCAAAGTAAACAGTAAATGATTCATAATGAAAATGTTCCTAAGAAAACATTGTGTCTTTAAGAAAAAATCCAACCATCCTTATTAGATGATTTCGGTTCTGTTTTTCCACCAAATAATAATAAAGCGTCAATATTATGATGACTCCTTGGTAAAACTCTATTATGTACATTTTATTCTTGTCCAAAAATTTGTTACCACCCAATTTGAAAATACCATATCCACCCACCAGAAAATAAAATACAAGGAAAAAAAGGAAAATAAAAAAGAAAAACCAAAAATGTATTCAAAGAACCAAATTTTGTTTGTGCAACAATAGAAATAATATTTTCCGCTTTTTATACACCACTAGAGGATCCAATCTTCTGGATATAAAATATTGTGGTTTGATAAAAAAAAGGAAAAGAAACAACAAATACAGGAGATTTTTACAACACTTCCAAATCTCTGCTAGGTAATAATCCATTTTGTATTTTGGTTCATAATTTCATCCGTTCTGACTCTATATCCCGACAACATCACAGATATTTTAATGAAAGAATTTATTTTTTATACACAGAATGTTTATGATTAGATGAAATTTACAAGATTTTTAAATTTTCTTATCACACACCATTCAATCTCTGAGGTGCAACTTAGAATATGGTGTCTATGAGAAAATGAAGTTTTTTAACATACAACCACTGTCCTTTCATTTGTACCATTTTGTTGAATATGTTAAATTATATTTCTGTTGGACTAGGCAAAGAAAAAAAGTTTAAGAAATAAGAATATCTTCTTTTTCTTTTGAAGTTAAATAACTTGTAAATTCCTTAAGGAATTTTTTTTTTAAGTTGCTAATTTAATCACAAAATAAGAGTTGGGTGAATGTTACCCAAAAAATATTCTGATTAAAAGTTAATGAAGAAAGAAAATGCGACTCAATTCCCAGAAAAGTGATCTAATTTTTATTTTTTACGCCTTCGCCTTCTTATGTATAAAAATCATTGTAAATACAAAATAACAAACCGAAAGTAAACATTTGGGGAATACTTTGGATAGAGTAAATTCCATGGATTTGAAAAGGAATATATATATATATGTATATTTTCTTTTGCATTTAGATAGTAGAAAGGGAAATTTATATTTTACATCATTTCCTTTTTCAAGATTCTTTTCGCAATTAAATGTATGAAACATTTCAAATAATCCACGTACGTGTCAATAAGAAAAAATCTATATCATTCATCCGTTTTTCAATATACTAAAATATTTTTACCTATGAGTCTGCTCAAAATTTTAACATTAGAGACAAAGGTTATATAAGAAATCAATTTCAGAAAATGTCAGGCATTCTGTACACTGAATGATCTAACACTGAATTTATCTAGTTTATCTCTAGGCAACTGATAGCGTTTCTTTCAGCCTCCACATTGACATCAAAATATTCATACAAAAAATGAAGTTTGCTAAAAAAGTTGGTCTTTTCTATATTAAAATTACATTCAAGGATTTAAAATGGATCTTGTTTATTGCCTTTATGTTGTAAGTATTATACTATATAGCATCATTAAAGAAATTTTTCCATAGGCCGGATTGATGTAAAAGCTCCCATTATCTATATGCAAAATTATGGCAGTGATTTGAAGGAAAATTAGTAAATGCAATTTTTACTGTACGACAAAAATTCGATAAGAAAATGAGTTTGATCCGTCGAAAACTTTTTTTTAAAACATTTTCGAAGTAAAAATTTTGTCTTTTCGAAATTGTAACTCGAAAGTTAGGCCAAAGTACTTTATTTAGATTCAAATAAATTAGTTTAACTACTGTAGTATACTTCAATATGCAATCAACTTTTAGAAGTCCTTAAAAACTGGCACAAAGAGACTACTTCTGATTTAATTAAAATGCGACATTATTCAAAGGAGCTACTTTTTTTTATAATCCTAAACTAATTTCAAATCATACAAAGCTAAATGTTTACAAATTCACATTTAGTTAGTGACTTGATATATGTCTTCTAGGAAGAAACTTAATCACTATATCCTTTTGAATATTTATTCATTTTGGGAGCATACGTCATTTCCATTTGAGTGAAATTTTTCCCTCCATAAGTATCAAGCGTATGAGTAACTTTTTATTTTTATAATTTGTAACTAATTTGAAATCCTAAACAGTCTCTCTAAAAATAGTATTAAAATTTATTTCCATTTGACTTTAAATACGCTCTAACCAAGATGATTAGTTGTAATAAAAATGTTGTTTTAATATCAAATTATAATGTTGTTCTAAATTAAAAAATAATTGGATATTAAGAATTTTTCATTTTGTAAATATTTTTTTATTCCTTTCAGAAGAAGTATGTTCTTTCAAAGACCATATTATTATCCGAAACAAAACGCAAATCCTTACTTTTATTTTTTTCTTCCTTTTTGGTTTTAGCCTAAACCAATCTAAAGAAAACAAAATAATACATTTAACAAATTGTTTGAAAAGTAAACACGACCTTTATATTGTATGAATTTAATTCCTGAGGCATTTTCCTCAGATTAAGACTTCATGCTTAATATCTAAAATTCTAAATTTTCATTCATTGTATTTTATGACAGGGATATTTTCATTTCAGTGGAAAATTTTCGTACGGTTTTTTCTTTTTGCCTTTTGTTTTGTATACGCTTTAGAATCCCAATCAGATTTTACGAATAGACTTTTCTTTTCCATGAAATTATATAATTTCCACTTCTCTCTAAGGTTTATGGCAGAGTATTCAGTTTTCTATAAATTTCGTATTTAAAAACTTTTAATAATGAACTAGAGCCTAAAGCTATAAAATTTTAGATTTAACTTTATTTTATTATATATATATATTGTATATTATTGTTGTTATTGTCATTGACCTGACATAATTAGTTCAAGATTATATTATGTTAAACAATATGATACTATATTTCCTTTTTAATAAGTTATTATGGTAAGAGGAAATAGAAAAATGAAAAATACAATATATTAAAAACTATAAAATTCTTGAGAGTAGAAATCCATTATTTAAATGGCAAATGTTTTCTTATGTAATATTAAAATGTTATATGGTCGTATATAATGTGTATAACATGAGCGCTAAATAGTCTCTATGTCAAGTGACTTGTGGGTGGTGTAGGTCACATGGAAAAAGCTCATAATATAGTACTATACTATTTAGATAGAAAAGCAAAAGCTCAAATGTTACGAAGTCAGGTATAGTCGGGAAATTAAAGAAAAATGAAGATGATGGAAAATTTCGAAAAGAAGAACTATAACTTCTTTTCTTAGAATAATAAAAAAAATATAATCAAAAGTCAAAAAGGAAACCTAAAAGAATTTCAGTTTTGTGTAGGATAAATGAACTTCCATCTATAATTTGTACTTTACCTGTAAATCTAAAATATATTTTCTATATACAAAGAAGTAAACATGTTCATAATATCCTTACTTTTTCAGTTTACAAAGAGATGGCCTTGTTCCCCTTTTTTGTTTTATGATTTTTTGCCTTTTCGAAGGATATCTAAGTGCGTTTGTATATGTTACACCCCAAATTGAGATTCGCACTTATGATCAGACTCCTTGTGTATCTTTATCGATATACATACATTTTTCTATATATTTAAACTTTTTTCATGTTACACACGTTTTCCCTTCCTCTATATATATGTATAGATATTTTCATCATTTATATCCTCTTCTTGTTGTTTATCCTTGATATACATCCATGCATGTTTATTGTTCATCTAGAGAGGACATGTTGAAAACTTTACCATAGACCAAAAATTAAAAAGCTTACATAAAAGCTAACTAATACAAGTATAACTATACTATACCAGTGTGTACATGTACATAAAGGAATGTTACAGCATAGGTTAAATGGTGAACACAGGATGGGGTTATTCGATTTTTCTTGTTGGCATCGAAAATATAAGCTAAAATATATTGTATTTCGGTTGTGAGAAAATGTGATATATTTTAATATCAAAACTTCCGGAGCTTATAAGATATATATATGTATATATACGATATTGTCGTTTGTTGATGCCACTTACTTGTAATTCCCAAATGCAAAACATCATTATTTTTCTTCAGTTTTTTGGTAAACAAATGTTTTCGTTCGGTTAAAACTTTTTACATAGAAGAAACCAATTTTTCTTTTCTATACAAAAAAGTGGTTGATGGTTACATGGAGTTTGGGGAATTTTCGAAAAAGTATAGATGAATATAAAAAAATGCCATTTGTCAAAGATATATATAAGATGTGGTTTTTTTTTCTTAAGTGAGATGGTTATGGAAATATTTTTTTGAAAATAGTGCACAAAAACAAATGAAACTTTGTAACAGCGATAATTTATTTAAATCCAAAGAAGTTGTATGGCAAAGAATCTTTCGGTGCAATATAATTCTAAAATAGAGATTCTTCCATTTTACTTAGTTATTTTTTATCAAGAATTTCTAAAGAAGATCATACCAAAATTTATGTATACGTAGATGGAAAAGAAAGTCTTAAAGATGATGATGAATTTGACCAAATCAAAATTTTTAACATTTCACTAGCGACCACGCAAACCTTCGTGGATCTTATTTTGTTGATATTTGAGTATTTTTTGGAAAATATTTCAAACATTTAATAGAGTCTAATTGATCATAGTTTAAATCAAATAATCTAAGGATATGGTTTAGTCTTCTTCTTTGATAAGAGAAAGTTTGGACTACTTATGATTTTTTGCGAATTATTTCATAGTGAGTGAAATGTGGAAGGACAACTAAATCTAACTACAAAATGAACTATCAGAAATGTAAATCAATCGAAAGTAAAATTTTAATTCCAGTTCTTAACGAATACTTGAAATTTTTGATAAATAAAAGTTTATTAAATTATATATCAAAGAATCAAGATTTAAAGTCTACATTGCGTATACACTTCTCTCTTATATTAACATTTTAAAGATACGAAAATCCTCTGAATATGGGAAACGGATTAATACGACTGTAAAGAAAGATAAAAATGTTCCTTCAAATCCTGATATAAGTTATGATTATCTTCAATTTACGCCTTTTTGCGTTATTACATGAAAACCAAATGCATTCGAAAAGAAAATATTTTATTTATTCGCTTTTTTGAATATTATATTTGTTCAGTATAAGTCTATATATGTTATATATTTCTATTTTGAGCGTACATGAAAGAATTTTCATAAAAAATTGGTGTTTTGAGATTTCTTGAATTTATGTTGGACTTTTTAATATAGCTGGTACATATATCAACATGAAGATGAAAGAATGACATGACTTTTAATATATTATTTATTGAAAGATTTTTTAGTTTTTGGGATCCAAAGATTTCTTCATAAATAAATTTGAATTTTATTGTTTTAAATAAAACATAAGTAATACATGTTAAGGTCGGGACGCATGTGCATTTTTATGAAATGAATTTGACTACTCTAGTGTGGGACTTTCGCCAATAATAACAAATTGTTTTGAGTTTGATTGTTTATCATATTTAATTATATACAAGTCTTCCGCTAGGACTTGTTTAAAATTAGAATACGGGCTGGGGTTTATTGCCAGGCTTCACGAGATTTCACATTTATTTTTGTTTGTCTAAATTCGAAAATTTGGACCTAGAAGAGATCTACTGACAAAGATGTTTTGGTTTGTACCAGAGATTTATGGTAAGTAAAAGTAATTTAAATATCAAATAGATTTTTTATTGCATGTTTTTTTAGGGTTGTAGAGCCATCCAAATTCGATTCCAATTCCGACTACGGCTCTTGAAATGTTGAAAATTCTACTTCCACTCCGTGTTCAATTGCAGTACAGTATTAAATGTTATCCTATGATTTTTTTAAACAAATTTTTTGGAGCAGGACTCATTAAAAAGTATTCTAAATCCGAATACGTCCAAAACAATCGACTCTGACTCCACAACCCTGGTAAAAAGTCCAGAGTTGTGTAGTCAGATTCGCTTGTTTTGGTCGTATTGACAAAAAAAGACAACTCACCTTTAATTAGTTGAAAAAATGAATAGAATTTATTCATTTTGAAAAATATGTTCGATTTCATTTCATAAATATTAAATATTTTTTGTTATTTAAATTCCAAAATTTTAAAAATTTCTGACAAAATATCGTACAAAAACTACACAAGAACACCAAAAAAAAAAACGCCAAAATTAAATTTAAAAAACAAAATTATATTTTTATGGAAATTTTGTTATAATTCGAAGAAATGTTATTCACCAGAATGAATTATAATAAATCACAATATAATAAGAAACAAAAAAAGAAAGTTATCTGAAGATTTCTTGAAGAACAAAATTTAATTTCATAATTTCATTTCAGAATTAATATTCATCACTTTTGAATAGTAAACAATGTAAATTTAATAATAATTATGTAAACATATATTCAAAAACGATTATCTAAAAGATAACAACGGACGATCGAAAAGCTATTGAATTGATTTGAAAAAGCTATTATATGTATTTTTTAAGGTAATCGAAACAAATTTATAAGAATTCACTAAGTTATTCAATTAAAAAAAAGAAAAACTAAACAGTGTCACCAAAAACTTAATATATAATAATTTTGAAGGTAGAAGAAAATTATCACACCTAAAAATCATGTGCTTTGGGGGAGGTTGTGTTGACTATTTTTATTGTCCACCCCCAAAATGTACATAAATTTACTTCTACATCCGAAATCTAACCTCATAAGCATAATAACACTGTGTTTAATCCATAGCGAAATATGTTTTCGAGTGAAATGAAGACGAAAAATGTTAATCCTTCTTCTGTTTTTCTTACGCGAGTAGGTGTTCACACGATTATTATTTCACAAAAAACTCTTATATAAGATTGTATAAAAAGAAAATGTTTTTCTTATATTTATTTTTTTTATATTTAAATTTCGAGATTTTTCTTTTTTAAATTTAATTTCTAAAAAACAAAAATTATTTCAAGTTATAACAAATTTTTGGCATATTGTTCACTTAAGAGATGAAATTACATCCTTTTTTATTAACTATTTAAATAAATTCACGTTTCTTTATCCTTTTCTATTATTTAAAAAAGAAAACTAGAAAATTGTATTTTTCTTGGTTATTCACTTTTTTTTTTCTATTTATTTATATAATTCCAAAAATTTTTGTTATCCTTTTTGTTAGTCAAAAATTTGGAATTTTATTGAATGTTTAAAAAAAAAACACCAAATTTATTAATTATTTATTAATTTTTTTTTTTTTATAAAAAAATTTTTTTTTTTGTTTTTGGTATTTTTTTTTTTGGAAAATTAAAAATAAATTTTGAAAAAAAAGAAGGAAAATTCGCTATTCGTCGCGTCCCGAAAAATGTTCAATGCGCCTAAATGTATGTCTCGATTCGTACTACTGGCACAGAATCATCAATGCAGAGTCCAAGGGCTAAGAAATATTTTCTTAAATTATATTTATCCTTTTCAAAAATCGTATATTTATCCTTTATCATTTCGTATTTGAGTCTCCTTCTAACTTCTCCTGTATAGAGAATATGCTAGGATTTTCTTTTTTTTTGGAGGATATTATATAAAAAAGAGCTTTCAAAGAGTGCCTCTACTTCGAAATTCGAATCTCGATATTAGTTCTCAACAGTTTTTTTGAAAATTAACTTCGGAAAATTATATTGCGAGAAACGAATTTTCCACATTCAAAGTATATACACAAACTGACAGACAAAAAGACTAACAGACAATGTAAAATAGGAATTCAAAATAAAAAACTATATTATATTAAAAGCTTCTCAGTATTTTCAATTTTAATGTATACCATTTTTTTTTTGAAAATCTGTTTTGAATTTTGAGATTGGAAATAGGGTCCGCGACTATAACAAAAGCTTTCTTTAGTATGTTTTGTTTCAATCTCTGCGAATGACACCATAAAAATTGTAGCACAAAAATCAAACAAAAATGGAAAAAATGGAAAAAATATGCAGTGATTTTGTGCAATGGACATATGTAGTTATATATCGGTTAGGAGTAAAGTGGGACAAGGATAAGGCGTTGGCAAATGATCTCTTGAAGAATGTGGCAGACTTTTCGTCGTATATCTAACCTGATCATGATACACACATTTTTGGGTGGGTGAAAAATAGCATGATATATATAATAGTGAAGATTTGGTAAATTACATTTTGGCCTATGAAATTTGGTATTCTGAAATTTTCGAGTAGAGAAATAAATCAAAGCTTTTAAATAAAATCATTGTATCAATTGTTCCTTGATTATATGAACAACAATAAAAATGATGTTTAGAAGACCGTATATCTCTGTCTATCATGAATTTCATGTTTAGCTCATTTTCTAATTTAGAAATAATTGGATTTTATTGTTCTTGGACCCTTTTAAGAACCCACAAAAAGCCGTATAATTTTCCTAGTCGTTTTATATGCATTGTATTTTACGATAGCCTTTTAAGAAATCTAAACACGAAGTATTTTACATTATGATGTTAATATGAGTTCTAATTTGCTAACAGATTGAAGGATTGGTAAAGTTCTTGTAAATTTTTGGACAACAGGCAAATCGTTTTATTTAAATTATATTATTATTCAGTTGTGTGATGACCACTAAAAGTTTTCGGTTGTAGTACGAATATGTTATGTTCGCTCCTTGACCCATATATTTGATATTTGACCTATTTAGTTTTCTAGAAAAGTATTCTATTGATATCAAAAACATTTTCGAATCAAATAAAGTGAAATAAATCCAACAAAAAAGGATGTTATCGATGTATGCGTATATATATTCAAATTTGTAAATCATATAAACGGAATTTTTTAGTATAATAGTTACAAATTCTTTCCGTATTTTCGAAATAATAATTTGTGAGGAATTCCATCTCTAACCACATGACTCCACTGGACTTATTTCAAGACATATTTTCAGTCGGACTGAAAAGAGCCTAATGGAGACTCTAAAATTTGGATTTTTTTGTCAGTCCGACTGAAAATATGTCTTGAAATAAGTCATATGGAGTCGTGTATAAAATCTTAAAACATTTTTAATTTCTAAATTCTTTACTTGAAAAACGATAGATTTGTTTAATTTCTTGCGAAAAGCTCTTGCAGTACGATATTCAAAGAAATTAGATCAAAAAGTTGAGAATAATTTCGGGAAATTGTGAACTTTGAAAATATTTGTTTCCTTTATTTTATGAAAATTTTTTTTACTTTATAAAAATCTTAAAAAATATTGTCAAAATTTATTATTGATCTTAACTTTTGATTCATTAACGACATTGCGTAAAATATTTGCCATATTTTTGACTTGGTTACACGAAAAGGATGAAAAATACGAAGAAAATATCAATGGACTTTTTACATGAAAAATAATTTGATAAATGAGTGTTTTGTGCCATTTTATGTCGTTTTTATGGAAGTATTTTTATTTTTATTTTTTCGGAAAAAGTAAAGTTTTCACTTTAGGGATTTACTTTGCTGTAGTTTTATAATAAATCACAATGCAGAAAAACTAAAAATTCTGTATAAATTTTCTTATTTTGAACGAAATTGTTATAAACAAAGATCCTTCTAGTTTATTGTTATAATGGTTAAAGTTTTAGTAAATCTATTTTTCAAACCGTACCTGAAATATTAAAAAATAGTTGTTTAACAAGAAAAATGTTGAAAGTATAAAAATGTGGTTATACCTTTAAAAATGTTTCCTAACCTTAAACCGGAATTATAATAAACAGAGGCAAGCATAGGGGAAAAAAAACAAAAAAAACTGAACGAAGACTAGCCTATGTATTTCAAATCCGTTCCACCAATTATAATGTGTGTTCCATAGCGTCAAACAATTTTCAATTGCCTATTTTTAGGTGCTTAAGAAACGGGACAGACATAAGGACATAATTTTTATAATTATATATTGCATATATAAATATTATAATATGCATAGCCATGAAAATATCAAGAAAATTTCCAACAAATTAAAAGAAATTCTAAAATAGAAACGATGGAGATTTTCTAGAATTTCATCTCACTTCCAAGAAGAAAAATAATAGAAAGATAATTGTTGCTTATGTGAACTTTTAGAGAGAACATAGAAATGGAATGTTTTAACCTTTTTTTTTGTAAAAAGGAAAATATGAAAAATAAATAAAAGTATTTTGAAAAGAAAGTGCTTTCTTTTCATCTTTTACAGTTTCACACACTTTGTTCATAACAATCCAACTGGAAAGTTTAAAAGAGTGGTAATTTAAGGCACTTGACTCAAAAAAACATATACGTTTTCGAAAATGTGAAAAATGGATGCTCTATTTAGGTAAAGAGGAGTGCTCATATTGTGTTCAATAAAGGTGATGTAGACAAAAATTTAAAAAATTTTACTTTGCGTATTTTTGCGTAATTAATAAATTTATTATAATAAAGATATCAACAAAAAAATGATAAAATTAGTATTAGGGAGTCTTCTATTTATTTCTAATTATCCTCAAGTAGACTGAATTGAGCCCTTTGCTGTGTCCATTTACAGATTCTATATGTTTGTGTTTCTAAACTTGGTTCATAAAGGCCTACAAATACTTTAAATATGTTCCAAATACAATATATATAGTATTGCAATTGATTACAGGACGTGCCATGATTTCTAAGAACTTGCCTTTATGTTAAATTTTTGGGCTGATAGCCAACATAATGTTCGAATATTAACATTACAGAAAGCTAGAATAGAATTCTTTTTTTGTTCGTA
Source organism: Xylophagus ater (assembly GCA_963422695.1). Taxonomy (NCBI): domain Eukaryota; kingdom Metazoa; phylum Arthropoda; class Insecta; order Diptera; family Xylophagidae; genus Xylophagus; species Xylophagus ater. Next base: position 6,089,581 of record OY730478.1, read on the forward strand.
TTCATTTAATCGAAATCTTTTATGTCTTATCTATTTAATAAAAATATCAAAAACAGTTTTGATTTTATCTTTAAAAGAATCTGACTAAAATTTCGAAAATATTATATATGACAAGATCTTCATATTGAGTTTTGTAAGCAACAGACTTTGATACGTGTTGATGGGATCGATTTTCCGTCAAAATAAAACAATCTTTGATAATTTAAGATCAAAATTCATTCAGAATTTTAGATGAGATTAAGAAAGCATCAAACTGGAAAGGCTTTATAGGAATTAATAATCGCTTAGATATAAAAATCAACTTAAATAATTATTTATACTTGTAGCGCGAAAAAATAGGTCACTTTTAGGAATTTTTTTATTAAAGTTTTTTATAATATCAATATATCATTTTAAAGTATAGACAATAAAGATCTTTTAGGAACTTTTTTATTGAAAAATATTAATAAGTTTAGTTATAAGTTTTTAAAAAGCCGTTTTGCGATGACCAACATTGTGGCGAACTGGATCATCATACAAAAAATGGAAATGGATTTAGTTAGACAACAAGAATAGATTTATATGTATTGAATAAGCCTGCAAAATTTCAAAAAGATCGGTTCAGCAGTTTTTGAGTAATTTTGGTCACCGACTTGAGAAATACAATTTTTTGAGAAAAATACGTTTAAAGTTTCAACTTCAGTTTACACGAAAAATATACACTTCTCTTTCAAAGCCAACACCTCATTTAATTTTATTCGGATCGACTTGAAATTTTGATTAGATTAGATAAGATTAGATTATATAATACGGTATTCTTGCACTGCGACCTTAAGATCTATTGTACCCCCTTTTCTTTGGTGCAGTTGTTTGATTAGGCTCCCATTCGAAAGCACCTCCTCCAGACCTATTTCTCTTAGGAATTTTATTATCCGGAGTGGATCAAGAGATTGTATCTCATTTGGGGGGAGGTAGTGTGCCCCCAAATATTTCTTTCTTCTGTGGAATAATGCTTCACATTCAGAGAGGATGTGCATTGGAGTCTCATTGGGTTCAATTTTTTTCAAAATTACAAGTGGTGTCATCACCTTTTCCTTTATATAAATTTGGTAAAATTTATGTATTTGGTGCGGTCCTTTAATAAAACATATCGTATTTCATAATCAAAGAGAACGCTGGTTTCAATAGCTTCTTCTCATTACAAATAAACTGATTAAATAAATCGTATCGATCAATAAATAATTAAAAAAAATAAGTATCATAATAATTTCTCTACCAATTTGTAATATCATGCAAAAAAAACAATATTGAATTATGTATCATTAAAAATTTATTACAATTTTCAATAATTCAGTTTTACAAAATTATTTGAATATGGTTTCTGCACCTATATAAAAAGTTTGAGCTTTAAATAAATATGTTTAAAATAGAAAATGTACAAAAAGCTTTAATTTTGGATTCATTTATTATTTATTTATTATTTATATTTTGATTTTTAATATTAAAAAACAAATTTTGGGAAAAGAATAAACATTAAAAATTTGGAATAAATTTTTTGGGATTTTAAAATAATAATTAATTTTATGATAATTCAATTCGTCCTAGTTGCAATTGAATTAAAACGAAACAAATTCACAGAAACGATTTGCTTTGATTAATTGATTGGATTAATTCACACCGGGTAAACATTTTTTATGTGATTTTTTAATAATTCCGCATATTTAATTAAGTATTTTGTATTTTCGAATATTATAATTATAAATCTTGTTTAATACAAATCGGATAAGTTATGGTGGTTAAGCTATTAAATGGATTTTTTGTCGGTTGTACAATTAAAACCCAAAAAATAAACAAATGAAATAATAGTAGTGAATTTACACTTTTCTTTATTCCGGTCTGAACGATATGGAACTTTCCCGATAATATCATTGAATATGCCTGCCAAGTCTGGAAACCTTATCATAAAAATCAGATTAACAGACTTGAATCAGTTCAACGGAGTTTTTTTTTAAATTTGCGTCAAAGACACTTTCCTAGAGTGATGCTTTATCTTTACCTCATATCCTTGATAGGCTTATTCTTATAGGTCCTCAGTCGTTAGAAAAACGGCGTGAGGTGGCTGATATAATTTTTATACATTAAATTATTCTTGGAACCATCCATTTTAGCAAAAACTAATTTTGCTGTACCCATTCAATGGAACTTTTTAAGATAAACTTTCATAGGGCCAATTATGGTAAAAATGAATCCATTACTAGAATGTTGCGGGATGTTAATTTCAATTCGTCGGTCTTTGACTACCATCACAACAAAATTATTTTAAAGAAGGCCTTATTCGCTTTGCTCCCCGTTTAGAGTCCTCCTATTTTCTCATTGATACACAATCTCTGTACTGACCGAGATAATCTGTTCGCTTGTATATTAAGCTAAATAAATAAATAAATATCTCACTGCGTTCACGTTTCAAAAACCAGCCTTGGTACCATTCCACCCGTTTATGCTATACTACCCCACAGTCACAATTCACTCTTCTCACCACGTATCCGTCCTGTCTTCCTCAGGATTCCTTGCAGAATTCAACCAGGTCTGCCTTAAGTCTGAATGCTTCAAGTGTGTAAATTTGCTTGTTTACTGACACTTTCAGATGTGCTATTTTTGAAAGGATCGTTACTCAGTTTTATCAAAAGGATAAAATAATACTTATAAAACTAGTAAGAGGGTTATTATCCCCAAGCAGAAATAAATTTCATTTTAAGAAATCGAAGAAAAATTACGTTTAATTAAGATCTAAATTATGTCGCAGAACCTTGTGTCTTCGAAATTTCGACCAACATTGACTAAATTTCTCCTTGTGTCACCTTTCTAATAATGACAATAAAATCTAAAACAATTATTCAGGTTTTTACTATTTTATCTGAAAGTAAAGTGTCTCTTTTTCATGTAACCTTTTCCCTATCTTGGTTATAGCAGTTTTACTTCATATTTTATGCTACGCCACAGTAAAAATGTATCTTGATACATGTATCTACCAACAGCTTTTTAAAAAAAATACCCAATTATAGTTCTTATACGTTTGTTTCAATTTCCCATATAAATTGAATAAAAATATTCTCGCCATATCGCGCAAATTCATACTATTTTCCGTATATAGTAGTATATAGTATTCGTATTCAAACTTTTTTGGGGGAATGAACCATTTACATCGTTATTTTGGAAATGTTTCTAGGTATTATAAATATTTTACGATTGTTTTTGTTATACTAGAGTGAATATACATTTAATTTTATTGATGTTTCGTAAGTTTATTGTGCTTTAATGTACTTAAAACAGACACGTTTTAAGAGGGCCTATGTATACAATTATTGATTATTTTCCAGACTATAAGTAATAAAATTTAGTATAACACAAGGCTTCTAAAAGTTATTATATATTTCTCTGGTTTTGTGTCATCAAATTTGTTACGAATTAAAATATCTGAAATGGTTTAATTATTTTCATCAAATTAGTTTCTTTGTGTAATTAATAAGTAATTAAGGTTTATTTGTTCATGAATTAATTAATTGTCATCGAATTCGCACTATGTACTTCAAATTCAAGTTGTTGAAAATTTTTGCCAGGACATCTTACTTCGGAATTAGTGTTTTCTTTTAAATACTTTATTAGATTCATTAAGTTATGGAACATTGGGCATTCGTTGAGGGTGAATTTTCCAAAAAAAAGAATGTGATTAAAAAACAGAATTAATTTTTATGAAAGTTCATACTAATAACATATTTCCAATTCTCATATGATACGTGATTTTAGTAGAATTTTGAAATTTCCATTTTAATAACTCGAATTTTGTTAGCTTGAGTTTTTATGCCCTATGGTAGGTACTACCAGAAGGTATATTAGTTTTGTCACTCCATTTATAACACATCGGAATAATCGTCGTAGAAAGGTTTTAAGGGTATGGTTGTGTCGGGAATCAAAAATTATATCGATTTATGCATGCCGGTCCGAATACAAGATAACTCAAAAACGGGTTATCCGATTTTAATGAAATTTACAATGTAAGTTGCTTATTCCTTAACTTAGTTTGGTATAGCTTTTGAGCAAAATCGATCCAGGGGGAGCAAAGTTATAAAGGAAAAACCAGGGTGACCAGAAAGATTTGTCGATTTTTTGTATATGGTTTTTCGGATTTAATTGGAAAATTTGTGAATCAATTTTGTTTAAATTAATTATATTAGTTAACTACATAAGTAGATGATACCATATTAAATTTCATCAAAATCGGTCCAAGGATAGAGGAGGAAAAAATAATGCTTAGAGAAAGTAACCCTCTTCATATAGTTTCATGATGTACTTTAAAAACTAATACACCGATTTGAATAGAATTCACAAATTAGACTTATGCTTTCAGGGTCTAGGTTACCTGCAAATTAGAAGAAATTTTAAAGAGAAGAAACAAAGTTATGAAGAAAAAACTTTCAAATAATGTTAGTTTTGACAGTTTTTCTGTTCCATTTCTACCATAGGGCCATCATTAAGTTACTATATGTTGTTTTTTATATTTCTGGATTATTTTCACGTAATTTGTTTACAATTAAGTTTTATTTGTTTGTGTGTTGTTTCTCTTAAACAATTTCAAAATTATTATAATATTTACATAACTTTCTCAAGCTTAAACTTGAGTACTGAAAAGTTTTAATAGTAAAACTTAAATCACGTAAAACTACTTCAATTTTATATTAAAGAATTTTCTAGAAATTTCCAAATAATAACTTAATAGAAAGTTGACACGAATCTTTTGAATATTTTCCAAAAATTTTGAAAATCTAGATTGACACAAGCATCATTTCTAGCAGAAAATTAATTTAAATAATTTTGTTAATGTTTCGAACTCTTGATAGTAAATAAAGTTTACCTGGTGAACATCATACATCATGTTGAACAATTGAAGAGAAAATTTCATGCAGTACATATAAATATGATGTTTTTATGACAATATTTTATGATTTGCGTATCATATTTTCTGTAGCACTTTATGACGATTTCGAGAGATTTTATTACTCCCAAAATATTACAGAGATTTCCATCATATATTATAAAACAAAAGAAAAAGATCCTATTTGCATATAAAATTCAAGTATGAAAGGATATGAAATTATTTTCTGGAAATTTTTTTGGTATTTGAATTCTTGCAGTAAGGAAAAAAAACCAAGCAAGAAAAGGATACAATATTATATAAAAATCTTTACGACATTTAAATAATGTGTTTTTATATTATAACAAACATTAAAGTAAAATTGAAATGCATTTGGTGTTAGAATTTATGATTCTATCTAACATGTAATTAGGAATTTGTTTTGAAAAATTTTGATGTAAATTTCATATACATATACACAGGACCAGATCATCATAGGTGCTAAATGGGTCAGGAACCAGACGCCCTACTAAAATAATACTTTTCACAAAAGAAATGACATGCAAGAATGAACAGTGTCCGAGATTCATTGACAACATGTCTAAAAAAAGGAGTTTCGAGAAAAAACGCGATTGAAGTTTCAACTTGTTGTCAAATAAAATTGTACATTTTTAATAGATTGTTCTACTCAATTCTTGGAATAGTGACGGTTTTGTAAAGAAAACTAAAAGTTAAATTATTTCCAACAATTACTAATTAATTCACTTATTTATCAAATCACTGTTATAATCACTTTCCAAAATTTCTTTGATCATCACTGGGCAAGTTCTGAATTTGAACTGTGTCTTGTTCTATCGGTGTTTCCACCATATATACTTCTTGAGTTCAACTTCGAGAATATTCCTGCATGTAAACGTACTTTCTATGAATGTGAAAAAGCCTATTCTTGGAATTTTCCGAAATGTCAAATCAACAGTGATCATTTTGTGTTTTAGAATATTTTCGTGATTTTTTAGAATATTTGATGGTTTTGAGAACTATCAAATATTCTAATTTATTCCTCTTCAATCAATAACGTGTTTAGTGTTTTGTGTTTCTACAGGAAAGTTCCCGATCCTTCTTTTATCAAGAAAAGTTGTGGAATCTTTCCTAGAAATATAGTGCAATATCATGAAAATGATCTAGCCCCAGAACACGACCAAGATTTTCAATGGCATTAGTATTAATATTTTGAAGGACTCAAAATATTTTCACCGAGAGGCTATTTACCACTTTTAGGTTTAGTGGTTCAATTCAGCACCATTGCATTAGATTTTAATTTTCTGCCTGGTTTACCAGTGCAGAGCACACTACACACTACACAGTTCACTACACTTCACAGCCATCATAACGTATTCTATTTTTAGTTGGACTAACTTGCCCTATCACCCGAACCAGGATCAAACATATTTCAAGATTACTTAAAACTAATCGTTCACCCTCCGCTATTACCCGAACTATCCTTTATTTTGTGGGCATTCAAAATATGGAAAATATATTCCTGAAAGAGTGTTCATGTTCATACATTCTATTCATATATTTAAAAAATCTATTCCTGTAATTTCAAAAGGAATAATTTTGATATATTTCTTCTGGTATAGGAAATCATGTAAATTTTATGAAAATTAAATTTAGAAACTGAATTTTATTTGTATCAAATGTGTACGATCTTTCGATGGTAACCAAATATAATATATTCTAAAAATATTCTCTACTAGTTACACTCAATTTAGAAATATATATAATCTGAAATTTAAATAAGCTTTCCATATCGTTTGTACAGTAATATTTGGTGCAAATATTATATCATCACAGGTTCTGCATTTTATATTCAGTTCTATTTATTATATAATTTATGACATCAAAAATAAAGTATATGAACAAAAGCCTATATGTGGGCATTGAATTAAAACAGAAAACTTCAAACAGAACATATACTCGTATACGAAAGTAAGCTCAATATTAATAATTCAAAATTTTGAATATCCGCATAAGTAAATTATGATACAATAAATATAGAATAATTTTTCAATAGAAACAATAAAGTTGTTTTATATACTAACCGTGTTTCGACTATTTTACATACGAGTACTTACTAAATATATTCAGTTCATTTTATTATTAAAGATATTCAAAATATATTGCATATGGATGCTTAAATATATGTAAATGTAATGGAATAGTAACAAAAGTCTAAAACATGTTAAAATTCGGGAAAATTGTATGTGCGATTTCTCAAAAGTATATAACTTAATCAAAGTGCACAATCGATATATATAAAATTTATCGAGTATACTTATTTACTGCTACAAACCATGAAGGTCCTTGGCCTGATGTATCATTTTCTTCCAACCCGTCCGGTCCCGGTAGATTCTCTCCAGTTGGGGATCCGCAATTTTTTAACGTTTGCTATGGTCTCGTCTCTCTAACAGAGGCTTGGTTCTCCCTGTCCGCCGTGTTCCTTTTGGTCTGGATACAAAGATCATTCTAGCTGGAGTATTGTTGTTCATTCGCTCCACGTAGCCTATCCATTGAAGCCTTTTGAGTTTTATTTTCGCCCTTTTTGTGAATAAGACATATATAGCTATTACTCCGATACTCACTCCAGTGATGATTTGGTCTACAATTGCAACCAAGACAACTCTTCCTACTTTAAGTTGTTTAACGAGTATGAAGTTAATAATTTAGTTACCCTATATCAGGAGTGTCAAACTCATTTTTCATACAACTCTCGCGAGCAGCACTTACATATCTCAACTGAGGGTACATTTTCTAGGAGTTTTTTGGAACTTCTCAAAACTTGTAGTCAAATATGAGGGTCACAAAAAATTAACCAGGGTCCGAAAACCAGCACTTTAATACTCATGCCACATATAAAAGGAAATGGATGTCAAATAAATTAAAATTTTTTATTTTGACTTTTTGATACATAATAAAATATATTTAATGGAAAATTGGATGTAACATAAACTCCTAGGTAAATGTGCAATTATGTTTGAATTTGAATTAATTGACTTTAATTGAAACAAATCGAAATTGATGTATTGAAAGCTCGCTTAAAATTATTCTGTAAACGTTTCCAAGTATCGGAAATTGCAAGCTTAAGTGAACTTATCATGTAAATTGCTAGATTATAATGGGTAAATGTATCGAAGAGAATGGTTGTCAAACTTATAAGAAATTCGATTTTAGTTTGGCATACTTTATTGAACACATCGAATTAATTGGAAACGTGCTTTAAGTGTTTCCAAGTAAATATCAAATCATTCGTAGGATGTTGTTTTCTAATTACAAATGTAAAAAAAAATATGAATATAGACGTATTTTTATATATTATTATTGGAATTAGTATAAATTATTAGGAACGCAAATGAATTTTTAACTAAATTAGTAAGAAGAATTTTCCGTTTGTTATTGTCCAGCTTACCATTTTATTTATGCTAAATTCATGTGGCTTTACTGTTGGCATCTTCTGGAGCTCAATTCCCAATTCTACCGGTTCCTGGAATTGAAGTGTCAAAGTATAAAAGCGATGTAATTGTTTTGTTTATTGGTCGGTTTTATTAAAATTAATGGAAATGATAGTTTATAATACATAGTTAATTTAGCAATTCTTCGAATGGTATATAACCACCTTTTGCCTTAATCACCAGCTTCAATCTAATTTCAAACGATCCACACGATGCTCGCACAATGTCTTGGCTTAAACGGTGCCATTCTCGAGTCAAATCTTTTTCTAAACCGGGCAAAGTTGTGTGTTGCTTGTAAAATTCAAATAATACAAAGGATTCAGATCTGGTGAATACGGTAAATTTCGTAGTTTGACTATCCAATCAAATGAAGCGCATCAATTGAATTTCGTTTAAGATCCATTGTACAAAAACTAAGAACGCGTCTTTTCAAGAACAAATAATTTTTACTACTGACAGACAATATATCAAGCAATAATCACGTTAAATTTTAGTAATGCAAGAGCTGCGGTTTATATTTGGCAGCGATTGGAATTAGACGAACACTTCAATTGTCGGACCTGGTATATAGATTTCTATCATATAACTGTTGTTATCGTCTAGCTTACTGAATGACGAACAGCAGCTGCTAATTTTCAGGACAACATACAAGATCATAATTGTTATCATTTTTTACAAATGCCAGTCAACCAAAGGTAACAAATCAAAGCTTTCCTAGGTAAATGGTTCAATAATTCAGGACTGAACAATACAATTCGTATTGATGAAAGCATTTTATGAAAAATTTTGTATAAATACTTTCTTCTTTTTTTTGTTTTGTTGGAATATTTACGAGAAGATTTTGGTGTTAAAACATTTCTAATAATTTCTTCATCTGCTTTCGAAAATCTCCTATCACCAATTGCGACGTCGTGGTTAAAGGATATCATTATGATCCATCATACATCATCCATTATAAGATTAGGGTTGGAGCATGTCAAATCAAATCACCACGATGAGAATGAGAATGAATATAAGAGTTTAATAGGATTAGGTGGAAATTTGAGTGTGACATAAGTAAATAAATACATATATATGGAAAATACGAGGAAATTTCACCGCAACAATAATTTGTCTTCTCATTTTCATTTTCTATCAGTGAAAAAGAAAATTCGGTATGTTTGACATAATTTTTTTTTGTATGTTTTAACAAATTTTTTTATTTTTCCTTTTTTTTTGGAAAAAGAAAATATAAAAATTTTCATGGAAACACAAATCTTTTACGTGTGATGATTTATTGTTAACAATTTTTGTTTTTAACCGAAAGGTATAAAAGTAAATAAATTCATACATGAATAAATCCTGATTAAATTATATTCATTTGGATTAAAATTCATTAAAAAAAATACAGGATTAGGTTGTTTTATCCTTATCGCACGGTTCTGGTTTATTGTCATGACTCCTTTTTTTGTATCTCGGAGGAGAGATATTAAAGTACCTGCGTGTCAGTTAAATTGTTTCAAACTAAGCGTTTATAATGATCCCAATTAAAGTATATACGAATTATGTGCAAATTGAAAATGGATGCCAATAGAGTTCTAAAAAGAAAATAAATTTGATTTCACTTTTATCAAACTTCTTAACATATTCGTAACAGTCCAAAGTTGATAAATTTTAAATTCAAAAAATAGGTTTTTTCTTTAAATTGATTATTGTAGGTAAATATGCCTTTCGTCCTTCCTACAAAATATTTTAGCCTGCATTCAAAAAACTTTAAGAAAAAACCAAGATTTTGTGAATATGACAAGGAATAATAAAATAATAATAAAAATATGGTAGGTACGACCAGAAGGTATATTATTTTTATCACTAATCGTATAACACAACGAAATAATCGTAGAAAGGTTTCAAGGGTATGGTTGTGTAGGGAATTAAAAGTCATATCGAATTAAGCATATCCGTCCGTCCGTCCGTCCGTATACAAGATAATTCAAAAACGCGCTATTTGATTTTGTTGAAATTTAGAATGTGAGTTGGTTATTCCTTAACTGGATTTGAAATTGCATTTCAGCAAAATGAACCGAGGAAGAGCGGAGTTATTAAACAAAAACCAGGGTGAGATATATATATATGGGTTTTCGTATTTAATTTGAAGATTTGTGAAGCAATTTTGTTTAAATTAATTATATGAGTTAACTACATAAATAGACGCGGGTTAAATTTCAGTAAAATCCGTCCAAGGATAGTGGAGAAAGAAATAATCGTAGGAGAAAATAAGCCTGTTCATAAAGTCTTTTTGATGTACACAGTTTAAAAACTAATACACCGATTTGAATAAATTTTACAGATTAGACTTACGCAATTAAGGTCTACGTTACCAGCAAATTAGAGGAAAAAAGGAAACCAGGAAATAAAGAAAAAACAATTAAATATTGTTAGTTTTTCTGCCCCATTTCTCCCATTTCGACTATAGGCCGATTTTCAGTTACTATGTGTTTTTAAATTCATTTACGAATAATTTTGTTTGGTGGGCTCTTTCATTTAATTTCTTCTATACATGCCGAATTTATAATTTCACCTATTTGGTTTCATTTATTTCGGTTTATACTGAAATTATTCGACACTATACGAGATTTTGTGGTTAAAAAGTAGATTAAATTTACCATAGTAAAGTTAAAGTACATAGATATGTTTGACTGAACAAGTTATCTAAATGGAAATAAGTAAGATATAAGTACAGCATATGGTCAAAATACTGGAAATCAAAGAATCCTTTCCTCTCTAACGTATATAGAAGGTGTTTGTTCTTTTTGATTTTACGTTCAGAATGATTTAAATATCAAACTTGTTATCCTTTTCATATCTCTCTGGCTTACATATTGTAACTGAATGAATCCATTTCAATGTAAACTTTCCATTTTATCATGCCTGTGTACTTTTGGATTTTGTAACTATCTACATATATAACTATAGGAATAGAAATATGGAGTAGTTGTATACGAGACATCATGTTATAAGATCTGATACACGAGTATATTTCTCTAATTTATACAAGAATTAGTTAGTTTTTGTATAAAATTTCTATTCTTCTTTTTAGTATGTAGAGTTACCTACTATGAAATTACAATTCCACACATAATACACATGGAATAGATAAATTCCTATCACAGATTCCATTTACTATGACATTATAAATACTATAATACAAATAAGATGTTGATACGAATATAATAAAAAAATTGACTACAAATATGTTTCTATTTCGATAATATTAAAACCTTAGCTCCTATTGTATACTAGATAAGTATAGAAGGCATCTACAACAGGATAATGATACAATATTTTGTTTTCATGATAATAAGGCTGACATAAATTATTTTTATCTTGTATTTATGGTTTTTTACTTGATTACTTACAAGAAGATATTTACAAATAAATAGAAATATCATGGATAAAAGTTGTTTATACAAATAGGAGATCAATAAATCATAATCTTAAGTGAAAATATATTATGTTTTTCTTCTGATACTATATAATATAAATATTGTATTTTAAAGAATTTTTCAGAAGGCTCAGAATCTTATCATATCCAAATAGAGAATTGAAAACCATCAAAATATCAAACAGAATCGTCGGTAAATGGTAAATTGCATCATGATAATGCTAGACAAGAGATATTTTTGAAAGAGCTTAGCTGAGAACTTTGGTTATATCCACCATATAGTCCTGAACTGGAAACATCAAACTACAAGTTATTTCGGTCTCTGCAAAACTCCTTTAATGCTGGTAATTTAAGTCTAAAAGAAGCCTGTGAAAATCACTTGTCCCGGTTCGATGATATTCAGTTTTTCAGTCTTTTGGAAAGAATGTTATTTGATTGAGTTTTTTAGAATTATTTGAGTATAATTTGATAGTATAATCATTTGAAATAATTTGAAATATATTTTTAGATCGTAACTATCCTTTAAAACATTTCAATCCTGATTTTTAAGACTTCTTACAATCCAATCATCATTCTAAGATGGATTTTGCAATCTTGTCAGTTTACTTTTCCTCTAAAAATCATTCATACTACATTTCAAACTTATACCATATTCAATGTGATTGCGAGCACTGTTTATTATCTTCTTTATAAGAGCTAGACACCAATGGATAGTAGAACAACATATTTTTTTACAATCTTTATTAGATCTTAGATCAGTACTTGAATACTGCTATGCTGCATTCACTTATATGAAATCCATTTCAAAAATAATTTAAGGACTTCAGCATTATTTCTTTCGTTTTAGATTTAAATATACTATGAAATATCTTTCCATTTGTAAGTCTTACCTGAATTGGAAGTTTTTTTTTACAGACTTCTTAACAATTACAGCATAACTCAGAATGTTAGCCTAAGGTTATGCTTTAATAGTGACAATGATAAAAATAAGATGTCTGTCTAGAAGCAAGAAGTAATCAAATATTGTAGTATATAAAGAAATAAATATTTTAATATTCAATTTAAATTTTTCAGTAGAGAGAAGAAATTCTATTTTGTATAATAATATTCTAAAAAGAGCTAATACGATGCTAAATCTATAGTGTTAGTAGTTTCAGAGTAATTGCAATCTATACCTTCGGAATGCTTCTACCACTTTAGTAGTCAAATCTTATCCGAAATCTTATTTTTTGTGCTTAAGAAGTTAAGTTAGATGTGGTTATGTTTACAAACCATAAAATCATTCTTCTGAATAATTATTTTTCATTGATTTATACGCTTTCGCCCCAGCACCACATAAATATGGTCCGAGTTTTCTATAAGTATATTAACGATAAAGCATTTATCACTTTTAAGACAAAAAAAAAGAAATTATTTATGTATTAAAAACTATATATATAGAACTTTTAAATATAGTGCGAGCATTTATAGCATAGGTCGTAAGCTGAATAAAAAAGATACCAACTTTATGCCGGTATTTAAAATTCCATTTTGAATGAATATTGGAAAAAAGATTAGAGACGTTCTTCCAAGTCGGTAGTTTTGCGAAGCCAAACTATTTGGGAATGGGTAACAAACCATTAACTATATTTACCTAGAAGAAAAATGGTGAATTTAGTTCACGTAAATATCGTAAAGAAATCAATAAAATGCATTGGTAAAAGATTATATGATCTCGAAATAATATTTCTTTGCAACTGAAAGTATCTTTATGAAATATTGACTTTGATAAATTTGAAGTAAGTTTTTATGGTTTTTGATGAATGATTAAACTATGATACATTAAATATGACATATAAAAGTGGAATATATTTTTAATATTATCATAGAATATTAAATTTGCATAATCATTAGAATATCATTTTTCATATTGGTTCAATCCACCTACATAATATTTGAAAAGTGATAGATTAATTCATATTCCTGTTCATAATCCTTTAGAATAATTACCATTACTTGATTCCATGTGCAATTCAAAATTTGTCTCAATTATTAAAGACATTCGATTTGTCATACAATTTGTAATTTATTAAGACAGTAAGACAGTAAGATACAAGACATTTGCGACTAACATATTCCATTAAATTTTTATTTCATCCACGAAGGAAGCAAAAATTTCATGATTTTAGGAAGTTGTCAGAGGTGTCTAACTGAATATATGTATATATATAGTGGAAGATCTTGAATTATTTAAATAAATATTTAAAAGGACTAAGCTTTACTTCCGTTACATGGTTGTGGCTGTGCTCAGAAGGATATTTGATCAATCAATACCGAGTAATACTAATTTGATGAATTTTTTTTAATACTACTGAGAAGGATGTCGCAGAGACACTAAATATTTGGAAAATCTCTTATTACTAAAATTTATATACCATCAAATTTATAAATATTTTTAGTAATTACCTACATATTGCATAAAATATTTTTTTTTAGTACATTTGTGTCATTTCATCATTAGCTGACATAAATATGATATTATAAAGGATGTCCCAAAATTCACGCAAGAAGTAATTTTAATAGAAAACATAGGTTTATAATGAATAATTGTAAATTTTTTATTGATTCATAAAGTATACAGTATAGGGTTATGTATGGAATAGAATATCGGACAAATGGCTCCACGGCTTTGTTGGAACATACGCACTCTTTTGTTGAAATTTTCCATGGCCGTTTTGTAGAAATGTATGATGCATGATTTGTTCGGGCAATTCTGATCTCAAGAACAGGAAATTACACGACTAGAAAATCCCACCACTTTACCGCACAAATGGCGCAAAATTCAAAACTTGCGTGAATTTTTTAGACACCCTTTAAAGGAATCTGTTGGCAAAAATGCATAGAATTCGATTATTCGAGTATTCTAATTTGAAATCATGATGCACACGAAAAATGTTCTATTTTCCATTTTCCACTATAAAATATTTTATCGGGAATCATTAAAATTTTCTATCCATTAAAAAGTCTGAAATGATTTCCGCCAAAAAGTCTTCTTGGTTAAAACGTTTATTACCAGTACAGTTCACATGGTTTTGCAATTTATTTACGGATCATAGAATGTAGGTAATTCTAGGTTTTTCATATCAAATAAAAACAAAAAATTAATTTTTATATTTTGTTTTTCCTTCGTATATGCATTTTCCCATGAATTTGTGCCTACAAAAAGATTTTTAAATGCAATTCAGTTGAACGAAGGTATATGTTGATATATCCTGCATAATACTTGTTCAAAAGGGTGGATGGTGTATTATCTAACCCGTTTCTGAAAATGAAAGAGCTTTTCTCCATTGTTCATTCTATATGGTGGAGTTTTTCTCAGCTTTATATATTCACATTGTCATCGTCAATTTCGTTATTCCCATAACAACGTTTTTGTACTTGTATTTCTCACCTTTCATTCTTATTTAATCTAAATTTAAAAGTGATTTCTATTTTATATACACGTAGGAGCTTTATACGTGGCCATTAGTTGGTTAATGGGGATAAGTATACACAAACACGTAGAATAATTTGAAAAAGGATTTTTTTAAAATAATTTTCCACCGACCAAAAGAAATGGGTATGAATTAGAATTGTTTTTCTCGTAATTACTTTGACCTCATTTGTGGGAATTTATTCAAAAAAAAAGGAAAATATGTGGTAAAGAAGGTAATTCTTATTAGATTGATTGCATTTGAAAGGTTTCAATAATAGAGAATGGACAGGCATACGACACATTTGGGACATACTAAATGGCAAATGACTGACATATTCTATGTCTAATGAAAAACCTATTCATTCGATATTGATGTTGCATTTCATGCATTGCGAATCCTTTGTCGAACCGGTATTCTCTTTGAACCTTAACATACATATTTAATATATTCGATGGATCAAAAAGTTATTGTGTTGTTGATTACGACAAAATAAAAGAATTACGCCACGTAAAATTGCTCAGAATTTTGACGTATTCAAATTGTTTGCTAAAACTATCAAAAAGATCTTCCGGAATTGGTGCATTGGAAAAGTGTTGGGTTTCATCATGGTAATGCTAGATCGCATACAAGCTTTGTCCCTTTACAAAAATTAAGAGAGCTTGACTGAGAACTGTTCATTTATCCACAATATAGTGTTAACATTGCACTATCAAACTACCATTGTTTCTGTCCCTGCATAACTACTTTAATGGTGGAAATTTCAGTTCGAAATGACTTGCCTCAGTTTTTCGACCTGAAAACCCAGAAGTTCTAATATGACAGCATAATAGCTAGAAAATGCCTAAATGTTATGGATCAAAATGAACTATATTTTCGTTAGTACATAGAAAATTCGCTTTTCTTTTGCACAGAAAACAAACTGCAACGAGTTTTTGTCCCATTCAATATATGCAAAAGTATATGTAAATGAATTTTAAAATAATATCCTGATACCAGAGAAGCAAGAGTACTTATATGTACATTTCATAATAGTAATCCCATTTAATGTACTTCTATGTATTTTCAAGATTGTAATTATTATTTTGAGTTATACAATTCATGAAATAGTTTGGATTTTGATCATTTATTTTTCATAAAAATTCATAGCCTTTTTGAAGTGCAACGAAAGAAATATTATAATACGACATTCTTTCGATTTGAATAAGAATAATTTAACAACTGAAATGAGTTTTCATATATTCTAGAATACTTTGCAGTACAGACCGTGAATAAATTGTCCATGATTGGATGTGCATCATACTATGTATAGTACCATAGAGTAAGTAATTTCTCAAATTGTACATAACATTCAATGACAGCAATTCTTGCTAATTAGTCAGCTTTGAAGAGTTCTATATTTTGCTTTTTAAAACGTAAAATAGAAAACTTTAATATAGTATATGTCCTTGTGTTTAAACGATCCTATATAGTAAATAGGAAATATTTCAAAATACCATATAAAACAATGAATTTTAAAAGCCGTAGGAAAATTTTTACTTTTCATGATCCAATTTAGTTCTTATGACTTAAGTTATTATCTATTGTTGATAAATTTATAAGCTTTCTATACAGATAAAAGTTTATATTTTTTTTTTTAAATAATGCATACTACTCGTAGACAAAAAAGTTTTATATTTCTTGAGAAATAAAGTTTATACTTAAATCTGCAGCATTCTTTTGTAGTCGACAAAAATACGTTGAAAGCTTTAACAATAAAAAAAAAATTTAAATAAATAGTTGAAGATAATGTTTTTAGTAGTATGTAGTAGTTAGTTAGTATTTTCCAAACGATTATCAATATATACTTAATCAGATTTCTATTTTTTTACGTGCGGACCATAAAACTAGAAGAAAATGAAAAGGAATGCTGTGTCGGTTTTTATGATTGGCACGTAAAAAATTGTTAAAGTGATAAAGTTCTAGGCTTGGTTTCGAAAGTATCTAATACTAAACAAATTTTACTATTATTTAGTAGATGAAAACATCCTGCACATCTTCGAAAGAAAAATTCTCCGAAAAATATTTGGAGGTATATGAGAAAGTGAGGGCTGGCGACGAAGGATACAACAGTGAGTTGTACGAATTGTACAACAATAGTGATGTCGTAATTATAATAAAATTAGCAGGACACGTTATCAGGTCTAATAACAACAACCCTTGTAAATAAGTCTTAAACACCGTCCCAGAAGGAAGAAGACGAGGCAGCAGACCGAAATTTCGATGGATTAATGGTGTTAATCAAGATGCTGTCAAAATCAGTGCAATGAACTGGATGACAGCTGCGAGAAACAGAGATTCTTGGCGAAGCAAACTTGAGAAGGCCAAAACTCGTACAGGGTTGTAGCGCCACTGATGATGATGATAGTAGCAAATTCAAAATAAGAATGTATCCATTTATTAAAGGTGCCTCGTTATTTTCATATTTAATCCTAACACCTCACCAAACGACCCACCTAAAAGAAGATATCCATTGAATCGAGGAATCCATTAAGAGATATTTCGATTCGATGTACTTAGACAAACCGACATGATTATATAGAAAAACCATCATGAATTCAATGCGTCCTGTTCCTTGCTTCCAAAATCAGTGTAAACGTATTATATATTTTCGTCCTTATGGTAATTAAAATGAAGTATCTCTCTAAGTATTGAAAAGAAAGAAAAGAAACGACTAAATTAGGATGCGTTTGTAATGAAAATTTTTGTAAATGTCAATATTTTGATGGTGATAAAGCACATGTAAAGCTGACATGTTTTTCTCATTTCAATTCACTTGAAATTCTTATCATCAGCATAATTAAATCGCATGATGTGGCAAAAATATTTCTAACCTGCTAAATCATTTATTTACTTGATTACATATATTTTTTGTGGGAAGATTAATGATTTTCAGCACGATAAATTCGGTTAAAGTTCTCGTGGAAATATTTAATGACAAGAAAAAGAAAATGTCTTTACGAATATACTATATACGGAAGTCTTTAATTATATCTAAGATTTATTTTAAAGTGTTTTTAATTATGAAATTCTTGTTGTTTTCATTCAATTTATTTCTTTTATGAAATCGATATATTTTCAATAATAAATTACAATAGAAAATCTATTCTGTTTTGTTAGAAAGGATTCTAGAATGAAAATGAAATATGTTTTCTTAACTAATATAGAATAATAAAGATACATAATTCATGCTTATAAAGATTTATGAAATGATATTACACAATTATATTTAAATTTAAAGTAATCAAATGTATAATTACTTTAACACTTCAGTAACTAACTATGAAAGTTATAATATATGAAATATCATTTGAAATTCCTTACATTAAAGTTTGACGTTCATTTTATAGATCCTAACATTTATGTTCCATCATAAATATGTAATTATTTGAGTGGTGAGTAATTAATTGAGCTAAATGTGGTTTAATATAATCTTTTTATAGTATTTCTAGAATTAATTATACTTTTTGAATTATTAAGATCCTAAGTGATATTATAATTAAATTAATTAATTGTCTTGTATATTTTCCTTACTAATTTATTTACAGATAGAAGCTTTAAACTGATATTTTACAATCAGATGAATTCTTGAATGGAGTTTTGAGCTACTGCCTGTGGTTGTTTAACCCATTCGCTGCCAAGCCTATATTATATGAAGCCATTCCCACTGCTAATTATATTTTGAGTGGTATCGTTTATTACTAAGTAAAAGCACATACATTATCATACATAATCAAAGACGAGTATATCCGCCGTTGGCAATGGGAAGGCAACAGGACTCGACATCCTTTTTCGTATTTGCGTACGTTTAGGAAAAAAAGACAAATCGGAAATCGGGCAGATGGATGAAAAAATAAAAATGCAGTAAAACAAGACACAAAAATTTTGTTTATTCAAAAACCTGTATGTTATAACATATTGAAAGTAGGACGAGTATACTCGTCTTGGCAACGCATTACACACTATCAAAGACGAGTATACTCGTCCTTGGCAGTGAATGGGTAAAATTCTGCTTTTCTAGGAAGTTGTCCGATTGAATGGTGAATAAGCTGAATCAAAGAGCATGCAGTGATCAGAGTTTCTTACTTGGATTCTGATTTGGACACGTTTGCAAGCGCCATCTCATTAATATTTGCTAAAAAGGCTAGTTTTTCCAAATACATACAGCGCTTTGCAGCGCTGTAATCGTAACAAGATTTTATACGCAAAAAATTAGGTGTGGCTGAATGCAATTGTTAGGACGTGTTTAGTCATTTTTGATTCACCAATCTTGGCCGTAAACACTGTACTTTACCAAATTACATCAATTTCCATGGAAATAATTCTCTGCAAAGATAGTTTCGTCAGAGATTAAGGGAAAGCCTTGTTTTAATATGTCATAAAACTAATTTTCTTATACATTTTGTTAAGAATTATTCTTAATTTTCATTTTATTCTAACAATTTACCTAAAAATCTTAACATTTGGTATACAAAATGTTTCATTTATATTTTCGACAGTCAAAAATTTAAAGTTAACTGAAGAAAAGCTATATTTCTTAGCATCAAAATAATCGCTTTTATAAAATTATAATATCAAGAATTTTAAAGTAATTTTCTACAATATATACGGTACTTGAAAAAAGGACATATACTTGAAATGACATCAGAAAAGAAGGAATCTATCAGAAACATGGTTGAAGAGTGAGAATTGAAAAATGTTCATTCATTCCGTAGTACAGCTATATACTATATAGAAAGCTTCAAACTGATTTCATATCTTAACTTTTCTTTTGAGACATTATATACCATGACGTTCCGTTGGATATCATTAATTCAGAATTCGTCTTTTTCTGGTATATTATCTTGAGGAACAGTTTGACAGATTAGATACAATATAAAAACATATAGTACTTACTATATACAGGAATTTATTTTAGTAAAGTCATTTCAGGTAAATGTTGATTGTTTTTCTTTATTTTTATTTATAGCGTTAATTGGGGTAAATGTGAATACCATTTAAGATATCAAAACGATTACATTGGAATATATGAATAGACGGAATTGTAATAAGCAGGCAAGAATACTTCTACGAAGTCTACTTAAATGGAAATGAGAAATTGGGCTGTTATCAGATGGCATGGACATCGGTATGTTAAGACTCATCTGACTTGAACCATTTACTCTGAAAGATTCTATAAGGTGACATCATCATCTTTCTATCTGTTCATGTAAATGTCGTCATTTTAGATTTAGATCATCATTATGTTCCATCGTACATCAATTATGGTTGATTTTATTTCACGACTTGAATGATTATATTTCTTGAAGAAAGTAAAAAATCTTGTCTTCAAAGCAGTGAGAGGAGGTTCAAGATGTACTAGAAATAAAATATTGTAGGAAATATTTTTATAAAAAGATAATAATTGAAGATACTTAATTAAATTACACTATATTAAAGTTTAGAACCGGGAATAATTCGAATTGTATAAGAAATTGGTCCGCTTTTTGAAGATAATGTGTTTTAATCATTGATATTTTATGATATATATCTAATTCTCTTTTAGGTAGAGATGTTTAGGTGGCAGTCTTGTCATGGCATTGATTGGAAAACAAAGACAGTTTTTCATTTCATTAAAATTATTAACGTCTTATAGTATTCTTTCCATTTTATAATAAATATATATATATATATAATACAACTTCAGTGTCCGAACTTTAAAATAAAATAAAAGACACAAATTTAATGAAATATACTTATTTTACTTCGTTAGTCACAAATGTTATGTATATATTTCATTAAGTATGAAAAGTAATATCAATTAAATGGCCGCTTCTAGACCTTCTGCAGTAGACGATCCTTTCGAGGTAATTTTCGATGACTTTTTCGTAAATTTCGAGCGATATCTAGGCAATAATCTCTAGAGAGGTGGAAATGTGCCTCATCAGTGAAAAGGATTTTCTTTAAAAATCAGCATCAACTTGCTGTTACTGTAACACCCAATCTTTTAACGCGTTGAGCGGTGGTTAAGCGATCCATTTAGTAAATGTGTTGTTGCAAACTGACATTGGACACTTTGAAAGCAAGCATTTATCGACAGTTGCTTGATTTATAGTGCTACCAATATAGGAAACTCAAATTGAATCACCCTATATGAAAAGATTACATATAAAAAAGACAAGAAGAAATATTAGTTTAAGAATAAATAAGTGCTATAAAATTACCAAATATCAAGAATAACATCTTTAGCTTTCCTTAAGATACATTAAAGGTAGATTTTGAAAAAATTTATAGTCAAAATTGCTAGAAATATCGATTTTCAAAGATTTCTGTTTTTCCTGTTAAATAAATATATATGATATATGCAAGGTGGTGCTTATTTTTGCAGAATTCCTTTTTTTACAGGTTTTACGGGCTTTTAAAATATGCGAATAGATAAACGACGAAGGAAAATATGAAGTTTCAGGTAAACAAAACAGATTCTTTTGAAACTTGATCACTTAAAGGGTCTTCTAAAGCGCCTTCGATTTTTTATCCGTTTGAATATTTAAAATAAGGGTGAGAGATAAAATACTGATCAACAAATTGTATCCAATACAATGGAGACGTTAATGTGTAGTGTAATAGGATTTAGAAATTGCTTAAATTGTAAGGAACAACAAATTTAGGGCAGCTTATACTAATATATTGGAAAAAAAACATATTTTAAGTAGAAGAAATTGGATAGGTCTATTTAGTATATTTTATATTCTATGCTTTTGAAAGTAAGTACATATATTTAGGAAAAAACAATAATTACTTTACGAAATAAAAACATTATGTTAATTTATATTTTGTAAATTCTCTTTATTTCTTCTTATTTTGTTTTTTAGTCCTCGTTTTAATCGCGGTTGTCTCTCGACTGACTTAAAACATCATCTTCCTTCTTTCATTTATCAGGCAAACCTCTTACATAACTATTATTCACGCTAGTCCTCGTTCAAATATCTCTATCGTCATGTAGTCGTCTTATCTCTGTGACTCATATTTGACTTGGACCTTTTCTTAGTCTTAGGCCAAGTCATCATCCGCTTAACATAAGACTATCATGTAGATTTCTTATCTATATGGCTCATTTTTACATCTACATCTACATGTTACATCTTATCCATCTTATCTTCGCCATCTCACATATATTATAATATAAACATTCAAATAGGCATGGTTTCATGAATTTATCTTCAATTGCAATCAACAAAATTTTTGAATCTATGAGGGTTTAAGACTAATTTTAATAATAGCCTTCGCTCTAATTCCTGAGGCCCAGTGCCTTTCTACATGATTGTTTTCATAAATTCATATAATTTTTTATCAAAATCTAACAAATATGAAACATTATAGCAAATTGATGTTTCATTTGTTTTATTGAAATACCAATGAAACTTTCCAACAACTTATATAATATTTATTAGATTTTCTTCTTCTATATACTTTTTTTTTTCTTTGCCATTCCTCCACTATTATGTTCACAAGTCAAAATGCCCAAATTGTGATTGGGTGTAATTCATACAACATTTTGACAAATTATCGTAAAATTTGTTTTATATTGAAGATATAACAGCAAGAAAAAAAAAAAAAGGAAAGGAAAGGAAAAAGAAAATGTTGTAAAACAAACATAAATCGAAGGATAACGAAAAGAAATCTTCAATATTTGAAGATATAACGATAAAAAGGGATATATCCATTATATTCGTATTATCACACTTCGAAGTTCTTCTCGAATACATATTTAGAATATAATATTTATGTGCGTCGAATCATCGAAGGAACAAATTTTTGCTGTGATAGAAATCTCTCGACTATGGAGGACCCACCAAAACAAGGGTTGGAGCTTTACGAGATGGGCTACGAAAATATATATATATCCAATTCAAAAACAGTAGAATTTTTTTTTTTAGTCCTGTTTATTTTATTTTCCTTCAAAATGTATATCCATTTGATATTCTCCTAGAGAAGACGCACTCATGTTGATTTTGATGTGATAAATTTAATAACAGAGTGATGTATGATAGACACGATATCATCTTTTATCACCTTCTGATTAAGTGAAGAAATAAATCGATATTAGAAATATTCTCAAAAAAAAAATTTATTTTCTTTTTTTTTTTTTAGTTGCAGGCGTTTCATTAAGTTGAAGAATATTCTTGAGATAAAACCGTAGTCAATCTTACACGTTTAAATTTAGAAACTCCGAAAAAATTCTGATAATCAACAAAAGTTAAACAGACCGTGATATTAGATTTTGTCAAAAAAAAAAAATTTTTACGAACTTTATTCATATAAGATAAGATAAGATGATATTTCTGAAAAGTTTTAATATTTATCACGTCCTAAGAAAATCAGAATTATAAATCGGAGTTTTGTAAATTAATAAATTATAAATTATTTAAATTGAATTTAAATTTATAATATTAAAAAGTTCTTCTGACTAGAACTGCGTATTTTTAAACTTTCAAAATTTTTGTATGGAAATATTATACCAAAAGCTTTCTCCTTCAAGGATCTAAAATTATTAGGCTTACATTCTTTAGAAAAGCGGCATGAAGTCGAGGATGTGATCTTTGTTCATCAAATTTTTATTGGTGCCATCGATGCTTCCTCTATTTTAGACAAAACGCACGTTAATTCAAACATTTGTTCCTTAAGATCCGTGGAGTTGTTTAAAATCAATTTTCACCAAATGGACTACTGAAGGAATTAACCAATTTGCAAAATGTTACACAAGGTAAATTTGGACTGACTGATTGTTTTTGTTTTGTCCCGAACATCCGTCGCAAAACAAGTGCAACTCCGTTATTTCTTCTGGGGTGTTTTCAAGATTATAATCATTTAAACATAATGCCATTTCGTTGGGTCCTTTGAGGGCTCGACCCTCGTGATAGGAGTAGAAAGTTGCTTTCGCCGTTTTTCATATTATGCACGCAACATTCATAGTTGGCGGAAATAAAATACTTCCAGGACGGGCAGAATTGGCAGTGGGAGATTCTGCATATAATCAAACTCCACACCTGTTAAAGCTATAGGTGCAATCAACCACTTGAGATTTTTCAGTGATTCTTTGATTTTAGAGTAAAATTTGGATGCCCTTAAGAACTAATAGTTAATTTCTTAATTATTAGTTAATTTTTCGGGATTTTGAGCTCAGATGAACTTATGGTCTCCCAAAAGGCAAATTAAAATTGACTTTGAAATAGTTCGCATAAACTGCATGTCTTCAATTAGTTTCGAGAAGAGCTCATCTCCAGAAAGACATGCATTTTTTATTTATAGTAGTCTGTGGATAAACTTCACGATATGACTCTGACGGCTCGTTTACCCAATTATAGAACCATCTATTCAATTGCTTTACCTCTATTGTGGTGTTTGCAGGGAACTTAATGTCTTCGATTTTTGTTGACCACTTAGGATTAAACTGTATACTCTAAGAGGTAGACAAAGCTCTCGTACGACCTGTAACACCATACTATTGTAATATTGATAGTATAGGTTACTTAGTTAGAAAATTCACTTGGATTATTATACTGAAATAGAAATTTTCATTTTAAAAATGGACAAAACAATTTTTAAGAAAATTATCTCAAACAATTTAACTGGGAAAACCTTCAAACATTATCCCGATTGTACATTTTTATAGAAAATTCTCAACTATGTACTATAAAACTTCTTAAAAATTATGTCATACAAGTTTTGAATTTTCTTTTCACGAGTATATATTTTACTTTTCATATTTTCATTGAAAATATTGTAAATAAATAAAATACTTTTGCCATTTAAATGTTTTTTTGTGCTTTTCTTTTTTTTTAAATACATTTTCCTATTGTAAACTAAACTTCTGTTTTAGGCCAAGGCTATAGAATTTGAAAATACTTGACAAACTTTTCAATATTTATGTACATTTCCTATTTTATATATTTTCTTTTTGTAATAGAAAAGAATTTTTCTGAAGCATCCATGAAGATAATTTTCTTTTTAAAGTATTTTCATGTTAAATTTTTCTATTATAGTTCTTTTTGTCATCATATTTGAACTAGAAATATTTGCATGAAAGATTTTCTAGTGATGAAAATGAAAATGATGATGGATTCATTTTGTGATACCTTTAAGTAGAATTCGAAAAAAGTAAAATATTTGATTATTTTTGAACCAAAATATGCAGCACCTTGAATCAAAGAACAAAGCAGCGAGATTTAGCATGAACGATCATTGGACTAACTAAATCATTGATTCCCAAAGTGGTCTATATCGACCCCCAAGGGTCGACGACGACCTGCAAGGGGTCCATGTCAGCGAAAAAAAATTAAAATTGTATAATTGTCATTACTTCATTGTAAGCAATTTGTGCTATATATGTAGTATATTACATTATATTTATGATCTTGGGATGGTATACTGACTTCTAGACCTTTCAAAGTGAGTAGCACTATACCAGCTATAAAAAATACATTTGAAGTTAATGAATTTGCAAAAAATCAATATCACGTAAGCAGGGGGTCTATCCAAAACCGAAAAACATGGCAGGAGGAACCTCTTGACTAAATGGACCTACCACTGCTGTTGTGTTGTACTGCTACTGTATTTCAAATATACGTAAGAAATTCAATGATTTATCAAAGTTCCTTTTTATTGGTTAGGGAATAGAATTAGAGCTGAAAATTTCTGTCACGAATTTTCTTTGAAGTACTGCTAAATATTTTGACTTGTAGACTAAAGTTTTCCCCATGAGATATAAAATGAAGATACCTTCCAATTTCCCGATGATGTGTAGATGTAGTCAACGATTTAAGAATTTCTTCGAAATAAATTAAATTAAATAATTATATGCATAAACTTAAAAGTTCTCCAAAAATTATCCGGTTAATGAGGAATATGGTCTGAAAAGGATTTTGTTTAACTATATTTAAATTTAATTTTGTTTTTAGAATAGAATTAGACTTTCTAAACTATTTTATATATTTAAAAGAGAAATTTTCACGATTCAAAATATGAAAATCGATTTTTTTTTCATTCATTTTGATCCAAAACAAGAAATCCTTTTATAAATATTTGCATTATATAAATATCCTGTTTCTTGTATACCGCAAACTATTGTTATAGCCTTTTTGGTTATTATAACTTAATTGAGTTTGGATCCCATGGATTTTGTAGTCACTTCGATAAACTAAATGGTTAAATGGAACTTTTATATCATCGTATATAGTTGAAATTATGGAACCCTTAACCTAGGAAGAAAAACAAACAACTGTATATTACCAATTTGTGGTACACTGGAAAGAAGAGAAACATAAACTCCCAGATAAATTCGAATATTAATAGTATATAGGTGTGTGATTAAATTTGCTGGTAGTATATAGATTTTGGGAGCCTGAAAAAGGAAAATGAAAATATAAAAAAAAAGAAAATAAATTTATGAAGAGGAAATTCAATGAAATTCTGAATGATTTTATTGGAAATCGTAAATGGGTATCAAATGTTTATTTCGAATTTATTTGGAATTAAATTTTTTACATTTCATATCAAACGTTTTGAAAATTTAGTTTCACAGCTTAAATAAAATCCATTGGTATTTTTGGAAAGAAATTAATATGCCATATCTCAGAATAGAGATAAAAATGGTAAAAAATCGTCATATTTAGTTCTCATAACATTTCTTTAACAAAATTAAAGACATTTCGAATGCATAAACAGTGTCATAGGAGTGTTTCTTATGAGTTAATACTATCAATACTAGACATTTCGGACAAAATGTATGGAAAATCATATGATAAAACATATGAGTAATCGTTTGTCACTTCACATATACTGTAGACATATCAATATGGCTTTTAAAGTGTTTTAAATCATATTTATGAAGTACTGATTTTCTAAATTGTTTTAAAATATATTTATGTCGATTTTGTATAACAAAAATGATTTACATAAATTTAATGGAAACATAATGATGCTTCATTTATCCAATGTTGTGTACTTGGTGCAAATGATATTAAAACTTTCTTTAGAATTTACTTACTATTTGAATTTTCTAGAAGGTATAGAAATGTATTTGGTATTTTTGAATTTGTCATTTTTGTTATCACAATCATATAAATGTAAGATAATCTAATACTTTCTCTATACGTAAATAAAGTACCATAAATAACAAGTTCACAACAATAGAAGTACCTAACGCATGAGTGAAGTTAATGTGAAATTTGATTTTCTTTTTTCACACTTCAGTAGTTCTCTATTAGATCAGAAGAAAATGTCTGAACAACACCTGATTTAAAGACAAATTCTTTAGGAATCATTTTCTTTCTTATATGCTATAGAAATGCTATTATCTGTATATGTATTTTTTGTACAGAATTTTACATATTTCAGGAGTTCCGTTCATTCTTCACATTCAACAAGGCGTTAAAATGATACCAAATGACGCTAATTTAAATCTTTTTTTTACCAACTTTCAGACATGCTTGTGATCCATCACTAAATATAGAATTGTTTTTCGTGTTTTTGCTTTTAAAACTCATTTAACGCTTTATAATCATACATATACTTGTTTCCAGATTTATTTAAAATATTTTGTACGATTTAAAGGATCTCGAAGCTTGTTAAATTCATGAAAATCTATCAGCATAGAGCAATTAGTATTAAAACATATAAACATATACGAAGAAAATTAGGTTTTTCCGATCCTAGGTTATTTTGAATTTCCTTATAATTTTTCCCTTTTAACTCGATTCAAAGTACTATAAATAAAAAAAATTAATTATGGATTTATAAATAATATATTTCATAGAAGAATGTAGACAGTTTTTTTTTGGAGCGAAGGCTTATTGAAATCTAGTCGAAACCACTATTTAGTGCTCCAGGGAAATCGTAAACAAATTGCCTGGAGTTTTTGTTTAATTTTCCTATTGTGCTAATTTCTTATATGAAGTGTTAAAAAACGACTAATTTCACAAAGGCTTAAAGCTAAATACAATATTATATATTCTATTTTTCGCCTACGCCTAGACTTTCATTTCTTTTATAATCTGACTATATACTGTTATTGGTAATACGTATTGATTAAAATCGAATATAAATAAGTGGGTATATCTGTTTATGACAGCTTTGTTCCCGCGAGTCATATGATTTCTGCCGGATAGTAAGTTTAACTCAATTAAATTTGTATGATACAAAATTCTAAAATATTCTTTGAATAATTGTTTTTAGAGCTCTAAATTTAATATACACCCATAACTTCCTATACGGCCGCTCTTTATACGTCATTTCGCAATAACGGCCTTTTTTAATTATGGTACTTTTTCGATTTACGGCCACTAATGTTTTGTTATACGGCCAAAAAAGATGGTGTACATACTGTTTCAGCCTCTCCCTTTAGGTAGCACTACTACAACTTTACGGACAACTTTTCCGGAACGTCTCTAGCCCGTAAAGCGAGGTATGGGTGTACGAATTTATTTTATTTGATCCCAGATGATATATTCTTTGTGGCGAAAAGTTTTTATAGGATACGTTTATCGACAGCTATGATTAGGAGTTATCTTTAATTAAATTACAGTTAAGAATACCATATTTCTCCTAAGTTAGGATTAGAATACAAAATATTTTCGTTAAGTAAAGTTGGACGCGCAATGTTAATTTATAATAACATAATTTTGGATAATATATGGAGCATGAAATCTTAGAAAGCAATTATCAAATATATAAATGTTGTTGTAATTTTTTTTTAATGAAAATTTGGTTTTAAAAAATCCAATATTTTTGGGTCTTGCATTTTCTAGTTCAATTCTGCTCTCAACCAAGAAAAGAACTGAAAAACTTTTTTTAATTAAAATTTTTCTTAAATTCATTCATTATCTGGAAATATTCATTAAAGGCTTGTATTAAATATGTATAAGATCCTCTTTAGGTTTTTTATTTTTATAGTTTTGTTCCCAAAATGTTTAGCTTCCAAAATGAAAATTAATGTTATATAATATTGTTTAGATTTTCCGGCGAATTTTCTAAAGTTTTTTAATTTCATTTTATTTAGGAAAGTTTTTCCTCTTCGGCTATATTGCAGAAATATTCTATTTAACTGAACTAAATATAAAAAAATTCTCATGAAACTTTCTTCACCTCATATTAGACAAGTTAGAAACTAAAAGATATTCAAACATAAAATAATTATTTTCATCTTAATGGGTTTTAGATTAATATTATGAGAATATGATGAGGTTCTAAATATTCTTCTAATACAATTTATTTCAATATATAGAACATGAATAATATTTATTTTTCAAATTGATAATATGAGAAGAAAAATGGAAAACTCAACAAGGTGTTGGCATTATATATCCATTAGTCCATATTTGTGATTTAAAACATATATGATATAAGTGGAAGTATCTAAATGTGTATTTAAGGAAAAATAAAAAGGAAATATAGTAAACTTGACATTGAATAAAGAGGAAATCTTGAAGAACTAAATAGTGTTGATAGTCTGCAAACTGCATTGCAGAATTATAAAAAAAAGGAATAACATCTCATGACCAAATTTATTTCAGAATATAGAAATCTTAGATCACAGAATATTATATGTCAGAAAATTTGATGTAAATATAATGGAGACAGTTATAGCTTTTGGCATCGAATCTCTACTTAAACACCATCCTTAATGATATCACCTTCGATTAGGTTTTGTAAATATATTTTAATTTCAGATATGACCTATATCCTTCCCGATCCAATGATCAGGCTCTTTAATTCGATAAATATATAACTCTCCTACTGCTCTTGCGAAAACAAACGTAGACCTTTCCTAAAATTACTTACTCGTTTTCTGCCATTATTTTTCCTTAATTTTATTTTTGAAGATCTTATTGTGTTAACTATGATTTGCTACAAAATCTTCGTAAGTATGCCATGGTTATCTTTAGCTTCTTTAAGAACTTATTCATCCGTATAAATTTGATTTCATAAGGACCACAAATTAATAGATAAACCTTTAAGACGACGTTATGTGTAATAAGGCTAACGGAAATGATATATTTCAAATGGAGTTTTTCAAAGTTCCCTTGTCGAAAGTTAATTTCACTTTTATTATACTTAGAAAAATAAGGTGTAGCATAAGAAATTTTCCTACATGAAATATTTTTTTTCATTTGGCGTTATCATTCGCCGACGTCAGGAAACCTGTTCGTTTCTACCGTACTCAGTTTTATGATGACCAATTTTGAATATTTCCAAGGACCTTAAAGACCGTGTATTAATGTTAAGATGCATTTTCTCCAACAAAAAGGAGAAGTAAATAGAGCCATTCAGGGTTTGACTCACAAAAACCACATCCGTTACTACACGTCGCCTTTCTAAGGACAAATGTATTGCTAGAGATGGTAACTGCTATTCACATAATTACTACAATCCTTTTTAATATATTGAACACAGAAAGACACCAAATAGAATGAAATACTTTTACACATCTGACCGGGAAAGCTCGTTTACTTTGTAATATGAATTAAAGGAAATTACAGGACTAACAACAACATGATATAGGACACATTTGGATAATATATCGTATATTTAAAAAAAACTTTTTTTCCCTTTGAAATTTCATATTATGAAATAGTTGTATAAAAGGACACAAATGTATAATATATAACTAATGTGAATATATTATTTTTCATTCTTCTTTATATAATATTACTCATGAATACCATATTATCATTCTGTAATAAATCTTCCAATATACCTTTCTATATTCAACCTACCTTGGAACAGGATTATAACGTTAGTCGACTGTAAAAAGAGCGTTTCCGACTTTTCTTATTTATCACTTAGAAAGATATACTGTTTTCCCAAACAACAAAAATAAAAGAAACCGAAAGGATTTCTTATATTTTCTTTTCTTGTTTTTCTTAGGACACATTCTACCTTTTTATTCGACCACATAATTTGATTGATACACTTATATCTCGACGGGTATTATTCATAACTATGAACATGTTTCTATATAAGTTTTCTTTTTGTGGTCATTTTTCATTCTACTATAAACTTTTTAAACTTTTATTATAACATACTTAAGTACACGGTGAATAGCAATTGCAATTTGTTCCTTTTCCTATTCTAACATATAACTATTTGGACATAAAATTGTTTCAAAATAAGAAGTGACAAGTCTGACACTATATAATCCATTTTGAATAAACTTCAATGTTTGTGGCAGAGTTACTTTGGTCCTCCTGAGAATATTATACTACATATTAAAATAATACAAATGTATATACTCTGAAAATAGTCTTCACAAAAATATTCATGGCACCCAAATGCAGGTTTTTCGAGTTTAAAATTTTAAAGAAATATCCTCATATTTTCATTCATTCCTTCATATATAATATAGAAGCCCATCACCTTAAGATATCATTTATATGTCCTTTCATAAGAGCTCATATAAAAGGTATATATCTATTTTATTTATCATCACCACATGTACTACATTTCTGATGTAAAAATATCTCGAAGCAATTGAAGTATTCCATGTTCCTATATCAACATGGTGAAGATTTTTTTCTTTTATGCTAGTCGGTACTACCTACACTTCCTTTTGAAAAGTATTAGCTAAATAAAAATAAAGAGACGAGAAAAGTAGGTTCTTTATATTTGTTAGGATTTATGAGATATATACATGCCATAGACTTCTTTTTTTTCGTGTTATTTCTTCTATATATATTTTTGAGATTCTTGTTATATATAGAACAGGAATGGCCAACAAGTCGATCGCGATCGGCCGGTCGATGACGAAATGATATTTGGTCGATCATATTCGACGGCAATAAAATTTAATCTGTATTTTTTAAGGCTCCTTTTTAATTAATAAATCTTAATAGGAGTATATAAAATGCAAGAAGAATACTCTTTCTACACCTCCGTGACACTATAAAACTTAGAAATTGCTTAACCGATTTGAACAAATTTAGTATATGCGTATATACCGATCCAACTTAGAAGATCCGGCACTTTTTGAAAGAATAGATCAAGTCATTTTGGAATTATACCTATACCTCGCTATACGGCGGCTATTTATACGGCATTTTGTTATAACGGCCTTTTTTAATTATGACACTTTTCGACTTACGGCCCGCAATGTTTCGTTATGCGACCAGAAAAACTGATGTACATATTGTTGGTGACCTTCTGTTTAGTTTCAGCTTCTCCGTTTAGGCAGCACTGCTTTTCGCCTTACGGCCAACTTTTTCGGAACATATCTAGGCCGTAAAGCAAAGTATGAGAGTACTCAAAAAGCCAAATTTACAAAAAAGAAAATTCCATTTTCATTTAATTTTCAATTGCAAGTTCACTGACAAACTTTGTCAGGAGTTATTGGCAAGGGTATCAGACTTCGCTAACATCACTGCTATATAAAAACTAACAAAAAATGCAGACAGTGTGATAATGTAGATTAAGCATTTTACAAAATTCGTAATGGACAACTGGTGGCTCTGTAGCCAATTTTTTTATTTTCCCCAGATTTTGATTTTTGGAATCCAATTGTATGCCGGGGAAGAGAACTAGCCTCTCAACCAACCTTTTTAGGAGGAGGTACAATGGACCAGTTAGGTCTACGTGCTGAGGCAACTGTTCGGGTTCCTCCAATACAATACATACACATACAAAAGAATATCATATTGGTTTAATACATTTTAGTAGGTGGTAGATCACGACACATTTTTAAGAGAAATAGTCCATCAGATATGCATATAATGAAGTTGGCCACACCTGATATAGTAAGATTTCTTTTGTATTCATAGTGTTATCAATAAATTTTCTTGAAATTGCCTTAAAGGCATATAAATATGTATATTGTGACTGTTAGAAATTGTATTTGTCCCGTATATATAGTCACATATATGTGTCTAAATTGTAGTAACATAAATTATAAGATAAACACATGCTGATATGTGGCGTAGGGGTAATTTTCTAATATAGTATGATTTTGTACATTTTAGTGCTAAAATAATTTCTCTGATTCAGAAAGGTAATGACCGTATTGAGACTATGTTGATAAGCTTTTCGGACATATGCCATAAGATATTATCCTTTTTTTTTTGCTAAATGTATGTATTACTGTCTCGGATTCATATAAAAAACCCCCCCAAATGAAAATGATTATGGAAAATGTTAAACATATATAAAATGTATTCTATACAAATAATTTATTGCCTAAGGTTTTTATATATTCACATAAAAACCATTACATTTAATTGCTCGGGAATCTAGTTTATGTCATGGCTGCATAATGAAAATTAATTGGTTTTAAAATAAAAATGTTGAATATGTTAAAATAAATGGAAGACCGGAAAAAGAAATAACAACATTTATACGAGTTCCACTTAAATTTAATTTCATGTCCTGCGAAGGAAGTTCAAAAAAGGTTTTTTATATTAAAAACTTCCTAGACTTTAGAGGGAATATGATTATTTGACTATATTTTTCATATTGCATGTAAATAACGATGTACAATAATAGTCAAGTCACATCATATATCTAGAAGCTGAATTCCTTTGTAAGTCGTCCATGAAATTAACCCTTATTAAAAATGTCTTGACATAGTAATCTTGCAGTTGTTGTGATGATAATAAATTATGATTATTTTTATGTTCTTGTACAGTTTTAAAACATTACAGAATGTTTTACACCTGATACCATAAAGAAGACGTTTTAATATTAAATAGTTTTGATTTATAAGTTTCTATATGAAACATATTGGTTTAACATAATAGAATATATTTTTTATTAAATAATGGATATTAAAATTTAGTTCAGTTTCAGTCTCAGTTCGGTGAAATTTTCGATATATCGACGTTTGAAATACCATTATCCGTGAGTTTCGAGATGAAACATTGATTCCCAATGGTTTAAACTGAATTGGAAGTTTTGTTAAAAACCAGGCCTCACTTGAAACCAATATTTTGGTAATGTTTGACAATATTTTCTTAAAGTTTGGAAGTACCGAATTATAAGACTTAGTCACTAATTAATTTAAATTAAAATCAAAATGAATAAATGTAATGAAAAAATATGAAATCGACACCTCTCACCTGCTGCCAATATAAGTCATAAATATAGTATGATAGATTTTCTATCTCTTCCGGTGGTTTGGAAATATAGGTCCGGCTGAAGACATCACACATATCCTTTGTGAATGCACAGATCTCTCGAACTTGCAACAACCTTCTGCGCATCTCCTTTTTCGAAAACTTAAGGTTGCTTCAGTCAGTCAATACGGTCAGTTTAATTAAATTTTGTGGGAAGTTTAAATTCATCTAAGAGGAATAGGATACTCATCCTACTAGGAAATTCTTGGTCTCGTAGGGATTTCAATTCGCCAATAAGGTACCTAGTATTGCACGTACTTAACTTAACATACTATGACTTTTATTGTATTCAACTGAACAATAGAATATTGCTAATTGCAATATATGCTAAATTACCCCAAAACTAACTATTGTATATATGTGCCTACAATTCTTAAATTAGAAATCGATTTGTCTTTGTCCTAATATAAATTTCAGGCCAATAAATCATGATATGAGTTTCTATTGAATTACAGACAAATTGGATGTGTTCAAATTCAAAACAAAAAGCGTACAAATTATTAGGTAATCACAGCCTAATCTTAACTATAATGGAATATACAAATTTCTAGATATGGATATTCAAATCTTAGGTGTTTTTATTTATATTGATTCCATAATAATCCTTTATTATTGTTACATAAGGATATCCCTTTTCCTTATTTAAGTTATCTAGTATTCTTCGGAAGTATTATATTGTTAAAACTATCTTTAATTGGGTTAGAACCTTTCAAATTCGAAACTTAATCGAATTCATGTTATTTCAAAGAAATAAAATGATTGAGGTTATTTCTTGTAGGCCCTTAGAATTTGAGATTTCGATTTATAATCTTTAATTTAATGAACAAAATCGGTTATTCGAAATTTGTTTTTATACAAATTAGTTTTTGAGATAAATCTCTTTAAGCAGCTAAGAATTAGTATTACTATATGAATCTATCCTAATATTTCTATAATTTTAACTGATAAAAATAGGACATTTCAATGTTCTATGAGATAGTATCAGATTTTAACCCGTTTTAATTCATTTTATATGAAGGACCTTAGTAGAACTAAATAAATCCCTTTGTATAGATATGTATTTTCCTTCTTTGCATAAGAAGAGAAAGGAATTTGAAAGCTTTCAAAAAAAAAAATTGTAAACTAAATATGGAAATGAACAGGGTCTCAGTTTTTACAGATAAATATCGAATTGAACCTGAAAATCCGAAATAAACTAATACAAAAGTATGGTAAAGGATATAGATGATGAATGGCAAATAGTAGGACATTCTTTATTTGCTAAATGAAAAGGATGATAATATCCATGCATGTATATCAATATCTTTCTCCATTATATCCTTGCTAAAGAATAATACACATTATCAAAGTCATATATATACGAAATATGTCCTTTTCTATCAATTCTAAACGTGGTTGTATATACAGAAATTATAATGGGAGTACATAAAATCTGTAGATTGTAGATAGAATCTTTCTTAAGCTCATATATTTAGAAAATTGGTATTTTTATAAAATGCATTTATACAAGTATAATGATTTATAAATGTTTGCAAAAAATTGTATCCGAAACACATGTTAGAAGGATCGGAATTAATAGGAAACCAAAAGCTTGAACAAAAAGTTCTTCGAAGTTATATTCATTAGTAAGGTTAAAGTTTTTCGCTGGCCATAAACGAGTGTTTAGTTTATGGACGAACTTTTTATTAAAGTTTCTAGTATCATTAAAGAAAAAAATAACAAAAAATTGTTATAAGTATCTTAAAGAAATAGAAACGGAAGGAAAAACTCTTAGGTACGGGCAAAAAAAAAATTCAGAAAAAGAAAAGCAAAAAAGGAGTATGTAGCAAGAACTAGTTTTCAAAGCAATGATTTTCCACCTGAAATCTTGTGCCAGAATGACGATAAAGCCTCTAAGTACAGATCTAAATCCGAAAGCACCGATATTAAAATCGCTATTTAAGGTATGCCATACACTTGAGCAAAGCTATACGGGAGAGCCTAGCTGTAGTTACAAAGCTTAGCTGGGCTCGCTACACTCCGTTGCACACTCGATATTTTTGGTAAATTCATGTCATTAGTTCTATTTAAGTCGTCAAAGTGATATAATGTGCGATTACAGTATCGATGAATCATTACTAGACCTTTTCCACTTGACTCTTAGACACTTATGTCGAGAAAATACTACCACAAAATAAAGAAGACACACTACACTTTAGGAAGCATCGATTCTACACTGTATAATGCCGAAAATATACTAATAAGGAAGTGTCAGCAATGTGAGCGAAGCTCGTTCACGCAGTTGAGGCCTGAACTACGGGAGCGAGCTTAGTTCGTGTCGCTCCTGACCAGACGACGTAGTTTCAAAGCTTCGCGGAAATGTGCGATGACCAATTCAAATGCTGAATTTTTCACTTTCAACGAGAAACTTAGCTTACGTAGTTTAGCTCGGACATGGTTTCTGTTCTGGGTGTTAGGTATTAGGTGTTGAGTATTAACACAAAGAATTTTTCTTGTACAAATTTCCGGCACAATTCCATGTCTGTAAACCAATATAACTAATCATTAGTATTTGTAAAAATGAGTATAAATACAAGTATTTTTATAAACACTAATAATGAAATATCTTAGATTCAAACTAAAAATCTGTGCCACATGAAAATACAATTT
This sequence comes from Xylophagus ater, assembly GCA_963422695.1. Lineage (NCBI taxonomy): Eukaryota > Metazoa > Arthropoda > Insecta > Diptera > Xylophagidae > Xylophagus > Xylophagus ater. Next base: position 6,126,675 of record OY730478.1, read on the forward strand.
GGACACTCGATTTTTTGAATCCTTTTTGATTTCACAAACATGTTTACTTTTTGATTGACCTGTGAAGAAGATTTCCCAAATTGCTTTAAACTTTAAAGCAAAAAAAGTGTTGAATTATTGAAGCTAAAGTTTGTTTATTTTCTCTCGTTGACCTTTAGGCTATCGATTTTGTGAACCATTTATGAACAATAAATGTAATTACTTTATTTTAATAAAAAAAGAAACAAAACAAACAAAAAACAATTAAATACCAAATTCTATATGAAGTCGATAAATTTGATTTTAAAGGATTTCAAAGTGGAAAAATCCTACACAAAAATCCTATATATTATAATAAAATCTAGAAATTTTTTGGTGCAACTATAAATCACGATTCATGATCCTGGATGCCCATCAAAATTTGTGTCTAACTATATGTGAGAATATATGTTTTAAATTTTGAAATATAGAATAAATTCCATATATTTTATATAGTTTAGTTTTAAACATGGAAACTATTTTAAACTTGTTTTGTATTCGAACAGAATTCTCTATGATGAAGTTTTATTCCCACAAGAAATGATCCGGTCCGAGTCCTTTTTCTACTTTAATAACTTTGCTCGCACATTTGAGACATACAATTTTTTTTGAGTTTTTTTTTTTTTTCAAAACTGGGTCGTCACTTTATTGCAATTGTATTATTTTCGTCGATTTCATTTCTATAAATGATACAAAACTCTTCAAACTTACTGAAAAACGTTTATAATAAAGTTATTAAGCATTCCATGAACATTCTGGAAAAACGTTTTAATTTCGAACTGAAGTGATTCTATTCATACTATATAGAAGTTTAAAAATATTTTACATTTTATTGAAAAAGTTATAGTTTAGAAATTAGGGTCCTATTATAAGGTTTACAGAAATATCTGCAAAAATATTGTTGTAGAGTTTTTATTTATAAAGGACACTACAAATATTTTTTTAAATAAAACAAAAACGGTTTGAGATATTAATGCATTTCTTATTTCATGTTAAAGCGCACTCTATGCCATTATGTATGGAATTCAATTTCCTTCGCATGACCACCACGGGCACGTTTGCAAAAGTCCAGTCGTTGAACCCAATTTTCGACCACTTTTTGGCATAAATCGGCCGATATTGCAACAATTTCGATTTCAATATTTGCTCTGAGCTCTTCTATCGTCGTCGGCTTATTGGTATAGACCAATGACTTCACGTGACCCCAAAGTCGAGAGGTGTCAAATCGCATGAGGCGGCCAATTGATGGGACCATTTCTAGAAATAACATTCTCACCAAACTTACTTTTCAATTAATCGATTGTAACGTTCTCTGTGTGGCAAGTAGCACCGTCCTGTTGAAACCACATATCTAAGTCCATATCACAAAATTCATTCCAAAAATAATCAGTTAGCCTGGTTCGATAGCGAGTTCCATTAACTGTAACGTGGAGGTTTTCAGAATCAACAAAAAAAGATGGCCTAATGACACCTCCAGCATGTAATCCAAACCACACAGTCATTTTTCGGCGATGCAATGGTGTCTCTTGAAGAATGTGACTCTTCAATTATCGAACGGACAGGTCGGTGATGTCGTCCATGAATTGGTCGTAATGCTCTTAAAGTTGTGGCGGCCGACTCAGAATTTCGGTAATAAATTTTAATAATTTGTAAACGTTGTTCAAGTGTGTATTGCTCCATGATGATATGGCAACTAGTCACGAGCATAAATGTCCCTATTGGGAAATATTTGTAGTGTCCCATTTGAAAAACCTTTTACATTTACCAAGTTTGCAAGTTTCTACTGAATTTTCATTTTAAAAAAATGTCTGTTCATCGGTCAGTCTGTCTGGATTTTAACAAAATTAGGAATGTATTTATAAATGGATTTGTATGAAAATTGGTATGAAAACTTATTGTTTTTACCAAAGTATTTGTATTTATCAGAATCTAGTGTAAAAGTTTTCTTGTTTGTACACCAAAAATCTTTTTCATTCCTTTTGTTTTACAACTCGAATCGATTTCATAAATCTAGTTGGATTAGTATGGATTCTGGACTTAAAAATCATGTTATTTATTGTTTTTCAAAAGTTTTCTTTTTCTTATATTTTTGGAAGTTTTCAAATGTATTTGTTTTTCTGGTCGGAAATAAAGGTGTTTTTTTCTTCTTCAAAAAAATAAAAATAGATATATGTACCTATTTTCTATTAGTTCTTAAAATTGAGAAGTTTTTCTATTTTTCAAGGCAGACACATTTTATACTCAATTTTGAAGTTTAGCCAAGAAAATGTTGTAACTGAAAAAGAAGAAAACAAATTTAAAATCAATTTCAACTATTAAGAAATAGAAAGAAAACCAATCAGCTAAAATCCTTAATAAATATAAATAAGATCGTTTTATTAGAAGTTGAATAAATATTGTTAAGAAAAAAATATATTATTAAAATAGTATTTACAGAAACGTATAAAAGTACCTAAGGCTATGTAAAACTGCCAGAAATTAAAGGAAAAATTGATATAAAAAGGATATTTTTAATGATGTTTAGCTAATTCGGATATTCCAAAATAATAACATAATTTTAGTCGATTGATTCCATCCCTGAAGTCAGAATCTGGAAGGTCTGCAAAATACCCCTCTACGGCAGCTATCACCTCTTAGTTTGACGAAAAACGCCTTCCACGCATGCATTTTTTCAGGTTTGGAAATAGATGGAAGTCACTAGGAGCCAAATTTGGCGAATATGCTGGATGTTGCAATGGTTTTTTGACTTTTGTGAGCTGGTGCATTGTCTTGGTGGAAAATGATTTTTTCTTCTTTAAACCAGGCCTTTTTTGACGAATTTTTATTTCAAGCTGGTCCAATAGGTTCGAGTAATATTCAGAATTAATTGTTTTACCGGCTTGGAGATAAACCACCAACAAAATGCCAAAAAACTGAGACTAAAACTTTTTTCGACGATCTTTATCCCTTAATCCATTTTTGGAGCCGAATTATCGGTTTCACACCACTTTATTGATTCTGCTTTCAACTCATGATCATAGTGATAGACCAAAGTTTCATACATAGTGATGAATCGACGCACCAAATCCACTTTATCCTTTCGAAAACGCTCCAAATGTTATTGAGAAAGTCGCATTCGCATTTGTTTGTGTTCCATTGTTGGGAAATGTGGCACCCACAAAGCTTTTTGAAACCTAAAACTTTATGTAAAATCTGTTATGTTGATCCATGCGAAATGCCTATGGCCTCAGCTATCTCATCCACAGTCACCCATCTATCTTTCGAAACAATATCCTTTATTTTTTGAATCTTTTCTCTTGTTGATACACTTTTACACTTCAAGGCTTGTACGATCAGTTTTAAAAATATATAAAAATGGGCTCCCCATTTTTAAATATGTATATTTAAGATACATTTAGAAACTAACTGCTTCAAGAAGTCTTCTGTAAATTAAGAGAAAATATATATCGAAAATTAAAATTTAAATTTTCATAGAAATCCGACCACTATTCACCAAATTCGGGACATTTTTATAATTTTGAAGATTCCTTAAGTTCTATCAATATTTGGTAATGTATCAAATCGTTTTAATTTTCCTTCATAAAACTAAAATAATGAAAACTAAAAATAAATATAAATAATAAGCAAATAAATAAACATTTATGAAATGATAGAAAAATAAAAAGGCGTTTTTCCGAAAGTTCTTCAAAATGAGTTATTTTTCCATCATTATTGCATTTACATACATATATGCGAACTTTATTCTTGACATAACCTTGTTTTTCTTTCGATCAAATATGTTTTGAATACAAAATTTTCTTCATCTTCAAAGAAATAAAACTAATGGAAGAAAGTTTCCCGAGACAAAACAAATGATATGAAAATGTAGTTATCTGAAATTTTGTATGTTTATCATACGAAAGTAGCATGCCTAAAATGTATTTATAACATTCATATGCATAGAAGCACATGAAGGATATTCATGAGAGGCTTTTCGACTTATCGAAAAGAACCTAGAAAAACCGAAAGAAAATTTATATAAAGTCGAAATTTTTTCCCCGAAAAATTTTCATGATTTTCTTTTTTCAAAATATTTTCTAAAAACAAAAAAAACTTTGGACTTTTTTAAGAAATAGTTGTTTAAAGTTTTTAAATTCAAATTTAATTAGAACATTTGTTTGGAAAAACTTTGTGCTTTTCCAGGCGTTGGCTAAATTGGATATTTTTTTAGTTTTTTCATACAACTAAATTGTGACCCGGTTTTATATTTCGTAAAAAGGAAGAATCTCCTGAAAATCTTCTACTCCCAATCGTTTGAGAAATTCTTTCGAGCTTTTCTACTCTCTTTTCGAAATGTAAAGCTTTTATCCTTTTCTAGATGTAGAAAATTTCTCGAAAGGATTTAAATGTTAAATATTTGTATGGATACAGAGTATAGTATTGGAACGAAACAATATAATGGCATCTAAAGGATGGATATAGAGTTGGAAAAGGATAAATATAATTATAAAAATGTGTCCTTATTATTGGACCAAGTTTGGAAGATGAATTTTTTACTATTAGTATGCCACGAGCCATTCTGTCGTTCAGTATTTTAATTTTTCTTTTTTGAAGAGACATGTAAGTTAACGAAAAAATTTAATTCGCGTAAAAAATAAATATTTAAATTAGATTTTTATGGCAACCAAAAAAAAAGAAAAAAAATGGAAAGAAAAACCACATTTATTTATTTGGAAAATTTTAGTGTGATTAAAATTAGAAAAAAGTGCTTTTAGGAAAGTGTTGTGTAATTCCGAAGAGGATTAACTAAAGAAGGATCACCAACGAAGGATTAACCAACGTTTTCAATTAACGAAAATATCTTCATTATGGATTAATTTCTAATATAGTAATTTGAAATTTATCAGACGAGATTAGTGTTGGTGAACATTTGAGTAGAATATTTTAGTATTTTTGTTATAGGTTATACGCTTCTCATCTATATTTCATTTCTTGGAATAATTTATATCATCAAATAACAACATACGTTCAAATTATATTACAAGTGATTATGTCTGTCTAATTCGAATTTCCAAGAACTGTTGGTACGCATCAAAACAATGATTTCTTAGGCCATTCGTCTGAGGAATTCGTTCCATGGAAACCGCTTTATAAGAAACTCAGAACTAATCCAAATTAAATGAACTCGTACTGCGTTATATAGAATCTCAGAAATAACTAAGGCAGACCTTATATATGTGAAATTTTTTTCAAAGTATCAAGTTATCCATGTTTTCTATCACAAATACATTGGAGATAGATTCACCAATTAATTCCAGCAATTCCTCCTCATTTCAACTCTCTTCCCGAAGTAGTTCTTCTATATCTTCAAGGTTTATATCTGGAAATCCTTCGCTACTCAAAGCAGAAGTAATGTTTACTATTTCTGTAAGTGGGACTGGAATATCATTTTCCAACTATTTTAGGTAAAAGAGCCTCCAACATGTATTAAGTGTTGGCGGTTTAATTCCTGCACAAGCTGATGAAACAGTTCGAATGCAATTTAAAATGGAAACTTCTTTCCAAACTTGAAAAAGAGTTTTAGCTTCATCATTTTCTAATCTTTTTGAAAAAATTGGCGTATGTAGTCCATTTTAAAAGTTTGAATGATTCCTTGCCTTTAGCTGTCAACTGGATATAGTATAGCCTGACTTTTTATTTCTAATATTGGATAAAATCATATAAACTGTTCCTACAAAGTAATTGGTTTTAATTTCAAGATTCATATTATTATAGACAATTGCTATTAGAACCAGCACTGCTCACAATTAATTACATTTATTTGAGAGAACTCATGAACAACTTCTTAAGTTATTAAAAGAAAAATTACTATAAATTGATATTATAAACAGTTGCAAAGAATGAAGAAAGTGATATAGATTTTTTACTCACTTAAATATGATTAAACTTCTCGTAGAATTGTAATATCCTGCGGCTCCATTTACAATGAAATACAACCAATTCCTTAAATTTTCTGCGATTTATTTCAATATTATTTTGATATTTTTGATTCGTTTCTGAGAAACAATCCAATAAGAAATCGATTACTTTAGATATTGAATATTTACTGAAAAGACGATTTTCTTTTGCCAATATTTGGAAGAAAACATATCGATTTGTATTCAAAACATTTTCATTTGTTTTTCATTCAATTTTTTCTTTTTTTGTTATTATTTCAATTGTTTTCTTAAAGACTCCTTAAAAGCAAATTGTTCTAAATAAAAGTCTATAAAAAAAGGATTGCAATTTTATTTACATTCCTTCTAATTTGTGTTGGGATGGATACTCTTCAGACCTGGAAAATAGTATTCGTGGTCATAAACCATATAACTAATTTCCACTAGATTTTCACACTAAAGATACAGAAGCGTCTGAGTTCTTTAAGGATAGTTTGAGTAATAACTGACGTACAATTATATAATTTTGTGGTCATATATGGATTTCACATGTCATAACTGTGTATCTGAAATCACGTAGTATCCAAAACTATACTTTGAAGAAAAGAAATATTATTGAAAATAAAAATTGGTAATTTTTTAATGTTTTGGAAAATCATTTCCATATAAAAACCAATTGATATATTAGTAGTGTTTTTAAACATTAATTATCGTTGAGCACGATTTTGCCTTTATTAAAATATTGTAAACATAATTTTAATAAGAAAAATAAATATTTTTTAAATCGAAAATACATCCTTTTTAAAAGTTTTGTTTGGAAATTTTCCAACAGAAAAATAACATCAATAACTTCAAAAAAGGACCAATAAAATGCTCACATATTAAATTTTGAATTCAAATCAAATATATTCGAAACAAAGGGAAGACCTCTTTTAGAGGACCGATTTCAGAAGTTTCCCTTATCATATTTTGGAAATTAAATTTTGATTTAATAAAACGTTATTGTCAAATAATAAAATAGAAAATCCTTTTCCAAACTGATTTGATTGAATTTTTTTAAGAATTTTCTAAAGTCAGAAAATTGCTATGAAAAGTATCAATAAATAAATGTTAAAATCATGGTGAATTATTACCCACTCTTTCATCTAGTCCAAGGCGCAAAATCCCGACTAGGTCTTTTTCTTGATTAGTCAGGTTTTTGGCGTTGTAGATTTAAATAGTGAACCGACAGATTCGTACGACAGGTAGTCCTTGTAAAACACTTTAGTCCTTTAAAAAAACAGCTTGTTCTCCCATGCGAGGATTCTAATAAAAACTGTGTGCCATGTTAGATGCAAACACAAAATAAGGAAGCCAGTATTGTAGTATTGTATGCTTTTTGATGCGACACTGCATCTGTTTCTGGAGTAACCACCCACATATATTATATTTTATTCACGAAATAATATACTCTTAAAGTTCATTACTTTCAAATATATTTTTTTTATTCATTTTTTGTATTTTTCATAAATCAAAATCAAATTTTGCATAACCGAAAAAGAATTGATCTATGTAATTTCAGTGTCAGAAAATTTGTTATAAAGTCACGAAATTCATTTGAATATATGGAAATTCTTTTATCGTTATCAATTCATCATTTGAAAAACATTATCTGTGTTATTTTAAATCTATCTTTTTTGTAGGTTTTCCATAGTCATATAGTGTAGGCGTTGTATTGGGAAAGCAAATTCTGTACACATATCTATTCTGTGTCATAGTCCTCCAAAAACACACGTCACATTTACTGTCATATTCTCGTTATTAAAATTACATTACTTATTTTCACATATGGTTTATGGAGTTCGCTGATTTTCCGATATTTTCTTTCTATTAAAGTTTAAAAAGTAATTTTCTATTTTATATTATTAACCCAGTTAATGGGTACTTTTGCCTTGCAAAATGTATAGGAAACTTGTTCAATTAAGTAAGTTATTAAAAATTACAAGTTTTCAATCTTAGGAGAGTGCCACTCGCGCCCTATATTGATTTGAAGGGGTGCGATTATCTCGTTACCGGGGTTGAGATGCGTTGATTGAGGCCAGTATAAAAAATTTAACGATTCTCTACATTTTTCGCTCGAAACACTTTTTTTCTAAAGTTTATAATCGTACCAAATATAAAGTTTCCTTTATCTTTCGCAAGCTGGAGCCATTTTTTATGTCATTGACTGGGCTATATTGTTTTCACAAAGAAAATATAAAAATAACAAGAAATTTGTTTGTCAGATCGTACACACAGGAAAATTTGGAAGTTATTGGCTAGTTATAAATAAAATTCCTAATAGAAATAGGCCTGGAGGAGGTGCTGTAGAATGGGATGTTAACCTAACTACTGCACCAAAGAAAAGGGGTGCAATAGATCTTAAAGGTGGCAGTACAGGAACACCCTAAAAACTTAATCTAATCTAAGCAACTAAAATTTACTTTTCACAACTAATATTTAATCCTCAAAACTCGCCAATGACTTCAGAATTTTTCGGTGTGTGAGCTAATCAAAATACATTTTAAACTATTTTTCATCATTTTTTCAATTTTCAGATAAGTTAATCAACTATTAAATACGATATCCTCCAAAATCTTGATACTATCGCAACAGTGATACAACTACCAAGCTGCACGAGATTCGTTATACCCGGAAAGAGCAGTTTTTTTAGGCTTATAACAAGTATTGTGCAATACAAATTAATGATCAAATAATTGTTTAAAAAACTAAATGTGTTATTTTAAATAAGACTATGGTAAGCCTAAGAAATGAAAATCTAATAAATTATTTAAAATAATTCAAATAAAAATTGTTTTATTATTCTAAAACTAATTTCAGAAAATCCTTAATTTAGTTATTTATTCGTACTTGTACATTGTGATAGACACAACGGACAAGTAAGGAATTTTAATCCTCCACAAAAATTTACTGCCTTTAGGCTGTTGTCCGTTTTTTTGGTTTTTTAACGAGATTTTACAAATCTATAGCATCTAAACCACAACCAAAAAGCTTGCTATTTTATGCCATAGGGTATAAAAATCAATTTCCTTTTATTGGAGAACAAGAGTTCCAACATCAAATTTATGACTTTCAACGGTTATTGGAATCGTTCAATATTTGTAAAAGCGTATAGAATGTTATAGTATACTGTGTCCTTTAAAATTCCTTCTACTTGATTAAACAATCAATATATATATATTGTAAACATTTAAAAGACAAGTCGATATACGGTCATCTAAATTATTTCGAGATTTTCACATTCGAAAATACTTCAAGTATCATCAAATAAATGAAGTAAATAGGTGAAAATAATAAAATATGAAATAAACTGATCAATAAAATTAGTCGTAAAAGAAATTTTATTGGCTATTTTAAAAGTGAAAACAGGAAAAATAAACATGAAATTGAGGAAACCTTTTTTGGAAAAAATTAAATTGCCAATTTAAAACCGGGTGAGGACAATATAGTACAATTTCTGGTTTTTATTTCCATTAATAAAAACCACAAAAATCAAATGAAAATTGTCGGAAAAGTATCAGGAAAATAATAATAAAAAAAAACATTAAAATGATTTAACCGCCCTCTGCAGTGGTTTATGCCGCCAGCCCCCCTATTGGAACAGAGAATCGAACTTTCAATTAATTTCTTCTGGGAATTAGAATGAATCATTATTAACCCAACAATTTATTAGAGTTTTCTTTATATCTTGACCCTCCGCAACCTCTCACCGAGTGGGGATGTTTTTCTATTATCACTCCCAACAACTCCTCACCGAGTGGAGGCATGTCCTATCTTTTTGGTTGGCATATCCCAAATGTACATCCAAATTTCATGAAAATCCGACTATTACTGGTTGAATTAGGCAACCTCCATCGAAAATCCAAGTATCCCATATTGTAAGTTTTGTTTTATATAATAGAAAGATGCTCTTGTGATTTGTACTATTGCTGACTTTATAATAAAAATAAAGATTTAAAACCATCAAACAGAAGCCTCCAAAATTTGATCTCAGTAGCGGTCTAGCTTCAGGTTAGTATCCATTTGAAGTGAAGCGAAATTTCCCATCCAAATTGAAAATTACAGTGTCAAGAACGTCAGAATTAAATAGACTGAACTGTTTCACTTGATTGTATTTTGAAAAGTAGAGATCAAAACTTGTAAATGAAAGTTATTTCTTTTCTTACGTAAAATAAAATACCGTAAAGAAAACGTATGGATTATATTTGAAAAGACTTGACCTCAAAATTACCATAAAACCGTCACCCAATGTCATCTTATGTCCATCTCTATTCTCTACAACTTTCAATTAGGACTTTTTTTTATAAACTTTTCCATTTTCGAGATATTTCCATGTAGATCCTTAATAGGTACACGCGATATACAATAATTAATGCCGCAACATATTTTATTGAAATAGGAAAAAGATATTGGGGACATTGGACAAATGATGTTTTAAGGATTTTCCTTCAATAACTCTTCCTGTTTTTATTTATCATCTTGTCAGTACTAGAATTAAAAGGCTGTATATATATATGAAGGGAAACAAAAAAGAGTTCTCCTTAATGATTTACGAGATAGTATTCTTATTTACAAAATTTTTATATCGAAACGAATTTAACCCAAAAATAAATTTATTGTGAAATGACATTAATATTGGATATATCGACAATATTAAGGCCAAAGGAAGTAGTTCGTGAAAAATAAGAAATATGCAATAGTAAAAATGTCCTTTAAAGAAAATGTTGGAACGTTTTTTTTTCGTTTTTTGAAAAATATATGAAGCTGAAATATATTTGGTCATAAAATATGTTCTAGACGTGTCTTTTAAGGATATTATAGAAATTTATTTGACTTTAACGAATTTTATTCCTTTTTTCTTTTTCTTTTTTTAAGTGAAAGAAGAACAATAAAAATATTTTTGATGACTTATATTGGATGCTTAAGGAATTCTATAATAAAACATAAAACACGTATTATAGTTTTTAGAGGTTTCAAGCTTAATGTATATTATATTATGTTCATGGAATATAATAACACATAGAAGAATTTTGAAGTTATTTGTTAGCTTTGACAAGTGAGTAATAGTTGTGACTACTAAATTTTAGTTGTGACAGCTGAATTTTATGTTGTCACAACAAAAATTCAGTTGTTACAATTAGGCAACAAATTTCACAATATTTCGACTCGAATTCGTCGAGTATTTGGGTAGTTACTTGGATTCGGGATTCGACTCTAATATTCTACGAGTGTGAGTCCGAGATTTATAGGAAACTTAAAGAAGAATTTTTGCTTTTCAGAAATACTGGAAAACGAACAAGTAATCTTGATGATCTGTACAACGCACTTTCCTCCATAAAACCAACTTCAAATTCTAATGAAAGACCATTTTCGATAAGTGGCAGTTTCCGTACTACAATCGGATCGAGACTTGCTATCAACTTGCTGTTACAAAAACTTCAGCTATGAAAATCGTTATTGAACTTCAAAATATTAAACGTTTCCGCTTACTGATCTGAGTTTAGATTTAGATTCGGACTCGACTAAGACTCGACGAGTTTTCAAAATTTGGGACTCGTACTCGCCGAGTCCTAAAAACCCGAGTTTCCAGAAACCCTATATGTGTACAAAACGACAGATTCTTTTAATATCTCGGAGAATTACAATGAATTCCAGTCGCTTCTTTTTAAATGTCCTAAAATAATTTAATTATTAAAATCTAATTCAAAGTTTCTAACAATTAGAAATAATTGCCTAATCAAAGCAATATGTGAAATTAATATGATTCATTTTACAAGTAAAAGTTCAACTGGAAAAGTTTTGAATTTATACAAAAAAAATCCTTCCTGTTCATATTTCTATAATAGCATGATTTTTGTATTGATTTTTAGTTTGTAAAATAGTTCTAAAAGCATGTAGCTTCCGCACGAACTGAAAATAATTAAAATTGTTTTTAAACTTTCATATTAATTGTCTTATGGCTGGATATTTTCAAAATTTTGATTTTTCCATTAAAGTTATTTCTTCAATTTCTGCCAAATTTATCAAATAATGAATTTATAATAAATTCCTTTCTTGTTTTTAAAACGTTTCTATAGCAAAAATTAAATAGCAAAAAAGAAAAAATACAAAATTTTAATTGGACTTAAAAAATTATGAATTTGGTTATCTAAGGTAAAAAATTGAAACAAAACTTGGATTCGGCAAACAATTACAGAGTCTAACAGCACTGGCGCGAAAAGAACGATCTATTGTCAGCGATAAAACAATAGGTGTAGCCAAGTTTCTGGTACAGCAAGATTGCCTAAACTCAAGTGTTTCAAATAGATAAGCAGGACTTTGGTCGGAGATAATTTTGAAAAGAAGGATTAAGATACGAATGTTGAGAAAAGTAGTCAAATCAGTACCTAGGAAATTACGGACAAGATGAGATATGTTGCACAAAATACGAAGTCTGATTCTGCATACAGTGCTGCATACACTATAAACTTCACAGCATTAAAACTAGTGCCTTAACTAGTCTCAACAGTTGAAGTCAAACTTCGAAAGTGATTGTATCAAAGAGATTGTGAATAGTTGTTATTTGTGGTGGATTAACGCAGTAAAATATTTAAAAAATTTGATAGAAATAAGTAAATTAATTAGTAATTGCTGGAAAAAGTGTTTTTCCGTAGTAAACAAAACTTTTGTAGAAATTCATTATAGATGGACAAATATTTTTAAGACTAATTGTCAACGCAGAAATAATTGTAAATAGAGTTTATGCACCGAATTCACGTAAATAAAAAGTGTTATTATTATTTTATAACATCGAACCAGAGGGGTAGCATACTACAATATAATCTGCTTGTCGCGCAAAAATTTTGGCATGAGAAATGGACATCACTAAATTTGTCCATGAGGGATGCATATATATCAATTTTTGATATTAGGACTTCAGAAAAATAAAATCCTTATATTCCGATCATGTCCTTTAGTTATAAAATTCGCACATATGGATGGAATTTGAATTAAGTTAATTGAATTTTTCTTTTTAAGTAAATAAAATAAAAATCATTTTTCGGAAAACTGTTGTGTTTGCAACAACCTTTAACGAAATCAAATGTGTTATTTTTTTTTCTTTGGTTGTTTATTAACCATGCGTATTGACAAAGAGAAAGAAAAAGATCCTTTTCAGATAAATAAATGACCGAATTCGAAATCCAATTTTCATATTTAGTTGAATTTTCTTTTTCTTTTTTTTTTTTTCTTTGTCGATGGGTTAAACTTTCATAAAAACGGCTCATAACCCAAAACACGTTATGGTAGACCCTTTTATTATTATTGTTTTTGCTTTTGTTTTAACTTGCAAAATAAAATAAATGAAAACGACCTCTTCAAATTCACCCATTGACTTTTATATCATATAGAAGAAAATTGTTTTCTCAATAATCGGAAGGGTTTTTCTTTTTTTGCTAGAGAAAGAAATCAAAACAAATAAAATAGGGATAGGGATTATAAAGGGCTGAGTATATACTATAGAGATAATAAGAAAAGATTAAAATTGGCATATATGAGTATATTTGCAAAGGTTTTTTTGGATAGCCAATAAATAATGTACTTTAGGAGATATGTTAAATTGGAAGTTTAAGATGTGTGACTTTTTCCCAAGACTAACGTATGCAGAACCAACCTCGTCCGGTACACTTTATAAGCGTATCACAGTTCTACATTAAACCCTATTAGAATTGTTATTAACTTGGACTAACTAGCCCTGGCAGCCGTACAAACGATAAGATTCGAATGTTGTCTGCGAATGCTCAAATGAGACTACTGTCCACTACATATTCGACGCCCGGTTATCACCACAGCTAGCTGCCCCCTCTTCTTTTAGAGGCAGAACACACCTGCGATCCTGGCTATATGTATGAGAAGGAATTGTATCTTATGTCATATAACCGAACAGGATCTTTCCGTTCTACACGTAGAAGGATAACTATTTGAAATTTAGAATGATGTTCTTATAATTTGTTTAATAATAAGTCTTTTTTAACTTTTTGAGTGAGTGTTAATTTGAAGTCAATTTTTGAAACCAAATTTCTAATACAGATAATGGCAACAAATATCATTGAATGAAATGTCTTTTCTTCTTTTGAATCACAGACACAACATCCATAGACGTTAATCTAGAACCAACGATATAACATTTTGCCATATTTATATATTTTTATCACCCCATTAAAAAGGGAAAGTTCATCCTTTCTAAAAGTAATAAATTACGAAAATATTAATTTAGATTTTCCAAGAATGAAAGAGAAAAACCCTTGGGTTTTCTTTCGTAATGTAGACAATATTTTCTTTTTTTTCATTCATTCATGTAAGTTGATTTTAAATAACAATGAAGCATTTGTTGAAAATAAAGTTCTCTTTCAATTTATAATAAATTTATCCTTTTTTTTGCTAAACAAGACAAAAAAGAAATTCGAAGAACATTTTCTAATTTAGTTTCCCTAAAAGTCGAAGAAATTATGTTTTTAATTGACACGGTGTTTATAAACAATATGCGAACGAATTTGATAACAATTATCTTCGCAATCTGGTTTGACATTTTCATAATTTCTTTAACCCTTTTTTCTAGCTTTTCACCTAAAAGACATCAAGTTCTTTTTAAAGACATAAATATCTTATCAACAAAAACAAATACATATATAAGAAAGTAGGACCCTTTATAAAAAGCTAGTGAAGTTAATTTTATAGAAAAGAAAATTACGATTTCTATCAAGATGAGAAATATTAATAATAAAAGTTAGTTCTAAAAAGCTTTACAAATACAGATCTTCTTGTTTCCAGACTCAAACTGCAAACACTCGAAATTATTTAGAAGATATGCAGATCTTTAAATTTCCATTCATTTAATGTTAATTTATATCCTTATAAGTCATCCACAATTTCAGAATAAAATTATTTCTGAGACGTATCCAAAAAAGTAATGCAATAGATAAAGAAAAGAGTACACAGTTGAAGTTCTTTAAGAAGTTTGTTAAAAGTTAAGTATAATCTTATTTAAATGCAATTTAAAGAGAGTTTTTGTTTAAAAACTGTAAGAATTAAAGCCAAGAACTTGATCCTTTCAAAATAGACAATAAAAATGCAAAAAAGGTTCCCTTAGACAAAAATAAAATTAACTTACATAATATTAAAAAGTTAGTACAAATCTATTTAGGTTTTTTTCTATCTAACATAGTTGTTTGAAATAAACATATACAGTTTTCGATAACATAGAAGAAGAACTATTAGCATTTTACAAGAAAACCGCCTGGAATTGAATTTAGGACTTCTCAATTGCTTGCAATATTAGTTCTAGACAAATGGACAAATGAAAGACAGGATTAGAGAAGCTTAAATGCCAGTTTTCTTTGCCATTCGCTTATGTAAACACAATTTAACTTCAAAAGTTATGAGATTTGGTGACTATTTGATATTGCAGCTGCCGAATTAAGGAAATTTATGTTCAGTTGTTAATGTATTTTCATTTATTTGAATAAAAGTGATTTTAAGATCAATTTATCGTCTCAAAGTTAACAGACTCCATCAATAGTTCCTTTAGTCTTATATAATAAATCTGTTTGTTTATAACTTTGTTCATATGTTCTGAATAAACTCAAAAACTACTGAATAGATTTTCCTAAAAGTAGGAACGTATATCCTGTATAGGCAGAGTAACTGTCTTGTCTTCAGTCACTAGAAGTTTCGAGAATTCAAAAATATAAAAATATTACTAATTCGGGCAACAGTGAAGGGATTTTCATGGAAGATAGAATATTTATTTTGAATAGAACAGATTAAAAAATAAAAATAGTCGCTGAATTTTCATGAAACTCGGTATCTGTAATTCTGCCTAGGATTGGCCACATGATAAGCTACATCACCAATGGTTAGTGGGTCGCAGAGGAGGATGACAGAAAGATAGTACTTTATTATAAATCAATGAGATGTAATTATAGCAATAATGTCGGTGCTTCTCAAATCTGAATAGAGATCTTATGGTCCAAAATCAAAGATATTTTAGTTTTAATATATGTATTAAGATTTCGGTAATTCTCTGATCCATGACAAACCTAATATATGTTTTGAAATATTTCTGAACCAAAAATATAATATAATTTATGTTTCTTGTCAAATCTTAACTCATAAACATTCACTATCTGTTATTATTTCTCCGTATCCAACTACCAAGTAATTTCCACACCAGATCCTTTTTTTTTCTAAACCATTTCAAGGAAAATTTATATTGAAGCGGAAAAAGCAAGAAAAACATTTCATTGGTGTGAATATTAAATATAAAAAGTCAAGAAAAGAATAATTCCACACATGAATCCCATTCGAAGATAAAATGTAATTTCTAACATATAAAAATATGACAGCATAATTAAATATTTTACATGTTTCTTGAGGTGTTTAGATCTTGGGAACATAAAATATTTTTACTTTTGAAATGCTTTTTTAAACGGATTATTAACCATAAATGAATTTCCACACGTCTATCCCGCGACATACCCATAAGAAATATGATAAATTCAACTGTCTCCGAGCATTAAATTTAGACATTCAAATTTTACTTTATTGTAGACGAAAATATGGTAAAATGCTCTAAGATATGTTACAATGATACAGTACCTTCATATTTCCGTTACTTAATGGTAAAGGATCATATCTCACTAACATTTTTGCAAAAATTGCTTTAATGCCTTTAAAATAGGAACTATGATTCGTTATAAATTTCCCACCATATATTATATTATTATTTCATTACTATTAGTAATATCACTATCACTATCAGTATCTTCACTCCTATAGTTAAAATTTTGAACAGTCCTCTTGATTGAAAACAAACAGACCTAGCTGGAATTGAATTGAAGGCCCGTTGAAGTTATTCTATAGATTAAAAATATATGCATTTGCTATAATACTATATGTTAATCGTTTAGGTGGAATGATCTCCCCAAGAAACAACGACTACCTGCTCAAATATCATGTGTTATATGCATTATGTTGTTCACATAACTGGAGATTTCATTTACCTCGTTTTCATACAAAATTAGGTAGGAGAAATGGTCACTATTTTATCTTCTCACTCATTTATACCAAACTGTTCGTGCCTAATTTTCCAAGTTTCAGATATAATCAGATATAACAACAACTCCCCGCTCTACTAATGCGATAATACAATAATTTAACTTGGTTTTCTCTCAGTTAGCATTTAAGCTTTGCACTACCTATACTTTGATGTTAGCCCAAGTTTTATATTCCCCTCTGTTGGCCCACGTGGCGTAACTCTACTCAATATAACTCTATGGTTGTTAATAACTTGTAAATATTGCCAAAACTCCCGGAAAGCGAGGTCAAAATGTCGTCTCTTACGTGATTAGCAAGTATAAATGAGATTAACCAATACGACTCTTATGAAAAAAATCAATGTTAAAAAACAACAAGCTATGGTAATTTTCTATCAATACCTGTTTTCGTTTCAGTAGTATTATTAAATCCGATGACTTCATAACACTTCCAAATATGAGTGCATATATTTTTAGATGGAATTCAGTTAGAATTTCTGTTGCCAGAGATTCAATGTGTTTTAGAAACGTGAAAATCAATTAAAAATGACGTGCCTTTTTATAAGTTTTTTAACACTATTTTGTGTTTGTAGTTTTGTGAAATTGGATAATGTTAAAGTTGATAATGATTTGGATTTGTTTTGGAAAGAAATTACACCAGAAGAAGTTCAAATAAAACAATCTAAAAGTATGCAAAACTATTTGAATAAATCTGTGAATCCGTGTGAAGATTTTTATCAATATGCATGTGGAAATTGGTTGAAATTTGCACCAAATCCAACAGCTCGTTTTTTATATTCAGTACACGATTTGCGCGCTGAAAAATTAGATTCGAGTACAAATAGTTTCATTGCGACATTTTATGATCCAGATTTAAATAATCAAAATCATACTTTAAACCAAAATAATGAAATTATGTCAGCCGAGAAGAAGTTAAAAGTTTACTATACAACCTGTATCAATGAAATTCACAAAAATCAAACTGATTTCAATGATTTTTTGGAAATTTTCGAATCACTTCATAGTACACCATTATGGAACTCGAATTGGAAAAGTGAAGAATTTAATTGGTTAAAATTAGCAGTTTTCGCGGAAAAATTCAAAATTTCAACTTTATTTGAATTTTCGACCAAATACATATTTTCACCAATTCCTGTTAGTTTTTCATATTATAGAGATGAAGAGGCTCAAGAGTTTTATAAAAAATATATTGAAAATATTTTAAAAATATCTGGGGTCGATACTGAAAAGGCTAAAAAATCTGCCAAAGAAATTCTTGAATTTGAAATTAAATTATTCGATATAGGATGGATCGATGATGAGATATTATCAATTGATGATTTTATAAAAGAAAATCCAGAAGTTAATTGGAGAAGCTACTTATCCGATATATTCGATATAGATGAGAATAATTTAAATGTATCACAAACGATCACATTTCGAACAAATATAAAAAATATAACTGATTTAATAAAGAAATCTGGACCTGAGATTGTTGCAAATTTTATGATGTGGAAAATTTTTAAGGACACAATTCATGCATTCGACAGCCGTTACAGAAATGAATATATACAATATCAAAATAATATTGGTGGATTTATTGGTTCGTATAATCCTGAAAGAGTATGCGATATCAACAGTGATTTCAAACCAATTGCAAAGACATTATATCTTCAAAAATATTACCAAATTAATGAAGAATATTTCAATAATATAATTACAGAATTGCGTGAATCTTTATTGGATGATATCAATAAATTACATTGGTTGGAAGATTATGAAAAGGATTTGGTTATTGATTATTTAAAAAATTTCAAAATTGAAATTACACCTTCACCACCATACTCAGTGGAACGGTTAAATTCAGCCTACTCCGAGTTTAAAGTTATTCCAAATAAATATCTATTAAATTATTTGAATTCCCAATATTTCAGTGAGAAATATGCACTTCGACGTCATGATGTGGGAGAATTTTCATATTCCTATTCATTTTATAATTCAACTACAAACGTTATACACATTTCAGTCGGTTATTTATTGCCAATAAATTATCATCCAGAATTTTCAAATGCTCTTAATTTAGGTGGTTTGGGTACATCACTTGCAGAACATATTATACGAGGAATACCTTTTATTGATGACTATGATCCACCATCATTCGTAGATGACAGAGCATCTGATTTAGTGGAATGCTATCGAAAAATACAAAATATAGAAGATCCTAGTTCTTATAAAATTTATTATCAAAATTCAGTAATCACAAAAACTTTTGATATCTATGAAAAATGGTTAACAAATAAAAACTTTTCTGTCGAGAAGAAATTACCAGAATTTGATGCGACTCCGAAGCAACTTTTCTTTTTGAATTATATACAAAATCGATGCGTTTTTCATAATAGAAAATTATTTCGAAATGATGATATTACATTGGCTTTGGCGAATCATAAAGGATTTGCGGATGCATTTTCTTGTCCAATTGATAGTCAAATGAATCCAAAAATGAAATGTGAAAATATTTTGTAATATAATAAAATTATGTTATCAATAACAATATAAAATAAAATATTTCATATAAATGCAGTTTGCTTTAAAGGCTATTTTGAATTGTCTAGACATCGAATTTTTTTCATTTTCATTCCTGTTTGATAATTACGTACACTACATTCTAGTTTACACGAACGTAGACCTACATAAACTACTTAGTTCTATTGTAGCATATACAAATAAACTGTACTAACCATCCCGGATGATCCGATAAAACAATCAGGAACAATCGTTAATCTTAAGATATCTCCAAAGCTGGTTGTTAATTCTTTTAGAGACTGAACGTACCTTTTATCCAGGCGATATAGTTGAAATCATCTTTTATTAATGAAATATAACCAGTTTCTGTTTATTATGATTTTGTGATTCTAAACTATGAAACACTGGAGCAAGTTTTAGCCAATTAGGTCATCTCGAAGCATACTCTAATCTATTCTACTCATTATTCTCTACTTTAGAAAAAATGTTTGAAAAATCGCCGAAAGACGTCATTTAGGCAAAGTTAATGGACGTATTTCAAGCATCATAACAATATAAAAAAAATCGACCTAACATATAGGTTTACCAAAGAAGACGGTCGATTGAGGTTGTTGCACTCCAGAGAACTCAATATGAATCTATTTTTGTTTTAATACTACTACTATTGCCCTTTTTTGATGAAATAAACTTGTAGTTTTCAGATACAATATTTTGAATATTTGAATAATTGTATTTCCAGTTGGACCAGTTATGGGATATCAACTTTATCAAGTCTGCCGAAATGATAATGCTGTAGCTTTTTAGACTAACTAATATGATTTAAAATTTAGTCAATATTCTTGTTCTGGAAGAATCAAACAAACAGTATTTGAATTTTAAAACGCGAAAAGTGTTTAAAATGATTCGTTTTTTATTAAGTTTTTTAACACTATTTTGTGTTTATAGTTTTGTGAAATCGGATAACATTAAAGTTGATAACGATTTGGATTTATTTTGGAAAGAAATTACACCAGAAGAAGTTCAAATAAAACAATCTAAAAGTATGCAAAACTATTTGAACAAATCTGTGAATCCGTGTGAAGATTTTTATCAATATGCATGTGGAAATTGGTTGAAATTTGCTCCAGATCCAACAGTTCGCTTTTTATATTCAGTAAACGATTTGCGGTCTCAAAAGTTAGATTCTAGTACAAATAAGTTTGTTGAGACATTTTATGATCCAAATTTAAATAATCAAAATCATACTTTAAACAAAAATAATGAAACTATGTCGGCCGAGAAGAAGTTAAAAGTTTACTATACAACCTGTATCAATGAAATTCACAAAAATCAAACTGATTTCAATGATTTCTTGGAGATTTTCGAATCATTTCATAGTACACCATTATGGAACTCAAGTTGGAAAAGTGAAGAATTTAGTTGGTTAAAATTAGCAGCATTCGCGAAAAATTTAGGAGTCAATACTTTATTTAATTTGGACATATCGAATAAGACATTCTCTCCACTTGATATCAACTTTATTTATTACAGAGATGAGCAAGGCCAAAATCATTATTTGAAATTTATTGAAAATATTTTAAAATTAACTGGAATTCATTCTGATAGAGCAAACAAAGTGGCGAATGAAATTCTTGAAATGGAAATTAAATTAATGGATATTGGATGGATGAGATCGGAAACAATTTCAATTGAATATTTTATAGAAGAAAATTTAGAATTCGATTGGGAGACTTATTTTTCCGTGGTGTTTGGAACAAGTTTAGATTTGGCACATCCAATTACATTAAAAGTGAATATTGAAAATTTCAAACATTTCATTAAAACAAAGAATCATGAAAATATTGCCAATTTTATGATGTGGCAAATTTTGAGAGATAATCTTCATTCATTCGACAGCCGTTATAGAAATGAATATAAACAATTCCGCGAAAATATTCATGTATCTCTTGGTGAAGATTATGGACCTTACAAATCTTGCGATGAGGACATTAATAATTTCATTCCGATTTCTAATACTTTATTCTTTAATAAATATTTTCAAATTAATAAAGAATTAGTTAATAAAACAGTTGAGAAGTTGAGAAAGACTTTACGAGATGATTTAGATAAATTAGTTTGGTTAGAAAATGACGAAAAACATGAAGCAATTGATTATTTAGAAAATTTCAAAATTATATTTGAATTTCCACAAAAAAATTTGGTGGAAAACTTGAGTGCAGTTTACTCCGACTTAAAAGTTACTCCAAATAAATATATCCAAAATTTCTTGAACGCAAAACAATTTCAGAACAAAAATCATATTCGATCAGAACTGATACAAATATCTTCATTTTCGTATTCGAATTCAAACAGATCTATATACAAATTTGAAATTCCAATTGAAACGTTTTTACCATCAAATTATCATCCAGAATTCTTGAATGTTCTTAATTTCGGTGGTTTAGGTACATCACTTGCAGAAATTATTATACGACATATTCCATTTATTAATGCCGAACAACCTCCAGAATTTGTTGATATTAAAGCAGCTGAATTACAGAAATGTTACGGGAAAATGCAGATTTTAGAAGACACTAGTTCTTATAAAATTTATTATCAAAATTCAGTAATTGATAAAATGTTAAAGATCTATAAAGATGACTTAATAGTAGATCAAGAATTACCAGAATTTCAAGCAACTCCAGAACAACTTTTCTTTCTGAATTATGTACAAAATCGATGCACCTTCTATGATGGAAAATTATTTCGAAATGATGATATTACATTGGCTTTGGCGAATCATAAAGGATTTGCGGCAGCATTTTCTTGTCCAATTGGTAGTCAAATGAATCCAGAAATGAAATGTGAAAATATTTTGTAGTATTTTGTAATTTAAATTTTTATTAGTTTAAAAATATTGTATATTGAATATTTTAATTTATTTTGGGACAAATAAATAAAACATATTTTAATAAAATTAGTGAATTGAAACTCATAAAAATGAGTTGTGTACAATTTAAATTATAATTCCCATAAAACTGTTCTTCCATTTTCTTATTTTCATTGAAAAAAGGGATGCTTTTGGTAACCCAAATGATTTTTTGAATTGATTACAATCTAAATAAAATTTTAAAATTGCTGAGATCAAGAACTTTATTTCCATAATAAACTTTTGATTTGGCTTTTCCTAAATTTATGGAATATTCAAATATTTGTTCAAGTATTTTTTTAGATTTGTTTGATCTTTATTATATCAAATATTTGTTTAAAATTTAATAAAGATGAAAATATCAGTTAAATTTTGTATTATTGATTTAAGCTTTTAAAAATCTACTGAGCTTACTTTAATTAAAGTAAATAACTTGATCTTAATAACATTAGGTGCGCTTTTTTCATCGTCAGGGTTAGGGTCTAGGTCTGCTTCATAACATGTAAAGGCAACAACAACATAACCCAAATATTTATGGGGGTCAGGGCCTGAGACCCCAATAGATTTTAGTTATGTAAAATTGCAAGAGATAGACCCCTATGAAAAAAATGCACTTATTGACAAATTCATTTTTTGTTGTGAATAATAGAAATGCGTTGCCCTATAAATTCGGAATTATCTTCCGGGTCCGACCATTGAAGTATCCGTCTAATTCAAATCGCTGTCAAATGTTAACCGTACATCTTGCAATACTAAAATTTGACATGAATATTACTTGACATATTGTCTGTCAGTAGAAAAAATTATTTGTTGGTGAAAAGACGCGTTCTTATTTTTTTTACAATCAAAAGGACTACTTCGTACGCTTGCTCACTGGTGATTTACCAAATTTGGTATTTTCCGATGAGAAAACATTCTGCATTGAACAATTTCTCAACAAACAAGAGATGTGCCGATGCTAATTCTGAGAATTTGAGAGTCACAAGAAAAATAAGGTGAAAAAGATTTGACTCATGAATGGAACCGTTTAAGCCAAGACATCGTGCGAGCATCGTGTGGATCGTTTGAAATTAGATTGAAGCTGGTGATTAAGGCAAAAGGTGGTTATATACCATTCGAATAATTGTAAAATTAACTATGTATTACATACTATCATTTCCAAGCATTTTAATAAAACCGACCAATAAACAAAAAAATTACAGCGTTTTTAAATCCGGACACTTCAATTGCTCTCTCATTAATGCCAACATATTTCAAAACTATTTTATATAGGTACATTAAATTGATATTTAAAGAAAACTTTTATATTATATAAAAATCATCAATAAATTAAATGCAGTTACTCAGCCCATTAAATAAATTTTCATATTTTTATATGAGTATACTTTAGGTAGATGTACATAATAGTAATTCCCCAATGTTGTAGCTCTGAAGTGATCGATGAATTTAGCTTTCCAGAAAGCTTTCATTATAATGTATATTAACCGTCATTTATTTTCTAAGAAAATAATAATTCTATACTTGATATGTCTATCAACAAATCGATGTTTTCATCATTTCGAAGAATACCTAATCCAAATGGGAATATCGATACCCAAATTATCCAAGATGAACATAATTTCATAATAAAATCCTTAAGGCGATAATATCAAGTTTGATAGAATATTTTATCCATTATATAATGGAATTCTCTAAGTAAGTAGAGAATACGAAATGAACAATCTCTAATAATTCAATGATTATATAGGATTTTGTATCTTGAAGTTTTGTAAATCTATAACTCTTTCAATTATTTATGCTATCAACTTTGAGTCGATTTAGATGAATAGATATATAGAAGAAGTGGTTTGTGATATATGTATTTCTCGTACTAATATAAAATGTACAAGATTTCTAATCAAACCCAATTTTACCGAAAATGGGGAGTGAAATTTACCTTATTTCGATATAAATCAGACTATTATAATATGGTAGAAGAAATATAAAAGAATCTGCGAAATATTGTATTTTGGACTATTTGGTCGTTACAGACATTTTCTAGAAAAATTCACATGTTAGTGTTGAGTGTGCTCCCAGTCCTTTAGTTAAATCCTTGTTGCTTGTCCCTAATGAGTATCAGGTATTCGAATTTAGAAAGCTCTAGAATATTTCATTATGATGTATTTCATTAAAACTTTTTTCTGTTCCACCTTGTCAAATCTCTCACAAAATCTAATATCACGGTCTGCTAACATTTCTTCGTTATCTTCCTTAAGCATTCGGCAAAAACTTAACTAATTCATTAGCACCTATCTGATGATTGATTATATATGGATGTTTAGTAGTAACAGCATTGATGAACTAAATTTGTGTTTCATATAATCAATAATTGACTACTTTGTATATCCATATTATCATAGAATTTTTTATGAAAAGATTAGTTATGTTATTAACACCAAAATTTAATGACCATTTCGATATTTCTTAGTAGAGTACAAACGTAATAGTATTCTATGGAAATGGCATCAAACACAATGATAAGTGTCATCATAAAAGCCATAAAATCAATTAAATGTGTGATTGAACGAAAACTTTAGTCATTATTTTCATCAATTCATATTTCTATTTGAATATTAAACCTTTTATCAATTTATAAAATAGCATATTTCTTCAATTTGCTTCAATGATTTAAGCAATCGATTAAATGCTTCATTTATTCGTTACCTCGTGAATGATAGCATATATAATGCCTTACTTTAAGCATGTACATATCTGAAGTGTTCAAAATCATATCACATCAATAATTGAGATTTAGTAGGTCCATTTCCTATGAAGTGAAAAGAATTACGATTTTCAATTAAATCAAAATCAATATGTAAAATATAAGTACAGTATAATCTAGATTCTCCGATTCTCTCGTTTTAAAGTTATGTGAAAGAAGAAAACATGTCAAAATCAGATGAAAATTTTAAAATTTTCAAATGTAGATGGCCCTGTAAACAGTTTGAGGCAAAAATTTAGGACCTCTTCACAATTTCATTTAATAATTAAAAAAATAATGATGCTTGAAATAGATACTTAAAATTGATTATTATTATTTAAATGAAAGTCATTATCGAGTTTTAAAGACAGATTGGGCAATAATGATCATTAAAATCGGAGATCTGTCTAGGATATAACAGAATCTAAAATGAATGTGTACGTAATTTATTCTATACTGCTAGAAACAAGATTTGAAAAGGTTTTTCATAACATATATTATATGAACTTTATGACTAACCATATATAATAAAACTAATCTATTTATTTGTTAGCATTACTGAAGAAAAGCTAAAAGATAAAAGATGCTTTTAAATTTATTAAGAAATTCTCTGACAAAGTGTCAGATTTTTTTTCCTATCCATGTCATGTACAATATCTGAATTTATTATAATTAAAACAAGATGAAAGATTTCATTTCTAAGAATCTATTTATTATTAGAATGTGTTGAAATATTTTTTGAATCTGAAAATATACTAATACTCTTATTTGTAAGGCAAAATGTTTCAATGAAATATATTTCTCCAACAAAATGTAATTACTTAAAGTTCTACAAATTAAATAAAGCGAAATTTCAAATTTTTTAGAATATGTTTAACAAATAACGACTTAAAGAACCCAACGGGTAAAGCTTTGTATAATCAATGCATAAATAATTCTAATTTGTCGCTGAATTCGAAGTGTGAATCTAAAAAGCTAATTTTTGACAATTTTTAAGGTCGAAATGTGAACTTAAATATGCACTATTTCGAAGTAATAAATTTCAAATACAAATATATTGTATTTAGGTCCTTAAACTACTATTTGCAAAAGCTGTTATCATACTAAAAGTAATTAGTTTACAAAAATTTGGTTCTAAACTACTTTGACTCTCCAATTACTACCATTTTGCGAGCCCCCAAGAAAAAATATATATGTTTATGTAGGATGGCTATGCTATCAGATGCAAGAAACCTAATTCATGTAAAGAAAATGCCGACATGATCATTGTTAACTTACGGACTATTGAGAATGTAAACATGTTAATACAGCTGCATGGTAATATTCGAAACAAGTCCTACGCAAACAATAGTCAGGATTGTAGAATGGTTATTAGAGTTGAGGAATATAATCGATGCAGAAAAAAAGTCGACAATGATCTTGAGTAAGACAGTCTAGATTGGATCAATGCTAGAGAAACGAAGAATAAAAGGAAGTTGAAATAAAGCGTTTTGCTTTTCCCTCGTCCTTTTTTTTTACATTTATGATACTAGCCCCCTTGATATTCAGTCCTATTTACGGACCTGTCTAATGCACTTTTATGGAGTTTTGCGATGTTTTGAATTTTTCATATGATAGTAGTACCATATATTAAAAGAATGGTAACAATAGTGACAACTTTTTGATATAACTAGTATATAGAAACAATGTAATAGTAGAGGCAGACATATTCATACCTTAGTATCGATACTACATTATAGCCTTGTACCATGGTATAAAAAGGGGTTGGCACACATCAAACATAGTATTTGTTTGACATTTGAAATTCTGCCATTTCAGCGCGAATATGGGAATTTATTTTCGCTCCTTTTAAGTCCTCTATATGATTCCTACAAACATCTATAAATTTTGAGGTTTCATTAACTCATAAAATTTTGCGTATTTAAAGACTTTTTTCAGTTTTTTAAAATAATTTTTTCGAAAAAAAAAAGTGTAAACATGTGTCAATTGCTAAGCTTTTCTACAAAATTTCATTCGCTATTTTCCGCTTCAATAAAAAGGCGCGACAATCAATAAAGAATAGATTACAGTGGCCGAAAAAATTGATTAAAAAAGGAAATACCACGTACTTTTTCGAATTTAAATACCAGATTTATGCTACGTAGTTGAAATGGTATTCGGCTAGTATTCAACGACACACACATGGTATACGACATGGTATCCTTAAACTATGGTATGAATACCCTATGTGTGCCTCTAGTATAAGGTATATCAAAGATCATCAGACGCAATGAAATTAGGTCCTTTGGAATTTTAGGCATAATTATAAATTTGCCTTTTAAATCTTATCAAAATTTGAATAAAATATCCCTGTTTTTGTTGTTGTTTTAACCAACAAATAAGACAAGAAAATCACTTGAAAATTACTTCAAACAATAATAATCTTAAAGATTTATATATTCTTAAGAACTTTTTCCGTTCGTAACAATGGATTATATTAATTAGATTGTGTGAAACCAATTAGATTTACCTTTTAAACACTTTTTATTATTATTTCGCAAAAAAATTTCATTGGAAAAACTTTAATTATGAGAGAACCATTTCAGTGAAGGTTAATTTCCTGCTTTTCTTCTTCTTCTTCAAAAAAAAGGACGAAGAAAAATGCTTGAAGCTTAATAAATATACTTATTTATGTATATAAGTCTAAAATCAGTTTGTTTGTGATTCTTTTTTGTGTTGTTTTGGAATTTTCTTATAACACAGACTTCTTAATTTTCCAGCCCTTCGAAAAGATTTTCATTCTTATTTATAAGTTTTACTTTCTAGAGTGGGTGTGTTGGGAGGTTTAGTAATTTTTTTTGTTTTGTTTTCTTTTCTTTTATTTATGTACATACGTCGTTTTTCATGGATTTATTTATAAATCTTTTAGAAAGCGATTTTTTTCTTCTTAATCTTATATTTTATCTTTTATGTAACAAAACAAAAAAAAAAAAACTGGATTATTCCTTAATAAAGTATTATATGGAAAATGTTGAAATGTTTAAGACGCCTTGTTAAAAAAAAAAACAAACAAAAAAAAAAAAAGAAAATTTTTTCCTAAACAGAATAATAATTTTCTGTAAATATGATTTTCTTTGGAAAATTATTTTATTATAACATTAAATATTATACCATATAAAAACCTAATTTAATTTAAAAATTCATTTTCCTTCCAATTAGTCAAGTATAATTTGGACTTTAGATTATTTCGGTAGAAAAAAATTACATCCTGATGGACACACATAAAGGGACTAAAATTTAACATAAAATTGCCGTATTTACAGTACTTAAAAGAATGTTGTTCAAATATAAACAAGAAAGTTTTGTGTGTGAAATTTAATAAACTTCATTAAGAAAACCTTTGTAATTACTGTCCGGCAGGCATCATTAGGAAAAATGTTTATTTTATACTCAAATGTGAACTACATTTTAGTAAACAGAAAAAAAAACAACATGGAAACACGAAACAACTTCAATTTCAAACTGAAAGAAGAAATTCTTTTCGTATAGAAATGGCTAAGTAAAATACGTTTAATAAATATGTTCCAAATAAATATTATAAAAAGAAAATTGTAATATCCTGACTGGGAACTTACCATGCATCCACCAGTCCAATTCACTACCTTACATGATTACATTACCATTCTTTCTATCTCTCCCTTTTAGATTTGAGTTCAAACGAGACCTGTGAAATTGACTTGTTCCTGTTTTTCGCCCAGAAAACCCATACGAAGTTCTATAGTGACAGGATAATGGCTCGTTTGGTAAAATATCACCCACTAAAATGGATAATATAGTATATGTATTGTTTAATTAAGATTTTTAAAGATTATAACATAATAATATTTTCAGATCCTTTGTGGGAACATTCACCCAGGACTAATTCACAAACAAAAAAGAAGGTATTCTAGCATAACTCTAAAGGAATATATTTTCAGCGATTATTCAATCTATAGGATCTTAATTCATTCATGAAAAAAGAACAACAATATTATATTGTAGACCCTTTTTGTTGGTTTTCACTTTTATTAAGAGTAAAATCTTTCAAGATAAAAGACATGAAATTCACTATTGACTTTTATATCGTACAACAAATTGTTTTCTCAATAATCCTTAAAGTTTTTTATTTTATGTTTGGTTGAAAGAATTAGACAAAAAGGACAATGAAAATCGAAAGTGTTTTGAAGGTTCCTTTCTTTTTTTTGGCAACACGTTAATACTAAATCTTTTAAACCGAAAACATTTTCATCGGAATACTTGCTGTTGGTAGGCACTTCTCATTTATTTCGGATATAATCACAGAAATTGTTTTGTGGTAGTGGAAAATTGTATAAGCTGTCTGAAAACTTTCAGAATATCCTTAACACTTTTTGGGATTTCTTTCTATGAATTAAGATCGTTTCGAAAAGATGTGGTTTGGATACGAAAGAGGCTTGTGTGTTTTTATAATATTTGAAAATGAAAAATTTATATACAAAAAAAAGAAAATTATTGAAAAAAAGTAATTAGAAAATTATTCTAATGGAAAATAAATTCCTTGACGATAAAATTGTATCTTTTAAAATTAAAGAAGTATTTTCTTTCTATGTAATTATTGTATTTAGATTTAAATAATAACATTTTCCATTTTGGTTTATAAAATTTCCTAATTTTTGACCACAAATAACTAATTTTTCGGGTATTCATATTTTGTGGAAAATCAATTTATAATAATAACAGACTTTCCCTAGATTAATTTCAATACTTTGATTCACATCCTCGAGAAAAATGTTTAAATTTTCATGAGATTATTAATTCCTGATTAAAAATCTGTAGAAAATCTGCATTTAGAGACTTATCAGGACTTTAAATATTCTTTAAAAACAGTCCATTCCCGGTTACAACAAAATCTATTGAATCTAATCTGGGTTCGCATCAAATCATTGCCTTCTTCTTATTCCCAATGGCGCCATGAAAATGTTTACCATATATAAAATGGAAGTGAAGATTATAAATGCATTGTTTTTAAGGCCATATAACAAACAACAATCGCTTGATACTTCTTAGTTTTCGAATTTGTTTTCACATTTCTTTTAGTCACAAAAGTGTGCGAATAAATACGATTAGCCAATTTAAAATCAAATTATATCTTCTTAATGAACCCTAAAATTTTCCAAAAGACAATAGCTTAATTTTCCATTTCGATTTTTCACTAGCCCTAGGACTAACTTCAATCTAAATTCATTTACTTTCATTAATTTTGAAATGTAATTGATTAGTATCTAATTTATTAGCATTCTCTAACTTATTATTGAATCTATTTTAATTATAGGCATTTATTTATTAATGATAATAATATTTAAGACACAATTTCTAATGTCGTTGACGTAAAATTAATTGTTTTTCCTTCTTGAATTTAATACGTGACAAAGAAAATTTCTAATTTCTACTATTTATTTGTTGTGTTGCGTAACTCATAAATTTATATATATTTTTTTAATAGCATTATTTGGTAATTTTATGCTCGTTTAAAAGAAAAAAGAAAGTAGGACATTATTATTCTCATTTAATTAGCAATTAACGTTTTAATGGTTCTATGTAGATTTTAATAAATTAGAAAAGATATATTTTTTTATACGAAAGAGGGTACTATACATATTCGAATGGTCTCAAAAAGGCCCTAGATTTGTATACAAACAAAAGTTATATCTAGTTTTGTATGCAGGTCCGGCTGTCCGTCCGTCCAACCGTGTATAAGATAACTCCAAACCGCAGTGTCCGATTTTAAGGAAATTCATAATACCAATTCGTTATTCCTGAACTTGATTTATACCCGCCGTACACTTGAGCTAAGCGAGCTAAACTACGTAAGCAAAGTTTCTCGCTGAAAGTGAAAAATTCAGCATTTGCATTGGTTTGAAACTACGTCGCCTGGTCATGAGCGACACGAACTAGTTCAGGCCTCAACTACGCGAACGATCTTCCCTGGTATCGCTGACAATAACTTATATGTTCTTTCAGCACTATTATACGGTGTAGAATCGATGCTTGCAAAAGTGTAGTATGTCTTCTTTATTTTGTGGTAGTATCTTCTCGACATAAATGTGTAAGTTTCAAGGGGAATATGTGTAGTAATAATTCGTCGATACTGTACTCACACATTATATCTCTCTGACGGCTCAAATAGAAACGGATGGCATGAATTTACCAAAAATATCGCCGCGTAGTTTAGCTCAAGTGTGTAACGGGGTTAGCGATCCCAGCTATGCTATGTAACTACAGGAGAATCTCGCCCGGATAGCTTAGCTCAAGTGTGCGACGGGCCTTAATATTGCATTTCAGTATAAAATTTTAGGGTGGTTTCTTCCTCAGACAGAGTCAGAGTTCATATGCTAAACTATAGATTTGTTAACTATGAGTCCTATTTCGACCATATTCTTTAATAATTCCATTATTTTCATGAACTTTTTTTAGGACCAGGTTTCCTTTCCATATTAAAATGTTCTTCTGTTTATGCAACTTTTCATTAATATTTTCCACTGAGTTCCATCGTTTCACTATTAAAGTTATTTAGCTCCTTTTGAAACGTTTAATTGTGGTTTAATTGTGGAAATCAAAAAAATATCCCAGGTCGTAATTGCTTCGCCAATTAACAATTAGAAAACAAAATAATATAAATTCGTTCTACACCTCAGAAGAAGCAAAAAGTCAAGCAACTTTCTTTGGGGTTGATAACATGATCCTAAACAAGTATATTTCCGGTAATTTTTGCCTGTATAAAAAGTTTTTCTTCTTCAGTTCCTTTTTTTTCTTCATTTTTTGCCTGAAATGTTTATCAAGGGACTTTGGAAGATTAAAATGCGATGAAAATTATATTCATAAAATCCTAGAAATAACGGTTATTCCTTTAGGAAGAGGTTTCTAATCCGATAAAACTAAATTGCTACTGAATTAGCGGATATAAATTTATCCCACAAAGGAATATGATTAGGCGCCATGAAATGGTTTTTTTATGATTTTAGATTTCGTAAAAAGTATTCCCCAATTTATTAAGATAAAAAAAAATATTCTTGTAAAAGGTGTAAACTCGATTGTTATATAAGAATTATTCAAATTTTTGTTAATTATTTAAGCTAAATTCCTAAAAAAAAAAAGAATTTTTCTTTAAAATTTTAGTGTATTTGAAATTTTTTTCAAAAAATCTTGTAAATTTAAATTTTCTTTTTCCATTTTTTTTGCTTTTATTAATTGAAAAGTACTTAAATAAAATTTCTGAACAATTAAGTTCACATTTATTTTCTTAGTAATAAGAAAATTTCTTTAAAAAATTTTCTCATTTATTATTATTCAAGATATTTTTCCTTCCAGAAATCAAGTGAAAACTTTTTTCCAAGTTAATTTTATAATAATGAAATATTTGTGTTTTATTAAGTTTCCTCCCGTTTTCAAAATAATTTATGAACTTACGAAATTTTATTTTATTTAACAGAAAATTCAAGGAAATTTATTACAAAACAATTTTTGAATTCGAAACTTTCAAATATAATAAAAGAAAAACATAATATTTTAATTGAGATTGAATAAATACAAGCGATTTGATAAAGATTTAATTTTGTGAATGGGAAACTTTTATAACGCTTGTATCCTTTGAATTTAAGACATGTTATGTTCAATCTATAAGAGATAGGAACTGGTGATAACGGAGGACGAACAGATGTGATGATTCGCCGTTTTATCGCAGAATTTTGTTTAGCGATGAGGCCCATTTCTGGCTAAATGGATACATCAATAATCAAAATTTCCATATTTGGACTGATGAACAACCCGGAGAGTATCAAGAGCTACCGTTACATACAGAGAAATGCACGGTTTGGTGTGGTTTGTGGAATCATCGGTCCATTTTTTTTTTTCTAAAAATGAGGATGGAACCTGTTATCGCGCAATGATATCGGAGTATTTGCAACCTGAAATTGAAGCCCGTGATCTTCAGGACATTTGGTACCACCAAGACGGCGCTACTTGCCACACAGCCCGTGAAACCATGGATTTATTGCGAGAACAATTCGTTGAACAGTTAATTTCAAGTTTCGGATCGATGAATTGGCCACCTAGATCATGTGATATCACACCTCTACACTTTTTCCTTTGGGGATATGTAAACTCCAATGTCTGCATAGATAAGCTGGGTACGATTAAAGTCTTGGAAGACAACATTACTCGCGTTATTCGCCAAATACCACTCGTAATGCTCGAAAAAGTGTTTTAAAATTGGATTTCTTCAGTAGTTTGTGAGACCCTCAGAACTGATTAGTCCAGTTTTATATTTAAATTTAACAAGAGAAATTAGTATAGAATTTGGTATATGTAAACAAAGTGTAGTAGCATAACGAACTTCATTAGAATTTATCAAATAAATTTTATTTATAATATTCTTTTAAAACTTTTTTTTTCAATCCTGTAAAAATTTCGCTGACAATTTAGTATATAAAAACAGATTAAAAGGAAAGTAGAACAACATGATAAGAAATTTGTATGAACTATTTTCTTGAAAAGTACCTACTTTCTCTCATTTTATTGCCTTTTTCAACTTAGTCTTGTATTTCTTTTTCCTTTAATCAGAATTGTTTTCCGAGGCGTACAGAAATTTAGAAATGACTCGAAGTCGTCTCTATTCCAGCCAGCCTTCTTTTAATATACATTTACACAGCAAATTTTCAAAAGGCTTTTCGAATATAAGAAAATAAACTTTTCTATTTTGCCATTCATTTCAAGTTTAGTATAAAGAAAAATCTACAATAAAAATAAGAAAATTGAGTTAAAAAATTAAATGTTTATTTTTTCTAAGGACAAACACTCCTAAAGTTGAAGTTCGATTACAAAATGAAAAGAAATTTTTATACAATGATTCTTTTTGATGATAATAAAAGCTAGTAATTAAAGTTTCTTCTTTTTTATATGAAATATACTAAATCTTGTTTACCCATTACATCTTTCTTCCTTTTTTCTTTAAGTTTAAAATAAAAGAAACAATGTTATAATGGCAAGCAACCATTAAAGAATAGGTATTTTGTAATTATATAATTACAGTGTTAATTAAAGTCTCTCCAAAGTCTAGGTAATTATTTTGTCTACAAATGTAGTATTAGACACTTCTTGATATTTTAATGGGAAACATCTTAAAACAATCCTTGAAGTTTGTGCAGATCTTATTCCCTTTGCCCTCAGAGAAAGGTTGCTATTCGGTAGTTCAAAATTTTCTCCGAATTTTTGAAATTTCATAGATTTTCCTTATCAGAAATAGAACTTCAATTATCAAAGCTTAATTCAAAAAGAAAAGTAATTCCTTGAAGAGTCGCAAGTTCAACGATATCGTTAGACAACCGACTTACCACCTAATCGGATGTTTGACATATTAATTTGGCAATCAAATGCTTAAATTACTCAAGGGTGAATTAGTTTTGAATTGAAATAGTCTCAGCGGTATGCATGCCTTTATTTTATCTCGAAAAGTCCTGAAGGCAAAAATCATTACAAAAAACTAAGCTTTTCTTGTATAATTATTCTCATTCAACTTTTAAAAAAAATTATATTGTCGGCGCATTTTGTTCCTGGTTTGTCTGTCTGTTTGCATATTTAAATTAGGGGAAACATTTCTGGCACTTAAGGTCTACACATTTATAATGAAAATTCGAATTTCG
Source organism: Xylophagus ater (assembly GCA_963422695.1). Classification (NCBI taxonomy): domain Eukaryota; kingdom Metazoa; phylum Arthropoda; class Insecta; order Diptera; family Xylophagidae; genus Xylophagus; species Xylophagus ater. The sequence continues at coordinate 6,161,585 of OY730478.1, forward strand.
AAAACTTATAAACGAAAGCTTTTTCTTTACTATCGGAAAATGTGCTGCCAAATTTTAAATCAGGTAAAAAGAGATAGTATAGAATGTAATTCTTGAAAAGGATAACTATTCTTTACACAGAATGGTGGTGTCCTTAGACTAAGCCGAATTGATGGTTATATGCCAACAGTACTATTCAAGATACACGTGCCGATGGGTATACGTTAAATTTTTCCTGAAGTCAAAGAACGAGTTTTCCATTTCTTATTGGTATTTTAAGAAATGTATTCGATATATCGAATTCAAACTGTGAAATTGTTAGAACCTAAAAAAAGTATAGAAACTTCTAAAAACACATTAAACTTTTTTTCCCTTCTTATAGAATTTTATTTCTTGTTTTTCGTTGATTGTGAATATTTTTTTGGTGTTATAACATTTATTTGAACGAGAAAAGCTTTTCACCGATCTTTTCGTGATGTTATTTAAAAATTGAAAGTTAGATTAAAAAAGTTTGAATATTTAAAAACTGTATAGTAAAATGAAAGAAGAGAAAATTTATCTAAAAATATGAACCGCACAAGAAGGATTTATGTCCACATTGTCTTCCATATCTGGTATCTATCAGCACATGGTATTCTATGAGAAGATGATATACGATATACCAAAAACCTATATGATGTTGGGTTGTTGAATATTTTAATATATTATTAATATTTTCTACTTCAATTTGAATGTTTTTTAGCATAATTCATGTTAATTAAGTGATAATAAGAACATTTTATGAATTTTATCATCCCTTTTTCCCACATAAGAAATAATATTATTTTTATGATCATCACTGTAATCCTTAAGTACACAAATTTACGCATATATTTACATAATTATTATTAAATTTATATATTTTCATATAAAGTGTTTACTATGGGTAAAATACATCGAAAGAAGCAACATATTAAATCTGGGATAATGAAATTGTATAGGGATAAAAGGATGTGGAAAAGAAGTATTTTCAAAATTGTATTTTAATTTTTAATTAAATCATTGATTAGTATTTTAATTAAAAATAAATGATATGTTGATGTATAATATCAATGATAGAGGGAAGAAGTTCTTTCTTTTTAGTATAAATCAAGTCTAGTCTAAAGAGTATTAGGAACATTTTTAAATAGATTCTGGATTACTGGAAGAGAAGTTTTGACTATGTAAAGAATATAATAAATATGATTTTTTGTATATTTAGGAAACTTTTTTTCGGAAAGTGACAAAACAATTTCAAATCCCTGGAGGACTACTCAAAAATTGTCTCACACAAATCCTTGAGCATAATTTTTTTGTTTGCGTACTAAGTACTCAATCAATTAGGAATAAAATTGTGGGCTATGGACAGAAAGTATTGAACAAAGAATTAACATTAAGTTTTGTGTAAAGAACGAAATTTCTTGTAGAAAAATGTTGCAGTGGTACAAATCATTTGGTGAGAGTCGCGAAGAAGTCGAAGACGAACCTCGTTCAGGAAGGCCATCAACCTCAACTACTGATAAAAACGTCAACAAAATCAAGGAGCTTGTACTTTTCAATCGTCAATTAACTCAAAGAGACCTTGTAGACACTGTTGGTATATCAAAAGGATCAATACAAACAATTTTAAATGACGATTTGTGCTTGTCTCGTATGTCTTGTCGTCTTGTCCCAAAATCATTGAATTTGTTGTCGGTTTTTCATCGAAAATCAAATGAATGTCGTTCCGCAAACACCGTATTCGCCAGATATGGCTCCGTGTGATTTTTATCTTTTTCCTCGATTGAAATTACCACTTCGTGGACATCGTTTTAAGTCAGTAGAAGTCATCCAAGAGAATTCGTTGGCCGCTTTGAAGGCTAAACCGGAAGCTGAGTATAATAAATGTTTCGAAGACTGGAGGAAACGTTGGAATAAGTGTATTCAAGTGGGAGGGGATAACTTTGAAGGAGACATGATAAATTTGAATGAATAATCAGTCTCATTACTTTTTGTCCATAGTAGTATTAAACCTATTCTTTTTATATCAGTCCAATTACAGGTTCAGAATAAAATTCGTTATATCAACTTTCATTATAATTATGTGAAATTTTCTTAATTATTAAATTACGTTTAGATTTATAATTAAGACTGACTTTACAATACACAACCTAAATCTATAATTATGTTTCAGGCGACCTTTGTTGGATAATTTAAAGTTCATTTCCTTATAAAAGCTTTGCTATAAATTTATTAGTGTTTTCCTTCAAAATATTACCTATAACCTTTTCCAATTTAGAGTTGGATATATCCTTTTTTTAAAGTACAATTTAAATTTCGTATAGAATTTATGAAATAAATAATATTCTTTAGTTCATAGAATTCAAATCTTTTATGCGAACTTTTGTTTTGGACAAAATTTGGAATTACCGAAGTCAGATATTTTATGGTGTTTTAGAAGTTAGAACCAACTTCCATTATATTATAAGAAGTTTGAAAATTGTTTTTTAGTTGATAATTGTGACCTGCATTATGAGTAATTATTGGCTAATAAAATGAGGGCATTTTCACAATAGAATGTCCATATGCAAACTTTACTTGTAAAACTTTAGTCGGCAATTGGTAGTATCAACAATCTGAAAATATTTTATCCAAAGAAATGTGGGCTCATTTAATTCTGGCACTATATACAAGGATGTTTCAATGTTCAAATTGAAATGAAAAATATAAAAAAGCATATACAAATTACATCTTAAATAATAAAGTATAAGACTTTTAAATGTGCTTACTTCTGATGGAATCTTGAAAATCAATATTTTGAAATAAGTATATCATTAAACCTTGTTAAATACATGTAAAAACTCATCTTTGAAAGAACCAAATTGAAAAGAAAAATTAAGCATAAAAGAAAATTCCACACCTTACAAATATGTTTTTCATTGAACTTCTTTCAAATTAGTTCCAAATTTAAATGTCAGTCAACCAAAAATCAGTCAAAAAATTGTGTCCCAAAATTCTTATTAACCTTCTTTATTCAATTTGATTTTTTCTCCTTTTAAATTTTCCAGCAACTCAAATCAAAGGAAAATCTTATAAAGAAAATATATTTCATGTAACTTTGAAGATGAAAATGTCCAGAAAATTTAATTTACTGGAAAATCTGTTAGAACATGAATTTCAACAACTTTTGTGTTTATTAGAAGAAAATTTGAACTATCTTTTTTTTGCAGAAATATAACTTCAAAAGGATTCAATTTTCACTTTTTTTTTTTGTTGCAATTTGAACATATACAGAATTTAAACTAGACAAGAAAATTTTTGTAAGAAATCATAAAATGGAAAAAGGAAAAATCAAAAATTTCAAATTCAGTATTTTTCTTGTATCGGAAATTTGATTTATATTTTCCAATAAAAGTGAACTAGACAAGGATGTATCGAATATCGAAGTCAGTTAAAAGGAAATTCATTTATTTGAGAGAAAAGGAAAATGTAAATGTTATTTGGATTTTTTTTTATTGCTTAAAAGAAAATTGATATTTATATTTAGTGAAAAATTTCGTTACAATATGTCATAATGTTATTCGAGATCGAATCAAAACACACACTAGTCTGGACAAGAAGTAATGAGAGTGATTAAATAAAACACAGAAAATATTTTATTCATCCAAATTCATCATGTCTCCTTCAAAATAATCCCATCCCACTTGAATACATTTATTCCAACGTTTCTTCTACTCTTCGAAACATTAATTATACTCAGCTTCCGGTATAGCCTTCAAAGCGGCCAGCGAATTCTCTTGGATGACTCAAAACGATGTCCACGAAGTGGTAATTTCAATCGAGGAAAAAGAAAAAGATCACACGGAGCCATATCTGGCGAATACGGTGTTTGCGGAACGATATTCAATTGATTTTTGATGAAAAACTGACGAAAAACTGACGTTGTTTTTCATACAAATTCAATGATTTTGAGACAAGACGACAAGACACACGAGACAAGCCCAAATTGTCATTTAAAATTTATTGTATTGATCCTTTTTGATAAAACAATGTCTACAAGGTCTCTTTGAGTTAATCGACGATTGAAAAGTTCAAGCTCTCTTGATTTTGTTGATGTTTTTATCAGTAGTTGAAGTTGGTGGCCTTCCTGAACGAGATTCATCTTCGACTTCTTCACGACCTTCACCAAATGATTTGTACCACTTAAAAGCTTGTGATCTTGATAAACACGGATCTCTGTAACATTTTTCTACAAGAAATTTCGTTTTTTACACAAAATTCAATGTTAATTCTTTGTTCAATAGATTTATCCATATCAAAAAATAGCCGCAACAAATTTTTCACAATTACAAAAGATGCTGAAATTTTTAAACTAACAAAGCAAACATCATGAGATTTCTGTTAGCGGTTCACAACAGTCATACCAATCTATCAAATAAATATATCCAATTGATATTCATTGCGCGCGTATTTTTAAAAATACAGTCTCATTACTTTTTGTCCGTAGTAGTAAATTGCTGGTTCTAATAACCATAAGAACAACAAGAATATGTTGTTCATGCTTTTGGCAACTTAAATCGTATCGAAGCTTTAACTATATATATTATTGTACATGGACAAGTCCTAATTCTTATATTTGTATTGATTTCAAAATTTCCATTTCAAAATATATTTACATGTTAAATCTATTTCCATCCTTTTTCCTATACTTTTGAACAAATAGTATGAAAACCGCTTATTAAGAAAATTAAAATGAATACAAGAAAAAGTTTTATTTGTGCAAAGGCTGATTTAGTGAGGAGATATGTAAATAAAATGTACAATATATTTCGAATCCTTCTACTTAGTATATATTCATATGAAACCTGTACAAATTTGCATAAAATAGTAGTTTTTCAGTTCTATTATTTCTATACATAAAAATAAGTAGAGAATGCAAAGACTTGGAGTATTTACTTGTAAAATATGTACACATGACTTTTTAAAAGGAAGTTAGCATAATATAAGTATTCTGTATTTTATATAGAAAAAAGGAATTACTCAAGTTTTAAGAAAAAAATAAAAAAAATACTAAAGAAATATCGATAAAATTTATTTCATTTGTAAAACTTAAATTTCATTTTGGTTTTGAAAATTCTTTTAAATTTTTCAGTCACTAAAAATCGAAACGTTTTATTGATTCGTGAATATAGGAAATCGTTGATTCATTTAATATAATAAATTCATAATATAGACAAGACTTAAATGGAAATTAATCACAAAAAAGTGTCGAAACTTTATAATTTCTTGAAAAACATATTTCGAAAAATTTTCGGTAGACGACAAGAAGTCTATAAAAATAAATTCTCGATAAATCCTTAAAGCTTAAATTATATTGAAATCGTCGTCTTTAATAGAAATGCAAATATTATTGTCGGTTAATATACCTTTTGGATAGCTTTTAAATCCACAATTCTATAAAATTAAAATTTTTGAATACCAAATACCTATTCGGACTTCTTTTTCTATGAAAATCAAAATTGTTGAAATTTGTGAAAATGACACCACAAAATCCACAATATGATAACTATTAAAAGGATCAAAAAAAAAGAAAGTAATTATTGTTGTGGTTGAAATCCTATTAAAACTTCAAACGATTAATTTAATATTGTTTATCTCGGATTTTGTGGAAATTTATTATACTACTTTAAACGAATGCTTTTCATTTGTACAATATTAGATTTTGGCAATTGAATCGGTTGAATTAATGTGACCATTTTGAATATGATTAAGTCCGGCAGAAACTTATCATTGGATAAGTTAGAATCTTCTAAAAATGTTACTTAAGTAAGGCAAATTAATGGATGAATTTTTATGACCTATGGTAGGTACTACCTCTCAAAAACGCGTTATCCGATTTTGATGAACTTTACAATGTGAGTTGCATATTCCTTAACTTGGCTAGATATTATATTTGAGCAAAATCGATTTAGGGAGACCAAAGGTATAAAGGAAAAACCAGATTGACCAGAAAGTTTTGTCGTTTTTTTTGTTTACGGTTTTCGGATTTAATTGCAAAATTTGTAAATCAATGTAGTTTAAATTAATTATGTAGGTTAACTACATAAATAGACGATACCATGTTAAATTTCAGTCAAATCGGTCTAAGGATAGTGGAGAAAGAAATAATCCTAGGAAAAAATAACCCTCTTTATAAAGTTTTTTTGATGTACTTTAAAAACTAATACACCGATTTGAATAAAATGTACGAATTAGACTTACGCTATTAGGGTGTAGGTTACCTACAAATTGGAAGAAATCTTGAAAAGAAGAAATAAATTTATGAAGAAAAAACCATGAAATATTATTAGTTTAGACAGTTTTCTGTCCCATTTCTACCATAGGGGATCAAAAAATCGTCTATAGGCCGATTTTCAGTTACTATATGTTTATATTTAACATTACTTTCTTGTATATAGTATTTACAGAAAATGTGATGTGATTTGAATAAATATAATGAAGAAACACTATATATTGTAATGTGTGAGCCTAATTAAAGTCATTTCGTTTTCTTAATTACGAAAAAAAAGAAAAATAAATTTAGACTTAATTAACAACAACAAAAAAAAATTAGTATTATTATTCTGTGCAAGATGGGCTAACGATTATTATACTGAAAATAATATATGTAAACTATTATATTGTAGTAAAGTATAAGATTTAATGGGAAATAGTTGTCTGGGAAAATTTTTCAAACGTTCATAGAATGGTTACTTTCAATGAGGGGCCTATTTGCTATATATTAGGGTCTCTATTGAAATTGTCCATTATAAGGACGTCTTCATCATGATTATCTTAATTTAATAAATGTTTAAATATATAAATTAACACAACATATTGTATTGTATAGTCATAGAGAAGTGCAGTTTGAAAAATAGCAAAAGTTATTCTCATAAAATTATAGTTAAATTTTCTTGAAAAGTGGGAAAATTTTATTTCAAGAGACAAATATTTTCATGAACATTTTCTAACTGACCAAAAAAGGTACTTTAATTGAAGAAGCTTTTAATTATTCACGTTCTTATATTCTTAAATAAAAGAAAATCTAGACATGTGTACTCTTTTAGTTATCTCCTTTTGAAATTTTATTATAGAATATTTCATATGAATATATTATCATATCATATCATATAATATTTTGAGGCTAAACATTCACGTAATCCAAATGAAGGTATTAAACGATTCTTGGGACGAACAAAAATATCCCATTATATTTTTAGGTGTTTAGTTAATTACTTAACTATCTTAATCAAAATGGGAAAATTCGGTGTTATCTTTATAACATGTAAAATGAATGACAAAAAGGTTTATTATATATATTTTGTTTGGTGAAATTTTGAATGAAAACGTTATTCGGGTAATATTTAAAGGTCATATTAACTACGTGTTCTAGGATATTATATATCTAATCATCTCATTAATAACAAGTCATTGAGATAAGAACAATCTCCAATATCAATAATGTTCTTATAATGGAGCGTTATAAAGGTAATATATGTCGTAGGCACGATGTACATACGATACGTCTTGAATCGTTAAGAACACAATTATAAGCGACAATATTGTTTAGTCAAAAAGTATACAATTTTATAATTATGATGGCTATCAGATTCAAGAAACCTATGTCGACATGATCATTGTTAACTTACGAACTATCGAGAATGTTAACATGTTCATACAGCTGCATAGTAATATGTAAACATTAGTCATGATTTTAGAATGGCTATCAGAGCTAAAGGAGATTATTGATGTAGAAAAAAGGCCGACAACGATCTTGATGAATGAGACAGACTAGATTGGACCGTTCCTAAATAAATGAAGAATAAAAAGAAGTGCGTATATTACCCTCATCCTTTTTCCTACATACATTGGTTCAAGTGGTTTAGAATGGTATCAGTAATGAGAAGACTCAGGTTCGGTGATATACCACATTGTTATTGTTGATAGAACTTTTCCACTTTAATGCTCTGCAATTAATGAAAATAGTTTAAAACAAACCTAAATAAATACAAAAATATTCAATTAAAAATATTTCTATTTGAACAAATTTCAATATCGAAAATCGATTAGTCACTAGAATCCTAAATATCAAAATTAAATAGCCTTCTGGTGATAAGAAAATTCGACGTCCATCTGGCTGTGATTCTTAATAGGTTCTCTATTATTTTTCCGAAGTCATAATTTTAAGCGCTAAAGTCTTAAAATTAAAAATCGAAGTCTAGAAATATGTAGTACACTCCTAAATACCACATTTCTGGATGATTTAAAGAGTTATCATACTTTCGTCCATAAAATCCTAAATCTCCAATAAATTTACTATTTAATATAACTCCTAAAACTATGCAATATCGACCAATTTTGATCGGAAAACTTTTAGAATGAATTCAAAGAAATCACTTTCACTTTTAAAAACAAATTTGTATCAGAAAGGGTGTGTCTAAAACTAATTACTTTTAATTAAATCAATTTGTTCAGATTTTTAATTGATTAGATAAAATAAATTAGCATTTATATAATACGTATAGTTTTTTAAAATGAAAATGGAAAATCTCATCTATGTGTTAACAAAACTGCATTGATTTAATTATGAAAATGTATTAGCATAGTGTGAGCTATAATTTGTTTTAATTATAAACTAATTTACTTTTTTCTTTTATATAATAATTTGTTAAAAAATCTCGAACAATGACATTGAAAATTATAATTTCACAAAAAAAAAGAAAAGTAAATACATAATCAATTAACTACTGAACTACTTTATTGATAAAAAAAAAATATATAGTCAAGTTTTTATGATTTCATATTTAGTATAGGAAACAAATATGTTCATTAATAATTTTTCCTCATATTATGTAAGATAATTATGGACGCATTGAACTATTTATATTATCGAGCAAAAATAATGCCGAATGCTCATAAATATTAATACAAAATGTTTACTTTGTTATGTTAATTTTTCATATTTCGAGATATTGTTAAAATATGAGCCTCAAAGGTTAGTAATTTGGAAATTAGATTTAGCATAAAAGTCGTCTGAGACCAGTTAAATAATTGCAAATGAAGATGATGAAAATGACATGCCTTCAACAAAGTTTCTTTCCAGTCATCGAAATACCTTAAGAATTCCACTGAATTCTTTTTTATCTCTAAGTGTTCATAGAGGTATTAACACTGAAAAGAACACATATAATTTCCCGTAGGTTTACTCTAAAACCAGGTTTTCTCGTTTGAAAATGAAAAACAAATAAATATAGGAAATTAAAAGTTCACATATTTATTAACCTTATAACTAGTATATAAAGGTAGTTCTTAAAATAAGTTTGATAATCCTTCAGGGTATGATATTGTTGAAAGCAAATTCCTTTATGCAAAGGTACAGCATAGAAGTTACAAATACGTATATCTTGTTGGACTCCTTTTTTATGGGTTGCACAGACTCGATTTACCCGTGTTGGAAATTTTTTTTTTTTTGAGTACAAGTTTGTTTATGTCACCTGATAATCGCCTAGGAGTCATTTTTTGAAGTACGAGAAATCTCCTTGGCAGGCTTATACGTCTCAGCATTGAAACACGAGAAAGAAATCTCGTTGCTGTTGTTTTACGTCTGAGGATTGAGGTCTGAGGTCATTTAAGTGTTAAGATACCGTTTTGAGTATCCACGAAGTGGTAATTTCATCCGAGAAAGCAGAAATAGGATACATGGTGCCATATAAATTATATATTGAATATCATTTTATAAATATTTGGTCCAAATTCATGTCAAATTAACGAAGTATGAACTGGAGCGTTATTAACATGACAATCATTAAAGAAAACAGTCAAATATAACCCATAACATATTTGCAAAGTTTAAATAATGGTTACAATAAAAGCTCTAAAGATAAATCACTTATTTCAAAATTTTAGAAAATACGTAATTTGATTCTATTGTATTTAAATTATTGTTAAATCAGGAAATCAGAGAAGAAAACTTGTTTAGTAATTTATTTCCTCAATAGTTGAGCTAGAAATCCATATTTGATTGCGATTTTAAAGTATTCGGAAGTACAATACTATATATTTGCGGTAAACAAGCGAAAAACATGATCTACAATAGGCTTACTTTTCTTTTGTTAGGAAATACATCGAAATTGCGTGAAATTAATTAATAAATAATTTAATAAAAATCAACATCATCAATTGGGAGTAAGTCTTCCATGAAAATATTACTTATAAGAAATTAATTTTCGGGATCAATTTCATAAATCCTATAACTTTTCTCCAAAAAAAACAAATTGTCGTTTGGTCACTTTCACATTTTATATAAGAAAAACTTCTTAAATAAAAATTTACACGAATTTATCTTCATAAAAATATTTAAAATAAAAATAACATAAAATAAATATTTTTTAACATTTTTAATAATTATTTTTATACAGTGTTGGCATAATGGCGTTGTAGCGTAACGTTTTAATGAAATGCCAATATTTATTTTTTATCCGGTTGAATTAGTATTTAATGAACTTTAGTAACACGAAAAAAATTTTATTAGGAGTTAAACATTGAGATATATTAACAGAAGATTCCCTCCAGGCGAAATGGTTACTGCTATATCTTCCCACAGGCTTACACTAAACGATTCAAGTCCAAGTTTCACAAATTTCGGAGATAAGAACACCGATCAATGAGGCATAATAGTTTAATTTGGTTTTATCTCAGGATGCATTTACAATTCATTTTCAATACATTTTAACCCCCGTTTTTATACTATCCTTTATCAACCCTCTAATATATTTATGTCAGTACTAATAAGTGGATACCGGACTGATATGATTAAACCATTTTAGTCTAAACCTAATGCGGGATACAGAATGACGGATACACGAGTGATTCACCGTTTTCAGTTTTCAGATTGCATTAAAAATAGTCCATCGTGCATCCGTCGCGTTCTGTGTAGTCTAATGGAAAACATATATATCTAAAATTTTAATGCGTCGTGAATCCGCCGTGGATCCTTCATTCTGCTTGGACCTTAAGTGAATACCGAACTGCTCCTATTGTACCTTTACTGGGTTTTATTTTGTTAAGGACCAAATCAAACAGAACTGGTTTAATTCGGGTATAAACGTTCTATATGAAATAATTTTACAACGGAACAAAAAGCATTTTTCGTTACATACACGAGCTCAAAAACGTAAACCGCTATGCCAACACTGTTTTTAAGATCTAACTTTGAGATTGAACCGAAAATTCATATAACTTTTGTGATAATGCGGATAAACTAACTAAAACTAAGAAAAAAAGCTCAAATGGCCGCGCGATGTATCATTATTTATTTAATTTCGAAACAATAATAAAAAAAAACCAAAAACCATAATTGAGTTATTACTTTAAAATAGGTTTATGACCAAAAAACAAAGAAAAACTATTTGAAAAAGAAATTTCATTTCGTTTGAGAAGGCCTATCAATCGAAAGCATTGTTATTAAAAATACTTGTTTTTGTTTTGATTTCATGCTATTGACTTGCACTAAAATATGAATTAAATTATTAACTTTATAGTACAAATCGAAACTGTTAAACTTGACCTCAACCAATTTGCCAAGGATCTTTAAATATTATTGGATCGAAACGTAACTAATAATCGTTTTGCCTGACGAACTTTGTAGGTAATATTAAATTTTGGAATTGTAATTGATTGATGTGTAATTGGTTTGAAGTTTAACCCCGGGAAGATGAGATGCTGCTTTCCGGATCAACTAATATCATAATTCCAAAAAAAATTACTGTCGACGCTTAGAACTACATCAAACGTAATTCATTTTTATTTTAAAAACTAAATTTCAACGTTCTTAAAAACTATGAAAATTGTCCTTTCAACAGTACTGTATGAACCTACCAAATTGCGGGGACATATTTCAGTCATACCCGCTATTAATCTATAAATATCCTTTTATACCCCTAGAAAAAGGCTGAACACAGTATATCCTGAAATTGTAGAGTTAAAGCCTTAACAATCCTGTCGGAAACTACTACAGATTACTTACTTACAGATTTGTCTAAGACCGCATGCTCTATTTTTTCACTGTTCAAACAAAAATGAAATAATTCTTTCATTTAAGAGAAACAAAGCAAAATAAATTTGAAAAAAACTAATTAGACGCGATCTTTCCAATACCTTCTATGAAAATGACTGAAAAAAAAAATTCCGCACAAAATAAGGAAATAAAATTAAAATTTTTCATTAGAAAGAATGATTCCTATAAGATAATTGTAGCAAGCAAGAGCATTAATAGTCTTATTGATTTTGGACTAAAGAAGGAATCAAACAAAGAAAGCAATCGAAATTTTTTTTAACTCAATTATTGTAAACAAAGCCACACGTTTCTTTATACTTTTAGGCACCAAAATGTGTAGAGGGAGATTATTACAAATATTTTAAGTGTTAGTTCCTGTATGAATAGGCATTTTTATTTTTTACATAAGTGTTAAAATTGCTTATTAAAGCTAAATTTAGTTTTATCTCTATTGCACTAACATAATGTAATCTGGAAAAATGATAGATAGCTAAAGAGAGCCAAATGTATTTTTAAGAGTATACTCACTCTTTTCTTTTCATTGCGTTTTTTTTTATTTTCGTCCATATAAAGATTTACTTCTCTTTGTAAGGAGTAGTTTTTAATTAAATTCTGGGCATTTACATAGGAACGAATTGTTTGAATAGACCAGCAAATAATTCATGATTACTTACATCGAAAAACAATTAATTTTTCCGTACCCTAGTATGAGGTTGTAAGTCCTTGTCGTGTAAAAATAGAATTAGCTGCCCGAGGAGTACATTAGACGAATATAAGACTTAACGACGCTTTTTGGCATAGTATAGAGTCACGAAGCAGCATATAAGAAGCTCTATAAGATCTGCAATCTCCTTGGATGTGTTTCGCGTTAATAATTTGGGGAAAAGGAAGATCATATTCACAATTATTGTTTACAGGGAAATAAATGAAATGTTGAAAAGAAATTACATACGTATTGATAAAAAAAAATTTCTTTTTTTGATACAAATTTTATATAAAGAAAGAAAAAAATCCACAAATTTTTATTACAATTTCTGTTTCTTATATAATCACTAAGAAAGTACAAAATGTGGACGTGCCCACCAATTTCGATTAATTTACATTTATTTTTACAGTTTATACGATAAGAGTTTCACCTATGAAATTATTTTCTGTTGATTCAATTGAAATTCATATGACACGACATTTTCGTTTATTGATTTTTTACAATCGAATTAATATAAAATAATTTATTACATCAGAATAATTTGCTATTACAATTTCGAATTCCGATCGAAAGATGATTGTTTGTTATACAATATTTAAATATAGTTAAAATTACAATTTCAATATATTATTTTAGTTTACTTATGGTATTGCTTTATAGTTGTTTTTTTTTTTTGAATACCAAACAAATATATGTTATGTAAAAAACGATTAATTATTAAAATAAGTACTAATTAAGAGTTGGTAATAGTTATTTAATTGGCAGAACCCAAAACAATTTGGAAAATAATTTCTTTTGAACAAGACAAGACTATATTTCCTGGATTTACTTACACCAATATGATAATATTTCAGAAGGGTTTTTAGCACGTTCATATATTAGTATAATCCACGTATTTAAATGGTGTCACAAAATTCATGGGTGATTTGAAATTTGCGCCATTTGTTCGGTAAAGTGTTGCCAAAGAAAAACACAGCATGACAGCTGACAGTTCAGAGTTATTAAAAATGGAGCGCCATACAAAAGAACAACGTGTTTTCATTGTTGAGCATTTAATATTTTTAAAATAATGAGTTATTTCCTGGTCGTGTAATTTCCCGTTTTGGTGATCTTTTGGTGACTTTTTTTCTTTGGAGTTTTTTGAAGTCTAAGATTTATCCCAACAAGCCGAAGACCACCCACGCCTTGAAACAGGAAATTGTGGAAATTGAGCGCTGTATCAACGAAATTAAGGCACATGGAAAATTTCAACAAAAGAATGCGTATGTGCCAGCGAAGCCGTGAAGGCCAATTACCCGATATGCTATTCAATACATAAGCCTTTACTTTACGAATCAATAAATAATTTAAAATGAGTAATTATAAACTTGTGTTTTCTATTAAAATTACTTTTTGCGTGAATTTTGGGACACCTTTAATTACCTGATAAGTGGTATATGTCATTCCAGACAATTTTTCGTTCCATATGTTAACACTTTCAACACACTACAATCTAACCTAATTGTAAATACTTATATTCTCCTTTATTGTTGGCGACGAACTCACCGACAAGCCCCACACAGTACTAAATCCCGATCCTGGAACCACACACTCACTGGTTCATTGTAACACCTACACTAAGCGCGACTGCCTTTTTCCATGGATACCGATGGACTGTTTCACAAGCTCAAAGAATATAAATAAGAAAAAACCTTTTTCGATGTTGCCAGAATCACTAACTGCATCCTGAACCTACTGCCTTAAAGAGGAAACGTCTACATCCTACTACAGTCGGGGCTTCCGACTGCTTCTAATATTTTTCGTCGTTAACACATCGAATGGTCTAGAAAGCACTGCGTTTCGTTGAGACAATGCAAAAGATGAAAAAAATCCAAATAGCAAAAACCCAATACATTGGGTCTTCTTCTATTCGAAGAAGTTATTCAGAAGTCCGAATATTTATAATTTATTTTAAGCGACGCCCATCTTACATTTACTTCCACTTAATAATTACCTAAACCAGAACTCCATATAAGCTATTTTATACATAATTTTCTAAGTTTTGTTAGTTCCGCTGATTTGAATGAATTCCAAACTTGATCAAAATCAAGTCAATAAACTTTCAGAAATTCATTTATATTATATTATAATCAAATAGAAAAAGAAATTTCTATAATTTGTTTTTATTTCCTTCACGAATTTTTGTAAAATAATCGCCACTACTAATGTGCGAATAATCAGACCTTGATCAAGTAAAATGAAAATGGGAAAAAATTCGATCTCATATAAAAATTCGTTCAAAATAAACTCTAAATAACATCATCGATGGCGGTTAATAAATATGTAATTTCAAAATCTTTTACATCTCGAAAGGAAAGTAAAAGTGATCGAACGGGTTCGTCAAGATAATCTTTGAACATTACAATTTTATGATACAACGAGCACTTGTTGATAATCAGTGTCAGGCTTCCAAATATAGTTAATCTCATATGAAAGGTATGCCATTTGTTTTCTTTAATGGAATCAAAGGAAGGAAATAGATATCAAAATAATAAAAAAAAACACGTACTGACCAAAAAAAAAAGTCAGATTTTGAATATATTTAAGACATTTTAGTTTCAACAAGTTTTTTTGAATTGTAACATTTTTCAACATAAGAAGCGGAATTTTTAGATTCAAACTTCAATTAAAATAAAATAAAAATATGTGAAATAAAATCAAATTAAGCGAAAGTTGATTTAAAAAATTCGAGGAAAAATTACATTTTAAGGCATGTTTACATCTGACATTTATTCGCCGAATTTCTGTCTGATAGTGAAGCGTAATCAATCCATTTTGCAAATTTTTCCATATATGTCAGATGTAAAAAAAAGCCTGTTGAAATTATGAATTTAATTTTCCAATTCGGTTAAAAATTTTATGAATGCGATCAACTAAAAGCACTGACGACAAAATAAAAGCATTAACCAAATCCAGTAGGCGTTTAACGACACGAGATTACTTAGAATGTTAGCATTTAGTTAAGTCTCTGCAGAACTTTTTTAATGCTGTATATTTTAGTTCAAAAGAAGTTTATGAAAATGAGTTCTACAGTAAGATTAAGATGAAGATTAAGTTTTAGGATGTTCTTGTACTGCGGCCTTTAAGATCTATTGTACTCCCTCTTCTTTAGTGCAGTAGTTAGATTAATTTCCTATTCTATAGCGCCTCCTCCAGGACTATTTCTCTTATGAATTTTAGTATCCGGAATGGGTCAAGAGCTTGTATCTCACTTGGGGGAAGCGGTATGCCCCTAGACCTTTCCTTCTTCTTCGAAGCAGCGCCTCACAATCAGAGAGAATATGCATTGGGGTCTCTTCGTCTGTATCGCAAAATCTGCATGTGCTATCTCGCACAAGTCCTGTCTTTTTAAGATGTGCTTTGAGTCTGCAGTAAAGGAAAATGGGAAAGTCATCGATCAAATTAGACAAGATTCTGTTTAATAAAGTTTTGTTTCCTTTAAAAAAAAAAATCGCTTTTTATTTATACAGATAAAAAACTCAACGACTTTTTAGCATCTCCAACATAACTCGATTGCGAACTCCCTTTAAAATCTGATGCATTGTTATCATATTTAAGACAGGGTTCTCATATACAACATTTAATTGTGAAAACTAATCTCTAGACACAATTTGATATCTAACTGCCTAACAGCTTAGAAAGAGCGTTACATTAAAGTTTCAGTTACTTCACAAATATCGTTTGAAACATCAAGTGTATTTTCTTCGAGTATTAAGAAATCATTGTTAAGAGTCAAAATAGGTAGAAAGTAATCTTATACCAATTGTATTTTGATATGTGGCTACTTTAAAATGATCATTAACAAAACATAATCGCAAATTCCGATATTATCAAGTTCAAAGTATTTTAGATAAAAGAAAAACCTAAACGACCTTGCATTATGCAGATGACAGTACTTACAAGTATTACCTTTACCTGTAAAACTGATAAAAGTTGCAAACCTAGTAGCAGAAATAGTATCGCGTTTATATTTTAATATGCAATATCAAGGTAGATGGAAATTACGTTTACTACATCACATGGGCGCTGTTGGTCGTCTACAAAAAATTCCATTTTTGTAAATTTTTTTAAATGGTTTTATAAAACTATGTCGATGGTGTACCAATAGAGAAATTTTTTCTTGACTTTCCAGTTGATATGCATATGTGACTCAGGTATTAAATGTTCACAACAGCGAAAAAAACCCAATCCAAAGTGGGGGATCCGATTCCATGATATGGTGTTGTATAATATAACGAAATATTGCAGCTCTCTTCAGTTTTTTTTTTTTTTCTTTTCTTTTTGGAAGAAAATTATTGCCATTTCTTCAATACGAAAAGAAAAACGAACAAACAAATCATAAAATAGTTTGTCAGTTATTTCATGTGATCTGTGATCGTAACTCGCTTTGGATGGATATTATGTGAATATGTGTAAAACGGAAATGTTAAAAAATTTCTCCACCTTCTCCAATAACTCTGATATTATATGAAAACCCTACCAAAAAAAATACCCGAAACACTATAATAAACATAATATAAATTGCAATTTTAAGAAAACCCATAAGAGTTTTCTGATATTGAATATTTTTATTTGAAAGAAAGTATTTAACTGAGTTGTAACAATTTTATCGGATCAGTATATTCCTCATTGAGGATCAATTTACAGTGATTTGTATAATAATTTTGAGGTTCCGGTAGGATATATAAAAAATTTTTTGATTTCCGGGGAAAAAATGAGGACCCGATGGAACCTTGTGGTAATATCAATTTTCTTGTTTTTTTTTCTATGTACTTAAGAAATATTGTGATCCATTTTTGTGTTAAATACGATATAAAGTGTTTTAAAAATTCGATTCGAACTCATGTCCTTAATTAATTAGTAATTAGCTTTTGTTTTTTCCAAAATATGAAAGAAAAAATTGTGAAAATTGCCATATTAGCAACTTGTGAATAGACTGAGACCCAAAACTAGTGTTTTTAATGGAATTCAACTTCAATTACTTTATAAAATGAATTAATTTACCCAAAATTTTGAACATCTCATAAATTTTTATGATTTTTATAATTTTCCATTTGTTTCGAAACAATAAACTTAATTTATGATTATCTTTTCTTGTTTCTTAGTGCGTTTAATATTACCTGTTTTCTTTTGGTTTGTTGTTATTTTTCTTTAAAATAATTAAATACTTTATATTTGTACATGAGAATAAGAGAAACCGGCCAAAAATTGAAGGCTCTAATTGGTGAATCATGACTATTTATAAAAGCAAAACATATGTGTTTTACTTTCACCTGAAAAGGAGATCTTCATTAAGTTTGAAACGTGTGATATTGATTAGTAAATATCGAAATGTTATTAGTATATTTATTAGAACACAATTTATCGCATCTATTACTGTGTTAATGATCGATTGATCCATATTTCTTATAGGCACAAAATATGGTAATATAAACATAAGATTTCCATGCTTGAAAACATATAGTGAAACTTCTCGAAACTGTTTTTGACACCTAAATCCACATCTTCCTTTTTAATTTAAAAATATTCATTATAAAGAGATGCCATTCAGGTTCAGATTTTTAAAATCGAAATTAACAAACATTTTATTGGAATTTATGGCAATTATAGAAATAATATTTGTGATTTTGATATCGTACAAAATTGTACGAGATTATGTAATCACAGCAATGTATCTCACTTTTCGACCATTCAAAACAATCTCATGAAGCTTATGAATCATTTCCTGAATTGTTGTGCTTCTCAAGGCATCCATGACTGTTCAGCGTCAAGAGTGCTTGAATGATCAATTGTGCTTTATACGTTTGTAGCTTCGCTTATAAATAAAAAATGGCTCAAATTTTGATAGTTGTCACAGGAAAGATTGTACTTTTTTTTTTAAATGATAGGAATTTTAAATTTATGGCTCTCTGTCTGTGTATCACCAGAGGTACCTATTCAGTATTGTGCCAAAATGTTATCAAGATCGGGAAACGCAGAAAGATAGGCAAACATATAGAATCTCTAGAATTTAAATCACATATAGTATATCTATTCGAAAACTTAGTAGGGAATATTTCCTGTTAAGGATTGTAGATTTAAGCTCAAATTGAACTACTAATTCTGTATTCGAATCTCAGTCGGGTTTTTTCGAGGGCAGGTTCAGTATTCCCACGGAGTTAGATCGTAACTACCAAAGGGAAACATAAAAACTGATTGACCACCCACCTTAATGATAACAATGATACTTCTTAATGGCGAACTAGGATTATAAGAAAGTAAAAATAGAATCTCATTACCTACCTAGTAGTATTCCTGACCTTTTATGTTGTATATAGAACTAAAAAGAATTCATTACTCTAAAGTGGCCCAACTTGTATTCTCATGTGGCAGAGATTTTTAGGCTGTAAACAAGATATTTCGTTATTAGTGTTTGTAAAAAAGACTATGTTTGATATAAAAAAAAAATGCGTTTACAGTCTTTTTTACAGATACTAATAACGAAATAGATTTCTTTGCAGTACTGCAATAGTGCGAACGAAATTATACATAAATAATTATATGTTTCTTTTCTCTGGGATAGAACTTAGCGGCACTTATGCCATCATATACAGTCTTACCAGACAACTCCATTAGACTTTTTTGTCAGTCGGACTGAAAAAAATCTTGTAAAGACTCTAAAAATTTGACGTATTTTCAGTCGGACTGTAAAAATGTCTTGTAGAGACTCTAAAAATTGGATATATTTCAGTCGGACGGGAAAATAGTCTTGAAATAAATCCAATGGAGTCGTGGGGTAAAAAGTGTCGCTAAGGGTTATATAACACATAAAAGCTCAAAAAGACAAACAGGGTTGTGATTTCACAACAAATATTAAATTTACGATAAACAAAACAATGGGAATTTTCCAAAAATATGATATTAAATCTGAGTAAAAGCATCCCTAAAAATGCCTACCAAAACTCTTTTTTTACTACACCATATTGTTACGTCGGCTGGGAAATTTTGTATTAAGAAATATGTTTATTTAAAAACAAAACACGGAAGTGTTAATATTGTCATCGATTGATCCTAAATAAATAAAAAACAAAAAATTAGCAACTCCTACATCAAAATAACACGCTAAAAATTACAAATTTTCCATTCATAACAAATAATAAAATAAGAAACCAATTTGGAATTCACTTTCAAGCAAAAAGGTGTTACACCATTATTTTTTTTAATTTTAAAAGAAAGTTCTATATTAAATGTTTTCAATAAAAACGAAATGCAATCGCAACCTTACGTAACCTTTTTTTTCCACAACTTTTGATATGAGATCATCGTGAAAAAAGTTCGCGAGGTTTCTTATAGGTTTTCTTATATTGCAAAGTCTTTGGATACCTTTGGGATTACTTCTTTTTTTTACCAACTTAAAAGCAACTACTGCAAATGGACTTTTCCATAACCGGTCTGAGACTTATTGGCGGAAAAGTGAAAGTAAATTTATATGTCTTCGAAAACATGTTGATCGGTTTTCTGTTACCTTTTTTAGTATTATGTTCGTTTTTGTTTTGGTTTTTTCTTTTGATGTCGATAAAAGTGTTAATGATCTTGACTGAACTATGAAAATGATTGGACTTGAGAGCTTCCGTAAAAAAATAAATGGTTTCTCATAAATCCGGCCTAATTTGAATTTTTCCGGCAAAATATTTATGCTTCAAATAAATTTTCTGTATCAAAATTTTAATAAAACAAATAATTTATGAGATAAGCTTTTAAGGAAACGAAACGATAAACTTAATTTTCCACAACAAATTAACGTGTATATCGAATCACTACAATGGCGTAATTTCGTGTTTATATGGAAAATTAAAAGTGAAAATAATGAACGCCATAATAATAGATAAAATGATGAAATTTCACAATAAACAATTGATCGTGATAACTTTTAATAATTCCTATTGTATAAATTGTTTATTTTATTTTTCTTTTTTACTTAATTATTACCTTTTTGGTTATTTTCTTTATCATTGCAGATAATTTTAAGTGGCACTTTGTGTTTAGTGGCACTTGTTTCTAGTAAAGCGGTAGTGATCGATCAACAAGCTGAACCATCACAAACGAGCAGTTTAAGTGTTGCACAACAACGAATTGGTTTTGATCTTCACGACGATGAACATCATCATCATCATCACGAACATCATCATGAACATATTCATGAAGATTATGATCCTGGTTTTTGGAAAAAGAAATTAATTTGGAAAGAAGGATGGAAAAAAGTATGGAAATCAGCAAAAAAACAAATATGGAATCCATCTTGGAAGAAAATTTGGAAACCGATATGGGTACCAACAAAAGTACCTGTATGGAAAGATATACAAGTTCCGGCATGGAAACAAATTTGGAAACCAGTTTGGAAAGAAATTCAAGTACCAGCATGGAAAGAAATACAAGTTCCTGATTGGAAAAAAATTTGGAAACCAGTTTGGGTACCAACAAAAGTGTCAGCTTGGAAAGAAATACAAGTGCCTGATTGGAAAAAAATATGGGTTCCAACTTGGAAGGAAATTCAAGTTCCAGCATGGAAAGAAATTCAAGTTCCAGCATGGAAGCAATATTGGGTTCCAGAATGGATAAAACTTGGTATACCAGGTGAAAAATATTTGGGTAAAGATCATGCCGGTTGGGAATATACTAGCCATGATTTATGGAAAAAGAAATTAGTATGGAAATCACATTGGAAGAAAATATGGAAACCGGGTAAAAAACAAATTTGGGTACCGAGTAAAAAGTTATATTGGAAAGAAGAATGGAAACAAACTTGGCGACCAGAAAAGAAACAAATCTGGATAGATGATAAGAAATTGGTATGGAAAGAGGCATGGAAACAAATTTGGAGGCCAGATAAAAAATTAACTTGGGTTCCTGATAAAAAATTAGAATGGAAAGATGCATGGAAACAAATTTGGAAACCTAGTAAAAAATTAGTTTGGGTAGAAGATAAAAAATTACAATGGAAGGAAGCATGGAAACAAATTTGGGTTCCTGGATGGAAAGAAATATGGGTGCCAGCATGGAAGAAAATATGGCGACCAGTTTGGATCTCAGAATGGTTCCCATCTCCAGATCATCATGATCACCACCATGACCATCACGATCATCACGAACACCATGATTATCATGACCATCATGAACATCACGATCACGTGGAATCTCATGGCTGGGATAGAAAGGACACAGACACATCTCGTCCAAAAAGAAGTGATCAATTGACAAGATCGCAATTTTTACCAACACCCATTCCAAATACCGGCAACACACAGCAAATAAGAAACACCGCTGCACCTGTACGGCCGGTTTCTAATTCATAATAATTATAGTTTTAATTTATAGCATTCAACTTTTTACGAAAAGTTCTAAACAAGAAAATGCTTCCGCCATTCGTCATTAACTATAAATCATTCCATTCTTGTACATATTAGTCGCTAGTTTTATATATTTTATATTATTAATTACGAAGTACTACCAAAATATAAAACATTTAAGATTTTTTCATTATTTCCTACCATTTTTGTTAATTATTTTTACTTATATGTTTTTGTTGTTTATTTTTTTTATAATCAACTTTATAGAAAATATTAAAACAATTCTAAAAAGAAAAAAAATTTGTATAAATAAAAATCAGAAAACATTCAATTTCTCTTTTTTTATTTAAATCGAAATTCAAAAAAAATTCCATATAAGCACTCAAAAGCTTCCTTTAAAACTTAAAAAAGTATCCAAAATTTTTATGCAATAAGGTGCAATAAGCTGGTTTCCTCAGTGCGAGCTAGCGTTCGAGTTGGCGTAGGACTGCAGAGCTTTGTTGCAAACCTTTGGCCTGTAAACGTATCATACGAGTTACTGTCAATGCGAGTAGGACAGCAGCTGGTGTGCAAGCTACTACAACATTTTTCGCTTTTACTGTTCACTCGCCTTCTCCCATCATCACAAGACAGTAGCTCGCTCGGAACTGTACTGTGTGAACTACAAGCTAGTGTCTGCCAGGCCAGTGTTCAAATCAGTGTGTATTATCATTATCCTCTTTTTAAAAAGTTTTTTTGAATTGTCATAATGTCTGGAAGGCAGTCTACCCGAGACAATGTAAAATTAGTCCAATTGCATAAAAAACAAGAAAACCTTTGGAAGACCTTTGATCCCAATTATAATTATATATCACGATAACAACTGTCATTTTCAGCTCTCGTATAAAAAGTCGATTACTGTCTATTCGCAAGGACAGCTACCAGCACTGTGTAAACAACCCATTAACCTCAACTTCAGCTTTAAATTTTGTCACCATATTGATATTAGATAAAGGAGTCACAAGCACGAAAAGGATGCATTAACAAAATGATATTTATTAACCTAAACAGTCAATATAAGGAATGTTATGGAAAACCTATTCTGGATCCATGAATTTGTTCATTAAATGTTTATTTCGTTTTGAACGTAACAATATTTTATGTTAAAATTTATTGCGTATTTGTAGGCGCATCATATTTTATATTTAGCATTTTCTTATTTTTCTAAAGTTTGGTATTGTTAGTGTTTTTATATTTGCATATAATTATAATATATTATATTACATTTAAACGATTTATTGAGTTTACCAATAGTGTAATAAGTTTTTACTGTCTCTGTTCTTTATTTGACAATGTCATACACCACCATAATAAGCCTTAAAAAAGACTAATTGAAGTAGCCAAAACGTTGGCAGGAATTCGAAAAGTGTTTTAATTACTATGATAAGGTCTTAATTTCCAGCAAAATAAAAAATACCCCACAACCTATTAAGACGCTGGAGTAGGTATGATTTTTACATCATACCTACTCTTGGAGAAATGTTCGCATCTTAGCTCTTAGATTTTTCAAAGATTTTCTTTTAAATTATATAATTTTATCGGTCGATAACTATCATATCAATTTACTCTTATTTAAATTTACATCCTTTGAAAACCATAACTCTTAATTAGAATTCGGAAATTAACATTTTAAATATACATAAAAACTGTCACTCCTATAGACATAATATTATTACAAGGAATTGAATTTACATATTCGATTATAACTATAAATTAAATAAGTTTAGAAGTGTATACCAAACAGCTTAAAGTTCTATTAACTGGTTAAGAATTCAGATAAGAATACTGAAGATGTGCTCATATATCTACTATATAACAGTATTCTAACTTTGTTGAGAATATTAAGAATCGATATTCCTTGTAATATTACATTTTAAAGAAATATATATATATCTATTAAGAACATTGGTTTTACTTAATTTGATATTCGGATATTGGTGAAATATGTATATTTTATGAATTCAATATATTTTTCTTCTAAACTAAGAATTAGAGACGTCTCCCCTGAGATTTGAAGAAAACCATTAGGATATTACACTGCTTGATAATTTGAATAGTATTTGTTGGATTGTTGATTGAAGAAAACGATTAACTTCCTTCACGCTCATTATGAAATAGGAGCTTTTTATCTATATAGCAAATAATAACTCTTAAGAAACACTTCCCTTTCCTTTCATCATTTCCTAATAATAATAATTCTATAATATCATGAATGAAAACAAATTGAAACAATTCCAACTCATTTTCTTGAAACAGCTTATTTTTTAAAAGTAATTGAATTTCAAAAAAGTCGTCTACTTTTACTTAAAATTATATTATTTTTTTTTATATATTAATTTAATTATATTGTATTTGATGAGATCTTACCTAATATGAAATAAGTCAAGAATGCACTTAAAGTTGACAGTATACTCTCCTGCCAGCAAACACTTGACATTATCCCAGCACATTCTGTCGTTTCTATTATTCAGATGAATCCTTAGGGCGAATTTCTTTTGTTAGTAAATTTTCCTTTTTAAATTTTCTTTTCTTTATTTTGCCTTTCTTTTTGTACAATAGTTTATATTACAATTGAAAAGCGGATTGAGGGTAGTTAAGAGTGAAGAGCTTTTAATTATTACTTCTTAATATTATAATATCTTGACAATTAGTTTAGATTGCCTAGTAGCAATTTAATAATTAGAATTTAATAAAATATTTTATCACATTTTAGAAGATTATTTTTATCAATATTGAAAGAAATGATGTCCCTGCTTCTAGAGTTTTTCGCCTGATTTTCACGATGAATTGGAATGTTTAAATTAAGTAGTGTCTAAGCTCATGTAACCTGGGAAAAGGTAAAAAATCTGAAACATGGAACATCTAAAAAAATTTCTTCTATACCAAATTTTGATATACTATCAAAAAGGATACATATTTTCCTGAAAATATCAAGATATTTTCATCAGCAGCAATCTTGAAATTCTTAAAGTCTTTATGAAGTTCGATATTCCAATATAATGAAAAAACGTATCACAATATATGTATATTGTATATAATAGTAGAAAATGATTTTCGAACTCGTGAAACTTCAAGAATTATTGAACTTCTGAGAACTTTTGCTAAACAACAAATGAACCATAAATAACGAACATTAATCAAAAACGATCTGTAAAGAAGAAACAACACGTTTTAAAATAATAACATCAATTGAAAAAGTTTTAGACACGCACAAATGAAGATTTACACAGTTTCGAAGAAAACTTGGACAAAGCTTATATATTGTAAGTTTTCGAACTCTAACACAAATATCATATCAATATTATAAGAATTTCTTCTAGTTCAATAAATCTGTAATACAATAATATTCATATGATCTTTCGTGACCATAATATTCATATATGTATACCAATCTTTATTGTACTTTTATGTTAGCTTATGCTAAAAAAGGTTTCAATAGAAATTCCCAAATTGTTCCTTAAAGCTAAACGTTTCTATTCATTCTCTAATATCAATTTTACCTTTTTATATTATTGACCCACAATTTTTTGTAAAATTTAAAATAAATTTAATTATGACTGGTGAATTTTTGGATTAAACAATATTAAACCGTCCGAACTGTTCCGTTGGATTATATTCTGATAATTGATAAGACGCAGGTTCGCCCACAGCTTGGGATCTTCACAATTATTTAGTTTTTCTTGCTTGCAAAACAATCAGAATAGATGGTAATTATGGAATTTTATTTTTAGCCATGTTTGACTATGCTAAAACCGTCCAATTATAGGAAATTAATACAATTTACTAAAACGGTTTACTTCGAAAGCTACATTTACAAATTGCAAAGAAAGAATTTGCTACAATCCAGATAATATCTACAACTAAGTACAATAGTAATGGGTAGTTTAATGAAATTTTGTAGGAAAATCAAATGCTTCGAAGAGAAATAGTTACCCCAAACCGGTAACGATTTGAGCTGTTACTGTTGCTATTATTATTATTATTATTATTATATAACTCTTGGTCTCGTAGGGATCACAATGGGCCCAAAAGCTGCTTGGTGTTGTACGCAGTACCCCTACTCTACCTAACCTAAGTACAATAGTTTCCATTTTGATAAATAGAAATCTTTAAATATCATAGTCGAATAAAAGATGAACTAATTTAGTTTTCTACTTGTATAACAAGGATCTGGTACTATTGAAATTTACCAATTTCTTGGAATTACTTTTGTTAATTTGATTAAATTCTGTTAAATAAGGGAAAATTTATACTTAATACATTTATTTTATGTTGGTTTTTGTTTATTTAGAAAATACTCATTTTCCGTTTTATAGCCGGTATAGTTTGATTGGACTTTAATTTAGTATAACAGGCACGTTTCAACCATTAATGTTCGCTTGTGTGTTGTAAAATGCAACTAATAAAATCATGGCACATGAGAATTATTAAATTTATTATTATCTGACAGGAAAATAAAATTGTTGTAATTGTATATACTTAAGATTTTCCTATTCTAAAAAGTATACTATATATGCTATTTTAATTACTTCTAGGTGAAACAACGTATCTCGAGACATATGTGAATACATAAAGTGAAAATAATTACAACTCATAAAATGTTCATATACCGCATATAATTGTTATACACAAGTATTCATATGAAATTTCAACAGATTAATCTGAATCTCGAGACATTGGACAAGGACTTATGGGTTACACTTCATGAAGAGGTACCGGATGGATTTGTATTTTCAAAGCGAAACAAATTTGTTTTGAAAAAAAACTCCATATATCAGAATTGCAATTAAATAACAATTAATATTAAAGAAGGAAGAAGAATGCTCGTATCCTTTAACTCTAAGAACATTTTCATAAATTTATGTCGACTTTCATGGTTTTTAAAAATCATTTTAAGAAATTCATTGCGTTGCTGACGACAGCTGATAATAATGGTCTTGTCAGGAAAATGACAAAAGATCATCCACCAAAATGGGCAATATATTGTTTAATAAAGTCTCTAGAATGATTTTCGGTCAAATTTTATGACAAAATCAGTAACATTTACTTACTGATACTACAAACATTATCAACGTGCGTCATCAGAAGAATATCTTTCAACATCCTGTATTTCAATGCACATTGAGAGTTCACACTTCCATTATCCAATAGGAATAATCCCATCAAGGATTGATCGCAAGATAAATATCCAATAAACCATTGTTTTGAATAGGCCTGTATAAAAGGGAAACATCATAAATCTTCTACATTTCAATCATGAACACTGTTTGTTAGAAAATCTACTAAAATTTCGATTGTTATTTGTGTAGTTGATGTATGTTGACCAAGGGCATGACACAAATAACAATAGTTTGAACTGAAGCCTTCCCATTATATTACAATTGCTAAAATTCTTTAGTGGGTTGTGCAAGTATATAAATATTGTAGAACTTCAATACACATACTTCCATACCAATTCAGTAGACAAGTTGTTAATTTCTAGATTTGAATATATTTAATTTCTGGGTCACACTAAGAATAATGAGAATTTATTGTCAGGTTTAATTAGAATTTTGATTTTCTCAAACACATCAAAATTTACAGGAAATTTGTTCCTTCTTAAGAATTAATTTAAAATCTTATTTAAATGTCTGGTGTAGTAAATAGCCCAAAATTCTTAGACATCATCTGATTATAGCCTAATTTTATAGCAAATTTGAAGAAAATTGAGTAATCCATTCTCAAGTTATCATGCATTCTAAAAAGTAACCGAACGAACTTAAAATAGCGCAGTTTAGGTGAAATCCGTTACACTTTTACATCGAACCTAACATCAGTATAACCATAGATTAGTATACCTAGATTTCCAAGCCAAATGAGCAACGTGATGTTCAGTATTATTATTGTAGGTGAACTTAAAGAAGAATGGATGGTTTAATGTGAACGAAAAAGAAGAATGTATATTGTGTCGCGATATCACGGTACAAAAAGAATCAGTTGAATGCACATCGTTGGAAGTCTTTATTATTAGTCTATGGTATAACTGAGGATAGAAACGTTGTAAAACAAATTTTCACAATTTTAAAATTTCACAACGACACAAGACCAGATACAAGAAAGCTTGAGTACCCTTATTATAATTAATTATTGATTTCCTTCTTGGGCCAAAGAATTCGGCACACTAAAATTTCTAAACATTTCTCTTCGTCAAGAACTTTAAAAAACAAATGTTCGTTTTGTTTTTTACTAACCCTAAAAGCCATCACCAATTAATGATCAAGCAAATACTTTTAGTAATTAATTTTACTTGGAAAAACTTTTAAAAAAAAGAAAACTTTTTTAATTTTTTTTTCCTTCTTGATAATTACCATATTTGCCGGCTACTTTTTTTTCTGGTGCGCGATTCGAAAGAACATTTTTCACATTCGGTTCAAAATTTAATGCCCAACTGACGAGAGTAATTATATGAGAGCCGCCTTTTTGCTGTATCATTAAAAAGGATGATTATAAGGATAAGTTAATATCTGGAAAATCATACGTATTATAATTTTTTCGGATGAAATCTTCATCATATCCTTTTATATGGCTATTTCGGGGGAGAGCTATAGAAACGAATTAGAATTATGTTAAAATTTAATTACCAAATCTGTTACTGAAAAAATTATGTTAATGAAACTGCCATCTTTAAAAAATTTAGATAATTTCGATTTTTTTATGACAGAGATTTTCTTAAAGAACTTATAATAAAATAGACTAGGATAGGATACTTAGTCCTTAATACACATTATGGTATTTTGTTACTCAGTTACTCTAACAAGATCTAACCGTGAGAAGAATATCTTCTGAAGAAGCCAAATAATTTTTAAATTTATACTTTTAAGAAATTTGCTCATTACTATAACTTCTAATTAGATTGTGTCCGGGGGGTGTTTTTATAGATATTACACGTAGTGTATCTTATTGAAACAATATCATATTCAATATGTTTATGAAATTACTCAAACTTATTTCCTTTTTTTCTTCTTCGAAAATAGCAATATCCGAAGCAATATGCTGAATTGACTGACCTAAAGGTCGTAAATCCAATTATGTATAAATATTGCAACAATATCCAATCCTCAATATTCTGTCGGACAATATTAGAGAAATGGAAATGGCTAACTATTGAAATATCTGAAACGTGAAAAAATTCCGAAATATTAAATCAATAAAAGTTAAACGTTTTATTAAAGTTTATTCATTCTCTGTGATAGCTATTACTAAATTTTATTATAGCTTTTATTGATTATTATCGAAATGATGAAAAAATCTCGCACATTTAAATATGTTTAAGAATTTATTAAAGTTGTTGAATTATGAAATCATAAAAAGCCGGTATTGTTTATATTTCATTAATAAAATCCAGCTCTGTTACAAACCAGAATAAATTAATTCAATTAATGGGTAATGGTAATATCTTCGATATAAATCGCTTGTGTGGTAACCAAAACTAGTTAGTCTAGTTTTAATTAACGTGGAAAGTAATGTAGTTTACAAAGGGCTTCTAATTAAGATGTTGAAATACGCTAACACTACCAAGATTTTTGAAGTGAAACTTCCATAGGGATGGTAAATTTTTAAATTGATGTAACTATAAAAAGACATGAAACAGAGTGAAACTGAATCTTTGAATCTAAGGTGATAGATTGTTTTGTAGGAGGAGACCCACTAGTTATATAGAATGTTCAGGGGAAAGTACCGGCTGCGCCAGAACCTGTGAGCAATAACAATTTGATTAAAGTAAATATTTAACAATTTTTATAATAGACATACAGCCTTTTTTAATGCCTTAATAAATGTAAATTTTAGCCAAAGTAAATTTTGTTTCATTTCCTCAAATATACTTTCTTAGAAAACAGGATGTTATTTTCCTATTAGTCCATACATCTGATACTGTTCTGTTGTCAGATGACTGTTAATGACTCCAAATCGGATGCAGTATTTGGTATATTTCAACTCACAGAAATTATTAAATGGACTTTAATTTTCTTGCTTTTCATCTTTAAAGGACTTTATTTTCATAGAATACCATAGAATACCATAGAATACCATAGAATACCATTTTCATCTCTCATAGAAAATTCTCATAGCCCTCTTAAAGCTCTATGCCAGGATATATAATTTATAACATTAAATTTCCGTAGCGCCCTAGAAGCTGTATATCTATGAATATTAGATAACAATGCGTTTTCTCCATTTTTTATCACAAATGTTTTCCTAACATTAAATTTTTTAAATTCCATATAAAATAAATTCTTTTAGAGAAAAATATTCACCACAATTTCAAAAGAATGAAATATTTTCCCTGATAATACATGAAAGGACCTGAAATATTCCAGTTTAATGAGGCTATTTCCATTTATTTAGGTAATTATCTTATGAACGCGTGACAAATTATAAATTTTCTTTACACCCGAAGAACAAAGACTGAAAAATAAAAGTTGACACTTTAGCTGAAATGTTCTAGTCTGAAACAAAAAGAAAAAAATGGAGGACTAATTATCAAACAAAACATTATAACATAACAAAGATACTCCTCGTAGAGAAATTCAAAATATTTTCTGGACTCATTTACATGAAATAAAAAGAAAATTCCTTTGAAATTCTATAAACAGTCAAGTCAGTTGGTTCTATGTGTATAAAAAATATACCATCATTAATTTGAACCAAAATTAAAATTTCTTCCCGGTATTAAGAATGTAATTGTTATGGCGAACTTTTTTGGTAACCATTATTATGTGTCCAAAATGAAAGTGGAAAATTCTTTGACTATTTATATGTAAGTCAAAGCCGGAGTACGTATAGTTGTGTTAAAAATTGTGACTCCGATGTTAGTTCTAACAGTCATAAGTTATGACTATTTCTAGAATAGAACCGATCTAATAATAGACGTTATATAAGTATATCGCTTTAATGTAAATTCGCAATTAGCATTTTAAAAAGCTTTTAAAGCAAAAAATTCTGGCAAAAAATTCTTTAAAATTTTTTATCAAAATTTAGTCATAAAAACCCAAAAATGTTAAAATAAAATCAATTAAATACCAATCAGTATAATTGCATATAAATTTCAGTTAATGTGTTTTTTGTGGTCGCGGTAATTAAATTGCTTGAATGAAATTTATTTCAAATTTATAAGCATGTACCGAATTATATTTAAAATACATTAAACTCATGTATTTGGGGTCCTATACGAAAGCCTAGATCTACTTTTTTTATATTCTAATTTATGCAAAATATGAAAATGTATGAAAAATATTCCCCTTTTTTTTGGAAATTAGAAAGAAAATTTGGTTTTCAATTATGTTCAATGGTCTTTTAAACACAATTTTTTTACTGAACATATTAAATCACAAAATATGAATGTAATTTGCTCAATTTCCAAAAGAGATTTATAAATAATACACTATATTTCTAGGAAAGATTGCACGCCTTTTCTTGATAACAGAAATGTGGGGAACTTTCCTTCAAAACAGGACACAAGAATAACAATCGTTATAAAGTAAAATAGAACATTCCATGATTTTTCTAGAAAGAGGAAAATCATGAAATATTAGAAAAAAAATTACCACACAAAATGATCACTGTAGTTTTGACGTTTCCAGCAAATTCTAAGAATAAGTTTGTTGACGTTTCTAGAAGTACGTTTGCATGGAAGAATATTCTTGAATTTGAACGATGAGTGCATAAAGTGCTAAAACAGACAGTTCAATTTCAGAACTTGACCAGTGATGATCAAAGAGATTTCGGAAAGTGATTACAACAGTTGACTTCAAACAGTGATAGTGTTTACATCAGTGAAATATTAAAGTGATTTGATAAATTAGTAAAGTAATAAGCAATTAATAGTGTTAAAAACTTATATCATAAAGTCATACTGACATATATCCGGCATACATTTGTATATTACGCTATAACCTAATTAAAACCATTAAATTATTCCATCTTAAAGTGAAACAATAATTCATAGCAAAACAATTTTTTCTTAAAGAATATTTTATAATATTTTCTTTACACTTGAGTATTTTATGAATATTAAAGATATTAAAAAAATTCTCTAGTGATAAAGTAGATCAAATCCCTTTTCTCAACCATAATCAAGAAAAGTATACCTTTAAGTACTTTCGTACTATCTCAATATTTTAAAAGATCAAAAATTTCAAAAGTTAAGAAAAAATGTTTGGATGCT
This sequence comes from Xylophagus ater, assembly GCA_963422695.1. Taxonomy (NCBI): domain Eukaryota; kingdom Metazoa; phylum Arthropoda; class Insecta; order Diptera; family Xylophagidae; genus Xylophagus; species Xylophagus ater. Next base: position 6,193,969 of record OY730478.1, read on the forward strand.
TTTAAATTTCACAAATTTTTTTTGGAATTTCATTATGTTGGACACTCTACATTTAAATTTCACGAAATACTTTATCCAGCCATGGGAATGATATCATCGTAACTTTTATATAATATTACATTAGAATAATTTCTTTCACAAATTTTAAGGTGTCAGTTCCAGCTTTTAATATTCTTACACTTGCAGTCTAAACATATTAAAGTAAAGTAATAGAATATTAGTACAATTTATATAACATAAGATTTAGATATCCTAAAATAAAAGGACATTTATTACTGCAAAGCAACAAGCCAATCGTCTTAACTTTGATTAGAATGGGGACGTATCTGGTATTCGCATCATCATTACGAATATTTATTATATATTGTAGAACAAAAAGGTCCTGTTCGGTTATATGACACAAGAGAAAACCCCATCTCATACATAAATATAGCCAGGATCGCAGGTATATTCTGCTTATAATAGAAAAGGGGACAGGTAGCGCTGGTAATAATGTAGGTCGAGCTTGTAGTGAAGATTGGTCTGAATTGAGTAATCGGAGATGACGTTTGTATTTGATCATTTGTAAGAGTGCCAGGGCTAGTTAGTCCAATTTAATAGCAATATTATTAGTCTTTAATATAGAAGTGTACTGAACGTAGTTCTACAATATTTTCAGTTCAAATCTTAATACCCAAAAACTTCGCAGGTTTCTTTCAGATTTTAAAATAATTAATTTAATTTTTCTAATTTCATTTTTAACTTTTAATGGATGCCGGTTAAAAATTTTTTTTTCTAAAAACATTTAAATTTGTTTTTCTTTTCTTTTTTTTGTGGAAACCAAGTTTAATAACATTTTCCTTTAATGTTTTTCCTTTGCTGACCTTTCCATAATTATTTCTGTTATGTTTATTTTGAATACCCAAATTTCTAGAAACGTTAAAAAAAGTAGTTTCCGGTTATATACCTTTTTAAAGGTTCTAGTCCCTTTTCGTCTTTGATTTAAGATAAATACATAACGATTAAATCATTATTCTGAATTTTAACAACTTTTTTTTGCTAAATTGTTATGCTTCCTTCTGTTGTTTTTAATTGTTTTTCCCTAAAAAAAAAAATGGTTAAACCTCTATTCCAGGAAAATTTTCACCTTTTTTAATACTTGTACTTTAAACACCATCAGAAAATATCTTCAAATGAGAAAATTACGTTACATAACATAAAATCTTTGGACTTTTTGTATAAGCTTATGAAAGCTGTGTTCCCTTAAGAATTCTTTCATAATTTACATCTGATAATCTTGTAATTGAAAACTTAATTCCTTTATTACGAAATAGTATAACCATCATAAGGCTTTTTGGTTACAAAAGAAAATTATTTTTCATCTTAAATTTCGTAATAAATCTAAAAGTTGTTTAGTTATTTGTCAGTTACTTGATCAGACAACATTAAAAGTTGTTTTTTTTTTTAGTTTCTTGGTTTAACTTCCAATTTAATGATTAGTTTTTGTTCACCTGACACCTACGACATGATTCACAAAAAGAAAATTCACATATAAGTTTCTTCTTCAATTTATTTAATTTTCTTTTTTTCTTGACAGGTCTTTTATCGAATCCGTATGGAATATAATGCCTGTAAAGTAAATCTTTTCATATCATGTACGTGTGTGAAAAGTCATTTCTTGAACTTGAACTTTTCTATTGAAATCGGATAGGAAGAGTACACACAAAATAAATGGTTGACTGATGAAGTAAACAAAGTTTCTTTTATTAAGATAATGTCCATGGTTCCAAACTGATTTATGTTTTATAATATAACTTTTCTTGATAGACTATGTACGGAGCGTTATTACGTTGTTTCATTATTTAATACAGTACTTTCGTTTAAAACGTTTAGATTTTCAAATTCAAAAGAAAAGATACAGATTTAGTTAGAATCATATTGATTTTGTTTGATTTTAATGAAATTTTGGAACATTGGTTGATCATTTCTGAACTCGGATTTGGTATCATATTTCAGCAAAATCTACGAAAGGCTAACGAACTTGTAAAGAAAAAATCCGGGTGATCACAAAGCTTTGTCGCTTTTGTATTTAATTGGGAAATTTGTGAAGCAATATCATTTAGATGAATGGCATAGGTTTGGTACCAATCCAAGAGTAGCACAGAAAAAGCAAGTTTTAGAGAAAAATTGGCCTAGCCATTTTTTTTTTTTTTTGTAAGGAGGTGGGTGCTGAAAGGCACCCGGAATTAGGCCTTGCGTCCCATTGTACCTTCGGCAAAGGCAGGACATATGTCCTGGAGTCGCACAAGTTTTCCAAGAAAACCTATGGGAAAAAGACTAATTACCTGTGTCCTGTTTACAGAGTGACAGGTTGTCCCAATTCTAGAAACAGTTCTGCCTTCTTCAGGTAATCGATTAAGGATTCCACCTTAAGATTCCGGGCATCCGACAAAGTTAAGAACGGTTTTCCGAAGATCTTCTTTCGCAGGCCCGTTAAGGCATCACATAAACAGATAACGTGTAATGATGTTTCCTCAACGGCTCTGCACTTACGACAGGTGGGATCAGATAGGATACCTATGGTATGCAGATGCTAGCCATAAAGTTTATATAAGTCTTTATATATTTTATATATATCACACAAATTATTTACTTTCAAAATTCAATTATTACGACTTCATAATGATATTTTCAAATATTTACATAACTCGTCTTTTTTAAAAGGGAAGAAAATATCCCTTTAAGATCTGTTATCTAAAGTCTTTTGAGTTTTATATTAAAATTCACAGTTTACTCAGTAAATATTGTATTTATTTGAGAAACTGTTAATGCGATATGTTATATCAGAGACTCAGATCAAAAACATAGCTAAAATATTTCCAATGTATAAGATTTACCATTTCATATTATTTGATTTTCACAGTTCTACATTTCAAAAATTTTTATTGGAACACCTATTTTCTTAGAATTCCTTTGAAAAGACATTTTTCAAAGATGTTCAATGAATTTTCAACAATGGAATTCGTTTGATGGAATATTTTATATGTAATAAGTGCTTGTACAATCCAAACCTAAGGCAATATAAGTACATGCGTGTATATCTAACCACAAATGAAAGGGTTCCCAAATTACATCTCATGTATACCTCAAAATAATATTATGTTTGTTGGTAAGTACACTACAAAGTCTTTAATCAAAACTTTAAAGGATTTATAGAAATAAATTTTGTAAATAAATTTAAATATCTTTGAAATTTCAACAATTTAAATTCTACAAATACAAATACGAATACCCATTTAGCGATTGAATAATTTTAAAGAAGAACCAATTATTATCTTAAAGAGATATTTTCTAAAAAAAAATCCTGGAAATGATAGAACAAAGCACATACGGAGTATTCAAATTTAATATATAATATTTAAGAAGACGAAAAAAAAATGACCACAAATAATCTCATCCATCAATAAATCGAAGTCCTGTCTTGTTATAAGAATTATCAAAGAAATTTAATTTGAATTCTGGTAAAGTACTTCAAGAACCGTAAACAAAAATTTCGGGTCGAAAAGGTTAAATTTTCGAGAAGTCTTCAAAATTTCAATAAAATTCAGACTTTTAACAATATTAATTGCTCTTCTAGAAGTTTCAAGATGTTCAGAAATGTAAGTAGCACAATAGAAATTTAAATAATAAGAAGTTCCTTGTCATAAAATAGAATATCAGACGATTTCGGCAATCCTTATTTTTTGAAGAAATGAAAATCATTTCTAATTAAAGAAAATCTTTTGAAGCCTTTTCTTCATTTCTGTTTATTTTTCTTCGAACTTCTTTAAGATTCTATGAACTGTTTTCGTTTCAATTTAGAACAAAACTTTGAATAGAAGAGAATATGCTAATGAAGACTTACTTATACTCGTATTTTTAAAAAAAATGGATATTTATCTTAGGACAATATAAGAAAACCAATAGACTCATTTTAATCTTGCTAAAAATATGTCCTTGCCTTAGATTACTTTACCTATAATCAAAATTGAATCAAGAAACTCCATTTTTCTAATTTCCCATATAAATCCATTAAAATATTGCTGATAAACCATCGAAATGTACTCCTAATTGACCAATATTTTACGATATATATTAGCAAGGAATCTGTGAAATTAGTTTTCATTTACAATAAAGTGTTCAGTACTTGAAATTGCAAATATTTCAAGTGATCCTTTTGGGAAATGGTCCTTTCAAACCGCAATTTCATTTCAAAAATATTTTATATCCCTTTTGAAATCATCATATTTAAATTATTATTTTATTTTGATTTTGTTTTTTTTTACTTCTAGCGCTAAAATGTTGAGAGATATAACCTCAAAAGCTTTTGTAAATATAGTCGTTATTTGGTCAATTTGGTCAAAGACTTTGAAAAATCTCCAAACTAGTAAAATCCTTTGAAATTAATATAGAAATATTTATACAGTTTTATCAAATATTTATTGTATGACCTTTTCAAATGGCATATATAATTTGAACACAACATAAAAAGGGTTCTTTATTACATTAAACGTGCAAAGTTATGGAGGAAATTGAAATGAAAAACTTTTAAATGATAGAAATTCGTGCTAAAATGTAATTTTCAAATACGTTTAAAGGTTTTCACATATCCTAAATTTTAATTGTTTCAGTATTTCTCGAGTATTATCATTTTATCTACGTGTTTAATATGTTCTTTTTGTATTTATGTATTCAATATTTATTAATATGGATATAGGAAATAACATTTATTTCTGTAAGCTTGTTAATCAACGTTTTATCCTCATTGAGTTTTATGACGATAACATATGAGTGTTGAGAATTAAAATGAATAAATGTATGTTAAAAATTAACTTTAATTGATGATGATTATATATTTTAGTTTTTATATTAATTAAAAGTTTTTTGAACAATTTAGGTATAGTCTGTCGTAAGTTTAGTATTACAACATAGATTTGCGACACTTTTGAAAAGACTAACAAAAAAGTCCCTTAGGGTTTTTATTAAAACTGTCTCACCTGACAGGTTAATATATTATACATACTATTGTAGAACTACATTGACTAAACTTCGTTACGTAGTTCCACATTAATTACTAATTTAAGTGATATATTCAATTGGATTAACTAGCCCTGGTACCCTCGGAAACTATCAGTATGGAACTGTCCATCAGCTTGTCCGTCATCATAATCCGAGCTATCTGCCCTCTCTCATATTAGAGGCATAGCCTACCTGAGATCTTTGCTATATGTATGAGATGGATTTCTTCTTATGAAATATAACCATTATCTAGAATTTTATAGTTCTACAATACATTACTATCTCGTGGACAGATGATCATCATTTTGCCGATTTGATGGCGTCAAATTATAACTATTAGAGCAATGACTCAACGAACACTTGCGTAAATAGTTAGAAAGATAGTCTTTTAGCGAGGTTATGCGAAAAATTGTAATATGTATTTAGGATTCGAGTTTGAATAGTTAAAAGAAATAGTTTAGTCATTTCATGATAAGGTATTTGGTTAAGTCCTACCTGCCGAAGAAATCCGTTTTTGCATTAAGAAATGTAAATGCATAGATGGTGTGAAAAACTTTGTTTTCCCGTCTTCGTGGGTGATAAATACCAGGACATAGTTAGAATATGAGGATATGATATTTATGAGAAATATCACCGGCAGAAGTGTAAATCATAAAACCATAGGCAATTAGGTAGTAATATAAGTAGAATCAGAAAATGGAATGTGAGTTGGTTAGTTTGTAAGTTATAGATGATCAAGGAGTCTAGGTCATCCCGTGGCATGAAGACGGGTTGACATCCCCGTAACCACACGACTCCGCATGACTTATTTCAAGACTTATTTTCACTGAAAGTCTTGTGGAGACTCTAAAAATTGGAAATATTTTCAGTCGGACTGAAAAATAAGTCTTGTGGAGGCTTTAAAATTTGGACTTTATTGTCAGTCCGACTGAAAATATGTTTTGAAATATGTCCAATGGAGTCGTGGGGTAAGATTAATAAATTCTGGTTAATAGTCAGTGAAATACTTTTCAGTTAAAAACTGTGTGTTACAATATGTAGAAATTATGGATATGTAAGATAATCGAAATTATTTTTAGTGTTAGAATATTTTATACCGTAATCAAAAGACATATTTTTACTTATTTATCCATAAGGAAAACCAAAAAAAAAAAATCACTTTCCATTTAATAAATATCTCAAAAGAGAAAAGAAGTAAATCCTTTTATCCATTCTAAACATAAAATGTGTCGAAAGAAATGGAGTGGAAAAAGTTGTTTTTCAACCAAGTTTTCAAATTGATGAGTACTTTGCGGAGTTACACAAATTGATTATCATTATAAAACATAATAATATTGCTTACAATAATAATAATCATTTCCAATTTTGCACAACTCATCAAGTTCTTTCATTTTAGGTCATTAGTTTCTGTTTTTCCTTGTTTTTAGGATAAAAAGACACCAAAAAAAAATTTCCCTTCTGTGTGATGATGTGATTTTTTTTTTTTTAGGTGAAATTTTATTGTTCAAAATTCTGTTATGATTTGATAAAATATTTTATGTATAAAGATATTATTATGAGAAACCAAGTAGAACCAAAACCCATAACAAATCGAATCAGATGTTGAATATTAACAGAAAACATGTTTTCTTAACCAATATTGTTTAGCACGCTTCGTTACAAGCTATATTCGCGGTTTTTTTCTTACATAATTTTATTATTACTGCTTTTTTTGCATAAACTTATGTTGCTTAGCTTTACTGTGCTTTCAAGTTATAATACTGAATGTTGAGAATCGTAAAAAGTTTAAGAAATGGAAAAATATTGTTTCAGTAATGATCATTTTTATTTTATTTATACAAATTTAGATGATAATAACGATGAATTTAAATTGTTTGTTTGGATTTAATGTGTTTAGATGTGAATTTGAAAGAATTTATATATAAATAATTGGATATGACATAAATTGTATGAATACAAGCTTAGTACCGTATTTTTCGGACTATAAAACGCACCTTTTTACATAGAAAAATGGACTCAAATTTTGGGTGCGTCTTATGGTCCGAAGCTAACATATAATATAATAACATATAATATTTTTTTCAATAAATCGTCTCTAAATTTGAGGTGCGTCTTATCCGTTTCGGGACGGAAACTTTTGCGCAGAGCAAAATTAAAAAAGGTGTTAAATTTGAGCTCCTGACGATATTATAAGAAAAGCATATTTTATTTTTAGGAAGTCCTGTAAAGGAGATATGCTCCTGGGATAAAATATGCCAACAGTCCTGAAAAAATGAAAATTTGAACACCAAATATTATACTAAGTTTTACTTTCTTTTACTATGTATTATAAATTAATTATAAAGATTTATTTTACATGACATGGAGTAAAGCACTTCTTACAAAATGCCAGATCACAAGCCTTGCAATTTTTACATATTTTAAAAGATATGATTTTTTTACTTTCGTGCGGGAGAAATGTATCCCAATCGTCCTGAAACGGTTATAGTCCGAAAAATATGGTAACTTCACATGATGTCAAGAAGACTGGACCTTAAAGTTGTCAGTATCTTTCCAATTATAAGATATCATGGGACGATAGTATATACATTAGCAAACTCTAAAAATATGTTGAAATTTCAATGAGGATGTTACATGGGAAAATAATATCTTAAATTTCAAAATTTATATAAAGTGAATTTATTTAAATATTTGTTAGAAATATTGTGATAAACATCCTATTAAAATATTTTCCTATTTTGAAGAAAACTTTTTCCTATATCAAAACATATTGATTGATTGATTTTTTTTTTGAAGATAGTTACAAGGTTTTTCTTTTTTTTTTGAGAACATATCGTAAACACGACAACATTAACAATCGGATAAACAAAAATATTTGGAAAAACAATATTTGGGTATATATATGTTATGTTTTTTTTTTGTGAACTTTTTAAAAAAATAATGTCAAGAATTTCCAAAGAAAATAATACCTAAAGAAAATAAAATATATAACACTTGTTATTTCAAATTCTATACAAAAATAAGAAAAATGAAAAAGAAAATTCTTTCAAATTTTTTTTTCTATGAATTTACCTTTTTTTCTTTGGTAATAGAAAATTTCCTATCAATACAAATATTTTTTAAATCTTTCTACGAATTTTTTAAGACGAACAGTTTTTCGGCAATTATTCTGTTTGTGCCCTATGGTAGAGGTACTACCAGAGGTTTTATTGGTCACTACATTTGTAGCGCATAGAAACACTCATCGGAAAAGGCTTTGAAGACGATAGATGTATAGAAAATCAAAAGTTATATCGATGTACACATATCCGTCTGTTCGTATACAAGATAACAAGATATCCGCACGTCCTTTTTTGATGAAATTTAAAATGTGAGTTGGTTATTCTTTAACTCGATTTGGTGTTGCATTTCAGCAATATCGACTGAGGGGGAGCGAAGTTATTAAGGAAAAAACCAGGATAAGCTTAGTAGTTTTTTTATGGAAGAAGAAGAAAGTTGACATTTTTCGCAATTTTTCCCTCCCATTTCTACCATAGTGCATCAAAAAAACGGCTATAGACCGATTTTAAGTTACTATATGTTTTTGGATAACTTTAATAATGTTTTCTAAACAAATATGAATGTAATTTACGTAGTTTATTGAATCTCTAACAAACTTTTAAGGTTATCCAAGAGACTAAGTTCGTTGTTTATAAGAATCGAATTTTATTTAGTAAACAATATTAAATTTTCTCGTTTATTTGTATTTTTAAGTAATTAACTTAAAGCCTTTAATATCTGACATTCATTCGTCGAATTTCGGTCTGACAATAATATATAAATTTGTTTATCTTTCTAATTTACTTAGAGAGTATAGAAAACCAAATGATTTTAATTGGAAAAACACAAATTTCTTTTATATTTATACTAATCCTTTTTCGCGGAAATTTATGTGAATATGAAAAACTCTTTTATCATTTCCCACATCCATCAAAATTTATAAAACACATTATGTATTTTGCATAAAATCTTACTGAAATACATATCTAACCAGAGCCGGATTTAAGAAACTCAAAACATTTACAGGCATAGTAGATTATCTTTTAGTATAACGATTTCTAGCAGCTCTTCTGATCCTTATATTACAAGCGTATAATTATATTATATGTGGATTATAGTAAGAAAAAAATTTAAGAAAAATAAACGTTAAGAATTTGTAAAGTCCCAGAACTGTATATCCGTTGCCCATCCTATATAATCCGGCCATGTAATTCACTGCTATAATAAACCATATAAAATATTTCCTGTCATATTTTCGTGATAAAAATTTCATTCCATCTCCACATGTGCTTCATATGTACATGTAGATTCTTTTCGCATTTTTCTCGAAACACGTTTTCCACAAACTCTCATAAGAAAGTAATAACTTTCAATTTAATATTTTTATGTAAAATATAGTAAATGATGTGAAACAACATGTTTCTTCATTCATAATATTAACATTTCATATAATAAAGTTTTATAAAGTATGAAGCTTTTTGAGAAAATGAAAATTTTTTTTTTTTTGGTATATAAAAACTATTTTGTTTCACGATTTTGTGGAAATTTTGAAAATGAATACATTTTTGTATGAATGAAGCCCACACCATCATTTATTCATCATTTATTTATCATTCATTCATCATTCATTCATCATTCATTCATCATTCATTCGTCATTCATTCATCATTCATTCATCATTCATTCATCAGTCATTCAAATAGAATGACAATATGAGAAACTACGATACAAAATTGGGTAATAGTTTTAGAGATCCAGGAAGGTACAAATTTCTTATTCCCAATTTTCAATCAATTAGAAAATACAAAGCTTAAATAGTAATACTGCCATGCAAGAAAAAAACATTGAAAAATTATTAAGAACTTGCATTTAAAATTTCCATTTATCAAATTAAATATTTATTATCAAAACTGTGATAGAAATTATTGAATGAAGTTAAATAAGGAAAACTGTATGAATTCCAGCATTCGTAAAGTCCAAATTTTAATTGGCTGCAGGTAAATATGTTGATTTGATCGAGCTCACAATTTGACCACCACTCGAGGAACCACCTGACCCATAACTTGCGGAACCACCACCAGTTGAAGTAATTCCACTAAATTGACCAGACCCGACTGATTCCGAATTGCCCGTATCACCAATAACTGATGTTACTGGTGCAATACCTTCATCTGAAAAATCACTAGTTCCTCCCAAGGCATCATATTGATCTATAAAAACATACAATATTCAAATGTTTAATTAGGAAATATCATAGAAAATATACCTTGAATTTTTTTCTGAGCTAGAGTAGCTTCTTCATGAGTTTTATATTTGATAAAATACACTTCTGGTTTACTTGGTTGTACTGGTGCTGGAGTTACAAGATCTTGTACATCAGCATCATCAGGTTTCTTAGTTAAAACATAAATAACAGTTTTCTCTTCATTTTTCGGATATATCGGTTGAATCGCAGCAGATTGTCCACTATAATTTGGTGCTTTAATAAATACAACACGATAGGTTTTTTGTGGACGACCAATTTGTATTTTTCGTGTTACTGCAGTTTGTTGAGTTTCATCAGGTGCCGAATGAACATAAAAATATTTCATAATAATTGGTTCGAAACTTTGTTGTGATACATCAGTACGATCGTAATTATTTCCTAAATTAGTACCAATAGTACCAATAGTACCACCAGAATTATAAGCAGAATTACTCGTTGAAAATGAAGATAATGATCCAGACGTAAACCCAGACAAACCACTATTTTGATTTAATTGTGTTCCAAGGTTTGACATACTTCTCAATGGTAGTTCACCAACATAATTATCATTATTTCCTCTTTCGTATTTATAACCATGGCTTACGTCTGGCCTTGCTGTGACTGCAACAATTGCATATGAACAAAACTGAACAAAAAGAAATGAAGATGAGATATAGAGTTATTTAGTAAAATGATAATTAAGCAGATGGTTACTTTTATACATAAATTTATTATTAATTGCATTTATGATTGCTTTATTGATTGCATAATAAATTCTTTAATATATAAAATACGCAAGTTTATCATCAAACCGGTTACAAAAATTGATGCAACCTGAAAGCTATACTTAAAATGGAAAGTGGACTTTTAAGATTCCTTATATTAATAATCGAAATAAACTTGACCCTTTTGGTAATCATAATTATAAATCAGAACTTGTATTAAATTATTCATTTTGTACATAGGTCTACGTACGTGGTCCTCTCAAATCTTAATTCATTACTATAAATCAATCAATTTATGGTCCACTTAAGATCTTTCCTTTTTTATAAATTGAGATCGCAAATAAATATGTAAACAAAAACTCGATGATTATGAATTTTCCATTTCAGCAACGCATTTTAATACAATTAATAGCAATCACAGGTTTATGACTGTGGAGGCATTATTTTAACATCAATCATAATATTGAAATTAAATTGAGCTCGTCTATATTGATTTTTCAATTTTACTTTTGTTTATTCAAAATATATGAATTCAATATAATAAATATTTTACTTCCATTTTCTTTAAGATAGGCACAAAAGTCTATATTGAACGTGGTTCATCTCCTTGTTAAAATTATTGATTGATTTTTGAATTATTAATGAATCAACCATCAATAATTTTCTTTCTCATTTCTCATGATAAAAAGAATCGGAGAAGAACTTCTGACCTTTTAGAAATTGAAAGGTAAGTAGAGCAATTAAATGTAAATACCTAATATTTGTATTTCGTTAGGGAATATTAAAAATGGCAAATAAATGTGTATTTACAAATAATTCAACTGAAATTTTCTTGGAATATAAAAAAAAATAAAAAATTTATATTTAAAAAAGAAAAATCAGCTTTATCAACAGAAAGATTTTACAGACTTTTCGGGCCTGTTTGCTGAAAATTAAGATTCTATTAAAATTAAGGGAATATTAAAAGAATTTTAATTTATTTTGTCTACAGTAAGTGGAAATTTAAATTTCAATGTGATAAATATTTTAAGACTTTACAGTCAAACAGAAATTAGTCTTAAAAGTGCACTTTTAGAAGGCACTTTTTTGTCTTCAATTATTCTTACTGTAGGTGTGTTTTTTGGGAATTTGTATCCACTATTTACTATTACTATTTAATCTTTACTATTTACTATTTTCCATTACTATTTACTATTATTATTTACTATTACTATTACTATTTACTATTACTATTTACTATTACTATTTACAATTTTCTTTAATCTGTGCAATTAGAATTACTGAAATACGCAGCTAACTTCAGTCATGAATGAAAGAATATAAAGATTGCGTATGTCAGCTATTTTGGACATTTATTTTTATACTTTTATGACATCACATGTGATTTCCTTTCAAATAAATAATCGTGCTTTTTCATGCAAACAATGTATTTCATGTCTCGCGTGACGTAGGTGCACCGAAAAAACCAATTTGAAATATGGGAAATCGTAATATATATATTCTTATATTCATGAACTTCAATTATGTATTTCGATATTTGAAAAAGACATATAGTAAAAATAAAACAAATAATATTTTACAAGACTGCCATTTAAAGTATTTCTTTAACCAAATATAACGAAAAGCAATAAAAATAATAGAAAAAGGTATGTCAAAAATGTGGGTTAATTCAAAATTCAAAGAAATTTTGTGTTAATTTCAAAAATACTTTAATAAAAACCATATCGATTTGTGCCATCTATATTTTCAATATAGTACAAAATAACCCTTCTTAAAATTAGCCAGCGATAAATAACACTGCTTATATATAGTAAGCGGGTATAGAATGTACTATTTGGTAAACTGTCGTTATTTTTCACAAAATAAAACACCACTTATCAATTGAAAAATATATTAACGAAATATTTAGAATACTCAAAAAAATTAGTATTAACAATTAAAAATAACGAAACAACACAATAAAACTCACCAAAATAAAATGCATTTTCTTTAAAAATAAAAACCGTAGACTGAAGAAATTTTTTCAATTTTCGATTTTATATAGTCTTATTAGTACGTGGAAATTAAGTGGAGGAATCACAAAGTATTTCCAGATAACTATAAGTATATATAAAAGATGCTCGCAGATGAATTGTGCAAGTTGTTCTTGGGAGGGGTTTATGACATTTAATATAGTTAGGTGACTTTATGTGGAAAATCCAAGAAAATCGATAATGCACTGAAGAACCTCCAAAACATCTTCATATTTTGCAAATACCATAATCTACAACATGTTTTTGATTACTATTCAGTAATTGTTAAATATTTCTGTGTTCATTGGTAGTTTTGTAAAACTGAAAAAGAGTTAAAATTGTACATGACCCAATAGAACATAATTATCAGACCACATATGAGCATATATGAATATTAATGTATTTATTTTGATTGAATATTTATATTGAATACCAACAAAGACAGTTTAGGGATTTTGTTGTATTATGCCATAAATGTCATAAATTAGGTTTGAAGATTCCTTTTGAAAACATAATATTGAATGACTTTTCCTAATATAATGGATAATCGGATTTGGCATAAACGAGAAATTAATCATTTGAATAAAAACTCATTATTTCCATTCGTATTGTTACTAAATTGTCACCTAATTGGCATAGAATTCAGAACACTACTACACTCGACTACTTCGACTTGTATATAACAAGTCGAATATTCGATAAAGTATTAATTGCTCTAATTTTAGTAATTACTGATTTTACTATGAAATATAGTAACACTTTTGGGATTACTTTAGAATTCCTTTCAAATTTTTAAATTGAATTTTTCATGATTCAGATATAAACCATTTCCATCGCTTTAACATTATTATTAATGGAAATATTGATTAACTTTCCTTTAGGTTGATTTTTAAAATCGAATTTAACTGAAAAATGAAGAAAAAAAAAGGTTTTAAATTAAAATACATTTGGATTATATGAAAAAAATGTCAATTTTAAGAATTTTCCATTTCCCTCTGAAAAAAAAAAGAAAAACCAGTTGGATATCTACCAATCAATGCCTAAATCTCAATATGAAAATTAATTGCGTCTACATCAGCGGATGGCAACAAAAAAAAAATTGAAATTGAATTGATTGAATAAAATTCATTCTTTGATTTTAGAAATTTTCGATTTTTACTAACAAAAATATCCAAATTTTCATTATAGAAATTTCGTTAATTTTTTCAACTGGAAAATTTAATTACAAAACACTTTGTAAAGTCAGAAAAAGACCCTTGATAATAAAAAAAAAATAAGTATGAAACCATTTAGGCAAGTTTTTACTTTAAGAATTCTTTCGAACATTTTGATTTAAAAGCTTGTTATGAAAATTTAAGAAAATACTGAAAAATCAATATTATAGGCACTTAGCTGGGAAAATTCAAAACAAAATAGCATGATTTTTGTTATTTACAAAAGTTTTAAAAATTTGAACATAGCGACATAACGATTTAAATGATTTCATAATGAAATTTTGTAATTATGAACTTGTAACTCTTGTCTAAGAGTTCAAAACAAGTAAATATTCTTCAGAAATAATACAAACGGAAATTCCATAAAAGTAGAAATTTGAATTTGATATTCGCTGTCTCTAGAGAAGAAATCTTTGAATGGAAAACCAATTTTTTCTATTCCGATCTTTATACAAAAACTTTTTAAATTAATAAATAATTATTCTAATAATTTTCAAAGGATTACCAGTTAACGAAAATTACCATGTTTAAATTGAAAATGGTCTTCCTTCACTATGAAGTCCATTGCAGTTTACATGACCACAAAACTTTTGTCTTCTAAACTTTATTTTCTCAACTTTCAAATATTTTTTTTTTATAAAAACCACGTTTCTATGTACATATGCAGATAAAAGTCATATGCTGTTGAGAATTACTCCAACGAAACGAATTTCACTAGAAAACTTTGTATGTTAACGTATTTATTTCCTTTTCCTTTTTCTCCATTTGATTTCTCAACTACATGAAATTCCGGAAAAGCTGTGTGTAAAATGACAAAAATTATATGAATATGATCCAAAAAGAATTCGAGCATCTGTACTGATAAAATTCAATCATATCGACAATTTGTTGATATGTAAATTACAGTACCAGGTCCTCTCTACTCACCGTAATGGAATAACAAACAAAATAACAATATATGTAAATTTATCAGCACATAACTTTTCAATACACAGACTTTTCTTGGCTAAATTCAAACTTGAGACATTCCTTTCCGATTAAAAAGTTGAGGGAAAACTTTTGCAAATTCATATTTCAAAATCGATATACAAAACCAAAAAAAAAATTAGACTAAAAGTTTTCCTATTACAAAATGAAACTCACATTTTTCAAGACTTTTCGATTTGCATCCGAATTTTACCAATTTCATTAATAATTAACAAAAAAAAGGAAGAAAAAATTCCAAGAGTTCCAAGAGTTTATTAGCAAAACTCTTTCGGGGAAAAATGTATTTATTAAAAATTGAAATGGTATTAAATGCAAAAGTTATTTTCAAGTACGATAAAGTAGGATATAATCAATTTTTTTCCTAGAACTCAATATCTTCGTATATATCCCTTTCGCGATATAGAACCAAAAGCAAAAATTTGAAATGACTTAAAACCGCTGAAAATAAATTCAAATCTATAACTTACCAAAAAACGAATCCTTTCTAGCATTCAGCCTTCTTCCCTATGATCCTTTAATGTTAAAGCAATATATTAAAAAAAGCATATTTTTAATTGTTATATGTGGTTAAATTTTATTATGGAAATAATAACATAGTAGGCACACTTTTGAAAGCCTACAATTCAATTAAAATTATCAAACAAGTGGCGGTAACCAAAGTTAAATGAATTTTCATTCTAAATTCAAAACACTCATAAAATAATTAAATTAAAACATGTTTACATGCTGTGTACAGGAATAAATATATAATATTATATTACTGATATTAAAACCAACTTCAAAAGAAGTTAAATAGAGCATATTTTAATCATATTATATTTAGGCACTTCACTTGAAATAATTTTGGTTTACAATTTAAAACGAAAAGTTCTCCTTCATCACCTTTTGATAGAGAATAATTTAAGATGATAAATTAATTTATTAATAATATATACGTTCTCTTAGAGCTGAAAATAATTTAAATGCCAAAAGGAATCCTAAATTGTTCTAACTTTTTATTCGAACTAGAAATACATTCAGAATAAATTAGTTATGGTTTTTAAATCGTAACAGGTTGGCATTCTATTATATGGACCATAAAATCAGAAAATTTCATCTTCTAATTTTCTTTTTAGAAGTCCTTTTCGAAAATTCTTGTCCGACTTTCTGTTCAAGAAAATAAACCATTAAATTATATTTTCTAGAAAATATTAAGGTTTTTCCACAAATACGAGCAAATACAAAAAGCAACAATTCGTTGCTGTGAGAGCCTGAAAAACCTAAAAGAACCACATCCAAGTAAAGAAAAATTGAGACCAAAAAAAACATTGTTCAGCAAACAACTAAGAAACGACCAAAAAAAAAGGCCCAACAACACCCGAAAAGTTAAATAAAAAAAAAAGAAGAACTAAGAATAGGCTCTTTGAAGAAGATTTCCTTTTTTTTCCAGCCAGGAAAAAAAGCATGAAGAAGTCGTAGCTAAAATAAAATTCCAACAATAACAATCAAAAACAATGTGATCTTAATCTTAAATATATATTTACTTAGCTTAAAGCTATCTACTCCAAGAAAAAAAAAACGAAAGCAAAATATTAACTTTCCACACAATTTTGTGGTTTATAATTAAAGTTCTTCAACAAAAACAATAATAAAGGTGTTTTAAAGTAAATTTTAATTGGAGTTCTTTCAATCTAATTAACATAATCACATTCAATGGTAAAATTTATCTTTACAAAAAGAATGATTCTTTAAAATTTAATATAATAAGAAGAAAATATTCTTTTGTGTGGAAAAACGTGGGGGCCTATGATAAAAACGTGGAGCAGCTTCAAATTATATTACATGATTTTTATAAGAAGCGCACCTTTGTTTGGAGCAATTCTCTGGAAAAGCGTTAATATGTCTCAACAAGCAAAAAAATATAAAGTCAATTGAACGTCCTAAAATACACACGAACAATACAAAAGCATTTTATTATCTGTCCATTAAGGATCTATTAAAAATAATATTTAAAATTCTTGTGTAAATTTTCAATTTGCTTTAATAATATATAAGAGAGCTTTCCGCAGAATTTGACTAATTAGTGAAAAAAACCAAAAAAATGATGGGTATTTAAAGTGGCCTCTCGTAAAATGATGGCAAATAGAAGACCTAAAAATAAATGTACTTTAAAAATCTTGCCTGGCAGCTAAAATAAATCAATTAATCATGCCTATGAAATAAATTGGAACTGATTTTGAGGTTTTTTAAGGGTTTTTCACAGTGTGATGTTTTCCATGATTCACGAAAGTGTCATAACGAAATGATATTATATATGATTTCAAATCGAATGCCAATCAAATCATATTTGATAAAAGCTTTTAGACATTATTGAAACCAATTGACAAAAACTGATATCATAAACAGATTTTCATGTTGACTCAGCTGGACATCAAATTAAAGTGATTTTCATAATTTTCATAAATCTGATATCTTCTTGAAAATTCGTCCATATTACTGATCAGAAAATGAAAGTGAAGACTTCACTCCTAAAGCTATAGTTTTGTATTCTAATATCGAACATACCTAATCCATCAACGGATTGATCCTTATAACAATAATCACAATATACATCCTAATTGAAGGTATTTTCAGTTTCCCATAAAATTAGGCAAAGATAGTAATGAAAAGGAAATTTAAATTGCAAGGATTTATAGTCATCATCTCTGAACAATTATATACGAAAATGCATTTAACCACATCAAATGAAAATAATTATATCACAAATTAAGTATTTAGTTTCTGATAATTCAGAAGAAATTTATAATTTCAAATGGTAGATTTATTCCAGAGTACTACAATGAAAAACACACAAAAAGAATTTTTCCTAAGATACTGAATCCAGAAATGTGGTTCTGAAGTTTGGTAAAGAATGTGGGATATGGTTTCCGAAACAGGTGGCCATATACAGCATAAGAAATAACGTCGTATTCATAATTTGAATTTGGAAATAAATTTCTCATCCATTTGTATACTTTGATATTTTAGATAGCTTTCAATTCCTTTCATTTCAAAGGATATCAACAATATAGGACTTGTACGGTCAACCAAAACTTAAGCAGTTTATGGTTTTATAATTATAATTGTTGAGACCATTTCATATTATTAAGTAAACGAATTTACTGGTATTTCATATTCTAGTTAAGGCATTAATAAACATAATTATTATACACTTGGGTACAGTCTCGTGTAGTTTTTCGTACTATAGTAGAAGATGGTAAGAAGGCTTCAATAAATATCGAACATTACAAATATTCAAACTAATATTTTCCTAATTAAAATGGGTTTTTACGATTGGAAATGTATACGGCTTGGATTCAGAAGAATTGTCAATCATTTTAAGAGTACACTCTTTTTCTGACTTAGAGGTCGTCAGCTGTACCACAGGATAAATACCATAGATTCGAATAAGTTATTAATACATAAATCTATAGTTACAAAACAATTTTCAACTATATTCAATTTCAATATGTTTCCATTAATATATCTTACATATGGATTGTTAAATAAAATGTTATATTGATTTATTCTTAGGATCTGGATTAAAAAAAAAGAACATCATACTGTCTGAATATTGATTCCTTCTACATGAAATATATATATATATAAAACATTAATTTCAATACTTCTGTATACATCAAGACTTTCTTGATTAAATATTATCTTGATTAATTATTTATATCTTGATTAAATACTTTCATATATAGAATACATTTATTATATCGATAGAAATGAATTGTTGAACTATAAAAGAATAAAAGAATATTCATACAATGTTAAAATTAGAAATGAACATAACATATAACATATAACATAATGCTACTCTATACGATAGAAACTAGATATCAAATGAATCAATCAATGATATATAAAATAAGATGAAACATTTTTATCTCTGTGATGATTGTAGATTTTGATATGGTGCCATTAGTGCAAGGCTTTGAAAATAAATTATAAACAATATATTACTAGAAATTTTAGGAAATAATTCCATCGAAATGGAAAACATGTTCCATTGTATATTGTTGGTCAATTTATTCCAATAAATCAATTTAAGTATTTCATAAATCAATAATACTTTTATATACTAAGCTCTCCTGGGAAAACGTTTGTAGAAGTTTTTAGTCATTAGGTAAATAATTAAAACTTCATCAAGAGACCCGGTCGGGTCTCGAAGGCTAATTCGATATAATCTTACTTCGATAAATTTCGAGCTTTCATTGCTAGTTAGAGGCTACAAATTTGATTCCTGGCTTCGTCGATTTAATATTTACATTTACATTTAAAACTCCAGAGATTTAGAAAAATATTTTTTTAATAGTTAATTCAATTTAATGGAAATACGGAATTGTTTAATTAAAAATTCATGTTTGATACAAAAAAAGACTGATCTTTGGGGAATTTAAAAATATTTTCTACATTTTTGTTCCAATTTTTGGTGGATATAAATTTTGATAGTAATTCCAGATTTATTTTTATCAAAATATTCCAATTAGTTAGGACACAGGAGACATTCGTATATCCTGAAAATTTTTACATTCGAATCTGATATGAATTTTTAAAATTTAAATTTTTAACAAAAGCATTAGTTTATGTAGTTTTTGATTTGATTAAAAAATATAAAACAATTTTTGTATAAATTTCATATCAAAATTATTTAATCTCAATGGAAAATGAAAATGGATTACTTTTAAAATATTGAAATGAATTTTTTTGTTATTAATCAAGTCGCATTGGACAACTGAAATTTTGTAGCGATGAACCCCCGTCCGTATTACAAATCTACCTAATAAAGTTTCCCTAAAGGTTATTTCAGAGTATTTAATTATTCATTATTCAACAAATTAGTATCAATTAAGTAATTAACTCAATTTTAAACTCCGCCTGATCAAATTTATGAAAGTTTTCCTAAAAATATCCAACCATAATATCCAAATGGGAAACCTCCTACGTCAAGAATCTTATCCGTAAACCGAAAGAACCGGAAGAAATACAAGAAGTGTGTAATTTCACAGCATAATATGGGTCTGAATGATAAAATCAAAAATGTTAGACGTTAGCAAAAGTTCCATTTATCGAAACCTAATATTATTCCAGATCCTTTATCCACAAAATTATGATGGATTTTTCCTTTTCCTTTTCTTTATATATGAAAATTTTCTTTAGGATTTTCTATTTTTTAGTTTATATTTTATTAAAATAAAAAAGTATATAATATCAGTTTTAAGAAGGAAAATATAAATATGTTTACGTATTTTTAAAAAAAAAAAAAAATCCCGGAAATCGGAAGGCGACAGTTTTTCAGTTCAAAAGGTTTTCAGGCAAAATATGTCAGACTTTTAAAAATTATAATCCAGTTTCTTTGGAAAAGAAATTCTTTAAAAACTCATGTGTGTGAATAGAAAATTTTCTTCTTAAATTTCTTTTATTTATTCTTATCAGTTCATATTTTTTGTGGAGGATGAGAAAACATGAATAATAAAGAAACCAAAGGATTCTAGCAAAAAAAATGGAATAATTTTCTTCAATAAATTGATATTCTACAAAACTATATAAAGAAAATGTAGATACCATATCATGTACCCTATAAAATGTATGTCGATTGTTTACTCTTCATCGGAAAACTAAAAAACCCTCGTAAAAATTGTCCCCAAAAAATCTGGGAATGTGAGTTTTCCGTCTGTAATTTTTGATGAAAATCGACGATGTGTAAAAGTGTATAAATTTTTCATATATCTATAAAGAATTTTATTATATGTATTTTTATTGTCAATACATAGTGTTAATGGAATTAAAAACACTTCATACAATTATAATATAAAATACTATATATACTCGGTGCTGAATCAAATCGCTTGATAACGTCCCATGTGGTGTTACATTGAGACAATTTGTCAGTTCTTTACTATTAAATTTCATTCTAAATTCAATCGAAATAAAGGTTTGTAATGGAAAATACTTTCCTTTCGGGTAAACCATTTCTAGAAACACAGTTCTTCTTATATATTTATATATTTAAGTAACATATATACGTTGCCTCGAAACAAATTGAAAAGGGTACAAATTGAATCCGAAATTGGCACAATAGTTTTCCTTTTCATTTATATTCTTTGGAATACGACTAAGAACTTTAAATTCCATCCATTTTATTACACTTTCCTTTTCAAAAGTTTTTTTTATTTCGTGTGATTTTGGTATATAAGGCCTTTGTCAACTATTATTTGTTGAACATATATAGTTTTCTTACCTTTGTTATACCTTTTCCTGATGATTAGTTTCCCTTTTTCATTTTCTCAATGAATTCGGTGATTTTATAGATTCGATTAAATTGTAATAATATAAACTTACTGGATGTTTTCTGGTATTTCCATGGTAATACAAGAAGTTTCCGAAGCTTAGTTATTTTGTTGTCCAAGATCCTAACACAGAAATGTAGAAGTTTGATATTATAAAACGATCACCGAGATCTAATTAACTGCCATTACTATTGGCCGACTTTTATGTTCAACTAGCTCACCATATGACTATTGCAAATAACTGAAATCGCATCCAAGAATAGACCTACTCTATTAATCACATGGCATGTATGGCTTACTCAAAAACACTTCTACGGAGATGAAAATTTACCATATTTTATCCATTGGGGATTGTTCAAAATTATTATAACCTTCAAGTTAGCATATGTGTAGGATATATCACTTAAATACCAACAAATTAAAATATTTGAATCCATATGTGAGAACTTTAATTATGTACAAAATTATCTCTGTAAAGTAATCTTCATGTTCTGATCATAAATGTAAAAGAAAAATAAGATTTTCTGATTTAAAACATATACTAAATGACATAAATAATATTAACATAATTAAAATAAACATATTTGAAAGGTGAATTGTTTTTAAAAGTAGAAATCACATATTTGTCTTTGGAATAATTTTAAAAACATCAAAGCTTACGAGTTATATTCAACTTAATGAAAATGATAAAGAATTTAATAAATTAATTACTGTATATGGTTGCCTTGATATTATTGATTTATAACCATTTAATTGGAATAGCACTCTTCTTCACTAAATTGTGTTGAAATACTTGCGAAAGCTTAAAAAAAAAGTATGGGACATTTTCTAATTTTTGACCAAAAATTCTGATGAGTCGTAACCAAATTTAATATTTTTCACTTTAATCCAGTCTGTGGTGAAGTGTAGTATGGAAGTTTTCCACCAGAAAATATGTAAGTCTACATTAATAGATTGAAATAAGTGAAATTATTCAGAAGAAGTAAACTTTAGATGGTATCAATCGAAACCAATTTGTGAAACCAGTCAATGGGTACTTTTACCTTGCAAAAGGTATAGGAAACTTTATATTTGGTAGGATTGTTCAACTAAGTAAGTTATTTAAAATTCCAAGTTTTCGACCTTGGGGGGGTGCCGCTACTACCCAATGGATTTCTATGAAGAAATAGAACTTAGTTTAAAGCAACTTATGTCAATATTTACATCAATTTTTAGTTTTCTACCATTTTTCGGTTTGAAGATCACCAGTTTGATAAAAAAAAAAAAAACTGTTTCTATCCCTCCTCATAAAGCTTTAGAGACATTTACCAGACCCGAAACCTCTGGGTAGCTAAAACAAATAATATAGAATAGAAACGCGTCTCTAATCCAGTGAAGAGTGAGCGAATTTTCATAAGAATTGGAATGCATATTTTGGAGAGGCCAACTGAAAAGATACGATATGTCTCCATTCAGAGGATGTGATTGCGACTAGTATATCTACTCTCGAGTAGCTAATACCCGTGTATTCGGAAATTTTATTGATTTTTCGATTACTCGATTACCCGGGTAATAGCATAACTACTTGATTACATTTGAATTGTTTTGTAACATAACAAATTGATTTCATAAGGCTAGGTCAAAAGAAAATTTCGCCGGTAGTATGGAATCATTTCAAAAGGAATGAAACCTGTAAAAAACACGTTTGAAAAATACTGTTCTGCAAGTATTGGATACAAAAGATCTTCAAGAAGTGGAGTAATACGCCATATTTACTCAGTTCATCTAGAAAAGGCTAATAAAAAGAAGGAAATGTAAAACATCTCGACTCCCGGGATTGAAAAAACTTTGGAGATTAAGATTCACCTTTTGGGGTCATTCTCCGATGATTATTTTAATGAATCAGAAATGCAGTGACAAAACTAATATACCCTCTTGGAAGTTGCTGCCATATTTGCAGTTTAGTTTGAACAGAAATATCATTACTCTATTAAAATCTGTACCAAGAAATGTAATACCAAGATCAGAAGCAGTTACTTACCTAAAAGGAAATCTTTAATTATTTTCCGTAGATGGAAAACAAATTAAATATTTTTCAATATTTTCAACCATATTTAATGCTTTATACCCGATCGATAGCCTAGCAATCGCAATTCATTGACAATTCCACTCCAGAATTCTTTGTTTAAAAAAAAAAAACTCATAAAAAACTCACTCAAAAAAATTATTTCGAATAAAGAAAAATTACTCAAAAATCACTCATAAAAAAACTCACTTAAAAAAAAACTCCCTTTAAAAACGACACATCTACCCCCAACGATAGTTAACTTGCGACTAGTGTAAGGGTGAGATGTGTTCAATATTGTTTTCGAGATATTTTTTTAAAAAAATTTTTTTTTTTTTTCAAAAAGTTTTTCACAAAGAAATAAAAAAAAACCAAATTTTTTCAAAATAAAATTTGAAACCGAATTTTGATTATTTGCGTTCGTTCGAGTTATACTTTTGCTATATTTTTTGTATGGACCTCAATCAACGTATCTCGTACAGGTAACGAGATAATCGCGTAATACGATTTTCCACTCCTTTAAGCCAGTATGGCGATGCGAGCGGCACCCACTCAAGGTCGAAAACTTGGAATTTTAAATAACTTACCTAGTTGAACAATCGTACCAAATATAAAGTTTCCTATACCTTTTGCAAGCTGGAGCCATTTTTTACGCTCTATTGACTGGGCTATTTTGTATATAATCGTTTCTATATAGTATAGCTGACCATAATATAGAAATTGCAATTGCTATTATGCTTACTATAAAATGGCAATTTTTTCGATATAAATCTTCTTCTATAAATGCAGCCAACATCTGTAAAAATGCTAATAATTAGAGAAAATGAATTATCACATTTCGACACTATATAAATACATATTGCAAACACAAATGCACGTTCTTTGCTATGCAATGGTCTCGAGAAATAAAGCTTTAATGTTCAAGTTTCTTAAACTACCTTCTTAGAAAGAGCATACTACTTGTATGTCCTATATCAGCTATATACCATGTTTAATATCGATTAGATTTCATCTTCGACTTGAAAAACATATCATTTTCGTGGATTAGATTAGATTCGGTTTTATGATTTTCCTGTACTGCGACCTTTAAGATCTTTTGTACCCCCTTTTCCTTGATGCAATAGTTACGTTAACTTCCCATTCTACAGCACCTCCTCGAGGCATATTTCTCTTAGGAATTTTAGTATCAGGAGTGGGTTAAGAGATTCTATCTCACTTGGAGAGAAGCAGTGTGCCCCAAATGTTTTCTTCTTCTACGGAGTAGTGCCTCACAATGGGAGAGAATATGCATTAAGGGTTTCTTCGTAAAATCGTCTTCTAAATTTGTGGAAGAACTCTAGAAGTGGCATAAGTATTAATTAATTGTTTCCAGTGTTAAAATCTTATCATTAACTTTTCTTATTGTTTTGTTGATGGATTTTAATTTTAAAACTCATCAGCCATCTATTTACGAGTATTTGAACTAAGTGTTCCATTGCATATAAGAACTCTTATGTGTCCAAAACAAATTCTAGTAATTTCAGTATTTTGTGGAAATGTTGGCAAATTATAGTGACACATTTTCAAGTTTTCATAAATTTGAATTAACTTAGTTTTGAAATATTTTTTAATAACTTCCAATTTAGTTCTTAAAAAGCTTCTTTATTATTCCTAAAAGATCAGTAATGAATTAAATAAATAAGTTAGAGATATAAATATTTACAAAAGGAATATAATAAACTAAACTTTTCCTAATTTATATAAAATTCTATTCAAAAAATAAAATTTAAATCGAAAATAAACACAAAATAAATATAATATTATTTTATCTGTTTCTGAATCTATCAAATATAATCATGATCTAATATTTCACAAAATAGCAAATCCTTCTGAATTTCATAGGACACAGTCGCATCTGTAAATAAATTTAAAGAGATTTCCTTTTCTATTGTTTTACAAAAAAAGGAAAAAGTTTTTCTTTCATTGGATGAAAATTTCATTTCTTATATACTTGTATAAAAGAAAATTTTTTGTTTGAAGGAATTAAGGTTTTCCTTTGGTTTTACGTAGTTTAAATAAAATACAAAAGAATCGGTAATATGTATGAGTGTTTCTAAAAAAAAATTTTCGGTTTTCTTTTGTAGATTTTTTGATGATATTTCTAAGAAAATTTCCCAAAAGAATTTTCACTTTGACAAATAGAGATGAAATTGTCATGGAAAAAGGATAAGAGAAAAACGAAAATGTAGAATAATAATATATTTGTTATATTAAATGATAAAAGGTATTATCATATATAACAAAATAAGTAGTTAATCATTGTTATCGTTCCTTCTGGAGTTATGTACCATATGTAAAATTTCCTAAATTCGATAGGCAATTCGGAGAAATATGTAATCATCAAAAAGTTTTAACTACAGACTGTTTACTACTTGCAATTTCAAAAAGGTCCTATATCAGTTTTTTCAAATTATTCAGGAGACACAAAAAACTGAATTTCTGCCACACTGTATGAAAAGGTCTCACTCCAGAAAGACATGCATTTTTTTCCACTTTCGAAAACAGATATGAATCCGTCTTGCTTATGGAATATGCGTCTATACGGGAAGATAACAAAAAGCGACGAAAAAGTACATTTTTAAAAAAAAGAAATCGACATGAGCTCTTTTCGTAATTCATGATTCAATTCTAAACAACTTGAACCAACGAGACCACATTACCACACGACTTTACACGACTGATTTCAAGACTTATTTTCAGTCGGACTGGAAAAAAGTCTTGTGGGGCTCTAAAAATTGGACATATTTTCAGTCGGACTAAAAGAAAGTCTTGTGAGGACTCTAAAAATTGGACATATTTTCAGTCCGACTGAAAATAAGTCTTGAAATAAGTCTAATGGAGTCGTGGGGTTAGAGATGACTCAAACTTATGATTTTTAAATAACAGGAAAAGATTGTGATTGTTCTTTAAAAAGAACATTGATTTTTATCAGTGCTTTTTCACAGTCTGTAATTTTTCGCAATGCGTAAATTTTTCAAATGGAGGATATATGGAAATTTATATTTACAGTCAAAAGGCTACAACTCCTACATTTCCAATCCAGCTACCAAACTCCATGATGATTAGTGGATTATTCTCAAATACGTTAAAAAGTTCTAAAACATATCGCTATAAAATCTCCTTGACGCATTCGAAAATTTCAATTTTGATTTATATTTTCATAATGTTTGTCAGACATTTTCTTTGACAAAAACAGAAAATGTCGTACACGCACGTTCTGCGTATGTACATATATTAAGTTTAACTTTAAAAAAAAGCACATTCATGACATGTTTATGTGTATGATCAGCTTAAAATATTAGATAAAAAAACAAATATATTTTTATAACATTTTTCCTGTCTAAAGTATTATGTCTTCATGGTTTCTCCATTTCAACTTCAGGCAAAAATTTCAATTTCGTATTCAATACATATTTTCCATCTTAAAAAAAGAAAACATAAACAAAGTACATATGTAAAAGTAATAATGATTGAAAATAGATAATTTAAGAGTGATTTTTCAAAAAAAAAAGAAAAACAAAACTCTATTATTTATGATCATGAATAAAATTTTTAAGAAAGTTTTCCTGAAAGCCCAACACTTTTGTTAGGGAAATCTGTGGCCGGAGAAAATACAATGTCTTCTTCGCTTTTCTTAAACATCAACGGTTTTAATTGTTTAAATTGAATTTTATTTCAAATCGATATTTTATGTCTAGTCTGATGTCCATTTTAAAAGAAAAAAAACCAAAAAATATGTTACTTCTTTTAACTTTAACAAACCCATAAATAAGAAATCCTTGGATGTCACGGTTAATAAATGCCAATGTTCTTAGTGCAGCCCTATTTAGTTATTTAGTTTTTTATTCTGTTGTTGAACTATGATTTTCTTTTTTTCGAGAACTTCCAAAAATTGTTTTCTTTATTGTACAGAATACTGAACTTTAAGGATATTTCTTAGTACTTTTTTTTCGGTAGTTCCAAAGAATTCACATTGATTTAAAAACTGCAGAACGAAACCATTTTTTTTTTTGTTAAACATTTTCTTGGCTCAGTTTCAATTTTATAGGAGTTTGAAAAAAAATAACCAAAAATAGAATTACTTACATCTAAAAGTTTGGTTTTTATTAAAGAAGATTTACCTTTATTTTAAACAAAATGGAAAATAATTTCTCTAAGTTTTCGAAAACTACATAATTTAATGGTTCAACATGTTAAGAATATGTTTTTGAAGTTGTAGAAAAAAATTCGAAAAATTAACTTTCCTAGAGAAGGAGTTCTAATGACACGAGTCACAAAGGTATGCGTTTTTCTTGAAAATCCTCGCTAAAAGGTTATCATTTCAACTATGTCATAAGTGTTTTTAAGTCATTCCCTTGTGAAAAGAAATAATGACTCCAGTCTTCTAGGAGCTCTCGTTGTTAATACTGATAAAGTTCAGGTTCGATCCTTTGGCTTCAGTGATTTCCAATTTATATTTTGTATACTTGCCCACAAATCATTATTCAGATGTTAACTATCCTAATATAAAATATACATGAATAAAATGCATTATTAAATTATTCCAGACTTCGCCTTATTCTGTCCTCACGCATATCTAAATATACAATATTTACAAAATGTGTGTATTTTTTCCAAAGAATTCAATTCAAAATTCTGAAATAAAAGTTTGTACGGCTTTAAGACATTTTCAGGAAAAATTTATTGATACAAACTTTTAGATTACAAAAGATAAAGGCAGAATGAAGTTAAAGGAAAAGGAAATATATATAGTACATGGTACATGTCTCAAGGAAAATATACATTTTTCCCAACGTTAGTTTATTTTTATTTATCTAATACCCTTTTTAGATGGTTTCTCTGTTCATAGAAAGTATATGTGAATGTATATCGTCGTAACCCATTACTATTGATATACAAAACTTAAATCGTTATATTTCCACATGTATAGAATAGAAAGTACATAGGACCGAAGATAAATAAAATAAAAAGCTTTTACTTGAACCTTCATGAAAGGTCAGGTATCCAATAACTTTGAGAATTGTTTTCTTTTTTGGTGTAAATAAATATGCCTACCCTTTTATTTTAATATGTACACACGTTTAGATATACGAGTTTAATAGTTTTTATGGAACATACTTCAACTAGATTTAGTTCCTTTAATTTTAATAGATCTATTACAGAAATGATATCCCAGGTTAATGATAACATATGAACAACATGAGAACATAAGGCAATCTCATTTATATAATATATCGGTTGTACAGTGAATTCTAACATAATATTTGAAGAATCAAGAAACATAGACTTTTGTAACATCATTCAGTAGAAATATGTTTTATGAAATCTTTAATAAATAGAGCACCCGTTGCGTGAGAACAAAATTGGAATAATAATAACCTGGTTTTGATACAATTTCATCACGTTCTTGGCAATGTCCTACACTTTTCATTTTGATGAGAACACCATAATATCTTCATGCATATCTTTTTATATGAATTATATATTAAACACTGACAGAATAGTATGACGTCCTTTCCGATGTACCGGATAATGAAAATTCCACTTAATCGCCAGAACTGTGTGCTATAAGGTTGCTTTTCATACAATTGGTGAACGTATATGCTAAACCTAATCTGTCGTAGTATGAAA
The DNA here is from genome assembly GCA_963422695.1 of Xylophagus ater. NCBI lineage: Eukaryota > Metazoa > Arthropoda > Insecta > Diptera > Xylophagidae > Xylophagus > Xylophagus ater. Next base: position 6,223,256 of record OY730478.1, read on the forward strand.
AAAAGCTAATCTCCTTTTGTATATAGTTTTAAGAATATTGGAATTTGCTTTCCACCTGTTATTTAGAGATGGATGGAAGATTTGTCATGAAATTTAGGATTGGTGGACTAATTTAGTGTAAGTATAAATTATTTTTGATTTTTTTTATTGTTGGGTGTATGAGAGGCTATTATGTAGTAACTAATGTCATTATCTCAAAAATGTAGTTTTGATGCTTAAAATATTTTTGTGAACGGCATTATGCAGGACTACTTAAGGGCATTCGACCCATATTACTGGTCTAAATCCTATCCTACTAATGTTGGAAGTATTGCCTTCGCATATAATTCTAAAAGCTCCTACCTTTTCAATATTTATTATATTTCTAACGAAACGGTATTCAATTTTTGCGATATTTATATTAGTACGTACACTCGAAAGATCGAGCAGCCGAAAATGGGTTGAATTGCTTTTATAGACACAAATGATTGAAATATCAAGTCCAAGTCGAGTCCAAATGTAATCGTGAATCAAGAAAATGATAACCATAACACAACCACAAAATCTCAATAAATTCTGTCAACCCAACTTGATCAACGTACACACGGATCTCAATCCAGTTTCGACCTGGTTTGGACTCTCCATGTATACGTACATACTTATCTAAAATATCTTCATGATTATCTCAAAATATAAAACCGGGTTTAGTTCTATATTCGGAAGATAATCATATAAAGTTATTGTGAATCCCAAGAAACAAATGGAAATACATAATAGTGACCATTATTCTCAAAAGCTTTCTAATATAATATTATGTAGTCGAGATATTCTTATATATATCTACATTTTATCATATTACAGTTTTATAGGTCCGCAATGCGAATCTGTAATATTCACAATATCCGGATCTTAAATTTTTCGTTTAATTTTCTTTCGTTTTATTGTATTTTGTTGGTATATATTTTTTCCAGCTTAATTTATTCCATTGCCAATAACTAATGATATAAAAAGGTGGTAGTATATTCTTGGACACAACCAAAGAACTTATAGTATTTTATAGATATAGAAGACATTCTATATTCTATATCGATATTATTTGAAATTTTCTTGAAGATACAAATAAAATTGCCATCTCAAATTAGAGATACTATTAATGATAATCTCGAATTTCTAAAACAGAATTTCATTACTAAAATCGTTTGGGATTTATTTTCATATAGTCAGGTGAAGTGTGAATAAAAATTAAATACCACAAATAAAATACTTAGATAAAGAATGGCTACCAATAAATAATTACCTATTAATTTTAATAACCACTTTCAACATAAATATTTACTCATTATAACTTAACTTATTATGTTTCGAATATTTTATGGTTACCATTTTTAAACAACACAACCTAAAATACGTATATGAAAAAAGAAAATCGTTTATTTGAACCTAAATTATGAGAATTTTGGTATAATTTCTAAATTTAATATAATCAAATTTATTTGAGTTAATACTTTGAAAAATTATGAAAAATTCTCTTCAAATTAAATTCAGAAAAAAAAACTCTACAACGTTATTTGCCTAAATAAATTTATATAAGCCAAATTTACATGTAACATAAAAAAAAAAACAGAAAAGTTCTATTTCTCTGGAGAAATTTCTACTAAATCCCCCAAAAAAAGACGAGGAAAGTTATTGCCCTACTTGAAATCCTTGGATCTAAACGATCCTTGAAAATAAAATATAATAATTTACTGATGAAGATGGTCGGGAGATGATGTACTAGAAGCAGACAAAAAGTTATTCCGAATTTAATTTTATTTAATAAGTTATTCTAGAAACTCATATTGGTGATAATTTTTCTTTTAGTAACACTAAACAATTTAAATTTACATAAAAAAAATCGATGTGTACCTTGTTGGATATAAAAGGACCCAAATTCATACAAAATCAGAAAAAGTGAATAAAGTTACATGAATCAAAGTCCTTAAAGTAGAAGATTTTACAAAATATGCAATTGCAATATCACACAAATCAATTTAACACCATTTTTTTTTACAGATAAATCTACTTTAAAATGATATATCGATTATAATCCATTATTTCAGGTTTCTAAAATGTTTCAAAACGATATTATCAATTACAATACCATACAATAAGAATAATCGTTTCGATAAGATTTGTGATGTGAAAACTTTCCGACGATCGATGAATTCAAAAGCTATAAAAATAATGAATATATCTTTCGAAGCCACAATTCATTGGTTTAGATTCGAAACAAACTATAAGATATTCGTTGAAAAACTATTTTTAACACCATAAATTGAGATTTTCTATTGAATTCTTTGAAATATTAGAAACTAACTTCTATAACATTTTTGTAAAAAAATTTACACACCTTCAAAAACTTGAAATAAATCCTTACTATCATTGTAAGGAAGCAACAAACATAGTCATCCAATAAAGATTGCACGACGTCAAATATAAAAATCTACGTTCAACGGATGCCAGCCTGTTGACATAAACTTTGTGGTGTGGTGATCAGACCTGACTGGGATATTCCAGTAATGGTCTAACAAAAGTGAAATAAAGGGGTTTAGTAACAAGTGGGTCAGAAAACTCTTTGGACCATCGCTTTCCATATACAATTCATAGTTCATAGTGTACGTAAATATATCTTAACTTCTTACTTTATTATACTTGTATAATATAAAACTCCAGAACCCATCCTGGCGACAAACATATTTCAGAACGACTTAAATAAGAACCAATATATTCGTTCGTTCGTTCGGTCTGATGATAGTTCATCAGAGATTAGTGGATTATTAGAATTATACAATAGATACCCATTGAGGAACTCTACGTCAAAGCTTACCAAGCCTTAAATGATTATGATAGTGTTTTTTGTATCACACAGAAAATTGTCACGTTGCTGCCTAGTTGGCAATTTTAGTTGTACCAACCGAATTGTGATTGTAACTACACAATTTTAATAAGTAAAATTTAGTAATCACAGCTATTGCCCAGTTGCCAAAACTAGTCAATAACTTCACAATTTGTCTGTGTATAGTAATGCAAACCTGCCTACCTTTTTATCAGGTGATCCAGGTCGAAAGAATTCTCTCAATTTTTTTAATTTCTGTAAAAATTGATTTTGTCAATTTACACAGAATTTTTGAATACCATCAAGGAAGAACTATGAAAACTCAATAACTTTGGACAAAAGAAAATCTTTACAATTAATCTTAAAAATTCCTATATTTTTCTTTGAAAAGAATTGATTTTAAATTTAAGAAATCATATAAATTTCCAAAAAAAAGTTATTTACTTAACAAAAACTTGTAAGTTGTAATAACATACATTTTCCATAGTTATTTCGTTACCACCAAAAACATCTTCTAGAAATTCCAGATTTTTTCGATAATATAAAACCTACCAAAAAGAAAATTCTTGAATAATATGAAAAAAAAAAGAAAAACTAATACAAATGTTGATATTATAAAGAAAAGTAAATTCGTGAAGCCCAAAAAGAATTGATGTATTTTCGTTACGGAAGAAAATATCGCATATGAAAATTTAAAGGGAAATTTTGTAGAAAATTTTAGTATTAAAAATGCCGTCACTTGGTAACATTTTAACGCCTCGTTGAATTTGAAAGAACGGAATAAAATTTCTTTACGTTCTTTTCACAAAATCTATTGTTATGTTTTGGCAAAAAAAAAGGTATATATGAACACAAGACGTATAAGGATATAACATCAGGTGTTGTTCAGAGATCCGAAAAATCGTTGTTGAACTCTGTATGAAGAAAAGAAAAACATATTACAGTCACTCATATGTGTTACGTACTTCTTTTGTATATGAAAATGCTTATGTTATCATTTCAATAATAGAAATTGGTTATATTTTATATGAATTCCTTTTATTGTCGGTTAAAGATCTTTCAACTTCAACTACGTTATTAAAAGAAATTCAATTTAAGCTTTTAAGAATTTTCAATTCTTATATTCAAACTCAATTAAATTATTAGAATATTTTGAGCTCAATAATAAAAAAGGATATTTATACAAAATAACATTTTTATCTCAAAAATCAAGAATATTATAGATGTGGAAAATTGGTATTTAGATTTTCCTTAAAAAATAGAGAAACAATTGTTTTACGATTTCCGAAAATCCAGTTAAGAGGGTTGAAATAGAGAAGTAGATTGTGTACTTTCCATAAAATACAAAATTTACTGAAAATGAATTCAATTTTGCTTTAAAAAGGGCTTAAAGTATTAAAAGAATGCATTGTCATCGTGTTCTAAGCTATTCTAAAAGTTTCAAATGTCTAGCTAGTCAGGAAGTTAGTTAAAAATCGATTGCCAGATTTGTACTAAAAAAACAAAGAAACAAGAAAGCGAGGTAATAAAAACGTGGTGAAAATTTACAATTACGTTTAGTATAAATTAAGCTAACGTCCCAAATTTCTTGCTCCTAAGGCACTTTTTTCATGGGTGTTGTAGATGGCCAACAATAGGTGCCTTTTTCATGGACTTGAAATGTACATTCTCGATAGGCTGGAAGATAGAATATGTCTCCTAAACAGCGCGAGTTTTTCTAAAATATAAAGCATCCCCAACTCAGCCAGTAATAGATGTATGTATTTTCATTCTGGATGGATAAACATAGGACGTCTTTATCTACACTACACAAAGATAGAAAATGATCCCTAACGACCTTTGAAAGATATAGATTTCGTAATCGTATATATTCTAAGAACAATGCGATAATAAGACGTGAGTTCCAGCTAGTAGGATATGGAAATTTCAAGATTATTTAGATTTCCAAGACAAATCTATAGCTTTTTTAAATTAGGTCTGTTTTATTTGCCACTTGTTCTGGGGTAGAGCAAATTTTTACATTGAAAACAAAAACAACAAAAGTTCAAATCCTACACTACTTTCCGAGCAGGTGTAACTATTACACCCGAATTAGTTCAGTTTTCTACCATAAAAAGTGTATTAGCTAAAAATTTCCCATTTAATTACAATATGGTTGCTAAGAAGCGCTACAAACATTTGAATTAAAGGTTTTTTCTACTCCTGCTCGTTTTATTTGCCACTTACCCTGCTCCGGTGTAGGGTATGGCAAATAAAACAGACCTATTGTGACCATTCAAAATTCGGTCAAGAAAACTATACTAAAATTTTCTTAGATTTATTCATGATAGCTATAGAAATTCCTAAGAGAATATCACAGGTCACTCTCAACTATTCATATGCTTTTATAAAAAGTTTATAAAACTTACAAAATAATTTTGATTTTAACAATATATCAAACTATATTCATCCATCAGTTTCCATAGAATAAATTCAATTTCCGTATGAATTGATGGACGTACTACATATGAGATCCCCCTTAGGTATAAGAACATAATTCAAAGCACAAAAGTTCATCGTACGTAAAATTTTAATTTTCTTTTAATATTAATTATTAACTCACTTCCTTAATATATTTTTTTAAGAAAATATGAATTCATTTAAACTAATTCATGTTGAACTTTGAGAAATTCAAAGTTTATACAAACATAAATAATCACTTTTAAAACTAATTAATATTTACTTGCAGTATGAATTTTATCAAGAATTTCTAATTAACTGAAAGCATGTGAGTATATAAATTTTCTAATTAGAATATTTTCTAAATTGTTTATATATTATATACTTTAAAACATATAACTTTATAGTTCTCCTTCAAATTTAGTAAATTCTGTAAGAATATATTTTCAAGGAACTGTACTATATGAAATGATTGTCTTTAAAATGAAACGGGGTCTCATCTGTTGGTTTATGTTAAAAGAAACAATTGCCCTTTTGAATTGTTTGAATGTAAAGTGTCTTTCTAGTCGACATCATTGGATGATCATCAACAAGAACAACAACCGACTCTACACTTAAATTAACATGAAAACAAATGATGAAACAATTTTCCACTGTTCTTGAAGAACATGAAAACACTTAATATTTACTAGAATGATATTACTACAAAAAAAAAGGATCCCATTATATTAAATAGACATCTCATCTGTCAAAGTGGTTACCTGTCTATGTAATATACTTGACAAAAAGAAGAAAAAAAAACGACAAATTTTGTATTAATAACATCCAAGGAAGCATCACGCCCAGCAATGTATCAAAAGTAAGTTAAGATATAAATCAGATTGACACCGTAGCTAGTAGCTACACCCTCTAATGTATATATAAACTTTATGCTTGTGATGTGAAGTAGTAGCATACTTTTTCAATATAGAGGCATTCCATTCTATTCACTGCGATGTACTTGTGTAACTTGAAAAACAATTTTTTCCTTCTTCTTTGTACAAGAAGAAAATTTTTGTACAAAAACTTAATTTACCTTTTAACATCATAATTTCTTAAGAAGGAAATTTTCGTTTGGAAAATCATAATAAGCGTTCTTTTAATGTTCATTTTGTGGGTGGCAGTGATAAGAAAAAATGCCGGCACAAGAATAATGATATCAAAAATTATGCTACAAGATTTTATTTTATTGGACCCAGTAACACTCACCATTATGAAAAATATAAATTAAAAAAAAGATTGCGCTTTTAGAGATTTCGAAAGAACTCTTAATTTAATCTCTTGATCATGTACTGGAGTCCTGTTTTAACGGCTTTGCTATAATAATTCGGTGTACCTAATCGTTGCTTTGAAAACTAGTACTTCATAATTATATTTTCTTGGGTAGGAAGGACATATTATGGGGAAAACTCATTTTTAATTGATGATTATTATCTCTGCAAATTAATTCATAATTTCTTAAAAGAAAATCGTTATTATTGTATAAGAAGCTCCTTTTTTTAAACCTGGAAACCGATTCTTCGTTTGTCAATTTTCTAAGACATTTTTATAAAATTAGATTTATCTTGTGTTAAAATTCATTAATCTTCCAAAAAAAAAACGAAAAAAACAAAATGAAGTGAAGAAATGATTTAGCAAATTAGAATTCGCCAAATCATGAGATTTAATTATTCTGACAATCTTAAGATTAAAACTTAATTTAAAAAAAAAAACCATGACAGTTTATTTAAAATTGGAATCTTCGAATTTCTAAAGTAAAAAAGATTCACTTAAAGAATTACATACAAAATTCATTTACAACCGAAAACCAAGGAATTAATTCTATTTGAATTTCGCAATAAAAAAAATTTAATAAAATATTGGCAATCACTTCCGTGAAGGTGTAAAGAATAATAGTCCTCTTTACCAATGAAATTCGATATTTTCCAAACCTATCAATATATTCACAGATTTCTAGTCCATTAAACTTCTTGTTCCACTATTTTTTCCATTCAATACGGAATACTTTAAATATCTTTATACGAAATGCCTAAAATTTTCCAATTTTTCTTCAAGCATCTCTAAACAAAAAGAACAGAATCCTTACGAAAGTTTTCCTGATAAATTCCTATATAAATGAGATCAAATGAATAATACGTAAAGATAATTACGGAAAATAGTTCGAATTTTCTTTTTTCTTTTGAAAATTCTTTAAATATTTCTATTTTCACCTTTTATGACTATAAATAGAAAGAGATATATATTACAAGAAATTCCTTTAAACTTCATAATTGAATAACAATGAAAGGTGTGAAATACGCCAAAAAGAAGTCATGTGGATGACTGTATGACAATTTGAAATCCATAACGAAGAAGAGTTCTTAAGTTCTGAACAATATAAGATATTTTCCTTTTCAATATCTTGAATTATGTTGGGACAAGCCAACTATATGTATACTTGTATATATAGATTCGTATAACAACCAATATTGAATTGCAGACAGATAATATTGGATGTGGAAGACAGAAATCACCTAGATTTTGTGATCCGTAAATAATTTGCTAAACCATGTGAACTGTATTGTTCATAAACGTTTTAGCCCCCGAAGCAGACATATTCTTTCGCCGGAAGTTTGTTCATATTTTCAACGGGTAAAAAATTTTAATAATGCTTGAGGAGATGATGACATGAATTTCTGTACAGAATAGGATGATAGACATATACTAAAAATAGAGATCTAATGAAATTTCATTTTTCTATCATTCATCATTAATTATATGTTTTCACCTGTTCAGTGGAGATATTTGGATAAGAAGGTAAACTGGTAAACACACGAATTCGATTCGATATCGGCTTATATTTTGTTACTTCAGCTTTATGCCTGGACACCTACATTACATTCATTAAAATCAATATCTTCTGATGACATATTCAATGGAAGAATTCTTCCATGGTACTTTTTGTCATCAGTAAATTTGTTTCAGCCCATAAATGACATCTATTCTTGGAATATTCTCTTACATATTTTGTAGAGTCAATATGACAAGTCCTAGATACCGCCTTAAAGTTATGGTTATCTTCTAATAGCAGCTTAAAATTAAGATTCTATACAAATACTCCTTAATTCTTTCATTAAAAATGAGTTTTTAAGTACCGGATTTTACAAAAATTTAGGTTATATTCTCTTATATGAGTCGCGATTTGGAAATTAAAATCCAGTCACATTCTTTATAAGAAAAGAAGATGAATAATTTTCTTCAGAGAAAGACGACGAAAGTATTTAGTTTCGCATTAGTTTCTCAGAACATGTTTTACTAAATCTTTTAAGTTTTTTTCTTCTGGGCGATGAAAATACTACACGTTTACAGTGGAAATCCACACAAAAATCGATACACTACTTCGTAGTTTTAAAAGTTACTACTTTTATAATGTTAAATTAAATTTGCTGGAAATCAATTTTTAAAGCTAATTTTTTGATACAAAAACATAGTACTGGAAACGTATATGATATCTTTTTGGCTGAAAATCAAATTTTCTGAATAAATTTTAAAAAGCATTTTCTATATTCTAGAAGAAGAATGTTTTCAAAGACTATATATATTGCCATTTCAGAAATGTTTCTAACGATAAGTTTATTTAAAATGAAAACTGAAAATTTTATGGAAAACAATAAATAAAAAAAAAAGAAATGTGGTTCATTGGAAAATACTGCATCTAGAAGAGTTTTTTGTGCACCAAAGATTTTATCATCATTTCCTAGACATACTTTAACTTACCTTACCTGGTTAAGTTCGAGATATTTTTGTGGTATTCTTTTGATGCAATTATACAATATTTTCCATTTTCCTTTGAAAATTCATGACTTTGGTATTCTCAGTTTCTTCTAAGGAAATTTTTTATGCTGCCGGCAAAATGTAAAATGAAAATGATTTATGGATTTATGGATTTCTGTTTTAATATAAAACAAAATATGTACTATTTTCTACAATTGGTTAAAAGGATCTATGTTCAAATCAAGATAATCATTTGAATTTAAACAAAATGAGACCGTTTATATTTTTATCTTAAATATAAAATATTCATGATATATTTACGTTTCCCACAAATTATGAAAGTAATTTTTCTTTTAGTATTTTTCTAACACTTTTATTGCTCCATTTGAAGAGGAAATGTTTAATTAAAAGAATCAACAAAACATAAATTCTTAAAGGACCCATTTGAGAACGTTTTTAATAGTTTTTGTATTATGAAAACCATCTTCCAAATGACTTCCATTTAACATGTTTTTTTTTTTTTGGTATACTATAGAGAAAATCATGTTCATAAGGTTCCGCTTAACTTATTTCTGACCTATTATTTAGAAATTTAGTTCACGTTTAGGGTATTATAATGGATATCCAAAATGTCTATTCGCACACCATTCATGTATTAAATATGGGCGTCCTTTTTTATTATATCCTCTATAAAATCTTGGGATTTAATATGAATTTTTTTTTGTTTTGTTGACCTTAAGTTGACAATGATTTCAATAGATTCTAAGATCCTTCGCTTGAATAAAAGTTAGCCCATATTATCTTATGTTATGAAAAGGATTTATATATCTTTTGTAAGGAATTATTATATAGAAATTTTGGGAACGTGTCGAGAAGAGTTTTGAAATCCAAAATAGTTAACTAATTGTAATATATTATATTTTTGAGAATATATTTATTGTATAAACAGGAAGAAGAATATTTAGATTTTGAATATACTAAAGCTTTCTCAAACAACGCTAAAATCATTGTATTCAAGATTGCTTCGCAAATAAGAAAATCGCAGCAAACACATCAACAAACAAAATCTAAGATTTGTTCTTTAATATATTTACTAATCTAGTAAAGTGATTTTTAAGGAAATTTAAATGATAAAACATTTACTAACATGCGCATACATTTATATACCTTGTTTACACTCTTCAATCTCATCCTGAACGGGAAGATTTTTACCTTTAATTTTTATTCCCTCCTAGAATAATAAAGAAATTATTCTAATGGCAGTTTTTGTTTAGATTTATTTATTTATGTCTCATCCGAGTCTTATCCATAATCCTCCATTAAATCCGCTTTATTTCCTTTTCGCACTTTGGTGATTTGATTCGACATTCTCCACCTTAATCTTATAATGGATGATATGTGATGGATCATAATGGAATTCTATGTAACCTTTAAAGATAATTTTGTGAAGAACATCATATAAGAGAGGTTCAAAACACGAGAAGAAAAACAAAAATAAAAAAGGAATTGAAAATTATCGTAAATTTTCTAGAAACAAAAATATAAAGCCTTTCCATAAAATTGTTCAGGTTGATGTTTTGATAATACTATATTTTTTCGTAAAACGATTCCATCATTAATTTTAAAAGCCTTCAAATTTTGTTATGTCTTATATTGTCAGGCTTTTAAGTATTGTCCATTGGTTTTGATAAGTGCCAAAAAAAATTGCCATAAAATGATGTCTATTAAGACATTGTAACATCTGTTAGATTAAAATTTATGACAGAGAACAAATTGTTCAATATATAACTTAAGACCTGGTGTTTTCCAGAATGGTATGTTGTTAACATATAATGTCGTTATTGTAAATTGTTGAAACAGTATAGAGTTTTTTTATACTAAGACAAATTTTTGGACATCTTTCATAGTCTGCTTTCTTATAGTGTTATTTCGTTTCGTTGACCTATTTAAGAACACAGATTCATGATACAACATTGAGTCAAATTCATATCAACGTTTCGATTTTATCTACGAGTAAATATAGTCAAAATTTTCATATTTAACGAAAATTTACATTTCTTTATCAATTTTGTATGCATTTATTTTAGTTATAAAACTTTAATCATACTGAACTTAAAGTCTTGCATATAATAACTAATCAGCTATCCTATTCTAATAGTACTATACATCACAGATATGAGTTCATGCATAATTTATATAGAAAGATATAACTCTAGGCATAGAGTGGTTAGAATACTCTCTAAAACCGCTTTAAACCATTCCAGATTCAAATAAGAAATACTATTTTAAATTAAAACAAGAGATTGAAATAAAGTTTCCAGCAGTTAATTATTTTATTACTGGATACTTTTCAAATATTAGATTTTCCTATAGTATTATGAAAAACCATTAATGTCAGCGCGGTTAATGATATATACTATACTGGCATGAACACTTTTTGCATTCAAATGTACACCCTCTTTTGGCATGTTACTTCACGGTTTTCCTATTATATGAAACACTATTATCGTTTCAGATTTTTTTAGCATTCATATAATATACTAGTACTATGTTTGTTCAAAACTTTGTAACCATAAAAGAATTATGAATGTGACCACTGCAATGAAAATTTTCCATAGAAACTATTGTTATGTTAATAAAAGGAAAAACTGAACATAGAATTTGTAGATTTAACACAAAAATTTCATTTGTAGTTTGTCAAATTCATTTCATTATTACAATTGTTGTTCCTGGTTTTGTTTTAAATCAAATTATTCCGAGGAATATAAAATATCTCCAATGAACGCCTGTAAAACCAACTACTATGGGTTATTCTGTTCAAACACATTGTATACTAATATATGAATTTTTCTATGAAAACAGGATTTTAAGAAACCTAAATCTAATAGTCTTAAGCTTTTACAAGAACTTGCGAGTTAACAATACACAATTCAACGACTTCAGCTTAGTCCTTTTATTAAAATTTTTTGAATATTTAAAGCTCCTCTTATGATATGGTCGATCATTTAAAAATTATTGATTTTTTTTAAAATATTTGTCCCCATTTTTTTATCTCCATAACTCTATTAATTAAAAGCTTTTTGAAAGGAACCGAATAAATCTTTTAGATAAACACTGTTAGTTTTCAGATTGAAGATTTCTGTAAAGTAAAATGAAAATTTATGATTCTTGTTAGTTTTAATGAGAAACTCTTCATCATCCATTTAAAACATGTATATGATAGTCAAGTTTCCTTTTTAAGGACGGAACATCAAAATTCTCCTTCATGGAAGACAAACAAAAATTTTTTTTATTATTGCCTTTTTTCATAGGCAACAAAAATGTTCACAGGATTCTTTTAGAAATTTTGTTTTTCTTTTTTGAACTACAAAATAAATAGGAAAATTAAAATTATGATTTTTCGTAGTCATTATGGACAATAACGAAGTAATTGTTTCATTAAATAAGAATATTAAGCAGCAGTAATAATGTTAGTACTAAAAATCCTTAGGAATTTATTAAGATTATATTACTAAATAAGTGACAACAATTTTAAAAAAAAAAATAATTGCCAACGCCTTATCCTTGTCCCACTTTATTCTTTTTGAATCGATTCCCACTTCTGATTATATTAAAATTTCGATGCATTTCATATCATGTCATTTTGAAATATTCCAACGATGACTTTTATCATAGCACACCATGGACATTGTTTCCAATAAAATAGCATTTCAATAAAAATAGAAAACAATTTTAAAATATAAACTAAAAGAAAATCAAGGTCTTACTAACAAAGTTCGTCCATCTAAAAGAAAGAATATTTTCTCTTTATATACTACTCAGAGTCCTCCTTCTCCATTGTTCCTTATTATGATCCTTAGTCAAGATATTCTTCTCAGAGTGTATTTGAAAAATTTCGAAACTCTTTAAAATTAAAGCTTTTGTAAGTTTCTAAACAATCTAACCTAAATATTATTCGAAATTGAGTTGAAAAAGAGACTAAATAAGAAAGTTTAAAGAATGTATATATATTTTTGGAAAAGGATCAACATTATTTTATGTAATTTTATGAACTCCATGCCTGAACTGAATTGAAGATTCTTTTTGGCAAATAGTGCGAATGGAGACATAAATTTAGGAATACTCGACATTTTTAAGAAACAACGAATAACGAAATTTTCTTTATGAAAGTACAAATGGAAAAATGCACTATTCTTAATTCTTAATATATTACAAAAATACAACTATAAACATGGATGATATTCAGAAGGCGATAAATGAATTTAGTTGGCAATTAAGGAACTCGTTTGTTATCATAAAGCGATTCGAAAACTTCTACAACTTAAAGCGACACTATACCTTTTTTAATTGCCAAAATGTTTGTGTTATTATTATTGTTATTATTGTCTTGAAGAATGTCTTTCCTCTTCTTATCTCGTACAAGCTTATATGATATCGAAAATATCGAAATTTAAAAGAAAAAAAAGAATGTTTTCTTGAAAAGTTTTTATCGAACCAAAACATTTTGTTTACCAAAGAAAAGGAAAAGGTTTTCTTTGAGAAAAAGTGACACCAACAAACTGCATTATATAAATAAAAGCTGTGGGATTTTTCGTCTATAAAAGCCACAAGATTTAAAATATAATTCATATATTCGATACCACTCCTGCTGTACACACTATTTACAGGATATACGAGTATAATATCGAAACCAGAAAAAAAAACCGGGAACAAGGACATTTTTGTAAAGTGAAAATATCCCTAGACGATATATACTATATACCTACTTACATTTTGTATAGAAAACACTTAAGGGCATGCACATTATAAATGAAGTTCATTTATCCTCTTGGAAATAAAATTCGTTCACGTTTCCATTCGATAATATATTCCAATCGCTTATATTCAATATTATTTTCCATTTCTTTTCATTTTTATTCATGCTTTATTAAGTTTTCATCCTTAAACTTTTCATCATTCATGAATTCCATTATTATAGGATTGTTGTGCTTCAAGCTTTCGTGAATTTTTATGGTTTGACCCAAGCTACTTCCACAATTCCTTAATATAGACACGTTTGATAGTTCATTTCAAACATGTATACAATATGTAATATTATATAACTGTTATAAGAAAATATAACTGAACCTGGTAAATGATTTTAACGTGCTTGGAAAACTATTATCAAAAGTTTTAATTGAAAAATATATAAAATAGGATTTACTGCATATATGTATACGTAGTGAATTTATATTATTCGAAGTGATAATGATATTTTACAACCAACAACTTTGTACATTTAAAAGATAAAGTTTAGATATTAAATGCCAAAGACTTTCGAATTGATATCAATAAAATGCCTCAGGAATCAAATTCAAAGATTTCAGAACTTTCTTCTTCTGTCTACGGAAAAACAAATGCTTCCTTTGTGTTAGAATTTGTATTATTAAGTTTCTCAAAAATCGACTATTATGAAAATCAGAATTCTTGTAATTTGAAGATATGTTTTGCTCTGTATTTGTATGAAACGGAAAATAAATATGCCAATAAGCGTGTTCTACCAAAGATACCGCCATAAATTCGATAGTCCAAAAAGTCATTGCGTTGTTGATAACGACAAATTAAAAACATTGATTGAATCCAAACTGTGTTTAATTACACGAGAAATTACTCAGAATCTTAGCATATCGCAATTAAGCGCTGAATACTATCCAACAGAAACGTCCAAAATCGATAAATCGCAAAAGTTCTGTATTTCATCAGGCTAACACTATATCATACACAAGCTTGGTCACTTATCATAAAAAATAGAGGACTTGGCTGAAAACTTTTGATTCATCCATCATCCAGTCCTGACCTCACATCGCTCACAACGCTGAATAGTTAGAATTTCTACAGTAACAGAATAATGACTCTGTCATTATATTTCATTTACTTTCATTTACACCGAAAAAAGGCAACAACTTTTTGGCACATCCAATATATAAATATCGTATATATCAACAACAATCTGAAAACCTGAATAAGTCAGAATTAATGAAGACCAACTTAGTTTCGTTCACCTTATTTGACTATAATCCTTAATTCTCAATTGAAACTTTAGACTTGAAAAATATTTTCCAGAATTTTGAACTGATATACTATAAAAGAATTCGTTATTTTGTGAGACAATTATAGATAAATACAATGTAATAAGTCTACGAGTAGTTATCTTCAAATTGTACAAAGAAAGACCGGAAATCTCTGATATCGTAGATTTTCTAGAACAGTGTGAAATAACGACAATATGGCTACCGGCGAGTCATGATAATGTTTATGCTATTACAGCTCTAAATGATAAAATAAACCTATTTGAAAAGATCTAATGCTGAATATTACTTGAGGAATATTTTCCAATTTAATATTAATAGAATGTTTTTCTTATAAACCATTTGCTATATTATATTTCTATATTTATATTTTTACTCTAAAGATTTCATGAAGAGAATTTTTCTTCCGAAGTAATAATTATTAGTAATATAGAACTAAAGACTCTACAATACAGTCTATGTGTACGTAGATCTATATGAGATCTACTAATAATTTTAATTTAAATATAAAACTAAGCTTACCAGCACTGGTCGTCTCATACCAATCTTCTAATCGACTACTGAATTAAGCTGAAACCTATCTATTCCTTCGTCCTCTATTATAATCAGAACAGGATGTTCTGTCTTTTGGGTACAGATTCTGGATATAATGTATGAGATTGACTTTTACCCATGAAATATAATTAATCGATTTTTTCTAAAATTATCAAAGAAATGACCAAATAAAATTTATAATGGAAACAATTCCTCATTTATAATAAAAAAAAATAAGGCTCATATAAAATTGCTATCATCAGTTCCAGAAACTTTTAACAAAATCAAAAGTTTACTTTTCTTTTTTTTACTCTTAACCACAATTAAATAAAAAAAGTTAAGGATAAATAGGAAAAATGTTAAAGTAATAGAAGATAAGAAAAAAAAAGTTAAGATAAAACTTGAAACTAGAAAGTTATTACAGTTACGAGGAGGCAGCAGTTGTTCGGAAAGTACAAGTTTTTTGGTTTTGTGGTAAAACTTTTTCTCGACATTGATGAACAAGAAAAACTGATGACAAAAAATTATAGTATTATTATTTTCCATGGAAATAGAATTATTAAATTTGATTACAAAAATTAATTTCATCCAACCACAAAATACAATTCTACGAATTTATTAATTTTAGTTTGATTAAAAATTAAATTTGATACTAAAAGGACTTTGATCAAGAATCCTTCTATGACTAAATTTGTCTGTCATAAGAGCCTGACTAGTAATGATTAGTTTGCAGATTTGATGCCCCTAAAATAAGGTGCCCTAGACAAGTCGTGTAATATACCGATTCTTCGTTTAGGAACAAAATCAGCGAAATGGAAAATTTTCATGAAATTGGAAAATTCACTGTTCCTTTTTGTTTTAAATTTTTCATTCACTAACAATTTGTTTCCGTTTAGGATAACAAAACCAAATAATTCAGCACTACCTTTTCAGCAGAGAAACAGCTTTTAGAAAGAAGCCCCTGTAAGAAAAGGAAAGGATTTTAATTATTAATAGAAAAGAACTTAAAATTCAAATAAATTTATTCACCTCCCTTTTTGATGTTGATCAACGATGGTATTTCTACCCCCTTCTTCCAATGGCGCTGAACTCAGGCTTAAGCCTGGAAAATACACTAAAATTTGATTATGTAAGGCAAATAAAAGTAGAGAAAAAGTGAAGAACTGGATTTGAACCAGGGTCTTAATCAGTCTCATGATCATGAGGGGAGGTCGAGGTCTTAGGTCTTAGTTTTAACGAACTAGACCATTCTACACTGTCTCTACTAGTCTGTTCATTTGCTTTTTCCTCTAATATTATCAATCAAATCTTAAACCTCTCAATTGTTTACCAAATTCAGTTCTATCCTATTTTTAACTCTTAGAATTAGGACATTGAAGGTAGAAAATATGAATCTGAAGATTTGATATACATACGTCCATTTAAATACAAACAAGATCACAACAAAGTTATTAAACTTCGACTGAAATTGGAAAATTTAGCAGACATAGAATATGTACAAGTAATATGAAATAAGTCTGAGGCCTTCCTCCCAATTATAACAACAGTCACAACACGTTGTGAATATTCGTAAATGATCAAAGACTGATGAATGGATATTTACATAATTCTTTCAAAATATGACAAGACAATAAATAAAATCTTTTCCTAAGTTAATGAATAAATATTTTTTTCCCATTAAAATAGGCTCAATCATTGAATATGTAATCACAAATACTCAAGTTTATGTAACGAAAAGAAAATGACATCTTCTTTTTCGTCTTGTTTCTTTTTGTATAGACATAATATAAATATTTCAATTATCGATTATGTAAACTTTCTTATTTTCTTTCTTTAAAAAAGAAATTTGGGCTACGAGACTTATTGTTGATGTTGTCGAAAAGATGGAAACCAAAAATCAAGATAAAGTAGGTTATTTTTTTATGCAAACAATAACATATTAAAAATTGATATCATATTTTCCAAACATAATAAGCAGTTATAACTAAAAAGGAGCAAAAATATGGTATATAACTTATTCTACCAAAATAAATATTATGTAGATTGTTAAATCCTTGAATCTCATCAGTTTATTCGTCTTTAATACTGTTTTTTTTTGTAAGAAATTTTGGCTTTTGAAGTGGGAGGAATCAATAATGTCATCAATCATTTGCTTCCAAAATATGAAACATTCTTCCGTTTTACCAAATTGATCACTGCTTATGAGAATTTTTTTTTTTGCTCCCCATTAAAGAGTATGGAAATTAAATCTTAAAAATTACAACAACGTAAGGAAAAGACATATTTCCTTATACTAAGGACACTTTTCTTTGCAAGATACAAAATAATTCCCCGTATGCCTACAGCCTCAAGTGGCATGACATCTTTTCAATGGTTGGCAATTAAATGAATTTGATGGACACTAAATAAATAAGGTATCTCACAAAAATAACGAAGAAATTTTTTAAAAATCTTGTTCTATATTTTGTCCTAAAAATCATTTAAAAATAACTAATAATATAGTTCAATGTTGATCTCCACAACCAGGGTGCCAGGAGATGATGCTGGATGTCTCCAAGAGGATAAAATTACCAGAGTTGATGGTAGAGCCATGAATATGAATAAAACATGTCGATTTATATATTCTAATCCCAAAGAAGTATGCCTAGGCTTGCTGTCAAGATCAAAAGGAGCCCTATTTTAGCATACTCAGAAAAGAAAATGTTGGCCATATTTTCTTATAAAAGCTATCACAAGTACTAAAAGCGCCTGATGTGATGTGTAACAACCACATGCCAACTACTTTACATCAATTTGGTTGTTACAACTTGTATTATTAATCGGTAAATCTAAGTTTATCTAACAAATTCGATGACAAATTACACCATACAAATTTTTCATATGAATAAAACATGATTTTTATGAAATTCAATATTAAAATTATTTAAATATCTTATTTTTTGCAAAATATTAATTTATCGCAATTTTCATGAATAAATTTTATTTTGTGGGGAAAATGTACTTTGCATAACGGAAATAAGTATTTCCATTGCATACGATTTAAATATGAAATATTTACAATGGAAACGGAAATATAATGAAAATTCATAGTTGGAAAAACATTCCTAATGAAAATTCCATATTTATATTAAACCACAATTTCATGTTTGAAGAAAATTATATTAGGGCTTGTCACGAATTACTTTGCAAACTTGGGAAATTCATAAGATTGTTCTAGACACTTATTTGGGGGTTCTGATTAGTTAAACAGTTCCACAGTTTCACAAAGTTGAAAGGGTGAGAAATAAACTTGTCCTGGAGCTGAATTTTTGCAAAATATGGAAGAAATTAAAAGAAATTATAAGATTCCAGTTCTCTCTCGAGCTCGTAATAACTTTTTGAGTAACCAATTCTTCGGATGCTTCAAGGGATGCTTCAAGCGACTAACATGGGCAGTTTAATGAAAGTTTGCAGAAAAATCAAATGCTCTGAAGAGGAATAGGTTTCCCAATCGGGTAACTCTTGGTCTCATAGTGATCACAATGGGCCCATAAGGTGCCTGGTGTTGTATGCAGTACCCTACTCTACCTGCCTACCTTTTAAATTAAAATAGTTAAAACTTTTGTATTCTATTTCTTTCCTAATGATTTTGTTAATTATATTTTCGAAATCTGGATAGTCACGGATGCAGACCAATCAGAATAGACCTTGTCAAATTTGCTAGGAAACTTTGCAGATTTAATCAAAACTTTCAGTAAATCGATTTCCTCTCTCACCATATACCTAAATCCATTTTCAACTTATCACAATCAGAATCACAATCAAAAATTTCCGATACAAAAAATGTTCCCTACACATATCCCAGATTTCCTATAGAACTTATCTCCTATATCCAACGCCTCGTTAAAGTGAAGGTGATTAGAAGAAATATTGGTATCGAGTTTTCTTTGACTTTCATTATGGTTTGTCAACTGATACTTTTGTAGCACGAATTTATCCATCCTCCCATTTTCTGTACTATCGAAATTATATTCATTCGAACATTGTAATGAATTCCATACCCAAAATCCAAGAAATATATTTAACTTCAATAACATAAATAGCGTGTTGTCTTCAAATAAAGTTAGATTGTATTGAATTTTGTTGTATTAACTAAGTGAAATATTATTTTATACTGAAACAAATAAAGATACCATATCCAGAAAATCTTCCATTAAATCCAGGTGATTCATTGGTTTACTAGGTTTTCTTTGATTAAAAACTTTGGAAATTTAATTCATTGTTCTTGATTTTAAGGATTTGTTCTGATTATATAGGTTTTTGGATTTAGTCCCGGGAATAAAGATTTGTGATAGTAAAAAATTGCGATCTCCAGATTTTAATGGGAACTTCACGTTTTAAGGTTTCCTCCTGAATTCAAAATCCCTATTTTATAAAATGTCTATTCGTCTGTCTGTTACACAATAGCTGCGTTTTATTCATCGGGGTCTAGGTCTAGGTGTGCTTCATAACATGTAAAAGCAACAACAACATAACCCAAATATTTATCGGGTTCAGCGTCTGAGACCCCGATGGATTCTATTTACAGAAGTTACCTAAAATTGCAAGAGATGGCGCAGCCATCGTTTCCCTTATATTGTGGAACTAAATGTCAGAATCATTTTCATAAATTCGTGAAAAAAATGAATTTTTAATATCATTCAATAAAGATTTTTAAGAATTTGCTAGTATTTATTTGATTTACGCATAAATTATTTAAAAAATGATCGAAAAAGTCGAATTTTTTTCAAAGACAAATTTTTTTTTTCTTTTCGAAACCCGGATCGTTTTATTTAAAATAGGCGCTGACCCCGATGAATAAAACGCAGCCAATATCTTCGTAACCAAAGAGCTGTTGGTAAAAGTAAAGAAGGTTAAAATTAGGAAACCTATCGAAATTACATATAACATTATTTCATTGCTTCTTCGCTAATCAATTGAAAAGTTTTACCAACAAAACACTTTTCTCATTGTATAATTTTCACTCTAAACCGCAAAAAACTCCACGAGCTACAAATACCATCTAAAATCTCGACATACGATTTTTATTGGAAATATTGAGTAACTTAATCATATTTTTATCATTTTTCGTCTAAATATTCTTACGTATAGTCGTTTAAGACCTACACCAATTTCATCACTTAATATGCAAAGCCATCACTTGAAAATATTTTCCCCAAAGTTATTTATGTAACGATACCACAGAAGAAAAAAAAGTTGGTTTTATCTTCTCCTAAACGATTTTCCTCAAATCATGATTTTATATTTTCCAAAAAAAGAAAAAAATAGAAAATTTATCGTTACATAACTTTGCGCTAGCACAGAGAGAACTCATATATATATTTTTAGTAGAAATTTCAGGTACTTAAAATTGTATTCTATAATTTTTTTCTTTTTTTTGCATAAAAATTTTCTTTTTATTATCCACTTTAGGGATTTTTCATTTCTATTTCTAGAGTAATTTTCTTCGTTTTTTTTTTCTTATGCTCTACAATTTTCACTAGTTTTTTTATGTTTTATTCATATCCGAAACCCGATTTTGGTGTTCATCGATTTTCTTTTCTATAAAAATTGAAAGCATCTCTGAATCATCTCTATATATCGATATTGATGGAATGGGTAACATATATTGGGAACGAGATGAACATTGTAATGGTGATGTGAATAAATGTCGAGAATTGATGGTGAAGTATGTAATAGGTTAAAGGAGCAAACGGTAATATAAAAGTTCAGAATATTTATGGTTTCTATTTTATATAGGATTTCGTCTAGCTCTAGGAAATAATAATAAAAACACATCATGCTTTTGTCGAAAGTCATGTACAATCTTAAATTATTAATGACATTTTATGATCTCGAAGAAAAAACAAAAAATATATGATCTCACCGATGTTAAAACAATAACAGGAAATATTGATTTTTTTTTAATGATATTTATGATACCTGTCACATTATATAGGTAGCAGAATTGCATAAAATCATTGGTATATAGACTAGAGTTAGACGTATCACCAAAACAATAGAAAATCAATAATAAACACATAGTAACTGAAAATCGGCCTATAGCCGATTTTAGGATGCCTTATGTGACAGAAAAACTGCCAAAACTAACATTATTTCAAGGTTTTTTCTTCATAACTTAGTTTCTTCTTTTCAAAATTTCTTCTAATTTGCAGGTAGCCTAGACCCTAACAGCATAATCTGGAAATTTTATTCGAATCGGTGCCTTAATTTTTAAAACACATCAAAAAAACGTTATAAAAGAGGGTTATTTTCTCCAAGGATTATTTCTCTCTCCACTATCCTTAGACCGATTTGATTGAAATTTAACATGGTATCGTCTTTTTGTGTGGTTAGCCTATATAATTAATTTAAACAAAATTGATTCACAAAATTTTTCAATTAAATCAGAGAAACCATAAGCAAAAAAACGAGAAAATGTTTTGGTCACCCTGGGTTTTCCTTATAACTTTGCTCCCCCTGAATCGATTTTGCCGAAATGCAATACCAAACCAAGTTAAGGAATAAGCAACTCACATTGTAAATTTCATTAAAATTGGATAAAGCGTTTTTGAGTTATCTTGTATACGGACAGAAACGCATAAATCGATTTAACTTTTGATTCCCGACACAACCATACCTTTAAAACGTTTCTACGACGATTATTTCGATGTGTTCCAAATGGAGTGACAAAACTTATATACCCTCTAGCAGTACCTACCATAGGACATAAAAATCCTGAAAGAAATTTTCAAATCAAAGTTAAATCTTTATTTTCAATTGAAATCCAATTCCAGACGAATAAGATGAAACTTTTTAATTTCTATTGAAAAATTATTATTTATACTTGATGCGATTTAAATTCACATTTACATAAATCTTCAATTTCATGTCATTAAATTCCAGTAATAAAAGTTTCTCTATTAAATTTGACAATGCATTTATTCCGAAGTTAGAAGAAGTTTGAAAGTAAAAATAATTTTGCAGATAGTCTTCTAAGGAGTAAGAGAATCTCTTGAATTAATTAAGACTATATCTGACAAACTGTCAGACGCTTAGATGATATGCTATCGTAGAAGAAGTTTTTTCTGCAATTATAATAATGTTCAAGGAATTGCATAATTATGATTTCTACGTCATCCAAATATGAATTATTTATTATTATTAAAAATATAGTCTGTCCCAAAAATATAAGAGAGTTACATGCTATTTTTGGTATAAAACATTCAAAATCTTAACTTTTTTTTACTTATTTAATGAGAAAATATATAGTAATGTAAAATCCTATAGCTTATAGCCGATCTTTTGATGTCCTATGGTAGAAATGAAACTCGTAGGTAACAAATCTATAGTTCAATGAATTTACTCGAAACACCAAAGCTACTAATATTTCAAGGTATTTTCTACATAACTTCGTTTCGTCTTTTTCGCTCAAATTCACAGATAGGCTGAGGCCTAATAGCATAAACATCTTTTGCGAATTTTATCGAAGTCGGTATATAAGTTTTTAAAATACATCGGAAAAACTTTATGAACAGCAAAATTTTCCCCTACTACTACTATTTCTTTCTCCACTATCCTTGGACCGATTTTACATTAGGTCATATGGAAAGGGCCTTAAACTCCTAAAAGTTCCCTCCATAAGATATAATGTAATTTACTAATGTTAAATGAAAGCTTTTTAGAATTTTACGTATCTTTATTAATTTATATCTTTGGTAGCAAGTTGACTTTAGAGCTTTTATTTTGTCTATTTTTCTATGTCGTTCTACTATTTTGTTACTTCGTTATAATCATTTCACACGCTGAGACATCAAACAAAGACGTCTTCCTTTCCGGTTGTTGATCAGAAACAGACAAAATATTTATGCCAAAGCAACACCGACTAGTAACTTATGAATAATCTTTTCAAAGAAGGTGTCATAGTTGCCATTAATCCCTCGAAATATAAAGAATTCGAAAATATTTTTATAAAACATTAAAAATATTGTTTTTTTTATTATTTTTGTTTACAAAGCATAATTAAATAATAAAGTTATAAATTTCGTAAATTTCACAAATTTATGACTCGACAAATTTACGATAATATTACAGTTTCCATATAGCTTCTTCAATATCAATTCCCTTTCGTATTCAAACGCATATATAAGGTTCATTAATTTCTATATTTGTTGCAAAATGCATAAAGCAACGCCATTTCTACTATTATGCACAGAATTACAACGCCAACTACAGCTACTATAAGAAACAAAATTTTAATTTAAAATATTATAAATTAAGTGTACTGTGTCTATAGTGGGCGACCAAAAACTTAAAAAATATCATATTATCCGTCATAATGATTGAATTCTAGAAGTGCATCATTGTACTGAAAATGTTGCTGAGAGTCCAGGAACCTCGATTCTTCGTTCACAGCAATTTTACCTTTTGAAAAACACTTCTACAGAGAATCCTCAAGAAATGCTTACAAATGCAGATCTTACTAATAAAAAATATAATATGATGCATTCATTTTTGATCACCCTTTCGTATACAAGACACTACACAAAATGTAATCGGGGTATTCACTTTTTGTTGTAAATAGGTTTACTAAGTGTATTGCTATATAGAAGCACAACTACAACACCTCGATTTACAACAAAGAGTGAATTCCCCTTATAAGTCACAAAAATTTGTTACGTTCAAGTTTAACTCCTGTTTTACGTCCGTCGGTGTTTAAACTTTCCAATTTACCCAATCCTTCCTCCGATTCATCACAAATTGTGTCCCCATTATAGCCTAAATATGAACAATTTTGATCGGTGCTGAATAATCCTACATAATCATCGTCTACGTCATGGTTTTCGTCATCTATAATTAATAAATTTTATTTATCATGAAATTTTCCTGAAAAATTAAATAGTTGGAAAAGTTTGAGTTCGAAAAAAATTGTCCGGACTTGGAAAAAAATTTGTTGGGTGCAACCCAAAAACTAAAATTTCCGACCACTTTTCGAACAAAAATTTGTCACCTGAAATTTCGAAATTTCTCTTCTCTATTAAAGTTGAGTTTGAAGTTGTTAAAGAGATTGAACTTAAGGTTGAAGCTACTGTTAAAGTTAAGGTTGAAGTTGAGGTTCCAGAGTCAGTGTCCCTTTTTAAACGAGTTTTTAAATTTAGATTATTCTCAGTGGTTTTATGAAATATTTCTTTTGTTGAATAAATTTCTTTCGTCATGGATCCTTTTATTCGTGTCACTAATTTAGAATCCTCTATTTTAAGAATTTTATAAAATAATTTATATATATCAACAATTGCCATATATTCAGATGAGATCAAATCAATATTCGATCCTTTAGCTATAAGAAAGCCATACATTTTATTCTCCAGTTGACTATCATAACCGTCTTTAGAAAGTGTAAGTCCTTAAAGTAAACAAAAGTTTTAAAAATAACAAAATAATAATAAAAAAAAGCAATTCAATAAAATATACGTTCATTTTTATCCCAAAATGAGTAACTGGGATTCGCGACTAGAACTATTTCTTTAAAACGTGGACTATTACAATGCCATCTTTTTGGAATCGTATCCATTTTATAAACACGAAAATTTCTTTCATTTTTCTTAAGAATTTCGTATAAATTCTCAGAATCCCCTGAAAAATATATACGAAAATGAATAAAAATTTTGTTTATATAATAATTAATGATACTCACTTATGGGTACTATTTGAGATACAGTTGAATCTCCATATCTTTTGTAACTAGTTTCATTAATATAATAATTCAACGAAATATAGTTACGTCGGGGTACATCGATCATTCCATATGGGCTAAAAACTACAAGATTTGTCCGATCATTCAATTGATTTTCATTCAATTTTATAAATAAATATTTTATAGCATCATTAATTTTCTTTATAGCAATTCCAGTCTTTAAAAAAATATTTCAATTAACTTTCTGACAAGAAAAAAAATGGGTTTGGATATTACTTCTTTTGATTGAGTTCCATAATTCAGAGCAGCAGTATAGGCTTGCTGAAAACTTATCATTATAAAATTTGCTGGTTTTTCTTGATTCAATAACCATAGTATAGTTTTATCAATTTCTTTTCGTAAATTTGTATCCTGTTCATTCGAGTAATAAGTTGTTCCAACTTTATTGTATTTAAATTCACATCCCACCCAACAGTTACAACCAGAAATTCCGCCATTTAATTCATTTAATATCTAAAAAAAAATAACAAAAATCAATCTTTAAAAACTACTTAAAGGAAATATTATAAATAAATTCACATATATTGGTTTAATCGTTTTGTTATACATAAATAGTTCTTCTGAACTCTCAATTAACTTCTTTGATTCACTGTCAAATAAACTATTTCCCATAACACCATGAATTTCAGGATATTCTCCTGTCGCAATTGTATGATGAGCTGGATTTTCTAGTGTTGGAAATAAATCAGTTATTTTTTGAATAAATTTTCCATTTTCTCTTAATTTTCTTAAATCTGGTGTAAATTTTAAGTAATCCAACCGAAATCCCGGCAATGATATAACAATCAAAATTGGTTTTTCGGCAATTAATTTTGTTGAAATACTTTCAATAATCGAAAATATTGTAAATATGTAATAAATTTTTGAAAACATTACAATTTAATTTTGTATTAAAATATGATGTTTTTTTTTTTTAAATAAATATGTTTTTTGTTTCTTGTCAAATGATTTTTCCAATGCTACTTTAATTTAAATTATTCTAAACGTTTTCCATTAAATAGTAGAAAAATGTAGGAGTGTCTAGTCAATCCACAATGGCTAAAGAACAGACATAGTCCAAGTGGTCTCGTTGGTTTATGGACTGTCGTTGCTCAAAACTGTTCATTATCTAAAGATGTCCTTACTATCATAGTTATCTTTAATTCCAACAAAACCCACTCCCTTGTTTAGAAGTAAAAAATAATAAGTTTTTCATAAACAATGCTTGTTGTTGAAGAATACTAGCCTAGGGGGCAGGCTCTAAAGTTTTGAAGTCCAATTGAAGATCTAATTAGGTGGAATCTCAACTTCAATACATAACTATAAAAAGGAAAATTTAACTGAAAATTGAAAATTTTAAAAATTTCATTAATTTTTCTGACTTTCATCCTTTGGGATTTCCTTTTCTATTTTGTCCTTTTTTTCTTTTTTTTTGTTGAATATCACAACTTTATAAGAACATTTAAATTTTTGTTGGACGCATGAACACTATATAAAAGCTTTCGAAATGAAAATTTGATTCCCCTATAAAATCTCCTTTATTTGTCTTTATGTTTTGCACTCCAAAAAATTACTCTCTTGCACATAATTATCGAAAGTTTTTAATATATATAAAATCCTTGAGAACGAAATTATTACAAATTTTTTGTCTGAAAAGCTTGTTTAACTCGAAAATATCCAGCAACACCCATTCATTCGAAATCATCCTATTATATAATGGAAAAAAAGAATGATATCGAAAAAACAAAATCTCTTGAAGGATAGAAAGAAATTTTGAAAAGGATAAATATACTTCAAACAATATTTCTTAGTCCTTAGACTAAGTTACATTATGGTGACTCTGTGCCAGCAGTATGAATTTAGAGATACATTACGGAACAACAATTTTTTTTTTTAGGACGTGCGATGCAAATTTTCCGTTTATAATATATAGAAATTGGAAATTTTCAAAGAAAAATTCTTATATCCTAATAAATTGGAAATTTATAAACATATATTTTTATAATTTATATTTTTTGTCGTGTTGGAAAACATTTTTTCAATGTTTTCTTATAGTTATTGTGAAAATGGTGCACATTAGTTTAAAATACAAAAAGAATGGAAAAGATTATATAATATATGGTGCTGGAAAAGAATAAGGAGCAAATATTATTCTTATTAAATTAGAATTTGTCTTGGAAAATGTGAAACGTATAAAAATCTATATATATAAATTTCACGAAAATCGAATTACCACTTGTTATAGTAACAAAGTATCCATTGAGAACTTTTTCCAGGTTCTGATTAATCTCCTGCTAAAAATGATCTCAAAGGTGTCTTTATAATAAAATTCTGGATAATTTCACGTCCAACACTATGTTTTTCTTTGTTAATTCAAAAAATTTCCAGAATTTTGTTTCAAATGTGTCTTCTTTAAGATCATTTTAATTCAAGAAAGCTAACCGAGAAAAGGAAACTGACCGGAATCTCGGGAAATCTCCCTATACACAATGTGTAGGTAGGATATTATAATCAATTATACATTCGGCTGAAAGTATGCCTAATTTAAAAACTAATTAAAAGAAAATGCAAATCGTTCAAGTTAGTAATCGAAATTGAATCTGCTTAGTACTAGTAATGAGAGTTCTAGACAGCTTAAACAACGATAGCAGTTCTTCTAATATTCATTCATTTACATCATAAAATATAATTGAATATTAACAATCTTACAGAATTCCTCTAATTGTATTTTAAAACCATACAAGGTTCATTTGCACATAAAACCCTACAACTCCGGCATTTTATATACCTAAGTAAACAGATAAATAAAAGCTTAATCATTGCTTGATATTTCTTATAAACAGTTTACATTTCCGGATGTTAGGTTATAACCTAAGGATTTATTAAGATTCCATTAAACACCATTAAAAACATTGATTCTTTCTGTTTTTTTTTTTTTGTCAATTAAAATCCATAAATTTTGTTCCGTTCAATAGAAGTATCCTTAATTTATGTTCCCACATATATATATATCTCTTTGGAAAATGACATTTTCGCTTTTCTTTTCATTATATTTTATTCAACAAAACTGTTCATTTCAATATAATCGGTTTACCACAGTTTCCTTTTTATCGAACGATAATAGATCTCTGAATGTTCCTGATTCCCATTTCCAATTCTTATAAAACAAGATACTTAAGAAAACACTGCCATATATCACATTAACCATTCGTCTTTCATTTATTATTTTTTATTTTTTTGGTATTCTTTACTTTAAAAAAAAAACGAAAAATAGAAAGAAAAACTTTTCTTTTTTTATTCTGATCCCTTATACGACATAATCTGATAATGGATGTATATTGGAAATGGAAAATAATGATATTTTGTTTACTAGCAAACCTAATCAAGATTGGTGGTTTTCGTGAAATAATCTCTTCTCTATACAAAAGAAAAAGTATATACAAAACACAATTTCAAATCTTTTATAAATCAGTTTAAATCTGATGGTAAACAATGTCTTCTCATAAAATAAGTATACAAAAATCCTTTCGTCAAATTTTGAGGATTTGTTGATGGTCGATAAGAATGAATTTTGTTTACCAAATGGGAATAGAGATTTGGTTCTATTTTTAGACATATTTTTGATATAAGATTTTTATTCGTTTACCTGTGATATATGATCTTCAAGATGGATTATGAGAGTAAAAAGAACCCGAATTTTTTTCGGTTCCATACATTTTCTTCTGTCAATGTTCCATCAGTATTTTAAAATTGCATTTTAACTTCTTCTTTGGATGAGCTAATAGAAAACTACCTAATTTATATTTTTAAACAAATATCAAGTCTTTGTTTAACTGCTACAAGTTTTGATTTAGAATTCGATCCACTTACTTTTCCACAAGATACCACTGAGTCAAACAAAATATATAATCTGACAAAAAAATATGGCAAAAATAAATGAATAAGACTGATGACCGTAAAGGAAAAGAAGAAACTTTCACTTCAGGAAAATGTTTTTCTTTTTAATGTACTTTCTCGAATAGATACATATTTATTTGGCATACACTTCACACCAACCAACCACCATCCATCTCTACCCATGTTATCCGGTATATTGACTTTTATTTTTCCCAATATTCTTCGAAGTCATTAATTTTCCATTTAGAATTTTTCGTGGTATCTGAAATACAATAAATATTAATGATTACTTAAAAGCCGACAGGAAAATTGTAGTTGATGGTTGATCGATCAGAAGAGGAGGGCCAACCAATATCTAACTAAAATCAATCAAATCTTCTTCTTTAATTTTGTACATATTTACAGGCATAACAACTAACCTGAAGAGGATTTTCTGAAGTTATCTTTATAACATAAATTTATTAATCACGATACCAGATCTTTTGAGGTATGAAAAGGATGGAATTTACTGTGTCTTTTAACATATGGCTAAGGAAAACCTCATTATTAACTAAATCTTATTAAATATACTCATATTGATAAAACATTAAATATTCTATTACCTAATTTTGAATCATAAAAATTGAACTTTAATGCAATTTTAAATCACTTTAATAAATTTTCTTATATAAGAAAGAAAAGCGTTTTTGAATAAGCGAACTTCTTCCTTTTTTGTAATCAATCAGAAATTTTCCAACCGTGAGATTCTTTTCAACATGTCCAAAAATGACTAGTATAATCTTCTCATAGATAAAAAAAGAAATTATAAATGAAGTAAAAGTTAGATAGAAGATCTTTTAAGAAAATATCGTACATTTTCCGGCTTAGTTGTGTGTGTATATATGTTTTCAGGTTACTTCGGGTATAGTGAGTGGAAGGGAAGCCACCATGAATTGCCCAAATTGAAAATATATATATTAGAAGAATTTTCCATATTTTCATAACTTCATGACGCTAACTTTTACTTGGCAAGTCGACTAATTCAATCTAAGTCCACAAAAATTATATCCAATTGGATATGATATAAAAAAAAAGGATTAATATACATTGTGCTGCTAATCAGGACGTCTAAACTCCTGAACTAGAGTAACCATATGGTATGGGTATCAATCGCATTCAGTTCGACCAATCACACTACCAGACTAATCACGATTACTACTCTTAAACAGTCTAAATAGCTCCATTGACTATCACTAAACGACTTTTTGAATATCACGGAAGATTATATGTTCAAATTTTATTTATCGATCAATCATTAAATATCCCAAATATAGAAATTAATTAGCGGCATGAAAAATTGTTGCCCAATTGAATGGACGAGGGCTTTTCTTTATTTTAAAAAAAGGCTCATAAATTATTAAAGGAAATCTTCTTGAAAAAAACATTTTTGGGAAGATTTAATTACCTACAAATTGGAATAAAAACAAATAAAAAATTCAATTAAAATTTCAATAGTCCTTGCAATATTAACAAAACGATCTAATTCAGAAATGAACAAATTTTCTTCAAATTTTCAATTAATTTCATCTTTGGAAATTCTTTTTTTCTTCGGGGTCTTAATTCATTGAAATTATTTAATACAATTTAATGACCTAACTTATATATAGAAAACTTTTTTGGAGAAGTTTTGAACACTTCCATCACATAATTTGTCTGCAATTTCAGTTAAGATTATTGAACAACTTTAATTACAATTAAAATGCTTGACTAAATATATTTTTCTTCTTGTTGACAACAAGACTTAAAACTTAATTATTCATTATTTTGTATTAAAAACTAAATAAGAAAAAAAACGTCTGAATACACTCAAAGAAAAAGAAAATTGTTTGATATCCAATCTAGCAGCAAAACTGTTTTCAATTTAGTTCGAGTAGCTAAAACTTTAGTTCGAGTAGCTAAAAAAAACTTTCAAGTATCTAAAAATTTAGTTCTTTAAAAATTGCATTTTCAAGACAAAATTTTTTTTCTGTGAGTGTATACTTGTAGTACCGATACTAACTTTTCTTATCATCAAGAAATGAATCTATAAAAGTCAAATTGCAACTTTTAAAATGGAATTAAAAATTTAACGAAATTTCTTGAAACGATTTTTCTTTCTTTTCAGCAAATAGAAAACTTTCTTTTTTCCCATTTAAAGTTCAAGTCAATGAGCACATTTTTAAAGAAGGCTCTGTACTTGAAAAACTTCTTCAAAAAGTTGAAGAAAAAAAAATTCTTTACCTCCAGTTTGTAAATGAAAAGACTATTTGATAAAAGATAAAGTGAAAAGGCCAATCAAATGGGTTTTCATCTTCGAAATTTTTTTGAAATTCTTATCCAAGTTTTTCTTCTTTTTTTGTTGGGAAATCTTGAAGTCTTCTAAACGTTTCATGAATTCGAGTATTTTAATAGAAATATATATATAGTTTTGGTAATATTGCATTTAATATAGTGGAATAAAATGAACACATTTGACACACAAAACTGGAGAGGCCAAAACTACCTAAAAAAAATCATAAAAATTTTATCATAATACAAACTCGAAAATTTCTGGATATTTTTCCTTTAAGTGTAATCAAAAATTACTTAACGAACAAATAAATTATTTTAATTGAAGAAATAAGGAAAAACTCAAAAGAAAAAAAAAACAAACAAATATAAAAGAAAGTTTTAATAAGAAAGTTTCGCGATCTGATCAAAAATTCAGAGAAAAATCTTGAAGAGCCAAAAATATCTATACAAGAAAAACAATTTTAAAAAATTTCTCATGGAAACTTACGAATAAATCATAATTTTCAAATAATAAATAATTGAGAAAATTTCTGCAAATTCTTGGTAATGAAGTTAACAACTTTATTCAAATTCTTGACGAACAACAAAAATTTCTTCGTATTCAAGAAAATGTTGTTTTTATGAAATCCAATAAAACCACTTCTTTTGGGTTGTATGTCTTATCATACTCATATTTTCTTTAGATTTAAAATTCTGTACATAAGACCCCGCATCCGCTAATTCAGTGGCAATTCATTTTTATCACATTAGAAAATCTACCTCCTCCTATAAGGAATAAAGCCGGAATAAAGTAATACGTTAGTTAGTTTTTTTTGAGTATAATTTTCACCGGATCCTAACCTTCCTCCTTCATTGATGAGAAATTCACAAAAAGGAAAATATTACGAAACGAAAAAAAGGGATTTTAAGACCGGAAAAAATAAACCCAGAAATGGTTTAGAATCATGAATTTATTATATGAGCCAAATGTTTGAAGCTCCTTAAATTTAGAGATGTATGTTTTTTTTCATAATTTTTAATTTTATAATAAAAATCCTTATAATTAAATACAATCCACACAATTTTATGTAAAAATTTCCTTAATAATCCTATTGAGATTATTAATAATAGTCCTTCACCAAGCCTAGTGTGAATACATCCTTGCATCAACCTGGCCAGAATAGGGATAATGCTGGAACTTATATATGGATGCAAAATTTAATAGCTCTCCGTAGTAAAATCTTACTGCATCAAAGAGACGAAGTCCTGCCCATCTATCGGCGAGATACTAAAATTATGAATATATGTTACATTATAGAGAAAAACTGTCTCCAGAAAACAATCTATCTCCATAGAAAACGCAGCTATTTAAAAAAATGTTGACGGTCGTGAATTATCATTAAGGACGATTAGAGGCGGTGGTCAACCTTGGAGGGAAACACCCATTGTTTAATATAATATTAAATTCGTAGACATAAAGGCTGAAAAGCTGAAATTATATATTTTTTTATTCTTCGTTAAAAACTGAAAACATTAAAGGATTAATTGCTAATTAAATAAGAATAATAACGTCCTGGTTTTTAACGAGTATAAAATTACAAAAAAGGATGCTAGAAAGCAATTTATTTATGAGTTATTTTGAGTCACGAAGTTCCTGTTGTAAAGCTTAATAACAATAAATTGAAAAAAATTTTTATTCAAGACGTATTATTTAAATAAGTCCTGGGCAACGCAATCCATTATATAAAATTCTATCTGGCATAATCAGAAAAAGTTGCTTTTTATCCAGCATTGGATAGTAGTTTAATTATTTCTATCTGAAGATGAGGAAGTACAGTAAGAGGACCAATATTGAAAGTAGTATTTCAAAATGTCTGTCTTTTTTATGATAGTTCTGCAAGCCAAGTCTCGAAGGCTGCCAATGGATATTGGATATTTTCTGTACATTTTTCAATTTGAAAACTTTTTGTGAGAAACAACACAAGAAATGAGACGTATGCGGCTAATGAGCTACAAACTGCCCAGAGTTGATTTAAGAAAAGAAAAAATATAATGAGTTAATAAATATTTTTAATATAATTTATTAGGGAAATTCTCATCAAATGCTAAACTTTTTTAACTTTAGCTACTTGAAAAAAATGTTTATTCCGAAAATGATACCGGAGAAGGACTACTGAGGCAGCCTACGCCAATTGGTGTCGTCTGGAGTATATTTACGACATTTTAAATAAAATATTTAATACAAAAAATAT
Source organism: Xylophagus ater (assembly GCA_963422695.1). Classification (NCBI taxonomy): domain Eukaryota; kingdom Metazoa; phylum Arthropoda; class Insecta; order Diptera; family Xylophagidae; genus Xylophagus; species Xylophagus ater. The sequence goes on from OY730478.1 coordinate 6,257,132, forward strand.
CTTTTACGAAATTTTTGAATACTTGTTAGTCTCAACATCTTGAAAAATTGGAAAAGAATTTAATTTTAAAACAATTTATTTTCCATCAATATATAATTAAATTTGTTTCCTTTTTTTCCTTCTACAATTTGTCGTTTTTATTAATCTCTAAAGCTTATCCGATTTTTAAAAAAATGTATATCCTGAAAGTGTCAAAGATATTTTACAATCTGTGACACACAATTTTCCAAGAGCAAGAAGTTAACAATCCGAGAAGATAAAGACCTAAACTAAAAGAACTCTTGGAAGCGATACTCCATTAAAATTTTTCGGTTTAAAGTATTATTACTTCTTCCTCCCAGAAAAAAAAGAAGTAATAAAAACCAAAGAAAATACCCCATTTTTAATCTTTTCCATTTTTCGATCGTATATGGATTTTCATTTTCATGTTTTCTTTTGGATTATTGTGAAAACAATTTGTTGTCCAATATAAAAGTCATTGGAATGATTTGAAGAGGTCGATTACATTTCTTTTATCCTATAAGTTTTATTCTTATAGCATGAAAAAAGAAAAACTAAAAGGTCTACCATAATGTCTTGGAACCTTTTTTCTTGTTCTCTTTATTTTTTTTTTTTTGTTGGCAAGGATTCAAGCAAATATGATAATTGGATTTCAAATTTGATCTGTATTTATTCTTTTGTAGTAGAAAAGGACTTTTATCTTGTTAAATAAGTACACCAGAGTTAATGTTCCACAACAAATAGAAAGGATTCAAAACAATTATTTTTTACAAGGAAAAAAAATGGATTTTATCTTTTTGTTATAAAACCGAACAATTGATTTTCAATTGAAATTGGATACGAACTATTCGATTAGCTTAATTACGATTCCATAAATATAATATTTAAAAGAAAATGCAATTGGAAATCGATTAAGTTCAATCAATGAAAATTACACCATTCGTAATGGAAATCAAGTGTCCAAATGAGTGTCTGTTAATGATTTAATATTCATGTACATATCCTTAATTCCAGATGGACTAAAATCATATCATCGATATGCCAGACCCATTAACGATTTCGGTGGTAATTGTCTCGTACATTTTTAATAGGAAATTTTGTTCAATGATTATTGAAAATAATTTTGAATTCATTTAAATTATTAAATATTCTTTAATTATTAATTCCATTTCCTGTTCCTACCGAACTCTATTGGATCCAATAAAAGTATTTTTGAGCCATAGTTAAAGCCACTAATTGGAATTCTCTAGGTTTTTCACACTACCCTCATCCCCATGTAACTTTGTTTGAAGCTTCTGTTTTCTAGGTCATCGCCAATTATGAAAAATCCTTTAAAAAGACGGAAACCACTGGTTTGTAAGCGTTTTTATCCGTAGTTCTGTCGAAATTTTGAATTTTTCAGGATTTTCGTATATCTAACATATATAAACAAAAATTAAATGTTGTTCGTTGGTAAGCGCATCACTTGAGAACGGCTGAACCGATTTCGCTCATTTTTTTGTTAAAATATTCGTAGTAGTCCGAATAAAGTTCTTACGGAAAGCAAAATTGGGAAATTTGCCCGGAAAATTGGAAAATTCGGGGAAAAACTGAAAGTGCTTTTCATCAATGGGATTTTTGTAGCAGAAATACGTTTTTTTCTCATTTTTAGTTTGTTTACACATTTTCAATAGGTTTTTACAAATCCACAAAATGATCACAAACAAATTTATTGAAATTTGGACAGGACAACGTCTGTCGGGTCAGCTAGTTTCTAATATGATCTTATTGTCAAACTCCAACTTTCTATTCTAGGTCATCGTCAAGTACGCAAAACAGAAATCACAAATTCTGAAATAACGGACACATTGCATTCCTTCGATAAGTAATTCAGAAGATATACTTCTTTTTTTCCTCTAAATTTCATAAATTTATACAAAAATCAGGTCCAATATATATTTTATAAGAGACAGAATTCTTTAGGAAACGTGAAAACATAAATGTATCATAACAAACTTTTCCGAAGACTGTTGTTTTGTTATTTCTCAAGAAACTAGATTTCTTAGCCAATGTCGATTGTCAAGTCTCATAAATTTCTTATGGGTACAATTTTTTTTTCTTATATAATACAAAATTCTAAGCAAATATTTTCGTAAATCATAAAAATATATACATACATATATGTATTTTATTGTCCCAAAGATCTGTTTCATCCACAAATTTCTTTTTTATGATATGTTGAAAAGAAGAACCATCGGAATCGATGATATTATATACTATATTGGTATGAAAATTCTCAAGATTAACTTTTTTTCTTTATCATATTCACACTTTCAATATATCTCTATATAAAATCGAATATAAACTATATGAAATTCCCAACGATAACACAAAAGTTCATGCTTTCTTTAAGAAAATCCCAAAGGATTATGGAGAAAATCGAAAGAAAGACATATAATTTGATATATTTCGTTTCGATAACGTTGCTGTGTAAACTTTTTTTTATAAAGTATTTTGAAAAGAACATGCTGGTGCATTATTACAGTAACAAATTTTATTTCGAAAACTGCATATAGAAGTCATCTCTCTTCAGAATCAGCATTATGCAAAAGTTTTCACTTTATAAAACGAAAGAAAATGCATACGTTTTCGAAATTTCGTCATCATATCATTTTAGACGAAGGAGGATTTTGTTTTTTCTTCTGAATACCTTGTCAATAACTTGTCTACACAAAATAAGAATCAGAAAATCTCCAAATTACTCCTTCTACATCACTAGGCATGATTATAAGGAATATATTTCCACCAGAAAGGACATAAAATTTTGCTCTTATAATCAATGTAATATAAATAAGTCCCAAAAAACTGTATGCAAAATGTTATATACACGAACACGTCCATGCTATTTTGATAAAAATCTAAAATATTTCCAGGCATGCATTCAAGTGTTGACCCATTTTCTGGATTCCGTTTTTTTCATGGATAAAAAACAAACTACTTCAAAATAAGAAATTTATTCTATTTTATCATAGTTAAAGAAAAAAGAAACCACAAAAAGAACTTTGGAATAAAATATAATGAATTCAGGAATGTGGTTGAAGAACTATGCACGATTGAGTGCTGATATGGGTTTTTCACAATATTTGAAAGAAAATAAGGAAATTTAAATTTTACATACCATATAGAGGACCACAGTTTTTCCACTATTTATGCAATCAGAATGAATGTAGTTTAACTACATCTTTTGTGTTCCATTTAAATCAATGATGAAATTAAATAATACCTGGAAAAGCCTTACTTCTTTTATTTATTTATACATATTTACAAATATGAAGCACTACTCCATAGGGGGAAGAAACATCTGGGAGTATATTGCTTCTTCCCAATTAAGATAAAATCTCTTGACCCACTCTGGATACTAAAATTCCTTAGAGAAACACTATTTCTCCTCCAAGTCTATTTCAGAAATAGACCTGGAGGAGAAGGTTATCTAGAATGGGAAGTTAATCTAGCTACTGCTCTAAAGAAGAGGGGGTACAATATGTCATAAAGATCACAAGAACACCCTAAAAACTTAATCTTAATCTTAATCTACACATATATAGATATATAAATAGGCTAAAAAATCCTGCAATAACCTTTTCGAAACATAAGCGGCTGTTAGAAAGTCCTGTCGGAAAAAGAAATGTTTTTAATTTAATTAAAACAAATTTAATTCCCTCTACTTTCGATGTTGATCAACGATGGCGTTTCTATTTACCTTTCAGAATGGTTTTGAAGGTTCAAGCTGAATGACGGATTCACGACATATTAAAATTTTTAATGTATACGTTTTCAATTAGACTACACAGAACGCGACGGATCGACGAAGGATTATTTTTAATACAATCTGAAAACGGAAAACCGTGAATCCGTCGTAGATCCGTCATTCTGTTTCCCGCATAAGTCTCTTCAAAAGAAAAACTCGATATCCAAATAACAGAAACACTATTTGCGTATATAAGATATTTCCCCAAACCCATCTAATATGGGATCACAAAACTCTGTTTTATTTGTTAAACACTGTTACTTGTGTATCCTGGCTATTTCTTTATTTTTGTTATAATATCCAAAAACCTGTATGCCGGTACTATAATTTTTTATCTCTTGACGAGAATTCTTTAAATACTTCCTTGAAACATTATCCTACCACAGAAAATTGTTAAATAAACACTATAAGAAATGTCTTACCAAATCTTTTATTTTGGGCCTTTAATCTTTCGATAAATCCATTGTAATGAATTATTCATGTTCTGGAAAAACATTCTAAATATAATTCGCAACACCTTCTATTCTCGCCCGATCAACTCTAATTCACACACAGTTTTCCAAAACCATAATAATTTTCATATATCTTTAGTTAAGCATTTCCACGATATTATATTTATTACCATAGAATGGGATGAATAGAATCAACTTTTTGGGTGTTTCTCATGGTGGTTTCAACAAGTTGTTTAGACCAATTCTAGTTAGCGATAGATACCGAGATAATCGGTCTCAGATTCATATATAATATTTTTTTATCTGCCACTAAATGTATTGATTCTTAAGATGCTTTTGTAGTGGCTCATAGTTTTCTTATACAAAATACAAATAAAATATATTTAAAACAAAATAAATTTTAATATATAAATAATTTGAATAAAATATATAAATATATTAATTTAATTGTAATACATTGGGATTTTTATTTCCATTTTCTAATTGTTTCATATATGCAAGAAAACATGTCCAAATCAAACTGCAAACACTTATAAAAGGTACACGATTACGTTCTGGGATTAAGGAAAAATTGATTGTTGCTAAAATAGGCCATACACATATGGCAACCTGAAAAATACAAAACAAAATATGGATATTAAAAGAATATAATTCTATATTAAATAAAAAAAAAAATATGGAATTTTTCTTACCTTATATGTAGATGGAAATTTATCACTAACTTCTATAACAGCTTCACGGAACGTTTTCATTTCAAGAAGGCTCATAATAAAGAAAAAAGATGTCATCGCAGCTGGTGTATATGAAATTTGTTCAACAAAAGCTTTAGCTAATGCTGTTCGTAAATTTGTTCGTGGCCACATTGTTGATGAGAGTCTTATCCAACCGTATAAAGTCGGTGCAACATATAATCCTCCATATAAACTGAATCGAAGACATCTCCAAAAATCGTATTTTTCTATAAAAAGAAATTAAAGTGATTAGTCTTAAGAGATCTTGTTTTTTTTGTGTCATCTTTTTTAACCACACAACTCCATTGGACTTATTTCAAGACTTATTTTCAATCGGAATGAAAAAAAAGTATTGTGGAGACTCTAAAAATTGGACTTTTTTGTCAGTCCGACTGAAAATATGTCTTGAAATAAGTCCAATGGAGTCGGTGGGGTAAATGTAATACCTTTTCCTTCGATAGTTTGTTGAATTAGACTACTCGTTGGCCAAATAATACTATACGATATCATACCTCGTGCCAAAGGATATTTTGTGATGAATATTTTGAATTGTTTGAATACTTGTGCCATTATTTTGTAAACTTTTTATAACATTATAGAAAAGAAGAATTCTTTTAGGATTTTTTTTGTAATACTGTAAAACTGTTGTTAACGAACTTATTGTGATTTTAAAAATTCATTGAATTCTATGAGAAATAAGAAATTTTATTAAAATAAACATAAATAATCTTTTCTTATTTAATTTATATTTGTATTTATTATTAATTTCTTTTATATTTTTTGGTATTTATTTAAATTTGTACAATTAGTATAACATTTTATTATCGAAAATTTGAATTTTTTTCTATATAAATATATTTATTTAAAAATGCTTTTAACAAATAAAACAAAATAGAATTTCTTATCTAAAATTAAACATTTAGAAAATTAAAATGAAAATAATATCATCATCAAGAATTCGAAATTTGTTGATTTTCATTATGATTTTCTTCTTCCAATTGTTTCATATATGCTAAAAATGTTGTCCAAACAACACTGCAAAGGCTTACAAATATAACCCTATTCCGTTCAGGTACTAATGAGAAATTTATTGTCTGTAAAATTGGCCAAACACATATTGCAACCTAATAAAGATAATAAGAATTGATCAATCAAAAAACTAATCTTATGTTAAATTCAAAAAACCGTCGTCTATATACTTTATATGTCGGAAAGAATTTGCTCTTCAATTCATTACAAGCCTGATTAAAAGTTTTAAATTCTAAAAGTGTCATTCCTATATAAAAGCAAACCATTGAAAATGGACCATATGCAAGTTGATCAACGAAAGCCTACAGAAAAATTCAAAAATTCAGTTTCAGTTTCTTTATTTCAAGATGTATAATAAGAGGATAAATGGATAAATGATACTTACTTTGGCTAATCCAGATTTTAAATTTGTTTTTGGCCACATAACACTTGTAAATTTGATCCAAGCATATAAAGTCGGTGCAACAAATAATCCACCATATAAGCTAAATCGAATACATCGTTTCCAATCGTATGTGTCTTTAGTTTTGTTTTTGAAGGGATGTTTTATAATGTAAGTAATTTATATATATTGTTGGATATTTTCTTACCGAAACGTCGACCCTCGATTGATTGTTGTATCAGACTACCTGTAGGCCATAGCAAACCGTATGCTATGACACCTTTTGTTAGTGGACGTTTGATTACAAATGCTCGAAATTTCGTTATTAATGAAATGGAATTCATCGTAAATATATTTAATATTGATTTGAAGTGTGTAATAATTGGAATGTTTGAAATTTTAATGAGGTTTTCTTTTTTACTGAAAAATAAATTTTGAAAAAATTCGATATCAATTTCTAGCTAATTTCTACTAAATGTTTTCTTGAAAGTAAACGTTAATAAAAATAATTGAAAATATAATAGTAACTAACTATATCATAAAGTCATATTTTAGATAGAAATCATATAACTTTCTCCGATTTTATACTCCATCTGTTATCCAAAAGTTTTTCCAAAAGAAAATATTAGTAGTTTATAGCCTTAAGATTTGGATATATGATAAAGATCGTTCTAAATACCGGTATATTATTTTGTGTTCGAAATATTTTGTATTCGGACCCTAATTTAGGGGAAAATCAATTTATATAAGATTATTAGAATATAAACTGGGAAAGAGCCTAATAACAAGAGTAAAAGTGAAAAAACACCTTACACCACAGACCATCGCCAAAGATTAGTACACACACGTGCCTTATCGGCACGATAATATTTCATGTAGTTATTGTAGATGAAAATGGTAAAAGACTACATCAAAATGTGAAAGAAAGAGAAAAATCTATAATGTGTAGGAATATTAGCAAACAAGAAGAATCAGTGGAACGGACAGTAATTGAAAATCATATTAGTATATGCCATCACCTTCTAAAAACTATCTAAACAATACGAAATTTTAATGATTGAAATTACTGGCCCATTTTAACTCCTCCTAAAAGGTTGGTTGATAGACTAGGTCTCTCTTCCCCGAACCGGTTAGTCTTTCTAATGAAGGTCAACACCGTAGTTGGGTCCAAGTTAGCTAACCACTCGTTACTCAGAGTTCACGCATCCAGTGTAGCAAGTCTCGTTCTAGAAAAGGCCGGTCATTCACACAAAAAAAATGTTCTGTTGACTCATTTTCTTCCAGACAGGCTCCGCATATCGAACTCCCGGCCACCCTTATTTTCCACATGTGTTCGTTTAAGGAGCAATGTCCTGTCACAATACTCACAATGGTTCTAAGGGTTTTACTTTCAAGTCCCATCAACATTCTGGGACTTCGGCAGTCCAACTCAAACAATCATTATCATCTTAACTTGCTTAGACTGATTTAGCACGGCGGTGGTTTAGTTGCCTACTGAGGTCCCTTGACAAAGACTTACCCGAAGCTATCTGACAAAACAGATAGTATGAAGGCACCTTCATAAACTCTTCTGAGACTGTATATTATTGAAAAAGCTTCACTAATCTCTATGTACGTTAAACTTGTTACTTGGGATAACTAGGAAAATTCATATTCTGGCAGGATATATCATTCAAAGATTTGTCAATTCTAAATAATTTGAGAAAGCCATTCATTTTGATTTTATTGTTTCCAATGAAGAACTACAACAGCCACTAGACTGCACGTCGGCAAACAATTTCTAGATTCATCCCGCTCGCGAGTGTTCGTTATAATTAACTTCCACTGTATATAATTTCTAATAATAGTTATTAGTGTTATTCAAAAATTTACATAATTTCAATTGAAATTGCATTCGGATTGCACTCGACAGCACATAAACAAAGCACAAAATTTTCAGTTTAATTTAATTTAATTAATTTAAAAATTTTCATCTTATCTCTCACCTTTAGTGAAAATCAGGGTCGTTTCTGTTTCGTTCTTGAGGGAATTTTCTTCAAATTCAAAAACTTTTACACTTTAAAATAAAAAAATCACAGATTTGATAATGGCTAATTAAAAATAATTCGAAATTTTCCCCAAGTTTCTACTTTAAAGTTGATCACTAAACTAAAAATTAGTTTTTAGATAAATTTCGAATGGCACTGAAGAAAATTGAAAAGTTAGCCAAAAAACCGAACAAAACCTGATGCAAAATAGTTTTCTAGTTTTCTTTCGAAAGCTTTTTAAATTTTCGGTTGTGTTTAAATTTAATTTTTTTTTAGACGCATTGAGCTTACTTTTTTTTTACAATCAAATAACGTCAATTGGCCAACTAATTTTTTTAAGATATTTATTTATTTTTATATTTTATGAAACACTTTCGGAATCCACGTGCTTACAAAATGACTTTGAATGAAATTTATTTTTAGAAATATTAAACAAAAAGAAATTAATTCTTAAGTAATTAATTAAGAAAAATGAATTTTTCTTTAGAAACCAAATTGGTATTTGTTTTGAAATAGTTTAAAAACTTTTTGAAGATTTTAATAAAAATCGGTTGCCAAAGAACTGAAATATTTGAATTCCTTGGACTTAGAAAGTTGTGACAATCAAGATTTCTTTGACCTAGTACAAAGACGAAAAAAACGTTAATATTAATTTGTCGCAATTTTGTAACATTCTGCAGAATGTAATTAAAACCTTTGTTCGTCGGATGGTAACTTGATTTTCATCCCCTATGATAGGTACTACCAGAGACAGAGGGTATATTAGTTTTGTCACTAAATATGTAACACATCGAAATAAACATCGTAGAGAAGCAAAAGTTATATCGATTTATGCACATCCGTTTGTCTGTCCGTCCGTATACAAGATAACTCAAAAACGCATTATCAGATTTTGATAAAATTTAAAATGTGAGTTGGTTCTTCCTTAACTGGATTTGGTAATGCATTTCAGTAAAATCAACCGAAGGCAAGCGAAGCTATTAAGCAAAAAACCAGAGTGACCAGAAAGTTTTGTCGTTTTTTTATATGGTTTTTCAGATTTAATTGGGCAATTTGTGAAGCAATTTTGTTTAAATTAATTATATTGGTTAACTACATAAATAGACGATACCATGTTAAATTTTCGTAAAATCGGTCCAAAGATAGTGGAGAAAGAAATAGTCCGAGGGGAAAATAAACCTGTTCATAAAGTTTTTTTGATGTACTTTAAAAACTAATTAACTGATTTGATTAATGCTATTAGGTTCTAGGTTCCCTCCAAATAAGAAGAAATTTTGAAAAGGGGAGACCAAGTTATGAAGAAAAAACCTTGAAATATTAATAATTTTGGCAGTTTCTCTGTCCCATTTCTGCTATAGGGCATCAAAAAATAGACTATATGCCGATTTTCAGTTACTTTAATTGAGTTCCATTTATTCTCATCAGAAGTATTTCCAGACAGATTTTCTCTAAGATGTTGGAGTCCCGTTAACCGAAATTCTGACTGTTTCAAAATCACTTTAGAATAAAGAAAAGGTCTTAATATAATCGTTTGTTTTCTTTTAAATTTCAAACAAGGAAGGCTCTATCTATTTGCTCGTAAAACGCTTTTATACATGGTGAAACTTTCAGTACTTTTATGGGAATACCAAACTGGTATGATTGAACCACTTTAGTCTGCCCATAAATGAAGACTGAACCAATCCGATTGTATCTCTATTGGCCTTTTATTTTGGTACGACCCAAATCAGACCGAACTGTTTTGGTTCGCGCTTTAACGTGCTGTTTGTTCTCAACGGAATTAATTGGTGCAAATTTAACAACCAATATTTCGACAATGGTACACTTTTCCGATACTTTCACAGTACCTCAAAAAGGTTTATGCCCAATTTTTGGCAAACTCTTTAGAATGATTTATGACAAAAAAGATAGTCTAAAAGGCACCTTTAGTTCGCAAAACATTTTAACAACAAAAATATCATTTTTGTTACACTTGAATTCTCCAATCCAAAGGTCAAGTCTAGAAATCTTATTCTTACTCAACTAAAATTCATATTTTGAAAATGACTAATTCGAATTTTCATTGAACTTGCGCCAAGCAACGGTTTTTCCCATATTAAAAACTATGAAATCAAGTTGAAGCGAACACACAGAACGTCGTATTGTATAATTTTCTAAAAGTTAAACTTGACCTATTTTTTCAATGGAAAATTATTTCATAGAAAATTTAAATTTTTTTTTTTCTTAACAGAAATTTATAATTTTATATAAAAAAATTAGATTAAAAATTAAATAACACTTACAAGAGAAATTGTGTATAAAAATTAAGAAAGAAAAACACTTAATTTGAAATTATTAAAATAGAAAAAACGAAATTTTAAGAATTTGTAATGAAAATCACATCTTGCACAAGCCACCAAAAAAAAAAACGTACAAAGCTAAAAAGCACACTTGCCTTTTAATGTCAAAATCAGCTGATACAAAATATATATTTGACGTCATTAGTTACGTCACATCTTGGAAAATGCATATTCTTGTATTGGAAATGAGTGTGCGTAGTTTATTTTAAAATAATTCCGAATAATTTTTAAGATTTTTAAATGAAATTTATTTTTAACTTAATTTCTTGTGGAATAGAAAAAAAAATACTACATTTTTTTTTTATATAACTGAAAATTTTAAATGGTAAAAATAAAGAAAATATAAACAAAAGTTTCCATTCGTTCAAAAAAATTTCATTTCAGCTGATACTTCCAATGCAGTGGCGTAGGCGCAAACAAAAAAATTTACAAAGGGCAAATAACTAGATAGAAGTGTCAAGAGAGCAAACACGAAAAAGGAATCACAAATAAAGGGGCATCTTTTAAATTGTGCGCCATTTAAGTGGTAAAGTGTTGCCAACGAAAATAAAAAAGACAGCCTGACAGCTGACAGTTCAGGGTTATGAAAAAAAATGGAGCGCTACACGAAAGAACAACGAGTTTTCATTGTTAGTCAATATTTTAAAAATAATGAAGGTTTGGCAGCTACAGTTCGCAGTTTTCGTACAAAATATGGTTTAAATAGTAATTTAACTTCATCAACTGTAAAAAGATTAATCAAAAAATTTCAAGAGACTGGATCAATTAGTGATCTTAAACACACCGGACGTCCTTCAAGGAGTCGTTCAACACAAAACATCGAAGCAGTTCGCGAGAGTGTTGCTGAAAATCCAGGAACATCAATTCGGCATCGTTGTCAAGAATTGGACATTTCAAGAAGCTCTCTATGGCGTATTCTTACTAAAGATTTGCATCTTCGTCCTTACAAAATTCAAGAACTTGAGTCTACTGACCATGACGCACAGCGAATAGAGTTGGTTGAACACGACCACGACCACCCACACCTTGAAAGAGAAATTGAGCGCTGTATTATGGAAATTCAGCTACATTTATGCAAATCTGTGAAGCCGTGGAGGGCATTTACCTAATATAATATTCCATACATAACCCTATATACTGTATATTTTATAAATCAATAAAAATATTGACAAATTTTAATTATAAACCTGTGTTTTCTATCAAAATGACTTCTTACGTGAATTTTGGGACACCCTTTACCTCTTCTTCAATTCGCAATGATCCAATCGACAAGTCTTTGTCGAGATAATAGAAACTTGGCATTCCACAAAATCGAAACGAGAAACCAAATAAGGGCTCAGGATCTCATATATTACTCTACATTTACTTTCCGAGTGGGAATTTGAACAAAAAAACTGTAGTTTTAAAAAGTATAAAATTCCCGAAAATGGAAATGCCGGAGCCTGAAAAATAACCAAACAAGTTCTCAGTTAATTTTAAATTATCAATTTCGAAAGCCTTCAAATTTTGATTCCCAGTCCGCACGTCCTCTAAAGCAAGAGAGTGTCCAACCTTTTTGTTTCCCTGGGCCACATTGGAAGAAGACATGGTGTTTTGGCTTTCTGTTCTGTTACTGTTGTTTGCCACTTGGCAGCTTTAGTACGAGAACGCACACAACTCAAATCAATCCTCAGAAAAATGGACATGCTTCAGTAACTTTAAATACTTTCGAGCCGCATTAATACTTGCCTTGGGCCGCATGCGGGTTGGTCTAAAGAGAAAAGATCTACCGTCTTTAACTAACTCGTATCGAAAAAGCATATATATAAATGGATTTGTTTGATTTAAATCAAGAGTCTCCACTCCAAAAATGAATAATGAAACGGAAAAATGTTTATTCAATATATTATTTTATATAAAAAGAACAATGCGAATATATTTATATTTCTTTTCTGAATTAATTTACTGTCCAGCTTTAACATTTCCAATTCCAGTAAGTGCTTTCAAATTGGAGATCAAATATTTATTGTATTCTTTGAAATTGACCGGAGCCGCATTCATTACACTCATTTTATTTTTATTCATTTCCTAAAAAAGAAGAAAAAACAAGCGATTTTTAGATAAATTACTTTAAATATAGTCGCCAAAAACTTACAACATCAAATTTTGTTCTCAATTTAAAAACATAATCACGAAAAATAATTGGATTTATAAGTTCTTCACGTTCTTTTGCATCTCTTTCAATAGCTTCACCAATCTCTTGTGCAGTTTTCTTTAATAATTGTTCAGCAATATCATTAAAACAAGTCACCCAAGTAACACCAGTCCAATCACTAATTTCCATCTGTAAGGAAAATGTATCTTTCATAAGTTTATTCGAACAAACCAATTTAAAAATCAATTTTACATTAACAAGAAGTCGATATTGGAAATTCGGAAATACAGCATTACATTTTTCACAACGATATTGTGTCGGATCTTCTTCGATCACCTTTTTATTACAACCATCTTGTGGACAAGCTTTATATACCAAATTTGAATTTGAACTTATATTTTGTATAACCGCTTTAGTTTGAAAATATGCCGGTTTATCACCATTACCAATTTGTTTAGTATTAACTTCATGTAATGTCAACCAATCTGTGCTAAATGATGATCGTTGAATACTGAAAATGAACATTATTACATCCATTTATCTTCTATCTTTCTTTTTTTCTTTTCTTATATTACTTGACATGTTGTGGAAGACCATTTGTTATAACCCAACCACGAAGTTTATGTGCCTCTGGGATATCTGGATTTAATTTTAGAGTTGAACTAACACCAACTGTTAAATTTTTTTCACCATTAAATTCTGCTACAACAGCACCTTTAACCAATATAACAGATTCAACATCACCATTAAAATTTAATGCTTCATTTCCCCAAAGTGTTAATTGAATCTGATAGGATCCAAAAAAAAAGGAATACAAGTTTTAAAATTGATTTTATCTCCATAAAAACAAAAATAAGACTCACCGCAGCTTTACTTGTATCAACTAAAGTGACTTCTCTCTTTTGGAATTCTTTATTATTTAGTTTTCCTGTAAATACTTGAACTTCACCAACATGATTACAAATTCCAATTACATCTTTAAAGAAACGAAAAGAAAATTAGTTTAGTTATTAATTATTTGATAAAGAAATACCAATCATTGCTTTCGCTTCCATATTAGCGACTTGTGAAATTGGTACCAAATTATAATGGACCTGTGGAATTCCAGTTTTTTCTTCTTCACATGGTTGAACAATTGTTTCTGGTGTAAATGTCATTTCGTATTCATTTTTAATATTTGAAAATTGTTTATTTGCTGTTTTTAATTGACATTTTGATATATAATAGACTTTATCAACTTCAATCATATCATAAAATCGATCACATTGTTCTTTAAATGCTGTTACACGTATCTCACCAGATTGATCCATTAAATCTAATGAAAATAATTTTCCTTCTCCACGTGCATTACTCCATGTACGAATTCCTGATTTTGCTGTAACACGAGCTTTAATAACCCATCTAGAAAAAAAAATTAATTTAAATAAATTATGAAAATCAACAACGGCCTATAGCCGATTTTTTGATGCCCTATTATAGAAAAGGGACAGAAAAACTGTCAAAACTAAAATTATTTCAAAGATTTTTCTTCATAACTTTGTTTCAGCTTTTCAAAATATTTTCTAATTTGCATGTAACCAAGACCCTGATAGTATAAGTCTAATCTGCAAATTTTATTCAAATCAGTATATTAATTTTTAAAGTACATAAAAAAAACGTTATAAAAAGGGTTAATTTCTTCTAGGATTATTTCTTTCTCCACTATCCTTCTACCGATTTGACTGAAATTTAAAATGGTATCATCTATTTGTGTAATTAACCTATATAATTAATTTAAACAAAATTGGCCCACAAATTTTCTAATTAAATCCGAAAAACCGGAAGCAAAAAAAACAACAAAACTTTCTGGCCACCATGGTTTTTCCTTCATAACTTTGTTCCCCCTGGATCGATTTTGCTTAAATGCAATACCAAACCAAGTTAAGGAATAAACAACTCACATTGTAAATTTCATCAAAATCGGATAACGCGTTTTTGAGTTATCTTGTAAAAAGTCGGACGGATGGACATGCAGAAATTGATACAACTTGAAACAAACCTTTCTACGACGATTATTTCGATGTATTACAAATGGAGTGACAAAACTATTAATTTCTACATACCCTTTTTGATATGGCGTTAAAACAGCAATTGGATGAGTTGATGTCGGATTTAATACACTCTTATTCATTGTATTATTATTTTGATTTGAAAAACTCGAATTTGATTCTATATTCGGTTTATATGAAGATCCATTACTAATCTCATTTTTAGGTTTTTGTACTTCTGACACGGAAGATAATGTCGTTGACGGTTTACTGCCATCTTCTGTATATGAAATTGGAGTTCCAATTTTATGTTTAACTTCAGATCCATGTTTAAGAACAGTTAATTCCAAAATAACAAGTACTCGCCTGTAAATTTCCATAGTAAAAGTAGTTACAAAAATGAAATTATGAAATTACTTGTTTCCTTTATCAGTTTTATTAACCACTGAAGTTATATATCGATCAATTCGGATAATAGAAAATTCAACAAGATTTGCTTCATTTATTAAATTATTCAATTGTGTCGCCAACATTGCAAAACTGTTCAGATAAATTCCATCCGAAACAAGAAGTCTGTAACGTTCGGTACCTTCATTGCTGGAGATTTTCTTCGTTCCCAACAATTGTAGAATCGGTTTGTCAACATCTTCACCACTCATTATCGACTGGAGCAAAACATTTTCTAGATTTTAATTACAAATAAATATTTCAAATATTTTTACCTTCAAGCATCCATTTGTTAGCTGTGAAAGACCAGACATTTTTTAATGGGAAAGATTTCTTTTTAATCAAAATTTGAATTTCACAATCGCACAAAAACTCCGATTCAACTTTTTTTTGTTGTTTTTTTGGCGCACTTTTTGATAAAGCTGTCAAACAAACAAACAACAAAAAAATAATCGAACGCAACGCCAACAAAAGTATTTGTGGATATAATGAAAATATTTAATTATCGAATACACAAACCATTGAATTTATATATAATTTCACGTTTTATGAAAAAATAAATAAGAGAAACATAAATTTTTATTTAAAATTACGAATAAAATAGAAACATAAATTTTTAATTACTATTACAAATAAAAATATATAACATAATTATAATTATAATTATAATTAAAAAATATAAAGAAAAAAAAAAATGAATAATTAAATTTTTATATTCATTTGGCATTACTAAATTCCACACAGCTGAGCGGAAATAATTTCAGCAAAACTTCATAAAACCACAGCTGTTTGAATATATCCATCTCATTCTATTCTATTTGATCATAAATAATATCATCTCTTTTCATTCAAAAATTCTCAACTTTTTTTTTTTTTTTGATTTTTTTTTTGTTTTGATCTCTTTCTTTGAATTTTCCATTCTTTCATTCGAAGTGTGGAATCCAAATTGAAAGTTTGTGTGTGGGATTTTTTTTTGTTCTAAAATAATTATTTTTCAAAAAAAAAAAAAAAAGAAGAAAAAACACCAAAAACTTATTAAAAAATCAGGACAAAACCCGAAAAAAAAAAATAATATTAGTTTTATTTTTTATTATTTTATTTTAAAAAAAAAACAATCTAAAAAAAAAAGAAGTGAAATTTTTTCATTTAAAAAAAAAATTTTTTTTCTTCCTCCACGCAAAGTGAGTGTGTGTGTGTGTGTGTGTATCGTGTTTCGTCATTAAATTTCAATTTATACAAGAAAAAAAAATCCCAAAAAATTTAATTTGATTTAGTTTTTCTTCATTTTTCTAGTTTTTTTTTTTTCGAGAATACAAAAAAATAATATTACGGCGCGTGCAATGAAGTATTTGCTAAATTGTAAAACAAAAAATAAATCTATGGCATCGAAATTAATGAGTTTAATAAATTTATAGTAAATAATGAAAAAATAGTAATTAAAAAAAAAAATTAAGTAATTATTTTCAAATTTAAAAAAAAAAAAAAAAAAATCGCACACACACACGTATTATAAATATATATAGTCATGTATATGGATATATGAAAATTTGGATAATTATTGCACTCAAACATGTATTAATTACAAATACATACAGCCTATAAAAGCCAACAGAAAAACTGTCATCCACTAATACTACTACCGCTATTACGGCACTGTCAACGCACACTACTACTACTGTAGACGAGAAAGAAAATTTGCACTAGAAAAAAGTAAACCCAGAAAAAAAAATAAGGAAACGTGAAAAGATTTTTTTTTTTTTTTTTTTAATGAAAATTCGTTTAAAAATTTTCATTTGAATTTGTTTTTTTTATTTTATTTTTTATTTTTGCCTTTAATTAACTTAAAAAAAAGAAATTAGTGAAAAAGTGTGTAAAAAAAAAAAGGAAATTTCGGTTTTTAACATATTTTCAGTGAAATTAATTTTGTGTTCTTTTTTTTTTTATGGAAAAATGCAAAAATAAAAAACTACGAAAGTAAAAAAATCCCGGAAAAAAGAAAAGGGAAATTTTTTTTGTGTTTTTTTTTTTTTTGTTTTGTTTTTATTTGTGTATTTTGGAACTAATTTTTTTGATTTTTTACATTTTTTTTTTTTGTTTTTTTAAATCAAATCACGAAATAACGACGACTACGAAAAAAAAAGCAGCCCCCATCAAAAAATCGGAGAAAAATTTGTTAATGATTTTTCTCCACCGAAAAAAAAATCATAACACAATTCATTCAAACTATTATGGCATCTAGTTGTTGCGGAACAAAAAAGCAAAAATTAAATAATTACACAAACACAAACGGTAATTTATTAAATTCTTCGTCCGCAACATCTTCAAAGATCATAACAACTCAAGGAGCAGCAGCAGCAACAACAATGTCGTCCGGCGGTTCTGGGTATCATCATAATCATCATCACCATCATAATTATCATGGTCAAAATCATTATCATCAAAATCATCGTCACCAACAGCATCAGTTGCATAATAATTCGACATCTTCATCTGATGTTGGTGGGTCATCATCTAGTTCGGGTAGTAATAGCGGTAGTAATCTATCGAATGGATATCATAATGGTATCTGTCATCCATCATCTTCGTTATCTGGAAATTCATCATCATCCTCGATTATCAGTAATAATGGACTTCAACCGATGGAGCAAATTGCCGTCCCTGATATGTGCTTTTTTTGTTTTGAAGTTCTCTACTGTGAACTGAATAATATCGATGGACCTACGGAACCAGGTTTCACCAATAATCCATAGTATGTGTGTTTTTTTTTTATTTTTGTATTTATTATATATTTATTTTTTCTAAAAAAAAAAGAAAAGTAGATAAAAAGTGAAGAACCGAGACCCGGTTCTCGTCAGTCTCATGAGGCGAGGTCTTAACCGACTAGAGACCATTCTACACTATGTCTACCAGCCTGTTCATTTACCTTTTCCCTCTACTACCAATATTATCAAATCATTACAACTGTTTTTGTCAAACCTCTCAATTGTTTTACCAAATTCATTTGTATCCTATTTTTTTAACTCTTACAAAAAGAATTCTTTTTCTTATCAAAAAGAAAATTCTTGATTTTTGACAGTTCGATGTTTTTTTTTTTTTCTTGATTTCAAATAACATCGAATTCACACACACACATACGCATTCATGTTAAATGTAGATTTTAATGATGGCGCTGCGATCGTAATCATATGTCATTCACCTAGTAAAAAAAAAATTTTTTTTTTTGTATCACTAATTTTCATATGATTTTTTTTTTTTTTTTACCTATACTACTTTAAATTACAGCTTTTTCAATGGAGTTGTAAATAATATAGAATTGTGTTTATTGGTAGACGTCATTCTTTGTTTACAAAAAAAATATTTTCTATGCAAAAGGAGAATTTTTTTTTTGCCATTTAAAAAATTTAATGATTTTTATTTTTGAATTTAAGAAAACTTGCTTAAAATATTTCTATATACATAAAGAAATCTTTTAAGGTTTTTTTTTTTTCAATTTCAATGTTGTGTACATTATTATAAATCCCACACTTCGTGAATTAGAAAAGTTTTTGATTTCTTTGTTTCGCAAAAAAATTATTTAAATTAGTTAATATATATTGGACACTCTTATTTTGAATAAAGTTTAATCAAATAATTCTGTGCAATGGAAAAGAAGACGAAAAAACAAGTTTAAATTAAACTATTTTTTATCTATGAGATAAAATGGCTGGCACCAGATTATGACAATAATAATTGGTTCCAGAAAAACATTTCGTTGCTTGAATGTGCATGGATTTATATATGTAGGAAAAGAAAAATAAATACATGAAGAACCGAGCCTGGATTTGATCCAGAGTCTCATCAGCTTCTAGAAACGAGGTCTTTACCGACTTGACCATTCAGCACTGTGTTTTATCGATCTGTTCATTTGCCTTTTCTAACTAAACATTATTCAAACAATACAACTGTTATTCGAAATATAACAACTATTCTATAACCTTTCAATTGTTATGCCAATCATTTGTATTAACAACTGTTATGAAACTAATATAATACTCCTACATATAATTGATGGGCGTTGTAAGGTTTGCCAATCGTAGTATTTTTATCTCGAGAATTTAGGGGATAAGTAATTCAACACCAGGCACCATATGGGTACATTGTGATCCCTACGAGACCAAAAGTTACTCTATTGGGAAATCTATTCTTTTTCAAAGCATTTGCTTTTCCTGCAAGATTTCATTAGACTGCTCATGTCAGTCGCTTGAAGCATCCATAAATTCCCGAAGAAATGGTTAGTTAAAAAGTTGTTACGAGCTCGAGAGAGAGAGAGCTGAGCATTCACATAAAATGTGTTTGATGTCTTCAGCCACTCTTATGTCTCCACAGTACCGACAGAGATCTGTTTGCACCAATCTCAGTCTTTAAGCCGTACTTTCTTAACAGACAATGTCCCGTTAATATCTTGTTCGTAGATGATTCCTATTCCTATTAATCCAACCTTCCCGAATTTTATCTATACTTAATAAAAATAGTATTAACAGAAAGTATTTTCAAAAAAAAAAAAATACCTTATTTGGCATAAAATTGAACATTAAAGCACAATTGGTGCATTGGAGGACACTAGAATTAGAAATATTGTCTAAAATTCCTTTTATTTAGTCATTGCGAATCATTCGGATCCCTGAAACTGCATGGCTTCCTTAAAAACCTAAATCAAGAACTAGTAATTTTGACTGAGTTTGTCTCTATCGTCATCAACTCGATGGAGCAAGTCAAATAAATGGATAATTACTACCGATTTCAGTCAAGCTGTCTCACAGAATTATTTTACTGAAGTTTCGAACGACATCTTAGTTTTCCTACCATTTTTATAAAGTGGATTAATTCCCAACTTTCTGGTAGACACTATTGGGTTATTTTCCTTGTTATTGAGTCTGATCCCTTTATTACCTGTCTGGAATCCCTCAAGACAGTCATTAAGGATCTATTTTATTGATTTTTGTGGCTAATTATGATGTTATGTCCATTCTTGAGAGCTCGGATATTACAATTTTCGTTGACGATATAAAAATTTGCTGTCTTGAACGAACATTTTGTTAACAATTGTAATAATGGGTAACTGGAAAATTACCCGTCTTTATAACATCGTTAATCAAAGCACGATTGTTATTTAAACTTGTAAAAATAATGAATTCACAAACAAAAAAAAAACCTTGGACTTAGTTTTTTTACGCGAAATTTATTTTTAATTTCGTTGACGTTAAAATTTTTGTGAAAACATAAAACAAGGTAAAGCAAAAAATTATGTTTTTTTTTTTTTGGTTTAAACCGGTTTAGGGCGTCTAAATTAATCGTGATTTTTTAGTACCTGTAGCATAAACGAGCTACATTTTAAACTTGTGTTTACCTTCAAAAATTTAAACCTTATTGTATCCGTCAGGATTACTATTAGGACGTGTACAGTCCTGGGCTATAAGGTATTTCGATGCTAGTATAATTATTATTAAACTTTGTACTAACTAAGTTTGGCTTGGGCTTGAACCAAAATTGAGGAGTAATTGACTAGTAATTCACGTCAATTCTTAATGACGTCGGCTATGAAGACATTATATTTAATGAATATTATTCCTAAAAGTGTTAATTATTCGCATAAACGCCTTCATGTGATAGCTTAAATTTTATTTTATATTAATAAATAATAATAAATAGATTTTCGCCCTTCGGATTGCAAAATAAAATGATTTAAAGACTTTAAACCTTTAATTGGAAAAATAATAAATATTGCCGGATACATTGTTAAGCCTTTTTTTTGTTTTCTTTTCATTTCTGGATCTATTTTTAAAGTCTTATCAAAAAGAGTGTGGAAATTCAAAAAGAAAATTTCATCATGTTGAGAATTTCCGAGTGTTTATTATTGTATTTTTTCCAAGAAAAGACTATTTTTCATCTTTTAACAGAAAACAATCAATAAAAATCATTATTTTTAATTTGATTAAATTTTTTTATTATTCTCTTTAATTGAATTAATTAAATGTAATAAATAAAATTCTGTTTGAAAAATTGTTGGTTTCATTGTGTGACCTGAATTTTTAAAGAAAAAATTTTTATATTTAAATTTAAAAATATTTCTTGGAAAATTAATTTCAATGCAAAATTAAAATGCAATTTGTTTCTTTTTTTAAATAAGGAAAAGATAACCAAAATATGTAGTACCTGAAAATCGGTTTATAGCCGATTTTTTGATGCCCTATGGTAGAAATGGGAGAAAAAAACTGTCAAAATTAACAATATTTCAAAGTTTTTTCGTCATAACTTTGTTTCCTCTTTTCAAAATTTCTTCTAATTTGTAGGTAACGCAGACCCTGATAGCATAAGTCTAATCTGCAAATTTGATTCAAATCGGTCTATTCGTTTTTAAAGTACTATTGTGTCCAAAAACTAGTCGGAATTTTTCGATTTAAATTACTCGGGTAAATATTTTCGCTCAATATTTTTTTTTTAAGTTGGTAGGACTGTTAGTGACAACTGTGACAAATTACATGTCAATAAAACCAGGCAATCCTTTGAGTTATGATAAATCTAAAGGCAGATGGATAGAAATATTCCGATTATATTGTAGTTAATACCAACTTCCGTATTTTTTTTATTAAATTTTAATGCTAATTATTTTCCCAAGTTTCAATTAACCTTCAAATCAAATTTTAACAATGCATAACCATAATTAATGAGCTGAGAAGTTTCTGAATTCTTGCCTGAACATTTTTTGAATATATAAAGGTTGTCTCAAAATTAACGGAAGATTTTAATTTTGCGTGATTTCTGGGGTAGGTAAAGTGTTTCCAACGAGAAAAAATGATAACGTGACAACCGACAGTTCAGGTTCATTAAAAATGGAGCGCTACTTGAAAGAACAACGCAATATTTTAAAAATAATGAATCGTTTAATTTCCCCTTTTGGTGATCGAAATTGGCCGCCCAGATTATCCAATTTAACACCGTTGAACTCTTATCTTTGGAGTTTTTTGAAGTCTTAAGGTTTATGCCAACAAGTCCACAACCACTCACGTCTTGACGGAAGAAATTGAGCGTTGTATCAAGGAAATTCAGCGACATTTATGGAATTATGCAAAACGGTCATGAAAAATTTCAACAAAATAGTGTGTATGAGCCCCAGCAAAGCCGTGGAGATATTTACCCGATATGCTATTCCATACATAACCTTATACTGTATACTTGATGAATCAATAAAAAATTCACCATTTTTAATTATAAATCTGCGTTTTCTAGCAAAATTACTTCTTGCGTGAATTTTAGGATACACCCTTTATATCTTCGAGTTTTCATTCGAAATCTTTATGTCATATACGTATATAGAAAGAAATTACATATTGTCTTTTATTGGTTCAATATTTGCTAACAATTAAATTTTATATTATTTAATTTTTAATTAAATTCTTGGAAATCATGTTCTGAACTGTGCTGGGCTCGTGACTTCGGTTTCTTGATTAGAATTCAAATGTAAATTAAATGCAAAAATATTTGTATTTTTAATCTATGTCCGCATTTAAATAAAATATTTTATTATTTAAAAAAAAATTAATTGTTTATTTAATTTTTTGTTTGTTTTCGTTTGAAATTCATTTTTATTCTTTAAGTTTAAAAGACTTTTAATCTTAAAAACTGTCTTCATTATGTTTTAATTCTTGACTCAAGAAAACTATAATGAGAGAAAAGACGAAAAGAAACAACCAGGATATAATCAAGGCAAATCCTTGTAAAGTTTTTTTCAAAATAACAAATAAAATCCTTGAAATATGAAAAACAATAGGAAAATCTATAAAAGTTATAAAAGAATTTTCTTTAAAAATTGAATATGTTTTGTTCTATATTTAATTTATGTCTTATGCTTTGCTCTTCTAAGGCAGTATGGAAAACTTTGAATGAAAAGCTAACATTTGAAACGATCAGTTTTTGTATTAAGTCCCAGAATATAAAAATGCTGTCTCGTGCTTTAATTTGGCTAAAAATAGGTGCTGAAGTTCGATACCCATTAAGGAATGGAATCGTATAATTCGATTAAAACTAAATCGAATCGAATATAAATTAAATTACAGCATTGCTGTTTATTCATTGTCAGTAATACGACCGACACTTCTATGAGCCTTAACATCCATTGTAATCAGTTACGTACCTCCCTTTTCCCAATTTATCTTCAGATCGTCTTCTCCCGCATCATTCCTATATCTTTTTCTAAAGGCCAATCTCCACACAGCCGACATCCTACTTCTGATGTAAGTATGGGAGAACACTATACAAAAATTGGTTAAACAGAAAGGGAGAAAACAATCATCCTACAAATTTTCTCGGCTTCTACATTTTTGATTTCCCCAACTGATTTTCGATCTGCAGATGATTCCCCTTAAAAACAGATGAACATGTTTATCTGATTTATATGGCACTTCATCTGCGGGTGCATACTCTCACAATAATCACACACGATACCATCGCACACTACCAATTTTTGTAAATTGTGTGGGGAGACTGATTTTTTATTCAATCAATCCTAGCTAAAATTGCAAAAGTCCATCTCTTTCTAGTTTTCCGATTTTTCCCGTCAGAATAGGATGTCGGCTGTGTGGAGATTGGCCTTAAGTCTTCCTCTTATACTGTTGACACAGCAGGATTGTTTAAAAATGGCATATCCTATCCAACGAATATGTTTTATTTTAATGAACTTTCAAAGAGTTTGTACCACCATCTGAGTTGTAGTTGCAATTCATGCAAGCGCGCACATGGAAAGATACTATACACAGAATCACTCTCTCAATCAAGTCCGAATTTCAGAGCGCGTATCTTTCAGTTGCCATCTATAAAACAACTTCTAAGAAATCATGAATATACAATTTTCCATAAATTTTTTTTGATAATTTTTTGATAATTTCTTTTTTTTCCAGTCCATTATTTGTTACATGGAAAATTGGTCGTGATAAAAGATTACGAGGTTGTATCGGTACATTTAGTGCGATGCGTCTTCACTCAGGTCTTAGAGAATATGCCATAACAAGTGCTTTAAAGGATTCTAGATTCTCGCCAATAACACGTGACGAATTTTCAAGACTGACCGTTTCTGTATCGATTCTTCAGGTAAAAATTAAAATTTTAAAAATAAGTACAAAATTTGTTAAATAAATGAAAAAATTTTGAAACAAAAAATTATGTTGGTTTTTTTTCTTTTTCTAAAACAGGGATTTGAAGAAGCTCGTGGCTACTTAGATTGGACTCTAGGCATACATGGTATTAGAATAGAATTTCTAAATGAACGTGGTTGTAAGCGGACAGCTACTTATTTGCCACAAGTGGCAACTGAACAAGGTAATTTGAATTGAATTGAATTGAAAGAAATTTGAAAAAACTTATTTAATCAAATATTCAAATTTATTAAAGGTTGGGATCAAACCCAAACAATAGACTCATTACTCCGGAAGGGTGGCTATCGTGCAGCAATCACTCCGGATACACGTAAATCAATTAAATTGACACGTTATAGATCGCAAGAAATTCAAATGAGCTACAACGAATATCGTGATTATTTAGAGCGTCAGGCGCAGTACGGAAAAGTGCAATGCTAACGACAAATCAATTATATATATATTAATTAATTAATGAACAAATTAATAAATAAAAAATAAAAATATATATATTTATATATATATATTTAGGAATGGGTTTTAACAAAATAAAAAAAAATAAAAAGAAAAAACTACAGAAGAAAATGCTTTTCGTAATTTTTCATTTAAATTAATTTTTTTTCTCTTTAAATTTTGAATTAAAAAATAATTATTAAAATATTAAAAATTAAAGAAAATTACTATTTTTTTCTTTTCATATTCTTTTTTAAAATTGATTTTTAAAAATTGGAAAAAATAGTTAACTAATTTTTTGGGAAATTTAATAATTTCATTTTTCTTGAATTTTTTTTTAAAAATTGTTTAAAAATGTAAAATAATAAAAGTTCAAATCTAGATTTTAAGAATTTAAAAATAGACATCATGTTGAAGTTGCTTCTAAAAAAAAAAAATTAAAAAATTAAAACAAGAAAAAAATTACTAATTAAATTGAATGAAAAATTTAAAATAGCATAAAAAATTTAAAAGGAAAAATTTAAATTTGAAAAGAAAAAAAAAAACGATCTTTACAGAGTTTGGTTATTAATTTTTCGGTTTATTTTAATTAAAAAATATTAATTTCCCTTTTTTTTTTTTTTTAGAAAGGAAATAGAAAAATTCTTTTAAAAGCATATCTAAAAAAGAAAAATATATAAAATATTAAAATAAATAATTAAAAAAAAGGTAATTAGTTTTGTTCTCGTTGTCAGGGTTCTTAAAAAAATCTAAATCCAATAATTAGTTTTCAATTTAGATTCAATTAACTGGATTTACATGCATTTTGGATACAAAAAAAATTTCTACGATATATAGTGTCTTTTAATAGGGACATAACAATTTTGTATCTTTATATGAACGCACCCTTAAACATTAATATTGACCTGTCAATGTCAAAACGTAGATTAAAGTCAACATTTTCATCATGGTAAAGTTCACGAACGAGCAACGCTTGGAAATTATTAAAAATTACTACCGAAAGAAAATCCAGAATTTCGTCAAAAAGTCATTTTGAAGCTCATTTCTGGCTGAATGGCTTCGTCAACAAGCAAAATATGCGTTATTGGACAACAACAAACCCACATGTGCTTCAAGAGACACCATTGCATCCACAAAAAATCACTGTATGGTGCGGTTTACATGCCGGAGGCGTGATTGGGCCGTATTTTTTCGTTGATGCGAACGATCGCCATGTTACCGTCAATGGAGAGCGCTACCGTGCCATGTTGGAGGATTATTTTTGGCCAGAATTAGATGAAATTGAGATCGGCGATATGTGGTTTCAACAAAACGGCGCTACAAGCCACACAGCACACGTTTCAATCGATTTATTATTTATTGTTATGTCCTTAATGAAAGACCCTATACAATCGCCTAAAGCAGCGATTCTCAATCCGTGGTACGCGTTAAAATTATGTATCTATATTCTCGGCATTCTGGGCAGTATTTAATACAGGGTGATTTTTTTTTAGCGTAATGAACTTTAAATTCAAAAAAATAACACAAAAAATTAACTTTTAATCAAAAATCTTTTTTATTCGAAAGACCTATTCATGGCAATAATATTTAAAAACGACTTTGAGCATATGGCTACCGTGACAGTTCTTGAGAAAGTGCATACTGTCAGTTCAATTCTGGGAGTGTATTTTCGATCAATGGTGGCCATATGCCACGAATAATGTTGGTCAATTGTTGCTGGTTTATCAGCTCAAACCAATGACTACGGAAAAATCCATAGAAAATGTTTGAGAGATGTCATATTACACCACCGTGGAGGCCAATTTACAGGGATATTTCTCAAAATCACATTATCGCTAAATCGTGATTTCAATAAATCGATAGTTTCTGTCGATGTATGGCACGTAGCACCTTCCTGTTAAAACCACATCTCATCAGGGTCAATGTCAACCACATTTTCGAATCAATATTCATTCATCATGGTCATAACAACACTCTGATTGATCGTAACAAGAGCTCCCGCCTTATTTTTAAAAAAATAAGGACCAATGATGCCCCGGCATGTAAACCTAATTTTTCTTTTGGATGTATTGGGATCTTTAGAGTCTCTTCGAGGTTGGTCCTACTCGAGAAATGACGATTTTGCGTATTAATAAACTCATTGAGCCAAAAATAAACCTCGACACTGAACACAATTTAGCGATAAAATAACGGAACTGATCTTCAAAGCAAATTTGGATAATCCTTGATTGTTCCTCAACTGTGAGTTTATTCATGGTGAAATGGCAAACCAAACTGAGCATAAATTATCTATCAGCTGTTAAATTAAATACCGCTGGAAAAAGTCTGGCCAATTCGAAAAACCAACCTCTAAAAAAAATCGTTTTATTACAAAAAAATACGAAATCATATTATTCCATTTGAAAAATCTACATATTACGAAAAAGAACAGATATTAATCACTGTTCTTTTTAAAGAACAATGACAATCTGTTTCTGTTTTCTTTAAAAAAAAATCACAGTTTAAGTCATCTTTAATGGCACTGTGTGAATATGAAAATAAATATATCTTAGCGATAAAAACAGAATCGGATCTGGAAAATTGCTGGAACACTCTTTGATACAAGAACTACTTGTATCCCGTATTTTCTCAGCTTACAAATACTAGACATTTAAATCTAGATAAGTTATTCTAAATGAGGTTTTATCTGCCCCCGATATATACCAGTTCTGTGGTCTCTAAATTGAATGAAACATTACTATTTCCGTTCCTGAAATCTAGGAAACGTATTTGTGCTTTTTTCTTGGTTATCTTGGACTTTCAGGAAAAATAGTATTAAGAAATGTTGAAGAAAAATAAAAAATGATAATTCCTTTTTTAATATTTACTTTCCCGATAAACGAATATTTATAGGAAAGTACTATAATCGTTCTAGAAGTGCTAGGAAGATGAAAATAAGTGCAAAATCCGTTTCATTAAGTATAATTAGCTCCATGTCCGTCCGTCCGTCCGTCCGTCAGCTTTTTTAAATCGTTAATTAAATCTAAATGGATAGTCCGATTTCGATGAAACTTTCACCATTTTGGTGTTGCATCAAATGCCAGATGGTGTTAGATTCTGGGCGAAATTAATATATGGCAACACTATTTGGTAACGCTTTTGTTTGTTTAAAAAAGACAAAATTTTTTCCGCACGGTTCAGACTAAACTGCTGAGCCAATTTCAATAAAATTTATACAGCTCATTTATTTGACCCTAATTTAGAACTGATTAGTTTTTGGGCCATATTCGAATATGGCAACACTGTCTAAGAATACGTTTTATTCCAAATATAGTCTATTTTTTAAATTGGCAATAATTTTTTTCTAACAATTTTAAAAATCTCATCAAATAATTATTGCTCAAAAAATATCTTCCATCTTTTTTTTTTAGATTTATATCCTTTTTAAAGCAAAAAAAAATTAATTAATAATTCCAATTAATTAAGAACAAACAAAAAAAGATTAGAGTAGAAAAAGAAAAAACACTTTAAAAGCAAAGAAATCCGCTTTAATCGTAAATAATAGATTTTTAAACCATTCTCTGAAATGATCCACAAATTTAATTATTAATTAAAAATAGCAAAAAAATAGGAAATTTCAAGGAAAATTATTTTCTCTTTTATTTGAAATTAATTTTTTGTATTTCCATAATTTTTTTTTCTTTAATAGTTTTCAATTTTTCTTAAAAACAAAATCAAAAAAAAATATTAAGAAATAAGAAAAACAATATTAAAAAAAAAAAGAAAATTTCAGAATTAATTAATTAAAAGAAAAACATAATTTTTTGTCGTCTAAGTGTGTGTGCGTGTGTGTGTGATGGTTTTTAATTGTACAATAATTAATTTTAGGTAGAAATTGCATGCCACCAAAAAAAAAAAACAAAAAAAATTAATAGTAATTATTGAAAAATTAATAATTTGAAAATGGAAAATCAATATTTTTCCAAAAAAAAAAACGGCACTGGTTTGGATTTATACATCTCTTTTTTTAGGTTCAAAAATAATTATTGAGTACCTATTTTTTCTTTAATTTCTTAATTAAATTGTTAATTATTTTGTTTATTAGTTTTCAATTTGAAGGATTTTGTAGTTTCTCAATTGGTTGAACGGAAGCGACTAGTCGGATCGTTGTCCACTTCCTTGTGGGAGTACTTTAGTTTTTGCAAATTTTTGCCAAACACTTGCGTTTCTAGTGGTCACCTCGTGAAGGTTATGACAAGTATTTGGCTAGGAATTTAAAAATTACAACTCTGGGTTAGTAGCCAGTCACTCTGTTAATCCCTGGCTGGACTAACTAGAGAGGAGGCCAAGGCTCGATTAAAGAGGCCAATAAAGACCTTTAGCGTTCTATAGGAAGAACAAGAAGTTTCCAATTGAATCACCAATTGGAAGAAGGGAATAAGTCTAGCAAACTCAAATTTTGGGAAATTAAAAAAAACAGCTTCTCGAGTTTCCCTACCGGTTTTGCTCAACTTCATGTTTACCAAACGGAATGGCTTATTGTCCCGAAAAATTTCCATCCAAACTTTTTTGCCTATGTTTTATGGGTCTATTTTGTCGTGAGGAATATGCTGTCGGATGCGTTTTTTCAATAATCAACTGACTCAGTCACTTTCAAATTTCAGCCATCCAGAACAAAAGAATATCTCCTGTACTTATTCCTTTCTTCCACTTGTTAAGAAAAACCATAGGCAACAGAAGGGGTATAGAGCTTGAAACCTGCTGCTCCTTTTTCCTGTTGTATTGATGGGTTTTCATATAAATATAAAAAATTTCTCAATATTTCATTTTTTGTATTTTTGTCGCTTATTCCCTTCTTCCAATTGGCGATTCAATTTTTTTATTTGATTGGGAAGTTTTTGGAGTAAAGAGAATATCTTGTATTTTTAAATTTTAGGAATAAATTTGATGGAAACCCCATCAAAATTACTCATCTCCTCTACCCAATTAGCCTGTCTCTCTACAATAACGTTAAATCAATATAAATATTGTAAATAAATGAAATAATATAGGAAGGAAGGGAATGAGATGGATACTAATTGGATCTGGTCTCGTTTTAACAAATCATATATTTAAAAATGTCCTAGGAAAAACTCAAATGTATGATATTATTTCAAAAGTAGTCTACTCAAACCCACTAATTAGAAACTAGATCAATTCATTAAGTTTTTATCGCCAGAATTCTTCTTTAATATCTAAAATCTATAATTACTTTTGTATTAATTATTATTATTAGGAAAACTCAATTAATTACCAAAGATATAAATGAGTAAAGATATGTAAAATTCGAAACAGCTTTCATTTAACATAGAGTAACATGAGTAAAACACATTAGATCTTATGAAAATAACTTTTAGGAGATTTAAGCTCTTTCCATAACTTTCTACATCTTCCCTTTATTAATATCTTTGTAATTACTGTTTACAATAGAATAGGACGTCTAATCTGCTTTGTTTTTTTAAGAAATCCATCAAGGGAAAATCCCTAAGTAATAAAAACTCTTCATCAATAATCACGCCGCCTGATCTCAATTGTGATAAAGAAAAACTATCATAAATTTTCTAATTTAATTCTTTTTTTTTTTCTAATTCAATTAATTCTAATAGCTTTATATGTGATAATTGTAATAAGTTTTTCACGACGTATTTTTATAAGAGAGTACCTGATTCCAATCATCAAAAATGTATTCTAGTATTATTATTATCAGTAAATGAAGCGAAAAAAAAACACACACACTTTTTGAAAAAAGATATATATATACATACGTTTTGTGAAAACTTTCTTTTAATTTAAATAAAACAAAAAAAAACACATAAGTTTTTCGGCCTAGAAATTAAAATTGTTGAGTATGTTTAAGTGCTTCAAAAATGGGTTTAAAAACCCATTTTTTAGTTCCTATAATTATGAATTCTTATTTACAAAATGGCAGAATTAAATCAAAATAATGTTTTATAATTTGTTAAAATATGATTAAAGTATATCCCTGGGAAATTAAGATTATTGTATAAAATGCCCTCATTCATCTAGCTGAAACTACCAGCTGGATACCGGGGCACATGGGGCTCGAAGGTAACACGAAAGGAAATGCTCCAGTCAGAATCGGAGCATTTTCTTCTTGTTCCTAAGAGCAAATTACGATGCTCTATCAGAGATTGAATCAAAATACAATTTCATGGCAGAATCAATCTGTAAAACATTCCAAACTATTTATAATAGAACTCGGTTTCGTTGTTATTGAAACTGAGCAGGAACAAGTCCAGAATCCTGATGAGTTTCTTCACAGGACACGATACCTTCGCAAACATTTGCGCACACAATGAGTAGTATCATATCCGACTCCAGGAAGACATTCCATTACATGTTCTATGTTTATACGTTCTCTTGGCAGACCTATGCAAAAGGATTATCGAAAAATCTTTCCTGGCTCTGTTGGATGCCTGGAATCTGAAGATGGAATCCTTTCTTGGCTGCTTGAAAAAAGCGGTAGTATTCCGAGAAATGAATTTAGAGTGAGTTTAAACAAAGCTAATCTTGTGGTAATAATAATTTCCGACAGAATTGATCAAACTCTAACGGTACGATTTTCAGGATACAACGTGTTCAGTGTTTTTCTGAGGATGTAAAATGGACCACAGTCTTCTCGACCCATTTATAAACAAAAAAAAGCCCTGAGAAATAGCAAAGCAGGTTAACATAAACAAGGGGAATCTTTAAATGACCAGGAATAGGACGATTGAGTTTAGATATAATAGAGCTCCTCAAATTTTTGTTCCTATTTAGATTTTTGAAATCTTATATTAGGTCTTTTGGTATTCATAACTTGAATTGTTCAGAAGGATTAGAACCAAAGTCTTAGCATCAATTTTAGACTCTTGGTAGCTTCGAAGAATGAAAAAAAATTGTTATTTAAGACTCGAATATAATTTGTTTCGTTACTTCATTGTTTTTTCTACTTTTTTTTAAAGTAGATTCAAACCAGTTAGTTTTTTATTTTTTAAATTCATTTACTTATTTTTTTAGATAAATGAAATTTTGTTATTTTAGTCTTTAGTTGGCATGCAAATCAAATTTATTAAAATTTTTAAAACAAAAAAAAAAAAAAAAAAAGAAACAAATATTTTTAAAATTTAAATAATCCTTGTCGTTCAATTTTTTCATTAAAAAACAAAACCAACCTAAATTTTTAATATTTAAGTAAGCGTTAAAAATAAAAAAATAATTAAAACAAAACAAAAAAAAGAAATCGTTAGTAATTAAGAAGAAATTAAAACAAGAAAAAAAAGTATATATAAATATTATTAATTGAATTTAAAACAAATTAAAAAAAAATATATATTGAGAAAGGAAATTTATTAATTATATTTTTTGATTAATTTTCATTTATTTTTTGGAAATTCATTTTCCAAAATTTTCATTCACAAAAAAAAAAAAAAATAATAAAAAATGTAATAACTCCGAAATTCTCTTAATAAAAATTATTTAATTGAATTAATTTTCCGAATTTTTTGATTATTTCAAATTCTTAAATTATATGAAAGCGATAGGGTTTGAGCTGTCGCCTCAAATTCATCAATATTGACGGTGATATCGCCTTACGGAATACCGAAAAGCGACAATTCCCTATCGACGTACAGAATGTCATGCCAGGACTGACATTCTGTTCAGTGACAGGCGATTGTCGCTTGTGACCAATTTGAAGGTGATCGATTACCGCATATTTCGGTATTACGTAGGGCGATCACTTTTGCTCTCGCCTCAACTTAATTGAATGCCGAAAAACGACAATCACCTGTCGCCTGTCGCCGTACAAGAATGCCATTCCAGACTTGTGAAATTTCCGCTTTATGATATTTGAATTCTGTGATAAAGTATTATGATGACATGACTAACACAGACTTTTAAAGAGCTAAAAAGAAAGACATCATCCCACTTGTCTTATGAGATATTTTTTTTAAATCAATTATTCAGGTTGAAGTCAGGGGAAACCCTGATGAAAGATCGAAACAGTTCTTAGGGTCGAAACGACCTTAACCTATTCTCAAAGCTTAAATGGGTAAGAACCTTATCTTTCTTGATACGTCTGAAGTTAAGGTTATGATATATTGTGCCCACTTTTGGTAAACAGAACTGGCGCTGTGGTATGAACCAAACGTGATGTTACGGTGCCCAAATTGACAACTCATACTGATACCATGAAATGCGTAACTTAAATACCAGAGTAATAGGCAAAATCTCACCCTGTCTGTCTGATTGTTTCATCTTTCTTTTTATAATCAAATCCTAATCTAACAAATCCTTCTCCATTGCAATAAGCATGAACGCTTCCACTTTCTCCCAAATCGTTCGCAACATGAGTACAGGATAAATTCAATAAATATTTGCAAGCCTAACCTGCCCCAGTGAAATTCTTTTTTGAGAATCCTTTTTTTGAAAAACAAGCTTCATTTCTATAAATAATAAATTTAAATTTTCTATCACAGTACTGTGGAGTTTTCACATGGAAAATTCAGGTTTTTAAATACATCTTAAATCTCCAGATTTTGGAAAAATTCTTTACTAGCTTAGAAGTTCATGACACAATACTGAACAATGCTCCTCTTCTTCATCTTGCGGCTTTCTGTTCACCTTAGATAATTTTATTTTTCATAATAATTCAAGTTCCATTTTCTTTTTTCCTTGACTTCGCAACACCAAATATTCGTTAACCAGCTCTCTCTTGTTAAAGTTCTTTGGTGAACATTGGTAGGACGAAAATATCACCCCAAGAGTGACAGTTGGTTACCCTAAATCCAGTACACAGTACCCAATTATGACCAAAGGAAATTATAAACTAGAGATTTTAATTTTAAGTAAAAAAAAAGAAACTACTTCAATTTACTAAATAAAACTTTAATTAAAAATTCTAAAAATAAAACTATAGTCCTCTAGGCTCCATGCATAAGTTGTTCCTCTTCCTTTTGTAACTTTATTTGCATTTCATAGAAATTTTCCATTTCTTTAAATGTTAAAAACATTGCTAACAAAGAATGAACGATAGCGAATATGCCCAATTTAAATGTTATCGGTTTCGTCATTTTCCGAATTAAAGAAAACACTTCTTTTGGATTGTCTATAACCGATGGTAAACGATACGTAAAATGTCTTGTGGCAAACATGAATGCAGATAATGGTGCTAATATTGTTGGATAAATTATACCGAAACCAGTTTGAAATGCTGCCGCTCGGACTTGTACACAAACCGGGCAAACATCCATGTTCGTCATAATTTGTTTCTGAACGAAACCTTTATGATAAACTGTTGACATTATTGCTGGTAATACAACTATTGGTAGATAACTTGATAGTTTCCCATAATTTCCTAGTTTCAATTTTGTACGATAATGATGATTTATATAAACTCCAGTAGCCGCACTTAAAGCTCCTAAAGTTCCGGCAGCAAAACGTAATGCCCAACTAAAAAAAATTTGAAAATTTATTCGACTCAATATATGAATGATGGAATTTTCACATACACTTCACTTGTATTTTCCCAACCTTCTACCAATTTCCAATGATACGCTAGCGCTTGATCTTGGGATAGAAGTACTGCATCTTCGGGAATATCTTTGGATTTATTTCTATAAACTGCCATATTTTTTGATTTTTTTCTTACTAAGAAATAAAATATTGAAAATTAGAATTTTTGAATTTTTAATGTAATATTTTAAGAATTAGGAATAAATAATTCATGTAATTACAATTTATTAAAAAACTTTTGAGGAAGACTACCCAATGACAAATGTCAAAACACCGGTCAAACTTAAATGTCAAAACAAATTATTTTTTTTAGGGTTGACCAAATTTAAAAATGGTACTCAACGTTTTTTTTTTGAATTGTTTGAAAAAGTTTTTTCAACTTTTAAAATTTTGTGGCGTTTTCATTTAAAAACAATAAAACAATTTGTAAATTTGTGTTTTGAAATGAAAATTAGGAAAATCCATTTTCACGAATTTTATATAATACAAATTCTAAGGACTAGAAAAAAGCAGAGAAATCTTTTTTCAACTTGTTGTGAGCTCCATTTTGAATAAAAAAACAAGCCCTACAAAATTTTTCTTTAATGGAAATCTACTAATTGTTATAATTATAATGTTTTAATTAAATTAAATTAGTTTTATTTATAAATTCTAAAAAGAATTTTGTACTAGACTCGAAATACAAAAAGTAACAAAAAATATTTTCAGGAGTAATTTTCTAGTTTTTTTTACATTTATTTCCCCGGCAGCCAAAAAAAAACCAAAGAAAACCCATATTTATTGGCATTGAAAAGAAAATTTCTCCTCTCTTATTGGAGAAAATGGAGAAAATACACAACTACATATAAATCTAAAAGAAAATTGAAGAAATTTTTGGTTGAAAAATGTACCAAAAAGAAATATTTGTCGTTTTTCTTTTCTTTTTTGTTGACTGAACATTAATCGAGCTTTGTCGTCGTCGTGTGTCGTCACGTATTTGAGGTGTACCGCGATTTTTTTTTATGTTAAAAAAAAAGAAATTATTATTAAAATTAATATTAAAAATAGCAGACACACGAACGTTTTTCATAGAAAAAGAAAATTTCATTGTAAAATCATAGAAAAAAAGGATTGGTTAGTGTTTTTCGCTAAAAATACAGCTTTTTTTTTCATTCAAGTAACAAGAATTTTCATATTTTCCTGTCGTCGTTTTTTTTTTTCATTTCCCCCAAAGAAAATCGAAGAAGGTGTACTATGAAATTTTTTTACATTGAAAAATTTTCTTGTTAGTTTTTTTTTTCTTTTCGGAAAATTGATCGATCCGAAAATTTTTACTATAAGTCTGTCGTTTGTGGAGTTTTTCTTTTTTTTTTTTTTTGTTAGACAAGAATTTATTAGGAAAATGGGCAGAAAGGAGTGGTTTTTTAAATGAGATTGAAAACGACGTAAAAATGGGGGATGGTTGGGCGGTTTTTCTTTTTGGACACCACATCAAATTATAAACGAAAATTTGTGTTTTTCTTGTTTAAACCACCCAAAAAAAATTTTTCTTTGGAATACTTGTGGACAATAAAAATTGTACTACATTCCAAGTGGTGGTTTTTTGTACTAAAATTAAAGAAAAAAAAAAAAGAAAATTCATGATTTTCCATTAATTTTGACTGTTTTTAGTGAGAAAAAAATCTGTGCCGAAAAAGGAAAATTATTAAATAAAGTGTGCCTTTTTTTTCGTTCCACAAAAAAAAACCTACGAAAACAAAAAAAGGGGAAATATAAATTTCTTTCAATTTAAAATTTTTACGGTTTAAACTAATTTGAATTAAAAATTTAATTGAATGTGTTTTTCTTTTGCTATAAATTAAAATTGTGAACTAATTAATAATAAAAAAAAAAAACTATATAAATAGAGTCAAGTGCTTCTGCACTTTATTTTTCTCTCGATTTAATTTCTTTTTATTTTATTCTTCAAGGAGAGAGTATGAGAGGCGAAAGAGAACCAGTGACGTTAATGTCCTTTTTCATAATTTATAAAAATTTAATTCAATTAAAAAAAAAAATTAAAAATTAAAAAGTTTTAAATAAATAAAAAAAAAAAAACTTAACACAAAATTTCTAAACAAAATAAACAACAATTTTAATTTGATTAAATTTAGAACAAAAACAGACACACACACACAAACGGGAAAATTCTCAAAGAAAATTTTGTTAAAAATAGGCTAAGAAAAAAAACTGTCAGCAGAGATTTCCATTCACAAACACAACTTTAAATATGAAAGGTGATGTTTTCCGACAGTTTTTATATGAAATTTATGATTTTTTGACGGTTTTTTAGAAACATTTTAATTTGGAAAATGATTAATTAATAATTTATTTTGGTACTTTAATCTATAACGAATACGTTGGAGTCAAAAATTCTAAATTATTCAATCTAGAAATAGTTTTAATAAAACGTTGAAAATTTCTATACATGAAAATTTTGAAAACAGAATTTTGTATGTTTTGTTCGTGAGGTCAGAGCCAGGCTGTGTTGTCAGGATGGTCAGAGCTGTAGGAGTTATATGCGTTTTGGTTTAAATAGTTAATACAAAAAATTGGCATTAAAATGAATTGTTTGAATAATAATTATAATTTATACTTACTTACTTCGATGGCGCTACAGACCATGGAGGTCCTGGGCCTGATGTAGTATTTTTTTCCAACCTGTCCGGTAACGAAGAGAGTTTCTCTCCAGTTGGGAATCCGTAGTCTTTTTAAGTTTGCTTGGGTCTCGTCTCTCCAACGGAGGCTTGGTATCCCTCTGCGACGTCTCCTTCAGATCTAGATTCAAACATCATTTTAGCTGGAGCGTTGTTGTTCATTCGCTTCACGTGCTTTGAAGCTTTTTGAGTTCTATTTTCCGAACTAGGTTCACGTCACCGTGTAGTTGGTATACTTCGGCATTATATCTTCTCCTACAGTCTCTATTCTCCTGACAAGGATCGAATACACGACGAAGTATCTTCCGCTCGCCTGTTCACTTGCTTTGGGAAGTGTCCAAAGCTCTGCTCCGTATAAAATTACCGGAAGTATGAGCGTTTTGTATAGTTAGAATTTATAGAAAAGGCAAGTACAGTGTGGAATGGTCGAGATCTGATTTCTAGAAACTGATGAGAATCTGGCTCAAATCCAGATCTCGGTTCTTCATCATTTTTGTTTTTTTCTTTGCCTACAATTTGTAGTATAATTTGAATCCAATGTGTTCTTTATAGACGAAGGTACCTAAAGAAATTAAGAATTAATAATTTTTTAAATTAAAAACTTTAGAAAAACTCCATAAAATTTAAAAATCATCAATTTTTCATACAAAAATTGACGAAATCGTTCCTCTCACAAACACATAAACAAAATCACGTTTTTTTACGGCCTTTGAGATATTTAGAAGTTTTTCAAAAAATGCCTAAAAAATAATGAAAACACATTTTCTCCGGAATTTTCTCTCTAATTAAAAAAGAATTATGAAAATTTTATTAATTTTACAAATCAATATTTGTTTGTAAATGTTTTTTTTTTTTGTTTTTCTTTTCCAAAAATTAAATAAATAAATAAATTTTTCTTTTATTATTTTGCCTCGTATTTTTGTGTGGAATGAAAATAAAAAAAAAAGGGGAAAAGAAAATTTTTTTTTGATATCAATAAAAAGAGAGAGAGAACTTCTTTAACCGAAAAAAAAGAAGGAAGAAAAACGGGATTTTTAAATATTTCTCCACCCCAAAACCTGGGTTGTTTAGCTTTTAACGGGGTGGGGGTGGGTGAGGAAGAAAAAAGAAAATTAGAACAACAAAATATAATGATATAAAACATGGGAGGAAAAAAAAATGGGATTTTTCTTACGCATCCCATAATACACCAACATAATCGGAACACATGTTTATATGATATTTCCAATATGACGTCAAGCTGCAGGGTTAACTTTTCTTTTTTTTTTTCCTAAGAAAAATTCTAACCTCAAAAAAATAATTATTTCGAAAAGAACATTTTCTTGTCTTAAATAATTTCTATTAAAAGAAAAAAATTTTATTTATGAAGAAAATTAGTGAGAAAATTGATAGGAAAAGAGGCAAGCACACACACACACAAACTTTAAAAAATTACGATATTTTTCGTGTAAAAATAATTACAAAATAATTTTTGTTTTGGTGCCAAATTTTCCACGTAAAACAATAACTAATTACTTAACTTGAAATTTCTCCCCTCTCTCCTTGCCTCGTTTTTCCTTTCATAAATATTATTTAAAAATAATTTTAATTTTTAATTTTTTGAGATTCTAAAATAATTTTAATTTAATTAGAAAAGAAGTCAAAAAAATTGTAAATAGAAAAAGAAAAAATTCTTAAAAATTTCCAAAAAAAAAGAAAAAATTGTGAAAATTGTGTGAAATATAAAAAAAAAAAAATTAGTTTAAAAATTGTGCGTGTATAAAAAATTTTGTTATTAAATTCATAAAAATATTAAAAAAAAAAAAGAAAAAAAAATTCTTTTAGCTTAATTTAAAATAATTAAAACAAAAAATTTAATAAAACAAAAAAATCAAAGAAATGAAAAAAATTTTTGTTTAGCTTTAATTACTAAAAAAATTAATTAAAAAAAAGTTTCAACCAAATTTTTTTTTTACTGTTGTGTGTCGCCGCTGATCGAATGCTCATCAGTTAGTTTTGTTTCTTAAAAAAAAAATAATAATTAAGAGTTAAAAATAAAATAGAATAAATTAATTATTAAAATCGAAAAAAAAAAATAAATTAATAAAATATAAAAAAATTTAGTTCAGTTTTTCTGGAAAATTAAGAAAAATAATCAAAACATCTAAAGTCAGGCGAATATCTGCCAAAAGAAGGAAAAATTCAAGTAAAAATTGATTTTCTAACTCAATTACACTTATTTAATTCTACTGGATTTAAAGGAAAAATGCCTGTGAAAAAGCAAGGTGAGTTTTTTGCATTTTTTTTTATTGATATTTAACTTTTTGTTTTATAAAAATTGAATAAAAAAATTCAATCACTTTGAATTGCATTTTTCCAATTAAAAAAGAGAATAAAAAAAAACGGGTCTTTGTAAAGTTCTGTGATATTTAATTAAATTTTTCAAATATTTAGGTGAAAAGCACCAATCTCTGGCCACCTTAAATAATACAGGAATTTTATTTAATAAATGGGCATTTACCTCATGACTCCTTTGGACTTATTTCAATCATATTTTCAGTCGGACTGACAAAATAGTCCAAATTTTAGAGTCTCCACAAGACATTTTTTCAGTCCGACTGAAAA
The DNA here is from genome assembly GCA_963422695.1 of Xylophagus ater. Lineage (NCBI taxonomy): Eukaryota > Metazoa > Arthropoda > Insecta > Diptera > Xylophagidae > Xylophagus > Xylophagus ater. The sequence goes on from OY730478.1 coordinate 6,296,920, forward strand.
TAAGTCTTGGAATAAGTGCAATGGAGTCGTGTGGTGTTAGACCAAAGTGTTTTAACTATAGAAGGTGATCTACTCTGGTTCACTACAATGAAATAATTCATTGATGATCGTCACTTTAGCTCAGCTTTTTTTTAGATCCCTTTTAAAACATTCCCATTCAAAATGAATTGAAAACGTATTACTCTGCTGGGGCAATAAACTTTTGAAATTTTACAAAATTCCGACCATTTCTTCCTTGTACTTTCGTCTTTGGGAAATCGATGATATGTTATTGTTCAATTCTTTCACTTTTTTCTCACATTCGAAACCCTACAATTCCTGTTAACCCTTTTTTTTTCTTTAATTGAATCACAAAACTCATAATTTTCGTTTAAAAAGAAGCACAAATCAAGCAAAGTAATTTTGGTTTATTTAATAGCTGGAATGTGGTGCGTCAATGACGTCAACATAATACACACATCTAAATAATGTGTACGAATATAAAGCGGAATATATCACCTTCTATAGTTAAAACACTTTCTATCACTAACTGTTTTGACACATGTACTCCTATAAGTTATGTCAAAAATATTCACTCAGGTAGTGTGAACTCATTGGTACAAAGATACTTGTATATGAGTTTATGCGTTTTTTGACATTAGAAATGTTCAAAGACCTAAGATTCTTTGTGTTATATTACTTGAAAGAGCGATTGAGTGCCTTGCAATATGCACTCTGTTACTCCATCTTGTTGGAACCAAAGAATTAGATAGTTTTCCACAGCTGGCCTTAAAAAAATTTCCAAAATCGTTCGATATTGAGTACTATTGATAAAAACTGCAACACCGTCTTCATTTTTGAAGAAAAATAGGCCAATGATCCTCCCAGACTACACTGCACGAAGCAGTACATTTAATTAGGCTCTTGGATTCTCCGTAGCGCCCATATCCTGCAGTTCTGCTTCTTTACGAAGCCATTTAATTAAAAATGGGCTTCATCGCTCATTATCAAATAAAATCTGGATTTTCTTCTTCTTTTTACCTGAAATATAGTTCAATGATTTTGATTTGTTATTCGGTATTCGGTAAAGACTACTTTTACCCTATTTTTATTTAGTAAAATTTTTGATTAAAATGGTTAACTTCCATCAAAGTGTTTCGACAACTGTAACTTTTGTATAAATATAAAAAATAACCGAAATTTTTTACAGTCTCTCTCTCTGTTAATTTTATTACATTCTACAAAAAGTAATTATAATTTGTTTTTTCTTCTTCTTCTAATTATTATTTCACAAAATATTCCCTATCGTATTTTTCCTGAATAACTAACTCCTTTATAATTGGCGTCGTGATACTTTTCCGAAAATGTTCTACAAATCATGAGATAAATGGCGCTAAGAACATTATCGTACAAGCTGTGTGTAATACAAACAAATGGGAAGAAAAAATAACGCGTGTCCCATATTAAATAATATTCATGCAAAGAAAAAAAAAAAAGGGATAACCTCCCTTAACAAAAAAAAACAGCCTCTTTTTAATTGAATGACATGATTATATTCCATAACTTTAGGTCGGGACATGATTTGAGTATTATTTTCACTAAAGATTTTCCAAGTACAGTGTCCTCCAAAAGAGAAGAAGAAAAATAAGGAAGAAAAACACGGAAAATAAAAAGGAAAAACGAAAAGAATTTAATTGACACGAGGTGCCACTTTCGATAACATATAATCTTGATATCCTTGAAGCATACATATTCATTTCTTGATCTTTCTTCCTTTTGTTGTTGTTTTTTTTTCTTTAAATCATCCAAAAGAAAATTATATTTTACTCATTATATTTGTATTTTTCCTTGTTTGCCTTGGAAACGTAAAGAAAAATATCTTCAATGAAAATTTAACATCCGAAAAAAAAGGTATATTTTTTGTAGGCGGTGTGTCCGCATTATGAATTTATCTCAATCCGATAAAGATTTTCATGAAATTTGTAAAATTTTGAAAAAATGAAAATAGATCCAGCTCACATTTTTATGTGGAAGCTTATTTAATTGAAAGGCGAACAAGAATGTTCAAAATTTGTTTCTGGTTTTTCTGTGATACAGGTAAACCTCCTACAACATGATTTAGTTCTTTAACATAATGAGAAATGCGGGTAAGAGACGAATTTTATTAGGTCAGGATTGTCAAGTCGCATATTATGTAGGTATTTCTATTGAAATTGAGTAGGAAGGAACAACCTTTATACCGTGTTTTAGGAAGGTTTACATGCATTGTATTTTAGTTTCTAATATGTCAGGCTATCTAGCCTGAAATGGTGTTACATCAATCTGGTTAGGTAAATTGTTTGAAGATAATGATTAATGATTTATTAGAAGAGATGAGCTAATCTCTACTCTTCCCATTTAGATAACGAAATGTTAATAGGTGTCGAATTGTATTGATTAAAAGGGTCACAATACATGATAGGGAAATATCAATATAAATAAAAATTAAATGCTGTTCGTTGGTAAGCACATCACTTGAGAAGGGCATTTTTTTGTTAAAATGTTCGTAGTAGTTCGAATTAGGTTCTTACGGAAAGAAAAATGTGAAAATTTGCCAGGAAAATTGAAAAATTCCTGAAAAACTGAAAGTTCTTTTCTTCAATGGGATTTTTGTAGCAGAAATATGTTCTTTTCTCATTTTTACTTTCTTTACACATTTTCAATAGCTTTTTACAAATCCCCAAAACGATCACAAACAAATTTATTGAAAATTGGACGGGACAACGTCTGTCGAATCAGCTAGTGTACAAAAAATAGAAGTTTGAACTTTGAATACGAGAAATCCAAGATCAGAAAATATATGTCGTAGTAGAAAGTGGGTAAAACGAGATACTTGATATTTGAAAGAATAACAAATAATGCTTTCGGTTTACAACGGTTTTACAAAGTAAATAATGCATGTCCTTTATATCCCAATAACTCCTGTAATGATATCTTTGCCTCGTTTGATTTAATTGTGTTTGAAATGTTCAAAAAAATATTCAACTTTTCCAAAAAATAGTACTATTTTCTAATAAAACACTGTATTTTTGAAAAAGAATAGGGAAATACCCGGCCCTAAAAGCGTAAAGTAACTAAAAAAACTTTATTTTTCGATATTCCGGTGAAAAGTGTTCCAGAAACTGCCTTTAAATAATTTGAATATACGGAATTCAATTTCACTAATTTGAAATAAATATCATTAATCCTTCTATGAAAATTGATGTGGCCTATTTTACCTGCTGGACCCGTTTTTCTCTACCTTAGTGTATATCTCAATTATTGTAGTACTTTCTATTTGGGCTTTTTTCCAGTAATTCGTTTTAGTTCACGTATAAATGAAGACTAAACCGATTCAATTTGATCTAAAATTAGGCTTAATTTTCGTAATAAGGATCAAATTGAATCGAACATGTTATAGACTATAAACTCGCTGTGCATAAATATTAAAATATGCATTGGTTAAAATATGAAAAAGAAAATATCCTTTTGTAAGTATTGTAAATTGTAGCCTTTAGCTTTTTTATGACGAAACTGATAATTAATTAGTAGAACAATTTGCGATTAGATATCTCATCTAAGTGTTTGCAAGTACTTGCGGTATCGTAAAGTACTAAATATTAAAAAATCTCCAGCAATCTAATAAATATCCTTAATAGAAGATAAAAGAAAATTGCCAAAAAAAATTTTTTTCTCCACTCGATCCTTATTATGTACAATACTTTATATATATATATATATTGTCGACTTAATAAAAAGAAGGGCCAAAGACATCGGAAATTGATTTTCTATAATATTTACGATAATTCTCTGTCATCGGTTTGCGAGAGAGAAAAATTTCGGTATGTATTTTTTTTTTATACATAAAAAGGAATTTTCTTTTCTCAAGAAAGGCAAAAAAAAAATTTGAAATAGGAGAAAAAGGAAAATGTATATACATATAAATTTCGTATAATATGAGAACTTATGTAACAGACAATAGCCAAAAATCCTAGGCTCTTATTCGGTTATTGATCTCAGATACTTTCTTTTTGCTTGAACCTTTTCTTTTTATTTCCAATGATTTTACTTTTTCTTTCGTTTTTACGAAATTCGTGATACTCTTATAGCTTAGCTTTCTACTAAGGAATCGAAAAAAAGAAGAAATATATAGACTCTGTGCGTGAAAATTCTTCAAACTCCTTTTTCAACCAAAAGTTAATATATAGAAAGAAATACGAGAAAAGAAAAAGAAATTTATAATACCAAAAAATAAAAATGAAATTCAAAGCACATACAAAAAAACTTAAAGATCCTCGACGCCAGTTTAGTCGTTCTCCTCCGGATGTGGGCAACTGAAAATGAAGAAGGTGGTCCATCGATTTGCCATACAAATAAGAAACCAAAAGAAAAAAAAAAGAAGAATTATTTTAACTATCTTGATGTAGTTTTAATCATTTGGAATGGGTATTTTTAAATCCATAAAAAAAAACAAAAACAAAAACAATCTTAATCTAATGTTTATAAAAAAGCTCCTACATAAATTCCATTTTGTTTGACTTTTTGGTTGTAATTTAAATAGTATTATCTGATATTCCAGAAATAAACATTCTACGAAATTTATGCTTCTAGATTGAATTACAGACGGTGAACGTTTTGATATAAAACGTAACCTTAAAGGTGTGTTCTAATTATGAATGATTTAATTTTAACTAATTGTCGTCTAAAGTCGTCTTTTCATATGCAGTTTCTTCATAATCATCCCTTTCGTAGAATCCTGCCTTGTAATCTTTCTTTCTGGGTTAAATTTGTATAATGTGGTTTTTATACTTACCGATTCAAAGAGTCTATAATCTATTTGATAAATTTATGCCATCTTTATCATTCATAAAAATTGTATACTTCTACGTCTAGTTATACTTATAGCATCTTCAGACGCTGAAGAAAATAGTGGAGCAATCAAAACTTGACATTTTCTTCTTGGTTTTAGCTGAATAATCGGAAAATTTTCACTGATGATAACAAAATTAAAGGTCTTTAGAGGAACTCGAGTGATTATTTAATGAAACCCGATTTTCTCATCAGGAAAATTAAAAACAATTACTTAAAAAGTGCTTACCCATTATTTATAGGATCTACCGTCTCCTGCAATTGAAGTGTCATTGACCTGAGAATCAGTTAGTTCAATGACACTTTTGTTTTTTCAAAGGCTTTACCTTTTGCTTATTTTTCATGATTCATCGAACACTTCTATCGCTTATGTTCAATTAATTTGCTATTGTTGCTAAACTCGACTCCGGATTACGATACAACCGATTACGCACTTCGTTTACATTTTTTCGAGTATTTGTAGTTCATCATCGGCCTCCACTATAGCGTTTTTTTATGCTCGCAGTCTCGTCGAATCGTTTAATGGTACTATATGCACAAACTTTTCACTCAAATTCTTGTGATTTAACTCTCTCCGAATTTTGATGTTTGACTTTCCAATCAAATGAAACGCAACAATTGAATTTCATTTAAGATCCATTGTACACAAAATACATTGAACAAATAATTTTTACTACTGACAGACAATATGTCAAGCAACATTCGTGTAAAATTTTAGTATTGAAAGATGTGCGGTTTACATTTGACAACGATTTGAATATACTAAAACTAAATTTATATATTAAGAAAGTACTTCCATTTAGACAGATTGTTAGCCAGAATATTTCCCATAAGAAGTAATTCAAGAAATTGTTATAGTGAAGATTTACCTTTAAGTTAAAATTTGTATTAGCAATGAAATTATTCTCATGACTTCCAATGGTTTCGTTTTACATTCAAATATGCATGTTGTGCATTTTTATGATATCAGTAAAGGTTTTACTTACTAATGACCATGACAAGTTCAGTATTTGAATTAATAATATCAAATCGAATTGAGACAAGTTTCCATGAATGGTCAAAAAAAAACAAAAAAAAACAAATCCACAAATGTTGTTTCCTCACCAACTGAGTCTGATTCTTTACGTGTTTTGGTCTTCATGGAATTCGAATCGACCAATTTTGTAATGCGCGTTTGTAATATTTTCTTGTTGTCGCTTTTATGTGTGCACGATGACTAAATCGATTTTGATGAAATTTGATACTTAGTTGTACTATATTCTAAGGAAATAATGATTTGATTATTTTTCCGAAAAAAAAATCTTTTTAGCTTGATGATTTTTCATTCAAATGATTTATGTTTTCGACTTTTCACTCATATTTTATTTTCTATAGCTTTTATCATACACCTAGTTAGCAGGCTGCTACTAGTGGTGATATGGGAATAAGCAGATGTTTAATGAAAATGTTACTTGGGCAGTACACTAAGCAGAATTTGCAGAGATGTGACCAAAAATTAATACACTTTGAGAACTCTCCAGTGGAATTTTGTAAGGCAAAAGTGATTATCACTTTGGTTATTTTCAAAAGTGATGGCTTCAAATTAGGTTATTACTTAGTTTATCGCCTAACTATATTATTTAATAGTGACAGCTTAATAATTGTCGTCTCAGATTTGTCACTTTCAAGTGAGAAATTGCCTTACGAAATGTATGAAAGTGACAATCAATTGTCGTTGATCGTTTTTACAAAATTCTCCTACCATTTAGTGTACCTTTGTGTGCTTTATGCATTTTTTCTTTTCATGCTAGATAAAAACTACTCCTTCTCTCCCACATTTTCCGAGAAAATTAAATTTGGAGATTGTGTATAAGAAAATTTAAATGAGTTTTGCTAGCTTTATATTTTCTTAACGAAATTATTTTTTTGATTTTTCATTCAAAAAAAAAAATGTCTGTTTTTTCCTGAACAAAAAAAAAAGAATTTTCCATTGGTTTTTCTTTTATATCTAAAATTTTCTTGATTTTATTATAATTCAGATTTTATCTGAAAAAATTTTAAATTAAAAAAAAAATATATGAATAAATAATCTTCAAAAGAAGAAAATATCTTTTGGAAAACTAAAAAAAAAAAAAAAAAACAGGAACAATTTACTAAACATGAAAAACTGACAAACGACAAAACTTTATTTTTCTTCTTCTAAAACTCATTTACTATTTACGAATAACAAAAAAAAAAAAAAAGTGAGTTGTCTTGTTAAGATTTTCTTTTTCCACCCGCATTTAATACACATTCATTTATCTGCACACCCATTCATTGCTATATCATCCACTGTCACTGTCAAGATTTGCACCCTCATCATCCTGGCGAAAAATGGCCTATATTTCTTTGTGTGCAAGTATATCCTTTTTGTCGAGGACGAGAAGTAGATGAACATTTGTGTCTTGTATTATTCTATATATATATATACAAAAGAAAAAATAGGACGAAAAGAAAATTACTATTGTATCACGCGCAAGGATACTACTATGTGTCGAATTATTATATTTGACAGAAAATAAGAGTCAGAAATATAAATAAAATATAGAGGAAAAAGAGGAACAGATACAATATAATATCCATCAGGATAAAAGGAAACAAACAGGATTAAGTCACGTGACTGACTTGAAAATCGATTAATATTTCTGATCACATTTTTACTCGCCGAAAATAAAAGAAAAAGAAACAAACACATCTAAAAAAAACTAATACAAGTTCAAATAAAAAAGGACATTAATAGTAAAAAAAAAGAGGGATTGAGAAGTTGCAGGATATACTAATTCCCAAATATATATATTTCAGATAAAATTTATTTTGAAGTAATAAAATCTGTGTTGTTCAATTTGAAATCCTATCCTCTATTTCGAAAATAGAGTAAGTAAAACCGGAAAATTCTGAAGGATGAGAATTTGATGTGAATTTCATGAAAATATAATATGATGTGATATTTTGACATCCCTGCTCTCAATACCAAGAAAACTAATGACGTCAGTTTAGTCTAAATTTAGTTCAAAACGGTTTTTGCTTTATTTACCTTAATCTTGAGTTCTTACATTATTATTAATATTCTTTTTTTTTCCCTGATTAAATCTAATATTATGTCCTTTAGTCTATGTTTCTTCTTCTACATCAATTTTGGTTATGTTAGATAAAATTACATCATATCGATTTTTTTTCCCTTGGCTATATAGTCTTACATAGGAATCATCTCTTTGATAAAATAGCAGGAAAGATGATGATTTTTCCAGGATCTAGAACAGGATAGGAATTTTTCTTCTTAAGATATTCTTTATATATTGTACAATCGATGATGATGATGATGATGAGATTACCACAAACAACAATGACGTCATAACACTGTATGTTAGGATATACTATCTCTTATCCTGGGTGCATTTATGTACTTCACGTTACTATAAGAAGGCTCACATTGAATTTTAATGTAAATACTTGTATCATGAAAAGGGAAGAAATGGAAAAAGAAAAAGAAAAAAACGAAATGGTATAGTAAGAAAAATGTTAGGCAAGAAAGGAAAATTTAGTTTATGTGGTCATGGGGTGGTGGCCATATTTTTCGTATGTTTAGTAGTTATTTAAATTTATGTAGAAACTTTTATTTCATTTGGATACTTTATTGACTTCTTCGGATGCAGATTATATATTCTCCATTTTCATGAGAATTGATTTGTACATTCCGAAATAAATGTTGATGTTGAGACTTACCTAAGGGATACAAATTTCGTGATTTTATTAAAGGCTGGGAACGATTTAAGCGGGAAATATTTTTAAAGACTTGTGCATTTAAAAATTTGCACATTATTAGAAGCTAAGCGACGCTGAATACGCACAGTGCGAGTGTTCAAACCAAACAAAAATTTGTTTACATTTACACTCAGTTGGACAGTTAAAAATTTTGAATCAATGCCAACATCGTGTTATATTTTTTTTAAGCTTTCATCATGCTAAATTTCAGTAAAATCGGTCCAAGGATAGTGCAGAAAGAAATAGTCCTCGAAGAAAAAAAGCCGGCTCATACAGTATTTTTTTTTTGTGTACTTTAAAAACTAATACACCGATTTGAATAAAATTTTCAGGTTAAATTTATGCTATTAGGATCTAGGCTACCTCCAAACTATAGGAAATTTTTAAAAGAGGAAACAAAGTTATGAAGGAAAAACCTTGAATTATTGTTAATTTTTGACGGTTTTTCTCTCCCATTTCTACTATAAAACATCAAAAAAATCGAGTATAGGCCGATTTTTAGTTAGTATATGTTTTGGATACGTTTTAATCGTTTAAATTTCTTTTAATTAAATTCTCTTGTCGGTCAATACGCTGTTATTTCAGCGGTCTTTTCGGTTTATTTTTGAAGTACAAAATTAGACTGAAACGACCTCCGATTTTACTTGTTTGTTTTGGTTTTTCAGAGATCTTATATTTTTTTTTGGCTACTGTTGAATGTTTTATTAAATATTTCAATTTTCTAAAATAAATCCACATCTTATTAAGTAATAATATTTTTGTTTTATAATTATTTATAAGATCAAAGTAATAATATTCGTATTACTCAATAATACGTTTGAAGGATATAAAAATAATATCAAAAAGCATGCAGTAAAAAGAATGCCCAATATGTATCCTCTTTGTGGCACCATTGGAGATCTGAAATGAAATATATTTCGTCATTAGTGTTCTTAAATACATGTATTTTTATATCATACCTACTTTTTTTTTTTACCAATACTAATAACGAGATATCTTCTTTGCAAACTGAAAATCTGTGCCACAAGTTGGGCACTCTAGTAATTGTATACTTTTTGGTAATATGCTGTCGTTTTCATGAAAATTCGGAGACTTATTCGACTATCAAAAACACTTTATCGGTCCTCTAAAATCATTTCAACGTAATTGTTTAAATAAATGAAAAACTAAAAATAAAAATGTTTTTCTTGAACAAGCTATAGCCCTGTTAGTTAGGACCGTTGTGTGGAAGAAAATTTGGGGCATCTAGTATACAAAATTTAAAAAGGAAAATGAGTGTGACATTTAGAATATAATCGCAGAATATTTTATGAATTGAAATTCATTTTCATGTGCAGAACAATGTCAAATAAAACCATTTCTTGACAGACCATCGTTCAAATTCATTTCTATTTCACCATAAATTCTCTAAAACCTAAGAATTTATTATTAATAATTTTTGATATTCTAGTTTTTCTATCATGTTTTTCGGCAAAAATGAATATTTGGAACACTCACGCATTTTGGTGAATCTTTAATAAATAGATATGAGAATTTTAGCTACTGTGATGCTGGATGAAACACGGATAGATTGTTTCCAATAGAACATTTCATATAATTGTGGCTCCATAAATATTAAAACTAACTTCTTAATTATGTTATTATAGTCAAAAAATTGTACCAAATATTTTTTCGATTATTTAAAATATGTTATTTTCAATAAGTTGTCCTTGTTTTGGACAAGCATCCTTGTTTTTTTTTTTATATATAACACAATATCCAAAGATTAAAGTATAGAAATTCAAATAAATCTTTTTCATAGAACAATAAGAAAATATCCTGCCATATATATTTGCTTATTCTATATACTCATCGATCAATCATCTAACAAAAGGAATTATGGCGCCCATACGAGCCCAGCATAATACAAAAGAAAATTTCTAGCAAAATATGCTATTGAAAAAAGAAATTAATTTAATATATATTTCTGTTAGTCACAGTCACTAAGAGTGTTTCTTAAATTATTCATATTTCATATTTATTTTGTATAAGCTTTAAGAAAAATAATATGTCTAGTTTTCTGTCTGGGTGATGAGTTGTGCCATTATGAAATTTGGTCTTGTCTTGTCTTAATTCTGGCCTCATTTTTAAAAAGAATTTTTTTTTAAAAATATAAAACATAATTTCGGTATTTAGTTAAAATAGAATTCATGCCAAAAACAAAAAAAAAAAAATTCTTATGTTTATCTTAAGAATGTTCCCCCCGTGCAAAATGGCTTAAGAAATTCAAATTAATTAATAAATATTTATTTTATAACTGTCAGTTTCGAGTCCCGAGTATTCCTCAGAAATTTAGCAATCTTTGGAAAATCTTATGGTTCTTTTTTTAGCATGATATTTTTTTTTATGATTTTGTTATTCTATTTAAATCCAAATATATTCTCTAAATTAAAAATTGGCTAGATTCCGATGTTTGATTCTAGTTAGTAATAATAAATAGTCTCCCAATAAAAGCGTTGGGTTTAATTCCTGTTAATTGAAGTTTCTGTATATCTCGGATGTGACCCATACGTTATTCAACGGACAATTTACCTACCTTATTTCATTTCAAAAGTATTCCTTTTTGAGACAGGAAATCCATAAATTTGCGAGTACCTCCTGTATTCTTGGTCCTATTGATATGATGCATACCTTATTCGGGGGCAATTTAAATAAGTGGTGCTTCACGCATGATTTTTCATGTACATGGCTACTAATTGCAAAAATGGAAGATAGTCAATCTCAAAATTTTAGTATTGACAACATAATAGCCATCACTCTTAGTGGGGCACCTTTTATTACTAAAAATTAAGTTTGTTTAAATAAAAGATGGATTAAAGCTAGCCCAATAAAGCGGCCTGACCTCAACGCGCACCAAACAGTCACTTTTTGGCCATGTAACTGTGTCTCGTGAATCCCATGACGATCTTCATTTCCCCATATGCTGCAATTTTGTTTATTAACACACCGAGAGAGGTGGAAATGTGCCTGCCTCATCAGAGAAGAAGATTTTCTTTGAAAAATCACCATAAACTTCCTGCTGCTGTAACACGAGTTGAGCGGTGGTTAAGCGATTCATTTCCTAAATGTGTTGTTGCAAATTGACATTATCGACAGCTGTTTGATTTACACTGTTGCCAACATGTTGGAAACTAAAATTGGATCACCCTATATTAATTTAATCGAATAAATTATCACCACAAAGTGTACAATCGGTTGTTAATTCACTTATTTATAATAACACCATTCAACTAGTTAAATGGTTCGTACTTGTAACGAACTAAACAATAATTTCCTTTTAATAAACGGCGGGCAAAAGTACTCCTTACATAGTACATTCTTATATATTATATCGTGATCGAACAAACTAACACTGAATAACATAAAAAACATTATTTGTATTTACTAATTTCTATCATCCTCCATGGTATATGAGGTCGTAGGTACTTCTTTTTGAATAGCTTTTTTTGCTAAACATAAATGTAATGACATAGAACAGGCAAATGTTGTTTTTATATATTAAGTAGTTATATGTTATATTATGTATTTATGCTATTCGGAATATATAATTCATATAGTATAGTAAAATGAAAAGAAGTCACGCAATTTCATAAATACAATAGCAAAAAAATAAGGTAACTCAAAGAAGTGTTTCTGCAAAAACAGTGATATGCAAAATATGTATTCTTGGATAGTAAAATGCCTGTCTACTTCAGTTGGTTTATGTATCCAAAAACAGATGTTTACAAACTCGGCCATATCTCAGTCATTCTAGCTTTTGAATAAATTCATATCATCATTTTACATTTAATTCCAAATTTTATTCAAATTGATCAAGTCACTTTTGAAGTTACCTGGAAGAATATAACTTTATGGTCAGGCCAATTTTACTACATACTACATGGGCTGATAACTACATAGGATGACATAAATAGGACGACACAAATTCCTAAAATTCCTATCATTTATAAACAGTACAATCTTTTCTGACGGCTGTCATAATTTGAACTATTTGTGTTGTTTTCAAGTGAAGCTACAGTGGTATAAAAAAATTGCTCTTCGTTAGGGTTACAGGGTTTTTCCTTTTAGAGGTTTGTTTTTCGAATTAGCCAATCTTTTTCCAGCCAGTAGCCAATTTGACAGCATATTGCTAATTTATGTTCAGTCTAGTTTCCCATTTCACTATGAATAAACTTAAGCCAGAACAACGCAAGTTGTGCAAATTTATTTCGAAAATCGTGGTTCAATTCGTGAAACTTTATCAATTTATTGAAGGAAACATTCGATGAGCGCATAATTTCATCTAATGGGTCTGTGGGGTATGTGAAGTCGATAGTCTGCGCCGATAAACCAGAGACGATTGACGATTTGGAAACCAACATTGTTCGTGTTGTTCATGATATACGACCGACATTGCTCGAAAAAGTGACCCAAAATTTGCTTCGTCAAGAATAGTCATGGTGGCCATATGCCCGAAGTCATATTTAAATATACTAATGGCATAAAATTATCTTTCCAATAAAGGCAATACCATGGACATTACCACGATTTTATAAGTTTTATTTCATTTTAAAGTTCTATACCTCTAAAACAAAAGAAAACTCATAACATATTCTGTGGCAAAAATGTCAGTATTTATCAAGGAATTTTATTCAACTGTATTTTATTCAATCTTTAAGGATCTAAAAGGTTTCCCATCACTGTTAATAATAATCTATCGAAACCAAGTTCAATGGGAAAACGAAATATGAATGCTTTCTTTTTTTTTTAGATAGGTCTTTAAGCAATTTAAATAAGCATAAGATTGCATGCAAATAACTGGAAATTACTTCGGAAGTGAACTTATATTAATTCTATGACAAGTTTTTTTTTTTTGCTAAATCTAACCGACTGTATAAATTATGTTTAGCATTAAAATCCTTATCGGTAATACCTTCTTCATATGACGTTTTCATCTATGTCATGAATGAAAATTATTATGAAAAATTATAGTGAAAATTTCATATCGTATATAAAAGGACGTATAATATGATTTTTATGAATTCATGAAATTTTAACAAACATATTCAATCCGAATTTGTTTGCATGAAATATGATTTCAAATAAGTTTATATATAAAGAAATGAATTTAATAGGATCAGTTTTGTATATATGTAGAATATTTTGTCGAGGATATGTTTAATGTACAAAAACCACGCGTTTTGTATATAAATATTTTAAGGGATTTTTCTATGGTACACAATATATCCTGGTACAAAACATTTTCAAACACGAAATCGCTATTCCAAATAGATACGATGCTCCGCATAGTAAGTGGTATATAAAACACGTGAAATATATAAGAAATTCAGTTATTATTTGTAACTACTTTCATAATAATGACATCTAAATATCGGGTGTCTCGTTTCACTAAGTCGATAGTACTTAAAATCTTGAGACATGTCAACTGCCATTGTTGCTATTAATAGTCATGGAACTCTGCACGAAGGAACGACATTATTATTAACAGTTTGGCAAGTTTCGAGCATCTACTGTGGTCAAAAAAAAGAATTCCATAAAATTCGAATGGTGAGTTTCTTTCGGAGCATTCTTTTTTGCATTAATTATTAAATTCCTCGTCAAATGAGGGGTATGGTCATACCTTTGGGACCTAGAATTCCTGACATATACGTATACCTTCATACTAGAGAATTTTTGTATTTCCTGTCCTAAAAGGGAATATTTTTGAAAACGATGAATGGCATTTAATACCCTATTGATCGTCGAATGAGGTATGGGTCGTATCTATAGGTTGCAGAATACCCGAGATATACACGTACTTCAAGTTACGCAAATTAAAACTTGCACTTTTATTGGGACACCCAATATTTATTGATTTTTTTTTCTTTGACTACATACAAATTATTGTATGTAAGGAATTTCATTATTACAAAAATAGTCAAATAGTCAAATATAGTCTAAACTTGGCGATTTATCCACTAATTCAGTGGCAAACCGTTATACATCCCGATCAGATTTAATCAAGACCTTTAATTGGTTCTCGTCTCAGTTAATTTTGAACTGAGAATTTTTCAAAAGGAAATTTTATAAACCAATTCTCACAAAAACCGAAAGCATTTTCCGGACTACCCAATACTAGGTGTTGGTATAACCTATCCACGTTAAGCGTGCCTTTTCTATTCACCGTTCCTGTTTTCTTCGTTCAAATTTTCTTGAAGATGTATTCCTTAGACATGTCGAGCCTACTGTTAATCTCTTCAGTTGGGTTAAGTTATGATGATAGCTTTTTATCCTGAAATAGAATGATAGTTAACCTCATTGTTATGTCTGAGTATCCAATATATATGTACGTAGAACTCCAATTCATCTATGGTACTCTAAAGAATCATCTGGCATTTAAATATGCTAAAAATATGTAAAAATACGGAATTTCAAATGTATATCAAAACTTAGTATTGATAATGTTTTACTCTTTTTTTGGTTAGAATACAGAAATAGATTTTAATCTAACGATTTTCTTAAAAAGTTTCATAGGATTAGAAAAAAAAGGAGAACATTCGTTATCATTATAATCATCATTATCTGCTACTCTAGAATACTTTAGCAATCATCTTAAAATCGTATGTAGCCAAACACTACTATAAAAAAAAAAGAAATTATAAAAGAAAAGGAAGTTTGTGAATAAAGGCAAATATAGGAAGATGTGAAAACAGGACACGACAAAGAGATTAGTTTAAGAGGATATATATTCTGCAAGAAGTCTCGGAAGAAATTCATTTTTTTTCTTCTCCTTAACATAATAGAATCCTTTATTGTTTTTCCCTCGACACTTCAGTATTATAAATATGATACAAATTTGTTTTTCCTTTTTTTTTGCATCGACTTCACATATGTTTGGATATCCACTATCGTGTTTTTCCATTTTCTTGTTCTTAAAGCTAACCAACAGCCACTCATGCTAAAAAATATAGTGGAAATTGTGCTAAATTATATTTTTTAAGGAAATCTTCTTAAACAATACAAAATTTAGCTAGCAATATTATCGTTATTATAAAAACTGTTTAGCCTTTATCTTCATTCAACTAATTTTCTTAAAGACTTTATCAAACGGAAAATCATTAAAATGTGTTTTTTTTTAAAGCAGTTTTATTCTTATTTATTTTTTTTAAACAAGTTTAAATAACTTATAGAAAATGCACTTCAATTTTTATATACTTGGAAATTGGATTAAGATTAATAATAAATAATCTTAAAATCCATTATTTAGAAAGATTTTTACACTTGAATATATTCTGTTGAAATTTCAGATAATCTAGAAGAAGGAATGGAGATCAAAGAAAATGTCAAGTTTTCCAATTGAAAAATGATTGGAAGAAACAACTTTTGAATATTAGATCAATCAATTGATTTTCAGGCTTCTATTTTGTGCGTTTATTTTTTATTTTATCCATTGTCAATGTTCATTAAAAAATAATCCATTCTTAATAATTTTTAAAGCCCAGAAGAACTTTTTTTATTTATGGGAAATTTAAATTCACACGATTTGTGATTCGTCCTAATTTATGGTATCATATAAATAAATTTTAATTGACAGGGCCCATGTCTTTTTCCAGGCTTTCTTTTGAATTCACTAAGGTAACTATCGTTTCACTATAAAGTTTGGCCTTATTGATATTGAGCTATATAGGAATTTATTTCTTTAGTCAACATAGATTTTACCTTTATTCAGTTGTTGACAGATTTTGCAATATGTAGCTTCTACACAATACAACACAAAGTTTATTAAAATCACCTACATCGTAGCAAAAGTGCTGCTCAAAAGAGGCCAAGCTGCATCAATCAAAACAACTGATAATCAGATGGCACATGTACTACATATTAAAGTAATAATAATAGTACATTAATATGTACTAGCTATTAGGCATAGTTGATTAAATGGTTTTCGTGGTTGGTGAATAATTGAATAATTGATAGTCTTTACCAATTAATTCGGTCCCTATTACAATAGCCAGAAGTAAACAATTTTTAAGCAAAAATTACTGCTTACAAAGAGAAGTAAATTATTATATGAAGGAAAAAGAAAAAGCGTAATAAAAATAAAATTGGAAATATTCTCTTAAAATTTTATATGATTCTCGAGAGATTTCATAAGAGTGCCATGCGTTACATAGATTTTGAAAACTGCCCGTACTCTTTGGCATTGCGTTTTTTTTGTACTTATCCTGTTTTTTTTTTCTAGCTTTCCATACTTTTCCATTATAGAATTTCTCTTCCCAAATTTATTTTGTTTTGTTTCTCTTAAATGTAACAATTATTCCGTTTTCGTTTGATTATTCAAAATATTGGAATAATTCTGTTTACTCAATCGATTATTCAAATCATGGTCCTACTAGCTATCACGATAAACAATGTGAAGCTAATATAACTAGCGCTATCTTTTAGATAAAAGTGAAAATTAACTTCAATATTGATTTTAGTTTATTTATAACATATTTTATATATTTTAATAAGTTTTAAAAAAAGATTAATAATATGAAAATTAAATTTCTAATGATAATAAATTTTTTTCCTTTATTTTCAAAATTATTCCTTAGAGATTCTCATACAATGTGCTCGGTGACATCAAATTGAAAGCACTTAAGTGCAATTGATATAATAATAAACGAATGCATAATTCATACGAGCCAATTTATTATTACGCCATAATAAGTCCCAAAGTGATTCATTTTCTAATTCCAAAGTGGATTTATGGTCGGAATATTTTTTCTTTGATTTTTTTATTTTAAAGAAAATTAGTTTTATTTGACATAGTTTTTGTTTCGTTTTAAACTTTTATAGTTTATATAATAATATTAAAAAATTATATTATTAAAATTGAATATTTCTATACTTTAAAAAATTAAATTTACCTAACATTTCGCTGAGGGTACCTTAAAACGATTTTCATTGTACTGCAGTATAATTGGAGAAGAAAATTAAAATTTTCCTAATACAAAATGAACGTTGTGGAATTCCTTAAAACAGCCATTGAGTCCCTTGCAGTATGCCCTGTGGCTCCATCTTCTTGGACACAAAGAGTTGGATGGTTTTCCATAGCTGGGCTTAAACAATTTTCCAACATAGTCCGATATTAAGCACTATTGATGGAAACTGCAAGACCGTCTTCATTTTCGAAGAAATATGGGTCAATTATCCTCACAGACGATATATCACACCAAACAGTGCACTTAAGTGGGTGTAATTGTCGTTGATGAACTGCTCTTGGAATCTTCGTAGCCCATATCCTGCAGTTCTGCTTGTTTACGAAGCCATTTAAGTGGAAATGGTCTTCATCGTTCATTATCAAATTGTAAATAAAATCTGGATTTTCTTCTGCTTGTGTATTGTTCCAATTCATATCCGTTTGCTACTAACTGCATCGAGAAGATTATACTGACAAATAAGGTATTTTTCAAATACAATATTATAGAATTTTTATTTTTAAGTTGATAACCTTTTGAAACACCTGGTATTGTGTCTACTAAGGTTAAATAATGACTCTGCTATTTTATGAGTAGCGAAGAAAAATGTCAATACGACAAAATTACAAATTTTATTAACTAAATAACAAACTTATCTAATCTAAATTGATTTGTTTATATACAGAACCTATTAATTCCTAATTACACGCCACAAAAAGATCCATATGTATTTATACGTAATTCTATTCTTGGATTAGAAATGTCAATATTCTAAATTTAGCCAACATTATGTAGGATGTTTTTAAAATTATGTTTAAATATAGTTTTGAATGAAAAGATGTACAAAAAAAAAAAATATTCAGAGTAAAACCTCAATTAGAGTAAAATAAAAATAGTTTTGTATAAAGTTATGCAAGAAGATTTATGACATATTTTCAACAAAATGAAAATACGGTCACAGCGAATGATCATAAATAAAATTGTTAAGTTTTCATTTATTTATTGTACTAAAGCAAAAAGACAAACTGATTCCCTTACATGCCTTCTCTGAACTTGTGACTGATTTATAGTTAGTTATAATTGTGACACTAAAATTTTTGTTAATTGTTTATTAATTAGGGATGCTGAGAAAATCTGTATTCTAAAATTCGAGTCATATAATTATGTCCCAAAATGTGATTTTATGGCAGTTTGAATTGGCATGGTAATTTCAGAAACACTTTAAGAATTTTTGTATAGATGTAACATTGTTTATGGGTGTAAAGAAATAAATGATGTAAAAGGCTTACTGTGAGTCAGGTATATCGAAAAAATAGCATACAAGTGGTACAAAGCATTCAAAGAAGGCTGAGATGTTGACTGTTTTCTTTGACTATCGTGGTGTTATCTACACGAAATTATTAGATTAGATTAGATATGTGTATCGCATGAAATAGGTCCTATTTTGTATTTTTGTATTTTGTATTTTGTTGTACAATTCCTGGTACTAATTTGACTGAAGTTGTTTCGGTAATCAAACGACAAATATTGAAATTGATTAAAAATAAACTTGTTTCAGCTTGGACCATCTTATAGAGAAACTTAAAATATTTGATTGTAAGTTATGACTGGGTCAGAAGTTATGATTGTGACGTTATGTTGTGATATTTAGACTGCGCTAAGAATAGATGTGCCAATAAATTGTGCATATTTATTTTAGTTTTCATTTTTTCATATTTTTTGTTTTTGAAATAAATAAAATCGAGTTGCCTTCGGTTTGATTTAAACAAAACCAGAAAAAAGAAAACTTATTTGTATTTCTAATACATTTAAATCATATAAAGGGTGTCCCAAAATTTACGCAATATGTAAGTTTGATAGAAAACACAGGTTTGTAATTAAAAATTCTGAATTTTTTTATTGATTCGTAAAGTATACAGTATCGGGTTATGTATGGGGATGGCATATCTGGTAAATTGCCTCCACGGCTTTGCTGGCTCATACGTACTCTTTTGTTGAAATTTTCCGTGATCGTTTTGCTTAAATGTGGCTGAATTTCGTTGATACAGAGCTAAATTTTCTCTTTCAAGGCGTGTGTGGCCGTGGTCGTGGTCGTGTTTAAGATCACTAATTGATCCAGTCTCCGTGAAATTTTTAATTAATCTCTTCGCTATTCGGACCAAATTTTGTACGAAAATTGCGAACTGTATAGCTGCCAAACCTTCATTATTTTTTAAATATTGCACAACAATGAAAACACGTTGTTCTTTCGCGTGTAGCACTTCATTTTTAATAACCCTGAACTGCCAGCTGTCACGCTGTCTTTTTTTTCGTTGCCCGAACTTTACCGCACGAATGGCTCAAAAATCAAATCTTGCATGAATTTTGAGACACCCTTTACATACATGTTATGTATGTGATTTTCGATTTAATTTAATTATACTAAATGCTAGAGAACAAAACGAAAATAAAAAAAAATTTAGTTTTTCTTTTAATAAATTTAAAGAAAACTTTGAATTTTTCTTTTAAACAATTTTCAATTCGAGACAATCTTATTTACTGCTATGATTGTACTCATTCAAGTTTTACTGCAAATTTTTAATGGTATTCTATTAAATCCATTAAAAGTTAATAACTTAAATAATAGTATTGATAGAAATAATTATGATGTTGAAAATAATAAGAATTTAATTGATGAAGAAAAGTTTAAATCAAATTTTAAAATGCCTTTAAATTGTGAAAATATTGAGCCAAATTTTAATAAAATGAACGAACTTAATCGGACTCTGTTAACACGAAATAAGTCTTGGCCAATAATAAATAATTGTCTATTGTGTATTTGTGAACAATTTCCATGTTTAAAAAGTATGTTAAATTTAAATTATTTATATTATTTTAATTTCAAATAAATCTTGTTGTAGTGATTTCTTTAACTAATATTGATTTAAAAATTACTAAAACATAAATCGGTATATTTTAGTTAATTTCTCTCGGATAGATGGCGAGGTGTTGTGTAGATGTCAATTCATTTCAGTTTTTTTGAATCAAGGAACTTTTGCTTTAAATGTGCTGTGATGGTAATAATTGTCCTTTTATGCTAAACTAGCTGACCCGACAGACGTTGTCCTGTCCAAATTTCAATAAATTTGTTTGTGATCGTTTTGTGGATTTGTAAAAAGCTATTGAAAATGTGCAAACAAAGTAAACATGAGAAAAAAACGTATTTAACTTTTCCGTGACTATAACGAACAAAACAAAAAAAGGATTACACAAATCCACACACATGGTCTCGAGTTCACACAAAAATCGCATTGAAAAAAAGCATTTTCAGTTTTTCCCGAATTTTCCAATTTTCCGGACATATTTTCTCATTTTTCTTTCAACAAGAACCTTATTCGGACTACTACGAACATTTTAACAAAAAAATGAGCGAAATCGGTTTAGCCGTTCTCAAGTGATGCGCTTACCAACGAACAGCATTTAATTTTTATTTATATAGAAAATCGTTATCGAAGAGAACAAAATTTTACATTGAATACAACAACAATTCGTACTCCTACTATTATTTGGTGCAAGAATTTTGTTCCGGTTTTTATTTGAATAATGAACATATAGGTGACTCTGTAGTGTTTTCGAATACTAAAATAGTATACATTTTTCTTCGTTTAATTTTTGTTTTCTACCTCCAACTATTTTCCAAAAGTCTCAAAATACTATATGTTCCGGAACAGAACGGTGTGGAAAAATATGTCATAAAATTTTTTTACATATTTTTATTTTTAATAAGTTTAAGAAGTATTTATAGAACACTTAATTATATACATATACATTTTTTTCTTATTACAGAAGCACATCGTGCTCTTGAACTGCTCGAGGATTATCATTCAAGACTATCGGATCCACAAGATAGAGCACTTCGTACGGCAATCGAACGTGTTATACGAATATTTAAATCACGTCTTTTTCAAGCACTTTTAGGTAAGTACAAACATATTGTATATATCTTTTGGATATTTTAGTACAAAATACCCTTTTTAAAGGATATTTTTTTATATACCTTTTAAAACCGTGGAATATACAAACATGTATGAAAACAATGAACAAACAAAATATAGTAATAATGGCTATAGTTTTATTTTATGATATAAATATCATTTTCGTAAAAGCCTGTAGACAAAAATAAGAAGTGCTAATGTTTATGTTTTTACTAAAATAACAAACATGAAGGTGGAATTTTGTACACATAACTACATAAACTTGGTTTATTAAGGTTGACCTAAAAAACCAATTGTTTTTTGATATTGACCATATAAATGCACCAAACAAAAACAAAAACAATGTTTCCAGCCTTGACACACAATATAAGAAATGCAAGAAAATTGTTTTTCTCATTTTCCAAAATGTACAAAAGTTTTCTTTTTAGGAAAACTTTAAAATAAATTAGTTTAAAATACATATATTAGAAGAAAATTTTTCACCAAACAATATATTTTAGATAAAGTTTTTATCGAAGTTTTAAAACAAGCAATTTTATTGATTCTATTTCTGTTTGTTAAATTAAATTAATGAACTCTAAGAAAAAGAATATACTATTGCTGCATTTTATTGGGAATTCTATCGGTTCTTATTTAGCGCCGTATAATATCGGGCGCTAAATTAGCGCTCGATAGAAAACATGTACTAAGTGACATCTGCCAGATGGTAGATGGCACAAATCAAAATTTTGATCTCTTTTGTTCTTTTGTTGTTTTGTTCCGTCAAATGATGTCAGTAGCACCAACATCCGAAATTAAATGTTATAAGAACATTGATTAAAAAAATCGTTCTTTGGAAAAACTAAATTAGCGCCCGATAGCATTCCCAATAAACTATAGTATATATGTGATATAAGACGTGATGGATAACAAGAATAGTTATACATAAGACCATCAATATTTATCCTTTGCTGCATTTTTGAATTAATTGTTGTGCATTTGGTTAATTAGCACTTTCGTAGATAGTAAAAAGCTCATCTCATTCGGCATCACAGTGAAAAATGCTATAGCATTCACGTCTGCGAACGTTGTAACTTAATCTTGTATATTGCTAAATATTGAATAATATGAAAAACCGGCCTTAAAAATCTAAAAAAAGAAATAAGTTAGTTATTTTCATTAAAAAGAAAATTCATTAGTAATCCAATTTCTTACCGAAACAGCAGTTTCATATTTGAATATAAATATTTTACCAACTGTTAGAGTTAAAGGCTCTTTCATGCAAAACATCATAAATTCGATATGTTTTCCGAACAGTTTCTTATGATTTGTTCCTTTCGCATTTAGTAAATCCTTACAATTGCATTCAAATTCATACCAATTAGAAAAATATGCTGCATTCGAAAGAAGTTCGGTCTAAAGTCATAATAACAAAAAAAAGACATATAGTAACTGACAATCGGCATATGGCCGTTTTTTGATGCCCCATCGTAGAAATGGGACAGAAAAACGGTCATAGTAACTTCGTTTCCTCTTTTCAAAATTTCCTCTAATTTACAGGTAACCTAGATCCTAATAGGATAAATCTGATCTGCAAATTTTATTTAAATCGGTGTATATTAGTTTTTAAAGTACATCAAAAAAAGTTTATGAACAGGTTTATCTTTTCCTAGGATTATTTCTTTCTCCACTATCCTTGGACCCACTTTACCGAAATTTGCCATGCTATTACCCATTCTCTTCCCAATTATATATACCTTTGATAACAGTTGATTACCATAGTGACAATATATGGTGATTTGAAACATAATAGTTAAAACAATGAAAACTTTAACTAATCTGTCCACAGTTGTTATTTCATCCTACAATGATATTAAACATAATCAAAAATTTGTATACTATAACTAAATTACACACTAACTGATTGCAATTCCATTATAGTTGCACAAAAAAGTAATGAAGATGATGATAGTTGAGAAAAAGGTCCTTTTTGAAAGCATCGCTTATAAATATTAAGATTTTCTAAGATTTTTTGATGATAAACAACACAATTTTCAATATCCTTAAAGATTTCGATACAAGATTTTTTCTCAAATCCTTTAGTAAATCGTTACATGCTTGTTAAGTTTAATATTTATGATTAAAAACCTAAAAAATCTTACCCAATTTCATCAATTCTAATCGAAGTATATCAACTTGTGTTGTTATTAAATATAATAGTCCCATTAAATAAATATCATAAGTACTTATTGTTAATGCAATTAAATACATTGATAACATTAGTAAACAATTTGTTAGTACATAAATTAGACTTTGCGAATATTCATATGGAATCCAAAGATCAATAACAAGTGGATATTGTTTTGATTCCGTCGAAGTATTTATAACTTGATACAACCATGATAATGATATAAGTGTTACAGTGGCTAGAACTAAACCAATAAATGCCCGAAAAACTTGTCGAATATGTTTCATAGAAGATTGTATTAAATTTTCATGTTGTTCTTGGAAAATGTTAAAATTTTCATTTTTAAAATTTTCAATTAAAATTTTAATATCATTATTATGAATTTTTAATTCACCGAATTTTATGAAACTATTAAATTGTGATAAAAACACTACAATCGGTAAAGAATGTTGATATTTATTAAAATAAAAGAATATTGTAATTGTTTCAGCCAAGAAAATTGGTAAACCGAAAATTAGAAGAATTATCTGAAATATCAAAAGAAAAATCTATTAACTTTTTAATTTAATTTCGATTTTAATTATAATTTAAACTTACGACTGCATAAATATCATCATTTTTATTCTTCGAAGGAATTATTCCAAACATTTGAAGAATTCGAATATGATATTTTAGGCAATCAAGAACTTGAATCATTTTTTAAAAAATTGAACTTTTCTTAAAGAAAATTGAAAATTACTATCCACTATTTTCTGAATACTATTCGATTCTGATCTGAAATACAATTTGTTAACTCTCTATCCTTATATGTCCTTATATCGATACAGAAAATAGGGTAGTAGCATCTATATTCGCTACTAAGAATATCAATCCGTTTTTTAATTACACGTTTTCAAACTGTAATTCAGAAAGCTTCAAGTGCTTTTTTTAGAAATCGTCAACTGTAATCCAAATTAGTCAATTGTAATTCAGCAAGTAGTCAAACAAACAAAGACTTGTCCTACTTAAGGCTAATCTCCACACAGCCGACATCCTATTCTGACGGGAAAAATCAGAAAACTAGAAAGAGATGGACTTTTGCAATTTTCGCTAGGATTGATCGAATAAAAACATCAGAGTCTCCTCACAAAATCTAGAAAAATTGGTAGTGTGCGACGGTATCGTGTGTGGTTGTGTTGAGAGTATGCAAATGCAGACGAAGAGCCATAAATCAGATAAACAAGTTCCTCTGCTTTTGAGGAGAATTGTTTGGCAGATCAAGAATCAGATGGGGAAATGAGAAATGCAGAAGCCCACAAAATTAGTAGGATGATTGTTTCTCCCTTTCTGTTTAACCAAACTTTGTATAAGTGTATCCCATACTTTTATCAGAATAGAATGTCGGCTGTGTGGAGATTGGCGTTTAGAAGATATTATGTAAGGACACTGTAAATGGAGGTTATTATGCTTATGAAAACCTTCCAAGCTTTTTCTTAAATACAGATCATTTACTAAAAGCACTCAAGAGGGTTTACTGGTACAAGGAATTATATTACACACAATTGAAAAGAAATATCATTCTTATTAAGGAAAATTATTAAGGTGAGCGATTCCTGATAATCTTACTGTATAAGATTCTAATACTACAAAATTGATACCTTATTATTTAATGGGAAAAAGTTTATATTTACAATGTTTTCCTTGAATTCATTTTTACCTAGAGAAAATGGGAATGTGGCAAAATTCACACCAAACAGATACTTTAGAAAAAGCTAATTTATGTTATTTAGTTCAATTTTCCTGGATACAGAATTAGAGTAAATATTACTTCAGAAAAATATAAATCCAATTTTATATATTATTTATTGTTTTATTGTTTTTTAAAATGGACAACGAATCTTAGAACAACAATATTTAGAAAACATAAAATCGTCTTTAGTATGTAATTTAAATAAAAAGAGATTCTAAATTGTTGAATTTTTAATAGCTTATTGCAAAATTAATTCAAAGCAAATTGATGTGCTTCCTTCATTTCATTTTTCCACATAGAACAGTTTCCTTTTTTTTTGCTTTCCATTTAAGCTCATTGCTATGGCATCATACTAGAAGTATCCTTTTTCTTTCTTACATAAAAAAAAATTGATTTTCAGAAAATTTGATTTTTAAGCTTTCAAAATGAGTAGGTTTCCGAGTTAGATAATAGCGACTTCTTCTGATGAAAGCTAATAAATGGATATCCGGCAATATGCTTAAAAAAGTGCCAAATTATATAATTTTGACTTTTTTTTATTGGAATTTAAAACACGTAAAATACCAAAATACCAAAGTTGGTCATAGTTTTTAGTTGCCTTACAGAAATCTTATCTTTTGCTTATGCTTACCGTCCGCAGAGACGTCTAGCAAATCTCAAAAACTCTAAGAAATCTAAAATGTAGCAAAATTTGTATAATGCATTTTTTTGCTGACCTATCAGAAGAAAAGAAAATTGAAAGCTTATTCTATTTTAAAATTATGAAAGTTCCTGTTTACCTAATACCGATTGTGGTGGGTAGGTTGGGAAATTAATTTTCAAGGATTATTGGCAAATAGAAAGCAGAACTCGACAAATATATTGATGTTCATATAACTTATGGCTTTTTTTTAATGCAATTATAGAGACCTAATTATTGTGTAATATATCATGTCTTATTAAATACTATTATTCTCCTATATGGAATGGAATTATTCGAATGGTAATCATATTGAGTTAGCGATGATTCTTTTAATATTTGGATTGGCCAAAAAAGTCATTTCAGGAATTCTTGGCGAAACTTACATCTGCCTACTAAAAGTGGAATCAAATTTTTTAAGTTTGTATGCCCTATGGTAGGTTACCAGAGGGTATATTAGTATAATAATCATCGTATAGAAAGGTTTCAAGGGTATAGGTTGTGTAGCGAATCAAAAGTTATATCGATTTATGCATATCCGTCCGAGTACAAGATAACTCAAAAACTCATCATCCGATTTTGACGGAATTTAGAATGTAAGTTGGTTATTGCTTAACTGGATTTGGTATTGTATTTCAGCAAGATCGACCGAGGGGGAGCGAAGTTATTAAGTAAAAACCAGAATGACCGGAAAGTTTTGTAATTTTTTATATGGTTTTTCGGATTTAATTGGAAAATTTGTGAACTAATTGTGTTTAAATTAATTATATTCGTTCACTACATAAATAGACGATATCATGTTAAATTTCAGTAAAATCGATATAGGGATAGTGGAGAAAGAAATAATCCTAGGAGAAAATAAGCCTGTTCATAAAGTTTTTTTGATGTACTTTAAAAACTATTACACCGATTTGAATAAAATTTGCAGATTAGATTTATGTTATTAGGGTCTAGGTTAATTGCAAATTAGAGGAAATTTTAAAAAATGGAAACAAAAGTTATGAAGAAAAAAGCTTGAAATATTGCTAGTTTTTCTCTCTCATTTCTTCCATATAGGCTATAGGCCGATTTTCAGTGACTATATGTTTTTTTTCTAATTACTGCTAAAATCGTGCAAATGGAAAGTCTCAAATTTTTTCTATCACTTGAAACACAAGCTCACTTTGTTTACCCATAGTGAAATATATTTTTCAAAAAGATTCTGTGTTTATGGATTTTCTCCGATTAAAACCTCCATTTATGAAAAACTTGTTCGATATTCGAAATCAATTTGAAAGTAAGTGTCGGATGCTTTTAAAGTTTACTTCCTGCAGCTTGCTATCAACTTTTTTCATAGAGAAGATTTCAATATGGATATACAATAAAAGCCCATTTTTTTCCATATAACAATACTTTTCAGTTCTATAAAAAATGAACTATGTAGAGAAGAGATACTTGAATAATAATAATTTTTTTCTCATCTACAAATAGTAATAGAAACCGATCAGGATAATAGATCCTTTTATTTCTAGACTTTTTTTGTACGTTTTTGTTGGATATAGTTCGATAAAACTAAATAATCAAACAAACTACAATTTTTAATGCATTTTTTTTCATATAGGAAATAGTGTATATTTAGTTTGGATTAAAAATAATAAATATTTAATGGAAATATATATAGAAATGTATAGGGTTAACACGGGTAATAGTTTCTCACAGTCCACATCAATTCTAAATAATTTTCAACTGTCATTTTTATTTTTCTTGAAAACCTAAAAAGGATACCAACATCGTCTCACTATGTGTTGCAATATTGTACTTCTGACCAAAAGACAAACATATGTAATAGATCATATGCGTATAAAATTTTGGTACGATTACACCGCTCCAAAACGCACCTCATTTTTAATAGTATTTGTAAAAAAGACTGTCAGATTAATGAGAATGGCGCTTGCAAACATGTCCAAATCAGAATCCAATTTGGAAACTCTCATTATTGTATGCTTTTTGGTAATAACATAGTATAATAATGATGCCCTATAGAAGAAAAGGGACAAAAAAACAGTCAAAACTACGATATTAATATTTCAAGATTTTCAAATTTGCTCTAATTTGCAGGTAGCCTGGAGCCTAATAGCATAAATATCTTTTACAAATTTGATTCAAATCGGTATATTAGTTTTTAAAGAACATCGAAAAAATTGTATAAACAGAGTTCTTTTTTCTTACAACTACAGGGTGCCAAATGATCGTTATGGTATTCCTTAAAAGAGCTATTGAGTCCTTTGCAGTATGCTCTGTAGCTCCTTCTTGTTGGAACCAAAGGTTTGGATGGTTTTCCACAGCTGGCCTTAAAAAAATTTCCAACATCGTCCGATATTGAGCTTTATTAATGGAAAGTGCAATCCCGTCTTCATTTTCAAAGAAATATTGCCTAATGATCCTCCCAAACAGTATACTTAAGTGGGTGTAATTGTCGTTGATGAACTGTTCTTGGATTCTTCGTATCCCATATCCTGCAGTTCTACTTGTTTACGACGCCATTTAATTGGGAATGGGCCTCATCGCTCATGATTAAATTGTGAATAAAATCTGGATTTTCTTTTGCTTTTTGCTGGAAATAAAGTTCAATGATTTTGGATCGTTGTTCGATTGTGTTTAAATTTCCCAAGCCTATTTTACAAAATCCTGAAATAAAATTCAAAGAAAAAATTAACTAATTCAAACAACAACGTTTCTTTAGTAGTTCTTTCTCCACTATCTTTAGACTGATTTTATTGAAATTTAAATCAATAACACATGCCGCCATATCGCCCTATTTTACCCTATTTGAATTACATTTAGAAATTCATTTGCTATCAAAATTCCCATTTATATTTAATATCGGATTTGAATGATAGCAGATAAAGAAATAATTCATGTATATTGTCATATATGGAAAATTTTATCCTTTATTAGACATAATTTTTGATTATTGATTTATTCTATGTCCTAATTACTATTTTTATGTGTTCAACCAAAAAAAATAATGTTATATTTTTAAACTTCCATCGAAAATAGACTAGAGTCGTTCGATAAGTTCATAACCAGGCAACTCCATTAGACTTTTTTCAAGACTTATTTTCTGTCGGACTGAAAAAAGTCTTGTGGAGACTCAAAAAATTGGACATATTTTCAGTCGGACTGAAAAAAATTCTTGAAATAAGTCTAATGGGAGTCGTGGGGTAAGAATTGATACAAAAAAATTATTTGTATTGAAGAAAAAACCAATTTAGTTCTTCTTTTAGCTCGATACACTTAGTGCACCGATATTCGAACTTCCCTATGCTTTTTTCATATAGTATGATTTGTCAATTTGTGCGAATTAGGCATTTGTTTCGTTTATAATTTCAAAATTTAACCCAAATCTTCTTCCAGCAAGTCATTTCTTCATGTTTGGAAAAAAAGAGAACTTCACACGTTGCCAAATCTGGAGAATATGGTGGTTAAGGTAATGATTCGTAACGTAAATCCACCAATTTCACTCTTCGATCATGGTAAAACAACACTTTTTTCTTTATGTGGTCGTTTCTCTTGATTTCATTGTTCAGCTGGTCAATTTGTTTTCCCATTTTGGTGATAGTCGATGAAGATTGTTGTCTACATTCCAGAAAGCAGTGGATTATAACTGTTCCCTGCCTATGGAGTCATCTTTGCCTTCCAGAACGTTTAGTTTATATTTTATTCCCGTACGAGACCATGATTGTTTCTGCTTATTGAGTCATCTTTGCCTTCCAGAACGTTTAGTATAATATTTGTGTCCGTACAAGACTATGATTGACCCGTATTGGTTCCATAAGACTATTTTTTTTCGGGCTGATTTTAATAATAAGGCAACGACTTCTAATTCCAGAAAATAGTGTAAAAATTACAAAATTCAAATTCTCCATTTTTGTGGCATATAACTAAATCTACACGTCTAAACTTGAAAATAGTTTAGGATTCTTAAATCTTCATGAGAATTAAACCACTATTTTGAAAGTGTATTAAATATGTATCTTTTTTTTATTATGATTTCCAAAAAAAAACCAAAAAACTTATTCAATATAATAATAACATATGAAGTAAATATTTCACATATGCATTTAAATTCCTTAAGGATACACCTGTAGAATATTCATTCGTATAACCAAAAAAAAAAAAAAGGTTATATCCCGTGTCAACTAAGTCATAAAAAAGAGTAAATAAAAAACGAAATAGGATCATAAGCATGTAAAATGTCTGGCAATAATATGTAAAGGAACCAATGAAATTCATCCGGTTTTTCGTACTTTACTTTTTCTGTCCTACAAATAGTATTACGTGCTAACACACATATTCTAGTATTCCAGGAAAATACTTTTCTTTTTTTTTTTATATATACGACTAAAATCAAGAATTTTCAAGAAAACTTTTCTTGTTTTCGAAGAATATGGTTTTTTTCTTTTTGAAGACGAAGAGAAAAATGTCATATCATTTGCACAAGGATTTTATCCTCATGTGTAAAATCTAGTATAAATCTTTGAAGAAGATCACATTATGACTAGATAGGTATTATACCATAAAATGGTGGTACACACAAAATTTTCAAGTAATAAAAAAAAAATTGGATCAAATTTCTAAATATTCATTTGAAAAGTCTAACTAAAGTAGGTCTCAGATTGATCAGTCAAGTCATGACTGCTGATTCCTCAAATTTTGAATATTTATTGAGTGATCAGTCAAGTCATGACTGCTGATTCCTCAAATTTTGAATAATTATTGAGTTTGACTGACAAACCCATCAGTTTTTAAAAATTCGCACTGGTCAGTTGTTTGCCAATGGCTCAAAACTGATGGAAAACTGATCAATTGTCCTCACTGTGCATTGAGTCCTTAGATTGTGCGATTGGCCAGCCTCCCAGAGCGTACAATGAAGCTGGATATCTGACTGGCATGGACCCCATTGATAGCATTTGATTCGACAAACCGGTCGCCGAAAGTTTAGAGTTTGCGCTTTAAAAAATCTGAGCAGTGACAGAGAAAGTGCTCCGCTGTCTCTTCCTCTGCATTGTAGGAATCGCTTGAAGAGTCATCTGTTAGAGTCATGGGCGCTAAGTGAAAATTAAGTCGGCAGTTAGGACACGTACAACGGATTGAATTTTTGCTTTACTGAGAGCTAGCAGTTCCTTTCGATCTCGTTTTCCTGCAAAATTGTATTGTTAGTGAAAAATCAATTACATTTATAAGGCAAGCAGTTTGAAGCGTTTTCATATCTGATGTCGTTTAGAGCTTCTTACTATTATGGATGAGCCAAAAATTAATTACGTTTTTTTTTCTGTGTAAATGGAAGGTAAATTTTTCTTGTCGATGACCTTTCGGCATAATTTTCCAGGCAGAGCCATTATTCCGTTACTGTAGAACTTCTTGGCTTTCTGTTCGAAAAACTGTAACAAGTTATCTCTTCACATGCTTCTTTTGAAATTAGATTTGTACCATTCAAAGCGTTCTGTAGAGACTGAAACAATCGGTAGTCCGATGGTGCTAGGTCAGTTCTATATGATGGCTACATTAGAATTTTTCAAGCAAGCTTCTCAATTTTTCTATGATCATAAAAATACGTGTGGTCTTAATGAAACAAAAAACTTTTCCACCAATTTTAGAGGTTTCTGTTTGATGTTTCAATGCTCGATTCCCATTTGTTAGGGCTCTCATGTCGTTAAACGTCTATTAGCTTCTATCAATATTTTTTTAGTTTGTCGCCATCAACAATTGAATGACTATTTGGTCTCATCCAATAGTATTGTAACTAGTCTGTTTCTAAGTTCTAACTTTAACGATTCCCGCAGTTTTGGGAAGAAATCGATCTCTCTCGAAACAACCTGTATATTTAAAAGGAGTTTATTTTATACTTAACTACATAGATTATGTAAATTTTTTTTTTTATTCGTTTAAAGCTGTGCCATAGAAAGTCTTAATTGGCTTGGTTACAAATGCAAAATGTTACATTTGAGACTGTTGTTCGCTGTCATAAAGACACTTTTTTTTCTTATATATTTTCCATAGAAATACTAGCTACAGTGACTCGTATTAGTGAAAATTCTAAATAAAACATCTTTAAGTAGATAATAAAAACCGTGCTTCAAAATTATTTAGTAAAAGTAATATTCTAAGATCATTAAAAAAATTATTTTTATCATTATTTAAAATTAAAGTATGTTAATTTGTTTTTGTTTTTTTAAAGAATTTTTCTTTAATTATTTTTATCTGTTTACCAGAAAAACTATATTTATTTTTTCAAGTGTAAACCACTTAAAATGTTTAAAAGCAAATTCCATGAATATAAAAAGAATGTTGGTTGTTTTTTAAAGTGAAGAAAATGCTTCGAAGTTCTTCAAAATATTGCCCAGAATCAGACATTTTAGGCCCATTACTGCAAAAGTTTGACGGGCAGAACCCGCATTGCCTTGTAATTTTTGTTTTCGTCGCTTTGAGTTCTGGATTCGTAGCAGCAGCTATTCCAAAAGCTCCTAAAATCCAAATGCTCAAAAATAAGTACAGAGGATAGAAATTACGAATGCACGATTTTATTTGGATTAAGATTAAGTTTTTAGGGTGTTCTTGTACTGCGACCTTTAAGATCTATTGTACTCCCTGTTCTTTAGTGTAGTAGATAGGTTAACTTCCCATTCTAGATCACCTCTTCCAGGTCTATTTCTTTTTTAGTATCTTGAGTTGATCAAGAGATTGTATCTCAATTGGGGAGATGTTTTCTCCTTCTACGGAGTAGTGCTTCACAATCGGAGAGAATATGCATTGGGGTCTCTTCGTCCTCCTCGCAGAATCTGCAGGTACTATCTAGTTCGAGTATGTCGAACAATTAATTTAATTAGAACAATTTTTTTAATCTTTCCTTTCGATGCTGATGCCGTTTTTATATTTCGTTTTTCTAATGGCCCCATATTCAATGGGGATAAGTCAGTCTCTACAAAAAGGAAAACGCGATCTCCATAGTAAAGTTACCCCTATACTCTGTTTTTTTCACATATGTTTTCACACACCAAACTAGGACAAAAATTACAAATATTTTTATGACAAATCATGTCAATTGTCATATTAGAAATATATCAAAAACCATAATTTTTTGTAATATAAATTTTTACCATCTGATATCATAAAATGTTGACACACTTTTTTTTCTGAATCAATCCATATCCTCTCATGCCACGCATCAGGAGGGTTCTATATCCTCTCATGCCACACATCAGGATCTGGTGGAAGGTTTTTATTTCCGTGTGTATATCAGATGCATATAGAAATTCGTTATTTGTGTTGTGTTGTGTTACCTTCGACAATTGTGACGTACATAATTTTATTTTCATTATTTCAAAACGTTATCATTTTCATTTCATTGTTACAATGACGTCAATATCACCCAGTTTAAAAGAAAATTGTGTATTGTAGTATATGTATTAAGGAGTTGAGAAAACGATGGTATTGCATCCTTTTATGAACTAAATTTTGTGTATACAATTTCAATCAAATGGTAAAGATGAAAGGAAACATCTATCATAAAGTTCCTTTAAATACATATCAAAAGAAACATTTACTTTGTAGACGACGTGTGTGATAATATAGAATATATAAGAAATTCTGACGTCGATTTCAACCTTATCAGGTAACTATTTTTACCTAGTTCTACGTCTTCGATATCAGAAAATATGAAATTAACTATAATAAAAGTGTAGCAAAAACCTATAGAATATAAATAATCCAAAAAATAGCATTGGTATATTCAATATGCAGTCATAAGGAGCTAACACGTCATCTTTATTGCACCTCAAATCATGAATCAAAGAATATGAGCTCTTAGAGGATACATGGTAAATTTTAGAGGAGATGTATGCAGTCTACTGCAGTTTACTAATCAGAGTTCGAAATTTGTATTCATTTTTGGTCATAGCTTCAGTCTGTAAAGAATACCTTTTCTGTATTTCTTAGGATTCTTTCATTACCATTGAATCCTTGAATACCTCGATTTTCTGAAATTTTTTCCCTTCTCCAGATAGTAGGAATGAAGTATTTTACACCATTTTCCAATTTGTAACGCGTTCTGGGAATAATTGAAATGCCAGAACTCGTTCTAGTCAAAAGTCTTTGGTTACAGCAGAGTTAATGCATTCTTTCGCATCCTTCATATGTTTGTGCCAAAAATAGTGTCTGACAACTGGACTCCAAAATATTTTGATTTGTGAATACTTTAATCATTTTCCTAGGCAATAATAATTCAACGGAATATTGTAGGAAAAGGTTTTTTTTATTTTTATGAAGTTAGTGTCATAATTGGTCTTTGATTTAATGTCTTTATGTTGGACTTTTGGTCCTGGCACTGTGATTCATTGCAGCCAATGTGCAGGACATAATTTCATTTCTGATTTTCATTTATTGTCACTATTTGTCTCTGGCAGATATTATTTTCATTCAAATAATCGGTTTTTTGTTATTTTCAGTTGAATAATGGGATTATTTTTTTGTAAAATAAAATTGAATTAAATGCAATTGGATAATATTTTGTCTTTCAAAATGAATATCTATAGTTTATAGGAAAATTCAATTTAAAAATAGTGATCAAACTCTAACAATATAGAATAGGACTCCATACTCTGACCAATATTTATAATGATGAAGATTTTGTATTGATAAATTGTGATTGTCTGTTTTTTTTTAAGTAATTCTTCAGGGATTAGATGTCCTTTTAGATAATCTAATCTAGATAATAGTGACTAAATTTCAAAGGTCCTCTATTTAAACTAGGATCAGGAAAATACTCGATAGATTTTAACAGATTTATAGAGTATAAAACATCGTATTTTAAAGACGTATGAATCTATTGATCATTTCCGCCCATTGTATTGTATTGAAGGGGCCCGTAGAATTGCAGGACTTAGCACATAGGCCTTACTGGCCCATTGTACCCCGTCCCAAAAGGTTGGTTGTGAGGCTAGGTCGTTTCCCCGTATTGGTTAGTCATTCTAAAAAAGCTCAGCACCGTAGTTAGGTCCAAGTTAGATAACCCCTCCTTACTCATAGTGTACGCACAGAGTGTAGCAAGTCTCGTGCTAGAAAAGGCGGCCGGGCAACCACACAGAAAATATTCTGCTGACTCATTTTCTTCCAGACAGGCTCCGCATATCGAACTCTCTGCCATCTCTATATTTTCAAAATGTGTTCGTTTAAGGAGCAATGTCCTGTCACAATATCAATAATGGTTCTAAGGGTTTTACGGTCGAGTCCTATCAACATTCTGGTCCTTCGGTAGTCCGGGCCAATCAGTTTTCTGCCCATAGGCGTATCCATAGGTATGCAAAACTCAGTTTCATCTGATCTACTCTCTCTAAACCAAAATTAGCTGCATTCCTAAGTTTATTTCTATTATACTAAGATTGAAATCAAGTTGGTTCTAGTCCAAATTTCTATCTAGATTTTGACTAGGTTTCCTCCCAATCACTAGAATCTTTCTGAGTTTAATAGGGATCTAGTCAAATTCGATTTAGACACCAACTAATATTGCTCATGCATGCGTTTTGTTATGGACCCTAATCTATTTTATTCTAAAAGAGTCGAGTGTATTCCAAAAATATATTTAATAAATTCATTTAAATTCTAAATAAATCAAAATTTGATTTGAAATTGCGATTTTACAATTTAATTATCCGACAATAAATTACGATAAAATCTTTCAATTTGAATAAAATCCAAATAAATTTTCGATATTATTCTCGATGTTAATCGATTTCATGATTGATTTTGTAATGCAATTTTATAATAACTCCTTAATATAAGGATTTGCAAAGAAGGAAAGATTTCCCATTGTGAAATGTGGTGAACGTAGTAAAACGTACAGGTTTTTGGGATGTTCTCCATTTCTGGAACATTGCCAAAATCAATACTATACTGAAAAACTAGAGAATATTAAAATCTGTATTCCATTTTTAATATTCTCTGGTTGGGTTTCCTCTGGATGTTCTATGCGACCTGACCTCATCATTTGTATTTAGATTATAATATAGTCGAAACGAATAATATTCCAATGTCCTTACTAATCGTATTAGAATAAGAATAAATTGGAAATAAGGATAAAATAAGGTCTTAGAGAGAATAAGAAGAAGGAAAGAACTTATCCTTACGTGTATATGGAATGGAAATGATAGATAATCTCTAAAGTCTTATGCATTTATTCCTCTTGGTATTTATGTAGATTTACCTTATTTTGTTGTTGACCTGAGTTTGTTTTCATTCTGGGATTCTGGTTGTTTTTTTTCTTATAGGAGTTCTAAATTAGTTAAATTAAAATTTCTTGTTTTGTAAGAAATCGATTTGTTTACGCTTTAAAAGGATGCTTAAGCTCGTGTCGTTGTGTTTAAGATCCATCCAGAAACTATTTTGTTTTGGCTTTTAATTTGATTTCATTGCACTAGAGTTGAAACAAAGAATAGGTCTTCTCAGTTTTGGTGATTCAGGTGATATAATCCTTTCTACAAAACAGGCACATTCGGAAATTGTGCTTACTCTAACGTTCTCTTTTAGGGCTTTTGTTTTTGAGTCCTCGAAATTCTATCATCCATATCTTTTTTTTATCGATAACTAGCTGCTTTTGCCCGGCTTTGTACGGACTTTAATTGGGTGGGCGATGTATGAGGTTTCGGTTAGAAAAGGGTAATAAAAAAGCTGATCTTTGTGTAACTAAAATGTACATTATTTGGCCTGAGTACTTACAATAATCGAACTGCAATGTTCTGATAACATTTCTAGATACAGATAGATGAAAACCCGTCGAGTATTTACGGGATTAGGTAAATTAGATAGTCCCATATACCGAGTGGAGGTTCATTCCAATTTTTAATTTGCTGCCTAAAGAATATTTATTCAAAGTTTCATGAAAAATCTGTTCGGTATTAACTGAATTAGCAATATTTTTTTCTATTTATGTCCCTATAGCCCTCCTACCAAGTAAAGACATATCTTATCTTGGGATATGCATTCGAAGTTTCATGAAAATTTGCTCGGTATTGACTGAATTAGGGATGCTTTCCTATTTTTGGTAATAAATTTAAATTTTTTACGTTCTCGACTACATTTGGATTCAATTTGTATTCGATATTTTAGCCCACTGTATCGAGTTCTAATCTTGATTCTTCAATCTCTTTGGACTTTTCCAGTATATGTACTAAATCAAGGCTGTCCAACCCGGGGCCCGTGGGCCGTATGCGGCTCAAGGCAAGTATCAATGCGGCCCGAAAATATTTAAAGTTACTGAAGCATGCCCATTTTTCTGAGGAATCATTTATGTGCTGTATGCGCTCTCGTGCTAAAGCTGCCAAGTGACAAGCACTATCGTTCTGTAGTAAATTCTCTTTCTGTTCTGTTGTTTGTCACCTGGCAGCTTAAGTGATATTTTTCTTCCCCGTCCTTAAACATGAAAACTGTATATGTAATGTTTTTTTTTGCTCGTCAGCTATAGTAATATACTTGTAGCCCAAAACACTATGTCTTCTTCCAATGTGGCCCAGGGAAACAAAAAGGTTGGACACCCTTGTACTAAATGTTGGGATACAGTAAGCTAAAGTGATTTTTCTCTTCATATTAAAACTATTTAGTAAACCTATTTATTTCTGATATTTTTATTCCTTTTATGTGCGCCCATTCCTCTCCTTTCTTTTTTGTCAAAAAGAAAATTTTTTTCTATCGATAATTTTTCTTATTTTTATTTTTATCGATTTTATTCTTTTGTAGATATTTTTTTTCATCTTGAAGCTTGTTTATAAATGCTATTAATTTTGCTATCGTTGCATTTTTTTTATTATTGTGTTATTTTAATCTCGATAAAAAGAACGGCTTGAACTTGATCTGAGGTTTTTTTTTTTTGTTTATAAGCAACCACCATGTTTTTTTTTTTGCAATCATCAGCAAAAATTTTTATCTGTTTTTTTTCTATGGTTTTGAATATATTGAAAACTACATAATCAGACTCAAGGGAGTCTTTGTTCAAGGAGCTCTTAACCTAAATTCTATTATTTTTTAATAAATAAATTTTATTATTAAAACTTTTTCTTTTTAAAAAAAAAAATAAAAATGGTTACAATTTTTTTCTTGTTTTTAGTTTAGTTCTAAACCAATTTTTTATATTTTAACTAACGAAATTATAGATGGCAGTAGTTACAGTTAACATATATATTTCAGTTTTCGAACAATACTCGAAATAATGAATCTCGGAATTTGAAAGTAGTGCGCATGGTGAAAATGATTTGTATTAGTGTTGGTGTTTTGGGTTGGAAAATAAACAGTCGGAAAATAAAAAAAATGTCAAAATGGTGAATTAAATAATTTGGACAATTTTCCAACATATTTTATGTGAAAATAACTTCATAATTATTTAAAATTAATGAAAGAAACATTTTTCATAGTTCGAATATAAAAGTGACTATAAATTTGATTAGAAAATTGTGGAAAATTCTTTTAAAAGGTAAGTCGAAATAAATTCAGATTTTTTTGGTTTAAAATGGAAGTTTTACTTTATTTGGTTGTATTTTATTACAAAAGTATTTCTCATCTTATTAAAAAGATTTAAATTTTCATGTTTTTGGAGTTTGTTAATAAATAATCCAAAACTAAAAGAAAACCTAACCTAAAAATGCCGGCAAAATGTTGAAAACTTTTCTTTTGGGATTTTCTAAAAACTGCTGCTCTGCTAAAATGTATTTTTATATAAAATCGTTGATTCATTTGAGTTCAATTAAAATATGCTTAATAATTAATTTGATTACTTCCGTTTTCTTTTTTTTGTCTTTTTCTTAAAAATATGATGAAAAAAGTAATGAATTTAAATTCTTTACCAAACTCTTACGAGCACACTAAGTCTTCTAAAACCCTTGGAGTATTAAATGGGATCACAAATTACCATCAATTTTTGTTGTAACCTTTTAGAGAAAAGACATCATCACAAAAGCTCGACCTTTAAATCTTATGCTATTAATGGATTCCGAATAGGTTCAATTACTTGATCCAATTATCCCTAAAGTCCTTTTTTTTGCCGTTTTTCTTCTTGGGAATTTTTGAAAAGAAGAAAATAGAAATTTTCTTTTTTTTCATTGAATTCAAAACGAGAGAAAAAAGTTTTAAATTTAATTTTCAAGAAAATGTGAGGGAAAAGATAAAAAAAAATCTTTCATTTTTTAAAAGGATACAATATTAATAAATAATTTTATATTTTATAGGAAATTTCTTTTTTGTATGATAAAAATATGTTTGGAACACTTCATAATTACCTAATAGGCGTTCAACGTGCTTGGAACGCACAAGATGGACAAACAGTTGCTAGTTTTATATCACTTAATGATAAACATATTGTCAATAGTAATCTATATATAGAATCACCAGAAGGTGCTGTCGAACGACAATTGGATCAACCAATCGATGAAATTGTTTCGGCACATCTTAAAGTACTTTATTATCTTGGATGTGAACGTATTTATTATTTAAATAGTTTCTTTTAACTCTCGAAATATTAATATACTTTAATTTTTTTAGCTCGTGAATATATGGAAGCGTATAAAAATCAAACATATTGTACACAAGCTGTTGTTAAAATGCTTCAATTGCTAAAAGAGGAAAACTGGTGTCTACCAATTATGTACACAGTTTGTTTGGAACTAAGAATTTTAGCACAGACATGCGAAGAGCAAGGTAATAATTCGAAACCTGGTGAAATTTTAGAAAAAGCTGCAGAATGTTTAATGGGATGCTTTCGTGTTTGTGCTGCTGATAATCGGTAGATATTTTTGTGTTACCTATTTTGTTATCATTATTAATAAAACCTTATTTTATAGTTCATCCGAAGAAGATACAAAACGTTTGGGAATGTTAAATTTGGTTAATCAACTTTTTAAAGTATATTTTCGTATAAATAAGCTGCATTTATGTAAACCATTGATACGTGCCATCGATAGCTCCGTATTTAAAGATTCATTTTCA
This sequence comes from Xylophagus ater, assembly GCA_963422695.1. Taxonomy (NCBI): domain Eukaryota; kingdom Metazoa; phylum Arthropoda; class Insecta; order Diptera; family Xylophagidae; genus Xylophagus; species Xylophagus ater. Next base: position 6,337,100 of record OY730478.1, read on the forward strand.
TTAGCCGAACAAATAACATATAAATATTTTGTCGGACGTAAAGCTATGTTCGATTCGGATTATAAAAGTGCTGATGAGTTTTTAAGTTTTGCATTTAAAAATTGTCTAAGACGTTATCCAAAGAATAAACGTTTAATCCTGATATATTTGGTACCAGTTAAAATGTTATTAGGTTTTATGCCAAAAAAAGAGATTCTACAACGTTATGATGTTCTACAATTTCATGAGCTTGCATGTGCTCTCAAAGAAGGAAATGTACGAAAATTCGATGATGTTATACAAAAGCATGAATCGTTTTTTATTAAATGCGGTATTTATTTATTAGTTGAAAAATTGAAATTTATCGCATATAGAAATTTATTTAAAAATGTTTATTTAATTAAAAATACACATCAATTGGATTTAATTAGTTTTCAATCGGCATTAGAATTTGTCGGCGAAACTAATATAACAATGGATGAAACCCATTGTATTGTTGCAAATTTAATATATGAAGGAAAAATTAAAGGTTATATATCGCATGTACATAATAAATTGGTTGTATCCAAACAAAATCCATTTCCACCGCTTAATACTGTATCTTAAAATTGTATTTAAACTTAATTATTAAATAAAAAAAATGTTTTTTTTTATATAAAATATAATATTTTGCAGTTTTTTGTTAGATTTTCTTTCATATATGTCGTATTGGAAAACTGTTGTCAGCATCTTAAGGGCTAAATCGAGTTTACTATTTAATTGAACCACTAAATTCGAAAAGGGCTCATGTCGATTTTTTCAAATTTTTCAGGAGACACAAAACATTGAATTTCTGTCACACTGTATTCTCGCAATTCACTTCAGAAAGACGTGTCTTTTTTTCACCTTGGAAAACAGACATGAGTCCCTTTCGCTCATGAAACATGCGTCTATACGTGAAGATAAAAAAATGTCGAAAAAAACTACATTTTGAAATAAAACCGACATGGGTCCTTTTCGAATTTGGTGATTCAATTGAATTGAAATTTGTTTGCAGAATTATTTGAGTGTTAAATTGTCTGACTGTACCATCTACTGGAGGTTGATTTTTATATGATTACATACAATTTCAGAGCACAAACAATAATGTCTGACTCAACAAATCAATTGCTCGTTGGTAAAAAGGCAAACACACCTCGCCTGGCACATTAAGTTGGTTATGGATAATTCAAATTCTTCAGAAATACATTCCGTCTAATGAGTGCCGGGAATTGTTCATTATGAAAAAATGTATTTTACCATTAAGTTAGTATCAATCTACCTAATTGTCACATAGAGATTTGTCGTGATTTGTTAACCAGTTTGTTTACTAATTTTGGTTTTGTTAGTTGAGTTCAAGTGTGCTCTGCGATTTTTAAAATGATCAAAAATATAGAACAAGGAGTTTTCCTCAAATTTCGGTTTGGACAACGAAATATATTGTACTGGATCATTTAAAATGTTGGCCTACTGTGAGTCAGGTATATCGAAAAGACGAGCATACAAGTGGTAAAAATTCTTCAAAGAAGGCCGTGAAAATCACGTCAAAGTCGCTCGAAAATCTAAAGTCATGTTGACTGTTTTTTTTGACTATCGTGGTGTTATCCACACGAGATTACTTCCGGAGTGGTAAACAGTCAACAAACAACATTATCTGGGCGTTCTGAAGTGTTTGAGAGAAAATTTCAGATTTGTGAAAGAACAATTCTTGGATTTTGCACCACGATAATGCGCTGTCCCACACAACATCGAACGTTGTACGCGAATTTTTGATCTAAAACTCAACAAATGTCATCAAGACCAAGCACCGTATTCGCTAGATATATTTCCGTGCGAGTTTTTCCTGTTCCGCCGGCTGAAATTACCATTTTGTGGAACACGTTTTTGAGTCCATTGAAGTCATAACACAAAATTAAAATTTATTTCATTAATTAATATGTATTTTTTTAATAAATTTTATTTTTTCCTTTTAATTTTCAGATATCCAAGAATTTTACGAGTTAACACTTTTGGATGATTCAAAAACAATCCAACAGAAAACAGTTGAAACTTTACAAATTGCTAGTAAATGGGAACAAGAAGGACATTCACTTAAAATTACTGATGTAAGTTTTTTTTTAAATTTTTAATTATCCTAATGATTATGAAAATTGTCTAATGAGGGAAGTTTTACATACGTGAAAGTATTTTGAAATTGTCGTAGATGATTCTAATAAAGGAGTTTTTGTATTGCAATGTTTCATATAAAACAATTTAAGATGGAATTTCTTTTAGAATGTGATTCCTTCGTTTATTGCGAGAACAAAATTGTAGGATAGGTGAGATCAATTCCTAATATCCATCAAAATATAGGGTATTGAAAAAAAAATCCTTTGTAAGGGCACACCAATGGTCGTCGGAGACTTTTAAAGGTTTTTTCGGTGGAAGAATTAATTTAGGACATCATTTAGATAAATTCTGGATCTTATTTATTATGTAAAAATTCTTAATATGGGTATGAACAGAGTTGAGATATTACCTTTTAAACTTAAAATTTCTGTACAAAAAAGTCCATTTTGAAAAAAAACCGACATGAGCCCTTTTCGAAATTGGTGATTCAATTTATTTCCTACGTAACCAGTATTGAGAAAAATAGTAAATGCGCCTTGGTTCATATGCAATCACGACTTCCACCTTGACTTGCAACAAAACCTTGTGACTGATGAAATGAAAAAATTCGCTTCGAAACATAATGAGAGATTGCAATCACATGCTAACATTGAAATGGCATCCTTACTGGATGTACATAATGTGCGGAGGCTAAAAAGAATCAAGCTTCATAAACTGATGTCTTAATCCGCGGTGGAAATTGTTTATCATAACTCTCCCCAACACGCGATTACTGAGAGAAGGAAATCAAAAGTCGATCATTGGACTGGTCTTGATAAACGGAGAGAGTGTTTTAGTGTCTGTAAGATTTCCTCCGCTCCTCGGGGGGAAAAGAAAACGTAACTTCCCTATAAAAGTTTTGCGATACTTTTTCCATAGAAGAAATAGCATCTTAATACTTCAACACTATCTTCTAGACATTTTTTTTAATATGAGACTGCAGATACATTTTTTTGGGACAGTTAATAGCCCTCAACTTTTTACTTGTGATAAAAATAGGGACTGTAAACTTCCAATTTCCTTATTAGGATGATCCTACTCCTATTTAGAAATAGTTTCGTTTCAAAAGCCATGTTATTTACATCTGTAAACCTCTTCTCTTGTTAGCCAATTTTCATAATCATTAGCTTAATTAGTATTTATTAATTAATTTATATTAAAACAAATAAGAAATTTAAATGTATTCCGTTTGTGATTAACAAAATTGATATTGTCTGTTTATATTGACTAATAAATACGTTTTGGTAGAACATTTAAAGAGGATATAGATATCGTAAATGTTTCAGGGATAATGTTGGGTCACAAGACTTTAAGGAAATCTCAAATTTATGAAGAAATTTCTTCAATAATCTTGTATTATTTTGTTTTTCTGGATAAAAAAGTAGAAAAAATCAAAATTGTAACAACTTTTGTTGAGAAAAATATAAGATTAAAACATTAATGGAGATACGTCTTTGGTAGAAACCTAAAAGAACTCAAATTAGATAAAAACTTTTGTGATTTTAAATTGATAAAAACAAGACGTAAAAGAAATCTCTTAAAGAAGAAAAAATATGATCTTAAGAAAGGAAAACAGTTTCTTTAATAATTGACATCATGAAAATTTTAACATCGCATGTTTAGTTGGGGTTTTGTCAGGTATATGTATTTTTTTCCTTCCTGCACGAAAACATCCTACCTTTATTCAATTGGAATGGACCTTTTTTGTTAAATAATAATACCTTGTTTTCTGTGTCTATACCATAAAATCCTTCCATTTTAATGGATAAAGAAAGGAATTCTTGAAATTTTCGTTACATTTTTGATGTTTTTCTAGAATAATATTACTGTTACCAATGGAAATACTGCACCTTCTAGGCGTCCAAAAAAATGTGGTCCGATCTTTATTTTAGAAACTGCGATGCTATATCAGAAACCGGAAAAACGAAAGAATGAAGATGCTTATGATGATGATGTATATTATAAGAAGCAGGTAAAAAAAAAGAACATCAAAAACTTTTATTTTCTTCCATAATTTTTAAATAAATTATTGATGTAGAAACTTTATCAAGAGAGTATCTTCAAAAGTTAGCGAAACCCACCAAAAAGCAATGAATTTATATTTTACTCTATTCCGGCCTGACTAGATAATGTGATTTAAATATCCCCACTATGCTTAAAAACCTGCTCGGTACAGAATTGAACCAGATCTGCCTTAAGTCCAAATATACTACAAGTGTATAAATTTCGTAGAATTCGGTCCTGTATTTTGACTTACATGAAACGTACAAAAAGTCAAATTCTGATAATAAAAAACTGTCAAAATTTCAATGAAATTGGACCACAAATTTTGTATACACAAATGTTTTTATGAACAGGTTTATGAATTAGTATTATCATAAGGGAATTTCGTTGGGAATTTAATTTAAGTTGAGCTTTAATACACAAACTGAGGAAATTTCATCAAAATTGGACGACTAATTTCGATTACACAACGAGTGTAAAAATAGGTTATATTTGAATAGAATGTGTTTTTAGACAGTGTTGACACACTCGAATGTGGTCCAAAAATAATCAGTCCCGAAGTTAAAGTCAAGTACATAAACTGTATGAATTTTGTCAAAATCGGGCCGGCGGTTTGTTCTGCATCGTACTTATAAAATTTTGTGTTGACATATATAAATTACATCCAAAAACTAATATCATCTAAGATTGGACGGTTTTAGACGGTTTTCAATCTGGAGATGGCAGATTTCCCTGGCATTGGCCGAAACCTTCTGGCGTATTAGTTTTTGAAGAATCCGCCCGTTTGAAGACCAATGTAAAACCGGCTATTAGGTGCAACACAATAACTATGAAAGTTTCAAAAAGATCAGACAAGCTATTTAGATTTTATAAACGATTTAAAAATGCGGAGGACCAGATGGACGTGGAGCTAATATTTTTCTGATGAAAGCAGTTTCGCACTTATTCCCAATCTATCGATGACTTCTAGAAAAAGTTTAGGTTTTCGCACGAATGTAATACTTTATAGAAAAACATTTATTTTTTCGTGAAAGTAAAAAAGGACCTCTGTGTGTATTTAATTATTAGAAAAAATCTTTGGAAACCTGGATTTTAAATGGAAAAAAATAGGTGAAAATTTTTAAAATTTCTTAAAATACAATGTCAAAAATCTAATCTAGAATAATTGTGAAAAATTATAATTCACCGATTCGAATTAATCTTTATTTATTTTGTGATATCATGAACGAAAATTTCGTTGAAACTTCTTCAGATCTTCAGAATTAGATTAATTTGATGCTCATCCATTATACGCGTTTGTTTGTTTCTAAATTCTTTCCTTGAAATATTTTTGTATTATTTTATGGTATAAATGCTTTTGTCTTACCACCTATTAAATCCATACAATTCCGAGACCTACATATTTCCAAAACAAAATGATTTTTTCATCCGCAAACTCCAAACCATTATTATTTCAGATATACGTATATTTCGGTATATACTCAAAATATGTTGCCCTTAGGGATGTAGAAACCATTTTGTATCTCAACAATTTGAAAAGATTTCATGGGTCTAAACATATATATATTAAAATAAATTTCCTGCTTTATGTCAACATCTTTTTGGGATACTTCTTTTCCATAGAATTGTTAAAAAGGAAATTCTAATTCATAATTATTATTATTTACATTTTTTTTTTTTTTGTTGGGCTCGGAAATATCGATCCGTTTTATTGACTAGAATTTCCAATTATTTCCCCCAGAAAAAAGAAAAACCAAGAAAAACATGTAGATTCTTTATTTTAGTTTTATTAGAATGTATGCCATTGTTGTCACCATCACCACCCAAAAGATTCATAATGACAAAAATGAAGATGTAGGAAAGTGCCAAGCTCTTCATATTTTTATTAACAAGAAATGTTTTTCTTATTGGTGGTTCCCCGTTCTCCACCACAAAAATATGAACTCATTTCATATAAAAATCCAGATATTCTAGAGAGAATATCTTCATAACCAAAACCTCTATAAAATATGTTCTGGGTTTCTAGGTTCAAGCATATAAAAAGTAAAATGTTTGTTGAAGATTTTACATGTCCTTTTCTTTTATGTAATGGCAAAGTAGAAATAACAATAGACAACATGAAGAGAAAATGTAAGAAGCTTTTAAATAATAATCTCAAAAGTATAATGGAACCGATGACGGGCCTCAAAAAGCGCGCCTAATCCACATATTCTATATATATATACGATGAAAAGGGAAACAAAACAAAAAAAGAAGGCAACAATTGGGAATTGGGTTGATTGGGGATGAAAGTTGTATAAGATATAATAGGAAATAGGATGTTTAGGAGAACATAGGAATGAAAAGTAGAATAAATTGAAATAAAAACAGAAACAGAATGAAAATAAAAGACTATATTAATATATATATATATATACCTAAACGGTTCCCATGACGGTGACAGGTAAAAATATACTTAAGGGCTTCGTTTACGTTCCATATCAATCCTTTTATATTTATGACATACATTTGAGTAACGATTACAGTAATAGAAAAATAAAATGTTGATTGTTCATTTTTTTACTTACGCTAAAACTTCTATACTGCACTCAGATGGGATGGATTGTTCCAGATCCGAGGTGGAATTTGGTATCTTTAGACTTGATAGCATTACCAAAAACGTCCGTGCTTTAAAAATAACGCCTTGTTTGTTTTTTGAGAAGTATATTTAAAAATTATCCTTTACTTTCCTAATATCTCTCTGGTAGTGAGGTACTACTCCGTAGGAGAGGGAAACATATGAGGGCATACTGCTTCTCTCCCCAAGTGAGATACAAATTCTTAACCAACACCGGATACTAAAATTCCTAAGAGAAATAGGCCTGAAGGAGGTGCTATAGAATAGGAAGTTAACCTAACTACTGCACTAAAGAAGAAGGGGTGCAATGGGTCTTAAAGGTCGCAGTACAAGAACACCCTAAAATTTAATCTTATCTTAATCTTCCTAAATATCGAAATAATTTTAGTGTATTAATATGTCGCTTTGCGATAAGGTTTAAAAGAGTGTTGAAATTTCTCCAATTCCATTACAGCGAAAATTTGATATGAAGAACATCTGTGTAGGGATTGGATCCTGATATATATTGTTGCATGCTACCCCTCTGGTTTGAATGTTATAAATGATAACAATTTTTATTTATGTGAAATCGGTGTATAAAGTTTATTTACAATAATTTCTACGTTAACAATTAGTCTTAAAAAATATTTGTCTATCAATTTTTATTAATTTATACAAAATTAATTGTTCCACAATTTATTTACAATGGAAAACACTATTAACTACTTATTACTTTACTAAATTTATCAAATTACTTTAATATTTCACTGATGTAAACACTTTTGCTGTTTAATTTCAACTGTGTCTCTGATTATCACTGGTCAAGTTCTGAATTTGAACTGTGTCAATTTCTTCGGTGTTTCCACTTGATATACTCATCGTCCAAGTTTGAGAATATACATGGAAACGTACTTCTAGAAACGTCAAGAAACTTATTCTTAGAATTTTTTGGAAATGTCAAAACGATATATGATCATTTGTGTGGCTAGTTCGTGTTTTCTTAGAATCTAAGGTGGTTTCGAGAACCATCAATGTTCCAATTTTATGGGAACTATTTTGTTGGATCGTATTTGTTGAAGTTTATTGTAAAATTCCCGAAAATTTTAATGTCCAAAAATGTTTTCAATCTTAATTTATATTTTATGTAATTCTTTATATTTGAATTAAAATGTTCCACATATTTTGTAAACCGCAAAATAGCTTTTTTTCCTTTAAAAAAAGGAAATTCCTTTGTATGTACGTTTAAACGCTATATTCACGTTTTCCATAAATTTGAACAGAATCAACAACGATTCAAGAAATTACGGGCTCATTTTTTCCTACATACTTTCGCGTGAACATTAAAATATTCACGTAAAACATATGAGTTCTTTTGACATGTGAGAATATAATATGATGGCAAGTATACATCCCTTAAATATATCCTTAGTAGAAGTCTTTAAAGAGGGGTACGTACTTCCTATAAGTATATAGTATAACATCATAGAATTCCATAAAATTAGATATAATATTACGTTAATGTTGTGTGTTGGCCCGTTTTTTTTTTGTTGCTGTTTATTCGGAAGGTGTTATTACCAGCTTTTTCTTCCTATATAAAAATTAGCATAATCCACCTTAATTTGCTTTGAGTTTTATCACAAGTGCTGTGCTCTGTGTACGTGGTTTCATTTCAAAATGGCCTTTTTTTATTTAAACTGAAAATATGTTTTAATTCTTTAATTTTTAATGTTCTCAAAAGAAATGCTTGCATGTTTGTTTAAACTTTTTTTTTTGAATTTTTTGGCACTTATTTTATAAACTTTTTACTAATTGGAAATTTCTGTAAAACTATAGTATTAAAATATTTACTTTATTGATTGATAAATTTAATTAGATTTGTTTCGGAAACACTTAACAGATTAATATAAATTACAAAATGGTTACTAAAGCTTTTCCAAATCTTTTAAAAACTTCATAAAATTAAATTAATTGATTAGTAAACAATAAAAAATTAAGAAGAGTTAAAGTTTTGTTGGAAATTTTCTATGATATAATTTCAGGGTAATTAATGTAATACTTCAAAACGTCTTCGTGTTTGCCCTTTCTTTTCGCTTGGGAACTGAAATCTTGAACTAGATTGAGTTTTAATTAACTTTGATCCTGTCATATAAGCTTTAATTTCAAAATAAACTTAACTCATTATATGATTGGAAATAGATTTGTTTGATTTATGTAGGTCTGCCCTTACGTCAATCTACACAATAGTTCAAAAATGCCTGATTTATATATATGTACTGGGTCCGGCAATTGAAGTCTCTGTCTAATTCAAATCGCTGTCAAATGTAAACCGTACATCTTTCAATACTAAAATTTTACATGAATGTTGCTTGACATATTGTCTGTCAGCAGATTTGACTCGTGAATGGAACCGTTTAAGCCAAGACATTGTGCGACCATTGTTTTTACACTTTGACACTTCAGTTGCCGGACCCAGTATTAATATAAATATACGAATTTATGCTGAATTTCAGTAAAATCGATCAAAGCATAGTAAACAAAGGGAAAGTTATAGCGGAAAATTGTCTCGTCTATGAACTGTCATGGTTTTTTCATTTAGTTTTTTTGATTATTTAATTCCAAAACGACTTGACCGATTATGATCTTATTTTTAAAGTAGATTTATACTCTTACGCCCATCATTACCACAAGATTAAAATCAAATAAGATGGAAGAATTCTATAAAGGAAAGGAACTAGAAGTTACAATCATGATTTCTATATGGTGTAATTGTCCATCTATTGGCGAGATACTAAAATTGTATTATAGGGAAAAAATGTTATGGTTTTGATGTTAGATATGAAGGATTCCGGTTCAGATGGCGTATATGAATTCAACATATTGGAATAAAGATTGGTCAAATAATTTTCGTGGCAGTTTATATAAGTTTTTTTACATTTTTATAAGAAAAAGGTGGCGTGCCTGGCCCGTATTCTCTAGTGTCTAGTACATACAATATATTATGGAAAATATTTCTATTTCCACCACCCTAGAATACCTAACTACTGTCTGGAAAACAAAAATCAAATAAAACATGTCTTTTGAAACGTACGTTTTTTTTTCTTCATAAAAAAACCTTATTCCAGGTTAATGCTCCCTCCTAGATAGCAGAAAATTTTGCAGTTTACCTACAATAAACAGGAATTCCTTCTCATTCCTTTTTATTTAAAACATTTTGTTAAATCTATAACATTATAACATCAATAGTTGAGTTCGTGCAGGGTTCTTTATATCAAAAGGCAGGAAGGAACTATTTTCATTTTCATATAAATTAAATTGCAGACGAATAATATTAAAGTTTTCCCGGTGTTTTTTCTCTTATTTGGTCGATTTTGAAAACACAATTTCATGAAAATAATTACATAGACTAGTAGTATTCCTTTTTCCCATTATTCAAAAAGGAAGTACAAGACGTTTGCTTCTAGTTGTATACAGGATGGGAAAAAAAGGTTATTCTGAATAACAAAACAATTTATTACAACATTAAAGAAAGTATCCTAAAGAAACAGTTTATAATTTACTACAAAAATTGCTACTAATAAGAAGACCGAATATGGTTTTTTTTTTATCAGAAAAATCATTTTATAGAAGTCCATTGAAAACCTGGTTGTTAAACTTTAACACTATGGGAAATAGTTTATTCTTAGTGGCGCGTCCATGGTTACCTAGGGGCCTAGGCAAATTACAAATTTAAAGTATTTACAGGAAATTTCCTACGCGGAAACGGAGTTCTGTATCATTTTCTTTAAGCTACCCTAAAGGTTTTCCGTCTGGATTTTTTACATATAGTAAATAATATTTCTGAGGAGGAAATCCGCTGGCTAATAATGACTATTTTGTTGATGTCCCTTAAAATCGGGTGCCCCAAGCAATTGCCTTATTTCCCTACGGTGTAATTGATATACGTAGTACGTAATTCCTTTAAATTCTAAATTAAATGAAAATCACTTAAAAATTATAATACAAATTTTAAATTTTATAAATAAAAAAATTTACGAATGAAAAACATGATAACACACATCTGGCAACCCGCCAAAAGAAAATTTTATATCATGCGTATAAGGAAAAGGACCTGAGAGAAAATGTGAAAGAGAAAATTCGAAAAAATATGTTTGAATTTCTATTCCTTATCATTTCTATAGAAATCGAGAAAAGCGGGAAAATTGGATAAAATTTGTAGTTGACAAAATATTAGTTGAATTTTCCAAAACTCCTTTTAGATAAATCCGTATTTTCTTGATCTCTTGTTCTTCAGTTTCACTAATAAATTGTTTTAAAATTATTTATTAGGTTTTCCCGGTATTTACGCATACCCTTATTGGTTTTTCATGTCGATTTTCCAACTTTTCTATTTGAATTTTTATGCATACGTTTGTGTTTATGCAAAAACATTTGTATTCTTTATTGTTCCTATTTGTCTTCCGTTTCCTTTTTTTATTCTCCTGTTGTTTTTCTTTTAAAATTGTGTTCTATTATTGTGCATACTTTTCGTTTTTTTTTAAAGAGTCCTCTTCTTTTTTTTTGTCTTCTTTATATTTGTTTGGGCCTTTTTATTATATCCTTTTTTTTTTTTTAAACTGGAAAAGAGCATAAATATTTAAAGAAAATGAGAGCGAAAGCAAGAAAAACAAACAAGAAGAGAGTAAATAGAAAAACAAAACAAAAGTTGGTATAGAAAATTTTGATGAAAATCCTGTTCTTCTTCTTCGTCGTCCTTTTTTGTTAGTGCAGAAAATCAAGCTGAATTCCTATTTCTTAGGGAATCAAAACAGTTACCAAACGCCCATTGACAGATGGCGATGTATTTTTGAGCGCCTAAAATTATGTTGATTGTGTGACAGACCTAAAAAAAAAAAGAAAAAATAGGTTTTCCCTATTCCTGTTTTCTTTTTTTAGTTTTGTTTTGTTTGTTTTAAATTTTTTCAATCCTTTAAACTTTTATTGTTGAAAAATTAAAAAGGAAAACTAAAGAAAAGGAAAATTTTTTCGCCTAAACTTTTTAATTAATTTCGGATTGGAAATCGTGTGTGTGTAAAATTCTTTTTTTTTTTTGCTATTAATTTTCATGAAAACTAATTAAAATAAAAAAAGCAAAAATAAAAATAGGAAAACTCTTATCAATCGGGGAAAATTTCAAATTTTTCTATAAAGTGTTTGAGTTTCCCTATTTTTTCTTTACGTTCGAAAAGAATCTACAAGTGTTTCGATTTTATTGTGAGAAGAAAAAAGGATATATGAAAATTTTTGTAGAAATTGAAAAGTGTTTTTCCTTTTCCTTTTTGTGCGTCTGATAATTGAAAAACAAAAAAAGAAAATACAATTTAAAAATATATTGAAAAAAAGAAAAAATTTTTTGTTGTCAGGCACTTTTTTCGGTTTATTTTTAAAACCTTGTTTTTTTTGGCAACATATGTGAACCAATAGGAAAGCACAGGTCCTTTAAGTCTGCAAATCGTTTGTTGTCTTTAATTTAATAATAAACTTTTCTTTGAAACAAAAAATATATATTTATGTGTTTTTTAAAGAATATTTTTTTTCTACGATTACAACATTTTCTTTTTCCTTTTTTTCTGTGGTATGTCTTCCCTAATTTTGTATGGTCGTGAAAATTTTGTTTGTATAAAAAACTTCCATAAAATTTTAATTATAACTGATTTAGAAGGATTCTCTTATCGATTGATAACACAGACAAAGAAGAAGAGAAATGAATTAATTAAATTAACGTCATATTTTTAATCAATTTAAAAATATTCATTTAATTTCGGTTAGATTTTCCTTTATTTTTTTTCATGAATAAACAATTCTATATTCTTCAAAAGTTTCTGGAATAGAAGCTATTTTTATATAACAACTTAATTCTATTATATTTCATTATTAAACATTGGCAATATTGAAATTTATTATTAAATGTATATAAATAACCTATGTAGGTCCTTTTTAATGATATAGTGGGAGTTTATTTCGAATATTTCAATTTTGAAAAGATTTTTTAAGGCCATTATAAATTCGTAAAGGACATTTTTTTATACTGTATATTAAAGTATCATTATCGTCGAATACAAAAGCGTCTACAAATTTTGAATATAATTTTTTTTTTTACTTCAAATTTCAATAAAACCTGTCCAAGGACAACGGATTAGAATATCGATGTCTGAAATTATTATGAAAATATCTGAAAAATAGAATAGAATTATAAAAGATTAAAATAATACTTAGAGATATTCGACTGTGTTTCTATACATTTTCATCAATTTATTAAAAATTGCTTATTTTCAGGCGCACAATAAAATTATTTGTAAGAAAAACAGGCATGTTGTTTATTTCTTAATTAGTTTTTAATAGTTAGACATTTTGATATTCTAGAAATAAAATATTTTATTCAATGGTTATAGTTATTTCATTTAAGTTTCTGAATAAAATCTGAATAATTTAAAAAAAAACGATAAAACTTTATGGACATGCCAAATTTTTCTCTGAATCTCAATGAGTTTCTTCACTATCCTTTTGATCGGAAATTTATTATGAAATCTAACTAAACTAATGATAATAGTAAATTTGAATCGTTCTGGCTTAAAACTTTTCCAGCTAAAAACGAAAAAGAAAAACGACAAAACTTTCTGATTATGGCGGTTTTTTCTTTAAAACTCCATTCAACTGCTGTCGGTTTTGCTCAAATATAATATCAAAATCAGAGTTATTGAATGACAAAACCCACAACAGTCTGTTCGTCATAAGTTCGTAGATCAATAGAATTGATAAATTTAAAATAAAAATGTTTTTTCTATTTTTAAGTACAAATTAATATCTATTGTATTTCGGATTATATTTAATATGATACCCAATCGCCTTAATTTTCTATTATTAGTTGTCATATTTGTAGAATTTAAGGCTAATTTTTCAGAATACCACATCCACGTTCCTTTTTATTGGTTTTTCTTCAAATTTAATCTTCATGATGGACTGCACATTTTCTATTCGATTTAAGCTTTTTATACGGGCTTAATTTTACTTATGATCTCAAAGGATTGATTGAAATTGGTATTTTCTTTTCTTTTTTTTGTATATCCCCAAAATAGATATGTTTTAGGGAACTGAAAATTTGTATCTGTCTTTGACAAGAAACATACTTTGTGATTACCTTGTGTAAATGTAGACATACGAACGAGGTTAATGAGTTACATACTGTTGACAGGGATAGAATTTGATCCAGGCCCAGCCGCGAGCAAACTTCTACTCAGATATTTAATACCTTCAATACCATGATTAACTTCTGACAAAATTTTTGGATATGATCAACGGATTTTTCCATCAGATACTTTAATATTTTCATAGTTTTATTGTAATCATTTTAATTTGCATACACGTACGTATTACTTTCGGCCAAAATGGTCATGAAAACGTATCTCAATATCCAATTTAATTTAATTTAATCAATAAAAAGAAAACCTTTTATAAACTCTTTCAGAAATAACCAAAAAAAAAAGAAAATCCATTGAACAAATTTATTTTAATACAAAAATCTAAAAGCCATAGCCATAGCCATAACAAAATCCTAAATCCTAACATAAAAATAATATTATATTTTTCTGTTCATAATTATATTTGAATCACATCCTTATATTGTCGTTTAATGGTGAATTAAATGAAATCATCATCTTATATAGAACATTAAGACAAGGCTCTAACAAATAAGTAAACAAAACTTTGATTTTCCTCAGAAAAAAACTCCTTTCAACTTAACCATATACGCTTTTATTAACCTCTTATAACTCTCATGGCTTAAGAGTTATCCATTGAAAATGTATATAACTATATTGAATATAATATTATTAACTACAAATATGATATATAGGGTAAATTCATCAAATCACGGATATTCTATCAAAAAAAAAGTCCATGTATTAGTCATGATTAAGGCATAATACTTACAGGACGATCATTAGAATGATGAGAATAATTTTGCTAAATTAACCTATTTTAAAGATTAGGATTAAAATGAACGATAAAGTTTATTTTAATCCTTAAAGTTGAAATTATTTTAAATTTCTTCGACAGTTCATGCATAATTTGGAAAAATTAGTCAGTTTTCACTTATTCTACAACTTTTTTTTCATTCTAATGATCATTCTATAGCTTAGGCTATGAGTAAATGAGTATAAAGAGATGTAAAATTCTAATCAACTTTCATTTAACATGAGTAACATGAGTAAACTACATTAGGTCTTATGGCAAGAGCCTAAAGCTCCTAAAAATTTCTTCCATAAGATCTAATGTAGTTTACTCATGTTACTTATATTAAATGAAAGCTGTTTAGAATTTTACATATTTTTATACTCATTTATATCTTTGGCTTAGGCCTCCAACCCAAAAATTTAATTTCGCCTGTTTCAGTGAATTAAGCCACTAATTTTTGATTCGCAAACAAAATTTTGAGATTGCTATGTCATAACTATTTACCAATTTACATCCCTGAAGCAAGCAAAATAAACTAGCGATGTGAGTGAAATAAACGATAGCTTATGCAAAAATCAATTAGTATGAAAAGTACGGCAAACATTGAAGGCAACATTTTGCCCGAGATATTTTGTCAGTGCCTGTGAATATGTGTGAGGTATACCGTGTATTAATTTTACATATAAATTTAAATTAAACTATCTCGCTCACATTGTTAGTAAAAATTTTGCATGCTTCGGTGATGTAAACTGGGCTTACTATAAGCTCTTTTTTGTATAGTGTCTGCGATTTGGTACATTCACCCTATAAAGAAAAAATATACAAAGATCTTAGTTAATGGACCATAATTTTTTTTTCCCCGAAAATTGGCGACTTACTTATTCCAACCAAAAAAAGTATATAGAAACATCTTTTTTAACATCTCATTCGAGAAAAAGAAAGGAGCGCAATCAAATGAAATGGCAAGCAAAGCAAAAAGGAAACTTGAGAAAACTCTTAATCAAATTTATTTATATCCATTATACATAAATAAGAATAATATATCTAAAAACAAAAACAAAAAGTCGGTTTTTCCTTCCTGAAAATGCTGGAAAACCGACATTTTTCGAAGGCAGTTAATTATATATTTTACATTTTCTCTTGTAATACTATTTCGGCACGTTATTACTTTGATATTAAAAATTTAATTTTTCCACTTTCATGTACTTTTCTCTTGGGAAAATTATCATGGTTTTTTTATTTTTTGTACTTTATTATACAAATTTTATTAAATTTATTTTAAGGATCTATTAAAATATACGAATAATTACGTACTACTATTTCATGTTTCGATTAATCACTAATGCTATACAATTACTTATTTTGTTAGTTTTTTAGGTTTTTTTTGTTTTTAGATAATTCTCGGAATATTTTGAACTCCAAACTACTTACGAAATTAAATCATCTAAATAGATTTCTGTTGGGCTGTAATTTATGTTGTAACTTAGAAAATTGTTATCCAAAAAAACAGTTAGTATAGGTGAAAATCTCTTTAAAAAGGTGGGAGCCTCATCAGTCCAACATATACACAACAAATTACTTCGTTTACATGATCTACTTGAAGTCGACTTCAATCCAAAAATCGTGCATGTAAACCTGGATCGACTTCAAACGGGACTTGAGCCGATCCGATCACAAAAATTTTTCTGATCGACTTGAAATTTGCATATAAACCCAGATCAACTTCAAATCGACTTGAAAATTTAAAATGGAGTATGAACACAGGCGAAACAACCTAAAAAAGGAAAATTTGTTTGCGTCTATGAAATTGTCGTTGATTTCAAGTCGATTTTAAATCAATCTTTCGATCCGGTAAAGCTAAAAAAGGCGGATTGAGTTTCAAATCGATCTCAAGTCAATTCTGAAGTCGCCATGTAAACCAAGTAAGTGATGTCTTTAATCCAAGTTCGTGAGAAAAAGAAATAACTATTAAACGATAAAGTTAAAAGAGAGAAACACATTTCTATAATGCAAATTAGGTTTTGTCTTTTTACTCACAAAACATCACCATCGTCTGTATGTTGGCCTCATGAAATATCAAAAATATATTGTTCAACTCCATTCTTCAGACATGAATGATTATTAAAAATATTCATCAATAAATTATAAATTGCCTATTTTTAGGCGCTTTAAAAAATGAGACATTATCCTTTAAGACAATTATAACCAACTGATTTAATTTGAAATTTAGTTTGATACATTATAAGAAAAGAAGAAAAAGGTATTCCGCCATGTTCGTCTACTCTACACGATAAAGAAAAATATATTGAAATGTGTAAATCTTCTTATAATCTGATTTTATACACAATCTGACATGTACAAATTGTTATTGAAAGTATTTCAATATTTTTTTTTGCCTTTTCTCTAGTCCTGGAAAACTGTTGAATTCATAAACTTTTCAATATTTTTCTTGGATTTTATCCAATTTTTGTATTGGACAGATTTTTCTTATTCTTCCGAATTCTAAAGGAAAAATTTAGTATATTGAAAAATGAGATTATTTACGTACCTTTTTTTTGTGAAGGAAAAAGATATGATAAGATCCGAACTTTTGGTCTATGTTCCGTCATTCATGCTGATAGATATTCGAAATATTTATTTTCGTATTATTTATAATATACTGTACCCTCAACATCCTACTAAAGGGGTAATTTCTACTAGCTTTTGGGGTGTTGTTGGTTTGATACTACGTTTTTTGAAGACGCTTTTTTTAGTAAATATAAATATTCCAATGAAAAAAAACCTTTGATTTGCGCCATCTATCATTTGGTAGATAGTACTATCCATCCTACTGTCCATGTCTCCTATTCATCGCTAATTAGCGCCCGATATTATTCGGCGCTAAATATTTGTATGATAGACGCGGATTGCATTCTGAAAAATATACAGCAAATATACACGGAGTTTTCTGTATATCGAACAATTTATAGAGTAAAGTGTTTACTTTATAAAATCAATTAAATATTTTAACTGTAGTTATTTCAAAAGAGATACATTAAAAAGGATGTAGATGCACTCCAAGTACATATTATATAAAATGTAAAATGATTCTTTGATCATACACAAAACGTTCGAGAATTTGAAGAAGTCATGTGAAAATTCTGTTGTACAAATACTTCCGTGTTCTTAATAAATCTGTTCCTAAAATTTAATATATACTAAAAATTAAACCCATTTGTACAAATGATTTTCAGCATCACAAAATTTCCTACGATATTTATTATGAAAGTTCAAAATTCCTACGAAAACTGGTAAACTTTTGTTAGACTTTGAATTATTTAAGGTAAAAGTTTTCAAACATGTTTTAATTAGATTTACAAACAATACTGTTTTAATTAACAAACAAAATACTTTTACTTCTCACTTTAGACAATGTCCAGACCAATTTCCATATATCTTATTTCTATAAATAACTTTTTATCTATTATAAATGACCAAAAAGAAGTTTTTCCCAATGGAAAAAAAAATTTGCTTGTATCTTATAGAAAGTTTAATAAAAAACTGAACTTGGGAAATTCATTGTCTCTATAGTAGCAATAGTTATGTTACCCCAAAAAAAAAGAGGTAATTCGAGCTTCAGTTTTCGGGAAATGTCTTCTATAACGCCAACATGTAGAGACGATGGTAACGTCTTAAATTCCATCATGGATAAACGGAAAATTACTATTAAACGAGGAGATTTAAAGGAGAACAACACGTCTCTAATGCATTTTGTAGACGTCAGCAATATCTATATTGGTTGGTTTAAGGAGATATATATCTCCTTTTAAGATTCCTATTCTTTGACAATTCTTTTCAGTGATTCACGTTTTGCTTTTTGAGATTCTTCTGTTTTACAAGTAGGTAGGTTTTTTTTTTTGTAAAGAATAAACGTTTTCACATTTTGATGTGAAATTTTCTTTTTTTTTCATTTATTGGAAAATTTTGTATAATAAAAATAATATATTTAAAAAAAAAAAAAGTAAGCTTTCACATGATTTATGTGTATTTTAACGTGTTTCAAAGAACGTTATTATTAAAACAAGAAAATCAATTCTCAGCACATTTCCTTCACGTATATTTTCCGAGATCAAGAAAATTCAAACAAATATTTTGTATTTTCAGCAAATTTTCAATTTTAGTACATTGTACTCGTTTCGAATATTGATTTTAAAATTTATTTCTAGTTGATATCTTTTACCTACCACCCAAAAACAAATTTTCCTTCCTACTTTAATATTAAGAAATACATAAAAAAAATGCTTGATTTCCTGGAAATTTAGATTTCAGTACTGTACTAATAATAAAAACGTAGCTACAAAGCCAGTACCCGGATTTCCATACAAAATCTGCCTCGCAGCTATTGAGATATTACTTTTAGGATACCTAGGAAAAAAATGGTGGGTGTACTATGAGCCTATGGTATTAAAAAAAATGTTGAAAACTTAATATTATTTTTCCTTTTTCAATGGTGTAGTAAATTAATTTCAATTTTTGGGCTAATGTAGCCTAATTTTTATCTATAAAATGTTTTTTGTCTTCCAAAACGATTCATTATCCTGTTTACCAGACAAAAATTAATTTCGAAAATTTGTATGTCCTTTTTTTTTTAGAGATTTGTATAAGGTTCATCGATAGAAACCTACACAAAAAATTTCAGCCCAATAACTGCTGTGTGGGTAGATTTTCTATGGAAATCCGTCTACAGCCTTTATTATAGAAAATATATTGTTATACCTTTGTTCTTTTCCACTAACTGCTGCTTGACCTCAATTTAATGAAACTGGTCGACAATAAAATAGACTAATTTGTGATAATAGTCGCCGCCACCGCCAACCATCATTGTATTCCGACACTAATATACGTATTGATTTCTTAGACGCCACATTTTTTCCCATTCCAATGCAAATTTACCTTCGATATAATATAATAATTTACTATACTTTGAAAATTAAGAAATATAATTCCACATAGAGAGAAAACTATTCTACTCTATTTGAATTGTTAAAATTAATGTTCAGAACTACAATATATAGTATATTAATATATTGAAATTACCTTCTTTTTTAAGAATTTTTTACACGTTTCCTTAATAAATAATTTATATGTATGTCGTTCCGTATGTTCACCCATCCGCCTTCACTTTAATATAAAAAGAATTTCAAGTATGGTGTTTATAGGATATATACTCATCGAAAATAGAATCTATAATACATCCATTCCCATCCTGTTCAATGGCCGTTATTAATATACATTGTGTTTGAACAGGAATTGCAAGGAAAAAAAAAAAAAGGAATCTTATAAATTTCTTCGTTTTTTTTGGGTCAAAATTCTTTTCTATTATTATATCAAAAGTTCCTTCTTACGACTACGATATACTGTGTGTTTCCTTTTTCCTTTTTTTTTTTTTGTTTGCTGTTAATATTTTTAGATGGCTGAATTTAGAGAAAAGACATTTTTAACACAATATGGCGACAATATTAAAAGATGTCCCAAAATTCATGCAAGATTTGAATTTCGCGCCATTTGTGCGGTAAAGTGTTGCCAACAAAAAAAAACAGACAGCGTGACAGCTGACAGTTTAGGGTTATTAAAAATGGAGTGCTACACGCGAAAGAATAACGCTTTTTCATTGTTGAACAATATTTTAAAAATAACTAGGGGACTCTTGGGTAGATGATCAGAATTGGCCGCTCAGATCATGCGATTTAACCCCGTTGGACTTCGTTCTTTGAGGTTTTTTTGAAGTCTAAGGTTTATGCCAACAAGCCCCCATGGCCACCCATGTCTTGAAGGAGGAAATTGGGCGCTATATCAACGAAATTAAGCCACATTTATGCAATTATGCAAAACGGTAATGGAAAAATTCAACAAAAGAGTGCGTATGTGCCGGCACAGCTGTGGAGCTATATACTCTATATGCTATTTCATACATAACCCTATACTGTATAGTTTATAAATCAATAAAAAAAATTTACAATTTTTAATTATAAAGATGTGTTTTCCATCAAAATTACTTCTTGCATGAATTTTGGGACACTTTAACGGCGTGAGCTACGGAGACACTATACATTTTCTTATCATTTGTCAATTATTAAACGTAATTTAGCTAAACATTTTTTTCAGGGATATTTTGAAACATCCTGTACATTGGCTGATTGTTTGATTCGCACAGTAAAAGGAAACACAGTATTTTATATATCGTAATATTGTCTATCAATATCGATTTTATAGTTTTCTAAACAATGATTTTTACTACCCAATATTGTCAAGTATATAAACGATATATCTGTATTTTAAGGATCAAAAGAGCTACACACTACTACAGTATATTATAATAGAATCCTTTTTCCATGAAAAAACGACGGATTGAAATGGAAAAGTAAATACTAAGAGTATATATAAAATATTTTTTTTTTTTTCGTTGTTGTTCACAAAGTGAAATCAATCTAATCGAATATTTACCAAAAAAAAAAAAAAAGGAAGAAAATCTATAAGAATTTTGTACGCGCCTATTTTATACTATATTAAACTAAATCAACAAATTTTTTCAATATCACAACAAATTGTTCGTTTTTCGGTTGAAGTAAATTTTCCTTGTTTCTTTTTCCTTTCTTTCTATTCAAGTTTCCTTTTTTTTTTGGGGTGCGGCAAAGAAAAACAAAAGGATATTGAGAATAAAATATATATATATAAAGAAATATTTATGTTGATTTTGAAATTATCCTAAAGGCATATTTTTGGTTTCGGAAAGAACAAGAAAGCCTGTTGATTTCCTTTTCTTTTTGTTTTTCCAATGAAAAGCAAAAACTTATCTGAACAGAAAAAGGATATAAGTTTTTTTTTTTCTTTCCAAGATACTTATTATGAAATTAGAAGGAATATATTCTATACAGATTTTCTTCGTTCTAATTGTATTTAATTATTATATTTATAGCAATAAATTAGTTCAATTTTTATATGTTTCTCATAATATCGAATAGATTTTCTTTTCTTGATTGCTAATTGATTTTTTATTAACTATATAGATTCCCTTTCTTCGTTTCTTTTCTCCTACTATCAGGAATATTCTAGCCAATACTAAATTATGACTGTCATAATTATTCTAGCCAATATTGAATTATGACTGTCATAATTTAATAGTTTGTTTTTGAGAAAAATTTTGATTCGGTCATAATTTATGACAGTCACAATAATTTTTTAAATTTTATTTTAGAGACAAACTATTACTATAAATCACTAAATTATCACTATTGTATACCATAGTTATAATATTATCAATTGTTGTGATTGCAAATCAGTCATATTTTCAGAATAGAACTGCAAATCTTAGAAATCGTCACCACGAAAGCTTTACCAAAGGATTCCTGTGAAAACTTATTTATTGACAATTGTTTTAGTTTAGTTTCTTTAGTTTCTAGTGCGAATTAAGTTCTAGGATATGTTGTGAATTTCTTCTCTATAATGTAGATTGAGATTGTCAATTCCCGCTAATATACAATCGGGCCTATACTGAGAATCACGCAAACAAAACTGAATATAGTGAATAGAAAGGCTTTATAATTATTGTGGCATTGTTTAAACTGTCACGTTTGTCATAGGATATAGCAAACATGAAAGCCGACATGAACATTTAATTATTTTACCGTCATAATTATTTTAAATATCTACAATATATGAACTGAATTTTTTTACCATTTATTTACACTCTATTTACTCATTTTTAATCGATCTTATTAGCTTAGTTAGTTGCATGTATTGTTATACTAAATTTATCATTAGTCCCTATTTGAAAGTATTCCTAATACAAAAACTTTATTAAGCTGCATGCAATAAAGCAACTTTTTGAAATTAAAGAAATAATTGCAAAGTTTTCATGTAACGAAAATAAAGGCACAGGTTGGGCTCCAACATTATTATCAGAGTAGATAATAGGGAATATGAATTAGTAATTATCTAAGCATGCAAATTCCATTAATTTTGCAGATTCTAGATAAAAAATAAAACGAATTCCCTCGAGTTTTGAAAAATGTAGTCAATAAAAAAATATATTTATTATAAGCCTGTTAGTTAAGTGGAATTCCCTATTTTCATTTTGCTGCACATAATTTTTGCGGAACTTTGTAAATTATATATTGCTTTCGATCTAACCAAAAACCATATAAGTAGCAAAATTTTAGATGTTATGGCCTCAAATTCACTGCGAATGTTGTTTTTTAGTTGAGGTATAGTCGCTGGCTTATTAACGTATACGTTTTTTTTAAATAGCCCAAAGAAAACCGTCAGGAGCGGTTAAATCAGGTGAACACCGAGGCCAATTGAAATCACTTCTGCGCGAAATAATGCGATCACTAAAAATATTCCTTAAAAGGACTATTGAGTCCCTTGCAGTATGAGCTGTGACTCCATATTTTGGAACCAAAGGGTTAAATGGTTTACCATAGCTGGTCTTAAGAAATTTCCCAACATCGTTCGATATTGAGCACTATTGATGAAAACTGTAACACCGTCTTTATTTTCGAAGAAATATAGGCCAAAGATCCTCCCAAATGTTACACCGCACCAAACACTACACTTAAGTCGGTGTAATTGTCGTTGATGAACTGCTCTTAGATTCTCCGTAGACCATATCCTTCAGTTCTGCTTGTTTACAAAGTCATTTAATTGGAAAATATCGACGATAAAAACGCTGAAAACAATAGACCGTTGATATTCGAAAAAGTTCAGTGATTTTCGAAAATTTTCATTTCACAGCTTAAGAGTCATATGCTTAACATGATAAACTATTTAATTACTAGTTATATCCTGACCTGGGACGCATGAAAAGATGGGAATCTGAACACAGTTCTCTCTTCCTTTTAATAGTAAAAATGAAAGAATTATGCATGGTGGAATTTCGAGGTGACATCAGAAAATTTTGACATATTTTTCTATAAATTTGCATCAGTAAATTCTAAATTGCCTATTTTCAGGCTTATATTGAAATTATTTTTAATGAGGACAGTGGAGCACTGCAAAACTAACTATTTATATAATGTAAAAAAATATATATATTTGACATCACATGGTGGTGATGGTGATTTGGAGTGAAAATTAGGAATCGATTTTATTAAAGAACTGAAATTTATTATACACGAGAAAACATTACCAATTAAAACTTTTGCATTAAATTAATTTAGAATTTCTTTATTTACCATCGTTGGTACGTGTTCTATTTTTCTACTCAGTTTAGTTTTAATTAATTATAGTTTAATTAACTGGAAATTTAACAAATAAGAAAAGTAGTAGAATTTTTAATGAAAAAAAATAACTAATCAATAACAGAAGAACAACAGAAAAAAAAATCCAATTTCTAATTTATTAAAAGTCTTGCTGTGTGAACAAAATGATAAGAATTTTAATTAACTTTCTTCAAAGAATTGTGATAATGATAACAATTCGGATTTGAATATTTATATATTTAGGACAAATTATAAAGTTTTTCTTATATTTTAAATATAAATTAACAAAATCAAGAATTGGCACCATTTTCATTTGATTGAATTTTAATTATGAAGAAAAATGAAATAAAAGTAAAAATTTCACAAAAGAAAATGAAAAAGAAAAATATTAAATTATTTCTAGGAAATCATTAAAAGTTGCTGAGATAATTAAATTTAATTAAACTCATTATAATCGTATTTTTTATAATTCGGTTTAGAATATCCTATTTATAAGACTTAAAGGACTTGAAGAAATCCAGAATCCAATTTCAAGAAACTGAAATAATTCCAAATATTCGCAAAGGATTTAGTTTTAGATCTTCTTATTTAGTTGAAATCTCTAAAATTAGAGATTCCGAATTATTTATATCAATTGAATTTAATAATAAAGAGTTTTGTTGTTTTGTTGTTCGGCCTATAGCCGATTTTTTTGATAGTTAACAAATCTATAGTTTTGAAGAAGAACCAAAACGACTAATATTTCAAAGTTTTTTCTCCATAACTTTGTGTGGGTCTTTTCAAATTCGTTCTAATTCGCATGTAGGATGGGGCCTAATAGCATAAACATATTTTGCAAATTTTATTCAAATCGGTATATTAGTTTTTGAAATACATTGGAAAAACTGTATGAACACGCTTATTTTCTCCTACGACTATTTCTTTCTCCACTATCCTTAGACCGATTTCACTGAAATTTAATATGCTATCGTCTATTTATGAAGTCAACCCATGTAAATAATTTAAACAAAATTGCTCTACAAATTTTCAAATTAAATCCGAAAAATCATAAGCAAAAAAAAACGACAAAACTTTCTGGTCATCCTGGTTTTTGCTTAATAACTTCGCTCCCCCTTAGTCGAATTTGCTGAAATGCAATACCAAATTAAGTTAAGGAATAACCAACTCACATTTTAAATTTCATCAAAATCGAATAACGTGTT
Organism: Xylophagus ater; assembly: GCA_963422695.1. NCBI lineage: Eukaryota > Metazoa > Arthropoda > Insecta > Diptera > Xylophagidae > Xylophagus > Xylophagus ater. Next base: position 6,362,275 of record OY730478.1, read on the forward strand.
TTTGAGTTATCTTGTACCACATGTAATCATTTTTATATAAATTGATCAGAAGTTTGCAACGCTGCAAAGCGCGCCTTATTTTTGAAAGTATTTGTATAAAAGACTGTAAATACATGAAATTTTATATCATTTTTAAAAAATATTATTAATAATGAGACACTTGCAGAAGTGCCCAAATTGGAAACTCTCATTATTGTATGCTTTTTGATTCTACACAGACGGATGGACATGCAGAAATCGACATAACTTGAAACCTTTGAAACCTTTCTACGATGTGTTACAAATGTAGTGACAAAACTAACATACCCTCTGGATATACCAACTATAGAGCATAAATATATTGGGTACCTATTATAATTTCCCATTCTTCTTCAGAGGTGTTTCGCTGACCCTTTTAGGATGCACTTTTGTCGGTACAATATAAAATCATGACTATATTTTTTACTTAAACATGCTTCATCAGAGATGTAATTGTTATTTCTTTAAAACTGCATATTAGAGTTTTACTAGCTATGACATTGGCTCTGTAAATTTTAATATTAAAGTATATATAATGGCTAAAAACTTTTAGCAACATACCAAACTTTATAATAGTTTTGATGAGGTTTAATGCATTCAAAGAGTTTTCTCACATAAAGCTGTTTATAGTGGGTGTACTATACATTAAAAATAGTTTTTCTTTTGTCATCATTTGTCCTTAATGGAAAACCTAAAATGTTTAATGGACACAAATTTTCATATAGCAGATGTTGTAATCGTTAAAAATTTAGATTTTCTTTTTATTTTTCCTAATAACATTGTTTTTTTTTACTGAAAGTTGAATGATTGAATAAAAACAAATAACAATTAAATTAAAAATGACAAACTTTATAATATTAAAAACTTCGATTATATAGCATTTGTGTTATATTTTTTAAGGAAAAAAGAATTAATTAAAAATTTAAAGTAAAAAAAAAAAAAGGAAAAATGATTGATTGGGTATCGATTGTTCGTCATTCGCGACGTCGTTTTTCCAATTATGTTGTTGCACGGGCACCAATACGAATACGTAAACGTCGACGAATGCCAGTCACTAATTTGGCATCACCATCAGGTGATAAAGAGATTCCATATGGATGCTGTTGTACACATGTAAGTTTGAAAATTTAATAAATGTGTGACCACAAAATATAAATGAAATAAAAAAATGGAAAAATTATATACTATATATAGTCAAATTTTGTGTATAGGATGAAAATTTGAAGATCACTGATTCTTAGAACTCTAGTATCATTTTCGAACTTCTATGTCGTACTTGTATATACCGGGTCCGGCATTTCAAGTGTCCGGATTAAAAAACGCTGTAATTTTTTTGTTTATTGGTCGATTTTATTAAAATTTATGGAAATGATTAGTTTATAATACATAGTTAGTTACAAATACTCGAATAGTATGTAACTACTGCCGTTTGTCTTAACCACCAGCTTCAATCTCTGTTTAAACGATCCACGGGATGCTCGCACGATGTCTTGGCTTAAACGGTTCCATTCACAAGTCAAATGTTTTTCTAAACCGGCCAAAGTTGTGTGTTTTTTTTTCAAGGCGCTGCTTGTAAAATTCCCCAAATGGAATAACCCAATGGATTCAGATCTGGGTGAATACGGTGAATTTCGATATTTGATTTCCCAGTCAAATGGAGCACAACAATTGAATTTCGTTAAAGGTCCAAAAAATAAAAATACGTCTCTTCATCAACACATAATTTTTACTACTGACAGACAATAGGTCAAGCAGCATTCATGTCAAATTTTAGTATTACAAGATGTACACTTTATATTTAACAGCGTTTTTAATTAGACGGACACTTAAATTGCCAGACACGGTAGATAGATCTTAAGAACACTTATAAGATTACATATGGTCGTATAAGCGTCGCTAAAGGACATTAAAGCTCAAAAATGCTAATAGAGGGAATTGAATTTTTGAAGAACAGGTACCTGGTCCCTTCAGGTTATCCCGTTAGACAGGTTTAATTAGAAAATAATATTATTGTCTATAATGAAATATAAATATTTATGTAGGATTGCCTGTTCGCGCTTGATTTGTGAGATTAAAGGATATATAAGGACAAAATAGTCATCTAGTGATTTTCATTGGATTCGGTTCTCTGTATAATGAATTAATACTGTACGGCAATTCTGTCCTTTTGGACTCTTTAAAAAATCATATCTGAAATCGACTTCCACTTGTGCTACGGAGCTAATTTTTGGATAGGGACAGCAGCAAAGTTTCTAATTTCTTAAAGAATGTTTTACATAAAAATATGAGTTAATAAAAAATGCCAAAGCCTTACTAAAATAAACATATGGCAATACTTCGGTCTTACTAACATAAAAATTATGATTAATTACAATAATTGGTCTGTTTTTTTTTTAATGACTCTAAAATCTAATTAAAGCGTAATTAAAATATATATCATTGCCTTTTTATAACTAATAATTTTAAATTAACAAAATAAAAAAACTAATTAATAATAATTAAGTAAGTAAAAGTCAGGAGCTAAATTTCTTGCCATAATTTCTCCAACTGTTGGGAAAATATTTTATAATACACATGTGATAACACTAATTAGGGGAAATTTGAAATTATCTCTTTTTTAATTAATTTATTATTTTTGTATTTAAGCAAATTATATTTACCGCTTTTTCGTTTTTTTTGTAATTTCAAATAATTTCTAGAATCAACGTTTGAAACTGGAACAAGAAAAGGAGAAACAAAAAGACCAGTCGCCAACACAACCACCACAACAAAATATTAGCAGAGCCACATCGGAAACTCCAGTCTCACGGCGAGCTGAGTCACCGCCAAAACAACTTGTAAGTTTTGGTTTTTTTTTCTCTAAATTAAAAGTTAAAAATTTATTTAATTAAAAGAAAAAACGGTAAGTTTTGTGATTTTTTTTGGTTGTATTCGTTTTTGCTTATAATTTAATAAATATTGTTTAAATTAATTTAATAAACGACGTCAACTCTTGATTTTCCTTTGATTCGAAAATATAAAATTTAATTCGACTTTTAAAAATGGAATTTGGGAATTTAAAAAAATATTTCGTTTAAATTGACTTTTAAAGTTTTATTTAAAAAAAAAAGAAAACATGTTTTATATTTAATAAAATCCGTCATAAAATAGAAAATCCATGAGAAAAGCTTTTCTACAATTTCTACTTTTGAACCAATTAAAACTTTTATGATTAGGTCCTGTTTTTGCGAACGAAATCATATAAAAATTGAAGAATTTTTGGAGTTTTTAACAATCTTGGAAATATTTCTTTTTTTTAATGTGATTTTTATTTAAAAAATATTCTTAAAGTAGAATTATTTTTTTTTAAATTAAAACCAAATAAATGAATTTTGTAGCCGGCTACAAAATATACAGAGAAAATGGGAAACAGGTTAAGCGATTTTGGGGTGCTTGACGAACAAGAACGAAAATTCGTGCAAATTCTAAAAAAAAAAATGGGATGTAACGGCCGGAGTAAATTCTTTAGAGAACTGGGCTTGACAAGCGAAGAGAGACCCTAGCAAATTCCATGTCGACCATTTTGAACATTTATTTTCATACTTTTTTGACATCACATGTGATTTTTTTTCAAATAAATAATCGTAATTTTTCACATAAACAATGTATTATAAGTCTCATGTGACGTAGGTGCGCAGTAAAAACCATTTTTAATAATCAAAAAGTACAAAAAGTGAGGTGTACGGGCGGAATGGGTTTAATTCTATGAAAAATTGTATTGGTACTAAAGAAAGTGTTGACTATTCGACCTACGACAGAGTATTCTCTAAGCGTGGGATTAGACGTGGTGTTTTTTTGAGTAGAATTCTACCGCAGTCATAGATATCGGTGGGTTGGATATGAGGCAGAAGATCTACCTCTCGAAAAGCTGGCGTATCGGAGTTTTTTACGCAACAAACAAGAATCCCTGTTTGTCGCATTGTTGGTGCTTACATACACTTTAATTCTAATAGACTCCTTGTGTAGCTTGTATAAAAGTCTATTGTATAAATATACCTCGTCTAAGCGGTTTGGTAGATTTCTACCCAAAACTTGACGGTAGATTTCTACCGTGTCTAATTTGGCACTATGAAAGTCTCTATCAGTTTGCTCAACATTACCATCATGACCTCAGGACCCCCTTAAAATCTTTAGAGACGCTTATAAATCGAAGAAATTTCATTTTAAAAGATAAAAAAAATTATGTTTAAAATTAGAACCAATTTTAACGGTTGAATTTCGAATATCCTTATGAAAACCGTTTTGTTTAACCATCAAAATACTTCTTACAAAATTATTTAGAAAATTACAGGACTTCTTAAGAAGGAATTAGAGGAAATTTTGAAAGAAATTCCCTAAAGCACAAATTTTTCTTCTGTAAAATTTATTTGCCGCTTCTTTTTTATTCAAAACAGGTCGTTTTTTTGTATTTTTTTCAAATTTTAATAAAATTAAATTCCCTAATCTTGGAGTTTTTTCTTTTGAAAACATAATTTGTATTTAAAACACAAGTTTTGATTTTATTTAAATCAAAACTTTAAACCGTTTCGTAAAAAAGTTTCAAATTTTTCGAATTTTTCAATCAAGTTTTCCGTTTAAAGTGGGGAAAAACAAAATGAATATTCCAATTGGAACATAGAATTAAACATCGAATAAAAATTGCATAGCAACGCAGGCAACCGTTTACTACTATTTTATACAAAAAAAACAAATATTTTTCCCCTTTATTTCAATTCGACCATCTAAATTCCGATGAAAAGCTTTTTTTTTAATATAAAACTATTACAAAAAAAAAAACACTCAAATAAGAAAATGAAACAAAAAAAATAAAATTCCATCAATACATAGAAAATTCAAAAGAATTTCTTCGTATAAGAAAAAAAAAACACGTAAACTAATTTTTTTCTTTTTTTTTTTTTTAATTACGAATGAATGAAAATGGGACAACGGAATGACTGCAAGCGTGCTAGCGCGAAGTTCACAAAAAACAAAATTTTAGTAGCTGGCAGTAAATTGACATTTTTTGACGAGATCTGAAGTTGTTAAGAAGTGAATTCGTTGAGGTGTTTTTTTTTTTTTTTGTTGGGTTGGGACGCCACAAAATGGGTGGAATTTATTGAAAAAAAAAAATTGTTATTGTGGCGGCTTTAAAAGTGTTTTTTTTTCTATTTTTTAATTTAATTTTCAAAAAAATGTTTTAACAAATTTAGTTTTTTTTTTGGTTTTATAAATCAAGAGTTGACGTAGCGCGTCGAAAAAAAAAGATGTAATTTAATTTTTAAATGTTAGAAAGAGATAAAAATAGTGAATTTAAAATGGAATATTATATATTTCAAGTGAATGAATGAAAAGGATAGATAGTTCTACAAACGATATCAAATTTCAAAAAAAAAAGTGATCAAGAATTTTTTTTTTTTTTTTGGAATTGCATGGAATTTTGATTTTTTTTTTATTACACAATTTCATTTTCATTTCGTCCTCTTCTTGTTAAAATTGCATTCCTTCGAAACCGCTGTTTTTTTTTTTTTGGTATTTGTTCTTTTTTCAACATTCCTGAATCCGGCGAAATCATAGCAAGCAAAAGGAAACACAACAGGCACGATCTGTTGCGTTGCATTTTTTGTATGACCGCGCGAACGTCAAGAATTTTTTTTTTTTTTTTTTAAGTAGGCTTTGCCGGTTTTTTTTTTGTGATTATTAAAATTAATTTAAAAAGAACAAAATTAAATTTCTAAATTTAAATTCCAGGTGTTTAACTAGTTTTTGTTTTGTTTGTTGTTTTTTTATAAACGCGAAAATCGCGTTGAGATCGATCGTGCTTGATTTTTCATTTTTTTTTGTGCCCAAATTTTGATATAAGTTTTTTTTTTCTTTTTTTTACGATTAATTAAAATAAAAAAAATATTCTTTTTACTGATTTTAATCAATGTGCGTGATTATTAAATGAAATAAAAAAAATAATAAATCGTAAAATTCTTTTAAAAAATAAAAAATAAAAAAGAAAATTCTCTTTCATTGCTTACTCATACGTGAGGTGTGTGCGCGAGCGCGCGTGTATGTGTGTTGATTTGGTTTTCGTTACTTAATTAATTCTGAAGTAAAAAAAGAAAACAATATGAAATTTTTGATAAATTTTTTGACAAATTTTTGAACATAAAAAAAAAGGTGAACCTAAAAAAAAAAACAAAATTGTTGTGAAACAGTCGAAAAAAAAACAAGTTTTTGTTTGACTTACGAAAGAAAGAAAGAGATAGAATATGTGTGTTTTGTTTTTATTCATTCACAAAAAAAAAAGAAAATTAAAATTCCATAATTTTTAATAATCCGCTAATTTTTTTTTTTTTTATGTTTTTTAATTAATTTATTTTTATTTATTTATTTTTCAGTTGAATTATGAAGAAATGTGTGTAGAATAATTTTTGAGATAACAAAAAAAACTTCTTTTTTTTTTATAATTAAAAAAATTATTTTTTTTGCATAATTTTTTTTTTTTTTTAATAATAAATATTTACTGCTGTTTTTTTTTCTTTTTTTTTTCTTAATTGCATGCAAATTTAAGTGTAATAATTTTTGAGTGTAATTTGTTGTTTTAATTTTTTGGTGTGTGTGTGAATGTGTGTGTTACTTTAAAAAAAATGAAAATTAAAAGTTAAGATTTTTTTTTTTCAAATGAACAAAAAAAAATATGTAAACGTGTAAAAAATTAAATAAAAATTAAAGCCAACTAATGCATGTTAAAAAAAAAATTCCCTATTTGAATATTGAAAAATGCATACACACACCAATAAGAATTAATTAATTGTTGCTTTTTTTTTAATCATTGCGCGCGGGATTCAAAAAAAATTTAAATTCCAAAAATTCAAATAAAAGAAATTATAAATATTTGAAATAATAAAAAAGAGTAAAAACAAAAAGAAAAGTTGTTAAATAAATTAAAAGAAAAACCACAAACTAAAAAAATAAACCCCAAGAAAGTAAGAAAAAAAAAGAATTCAAAATGACAACTCGAAAAAAGAAGCGTCAACAAGAAGGCGGAGGATTTTTGAAGAAAGTCTCATCTCTTTTTAATTTAGATACGGTAAAATAAAAAAATCATACATTTTTTTTTTATTATTTATTTAATTTTTATTTTATTTTATAGAATTTTTTTAAAAATAGTTCCTATTTAGGGTTCTAAAAAAACAATTAAATTACAGTAAAACGTCTTGATTTTGTTGCACTGGAATTTTTTTGTCAGGGCGACAAAAATGGATCTGTCACTTTTTATTTAAAAAAAAATGATAAAATCATTTATTTTGTTTATATACATTCCGTCCTATTAAGTATCGGGAATTGTTCATTTAAAAAACCCCTATTAAAAAGTATGAAAAAATGTGTTTTACCATTAAATTAGTATTAATGTGGTAGGGATTACAATGTGCCCATAAGGTGCCTGATGTTATACGCAGTACCCATAGAGTAGGGTACTGTGTACAACACCAGGCACCTAGTATCAAACTACCGAATTGTCACCTTAGAGATTTGAAGTGATCTGTTAACCAGTTTCTTTACAAATTTTGGTTTTGTTAGTTGAGTTCAAGTGTGCTCTGCGATTTTTAAAATTGTCAAAAATATCGAACAAAAAGTTTTCCTTAAATTCCGTGTTAACTATGAAATATATTGTACTGGATCATTGAAAATGTTGGAAAGGCCTACTGTGAGTCAGGTATATCAAAAAGGCGAGCATACAATAGGTAGAAAGTATTCAAAGAAGGCCGAGAAAACCACGTCAAAGTCATCTTGACTGTTTTGACTATCGTAATGTTATCCACACGGCATTACTTCCGGAGTGGTTAAACACTCATCAACAAACAATATTATCTGGGCGTTATGAAGTGTTTGAGAGAGAATGTTCACAGGGAAAACTCCAGATTTGTGAAAGGACAATTCTCGGATAATGCGCCGTCGTCCCCACATCGATTGTTGTACGCGAATTTTTGATCTAAAACTCAATAAATGTCACTATAAATGCTTTCGTGTGAGTTTTTCCTGTCCTCCGGTTAAAATTATCACTTCCTCGGAGAACACGTTTTGAGTCCATTGAAGTAATAAAACAAATTTCACAGAAGGTTGTACCGGAAAGTGCCTATGAGAAGTGTTTCGACGAGTGGATTTATCGTTGGCATATCTGTATCGCATCAAATGGGGCCTAATTTGAACGATTAAGCCAGTATTTTGTATTTTATTGAACCAATTCCTGGTACTAATTTGACTGAATGTAGTTAAAGTAGACTTCAATCCACAAATCGTGCATTTAAATTTGGATCGACTTGAGATGATTCGATTTGAAATTTTGTATATAAACTCAAATCGATTTCAAATCTAGTTGAAAATATAAAATATACAGATTATGAATCGAGGTAAAACTCGTCTTATCTTGGTAATGCTAAAAAACCAGGATTGAGTTGATTTCGGTTATCACGAAAAAGCAAGATTCAAATAAAAGAACGTGCAAAAGTTAGAAAGTAGAATAGGATGATTTATTTTTAAAGTTGTCGTATCCAGAAGATACATTCTATCTTTCTTGAATATTTGTTCACTATTGCACACTGGACCTCAGCTGAAGACATAACCAATCCCGTGACTAAACCCTATTCAGTATATACATTCGAAGTATCATGAAAATCCACTGAATTTAGGGACATTTTCATATTTTTTAAAAGATTTTCAGGTATTTTAGATTCTTCTACAAACATGGTAGATTTCTAGGGTTTCACTGTATTAAATAATCTAAATTTTAACGAGTAATTTATGAACAAGAAAGAAGAAGATTCCTTATTTTTACGATAGGAAAACATGAAAACTAAGCTAAACGTGCACATAAACTCTTTTTTGTTTTTTTATTATGAATTTAATATTATGCAATTTGTGTTAGCACCAATTAAATATTATCAAGAAAAATTGCTATACTATCAAAAGTATAAAGTTGCCCTGCAAAAAAGGGAAGTGAATAATTTATTATTTCAGCAAAAGAAAAATTATTAACAAGAGAAATTTTCTTTAGTTTTTTTTTTTTGTTTTTAATGGATTATATCGAATTGTTCCACTTTAAAAAAAGAAAAACCTATAGTAACGTAAAATCGACCTATAGCCAATTTTTTGATGCCCTATGGCATAAATGGGACAGAAAAACTATCAAAATCAATAATATTTTAAGGTTTTTTCTTTATAACTTTGTTCCTTCTTATTAAAATTTCTTCCAATTTGCAGATAACCTAGACCCTGCTAGCATAAGTCCAATCTGTAAATTTTGTTCAAATCGGTGAATTAGTTTTTAAATTAAATAAAAAAAAAACGTTGTAAAGAGGGTTATGTTCTCCTAGGATTAAATCTTTCTCTTTTATCGTTTGACCGATTTGATTGAAATTTAACATGGTATCGTCTATTTATGTAGTTAACCTATATAATTAATTTAAACAAAATTGCTTCACAAATTGTCCAATTAAATCCGAAAAACGATATAAAAAAGTTTCTGGATTCCTTGGTTTTCGCTTAATAGTTTCGCTCTCCCTTTGCCGATTTTAATAAAATGCAGTACCAAATCCAGTTAAGGAATAACGAACTCACACTCTAAATTTCAACAAAATCGGATAACGGGTTTTTGAGTTATATTATATACAGACGAGGTCGGACAAGCATAAATCAATATAAGTTTTGATTCACTACGCAACCATACCCTTAAGACCTTTCTAGTACCTACTACCATAGGCCAAAAAAAGAAGAAAATTTCGCTATTTATCCGACATTAAATTTGTGATTTTTTTTAAGTTGCGTGTTGAACTCATTTTTTTCTGATAAACTTTAGATTTTTTTTTCTTCTCTTTAGGTTTGAATGGAAATGGTGACGTTTACCATGGTATTTGCCCTGCACTAGCATAGTTTTATTGATTTTTATTTAGTTTGCTGATATGTAAAAAATACTACTTACTTACTTGGTTTAGTTTTTAGTACTTATAGAATTTATAATAAATGGAACAAAAAACAATATTTTGTACTTAATTTATATTATTAGTCGAGGACAAATTTAATTATTCATATATTTCTTTTTTAGTCCAATTAATCAATCTTATTTTCGTTTTTTTATTATCGTATAAAAAAAGAAATACATGCGAAAAATAGTTTAATTTTAGATTAAAAATAAATTCCCGACTTTTTTCCCTCAAAATTTTATGTAATAAAATGAAAAATGTATGTGAAATTTGCCACAGGAATCGAAATTACTGGTGATAAGCTCTAATCACCAAGTCATGATGTAATTCCTTATATTTTCTTTTTTTTTTCATTTGATTCATTTTGTATTCATTGAATTTATAGTAAAACCATACAAATGCTAATTATTTTCTTATAATAATTGAAACTCCCACACTTCATGGGTTTTTTTTTGTTAGAAAACGTTTTATTGTTACTTTATTTGTTTCTTTTGTTCGAATAGAGAGTTTTGTATTAGGTGTCGTGCTAGGAGTTATGACCCAGCAACTTGGTGTCTGAGAATTAGCAATAAAATTTTTTTGGATTCACAAAAAAACACTATCAATCGTCATCTGCAACAATTTGACTTTGTGAATAATTGATCGTCGTAACTACTTAAAGTTCATTAAAACCTGATACTTGAAAATCTTCTTGAGTCCTGAATCTTTGTGAATTTCCTAGTTTTTGCTCTTGGCTTGGTTTACAAGACAAATTATTCATGCTGGAGTCTACTAATAGTTGCAAATTTGAAATTATTTATATAAAATCCTTATTTCATGTTTTTTTTGGCAACTGAAATACTAGGGTGCTCAAAAATTTCTCAGCCTCGACAAGAAAACGCGCTGCTAACAGGTTAAATTTTTTTTGTCTTATGCTGGTATAACCTTTAACAACATTTGGATCATTTTAAGAAGGATAATAAAATGGATTTCGTATGTCAATTCATCATTATGGATGAGACTTGGGTGCATCATCATGATCCTGAATCGAAACAAGAAGCTAAAAGGGGTCATAGCAGAGGCGTATTTTGGAGGCCTACTGAATTTTCATTTCAGGGATGGAATCCTTAAATTGAAGAATCGTTGGAACAAGTGTATTGAAGTTCAGGAAAAATTTACTGAATAATATTTCATTTATACAAAAACAGTGTTTTTCTTGTCGAGGGTGAGAAATTATTGAGCATCCTAGTATATTCCCAATGGATTCCAATTAATATAATAATAATTTGTATAAAATTTCATATAAATTTTATTACAACATTTTCTCTCATGTTTATGGAATTCCTTTTAAAACCGCATAATAGTATCAGACTCTTGTGATGATCGAAAAACATATTATGAATTCCATAAAAATATCTTATCAAGGTCTTATTGGGTCAAATCAATTAGCCTTTCGTCATCCAAAATTGATATCATGTGTTTTTTAAGAAAAGAAAAGAAAAACGTACAAATGTAGTTTATTACAATTTAATAGAGAGCCTTAGATTACATAATCATGTTGTTAATAACCTTATTTTGTTGTTTACTGAATTTATAAATGATATTTTCTACATGAAATCTGATATTGAAAGAAAAAAAAAGTGTTATATGTTTTTTATATGCTATTTCTGAACTTTTTCTGCTAAACTTTGCAAAAAATATGAAACTTATAAACAATTTTGCATAAAAAACTTATATATTCTTTTAAACTAGATAAAAAAAAAATGTCTTTTGGGTGAAATATGGTTAAATGAACTGTGGGACCAATAAATACATGTGAAATATGTCCTCAAATAGGAAATAAAACCTTTTTTGGAAATAGTAAAGTTAAAGGTACATAAATATGTACTCTTTTTTATCTTATAGTATCGTTTATCAAAAGGGGAAAGGTATAGGAAATAGCAGAGTGGTTTGATAGTTATTTCGGTTTTTATATGTTTTATAACTCAAAAGCCCGTAAATTGATTTTAATAAAATGTAGAGTATAGGTAGGATTGTACACTAACTGGATTCGATATTGTTTGAATAAAACCAGAAAGAGCGAAGTAAAAAAAGGAAAGACTTGCTAGCTCTCAGTAAAGCAAAAATTCAGCCCGTTGTAAGTGTCCTAACTGGGCACTTCCGACTTAATTATCACTTAGCGTCCATGACTGAGAGATGACTCTTCCTGCGATGCAGACGAAGAGACGGCTGAGCACTTACTCTGTCAATGTCCAGCTTTACAAAACGGCAGACTTAAAACTTTCGGCGACTGGTTTGTCGAATCAATGTTATCCACGCTAGTCGGATATCCAGTTCCATTGTAGGGGAGGCTGGCCAATTCCACACTATCTGCGGACTCAATCTACAGTGTGCAAAATGGATCTAATTATTGGTCTAAGTGCCAGAAATGTCAATAGGTAGTATTCCCAACATCAGAATCAATCTAATCAATAAACGAAAAAGTCAGTTCGTCTTTTTTTCATTTTTCTTGCAATACTTCTTTCAATTAAATGTCCGTAACGATTAGTGTTAACTGTTTTATCAGATTTCAACAGTTCGATAGTACACTTACGTTTGACTAAATGATGTGACCAAGGCATTGTTGTGTCTTTCAGATTAAAATCATTAATTTTGAGTCATCTAAACCAATTTCTAACAGTTGGTTTAATATAAAGCATGTTCACCATAAGCTTCTCCAAGGAAAGGATAACTTTCAGCTGCGCTTTCCTTTAGATTGAGCGAAAAAAGTAAAGCTTTCCGCAATGCTGTTTTATTTGTACAATTTAATAAAAAATGTGTTATTTTACACTTAATCCAAATGTCATATTAAATATATATTAAAGCTGATTAGCGTTCACGATAAAGAATGTGGAAATAATATGACTAACGCCATTTCTTAGACAAAATTAGTTCAAGTATCCAATAATAAAAAAGAGACAAATATATTGTGAAAAAAACCATTAATTATTAGGTCTTATTGTTTTGTTCGCAAAGTTAAATCCATTGGACTTTTATAAACTTGTTAATTGCAAATTCAATTTCTACTAGAAGGTGTCCCAAAATTCACGCAAGAAGTAATTTTGATAAGAAATTGATTATTGATTCATAAATTACACAGTATAGGGTTGTATGGAATAGCATATAGGGTAAATGGCTTCCACGACTTTGCTAGCACATACGTACTCTTTTGTTGAAATTTTCCATGACTGTTTTGCATAAATACAAGTATGGCTGAATTTGGTTGATACACCTCCAATTTCGTCCTTCCAAAAAACCCCAAAGAAAAATGTCCAACGACGTTAAATCGCATGATACAGGCGGAAATTACACGACCAGGAAATGACTTATACAGAATTGAATTGTTTCTCGGGTTCTATGGCATGTGGCATAGTCTTGTTGAAACTATATGTCGTCCAAATCAATATCTTCCAATTTAGGCACAAAAACTGGATTATCATGTCGGAATAGCGAGCACCATCAACTGTTATTGCTTGACCAGTCGTGAAGCGCACGATTTTAAAATAACCCTAAACTTTAAGCTGTAACGCTGTCTTTTCTTTTTTCGTTGACCAACACTTTACCACACAAATGGTGAATTTTGGGACATCTCCTTTAAAAGGTATCAAAAAATTGGCTATATACCGATTTTTAGTTTTTATATGTTTCCAATGTTTATTGTTGAAATATCTAAATATAGAATATATGAATTTTATGAATAAAAATTGCATTAGATATAATAAATATGGTGTAAATTTACACAATTCTTGTTACGAACATGATATATGATGTAATATAAGGTGTTATGCTGATATATTTGTATTTTATATTAGATTAAGGTGTGTCTATATGTTATATGAGAGATTTCATTCTTCTTTTTTTCCTTGATATATAATTCTGTCATAGCAGATAACAATTCTTATCATAAAATGAAAACTCTCTAGTACAATGTATATATAGCAGAAATACGTAGATACGACGTTGGATACGTACACGTTATCTAAAAATTATTTGATATATCTTATCAAAAACAATACATAGCCCAAAGATATATATATATATACTTTATATTCGTCATAGAAGTGCTAATATCGAATTTATGAATAAATTTCCACATAATAAACAAAAGATGTTTTGTGTCATCATCGTTCACTCGATAGAAGGATTGTGCTGTTGTGCTCTGTTATATGTTTTATAGTTGATCGTCGATTTCCATATTATATAAAATTAAATTAATTAACATTAGGATTTGTTATGTTGAAGTTTTTCCGTTAGAACTGATTTCTTCGTTTTATTATAAACTTGAAAAATACCATTTTTATCGCCAATAATTTTATCAATATAGTAATATATTTTTTTTTTTATTTAATACAAATATTAGTCATCATTTGAGTAATATCCCACCAAACAACATGATTAGTAAACGACTTCATCTTGAATAAATTACTACGATAAATGTTTTCTTTAAAATCAAGTTTATCTTCGATTCATGGAATGGACTAAAATGTAATTTCGATGGCAAATCGTAAAAATGTATCGAACATGATTTGCCAAACTGATATCTTAATAATATCTCAATCAGGCCAGTGCGCGTGAAAAAGGCTACACGTTTTCAATGATCAGTGGACTGATTGCATGGTTTTTTGTGGGTCGTTTTAAGGATGTTGATTTTTTTGCCAAATTGTTGTCTATTCTTCATTATAACAAACGAAACTTTAAAAGCTTTTGTCATATATATCATTCATTTTCTTTTACACCACGAGTCAGGTGTGGTCCCCGCATCACAAAGTTCATATCAACAGGCTGGAATCCGTTCAACGTAAGTTTTTACGTTTTGCTTTGTGGAACTTACCATGGAATGATTTTTTATTGTTGCCATTTTACAATGATAGGCTGAAGTTGTTAAATTTGCATTCTCTTGGCGAGAAGTGGCAGATGTAATTTTTGTTCATCAAATTTTTATTGAGGCTATTGATGCTCCCAATATTTTAAGCGAAATGCACCTTAATTCTAACATTTGTTTGCTGAGATCCATGGATTTGTTTAAAATCAGTTACCACTGGCCAGACTACGGGAAGAATGAACCAGTCTTCTGAATGCTGCGTTTGGTAAATGCCAATGCACAAGTTTTTGACTTTTGCCTCAGTAAATATGAACTAAGAAAACTTTTATATAATAACCAATGACTTGATTATGTATTAATTTCTATCTTTAGGCCCGTTTTGAGGTGTTATTATTGTTGGGTGGGTAAATATCGAACAAAAATTGATTGGAATATTAATTCTTACACTAAAATTTTTATTCGATCCTTTCTCTTCTACACTAAGTACACTGTAGGAAAATTCATATTTATAGGTGTTTTCTTTTTCTACCTGTTATTGACATCGTAAGAACAATTTTCCATTAAATTTTGTAAAATTCTGTATTTATAAATCATATTTAATGACTTCTCTCTATGTTTAAAAACTTTGCAAAAAAACAAAAATGTCTGTATTAGTTTGTAGAATCGAGATTACATTGTATTTTTAAATAAAACCTGTGAAAAAAAATGATTGCACCTAATATAATAGCTTTGTGTTGTTTTTCAAAAAGATAAAACAATATTTAAGAATACTTCGATTAACTTGTTTTTAAATTATTCATAATTTCGTGAGAAAATCAGAAACCGTATCACAGTATGTATAGAGAAACCCTATAGTAATTCTTATATTACATTTCCTCCATTATTTCTAGTTAATGTGAACGAAGAAGTTAATGTTCCATTTCACTTTCTACCATAGCCTACTAGAGACAATGTTTTAGTACAATCTTTATTAGATCATATTTAAGAACATATTTATTTCTTAGTTTAAATTTTTATAGACCTGTTAAAATTATGAGTTTCAGAGTAACCTAAGCTTGAAACTCTTCTATATTTTTTAACAAATTTTTTTAATATTTTATTATTGTCTTTATTTTGGTCGTTGATCTTTTGCTATTATCCTGGCAGAGCCATTATTCCATCACTGTAGAATTTCTGGGTTTTAGCCAGATAATATTGTTTATAAATTGTTTTCCCCTCTGGGAGGATTTTCGTGTGGACAACACCACGGCAGTCAAAGAAAACAATCAACATGATGATTTTGATGTGTTTTTTTCGGTTCCCGCTCGTTATCGACACGCCATTTCCAATCTTTTTGGCTAGTTTGCATGTCAAACTTATAAACCCACGTCTCGTCTCCCATTATGATACGTTTTATCAATGTAGGGCCCAAATCGGCTAATTGAAGCATGTCTAACAACTTCTGTTTCAAGAAAATTTAAGAAAAATCGTAGAAGACACTTGAACCCATCTAACAATTGTAAAGAAACTGGTTGATAGATCACGCCAAACTTTTGCGCGACAATTAGATACATTTCTACAAACTTAACTGCAAAATACATTTTTTCATACTTTTTACGCGAGCTTTTCAAATATGCAATTCCGGATCCTTTTTCGAGAGAATGTACATTTTAAAAAGAACGATATATCAGGAAATTAATGTGAAATAACTTATATGGAAGAGGATGTATGAATTGGTAGTGTAGGAAAATTCTTGACTCAGTTTCATATTGAAAAGAACACAAATATGAAGCCTCGTCAAACCTTATTACATAAAGTTTTCTCTGTTTTGTATTAAATCATATCTGATTTTCATATTATTTTGATTCAACTACGTAATAATTTAAAAACATACAAAATTTTATAAAATTTTGAACTCATTTTAAGTTTTTTCTTTTCGTCGTTTTTGGATGAAATCCAAAAATTTTTATTCAAAAAGAAAAATTGCATAAAAATTTGTCAATAATTATTTTTTCCACAAAATGAATCAGTTTTTTTCGCATCGTTTCTAAACAATTTTCATGGAAAATTTTACTCTACTTAAAGTATATTTTTTGTTATTTTATTTAAACAAAAATAAAAAAGAGTTAAAACATATTTAATGATTATTTCAACTAGCTAATATTTTTTTTCCATTTTTATTTATACGTTTTTAACACTCATCATTATTTTATTTGAAAATAAACAAAAATCTTGACGCGCGAGAACGTTTTTATTTTTAATAAAAGATTCATCTGGTTTTTGCTTTTTTAAACATATTTCCTTAAGAAATCATTTTCTCAAGAGTTTATTAAAGTTCCGGCTGTTTTACAAAATTTTCGGATTTTCGGGTTGGTAGATTCGTAACGCGATTTACAGTAAAACTAATTGTTTGAAGACAATGTAAACATGCCTTTAGACTGGTGACCGGCCGATTCCACTCGGACAATTCCATTCAGCACAAGTCCACTCGGAACAATTAGACTAGGGAATCAGCTTAGAATCCTTTAGAGTTTAGACTATTTGTTTGTCATATGTCTTCGTATGAATTTAGTTCAGAAATCTTCACTCAGATAGTATCATATAGTCTGAAGGCATCTTAAGACCTTAAAATTTGGCTGAACCCACTCGACATATTCCCTCGGATATGGCACCTTCTGATTTTCACTGATTCAGATCTTTGGAAAATTTTCTGAACGGCAAGAATTTCGATTCTTTGATCGACATAAAAAACCATCATGAGATGGTTTTGGAAAAATGTTGTGTATCAAAACTATGCATCATCATTGACTAAATATTTACCCACTTATATAAAAACTTTGTTTTTAAATTTACATTAAAAATCGGTATGAAAATTCCGGGAAAATTTTCCAATTCGAAAATTTCCCATGAATTCATAGAATTGTAATTATTTAAAAATAGAAGTAATTATATTTTCATTAAAGAAATAATGAAACGATTCAATAATAAAATTCTTAAAATATCATTTTTAGTCACTTTGAAATTATTTCCTAAAATGATGCCGGGGTCCATAAAAAGCTCTTATTCGATCACTGCACCTCTGTTAAAAAGGTGAATGAACATTTTTCTCGTAACTTCATCTCTCTTCCATATTTTTTAATATACAAAAAGTTAATCCTATATTTTTTTAATATTTCTACTTTTTTAGATGGAGATTATTCTTTAATATACCAGTTTTTAAAATTCATTCTAAATCTCTGGTGACTTAACTTTTCATATCAGACAGCATCAGAAAATACGCTTGCTATATTTTTCTGTAATACAATATTTTTAATCTGAGAAGAGATGAATATTGCGTTTTTAAAGCTCGAAACATGAAAATGTTTTTGGTTATTTTCTTAGACGTGCCAAAATTACAAATTACTTTACATTAAATTATATGATGTGGTCTATAAACGAGTGTCTACCAAAGTAATTTATTATCTTAAAAAGGTTGAATAGTTTAATCCTTTTTTGAATGTTTGTTGATATATACAACAAATCTTTGAATTGTTAACACTTTTGTGTAACATTTCATCGATTTTTCATGTTGTTTTCCCAACCTAAATCCATCAAAACATTTATTCATAAAAAGAAAGTCATCAAGTCTTTAATCTTGTAAATCAATTTATTAAATAGAAAATAAAGGACCAAAAAAACATCATATCTATCTTAGATATTTAACTTTTCTTCTATTTTTGGATTAATAATGTGTGTTAGTTTGAATTCCGTTAAGATGAGTTTCCATTTTCAAAATAGTCTCTCTAGAATGAATTCGTAAAATGTTATTTAAGTTTTTTTTTTATTAATTTCGGAAATGATTAATTTTCTATTTTTTGCAACTAATTCATCGGTTTTACTGATTGAACAGCATTCAAGATTTAGGCAAAAAGATAGAACACATATAAATTTCTTAAAATAGGATATTATTGATGTCATATTTTCGCTATAAATCGGAGAAAATTTGTTTTATCTCATTAGGGGTCTAGTATTACACATTTAAGATTTTTCAATTTAAATTTATTAAGGACCAGATTTCTCCATAAGCTTCCGTTGGGTTATTTCTGGAGCACAAAAGTCAATTTCTGTTAGTCATAGTTTGACTTTAAACGATGTTCAAAAAAAAGCATGATACATTTATGTTTTTTTAGTAGAAGTATTCGCAGATTCCAATAGCCTAAATGCGCCTGGACCATTGTACCTCTCTATTAGTAAGTTCCACAAAAGGATTTGTCTTCGTAATATTTTTTAGAAGAAGTATTTAAAGATTACAAAAGCCTCAATACGTCTGGACAATTGTACCTCCTTATTAGTAGGCTCCCTTCAAAAGAGTTTGTCTTCTTAATGAACGACATTATACTGATCAGGTTCGCATAGTCTAATCCTCTCCTGTTGGAAGTGTTCTGGAATAGAAACAGAAAACAAAAAATGTTTTGTCGATTTATTTTCCTCTAAATTGGTTTCATATATTGGAAATCCTCCATGCCACCAATAAATCAATGAAGATACTCTGCACCTTTATTAATCCTAAATATTTCTACTTATAACTAATATTTTCTCTCCCATAATAGAAATATTTCAACGTATTTTTGTATTCCTTGAAGATACACAGTTTTGTGTTCAGACGTTGTTCCTTCTGTTTCGGATTAAATATTCTATTTAGGAAAAATAGCATTATATCGTAATAATACGATAAGTGTTTTTTATCTTTCCACCCTTCAGGGTTTGTCATTTTAATATCATTTCATCATTTCTCGGTGAAAAAATAAAACAATCTTGGAAATTAAATTAAATTTTATGATTGAGTTTTAGGAGTTATGCTTACCTTATGCTGTTGTTGTTATTCTGTTATGGAATTTAAAAGAAATTTAAATCTTGTTTTATAAAAATTGTGATTAAATTTGAATTATCTTGTTTGATTTTTAAATTATTTCCAAAAAAAGCAAATAATGCAATTTTGACTTTGAGAATTTAAGTTACATATTTTTAACTTCTTTACAAAGTTTGTGGAATCATGATTTTTTTGCACACATACAGTATATTTTATACCTTGGTAGGTACTACCAGAGGTTATATTAGTTTCGTTACTAAGTGTGTAAGATAGCAAAAACGCGTTATCCGATTTTGTTTAAATTTAGATTTTGAGTTGGTTATTGCTTAACTGGATTTAGGTATTGCATTTCATCAAAATCGTCCGAAGCGGAGCGAAGATATTAAACAAAAACCAGGGTAATCGGAAAGGCTTTTTTTTTATACTATATTTCGGATTCAATTGGAAAGTTTGTCCATCAACTTTCTTTAAATTAATTATATAGGTTAACTACACAACTAGACGATGCCATATTAAATTTCAGTCAAATCGGTCTAAGGATAGTGGAGAAAGAAATAATCATAGGAAAAAATAGCCCTCTTCATATAATTTTTTTTATGTACTTTAAAAGCTAACACATCGATTTCAATATTTCAATTTGCAGCTTATGCTAATAGGGTCTAGGTTACCTGCAAATTAGAGGAAATTTTTAAAAGAGGAAGAAGAGGAAAAAGCTATGAAGAAAAAACCTTAAAATATTGTTAGTTTTGACAGTTTTTCTGTCCCATTTCTACCATAGGGCATCAAAAAGTCGGCTACAGGCCGATTTTTAGTTACTATATGTTTCTTAAGTAAGTTGGATTGCGCCAAACTCTAACCAAAAATTAAGAAAATTAACAATAGAAGTATGACATAAGCATTTAGTGAATTAATTAACTTTGCAATTTGTTATGTAATTCGTTTTTTTTTTTACAATATTTAGTACCCATTCAATTGCATTTTGTGTTTTAGCACAAAAACTATTATCAATTTGCTAATTATAAGTGCACACGTTTAGAATGTTAAAAAAACAACTATTAATAAGTAATATTATTTTAATGGACATTTAAATTTTGAATTGGAAAATGAGATTCTTATTAAAAATCATTTTTTTTATATATGTATTTGCCAACGGAAACAGGATCTTATTTCATCTTATTGTCGATAGTTACACTTTACAACTTGAATTTCAATTAACTTCTTTAAACTAAGAGAAAACGAAATTCAAAGGAAATCATAGAATCAGATAATTTCCTTCTTCATTTTTTTTTTTTACATTTAAGTATTCATCTATCAAGAGGAGACTTAAGGACTTTTAAAGTGTTCTTTAATCGAAATAAGGATCATATTTTTGTGAAATTTATTTTGATTTTCATTTACTTGATAAATTTGATTTTAAAAACAATACTCCCCTCTACTAACTGAAAGACGACGAAGAAGTTTAACCTATGAATGAATAAAAATAAGAAATTTCATTCATCAGGAATTCCTTACGATGCGGCGGACATAATTCCATCCCACTTGATATCGTCGTCGATTGTGTGAATTGCTGTCAAACAATTATATATAAATCTCTTCAATTGTAACTTTTCTAAGAATTTCCCTGCTATATTTGAAGACAGTCAGGTTCATTCATTCAATTTTATGTGAAAGTTGAATGTACTTTAAAGTAATACACGGACCTCTAAAAAGAGTTTAAAGAATATGTCTTCTACTGGTATTAAATAAATGATATTATTGTGTAGGTGGATTAAATATCTTAAAAACCAATGTTCTGGCGTGAAATTTGTTTATTACAGAATATGACGCGATTATTTATTTTTAATCTTCATCATTTCACTGTTTACAATTAATTGTATACAAATTACCATGAAAATTTTGAATTTTCTATTATTTAAACAGAATACACCTAACCCTCGATTTCCGGAATCTGAAGGTGGAATCTTTAATCGATTACCTGAAGAAGACAGAACTGTTTCCAGAGTTGGGACAAGCTACCACTCTTTAAACGGTATACAGGTAATTAGTCTTTTTTCCCATAGGTTTTCTTGGAAAACTTGTGCGATCCCAGGACGTATGTACAGATTCTCCTGAGGGTACAATGGGCCGCCAGGCCTAAGTACGGGGTGCCTTGGCACCTACCTCCTAAAAAAAAAAACCCTCGATTTACGCACCATCCGAAGTGTACGATTTCGGTTTAATACGGTTAAAGAAATGAGGAAAAACTTCCATTTACACAGAACTATTTCAGTTTAATACTACTAGACCACTTTTTCTTATTTTTTGAATGTTTTATTGTGGATTCGAATTACAAGTTTTCGATTTACACGGTTTTCTGATGAACCTGTTTTCAGTGTAAATCGTGGGATAGATGTAATATCTTTTTTTGTGAGGATTGAAGAAAGGACAAGGTAGAAATGGATCATAATTCCTTCTAAAAAATGTCGAAATGTCGAAATTCCGAAAACGATAATAAAATGGACATTAAAAATCCTTTGATCAACATAAAGTCCTTGGTCCATTATCTTCTAATGTTACCGGAAATCTTGGCAATGTGTGTATTTAAGAAACATATTTTCGTGGGTTTTTTTTCGTTTCAAATTCAAGAACATATGTAATTTTCTTTTTTTATTTTTTTTTAAGAAAAAGAAATTTCTCTCCAATAAATTTTGCACATCTTAAAAATGTTCTATTTTTAAATTGATCGAATTTTTAAGATCACATAAGAGAAAATCTTTGAGAAAGCATGATGCCATCATCTTTTTTTTTAATGTTTTTATTTTCTTGTTTTTTTCTTATAAATGTTAACAAATAAAACTTTTGAAATGCATCAAAAATAGATTTTGTGATGTGTGTTTTATGAGAACTTTTGGGTTTTCTCAAAGCGTTTTTATCGAATTGGATTATTCTTTGAATAACAAATTATTGGTGGAAGTTGATTATTCAATATTTTCTATAATGTTATTTATTAGTTTCTGGAATAGAGTTATGTGGGATTTGGGAATTGGGAATTCCCTTGCTAGCATAAGAGTTTTAGTCAATATATGGGTTTTGTCAATAAATTTATAACATGTTGATGAATGGCTAAACTCCAATCTTAAGGTTCTATCATAGTTATAGCAGGATAATCATATAATAAGAAGGGCAAGGTTCTTTTTGAATTTTTTAACTCGGAAAGGGAATAAGAAACAAATTTGAAGGAGTTTCTTTTCTTTTGAATACCCTCAGTGCAGTGCGTTTTCTCAGGAGATTTGTTCAACTTAATTTTCAAATTGAAACGGATTAAAAGAACTTTTACTCCCAACATTTTTTAAAAATTTTTATAAATTTTTTTTTTTGTTTTATAAAACATTTTTATGCTTAAAAACGTAAGACTTTTGTTATACAAAATTCAAAAATAATGTTTATGTAAAATATTCATAGAAAATTTTCCTAGTTTCATAAAATTTTAATATACGCGAATGGGTTTTTCTTTGGATCTATGCCAACATTTGTTTTCATTAAAAAAAACATATTTTTTTTTATATATTTTAAAAATTTAGCCTTCTATTTTATTTCGGAATGTGTTTTAACAATTATAATAGAAAAAAGTCACATATTCATGTGCTTTTCTTATCAACTAGTTTCTGTTTTTTCTTCTTTTTTTTCATAATAAAATTTGAAAATAAGCGTAAATTTACAAATTACAAAACTTTGAGCACCAGGACCGTACTGGTAGAAAAATAGCAGTATATGGGATTTTAGCAAGAGATTGCGGCTGCTACCCCATAACTCCATTGGACTTATTTCAAGACATATTTTAAGTCGAACTGACAAAAAAGTTCTAATTTTAGAGTCTTCACAAGACTTTTTTTCAGTCCGACTAAAAATATGTCTTGAAATAAGTCCAATGGAGGAGCCATGTGGTTACAATAGATATGTAAGTGTAAAATATATTCGACAGTATACCAACAATTGAAAGTATATTTCAGAGTTATAAATCCGCTGAAAATTTAATAGTTTCGGTATACCCGCGTATGACCAATCCGGGCCTGCTTTGAGCATAACTCACCTGACTATCTTGAAGGCATTGTAAAACATTTATTTGCTTTTTTTTCCATAGGTAACAACAACAGCACACATATAATAGGTTCTATTGATAAAGGTTGAGAAATGTTTTACTTCATAATTTACAGAACGAATTTTTGTATTTACTTTTTTTTTTTTCGTTACCTTCTGTTACACAGTTTTTGTCAATATTTGAGTAGCCATTCTCAATTTGCATCAATTTACCAATTTGGCCTGATAATGTCACCAATTTAGATCAACATTTTTGAATTCATTCAAAACTCTTATAAAATCTTTTAAAATTGAATAATAAAGAATATTAATTAATTACTTATATCGAAACGATAAATGAATAAAATCAATAAATTTTATTAATTATGGAAATCTCTTATAATAGTAATTACGAAGACAATATTTTTGTCATCACTGGAAAAATTTAATAAATGTTTGTTTAATTGCGTAAGAATTTTGGACAGGCCATCACAGCAGTCTTTTATAGAATTTCTATAAGCTTGGATCTTTTTCTGTTTCTTGGTATATCCATTTCTGATTAAATAGTTTAGAGAAATATTGACCAGATTTGCCATATGTACTCGTACATAGGGAAGAAAATTTTAACTTTCTACCGAAATCCTTACTTTTCTTACCGAAACTTATAAATCATTTGTATGGTTTCATATATTTTTACCTTCTTACTTTATTACGTTTTTACTTCCTTACCATACTTATAAATCAGGCATTCATTCTTTCATAATTTTATTCCATACAGGTCCCAATTATAGTGGTTAAGTCAGGGTAAACACTTAAATACAGTGATTTCCTACGTTTGCACTAAGAATTTTCTAATAGGCGAAGTATTTTGACATTGGGTAGTAAATACATAATGCGCTCGCTTAATTTGTCATGTTCTGTTAAAGAGTAGAAGATGTTTGCAAATAAGACAATCAGGAATAGGATTCAATTCAAACGCTTATATCAAGCATGAAAGTATTTATAATGGAGATATAGTTGCTTTTTGCAGCTAATGGTAGCTATTTTAACTATAATGGTAGTTACAAGTACTAGTAGAAGGATTTTACAAATAAAACACACTCTACGTGTGAGAAAAAGAAACAAAAATCTTACACCAGAGCTGTGTTGGCACGTAGCTTGTTTCACACTTTTGATTCAACCAAACAGTAAATCGTTTCAGCTTTAGCTTGGATTTTCATATGACTGAAACAAGTTAAGTGCTGCCATTTTTACGTAAAGTCGAAACACACTATCTGAAACAAGTTACGTACTTCCTTTCCAGCTCTAAAATTGGTGCAGAATTGTGTCCTTGTTACTTTCAATGCAAATATTTGTGATAAAAAAAAACGCGCCTATAGACGTAATTTTTTTTGCTTTATTTTATGGGAAAAGAAATTTAATTAATCAGTTTTTAATATTTTACGAGCAAAGATTAATTAATTTGTCATCTGCATGGTTAAGGAACCTTCTTTAATTAAATGAATAAAAAAGGCTTTATTCATGATGAGAAACCATATAAATACTCTTTTTGTTCCCAAAAAGAAACATTAGTTGACTTTGTTTCTTGGTTTTTTGGTTCGAAATATTCAACCATCATTAAATTGTAATTGTAGCATGACCGATGTTGTCTTTTCTTGTTTTCATTTATTTATTGTCATAAATAATACTTATGTTATATTTTCTTCTTTATTTTCTGCTGGTGCATTGCGCTCTAAAAATTTGTTTAATTTGCAACTTTTTAAAGAACTTATAAAACTGTGACAATTTTTTTTTTGATAATAACTAAGAAAATTTTGAAACACAGTTTCAAACGGAATTAGAAATCATATTTTTATAGGTTATTCAACTGAATTCATAATTTTTAATAATAATAATTTAGTTCTTATTAACCAAAAAAAGAAAATCATTTGAAATGATATTTTTAAATAAGAAAAGTAAAAAATATTTCCTCGGAAAATCGGGTAAATCTTTGCATGTTAATTATCTGGAAAATAACGTTTTCTTCTTCTTTCTAGTTAAGAAATATTAGTACTAAGCATGTTTTCATGGCATTTCATTTTGTCTGCACGATATTTATATTCAGTTTATCAAAAGAACGACGAAATTTTTAGTAATTTAATCAATTACTTACCTTTAATTAGCGCTAAAAATATAAAGAAATACCTAAAATATTACTTCAAGAATGTGTCCCATAGAGGGGAGGGTATAAGTATTAAAGAATATAAATCTACAGTTCAGCCTCAACTCCTAACATTTAAATTTAGTTGTGATTTGTTTACTTAGGCTGAATTCATACTAAATCCGACGAAATAACCAATTTGGCCTAACCTAATACTAAAGACACATTAGTAGCAATATGTACATTATCTCACGATTCTCGATTAAAATTCGATAATGGAGAAGATTTTCTTAATTATTAAGAATAGTTAATTGAATAGTTCATTGCAATTATTAAATAATTGAGAACTCCAAATTTTTTTTTCTTCTGAAGGGAATGATTTTTTTTCTCCGCAAATCATTTATAAATAATCAAAGTATACATACTTTTAGGCGAATATATTCAAGGAAATACTTTTATAAATGAAAAATTAAGAACGAAGAATAGAAAATTTGAAAAAATGAGACGGAGAGAAAAAGAAAAAGAGAATCGTATTCTGCCGCTAAAGAAAATAAAAAGCAAAAGACTAGTGTCCTTGATACATTTTTTTAATTGGTTTAGTACTTTGGTTCTTGTTTATACACACAGGGGCTGGTGAGCGAACCAATCAGAAGGCGGAGTCCCCTAGTTTGTTTGTTTTTTTTTTTACGAATGCTTTGCTACAGACAAAAAATCTTTTCGCAAAATAACTTTTCGTACAACACTTCCTTGAAAGTTAACTCCGTAACAAACCTTATTTTAGTTATACTATTCGCACACGGCACTTGAAAAAAGCCCTACTGTTGTGTAGACCTTTTATGATCTTATTGAACTTTTCGGTATTTTCTGTGTGTACTTAATTAATTGATTTGAACCTTTTATTTGCATAATTTGTTTCAATTAGAAACCTTGTTTATTCGTTCTAATTAGAATTTTTGTTATTTTGAAATTATTTGCTATATTTTACAATAGGAAAATGATGTTTCAGAAAAAATGCTATTAAAGATGACAAATATGTATACTAATTTAATTGGAATGATAATTTCTTTAGGCCCAAATTTATTTTAGATCAAATTATACGGAGATAACCTTCAAAAATAATATCAAAATATATATAATTAGGCCAATTCCAAGTTGTCGTCGTGTAATTGACCTTTAACCAAAAATACAATTATTAATTAATTTTCATCATCATTTCAAATTTGTTTTGATAGTAAAATTCCCATTAGAGGTGATGGACTGACTATGCTTAAATATCGAAAGAAACAACAAATGAAGATAAATTTTTAATAAGAAAACACGTCTCACATGTTTACTATGCTCTAATTTTAATTAATATTTTGGGATAATTTAAGACATTCTTATCAGCAACCAAAGTGTTTTAACTATAGAAGGTGTGATATATTCTGCTTTATATTCGTACACATTATTTAGATGTGTGTGTGTGTTATTTTGGCGTCATTGACGCACCGTATTCTAGCTGTCAAATAAATTGTTTTGCTTGATTTGCGCTTCTTTTTGAACGAAAATTGTGAGCTTTTGGGATTCAAATAAAGAAGAAAAAAGGGTTAATAGAAATTGTAGTGTACCGAATTGCTCGAATGTGAGAAAAAATGTGAAAGAATTGGACAATAACATATTGCACTATATTTTCCAGGAAAATGCCACGACTTTGCTTTATAAAAGAAAAGTCTGGAATTTTCCTGCAAAAACACTTTCACAAAAACACAAACAAAAAATTATAACTTGTAGAAACGTCAAGAATAACTTCTTGTCAATAGAAAACACGTTTACATGAGTATGTAAGAAAAAAACAACATTCAAACTAGAATTTTCTAGCATGTGCAGGATGAGACACTATAAATTACTAAATTACTATAAATACTGAAGAAAAGTGAGGCAATAAAATCAATCTTAATCAGACAGTTGAAGTCTAAACTTCATCCGAGATTAAAAACAGAGATTTGAAACGTGATTATTTGTGGAAAGCGATTACAAGGGCGATTTGTGATCAATTATTTAAATAGTGATTGTGTATTTTTATAAACTGTGATAAATAATTTGTAATAATTAAATTATTGAAAGACAAATATTTTTAGGACTAATTGTAACGCAGAAATAATTATAAATAAACTTTATACACTAAATTCACATAAATAAAAAGTGTTATCATTTTAATAACATCGAACCGAACGGGTAGCACGTCACAATATCATCGATTTCCCAAAGACGGAAGAACAAGGAAGAAATGATGGAAATTTTGTAAGATTTCAAAAGATTATTGCCTCAGCATAGTGGTAATATGTTTTCAATTCATTTTGAAAGGGGATGCTTTAAAAGGGATCTAAAAAAGCTGAGTTAAAGTGGTGTAGTAGACCGGAGTAGATCATCTTCTATAGTTAAAACACTTTGCTTATCATCATCTCTCGAAATGCTAGAAAATTCGAATTTAGCGAATTTTTTTTTTTAGAATTTCTTTTATTTTTAATTTTATTTCTTATCATTTAAATTTTCTTTTTCTAATTCTTCATTTATTTTATTTTTTTTGTTTCTTTGAATTTCATATTACAGACACATGCGCCAGCCAGTTCTAATAATGATGCAAAGGTAAGAAGGTTTACTTACTAACAAGTAACGGTCTTTTTCTTAACTTTTGTGTTCAAGTTTGTTGTATTCTTCGTCTTCTTTTTCTTCTTTTTAACAAAACGTGCTTTTACGTTTCTCCTATATATGTGTGTACTCTTGTTTTGCTTTTTTCTTACTGTTAAAATACTGTAGGTCCGTCCGCTTTTTGCTTTTTAACATGTTCTTATTGTAAAAAGGTCTTAGGTTTTGCATAATAATCGAAATTCTTAATATTTGTTTTCTTCGATTTGTATTATGTTAGTTCGTTGCTCTGTTTTTGTCCATCATTTATTCCAAAAAAAAAACATTGAAAAAGTATTGCTTTTTGTAATTTTCATGTAGCTGGAAGGAAAAGAAATGAAAGTTCGTATTTCTCGAACCTTTATTTTTGTGTACGTTTTTTTTTAATTGCTTTTAATTTGTTAATCGGAAGTACTTAATTATGTAATGTTGTTGCTTTTATGTAGGTAAGGTTTTTTTTTTTTTTTTTTTTTTGGAAACTTTAAATTCGTTGTAGTGTGTTTTTTTATTGTTTAATTTTAGTGTTTTTAGTTTGATTTTGAATGTTTTTTTTTTTTTTAATTTAATTTTGTAATAATTAAAATAAAAAAAATTTTAATACGATTTTTGGGTGTTAAAATAATAAATAGAAAATAAATATACGTACTATTACGTTTATATATATTAGGTCTGTTTTATTTGCCATACCCTACACCGGAGCAGGGTAAGTGGCAAATAAAACGAGCAGGAGTAGAAAATACCTTTAATTCAAATGTTTGTGGCGCTGCTTAGCAACCATATTGTAATCAAATGGGAAATTTTTAGCTAATACACTTTTTATGGTAGAAAACTGAACTAATTTCGGTGTGAGAGCTACCCCTGGTCTGAAAGTAGTGTAGGATTTGCACTTTTGTTGTTTTTGTTTTCAATGTAAAAATTTGCTCTACCCCAGAGCAAGTGGCAAATAAAACAGACCTATTATATGAATCGAGAGACAGGCAGGGTCTTGATTCTGTTACTGTAAAATCAGGACAAGTCATTTTTACAGGCTTCTTTCGAACTCGAACTTACACCATTAAAGGATCTCGGAAACAAATTTTTGTCTGATGGTGTAAGGGCAAGACCTATTACGGTAGACACATTAAAAGTTCCTAAATAATTGTGAAGAATCAAGATCTGAATTGGAACTAGACTCTCATCAGTTTCTAGAGGCGAGGTCTAAACAAAATTCGATCATATTCAACACAGTTTTTTTTTCTTTCTATAAATTCTAAAAATTATTTTAGTAATGCAAGATTTATTAATTATTAAACCTTTGTATTAATTATTAAACCAAAATGACTGTAATTCCCATTTAGTGTCAAGCTCTCTCAATTTTTAACGTGTGACTAAACTTTTGTATGTGGTCCTTTCTAACGTTAACATTATGAGAAACACAACGCTTTTCCAATTCATCAATTCTGAACGCTTCTGTTTGATAGAGTTTTCTACGTTCAATTTCATTAGTTAAAATTCTCTCGTGACGTTAAACGTCGATTGGATTCAATCAATTTTCAATGTTATTACTATTTGGCTCATCAAATCATACGCCATTTACGTTTTTTTTAACCAAATTAGATAAAGCAGCCTGTAAATATGTTTTTGCTTATATTTCAAATTATGTTTGAAACATTATGAAATTCGCACAAAAGTGTTTAAAATCAATTTCTCATACATTTTCAATTATGAAAAACAATACAACCTTTAATCACTTTGAATTGAAATTCGAATGTTTTGAAGATATGTCAACCGTTTTCAATTTTGATTCGTCTTTAATTTGACTAAAATTGTATGAAAATTGTAAATGAGGTCGCGTCTCATTATTTCCTATTATATATTATTGTGAATTCCTGTCAATTTCAAATTTTACAGGAAAGCATGAATCTTAAATTCAATGTTTTTTAATAATTAAAATTTAAAATTCATACTGAAAAATTGTTTTCCATATATTGATGAAGAAAGGTTATCCAAAACCAAAATAAAAACCCCAAGTTTTTGTTATATTTTTGTTAGCACATAATTAAATTATTTTTAATTTATGTCAGTCTTTAAAAATACTTTAATCAACTTTAATTAAAATTCAATGTGCAAGAATTGTGGAATAATTAAATATGCAAATTAATGTTTTTTTTTTTTTTTTTAATTTTTTCATGCTCATATATGAAATATAATTGCGATTAAAATAATTAATTTAATAGCAAAAATAAGAACGTTAATAATTAATAAAATTATAATAATTATACACGACACTTAAAAATTAAATTCCAATAAATATAAAAATATAAAAAAATTCACGAAAATCCTTAGCCTAAATTTACATTTGACATTTATTCACTGAATTTCTATCTGAAAATTAGGTGTAAATGCTTCTGCAATTTCTTCGTGTTATGGCTTTTTATGCAATACTTAAGTATCAGAGGGTTTTATTTGATGGATAAATTGCGAATGTAAATGAAAGTCTTAAGGATTTTCAATGAACGGGTTCCGACAATTGAAGTGCCCGTTTAATTCAAATCGCTGTCAAATTTAAACCGTACATCTTGCAATACTAGAATTTGGCATGAATGTTGCTTGACATATTGGTGCCTGTTCTGATATCCGACGTTACGTTAGTTTTATTCGATATTACTCACTTGCTGCTCGATATTACATTTTTGGTGTTCTGGAATACGCAACGTTTCATTTCAGTTCAACGCGTAGCAACGCATTCGATTTTTGATGTTCTGATACCCGCCGGGAACTCGATTTTCAAGTTAAATTACTCACTTCAGTTTTCGCGCGTTCGAATGAATATTTTTGTATGACTTTCCTTTATTTCTAAACCCACCCACACTATGCACCATAATATCAATTTTAATCAATTCTAATCTCATTTTGGGCCTGAAAATGGCTTTTATGAAGGATATATTCATAAAAAAAAAATGTTTTTTTTTTTCATTTTTAAATTTTTTAATGATTAGTGAATGGAAAAAATGTTACAAAAATATATAATTTATATTTTGAAATAAACATTGCTGAAAAATATATAAAATTTATTTTAATAAGGACAAGAACTTTATTTTTAAAACATTTATTGATGAAATGACTTAGAAAAAACACAAACAGCTGATTTTTGACATGCGATGATTGCCGTTTTTTTAAATGGGAAACGTAGTTTTCCAGAACACTGATCGCGTTAGAAATCGAATCGAACGCGTTACGTTTACTCACCTAACGCCGTAAAACAGAACAAGGGTGATTGTCTGTCAGAAGTAAAAATTATTTGTTGGTGTGAAAAGACGCGTTCTTATTTTTTATACACTATGGATCTTAAACGAAATTCAATTGTTGCGCTTCATTTGATTGGAAAGTCAAACATCGAAATTCACCGTATTCACCAGATCTGAATCCGTTGGATTATTCCATTTGGAGAGCGGCTTGCAAAAAAACACATAACTTTGGACGGTTTAGAAAAATATATGACTCGTTAATGTAAATGGTTCCAGTCAAAACATCGTGTGCAACGTTTAAAAGGAGATTGAAGCTGGTGGTTAAGGCAAATGGCGGTTACATACTATTCCAATAATTGTGAAATTAACTATGTATTATAAACTATCATTTCTATAAATTTTAATAAAACAGACAAATAAACAAAAGAATTACACCATTTTTAAACTTTGACACTTCAATTGCCGGAATCGGTAAATACTTAAAATATATTGCTTTTCATTGGGATTTTTGGAAGTTCTTGTAAACAATCAGTAAACAGAATTATCTAAAAATATCGATTCGTATTTGTTTTATGCAAATTTTTGACAATTAGAGGAGATATTTGCAGTTTCAGCAATTAAAAGTCATGAGACACATACACCGAATGATGGAAGAATTTAATATTTTATAGAAGGCGGTACATTTTGTTGTACATTTCAAGCACTTGACAAAGTCCCAACGAAAAGTACTAAATAGTAACTCGAAATATTGTGTGATCAGAGTTCTTCATTATTTTTGTACAATACAAAAAAGGACGTGTATTTTGAAAATTCGAAACATATAATTTTTTTAGAAAAAACGGAATTTTCAATTTTCAATTTTTATATTTGTTCTTCCAGGTTAACGGTGAAGAAAGTTGGCAATATGAAGATATCACACTTGAACGAGGTAATTCTGGTTTAGGATTTTCAATTGCTGGTGGCACAGATAATCCACATATTGGTACAGATACATCAATATATATAACAAAATTAATACCTGGTGGTGCTGCATCAGCTGATGGTAGATTAAATGTTAATGATGTTATTGTATCTGTTAATGAAGTATCTGTTGTTGATGTACCACATGCAAGTGCCGTTGAAGCTCTTAAAAAAGCTGGAAATATTGTTAAATTAAATGTTAAAAGAAAACGTCCACCGGCTGGACCAAAAGTACTCGAAATTGATTTAGTTAAAGGTTCTAAAGGTTTAGGATTTTCAATTGCCGGTGGTATTGGTAATCAACATATACCAGGCGATAATGGTATATATGTTACAAAAATAATGGATGGTGGTGCAGCTAATGTTGACGGACGACTTAATATTGGCGATAAATTAATTGCTGTACGAAATAATTCGGTAAATAAGAAATAAAAAAAAATCTTTAGTATTAAAATTTTTATTTGTGCTTTTCTTCTTCTTTTATTAGAACGAAAAAAATCTCGAAAATGTTACACACGAACAAGCAGTAGCCACATTAAAATCAATTACCGATAAAGTAACATTGATTATTGGTAAATCACAGCATATAGTTAATTCAACTTTGGGTCATACAAATTCACATTCAACGGGAGCTGTTAATAATATTGGACAAAGTGTTGTTGATTTTGGACGTTCATCATCACCAGTTCCAGCAACATCAAGATCACACTCACCATTACCACGTAAATTGTTTTTTTTTTTTGTATTTATTGGTCATATTATTTGATTGATAATGAAATGTATTTAACCACAATATAATTGGGTTATCTTTTTTTACAGAGCCTTCATCGAGATATGCTTCATCGAATGTACTTGCAACAGTGCCTCCGGGAACACCACGTGCTGTCAGCACTGAAGATATTTCAAGGTATGTATATTTGTGGTTTTGTTTTTTCTTTGCTTAATAAAATAATTGGAAAAATTGAATTTGAATTATTTCTTGATTCTCAAGAATAAGATTTCCCTAATTTTTTTTTTTTTTTTAGAAAACGATATCAATCGGAAAACTTAATTAGAAAATTGTTGGAAAAGGGAGGGAGGATTTTTCATTATCTATTAAATATCCTGATTATACCTTCGCTTTATAATTTAAATTAAATTTAAAGGGATTCATTTGTATTCATGGAAAGTTTAACTTCCAAAGGAACTCTTAAGTGCCCAATTTACTATTACTTTTATTGTCAGAAGTATTTTTACGATAGTCTTAATCATTATAATTGTTAGATTCAACAGGCTCTTCTAGAGTACTACAAGTATAAGTACGAGTATCTCCAAGAGGTGTTAAACGTTTTCTATCTGTAGTAAGAATTATTCATTCAGTGCAATTCTGTTCACAAATTCTTTGCTCAGAATTTTAAAACTTCTCCAAATGAAGAGATTTTAATGTGAAATATTGAAGACATGTTCTCTATAAATTAACTTTATTTTCTAGATAGATATAGGCTTTTAGAATTGAATGTATGATCCCTCGAACGCTTGAAATTGCTTCGGTCACAGCTCTATAACTTCGTCAAATCTATAGATATCGATATAAAATTTTCAAGATATTTTCTAAATACTTGAAGCTTTTTAGGAAGTACAAAAAATAATAAAAATGGATTTAATTTTGTTCCTAGTTAGATGTAGCCCCTTAATAGGACCAGAATGTTGGTGGGGCTCAAGCGTAAAATCTTTAGAACCATTGTGGATATTGTGAAAGAACATTGCTTCTTAAACGAACACATTTGGAAAGTCGGGATGGCCGAGAGTTTGATATGCGGAGCCTGTCTGGAAGAAAATGAGTCAGCATATTATTTCTTGTGTGAATTCCCTGCTTTTTCTAGAACGAAACTTGCTACCATGGGTCCGTACATTCTAAGTAAGGGGGTTAGCTAACTTGGACCTAACTATGGTGCTGACCTTTATTTAAAAGGACTAACCGGTTCGGGAGACGTAGGTTCAATCAACCTTTTAGGAGGAAGTAGAGTGGGTCAGTAAATCCTACGTGCTAAGGCCTTTCCAATACAATACAATACAGCCCCTTAAATGTGTATTCGAACGTTATAAATTCTGAATTATTATTCAACATTGGACAACCATACACAGTTTTCTATTTATTGTAGAATGAAGGAAAATTGAACGCGCTTTTAATTAATTGCTTTTCTCTTTTAAGACTTCTTATAAACCTAGTTTCTTTACACAACAAATAGGAAATGATTACTAAAAAAATACGTCATTATTAAATTTTGTATTCATTTCATAAATATCGAAATTAGAAAAGGTAGAGAAGAAGAAGGAGCGGGTGGAAATTTCTTCTTAGCTATTAATTTAGCTTATTCATTTCTTATTAACTGAATTCTTCGAGTTTAGTTCATTGATATGTTGTGAATTCCAATATTCAGGAATAAATTAGTATTCCGCCTTCGTAAATAATGATAGTTTCTTTTTTTTTTGATTTGCAAAGAATATAAACCGGCAAAAATGTGGTATGTCGCTTTTTTCTTTAGAAACAAAATACAGTAAACAAATGATTAAAGTTTTAACGAAAAAAAAAAACAAGTAATAATAATAATCCAAACCTGGAATGGAAAAAATCGCTAAAAAAACCGTCAATTTCAAAAATATTCTTCTATATTCAATCAGAATTAAAACGAACTTCAAACAACATATCAGCGAATTTATTTGATCGGTGGTTTCTTTTTTTCCTTCTAAAATCTAAACAAAATAAATTATTAATTATTTATTTAATTAATTAGAATTTTTTTTGGTAGTTGTGTTGTTTTTCAATAGTTATGAGTTGTCTTTCTCTTAATTTATTATCAGAGAAAACAAAAGCTCTGTGCAAATGTCGTAAAGATGTGATAAAAATGTAAATTCTGCTTTTTTTTTTTGTTTCTCTTTTTTCATAATTTTTAATTAATCTAATTAAGTTTTATCGTATTCTAATGACGTGTAAATGTGTTTGGCTAATTTCATTAAAAATAGAGAACCACGAACGATTACTATACAAAAAGGTCAACAAGGTCTTGGTTTTAATATTGTTGGCGGTGAAGATGGTCAAGGAATTTATGTTTCATTTATATTAGCTGGTGGTCCAGCTGATGTTGGTGGTGAATTGAAACGTGGTGATCAACTATTAACTGTTAATAATGTTAATTTACGAAGTGCAACACACGAGGAAGCAGCTCAAGCTTTAAAGGTATTCGTTTTGTCAAATTTATATTTCTAATCTTGCATTTCCACCAAACGTGCAAAGTGTTTTTTCTTGCGCGGGGTAAAAAAGAAATAACTATTAAACAAGAGTATTAATATGAGAGAAACATATATTTCATGCAAATTATAAGAAAGCGGATTTCTCTTTTTATATTATTCATGGTTTTTAACATTTCTTTCTCTTTTACCCACGCGAGCAGCAAAAACATTTTGCACGTTTGGTGGAGAAACGCAGCTTAATAACATTCATTCCGTTTTTTTATACGTTTTTTTTTTCTTCTTCCAAAAGAATGCTGGCGGTATTGTTACATTAGCAGCTCAATATCGTCCCGAAGATTATAATCGTTTTGAGGCTCGTATACATGAATTAAAACAACAAGCCGCTTTAACAGCTGGTACAGGAACATTATTACGTACATCACAGAAACGTTCATTATATGTTCGAGCCTTATTTGATTATGATCCAAATCGTGATGATGGTTTACCATCAAGAGGACTGCCATTCAAACATGGTGATGTATTGCATGTAACAAATGCATCAGATGATGAATGGTGGCAAGCTAGAAGGGTGCTAGGCGATGGTGAAGAAGAAGGAATGGGTATTGTACCATCGAAACGAAGATGGGAACGTAAAATGAGAGCTAGAGATCGTAGTGTTAAATTTCAGGGACATGCTGCTAATAATATGGATAAAGTAGATATTTTTAATATTTTTGATTTGTAGTTTTTTTTCTAAATGATTGATTTTTAATGTTTTGTATACGATTTTTTGTGTTTTCCAGCAATCAACACTTGATCGAAAAAAGAAGAATTTCACATTCTCGAGAAAGTTTCCGTTTATGAAAAGTCGAGATGATAAAAATGAAGATGGAAGTGATCAAGAACGTAAGTATTTGAACAAGAATTTAAATTTTCTTTTTTTTGATATAATGTTTATTATTTTTTCTTCTTGTGGAATTAAAATGGAAAAGTAAATGGTACCACCCTTATTTGTTCCATAGTTTTCGTTTTTAATTCATTTTATTAATTTAGTTTGATTATTAAAAATTTATGTTTTTATTAATTATTTATTTTTTTTCTTAATTTTTTTTTGTCTTTAATTTTTTATTATCCGTTTTTTTTTATAATTTCTATAATTTCTTCATCATAATTAGCGAATGGAATTCTTACTGGTGAAAACCATGATCTTGAACAGCAGCGTAAGTTTTTATTTTTTGTTTTTTTAATTTATTTTTTTTTTTTTTATTATTTTTAATTTGGATAATAACAAAAGAAAAAAATTAAAAATAATTAAATAATAAAATTATTAATTATAAAAAAATTTTTTTTTTTTTAAATAAATTATATTATCTTTAATTTTAAATTTAAATATGAAAACAATATTTTTATGATATAAAATGGGAAATCAAAATTACTTTCTAAATTACTTCCTTAATTTTGAATAATCACTAAAATAATTATTTTTAAAATATATAAAATTTTGCTTTTTAGCAAATAGCTTAGGAATAATAAGTTAAAAAATGTTAAAAATTTATAATTCGATTTCTACAAAATTTTGTTGTGTGAGTATAAATATGTGATTGGAAAATGTTCAAATTGAAATATTTTAATAATTGCTAAAGGGCATTTTACACTATGTGGATTTCTCATATGAGTTGCAATAATATATTTGAGACAGTTCTTAATATTCCGGTTTTGAAGAAATGAGTCACAGAAGCAAGTGTTTCCAACTAAACATGAGAATTAAAATTTTAGAAACGGTTCTAATAATTTGCTGTGAGTTTTTGAAAAAGTTTAGTCTTAGTTATGTTAACGAAACGGAGACGAAACGGCGACGGAACGTAAAAAACAAATACATAAAATTGTATGGCCGCTGTTATGTAGACGAAATGTTCTTCAAATTTCATTCAATTCAATTTGAGTCCGTTCCGTTTTTTGGCATTTGTATTTATCGTAACGTTTGTGCTCTTTTTTTTTTTCATATTGTGAACGAACTTTCTACGTCAAACAACTTGAAAATTTTATAAAAATGGATAACGGGTATTTTGTTGTTTTTTTAAATTCTATAATTAAAAATATAACCATGACATATAGAACTCGTAATCAATTTTTTATTATTTTTCTCATACACTTTTTTTACAATCAAGCACAAAATTGATTGACAATGAATTTATCAAATGTCAAAAGAAGTGAAGCGACGTTTCCGTTAATATAACTGCATCATATTACGTTCTCGTCCCGTCTTCGTTTCGTTAACATAACTAAGGCTTTAAATATAAACAAACTATATTTTGAAGTTACAAAAAAAAGTAAACTTGCTTAATATGGAATATATTGATATTTTGTCATAAAACTTAATTTGTCAACAAATTTGACATTTGACTCATAAGAGTTGCTATTATAGATCTGAAGATGCATATAGAAAATTCGAATGATTTTTCTTCTGAGCTACTCACATGTAGTGTAAAGTGACCCTTAACAAACGTATCTGTATTTCCGTTTTGCTTCTTCGATGCTCTGGCCACAAAGTTTTCATAAATTTGTCATTAAAAATAAATAATTCTTCATTATTAATAAAACCAAATCACAAATAATCACATTTGTTACTAAAACTAAAATGAAATGTTCAAACATAAACCGTTTTTATTTAATGTAATAAATAACATTATTGTTTTAAGTAATTTAACTTTAATCGTTTTCATTTCTATGTGAAACAAAGTTTTTAAAGGATTGAAATTGTCTGACAAATGGAATTAATTTAACTGATAAAAATCCATACCGCTCCACTGCAATAACGTACACCTATACGGTATACCTCGTTATACGGCATTTCGCTATAACGTCCTTTTCGATTTACGGCCTACAATGTTTCGTTATACGGCCAAAAAAAATTCTGTACACACTGTTTGCGACCTTCTGTTTAGTTTCAGCTTCTCACTCTACATTTTGCCTTACGAAAATATGAGAAACGTTTGGCACAACATTGTCATCATTTTACGTTTACGTTATACGGCTTTACGGCCAACTTTTTCGGAACGTATCTAGGCCGTAAAGCTAGATATGGGTGTACTCCTTTTAACAATTTTTTTTTGGTTTTATAACAATTAGATTTGGACATTCCTAATGTTACCGATGTGGTGTAATGGGTATTATGCCTTCATTGGCTATACTATTCTTCTGTTATTCAGTTTGTAAATGAACCTACTACATACTACTCTCAGTTATTAGTTCATTTAATTATTTCTGGCTCTAATAATGAAATTACTTTCATTCATACACTTTTTGGCATAATTTCTTAATTTTATTAAATGAAAAAATTGAAAATTGAACGGCAATCTGTTCCCTATTCTTGTGGAAATTCAAGCATAATATAAAAGTAGTAACGAATTTTTAATCAGAATTTTTGAATTAAATAAAAGGAAACATTTTACAATATTGTCATTGTTTTCATGTTGTTCGGAATATAAGAGCACGTATTTGCTATAAAATTTTCAATTTATATAAGAATTAATTAGATTTCTTAGAAAAAAAAATTAAAAAAGAAAAGTAATCATATTTTTTAAAGGTGGAAGAAAATCTAAGGAAAATCTTTTTATATTTAGATTGGAATTTTTTTGAATAGTTTTTTCTTTAAAATATCGTCGAATTTTGGTGTTAAGAAATATTTTAGATTAGAAAATGTAGGATTTAAAAAATAAATAAAAATTTTCTTTCTTTATTTCGGCACGAAAATATTTAAGAAAATTGAAGAAAAAAATCTCAAATATTTAAGCACTTTTTTTCTCTATTCTAAAAAAAATATTAAAAATAATTTTTGAAATTAATTTTTGTAATTCTTTTTTCTAATTAATAATTTTTCATATTTAATTTTAATAATTTCTTTTTTTCTTTTTTTTTCAATTATGTTGAATTCATTTTGTGTTTTTTCTTTTTGTTTTTGTTCAAATTTAATTTAAAAACATTAATTTTTTTTTCTCTTTGTTTTAAATAATAAAAAATTAAAAACATAAAATGATGGTAGTTAACAAAAACACTTTTGATATACATAATTCTCTCTCATCCTACACAAATCCATTTCTTCTGTCTTCTTTAATTTGTATGTAATTTCGTGTATCTGTTATTTTCTAGCTTTCATGCTTTGCTACACACAAGATGATGCCAATACTGAAGGAGGTATGTACTAATTATAATTAGTTCGAAAAAAAAACAAAAAAAAAATATATATCTTAAAACAAAAAACAAATTTATAAACAATTAATAAATTTACAAAGCAAAAAAAGAACCAACAAACAAACTGGCATATTTTTTACTAATAATATTTTATTAACTAATATGATTTCTGTTATCATGGAAAAACATCTTTTCAGATGTTTTTTAAGTCGTTTTATGGCGGTACTAAAGTATTAATATAGTATTGAGATCCTGAAGAAAAACAGTTCAATTATGTTTTCTGTTTTACTCTAGGATATATTCTTCCTAAGCTTGTTCCATTTAAAAAGAATCGCTGGTGGCTCTAAATATTCTATAAAAAAAACTATGTGTTAATATGTCCAGACGATTTAACAGACTGCTTATTAAAACGTTTAAAACTAATAATTAGTTTTGAATGATTTATAAAAATATTATATTATTATTGTTTGGATATTGTCAGAAGAATTAAAAACTAGAGTAATAGTGAATATCGTCAGTATTTCTTCCTACAAACTTTGAAAGCCTGTCCAAGTAACTCTGTAATATGGGACACGTAGGATTCATAACTTTGTATCGATACTAAAGCTTATACCAGTACTTTTAGTACCAACTAGAAAGAAAACGTAAAATATGTACGTGATATTCGAATTTCAAAACCATTTTTATTAAGCTTATTATTATGCGATGACACGAATGCGATATACTCGATGATATTCTTAAATCATAGCGTGAATAATCTACCCTTTGTACCCTCTAGTATTCGATACCATATTGCTAAATCTAAACACACTCTAATGAGTGTTTTGTTTCGATCTCGAAATTTAGTAATATGGAAGTGATGAACCTTGAATTAGCATTCTTTTTTTTTAAGCCAGTCATAATGGTCATAACATGACATTACTGTTATAACTTTTTTTTTTAAAGACAACTAATTCTTATTATATTGTCATAAAAGTTTGTCACAAGTTGTGATCGAAGATATTTTACATCACAACGAAATTGTATGTGTTCTCTGAGAATGATTTAACTGATAAATATGGAATAATTCACACAATTTTTTTAAATATATAAATAATTTTACTCCTATACAAACATATTTGAGAGTATTTCTCAAATAACCATGACAACTCAACTCGCTCGAATTATAACAGTTTAAACTGTTATAAATTCATATTTTGGACATAATTATGACTCGTTTGCCAGAATCCGAATTTTCTTAGCTATCACAATATTTGTTATGACTAAAAATTTGTCACAGCTTCAAGTCTCGAAACATTTTATATTGACATTTAGTATCGCCATTAAAAATGATAATTTTTTTTATAATATAAATAAAACGCTTGTAAATTGAAAATATTCGAGTTATATATTTTGTAGACTAACACATATACATATACATATCCTTATTAAATATAAAAATATATATACTCTAACTATTTAATATATATATAACAAAAAATACTAAGTAATTTATTAATACATTTACTTAATACAATCCAAAATTAATTAATTTTCATATATTTTTATGTTGTTTTTTGTTTTTCGTTTTTTAAATTCGATTTTCTTATTTATTTTTTATTATTATTATTATTATTATTATTATTATTCCTCTATGTGCTTTATATATATATATATAAATATACATTAATCTATATATTTATTAAATATTTAATATTTCATTATTTAATCAAAAAGCTGTCATATAACAATAGTTTCTTTCTTTAAAAAAAACAAAAAAGGAAAAACTAAATACTTATTTACAAAAAAAAAGAAAAGAAAAATAATATTTATAAGACAAAAACTTTAATTATTAATAATCTTTCAGCTTTTAATTTTTATATTAATTAAAAAACAAAAGAATTTAAAACATAAACAAAACAAAAATATACTAATTTTTTTTTTCTTAGACATTTAATTTTGTGTTTTTATTTTTTAGAAATTTAGTAATTTCAAGAAAGTTTGAAATAAACAAATTTTTTTTTTATTAATTTTTGTAAAACTTTTTAGTACAAAAATATAACTAAAAAATTTTGAATTTTTTTATTTTGTTGAGAAATATTAAAACTTAAAAAAAAAATTAAAAAATTATGTAGGAGTTTTCATCCGTGTGCAAATAATTAGCATTTGTATGATTTTTAAATAATACTCTCAAGTTGAAAGAGAAAATATAGTGAATTCGAAGTTCTGTTGGTTGGTTAAAAGACTACCAGCTTGCTTACTTAATATTAAAGATAATCGAATGCTTAGATAAAAATCCACCAGACAAGTAAAGTTATCAGAGATATTTTATTAAAAGAAAAACAAAAAAAACATCTAATGTGTGCGCCTAATGTTACAAATATAGCTTATAGTTTTCAGTAGTGGGATTGTATAAGTCGATTTGAACCATCAAATCATAGCTAAAAGTGTATATGAGTGACACAATGTTTTTTCGATATATAATTCACATGCTCATTCTGAGCCCAGTCATAACTTTTTTTAAAAAGACTAATTAGTATTCGGACGCAGTCATAACGTATAACTGTCATAAAAAAAATGTTTTACAATCCTGGCCAAAAATATTTTACACCAATATTGTGTTCCCTGAGTGATTTAATTGATAAATATGGAATACTTTCCACCATTTTTTAAAATAAAATAAAATGTTTACACTTATACAAACACTTTCGAGAGTATTTCTTAAATAACCATGATAACTCGCTTGAATTATAACAGTTTAAACTGTTATAAATTCATATTTTGGACATAATTATCACTCGTCTGCCAGAATACGAAATTTCTTAGCTGTCATAATATTTGTAATTGTAAATTTGTTATAACTAAAACTTTGTCACAACGCCAGAATAGACCTGTTAGTCTCAATCGAATTACACGATTCCATTCCTGTGGTTTGAAAATATTAAATACAATGATGATTTTATTTATCCCCTTTCAAAAATGCGTGATCACAGAAATTTGGTTTTAAGATTTTCATCTAAGTATTCTTTTATCTTTGCTAATGTTGAGGAGACTCGGGGTCCGATTTCACTTTTCATTTTGTTTGTTGACAAAATCAGGTGTATTTTTTATCCAAACTCCTAAAAATAAGATTTTAGTAAAGATTTTTAGAACAAAAAATTAATTTGAATTAAATATTTGTTAAATGTATTTTTTTTTAGTTTAAAAATTGAATAATTTTGAAAAAAATTAATTTTTAAATTTTTTTTCTACTAATTTATTTTTGTTTTTTTTTTTTTAATTTTATTTTATTTTTTTTTTAAATTTAAACGCTAATTAAATATATTCTGGCTTTATATTTGCAAAAAGAAAATTTAATTTTAATATTTTAAAAATATTAAATTTAAAAAATGTCACTTTTTGTGTTCTTAAATGAAAACGAAAAGGCGAAAAAGGTCGAACTAAGAACATTTTAATATGAAAAAAACAATATAATATGAAAATTTTAGACTTTTCATCAAAAAAAAGAACTAAACTAAAAATACATATATTTTATGTTCTCTCAAAACACATACTAAGAATATAAATTATAATTTTAAAAATTATTCATTTAGCAAGGATCATTAGGATTTCAATTAGAAAATTCATACTAAAAAAAAAACAGAAAAAAAACGAACGAAACAAATTATTTTGGAATTTTTCAAAAATTTATTATTTATTTTCCTATTTTGTTTTTAATTTATTATACATTTTTTTTTTTTTTGTTAAATATTTTTATTCATCACAAATTTGCTAGAACTCCTCCTATTTTATCGCTTAATTTTAGAACTTCTAAAAAAAAAAAGTTTTAATGGTTTTTTCATTCTCCTTCCCTTAAAAACTAAAAGAAGAAATCATTTTCCACTCTCATGTCGGGCGTAAACCAGGCACATTATTATTATTATTATTATTATTATTACAAGTTTTTCTTTTATTTATTTATTGGTTTTTTTTTTGTATAAAAGTTCTCCTCCAAAAAAAAAATAATGATCATATTTCGAAATTTTGACTTTTTAAATATATTTGCCCTAAAACAACTATTTTACTTTAAACATGGAAATGTTCAGCAACAAAAGTTTGAATAAAAACTATTGATGTCATCTTTTCCAACAAATATGTATCTTTCAGGGCCTAGGACTTGCTTTAAACAAATGCTGGTATTTAATTGTCATAAAAATGAGATAACTTATATTTATTGCGACTTCAGACAAAAGGAAAAGGTTTTGAGAAAAATATAGAAATTT
Source organism: Xylophagus ater (assembly GCA_963422695.1). Taxonomy (NCBI): domain Eukaryota; kingdom Metazoa; phylum Arthropoda; class Insecta; order Diptera; family Xylophagidae; genus Xylophagus; species Xylophagus ater. The sequence continues at coordinate 6,406,636 of OY730478.1, forward strand.
TCATCAAGAAACTGTAAATTGCATATTTTCAGGCGTGAGAACAAACGTTCAATTCAAGGAAATTATGTTGTTTGAAAGTTTTTAAGACTTGTTTATGGACAAATATATTTAAATTTTACGAATTTTCTTCATAAAAAATAATAAAGCGCAGTAAAAAAGAGCATTTCAAATTTTTTTTGTTATATATTTAAGAAATTTTTTCTCCAACTTTTGATTTATATATTCTTTTTTTGTTTGTTTTTAGATGTAGCTTTATCCTCCCCCCTTTAAATAAAAATATATACACAAAAAAAGCATATCCCCTTAAATAAACTTGAAATTGAAAATTTATTATTCAAATCAAAATTATCGATTTTAATAGAAATCCAAAAAAAAAAAACAAACAAACAAAACAAATCCGAATGATTTATAGAGAAAAATAATTTGTTCTTTTCTTTTGATTATTATTATTGTTAAAAAGGCGAGATTATCTACAGAGTGGAGTTACCCGATATGGAGCAGATTACACTAATCTACCTGGAGAATAGCGATGCTGACTATCGTAAGTCGAGCAAGAGTTCTATGCAAAATCAAAAAAAAAAAAAAAATGCAACATAAAATAATTAAAAAAAAAAAATGAAAATATAATTAAAACAAAATTGAAAAAAAAAATCAAATTATATACAAATTAAACGAATTCCATTTATTTTTATTAATTAAAATTTCATATATTTTAATTCGTTTTCGTTTTTTATGATTTCACAGTAATTTTTTCTTGTCTCAAACATTTTTATTCTTTTGATAGTTTTTTAATTTATATTTTTTTTTCTTCTTTTTTTTTAAAAAATTATTTTAATTCGTTTAAATAATTCATTTTTTGTTTTTATAAAATTTTTTAAAAAAAGAAAACATATTTTCATATTTGCAAACGTTTTCAATAGGATTTTATATCGTTCCGTCACCACAATCATATTTTTCACAACCCACCTTCACTTTCGTCAATAAAAAAAAGATAATTTATATAATTAAAAAAAAAAATTATAATACATAATTATAATTTTTCCCCGTTTTATCGCTCACTTTTTTGCATTTTTTATTTTTTCCAACAAATAGAAAAAATGTAATTCTGTCTGTCTCTCTGTCTCTCTCTCTGTTTTCTTAATTCTCGCTTAAATTCATTTATTATACTTAATTTATTATTTTTAATTATTTTTAATTATTAAACATTTATTTTTCTCATAAACATTATTATTTATCGAATTTTTAAAAGTCTTGAAGTGAAATTTTCATTCAAAATTTGCATTTTGAAGGTTTCTCTAGAATTCTTTATAAATTAATTTGCTAGGAGTGACGTCAAAATGACGACATAGTAGCTAGGCCATGGTTTGATTAATTGAGTAATCAAAATTTGTTCAATATTTTGATTATTCAACCGAAAACCGATTAATTGTTTGATTTAAGAGAAACAAAACAAAATAAATTTGGAGAAAATAACACATTTGTGTTGATTAATTCAAAATTTTGTACGAAATGATGATGGGGGCAGGATCGGTATTTGTTTAAATACAGTGGAGTGCAGTCTATAAAGATCAATAAAATTAGTTTTCAAGAAATAAAGGGATAATAATAATGCTTTTCATAAAGTTAAAAAAAAAGATTTGTTGATTAGTTTCTTAATGAAATTATTAACACAAACTTTCACTAGACTTTAAATTTTCATCAAAAACTTTCATTTCATTTTTTAGTACGTTTTTTTTATTTAGTAATTTTAGTTACTTATTTTTTTTTAATACGTTTTGTTATTTAGTAATTTTAGTTACTTTTTTTTTTAAATAGTCTCTCATTGATAGTTAAATAAATTTTGTTTTTGTTTTAAAAAATAAAATAACAAAATTAAATAAATAATAAAAAAGGTTATATATTACTGTTGCTTTTTGTCTAAAAGTCTTGTTCTAAAAAGTGCATAGATTTTAGTAAAAAATCAAAAAAAAAAAACAATTTTCTTAAATAATATCTTAGATTTTTGTTTTAAGTTTATTTTTATTCATATAATTTTTTCCAGAAGAGAACAAAACAAAGCTTTTTTAGATTTATTTTTTTTTATTTTTTTATTAAAGAAATTTGTTTAATTATTTTTAAAAAGAAATAAATAAATAAAATAGTTAATTTATTAAACATAAAAAAAGGTTTGCCACAAAAATAGAAATGTTTTAAAATTTGAAAAGAAATAAAAAAATGTATGCCTAATTTTTATATAATTCTAGTTTACTCGCACTTATTTAGAAAAATTAGATAAATCATTTAAATTTTGTCTCAAAATTATTAGGGCATGGTTTGATTAATTGAGTAATCAAAATTTGTTCAATATTTTGATTATTCAATAGAAAAGTGATTAATTGTTTCATTTAAGAGAAACAAAGCAAAATAAATTGGGATAGAGAAATTCTATGAGAGTATGAATAAAGTTTGAAGTTGAAGTTTATATAAAAATTTCGTTCTTTTTCTAAATTGTTGTTTTTAGTAAGAACCAATTAATCACTTACATCGGAAACCAATTAATTAACCAGGCCCTATTCAAAATACATTTAAAAGTTCAAAATTCACACACACACAATTGTTTTTTCTGAATATATTCGATGAAAATTTAAAACAAACTTCAAAAACAATTCACTGTATATAAAAAATGCATTTAAAAGTATGTTAATTAAAAATTAAACTATTTGTTTAGAATTTTTTTTTATCAGAATAGATATCGAAGTAATTAATATTCTAAAGGCGCCTTTTCATATGATTCAATTTTCATTGGCAAAGGTTAAAATTTATATGTTTAATTAACTAATTATATCGGCATTCGTAATGGTATAGTAAGTGATTAATGCAAACATAAATTCTAAATCTGCTACAGTCGGTGACGCTTTATACGATCGACAGTAACCCTATTGAAGTATATAAAATAAATTGCTTTCATATACTATGAAGTCCTTTTAAAGATAGTCGATGAAGATTATAGGATGCGTATCCCAAAAAACATTGTGGCCTCGTAATAACGTTGAGAAATAACAAGTTATATACAAAAAAAAAATTTTTTTAATTACTTGTTAATTAATTTATTATTGTATAAATTTAATTTCACTCTTTTTTTTTTAAATACATAAGTAAGAATACTATAAACAGAATCTTCAGGTATATAAAAATTAAAATATTCTAATATATGGAATAAACTTTTAAATATAAATATTTCTGAAAAAAAAAAATTAATAAAAAAGCCTTAATTAAACTTAAAAAGAGATCAACTAAAAAAAAAATTTTTAAATAATAACAAAAATAAATACTAAATAAGATTTAAGTTAAAAAACTAAAAAAAACATCAAATTTAATCAAAAAAACGTCTATTTCTTAATTAATTATTTGAATTTTTTTTAATAATTTAATTTTTTCATCTAATTTTGAATTAGTTTATATTTTAGTTAGTTTATTTTTAAATTCTTTTTTGCCTGGTTATGCTTTTTCAAGTAAAATTTAAATAAAATAAGAAGGATATGTTTTTTAATTAAAATTGAATTTTTTATATAGGAAATAGTTTTAACTAATTAAAATAATTGAATCTCTCTCTCTCTCTCTACCTCTTAGTCGTTAGTTGTTATTTTTTTTTCAACACTCTTCTTTTTTTTTTTACTTATATCTTAATCTCCCTCTGATTTCTTCAAATATTGCACGTGATCTCTATTTATACTTATTTTTAAACACAATTTTAATATTTAATTTTTTTTTTGTTATTCAAAATTTTATTTTCTTTAATTTTTTAATTTTTTTTGTGTTCCTAATTTTTTTTCAAAATGGTATCCAATCGATTTTATTTTTATATTCAAAATTATTTTTAAATTTTGAATAATTAAATTAATTTAGATATTAAATTGGTTTTTTTTTTTTTTTTTGGAAAATTCGAAATTAATTTTAAGATTAATTATATTCCAAATTTGATTTTTAAGTCGCACGGATACAAGTGAAGGGTGAAACCAGGACTGTTAGCACATAAGTTGTTTCACAGTTTGTGTTTCGAATTTTCAAGACTATGGAATCATGTAAGTTCTGTTTCAGCCATATTAAAATCCAAACTAAAGTTGAAACGACTTAACTGTTGGGTCGAATCAAAAGTGTGAAACAACTTGCTGTTTGTTTGAATCAAAAGTGTGAAACAACTTATTGTTTGTTCGAATCAAAAGTCTGAAACAACTTACTGTTTAGTCGAATCAAAACTGTCAAACAACTTACGTGCTCAGCCCAGAATTTTGATACTTTAAATAAATTTTCTCTTTAATTTCGATCTACAATCTTATCTGAATTTTGGCCTCCTTAAGTCGTTTACTAAATTTTCCATTTTGTATAGTAAGTCCAAAATAATCTTAATCCTCCTTATTTCAGTTGTTACAACTAACAACCTTCAGTTGTCACAATTAGGCAATAACTTGACAATTTTATCACAATTGTGCTCCTTTTTTCGACGTAGATTTGTACACTATACTCTGAGAAATCTTCCTTGAAATGATCAATTTTTTTTTATGTTCCTACTACTGCCACCAATTAAGATTGTTTTAGGTTAGATCTTTTGTTTACAGAAAATGAATCTCAACATGATTATACATTCACTGAGATCCGTGTACATTTTCTTATTCAGTTTCTACAGTTTTTCGTTATCAATTTGGACACATTTTAAAAATATTCTTATTTTTGCTTACATTCTTTTTTATTTGACTTAATTTTTAATTTTTTTTTTTACTTTACAACACAATTCATTTGCATTAATTCTTTTTCTTTTTTCTAATTTGCTTCATTAATTTTCTTCTATTTTTTTTCTTCATTTTTTTAAATTTAATTAGCATTTGATTTAAAGTTTTTTTTTAAACAAAAATAGTATGAAATGCTTCGTAATTAAATAAATAATTCTTAAAAATTAGATTAATTTTTTTTTAGGTACACACTAAAAAAAAAGAAAGTTTTTTGCTTGCAAATATTTTTTGTCTCTAATAGTATAAATTATTTTCTTATTTAAAAAAAAGAATAAAGAATTTAGTTCTTTAATTAAATTTAAGTTTGTTATAAAAATTAAAAATACTATGTAAACTTTTTTGATTTTGTCTCGTAATTTTTCAGAAGCACATTCGTAGAGGAAATTTATTTGGTTTTGTAAATGAATTTTTGTTAATTTTCTAGAAGAAAAATCGAATTTGTCATTTTTTTTTATTTTTATTTCTAAATTTTTCTTAAAAACAGTAAAAAAAAATTACAAATTTAGTGTAAAATATTTTTTCCTATATGTTTTTAATACTCATTTTTTTAAATATATAATTTTAAATGTTAATTAAAAATTATTTAATTATAATTAGTATATAATTAACTAGTGATGGCTTTTAATGGTGTTCTTTGATCAGTGTATTCTTTTTTATTATTATAAAAATTCTATATTATAAACAAAATTTAGTTGTTTTGAAAGAATTTTTGTTATTAAGCATAGTATGCAGTTGAACCGAAACGAAATTTGAATACGACTCCGAGAAATAAAAAATTCCATACATCACCACTATTTTTATGTGACTATAGGTGTGTGTCGTTTTTGTGGGGAGAAAATAAGAGGCCCAGTTATCACACATTTTAGATTGGCTTATTTAAACCTTTTAGTGCCAAGGAGCGCCGTCGCGCTGCTCTCGCTAGTTGTAAAATATGTATGGCACTAAAAGGGTTAAGCATTCTTATTTATCTTTGTTTATTTTTAGCAGAGTAATTTTTTGTTATCACAAATCGACATTTTTTTTTTAGAAAGTTAAATAGTGGCCGAAAAAAGCGTATCTTATATTTTTAGAAAAAAACCGTCGTTAAACGTCGTAAAACCTTCGTATTCATCGTAAACTTCGAATTTTCCTAAGTATGGAAAATTTCAATACGACGTCATAAAGAGGTACGCAACTACTATGAGGGATGTTTTTTTAGTTTCGTATTTCAATACAAATCATTTGACATTTCTTTTTAAAAATAAAAGTCGACAACATTATTAGTTTCCTAGCTGAAATCGATGTACGAGTAATTATAATTACTCATACTTCGCTGAAATGCAGGAAAAACAGAATTGACGAAGATCGTTCGCCTAGTTGAGGTCTGGACTACGTGAGCGAGCTTAGTTCGTGTCACTCATGACCAGGCAAAGTAGTTTCATAGCGATGACCAATGTGCAAATGCTAAATTTTTAACTTTCAGCGAGAAACTTAGTTCACGTAGTTTAGGTCGTTTAGCTCAAGTGTGCGGCGGTCCTTATTTCTCTTGGATTTCGTATAACCTCAAATTTCTATGGAAAATTTCATTCTTCTTGAATGCCATACTATGCTTTATTAGAAATTAAAGAAACAACTAAGATTTGTTTGTTTTTATTTATTTTTTTTAATTTGGAAAACAATTTTTTTTTAATTTTTTTATTTTTTATTTATTTGATTTTTTAAAACTCTAAATGTGAACAATTAAAATTTGTTATTAAATTTTATTTTTAAAGAAAACATTTAGATTTTGAAAAAAGATTTAAAAAAAAAGCAAAAAAATGAAAATCACAAATTCAAATTATTTTTAGTCATGTAAATTTTTCTATCACTAAAAAAAAATCATGAAATCAATGAAATTTCAAACAAAATTAATTTTTTATTACATTTTTTCTTGTTTTTTCTTTTCAAAATAAATTCCAGCCTCTGAAGAAAATGTTCTATCTTATGAAGCAGTACAACGTCTTCAAATTTCTTATACAAGACCAGTTATTGTGTTGGGTCCATTGAAAGATCGGATCAATGATGATTTAATATCTGAATTTCCTGAAAAATTCGGTTCATGTGTACCACGTAAGAAATATTTTATGATATATGTATAAGGTGATCAGGAATGGAATCGTGTAACTCGATTAGAACCACCAAATCGTATCGAAACGGAGCATAGGAGTAATCTCAATCGAATTACACGATCCCGCTCCAGATTTGTGTATTTAATCTTCACACCAATTTTGTGTAGTCGAAAAAGTTTTCGGTTAAGAAAAGACAGGAGTTCACTGTTTGTAAGTTCTTGGGTTACTATGATGCCTTTTTTTATTGATAAAATATGAAAATTTCTTTGGAATCCATTCAAATTTATGAACCTTGAAGTTTTATACCAATTTGGTTAATGTCAAAATGATATATTTTCTTATTTTTTCGAAGTTCAAAGTATATACTTAAAAAAAAGAAGGTTTTTAATAGATTTGAAAAAATATCGATTGATTTTTTAGTAGCACATAAAAATTGAATTTATTATCTTATGAAAAATGAACTGAAGAGAAACACAAAGCATATATATTTAAAATAAAAGGATTTCTTTTTATAAAAAAACGAGAGATCTGATGGGGAAATTCGTTGATTTTTTTTAAACAAGAAAATGTATCATTTTGGTAACTCAAGAACATACAAATTTAATCAAAAAAAACCTCTAAAAAACAGACTAATATACAAAAAAACACAAAATTTTTTAGATACAACACGAGCAAAAAGAGATTATGAAGTTGATGGTCGTGATTATCATTTTGTATCATCACGAGAACAAATGGAACGTGATATACAAAATCATTTGTTCATTGAAGCTGGACAATATAATGACAATCTTTATGGTACATCTGTAGCAAGTGTACGTGAAGTAGCTGAAAAGGGTAAACATTGTATTTTAGATGTTTCGGGTAATGCAATTAAACGATTACAAGTGGCTCAACTATATCCAATTGCTATATTTATTAAGCCTAAATCCGTTGATTCTATTATGTTAGTATTTATTTTCTTGTACATATTATTTTTGTGGGTGTTTTTTTTACAATTTCTCTATTTAATACTTTTAGGGAAATGAATCGACGAATGACTGAAGAACAAGCTAAAAAAACTTATGAACGTGCTCTAAAAATGGAGCAAGAATTTGGAGAATATTTTACAGGTAAAAAAACAATTTTTTGCATTTATAGGTTTTGTGCATTTCGTACGTAATGATGTTGAATTTTGTTACTTTTGAGCAATCAAAAGAAAGCCAAAATTTCAAAATAAGAAATTGAATTTAAACAGTAAAATGAAATTCACAGTCAAACGCTTAAGTAAAATTTTGGCAGAATATCATGTCAAGTTATTGTTTGTTGTATTATATCTGGAATATTTCATGATTTTCATATTTATGAACTCTAACGGGCTTATACTGGCGTTGTGACAAATTTTTAGTCATAAACAAATTTGCAACTACAAATATTATGACAGCTGCGAAAATTCGTATTCTAGCGAACGGATCATAATAATGTCGAAAATATGAATTTATAACAGTTTAAACTGTTATAATTCGAGTGAGTTGTGACGGATATTTGAGATAAATACTCTTAAAAATGTTTGAATACGTCTCGATGTAAAATTATTTGTGTGTTTGAAAAAATTGGTGGAAATTATTTCATATTTATGTAGGAATTTAATTAAACTACTGTCGGATAATTCTAAATATGTAGTTGCCTTTCATGTTGCCTATTATGAAAAGAAGTAGTCTCTGAAAAAAACAAACGAGGAGGAATCTTCTGAAAAAAGCTGGATGAAAAAACATCAAACTCTGATTTACGTTTAAACTAATAATTTGTGTCATTCTATTGTTACTTTTATTTTTATTTAATTAATAAAACGAAATCCTATATCAATTAAATCACTCAAAGAACACATAAAATTTCGTTGTGATGTAAAATATTTTCTGTCATAACTTGTGATAATTTTTTATGACAATTTTGAGTTATGAGCGCAGCGCGTCAGAATACGAATTAGTCTTTAAAAATAGTTATGACAGTGACCTCATGTTATGACTGCTATGACTGGGCTCAGAAAAAAAATGTTAATCGAATGAGGCCTTAAGTTGTAGTATGACACTATTTTTTAATACAGATTTATCAAAAATATTAATAAAGGGAAGATGTGGAAAGTTCAAAATGGCATTTATTTTAAATAAGTAATTTACATTAGGTCTTATGGAAAGAGCTTAGAGCTCCTGAAAGTTCTTTCCATAAGATCTCATGTAGTTTACTCATATGAAATGAAAGCTTTTTAGAATTTTACATATCTTTAATCATTTATATCTTTGGTTTTATTACAATTAATTTCTTTTTTTCTTTTTTATATAGCTGTTGTTCAAGGTGATACAATCGAAGAAATTTACAGTAAAGTAAAACAAGTTATTTGGTCACAATCAGGCCCAACTATTTGGGTACCATCAAAAGAATCTCTATGACCAACAGCTGCAACAACATGGACATTGCCACCTCAGGTACGTGCTAGGCCAGTATCGAGATCGGCATATCATCATCATTGATTGTTTTTATTATTTTTGATTATTCTTATTTCAATTATTATATATTTTTCATTTTTATTTAATTATTATATTAATTATCTTCCCGTCGATTTATATTATATTTAGAAAAATATATAATAAAAAAAAAGAATAAAGCTACAAAATAATACAAAAAAAAAAATAATAAAAATAATGAAAATATTTAGATCGCAGTTATTATTAATTAATTAATTAATTATTATTGCTATTAAAAACAAAAACAAAAAAAAACACATTTAAAAAGAAGAAAATTTTTAAATTATTATGTAAAAAAAGAAAAAAATGTGTAATGCAAAAGATAGAAATTAATAATTAATATAATTTAAAGAAAAAAGAAAAAAAAAAAGTTGTTACAAAAAAAAAAGCGAAAAATTAATTAAACAATGTTAATTTTTTTGTCATTTAATTAAAAAAATATATAAAATAATTAAGAAAAAAAATCGGATCATATATATTTTAAATGCGTGTGATTTTTTGAATTTGAAAAAACAAAAAAAAAATCCAACAACATAAATTTAAAAAACAAGTTAAAACATAAAAATGCAATACTAAAAAAGAAAAAAATACATAATTTTTTTTTCTTTGTGGTTAAAATTATTAAAATGTAAAGAATTTATAAACAACAAATTTTGAAAAAACCTATTAATTATTATTAAAATTAATTAAAAAGTTTTTAAAATTTAAAAAAAGTAAATATTTCAAAAAGAAAATCATATTAAAAACTAAATATTTTTTTTAGATATTAAAAAGAATTTTTATTTTTTCTTTTTTTTTTGGTAGGAATCGATTTTGTAGTAAAAAATAACAAAAACAGAAACGTTGTAATTAAAACGTGAAATTAATTTTCTTTTTTAGCTATGCAAAAAATAAAGAAAGAAAGAAAATATAGTAAAAAAAAGAATGAGAAAAACCATACAAAAAATTGATTGGAAATTAAATTTAAAAAAGAAAAATGAAAAAAAATATTAGGTAAAAGTTGTTTAATAAGTTTAAAACAAGAAAACAAGAACAATACGATCACAACACGATCACAACTTATGATGATGCATAAAATGTATAAAAAACGGTTAAACAAAAAAAAAATTAAGAAATTAAAAAAAACTGATAAAGATTCAATAAAAAAGAAAAACATTTATAAAAAATTTATTTAATTAAATTACAAAAAAAAAAACCTAAACAAAATCAATAATTATGTAATTTTTTTTTTTTATGTCAATTATTTTGTATTATTTTTTTTTTTCAAAAATATTTGTTTTTAATTTTTAATTATAATAATTTGTATACCTAAAAGGACTTGTTACGATATTTCTTAGTTGTTATTTGTTCAAAATAGAAGACATTAAAAATCTTATGGTTGTACTGTACTCTACTACCCTAGTGGAGTGTTATGATTGGCTCTGAGGGGACATCTTAATTTTTTCTATATTTAAATTATTTACGCGATGGAATTTCTTTACATAATAGTAGAGGCACACATAGGGTATTCATACCTTAGTATCGATACTACGGTATAGCCCCGTACCATGGTATAAAAAGGGGTTGGCACACATCAAACATAGTATTTGTCTGATATTTTAAATTCTGCCATTTCGCTCCTCTTAAATCCTCTATATGATTCCTACAAAGATCTATAAATTTTGAAGTTTCATCCACCGACAAAAGTTTGCGTTTTTTCTTCACTTTTTCCATTTTTTTAAAATAAAATTTTCAAAAAAAAAAGTGGAAAAATGTGTCAATTGCTCAGCTTTCCTACAAAATTCCAGTCGCTATTTTCCGCTTCAATAAAAAGGCGCGACAATCACTAAAGAATAGATTACAGTGGCCGAAAAAATTAAGTAAAAAAGGGAATACTACGTACTTTTTCGAATTTAAATACCAGATTTATGCTACGTAGTTGAAATGGTATTCGGCTAGTATTCGACGACACACATATGGTATACGATATGGTATCCTTAAACTATGGTATGAATACCCTATGTGTGCCTCTAGTATAAGGGAATAATACTGGAGTGGATTGATAGTAAATTGTATAGAAAGTACATTGCAATTCGTGTATGCTTTTTCGATACGATTTGTTAGAAATCAAGTTACACGATTCCACCTCTGCATTATTTGTTTAAGCTGCTACCGAAAAGTTTCCTGTTTGGCTTTATTAATAATATTCATAAGAGAGAGGGATACGGGGCTTTTATATAAAGTCATTTGGAACCAAACTGTTGTTTCTATAATTAAAAAAAGACGAGAATATTAAAAATACAAAAATGATTTGCATGTAAAAATCAGAAATAAAGCTACACAAAAGTTTCCCGTCTGGAATTTCTCCCTAATAGTATTAATGAGGCACAGGAACACAGGTCTATTATAAATTATATTGAACCAAACTGGTGTTTCTTCTATAATTAATAAAAGACGAGAATATTAAAAATACAAAAATGATTTGCATGTAAAAATCAAAAGTAGAATATAATCTTAATATTCGATTTTTGGAAGGCAAATTGGTTTTTAAAAATCGGATCAAAAACCGAACACACAACAAACTTACAACAAAATTAGTTTTACACTAAATTTTATTTGTTTCTAGAAATTCACACTGACTTAGTAATGATAATTTTGTAAATCTCTGATGCTCACTAAAATTGGATGTCCCTAGGTAGGCAATTGCATTATTTGCCTATGATGTAATAAGCCGTTGGACGACCTCGTCGTTTTTTCTTTTTTTTACTAATTTGTTTTAGTTTTCATTTTTTTTTATATGTAGCTGCGCAGAAAGCTTCTTGTCTGTATTGATATTTTTCCATTTCATTCATCTTATTTATTCCAAACTTTTACACCGTTAACAGCAATTCGTATTACCGATAATTCACAATCCGCGAGTCTATAAAGCCTTAGGAAGTTGAAAAAAGGATTTTTTGTTATAATCCCGGCACAGTAACACTCATATATTCAATTTTTCTAAGCTCAGTATAAAATAACATAATTAACTTCATCTAAAAAACGTTCGTCTTATTTTCATGAACGCCCCCACCTACAAATAGGCAATTCTTAATTACTTGATGAGAATTTACAAGAAATTGCTGTGAATTTTAATAATTAGATATTTTTCAAAGAGTTTTTGTCTAATTCAAATCTCAGCTTCAATATTAGATACTTATCATATCCTATTTCATTTAGTATTTATTTTAAAAATGTAATCAAACATTGTATGACTTAATTAATCATAATTTTAAATATTAAATGGAACCATAATTGGGAATTTATAGTGACTTTATGACGCGTTATTTTGAGATTTATTAGATAATACATTTATTATTTCTTGAAAACCATCTGCTGTTGTTTTTTTTTAAACAATTTCCGTTATTGAAGACTTGATGCTTTGACGTTCTTGTCTTTCCATTAATATTAATCAATTTAAATAAATTGTTTCCTTTTGCCAAACTCCAATACGTTGCTTTAATTGTTGATTTTGACATTAATAGGTCTGTTTTATTTGCCACTTGCTCTGCGTTAGAGTAAATTTTTACATTGAAAACAAAAACAACAAAAGAACAAATCCTACACTATTTTCAGACCAGGTGTGTGTAACTATCACGCCAAAAATTAGTTCAGTTTTCTACCATAAAAAGTGTATTAGCTAAACGTTTCTCAATTCATTACAATATGGTTGCTAAGCAGCGCTACGAACATTTTGAATTAAAACTTTCTCCTACTCTTGTTCGTTTTATTTGCCACTTACCCTGCTCCAGGGTATACTTTTTGAAATTGATATGAAAAAAAAAACGCATTAAGAAAACGCAACACTTTTTTTCGGGTTTTACCTCCATCGTAGATGTGTACCTACTAACTAATTTTAGGTTCAAATAACGGAAAACAATTTGTTTGAATTTTTTTGAATAATTTTGTTTAGTTTGTTTTTTTTGTTGAAAAAATGGATTCATATAAAGTCCTAAGCTCTCATTAAAAAATCAACAATTATAGCAACTTATTGGAAGTCGGGGAAAAAGAAATGATTCATTTAAATCGAATAATAATAATGGAACGAGAAGAACGTCGTCAAAGGATAAAATTTTCAATAACCGATATTATTCAAAAACAACAACACATAGTTTTCAAAAAATCATCAATATATTATCTGATAAATCTCAAAATTACTCGGATTAATGAAAAAAAAAAAAGTGTTGCATTTCGTAACGCGTTTTCCTCACGCGCGCCCAGCGAAGAGGGAACATTCATCACCGCGTAGCTTAGTTCAAATGTGCAAATTGGGTGAGCAAGCCCAGCTAAGCTATGTAACTACAGCGACCGTCACCCGCTTAGCTTAGCTCTCAAGTGTGCCACGGACCCTAGGGACAGTTGATTACCATTTGGTGTAGCTCATTTTCGATTCCTGACCTTTGGGCTTTTCATATAATTTTTTATTTGCATGTTTATTTTTTTCTATTTTGCTATTTAATTTTAAACTAAAAAACAAATAACTAAGAAATTCGTACACAAGTCCTCTAAATTCGGTTTCTATATTACATAATCTGTTTTGTTGCTCTCAATATTGTTTCATTTTTTACAAAAACTTATATTTTATAGTTAATAATGTTTAATGTTTATTTAATTAACTTTAATTTATTGTTATTATATATACTTAAAAACCGAAAAATAGTTAAAGAAACATAAAAATCAAGAAAATGTTTTAAGTTTCCGTTCCTTTTATCAATTTAAGTTTGTACTTTTTTGTCTCTAATTTTTTTTTGGGTATACAAAAACACTATTATATTTCATTTTGTTTTTAGTTTTATGAATTATTATTATAAAAAAAAAATTGAGCGTTGAAAATGTTACAAAAAACCTATTAATTAAATATTTTTGTGCAAGAAAAAAAGTAAAAATAAATTTAAAAAAAAAGAGAGAAACGAATTCATTACAAAAAAATTTCAAATACAAATAAAAAAAAATTAATTAGTATTTTTATGTTTTTAATTAAAAATTTTTAAAGGAAATTTGCCAAGTGACCTTAACAAAAACAAAAAAAAAATAACATTAAAAACACGCGCTTTTTCCATTATTTTCAGTTGGATTTTTTAATTTATCTTAAATATGGATTTCAAGATTCTTATCTATTATATAAAAAAGTTTTCTCCGTAAATTATTTATAAATTTTATAGGAGACAGAATAAACTGAATAAAAAACTTATAACTGAAAAAAAATCGGGCACGGAAGGGGGGCTGGGTTCGAACTTCAACACACTTGATTTTAACTAAATAAAGTCGCTTTCGCGCTAAGACATTGACTTCACTTTTCCAAGCAGTTCAGATTCGTTAATATTAAATCAAAGCTGAATAAATAATTATAACTGAAAAAAAAAAATAATCGCCATAGCCTGAGTTCGAACTTATGCACAGTTGATGTTACTAAATAACTTGCTTCTTCACCAAGCCATTGGGCGCATTCAGCAGTCCTAAGCGCTTTACAGCGCTTGAATCTAACAAGACGACTGGATGCAATTCTAACTTTAAGCGCTTAGTGAAATTCTAGCATAAAAATTTTTTGATAACTCAAACAGCGCATTTAAGGTTGTTGTTCACGCTAAAAAATTATATGTGTAAAGGATAAATTGGGAGGCTTAAATTACGGACAAGAAAGGATACATATTTTTTTTAAAAGGAAACTTCTTCAGCGCTCATCATTTGTGTTGTTTTTATTTTAAAGGGGTTAGACCACGTTGAAAATTCTAAAATTTCGATAATTTTAAGTAAAATTCAAATTTCAACGCAAAATATTAACAGATGACCGATTTACCAACTTTTTCTATTGAAGTGTTGAGATAAAAAGACACATTTGTTTTTATTCAAAGTAATCTATCATTTGCTACTACAACTTTTTCCCATTTGGGCAACAAATGAAAGCACTTTTTTTTATTACTTCATAGGTTTTGAAGTGCTTTTCAGAAAAGCCATCGATGCATCCGATCAATACAAGTAATAAAATCAGGGCTGGAATCGTAACTTGCTCTCGATCAAATCGTATCGAAAAAGCATAGGAATTGCAATGTATTTTCGATACGATTTACTATCAATTGAATTACAAAATTCTACTCGAGATGAGGCAATGTTTAAGGGATATAACTGGTGAAGTGAATCATTATATAATGTTTTCTTTTTGTTGAATATATTCTGATCGTTTTTCGTGCTCGATTCTAATTTTGTTTAATTGTTAACGATAAGCGATAGTTATTATGGTTTCATATAGAGATCCATAGGATTCCACGATATCTTTCAGTGGCACTTTTCTTTCGAGATTGAATCAAAAAAGAAAACATTTTCAATTTTGCACTTCATCTAAATGGCATATACTAAATATTAAAGTTTATGTACGATTAATCGACGTTGGCTTTCACGATAAAAACTATGTGGAAATAATATGGATAACGCCACTCAAAATAAATTAATTCAATTCATTATATGAATGAAAGAATATGTAGATTACGCTTTTTCATATTTCAAATTAATTTTTTCTGCGTATCTACGTCACGCGAGACATGAAATACATTGTTTGTATGAAAAGTCGTGATTACTTATTTGAAAGGCAATCACACGTGATGCCATATAAAAGTATGAAAATAAAAATTCAAAATGGCTGACATTCATTGAGTTACATAAAGACTTAGTCATATTTCGCGAATTTTACTTCTATAGATACTAATTTACTAATCTAAACACAAGCCGTTTAGGTGGTCTTAACCCCTTAATAATTTTTTTGATTTCTAATTCTTAATCAATTCAATTCTTGCTATAATTCTTAATTAAACAATTAAAAATAATAAAAATTTAGATAGAAACAAAAAAAAGAAGAAGAAAGCAAACAAAAAATGATTGTTAAAAGAAATTATGTTAAAAACAAGAAATATGTTACAAAAATGATAATTTAAAAAATGGATAATTAATAAAAATCAATGTTAGGACATTAAAGCAATAATTCATAAAAATTTTATAATTTTTCTTCTCGTTTTTCATTGCTTAAATTTAATTAAAAAAAAAAGAAAAAACTAAATTCATTTTCATTAATTATTAATTTTGTATTTAAATTAAATAATTAATCAACTTCCAATGATAAAAACTAAAATAAATTATGTTTGAAGATTTTATTCTAATAATGGAGTCTAGTCCTAGTCCTCTCTTTTTGTGTAAGGATAAAATTCTTAAATTCAAGTTTTCCTTCGAATTTGATCAATCAATTTTCATAATCTTTAATCTCTTCTACACAATATTTCGTAAATACGCTAAGCTTTAAGCTCAGTTTTAAGATTTAAATTAAATAATATTCAGTGAATATATTATTTGGTAGAAAATGGAGAAGGAAAAATAGGTAGTGAGTTCTTGGTTCATGTCGTTCATGATGTGGGTATTCTGAAATCAAAGAATGGAATCCTTCCAATGTAGTATTTAACTGTTGGGAGCTGCAGTGATCCAACGGTAGTATTCTCGGGTTTCTAAAGGATATCCCAAAATTCACGCAAGTTTTGAATTTTGCCCCATTTGTGTGGTAAAGCTTTGCCAACGAAAAAAAGAGACAACGTTTATTAAAAATGGAACGCTACCCGAAAGAACAACGCGTTTTCATTGGTTGTTTCCTGGTCGTGTAATTTCCCGTTTTAGTGATCAGAATTGGTCGCCCAGATCATGTGATTTAACGCCGTTGGACATTTTCTTTGGGGTTTTTTGAAAAGTCTAAGATTACTTCTGTAGAGTTAAAAATTAGAGTACAAAAAAAATGGCATTGAGAGTTGAAAGGTTTTATAGAATAACTGTTGTATTGTTTGAATAATATAATATTTAGAATTTACGAAAAAAGGCAAATGAACAGAATAATAACTGCAGTGTTGAATGATCAAGTCGGTAAAGACCTCGTTTCTAGAACCTGATCCAGGTCTCGGTTCTTTATGTATTTATTTTTCTTTGCCTACACTTCTTACGTGAATTTTGGGATACCCTTTAGAAATGTTGATAACAACATAAAAGGACGCAAATTTATTACTGCATCTTTTTGTTTGTGGGCTTAAAGAAAGCAGATTTTCAGGAGAAAAGCGCTGAGTAATTTTCATTTCTGGAACGGTTAGCCAAATATGTTTTGGAAACATATTTATTATTCAAATTACAATAAATTTCAAATTTGAATTAATTTTAATAATTGCAACTAACGTCTTTTAGTTTTTTTCATATAAAAAGTTTCAATAATTTCTTGTTTTTCTATTTGATGTTGCTGTCCAGAATGGGGCCAATTGTAGATTTATAAATTGTTGGATATTTTTATTCTATTTTTTATTCTTAAACAAAATTTCTCATTTACTCTGGGGCGATAACACAGGCACAGCACGTAAGCTGGTTCTCACAATTTTGATTGTTTCAACTTGAGTTACAATTTACGTGCTTATACAATATTTTTTGAAAATTTCAAATACGAAATATGAAATAACTTATGTGCTTGACAATCCCTGGGTAGGCATTCTGTACGGCGATAGTCGTCTATCGCCGTAAATTTCAAATCAATTTCGGTAAAATTTGGTATTGTTTGTGGTTATTTGGGATTCTTTTTTTCTCGTGGAATAAAATTAGAAATTCATATAAATACAGAAGAAATATTACTATTCTTTATTATTGAAAATTTGCTCCTCTAAAATATGAAACTCCTTTTTAATCCTTGTGACTGCTTTTGTTTGTTTTAGTATTCTTCTTTTAGAAATAAAATTATATAAAAAAAGTATTTGTATATTAATTAATCTACTGCCATTTCATAATTAAAAAAAAATAAAAAATACCAAAAGAAACAAATTAGATCGTATTTTTAAGAGAAAAAGAAAATGAAGATTATATTTTAATAGAAATAATTAAATTTTTGTAATGGATTTTAATTTCTAAAAATTCCAAACAATATCCAAAAGAGAACCAATCTTTATGGTTCTATTAAAGGGGCACCATTTGCTTAGAAATAAATACAAATTAATCTTTTTTTTTCTAGTAAAAAAAATGTACTAAAATCTATATTTATTACCCAAGTCTTAGAGTAGTAAACCTAGTAGTAAACACATTTCAGGATTTTGTAAAACAGGCTTGGGGAATTTGGAATGGAACAATACACAATCGAACAACGAACCAAAATCATTGAACTTTATTTCCGGCAAAAAGCAAAAGAAAATCCAGATTTTATTCACAATTTGATAATGAGCGATAAAGCCCATTTCCAATTAAATGACTTCGTAAACAAGCAGAACTGAAGAATATGAGTTACGGAGACAATTATACACCCACTTAAGTGCACTGTTTAGTGTGGTATATCATCTGGAACGCTCATTAGCCCATATTTCTTTGAAAATGACGACAGTTTTGCAGTTTCCATAAATAGTGCTCAATAATTTGACGATGTTGGAAAGTTTTTTTAAGACCAAATGTAGAAAACCATCCCAACCCTTTGGTTCCAGCAAGATGGAGCCACCGCAGCACATACATGCAAGGAACTCAATGGCTCTTTTAAGGAATACCGCAACGATCAATTTGGGCCACCCTTTAATTAGTATTGGTTAAATTGACGTTTATTCATGCAAAATTAGGTTCGTTCGACACGAAAGGAATTCTTAAGATATATTTTTTAAAGGCTCGTGTATTTTTTCGAAGTAAAATCACGACATTTATGATATATATAAATGGTTGATGGTTGAGATTATTCAACACTTCAGTTCAAGGAATGTTTTAGGCTGGTTTGATCTAAATAATTTCAATTGATATATCTGAAGTAGAATCTTGTATCGTCCAGTAGTGCGGAAAGGATACGTTCCGTGTTATGAGGTATTCGTAAATCCTAGAGCGTAAATAGCTAGAAATGATTAGCCCTATTTTTTTAATTCTAAAAGAACATGAATTATTTCACATATGAGTCCTTCTTCAACAATTCGTATTACAGGAGTGTGTCCCATTATATGGAGTCCTTCAGTACATGATTCCACTTCTGAAATGAATTCTCAAGAGTTTTAGAGTAGTCAAAAGAATTTACAAATTAAAATCCATTACACTTAATAAAAGGAATCGTAAAAATCTTACTAAAACTAATAATTTTTTAAAATTTGTAAAATTTTTCAATCAAATTAATAATAAAATCGCGTTCAATATAATCAATATCTCATAAAAAAAACACACGTTAAAAACGCTAAAGATATTCAACTTCTTTTTTTTAGAGAGAACACATAAGCAAAAAAAAGCGAGCTAATATCGTAAGCGCATACAATTTACATTGAACTTACGATCAAAAACAATTTTGAATGATATTCGTTTTTCTGTGCTTTTTTAGGCTCTCGGCAGTTATTTAGATTTTGAAAAAACAAATTATTATTACAAAAAAAAATCAATCCTGTATATAAAAAGAATTTTTTTAATTTTAATTAAAAAAAAATAGAAAATTTTAACAAAAAAAAGGAAAAACACTTAAAAAAAAAAAGTTCAGAAAAAATCTTTTTTTTTTTAATTATTAAATTAATTATGTGACAATTTACTAAAAAAAAAAAGAAAATTAAATCAATTAGGTAAAAAAAAAAATGTCTTATATATATAATAAAAAAATTAATTAAAATAAAATAAATTGAAAGAAAAAAAAATACCTATTTTTCACACCAAAAAAAGAATTTTCAAAAAAAAAAAAATTAAATTTATTTATGAGAAGAAAATTCTTTAAAAGTATTTTAGCGATAAAAAAAAAAATTTAGAAATAAAATTTTTAACATAAAAGAAAATCAGCTACAAAATTAAAAAAACAAAAAAAAACCTTAACAATTAATAAAAAAAATTTTTATAATTTAAGTATTTTTCTTTTTTTTCTTTTTCTAATTAAATAATTAATAAATTAAAAATTAAAAATTTTTGAAGAACAAATTATGGCCCTTTTTAGAATCAATTTGATGACGAAGAAAAAAAAACAAAAACAAAAACTGAAATGAAAATCTATGAGAAAAAATTGTAAAATTAAAAAAAAAAAAAAATTATTGTTGTTGAAATTTATTGAATTACAAAAAACAAAAAAAAAATTAAAATGATTTTATTATTTATTTAAAAAAAAATTATTTGAAAATTTACTTCAGTTATTTTGCAGGATTTCTTCCACAGATTCGGGCAAGAAACAACAGGCATCCCTTTATATAGAGATTAAAAACTCGCTAAGTTTCATTAAAATCGGATAACACATTAAGTGAGTTATCGTAAATACAAATTATGACTTTAACCCCACGACTCCATTGGACTTATTTCAAGACTTTTCTTCAGTCCGACTGAAAAGAAGTCTTGAAATAAGTCGTGTGGAGTCGTCTGGAAATTAGGTGGAAAGCAAATTTCGGAAACCATCTCATTTAAATTTTGTTGTTCAGCACCAAACCCGAATTTATGTAATCGGATTTAATTGATTTTCGGACATATTCGTCGTTTCGTTGAAAAAAAATACTTTGTACCAAATTTTCATTGAAGTCTAGTTGTTATTGACGATGCTAATAGAACGTGTCTCATATTCGGTCTGGTTTAAATTCTTTTGATGTTTCTTTTTTTTTGGTCCTAAAAAAAAAACAGATATGATCAGTGATTTTTTCAATTTAATGAAAATTAAAATTGATGCAGTTTAAAAGTCTTGAATGTTTTAAATTTTAGGTCACTTTTTAGTTTCTTCAATCAACAAAAACAATACAAGCAGAATGTACTGGAATTGGGTAAGCCCGAGCTGTTAGCACTTAAATTGTTTCACATTTTTGATTCGACCAAACAGTAAGTCGTTTCAATTTTAGTTTGGATTTTAATATGACTAAAATAACTTAGGCGTGCTTCTATAGTTTCGAAAAGCAAACTATGAAAAAACGTACGTGCTAAAAATCGTAGAGTGGAATCTTGTAATTCGATTTGACCCACATCGAATCGAAGCATATCAATCGTAATACATTTTCAATTCGATGTAGTCACAATCAAATTTCATGATTCCACTCCTGAATACGGTGGACGTTGATCCAGCGTGTTGTACCGAGTTATACCAAACAATAAGAGAACAAATATTTAATAAAACAACGATTATTTTAATCTTTTTTTTAGTAATATGCAATTTATTAAATTTTTTAGTTTCCTTTCCTGTTTATATAAAAAAAAAAAAAAAACAAATACTAAATACTGGTGTCTAATTCTATGTTTTGTAATTGTGAAAAAAATTGTAATGCGTTTTACAAATTAAATTGGAAAAAATTGCATTTAAGAATATTGTAAGTTTTCTTTTTTTTTTGAGTACTTGAAGGATTCGCATTTCGTAAATTTCTTTTTGTAAAAAAAAATATCCATATTTTCTTCTTTTCTTTTATATAATTTAACTGCAACATGTTGCTGGGGTTGGATCTAATCCGGAACTTTTTGTGATGCTTAAACGAGTAAATTCTTCAGCAGTTGTTGGATGGATTCCAACAGTATTAAGTAAAATTTTTACTGTTAACCCACACCTAAAAGAGAATTCAAATAAAATTTTAGAAAATTTAATTTATAATAATTAAAACCGATTTTAACATACTTAAGTGCAGCAGCAAAACCTTGAATAACTTCGCCAGCTACTGGTCCAACATAATGTAAACCGACAACTTGTTGGTCACCACTTTTTTGTGCGACTGCTTTCAAATAACAATATCTAACACTTTTTTGTGGAACAAAGAATTCTGTTGGTTTATAATAAGCATGATAAACTTCTACATTATCTTCTCCGAATCTTGTGATAGCATTTTCTTCACTAAGTCCAACACAACCATATTCAAGTGGTGAGAAAACAGTTGTAGCAACATTTTCATAATCCATAACTTGTGTTGAATTTGTGAAAATTCGTTTTGCTAATAAACGACCAGCATGAATAGCAACTGGTGTTAATTCAGGTTTACCATGAATAACATCACCAACTGCATAGATATGTGGAACATTTGTTTGTTCCAATTCGTTTACATCGATTTTATCACCTTTAACTTCAACACCGGCATTTTTCAATTCTAAATCTGCTACTAAACCTTTACGACCAATTGCCCAAAGAACTGTATCGAATACATCAGAACTTTCATGGGCATTCTCATTTGATAAATATTTAACAAGTAATTTTCCATCAGAAGTTTTCTCAACAGATTTTGGAATACATTTTTTAAGGAAATTAATTCCTTTCTCTTCCATTGCTGCACCGACCATATTTGCCATTTGTTGATCAAATCCACGTAATAGAATTGAACGAACCATCACAGTAGCATCGTAACCTAATCCTTTCAAAAAACCAGCACATTCTAAACCGATATCTAAGAAATATATAGAATTTTTATAATTAAAAGAAGAACAAACAAAAAAACGGAAATCCAAAAACTTACATCCCGCACCAACAATTAATGTTTTACCGGGTTCTTTTTCTAAACTGAAAATATCATCACTGGTAATACCGTGCTCTACAGCACCGGGAATATCAGGATAATTTGGACGACCACCAACAGCAATTACAATATGATTTCCAGTTATTTCACGTTCAGATTTATTTTTCATAACCGCAACAATTGTATGACTATCTTTAAAATGTCCTAATCCATTAATGTATTCAACTTTTCTGTAAGTACAAAATAAAATTTTAATATACTTTGATATATAGGGTGTCCCAAATAAAAGTACAAGATTTAATTTGCGTAACTGAAGTTTGTATATATCTCGGGTATTCTGTATCTTATAAAGACGGCCCATACCTCATTCGACGATCAATTTAATAAGGAATTAAATGCCATTCACCGTTTTCAAAAATACTCCTTTTTAGGACAGGAAATCCGAAAATTCTCTAGTATCAAGGTTTACGTATATGTCAGGTATTCTGGATCCTACAGGTATGAATTATACCTCATTCGATAGGGAATTTAATAATTGATTAAATAAAAATTGCTCCGAAAGAAACGCACAATTTGAATTTTGGAATTGTCTTTTTGACAACAGTAGTCGCTCGAAACTTGACAAACTGTCAATAATGTCGTTCCTTCGTGCGGAGTTCCAGGACTATTAACAGCAACAATGGTAGATGACAGATATGAAGATTTCAGTACTGTAAACTTAATGAAACGAAAATAGCACGACATTTAAATCTGGCGCTATTATGGAGACACCCTTTATTTATATTTTTTTCAGTTCAATTTTACTTACTTGTCTCTAAGATCAACTCGAGTAACCCAATTAACTGATTTAATATGATTTTGAACGGCTTGAGTTAATGCAGACCAATCTGATTTGATATTCTCTGGATTATCAATTTGCCATCCATAAGCAGCTGCATCCTAATATTAAAATAAATATTAAATAAAATTTTTGATAGTTGATTTTTTAAAACATTTTCTTACATGAATTGATTCACCAAGTAAAGCGGCTTGATGCATTAATTTTTTCGGAATACAACCAACATTAACACATGTTCCACCTAGGCCCCATTTTGTACCAATTGGAGTTGGTTTAACATAATCTAGTACAGCAACTTTAGCACCTTGTTGAACAGCCTCCTTGGCACATGCAAGACCACCGGAACCACCACCAATAACAATTAAATCATATTCGTATTTATCTAAAAAAAAGAAAAATGTAAAAATAATAAATTTGATTATCGAGTTTTTATTTATTTCCTAGTCTTTGGCCATTTAAATACCTACTGCCAAGCTTTTGTGAACAAACAAACAAATTTGTCAACGTAAGCAAAAATGCATTAGTAATAAATGAATTTGATATATTATATTTTAAAATTCTATTAAACATTTTTTTTTGTAATTAGATTGATAAGAAAATAAAATTGTCATTGTTAAAACTAAAAAAAATAAAAAAAATTTTAAAAGAAAATTTAAATTTAAAAAAAAAACTATGTGACAAGCAAAATTTTGTTAGCCACTGTTAACTGGAATTCTGGAAAATATAAAAATTCACCACAGCGACGAATATGACATTTATATATTCCAATATTTTTAACGAAAAAAAAAAAAAAAAAAAAAGAGAATATATGTCAAAATTAAATGCAAACGTGATGTCAACAATGTATAGAAGGTGTTGCAATCATACCAGTTTTTCTATTTTTTTCGCCAAATTACGTTGTAGAAATTGCAAAGTAACATAATTATTACTCAGCATAAAATTAGAATTACGTAATTATATGATTGGAAATCCATAACATAAAAAACCCACGATTTTTCATGTCATTGAAAATTATTTCTATTTCCGGATTCTATTCGAGCAGTAAAAGTAATTAAAAACGGAAGTTACGGTGTGAATAAATTTCAGATTTAACAAAAGAAAAGAAACCACTTACTAGTTTTGGCACTGAAAGATCGTCTAAAAAAATTGCCCGCACCGCGGCACACAACTAAAGTTGTTTGGCGTGTCCAAATTGTTAGAAAAGTCATTGTTTTTGTTTAAAACACTTTAATCATTCATCCAAAAAAGTATTTATAACAGTAAAAAAAAAAAACTTAATTATATTTCTTGCAAGCTGTTTTTTCTCAACACAAAATTTGACCTTGCATACAGTGGAATTATTAAAATAGAAATGTTATCGATTTAAAACTCCAAAAAAAATTTATTAAATTCCTTTCAAATTTGTTTCTTTTTATCGCACAAGAAAAAAAAAAAGCGAAATCATTTGGTCAATATTTGAAAAACCAGATTGAATTTTTTTTTTGTTGTGGTATTGGTCGTGCGGTGCGCAACACACAATCGTAATAATTTTCTCACGGTTTTTCCCAAAAAGAAAAAATAAATTTTTTGTTCCAAAAAAAAAAGAAAGAAAATAAAAACTATGAATTCAATTTTAATTACGGGCTGTAATCGAGGAATTGGACTTGGTTTAATTAAAACTTTAATAAAATTACCGAAACCGCCGAAACATCTTTTTGCAACATGCCGGGATATTCAACAAGCCGTGGTGAGTTCCGTCACAAGTTTTTTTTTCTTTTTTTAGTACATTTTTTTGTTTTACTCTCAAATTTTCTTTTTAATTTTGTGAGAGCTTTTTAATATTTATCCAAATAAAGAAAACAAATAATTAACTTACGTTTATTAATTGGAGCCATTTTTCTATTATTATTTTCGTGTAAAACAACTCTTTTTAAAATTCCAAAAAAAAAAAATATATATATAAAATTTACGATCTGCGTTCTTCGTTCTATAAATGGAAACAGAGAGCGAACAACTGCTGGAATTTTATTAAGTCGCTTTGCTTTTTGTTTGAATTTAGAAACAAGAAAAAAAAATTCTAATTGGGAAAAATTTTAAGAGAGAATTCAAATTTCCATTCCATATCTTTTCCATTTTCCAATTAATTCTACTCTTTTTTAACTCTTTTTTGTTTTTTGATTTATCTATTGGAAAATGATTAACTACAATTAAAAAAGTAATACGTCATGGAATAAATTTCAAAATTAATCGTTAAAATGTCGTCATACCGGTTTTTTTTTTCGGTTAAGAATGATTTTAAATTGAAAATCTAAAAATTCTAAATCGGAAATTAATAAAAGGAAAAAAATATCTAATAACCGTTTTTCTTGGAACATATTTTTTAAATTAATTAAAGTTTTATATATCAATTTTTAATTCGATAATCTTTTTTAATCGCAAAATTTTATCGAAAAGATAATTCAATTTATTAATCTGTAAATGATTATTTCTTATTTATTTCAATCGATTTTAAAATTTAAAATTATCTTTCGGAAGAATATAAATTAGTAATTGTAAAATCAATAAAGTTAATATAAAAAGAAGTTTTTTATAATACATAGGCGTTCCCAGGATATTCACTAGCGGGGCAATAAAACTGGAATTGCTTGAAAGTTGTTGTACCATTTTTGGAGTCAAAAACATATATATATACATACTAACAGGACTCCATAAGGGCGCTATTTTGAAGACATCAAATTTTTAAAAATGCCGTTAAATAAGGAACAACCAAATGTCTGCCGTATAAATTTATGTCTAACTGAATAAAAGTCCAATTCTTGGAGTTGTCCACAAGGCTTTTTTTCAGTGGGACTGAAAATAAATCTTCAAATAAGTCGTGTGGAGTTCAGTAGTAACTGGTGGCTTTGTTCACGTTATTCTTAGAATACGATTGACGAATCAATTATATACTTGAAGTCGACTTTTATCCAAAAATCGTCCACGTAAGCCCAGATTGACTTCAATCTGGCTTGAGTTAATCCGATCACAAACATTTTTCTGATCGACTTGAAGTCGATTTTAAGTGAATCTTTCAATATGTTTCAAGTTGGATCTCAAGTCAATTTTGAAGTCATCATGTAAACGTCATAAATGTCTTACAGAAATGCAAAATACAGAGAGGTAGTAGAAAGGTGAGAAGAAAAGAACATCACCAGTCGCCACCGGCATTCATATACGAATAGTCAGCTTAACCAATGACTTCTAGATATCTCATCAGGCCAGCACATAGACGAAAATGACGTCCTAACTTCAAGTGTGTGACAAAGAAAAATAATTATGAAGTACGAAGGTTGAAATAAAGACGTTACTAATGTAATTTGCATTAGAAGCTTGTTTCTCTCTTTTTATCTGCGTCCTTAATAATTATTTATCTTTTCCACACTTGACGTTAAGACATCATTGTCGTCATGTGCTGGCCTGATGAAAATATCTAAAAGCATTGGCTTAACACTGCAAAGTATTGACTCAGTATAATAAACAGACAGTAATTTGACTAGGAAATGCAAAGAAATTAGACGCGATCTTCCCAATACTTCCTCTGAGAATGACAGAAAGAAAAAATTCCGCACAAAATAGGGAAAGAAAATTAAAATTTTTCATTAGAAAGAAAGAAGTAACCTATAAATCAAATATATTAAATTTTAACACGTGCTCCCTATAAGATAATTGTAGCAAGGGAGACAAATAATAGTTTTATTATGGTCTTATGCGTTTTCGGCAAAAGAATGGATGAAACGAAGAAAGCAAAAAACCCCGCGTGCTTCTTAAGCGCCTAATCCATGTCCTGACACTTTTTTCAAATTGTACTAAAGTTTTTTTCAAGTGTTAGTGCCTATTTAACAGCAGTTTTGATAAGCACGTGGGTTTTTTTAAGTAGAAGAAATTTTTTGTTATGTATTTTTCAAATATTTTTGGTGTTAGTGCCTGTATGAATTATTATTTACATAAATGTTAGAACTGTTTATTAAAGCTGAATGCATATTCATCTCTGTTCCACCAACATAGCGTAATCTAAAAAAAATGATAGAACATAAAAAGATAGCGGTTTTTTTTTATATACATTTTTTATTGAGAAAAAGCACACATGCATGGAAAATAACAAGAATGGGTGGCAAAAGCGGGTGTAAAATTCTAAAAATAAACGCAAAATTGGCGAGGTCATTCGTAATTTTTCACATTTTGTTCGCCAGTTTTCTTACTGTTTATTATACTGTGGTATTGATCTGTATTTAATTAAACAATCCATAAGGGATCCTGTCCCATCCTCTGTAGCCGCCTATGAACAATATTCTCAGTTAAGGTCATACTAATTACGTACACATATTACCTCTTAATATTATTATTAATTGAAAACAGATAATTAGAAGAATTGTTTTAGTTACTATGTAATTAATAATAAGGTCTTTCCTTCTTATTTCTAGGAACTTAAGAAATTAGCGGATGAAAATAAAAATCTTCATATTTTACAAATTGGTAAAAAAATTTTAAATAGCAATTTGTACAAATTTAATTTAAACTTTTACTTTTAGATTTACGAGATTTCAATTTGTACGAAAATTTAGTTAAACAAATCGAAAATGTTGTCCAGGACGATGGTTTGAATGTTCTTTTTAATAATGCCGCAATTTCACCGAAATCATATCGAATTCAATATGCCAATGAAACTGATTTAATTGAAACATTCACAACAAATACAATTGTACCAATTATGTTGTCCAAGGTAAAATAATTTTAATAAATAAAAGAAAAATTAAAATAAATATTTTCTTCATATTTTAAGGCATTTATACCACTTTTGAAAAAAGCTTCGATTGCCAACGAATCATCACGGTTGGGTGTAAATCGTGCTGCAATTATAAATATGAGCTCAACACTTGGTTCGATACAGGAGAATACGAATGGTGGCCTTTATCCATATCGTCTTTCGAAAGTAATTTATTTATATTCATTTATTTAATAACAGAAAATTATTCACCATATATTTTTTTTAAGACTGCTTTAAATTCGGCTACGAAATCTTTAAGTATTGATTTAAAAGATGATAAAATATTATGCGTAAGTGTTCATCCAGGTTGGGTACGTACTAGATTGGGTGGTGCTAAAGCACCTACAGAAACGGATATGTGTTGTAAGAATATAATTGAAACTATGATGCAATTTAATGAAATCCATAATGGTGGCTTTTATCAATACGATGGAAAACAAGTTCCGTGGTGAAGCTAAAATAGAAAGTGTATTAATATTTATTAGTTATATTATTATTAATGCTTTATTGTTATAATTTGTATTTATACTATTGTTTGTTGTAATAAAAGTTAAATGTTCGTTAAAAAACAAAATGTCTTTTTCAGGATACGGAAATTGACATTTCATTTTATATTAGATACAAATTTTGTAGTCCACTGTAATTTTTGTTATGGAAATGGAAGTAAACATTGCGGAATATCGGCTGCCAAAAAGTTTTATTAGTTTTGAAATAAAAAGTTTACTACAAGATTTAAATTGTCAAGTTTTAATTGAAAATGATTATAAAAAATATTTTTTATCAGATTCAACTTATAATTGGATTGAAATTGAAAAAGAATTTATTAAAAACAACATAATAGGTAAATTATACAAGAGTTAGGTTATGAAATAAATTTATTATTAAATTTACTATTTTAGTAAAGAATTCATCATTCTCTCGCGAATATTGTCTAAATTGTGTTCAAATTCTTCATCCAATATGGAAATATGGTCATGAATTTATAAAAATTTCATTCGAAAATGATAAAGATTTATTATATTTTTGGGAATTCAATTCAAATAGTGATTATTTAAAGAATTTCCTAAAACAAAACCTTGATTCGACTGGTGTTATAGAGAATTTATTAATATTAACATCAGTGCTCGAGAATACTCTTGGTAATATTTATCAAACAATTACAAAAAAGACACCACCACATTTATTACGAGATTTACTTGAAACGGAAGAATTGTTAAATGTTTTTGGAAAAGTCCAGGTAAATCGATATTATATATATACATATATCTACATGGTGAGTAAAAAGATCAAGGAGTCAAGTCGAAATTTGGAGACCAGCGGATTTGAAGTCGATCTAGGTTTACATGCAAATTTCAAGTCGATCACAAAAATGTTTGGGATCGGATCGACTCAAGTCGGATTGAAGTCGATCCGGGTTTACGTGGACGGTTTTTGGATTGTAATCGACTTCAAGTAGATCATGTAAACGAATTAACAGTCACCATAATCCAATTTAGACTCGACCAGCCTATACGAATGAATTTCAATTTGATGTTTCGATCTGATCTCTGAACTCTCCATGTAAAAAGATAATTTGAATTCGATAATAATAATTTCTATTTTCAGATTTTATTTCTACAAATTTTAATCGGAACACCAAATTCAATAAATCTACGAAATCTTCTATGGCATGGTTTTCCATCACCAACAGAAATTCCTAATTATTATCTTTCGGTTTTATTAATTTCAATAAAAAGTTTCTCAAAAATTCTTCAACAAAATCAATTCGGACCAATAAAAATCAGAAAATCAATTTCAAATTGGAATGAATATTGTCAACGGCTGAATTTAGAAATTCCTGTCGATTCTTTAAAAGATGAACTTTTAAATCATTCGATTTTAAAAGTCTCCAAGTTCATTGGAGAATCAAATTTAGTTTTCTGGCAACAAATATATAAATATTATTTAGATGAAAAATTTTCATCATTTATTTTACTTATACTTCCACAAATCGAACAGATTTTACGAATTATTTATGGAATTACAAATAATTTAAATATATTTGCTAAATTTGATGAATATTATATTATAATGGATACAATTTTTGAAGAGAAAACTCCTAATGGTCAGAAAAATTGTATTTTTAATATTTTCAATATTGGAATCTTAAAATTAATTTATGATTTATTTATATCATCAAACGGACCAAGAATTCGTGATAAAATCAGTCATGGTGAAGTGAATCTTTTGTCAATCGATAAATATACATGTTCAATTTTACTTGTCTTATCATTTCATATTTTAAGTGAATCAAAATTGGAATTTTCCAATTTAGATAATTATGAAAGTAAATTTCATATTAATGAAATATTTTTTAAGAGTTTTCAAAATATACAAACTAATCTTGCGAATGTAAAATTGATAATTATTCCAGACACTTTAAAAGATTGTCTTAATTGGACACCGAACAATGAATACAATCAAATCAAATCGAATTATTTTCTAAAAAATATAAAAATATTTTTTCGTCCACGAAATGAAAATGAAATTATTATTTATTTAATAAAAATAGGAAATATGATTGAAAATTCATGCTGTAATTTAATTAAAGCATTTAATGAACAATTTAATATGTATCGAAATAAAGAATTACGTTCAAGAAAACGTGAAACTTTAAAAAATATGCTTAAAAATTTACCAAAATTATGCGATTTTTTAGAAGTTATTTTTAAAATTATTAAAAATATCTTTTTTAAATTACAAACTGATGAAGAGTTTTTAATTAATTCGATTATTGAATTGAAAAAGTAATATTTAAGTTTTGAAGTTTTTATATTTATTAAATTTTGTTGTTTTTTTTTTGTAGGTTTTTAAAACAAATTTTAAAATGGATTGAAAATATTGCAAAATATTGTCATAGTAAAAGCAACGAATGGGAAAGAGCTGAAAAAATATGTTTAGAATTTAATCAAGTATTTAATAAAGAAATGAGATTTTTTTTTATAGATTAAATAAATGATTTTGTGTAAGATATTTTATACATTTTTAAATGTACTTCACTTTAAATTTTTAAGATTAAAGTATTCAAATATTTTGTTATATCAATGCTCCTGTTTTTACCGTATTAAGCCAAGTAGAAAGTCAATGTTCTTCTATGAATAAAAGAAGGAAAGATTGCGTTTTCTCTTGTTTTTCCTACGTCATGAGTGACCACATTTGAAGAGTAAATCATGATTATTTGAAAAAAAGTTTACTTTTTAAAACAATTTAATCTTTAACACATAATTTTTTGAATAAAATAAATAATAAAAAGGCATGACTGACAATAGAGCTCCTAATATGTCACGAAAACCGTTTCAAAATGGCCGAAATACGTTGGCTTGTATTCTTTCATTCAGAGTTTTATTCAGCATTTTCTTCCGGAAGCATGAATAATTTAAGAATATTTTCAAAAAATATTTGGAAATATATTTTCTTTGATTTTATTTTATTTTACGTCTATATTAAAAGAGTTTGACACAAAATTATTACTTTAATCATTTAATTTAACTTCAGAAAAGTTTTATAAAAACTTAAAATTTTTTAATTTTTGAAAACATTTTTAATTTTGAATGATCTGGAAAACGATTGCAATATTTTGAGGAACATATTTAGACAAGGCTGGATTAAGCGAATCCCAGTCCACAATATAATATGTCTCGTGACCCAAATGTCTATATTTGTTCAATTTAATTTTAACAATGAAAATAATAATCAATAATAGTACAGACGAAAATACAAAACATTGTTTTATCTTAATTAAATTAAACAATCTGAAATATGTCTGTTTTTAAGTTAAAAACAAAACCTTAAAGTTAACAAAAAAAAAAAAATCAACAAAAAAACTAACCTAATTAAATAATCATATAAATACTTGTGTTGCATTTTTACAAAATTCAATCCATTCTGGACTTTTCAATATTGCTCAGAGCTTTTTTTAAGTTTCGCCAATCAATTTCACAATCAATAAAAATGAAGTTTATAAATATTTTTGTTATTTTCGCGGTTTTTATCAGCGCCATTCTTTCAGTTAAAGGTTAATATAAATTAAATAATTTAAATAAATTTACTTATTATTAGTCTTATTTATTGTAGGTACTGAAATATTGTGCCTATCAGGAGGTGATTTGGCATGTGAAATCGAGTGCTTAACTTCTACTGGGCATTTGGTTGGCCATTGTGATGCAAATGAAGATTGTTTGTGCCAACCGAAACCATAAAATTTTTTTAAATTGTTTACAAATCGTATTTCTAATGAATAAAATATTTGAAAAACAATTTTCTGAATGAAATTTTATTAGTTTGGTCCCTTTTTTCTAAGAGTTAATTCATTGAATCTTTGGTAACGTCAAGTGCCATTTCTACCATAGTGTAGAAAATTGGGTGTATGCCGATTTTACGTTTGTTTTCTTTTTTAAATCTATATGAGTACGATAAATTTTTTTCAGCATTTTCACCAACGAACTGCATACTTATAGGCCCCCAATTTCACCTTGAAATTTTCACTTGGATCAGTTTAGTTTTGAAATTATAAGTCCGCACGAAAGTGACAACAATAAATTTAAATAAATAAATAAATAAATAAATAAATTTAGTATAAACGAAAATACAACACGATTTTTCTTTTTATTGACCAAATATAATATTAAATTCATTTTATAGTTTTTTGAATGATTATAAATACTTGTGTCGGATTTTTAATAAAATTCAATCCAATAATAATAAGTAAATTAATTTATATTATTTAATTTCTATTAACCTTCAACTGAAAGAATGGCGCTGATAAAAACCGCGAAAATAGCAAAAATAATTATTAATTTCATTTTTATTATGAAATTGATTAGCGGAAATTCAAAAAAAAAAAATTCTGCACAATATTGAAAAGTCCAGACTGGATTGGATTTGGTAAAGATGCAACACAAGTATTTATGTGATAGGAAAAAATTTTAATTTTATGTTTTTATCTGATTTTTTTAATTAGATTGTTTTTATGTGTTGATTTTTTTTGTTAATTTTATGGTTTTCTTTTTAACTCAAAAACAGATATATTTCAAACTGTTTGACTTAATTAAGTTAAAACAATATTTTTTATTTTTGTTTGTACGGGTTTAATTTTATCTTCATTTTTTAAATTAAATTGAACAAATATAGGCATTTGGGTTACAAGTCATTGACATATTATAAAAAGTAATTTAAAAGTGCTCAAATATCAAATTTTCAAGTTTAATTTATTTTCCTTTAATAGTTTACCAGAAAAGTTTTAAAAAAACTTGAAATTTTTATGAAAAATTTTGAATTTTGAATAATAAGACT
The DNA here is from genome assembly GCA_963422695.1 of Xylophagus ater. NCBI lineage: Eukaryota > Metazoa > Arthropoda > Insecta > Diptera > Xylophagidae > Xylophagus > Xylophagus ater. Next base: position 6,440,351 of record OY730478.1, read on the forward strand.
AAATGAATGATCTGGAAAATGATTGCAATATTTTTAGGAATGCATTTAGCCAATGGTGAATTATATTATGGCAATAATATGTACACCAAATGTCTTTATTTGTTAAATTTAATTTAAAAAATGCAAATAATAATCAACCCGTACAAACAAACATAAAAATATTGTTTTATCTTAATTAAATTAAATAATCTGAAATATGTCTGTTTTTAAGTTAAAAAGAAAACCATAAAATTAAGAAAAAAAAATCAACAAAAAAAGCAACCTAATTAAATAAAACAGATAAAAACATAAAATTAAAATTTTTTCCTATCATATAAATACTTGTGTTGCATTTTTACAAAATTCAATCCATTCTGGACTTTTCAAGAGTGTTCAGAACTTTTTTTTGAGTTTCCGGAAATCAATTTCATAATCCAGAAAAATGAAGTTTATAACTATTTTTGTTATTTTCGCGGTTTTTATCAGCGCCATTCTTTCAGTTAAAGGTTAATATAAATTAAATAATTTAAATAAATTTACTTATTATTAGTCTTATTTATTGTAGGTACTGAAATATTGTGCCTATCAGGAGGTGATTTGGCATGTGAAATCGAGTGCTTAACTTCTACTGGGCATTTGGTTGGCCATTGTGATGCAAATGAAGATTGTTTGTGCCAACCGAAACCATAAAATTTTTTTAAATTGTTTACAAATCGTATTTCTAATGAATAAAATATTTGAAAAACAATTTTCTGAATGAAATTTTATTAGTTTGGTCCCTTTTTTCTAAGAGTTAATTCATTGAATCTTTGGTAACGTCAAGTGCCATTTCTACCATAGTGTAGAAAATTGGGTGTATGCCGATTTTACGTTTGTTTTCTTTTTTAAATCTATATGAGTACGATAAATTTTTTTCAGCATTTTCACCAACGAACTGCATACTTATAGGCCCCCAATTTCACCTTGAAATTTTCACTTGGATCAGTTTAGTTTTGAAATTATAAGTCCGCACGAAAGTGACAACAATAAATTTAAATAAATAAATAAATAAATAAATAAATTTAGTATAAACGAAAATACAACACGATTTTTCTTTTTATTGACCAAATATAATATTAAATTCATTTTATAGTTTTTTGAATGATTATAAATACTTGTGTCGGATTTTTAATAAAATTCAATCCAATAATAATAAGTAAATTAATTTATATTATTTAATTTCTATTAACCTTCAACTGAAAGAATGGCGCTGATAAAAACCGCGAAAATAGCAAAAATAATTATTAATTTCATTTTTATTATGAAATTGATTAGCGGAAATTCAAAAAAAAAAAATTCTGCACAATATTGAAAAGTCCAGACTGGATTGGATTTGGTAAAGATGCAACACAAGTATTTATGTGATAGGAAAAAATTTTAATTTTATGTTTTTATCTGATTTTTTTAATTAGATTGTTTTTATTTGTTGATTTTTTTTGTTAATTTTATGGTTTTCTTTTTAACTCAAAAACAGATATATTTCAAACTGTTTGACTTAATTAAGTTAAAACAATATTTTTTATTTTTGTTTGTACGGGTTTAATTTTATCTTCATTTTTTAAATTAAATTGAACAAATATAGGCATTTGGGTTACAAGTCATTGACATATTATAAAAAGTAATTTAAAAGTGCTCAAATATCAAATTTTCAAGTTTAATTTATTTTCCTTTAATAGTTTACCAGAAAAGTTTTAAAAAAACTTGAAATTTTTATGAAAAATTTTGAATTTTGAATAATAAGACTAAATGAATGATCTGGAAAATGATTGCAATATTTTTAGGAATGCATTTAGCCAATGGTGAATTATATTATGGCAATAATATGTACACCAAATGTCTTTATTTGTTAAATTTAATTTAAAAAATGCAAATAATAATCAACCCGTACAAACAAACATAAAAATATTGTTTTATCTTAATTAAATTAAATAATCTGAAATATGTCTGTTTTTAAGTTAAAAAGAAAACCATAAAATTAAGAAAAAAAAATCAACAAAAAAAGCAACCTAATTAAATAAAACAGATAAAAACATAAAATTAAAATTTTTTCCTATCATATAAATACTTGTGTTGCATTTTTACAAAATTCAATCCATTCTGGACTTTTCAAGAGTGTTCAGAACTTTTTTTTGAGTTTCCGGAAATCAATTTCATAATCCAGAAAAATGAAGTTTATAACTATTTTTGTTATTTTCGCGGTTTTTATCAGCGCCATTCTTTCAGTTAAAGGTTAATATAAATTAAATAATTTAAATAAATTTACTTATTATTAGTCTTATTTATTGTAGGTACTGAAATATTGTGCCTATCAGGAGGTGATTTGGCATGTGAAATCGAGTGCTTAACTTCTACTGGGCATTTGGTTGGCCATTGTGATGCAAATGAAGATTGTTTGTGCCAACCGAAACCATAAAATTTTTTTAAATTGTTTACAAATCGTATTTCTAATGAATAAAATATTTGAAAAACAATTTTCTGAATGAAATATTCTTAGTTTGGTTGTTTTGTTCTCAGAGGTGTAATTCGTAGACGAGGGCGCTAAATTTGCGCCTCAGGATTGACGCACGCCCTGCAAAGCAGGCGTTTTCGCGTTCAAGCTCTTCCGCAGCAAATCTTGGGTAGGTAGCACATATATGGACGGCGAGCCATCACATATAGTTCCATTCCAATAGTATCTTTCGCAATAAAAAAAAAGAAAAGAAAAGTAAAAAAAAATAGTATTTGGGTTACGCGTGGTTATGCGTTATTTTAAAATCTATTATTCGACCGTTGTTTTGATTTTTTTTATATTTTTTCTAAAAATTGTTTTACTTAAATTATCTTTTTTTTAATCTTAAATCATATTTATTCCTTTTCTTTTCTTATTCACATCGTTTTGTATTTTATTCATAATTATAATTAAAAATATTTAAAGTAATTTTAATTCAATTGTTTTTGTTCGTTATTTTTAGGTTAGAACTCTACACTCGTTGTAGGATTTCAGAATCCGTGAATATTCAAAGCACAAATAAAACCAATTATTTATTATTAACACTTAATTATTATTTAGAATAATTTAAAATACTAAAAATTTTCTAATAAACCATAAGAAAAGAAAAGTCAAATACTAATGTTCTAAATTTGTACTAATTCGCTCGCGTTATTTAATACATTTAAGCAATCTGGCAACACTATTATGGTTTTGTTTTTGTTTACTTATCAAAGAAATGCATGTGCGATATTTGTGCATCAGTTCAAATTTTGTTGTGTTGCATTGCGCAGTTCATTTCGGATTTCTTTTTTTGTGTTTGTTTTTTCAATGAATTAATGAAATTTAATTAATTCTTTTCGTTAAAAATAAGTGATTTTTATTAATTTCTGTCGATAAGAGTTCATTTATTTGTGGAAAAAAAATTTATTTCCGAAAATTACGCTGAATATTAATGATATTGGTAATTTTTTTGTTTTTGTTTATTTTTATTTGTTTTGTAGTTTGTGTTTCGTTTATTTGTTTTTAATTGATTTCTAAATAAACAAAAAGTTTTAACTGTTTCTGAGACATTTTTATTTTCCGTTAAAAAAAAAGGATTACGAAATTCTGGTGTGTGACATGCCTTTGTCAGGCATGAACAAAATACAGGATTTTTTTTTTTGAATATGAAAAAACTTATTAAATTTTAAACAAATCGAAAAAAATATCATGCCCTTTGAACGATTTGTATTGAATTTAAATCTTTTTGAATGAAATTTGGTGAATACGTTTTTCATTATCTTAAACTGAAACTTCCATTCCTTTTTAGGTTCTACAGTATAATAACAAATTTCTTTATCACTTAAAATAAGGTAAAAACTTAAGATTATTCTTATTCAAATATTTGTTTGTAAGAAAATCTTAGGGATTATATTCTTTGTGTACATAAATAGTCTGGCGAAGATCTAAAGTTAAAATAAGAAACAAGGAAACGATAAAAACTACTTCCGAATAACTTCCAAAAAAAAAAAATTATTATTTCACTAAAAAACTAATGCGAACCAGTTATCGCCCTATGGTAGGTACTACCAGAGGGTATATCAGTTTTGGCAATACATTTGTAACACATTGGATTAATCATCGGAGAAGGGTTTCAAGACAATAGATGCGTAGAGAATCAAAAGTTATCTCGATTTATGCATGTCCGTCTGTACGCCCGTGTACAAGATATCTTACCGAATTTTGATAAAATTTACAATATACATAAGTTAGTTCTTCCTAATCTTGATTTTAGCAAAATCTGTCAAGTGGTGGGAGCAAAATTATCAAGCAAAACCAAGAGTAACCAGAATTGTTTCGTCATTTTTTGTTTATCATTTTAATTTGAAAATTTGTGAAGGAATGTTGTTCAAGTTATTTACATACATTGATTACAAAAATAAGCAGTAACATGTTAAATTTCAACAAAATCGGTTCAAGGATAGTTGAGAAAAAAAATAAGTCTAGGAGAAAATTAGCCTATTCACAAAGTTTTTGTTTTTGATGCAGTTCAAAAACTAATATACTGATTTGAATAAGATTTTCAGAATATATTTACGCTATTAGGACCCAGGAGACTACCTAGGAACCAGAGTAAAGTTATGCAGAAGAAACTTTGAAATAATATTAAGTCTTGGCTTATTTTTGTGTTAACTACGAGCCTACGAGTCTGTTTTCAATCATAGGGCATCAAAAATTCGGCTATATGCCGATTTTAAGTTACTATATGCGTTTTTTTTTTAATTAAAAAAATTTAAAATGTTATCGAATTGGGTCGATTCACAGAAACAAAAAACAAAACCAAAAAAATATTGTATCCAAAAGGGTACAAAATTGTGTGTGGGAAATTCAATACTTTCCTCTCTCTGAGTTCTCCAAAAAAAACTACATTTTTAATCCATTTCTTCAATGATCATAATTAAAAAAGACTCCAGACATGGACCAGATGGCGATGATTATTATATATATATATATGCTTTTTTGCCTTTTAACAGCATCCAATTTATAAGTGGATGGATCTAGTCTAGTATATCTAAATCCCGTGGTTCTGAACTTTTTTTTTGTTCTGTTTAGTATAGGTTTGGGGCGCTTATTCTCTATCCCAGCTAATTTACATCGTCAACTAAACAATTTAGTTGATAATTTTATGACTTCATAATTTAAAATTAATCATTTGAAATTCAAGTCCATAAAATGAGATAAAAAGACTTAGTTTTTTTCTATTTTATTCCACAGTTTAAGAAACTCTTGATCCAATCTTCCCGGCATGAATGAAATTTATTGTTTCGGAATATTCAATTAATTTGTTTGAACCATAATCGTTGTGAATACGCATTTCCCATTTGGATATCAGTTCATTTATCTCTTCTTTGAAATTATATATTTCTTTTGGGGGGGAATTCAATTTACTTTAGGATATATTTCTATTTGTACAATAATTCATGGTTTTTTCATTGTTATCCCCCTCTAATAGCCCTCTAAAACCCTCAAAAAAAAAACGTATAGTAATGTAAAATCTATAGCCGATTTTTTGATACCCTATGGTAGAAATGGAACTCGTAGTTAATAAATCTATAGTTCAATAAATTAACTCTGAAAAAGAAACACCAAAACTATTAATATTTCAAAATTTTTTCTCCATAACTTCGTTTCGTCTTTTTCAAATTCGCTCATATTCTCAGGTAAGCTGGGGCCTAATAGCATAAATATCTTTTGCAAATTTTATTGAAATCGGTACATGAGTTTTTAAAATACATGGAAGAAACTTTATGAACAGGGATATTTTCCACTATGACTATTTCTTTCTCCACTATCCTTGAACCGATTTCACTGAAATTTGTCATGGTATCGTCTATTTATGTAGTTAACCCATGTAAATTATTTAAACAAAATTGCTCCACAAATTTTCAAATTAAATCCGAAAAACAATAAGCAAAAAAATGACAAAACTTTCTGGTCACCCTGGTTTTTGTTTAGTAACTTCGCTCGCTCTCGGCCGATTTTGCTGAAATGCAATATCAAATCAAGTTAAGGAATAACCAACTCATATTGTAAATTTCCTCAAAATCGGATAACGCGTTTTTGAGTTATCTTGTATACGGATGGACGGACGGACATGCAGGAATCGATATAACTTTTGATTCTCTAAGCATCTATAGTATTGAAACCCTTCTCTGATGATTATTTCGATGTGTTACGCACTTAGTGACAAAACTAATATACCCTCTCTAGTAGTACCTACCATAGGGTATAAAAGAATTCGGTAGGGTATCTCAATCGTGTACAATGAATCAGTATTGACAAAAATTCTTACACCTGGATTTTTGTGTGACTCGCAGAATCGCGATAAATGATTTTTTATTAGTTCACGCTTATTCAGGATTCTGGGTAATATTTTAACAGTTTTTTTTTTACTTTTACTTAATACACTTTTTTTTTCTATCAATCCAAATTAGAGACAAATTTAATTCGGTGTTTTTGTATTTTACAGATTAATTCTCATCCCTCAAATGTGATTGAGTTATTTTCGACTGTTTGCAGCTGTTTCTGGATTATTGGTTCCGGAATTCTATTGTGATTATATTACCGAAGGTATTTGTTTTGGAAATATTAACGATATTTGCAAGGTCACTTACCCAATAGGGTTAGTTACCTGAACAAAAAGCCAGGATACATTCTTAAATACCTTCTAAATAATAATTCTTTAGAAAATTTTTAGGTATTTGGTATCTAAATAAATATTTTAATTACTTTACCTATTCTTTAGGTTCATCAAAAAAAGAAAACATTGAAATTATGCCTTCTTCGGTTATATTTCCGCACTCTTCCACACTTTTTGCTGGTATCTGTGCTTGCATATTTAGTATTATTGGAATTTTAGGTAAATTAAAAGAATTTTTCTTTTTTATGTGATTTTTAAATTTAATTTTTTTTTTATTTCAGGAAATTTAATAACAATTTTAGCTTTACTAAAATGTCCTAAAATGCGAAATCATGCTACAACAGCATTTGTTCTATCACTTTGCATATCGGATTTACTTTTCTGTTCGTTTAGTTTACCATTAACAGCAGTTCGTTATTTTCAAGAAGTAAAAAGAGAAATAAAATTTAAAACAATTGTAATAAGAATATTCTATTTGATTTATTTTTATATATTTTTCCTAGGCTTGGACACTTGGAGATACATTATGTAAAATATTTCCAGTGATTTTTTACGGAAATGTCGCTGTATCGCTTCTAAGTATGGTCGGAATTACATTGAACAGGTACTGGTTTTTTTCTTCTTTTTTGTTTTGAAATGTAAATGTTGTGTAATGTTGCGTATTTAAATCGTCATTAATAAAATTAAGTCTGAGTTCCCGTACATGGTATGTGTTCTTTCGTAATAAATCAGTAGAGTCAAATGCGTGCTTATGGAAGAATTAAAAAAAGTATGAAAATACGTTTGGATAAATTGTGTAGTATACATACAGTCCTCCTACAACTCGGTATTCTGGAAATATATTTTACAAAGTGCAAAAATTGAAACAGTCCTTCTCCATACAGTATGGCTGAATAAACTTTGGGAATCATTTTTTAATAACTATTTTTTTATACCATTGTTTCGGTTGACAGGAAATTCTCCTTGTAGCAAGGAATGCAATCCCCTAATTTGTATTACTATTAGATTTTTCTTAACACGGTTTCCATATAATATGGTTCATGGTTTCGGTATTACACGGAATGCTGTATTTAACATGAAACGTATTCATTGTGTTATAGGAGGTCAACATGTAATACCTAATCAGTATATTTAGGTACAATTGTGGCTTGTATACTAAACGCGAGATTAGAAATTGATCCTGGGAATGTCCCAATTGATATTATGAAAACATTTTAATTAAAATTTTTGTAAACTTATTTTTCATTTATAATTTCAGATACATTTTAATTGGTTATCATAGTTTATATACGAAAATTTATACTCGACCAAATATTATTGTGCAATTAATTTTTGTATGGGGAATTGCATTCCTAATGATGGTAAATTGTTTAAACAAAATAATGTAAAAATTCAATTAAACAATGTTCATTTTTTTTTTAGCTTCCTCCAATGTTAGAAATTTGGGGCCGATTAGGTCTAGACGAAACAACATTTTCATGTACAATACTAGAGAAAGATGGAAAGTCAATTAAGAAGTATTTATTCCTAATGGGTTTTCTAGTACCGTGTCTTGTCATCATTGTTTCATATTCTTGTATTTTCTTAACCGTAAGACGACAAAAACGTAAACTTGAAGCTCATAGGTATAATATTATAGAAATATATGAAAACTATTATTATCGATTATTAATAATTATTTATTTCATTTATTCCAGATGCGTCTGGCAGGGACCGGATTCTAATAAAATTACAAAAAAGAAACATAACGAAGACAATAGATTAACATTTATGATGTTAACAATTTTTATTTGTTTTTTAGTTTGTTTTCTTCCATTAATGTTAGTTAATGTTGTCGATGAGAATACAACATCACTGCCATGGTTACATATTTTTGCCTCGGTAATGGCATGGGCATCGAGTGTTATAAATCCATTTATTTATGCAGCGAGTAATAGAAGTTATAGGTAAGATAGAAAAGATTCTTTTTAGGATTTTTATAAAACATATTTTTTCACTCTTACAGAATAGCTTATTATAAAATATTTGCTGTATTGAAATTTTGGGGAAAACCATTCACTCCAGTGAGTAGTAGAAATCAAGAGACAAGTAAAAACTCAAAAAATGTCTTAACTCCAGGAGGTCGAAGTATACCACTTTATGGTGCAAATTACATACAAGCCGATTGCAATTCAGATATTCCAAATAAGCAAATGCATTCAGTTTAAACTAAGTTAATTCTAGTAAAATAAAGACACAACGAATAAATACGGCTTTATAAAGTGATAATGGGGATTGACATAATATGGTTGCCATTTTGTATAAATAAATCTATATAAATCATGTTATATCCAAAGATTATAGTCCAAATAATAATAATAATAATTAATTGTTAAGTAAAAATGAATAAAAAAAAGACATTTTTAATTTATTATTTTTTTTTAAATAATTAAAAATATATTTCTTAAAAAATTAAATTTTTCTTTTTTTTTTTGCAAATTCTTAAATTTATGGATATTTCTTTACGTAGTTTAAAAAAAAGAAGATAAAAACAATTGAGTCCATTGCCATTTTTTGTCAAGAAGCAAACGTGCTTGAATGAAAATGGCCTACATCTTTTATGATTTTAGAGTTAGCCACACCGGGTGGACCCGGTGTGGCTAAAGAAGAAGAAGAGCAACAAGGCCAAGTTTTTTTTTATTATTGTAAAGTGTCAAATCTAATGCACCGCAATTTAATATTTTTAGTTTATTAATTTTCGAATAAGTGAAAAATATATAGTTATTTTAATTCAAAATGAGAAATTGTTTTGTACCAAAATGTGACAATATTTGTAAAAGGCAACCAAAACGGATGATGTTTCTCCCCCCAAAAGTAGGTAAACAAACAATTTTCAAAATCCGAATTGAAATTCTAATAAACCAAATTTTTCTTTTGTGCCAATAGAAAAAAGAAATTTATGAATTATGGAAAGAAAAATTACCAAAACGAAAAGAGTTCAAAGTGAATGATAAAGTATGTGAACGTCATTTTAGAAAAGAGGATATTATTACAACTTTCGATCATGTCATAAATGGTCAACTATTTCAAATGGAACGCGGTAGACCTAGATTGAAGCCAGATGCAGTTCCTTGTTTAAATTTACCTTCAGAAGAAGAGTTAGTCATTAGTGTAATATATTTATTTAATTTGAAGAAAAACAAAAAAAGAAAACTTATAGAAAAATTTTTAAGGTGGTATCGAAAAAAGTTCGTCCATCACCAAAATCGGCGAGGATCCCAAGGGCTATAAAAGGAGAAGAAGAAGATATCACTGAAATTCTGACTACAAATGTTCGAAATATGATATTAATTCATTATAAATGTATTCTTTAATATTTTCTATTTCAGAGCAATGAAAAGCCAAACCTGAAAAAACATATTAAATCTATGAGAATAGAACAAATTGAAGACGAGTCAGAAACCGAAGAAGTTGTAGAAGTCCATGAATCAACAACAGGAATGAAAGATTTTGATGACGAATCATTTGAAACACTTTATGATGATATATTTGAGGTGGTTTTACCGAATACACTTTGGGGCATTCATCGTGATCCGGATAGAGATTTTATTGCGTTCACTTGTTTTGATTATGATGAAATGGCAAATAATAAATCGCTTGTATTAAGTAAAGATGGAGTACTAAAAGTGTTGGTTAATAAAAAGGTGATTAGCGAACAAACTGTTACAAATGAAATGACACATGAATTTATTTCGACAATTTTAACTGATATAGATGAAATGCCAACTTGTAATAAATCAGTAGAGAGCGATAGCGGACTCTGAATAAATTTGGGTTTACTTTTACAAATAAATTTTATCTAAATATATGAATTTGTTTTATTCAAAAATATGAATTCTTTTTATTTTAGGGTTCTTCAAATTAGAAGTGACGTTTAACTTTCGCGCCCATAATCTACTTCACTGTGCTCGTGAGTGTTGCCAGATGTATTACCAGCTGATTTCAAAATGACATTATTTTGACAGTAAAATTTCTAATATATCGTGTAAACGTAATGTGAATTCTTTTATCGTATTTTTATTATAAGTTTTGTTAAAATTATGGAAGATGATGATGATCCAAGTGTTCATCGTCTTGAAGCAAATTCGGGTCTTAAAGGTGGTTTAGTTATTAAAAAAGAAAAAAGTGATGATACTTTTAAAAAACCCACTTCTTCGCTTTTGGGTCTGGACAGATTGGCGGCACAAAGACGTAAAGAACGTGAGGAATCCAAACGTTTAATTTCATTTCGGGAAAATGAATATGATGATAAAGACTGTGGATCTACACCAAGAGATTCAATCTTTAAAACTCCAGATGCAATTGATTCTCATCATTTGAATCGACAATTTCGAGAAACAAAGCCCGACACGCCATCATACACAGGAGGAGTATCTGATAAAGCAAGAATGAGAATGCTACAACACATTACCAAAGAGAAATCAAAAGGAGTGTATGCATCTTCAAAAGATCGAAAACGAAGTTCGGATCATGATAGACGAAGAGATTCAGAACGTGGTCATAATCGTCATAATCGAGGCGATAGTACACCACGTTTTAAAGATGAACCGAAAACACCGAAATTTTATGGTAAAGATTCGGTTTCAAGTTCTTCTTGGGATGATGATGATGAAAAAGTTCCCAGTAAAAAATCATCTTGGGATTATCCAACACCTAAAGATTCGTCTGAAGATAAATCATCATGGTCCGTACGTAGCAATCGAAAATCACAACGTGGAAAATTACAAGATGAAACACCACGATTTACACCCGCTCACAAATATAATTCGTGGGCAAATGATCGCAGAAGAACGGGAGCGACTCCGCAAACTAATAAAGATACAAATCATCCTTATGGACTTACTGATGAGGATCGAGATCTCTGGGAGGAAGAACAAAAACGTCTTGATCGTGAATGGTATAACATTGACGAAGGATATGACGGTGAAATGGATATGTTCAATGGACCAAGCGCAGAATATTTAAAAAAACGCGAAGAACAATTAGAACAAAAACGTACTAAAAGAATAAGTGCTCAGCAGAGACAAATAAATAAGGATAATGAATTGTGGGAACGAAATCGGATGCTTACGTCTGGAGTTGTACAGTCAATAAATGTTAATGAAGATTTCGATGAAGATGCTGTAGAACGTGTTCATTTACTAGTTCATCATATTGTACCGCCATTTTTAGACGGGCGAATTGTTTTTACAAAACAACCAGAACCTGTAATACCAGTGAAAGATCCAACATCAGATATGGCGCTTATAGCACGTAAGGGCAGCGCTTTGGTTCGGGTGTATCGTGAACAAAAAGAACGAAGAAAAGCACAGAAAAAGCATTGGGAATTGGGAGGGACCAAATTGGGTAATATCATGGGAATTGAAAAGAAAGCCGATGAAGAGGATGATAAATATAATCAGGATACAGATGTTACAGACTATCGTAAAAGTCAAAAATTTGCCCAACATATGACTGATGCTTCGACGAGTGGTGGTAAAAGTGATTTTTCTCGAAAGAAAACAATTACAGAACAAAGAAGATTTTTACCTGTGTTCGCTGTTCGACAAGAACTATTAAATGTTATCCGTGAAAATTCGGTTGTAATTATTGTTGGTGAAACCGGAAGTGGGAAAACCACACAATTAACACAATATTTACATGAAGACGGGTACAGTAAGTTCGGAATGATCGGTTGTACACAACCTAGGCGTGTGGCTGCTATGTCGGTTGCTAAACGTGTATCTGATGAAATGGGAACTAAACTTGGTAAAATGATTAAAAATTGTACGTTTTTAAAAATATAATTTATGTATAATATTTTTAGGTGATGAAATTGGTTATGCAATTCGTTTTGAAGATTGTACTTCAGAGAAAACTGTTATAAAATACATGACAGACGGTATTCTTTTACGTGAAAGTCTTCGAGAGCCTGATCTTGATAATTACACAGCAATAATAATGGACGAAGCTCATGAAAGGTCACTTTCAACTGATGTTCTTTTTGGTTTACTAAGAGAGGTAAATAATTTTGAAATTCCTTTTAAAACTGTTGATTAAGTTGTTTGTTTTTTTTAGATTGTTGCAAGAAGACATGATTTAAAATTAATTGTAACCTCAGCCACTATGGATTCAACAAAATTTGCAACATTTTTCGGTAATGTACCAACTTTTACCATTCCAGGACGTACATTTCCAGTAGAAACATTTTTCAGTAAAAATACATGTGAAGATTATGTTGATTCAGCGGTAAAACAAGCTCTACAAATACATTTGCAACCAGTCGAAGGTGATATATTAATTTTCATGCCAGGCCAAGAAGATATTGAAGTATGCTGTGAAGTTATTGCTGAAAGAATAACCGAAATTGATAATGCACCACAACTTTCTATATTACCAATTTATTCACAACTTCCTTCAGATTTACAAGCAAAGATTTTTCAAAAATCACCAGATGGTCTTCGTAAATGTGTTGTGGCAACAAATATTGCGGAAACCTCGCTTACAGTTGATGGAATTATATTTGTAATAGATTCTGGTTATTGTAAATTGAAAGTCTATAATCCTCGAATTGGTATGGATGCATTACAAATTTATCCAATATCACAAGCTAATGCAAATCAAAGATCAGGACGAGCTGGAAGAACTGGTCCTGGGCAAGCATTTCGTTTGTATACTGAACGACAGTATAAAGATGATTTGTTAGCTCTTACAGTCCCTGAAATACAACGTACTAATCTTGCAAACACAGTTTTATTACTTAAATCACTTGGTGTCGCAGATCTATTACAGTTTCATTTCATGGATCCACCACCACAAGATAATATTTTGAATTCATTATATCAATTATGGATTCTCGGTGCACTCGATCATACTGGTGCATTAACTTCGTTAGGAAGACAAATGGCTGAGTTTCCTTTAGATCCACCACAGTGTCAAATGTTAATTGTATCTTGTCAAATGGCATGTAGTGCGGAAGTCTTGATAATAGGTGCGTTATCTTTCGTTTGTAAATCTAAATAATATAACAATTTTTTTGTTTAGTTTCCATGTTATCCGTTCCATCAATATTTTATCGGCCTAAAGGAAGAGAAGAAGAAGCAGATGGTGTTCGAGAAAAATTTCAAGTACCTGAATCTGATCATTTAACTTATTTGAACGTGTATACACAATGGAAACAAAATAAGTACATAAAAAACGAATTGAAAACATATTATTTCTTTCTAATTTCTAAATATTTTCAGTTACTCATCGAATTGGTGTACTGAACATTTTATTCATATTAAAGCAATGCGAAAAGTTCGTGAAGTTCGTCAACAATTGAAAGATATTCTAGTCCAACAAAAATTATCTGTAAAGTCTTGTGGATCTGATTGGGATATTGTACGGAAATGTATTTGTTCGGGTAAAATATTTCATCTAATTTCCAAATTCATATTTGATAGTAATAAATGCTCTTTTTTGTCCAGCTTATTTCTATCAAGCTGCACGTCTTAAAGGTATTGGTGAATATGTTAATCTTCGAACAGGAATGCCATGTCATCTTCATCCAACATCGGCTTTATACGGTTTAGGTACTACACCGGATTATGTTGTTTACCATGAATTGGTAATGACTGCAAAAGAATACATGCAATGTACTACAGCTGTTGATGGATATTGGTTAGCTGAGTTAGGTCCAATGTTTTTCTCTGTTAAAGAAACTGGACGAAGTGGCCGAGAAAGGAAAAAACAAGCTGCTGAACATTTAAAAGAAATGGAAGAACAAATGCAAAAGGCTCAGGTACAAATGGAAGCAGATAAATTAGAAGCAACTCAACGAGAAGAAGCTCTTATGCCGAAACAAGAAATTTTAACACCTGGTGCAACACCTAGACGTACTCCTGCTAGAATAGGATTATAATTTTTTTTTTAAATTTTGTCATATATTTTTCAAATAAAGAGATACTTTTTAAAAGGACATACATTTTTTAACACATTTTTTAAGAAAGTGTAATTAACATAAATATTTCTTTATACTTGATTGGAAAAGACTTAAATTTTCTACACAATTTAAGTTAAGGAAGTCGGATCGCAGTTCTCATCTGGTTTCATGTATAGTTGGCCGGAACTTGTCAAAATTTAAAGGTACACAATCAGAAGATGGATAAACAAAAGAAGACATCACCAAATTGCAGTATGTATTTTGTATTCCGACTTCAAGCATATTATGATTCATACATGGAGTTCAGACAGGTGTGTTTTTCTCTTTGGAAATACTATTTTTCTCTCTTGTGTGAATTTCAGAGAAAGCATTTCTTGAATTTCTATTGGAAACCATGTATTTTTGAATAAGTAGGGATGTGGGGAAATTTAGAAGAGATTTCCTCGATGTTGTTTCTACAATTTTGAGTAACGAACGACAGCTATTGATAATTGTGTTGGAAGTTTGATGGGGTGAAGTGAGGAAGCACGGCTAGGCAGACATACATTCATTGTAGATAGTTGGGAATAACATTTTGTAATTGTTTTTACGTCGTTAATTATTTATTTTATTTTGATACAAATATTATCTTTTTAAAATATTGAACCGTAACTTAAAGTTAGTTATTAAACTGATTAAGTGTAAAAAATTGGATCCCAAATATCAATTCATTACCAGCGATGGCAAGTAAGTAGATCATTCCTATTTTCTTTTTTTCTTTCGTAACACACCCAAAAATTAGAAAATAATTATGTTCTTTGTAAAAATAAACATTAATTGATATTATGAAGTCCATTTTATCTGTCGCCATAGAGAATAGAGTTTTTTTTTTTATTGTTTATAAGATAAAAATTGCCGGTGCATTGGAGCTGGAGCTTTAAAGCGCCGTCGCAATTTTTCATTCAAGAACATTGATAATAATATTGCCAGATAAGAATAATTTCATGATAACACGAATCGTTTCTAAATTTCATAATTTCTTTTGTTAATTTCATTGTTTTTATTAAAAGTTGAGAAATAATTTGTTATGTAGATTAATTATCGTGTTTGTAGACTACTCTAATTAGCAAGAACTAATTAAACAAGTTATGGTGCAAAACTAGTGATGGAATTTATATACCTAGGAGACCAATTATTTTACTTAATTATTGGACTAATGGAATATTAATAGTTTATTCCGAAACGTAAACTATAAGAACTTAGGTTCAGCAACTACTTCAACTTTAAGTAGCTTGCCAACTCATCTTAATGGTCGAATTTTTATGAAGTAAACATTTCATACGACTAATTTCCCATTCTATAATAATTAAATTAATTTGTTTCTTCCGAATATGAATATTAAACATAAATATTTCCAGATATATCATCAAATCTCTCTTCCGATCAATCAAGATTAGCTATTCTTGTTGCTGCCGGAGTTGGTATTGTTAGTGCTGCTGGATTTGCCTATTGGTATCGAAAATATCTTCAAGATATTCCACCAAAAAAATGGCGTCGTGTTGGAGAATTAGTCGATGTTATATGTTATCCTATAAAATCATGTGCTGGAATACGGCTTAAAACTGTAGGATGTTCAAATATTGGATTAGAAAATGGATATTTACGAGACAGGTATTCAGTTTTTTTTTGTTGAATCATTTGATAAATGAATTAATTGTATTTCAATAGAATATTTATGGTTGTGACTGCAAATGGTGAATTCATAACAGCACGACAATATCCAAAATTCGTATTGATTCAACCAAAAATTGAAAATAATATTATGAAATTATCTGGACCCGGAATGATTGATATCGAAGTAGATATAGAGAAATTACAGAAGACTACTTCATCGAAAACCAAAGTTTGGGGACAAGTTGTTGATACAATTGATTGTGGTGATGAAGTTGCTAAATGGTTTTCACGTTTCATTTTATCTGAAGATTCTGGTTTACGACTTGTTTATTATGCTTCAAATAAACCAACACGAGATGTACGTGAATATAATAAAATCTTTGATACAACATTCGCGAAAGATACTGTAATATATTTTTTGGAATTTTTTCAAAAATTTATCAAGATTTAGTTATTTTAAATTTAGGGTGCACTTCATGATGCTACAAGTTTTATGTTATTTAATGAAAGCTCAATGGCAGATCTTAATTCGCGGCTTGATAATTCTGTTTCACCTTTGAATTTTCGACCAAATTTTATTGTTAGAGGTCCATTAGCATACGAGGAAAATGAATGGAAATGGGTTAAAATTGGTGATGTTGTATTTAGAAATGTAAAACCATGTACAAGGTAAAGTTTGAAAATACTACTTAAATATCTTTGATTTCACGATTATTATTTTTAGATGCATTTTTACAAATATAAATCCTGAAACTGGAATGCGTAGTCCAGATGGGAATCCATTGAAAAAACTGAAAGAATTTCGATTGTTTCCGAAAACTGGAAATAGTCCAGTGCTGGGAACACATTTAGGTATTCGTGTTTCAGGGAAAGTATCTGTTGGTGATGCTGTCTTTGTTGAAGACAAATAAATTTTATGACGATTATTTTTAATAATTAAAAAAAAATAATATATTACTCAAGATTAGCCAAAACTATCTAAATATAAACTTGATTCAATATAATTTTAATTATTAGAATATTTATTTAATTCAAACAAATCTTTGGGAACAGCCCAATAAATAGAAGGTTGGAATTTCTAATTTACGAAAAATAAAGGGAACTTTTATTAAAATATGTAGAAGCTACAAAATAGAGTTTTAAGGATTTAGAAATGATAGATTTTTTGTAATTTTAGAGCTTTAGTAATTTAAAAGTATGAACAAAATAACATAAAGTGTACCTTAGTTTATAAAACCTTAGAAAGTAATATTTTTAGTACACGTTTTTCATAAATATTGGTTAAAGGTGCAAATAAAATTTTATATAAATTAAATATTATCTTTTTATGAAATTAAACAACGTTGGAATTAAAGCATTCATTGAAACTGATAGTTTCAAAAGGATTTAAAAAATCGTAGGAATGGAAGTAGAAGTTTGAAGAAGACTTAAAACATAAAAAAGAGAAACTTTCGACATTCTTATTATCTGGAAATCTAAAAGGATATACGTGGACTTATATGCCTATTTTGAGCCGAGTCATAACGGTCATAACATTGGCGTCACTGTCATAACTTTTTTTAAAAGACTAATTCGTATTCTGGCGCGTGTTCTCTGAGTGATTTAATTTGTTAAATATGGAATAATTTCCACAATTTTTTTAAACAGACAGTTTAAACTGTTATAAATTCATATCTTGGACATAATTATGATCCGTCTGCCAGAATACGAATTTTCTCAACTGGCATAATATTTGTACATAGCTGCAAATTTGTTATGACTTAAAATTTGTCACAACGCCAGAAAAGCCTTGTTAATCCTATTGTCCTTTAAAACAGCTCATATATAAATAGAAAAATTTGGACTTTTAAAACTAAATCTGTTTTTTTAAAAAAGAAGTAAGATGGAACACAATTTTGACTTTATTCTCAAATCGTATTTTACTTGTAGCCCTGTGAAAATTCCTAGACACGAAAAACATGGAGAATTGGACAATTGTTTAGACTTATTGTTACAAATGGTTCCCAAAGCAGGATATTTGACTTAATGATGCTTTTTAGCATAGTATACAGTCGTAAATTAGTATTTAGGGGTTGGTCCTGATTCATCTGGTAAGCTAATTCGGATATTGGTTGAATCTCCCTTCAGATTTAACTAGTATTTGAAACTAAAGGAACAACTAGGACCTTATTATAGTAATTCAAACACCTTTTCAATTACTGCCAACGTTTCATCGTTGTTGAACTTATAAAGAATTTAATCCGTTTTTAATGTATTTTGTAAGTTGCATTTTGGTTTGACGATAATGTACACCACGCAATAACCCTTGAAAAAGTCTAAATAAAGTAGACGAAACGTTGGCAGTAATTGAAAATGTGTTTGAATTACTATAAAAAGGTTCCTAATTCCAACCAAATAAAATTTATATAAAAAAAATTTATCGAAAGGACACAAAATTAGTTATATTAAAGGAACAACTATTATGAAAATAAAAAAGCTTAATTAATTTTACTTACATACACATTTATTTATACAATTTAATATATATTTTTTTTTTGATTTTTTTTCTTTTTGTTTCTTTTTAAATTAAAAAAAAAAGTACACATAATTAACAGACCTCCAAATAAGGATCAACTTATCGAAAATAGTTTCATTAAATTTTCTTAAATTTTTTTTTTAATATTTTCATTTTTTCTTTTTTTTTACATAAAAAAAAACATTGACTACCATTTTAGAGATATTTCTTAACAAAACAAAAATTTAATATAATTACAAAATAAAATAAAAAAAAAAATAAGTGCTAATAAAATAATAATAATTAAAAAAAAAAAATAAAAATAAAAACAAAAAATAATAATATTAATAATTACGAAAAAAAAAAAAAACACCACAGTCAATTCGATTTATTGATTCTGAGCATTCTGAGAGAAGAAACGAAAAATATTCAAAATGGAGATTCTTTTAAAAAAAAATTTCAATTAATTTACAAAAATTAAAATATCTTAAAAAAGAATAAAAATTATATAAATTTGTTGTGTTTTTCGTTTTGATTTTCGTTTTTTGTTTTTTTTTTTTTGAGTATGATTTAAAAGTTCAGTTTAAAATATTTACATAACTAATTAAAGATTAGTAAAAAAAAGTAATAGAATTTTTTTTTGTATAGGAAAATAGAAAAAGCTCATAAAGCCTTAGCAAAGAAAAATTAATTGTTTTTGAAAAAGAAAATAATATGCTAATTAAATAAAAAGATTCAAAAAGTAAAGATTTCTAAGTGCTTTCCAAGCATTTTTAAACACATTTTTAACTACATAAAAAAGCTCCAAAATGTTACTTAAAAACAATTTGTTGTTTTTCTTTTTTTATATAAGAAATTTTAAAAGCAAAATTGTTTGAATAGTTTTAATAGCTTTAAATATTTGTTTTCTTGTTTGTTGTTTTTTTTTTTTGTTTTAAATAAATAATGTAATTATGACAGCAATTAATTAAGGAAATTAGAAAACAGTATTTTGCTTTTATTAACACAAACTCTTTTGCGTGAGAATTTTGCTTGTGTGTGTGTTTTTTTTTAGAGTTTTAAATAATTAATAAAAATTAATTTTTTTTGTGCATTTTTCTTCTTTTTTTTTATCTAATTATAAACTATATATTTAGATAAGCGATGTAATAAGTCGCGCCTTGAAGTTCACAACTCGTTCGCTTGTTGCAGCGATACGCTAAAAATTAAAAACAAAAAAACAAATTAATTTGAATAATTTATCCATTATATAAAAAAGTTTTCTCCGTAAATTAGTTATAAATTTTGTAGGAGACAAAATAAACTGAACAAGCGAGCAGTTTCTTAAAACAAAATACTTACAAGAATTAAATCTTGGATAAGATTTGAAAGTCCTCGATTGGCTAAAACGAATAATCTTGTTACCGGTCCGGGAATACCTTCAGTATAACCTCCGGCAGCAGCTGCGGCAACACCTCCGGTACCATCATCAACTGCGGTACCATCAGCTGCATTTGCGGTAGCGTCTGTTTGTTGGTTGGTTACACTTCCAGAGAAGAGCTGCAGTTAAAGTTTTATTAGTTTTTTCGTTTTTTTTTTTCTAATTTTGAATAAGAATTAGTAATTTCTTTACAAAAAATTAGAAATTTTTGATAATTTTTATCAAAAAAATAGATGAGCTGCAGGATTACACTTTATTTTTTATTTCTTTGTTTTTATATATAAAATCGTCTGTCATTTTGTCTGTTATTTATTCTTTTAAAGAGTCTTGTTTAGAAAATTTTTTTGGTTTAATTTTTCTATCGTTCTATATTTTTACCCAACAATTATTATAAATTAATTTTCAATCTCAATTTAGTTGTTTTTTTTTGTAATCTACTTAATGTTAAAGTTTAGAACTGAAAATCAGCTCAAATAGAAGCTAGAGAAGAGTGCTTGAATGTTTATTTTAAAAAGTTATTTGTTTTAAGCATATTTTCTAAGATTATGAATTAATAATTCAAGACACTCTGACAGAGGATCAATGCAAATGATTTAAAATCATATTTCTAAAAAATTGCATACGTATTTTTGTTTATAATTTGCATTCAATAAAATCCAGCCGCTCAAGTATAAAATTCATTATAATATATTTTTAATTATATTAATTAAGGAAAAACACAAAAATTAGTTAACAAGTTCTACATAAAATTAACAATAAACAAATATTAGACAAGATTAACAAGCACTTTTCATACAATTTGAAAATATTAATTAATTAATAATTTAAAAGTGCAATTAACTATTTTATAAACATTAAAAATTGTGCTTTAAAAAAATCAGAATATTTATACAAAAAAAATTAAAATACAATTTACTAATGAAGAATTTGTGGGTTGACCAGTTTTTTAAGTGAAAGTAAGGAAAAGCATACAAACTTAAAAATTTTGATTTAATTGAAACAAGTCGAGAGATTTCTGTGTTTAAGAGTCATCTTCGGATTATTTTTAATCAACTGGAAGGAAGATTTAGGATTGATTCACAAATATGAAGATTCGTAATGAACTCTCATGAACCAGAAGTAAGTGTTAAAGATTTTTAATAATAATTAAAAGAAGGAAAAAAAAATATAGATAGTAATTATTTAGACTTAGCTGGAAATTGTTTGTTTGTCGTGTTTTTAATTAACGTATGTAAATTAGAAAAAAACCAGTTACGCAATTGAATAAGACAAAATAATAACAACTTATGTATTTCTTATTATATATACAAAGGTTGCTTATAAAGTTTTGTAAATAAAACTTTTATAATTGACGTTATTAAAGTTAGTCATCTTTAAATTATCTCAAATATTGCATTTGCTGAAAGGCATTTAATTATCATTCAATTTTGAGTAATAATTTTTATGCCCTATGGTAGGTACTACCAGAATAGTGGAGAAAAAAATATTCCTAGGGGAAAAAAAGCCTTTTCATACAGTTTTTTTGATTCACTTTGAAAACTAATGCATCGATTTGAATAAAATTTGCAGATTAGAGTTATGTTTTTAGGGTCTGGATTATCTGCAAATTAGAAGAAATTTTGAAAAGAAGAAACAAAGTTATGAAGAAAAAATCTTCAAATATTGTTAGTTTTGACTATATTTCTCTCCCATTTCTAGCATAGGGTACCAAAAAGTCGACTACAGGCCGATTTTCAGCTACTATATGTTTATAGTACATACTGATAATATTGGATTGAAACAAGATAATTCGATTAATAGCCGAAATTATAATAGACAAGCGCTGAACATACGAAAAGACCTGGGAAAACCAGAATGAATTCTAGCTTATGCTTGGCAAAGAGGTTAAACCGATTATAATGTGCATAAGTAGGAATAAGCATATGCCGTGAAAGAATTCTGTCTTCCTTTTAGATTGTTTTTAGTAAATTAAAAAATTGAGAATAGTTTAGAAAACTAATTTCTTAAAAAATGAAACCGTCGAGTCATATTTCATATGGAAAATATAGTACATTTGTAATTTAACTTTTAAAATTTCTTTACATAACATAACGAAACAGAAATCAAATTTAACGAAAGCACATCCTACGCATATTATAATTACTGCCAAGGATTCATCAAGATCGTCTAATATGGAGTTTGCATGGTGACTTCAAAATTGATTTGAGATCGTCTTGGAATTCAACCCGGGTTTTTTAGCTTTACCAGATTGAAAGACTGACTTGAAATCGACTTGAAATCAACGTCAATTTCATAGGCTACGTTTCGTCTCAGTTCATACTCCATTTTAAAATTTCAAGTCCATTTAAAGTCGATCTTGGTTTACATGCAAATTTCAAGTCGATCAGAAATATTTTTGTGATCGAATCGATTGAAGTCGGATTGAAGGCGATCCAGGTTTACATGGACGACTTTTCGATTGAAGTCGACTTCAAATACATCATGTAATTCATTCACTAAGTTCGCGTTAGGAGATTTTTTGAAATACCCACTTATTTTGGCAACCCACTAAAATGTTAGTAATTAGAAAACTAAATAAAGAGTATTAAACAAATATAATTTATGATAACAACACAACTAGAATATATATTTAGATTTTAGTTCAAAATTAGATACTATACATAATTTCGTGGTTATTTTTTCCCTCCCTCAAGAAAAGTTTTCATTTTCAAATATATTAAGTATAAAAAAAAGGATTTTTTTTTGGTTGATTTTAGTTTTTTGTAATCGTTACCCCATCGTTTATAGTCCTTGCAGTCCGGTCATAATTATTCACATGTCCAGAATATTGTGTTTTTGATTGGTATTGTGAAGTTTTCGTCTTCGTTGGGAACATTAATGAACCTGTATCGTTGAGATCAAGAGTTTCAGTACCAGCTACAATACGGTATACAGTTCCAACAGTTCGTGCAGCACGATCAGCTGTACGCTGATTTTGTTTGTTTGTTTATATGTTTGTTTATTTATAATTATGTATTTTTTTTTTTTTTTTTAAATAATAATAAAACAAAAATATATTGTATAGAGAAGAGAAGAAAATGAAAAGAAAGTGTTTTTTTTTTAGGGGGTGGAAATAAATTGGGTAAAAAAAAATTTAATTTTATTAAGTAATTAAATAAAATTTTTAAAAAAAGAAAGAAAATTATGTTTTTGGACATGTGTTTGTGATTGTAATATAGTTTTTTTTGTTTTTTTAGTATAGTAGTCATAGTTTTTCGTTTGGAATTAAAGTTCATGTAGTTTTTTTTAAAAAAAAAAAGTAAGAAAAATAAAAAAATATATATGTAGTCCAAAATGAACCTATATTAAACTTAAAAACTTATAATCTTCTTAATTTTATATATATATATACTCACGCGAACGATATCAAATAAGAAATTTCCTGAACCAGCGCCACCAGCACTACTACTACCGCCGCCAGTTGATGCTCCTGCATTACCGCCAAATCCGAAACTTAAAAATCTACAAATTATAGTATATGTTACAAAATAATCAACATATATTTGATTTTTTTTTAAATGAAAAACCAAATATTTTTCCATTGGTTTTATAAACAAAATACCTTTTATTACGATCCTCGTCACCTTCGTCATCTTCAGCATCCAATGTTAATTCATCGATGGCTGGTGCTTTTGCCTCAGCAACTTGTTGATCATTGATCGCGTTCGATGTATCATCTGAATTTGCTGCTAAATTTTCATTAGCTTCTTGAGCTTGTCGTACAACTCTTATTGTTTCTTGTAATTGTTGATTTAATGCTGCTACATCGATTGAATTTTCACCGTTTAACTGAATATTTTTATGGTTTTTGATTTTTGATTTTTGATTTTGATTTTTGTGATGTGATCGTGCCAAATTTTTGAATCATTTTTTGAATTTTTTATGTTTTTGATTTGTTAAATTGGTTTTTTTTTTAATTTTTTTTTTTTTTTTTAGATATATTAGATATAAAAGAAAAGAAGAGGATAGAAAAAAAAAATGATATTATAGCCAATTTTTCTAAATAATAAAATAAAATTAAAATTTAAAATGATATTAAAAGTAAATAAATGATCATGAAATGATCGATCGAGAATGGATATTGCTTTTTTTTGTCAGTAAAATATATTTATTTTTTGTTATTATTAATATTGAGAGCGATTTTTTTTGTTTTGTTTTACTGCAAAATAGTGAACAAAATCTACAAAATGAATTGAATCGCCGAATTCGAAAAGGGATCATGTCGGTTTTTTTTTCTTCAAAATGTCTTTTTTCGTCGTTTTTTTATCTTCACGTATAGACGTATGTTCCATTAGCAAAAAGGACTCATATCTGTTTTCCTAAGTGGAAAAAAGCATGTCTTTCTGAGATGAGACCTTCCATAAGGAGCCTACACACCTTCAATGGCTACGTTTACATCGACAAATTTTTAGGTCACCTAACTAAAAGTTAGGTTTGGGTCAGACGTGTTTACACCGTACTAGACCTAAGTCTAAAACAACGTCATATGTGAACTTTTATAGAACTTGAATATCAAGAAATCACCTGTTATCTGTCAAAAGTTTTTAAGTCGATTTAAATTTAAGGTAAGCCTTCAATTTAAGTGACCTAACCTAAGTTACTTTGGGCGTGTTTACACCGTCATATTTAGGTCGACCTAAGCACTTAAGTCTCTTTTTAAGTCTCGGTGTAAACGTAGCCAATGTTACTTGACAAGTATTATTGATGAAAATTTTCGTCAAGTAATATTGATGTAAATTGCCTCCACACAAGAGCTTTGAAGAGCATCCAAACGATCAATGTTACTTGAAACATGAAACATTCAAGTAACATTGACAAGTACCATTGAACGTGTGTAGGCTCCTATTCATCTTGCAAGATATTCAGATTTTTGCGTCTCCTTAAAAATTTGCAAAAACCGACGTGATCCCTTTTCGAATTTGGTGATTCAATTTGTTTTATTGTTTTTTTTTTTTATGTGAAATTTGAAATAGTTTTTGATTTTCATTTAAAAATTATTATATTTTTTAAAGTACTCAACAAAAACTAAATTCAGAATCACAAAACATATTTAATATGCGGTTAAAAAAAAAGAAAGAAAATGATCAGTCATATTTGTTGGTATAATGACTTCAAATTTGTCAATTCAAATTTGTTTTATAAAAATGATAGTGTTTTTAAAATTTTCCTTTTAACTTTATAGAGTGAAAGACTTTTTTCATATAAGAGTTACGAATATAAAACTATTTTTTGTATGAGTAAAATAGAATCGAATCTAAGAAAGGTAATGAATATAGTATAGTATATTTATATTTTGTGCGAAAAGTTTTTTTCCTTATATAAAATGATCAAATATTTACGCTACTAGGCAAAAAGCTACACAAGAACTAGTAAAAACAAAGGAAGAGAATGTATATACAGTATTCAGAAACAGTTCTAACATGTTGTTTTATAATAATTGATTAAATGTATACGCATTTACTTTAGCAGGCAAAGGAATTAGGCAAAGATAAAAAGAATGATTTTTAGAAGATCAATCATGAAAAAAGTTAAGATATAGCTTAAAATGGCAAGATATATACGGCGGCAAGAATATATTAAGATCTTGAAGTCAAATTTATTCTAATTTACAATTATCATACTCATTACTTATATGGATAAAAAAAAAAAATAATGTGAGATGAATTGTGTATTAAATTGAATTTTAAATGGAACTCAACACATAAATTTATTAATTCTTAACTAAAATGTTTTGAACTGAACCACAATTTAAATTAGTATTTAAAAAAAAAGAATATTTACAGAAAATTAGGTTAAAGTAAAAGCATTGAAAGGATTTGAAGGGTCCAAAACAAGATTGCAATATAAGAACACCAGGCCTATTATAATACACTATTTCGAAGTAACACCAGATCCTTAAATCCGTATTTGAAATATGTGTCAGTTTTTATTTTCAATGCAAAATGAATATATACAGACTTCTTGTTTTAAGTCCTTTATTTCCAAACATATCGACTAATACGACTATCTCAAATCCTTTGCCTATTCTAGGCACATGATTACCGGGTCCGGCAATTGAAGTGTCTGTCTAATTTAAATCGCTGTCAAATGTAAACCGCACATTTTGTAATACTAAAACTTAACATGAATGCTGCTTGACATATTGTCTGTCAGTAGTAATAATTATTGGTTGGTTAGAAGACGTGTTCTTATTTTTTGTACAATGAACCTTAAACGAAATTTAATTGCTGTGCTTCATTTGATTGGAAAGTCAAACATCGAATATCGGATACTCGTGAATGGAACCGTTTAAGCCAAGACATCGTGCGAGCATTGCGTGTGCATCGTTTAAAAAGAGATTGAAGCTGGTGGTTAAGTCAAAAGACAGTTACATACCATTCGAATAACTATCGTTACATTTAAATATAACCAACCAATAAACGAAAAAATTACACTATTTTTAAATCCGGAAACTTTAATTGCCTGACCCGGTATATATCGGCGAATAAGAATTATATCTAAAAAATTAGTGTGAGACTATCTATTTAAATAATGTATCAAAGTAATATATTATAAAAAGGAGTTAAGAAGATAGTAAGGATTAAGAAATAAGATAAATATGCTATTAAATCGAATGTTAATTAATAAATAAAATAAATATTAGTTTAAATGTTATTCAGAGTTATTATGAAACTCACGTCATTTGTCGAATGAGGTGACACGCGAACAATATGAAATACGTTTGTTCGCTAGTCACTTTATTCGACAAGTGACTTGATTCAGAATATCAGATTATGCCTGAAATTATTAAAAGTAATTGTTATTTGAATTAGTAACTATATAGATTTAATGAATTTATGTGTTTTTGTTCATTATGCTCTAAATGAGTTAGTAAAGTAATACAATTTTTTGATAAGAATACAATTCATCTCACAAATGATATTTGAAATTTTTATGGAATTCTCCAAAAACCTGAAATAATGGTTAAATTATCTTCTCTCAAATGTTTTCACAAAGTTTATAATCAATTTGTTGTGCTTTAATTTACTTGGACTTCGTGTATCTGTTTTATTTTTTTCTAAATGTTTGATTTTTTTTAAAAGAAGTTATTAATTTTTTGAGTCTACAAAAATTATTGAAATTAAATTAATTTAAAGAGAATATACTTATGAATTTGACGATGGTGCACAAACGAAAAATTTGTTGTAAGAAAAGTGAATTTAATATACTAAAATGAATTCAAATTTAGAAAAGAAAACAAAAAATTTAGAATAAAAACTAAAAACTAAGAACTAATAGTAATAATAATAATAATAATAAGTTATCCAAAATATACAAGAAGAATTAATATGAGATGAGAAAAAATAATGTAAAGATATTTTTATATTGTTTTTCTTTTTCGGGGTCCATTAAATTATTCCAAGAAATTGAAATAGTTTTTTAATGAATTTATCTTATCAAATTGTCATCATCTTTCTCTGTTGTTGTAGTTGTTGTTAATTCTGTTGATAAATCTGTGGATAAGTCTGCGGATGTTTCTGTAGTTGTTGTTGCGGTTTCATTAGAACCTCCACATGCACATGGACTTATTGATGATGTTTCTAGTGTTGAATCTAATTTTAAATTGTCATTATCATCATCATTATTACTTTTATTATCTATTTCAGTTTTATCATCATTTTCTGATGTAGTAATATCAAAAATATCCTTAATTAATGCCGAATCTGGTGTATTTAATAATGTTGTTGAATCTGTAGCATCTGATGCTTGATTTGTTATTGTTGAATCTAATGATGTTAATCCGGATGAAGATGTTATAGATGATAATGATGATGTTGATAATGATGTTGTTGTATCAACATTATTATCAGCATCATTAATCATCATGTTGATATCACTAGTAACGAAATCAGATCTTAGGCTCAATAAAATAGAATCATTATTATTATTATTTTCATCTGTAACTGAATCTTGAGAAGATCCAGAACCAGATAATACTATATTGGATTCAGTTGTTGTGGAACTAGATGCAGTACTACTAATACCATTCGTGTTTGTCGCTGAACTTACATTATCTGAATTGCTGGCACTACTGCTACTGATGATATCATTGTTTTTATCATCATCATCATCATCAGCTGAAGCAGCATTAGTATTATTATCATCAGCATCAGCATCATCATCATCGTTGTCTTCAGTATCTGGGGAAAATGTTGGTAATTCAATTTGTACACGTGTACCACTTGAGCTATCATCGTCGTCATCATCAAAATCAGCATCAAAACTGGCCCGTGATTGAACTGCATTATTTGATACAGCACTACGAAGAATTGTTGGTCCAACGGCTCGAATTATTTGGCCAACTAATTTGTTAACATTCTCTTCGACTTGCTATAAAAGTAGTGGAGTGCATTTTGATTTTGTTTTTGTTTGTTTTAAATCATATTATAAATGATATGTTTTTTTTTATGCTTTTCAATACTTTGATGATGTTTAATGATGTGGAATGGTATACGATATTCGATGTATTTATTTGGAATTTTTTTTTTTTAAAGATTAATTTATAATTATGAATATTGATTGTTTTTTTTATTGTTTAATCAACACAGCTTACATAAATACAGTGAACTCTAACTAGTATACTATTCTGGAACACCTTTTATAGTCTATTATATAAACATTTTATTATTTAGAGTGTTAATTAAAATGTAGTTTAATTAACTATTTATTTACATAGGCGTATTATATTAATACTGTTCTGTTTTGGCACAAAGTAGGTAATGCAAAAAAAGACAAGGAACAAGAACAGCATGAATATTAAGCGTTTCAATTTTATTAAAAATAGGAAATTTGAATCGATTTGAAAAGTAATACTTTTTCAATTCATGTTTTTGAATCTACAAAACAAAAACTGATATTTAATCATCAGTCATGCATTGTTATAGCAAAGATATAAATAAAGAAAAGATATGGAAAGTTCAGAAAAGCTTTTATTTAATACTAGCTGACCCGACAGACGTTATCCTGTCCAAAATTCAATAAATTTGTTTCTGATCGTTTTGTGGATTTGTAATTGTCCGGAATTTTCTTTTGCTGAAAACTTTTCCAGGACCATAACGAACAAAAGAAAAAAAGAATTACACAAATTCAGGCATATGGTTTCGAGTTCATACAAAAATCCCACTGAAGAAAAGCAGTTTCAGTTTTTCCTGAATTTTCCAATTTTCCGGGCAAATTTTCTCATTTTTCTTTCCGTAAGAACCTTACTCGAACTACTACGAACATTTTAACAAAATGAGCGAAATCGGTTCAGCCGTTCTTAAGTGATGCGCTTACAAACAAAGAGTATTTAATTTTTATTTATATAGATAGGTGAGTAAATTACATTAGATATTATGGCGTGAGCTTTAATGTAATTTACTTATGTTAAATAACAGCTATTTTGTATTTTACATATCCCAACTCATGTATATCTTTGGTTGTAGGGTAAAAGGAGTGAAAATAGTGCTTTCTATATATTCATCAATAAAATACAAAATGGAATAAAATCCTTGCATCTTATTAGAAGCAATGTGCGAGTAGTTGTTGTATTCCATGTAAAATGTTTTTCTGTTCCGGAATAATTAGTGAAAAAATGTGCCCTGTATACTATTTCAAGTGTTACTTTTTATTTTTT
This sequence comes from Xylophagus ater, assembly GCA_963422695.1. NCBI lineage: Eukaryota > Metazoa > Arthropoda > Insecta > Diptera > Xylophagidae > Xylophagus > Xylophagus ater. Next base: position 6,470,222 of record OY730478.1, read on the forward strand.
GTTGCATAATTTTTTTATAGAGTGAAATTTCGTTACTCGAAATTTTAATTCGGGTTTTTGAGTCTTTATTTCATCGAGTTATGTTCCAATTGTTATACATTATAATAAATAAACATGCTTTTTAGCTATTAATAAGATTTATACATTAAAATTTCTAAATTATATTCGGTGTCCAACTGTAATATGTTTCACTGTGGATTTTCTTAAAAATTTTTTGGGCTATATACATACTAAGTAATTTCATCTTAAAAATATATTTAAATTAAGGATAAAATAGTGGACAGAATAAAGATAACAGTTTAAAATATAAGAAAATTTATTAATTATAATAAATAATATTCCAAAAGATATATCTGGTTTTTACATCATTTCCCTTTCCTTTTCTTATCTAAACATTTTCTATTCATTATAAAGAAAGGAGAAAGATTACAGTAAAAATTTTGGTTTATCTTTATGAAGATGTATCTCGAATATATGTGAAGATAAAAAGTGAAAGGTAAAAAAAAAAATTATGTTTTTGTAGGAAAAAATAAACATGATTACAAAACATATTTAATTGGCAAAAACTTCCTGAAATAATTTTAATATAGTTTGTTCTTCTATGGGTGGGAAAAAAAGGAGTGAACAAAATCAGTACCGCGCATATTTTAACTGTTAAACTTAATTTTTTATCTTATAAATTTATACACCATGAAGGTGATTAAATTTGAAACAAACTGTTTTTTTGGTTGCATTTTTGCGCCATCAAGTGTTGGGCTACACAAAAATTACTCCAAAAAATCTGTGGTAATTTCTTGAAAAATTTTAATAAACCGGTCATTGATTGTGACCTCAATTTCAGTACCATTTACTATTTTCGTGTAATGATAAAAAAAAAAGTTAACAAAAAGTAAATAAAAATTGATTAATTTAATGGCAAAACATGTACAATATAAGAAAATATTTTGTCGAATGATACAAATCTTTTTAAAGCAAAAAAAAAAAAAGAAACGAAATGTGGATTTGTGTCTCACTTCAATGCTATAAAAGATCATGTAAAATTGGCCTCCGGATTGAAAAAAAAAATGTATATATATATAAATTATAAGAACTGGTCCAACAACTTTCGATTTCCTCGCGATTTTTATAACAATTTTATACAAATTATCAGATTTTCGCGGTGTTTGTGACAAACTTTACTCTCTTATATAGTATAGTATTAAATATACAGGGGACAATTTCATATTGGGCGGATTGGGTGTAGATATAATTATCAAGTCCCATGGAAATTATACTATTTTTTATGATTGTAAACTACAAGTATTTATTTACTATTACAAGATTTTGCAAAAGACGTTTAATAACCCCAACGTTTATGTTCAAATTATAGGAACTACGGCTTCCTCATGAGGTACAAGATCGGAAAGTCCAAGACTTCAAGTTGTATAAATTATTGTGATATCTTTAAGATTTCTTCTGAAGATTACGGAATGAAGTAATTAATTATGATCGTTTTCTTTATATTTAAGGAATATGAATCATTTTATTGATCAGAAGAGAATAATTTCCAATTGTATTGGTCAGTTAACAAAAGAAAATTTTAAATTTGTTATGGGTGGAGTTTAAAGTCCTTGGCGCCATCTACTAAGAGAGAAAGTAGTTTAAAATTGAAGCATTTTTTTTTTGGTTGTAACTGATCGATGCTGTAATAGGAGCAACGAACTTTTTATTTAAAGTGGGTTAAATGGAAAATTTTCATGATTAATACAATTTTCCATTATAAAAATAATTTGGAATTGTGTAGGCTTTTAATTATTGATAGAATTTCCTAATAATTTTAATGAGAAACCTTTAAAAGGAGTAATTTTTAATGCTTCTTTAAATATAATCCAAAAAAAATTATTAAATGGTTTTTCTTTATTACTATTATATTTAAAAGATTTTGTTAAAATTTTGAAATCTTATAAATTTTGTTTAATTTGTTTCGTTTTTTTTTAGTAGGATTTAGATAGTATGCCATCGTGTTGTGGATGGAAGTATAATCAAAAGAAAGTATAAAGAGATCTAATTGGATAATTAATCCCATTTTTTGATAATTACAATAGAATTTTGGGTTGCTCTTTTATTACATAAACCAATCAATTTTCGTCGCGCCAGATGGGAATTTTAGTTATAAATATGGTGAGTGAATTAAAAAAAAATTAAATATCTTAATAGCCTTCATTATAAACCAACTAGATTTAGTTTAAATACAAATAAAACTAAAATTATCAATTTGATTGAGTAATATACATCAAAACTTAAACAACATTCCGCACGAACTAGTTTAATATTTCTTTCATTTTTTCTTGAATTTAATATTATATGAGTTTTATTTTTCTTGTTTATTTCTAATAATTTACAATCATATATAAAAAATAATGGGAATTATTGCAATCAAAAATGCTGGCTTGAAAAAAAAAAACTGTATAAATTCGATTCGAAAAGTTTATCGCGCATGCACCAATTGCTTTAGAGCTTATAAACTAAGTAAGTAATTTATAATTACTTTAAAAAATTTATTTATTTCAAATTTGAAAGTTGATGTAATTTAATTTCAAAGCCAGAAAACGAAAGAAACAATTGAAATTTTCTGTATACGATTGGAAAATTAAATTTTTTATGGTTTTCCTTTTTTTTTTCTATTTATTTCTAAATTAATTTTCATTTATTCAAATAATTAGAAGAGAATTACATGAAATGAGAAAAATAATTTTTATTTTAGTAACCCATTCGATTGTACTTGTTTTTTAAAGTACAACAAACGTTTGCGATCTTAATTCACTTTTATTGCAACCGTAGTTGTACATAGTAAACAATTTTATATTGTGTGTAATTTTACACCTGCTTATTTATACTCTGCGAAATAAATCTAAGCAATTAAGCATTGTGTATATTGTATACTGTATACAAATTAATTAAATTTGCCAATTTGCAATTATAATTATTCATGAGTGTAGGATCTTTTAATTTCATTTAATTCGTGCGTTTAAGTTATTTAAGCATGTGCAATTTTGATAATATTTAATATTTTAATTTGTGTGTGTCTGTTTTTGTGTGTTTATTGTCTTTTTTTTTTTAAAAAAAACATTAAAACACGAAATATTAACGTTTTATTTTGTATCGATTTAATTTTTAGTGCATATTTCTTAATAATTTTCATTAATATTCTTATCAAGATATTTTTTATTTGATAGTTTTTTTAATAAATGTGATTAGTTTTTTAAATGAATTTTAGTTTTACCTTAGTCAATTCGGGAAAGAGATCTCTTAGTACTCCTATTGTTCTTTTATTTCGTTCACTTAATCGGCTTTCATCATCTGATAAAGAAAGAATATCTAATTCCTAGAAGAAAGGAAAAAAAAAAAACGAAAAATTTACATTAAATTACATAATCAAAAATTGTTATTCATATCATAAAAAAAGCATAATATTCAAATTTATGTTAAAAATTTTACTATTTTGTTTTAGATTATATTATATTTTTTTTTACATATTTAATTGATTTTGATTAATCAAATTTTTTTCATAATAGAAATGCTAATTTTTTCTCTAAAAACTTTCAAAATGACAAATATTTTCACCAAAAAAATCATGAAAAAAAATACCAAAAATATTATCTAATCATTTTAGTTTTTAACATAAAATATTCACCATCAAAAAATAACGCAATTAAATGAAAACTTTTCCATTCCTATTAACTAACTGAAAATTATGTTATGAAATATATCGCGATCGGATCTCATCCACTTTTACTTTAAAGGTTAACAACGATCGCGGCGCGTCATTGAAAGTTAGTTTATGTAAAAGAAAGAAAGATAAACATGAATTGTAAATGTACAATATTCATGATCGTGATCATGATGCTACATCATCATCTTGTACTCGATCCAGCTTCTTTCCGCTTAAAAAGAAATGAGAAATTATTTTCAGGCGGCGAGGAATAACGATGATCTTGCAAGACATTTCTTCTTCATTTTTAATGATCGTTACAAAAATGCAGTAATTTTACAACTAAAACCAAACAAGTATACCGCATACTTGCAACCAAAAAAATAAATATATAATATTTTTACAGTTTTAGAGGTTTTCGTGTTGTTTTATAAGTTATGCTTTTTGGATTAAAAACATTGAGGAAACTGTATAAAGAAAGTTCCGAGAGAAAGTGTTGTATAAATTCATATAATACTTGCCTACTGACGTTTTTTTTTTTTTTTGTTATATTTTGTGTTAACAAATCGTAGGTGTTTTAGTGTGTTTCTTCTGTACATATATGATAAAAATCGATCACGTCTTTATAATGAAATTACTTCATCGTCATAATCTTTTTGTAATCGTTGTGATTATAATTAATTATAGTATTGTGGACAAAATAGAATATATGCTTTGATGAATGATCGCGAACAATTTATATATTGAACTTTTAATGTTTGAGTGATTTTTTTGGGACGTTCATATATATATAATTGTCAGGTATTCAATTATGGGTGAATTCTTATAAAATCTTTATGAGAAATAGAGAAATTTCTTTTTTTCTTCTTATGTTTTTTAGATCGGAAATGAAATTTTTGATTTTGCTTGAAATCTTGTAATTCTTGAATTGAATTCTATGAATTTTTTTACTTATTTAAGAACATAATTTAAAATGCTTTTAATTGATCTTTAAAAAAAAGGATCATTGTTAGAGTATTTTATGACAAAATTAAAACTTTTTAAAATATTCCCATTGACTTGTACAATTTGTATTTAGTAAATATTTAAAAGAAAGTTTCAAATTTGCACATTAAAATAAATATTTGGAACATTGTCAATAAAATAAAAAAAAAAATTTGAATTACGATGAGACACCAATTAATTTCCCATGACACAGATACTAAAGCATATTAAATCCGTTCATAATAAGCTATCTATGCCACATAAAAAATGTTGCATTTTTTTCTACAAAAATATTATAATTTGGATATAAAATTGATCGTTTAAGTTAATAATATTGATTTATATTACTGATCGTGTATATTTTGTAATCTATTAAAGAAATATTTATATCTATAAACTAGAAATGTTATCATTAAACTAGTTTTTCCACAAAAAGTAACAACAAAAAAACCAAAAAAACGTTCAACTTTTCATATAAGAAAGTAAAAATATCGAATTTTTTGAATGTAGTTTTTAGTAAATATTTATTAATATTATTTTTTCTGTTATTTTAAAAGTGGCGATCATTTATAATGTTGTCACGTTATGTAACATACATAGGTGGCCAAGTAACCAATAAATTTATTAAAAAATGTAAAAATATAATATTAACTTTACAATCGCCAATGGTTTTTTCGTAGTAGTATAGATAGTAACAAAACTTATGGGACTTTCGATTTCAAAGGTCTTCTCGTTTGTCGCCGTGATAAATTTTTGATCAGGTGAATAATTTTTTGACGTTGACCAATGTAAAAACAAAAAAAAAAAAATAATATACTTAATGATGATTTTATTCAATGAAAATAATAATAATAATGATGATCATAAAAAGTTATTTGAAGAATATAAATTGACGTCAAGTAATTTGAAGATTAAGACATGACAACAGAATGTCAACAGCATAGATAATGTTTGTCATACATCTCAAGTAGGAATATATTTTTTATAATTAATCATAATAGCAATAAAACTGGTTAATTATTATTTGAAGAATGTAAATATAAGAAATTAGAGGTGATCTTGTCAGATTCTAATGGCGATCAGTAGCTATGTTCGATGCATTTATATTATGGCCCAGAATAGGATACGTTAAGTATTTTTTATTTCTATTCTGGGAATTATACTTTATGTTGTTTGATTTCGATTAAGTTTTGTCAATGAATGAAGTCCGGGTATGAAAATACTTTACAGTCCTAGAAATTGTGATTCAATATGAATTTGAATTTGAATTTTTGTTCTATTTATAATGGAAAATATGGTCATAAATTTTTGCTTTTAATTTTGGTAATTGATTTTAGAATGCAATATAATTAATTTTTTTAATTAGTAAAAAAATTCAAATTCATTTTTAAAAGGCCAACAAATACAAAAAATACATAAATATTATTTTTTTGATTGCAATATGTTTTTAAAAGTCTTTAAATATTTTTAATTAAATTTTGTAATCTCAAAATTGGGTTATTTAGAAGTGATTTGGTTGCAGAGGCTTTATCCACTTAATTTGTTTTTTTATTTATTTAAATATTTTCGAAATTTTTAAAAATTTGAAATAAAAAAATGCTGTTAAATTTCGAAATTCAGATTTATTATAAAAAGTTTTTTTTTTTTTTCTTAAAATTCAAAATGTGAAATATGTATGTGGGTTCAAATTGGGGTGGTCAATTGGATTGGAAATTTCCAAGTTACCAAATAAAGTGTCTGCGGATATTTAAATTACGTCCATTTCACACTCAAAGATAAAATTTAAAAGTGAAAATCTGATATTTATTAGCTCTAATCGAACTAGCTACTGTAATTTGTTACAAGCCAGTTTTAGTCAATATACTATCACCTAGTATTCGTTTCCGACAAATCGGTTATCAAAGATATAAAACTTAGTTCTAGCTCTATTTTTTGATGATCAATTTTGATCTTTGGATACAAATACTTACGAAAACATATACCTAATTCTTTTAGAAGATCCTCGAAGAAAACAAATTTTTGTATTTACAAACTGATCGTTACAAAATTTAAAATGATCATTAATTTTCTACTTCATGTGCAGATAACGAAACAGATGTAAACATTTGGTAACGTATTTGAAGTATATTTATATTACATTGATTATTCTGGACATGCTTCAAATTGTTTACGATCATCCATTCTCTTAAAGATATTTTAATTTTATAAGAAACGAATGCACTCAGTATAAATAATTTGAATAAATCAAGTCTTATAATAATTTCGAATGCAAAAGGGTGTTCAGAATTTGAAGGTTAATAATAATTCCCGGATGTACACGATCGGTGTTTTTGGACATGAAACACCCGTTCGACCGTATCTTAATTTCTTAGATGAAGTTTTTCTAAATAATTAATAGGTGAGGTCAATTGAATTGCATGATAGTTAGTTGTTAAGGAATCATTAAAATTTTTCAATTAGTATTCAGTTTATTGATTTAATTGAACCGAAACGAAAAAAGAAATTTTATAGACCAAAATTTAATAGTACATAGTTTTAGTTTTATTCAAAAGTTTTGATAAACATTTTTTGTTTAAAAAGTGAACGTAAGGAGATATATTATGTTGTTGTGTCCAGTTTTGGAATTTTGGAATTTCATTTATAAACAACTTTTTAATTTGAATATATTTTTAATTAATTGAATATTTTCAAAAACTTACCTTTCCATTATTAAGTGGAATTTGGACTAGTTCTAAGGCTTCTTGATCACTATCTGGTACTGGAAGTGCATATGCTAAGGCACCACAGAGGCATGCGAGTATCACTAATTGTTTCATATTTGCTGTGTTTTTCTAATTATGTTTCTAAGTATATATTTAAATAATTAAATTAAAAATATTTTTTTTTGAAGGATTATCTTGTATATGCGACCGGGGAGTACTGAAAAGAAACAAAAAATGTATAAATTATTAATTATAGATTTTAATTCTAATTATTTAATTATTAATATTAATTATGTCAAGGTATATTTGGATATTTGACATAATATTCGTGATCATTATAAATGCGTTATTTTTTTTGTAAAGAAATCTTATTTTTCTGGAATATTATTAAATATAAATTGTTTTGTTTCTTTAATTTACAAGCCAATTATTTTAATTACATTTTTTTGTTAAGTTTTTTATAATTATTTAATCGAAACACTAACTTTTGTGTAATATAAAATTAATGAATCCTTGTTTTTCGAGATTAATAACTTTAATGAAATTTCAGGTTAAGTAATTAAAATGTCGCATAAAATTATAATAATAATAAAAAAAAAGGTTAATAACTTTAAAAATTACCATAAAAACGTGTTCACATAAAAGTTTAAGTTACTTTAGTATTACTTAAAATTTTCTAAATTAAAAAAAATTAATTTTGAAATAGGTATTTATACAAAAAAAGAAAAATTAATTATATTTGAGGACTAAATTATTAAAAGAATCCATGACATCGTTATGACCTGAAGGCTAAGTTAAATTTGAATGCAGGAAAATGTTTTTCTATATGAAAATTGGGTATGGTTTTGTTTATTTTAGGATGTTGGACATGTTGTGGTGGGTGAAATGACCTTGGATACGATTGACGGGACATAAAAGACCTTGAGTTTTTCAGTTTACCACCAATTTTAAGTTAACATATATCTATATTTGTTCCAAACAAAAAAAAAACCTTTCAGTGAAAGGTGCTTTTTTTTTCTTTTGGAGAGAGGGAATTGGTAAGAAATGTTATCAGATCGTAATTTCTTTTATAATTAATCTTTGATCGAAGTACAAAAATTAATATAATTCTTATTTTATTGTGTAATTCTTAATTACAAAGCTTTTAAATTCATTTGCAAATAATTTTTAATTTGCTTGAAAATAAAATCTATTGTGTTTAAAGAAAATTTTTTAATATGAAAATTATATTAAAAGAAAAACTAGTCCACCTTGCATAACGTATTAAGTTGATCAATTCAATTAATTAGTGTTAGTGCGTCGATCAGTTGATATTACACTGGAAAATGCAATTTATTGTGTAATATCATTGAAATGAATATATTATATAAATTTTTTTTTTTGAATCAATAAAAATGTAAATATTAAAAATGATCCTCGAAATTTTAAAATGATCACTAAGTATTTTTTTAGTTAATTTTTTCCATGATCACACATATTGTATAAAAGAAAATATATTAAAATTATTGAAAGGAATAATATTTAATAATAAAAAAGAAAAACCAAAATCGTATTCAAAAGCACGCGATCGGAAATAAAAAGTAAAGATTTTTTTTTTTTTAAATAAGTAAATAAATGAATTTCACTTTTACTTTCAAAATTTCTTCAATACAATGTCATTAATAATAAATTAACGTAATTTGTCACGTTCACACAATAATAATTACACTTTTTTCATCTTCTTTTTTTTAGTGATCTAATATTATATAAAAAGTAAGTTTCCTTTTTTTTTGTTGATCGAGAAATAATAATACTTAAAAAACACTTAATTAATCAAATCCGATTGATTATAAATGATCGATGATATTTTAACAAAACAAAATGATGATCACGATATTATATATCACATATCCAAATATATATACAAAAAAAAAAAAAAAGAAAATTTCGGTTAAAATTTTCAAAATTTTTATATAAAAATTTAAAAAATTTAAATTTTTTATGTTTTTTAAATTATTAATCAAAAAAAAAAAAAAAAAATTAGATATATACTTTAATATCACTTTGAGATTAATATATATTTTCGTTTTTTTTTATTTATTAACTAAAAAAATTTGTTTTAAAAATAATTTAGAAATAAAGAAATAAAAACTATGTGGTTTTTTGTGAAAAATGATCGAACACGCCACCACTATCTCGGAATGTCTGACTTGTACAACACTTTGATGTGAAATGTTAATGTTAATGTTTAGTCAATCGTACAAAACTCGGTGTCGGCGGTGCTGTCTTATGGAGAGTGTTGTTAACAGACAAAAAAAAAAATTTTGTTGTTTTTTCTTTTTTTCAGAGAAAGATAAAAAATAAGCAAATTAACAAACAAAATATAAAACTTAAAAAAAATAAAAAAATTAACACGCCGCACAGGTAACTTAAGACAAATTATAAAATCTTGCTACCCAATCGAATAGAGAGCTGTGATTATATAGATTTATTAAAATACAATATCTTTTTTTAACATTTTACAAATCTCTCACTATATTTAATAGTATGCTTAATTTTATAGTATTTCTTTTTTAATTTAAAAATTGTATAAAAATATTGATCAAAATTGTTTAAGTATAGTGCGATCGTAACGAATATCGTAGCCGAGATCGCAAGTATATGTAAGATCAGTTGTTCAAATTTGAAAAGGTGAGTAAAAGAAACACTCACTATCTTTAATCGATATTAATAGTATGATCACTTTTATTGCACTTTTAAAGTTCTCTTTTCCAAAATTTTCACCTCTCACACTCTCTTTTAACACAATGCAATTTTCTTTTTTCCGGAGGGATAGTGGGGGTTGTGTATCGAAATATGTATATATTTTCGATGATGAAAAATACTAATATAATTTTTTTTTTTGGATTTCTTAAAATATATTTTTCATCAATTTCACTTTCATTATTATTAACAAAAAATACTTATATATATATATATATATATTTTTACATACACTTTATGATTTCTTCTAAGAGCGAAGAAACTAACGTCTAACCGACACCGTCGATAGAAATTCCGGTAATGTTTGTTATTATTAAGGTAACTTCATATTATATAGTTCCAGTACGATCATGACTTTTTTATTTCACATAGGTTAATTATGATAATATTTCATGTTGTTTAAGATGGATATTTAAAAACATTATAATCGGTTTTGATATACACTTTCACACTTTGAATTGAATTTGTTTAATGTTAGTTTTAATGATATGATTATTTGAGAAAAACTGTCAGCAAGTAGGTTAATGAAGATTCTCCTAATGGAAAAGGGTGAATCTTGTAAAATTGTAATTGGATACTAATAAATAATGATGTGTTACTATGCATTTATTTAGTTTAAATTAGCTTATGCCAAGAAAAGATTCAAATTAAATATTGATTAGAGATTGCAATAGTTTTTGTTTGTTTGTTAACATCGATTAAATGCAAAATATGTTAAAATTTTTATTGATTTAATGTAAATCAAGGTGTTTGTTGCGATTATAATAAAATATATATCAAATTCTCATAATACTTGATTAATCATTTCATTTTTTGCATTCATTTTTATATCGAAATCATCGAGGACAGTTTAGATACTAAATTGCAAATCCAAAGTCTATAATAGAGACAAAATTTGCTTCCAAGAAAAAGCTATAGTCTCTTCTTTTGTATATTTATTTATTTTCTACTCCAAAATTAATTATTCTAAGCATCTAATCCAATACTCATAAATCTATTAAATTCTAATAGTACTTATATACCATGTGAATAATATTTTCTGAACAATAGAAACACTATACTATACTAATTCATTAATTTTCTTATGTTTATTACCTGTAATATGCACGTGCTTAACATGGTCAATTAATTTCAGCTATAATAGAATTTTATTAATGGCGGAATTATTTAATTCAAAAGCTCAATCGACTGTATAGTTGATATTAAATACTTATTCAACTGAAACTATATTAAGTTTTTCAGTGGTTTAAAAGATGTTTGAAAATTACTAGCAGTTTTAATTAAAAATTGTGGTCCTTTCATTAGGTAATTGTAATATTTAAATTTTTTTAACTGATTACTATTTTTAAATTACTATAAATTTTTTGTGCATTATTGTTTATTTAAAAATAAACTAATTGAATCGATTTTTCTGACATAAATTTTGGAAGCTTTTCTAGGAATTCTTAAATCTATTTGTTCATAAAAAAAACTTTTTGATTATTTTTAAGTTACTGCATGACTCTATTGGACTTATTTCAAGACTTTTTTTCAGTCGGACTGACAAAAAAGTCCAAATTTTAGAGTCTCCACAAGAGTTTTGCCTAAATATCAGTCTTGAAATAAATCCCCTGTTATTTACTTTTGATATTTTAGTAGAAAAAACAATTAATTGAATAATTAAAATAAAATTATCAAGAACAAGTCCGAATTTATATTTAGATTTGATAATTTTGATAAAGCCATTGAAATTTCTATAATCCGGATTTTTTGGCAATTGTTGGGACTGTTTTTAAATATTTATTTTTCGTTCTTACAATTTCTGTACAAAAATTTGTTTTTTTTAAAAATTCTTTAAGTTTTCAAATGTTGGGCGAAAAAGGTTCTTAATTTTGAGAAACAGCAAGTACAGCTTCAGATTTTCTAAAATTAAGAATTTCTTAGTATTTGTTGGGATAAGACCTTGTTTAAATCAGATTTTTATCTATCAAATAAGATATTCTGATACTCTTGATATATATTTCGTATAAAAAACATTTTATGGAGAAATCGAAAAATCATTTATACTACATTATCAAACAGAAATTTGGCGAATTAATGCCAGTTGTAAACAAAGCCTAATGTTTGGGAGTGAATTGTGCTTGAAACTACCTATTTCCATAAAGAAATATATGATTCCAATCAACAGTCATATTTAAGTGTAAAATTTTAATTAAGTTCCCAGCAGTTTTTTTCATTATTCAATTTTCAATTTAAATTTGATGAAATAATACTAATACTAATTTTATTTCCGTCTTTCATTTTAATCAAACTGTCTTAATTCATTTATATTTATTACAAAATCCTTTACTAACGATTTTATGGCCAAGGATAGAAAAACTCCAATAATTTTTGACTACAAAGTTGGTTCAACTTATTCGCAAAAAAAAAAATGTTCAATGGCAAATCAAAAAATATCCTACGAAAAACTCCAAGAAGTTCAAGGTTGAGTTACGTCGCCCACCCAAAAAAGATATAAAAGCAAAATCCTGAAGATTTGTAATTCATTTCCATTGAAATTGTTTCAAGTCTTATATGAGCAATTTTTTTTACATAACTTTTATTCGCAAAAAAAAGCAACATTATTTTATCGAATTATATTAAAAAGTTTTCTAGAAATAAATTTTTTTCTTTTTTAAACTTAATAAAAATAAAAACTTTTGACTTGTTTCCTAGACGTTCGATATATATGAGTCATAAGATCAATTACTTTTCAAATAATTATAAAAGCTATGAAGGAGGTTTACCTTTTTTTCTACTTCAAAGTAAATGATTTAATATTTTGCATACGGATTTTGCATTGGGGCCATGTTTGCGTTTCCTTTTTTTTTTGGTTTTTTTTTTTAATATATAGAAGGCAATACTACAATGATTCAAAAATATATTTTTTTAAGTGAAAGTGAAAGGCAGTTAAACCCTAGTGGTAAGAATTACGTAAAGGTCTTTTTTGGTGCACTGCAATGAATATCGACCATCGAGGTTAAGTTGAAGAATCAATGCATATCAAAACCAAAAAAAAAAAATTCAAAAAAATATGGAAACTGAGATCATATTAATGCACGCAGAAAGATCTCGAGTGGAAAAATATGATTTACATTTCAAGCCAAAAAAAAAATTAATCATTTATCAATTTAGACCTGCATGAAAATGAATATGAATTAAATAAAAATTAATTAAAATAATTTTTTTGGCATAGTAATTAAGATTCAGTGTAATTTTTTTAATAGTAACTAATTTTCTTTTCGTTTAATTTAAAAATTCAGCATTTGGACCACCCATACCGGTGGGACTTTGGAAGTCTATATAATTTTCAATAATTAGTAAAACCAATTTGTAATAAAATCTGACATAAAAAGTCATTTTGTAACTCTATTGAGATTAAATTTGATCCAATATTCAATAAATTGTAAATGTTTTTGTTCCTACCAAGTCTTTTGAAATGCAATATTCGGAAAAATTCAGAAATTGAAGGAAACTAAATAAAGAAGAAAGTTTAAGAATTTAAGGCGTTTGCCTGCAAGTATTATAGGTGTATAAGAAAATTCTAAATAAAACACTGCTTATCGAATTCTGTTTCGTTAAACTTTTATGCACATCCTATAAATGCTTAAGGCCAATCTCCACAGAGCCGACTTCCTATTCTGACGGGAAAAATCAGAAAACTAGAAAGAGATGGACTTTTGCAATTTTCGCTAGGATTGATCGAATAAAAACATCAGAGTCTCCCCACACAATTTAGAAAAATTGGTAGTGTGTGACGGTATCGTGTGTGATTATTGTGAGAGTATGAACCCGCAGATGAAGTGCCATATAAATCAGATAAACATGTTTATCTGTTTTTGAGGGAAATCATCTGCAGATCGAAAATCAGTTGGGGAAATCAGAAATGCAGAAGCCGACAAAATTTGTAGGATGATTGTTTTCTCCCTTTCTGTTTAACCAATTTTTGTATAGTGTTATCTCATACTTTCATCAGAATAGGATGTCGGCTGTGTGGAGATTGGCCTGTATACAAACGACTGAAACTTTTGTCATTCAAACAGTAATGTGAGAGCTAGGGACTGTTTTTAAATATAACTTTTAAACCGATGAATTTTATAGCTCAAACCTTTCTAATAAACCTAATAATTGGGTTTTGAATAGTTTAAAAATACAATTAGGTATTGTCTTGTTCATTTTATAGCATAATAACAAATTTATTAGGTAAAATAACAACAGAAATAATAATGTCCTAGTTTTTCAGGACCAAGAATTTTACCAGCTGAAAAGTCTTGAATTCAAATCCGGCCTTCAGGGATTGCACATTTTTCCTGTTACATACAATTTGGATTGAGTCGTTTCGTTTAAAAATTATTACATATTTTTTTTTTCTTTTTTTAAATTTTGTAATGATTTATAAAAATGTCTGTAATTACTGACAGTTTTACAACGCAGTATTTTTATTTTCATTCTTTTTTTATATTACCTAATTAAACGTGATTTTGAATTTTTCCAAAAAGAAAAATAAAAATATATAATTCACCTTTCTAAAAAAAAAAATAAAACAAAAATGTAAAATTTTCATGATAATGGGAAAGTACATAAAATCAATAAAAATTAAAAAATCTTATTTTTCAAGTGATGTAGATGAGAAATTTTTATATAACTTCATTTTACCATCATTTCACTTGCAATCTTTTGAATTAAAAATGAAAAGTACAATAGCTATGCAATATTGTATGAATTTCTTTATGGCATAATATTTATAAAGAAAGATACTGATAAATCTGGGTTTTTACAAGACACTTGACTCTCGTCATTCCTTAAAGCTTCTTTATAATTGGCTTTCATATAAACAGTTCAAATTGCACTATCACCAATAACATTCCCGCTAATAATATAGTATAATTCCCAGTTCATAACCTTTTAATAAGGAAATAAGATTTATAAACAATATAAGGTCGAAAAAATTAAACAAAAAAAGTAGTATAATATCAAAATATGCCTGTAAAACTTACATAGGTGCCATTCAAAATAATTGATTAATAGTTTTTAAGTGAACTAAACATTACTATACTATAGTTCATTAGATTGTCAGCTATTTGTCAACATAATCACTTCAAATAGCTATCATGAATCATAATTTCAGTTGTAGTAATATAACAAATAGGGTTAAGGTTTTACGAGACATGAGATCTTCCTTCAACTATGTTTTTATGTGCACCTCATAAAAGTAGCAACGTATAAAAAAACGTATTTATATATTATAATTATAAAACTATTATTCTTCTAAAAGTACCAAAAAAACTTACCTTCATCTCAAAATAAGATATCAAGATAATAGTTTTTTTTTTAGATAAAATTACAACTTAATACGAGTAGGTACATATCTCTATTAACTAATTTGTTCATGGATTTCTTTAATTATTTTTGGGTAATTAAAATATTGTTAATGTAGCAAAAAAAAATTCACCTAATTTAGATGTAAAGGTCAGAAAAGGATTAATAGCCAAAAAATATCACGGTCATAATTTTGAAAGATTTACAAAATTTTAATGAATTTTATTTAAAAATTAATAAAAGTAAATCATTAAAATAGGGTAAAACAATAAAATATGAAACTATTTTTTTTAATTAGTTTAATTTTTAAAAATTTGACCAGACTTTTCATTAACCATCGATATGCGAAGTCTGCTAAACATTTTTTCTGTGAATGCCCGGCCTTTTCTAGAACCAGACTTGCTACACTGGATACATGCACCCTGAGCAAGGAGACGCTAGCTAACTTGGACCTAACTACGGTGCTGACCTTCATTAGAAGGAGAAACCTGTTCGGGGAAGAGACCTAGCCTCTCAACCAACCTTTTTAGGAGGAGGCACAATGGGCCAGTTAGGCCTACGTTCTAAGGCCCATAATTGCTCGGGCTCCACCAATACAATACAAAACAATACAATACAACCATCGATTTATATGGTATCCAATTATGATGTCTAGAATTCTATATATAAATGCATCTCTTTTTGGAGGATGATAATAAGAAGGATATGTTTGAAGTTATACTGCTAATCGTGGCCAATAACTGATGATTTATCTTATTTTCCGAGTAACTACTATCATGCAACAATGATTTTCCTTACTTTTCCTATGTATACATTTCGATATAAATATCTAGGTAAGTGAACCGAGGTTTTTTGTAACGTATTTAGTGGATTACATATATTAATATAAGATTTTCTGACCCAATATATATAATTAGTACAAAACTGATTCTGATCTAATCCAACAGACCCGAAAAGTGGGTTTGTAGGTGTAGTAATTAAACATTATTTTGAATAATAAAAAAACAGTAATTATTTGATTTTCTAATCACTTGAAATCATTGAAACTCAAGGTGTCCAAAAATTTTATATTTCATTTGATAATGAGACTTTAATATAAGAAATTAAAAAGTTTGGGAAACTAATTAGGTAATATTTTAAAGGATTCTTTTTTTCATTGGATATAAATTCAAAATTCTCGAAAATTATGCGAATCCATGTGAACTGATAGTCAGGTTTGTACTAGTTTTATAATCGAGTAAATTTATTTCAATTAAATAACTACAATCGAATCCATATAAGTAATTAAAAAAAAGCATACATTTTTATAGATCTTAATTGCAAAAAAAAAAACATAATTTAATAGAAATTAATTATTATCATGAGAGATTATTTTCTGTATTTCTGGTATTTCAAATCATAAGATTTGCAATTCAATAATTCTTGTAATTAATTTCGAATTTAGGTTATTCGAAGATAGTATAAGAAAAAAAAATAGAATTTCGTTAATTTTAATTAAAAGTGCATAAAATATAATAATGAAATGCATTTATATACGTTCTGTTTTTTTTCTAATATTTTCATATAAGATATGACAAACATTCAAATTATCCATGTTGCAGCAAATCTATTCAAATGAGCCCGTTTTTAGGTAGAAAAAACGGAAAATTTAGACACGTTTGATTGCATATTATAAAAGTCTCGTAATATATTATTTAATTTTTTGAGTCATTTTATATGCATATATGTTATTTTCCATCATTTCGGATTAACTTCTTTTTTTTATATATAGAAGTTTTTGTATGCATTTTCAAAATTATATTTTATATATCATAAAAAATGTAGTTTTTTTTTTATATTATGTTCATTATGATTTTCTTATGCAAACATATTAAATTGGTATACTATATAGTATATATATATACAGGGTTTTCCATGTAAAACAAGTTAAAAATGTTATATTTCTACGAACTGAATTTTAAGTGGAATACGGACTTTATGAATTTTAAAATGATAAAACCTATTTAGTCACTTTTTGAAACAAGAAATAATTCCTTACTATCAGATTTAATTGTAATTTTAGGTGTTTAAAAATTTATAACGAGGTTCTTTAGTATAAGATCAATAAATATTAGGATATCTTTACTAATAAAATTAAGGTGTGTTGAGGAAAAACTGGTGTCTAATTTTCAATCGTTTAACCTAACATATATTGGTTCGTTATTTAAGAAACCATAATATATGAAGGTATTCGTATGTCGGTAAGGTAAAGGTGAAGAATATATTTTCTGTCCTTCAGTGGGTCTCTGAACTAATTACTAATTAGTTCAATTTTTAAATTTAACCATATTACTATAAAAACATATTATTAAAAACAAATTTTTGTTTTGCTTGGAGATGTTTTTATACCCTATGGTAGGTACTACCATAGGGTATATTAGTTTTGTCACTCCATTTCTTTTAAGGGTATGGCTGTGTAGGAAATCGAACGTCCTATCGATTTATGCATGTCCGTCTGTCCGTCCGTATACAAGATAACTCAAAAACCCGTCATCCGATTTTGATGAAATTTACAATCTGAGTTGCTTATTCCTTAACTTTGTTTGGTATTGCATTTCAGCAAAATCAACCCAGGGGGAGAAAAGTTATAAAGGAAAAACCAGGGTAATCAGAAAGTTTTATCGTTTTTTTGTTTATGGTTTTCAGGATTTAATTGGAAAATTTGTGAACCAATTTTGTTTAAATTAATTACATAGTTTAACTATATAAATATACGATACCATGTTAAATTTCATTCAAATTAGTTTAAGGACAGTGGAGAAAGAAATAATCCTAGAAGAAAATAACCATGATCATATAGTTTTTTTGATGTACTTTAAAAACTAATACACCGATTTGAATAAAATTTTCAGATTAGACTCATACTATCCTATTAGGGTTTAGGTTACCTGCGAATTGGAAGAAATTTTGAAAAGAGGAAACAAAGTTATGAAGAAAAAGTCTTGAAATAATGTTAGTTTTGATAGTTTTTCTGTCCCATTTCTACCAAAGGGCATCAAAAAATTGGCTATAGGCCGATTTTAAGTTACTATATGTTTTTTTTTTATATTTTGTTGAAATAAAAATATCTGTATTTTAAAATTCATAGGTCATGAACTAAACTCGATTGAGCTTCACATGAGTTGTCATTTTTTAAGTTGTTGCGTAGAACTTTCACATTTATGATGATAGTCAGCTCAAAATGATCTTCAGTACGGAAATCATTTTATCTTCATAAATATTCAATAAATATTTAAAAACAAGAAAGAAAAAAAATAAATAAATGGATATAAAAGTCGTGGATATAAGTTGTAACAAAAAAAAAGCACTGAATACCTAATAAATAGTGAAGATCGATCGTTGTAAAAAAATCATCTCAGACAATGACAGTATTGATTGAATCTGTCTGTTGTCTTGTTGAAAATATTTTGAAAAAAAAAAAAATACCTAAATTAAATTTTATGTAATTTGTTACGAGGTGATCGAAAATAACTAGATCATCATTATATGTTCCTAATTATCTTCTGATTACATAATTTATGTGTTTTATAGTATCTACGTATACTATATGATCACATTTGTGCTTTCTTCAATTGTTATTTTTAACAATTTTTATTGTATTTATCAAAATTTAATACATTTGTTTTGTTTCGAATAAGACTTAAAAAAACCATTTTCAAATTTTCTTACGAAATTTTTTTAATTTAAAAAAAAAATTTCACTTACTAAAAATTTCCTATGGTTTTTAATTGTTCTTTTTCATCTTTAAAATGAAAAAAAAAACAACATTTTTAGTTATGTCCACTTTACAAAGTAATATTTTAGTTTTAGTTATTTAATTAAGAAAAAAACGTAGAAATTTCACATTTTTACCACAAAATTTATGACCGCAAAATATTCGCAATTATTTAGCAAAAAAAAAAGTGAAATGTTTAACCTTTTATAATATTGTAAAATATAAAAAAAAAAACGCATTCAACATACTTATTTACTACTCTTCGATTGCGTAACATCTTTTTATGTTATTTTAAACAGCAACTAATTAAAATAAGTATGCGTAAACTATTTAAATATGCGCAATTTACCAAAAGTTTCAAATTAAATTTCTTTTCGTTTGTTTCATAAAACATTATTTTATTCTTAATTTACTTAAAAATATAATTTCAAATCGCTTGTTTCGTTTTATTCTTAATTTTAATTAAATTCAATTTTCTAATTGAATTTCCATTTTTAATGTTTAATTTTAAAACTTTATAAAGTTTTAAATGTAACTTGTTGTTTTGGATTACAAATTTGTATTACATGTTTTTAATCTTGTTGTGTAATTTCTTGTAATTTTATTTATAGAAAAGTAAATACAGTTTAAAATATATGAGTAATGTCCATCTTGTTAAGATTATTACTGATCAGCTGGGTTAATTCATTTACGCACATAAACGCACATTACGTAGTTGCACTAAAACATTTTCTTTTTTTTTAGATCAACTAGTTTATGTTTCATGTAATTAGTATGAGTTATTAAATGCCTTACGGGGCTGACATTATATGGATTCAAAAAAGTTTGTTTTTATTTTGATAATTCTTATGTAATGGAAATACTTAATAGTTTAAACTTTAAAGAAGTATTACTTCAAACTTGAGTGACTTCTATTAATTTGCGATAAGTTGAAGCCAGTTCCGTTTTGACTTAATTTAAAAGAAAATAGATATCAGGAATTGTTTTAAGAGGACTTTTAACTATAGCTTATTGAGGAATATCCGGAGCTTACACTTTAATAATTGCTTATAGATTATGGTCTTCAGGTTTATTTTGTTTAGCTAACATTTCTTATGAACGATTAGGTAGTCGTAGATTATTAATTAATACGTTTGAATTCATTTTTTGGTGGAGATTAAAATATATGTCTATAGTTAGTAAAAGACTAATAAAAAGACTAACAAATCATATTTGCTTCAGTGATAGTCAAAGGAATTGCATTATGCATTTTATAATGTCGAAATTATTATGAGTTACTAAACATAATTTCACGCAACTCAAACATGAGTACATAACTCAATTATGCTGCGATCAACGTTAATATAATATAAAAGTACAACAATAATAATGATGAGTACATATATGATATTTTGATTGTAATTTCTTTTACAATTGATATACTTTATTATAGAAATTGCAAAAGTTTTTGAATTTTTTATTTTCCATAATAAAGTTTTTTGCGATGATACTATGAGCATCGCATAAATTGTATATGTAAATATAAATATAATAGGTTTTTCTATTGCAGTGAAAAAACAGTTGTAATACATACCTATTGGGTCGGAAGTTGATTACTATATCTCAGTTAAAAATGGAAATACTAAAATTGAACTCTTTTTTGTTGTTTATATAATGAAATTTCGCTTTTATAGGGAAAATATAGTTCAGGAAGTCTTACATATATAATTTCAAAATGTAGCGACAAATTATTGGTTTAATAGTTATTGATATATTCCATGAAATTGATAGAAAATTCTTTAGTGGACACTGGTCAATCGTCGTGAATTGTTCGTTTTTTTCTGATTATTAAATTATTTTGGGATTATTAATAATACGAAAATCATATCAAAATAATGTTATCTATTGTTTCAGTGTTTTTAGTCATAATTTTTAGTAATAACTTTGTAAATATTTTCTCTCAAAGATCTCATAGCATTTCCAAATTCAAATTGGATCCGAATTATATTAAAGTGATAAGTGAATATAAAAAGTTAGAAACAATAAAATCTAAAGATGAAATGAAAATGATAACAACACTTGGAGTTGTAGCTGGTGCATTACAAATCGAACGAGAAATGGAGGATAATTTAACAAAAATGATTGCAGATTTGGTCATCAATTTGAATATTTCAGATACAGAGAATATGATTGAAAAAATTAATAAAATTGAATCGACTGTTGAACGTGATAAAAGAGCAATTGAAATTCTTGGTAATGCATTAGATTTGGCACGTAAAGAAATCACAATGGATGGCTATCGTGGTCGTATAAAACGAATGTTTCGTGAATTTGGTATATATCAAAGAAATTTGAAATCTAAAACCGTTGATTTGGATGTAAGAAAACGTTTAGAAAATATGAAAACTATGATACGAAATCATATGGATTTAATGCATAAAATTATTGGTGAGAAAACTAATGCAACTGTTGATTATTTGGAAAATAAACGGAAATTGGAAATAATTTCAACAACAACTGATAATGGAGGCTTGGTAAACAGTTCTCTAAAATTAAAATAAAATTAAATTTATTACAAAAAAAAAACTTCCTTAGGATTCTATTGAGGATAATTTAATTGATAATTTAAGACGACAAGATGGAAATATTGATAAGTTATCATCGGAAATAGTTGATATCCAATCAAAAGAAAAAGAGGTGAGAAAAATCGATTGAAAAAAAAACTTTAATGAAGTAAAAAATTCTTGTGAAAATATGTTTGTCTAAGATTTTTTGAATAAATTAAATTTTTAAATGAAATATTCAAATTTGTGTTTCTAATATTGATATATGTAATTTTCGTAAAACTTCTAAAACAAAAAAAAAAAAACCTTATAATACGTATAGAATCAAATATTGGTAGAAGGATCTGAAGAAATTGTAATACAACAAGAAATGCCAGGAGGAATACTTGGATTAATCGCCGGTTTAAGTGGAGTAAGTTATTAGTTTTAATCTGAAATTAGAATTTATTCATGAAATAACATAACTCTAAAAAGGGTGAGGAAGGATCTGATGTAGGTGCGTTACTTGGCGCTTTAACTGGTGTTGTAATGAATTTATTTGGAGTAAGTAGTTTTCAAAAATCTGTGTTAAATGTAAAATATAATTTTGAATCTCCTTAATATCTCCTTTTAAAAGCCAGGCGGTTTAGATATACCAAGTTTGTTAAGCAGTGGAACATCATTACTCGCTGGTCTTCTTTCAGTAAGTTATTTAAATGAAATTTTAGTTTTTCTAATAAAATTTACTTCAAATTCATTAAAATAGGGCAATCGTAATTTTGGTACTGTTCTTGGTGAATATGTTGGTACTGCTGTTGATGGTTTTTCTGGCGGTGGAGGAGCTGTAAATTTTATTTAATTACAAGAAAAAAAGCTTTTTTCATATTATAATATCATTTTTCTAGATAAATAATGGACAATTTTTTGGAAATTTTCTTGGAACTTTAATTGCAGAATTAAGTGCGGTAATTGAAAAATAATATATTTTGACATATTTTTGAATGAAATTTCTTCGTTCATATAATTAATTTCCAATGAAGATATTTCGACATGTTACGCTTGATGGAATTGCTACCATTTTTGTGTCTTTATTGTACATTTTCTGGGTGTTTTTTTTTCTAAGATAATAATTTGTATCGGTAATTTATATATATAAGTTTTGGTATTCGAAAAAACGGGTACACTTCGGGCGATAGTATGATTTTCAGGTTAAAAAATTTATATGATAAAATTTGATTTGGGCTTTATGATATTTTATTCTCTTTCATAAGATCACGTAAATATATATTTTTTTCCCCAAATAATATGGTTTTAGCAAATTTTCCAATTTCTATAATCGACAAGAAAGTTTTGTCGTTTTTTTGTTTATGGTTTTTCGGATTTAATTGGAAAATTTGTGAACCAATTTTGTTTAAATTAATTGTATAGGTTAAGTACACAGATAGACGATACCATATTAAATTTCAATCAAATCGGTAATAGGATAGTGGAGAAAGAAATAATCTTTGGAGAAAATAGAACTCTTCATATAGATTTTTTGATGTACTTTAAAAACCAATACACCGATTTGAATACAATTTGTAGGTTAAATTTATGCTATCAGGGCCCAGACCTACAAATACCTACAAATTGGAAGATATTTTGAAAAGAAGAAACAAAGTTATGAAGAAAAAACCATGAAATAATGTTAGTTTTGACAGTTTTTCTGTCCCATTTCTACCATAGGGTATCGGCTATAGGCCGATTTTAAGTGACTATATGTTTGACAAAAAATGTTCGGACAACAAATAATAGAATCATAAAAAATTGGCAAACGTGAGTTAACATAAGTGTAATTATTTAGTTACATGAAAACGTCTTTACGTAATCCAAGCGTATAGTATTTTTTTATTACTTAAAAATCTGCATTTTTGAATTAATAAATTCATAGCGTTTGGCATGAAAAAAGAAAAATTTTTCTTCAATGTAAGCTCTGCCACTCATGTACCATGTGTAAATGACAGATTAGCAATTAAGTTTTCTACTCGGTTATAGGTTTTTTTTACTTTTATCACGCACATTTAGTGGTTAAAATATAATAATTAAAAATTTTCATAGTAAAAATTGATTGTCTATTATGAAATATTATAGGTTTCTCATATATATAACAGTTAAATTATGTAATCCGCATTTTTATAGGATCCGGAAGATGATGACGAACCACCCAAACCCAGTATTTTTATTCAAAACTTTATAAATAGTTTTTTGCGAGCAAAAAGTAAATCTGGCGGAGATGATGCTGACGGTGACGATGATCAACCGGATCAAGGGACTGGATCAAATTCATTTGCATTTATTACACATATTGTTCGAGCTCTTGTTGGTGGTGTTACCAGTTTTGTATTGAATGCATCACTTGGATCATCTGGAGGGTCATCAACAGGTTCAGCTTCACTTTCAGCTGGTTCATCGAATCCGCACCCAAAAACATGAAGTACAGATAAATTAACACGGCCTACTTTATGAATAATAAAATCTTGGAAACAAAAAATTATTATTTAAAGTGTTTTTATTTATAAATTTATTAAACAACTAATTTTATTAATTAGTATTATTTTTTTTTTGATTTTAGCCATATTTATCTAATTATATTAATTTGCCAAACACTTAACTGATATGTTTTTAAAGTGAAAGTCAAGGTGGAATTTTTCGTTACTTGTACTCTATTTTAGAGTAAAAAATTCATTTATTATGTTTACCAATAACATAAAGTACGCTTTCATTTAAGACATGAATTCATGAAAGATAATAATTTTTTAAAATCGTGGTTTATCCATATTTGGGAAGCATAAATATTATACATAAGTTTAGTCGAATAGTTTGCCAAATATGGCAGATACCAACGAATTTCCTATATTTTGTTTAATTATGTTTCCTTGTATTTTGCAAATATGCTTAATATGCAAAAGTTTTTTCAAAAATAAATGATTAGGAATTATTGTGTCCATTGGAATCCTTCTATTAATGTTTGACCTCTGCAAAATTATGATTATATTAATTAAGTATCGATGCCGTTAAAAATGAATAATTTATTAACATAAACGATAAAGATTCCAAATGATCATAGGTAATATGGTGCGTAGGTAATTTGGCACATGTTCATTTTATGATTTCCGTGGTTATAAACTCAAAGAAACTTGAACATTGCCGTTTGCTAAAAATAATGGTCATAACATCAAGAGAACTATAATATAAAACTTGAAACTATTAGTTAAGGTGGGAAATCGTGTACGTAGATTAGGGTTTCTGAAAACTCGGGTTTTTAGGACTCGGCGAGTATGAGTTCCAAATTTTGAAAACTCGTCGAGTCCGAGTCGAGTCCGTATCTAAATCTAAACTCATTTCAATAGGCCAAAACGTTAAATATTTTGGAGTTCAATAATGATTAAGGTAGAAATATTTGAGAAATACTAACGAATTAAGAGACTTGTCAGCAAGTCTCGATTTGATTGTATTACAAAAGCTGACACTTATCGAAAACGTTCTTTCATTAAAAGTTGAAGTTGGTATTACGGAGGAAAATGCCTTGTACAGGCTATCAAGATTACTTGTTCATTTTCCAGTATTTCTGAAACGCAAAAATTCTTGTTTAAGTTTGCTATAAATCTCAAACTCGGACTCGTCGAATATTAGAGACGAGTCCAGAATCCGAGTAACTACCCAAATACTCGACGATTCGGAGTCGAGTCGAATCGAGTACAGGAACCATAACGTAGATATAGAAAATCTGAACAATTTGGAGTTTCAAAAAAGGTATACAAGGAAGAGTTATCGAGAAAAACAGGGCTGCTACTATCGTATGAAGTAATTCTCAGAATAAACTTGAATTTTTGTTAGGAGGTTAGATAACGGATAGGCAAAAGATTCCATATCCTAAATGAAAATAAACAATACCAAAATTTATTAGTATGAAAATTGAAAGCGTATTGATCTCACTAGAGAATCTAAAATACTCAATTTTTTGCGAATCAAGTAATCGAGTAATTTCATTTTTTAATTCACGGATATTCGGGTATTAAATGAAAGTTTTTTTTCCGAAATTGAAATATCAATTAAATTTCTTAGATTCGCTAGAAGCCAGACCAATGGTAAAGTATCCCATTTTAGTTATATGCTGAAAAATTGATGCTAAACAATTTCTTCATGTATATTTGTATTAAATGAGTTCGGCAAAATTCCTTTAAATGGATATCAACTCAATTCTAGATATCTGTGAACCATGTAATTCGTCCCTGAATTTTTAATTATACGGTTCATTTACATACCATTGAACTAGATATTAGCCAAATCAAAAGTTTTCTTTATTTCAGGTGTTAATGACTTTTTGGTGTCATCTTCATGACCTCACATATAAAATTATTGAAACAATAACCTCGTCACGTAAATATAAAACCCAGTTACCACAAAATAAACCACAGATTATGATTTTTATGAAAACATGGCTTTTTAATTCTGACTTTTAAAGTAGCTGAATTCGATTTTAAATAAACAATTATGATTAGTATTATATTATAAAGTTCTGAGGTAGTATTTTCATTAAGTTGTTGGGCTTTTAACAAATTTTACAAAAATTCAAGAAAGTAATTTCTCTTGGCATTCAAAATATGACTCTATTTGAATATCCAAATGGAATTAAAAACCGTTGAAAGAGGGGCACACTTTTAGCCTAAATACTTAGAAAATCCAAACAACATTTTATATGAAAAGAAAATAACAAGCCGCGAAAATAAAAGCGGTTTTATATTAGTGTTAGTTATTATAAAGGTAGAAATTTTCACGTAGAGGTGAGTGTTTTTGCAGGTATTTTATGTCGGTGTGAAACTTTCGAATTTCTTCACATTTCACATTAACACAAATATTTGAAAATTTCTTTTCTCTCAGGAACGCCGTGAATCTCAGAAGATTAGGTTTTTTTATTCTTCGATTTCGGGATTTTATTATTATTAATTTTTTCTCTTTAAAAATATAAAAATTATTGTATAATCCCGATACTAAGAAGAAATTTGGAAGGATTTTCCCATTTTTTCTATAAATCAAAAAAAATATTTTGTGAAAGTGGACAGATTTCTCAGAGATTTTATATTAATAAAATAAAATATCCAAAAATATTATAAATAATTGTGAAATTTTTCTGTTTTTGTGTTTATGTGGTTTTGTTCGTCGTAGTGTGAGAAAAAGTGTTAAATTAAGTTTTGTTATCGAGTCATTGTTAAGTGTCCAGGTGAGATACAGTTTTTGGCTTGGCTTAATGGCGGAGATGTGTTAAATTTTTCTTTTATATTACAATTCCATTTAAAGAGCAGAAGAAATTTATGGGAAGGGATTACAAAATCTGGCAGTCTTTTTTGGTAATCAATAGATTGTCATACCATTTTTAATTTTTCTAGATTTAACAACTATTATTTTGGAAGTTCGCAAATTTTATATTATTATATTTTTTTGGTATTGATAATTTCTTAAAACTGAATTTTAATTGGCTGTTAATTAGTGGTTTTTTGGTTTTTTATGAATCATAAGGAAATTTTCAATGTTACATAACACAGAGTGTCCACTGTTTCAAATAAATTAGTTTTTAATAGTTTTTCGGAAATGGAAATTTTATTTACTTAATTTACAGAAATTATTATTTTACATTTATTATATTTGAAGGATAATTTATTTTTATATTGAGTAATTTTAATTATAAATTCAAATTTATAAGGTCTATGCTAAATATGATATCCAGTGTTGATATTTTTTTTGTGTCAGATTCGATTAGCATATGAGCCGTTTATTTTGAAAGTGGCCTAAGTCCACTTTTTTTGATTTCGAGTTATGAGCACTTTTGTAAAACCATTCCAATACAAATTGCATTACACAGTTTAAATGTAATTAATTTTTTCGGTATTTTTTTGAAAGATAACTGGCTATTAAACTATTTTTAAAAGAAGGTACTATATATCTATAAAACTATAGTATAATTAGCTATTTTTTTTTTATAAAGTGGACTTAGGTCACTTTTAAAATAAACGGGTGTATATTTCTAAAAAATGAGAATATTTCTAGCCTCTATAAGTTCCAGGAGATACTTTCGAGAAAATGTTCAATTTGTGAATGTCGTCCGAAGGTAATAATAAATCTGACGAATTCTCATTTAGGATGTTAACTGGGGATAGATAATGCTGCTCTAGTGCAGAATGCCCGATTTTAGATTCGAAAATATCTTTTACCAAGAGATTTGGGTGAGATTTAAGCTTTGTGAGTCTGTTAGTTGCAAGGTTTAGCATATATGTCATAATAGGGGTGATTTTCGACTCTCCATATATAATATTGTTGGAGTACCATTTCTTGTTAGGTTTACGATATTTCGATAGGCAGTGAGGAAGTATTTTACGTTCAAAAACCTGTAGTTCATCTGCCACATTAGTCGTAATACAATATATAACCAAGGCGCAAAAGCATAAGATAGAATACGCCTAATTAGGGCCTTATACATGAATAATTTTGCTTTAGTTTCCATAGACTTAGAGCTTAAACTTCAATATCAAATATGTGTAAAAAAAAAAGAAAGAAAAACATTAATTATAACATTTCAAAAGTTAAATAGACCTAATTTGTTTTTTTACTTAACAAATATATTCTTAATTTTATTACTATTGTATAAGAAATAATTTCTATTGAAAAACTATTAAAATTATAGTCAAATTGTTATGTAATAAAACCGCAGGTAGTATCTTCTTCTTCTAAATTAATTAACATAAAAGCAATCACTTTTTTTCGCCGTGCAAACTATGATAATGATATCTCAACTCCAATGTTCAACATAAAGTAGCCTTGAGATGTAATTTTTTCTTCTTCTAAATTAACGATATATGTTGTTAAAATATATCATCATTTATTATAATTTAGATTGTTTATTTTTTTTTAGACTTTCACTATTAGGTACCCCGAAGACGACCAGAAAAATATAAAATTTTTGCAAAAAATTTAGCAAAAAAATTAGCAAAAGTAATAAATGGACACGAAATAAATACATGAAAAACTAAAGAAAAAAATTATTAAAATAAAAAATATTGGAATTTTGCAATTTTATGCAATTTTTTCGAGATCAAAAACGGTTATCGACATTTGATTGATTCATCGAAGAATTCAAATAGACAAAAAAAAAACACGATTGAATCATACAAAGTATTTCAAATAAATTGCATTCATTAGGTTTATTTAGGTTTCAATTGCATTGAATTACGAATTACAGCATCATGAATGCCTTTTTTTCAAATTATTTGTATTCTAGCTTGAAGGCATTTTTATTAATGATATAATTATTAGTTTCTTGAAATTTCTGGGATAATTTTCAATTTCATATTCTGTTCATAATTAATTACAAATATAATTAATTGTATATTAGACGGTTGAGATGAACTAGATTTCTTAATCAAAAAATTAGTTTTCGTATGAGAATCTTTTCTTTTAATTGCAATTTGAAAGATCCAAGATCCATAAGAAAAGTCCTGATATGTTTTGAATATATTAAAAAAGCTTTAAAACATATTCAATATTATGAAATTCTGGTAATTCGAGTTTGTATATTTATTGTATTAAAAGATATAATAAAAAAAGGTTAAACTATTGTTATTAAGCATTGTTTTGAATTGGAAATTACACTCATAGTTATTACATATTTTTTTGTTTTGTCTTAAATTGTTTTACATAAAAATACATTACATTTATGGTTTTCTGCTGAGCGCGGTTACATATTATAAATTGAATTTCGAAATTACTACTGAAAAAAATTGTATGTATAAATTTCAAATCAAGTTTAAAAACGATGCCATTATATGCAATTGTAGTTTTTCAAGGAAGTAAATTTGTTATTTATTTTTGTTTCTTAAAATCATTTTTTGATCATTTTGTGGATGTACAACTTTCTTTCCGCAAAATCAAATTTCACATATCTGTTTGAAATTGAATTGAATTCGTACGTTTTTTTTCGGTTTTAATACATGATGATTTAATTAAAGAAAAAATTAAAACCGGAAAAGCAGTTTGACGTAGAAACCGTTTTTTTTTTTCAAAATATAAAATTCATAATCAAAAAAAATGGTATAACTTATAATGTGTAAAATAGTCCATTAAGATAATTAAAAATTATGTTCGAAATGAAACATTTATCCATTTTAGACGTAAATCAACAACACTATAATGAATAAGAAATCTATTACAGAAAAACAATAATTACCTTCAATTATTTTAAAAAATTGAAAATAATTTTAAGAGAAAGAAGAAAAAGTTGTTTTCTTATTTAAAAAAGAACGCAATCACAGTATGTCTCAAAAGAAACTCTTAGGTTAGGTTAGATCCGTAAGATTTAGTATAAAGCAGGGGTACCACTTAGTGGACGTAACTCTAGACTACGCATAAGATGTTTCCATACATCCTGAATCTAGTGGGTCTTGGAACTTGACTTCCCTGCTGATAAAAACACTTTGCCCCTTTATATCAGCATATTTTTAAAGTAATTCCATATTTATATTAAATTAGGCCAGTAACTTAATTTGTAAGTATTTTTCTTAGTTTGTACATTTTCCTAGTTCTTGTTTTAGAATTAAGTCTGAGAAAATCCTTACGTCCAATTTAATAGTGAAAGCTTAGGCATAATTAAGTTAATTTGACGGCTTAACCTGAAATTAAATTGTTGCTTCATTTCACAGCTTAAATGATTTGGGAAAATTGATCCTATTGTCAATCGTCATTTTTAAATAAGTAGGTAGGTAGATAGGTGGAGTAGGGGTACTGCGTACAACAAACGTTATGGGCCCATTGTGATCCCTACGAGTCCAAGAGTTACCCGATTAGGGAACCTATTCCTCTTCAAAGCATTTGGTTTTCCTATAAAATTTCATTGGAAATTTTAGCTAGTATTCCTTAAAGAAATTAATTATTATCACACTTTTAGAATGATTAGATTATAAAGAAACTTTTTAAAGTTAATTTCAATTAGGATAATCTTAATACCTCGTCATTATAGAAGAATTAAATTTTATTGAAACTTTGAAACCTTTGACTATAAAATTTATTTTACAACTAAATTCCAATTCTAATTCCCATTGAAGCCCATTGAGGTAACAAAGTGAATACAACTGAAGAAGGATCCTGTAATGGGTAAAGAAATGTATAGCATGTATATCTTTCCGTCCGAGAGAGACTGTAGATAATACCGTTTTAAATTTGGTTCAGACTAAAATAAGGTTATGTTTATGACAAGTAATTATAGACAATTGGCGGAAATTTTAAGAAAAACCAGTAAGTCAAATTGTTCAATTAATATATTGTTATTGTTTTTAAAGAGTTTTTATAACATACAACGTATGTTTATAGACAATGTTTTGTCATTTAGTATTACTAAAGGCTTTAGTTAACTTAACATCACACTTTTTTGGGATCAACAATTTTTCATGTTAAAAAAAAGTCTGATTTTTTGCTTTTTAGCAAAAAATGTGAACGGCATTGACATTATTTCGCTAAGTAATTTTAGTGTACTCCATAAAGGCAGCGGTTTCATATACTATACTCACTTTTATTTTATTTTTATTTTGCTGTAAGTAAAAATTTATTTCTGGACCCAAAGAATTATAATATACTTTTACGTGTGAATGGTGAAATTTAATTTGATAGTCGACCTTGTTTTTTTTCTCCAAATATTATAATTACGATCATAAATGCGCCTACAGTGCTAAAGAAAACACTTAAATGATTGACATAAGGATCAGTGATCACCTGTATTATATCAAAAATATTTTCTTTTATTCATCAAAAATCGATTATAAAAATATTTTCAACATCTTTTAAATAAATCTTTTAAGATGATCAGATTTATTGATCAATATAATATTATTGCATATATTTAGGAGGATTGGTAAATCATAATTTTTTGGCAATCATGATGATGATCAAATATTAATTTTTGTCGTTTGAATAGAGATTCCATTCGCCTATTGTATATTTTTATTTTTATTCATTTTTCTGTTACTGGTCTCAACAATATGAAAGATATACTTCTCTACAAAAGTACTACTAGGGATGGATCTATTCAAAAAAATAGGTAACGAAATGGAAACCGATCTTTATAGTTGAAAAAACTTACATAGTTTTGATATATTACAAAAGATTTGATATGTTTTTAAATGATTGATTAGACTTTCTGAAATGTAATACGAAATTATATCACTACTGCAATTTTGTATAGAGGTGTGGCCTGAAATTTCTGTTTTCCGCGATTATTTCCTATTTTAAATAAATTGGTAATGCAATTTTCGATTATAAATATTTTAGTTTGATTTCCTGGATCAAAATTAAAAGTGGGCCATTGAAAACTGCAAACATCATTGGGTATGTAATACAATATTATAAAATAAAGCACGAATATTAAAGGAAAAAACCTATTAAGTTAGGTGTAGCATATTTATTAAATTACATCCTTATTTTACTTGGAATGTGTCCAGCCTTTTAATTTTAAAAACTAATTAAATTATTAGTACAACAATTGAAAAAGACATAAATATAATTCTTAATTTTTATCAATATTATCGATAAATACAAAACAATCGAAAGTTGTATAACCATGTAGGTTTAAATTGAAAAATCAATCAATCAAAACTTACTAAAACTGCATGTACTACATATGGTAGCTTAAAAATTATTGTTTGTCTAGACAACAACTTTTAACGGTCGGATTATCATTTATCATTTACTGTCAACACTTTTTAGG
Source organism: Xylophagus ater (assembly GCA_963422695.1). NCBI lineage: Eukaryota > Metazoa > Arthropoda > Insecta > Diptera > Xylophagidae > Xylophagus > Xylophagus ater. Next base: position 6,502,740 of record OY730478.1, read on the forward strand.
ATATCAATTTTATCGAAATCGATCAAATACAAATTGAAAACATCAAAGAAATTATAAAATTGTTATTTGTTTTTCTCTTTTTAAATACATATTTTAAATCGCAAACAACTATGTTACAACTTTCAGTACATTATCAAAATTTAAACGTTCTGTTATGTAATGTTTAAAAAGACTTTCTTATAAAAGATGAATTAAAGATTTTTATCATATAAATAAAATAGCACGGGTCATTTTATTTGTTTATACATTTTTCTATAGAATCTACATAAAATAACGAAAGTACCAACAATTATAATGGACAGTCTTTTGTGAAACTTATTGTATTTAAGTTAAGTAAAAAGATGATAATACTCGGAATATTTTGTGTCCATGAAACAGGAAGCTGTGAACATTAAAAGACATCATGGAATACCACTAAAATGAATAATGATTATCTGGCTATGGAGTCGTGATCTTCAACTTTTTTCAAAATTTATATGGTTCGTTGAATTTGTTTGTTGTATTAAAACTATGTGCCTTAAAATACTTCCGATATTAACTTTCTTTGGGAATTTTATTCGGTAAATTATTCATGATGTAATCAATTAATTCAAAAATTAGTTCCGTTTTATGACTTTTATAGTATTGTACTACACGAATCGACAGATGATTTAATTTAAGTAATTTTCGGTATAATTAATAAAAGTGAAAAGTGTTAAATCTCTCTACTTATACTTATAATTAGTGTGAGTTGAAGATTAACTGAGCGAAGTCTGCATAGGTTGCGCGTGCTAAGCGAATTTGGGTTGTATGCTGTAATATTATTTTGGATAATACCGCTCAAAGCAAATATACAGCTTTCTATGCGAAGCACCCATAGGCTTTTCCTCTAATTAAATTTTGGCAATTTAAATTCGTATTTCTTGTTTTTTTTGCATAATAATAAAAATAAATGAAGTAAATAATAATTTAAGGGATTGGAAAACAAAACAAAAAAACTAGTTATGACTGTTTTGGAATTAAGTAATGACTAACATAAGTCTTTTTGAAAAAAAAAAGAGTAGTACATAAATTGAAGCAACATCTTATTTAACAAAAATACATAATTAAAATTGCGTCTAATACACATCTCGAATTATTTCCTTTTGAATAAATTATATATTACATAATTTATTTTGAACACAAGTACTTTTAGCCCAATTCCCAAAACGTACCTTCAAATGAATGTACAAGATTCGAAATGAAACACTATGCCTTACAGAATAATTAACAATTAACACAGTTATATTTATGATTAATCATAATTTTTACGCTTAAAAAATATAATTACATTTAATACAAACTGTAATGAGATTTTACTTCTTATTGTTTTTTCTTTCAAAATTAAGATCTTTCGCATTACAGATAATTATTATATTGTTATTAATATATTTCTTCATGAAAATCACCATGGAAAATCTCATCTCAAATCTGTAATGCCAATAAAAATTGTAAAATATTGTAAAATTAGTCAATGATAGTTTGGAAAGTCATTTAATATAAATTAGGAAATTTTATTTCAGAAATTTATTAATGTTACAGAAATTACCTTACAGATTACTATGCAAATTCCGAAAATTTACATGTTAATTACAGGGTAATTTGGATCTAAGAATACAATTAGTTCAAAACACTTATAGTAACAGAAAATCGGCCTATAGCCGATTTTTTGATGCTCTATGGTAGAAATGGGACAGACAAACTGTCAAAACTAACATTATTTCAAGGTTTTTTCTTCACGACTAACTTCTAATTTGTAGGTTACCCAGGCCCTGATAGTATAAGCCTAATCTGAAAATTTTATTCCAATCGGCGTATTAGTTTTTAAAGTATAGTACATCAAAAAACTATATAAGGAAAGTTATTTTCTCCTAGGATTATTTCTTCCTCTATCTATCGTCTATTTGGTAGTTAACCTATGTAATTAATTTAAACAAAATTGATTTACAAGTTTTCCAATTATATCCTAAAAACCATAAACAAAAAAATGACAAAACGTTCTGGTCACTCTGGTTTTTCCTTTATAACTTTGCTCCCCCGTGGATCGAGTTTGCTTAAATGCAATACTAAATCCAGTTAGGCAATAACCAACTCACATTCTAAATTTCATCAAAATCGGATACCACGTTTTTGACTTATTTTGTATAGGGACGGACAGACATGCATACATCGATATGACTTTCTACTCCCTTCACAATTATACCCTTATGACCTTTCTGTGATGATTATTTCGATGTGTTATAAATGGTCATAAAAATTGGTTCATAACAATTTTACAAACAAACTATGAGGGGCTTTTTCCCTTGCTCGCTTTAGCTCGTCATTTCAATCGCTAATATAAAATGAAAAATTAATGATATTCTTAGAGTTTTAGAGTTCTAACTTCAATTAATTTGAAGCTCATCATAGTAATGGAAAAAAATAGAAAAAAGTAGGAAAAAACTTTAAAAATAGTCAAAAATCTGAAGAATCTAATAATTTTAAATTTCTTGAAATTAGTTGGATTTTAGTTTCAATTTTTTCATGTCTTTTTCATGCCAGGTGAACTAATTTCAATTTCAATTAAATTTGATCATGAAGTGTATAAAATTCGGAATGTAAAAACTATATAAATCAAAATCAAAAATAATTAGTATTTAAATACGATGAAAAAAACATTTACTTTGAATAAATTTCAAAAAAAATCAATTGTCGTAATCCGAAAATTACCCACAAAAAATGCGACAAAATTCAATCTTATTAAAACGCAAACAAAAAAAAAACGTCTCACCTTATATAGTTGATTAAGCTTTTTTTAAGTTTTTTGTTAAATTTTTTGGAGAAATTTTTGAAAAATAAAACCAAAAAATATACAACTTAAAGTAAATAATAGAAGCAAAGACCAAAAAAACTACAACAATATCTTAATATCTTAAGGTGGCGACTTTTACTCTCTTTTGTGGTCCAGTGAAACGGGTATTATTCAAAGTTACGTATCTGAATCATTGGACATAAATTACGTAATTTTTTTTTCAAAAAAACTTTTTGGAGATTTTCTGTCGCACAGTGGTAATTAAATACAAATTTTTTGTATGCAACCGAGCCTTTTTTTTGCTTGGTTTGAATATATTTAAAACATTAACATTTCAAGTATCAAAATCGATATATTTTTAATTGGAGATTGCGCTAAGATAATACCAAATCTCAGTCATATTGTGTCATATCCAATTCAACGTTCCAATGAACTCGTGGATATATATATCACAGGGGGTTGCAAGATTTTGGAAAATACAAAATTTCATAAAATATGCAATAATCGACGAAAAGTAATTTTTTCGTTGCAAAAAAAATTTTCCATTATTATACTTAAATGGTGATTGAAATTTTTTTTCGCAATATGCGTATATAAAGCTCGTGACGTATGTAAAAAAAAACGAATTTGCACTTTCGACAGGTCAATTTGATTACTGAGAAAATATTACAAAAATTCAAAATTGGAAAATTTATTTTTATATAAAATTTGGGCCAAATTAGAAAGGTTTCATTATTTTTAATTTTGATAAAAATGCATTTATTTCTTTTTGTCTTGTATTAGAAATTACATCAATTTTTGAGTTGCAAATTAACAATATTAGAAAATTGTTTTTGAAAAGACCTGCATGTTGTAGTTTGATTCACAGGAAGAAATATATGTAGATCCTTCTAGACACTTTCTTGAAGAAATTATATCTAAGAATTCTAAAAGAACCTCGTCTATCATAAGTAGGTCATGGTTTTATTAATTACTTTTCTAGTAATTGAGGCCCTAAAGTAATTAATTCCTTTCTTTGTTAAAAGCCGGAAATCAGAATTTTTAAGGAAAAATGACTGATTATGAAGAGAAATAAATTATTATACGGAAGGAAAAGAAAAAGCATAATAAAAATAAAATAAGAAATATTCTCCTAAAAATACATATGATTCTCTTTAGCTATCTATAATTTTTTTCAGATTATGTTATGTTAGTGCAACAGAGAAAAAAATAGATTTAGCTTTAATAAACAATTCTAACACTTATGTAAAAAATAAGAATCCCTATTCATACAGGAACTCACACTTAAAATATTTGTATTATCCATAACAAAAATTCTCTTCTACTTATTATTCATACATGCATCAATACTTGAAAAAGTGCTGAGACAATCATATTGGCGCCTAAAAAAATAAGAAAACGCGTGGTTTACAAAATTGAGTTAAAAAAAATTTCGATTGCTTTCTTCCTTTTTTAGTCCAAAATCCATGAGACTATTAATGCTCTCGCTTGCAACAATTATCTGATAGGAAGCAAGGATGTAAAATAGAATATATTTGATTTTTAGGTTACTTCATTCTTTCTAATGAAAAATTGTAATTTTCTTTCCTTATTTTGTGCGTAATTTTTTGTTTCCTGTCATTTTCATAGAAGGTATTGGGAAGATCGCGTCTAATTTCCTCTTTCCAAATTTATTCTGCTTTGTTTCTCTTAAATGAAATAATTAATTATTTTGGCGTTGAATACTCAAAGTATTCGATTAATTCTGTTTACTCAAGTAATTGCTTGTTCAAACCATGCCCTAATCACAAGTGTATCATCATTTTTAGTCCTGGGAGGATTAGTTAGTAGTAGCTGTGGCATTTATGAAATAATTTATTCTTTTCGAAGTAACACTTTTGATATTCTAGAATTAAACAAAATTAATATTTTAATACAATTTTATTGTAAAAATAGTAATTTTTTCAACATTTTTATTACTACTAAAAAACTACACACTAATAAAATTATTACTACATTAATTATGTTGCTATTTTGTAGTTTCTGTCTGGAGTCCGCATTGTGCAAAATCCGAAATTTCATTCTTATTATGTTTAACTTCAGCAATTTCTAGGAAATTAGATTTAGTAGCCAATCTATATCTATATTGATGTTAAACGAATAAAACTGATTAAGTACGAATTCACACTTTTTTTTTTATTTGATAGTTCAAAATCTTATTAGATATCTAAACAAAAGACTAAAATGATAAAACTGTTGTAGGTATATATCTTAATATTCTTTAAAATTAATCAATTGGATGTTTGGCAACGGACGCTGCAAGATATTACAGCTCTTTCTGGACAATTTGGTTTGTCCACCAAAATTGGTATTTTTATTGGTTTCGTAAGATAGTTTTAATAGATTCTGAAGTGTCTTCAGATATAGACTGATTCATTTTCTCACTTCTTAATGATAAAACAAATTTCCCCAGAAAACATTAATAATAAAAACGCGACATTTTTTAATTTTTTTATTAGTTAAAGAGTTCACTTCTTGTTTTTGTTCTCAAAATGTTACACATATAGGTTAGAATTTAATTAGGCAATATTTTTATAATTAATATTACTATTAAAAATACCACAATATTATTTTTTCTATAAAACGTTCACATAAATTTATGTTGCTGGTCTGCAATTTCCATCTAGCGCTATTGTACCATTTTCACAATTCGGATGAAAATTACCGAATTTTACTTCTATATTTTCAATATCTTTATTCGGTTTTTGTGTTGCAGTTAAAATTATTAAAGTTAAAAATATCAAAAGATGAAGAGTAACTTTTAAAAACTTCATTTTTTTGATGTTCACTTTGTTGAATGTCTCAGAAAAAAAAGCTCCGATCTGGTTAAGTAAGTTTTAATTTATATATTTTTAGAATAAAGCTGCTTCATGATGTCATTAAAAAACTTGATAACAATATTTTTATCAGTTTTAATTTTAAAAATATTCTTCTCACAGACTTTTTTTCTTTATACTATTTTAATAGTATTTTATAATTCATGTATTTAAACATAGGAATTAATTTTTGTATTATAATAACATTTATTTTTTATTTAATACAAAAAAATTTGTTATAACAAAGTAACATTTCTACAATCTCCAGATTTTCCGGGACGTTGGCCAGGTTGACAATTTGGTGGTTCTCGAATAACAAACTTATGACGTTCAGGTCCATCCTGAAGAATTGATATTTCACTTGAATAATTTTTATCTGTTATATTTTCATTTTGTGGAATTTCTAAAGTTGTTACAAATATTAACAAAAATATTAAAACCATTAAAATTGCTAAAAATTTCATTTTAATTTAGAATTATTTAGGAATTATATTTTGTATATGGATTTATGTAAATTGTCTACAATTTCCGTTTCTATCTGGTCCTTTGCCAGGCTCACAATTTGGTTTTGACATAAAATGACTTAGTCGATGAACTGGACGGGAATTATTAGTTTTTTTCGGTTTTAAAGCATTTGAAAATATCATAAAATATATTAGAAATGATAAAATATATTTTAAAAATTTCATTCTAATGCGTTTACTTATACAGCTCTAGTTAAGCAATTTTTTAATTGTTTTTATTTATTTTAAAGTACTTTAGGAACACTAACTTTTATGAATTTATTATCATCCTTTTTTTACCATTTAAGAATATTGTTCACATCGAATTTATTAGTATATTAGAGAATTTAAATATTAGATAATTGTTTAGTAATATACTAGTTTACAAAAGTTTTTTGTTTTATGACATTTATGCCGCTTTCCTACAATCACCACTCAGTGTTAGTACAGAATCTTCAGGACAATTTGGTTTTGATTCGAAAATAGAGAATAATACATGTCTTTCTGTTGATAAATTTTCGGTAGTATTATTTTCAGTAGTAATTTCGGTAGTTTTTTCAGCACTATTATCAGTAGTATTTTCTGTAATCGTTTTTAGAGCACTCGAAAATATCAAACACATTAAAAATATGAGAATATAATTTAAAAATTTCATTTTGTTCTTACACGGAATATGTTAACGTTGATAGTATCGCTAATAAACTGACCCAAAATATATATTTAATATAAATTTATATTAAAAAATGATGATATTACTTGTTTACATTGATGAAAATTCAATAAGAGTCACTTTTTTTTTTATATGTTTTTATTCTGGGAACCAGTTAAAGTAAATTTCTATATACAAAAAAAAGAGCAACTTATATAGAAGAATATTGATAACAAGTTTTAAGATAATATGAAAAAAAATCTTTATTTAAATACAAGAATTTCATAGCAATTTTCTTATCAAAATATTAAGTTCCATAAAACACGTTTCTGTAACAAAACAAAAAACAACAAAAAATACGATTTCATAGAATTTATAATTTTTCCAAAGAAAATTTAAAATTTTCCTTCAAAAGAAAATAATATTTTTAACAATTTATATGAATTACATCATTTCAATTGGTTCGACAATTTCCTGACGAATCCTGTACTGATCCGGATGGACAATTTTGTGGTGTAACAAAAATTGATGATGGTCTCAAATTGGTCGGCATCTTTTTAATAGAATTTTTTAATGGTGTTGCAGTTACAAAACAAATTGTCGAAAATATAAAAATGATGAAAACTTTTAAGAACAACATAATACTTTAATTATAACAATCTTATTGTGACATTTAAAATAGTACTGAATTCTAAAGTTATGTAATTCGACTTTATAAACTAATTTCAATCAAAAGAATTGACATCATCATTCTAATTTAATTCAACCACAATTATTTTATTTTGGTTTTATTTACAAATTATGTGATTTGATAATCAATTACTAAAATTGTGCGCTTATTGAATTTTGACAAATTTTAATATTTAAAGCATAGTTTGGACTTAGTACACAATTCAAAAGAAATAGAGTTTTTTGTTATACTAAATTTGATCTAAGTTTTCGTTTCGTTTGAATTGAAAACTTGATTGTATTGGGTTGAAATTATTATAATTTTGTTGTGCTTATAAATTGCCTTGATTCAAAAAATATGCCTTTCATGGCGAATAGAACAACATACATCAGTTCTTATAATATTGAATTAATAATTATGATGGGAAAGTATTTATATTTTAGGTTTATTTGAACTTGAAAAACATTTATACTACCTTTATCTATTTATGTACTATCGAAGAGAAGGAAACAGAGGAACCAACATGTATTCAATTTTTGTTCCATATGTTTTCCAATCCGTGTGTAATAGCAGCCGCCAGTATTATCACAGTTGAATGCGTGATTTTTATTGGAGGAAATAATTAAATGGAACGCAATCTTCATTGTGATAAATTTCCACAAACAAAGTGTATGTAATCATAAAGCACCAATCAAAACAAACTCCAAAATGAGATAAATGACACACAGAGTTTCAATTTAGACCGATCAATACTAATCTAAACTGAGCGACGTACTGGTTCCACATTCACATAGGACAAGATCTTTCCTTTATGTTTTTTATTTTATGGTACTATACAAAATCATCAAAAATTTACGTTAACATAGAAGGTTTAAGTACAATTATTTCATAACATGAGACATTAAAACATTATTTACGAGCGTTTATTGAAGGTTTATTACAATATCATAAACTACGAATGATAGAGAATTAAAAAGGCTAGTAAGTTTTTAAATTTGGCGTGTTGATTACCAAAGATCAGTGCATTTTATGAAACTGTCTTTAACGAAGTTTGTCCACTTTAAAGTTGATAATTTATGTTTAAAAAATGTTCGGACCAAATCCATTTAAATACTTTGATTAATATTAAAATATGTCCTCTATTTTGACAAAAAAAAGACCATTCAAGTTGTTTTATTAAATTTTATGAATCTAGTTTGTTCTGAATTAATTAACAACTTAATTTTTTAAGATTGAAAGTAAATCTTCCGGGTGTTATTAAAAAATAACCGTTTTTTTTTAATTTTTTGAATTACTTCCCAGTTTGAAGTCTATAAAAACTGGGCACCTAATGTGCAATTAAAAATTGAATTTTGTTTTTTCTTAACTTTTGCCTTTCGTAAACTAACCTTCAGTTATTTTTATTGGGAAAACATTTTTATCTTAAAATATAATTTTGTCATTTTACTGTCAAAAATTTTTCAAATTTGCAAAATATAAAAAATCGAATTGTATAAATTTTATTGAAAAATTTACCTTAAACGTTAAGTTAGATGACGAAAATAAAATCTTATATAAATTAAAAAAGCACTTAAAAGTACAGCGAAATAAAATAATATATTTTTGGGAAATTTTAATTGTGGTCAGGGTTTGGTTATCTTTACTTTCTCACTTTTTTCTTATTTCCCTTAAAAAATGTAAAAGTTCTAAAAAAAAACGCTATCACTAATTCGAGAGAAAGCTAATTAATTAAATTTTTAAAAATATTTATTAAAGTTTTATTCGCGTTTTGGTTTGTTAATTATTTGAAACCAATTATTGGAAAGTGAATGCAAATTTTATATTTCATGACGCTTATTAAAACTTAAGATCGGGCTATAGCAGATTTTTGGGTGCTTTAACTTTGAGAAAAAGGAAACAAATAAAATTAATAATAATTCAAGATTTTTTCTTCATAATCGTGTAGTGTTGTCTTAAATTTTGCTGTAATTTCGGAATAATCTGAACCATAATATCGTAACGAATTGGTTGTACAACCGACCGACCGACCAGATTGGGTGTTGCATCCACTCCATGCCCATTTACCGGGTAGACAAGCATAAACACCATACGATTTGGTCGGTCGACCGGTCGGTTATAGAACCAAATCGTAGGTATGCAGACCCCCTTCTATTTTAAAAAAATTTTGTTTTAAGTGGCTTATTGATTTTTGAACTAAGCCTAAATAAAACTTGATGGCAATTCTTCGCTTTATGACTATTACTTTCTGGAATATTCTTTGATCGATTTTATTGAAATTGAATATATTTTTGTATATTTGTATAGACAAACTGCATAATAAATTTAAACATAATTGCTGGACAACCTCTTCGATTAAAGCCGGGAAACCCAAGAGAAAAACTTTGTGATCATGCATGTTTTTTCTGTATAATTTGGTTCGCCCTTTTCTGCTAAATTTTAATACCCTATGACTAACTTATGTTACGAATTTTATCAAAATCGCCTAAGGGATTTTTGAGTTATCGTGTACATGGACAGACATATAAAGATGGATATGTAAAAATTCATATAAATTTTGATTCTCTACAAATCATGTGTCTTGAGATTCGTATTCGATGATTATTTTTACCCGTCACAAAATTTGGAGTCAAAACTAATTTACCCTACTGTTATACTATACCATAGGCTATAAAAAGCTGCGTATGAAAAAGCACAAAACAAAAAAATTATTATAAAATTTGTCACAAAATTTTGTCTCCTTTTCTGTTAATGAAATCTTACGAAAATTATGTAAGCTTTTCAAATTTAGCTCTTTTGCGAAAAGTACAAAAATTCAATCGAAAGTTTGCCATTGGTTATAATAAATCTGCAGCTCGATCTAAATCTGGACAAATTAATATCATTTCAATTGCAGTTATAAATGCAGTCTTTTAAAAATATAAATATATTATATGGTCAAAGTAAATCTACTAGAAAAACTTAACTACGTGAGCGGACAACTTTGTATATGGGAAAATTGAATTCAATTTTCTACAGAATTGCATGTAATTTGCAGAAAACATGTTCAATATTTCAAGAATATGATCAGTCACAGTTCAAGGAGGATTTCAGCGTAGCTATCTTTTAGTGGATAAATTACAGCAGGTTTATGAATTATGATTGACATAAAAAGTGTTAGGCATGAGTAATAAAAGATATATATTACTGAGATAATAGTTTTATAGAAAAGTTCACTGGAGGTTATTTTTGTATGAGATGATGATTTTATCTTTTATGTAAAATATTTGATCTAAATTTTTATTTTTATTAAACTTACATGTTTTAAATATTTCTTTACAAGTGTTTTTAAGGATTACGAAGAGATTTTATATATAAACATTTAGAGAAACACATTTAAGGAACTAAATTTTACTAAAATTAGATTCAATTCATAATATTTAAATTTAAGAATTATATTATTACCATATTTTATTTTAGATTATATTAGTTTTTTCACTATCTATCTATTATATCCGCAAATCGCTTGTAAATTTTGTAGTAGAAAAAACTGAATAAATAATTATAACTGAAAAAAAATATTCGCTATCGACGGGATTCGAACTCACGCACAGTTGCTTTTACTAAATAACGTACTTCCTCACCAAGCCATTGATTTGAAAACTTGAAGTAATTCAGATTCGAGAATGTGTAAATAAAGTTTGCATACTTTTTTTAGACCGCTAAAGAAAATAAAAAAACAGGACTTTTGATTTTTCGAAGTAATTTTCTTTCAAAAGCAGTTTTCTGTGAATTGTCCTGTAATTTTTTTTTCAAAATTTTGAATTCATCAAAACAGTATAAAAAGGCGTTTGGAATGTATACACCAACATAACTATGAAATTATGATTATTTAATTTCAATTATGTAATCTCAGTAGTTATGTTAATCTCTTAAATTGTTTTTTAGGACATTGGATTTTATGTGAACATAGTATCATAGGAGCATAGCGAAAGTACGCCTATTTAGAGAATACGTATGTGTCTTTTATTCAACTCTAATTAAAATCTATTAAATTTTATTATTAATCAAATATTTTGATAGACATTTAATTCCGGCTAAAAAATTGTTTATGTGATATAAAATTATCCAGTTTAATTTTTTTTGTTTGAATTAGATTCAATTAAACTAATTAAAATATTTCTCATGAATTAAAATAGTAAAAGTGAACTTTAATTAAATAAATACTAAAATTTATTTATATAATTTGAATATGTACTTAGTTTTAATAATTGCGTCATTTTATTAAAAATATTGGTTTAAATAAACAATTTTTTTTTTAATGATAATTAATTTTGGAGTCGATTCGATTGGGTATGTAATAAAAATTTGTTTATGGAAAATTTTCTGTACAACATTTTAATAACCTTTAAATTTTAGGTAATTAGAAAAAAAAATACATGACAAAAAAAAGAGAGTTGAATAAAATTTGTTCAAATATCGGGTTTTTCAATAAGGACAAATATTTTTTTTAAATAAAACAAAAACGGTTTGAGATATCAATTAATTTTTTATTTCATGTTATGTTAAAGCACATTCTATGCCAGTATGTATGGAATTAAATTTCTTTCGCGTGACCACCACGGGCACGTTTGCAAAAGTCCAGTCGTTGAACCCAATTTTCGACCATTTTTTCGGCCGATATTGCAGCAATTTCAATATTTGAGCTGTTTTAACGTCGCCGGCTTATTGGTATAGACCAATGACTTCACGTGACCCCAAAGAAGATAGTCGAGAGGCATCAAATCACATCAACGAGGCGGCGAATTGACGAGTCCATTCCTGGAAATAACACGCTCACGAAACTTCCTTTTCAATAAATCGATTGTAACGTTAGCTCTGTGGCAAGTGGCACCGTCCTGTTGAAACCACATATTGTCCAAGTCCATATCACGAAATTCATTCAAAAAAAAACAGCGATTTTCCTTAACTGTAACGTGGCGGTTATCAGCATCCACGAAAAAATATGGCCCAATGAGAACTACAGCAAGTAATCCGCACCACACAGTTATTTTTTGTGGATGCAATGGTGTCTCTTGAAGAATGTATGCTCAATAACGCATATTTTAAATTTTCAATTGTCGAACGGGCAGGTTGGTGATGTCGTCCATAAATTGGTCGTAATACTCTTAAAGTTGAGGCGACCGACTCAGAATTTCGGTAATCAATTTTAATAATTTGTAATCGTTGTTCAAGTGTGTACTGCTCCATGATGAACTATTCACGAGCATAAATGTCAAAAGAAGAAAAAAAAATATTTCGTGGTTCGTCGTCCTTATTGGAAAATATTTGTAGTGTCCCATTTGAAAAACCCTTTACTTCTTTAAATTAAATCTTAAGAAAAAATGTCAATAATTAAAAGTTGAAAATTCCTTTTATTACGTTTAATACAAAAACTCTACTAATTTATTATTTTAAATAACTTTTGAAATTGTTTTTGGTCAAGGTTCAAGTGATAATAAAGATGCTCCTTCATTTGCATATAAAATGGTATTTGAAATATAATTGCGCAAGTTTTATATGAAATTTTTTGTATATTTGGATAGATTAAGTTAAAAAAAACCTGAAACAGACAACTTATTAATTTAATATGAAGGTCATTTCTTGCAGCATATAATTAGTTATTGAAGTTAATGTGTAATGTATCTAATAACACAGTAATTGGACTAATATCTTGAATTGGATAATAATTGATGTGAACATATCGAATTTTGTTATATATATATTTTGCTCTAAAGTTAATTTTAAATTAGTTTAAGAAAAAAATGATGTAAAGCAAACAGCCACCATGATTTGAAATGATCGAATCTATTGTTATTTCATTTATGGTTTATTATGAAATTATGACGTATAAATATGATTTCCAATACGAATTGGATTATGATCGATGATGAAGGTTGTTCAAAATTGATGTTTAACAAATTTTGTTAGTATATTGTCTTTCATGATTTATGTTTTGTGAAATAAAATAAGGTGTAACGTGATTAATTTGATTCCCTTAAAAAAATTTCTATACAAGAAATATGTTAAATATATGTCGGAACAAAATTCCAGGTCGAATAATATTTTTAATTGTTTCAACGGGTTCTATAAAAGGTGTGAGAAGCGTTGAAGTATTTTATAATTAGGTATTGAGTGAGTAGATAAATTTGGTGTATGATTAATCCATCTATCGGTTGTTTCCATAATCCCGACAGGTTTAAATTTCGCACTTTTTCGTTTCATTAAGTTGACAGTACTAAAATTTGGACATATTTTATCTGCAATTTTTGCTCTTAATTTTCATGGAACTCTGCACGAAGAAACGACATTATTATTGAAAGTTTGTCAAGTTTTGAGTACCTATTGTGGTCAAAAAGACAATTCCGCAAAATGCAAATCATGCGTTTCTTTCGGATCATTCTGTATTTAATTAATTATTAAATTCCCTGTTGGATGAGGTACGGATCATACTTGTAGCTTCCAGAATACCTGAGATATACGTATAACTTCATACTAGAGCATTTTTGTATTTCCTGTCCTGAAAAGGTATATTTTTGAAAACTTTGAATGGTATTTAATTCGTTATTCATTTATATGATATGACGAAGAATTCTCTTATAAAGCTTAAGGCCAATCTCCACACAGGTGACATCCTATTCTGACGGGAAAAATCAGAAAACTAGAAATGGACTTTTGCAATTTTCGCTATGATTGATCGAATAAAAACATCAGAGTCTCCCCACACAATTTAGAAAAATTGGTAGTGTGCGATGGTATCGTGTGTGTTTATTGTAAGAGTGTGCACCCGCAAATGAAGTGCCGTATAAATCAGATAAACAAGTTCATCTGTTTTTGAGGTAAATCATCTGCAGATCGAAAATCAGTTGGGGAAATCAGAAATGCAGAAGCCGACAAAATTTGTAGGATGATTCTTTTCTGTATTTCTTGTTAACCAATCTTTGTATAGTGTTATACCATCAGAAGTAGGAAGTCGGCTCTGTGGAGATTGGCCTTTAGTCTTTAAAACAAAATTATGACAGTGACGGCATGTTATGACCGTTATCCTATACTTGCACCAGAAGTGGGATGTCGGCTATGTGGAGATTGGTCTTTAGTTGATTGACATTGAAAGCCATAATGGATATTCTACATCAGCGTTTTTGAACCTTTACCAAGACTTACTAATCTGAAAGTTTCACCCTGTATTCTTAGATAAAACCTGTTAAAAGATTAATTGAAATTTCTAAAATTAATTTAGAGGTTGAACTAAAAATGACAGAATAAGTATTAAGTATTATTGTTGGACACTAACGATATATTCTATAAAATGTTCCTTTCATTTCTTGCTAAAAAAAGCCAATAAAATTTAGTTAAATTATATTGAATTTAATTGTGTAATAAATAATTTTCAGAGTCATAAAATTTTATAAGTTTAATCTTTATTTAAATACAAATCAATATTATTTCGCATAAATTATTAGAAAGTCATTATCAGCTAACAATGATAAAAAATTCATTGAATTCGATTGAAATTTGTTAATAGATTTAGTATATTTCGAATTTTCTCGTTTTTATGGTATTTTTACACAACTCCGATGATGAAGACAGTTCATATTGCATAACGGAAAATGAGAGTTTTTTCTTGATTTCGTATTAGAAATTCAAATGATTTAGAAAATTCGACCTTGATGGTCGAACCTAATGGCGTATCAAATGGTTCAAATTTTTAATCGAAATTAAACAAATACTTTTTTCTTTTCTTATTGATTTGACCTTGTAATTTGTTAATAATATTCCAAAAATTTATAATAATGTAAGATTTTGGGAAAATCTTTGGTTTTTTCTTTTTCTTTTTTTGTTTGATAAGAATTGTAATAGTTTTGTAATAAATTTCAGTGAGTTTAATTTTTACATAAATCAGAAGAATTTTCCAAGAAAAAAACTGAAAATATAGAAACTTTGAAAGTCTATTGAAAAACAAAAGACTTAAGTGACGAACTTGATTTTTCAAAAACAAATTAGTATCTATGCAAGTATATAAGATATAAGTATTAGTTTTGTCACTACATTTAGAGCGCATAGAAATTAGAGTTTCCATCCCCGGGAATACCCCGGATGAATTTCTCGGGAAGTTGATGAATTTTATATTTCCCGAATCCCGGTATTATGTTTTTATTTCCCGGGAAATTTTTAATGTTTAATTCTTTGAAAGATCAACAAAGTATGCTTTCAAATAAAATGCTCGAAGTTTTAACAAGAACGATTTAAGGAACGAAGGAACAAGGATTTAATATTCCTAATTCAATTCTTACAAATCCGAAGCAGTTCAATATAATTTATGAGAGAGGTAGTAAAACTTAGATTTTAAAATGTTCATTAAATGATTATGCTGAAACTACAATGGAGATGGAAAATGTGTTTGGGAATATAGACAAACAGGTAGTAGTAGTCTTAATAAATTAGGAAAAAGACATAATACGTTAACTAGAACAAGCAGTTAAAGAAAGCTCGGTTCCAATGTCTGTTAGTTCAATAGGAAAAAAAGAAAATATATAGTAACTAGTCTAAAACAAAAGATAATAGTTATGAAACAGCAGGTAATATAGCAACAAATGTAGAAAATTGCTTGAAAGCCTAAAAAGTATTTGGCCAACGTCACACTGAAATTGAGAGACTTTTCTCAATTTCCACTGTGAAGCGTTCTTAACTAAGTGATAATTTCGTAGACAAGTTAGTCTTTCTTAAACACATTTATATTAATAATACATCCCGGGATCCCGGGAAACTACCATCAAAATTTCCCGTTTCCCGGGATGTACTGAATATGGGCGGGAAATGGAAACTCTAATAGAAATACTTAGTAAACGCAGAAGGGTCTCAAGGGACATTGGAAAATTTTTTAGATTTTGTGGATTTCCATGAAACTTAATCCTACTAAAGATCATATCTTCGCTAAATTTTGTATTGTACTATCTTTTAGCTAATTCAGTAAAGGATTAACAAAGTTTTAAAAATATGCAACATGAACACATTAGTTTTGCCATTTTATCGTTTAGTTCTTTGAATTTAATTGGATAAATTTATTACAAACGTTGGCTATGTAATTATACGGTATCTTAATAAAATTAGAGATAGAGCAATAAAAATGCCCATAAAATTTAACATTTTTTGTTGAGTTCTTCAGTTTTAATGCAAGTTTTAATTAAATAATTTTGGTAGAATTTAAGAATAGATTTAAGTTAATAGAACCCAGATTACCCCTAAATTAGAACAAAACCTAATAAGAGAAAGTTTTACAGAAAAATACCTTGAAATATTATTAGTTTAGGTGTAAGTTAATTCATTTATTAACCACAAGTTCCATTTCTACTACCTAAGCAGACATTTGATCATCATTTAGTCATAATTTCGAAATTGTTAATGGAAGAAAAACATAGGGTTATGCGACGTAATGTAGGCCTAAATTACACCCACATAATTTTAGAATAGGTAAAATCAACTTTTCTATTGCTTAGGCAATAAATTAAAAAAATATCGGTTATATATTTTTTAAATGAAATTATTTTAAATTCAAAGTTCACTTTGAAACTTGTTTGTTGAACTCATAAGAAAAGGAGATATTTTTCAAAATAATTTGAAAATCCTCTGTTAATTTAATTTTAATTCTAAAATGACTTCTAAAATGTTTTCTAATATGGCGAATCAAATTTAATAGATTTCGATTTGGTCTGTCTAGTTAAAGTATTAAGTACCTAATACATGCAATAATTAAACTGGTAATAGATATTATTTATTTGCACTAGATTCTAGTCTAATTATAAAAGCTAATCTTAGAGTAACAAGTTTAATTACTTCATCATAATAATATCATCATAAAATATTTCTTCAAATGATTTTATACAAATCTCTTATAATATATGTTATCAAAAACGAAATAAATCTGTACAAAAAATAAAAGCTGAGAATGAGTTCAATGTTGCACCTTTAAGTCATTGTGCACACACAAAAGTTGTTGGACTTTTATCATAAAACTGGCTGGACAACATAAAAGGTTGTCGATTAAAATCATAAGTATCGGATTGGTTAATACACACATGTGTTAAATGATCGAATCCTCCTTGACCTCGATATAGTCCCGTCCATATTTTCGAATGATATCTTATACATTCGTCAAGAAATACTATGTAATATCGAAATACCATGATCACGTAATATCGAAAAAAGACAGATAAAAATA
Source organism: Xylophagus ater (assembly GCA_963422695.1). NCBI lineage: Eukaryota > Metazoa > Arthropoda > Insecta > Diptera > Xylophagidae > Xylophagus > Xylophagus ater. The sequence continues at coordinate 6,520,460 of OY730478.1, forward strand.
ATACATATAATCAAATGGAAAAGCTTTACATTTTTTTGATTTTAAAATTAATAAAAGATAACAAAAAAAGACGTTATTTTTTCGCGCGATAATGACTTTGAGCGGTTTTTATAAAATTTCAGTTTTAGTTTTGTAATAGTTTTCAAAAGAAGTCGGTTTTTTAGTTAATATAGTTTAAATATCAAAGGAATATTAGATATTTTTTATTTTTATTGTGAATAAATGAGTAGCTAAATGTGTCACTCATGGGAAATTTTGAATTTAAATATTGTGCAATTAAATAAAAAGGAATTTTTGTGAATAAATGTAAGAAAGAAATAAATAACTCCACCCTAAAAATAATTTAAGTTTCTTTTGGTTTTATTGTTATTAAAATTTTTTGGCAATTACTTAGTAAGGCCTGTGATATAAAAAGGAATATTTTCAAAATTTAATTCTGTTAAATTGGGTGAGTGTCTTTTTACAAAATTCAATTCAATATGTATTTCCATATTCAACGTTTAATGTCTTATCTATTTGCTAATAATACTTAATTTTTGCATTTAAAAACTCTGTTCATGATAGTATATGTACTTTCAATATTACTAATTGAAGTCTACCCAAAAAAACGGCTTGGTTCTCTACAATTTCGTACAGCAAGCAACCCAATGACAATGATATATTGTATTCAAAACTGTCTTAATCTGCACGACTTAATCTTGAACATTTGAACGTGGAAGCAGTCAAAAACTAATTGTAAATACTATTAGTATCAAGGTCGATGTACTGAAACAAGTCATTATCTTACACGATATCGAAACCTTTCTCTTCTATATTTAAAACCAGCCCAAAAGAAATCTCGTTTTTATTGTAGAATAACGATATTTTGTATCGTTGAAATTTTTCTGTTCACCAAAAGTTTCAATTATATTTTGAAAATTCGAAAAACTTGTTTTAGAACTATTCTAATACTATGATATTAATTATAGTATTTAAACTAAATTGTATATTTGATTTATAATAATAATTTTTCTTATGATATATGATTTTGAAAATAAAGAATAAACATATTCAACCCACTCTGACCTACTTGGTCGAATGATTGAAATAAGCAGTGCAATGAGCTAAACAAGTCATTCGGTGTTAAGACCTCATCTTGTAAGATATTTAAAAAAATATCTCATATAGACATAGTTTTTTTTATTATTATTATTATTATTATTATTCCTTCAGACTATATTTATTTGTATTTAATACAAATACTATTTACGACTATCGTATACTAAAAATATAACGGAACGGTGAGTATTTTTTTAAAAGTTACTACAAATACTAATGATATTTGAAAAGTTTAACTACCACCCATTTATAATATACCACCCCACACGTAAGATTTTATACTATCTTGTTTTAACCACAAGATCAAGTTAATTCCAAAAAAAAAACTGTTGCAATTGCACAATTTTTTTTTATATATTATTTATCCTTCTTAGGCACTTTTTAAAAATCACCTATTTTTAAATACAATCATAATTTTTCTTATTCACAAGAAATTTTCTTCAAAGAGAGAGACCCCATTATACATGGTGGTGTGTCCTCCTGTGATTGTTGAAACACTTTTCTTTGAAAGCAAAAGTTAGATAAAACTTATGTAGTTGTTGTTTGTTCGTGTATCCACCAAAAAAAACACCTTCCATTTCATACAATTTTCTTGAAGTTGTGTTGTTTTTTTTACTCTTATTTTTCTTTCTTATATATTTTCCATCATCACCGTCATCAGGTGGCTTTTAGCATTCGCGGTGAGTACTCATTTTATGATGGAGCCGAAAACACTTAAAGACTTTCGATTACGGTCATTTCGTTGTTGATTGTGCACGCGTTTATATCGACCGATTTTTCACAGACCAAAAAAAAATTTTTTTAAAAGAAAAGTATATTATTAAATATTAAAAAATAATATTCTTAATTATATATTTATATTAATAATAGTAAAGTGGATTTTAATTTTGAAAAAAAAAAAAACTTAATTTTCTTTTATTTCTTTTTTAATTTTACAGATTTTTCCATCAAATCCATCATCGTTCTAAATACAAATTTTTTTGGATTATATATAAAATACAAAATTACTAGGTTTATTTAAATAATTAACAAAAAAAAAAAACATAAAAAATGCAAGGATTCAACTGGAATTTCAGTATTGTGATATTAGCCGCTGTTTTATGCCAATTAACATTGGCGATGCCAAGTATTAGAACGAAAAGACAAAATGAATTACAATTTAATGATGAACCATCAGATTTGAATCCAATCGATGCTGAGGTAAGCAAATTTCTTATTATTATTATTACTTTTGATCGAACCATAATTGGAATGGGTTGAGTGAACTAATTCGATAGTGCCAATTTTAAAGGGTGTATCTAAATATTTTGTAATACTTTTTACGAATAGCATCGTAAATGGTAAAAAACAAGTTTCATATTTTCCAACCACAATTTTGTGGTATAAAAAAATGGTTTAAAAAAATGTATATAATTAATTATTATTGCTGCAATTAAATAATCTCAATTGTTTAAAATTAAGCGATTATAATTTAATTATAAAAGTGTGACATTTTCCGAGTGCAATTGCTACAATATTAAGTAATTTGTTAATATTATTCGTGTTTATAATTAAATGAGAAGAATTACGTAAATTTTATAGTATATTACGATAATACCTGTTTTTTAAGGATAGGATTTAACGGTTCGTACACACTGGGAATTCGATTTTAAAGGTCATCAATCTATAACCAATGTTGTCTAATTTCAAAGTGGACTTTCAAATTTGACGGAATGTAATTTTTAATTAACGATAATTAATACAATTTTTTTTAGAATAACCTTCATTATATGTATATATAGTAATTTTTTTTATGATTTTGACCCTCGAAGAACTATCATATTTTTTAATGTTCTAGTTTAATATTTTTAAATTAGTTTAAATCGTTTTAATTAGGAAAAAATGTACATCATTTTGTATGTTCTATGTTTTTCTTTTTTAAATTAATTTGTTATATAAAAATTAGCTACTTCTATTTCTTAAAAGTTATATCATTAAAAACAAACCATTTTTTTTCGTTTAGTTGGGTTTGTACCCAAATTCTCGTCTAGTCAAGAAACATGGTTCCTTAATTCATCATAAGTTTCTATAACTTATATGATGTTGTTTTTTGCTTAAATAAATGAAATGTAAACAAAAGACTTTAAAGCAAATACTTATTTAAAAAAGATGTACTTCAAAATATATAAAACTAAACTCTCTTAAAACCATTTATTTGATTATATATGATTTTATCAATGATTTTTTTTTTATATTCAAGAATGACATAATATTTATGTATGCAAATTTTTAAGCGATTACTTAAGACCAAAAAAAAAATATATCCTAAAAAAACACGACTTATTAACAAAAATTCGTAAATATGCAATGTTTTTTAGTGCCTTTCAATTATATAACATATAAATATTACGGAATTTTATTAAATTAACCTTAAAAATATTAAAATAAAAAACAAAAAAAAATTATTTTTAAAATATAATATGTTAAATAGGCACAGGTATGAATGAAAAAAAACTCCCAAATATATAACCTGAACAGGCTTGACACACATTCTTATTAATTTCTAAACGTGTCATGATTTTATTTAAATAATTTTTAACAAAAAATATTAGTAATCTGCTTGCAGATTTGTGTTAAACAAAAAAATAACTTATTCAATGCCTAAAAACAGGTATAAAATTGTATTTCCATTATTATTCCCCAAAAAAGAAGCAAAAAGAAAGAAAATTATCTTTAAGGAAATCAAGTATAATTTTTTTTTTCTCATAATTATTTTATTGATACTACTTTTCCAAGAGATAATGTCGTGAAAACTCATCCGTTATGTGGTTATATACCTAGGTTTAGAGAGACAGAGAGATCTTTTAAGTATGATGCTTTTACGTTATATAAGTGAAAGTTAAGATTTTTCATGAAAATCTACCATTTTTCCACATTAAAATATGAAATTTTACTTAGATTTTAAAAATTAATGTTGATTTAATTTTAATTCGAATACAAATATTATTTTATTTTCTTCTTCAAAATCTACCGAAATTTAGGAATCTTATGATGATTTAGATCGCGAAAAAAGAAAACTTCCGGATGCAAAATTCGCTGGTAAAAATGCTGTTATTGGATTTGTTTTCGGTGTAAGTATATAGTAATTTTTAAACCACTTACGTTAGTTAATTTTGTCTTCTTCGGGTCTTTTATGGTAAATTCAATAAGTTATGCAATTCTTAATTAACACTAATAATTGATTTTTTTTCTTGTTCGTTTATTCAATTTGTTATTTGGTTTTTCGGGGCTTATTCAAAATTACTTAATATCAAATATATTAGTTTGTTATATATTCAATTTTTTTTTTTTGTTGAAAAAGTTTATGCTTGTATATGCAATTGAGAATTTCAATTACTTAATCTGAAAACGATATTATCTAATAAAAAAGAAAAAAAGTTAAAGAAAAGTCTATTAAAACTTGTTAGTTTAAAGCAATTTATTATGAAATTTCTAAACATTGTTATTTTGTATTATCGTTGGAGAGATATAAAATCGGTTAAATCGGTTTTATTATGTTGCACGCAAATTAATCTTAGATAATATATTAATATTTTTTTTTATTTTCCTCAAAACACATGATTTATTTTACATAATTCCAATCATTTTTATTTTTAAAACAATTTCATATACATAACATATTTTTATAAATAATCATAAAATATATTATTATGAGCCTAAAAAGAAAACATATATATTCAGAAAATCGATAGCATAATCGATTCAAAAACTCGTTTCATCGAACAATTGGATCGTACAAATATCGAAAAGAATCGTCAATACAATATTACAGCACCGCAACGTATCAATGATCTTCAAGGTTTGATAACAGCTGTTGTCTCACCAAAGATCACATCAATCACACAAGTACTTGGTAGTTTGACGACTGGTGTTTTAGGTGGTATAACGGGAGCAAGTCAAGCGGCCGGTGGTACCGGTGGACTTGGTGGTATCGTAACGAAATTCTTACGTTTATCTGGACCAATTTTGGGTGGATCATCTGGTGGTACAGCAACAATATCAACAGCGCCGCCATCTGGCGCATCTGATGAAGCCGGTTATTAGTAGTGTTTTTTTTTTCTTGTTTATCATACATTTCATCTGAAAACATTTCACGTTACAAACAAAAAAATAAGACAAAACAAATATTTAGCACATTTAAGATGGAAGATGCGAAATAGACTAAAATGATTTTCGACATTATATGTAAATCTTACTGGTGATGAAAATGATGATGATGAAATTTTTTCTATATCGACATGAATATTAGGTTTCTTTTAATTTATTATATTAAAATTTAGGTTTCTTTTTTATCACCAGTGATTGTGTCGATCATAATTTCATCATGTATGCAGTTTCGAAATATTTGGCATGGACTAATAAGAAAAGCAAAAGAAAATTACATCATAATCGTGTGCCATTCGTCTTCTAATAAATAATCAATCTATTTAAATACTTTTCCAATTTTTTTTTTGTTATTTTGTTTATAATTCTTCTTAAAACTCTTTTTTATAAAGCAAATCTTTCATAGAAATTTAATTGGCAGAGGTCTTGGCATCCTAAATCGAAAGGAAACATCTAGATGTTGTTGAAAATCATTTTGTTTAGAAATGAGCCCGAAACATATAAAGAACTAAAGGATGCTGAATCAAATTTTCTGCATATGAATCAGAAATAACCGGGAGTGGAATTCTGTAATTGGATTGTAAATGGCATCGTTCTTCAGTACACTCTAAGAAATGTCCACCTAGATTTAACCAAAATAACTAGAAACTAACTAGAAAGTTGGGTTCTACTTAAAAGTACTATTCTTCTAGTTCAATATTTCCTAGATTCCAATATTGTACATAACAGAAAATCAATTTTAATCATCTAGTAGAAATTACTAGCTACAAAAACGCTGCGTATCAAGCGAAATAAAGCTGAACAAGATTTCCTTGGGAATACTTCTAACTAGATTCGTTCTAGTAGCTTTTAACGAGAACCAAATTTACTGTCTAGGATTTTTGATCAGAATCGAATAACATAATTTCACTCCAAGTCAAATTCATGTTGATAAGCTATTTACAGACAGCTACAGCCTACTCTTGATGGATAAAAAGATGTCTTATAATGAAAATTTTCAAAACGAAAATCCTTAAACTTGAACTGGAAATCCATGACTTCCAAGTTCCATGAATGTGTTTTGGCCATTCGTATTCGACTAAAAAAAAACCTTAAGCAACATTTTAATTTGAATCATATTAAAAGTTCATAAATTAAACAAATATTTCGAAATTGTATATATTGGTAATGTTTTTGTCTTAATTATGCTTCATTTTTTAAATTTATCATACATAGTTTATGTTGTTTTATTATTGGTTAAAAAATATTTTAAAAAATCTTAAAAAAAAATTTAAAAAAAAATAGAAAAATATTAAAAATATGACAATTTTTATATTGATTATCAAAATTTTTTAAATTTAATAATTCTGTTAGAAAAAATTAATTAACAAACAATCAAAATTTTTTAGTTGTTTTTTTTACATTATTTTTTAAGGGAAGTTTTCTTTTTTAGTGTCCGGCCTTAAATGATTGGTGTAAAAAATTTATTTTTATTTTGTTTACTTTGTAGTTATTTGTAAATAATTAATATTAAATATTGTAGAATTTCTTTTATTTTCTTTTTTCTTTTGTTAAAAATAAGAAAGAAAAATATATGAAATTATTAATTAAAAAAATTTATAGAAAAGAAAATAATAAATTAAAAAAAAAGAAAAAAATTAAAAATTGTGTTTTAATATTATTGCTCTAATAAAACCAGTTCACAATTAAAATCCCTCAAAAAAACAATTTAAAAAATGCTTAAAAATGTATTTTATTGTTAAAAATTTCATGAACCAATCCAAATAAATTGCAAAATATATAATTTTATGTGCAGTTTTTTATTTATTTTATATATTTTATTTCATTTGAATTCAAGTTATACTAAAAAAAATCGCTGTTTTTTTCGCGTTTTACCTTTCTCAATAAAAAAAACTGTGTTAATATTGGAGATTTTGTTTTTGGAATTTGATTAAAGCCATTTTTTTTCTTCTCACTTTTCATTTACAACAAAATTTTAATTATATTTATATGCAAGTAGACCGTAAACTTTAATTTTACTCTGAACATGGTTAACTTGTTCGTTGCATAAGAATTTTTCGAAAGGTATTAAAATTAAAACAACTCAAAAAAAAGAAAAAAATTAGTAATAAATAAAACAAGTATTTGAATTTATTTTAAAATGAAATTGTTCACATTTTCGAATAAGGTTTTATTAGATCAATTTTATTGAAATGAATTTTATAGAAAATTGTAAAATTATGATAGTAAATATTTTTTTTTTATTATTTATTTTAGGCTAGTAAAGGTTCTGGTCAAGCTTCTGCTCAAGCATCAGGTCTATCAGGTCGGCCTACTAGACAATTTCCAATACCACAAGCAACGCGTGCACCTATCACAACAACAACTGATGATACACCAGATTTCGATCGGACAAATGTTTCACTCGATTTACCATCTCAACTTTTTAGTAACAGTTTTAAAACTGTAACCGATATTTCGAAGATATTTGGCGGTTTCGTTATGGTATTTGAGAATTTTCTTAATATTAAATTTTTAATACTAATTATTTAAAAAACTTATTTTCAGAATTCTTCACGTCGTTATGCAAATTTTGTTAATTTCTTCAAACCACTAATTGGAAATTCTCTAACAATTGAAGGTTTAAATCCACCTCCTCCAACAACAACAACTACTCGCAGGCCATTCGTTTAAAAATTTATTTTTTAATAACATTTTTAGTCATTTACTAGTTTGAATTGTTTCTATTACTATAAAAAAATTTTGTTTATTTATATTTTATATTATATTATTTTTTAATATTTCGTTATATTTCATATTTTCATTATTTATATTTTATTTTTAATAATAACAATTTGTAGAAATGCTAAATTTGATTTGATTTTTATCTTTAACTCGTTTTTTAGATTTCTTGCTTTAAAATTGTTTTTATAGAAATTTGTGAAAGAGGCCAAGGATTAATTATCACCATTTAATTTCGACTCAACAATCTTCATTTTCATAATTTACTCAACGTATATCTAGATATGCCAAAGCTAGTCATTTATGCTGGGCTTGTTGTTATTTTTTTGGAAAATTGTGATCCGGACTCTAAGAAAATGGAAATTTCTTGCTATTCCTGCTAAAATTGATAATTCAGAAATTTTCAAACTCCTCAATATTATCATTTTTATTTAAAATATGAAAAAATGTATGAGAAATAATTATTAATTAATTTATTCAAAGTACATCTCTATTATATAACTAAGCTATTAATTAATTAAAATTTTCCTTATAAAACATATTAATAGTCTTTTCTAATACTAGTCAAATTGACCGGTTTTGCTAGAAGTAGGTATAGAGATTAAGCTTCAGTTCTAGTGTTAGGAAACGAAGAAGTTATATTGCAAATGTAGAACGAAAAGATCCTGTTCAGTTATGGTATATGACACAAGATAAAAACCCATATTATACATATAGCCAGGATCGCAGGTATGTTCTGCTCTAAAAGAAGAGGAGGAAACTAGCTCTGGTGATAACTGAGGTCGAAAATGTAATGGAGAGTACTACGGAGACGACGTACGAATCTGATCATTTGTACGGGCGCCAGGGCTAGTTAGTCCAAGTTAATAATCATATTATCAGTGTTTAATGTAGTACTGTGAAAACATATAAAGTGTACCGGACGTAGTTTTATTTATTCCATGAAATTGTTTACACTGTAGAAAAGCTTTGTTTTATTAAACCGCATTCAAAGGTTTAAGATTTTTTTTTAAGAATTTCTAATAATTTGTTGGAAAATTCCTTGACAAGTACGCCATCTATTTCATACTTTTGGGTGGAATCGCGATCATTAAATTATAAGTTACCGAAATATGAATTTAGGCGATGTCTTATTTTAACCAAAATCATTTTAATTTATCATTTTGAATTTTAAAAGAAAATACTATATTAATTTGTTTCTTTTAAAAATAAAAATCGAATTTACTGAATAGGATATGTACACCTATCTAAGTTTACCACCAAAATTTACCATAGACAAAAACCATTTCGAAAACAAATTTTGAAAGCTTCGACGTGCTTTAATATGATTTGAAAATCTTTTAATTTAAAATTACTGTTAAAATAAATTACAGTTGAGAAGCTTTAAAAAATACAATTTAAAAAGTTTAAAGTAAGTTTGTTTAATAATGAAATAATAATAATTGACAAGTATTTAATTAATGAAGTTTATTACAAATGCATACAAAAAAATATTATGACATTATTTGAAATTAAGTAATGAACATGTTCATCAAAATATTTGGTTAAGCAATTAAAATTGTTTTTTAAATTAACAAAATTTTGTAATAATAATGTTCAATATTTTTCTTTTTGCTTTGGTAATATGTTAGATTTTTATGATATATTAGTTATGTAGCAGATTACAAATATATGGTTTCATTGTTATCTTCAATCGAATAGCGTGATAATTATTTTTAATTACCTAGATCTTGAGTACCCGACACCTAATGTTCGAACAGTCAAAATATACAGAGTTCTTTTTAAAGAAGTTTCTAATGAAGGTTTGAAATTGTTAATAATTTAATGTTCAAAATGATATTTGCTAGAAAAATGGTAAAACCAGGCACATTAAAAGAAAGCGGAAAAGATTAAAGATTTTGGGGAAGCCTTTATTTATTTTTGATAAACATTATTTACAGTATTTAGATCATATTCATACAATTTGGAGCAATGATAATTCATTTTCAGATAATCAAATGAGAACTTCATTACCGTGAAAAACTTATAAATGATCATTACGGAATTGACCAAATGATCATTATAAGTCCTAGTCTAGTATTCCCAAACAGCACATTTGACGTATGGTAATATAAAAATTTAACTTAGCATAGTACAAGGTGGAGTCCAAAGTAATCAGGACGTTAAAAAAAAACAGAACAAATGTTTTTTTCGGCAAAATCAATTGATTTTATTCAAAATAGTCTCCTTCTGCTTCAATACAGCTTTTTGCACGGTCCAAAAGCATGTCGAACGAGTGTTTTAGCTCGTTGGCCTGTATGGCCGCCAGTATGCCGGTGCAAGCCTTTTGAATGGCCTCTACGTCTGCATAATGCTTTCCTTTCATCGGCAAATGCATTTTTCCGAAAAGGTAGAAGTCGCACGGTGCCATATCCGGTGAATACGGGGAGTGGTTGATGGGTAAAATGTGATTTTTGGTGAGATAATCGGTCACAAGCGTCGATCGATGAGACGGCGCATTATCGCCAACTTCCATCTTCGCGATATTCGGGCCGAACACGTTGAATACGGCGCACCAAACGCTTCAAAACTCCTAGGTAGAATACCGCATTAACGTTTTGACCGGGTGGAACAAATTCTTTGTGGACAATACCCTTGGAATCATAAAAACAAATCAGCATTGTCTTCACTTTTGACTTCTCCAGGCGCGATTTTTTGGGTTTCGGCTCGTCCGGCGCCTTCCATTCAGCACTCTGGCGTTTCGTTTCTTGATCATATTGAAAACACCACGTTTCTTCACCAGTCACAATGTTATAAAGGAAGTTTTTGTCCTTTTTGACCTCTTTAATGATGTCCTTCGAATGTTGAATTCTGAGAAATTTTTGGTCGTCGAAGCTCATTTTCGCACCGATGACACAAACATACTGCACTTAAAACGCAATAACTTCACTTTCAATAGATGAAATGTCATGAAATTCTCACAGGAAGTCGATAAAGGATAGCAGATTCTAACGCACCAGTCGACATATAGATGGCGCCACTAGGGGCGCTAGATTCAAAAAGTCCTGATTACTTTGGACCCCACCTTGTATAGAGTCACGAAGACTACTTCTACTAACATTAGATCTACTTACGTCACATGTGCTACTTGGGTTATTCCTGACATCAAATCAATTTCTTCTCATAAACTTCTTTTATTTTGTTTTAACAATACGTCGGAAGGAATAATCAAAATGCATCTTTATTTGAATCTTATTAGTAAATAATGTGTCTTGTTCAAAATTCAAATTTCAAGCCATTATATGATTTTTATGCAATCGGAAAACTCTCATGTACAAAATACAAGATACTATCAGAAATTGATAATAAGTCTTCGATTTTAATTTATTCTTAATAAAATATTCTTATATTTGCAACATTTTCCCATATCGAATTAACCAATAATCCATTCATGTGTGAAAATTAGCTTTTTTTAATATGATTTTGTGATCCAAATATGTAGATTAATTTTGATTTAGCAATTTTAATTTATGTGGAATTTATTTATCGTGTAGGTAGATAGTAATCTCATGATAAAAATTTAAGAAAAAACTATTTTAATGAATAAATAACTAAAATAAACAAATGTGAAAAACTTTTGTAATATAATTAAATAGCGAGTATATAGTATAGACTAAATCGAATGCAATCGAAGTCATGCAAGTCATGCTTATTAGCATGATAAAAAAAAGAAGTAATTTATTTAAGAAAATACATATGCTATGCTTTTTGAGGCCACTGATTTTTAATACGATATACCCGCCTTTTTCTCGAATAATAAGTTTATCACTAGGTTAACTTTTTTTTAGCTTTTTCTCATAAGTTTATTTAACAATATAATTTATTATGTTAGCGCGATTTAACTAAAATTGAATAAAACAATATTAAATTCACAACATATAAAAATTATGTTTCTATTTTCTTAGTGTTAGTTATTACATAATATCGCAATACTTTTAAACATATTAAATCGAACGAAAATATGGCCAACACTTAGTTTTTGTCAGCTTTAAGATTTACCACTGCAAAAATTTACCGCGATATCTCATACCTGATGGTCGGTTGGCGTGGTGCTTTACCTGAAGTAAATAAGTTTTAGGTTTTTTTGTTTCTGACTTTAGTTTTTGATTATATTCGAATCGGCTTAGAGCTTTTTGGGCATGCGGTTTTTTACTTAAATAAATACAATTTAATATTTCTTCTTATTAACTTTTTTTTAAATATTTATTTAGTTATTTATGTTTAATATTCAATTGTCCATGCAAATTTGTATTTTAGTGGAGTGAAGTGAATTTAATAAGAATATTACATATTTCAAAGAACTTTTAATAGAATTTTTTGACAAACAACGACATTATTATTTCATTTAAAAGTGAATAAATATGATTCAATTTTAAAATACAATTTAATTTTTAAATGATAATCAATTGATTAATGTGCCATTTTGGATAAAATTTAAGTTGATTGAGATTAAAGGTAAGAAAAAGATGAAATTGAAAGTAATTAATTTTGTTTTTTGAGACATAAATAATTGATAATAAATGGGTGAGGTATTTCGGTTGACCTTAATCAGATGTTTTCAATAAGGTGATTTTGTTACCTTCACTTTTCTCAAGGTAGTACTTTTCTTTCCTTTAAAGAAAACCACAAAAAAAGCCAAATATGTAAACGAGATGTAATATTTTGGAATTTTCTGTTACATGATGATGATTGAAAAAATATACTTTTACTTAGGTATTAATGATTTAATACGCGTTTATGTACCAGTTTTGATGTTAATCTAATTAAAATTTATTTATCTGCAACACCTTCGTTTTTAGCGTCTAAAAAATGCCTAAATTTAGTTTATTTTAATATACAAATTAATTTTAATCTTGTTACTTATTAATTTTTTGTAAGAAAAATTTGTAAAAGTTGAATTAGATCACACTGTTTCGAATTAATGTGATTGGAGTTTTAGATCTAGTTGACTTCATATAAATTCTTACATCAATTTATATTGGATCCGTAATTCATTTGGCGGGAATTACCTTTCTTTTATCATTTTTATATAAGTCTAAATTTTATTTAATTTACATTTCAATTATTTTAAAAAATTTAGTCTTTTTATATCATTTTTAATCTAATTCGTAGGACGTATCTGCATAACAAATAAAACTAGTCCCAAAAATTAAAAACTCGCCCACCTTTGGAAGGTTCAGGATACCTTCGATTTGATGTGGTACTCTCATTGACATTGGAAACAATTTCTGGTGACTATTTCAAGCTGTTTTTGATAGTTTAGAATTTTTTTTATAATATAATGTCTCGTCAGAAATTCCGAAACAAAGTCACAAATAAATATTTTCTGATATATCAATGTACTTGTTGTATTTAATATATTGTAAAACTGGATAATTGTTTATAATACTGACGTAATTGATTGACAAAAAAAGACTTCTAAGAACAACAAGTTTGTACATAATATACGTAGTATAGATTTTTTAGTTTAAAAAAAAAATCCAATTTGAACATAGTTCAAACGTTCAATGCTTGTTAACAAGCAATTTCGCCTCGACCTGCTTAATAATAAAAAGATTCTCCTTGAATTCTTGAATAGTTTCTTTTTTTGTTTACATATTTAGCTATAATTAGAAAAAAATAATAATATTTGTTTAATAATAATGGTTTTGGAAAACTTTCCGGTGTCACTGAAAGCTTCATTTCACAATGAAAGCCTATAAAACGTCAGTCTTGATAAATAAATAAAACCACAGAGTGTGCTAAATAGAGTTCTCAATGTGTATTCATTGTTGGTCATAGCTTTGGTCTGCAAAGTATGGCACACCTCGTTAATAGTATTTGCAAACAAGACTGTAAATACATGCATTAAGGTGACTTTTTCTTCAGACTCCAAATGTTACCAAATCAGACTCCAAGTTGAGACACCTATTTACTATATCGTATGCCTTTTCCTAAAGCCTAATAAATTGCTTTGCATATTTTCAATAGACATGTTTTCTTAGGAAATTAATTTTGACAAGTCTGACCACTATTGCGATAAATCCTCAAAATTTTCCCAAATCACAAGGTTGTATGAAAGTAAGCCATTTTTTCCGCGCTTTTTATTATCATTTACGCTGGATATGCATTGTCATCGGTTTGAAAATGATGTCATCTAAATTTTGTCACATATGAGAAGATTCTTTAAGAACTAATAAAGCGATTCCATTTTAAACTTTTAAATCAGCAATTATGTTATATTCGTTAAGAATTCGTACGTGTTTCATTTAATAATTAAACACAACAAAATAAATGAAGAAAACCGCAAAAATAGTGGTTTTTTTTTTCTTAAATGAGAAAATTATGTGAATCTCTTGAGAGTTTCATTTTGCTATAGTTTCGAACATTTTCTTGTCGAATTAACTAAAAATATCATGAAATTAGAGTCATAATTATTTTTATAATTCAGATTAACTACTTTTGCAGTTCCGACATATGACTGAGCTATATTTTTACACAAAATAATATTGCTAGAATATTGAAAGTTTTTAAGAACTAGATTTTTGCAAATCATAAAACAGAGTAATAAAATTAGTCTTGAATTTCATTAAATTACCCAAAATTAATTTATGACCAATTAATTTATACAAATAAAAAAATATTTACGTTTCAAATTTTTAAGTTTATAATTATTGTGATCATAATAGTATTAATTGAAAAAAATTTACAAAACGCATAAAAAAAGCTTATTTAAATTGCGATACTGATTATCTTTGTTGGCAAATCCTCCACAAATATTTTCATGGGTCGAGGTTGTTTTTTGGAGGTGTACATATTTATTATTTTATTTTATGTTTTTATTATCCCAAAATGGAACCGAGTGGTCTCATTCAAAAGTTTATCAATTTACATAAGATCGAAACTAATTTGGGCCCGTTCTATATCAGTACTGTAATGGTAGTTGCTCCGCTCTATCAAGTGATTGCTATTAATTTCTTTGTTAAGTTAGAAAAAAAGTTATAACAGAAATGGCTAATATAAATCATACAAATTCATAATTCAAAATTGCGGAAGCCAAGGGTACGTGGTAAGATCAAAGGTATTAATAAAGTGAAGATGAGGATAGGCCAAAACAACTTTTATTTAACATAAGTAATTTACATTAAGTCTTATGGAAAGTGCTTTGCCCGTCTATTCTGAGCGCATTCATAACAAGTTCTGACTGTCATAACATGAAGTCATTATCATAACTTTTTAAAAAAATACTACTTGGTATTCTGACCCCGTCATAACTTATTACTGTCATAAAAACAGGTCATTAGTTCTGACCGAAAATATTTTACATCATAACAAAATTTTATATGTGATCTCTGAGTGATTCATTTGATAAATATGGAATAACTTCCACCTTTTTTTTAAACACACAAATATTTATACCTATGGAAAAATTTCAAACCTACACAAACATTTTCAAAAGTATTTCTCAAATAACCATAACAACTAGCTGGAATTATAACAGTTTGAACTGGTATAAATTCATATTTTAGACCTAATTATGACCCGTTTGCTAGAATACGGATTTTTGTAGCAGTCATAATTTCAGTCAGAATATTATTATCATAAATATTTATGACAGCAAAACTATCACATAGCCAGAATAAGCGGGTTAAGCTTCTAAAAATTACTTCCATAAGATTGAATTTAATTTACTCATGTTAAATGAAAGCTTTTTAGAATTTTACATATCTTTACTAATTTATCTTTGGTGAGATATTAGCAAAAATTTGTTCTCGTGTTTTAATAAAGAAAAATTATTACAATATTCAATTTTTCTTGAAATTTTCTTTATTTCTTCCAATTGTAAAAATTACAAGCGTTCTATAGCTCCATAGTAAATTAGGAGCTTCGGTTTATTCCTCGCTCGATGACATGTCTACAGATGAAATGTTGTAACAACAACGGGTTACCTATTTAACATTTTGGCTAACAGATAAAAGAAACTCGGCGGTGTACTTTTTAATTTAACACTGAGTTTATTCAACTACACGGCACAATTAAATGACATAATTATTAACCATTTTGAATAATAAAAAGTTAAGTAATCATTATTAATAATATTTTATTATTACTCGTATAATAACGACACTTTTATTTAAACATGGTGGGCATAAAATCCAACAAAAAAAAAGTCGATTATATTACTTTTTGAGTGACTATCAGCCAAATTTTCGCGAAACATTGGTCAATCTCAATAGTCTGGTTTTGTCCAAACTTAATAGTTAGGTTACGCATGAAAGCTGATCAAGGCCATTGAATATTTAGTACTTTGTAAAATTTTAATATGTTTTGGAAGCGGAATTACTTCTGGTTTTAGGTTTTTTGTTGAAATTACCCATATTTAAGTTGTTATAATATAAAATACAAAAGAAATGCCTTAAATCGGATTGCATAGCATCTTCTTTGTGAAAGAAAAACTAACTTTGTGGTGGTTTTTCTTAATTACCATTCTTTCACTCAAATTATTTGACTTGGTCTATAATTGTTGTTTTTGTTGCTTTTTTTAACACTATTTTTGTTTTTCTTTTTAAAGAAATATTTTCGTAATACTTTATTAAATATTTAATATTTGTGTTTTTTTTATGAAGTATTAAATTTATATAAACCTATTTATTTGTGAATGTTTTCACAGGGTGTTTAAATATGGTACATATTTGAAATGTTTATGTAAAAGAATTCGTTTATAACAAACCATGAAATTCTATCAAATTCTGTTCGTTATTGTAGGTAAAGAAAAATAAATTATGAAGAACCGAGCTCTGGATTTGAACCAAAGCCTAATCAGCTCCTAAAAACGACGTCTTAACCAACTTGATCATTCAACACTGTATTTATTAATCTGTTCGATTTGCCTTATCTAAACGTTATTCAAACATTACATCTGCTATTCGGGAATACAGCAATTATACTATAACCTTTTAATTCTTTTATGCCAATTATTTGTATTAATTATTTTATTCAAAACCTAAACTAAACCAAAACACCTGTAATCCTATATTATATGCCTTTTAGAATTAAAATCAATATGGGCATGTTTTAAAAGTTGCGATAATTTGAACCTTTGAGGATTTATAGTCTTCATTTGTGGATTGTGTTTTAATATTTAATTTCAAAACTTGTCATAGCTCTATAACTGTCTGAAAAGAAATAAACGAGGACCTGAGAAGAGCAATAATGGTTTATGGAATTTATTCTACCAGGGTTCTGGTCAGGCATGGTTTTACTATAGAGGTGAATCTATAAGCATACGCCTAAATAATTTATACAATTTTTTAATGTTAAATAAAGTGTAGAGTTAAAATTAGAATACAAATAAATTGGCATTAAGCAGGTTGTATAGAATAACTGTTGTATTGCTTGAATAATATTATATTTAGAATTTACGAAAAAAGGCAAATGAACAGATTAGTAACTACAGTGTTGAATGGTCAAGTTGGTTGAGACCTCGTTTCTAGAAACTGATGAGACTCTGGTTCAAATTCAGGTCTCGGTTCTTCATGTATTTATTTTTCTTTGCCTACAAAAGTGTAATGTTTTTCTTTAATGCGGTCACACAAAATCAGAATTGTTAACTGGTCGAAACGTCTTTTAGGCACTTGAAAATAATTTAGATAAATCTTAGTGTATTTATGTACTTTAGTTTATTTACAATTTAATCAAGTTTTTTGTCCCAATTAGCAAATGGTGGAAGAAATTCTTCATTAGTTACCGTGTTTGGATTGGTCGAAGTTTAGATCTCGTTACTAGTAATTGTTGTGACTCTAGTTCAAATCCTGATCCTATTTTTATATATTTTTCTTTAACAAATCAAATTTCTAAATCGGTTCCTATATTATTTTCGTAACACCTTGTTATATAAATAAATTGAATGTTTTATAACGAGATGAATTTTCAATTCCTGTACAAAAAAAAACAATAATTTATGATCGTTGAGTAAAAAATAAAATACATTGGAAAATTAATTATTCATATAACGCGTTGTAATAACAAATATTGAAAAATATACATTTATTTTGTTCAATTATTACGTGTTATATTATTCACATTTTAAATTTACATTCAAATTTATAATAAACAACCGCATTAAAAAAGGAAACAGGAAACAAAACCCCGAACAATCTCATCTCATCCTTTACAGCCTAATTGTCTCATAATTTGCATATCCATCATAGGATACGTGAAAACTATATATTTTAATGGATTCTATATGATATAATATTTTTGTTCAACAGCGGACGAGCTTCAAAATTGAATTTCGTAAAAAGGAACTATTTATATTTGTCCAAAAAAAAAAAATAATATTATTATCATCAAATAGAAATAAACTCGAAAAATCCCAAAAAAATATTGTAATTTTCATTTCCAGTATCTAGCATACCATAAAATGCTTATGAATATATGAGGACGTGTGGACAATTTCATATCCACTTCATACATATGGCTATTCCGAACGTTTACCATACCAATGATATAAAGAATGGCCGAAAAAAAAGAGTCAGTATGTTATGACTATTGTCTTTGGTGCCCAAGGGATTAGTCTATTCCAGGTGAATATTAGTTTTATTCGGGAGCTTTCATTCGTGTAACTCTTTTTTAAAAATGAAGTGACTTTTTCAATTTTTGTTTTGGGAAAATTAATTTTGAATAAATGTTTCATTTTTTTGTTGATCATTTTTGGATGACCGACCGTCATTTCAAAATTTTTGCTATGTTCATCACGTTTTCTGTTGAAACACTATTTTAGATATGAAATGATATTTGTCAATTTAGTTTTTATTTGCAGGATGATGATGATGATGATGATGATCTTCTCACCTGGGAGTTTTTTTTCGGTGTTTTGTTGTTTTATGAAAGTCACATTTGATTGGATTCATTTATTTTAATGGTATAACAACACTAGCGGAATGGGAATGCTCTCACTTTTAGCCTTGGATCTCATTTAAAAAATTTCATTATTTTTATTTTACTCAGTCGTTTATTTTAATTTGTTTCGATTATTTATATAATCAGAATATAAACGTTTCGGTTTATGTGCAAAAGTTTAATGACATTAAATTTGGGTGAAAGAAAAAATGTTGAATAATTGAATAGTCAAAAGTCGATACAGTAGGTGTTATATAGGATGCGGATTGTTTTGGTCCATTCGGTATCTTTAGGATCGTTTTTGAACCAGCGGTTATTTCGCCGCTCATAGTTCTAATGTCATCTCCCAAGTGACAGAAATTTAGTATTATATGTAGGAAAAAACGATAATTACTTTACGAAATTGTTAATTTATGTTAGTAAATTCTCTTAGTTTCTTCTTATTTTGTTTTTAGTCCTCGTTGTAATCGGGGTTATCTCTCAAGTGACTTAAAACATCATCTTCCTTCTTTCATTTATCATGCAAAACTCTTATTTGCATGACTATTATTCACCCTAATCCTCGCTCAAATATCTCTATCGTTATGTAGGCGTCTTATCTCCATGACTCATATTTGACTTGGACCTTTTCTTAGTCTTATGATAAGTTATCATCCGCTTAACATAAGACTATCATGTAGACTTCTTATCTACATGACTCATCTTTACATATGACTTATTTTATCGGGTAGCTGAGTCTACTTGTTACATCTTATCGATCTTAACTTGGCCATCCTACATATATTCCCGGTGAACGAAATGAGTTGATAAACGCTTGATCAACGTTAGGAAATATTGAAAACTTATTTCCATTTTCTTTAATATGCATTTTTGAAACGAACTAAAAGTTGTCTTACACAAAAAAGTATTCACCCTTAAATTTTGGGGTGGTCAACTGAGATAATTAAATTTATATATTTTCAGAAGTTATTGCTCCCAAAATATATAATAAAAAATATGTAATTATTGTTTATATCCTAATACAAACAAATTTCATATGTAATTCGAAATTACACTTTTTTTTTACCATATTTTTATTCGATTGAATCGATTATTATTGACTAAAAAAATGATTCGTTTTTGATTGATCTAAATTCAACAAGTTCCATGACCAGGAAAACATGATAAATTGGCCTTGTCTTTTGTTGACTCAACAAATATATATATTTTATATCAAAACAAAAGCAGAAACAAACGAAGCCAAGTTTATTTCTACAATACTTAAGGTTAATGTATTGAGATCACGCAGGTAAAGCTTATTTACCTTGTTATCAGTACATATCCTATATGCGATGAGATTAAAAATGTATATGATTTTCCGGACATGGGTGGATGATGTGGTCGAATTTTTAATTATATGAATACATGTCCAACTTAAATTACTTATCACACATAATAGCATTCCTAAAAGTGTCCACAATGTCATGTTGATGGGTGGGAAGTAGGTTTTTTTTTTTTGTTTTATTTTATTACGAATCGTGATTTTGTAATAAAGTAATTGAATTAACACGTGAACAATGTTTTTCTTTCATATAGAGAAGGTGTTAAAACATCAAATTTCTATGAATTATCTAACTTTAAGTTAAGTGAAAACTTTCACTTTTTTTTTCTTACCATACATGTAAATTGAATTCAATTACGATGTTGTAATATATTAGCTTTTCCAATTTTTCAAGGTCTCTTTCTCTTCATCAATGTTAACCCTTCACCTGTATTTATAAAAGGTAAAATCGATTAAATGAACGAATCGTTAAATAAAAAGCCGAAACCGAAAAAAAAAATCAGCACAATCTTTAGTTTTAAGTTAACAATAAAATTGATTAGCGGCCTCGTTTTCTTAATCTTCCGTACCGGACCGGTGTTTTTTTGGAGCGCAGTTTTTTTATAAACATTAAAATTTTGATATTATGAAAGTATTTGAGAAAAAAAAAAACTGTTTAAGAAAGGTAATCTTATATATAATAAAAATAAATATTGGCAATTTTTTTAGCTTAAAAAATGAACAAACTTTTTAACTAGGTGAGAGCATCTTTAAATTTTTTTTTTCCTGATTTCATAAATTAAAATTTAATGTAATTTGAGATTATGAAATTTGATTATAATTAATAAATGAATAAAATTAGGTATTGAGTAAGAAAAATCTGTTTAAATTGCAATTCGTTCCATAATTAAAACATATTAAAAAGATTTCGAAACATGTATTATAATGCATTGAAGCATTGTCTTGCTTCCATAAATCAAACAGTAGGTGGGACTATTACTAATTCAGAAAATTATGAAATCTATATGAATTTATGAGGTCAGAAAAATATGTCGATTAGTTTTATGTATTCAAACTAAACTACTTCGTCGAACAATTTGAAATCTGAACGCATTTCAACTTAAGGTTTTCAAATAAATGAGCTTTTAAATATATGACGTGTAGGTGATATTATTGTAAGATTGGTTAATTATATTTTTGTAGCTTTTGTTCGTAATGAAAAATTGGATGATACAATTTTTCAGTACATATTTATTTTTAATGTGTATACTCCAAGTATTCTATGTCAAAATTGTCTTTCAGATGCCCCAAGATTGATCGTTGCCTTTTTGACTGAATTTTCGAATCGTACTAAGCATTTGACTAGTTGAAATAAAAATGTTAAGTTTCACATACCATACGGTCTCAAAGAGTTCAAAATTCTTGCAAAATTTGCACACAACTTTATTTTGATTAATTATTTCATTTAAGAGAAACAAAGCAGAATAAATTTGAAAAGAGAAAATTAGACGCAATCTTCCCAATACCTTCTCTGAAAATGACAGAAACAAAAAATTCGGCATAAAATAAGGAAAGGAAATTACAATTTTTCATTAGAAAGAATGAAGTAACCTAAAAATTAAATATATTCTATTTTACATCGTACTTCATATAAGATAATTGTAGCAAGCGAGAGCATTAATAGTCTTATAATAGTCTTATGGATTTTGAACTAAAGAAAGAATAAAACAAAGAAAACAATCGAAAATATTTTTAACTCAATTTTTGTAAACAAAACCCACGTGTTTCCTTATACTTTTAGGCCCCAAAATGAGTAGAAGAGATTTTTTGTTATGGACATTACAAATATTTGAGTGTTAGTTCCCGTATCAATAGTGATTCTTATTTTTTACATAAAACTTAGAATTGTTTATTTTTATCTCTGTTGCACTAACATAATCCGAAAACCTAATCCGAAAAAAATTATAGATAGCTAAAGGGAATCATATGTATTTCTAGGAGAATATTTCCTCTTTTGTATTTTTATAACGATTTTTCTTTTTCTTTCGTATAATAATTTATTTCTCTTCGTAAGCAGCCATTTTAGCTTAAAAATGTTGACTTCTTTTAATCACTTTAAGAACACCAATTATTCGATTATTCAATAATATGGAAAAGTAATTAATTAACCACCCATTAGTAATTACCCTAGAGATTTTCAGCAAAATTGGACATACATTTTTATGTTTTTTTTGGTTTTGCAGCAAAATCATGTTTCATTTATTCGTTGATAATTAATGTCTTCTATTTATTATAAAATGGCTAATATTTTTGTAAGAAAAAATTGCAGTGATTACATCTGTGATTGCTTTTTACCTAAAAATTAAACTTATTTTAATTATCATTTATTTTAGGGAAAAATAACTAAATAATTTCGCATGTTTCAAATTTATCGAATACCTGATATAACTTATAATATCTATTTTAAAAGAAAATAATAATTTGTTTTTTTTTTTAGTATAAATTACGCTAATTTATATTTAAAGCTTAGTGTTGATTATTTATAATCCCTTTTTTTTAACCCCATTTACATAATGAATTCGTTACACTTCTTTTAGACAACATGTTTTTTCTTTCTTCTTAAGTGCACACCGTAAAGCCATTCTTATTTTATAAAATATAAATTTGATATTTTTCTTATTTTAGTTATTACTAAACATTTTTTTGTTGTATTTATTTTTTTAATTAAACTTAAAAGCTTTGAATTGTCTCTACATGGAAAAAAAACGAGAAAACTGGTACTAGAAAAAAATGTTAGCTTAACGGAATCACAAGAAGGACGAAAAAAATGTACTACTATAGAAAAACTTAAATATAGAAAGTTTTTTTCTTCCACTTCAAACTTCTTATATCAACAGAACCGGGAATTCCCTTCACTTGTTATATGATTCAGAGACCCAACATTTTTATATTAGATAGGACAAGGATATTGGTATATAGCTTTGGTCGTTTTGATTCTTGTCCTTGTTTCGTTGGGTCTGCTCTTTTATATCTACTAAGATTTCTGATTTATGTTTAGGCTGTGTTTTTTCATGGAAAACTTGTGTATTTTTCTTTTTA
This sequence comes from Xylophagus ater, assembly GCA_963422695.1. Taxonomy (NCBI): domain Eukaryota; kingdom Metazoa; phylum Arthropoda; class Insecta; order Diptera; family Xylophagidae; genus Xylophagus; species Xylophagus ater. Next base: position 6,543,741 of record OY730478.1, read on the forward strand.
ACTCGAAATAAGTTAAGAAAAAAAATATTTTCTTAATAATTTCTTTTCTTTTTTTTTTTAGTTTATTCTTATTTATTTAAAGTTTGTGGAACTTTTTTTTATTCTCGGTTGTTTCGGTTTATATAAAAAGTGCCATCAGAAGATTTTCTGGGTAAGAAACCATTTCTTACCTTACTTGCACCAAAACACAAGTAAATATATTATTTTCATATTATTTGTTATATTATGGCAAGAAAAGCTAGTTAAGTGCGGACAAACTTTTCTAGTTTTTAGTCGTTTTGAAGAAAAAAAAGAAGAAATATAATAAAATAAAATGAAAAACAAATTAAAATAACATCATTAAAAGTTCAGATTAGTATTTGAAGAACAGAAGATGTTGAAAACAAGGATTTTCTTTTATAATTTTAAGGATTTACAATAAAAAAAGCAGGCAAAAAAAGAAGGAACTATGACAGAAAAGTAATTTCAAGATTTTGATTGCTTTTGTATTGAAGTTTACACAAATGGAAGTAATGAACTTGTATTTGAAGAAACTAAAGTATTGAAAAAGGGCAATTTTTAATTAACACTATTTTCAATATAATTCGAATAGTTTTTTTTTTCTTGGATTGTTTAACAATTATTTAGTATTTAAATACATAATTAGACTCGTAGTTAACAAATCTATAGTCCAATAAATTATGAGAAAAAAAAACAACAGCATAAACTAATATAAGACCTAAGTTTAAGCTTTTCCTTTTGCAGAACTTTGTTAGCCACGCAAATCTATTTTGAATATTTTATTTAAAGGAGTCAATTACTTTATGAATTAAATCTTTATCGTGTAAATGAATGGATGGACGTGTGGCCCGACCAAACTTATATATCGTACTTCGTTCGAGACATTCAGGAACTTCAGAGAATTTCGTGACATATCACACGTAGGAGACATCATCTTGTGGGACACCAGTTACGAAACCCTACTATGATGACGCTACTATATGGGATTATAAAAATTACACTTTATGCGATAATATCCTCTAACATTATCTCTAATTTGATGTTACCCAAACGCTAAAAAGTTTCGTATGTGTTCCTTTATTCTTGAAGACCACATTTCCGTAAGCTAGATGATGTTATTTGCGATATTGCGTAGAGAATCAAAATGAATAAATTTTCCTTGACTCAATTTATCGGTCGTTTTGCAAAGAACACATTTCCGAATTTTATGTTAGTACCTGTGTTTACCTACTATTTTTATTAGTATTCCCAAAAGGATGGCGTGGTGATTGCAGATGCATTTACTATTGACTTTATTAACACAGAAACTTTCAAGTGGTCGCGTATTGTAACAATTTCCCATTTTCTGTTTTTCGAATTATATTTTCTAATAAAACATCTTTTTGACATTTATTTTCATTTCTTCTTTTTTTAATAATAATAATAATAAAAAAGAAAATTTCTTTTATAAATTAACTTTAACTGACCACTGGAAAATATTTTTTTTGACTTGCATAAGTTTCATAAAATCATAGAAACGTATTCATTCTGTACTTTTAAAAAGGCTAAAAGTTATATTTTTTCTTTTCATAAATTTCAACAAAAGTGTACTTAACTATTTAATTTTCTTCTTCTCTCATTTATGATTTTATTAGGTTTTCTTTTTTGAATGAAAATTGCTGACCATTACCATAACACCATCAAGTTTCATGGAAATGGCAAGTTATTCAACATAAACGGAATTAATCTATAGAAATTTTTTTTTTTAGTTCTACATAATACAGTCATTATTTAGGTAACTGAATAGATTCATTTATCAATGTTTCAGTGTATATATAGAAGGAGTAGCATTATCCGCCACACCTAAGTGCTAGCTAATTAGTTCGGTGGTCTATGGAGAAGCACATTTTAAAGTTTTTGATGATTTTAAGCAATGTGGTTGTCTAGGAATGACCGCATAACGCATCCATTTAGTTTTTAACTTGAGTATATTAATTGCACAGTGGGTTTTCACAGGTAGACAGGTGGAATATGAGATGTAGTTTGAAATTGTTAGAGGAATATTTAACTTGGTGGTGTGTATTAAAGAATTCATTTCATATCATAATGATTTTATCTTTTCTGTTTGTTTTTTTTTTTTTTACATATATTAGTTTTATTCATTTTGATGTTATAATAAGGGTATTCATGAAATCTGGGAATTTTACCGATCGCGTAAATGTATAATTTTCCGAGGAGTGTTTCATGAACCTCGTGTATAAACTGTGTAAATTTTGTCTTATAAATATAATTTTGTCAATTTAATTGTTAAATTTGATTAGTTTCGACTTGCCTCCGATATTTTTAACAAAAAATAAGTAGTATTTCTTTAGTTCTCAAAAAAAAAATTCTTTTTTTCTCCTACTACAATTGTCAGTTAGATTTGTATAAGTTTACGAGGTTATTTACGCACCAAAATCGTCGCGGAAATTTCCCAGGTTTGTGTATTGGACTCTCCATAGGAATTTTGACAGTTCATTTACGAGGTGGGAAAATTATGCAGTTTACACGATTTACGAGGGTTTTACGCGTTTTCATGAATACCCATAATATGTTATAATTTACTACAATATTATCTTATTCAACCAGAGAGCGGTATATTAGTTCTTAGATTCATTCATTTTCATAAAATGAAGTATGAACAACTTATTTTAATTATAATTTTAAAAACCTTTAATTTAGTACTTTAGATTAACGAATTTATTTAAACAGAAAATCAGTACACTGGAGGATAGTGATAAGTCTTCTAGGATTATCGTACATTTTCATATTTGGTTATATAAGCTTTAATTGTCCAACATTACAATTTTTCAAACTAGCATACAATATTTTAGAAAAGTCCTCACCGCGTCCCAATAATGTGTGTCTAAAATTTTATCAATAAAACTGCATTGGAAGAAGAAAATGGATTATTAAAATTGTGATAATAATAGCAGTCACAAAAATCTTCTATTGTGGAGTGTAAAAATTTTCTTTACTAATTCTTTTTTTTCCTTTTCTTTTCAGGAAATACATTTTCTATTACAATGTTGTTGAAATTGTCGATAATTTTCTTATTATTAAGCACAATTAGATCAGATGATCTCATGGAGAATTCTACAAAACTTGTACGTAATAAACGTGGTTTTAATCCTTGGGGATTTTTTGAGAAAGTTTTCAACATGAAAAGAATTCTTGATCAGGTAATTTTCTTTCAATTTTAGTTTCCCAATCGAACTAAGAATTTAAAATTTCTAAATTGTACTGAACTCTTTCTCCTTTTTTTTAATTAGCAATACAATGACACAGTATCGTCCCTTAATCAAATTTACGATATTCTAGCTGATGGTTTCTCAGATACACGTCCCATTTTGGGGGGGAAGGGGGTTGGTAATCATTATGTTATAAAGCTTATTCAACATATTATTTTCTTAAGTTTCGACTTTTTTTTTTGGTTCATGATTTTCACATAGATTTATTTTTATTACTTAATAATACCTTTAGGTAACATCAACTACTGGTGTACCATCGAATGATACAACAATTCAGACAACAACTGAAAAATTTAGAATATCTCGTGCAGAATTTGCGAAAATACTTGAACGAAATAATCGTGGTCTTAAGAAACTTTATCAATTGGAACTCAATGATGCTCTCAATGTAAGTTCGGAGAATATACTAGTATAGTTATTTTTATTCGAAAGAATTTTAATATTAATTAATTTTTTTATTTTATAGCAATCACGTTATAGTATTCAAGATTACAAGAGAGAATATCAAAATGCCATAAAACCCATAAATGTTGGAAAGAATGTGCCTAAGACAGGTCGTCGTTAAACGAAACTTAAAATAGTTAGTTCTTAGATTCGCCAATTTTAGTTCTGTGATATAAAAATCAATAAATTTATTTAAAAAAAATAATAATTATTTCTAATTTAATGGATTTTGTTGGTATACAAATATTTAGAGTAATAAAAATTATATATTCTCATTATATTGGATTACCTTTTTTGAATCATTTTAGTAGAAACAAATAAGATACAGGTATATAGTCCTAAACAAGATTACTTCTATAGAAGATCATTGGACACACTGGAACCACAATGATGTGACCTAAGCCATGTTCAGGATGTCAGCAGAGTAATTATTTATGAATAGAACATGAAATTCTAATACTGATATTGGATTTTCTATAGTCTATTATTTTATTTACTAGTTGACAATACAGTATGTGGGAAATAGAGATAAATATTCAACCATCAAATGGCTTCAGACACTTGAAAATGTCATCGGTGATACTGTATAAATAAATAAGGGTTAGATAACTTCATTTTGAAGCAAATTTTGGTTCACTTATCAAACATGTAGCTGAATTCTTATTCAATAATACTCAAAAGATTGTATTCTTTAGATTATCTTGAGAAGGAGGAAAAAATAAAGGGTACTATTATGCATCTTTACTGGCCCAGCGATAAAAGAAAATCGACTGCATATGGCATAGATAAAAGTGCTCTTCTATCACGACAATGCATCGGCACACCAATTAAGATTAGCGAATTGTGTGAGTTACGCTACGAATAAATTAAAAATCTTCTGTATTATCCAGATTTATTATCCTGTGACTGTTATCTCTTCTCGAAGGTGTAGAAATGGCTTGGGGTAGGAGATGTGCATCGAATTCGGAAGTCATTAACGTTGTAAATGCTGCTTATTTTGTGGATTTTGACGAATTATATTATTCGAAAGAAATAAGAAAATTGGCTAAGTGTATCGAACTTTAATTTCACATCTTCTTGTGTATGTTGAACTTTCTAATTATCATACATCACAATTAGTTAAAAGTGGACATATCTCTATATTTTGCTCAGCACGTATAAATTGAAACAATCTAATATTCACGTAGGTCCTGTGTTAGTTCCTGATGATTCAATTCAACTTAAAAGAAAATGTTTATAAAATACATTAGTTTTAATGAAATTGATATTTAATGAATATATTTTTTCTGGAGTAGATATATAGATATCTCCAGAAAAGAATATATTCATTAAATATCAATTTCGTGGTGTTATTGACAATGGTCAAATAAACATAAATATTATTATTGAATAATGATTTGTTGTTTGTATGTTTTTCTTTTACCTTAATTCTGGACAATAAAATTCTTTCGTTTAATCAAAATGGAACATAAATTCTTGTATAGATGACAGGAACATATATGGTTTTCTTTTTTCATATAAAAATTTGTATCCATTTACTTAAGCAATATGCGGTGTATGTACTCTGGAGTATTGTAAGTGTAAAAAAGTGAAGGAATAAAGCAAGAACAAAAAAATCTTATGAAGTATCTCTAAACGATGAACACTCATCGGTATTTTTTCCAAAGCTTCATCCTAACTCACATTCGATATCCATTCAAACTTCTGTTCTGAACGTGAGACTAATTTTTATTGATCTCTTGGGAATTTTCATTTTTTCTAACAAACAATGTAATGAAAAACGTTCTTTTTTTACCTTGCATCCATTCTCAAAGATATTTTATACTTTAAGCTTTATATAGTATTTTATAATATGGACATTGGTTCTCGTACAATATTTCAGCAATATTGTTAGAAGAACTTTCTTTACTTACTAAAGCTATTAATCGTTGATTCTGCTCTAAGAATAACTTGTGTACGAGTGTATATACGTATCCTTGGGTTCGGTGAAAGATTAAAGAGCAAACACACTTCAACTCTTTTGGTTTTGTTTTTTCTACTGTAATTCCTTTGAATGTCTTTTTTTTGGTATTTATTTTATTGGATTATTTCGCTTGAAATATAGATAACTAACTATTGGGAATATTATTTGCAATTATCCTGTATGAGATTAATTATATTCCTTTTATATTTACAGTATCTACGATGATCCTGATATTCTCGTTTTTCTTAAGGTGAATACATCTGAAGTTTTCGTTTTTTGATTCTTTATAGTCGACGTCCACGGACATATTTTTTCACTCATTTTTGGGGATTTATTTAGAATTTATGAAAATATGAACTTACAGTGGATTAATTTTCAGAATCCGCCTAGATTCATTGGTTCACGATTACGAGTAATGTTGGTTCTTAACTTCCGTAGAACAAAGAATAACCTAAAAACTTGTAAGGCTCCCAATTGAAAGGTTCTCTGTTCAAATGGTGATCAATTAAGGGGATATATCAGATTTGATATTGTTTAAGAATTTTTAGCTAAACAAATTCGTTCGTTGGAAAACTATGGTACACTTTAAGCTTTAACAAGCTACATCAATGTATTGGCTTTATTCCTACTAATACCTTCTTGGGAAAATCAATTCGAATTGATACTTATTTGTCGCTGGCCTAGGTAGATGTAGCCCTTTGAAAGAAATGCTTTTTTTCATTTATTAGTAATCATTATATTATTTTTATATTTATTTATTTTTGTTTTTAGTTCATTGAAGAAAAATAAGAATATTTAATATTTACCGAATAAATTTTATTTTGAATTATAATTTATTAGAAAGAAAAAAAGAAAACGGTTCAGGAATACGGAAAAAAAGTGGAAACAAATTTCTTTTCAACATCCCTAAGAGTCAGCGACCCGTAAATTGTATTTTTCGATAAAAAACATGATCCCAAAAAAAAAGACGACACACACAGGAAGAAGATATTAATTCAAAAAAAAAGAAAGATTCCAGAACTGCAGAAGGATAACAAATTCATGTTTGTTGAGCTATCAATCAAAATACCGCACATATAAAACGGGTACAAGCTTGAAATAATAAGAAAATGAATTGATTATATTGAAGGGAATCAAAAGCATTACACTATTCCAAACAATGTCCTGATTTTATCCTTGACTTTTTTTGATTTTCTAATTTCAATGAAATCAAAAGGTTCAATGTTTTGATATACGATTTGGTTGACTAGTTTTTTCCCTGTTTTAGTCGATTTCCATTCTGTTAAACTTTTACAAAATAATTTTTATTGGAAATTTATAAAAATAAAAGCACAACACAAAAACCTATCCAATAAAATTTTATAAAAGCAGAAGAAAAGTACATGAATGAATAAATAGAAAAAAAGATTTCGAAAAAAAGCTACCAATTTTTTGGATGGAAAAATCATTGAAACTTGGTATATGAGGTGGGCTTTTTAATCAATATACTTGGCATGCCATTCAATTAAAACTTTGACGTTCGGTTTAGGGAGATTCGGGTTTCTTTAGTTTGCCCCTTTTTTTTACCAATTCATAGGATTTTGATTTTCGCGACTGATTGACCTTTTTTCTCTTCCGAATGAAATATTTTAACCGTGACATTTAACCCGTTATCTAAAACCCTATGTTATTTATCTTCACCCAAAAATATCTGTGGATTTATATACAAACATAAACATTCATTTCTGGCTTGATTGAAAACTTTTCATTTTGTGATATATCCTTCTTCATCAACAAGGCACAAGGAAAAAAGGAGAACAACAACAAAAAAAAAAGGAAAAACTTTGAGACAATGAAATGAAGTTTTACAGACTGTTTGACACCTGATTTAAGCTCCACTCTTGTTTTCTTTTTTTTTTGGGAACGAGTAATTGGTAATTCAATTAAGTAAAATGGTAAATGTTTTCCCAGTCGAAATTCTTGCGGATGGAAAATTTGTTTCGGCTTTTCGGGAATTTATATATAGACGTGGAGGATAAAAATAATGAAGTTTTTCGATTTTTGTATTTCCTTTTTTTAAAGGAAAATTAAGGAGACGGAATTTTTTTTGTTGTTTATAAGAAATTAATTGAATGAATGATAATGAATTTTACAATAATTTTAAGAATTTTTGAGGTAAGAAACAAATAATGAACGAAGATTGTTACAAATTCCTTTATTGTTCTTAATTTATTATTAAATCACGTAAATTTATAATTAGATATTTTCCTTTTCTTTTCCTTGTTTTTTTTTGGGTACGAATATATAAGTTCGTGTTATTTTATTTGAAATTAAATTGAGTAAAAATTCAATATAGCAGGAATTTTTGGAATTTTGTAAAATAGGTGAAAGTGGAAGAATATTGGCTTACAGTTTGGGAACTAAATTATAAAGAATTTATGATATTGTACGTGTTTCGATGTTAATTATGTGATATTAGAGATTATATGGAAATGAATTAACTTAGGTTAACTTAAAGAATAGAATGGAATAATCTTAAAACTTTTCACTAATTGAAACAGAATTTTATAAATTTTTTTCTCAAGATCAGAGAAGCAGAATTTAAAATCGCAGTCGTCGTTCAAGTGAAAATATTGCAGCTGTTAGCACAAGTGTTGCTGAATAGCCAAGGACATCAATTCGTCGTCGTTCACAGCAATTAAACTTTAAACCTCAAAAAAAAGTTATTCAAAATTTTGGTAAAAGATTGACAGCCTGTCGAGCCGAGCAAAGTAGGTCACTTCAACGACATTATTTTTCATTAATAACCGGAACCGGAACTTTAATTTCCAATAAAAATAAATAAACATTTCCCACAATTTATGTCTTTTATTTAAAATTTAAAAAGATACCTTAAATTTGAACACCCATTTTTTTGAAAGTGGCCGGATAGTGTACATGATTTGGACAAATTGTTTGTTCTGAATCAGGAAGAAAATATTTTCATTAATTAGCGTTTTTTAGTTGCAAAAGTTGGTAGAGTTTTATCTTGTAAGGTAAAGTAAAGTAGAGAAAAAGTGAAGAACCGAGACCTGGATTTGAACCAGGGTCTCATCAGTCTCATGAGGCGAGGACGAGGTCTTAACCAACTAGACCATTCTACACGGTCTCTACTACTGTTGATTTGCCTTTATTCTAAATCATTGCAACTGCTTTTTTGTCTTAACCTCTCAATTATTTTACAAAATTCAGATGTATCCTATTTTTAACTCTTACAATCTCAAATTTTCCCCCTTAAAATCTGCAATGTTATTACTTATTTTCATTTTAAAATCTTGGTCACAACAAAACTACTATCAATTTTCAGAGCTTTAACTATTATTTGAACCAAAAAGAAAAACATTTTTTTTTTTCAACTATACTGTTGTAACATGTCGTAACCTTTTAGAGCTTTTCCTAAAATCCTGCAGTTATTTTTGGTAAAGACTATAAATTATTAAATTTTCATTTTCTAAGAAATATTGTTAAAATGATTTCTTATAAATTCTATGCTCAAAATTATAGTATATTAAGATGAAAAATATATAAGCTTATCGACTATCAACAATGTGTAATAATATTGATACAAAATATTCATAAATTCTCGAGTTTCGCGTTTTTAAAATTTCCACTTAAAATAACTTAAAAGTTTTCATTTTCCATTAATGAATATATTTTCTCAAAAATTCTCAAAAATATTAGAAATTAGTGAAAATTTTGTTGAAAAATTTGCTTCAATTTATGAAAACGAAAAAGAAAAAGAAATCTAAGTTTTTTTTTGTGTAAAATTTTATACAATATAAGAAAAATAAAGTTTCGACAATCAATTTTCATATGTAAGCTTTTCTCCAATTTCATATGTGTATAAAATTTCAGGTGCATATACAATATCTATAAACATTTCTGCTTTAGAAAAGAAACTTTTCAGCATGTTTCAAAGTTTTCGCGAAAAAATTGGGTAACTTTTCTTTTCGTGCCATGTATAAAATTGCAACGCGAACCTATTTTAGCACGTTTCAATTGTGAAAATAAATAAAACAAAATCTATTTTTGTTTATATTTTTATTTAGTTTAAAAAACTTTACAACATAAGATTTTGTATAAGTGTTTGGGATTTTTGTTTCCCAGATATCTTGACTATATTTATCCTTTTTTCTTCTGTCTAGTATCCTAGAAATAAATTTATACTTTATTTTCCAACAAAATTGGCTTTTTATTGTATGTGAAAAGATTTTAAGAAAAATTGTATGTGAAAAGAATTTAAAATGATTTTTTTAAAATTAGGTTAAATCGAAACACTTGTAAGAAAATGCAATTTGATCGTAGTCTAATATTTCAATTAAGTAATTACGAATTATTTCATTATTCTTAGGAATTATTCTTGTAAATAAATTAAATTAAAAACTTTAAGAATTTTAAGAAATACAAACTAACGAAAGTGCCACTAAAAATATAATGAAAGTACAAGATTTCATTTCAAAACTTTTTTGATGACAAAAATTTTATTTATAACAAAAAATCTCAGTGGAAGAAAATTTTCACCAACAAATATACTTTTGTATTCTAAAAGTCTTCGTTTTTCTTGTTTATTTATTTATACAAGTAACGTCTGTTTGGTGGAAGCTTTCTCTCTATTCCTAAATATTATCATCATGACAACCAAAGGTCTATAAACACTAAAAGTCCATTTCATAAAACACCAAATCGTTATTAAGTACTCGTCCATACGCATTTCTATTTATACAATATCTTTTTTAGTGAATCTCTTCTTCAAGATTTCAAGATTTTAAGTTTTTTTTTTGCCTTTAAAATGTTCATCTTGTGGTCGTCAAGAAGATTTTTGGCTAAAAATTCAAAAGCGGAAAATAAGGTTTTCTTTTAAAGTAAAGAAGAAGACAAAAAAAGGGATGTAAAAGCATAGTATAAATGTCACCAACATTTCTGTATTATGATTTTAGCCAAGTTTTAGTTAAAATTTTGTATAGTTTGAAAATCTCAAAGGATATAAAATACAATGAAGAAAGGAAAAATGAATTTATAAAGTCATATTTTTCGCGAGATTCATCGTTTCAACTTAACCTCTATGAGAAGAAGTGTTTATGCCTAGAAAATAATATTTGTTGAAAAATAGAACATACGACATTCGTAATGAAAATAAACGACTCGCAACTATATATGAGCATAGTATTACATTGTAAAAAAAAAAAAAAATAATAATAATATTCCTTTTAAAACCTTACATATCTTACAATTCTTAGAATATGAACGTTAAAAGTAAATGTGAATAGAGTATATGACCAGAAAAAAGGGCTTGGGGATACGAAACATCACCAAAATAGTATCCTATTTAAAAGAATAACAAAGATGAAAAAAAGGTGATAATTTAAGGTCAAGAAAAGCAGTCTTCATTTACTTCTACGACCGCATAAGATTACATTTTGATACTATTTCGTTTGTTATATAAATATATATGTATACACTTTTTGGTACTGATAACATCCTCCATTGTATACTATATAGCACATAAAACACTTAGGCATTAAGTATTATCCTATGGTTAGTTAATTATGTGTGAAAATAAAGTGATCCCATTCCATTGAATATATAAATACATAAAAAGGCAGATACATATTTTGGGCCTCAGGTCGTACTATAGATGTATATAATCGTATTTATATAAATACATTCCCGTTTGGAATATCTTTATTTTCGCACAAAAATTTCTTTCAATAAATATATGAGTACGAGTATGATGGTTGGGTAAGGATCATCTCTTCATGCTTTCATGGAAGTTATAATTTTGCGTGTTACCGCATTTCATTTGCGTTATACAACCACCCGCAACGTTTAAATTCAATGTTATAGATAAAAATGGAATCGGTTTATTGTTTTTATCCTTTTTTCGTTGTTTGGATGGATCATTTTCAGTTACAATTTTACTGAATGTTTCTTTATCCTTAAAGAGTATAATAATGTTATTTGTTGTCGTTGTCCTCACACCAAGTTCATTTATATACCATAGTGTTGTATATTAATATAAGGAGAATAATAAAAATGTCATTTACTTAAATCGCTTAACGTGTTTTGGATTGTGATCCTTTTTAATGAAATATTAGTTCATCATATAACTAGAGAGATTACTATATATTAGTTACTATATCTATACCTGTCGGAAATTCTATATAGGTGAAAACCTACTGACAAATAATATTTACCAGTAAATAGATTTTCTTTTTACTTTTTTTTGGTCTTCTTACACTGTCGGTGGCCATAGTCATTAGGCAAAAAAAAACAGCGAAGCTTTAGAGAGTTAGGTATAATATTGTGTAGAATGTTCTTTTTCCCACGTGTGTTGTTAATAAATTAGATTTAACGAGGATTTTTGTAGGAATCCTTCTCTCCTTCTTTACTAATTCAACCGAAAAAAAGAATAAAAAAAAAAAACATTATACGACTCACACAAAAGCTATTAACACTCGCAGTGAGACCGGAGCAGCGTTAATTGTTTACGGAAATGCTTTCGTTAAGCTTGAAACGATGTTTTGGGATTACAAGAGATCAAATTAAATAGGGAAGCTTAAATGTATATACATATATATAAATGCATTAGTCCCTGTTCTTTTGGGTATAATCTCTGGAATGAAAATGAAAATAAAAATTAAAATAAGTAATAAAATTTGGGTATTTTATGTTCTAAAAGACTATTTCCTAAAAAGTGTTAATTTTATTTGAATAGTACAAAATAAGATTATAAAATTTATATTTTTTAATTATGAAAATTGCATGGTTTACGTATGAAAAGCATCAGGTAAGTCAAAGTCACTGTGGATCTAGGTATTTCATATAGGTACAGGTACAGGTATATATTAAAAAGATAATATAATACAATATATCTCCTCCTATCGAATAAGTACACTGACCAGTGCTATATTATGCAAACACATCTAATGTTCACCCAATATCACATATACAGCTAAGAATATTTTTTCGGTTGGTTGAAAATATCAAAGAGAATGCCAATTTCATATTATAAGCAATAGAGAACTTGAGAGCCCCTTTTAACAGAGCTATCACTACTCTCATTTAGTCATTGCATTCCATATTATATTTAAATATCACGCAGTTGGAGTCAAACAAACCTTGTTTAAAGATTATCCATATTCGGAAACTATAGATAGATTTCGTTTTGGAGGTTCAACTCGAATATTACAAATAACTTTTCCAAAGTTGTATAGAACTTAAAATCTTTGTCTTTCGAAAGTTTACAAGATCTTCAACTAGATTTAATAACAAAATATAATTCTTTTCGTATTTATGTTTCTTATTAAGATGCTCCTTGCACTTTAATATGCGTAATAATACCCCAATTTAATTAAAAACAATTAGAAACTTAATATAACATTTGATTCTTTCCATTAATTATTTCTATGCGTTAGTGACAACACTAATATACCCTCTGATATAATAAAAATACTGCTCCCAATATGATAATGATAAGAAAAGATGACATTTACTACAAGTTAGCATTTTTAAAACCCGAATGAGGTTATCATTATTTATTTAATAATAATTTAAATTCAAAATATATTTTATTACTAAATTAATAATTGTCAGTCTTCAATAAGTATTGTAACAAACTAGTTGCACAAACGGAATATAAAACTTAACAAGTATAAAAATGTATCGCAAAACATTTGTCTGGATATTATTGGTAACAACAGTTCTGGCAACATGTCCTGAAAATAATGAAGAACCAACATTTTTCCAAAATGTTGGTTGTGCAATTCATCGTGGTGCAAAAAAAGTTGGTGAAACAGTTAAGGACTCTTATGTTTATGTCAGAGATAAATTCAAACCTGAAAAAGATCAACTTACAACCACTACTGAACAATCTGTTGATCCATTAATTGATGTAAGATTAGATGCGAAAGAAAGTTCTCCGATATGGGATAATAATTTGGAAACTTCAACAAAGATTGACGATCCAGAAATCGGTGGACGATTCCTTTTCAATTCAAATAAAAATTGTCCAAATGGAGCTATAGTCGATCATTCTGGCAATTGTAGAGGTTAATCGAAGATGATTTTGTTAGAATTATTGTTCGGTGTAAATAATTTTAAGAATTAAAATCAATTCTAGGAAAATTTTTTTTTTTTGGGAGAAATTATTGTTATTCTTTTAAATTTTAATAAATTTTTTCTAAGAAAAGTGATTAGTGATGATTAAATTATTTAAAAAAACGAAATTTTTTGGAAATATTTAAAAACAAATATGCCTTTAGAAAGTTTAAAAGTTCAAATCGAATTAATAAGAAAAATATTGACTTTCTCAATTTAGTCTGCTAATGAGATTCCCCTTGAAGATAAACTATGTGTAAAACCCAAATTTCATTAAAAAAAAATACTTCTTTCAATACAATATTAAGAAAAGACGATATTTATCACCAAATTAAGACTTCTAAAGTTGATTCAGGTTATCAAGACTTATTTCACACTCAAACGAACATTTAGTAGCAAAATTAATATATTTCAGTCTTCAATAAGCTATATAACTAGTTTGTTCGTCGCAAAATTTGAATATAAAATTTAACAAGTATAAAAATGTTCCGAAAAACATTTGTCTGGATATTATTGGTGACAACAGTTCTAGCGACATGCCCTGAAAATGATGAGGAAACAACATTTTTCCAAAATGTTGGTTGTGCAATTCATCGTGGTGCAAAAAAAGTTGGTGAAGTAGTTAAGGATTCTTATGTTTATGTCAGAGATAAATTGAGCCCTAGAAAGGATCAAATCGCAACAACTACTGAAGAATCTGTTGATCCATTAATTGATGTAAGATTAGATGTAAGTGAAAGTGCTCCGCTAGTGAAACGTAGTTTGGAAAATTTAACAACAACTGTATCACCAGAGAGCATTGATGATAGATTCATCTTAAAAACAAATAAAAATTGTCCAGTTGGAGCTCCAGTCGATAATTCTGGGAATTGTAGAAATTAATTGAGACTGATTTTGTATAGAATGATTGAAATTGATATTTTTTTTTGTGTGGCTAAGTTTTGACGAATTAAAAACAGTTCTAGAAAAATTTGATTAATAAAAGATGTTTTTTGTAGAAATTCTAATATTTTTATATTAAAGTGATTAGTGATGATTAAACTATTTAGTAAAACGTAAATTTCGTGAAATATTTTTAAAAAAAAGCAAATAAAATTCATGCATGAATAAAATTTATTAATCTTTAGACTTTTATATTTTCGGCGATTTAATCATATTTTTATAGTTTTTCGTTTTAAATACATTTTTCAAGACGCAAATCAATTGAATTAGCTACATCGGAAGAATGAATATAATCACTTCTAAAATTGTCTTGTTTTTTTTTTATATTTTGCCATTTTTAGTTATATTTTTTCAAACTTTTTATTCAAAAAATTCGATTATTTCTTGGAAATAAATCTTTAACCTAATTTCCATAACGAGCATCATGAGATGACATCTCGTAAACAGTTATGATTTCTAAGAATCAGGTATAACAATAAATTAACGTCTAACCAATTGATTATCTATTCAACAAAACTATAGCAATGAATCATCAAGATTGTTATGGCCTATGGTAGATAATAGATGTGTAGAGATTGAAAAGTTATACCGATTTCTGCATGTCTGTCCATGTACATGATAACAAAACATTACGTTATCCGATTCTACTGAAATTTATAATGTAGGTTTGTAGGTTTACCTCGATTTAATATTGAATTTCAGCAAAATCGTCTAGGAACGAAAACCAGGGTGATTGGGAAGTTCTGTGGTTTTCGGATTTAATTGGAAAATTTGTGCAGAAATGCCGTACAAATTAATCACATACGTTGGGCGAGTAAATAGACGATGCACCCATACCTCGCTTTACGGATTAGATATGTTCCGGAAAAGTTGGATGTAAAGAGAAGAACCGTATAACGAATCAATTATTTTTTGTAGCAGTGCTGCTTAAAGGGAGAAGCTGAAACTAAACAGAAGGTCGCTAATAGTATGTACAGTATTTTTTTGGCCTTATAACGAAATATTTGGGCCGTAAATCGAAAAAGTGCTATAATTTAAAAAAGACCATTATAGCGAAATGCCGTATAAAGAGCGGCCGTATAGCGAGGTATAGGTGTACTATGTTAAATTTCGGTAAAAGAAATCAATAAGGTTTTTTCCTTGTTTTTGGTCAGATATTTAGATATACTTTAAAACTAATATCCTGATTTAAATCAAATTTGCAGAAAATACTTACGCTATAAGGACTCAAGCTACTTTAAAATTAAGACAAATACGAAACTGAGAAATTGAGTTAATTCCTTGTTATGTACATTTGTTAACTACGAACATCATTCTTATAATAAGTTATTGAAAAATCGGTTATATACCGATTTTAAGTTTCTATATGTTTTTTAAGTCAAGTTTAGATGCAACAAATTACATAAAATGTTAAATAGAAAAAGTTACAGCAAAGATTGTTTGTTCAATTATTTAAATAAAAATCATTCGAGCTTTTCTCAGCGTGAAAAATTTCATTAAATTTAATAAATTTCGTAATTTAAATATAAGTATTTAATTTATAAAAAAAAAACAAATATATATGAGAAAATAATGCTGTCAGGCATGTAGTAATAATTTCCGCATAAGCTATATTCACTCACCTGGCTTGAAAGCTCGAAAGGTACGTAGTATTTTCAACCGGGGGAATCTTATAACATGTTCGAAAAGTAACACATTCATATCGAAGACTTGCTTTAAATACCAGGCCAACTGAAGATTCTTTTGTGAATAATAATTTCATTTCAACTTTTACATACACTTTAAGGTCGTTCAGTTAAGTGAATGCAATATAATAGTACTTGATTATTAGTTCACGTTAAAATCAGTTAAATATTTAAAATTGCAATTTAATACGTGATCGTGATCGAAGTAGATTTATTCAAGACTTTATTGAATTTTCAATAAGACAAAAATGTTCAAAAAATCAATCGCTATTCAAGTGTTGTGTTTTGCAATTTTTGCAGCAACAGTGTTAGGATCATGCGAAGAAGAAGAAAGTGGTTTTCCGGGATTCTTTAAAAATATTCGTTGTTCTGTTGAAAAAGGTGCTAAAAAATTCGGTGAAGGTGTTAAAAATTCCTATGACTATATTAAGGATAGAATTATACCATTTGATAATAATGAACCAACAACAGTTGCAACAACCAATTTAACTTCTGATGAATTTTTCGATATAAGACTAGATCAACGTGAAGATTCTGTTATATTGGACAGTGAACCATCGGAGTCTATGACAACAACAACAACAACTACTACTACTTCAAAATCAACGGAGACAAAACAATTGTCACAGAAAGATGCAACTGCTTTTGTTGAACCAGAAATACTTGATAATCGTGGAATATTTGTATCGAAACCGAATTGTCAAGAAGGAGCAATTATTGATGCCAGTGGAAATTGTAGAGGTTGAAAGTGATTTTTGATATAATTTCGAATAAATTTTTTGTTATTTTAATTTTGAACTGTTTTATTTACATTTTAAAGTGCAACATAAAATTTTATCCAAACAGGATAGAAGACAAACAGCAAGGATGCATTATTGACATCTGATATATCCCAAATTTAATTTAAATCCTTCTTTAGAGTGCAAGAAAAACGACATATGTTTACTTCATACTTTTAATATAAGTTTGTAAATTCGATGACTTCTATGAGATGAACTCTACGCGATAATATTTTCAATAATTGTTTATTAATTTTCAAATCAATTTTCTTGTCAGTGTATTTTTTTTTGTTTGTTTCTTCGATCATGCCATTTTAATTCCTTATGTAATTGTCATTGCTGAAAGTCATAACTAGAATATGATTACAGGCACTTAAAAACAATATCTGGTATGGTAAACCACCCAACTTTCTTATACACAATACGTTAAGTTTGATTTTCTTGCAAACTGCGATTGAAATGAACTAATGGAAAAAAGTTTTTGGAGATATATTTGCAGATTTTCGTTTTTTAGCACACATCCAGAAGGAAGAGCTACTGGTAATTCTGATACAAGTTGAAACTTGAGATTAAAATTATCTAAATCGTTGTTTTTGCAAGTCAGTAAATTACGCATTCGAAGAATGCTTGGCTATGAAACTGAGTTTCATGAGTAAGTGCCCTGTTAGAGTATCATATTTAGTATCGAGGGATTTTGCGTTTCAAATCACGGCGTAGTCAAAAGTCTAAGAATCATATTTTATATAATAAAGTGAAGTGATTTTATTATAGATGAGTTAAAAAATAATAATAATAATTAAAACTCCAATAAATACATATATACCGAAAGCGGTTAGACTCCATTGAGCCATTCCGGTATGCTGGTAGGGACAAATTTTTTAGTCTGTACAGATTTATGTAGTATCACTTGTTTAGTAGAAACTAGAAAATACCTTATTATCGAAAACAAATAAAAAATCACAAATAAACTTAAATTAAACTTGATTTTCTAGATAATTTATATTGTGTAGAGAAGTGTGTGACGATGAATATTTAAATTTTAGTATATTTTTAAATATTTACCTTGATTATTTATTTAATGGACGAGTTGATTTCGGTACAAGCTCTTGAAAGTTAAGATGCTCAATGATTTCCTGTAAACAACAGAACATATCAATATAACAATTTTCTGTCTTATCTTAAGTTTGAATCACATGATCTGGTCTTTGGTTGACGTAGATTGATCAACGGTAAAGTTTGGTCACAAAATTTAAATATCATAAAAAGATTTGGTTTTTGAGAACTATAACAATTCTCGGAATGCTAGAAGATAAAGTATATTTGTATAGAATAAAAGAACATGTATTTATTTGAAATAAAACTGTAATTTAGGTGGACGGGGACTTTCAATTTGGAATTCAAATGATTTAGGACCAATGAACTTAACTGTGGTGTTCTCTGCAAGTATTCTATGTAAACGAAAGCTTATTTTTGATTTTCGCATAAAATTAGTTTCAAATCTAGTCAAGTTTTCATATACATATGTACTTATTATCTAACATCTTGAAATGCAGACTCCAGACTAGTCGATAGAATATTTGTTGCGAATATTTTTTCGAGATTATTTAAGAAGATGATAATTTTTCTTTTTATTAAATAAACCAAAATGAGTTAAAAAAATGCAAAGTTCATTGTAATAAAGGTTATCAATAGATCCCATAAAAAAAATCAGCCAAAATTAAAATATTCTAAGAAAAGAAATTCAATTAAATTTTCAGTAAATGTTTAGCTATGATCGCGTTTAAAACGGAATTAATATTGGTAACAATTTTATTGCTTATAATATGTACGAAAAGTTTAGCAATTTCACCAGCTTACATTCGTTATGTACGTCGGAGGCCATCATATTTCGAAAATGATAATTATATGGAAGAAATTGTAGAAGAATTTGACACAATCAATCCGCCGCCACCATTTGAGAAGATCACCGATGATGATCTTGAAGAGTTTTTTAAAAATTCCAAAAAAAATACGAATACAAATAATTTAAATGTGAAATTAAAAACAAAACCATCATGTACAGATATTAAAAAAACGACTAATCGAAAGACAACTCTACGACCAAATCCGTATGAGAATAAAAATCCAGATTATTTTGAATTGAAACCATCGATAACCGTAAGTGTATTACCGCCACCGAAAGAAGGCAAAAAACTACATATTTTGACGACAACAGGAGTACCTATTGATGGAGATGATTATAATGTTGAATATTATGATAATAATGATCTTGACTATGATGTTACACGAGAACATGAAAGAACAACGAAAAATCATAGTTCAACAACAACTGAAAGAATTACAACAACAACAACTAAAGGATTTCAATGGAATTTGTTTGGAAATCCAGTAACAACAACAACTTTAACTCCAAGCAAATTGAATACTACATCTTTGCCATCACTTACAACTCCATCACCCGTCACAACAAGTTCAACAACAGATTATGATATTGAAGAGTTTGATGAAATCACAGAGGATTATGAGGATTCTGCTTATGCAAATGGTGATAATATAGAAGAAGATATCGATGATAAAGATGGCGACAATATTGATGATGATATTTTGATCGATGAAAATCAAATAACTCAATCTAGTTATATAATAACCTCCACGAAAGCACCTATGAAATGGAATATTTTTGGATAAATTCGAATTGAAAAGAATAAATTTTGTTCGAAATAAAGGAAATTCTAGTTTCTTTTATGAAGTTTATAAGCTGTTTTATTTGAATCTGAAAACAATATTTTTAGCTATATTTACATTTGTCAGATAATCCTAGTTCTTCACTTCATACTCACATCATTTTGTCTTAGAGAATAACGTACAAAAATTAAAAAATCAATTCAATTTCGATTTCCATTTCGAATACCAATATTTTTGCCTATATGTAAACTCAATGAAAGTTTCAATTGTCATCTGCAAATTATACATTGATAATTCTCTCTAAATGTAGTACAGTAATTATCGGGTCACTGTCTTCGAAGGAAACACGCTAAAAAACTAATATTGGTATAAAACGATATGTGCCGGTACTGTGGAGACATTGGTGTAGCTGCAAATATACACACACATATCTTGTGTGAATGCTCAGTCCTCTCTCGAACTAGCAAAAACATTCTGGGCAGCCTTTTCTTTGACAACTTAGGGATACTTCAATCGGTCGATATGGGTTGTTTAATTAAGTTTTGTGGGAAAATCAACTACTTCGAAGAAGAATATAGGATACCCATTTTAAAAAGATAATTCTTAGTCTCATAGTGACCACAATGGGTCTAGTGTTGTTGTTTCATTAACGGGACACATCTAATCGGTGAATAAATCTTCATTTCCCTAATTATCCACTTAATATTTTAACAGTAAGTACTGTATTTGCTTCTTAGGTCTAAGCGAGCCATATTTTCCCATTTTCAGAGGAATGCGTGCAAATTGTGTTTATGTGCATAGGTTTCCTCAAACACCCATTTTTATAAAAATTATTTTGATATGGCAAATGGAAATAGTCGCAGTAATTTTGGTGCCGTTTGCTGTTTTTTTGTGATAAAATTCCATAACAAAATTATTTGATTGAAATACAAATATTTTTTGTGAATTGTAAATTTCCATATTGACCTCTCAACCCAAGCGTTTCGCGATAAAACAAAATCGTATCAGTTTTATAATTTAAAAGAAAATTTCTTATTTTGTGCTATTTTTTTTCAATTTTTTCAAAAAGTAGTAATTAAGTACTCGCATCGCAAAATACAAGTTTTAAACTTTTGGAATAACTTCTTAACTTCTTCATGTACTTCTTCATTACAAAATTTTCAATTAATAAATGGAGTTCGGGCAATCACACTTTGACAATTCCACAACGATACAAGACTAGATACAATGAAGAGAGAATTACACGCTTACATAGTAAATATATAATAATATATGGTTTTTCCTAATTTCCGTTTTCAATGGAGATTTAAACTTAAAATGAGTGAATCCCGTTTAAGCTATAAGTTTAACTCGATTAAGTGTTACATACAGTACTCTTTTATCCTTCGATAAATCTAAGATTAAGTTAACCTGGACTGTTACTATGATTACAGAGTTCAAACCCTTTTACCTTTAAACGTCAACCATCCCAGAGGTCGTGTATAATGTTAAAGATTTTAATATAATTCTAAAGGTTTAAATTTTCCATACGTGAAATGTTATTTATTTTTAAATTTTATAAAAGATTTCATATTTTAATTTGATATATTTGATATGAAAAATACTAGGAATTAAATTTTCTAAATTATCCAAAATAATATCATTTTCATTTCTAATGTGAGTGGGTTCAAATTTGATTTCTCTGAATTTCAGAATTATAAAAAAAACTTGATAAAATCTAATACAATTTAGTTTATAATTACATGTAATATCAAAATGAAGAATAATTTAATGAAACCGCAAAGGGATTTAAAGATTCTGCTGTCTGAAAATATAATTCAAAAATTTTATACGCACATACAATTTCGACAGGAATATTTACAATGGAAATAGATACGATAAATCCTAGATCTTCGTCCATGTCCTTAGAACATTATAGAATATCTTATAAAAACTATGAAATTTACTCAATTTCTAATTTTAATTACCGTACTACAACTTAGACTGCCAATAAAGATTTCCAACGACTATGCTTTCAACTGATTCTTGTTGTGTACTAATATCTCTACACATTGTAGATTTTTGTCTTTTTTTCACATGAAAACTTCTGTAAAATAATATCACTGAACACCACCTTGGCCATATACTATAGCTTGGACAGGTAGGTAGGTATACTTATACTAGTCCAAGTAGATTTGAAAATTGTCTCTATAAACGTTAATAAAGTTAACTCTGCCATAGCGGATATCTCTTTTAAATAGGCGATAAATAGGGGATAAATTATAATATAATCGGACACCTCTAATGAGTGAACAGATTTTCAGTTTTATTAATATTTTCTCATTTTCAAACATTATTAAAGTTTCTCTAAAATTCCGAATTTCGAAAATCTTTATTCAATAAAATTTCCAGGAAATTTTTCTTGCTTACCATATTTTAATCTTGTCATGCCCTATGGTAGGTACTACCAGAGGAATCAAAAGTTATATTGATTTATGCATGTCCGCTCGTCTGTGTAAAAGATAACTCAAAAACGCATTGTCCAATTTTGATGAAATTCACAACCTAAGTTGGTTATTCCTTAACTGGATTTGGAATTTCAAGAAAATCGGCAGAGGGGAGCTAAGTTATTAAGCCAAAATCAGGGTGACCAGAAAGTTTTGGTCGTTTTTTTATAAGGTTTTTCGGATTTAATTGGAAAATTTGTGAAGCAATTTCTTTTAAATTATTTACATCGGTTAACTACGCAAATAGACGATACCATGTTAAATTGCAATCAAATCGGTCTAAGGATAGAGGAGAAAGAAATAATCCTAGGAGAAAATAACCCTCTTCCTAAAGTTTTTTTTTTGTACTTTGAAAACTAATACACGGATTTGAATAAAATTAATAGATTAGACTTATGCTTTTAGGATCTAGGTTACCTGCAAATTGGAAGAAATTTTAAAAAGAAGAAACAAAGTTATGAAGAAAAACCCTTGAAATAATATTAGTTTTGACAGTTTTTCTGTCCAATTTCTACCATAGGGTATCAAAAAATTGGCTATAGGCCGATTTTAACTAACTACTATATATGATTTTTATTCTGTTTTTATTAAGAAAATTGATATGCAAAATATAAATATTCGACATACAAATATGATTAACTTTGATTTCTATTCATGTAAAGTTTATCAATAAAATTTCTAAATCTAATAAATAGAATTGGAAATTTTCATAATTCCATAAACAGTTGATTCTCGAAGTACAAAGTGATAATTAATAAAATCGCAATGAGATTTTCTTTTTGTTTAATTTTATTAATACTAATTAAAGTGATCCAGTCGAGTTCAATTGTGGTTCCTATTCCTAATAGCGGCTTTCAAAGATTAACTACTAGTAAGCCGATACTGGCTTATATGATTTTCAAAGCACGTCCAATGTGTAACTACATGGATCATCGCGGAAATTGTTTATTCTTCCAACGCAATTAAAAATCACTGAAATTTTGGCGGGGTTACTTTTTCTTTTTTAAATAATTCTTTTTAGTGGAAATTATTTTATTAAAAATGAATAAAAAACAAAATGTAAATACAAACAATTCTTTGTAAATCATAAATTTTTTATTGACCTCTTATCAGCAAAAGTTACGCGATAAAACCAAATCGTATCAGCTTTTTTGATATAATGAAAATTTAATATATTTTTTTTTTTTTGGATTACATTTTTTCGAAAATAGTCGAATTGCTAAAGACAGTTGTCATATTTTTTTAAGAATATTTTTTCTTTTAAAAGTGTCTCAAAATGAAGTTTTCATGGAAGTTCTTCTTTTTAATAATATTATTCAATTTTCAATTAATCAATGTTATCGATGGAAATCGAGTTATTTTTAAAACTTCAATAAAACCTAAAGAACCGGATATAAAATCTGGAATATTATTTCGAAGTCCAATAATGTGCGCCTATATGGATCATCGCGGTAATTGTTTGGTAAATATTTTCCTTAACAATATTATAACATTATGGAAATTAATTATATACTTTTTTTTTCTATTTTATTAATTAGCCATAACCTCAAAAATATGAGGAAATTTTCATTGAGACACGAAATTGCATTGGAAATTCATTAAATTTACAAATTTTTGGAGTACTTAGAATTTATTATTTAAGTTCATTTTCATTTATTATTAAATAAATAGTTAAAAAAATAAAATAAAGTTTTTATGAAAGAAAAAAATTGGTGTCTAAGTGATATAAACTTTGAAGTCATGTTTGTAATGTTAAAGTTGAAGGTTCGCGAATTTAATTCTCAAAGTTCATATATTTTATACGTGAAATGTTATTTATTTTTGAATTTTTTGAAGAATATCATATTTATATTTAGTATATAAAAAAATTCTAGGAAATAGAGTCTCTAAATTATCTAAAATTATTTAGATTTCAATTACGAGTGGGTGTGTGTTTAAATTCGATTTCCACGAATATGAGAATTACTTAAAACCAGCGACATATTACAATATAGGCAAATTCAGGCACTCTATTGTGGGAAGACATCAAATCTACAAAATAATCATTACTAGTCAGTGCAGTGAGACTGTTTTAATTCTAATTTCTAGTTTAGGATTTGTCCACCTAATTGTAAAAATTTAAATCATCATTATAGTTTTAGTAGTCTTATATTTTTTAATTAGAGAAACACTGATTTAATACAAAATGATTTATATAGTAATAGACCTAACCCTTCTCATAAATCTTATTAGGGACAAATTCTAGACAGAAAAGCTAAAGTAAACACTACAAAATTCCGATTAAGAAATTCCCTGTCTCAACCAGCATCTTAAATAAAAAATATCATTTTTATCTTTTCGATAAAATACTATTATTTAATTCAACAGTTGCTTTTCAAATAACTATATATGCGAGAATTGTCTTGTCTGGTCCTTCATTCACTATGCACTTGAAGTCGAATTCATTATCACTATAGTTTCTTGAAAGCAAAGTATTATAACTTTGAATAAAATGGAATCATGAACGATAAAACTTTTTTTGAATTATTGTATATATCTCTATTAAACCACCAGATTTCAAAATATTTTAATATACCATCAGATAACAACATTCACCAGGATTTTATATAGTTTCTATCGAAGAAACATTCTTGTATAGATTTGGTTGTGTCAGTTCCACTATTCAGAAGTTATGGAAGTCATTTCATCAATGTATTAAAAGAGAACTTTTGAAAAGTTGAAGTCGAATTATTATATCCGATTATGATAAATTTTTGAAAGGAATAAAGATGAGAATTCAATATATTCAAGTGTATATAAAAGTAACCGCATTTATTAAACTTTTTCAGCTTTTCTTTTTTTATCTTTTCATAAACACTTGTGAAAATGATTTTAAAGTTAAAATTGCAGAAAACAATTGACACATTACTTATATGGATAGAAATTGTGATGCAGATTACTTCATTAGAATATTATAGTATGTCGATAAGGAATAGGTAGATACTTGTACTACTTTACTCTCAATCCCACGCAATCATTTACTTTATATTAGTATAATTAGCTTTGGAATGAGTGAATTTTAAGATAGCTAAGCAGATGATCTGTTGAATGTTGAATATTATAATACAGGAGTGCGTGTAGAAAGCTAGAAACTGCAATTCATCGAGAAATATTGGAGATGCCATCAAAAACTTGAAACTGTAATATAGACGAAAACCAATTTTGGTTGACGTACAAGGAACACAATAGTTATGGGGAAAAAAATCAGAACTACCTATGCTACAGAAATCCATTGATGAGACTCTGGTTCAAATTCAGGTCTCGGTTCTTCGTGTATTTAATTTTCTTTGCTAACAGCATAGGGATATACTACAATATAATAAAGGAAAATCTTGGATAAGAGTGTTTTATGACAAAGTTCGGTTTCGGTGCAGAGAAGCTTGTAAAGCTATAAGAAAATAGAACAAGCCAGAAATTAAATGTTGATAGCATTGATTCATAATCACACCTAATATGTACATCTATGAAATATGAAGAAGAACAAAATCCTTGCACCAAATAAAAACGGATGCACAAATTATTGTATTTAATGTAAGACTTTCTTCTATCCCGGAACAACTAGTGAAGAAAAGATATTTAAAGAAATCTAGGTTTTCCAAATTTTCCACCAACTATTAAATCTTTAAAATTGCCATACTGTTTCCATACTTTGCCACATATTCTCCATGTACCATACTTTATTGAGAACCAAAATAATTGAAAAAACCTGAAATTCACTGATATTTTTATTAATATTAGTAATATTAGTATTTAAATTAATATAGTACGTCATATAAATTAATTATCATATTGGAAATTAGTATATTAAATAATTCTTAAAACTAAAACCCATTAAACTAAAAATTTCCCAATTAAATTAAGTATTTTTCGAGGTTAATTAAACTATATTACTTTGGCCATCCTTTGAGTTTCATTCGCAAGCTTTTGGAGCTGTTATTAAGAAAAGCGAAAAAAAAATTGAATTAAGCTTTAATAAAAACACCAAAATTTAAAAAAATTTTAATTACATCCATAATTGGTGAGTCGACGACATCGTCCCATATGATCGAGAACCGTACATTTACCACAAGTTGGTACCATCGGTTTGGTTCGTAACAAATGTGCACCTAGAATTGTCTCATCATCATGTTTTTCTTTAAAGAAAATTACACGTTTTCCATCACAATTTATTGTTATTGTTAAAATTGCAATTAAAATGAAAATAATTGAAATCGATTTCATATTTGAACGAACAAAATTTCAATAAAATAAAACACTATTTTCTTAATTTTTTCTTTCTTTCTGGATCTTTAAAACTTAGTTTATGGATTAAAATTGTTTTAATAATATCTTCTAATATCTTCTCATCTGGTGATATGATAACTAATATGTTTGTTTCAACGTTTACGTTCTCTTTTTGTACGTTGATAATTAAACGTGGTTCTAGGTGATAAGCTCGTATTTGTGTTTATCTAATCGCGGAATTTCTTTATTTACACATATGTTATATGTGTGCAAACAAAAATTTTAATATTTTAATTAAAAAAGAACTTTTAAAAACATAGAAACAAGAATTCATAATTTCAGAAATAAGAAGAAACAAATTAAGGAAACGTCACAAATTTCCAGAAAATTTTCACAAAAATGATGTTAAATTTGGTATTCCTACTAATTGTAAAGGAATTTATATGATTTTTTTCTGATTTGTGATTAAAGTGAGAAATATTTCAATCATTTCCTTCGCGTAATATTTTTTGATTTAATTGAGTCATTATGGCGGGTGTACATTCATTTTCATAACAATTTGGAAATCATATCAATTTTGAAAGTGACCCAAATCCACTTTTTTTTGGATTTCGAGTTATGATCACTTTTGTAAAATGATTCCAATACAAATTGCACTGCAAAGTTCAAATATAAGTAATTTTTTCGGTGTTTTTTCTATGGATAACTGACTATTAAACTGTTTTAAACGAAGGTACTACATCTATATAAATAACTATAGCGTGCTTAACTATTTTTATTATAAAGTCGACTTAAACCGCTTTCAAAATAAACCTCTCATATATGTGTCAGCCTCCATTCAGTGATCGATATTCGATATGACATTAGTTTACATGATATATCAGAAAACAATTACTTTTCTATAATCACCTAATTTTCTTATATATACTTGTACAATTTTTGAAAATGAATTATCCCAGAAAAACTGATATAAGTGATTCCAAGTTTTTGACTAAAATTTAATTAAAAAAACAAAAAGTAATTTTATCCTAATTTAGCTTAAAAAGTATCTATTTTTGGTTCATCATTTCCATTTTCTTAGAATTAAAATAGGCAACGTAAATATTTGTAGAAAACTAAAGATGAGACCATTTTTTTTTGTTTGACTCGCCATAGATTACTTTAATTTGTTTGGCAGTTGCACTTGCAGCAGGGCTTTTAATGATTTTTGGTTCGTATTCATATATCTCTACCACATTTTTTTAAAAACCCTAAAACTCATTTTTGACATATT
Source organism: Xylophagus ater (assembly GCA_963422695.1). NCBI lineage: Eukaryota > Metazoa > Arthropoda > Insecta > Diptera > Xylophagidae > Xylophagus > Xylophagus ater. The sequence continues at coordinate 6,571,645 of OY730478.1, forward strand.
TTTGTGGTCACTCGAAATATTACCAAATGTAAACCAACCAATGGAAAAGAAAGTCAGTACAATAGTTTTATTCTGAAACACAAAGCAAATAAATTAAAAGGTTCTTCCTAAGTTTATCCAAAGAACCCAAACAAAATGAAAACTGTTGGCATTCCTTCTATCTGGGTAGACACGATTAAAAAACAGACGTCAATTTTATTAACTTTCAAGTTATGCCAGCACGAACCTACCCTTAGTGACCTTTAAATATTAACTTTGAGGACCATTTCTTGTGTATTTAATCTAAACTGAAAATCATTAACTACCCAAATAATAACGAACCAAAAGGTGAAAATGCCCCTTTTTCTAACCATCTATGTCACCTAAACTTCCCAAAGGTTTCTAACAAAATCTCTAAATTCCGCTTCGCTATACAAATAGAGTGGAATAAATTTAAAATCTTTGGTTCTAACACCATTGAAGGTCCCCATTTCTTGTTGCTTGATTCTCGAAAAACACACATTTCATTTTATAGTTTAATACTTTTACCTAACGTATAAGAAAGTATAATAATACTAATTTAAGATGTGTGAGAGTTTTCTTATCTTTATTTTGAAATTTTTTTTTTATAAGATTATAAACTTATTAGTCTATCAAATGTTTTTCTAATGAATTTTTAACAAATCGAGGTCCAAATTACTCGTAATTTAAATTGTATTTTCAATCGTTATCGATCGACTACCGTTTTTTAGCTACCTAAAAATAATTCATACTTTTTTAAGCCTAATCTGTTTATCACTTATTTTGTCACTTAAATTCCATAATTGCATAGAATTTTCTTAATTTAATTTTTTATTCAAACATAAATTTAATATTTTTAATTTTTACTTAAAACCAAAAAAAAAGAAGAAAAATCCATAAATTTTCATTAAACAAAATTTTTATGAAAATATTTAATAATATTAATTGATCGAAATGAAATTTATATTTATAAATTATGTGACATTTTATATCCTGATTTAATTCACATTAAATCCGGGAAAAAAGAAAATATCCAATATTTTTTCCTATTTTTTCTTTTTTTCGTTTTTACAAGATTAACTCGATTTGATCTATTTTTATCTTATTTTCTTTGTAGACAATTAATTTTCCTTTTTCCGGGTTATCGTTAAACAAACTACTTATTTTTTTCTTTGACAAATCCCATTTCGACATTTTTGCTAACATATGGAGAAACAAGAAAAAAAAGGAAGGACGAAAAAAAAATGCTATATTTGATGTAATTTTATCATTTCACTATAAATAGAAGAAAAGTATTCCAAAAAGAAATATTTGGAAATCACCAATACTTTTCGGTGATCCACATTCAACCACAACATGTTTTCATTATTCGATGAATACTATATTTTTTTTTCCATAGATCATTCATCCCATAAACACCATACTTTTCTGCTATTTAGTCCTTATAGTTCCGTTTGTACACACTATTATATCCTTCGTAAATTCATGTACCCGTTTTTCTTCATATATGGTATTCCCGCTTTATATTCGCTTAGATTTCTCGAATAATTGTACTATATAGATGGGTATAGAACCGTATATAAGGGTCTCGTAGGTCACTAATTCCCAATGTGATAAAATTAATTGAAACCTGCCAACATGATTGTGATTTATGTTCGACCATTAATATCAATACAGGCGTGCCACTGTGATTTCATATTTATTTTTATATATTTTAGATATTTTATGTTTCCTTCATTTTGTTGTTGTTGGTCTCACATATGAAACATTTAAGGATATATATCCTTTAGTTTGAGCTACTATATATACACTAAAGGAATGGAGATGAAGAAAACATATAAATATAACATTTGTAAATATATAAACTTGACAAGCGAAATTTTATTCGTATTTAATTTAGATATTAAAAAAAAAAGAGTTAAATTTTTCCCCAGATTAAATTACAAGAGAAATGCGATAAAAAATTGTAAGAAATAAAATCTTAGAGATATAAAAACTTTAAGGTGACAACATGACAATATGTCTCTCATCGAATGATATTATCACTTCCCTACATATTTTCGTTGAGTTTTTCTTTTTTTCTGGGGGAAGAAAACAAACAAGGAAAACCCTCCTGGGAAAGAAATCTTAAATAAAACAATTTTCTTTAGGTTTTTTTCTTCCTTTATATTTTTTATTCATTTTTTTCCTGTTTTGTTTGTCCTTATAGGCCTAAGAGATTGTATAAATACACATGCTTCAAACTAATCTAGATCAATTTTTTTTTGTTTTGCTGTTCTCATGATTATTATCAATCCGGTAAGATTTTAATTGAAAAAAGGGACAATCAATTTTTTTTTTCTGGAAGAAGAAGATCAAAATTGTCCTTTTCCAATAAGCTGGAAACGGATATCATATGAAATTTTATAACGGAAATTTATTGAATGACTTTCTCTATAATAGAATCTGGATTAATCCTCTAGACGTGGGGTTTGAATGCCTATACTGTAGAGTAGAGTAGAGTAGTACTGTAATAGGCTACTCAATATAAAGCTTTCAAAACATGAGCACGTCTAAGTTAAATTTGTAGCTATAGAGAAGAAGGATTTGGACTGAGATTTGGGCTATAACCGTGATTTGAAAGATTTGAATTGAAAAAACTCAATTTCGAGAACTCTAAAAAAGAAGGGTTTAAGGGTTAATCTGAACATAAACAGTGTGTTCTTTTTTTCATCAGGAACATTAACTGGTTCGGAGATGGCTTCTAGTATTTTAAATCTAATGAGAAAGGGGCTGTTATAGGCTAGATCTACAACATGGCAGGCCTCTCTACAACAATACATCTCAGTACAACGGTTTAAATAACACCCAATTAATATAACGCTGCAATTAATGGCTGTGATTCCGTTCTTTTAGAACTCTAGTTACTAGTAACTGAGAACAATCGGACTAAATCCCTGCCTTTACAGATTTTGCATTTATTTTTCTTTGAATTTGGATCGATTAATTATAATTCATATTACACCAATTGTAATATGGAAACAATACATTTTGAAACTTCTGGATAGAGTTTTAAGTATGTATGATATTTTATTCACGAAAGGTATAAAGAAAGTTAAATGAAAATCTAAAAAATCAAGACGAAAACAGAAGAAATTTTGTTTAACTCGAAGAAGAAAAAAAACTGTAATGTAGTACTGATACCATTTCGAAGTGTAATATCCATGAAGGCGTAAGAAGAAAATCGTTCCAATTGCTTCGAATTTTCATCGTCATCATGAAAGTCGCTTTTTTAGTTGTCTCTATAACATTTCCTCGGAGCTTTTCCTCTTGTTTTAATTCTATTTCGTTTCATTGACACTTTTCTTTCGTCTTGTATTTTTACTTTCTTAGACGTTAGTAATACAAGTATAGTATTAAGGGAAGAATTTAGCTCCGGTTTTCAACGAAAATATATGTCGTGTGGTCCTAGAATACGAATTGACTATTTTACCAAGATGTATGTATGTGGGTGGACACTGCTTATGTACGCACAACATCTCGAGAAGGGTTTGCTGAAAATTATTCAAGGAGATGAACTGTTGAACCATATGACTGTGTCCTAACCGTTAGTCTTTTTATAATGAAATTTAGTGCACAAGGTGGATGATATTTCACGAATAATTGACTAAATTGTCCGCGGAAATACCAAACATTAATTTATTTGGCATTCCTGTAGTCACTTTTTGTATGCTCCAGAACTTAATAACGAGTAACCAAATTTTGTACAAAGTTGAACTAATGTTGACCGGAAAATTTCGTCTAAGAAAGTTCGGTGTTTTTTCCTGCCAGATATTTTTCTTTCAAATCTAGGTTGTATATGTTTTCATTTTCATTTCATAAAAGTACCAATAGTAAAACCAATTGTATATTCTGTTCAAATGCTATTGAATCTCTCCAGAGTAACATTTCCATTTTGAAGATATTCCCTCTCAAGAATGATTTTTGAGAGATTTCTTTTCACAATTTCTTTTTTCTTTTTAGTGTCATTTTCTTATTCTATTATGTCCTCAACCAAACCTAACCAAGGAAAGAAAAAAACCCATCACAAAACACAACAAAACAAATAATATAAAATCGAGTGAAAGTGAGAAAATGTCTGTAACAACAATAAGGACCAAAAACAAAAACAAACAACAACATTTCTTAGGATCCAAAGAAAATTCTTGGTACAAGAGGATAAAATGATTGTTGGTATACTAAAGTATTTTGATGAGGGGATGAAAATGATACAATATAAAATTGTTCCTGAAATACAAATGGAAGGAAAACGTTTAATTCGAGTCTCGATGATTGGACAGGCGGTAATGGAATGAGTGTGGACTCTACCCATGTGGTCGTCGTCAGAATACGAAAAAAAAGAAGAAAGAAACGATACACACGTAATTGGATGAAATAAATGCCAAGATTAAGGTATCATAGTGAATAGCAGACCTACTCACTTGTTTTGTATTGTTTTCGGGCGAAGAATATGATATTTTCTTTTTACAGGGTGTGTGATTAGATGAGAAAAAGTCTATTAGATTGGTGATGTGGTGGAGGAGATGGTTGATGCATCCATCCACCACGTATTTTTACTTTGATTGAGTTTTTTTGGTTGTTGTCTTTTTTTTCATTTGTTTATTTGTTTTGTTTTGATTAAAGTTTTGGGCTTCCTCTTTTCTTTTTATTTTGGTTGGTATAATAGTAATAATTTCCTTATTTTTCTTTCTTTTTTCTTGTATAGGAAACAACATTCTTGTTTAGACTTTAGAAAAACACACATACTCTACGTTTGGTCATTCATTTTGAGAGGAAAATAACAAAAAAATAAAAATGAAAATAGAAGGAAAATGTTGAAAATAAACGTTTAGAATAATGAAAATTTGCAGAAAACATAGTACAAGAATTGTGAAGATATATTACCTGTAAAAGGACCTGTAACATAATGAGAAGAGAAAAAGCGACTAATAAACTTTTAGTAGACGAAATAATGATGATGAAGAGAAATATAATCATAAAAAAGGAAAATATTTTTGTGATTTTCTTTTTGAATAAAATGAAAAATAATGAAATTCGAAATTTTTCTTCTATTTTAAGGATTTTCTTTTTTTTTTTTTTTTAGATAAACGATGTATGATAGGCGTTTAATAATACAACTTTGAGTTTAAGTAACAGATTTAAAGAAAAGTATTTATTTTAAAAGTGTGGAAAAATAAATGAAATTGTTTTTTTTTGTTGGTTTTTTTTAAAAATATATTTCTTTTAGATTAGTTTTGCTTTTAATGAAAAATAAAATCGTTTAATTAAATCAATTTGTGAAAACTAGATTTTCTTTTCAAATTAATCGAATGCAAAGAATTAAAGAATTTTCTTCAATTCGTGCAAACATTTGGAATGCAAATAATAAAGGAACTTTCAACTTTTGTAGTTAGGTAGAGTAGGAATACTGCGTACAACATTAGGCACCTTATGGACCCGTTGTGATCCCTACGAGACTAGGAGTTACCAGATTGGGAAACATATTCCTCTTCAAAGTATTTGATTATCCTGCAAAATTTCATTAAACTGCCCACCCATGTCGGTCGCTTGAAGCATCCCGAAAAGAAGGTATAAGAAGGTATAAGTGAGTAATGACATTTTGCAGAAATTCGACATATTTTGGAGTCCCTACAATCCCAATTGAATATTTTCCCCAAGATGTGTGTGTGCAGGGTCACTTTTCTTTTGTAAATACGATAATTCAAGAACAGCTAACTTAATTTTATAGAAATTAGCTTCAAGACAGACTGTCACATGAAGTTATTAGGGTGTAACTGAGTAACAATAACCATATGACTGTGTCCTACCTAACCACTAGTCTAAAGGTTCAAGGAGAATGACGGAGTCACAACGCATTAAATATATACGTTTTCAATTAGACTACAAAGATCGCGACGGATCCATGACGGACTATTTTTAATACAAACTGAAAACCTATACTGTGGACTCTGTTGTAGATACGTCATAATTATAATAATTTAGTTCCCAAAATGGATGATATTCCAGGAACAATTGAATGAATTTTCAGCGGAAATCTCAAACAGGAAGTGATTTATTTTTCATTTGTGTGATCAATGTTTTGTGTGCCGAGAAATTGACCAAATTTTCCTCAAATTTTGTACAAAATTGAATCGATGTTAATCGGAATAGTTCATCTAAAAAAGTTGGGTGGTTTATCATATAAGAAGTTTTAAAATAATATATTAACAGAAACAAACCTCAATAGCATATATTGGTTGGTACTGCTTTATCACTGCTTTATACATATTTTTCATAGACAGTATATCGTCTTACCCATATGAAGTACAACCGGCCGGCATCTGCTTAATAACCTGTTCCAGTTCTACACATGTTACATCTCCTGCCAACTCATTTAGTATAACCTGTACTATAATTGTCTACTTGTTGCGTATTTCTACTCAATTGACTAAAGTACACAAAATAAACACTGGAGATTTGCAATATATGTCCTTTCTTCGACATTATTTATTTTTCTTAGTTTTTTTTTTAAAAGAAAACTTTTTAATTTTTAAAACTTTTATATAAATGGTATTTATTAATAAACAGTTTTTTCTTTTATTACAAAAGAAAAACTCATAAATTGAATATTTTCAGAAATTTCATTATCTCAACAAGATATAAGATGGGAACGAAGAAATGAATATACTATACTTTCTTTTTTTTTAATATTTCGTTCGTTATTCTTGTAGTTGGATGGAGTTATGAATTTATTATTGTTTTATTCCATAGTACCCAAGCACAATGAACTTAGTTATGGACTACGGATGAAAATCTTATATCAGAGATATATATACAATCGCATACATATATTCCGAATGGAAAAGCTATCACGAATAAATATTTGTTTTATTTTTTCTTTTTTTGCTTTACCTTTATAAATTACCACTATACTTTCTACTAAAGTAATATTGTAAAATAAAAAGAAGAAAAAAAAGGAAATCATTGGATAGAATACAACACCAATGGAATCATAGAGTCTAAACAGCAAATAGAATCAGTATAGTATCACTCGGAAAGCACTGTATTACATAGTGTATTAGAACTGAATAAAATGTATAGCCTGTAGAAGGTGCTGCCTATATACAAGATCATCATCTTGTGTACTACTCCATTCCATTTTCTTACAAAATATAATCTCATTCCTTAAGAATTTCTTTCGTTTCGTTTTTTTTTTTTGCTACCATGTATACTTAAAGGAAATCCAATTAGAATTCAGTTCTCATCTCATGTTTATTGCAAGTCGAGTAAGGACCAAAAAAAAAAATATATGGGAACATTAGAGGAGAGTATATCAGGCTGTATCGAAAAAGAACAAAATTGGGCGGTTGAGATGATGTAAAAATCGTATTAAGGTACATCGTCGTCTGAATTAACTTAAACGAAACAGTAGGGTTGTAGGGTCATGGTCGCTGGGATCTTACAATTTTCTATTTGTTGTTTTTTTTTGCCTCCATTTCTTTGGACTTGTATATAGTTCTACTCATTTTATTTCCATATATAGCTTATGTACACTATTCACATAGTTTGTTTACAAAAAAAAAACAACGATATGTTTTTCATAGATTACATGGGGAGATGTAAAGAGAGACACACCGAAAAAAAAACAATGTACTTAACAAGGATACATATGCGAAGGGTTGCAAAAGTCTCCGATATATAGCATTCCTGATCATGACTAAAGTCTCATTTAAGCACCATACTCAGGCGAAACACGTACAATTTCCGTTGAATAAGTAAATGATAACAGAAATGCGTTCAGAAACTTCGGTCCTACTATCAACAAGATATTTTTTCGTACCCTTCTGTTGTACAAAAAGATATATAGTACATCTAAAAGTTTATCCAATTTCGCGTCTTATATAGGAGTCGATATATATATTTTTTTCTTTTTTTGTTTTTTGAAGAAGGATGGTTATGTGTGTACAGAATAAATTCCCAAATGTTTTCAATGATAGGATAAAATGTCCCTAGGTAGACATTAACTAAAAGTTCTCATTCCGATTTTCTATATATATTTTTTTGTTTCATCTATTTACAAAATATATAAATGCTTTCATAACATACCCAAAAAAAAAAACGAAGAAGATATTCAAGCTTTGATATAAAAGCCTTTCAAAAGTTGTACATCTTGAATTCATATCCACATATCTACACGATACGATTATGTTTTACAGATATTCTTCTTCCTACTATCGAAATCATTCTTGGATCTTTAAACAACTTCATATCGTTCTCAATTGTCCTTTGGTGTGCGCTTTTTTTTTCGTATTTATTGTTTGAAAAATAGAAAATACAGAACCTACCAATTTCATATCCATATATATATATGTTCCAGTAATCCTTTCTCATTCGTTATTCTAAACGATTCTCTACATTACATATGTTTACTTACATTCTTTATATACTTGACTATTATATCCGCTATAAGTTTTCATTATTTAATCGTGCTATACAAGCGAAGTATATTGTACAAAATCTTGATATACGGGCTGAGGATTTTGTATCAACACTATTATTGTCCTTTAGTTAATACTTCAATAAATCATTTAAGATGTACGTGAAAGTATATATTAAATCAACTAAAAATAAATTCTATGGAAAAAGTCTTTAAACCAAACGCTTGTTGCGTATATATTTATGATTTTATCCAATTTGAGATGAGTTAATTTTCTACAAATATTATCTTGTATAACTTTAACTTGTTAGTTATTTGTGTGACTATCCTGAAATGAACAAAAACAACATCCTTTTTATAGATTGTTCCAAAAATTATGTTCATTTATCCTCTCTAGGGAAATGTCATTGCTTTTTTTTTGTCAGAATCGCCCAGATTCCGAATGTTTTCTATATACAAGATTTAATATAGTACACATATGTTTTGTACATATAGTATATAGATGGGATTCATAGAAGAATCTATCCCCATTACAAAGCACGTACATATACCTAAAAACTGTTTTTACGGCAAATTAAACGCCAAGTTGGCTTTTATCGAAAACGATTCCCTAATGTAGACGTACATGGGATATATATGACGCGTTAACAGTTGCGGATGATTAGATTTGAATGATCCCCATATGTGCTTTAGTGGTAAGTTTTTTGTTTTACTTCGTGAGCGTATTTTTTTGGAAGATATTCGACCACAGAAAATGAATTTAGACCGAAATTAAAGTCAATCAAAATAAATAATAAAAGTGATAGAAATTTTATTTGAAATTAGGAAGATTAAGGCATTTTTTTTATTAGAAATTAGTAGAAGATTGGCCAACTTAATTGAAAATCGTTGTATCTTAATTGTGTTTTTTTGGTCTTATGCTGATTGGATCGATCATAGTCTTTATCTTGTTATCATCAATAAACTCAATGACCTTTAGTCGCATCTAATATTGTATATAAAAACGTTTTAAATTGATTTCCGAAAGAATTTACTAATAAATTCCTATAAAAATTGTAGTTTTTCTTTTTTCGTCAATGGCAGAATAGCTTAAGGGCCCAGTTTCATATATAAAAAAAACAATAATTTAAATATTTTGTTGAAAATATTTTAATTTGTATTATTAAAACTTTTGGGTACAAAACAAATATTCATCAAAACTTTAAAACAGAAACACACATATGGCCTATGGATGATGGTCATATTTTGTATTCGAAATTGTTTTAATTTCCTGTTTAAAATATTTACGTATTCAAGTAGAAACAAAATGTACCAAATTTGAATATCCCAAAATGCATCGACATTATTATTTCTATAGTGGCAATATATAGTATATCCGTAAACACAGGTAAATATAAGCTTTGAGGATCAGAAAAGTCTATTTATGATTTATGTTTATTCCATGTTCTATATTTGGACCATCATTTGCTATGCATTTGACATAGGTATAACCATTGGTAAATCGTTATTTACGATATATGAATACAATATTAATATATAACATGTATGTTAATATCGAGTATATGTGTAAATATGGAATATTAAACTTAAATTGAAAATACGAGGTTAAATATAGATGTTAACTTAGGATGAAACATGTAGGTTTTTGTGGTCGAATGTCCATCTTTTCAAATCGGATATTATGTGACAATTATATTTTCGGTATTTTAGATATATTCAAAAAAGAATAAGAGTATGTTATTATTATAGGTGTTAAATACGACGAGTTTTATTTATGTCTTCTTTTTTTCCTACCACCTAAAAATGCATACACAAATAAATTTCGGAATCTACTTTAAATCTGTACCCTTCTTGGATCAATATCCGAAACAATTGAGATTTATTCCTTATACTAACTGAACAGTTCTCCAAATTTCATAAGATGGAATAACGACATTTTCTAAAAAAAAGTTTAATGAACTTAGAGAACCTCAAAACCTGAAAACTTATCAAAATATAGAGATATATAGATTTTTTAACATCACAAAACTTTCTTTCCATTCTATTGGGCATGGGACTATACACGAATATCACGATCTTTGGTTGTTCAGAAGCATAAAGACTCGGTTTTTCTAACTACTATCTATTATACATTATCAAGAAAGACTATATTCAAGTTATCTCTCCAATAAAAATTGTCTTATTAAACATTTAAAATACTTCAAACAAACATTTTATGGAATTTATCATATCATAGTTGTTATCACATAATCTCGGACAGGTCAAATTTTCCTGATGCTTAAAACATTCTAGTCTAATGATCTGAAAAAAAAAAAATCAGATAGTGAATATCCACACACTCAAGAAAAGGAAAAGATATAAAAGAGTCTTAAACGATAATCTCAATTTGCTTCACTTGAGTGACTGCATGTACAACCTATTATCCATATATTGAGAGATTATCCATACACATCTCATCTCCCTAGCAACTGCAGGCATTCATATAAAGGTTACATATAGTATTCATAGGAAGAAAAAAAAATGGAAAACTTTTCCAAATTCATTTTCTTCAATAAAAACACCCCATCATCATTGAACATCTTATATGCTATATCATCAAACTTCTAGTCTAGAGAGACTAGAAAACGAGCTACTACAAATTGCAAGCAGTTCTTATTCATCTGATTTTATCCTAAAGGAAATAGCTTACAGACCATAAGAACTCAAGTATATACCAGTATAAATGAGATAGGTAACATTCCCAAAATAAATAGATTTTGGGTGAATTCATTCGTTTGACTTGTTGAGTCTTGCTCAACATTTTCTATAAAATATAAAAAAAATTAATTAAAATAAATGAAAAAAAATATGAATTACCAAACTCTTTGTTTACATTTAAACTGTCAAACGACAGCCATGCGCAGTACGCCATGTTAAAATAAGACCATATTTTTATGTATCCACTGAACAGAATTATTCAGAATAAATTATAATTTTTTAAAATTTAATTCATACATTCAACTAATTACCACATTATAAGTAATGTGACGAATTATCATGTAATTAGTTTTCAACAAAAAGGAATATTTGATTAAATATTCAATAAAAACCAACACATCAGTTGTGAATTTGATTCAACAATAAGTTTAACCACATCCTCCCAATTGTACACCCCTGCATTTTGCTACTTTCATTTAAGTTTTTTAAACCAATTTAAGTGGAAAAACCAAAACGATAACAAAAAAACTTAAGAAAACCAGTTACACACCTAATAACGTCAAAATTAAAGAACATACGATAAAATAAGTTATTAAGATCCAAAACTGTATTTTGGGTTTTTACACACCCCTAAAATTTTGAAGAAGTTTTTTATTAATTTTTGTACAAAAAAATTATCAGGGGGACACAAGTGCGTTAGCAAAATTTGCAAAAAATAAATTCACATGAAGTAATGCAAGAATTAGAGCATCAATACTACATGTCATAAACATATTTAATTTCAAAGTCGTAAGGACGACAACTTGACTCAGAAGTCAATCGATCCCGTATCATTGAAAAAACCGTTAAACAGCTAGTATAAAAAGGGGAAGCAAATCCAAATCAAATCACTTAGTTTTCTCAACCGAACGAGCAGGGATCAACCAAAAATGGTGAGTACAATTTAAAATTAAGTCGTCTTGGTGAAACAAGTAAAAAAAATTGAAAATTTCCAACGGATAAATTGCCTTGCAAATTTTCAATCGGTCATTGATAAAGGATACTCGTTGCCTTATCATTTTTTCATATTAAGAATGGTGATGGATAATTTGCCTCACTATTTTTAATCGGGATTTAATTCTGGATATCGTTGCCGAATTAATGTAAAATCAAATAAGCTTGATAAATACAATCAAGAAAGTTTCAACCATAGACAACATTATTATCTTTACATAAACACGGACATTGTTGCCTGTTTATTCTTTTTCACATAAACACGGACATTTTTGCCTGTTTATTCTTTTATAAAATTACGGACATATCGCCTAATTTTCGTCAAACAATCACGGATATTTACGCCTGATTACCATCACATAAACACGGACATTTTTGCCTGTTTATTTTTTATAAACACGGACATTTTTGCCTGTTTATTCCTTTATAAATTTCAGATATTAGCGTCAAATATTTCCGTGAGATAATTACGGACACTAGCGCCTAATTGATCTCACACCAACCACGAACAATTTTGCCCGATCTCTCCGTCCAAAACCACGGACAGACCAGCTGACTTTCGTCAAGAGTTCACCAAAGCCACAGCCAGACTACTTGCTTCGAGTCATAGAATTAATAATTAGATTAATATTTTTCTTGAATTTTTCTAGACTAAGATATATGAATTTTAAATATTTTAAATATTTTAAGTTGAATTAAATAAAATTAAATGTTATTTCCTACTTACAAATAAAACAATCTTTTTATTTTACCACAACAACCTATCCGTTTAAAATTAATGATTAGATTGTGTCGAAGTTACGTAAGTTACATCAACACAATTTCATCATTATAAATGTTAAGTTGAGGACTTAACATTTTGGTCCTTCGAGCCGGATTGATTGATTGTTTGTAGTAGGAATTCGCGTTTATTTAAAATTCATATAGAACCACGAGTAATAACGCATTTGTGTCTTCTTGGATAGATAGAATCAGATAAGGGTTAGTGTAGGTGACTTGCATTCAATTTCGTTTGTTTTCTTTTTTTTTGTAAAAATTGCAGAGGGTTACAATGGGTGATCCAAAAATCATATTAACGCAAATGGGGTTGATCGACCAAATTCGAAGGGCGATTATAAATCATCGAAAAACTGGGGAAGCCAGAAAAACGGGAGGTTATTTAAGTCGAAGAATGTCTGCCGTCGAGAAAGTATGGGAAGATATAACGAAGAATCAGGTTCTCATTTCCATGGAAGAACAAACACTAAAGGACACCGACTATATAAAAAAGGGGGTTTTTGACGACATAGAAGGTGCATATTTCGAATTCATTGGTGAACTCCAAGAAGCTTTCGAAATCATCAATAAACCAACGAACCCGGTGCCTTTTAATGAGTCGTTCAACCAAACCAGCGGAGAATCAAGAATTCAGAATAAATCGGAAATACATTTACCAAAAATTAACCTCCCAAAGTTTAACGGCGATTACGAATCATGGCGGTCGTTTCACGATTTATTCGTCTCTTTAATACATTCAAATTCTGGAATTCCTTCAGTGCAAAAATTGCACTATTTAAAAACAAGTCTAGTCGGCGAAGCAGAAAGGCTGCTACGACAGTTCCAGACCATTGGGGATAATTATGGCCCAGCCTGGAACACGTTAGTTAAACGTTATGACAATAAACGAGTATTAGTACACACTCAGTTAAAAGTACTATTTAATCAAAACATTCTGCGAAACGAAACGGTCAATGGCATTAAAGCTATTATCGACCAAACTTCTGAATGCCTTCATGAATTAGAAGCATTGCAAATCCCCATCGGGGAATGGGACCCAATCATAATTCATTTAGTAAATCAACGATTACCTCTCGAAACGAGGAATCTATGGGAGCAATCATTAGGAAACACGTCAGAGGTGCCTTCTTTAGACGAATTTTTCAAATTCTTAGAGTCAAGGTACCGAACGTTGGAAGCTTTAGCCGATATAAAGCCCAACAACGGAAAAATACAAAATCATCATGTGGATTGTAAAAGTGGATGCCCACTATGCAAGCAATCACATTATTTGCATGCGTGCAACAGATTCTTGAACATGGACATCTCCATGAAAAGAAAATACATATTAGATAATCGGATGTGCTACAATTGTCTAAGGGTAGGACATCAAATAAAGAAGTGTTTAAACAAATTCGGGTGCAAGAGATGTGGAAAAAGACACCACACTTTGCTACATACTGACCACACATCTTCTAAAGGCGAAGATGTGAGTCATACGGAGGGTACAGACAAAGTACCAGCCAGGGTCTCTACATCGACCATGTTCGCACAGAACAGTAAGGGTCAAAAAACCATCCTAAGGGATAATACTCAAGGGTTGCTCGCTACCGCAATGGTACGGATAGCCAACTTAGAAGGCAATGCTGTAACATTTCGAGCATTAATAGATTCGGGATCACAAGTATCCTTTATTACGGAAAAAGCAGTTCAACAATTAAATTTGAAAGGCGCACGAGTTGATATTCAAGTCACGGGACTTGGTAAATCGAGAGTAACAACAATCAACAAAAAAGTAACTTTTAACATAAAATCAATCAATTCCAATTTTTCACTAAACTTAGAAGCTTTAGTATTAAAAAGAATCACTGGATTAACCCCAGCTGACACTATTACTAAAGAAAAATGGTCACATCTTCAGGATCTCAAGTTCGCAGATCCACAATTCTCTCAACCAGGAAAAATTGACATACTGTTAGGAGTCGAAATATATTCGGCAATCCTGCTGGATGGGTTAAGGAAAGGACCGATTGGATATCCAATTGCCCAACGAACACATTTGGGTTGGATCTTATTTGGGGGCATCAATAAATCCAATCAAACTACCTCATTCAATATAACCATTGAAAACGAACTTAATCAAGCACTGAGAAAATTCTGGGAGATAGAAGAACTTTTACCAACACGTAAACACACTTTAGAAGAAACCCAATGTGAAAAATTTTTCGGAGAAACTCACAAACGTTTAAAAAATGGACAATATCAAGTTCGTCTGCCATTTATAACACCACCAAATCTCGGCCATTCAAAATACATCGCTGATAAATGTTTTCAACAAATAGAAAACAAATTTGCAAAAAACAAATATATGTTGGAAGAGTACACAACGTGCATAAATGAATACATAAACTTAAAACACATGAGACCCTTAACGCAAAGTGAACTTTGTACACAACAAACATCCAGTCATTGTTATTTACCACATCACGCTGTGTACAAAGACAGTAGTACAACAAAAGTAAGAGTTGTCTTTAACGCATCTGCTAAAACATCAAATGGGAAAACCTTAAACGATTATTTGATGACTGGTCCCACAATCCAACCAAAACTCGCTGCAACACTTCTCAAATGGAGAAAATATAAATACGCCTTAACGGCCGATATCGAGAAAATGTACCGAATGATACAAATTGAGCCAGCAGACCAACAATTTCAAAGGATCTTGTGGAGAGATAATCCAGAGAAACCAGTAATCGAATACCTTTTAACGACTGTAACCTTTGGTACAACATCAGCACCCTATTCAGCTATAAAAACACTACAAACCTTAGCAAAAGACGATGGGACAAAATTTCCGGCAGCAGCTCAATCAGTAATGGACGACTTCTATGTGGATGATTTATTAACCGGGGCTGACTCAAAACCAGAAGCATTAAACATACAAACCCAATTGATATCATTATTAAAAGGTGGAGGGTTCAAATTAAGAAAATGGGCTAGTAATAATCAGGAGTTACTTAGATCAGTACCAAAAGAAGATAGAGAGGTAAACCTTCCTTTAACATTCGACCACAAGGATCAAATCAAAACTTTGGGTATTCGTTGGCACCCAGCTTTAGATTATTTTGATTTCAATATTAAATTTACAGAAAATACTTCAGAGACATACTCAAAAAGAAGAATTTTATCCGAATTGTCTCAACTTTTTGACCCACTAGGGTGGATAGCTCCATGCATAATAAAGATAAAAATATTAATGCAACAGTTATGGTTGACCGGCTGTACTTGGGACGAACCTGTTCCAATTAATCTCGAACAAGATTGGAAAATTATGAAAAAGCAACTAGTTTCAACTATAAAAGAAATTAAAATTCCTAGGTGGGTCCAAACATTGAGTAATTGTAACAAAGAAATTCATGGCTTCGCGGACGCCTCCACCAAAGCTTATGCAGCAGTAGTTTTCATACGAACAGAAGATGAATTTGGAAACATTCATGTAAATTTACTAACATCAAAAACAAGAGTAGCTCCACTCAAACCAGTGACACTCCCAAGATTAGAATTATGCGCTGCAGTATTACTTAGTCAATTAATTAGACAAATTCGATTGGATATGCACATGAAGGATATTATCACAACATCATGGAGTGATTCAAAAATCACCCTCGCTTGGATCAAAGGAAACCCAAATAAATATAAAACTTTCGTAGCCAATCGAGTGGTAGATATACAAGAAAACAATGCTTTTAATCAGTGGCGATACATTCCCACCAAAGACAATCCAGCTGACTGCGCATCAAGAGGAATTGAACCAGTGTTATTAAAGAATCATGACTCATGGTGGCATGGACCGATATGGCTAACAAAAACCCAAGAACATTGGCCATCAGAAAGCACAGAAGTTATTGAAACAATACCTGAATTAAGACCTCCAAAAAGTTTAATGACACAAAAAGTCAGTTATATCGAATTATTTAACAAGTACTCTTCATTTACAAAACTAGTTAGAGTTATAGCATGGTGCATGCGATGGAATCACAAAAATCTTGAATGTCGGAAACAACCGCACTTAACATCAACAGAACTAATTCAGGCAAAAATCATAATCTGCAAACATATACAAAAAGTAAACTTTACACAAGAAATAAACTGTTTACATAAAAACATGAGATTGCCAAAAGAAAGCAAGTTATCAAATTTACATCCATTCATAGGAAATGATGGTTTAATACGAATTCACGGTAGATTGACCAATTCAAATCTCTCTTATGACCAACGGCATCCAATCATTTTACCAAAAGGACATCACGTGATAGACACTCTCATCGACGAAATACACAATCAAACGTTTCATGGAGGAACTCAATTAGTACTCAACACCATACGTTCCAAATATTGGATTTTGGATGGACGAAATACTGTAAGGCTCAGAATTTTTAAGTGCAATCGATGCGCCAGATTTCGTTCTCAGATTCCGTCTCAACTAATGGGAGATTTACCATCCCCAAGAGTGAATGTTTCTCGACCTTTCACCCATTGTGGAATTGATTACGCAGGCCCAATTGAACTCCGAATGTCAAAACATCGTAAAGCAAAAACCTACAAGGGTTATTTTAGTATATTCATCTGTTTAGCAACCAAAGCCATCCACATAGAAGTCGTATCCGACTTAACCTCAGAAGCATTCTTAGCCGCTTTTAAACGCTTCATCAGTAGACGAGGAAAACCATCCCATGTATACTCGGATTGTGGAACAAACTTTGTAGGAGCAAATAAAATATTGTTACGCGAATTCACTAAAAACATAAGGAATGCAAATCAATCAGCAATCACATGGGCTGCCAATATGAGCATAACATGGCATTTTAACCCACCCGCTTCACCTCATTTCGGGGGATTATGGGAAGCCGGAGTCAAGTCAATTAAATACCATTTGAAAAGAACTTTGGGAGAATCATGCCTAACTTATGAAGAATTGAGTACAGTCTTAACACAAATTGAAGCATGTCTTAATTCAAGACCACTATGCCCAATGACCACTGACATAGCAGACTTGGAGCCCCTAACTCCTGGTCATTTCCTAATAGGAACAACATTAATAGCACTTCCAGAACAAAATTTAACTATAGAAAACACACATATCCTTTCAAGATGGCAATACCTTCAACAACTACAACAAATTTTTTGGAAAAAATGGTCAACCGATTATTTACATCGACTGCAACAACGACCTAAATGGCTAACGGCAACACCCAACTTGGAGATCGGAGAATTAGTACTTCTCAAAAGCAATACCCTTCCACCCATCAAGTGGCCCTTAGCAAGGATAATTGATATCCATCCAGGCAAGGACAATATAGTTCGAGTAGTTACAGTTAAGACTAAAGAAGGCACATTCAAACGTCCAATCACAAAAATCATTAGACTCCCATCCAATAAATAAATGAATCCCAAATCTTTGAACAACAATATTAACAATTAACACAGTCATAACAAAAAAAAAAAAATAAAATTCCAGATGGATATATTGAATATTGATGATGATGAAAACTGCAATTTCACCGACGGAGAGCTACCACCAACACCAGGGAGAAGCATCAACTTAGACAAAATACTCAAAGAAACAGCAGCAAAGAAACCAAAACCACGACGAAACCATAAAATTCGACCAATCACATGGGGCCGTGAACAATTATCACCCAAACCACATATAAAGGCATCAACCACCAGTCAACAAGCTGGAAGCTTGAGTTACTGGAGACGTCACGCTAAAGAGGTGCCTACACCAGAATACACCAAAAAACAGCGGGAACGCTTCAGAGACCTTTTTGGTACAGACTCGGATACAGAAGAACCGAAAAAAGAACAGAAGAGCATACCAAAAACAATCAAAAAAACAGTCAAAAACAACTCCAAGGAGGTAATAAAGAAAAAACCTACTGAAGACACCAGCACAACAGTGCAAACAACCGATGGAATCCAGGTGGAATTGTCAAAGGAAGAATTTGAAAGCATACCATGGGATACATTAAAAGTTAATGCGCGCCATAAAAAAGTAATCAACCTTAGCAACGGCCGAATTATAAAAGTAAAATTATTAAAATCAACAGACACTAACAATATAACCAACTGGAAAATTATATGGTTCGGGTATCGCGATCATCCAATCGGTCAACAGAAAACTACCACAAAAGGGAAAATTGTTTAAAAAAAAAAAAAGGGGGGGGAGTATGTTGAGTCTTGCTCAACATTTTCTATAAAATATAAAAAAAATTAATTAAAATAAATGAAAAAAAATATGAATTACCAAACTCTTTGTTTACATTTAAACTGTCAAACGACAGCCATGCGCAGTACGCCATGTTAAAATAAGACCATATTTTTATGTATCCACTGAACAGAATTATTCAGAATAAATTATAATTTTTTAAAATTTAATTCATACATTCAACTAATTACCACATTATAAGTAATGTGACGAATTATCATGTAATTAGTTTTCAACAAAAAGGAATATTTGATTAAATATTCAATAAAAACCAACACATCAGTTGTGAATTTGATTCAACAATAAGTTTAACCACATCCTCCCAATTGTACACCCCTGCATTTTGCTACTTTCATTTAAGTTTTTTAAACCAATTTAAGTGGAAAAACCAAAACGATAACAAAAAAACTTAAGAAAACCAGTTACACACCTAATAACGTCAAAATTAAAGAACATACGATAAAATAAGTTATTAAGATCCAAAACTGTATTTTGGGTTTTTACACACCCCTAAAATTTTGAAGAAGTTTTTTATTAATTTTTGTACAAAAAAATTATCAGGGGGACACAAGTGCGTTAGCAAAATTTGCAAAAAATAAATTCACATGAAGTAATGCAAGAATTAGAGCATCAATACTACATGTCATAAACATATTTAATTTCAAAGTCGTAAGGACGACAACTTGACTCAGAAGTCAATCGATCCCGTATCATTGAAAAAACCGTTAAACAGCTAGTATAAAAAGGGGAAGCAAATCCAAATCAAATCACTTAGTTTTCTCAACCGAACGAGCAGGGATCAACCAAAAATGGTGAGTACAATTTAAAATTAAGTCGTCTTGGTGAAACAAGTAAAAAAAATTGAAAATTTCCAACGGATAAATTGCCTTGCAAATTTTCAATCGGTCATTGATAAAGGATACTCGTTGCCTTATCATTTTTTCATATTAAGAATGGTGATGGATAATTTGCCTCACTATTTTTAATCGGGATTTAATTCTGGATATCGTTGCCGAATTAATGTAAAATCAAATAAGCTTGATAAATACAATCAAGAAAGTTTCAACCATAGACAACATTATTATCTTTACATAAACACGGACATTGTTGCCTGTTTATTCTTTTTCACATAAACACGGACATTTTTGCCTGTTTATTCTTTTATAAAATTACGGACATATCGCCTAATTTTCGTCAAACAATCACGGATATTTACGCCTGATTACCATCACATAAACACGGACATTTTTGCCTGTTTATTTTTTATAAACACGGACATTTTTGCCTGTTTATTCCTTTATAAATTTCAGATATTAGCGTCAAATATTTCCGTGAGATAATTACGGACACTAGCGCCTAATTGATCTCACACCAACCACGAACAATTTTGCCCGATCTCTCCGTCCAAAACCACGGACAGACCAGCTGACTTTCGTCAAGAGTTCACCAAAGCCACAGCCAGACTACTTGCTTCGAGTCATAGAATTAATAATTAGATTAATATTTTTCTTGAATTTTTCTAGACTAAGATATATGAATTTTAAATATTTTAAATATTTTAAGTTGAATTAAATAAAATTAAATGTTATTTCCTACTTACAAATAAAACAATCTTTTTATTTTACCACAACAACCTATCCGTTTAAAATTAATGATTAGATTGTGTCGAAGTTACGTAAGTTACATCAACACAATTTCATCATTATAAATGTTAAGTTGAGGACTTAACAGACTTGATTCAGTTTTCATAGCGCGATTTTTATCCATCATTACCCTTCTGTCACTCTCAATTAATTTTTAGTGTCAACACTCGAAGTTTTTCTGCTTTTTTTCGTCGGTCTTTTTTTTATATTCCAGCTGAACTTCGGTCATAGCCCAACAGTTATAGAATTTTTACATGCATTTATAGACTTTCCAAAAAGATCAAAATCTGTTAAAGATGGAGACAAAAGCAAACAAAATTTCTAACATCTTTAGTAAATTGGTTCCGCATACAAGACTTTACGAATTCAAAGAACTTCAATAAGAGAAAACAAGAAAGTTCAACTAAAAAAATAAGCCCATAGAAATAAATGTAGACATTTTTTGGAAAAAGTTCCGAAGGTGGAAAATACATTCCATGAGGGTGTTCAACAAGCACATTGAAAGAAACCGCCGCGAATGAAGTAATTATTTAAAATGAAAATTTAAGGATATAATTAGATGGGCAGCGTTGTTATTATAGGAAAAAAAAAAGTTTTAATACATAAGAAAGATGGACCCAAAATATTAAGGAAAATACGCCTTAATTCTAGCATTTGTTTGTTGAGATCTGTAAACTTGTTTAAAATCAGTTTCCACCGGACGGACGGACTATGGACAAAATGAACCAGTCTCTCAATTGCTTCGCATAGTAAATGTCAATGCACAAGTTTTTGACTTTTACCTCAATAAATATGAACTGAAAAAACTTTTATATAATTCCTAATAGCCAATGACTTTATTATGTATTAATTTCTACTTTTATGCTCGATTTTATTATTACTAAATATAATTTTACAATGTGCAGGGATATTAGTGCACAATCAGGAATCATATATAATTCGATTGAGACTAAATCGTATGCTTTTCTTTGATTGAAATTGAGTTACAATATTCCACTCCAGTTGAATGCATAGTCATTAGAAATTTTTATTATTAAGCTACGGTTAAGGTTTACGACAGTTATATATAGTTTAAGCCATTTTGGAACAACACGCTATTTTCAACAAAATTCATATGAAATACATATACCAGCTAACCCAGATATACTTTATAGTTTCCTTTAGGAAAATTAGGGAGCAAACTGGACCTAAATATAAAAGGATCTGCCATCTTTTAGCTGCGTGCCTAACAGAATATCGAAACCTTAACTTTTACATACTTAAATTTCTAGTTTTGGTCCGATTAAAAAGCATCAAGTTACTTTTGTTTAACCCTGTATATTTACCAGAGCATTATGTGCTTCATATGAACAATATCGGGAAAACTTCTTATGAAAACACTTTATTAATATTCTCTAAAGTCGTGTAAATGATTCGACGCCGCCGCCCGCCAATATAAAGAAAATAAATTTGTAAAGAACATATATGTTAAAACTCACACATTTGTACCCGTTTTAACAAAAAGGATATGTTTCTTTGTTGGAGAATTTCCTTTTAACTTTCGAGAAAAGCGTTTTTTTTTTCTTTCTTTTTCTCACTTTCGACAAGTGAAGTAAGTTTTTTGATAGTGATGACAATTATCGCAAGAAGTGTTATCTTACTTAAATGAAATTAAATTGTAAGAAGCAGACTAAAAGAAAAACTTTTTAATCATAACGGAAATCAAATTAAAAGGAAAAGTTTCTTGCGAAAGTTAAGTGAACAGATCTGGAAGAAAATTTCAAGTTGATTTTTTTCGTTGGTGCTTTTTATTTTGTGAAAATTGATTTGAAATTAGTTTTAAAAACTATTTATTGCTACTTTTTTTTTGGATCTCAGAAAAAAAAAAATTATTTTGATGAAATTTTTAATAATTTCATTTCATTTAATTAAATATGTTCATATTCGATTTAATTATTGCTTATTTTTTTAATTTTAGGCTTTCGATATACTTTGAGAGGTTTTTCATTAAAAGAAATTGAGAATATTATTTTCCTGGCTTCTATCGTGAAGTCATTTCTATTAGTATTTTAAAAATGCCTACAAAAGTGGGACTTCACTTGTCTAATAAGCACTTAAAGCTTTCTTCATAATCCTGTGTGTATATGTCAGACGCATAAATCAATCCCTGTATATTTCATGATCCTTGATACAAACGTACAATAACTACTTCCACTGTCTTTCAAAAGAAAGTGCAACATGTCACTATTTTTCAGACTTTACTTCAACAATTCCGTATCCCGATCACACTACATCTTCAAATATAAAAATCTTTGACTGCTTCCCACCTCCGTTTCCAAGCCACTATAAAACTAGGAAGCGGCTCAACTGAAATATGGTATATGTGTATACTTAACTTAGAAAATTCGGTACTTTTTGGAAGAATCGGTCAAGCCGTTTTTGAGGTACTTAAAATCCCAAATTTAATTTTTTGGTTTATGTGATCCCATTATTTACAAATCAGAAAAATTCACCAATCCACTGACAAACTCTGTCAGTAGAGACTTGCAAGGATATTAGAGTTCGCTGACATTATCGCCATACAAAATATAACAAAAAGTAAGTGTAGCTATAGTATTTTACAAAAAACATATAACAGCCAGCGGGCTGTATAGCCAATTTCTTATTTTCAGTTCGATTTTGATTTTGGTAATCCCGAACTTTTTTACTAGTTCACTATAAATGGCACAATAGATTATTGTAATGACTAAGTTGACCATAAAATTCACAAAGAGCACGTTGAGTTTCTCGAATCAAGAAAGGACCGAACCAGCCCACGCGTACTGGTTCTGTCCGCACATAAACGTGGTGTTTGACACTTCAATTGCCGGACCCGATATATTGAAGAAAAATAACAGTGGCATGGTTATAATCCAATATAACCCAATATAACCATTATTTTGGTCTAAACTCCTTCAATTATCCAACCTACCTTAGAAATATTGATCTCAAATCTCAGCCTGAAATAAAATTAGTCATGAAAGTATAATTTTTTTCGAATAAAAATACAAATTATTGTTCAATGAATTTATTTCTATTTTGTCTCACCTGTTTATAACGTAATTGTCATCTTGTTTTTCTTAATTTTTCCTTAATTTTTTTTTTTGTTAATTTTTTTTTTCATATAATACAAATCATCTACAGAAAGCAACATTCAATTTGTTGAATTTTTTTAATAATTTAATATAATTCTTTTTTTGCCTTTTTTTTTAATTATATTTAATTTTAATTATTTTTTTTTTTGATATATCTAATTAGTGTTTAAATTAATTATATTTTTTTCTTGTCATTATTTAACCAAAAATTTTCTTAATTAATTTATATAAATATTTTTTTTTGCCTAATTTAAATAATTTTTCTTTTAATTTTAATTTTAATTTTATTTGTATATTGTTGCAGTTTTTTCTTTCTTTTTGCATTTAATTAATTAAATAGTTTTAATTCATTTTATTTGACTTTACATAAATTTAAATGCTTTTGTTTTTACGCACGAATTTTCTTTTGTTTTTCTTTTTTAATTTATTATCAACTTTTTTTTTTACAATTTTCTTTTTTTTTTTTGTTTTTAATTATTATTTGATTAATTTAAATCGCGTTTTTTTTTTCTATAGTAATTATATTTTAATTATTCATTTAATTTCGATAATGCTCATAGAAATTATATATATAAAAAAAAAGAAACAATTAATTTTGAAAATATGCACAAATCATTTCTCTTTTATTGTTTTAATAAATTTCAGATTTAATGAATAGAATTATTTACAAATATTACTAATTATTTTATGCGAATTCGTGCATATTTTAACTCATATGTAAATTCATGATATTTGGAAATTCAAATTTTGTTGATATGTTTTTTTTTTGCTTTTGCTTAAAATCAATCAAATTTTCTATTTTTCGCTTTTTTTGGTATACTATTTTGGACAAAAAGTAATGAGACTGCATTTTCACAATTACAAAAGACGCTGAAATTTTTAACCTAATAAAGCAAACATCATGAGATTTCTATTAGCTGCCTGTTTTTGAAAAATACAGTCTCATCACTTTTTGTCCGTAGTAGTATTTTTGATTTAGTGTTTTTATTGGGAAGACAGGTCAGCTGAAAATATTTCATTAAAAATTTACTTATTGTTCATTAAAATTGATTTGTTGAAAATTATTTCATTTGGATATTGTTTTTTTTTTTTGTATATCGAATTAAAATAAATTCTATAAAGTTATTCCCAAAAGCCAATATGAGAGTCGATTTTGTTGGGAATTAATCTACAAGAGATGGAAATAAAATATTTTAATTCAAATGTTTTCACTTTTGAGGAGGCTCTTTTATTTCCCACTTGTTCTGGGGGTAGAACAAAATTTCACCACGTTTTTATTAACACACTTTCTTGTTTGTTTGTCCAGTACAAATCTTGCAATTGATTTTTAACTAACTTCCCGACTAGCTAGTCATTTGAAACTTTTAGAATAGCTCAGAACACGATGACAATGCATTCTTTTAACACTTTTAGCCATCTTTAAGCAAAATTGAATTCTTTTTCAGGAAATTTTGTTTTGTATGGAAAGTTAATTCGGAAAAATCCGTAAGATCGAATTTAATGCTTGCACTTTTGCGTAACGGCGTTTGATGATTTTGAAAACAGAATACATGTGAATTTATTGACGCATTCTTCTTCTTCTTCATTGCAAGGCGTCTTTCCAGTAAGTTGATCTAATATCAATGTCGAGCAAGGCCTTGTCAATGGTGCTATGAGCAATATTATAGAAATTGTCTGGCCACTCTTCCGCCGAGATCAGATGAGTGATATCGACATCCCATTTGTTCGAATTGACTTTGGCAACAAAAGCGTTCAACTGATTCACCCAAAATCAGTTCAGTTCCCTGAGCTCCGGAACTATGGAACGATTGAGAGACGAATGCTGCCATTGATTTTGTGCTGGTCCCGCATTGCGCACAAAATGCAAGGATGTACCTAGTATCATGGGTATTCTCACTTTTAGCCCTTTCAAAGCGAGAAGCACTATACCAGCTATCAAAAATATATTTCAAGTTGATGAATTTGCAAAAAATCAATACCAGGTAAGCAGAGGTCTACCCAAAACCGAATAACATGGCAAGTGGTCCACGAGACAAAAAAATTGCGGAACCTCTGACTTAGGAATAACTTTATTTAAAAATGAAAAGCAATAATTTTTTAAACAGGTAGCTATTTCTTATATTTAATTAAATTAATTACACAATAAAATAAAATACATAAAGGAAAATCATTTTAATTATTATCCTAACTACAAATCCTGTCTGCCCTTTTTTTCGTCATAAATAAATTTTCAATAACAAAAATGTCGATGAAATAAATTTTCTTAATTAAGTATTTTTCTTTCTTTAATTAAAACTCTATTACAGTTTAATTTTTCATGATGGTGGGTTTTTCTCTTTTACAATTTTTTATTTCATCTAATATTTTACAAAAAAAAAGAAAAAATGAACTCAAAAAATTAGGTTTTATATGGAAGCATCCATTGCTGTTTTTCACTAGTAGTCTCAAACTCAATGCTGTTTCCAACTATTAGCTGGAATCGATCACAATGCAGCAAAGAAATGAAAAAAAAAAAAAACATTTGGGAAGAAAGTAAAGAAAAAAGACCAGATGAAAAAACTTTCACTACAAAAAATTTCCAGTATTTATTTGAAATGGTTTACCATAGGTAAATTTAGAGGAATTTAATTAATAATGGGTTTTTGCATATATTCAAAACTTACCTTTATAATGTACATCTCGATACATACTGGGGCAAACTTTACCGTTCTGTTTCGTTCGAAAGTCAATATTTGTTCGGACTGGTCGATGAAATAGGGATTGTGGTGGCCGAAAATTATTTCCTAATGGTGCTTTCGGATGATCTGGACCACCTTGCATTAAACGACGTAAGGCATGCAACTTGAAAAAGAAATAAATAGTTTATTAAAAAGGAAAAATTTCAAAATTTCTGGATATTAAAAAGTTATTTGCAGTAAAAATTTTTAGTACTATATATAGTAATTTATTGTTCATTAATTTGGTCAGGAAGATTTCACAATTTCGATATTTCTTCGTAACATTTGAAGTAATATTAAAAACTCTATTTCCAGTCTATATAAAGGAGTAAAATTTAATTTCCGAAACTTTAAAAAACTACAGTTCACTTCAAATAACTTGAAATATATCAAAAAACTATTAGAAAATAAGATCCAAAATTGTAGTCTCAGTTCAAATTATATTAGTAGCCTAAAAATGAATATTTACAATAATTACCAATTATTACAATTGATAACAAAGATAGACATTTGAAACAATTACCTGTTCAAAAGGCAACGATACGATAGTTGCTCTAATGGTTATAAAAGTGTAAAGGCAATCAAGACTGCCTCTAAAAACTTACTAACGAATCCGTATGTCTGTTCTAAAAGTGCCTTAATTCAAATAGTAGCATTAGTGTTGAATTCTCAATTAATAAATAATTTGATGTATTTTTTGAGAATGCTATCCTCGTCTACCATACAAATATTTAGCGCCGGATAATAGAGGGTGTTAATTCGGCGATGGATAGGAGGCGTGGATAGCAGGATGGATAGTACTATTTACCAGATGATAGATGGCGCAAATCAATCAGCTTTTTTTATTGGAATGTTTAAAAATAACAGAAAATTGGCTTGAATCTTGAATCGTAACTGATTTTGGTCAGTATTTATTTATTATTTTTATTGATTTTAGTTTTATTTAATTAAAACAATATTTCAAAGAGCCATCACGTGAAATATTATTTGTTTTAACCTTATTATTTGTCTAAAAAGAGAATTGGTACTTTTTTAACCTCCAAAAATGATGTATATTCTTCTAATACCAGTTACTTGAAAGGGGCTGTAAATATTTAAAGACACTAAAAACTACATAAGTAGCTAATTTTGGTGGGCCGTTTCAGAAAAATTCAATTATCACAAACATATTTTAATAACAATTAACATACTTAAAAACATATATTAAAAAAATCAATCAAATTTATTCCAATTTGTTATTATTTAATTGAAAAAAGTATTCAATTAATTAAAATATTTAACAGGTTTCTTTATTGTCTCGCCTCTGAAGAGTTCGAATATTTAAATGTGTTCAAACAAAAATAATTACGATGGCCAAAAAAATTGATTTCTCTTTATATCTTTTTTATTGATTTTTAGCCAGCTTCAATAATTAATAAGTATACATATTTGATGTATAATTAATGAGATCATAATTAAGTTGTGTGACATCTGGTGCAATAATTTATTCGATCATATAGAATATCATATTATATAGAGATTGTCATCGATATAATATTATGGATAAATTCTGCAAATATATTTTCATGTGCTTTCCAGAGTCAAGTGGAACTTTATCAAAGCTTATCATCCGTTAAAAATTTGTAAATGAAATTCTTTTCGTTATTATTATTATCATTTTCGGGATGACATTTTAAACGTTTGTAAATTTATTAAAAATTAATTTTACAACAATGATTTTCAGTTCATAATTTTGAAAGTCACATCCCTTATTAAATATACTATATATAATACCCAATAAATGGGGTAGAAGGAGTGTGTGTACGTTGTAATAACATTTTCTAAGTAAATATGTTGAAAAAACTTTGCTGCACATCCTATTTTATGCTCTGGTCCCTTTATTTTTGTTCGTGTTTTTTTTAGTTTCCATTAAAGATATTATAGTATATATTCTTTAATGGAATAACTTGTATAGGATACTAGATGTATATGTAGATATCATTATATGGATATTATAATTATATAGTTTTAAATGTTTAAAATAGGTTGATGAAAGGTTTTTAAACGAAAAATGGATATAGTAGAAAATTGGTTAGATTATGGAAAATTGTTGCCAGTCTATTTTTTTTTTTTAAACATATAGTTTTCATGGTTCTAAGATTATGTGTAGAACCGTTTCGTTTATAAACTATGTCTGCCATCTTAAACGATTATTTTTAGTTGAAAATTAATTCATGAATTGATTAAAATTTTCTAGCAGATTGTAAATATGTTCTGTCAACAAGTAAATTAACTTTTGTAATAATATGAAAATAGAAGAATTAAGATAATACAGTGAAATCTGTTAGCTGGAGATACTCTTACGAACGTTCATCCTATATAAGGACAATATATGCAATTTTTCGGAATAAACTTTGTAAATATTAGAATGACACTACTTGAGAAATTTATTACCAATCATAAAAGCGGTCTAATTACATAGGAATCCACTATAATAATATTAAAATTATGCAACATTATTATATAGTATGTTCGTTTAAAAAATTAATTCATATTTAAGAACATGAACTATTTTAATAATATTCAAAAATATTTAAAAACATGCGATATTATTTGACTGGACTCTCTCTTCACTAAGGGCTTTGATTATTCTATATAGTACTCGTATTAATGTCTGATTTTATATAAAGATGAGAAGATAACTTATTCATAAGATTACACCCCATGGACGACACATAATATTATATACACTAATGAAGATGACTTTCAAGTGATACTTTAATCTAAATATAAGCTTTTCAAATGAATAATAATAATCGCAAAACATAAAACTAAAACAATATTATTTTTCTTTTTGTTTGTTTATCTTACAAAATAGCATTATTATTAGGTATATATAGACACAATAAAAACTACAAAATACAATATATTAAAAGGAATAATGTAGAATTTTTTGAATAGTAGGAATAATTAATAAAGGGATTTTCCATATGACCAATTTGAGACTAGCCATATTGAATGTTTTACAAACAAAAATCTAACTTTAATTATACTAGCAAAATTCAGAAGGATAAGCAAGAATTATTCGTATAGACTTTTTTTTAATAATATAGATTTATTAGTTAAGATTAGAAGAAAATTCGGAATATTTTTCATCTTGTCTTTAAAGAACAAGCATTTTTCTTTTAATTTATATATTTCGAAATTATCAGAAAGTTAAAAGAGAGAACCATTTGTCAATGACATCCTTATGAATTATTTAAATTGCTGAAAGCTAAAGAAGGATAATATATATATTAATATAAATATAATATAGATAAATATTTGATTTATATTTAAATATATTTACAGAATGTTTCATAAGAATGTTAATCAATTAGATATGGCACTAACTAACGAAGTCATTTGAAATAATTCAATAATTCTTTTAAAAGTACATTCATGAAATATCTGTGAGAATAGATAAAAATTGATTAGGTTGCATTCTCTAGAAAGGAGGCGTCAAGTAACTGATATTATTTTTGCCCACCACAATATCAACAGCGCTATAGACGCTTCTATTCTATCAGACATGATACATTTAAGCGTTAATAGACGTTGTTTGAGGTCCATGGAGCTTTTTAAAATAAAGCATCGCAGGACTAATAACGGTCATCTATTTATGTAGGAAACCTATATAATTAATATAAACAAAATTGGTTCACAAATTTCCCAATTAAATCCGAAAACCATAAACAAAGAACGACAAAACTTTCTGATCATCCTGGTTTTTGCCTAATAACTTCGCTTCCCCTTGGTCGATTGTGCTGAAATACAATACCAAACTAAGTGAAGGAATAAGCAACTCACAATGTAAATTTCATCAAAATCAGATAACACGTTTTTGAGTTATCTTGTATACGGACGGGCGGAGATGTATAAATCGATATAACTTTTGATTCCCGACACAACCATATCCTTAAAACCTTTCTGCGACGATTACTTCGATGTGTTACAAATGGAGTGACAAAACTAATATACCCTTACTATACCACAAAGTTTTGTAGCTTCAAAAATTTTCAAACTCTTCATTCGCTACAAAGCAAAGGACGCAGGAAATTATTATTTCTCAATTAAATAGTATTCTCTTTGAATCTTTTGAAACATATTGTAAATTGTAATGAATTCCTTTTCATACATATTTAAATGACAACTCAATCCTAACTACGTTTAAAACGACACAACATAATATATTATAATTATTGAGCTTCCTGATCAGACCAGAGGCAATTTTAATTAACTGACAATTTAATAATGGAAATGGTTGGGTGAAATAATAATTAATTAATATATATATCTATATATAGTATATGAGGATATAATTTAAGTATATAGAAATATCTCATTGAAAATAGTATTAGAAATTATTATACCTAACATATCTTGCGTGTACTAATTTTGAATGCTAAAATGAGATTTAAATTCACATAATATATAAACTCCAAGAAACCGATTTGAAATGTTATTTATAATACTATCATATAAAACCCTAAGGTGAACTTGTAAACACATGTAATTTCATTACATCTAAGCATATTATAACTCTTTAGAATGAAATAGTTGTGGTCTTTGAAGATATATATATTTAATATAAGTAAATTTTATATGAACATAATATCCAAAAAAGGGATCGCTAAAAGGATATAAATACTTATAAAATAGAAATCGCTGTAAATTTATACATTTTCACCACAAATTATTATCTAAAAGCTTCTAAAAAGTCGAGAATTATTGGGGAATTTGTTTATAATCAAAACTTTTTTCACTCAAAATATTATTTGTATTATTATTATTAATTTATATAAAATATATACGAAGACTATATATAGTATAAAAATAAAGTTGTAATTCTTTCGACATGTTTAGTATATATTTGGATTAAATTTGACGTCGGTTTAATTAAAATAATTCTACTAGATTCTGTGCAATATTAGTACACATATATGTACATATGGAATATCTATCCATACTTCCAATGTTACACCAGTTAAGCTTTAATATTTTCTAATATCATATTTTGAACGTTGGCGTACTCTGTTGTGGTTATTATGGGAAAATTTTCGAAAAGAGTTAGAGAATATATAAAAAAGGATATTTCTTACAAATTCGTATCCCTTTAGGGAGGAACATAACAAATCCTTGTGTTACGAAGAAGATAGAAAAAAATACTTTTAATAAACATTTATATTTTCTTTTGATTCTGTAAATTGTGAAAACAGCTAAAAGAACTTTTATGAATGCATATTTGAATTGGAAAAGATACTATGTAAGTTTTCGTCATAGTAGTAAAGCTACTATGTTTCCTTCGTTTCTGGATTTGCTTTTTAATAAAACTGCTAAGAACTTTCAATTTGTAAAAGTTCCTGTGGGAATAAATTTGAAAAATATTAATTTTAAGATAAAAATTTCCAATTTTCTTCTTGAAATATGATAAATAGAAAAACACAGAGATCTAGAGAGAAATCTTCCAGCTATTAGCGAATTAAGGGATTACATATACTTATGTAGGTACGATCAAAAAAGATGGAATTCATAGAAGATCCAAATCCGATATCAGTATGGGAACAGTTTGCCCCGGGAGTTTCATTAGTATTGAACGGTCAAAATTGAGAGTGTGTGTGTGATTTATCGCATTACCACCTCTTCAAAATAATTTGAATAAAATGATTAAATGGGACGCCATTTTTATTCTGATATTCTCCCAAAAAATTTCTAAATAATTATGAAGGACGAATCAAAACAGAGATTAAAAAAAAAATATTTTACTTATTCAGAAAAGGGCATGGCTGGTTTTCAAAAGGAAAAAAAAATTTATTTATAAAATATGGTCTTATACAGGGTGACACAAAATGAACGTTTTGTATTATTTAGGAGCCATTAAGTCCCTTGCAGTATGCGCTGTTGTTTCATCTTGTTGGAACCAAATCGTGGTTTTCCACAGCTGGCCTAAAAATTTTCCAACATCTTCCGATATTGAGCACTCACTATTAATGGAAATTGCAACACCGTCTTCATTTTCGAAGAAATTTGAACCAGTGATCCTCCCAGACGATACACCGCACCAAACAGTACACATAAGTGGGTGTAACTGTCGTTGATGAATTGCTCTTGGATTCTCTGTAGCCCATATCCTGCAGTTCTGCTTGTTTATGAAACCGTTTAATTGGAAATGGGCTTCAATGCTCATTATCAAATTGTTAAAACAATGGACCGTTCATGTTCAAAATAAAGTTGGATGATTTTGGTTCGTTGCTCGATTATGTATTGTTCCATTTCACATTCCCCATTACAAAATCCTGTAATAACATTTTTAAAAAAATTGAACAAAAAATTATCAATAATTCATTCTACAACATTTTGCGCCACCCTGTCTTTCCTTTTATTTGATCTATATTTCACAACGTTGGCGGAGGCAGGTGTTTGATTTTTTGGCAATATGAAAATATTTTTGGTGATTTGATTCCATGAAAAATATATTTCAATATAATTTCTGGTCGAGTTTCTGGACAATTGGTGTTTTAAGGCAGAGGGGAACACATTTTTTAGAAATACTCTTTTTGTGTTGTATTATCACAGATTGTGTGGTTTTTTTTAAAGAAATTTTAAAATCAATGTGCCGATCTGTGAATACATTTTCTATAAAACAAAATTATGAAAGGTCAGTTTTTTAAGCGATTTTATGATTTTTGTTTTTTTTTGCTAGCTAAAAATTTTTTTAGGGAATGCATATAAATTGCAATATCGGGAAATATATAGTAAATATTTTTCTTAGGGCTTATGAGGAAAATCTCTCTCAAAAATGGATTGATTATGTTTTCAGTTTTTTTAATTTGTTTTGAGAAGATTTACTTGAAGACTTTTTTGAATTATTCATTTTAAAGGAACAGTGCTTTCTGAGGAGAACTAAGATCATGTAACTAAGCACTTTTTTTCTATGATCAAAACACGGGTTTTCTTCACAGAACCAATGCCCGTATAAAGAATTGGTTTCTTCAAAACATTTAGCTTCTATAATTTTTTTAATGTTTTTAACCTCCGGGCTTTCTTCAAAAATGATATTAAAAACATTGAAATGTAGATTAAAAATCTCGGCACACATATCAGTCGGATTAATTAATTTGCCAAAATCAGAATTTTGGCTAAAATTTTTGAAAAAAATTAAGGCTTCGGAAGCTTTTGTCATTGAAGATTCTGACTTAATCATGCATGCGCAACAGTCTAGACATTTCAATTTCGCAAGAACTTTAAATAAAATAAAACCAGAAAAAAAGCGTTGAGCACCTGTGTCATTAGGGCTATCAAAAATTTTAAAATCTTCGTGTTCAATTTCCGGGTCGTCTAACGGAGAAAAGGTGCGAGAAGTTAAATCTGATCCAGTTGTGTCTTGGGTAATATAAGATTCTTCTGAATTCAATATTGCCTTCCAATCCAAATTTAGAAAATCGTCGTCATCTGCTTCGCAATTGGTATCGTTGGACGAATACACCAATTTCATAGCCATTATTTTGGCAATAATGAAATTAAATTCAAATAAGGATGGGTGTGTATTATTGCCTCCATGCGCCATTCTTTATACGGGCATTGGTTCTGTGAAGAAAACCCGTCTTTTGATCATAGAAAAAAAGTGCTTAGTTACATGATCTTAGTTCTCCTCAGAAAGCACTGTTCCTTTAAAATGAATAATTCAAAAAAGTCTTCAAGTAAATCTTCTCAAAACAAATTAAAAAAACTGAAAACATAATCAATCCATTTTTGAGAGAGATTTTCCTCATAAGCCTTAAGAAAAATATTTACTATATATTTCCCGATATTGCAATTTATATGAATTCCCTAAAAAAATTTTTAGCTAGCAAAAAAAACAAAAATCATAAAATCGCTTAAAAAACTGACCTTTCATAATTTTGTTTTATAGAAAATGTATTCACAGATCGGCACATTGATTTTAAAATTTCTTTAAAAAAAACCACACAATCTGTGATAATACAACACAAAAAGAGTATTTCTAAAAAATGTGTTCCCCTCTGCCTTAAAACACCAATTGTCCAGAAACTCGACCAGAAATTATATTGAAATATATTTTTCATGGAATCAAATCACCAAAAATATTTTCATATTGCCAAAAAATCAAACACCTGCCTCCGCCAACGTTGTGAAATATAGATCAAATAAAAGGAAAGACAGGGTGGCGCAAAATGTTGTAGAATGAATTATTGATAATTTTTTGTTCAATTTTTTTAAAAATGTTATTACAGGATTTTGTAATGGGGAATGTGAAATGGAACAATACATAATCGAGCAACGAACCAAAATCATCCAACTTTATTTTGAACATGAACGGTCCATTGTGTTAACAATTTGATAATGAGCATTGAAGCCCATTTCCAATTAAACGGTTTCATAAACAAGCAGAACTGCAGGATATGGGCTACAGAGAATCCAAGAGCAATTCATCAACGACAGTTACACCCACTTATGTGTACTGTTTGGTGCGGTGTATCGTCTGAGAGGATCACTGGTCCAAATTCCTTCGAAAATAAAGACGGTGTTGCAATTTCCATTAATAGTGAGTGCTCAATATCGGAAGATGTTGGAAAATTTTTAGGCCAGCTGTGGAAAACCACGATTTGGTTCCAACAAAATGAAACAACAGCGCATACTGCAAGGGACTTAATGGCTCCTAAATAATACAAAACGTTCATTTTGTGTCACCCTGTATAAGACCATATTTTTTTTGCTTTTGAAAACCAGCCATGCTCTTTTGTAGTTAATTGGTGCTTCAAAATGTTTCAGAAATTTTTTGGGGGAATAAATCACAATGAAGATCGCGTCCCATTCCTCCAATAAAAATCACGCGTTCTACTATGTTAACTTTAGGGATTTTTTTTACACACGGATAGGAAAACACAGCGTACATAAATTTTATATATAAAAATTCCTCTGTTTATATACTCTGTGGTACGATGTAACTATTTAAAAACTGTTTTATTTCATAGGGAAATAAACTTTAAAAGTTTCTTTAAAACGTTGAGTGCATGTAAAAGTCCTCAGCACTAATAAAATAAAAATTTTACTATCAGTAAATAAGTGAATGAGTGTGAATAAGAATTGTATAGTTTAATTTACATGAAATTGTCGAGAGTTATTTCTGATATAAATATCTAGTAACAGAATTTCTTCCATATCTGCCATAGTGTGTTTTCCAAATGAAAAATGATCCATTTTTAGGTAGCAAATCGTATTTTTGTATTTAAATAACTGGCATAATTGAAATTTTTTTAGTAGCTCCGGCAAGTTTTGCTTTTATTCATATACTATTTTAGTTTTCCATTCAAAAGAATGTATATGTCTCTGATACCGCAAATAATATCTTCATTAAGCTGCTTAAAAAGGAAGATGGTAACTATAATATTTTTCGATAAAATTTTCAGAAATTACGGATAAAATACAATAGTTCGTAATCTATATAATAAAATAAAACTATTGTAATGCGATTAACATACAAGACTAAAATTTAATGGGGTTTTCTAATCGTTGAGTTGTTCAAAATTCCTGATACTATCATCGATAATAAAGAGATAAGGAAAAGGGGCACCGATCGTGATGGAAATAAAAGAGTAGAGTCAGTCTTATTGCTTGTATCATCATTAATACTCGTACCGTAGTGAAAAATAGAGCAAATTCTTTTTATGCCCTATGGTAGGTACTACCAGAGGGTATATTAGTTTTGTCACTAAGTGTGTAACACATAGAAATAATGAACGGAGAAAAATTTCAAGGGTATGGTTGTGTAGGGAATCAAAAGTTATATCGATTTATGCATGTCCGTCCGTCCGTCCGTCCGTAGACAAGATAACTCAAAAACGCGCTATCTGATTTTGATGAAATTTATAATTTGAGTTGCTTATTCCTTAACTTGGTTTGGTATTGCATTTGAGCCAAATCGATCTACGGGGGGCAAAGTTATAAAGGAAAAACCAGGGTGATCAGAAAGTTTTGTCGTTTTTTTGGTTATGGTTTTTCGGATGTAATTGGAAAATTTGTGACCCGATTTTGTACAAATTAATTATGTAGGTTAACTGCATAAATAGACGATACCGAATTAATTTTCAGTCAAATCGGTCTAAGGATAGTGGAGAAAGAAATAGTTATAGCCTAAAATAAGCCTGTTCATAAAGTTTTTCCAATGTATTTTAAAAAGTTATATACCGATTTGAATCAAATTTACGAAACGTGTTTATACTATTAGACGCCAGCGTGCCTGTGAATTTGGGCCAATTTGAGAACGAAGAAACGAAGTTATGGAGAGAAAAACCTTGAAATATTCAGTTAAGCAGAAAGTTCGTGGCGTTTTTTTTGCAATAGTTGGCTTTAGAATCGTATAACTATAGTAGTTCTAATCCTATCAAGTTATGTTATAGCGCGCTGAAAAGGTGACATCTTATAGAATACTTAGAAAAAAAAAATTGTGAAATTTTGGCAGAAGAAATTGGGGTAATTGGGTTTTGAAAATGAGCCAAAATTCTGAAAAAAATTCCCTATATTAATGCTCCATGTTTGGTACTACCGTCCGACCTTTGACAAAATAACTCAAAAACGCGTTATCCAATTTTGATGAAATTTAGAACGCTACTTGGTTATTGCTATAGTGGTTTTGGTGTTGCATTTGAGCAAAATCGACTGAGGGGCAGCGAAGTTATTAGGGAAAAACAGGGGCGACCATAAAGTTTTGTCGTTTTTTTTATATAGTTTTTCGGGTTTAATTGGAAAATTGGTAAAGCAATTTTGTTTAAATTAATAATATTGGTTGACTACATTAATAGACCATGCCATTGTAAATTTCAGTGATATCGGTCTAAGGATAGTGGAGAAAGAAGTAGTCGTAGGAAGAAATAACCCTGTTCAGAAAGTTTTTTTGATGTATTTTCAGAACAAATACACCGATTTGAATGAAATTTGCAAATTAGACTTATGCTACCAGGGTCTGAGTTACTTACAAATTAGAGAAAATTTTGACAAGGGCAAACAAAGTTATGAAGAAAAACCTGGATATATTGTCAGTTTTCACAATTTTTCTCTCCCATTTCTACCATAGGGCATCAAAAAATCGGCTATAGGCCGATTTTAAATTACTTTATGTTGTTTTTTTTTTTTTGTTTTAGACGAAATGTGTATAAAATTTCCATAATTTCAAAATTAAAACCTAAAAATTTTTATGTTTGTAAATCTAGTTTCATTCTTTCCAACTGTATGTAATCCTTTAAATATACAATATTAGAACTACGATTTTTTCTTCTTCTCCATTAAATCATATCGTTCGATCCAGTATCTAAGGTGAATATCATCTTTTCTATTTAAACTTTCTTCTTACAATATTAATGGTATAATGACTTCTGATTTAAGCATCAGTTATTCATAGTAAATTATTAATTTTATCCCAAAATTTTAAATTATTCAAACAGACAAATATACTATATATGTTAGTATATAAATACAATTATATCCAACTATATTCGTTCACTATAAATTCACATATTAAACAACATTTCATATCCAATTCAGGTATGAAAATATTCTAAATAAATAGATTGAAGTAAGTTCTATATACCACTCATACGAGTATATCTGTACACGATAGTTGGATATAAATATAATATAGAAATCATATCTAATATCGTGTTCATAGATAATATATGTCTTAAGAAAATTGTTAAAACAAAAATCCTTTAGGCATCATATTTCAAATATAATTAATATACATAAAATAATGCAGTCTAATCCAGAATTGTTGCAGTTTTAAGGAACAGTAAAATGATCCTAGATTTCCGTTTTACATAGCACTTTCACAATTATTTTATAATGATGGAATGAAATAAATTACATGCCGTTTATATTACACATTTCAAAAATACAAAGTTTCATAAATATATGCATCTTCGAAGATCCGGGAAAATAGTTTTTCATTTAGAATATTTATATATAGTTCATAATAGTTAGTAAATTCTAAACATAGTAAATATATGACTATATCAACTAGAAATATATATTTCTAGAACAAATTGTGGTAGTTAAATATTTAACCTATCTTCTTCGTATGGAATTATTAATTACAATAGTAGATAAATTTACTCCATTTATTTTATAGTACTAAATAATTAAATATGTTTTATAATTAATATACATATATGCATAAAATTTAACTTCCTATTTTTTTTTAGTTATTTAAATGAATTTTCTTACCTGTTGCTTTGTTATATAAATAGGTTTATTAAGAACAATCCATGTCACAGTTTCATGACATGCTGGTGCTGTTGTTGAACCTTCATATGTCATATAATGATCTGTATCCGGTAATAAACCACGTACAGATAACGTTTTTACTGGTACATCATCACCACCAAAACGTATCCTATCTAAGTGTTCAGTAAGCATTCTAAGCTCAGGATTTGATAGACCGCCCAACTATAAAAATATTATACAAAATATTAAAGTATATTTTAGAGAAGTATAATATATGTTTGATCCATTTTATATACCTGCAGTAAAATTGCAACACCAACAATTCCTTGTGCACGATTTAATGCATCTGAAAAGTTCGCATAAAGCTGTGTATTATATCCGAAAATTTGAATCTGTAAAGAAATATATTTAATAAGAAAAACTGCAGACCAAATCTTAAAGATTTTTAAAGGACAGTGGAAAACTTCAGTTTCAAGAATTTAGTCAATATATTAAATCATATCCGTATTAACAACATAACCATACACTTGGAAATACAACCAGGACTAAGGCAGGAGAAGATCCTTCTCCTTGGGGAATACAACCCTCAGAGATTCAAAACCTTTATCAGCACCAATAAGAAGAATATAAGAGTATTGACGGAAATACTAACAGAACACTGCAGACTTAAAGTACACCTTGAAAAACTAGGACTTGAAAGAGATAGCACCTGCAGATTCTGCGAGGGAGCAAAGGAACCGCAATGCATATTCTCTCCGATTGTGAGGCACTACTCTGTAGGAGAACGAAACATCTGGGGGCATACTGCTTCTCTCTAAGTGAGATACAATCTTTTAACCCACTTTACTAAATTCCTAAGTCAAATAGGCCTGGTGGAGGTGCTGTAGAATGGGATGTTAACCTAACTATCGCATCAAAGAAAAGAGGGTACAATAGATCTTAAAGGTCGCAGTACAGGAACACCTTAAAACCTAATCTAATCTAACAACATATTTCTACCTTATCTAATATACAATCAGCTTTCACTATATTCATTGATCCATTCTTATTAAAACCACTTAATTTATTAAAAATCAAAAAGAGAAACCAAAATCAACAGCTTTAATATATTTTGATTTCAATAAAGGCAATAAATTAGTTTTTATTAATTAATCAGAATGAAAGTCATTAAAAGCTCAACAGTTGAAAGATTAATCAAATCAATTACTTAGCTTTTTCGAAAACATTTCATCTTCTTGTGGATTTCGACTATGAAAGAAGATGTAACAATTTAACCATTTGTTTATGAAATC
Source organism: Xylophagus ater (assembly GCA_963422695.1). Lineage (NCBI taxonomy): Eukaryota > Metazoa > Arthropoda > Insecta > Diptera > Xylophagidae > Xylophagus > Xylophagus ater. The sequence continues at coordinate 6,611,834 of OY730478.1, forward strand.
TAATATCATTGAGGTTCTTTTATAATCAAACTAAACAAATGAACAATTCACACGCACTCAAGAGCCACTTTCCTAAGAGCCATATATACAAATCCTATATTACATATCAAAGCATATTATGTAAGAAAGGAAATTCACTCGGCATTCATGATATGGGTGTTATAATAAGTCTCTAGCATATGAGTTTTTCCAACCATTCATATATAATAATATGTTTTCATTTAATGAAAATCATATATGGATATTATAGAAATGGTAGCAGAACTTTTTGGTATATATTTCGAATGAGAAAAATCGTCAAGCATATTATTCTCATGCATTTTGAATTTGGTTTGTTCTTTCCATATATTATATAGTTTTTATTTTGTTTTCCTAGATTTCAAAGAAATTTTATGTATTTTATATGAAACAAAACTTTATAATTCAATCGGATTATAAACAAAATAGTATTTTACTGCCTCTTTTATATGTACGAGTCCTATCCAAAAGGTTCAAATATATACCTAGTTAAATATAGTAATTTAAATAGCAGAACATTTGATATGTTTTTTTCTATTTTTTTCTATAATGTTTTGAATTTATTAAATTGTACTTTATATTATCTTCAAAGGAAATTTTACTACTATAATACCATAAAGTTTACTGAAAACAAAATTTAACAACAAAAACTACAAGAACAGAAAACTATAAAATTTGAAGTAATTTTCATATATGTAAAACTTTTAGTTGAACTTTTCCATTTATAGTATTTTTGTGAATTTGTTTCTATTTGAAGAAATCTTTGAAATGCAATATTGTTAACACATTTCCAAAAAGATTTCTCCAAACTTGAAATTGTTTCAAATAATAAGACGGTTCTTAAACGAAAGTTCTGAGTACCTTATTGTCGAAATTGTTTTGATATGCAGGTGAGAATGAAATCAAATGAAGATAAAATCTATTTCAAATTAGTTTTGAATTTTTTTATTGGATACTAAAGAACTTATTTCCTGTGAATTTAACAATGTATTTAGTAAACAATCACTTTCTTATATGGTAGAGAAATTTTAACGAAGGAAGAGCCGGCAGAAATAAGCAGGACAACCAGGACTAAGGCAGGCCAAAGATCTACTCGGGAAGTACAACTCCAAGAGATTCAAAGCCGTTATTAGTAGTAATAAGAAGAATATAAGAGTACTGACAGGAATACTGCAGACATTGCAGACGTTAGAAAACTAGGACTTCAACTAGATATCACCTGCAGATTCTGCGAGGAGGATGACGAGATCGAAATGCATATTCTCTCCAATTGTGAAGTACTACTCTTACATGCAATTTTGTATGAGGATCCTTATTATGAGGACCTAATATATGGAATTATTAAAAAGGGCGAAAACTAATGTCAACTTATTAATTCTGATTTACATTTTTCCAATCAATATAACCGCTAATCGGAAAAGGCAATTAAGAAAATTTAAAGAACATACAATTTTCTTTACAAATTTTGTTCCGAAGGAAGAATACAAATTGTAATACAATTTACTGAAAAATATTAATGATAATTTTCAGACGAATCAATAGCGTTCACGTACATATTTCAAGCTTAAGTGTCTAAATAAAATAAATTTTTATTAGATGCAACTCTCTTCAACACAAATATTTGTATTAAAATTTGTGGTAAACAAATGAATACGTGTACTTACTACAGGCTATGATGGCGTAAGAAAGTATACTACATAAATTTCCTTGTTATTAACCTCATAGACGATCAAGGATTTTTCATTTCATTCGGTGTCATGTACACGTAATAATTTCTGATTAGTTTATAAGTATTTAGGGACTTTCACAAGGAATTTTATGGAGAATGTCGCCAAACTTTACAAATTTCACAAGCTAATATATTCTATATGTTATATAATATATTCTTAGTATAGTATAGTGTAGTACAGAATCTCAAAACTAGAATCTTAAAATTTTCATAATTTCAAAATTTGACTCTTGTCTCTCCTTAATGTCACCAATGGAGTATATTTTAGTTTATATCTATCAAATTTTGAAATAAAAAAGGTGCCGAAATGAAGTACTAAGTCTTTATCTATTCACATCCGAGATAGGTTCCAATATTTTCAATGCCTTTCCGTGTAATTTGAATAATTGGCTACTAGGTAGTAGAGGATAAGTAAATTTAGACATTTTGTTCATTTCTTCCATTTAATTTAATCAGTTAAAATTCTATTTTATGGTATTTAACTGTTGAGAATCGATTTTTTAGGTCTTTCAGGTCTTATCAAGAAACTATGTACAATACATAAAACAAATAAAGTCTCGCTTTTCGGTCAGTCAACGATCTGAATAATTATTTACTCACGCGGAGGACGAATTTATCGTTTAATAAGCTAAGACCACACAAACCTTCTGAAAATTAATATCGAAAAGAAAGCTCAAGTATTCCTGTTCCCTCAAAATAATTAAATTAACCTTTTGTTGAAATCAAATCAATTAATTAATTAGTTTAATTTTATGTGGTGTAATTTTGTTTTGATAATAAAATTAAAGAAAAACCTATTAGAATATTAAATAACCCACAAATATAATCATAAATTGACCAACATAAATGTCTGATATGGATTACATTTAGTCTGTTTTAAGTCTACCTATTTAATTGTCACCTAATAGGATTATATAGAAACTCTATTCATATAGGAAAAACAAAAGAAAAAGGCAAAAGAAAAAGCTTGTGTAAGGCGCAAATACTATATGGGAAGCAGTGTAAATATGTTCGTTTAACCTTTTCACTCCTTTATCTAAATGGAAATTTTGTAAGAACAATCTCATTTGGTGGAAATGTTCGGGTGATATTCTTGATGATAGACAAACAAAAATATAAATAGAAGGAAAAATAATAATAATAAAGAACAAAAATAAAAATCAAGACAATATAAGAAAAGTTCGTTGGTAAACATTTGACAAATTGTTTGAACAGAAGGACAGTCATCTCTCTATATACCCCTTTGACTTCTATATAACCACCCAGTTTTGTCTATATTTCCTAACTCCTCTATCACTATAGTGTTATTTTAATATTTTCTAAGGTGCTTGCACTTTTGTTCTATTTCTATATAATATTAGTGTAGGAACGTCTCTGTAGCCTTATTGTTCATTTTTCATAGTGATATGGTGTTTTTCTTTTTCTGTCTGTTTGTATATTTGATTCAATGTGAAAGAATGTGTATTTTCCTACGACAAATGTTTGGTTTGATCTTACAACTTATAGAAGAATAAAATTCCATATGTTGTGTACCTTATATGTATGGCCGCCAGCAGATATACCCCAAGGGTAGACAATATTTTTTTACTTTTTTGTACTATTACTGACATCCTATTCTTTCACTTCGATTGTTTGGGGACTATACTATTATTTGTAGTATGTGTTTATTTTAAAGTATATAGTCGGATTGTTAGCGGACATGAGCAACGGTGTAGAACGAGACATGAATGCTATTAAAGGATTTTTTAAAAATGATATATGACTATTTTGGATAGAATGAAATATGTAATTCCAAGAAGTATGATGTAAAATTTAGAAATAATCAATTGTAGTCAAACAATCTACTTTGATGGAGCATACAGAATTTGTGTTACGTTTTGTATCAAATAAATATTGTCGACGTCGACAGGTGGATCTTTGCTAGGATCGTTAAAAGTTCACTGAGTTTTTACGGAATTAGTCGTACTAAAAATCGATTCTCCTCCCCAAATAACGGCAAATTCACTACAAGAATTGTTGTAGCCCTTGTTAGATAATTGAACATTTTCCTTGGTTAACAAATGTTGGAACTGACATAAAATGAATAGTTATATATGTAAACTGTCTATCTAGTGTAGGACCACTTACATCTTACAGGATGTCGTTTCTTTATTTTATATATAAAGGATAACAATTACGTAGATAGTCCCACATTTTGAAAATATAGAAAATTCATCTACCCATCGTCTTATTAAAAAAAAGGACCTTTAATTTTTTCTTCATAAGTATTTAACATAAAACCCCAAGGAATTTATTGAAATTTAAAAACATTTTCTTGGACAATTTCAAGGATAAGATTTGAACTTTTGAACTCTTAAATTAATCAAAATTCGAAGTCATGATAATGACTATTATTTCATTCTTTTCCCAATTTCTATCACGCAATTTTCATAAAAATACAGTTTTCTTTAATAAAATTTTCATTACAATTAAAATGATATTAAATTATGATAAAATTCATATCCATGTGGCGATAAACAACCCCCAATCAACTGAAATGATTAAATTTTTCAGTTCATTCCATGCCAAAAAACAACAATATTTTTCCATCTGGTCTACACTTAATAAATTGACTTAATTATGGATAATATTTACCTCAGCTGGAAATGTGTATCCTTCAACACTATGCTCAGATCCAAATTGATCATGTAATCCGTAATGTATATGAATCTCATGAAATCTATAACGATATGATAATGGTCCACCAGTTATATTAACAGGCATTTGTAAATCATCATAAATCATAGTCGTTTCATTATCAGCCGTAAATATTACACTATGTCCAGTATTTGATATTGTACCACTTATCTGGAAAGAAATATTTAGAAAATTTGTTTCAAAAAGGGAACTATATTTATGTATTTTTAAGACAAAAAATACTCACTCTATGCTTATCGATATGTAAAGGCCTTAAATTAGGATCAAACAGCAATCGCTGTGGTTCTAAATTTACTGGTGATTGTCTACGTCCTTTATTACAAAGTGACCATTCCGGATTTATAAGTCCCCAAAATGCTGGACCTGTAATTTTATAAGAATTTTTTTTTAAAAAGATTTTACGCCGAACTTTTCTATGAATTTATTCTAAATCAGTTTTATTCGGAGAATTTCATTGATTTTAATTTTCCATTAATTCATATTCTTATGAATCTGAACATTAGAAAAATAATATCTAGTATTAATAATATAGTATATATCAGTTGTCCTTATGGTATATACCCACTTATTGCAAGTTCATTCGCCAATCCAAGTTTAACAAGTTTATCTATTTTCCGCACACGTATTTAATTAATATTATATTTAGTCCTAGTTTTCGTATAATTGTATTAATTAAATATCTTCATTATCTTCTTTAAAAAAAAATCAGTAATATTGATTTTATTTATATATATGTTATTATAAACTATGTTATAGAGTAAATGTACCAAATCACCGGCACCCTATCAAAATATTCCTTTGAACCTATAAGTAACAAGTGTTATCATCCGCATGTTAACGTCACTGTTTTCGATTACTTTATATACTAGTAGTCTAGTAGTCTAAAATTAAATTGCTAGCTTCTACCTTATGGTTGGCGGCCAACTCACCGCCGGAACCCATGTAGAATTTCACCTGGTCTCTCGCAAACCTACTACACACTCTTAGACTATTACCGAAAGACTAATTCGCAAGCGTAAAGTATATACCAGTTAACCAGTTTTCGTGTTACCGGATCACCAAGTGTATCCTACCTCGAAGGTGAGCTGTTTTAAAGCAGAAGTGTCTAAATAGTCGGTTTCATAACATTTTTTAGACCCATATCAAGGCATTATTTCACTGTACTTTGAAAAGGTAGATGAACCTTTAAGATTTACATGTTTTTAGGTAATTTTCAAAATAAAAGTTTAAACAATACATTTACTAATATTAACTTTTATAATTTGAAATAAACTAAAGTTCATATACAGTACACCTTTATCATTTTCAAAGAATACCTTGAATTTTCCAAAAAAAAAACTTACTAAATTAAGGAACCGAATGTTAAGAAGATTTTCTAAGCAAATATTAGGAAAACTTTATCTTCTAAATAGTTTGACATATATAACTAGATTTTCATATTAGTTTTTTTTTAACGAATATGTTTAGTTGTTTTATAGAAATATTTATAGATATAACCAAATAATATTGGTTTGTACAATACGGCACTTTATCATCGGAGGACAATATTAAGTTGAAGATTTATAGAACAAGTTAAAATTTATTGCACTCCATAGTCGACATTTGAAATCTTAGATAGGAAATACGAGAGAATAGAGTCTATGATAGTACATACGTACAAGGATATATAGATTTCATATATATAAATAGGACTAGGAGAATCCTTTTCATAAATAATTTCTACATCTAGAAAATGCGATGACATTCAATGGTACTCAAAATGCATATCGAATATAGTGTTTAGAATTCGAATATTAAAGCATATATACTAAGAAATTCTTGTTATCAATTTTATTTTCTTATATTTATTCTTTTCTTATACATTTTCTAATCTGATAGGTTGTCAAATTTTGTTAAGAAGTTTATAAATCCCTTTGAAAAGGGTTTTTTTTTGTAGTTATGGTTTATAGAAAACTTTAAAGTATTAAAGGATCGAAATATAAATTTCATATGTACACCAATGTATCCGTATGTAAATCTTTTAGGTTAAGTATAGTTTGTATAAAATTTATGTGACAAATTAATTAAGCTAGTTTTGAGAATTAAAATACCTTGAAAAAAGCTGGTAAAATTAATTACAATAATTTCTTTTTAAAACAACAAACAAATTTCCACTACAGAAGTATGGAATAGAACTTTTACAAGCTATAGTGCGCAAACCACTATGAGAACTTCTATACATATCGATCAAATTATTTCATACAACAATTTATGATTTATTTTGTAAAAAAATTTCGAAGTTTTGTCCGGCAGCTACCCGAAGTTGTAATCGGATACAATTGATTTTTGGACACAGATGTTCTTTCATTGGAAAAGTGTCTCACACCAAATTTCATTGAAATCGGTCTATAAATAACGTTACAATACCCTGTAATGTAAAAACACAAAAAACCGAACTTTTGTCGGGGGCTACCCGAAGTTTTAGTCCGATCAAACCCAACTTCTGATAGAATGGTTATCATGAGGAAAAACCTGCTACGACAGACAGACAGACAGACAGACAGACAGACAGACATTGGATAAAAATGATTGCAAACGGTTTCGAATCTTAAAAAACGTGAATTTTTGTAATGATTCCAGTAAATTATATATTTCGTATAGAAGTTAAAAATGTGCATATAACTAGTACTACGACAATGTTATAAAAATTATGTATAAACTAACTGGGAAAGTACTTAAAAAGTCTTTACACCTTTTAGAAAGTACGATGCTATAAAAAAGCACCATTTTTCTCCGTCACAAAACAAACAGAAAGTCACATAATAGCCAGTAGCAGTGCTACTAAAAGTAGTAACAATAATATCAGTTTGTTTTTTTTTTCACATCAAGACTTTTACAATGTCTATCAAATACGAAAAACTTTAAGGTTTTTACTTATTACCTAAATATTATATGTTTTTCTTGTTCGTTATACATTTACTAAACTTAGTTTATAGACGATTTTCTGTATCTAACCTGTACACGGTTCTTCCGGTTATGTTATTTATTTCAAGGTACATAGAACAAAATGTATAAATAAGTCTTTTTCGTATTTTGAAAAATAGTAAAAATACAGATGTCCAGGCGTTATAAGAAAAACAGATTGATGACTAGTAAGCATGACAAAGCATATAACACGCCGATATATAAAATATGTACAATATCCATCATTCTATTACATATTCATAGTATAGAATTTAACCACCCACATTTTACTGCCTATATACATATGTAAGAAAACTTTTTAGGTAAAATAATAAACGAATTTTGATGATTAAATAAATTGAATGGAATGTCTTCCTTTATACCATTCTACGCGAAAAGTGAAACAACGAAAAGGTTTTTCTCATGACTTTCTAAAACAATGAAAAACATTTTTTTTTTGTCGAAATCCAAAGAAAATTATATGGGAAAATTCAAAAAGTTAACAACTTTAAAATATTTCCAAATAAATCGGATTCAATGATATTACCCGAAAGTGTTATGGATCAAAACAGAACGAAAGTAATGGGTACTACAAGAATTTATGGATCATTACACAAAACGTGAGTGGCATAAAATTTTCCATGTGTCCTGTGGACTGGAAAGTAATTTAGTGTCAGGTTGTGAAAACTTTAAAAAGTTCATTTAGAAATATTTCCTTTTTAAGTTTTTCTTCGAGTCTCCTTAAATTTGTTGCACACTGCAATGAATACAGGAGTTCAGTTTTATTACATTTAAGGATTTTTTATGAAACGATTGAATGAGACATTTCAACTTTTTCGCAATATAGTGTTAATTTTATAAAATTACCAAATCATGCTACAGAATTGGCAGTTTTAATTTTGAATTTTTTTCAGGTCATTACATTTAATATTTTAATTAAAATTAAATTGGACATTTTTTTCCTTTTAAATTGTATCAATTTGAATAAATTCTCAGTTAGGGAAATTCCAGATTCGATAATGATTTGGGATATTAAAATTTGTTAATAATTTTTTGTAAAAATTAAATTCAAATTTAGGGAACTTGTCGATTATATTGTCAGGAATAGGTCATCTTTATTGCTTCTGGCATTGATCCTAGAAAAGAGGGAAAGTTGATTTATGAAATATTAAGTCTCATATTTCATAAATTAGATTTTATCTTAGAAATATCTAATGAAATTAAGAATACTCATTTGTTAGGCTTAACTCCACAATGAATCAGGAATGATAGTACGTAACTTGATTCAGACCATGTGTTTCAATCACCATGAAGTTTGTTTTTGTGTCGTGAATTTGGTCCAAATACAACCTATGAAATGAATTACGTACTACCACCTCAGACTATAAAAAAGGCATTTTTTCAGTGCATACTATATGGCAACAAATTTTACCAGACCTTAATCCTTAAGTTCCCGTATAACAAGCTGCTAATAAGATGCTATGTAGAGATTCTTTGTAATTCATTCTCCGATCTTTATATTAAAAATATTTACTTTCAGTACCATTGAATTTGTATTCAAATTTTTTTTTACAATTGCATTAAGATCTAAAACCAAATATCGTTGATTTAATATCCATCTCTCCCTCTATACTCTCTATACATTAAATATATGTACTTATCTATAATCCTATCTAAAAAAAAATACATTTTTCTCAAAACTGGAGAGCTGATCGATGGAACAGATGAGATTTGGTTGATATTAAAATTACATATTGTCATGTATACACTATCGGATCTCTTTAACTAGGTCAAAGGTTGCTAAATAAAAAATCAGAATCTTCTAATAGATACATCCAACTCTAAACAAAAAAAGGTATGTTGTGAAACCGTATACCAAAATTATTGGGATGAAAAAGTACCTTGTATTTTACGTTTAATAGAAAACCATTGAAGATGAGAAAGCAATACTATAAGATATCGAAATCGGATCGAATACCAGACAATGGAAGTAAGCTATTTTTTTTTCATCTTAAGTGATTTCGTTTTGTTTAGTTTGTTATCTTTTTCCCTGAGGTATAGCTTTCGACATGATATACAAGACAAATCTATACAACAGTTTGGTTATTCCTTGGATATTATAATGGAAGGAAAAAGTTGTGCAAGAGTTTTCCATATGTGATATAGTCTTAACAACGTATTCTTATACATGTTTACATATAGTGTAAAAATCTGCTGACAGCATCCTCTTTAAGTTGTAATCTACATTTAAGAATTACATTTCATAGGATATCAGATAAGATATTTTTCTTCTTTCTTATACAATCTACATAGTACTATTTTTTCTCATTTCTGTATTCTTTATTTAAGTTTCATCATTTAACAGATATCTTGTCATTTTATAATCATCATCAGATTTTCACGTAATAATAATAATTGTTGAGCTTCTCTCTCTCCTTGACATTTTAGTTTCAACAAGACTATTCTTTTTTCCATTGTAGTGGTTGGATATTATCATTTTATATAGTGTAAAAAAGAAAAGTTTCCCTTTAATCACGAAATCATCCGTGCTTAAGAGGTCGAAAGTCAGCCGTAAGATATTTCTTCTTATAGCATTTTCTTTTCATATTCATTCCTTAAACACTTCCCTGTCTATTTGAATATTAAGGAAAAAAAAAAAATAGAAAAACTATGAAGTCATTATTGTTTTATGCTAAGAAACTGTCAACTTTTATATTTTATAGAAATCTGCATTTATATAAAAGCATTTTCTTTAGATATATAATTTTTTTAAGGCTATGTAATGTTGTATAACATGTAATTTTGTAGACTAAGTGATAAAAGTATTTGTACTCTTAATTTATTTAAGAAAAAAGAAAATTGTTTCAATTATTTTCGAAAACGGAAACTTCTGTATGGCTTGGAGAATTTCCCAAAATCTTATCTAAAAAGCTCTTTGTTTAATTAAAACGGCAATGTCGTTAAAGTCAGTAAAAAAATCTTTTGGTACAAAATCGAAGAAAAAGTTTGTAATGACATAAATATTAATTATTTTTACTGATAAAATTCATTCGATGGGTTGTTTAATTACTTTATATATTGAAAATGAAGGACTGCAATGCAGTTTAAAACACACAGTGTGCCATTGAATCGAATGGATAAAACTATTCTTTTAATATACAAATTTAAAACTTGATAAATAACTCCAGAATGAAGAGAACCACTAATAAGTAGTTAAATATATTCTTACCTGAAATTCCATCGTATGTCCACCATTCTTCCCAACTAACTGCTAGCACCACTGAAAAATTAAAAAAAATAGAAATGTTATATAAAATTTTTGTTTAATTTAACTTCATTAATTAAAATTAACTAAAAATCAAAATTCTTGAGTATTATAAGCCCATCAATGCTATCGTAACTTCATTAGGTCTTGAAATATTTTATTTTAAAAAACGGCGAACAGATTATGGGAATTATTTTCATATCTATATTTTCAGAATATTAGAAAAAACGTTTCAGCTAGAAACTATACGGAAAATCTTCAGGTCCAAACAGAATGACGGATTCACGACGGATTAACGACGCAATAAAATTTTAATGTATACTCTTTCAGTTAGACTACACAGAACGCGAGGACTATTTTTAATAAAATCTGTTCCTGCAGTGCACTTTCCAAGGCTTTCCTATTCACACAATATTATTTTGGAAATGGAAAATAAAGTTGATTTTGGACGATTAATTTTTTTGAGTAGTTACACCCTAACTTAGTGGGTCTGAGGCTTAACGTGTCCTCCGAAACACGCACAGGGGGCTTTAAATCACAAATTTAAAACAAATAAATTTTCATCCGTTCTTTAGTTTATTTCTCTTCTTACTGTCAACTTCGACTGGGATTCGCACTGGGTATCATAGAAGTTTCAGTTCAATGACTTACCAATTCAAATGAGACCCCTAATTGTGTGAGAAGTTTACGGTTTAGTAGTACGGTTTATTTCAAAACAATCTATATAAATAAAATCGTAAATGTTCGTTTGTTCCTAATCGCTAATCTCCGAAATTTCTTAACCGATTGCTTTGAAATTTTTACAGAATTTTACTTTCGACCACGAGCAGGTTTTTATATACCTATGTCACACCTGTGACAGGTATAAAATGCTTTTATAAAATGCATCACTAACACTATGACAAGTATAAAAAAAACAAATGAAAGGAGCAAAAAATGTCTTCGTAGATCAAGTGGTAACTGGAGAATTCTCTTCTTCAAGGGCGTGATTTCGACTTTTCATATTATTTTCCTTCTTAATTAAAATTACGTTATCATAGCAAATCGTTACAATTTCATTATTATTGCAAAATTTGGTCTATTTTAAATTTTACGAGAAAACTTAAATTTGTGCCAAAAAATTATAGAAAAACTATAAGATATATTTTACCTAAAAGTAGTAACAATTCTTGGATACTCATCTTTATCGTCCATCTATAACTAGTCTTATTTTTTGTACATTTGAAGTTTTTAAGTGTTTCATGAAACTTTTTAATGATATTTGCAGATGACTGCCATCAAATTATATTGAATTAGATTCAAGTAGAACTCTCTACTCATGGAAACTTTGAAGGATATTTTTGATATTATTAATAAAAGTTGACCTGCATTTATAGAAAAACTAAACATATATGAAACAAATAATAATACTTCTTTTGAAGAATATAATTTCGCTTAAAGGCATTACGAAATGATTCCGACTTTAATGTAATAATTTTATAATACTCCATATTTGTTTTCTCTTATTTTCAATCCTTTGACATCCTTTGAGAAGGAAAAATCAAAAGTTCTTGACAAGAAAAACATTTTCATTTATATAAAATAATAATTTTAGAAAAAAAAGAAGGCAAAGAACAGTGAAAAGTTTTCCTCTGTAGAATCACTCGTCGAGTTGTGCTGAAGCTTTCTAATAAATTAAAAGTAAGACTGTAAGAGTATTTATATATCGTACAACAGCTCTATATATAATGATATTATTATTTTCTCGAAAATATTTAATTCTTTTAGTTTTTTTTAATGGAATAAAAATGCATTATTTAGTGTTAACATACTTATTATGTATTTCAATTAATTATATATGAGTTGTCTAATAGAATTATGCTGAAACATTACAAGTCCATTTGAAGTATTCTTTAGAGAAACTCTTATGTTGATAAAATTGGATGTATAAAGTCTTAGCTGCGATCGTTAATATGGGAATCTTGAATTTTATGTTAAAAAGGACTTCGTTCCTTTGATAATGGAGTATATTAAAATCAAATGCAATTTTATATTGAAATGTATTCCATATTGTTTCTCGACTCTTCCTTCTGTTTAAAAGAAAGCTTCATTATTGACAATACAAATGGATCGATTTTCTCCATTTATCTATTTTTCCTTTTTTTACATAGCTAGTTTTTCAGCTGGAAAACTTATATGTGTTTTAAATATTGTAATGTTCTCGCCAATCAACTAAACAATTACAATTTTAACATATTAGCACTATTTAATTTGCCATGTTCTGTGCCGGAGTAGAGTTACAGAAAAACGTCTCTAATTCGGTCAGTAGTTAGAGGATTTCTTTGGAACTTGGAATATATATTGTGACGTATTAGTCTTTTTATTTATGTGAATTTAGTGTATAAGGTTTATTTATAATTATTTCTGCGTTACAATTAGCCTTAAAAATATTTGACTTTCAATAATTTAATTATTACAATTAATTTATCACAGTTTATAAAAATGCGCCACAATCGCTATCTTAATAATTGATCACAAATTGCCCTTGTAATCGCTTTCACAAAAATAATCACGTTTTCAATCTCTGTTTTGTATAATCTCTGACGAAGCTTTTCACTTCAACTGATCGATTAAGATTGATTTCAGGCTCGACCCTACGGCTGTTTTTATATCCAGTTGGTATATTTCGCGAACTTTCTCGCAAAGACTGGTCGTTTGGCTTTCTAAAAATAGATGGCATTTTCTCGAAAGCTCTACAAATTTTGAATATTTCCAAGAATTGTTTTTGTTGTTCGTGTGGTGTTTTTGTGTTAGTTGCTTTATAGAATACTTGATGATTTTATGAATCATCAAGTATTCTAACTGAAATATAGTGCAATATTCTGGATAGGCCAACTTGCTCGAGGTTCATGGAGAGAATATTAAAAAACGTCGCATAATTTCATGAAGCTTGGAAATCCGGATAAAGCGAGGAGAAAGATAGGATATCTATCCACTGTGTGGGATGTCGATAATGTCAGTGTAATTAGTATAGTAATAAGTTCCTATTCCCGACATTAGAAATACTGACATTTGTTTGAACCTGTAGCGTACTTCAATTATGTTTTTTTACGTTCATTACGTTCATATTATATAAGACGATCATGGAAAGAAATGCTAAATCAAAAAAGACATTGTTAATTAAAATTCAGCATTAAAGAATTATGGAAAAAGAATTTGCCAAATTCAGGTAACATCCTAAAACCAAACAAATAGAATAAATGCTTCAACTGGCGCCATCTACATGTCAAATATAACAAAGAAGACTTCTGCTAAAAATAAACAGAGATAAATAGAAATGCTTAAATAATAATTGCAGCTTGATTAAAATGTAGTGAATAAGTTGAATAAGTTTTAATCACAAGAACCGAAAATTCTGGAATACTTCGGATTGATTTTCCAAAATTATTTCAGTTTTCATATTGGTTTTCTATCAGAACAATTTTTTATATATTTCTAATTCAGTTCATATATTTTCATATAAAAATAAAAACAATTTCAATTTCATTCAATTTATGAAATTGCAATTAACGAATTCCTTTCTTTTTTTTAATGAAAATATTGAACAAAATATTAATTTCTTTTTTATTTTTATATTCTCATAAAAATTATTATTTTTTATATTTTATGATTTCATTATTAAAAATAGGTGAAGTGAAAATATCTGACAAATATATGCGATTTTTAAATGATCTCTCAACTCGGAAAAAAAATCTCAACAATTGTGAACGGATTCACAGACATGGAAATGGAAACATTTGTATTCTTTTCCAAGCATTTATAACCGATTTTTACAGAGTGTTTCATCTAAGCCTAAATAATAAGTTCTAATCAAATTAGAAATGTCTAATTAAATTAGATAATATGGGATATTATTCCATAGGAGATTGGTTTTAAGCCTAAACAAGGAATTAGTATTTGTATTGTTTAAATAATACTCAGTTTGTAGAAAGGCAAATGCACAACTCGAATACAGTAAGGCCCGCCGCACACTTGAGCTAAGCTATGCTGGCGAGCCTCGCTGTAGTTACATAGCTTAGCTAGGCTCGCTAACCCCGTTGCACATTTGAACTAAGTTACGTGGCGATATTTTTGAGATAAATTCATTTCACCAGTTTTATTTGAGCTGTCAGAGAGATGTAATGTGCGATGAATTATTACTAGACCTTTTCCGCTTGACACTTACACATTTATGTCGACAAGATACTGCCACAAAATAAAGAAGACATACTACACTTTTGCAAGCATCGATTCTACACTGTATAATGCCGAAAGTAGGTATAAGTTAATGTCAGCTCGTTCGCGTAGTTGAGTCTTGAACTACCAATGCAAATGCTGAATTTTTTACTTTCAGCGAGAAACTTAGTTTACGCAGTTTAGGTCGCTTAGTTCAAATGTGCGGCGGGCGTAATGAATGTGTCCCGTTAGTTTACTCCACATCGTTGCTAACATCTGATGAAAAGAATCAGCTGTAGTGATTGTGTTTTACATAATTTTTTGCATTCTCGAAATTTGAAAATTCCCGAATTAGTAATGTAGATATTTCTTAAGATTAGAGATTAGCTCTAAAAAAATAGGTAGTTTAATTAACCTAAAAGCATTTTCTATACAATTTGGTTCACATACAGTTCCATGGTTCCACTTTTGTTTTAGTCAAAAAAAATCATGGAAATTTTCATGAAAATGTCGAAAATTTTCGAGCTAGGATTTACGCAGAACAATCACTAATCAATAGATTACTTCTTAGCCTAGATTTGTATAGTGACACCCTGTTCATAATGCATTCATCTATATGAGAATATTTTTTACCTTTGTACATCCATATTCTACTTGTTTGGTTTTAATTAGCAAAGAATGTTTCCTCTTATGTTATTCACTGTTATTGAAATAGAAATAAAATGTTTTGCAGTTGATATTACAAAGATTTTATTACTTTACGTTTATTTTATTATAGGAAAAAATAAAAAAAATAAATAAGTAAGAAAAAAAGGGATACTACTGCAAGAATAAGGACGCATTGTATCCTCGAAGATCAGGTAATCCTTCAATTTTGGTATTATACCATTCATAACTCCATCAAAATAAAAAAGAAATGTAACAAAAATTGAAGAAATGAAAGAAAATACATAAAGTTTTTTTCCTTGACATAAAGGAAAAATAAACTTATTCCTTCATTTTTCCATCATATACGGAAAATGTTATTAGTTATGGACAGAAATTTTTCTGGTTGTTTTTTTTTGTTCCTTTTTTTGTTGGCTTATTGTCCATCTTTTAACTGGAATTGTGTTCGCCTTCAGTAATTTAATATGAAATTTTCATCCTCGATATCACAACCACTGCAGAGGGCCATTAAATGAATGATGAAGAACAACAAGCAGAGGATGAAAGAAAAAAAAAATAAGAAAAAACTACCAACCAAAGAAATCTAATCAACGCAAGAAAATCCCCTAATTGTGAAGAGATTTTCTGGAGATTGCCTCACGGAAGTAAATTTTCCTCAATATAATATTATCTTTACTATAGTAGTATATTCGATAGTATAAACATATATATATATATTATATTCTAGTTGAAGAACACATCAAAGACCACATCGTGCGTTAAAATATCCTCATATACTTTATATATGAAAAGAAGAAAAAAAAATTTTTTTTTTTTCCTAAAAACTTGATAGAATGACGGTTAGATGGATAGTAAGTAGATGGATGGTGGTGGATGGATGTTCTGTAGGTATATAAAAAGATAAAAATATAAGTAACATAAAAAATAAATAAATAAAAATAAAGCAGGAATATATACCGTCAAGCTATCACTCTACAATATTTTCATAAATCAACGTCAACCGTGCAAAATGGTAGGAATAGGTAAGGAGATTTGTAAATGACGGACTCCAATGTATCCCAGGAAGAAAAAAAAAAGAAGCACTTTCTACAAGGACGAGTTAGTAGCAAGTTGATTAATGAAAGCACTTGATCAGATTTCATCATCATAGTCTAAGGAAGTGAGTCAATTAAGGATCAGCAGCTCATCTTAAATAAACTCCTCTCTTATACAATATGTACGCGGAAAAGTAAAGACGAAAAAAAAGCTGTTTTTCTTAACAGTTTATCAAGCGAGATATTTATTTTGTTTTTTTCTTCTGTTGTCGGACAGATTTTAATTTTTGTAAGAATTTAAAATTAAAGTTAGAGAAACATTGTTTTAAATTATTATTACTCAAGTATCTTTAAATAGGACACAAAAAAACGAAACAAAAAAATGTCTGGATGGTGTTGTCGACAATTTTAGATAATTTGTTTAAGTTTATTATAAATTAAGAATAAATTTAATAACCTTAAACAGTTTTTGTTTTTGAGCTCTCGAAGAGTCCCAATGAAAAATACTTGGAAAATTTTGATCCTTAAGATAACAAATAATCACTTGGACCTTGAAAACTTTAACGAAAATTAACAAGATTTGATGGAATTAATGTTAAATATTTTGTTAAACAATTAAATTAAAAATAGCCAATGATACACAGTTGAAGGACTCAAGAATATTCGAGATATATCCTCGAAATGTTCATATAATATTAACAAGGATATAAATGTCCTAATACAATGTAAAATTCTAAAAAGCGTTCATTTAACATGAGTCTACTATATTGGATCTTATGAAAGGAATGTGCTTAAACCTTGTGTCATAAGACCCAATGTAAATTACTAATGTTAAATGAAAGCTATTTTGAACTTTCCACATCTTCTCTGTATCAATATCTTTGATATCAATATTTTGTTGTCGAGCTTTTTTTTATGGAGCAATTATTGACTGAATGATTAATCCGTCGTATAGAATTATATTTTCAATTTATCAATTTAGAATCTTCCTAAATAATATTCTGATATTCGAGAAGATAAAAAAACCATAGAATGGGTGAAAGTAAGATAAATGAATTTGTCTTCAGTTAAAATGTGTCTGATCAAAGTTTAAATTCCGAATTTTAGCCAACTTATTTTTCTGTAAAATTTGAAAAAGAAAAAAGTTTAATCAAATAGTATTTTCAATTAAACAAGATCACAAATTTGATGGAATTTGACTAAATAAAATCGTATAGGATGACTTCCAGAACCTTGTAGTTATTTCACCCGAAAGCACACAAAAATATTGTGAAGTTATTGGGCTAGTTGTGATAACTGAATTTTAGTTGTCACAAATAAACTTCAGTTGCCAAAACTTCACAATTTTTTTGTGTGGGCTTTTTCATTTTAAATCTTATTCAAATTGATCTTATTTACGAAATAGTATAGAAAGAGTTGAACGTGGATTTTAGATTGTCATCTAATACTAATACTTGTAACCTTTTGCTAGTTTAACTGACATTTCTTGGAGCTAAATACTAGTAGTGTTAACATCCGTATGTTAACGTCACTTAAAATGCATTTAATAGGATAACACTCATCCTTTATGATTGTCGACCAACTTACCACCAGGACCAATATAGAATTACACTTAATTACCCACAAAGATTGTAAATAATATATCCTCGCCCTAACTATGCGCACTCGACGAGATAAAAGGAATATCAACAAGTCGGTACAAAAGAATCATGAAAGTAAAAAGTTACGTAAAAGATGATTTTAAGAAGGACAAAACTGGAAAAAAATTTTCGTCCGTTGGTACACAGTTTTATTCTCTTTCAACGCCGACTAAAATAACACATAACCAATTAAAAATTATTTATATGATAACGAAATTAAAAAACAATTGTATGATTTATAATGCAGCATCATATATTTTCTTAAAATTTAATTTTGATACATTACTAAATGAGATTATGAAAATCTTTCCAGAATTTTACATCTTATCCTAGTTTAAGGACCAATACGTCTGGTATAGCTACATCCACTAAATATGGTGCTGCGGATACTGAGCTCAATCCGATCAAAGCCAAAATTACAAAGCAATAGTTCAATATTTTCATTTTGCTGGCTTTTAGTGTTTTTAATATTATTTAAAACAAACTTTTTGAAATAAGAAAAGCAATTCAACTGTGTTCTTCGAAGGAAAATCAAACCCTTTTATACAGATCTCAAATTGACTTGATATTAAAATAATTAAATAAAAAATTAAAATCAATATTTTAATTAAAATTTATAATGCATTTTTAATTAATTACATTAATTAGATTTAAATTCCAACATGACATATTAATTTATTCAAAATTAACGAAAATTAGCATGTTTTAGAGGTCAAATAAGATGGTTTTAAATATGTCTAAAATTTTGAAATTATTTCAAATTTCTAATTAATTTCTGCATAAATAAAATAAAGAAACACGGATTCGATAATTTAATAATGAGAGAGTGATGTTCTTCTAAATCTGAATTAGAAAAGGATTGCAACGAAATGTATCTGCAGTGCTGTTCAATATTGAGATGTCTTCGAATCAGACTTGAGTTCAAAATCATGAAACATTGTGAATTAAGTTGAAATTTGGTTAACATAACTCAGCCCAACAAAAAAGTATCGGGTTGAATTAGCATTAATCTATGAAATCGCGAGTTGAATTGTGATTTCATATAAACCTAAAATTCTTAACTTTCCGGATGATATTCCGATCTATAAAGAAGTAAGAACTATAACTTAAAAGACTTTCTGTATTTGCAGAACGATTTAGATTATTTTCTAATCTGGTGTTTTAATTTGGCGCTGAACAGCGACAAATGTGAGGTTATCACATTCTCCAAGAAACGTGAAAATTGTCAATGTGTACATAATATTAACGATGCGCCTTTATGTAGAGTGACTAACATTAGAAATTTGGTAGTGATCTGTGACAGTAAACTTAACTTCAAGCTACATATTAATTCCCTGGCTCCTAGAGCTAACTCTACATTAGGCTTTATTAAAATATGGTCTAAGCTCTAAGAAATTCTCGGATCCTTATATAACTAAAGAACTCTTCATTACCTTGGTTAGACCTATTTCGGAATATGCCAGTCATGTATGGTCTCCCTACCATAAAGTCTAAATAACAGATTGGAGTCTGCACAACGTAGATTCATACGTTTTGTATTAAGAGATATTCCTTGGAATGACTCTTTCCTACTACCGCCATACTGTAATAGGTTAAAATTGATTGACCTGCAATCATTGGAAAAGCGTCGTCAGGTGGCTGATATTATTTTTGTCCATCATATTTTCAATGGCGCTATTGATTACGGGAAAAACGAACCAGTTTCTCGAATGCTATTTCCAGTTAATATAAATGCTTGTAGTATCGATTTCTGTCTTAGTAAAATCAATTTAAAGAATCTCTTATATAATTCTAACGCTTGAAGTAAGCAATTTAAAAACAAAAAGAAAGAGAAACCTAAAAAGGGTTATGGTTTTCATCTCTTTTCATATTAATGTACCTGATAACAATAGATAGCTGGTCAATTTTGGCAATATCCTGAGTTGTGTCCATAATTATTGTATAAAATGGAGCTAACTTAATATTTTTAATTATATTGTTTTGTAATTTTTGTCCCAAGCAGTGAATTATTCCATTTTGAATTTTTGGGTTTAGATATTTAATTGAACCTTTTAGCCCAGTCAATAGAGCGTAAAAAATTCCTCCAGCTTGCAAAAGGTATAGGAAACTTTATATTTGGTACGATTGTTCAATTAGGTAAGTTATTTAAAATTGCAAGTTTTCGACCTTGGGCTACTGGGATGGAAAATCGCCTTTTCGCGATTATCTCATTACCTGTACGAGATACGTTTATTGAGGTCCATACAAAAAATATAGAACATACGATTCTCCACATTTTTTACTTAACATTTTTTTTCTAAAGATTATAGTTTTGAAGCTACAGCGCGTAGAAAGTGAGCACTTTCATCAATTTTTTGGCAAATTTTACACAGTTTATTAATTTTTTACCCTTATAAAAATTTGGTTTTTTTTTATTTCTTTGAAAAAAATTATTTGAAAAAAAAAATGTTTAAAAAAAATATCTCGAAAACAATATTGAACACATCTCACCCTTACACTAGTCGCAAGTTAACTATCGTTTGGGGTAGATGTGTCGATTTTTAAGGGAGTTTTTTTTAAGTGAGTTTTTTTATGAGTGATTTTTGAGTAATTTTTCTTTATTCGAAATAATTTTTTTGAGTGAGTTTTTATGAGTTTTTTTTTTTAAACAAAGAATTCTGGAGTGGAATTCTCAATGAATTGCGATTGCTGGGCTATCGATCGGGTATAAAGAATTAAAAATAGTTGAAAATATTGAAAATTATTTAATTTGTTTTCCGCCTACGGAAAATAGCTAAAGATTTCCTTTTAGGTAAGTAACTGCTTCTGATCTTGGTATTACATTTCTTGGTACAGATTTTAATAGAGTAATAATATTTCTGTTCAATCTAAACTGCAATTATGGCAGCAACTTCTCAGAGGGTATATTAGTTTTGTCACTGCATTTCTGATTTATATAAATAATCATCGGAGAATGACACCAAAAGGTAAATCTTAATCTCCAAAGTTTTTTCAATACCGGGAGTCGAGATGTTTTACATTTCCTTCTTTTTATTAGCCTTTTCTAGATGAACTGAGTAAATATGGCATATTACTCCACTTCTTGAAGATCTTTTGTATCCAATACTTGCAAAACAGTATTTGCCAAACGTTTTTTTACAGGTTTCATTCCTTTTGAAATGATTCCACACTACCGGCGAAATTTTCTTTTGGCTTAGCCTTATGAAATCAATTTGTTATGTTACAAAACAATTCAAATGTGATCAAGTAGTTATGCTATTACCCGGGTAATCGAGTAATCGAAAAATCAATAAAATTTCGGAATACTCGGGTATTAGCTACTCGAGAATGGATACACTAGTCGCAATCACACCTACTGAATGGAGACATATTGTATCTTTTCAGTTGGCCTCTCCAAAATATGCATTCCAATTTTTATGAAAATTCGCTCACTGTTGACTGAATTAGTCACGCGTTTCTATTCTATATTATTTGTTTTAGCTACCCAGAGGTTTCGGGTCTGGTAAATGTCTCTAAAGCTATATGAGGAGGGATAGAAACATTTTATTATTCACACTCTCTGTTTCAATTTCAATAAATGACACCAGTGGCTTATGATAACTAAATTGTGAAATGATTGATTTGGTTTGGATTTGATCAATATACCTTTGAAATATGGCGTCAATTACTGTTTTCGATCTTGTTGTCGAATCAATGCGACTACTGCACTTTTTTAAATTGAATATGGTGTTGAGGAACTCAATCAAAGGGAGCGCTGTATCCAATGCAAAATTAACATTAAAATCACCACTTAAAATCATCGGAATTTTTGTCGTAATCTTTTCAAGAATACACGAAATTTCTGGTGTGTACTTTAGCAAATTCTCGTGGATGAATTCAATAATTGTATTTATCGATTGCTTGGGAGAAATGTAAATTGCCACAATTATAACTGATTTATTATGGTCCAATCTGTTTTCACAAGCTGATATTTCTCCCACTTTAGAAAGCTGAACAGACAATGATTGTAGTTGTTGTGCATTGAGATCTATTTGTGGAGTACCAACACGGGCTCCGTCATTTCTATGATTATGGTATATTGCAACTCCGCCTGCCCTCGTATATTTTGTTTAATATTGAACAACAATATTAAAATTTGGAATGCCGACAATAATTTCACATTTCTAATTCATCCAGAATTAGAAAAATCGACGACCATGCTATTCTGTCTAAGTGCTAATTTTCTACGCGCTGTAGCTTCAAAACTATAATCTTTAGAAAAAAAGCCAAAATAGATTTAGAATTTGTTCTGTGTTTGAAATTTGTGTGTAAAAGTTACTAGAAAATTTTCTGTTTTCGTCATTTTTAGGAAATGCATAATTTTTTGCTCTACATGGACCGTAGTTCATTACAAATTTTTTTAAATTATCATTTAAAGTTATATTAGTAAAATGTCCCTTGTCGGTTGGATTGATCTTTTGCTTAAGAAATTCAAGAAATTGGAAATCATTTTTATATGCATCTTATTGCGGTTGCTCTGGTTGACTATTTGGAATATCTTGGATGGATTATATATTTGGAGATGTAGATGTTGTTTAGTTATTGTTGATGGTTAGTTCACATACTGTTTGCATTTTTGTGGTGAAAAGACTTGATATTTGTTTAGGAGTTTTTAAAATCACTTCTCTCTGAAATTTCCTTTTTTGCCTATAAAAAGCTTCACTTGGTTTAGAAGTCATGGCCTTTACAAAAATACTTTAATTATTGGTAAGATTTCTGAATTTCAATTAAAAAAAGCTAACAGTCTCTTTATAAAGTTAAATGTAATAGAACACATATTAATCTATATAAATAAAAACGTAAATGTCTGTTTCTTGCTAATCGCAAATCTCCGAAAATTCTTCACCGATTGCTTTGAAATTTTTACTGAATTTTACTTTCGACTACGAGCAGGTTTTTATATACTTTTTATATACCTATGTCACACTTGTGACAGGTTAAAATATTTTTTTTAAATTAGAAAACAGCGCCATCTGTTGTACGTTAAAACAACATACGCTATACTAAACATTTTACGATCATATATTAAAGAGAACAAGTAGGGGAAATTGAAGCATACATTTGCATTTCTATTGCTTATTTATTGTGAAGTAGTGGCGGTATTAAAAATATGAATTCGGAGGTGCAATACTGTAAATGGTCTGAACATAGAGATACATTCACTAGAGATATTAATTTGCTGTCTCATGTGGGCCGACAGAGGGGAATATGAAACTTGGGTTTATTTGTATGGAAAATAAAAACAACGCAAATTTTAAATGCTAACGGAGGGGAAACCAAGTTAAATTATTATATCGTATCTCCGAAACTTGGAAAACTTGGGCTTCTATCGCTTAGAGTAAGCGAGCGAGAAGATAAAATAGTGACCATTTCTCCTCCATAATTTTGTATGAAAACGAGGGAAATGAAATCTCCAGTTAATGTAACTCTATGGTCTGAATGCTCATGTATTGTGGAACATGCGAATTGAAAAAAAATTTTTCCATTATTTATTTCAAAAATCAAGTTTCAAATTATAATCTACTCTCTACTAATTGGCGTAAAATTTTGCATATACAAGTATTCATATAACACCCCTAATTTCATATAAAACCCCTAATTTCCATAATTTTCATATAAAACCGTGATTTTCTTATAAAACCGTAAATTTCATAAAAAAATAAAGAAATAAAATCGTATAGTATGACTTCGAAATCCTTGTAGTTATTTTACCCGGAAGCACACAAATATTGTGAAGTTATTGGGCTAGTTGTGATAACTGTTTCAGTTATGATAACAAAATTTAAGTTGGCAAAACTTCACAATTTTATTTGGGTGAGCTTTTTCATTTTAAATCTTATTAACGAGTAGCATAGAAAGAGTTGAACGTGAATTTTAGTTTGTTCCATATTTTTTTACATTTGATGTCATCTAATATACAATATTTTACTTTTGTAATTTTCTGCTAGTTTAACTGACATTTCTTGGAGCTAAATACTAGTAGTGTTAACATCCGCATGTTAACGTCACTTAAACTGCATTTAATAGGATAACACTCGGTTTTGATCCTCTCACACAGAATATAAATAATATATCCTTGCCCTAACTATGCGCACTCGACGAGAAAAAAGGAATATCGACAAGTCGATAAAAACGATTCACGAAAGAAAAAAGTTACGTAAAAGATGATTTTAAGAAGAACAAAAAAGGAAAACAAATTTCTGTCCGTTGGTACACAGTTTTATTCTCTTAAATAACACAGAACCAATTAAACATTATTTATATGATATAAATTGAACAGGTAATGAAATTAAAAAACAGTTATGTCTGATTTATAATGCAGCATCATATATTTTCTTAAAATTTAATTTTGATACATTACTAAATGAAATTATGAAAATCTTTCCACAATTTTACATCTTATCCAGCAGATTCGTGACCACTAGAATAGTTGAAGGACCAATACGTCTGGTATAGCTACATCCACTAAATGTGGTGCTGCGGATACTGAGCTCAATCCGACCAACGAAAAAATTACAAGGCAATACTTCAATATTTTCATTTTGCTGGCTTTTAGTGTTTTTAATATTATTTAAAACAAACTTTTTGAAATAAAAAATGCTTTTCAACTGTGTTCTTCGAAGGAAAATCAAACCCTTTTATACAGATCCTAAATTGACCTAATATTAAAATAAGAAAATAAAAACCTAAAATCAATATTTTATTTAAAATTTGTAATACATTTTTAATTAATTACTTTAATTAGATTTAAATTCCAACATGACATATTAATTTATTCAAAATTAACGAAAATTAGCATGTTTTAGAGGTCAAATAAGATGGTTTTAAATATGTCTAAAATTTTGAAATTATTTCAAATTTCTAATTAATTTCTGCATAAATAAAATAAAGAAACACGGATTCGATAATTTAATAATGAGAGAGTGACGTTCTTCTAAATCTGAATCAGAAAGGGATTGCAACGAAATGCATCTACAGTGCTGTTCAATGTTGAGATGTCTTCGAATCAGACTTGAGTTAAAAATCATGAAACATTGTGAATTAAGTTGAAATTTGGTTAACATAACTCGAGACAAAAAAAACTATCAGGCTGAGTTATAATTAATCTATGAAAACGCGAGTTGACTTGTGATTTCATATAAACCTAAAATTCCTAACTTTCCGGATGATATTTCGATCTATAAAGAAGTAAGAACTATAACTTAAAAGACTTTCTGTATTTGCAGAACGATTTAGATAATTTTCTAATCTGGTGTTTTACAAATAATTTGGCGCTGAACAGCGACAAATGTGAGGTTATCACATTCTGCAGGAAACGTGAAAATGGTCAATGTGTATATAACATTAACTTCAGGCACCCCCGTACTGTGATTAGGTAAAATCGATTGATCTGGAATCCTTAGAAAAGCGTCGTCAGGTAGCTGATATTGTTTTTTTACATCAAATTTTCAATGGTCCTATTGATTACGGGAAAAACGAACCAGTTTCTCGAATGCTATTTCCAGTTAATATAAATGCTTGTAGTTTCAATTTATGGCTTAGTAAAATCAACTTAAAGAAGCTCTTATATAATTCTAACGGTTGAAGTAAGCAATTTAAAAACCAAAAAAAACCTAAAAAGAAAAAAGAGGTCCTTAGGCACATTTTGAAAAAAATCAGGAAAACATTTGAAAAATTCCAATAAACTTTGATACAATTCGAATTTTTTTGGAAGAACATTTTTAGACTAACAAATTTCGATTTGAGAAAATAGAGTGTATTTATCAAAACATTATTATAAGTTTAATTTTACCACAAAAACGTAAAAGATCCGACTTCGATCTTAATACAAAAGTATACTTTCCGAGTTCGAAGTATTTCTTAGTACTTTTAATTCACTTATAGTAGGATGTTCCTTTACATATTAATTATTTTATTCAATATTTAAACGTTTTTATGATTTTAAATACTTTTGTTTAATTACTAACGTCACATATGTAAAATAATGATATTAAAAAACTCTTTTCAAGAAATATATTTCTAAATGAATTAAATGAAAGAATAAAAACAAATATGAATGAATAATATTTTCTATGGGAAATTCTATTTAAAAATTCATTTCAAAATATGTGTATTTAAATTCACTAAAAGAATTAATTCATTTAGGATTTTATTAATTTTTAATTTCACATAAAAGTTCTTCATAATTTCCAGAAATAACAAAAAAAAAAAAAATAAAGAAAAACGAACACAAAGTTTTTCATTTGCAATAGAATTAAAAGCTTTATATAAATAGCTTTAAACAAAAAACAAAAAAAGGAGAAAAACTTTTCCATATATTTGAATTTTTGTTTTTTTTTGAAAAAAAACCATATGGTAAATATTAATCTCTTCAGAATTCTGTAAACATATTTTCATTGTAGACAAGTTTTGATGACATATTATCAGCGTAATCCAAACACTGATAAGAATTAATCACCCACCAGACAGAAACATATGTCATTGATGTGTATTTCAATCAACGTTTATATAGTTTAATACGACTAATTTTACTTAATATCATCCAGTTTCCATACCCAACACCCTTCCTTGGAACCCACATACGTTTTTCATCCTTTCACCAAGGCAAATATTATCCTATATTATACAAGAGGCTTCGAATATATGTATGTAAGTAAACAAGTTTCAGGATAAACATATATGTATGAAAATATGAAAGTATCACTTTAACTTTTTCGAGTAATAATTAACCACTCAGCGGTGATACACGATTACAAGTAATAACATCAGTATAATGACTCCCCTTAGTAATTTTCCTCCCTTTTTTATGAGTATTTGTATATACTATATATTTATTTTCCCGTTTTGTTTTCATATATAGGAATATTTCCAAAGACAAAGTTGTCTGCGGTTGATAAGATGGGTTAGTAGATGGATTTGTAGGTGGCATTGATATGAATGACATGAAAATATTTTAATAATGAGTTTGTTGATGATATATATATATATTCAAATACTGATTGACTTTGCATGGTAACATATACTGAATGGGGCAACAAGTTTTTGGGTTTTCTTTCTTTTATTAGACATAATGCTCATTTTAGTCGATGAACTGTTCCCATATTCCTGAGGAATACATTATCACCATAGAACTTCTGAGTTTTCTTAGTGGAAAACGAAGCCAAACTTACTTACTGTAACGAGTTTTGCAGAATGTAGAAAGTCAGTACTACACAGTAAAAGCGAAGTATGAAAAAAAACGGAAGTGTGATTTTGACCACACTGTAGAAGTGAAACAGGAGCTTTTTTTTAATACACCTCCGAACTGGTGGGAGATAGAACTATTGGGTTTTCGACAACTTTACTGAACATTTCAATCGTGTACGACCTCTATAAAAAATTTTAAAAATTTTTTAAAAATTTCTATCAACTAGAGCTCCAATACGGTGGTAGATAGAACTATTTTGTCTTGGACGAAAATAATCCTCATTATAATCTCCATAATATTGCCGAACATTATAATAATGTAGGACGTCAATATAATAAGATTTTTTGTAATGTAATGTTTCGTCACAGAAAATCATCACATAATTTTTGCTAATCGTCCAGACGTATTTCACTTCAATAATTATAAAGTACCCAAAGAATAAACAATTATACCAGTAGTCAAATGAAAACAAAATAAAATTCACGTTGCAGTAAGTGCAAAAGAGCACTGGCAGTTTTCATAGGCAAAATGTATCAGGAAGAGGGAGAAAAAACCTCCCATTGTGGACATGGCATGACGTCACTCACTCTTATGAAATTTTCAATCACTCTTACCGTTTTTCAATAGTTTATAATTCAGGATACGTTAAGAACCTAAGCCATCCCTGGTATAGTTAACAGCCGATTGTATTCCAATAATACCTTTATTTTGTCATTGTGAACAACTCAATATCCTTTTGACCCATCCAATATATATCGTGTTAGTACATAAGTATGGGACAACAATTTAGTTAAATTAAAATCCATCGATTGATTTATTATCTCAATATACTCAATAAAAAAAAACTAAACCCAAATTACATATTGTCTGATTGTTAGAACTCATCCTTTTTCGGAAAAGTTGTTAATTCTCAGTTATTAAAATTAATTATGTCAATTTTTATTTCGAAAAAGGGTAAAGAAAAGGTTTTGTTGTTATTAGACATTTTTTTTTTCTGTTTTCAAATTTTTTTTGTTTTCTCCCCAAAAAAAAGAAAAGCTTTAAATTTAAAAGAAAGTTATAGAAGAAATCTAAATGGAGCACAAAAAAAGGGATGTCTTTAGTACAGGAAGTTAAGTATATAGAATAGAAATGTTACCAACACAAAATGAGTAGGATCACTGAACCCCAGGTACTTTGTCTCGGTTAATTTAATTTTCACAAGACGAACAAAAAACAAAAAAAAGAAAAAAGGTTATGGAATTTTGTTTTAATAGCTTTTTACCTTATTGAATATTCAAAGAAAGTCGATCAGATAATTTTTTATTGTTATTATTATAAGGACAGGTGAAAAAATATACCCTTTTTCCTTGCTCTGGAGTGATGGGGATACGATAATATTAATAATGTACACAAAATAACAATGAAAAAAAGAAATCAGGTGAAAATATAGCTTTTCAATTGCAAAAACAAAATTTTTAAAATGTGCAACCGAATCGGGAACGTAAAAAAATTATGTAAAATATGGTTTCATGAAGACGAAAACAAATCCATCGATCGTTGGTTGACTACTTTATTCTTCTTTAATGTGCACCAAAATAACGCAGAACCAGTTATTTGCTGATAGGATCCTATTTGAACTCATAGCACAATTAAAAACAGTTTTCTAACTAATAACCTACCACAACCACATTTTATTAATATTTAATTTTTATACATGTCAAATAAGATCATGAAAATTCTCCATTTATCCTGCCAGTTACTGGCGGTGACTGGTATCCTCCCATTCGTACTAGCTCTTTGATTTCGGAATAGCTGATGCGAATATAGGGTTCCATAGGGCGAAAGCAATAAGTACAAAGCAATAGTCCAATATTTTCATTTTAGCGACTTTTAGTGTTTTCAATATTATTTCAAATAAACGTCTCGAAATAAGAAAAGCTTTTTAACTGTGCTCTTCAAAAGAAAATCAAACCCCTTTATACAGATTTCAAATTGACTTAATATTAAAATAAGTAAATAAAAAATTACAATCAATATTTTAATTAGAATTTTTAATGCATTTTTAATTAATGATTTTAATTATATTTAAACTTAAACATGGCATATTAATGAATTCAAAATGTACGAAAATTAGCGTGTTTTGAGTTCAAATTAGGAGAATTTAATATATCTAGTAATGCCAGATTACCATATATCCTTCTGGTAATGTCATTGGATATAAATAGATGCTTAAATTACAGCTGACAGACTTCACAAGCAGACCAGATAGGTGCTTAGAGAAGAGATAATGCAGAAGTTTAAAAATAAAGTTGTAGCAGCTTACACGGAAAAACCTTAAAGTACACCTAACTGTTGTACAATAGGATCAAAAACAATAAAAACTACTAATTTTGTAAGTAACAGACAATATCCAATTTTAAAAATAAATAACATGTAGTAAAGTCAAAATCTCTGAGAAAAACCAACCAAACTTAATAATATTGTATTTCAGAGAGCTTTTTCTTAATTTTGTTCTGCCTTCCTCAAATTCGCTCTAATTCACAGATATCCTGGGAATAATGAACGTAATGGCATGGATATCTCCAGCAAATTTTACTCAAATTGGTGTATTAGTTTTCAAAATTCATCGAAAAAACTTTATAAACAGGCTTACTTTTTCGTACAACTATTTTTTTCTCCACTATCCATGGACCGATTTTAATGAAATTTAACAACTTAACGCTTATTCATGTCATGAATGTATATAAATATTTTGTGCTCAACAAATTCGAATTAAATTGGAAAAATGATAAAAGAAAAACTACAAGACTTCCTGTTCACCTCGGCTTTTGGTTTATATGGAAATACAGTCAAGGCGGGTTGATTGTCATATTGGAAGAACTATTTCCTAATAATTTTTATCAACTGTATATCGTACCAGTGGTGTCTAGTTTATTTTTGGATATGAAAACATACTTTAATTTTCCCGCAAAATTATCTGCAGCTATTAGACGCATTTCAAAATAAATAAAAGCTTTAGTAAATCAAAAATTTTTCACTTACGAGGATAAAAATCCTTTTATCACTGCACAAATTATTTATATTATTATTCTGAATTTATAAACATTGTTGTGTAGACAAAGAAAAATAAATGATGAAGAACCGAGCTCTGGGATTTGAATCAGAACCTCATCAGCTTCTAGAAACGAGGTCTTAACCAACTTGATCATTCAACACTGTTGACAGGTCGAAGTTTATATGAAAACTTAAAAGAAATGAGGCTTGGACAATTAGCAAAATAGATTTTTACTAGAATACTCCATTTTCAGGACTAGACATTTTAAATTTTCCAGCTAGGTTTATTTCAAACCTGATTTCTAATAATGTTATTACAAAATAGAATAAAACTTCGAGATCAAGCCAATTTTAGTTTCGAGAGCAATGGTAAATATTAAAGGAAGAATGTATCAAACTTGTTAACGCCCTCCCTAGACAGTAGAGCCTAGAGGCTGAAATAAATAAAGACCATTTCTGCCTGGACTTGATTTATTTATTGATCTGCCCTCAAGATAAGTTCAAAAACTAAAATCTATTCTAAATACATATTAATAACCATATTAAAATTTAATTATTTATTAATTTTCCAGTTTTTCATATCAATAAATTGCAACAAAATTTTAAGTTTTTTAGATACCAAAATACAAGTAACTTTTCCATTCGCATAACTCTTTTAATTTTAACAATGAAAACTTTTCTCCGACACATTTTTAAGTCTTCACCGCATTTTCCTAAACACTAAAACCAAAAAAGGATTTTTCCATGAATTCATTTAATCCAAATAAAATCATCCCTTATTCCCTTTCTTTATTTAAATCTTGAAATTCGAATTTGTTTTTCATGGTTGGTGTATTATGTACGCAATAGATGGGGTTTATTATAGCTGATATATGAGTAGATGGGTGAACAGGGAGTTTTCTTTATATAGAGATAAAATGTTAAATGGACAAAGATTGTTAAGCCGCATTTTGCGGGATCTTTTGTTTACCTATATATTCATTTTGTTTTCCGGTCTTTGTATTTATTTGTTTGCTTGTGGTTTTGTTTTCTTTTTAGTATTTTGTTGATTTTACGGAAGATTGACCAATATTATAAAGATTAACTTCAACATATATAAACTTCTATAATTACGGATCAGAATATCTCTCTGAATGGGTTATTGACTTTTCTTATTTCCAATAAATTGATTCAGTTTTAATGCGGTTTTATTTCATATTTGAAATTTATACTTAAATTGTATCTTTAATAATTTTAATAAAAATTTAATTTATATATTCATTTTATAAAGTATTATCACTTTTTTATTTCTTACTATTATTATTTGGGTATTTACGGCATTATTTGGACTCGAGCTTGCAGAGATACCAAAAACATCACCGGGAAATGATTCTGATTAATTCATAGAGCGTGGGAATAAATTTTGTCTCACTTCCTCGACTTAAGGCTTTGTGTAGTTCTGATGACAATAAAATATTTTCATATTTCTGACCTGACGTTCACTGTGTGGCAAGTGGCCCCATCCTGATGAAACCACATATTGTCCAAAAATGACGCCACAAGGACATCACAGAGATGCCAAATTCTTGAGAACGGCGTGTAAGCGAACGATTTGGGTCTTCTTGAATTGAAGTTCCAGCGGCCGCGATATTTTCTTAACTGCATGCACTTCTTTGTCTTACTGGCACTGGAACATTATGTAGCGAGTATGCCGATTCAAATTTTCACACTAAATTTTCAATTGTCGAACGAGTGATGTCGTCCATAAATTGGTCGTTATTCTCTTAAAGTTTCGGTAATAAATTTTAATAATTTGTAAACGTTGTTCCAGTGTGTACTGCTCCATGATGAAATCGCAACTATTTACGAGCAACTATTGCGTGGTTCGCCGTTCCTATTGGTAAACATTTGTTCCAATTGAAAAATCCTTTATCTAGTTTTCTAGAATCCGTGAATTTTGTTCTATCGATTTGAATTCATTTTAAGAAATAGGTTTATTTATTCGAAGACCAATTAGAAGTCGAGTTGCCGACTTTAAAATACTATACTTACAAGTATTTTATTCAAACAGTTTAATTTGACCTCAAAACATTCTAATATTCATTAATTTTGAATAAAACAATAAATTTAAAATTAAATTTAAATATAATTAAAATCATTAATTAAAAATGCAATAAAAATTCTAATTAAAATATTGATTTCCGTTTTTTATTTACATATTTAAATATTAAATTAATTTGAAATCTGTATAAAAGGATTTGATTTTCCTTCGAATAATACAGTTGAAAAGGTTTTCTTATTTCGAGAAGTTTGTTACAAATAATATTAAAAACACTAAGAAGTCATCAAAATGAAAATATTGAACTATTGCTTTGTAATTTTGGCTTTAATCGGATTGAGCTCAGTATCCGCAGCACCAAATAAAAGCCCTGAAGATAGCAGCAGCAGCAACAGCAGCAGCAGCTCCGATTAAACAGCTTAAAATGGGAATTTGTGAAAACATTTTCTTTAATATATAACATTTTATTTGACATGTCGAAAAATTCAAATATTAATAAAATATCTGGTGTTGGTTTATAAATCAGAAAATTGTTTTTAATTATGTTGCAATTCCAAATGATAGCTCCTATCAACAATCAATTGGTTAGGTATTATTTTAGTCCATGATGTTTTGATTTAAATTTCTTTTTAAAACCATATTTTATACAATATTTTACTTTCACGATTCGCTTTCAATTCTTGAGATTTTCTCTTTTTTGCATTGTGTTAACAATTTGAATCCATCTGAAAAGTTCTGGCAAACTAGTCTGACCACTGACTT
The DNA here is from genome assembly GCA_963422695.1 of Xylophagus ater. Classification (NCBI taxonomy): domain Eukaryota; kingdom Metazoa; phylum Arthropoda; class Insecta; order Diptera; family Xylophagidae; genus Xylophagus; species Xylophagus ater. The sequence goes on from OY730478.1 coordinate 6,645,082, forward strand.
TATTAAAACACACAAAAATGCAAAAAATTGTAATTCTGTCGTTTACGTAACTAGTTTACCGCATGTAATCTGTCAATATAACTGACTTTCAATTACCTTAAATAATCATAATTAAAATGAACTCATTTAAAAAAGAAATTCAGCAAAGTCAGTTTCTTATGCCAATTAAATAGGTACTATATTTTTTACCATTTAATTTGCTGATTTAAGTTTCTGACATAATATTGAAGCTCTTTTCTATATAAAAGGAACTATAATTAAAAGGAAAAAAAGTGCAAACTAAACCCTAATTAACCGACATGAAATCTAATTCCATTGAAATTACACGTTGTCTAAAATATGAATAGTATAATATATTTTCTAACTAAATAATATGATAGAATTGAATGGAATAAAACGTTTGTACATCCTGTCTAACCGAACTAATGGCATTCAAATTATGATTGATCGGTGGTACTAAGGATTTATCATTCTTCATTCAATCATATGGTATGTGTCCAGAATAATGTTATCAAGAATAGCACAAATTCACGTTTAAGTAGAACTAAAAAAAAAAAATGTTTTTACATAATCATTTTCCAATAATGTTTTATAGGAATTTTTCTCTACATTTTATCGAATATTTTCCATAAATGAATGATTTATATTGGAATTCCGAAATAGAACAGAACCGAAATGTTAAAACTATTTAAAACTAATGAAACTAATGAAAATTATATAATCGCGATGATATAAGTTTTGTTAGGTTTAATTTAGGAACAAATATAAGGCTTGAGCTACATCAATTAGAAAATATAAAAGAGGATTCTAAACCAACGAAACTAACGAAATTACCATATTGTACCATGTGCTCCATGCGCCCTATTATAATGGTTAATGGTCGTACAAATGCTAGTTAGAAAATAACTAAAACTCCTACAAATTCAACATATTCAAATCAGTCAGTTCATGGCTCCCTAAATCCTAAGTAGTCGGATTATCGATATTTATTAAACTCATAAATGAAAGGATTCAAGATTACGCTAATATATTTTTCAAATTGATTTTTCCTGCGCACCAACGTCATTCCAGACCCGAAATACATTGTTTGTGTGAAAAATTACTATTATATATGAATGGAATCGGGTCACCTGTGATGTCATAATGTCACATGTGCACGACGTCGAATGACGTATGAGCCGTATCTATAGGATGAAGAATACCCGAGATATGCACATACTTCAAGTTAAGCAAATTAAATCTTGCGGTACACCCTATACTTGCTGTTCTACGTACAAATAAACCACAAAAATCAAAAGAATTCAAATTCAATTTAGCATTTCATTATTGTTATCATCCAAAATAGAAACTATTTTTTTCCCAGCTTAGAGATTCAACTTTCAATTAACTGGCCACTGAAATTAAAAAGGAATTTCATGTATTCCTTAATTAAATTACATTAAAATGGTGAAATATTTTGGATAAAGAACAATTTTCCATTTTGTTAGAATACAAAAACTGGAAATCATAATATCGAACATGGTTGCGGTCTTTTTTTTTAGGAATATTTTGTTATTATTGTTTATAGGATTTATTTTCTGGAAAATTTTGAAAGCATTTTTAAAATACCTGAATTTAGTTAGACGAAAACTTATTCAATTTAATGATGTCTATTTCGCTGGGAAAAAAACTCCTCAGACATCTAAATTGCATTCAACTCTCGGGTTTTGAACAAAAGAAAGATTTGTGGTGAAATAACAAGAACCAAGAAGAACGGAAGAAAATCCAAAAAAGTAGAATAGAATGTAAAAATTTAAAGTTTTCCAATCAAAATAATGAATTATAATAAAGTTTGAATGGATTTAATCCAATTATGAAATTCTTAATTTTTCTCTTCCATTTTAGAAATAATTTTCCTATAAAATTTGCTTATTTTCAGCATAGTTAGGTAGGTAGATAGAGTAGGGGTATTGCGTATAACACAAGTCCCCTTATGGACCAATTGCCATCCCTACGAGACCAAGAGTTACCTGATTGGGTAACCTATTCCTCTTCAAAGCATTTGATTTTCCTATAAAATTTCATTAAACTACCGATGTCACTTGCTTAAAGCATCTCTAAATTTTCGAAGAAATGGCTACCCAATAAGTTATTACGAGCTCGAGAGAGAGAGAGCTGAGCATTTACATAAAATGTGTTTGATATCTTCAGCCACTCCCATGTCTCCACAGTACCGACAGAGATCTGTTTGCACTAATATTTTAGAGTGCTTTCTTAACAAACAATGTCCCGTTAATATCCCAATGTTTGTGCGTAAATGATTCCCGTTCCAGTCTATTATAAGAATCGACTTCTTCTGAATCAGTTTGGCAGAGTTAATCAATGTAATATATGAGTTATACAAGGTGGAGTCCAAAGTAATCAGGACTTTTTGAATCTAGCGCCCCTAGTGGCGCCATCTATATGGTGTGTTAGAATCTGCTATCCTTTATCGACTTCCTGTGAGAATTTCATGACATTTCATCTATTGAAAGTGAAGTTATTGCGTTTTAAGTGCAGTATGTTTGTGTCATCGGTGCGAAAATGAGCTTCGACGACCAAAAATTGCTCAGAATTCAACATTCGAAGGACATCATTAAAGAGATCAAAAAGGACAAAAACTTCCTTTATAACATTGTGACTGGTGACGAAACGTGGTGTTTTCAATATGATCCCGAAACGAAACGCCAGAGTGCTGAATGGAAGGCGCCGGACGAGCCGAAACCCAAAAAATCGCGCCTGGAGAAGTCAAAAGTGAAGACAATGCTGATTTGTTTTTATGATTCCAAGGGTATTGTCCACAAAGAATTTGTTCCACCCGGTCAAAACGTTAATCCGGTATTCTACCTAGGAGTTTTGCGTCATGCAGACGTAGAGGCCATTCAAAAGGCTTGCACCGGCATACTGGCGGCCATACAGGCCAACGAGCTAAAACACTCGTTCGACATGCTTTTGGACCGTGCAAAAAGTTGTATTGAAGCAGAAGGAGACTATTTTGAATAAAATCAATTGATTTTGCCGAAAAAACCATTTGTTCTGTTTTTTTTTTTAAAGTCCTGATTACTTTGGACACCTCCTTGTATGTAGATTGCCACAAAAAGACATATACAAACTTATACGATCGGTCAATAGCTGATTTTTTGATATTTATAGATAGCTTGGGCCAACATAAATCTATTCTGCAAATTTTATTAAAATCGGTATATCAATTTTAGAAGTGCACTTGAAAAGCTAAACAAAATAAAACCACTAAACTTTACGACCTGGCCAATTTTTCTTTACAACGATTTGTATCAGCAATATCATTAGATCAATTTTACCGAAATTCAGCATCTTTGTAATTAAGTCACGCATACTTAATATAGACAATAATTCTGCACAAATTTTCTAATTAAATCCGAGAAATCAAAAGATGGAAACAACAAAGCTTTTGTGGTTACCCCGATTTTATCTCTTGCAGAATATACCATAACCAAAGATATTATTGAAAAGAAGATATGGAAAGTTCAAAAAAACTTTTATTTAACATAAGTAACTTACATTAGGTCTTATGGCAAGAGTTTTAAGCTCCTAAAAGATCTTTCTATAAGATCTAATGTAGTTTACTCATGTTAAATAAAAGCTGTTTAGAATTTTACATATCTTTACTCATTTATATCTTTGTTATAATTATAGGATATAAAATAAGTTGACGATCGTTGGTATTCAGCTTTATTCTTCTTTAACGAATTAAGAAATGAAACGCAATTAAAAACAAAAAATTTCTAATCTAAAACCCACCACCACTACATTTTATTAATATTTAATTGTTCGACATGTCAAATAAAGTCATGAAAATGTTTTCAGAATTTTCCATTTTAGGCTGTTGATTATGAACTGTTATCTTCCGAACCGGACCATCCTTTGGCGGTGGGTGGCTGCTGCTGCTGCGAGTCCTGAGCTCAATACGACCAAAGCAAAAACTGCGAGGCAATAGTTAAATATTTTCTTTTTGCTGACTTCCTAGTGTTTTTTATTTTAAATTAACTTCTCGAAGTAAGAAAAACTTCTTAACTGTGTTATTCGAAAGAATAATATTTAAATTTTTAAATAAAAAACAAAAATTAATATTTTAATTTGAATTTTTAATGCATTTTTAATTAATGATGTGAATTATTTCAAGTCAATTATGACATTTTAATATATTCAAAATTAACGAAAATTTAATGTGTTAGCGAGGTCAAAATAGGAAATTTGAATACAACTAATTATGTATATTTTCGCATAAATAAATCTCAGCTCATTTCGGAAAATCAGGAAAAAATATAATAACTCAAAAATTGAATACTATCTTTGGTGATTACTCAAAGAACCCGTAAAACTTGTTCGCTTATTAGAGGTATGCGAATAAAGGATTAAATGATTATCATTACTATATATACAATATAATCAAGACCCATCTAACCTAACCCTAGTAATTTTAACCATTAGTAATTTTTTATTGCCTGAAATGCTTTATTGCACACTTCTCGCAAATACTTTTAATTAGGTCGGGAAACTTTGCATCCAGAAAATGTGACCAAATCTAAATCCAAGTTAAGTATTGTTAAGTATTGTTTATTTTTAATATAAATATTGTAATTGTCCACAAATTCGACTCCGATTGTAAACAGAAATACCAGTGTTTTGGCTTCTTCAGAACGGTGTCTGTGGGTGTCCCCACATTTTTCGGTCTCCACAATACTTGAAGAACGACTAACTTGATTTTGTTGAAGTTTGATAGGAAATACTCCGCATACATGGCGAGTTGGAATCCAATCGAAAACGAGCTGAAATGTATGCTCAGGTCAAGTGCAAATTACATTGACTGCGTTTTTAAGAAAATTTGAGTATCCGAACAGTTGTTTGGGTTTTTGTAAAGTTTCATTAATTTTTCTTTCTTGTATTTATTTTATTTTATTTTTTTTAATGTGATATGCGGGAAACTGAATGACGGATCCATGACGGATCTATGCTGGATTCACGGTTTTTGATTTTCAGATTGTATTAAAAATAGTCGGTGTTGGATCCGTCGCGTTCTGTGTAGTCTAATTGAAATCGTGACCTTTACAGTGTTTATTTACTTCAATTCAAAAAGTAAAGTGGGAACATTTCATCTAAGAAAGTTGGATAATTTTCATACCAGATACTTTTTTCGTAATTTCGTCCCACATTCTATAAAAAAAATAATTTTGAATATTAAACATTAACTACATCAATATATATACGGCCTGTAATATGTATGTTGACAAGTTTTCTTTACCTGACAATTTGTCATTGCCAACATTAATCTTTTTTCGAAAACAGGTAATAAAAGTTTTCGTGAGTCAAAAAACTCCAAAAAGTAAAACGAAGAAAATGACATAAAAAAAAAATAGGTATGGAATAAAGTCAACTTCAAATAAGATTCTATAGAAAACAAATAGATATATAATTATACTTATATATATTCAAATACTTTATGGAGTGTCACTTATTTTTTTTCCCGCAAAACTCATTCAATCTTATAAGAATAAGCGAAAAAACAAACTTCCAAACTTTTTTCCCAAAACTTCGATCTCATCTTCCAATTTTGGTTAACAATCTCTCATAGACTTCGACAATAGTGTATCTACATTTCCATAATAACATAGTCTTCATGCTGTTATCAGTATATTATATTCTAGTTAAAATGATCTGAGTTGGGAAATAGTTTTTCCGAAAAAGTCTAGCACACCAACGAATCCAGGATAAACAAAATATAGAAATTAAAAAAAGGAAAAATGTTCCAAAGATAAACAATATCACTTCAAGTTCCTGTTCCTTTTTACGTTTCGTAATCACTACACTACAAAAGTAGAATCATTTTCTATACTATCCAGGAATCCACAAATGATCTCTGTTCATTTTTTTTTTATGAAAAAAAATTATTTTTCAACATTTTATACCTATTTATAGAAGTTAGGTCTTCTCTATGGGCGCTTCTTGACTTTTTTTATTTGACATGCAAAAAAAGTTTTCTTCATCTTCACTTTTTGAGAAATTGCTAAACTTAAAAATCAAACACACACACATATATATATAAATTTACTTACTTACGAATTTAAAGTTTACAAGAAAATATTGAAAATGGGAAAAAGACGTTGAAAATTTTCCAAAAAGAATAAAAAAAAAGATGGTTCCAATGTTGGTTTCGAACTTTTAAAATTAACTTTAGAAAATTGGCCACAGATCCATTCCTGAAAAGAAGTTTTCTATTTCAAGTAAAATTTACTAATATAATTTCTATATGCACAATGTCTACATGGAAATGTACAGGGTGTTTCAATTAAAGAAGAATATGTAACCTGATTTTTCGTATATAATTAGTACCATTACACTGTTATAATGAAATTGTATAACTCGTATAGAACAACGTCCGGCACCCTTTATATGTGTATCGCAATTCTACATTAAACACTATTAGAATTTTTATTAACTTGGGCTAACTAGCCCTGGCACTCGTACAAACGATAAGATTCGAATGTCGTCTACAAATATTCAAATGAGACTACTTTCTACTACATATTCGAACCCCGTTATCACGAGAGCTAGCTGCTCCCCTTCTTTTAGAGCCAGAACCATAGAGTAATATTAACTAGGGATATTAATTTTCTGTCACACGTGGGCCGGCAGAGGTGAATATAAAACTTGGGCTTACTTATATGAGAAATAAAAACAAACGGAAATTTTAAAAGTTAACGGAGGGGAAACCAAGTTAAATTATTATTATTATATCGTATTGGCTGAGCGGCGAGTCTTTCTGTCCGAAGCCTGGAAAACTAGGGCTTCTATCGTTTGGAGTAAGCGAGCAAGAAGATAAAATTGTGACCATTTCTCCTGCATAATTTTGTATGAAAACGAGAGAAATGAAATCGCCAGTTAATGTATATCTATGAGCAGAAAACACTTGCGATCCTGGCTATATGTCTGAAATGAGTTTTTATCTTATGTCATATAACCAAAAAGGATATTTTCGTTCTACACTCGAATAATACCAAACTGAACAGAATAAATCAGTTGTTCATAAAGTATGATTTAATTTGTTATATAGTAGCTCATATACTATTGACAAAAACGAATTGATTGAACAAGTGGGGTGGCTGGTTAAGTGCTTATAGTTTCTTACTTAGTATTTAGAGACTTATAGTACAAATCGTCATATTTTTGCAGTTAATTTAAATTTAATTGCTAGTAGTTGCCAGGGTTATTAGAAAATGGCCAAAGAACTAGAAATTTCATTCTAAGTAGTATAGAAAATGCTACGATCCCCAGAAAGCACATCATCTTTACAACCTTCAATTTAACCGAGAGCCAAGCTCGAGGTGGAAGTAGTCAGCACGAATTGTCGCAATAAATTTCACCACGCCGTTTAGAGGTCATTACTAGTACTGAAAAGTATCTAGTTTAATCCGTGGCTAGACTTAAACGATTTTACATTTAATCTTATCAGTTCTAGATTGAAATTAGATTAAAACTTGGTGAATTCAAAATTGGGACCCGAATTAAACACATCATTTTGTACGATAAAATTTAATTTCTGTCTTATATAAAAATATCTGGAAAACCTTGTATACTATATTAGGTGGGATGTCCAACTTTGGTATATATTTGATGTGTCATGGTGTTTATACAGTTCTATATTCACATACAGGCAATTTCATTTTGCCATCATCGATCGAGTAAGATTTTTGGGTGGAAGAAATTTCGTTTCTTCCCTGTTTGTTCTTCAAGGAGAGAGTGTTAAAGTTTTTCTTAGAGACTAATATTGTATAAGGAAAAGCCTCTGTTTTTTTTTTTTTTACTTTTGTTTTACAAGAAGTCGAAACGAAATCATTTATTTAAGTCTGGCGAGATGATGTTTTTTTTGTTTCTTTCGTGTTTCTGGATGATATGGAAGAACAAAACAGTGAAGTCTAAAAAGTCATGGAAGTTTTCAAATAGAAGAATTTATTTTTATTTTATTATTTTCCAAAAGAAACTTAAATTCTTATATTACAATAAATTGAAAACCATTTTGCTAGTATGCTATAAGAACTAGTTTTTTCTTTTGTATCCAACAAAATGTATCTTCAAAAAGCCTTTTATTTTGGACGCAACTTGGTTTCAACTTTAACTCGCGTGTCATTACAATTCTGTTTTTCATCATGAAACTTTTCTCCTATCACCTGCTGTGTTATTTTGAATCATACAACAACCAAAAAAGAAAGTAAAAGAAAGTAAAGTGAACTAAATATAATATTATATAAAAAGTTTTCTTCTTTTAAGACTTAAAAATTATCATAAAAACTAACTTTATAAAATATTCTTAAATTTGATTAAATAAAAATTTAAAAGTCAATATTTTTAAAAGCTCGTTATATCTTTATATTAGTACAAAAAAAAATAGTTGCATATGATAAGCTCATAAAAAAAATATCTTTAAATAAGCTCTTTTTGGATATAAGGTGGATTTGCTTCAGTTTGAAAAAAGAAATTTCCATGATTTCGTTTCGAATGAATACCAAATCGACTGATTTTATTACGTTTACATAAACCGAATATGAATTTTTGATAGCTTAAACAATTCCAACCAATAAATGGATAATCTGGATTCAAGGAGATTTTGAAAAATTTCACAACCATCGAATGACTACAACCGGCTGGATCTAGAATTTCGGAAAATTAAATATATATGTATTCGAATTATTTACTTTTTCAAAATTAAATCATTAAAATAATTATCATTTACGTATCTTCGGTTCATCTGTAACAGCGGTAAATACACAATTTGTTTGCGGTGAAACACCACCGTTCGGATAGAAATCAGCATGACCAGATTTAACATGTGTACCCAATGTACCAGCTGATGTATGCATAACTTGTACAAATTTTGCATCATTTTCATCTAAACGATATTTAGCACCAACATCAAATGGCATCGTAAAAAGTGGACCAGCCGGATCTAAAGCAATTATTTGACCGATACGACTTTTCAATTTCTGACCAGTAAAACCAGCTGCATGTGCACCTAAACTGTATCCAACCAATGTTATATCATTTAAACGGAAACTATATTTTCGTAAATTTGTTATTAAATGTGCTAATGTATTTCCAACTTCGAACATTTTTAACATTGCCGCTTTATAATCTCTCATCGCATAAATACCCCAATCCACAGAACAAACATTTGTCGGTTGATATTGAATCCATACTTATTAGAAAAAGAAAAGTCATAATTAATAAATAGAAATATCCTTTTTAGATTTTTAGTATACATGATTGAGCTTCACTAATCCACTGACTGTTTCCATCATCCATCCAGCCATGAATAATAAATGCAAGCGGAAATTTCGGATCCAAATTTCTATATTGAGAACTATCGTTGACCCGAAACACAAACGTTTCTGTATCTTGCCTAGAAAATTTTATTTTCCTCTTTTTAAAAAAAATACTTAAGGGATGGTATCTCAGAGATGGCTTAATATGCATTTAGAGCAAGTGTAAAAATGATTAAAACAGATTCAAACAGAACGATTAATTCTTCTCCTCGGTAGTTCCAGAAGGAATTGGATATAGTTTCATTTGCAAAGTAAGATAATTGCAGAACGTTTGAATTGTTGATGAGTTGTGAGTGTTAAAAGTATTCTGTATTAATTTTGCTGAGAGCAACATAATGGCAAATAAAATCCGTACAATGTGTGTTAAGGATTTGTTACCATCTTTTTATCTTGTAAACTTAACTGGATGAAAGGTGGCCAAGAAAGACACCAGGTTGTAGACCGAAACAAGAAGACGTTCCTTGACTTTTTGCAGTAAAAGGATGGAAAACGTTTTGTACCATACCATAAACTCAAATCATACACCACAAATAATATTCTTCAAAGATAACTTCAAAAACTGATCTCATGTTAACTTTATCCATACACACCGGATTTTAATACCACGTCCAAAGGTTCAAGGTACACGTTCAAATGTGTTAAACTTAGGCCTAATTTCATAGCACAAGCTTAATTAGTTTGGACCCTAAATTGAGATTAAGTTATGAAAGGTTTAAGTAAAACTTAAATCTCGTTAAGTTTTTCTTTAACTCTGATAGACAAAATATTCTGAAATGTTTGTGTTAGCAAACAAATTATTATACAATTTACCAATAATATCACTTGCTTGTTAAAATCTCACTATGAAATGCTAGATAAACTTAAGACGGCCTTAAAATAAGAATTTAACTCAAATTAGGCTTAAGTTTTCACTGTGAAATTGGGTAGTAATAGAACTAACTGATCACCACTCTGAGACACTAATAAAATCTTTCGAAAAATCAATTCAATTAATCCGTATCGAAATAATCGACCGTTTATTATTCTTACACCATATTGATCGAATTCTTACATATTACGACATCGAAATAAAATCTTTCTTGATATTCGATTTTGTCGAATTTGATGAATTAATAGAGTTTGTTGAAAAAATTGTAAAATATTTAATTTTTGTTCGAGAAGACTTTTAATAGGAACTATTAATAAAAATAATATAAAATATTGAAGTAATTGATTTTTATTTAACATTTTTTTCTTCTACTTTTAAGAAACACACCAAAAAATTGATCTAACTAATTCTAATGATAAACGCGATATGAACATTTTCACGAATTCGAAAAATATTTGAATGACTTCGATGTACTCAATTTTTCTTTTTGATAATTGACTATTGTAAGTTTTCGTTTTTATTTGGACAAGTGCTTTCCGAAGTCACCAAATATTGTAATTTTTAGATTTTGTTCTTTTCAATGGTATTGACCTGGAAAAAATTGAAATGAAATTCGACTCATTTAAATAGGTTCTTGTTCTCATTTGCTTTAATAAAAGCAACTAATTTTACCTTTGAAAATTTTCCATTAATTTAATGTGCCATTGAAGTTTTTGAGTCAAGAAAATAATGATTGGATGGTGTCAGAAGTGACACTATTTTCAATAAAAGAAGTTATTCAGTATTTTTTATATATTGTGGTAGAATACCAGAGGTCTTATATTCATTTTTTAACTACATTTGTAACATATGGAACAGTCTCAAGACAATAAATGTGTAGAAACTATCTGGAGTGATGTACGAATAGCCTGGTGCAAACATAAATATATTCTAATTAATGATTGGAGATCTTTTGGGTTGTGATTTTAAGTACTTTTATAGGAATGCAACTGTTTTGGAAATACTGTCGAATAGACTTTATGCAGTTCTTATATTTTCAAAAAATAGAACTGTTTAAAAGGTTTATAGTTGTTTACATCCTTTTAGTTATGGACAAGAAAAGTAAGAATCAAAATAATTAACTTTGGAGTAGACTCGTTTTTCATCTAATGACACAATATTAGTTTACGCTACTTTATTGAATTTCGATAAAATTAATCCAATAATATTATAAAAAGATATAATTATAGAATAGAGTTTGCTTGGTCATAAAGTTTTGTCAAAAAGTGGTGTAGAGGTTTGAATAAAATTGCAAAATTTGCTGGTCGAACCTGGGATTAGCTGGATTAGACCAAATTCGAAGACGAGGAAAAAATATTCTGAAGAAAAGTGTGAAAAATATCAACAAATTGGTTACAAACTAATTTTAATATTTGAGAAAGTACTTTTTTGAATGATATATTTAAAGCATATTTGAGCATATGCCATTTTTGTAAAGAACTTCTTTACAAATTATTGTCGTATTGTTGTCGGGCCTTTTTATTTGACTGTTGGTTTAGTGAAAACCATGTTTCATAAAGAATTACAATGATTCGCTTTCAGTTTAGCCAGACTATTACAGGCATCCCGCGAATAACACGGTTAATTGGTACCGTGTTATTGAAATTCGTGTTACTCGATACTAATAACTCATACAATTTGCTATTCAAAACCGTGCAATTCAAAAGTCGATATCCATACAAATTTGTACATTTGGTTCCAAAGAGAAATAAGCACTCACAACTTTATGCAATGATACTAAAACTATTCTGAACCCAAAGAAGAGAGAATATCTACTTACGATAAGAACTGAGATTTACAACTTTGCTTGCTATCTATGTACTTGTATTTCCTACAAATCCGTTTTGTACATATGATCGTTAACAGTAATATGGTTGTAGGCATTGGCAAATTCGTGTAAATCAAATCCCGTGTAATTCAAGGTTTGTCGCAATTTTTGACCGTGTTATTCGCAACTTCGTGTTACTCAAGTACTTTCCTATCCGAGGGATACCTGTATTTCATTATTTCATTCATCATTTAATAAATGTGTAAATTTTTAATATATCACAAACAAAAAGTTCAGAGCCGTATTGATTTGTATGAAATATCTTTCTAGAGAATAAATTTAATTCCCATTTGTGTCTAACAAATCAGAACTCAATCAAAACCTTAATATAAAATAATAATAACATTGTTATTTGAATTTTCGATAAAAATTGTTTATTTAAATATTATTTTCCTTTTTGTTATTTATTTGAAAAATTTAATATTCTCAAAAAGCTTTAAAAATAAAGCGACTTATGTAAAATTACTCAAACAAATAACTGATTTACAATCTTAAAACATTCTTTGCATTTATCACAAATAGTATAAGAAAAACTCCCTGTTGTCCTATTTTTTTGTATGTTTTGTTTCGGGTGACATGACCTGCATCTATAAATTTCGTATATAAAACTTTGTGTGCTAGCATCTCGCAAAACCGACATTGACATAACAGTAAAATCAGGCAATGGAAAACTCCATACTCTTTTATTGACTTAAACGAAATTTTCTTCAAGGTAATCCGCTTTTCGGTCAAAGGTTTTACACAAAACGTAGAAAAGGTTATTTCCAAGGGATGAAAATTTTTTTTTGGGAAAATAGTATAAACATAAAATATAGTAAATTTGTATTTCTTTTTTTGTTATATAGTTTAGATTTCGTTTGCTAATAAATACGTAAAAATATGGGAATAAAAAGGAAAACCTGCAAACGTAGAAAAGGGTTTTAGTTTTCCTGTTCATATTATCTGCCCCTCTTAATATTTATGATTCTCGCAATGTATTCGGTCGGATCCTATATAAAATATAAACTGCATCATAGACCTCGACTTCATCATATTGGATTCGTTAGAAAAGAAAAAGAAAATTTTCTTTTTAGTATCTACTTTTCTTTAAGAAGGTGTTTTCTACTATCGTCAGCGAAATTCTTTATGTTGACAAATATTTGAGAGAATTTGGTTTGATGATTTTCCTTCAACTTATATAGAATAACGAATATTTTGTAGGTCAGTTTGTGATTATATTACTTTTTATATTAAAAATATATAAGAAAAGAAAATTCAAGAAAGTCGCAAGATAAGTGGCCTTCCATTAAAGGTTTTCACTTTAAAATTTATCACAAATGACTATACTTAAGGATTATTTGTTATACCATTTGGTATTTTTATGAACCACTTAAGATCTATATTTATTCAGTTGGATCAAAAGATGGTGCAGAAATGTGCATTTAAAATGCATAGCGACCTAAAACAAAAAAAAAAAAAGAAATATACTTTAGCTTACTTTAAATAGAACATTAAAATGTCCATTTACCAAATGTGCCATCTTTAAGAGATTACTTCGTTATGCATTTAATTTACAGTTTTTGCATGGACAAGATTAATTTCTCACATAGTAAAATGGGTTTATCTGATGAATGGACAAATGCTGCCTGGAAAGCTATCAAGTAGAAACGAAATTAGTAGAACAAATGTTATGAATAATATAAGACTAGCATAACTCCACTATGAATTCCTTAAACATTTGTTTTTCTCATCAAATAGCAAGCAATTAAATAATTTTTCACTTATCCTGTATTTAAAAAGTCTGGGAACCATTACTGCTCAATTTGAAAAAAATGTTTAAAACCTTTTAAAATATTCTGTCTATCAATTTCATAACCATTGAGACTCGATTAACTGAAATATTTCGCCATGCCTTGACGTTGAACTAAACTACAAAAATTTCGCAGTTTAAATTTTCTTATCAAAATGAAAATGAAAAATCCAACAAGAAGAAAAAAAACATAAATGTTTGGCATTTTTTGACATATATCAAAAATCGAAAACTCTAATTAAGGTTTTTCGTAAAACTTTTCATTTAATTTGAAATACATTTTCGAACATGTTCATTGGAAAATTCAGAGAGTTTTCATCGAGTTTTGACATCTAAATTTTTTCCATTTAAAAACTCATAGCAAAAAGGTACTCAATTTTTCTACTTATTTAGTTTTTTTTTCGTGAATTTTCGGATTAAATTCTAATTTAAAAATTAAAATTCAAGAAAATTTAGTAAGACATAAATTTAACACTCTAATGTGATATTCTTGAAATATAATTTAGACAAAAAACGAAATATGGTTTGGCGGCAGTTACATGAGGAAAGTAATAAAATGTTTATGCTATAAAAATTATGAAAAACATTAGTGAGATTGGTCACATTTATGTTGCGACACCTTTAGCTATATATCGCGTGAGATTACGTAACTTGAGCTAATTTCCGATGACGGAAAACTAGAAACAGTGAAAATTATTTATCCATATATAGTAGTTACATATGTTAAGAAAATATTTCTAGAAGTTCCTGATTATGCCCTATGGTAGGTACTACCAGAGGTTATATTAGTTTTCCCACTCCATTTTTAACACATCGAAATAATCATCGTAGAAAGGATGGTTGTGTAGCGAATCAAAAGTTATATCGAAATATGCATGTCCGTCCGTCCGTCCCTATACAACATAACTCAAAAACGTGTCATTCGATTTTGTTGAAATTTACAATGTGAGCTGCCTATTCCTTAACTTGGTTTGATACCGCATTTCAGGTAAATCGGTCCAGGGAAAACAAAGATATAAAGGAAAATCCAGGATGACTAGAAAGTTTTGTCATTCTTTTGTTTATGGTTTTTCGGATTTAATTGGAAAATTCGGTAATCAATTTTCTTTAAATTAATTATATAGGTTAACTTCCCAATTAGACGATACCGTGTTAAATTTCAGTCAAATCGGTCTAAGGATAGTGGAGAAAGAAATAATCCTAAGAGAAAATAAGCCTGATCTTTTTGATGTACATTAAAAACTAATACACCGATTTGAATAAAATTTACAGATTAGACTTATGTTGACTTATGTTACCTACATATTAGAAGAAATTTTGAAAAGAAGAAACAAAGGTATAAAGAAAAACCTTGAAATAACGTTACTTTTGACAGTTTTTCTGCCCCATTTCTACCATAGGGCATGAAAAAATCGGCTATAGGTCGATTTTCAGTTACTATAACATATTTATTTTTAAATTTTAATTTGAGTAGTCATAAATCCCCAAAGCACTAAGAATTTGATGATACTGCCAATTAGATATATGTTTTGATGTGTTTTTGTACGATTTGATATTTGTGTCCTTTTGAGTACTTAAATTTTATAAAACTTTATTGCGTTTCAGTCGAATAAATACACTCGCTAGTACTGAAATATTTTTTAAATCTGTACATTCTGTACATACACGTTTGAAATTTGTTGAATTAAAAATCGCTTGAAAATTTGGGGATTTTTTATTAAATTTTATAAAGAATAAAGTTCTGGAGCTTAATCAATATCTATGCAACTACATCCGTCATGTCTTGGTGGACGGTGTTGTTTGAGAAAAAAGACAAGTTGGGTGGAAAGGTATAGTTAAAATATTTGTAGATTTAGATTCATGTTTGTTAGTCGAAAAAGTAATATCAATATCATCGGAAATTAGTTGAAATATTAGGTCTGTTTTATTTGCCATACCCTACCCCGGAGCAGGGTAAGTGGCAAATAAAACGGGCAGGAGTAGGAGAAAGCTTTAATTCAAATGTTTGTAGCGCTGCTTAGCAACCATATTATAATGAAATGAGAAGCTTTTAGCTAATACACTTTTAATGGTAGAAAACTGAACTAATTCGGGTGCAATAGTTTACACCTGCTCTGAAAGTAGTGTAGGATTTGCTCTTTTGTTGTTTTTGTTTTCAATGTAAAAATTTGCTCTATCCCAGAGCAAGTGGCAAATAAAACAGACCTATTATAATCCATTCTTATTGACCTCTGGATTAATTTTTAAGAAAATTTGTTAAAATAGTTAAATCCTAAAACTCTTACAAATATATGAAATTTATATTAATAAATTATTACTAGGAAGAAAAACTGAAGCAGAAAAGAACAATAAACTCAAAAATATAATAGAAGTGTTTCTAATTAGCTCGTTCAAAAAGTCATTAAGAAATGTTCAGAACTAATATCGATAACAGGCAAAACGAACATCAAACGTAATATTAAAATGGTTTTTTGGTATTATTCAAGCATAACTCATTTTTCTTTTTGTTCTTGTTATTATTATTGTTTATTAGAAAAATTATTTGTTAATGAAAACACCATAAAAAACCAAAAAAAAAAAAATAAATGTAATATACTTTAACGCGAAGTTAATTCATATCCTTTTTGACCTAATCAAATATCCGTTTGTTTGACCACCAAGGAATGGGACATCATTTTTATGGCGACACGATCAACAACATAAATTTTATATACTACTTGTATATATGGATAACAACAAAAGCCATACCAGTATGTTACCTTAAAAAAAAGGGCAAAAGCTTTATAAAGTCTGATTCTAAGTTTTTTTTCCCTTATATTTTATGATTTAATCCGTTTTAACCTGAACCGAAAATATTACAAAAGTATAGGCTATTTTCTGATGTCGGAAAATTCCAGGCGCATTTTAGTTTTGATTCAAATCTATTTTGATAACAAAAATATATAATATTAATGGAAATATTTCATCATCAACAGTAGTAGCCTAATAGGTATATATAGGTGGATTGGGTATTTTCTTCTCACTATTTTCTTCCATCAACAATATATTAGCAATTACATATATATATATATATAGTTTCATTTTTGGTTATCAAAAGAATCATGGTGTAACTATACGGAATCTAAAAGGAGCGAGAGTTGTTTGTGGAAGTCATTAAAAAACCATTTGGACAATTTTTTTTCTTTCTGAATGTACCTTGAATTAGAGAAATCAAGCGTTCTAGAAAGAAGTCTATATATATATATAAATAAAAATAAATTAAGGATATTTGGATTTCAAACAATGATAGAGAATTATTTTAAGTGTACATGGAATGGTTTTTGATAATTTTTGAAATGGAATTAAATTTGTATAAAAGAATTAACCGAAAACAAAATTATTATTGAAATACAATTTGTTCAACAAGAGGATATCTTCACAAAAAAAAGGACATACTAGCTGCTTATTTAACCAAATGTTATTTATCGCTGTTTATTTTTAACAGAGTTATATTTGAGGTGTAGATGGCACTAAGCAAAACTTTAAAGTTCTATAGATTAAAAAAATATACATATATTTTTGAGAAAATTAAAGCGGTAATCGATAAAATTCCCCAAAAAAACACAGCTTATATCTTCTAAAGTATAGTGTAAATGTCTTTAGGATTGTTTTATATGCATTTTTGTACGTTAGAAAAAGGGGTTATACGCCCAAGTGTAAACGCCATTGGAAATATTTACCCTGTAGAATTTGAAGACAAAATTTAGGAATTCAGGTAGCTAAATTATCATTTAAAATGTCAGTCTTTTAGGTAACTTCTCGGAAATTCTTAGATGAATTGTTTTGAAATTTTAAATGTAACATATTTTTTTTAGTACTTTTATTTATGACAATTCTTTTTAAACCTCTCCAAAATATTGTATATAGGAGGGCTAAATTAAGGACTATTGCGAATACACCCATGTAGACACAGCTGCATGGTAATATTCCAAATAAGTCCTAGGAAAAGATGAATCATGTAGATAAGATGCCTACATGGCAGTCTTATGTTAAAGAGATGATGACTTAACATAAGACTAAGAAAAGGTCTAAGTTAAATATGAGTCAGGTAGCCAAGACGCCTACATGACGATCGTTATTTAAATTAGGACAAGAGCAAACAATATAAGAAAAAAGAAGGAGGGAAGAACGAAGATCTTGAATCAAGTAGTTTAGATTCGAACGTGGCTAGGGAAAGTATAAATGAAAAAGAGGATTCGTTCAATGAAATATAGTGTTTTATCCTTATCCTTTCTCCTACATAAAAAATGTGTTACCGGCATTTCGACTTAAATCGTAATTTAATTTCACATAGTTAAGAACGCCTTTAAAGACAATTTTGCCATTGCTAAAATCGTGAAGGTTCCTTTAGCAATTCGCACGATTCGAGTGATAGTATAGTATGGATACTGATATCAGTATTGACCGATAATAGTTCCATTTTTATTATATTTGAACTCGTAAAGTAGTTAATTGTCATCAGCTTCGCCTATATTTGGTTTCTATATCATGGTGGTTGTAATATTCCTTCATCCTAATAGAATATATATATTTTTTTATTTTAATAGTCACCTTTCTGTTTATCTAGTGGTGTTCAATGATACTATTTTTCACCTTATCCTTTAGTAGACTTTAAATATATCCAACATCTGTCCCCATTTTATTACTTTACTTATGGTCTTTGATAGAAACAAGCCGCACCTATGTTATACCATATTATATTTGTTGGGTGGTTTTATATGTTTACTATGTTTTCTACCTTGTTCTTCATTATGTAGTTTTTTTTTTGGTTCATTTTCTTTTTTTGCACCACACCTTGAAACTTTTCCTACTTTAATGTTGCGGTCGGTCGGTTTAACCAATATAACGTCTATACCATATAGTATGTTCTGATGGTGTTTTGTGTGTGTGCGGTTTTGTGCGATGTCAAGTCCAGGAAGTCATTAGGTAGTAAAGGTAGTAACATGGACGGAAGCTTTTTTCTCACAATATGGAAAATTTTTTTTACCTTATAACATATTCTGTTTCTATAATATATCGTTTATAATCTTGGTTCATTTCGACATCGTTCAGTTTTTAGGGATATTTTTTTTTTGTAGTTCGCGAATTCTCATATAACTCTTATTAATTTTTATTCATTTTGAAAAGAGGAAGAAGACAGAAAAAAAACGACCATTTCACACCCATTTAGGAAATCTAAAATTCCGACAGGATGATATGTTTTTTAATTCCTCCATCAACCCACTCTCACCCACAATATGGGTATATAGCATATATTTTTTTGAAGAGGTTAACCGCTGTGTAAATTAATGTTAACAACAACAAAATTTTTTTAGATTCAAGGCGAAAAATTGGTAAATATATAAATTTTTTATTTGGTTTTTAGATTTTTTTGGGGAAAAAAAGGAAAATATTAAACCATAAATAAAACATACACAAACATATATATATATAAACATTATGTGTAGAATATGTAATTCTAATTCATTATGATGACATAATTACGAAGCAATTTGTCACACGCAATGAATGTGAATTGTGAAGAATTTATTCGATATGACCGATGTCTTCTAAAGAGATATATCCTGTTGGACATATATGAATATATGTATTATGAAATATAAATTATTATGTGGAAATTGTACTCATTTGGTTTTTAAAATGTAATATTTTCGTTTATTTCTGACATATTTTGATATACGATATAATGGGAATTAATGTTGCCAAGATAAGATACATAGTACATAAGTTGTGTGTCCTTATTAGAGATGGAGGGCCAGGTTAAAGAACTGAATATATATTTTTTTTTTCTTTTTTTTTTTGTACGGTAAAAATATTTTCAAAACATTTAAGAATTTCTTGACAAATGACCTTAGGAGTAATGTTTTCTAAAAAAAATAAAAATATGAGATTAAATAATTCGTCTTTGGAATATCAGATCTTGTAAGGCCGCACGTGAATATAATATTATAGCACTATATATACTCTCCATAAATTAGGCATTTAATAATCTAAACTATACCAACAAGCTCTGATGTACAATCAAAACAATCAGGAGCAAACATATTCGAAGATTAATTAATTAGACACTTGAATGAAACTGCCAAGGCAATAAAAACGTGGACAATGCTGAACGATGCCGATACAACTTGGACGGAGATAAAGTTATTGCTATTAGTTCGTCATCCGTTGTCACCAGAGTAGGCAGCTCCTTTCTTTAAGAGATGGAACGTTTCTACGCAATGTATATGGTTTTCTCTGATAAAATACAACCAATACGTGATTATTATAATCTTATTTTTGTTTGAATTACCTATTTTTAAGACTTTCAAATAAGATTATTTATTATTTTAACCATGTAGAAGACAAAAATGTATGTTCAGTGAGTTTTCATCTATAGGCAACTATGAAAATATGCTATCATCAAAGATGTAAACTCCAAAATTTTTCAATGACGGTCAACAGACTTTATCAACTAGACCAACTAAGCCAGGACAAACTGTTATTCTTTTCAGTTTTGTCCTTACTATTGAATTGAATTAAATCCTTAAATTCTTAATTATATATTTCAAATTCTAAAAAGCTAATTATTTCCATTCAACACTTAAAACTTCCAAGTATCTTAGCCATATTCACTCTTATCCAATAAAAAATTAATAAATACTTGAAAATTCATTGCATTAATGATTGGGACATGGAAGATGCTCGAATCCTATATGTCTATATACTGTAATTGTAACCATAGAAAAATTATCTAGTTGTATAGATAATAAGGAAATCGTTATGATCTTTGGCTTTAGTGAGTCTTCTTTCTTTTGTGGTTACAACTATTTCCGATACGATTTTTTCTTTGCGTTGCCATCTTAGGAACCTCGCACAAACTACATTAAATAATTTTTTATATTATATAATTTGATATTCTCGTATTTGAGAAAAGACAATAGCTCGGTTTTTGGAAAAATCAAAGATATATACAATTTATCAGTAAAACCAGCTCGAACTGAGTTTTAAAAACTAGTAAATTAATCTCAAAAAACATCTGAATAGAATTATGAAATTCGATTGAAATTAATTGAAATTAAATACAGCACATTATATTCATATTTAATCGATTTAATATCAATAGAATTAAACAATTTGACCCGTTTCATACCTGATATTCCATATATGGGGTGTCCCAGTAATAGCGAAAGATTTTATTTGCGTAGCTTGAAGTATGTGCATATCTCTGCATCCCATAGATACAACCCATTTCTCATTCGACGATAAATTTATTAACGAATTAATTGGCATTCACCGTTTTCAAAAATAATCCTTTTTAGGACGTGAAATTCAAAAATTCTCTAGTATGAAGGTATGCGTATATTTCAGGTATTCTGGGTCCTACAGGTATGATCCATACCTCATTCGACGGGGAATTTAATAATTAATTGAATAAAGAATGCTCCGAAAGAAACGCATGATTTGAATTTTTTGAAATTGTCTTTTTGTGAACCGTAGGCGCTCGTGACTTGTCAAACTGTCACTAATAATGTCGTTCCTTCGTGCAAAGTTCCAAAACTATCAATAGCAACAATGACAGATGGTAGATGACAAGATTTTAGTACTGCTAACTTAATGATAATATACACCCTATATAAAAATAAGGAATGTGTTTTTTAATGATTTAAGTATTAATATATGTTTTCACTTCACCTAGCTACAGAATATATTGCAAATAAATAAATAAAATAAATTTCCAAGCTCTTAACTTGATATTTTTCTATTCACAAAATAATTCCTATAATATTTTATTCAAAAAGCTTTTCTTGATATCTTTCCAACAATATTGAAATAATGTTATTAAATTTTATTAAAATAAACTTGAAATTGAATAACCCTTCAAAAGTATACACTTCTAGGTGTATCTTGAATTAATTATACTAATTGAAAAAGAACATATATAAACAAGATATGAATAAATCTCCTTCATTTTCGATCTATTTCAAATAACTGTTTGGGGATACGATATGTGTTTCCTATTTTCAAAAAAAAACTTTCGAATGATACTTGACACTGATTTATATATTGATACCTTTTCATATAGTGTATAGGCTACTGTACGGAAGTGAATATTTTCTCCATCATATCAATAGAAAAAAGAAAATTGAGAACATTTTCCCATATAGAGTTGGGAAAATTTTATGTGCCAACCCTTTTTCCGGGTAATATGCATAAAACATAAAATATTATAAAAGAATAAAATAAAATATAGACAAACATATATCGCTTTTCAATTGAGGCGAAATAATAAAATGTTTGCTCCATAGTCGGAATTCTAATATCTCGAGAAAATATTGTTTGATGTCAATTACATTAAAATCGTTCAATGAAATTATTTTTAAGTTTTTTTAAAAAAAGCACATAATAATTTCCATAAAAAATATTGTTTTTATGGACAATTTGAATAATGGCGGAAAATTGAAAATGTACGAAATATACTTTAGAACAGGGCTTCTTAAACTGTGGGTCGCGACCCCCAGGGGGGTCGCGAGACTACTGAAGTTTTATGTCATTCTATTTATTGTGTTTTATTACGACCGATATCCCGTCAACGTTTCCAATTATATATATGTGAAATGAATGGGTACGTATTCTTTAATCCTTATTTTATTTACATTGTAAAATAGTGCGATATTACATCTACATCTACGGTTAATATATATTTCATTATATGGAGGAGGGGGTCGTTTAAAATTTCCTAAGCTTGAAGGGGGTCGCTATATAAAAAAGTTTAAGAAGCCCTGCTTTAGAAATAAATTGAATTTCTATAAAAAAGAAAAATAAGTGAAATAAACATATTTGTAGAAATAATCAAATCAATTTTTAGATTTACAGAGTGTTCATAAAGAAACGCTTTCAAGTCTTGTTATTCCAAACGAGATAAAGTTTTGTCGTTTTTTGAAATATGGTTTTTCAGGTTTAATTAGAAAATTTGTGAAGCAATTTTGTTTAAATTAATTACATTGGTTAATTACATCAATAGACGATGCCATGTTAAATTTCAATCAAATCGTTTCAAGGATAGTGGAGAAAGAAATAATCCGAGGGAAAATAAGCCTTTTCATCTAGTTTTTTTGATGTACTTTAAAAACTAATACACCGATTTGAATAAAATTTTCAGATCAGATTTATACTATTCGGAGTTCTAGGTTACCTGCGAATTAGAGTAAATTTTGAAGAGAGGAAACAAAGTTATGAAAAGAAAACCTTAAAATATCGTTTGTTTCAACAGTTTTTCTGTCCTATTGCTGCCATAGGGCATCAAAAAGTCGGCTATAGACCGATTTCCAAGTACTATGGTATAGGATTTTTTGTATTTTTCTAAGTTCTTACTAACTAAAGATGGAGTTACATTCTCAAAAAGTTAAAAGGGGTTTTTATGCCGACAGGTCTTACGGACCTGTTAGGTAATAAGGATGATAATTTTGTTCTTTTTTCGAATTTTTTATTGACTAGAGACGAAACATACTTGGCTAAGGAATTAAATATTCTATAAGGAGATATCATACATAAGTAGGAATATACCAGTTATTCCTTTCTTCTTTTTCTTGGCCTAAAATTACTTAAAAAATATATTGTTTTCTGGCGATGAACAACCTACATCGTCAGTGTGAATGAGTATGAAATTCGTGGTTGATTCATTTTTCATTCCAAATCGAATATGTGCATCAAAACAGGAAGATTTACGGCCAACTAAAAACATTGTATTCTACGATTAGATAACTTCTGAGCAAGATACCAAAGTTAATATGGTTATTAACACACTGTAAGAATCGTCTTCTAGATATCTGGAATTGATTGAAAGAAATATCAAAGTGATGAATGCAATTACATTCTTTTTTTTCTCTTTTCTTCTGTAATGCAAATTTTCATCGAACTGCATGAATTCATAGAAATTCAGCGAACATTTTGAAAATATACCAAAGGCTCTGAAATTGACAAAGTAAATCAATAAATTCTGATATTATATTTTTTTTCCCATAAACTATAAAAGAGTTCTTCAAAAATTCATTGCCCACTCGAAATGAAAATGCGTCAATGGAAAATGTCAAAATATCCAAACAAATAGAACGACAACAAAGCAAAAAATTAAAATCTTCTTTTTATATATAGAACGGAAATATTGAAATCAATATTAATCAATAAATCTATATATATATCTATAATCATGATATATATGTACGTGAAGACAAAAATTGTAGTCATCAATCCTGTGAAAAACAATTAACTCGATAGTTGAACGATGAGTAGAGAACCACAAGCACATCCTTTTTCCTGGAAAAAAGAATCTCTCGATAAATACAAATACTCTAGAGGAGCAACCATTTCCAGGCAAAATACTCCTTATATCTATAGTAAAATATGTCTTTTTTTTTGCTATTTTTACTACCACAGATTTTTTTGTTTTATGTTCTACTCCATTGCTTTCAAACGGACTGCCACTACCATACTCCTGTCATCTCAAAATAAAAAAATAGAATAAAAAAAATAAAAACAGACATTTTCAAAACATTCACCCAATACGATGTACATATCTAGTTAAGTTATACCAAGTTCCCATTATTCTTTAAATAGCAGATCCCATAAACAAACTGGTAAAGTTCATATGAACTGTCAGGAGATAAATTGTCGAAGGATTTTTGTAGCAGCAGCTATCATTGAAGATGGTCAATGAAGTACACACAAAATGAACTATATTATCTTATACTTTTTGTTTAGTATTTTATTATATGAAGGTGAAATGAATTGAATGCCTTTTCATATAGACAAACATTTTCACTTTGTTTATTGAACTTTATCGTTCTCACCATCTTCTTAATTGTATACCAAAAAAAAAAAGAGGAGGAAAAAGAAAACCATTTCAGAAGAATAATGGAAACAAAACTTTTATCCCTTTTTCTATCCTGCCGTTGTTTTTTTTTACATCTTCCTCTCATTCCTATAAATATCAAATAGTACTATATGTATACAGATTTTCTATGATCCCATTTGTAAAAATTTAGATGGCATATTGCAATCTTTTACCGCCCTTTCTTGTATCTTCCATATCATCCTGAAACCGCCCCAAAAACTTATCGGTCTAAAAGACTCAATCCATACCAGATAGTATACACATTAATTTGTTTTACCTAATGATACGTTCCTTGCCATATAGTTAATACTATAGTGTTCACGTTTTTGGTCAACAATGCCAATAGAACACAATATAATAAACTACCTTGTTTATTCATACTATCGAAAAGTTTGAAACAACACTATATAAAGGGTTTTCCAAAAGAGACTAAAGGGTATTTAAACACCATTTTCCACGTGAAATTTAATATGTTTCAACTTCAGTCATAGACAAACTTAACCAAGAATGCGAATTCAAAATTTCATCCAAAATCACTTTCAGCGAGGAGGCGCATTCCATATTATATATTCACATTAAATTGCCGCATCTGGTGAGAAGAATATACTCAAATTTTTTAGCAACAAACCGCTTATGCTGTTTGATGTACTTTATGCTCTGGAGGACCATTCTTTGATAATGAAGATAGCAATATTTACTAATTTTCTGTGGCCTTAACTTAATAGAATTATTGTATCTTATATTTATTACCCGCAAAATAGGGCTACGTGCCACACGATACACAAAAATATTAAGTTCTTTCGTCTGAAGTTCGATATTGAGTGGACATGTATTGTCTCGAAATGGTATTCTGAATTGGCCGCTCAGATCAAGTAATTTGACATTGTCAGACCTCATGAATGAAAGAATATAAAGATTACGCCTTCCCATATTTCAAATTGGTTTTTACTGCGCACCTACGTCATCCGAGATTTTATATGAACATTTTTTTGTATGACGTCAAGCGGGATTCATGAAAGTATGAAAATAAAAATTCAAAATGGCCGACATGCGCGTGGCATAATCTTTATATTCTTTCATTCATGGTCAGACCTTATTTTTAAGAGTTATATTAAAAGTAAACTATACTATCTTTCCTACATAACTACGTTTGATGGAATCTCATATATTCCAAACCATTTGCATTTTGTAAGACCCTTTGAACACATCATTCTGTTAGGAAGTACATGTAGAATGATAGTGAGAACAATAACAAACATTTAGGGAGTAACAAATTAGTAAAGATGTGTTTTTTGTCCACCCCCAAAAAAGATTCACAACGAACTACAAATATATATACGTAGTATATTCTCATATAGAGATTGTTCTCGTTTTATATGTTTTTATTTCGGATACAAAAACCATTATAACAGTGGAAGACTTTTATTTTAACAAACAAGGACAACGAAAAGGGTTTTTCTTTTTGCCGTAATTCAGTACCGAATTGAATGACCAACAGCCCCAAAAAAAAATAAATGATAACACGATAAATTTCCTGTAATGCTACACAATCGTAATAGAATACAATAGAACTGATATCATTTTATTTTCCGAGAATAAATAGTTTTCCATCAAAGTGTAGTAGGAAAGAAAATTTGCTATTTTATGCAAAAAAAAAAAAAAAGGAAAAAATTGGAAATGAAACGATCTCTAGCTGGATTATTCATCTTTCAGGAATGTCATTCCATTGCGGTCGTTAAAATGATGAAGAGAAATTTTACTTAAAGTTTTCTCTAACCTAACAAATCAACATGATTGTTTTGTCTTTCAGATGAATATATTAATTTAAAGATTATATAGATGCTTACATGGCATGATTTTATAGGAATATAATGGATGAGACAATTTATATAGACGACTGAAATTCGAATAGGGTCTAACCAAAATGGACACCCCATATTAAACATCTATAATAAATGTAGTCAGCAAAACAGGTAGATAAAAACTATTATATGATGGCAATTTAAAGTTTTGTGTGTGGACGACACGTACCACAAAGGTTATTGACTGGTTAAACTAACACTATATGTAAATTTGTATATTAAATTATTGTATATATGTATTTTTCTTTAAATTATTAGATGTGGCAAAAGTCATTGGCATGGTTGATGACGACCAAATAAAAGCATTAACCGGATCCATTCGACGTTTAATGACACAAAAGATTGCTCACAATATTAACATATCAAAATGAAGCATTGAAAATCATGAAGCAAAAGTGTCCAGGATTGTTGAATCGCAATCATCATGGTTACGCTACATCACATACAATGATTTCGTAAGGAAAATCCCAAAAAGTCATCGACCAAAATAGACAAATAAATGTTTGTTTTCCATGAAAAATTTGGAAAGACACGTATCCAATAAATTTATGATATAAGAATTTTAAAAGTCAACACCTAACCTACATAATCTATCACATTTGTAAGTGTCCCTTTCTTTGATAACAAACAAAACTGGTATTCATTCAAGATTTTCAAGGATCTTAGGAAAATTATAATGCATATTTGTGTGCGATTATGGAATTCTTTGATTTTCTAGAATTTGATCGATTCATCAATGAAAGTCTCATTAAAATTGTATCGGTTTACTACGTTATAAGTGATGCATTTCATGATACATATTTATTTGGTATTTATTGTGGATGCTCTAGAGATTTTATGAGATAGGCAATTGGGTGAAGTTTCACTAAAGTTTCAATCGTTTACTGAGACCTAAAAAGATTTGTTGTCTAGGTGTTGCAGATTAGGTTATTTGGGTGATTTAGAATACAATAAAAATTGATGAGGCAAAATACCAACCGGTTTGATAGTGTCTATAGTTCAAATCCGGCGTTCTCCAGTTTGAAATTTTCTTCTGTCGGCTATGTAGCAGTGAATTTCTTTTATTTATTTATGATTATCAGGAATTTCTAATGAAACAGAATGTGATTTTGTTTTGTACTTTTCGAGCATCAAGAAGTCTTATTTATCGTCCAATAAATAGCTTTGGAATTGGAAGATTTATGCTTCGATTTTGATCTAGGAAATTACGATGATAATTCGCCATATTATTTTGATCATGGATTATGAAGGATTTGTACAAATTTTAATCTTAATTGATTTATAAAATTAATAAAATAAGTCTTTTTTTTTCATAAATATTTTCAGTTCGTTTTCCTTCGTTTCCATTTTTATATTCGACATAAACTATTTACAAAATGAAAATTTTCCGTTTTTCTTTGCAGTACTTTTCCGTTTATTTTAAGCTTTAAAAAATATATCTTATTATCTCCTGAGGGATTACCAAAATACAAACCCTACCTAATCAAAGAGAAACCCCAACTCAACGAGGCATTACATTTTTTAGGTATTTTTTCTTAAATATAATATATTTTATACATAACAGCAACAAAAAAAAAAGAAATACAGTTAAATTTTTCTTTGTAGTATTAAATCTAAAAAAGAGGAAAAACGTCATGTAGACTTCCTAGTCCTATACTCCTATACAAAAAATGTAGTAACACTATAATGTTGAAGTAAAAACGATTCTTTTTTCTTACTCGAACTTCAGTCTTTATATCCTTAGTAATATACTATAACAAAACTAGCTTCCCCCAAAAAAAACAAGAAATGGAAAACGAAAAGATTTATCCGACCCCTAAGACTGAGTACCGGGATTTTGTCTTTTTTATTACCTTTATTCTTTGGTACACCCAGAAATAGTTTAATTTCACGGTTGACGCTCTCCAAACTTCACTTGAATATCTTCGTATATATATAGATGTAGAGGTAATATGTATTTAGGTACAAAGGATATAAGGTGAATGTGGCTCATATGTATATTTATACAATGTTTATTTGGATATACTTTCGAAAAGAAATGTTTGTTAACCAAAAAAAAGAAAAATATAATCAGAAAAAGAAGCATTTTATTTTTTTTTGTATATAAAATATAAGTTGGACAAATAAAAAATGGATTAAATGTGGCGGACTTTTGTCTGATCTCTGTGGAAGTTTGAGGATTTGTCGCAAAAACATAACAATTTGATACAAAATATTAGGTTTTTCTTTAGTTTTTTTTTCGTTTCTTTCTACTTTTTAATGAAGATTAAAAATTTTACGAAGTTTTACATTTATATCTTTATTCTATAATTACAGCAAAATTTATTTAACGATGTCGATACAAGTTTTGTGATTGCTATTGCAACGACAGCAACCAAAAATTCCAAAAAGCAGTACAGCCCTTGTTCACGCTTGTTTGTTTCATGAACAACAGACTTTAAACACTTTTAATATATTGTTGAATAACAATAGTGACACTGCTAAATCGCAGCACAATAATGGCTACTAAGCTGTAATAGCGCTTTTAATGCTAAAAATGGAAAAAATTTACTTAGTTCTTCCTTAACAGAAGTCACATACATCAACCATAAGATAATAATAATATTCATAATTGTTTGAATACGTTGAGGTCGTGTATTCTTCTTTTCTTCTTCTAAGCCTACATAATCTGCCAGTTGTTTACCACGTATTCTATTACGTATTCATCTCAATTTTACGACCTGAATCTTATTGCAGCAAAAAAGTAGACTTCGAAAAATAGATTCATTTTTCATTTTTGGATGGATTCCTTATAAAAATTTTAAGTGAAATGGTAGAAAAACATATACAAGTAGTAACTGAAAATAGGTCAATACCCGATTCTTTGATGCCCTATGGCAGAAATGGGACAGGGAAACTGTCAAAACTAACAATATTTCAAGATATTCTCTTCATAACTTTGTTTGCTCTTTTCAAAATTTTCTGTAATACGCAGGTAACCTAGACTTTAATAGCATAGATCTAATCTGCAATTTTGTTCGAATCGATTTATTGTTTTTTAAAGTACATAAAAAAATACTTTATGAACGGGCTGGTTTTCTCTTAGGAATTTTTCTTTCTCCACTATCCTTGGATCGATTTGACTGAAATTTAACATGGTATCGTCCATTTATGTATCTAACCTATATAATTAATTTGAACAAAATTGCTTCACAAATTTTCCAATTAAATCCGAAAAGCCATAAAGAAAAAAACGACAAATCTTTCTGGTCACTCTGGTTTTTCCTTTATAACTTTGCTTCCCCTGAATCAATTTTGCTGAAATACAACACCAAATCCAATTAAGGAATAACCAACTTACGTTTTAAATTTCAACAAAATCGGAAAACACGTTTTTCAGTTATCTTGCACATGCATAAATTGATATAACTTTTGATTCTCTACACAGCTATACCATTGCTTTTTACGATGATTATTTCGATGCGTTACATACTTAGTGCCAACACTAATATATCTTCTGGTAGTACCTACCATAGGGCATAATTAATATTTTATAGTTTTAATTATAAAAACCCCTCTAGGTAAATCCGAAAGAGCTTAAACATTTGAAATTAATTTTTCAATCGATATTGTTCAAAAGATACAAACGGCTAACTTTGGAATCCATTGTATGAGAGTTATGTAAATTATTATGAAAATTATTATTAATCTGTAACTATTATAATTGAATCAATAATCAAAGTTTATTAATTATATTATTTTGATTTCAATTGAATTAATTTAAGAAACATATAACAATTGATTTTACATTTTATGGCTTTTCTATATAACAATGAGTTTATTTCAAAACACATTCAATTCCTAGGTTTTGTAATAGACTACTTTTGTTTGTATATAAATTGAATATAAAATTTCTGTGTGAAATTTTGTATACTTACGCGTAAGTGTTTGAAATCAATTTTCTTGATATTCGATATAAAATAATCCCTTTGGGTCTTACACACATGAATCTACAAAAGGATTTGTTAAGTAAACGATTGATATAAGTAGTCACTTCCTTAGTGATTGGTTTAATCAAATTTGTAAACAGGAAAGTGCACTTTAATTAATATAAAGTTTATATTATAGATTTCTGGCATATTAAATTCCTTTCAGAAGTTATATTTGAAGTATCACACTTTTCTTATTAGACCTGATTAAGACGATATACTCTATCAAGTTTAAAGCAAAATTAATTTCGAATTAGTATTTCGTATTAAATTGCAACAGAAAGTAAAACTAACTAGAATTATAGTCTAATGGATTTTAAAAATCATCCAAAAAAAATTTTCCAAAGAAATTATTTAATTATTAAAAATCAGTTTCAATTTAACAATTAGGAAAAAGATTTATTTTTAGATAATTTGTGAACTGAAAATAGAAAAATGCGAAAATTGTGAAAATTGTTGAATCCCAGGAGTTGAAGCTGGGACTTTTCAAGCCCGAATAATATCTGATACACGCCAAACTATCAAACAACATCATCGATATATTTAAGTAGATTTATGCGGATACCGAACCGATCCTATTGAACCATTTTAGTCTACATTTATATATATATATATAAATCAAATATATTCTATTTTACATCATGCTTCCTATAAGATAATTGTGGCAAGTGAGAGCATTAATAGTCTTATAATAGCCTAATGGATTTTAGACTGAAGAAAGAATGAAACACACAAAGCAAAATTTTTTTAACTCAATTTTTGTAAAGAAAAACCACGCGTTTTCTTATACTTTTAGGCGCCAATATGATTTTCCCAACACTTTTTCACGTATTGGTGCATGTACGAATAATAAGTAGAAGAGAATTTTTGTTAATATTTTAAGTGTTAGTTCCTGTATGAATAGGGATTTTTATTTTTCACAAAAGTGTTAGAATTATTTATTAAAGCTAAATTTATTTCAATCTTTGTTTCACTAACATAATGTAATCTGAAAAAATGATAGATAGCTAAAGAGAATCATATGTCTATTTAAGAAACTATTTCCTCTTTTGTGTTTTTATTACGATTTTTCTTTTTATTAGTTATTAAACAAACGCCTAAAACTCACAAAATTATAAAATTTTAATATTTAACATAAATAATATTCGAAAAATAAAAATTAAATTAAACTTTGTCAAAGTGATTTCAGTACAAATTGGTCAAGCGAGGATACAAATCGGTAATTCTTGTTAGGACGTATATTGTTTCTAGAACTACACAAATTCTAATACAAATTGTACAAATTGGGTATCTCATCAATTCGTTTGAAATTATTTAGACAAACATTTTTCTTTAGAGATTTTCTATCAATAATCAGGCATAATCAGGAGATCCTTCTTACGTAAAACAAATATTTTTTTAACCTTATTCCTATCTTGATCATGATTTTAAAATACAAATCATATAAATATTCGTATGTCATTCTTCCCATGTATAAAATATTTATATGATTCTAGATCTAGAGGATTATATCTAAAGGTACACGTTCTGGGCACATAAATCTTTTAAAATCATAAAAAATTCTTCTACAAATATGTAAAAAAAAATAAAATAAAATAGAAAGCAATGAACTTACCTTGTGTCCGTAAGAT
The DNA here is from genome assembly GCA_963422695.1 of Xylophagus ater. NCBI lineage: Eukaryota > Metazoa > Arthropoda > Insecta > Diptera > Xylophagidae > Xylophagus > Xylophagus ater. The sequence goes on from OY730478.1 coordinate 6,677,353, forward strand.
TAGAAATATAAAACTGCAACATAGAAGTTTCACAAGTCCCATTTTTCCGTCATATATGGTTCCCTGTGATTTTAACGTTGTTCGGAAAAAATTTTCCTTCGCTTTTTTTTAAGAATATTTTTCTTCAAGTTATAAAAGAAAATATCTTTTAACATTTTTCTTTTACATACATTTTATGTATATATGATATTTATATGTGTATTATGAAACATATTATATATATAATTTACTTTACACCTGTCCAGATAATGGGCCTACAAGAAGCCTCTCTATACATATAGTATGTATAGAAACAAAATAAAACCTAGAAACAAATGATGACGACTAAGATGGATCTGACAACAGCACTAAATAGAGATGAACGAAGGAAAGCACTTAGCACTTTTCAAGAATACATAAATATAATAAACGAAAAACCAAAAAAAAAAAAAAATTTTCTTTTCTTTTTTTTATATCTTTATATAACAATTTGTAACTAGATATAAAATTTTCACTTGACACTGAAAATTCATTTTCTTTTTAGAATTTTTTGGATCATAATAATGTTGCTGGTGTCTTCCTTGTTGTTAGCTAGTTCAACCAGAAACAATATTCACTAAGGCCATAACACAAATTTGGGTCTAGACATATTATTTAGCATGATTTACTTTCTGATTGCCCATAAATTTATTTCGGGGGAGTTGGACAGTTTTCCTTTTTACATTTTCTTTTTTCGTGTTATGGTTTTTTTCCTTTTTGCTATTTTAAATTTAATAATTTAGTTGGAAAAAAATATTTTCAGGGAAAATTTTTCTTATTTATTTATTTTAAATTAGATTTCTATTTGCTCTAAATTTGTTAGCATTTTCTTTTTTTGGTGTTAATTTTTGTGTGATTTTTCTTGAAGAATCTGAAATTATGAAAAGAGAAAAAAATATATTATTTAAAATTAATTTTAATATGATTTATTTAAGAAAACATTATTTTTAGAAATTACTTCTTTTAAAGACAATTTTAAAAAGATTCTATTTCAATATTTATGAATTTTATAAAATCCTAAGACTTTTCTAATTGGTTTTATAGCCCTTTAGAACCTCTGAAAAACAAGAAAATATTACCGAATTTGTTATGACTCAACTGCTAAATATACAATTATATTTCGGTTCAAAATTGACGACTTCCAGTTTAGCACGTCCCTGTGAGATTCTAGTCAGTTCTTCGTTTAAGTCAAGAATATTCGTGTCCGAAATTTGACTGAAATTAGTGATATGGTTCTGGAGTTATTATCACCGCAAAAACTAAAAAACAAATAGCGATTTTAGCAAAAAAAAACTACTGCCAGTTACGTAATTCCAACCAAAATCTAAAAAAATCAACTCCTTGTTACGGCCTATCTTCGAACCAAACTTGAATAAAATTGAGTAAGGCCTTCTAAAGTTATCGAGTTATGAATAAAAATTGTCAGTCATTTTAGGAAAATGTTCAATTCTGATTCCGGGGACACCAAAATATGTAATTCCTTTGGAAGCTGAGTGCCTAGGTAGGTAGGTAGGTAGAGTAGCGGTACTGTGTACAACAGCAGGAACCTTATGGGCCCATTGTGATTCTTACGAGACCAAGAGTTACCCGATTGCTTCGGCAGAACATATACTAAAATTGGAACGATACAGAGAAACTGAGTGTTTAATTTGTACACAATTAGAATTCTCTCTTATACCTTATTAAGGTCAAAGCAAGTAAAAATGATTATTCGGGTAAAAAATAAAATTATCCATAGCGACCCTTGTGGAATTTTCTTGGGAAAATGCATTTAGAACTTCAAATCAATTGACCAAAGGGTATTTCAGTATAAAAGCTTGTATTCAAAATTCGTGTCACACAAAATTCTGCAATTAGATTGTTCCACTAAAATGGTTATCATTTTGGCAATTTTTCGAATTTTCGCATTCATTTTGTATAGTAGAACTTTTTGGCTTATCCCAATAGTTATATAGTTTGAATTTTGTAGAGAAAATATTCCATTTTTGACGATTAACATTTGAAATCACAGAATTCCTTCGTAATATTTTTGAATATCAGTTAATCCTTTATATAAAAATCTATTCTATTTTATCACGAATCTAATTTTTTATCCAAAATCTGTATTTATTTAGAGAGATAACATGAATTGTCTGGGTGTGTGAAATGAAACCACGATCCAACTTTTGTGCATCCTGATAGAACAGAGATTTGATGTCGTTTGCTATAGTAACATTGTACACCTTTGATGGCATTCATTTCACCTCAATTGAACTCGTTTTTTGTACATTTTAGAATTAATATTAGAATGAATTTTCCCATTCATTTTATACAATTTCCATTGAATTCGTTCTTATGCACATGAACAAGTAGTTATCATCTCTCTTGTGTATATCCAAAAAAAAAACGAGAAAAAGGAAGAAAGATGATGTAGTTTGCAACATTTTAAACCACAAAATGTGTTCATTACATAAAATATAAATTACACAATTAAGTATATATATATATATATTGTCTTTTCCATTTCCAAACTTTCAGGGAAAACACAAGAAAAGTCAAATAAAACGAACAATTAATTTGTATTTTGTACATTTTGGTTGTGTTTTGTGGCTTTCATTTGTATTGTAAAATTGGACGTGAAATCTTCAAGGATTGGTAAACAATTTCCCGCATTCAGAAAATTAGAAAAACTACCAGCAAAAAAAAAAAACAATTTCGAAAATAGATCCTGATTATTTTCATTCTAAAAGGAATTTACAAATCTTCTTGTATATATTCTGGTATATCTCCTTTTTGGATAATTCTCGGGCATTGAAATGCTTGAATGTACATTTTTAGGATGAAGATATGTGTTGATGCAATTTTGTGGTAAATGCAACTTCATAGGAAGAAGAATTATATTTCGTATATAGATTGTAAGAGCACATAGATTTTAAGGATATATACTAGAATGTGCTTTTTCCATTCAAGAAAGGTTCGCCTTATACAGATTTAGCACTTCACTTTGTGTAAAAAGCAAAGCTTCTATGATTTTATGTTTGCGGTAAACATTGAAATGTTGATTTTACTTAACACAGAGAAGAAAAAAATGAAGCAGTATTTTCCGAGAAGATTACAGATTTCTGGATTATTATTATTACATGACAAAAAAAAAATTTTTCTGTTTGACTTCTTTTTCAAATATTCAACAATTTTCCCAAGTTATTTTTATAAAATTTCTTTTCGAACCATTTTTAGGGTTTTAAAATCCATTTTTTTTTTTGGTATTTTTAGGAATAATGAAGAAATTTTAATAACAAAATTTTGAAATGAATTTTTCGAGATTTATAATACTAATAACTCTTTGAGATGGGCGAACATTTAATTTCTTTACAACATTACTTTGAGAGTTGGTTTAGATTAACATAGAATGATGATCTTTTATATTTTCGCGACCTTTCACATCGCTGCAGAAATTTGGAGTTATCTGGGTGAAAAACTGGGAGATTTTTACAGACTTGTTTTGAACTTAAATGAGTTCTGAAAAGATCGAAAGAAATGCTAAATAAATGATCAAAACTGTATGTGTTATCATAATCAAAAAGCATACAATAATGAGAGTTTCCAATTTGGGCACGTCTGCAATCGCCTCATTATTAATAGTATTTGTTAAAATGACTCTGTGTGATATAAGATCTCATGTATTTACAGTCTTTTTTACAAACACTATTAAAAATGAGGACCGCTTTGCAGCGCTGCAAACGTCTCATCAATGTATATAGAAATGATTACATGAGTCATAATGAAACACAATATTATTGCGGTTTATTAACTACGGACTACGGATCAAGATACGGACATGAGCAGGCTAACGAAATTTTGTAGGAAAATAAAATGCTTTGAAGTGGAATAGGTTTCCCAATAAGGTAACTCTTGGTCTCGTAGGGATCACAATGGGCCCATAAGCTGCCTGGTGTTGTACGCAGTACCCCTATTCGATCTACCTACCTACCTCATCAACTTTGGACGCTTCTATTTGACGGTTTGGTAATTTTCGAGACACTCAAATTCCATATGTTAAGATTCTAATCAACCTCTTGTATTATTAAGTCCCGATTAGATTCGTTCAATGTCTTTAATTTGTTGTCATTACTTTGTTAACAATAATTTATTACAATTTTATTTTGAATTTATTAAGCTTTTCTCTTCTGGAAAAGAAACTAATTGCATTTTAAAACAGATTTAAGAAAGTTTTCCATTTTTTTACAACTCCTAAACTGACATAAAACTGAATATAAAACTTTAATAAAATGAAATTACATTCTTTTCAAGACAGAAATGAAATTTTACAAAAATTTTCTTCTTGCACTTATTTTCCTTATTTCTGGAATAAAATAATTCTAAATTCATTTGAAATAATATTCAAATTAAACTAAAGTAAAGATATTCTCTTATTTAAAAATTTATAAGAATAAACTACCTAAAAGAACATTTAAAATTAATAATATCGATTTAATTAATTATTTAGAGAGATATTGAATTATCAAGACGAAATTTGAAGAAAAAAAAAGAAGTCCTTAAACATAAATTAAACAATGAAGTTTTTCAGGAAATGTCTTAAATTTGGAAGGACATAACTTTTAATAATCATATATTCGAAAATAATGAAAACTTATTCGAGTAAATCTATATTTTATTATACAAGTTTAAAAAGAAAATATAGTTTTAGTTTGTAATATAGTACTATTGATATACTTGCAAAGTCTTTTAATATTTTCCTATTATGGACTAGTATCTAGTAGATAAGTAAGTTGATTTAAAGGATTTAGATTGAGATATATAACAAAGAATTACAGTGAAATCTTTGTTGAGACTGAAGTTCTTTCAAACTAGTATTCATGGTAATTTACAATATCTTTCATGTAAGACAAATACTAGCTGACAATGGACGCAATTCATGGTCTAAGGCCGAAAGTGCCTATAGGATCTACTCCACTCATTCCTTCAATGAATTACTGTATTAATATTAGATTTGATTGGAGTTTCTACAGAAGTGTTTATATATTGTTTTGGTATTTGATATTATGGCAAATTAATTTGTATTATTTTGTGATAAAAATTTGTATTACAAAAACTTCGAAACACATTGTAATTGGCAAGAATTTACTACAACCGAAATACTCAATTTTTACTAATTAACTTTTTAATAGAAACTTTTTTTTATAAATCAATTACATCCACCTAGAAATGGTAAATGCCAATTCTGTTTTCTTGTAATCAAATAAGAACTCAAAAAGATATCTTTATAATATTTTTATAAATTTTGGGTAAATTGTTTAATTCTTAAAAACGCCTACACTATTCACTTAACTATACTTCAGAATCTGAACATTTTATAATTGGCATAAATTAATTACAAATGCGATTCTTAAAGAAAATTTAATTAATAATTAATTTGTTAAAATTGAAGAAAAATATGAAAGAATTTAATTAAACGATTCTTAAAGTTTCAGAATCTTAAAATGAATAATTAAAACAGTACTTTCCATGTTTATGGCTTATGGTAGGTACTACGAAAATCTACAGAATCAAAAGTTATATCTTTTTATGTCTGTCCGTCCGTTCGTTCGTCCTTCTACAAAATAACGCGAAAACAGGTTATCCGATTTTAACGAAATTTATAATATATGTTACTCCTTAACTTAGGTATTAAATTTCAGCAAAATCAACTACCAGGAAGTTATAAAAACATTCCAAAGTTTTGTTGTTTTGTTCTCGATTTTCGGGTTCAATTAGAAAATTCGTGCAACAATTTCGTTTAAATTATTTATATACGTTGCTTATATAAATATATGATACTATATTAAATTTCAATAAAATCCGTCCAGGGATAATAAAGAAAGAAATAGTTTTAAGGAAAGATAAGCCTGTTCTTAAATTTTTTGTGACGTATTTTAAAAACTAATATACGGATTTGAATTAAATTTGCAGAATAGTTTTATGCTATTAATACCCAAGATACTTGTCAAGCAAATTTGAAGAAAAGAAAATCAAATTATGCAGAAAAAACTTTGAAACATTATTAATTTTGATTGGTTTTCTTTTTCTTGTTAGCTTTCTTAACTACGAGTTCCGTTTTTAGCACTGGGCATCAAAAAGCAACTATACTATTATGGACAAAAAATAATGAGACTGTATTTTTAAAAATACGCGTGCAATGAATATTAATGTATATATTTATTTGATAGATTGGTATGACTGTTGTGAACTGTTAATAGAAATCTCATGATGTTTGCTTTGTTAGTTAAAAAATTTCAGCGTCTTTTATAATTGTGAAAAAAGCGGCCAACGAATTCTCTTGTATGACTTCTACTGAGTTAAAATCATGTCCACGAAGTGGTAATTTCAATCGAGGAATGGGGACATATCTGGCGAATACTGTGCTTGCGGAACAACATTCACTTGATTCTTGATGAAAAACTGACGAAAAACTGGCGTTGTTTTTCAAACAAATTCAATGATTTTGGGACAAGACGACACTTTTTGTCCATAGTAGTATGCCGATTTTAAATTAGTGAAAAATGTAATTATAACTGACTTTTAGAGCAAATATATTAAGTTTTTCATTTTTTAAATAAACGAACAATTTATGTATAATATCATTCACATTTGATATTATTATAATTTGATATAGAATTTATATTAAAATTATACTTAATTAATGTTCTACAAAATAAAATGTGTAAGATTTATGAAATTGCGAACAAAATATTATGTATATTGACTTTAATTTTTTACCTTTCTATGTTTTTCAATGAATTAAAGCAAACATAATCTTCATTCAGGCACATATGTATGTATATTATGTACATAAACACTTTTATTTAATTTCATTCAAAATAAAACAGGAAATTTTCCACCCAAAAAAAAAAGAAAAACTTGAATGAATTTTCATATTTTTTTTATCAGTTTTTCCCCGAAACCGAAAAATTAAATATTAAAATAGTAATTTCACTTTTTGTTTTGCAACATAACATAACATAACAGAGAGACTATTGAAAATAATAAACAAACAAACAACAATAATATATAATTGTTTTTAGAGTAATGGTCAAATTTAAAATTTATTAAAACATGCGAACATGTTTCAAATCATAATTGCACAAAGAAAAATATCCTTAGACGCACTAAAAACATATAAAATCCGAATTTTATATCACTTCGTAGGAGAACTACTATTTTTTTCTTGTTGAGCTGACTATGAATGTCTAGTGTTGATGTTGTGTTATTAGATTACTTGTTAGACTCGACTATGTTCTTAAGTTTTGTGTTATATAAGACGAATTATGGCTCCTTTCTTTCTAATGGAAATTGGATAAATGTTAGACAAAACTGCTCTCTACTTGTTATATATATATAAATACAGACTTTTTTCCATTAAATTTTCATAAGAAAAGCTTTTATCGTACTTATACTACTCGAGATGAATCACTGTTGTATGATTTTACGACTCATGATTCCCTTATATAGTCGTATACCTTGAAATATATATACATATCTATGCCAAAACATCGTAAATCGAATTACATGGAGCACGTGAATTACAATCGTTTAGTATCCTTAAAATGTATATAACAAGAATTTACACAAAAAATACTCGCAATTTAGCAGTAATAAAAAAAAATAGTAACAGAAATAACACTATTTATATGGAATTTTTAGGTTACAGGATTCTTCTTCTCGTTTTTTATGATACATTTCTTGTTTTTCTGAAGATTTATTATAATTTCATTGTTCACATTCGTTTTTTAGAGAATTTCAAAATTAAAAATGTTAAAAAAATAATAATGTACCAAAAACTAAAACCGAAAACAATTGTTAAACGAAACTATTTAAACAAAACACTTTAATTATAATTTTAATATCTTTTGTTGGAGTTTCCTTTTTTTTTTTTAATTATTTAAACAAAACCAAAAAGAAAACCAAAACTACACAAAATATTTTTCGAGAAAATCCTTCGAGGAAACATCTAAACGCGACCAACCGTCGATTGCGACTGATATCAGTCGAACAAAATGTTTACCATCGCACCTCGACTTTACCGAATTTAATTCCAATGCCAGATTGTACAGAAAGAAAAAAGTCCTTATTTTCTTCCTTTTCCTTTTTTTTGTTTTTAGTTCGTCCTATAGAGAAGAAAATATCATGCTTTCAAACTTTAGTGGGTTTACGATATATAGAAGAAAAAAATCGTCCTACCCGATCGTTTCGTTTTATACCCCAAAATACAATCAAGAAAGAACAAATGTAAAATGGTACAAAAATAACTCTAATAACGACAGAAAAAAAAACCGGCAAAAAGGATTCATTCCTTAAGTATAGAATATTTCACCTATAAGGATTTTGTTTTTTTCGATATGCATTTTGGAATGAATTTTACGAACGACACAAATGAATATGTAGAATTTATATTATTTGTATTAGTGTTAAAACTAAAAGAAATACACCACTGATTTCGATTCGGTTAAATTCGTAAAAGGATACAATACATATTTCTAGAACAAGAAAATTACGAGTCCTTATAACGATAACGACATTGAAATATGTATACATACAAATGGGTATACGATACAGTTGGGTTGGTGTCTGAACTAAATAAATGAATGTGGAACGTAATTTGTTAATATGAAAATATTAAATTTCAAATTTTAAAAACAAATATGATATTATTTTCTTTTACAATATTTAAGTGTGAAATAGTAGAAGAATAATATTTATGAATTTCATTTTTAGTTATATACTCTAGGCCTCTAAGGGTCTTTATTCTAAACCATGCCCGAAAGATAGCTGGAAATCTGAATTTTAAGCAAAACATATAAGTTTTAAACATGTTGGCATTAAACATGGAAAATAATATTAGCCAAATGCCTACCATTACTTACTGATTTCCATTTTAATATAATTCAGGCTCAGTTTGACCAATAATGCATTGAATCTCAGCCTTTAGTGCTGGAATACTTTGAGGGCTAGTGGCAAAGAAATTTTCGTTCACATCTTGGTAATCATTTTCATCATCAAAATGAAAAATCCCCCGCAAAATTTCCCTTTATCACCAACATACATTTTCAATATTAACGGCGTTCATAGCTAAAATGTCTTGTTCTATCGTAAAGCCAAATAACATATAAGCTCAATATCTTTAAAAGTGAAAAAGCGTTGTCAGCCTTAAATTTCAACTTCGGCACCAGAAAAAGTGATCAGTCCTAGTACCGCAGAATCTTTATTTCCTAACAACTTCTATTTAAGAAATCCTATATCTACAAAAATATACATATTCTATCTAGAATAAAGAAGTTCCGGGAAATAAATGGAATTTGTATTTTTTAAACAAAATAAACATCCCTAAATTGAAAACGGTATAAAATTTTCATTGAAGTTTATCAACCTCAAAGGATTAAAAAAAATCCTAAATAAGCGTGTTTGGTAAATCATTTTAATCCTTGATTGAAGTGAGTTTATCCCAAACTCGAAATTCTGTACAAATATAATATAATATAATATAAGAATATTTTTCCCAAACTCTTAAATGAAAGGAAAATTTAAAAAATCTGATTTTTCTTTTAAAATTTATATTTTTTTTTAGATAAATATTTAATTTCTAGTTTTATAATATTTTTTAAAAGAGAAAACCCTTTAACTTTTAAAGTCTTCAACCTTTTCGTACAAATATAGTAGTTTTTGTTATGAAATTTGAAGATTCGGTAATATCCTTAAAAATCATTTCCATATTTAAAATGTAAACAAATCTCCTGGATCTTGGATATTAATTTCGTTTAACCTTTGACGTAAGTTTTAGCTCAAGTTTAGCGGTCAATACTTTGACTGGCTAGAGAGGACTGTATCAATGTTTTCTTGTGATTCTTGAAAATAATTAGCGTACTTAAAGGCATTAGGAAGGCGTCTCAGAAAATCTATACTTTGTTGACCAAATCGTCTTCTATAAGGGAAGGAAGGACTGTCAGAAAATCTTTCCACAAAAGTCTATACATGTAGTAGGTTAAGGACAAAATTATAAACTATTAAAATAAGTCTTTATTTATTGAAAAAATAACGAATTTAAATTCTATTTGAAATATATTTATTAACAGATTTTTGATTTTCTTAGAAATGATTTTCCATATTAGCCTTTTATCCGAAAAATTCAAAAATGGCTTTACCTTATTACATACTTCCCTATTTTTTCTTAGACATTTCTTAGGCATACGACGCTGTTTATACTTTATATATATTTTAAGATTTGAAAGTATTCAAAATAAAACAAAAAGGGTTTCTCATAGGATTCATAAGAACAACGATTTTCCAATAAAAGAAAATCCATGAAAACCTTCCAAAAACTGAAAATCCTTACAACAAATTATTCTGAATGTTGTCTGCTTTCGAGTTAAGCTTATACCTGTACCTACCACATCCTTATTTCCTTCGCAAAGCAATTGAAGTGTAATATGGTGCAAAGGATAAGCCCGTTGATTCTCTTTAGGAAAAAAAAAAGGAAGTACGCGGCGGAAATGCTTATATACATATGTATATGAAGTTGTTATACATATTCCCCAGACGAGACAATTTTGTTGATTTCTGATAAGTTCTTCACTTTATTTCTGCAACCTATTTTTTCCCTTTTGCTTTATAAAAGTATTAAGGAAAAGGGAAGATAAAGAAAAAAAACAAACAGGCAGGTATAACTCGCTTTCAAAAGAAAAGTTTGAGTGATGTTGATGTTATTTTGGTGGAAACATTTCTTGTTTTTCATTTTTTCCGTTGGCAAAGCATCCTCTCATGAACTTGATCACAATTTATAAGTGAAATCTACGATGTGAATTTTTAATGCGATGTTAAGGAAAATATTTTCGATTGATATTGGTGTGAGGGTGTATTGACAAAAATATAATGTTTTTTTTTGTCAAGCCGAGAAGGTTATGGTAACTTTGAAGTGCTTGTGTTTGAAGAATTTTCATTTTTCTTTCAATTGAGCTTATTTTCTTTGGGAAAATTCATTTCGAAGAGAAAATAGTCTGCTCAAGAGGTTTTATATTTGCCTTTTTTGTTTCTATTAAACGTATTAAATTTATATTAATTCAAGTTCATCTGTTTTCATGTATTTGTAAAGAAAATCAAGTGGAAATTTTCATATTAGTCTGTTTACAAATTTTAATTTTTCTAGAAAATATTTATTTGAAAATGATTTTATAAAATCATATTATTCAATTATTTTCACTACAAGATATAATTAATTAACTTACAACAAAAATTAAATTTTAATTGTAATAATTTACCTTCAAAAGAAAACATTTTCCTATTATTAGTTAGATCTTTACAGAAATCATTAAAATCCTGAACAATCTGCTTAAATCTTTGTATTGCTGACAACTTATGAATATAACAAGAGTATCAAAGAATACAAAAACGACAAACTATAAAACAAAAGACAATATGAAGCAAGCTGACTCGTTAGCAGCCACAAAAATATAAAATAGAAGAAAACAAAAGACATACATATATACACTTTGTATTACAGAAAAGCAAAACTCATTCCATTTAAAAGGATAACATCGGTATCATCTTGTTCAACACTATAAAAGTATAAAGCATAACTCTAAAAGCATTTAAACCAATTTCGGAAACAATAGAAAGGCTAAAAACTTCAAAACAATTATCCTGTGGCAAAGAAACGTAGTTGAGAATTCGGTTTTCCAGTTTTTATAGGACAACAGTACCAGTAGTGTAGAAGAGTGACAACAAAAACTAACAAGAAAATGTATATACATATTACATACAGTCCTAACCTCAGGATATATACATATAGTATACAAAAAGTATCATGGATTTTCGTTCATTCATATAAAATCTTTACGTTCCTATAGAGCAATTTATGAAATACTACAAAATATGGTTATAGGATGTATAACAACTAACAAATGATGTTGTTTTCTTGTTTACCAAAAAAAAAAGCCAAGAAAAAAGAAGAGGAAATCTTCATCAAGAAATGTCGCCACGTTGTGACACCGGTAATTGTAGGAAGTTATACTATAGAAATTATGAATGAATAAAGGAAAAAAAGCTGGAAAAGCTGGAAAAGTCTGAATCTAGTCAACTGGCAACAAAAAACAAAAAAAAAATAACATAAGTACTATAAGTATACACAATATGTAAAACATTGTAATGTACGAACGAAACAATATTATACTGTTGAGAGCTTTAAGCCTCTTATGTTAGGTGATAAGCTACGTTTTCTGTCATCATATTTATTAGGTCTCACTATACTTTATATTCTACGTATAGGTATTAACAAGGCTTTTATGTATTATCAACATACATTTAGATATGTTAACTACAATCATTTGAGGAAAAGGACAAAATGAACTTTTCATATATATATCCTTATAAGTTGTGTACGCTACAAATAGTAGAAAGGGACTATACGTTTTCTAGTGTATTCCCATTTAAATACAATGAGTTTAGTCTATATATGTTGTATATAGGCCCTTTAATTTTATGTGTTTACAGATGAGATTTAACATTTATTACAATTACGAGACCTCTTTGATATGTTTGAATATAACTTTATACGTTATTATTATTATTTCGATTTGAAGTTCATAGCCAATATATAAAACTATACATGATGTAGTGTAGAGGATTTTCAAGTTAACTGGATTTTCTATATATTCAAAAATCGTATATGAACTATATGAACTCTGTATTCAGATTCTAATTTTGTATTGTATAGTATATGAAAATATGTTTTTCCGATTAACAAGTATGAGTATTATATAATGACTTTATAGGAAAATTCTTTTGATATTCATTTATTAGTTTTTGACCCCTTTTACGCTATGAATACGATATAGTATATGGAATTTGCATTGTAAGTGGTATTTTAGATTATCCATTTATTTTAATAGATTTTAAATAATTATCTTTCCAAATGAAATATCATTTTAGATCAATTTTAATCGATTCTAGATAAACACTTTTTATTAAGGCCTTTTCAAAGAATCTACTTAAAATATCCTCTCCCAGAGTTTAATAATAATAATGTGGTAAATTTAATTATATTCATTGTTTAGCCTCTGTTGATTAAGTAGGTGTTTAACAGATGTAACATTCCATAATTTTACCGGGATAAGGCTTTAAAAATAGTTTAAACTCTAACAAATTTTAATAGAGAAATTTCTTAAATACTATAAAATTAATATTTCACAAAATTTTTACTTACTATAATAATCCTTAATCATGTGATTGATAATGTTGGGAGTAATGCCTATTGGCACTCCCGGCACTTAGATCAAGAATTGTGTCCATTGTGCACGCTGTAGAATGACTCCTTAGATTGTGGGATTGGGCAGCCTCCCGGAGCCTACAATGTAGCTGGATATTCGACTGGTGTATATCCCATTGATGGCATTTGATTCGATAAACCGGTCACTGAAAGTTTTGAGTCTGCGGTTTTTAAAAGCTGGACAGTGACAGAGAGAGTGTATATTTCTCTGCATCGCAGGAGTCGCAGGAAGAGTCGTCTATCCGAGTCATGGACGATAAGTGATAATTAAGTCGGCAGTGTCCAATTAGGACACTTATAACGGACTGAATTTTTGCTTTACTGAGAGCTAGCAGTTCTTTCGATCTCTTTTTGCTGGGTTGGCAGCCAAGTATTTTCGCCTGACGGCCGGTATTATCGTGATTCCACCTTACGATGTGGTTTTGTCGGGCTCTATTATCGATAAGCTTCCTACAGTAGCCACGAATAATGGCACAAATGGCTCGGGGCGAACAGGATCCTTAATCGTATAATTATAATTATATTTATATGAAAAATGAATAAAATCGTATTTGCCATTTTTCTGGCATTAATTAAGGCTCTTATTGTCAGCTATTAAACTATTCGGATAGGACTAGTTAGGATGAAATTCAAAAGAGGATTTCTTTTTCACATTTATGAATCCAATTTCTTTTTGTTCTTTCAGAAATTGATTTCTCTCAGGCTGTGATTTTTAATTTATATATAGTTTATTTCCTTTGTATTAAACTAAAACAGATTCATAAAAAAATACAATATGAATTTATCGATAACAATTTTCATTTGGAAAATTTGTTCAAATCATATTCCTTGGAGGAATTCAATTTTTCATCATCACAATTTTTATGCACTGATATTTTAGAGATTATAGCTTAAAGGCAATATGGAAAATATTTTCTACTACTAAAATAATGATATTCTTCCCGTTTGAACAGGAGTTTCTCATGCATAATGAAAATTTGAACCATGAAATTCCTAAGGCTTCATTATAATTGCAAACGTAAAATGATGATATATTGTTGAAGTAACAACCGGAAAGAAAATAAATACACTGACTGGTATTCGGAAAATTTTAATCACAAAAACAAAAGAAATTCGCCATAATTACAAAGTTCTAAATTTAATAAAATAAATTAGTTAAACATTGTTTTGCACTTTTAAATCTCTAAAATAATGGTTAACAAATTAAATAAGGAACTTTAAATATTCCACAATTCTAAAACCATTTCCTGTATTTATTTAGTTTAACAGTTTAAATGGTTAATTGACATAAAAGCTGAGGTGTTTACGGTATAAAAGGTTTAATAAGAGAAAATACTATTAAATATGTATGCAAATAAAAGACGATATATAAATGATTCTAAATAAAATACATTGAATACATTTAATCCTTATTTTTACTTCAGATTCAAATAACATATTCAAAATTGAATGTATTCAAAACTTTAATCTACACATATCCGAATATATGTATTAGGATTCATAACTTCTACAATCTCTATATCATACAAATATTATATTCTCTGTGTTAGAAAATGAAAATCCTTTTCGAATTTCATCTTAAATTTAAAATAAGAACATATATTAATATAGATTTTAGGAGAACTATATAAAATCATGTTTATTTAATCATATAAGAGCTTTTTCAATAAATAAAACAAAACAAAAAATTATTAAATTAAATTATTAATTTGATATGAATTTTTTATAAAACACTCTTAAAAGTCAGTTATGAAGGCAATAAAAATGTTTGATCGATATTTCTAAAATATATTTTATTTGATTGTATCGACAGACACTGTGGGCAATACTAGCCCATTGAAAATTTGGTACTGTCAATAACCTACCACATATGTCAACGTCATATTATTACGATCCGTCTGTCAAGTTTTCAATTTAAAGTGAATATTCCTTTTCCCAAAAAGTGGAACTTTTGTTAATCTTGTCACTATTTCCACTTTTTAAAAATTATTTTTTTCATTACTTGGCCTTACTGATGCTCTAGGAAAAAAAAGTCCTGTATATTAAAGGAGTGCATCTCAATTTATGATTTAAGAAAAAATGAGCTACACAGAAAAAAACTGTAGTGAAACCAATTAATATGTTGGTAATGAGTACTTATATATTGTACTACACTAAATTTCTAGAAAAGATTCCACGACTTTTCTTGATAGAAGAAAAGTCGGGAACTTTCGTTAGAAACACGATACAAAACACACATTAATTTAATTTAATTAATAAGAATTAAACTAGAATATTTCGTGATTCCGGAAACCATGAAATATTCTAAGAACACAAAATCACAAATGATTACTGATATTTTGTTTTGACATTTCTAGAGAATTCTAGGAATATTTTTCAAAAGGATTCTAGAAGTACGTTTCCATGTATGATTAAACGAAGATTCTAGAGTTAACACGATGAGTATATAAGGTGGCAACATTGCTGGAATGAAAATAGGTGAAGTCAAACTTCGAAAGTGATTGTATAAAAGAGATTGTGAATAGTGGTTATTTGTGTTGGGTTCACACAGTGAAATATTAAAGAGATTTGATAGAAATACTAATGTTTTTTTTTCGTGTTTATATGAATAAAGATGAATGGTTTGACTATCATTTAAACTTCTCAAGAAACTGTCAAAGTATACCTTATGTAAGGCTTCATTATTTACATATACCCTGTACCTATTGCATTTTAATTTTATTTAAAACTATTTTGAATAGATAATCAGTCCATGGAATGTTACAATATATAAACTTACAACTTGAAAGACCAACAACCGAGTACTATGTATTATCCTAAACCATTATTATAAAAATAAATGCACCTACAAATTTTACATGACATTAATTAATAGCACCACATTCACTGTACTCTAAAGAAATTAAAATGAAAATAATTTTTGGTAAAAAGCATTTCTCTTCTTTAAATTACACTTTTTTATTCTTAGTAATTAATTTTCCATTATCACATTGCTGATGTCGCGATATAAAATTTGTTCACAAAAAATTTATTCCTTTTTTTTGGGAGGGGTTTTAATTCGCAATTTTATATGTAATTGCAGTTTTTAACACTATTTCCTCCACCAAAAAAAATGGAAAAAAGTTTTATTCTTATATTTAAACAAATTAATTTACTTGTTTTCAACCAAAATGAACACCAATTACACAAAAATGAACTAAATTAAATAAAAAAAAGAAAAAAGAAAAACAAAACTTTCATAATAATAAAGAAGTAAAAAAAAAGAAAATATATAATATAGAATAAAAATAAAATTAACTGCAGTATGAAAAGACTTTAAGTGTTCTACAACAGAAAATCGCATAGCACTCCATATCCTACTGTTTTTAGTGCAATTTAAACTACACCAGAATTTCGAATATGTACAAAATTTCAGTCTGTATATCCCGAAAAATAAATCTATATATGTTATATACACATAGGGTATCCCGAATGTACTCAGACCAGAGGAACTTAATTATCTGCTTTCCGGGTAATCATAGCGAGACTGCCATACAAAGTATTTATATATAATAGTTGAAAATTTTTTGAAGTTTTCACCGGATATCCTTTACCATCCAGAAGTCGAGCGGTTAAAAATTAATTCCGTTACTCTTTTTTCATATATTATATTTCGACTATATGTTCAATTTTCTCATATATATATGTATACACCCAACTCTTTTTTTACACGGCCTTTTTTTACACGACTTTGAAATAACACGGTTCACCATTAAGAAAAAATACACTTTTCTACACGAATTTTTTATTCTAACACGAATTCTAATTTTGACAGTGTCTTACAGAAACTTATGTCTACAGCAACAAAATACGATTGAGGGAATACCGTAATCCCCGATATATGTTACATAAATAAACAAGCTGCACCCTAGCTCCTAAATTATAATTCCTGCTGAAAATTAACTCGAAATAGATTAGACGAAATTTTGATACCTATCTATTTCTGTACAAATTAATAAGATAAGTGCAACTGCACTATGCTAATTTTAAGATTTTTTAAGTAAGGAAGGTACTTGCAAAAAATGATCTCTCCAATCCACCACTCAGTCTTTGCCTTCACCCGACGGTTAGCTTCTGCTGGAGTTTTGCTTGAAAACTTGCTAGAGTTTTCTTAAAACGCAAAAATGTTAAATTACCATATTAATTTTGAATTATTTAGGAAGGTAAGGAAAGACAGTTGTGCTAGACATATCTGACACATCTATTGATGATAGCATTTTTGGTCCAGTCCGTAATAAACGTGCACGCTTGTTATCAAGTATCGATGAATAGTTGCGAAATTGATTTTTATACCTAATTTAAATTTAAATTTTTGTACTTATGGACTAAATTTCCATTGTACACTAATTTTAATTTTTTTTTCTAATAAATTTCATTATTACTTTTTTTGCACGGTTTTTTGGGAAAATATTTACACGATTTTTTTTTTTTGCACGGATTTCTAAGCTACCGTGTAAGAAAAGAGTTGGGTGTATATAGCATACCGATTTTCACCTCTCTTACATTTTATATCATAAAAATGTATATTTTAAAAAATATATTATAGAAGACTATTTCTGTTCGAAGAGAGCGAGAGGAGACCAGAACCAAAAAAAGACACAAATTTTTGTATGAATTTATGGTTCAATAAAATTAAATGTTTTATGTTTTGGAATTTGTTACAAAATAAAATCCTCCATCGCCCATATTCTATAATTCTATTTTATTTTTATATATGAATAATATATATATTATTATTCATTTTTTTTTTTTGTTCCAACCTCCATTCATATCTATCCCTTTGCCAGAGGGTGGTTTTTTTTCGTTTTTTTGGCTATGCATACATCTTCCATATTATAGAATCTATGTGGGCCCCGCTATCTGTTGCCAGAATCATTCTCTATGGGATAAATGATGTTATACATGCAAGCACTCCTGGGGATTTTCATTGAATTTATTTATATATATATATATATGTAAAGGAAAATTTTGTCTACACGCGGGGATGATGGTAGATAGACTTTTATAGAGTTGTTCTTGTGTTGCATAGTGTTGCTTATTTTTTTTTATTATCATTCCTTTTTTTTATTATTAAATAAATGATATCCAAGCAAATTAAACTTAACTTTTTTATGCAATTATACTTTACTTTCATGCTTTCATGACTAATTTTTTAACTTATTACTCTAAATTGGAATATATTTTTTAAGATTTATTTTGTTTTAAAAAAAATGGAATTAAAATAATGTAGAATTTCGTTTTTGATTACGTAAAACGAAACTAACTATAAGACAATGTGTCGACATTCATTATTCGAATGTTTTTACCTTTAATTGAGATTTTAATTAGATTTCTTTTACAATTTTATAATAGAAGAAAAATGTCCTTATATAGGCAAAGAGAAATAAATAGTTACTCGTCAGTTACTAGCAAAGAGGGTATTAATGACTGCAACCATACTGTACGTAAACTACTCACCTGTCTTTCTATAAACTCAATATCATTCAAACAATATATCAGATATTTGGAAAATCATTTAACTCCAGTTTGATATATCTATCCCACTTCTGAATTATAGAAAACAAACAAAAATTGAAAATTCCCGAATCCTAGAGCATTAGATAAGACTTCTCAACTAGTAATATATCTAGTACTAAGCAGCTTGTACCAAAAAAACTTAAACGATATATTTGTTCATATTTCCAATAAAGAGATCAAAATTACAAAGATATAACAATATTTGAGACTGTACTGTACCTTTAAATTAATAATAAAAATAAATTAGAAAATTGAAATTGTTTGTGACTTAAAAGACGTTAGCACGAAAATCATAAAGAATTCATCTTGCTAAAGAACCGATCAAATTGGATGATATTAAATTTTGTAAAATTAATTTGCTAATTACTTTCAATCCGATTGGAATTGAACGATAGTGAGGTGATATTTTAAATATAGTAATAAGAAATGTAATTGATCTGTATCATTAGGCTTTGAAAAGGATTTGATTCCTACAAAACGAAACCACACAGATGTTTCCAGTTCGTTTTATTACAATTTAATATTTCATTTTATTCTTTTTAATGATAGAGTTGTCGTCTACCTAAATCAGTGATTTCCAAAGTGGTATATATCGACCCCCAAGGGTCGACGACGATCTGCTGGACTCCTTGCAGTTCGACGTCGACCGTCAGCGAAAAAAAATTAGGGGATCCATGAAACGAAAATGGGTTATTTTCTGTAACAGATACTAAATTTTAATTTGGTTCGTTTTAATTTGAGTTTAATTATTAAATGTATAAAACTTCCTATATATTTTTTTAAGTTTTTCGCACTACACTTCACTACAGTTAGAAATTTAAACCTTTCAAAGGGCTAAAAATGAGTAGACCACCCTCGGTGTAGTCTTGAGGTAGTATATTTATACCTTCTGTAAAAAGCACCCGAAATTTTTAAATCAAAAACACAAATCAGGATGGTACCATATCTGATGAAATGGGTTTTGGTAAAACTATTATGTACAAGTGTCATTTTGTCATTTGTAATGTTTTTCATCTTCCAAGAGTTCTCTCCACTTCTTAAATGTTTAGTAACATTATGCACAAACTTAACATATGCTGACATACTCGCGAAATACCAAATGCCGTTTCAGAGATAAGGTTTAATATAAGAGTCGACTAACATAAATAGCTGATGTAAACAAACTAATCGACTCCGCACTAAAACTCCACAAAAATATCAAGTACAGTGCTGAGTTAGCAACAAAAAAGTTCCCATTTGAGATATGTAACTTAGGTGTGTCCTGTGTGGGTTGGATTTCTATGAAAAGTGGCCATCAATTCAAATGAGTTTGACATCCCTGCTCTATTACAATGTTATCAATAGTTAATATTAAATTGAGCTCTAGAAATATTTAGTAATTATTTGAAAACCTAAAGATTTATTTCAACACATTTCCACGAAAACTTATCCATGATTAAAAACCGTGTTTGTGAAAATAATTAAATCTGTCACGTTGATAATTATTTTATTAAATGTTTAAAAATCCTGTTCATATTTCAATAATTAAATAAAACCGAACGGAAACGAAACAAACAATTAAGAAAAAAACCTAAAAAAAGAAAAATTTAATCTAATATTTCATCCTAAAATAATTTAGATAACAATTTAATTTCTAGTATCCTTTAAAGAACAACAACAACAAGAACGGCTAAAAAGGGGTTTTTGTTAATGATTAATAATGAAACAATTTTGCCCTCAATTTGTTTGTTAATAAACAAAAAAAAAAAAAAAACAAAAACAATAATCATATTTTGTTGATTTAAAAACAAGGAAAACTGAAGAAAATTTTCATGAGAAAAGTTGTTCCATACTAAGAAAAGCAACAAAAAAGGAAAGTTTTTTTTTTATTTTTATTTTCATGGTAGACAGTTTAATTAATCAGAGATCATGCCAACAACCCATCTTGATGTAAAATTGTTTTCAGAGTAGAGATAGGTACGACGGTATGAAAGGGAATATGTATAGAAGTATGAGAAGATTTTGTAGATGGATGTCAAAAAATTATGAATGATTCGAAATAGACGACTCCTAAAGTAGAAAAGTAAATCTCATAATTCTATCTTAGAAGCCAGTTGTATAACAAATTTTGTGTTCATGTTTGTTTGTATAAAATCTAATCAGTCAATATTTAGTTGGTTTACTTAAGAAGTCAATTCCATAAGATTAAGTACTAAGAATAATTTTCGATCATAAATTGGATTAAAATTAATGTCATACCAATGGTACTTGTTTATTTTAAAGTTACAGTTTTTGATGAGTTTAATAGAATATATTTTCTTATATGATAAGCATACATAAAAATACATAGGTCACGGAATCCTCAGTAGATTTTCCAAACATCGCAAAGTTCTTCCGAATTTTGATATTAAAAAAAAAAAGAAAAACATATAGTAACTGGAAATCGACCTATAGCCGATTTTTTGATGGCCTATGGCAGAAATGGGACAGAAAAACTGTCAAAACTAACATAATTTCAAGGTTTTTTCTTCATAACTTTATTTCCTCTTTTCAAAATTTCTTTTAATTTACATTATTATGTCTTATCCTTAGACCAATTTCACTGAAATTTAACATGGTATCATCTATTTATGTAGTTAACCTATATAATAAATTTAAACAAAATTGGTTCACAAATTTTCCATTTAAATCCTAAAATCCATGAACACCCTGGTTTTTCCTTTATAACTTCGCTCCAACTGGTTTGCTGAAATCCAGTACCAAACCAGGTTAAGGAATAAGCAACTCAGATTGTAAATTTCATCAAAATCGGATAATACATTTTTGAGTTATCTTGTATATGGACGGATGGACGGACATGCATATAACCTAGCAGGGGATAATGGATAAATTACGTTTTTAGTGAAATCCCGCGAAATGTACTTCATAAAACACGGATCTACATTACAAATTGAAAATATGAACCTTTTCCAAATAATAATATTTAGATGTGCATCATTTGGAAAATACGTTTCTCGATAAATGTGATTATATTTTGTGTCTTTCTTATAACCCTGCTCAATTTACTCTTCCTAACAGGAATTTGAATCGAGAATTTGGAAACGTCGAGTCTTTTTAATGTGATACTTTTCCTATTCTTTTCACAATTTTTTAAAATCCGTTTAATACGTTTATCGCTATATAAATCCTGATACAAAATTTCATAAAAACTGGTGTTAACAAAATTCTGACATAGACGAGTCTGACTGGCTGACTCACAAATGAGTAGAAATTTTTCTAAGACAAATTCTTGGGAAAATCCATCAAAATCTTGAGTTCGCTAAAAATTCACATTGGCATAAAAATGTATTCCCTTGAAAGTAATATTTATTAATTTTCCAATTAAAAAGAAATTCTAAGAATTAATTTTAAAAAAAAGTGAAAATTCATTAGCATCATCAATTTTGAGTAGTGTTCCACTATTTTTAATTAAATTAAAATGATTACATAAGAAAATTGCCTGTCACGAACATATTTCTCAAAGAAAATATTCAATAGTTTGAAAATTATTAAATAATTTTCTTAGAAATTGTAACTAAATAATTTACAAGATAAAACTTAATTTATATTTTGATATGGAAGGCCATTTTTGTATTCTGATATTTAGAGCTATGTAATTACGTCTTTTAAAAAAAATCAAAGAAAATCCAGAAACATAATCCCATTTGATAGAAATCAGGATTTTAGAGGGTGTACTTATGTATATAAAAAAAAATTTAGTTTTCATATTTATTTCAAAACAGATTTTCTTTAATAGTCTATACATGAAAATTCCCCATTTTCCAATGAAATTTTCAATAAGAATCATAATAAGAAGTTTTCCAAATTTTAATCCTCTCAAAAATATCGTACATTAGAATTAGATTTGTTGAGCTAGAAAAGTTATTTCCGCCAGAAAATTTGTTTTTCCAATTCACCTTGTTCAATGGTTTTTTCTTCAACGCGTTCTAATGCTTAAGTTGTTTTTCATCTTCTTGACTTTATTTTCCAAAAAAAAATCTATATTATTTCACTTATGCGAGAAAAAAAAAACTTCGTTATTTTATTACTTATATATACTTGTATATGGAAAATCATAAAGGAAAATCATTTGATGGTAATGGTGGACACAATTACTTAAATTTTTCTTTTAAAAAAAAAAATAAATAATATTTCTATCCTTCTAAGTGGATTTTATTGTAACTTAAAGAACAAAACAGAAAAAAAAAGAAATGAAAATAAAATAAAATAAAGACAAACTTTTATTTTGATACCATTTCCCTAGAAATTCGTTTAATACTTGAACATATACAATAAAGTCTTGCGAAACTGAGCTGATGGTTATGAGAACTTCAACAAGCCCGAAAAAGAAGAAGAGGTCAAAAGTTACACCAAATACATAATCTGTACGACAACGGACATACCATGCCAAGATAACATAAAAAAGCCCCTAATAGAATCACAAAACCAAAAACTTAACTTATAGCTGCGAGTTTGAATTAAAGTTAACTTTTCCTTTTTCTTTTTTTTTTTTTTCTTTTGAACATAAAAATCTGTCCCGTAGAAATATAAGTAAAATCCTGTTTATATAAATATACTGTCTCCTTATATTATATATCGTCGCGATTTCATTTGGATTCTGAACTAAAAATGTCCAAAAAGAAAAAGTTTTATTTCTTTCCAAAATAAGACGATTGTGTGTTGTTTTGGACAAAAGCTAAAACCAAAAGTTGTTTTTCTTATTTCACACCAAAACCGTTTTTTTTTTTTTTTTTTTTCATTTTAAAGTTAAATTTCGTTAACTAAATATATATTTTTAGCAATAAGTATAATATATAATATTCTTCTAACTTTACTTTCTTTCATCCTGTTTTATTTTTTTCATGGGGATTTCTATTTAAAATTTACATGTCCCAAATCGCGAGAAAGTGTAATAAAGATCCGTAGTATACCAAGTGAAGAATTTGTACTTATTGTTGTTTCTTTCGGTTATTGTTGAGGGGATAAAATGAAAGTAAAAAGGAAAAATCGGGAATTGTTTATTTACTCCCAAATCTTCCCATCCAAATTTAGTATATTCTTAAGTAAGTTTACTTCAAGGAAACAAACAAAAGGAATTCATTTTTTTTTTTTTCGAAATGCGTATACATTTCATAGAAAAAAGTTTTCCTTGATTTTCATTTATTTTCCCTTTTTCCCTTTTTCCTCATGAACCTTATATGTGAATGTGTATTCGTATTATATACTTTCATATGAATTTTTTGGGAACTAAATGAAAATGATATACAATAACTTAATATAGTAGAAAGAAAATCAAGCTTACAAAAGTTATGCAAACAATTAGTGGACAACAAAAAATGTATCCTGTCATATGTTATACTTTTGGGGTCTGAAGGATTTTAACAATATAATTTAATACTAAAAACACGCATACACCGACAGTTTCAGTTAGGCATTATCAAATTAAGAACTTTCAAAAAGTGACTACTGCTGTCACTTCATTAATTAAGCGGTTGACAAATTGTTGACATATTTATTTTGATTGATTAATTTAGATTGTAATAGAGGTGTGTCGTTTTCATTAAATAAGTTTTGTCTAGTACCTTTAGGGAATTCAGAGAATATTGAGAATTGGTTCTTGTCATTATTAAGGAATTCAATTCTAGTCCGATGTTGAAGTAATAATTTGTGATATTGATTTTTGTTGGATCTTTATTTAAGCTGAATTAGTTTTTTTCTTCCTTTAACTACTTTTTATAAAATTTACTTACGATTTTCTTTTGTGCTCGATGTTTAATTTACCTATGCTATCCTTTTTATTTGACATGTTCTTCACCTGATATTCTGTTCCGGAAAAAGGCAGTGTGAAAGAGAGCTGGTAGTATTTTTAATTACACGCTAGTGCTGCTCTTTCAGTATTTATTTTTGTTTTTCAGATGGTTTTACGATCCTTGATAAACAGGCAGTAGTAGAAAAACCAAAAAGTAAAAGACCAATAGGTACCAGTGATAAAAGTTTGGGCAAAAAGAAAAGAAAATAAGTTTACTTACCTCTTCTTTTGATTTTGAAAAACAACCAAAATCATGGTGTTTCGAAGAAAAACAAGAGAAAAAACCAAAAAACATCCAAAAATTAACAAAAAAACACTACAAAAAATAAAAAAAAAAGAATTTAACGCAGAGTAAATATAAAATACGTCTGGTCGTACCAAAAGCCACAACTAGACTGATCAAAACGACCTCCTTTTTTTGTATTTTGTTGTTTTTTTCTTTTTTTTGCGCACGTCATATTTTAGTTATTTTTAAATCCTGTGTCATTTTTTGGTTTCGTAAGGTTTGGTTCTTAGTTGAACCGAAATCGAATCGGACCGAACCGGATTCGAGACCGAAACGGGCCGAAACAGAACCTAAATGGAAGCGAAACGGAACCGAAACTGAACTGAAAAGAAATCGAAACGTGACTGAATATAAAATCAAATTTAAAATAATCATTTAATAACCATTTACCATAATTTGATATCCTAACATTTCTCCAATTTATTATGATAGCAACAAGTTACAAGTTTTATTCAAAACATTTACATCCTATATGCGAATAAGCTATCAAAACTAGAATAATTCATGATCCTTCTTGTTAATATTGCCCACAAAATACAATATCGTGTCATTTTTAACATCGAATCGTCAATCATTTTTCTATTATAAGTTCCCCTTTTTATTGTTCGAGATGGCAACCGTAACTGAATGTAGTTATTCTGTCGAGAGGAAAATTGATGATACACATTTCACATATATGAAAGATTGAGAAATCTTCAAGAAAAACCTATTTTTATTTAAATTTTCTAAAAGTATGTAGTTTTGGGATTTTTGTCAATAAAAAACAATTGAATCAGAATAATATTTTTATGAAAAACAACGAAAAAAAAAGACGGTAAGCAATAAATTTCGAAACAATATTTTCTAAATCATATTTTTCCATTTTTTTTGAAGACAACATAAAGTCTTAAGGAAAAAAACACAATCCAATATGAAAATGTAATGAAATATTTCACACTGTTTTTGTTACTCAACGACGGGCGTCTTTGATTTAATATATTTTAAGTAAAAAATTTCATTTGAATCATTGATTTATGTTCATTGATTTAAATCGAATATATCTTCGAAAATATATTATATATTTAACATTTACCTTTATGTATATATGTTTGTCCGAACAAAACATTATAAATACCTTCTTCATACAATATTTTATACTCTTTCAATTTATCTTGGAAAACGGATGTTTGAAAAGAAACTTTTGCAATCAACCAGGATATATTTGTTTCATTGGACAGCAAAACGTGATTCCATACCATATACGTATATACGTAACATTATGTTCATACAATTATTTTCATACACATATATCTAAGAAGATAGTTCTGAGTTTTATATCCTTTCTATCCTGTCATTTGGAAGAAACAAAAAAAATAAAAAAAACTCCACCCATACAATTCATATCATTTCACGTAATTCTATCACATTAACGCGATCTGGTTTTGATCTGGGCACCTATATTATACTGTGACCAATCGACTAAAGTTTGGGTAACATACTATATATAAAATGATATTAGATAAAATAAATGATAACAGATCTGGGAGTGCGAGGAACAACATACCATCTATGAGAAAATATGTACTTATTTCCTTATCACAAGAAAATGTAGGAGTGAAAAAAAACTTAAGTAGTTCAGTCCATCCATTCTTGATTTCCTTCCTGTTTCTTATGTCAATTTCTAAATAACATAACTTTAAGTATTTTGGTCTTTGTCTTCTATATTATGACTACTTCTCTATGTCAATAAGATTTCTTATTATTTCTTTTTGCCTGTATGCGTATATTTATTTTCTTTATCGATATATAAAGAAAGTCTCATCCACATAAGAATATCGCATATACAATCCGCCCAATATCTGACTTTTATTGCTAACTTGAACATCGAATTTTCTTAGGGAAAATAACGTAACCGCTCCAAGAAAACATGTAAAGAAACCGAAAATGTAGAAAGTTTTTTTTTTTAACTGACGCTATTAACCTCATCTGGTCGAGTTAGGCTAACTGCAATTAGAAGGAGGCTTCGTCGCAGTCGTGAATGATTGGAGTTTTGCAAGTTTTTACAGAGTTTTTCATTTGTTTTTCGGGATTTTTGTGTTTTTTTTTTCTTCTTTCCTTTCTAGAAAACGTTTTCATTTTTCGTTAAGAACAGAATTCTACTTTCTAGTTTATGAGAGCACGTTATATTGCGGTTGTGATTAGATTTTATGGTGATGATAGGACACATATGGAAAAGTTATGTAGGCAAAAAGAAGAAAAACTTTCTCTTATATTATTTTTATATTCGGAAGAAAAAAAAAAGTTTTTCTTTTTTTTATAAAGAAATAAAAGAATCATTTTCATCATTATGATTTTCGAACTTTATTATCAAAAAAAAGAAGAGATATCCATCTAGGATTATATTAAAATCCGGATTTTTGCGAATTTAACAGATATAAAAGGATCAGTAAGAAAATTGGAAAATTACTTTGACAAGCAATTAGGATAAAATTGTACTTCTTTTTCTTATTTATTTTAACTTACTTCTAGTTTAGTTGACAGAATGGAGAAACCATCAATAGTAGTAGAAAAAGTAACATAGAGAAGAGATGATATAGAACATCCACAATATCTGAGAAAATGCGTTTGACTTAACGGTTGCCTTCAATCTTGTCCGTCAATTTAGGAACCGCATCTTTTCACTATATATAAATTAGTAAAAATTGAATTTTGGAAAACATTCATTACCGTACTTATTTCGTGGACGTTTTTGAGGAATTTCATTTATGGAGATCAAAATACTCCAAAAAGCTTACAATAAAGGCGGTTTCCAACTGGGATTCTCATTTGGGTACGTCTGCACAAGCCATCTCATTAATAGTATTTGTTAAAAAACGTTTGTGTGATATAAAAATGCATGTATTTACAGTCCATTTTTACAAATACTATTAAAGACTAGGCCCGATTTACAGCGCTGCAATCGTCCCAAAAATTTATATACAAAAAATTGCGCGCGGTATTATCTGAAGAGAATCTGTTCTAAAAGTTAAGATGTGGAAAAACATCTACTTAGAATAGTTCAATTTCTAATTTCTAATTTCTAATTTGCTTAGAATAATTACCTTATTATGGAAATATAGTCAAACAATCAAAAGTAATTTCATTTTACTGCATTGTAAAACTCTGTACTAAGCAAAAAACACTATCTAATTGGCCTTAGGGGTAGAAAAAATCCAACCCCGTTAGTTAAATAGAAAAATGGAAATATGTAAAATATTATATTCTAAAGTGGTGTTAGTTTATTATCCAACGTTTCCATTCTATAAATGCTAAATAGTAGTATATTGGAAAATTTGTTGGGTGGTGTAAACCCATATAGTGTGTATTACGCCTGAAACCATTGAACAGATAGGCTCCAATGCAGTCATAATTAAAAACTGAGGGGGTAACCAATTTTTCAATAACTGTAATAAATCAAGCATATAGACGACATGAACTCGGCTATAAATTTCATTCCATTCAACTCGAAAAAAATATTTTTTTTTTTTATTTTTAAATGAAACCTAGCAATTATTTGGTCCAGAACAGTGACCATATTTACATCCCTGAGGAATAATTTTTTCCTTTTTTTAATATATATAGTATCGTATGGGTAAAATGTTTGAATGCATATTTCTAATGAAACTTTTACCACCCACTTATAGGCTTGAATTTGATACTTTTTGTCCAATTCAAAATATCCTGTATATAGAGGAGAAAAAAGACAGTGTTTAGGTGGCTGGTAAGAAAATTTCAATCTTTGAAAAAAATGAAAAGAGTTTGAAATTTCTCATTCCCAAATAATAAAGCTTCTATGATTTGAAAAAAAAAGATGAAAATTTGGATGAAAATTTATATTTTAAAAGATGTTTGCGGTTCTCACTTTCCCCATTTCAATTTTATGGTCGAGGATATTTTATCGCATTTGTTAGAAAAAAAAGGAGAAAGGCAAATGGATGGACTAAAAAAATTCAGTGAAAAAAAACAAAGTAGAACCTAAGTGAACACTAGGAAAATTCATAAGAACCACATTTTCATGGATATAACAATGGAGAAAATATATATAGAGAAATTAATTTCGAAACGATATAGAATGAGAATTCATACAAATTGAGATGAAGAAAAACCATTATCCACAGGCATATTTTAATTAAGGATTCGAATGGGTGATTTGTGGGGTCGATTAGTTAGTATATGTATATGTACTATTTAGAACAATGAAAGGATTATTCACAATTAGGATTTCCGATGGTTTGTCATTATGAGAAAGTTTAATTTTTTTGTTTTACGAAAAGGGTATATAACTATGTCTAGTGGTGAACAATCTAACAAAAAAACGAAAAGAATTATATTTTATTATTCAAGTTTATAGAATATTCATTAGTATTCAATTTATTCGAAATTCATATATTATGGTTTTAATAGCAATATTATTTATTTTGGGTTTTTGTTATTGTTCAAATACCAATAAAATGAATACATTTCATTTGTTTCTCAATCTTATATTTATTTGTTCTCATTATCATTTTAGTGTTCTTGAATATCGCATTTGAAAAATCATTAAATAAATTACTTAACTAATGAACTGATTATTTTTAATGTAATCAATTTTAATGGGAATGAGTAATACAACTTATAATGAGGAATTACTTTCGTTTTATAAATAAGGATTTTATCTTTTATTCTTAAAGAACGCATAGCAAAAATTACAGATAGTAGTGGAATCTTAAAATCTTGTAAACTAATTATTTTAGTGTACTCATTAAGTTAGATAAGAAAATCTATTATATATAAAAAATCATAATCATATTCAAAGAAAACCCTTCGGAACCTGATACATAAGATGTATTTTGTTCGTCGGGGTCAGGGTCTATTTTGAAAAAAACGATCTGGATCTCGAGAATAAAAAAAATTTTCTTTAAAGAAAATTCAACTTTTTCGATCGTTTTTTAAATAAATTATGCGTAAATAAAATAAATACTATCAAATTCTCAAATATATTTATTGAATGATATTTTAAAAAATAATTTTTTCCACGAATTTATCAAATTAATTATGACATTTATATTACGATATCCACATTTATATGAAAAACGATGGCTGCGCCATCTCTTGCAATTTTACGTAACGAAAATATATCGGGGTCTCTGGCCTTGTGTTAAGTTGATGTTGCTTTTACATGTTATGAAGCAGAGCTAGACGTAGGATCCCTATGAAAAAAACGCACCTAAATTGTATGGATGCTTTTCTTAACTTTGATCAAATTTTAGAGCTGAACATGAAATTCCATCGTTTTGGCTATTAAAAGTATGGAACTAGGATCAACAATTTGACAACGACTTCCACCTTGTAACTTTATAACTGATGGAAATGGAACTTTATTTCAGCAATTTCTTCAGTGCTCATATTATTTACCTATATTGATCCATCAATTCGACATTTTATAGCTTACATACGAATCCTAACAGTACTGTATATATTGTTTTCTAACAGTATCTGATTTTTTAAACTCTTCACCTATATATCCGGGTTACTTGATCCTTCATTAAATTAATCTTTGGGTCATCATTTCTATTCAAAAAAAATTTTATTATAGAAATTTTTATATGATTTCAGAGTATCTACAATCTACACCTATACATCAATGAAAATTCTTAAGGACTATTTCAATATCACTTTATATGTAGCAAAAAAAAAAATATATACTATATACTCAAGCTATATTTTATAACTCATCACTTCTCATAATTAAAACTTCAACATGAATATTTTAATCATAAAATAAAATCTTCCGCCCTAGTTGATAGACAAAAGACATAAGTCTATAATGTAGATAAGGCACGACCTTCTATTACCCATGAGAGTTAAGAGGAGTGACACTACTGGTATATATTATCTGGGCGAAATGATAAAAAAAAAAAAGAAAAACAAAAACTGAACTGAATTCAAGAAGGAACGTTTATCCGTCACCAATATCCTAAATCGTTAAAATTGCTATACAACATAGAAATGCGAAAAATGGGTGGATCAGATACACTCTATAGATGTATAAACCGAAACATAGATCTGCCTAAACATATAAAAAAAACGGTATAGGCAAATGTTTGTGGTAAATTCTTTGTCAAACGTTCCCAAAAAAAACCAGAGGCATATGAAAATGCCCATTCAAAATATTTTTATGTCTATCATGTGGCAAAGAAAAAAGAAAACCTTTCGTGTATTGTTGAATTGGTGGATTAGTGAAATAAACAAACACCCAACATTATGTTAACCCTTTTTATATGTAAAACTGCATATATTTCCTGGGCCTCGTTTTTTTTTTCTTTGGTTCCAGAGAAATGCCCAAATTTATTTGTTCCAAAACCACCACCAAATGGATTTATGTGCGTTCATTTCTTTTTTTTTTATATCAATTTGTTTTTCCTATTTTTTTTTAGTAAATTCAAAAGAAGTTTCGATTTTATGGTTGGTGGTTTTTCAAAAGCCTATTTTCTTGATACTATTTTCTTTTTCTTCTGTTTCTGGTCTTTTTCCGTTTTGTAGAAATGACATTCAATTCAATTTAGGCGATGAGCCTTCACCTTTGAAATATGAACCAAAATTTATAACACTGTCTTATTATTTGGTTTTTTTTTTATGGAGGAGGAAAAATTTTGTACATTGGACATTCTAAAAGTCTTTTAATCAATATTGTTTTGATTAACTACGATAAAGTCTAGTATTAATAGAAATTAGAAAGCTTTTACGTATATGAATGCAAATCCATTCTAGTCTAACATAATAAAAAAGGGTATTAATTCTTTGTTGTATCTGGCCTTGTATCGTTGTGAAATTGTGACAACAAAATGTACAACTGTCCTTATGACTTATATTTGAGTCAATGCGTCGAATAAGTTAATTTTTAGAAACTTTCGAATTTCTCTCAATTTTCGTCAATTATAATAGAATAATTAATTTTTTTTTAGCAACGAAAGGTCTTTCTTATGTCAAAGAGTTATTCATTTTATGAGGTCTGTATATTTTGTATAATAATTTTACAAGCCCAAATAAATTCCTTCCAAGTTTTTTAAAATTGACTTAATGGTACTGTACAAAAAACCAGGACATACATTCAAATGTTTAAACGATACTAGCTTTTATTTTTAACTATTAAGTTTTAAGCTATTCAGCCTAATGTAAAGCTAATGGATTTACTTCTGTTCATAATTAATCAGAAAACTGGAAAATGTAACCTTGTAAATAAAATAAGAGATATGTTTATTAATTTTGAGGCATGCTAATTCAATAAGTTTCAGTGCCAAAAATGATTTATGTTTTCGTACGGTAAGTCAAATTTTACTGAATTTGAATAACAAAAATTTCCATAATCAAACTTTTTACCTAAATCTACACCGACATGATGGGCAATCATAAGTCCCGCCGCACACTTGAGCTATGCTATGCGAGTGAGCCTCGCTGTAGTTAACCCCGTTGCACACTTGAACTAAGCTACGCGGTGATATTTTTGATAAATTCATTCCATCAGTTCTATTTGAGCTGTCAGAGAGGTATAATGTGCGAGTATCGATGAATTATTACTAGACCTTTTCCACTTGACAATTACACATTTTTGTCGACAAGATACTACCACAAAAAAAAGAAGATATACTACACTTTTGCAAGCATCGATTCTACACTGTATAATACCGAAAGTACCCAGAAATTAGTGTCGGCGATGCCAGCGAAGCTCGTTCGCATAGTTGGAGTCTGAACAAGCTTATTTCGTGTCGCTCATTATCAGCCGACGTAGTTTCAAAGGTTCGCTGAAGTGTGCGACGACCAATGCAAATTCTTAATTTTTCACTTTCAGCGAGAAACTTAGCTTACGTAGTTTAGCTCGCTTAGCTCAAATGTGCGGCGAGCATAATTCTTTTAAATCATACCAAAACTTTTAATATTGCCCAAGTATATCTCGGTTTTATTTTTCGCCTTTATATTGAATATAATTTGTGCCAATGTTGAATAAATAGATAAATGACCATATGAAAATTTTCATAACCATTTTTCAGGATCATGAAAAGTTATGGTTCATGTGTACTATAATAAATTTTTTCTTGTGTACATTTATGTTAGTTAAAAATGATTGAATTAAATTTATTTCACTTGTTTTATGGGCTCAATTTCATTTTTCCTAATGTAATGACTCCATTGTTGTTTGTTTGTTTGTTCTTCTATAGTTTAATGGTGTGTCTACAATACTATATATAGCCAAGTCGCGGCCAAGAACTTGACAAAGTACTTTGTACTTTTCAGAAATGATATATGGAATATATGTTACAACATATTATGGTAATTTTATTTTATCCATTTAATTAAAATATCACTTGTATAAATTTGAAGGAAGAAAAAAAAAACAAAATTAACTAATATTACAAGAATTAAATATAAAAATAGGTGGTTTTGAACATCTTGAAAATGTAATAATCATGATGGATGGGAATTGTATTCTTCTTTTTTCTTTAAAATTTATATCCAAGACATTCATAAAATATTATTTTATTTCTTTATTTTATATTTTTTAAGAAAGGAATCATTTATGCTCTGATACACATGTCAAGGTGATTAGGTTACCATTTTATTTCCGAACATACAAGAAGGATAAAACGAAAAACAAAACTCTATAATAAGATGCATTTCTTCTAGTTTGATGCATTTTAGAGGAAAAAGAAGAAAAACATGTATTCACCAAAAGAGTATTAATAAAACTGATGTAAAATGAGAGATTCAGTTTTTATACCCTATGGTAGCATGTCAGAGATGTAAATTACATATTCTATGGTTATTCGACGCCAAATGATTCTCGGAGAACTTTTCTTGGCTTTATCGAATGCCCGGAGTCTGAAGATGGAATTCATTCTCGATTACCTGAAAAAAAAAACAGTACTGCTTCTAGAAATAGAACGGCTTGACACTCGATCTTAGACAAAGCCAATCTTGAGCTAATATAATTTCAGGATACACCACGTACAGGCTTCTCCAAGCGGTATAATTAGCCGCAAGGCCTTACTACAGGGTAAAATAAATCCAAAGATAATGCAGCAAAAATTAGTTATAGAGGAAAATTGGCAATTTTCCTTTCTAGTTTTTCAGATTTAATTCAAAGAAATTACATATTCGGTTTGAATAAAACTTCTAGAATAGTTTAATGTTATCAAAATCCAAATTATCACTAAAGTGAAACGAACTCCCCGAAGCCGAAAGAAAGTTATCCAAAAATTAGGTTCGGTTACTTTCCTTAGAAATATATTCATTGGACTATAGATTAGAAGATAACCAGTCCTGCTTTCATGGCTATCAAAAAATCCTCTATACGCCGATTTTAAGTTTCATACATGTTTCTGTTTGAATTTTAAATATGCCGTATATATACGAATGTGTTAATATATGTCAAGGAGCTTTAGATGATAACATTTTCTTCGACATCTGTATATACGACAAATATATGATATTCATAAATATTTTTACCTCAAAATATGAACGTATAATATGTAAGCTCGTATCATAAAAGTATGAATTTATTCGTTATTTTGTATTGTTAAGGTAAACTCCGAAAAGTATGAGTTTTTATGTTTGGGAATCCACAGCCTCTTGTTCCATTCTATTCATATATGTAAACGACACTTTTATATAAAAGTAATTCTATCAAATTTATATTCGAAAAGAAAAACTGAATTTAAAGGTTCGATGCATTCAAAGATATAATTGCATTGCAAGCTTCATAAACGTTTTCAAAATTGTTTTATAAGATAAGAAAAAGATATTGTTAGAGATTTGTGGTGTAAGTTGTTGGGTATATGTGTTTGGTATGAGTAGTTACTTCAAAGATTATAGAAAAATTCTAATGAATCAATTTAAAATACTATTACGAGCTCGAAAAAACCATATAAAATTTGTTAATATTTAAAAACTCTTCAAGAACCAGGATACTTCTGAAAATGCCTTCGATGAATTTGTCGAATCGAGAAGCCCGAACTGTTATGGTAAAGAAATAAACAAACTTATTAACTCATTCGTAAAAATTTATTGATTGTAACAGTTTTTACTTAGATTTATAAAGTTAAGTCAAAGCTGAGTTACAGCACTTCAAAGTTGGCTTCATTAATTTTACTTCAATCTAAAGCCCTAGAAAGAT
Source organism: Xylophagus ater (assembly GCA_963422695.1). Taxonomy (NCBI): domain Eukaryota; kingdom Metazoa; phylum Arthropoda; class Insecta; order Diptera; family Xylophagidae; genus Xylophagus; species Xylophagus ater. Next base: position 6,712,502 of record OY730478.1, read on the forward strand.
CACCGATTTTAATTACAATAATTGTTTTTTAATGATTCTTCTGGATGACCCATGACACATCTCCCTTTTTTCACAATGATCATTATTCTTGCCATTCCAACAGGTTCAAAAATTAACGATTTTGTTTATAAATTTCAGAATAGAATGTTTGTTCATTTTGATTCAGTAGAATTAATTTGTATTGTAATTGTATTTTAGTAGATTTTAAGGAATTTTTAGAATAATACCCATTTTTCCTCCTTTTAAATTTATGTGAAAGAGAAAACATGCCAAAATCAAATGAAATTTTTAAAATGTTCAAATGTAGATGGCCCTGTAAGCAGTGTGAGGCAAAAATTTGGAACCTCTTCACAATTTCATTTGATAATTAAAACAATAATGATGCTTGAAATAGATATTTAAAATTGATCATTATTACGTAAGTAAAGGTCATTATCGAGTTATAATTACCGATTGGGCAATAATGATCATTAAAATCGGTGATCTGTCTAGAATATAATAGTTTCCAAACAGAATTGTTTAAATATTAAACATAGTTTCAGGTCTGTCACAGTTTTAAGAAAATTTTCTATGAATTACAAGTTTCATAGAACATAACAACTAATTATTATGCTATTAACAAAAATGACATCATAATCCTAGAAAATGAAAATTATAAGCGAAAATAGTCGTTGGATTTCTTTTTCCAACATTAATCATTATATTTGAAAGAAGGAAATTAAAAGAATTATTAATGCTATTTCGATAAAGGAAGAAAAAAAAGTTCTGAATTAAAGAGAACAATATTTTTGCAGGACAAAAAACGTACTACGTTCTGAAAGCAAATAAATTTAAGGAAATTAAAGAACAATATCTAGTATAGTCGAATTTCTGATAATCAAAACGTATTTGCATATAAAATATCGTATACTTGAGAAAAAAATAAAGATATGTACAAATTTCTAGTTTTATAATTAAAACTTCCAAAAAATTTCAAGACATGAAAATTCTTTAGTCAAGAAAATATTCAAGTATTGACTGATGAAAATTTTTCGTTATGGCAAAAGTTTAATTTTGTTAAATTTTCAAAAAAGACCTGGCAAAACATTAGAAATTCCTATCGATTATATGAAAATCGTTTTCATGATTTTCCTATTTTTAGTTTTTCTTCTCTTACATATATATTCAAGTTTTGTTATAAAGAAAGTGTAAATTTTTCGCCCAAGTTTAATTACTTTCGAAATATCTAGGAAGTTACTAAACATTAATCACAGTTCCAAAAGTTATACACAACTTTGATGAATGATTGGATGTCCGGTATGTTAAATATTTTAGTATATGTATTAAGAATGGTAAATAGTCAATAATACATTTTATGCTAAAATATTGAAATACTTTGGAATTACAATTATTTTTTCTAGTTATTAGAAACAAGAGATATATAAATTTAATGAAATTAATGTTCGAACATGATTTTAATCAAAGCTTAACTTCAATATTTTTAGTTATCAACCAAATCGAAACCAAAAAAAATTGGAAATCCCTTGGTTCGCAGCTTTATTTTTCTTTATTACAGATTGAAGTAATGGGGAACCAATTAAAAATTATTTCTTTATAGGATGAGAATGGAGCTGGTAGCGTAATTAAAATAAAAACAACATTTCTAATCTATAACCCACCACCACTACATTTTATTAATATTTAATTGTTTTCAGAATGTTCCATTTTAGCCTGTTGATTATGAACTGTTATCTTCCGATCCGGACTATCCTTTGGATTTTTTGCTTTTAGCTGCTGCGAGTCCTGAGCTCAATACGACCAAAGCAAAAACTACGAGGAAATAGTTATATATTTTCATTTTGCTGACTTCTTAGTGTTTTTATTTGAAATAAACTTCTCGAAATAAGAAAGACTTCTTAACTGTGTAGTTCGAAGGAAAATCAAGCCTTTTTATACAGATTTTCAAGCGATTTAATATTTAAATATGTAAATAAAAAACTAAAATTAATATTGTAATTAAAACTTTTAATATATTTCTAATTAATGATGTGAATTATTTTAATTTAAACACGACATTTTCTTGTATTCAGAATTATCGAATATTAGCGCGTTTTTGAGGTCGAATTGGAGTATTTTAATACATCTTATGATTTTATTTAGAATTTCAAATCATTCTATAGTTGATATTTTGATACTTAAAGAAAAATAATCGAATATTTTGTAGGAGGTGGTGGGAAGGATTTAGTTGCCAATAAAGAGAAGTTCTTCGATCGAGTGTTTTTTTTTTTGACTGTCGTTTTATCTGGTAATTTATAATAATGTACTTAGCCTAAATACTAAATAGTACTAGAATGTACTAGAATGCCTACAATTTAGATCTAAATCCGCTGTTTAAAAAAGAACTTCTAAAAATTTATCATGAAATTTTGTTCTATGTATTTCGTCATCTTTGAAAATCTAATAAAACTTGGTAATCTTAAATTTGTATGTTATTTTAGATCTATCAATAATTGCTAATTTTTTCGTGAAAATTTTATATTCTAAAATCCCAATTTGACCTCGAAAATACGCTAATATTCGATATTTCTGAATACAATAATATGTCGTGTTCGAATTAAAATAATTCACATCATTAATTAGAAATACATTCGAAATTCTAATTAAAATAAAAATTTTAGTTTTTTATTTACATATTTTAATATTAAGTCACATGAAAATCTGTATAAAAGGAGTTGATTTTCCTTCGAACTACACAGTTAAGAAGTCTTTCTTATTTCGAGAAGTTCATTTCAAATAATATTAAAAACACTAAGAAGTCAGCAAAATGAAAATATATAACTATTTCCTCGTAGTTTTTGCTTTGGTCGTATTGAGCTCAGGACTCGCAGCAGCTAAAAGCAAAAAATCCAAAGGATAGTCCGGATCGTAAGATAACAGTTCATAATCAACAGGCTAAAATGGAACATTCTGAAAACATTTTCATGACTTTATTTGAGATGTCGAACAATTAAATATTAATAAAATGTAGTGGTGGTGGGTTTTAGATTAGAAATTTTGTTTTTATTTTAATTACGCTACCAGTTCCATTCATATGCATATCACTTTTTTCGCTTTACCACATATTAAAATCGCCCTAGAACATTAATTTCCTTGAATTTATATATGGTTCTCTTTTTGTAATAACAAAAAAAGTTATTCTAAAAATTGATTATTAATATTTTTACAAAACATTCATAATTGTCAATTTACGAATAAAATTCACAATATCATATAATTGTCGAAACCTAATGTGAAATGCAACAAAAACTTAAGTACAGTAGACCCTCTATAATACGGATTCATATACGACGGATTCGTATAACACGTCCGAAAAATTGCGATCGTGTTCGTATAACACGCTAAAAGAGGCTCGTATAACACGGTATAAGAATAAGACATATGTTGCGATTTTATTACGTTTTAGCTCCAATAATTAATATAACTTAATATATAACTTAGTTAACATAACTAAGGCTCTGAATGCCTGTTGGTGAAAATTATGGCCTGAATTTTTTATTAGAAGAAATTGTTTAACTTCTGCGACAACAGAAGTAACTCGCATATTAAATATTGCCCACACTTGATGTGGACAAGGAAGATGTCATTGAATTAATTAATACTAGTAACCAAAACTTAGATGAACAAGAACTTATGCAACTAGCAGAATCGTCCGAATCAAGCGGTGAAGAAAACTCATTACGAATTTTCTGTGAGACCGAGCAAAACTTTACTTTAGAAATCTAAAATTAAGGATTAGAATTGGCAAAACATCTGAAAGAACATTTCACGAATAATGATCCATCAACAAAGCGCTCTGAGGAATTGACGAAGAAACTGAAAGATTAATATTTTGAAGTAAAAGGAGATTTAGAAAGTAATAATAATAAATTGTTGAAAGCATAAGAAGATACCCATTTAAACAACGAAAAGAATAAAGAAGAAACAAGTGAATCTTCAAGCTATGAAATAGCCTAACGAACATTTAAAAGGGGATGTCATTGGAACCTAATTATAGATAGCTCCGACAGTGAATAAATCCCAAAAAAGGTGTAACTGCTTCTTTAATTTAACGCAAAATATATAACAAAACACTTTTAAAATGTTTTAACTCTTACATAATAAATACTTATTTCACATCTTTGTTAAGTATGTGTATAAGTGTTAACATCCGACACTACTTTAATACACTTTTACTAATCCAAACTTAAATATTTCTAATTTATATATACGAACCAGTTTCTATATTATCAGATCACCAAGTGTATCCTACCTCGACGATGAACTGACTTAAAGCAGAAGCGTCTACTTTTACACCAGTCAGGGTTTTCGACTGTTTCTTATTTTTCCGCCGTTAGCACTCGGCGAACCTTACGAGTCGCTTCTCTTCAGTGATTATATCACTTACTAGGGTGCTCAATAATTTCTCAGCCTCGACAAGCGAACGCGCTGCTAACAGGTCAACTTTTGATACACAATAGAAACATACAAAAAATACAGGATATACAAAACAGTGTTTTTCTTGTTAAGGCTGAGATATTATTGAGCACCCTAGTGTCCATCTCAACCATTTCAACTTCATACTTTCTCTCTTTGTTAGTGTATTATTTCTCATCCATACAAAATACAATATAAATATTTGTACTCATTCAATCATTCATTGTACTTTTCATCATTCATATTTGACTATCACAGCACGCTGAATCATCTATATTAATATGAAATACTTTTATCAAATCATATCGCCAGCTAAGGACCAGACAACTGCTACACGACCATTATATAACTAGCAACTAGTACACTGCTCCTACCCAACCATTACAAAGCTAACTGCGGTATATTACGTACCAAATCAGCCTAATTATTGACATAATACGACTTGCCTTGTCGAGAATAAAGATTATTTCTAACAAACAAATTTGTCGAATACATCAGTCCAATTTTAACCTGAACAATAGCTTATGTATACTCAAGTTATTGATCTCTAGAATTTATTTATCGCCATATTACGGCTGATGCAGTATAATTCAAATCGCTGTCAAATATAAACTGGACATCTTGCAATACTAAAATTTGACATGAATGTTGCTTGACATATTGCCTGGCAGTAGTAAAAATTATTTGCTGGGGAAAAGACGCGTTGTTTTTTTATACAATGGAACTTGAGCATAACTCAATTGTTGGGCTTCATTTGATTGGAAAGTCAAACATCGAAATGCGGAGAGAGTTAAATTACATGAATTTGAGTGAAAAGTTTGTGTATCGTTCCATTAAACGATTCGACGAGACTGGGAGCATAAAAAAACTCTATGGCGGAGGTCTACGAATTCTGAGCATTTGAGGGTCGCAAGAAAACAAGGTGCAGCACAGGTGATGGTTTGGGCGGCTGTCACTGAAGATGGCCGCTCACCGCTAACTCTTCTGCCACCAAACACGAAAATCAATGTCGATGTTTATCAAAGATTGATTTTAAATGACGCTTTATTACCAGATAAGATTTTAAAAATAATCTGTTTACATTTCAACAGGACTCGGTACTATCACACAAACCACAACAAAATCAAGAATGGTTACAAAACAATGTACCGAAGTTTATTTCGACGCAACAGATCTGAACCCGTTGGACATTTTCCGAGCATCGTGTGCATCGTTTAAAAAGAGTTTGAAGCTGGTGGTTAAGGGAAAAAGCGGTTACATACCATTCGAATAACTGTAAAATTAACTATATACAATATTGTAAACTATCATTTCCATAAATTTGAAAAAAACGAGCAATAAACAAAAAAATTACTGCGCTTTTAAATCTGGACACTTCAATTGCAGGACCCGGTATATAAATTCAATGAAATTAATGTTCGAACACGATTTTAATCAAAGCTTAACTTCAAAGTTTTTAGTTATCAACAAAAAAAATCGAGAAAAATTGGAAAACCAATCCGTTAGTTCGCAGCTTTGTTTTTCTTTATCACAGATTGAAGAAAAGCAGAGACAATTAAGAATTATTTCTTTATAGGATATGAAAGGAACTGGTAGCGTAATTAAAATAAAAATAGAACTTCTAATCTAAGACCCACCACCACTACATTTTATTAATATTTAATTGTTCGACATGTCAAATAAAGTCATGAAAATGTTTTCAGAATGTTCCATTTTAGCCTGTTGATTATGAACTGTTATCTTCCGATCCGGACTATCCTTTGGATTTTTTGCTTTTAGCTGCTGCGAGTCCTGAGCTCAATACGACCAAAGCAAAAACTACGAGGAAATAGTTATATATTTTCATTTTGCTGACTTCTTAGTGTTTTTATTTGAAATAAACTTCTCGAAATAAGAAAGACTTCTTAACTGTGTAGTTCGAAGGAAAATCAAGCCTTTTTATACAGATTTTCAAGCGATTTAATATTTAAATATGTAAATAAAAAACTAAAATTAATATTGTAATTAAAACTTTTAATATATTTCTAATTAATGATGTGAATTATTTTAATTTAAACACGACATTTTCTTGTATTCAGAATTATCGAATATTAGCGCGTTTTTGAGGTCGAATTGGAGTATTTTAATACATCTTATGATTTTATTTAGAATTTCAAATCATTCTATAGTTGATATTTTGATACTTAAAGAAAAATAATCGAATATTTTGTAGGAGGTGGTGGGAAGGATTTAGTTGCCAATAAAGAGAAGTTCTTCGATCGAGTGTTTTTTTTTTTGACTGTCGTTTTATCTGGTAATTTATAATAATGTACTTAGCCTAAATACTAAATAGTACTAGAATGTACTAGAATGCCTACAATTTAGATCTCAATCCGCTGTTTAAAAAGGGCTTCTAAAAATTTATAATGAAATCTTGTATTTCGTCATCTTTGAAAATCTAATAAAACTTGGTAATCTTAAATTTGTATGTTATTTTACATCTATCAATAATTGCTCATTTTTTCGTGAAAATTGTATATTCTAAAATCCCAATTTGACCTCGAAAATACGCTAATATTCGATAATTCTGAATACAATAATATGTCGTGTTTGAATTAAAATAATTCACATCATTAATTAGAAATACATTACAAATTCTAATTAAAATAAAAATTTTAGTATTTTATTTACATATTTAAATATTAAATCGCTTGAAAATCTGTATAAAAAGGCTTGATTTTCCTTCGAACTACACAGTTAAGAAGTCTTTCTTATTTCGAGAAGTTTATTTGAAATAATATTAAAAACACTAAGAAGTCAGCAAAATGAAAATATATAACTATTTCCTCGTAGTTTTTGCTTTGGTCGTATTGAGCTCAGGACTCGCAGCAGCTAAAAGCAAAAAATCCAAAGGATAGTCCGGATCGGAAGATAACAGTTCATAATCAACAGGCTAAAATGGAACATTCTGAAAACATTTTCATGACATTATTTGACATGTCCAACAATTAAATATTAATAAAATGTAGTGGTGGTGGGTTTTAGATTAGAAATTTTGTTTTTATTTTAATTACGCTACCAGTTCCTTTCATATCCTATAAAGAAATAATTCTTAATTGTTCCTGCGTTATTTCAATCTGTGATAAAGAAAAACAAAGCTGCGAACCAAGGGATTTCCAATTTTTTCTGGTTTCGGTTTGGTTGATAACTAAAAACATTGAAGTTAAGCTTTGATTAAAATCGTGTTCGAACATTAATTTCATTAAATTTATATATGGTTCTTTTTTTCTAATAACCAAAAAAAAAATTATAAAATTGATACTTAATATTTTTACAAAACATTCATAATTGTAAACTTACGAATAAAATTCACAATACCATAGACTTGTCGAAACCTAATATGAAATGTAACAAAAGCTTAAGTACAACTTAAGCCAAGAGAACCCAGAAGCTCGTTTAAGATGAATAAGGCTCTCATTGTGGGCAATTTGGTCATAAATAAGATCAATTCAAAAGTATGTTATATCATGTTTCGTAGAGGAATAGAAATTATTGTGCAAAATGTTCCGAGATAAGCAAGGATTAATATTTAATAATTTTACAATATGGAGAGGATAATATCACAGAAGACTGAACGAAGTTAGATATTAATTTTATAAAATGACTTCATGAAGCACTTACTGGCTTTATTATAAAATTTTCATAAATTCATTATACATAAACTTTCGCTGATGAACAAGTTAATATCACCCTAAAATTGCATGTGCCAAAAACAGCAACAAACTGGAATCAACTGCAATTCGGATAAAAATATGTTCCTGATCCCAAGGATCCCAACCATCAAAATTGACAGGAAACTTTGCACGAGAAAAACATTAATATTTGTTCATGTTTGTGATTTTTAAAATGATGTAAAATGAAATTCTACATAACACTTTTGAATCTATAAAATATATAACTACAACATGAAACTAGAGGTTGTAACTACATGTACATCATCCTTCAAATTTTTATCAGTTCGAGAGATGAGGAAAAAAAAAGAGTTGCCCAGAATTTTTTTTTGTTGAAAAACTCATTATCATCAAGCTCATACCTTCACGGAGTCCCGATGGAATTTCATCTCATCTAGTCTAGTGTTTATCATTATGTATATACTACATCAGAACATCTATCCATACTTTAAAATTTCATCATGTTAAAATCACTCATTTTACATTTTTTATTTTTAATATTAAAATCCTTTACTAGATATTCATCAGAGTAAATCTCAAATATGTTTATCCTTAAATCACAAGAGACAAAAATTTCATGGAAAAAAAGTTCTTTCTATGAAATTGTTGATTGAAAGTTTCTACGGCGAAAAAAAAGCCTATCAAAATAATGTATAAATATTCTAATTAGAAAAGTCAATTAATTTAATTTAAATTAAAATTAAAATATGAGGCTGGATTTTTAAAGTAGTCTTTATCAGAGATTTACAAACGTTTGGCACTTTAAAATAATGTGAAATTTTCTAAGAATGTTAACACTATTGTAGGTGTTTGGATTTGGGTGTAAACAATAATTGGATAAGGTATAATTGTTGATGACTATAAAATAAAGGTCTACTAATCCAATAAGTGTTTAACGAGATGACAGATTGCTCAGAATCTTAGTATATTGAAATCGAGCGTTGAAAATCATCAAACAGACAGACAGAAGTGTCCAGAATTGATGAATTACAAAAGGATTGCGTTTCGTCGTGATACAATTAGTATCTATTTGTTAAAAATTGATAGAGTTTGGATGAAAACTTTTTATAGTTCTTACATTACACCATCAGACTACAATTTGGTAGGATCTTTGTACAATTCAATAATTAGCAGCAGTTCTGCTGGTACACATAACAACAATCCCTGAAATAGCCCTTTACCAGCGATCCGCTATGTCGCCTGTCGTAGAAAAGAAACCAGCAGCGAGGGCTAATCCCCAAAAGAAGATTAAAAGGGATCCTATTAAGAATCCTATGCGAGAATTACATATAGTATTAGAAAATTATGTTTAAATATTTGCATTGGTGAAACTGGTGATAGACTTACATGCGGAGCGAAGGTTTTGGAGCAATTAACTGAACAGCAACCTGTTTTTTCGAAGGCTCGTTATACAGTTCGTTTATTCGGTATTAGACGTAATGAAAAAATTGTCGTACATTGCACAGTTCGTGGTGCTAAAGGTAAGGAGATCTTGGAGCGTGGTCTTAAAGTCCGTGAGTACGAGTTGACATGTGACAATTTCTCATCAACTGGAAATTTTGGTTTCGGTATTCAAGAACATATTGATTTTGGTATCAAATATGATTCATCAATTTGTATCTATGGTCTTGATTATTACGTCGTCTTAGGACGACCAGGATTTAACGTTGCCCACAGACGACGAAAAACTGGTCAAATTAGATTCCCACATCGTCTTACCAAAGAAGATGCTATAAAATGGTTCCAACAGAAATACGATGGTATCATTCTTAACAGTATGTGAAAAAGTAATTTTAATTAATTAATAAAAGAAAAACATTTTCATTTGAGAATAATATTTACTAAAATGCAATGAAATTGTTTTTATTTCCTTTTTTTTCATTATAAATTTAACTGATCATAAATTCCATGTTACATCCTTTTATGAAACCCACAAAAAGAAAATTCCAATCCAAATCCAGTGGAATAACGTGATCCTAAAATTCGGATAAGAGGAGTGAATTATATTTTACAATAAAATAATATTCAAAACTATGAAAAAGAATTTCACAATAATAATAAATACGAAAGGATTCAATTGATTGCTTTGGGGGATTTATTAATGCCTGTTTTTCCGTGTTTTCCCGAATTCAGTTTTCATTGACAATAAAATATATTTGAATCAATTTTTGAGATTTTATATCATATTTAATTTAATATTGTATTTTGAGTACTTTAATCCGATGTTGTCCCTTTTTTCTTCGAGGACTATATAAATGAATATTATGAATATTCCAAATTCCTTTTCAAGCAAATGTTTGTTTTTAAAAAAAAAATTGATTTTTAATTATTTATTAACATTCTTCAAAAATTTTATATTTATTCATTTATTGATCCGATATTTGAAATTATTTTTTATTATTAACTAGCTGGTACCCGGCGCGTTGCTGCCGCAGAAGGAATTGTGCAAATTCCGTTTGAAATTTGGAAGAGTTATCTTGTATAAATCTTTAAATATTTTGCCGAATTTTACCGAAGTGTGCTAAAATTTACCGAAATTTGTCGAACTTTACCGACATTTACCGAAGTTTAAAAATTTAATTTTACAATTTTTCTTTAAGACCGTTAATTTTCGGGGGATTTCTGTAAATTTCGGCACACTTCTGTAAACTTCGGCCATACTTCGGTAAAATTCGGCCAAATATTTAAAAAATGTATCGATAATGGAAATACATCAATAATTTTTCTTAAGGACCGATTTCGGTAAATTTCGAAATATTTCGGCACACTTCGGTAAACTTCAGGAATTATACTATGCCTATAACCTTCCCGCAAGTGCAAGCAATAAGTTGGCAAAGTTTTATCCCAATCAGACGAACGCTGTGGCAGCGCATAAAATACGAACAAACAAACAAACATTGATTTTTATATATTAGATAGATTTTATTTCAATACATTTATTAAATTTCGGCACACTGCGGGCGATAAATTTCGGCACACTTCGGTAAACTTTGGCAAATTATATTCGTTGGTTTTTTATATGAATTGTATTTTATTTCAATACATTTTTTTAAAGTTCGGCACACTTCGGTAAACTTCGGAAAACTTCGGCAAATTATATTCGTGGGTTTTTTATATAAATTGTATTTTATTTTAATACATTTTTTAAATATTGTGCCGAATTTTACCGAAGTGTGCCCAATCTCACCTTCGGTACATTTCGGCACACTTCGGTAAATTTCGGTAAACTTCGGCAAATTATATTCGTTGGTTTTTTATATAAATTGTACTTTATTTCAATACATTTTTCAAATTTCGGTAAATTTCGGCACTTCGGTAAACTTCGGAAAAATATTATTCCTATAACCTTCCCGCAAGTGCAAGCAATAAGTTGCCAAAGTTTTATACCAATCAGACGAACGGTGTGGCCGCGCATAAAATACAAACAAACAGACATTGATTTTTATATATGTAATAGATATTGCAACTAATTTTTTTTGACTGTCGTTTTATCTGGTAATTTATAATAATGTACTTAGCCTAAATACTAAATATTACTAGAATGTACTAGAATGCCTACAATTTAGATCTAAATCCGCTGTTTAAAAAAGAACTTCTAAAAATTTATAATGAAATCTTGTATTTCGTCATCTTTGAAAATCTAATAAAACTTGGTAATCTTAAATTTGTATGTTATTTTAGATCTATCAATAATTGCTAATTTTTTCGTGAAAATTTTATATTCTAAAATCCCAATTTGACCTCGAAATTACGCTAATATTCGATATTTCTGAATACAATAATATGTCGTGTTCGAATTAAAATAATTCACATCATTAATTAGAAATACATTCGAAATTCTAATTAAAATAAAAATTTTAGTTTTTTATTTACATATTTTAATATTAAGTCACATGAAAATCTGTATAAAAGGAGTTGATTTTCCTTCGAACTACACAGTTAAGAAGTCTTTCTTATTTCGAGAAGTTCATTTCAAATAATTATTAAAAACATTAAGAAGTCAGCAAAATGAAAATATATAACTATTTCCTCGTAGTTTTTGCTTTGGTCGTATTGAGCTCAGGACTCGCAGCAGCTAAAAGCAAAAAATCCAAAGGATAGTCCGGATCGGAAGATAACAGTTCATAATCAACATGCTAAAATGGAACATTCTGAAAACATTTTCATGACTTTATTTGACATGTCGAACAATTAAATATTAATAAAATGTAGTGGTGGTGGGTTTTAGATTAGAAATTTTGTTTTTATTTTAATTACGCTACCAGCTCCATTCTCATCCTCTAAAGAAATAATTTTTAATTGGTTCCCCATTACTTCAATCTGTGATAAAGAAAAACAAAGCTGCGAACCAAGGGATTTCCAATTTTTTCTGGTTTCGGTTTGGTTGATAACTAAAAACATTGAAGTTAAGCTTTGATTAAAATCGTGTTCGAACATTAATTTCATTAAATTTATATATGGTTCTTTTTTTCTAATAACCAAAAAAAAAATTATAAAATTGATACTTAATATTTTTACAAAACATTCATAATTGTAAACTTACGAATAAAATTCACAATACCATAGACTTGTCGAAACCTAATATGAAATGTAACAGAAGCTTAAGTACAACTTAAGCCAAGAGAGCCCAGAAGCTCGTTTAAGATGAATAAGGCTCTCATTGTGGGCAATTTGGTCATAAATAAGATCAATTCACAAGTATGTCATGTTTCGTAGAGGAATAGAAATTATTGTGCAAAATGTTCCGAGATAAGCAAGGATTAATATTTAATAATTTTACAATATGGAGAGGATAATATCACAGAAGACTGAACGAAGTTATATATTAATTTTATAAAATGACTTCATGAAGCACTCACTCGCTTTATTATAAAATTTTCATAAATTCATTATACATAAACTTTCGCTTATATGAACAAGTTAATATCACCCTAAAATTGCATGTGCCAAAAACAGCAACAAACTGGAATCAACTGCAATTCGGATAAAAATATGTTCCTGATCCCAAGCATCCCAAGCATCAAAATTGACAGGAAACTTTGCACGAGAAAAACATTAATATTTGTTCATGTTTGTGATTTTTAAAATGATGTAAAATGAAATTCTACATAACACTTTTGAATCTACATAATATTGTAACTACAACATGAAACTAGAGGTATTTTGAGTACTTTAATCCGATGTTGTCCCTTTTTTTTTCGAGGACTATATAAATGAATATTATGAATATTGAAAATTCCTATTCAGGAAAATGTTTTTTTTTTTTTTAAATTGATTTTTAATTATTTATTAACATTCTTCAAAAATTTTATATTTATTCATTTATTGATCCGATATTTGAAATTATTTTTTATTATTAATATTGCAATTAATTGTATTTATATTAAATTTTCTAAATTTGGAAAAATTTCATTAAACAATATTCCAATTTTATTGATTATGATTTGCTAAAAGTTTAATTTAAATAGCGTTGTTTCCTTTAAAAAAAGCTCTATATCTTTTTGGTTAGTGTTTACCTAAGTTACAGAATTGAGTGTCAAAACGGTTGCAAGTTGAAATGCAACGACATAAAGTTACTGAAAAACTTTTCAGCGAAATGGCCAAATATGTTAGAAACTCATTCGTTTTACACTCAATAATGCGTATAACTAATTTGTTTCAATTAAGTTCCAGGCACGTTTCAGAAAAGTTTACTTGAAGAAGTATGTATTCTTTCCACCTTAAAGTTTTTTCACAACTAAAAAGTTCTGGCGAATTCATGGCGTTTCTGGCAATGAATACTCAGTGCCACACTCATTATTTGGATTACTGGTCTAAATCTTATACATATTTCCACATCCACTTACTCTATATCTATCTAGGATTTCACAGCTGTTTGGAAGCTCAAATTTTATAAGGCTATCTTGTGTTCATGAACAAAACTTTCCTATTTTAACGTTGTAAGTATAGAATGGTATCTACTGACCACTAAAGCCGATATTTATTCCCTATGGTTGGTACTACCAGGTTTTTCGGATTTATTTCGAAAATTTGTGAAGCAATTTTGTTTAAATTAATCACATTAGTCAACTACATAATTAGACGATAGCATTGTAAATTTCAGTAAAATCCATTTAAGGATAGTAGAGAAAGAAATAATCCTAGGAGAAAATAAGCCTGTTCATAAAGTTTTTTTGATATACTTTAAAAACTAATGTAATGACTTGAAGAAAATTTACAGATTAGATTTATGCTATTAGGCTTTAGGTTGCCTGCAAATTAGAGGAAATTTTGAAATGAGGAAACAGAGTTATGAAGGAAAAACCTTGAAATATTGTGAGTTCTGACAGTTTTTCTGTCCCATTTTTATCAAAAGCTCGTGTATAAGCCGATTTTTAGGTGCTGTATGTTTTAGTAGTGAGATCTAATAATATGAATTAAATATGTATTGATTCTAATATTTAATCAAAGAAATGGGTATGCTCTACAAGTTTCTTGTAACATCTCAAAGATGTATAAATTCATTGAAATGCACTAACCAACATATAAAATAATAAGCCATTATTTTTTTTAATTATTTAAGTAAATTAATAAAGGTAAAATAGGAAAATAATTAACTGTCATAAGCCTTTTATATACATATATGGGAACCCTATTATTTTAAATTAAGTTCAATTAAAAATCTTTAAAGAAACCATCTTTGAAATATAATTAAATTGAAAATTGCATGGAATTCCTATATAGGAAAGAAACTAAAAATAATTAATTATATTTACTCTTTGATAAGAACAGTTTCTATTAAGTTCAAAAAAAAAAATATGTCTTCCACACACACATATAAGGATCAGAAGGAAAATATTATTATCATTTGAAGTCAGATTTTTGATTCTTTTAACATCTTTACAAAATTAAAGATTGTTAAATAAGATATCAAAATTCTTAAAATTTTGTATAATAAAAACTCCAGCTTATTGAAAATCCGTATAAGCACAGTGGAACCTTCTAATTAAGTTCTATCCGGACTAAACCTCTTAAATGGGTGACCGGCCGATTCCACTCGTACAAAAATTTTTTCATAATCTAAGTCTCAGTCAATATTTTGGAGAGTCATTACTTCAGTTTACTTCCTCCTGATGAAGTACGCAGAAAACCATGGTTTGTTTGGGAGCTATGGAATTATTATGACAGTGAACATAAAACCAATAATACAAGGTGGTGTCCAAAGTAATCAGGACTTTAAAAAAAAAAAACAGAACAAATGGTTTTTTCGGCAAAATCAATTGATTTTATTCAAAATAGTCTCCTTCTGCTTCAATACAGCTTTTTGCACGGTCCAAAAGCATGTCGAACGAGTGTTTTAGCTCGTTGGCCTGTATGGCCGCCAGTATGCCGGTGCAAGCCTTTTGAATGGCCTCTACGTCTGCATAACGCTTTCCTTTCATCGGCAAATGCATTTTTCCGAAAAGGTAGAAGTCGCACGGTGCCATATCCGGTGAATACGGGGAGTGGTTGATGGTTAAAATGTGATTTTTGGTGAGATAATCGGTCACAAGCGTCGATCGATGAGACGGCGCATTATCGTGCAACAAACGCCAACTTCCATCTTCGCGATATTCGGGTCGAATACGGCGCACCAAACGCTTCAAAACTCCTAGGTAGAATACCGCATTAACGTTTTGACCGGGTGGAACAAATTCTTTGTGGACAATACCCTTGGAATCATAAAAACAAATCAGCATTGTCTTCACTTTTGACTTCTCCAGGCGCGATTTTTTGGGTTTCGGCTCGTCCGGCGCCTTCCATTCAGCACTCTGGCGTTTCGTTTCGGGATCATATTGAAAACACCACGTTTCGTCACCAGTCACAATGTTATAAAGGAAGTTTTTGTCCTTTTTGACCTCTTTAATGATGTCCTTCGAATGTTGAATTCTGAGCAATTTTTGGTCGTCGAAGCTCATTTTCGCACCGATGACACAAACATACTGCACTTAAAACGCAATAACTTTACTTTCAATAGATGAAATGTCATGAAATTCTCACAGGAAGTCGATAAAGGATAGCAGATTCTAACGCACCAGTCGACATATAGATGGCGCCACTAGGGGCGCTAGATTCAAAAAGTCCTGATTACTTTGGACTCCACCTTGTATTAGAGAAGGTTTCAACAATTCGTTAAATAACTTGATTAATATTTGTGGTCCAAACATTTGGTAACTTATTCAAGAATTAGAAAGAAATGGAATTCCAAAAGGATCAGGTGCGAAATCAAACAGAAATTTGTATCATACAAAAAAACATAACAATTCGACTAGGGAGCAATTTAATTCAATGTATTTAACTCGTTCACGTGTGGAATTGTCCGAATGGAATCGGCCTAGAATCGTTACATAGGATGCCCTATTAATAATTTTGTATATAAAGAAAACGCAAAACGAAATCCCCTAATGGCTGCTAATACGACAACATTTTCGGGGTCCTGAGAGCTTGTCCAATTAGGATGTTTAACTGTACACAGGATTACATTGGATACATTTAATACCTCAACGTTCATATATATGAAATGTATAATACTATTTCATATAAATTTAAATTTTCTACTTTTATGTGGTTAAAATACATTATGAACGAATTTAGTATTTAATTCGAAGAAAAACATTTCTCACATAATTATATTAAAGTGAAACCTTTTATAATTGGAA
Organism: Xylophagus ater; assembly: GCA_963422695.1. NCBI lineage: Eukaryota > Metazoa > Arthropoda > Insecta > Diptera > Xylophagidae > Xylophagus > Xylophagus ater. Next base: position 6,729,342 of record OY730478.1, read on the forward strand.
CGTCTTTAATCCAACAATTTCTTTTTATTAGCACAAGTATGTATGTCCTGTACATGTTGCACATTTAAAATAGAAGCATTATCGATATGAACTCTACAAAAAACATTATTAGGATACGAAGTACAAATTAAAAACCCACAAGATTCCCTAAGCATATACTAATATTATTACCATTAAATAGGTTTAACTGTATTAAATAAATGTTTGTACTAACATAATATTGGTAGTACGAATTTTCTTCGTATATAATTATAAAAGTAAATATTTTAAGTAAAATAGAAAACAATTTCTTTTCGGTCTTGTTGTTATAATGTGTCTTCAAATAATCACCCCGAAAATCATTCATCTTCTTTTCTAAATATATATAAATATATATAAACTGAAGAAAACCAATAACATTTTCATGTAACGTGTATACAAATAGATAAAAACTAAAACTTCCCTACTACACATTGGGTTAAAAAGATAAAACATGTGCTTTCAATAATCCAAATAACCAGGAAACCTCAAAACTTAATTAAGCTTAATGAAAGGTCCCAAAGGTTTTTCCCATCTCAAAAGGAATATATATACATATATGTATATATGTAGACATACATCCTTTTATATATTATTCCCACAACATAATCGACATTCCTTTATAAGTTGAATGTCATGACATAAGATTCATATTACATAGTATGTAGTAGAAAAAAACCCGACCCAAGAAATTTCATTCATGTTAAACGTCTTGCAAACAACTAGTCCAGGTGCCTATCTATATAGACTATGATGTGCTTTATCTATGTTTTCAATAATAATTACTGGATATGCTTTTTTCCTTTTTTAATATTAATCTAATATATTTCTTGTCATGTGTACAGTGAAACTTATAAATTCGAACTTTTAGATTTTTCTACAATTTCTATCACGGGCCATTGTTGTTTTAGCTTATGTGAATTTGGAATCTATAATTAAGAAGTTTGCGTGTGCTTGATTCGATAAATATGGTACATGTTTTAATTCTAGAAGTATTTCAGCAGCTCAGACATATTTCTAGGATATTGCACATTCACATGAGATAAAAGGTTCTGATCTGATAAAAGTTAATATTATCTAAAGGGAAAATTATTTTCCCTGGGCTTGCATTGGCGCTGCCAAACAAAAATTTCTTCTTTTCTAACGAATGCATTCATTTAAAATGGCTTTCATTCGCATTATTAATGTCTTGTCAGCGATATTTAAAAAATTCTTGTACAAATCTTCCAAGAACTGCCTGATGCCTCTTATACAATATATTATATTATATCTTTCGAAAAAATTGTGCATCACTTCACTTATCACAGGTTTATAATAGTAAACAAAAAACGTAGGTGTATCTTTACCATAGGACGATCATAACATCCAACATTTAGGGTCTACCAACCTTATATATTTCTTTTAAGTTCTGAAATTATATTCGGAGGGGGAGTACATTAACACAATATTAGTGGTGATAAGAGGTAAATTAGTAGAAGGAAAGGGAAGATAAAATAAATATCATCAACGGCCGTCACCATCAAACCAATCTGAATTAATTAACACAAAGTTTTATAAACTATATAATAAGATTTTTAAGTTTAATAGGTTTTACTGTATTTTTAGCAAGTTTTAAAACCATAAGTTTTTGTGGTTATGACTTTGATACCCGTTACTGATTCGGTACGACCATATATTTTTGGTGAAAAACTGAAATTATATAAGTTTAAAAAGAATATTATGTACAAAAAAGGTTTACCACTTTAATTGGAAATTGACACACAGTCACCACTTGTCCTCCAACCAACAAAAATAATCATCATCCTTCATCATATTAAAATGTAATATTCTAAACAAATTATATGATGATATTATTTTCATACAAGTATAAAATGGTTACATAAAATGATTGCAGTAACAAATTTTCAATATTTTGAAAGAAAAACGTTCATAATTTCTAAAAGGATGCATTTGAAATAGTTTTTTTTTTATTCAAATTTTGAATATATAGGAAATTATGAAAATGTATATTTTGAATATGAAATTTACATATGAGTCCGTATTAAAATTTTCCAAAAATTCGATTAATTTAATATCATATATTTTGCCCAATTCCAACCATTTTGCTGGTACGATTTAGATTTTATATTAAATTTTATCTATCATCTCATTATTGTGTATAAATTAATTAACAGAATTATTAGATCTGCATGGAATACTAATTTTTTAGTGTGTACACTATGTTTCATATAGTAGGAACTAGTATTTATTTATAATTATTGATGTATCTATAGTATATGATATGGAAAATTGCATAAATTTAGAATACGGTATTAATTAGGTCTTTTATATGAAGGGCTTAGTTCCTGAGCATACCAGCGAAAAATACTTGAAATCGGGAATAGGGAAAGAATTTATATTTGTTTTCCCTATGGTAGATACTATCAGAATATATTTAGTTTTGTCACTATATTTGTAACGCCTTAGATGTGCAAAGTATCAAAAGTTATTTTATTATATATTGCACTATATTTCACGAGTTAGAATATTTGATGATTCATGAAATCATCAAATATTCTATGAAACATGAAAAAAAAATAACTAACTCAAAAACACAGAACACAAACAAACGATCTTTTCGAGAAACGTCAAGAAAAAGCTTTTTCAACACATTTCGATGAAGAAATTAAGAAGCTTCTCGTCAAATAATTTCAACACGTTTCGATGAAACTTCTCGAATTTAGATCGATAGGTATATAAGAAGAAACATCGTCGAAACAGAAACAGTTGAAATCTAAAACTTCGTCAGAGATTGGAAACGTGATTAATTTGTGGAAGCGATTAGCAGAGCGATTTTGAATATTAAAGTGAAATTGTGATCAATTATAAAAATAGTGACTGTGTGTTTTTAAATAAACTGTGATAAATAATTCTTAATTTTTCAGATATACTTATACTGTTATACTCATTTGAATAAAATTTCCAGGATAGATTTATATTCTTCGGACCCAGATAACCTGTAAATTGGAAAAGTGTTATGAAAACAAATTCTAAGCTATTATTAGTTTGAAAAAAATTAAAAATTTTGTCTGGAATCAAAAGGATATTAACTGTTCCCAATTCCCACAATGGTATGGCATACATAACTTATCGAAATTATACGAATTTATTTACCAGAAATATTTATGCGTGCACTATCGAAAGTAGACTTAAAAATTAATCAAATTTTCAATGTAATTAGATTTAGAAAGTCATAAAATTTTAATTCAATTTTTTTAGATTGGTCAGTTAGACTATTCTGTGGAAAAACCAAAAACTGTACTTCGTTCTATTTAAGTGCATTATTTTGAGTAATTTAAAGAATAATTATAATTAAAAATTACAACATAAATATTTGATTTTCTTTTTTTTTTCAAATCAATATTTGATACTAAAAACGTGAAAATTTAATGTAATTAAATTTATTTCTCTCATGAGGTTTAAATTTCTTATCACGCCATGAAAAAAAAACTATAGAAAATAGAATTTCAGTTAATTACAAAATATTTTATATTATCAAAAGTAGAGAATTTATTCGCTGAAAAGTAGAAAACACATCCCTTGAGATGAATCCCTTTAATGTAATGAATTTATTTCCTAACACAAACCAAATCTTTTTCTATTATTTAAAACAGAAACATTTTGATTGAAATTTTCGTGATTTTATTTTTAATTAAAAAACTTTAATTAATTTATGAATGAATAATTTTATTTTAATAATATTTTCATATTAAAGAATTTACAGAATATTTATGTTCTCATTGTTGTCATGTCACTATTAACAATTGATACATCTTTAGCAAACATATTTGATGTCAAGAAAGTGCTCAAACGATCACTGCCAGTACGTGGTAAACGATCGAATGGGAATCCCATTGGTTGAAGATCAGGATAAAGACGATCACGAAGACCACAGAAAGATGGTGCCCTATTACAATCGCCAACCAAATCTTGATCAACCTGTAAATGGAAATAAATGTTAGAAAGAAAATTATTCCAGAAAAATAATAGTTACTCTGTCATTATCATAATTCGAAACCATGACAAACAAATCACAACGCAATCCATTTGGTAAACCTTTTGGTACGAGCAGATGATCTGGCCAGCCACAACCACAAAAATTGAAAGCAGCTTCTTCAGTTGTACCAGGTGATGGACGATTTTGATCCAAATTACGGAATGTCTGCTCGAATGGAAGTATTAAAGATGATTCATCTGATCGTCGTGTAATAGTATTTTCTCCAGGATTTACTATATTCATTTTGAATATGGAATTAATAAATAACATGTTTTATTGTTTTTTGTATAACTTACAAGATGCTACAAATTTATCCATTTCAATCATTAAAAGTCTTTGATCACGTAATAGCATTTCAGTTCCACGTTCATCAAATTTCGGTGCCAAGAAAATTCGAACCGTTCCAAAACGTGCATTTGGTGAAGTATTATTTACGGTAATATTATAAGTGAATGGTCTATGTTGAAGATGTGTGAATCGAGCGAAAACATTTCCACGTGGTGTAAAGTCCATGCCACGTGATAAATCAATATCGGATTGTTGCCAGTGAGTTTGGAATGTATCTGGATTTCCACCTTCAGTATTCACTGTTACACCAGTTACTGTAACACCATCATAATTGAGCTAACAATATTTGAAAATGTTATTAGTAATAATAAATTAGTATTTCTTGAAAACAAACCCGTTCTAAAGTATATGGTGGTAAACTTTCCTTATGCTCTTGGAATACATCATCAACGTATGAATGTAATAAATAAAAGGCTGGATCACGCATTGAAGTTCCCTGATCAGATATAACACCGAAAGATTCTAAATGACGATTGTCTGGATCATGAGAGTACGAAAGTAGAACGTGTCCCATATTATGAAAATCACCGTAAAGTTGACGATTTGGTGATAGAATTGATGATTCCATCATATCACCAAGAATATCAATTCCACGAGTTTCATCCAAAGGAATTTGATTTCCACTTTCCTATAAAATAAATATAATAAAGATATTTCCAGACTAAGATTTTTTTTTTTGGTTGATATTACATCAACAACAAATCCTTTATTTATAGCTTCATACATTCTTGCAAGCCATCTTTCCATATCAGAAATATCGACTTTTAATTGATCCAATTCTCTGTTCATATCTTGGAGTTTCGCGTTATCTGGACGAGCAGGCCAAGCACGACTAGCAACAAGAGAGTCCATTTTTGGAAAATATCCAACAGCAACTGGTTCACGAAGATTATTTAATCGTTTCACACGTGGCATATTATTACTGAATCTTTCAAAATTATAGCGTGCTATAATCTACAAGGAACATCATTTTTTCTACAGCTTATGTGTATATAAGTAAAATTGTTTTACCTGTTGATGATGATAATAGAACAGTTCACCACGTCTATCTTTTGCTACAACCGAACGATCAGATGCTTCAAATGGATACACCAAATGCCAATGCCAATGATGTATATTTACACCCATATCTTCTCTGAAATACCATAAACGATGTTCGATTTCAAGATCTGATGCAGTATAATCACGTGGAATAATAATTGGCATCCGGCTTGCTTCTTCAACAACTCGAGTTTCTTCTCGGATCGCTGCAAGTACTTTTGAATCAACAAATTTATCTGGAAATATTTCTAGAAGTGATGGTATATTTAGATCTTTAGTATCTGGTCGATGCAAAATTGCCACTGATAATGCATAATTAAATAAATACGGATTTAAACGGTCACGAGCATAAACTGCAACACTCTGAAGATCATCGATTGATCTCACACCTGAAAAATAATCATGACTTTTATCTTTTATATTTTTATAAATTGTATTTTTCTATATCACCCAAAAAGATATCAATAAGATGTCCAGCAAGTCGTCGATGATTCGGTAGAAATAATGAAAATCTTTCATGTCGACCAAGTTGCATTGGTATTCTCATATCTGGTATAGAAATATTACGAACTGGAATACGCTGTTCTGCTGTTCCACCAAAACGATTTTGAACTTCTGCACCGATTGGCCGATAACGATCATTCAAGTAATTATCTGGTACATCAAAAACTGTTTTTACATCTCCTTTTTCCATAAAAACTGGTTCTTGAGGACGTTCAAATAATAGTAAAAGATTTTTTTTATCAGCCATCTTTCGAATTATTGTACAGCGTTCTTTATTGAAACAAAAAAATTCAGCGTAAACTTATTAACGATTTGTGTTCGAACACAAAACTAATAGAAACTAATTTTGTAAGCTCTTATATAGTAAACTTTTGAACGTTATTTTTAACCGCATGGAAATTTAATATTGAAATCACCGGAAAACCTTATCAATGTGTGTCATATTTTTGTCAATTAAGGCAGTTTTCGCTTCGTTATCCAATAGAGATAAACAAATATGGAAAAGTGTATGGATTCGGGTAGTTCTATTTTCGAATAGAATTTAAAATATATACAAAACATTTCACCACATTAAAATTTCGTTTTATTGATAAGACTTTTCCAAAAATTAATTAATCGAAATTGATCAAACCATAAAACCTATAAATTTTGAAATTTTGGAAAGTAATTTAGATTACTATAACAACATTTTTATCAAGACTTTTAGTTAATAAAAACAAAAAATTACAAATCAAATCAACCTTTAAAGGAAAATATTAGTTTTATATATCCAGGATTAATCTAGTCCGAATTGGGATGCTTTTATTAATCTTTGAGGATCTATAAAGTCAGAGCTGAACGGTTACATGCCTTATAAATGCATTGTTTTTATTTGTCGTTTATCACTGAACATCTAACTAATCCTTTCCGATACCAAATATTCCAAAAATTGTTGAGATTCTAGTAGCTATCCATTGTAATATAAAATTTTGATTTTGTATCGCAAAACGACTGTTTCAGCGCTGTTCAATAAGTTTTATTAAATTGATCATCTCGACCAGGAAATTGCTTTAAAATATGGCTGCCGTTGTTAAAGACTTGGAGAAACCTCAAGCTGATTTCGCGTCCGTTCATAGGATTCGTATTACTTTAACATCAAGAAATGTTCGTTTCTTGGAAAATGTTTTCCGTGATTTAATTCAAGGTGCTAAAGTACAGAAACTGCGCGTGAAGGGACCTAACAAAAACTATACGAATTACAGCACGTAAAACACCTTTCGGTGAAGGTTCAAAAACATGGGATCGTTTCCAGATATGAATTCATAAAAGAATCATTGATCTCCATTTACCTTCAGAAATTGTAGAGAAAATCACTTCGATCAACATCGAACCAGGCGTAGAATGTAGAAGTTGAAGTTACTATCGCGAATTGAGAAATGTGTAAATTAAAAGAGATAGATTAACTATCAATGGTGATTTGTGAAGAATAATTAAAAAGCTTCTATGGTTTTCTTTATTGAAACAATAATACGCACTAAAAATACTCATTAATGGTCAACTGAAGTTTTAAGGTAGTAGAAAGATTTCTTTATAAGAATGAATTACAATTCAGGGAAATACATAACGAATTTCTTATAGTAGAACCAATTAAAATAAATTCTGTGTACCAACTCAAATCCCAGGTATATGCATTAATTTTCTATATTAAATGATATATTTTTATTTCGCCTTTATTTTTCCAAAAAGATCTAAAAATTATTCATATAGTCTATTTTTTCTGACAGGTTTCCATTAAAATGATAATATTTTCAAAGGGAAACACCTCCACAATCTGTTATATGCAAAATCTTATCTTAAGTTTCATGGAAAAGTGCCAATTACGAATAATTTACATTTTTGATCTTCTTGAACAAATCTTTTTGGTATTATTGAAATTTTATTCATTTTCGAACATCAAACATTTTATTGGAAATATTATCGTATTTTTTTCCTCATTTTTCCGCAATGATAATCTTTTGAATAAAGAAAATTCTCTTAAATTGTGATCGATTTTTTTTTTTTTTTGGTAACTGAAAATGAATAAAAACAAATTATTATGAAGCAGAAAAATTCCCGATTCATTAAGATAAATTTTGTCCAAAAAAAAAAAGGAATTTTCGGATATTACGATGAGAGAAATGAATTTGCAAAAGGATTGTTTGAACGTCATCAAGTATCATTTTCACTTAATTAACATAAAAAGTAAAATTTTTAAGCCTTTAAGGATTTTATTTCTGGTTTTTTTCATTTAATTCCATTTCCTGGACTCAAATCATTTTCCTTTTTCAATGAAAAGTTTTTCTTTTGACTTATTCGTCTTGGTGTCTAACCATAAATTGAACGACGATAAAGGATTAAAGTGGATTTTCCAAGTGGGTGGTGTATCCCTCATGAATATATTCATTTCATTTTAAAGATGTCGTGTATTTTTCCTTTTTTTTTTTTGTTGGCAGTGAAAAGTGATTTGCTCCTTTTACTTTTGGATTATATTGCTTCTTTCTTTTTTGGTTAATTGAAAACGGAATCTTTTAAATCAAGAAAAATGGAAATGAATTTTTTTTTGGCTTTTCTTTTAGGGCGACCATGAACCTAATTACAGAAGCTTCTAAATACTGTGAAATATTCTATATTATTATATATTCTTTTTTAAAACCCTTTTTTTATACAGAATAACCTTATTCATATCCAACATCTTGTGAGAGAACATACTTTCAATAAAGTCAATGTTCTTTCGTACAAGATATGTGTGTTATTTTTCTTTATACTTCCATTGAACAAATTACCGTCTGTCTAACATCCTTATTTCCGTTATTAAATCACAGGCGACACATTTTTCAAGATGCTTTTGCATATTATTAAATTTTTTCTTCACGAATTTCATGTCCTAAAAGGGAAGAACTCATAGAACAGGCATATATATATATGAATGTGTAAATATATATATATTTTTATTAAGGTATTCTTGCATATTATCTTCTTTCATTTTAAAGAAATTTTACGGTTCCATATATATTCCCTACTTTGTAGAATTTCCTGTTTATAGAAAAATACAATGAATAAGGAAGAGAAAGGATACACCTAACGTCTGGAAAATAATGTGATATACGCATAGATATATGATTCAAATGAAATCTTCTAAGTGCACTTATGTATGTTTCTCAGCTCATTTCATTTTTCTTGTCGCAATTCACGAATTATTCTTCAGAGAGTCATAAGAAATTTTGCATTTTTAAATTATGATACTTAAAAAACATATTTTTATACTCTCGTCACATAACTACATAAAGGAAAATTTTTTTTCTTAAAAACAAATTTATTCTTTATGAAGAAGAATATATGTTCATTAAAAATATTGAATATTTTAAATGTACCACGTTCGACACATATATTAGCTCTAATTATTAATTTCGTCCATTTCGTTTTCTTCCGAATACTGGTAGTACCAATTTTCGAATTCGGTATTTTGATGGATCTCCACGTTTTACGGTTCCCTGACCACACGACTCCACACGACTTCACGACTTATTTCAAGACTTATTTTCAGTCGGACGGAAAAAAGTCCTGTGGAGACTCTAAAATTTGGACTTTTTTGTCAGTCTGACTGGAAATATGTCTTGAAATAAGTCCAATGGAGTCGTTGAGTGGGTAAAAAAAATGTTGATTCATCTGTTCATGTGTCCGAATTTGTTATTCAGGGTAACTCACGGACGAATCATTCATAATAAGTGAAATTTGAGAAGTTCATTGATTGTCAGGATCACAATAATGTTTTGTGATGATGTGATAAATTTTTATGAAATTATGTATCAGGACCGAATAAAGGCATTGCAAAAGAGGACGAAGCCACTCCTAATCGAAAAGGGTAAAGGAACGCTTCAAAATAAAGAAATTTCTAAAGAAATTTTATTCCATACTTCTTGTATAGGTATTGATAGTGTAAAATTATCCTTTTTTTAAGTCCTTACTGTTTAGTCTAACATAAATTCGAACTTTGATAACACATTTATACAAATTTTTGATTAAGCCAAAATCGTATCAATACTCTTAGTATGCTGTCAATTATATAATTACAAAGTTGAATGCAAAAATTTATTCAAACGTGAAAATTTGTAAATATAAAAGAAATTATTTCTAAAACCAAAGAATCTGAAATTTATAAAATCATAAAAACCTGTGGAATTATTGAATATTACGTAAAAAGGTACAAATCCGTTCATGAATGAACATTGAAGTACCAAAAAACTAATAACCTCCTACAAATATAAAAATCCTACATAAAACAAAAAATGATCCTTTAAATAAGTTTTTGAATACTTTTCAGATTATCAAATTTTATTGATTTTTGTATATTTTTCTCTAATTACTTTTGTGTGGCGTATTTTTTTGAAAACTTCCACTATTGTAAGTCAGAATTTAACACTCTAGGATATTTATTGAAATTTACAGAAGCTTAAAAATCATCAAGCTTTCACATGATTTAAGTACCAGGATTAACTAACATCGTCCACTATTCATGTGCATTCATACACATTATAGATAAGTCGGAAATACTTATATCATCCCTTTTTTTGTGAATATGATATATCTGTGGAGTTATTCAATAAGCCTCTGAGAATCCCAATTGAAGTTTAAACTACTTCCATTCGAGTGTATTTTGACAGGTTGTTTCGTAAATATATAATCGAAATTAGTCCTAGTTATTCAGAGCTGATATTATTATCAATTCAGTGTTATCTTGATTTACGATAACAACGTATAAGAATTCACTATATCAATCTACTTTGGTAATAGTTTAAGCAATGGGAACAAATCCTTGATGCACAGTACCGCGATAATCGAAGAAAAAATTTTCAAACTTTCGTTCTTTGCTTAGACCTCTACTAGCCATGTAATTTCAGAAGATTTAGAAATGAAATAAGTACTTGTTGTGCACATACTTCTGCTAAGTAAGTCAAAAATGAATATTTAAGGCGGTTTACCATTCAAAGCTTCTTTTACTTTATCAATTCAGAATTTCAGATCGGAAAGTTAAGATCCAGAGTTTTATAACACTCTGTCTATACTCCATTAACTTAGCATATTAGATATATAATATAAATGAACATCAAAAGGAAAATTAATAAAATATATTGAATGTTATTCCAGTGAATAATGAACAAACAGTTCGTTGAGTTTTAAAAGAAAATTAATTTTATTTTCCACTGCGAAGGAATAATAAAATAAAAAAAATTTTTCAAAAACATATTTCAAGTATCAATAACAAATGTTTTTTAATGTTTTACTAATAAAATATATTCAATATTGTATTACAGAAAATATATGAAAACTCACATAGAGAAAATTATTCTGGAAAAGTCATATTCGAAGTAATAAAATTTTGTTCGTTGAAATCAAAGTTAGGATAGAAAAATATTTTCCAAAAAGCAGAAAAGAAAAAAATATTTCAAAATCAATTTCTTTTTATTATATTACAATAAATTTGAAACAAAATTTTCCAAATTGTAATTTTATATTGTCTAACAAAAAATGGAACGTTTTCTTTTTGGCCACAAACAATCACAAAAACCTTGAATACCAGAAAGAAAGTAATTTAACATAAAGAAAATCTTTTCAAATCGAATGAAAAATCAAACAAGAAACATATATAAAGTTACATAAACGGAAAAACAGGCGGTGAATATTCGGAAAATTTCCAAATCGAAACCGCATCAAGGAAAATCGTTTCAAGCATTTTGTTGGATTAAGGTTCAAATTTCCATACATATCCATTTTTTCATATCGACTCATATATAGATCCCAAAGTCTACTCAATATATCGTTTTGTGTAAAAGGATTTTCTCGATTTTGGTTTACCATTTCATCTTTCACTTAAAGAAAATCAGTGATTCTTAAACTTGTAAGCAAAATTCTAAGAGGAGATTCCGAGAATTTCTTCTTTTTTTAGTAAAACTGGAAAAGTAAAAGTTAGTAGAACTGACTCTTGTCTAATAGTTTAAATTAGAGCGGTGCACCTATCTCTGGGTCTAAAAGAGTATTTTTATCACGTAGTTATACACTTTAAACTTTTTTTCAGTACAATGTTCAATGTTGTTCCGATATTTTGCTTTGTGATGATCAAAATAGTTACACCATTATTTATCTGAAATTATGAAATCCATAAGATATTGATTTTCTCAGGTTAATTCATTTGGAAGTTTTCGAGAAACCTTGATGACCGACTTTGAAAAAAATGTTTCGGGAAAAATGGTGCAATATAACATTTCTTTCTTCTAAAATATTCTTAAAAAATAATCTATAAAAATATTGAGTGAAATCTCTTAAGGCAGGCATATCAAACTTATCGTGGATTTCGCGCCAAGCATTCGAATTTCATCAAATTGAGGGCAACAAACTTGCATAGTAAGAACTATTTAATAAATAGAAACCCTACTTTTAGGCAAAAAAGGCCATTTGGTATATTTTATACTAATTCGTTATCCATTTTCGTTTTTCTGACTTTCCTGCTTTTTTGACTAATTTAAATTCTTGATATTTACGAATTTTGTCTTTTTTTTGTGGTATTCCGTCAAAAACTTTCTTTTGAAAAACTCGACCGATATATCTCCTTAATACAAATCTTAAAATAAATTCCAAAAAAAAGTTTTAACCACAAATTTTTTTAAAATTTAATGATAATGTGTTCTAATCTTTTTTTTAAAAAAAATTCTATTCGTAGCTGATTAAAAATTAGCACTATTATAAATTTGTGGTTATCAAATTTAATATAGCGAACTAATATATTATCCAAAGCCAACTTTGAGTGTACATTTGCAAAACTGCAATTGCATAAAGCCTAAAGAATACCATCCTACAACGTTTAAGAACCACTATACTACACACACATACAAATCTTTCAAATGTACACCTTCACAAAAGAATGATTATACGGTATTCTTCTTCTTACAGGAAAATCATTTTCCAATTTTACCATTTGTTACACATAACTCAGTCAAATATCCCGGCATGAATATTCTATCGCCATATAGTAATGGAAATTGTCTTCATTTTTTTTGTTCTTCCCAGATCTGTTGTAGATCCTGTAGGAACCTAGGAACATATGCCTTTTGATATATACTATCGAAATTTCATGTGGAATAATAACAATTGTCTTTTTTTTGCTTTTGTTTTTTGTATGATTCTCTACTTACTAAAATGGATAATTTTTTTAAAGAATATATTATTTATAGTGTAGACATCTTTAGTTTCTTGACTTTTAAGAAAAGAAAAAATTTATTTCAACCATTCCTCTTTTCTGTTCCTAAATATATTGAAAATATGTCGTTGGTAGTATATCTTTAAGTAACGGAAGTATTTAGAGAATGACCCGAAAATATTTTATCATAAAAATTCTCGATAAATAAAAGGAAATTTCTTTCTTCATCGTGTATTATAAGGAAAACTAAATGGAATCCTGGCGAGAAAAGGAATATCAACAAGTGGTACATTATGTAATTCCCTTTTAAATTCTTTGGTATATATATGATGGAAAAATTTGATCAGAAAATCTTTATTAACAAGATTATATCACATTTTTCCCAATTTTTTTTTTTGCATTAAATTCCATTCAAATCGAAATCGATGCCAAAAAATTTTATAGAAAATGATTTTATTAAGGATAATTTAATATTATTTATAATTTAATTTAATCGATGTTTATTTTTTGATTTATTATTTATCTCACGATTTTTTTTTTGGGTTAAGATTAAGGGTAATATAATATTAAGGGTACTTCACTGCCAACACTTTCGAAAGCCTTATTCTCAGGACTCATACGAAGAATAATGTTGATACTTTCCTCGATGGACAATGATCGACTGTTTTCAAAGCCCCAAGGATATGCCATGTCTAGCGTCTATCAAACTACTATAGTCGGGGCTTTCGATATTATAATTTCTATAAATCCAGTTAATGACTTAAAATAATTTGTAAAAATATTGATTTGGAAGACGAGAATTGTAAATTCAATAACTTCTCGACTCAGTGTCATACATTTCACTTATTTTGTGGAGGACATATCACTAAAATATCACTAAATCCTAATATCACTGCTTTCAAGAACATAAAGTGTTAAAACAGCTTTCTTTGAGCTTATTTCATTTTAATTATGATTTAATAATTATAGTAACTTTTCATAATCCTTCTTCTATATTTCCATAATTTTCATTTGGTAACATGAAAATTAGCCATTTCTATAGAAAGACGTCTTTTTTAATAATTTCCGAATTGTAATAAATATATCAAAACTTTTTATCAAAATTTTCATCAATTATTAAACGTAAATCATTATTATACAGAAATTTTCAGCTTCCATTTTTGTTGGTAATCGGAAGTAATTACCAACTACTGAAAATGTTACTTAAGCACCATTTAAAGGTGACAAAGGGTCAGGCCAGAAAGAAAGAAAGAAAAGGAAAAGTGCGCAATCTAATTTTAATGAATTACAAAAATTTCCCATTCATTTTGATAAAGTTTCCGAATTGCATGTTTAAGTTTTAGCACAAAATAAATTAAATTCAAATAAAAGCTAAAGAAAATGTCTTATAAAAATTAATGGCGACAGGAACGGAATGTTGAAGCCTTAACAAATATTCTGGTGACAATTTTTAACGCTAACTTGCATGCAATCTGACAATAAATTTCAAATAATATAATCTTGATTTTCGGACACTTTTGTAATATTAAATCAGAAATTGTTAAATGGAAAATGTTTTGGAATTATTTTCCAAAGTGTTGAGTTAACTGATGATCCAAACTTTTAAAATATTTCGTACATTGAAATAGATAGCTTCTAATTTTAGTTATATATGGTGTTAAATGCAAATTTTGTAGAATTACCCAGTAACTACATAAATACTTATTAAAATACAAAAATTATTTTAGTTTCCCATGTTATAACAGTTCCATTCGCTTTCTATCATTGATTTTTTTAATTCTAACTTTCACTCCCAGCTTCGCTAGGAGAAAGATCGTTAACTTCTTCTAGTCTTAAAGCTGCTGATCAGCCTTCTTATAAGATCTTATTCTGATATTCTATTTCTACAGCTATTACAACAATCGAATTAACTCGATGTTAGGTCAGAAAATCCCGAGTTTATACCTGAAGCAAACATCCACTGAGAGAGAAAAATTTTCATTTTTTATGTTAGGTCTTCATATTGCACTATATTTCACGAGTTGAAATGATTTCATGAATCATCAAATATTCTATAAAACAAGAAAAAAATAACTAACACAAAAACACAGAACACAAACAAACGATCTTTTCGAGAAACATCAAGAAAAAGCTTTTTCAACACATTTCAATGAAGAAATTGAGAAGCTTCTCGTCAAATAATTTCAACACGTTTCGATGAAACTTCTCGAATTTAGACCGATAGGTATATAAGGTGAAACATTGTCGAAACAGAAACAGTTGAAGTCTAAAGCTTCGTCAGAGATTATACAAAACAGAGATTGGAAACGTGATTAATTTGTGGAAGCGATTAGGAGAGCGATTTTGAATTTAAAAGTAAAAATAGTGAATTTTTGAAACTGTGATAAATTAATTCTAATTAATTAATTATTGATAAACAAATATTTTTAAGACAATTGTTATTGTTGCAGAAATAATTATAAATAAAGCTTATACACTAAATTCACATAAATAAAAAGTGTTATCATTTTAATAACATCGAACCGAACGGGTAGCACGCCACAATATTATACATCATAAAATTTGTAATGTGCGAAGGTAATTTTATTTAATATAGATAAATTCTCCTATTGTGCCTGGTTGACATCGAAAGCTTCACAACATTATCACCTCCATTCGCAGTGGATCTTCAATTCTAATCCGAAAAAAAAAATTCATAGTATATTATTTGTTCCCAAATTTCTACGGATAGAAAAAGACTTTATTAAATATGTATGATGAATCCATTTTAAAGATGTATCATTGTTAAATCGTACATATTCAATTAGCCCCATTGTAAATCGAGATATGTGATAAGGAAAAGCATTTTCTAAATTGAGTGCAAATAAATCAGAACGAGAGAAAACCGAGAAAATTCTTTCAACCCTAAGTTTCAAAACAAATTAATTTAACCTTTCCTGAAAAGTTCTTTTTTCCATTCGTTATTTTCTTTTCTGGTATAATCTCGTAAATCTTATTTTCTTTTTTTTTGTGTTACTTTTCTTCTCTTTTATTTTATTTTATACTTTTGACCTATCTTATTTCATTCAATTTCTTATCCACAAACAAAACCATCAAAACCATTTCATCCCATTTCTGAAAATTTACTCATGAACAAGATTATCTCTGGAGTGTTAACCCTGGAATATAAACGAAGAAACAAAAATACCTAACAAGAAAAAAAAAGCAAATATAGTCACAGTTCACATTCTATCATACCCTTTTTTTTGGTGTAAGGGTATCAAAAGGTTTCGAATATAAATATCAACTTCAAGCAGCCATTAAATATATCATTTTAAGGGACAAGGGTGGCCCACAACAAGAAATAAAATAAGAAATTTTTAAGACGAACAAAAAAAAAAGGATTTTTTCCATTCACTTAATCACATATAACCAGAAATCAACATTCATCCGATATTTAAGTCTAAATCGACCGAGAAAAAATTCCACAAAAAATATGTATAGTGGTGAGATGACCATCACCAACCAATTGAAAAGTTTGTAAGAAAGATGGCAAGTTAAACTGGGTTCATCAAAATATCGACTGATATATTTAGAGCCAGTCTTCTGTCACCTCATTTATTTACTTCACCTTCACACATTTGCTCCCGTTTTCCTTTTTTTACTATACATATAGCAGCATATCGAACTCTACTCGTAGTAAATAATATTTTTATATCAATAGCTTTCACCCACACCGTTTATAGACATCTCGGATAAAAGTGATATATCTCTCCGATAAATTCTCGTCACGTTTTAAAAATATTTTCATTTAAACGTCCGACGTTACAGAGAGACCCATATTCTATACGTAGTGTATCTAATCCTCACCCTAAACAAAACAGTCCTTTTACTCTAGATACTTTGGAATAGCATATCTGTGTGGAATTTCTCAAACCAAAATTTTTTGAAAGCCTTCAAGTTTTTCTCCTTTTTTTTTTTGGTTTTCAGTTTGCTGATTCTGTCTCTTGACTGCCACAAATTTCCTGCATCCATCCGGTTTGTTTTCAGTCCCATGAGACACAATGGAGGTTTATTCCTGTGCTTTTTTTTCTTGTATCTCATAGAATACTTTTTTTTTTTTTCATTTTTGTCGTATTCCATGTAAATGGGAATTATGAGGCTCCGCAGACGTATATATACGATAGAGTGGCTATATAGTACAAGTAGGGTTAGAAGTTACATTTTATTATTAGGTATTTTGTATATAAGACTATACAATAAGAGTAGAGTAAAAAAAAGGAAATAAATATAAAGCCATGAAAATGAAATGGAAACGATATGATATAAACGATATCCTGCACTTTGAATTTTCTATACATTAAGTATAACAATAATAACAATTGAAAATGGGAAAATTTCATAATAAAAAGTGTATAACATAAAAATAGGATCATAGGAAAAATGTGAGGTCTTATACCACGGAGGAAAAAAAAAATATTGACGGGTTAAAAAAAAAAAAACTACAAAATACACTATTATGATATATGAGATATCATGTAGAAGAATATAAAATGCAGAGACATGAATTCCTTGGCATCATATGCATTCCATATAGGTACTCACTATTTCACGTATCCTCGCAATTGATTGCCAGATTATTTATTTTTGCAACACGTTATGTTATTAATCATGTGATCATCCAAGTATGTAAATATATTTTTACCATTTTTTTTTTTTTGCTCTGGATCGGAAAATGTTTTCCATCGTTTTGTTTTTCATGATGCAGAATTGTTTTTACAGATTAAATAACAATTTTTAATCTTTATAAATGCTTTTGGTATTACATATATGATTATGATTGAACAACCAAATTCGTATCCACTTTAAAAACACTTTATAGATTAGAATGTTACTATTGAGTGGTAAAATTCCTTATACAATTTGTAGTTATCTTTCATTAGCTTACTTTATTAGTTAAATTTTTTAATAGATCCCTAATTAGAATTTTTAATTATTTTGGCTATATTGGTCTTCATCTTTTTAGGTGAAATCTATGCTAGTGGAATGTAGGAACGATGCTGCCAGCAGTGACTACAAGCAATCAAACCAGTTATGATCACTTTCGACTGAATGTTTTATTAAAAGCATCTTTACATATTCACATATATCCTAGTAATTGATGTTCTCAATTAACATATAAAATGTGCCAAAAATTAACTCAAATTTTCTCCAATTTATCAGAGCGAATTCGCCAGATATCCTTTTTTAGCCGCATTTAACATAAACTATCTCATTTGAACAATGAGCTTGTAGGCAAAAAAAGAGATTGAAAAAGCATTAGTCCGTGGGCTAGCCGCAGTGCCTATGACTTTTTATTTCTATTTTATCTCTTAAACTTTCTATTATTTTTAAATAAACAATACAAGCTAATTAATATTTCCGTTTAATTAATTATTAATGGCGTGTGTGACAGTAATAAGAACCAGCGAACAGCATTTAGTACACAAAAACATTTTACAAGAAAGTTCTCGCGTTTTCAATTTAAATTGATAATTTAAAATTTATACTAAACATTTATATAGTAACTGAAAATCGGCCCATAACGGCCCTATGGTAGAAATGGCAAAGATCAACTGTTCAAGCTGACAATATTTCAAGGTTTTTCCGTCATAACTTTGCTTCCTGTCTTCAAAATTTTCTCTAATTGGCCGGTAACCCAGACCCTAATAGCATAAGTCTAATATGCAAATTTTATTCAAATCGGTTCCATAGTTTTTAAAGTATATAAAAAAAAACTTTATGAACAGGTTTATTTTCTCTTAGGATTATTTTTTCACCACTATCCTTGGAGCGATTTTACCAGCATTTAACATGGTATCGTCTACTTACCTACTTACCTAGTTAACCGACAACCATAAACAAAAAACGACAAAACTTTCTGTTCATCCTGGTTTTTGCTTAATAACTTCTCTCCCCCTGCACCGATTTAGCTGAAATGCAATACCAAATCCAGTTAAGCAACAACCAACTCACATTCTAAATTTCATCAAAATCGGATAACGCGTTTTTGAGTTATCTTGTATACGGACAGACGGACATGTTGATTCTCGACACAATCATACCCTTGAATCCTTTCTACGATGATTATTCCGATATGTTACAAATGGAATGACAAAACTAATATACCCTCTGGTAGTACCATACCATAGGGTATAAAAATCACGTAAATATCATCATGTCAATGATTTTTTCTCACAAATAATAACACAATTTTGCTAATTTTTATTTCATGTTGTACAAATTGAATCTGTTTTGAAACGATTTAAATATGTCACCTGACACAATATTCAAACAAAACCTTCCCAAATCTTTCCTGCCAATGAAAACAAAAAACACCAATAACGTATATTATTTTCATCACAGAGAATACACCACACTTAACATATCCACATCCACCTTTTACCCATAAACACATTAACCCTTTCATGTCTGATTAAACAATTTGTTTGTTGGGTTTGTCCAATTTATCCGTGTAACATGTTTTTTTTAAAATTCTTTTTTTTTTTTTACTTTACTAAACCATCATACTTTGGGAATAAATGCGACGTAATTTATTTTTGGGTAATTATTTTCCATAAAATGGACATGTTTTAGTGAACACAATTATTTTTCCACCTATATGGCTATGGTAATTTCCGGAATTCCCAAAATAATGTACAAATGCTTATAAATTTTGTCCAGGGCAACCTTATTAGTAAACGAATTCAATTTTAAAATATTTATGTGGTCTGAAAATGTGTGACAATTCAAATTCAATATATTATGAATTTTTTTTTTTTTTTTGAAGTACCACCCGTAACCGTTCTCAATAAATTAAATTTCGATTATTTTGATGTTCTGATTTTGAGGTTTTATACAATAATATAGAATTCCGTCATCCGTGAGCTATAAAATTTACGATTCAGTTGACTAAAACTTATGCGGACATTTGAATTAGGGACAATTTAAAATGACAAATCTATCCACATATGAAAACTATGAAGTAACCGATTAATGAAAATCAAATCAAGTTGTGGGTTCTATTGTACTTATATTTCATTATCAATTGAACAACATATGCACTTGGAATACATTGTCATATTGGATGAGTTTAATATATTCTGTAATGGAAGGGAAAAAAAATATGATTTATGTATTTATTTTAATATCAAATTTTAATGATCAAATTTTAGTTCTTCAATATTTCTAACAGAGAGGCAAACCGAAAGGTTTCAGATTCCAGCTCAAGTTTCGCTTCCAGTTTAATTCTAAGTTTTTTCTATCTTTCACTTGTTTCTATTTTCAGTAATTTTTGTTAGTTTTAAGTTTTATATAGTTTTAAGTACTGTTTATCTATTTGATTAAGTACCGGGAGCAAGCACTAAAATTTTTCCGATTATTGGTTGGTTTGCTTTCTTATGTTCAGATCTCCGATTTTAATGATCATTATTGCCCAGTCGGTCATTAAAACTCGATAATAACCTTTATTTAATAATGACCAATTTTAAGTATCTATTTCAAGCATCATTATTGTTTTAATTAACAATTGAAATTGTGAAAAGGTCCCAAATTTCTGCCTCACACTGTTTACAGGACCATCTACATTTGAATATTTTAAAAATTTCATTTGATTTTAACATGTTTTCTTCTTTCACATAAACTGAAATGGAGGAAAAATGGTTGTTATTCTAAAACTTCCCTAAAATTTACTAAAATACAATTTAAAAATATTAATTTTATTGAATCAAAATGAATAAGCATTCTATTCTGAAAATTATAAACAAAATAGTAATTTTATGAACCTTTTGGAATGACAAGAATCATTGTGAAAAAAAGAAGATATGTCATGGGTCATCCAGAAGTATCATTAAAAAGTAATTATTGTAATTAAAATCGGAGATCTGTCTAGGGTATTATTTTGATTGATTTCAATCTTGGTTGTTTTTACATTAATATTTAATTAGTTCGAGCTTTATAATAAATCAGCACTTAGATTTTTGTTATAGTCTCTTAAGTAAATACTTATGTAGGAAAATTTCGAGATTTCACAAAGTCTCAATAAATGAAAACAGAAAGGAAGCGGTTTAAAAAGATCTTACACATGTATTTAAGTATTTTATTATTGTTTTCCAGGTTTTTATCAAATTAGTTTGCCATAATAAATTTAAATACTGGAAAATTACGTTCCGATAGAGATATGAATACAAAAAGAACGCAATTAATCGATTAAAAATATAGCTACGGTTACGGTTACGGTTACGGTTCACTTACATTTGATTACTTCTTTCCTGATACGGTTTTCGGTTTCTCACAAATAGCGTTCATATTCCGTTTTCGTGTCCGTTCCTGTTTGCCTCTCTAATTTTTAATTAACATAAAAACTTATTATATTAGCAAAAATTTTAATTAATATTTTATAATTAATTATTTTTCTAATTAGCTCAGCAATCTTTATCTTCCATCTGATTACAATTTTTTTTTTTTATTTTTTTGCTAAATTGAAATCAAACAAGAAAAGAAAAACTGATTTATTTGAAAATGAAATTGATTCTAGTAATGATGAGCTCTCTATTGACAAAAAGATGTATATTTAAAATCAGTTAAGAGCAATCTTTAGCAAAAAAGAAAGCAACCTTTTTTTTGCACCCTTCTAAATAAAATAAAAAAAAACTACCCACTTTTATTTTTGTTCTATTCATCGCTCACAGTCAAACTTATTCTTAAGAAATTTTAGACTTTTTAGAAGTCTATAAAATCGAAAGAAAAGAAATTCAATTTCTTAAAAAAAAAAAAAAACTAGATCCAAAATGAATGAACGAAAAAGAATCCTTCTTTTTCCCGAAACAAAACAAAACCAGAGGGTATATATATGGATGTAACGTAAGGATTTCCTAAAACATCTTGTTTATCCAAATTTTCTTTAGACCATCTTATCTTTTTGAGGATATCGACAAAGTGTTTTCTTATTTCTTTCAATTTTTCCTTTTTTTTTTATCTCTTTGATGATATATACACACACTCGTATAATCGGGGGAAAAAAAGGAAAAAAGCGAAAGTACCCAAAGATTTGTTGTGTTGTTTTTTTCTTCAAAGATTTAAAGATCCTGTCGAAAGATCAAATTGTATAACTCATGATGAATGAAATGTAATGGGTGAATTTTGAATGGGCGGAATGGACATCATACAAAAAAAAAAAAAAAGAAAATTGGAAGCTAAACAAATAATGTATATAAGATTTAAAAGAATTGTTGTCAGATGGTTGATTCTTTTTTTTTGGTACACAAGAAGGGTATTTCGGGAAAATTTTGGTTTAATGAAAATCCATGAACGTTAAATATTTAACCAAATATAAAAGCAAATCTCAAAATCTTAATCAAAAAGATGAAAAGAATTTCTTTTATGGTGTTATATTTTATTTTGTTTTGTTCTAAATAAAATTCCTGCTTTTATACGGTGATAAATTTTGTGATTTTTCAATTTCATTTGGAAATCATGTAGGTGGGAATATGTCTATAGCAAAACATCATGCGTCATATTTCATATCAACATAAAAACTGGTGTTGAAAAGGATCAATTGTTTCTCGATAGCAAGAAGAGCCCATAACGAGAAGGCAGTGATATCTTCTTGATTTCGAAGACAGCATCGGAAGTATGATTCGACACAGAGAAAAATAAGTACCAAAGGACTTTTAAACAACCAGACTGTTCGTTCGGTGTAAAAGGAGGCTTGGATGTGTGTAAATAAAAATGAAAAGTATTTCGTTGAATTTTTAAATTCTTTCTTCTTGTTCCCATTTGGAAAAGTTAAAAATTATATTCACCTCTGTAAAATATATACCAATTTGTAGCAGACATATTAAATGATCAAAATGTTCATTACAAATCACATAGGTTTGGCATTCATGTTTTTCTACGTTACCTGTAAACGTATGCAATTTTCATATTTACAATAAACGAATTATGATCATTGAAAACTAAACCCGTTTCTCAAAAACTGAAAAATTAAACTCAGAAACGTTTATGTTTCCAACGAATGGAATATGTTTGCTGCAACTTCTGATTTCTTGAAAATTTTCTCTGAGTGTGGAGTTTCAGGAAATGTGATACTATCAGGTATGCCTAAAACCAACAACAATATTACAAACGATTTCTTAAATCCTTATTTAGTTTAGGGAAATGAAGATTGTGACTCGGCCTGTTTACAACTTGTTTTTAATAGTGAGAAATCAAAGGTTAGTAGGAAACAATCTTAAAACCTTTCCCTTTGTGAATAAATTATGTGGTGTCAAACTGTTTTGATTAGATAATTGGGTACCCACTGGGCAAAATATTCTCTAATATTTATGATAATCAAAAAAATATAAACAATTAGTCAAACGCTTAGAAATTACATGATTTCAAATAACAATTGCAAAGGAACTTTCAGTAGAGACTGTGATAAGGATCAATTTAGAAAGGCGAATACTACAGTAAATGAGCTAAAAATATTGTTAAATTTTTCATTACTTCACTAATGTGTTTGTACTTTGTTTACTTCAAACTCAAAAGAACTTGTATTATAACTTAAAGAAAAACTTTTAAAGTGTTACTATTTCGAGTCGTACTCACCACTAATGGATTTCTTCATTAATTTTTTATAGATCTAAAAACCTTTAAAATATATAAACTTCATTAAATAGTGAAAAAAAAATGTGTCCTAAAAATAATTTTAGTATCTTTTTGCAAAAAACAATAAAAATTTAACTTGTTGCCCAAGCTCTACGCGTCTCCGCTGCTGTAAGACATTTTGTAAATTGATTCTATCATTTTTATCGAAGTTAAATTAGATAGTAAATTTTTCCAGTAAAACACCATGAAAATTTTGTGATAAAAAACACATTTTATGTCATTAACTGATATTTTATTGGTACATAAAATGAAAGTTATATGAAAGTGTTAAATAAAGTAAATTTGAAACTATAACGTAAAAGAAAAACTGATTTTATTTTGTATACTAGCTGGGAAGACCATAACATAATCTTATATACTTGTACATATATGAATAGTTATATAAAGATAATCCATTTGAGACTACATACAAGAATATGTCGTTAATGGGAAAAAATGCTTTGCAGACAGTTACTAACCAGGATTTATAGTAGTTGTGTCTTCCTTCCAGATTCTAATTTTTGTTCTTCGGTTTTACTTTTTTTTCTTTTTACTAACTTTAGTTATATAATATATATATTTTTTCGCTCCAGTCTTGGAGTGCATTCTACCTAAAACGAAAAAAAAAAAAATAAAACAAATCTTGGCTAGAAAAAAAAAATTATGTCGCAAAAGTGATAAATTTTTTCATAACGATGCTAAATTTAGTATAATACAGGGTCTTACATTAAAAGTAATAAATCTTTAAATAAGCCTCCCATACATCCTATTTTGAATAGGACAATCACCCTTTTAAACATTCTATCTGCCCCAGAGTTCATTTTCTACTTTGTCCTTATTTTGAAGTAATTTGTAACGATCGCATGTTATGATCTCTTCAGATTACCACCTGTTAGGATCAGAGCCAATAGGCAAAGTTGAAGGCGTCCGGAAATGACTTAACGTCTATTTTATCTAAAAACGTTTCTACCGCTGTAGAATCTACACGTTTCCTAATAAATGGCAAAAGATCGTAGATAATAATTGTCTAATATCTATCTATTATATAAAAAAGTTTTCTCCGCACATCATTTATAAATTTTGTAGTAACTTTAAAAATAATTTATAAATGAAAAAATATTCGCCATCGACGGGATTTGAACTCACTCACAGTTGTTGTGCTGAATAACGCGATTTCGCTTTCGCCATCAATTCTTGAAGGAATTCAGATTCCTTAATATCAAATCAGAACTGAATAAATAATTAACAAAAGAATAGTGTCCTTGATACATTTTTTATTTTCTTGAATCATTGGGAGAAAATGCAAAATGTGTATCAGTTCCTAATAAAATTACATTGTCCTCTATTGACTACACACTCGCGAGAGTGGGGCGGGGTTGGTGAGCGAAGCGAGCAGGGGACGGAGCCCCCTAGTATGTAACAAAATAATTTTTCATAAGATAGTCCTTTACTTCCGTTTAAAATATATTCAACATTCATTCAAATTTCTTACCCGAAGGCATCAGCTTGTAACATGTATCTGAGAAGCTCATATTTTGCAATCCTCATATAACTGGAACTCTATTTCACCAAAAGAGTAGTGTTCTCCTTAAGATCATCAATAGTTCTTAGTTTCTCGGTATAGACCAAAGATGAATACAAACGTTAGTCACGGATCTATAATTCCTATTGAAATATCCTGTATTAACATAAGTATTATACTTAGTATATATACTATTTTATATACAAGGAAGACATTTACTTTATGAAGATTTTCAGTTAGAAACAGAAACCAAACTGGAATCTAACAAAAAAAAAGGTAATAGGAAGGAACTTCTGTGTGGATCCTTTCTGTTCTCATATGCGGAATAAGGAACTGAATAACAAGAATAGGAAAAAAAATAAAAGAAATGGAAACTTGTCTGCCCTACAAATAGCTTTTTAATGATATTATGATGAGGTATGTATATCCTACCTTAAACGGGAATATCACGTAATATATATTATTTTTGGGGAAAATATATATTTCGAAGTATTTTTGTGACATAATAATAATTTTAAACTATATAGTTATTTAAATATCTGCCTGAAAACTAAATTTTATTGTAATTTATAAAACTATTTTCAGAATTTATATTTTTGAAAATTTAAATTTCAACTATTTCATTTGATTTACTCAATTAAACTTGGAAGAAATAAATTTTCCGTAACATTTTCAATCATAAAACAAAAATACTTAAAATAAACTTTTCTTCCAATAAATGGATTAATTCAAAACTTGTAAACTATCAATAACGAACAACTTTTATGTTATTGGATTTTTACGTTTAGTACAATAAATTTGTTGATTAAAAGTTTCGATACAAAATTTATATAAATACATTTTGTCATTAAGGGTTTTTTAATTAAAAATTTATCATTTTATATAATAAGTCTATAAGTTTTTAAAAGGGTAGGCCAACCGATATAATCGTTTTATTTTTATCAATTTAATTTTTATTGGTTTTAAAAAAAAGCGTTTCTCAAATATTTAAAAATAACTAAATTAATCGCGAATGGTGGTTTTGGGAAAATACTACAATAGATATTAAAATACTAGGGTATCCAATAATTTCTCAGCCTCGACGAAAAAAACACTATTTTTGTAAATGAAATATATTTTATTATTCAGTATAATATCACTGAACTTCAATACACTTGTCTCAACGATTCTCCAATTTAAGGATTCCATCGCAGAAATGAAAATCTGGTAGGCGTCCAAACGACGCCTCTATAGCTGCTATGACCTCTTTTAGCTTCTTGTTTCGATCAGGATCATCCAAATCTCATCCATAGTGATGAATCGGCATACGAAATCCATTTTATCCTTGTTAAAACGGTCCTAATGTTGTTGAGGAAGTCGTATTCGAAGGTGTTTTTCTTTCATTGTTAGCGAATGCAGCACCCATTTTACACAAAGCTTTTTGAAACCTAAAACTTAAGCTAAGATGTGATGTACTGATCTATTTCATATGCCTATGGTGTCAGCTATCTCATCTGTATTTTTTGTATGTATTTGTTGTTGATACACTTTTTGTACGACCTTCGAGTGGATCATCTTCGAGGCTTGTACGACCAGATTTAAAAAGGGCAGCCCATTTTTTCACAGTGGAAAGTGAAGGTGATGCATCCTTATATATGAATTTCTGTAGCTAGAAAACCATTCAAAACAACGAATTTAATCACTGCATGATATTCTATTTTTCCATGTTAAAAAAATTCAATGACACGTCAACTTCAAAGAGCTTCTAAACAAAGACTGAATTGACTTATCGTCGTGAAACTTGACATGTGTTCATATGAAGCTTGTACCAACATACGACAAAAAAATTGACCTGTTATCAGCACGTTCTCTTGTCGAGGCTGAAAAATTATTGGACACCCTAGTAGATACATTGAATACACTGAAGAGCACAAACATTTTCAAATTAAATATCAGTAAGTTGAAATAAGCTATTTTTTATTTGCTATTTTACTAACTTTAAATTGCATATATTACGACTGTTTCTGGACAAAACAAAATGACAGTTGATTATGTTTAATTAGTAGTTAAAAGCCTTATTTTTATTCGAAAAAAAAACTAGAATTTTAAAAATTTAAAAGGAATCATATATCGAATTAAATTCAAAAATTTTACAAATAAAAAATTTAATATTAAAAAAATAAATCAGAATATTTTAAAGTTACTACAAAATGCTTTTAGACCTTTGAATAATTATAAATTTTGTGTCAAAATAATTAATTTTCATTATAAATCAAAATCCAATTTTAAAATAGCAAAATGGTTATTCATATAAATTGTAATGTGTTAGTGAACATTTTTTTTTATAAATTTGAAAAATGAAAATGATTTCAAAACCACTGAATTAATATCGCTTCTTTTCTCGTTCATTTGAAATCAAGAAGAATTCTAAAACCCTAAACAAACTTTCCATTTGAAATAAAGTAACAAGAAATGTTTATTAGACTATATATAGTATATATGATCTTTAGTACAACTGGTTAATTCCCACAATCAGGTCAAAAGAAAAACCAAAGAATAACAGTGTTAATACTGAAACAAAACCTAACACCTTAACTAGATCCCAACAATCTTCACGTCATTTATTCTAATGAGGGTCACTTGCCCTTAAAATGGTTTAGTCGTTATACATTTCATATAACAGATACGTATGTACATTTAGACATGATATACAATATATATATGTAGACATTAAAAGAACCACAATACAAGATTATATATAACGAACAAAACAAAGATGTAATTACTTCTTTTTGAAATGAAAACCAAAAAAAATAAAAATAAACAACAGGAGGTTATCCAACAATCGCTTTATCACCATTTATTTTGATCCTTTAACCTTTGGTCATAAATTCGCACTTTCACCTAAACAGCCCCTTCGTGTTTTTCTCATATATTGTACATAAAATATACCCTTTACTTGTATAACACTATAAAATGGTCTTGTCTATGCGGTTTGTACTTTTTCATCTCCTAACCATTTTTATTTTCTTATGATGGACATTAACTCCACCACACATCCTTCGCCCATTTTATATATATAATGAATCCCCCGAAAAATAAAAAAAAAGGAAAATGTTCTCCTTCACAATTTAACAATGTAAACCAAAAAAAAAGCATTATACCATTGAACTCTTACTGTATATATTCAGCTGTTTTATCAAGGTTTTTCAACATATTATATCATTCGAATAAAATGAAAGAATAAGGCGGATCAGGCTAAATTATATTGGAAAAGCAAAAAAAAGCAGCTTGCACGCGCGTTAAATACATATATATATAGTTAATTCGAGTAATACTATACAAAAAAGAAAACTCTAGAGAAATTATATGTACCTAGAAGTCGGGCGAAACCTCTATTCAACATAGTATAAATCAGGCATTTAACGAAAACGAAGAAAATCTTCTGACATAGGGAATATAAAAACAAGAAAAAAAAACTTTGGGATTAGGTGAGTACAAGAAAATTACTGTAGTTAGCTATAAAGCACGTTTAACAGTTAATAAGCAAGACCTTCTAATTTTTTCTTATATAGCTAAGCTATACACTACTATTTTTATTGAATGTATATAAAAGAAAAGTGGAAATGTTAAGGCTATTATCATTGAACTTATCCTATTGGATGAAACTCAAAATTAGAGTTAGAAAGAACATTACGTGCTAACATAAAAACCATGAGCCAAGAAAAAAGAAGCAAACTAAGTAAAATAAATGTTAGCACAGAAGAAGCAGAAGAAGACCGATTTAAATTGAAATGTAGAAATTTCCTTTAGTATAGGGAATATATGTTATTAATACATTGTGTATAATCTTCTCAAAATTGTCGACCATAGCTAACATTTTGTGGTCATTCAATGAGATAGAAATTAATTTGGAAAAAAGTTTGAAATGGGGAAAAAAAGGCTCAGTTTTATAACAACTATGGAAAAAGTTTAATTTTGATGATCAAACTAAAGTTGAATAGTTCTTTTTTTGTATTTAATATTTTCAATTTCGTTTAATAATATCATAATTTTCTAACACATATTATTGTAGACAGTATGGATCATAAAAGTAATGAACTTAAAATATTTATATTTTAAAAGCTCCAAAAACACAATATCCATTTGTAAAGAGAAATTACGACTAAATTAATTTTTAAGAAATCAGCGACCACACCAATGACAGAAGTAATAAGACTGTCCTCACTCTTTCAATTCCACCACAATCGCAATCCTTATCTTTTCCATATAGATGATAAGGAGCCTACACACGTTCAATGTTACTTGCCAATGGTACTTGAATGACACATGTTTCAAGTATAGTAGCATTGATCGTTTAGATGTTCTTCAATGCAATGTGTGGAGGAAATTTCCATCAATATTACTTGACGAAAATTTTTATCAATAATACTTGTCACTTGTCAACGTGTGTAGACTATCAGGGGGGGGGGGGGGGTGGAGAACCATTTAGCGATTAAAAGGAACGGGTAAATTTTATTCTTCTATGTTAATCGTGTTATACATTTTCATTTTTCTATCTATAATTGTAGTACACAATAAATTTTCTCTATCACAAAACAACGAAATGTTGGCCATCTATCGGAGAGATACAAAAATTTTAAATTATAGAAAGAAAATGTAATATAAACTTAATACAAACTTCTAGGGGAAAAGGCGACAAGCGATAATTAATTGTTAATTTCCTACATTTTGTAAGGAAATTTGTCTCTTGAAAGTGATAAATTTGACACGATTGCTATTAAGCTGTCACCTTTAAATAATATTTTAGCGATATTCTAAGTAATTAGGTAGGTAGGTAGAGTAGGGGTACTGCTTACAAACACCAGGGACCTTATGGGCCCATTGTGATTCCTACGAGACCAAGAGTTATCCGATTGGGAACCTATTCATCTTCAAAGCATTTGATTTTCCTGCAAAATTTCATTAGACTACTCATGTCAGTCGCTTGAAACATCCCTAAATTCCCGAAGAAATGGTTGCCCAAAAAGTTGTTACGAGCTCGAGAAAGAGCTGGGCATTCACATAAAATGTGAGTAATGTAAGTAAGTAATTAACTTATTTTAAATATTGCAAACATGATAAACACAGTTGTTATTATTTCGACAGTTTCGTATGTTTGTATAAAGTATAAAACGGATAAGCACGATGGAGAACCAAAGCTATCCTAGGACTTAACTCTAGATAAGACTATAATAAGGCAAATCTGATTGCCATTACATATCCATATGAGTTTTAGACTGGCTGTATGAGAAGGAAATATATGAAAATGTAAGTTTAATTAAAAAATAAACGATAAATAATTCGATAAAAATTTTTTTAATTTTTCATAATAATAATATTCTTGATTAAAAATAAAAAAAAACACGGAAATATATTTCAATTAAATTCGAATTAACTAATAAAAAAGAAGCAAAATGAATACAATAACATGAATTAAATTGTTTCACTCATTTACCACATTTTATAGTTCCACATCCTCATATCCAGAAAATATATAAATAATAATTTTGTTGGATAAAAAATTAAAAAACAAACAAAAATATGTTAAACAAGCCCCATTATAACATTAACCCCCTTAAGCCTGTTAAGGCGAGATTCAATGTAATTCCATTAAAAACATCGATTTCGACCTGAAACAAATTAATGTGTACTGTTTAACACGCTATCATTTCAGGTGTATTTTATATATGATAAATATACATATATGGCTACTACGTGTACATAAATACATTTCCACAGTTTTCAATTTATTTAACAAGGAAAAAAGAAAAACCAGAGAAAAAAGGAAAAACTTTGCTTTGTTTGAAAATAGAAACTAATAGCGCCGAAAGCAACTATAAAATGATTTATATTGAAACACCATGCAAAAATTCCAACACGTTTTTAATACTTTTTAGCGTGAAATTTTCCCAACTAGATTTTCATGTGAATCAATTTAAGTACTCAAAAGTGAATTTTGGTATACCGGATTTAATGTATAGTATTCTGTTATTGTTTCTTCATGCAGAAATGAACACACATAAATCAGATTATTTAAATATAATTTAGAAAATAAAATTATTGAAATAAATTCGTAAAGAAAGTCTAGACAAGTCTAGAAAAGAGGATTTACTATCAGAAATATGTATGAAAGAACTCAAATATTTAGTTGCTATTCTATCCTATTGACCATTACAATTCTTTAGAAGCAATATTTAAATGAAGAATATATAAATTGGGTTGATTATCTTTACACAGTTTTAAAGAAAAACTCTTTCTTTACTTTAGAATAATCAAAAAATAAATTTGACTATTCTAAAGATAAAAAATCTCCTGAAAATTACCATCTCTAAGAAGTTGTCAGTCTCCTCAATGATTTTGTCAAAATGACAAGAAGATTTTCTACTACAATACAACAAAAAAAACATCAAAAGAACAGGCAATCAAGAGTACCATACTTCTAAAGGAAAAATTTCACATAGAAAAATGGTTGGAAAACATGCATCATCAGAATCATTTTTTCTATAGTTTTTCTGACACAATCTATACGATTGTGTCCTACAATCGAAATATACAAAGCATTCAAAATGGTTTTACCCAAAATGCAGAGAATTTCAAATCTACATAAAAGAAAACGATCGGCGGGAAATGACAATGTACTCAAAAGCTTAGATAACATAGTTAACGAAATGTCATACCATTCTGCATCATCATTGAATCCTATCATCGGAAAACATTTCAGATGAACATAAAAGGGATGCAAAGAAAAAAGGATTTCAAAAAATAAAATTGAAAAAAAAAAGAATTTAAACGAGCTTTTGATACATTTTTGTTTCTGATTTATCATTATTTTGAAAATACATACTTTCCAAAACTTCAAAGTTATTATAAAATTTTATAATTTCCTTTGATATCAAAGAAATCGTATGACTTTCAATGCCAAAATTTAAAGAAATTTTCTTCTTCATTATAAGAATACTAATCTCTGATAATGATTTTGGTTTAATTTTGTTAACTTCTTGATTTGAATCAACAAGAAGTCAGTAGTAATGCATTTGCTTCCCAATAAAAATAGATATGTTTAAGGATTTTATAGATTTACTTAACTAAAACAATTCAATACTCAAATACTAGCCATTTCATGAATTAACATAAAATTATTTACATTACTTTACTAAAATAGAATAAATATAGAAGAAATCATTTTTAAGTGCTTTTAGATTTTCCAGTTTATGCAAACATTTAAATATTAGATATTATTTTAGATTTACTCGGCCATTCTGGAAGATGAACATTTTTCCTGGCAACCTAGCTTCTCATTTAAAAAAAGCATTTTGATTCCATTCTTTCAAGCTATTTAAGGTGATTGTATGAATCACTCATCATATAAGTAATCACATGAGTTTAGCATCCTATAAAAATTATTCAAATTTAAATTCAATGATTTTAGATCCTGCCAACATTATAGTATAATACCTTATAAAATAAATATACTTCCCAGATGGACACTAGAAGTATACTTATTCCTAATAGAATAATAAAATGAAAAAAACAGTCTTCTTTCCAAATATTAGAGCGGAGCTGGGTCTGAGGCCAATTTTTGTTTCCGGGAGGGTATGAGGATACAAGGAGTGGTTTGAGGCACGTAGCGTAGTGAACTAACTATAACAGCTCAAGTGAAAACCTTTCAAATAAAATAAGTAATCCGAAAAATATAATGTTTTCAAATTTGAGGTATCTTTTTAAATTTTAAATAAAAGACATAAATTGTGTGAAATCTTTATTTATTTTGATTGGAAATTAAAGTACCTTGACTCCGGTTAGTAATAAAAAGGAATATCGTTCAAGTGACCTCCTCTGCTAGCTCGGCAGACTGTCAATCTTTTACCAAAATTTTGAATAACTTTTTTTGTGGTTTAAGATTTAATTGCTGTGAACGACGACGAATTGATGTCTTTGGCTCTTCAGCAACGCTTGTGCTAACAGCTGCAATATTTTCATTTGATGATAAATCGATAATACGATGATAAATTCTCCTTCTCTGATCTTGAACTGATCCAGTTTCTTCAAATCTATCAATAATAAGTTCAATAGCACGGTTTGTCGAAGCATTTTCTTCCAATTTCTGAATAACTTTCACCAAAAAAGACACCTCAAATTTGAACACCCTATAGAATGCAAATTAATTAGAATTTCCATTTGAATGAAATAATAATTACTGAAATTTTATTGAAATTCTTTAAGTCCTATATAAGTCCTACAATATATATTAAACTTAATCGTTTATAATTAATATCCACTAAATAAAGAGTACTATACATATACAACTTTATTTCTTTCGACAACTGTTGATTCAGAATTCGCCACTAGAATTTGGTAACTTTCCAAATTAAGTTGATTTAAATATGTTTTAAGAATATAGGAAAATTCAAATAACATGACACTTACTTTTCAATTTAACTATATATAGATATAAAATATAGCTTTAATTTAATTAAATTGAAAACTTTATAAATTATATTAAATTCGATTAAATTCAAGTAATTTTAAATTTAAAACTTTCTTATATATATATTCTTTTGAAACTTATTTTAATCTGATATTAATCCTTCAACTCCTTAAAAAAAAATATATTTATCAATTTAAATTGCAAGTCGATAAAGTTAAATTCACTTTAAAATTAAACTTTCTCACTTTCTCGATGAAATAATTGACTGCACTTGATATATATATAATCCGCAGACACATTGAAATTATATAGTTTTCGAATTTTCAAGAATACAATTAAATAAGTATATCTAGAAGTGTAAAAAGGAATAAGATAGATACCAATGAATGTGGTAGACCGAAATCTCTTTTTTGAAGAATACTACAATCAATAAATTTCCGATTTCAATTAAATCTTTCAAGATGCCTCTTAAAGAAACCACTTAATCGTATTCACTAGAGTTGTGAATTTTTCACACACAAAAAACTATACTATATACCTTATACTAGTAAGTTCAAATTCAACTTCTAAATACGTATATCACTGATCGCATTGCACTAAACGGCGGAAGGAACAAAAAAATACAAACTTGAAGATACTAACAGCAACTTTAATGAGTTTTCATGAACGTACGAAGGGAATTTCTTAATTTGAATTTTCAGGTTGTGCATATCTTTTTTAAGACATTATTTGCGCACCATCATGATGATTCTCAAACCCATATTTTTTTGGTGAAATTTTCCCACAAAAATACAACAATCTACAAGAATTCGCGCTAACATTTTAGGCTATACTACAATGATGAACTTTTCTGGGGTTTTTTTTGGAGTGGATACTATGTACCACTATATACGCGTTTGAATGCAATATATTCTAAAAGGTATGTATAGGAAAAAAACGTTGATAGCAGATTTCATTAAAATGGTTTAAAAAAATTTGGGATCCAATGGTGCATAGCTTCCCATCAGAACATGAGGAAAATTGTTCCTCTTCAAAAGTTTTGTTTTCTTTTTGTTTGAAAATGCTCCAACGATATAAAATTACGTTTTATTGCGATTAACACGTTCGCGGACGTGAATAGCATTTATTTTTTAACTGTGATGCCAAATGAGATGAGCTTTTTACTGTCCGCGAACGTTTTAAATATTTCTCTTATTGTCTATTATTATAAAACCACAAAATAATATTATATAAAACTAAATATGACAACAAATCTCATTGTGATGACTTTTCATTGGGAAATATCTCGACCATTTACGAAGCTGTTAGCTTATGAAACTTCTAGGACTTAGTCCAAAGATAATTTTCTTTAAATCTATTAAATAAATTCCAAACGATTTCGAAGAAAAAATAATAATAATTTAGCTGGTTTACTTACAAACAGTTGCAACTTCCACTTTCATTGATAAAGATTAATTTTAAACTCTTACAACACTGAAAAATTCTAATTTCTAAAATTTTTCGATCAGGTATTTGTATTGGATCTTTCCAAAAAAAATATAATACCATACAAAACTATTGTCAAATAAGCTCCCACATCCGTACCTAAGGACTCTTCTGCAGAATAGTATTTCTAGGTTTTGTCGTTATATAGCAAGTATTCTCAAAACTTTTATGGACAACTTTAATTAAATTTATCTCTATGGTTAGGGAATAAATCCATCTGAAATGCCGAAGTTATTAACTTTCTATATTCGATTGAACCCTTTTGTCGTTTATTTGGTGACTACCTTGAAAGATATTTTCATAAGCAAGAAGTGTTATCATAGTAAATTTTGGGGCTCCAAGTTAGAATTCAATAGCATGAATAAACAAATAAGGATATGCAATTAAAGTTAGAATAAAAATCAACAAAACCAGTTCGCATTCCAATAATAGTCAGGAATTATCTTAATTTTCATAATTAATATTTTAATTATATTTGGTATCAATTTAAATACTCAACTTTTTTAGTTCATTGGAAATCATTTGAACAATTTAACAAAATTTATACGATCTAGAACTTATTTCCTAAATTTCCCATTACACGCAAAAGTTTAGAATCTTATAGAAGTTCTAGTACAATTTTAATCTAAAACTTTAGAATGGAATTTCATGAAACAAATTAAACTGATAAACAAGTTTTGAAGTTCTGAAGTTGTGAATCTATGTATATATGTATATATGTATATATATATTGAATTTTTACCAAATTCAAATACGTATAAGATTTTGCAAATACTCACCTATTTTAACTTTTATATAGTATTTTTATTATTTTCAACCCTTAGAACGTATGAAGCTGCTTTTCAGAGAATACGTAAATATTGCAATCACATATAGACTTTTTTATTATAACCTAACAAGTATATTTTACCGCATTTCATGTATGGAAACTACAGGTTTAGTCACCAGACATTTTAAGATACCAGAAAAACCATAACCCTATCCAGCATCTACGTGTGAGCTATAAAAGGTTTCCCAATTAACGGAAAAGTTTCATGAAAAACTAGATTTATATAAGTACTCATAAATTATATTCTAAATACTAATCTGTTGAAATAGTATCAACTTGAAAAACATAAATACAAAATCAATTTAATTTTAATATGTTTTGCAGTGCAAACAGAGCAAAGAAATCAAGGAAAAACCAGGTTCCTATAAAAATATAAGGTGGCACATTGTTTTGTGATTTTTTTTATTTTATTTACGCTAAAAAGAAATCCTTCTCAATAACAAGAGTAACAAATTGCTTGAAAATTAACTGTGATAGCTTTTTTTTTTATAGAACCTCAATAAAGGAAAACATAAATCGTAAATGTTGGCACAAGTTCCAACACCAATATATCGACTTTAACTTTAATATCATTTCCTTCAGAGTTTTCAAAACTAAAAGAAAAAGCTTGCTCCGAACTCTCATACTCATACTTTGTATAGCAAAAAAGAAATACATAAAGAAACGGGTTAAGAATACGAATCCAATAGCATAGTGAATATAGGTACTATACAAAACGGAAAACTTTAAAAAGAATGGAACGAACGTTTAACTGGCATAAAAGGAAGACAAAAATACTGCTACTATAAAAGCTCTTTAGGACAAAATGCCAACATCCGAATGAAAAGGTCCTATTTTTCCAAGAGATATTATTTATAATTTTATATAAGGTAGAGTATAAAGGTATATTCAAGTGTATAGAAGAGTCCTGAGATGATAACATTTTAATTTGCCCCATGGACAAGTTATCTATATGTGTATCATTCTTTTTTTTTTGGATATAATACATAAAGAGAGAAGGGAATGAACATTTTAAGTTGAATTAATTTTTATATATGTATATTGTAGAATGGTATGATGCATGACTTCTCCAGTTATACCCGAAGTTTCATGAACACGTACAATGAAGGATATGGTCATAAGTCATTTTTGTTGACCTCAATGATGAGCATATACATTATTTCAACCTAATATAACCCATGATGATGAAAATATAAGAATTTTTATATATTTTTTTCGAGTCCGTTGAAGCCAAAAGAAATAAAAAGAATGAAAATATACTTCAACCTTTAACGTATTTTTCGTACAGTGTTTTTTCTGCTTTCTGTAGAAAGTGTCTGTCCCTATACCAAAATAAAGATAATTTCAGTTAGCACTAGACCGTGTACCGTACTATATGAGACATATATCTAGATTATATTATAATATCGTATATATAAAAGGACATGAAATGAAGTCATAGTAATAAACATAAAAAAAAATTTGTGCACTTCAATTTTGAAAAAATTCATTTCATAAGTGAAACATAAATTATGATAAATATATAAAAATAAAGATACACGATTATTGTTAAGGTCGAGCAAAAAAATAAAATAGTGTAAATAGAAATTGAAACCATTTTTTACTTTTTAGTAAAAATATAGTGTAGATATAGTTGTTATTTATAAAGGTATGTTCACATTGAATGTGTTATGATATAAAGTGGTCTCAGAGATATTAATAAGGAAAGATAAAGTTTTTATTTAACATGAGTAAATTACATTAGGCCTTATGGTATGAGCTTAAAGCACTCCCCATAAGAAATTAAATTACTTAGCTAGCAAGCGCAACTCAGCTTGGCGTACAGCCTTTCAGTGGTTCACAGTCGCTGCACCATCTCATATCTTCTCCTCGCAAGGAAGAAGATATGCTTTTTAGATCATATAGGGATTTACTGCATTTTTACCCTACTTGCAGTATAATTTTGTCACACTGCAACACAAGTAAACCTGCTGTTACAATATCATTTAGGAAAATAAGTGAAAAAATGCATAATAATAATAATAATAATAATAATGACAGTTGTTTTGTTTACCAACTTTATACGCGTTGTAAACAAAGTAAGCAAGCAAAAAAGATCTGCACCAAGCTTTTTGGGAGAGATGCCGCTTTTAGAAAGAATCTCCTTTAAAAAAAATGATATTAATTAATTTAAAATAATTGATGTTGGTCAACGATAATGTTTCTACTTCCTTTTTCTAATGCAATAATTCAAAAGAAAACCACGAGATCCAATTTTTAAACAAAAATATTTTTGGATATACAATATCCTCTCAACTATCTAAGACGTGGTCACGAAGGTCATAAACAATAAAACAAACGTGAGAAAGCCGCTTTAGCATCAACACAAACAAACACTATCAAGGTAACAAGGTAGTAGGGAGCAAGGTCCGGAATTCGATTCCTGGCTTAACGATTCTCCTTATTTTTAGTTGGCTAGTTTGGTAGTGTATGGAAAAAATTGCATCAGAAGTATACTATATATTGGATAAATAAAACCAACTGAAGTTTATTTTTAAAGATACCGAAGAACTTCACTGACGCCGGTTGTATTGAATGATGAATTAGAAACTAAATTGGCAAAAGAAACAGACAACTACCTAAAAGTTTGATAAATATGTTTAATTTTGAAAATATAATTCATTGCAACCCAACCTTAAGACCTGATGAACATTTTCTAATAAGACTGTTTATTATCTGTCAAATATTGTAGCATCTCTCGAGACATAATAAAAAGTATAATTTTTATAATTCGATACTTAACAAATTAATAAAAAAAAGGACTTAAAAACTGTCCCAAAACACTAATTTTCTTTTAAATTAAAATATTATAAAAAAATGAAAAATGATTATGAAAACGTTCATATAACAAGTTAGCATGTGTATATGAAATAATAGTATATAAAATTTTCCAAATGGAAAACTCTGATAATAAAACACTATCAAAATGAAACATTGAAAGGAAATACTATTTTATTGAAAGAACAATTTCATATATATGACAAAAATTTTGATTCATCAATAATATTCTAATCTAACCTGTAGCTATATTTTATTGTTTCAATTGGTTATTGCACCTGGGATTGAATGATTGATATGTAGATTTTAATATCACAATAAAAATTCATAAAAAGACATTCAGAATATTATATTTGGAATGATATCCTTATATATAGATATATTTTTCCTTTATGGAGCCATATAAACTCCACCTTATTCACCTTTTCCTACATATATATATCAATTTAAGCTCCACCCAGTCTCCAAATATTTTAGCTTCTATTTTTATATTTTTATATTAAATCAATTTTCAATATATACACTATCCGAAAAGAAAATCCCTAAAATATACCATCATATGTTTTTTTCACTCAATCAAGTTTTCAAAAGAAGTTCGTCATCATATTAAGTCTCCAATGGTGTCCTGCCAATTTTCAATACCAGATTGACACATGTGACAAATTGATGGAAACCAACATCTATACAATAAACATTCAGCTGACTTATCAATGTATCCTTGATGTCATCCTGTATTTCATCTGTAAAATTTACCTATCTACTTGTATCTCGTTCATATACCTATATACAAGGAGGTTTCCAAAGTAATCAGGACTTTAAAAAAAAAAACAGAACAAATGGTTTTTTCGGCAAAATCATTTGATTTTATTCAAAATAGTCTCCTTCTGCTTCAATACAGCTTTTTGCACGGTCCAAAAGCATGTCGAACGAGTGTTTTAGCTCGTTGGCCTGTATGGCCGCCAGTATGCCGGTGCAAGCCTTTTGAATGGCCTCTACGTCTGCATAACGCTTTCCTTTCATCGGCAAATGCATTTTTCCGAAAAGGTAGAAGTCCGGTGAATACGGGGAGTGGTTGATGGTTAAAATGTGATTTTTGGTGAGATAATCGGTCACAAGCGTCGATCGATGAGACGGCGCATTATCGTGCAACAAACGCCAACTTCCATCTTCGCGATATTCGGGCCGAACACGTCGAATACGGCGCACTAAACGCTTCAAAACTCCTAGGTAGAATACCGCATTAACGTTTTGACTGGGTGGAACAAATTCTTTGTGGACAATACCCTTGGAATCATAAAAACAAATCAGCATTGTCTTCACTTTTGACTTCTCCAGGCGCGATTTTTTGGGTTTCGGCTCGTCCGGCGCCTTCCATTCAGCACTCTGGCGTTTCGTTTCGGGATCATATTGAAAACACCACGTTTCGTCACCAGTCACAATGTTATAAAGGAAGTTTTTGTCC
Source organism: Xylophagus ater (assembly GCA_963422695.1). Lineage (NCBI taxonomy): Eukaryota > Metazoa > Arthropoda > Insecta > Diptera > Xylophagidae > Xylophagus > Xylophagus ater. The sequence goes on from OY730478.1 coordinate 6,769,710, forward strand.
TTTTTGACCTCTTTAATGATGTCCTTCGAATGTTGAATTCTGAGCAATTTTTGGTCGTCAGTCAATTTGTGCGGAACAAACCGTGCACACACCTTTTGTAAACCCAAATGTTGGGTCAAAATGCGATAAATCGATGTTTTGTCCTGTTTACTTTGGAAAGCTCCTTGTATGTACATATATACAAGAAGGTAATATTCTAAGACCGGAAAATCGTTCATTCTGTTGATTTGTTTCGTTTTTCTTTTGTAACACGTAAATCCTTGTGTGGAAAAGTAAAAAAAAAAAAAAATATTTTTCAAACTTCCTCACCTTTTTCAAAAGGTTTTGGTTGTTGTTTGTTGGTGGCTTTTCTTTATTTTTCCTTCCTGTTCATGATTTTGATTTTATGTTAGCTACATTTTCTTTGAGACGAAAAAAAAAATTTATATAAAAAACATACGGAAGACAAAAATTCGTCAGTCAATTCGGCATGTTTTCTGCTTTTTTTTTGGTTTAAAATGAAACTAAACAGGATTTGATGGATTGTACTCGTTTCAGGACACAAAGTGGTTTTATTTCCCTTGAAGGTGTTCAATAAAGTGTATGGTATAAATAAATGGTTTATTCGTATAAATACGTATTAGGTATATGGTAGACTTTTTTTTTGTGTATGGAAGTTTTCGGGAAAACATTTCAGATGAACTCGTTGACATCTTATACCGGAAAATCTTTATGATTTGTATGATTTTTTTTTTTTTTGTATATTTAATAAATTTTCCGGTTTATGATGTCTTTGAATATTTTTCTTGATTTTCGAGTTTAATATAATAAAATTTCATATTGTTGAAATTTCTCTAATATAAGAAATTACTTTGAGTTATTTTAATATAAAAAATTTCGTATATTTTAAATTATACCTAAACTGATTGCCTTAAAAAATTTTTGCCCCACATAAACTGTGAACGAAATAGAAAGTAGATAACTTCAATATTCTACAATTTGTCTGCATTTATTAGTTGTATAATATTAATTATCTTAACCAGATCTAATCCATTCACAAACGATCAGTATCAACTAAAATACAAGACTACTCAACCTATAAATTAATCTCGTCATTCAAATCACAACAGTCACTTCATTATGATAATATTATGCGTAGTTACTAAAAGGAGCCATAAGGACAACACAACACTAGCCATATGAGTTACACCTCTAACCAACTTTATACATTTCTAGAAATAAATCACAAAAAAGAACCTAAATCTTGTGAATTCATCATCATTTCATCTATCCAAGAAAAAGTCAATATGTATAACAATTGGAACGTCATCAACAACGATAGATAGATAATCAAAGATAAAATAAAATATTTCCAAGAAAAGAAATGAACAAGAAATGAAACACTTATATAAAAGAATATTGAAGTCGAAAGAATGATGATACCGTTGTGTCCCATTATTCCAGAGCTATGTGAAGTGATAACACAAATATCCATTGTGGTTGAGTGTCCAGTCCACTTAAGTATCATATACAATGGCCTGAAAACCTCTTCGAAAACTTCAAGAATCTATTGATGGGATTTCTTTACTATCTAAAAAATCTTTTTATTATAGTATATGTATCACACTTGAAATCTAAGTAGTCTATAGTGGACGTTTTCAAATGAAAATGCATATATATTTATTTCCCTTAAGAAAATTATATTCTATCTTTCGTTCTGTATTATATATATTAGACAATTCTTGATAATATACTCGTGGATACGAATATTTATATGCAACTATGTGTATATATGCAAATATAAAATTTTCGAAAATCTATTCAACCATATTCTAATGAAATAATTAACTTTTCGTAATAAATTAATCCTCAAATATTGTCTTTTATTGAACTCAAAAACCTATAAACGTTTCAATTTCAAGTATTATGAAAATAATAGAAAATGCTTTACTTAAATATCATTTTCATTCGATAAAGTAAAACTTGAAGGAGACTCTAGAAAAGTCAAACCATATCCAAAAAAAAAGAAAACGTTTCTAATGTTAAAAGGTCACTTGAGAATGTTTACCTTGTCTCATCCTCATCGAATACTTCTAGATATATATAATCAAATAGATATAGTATCATTGTAAAACGTACAATATTTTATAGGTAACAGAATTTTCAATGAAATTTGTATGATCATTCTTATTCTCTATATACCTAAAACATCCTTCTATACTTATATATATATAAATGTCAACAGATTCTAAGGATTTCATATTAAAATCTTATTTTGTCCATATTATTCTTAACTATAGAAAATATCTTCAATTCTATACTGTGTTGCATTTATATCTTCAACTTGAATAGTAGTAATTGTTTCGTTCTTTAATAAAACTATATTTGCTTTTTATATACGCTTGAGATTCTCTATTGTCATTCGTCCTTATGGATATCCTGTGGGGAATAAATAGTTTCAAAAGGATTTATGATGAAAAACTTTTCGATTTATTTTAAGACAATTTTCATATCAATTGTTTGTATTGTTACAATTATACAAATATAAAAAGGATTTATTGCAAATAATATTTGACAATAATACTTTTAAAGTTTATATGCCAATTGTTATTTTATTTGAAAATATTTTAAATTTATGAACCAAAGAACAATTTGTATAATTGGAATTCTTTAAATTACTAATAAAAGGATTTTATTAACCAAATAGCATTTATTTTGTAAAAGTTTTCAGTAATGGCCGGAACCAATATCTATTCGAGATTTAAACCAAAAAATTCATTTTCTTCCAGATTTATTCATTTGAAATAAAAATTAGAAATAAATCAGAAAATATATATGATAAAATATATAAAATAATAATAGTATTAGTGATAACATATAGAATAGAATATCCGTCAGGAATTCTCGTTCAGTTAACTCTGATAAATTGCAGAGTAAAGTTCATTATTCCTTCCTTTGTTGTTACGGTTCAATTTTCATCAACGATATATGAAATATTTCCCTAGACTTCCTTTTCGAGTACATGATAGTATATATGGAATACCTATTAGGTGAGTTCACCGTCCTCTTTGAACTTAAAATTTGTTATACAACATACAGAAAAACCAAAACCTTCAATCCTATGGTAATGTAAAAGATGGTTATAATGTTTTGAATAATTAATAAAGGCCACACATTACTAACTTTTTTATTCATATGAATATTATCCGAAAATTACTTATACACATTACCATTTATGCATTTATGATCCTAATATATGAATATCCTTTCTATGCATAAACAAGGTAATAATAAACTTTCGTATCCTGTTTTTAATGATCTTATTGTTACCCATATATGTAATTATATCTTGAAGTTTTTTTTCTTCGTAAATAATTTTATACTTAGAACTTGTATTTATATAAATACAGGTATTTTTCTATATATTTTTACAACATAAAACAATTTCTTTTTAGTCCACTTTCCAGTCTGGACATAGTTCTAGATTTATTTCCGGATTTGAAGATTACAACTTTTACGTACTTTAAGATATTAAATGAAATTGAAAAAGTAACAAAATATTTAATTAGAAAATTTTAAAAGAACTTGAAATAAACAATTATAAATTTGAAATAAATTAAAATTTCATATTCTCAACGAAAAGCTTTAAAAATATGTTTTTTTTAAAGTACTTTTTTTGCTCAAAACAAGGAAAAAGTACATTAAATAGTTACTACTAGTCTTAACAATTTTTCCCTGAAGGAAAGAAAGTAATAAAATGTGCACTAACTATGCATGCATAATAACAAGTGAAAATAAAATCAGTTAAAAAAGAATTTTTTAAGTGTTGTAAACAAATGCAATATCGAAATATTTTTTTATTATCTTGAATTTTTCTCAAAAAGTTTGAAGAAAATTTCAAAAACTTAACTCTTAACAGAAAAAAAAAACCATTAACTTGTTACTATAATCTTTTAACTTAAACAAAAATCCAATAAAAATATTTATTCTTTAAAAAGAACTAACTTTCCTATACAAATTTTCTTTTACTAAATTTTCCAGTTACCATTAACCAAGATCTATTCGCTGACATACTATTATTGTGTTTTTTTTTTTAACTTGAAATTTTCTTTTCAATTATTCATAGTTTATACTCAGGTACCTACTTGACGAATTTTGAAATTGTTCATCTAACTAAAAGTTGAAAATTATAGCATAATGTTGTATAGTCATCATCATAATTCCAACAGAAACTATAATAGCATACTGTTTTTTTTTCACAGTTTTACCATACACTACACCCAAAAAATTGATACAACAACGAAACAGGACCCACTAAGCAACATATTTCTATGGAATTCAGATTTTTTCGTACTAAATTTTTTTTCTGCGGTTCAAGTTTAGTTCTTGAATATGAATTTCATATAATAAAAAAAAAGAAAAAAACAACTTTTCAAAGTTTCTAAATTAACTTCAAAATATTTTTATGGAAAAAAATTTCTGTTAAGTTTATAACATTATTGCCATAATAAGAACAACACTAAAAAAGTTAAGCTTATATTTGGCAAAAGGAAAACAATTTCAATTTTTAGTATTAAAGAACTATTCAAAAGTATTACAATGATATAGGGTGTACAACAAGGGGTTACGATAACTATAGAAATTTGTTTGTAGAAAGGAATCTCATTTGACAGGCCAAATTTAAACTGTCATGCCATAATAATTTCCTCCCAAGCCTTAGTGAAGTGAAGAAATATAATATCTTCATTTCATTAGTTGACAATAGCACTTAATGGTTGCACAGACTATAGTGGCATTGGACCAGTTTAAGCTATAAAAATCATGAACTATAGTAAAAGTTTTCCCAGTTTCATAAGCAATTTTAATATAGCTAGTTCCAGGTAATTATTTAAAGACTAAAATAAACTCGAGTGGTATTTTCATTTCTCGAAAAAAATGTAGAATTTTGTATTTCTTATGTCAAAAAGGGAGAAAAATTTGCCCTTTTAAGAACGAAAATACCTTTAAAAATATGCAGGACCCTTACCTACCGGTTGAAAATAAAAATGTATTATTATTTGTTTAACATTTTCTTAAAAACTGATATACTACTGTGGACAAAAAGTAACGAGACTGTATTTTTAAAAATACGCGCAATGAATATCAATGTGTATATTTATTTGATAGATTTGTATGACTGTTGTGAACAGCTAATAGAAATATCATGATGTTTGCTTTGTTAGTTTACAAATTTCAGCGGCTTTTGTAATTGTGAAAAATTCGTTCCGGCTATTTTTAACATTAAATTTGGTGTAAAAAATGAAGTTTCTTGTAGAAAAATATTACAGTGATCAGTGTTTATCAAGATCACAAGTTTTTAAGTGTTACAAATCATTTGTTGAGGGTCGTGAAGAAGTTGAAGAAGAATCTCGTTCGGAAAGGCCACCAACCTCAACTACTGATGAAAACATCAACAAAATCAAGGTGCTTGTAATTTTCAACCATCAATTAACTTAAAGAGACCTTGTAGACATTGTTGGTATATCAAAAGGATCAATACGTAAACGTATGTCTTGTCGTCTTGTCCCAAAATCATTGAATTGGTTTGAAAAACAACGTCAATTTTTCGTCAGTTTTTCATCAAAAATCAGGTGAATGTCGTTCCGCAAGCAACGTATTCGCCAGATATGGCTCCGTGTGATTTTTTTCTTTTTCCTCTATTGAAATTACCACTTCGTGGACATCGTTTTGAGTCAGTAGAAGTCATCCAAGAGAATTCTTATTTTACAAAGTTCCACACAGGTACTCCTGAACTATTTCAAAATGAAAATTTTCTCTTACACATTTGAACCACTCTGTTTATTTGACTAAAGTAAATTTTAATTTTATGATTTTATTTTATTAATGTTAAAGTTTTCCTAACATTTTCCTTTTCGTAATAATAATTTTTTAAAAACTTTAATTTTTGTATAGAAAATTTTTATTGAAATAAAATATGTATAAAATAACATAAAATATGATTGACATTAAGAAAAAATCGAATATAAAATTTCTACTAGCATAAAAAACAAAATTATTAATTTAATATTATTATATATTGAAGGACATTATTTAAAATCATATTTGACTAGTATTTATATTAAAATAAGTAAATAAATAAAAAGAAGAAGAATTATATTTTAACTTTTATTTTCGATAAGCATAGTAAATATTTGCTTTAAAACCCTATTATTAAAGAGAAAGTAAAAAAAGAAAACTTACCAACCCAACAACGCTAATAAAAACAAACTAATAATTTAACATTTTCATTCAATATTTAATTAGTTACAGTTTTTCGAAACATTTATTTTATTTAAGATAGAAATTACCGACACGCAATTTATAGAATTTTCCGTTATTGATACATTTTCCGAATAGAATCAATAGAAAAACTTTCGTATATTAAAATATATCGAATAAAATCCTAATCAAAAAATTTATTTTGATAAAATCAAACGATTTATAAAAAGGATATTTATCCAATTTGTATTTTTACATTATTTTCTCAATAATTTTTCAAAAATTACAAATTCAAATTATAGTTAAAATCCGATACCGATACTATATAGAATACGATTTAATTCAGATATATAGATCTAAAGATACAATTGAAAGTATCTAAGATGAGTTAGTTAATTAAATTTTAATTCAACGGAAATACTATTTATATATAGAGATATTCCCATTGGGGAATTCTAACTTTAGTCGAACGAATTGTATATGTGTTCTATGGAAAATCCACTCACTGTACTATATGAGGAACATTTTCGTGTCTAAACCCAATAAAAAAGCTCATGGCAAAAAAGAAAAAAAGCTCACTGACTTCATAAATTTTAGCACATTATAATGGGGTGCCGAGTAATTTGAGTCTATTATCAAGTTTTCAAAGTCTTTATAATAATTTCATTTTACTTTTCCTTATTCGATTTATATTTGATTTTTAATTGAATCATTTATATCGTAATTAATCTAATTAAATTGTCTAGAAGCGAAATAATAAGAAAATTTTTCTAATTAGTTTTTATTTTTATAATTATATTAAAAAATAATTAACTAGAAAAAAATTTTTCATTTTACCTCAAACTTATATCCTTCCAAGTCGGGGCTTACCAGGATTATTCCTGTTGTTCCTGTTTATACAACAAAATTTAAACCAAAAACCAAAGAAAAAAATCTCATTAACAATAATGCAACCATTGGAAAATTTTCATAAATTTTCTCTAACTAATAAATAGACTAAAAGTGAAGAAGTTTCATCCTTTTTTTTCTTTTCTTCATAATCAAAAATTTCCACACCAATGAATATTTTAAGTTTTCCTAATAAAAAAAGAAAAAAAGAACTTAACAAAGGAATGAAATTAATGTGATAGCGGAAAATTCAATGGAAAAACTGCGGTTTAAAATGAAATTTTGACGATCTTTTCTTTTCATATTTTCTTGATTTAGAAAAAAAAAAAGAAAAACTCTTTTCCCAATTACTTTACAAGCAATTTAACAAATATGATTTTCTTTTTTATATAATAAAATGCAGATGTTATTAATAATTGCGTGTTTTTGTCTAAAAATCTGTAAAATGATATAATTAAAAAGGAAAATTTCATTTATCTACTAAAAGGTGCTTGTCGCCCGCCAAACAATATTTAAATTTCTGGTGAATTTTATATACAAGTAAGAAAGTTAAGTTCAAACCATATATGATAATGATTGAGCCGGACTGCCGAATAACGAAAATGTTGATGGGACTCCAGCGTAAAACCCTCAGAACCATTGTGGATATTGTGACAGGACATTGCTCCTTAAACGAACACATGTGGAAAATAGGGGTGGCCGAGAATCCGATATGCGGAGCCTGTCTGGAAGAAAATGAGTCAGCTGAACATTTTTTGTGTGAATGCCCGGCCGTTTCTAGAACCAGACTTGCTACACTGAGTAAGGAGGGGCTAGCTAACTTGGACCTAACTATGATGTTGACCTTTATTAGGAGGACACACCGGTTCGGGGAAGAGATCTAGCCTCTAAATCAACCTTTTTAGGAGGCAGCACAATGGGCTAAGGCCCGCAACTGTGCGAGCCCCTCCAATACAATACAATATAATGAATTCTATATAGGAGTATTTTCTTCTCTACTTGTTCCGGAACTGAAAAAAATTTGAATATTGACAACATCAAACTATTGGGGTACTTAATATTAAGAGAGAATTACGAAATCATTATAGTATGTTATCAAATGCGCGTAATTTGTCATGAAATCACAGTCTAGAACGTCAACGAGTCTAAATAAAACAGCCATGACGGAAATAATCATGTTTATTATATTGAAAAAAAGAAGAAATATAAACTTCCTTTACATGATAAATTATTTTTTTTATGAAAATCTAAAATTGCGACGAATTTAAATGGAAACAGATTTTATCAAAATAATTTTACAAACAATTTTTATGATCAAAAAATTCAATAAAAAAAGAAAAATCAAATTCTTTATAAAGAAAAAAAGAAAATTTTCATCAATTCAATATTTTTTCAAACGTTTGTTACCCGAAAATTTCCAATTTCTCATAAATAATATCAAAGCATTTTTCAACATACAATTTTTATAATACTAGTACTTATCAAAAATAACTGATGGTATCATATTTGAAATTGCTTCAGCAATATAAGTCCTTTTATGATCACAAGAAAATAAAATATACATATGGAAAGTTTTCTTTCCAGAAAAACAAACTCTTTCTTTAAGTTTATTAGAGTGAAAGATAAAGGATTTAATTTCAGTAGAAGAAATATGCAAGTTCCTGTTACATGATGCAAGAATATCAGTTTAAAATTACAATCAACCATATTGCACTACATTTCACTAACACGTAATTAATTAAGACAAAAAGGAATAAATTAGAATATTTGATGGTTCTCGAAACCACCAAACATTCTAAGAAAACACTAACTAGCCACACAAATGACATTATTTCGTTTTGACGTTTCCAGAAAATTCCAAGAATAAGTTTCTTGACGTGTCTAGAAGTACGTTTCCATGCATTTTCTCGAACTCAGACGATGAATATATAAAGTGGAAACACCGAAGGAATTGACACAGTTCAACTTCAGAGCTTGACCAGAGATAATCAGAGAGACAGTTGAAATCAAACAGCGAAAGTGCTTACATCAGTGAAATATTAAAGTGATTTGATAAATTAGTAAAGTAATAAGTAATTAATAGTGTTTTCCATTATAAATAAATTGTGGATAAATTAATTTTATATAAATTAATAATAATTGATAAATAAATATTTTTAAGACTAATTATTAACTCAGAAATAATTGTAAATAAAGTTTATACACTAAATTCACATAAATAAAAAGTGTTATCATTTTATAACATTCGAACCAGAGGGGTAGCATGTAACAATATTTATAATTTTTAATAATCATTAACTAAGTAATTACGTCCTTTTCGTGTGGACCATAATTTTAATCCATTCGCATTCAATGTAAAAAAAAACATTAACAGATAATCTCTTCTAAATTTAAAGACTAGAAAAATGTAATCTAAACTTAGTATGATCTTTTTTCTTTATACAAAAAGAAAATAATGCCTAATAAAAATAACCTGTACTGTACCACCTATTTTTCTATCTAAAACTTTTTATAAAATCATTTTCATTTTCCATTCAATAAATTTCCATTCAAGAAAACTTTTCCTATTGTCTTTTTTTCCATTCTCATCCCGCAGAAAAAAACCTGAACCTCAATATAATATATATATATGTATGCAAAACAAAATATTCAGTTCCTTAAAAGTAACCAAAAATAACAAGAGAAGAAAAATAGGACTACTTATAAAAGGAAATTCCAAAAAAAAAAGAAAAACCGAGAAGTAAAATTCTTTTACAAGACGAAAATCTCATTGAATTTTGGTGTTCTCTTCACTAACCAGCCAACCAACACGTTTGCATTAAACCGTAAATTTGCATAATGAAATCACAAGGTAAATCGAATTTGCGTGACTTTTTCCGCCCTTCGAGTATAGCCAGTTAATGTGTATCCTACTTCACCTGGATAAGGACCCTTTTTTTTTCTTCTTCTTATTCTATAAAATCCAAAATCTCATTCCATCTTTATACTAAAACCATACGCCAAGATTTACTACCATGCGAGAACGCTTAGTGATTCCCTTTTTTCCTTTCATTTCGTGATAGGTTAAAGTAGATTTTTTGGAACTTCCTCTCATCTTAACTTATTTGTTATCCATCCAAATCCAGTTATATTCCTTTTATTATATATCTATGCTATTTAGTTATCAGTTTGTCTGTCTATATCAGTTATTTTCCAATACAGTGTATACGAATTTTTGGTGTGTGAGGTATCTTTATATATCGGAATTTTTTTCCGGCCTCTTGTTCCTTATATTTCCAAGAAGAAAAAAAGAAGGAAATATATGAAAAAAAATCACTGAAGCCAAGAAAATTTGATCGTGTCGACTTTTTGATTGAACTTAAGTGAATGTTTGTTCTGCTCTTTGCTCATCAAATTTATTTGAATTGAAAGGAAGTTAAAGGAAATCTTCCCACTGGCAATAGCATCTGGTATTCCCCTTTATTTTTTTATATATTTTTCTGGTGATTTTCCAATAAAGAAAACTTTTTTTTTTTGGTTTATACTCGTTATTTTTTTTCGCCTTCGTTTCTTGTTCATATTATTCATTGCGCGTTTAATCTCAAATACCTTTAAGCATCTAATGTTGAGATACATATGTGTACAAGATGATGAGGTAAGTCCCTTCATCATCATCATCATCATCATCATCAAAATCCTCTTTAACTCTTACCCAAGTTCTGTTTTTATTCCAATGGTTGTTTGACTATGGTATATACTCATAAGGGTTACGATGATAAACATAAGATTCTTGATGAGATGAACAAACAGTTTCGTTTAGATAAAATTGCCATATGTCACGTATATGCTGATGGCAGTGTTGAAGGGTATTACACTGGGAAACTTAAATTATTCCCCAAGCCTACAATACCACTTTTTTTTCGTTGTTGTTATTATTATTATTGTATTGATGATCACTGGTATGTTACATATGTGTCTACCAAATGTCACAAAGTACCTTTTCTTTATCGTTTCTTTTTTTTCCTCTAACTTATAGAAAACATTAGATAATATTCGAAAGACATGAGTTGAATTTCTTAATAGAATTGATGAGAAAATAAATTTTTGGAAGACATTTAATAGAACAATGGGTATTAGGAGATTTCAGTATTAATAGAACAATATTATCATTAGGGCCGAGCGTAGGAAGTTTAATATTGTTATGATTATATTCTATTATAAATAAGATTTTCTTTGATGTGCAACAGAAACTCATATATTTACTGTATGCCTATATCTAAAAAAAAAAAACAATAGAATCAGGCTATTTTATGGCATATTTTATCCAGCACATCAACATCAGATAGTAGCACATTTATTCATTTTAGGTTGGTTCCAAAATTTCTACTTACATCTTGTGTCTAGAATTTCTCATGGATTGCGAATCATGGAATGATCAATTGTTGTACAAGGGCTAACAACTTTTATATTGATTTCACTATTATTAACGATGAGACTCTTCCCCTTCTTTGTGTTCTTGCAATAAAGTTGAATAAATTTCTAATCACTTCTCTTCCACAATTAATTAGAATTATTGTAATTTCCAAAGAACAAAAACTTTAATACTCATGAATAAAATATATATTCACCAAAAACAATGTTTCACATTATTTAATTCAAAACCATTGCACCTTGATCCATCTTTTTCCTTCGATTTTCCTTATACAAGAAATGTTGTAAAAGATAAATTAACTTTAAATTATATTGGCCATTCTGTTCTTTCATACTTGTAGATCTCAATCAAAAACCTGTAATAATATATATGATATTTGTATTTCAATCTTTAGAGTACCTTAATTGTTGTTTTCAATCCAGTTTCAAATAGTAAGTCCACGGTTAAATGGTCAGAATTGCCTAGAAAATATCAAATAAAGGAGGAAACTCCTGAAAATATGTCATTGCATATTTTTACACGCAATGAAATGTAGTATATTTAAACTTCCTGCGTTAAAAAAACAAATTTCTAATAGTATATGGGAAAATATATATATTTTCTTTAGAAATTTTAACAATCGTAAATCACTTTGACACAAATAACAGGAAAATGTTTAAATCATGTTCAAGGTATTTATAAAATGTGAACACATATGAAAATATTTAGTTGACATTTGAGTTTTCCTTTATATATAAAAATATATATAGCAAATAGCACTGATAAATAAGCACACATATTTGGTATATATTTATTCTAATATATTTTGAGTTCTAAAAATAGGTGCAATCAGAGGAATTTAAATCTAAAAACAAAAATGAACATAAACTAAAGACTATACATTCCGACATGAAAACATGAAAATATTTGAAAAATGAAACTGACTTTACAAATAGCTCTATAGTGATCCTCCATGAACAAAAATTCTCAAAAAACATAAAACATTATTTTCCTGGAAAAAATAGTTGCGGTATAAATAAAGTGAAAAATTCTTAAAAGAAAAGGAAATGTGCTGAAAATATTCTATGCTAGTTTAAAGGACTTATAAATAGGAGAACTAAGTAATGATAATGAGGTTGTATCAATGAATTTTCTATGTTTTTAAATAATGTAATACAGTTATATTAAACCCACATAAAAGGTCTAAGAAATAAAAAAAACCATATCTCACGAGGAGACATACGTGTCCCTAAACTAACTGAATGAACTTTTGGTACAGATCAAACCAGGGACCCCATGCGAAATACTAGTTAGAACTTTATAATTAGACCTCATCATAGGAAGGATTACTTTACTAGTCCCTATCGTTCTTCGATATATACAAATGACACTTTTCAAGATTACTGATAGAAACGGAAATGTCTTTGATCCTTCACAGTTCCATCTTAGAGAGGTCTGACTATAGAAAACATTTAACAAATAGAAATTCATTCATTTCTACAAAAATCATTAAATTCAAAATATTTTCATTACTAGAAAAAAAAAAAGAATTTTATTATGAAAATTTTTGATGGTAGATCCTTTTAATTACTTAAAAAATATTTAATTTATTAAAAATAAATTTATTCTTCTTCTCAATTCACAAGAAGAAAGTGCATTTGTGACGGAGACGTAAATTTCATTTCATTTTCCACAAAGTTTTCAATTTGTTTGTACAAAAAATGTTTCCGTAATAAAAGACGAATTTATATGGTCAATTTTTGGAACCACATCTAGAAGCACATACATGCTTAATTCCTTATCGTAAATGTACAGATAAATGTTAAACTCTCGTTCCAGACACATATAATAATGAATTTCATACTTATATGAATTTCGAAATTTCAGTGATAATTTAGGTTTCGAAAACACACATCTAGATTATCTTTACTTAAAAAAAATAACTATGAAATTTCTCCATTTCAAAGTTTTCTCCAATTCAATCAAAAACACAATTTTTGAAATTCTTACATCTTTAAATTATATAATTAAAAACTTGGATTAAAATTAGAATTAAAAGGAAGGATGGATGGACAGTGTATTCCGAAAAATTATATTATGACTTCTGCACAACCTCATACTAAGTCTGAAACGCTGCTCAGCCTTTTTTCCTGAAATTAGTTGTAAGAATTCTAAACGTTTCTCTCAAAATGATTAAATAATTTAGAACGTAAATAGAAATTTTATGAATCAGAATAGAACCAGATTTTATCGTTAGCTCACGTCGTTGAAAACTGATATTGCAGTTGGGAAATCTCAAGTTCCAATCCGGGTCTCGGCAATTTCATATTAATATTGTTTATTTCCTACAAAGCTGGGAAAGTTTTCAATTGAATTCTGTAATTCAAGGCAGATTCAATTGAATTAATCTCTTAGGAAAGATAGTATATGAATGGTTGTATCACACGTTTATTATAATAGTTAAATGCGATGCTTAAGAAAATTCTAATGCCAAACACTTAATGGTATTGCATAGACAGTGGAATATACGGTACAAAAGTAAGTTCTCCATATTCTACTCACTCTGATATATAGTCTAGACAAGTGTTCGTTAAATCAAAAATATATTAAAATAAAAAATTTCATCTGGTCTATTTTTTTTGCGAATAATAATACTTTTATTTCGTTTCATTTTTTGGCTTTTAGGAAGCCTTATATGACATAAGCACAAAAAAAGTTTCCTTCCCTATTAAATACTATCCCGAAAATCTTTCTTCCTAACAAATATATAGTATAAAACTTTCTCCATCTAAAGCTGGGAAGAATAACATCAAGTTATATGTACATATAATATAAATAGACATAATATAAGTAAAACCTGATATCTAGAATGAGAAATGACTTATCAATTTCCATCTTAGAGATCTGATCTCAAAAATGATGGCCATGATCATATTTTATATGAAAAAAAAAAAAAAAAATACTATGTCGTACGTGTGCTCCATAACGACGAACTGAACTGATATTTTTCTTGGAAAAATCAAAAAAAAAAACTTGGCAGAATCTTGTATGCATTACAAAAATATATTTTTTAAGAACATATTACTAAACTTATCAAAGTATAATACATATATACCAACAGATATCATATTTTCTATTTTACCTGATACCAATGTTATTATACCATATCTACTGATCCAATCCACATATATAAAAACACCCAACAAAACTATCTATAGCATTTATACTATCATCTATTCAACAATATCTTTTACTAACATTACCTTTCCCAAGAAACTACGTAGTTCTAGAATGGTAAATTCCTTTTGGCTCGTTCCTTTAGTCGTTGTCCTTTAGCTTGTTCACCTTTTTTTCCCATAGTTATATACGAATACTAACCATTTTGACGACCTGAACTAAAAGTTCAGGGTATTTAGAATCTTCCTCTTATATAAAGATTGGTGGAAGGCGGCATTTATATATAGAGCACCTCATACCATATTTGAAGAAAGTTATAGTAATGCTGATATGGTTAGTATTAGTCTTTAGACTAAGTGTGAGATACAAGAACCAAAAAAAATTGGGTGGGTAACATATTGGACGACATTTCAGGAAATAAAAAAGTACTTTACCAAAAGATTTTTCTCTTCTTTTTTATATTATTAAGAATATTGTATATGTGGAGAAACTTTATTTCAATGCATATCATATGATATAATGCATAATATTTTTGTTGGAAACATCGGGGCGACATGTTTTGTAATTTTGTCGTTATTGCTGAATTGTTATATAGTTGATGGAGATTGGTAAATATATTCCAATAAAATGAACATTTTTCTTTTGTATTTATATGAAAATTGATTTATTAAACAATTGTAGAGTTGGTATAATAAAGTTATATTTCATAGAATTGCAGATACATATCGATATATTTTGTTTTTTGATTTCATATTTTTTTTATTAGGAAATATTGAATTTTCTTTAATTATAAATTTTTTTAATTACCTAAATATGACCTCGAAATTATATATATTTAAATATCATTAAAATTCGCTTATAAATTTTCGGAAAATTATCCATTTGAACTTGACTTTAATAATTGCTAAAAATTTAAAAATTAGATTAAATCTGGTAACAGGTTATTAAACATGAAATTAGTTAGTATTTCAATACGTTTTCTCTTGTCATCAATATGAAAATTTTCGATATAAAATTCTGAACAATTTTCATTTTATATTCAGTTTTATTACAAGCGCTGTTGTTCAGACTGGGAAAAATGTTCACATTAAAAGCGAAGTTTATTTTATTTTTCATTTGCACATTAATTCCAAACTACTCAAATGTAAGTTTATAATATAAAAATATTTTATATTAAAATAGTAAATTTTGATTAAACAGGGTGTTTTGGAAAATTTATTGAACGTTATGTAGAAGAAAAATTAAACATTTATATATAATTCGATTTGGACTTTCTAATATATAGGAGTATTAGAAGTGGGATTTATTTGCTGTATTAAAAATCAAAATACTGATATATGTCCTCACTTTATGTTACATTGTCAAAAATTTCATAGCCAGGAAACGAACTTGAGATGATTAAAAACCATTCTGAACGACGTAAACAAACGAGAACTCGCGTTTATCCTTTGTTGGTTTCTTAATGCCTATGGTAGGTACTACCAGAAGATACATATATTAGTTTTGTCACTAAGTATGTAACACATCGAAATAATCATCGTAGAACAGTTTCAACGGTATGGTTGTGTAGAGAATCAAAAGTTACATATATAGATTTATGCATGTCCGTCCGTCCGTGTGCAAGATAATTCAAAAACGCGTTTTCTGATTTTGTTGAAATTTAAAATGTAAGTTAGTTATTCATTAACTTGATTTGGTATTGCATTTCAGCAAAATCGACCGAAAGGAGCGATGCTTTTAAGCAAAAACTAGAGTGACCAGAAAGTTATGTCGTTTTTGATATGGTTTTTCGGATTTAATTGGAAAATTTGTGAAGCAATTTCGTTTAAATTTTAATTCTATTGACTGATTACATGAATATACGATACCACGTTAGAGTTTAGTAAAATCGGTTCCAGGATAGTGAAGAAAGAAATAGTCCTAGGAGAAAATAAAGTATCTTTGATGTGTTTTAAAAACTGATAAACTGATTTTAATAAAATTTGCAGATTAGATTTATGCTATTAGGATCTTGGTTATCTGAAATTTTAAAAAGAGGAAACAAAGTTATGACGAAAAGTCTTGAAATATTGTTAGTTTTCACAGTTTCTCTGTCCCCTTTCTGCCATAGGCCATCAAAAAGTCGGCTATAGGGTGATTTTTAGTTACTATATGTTTTACCTTTAGTTTTGATTTAATTTGCCTTTAGTTTTGATTTCAATTATGCAATGATTAATTGTTAATTCTTATATTGCAACTAAATTTCTGCAACTCCAACACAAGTTTAAATGTTTCAAATATACCTGCCGAAAAGGTACTATATATCATCGAAAAATACCAAATTAATCTCAAAAGCTTTGCATTTATCTGATTTGAGCTGAAAAATATTACCATACTAAATTCTATACCAAATATGTGCTCATTTGAGCTTTTGTATTACTAATAATACTATATTGTGTATTCTAGGACCGAGTAAAAATAACAATACAATTTGCTGAACACCCTATATATATCTAAATAAATTTTGTTAATAAAAGTAATACTATTTTTTCCAAAGGCTTCCAAAAATGTCGTAGTAAAAGAATTGACATGTGATCACAATAAAGAACGAATCAATAATGTCACATGTAATATCAATCAAAAAGGACCTGAACATACCTTGGATCTATCAGCTACATTATTGAAAGAAGTAAAAGATGTGATTGTAAGTTGAAATTATTGATAATATATAATTTAAATAAGATAATAATTGATTCTTTCGAAAAAGGTACATCTTGAAATCCTAAAAAATACTGGTCCACATTCCAATTTAATCGTAAATGTGACTGAAGATTTTTGTAGTTTTATGGAAAGTACAGCAACCACATTTTATACTGAAATTGTTGTTAAAATGTTCCGAGATATATCGAATATTGATCATAAATGTCCATACAATGTAAGCCAGACATTTAAAAATACATGAGAAAATGTTTTAATATTTTATTGAATTTTCACAGGGCTACATTTATGTTGATGGTATTAATCCAGATCCGAGAGTTCTTCCATCCGGAATACCAAACGGTGAATACGTTGTTAATATTAAATTTTATGAATATAAACCGGAGAATATTTTGGGAAGTGTTAAAATTGTTTCAGAACTAAAAGATTGATAAATTTAATAAAAATGTCTAAATATTCAAAATTGAATAAATTTGATATGAATTTAAAAGAAATTAGATTTTTAATTGTATATAATTTGATATTTAATAGAAAATTGGATTTATTACTAATTCAAGGTAGTGAGTAACCAGGCAACTCCATTAGACTTTTTTCAAGACTTATTTTCAGTCGGACTGAAAAAAAGTCTTGTGGAGACTCTAAAATTTGACGTTTTTTGTCAGTCCGACTGAAAATATGTCTTAAAATAAGTCCAATAGAGTCGTGGGGTGAGTTTATCGTCCAGAAACCGAATAATACCAAATCTGATCGCCGAATTTCAAATTAGTTTTTATAAATGGCATCGAATTCAAAAGTAACATCGATTATTTAAATAATATCTTTAAAATTCAAAAAAAAGATGAACTAACATATTTAAGACTAGAATTAGGAATGAAACTCCCCGAAAATTTCAACACAGTATCAATTATCTTTTCGTTATCCAATATTGCCACTACATATAGATGTTAAAAATAATACAAGGAATGTTTGGACAACGATCTCGAAAACCCGTCTAACGATTTTCACGAAACTTGGGAGTTAAGAGTTTTCGGGGACTAGAAATTGATCCAGATAGGTCTCATCTCTGAGAAAATTCGTTTTCTCCTCCCCTCGATACCTCTCGCTTTGTATTTTCGAATTGGGTGGTCCGATCTTAATGAAACTTTACAGTATTACTAAGGGGGCTAAAGGCTTTCAATTTTCCGACTACAAAACTCACTTTCCCCTCCCCTCGATACCTCTCGCTTGGTGTCTTCGAATTACGTAAAGGGATCTTAATGAAAATTTGCGATATTGCTAGGGAGTAAGGTTTTTCGATATGCATAAAAATATCACTTTTTAGATATCTATCGGCAGCGATAAATAGTAACTACAAAACCATCAAGTTCCCTGAACCTCATTATACGAATCAGGTTGCAATTAGAATCGGATTCAATTACTCAGAGACAGACTGCATTGGGAATTACAATTCATGGCCAATTGTAATTACTATTTCAAACTGCCTGTAGTATAACTTGCCAGTTTCATCGCGACCGGGGCCTTTGCACTCTGATATATTGCTCGACCCATTACATTTTGATGAGCAGTCGACTACTTCAACTCAACCTAGCCGTGCTGCTAAGACCAGAAATAGAGAAAGAATATCCGAAATCAAGGTTACCGAAAATTTATTGAAAAATTCCCGAAAATTGAAACATGGATATGTAGGAACTTTCACATTTCTATATTTTAAATTTTTCGCAATTTTTCAGCATACTTTAACTTTGCCTTACCGAGTAAAGCTCGGTCCCCCAGTACTAGATGTTAACTGTGGTCTTTGGAAATTTATTTATCGGCCCACAACATCTCCTAGTTATCAACCAACTTACAACTTAATTTCGGGTAATCGAAAAGGTATTATTCAGCCGAACTTCATTTAACCATAACTAACCTAGAACTCAACAATTATCCAGAGCTTCAATTTACCATAGTTTACTATCCCACACCTATATGTGTTGATATTTTCAAAGACACCTTGTCTTTACTAATAGCAAAAGATACTATAAATTAATTTTAGAAAATCGCTTTTAGAATTTTAGCCGTTTATCAAATTTGAAATTTATGTAGAAACAATTAGACAAGACCATATAATAGATAATAATTAGTGAACATCATTAAAACACTATCAGATATAAAGATACCTACTATTATAATGGGAATTTATTAATGTTGACTACTGAATGATAAACGTTCAAGATTTCATATATAAAATGATATAATATACATAATAGTGATATGAAATATATTCGTAAATTCATTATTAATAGTTAAATAAATATAGACAAATAATATATAATATCTGCAAGGGATGAAATAGAAATTCTACTAAAGTTTAATATAAGATAAACGTTTGTCGGTTGTCACAATATTATTCACTTGACCAAATAAATTATGCTTGACTAACTGACTAATGATTTAAACTTAAGGGTCAATTATGCACAAGCACAGGATATATACATTTGATAACAACAATAATTTAAATAGGTAAATTGTAAATCGGATCCATTAAATAAAGATCTATTACAATTGATATTATATTTAACTTTTGGTATATACAAATATATCGTAAATCATTTCCTAAAAGATAAATGAATTTAAGGATAATCCATGTATTTTATAAAGGGTGATTTTTTAGAGGTTTGTTTTTCGAATTGGCCAGCTGATAGATAATTTATGCTCAGTTTGGTTTGCCATTTCACCATGAATAAACTCACGGTTGAGGAACAATCATATCCAAATTTGCTTTGAAAATCGGTCCCATTGTTTTATCGCTAAATTGTGCTCAGTGCCGAGGTTTATTTTTGGCTCAATGGGTTTATTAATACACAAAATTGTCATTTCTAGAGTAGGACCAACCTATAAGAGACTCTAGAGATCCCAATACATACAAACAAATGAGGTTTACATGCTGGGGGCATCATTGGTCCTTATTTCTTTAAAAATAAGGCGGGACCTCTTGTTACGGTCAATCAGGTCCGGTAGACCATGATGAATGAATATTGATTCAAAAATATGGATGACATTCACCCTGCTGAGATGTGGTTTTAAAAGGAAGGTGCTACGTGCCATACAGCGACAGAAACTATCGATTTATTGAAATCTCAATTTAGCGATAATGTGATTTTGAGAAATATGCCTGTAAATTGGCCTTCAAGGTGGTGTAATCTGCCATATCTTGAACATCTTCTATGGGTTTACGTGTAGTTACTGGTTCGGGCTGATAAACTAGCAACAATTGGCTAACATTATTCGTGTTATTCGTGTCATATGGCCGCCATTGATCGAAAATACAACCAAGAATTTAACTGACAGTATGCGCTTTGTCAAGAACAGTCACGGTGGCCATATGCTCAAAGTCATTTTTAAATACTATTGACATGAATAGGTCTTTCGAATAAAAAATCACCCTGTATAATTTTCTATAAAAATGAATAGCCCACAATTATTATTTAACTTTAATTCTATATATTCGAATATTTTGGCACATCATCATCAAAACAATTGTTAAACATCATTTGAAATTTTTCACATATATTATTTTAGCATTTATATCCTTATTTTCATGCTCCTTTTTTTTTAGTATATTTGTAAAATTGAAAAGCTTAACTTGTTTGTTGTTTTATGAATTGAAATTGTGCCTAACGAATATGTACTCTGTTGAATATGGATATTTTTTATCCTACTACATTGTATAAAATTTCGAAAAAGACGAAAAGGCCCATACCCAAATATATTCCATATAATATGTGTAAAAATTTAACATTTTGTTATGTCTCGGTGTCCCATAATCGAAGGAAATAAAATTTTCATGAAATTCAATTTGGTCTAAAGAAAATTTCAAGTTTTCTTTTTTTGGAAAGCAAAGAAAAATGATAATAAAAAAAAATGTATATACTTATATATATGTACTGAAAAGACAAACGTTATGGTTATAAAAAGAAAAATACAAGATATTCGTTTAGAGATAAAAAGAAAAGCAACAATATTATATAGAAAATAAGAAGTACAAACAAAAATACTAAGAAAAAAAGGAAATTTTAGTACTATATAGTAAGTAGAAAGTGGTCTGAAGATAATATAAAAACGAAGTCAGAATTCGCATACCATATAGTATAAAGTATCTATACATATAGTAAGAATACAAAAGATGTCATAATCTTAAAACTTTAAGAACATTTCTTGGTCTTGAGAGTATTTTCTATAACAATTACCTTTCTTATATTATATATATCCTGGTTTTCAAAAACATATATAGTATAAAGCCCATAACAACACAAAAAAAATAAAGTAACAAAGAAAAGAAACTCATTCGGTTTAATTTTGTTAAAGAAAATACTATATACTTGTACTATGTGCAAGTTCTTTATATGAAAATCATTTCAATGTATGTTCTTTTTACTTACATTATTGCTTAACTAAAAATTTCAAATTAAATAAGTTAAACTGACTGAAAGTTAAAGCTTACATTTTTTATGTTATATTAAACTTAACCTTAAAGTTTGTATGTATACATGAGTTTTGCATAGAAGAAATGATCTTAAGATTTTCTAGTTCTAGAAATTAAACTTTAGTATCTTTTATATTTTTTTTTTTAGCTTTGAAATAAACCAAAAGAAATGATTTCTAAAGTTTAATTTTTACATAAGGTAAAAAGAAAATCTGACCACTATTTATAATATTACATTTTAGCTAGAAAATGTTCCACGGTCTTTATAAAAGAAAACCTGAACTTTCCTGAAACCCCAAACACATATTAAGTGTGACTTTTTCATCGGAGTCAGGGTCAGGGTCTACTTCATAACATGTAAAAGCAACAACAACATAACCCAAGTATTTATAGGGGCCAGGGAATGAAAGCCCAATAGATTTTAGTAACGTATTGCAAGAGATGTCGTAGCCATCGTTTTCCATATAAATGTCGATATTGTGATAAAATCAATTTCATAAATTCGTAGCATTTATTTTATTTACGCATAATTTATTTAAAAAATGTTGGAAAGTTGAATTTTTTTTTTTTATTCTCGAGACTCAGATCGACCCTGACCCCGATGAAAAAAACACAGCAATTATTAAATATCACAGAAACAATAGATGCAACAATCACTGACATTTTGATTACGATAATTCTAGAATTATTGCCCATTTTCAATTTAAATAAGTTCTGGAATGTTTCCATGATGGTTATATGAAGGCGAACTTATCGAAACACACAGACACAGTTGGGAACTTAGGCAAGTAAGCTGATTATCAAAGATATTTTGAAAGTGATTGTTTGAAGTGTGTTTACACTGCGCGAAATATTAAAACAATTTGATAGTGATTACTGAAAATAGTGGTTTTCCGTTGTAAATAAACATTAAATCTGGCAAAAACCTAAATCCCATAACATACAAATTCAATAATTTTCATATAAATTTATTTGTTCAGTTGGAACCTAATCAATTATTCGAAATTTGAAAACTTTATTTATTCACAAAATGGATTATGATTTCAATTAGAATGAAATCAACAATCTTTTAATTTCTGTATTTAATAAATTTCAATCCTATTATCCACCACAATAATTTTGTTCAAAATATATTAAAAATTAAATACTATTTTTGACACTATCGCGAAATCGATGAATTAAAACACAAACAAAATTTTCGTATCTGTTTCGACATTCTCAATGGAATCAATTCAATTATATTTGAAAATCGAAAATAATAAAAATCTCAAATAAATGCATATCAAAAACTTTCGTCAATTTCATAAAAAATAAAAGCTTGTTAAAATAAACCGATATATATTTAAAAAGAAAAAAGAAAAAAAGTAAATAAAAATACATTATTTTCAACCCCAAAGGATCACCAACAAAACCTATTAAACATGAAGACAATACAAATCGTATATGATGAATTCTTCTCATAGTTTTCTATCTTTAGGAAAAACCATATAACATATAGTATAACAACATACGAACGGTCAGACTGTTACCAATCAACAAGAATTGGCCCTTGACCACAACGACATATATTGGAAAACTGGCATATATGACCGCAAATAATATAAAATCGTATATATGTAGAATGTTCACCAAATAAAACCAATCTTGCCTTTTAAAACCGAACTCCTATATAGTCAAGTATCAATCAATGAAATGATAAAAAGCAGAGAAGTTCACTTACAAAAAAAAAATAAATATATAACATTGATAGTTAAATCGAGGATGAGGATTCATTCAACCAAAAAGAAAATGATGAACAAATTTTCCGAGGAAATATGTACCAAGGATAATAGAAAAAAAGAAGTCTTTTATATACCATAGAAAATGACAAACAGAACAACGACAACATTTTCATTTCAATCTAAAAAAAAAAAAATCTGAATTCTCGTTTAAAATATATCGAATGAATAGAAGAAACTCCTTTCAGCACCTTTCTTTAGTTTTTCTTTTGAACACCATATCAACTTCTGTTCCATCCAAAATACAAAAATACAAACAATCCATTCATTTTTACTGGAAAAATAAAAATCTAACTAAGTGAGTAAACAGTTATTGCACCCTTTGGACCAGAAAAACTCTCATAAAGGCCAATATTTGAGATTTGTTGTCGATATGAACAACTGTTTGTTTATTGAACTGACTTTTCTTATTCCGTATTTATAAGAAAATCTTTACGGATTCATATATATATACATATATGTATGTCCAACTAATTCCAATATCTCCAACTCAATGGATAGGTTCATTTCGATTTCCACTCAATAGATTTGTAGATAGTTATATATCGTATAAAATTGTAGATTAAATCAACAAATATCTTTCGGGAAGGATATGTGAACAATTGTATATATAAAATTGAGATCCTCATCTAAGAAGTTATCAATAAAATTGCTATCCTGAATTGGTTTCGATTCGTTAACACAATATCAAAATTGGAATTTTTCTCGATATGTCGAACTTACAAACATTATAAAACTGTTAACAAAAATAGGATAAGAAAAACTTTTATTATGATATCCAAAATTGTTTTCTTCTATAGAAAATTTTGATCGAAATTTTTCAAATAAAAAAATATTTTTCATTTGATTTTCTTTTCTTCGAGACGAGAATAAAATTATCCAATTGGGATTTGTAACACTTAATAAGTTTGAAAAGAATAATATATTTTCATAATCGTATAATGATTTAATTTTGAAATAAAATTTTATTACTATTTTGATATAGAATTAGATTGGATATATAGGAATTGGTATCTGAAAATTATATACAAGTCTCGTAAATATTGTTTTCAATTGGATATTTCCTGGAAGTTTGAAGCAAACTGTAGTTGAAACATTGAAGTATATACTTGAATACGATAATCACCTCAGTGAAGACGATAAAAACACTGTTTCTGATTGACTTGAAAAAAGGCAAGCGAACACAGCTTAGGAAATTAAAATTTGATAAAAATATTCCCAATTCTGGAAAAAGAATGTACTTCATTTTGAACTTCGGCTTACTACTTACTAGGGCCATCTACATTTGAACATTTTAAAAATTTCATCTGGTTTTGATATGTTTTCTTCTTTCGCATAAACTTAAAAGGAGGAAAAATGTTTATTATTTTAAAAATTCCTTAAAATTTACTAAAATACAATTTAAAAAAATTAATTTTATTGAATCAAAATGAAAAAAATTCTATTCTGAAAATTATAAACAAAATCGTAATTTTATGAACCTTTTGGAATGACAAGAATCATTGTGAAAAAAAGAAGATGTGCCATGGGTCATCCAGAAGTATCATTAAAAAATAATTATAGTAATTAAAATCGGACATCTGTCTAGGGCATAAGATATCCAAATTCATTATTTAAAAACCTTTCTATTCCAATAACCAATTGGTAAAACATTCTACTTTCAAAATTTGTTTTTCAGAACAAAAAACCGTGTTAACTTAAACATAAAAATCAACCTTAAACTTCAAAATGTTTTTCCAGTAACTTTAAAATACTTATCCAAAATAATGTTTGTATTTTCAGGCCAACTCCAAATTTCAAGTCAATCTTTGAAACTTTCAATGCAGTCTAGTAATTGCTAGAATAGTTTTAAATCCTTTTTAGTTGACAGTAGATTGTGTAAATTTTCTTTAATCGCTTACCTATTCAGTCAGAAAATTACCTTTTCATCAGTTCCAAAAAAAAAGATTTTCATTCAAATAATTGTCTTTCTTTAAACATATTCAATTCAAAAAAAGTTTAACACTTTCAAGAATATTCGTTTAGTAATTTCAAAGAATTCTTCCTCAAAACTAGACAAAACTTAAACCAAAGGTCTCATCTACCAGATCCTTGCAAATATAAAGAAAACTTTATTACATTTCATATACAATATTTAAGCTAAGCATATCCTAAATATAATATAATATTTATTTCATATGGAAACCATTAAACATTTCCTTTTCCTATTCTAAAATCTAACTTGTCATGATATTTTCCCACAATATTCTTCAAACTTTTCTTTTTTTTTTTTGTTCCAGGATCTTTACAACTTACTCGTATATAATACAGGTTCTCTTCTGCATCAATTCAAATCTGTTTAACCTTCATTTATATTGTACAAGCTATACACTTAGCAATTCAAATATTAGACATGATGCACTAGTATAGAAATGTGAAAATTTTCCGTCATCTGGTACATTTTATAATACAATATCACTTCCTTGCTATTTTGGATCTTACATATCCTATATTATTCAGAAAAGACCAGACACGAAAGAAAAAAAAATGTATGTAAAGATGTCATGGAAGAAATAAAACAAAGGAAGAACTTATCAAACAGGATTCATGAAATAGAAACGTAAAAGAAATTCAGATATCCTTATATTGGATGGGTTAAAAAGTCATCGCGTTTCTTTTGAAATACGAAATTTTGTACCGGAAACAAAAATTTCCACAGATCAACTCTAGAACTTCTAAGGTTTTTTTGATTGAAAACCGAGACAAGGCATTTTCACAGGCTTCGTTTGAACTCAAATTTATATCATGAAAGGATTTTTGCAGAAACCGTAACAAATAGTAGTCTGATAGTGCAAGATCAGAACTATGCCGTGAATGCAGCAAAAGTTCCAGCCAAACTCTTTCACTTTTTGGCGAATGTCCAAGCTTGTCTAGCTTTATCATTATGAAGCATAACATTTTTTCGGTCTAATCAATTCTGGAGGCTTGATAGTTTGACGGCTTTCAATCAACACTCGGTTTCGATATGTTAAAATTCTGAGCAATCTCTCATGTCATCTTCCAACAACTCAATAACTCTTTGGACCATCCAATAACATATTGGGAATGTTGAAATATATATGAAATTGTATAAAATGCAAATACTTCTTTATATAGGGAACGCATTGTTTAAAAAGTTTCACATATGAGATGACATGTTGAAATTGTTTCACATATGCACATAAAATTCAGCTCATTGGAAATCGGATATGTTCCATCTTCATCGTATTTCTTTTTTAAAATTTTTTTCTTTCTTGTACACATTTATGCAAAATTTAATGGAAAGTTTATACATATTTTGTACATATATTGGGGGTTATGGATTTGTTACACATAGATTTTATAAATAGTCTCCAATGGGGGTTATTTCGTTTTGAAGAAACTTCTTAAATTGAAAAATTTTCACCTGACCTGGTTTTTGCAGGTTTTCGTATTTTCCAAATGTTCTTTTATTTTGTGTTAAAACTTTTAGTTTTTCTTATTCCTTTATTCAATAAAGAAAAAAGCTAATTTAAAAAAAAAGGATAAAATTAGTAGTCGACTAAGAAAAAAGAAATAGGTAATTAGTTTTCATTTAAATTTAATCGAAAAATGTTCGTTTATAGATAAAAATAAAAGTTTATGGGAAAAACTACTTCATTGTTCCATTTCTTTTGGTTTGCATAATTAAAATCTGTTCAATTTGAATCATCTTAAACTTTCTTAAAGTCGCCGGTGGCTCCAATCTGATGCATGAATAACAATCTATTAAAGTGAAACTGCAATAAAGTTCAATAAGTTTATTTTTTCATAGATTTCACATATTAAAACGCAACAAATCTATTTTCACAAAAATTAAATTAAAGCTCTGTAATCCTGGATTTTTCTTACAAAAATGAGTCAAAGGTGTTTTTATTAAAGGTGAAGAAATCTGCCGTGATTGTGTGCTTAAACGAATCAAATAATATGCTTGCAAAAATTTGAAGTTAAACCATTAGAATGCCTTAACAGATAAAATGCTGCTTTGCAGAAAATTCCTTTAATGGTGTAAATTTGTGGTCAAAAGAAGCCTGTGAAAGTGACTGGTCTCGGATTTTCGTTCAGAAAAAAGTCAGAAATTTTTGTAGTGACAAGTTAAATTTGTCACTGCCAAAAAATGACAAAATCTCATCAACAAAAATAGGTTTTTGTTATTAGCCTATACAATAGAACTCAATAACGTGATGTATGATAACTTTACTAAAATAAAAGCAAACCCTGAATTTACTAACAGGACGATAAAATGTTTTTCTAGGAGAAATTAGATACTCATTTTATTTCCTTAATTCTAAAAGTATTTATATTAAAAAAAAATTTGCATGCATGAAATATAACATAGAAAAACGAATTTCACACTTATTTCAAATTTTGCACGTTTATTCACTCAACAAGCCAAAATGATTCTTTAGAAGCAAAGAAAAAATTCTTATACTAAAACTCGTATAACAAAAAAAAAAACAATAAAAATCCTGGAACATATATGAACACCCTACGAAATTGTTTTCCATTATCTTTTCTTCCGTGGAAGAAACAATTTCGTTGTTGCAATAAATTTTCCTTACTTACTATATATATACTTTTTATATATCGTCCCACTTTTACTCGATATTTTTTTTTTGAATCGTTTCAGGACGTGTTTTATTTGAGCTCTTTAACTCCTTTATACTCAACTTAATATTCTGTCTACCTTCGTTCTAAAGGCATTTAGTTTTATTCTTGCCTTTTCAATTTATCCATCGTGCCCCATTCACAATAACAAGAAAAAAAGGCTTGTTGAACGTGGTATATACTAATTCCTGATCCGTTGGCTTTTCCATTTTCATTCATATAAGTTTAAAAAATAGGAAAACAAAAATGAACTTCTTATAAGTTAAAGGAAAACTCCACCTTTCATACGATATATGTTCTTACAGGAAACACAATCGAACCACTTTATTTTCTAACATATATATGTATAGCTACAACCTTATTTAATAAAGGAAAAGGATTTCTTTTTGGACTCTTTTTTTTTTCTTTGGAAGCTTATAACTGAACTAATAGTTTTGAAATGAGTTTAAGTATTCATTTTCTGTGATAGCACTTTTAAAGGTGGAGAGGTATTTTAAATGGCTTGTATCACAAAGGAGGAGGTAGAAATAATAATTTTCAAGATATAGAGTAAGTAAACTATGCATGTTGTTCAGTTGTTAAGAAAACTGACTGGTCAATCCTTAACGCCTTTACATATGAATTGTCTAGTAGAAATTTTTAGTGGATTTGATTAAATTTCAAACAATTACTTCCAATTGTTCTGCCATATTTATAAATCGATCCACCAAAATATGATACCCCACACATCCTCATCCACATGTTACTAATTCATGGAGAAAACTTTTCTTAAAAAGAAAATAAAAATTATATTAAGTTAAAGAATTTTCGTTGTGTGATAGGTCACATCTGTTACGAATAAAAATATTCTGGACGAGATTCTCTAAGGACTGCAGTAAGATTGTACGTACGCCAAAGCTTTGTATACCTAAACTTTGAATGAAGTAACTATAAAATAATTCCACCCCTATATTCTGTCCATACGAATAAATTGTATATGTTTCTAAGTTGGTCCATTTTCTGGGGGTGTTTTTCAAGTTTTTATCATTTTATTCATCTTACGTAAATCTAAGGTAGGATTAAAATTGAACCCGGAAAAAAAACACAAGGTTCCAGTTCCAGTAAGAAATAACTGTTATGTTATCCTTAAAACACCACACCGTACCTAATCTTGATATATATATGATTCTCAATATATAATATCTACCTTCTGTTTATATCTGTAGTTGTGACAACCTTTCCTGTAAACTTCAAATTTAAAGTACATATCATAAGCTCTAGAAAAAAAGAACTTGGACGAGGCGGTAGCCTGAATTTTTTACCTAATCTGGATTATGGTTCACAAAAAAAATAATAACAAAGTATAAATGTTCATACTGAAAAGATATACTCTAAATATATTCGAAATAAATCCGAAAATTGTTTTTTCTGGTTATTATTATTTTGTTGTTTTTAAAACAGAAAATTTAAACTTTATCGCCAGAATAATGATCAAGTAATTAACATATTTCAATTTAAACTAAATATATAGAAACTATTGTAACTTGACTATACTATAGTTTTGTACTCCATTTCAAATTTATTTCCATTTCGTATCCTTTAATGTTTAGCTATGAACTTAATTGTATCAAAGTTTTACGAAACCATGATAACAATCGCCAGTAAGAAAATATTTACTACACAATTTCCATTCATCGGAGACAAGATGAAATTCATTTAGTTTTAGATCATTATTCCTTGTCATTTATATGAAAAGTTAATTTCCCTTGGAATCAGTATACCATCCAGTATATTGATATACTACATCTATTTCTTTCTTGATCTAGGTCCTAGGAGATAGACTGTCTTAACGAAATATTAAAAGTTGAACTATTTATTTGAAATATACATTTTAGTTTTTATTCTACTTTTAAAGACCATAATTACAAAATATTACTATTCATAGTAAGGCAACACATGAAACATACATAGATGTAGATGAAAACCTTGATAAGATAGACAGATGTAGCCGAATAAGCATCAATATGTATTTGTAGTTCAAAAATAAGTCTAACGTATAGACTTAAGAAATTCAAGATTTATGATTCAAATTCTAGAATAGAGAGACTCTTACGAGTATCATATCCTTGTCACACCAAGTATCTGACGGAAAGTGTTGACACGCTCGGAGTATGTCAACACTTTCTGTAAATATTAATATAGAAAAGAACTGACCGACTGTAATAAAACTTAACGTAAAATTCATTATGGTCATAGTCATGGATGACATTAAAAACTATCCATATATATTCTGCTGGTTTTGAGGTGTCCTTATAGATGACCAAACCACAATATAATCTAGATTTTAAATTAAATAAAACTTCTATGTTTAATGTCCTTAATAGAAGTTTGAACAAACAAAAACCAGAATACAGCAAAAGAAAGAGTTTTATGTAAGTATACGAAAATAGAAATCTAGGAGAAAACTTTTTCCTTAACTTCAGTGTAATTTACTAAACTAATTATATTTGATTATTTTAACAAGATTAAAGTAAATACCATAAAAATTTGAAATGAAAAAGTAAATTAATTAAATTTCTATTTAATTTTATAGAAGCTAAATATTAATCATATTATTACTTTTAATTTATTAAAGTCCTTCTTTTATTAAGTTTTCAGAAGATTAGATTCCATCGTGAATGTAAGTTAGTCGAATTAAGATTAATTAATAGAATCATCCAAATCCTTCGAATATATCCGTTTTTTCGAATTTTATAATATCAAAAAAAATATTTTCCTATGATTCCGGCTCAAAACTATTTCTCATTTTAAAAATTTATATAATATTTTTCTTCATTATATTATCAAGAAAATCCTGTCATCTATTCTTGAAAATCATAAACGTTTAAAAGTGCCTTCCTTCTTTTCACTTGCAAGTTATTACTTTGAAATTGTTTTCTTTTCTAACCAAGTATTTTATAGATAATAAAATTTTCCGTAAGTTATGAACACTTAAGAAATCCTCATCTCATTTTCCCAAGCATAGAGGCAAGTCCTATATAAGCTTTCGGCTAACTGTTCATTCGTTTACACACACTATATTTTGATATATCTTATTCTTGAAACGTGCAAATATTGTTAACAACAAGAAACTCTTTATGGTTAACAAACAACGAAAATGGTTTTTTGGCTAAAAATTTATATCTATCCCTGATACATGCTTATCCTTTTGATCTATACTCGGGGGCCCATAAAGTCGAAGACCCAAATTAAATGAAAATTTTCTCCAATGTACATATATATGCATGCAGATTCAAGTATATGGATAATTCTGAAGTCCTGAAGATGTGATGTGACATTCATTTTTCTTTACTTTTCCTTTTTCCTGATACGATTTCTAACATGAGTACAAGTGGAATACATTTATTATTATTCAAAATAATAAAAACAATACAAAACAGGAGATCGGAAAGGATTTTATATTTGTTTCAATTTTATTTATTATTAAATTTATTATAAAATCGCATTTAATATTAATTTTGAAAATATTTCCTGAAATAGTCCAAATCGGCAAATCCTATTATTAACCGAACTTGTATAATATAGTATTATATAAAAGGTAATAATATCTAATTATATAAGAAAATTGGAGATTTCCTTTGAGATTTATTTTAATTAGTAAATTATTAAATTAAAATCGATTTTTACTTTTAATCTGATATTATATCATAATTATCGATGTAAAATAATTGTTCAGAAGGGTTTTATTCAAATATCATTTAAGATCTTTTAACATGTCCTGAAAGAATTAAAGAATAGAAATGTTTTTAACAAATGACCAGGAAACTAAAGTTCTCTCAAAGCATCATGTCTGCTGTCATTTATTGGGAATTCTATCGGTGCTTACCATACATTTTATAGGTTCTTATTTAGCGCCGTATAATATCGGGCGCTAAATTAGTGCTCGATAGAAAATATGTACTAAGCGACATCTGTCAAATGGTAGATGACGCAAATCAAAATTTTAATTTTTTTTGTTCTATTGTTTCGTCAAATAATATCAGTAGTCCGAAATTAAATATTATAAGAACAAAGATTTAAAAAATCGTTCTTTTGAGAAAGTAAATTAGTGCCCAATAGAATTCCCAGTGAAATACAGCAGTCATATTGATATTCTTTGATGTATTTCTGAACTAGCTTTTAGTTCCAGGAACGCAGGCATGTTCCGTCTCTAAAAGAAAATCGCAGCCACCACTAGTGGTAACAGAGGATGAACGAGGCAATTTATTTAATTTGTGCTTCTTAGTCCTGTTTAGATATAAAAGGTCCTTCTGTACAGACGGAAGTCTTTCTGTTTTTTTGTCCTTCAGTCGTTTTGTTCTTTTATCCTTTCATGATCTTGTCCTTCTGTATGTTCTATGATGTCATTAAAAATGTACATTTTGGTAAACAGTTGTAATCAATTTAAACGTGAAGAAAACCGCTTTCCAATCAAATTCGGGACGGAAAAGTCAAAGAGACTATTTTAATTCCAATTCCATTGAACTATTTCCTAATATATCAACTTTAATGAACTTTATAAATACTAATGCAGATATTATGAAAAATTAATTCGTATGTAATATCTCTAATCCTGTAGGTGTGAGTTCACCTCAATAAAATGTACTCAATGAAACTTTCTTTCGAATTTCAAATTTTTAAAAAATTTCATAATACATTTTAATGAATATCAATCTTAATTAAAAAATTACGGAATCACAGCTCCTACCGAAAAGCATACAATAAGTTCATATAATGTCTCTTAATAGTAATCTAATAGAACCTTCCGTATAAATTTTAAAATCAAAATATCAAAAATTTTAAAACAATTTGCCATTTTCATTTGATATAGTTTAATAGAATTAAATACAAATTTAATTTAAAAATGATATATGACATGACTTTTCCTAAAACAAAAACTTAACATACTATATATGCATTTCTAATATTCAAAAATATCCAATAATTTTCACATAATTCAATTTTTCTTTTATCCTTTCGAAATAAATAATTTGTTAAGGAGATAAAAAAATTTTCTTTATTATATTACAATTAAATTTCAAACTCAAACAGTAAAACCACTTAAGTAATCAAATCAAAAAATAAGGTATACCTGTTTCCCCAAATATTGTGTAGGTAAAAACAAATTTCCAATGTAAACAAAACATAAAACATATATGTTTATTATTAAAAGGTAGAAGAAAAGAGTCTACTAACAATAATTTTCGTTTAAAATTTAATTCCTCAGACATACATGAACAAACAAACAAACAAAACAAATAAAACATATGAAATTTTATGTTCCACCTTGGCCCATTAAATTGCATGGCGTCTGAGATTAACATTCCTCCCCAAAAAAAAAGGAAAAAAAAGGAGAAAATTCGGTGTACAAATATACTTCAGTATACTAACATTACATTATCATTTTTTTTTGTACTCTTCCTGAAATTACATTATACTACATATAGCGAAATAAAAACGTTGTTATCCTGTTAAAACAAAATCCACTTAATCCCTGACTGCCTGACTTGGTCGGTTAACTGACTGGTTTACAGGCTGAACTGAATTCATATTATACAATAATAAATCCATTGAAGGTGGGTTTTTCTATACAAAAAATTTGGTATTCATTCTCCGCCACTTACTTCTAGTCCTTCTCTGTGGGTACGCTTCTTTACTTTTCTTTTTTTTAACATACGTTTTATATAAACAAACTTTCAAGTATTTCCACTTTTAGTCCTTCTCACATATCCTTGAAAATTCGTTCTTTTTTCTTGTTCCCGTTGAAAATCAATGAAAATTCAACAGACGTTAAAAAGTCATATAGCGATGGCACACGACAATGTTGGAACACACCAAAAAAAAGGAGAAGAAAGAAGCACCTTTTCTTGTATAGAAAAAAGGATATTCGAAAGAAGGAAACAAATTTTTCACGCATATACGTGCTTATTACCCTAACTTGTGTCAGATTTACTAAATTGGAGTTGATATTAATGAGTACATGTCTCTCATCTAGACTGTATCATATACAACAGACCGAAGAATAAATATGGTTATATGAGAAAGAAGAAATATATGTTACAGAATGTTTGGGATGTGTAATACCAACAACATAATATCATCCTTCAACAAATCTGACATCTGATAGGATCATATTCGGTTTGTAGAAAATGAATTTGTATGTTTACTTTGGAGAAAAGATTGAAGAAAAATAAAGTATGAGAACTCATTTCAATATAATTATCATTCCCTAAGCAACACTAAAATGAAATGTTACAATATCAAATAAGGTAGATGATACAAGGCTTGTCGGATAAATAAACGAACCAAAAATAATCCAAGAATATACATATATGAATGTGCGTACATAAATTTATAATGTCGATTTTAGAGTTCATATAAATCTTTACAGAAATTCATCTAATAATTACTAACCAAAGTAACCAGTACTTAGCCTATTATAGTATATTTAATGTAAGAATTTTAGTATATGAAGATAAAATTTGTTGCCATACTTTAGTGGCATATATACAGGGTGATTCCAAAGAAGGAGTAGTTTTCCAAGAATAAACTCATATCACTTGTCAAGTAAAATAATGTGAGGCCTGACTGTTTGAAGGAATAAGCTAGATTTCTAGGAATATAGTCATTTACATTTTGGTATCGTAAAAAATGAAGCATGATGCTCTTTTTGACATCTTCCAGTTCAAATTTTTTAACGTTTATGATAATGTCTGAATATATGACCTGAACAGAGCATCCTGGTCGGAGGTCATTTTCAATCGACTTTACTTGTAAATCATGGAATATCATAGGGCAATAGTCCTGGAAACAATTAGCATTCCTTACAAAACAGTTTGAAACTTTTCCCCACTGACTCCCTCCTATACTCTCCAAGGTTTGGATCATCGTGACAGAGGATTTGCTCCACTGATACACTGCCTGTGTAGGGGTGACATATCGCATGTTTTTTACATATTTTAATGTCTTCTTTTTCATGTAGATCTCACGAAAAGCCCGGGAAAGTAGGTCCACCATGCCAGAGCCCTGCATACCATGGAAAGGCTAAATACTTTCTGAGGTCGCCAGGTATCAGAGAGGCTCCGTTTATGGTAGTCGGTATACCCCGGACTACCAACCAGTCCACTGGTCGCGGGTCGCATAACACCTTTGGCTTAGTAGAGGTAGGTCTTGGTACGTTGCTCGGACCATCCTACAGATTGGGTCTGCTGAAAGGGTCCTCACAACTTAAGCCCCCACACCGCCTCAAGGTACCTACCGTCTGAACTATATTTTTTAGTAATTAATTCTAATTTACCAATCCAATATAAAATATAGTATCTTTATATTTGAGACACATTCTGTATTTGCACATACTGACATCAAGCTTAAATGGCTTATAATATTATTTAAGAATGAATAAAGTTATTCTCTATATTTATAAGTTAGATAATTTAGTCCTTCGACAAATATACATATACAATTCGTATATTTATTCGATTCCATTAAACATGGTTTATTCTAAATTATTGTATACGGTGAATGCCTTTTATGGGATGCCATTACATTGGAAACTTTGATGTGTACTCATTTATATTAAAAACAAAAAAAAGGAAACAACAAATAAATTATTCCTTCTGAATGATAGTAAAAAAAAAAATAAAAGGACTCTTCTAAATTAATAGAACAAGAAAAAAACCACCGAAGAAAATATCTCAATCTTCTAAATAAATTGAATTCAAATAGAGTTTTTTCTTGTTCATGTCGTTTCGATAACGACAATTCCATGTTCTTGCATTGTTCAACCACAATTCTTTTTTTCCAATTTCTATTTAATCAACTTTCAATTGTTGATTGATTTCTAATTTTTGTTGTTTCTTTTTTTCTTTTATTTTAATCAGAATAGGAAAAAAAATCAATTAAAATTTGTTCCTATTTGATTCATTTTAATTCCAGTTCATTCTTTAATTGAGTTCAAATTATAAACTTATACACAGAAAAATTGTAAAGTTATTGACTAGTTGTAACAACTGAATTTTGGTTGTAACAACTTTATTTTAGTTACTACCGAGTCCGATAATTGAACTGTCCGTCTAAATCAAATCACTACCAAATGTTAGCCGTCAATCTTGCAATACTAAAAAATTGACATGAATGTTGCTTGACATATTGTCTGTCAGTAGTAAAAATTATTTGTTGGTGAAAAAACGTGTTCTTCTTTTTTGTACTTTGTACGCTCGCTCGTGGTAATTTATCAAATTTGGTATTTTCGGATGAGAAAATATTCCGCATTGAACAATTTATCAACAAACAAAAAGATCGTGTTTGATTAAAGAGACGTTCCAATGATAATTCTGGGTATTTAAGAGTCACAAGAAAACAAGGTGAAAAAGATTTGACTGGTGAATGGAACCGTTTAAGCCAAGACATCGTGCGAGCATCGTGTGCATCATTTAAAAAGAGATTGAAGCTGATAGTTAAGGTAAAAGCCGGTTTTATACCATTCAAATAATTGTAAAATTAGCTATGTATTATAAACTATCATTTTCATAAATTTTAATAAAACTGAACAATAAACAAAGAAATGACAGCGTTTTTACACTTTGACACTTCAATTGCCGGACACGGTACTGTTGCAACTATGTATCAGTTGTCAAAACTAGTCAATAACTTCAGAATTTTTCTGTGTGTATAAGTTTTAATTATTACTTTTTTTTTAATAACCTATTAACTTTTAATTATTAGTCATTTAAAAGAAAATTGTTTTATATTTTAATTTGAAAAGGATTAAAATATCCAAAAAAAAAAAGCTAATAGAAATTATATCAAATGATTTTCCTTTTTCGTATTCGATAAGGAATATCAGTTAAATTAGATTTCTAAAATTAAAATTAATCCAATTTCTAAATAACATACTAAAGATTAATCCTGTCTAAACATTTCCTTCGCATCAAATATATGAGAAGAAAGGATAAAAGTTATATTCACGACAAAATTCTTGAACATATTTTTAAAAACAAGTTTTATTACAATTTTTATTAATGTTTTAAAGTTTAAGAGGAAATACATTTTTCAAGCAATAAAACATAAAATAAATTTTGATTTTCTTAAGTAATTCTTGTTGATTTAGAGTAAATCCACCAATAGTGTGACCCACATTAGTATTTCTTGAATAACTAAAAATTAAAAATATAATTGTTATCTGACGAAGTGATAAAACCACAGAGAAAATAAACAGAGAATTCTTTGTGTATACATTTATGCCACCATTGCAGGGCTGCAAAGATTATATTTCGCGTCATTAGTCACACAGTCTTTTTTACAAATACTAATAATGAGATATCTTGTTTACAGACTGAAAATATGTGCCACATGGGAGAAAAAGTTAAGGACAATCTCCACACAGCCGACATCCTACTTCTGATGTTAGTATGGAATAACACTATACAAATATTGGGTAAACAGAAAGGAAAAAAAACAATCATCCTACAAATTTTGTCAGCCTCTGCATTTCTGATTTCCCCAATTGATTTTCGATCTGCAGATGTTTCCCCTCAAAAACATATGAACATGTTTATCTGATTTATATGGCACTTCATCTACGAATGCATACTCTCACAATAATCACACACGATACCGTCGCACACTACCAATTTTTCTAAATTGTGTGAGGAGACTCTAATGTTTTTATTCGATCAATCCCAGCGAAAATTGCAAGTCTACCTCTTTCTAGTTTTCTGATTTTTCCCGTCAGAATATGATGCCGGCTGTATGAAGATTGGCCTTTAGTGTATTGTCTGCCTTTTGATAAAAATAAAACACAACGTGGTAGAAAATTGCTCGACTATAGATGAATTTACCCTAAAAAAAAAGAAAAACTAAAAATAATAATAACAATTTGAAAAATTCAACTACAACTCTTCATCTCATATAAATTTTTCATATGAATATAGAATATGTAAAATACTTTATGGTAAATCGTTAAAGTGTTTTCAATCCATAAAAATGTTCCTTTTATTCGTTGAAAAACACCAACTTGTTTTCTTGTACTTCCCTAAAACGTTAAAACTAATGC
This sequence comes from Xylophagus ater, assembly GCA_963422695.1. NCBI lineage: Eukaryota > Metazoa > Arthropoda > Insecta > Diptera > Xylophagidae > Xylophagus > Xylophagus ater. The sequence goes on from OY730478.1 coordinate 6,808,058, forward strand.
AAATCCTATATAACTAGTATTTTCCATGTATATATCATAAAATATGTTTGGGGAATTCGACCGAGAAATAGAATGCCATAAGGAGTTTTTTTCTTTATTTTTGTATACATTTTTTTTTTTTTTAAATCGTATATGTAACATATCACCTTTTATACTCAAGGTGGCTCATTTGAATATCAACCAAATCACGTTTTGTTCACGTTAAATGCACTGTCTACCATTGAATATTTACGATCCCAACGCCATTTCACCCAAGTCAAATATGCTAAATAAAAATCAATAAATCTTATACAATATAACTATATGGTTTTGGACTGACTGCTATTTCGAGATTTATGTTTGTTATTGCAGATACTTATAATACATGTATATGCGTCACTTTTGTCACTATACTATATGGTATATAGTACATGAATAAAAACCTCTTTTCTGGTGTACACTTACCTGAATGAACCAAAAACGGAAAAAAATTTGTGATATATATGTTTTGGGGAAAATCCTTTTTACCAACATTTAAATCTGATTTGCATAAAACTATGTCATTGGCGAATAAAACTAAATAGAAGAACATGTTGTATTTTGAAAGTACACTTAAATATTATTATTATTATCACACTATCATAATATATACCATATTCATTCTATGATAAATACCTTATTAGAATTTCGAAAGTCATGTTCACTTATATTTTATTGATGTAAAAAAAAAATATAAAAATTTACAGTGTTTTGATGTCACTATCATCTTCAAACATCAAGAATTTATTCCATACGAAATTATTCCAACCAACAAGAAGAAGTCCTACTACCTTTTGAAATCCAGTAAAATCCACAGTCTTCATTTGTAGATAATAAAATATATAATAGCAATCAAATGAATTCTTTATCTATCATTTTCTGAAGGATATATCTATATATATATAGAAGTTCAATTTTGATATTATGTGCATGAAATCAAAATGTTACCATTCACAAACATAATAATCTTGTCTCTCAGTTCAAAAGATTCCTTTGGGTAATCGCAAATGTTCTCTCAGGACCAATATATATAAATCATTTTCGCATATACATATACTAAAGTTTATCAAACTCAGGACATGATTTGAATATTTTATTTGGTCTTGAATGATTTTCATTCAATGGATATATGTTGTCAAATAGAAATCCTATCTAAGATAGTGTCTGTCTCCGAAAAAATAAATTGCTGAATATGTATATATGCATATTAATTTCAAACCAATCAAATTTAATATTTACTATATATATAGAAAAAATAGCTAAACCAACTTACAAGTATATTAAACTGATAACTATATATGTTGGTACTGTATATAGATTATCCATACTTATCGGTGTTATCCACTAAATATGCCCTAAAACTTTATAAAAGAAAAAAATAGATCTAGAAAAACATATTTTCCTATTTTTTGCCTATTTTTTTTTAGGTGATAGTACCAATCTACCACCTCTATTTTAAAAAAACAAATATGTTATTCGATTGAATGAACACTATACACCAAACATCCTAAAGGCATGTTCGTGTTGATGCGTTTTTGATGGGTTTACGGAATAATCAGTATGCTACCGCGATCGCTATTATCATTATATCATCCTCCATCATACACTAGGACTAGAGCATATTCGATAACCATATCGAAAAATCAAAGTTCTACATAGTCCGTATATATGGGGATATATATATATACTTGTTCCCGATTAGAATGGATTGTCTGAAAAATCAGAAATGAAAAAAAAATACTTTTGAAAAACAATTTTGTTTGCGAGAATGGCAGTCAAGCGAATTTAATCGTATTACAAATCAAATGAATGGATGGATAGAGAAATAATATTGAATGACATCCGTAATATTTTATTTATCTATCAAAATGCCTACAGATAAATTTTTATATTAACTTAAAAAAATGGTTGATCACACCATAGCCATATGTAATTTGGTACAATGAGCTGTACGGCCTGGGTACAGGGTCTTATCAATCCACCTCCAACAAAACAAGAAAAATCTGATGAATGAAAATATGTTTTCTTTTTTGCCAGATTTAATATCAGACCTAAAGTAAACTGATTTCAAACATAATCACTTTGTAGTCCAAGGAGAATTGTCTTTCGGACGGTTTCTACGGAAACTTTCTAAATCTTTTGAGAAATGACACGAATGTTAATATATTAGGTCATTTTTTTTTTGCTGTAAATTCCAGAATGGATGATTTTCTGTTGCCGAAAAATCAGAGAAATATTCTAATCTTATTTGTTTTGTGTTTATTATTTGTGATTCAGGAATATTCCAGATTTTCTTTTAAAAAAAATTATGGAACATTATCGTATGAAAAATGAATGAAATTGATTTTGTAGTTACTCCGGAATTAATAACCAAAATTCGTAATATTTTTAAATCGCATCACCTAAAAGAAACTAGAGAGCCCAAAATTACAGTTTATAAATCGTTGTGTTGTAAAGAAATCAATCTGCAAAAATTAATCTTTAAGAATGTTCCTGCGAATAAGTTCTAAGACGAATCCTGATCGCAGATAAAGTAAGGTACACTCAAATCCTACAAATATAATTAAATACTTTATACTATAAAATGATAATAATTCAATAAATTAACCAATTTTAAATTACTTTCTGTGATTGAAATCATTTTATGACAAACATAATTAACATTAAATTTAATATGAAACAATTTAAGGTAATTATAATAAATTTGTTATTAATTAATGAACATAATATCCAATTAAATGAATTAATTATGAAAATTATAGCCTATTTTAGTATTAAATCAAATCAAATGAAATGTTACAATTTTCATTAAATTATTATAGAATTGAGATCAATATTGTTTTGTGAATCTGATAAATAACTTTTATAATATATTTGTTGTAAATTCATAACATCTATGTCTACTACGATAGAATAAATATATTTTATTCAAATTCCTCTTGAATTTCTTCTTCATTATCATCATTAGTATCATCTTCTGAAGTGGTCTGTCTCTTTCCAGAATTCCAAATTGAATCAAAATCTAAATTTGTTTCGTTTGCCAATTTTTGAATAAGACCTTTTTCAAGTAAACCACGACTACTCCATGAAGGTTCTTTCATTGCCAATTCTTTTAAAGCTCCAATCGCTTCCATATAAAGTTTCGATGCAGCTAATCCTTGAACTAGCATTGCTAAAACATCTGAATGACGTATTGGTGATTTTTCTGGTTTAACTAAAAAATCGAAAAGAAATTAATTTTAAAAATAAAAAAGAAAAATCTATTTAAAAATTGAATACCTAACATATTTCTACATCCAGCAATAACAGCTTGATTATCACCATTTTCTAGTGCTTCTTGTATGTCCAGAACATGTTTTACTTCGACAATTGTTTTTTGTAGATTATCAGCAGCACGTTGTGAGTTTGGAACTTTTGCCAAACATTTTGCAGCTTCATGCATTGCCTTTAAGGCTTTATCATAATCATGAAAATCATCAATTTCAACTTGTGCACATGTTGCATAGAAATTAGCTAATGAATCATATGCTTGACCCTTTGAATAGAATGTTACAATATGTTTTAAGATTTTCGGATCACTTTGCCAATTAAGTGCCTGCAAATAATTAGCTGCCATAATATATACTTCACGTTGTCTTGACATACCAGCAAAGAATATTATTTTATCAGTATCACCAGATTTTAATAGACTTTTCATAGCACGTACTTTATCACCACCTTGTGTGAATTTCTTTGTTGCCGTATGATAATCACCTTGTTCTTGTAAAAGTTCACCAAGTTTAAGTAAAACTTTAATACGAACTACTTCATCGATTTCATCTTTTGTTGGTGTTAACATTTCAGCTAAAGTTTCTGTTATCGGAACACCACGTTCCGAACATATTTCAAGAGAACGTTCAAACTGTTTAGCTTTTGCTAAAAGTTGTACAGCTTTTTGATGTTGTTCAATACTAGTGAAAAAATCAGCACATCTACCAACTAAATCTGGATCAGATTCTGAATTCAATTCAGATGCAATAACTTGTAAAGTTTCGGGTTGTTGAGATGCAAATGCCATTTCAACAGCTTTATGTAACATACCAGCTCGATGATATAATTCCACAGCTTTTTTATAAACACCAGATTCTTCGAAATATGCTGCTGCTATAGCTTTATCACGTGGTCGTGCTGAATTCGCAACCGACCATAATTCATCTTGAAAATCATTTTCTTTACATATCCGTACGGCATTGCCATAAGTTTGAGCTCGAGTATAAAATTGTATTGCTTCTTGATATTTTCCAATATTCTCATAATGACGAGCCAAATGATAACAAGCTGCACGATCTCCACATTGACGTGCGATTGAATCTGCTTTCGAAAGTTGTCCAAGGAAACAAAGAATTCGAACCTAAATAAATATGATTTTGTTTCATAATTTTCCAAAAAAAAAAATCTTTTGAATTTGACTTACTTGTGAGAACCAATCTTCAGCTTTTTGATAAACCTTAAAAGCCGAATCCATATCACCTGTACTCTCAATATATTGAGCCCACCATTTTAACATTTTTGGATCCGTAGTAGCTTGCATATATTTCTATAATGGAAAGTTAAATTTGTATTTATTATTAATTAAATCAAAAGAAAAAATTAACTTTTAATTGAACTGGATCTTCAATTAGCATTTGAGTAACACAATGTGTTGGATTTTGTGTTTTTTCATAAAACTCTAAAGCCGCCTTTAAATCTCCGTTTTGTTTAAGATGTTCAGCTTTATGATAGTAAGTATTTTTCAAATGAACTCGATCACCCTGTTCAGCTACTTGTAGGGATTCATCAATTCTACCACAAGCTTGTAATAATTTATTTAATAAATCGAAACGTCCACATTTCTTATATAAAGTTTCCGCTTCATCAATCATTCCCAATTCAATAGCTAGTACAGCTATTTTTGCTTCTTTTTCAAGAGTATCATCATCAATTGCATGTCGTATTGCTCTTACAGAACGAGGTTTTTTTAAATGTCCCAAACAAACACGAGCTACATCTAAACGTCCAGTTTGAACACACATTTTTGCTAAATTTGTCCAAACAACTTCTGATTGGATCGAACGAATACATCTGAAAATTTATATATATAGTTTTTTCTTCTTTTTAAATATACTACTAATAATTATTTTACCGAAATGATAAATCCATATTGCCTTGAGCCACATTCAAACTAAAATCAAGAACCATTTTTCTTGTATTCACATCACAATTTTCAAGTCCTTTAAAGTCTCGTAACGGAGTTTGATTAATTATGCTTACATGAAGAGTTATCTATAACCGAAATGAATTTATATCAACAAAATTATATAATTTTAAATTAAAAATAAAATTTAAATTATTTTAAACATGCATTTTTGAAATAACAAATAAAACCAATCGAAATTTTACAACGACTCCATTATTAAAGTATATAAAAGGGAATACAAAAATTACCACATGAGGTACACATAGATTGACCAATTGTTCCCTTGGCAGTAAATTAATGGTTTCCAATTCTTTGATAATACATTTATCGGTGGTGAACATTATAAATGCCTGTGTTTCAGTTGATTCTGGGGATAGCAAAAATTTTGTACTATTATCAAATTCTAAATGTTAAAATATACAATTTCCTACTATATATATACCTAGTTCTGTAGTTTTACCACTATCAATAACACTATCTCTTGTAAGTGATATGCTTGTAGATTTAATTGATGATATTCCTGCTGTTCCAGCATATTCTATTGTTTTAGTACCATCTATTTGATAATTTCCAGACTGGGAATTTTTTCCAGTCACAGACAATTTTTGTTTCTGTTGATAAAGTGAACGTGCTTCAATTGCCAATAATCGATAATCATCTGTATCCCAATAGAAAGTGATGGGTAATCTATAAGGATTTTTTCAGAATGAATTAGATTTCTAGAGAGAATGCAAAATAGATTCGAGATAAAAAGAAAAAGTGAAATAATAATCATAAAATTCTGAATTCATGATTCAAAGATTTTTAATCTGTTCGTGACTAGAACCAATAACAAATAAAATGTGTCCTACTCGAGATGTAATAAAAGGACATTGAATTTTATTGAATAAGAAAAAAAAATATTTTATATGAAATGAATAAATCCGGATTAAAAAGATAACTACTGAGAAATCGATAAGATTTAGTTCATTGAGACGATTAAATAAATTAAACAAATAAAAATTCTCTTCATTTCATATTCATATTTTCATTGATTTATATACTACTGCGTTCAAAAATATTGAAACTTGTTAAATAAAATACAAGCAATTTATTTGTTTTTCCAAAATATTATTTTGCCGTCTTCAAAGCAATCCACTAAATATACAAAACCACTTTTGCAAACATTTTTCCCAGTCTCCAAAGCAGAGCTAAAAGTCTTTTTTATCAGGAGTCGAAACTTTTACAATAATTCTAATCGACAAAGATTTGTCTTCTTCTGGTGTTTGGTATTTGGGATACTCGGGACAGGTAAATGGATGGGGAGAAAATTTGGGAGATTTAGAGATCGTTATGATTAATTAATTTAATTTAATTCAAACATAAATCTATTTAACGTAGCCTATTTAGTGTAGAATGATCTAGTTGGTTAAGACCTCGACCTCGTTTCTAGAGACTGAAACCAAGTCTTGTTTCTTCACTATTTCTCTAGTTTTCTTTGCCTTCAGTTTTAAATAAATATAACGAAACAAAAAAGTTTAATAAAAGTTTCGATCTCTGCTGTTTATGGCACAGCAATGGGCAATGGCTTCTACGGACTGGAAACGCTCTCTTACAGAGTGAATAAAAATTAAAATTTCTATCAACTAATGTTGATTAAGATTAAGATTAAAATTAAGTTTTAGGGTGTTCCTGTACTACGATCTCTAAGCTCTATTGTATCCCCTTTTCTTTGCTGCAATAGTTAGGTTAACTTCCTATTCTACAGCACCTCTTCCAGGCCTATTTCTCTTAAGGATTTTAGTATCCGGAGTGGGTTAAGAGATTGTATCTCACTTGGGAAGAAGCAGTATGCCCCCAAATGTTTCCTTCCCCTAGTGCCTTACAATCGGAAAACTAATGTTGATAGATGTGACGCCAAACTTCTGGTAATTTTCATAATACTTTAAAAAAATATTCTTAGTTAACAATTTGATCATTTCGCGAAACACAATATTCCGATATGTTATTTTTTAACACAGTAGTATGTTTTTTAATTACCTCGAAATATATTCGTCTGTGCTATTTGTAATTTCAGTATTTTTAGATTTTCTCAAGAAATCATAAATTCCAATTAGATCTCTTTCAAAATCCCAAATATATAATTTACCATCCGGTATTAAACTTTCACTAGCTATTGTAATAGCTAATTGTGTACCATTTGAATTACATTTCGCCATCATAATTTCACCGAAATTATCAAACAAATCATAACCAGATTTCGGTTGAATTATTAATTTTGGTTCATGACGAGAGACATCATAAAGTTTTATGTAACCATTCATTGTGAATATCGTTAAATATTGATTTGTTAAATCGCATCCAATTACTTTTCCTAAATAAGATGTGCAAAAAAAAGAACAGAAAAACAAAATCAAAATAAATCTCTTTAAATATAATCGATATTAAGAACGTGACTGGAAAATAATTAAAAATAATATTGTATAATATATACGTAGTCTTATCAAAAAGTATTCAGATTAAAAAGAATAAGAAGTCTGGACAGGAATTGTGCTTGATGAAATTTCCCTTAGAATATTCTGCTATTTTATTTCAAAACCGTTAATATCGTCTAAATTAGATTTGGACGACGATTACAACTGCCATTTGTCACCTTTTTTTCTCACCTTCTCGTACTGACACATTTTGGTAGCTTTATGGATGCCCGTGTATGGTGACTTCGAACGTCAGTTCGAATGGTGACAAATGGCCAATCGCTAATTGCTGTCTGCTAAAAATTCATTAGAAGCTTCATAAAAGTTTGTCGCATTAATCAAAATTAATGCCATACTCTGAATGTTCATGGCGGTAAAAATTACTATTAGGAATGCCTTACAAGAGTTTGGTCTTTATCGCCCAAATACATCTTATGTGTATGACAGGCACACAAGCTGTCTTGGAAAAATCATTGCATCGTACAAGTTCTGAGACGTATTATTACACCATAAACAAATTATAACAGTGCTTATAGGACCCAATTTTGGGAGGGCGATCAAACTTACAAAATAATCATTACTTCCCAGTTGATTTATAAAATGAAATAAAAAAATTGAGCCAAATTTTTAAATATTTACATCATTTTTTAGTTTTCTACCATTTTCCAACTCGAAAAACATCAGTTTGCCACTTGTGCCAAGGCGCTTTCCACGTAGTAATAATAATAATACACGACACCATTCACTTCAGAAATGCTTATTAGAAGCAATGCAAGATATCATTCAACAACACATCGAATGAACGATGAATCGAATGAATATGCTATCAAAGACATAAACGAGCACAAAGGCAAGCAAAACTCCAAACAATCCTCACCCAACATGAGCAACATGAGCAGACCACACTAGGTCCCATGGCAAGAGCTCTTAAAATCTCATTGCAAGAGATCCAATGTATCTCACACATGCCACCTATGCCAGACGAGACGCCCAGAACCCACACATCCCTACACTCATCCATGTCATTGATGGTATCATCATCATTAGTGTCGGGAGGGTGGAGTAGGCTAGAGGAATATTAGTGCGTTAGAGAGGTAAATTAAGTGCACGTCTTGAGCCCATACACAATAGATATAATCTTATTTCAAAAACTTTTTGATCATACCACGTATAAATAATATTACAACTAGACTAATATAATGTTCATTAAAATTATCATACCTTCATTATCATTACATTGAATTTCCTTAAGTATAACACCCCCCAAAGAATAGATTTTAACATCACTAGTTGTTAAACATAAGATATTTTGTTCATAAATGAATAAATTAATGGATTCACTTTGAAACGTTTGCATTAATTTAATTGTCAATATTTTATCGCTAGCAATTAATTCATCGTCTTTACTTATTTTATATGTAACAATCGTTCGTCCATTACTTAATATTAGATTTTGTTCAGACAATGATAGATTCGTGATTGATATGTCAGCATGTACTGTTGTTGATTTACCGCACGATTTCTCAACATAGATTTGATTTGCAGTACGTTGAATAGCCCAAATATCACGTGTATGGAATGAAATTAAAGGTTGTTCCTATATATAACAAAATAAACCAAAGTAATAAACAATTTTATTATACTTGTATAGTATTATCTCGAATAAAGACTAAAAAAGGAATAAAATTTGTATTATCAATTGTTTCATTCGAGATTAAATTCTTTGTTTTTTTTACCTTTAAAACATAAACATTCGATATACAATTAACCATTATACAAGATTTTGCTATTTCGCTTATACCCCAATAACATTGTTTAATTGCACCCCGAACTGCTGATATGTTATTTAACTGCCATGAATTTTCTGGTACATCAATTTGATAATTTGTTGTCCTTTTCCATGTATATAAGTTTCCCTGATTTGTTCCAGCACATAAAGTTTGATTGTCCTGACAATAGGCGATGCATGTAAATATTTCATTTGTTTGTCCCATTGTTCCAGTTGTATTTGATGTTCCTGTTGTTGTTGATAAAAACGATGATGATCCTAATGCCATTCCATTTTTTGATGATGACGATGATGTTAATGATGGTGGTACTGTTGTAATTCCAATCGTTGATCCAGTTTGATATGTCGTTGTTGATGATGATATTGCTCTACCTTAAAATACGATAATTGGATGGTTGATTAGTTTACTGCAGTATATGTTAATTTTACTTTAGAAGAGATTATATATTGTTTTTTGTATATACGTTTTTATTTATTCACCTGTTCATTAAAATAACTAAACTTCAAACGTTATAAATACTAGAATTTTGTTAATTTTTAAACGAATATGTTTTTGATTGTTTACCTGTACTTGGTAAATCCAGTTTCAGCAAATAATTATCACTTGTATCGATGTCCCATATTCGAATTGAGAAATCTCCTGTAAATTAAAAATCGAAATACAACAAATTTTTAATTAATATTTTTCAATAAAAATGAGCTTACCTGTAATAATAGCTAAAGCGTTACCAGCCCATGATATAGCTCCATTATTACCGGGAATTCTTCCACTTAATTTAACACGATCCAGTTCTTTTAGAGCACCATTCGATTCGACACGATAATGTCCAACGGACATGTCTTCCATCAAAGTAATAATTGCTTCTCTAAATTATAGAAAAAACCAAAAAAAGAAATATATAAAATTAATATCAAAATATTTCTACTTTTTACCATGAGTAAGGAGGGGTTAGTTCACTTGACCCTAACTACGGTGCTGATCTTCATTAGAACTAACTAGACTAACCGGTTCGGGGAAAAGACCTAGCCTCTCAACCAACCTTCTTAAGGGAGGAGGTACAATGGGCCAGTTAGGCCTACATGCTAAGGCCCCTCCAATACAATACATAAATACATACATACCTTTTCGGATGCCATAAGATTTGTGTAATTGGTGAAGAATTATTTTTCAAAACTTCAATGCAAGTACCACCTTGATTTAAATAAAATATTAAACCAGATTGTGTTCCAACATAAAAACAATGATTATCTTTAACAATAGCATGTGATAAATTCCGGGCTGCAGTTCTTGGACGCCAATTTGTTAGCGTATCTAAAGCATGTTCATCACCAGAAACTGCAGCTCTAGCTAAATTTGTTAATTCCGTATTAGCTGGATTATGAACAGTATGACGAAATGTTATATGAAGTAGATTATCATTTAGATCATGAGAAAACATTGTTAAAAATTGATATTGTCCATCACATCGCCAACCAGTTAATAATCCCATCTTTAAAAGAATAAAAATATACATACTTCAAAATAAGATACAAATATATTTACGTACAGAATCAGCAGTAACCATACGTCCACCTTGTTCACTGAATTCCAATAGGACAACCGGTGCTTTATGTGGTCCTTGAACAGATGAGAATTCACGATTTCCATCATACCAAGCATGAATTTCACCATTTTCCCATCCGGTAACCAAAAGTTTTTTCTCTGGATGCCAACCAAGTGATGTTACCTGAGATGTTGGATGCACCGGATATGTAACATTCCGCAATGGTTCACCCTGAAAAAATATATTTTGTAAGCATTTTGTTTTTACGATTATTTTAAAGAGTATGAAAAAAAATTACCGAATCATCAAAAATCGTAACTGTACCACGATCTGGAGAATATGAACCTACAGCAAATATTGGTTCATTTAAATGCCATTTTCCGACTGTACTTACTGCATCCACATCTAAAAATTGAACTTTCGAATCGAAATATAAAGTCATTTTTATGCAAGACGAAGAAACTTAATAAATTAGTTAATTCTGTTTTTGTGGTCACAACAAATCCATTTCGGTTACTATGACAGCAAAATAGGTAAATAAAAAAATAAAAAAAAGTAAACAATATGAGGTAAACATATGTGTGTGTGTGTTAAACAGGTAAAAACTACCTGTTGAACTTCTTGTTTATACCAATTTGAATGCAACAGGTGCAATAATTACGAATGTTTTCCAATTATAATATGCGGAAAAGAAAACTATATTTTTGTATGTATATAGAAAGAAAGTAATTAGTTAAATTGAATTTAATATTTAATTTCTAATTAAGGAATTTTAATTTTTAATAACATTTTTTTAAAACTGTTTTTGAATAAAAATGTATTTTTTTAAAAATTCTATTCGTCTACAACAACCAATTCTAGCAAAGACTAACACCTTTATACTAACGTTTCCTAAACTTCGTACACTAATTCATAAAGAATAATAATAATAAAAAATATGTTTTATTTTTAAATAAATAACTTTTAATAATAAATTTTAGTTTTTTTCTTGACATTTTGATTTACTTAATTATTTTATTTATTATTTATATCTGCCCTAAAAAATAACCGTTAAAATTTCAGAATTTATTCCATTTCCGAAAAGTTTGAAAAACTCTGGTTTTCAACCGAAAAAAATTTTTTTTTTTTTTCGAAATTGCACATTGATAAGAAAACAAAGTGAAAAGTCAATTATTTTTATTTACATATTTTTCCAAATTAATTACAAAATTACATCATTTAATTTCTTTGTTTTTATTTTTTTTGGTATGTTTTTAAATTGAAAAGAAAAAAATGAGTTCAGAATATATTAAAATGTTTGGTGCAATACTTTTTCCAAATTTGGGTGGTCTTTTAAATGGACGAAAAGTCACCAAAGCAAATCTAGATCAATGGTATAGTAAATTAAATTTTCCATCATATCGTCCACCAAATTGGGTATTCGCACCGGTATGGACAACACTTTATTCCAGTATGGGATATGCATCATATTTGGTATGGAGAGATGGCAATGGTTTCACTGGTGATGCTAAACTTCCATTACTCGTTTATGGTTCACAGTTAGCACTGAATTGGGCATGGAGTCCAATATTTTTTGGAAAACATAATATTAAAGGCGTAAGTTTTAATTTTAAATGAATACAAATTAAATGGATAGAATAATTTGTTGTTTTTTTGTAGGGGCTTATTGACATTGCTGCTTTAACAGTTACATCGACTGCTTGCGGGGTGCTTTTCTATAGAATCAATAATGTTGCTGGTTATATTTTTATACCATATGTTGTATGGCTTAGTTTTGCCACATTTCTTAATTATTCATTATTAAAATTAAATCCAGATAATGAAAAAGAGAAAGAGAAATAAAGGTACATTATTTTGTATTACTTGTTTTTTAACTCAATTATGTACACGGAAGATTTAGTATACGCGTCCAACTAGTCTGGATATATCCATTTTCTTTTTTTGAACGTTTTTAATTTGAATTGCCGGATATAAATTTTCCGTTTGAACATATCTGATGAGTTAAAATATAAGTTTTATTGCTCAATTATTTAATATTTAAAAAAAAGGTGGTTGTTAAAATTGTTGTTATATTTTGTTTTTTTCTTTTTAAATATTTTTTGTTGTACATTTTTCTTTTCCTTGTATGAATTGCAATAATTAATAAAAAATAGGGATTTAGTACAATAAAAAAATAAATTCTTTCAATATTTTAATCAAATTGAGTACAAAAGTTTATGAAATCTACTCAATACACCATTGTTTCCTATTAAATTCCCACGATTTTCCAATCCACGATTCTTCACAATCAATGTTCTAGATCTCACGATTCCCATTCCAATTTTGTGACGATTCGAATAGAATACAAAAATGTCGATTCAAATAAAATATGTTTTTGTGGTGACAATAATTAAAATGCCCTATGCTAGAAATGGAACTGGGTAGCACTTTTATCTAGCACTATAAAAAACTAGTAATGTCTCCAGTTTTAGGACGAAAAAACAAAGATTAAGAAATTCAATTATTCTTTTTTTAATATTCGACACGAAAGAAGACCAATTTTTGTTTAGAAATTCGTGTATTTTCAGGCGTATTCAAAACTATTTTTGATATCAGACAAAAATATGACTGTCTGTCCACTAATTGAAAGAATTAATTTCAACAGAAAACATTCTCTTTTTCAAATAATCTTTTGAGTTATTTATCAAGAAATGAGTTCAATGTCTTCATTTTTGATAACAAAATTTAATTAGAATTTTTCTCCAACTTTTTCCAATTGTAATCCAGAAAGCAGTCAACAATTTTGGAGACGCTACATCGGCAAATCCCTAAAAAGACACAATATTTTAGAACTTGGCATGTCATTCATTGCTAAAGCTGTTGCTTGTTGTATTGTACAGTGTTGCACGGCGTAAGCATAATCACCTCCATTTATGATGTCCACTATAAAAATACATCTTCTAAATAACGAGTCTTTGTTTGCTTAATAGTTTCTAAATTACATTTGATCAAGTGATGCTTTCTGAATTACAATTGACTAATTTGAATCGCATTCGACGGTTTCTGTATAACATATAGTAACTGAAAATCGACATATATCCGATTTTCTGATACTCTATGATCGAAATGGGACAGAAAAGCAGCCAAAGCTAATAATATTTCAAGGTTTTTTCTCCATAACTTCGTTTCGTCTTTTTCAAATTTGCTCAAATTCAAAGGCAACCTGTGGCCTAATAGTATAAATATCTTCTGCAAATTTTATTCAAATTGATATATTAGTTTTTAAAATATATAAAAAAAACTTGATAAACAGGCTTGGTTTTTCCTGCGACTATTTCTTTCTCCACTATTCTTGGACCGATTTTAATGAAATTTAACATATTATCACCTAATTATGTAGTCAACATATGTAAATAATTTAAACAAAATTACTTTACAAATTTTCCCAAAAAAGCTGAAAAACCATTAAAAAACGACAAAACTTTCTGGTCACCCTTGTTTTTTTAAAAAAAATTTCCCTTCCCTTCGGTCGATTTTATTGAATTGCAATACTAAATCGAGTTAAGGAATAACAAACGTACATTGTAAATTTCAGCAAAATTGGATAACGCATTTCTGAGTTATCTTGTACAAGGACGGATGGACATGCATAAATCGATATAACTTAATAGCAGATAGTATAGTACTAAAGATATTAAAAAAGAGAAGATGTGGAAAGTTCAAAATAGCTTTTATTTAACATAAGTAATTTACAATAGGTCTTATGGAAAGATATTAAAGCTCCTAAAAGTTCTGTCCATATGATCCAATGCAGTTTACTCATGTTAAATGAAAGCTGTTTAGAATTTTACATATCTTTACTCATTTATATATTTGAAATTCTTTCAATGGAATTTGAAAATCAATGTCGTCCACCACTAAGGCAGCCGCCACGACTATAATTGGATCGACCTCTTTATAGACCCATAGGGCAGAAACATCTGACGCTTCCTGAATTGAAATAAATGGCAACCTACTGTTTTGTTTTTACAATTATGTGCCAGATTACACGCAGTATAAATCTACCGTCAAGTTTTGGGTAGAAATCTACCAAACCGATTAGATGAGGTATGTTTATACCACAGTCTTTTATACAAGCTACACAAGGATTGTATTAGTGTGTGTGAGCACAGCATCACTGGAACTTAAATCATCAAACTGTTAGGATCTACTATTTTACTATTTCCTATGTACTTTTAGATTATGATTACCTGTTGGCGGTCAGTAAGCGAATGGCGCGCTTGAATTTTCAATTTTTTTCAAAACCGACACAAACAGTGACTCTTGTTTGTGTGCATAAAAAACTCCGTTGCACCAACATTTCGAGAGGTAGATCTTCTGCCTCATTCCCAACCCACCGATACCTATGTCTGCGGTAGAATTCTATCCAAAAAACACCGCGTGTAATCTGGCACTATGTCCTTCATTTTCTTCCATCATCGCGGCCACAGCGGGATAACGAAAACTTTCAAAATAAACTATTTCTCATTATAATTTTTTTTTCTTTTTTTTCTTTATTAAACCAAACAAAACGATTATTACAAAATGTACACTTTGTATACTTTTTCAATAATATTTAGAAAAACAAAACGACAATCAAAAGAATTACAAATTATTTGTTTGTTCAATTTTTAAAATAAATCATTTTCGTTGAACATTCCGTTAGAAAATCAAATTCATAATAAATTTTAATAATATATTTTTTAATTAATATAAAACGAGTATTTTTTTTGTTTCTGCAACAGAGTATTTTTTTCTTGTTTTTTCTTTTTTTTTCTTGTTTTTTTTTTTCTTTTTTCAATTAATAAAAACCTAAAATTATAAAACACACAAAAAAACAAACATGATTAGTAATTTTTTTTCCGCCATTTTTTCTTTTTCGGAAAAAAAGACGAAAATGTTTTGCACAAATAAATAAAAAAAAAACACTATTAGAGGAAAATGCTGAACAAATGAATGTACTTCAATTTAAAAAAAGTTGGGGGGGACCTGATGACAGGATGAGCTACAGGAGCGCCCACAAATAAAAATTAGAGAAAGAAAAAATAAATTAATTCTATTTAAAAACGAAATACGACTCAAAAATAGGAAACCTCGGACAGCAACAAAAAACAATGTTATACTATTTTAATTACGAAATTTTTTTTTTTTAAATTTAATTTAATTTAAAAAAATTTGAGCAATTTACGTTTCAGATTTTTATTAATAGCAAATAGTCAATGGGTACTTTTACCTTGAAAAAGGTATAGGAAACTTTAGATTTGGTACGATTTAAAATTCCAAGTTTTCGACCTTGTGGGGGTGCCGCTCGGACCCCCATACTGGTTTAAAGGGGTGGAAAATCGCTTTCTCACGATTATCTCGTTTCCGGTACAAGATACGTTGATTAAGGTCCGTATAAAAAATGTAGAGCGTGCGATTCTCTACATTTTTTACTTGAAACTTTTTGTTCTAAAGTTTATAGTTTTGAAGCTACAGCGCTTAGAAAGTAAGCGTTTTCATCAATTTCTTGGAAAATTTTGTTTTTCACCCCAGTAGGCATAATTCACGAAGCATTCATCAAGTTGTTGAAGATAATTATTGATTTGACTTCTTCAAGCTTCATTCATTGATGAACCCGATTGTTCTGTATCAATTAATGTTAAAGAATATTGTCCATCAGAGATTATGGCCTCTCCTTGAGGATTTTCCTCTTGTTCTTCAGGATCATCACCATCATCATCTGGTATTTGTAAATTCAAAAATTGATTGATTTCAGGTGATCCACCGTCTTCACCGTCAAAATCGTGTATTATTTCCAGGATATCATTATACAAAATTCCTGTGCAAGTGGCGCATATAATCGAACATTTCAGGCCTAACTTTCTACAACAGCATGTTGTCCCACATCCTTTTTTAGACTTACATGAAATACCTTTTAATAGCACTTCGGGTGCAGGATCGTTTATCATAAGTATTGGAGTAAGGCCAAATTTACTACCCTTTCATCCCCAATCAACTATAAAATCATACGTTTAAAACTAGAATATTATTAGCTACAACGTCAATGTACATATTTCAAGGTACGAGGAGAGCAAATACATGGACGTTGTAGCTAATGATATTATATTTTAGACGCATTCAGTGAATGAGAGTGCTTACAGTGAGGATATCATTTGTGCTGGGGAAAAATGTTTGGTTGCACTTTACAGAATAAATATTGATGACGTTGCCTTAAATAATTTGCGCTACCAACATTTTATTAAATCCATAACAAGAAATAAATTTACATTGGTCTCTTTGCCTCCTGCAACCGATGCTGCACGATATCATTCTTTACGGACCTACCATCGAGTTCAATTATGGTACAACAAATACATGAATGCAGCTGATTGAGGATGGAAAATTTGGCCTTACCCCAATACTTATGATGAACCCAAAGTTCTATTAAAAGGTATTTCATGTAAGTGTAAAAAAGGATATGGGATGTTGTTGTGGAAAGGCAGGCTTAAAATGTTCGATTATATGCGCCACTTGCACAGGAATTTAGTGTAATAATATTCCGGAAATAATACCCGATTGCGGGGATGAACCACCTGAAATCAATCAATTTTTGACTTTACAAATGCCAGATGATTATGGTTATGATCCTGAAGAACAAGAGGAAAATTCTCAGAGAGAGTCCAAAATCTCTGACGAACAATATTCTTCAACATTATCTGATCCAGAACAATCGGGTTCATCAATGAATACAAGAAGCTTGAAGAAGTCAAATCATGGTCGAAAATTTGGAATTTTCAAGAGCTTACCTAATTAAACAATCGTACCAAATATAAAGTTACCTATATCTTTTGCAAGCTGGAGCCATTTTTTATACTCTATTGACTGGGCTGTAAATGCAGAAGTATGAAACAAATTTAGGAGACATTCAAATCACAGTTCGATGGGACTAGTTTTTGATTTCTAATTTTTTTTTTTTTAAATCCTTTTTAATTTTCCCGTTTTTTTAAAACCAGAAAAAAACAAAGGATATATATCAGTCAGTCGTAGGAGTTAATTTTGTGCCTACATTTTTTTTTTATATACTTATCTCTTTTCGTAGGATAAGAAAAAGCTTAAAAAGCTTTTTTTTTAAAAAATTAACTTCAATAAAACCATTCAAAAAAACCAATAAAAAGTTAGTAAAGAAAAACTACTAATTTTAAATCATTTGAGTGCCAAGAAAGATATCCGAATTTTATCCGAATTTAATCCGAATTTCTAACAGCAGTTTTCTTTGTCCTTCTAGTCTACACCTCGTGGGCTACAAATCTTCGATTCTATCCTTAACACTCAAATTTGTTTTAGTATAAACAACTCTAAATTCATTAATATTGTTAAATAAAAAAAACACTTAAACTTTGTTAAAATTGTTAAGACCTAAGAAAAACTAATTAACTTTAAAGATTAAAAAAAAAAAGATGAACGAAAAATATTTCAAAAATTAATTCGCCCAAAAAGAATTCAAATGGTTTTTAATTGCTTCTTGGTACTTGTGTGAGCAAGCGTCTACTAATTATAATTAAAAGCTCGGCTAAAAGTTCTTTATAAAAAAAAACTGTACTATATTAATTTTTCTTGGGCTCACCCCCGCCACCACCTTCTTTTTTCTGTTGCGGAGGATTACTTGGTTTTGGCTTTTGCTGTTGTGGCTTTGCTGCTTGTCCACCCTCAGGTTTTTTTTGCTGATTCGGCTGAGGTTTTTGTTGTTGCTGTTGTTGCGGCGGCTTTTGTGACTGCTGAGGTTTTGGCTGTTGAGGCTTTTGTTGTTGTTGTTGTTCAGGTTTTCCTTGTGGCTGAGGTTTTGCTGGTTGTTGTGGTTTTGCTGTTGGTTGTGATGGCGATGATGATTTTGATATTTCAGTTTCATCATTCTTTTTAATTTGTGTTCCTTCCGGTTTTTTCTCTTCTGATTCATGTTGCTGAGATTTACCATCAGATTTTTGTGGTTTATCGTTCTTTTTAGTAGGTGGTGGTGTTTTAGATTTTGCTTTATCATTTTTCTTACTATCCTGTGGTTTTGCCGTTGGTCCTTTTTGATTCGCTCCACCGGATGCTGTTGTTTCATGTTTCTTACCACCATCATTAGGTTTTTTCGGACTTTCTGTTAGTGGTGATGCTGGTTTTTGTACTCCAACCGATTTTGGTGATTGCACTTGTTTGGGAGCTTGAGCTGGTTTTGGTATATCTACTGGCTTAGAAGCTTCGGCAGATTTCGATATTTCTGCTGGTTTAGGAACTTCAATTGGTTTTGATGTTTCAACTGGCTTAGGAACTTCGGTCGGTTTTGGAGATTGAGGTTGTTTAGGAGCTTGAACTGGTTTCGGAGCTTGAACTGGTTTCGGAGCTTGAACTGGTTTCGCAGCTTCAACTGGTTTTGGAGCTTCAACTGGTTTTGGAGCTTCAACTAGTTTCGCAGCTTCAACTGGTTTTGGAGCTTCAACTGGTTTCGGAGCTTCAATTGGTTTCGGAGTTTCAGCAGGTTTGGGAGCTTCAACTGGTTTTGGAGCTTCAACTGGTTTCGGAGTTTCAGCAGGTTTGGGAGCTTCAACTGGTTTAGGTGCTTCAACTGGCTTATTAGGGGCTTCGGCTGATTTAGGAGCTTCAATTGGTATTGGAGTTTCTGCTGGTTTTGGAGCTTGGACTGGTTTTGGAGCTTCAACTGGTTTGGGAGATTCAACTGGTTTTGGAGTTTCTGCTGGTTTTGGAGCTTGAACTGGTTTTGGAGCTTCAACTGGTTTCGGAGCTTCAACTGGTTTCGGAGCTTCAACTGGTTTTGGAGTTTCTGCTGGTTTTGGAGCTGGAACTGGCTTTGGAGCTTCAACTGGTTTTGGAGTTTCTGCTGGTTTTGGAGCTTGAACTGGTTTTGGAGCTTCAACTGGTTTCCCGGCTTCAACTGGTTTCGGAGATTCAACTGGTTTTGGAGCTTCAACTGGTTTCCCAACTTCAACTGGTTTTGGAGCTTCAACCGGTTTTGGAGCTTCAACTGGTTTTGGAGCTTCAACTGGTTTTGGAGCTTCAACTGGTTTTGGAGCTTCAACAGGTTTTGGAGCTTCAACGGGTTTTTGTGCTTCAACTGGTTTTGGAGCTTCAACGGCTTTTTGTGCTTCAACTGGTTTTGGAGCTTCAACTGGTTTTGGAGCTTCAACTGGTTTTGCAGTTTCAACAGGTTTTTGTGCTTCAACTGGTTTCGGTGCTTCGACTTGCTTTGGAGCTTCAACTGGTTTTGCAGCTTCTACTGGTTTTGGAGCTTTCGTCTTTGGAGTTTCTGTTGGCTTTGAAAGTTCAACAGATTTCTGTGGTTGCTGGGTTTCAGTTTGCTTTGTAGCTTCTCCTTTTTTACCTTTATTTTGCTGTTGTTTTTCTGTCGATTTTTGTGAATCCTTATTTTTCTGTTCGGCCTTTTGGTTTTCATTTTGTTTACCCTTTTGCTTTTGATTTTCTTTTTGCTTTTGATTACCTTGTTTCTGTCCATCTTGAGGCACTTTTTCAGATTTCGATGTTTCTGTCGACTTTTTATTTTGATTTTCAGATAATTTTTTAGTTTGTTGTTCAGCAAGTGGTACCTTTGCCGGTTCAGGAATATTTGCTCTTACAGCATTAGCAAAACTTAATGGAGCATTAGCTGATTTATTTTCTAATTTTATATAAAAATTATCTAAAAAAAAAAACGAATACGAATAAATTTATATAATAACATACCTGCTTTCGATAGTTCATTAATATTTTCTTTTTCATCCAGGACACCTTTCATAGCAAGAACTTCATTCTTTGAAGCCTCATCAAAATTCTCTACTAATGTTGGAACATCATCCTCCTCGGCCACACTACTTAAAGTTTTACTAACTGTCATATTGTTTGCAAAACGTCTCAATTGAATCACAGTATCTTGTCCAAGTTGTGGTAGAATTTCAGGAAGCATTTCAACAACCTAAAAAGTTTGAACATATTATATAAATCTTTATGAAAATCATTAATAGCAAAGGAAGAAGAAAAGCGGATGATATACACAATTATAACTAATCATTTAATCCAAACATATTTCAATTAATAAATATTCTCCTACCTTTTTGTGTTCTCCATGTCCTGTAATAGCAAATGTATTTGCTGATAGAGAAGCTTGAGCTTTCGGATTATTAAAATGGATAACGCTAAGATCATCTTTAATAATATTAACTTCTTCGATGCCGGGAATTGTACTAACGGCTAATTTCTTCAATGAACTTTGCAATTTTTTATCATCTGTTGCGGCTGTCTGATGTACGACCTTCTTCTTGCGACGTGGAGTACCTTTACCACCAATTCTTACTTGTGACTGAAGTCTTTTCAATTTTTCCGGATTCATAATTTATTTATTTTCAATTATTCTCGTTCGAAATTTCTAATAAACTGTTCTATTCTACTTTTCTTTTTGACCCCCTACTGTTAAGGAATTTTTTTTCACACGTTTTTTCTTCGTTCGTTATGTGTTCATTGATCTAAGAGAAAATGAAGGAAATTTTTCGGATAGTATTCTTTTTAACGTTAATTAAAAATGAAAATATAATAAATTATAAAATCTCATAGTATACTTTTCGTAAATGTTGTCAATTTAAAACATTTTTAGATTTAAATTTTGGTCCGGCAAGCACGTGCTTTTCCACGTTCTACTCCAAAGAATTTTTCGCAAGCCGCACGCACTCATTCCAATTGAAAGAAAGAAAATTCTTTTTTGCAATATGGCCGGCGAAATGAAAATTTCTTTCGTTGAAAATTTTTCATAATTGACGAAAGAAAATTTGGAAAATTCTATAAGAATAGGGTTGAACAAAAAAAAAAAAATACATATTTTTTTCTTTTTTTAAATAAAATTATAAATTCTTACTTTTTTCTTTTTTTTTTATTTATTAAAAACTTCTTACTTTATAATAAATTTATGAGTTTTTTTTCAAAACTTCTTCAATTATCTTTAAAGTGATTTTCGGTTCATCCAAATTTAATTGCATTTTAAAACTTTCTTCTATTTTTCGAGCAATTTCATTTTCTTGATCAAAAAATGGTTGTAACTTCTTGTATGTTTCCTTTTCATTTATTAAAGCTGCTAGAAAACAAGCAGTCTAAGAAATATTAAAGTTAATATGAAAAAAAAAATTAAGCAAAAATATTCAAAAATTTGTCACCTCTTTAAATGATTTCTCATGTTCTAATAATTTATCATGATAAAACTCTAAATCGGAATTTGTATAAAGAATTTTATGTCGATCATTTTCTGGTAATAATACATTATCCGGAATTGAAAAATACTTCTCAAAAAGTTCATCAAATTCATCTAAAACTGGACTAAATGATTTTAGAATCTTTTCCGAAACTACTTCGATTTCACCACGTATCAAATTTGCTTCTTCTTCAGAAATATCCATCTTTTTAATAACCGAATTTATAAATTTTTTTGTCAGTTTTTCAGTTTCTTGTTTAACTAATATTCGATCTGAACCAACAAAAAAAAAAAAAGAAAAACAAAAATTCAAACACAATTTAAAGTAAAACTTCAAAAATTTTTACTTACGATCCAATTTCATTTCTTCAACAGAAAATCCAAAATGTTGAATTTCATATTCTGATTTTTTAGAATCCATAATTTTATGTAGTTTATAGTTTTTCTTTTTAATAAAACAAATTAAAACGCCGCAAATATCAAAATTCGATGTTCGTTTTGACAATTCAAATTCATCTAGCAACCAAACAGGTTTACCAAACTAAAACCGATAAAATAAAAAAAAAATATTTCGTTAAGTACCGGTTTAAACGGTTCGCGCCTGCGTTATTAAGATTATTCCTTAAATGGCGGGAGTTTTTAAAATGCTTAATAAATAATAATTTATAAAAAATCTCATTTATTCTTAAATTTGAAATAAAAAAAAAACAATTTCTTTTTTAAATAAAATTTTTATTAATCCATCTCTTCATCATCCGGAACTTCATTTATATTACTGGTATCGAAAACACTCTTTTTAACTCGTTTTTGAGAATTATCAGAGCCAACAAAATTATCTGCAGTCCTTTTTCGTAACACATCAACTTCGTTTTCATTTGTTGCTGCCCATTCCAGTACCAAACGTCTTCCATACAAATGAGTACTTTGGCAAAGTGCATCAAAAGCTTTTTTTGCTTCACTTTTTGTTAGGAAATCAACAAAACCAAATCCACGATGTGATTCTTCACCGGGACTCATTTTTTTAGGTAATCGAACCGATTTCAATTCACCAAATGCTCTACGATTTATACAAAATTTATTAAATAACAAAATAGGAAATATTTCAAAAATAAACTTACTTAAAAATGTCACGAACTTCATTGACTTTCGCTTGAAATGGAATGTTTCGAACTAAAATTTTGGTTCCTGTTTGTTTCATTGCTGCTGCCTTTTCACGACCATGATTCCTTTCATCCCTAAAAAAAAAATTCAAAATTTATATTTTGCTTGCTAAAAGAAAATTAATCTTACTTTAAAATTCGATCACTACGTTTCAATTCAACCTGATTTCCTTCAATTTGTGTAAATTGCATAGTTTTTAATGCCTTTTCTGTTGTCTGTTTCAATTTAAACTGGATAAATCCGTATCCTAATGAAATTCGATTTTTCGGATTTTCTGGATCCTTTCGCATTGCTACTTGTACAATATGAATTGGACCTAATTTTTTAAAATGATCTCGTACAGCATTTTCTCGTGTTTTAAAATTTAAATTTCTTAAAAATAAAGTTGTATCCGGTTCCGGTGGTTCATCATTATCAATATTTTCTAAATTCTCTGAAATTTCATTAATTATTTCCGTGACCTTTTCAGGCTCCTCTTCCTTTTTATCAGTTGCCTTTGGAAGTTCTTTCAATTTTTCATTTTCAATTGCAATTAGTTCCCTATTTGGACCTGTTTTAAATGTATTTTCTGGTGCCCATTCTAAATATAATGGTAAATTCTTAAATTTACTATAAGCAAGTTTTTTGAAAGCATTTTTCGCTTCAGATGAATCTAAAAATTCAATTAATGCTGTTACTCCGCTTGGCGGTAAAACAATACGTCCGATTAAACCAAATTTTGAAAATAATGGTCTTAAATCGGCAACTGTTGTTTCAGCTGGAAGATTTTTAGCTAAAATTATAGTTTTAGAACGTTTCGTTGGCGTAGTCTCGAAAACATCTAATCGTACATCGTTTTCTTCAAGAAATCGTTTCATTTCGATTACAATTTGTGTTTCTCCTAATGCTAAACGTACAGCAGCACTTGAACCACCCGAATTTGAATCAAGAATCTTAAAAGGAAAAATTTTAAATTTCACAAAATTCTTCAATATTAATTATAAAACAAATATTTACGGTTTCTTTTGATGTTTCAAATCTTTGTGCTAGAATATCTGCAACAGCATTTGGACCTAAAAATAATGTATTCCAATTATGCGATTGATTAGCAGATTGTTTTTGTTTTAATGCTTTTTTTGCTTTAAAATTTAATCCATGTTCATTTAAATTGTCCTCATCACTTTCTTTAGATTTTCCCGGTATTAAATGTAAAAGACGACCATGAAAAAGTGTTCCATCCAATTCAGAGAATGCCTGAACAGCATGCTCTGGCATTACATATGTTACAGTTCCGAATGCTTTAATTTTTCGTGTAATCGGATCAATTGGTAAATTTATTTCAGCTGTTGGACCATATTTTTCAAATAGTTCTTGTAAATTCTCTTCCGTAACAGTATAGGCAAGATTTCTAAAGAATATCCGTCCAGATTCAGAAATATCTTCTTCATTTTTAACATTTTCTTCTTGTTTAATCCATTTTGAATTTTTCATTTCTGCTTCATTTTCTATTGTATTTGAATTTCCATCAATTATACTTTTTGAGATTTTATTTTTTTCTGTAAAATCTGAAAAGAACACTTGTTTACCTTTTATGAAACTTTTATGTTTCAACATGGCGCGGGTGAATTCTTTCTCGGTTTTAAAACCGACATAACAGAAACCATGAATTTTCGTTGGAAGACGAACTGAATATGGCTTAATTGGTTTAAAGAATTTTGTTATATCACTACGTTTCGTTTTATAAGGAATATCATGAATTTTGATCGTGAAAAGATCCAATGATTTCCCAGATGTTACTTGAGAATCTTTTTTCGATTTTTGATCAACTGTGGCTGGGGTTTTTATTAAAGATTTCATATATTCCAAATCGCTTATATTCTTTTCAGCCAATTTAGGACTTTCTTCGCCATCTTCAGATTCGTTTTCTTCATCTTCCTCTTCCTCTTCTTCAGACTGATGCTTTTCATTTGATGTATCTTGTAAAATGGGTTCAACATTTTTCTTTTTTTGTGATTTCTTATCTTTATCAAATTGTATATCATCATCTTCTTGTAATTTAGGTATCATATCTGCATCATTCGCCCATAAATTTCGATTTTTTGTGTGCACTTGCATAAACTCCACAAATTGTGGATCATCTTTATGTTCCTCGAGAATTTCTTTTAGTGGATTTTTCTTTTCTTTCTTACGTTTCTCTTTTTCTTTTTCAGCTTCTTGTCTTTCGAGTTCATCGATTCCATGAATTTTTCGATATGCAGTACTATCTTTAGCATGTTTACTCCATGATTTCGGTTTCTCATCGCCACCCAATGATGCACAAACTTCAACTTTTATTCGACTAGTTTGAATACATGAATTATTGAAATATTTTAATGCTGTTTCAGCTTCGATATCATTTTGAAATCCGATAAATGCAAATTGCCGGAAAACTCCGTCTTTTGTGTATTTCAATTGAATATCTGTGATTGTTCCTTTTTGACTAAAAAGATTTCGTAGCTTTTCTTCAGTTATCTAAAAAAAAAAAAAAAAAATAAAAGGAATTTTTTATTGTATCAATTAAAAAAATTATTTCAAGATTTTTACTTACATTTTTTGGTAGATTTTTAATAATTAATCGCGACATTTTTTAAATAAAAAAAATTAATTTCTTTCGAAAAATATGACATTTGTTCACACGTGTTTACGAAATAAAATTAATTTTACCCCTCTTTTTTTTTTATTTACGGTGGAAACACAATGAAACAACACAGCAAGCGGTGTGACAAACTTCATTTTGAAATGTATGGAAAATAAAAGTAAAACACATAAAACAACGCAAGATGGTTGATTTTATTGATTTCATTGATTTGATTGATTGGTTTTTTGCTTTTAATGCATATTTTTTAAAATTTTGTATTAAAATTGTTTTTTTAATTACTTTTGCTGCTTGTATATTTTATATACTTTGTTATCACGTACTCCGTATTCCGTTTACAATAATTTTCCCCAATTCGGAATAAATTATACAAATGTTAAATATTGTCAATTTTTGGAAATGTCATTTCTATAGCACACACGTGCTATGAATGAAGTTTTAAATTTTACGAATGTTAATACAATTTAATTAAAAATAGTGTTTTAGTAAAAAAAAAGAGAAAAAAAAACTCATCAAAAATGTTTCAAAAAAGACAAAAATTAATAGTAAATGATGATGATAAAAAAGAAGAAGCACCTCATACAATTCAAGCAAGATTCATTTCCGAAGATGGTCAAGAAACCGGGGCTCCAATGGATTTACCCGTTGAAGTCACCGTTCAACAATTAGGATTAATTTGTAATGCACTTTTAGAAAATGAAGAATCAATCCCGTATATATTTTTTGTTAGTGACAATGAAATTAAACAAACTCTCGATAAAAGTATAGATTTAAAAAATATTGACACAGAAAACGTTATTGATATCGTTTATCAACCACAGGCAGTTTTTAAAGTACGTCCAGTTACACGATGTACAAGT
This sequence comes from Xylophagus ater, assembly GCA_963422695.1. Classification (NCBI taxonomy): domain Eukaryota; kingdom Metazoa; phylum Arthropoda; class Insecta; order Diptera; family Xylophagidae; genus Xylophagus; species Xylophagus ater. Next base: position 6,834,942 of record OY730478.1, read on the forward strand.
TCTATGCCCGGGCATGCTGAAGCTGTAGTTTCACTTAATTTCAGTCCAAATAGTCAATATTTAGCAAGCGGTTCCGGTGATAAAACTGTTCGATTATGGGATTTAAATACAGAAACTCCACTTTACACATGTAATGCACATAAACATTGGGTTTTATGTGTTGTATGGTCACCGGATAGTACAAAATTGGCGAGTGCATGTAAAGCTGGTGTAATTATTATTTGGGATCCAGAATCTGGTAAACAAATTGGTAAATCTTTAGAAGGACATAAGAAATGGATTAATTGTTTGAGTTGGGAACCATATCATCAAAATCCAGATTGTAGAAGATTAGCAAGTGCTGGAAGTGATGGTGATGTTCGAATATGGGATACAGTACTTGGTCAATGTCAATTGACAATTTCTGGTATGAAATTCTAGCGAATGAAATGGTTTGTTTTTGATTTTTAATAATATATATTTTCAGGTCATACAGGAGGAGTTACAGCAGTACGTTGGGGAGGTTCAGGTCTTATTTATACATCTTCAAAAGATCGAACGATCAAAATGTGGCGTGCCACTGATGGAGTTTTATGTCGAACATTAACAGGACATGCTCATTGGGTGAATTCGCTTGCATTAAATACCGACTATGTTCTTAGGACTGGCCCGTTTCATCCAGTTATGGACAGAAATAAGATATACTCCAGTCCAAATAGTAAGAATTGACATTTTTTTCTAAAATAAATTCAAAATTTAATAAACAAATTTTTTTAAAAAGAGGATGAATTACAACAAATGGCATTAGAACGATATAAAAAAGTATGTCCTGATGGAATTGAATCACTTGTTTCATGTTCTGATGATTTCACATTATATCTTTGGAATTCAAATAAAAATAAATGTATAACACGAATGACTGGTCATCAAAATGTTGTCAATGATGTTAAATATTCACCAGATGTTAAACTTATAGCATCTGCTTCATTTGATAAATCTGTACGTTTATGGCGTGCATTTGATGGTGGTTTTATAGCAACATTTCGTGGACATGTTCAAGCTGTTTATTCAGTTGCTTGGTCAGCAGATTCAAGATTAATTGTTAGTGGAAGTAAAGATTCAACATTAAAAGGTATATAAGAGAGGGCGTTTGTTTTTTTGTTCAATAATGTTTCTTTTTGTTGTGTTTTTAGTGTGGAGCGTTCAAACAAAGAAATTATTACAAGAGCTGCCTGGACATGCCGATGAAGTGTTTGCTGTTGATTGGGCACCAGATGGATCAAGAGTTGCTTCCGGGGGGAAAGATAAAGTTTTGAAATTGTAAATTTTTTGAGATATATTTCATATTTTTAAATAAATAATAATTTTTTTAATTGATTTTTTAGATGGCAGAGTTAAGGGGAATATCTTTTTTTGGATTTGCTTTTTCTTTAATTAATAAATAAAAAATTTTAAAATGAAAATGGATTTTTGAATTGTTTCCTCTTTTTTGTTGGAATTGAAATAAAAACAAATAAAATCTGCAAATTTCAAGCAGAATATATTTTTTTGCTCAATAATAAAGTTTTTTATTTTTAGTTAATTATATAATTTTTATATTTCCAATATTTGCAAAAGTATAAAAAGAACAATTATATTTTCTTTTTTTTTTCCGACATTAAATTTTGGTTTTATTTTTATTTTTTTAATATAGTTTTTCCAACATTGTCCGATTTAACGCGAATATTCTTCTACAAATTATAATTCTTGGTTCATATTAATGAACACATAGTTTCCTCTTAGAAAGTGTTTTTATTAAATATATTGATTTTAATAAGTTCTTTTTGTACGCTAATTTTATAATTCAAAATAAATTTCAATTGCAAAAATTTAATTATTAGGAATTGTGTTATTTCGTTAATAGAAATCAAAATATTAAAAAAATAATAAAGAATATGTATAAAAACGACGGTGGAATCCAATGTATGGAATTTTGTTGGAATAAAATACGATAAAAATATCAAATATTTAATTGGAAGAAATAAATAAACCTACAACCGATGACCTATGACAGAAATGGGTCAGAAAAACTGTCAAGACTAACAATATTTTAAGGTTTTTTCTTCATAACTTTGTTTCCTCTTTTCAAAATTTCCTCTAATTTGCAAATAACCTAGACCAAACCCTAATAGCATAAATCTAATCTGCAAAATTTTATTCAAATCGGTGTTTAAGTTTTTAAATGACCATTAAAAAAACTTAATGAACAGGCTTCTTTTCTCCTAGAATTATTTTGTTCTTCACTATCCTTGGACCAATTTAACTGAAATTTAACATGGTATCGTCTATTTGTGTATTGAAACTATATAATTAATTTAAACGAAATTGCTTTACAAATTTTGCAATTAAATCTGAAAAACCATATAAAAAAAACGACAAAACTTTTTGGTCACCCTGGTTTTTGCTTAATAACTTCCCACCCCTTCGATTGATTTTTCTGAAATGCAATACCAAATCCAGTTAAGGAATAACCAACTCACATTCTAAATTTCAACAAAATTTGATAACGCTTTTTCGAGTTATCTTGAACACGGACGGACGGACATGCAGATTTAAATCTTCAAAAATGTCGTCAACTCATCGTTACGTAATTGGTATTAAATTTATTAAAAATAAATTATTGTGAGGTAAATATTGATCGGGAATACATTATTTCATTCATGTTACTTTGATTTTAAGAAGCATAAATATAATTTTACTTAAAATCATGAATGTTTTAATCATATTTTATATTCAAAGTTTCATTAAAAAACACCTGTACCTAGTTTCTCTGTTGGTTTTTGATAATGCAATGAAATAGACTCCATTCTATGACATTATGGATTACTAAATGTAATTAAATAAATTTACCAGTAATGGTATATAAAGAACTGATACTGGAAGCTTCGAATTTCCTACAGGAAAGATATTTTGGGAAGTAATTTCGTAATGCATTTTTCTGAGAAATTTTTGATATCTCGAGTCTGGTTTCTACTAATTACAATTCCGGGAAGGATTGATATTTCAAAAATTTTGAATATTTATTTTAAAATAATTTTTTTTGTTGAGAAAATTTTAGTAATATTAAAAAGAAAAATATTCATTCATTCCTGGTCAACCGTAACGCATTTTTAGTTGAAACAATATATATAAAATATTTTTATAAATAAATTTATGCAGTAAAAATTTCATTGTTTCTTTGTCAACGGCATTTTTTTTTATAAATAAACTGTCAGGACATCAACTGCCCATCTAAAAATTTAATGACTTCAAAATGGCGTCCGTAGATTGAAAATAAATCTTGAAATATATCTCGTATAAATAAAAACTTGTAACTTGTGTGATGATATTTTATTGCAAATAAAGAAATAAAAAATAATAATAATAAAATAAAAAAAAAATAATAAAATAAAGTGATGGCAACTTTTCTATAGAATTTCAATAAAATAATTGAAAAAAAAAAAAATAAAATAAAAATATATCTCTATATATAAAAAGGTATATAAAACAAAATATGTATAATAATAATAAAAAAAAATAAAAATAAATAATAATATTTTAATATACAATATTCTTTTCTGTTTGTTTGTTTGTTTTTCTTTCATTTTTTTCAATAAAAATCTTTGAATTTATTTTTAGCTCCTTTCTTAAAAATTCGTGCATTTCTACTTTTTTTTTTTTCTTAATTTTAATATTTAGTGTTTTTCTTTTTTTATGTTTTCTTAAATTTTCATTTTTTCATTTAAAATAATTCATTTTCTTTTCTTTTTAAAAAAAAATTCATTCAAAGAAAGAATACAAAAATTTTCAATTTAAAAATAATTTTTTTATAATAATACAAAAAAGTTTTATGTAGGATAATTATTTACAATTAAAAAAAAAAAAACTAAGAAAAAGAAAATTCATTAATTCAAAAATTAATAAAATTTGATAAAAATAAGAAAATTCTATGCAAAAAAAAAAAAATTATATATCATCCGACTTAAAACAAATTAAAACATAATAAATTAAGAAAAAAGAAATCAATCTTTAGTATAATATTTTCTTAAAATCAATTTTATTCCTTTTTGATTCGGGCATGTAAGAAACAATATAGAATTCCAGCTTGTGCCATCACATCAACCGTACTAGATGCTAACAAATCCTTTTGTTTTGTGTTTGTTTGTCCGGGCCTCAGTAATGTCGGACCAAATACCATTGCTAAATTGTGCAGTGACATTTTGTTGTCCGCTTCTTGCTGATGAACTCTAAAATGGAAAAGAAAAAACAGAATAAAATGTATTTTCTTTATAGTAAATACTTAAGAGGCTTTGATAACTTTAAAATTCAGTAAAGTCATCAATATTCTGGTAAATGTTTTTTAAAACTGAAATGGAATCGTATAATAGAATCACCAATTTCGAAAAGAACTCATGTCGGTTTTGCCGTTTTTTTTATCTTCACGTATAGACGCATGTTCCATGAGGAAGAGAGACTCATATCTGTTTTCCAAAATGGAAAAAAATGCATGTCTTTCTAGAGATGAGCCCTTTTCGAAATTAATTGAAGACATCTAGATTATGTGAACTATTTCAAAGTCAATTTTAATTTGTCATTTGGGAGACCACAAATTGACGTGTGCTCAAAATACCAAGAAATTAACTAATAATTAAGAAATTAACTAATAGTTCATAAAAGCATCCAAATTTTACTCCAAAATCAAAGAAATCACTGAAAAATCTCAAGCACTATCATGTGTTTGGAGTTTGATTATATACACTGCCAGTTCTGCCTATCCTGGAAGTATTTTATTTCCGCCAACTATGAATTTTGCGTAAATAGTAAATAACAACTATCTAGTCCTACCACGAGGGTCAAGGCCTCAAATGACTCAAGGAAGTGGCATCATGTTTAAATAATTATATACGTGAAAACGTCTCTGAAGAAATAACGTAGTTGGACTTGTTCTGGGACAAAAGTCCGGGACAAGTCAGTCAAAAGTTTAAAGTTTTCCTTTATTTTCATTAAGCGGCGATTTGACCCAAACCGTATCGAAAAATCATAGAAATCGCAATACATATTCCATTCGATTTGTTTTCAATCGAATCGAATTTTATTAGTATTCTAAAAGTGGAATCTAAAATACTAATAAAATTATCGACCCACAAAATCTTCCTCTGAGTTAAATTCTACTTTAAGTCTTTCTATTCTACATCAAAGAAATAAGTTCTACAAAAACTTTCGCAATTTATCATATAATTTTTAGGCAACAGAAAAGTTACGATGTAAACTAGAGACCTCTTTTAAATCGCTTAAAAATATTGGTGCTAGAGAAAATAGACCAACAACAGTCGTCAAGTTTATTTTCTAAGTAGATGAAGCAAGCCTCTTCAAGTTTCAAGTAGTAGTCCTCGTACGCTTGAACTTGTTTCGCTCAAAATTCTATAACTTCGTCAATTCTAAAGATATTGATGTGGTATTTTCTTATAACTTGAAACTTTTAGAAAGTTCTTTCAGATAGTTACTAACTAACAAATACAATACCTCATTCCACTGCATTGTGAAACCACTAAAATATGTAATTACCTTATTAAATGATCTAAAATATGTATTATTGATGATTTATTTGCTTGTGGAAGTTCTTCAAATGTTGTCATCAATGCTTTAACTCTAGCGTTTTCATTAATATTACTAAATTGATTAAATGTATCGAAAAACTTTGGATAATATAAATCAGTAAATAATGCTTCTGGTAGTTCACGTAAGTACGATTTTAAAATGCCCGTCACTGAATGTACATCGACTTCTTTTAATAATTGTTCAGCTTCGTAAGCATCTAAAAAAGATTAAAAAAAGATATATATGACATGAAAATCATTAAAACTATTTATTATCAAATTACTTGTTTCAAATGATTTCTTAAGTCTAGCTAAATCCGAAGCTGATCCACTAACACGATATATTCCAACTTCAGCCATACCACGTCGTTCAACTTCTCGAATACATGCACTTATAATAAATGGAATGTCACGTTTTTCACGTCTTTAAATTAAATAATCAATTAGAAATTTAATATTTAATAACACAAAAATTTTTTTACTTTAAAACTTGATTCATTTTGGCCCCAAATAATGCTCCCGGTTTTGAAGTTGGTACACGTCTTAATGTTACTTCACCCGGCACAAATCTTAAGGTTGTACTTAATATAATATTATCGGTCATTTTTATTGGATTATTTATTGGTGCCTCCTGTAACCATGAACGGCTTAACTACAAAACAAAAAAAGTAGGATTACTTATTTAATTGATATTTAATTTTGAATACAAACTTTTAAAATATATTTTGCTCTTAAAACCGGACGATCATGTGCTTCATATAGAAGAATTCGTACATTTTGACTTCCTTCCAATTCTAAGACGAAACTTTCATTCCATAATGGACATGTACTACGACAAACCATTTTTGTTTTAGCTTTTCGAAAATAATGACCATACGAATCGACTTCAATACAAATATACATATCTGCAGGATGTTCTAGACCGGTTAAACCTTGTACTGTTATATGTAGATCACCAACTAATAAACTTTCATCGTGTGGATTTCGTAATAAATATGAACCCATTTCAGTCTTAATACGACTTTGCATTGCAATAACGAAAGCTTGCATTTCAAGAACATTAATAGTACTTGCACCAGGAATATTACAAGATTGCTGAAAAACAGAAATAGAAAAAAAAAATATATTTTTATACCATCCCAAAGCTTTATTGCTATAGGGTGATTCATCGTGAGGTACTTTTTTCAATCGCGATTTTTTACACATCACACGTGAATAGTGTGAAACTGTCATTGCAGTTTGACTCAGTAGTGAAAGATTTACACCGGCAAAGCGTCTCCAAATTGTGGAGCTGTATTACGAACCGAATCGAATTATCGTAGAATTTTGTTTAACGACGAGGCTCATTTCTGGCTAAATGGATAGGTTTGGGCTGATGAACAATCCGAAGAGTATCAATAGCTACCGTTACATCCATTTGGTGTGGTTTATTGGCTGGCGGAATCATCGGTATATATTTCTTCAAAAATGAGGATGATCGTAACGTAACCGTCAATGGTACCCGCTACCGTACCATGATATCGCAGTTTTTCTACCTGGAATTCAAGCCAGTAATGTCGGTGATACTGGTTTCGAAAAAACAGCGCTACTAGCCATACAGCGCGTGAAACAATGGACATGTTGAGAAATCATTTTGGTGAGCAGCTAATTTCACGTTTTGAACCGGTGAATTAGCCGCCTAAATCGTGTGATACCACACATCTGCAATATATTCTTTAGGGTAACGTGAAGTCTAAAGTCTACGCGGATTAACCAGCTACGATTGATGCCTTAAAAGCAAACAGTACTCACGCTATTGGCCAAATATCAGTCGTAAAGCTCGAACAAGTGCTTCAAAATTGGACCTATAAAATGGACCACCTAAAGCGTAGATGCGGCCAACATTTCAATTATATGATCTTCAAAATATAAATGGTATCGATTGTTCTTTCGGTTCTTAAAACAGTATTCACCATCACATTCAATTTTATATGTTTTATTTCAAAATATTTTTCTGAACCTCCAAAATAAATCATCCTATATTATTCCATGTAAAAGAATTTGATTATTAGAAAAAGGATTGTTCTTTTGAAGTTCCTATGACTTTTCCAACAATATACAAATCCAACCCTAAATTTAACATACCTGTAAAGAAATTATCGATTCAATCCATTGTGTTCTTTCAAAGTCTGAACTTAAAAAGAATGTCATGTATTTATTATTGGTAGTTTTATTAGCAATACGAAATACTAAATTTGGTGATGCCAATACTAATTGCATTTCAAGATCAGCTAATTTTCGTCGATGTTTATCACCTAAACGTAAACCATTATTTTTTGGTTTTTTATCATCTTTTTCTTCCATCAAAATTTGATCACGAACAGTACAAGCTTGAGATTTTAATTGTAATATATTAGCTGGACTTGATTCTTTCAATTCAGCGGTTGTATCTTCTTCAAATATTAAAATATCTTTTAGTGGTATAAACCATTTCAATTCTAATTCAAAACGATCACGTCCCGATGCTTTATATTTGGCACATGCAATAGCATCATTAAATAAAAATAAATGTCGTAATTTACGATGTCCATCAACTAATTCAACAATAAATGAATTTTTTACCATACGACGTAAATTCTTATTCGATTCATTTGGTAAACGTTGATTGACAACATTAAATTGTTTTAAAAATACATGAATTGTTTTTTGAGCCTGTCTTAATGTTTGATGATCCGGATGATTTAATGGTGTCTCATTTAATAGATCATTAAATACTAATGCATTTATTTGTACCCGAGCAACAGGTTTATGTAGTAGATCTTCTAATGTTAAAGATTGTTCATTTTGTAAATTCAGCACAATTGTTGAAACGATATTTTTAAATTGTGGATTATTTGCACTGCATTTTTTTACTGTTTCAATTGCTTGACCATAATTATGTAAAAATGAACTATATAAATCGATAATATCAGCTAAACGTTTGAATGCATCACCAACTAATATATCACCATTATTATCGTGTAACATTTTTGTTTTTAAATCTTGTAAGAAATCTGTATGGGCCGCGTGTAGCTCATCAATTTTAAAGAACATTGTATTCTCTTCTTCTTCACGTATCACAGGTTGAGATGTTCCAATTGTTGCATGAATTGCTTTTTTATACTGCAAAAGAAATAATTTTGAATAAACCAGTAACTATTTGAGCGCTTTATGATATTTTACCACACGATTCCACACGACTTATTTCAAGACTTTTTTTCAGTCGGATTCTTCACTCTGTCTTGTGAAGACTCTAAAAATTGGACATATTTTCAAGTCTAACTGAAAAAAAGTCTTGAAATAAGTCCAATAGAGTCGTTGGCTTATTTAGCTTGTTTTTAAAACTTACTTGCATCATTTTATTCAAACATTCAACATAGAGCGATTCACTTTGAATAATACTGTTAAGAATTGAACGTATTTTTGTTCCACGAAGACTACCAGAAATCTAAAAAAAAAAAAAAAAAATTAATATAAGTTCAGTTCATTACGATCTACCCAATAAGCTTTAACCAAAGATCCTATAGTACTATACTATAGGATCTTTGCTTTAACATTTAGTATATAAACATTTAGATGAGGTTTTAAAAAAATACAGTTTTCTTATTTAATTGAAAATCCCAACAAAACAGGATTTACAGGAAACATTACCATTTGGCTGCAATCTAAAGAAAAGTACCACTGAAAGTTATAGTTTGCTTGTGGAACATTATTATTAACATATTCTATCTGAAAAGATTTATAAGACGATTCAAAGATAATGATTCTGATTTGAAAGGCAAACGCCATGATCAGAAAAGAATTTAAGATAAAGAATTGGAAGCATTACTGAATGAAACCTAACAATATAGTTAATGTCGATCGTTACCAAGAATTAAAATTTAAAACTAGCATTGCATAAAGTCATGATAAGCTACACAGATTTTAAATGGTCTGGGTCGAGCGTTGACTCGACCCAGACCATTTAAAATCTGTGGAAGAAACGTTGGAAGCACTTGGATGAAATAATTTACATTATCAGTAATATTCATTAGAAATTATGCCATCTGATTATTCATTTGCCTCTCTGAATAGAACTTATGAAGATATCATGAATGAATCAATTGTTTCAAAACAAGATTAATTTTTTTCTTATCAGAGAATCCATTTGTAACGCGAAAGATGCCAAAAATTTGTGACTAACGATGGACAATACTTGCTTCTTTATCAAAATAAATTCAAGTACCCAATTATCATATTTCAAAGTCTTTTCTTCATAATTTTATTTATTCAACGGTTTCCTGTGCTTTGATAAACTTCTTGGGAACATATATTGGAAATTTCAATAAAATCAGACAACTTCTTTTTTGAATAATCGTCTCTAGAGACGGACAGACATGTAAAAATCGATATAACTTCTAATTCTTTACAAATCTAGTGTCTTTAGACCGTTCTCCGATGATTATTTGTACATGTTTCAGGATATAATAAGATATAATATTCTTAGAAGCACGTAAATTGATAGAAAACTATAGTCACAAGAGACTAAACAAAATTTTGTTTATTGAAAATCATTCGTAATTATTTTCTAAATTACATTTTTATACCAAAACAAATATAATTTGTTGACAATTCAAATAATGAATACGCCTAACAAATGAGTCATATGTGTGATTGCGTATTCTCATTGAAATACATATTATATTCAGCTGGGGGACTGATAACAGCCTAATGAACCGCAAAAAAAACGACATATTATACAAAAAAAAAGCTTATTTTTAAATGAATTTAATTACATTAAAGTTAAAACATTTTCTGTTGACATGTTATTTAAAAAACTTACTTTTCGTAAAGCACCTGGAGTTATATTAGATGTTGGTTCATCATGTGAAATTGTTCTCATAATTGGTGGTACATCTAATTCACCATCACTATCGACAGAACTCGAACGAGTTTCATTGCTTTGACTAAAGAAGAACAAAAAAATATATCAAAAATTCTACAATACCAAAATTTTATACCACAACTTACTGTAGAAAATATTCAATATTAACATAATTCGAAGTTCGTCCAGGAGATTCTGGCTCTAGAACACTAGTTTGGCTACTCAAATGACTTCTTGGGTGTGCCGGCATTGGGAGTGTACTTCCAGCTGTTGATAAATCATCACGACTTGATGTTGATCCAGTTCCGCCTGGTTTTATATAAACATATTCCCCGTCACCATTATCCATTGGTACTGTATCATAAAATGGTTCATTTTCAAGTATTTGACTTGCTTTCATACTATCCGAACTTAATGATGATATCGATTCATAACTTTTGATCTATAAAAAAGCAAATAATGCCAAATTAAATATGAGAGTTTTATACGTAATTAAAAAAATGATATTATTACTTACAATTTCGGAAATATTTCCCTGTGATGCTAGAGATTCTTTTGAACCAACACTTTGAAGATTATCATGAATTTTAACATTCATTTTACCTAAACTTCCAGTTGGACTATCTGTTCCATGACGTGCATTACTAAATTTACTTAAACTACCGGTTGGTGATGCACCCATAATACCAGTTCCACCTGATCCAGTTGTACCTGTTGTTGTTGTTTTACCTAAACTTCCAGTTGGACTTTGATTTGATTTCATTGTATCCGACGATGTACGTCGTGTTTTCTCAAGACTTTCGGATTTACCAATTTTTCGTCCATATTCTTCTGTTATTATGTCAGCATTTTTTGTTATTCGATTACTTATTTCTGGTGTTGTTTTACGATTAGCAGCGAAAATTTTTGCATCTAAAGAATCAGAAGATTTTTGTCGTAAGATCTCAGATGGTTTCATATTACGTTCAAGTGAACTAGATGGACTTTCATTTGCTGCTGATGTGTCACGTTTATGTGAACTTACTGTTGTATTTGTTATTGCGGTATTTGGTACTGTTGGCGGTTCTACACGACGTATAAATTTTGGTGGTGGCCTAAAAGAGAAAAAAAACCATGTTCAGACAATTTGCGATGAAAACTTATTTTATTAATAAATAAATAAATAAAAAAGGAAATCAATAAATTTTTAGAAATTTTATTCAAAAAGAAGAACATTTAATTTTTATTCAATTAACGACAAATGGAAAAAGGTCACAAATCTAATTAACATCGTTAACGACGCGTTTTATATTCAATGCCAATCATCATATCACAAACTGATGAATTTGCAGAATTATTTCAAAAGTCCCAAGAATGAGTGTACTTTTGTTATTTTTAAAAACAATGATAATGTAAAATATTTCAAAAATAATCAATAAATTTCACTTAATTTAAAAAAGGAATTTTTGATATCGATCACAACTCTGAAGAAGTATGCTAAAAATAAGAAATTTGCAAAAGTCCTTGCAATAAGAAAAAATCTACAATATATTGGATGAGCCAAAAACTCGTTGCGTTGCGACAAAATAAAGGCATTGATTGAACCCAATCGACATTGATCGATAAAAAAAATTGCTCAGAATCTTAAAATTACGAAATCGAGCTTTAAAAAAGAAGCATCCAGAATTAATGAATCGCAAAAGTATTTGGTTTCAATCATGTGATAACGGCTAGACCACACACGTTTTTGTTGACCCAGTAAAAATTGACGGAGTTGGATGCATCCACCAAATAGTCTGATCTTACAACATCAGATTACTATATATTTATTTTTTGTTCATTCAATATATTCAGCTCTTTACTATAGAATTTTGGCAAGATCCTTTAAAGAAGTTTATCACGAATTCATTACAAATAATTTGTTTATATATAAAATTACAATTTCCATTTTGTTTGGTAACGATTACCATTTTATTTACCATAATATATTGTATATGCCTTTCTCTATACCTACTATTTGCTAGCAACTCAATAAAAATGATTAATAGTTGCAACAAATAATGTAAGTAAATAGATTACAGTCTTTTCGAACTACAGACCGATTTTTTGGCACACAAAAACATTACAAGAAATCCATCAAATAATATTCTCACATATTAGGTATGTTTTTCTGGGAAATTTTATGGACTACTATCCAACTTTCTCTTTAAAAAAGTGCCATCTATACCTCAAATATAACACTAAATAACTCTGTTAAAAATTACCAACGATAAAAAACATTTCTTATATAAGCGAGTATAAAATGTATGAAAACAGTCCTTATTTTTCGCAAAAAACACTTATTGTATAAAAAAGAATTTCTAAATTTAAAAGGATTTCTTTACTCGTTGATTCTTCAAAAAAAAACAAGGACATGCAAAATATTTATTATGTTTTCTTAAACATTTTTCTTGAATTAAAGAAAGTAAAAAAGCAGAAAAATCAATAATTGGCAAAGAAATATAGGAAAATGTTTCTGGAAATAAGAAAAAAAAAGTAATCACTACATTTTTCCTTGATTGTTGAATCGCGTCTTTAATGAAACATGATCTGAATGTTCAATTTACAATTATTAGAGAATAAAATTGGATTTTTATTAAACCAAAAAAACTACAAATTTACATAAAAAATCGATAAACATTAAATTTCTTATCTAAATAAATTGATTTTTTATTGATTTTATATATTTTTAAATAACGTCAGACGTTCAGGTTTTAGCTTATTTAAAGCTTTTCGGTCAATTCATTTGTGTACACACACACACGTAATATGATAATTAATCTTCAGATATCACCTGATTGTATTTGGGTCATCGAAAATGCTTCAGGGTTCATATGGTATGTACATGAATCCATTAATTTTCTTCATACTACCATATGTGCCGACAGTGTTACTCTAACGTATTCTCATATGAAGTATATTAAACTAGTAATAGAACTTATAATAATAGTGACCTGACAGGGGAATTCGTACCTTCCAACCCAACCATCTTTACCTCCCTCCGTCATCAATAATAAAACGATCGTTCACCTTTAACAATAGTTGGTTTGGTGGTGCATATTCGAGTCATGTCTGATGAATTGGTCGATTGCACGTAGGAAAAAAAAAAACTCATCAAAGGCAGATATAATAAAAACGCACCACCCACACATAACATTGTATATTGTATATATTTTCATATATTCTACAATAAGAAACGAGACTTTAGGCCGGGTTAATGGTAATTCAAGAAATTAGTAGGCTACAATAAAGCTTAAGCAATGTGTCAGAGGAATCAACAATATAGTTTCTTAAGTAGTTTTCCGTTTCTTCTGACTTTTAGGTAGTGTAAATGCAATTAAAATAAACCCAGTATTTTAGTTTTCTAGTCTTTTAGCACATAAATAAATATATGTTGAATAAAAAGTCGATAGAGTCAGCATAAAAGTTGAAAAGAAATGCTTTTAAATACATTTTTATTGTTATACAATAATTTTAGTGTAGGTTTAAAATAGTTTAGAAAAACATAAACGAACGAACTAAAAATTAATGAGTTTTTATGACAAAAATAAATTAAAAACAAAAAAAAAAACTTTATTGGATGAATATCGAAATCTTATTTTAGAAAAGAAATTAATTAAGTTATAAAGTCTTGCCTGAAAATTAAAATCTTTCTTTTCTTTCTTATTTTTAACTAGCTGATGATTGATCTTATTTCTATTCAATTGGAAAATTTTCATAACACAAAGATTGAGAATTATATTTTATATCAAAGTATATGCAAGAGTGATTTGCCATTTTCCTGGTAGAGCCATTATTCGGATGTCACTGTAGAACTTCTAGGTTTTCTGAAAGCAAAACCGAGACAAGTCTTTCTTACAGAGAGATCGAAACATAGTTTGATGCTGCAAAGTCAGGACTATACGACAGCTACCGAAGTAAATGATAGTTTGTTGTTACAAAGCCAGGATTATACGACAGATACCGAACTAAATGTTTGTTTGATGTTGCAAAGTCAGAACTATACGACAGATACCGAAGTAAATGATAGTTTGATGTTACAAAGTCAGGATTATACGACAGAGACCGAACTAGATGATAGTTTGATATTGCAAAGTCAGGATTATACGATAAAGACCGAACTAAATGATAGTTTGATGTTGCAAAGTCAGGATTATACGACAGAGATCGAAACAAATGATAGTTTGATCTTGCAAAGTCAGGATTATACAGTTTTTGCATCAAAAGTTCACAGGAACACTCCCTTAATTTTTGCTGGATCATCAACAATTTGTGTGGTTGTCTAACGTTATCATTACTATTCACCAATTCTAACTTTATCATTACGATTCACCAATTCGGGAATATGTATTCAAGACCAGAGCTTCGGGTAAAATGTTTTGAATAAATATCGCAAGTTGCAGTGAGGCACTGAGAGTCTTATAGTAATATATAATTCAGTAATACTTCTTAAAGCCTGTCCATACATCTTAAATGTCTTAAAACATAATTCTTTAGACACGCACATAAGTCTACACATATGTATATGGAAATTGGTACACATATATAATCTTTAGAGAGGTTTAATTTTCAAATTAAAAACAAATTAAAGGTGTAAATTTTATATTCAAATTGTAGGGAGGGAAAAAAAGAAACAACTTCCATACTAGTTTTTCATTTTGAAATTTGAGATCGAATCTGTTGGTAGACAAACAAAAAATAAAACGTATGTTTTTTTTTAAAGTCATAAATAATTTTTCGTATACAATATTTGTAATTTGTTACAAAACGAAAAATATGTATAAACATACTCGTAGGTGCATATGTGAGATTTGTTACAAGCATAAATTTTCCGTTATTTGAAATAATTTTTGTACCGCCAAAATATTTATATTATATAAAACTTTATAATATGAACAACACACCAAAAAGAAAATAAATAAAATATTAAATATTAATATTATTTGATATAAAAGTTTCTTAAAGTCAATATATAGAAAATTAAAATCGGCATGTAGCTGATTTTTTGATACCATAAACGGTAGAAATGGAACTCATAGTTTTTAAAATGTGAAAAATACAACCAAAATAGTAATATTTCAATGCTTTGCCTAAAAACCTGCACTATCTCTTGATCAATTTTACTGAAATTCAATTAACCGCGCCTATTCTTAGCTCAGTTATAACAAGTTCTCACTGTCATAGCAAAAAACAACTTTCTCTTAAAGACTAATTCGTATGACTCCAGTCATAACTTACAAAATTTCTAACATTTTTTTATTACACACATCAATAATGTTATACCTATACAAACACTTTCGTAAGTATTTCTTAAATAATCATGACCCACTGGAAAAATAACATTTCAAAATGTCACAAATATAAATTTTTGTAACATAATTATGACTCGATTGCCAGAATACGAATTTTCTTGATAGTCATAATTTTAGCACATATATTTCTGATTGTAAAACAATCACCACAAGTTCAGTATAGCCGTGATAGTACTGTCAGTTTATGTAACCAACGTATATAATTCATTTAACCCTTTGAGCGCTGAGTTGTGCGACGTTAAGCCTGTGCTGTGAGCTAGCTAACTCTGAAATTTCATTGCAAAATATGTTGATTGTAATTATTTTTTCGCAGATACCAGCAATTAACTTTTCCGAG
This sequence comes from Xylophagus ater, assembly GCA_963422695.1. Classification (NCBI taxonomy): domain Eukaryota; kingdom Metazoa; phylum Arthropoda; class Insecta; order Diptera; family Xylophagidae; genus Xylophagus; species Xylophagus ater. Next base: position 6,851,085 of record OY730478.1, read on the forward strand.
AAAAATATCTTAAACGTATTCTTACTATATGCTTTTATATCTCTAGGCTTACAAGCATCAATCGCATATATGCGGTCATAGCCCAAATTGAATGTTTGTGAGAGAACACATATATGCGGTCACAGCACTCAAAGGGTTAAATTAAATTGCTGGACAAATTTTACAATTCAATCCAAAAAAAAAAACGCCAAAACCATTTGGTCACCCGGATTTTTACTTTATATATTTGTTGCACTTTGACCGATTTTTATGAAATGCAATACCAAATCGAGCTAAGAAATAACGAATCTATATCATTCAAATTAATCTCCATTTTTTGAGTTACCATGTAAATGGGTAGACAAACATGTTGATTCTTTACAAATCTAGTGGGTTAAAACCATTTCCCTATAATTATTTCTATGCTATACAAATGTAGTGACACAACAAATATGTATTATCTACCATAGGATATAAAACTCACTGACCCAATATTTTGGTCAGCAACATTTCGTTTTTTTTTTATCAAAACAAAAAAAAATTGGTGAAAGATAAGCTTGCGTCCAGTTGCTGGACATTTAATTAACTACAAAAAAATAAAGAGATATTAAATAATATGAATTGTTGGTGTTTTCTTTTTGTTTACAATTATATTAATTGGAAAGTATGTAATTGGAAATTCAACATAAATATGATATAACAAAAAAAAATCAATGTTTATGTATGATATTCCCTTTTTTTTTCATTAGTTATGAAGAAGTCTGCCCACTTCTTCATAAAAGGGATTTAATTAAATCAAATATTATGAAATGAATTTATTTTTAGCATTTTCCTCTTCTAAATATGATTTTCCATTAGTATATAGTCGTCCATTATTTCTTTTTTCCTCCATATATGATGATACATTTTCTTCATTAATAAATTCTCATTTTTTTTTTCTGGATACATTTTAGTTAAGAGTATATCGTTTTTTGTTTTGATTGGAGACACGGAAATAGAATTTTTTATTTTTAGATATAAAAAACAACAAAGCCACCACCTATTTAGAACAAAACAGAAAAAAAGGGGGGCCGGCCGCCTTTTGAAATCCAATACTTTTGGATGCATAAACAATTTTTATTGAAAAACTCGAAGAAGAAAAAATATTAATTCATATATAATCAAAATACAAAAATAGAAACGTTTGATAAGATGGTATTTTTTTGATTCGATTTTTATTAAAGATTAAATTATATAATAATACTAAAAGAAATTTAAAATTTAGAAATGGTTCGAATCGGCGAGATAAAGTCACAGTACAGAGTGTTCCCTGATCATTCATTCAGTCCAGTGAGACAATGGCTACGTTTACACCGAGACTTAAAAAGAGACTTAAGTAGGTGCCACACCAATCAGTTTTCCATCAGTCGCAACTGATCGGTTTTCCATCAGTTTTCCATCATTTTTTTTTATCTAATTAGCGTTCACACCTATCAGTTGCAACTGACAGTTTTTTGTGAGAAGTTTCCATTCATTTTGATTGCAGAGTTCAGATAGTGATGATGGATAATAAAGAGAGAGCGTGTTTATGGATAATTATTGCATTAAATTCAAAAAATAAAATTAATAGAAAATGTGGATGAAAGAATGGTTTTTTCAAATGTTGCAGAAACTCTAAACTCTGGAACCACGATACTTTGGGCACATAAAGACTATCAGCTCCCGTACCAGAACTTTGAGAAGCTTTTATTTTTTTAAAGTTCTTTTCTATAAGAACTTCGAAGTGTGTTAATTTTCTTTTTTAGGTCCTCTTGTGTAGCATTTGGTTTCTCCTTTTTAAAGATATCAATCAATTCCATGTAGCCGTTAATTTTTTTTCGTTCTGGAGTAATCTACACTACTGACATCCCATAACGCCCTATGGGACTTATAACACTCTATAAATTCCAATAAAAATTGGTTTTTGTCCATATTTGCTTTACAAAATCAGTACATTAATATTCAAAACTATAAATATTTCATGACTGGAGTCTGTTTTCACACGATACGACTGACACGACTGACAACAACATGTTCACACCAATCAGTTTTGCATCATTTTTTTAAAAAACTGATGTGCCCATGAAATTTTTCGTGGTTGACTGTCAGTCGTTTGATTTTATGTTCACACCAATCAGTTTTCGATCAGTTTCCCAAAAACTGATGGAAAACTGATTGGTGTGGCCCCTACTTAAAGTGCTTAGGTCGACCTAAATATGATGGTGTAAACACGCCAAAAGTAACTTAGGTTAGGTCACTTAAACTGCAGACTTACCTTAAATTAAAATCGACTTAAGAACTTTTGACAGATAACAGCTGATTTCTTGTTCACATACGTTCACATATGACGTTATTTTAGATTTAGGTCTAGTACGGTGTAAACACGTCTGACCCAAACCTAACTTTTAGTTAGGTGACCTAAAAATTTGTCGGTGTAAACGTAGCCAATGACTTAGTATGATATTTGCTCATTTATTATTCAACTAAAGTATAGGACTCATATTGATCAGTTTTCCATCAGGTTTTGAGAAACTGAGAGAAAACTGACCAGTGTGAATGTAAAACTTGATGGTTTGTCAGTCAAACTCAATAATTATTCAAAATTTTCTATCAAACACGACAGTCATGACTAAAAAATACTTCTAACGATGACTTTAGAGGCTTAGGATTTTGTCATATTTATTCGTATAAATGTCCAATCAGACAGCTTAAACTCATTGGGAACACATTGGCACAACGATATATGGTAAAGTTTATGTTGTTTACTCTTCCAATATATTCATTACTTAGAAAATAGAAGACACAAAAGTTTATAGCAAATAATCCACAGAGAAGTCTTAGAAAAAGAGACTAACTGTTTGGAACTCACTCATAACATGATAAAGATATTAGAAATCCATTTTGACATAATGGTACAACTCGCAGAACCCAATTACAACCGTTCTAAGAAAAGAACTCTCATCATATTTCCATTTTCATTGATTTGACAAAATTGAAATTTAGTTTGTAACTTTTATATAAGAAGATCTATATAGGATTTTATAAAGCAGGCTTGGGGAATTTGAAATGGAACAATACGCAATTGAACAAGGAACCAAAATCATTGAACTTCATTTCCGGTAAAAAGCAGATAATGAGTGATGAAGCTCATTTCTAATTAAATGGCTTCGTAAACAAGCAGAACTGCAGAATATGATTTACGGAGAATCCAAGAACATTTCATCATCAACGACAATTACATCCAGTTAAGTGCACTGTTTGGTGTTGTATATCATCTGGAAGGATCATTTGCTGATATTTCTTCGAAAATGAAGACGGTGTTACAGTTTCCATCAATAGTGCACAATATCGCACGATGTTGGAAAATTTTTATAGGGTCAGCTGTAGAATACCATCCAACCCTTTGGTAGCAACAAGATCGAGCCACGGCAGATACTGTAAGGAAATCAATAGCTCTTTTAAGGAATACGACACCGTTCATTTTTCCTGTATATATAGTAGATATGTATGTAAATGAAGAGAAAATCTACATGAGAGGATTGATGAAATACTTTATTCGGCACCGACTAATATCATTAACTTTTACTATTAAAACTTTTCTTCCTTCGGATAACAGAATAGTTCTATGAGGTCGGGTAATTCTGATCATCGTAATCATTTAAAATTACATTTCCAAGTTCTTACATGAACATTTATCCCCGAATTTACGAAACACCCTACACTTTTAAATAGTATACATAACTGATATATCAATTTATATAATAGAATAATAATAACATAAGATATTTTCGCAATATGGCATGCATTGATATGACTATATTCTATTCTTCGGTTAGATTACATTTATAAAATGCATATCCGTTCCTCGATTTTGTCAGTTAAAAAAAGTTGTTTTACAACATAAACTCAACATAGAGATATGTTTCCTGAGTTTTTTTTTTTTTCTAGTACAGGAAGTTAATCTAGTTCTAGATATGTGCAGACATTAAATAATGCATTGTGTATTATTAAAATATACGGTTTTATTCTTCCGATTGAAACTTTCATTAAACTTTTTTGATATCATTAGTAATAATTTTTTAATGTTTTTAAAGTATTAATGCAAAAATTAAAGAAGTTCAATTTAATCTTTAAGTTTATGATATTAAGGTCAAATTGTGAATTTATAAATTGTAAATATTTTACAACAGAAACAGAAAAATAGTTTCATAAGAAAATTTTCTGTTGAAGATCATATTTAATGAGTTTGTCCTTTAGCGGCTATGATGAGGCCTAATAATGTTAGGTATTTTAATTTTGGATTTCTTAAGAAATAATTTCAGAGGAAATATGAATTACCTTAGATATTTATCAATTGGATGGTTTTGATTTGTTAGTTTTGTTCCAGGCAAGGGGCTTTAGAGAATTATGATTTTAAATCGAAATTAAACATTTTTTTTTTTCTATCTCAATTTTTGTAGTAAATAAGATAAAAAAGAGGAAATATTGAAATAAATACAAAATTAGGCAATATTAAATTTCCATTTTTTTTTTTTTTTTGGATAAAACAAAAAAAAAATTAAACTTTCTATAATCATCTAAATAGAAAATTAGTATATGATTAAAAAATTAATCAGATACTATTATCAAAAATCTTGCACAATTTGTATAGTTTTTATCTCTTCAAGCAAAACCAAAAAATTTCATAAGTCAAAAATTTTCTTTTTAATAGAAAACCCATATGGTAACTAAAATAATGTGTAAATTAACATCACTGGTGTAACTATAAGCCTGTAGTAATGCTTCGATGGAAACTTAAAAAAAAACTTGTCTATCCCGCAAAAGAAAAACTATTTTTTTTAAGGGGTTATATCTATTTCTAAATAGATTTTCATATATTTTTTTCACTTTCTAAAAATTCACAAGTTTTATGAATAGAACCTGAAAATTTCATATCCATAGATTTGCAGAATTGACGAAGTTATAAAACTCTGAAATGAAACCAGTTCAAGCGTTCGAAGGACTATACTTGAAACTTTTAGAGAGGGTTCATCTACCTAGAAAATAAAATTTCTTTTTTCTATTTTTGCACTTTCTAAAAGTTCTAGGTTTCATCAGAATTTTACATCAAAGTCTGTAGAATTGATGAATTTATAGTATTCTGACCGAAACAAGTTTGAAAACCATACTCGAACCTCTAAACCAAGGGTGTCCAACCTTTTTATTTCTCTTGGGCCGCATTGGAAGAAGACATGGTGTTTTGGGCCACAAGTATATTACTATGTATAAATCCATATCATAAAATGAATATGATACCTGGCATTGAAGTTGAGAAACTAAACCGTGAATATCTGGTTCGATTGACGTGGTTGCAATTCTCAGGCAGTTCTCAAGGTGTTCATCCAACATGTTGGTTCTAATTTTACACTAGTATGTTTCATTCTTCACTTAAGCCACCAGGCAAACAAACAAACAGTGTAGCTGAGCGAGCAACGCAAACAGAAAAAGAATTTACTACATAACGCAAGAGCTTTCTGTTCTGGTCCTGTTTCTGTTGTTTGCCACTTGGCAACAAACACACAAATCATTCCTCAGAAAAATGGGCATGCTTCAGTAACTTTGAATATTTTCGGGCCGCATTGATACTTGCCTTGGGCCGCGGGTTGGACAGCCTTGCTCTAAACAATGTCTATCTCAAAACACAGTTTACAAAGTCGGTATACATCTTATTTTGAAAACTGCTTATAATAATATTTTCTAATTTCCACAAAATACGTCGAGAAGTATGCAGAGGCGGCCGTTGACGATCTTACTTTTGTAAATTCGATCTTTATTTTTGAATAGTTTCAGTTCGTCTAAAAATTGCTTATCTGTAACCACTCATCGCTGGTATTGACTTAAATGAACCATTTTGTTACTTTCATTTTAAATGAATCGTTCGAGTTAGAGAGGGTGGATCACCTAACGACTGACCATCACTTACATTTTTTTTTTGATGTTTTTTTAAAGTATTTTTAAGCTATTTAAAAAAAAAACAAAATTCGTTTAATTACCCTCAAGACATTTATATAAATTCGAAATTAGTTATTTTTTTGTCCAGTAGTCTAGATAGACGTAGTCCCTTAATATAAAACTAAAGATTAATAATTACAGAAATACTTAAAAACAGCTTAAAACATTTTAAATTAGTTCCCAAATTTAAAGTAAAAAAAAACGCCACTCGGCGAAATGATTAAACAAAATAAATAAATATTAATAATATTAAAATAAAAGATTGCGTGGGAGAGAAAAAATATGATTAAAAATAAAATAATAATAAATAAAAGAAATATGATTTTGCACGAATAGATTCAAGGCGATTGATCTGGGCAGGCTCAAAAACGCACGCAAAACTTTGAATGTAAATTATTATGAATTAAAAAATTTCATTTGGAATTTTTTTTTTCGCTTTAAAAATTATGAAATTGATAAAAGCTTAAAAAATTAATTGTTTTTACTTAATTCAAAATATTGCATAAATTTCGAAATTTTTTTTTATTTTGGTTTAAGTATGTTTTTTTTGCTTATAAAGGGTGTCCCAAAATTCATGCAAGATGTAATTTTGATAGAAAACGCAGGTTTATAATTATAAATTGTTAAGTTCTTATTGATTTATAAAGTATAGGGTTTAGGGTTGTGTAAAGAATACCATATGGGGTAAATAGCCTCCACGACTTTGCTGGCACATACGCACTTTTTGTTGAAATTTTCCATGACCGTTTAGAATAAATGTGGCTGAATTTCATTGATACATCCGCTCAATTTCCTTTTTCAAGGCGTGGCTGGTCGTGGGCTTGTTGGTATAAACCTTAGACTTCAAAAAACCCCAAAGAAATAAGTCAAACGGCGTTAAATAGCATGATCTGGGCGACCAATTCTTATCACCAAAACAAGAAATTACACGACTAGGAAATGACTCATTAATGAAAACGCGTTGTTACTTCGTGTAGTAGCGCTTCATTTTTAATAACCCTAAACTGTCAGCTGTCACGTTGTCGTTTTTTTTTCGTTGGCAACATTTTACCGCCCAAATGACGCAAAATTCAAAACTTGCGTGAATTTTGGGACAACCTTATATGAAAAAAAAACTTTATCATATTTTGTAAAAATGATAAATTTTTATTCGCGATAATTTTAATGGAAAATAAATTTAAAAAAAAAAAACTGTTTACAACTATTGTTTTATGTCTGAATGACGTGGTTTTTATTTAATTAATGTTATCTAAAGAACTACCGGAACTTACCGCTTGCTATTAGTAATCATTACCTATTTTATTTTTTACGTTTATTAAAACTGTCTCAAGTAGAAGCTTGAACTAAAAACCATACACTACTAGTTTAGTATATTTATTTTGAAGAACTTCAAGAACTAAGTTTAAAAGACACAGACTAGATAGAACAAATGGAATCAAAGAAAATGCCTATAACATTATTTTTTAAATAGCAAAAAAAATGTATGCCAGTTTGTTGATAAATGTATATTTTTGATACAAGGATCGTAGTAGTTGCAAAAACAGGAAACACATTCTTAATTCGATCAATACTCTGGGCAGAGTTTCATCTATCTGTATCTACAAATGTTGACATAATATTGATGTTTCACTATTTTAAATACTAAGATCAATAAATAGCCACTTTAATTACCAAAGCCATTATTTTTATCACCATTTCTCAACCCAATTAAAACCCAAACAACGCTGGACACAAGCAGCTTTGAAAGGTTTGATATGCAACATTTTATGGACGAGGTCCTGTCGTGGTCATTAATACTGTTGAAATTAAGTAAACTATATTGGTTAACTTGAAATAAGAAATGGATTCTAATTCCCAGTTTGGATACAAATGAAAATAAACAACAATTTTAACTGAACTCTGGACTTGGACTCGTTATGCAAATTTAGTAATAGTAAAATAAAAAAAAATTGCGTGTTAATTTGGGATAATTACGTTCACATCTAAAACTGCATTTTTTCATGTCTTAAAAATCTATAAAGCTTTGGATTGATATCATTTCTTAAACATGTTTTTCAAAATGACAAAGTGACAGTCCTACAATCTTAAAAGTCGAGCATTTCTCTAACGTTAATTCCCAATTAAATATGACTCGTTTTACGTTGTTTTCTTTTTGTACTTGTTTTGAGATAAAGAAACGAAATTTCTTATCATAAAAATTTAAATCGAAACAATTTTCAAATGCGATTCCCTCCCCCGTCTAGCAACGTATTTCAGATCTAAATCAAAGAAATTGTTGTATAATTTCGGTTTTGGTTAATTTATTTCAAATCTTATTATTTAGTCACACTTTCAATTGACTTTTCAAATGAAACTTTTAAAACTCGTTTTTGATTAAGAATCATTATTGTGTGTATGGTTTTCTTTTTCAAAAAAACTTTTAGTAAAGGGAAAGTCTTATTAAAAATCAAAAAAAATTAAAAAGAAGAAAAAATTCGTTACGGAATAATTCAAATAATTGGCAAAAAAAATTTTGATTTTTATGAAATTTTCAAATAATTAACATAATTTTAAATAAATAAACAAAAAGTGAAAAAAAAACCATCGATTAGAAAATAATAATTCTATTTAAGTAGATATAATGATTTTTATCTTCGAATAGATTTCATATGTGAAGTATTTTTTTATTTCTTAAAGTGAAAGTTTCACTCTGTCTTAAGCTTAGTTGGATTTCCACATTTTTTAAATTGAATTTCTTCATTTTAGTAGTGTTTAGGTGTCTAAGCACATATTTTTAAATGCATTTCTTCAGCAATAAAACCGGTTAATATTTAATAGGAAATATAATTAACTGTTATACAGGGTGAATCATAGAATTATGATATTTTCAATAAAGAAAAAACTTTTGATCAAAGATGATATATAATTAGATGTTTCATTGCTAAGAGAAATAGGTCTGGAGGATGTGCTTTAGAATAAGAGTCTAACCAAACTACTGCACCGAAGAAAACGGGTACAATGGATCTTAAAGTCGCAGTACAAGAACATTCTATCAAATAATCTAATCTAATCTAGATGTTTCTTTATGTTAAAAAGAAAATTTGAATTGAAATCCTTAATTTAAACTTAAGTTAAACCAAAGGAGTTCTCAAAAGTTAGCTTGTACCACAGAAAAAGAAGACACAAAAGATTTACCATATGTCCAATATCAGTATGGTACCAGTTCGGCGACAAGGTTACATTAGTACTCATCGGTCTGAATTAAAACTGTGTGTGTGTGTGATTTATCCCACTTCCACCTCTTCAAAATAATGTCAACATAGTACTCCAGGAAATGATCAAATGGGACGCCATATTATATATCATTTTTGCTTGTACACTAAACAACTTCAGCGATATACCTATTTATTTCTATATTTCTGGTCATAAATCTTCTATTGCTTATGCCAAGCAAAACAACACTCACAAAAAAATTTTTTAAGTTTCGACAACTAAAATTCAGTTGTTATAACTAGCCAAAAAGTTCACAATTTTTCTGTGTGATATTTTTGTATTGTAAAACAGTGCTCTGCGACTCTGTGACCATTGGATACGTGAATATGAATAAAACATGTTTATTTTTGTATATTTTTACTTGTGGTGTTTCACAGAAGGTCAAAAATTAGCGGAGCTATAATGTATATTACACCATTCAATATTAAACACAGAAAATCCCCACATATTGCTAATACGAATATCATTAGAAACAACTCTCTCAACATTATAATCTTATCCTATTATAATACAACTATTGGATTGATAAAATGGAATTGTACTCGTATTGTGCTCCTTTTTGTCAAATTTTTACAAATCTCCAAACTCCAAACTTCTTTCAAAAGAAAAATTATCACCATTTGATTGTTACCTGTCAGATTTTCATATTTTATATGAATTAGAATTTTTCTTTTCGAGTAAAAAGAGCTCACAATTAAACCTTAATAACCTCAATCTTTAAATGATCAGACTATTAAGAAAGATACAGTAAATATGAATGAACGAATTTTCTAATTGAATTTTATAGTAGTTTTGAATCACCCTTTATAAAACATCTCATATAAGAAATATGCAACTATCACATAATATATGGATGCAGTCTTTGAGTCTATCACATCAATTTAAAATTCAAAGGCTTTCTAATTTGATTAATTCCATTATAATAGGAAAAGATTCTTGATCAAGACATAAAGAAAGAAGAGAAAAAAAACGGTTCTTATTATTTGTACTTGCAAAAAGTAAGAATATAACAACTTTATTAGTTTAGTCAGTCGATCATAAAATTCTTATTTTTATTTCCTGTGGTAGCTACTACCAGAGGATATATTAGTTTTGTCACTAAGTGTGTAACACATCAAAATAATCATCGTACAAACGTTTCAAATGTGGAGAATCAAAAGTTATATCGATTTATGCCCGTACGTCTGTATACAAAATAACGCCAAAACGCGTTGTCCGATTTTGTTGAAATTTAGAACGTTAGTTGGTTATTCTTTAACTGGATTTGGTATTGCATTTCAGCAAAATCGACTGAGGGGGAGCAAAGTTATTAAGCAAAAACCAGGGTGACCAGAAAGTTTTGTCGTTTATTTTATATGCTTTTCAAATTTAACACGTTCGCGGACGTGAATGCTATAACATTCATTTTTCACTGTGATGCCAAATGAGATGGACTTTTTACTGTCCGCGAACGTATTAATTGGACAATTTGTGAACCAATTTTGTTTAAATAATTTAAATTAGTTAACTATAATACATAAATAGACGATAGGATGTTAAATTTCAATAAATTAGGTCCAAGCATAGAGGAGAAAGAAATAATCCTAGCAGAAAAGAGGCCTGTTCATAAAGTTTCTTTTGATGTAAAAACTAATACACCGATTGGAATAAAATTTGCAGATTAAACTTATCAGGCTATGGGCTACCTGGAAATTAGAGGAAAGAACCATGAAATATTGTTAGTTTGGACAGTTTTTCTGTCTCATATCTGTCATAGGGCATCGGCTACAGGCCGATTTTCAGTTACTATATGATTTTTTATGTTATTTTATTATTTTGTTGTTAGCAGAGAATCAATATTTTTTTTTGCATTTTTAATGTTCAGAAATATAAAAAACACATATGAAAATGTTATTTCTTGTTAAAAATTAAGCACTGTAAATATGTTAAGTGATTCATCACGAAAAAAAGAAAAAAAAAAAGAGTTAAAAGTAAATACATTGAATGAGAACAGAATATTAAATAACTTCGTTAACAGAGAATATTTTAAACGACATAAAATAAGAAATTGTAGTTTAAAAAAAAAATATATTGTTTGTTAAGAAAAGTTAAGTTGACTTTGAACTAAGAATTATATTTCAAAGAGAATTCCGTAGCTCAAATTTGAATATACTAGGAAAGTCTTGTGTCGACGACAGAATGCTGCAATGCAGTTTTTTATGTTTTCATTATGAATTAATAAATAAATATAATTATAAAACGACGTAGAAGTTCTATTGTTAAGAAGAAAAATTCTTAAGAAAAACAATTATTTTGACTATGATCTTTTTTTGAAAGAGAAGCATCTAACACAACCCGTCAAGTCAAGGATTCGACATTCTGATGAATTCAAAATTTATTGCATTTTAATAAGTAATTATTGATAGTGATATATTTATTGAATTTAAATAAATTAAGTCTAGACACATTTTGTTTACATAATAATCCTGAGTCATAAAAAATATTACGAAATATGACCGAAAAAACATCTTTAATTGAACTTTTAATTATCATAGAACAAGAAAATTAGAAAATTTTTCAATTAATTCGACTAGATAGTATTTTGGAACGAGAAATTTGAACGAAAGAAGAGGCGGCAGAATGAACCAAACACCGGAAAATACAACCAGGCCTAAGGTAGGCCACAAATCTCCTCGGGGAGTACAACTCCAACACTGCAGACTCAAAGCACACCTTAAAAAAGTAGGACTTGAACTAGATAACACCTGCAGATTCTGCGAGGGAGACGAAGAGACCCCAATGAATATTTTCTACGATTGTGAGCGTTCCTCCGCAATAGGAGGAATTACTTGGGAGCATACTCCAATTGAGATACAATCTCTTGATCCACTCCTTTATTAAAATTCCTGAGAGAAACAGGCCTGGAGGGGTCCTCTAGAATTGGAAGTTAACCTAAAGAACAGTGGGTACAATAGATCTTAAAGGTCGCAGTACAGGAACACCCTAAACTCAATCTTAATCTTAATTTTACTATATAGGGGGACTGATATTAAATTTTATGCAAATTGTCATAGGTTCCGAGACTGAGATTATAAATTTAATATTCTGAATTCTGCTTTTCCCTTGGATTACTACAATATAACCGCAGAAGTACAAGTACTTAAGGGAACTTTATACTGTCAATCAATAATATAGCAACATCTCATAAATGCTATATGGATGTATCAGAAACAAAATACACAAGATATAGATTTTACAGTCAGGACATAAATGCGAGATTCGTCCCAATACGGGCCAGTCTAAACGATGGTGTCGTCTTAAACCTAATGTTTGTAAAAAGTCAATAACTATTAAGTAAAAAGATTGTTCTGATAAGATATCAAGATAGCATTATTAGATCACATATCTAGTGTACTATATATATGCATCTTGGAGTCCAAATTTAAAAGTACTACAACTTTAAAGAAGTTCCTAACCGAACGAGCTGTTTTTCAGACAGAAGGAAATTTCCGTACTAATCCCAAAATTTCTTTCATTTATAATTAGAATCATTCTGATCTTATCTACGTAGATTAATTTTGGAAAACTTGTTTCTTCTTTAACGCGCATTAAAAAATATCTTTATGTAGAAACATGTGTATTCCAATCATCTTTAAATTGTTTTTTTAGTGACAATAATAGTTTAAGATCGTTGCCATTTAAATAAGTTTTAAAAGCTTCTATGTTTCAGTATCGGGCTCTGATGTTTTCACCATCATATAAGCTGCTTATCAGTATAGGATTTATAGTAAATAAAGCTCAAAAACTTTTTTGTTTTTACCATAAGATATCTTTTCTTAGAAAAATTCCTGAAAATTTCGGACAATTCGACCGGAAAGCACCCTTAGTCGACATACAAATCTTTAGAAGAAACTAAAAAAAACCCCAGCAAAAGAAATGTATATTGGGCGAGGCTGAAACAGTTTCAATGTTCAGAGATTTCATTAAAATTAATTTAATAATTAATTGGTTCAGATCTTGGATAAAACATCAATTATAAGCATCAGTGATTATAGCCTTTTGGGGGATAGATTGTTTAAAAGGCATTCTTAATTTATATTCTTTCTGCTTTGTTTAAGTTAATTTAAGCTCTTTGTAAACAAAAATAATGAATTGTCACTAAGTAAGATTTATAGACTCTAAAATTTAATTAAAAGATATATTCAATTATTCTTGCGTATGGAACTAAAACAAAAGCATATTTATAAATGAGTGTTTTTTTTTGGATATTTCAAATCAGTTAGTACCGCACCCGCAATACTTGTTCAATAATAATATTTACATTAATCTCATTTTCTATTAAAAATTGAAACTACTGAAAGTCTTTTAAATATTATTATTATATAATATTATGAACCTGTCTTTTTTAATGGAAAGTTTGCATATTGTTTACAATTCATACAGTATTTTGTCATACAGCTTCTTCCATTGACGTGTTATGAAGATGATGGTTGGTTGATGGTGAAAGTATTGACCTTAAGTAAATCTGCTTCTTTTCTTTTGTATTTCATATATAAGAAAAATTTAAGATGATAGTAAAAATTTCATAATTTATACATAAATGATGTGATTTTATTACTCAACGTGTAAGTCCTCTCGTACCGTCCCGACATAAAATTTTAAGACAAATCAAGTCCCAGTGTATTTGTTTGATTACAATTTTTTAAAGTCAATATTATGAAATTTTTTAAAAATCGACAAAATATTGATTAAACAATTTTAATTTATTATGAAATTTCTGAATTTTAACCATAAAACCAGATTTCATATTCATAATTTGTGGAATAATTAAATGTAATGAATTTTAAATTTAAACTTTCATTCAAAAGTTTTCCAAAAAAAATTGTATTTATGAACGCTCAAACTAATTTGAAATTGAATTTTTTTGGAAATTTTCAAAGGCGTAGAAAATTTTTGAACGGATTGAAGAATTCTTCAATACCACCTCCTAACAGAAACAAACACCTTTTGGATTATGATTCGTTCACATAGACAAGAGTTTACTAAATGGAATTTAAAACAAGGTCCCGTTTAAAAATGGTAAAATTTTTGCTGTAACAAATAAGAAAAACAGCCATGTATCACAGTTAATACGTATTACATTACTAGGAGCCTGCAACTATGCTTACAATATTCATTTGCCGGAAATTTGGTACCATTTCACATAATGTAGAAAGAAATAAAATGAAATGATGGAAATTTGTGCCATAATTAAGGTAAATCGATATATTTATTTTAATATCTTCACCTTAGAATCAAAAAGGATTAGCAACTGGATAATGAATTACTTACCCCCAAAAATTGGTATTTTTCAGGACTGTGAGTATACCACATAAATGGGCTCAATATTTATCCACCCAAATAAAACTCTCTGACACTTGATCAAAATTCTACTTTTGTATAAAATTCATTAAATGAACAAATCGTTTACACTTTATTATCGCAGAGATAAATTCGACGAATAAATGTCAGAAATAAATAAGGACTAACTCAAAGATTTAGAGTATTTAATTATACTAAAAGAAAAACTTCTAATTATTAAAGTCTAAATTAAATATCAGTCCCAATACAGCTACACCACTGATATTTAAGATTTTCATGAATACCTGTTTTTAATTATATATTATTAGATAACAGAAAAATATACTTTAATTCCGACTAAAAGGAAATGCCTTCTTTTTTTTTATATCTTAAAAGCTATGAAGGTGGATATAAGTGGGTGGTGGTGGTTAGTTAATATATAGTTACGATATTCAAATTTTTTTTCTCCATTGTTTTTAGTTTACCTAAAAAACAAAAAACGAGAAAAAAAAATCAAATTCAGGTCAAACAAATAACTGGGAGAGTGTGAAAAAAGCTTTTCACGTTAGATAAACAAGAACAAGAAAAATATGATTTTTACCATTTTATGTGTGCTTTCATTTTCCTGATTTTTAACTAGATATCAAGAAAATATATATCTAAAAAAAAAGAAATGATAAATTACTTCCGGAAAATATTCTTTCTTTGTAAAAATTTTGTAATGATAAACAATTTTTGGACAAACGAAAGCCCATAACAAGTTTGTAGTTATTATGAATCAGATTTTATGTAAATTTTTACAGATTTTTCATGAAAAAAAATATATAAATTTTCTTATCTTATTTATTTTTGAAAGATGTTCAAAAAAAAAAAATTTAATTAAAATTTCAAGAAAGAATCTTCAAAAATTTGATAATTTTTTTTAATCAAGGTAAATTACGTTTAAGATTGATGAAATGATTTAAACCGGATAGAAGATAGCAAAATCTTATCCGGATAATGTCAAAAGTTTAGTATCAAAAACTTGATTTAATAAATTAATGAAATAAGGAAAGAAAAACGAAGAAAATTATGAATATAAATACTTTCTTTATACTTAAGTTCATGTGGAATACGAGTTGTTTTGGAATTTTTGCCTTCAGAAATTATACATGATCGAACTTTTGCTATTTTTTGACACGACAAAAACGAATTAATCAAATCTCTTTCTCAACACTAACAGCAATTGTATTGTATTGTATTATAGTGACTTATAATAAATGGAAGCTTAGCAAAAAAAAAAAAAGCCCCATTGTATCTAAACTTTATAAACTCGAGTACCTAAGTCGCTTCACAAACCAATTTCTCTTTCTGATTAGGCCTAGTTTGACTAACCCCTTTGAGTTTAAAGTACATGTATTTAGTGCAGTGTAATTCTACCGACTCATCTTCCTCCAGAGAGTGTTCTCAAATTGCAAACTCTGTCATCCCTAATTTTCATATATGTCCGTTCAAGAAGCAATGCTCTGTCATAATGCTGACAATGGTCCTACGGGTTCTAACACTGAAGTCCCAGCAGTATCTACCTTCTTCTTCCAATGTAAGGATCACTCATTGAATTCAATATGGAGTAAGCAATATACAAAAAAAGGTCTGCATAAACCATGACATTTCAAAGAAATTCATTATTTTCTAATAAAATATTGTGAACAATCGAAGGTGAACTTCTTTTACTCCGAAATATATTTAATTAATTTTCAAGACATCAATTTTTAAAAATAATTCTATCCATTTAATAATTCATAAATTCAAATTCTATTTAATTATCATGAATTAAGTGCTCTTTATAAATTCTAATTATGTACTTTCCAGGTTAACAATCTTCGAGTAACGTCAAGAAAAATTATAAATTCAAAAAAAAAAAAATAATAATTAATAATTATGATAATATATTTTTGAAGATTTTTTAGACTTCATTTTGTGTCTTTTTTAAAAAGGAACTATTAATAAACATAGAAAAAAGGTAATCTAAAATTACGTGACATACAGAAAATGTAAATTACATATTCTTTTGGGGGCTCCGCTTTTTTCGTTCGTGTATCCAAAGTGTTCCACAAATAGGAAAACAATGTTGTTAATTTGATAGAATTTGTTGAAACAACTTCATTTCATAACTAATTACCTATTTGCGTATATTTAGTTTTTTTCTTTTTGATTATTATACAAAAAATTCAAATCTCATTGGGTGTGCTTTTTATAACACTTTAGGGTTTTGTATATTACATAATTTTCAAACGTAATTTTATGCTGCACCTTTCAACATGTTTTATTTTTTGGAAATATAATGAACATTTTGTTGTCATCTTCTTTTTAAAATAGGCAAAAAAAAAACGGATCTAAATTAGGTAACTATAATTATTTTTTTTGAGATTATGATTCAAATTTTGAATGAGAAGTCTTAATGATAATTACATCATTTCTTTACTAAAAACATAATTATTTTTATACATTCTAATTACTCACTCTTTCATAATTGTAATTAGTAAAAATGTAGGCGAAATGAGAAGAATTGAGTTGTGACTGCAGTCACAATACCAAATTTATTACGAAAGGTTTGTACAATTCGCACTACGACCCCTTTCTACTACCACCATACCTTGATAGATCAAATTTGATAGGTTTACATTCCTTAGAAAAGCGATGCGTAGTAGCGGATGTGATTTTTGTGAGTCAAACCCTAAATGGTTCTATTTACTTTCCCTTTTTGTTAGACAAAATGCATCTTAACATTAATACACGGTTTTTACAGTCCGTGGAAATATTCAAAATTAGTTATCATAAAACTGAGTACGGTAGAAACTAACCAGTTTCCCGAATGTTGAAGTCGGCGAATGATAACGCCAAAGGAGTTTGATTTTTGCTTGAGCAAAAGACATTTGAAAAGCCTCCTAATACAATGACTGTTGAAGGAAAGAAAGAAAGGAATAAATGTCTGTCTCCTAACTTGATCAAAGTCTCAAAGTCTCGAGTCCACATCGAAATTGAATATGAAAATCTTCAAATCAATTTCTTACAATATGAACTCAACTGAAAGATAGAAGTGAAATTTATTTTGAACTCAACTCACTCTCAATGAAAAGAAAATTGTTTCAAAAACTTGGAAAAGTTAGTTCAAAACTCTAAATAATCATAGATTTTAAATTAAATTAACTTATCTAGATTTCACAATAGAACATAAATATTTTGCAAATATTCTTCCTGTTTTAAGAAAAAGTTTTCTCCAGATTCTATTATTAGTTATAATTTTCGCAAATACGAATAGAAAACTTCACAATAAAATTCTTAGTACAACAATTGTGTAAAATTTTGTTGAATTGACACTTCTTCTTTATCAGAAAACTTAAATTAGAAGATTCGAAAATTTTCTTCAAAGTTTACTTAGAAAATGTTTTGTGCTCATATTTACAAAAGATGAAAACAAAATTGAATTAAATAAACAAGAAAACAAGAAATATATGATTCCAAGTATAAATTTTTGAATAAATAGAATAATAAATCTTTACTTAAAAAAAATCAGAAATTGGTAAATATTATTATTTCTATTAAAATTGCAAATTATATAAGATTTTTGAAGAATTAATTGGAATATTTTTTCCTTGATTTCATTTAAAAATAAACAAAATTATAAATTGTATTTAATTGTAAGAAAAGACGGTTTCATTTTAATAATAATAAGAATTTCGAAGAAATATTGGTTTGATAAAAAAAAATCGCATTTAAATATTATTTTTAAAATAAATATTTTTCATTTATAAGATAAAGTCTCCTTGAATTGGACTCGTCCAGAGATCGGACCAATTACAATTTATGTAAAGTAATATAAAATCGCGAAACTTTTTCATTAAATTATGAACAAATTTAAAGAACAACACTCTTTAAAGGTTAATAGAGCTTCTCATGAAATAAGAAAATTTCCACCAAAAAATATTTACCTAAAAATTTGACAAGCTCATGAGAAGCTCTATAAAATCACGTATAATAACGCATCCCATATGTAATACCTTAGATAGAGACTGGACACTAGGGTTCCGACTTTTTTCCAAAATAGAACTGAAAAATTCAAATCAGTTTTTTTGAAGTGAAACACTTCTATGGGGGCGACTAGCAAAAAATATGTGACGATTTTCTATGACGAAACGTTACATTACAAAAAAAATCTCATTATATGGACGTCCTAGATGATTACAATGTTGGGCAATATTGTGGAAGTTATAATCAGGATTATTTCCGTCGAAGACCAAATAGTTTTATCTGCCACCGACACTAATTTTTGAATTTTTATATAGACGTCATATATGATTGAAATGTTCGGCAAAGTTGTGGAGGTTTTTATGGAGATTATTCCCATCGAAGACCAAATAGTTCTATCTCCTACCACCTCGGGGCGCTGTATTAAAAAAAAAAGATTTTGTTTCACTTTTACAGTGTGGTCAAAAGCACACGCCTGTCAGCTTATAAGTAAAATTTCTATATTCTCGGTCACCATTTTCTCTTAGAAACTAATACTACAATTTTTGAAGGTCAAGATTTTTTGAGAAAAGAACGGAAAAAGCTCTGACCTACCCTGAAAACTGGTATAACTGGTATAAGATGCAGCAATTTTTCATGAAACAAAAACGCCATATAAATCAAAACAGGACACTTCGTAAAGTGTCCGAACACTGATGTTCCTACCTTATAATATTTTATTAATATTTTTATTAGGTTGAATGCCAAAAAATATTAATATTAAAAATAAAAAAAAGTCGCAACGAATGCAAGAAAACATATTAATATTCCGACCGAAAAAAAAAAATCCGACCCGACCAATATTTTTAAAGGTGAATAACAAAAATATAAAAAAATCAGTCAGCGAAAGATCAAAGTAAACAAATCCGACGAACCTGTTCAAAAAAATATCACAAATCGGGTGACCAAGTTTCTTTCATCTTCATGTATAAAAAAGTTGGAATTCAAGTTCCACTCATACGTTCGAGCATATACTATTCATAATTCACCCACCCATTTTCTCTGTTCATTTACCTTAAATATATATTTCTTCATTTGTTAACGTTTAAAAAGTTCCATTAAAGAATAAAAATAAAGGTTTTCATTCACATTGTTTTTGAAATAATTAAATTTGGCATAATTCACCTTTTTTCTTGGTTTTAATTTCTTCAATTTAACTAAAGTTTGTTCAAGATTTCCAAAAAGATGGATGAAAAAACAAGTAATTAATAAACTCCATATTTTGATAAAAAATATTTTAGAAATACATCACTCGACTGGTGGTAGCCACACCTTCATGGTAAACATTTTATTAGTATATCTACATGAATTAGTTACCAAAGTGTGTCCAAAAATCAATAACAATTCGATTGTACCAATCAACTAGGCTTTAGAAATTTTATTTATTACAATATTGTGACTCTAACAACATCGTACATACTCAAAGTGTTTTAACTATAGAAGGCTGATAGAAGGATGATATTCTTTCACATTTTTCTCACAATCGAGGAATTCAGAACACTAAAATATCTATTAACCATTTTTTTTCTTCAATTGGAATCACAAAACTAACAATTTTCGTTTAAAAAGAAGCACCAATCAAGCAAAACAATTTTGGTTTATTTGACAGCTGGAATACGGTGCGTCAATGACGTCAACATAACAGACACATCTAAATAATGTGTACGAATATAAAGCGGAATATATCACACCTTCTATAGTCAAAACATTTTGAGTATGTACGATGTTGTTAAGGGAAAATCTACCTAATCATACATGATCGAAAAAATCGATTTAGTAATTACTATAGAGTTGAAAATTGATATATTTTTTTCGTGTTTAGTTCGAAACCAGCCCTTAAAACTATTGTAATATTCTTGTAAACCAAATTAATACTA
Source organism: Xylophagus ater (assembly GCA_963422695.1). Taxonomy (NCBI): domain Eukaryota; kingdom Metazoa; phylum Arthropoda; class Insecta; order Diptera; family Xylophagidae; genus Xylophagus; species Xylophagus ater. The sequence continues at coordinate 6,871,568 of OY730478.1, forward strand.
AAACTATGTAATCTTGATTAGGCTCTTATTGTTTAACAAGAAGAAAAAAACAAAAAGTTTTACTTGTAAAAAATAGGCAAAGAAAAGATTTAATTTTTTCTATTTAAGTTTTATATAATACGTAATTCCATTGGCATTGGTTCAATTGAATGAAATTTTTGAACTTTCTGACCTTTTTCAATATGTCCAACAATTGCTTGTTGGTTGATAGAATTATCACAAATAAACACCTACCTACTCTTTTTGTTAGAATAATTGAATCAACTCTGTTCGGTTCGAAAACTTATTTCTAGTTCTTCACAAACTTTCGAATTAAATTGAATTGTTCAATATCTTTTACCTCACGACTCCATTGGACTTATTTCAAGACATAATTTCAGTCGAACTGAAAATATGTCCAATTTTTAGAGTCTCCATTAAGAGGCGTCCAAACGCACAGTTTTTTACTCAGTTTTGCCTGCGCAAATCAGATTTGCGCATGCAAAACTGAGCGTCTGGAAAAGTCACAATTCGTTTGCGCAGATAAAAGTGCGGCTTGTGCGATTTCAGATCGTGTCTGAAAAATAACTGTGGTACGTCCATGCAAATCGTAGCGTGTGGGCGAAAACTCATTATTTTACACAATTGCGAAAGGCGAAAGGCACGAAAATGTCTTCAAAAGACTTTTTAGAGGAGTTAAGCTTAAACTATTCATTATTAAAAGTTCTAAGCACAATATCTTGACATTAAGAAGTTCCAAAGAAAACTGTGTAAAAATATGGAAAAGACGGTATCGTGTGGACACAAAATTTGCGCAGGCTTTCCCACAGAAAACTGCGCAAACTACGACTGTGCAAAAAGACTGAGCGTTTGGACCGTACTTTAGACTTTTTTTCAGTCCGACTGAAATTATGTCTTGAAATAAGTCCAATGGAGTCGTGTGGTTAGTGTTTCAGAAGTCTGTGCTGAATTAGCAGAAAAAAAATAGTTTGATTTTAAAAATCGATTGTACTTGATAGAAATTTAGCCCAAATAGGTAAAAAAAAAAACAAAGGTTTCGGAAAGGGTTTAATCAAGCCACTAATGTAGTAATTACAATCATGGTCGTCAAATCATATTCATACACCATTGTGAATTTCATGGACAAATTATTAATGGAGAGATTTTGATATTGCAGGTATTTAAACCTTCGTCAATTTCTCATATCTTCTTCACAAAAAAACATTTTTAATTTGTTAATAATTTCATAAAACAATTCAAATTTTGACACACTTTTAAATCATGGATGCGAAACGATTTTGGAACCTAAAAACTTTTTGTAAACAAAATACCACCACCACCAAAAAAAAATAGAAAAATCTTTTATCAAAGAATACAAATTTTTTGAACAATTGAGACGGAAATCTAATTTGCAACACCCAATTGGATACGTTTATAATAGAGAGGCTTCTTGAGAGAATCTTGATACCCAAATGAAGTCACTAAACAATAGAAAATGGTACAAAATACAAACAAGTTTTAATGCTGTTCAACGAATAGTAACGAATTCGAGTAAACATTTGATTATATATTAAGGGGCTACATCTATCTAGAAACAAAGACAAAACAATAAAAATAATTTTTATATTTTTGAATAGTCTAAAAGTTCAAAGATTCAAGAATATATATTCAAGATTTCACATCAATATCTAAAGAATTGACGGAATTATAGAATTCGAAACAAAGTTAGCAAGTTAGAGGACCATGTTTGAAACTTTAAACCGTGTTTTTCTTAAAATATTGTTTACAAAGTTGATGGACATCATATCTCAAAAATTGCTTGGTAGATCATTTTCAAATTTTCACAAAATATGTTACGATGAAAAGAATTCAGGGGTCGTTGACAGTTTTACTTTTTTTCTCATTAATCGACCTATACTTTTATAATACTTTAATAATTACGAAAAAGTGACATTTTTTAGACAAGAAATTTCATATTTGCACTTTTATTGGTCGCTGTTTTATATAAAAAATGTCACTTTAAAAAATCAGCCGTTATGGACTTTAGATAAATCATTTGAGCTCAAGTGTCCACTGCCCAACGCCTTGAAAAAAAAATGTATCACCTGGAAGCGGGCATATCTTTTTCTTCTTTGATACTTTGAAGAAAAAAAGCATATAGTAACTTAAAATCAGCCTATAGCCGATTTTTTGATGCCCTATGGTAAAAATGGCACAGAAAAACTGTCAAAAATAACATTATTTCAAGGTTTTTTCTTCATAACTTTGTTTCTTCTTTTCAAATTTTAAATCAAAAAAACTTTATAAAGAGGGTTATTTTCTCCTAGGATTATTTATTTCTCCACTATCCTTGGACCGATTTACCTGAAATTTAACACGGTATCGTCTATTTATGTAGTTAACCTACATAATTAATTTAAACAAAATTGATTTACAAAATTTCCAATTAACTCCTAAAAAACATAAACAAAAAAACGAGAAAATTTTCTGGTAGTACCTACTATAGGGCATAAAGAGAAATAAATTCAAATTTAGACCATTTTTTTGGCCGACTAGATGTATGTAACCCCTTAAGAATGAACAAAAACTAAATAAATAAATAAATACATAAATCGAACATAAATTTTGTAAGCAACTGTAATTTTAAATAAATTAAAATAAAATAAAATAAAAAATAAGATACCAGCGGCAAATTCACGTTTCATGATTGAAATGTAGACGTAGAGGAGGCCTTCTTATGGATATTTTATTTTTATTCTTTGATTTCTTACAGTATACCTTTTGTGGTTTCGTGTTTTGTGCTTAAGTGCACAGGTGAAAAACCCTTTTTCTTGGCACCATCACTTCTTTTGTTTTTTTGTTGTCGTGTTTCTTTGAAATAATACTTTATAGATAGATTGTATGTGAAATGGGAGAAAAAGAAGAAATTCATTTGAATACGACTTAAGTGAATCAATATCAACAAAGACAATACCGTATTTTGTGCAGGTACTCCATTTGATATTTGAATATGTATTTAGAAAAAAAAAAATACACATAAATCGACTTAGAAATTCTTAGAAAATTTATTAATAATAAAATTTATTTAATTCGAGGAATTTTATAAAATGCCAACAGTCAACAAGAAGGTTGGTATAAGATTTTATTTCATTTTTTTAATAAGTAATAATATTCGAATATGATTATTTAGCAAAGAAACATAATAAAATAATCTAAAAACTATTAAACCACCAAAACCGAAATGTTCAAAATTGATGAACCGCAAAAGAGCTGTTTCTTCATAGGAAATCTTGATTCATCAAACATATTAGGTCTGTTTTATTTGCCACTTGCTCTGGGGTAGAGCAAATTTTTACATTGAAAACAAAAACAACAAAAGAGCAAATCCTACACTACTTTCAGACCAGGTGTAACTATTACACCCGAATTAGTTCAGTTTTCTACCATAAAAAGTGTATTAACTAAAAATTTCTCATTTCATTACAATATGGTTGCTAAGCAGCGCTCCAAACATTTGAATTAAAGCTTTCTCTTACTCCTGTTCGTTTTATTTGCCACTTACCCTGCTTCAGGGTAGGGTATGGCAAATAAAACAGACTTATTGTGTCCTAATCTCGTACCATCATTTATTTCAGCTCTGAAGAACTCATTTAATGACGTCAATTTGAGTTCACAGAATCCTGTAAAAATGGCTTGTCTTGTCAATGATCAAAATGGAAAATATTTATTTTTATAAAATGTTTTTTTCCCATGAAAAATTCGACTTCATACATCTATTTGGCGCATCCAATATAAGAACAAAACGATATGATGATTATTATCTTCCACTGGGATACCGTTTGTAAGTAGTTGGAAGTAACTCTTCTTGAGCATGGCCTAGACAAAATATCTATTGGAATCTGGTCTACCAAATTTTCATAAGCAGTTTTTATTAAGAATAAGATTAGAATCTACTTCCAAAGAATCTTCGCGTTGGAAATTATAATCAAGATAAATTTTAGCTTAACCACTTGCTACTACTTTGTAGGTCGTCCCAATGGAAAACACTAAAAGCTAAAGTCATAACAAACTCTGTGGTTTGCCTTCAATTTTTTATGGCATTAAAAACTTCCTTTATTATTGTTGTCTCGAATTTCGATGCTAACTACGTCTTCTAGAGAATATTTGTCGATGTCGTCTGTAGTATAAGAAAAAGAAGGATCCGTTGATTTTGTCCTACCACCACATTGATTTTAATTGTTTCAAAATCAACATAATAATCGTTCATCAAAAATAAAACCAATGTCAAAATACAAAATCAACGAGATTTTATGAACGATTTTTTATTGGTTTTCTTTCGATTTTTTCATTTTTATTTTCCATATGGTTTTAGTTAATAAGTAATTAAAATTGGAGTTCTTAATTAATCATTATGTTTAAAAGGAAAAAGAAGAAAAAAAAATACATATAATCAAAAGAATCGTCTAAGCACGTACTTTGAATGAAATAAAAGAAATTTAAAGAAGGTCAACAACAGAAGAAGAAAAAACAAAATGAACTTCTATTAATACAGAACTAAGAAATATATAAGCTTTTTGGAATGAATTTTTTTTTTTCATCCGAAAATAAACAATTTAAACATGTCTCAACTATAATATAGGCATTACACACCATGGACAATTCTTCATTACTTGATAATAAGAAATGGAAGGTTTTTTGCTTTGAATTTTTTAAAAGTTGCTATGTAATTTAATCCAGTGTCGTGTGCGAACATTACAGAAGAAAAGAAAACTAAGTAGTATCACTGTACGTACACTAATATAAAAAAAAAATATTACATTAACTTTCAGTACAGAACATAGTACAAACCATTCAAGCTGCTAACATACTCGCTATTATGAATTCATACAAATTTTCATGTAGAAGAAACTGGAGATATTTTACAGAGAGAAGAACTGTAGATAAAATATATTCTAGAATTTATTTTTTTATTTTATACTTTTGTGTCTTCATATTGTACTGGTTTAATACCAAGCCTTCTGGTTGGTTGGTTGGTTGGTGATGTGGCCCTGATTACCTTTCTTGTTGAGCTCATTAAGAATTCATATTTCGTGCTCGTGCTATTTGTCTTCATTTTAAAAAAAACTTATACTCAACATATTCATTTTGCTTTTCTTCTTGTGCCCTTGCACTTTAAATATATTCTATGCGAAATATGATTTTTATTATATACTTTATACAGTATTTAGTTACATAAGAATATTACGATTTTTCAAAAAATACATATGATTACATACATGTTTATGAATCGAGTATGAATGCTTAGTTTTAATTTTATTATGTTATTACATGTAGGGTAAAACACCCAGTAAATGGCGTCCAAAAGAAAAATTAATCTTTCAAAGTACTCTCTATTCTTCCAAAGTTTAATTCTAGTTAGTAAAAAAATATTACTACAAATCAAATTTGCTTAAAGAAACGATTCATTAAAGCTAGCTAAATAATACAAGATAAAAAGAACTTTTTATATACCACGTTTTTAAAGTTTGAAGTTAATTCATATAAACTTCCATTCATGGCTCCTTCATTGCAAAAAAACAAAATTTCCTGAAAATTAATTCAATTTTGCTTAAAGATGGCTAAAAGTATTTAAAGAATACACTGTCATGGCGTTCTGAGGTGTTCTAAAAGTTTCAAATGTCCTACTAGTGGGGAAGTTAGCTAAAAATCGATTGCAAGAATTGTACTTGACAAACAAACACGAAAGCGAGTTAATAAAAACGTGGCAAAATTAAAGCTAATTATACAAAACGGAGTATTCTAGTAAAAATCTAGAAAAGTATTCACATAATCAATAGTTTCTCGTTATAGCGACTGTATTTTAAGATGACTTATTCTAGCTAAATTCAGCTAACATCATTACCAGGACTAGAAATCTACTGAATGATGAAACTAGAAATCTAATACAACTATATGTTAAATTTGCATTAGTTTTAGCTCCACAGAAAATGACTATTAGAGATTTAGCTTCATTCTTATTTAGTTTTAATGTAAGCTTCGTAATCTACTCTACTATACTCTAATTACAGACATATACATTTTTCTAGGCCTTAACTGATACTGAATCCAGAAATTGATTAGTTTACCCTATTTCATATATAAATACCATATATTTTCTATTTTCATTGAAACTAAATTACTGCAATTATTTATGTAAGATTATTCAGTTCGTTCATATTACATAATTAAATAGAAAGATATTCATTCTGATGAAGTAAAAAATAAAGAATTACGGTCAATATTTTAATATTAAGCTTCTGAATAACTTTACTTAATCGTAAAATTCAATTTTTATTTGTTTTCTTTAATTTAAACTTTCTAAACGTGAAACGAAATTCTATGAAAGATGATTCAAAGATTGTATATCTTTCATTTTCTTAATTAAACTCGCCTCTTTCGCAGGTATAAAATATTTTCGGGACTTAACCTATTTTCGATTTATTAAAAAAAAATTCACAGAATTCACGGCATGAACATTTTGTATATGGTAAACCTAGTCAAACCTATCATGTTGAAAAAGTTCGTTTGTATGAACCCTCAAGAACAGTGGACCCATACAAAATTTACTAAATAAAACTGCTGCAAAATTTTCCAATTAAATCGAAAAAATAACGACGAAACTTTGTGATCAGAATGATTTTTTCTTTCCTCACTCTCGGTCGATTTTGCTGCCATAACAAATCAAGGTAAGGAACAAACAATTTATATTGAAAATTTCAATAAAATTGGACTATGCGTTTATGTGTTATCCTTGATCACAGGCAGACGATCGGACAGACATGCATAAATCGATATAAGTTTTGAAACCACGTTCTCCGATGATTATTTTCATGCATTATAAATGTAGTGACAAAACTAATATAGGCACTAGTAGTATACTAAAGTATGTAAAAATTATTAGGACTTGAACTAGACAGCACCTGCAGATTCTACGAGGGGGACGACGAGACGCTAATGCATATTCTCTCCGACTGTGAAGTACTACTCCGTGTAGGTGGAGAAAACATCCGGGGACATACTGCTTCTCCCCAATTGAGATACAACCTCTTGACCCACACCGGATACTAAAATTCCTAAGAGAAATAGGCCTGAAGGAGCTGGTCTAGGATGACAAGTTAGCCTAAATACTGCACTAAAGAAGATCTTAAAAACTTAATCTTGATCTAGATGAAATTAACTGAATCTTAGAAATATTTTTAAATCATTGCCGATAAATCTGTTAGAAATTTTTAAAAATTGAAATCCTTTTAGTACCTTTTATACCCTTTTTTTTGGTGTAATTTCCCACTTGAAATTTTCTCGTCATTAATTTATATTAGGGTTAAATAAAATTAACATAATTTTTTGTTTTTTATGTAAAAACAAAACATAATATGTTGGGGCATATAATGTTTAATGTTGCGTGATAATAAACTACGATCCCAGACAGGATATAATGGAAATTGAGTGGTGGGTTTGAATATGTGGTGGAATATATTTTATTTAATAATATAAATAAAAACACTTTTCTTTATTCTAGTTTATCATAAAATAATTCATTATTCATTCTCACACATAAAACTAGATAAAATGTGAATGTAAATAAAGAAAATTATTCAACAAATTTTTTGGCTGAATTTTAAGAAGTCGCGGTAAATATAAGATATTTAAAACTCTTTTTGGGACACGATGTGATGTGAATTAATTTTTTTTTTGGTTCCGTTGAACTATAGAGCTTCCGGTACTGAAACCTAAATTATGGTCTTCGAAAAACAAAATTTGAATATTTAAAAATATGCAAAAAAAACATCTGATTTTTTCTAAAAGAATAATAAAACATTTTTCGCAATACGAAATTTTCAAACTAATTCAACAAACGCCCCGAAATTTTTCAAATTCAATTACTCTAATGCTCTAGACAGATATCCTATTTTAATTACAATAATTATTTTTTAATGATACTTCTGGATGACCCATGACACATCTTTTTTTCGCAATGATCATTATTCTTGTTATTCCAAAAGGTTCAAAAAATTACTATTTTGTTTATAATTTTCAAAATTCAAAAATATTCTTTTTGATTCAATAAAATTAATTTTTTAAATTGTATTTTCGTAAATTTTAAGGAATTTTTAAAATAATAACCATTTTTCCTCCTTTTAAGTTTATGTGAAAGAAGAAATCATGTCAAAATCAGATGAAATTTTTAAAATTTAGATGGCCCTGTAAACAGTGTGAAGAAACAATTTGGGACCTCTTCACAATTTCATTTGATAATTAAAACAATAATGATGCTTGAAATAGATACTTAAAATTGATCATTATTACGTAAATCAAGGTCATTATCGATTTTAATGACCGATTGGGCAATAATGAGCATTAAAACCGGAGATCTGTCTAGGATATAACCTTTTTTTTTATTATTGATTATCACAATTTAATTACGAAAATATAAAAAACTATTTGGAACATGATTCAATATCTTCCTTTCCTACATTAAAATATAGTTCCACAAACTAAAAGGTTTCAAATCACTGAATCAGGTAAGTAGACACAAACAAAAAAATGTGGTGCTGCTTTTTTTTCTTTTATCTCTGCCATGCTTGAACAATTAATCAGATACATCGCAAAACGGCGAAAACCGGTAAGACTTGACTGGACCAAAACGACCGACTAACAACCACCTAGACAAGATTACTTATATTTTATATATCTTTTAGTTTTATGTCTTTTTAGTTAGTTATATTTGCTTTTTCCACCATAAATATTCATCAAGGTATTTTATAAATATATCTCCCGAAATGAAAAAGATGAAATATTTGTTTTTCTGAAATTCGATATAAGGAAGAACACAAAAAAAAAATGGTCTACATTAATTAGTAGAGAACTTCGAAGAGAAAACTCTTATAAAAATTCAGATAAAGCTTGATTAGATAAAAAAATGTAGCTTACCTTGGTGGAATTTTTTTCTTTCCATCTAAATTAGCAGTTGCTGATGATGATAATGATGTACTAGACGACGATAACAACGGTGGTGACGACGTTGATGAAATTGTTGTTGTTGATACAGTATTTTGTGGTAATTGTGGTGTTATTGCTGATGTTGAAGCACTCATTGATGGTGACATTGGTGGAGCTGTTGGTTCCATTTTTGATGTTTTCCTTTCATCATAATTACATTGAATCACATCAGCAGCTTCATTTATTTTACGATCATTATCATGATCTTTTTCATGATCACCACTAGTTGTTGTTGTTGTTGCACTACCAATTTCTGATGTTCCACTAGATGAAGATGTTGTTTGTTCAGATAATTGTTGCTGTTGTTGTCCTTGTTTTTCGGAAGATTGTTTTGATTCTTTAACTTCAATAACCGTAACAAAATGTGATGATTGATCATTATCTCTTAAGTTATTATCATTTTTATCATTTAGATTATCAATTAGATTATCATTTAGATTATTATTAATATTATTATTATTGTTATTATTATGATTATTATTATTATTATTATTATTATTATTATTAAGATTATTTATATTACTTTTATTATTTAATTCTTCAATGGCACGTTTACGACTTAATGTTAATTCAGTAATACATTGATTAAGTGCACCATTCTTTTGAATTTGTATATTTTTAAAATCTTTTTCAGTTCCTTGATCTTTATCCTCATGATGTTCATCATTTGTTTCATTTGATATTGATCCACCATTTGTTTCAGTTGTTTGCTGTTGTTTATTAAAACTAACATATTTATTACTATCACGATCAACTACTTTTGTGGTATGACCTTCTCCTCCTCCCATTGATCGTATAAGACCACTCTAAAAAAACAAGAAATTAATAAATAATTAGATATAAAATGTGATATGTTAATCAAAATGATATTCGATTTAGTTCAATGAGTTTGACATTATCGTTATTATAACAAAATAGATGAAAATCAACAATATTCGTTCTGACTTGTGATCATTTCCTGTGCATATATTTTAACTCTATTTTCATAAATATGCTGTCTGGGAACAACTTAAATGACCTAGTTGGTCTTATTTCTTCTTTTTTTGAATCAAATATACAAAACTATACATATTTAAAAATTGTGAAATAAATAAAATGTAATTGAGGATGTATATTTCTTCGGTTTTGTTTTAAAATTGATTATTTTTTTTTTCATTAGTTCTAAAAGTCTCGAATCAATGGAATTAAAAGAAAATTTTAAGAAAATTGTACAAGTAATTATTATCTCTGCCATTTATACATCATTATAGTATACTACCTCCGTCCAATTTATTTTGGCCCGCAATGCTTATTCTCTCCGATTATGAAGCACTACTCTGTAAAATGAGGAAACATCTAGCTATCTAGGGCATACTACTTCTCCCCAAATGAGATACTGTCGGATATTAAAATTCTTTAGAGAAATAGTCCTGGAGGAGGTGTTCTAGAATGGAAAGTTAACCTAACTATTTCAATAAAGAGATGGTATTATAGATCTTAAAGGTCGCAGTACAAAAACATCCTAAAAACTTAATTTCAGTTAATAATTTCATTCGTATAAAAAAAAATTCAATTAATGGGCGACTTGGCATTTTTCCAAAGCTTCTTTGTGAACATACTAAGCTAGCTGGTTTTTCACTACAAAGTTTGACTTTATTGATATGTGGAGTCTTATTATAGGATTCTTCAATCAATATAGTCTGGCCTTTCTTCAGTTGCAACAAATTTTGTAATAAACCATTAAACTGCATTCAGATGAGAATCATGCATCATAACCTTTTTTTATAGGTTAAAATCATATATCTATTCCCACACACGCACATAATCCTTCATTTCAGGCAATCGAAGTTGAATTTTCAACAATAAAAATTGTGTTATCAAGAATTTAAGTTACAAACAAGGTTATTTGATTACAATTTTTTACTTATGGTTTCTTAATCTTGATATTTTTTTAAAATGTCTAGAATACTATATTTTCGGACAAAGGGAGTTGTATATTTTCTTTTCGAGATAATTTGATTTAACACTTTCAAAAGACTGAAAAGTTTTAATTGAGAATACGTGATGTGAAATATTATTTGAAAAAGAGATATTATTTTAAACTTTAGAATTAAGTTAAGATTCAAAACAACTTAGAAACAAAATTACACCCTGTAGACACATGATCTCTTTGGAAATTGCTACTAAAAAACAGTCTACTAAATACTGGAAACTATGGATACATGACTTTGATTGTTTTTCTTCCAAACAAGGGCGAAACTGGATACGATAATCAACTATAAATTTTGGGTTTTCGATTTATGGGGTTTTCATATCCTTGATATAAAATTTAAATTTTTGGTTTTCCGACTACATCCGAACTTGATTTAGATTTGATATTTTAACCTTCTGTATCCATAAATTGGTAGTCCAAATTTCAACTTTGGAATAAATGATCGTAACTTGAACGTATAAATTGGAGGGTCCACAAGTTCATAAAACGAAACTCAAGAAAGGTCAATGCAACTATAACGCGAGTCGAAACAATCATGACTGCTTACTGAAAGGAATTAGAAATATCATAATACCATTTTTTTTTCAAAGGTCACAAATAAATACTAAGTTAAACAATTGCAGTCACAACTTCTCTGATCCACACTATCTGTCTATAGAAAATCAAATGACTTGAAATTTGTTTTGTGACAAATTTTTAACTAGATATGAATTAGAGCATCATATTTAATATTAAAATTTAAATATTTTATTCGTTACTTTTTTTGTTTTGAAGATTATTTTCAAAATTTATGAAAAGACATGAAAATTAGCTCACCTTTTTTAGTGAAAAAGAATTACCTCAGAAAAAGACGTTTAAAGAATTAATGTACTCTCATGTTTGAATATTTAAAAATAATACTCAGGGGGGTAACTATTAGATAGGCCAAAAAGTCGATATAACTGAAATGATATTTGTCATTTTCCTGATAGGCCCATTATTCATTCAATTTGGGCCTATTCATTATTCCGTCATTCTTGAATTTCTGAATTTTCTTGGGGAAAGGAACATGAAACAAGTTATTTTGACAGGATTCTTTTTAATTCAAATTTGTACCATTAAAAGAGTTCTGCATAGACCGAAATATGATGATAGTCTGATAGTGCAAGTACAAGACTGGTTACATCACAAATTCTGAGCCGAATTGTCTTAATTGTTGGCGAGTGACCAAATTTGTAGTGTTATCATGATGAAACACATGACTTTTGAAATACACTAATTCTGGACATTCCTGGTTTGATTTGATTATTTTCAATACTCGATTTCGCTTTATAAAAAAGTCTTAGCAATTTCTGGTGTCGTTAAAACGCCGATTGGATTCTTGTCATCAACAAATTCAATAACTTTTTGGCTCATCCAATATATTCCAATATATTCAAATAAAAATAAGAAGAAAAAAAAACTTTCCAGAAAAGAAGACACACGCAAAAATACATTTAATATTCCTTTTGGAAGTTGTTGTTGAAATGGTGAAAATATGTTCCACCTTCCTTTTAAAAAGATATGACATGTTATATTTGATTGATGTTAAGCTAATTTATTCTTTCATGCAGAAATCAAGAAATGATAAAACCTTTTCGAAGAAAATAAGTCAAAAGTTAATTCGTTGCGTAGAGAAGAGAAAATTCAGAGAAAAAGCACGATCAATTTTTTCTAATTTTAATTAAAAACAAACAAAAAAAAGAAAATTTATGATAAAAATTTGAATAATTTTTTTTTTTAGCTAAATAATCTTGCCTTAAAAAAGATTTAAATATCTAAGATTTTTACCCCTTTTTTAATTAACTTTTCTATGATAAGATTTGAGCAAGTACTTCTCTCTCTATACTTGGACATGGTATCCTACAATATAGTTTTCATTTTGTACCTTGAATTTAAAGGTCAATGATTTTATAACACAAAACTTGACTATGCACAATTCAGTGAAATTCTTAATGAGAACAATTATTCAAGAATCATTTTCCCCAGTATGTGGTCATCACCAAACCAAACGCATTAGGCACATTGGTTATTACCTAAATGTAATGTTTTCAAAATGAACTCTTCAGTATTCTTGAGAGATAAAAGGTACAGTTTTTTTACTTCAATAAATCTGAACAAATATAGGTACTACATATATTCATTTATAATACCAAATATATTGATTTAAACAAGGGTTCACTGAAGTTTTCAATTTGTGACCCTTTCTATACATCGAACCACCGGAAATTTAAAATTAATATAGAATATATTTTAGTCATTACGCCTAATGGTAGGTACAACCGGAGGATATATTAATTTTGTCACTACATCGAATTAATCATCATAGAAAGGTGTCTAGTTGTGTAGAGAATCAAAAGTTATATCGATTTATGCATGTCCGTCCGTCCGTATACAAGATAACTCAAAAACACATTATCTGATTTTGTTGAAATTTACAATGTGAGTTGATTCTTCCTTAACTTGGTTTGGTATTGCATTTGAGCAAAATCGATCCAGGGGGAGCAAAGTTATTTAGCAAAAACCCGGGTGACCAAAAAGTTTTGTCTTTTTTTTGTTTATGGTTTTTTGGATTTAATTTAAAATTTGTTTAAATTATTTACATAGGTTGACTACATAAATAGGTGATACCATGTTAAATTTCAGTGAAATCGGTCAAAGAATAGTGAAGAAAGAAATAGTCGTAGGGAAAAATAAGCCGGTTTATAAAGTTTTTCCGATGTATTTTAATAAAATTTGTAAAAGATATTTATACCATTAGGACCTGTGAATTAGAGCCGATTTGAAGATGACGATACAAGGTAGAAAAGCCTTGAAATATTAGTAGTTTTGGTGCTTCTGTCGCAGACCTAATTCATTGAACTATAGATTTGTTAGCTACGAGTCCCATTTCTACCATAGGACATCAAAAAATCGGGTATATGCCGATTTTACGTTACTATATGTGTTTACCCTTTAAAAACTCCCTAAATTTTCAGAAATCACCCAGCAGGACATCTTTATACACATATGATGTCCATTTTTATATGGAAAAAATCAAAAGAAATTAATTTTCAATTAATTAAAAAAGATTTAAATATAATATAATCAAAAATAAATCAAATCAAATTAAATACAAAATTTAGTATTAAAATTGATTTCGTGACTAGAATTAAAAACAAAAACAACAAAAAACCATCGAATGTAATTAATTCACTAGAATTTCAAGCAAAATCGAGTAAAAACAACGATATCACAACATATTTTCTTATCTAATTTGTACACCACCCGTGCCAATGAATAAATATACAATATATAGTCGGTATGGGGCTGTGTTAAAGCTTTAACTATATACAATTTCATATAAAAGTTTTATTTTTCTATTATAAAACATTTTGTTACTAACTATCGCTAAAAATATAAAAAAAAACAAGTTCAACAACAAGAAAAAAAAATCGCTATTTTCCAATTATAGCGACCGGTTTTCCTCGATAAAAAGCACTTTTAGATAAGTTAGTTTATTACAAAATATATAAAGTAAGATATGAAAGGATATCAAATGGACAGAACTCTTTTTGATAACTTTTTCCTTGTTTAGAGAAACAATTGTTTGCGTACATTTTTACCACACCACGAATTTTGGAAACAGCTTTTCTTTACGATGCAGATAAATCTGTGAACATTTGGATTTATCAGTTTTAACAAGTCTAGCCATCTGAGTTTTAAGCTTTATACACGCCCCCATTTGCCAATATATTATTATCTTATTTTAATAATTCTTATTTTATGAACAACAATATAAAAATTTTGAATATTGTTTTTAATAATATTTTCAACCAAATATGGCGTACACAATAGAAAATCAAACCTTTCTTTATATCTTGGCTTTTTTGATGAAAATTTAAATATTTAAACAGAATTGATGAATATTTTTACTATCTGCGCATACAAAATCACCGAAACAAAAAAGGTATAAACCTTTATTAGGAATCCTAATCCTTGTTGAAGTTTGTTATGTTTTTTATTTGTTAGCAACTATAGATAAGTATATTTGTATTGTTTCGAAACAGGGATTTCGTAAAGGTAATTGAAGCAAAAGTAAAATGTGGCAAGTCTGAAACCTCGTAAATCCAGATATCTTAGATTAGATTAGTACTAGGGCTGGGCTTAGAACCCAAAAACCACCGCGGCGAAAACTGACCTATTGTGGTATCCTAAAAATCCTAGAGCTCTCCCACGAACACTAGGTTACCAATAAACCTAGAAACGTCCTTGAGAGGGCTAGATGTGATATCGACGGGTATTAGAAAACTTTGCCCGAGGATTTTGAATCTACATGTAGATAGCCCATCACAACCACTCACTTCATCCAGATATCTCAATTCCTCCTCCTTCCTTTATCTAACAAATAATAAATAAATAACATGGATGGATCAAAAATCGTTGCATATTTATTTTTATGAGAACTAAAACTTTATTAAACTAAATATTGTCCATTTTAGTCCATGACTTTCTTCCACTCTCCAGGGCGAACCATAATCTAGGTTTTCAGGGCAGGAAAATCGAAACAGGTCAATTTTCCTAGGCTTCCTTTGAATTCAAATTTACATCATTCAAAGAAATTCTACACCTACAGTGACCGAACTAAATGGTACTATCAAAGATATTAATAAAGAAAGGATGTAGAAAGTTCTCAACTTACATTAGCTTTATGGAAAGAGCTTACAAAGTCCTTAAAAATTCTTTCCATAAGATCTAATGTAGTTTACTCATGTTAAATGAAAACTGTTTAGGATTTTAGACATTTATATCTTTTGTACTATAGTCTGATGGTGCAAAATCTGGATTTCGATGTATTAAAAGTTCCCAGCCTGATATTTTTCTATAGAAAGTTAAAATGAAACGCCATACGATTTACAATGGAAGAAAAGGAATACATCTAATATTTTCCAATTTGAATAAAATTTGGTTCCAGAAACTTTGTTCTTTTCATATTTAAAGCAGACACATCTCGTTAACGATATTAGATCACCTTCTGCACTTCAATATGTTTTTATATTCTAATTTTATGTAATCCAAAAGAAAAAAGCTACAAAGTTTCATCAAAAAAAAAAGAAAGAAAAGAAAACCCACCCAATTAAAAATATGAAAATAATATGTAAGAGAATACGTGCGTGTGAATCTTCTTCTATTTTTGATACAAAAATTTCCAAAAATAAATGGAGTTCAATAAACCTACCAAAAAAAAAAAAAAAAAAACAAAACTTTTTAACACCAATTTTTTTTTGGTTTCTAAATAATAAATTATGTTGATCGATTTTTCATAAGTTTTTATTTTAACTACAAATTTGTCGGATATTATTTTTGATTTTGGTAATTTTTATTTTCTCATAAAAATAGAATTCGCCTATTATGGGATCTCATAAACAGTTTATCGCTTTAAGAAATAAATTCGCAGATACAGAGTGTTTCATAAGATTAACAAAATAATTTTTTTTTAAAATAAGTTCATGATTACCTCACTTAACTCGAGCGTCAATCAATTAAACAACTATTTAAAGTTATAAATAAAGAAATTTTGTAGTCTGTCAAAAATGAAATCTTTGGCATGACTATTAACAGCTCGTAACCATACAAGAAATCGGTTCATTTCTACCATACTAAAACAAAAACAATGGCTACGTTTACACCGACAAATTTTTAGATCACCTAACTAAAAGTTAGGTTTGGGTCAGACGTGTTTACACCGTACTAGACCTAAATTTAAAACAACGTCATATGTGCGCATTTATAGAACTTGGATATAAAAAAATCAGCTGCTATCTGTCAAAAGTTCGATTTAAATTTAAGGTAAGTCCGCAATTTAAGTGACCTAACCTAAGTTACTTTGGGCGTGTTTACACCCGTCATATTTAGGTCGACCTAAACACTTAAGTCTCTTTTTAAGTCTCGGTGTAAACGTAGCCAATATCAGACACTAAACGCCACTTTTCAAGAGAATGAAGCTCAATCAATTTCAATTTATTTTCGTATGGAGGTAATAGAAAAGGGTCATTCAATGGTAGGTTACTTAATGCAAATCGTACAAATATACGTTGAACTGACAACACTCTATTAATTTGTATATTGTAGTAAGGGACGTCATACCTGCCTGGCATATTGAAGTATTAGTCTAACCAGAGTAGTAAAGAGGACTTTGGTAATGTAAGAATCCAAGAATTCCTTAGACCAACATTTAATAAAGCCTAAAGTTGAATTGGCTCGATGAACCAATGAGTCAATATGTAACTTGAAATCAAGTTGACTATCACAAAACATACCCAAATTTGTTATACTGCTCACTCTTCGTAGAGGCACATCATTAATGTAATATAAGCAGAGAGACTTTTCACGTTTTCTTGAACAAGTGAAACAGTTTTGTTATCCTACGCTATTCATTCATAGTTTAATTTTTAGTTCTATTTTGCTGTGAGTCAATCATAGATGAATAACGTAATATTAAATTAAAACGCGTATTTATTAATTATTATATCGATAAAAATAAGTTTTTAGTACAGTAAAGAACAGAAAATTTTAAGCTAGTGATCAGCTGTAATTTTGCTTATTGATTTAAACGATAAAATTATATTACAATAGGAAATTATGAAACACCCAGTACAATTTACACCTATTCAAAATATTTTAATAATAATTTCACAAAATTTTTTTATAAAATGGGGAAAAAACTGTTTACATCTTGTTCAAGACTTATAGTAAACTTCCGTTAAAGAAGAGAAGAACAAAAATGAATGAATTTCCTTCTTTCTTGGAGAAAAAAAAACATTGAATCCAAGAAGAGATTCCTTAAGAAAGAACTAAGTATCAAGTATTAAGTATACTTAAGGAAAAAGAATGAGTGTCATGTCATGGACTCTTATACCAACGGAAAGGGTTTTCTTTATAGTATATTCTTATTGACTAAGCACACAGCCCAGTATTACGTGCATAATGAGTTCTTATACATATTTTTTTTCTTAGTTCATTTAATATTTGAACTTCTTGAAGAAGAAGAAAAAAAACGAACTATTAAATCATGCAAGCAAAGTTTTCTTCATTATAAATGAATTTTTTCTTCTTATTTACAGTTTCTCTTGTTTAGACTGTTTACTATGGTACGGAAATACTAATGGAACGTTTCATTGCTACGTTTATAACACCTCGAAACAGAATTGGACAACAATCTCAAGAATTTAAAAGTTGTGTTCACGAGATAACTCAAAACTCGCATAAAAATTCTGACCTGAAAAATTACAATATTTTGACAGTTTTGTTGATGAATTCTGACTTTTTTCAAAGTAGAATCGAACAAAAAAGATTAAAATTTATTTTTAATCCATTTCTTATCAGGTCCAGGTGTTACTTTCATTTGACATTTTAGGTTATGATTTTAAGGCCAGAAATTCTTCTATAGTCGAAAAATAATATGCAGAAAATTTGACATTTTCTGTCAATGTTCTCTAAAAACAAAGACGACAATTTTCATAGAAGTCAACAGAACAGAAAAATTTCTGACCTGTCTTGAATAATTGGGTGTGAAATTCAGAATTTTTTTGCTTATATCAAATTTGTAATTTAGACTTATGATATACATATGTAAAGATCGAAGGAGAACGATATTATAAAGGAAAATACACCCATACCCCGCCAAATGGCCTAGATACGTTACGGAAAAGTTGGCCGTAAAGCGAAAAGTCGTCTAACGAAACAATTATTTTTTTTAACAGTGCTACCTAAAGGGAGAAGCTGAAACTTAACAGAAGATCACTAAGAGTATGTACAGCATTTTTTTTTGACCGCATAACGAAACATTGGGGGCCGTAAATCGAAAAAGTGCTACAATTAAAAAAAGGCCGTATTAGCGAAATGCCGTATAAAGAGCGGCCGTATAGCGAGGTATAAATTCGCGTTCACGGTTTTGTAAAGCTACAAAAATCTGCTCTATGTTATTGCAATTGATTAAAACCAAAAAAAGGAGGATTAAGTTAATTAAAATATCTTTAAATGCGTATAATCGTTGTTGATTTCCGTTTTTCAGCAGTCTCTTGTGCTGACTGCACACCGATTTTAGTTTTATGTATATTTCTCTTTAAGAATTTGTAGCACCCCCTGTAGTGCGTAGTTCATAAAAAGAAATTTGAAAAACTCGTAACTCGTAACTCTTTTTTTTTTAATAATTCAAATAATGACTAAAAATTTCCCAAGTCATTTATTCATGCGCAGTGCCTTATTTTTCAAAAAAAAAAAAAAAAAAAAAAAGCTCGTAACTCGATTCGTAAAGGGAAAATTGATGATAAGAACTTCGCGGTTTACATAAAAACAAACACACATTTGCTAAGGATAAAAAAAAATATATATATAACTTTTGATAAGACGGAAAGCAAGATAGCGAAATTTTTGTCTTCTGTTGTATTTCCATGAACAAAAAAAAAAATAAAGAAATATTTGCACTTCGGATTAGAATTTTCAAATTTGAAAAAAATAAAAAATAAACACATTTAATTTTTAAATTAACAACAAAACAATTTACCCTTTTAGACCAACTTTTAACACGTTCCAAAACTGATGACATTTTTTTTTTAATTAAAATTAAATTTTTTCGAAATTAAAAATAAGAAAAAACATAATTTTCCTTTCACAAAAAAACCAAAATATTAATTTTAAATAACTTTTTCAATAAATTTTGTTTTAATTAAAATTATGGATAAAAAATTAATATTTATTTTTTTTTTTTTTGTTTTTGGAGAGCACACGTATTTTTTTAATCAAGTTTAATATCAAGACTAAAAAATAATACAAAAATAAATTAAAAAAAGAGTTTAAAAAAAAATTATTAAAATTTACTTTCTAACAATCCAAAAATAGTGAAACTCATTCGAGATAGCGCGTTCGTAATCGTGGAAATTGATAAGATAAAAATTTAAACGCAATTAATAAGGTGAGACAAGAAGACGAGTGTATTTATTGAGCAATTTACCTTTTAGAGAGTAAGAAAATACAATAAATAAAATTTTATTACAGCAAAACCTCGTGGAGAAGAAAATATAAGACGTCTTGCTATAGGATGAAGAAAATCCTACTGCAATTTGAAATGGTTTGTTCCCAATTGGAAATTGTTTATTATCAATTTAAAGTTGAAAAAGTATACACTAAGGCTGTCCGACCCACGGCCGCATGCAGCCCAAGGCAAGTATCAATGCGGCCCGAAAATATTCAACGTTACTGAAGCATGTTCATTTTTCTGAGGAATGATTTGTGTATTTGCGCTCTCGTGCTAAAGCTGCCAAGTGACAAACAACAGAAACTGGACCAGAACAGAAAGCACTTTCGTTATGTAGTAAATTCTCTTTATGTTTGTGTTGCTCGCTCAGCTACACTGTTCTGTTGTTTGTCACCTGGTAGCTTAAGTGAAGAATGAAACATACTAAGTGTAAAATTAGAACCAACATGTTGGATGAACACCTTGAGAACTGTCTGAGAATTGCAACCACGTCAATCGAACCAGATATTGACCGTTTAGTTTCTCAACTTCAATGCCAAGTATCACATTCATTTTACGGATTTATACATAGTAATATACTTGTGGCCCAAAACACCATGTCTTCTTCCAATTCGGCCCAGGGAAACAAAAGGTTGGACACCCTTGGTATACACCAACAGGGTCTGGCCAAAGCTTAACAACCGGATACTAGTCATAGAAAAATATATCTTTAAAATTCAAAATGCTGTTCCTTATTGAAACAATTCAAGAAAAAATTAAGGCAATGTTGCCTGGATGGCACAATTACAATCAACCGAATTCGAGGAATATGTGCTAAAACTAATCCGTTGTAGAAAAATGTCCCAAAAAATGTTTCATTATAAAGAAAATCGTTAGGAAAAGGTTTTACTGTAATACTGATGCATAAAATATTTTTATTTTGATTTCGTTTTCATGTCTTGGAAAGTTCTTTTTAGAAATCAATGAAAAATTTTTTAGAACTTTTCGTATGTCGGATTTTTTACTACATCTTTCCCGTGCCTCTATAAAATTTAGTACCAAATTTCGGTACTAACCAATTTAATTTCCATAATTTTGGAAATATTTAAATTAAAAATAGAAGTTTAGGCCACTGAGAGGCGGGCTGAAATAATAATCGATGTCATGTTTAGTATTCCATTTACTTATTTTCGAATCCTTCAATTTCCGCAGGATTCAGATTTTTATAAATGCGTACAAATTGTATTTTTATTCGAATTGAATTTATTGGAAAACATAGTGAAAATTCCCTTCTATATAACCCTAACTTGTCCACATTTATCCTTGTTTATCGGAAATATAAAAATCTTGTCTAGAGACAACCGCGTCTATTAAAGTCTAGCCAATTAACAAGTTGATATAGAAACGATTTATTGACGTGTGTTTTTCTATTATATTTCCCAATTCCTTCTTTTTTGGGGGGAACAAAAAAACAAAAAACAAAACGAACTACTAAACTTTGATTTTAAGAGATTTAAGAGATTTGAGGAAAGGAAATTAAAATTTGCAGTGCTAAACTTTCATTTCTGGTGAAAAACATTTTCAGGAAATAATTTTATTTAAAACAATATCGATTGGTTTGATTTGTAAGATTTCCAATGATTGGATCGAATAGGAAAAGGTGACGACGATAAGAAAGTCTAGTTGTAGCCATAATAAGAACGATGCATTCAGCAGCTCTCTGGTTTGGGATTTATATATCAAACTGATCACGTAATTAATGAAAACCACCGAAGTCATATGAAAATATGTAAATATGTGTAATCTAAAAAAAAAGGAAATATTATATGTGAATTTTCATGAAAAATTGTTTAGTCAAATCTCGGAAAAAATTAATCATTGTCTGTAGGAACATTCGATGGAAATTCAAAAGGAAGAAAGACAAGCTGGATGACAGGATTGATGATTAAATCAGAAAAACCCTCCAAAGAAACAAATTGGAAAAATCTGATACATCAAATTGATGTCAATATGAACTTTTGTACGAACATTTTAAAAAGGGAGGAAGGACCCAAACAAATTCATAAAATATAGTCATAAAAAATTAGGATTAAATTTACAGATTGTGGGCTCCACAAATCCGTGTAACACTTCTCAAAATGCGGAAGTAGAACGTCTCAACATACTTAGAAGTGAGTGCAGGTAACTAAATCGTCAAATCTGAAGCTTAAGGTATAGAAGTTTTTTTTTAAAACGACTTGAACCCAGAATTGCTCAGGTTTTTCAGTAAAAAAAAAACTGAGAGCTTTAAAAAAAAAATAGACTTAATTTCATCAACTGTGAAGAGATTAATTAAAAATCTTAGGGAGACTGGATCAATTAGTTATATCTTAAACACGACCAGGACCATCAACGCCTTGAAGAAGAAAATTGAGCTCTGTATCAACGAAATTCATCCATATTTATATAAAACGGTCATGGAAAATTTCAACAAAAGAGTGCGTATGTGTCAGCAAAGTTGTGGAGGCTATTTGTCGTCTGTCTGTCGGTCCGTCTGTCGTCTACAAGATTGCGGCCGCATTTTTGAAGCAATTTCCATGAAAATTGGTAAGAGCAGTTTCTGCCTCATGAGAACTCATGAGACTAAAACTTCGGGTAGCCGCCGAACAAAAGTTCGGTTTTTTTGTGTTTTTACATGGTATTGTAACGTTATTTATGGACCAATTTCAATAAAATTTGGCATTAGACACTTGCTCAATGAAAGAACAGTTGCGTCCAAAAATCAATTGAATCCAATTACAACTTCGGGTAGTTGCCAAACAAAATTCAGATTTTTTGTATGAAATTTGGAGCATAACTTTGGGTGTTCGGACGAAACTTCGAAATTTTTGTACAGAATAAATCAGAAATTGTTGTACGAAATAATTGTATAGAATCGTATAGAAGTTCCCATAGTGATTTGTGCACTATAGCTTGTTTTTTTTTCGTATACAAATTATAAGAAATTTAATCATTAAAAAATCGGATAAATATGAGATCATCAAAATAATGTGATAATAATTCTGATAAGTCTTGAAAAAATGGTCACCAATGGAAATAAATTATTCATTTCTTCTTGTTTTTTTTTCTTTTACCTACAAATATAATTACCACGAAGAAGTCTAAAGGAAGTTTGTAGAATGTACAAAATTGTGTTCAGTTGAGTTAGCAAATTAAATTCTAAAAGTCAGAAGTAAGAAAAAAAAAAGAAATATTAAAAAAAAAATTATACGTGGTACGCGCGTAACTTAATTTCCATCATTATAAGACGTCGACGACGACGACGACAGAGAGGCACAAATGAGGAAACTTTGTATCCAAGAGTTTCCGGCTTTTTTTTTCAGACAACACCACAATATTTTATTATTGTTTTGTTTTTTTCGGTTTTGATGGTGGTTTATTTTGTTCTTGGTTAACTCTTTTTTGGAAGTGAATTTTTAATTTAGATTTGTTATTTTTTGGTTCAACAAATTCGCAGAAATTCCACAATTACTCACTAGAAACTTTGTTTTCAGATTGTTCAGTTTTGGTTTTTGGCAACTTATAAATTTAAATTTTGAAATTTTCGAATAATTTCTTGGAAATTTCAAATTTCCACGAAAATTCTGATTTGATTTTTATCAAATAATTGTAAAATAATTTGTTTATGCAACTCATTCGTTATTCCAAGGACATTATTGGTCTTAAAATCGGTCCAATTACGTCGGAAACTGAAATATTGTTCGCGTACTTTATCCCGTTTTGTTTGTCTGTTAAAGAGCGTCATCCAAAAACTTCCAACATATATTACGTGAAATTTGACTAATCCCAAAAATGCATTCCAGCAAGTGTTTTCGGATGGGTATCAAGATAGAAATTCGTCTTTAACTCCCTTAACATCAGCTCTAGAAACAAATTAAATAAGCAACTATTTATTTTTATTTGGACCCAATATATAAGGTGTATCAATAATAGCACAAGATTTAATTTACGTAGCTTAAAGTATGTGTATATCTCGGGTATTCTGCATCCCAAACATACAACCCATACCTCATTCGACGATCAATTTAATAGCGAATTAAATGCCATTCGACGTTTTCAAAAATATTCCTTTTTAGAAACAGGAAATCCAAAAATTCTCTAGTATGAAGGTAAACGTATATCTCAGGTGTTTTGGGTCCAACAGGTACGATCCATACCTCCCTCATTCAACGGGGAATTGAATAATTAATTAAATAAAGAATTCCGCGGAAAAAACGCACGATTTGAATTTTGTAGAATTGTCTTTTTGACCACAGTAGGGACTCAAAACTTGACAAACTGTCAATAATAATGTCGTTCCTTCGTGCAGAGTTCCATGACTATTAATATAGCAACAGATGGCAGATGTCAAGATTTTAGTACTGTCAACTTAATGAAACAAAAATACCGCGAAATTTAAATCTTGCGCCATTATTAGGACATCCGATATTTACACAAGGTAAGGAAGGCTTTCTGGGAATCTTAAAAAAGAAAATTGATTGTCATATAAAAGTCCAAAAATTTTGGTTTGCTTCTATATCCTATCTGCATCCGAATTTGGTATGAATATTCTTCGATCTCATAGAAAAACCTTCCTAATTCTATCAAAACAGGACTGATTATCATGAAAATTGGTATGTACTTTCTGGATAGACTAACTTCAAGGATAGGATAGCCTGATTTTCATTTATCGTTTCAGTAACGCCGGGTACAATCAATTTGTTTTAAAATAAAAGTTATTATAAAAACTTGTCTCTAAACTTAATAACACAATAAAATACCATATTTTCTAGATCTTATCGAAATAATGGTCTTCTCCATGAAAAACTAAAGTTTTTTCGCCAAGTTTTGTTTCAAGGTGAACCATATTTACGTACGTTTTGTAGTTAATTTATCACGTTCCTAAAATACATGCTTTAAGCTACTTAGATTTGTGTACTTCTCTTCTATAGACCCTAACAAAAAAATTGCTTTCGACTAATATATTTTCATATCTCTTCAACGGAGATATTTTTATGGTTGAAATTGTGTTTCCATAAAAACCTCATAGAAACTACGCTTCAAGCATTTTAGTTAGTCTTTCGACTAATTTAAAAGGATACGAGTAATCAAGAAAGAATTCATTTTCAATGTGAATATAAGTATTCCACTTCATTCTAAGAGGGATGAAAATAGGGAATAACAAATACGAAGGGTTGTGTAGAGAATATATATGAAATCTTTTTTTTCCCTAACAGCCAATGTCTCGTAACCATAGTCGTCGACTATCGCGTTATACAACCAGAAAGTAATCAATTTTATGAAAGTGAACAAAACGTTCAAGTTAAAAGGAGATGAAATATGCCCCAAAAAGGGATGAGAAAAGTGTGGTATTTTCTCCTTGAATAACTAATGAACATATGCAAAATCTGTCGACTACAACCGCCCTTGTGTTCTTATTTTTATTTTTTTTGCGCTAAATTATTTTCTTTTGTTTCTAACAAAATGACATTGAAGATTACATCCCATGGAAGTACACAAAGGAATAGGTTTTTTTTAAAGTGAAAGTATATATCGTCTTCAAATGTCTCGACTTTTCTTCTTTAATTTTTGCTATGGAATGTGCTCATTTTTTTATTGGAAAAACACCAAAAAAGGAGGTAAAAATTAGCTGACTCGACTTGTGATAAACAAAATTCAAAGGCCGGCTGTTAACTGTTCCGTATGTGCAGGTGCTTTGGTCTTTTGTATGAATTGTTAATGGTTAATAAATTAATGTTTTTTTTTTCTCTTTTACCAAAAATATACTTTCTGGAAATTCAAAAAAGACAGGTTTATAATTTTTTTGTTTTTACCTCTTCAACTTGTTTATTATCATCTCTTATACCGCCTTCCGGATGATGATGATGACCACCAGCACCACCACCAGCTCCAGATGTTAAAGGAATACCAATTGGTGTTGTTGGGTCAATAGATGATCCAAGACCTACACCGGAATTCTGTTGTTGTGATGTTGTGGCAGCTTCAAATAATGTGGTCGGATCACCGCCAGATTCACGATATTTTTCGACATCGGACAGAAGCCTTTCAAGATATTCAACATATAATGTTTCTTGTTCTAATTCTTTTGTTATTTCGGTGATTTTTTGTCGATGCCTTTCAAGACTAGCCCGAACATCTTGTTCCCAAGCATCTGAAAGTGAACTTTGAGGAAAACGTTGAACCCATAAACGTTGGAAATCACTAAAAACGCTCATGATTCAATTTAATACACAATATTTTCTTTTTTTTAAATTAAATTTCTAGTTTTTCTAAAATTTTAGTTTTTTTTTCTTGATTTTTGTGTAAATTTA
Organism: Xylophagus ater; assembly: GCA_963422695.1. NCBI lineage: Eukaryota > Metazoa > Arthropoda > Insecta > Diptera > Xylophagidae > Xylophagus > Xylophagus ater. The sequence goes on from OY730478.1 coordinate 6,897,921, forward strand.
AAATGCATGAAAAAAACAAAATAAAGAATGCGTAGGTGGACAAATTCGAAGGGCGCTCGAAACAATAATAAAAATTATTAATACTTTTTTTTCCACACGATTACTTTTTTTTATTTAAAAAAAAAAATAAAAACACAAAATTTTGTAATTTCTTTATTTATTTATTTATTCTTGACTTTTCCATAACGTTGCACTCAAACAAAAATACGCGGCGAAGCGCGGCCGTACAAAATACGACGCATAAGAAATGCATTGGCACTGCACACACCAAATTATAAATTATTTTTTTTTTTTTTTTTGCTATTTTTTTATGCCAATTTTATGTAAATACAGCAAGAAAAAAAAACACACACAATTTACCCACGCACACACTTTTCCAATTGTTATAAATTTCTGACACACGTCAAAAAAAAAAAGAAAATGAATTTTGATTTTTTATTTTCCCCACAGTAAAAAAAAAAAAACTGCACCACAAATAATATTTTTATTTCTTTAATTTATTCCTAACTACATTTTCTTTTTTTTTTGTAGCATCTAGCACTTTTATTTTTTAAAAGTTTTTTGGGAAAAATTCTTTTAGCATTTAATATTTTACTTAAAACTTAAAATTTTAAATCACTTTTAAAGTTGAAAACAAATTGGAAATTTATTTGAACTGAAAATATTCGAACTGCAAAAAAAGAAACACGCCTTTAACGAACAACGAACACAACGAATCTGCCAGAAAAATATAAAATGGTATATTACTACGTTTACATGACCGCTTGAAAATTTATTACGTTTACATGACGAATGAAAATTGACTCTGTTTATGTTCTAAATTATCTATAATAATTTGTTTAAATGCATTTTTGAAATTGTTTTCGAACATATTTTGAATATATATTTAAACTTGGATCGATTTGTAATTAGATCGATTCAATCTGATCGCAATATTCTTCCTAATCGACTTTAAGTGGGACTGAAATTTTGCGAGTAAATAGACATTTAAAATTTCCCAGGAGATGCAATTTTTCTTTATGTTAATTTGCTTTATTTTCTATTACTTATTGATTTTAAGTCTTGACATCAAAACCGTTTCAGTTTGACACACTTTCAAACAAATTTTACTTTTTCTAGATTATATTTCGTTTTCGTTTGTACTACAATTGGAATTTTCAAGTCAATTCCCGTTTACACAGACATTTTCTAATCGGTCAAACATATTTTTGCGATTTGATCGATTCAATGACTATTCTAGTCAATACAAGTTTACATACAAAATTTTCGGAATGAAGCTAACTTCAAGCAGAGTATGTGAACGCTTAAATTATAGTTTCTGATATTGAAATTTTACATGTAAACTTGATAGTAATAGAAATACCCATTTGGGGCCGTTTTCAAACGGCTATGGGTAATGAGTAAAGGAACGTTCTTGAAACTGTTGGGTCAATATTGAAGACGGTTAGATTTTACCTATTTAAAAGACATAACAACTGAGAATCAAAATTAGTGCGTCATTAGTAATGAAAATCTCCTGAAATACTCTTCCACAGAATCGGCTAGAAGCTCATGGCATAATGGTGAACATTAAAGTCCAATTAGAGCCGAGATTATATGGCAAATTTTTTGGAACTAGAAATCTTATAGCACTTGTTACTATAGTCACAATGGAAACTTTAGCTCCTACTAGCACACGCCCAGAAATTCAAATAAAAAAGTCCTGCCAAATATATATTCCTTAACACTTCGCATCTCAGTTCGAATTCCTGTTATAATCCATCTGGCATGACACACCGACATCCTTTATGCCATTCCGTCAAGGATTGCATGCCTAAATCCTAGTAACTTCCAAGATGGTACTCCCGAGAACCATCTCCTCGCTCCCAAACTTTCAATTTATCAAAATAAAACAAAGTTTCTTGTTAATTTTATAAAATTTATTTTATATTTTTAAAAACAAGTTGATGTTTATCCTTGTTTCTGTGCCAATTCACGTGCTCTTGCTCTTTCCAATTTAGCGATACGGGCCAAACTCTTTGAACCCAAAAGACCACCGCCCCAATGTCTGCGGATTTCGTCTTGACGTTCATTATAATTCGTTCGAACTGCTTCAACAATCTTCGATAGATTGGCTCTGTCGTTGGCATCAACAGCTGTTAATGCAACGGCAGTACATGTTTTTCTGCGGACTAACAATCCAAGACGTGCTTTGCCCTTAATAATGCAATATGGAACACCCATTTTACGACATAATGCTGGTAAGAAGAGAACGAGCTGAAAAAGTAACGAAAATATTAAACCAACGAATATTAACAAAAAAACTAATTTTTAGTAAAATTAAATCTAAAAAGCTCAGAAAGTCAAATTGACCACATTTTAAGAAATTATTCAAATTTCGATTTTCAGTTGAAGAAATTCTATGTTTAACATCAATGCAAAGAAAATTCAAGTCAAGAAAAAGGGAAATGCTCTTACCTCAATTGGATCTACATCATGTGCGATGACAACTAATTGAGCTTTTTTCTGTTCAACCAATTTTGTAACTGTATTTGTTCCGGAACGAACAAAAAGTGGCTTCTTTTTGGGTGTCACATCTTTACCCTTTGCTTTAGCTTCAGCAATTTTCTTTAGACGTTGCTTTTTCGCTAAAGTTGATTCTGGACGATATTTTTCAAATAATTTGAATACTTTAACAGCTGTTGGTTTATCCAAAGTTTGGGTAAATTGATTAATTGGTGGTGGAACTTTTAAGCGTTTCTGAAGTACAGCCTTCTGACGTTGGATACGAATGTATTTTGGCCATTTAACAAATCGTGAAAGATCACGTTTTGGTTGAATATTTTGACCTAAAAACAAATAATGTTATTTTTTTTTTGTAAAACTATTAAAATTAATTCAATTTTCATACCAATGCCAAAATTCTTTGGCCTCTTTTCGAACAATGGATTGACCACTTTTTTTACGACAGTTTTTTTTGTCGCCAATGGAGCTGGTGCTACTTTCTTGGTGACCGGCTTCTTCTTTGGTCTTGGCTACAAATTTTTAAGAAAACAATTTTGTTAAACACTTAATCAATAAATTCGATTTATTTTTAATTAGAAATTTAAATCACTCAAAATGTTTTGACAAGGAAAAAAAAATAAACACAAAACATGGTGATGAAACTTTCAACGATTCACAAGATAAATCTCAATAATAACAAAATCTATAATTTCACGAGAATCTTTACCTTCTTAACAACCATTTTCTTTATGTTTTAATTACAAGATTATGCAGAAATTTGCAGATATTTTGCTGCTCGTATTTAACTGAGCTGCTGTATGTTCTGCTGTCAAAATGTAAAGGATGGAAAAATCCGGAAATGGCGGATACCTCAAAAAAAAATGACATATACCTTTTTAAATATACACATGACATCTGGTGGTAAAATTAGGAAAATTCAAAAGAATTCTATTTTAAATTTATAATTATATTTATTTATAATTTATTTATAATCATATTTATTTATAATTATATTTATAATTTATAATTATAAATTGTTAAGATTTATACAACTTATAAAATAAAAAAAATGATTAAATCAAATTATCATCACTAGAATCAGTTGCTGAAGAAGGTGGCGACAATGGTTCTTCTTCTGGTTTAATTTTTATCGCCTGAAAATAATCGTAATTATACAAAAATTAAATTTTTTCTTCCTGAAAATAATTACCAATTGTGTAGAAACAGCTGTCGATGGTTTCTGATCCGTGTGTACACGTTTTCTTCCGCCTTGTAAATTGTTTGAAACACATTTATCTAAAATCTCTGGGACACGACGATAATCGAAATCTTGATCTACTCGTGCTACAACTCTTTGTCGTTGCTCTTCGCTGGTCACATAAAGATCACCAGGTCGATGATGAATTGCATGAGCATCATAAGCTTTTTTCGAATGAAAATATGATTCACAAGTTTTACATCGAATTACTCCTGCTTCGGGGACCATATTTCTTTCATCATCTGTATGATGATCACGAAGATGTTTCTGTAAAATGGAATGTTATTAATTTTAATATGATTTCAATTCAATTAAATTTAATTTACTCGAAGATTATATTTCATAATATATTCCGAACCACAAAGATAACAATAATAAACTGAGAAAGCCTCTGATGAATTACTCATTCTGATTTTAGTTGATGGTGGCGGAACATAAATCGGTAATAGCATTGATTGTTCAAATTTATGAACACCATTTTCATGAAATTCTAAAGCGCTTACGGTTGCGAATGTGGCTGCACAAAATTTACATGCCATATCAAAATTTTTTTCGTTTTTAATATTTGTTTTTAAATCTTTTGATGTTGAAAAAATTATATCATTCTTGTGTGCTGTTTCTTTATGTTGAATTAATGCAATTTTGATTGGAAATAATTTCCCACAAAATTCACAAAAATGGTTTTTGCTTTCGAAACGATGTTTACGGAATTTATGTTGAATTGCTCTCGAGATACTTGGTAGTAATTCTGTACAAAATTCACATGGAATCATATTCACAGTGAAATCTTTTTTTGGATAATTCAATAGAGTCGATTGTTCTATTGGTCGGCCACGAATATCAATAGTTTTCTCAGCATGCTGACTATAAGAAAAAAACATAAAGTAATTTAAAATCGGCATTTGTGGAATTAAATAAAGTTTACATAAAATGATGTTTCAATGTTGAATGATGTTTGAATTGTTGTCCACACATAACACAAGCAAATGTTGCCTTTTTATCTTTTGGAACTGGAATAGCGGCGGTTTTGTTTTTTGGCAATTTTATAAGTATCGTTTTTTTAAATAAAGTTTCTGGATTTTTCTGTGACATTATATTAAAACTGATTTTGATTTTTTTCAATAAAAAACGATTTTTATTGTCAATAAACTTAAAAATATAAATAAAACAAATTGTATTAGATTGAATTTTGACACTGACATATATTGTAAGCTTTCATTAAGTAACCCGAGGTAGTGTAATCGAAACGTTTGTACTATGTTTGCATGAATGAAAGAATATAAAGATTACGTATTGCGCATGTCAGCCATTTTGAATTTTTATTTTCATACTTTTATAACATCAGATGTGCATTTTTTTAAATAAATAATGTATTTCATGCCTCGGGTGACGTAGATGCGCAGAAAAAGCTACAAAAACTGCATGATGTCAATATTTCTTTAAAATTTTATTTATTTGATATGAATTCGACTTGAGTCCGTCAAGAAATTCTATACATAAACGTAATTTTGTATATAAGCGAAGATTGATTTAAAAATATGAAAAAGAATACAAGCAAAAACACAAAATAATATACAAAAATATAATTTGTCTGTCAAAATTAAGCTGTTTTGATCCCAAGAATCGAACTGTAGAAAAGAATTATGATGTGGACAGTCAAAAACAACACGTAAATGAAAAAAAAGAAATCAATCGATCAACACAAGTCAAAAATTCTTTGTGTACTTTTAATTTCTTTCGTTACTAAATTTTTGGATCAACGTTTACATGACGAATTTCAATCCTATTTCGATTTGGTAAATTTTTTTCGATCAGATTGAGTCGATTACATTTTAAATCGAATCGAGTTTTAAATCGATTTCAAACGTGCAGATAAATGTCGTCATGTAAACGTTGCGTATTTGAACTTGTCGCACGAAAAAGTGAATTGTCAAAAATTAGTTTAAAAATTTTGTATGTTTTTACTTCTGATGGGAAAATAAAAAGTTTTTACCGAATTATAAAGATTCTTTGAGATGGAAAAGTGCGGAGAAATAATGTTATTGGATAAAACGGAATTAATTTTGGTGTGTGGATTTTGTAAAAAAGAATTTAAAGAAATGTTGCTCTTCGGAAATCATGTACAAGAAAATCATATGAAATTGGATAGCAAAAAATTGGAAAATTGTAACGGAACTACAGAGCCTTTAATAAATACTTCTCAATTAGTGAATGATAAACAAAATGAAGTTTTAATATCAACAATTTCACAGGACCAGTTTGATTATGATTCAGACAGCATAGGAAATAATACAAATGTCGTCGTGGAAAATGTAGAAACAATTTCGGAAAATCATAAAAATATTACTTCAAAAGATTTAATATCGATTAGTAAAAAAACAGTGGAAGAAAATGAAAAAACAGAACTATACAAATGTTCTCAGTGTCCAGCAGTATTTAAGCAGGAACGAAATTTAACTATTCATATCCAGACGCATTCATTCGATTATGAATATGAGGATAATATCAAATATTTACCAAATGAATTGGGTACTTTCAATTGTAAAGAGTGCACTGAAATATTTCAATGTAAAGATCAACTTATTCAACACACAAAAATGCATAAGAAAATTAAAATTCGTACATGCCCATATTGTTCAAAGATTTTTATGCGTGCATATCTGCTAACTAACCACCTTAGAATGCATACAGGCGAACGACCGTTTCAGTGTACTCATTGTCCTAAAACTTTTGCAGGTAAAAGGAATCGAGAAATTCATATTAGACGTCATTTAGGTGAAAAACGTTATACTTGTCATATTTGTGATAAACGATTTGTACATGGTACTGAATTAAAAAATCATATTAGATCACATACCGGAGAAAAACCATATCAATGTGATGAATGTGGTGCAAATTTTACAACATATAGTCAATTTTCAGCACACAAAAAACGTCATGCAAATATTCGTAATTATAAATGTGAAATTTGTAATATGGAATTTTTAAACAATTATGATCTAAAAAATCATTTAATTGTACATTCTACAGAAAGACCATATCAATGTTCAATTTGTTTAGTCACGTATCCAAGAAAGAAAACTCTTCAAGAACATATACGAGTTCATTCGGATATTAAGAAGTATGTTTGTACAATCTGTGGAAAAGATTTTGTTCAAAGTTCTGGTCTTAATTCTCATATGAGATCACACGGATTTAAATTGGGACAAACAATGAAAGTGCCATAGTTATTGTTATATTTTCAAATTTTTTAATTAATGTCTAGAATTAATAAAAATAAACATTGTATATAATTTGAGAGTTTAAAATCAAAAGTCAACTCCTCTCTTCCAATATCAGGCTGAAACTAGTCAAGGCACTAGTTTCGTACCATCTTTTCTACTGCTGGGAAGTGTATAGTGGTTGTAGTGTTGAGAAATAGGCTTTGTATTCTGTAGAACTTCAGTTAGATTCATCTAATGCATGGGCTGCAGAGACAACATATCTCATTTTGTCCTTAATTTACTTGGTATCGATTTGGAACCCCTTTCTATCGTAATTCTTTTCAAAATTATCTTCAACCAAGCCTTTTTTTTTGATACATTCAGTTTGGACAATCTTCCCATACTAGGAACCTGGTTGTACCTCTTATTTATCGCTGGTTTGGCGAATTCAGTTAAATTTTGTACATCTTTAGCAAGTTTTCATGTGCACCAATTTTCTTAAAATTATCTAATTTATCTTCCAATGTATATATTCTCTCATTCATGTGCTACCCATAGTGCTACCCACCCAAGATTTGTGGAAGCGATTGAACGCCTGACTTGCAGGCGTCATCCTGAAGCAGATTTAACCACCCCGCCCGGTCGGGGTGGATACCAAGGCAAGGTCCATTTCGCCTGCTAAGTTAAGAAAGGTTACTAATAATAATGAATTCCTTGTAGACAATAGAAACATTAACTTATTTTCTTTTTTCATTATGTAATAATTCCTAATTGCAAATTTTAGTATTTTGCAAAAGTATTTTTAAAAAAAGTTGTGCTGTTAGTGGTGACATCTTTCGATGCATAAATGTAAACAAATAATCATTAAGTTAAATATATGGACAAGAAATTCGATATTTCTTTGCGTACATGAGTGAAGCAATTGTTTGGCGTCAGTTTTCGTTATTTGCGCTTTCTATTGCTAAGTCAGTTATTTCAAATTGGCGACTATAGCATGTCAAGGATATAAGGAAAAATAATTGATTCAGGTTCACCAGTTACAAAAAGCTTTAATTTTTTTTTTAAAAAATGGAAAAATATATAAAATTTATAAATTATTGGCACGAAAATAAAGAATAAATTTTTGAATTGAAATTTAGCAAAATTTTGCTGCTACTATTTATTCCTGTCATTTCTTTTTTCTTCTCCATATATATATAGCTCAAGACATCAAACAAATCAGTGAAAAGAAAATGTCAATACGAAGTTTTGTTGTGGCGCAAAAAATATAATTTGCTTATTTTCATTTAATGAAATCGAATTAATAACATAATAAGTGTTTAATTTTATGAAATCACAATATGAATTTATCAAATGTAAATCATGACGAGTTGTCGGAAGAATTATTACGAAATAAATGTGCCGTATTAAATTGCCAAAATATAAAAACGTTTAAGATCAGAAATCGGAAAATAAGTTTTCACAAATTTCCAAAAGATAAAATCCTTCAAAATAAATGGTTAGAATTCACCAGACAAGATATAAATCCGAATATTTCTTATATATGTTCATCGCATTTTCATCTAGATGACTTTTTGCCTCGAAAAGTTTTGAAAGAAAATGGTAAGTACTTGAGTTTTTTTTTTTCTATTTTTAATTTCTTATTTATTTTCATCATTTTCCAGCTATACCTTCCATTTTCATGGAAAAAGAAGGATTGTCTAATCTAAATGCCAATGCGATGCCGATAAAAAATATTAAAGACAAAAATTTTAGTCAAAAACTAAAAAGTAAAAAATTTTTTATTTCATTTTGTATAATTTATTTTTTAATCCTTTTTTTTTTTTTTTTTATTAACAGAAATATTTTCCAATATAAAAAATTCCGGAATAAAAATTGAATTGAAAAAGTTTCTGGTCATCAAATTACGAGATGTAATTAAATATTCGGGTAAGTTTTATCTAATTTATCTTAAATTCATCTAAAGAAGAGGAACCATCCAAAAACACTTTGCGAAAAGATAAAAAACTTAATTTTTTTTTTTTTGTTATTTCACTTTTTATTGATTTTAAAAGTTCATTTTTCTTAGATCATCAAAAGTCGATAATACAAAAATCACTTAATCAAAAACAATCGAAAAAACAAAAAGTATCAAAGGATCGTAAATTGGAGAGAATTGATTCAGAGGAGGAAAAGCTCATTGAAATTGTTTTGAAATCTAAAAAACGTGCCTGTTTAGATGAAGATTTGAAATCAGAAACAGTAAAAATCGATCAAGACTTGTTACAAAAAAAAGATGGAAATTTATCAAAGAAAGAAATTGAAAATAATTCAGAAAAAGTTATTCATGAACAATTAGAGGAGAGAAAGCATGATTTAAAAAGAAAAATTCGTTCCCGTTCAGTTATGAATAAAAATTTAGAGTTATTATTAACAGAAAGACAAAATACAGACGAACCAAAAAAGAAATTAATAAAAACTAATTTGGAAAAAGAAGATCATGAAGACTTAAAGCAAAAAAAGAATTCTAGCTCGCCTGGAAAGTCAGCAAATGTACAAATAAATAAAAACTTAGATTTGCCAGAGGAAAAAATTGAAAATAATACGAAAAAAATTCTTCGTGGACGAGTCAAGAAAACTAAAACTGTTTTCAAAAGAAGAGTTCGTTCCTGTTCGCGTATAAATGCAAGTACATCACTTCTAGATAAAACTGTAGCATCTGAGTTAACAGAAATAAAGGATGGAGAGGCAGCAAAAACGAAATTAATAAAACATAATTTACAAAAACAAGAACATGAAGATTTAAAACAAAAAAAGAACTTCCGTTTTCATCAAAAATCACAAAATGTACAAATAAATAAAAACTTGAAATCATCAACAATAAAGAATACAGATTTATTAGAGGACCAAATTGAAAATAATTCGAAAAAAATTATTCGTGGACGAATAAAGAAGAGGGGAAGACATGCAAAAAGAAAAACCCGTTCCCATTTGCATATAAAACCAAGTTATTTACGTTTGAATAACAAGGTAGAATCAGAACTAATAAAAACCAAGGATGGAGAAATATCAGAAAAGAAATTGAAAGAAACTAATTTGGAAAAACAAAATCCTGAAGACCTAGAACGAAAAAATAGATTCCGTTCACATTCAAAATCACATACTTCACAAATAAGTAAACATTTGGAATTAAAGGAAACAGCAAAAACGGCTGTGAACTTATTAAAGAAACAAGAAGAAGTTTATCGTGGAAGATTAAAAACGAGGAAAGATGAGTTACAAAGAAAAACTCGTTCCCGTTCACATTCAGTTTCAATTGATATGTTAATGAATAAAAATATAGAACCAGAATTAACAACAATAAAGGACGGAAAAACACAAGAAAAGAATTTAAAAGAAATAAATTTGGAAGACAAGAATACGCAATTGAGAAAAAGGGCTAAATTAACTTCCATCTCTCATACAAATTCAGATATTTCACAAACAAACAAAAAACTTGAATTAGAATTAATACCAAAGGATTTAAACTTACCAGAGAAGCAAGTTCTAGAAAATAATTCAAAAGAATTTGATTATGAAGCATTAAATGCAATTAGAGATGATTTAAAGAGAAATTTGCGTCCCCGTTCAAGTTTAAATTTAATTGATCCGTCAATGAATAAAAATATAGAATCAGAATCAGCGAGAATAGAAGATGGACCTGTAAAGGCAAAACAAGGTAAGATTTCTCCTTCTCATACAAACTCTCATAATACAAAAACAAATAAAAAATTGGAATCGGAGTTACCAAAGTTAAAGGATGATGGACTTGAAACGAAGAAAGAATTAAAAGAAATTCATTTGAAAAACACCAGACAAGCGTCAAAGAATTTAGAGACGCTAAATCTTTCTTCTTCTCATACCACTACTGATAACTCACAGGCAAATAAACAGGTGGGGACTTCCTCCTGTCAACAAAACTCTAATAATTTGCAATTAAATAGTAAGTTGGAATCAGAATTACCAGAACTAAAAGATGCACCTGTAACAGAAAAGAAATTACAAGAAATGGATTTGAAAGACAAGAGTGCGCTATTGAAAAAGGATTTGAAAACGAGGAAGTCTACTCGTTCTCATACAAATTCTGATAATTCAAAAACAGATAAGAAATTGGAATCAGAATTATCAAAACTAAAGGACGGATCTATAACGGAAAATAAATTACAAGAAATAGATGTGAAAGATAAAAGTACGCAATTCAAAAAGGATTCGAAAACGAGGCAGTCTTCTCGTTCTCATACGAACTCTGTTAATTCAAAAGCTGATAAACAGTTGGAATCGGAATTATCAAAACTAAAGGCCGGATCTGTAACGGAGAAGGAATTACAAAAAAAGGATTCGAAAGACGAGAGTACAAAATTGAAAACGGATGCAGACACGACAAACCGTTCTCCTTCTCATTCTAATTCCGATAATTCAAAAACAGACAAAAACTTGGAATCGGAATTACCGAAACTAAAAGACGGATCTGTAGCGGAAAAGGAATTACAAAACGATTCGACTGACAAAAGTCCGCAATTGAAAACGGATTCGAAAACGAGGCAGTCTTTCCCTCCTCATACAAACTTTGATAATTCAAAAACAGATAAAAAGTTGGAATCTGAATTATCGAAAATAAAAGAAGGATCTCTAATGGGAAAGGAATTACAAAATGATTTGAAAGACAAGAGTCCACAATTGGAAACGGATTCAAAAACGACAAAGCCTTCTGCTTCTCATTCAAATTCTGATAATTCAAAAACAGATAAAAAGTTGGAATCGGAATTACCGGAACTAAAAGAAGGATCTGTAACAGAAAAAGAATTACAAAAAATGGATTTAAAAGACCAGAGTGCGCATTTGAAAACGGATGCGAAAACGACACAGCCTTCTGCTTCTCATTCAAATTCTGATAATTCAAAAACAGATAAAAAGTTGGAATCGGAATTATCAAAATCAAAGGACGGATCTGTAACGGAGAAGGAATTACAAATAATGAATTTAAAAGACAAGAGTCCGCAATTGAAAACGGATTCGGAAAGGACAAAGCGTTCTCCTTCTCATCCAAATTCTGATAATTCAAAAACAGATAAAAAGTTGGAATCGGAATTATCAAAACCAAAGGACGGATCTGTAACGGAGAAGGAATTACAAATAATGAATTTAAAAGACAAGAGTCCGCAATTGAAAACGGATTCGGAAACGACAAAGCGTTCTCCTTCTCATCCAAATTCTGATAATTCAAAAACAGATAAAAAGTTGGAATCGGAATTACCAAAAGTAAAGGACGGATCTGTAACAAAAACCGAATTACAGAAAATGGATTTGAAAAACAAGAGTCCGCAATTGAAAACGGATTCGAGAACGACACAGCCTTCTGCTTCTCATTTTAATTCTGAAAATTCAAAAACAGATAAAAAGTTGGAATCGGAGTTACCAAAAGTAAAGGACGGATCTGTAACAAAAATCGAATTACAAAAAATGGATTTGGAAAACAAGAGTCCGCAATTGAGAACGGATTCGAAAGCGACACAGCCTTCTGCTTCTCATTCAAATTCTGATAGTTCAAAAACAGATAAAAAGTTGGAATCGGAATTACCAAAAGTAAAGGACGGATCTGTAACAAAACCCGAATTACAAAAAATGGATTTGAAAAACAAGAGTCCGCCATTGAAAACGGATTCGAGAACGACACAGCCTTCTGCTTCTCATTTTAATTCTGATAATTCAAAAACAGATAAAAAGATGGAATCGGAATTACCAAAAGTAAAGGACGGATCTGTAACAAAACCCGAATTACAAAAAATGGATTTGAAAAACAAGAGTCCGCAATTGAAAACGGATTCGAAAACGACACAGCCTTCTGCTTCTCATTCAAATTCTGTTAATTCAAAAACAGATAAAAAGTTGGAATCGGAGTTACCAAAAGTAAAGGACGGATCTGTAACAAAAATCGAATTACAAAAAATGGATTTGAAAAACAAGAGTCCGCAATTGAAAACGGATTCGAGAACGACACAGCCTTCTGCTTCTCATTTTAATTCTGTTAATTCAAAAACAGATAAAAAGTTGGAACCGGAATTATCAAAACCAAAGGACGGATCTGTAACGGAGAAGGAATTACAAATAATGAATTTAAAAGACAAGAGTCCGCAATTGAAAACGGATTCGGAAACGACAAAGCGTTCTCCTTCTCATCCAAATTCTGATAATTCAAAAACAGATAAAAAGTTGGAATCGGAATTACCAAAAGTAAAGGACGGATCTGTAACAAAACCCGAATTACAAAAAATGGATTTGAAAAACAAGAGTCCGCCATTGAAAACGGATTCGAGAACGACACAGCCTTCTGCTTCTCATTTTAAAACAGATAAAAAGATGGAATCGGAATTACCAAAAGTAAAGGACGAATCTGTAACAAAACCCGAATTACAAAAAATGGATTTGAAAAACAAGAGTTCGCAATTGAAAACGGATTCGAAAACGACACAGCCTTCTGCTTCTCATTCAAATTCTGTTAATTCAAAAACAGATAAAAAGTTGGAATCGGAATTTCCAAAAGTAAAGGACGGATCTGTAACAAAAACCGAATTACAAAAAATGGATTTGAAAAACAAGAGTCCGCAATTGAAAACGGATTCGAGAACGACACAGCCTTCTGCTTCTCATTTTAATTCTGATAATTCAAAAACAGATAAAAAGTTGGAACCGGAATTATCAAAACCAAAGGACGGATCTGTAACGGAGAAGGAATTACAAATAATGAATTTAAAAGACAAGAGTCCGCAATTGAAAACGGATTCGGAAACGACAAAGCGTTCTCCTTCTCATCCAAATTCTGATAATTCAAAAACTGATAAAAAGTTGGAATTGGAATTACCAAAAGTAAAGGACGGATCTGTAACAAAACCCGAATTACAAAAAATGGATTTGAAAATCAAGAGTCCGCAATTGAATACGGAATCGAGAACGAGACAGCCTTCTGCTTCTCATTCAAATTCTGATAATTCAAAAACAGATAAAAAGTTGGATTCGGAATTATCAAAAGTAAAGGACGGATCTGTAACGAAAACCGAATTACAGAAAATGGATTTGAAAAACAAGAGTCCGCAATTGAAAACGGATTCGAAAACGACAAAACATTCTACTTCTCATTCAAATTCTGATAATTCAAAAACAGTTAAAAAGTTGGAATCGGAATTTCCAAAAGTAAAGGACGGATCTGTAACAAAAACCGAATTACAAAAACTGGATTTGAAAAACAAGAGTCCGCAATTGAAAACGGATTCGAAAACGACAAAATTTTCTGCTTCTCATTCAAATTCTGATAATTCAAAAACAGATAAAAAGTTGGATTCGGAATTACAAAAAGTAAAGGACGGATCTGTAACAAAAACTGAATTACAAAAAATGGATTTGAAAAACAGGAGTCCGCAATTGAAAACTGATTCAAAAACGACAAAACCTTCTGCTTCTCATTCAAATTCTGATAATTCAAAAACAGATAGAAAGTTGGGATCGGAATTACCAAAAGTAATGGACGGATCTGTAACAAAATCCGAATTACAAAAAATGGATTTGAAGAGCAAGAGTCCGCAATTGAAAACGGATTCGAAAACCACAAAACCTTCTGCTTCTCATTCAAAAACAGATAAAAAGTTTGAATCGGAATTTCCAAAACCAAAGGACGGATCTGTAATGGAAAAACAATTACAAAAAAACTATTTGAAAGAAAAGAGTCCGCAATTGAAAACGGATTCGAAAACGACAAAGCCTTCTACTTCTCATACAAATTCTGATATTTCTAAACCAAATAAAAAATTGGAAGTGAATGATCGTGAAAAATTTAAGAAGACCAAAGACAAATTAAATAGAGAAATCCTTCGAATTGATACACTAATAGGAAAATATTTAGAATCAGGAAATCAGTCCAAAGAAATTAATGATGGAACAAGGAATGCTCAATCAAAACAGGATTTAAAGACAGGAAATCGTTCGTCCTCTCATACAAACTCTGAAAATGTACAAAATACAAAAGCATCTAGAGATGTATCAGAAAAGGATAAAATCAATTCTAAACAATTATTGACTTCAAAAACTGATTTAAACATAATAAAGCGTTCCCCTATAAAATCGGATTTAAATAATACTCAACAGAATAGAAGTTTAACAGATAAACAAAAAAAAGTAACTAATTTGAAAGAAGAAGAAAAACTAGAGGCTTTGAAAGTTAATTTGAAATCAAGAAAACATTCCTCTCCAGAAATAAATAAATGCATCGATTCGGAATTAACAAATAAATTAGACTTTTCAGAAAAACAATTAAATAAATTAGAAATAAAAGACAATACCGCATTAAAAACCGCTCAAGCTAATTCAATTGATTTGCAAGTAAGAAGAAATTCAGTATCAGCAAAAAAAGATATAATTATACAAGAAGAACAATTATTAGGGCCTAATGTAAAAGGAGTAAATCCTCAAAAATTAGAGACTATAAAAACTGATGTGAAACAAAACAAACGTTCCTCCCAATCTCATATAAATTCAAATGATTTGAAAGTCGATCAAAATGCGAAATCTCAATTAAAATCAAAAGAAATAAAAGAAAAGAATTTAACAGAAAATAAAACGAAGTTAGTAGAACCAACTAAACTTTCTACATCAGAGAAAATATCGGAAAATTCGAATATAGAAAGCACTTCAATCAAATCCGTTACAAAAGATAATGAAAAGCTTATATTGAAAACGAATGAAAATCAGTTGGGAAATATGAAAATTGCTGAAGGCGAAGAAAATATCAAACAAAAAGAAAACTATTCTAAAAATACGAAATCAGATAAAACAGTATTATCTGCAAAACATAAAGAAAAACATTTAAATACAAAAGAAAATTTACAAGAAAACAAAGTTAAAGATTCTGAAGAAGATAAATTAAAATTGGATACAAATATTTTGGAAAAAGATAAAGTTTCTGTAGAACAACAAAGTGTAGAGGATATTTTAAATGTTAATAATGAAAAACATTTAGAACAAGATTCTCTAAAAGTCTTACCACTAACTGAAGAGATACAATCACTACTAGAAGATTTAGGGGATATTTTCCAAGCGGATAAAGGAACATGTCCCTTAGAAATAGAAAGTAAGATACCAATAGAAACAAATATTGAATTTGAAAATGAATTATTAGATAATCCTATTACTATGGATAATCAAATAGTAACTGATTTAAAAGGAAATTACGATAATTTAGCGATTAAAGAAGTTGATATAACTGAAAACAATTCTTCTGAAAAAATACAATTAAAAGAAAAACCTAAAGACATTGAAAATAATTTAGAAAAGGATAATTGTTTATCCGAACCTGAAATAATAACAATAGAAGACGATGATTATATAATATTAGATGACGTAATCGTAATTGATGATGATGTAGAATTCGTTGAAGATAAATCCGTTAAGATAGAAATTAACGCAAACAATTTGATGGAGAGTAAAGATCAATCGGATTATGAATTGAATAAAGATGAAAAAAAGGTAATCAAGAAAGGCTTACATAAACCTAAAAGAATTCGATCAGATATTATAAAGAAACGTGAAAAATTGAGAAGAGAAAAGCTTAAACTTTTACAAAAACTTAAGAAATTTGGGTCCAAAAATATATCTATAAGAAAAGAATTAAGGAAAGGTGATAATTTAAAACTCAAGCTAGAATTAAATAGATTACGAAAAAAGAAGAAAATCCAAAAGTTAAAATTAAATGATAAGAAATCACGCTCAAAAATGAATAAATTGGAATCTGAATTGAATAATTTGAAAGAAACTAAAGAATTGTCGGCTGTGGAAATAAATGAAAATTCAGAATTGGAAAATATCGAAAAAGAATTGTCGGTGATGGAAGTAAATGAAAATTCAGAATTGGAAAATATCGAAAAAGAATTGTCGGAGGGGGAAGTAAATGAAAATTCAGAATTGGAAAATATCGAAAAAGAATTGTCGGAGGGGGAAGTAAATGAAAATTCAGAATTGGAAAATATCGAAAAAGAATTGTCGGAGGGGGAAGTAAATGAAAATTCAGAATTGGAAAATATCGAAAAAGAATTGTCGGTGGTGGAAATAAATGAAAATTCAGAATTGGAAAATATCGAAAAAGAATTGTCGGTGGCGGAAGTAAATGAAAATTCAGAATTGGAAAATATCGAAAAAGAATTGTCGGAGGGGGAAGTAAATGAAAATTCAGAATTGGAAAATATCGAAAAAGAATTGTCGGAGGGGGAAGTAAATGAAAATTCAGAATTGGAAAATCTCGAAAAAGAATTGTCGGTGATGGAAGTAAATGAAAATTCAGATGTGGAAAATATCGAAAAAGAATTGTCGGTGGTGGAAGTAAATGAAAATTCAGAATTGGAAAATATCGAAAAAGAATTGTCGGTGGCGGAAGTAAATGAAAATTCAGAATTGGAAAATATCGAAAAAGAATTGTCGGTGGTGGAAGTAAATGAAAATTCAGAATTGGAAAATATCGAAAAAGAA
Organism: Xylophagus ater; assembly: GCA_963422695.1. Classification (NCBI taxonomy): domain Eukaryota; kingdom Metazoa; phylum Arthropoda; class Insecta; order Diptera; family Xylophagidae; genus Xylophagus; species Xylophagus ater. The sequence goes on from OY730478.1 coordinate 6,915,393, forward strand.
TTGTCGGTGATGGAAGTAAATGAAAATTCAGAATTGGAAAATATCGAAAAAGAATTGTCGGTGGCGGAAGTAAATGAAAATTCAGAATTGGAAAATATCGAAAAAGAATTGTCGGTGGTGGAAGTAAATGAAAATTCAGAATTGGAAAATATCGAAAAAGAATTGTCGACGGTGGAAGTAAATGAAAATTCAGAATTGGAAAATATCGAAAAAGAATTGTCGGTGATGGAAGTAAATGAAAATTCAGAATTGGAAAATATCGAAAAAGAATTGTCGGTGGTGGAAGTAAATGAAAATTCAGAATTGGAAAATATCGAAAAAGAATTGTCGGTGATGGAAGTAAATGAAAATTCAGAATTGGAAAATATCGAAAAAGAATTGTCGGAGGGGGAAGTAAATGAAAATTCAGAATTGGAAAATATCGAAAAAGAATTGTCGGTGGTGGAAGTAAATGAAAATTCAGAATTGGAAAATATCGAAAAAGAATTGTCGACGGTGGAAGTAAATGAAAATTCAGAATTGGAAAATATCGAAAAAGAATTGTCGGTGGTGGAAGTAAATGAAAATTCAGAATTGGAAAATATCGAAAAAGAATTGTCGGTGATGGAAGTAAATGAAAATTCAGAATTGGAAAATATCGAAAAAGAATTGTCGGTGATGGAAGTAAATGAAAATTCAGAATTGGAAAATATCGAAAAAGAATTGTCGGTGGCGGAAGTAAATGAAAATCCAGAATTGGAAAGTATCGAAAAGGAATTGTCGGCGGTGGAAGTAAATGAAAATTCAGAATTGGAATATATCGAAAAAGAATCAGTTCCAGAAATACTACAAGAACATCAAGGAGTGAATAAGAATTATCAGTTAGAAACTATACAAAGTGAATCTCCAGCAAATGAATATCAAACTGTATCAACAGAAGAAAATAATAATTTAAAACGTAAGAAAATTGTCGAATTGGAAACCAAAGGTATTGCTCGAAAATCAAATAAAGTTACTAAAGCCAATGAAATTTCTTCAGAATTGAAAACAATAAAAAATCATAATGAATTAAAAAGAAATGAAAATACATTACAGCCATTAAAAAATAAAAATATTGAAGAAACTAAATGTATCTTTGGAAAACGTTGTTGCCTAGAAACATGTAGGAATATTCGAAAAGTTATAAACGATGTCGAAACCATAAGTCTTCATAGTATTCCAAATGATAAAAATCTTCGTGATAAATGGTTGGAATTTGCCAATTATCATCCAGATCATAAAACTAAAGCAATTTATATTTGTTCTGATCATTTTAAAGAGGACGATTACGAACGTGATATCATCTCAGAACTGATGGGACGTAAACCAAGAAGATTATTAAAGAAAGGAGGTAAAACTTTAAAAGATTTTTTTAATTTGAAAAACTAATTTTTATATTTTATATTTGGTTGTTTTAGTTGTGCCTTCAATTATTTCGAGAAATAAAAATGATCTAATTCCAACTGAAGTCAAAGAAGATTTAGGTGAAATTAAACGTAAACAATTAATTGAATCAATATTAAATGAATCAGATATTGAAGAAACAGCTGAAGAAATTGATCCAGATATTTATAATAATATTGAGAAATATGTTGTTTCGAATTTAAGTTCGATACATGAGATTAAGGATTTAAAAATTCAACGTTTAAGAGAAGAAAATAGTTTCCTAAAAGAAGAATTGGAACGTGTCCAAGAACAAGTAAAATTTTTTTTTTTTTGCAATTAAAGAAGTTGATATTAAATATATTGAATTAATAAATTTTCTTTTCTTTTTAGTATCGAATAGTATGCGAAATAGAATTAGCCGATTTGGAATCATCATTTGACGAATAAATATGATTATTTCCTTTTATTTTTCCTTTTAAATATAATATTTTTCTTTATTTAATTTGCACCTCGGGTATGAAAAAAAGGCTGTTAATTTTTTTAGTTTGTTTTTTCTTTTTTAAATTAATGAATAAATACACGAAGTATGTAATTTTGTTTTGTTATATAAAATGAACGTTGTGGTATTCCATTGAGTCCCTTGCAGCATGCGCTGTGGTTCCATCTTGTTGGGATCAAATGGTTGGATGTTTTTCCATAGCTGGGAGGCCTATTATGGAATACGATCATAATCGTATCGTTAACGTAAATTTCTTACGATGGCATTTGAACATTCGTTGAATCGTAAATATCTAAATGTCGTATTTTGTAGAGTGAATTTTCAACTGGAATTTTACAGAATGTTAATAAATTTTATTAATAAAAATATCATTGTTGTGAAAATGACCTTTAAATTTTCTTATATTTAAGTCAAAGACAACTACTTTAAAGCAATATGAAATTATCATCGATCTTATGAAGAATCATAAAGGTGTAGCTGTGGGGCACATAAAAACGAGCGATGCAAAAGAAAAGTGGAAATAACTATGGTGGAGCTAAGTAATTCCTTAAATAAAAATTGGCCACCCATCCGAGAAACGAATGACTGGAAAAGTTGGAAAAAGAATTTCGGAAAAAATTTAATCAGAAATGCTAAAATTAAAATTATTTCAGATTTGGGCAGACTATAAATTTAATATTAAAAGAAAATGCCAAAAATTAACTAATAATTAAGAAATTAACTAATAGTTAAGAAATTAACTAATAGTCTCTAAGGGTATCCAAATTTTGCTGTAAAATCAAAGAAATCACTGAAAAATTTGTGGTCTTAAATTCCGTATAATTTGGCAGAAATTCAGTTTTTTGTGTCTTCTGAACAATTTGAAAAAACCGACATGAGCCCTTTTCGATTTTGTTGATTGAATTCTAACCTTAATGTATCTTTAGTGAAGTTCGCAACCAACGTTTTATCGTAAATATAGCGTGATTCATTCTTTACTTATTTTAAAAATAAAAATAAAACACTTAGAATTGAATGCAAATATCAAATCTTTATTATCAACTTTAAGCACATAGTATAGCAATTAATGTTTGAAAATAATTTCCTTCAAATGTTGGCCGGCACTACGTTTCAGCTCGGCCAGTCTGGCGGTCCAATTTTCGATCACTCTCTCAAGCATTTCGACCGGAATCTCATGAATGACACGTGTAATGTTCGCTTCCAATGCTTCAATTGTCACTGGTTTATCGGCAAAGGCTTTTGACTTTACATAGCCCCAAAGAAAAAAGTCCAAAGGTGTGATATCGCACGATCTTGGTGGCCAATTCACTGGGCCAAAACGTGAAATTAATTGCTCACCGAAATGATTTTGCAATAAATCCATTGTAACACGGGCTGTATGGCTCGTAGCATCGTCTTGTTGAAACCAAATATTGTCGAGACCACGGGCTTCAATTTCAGGTACCAAAAAGTCCGTTATCGTGGCACGATAGCGCTCACCATTGACGGTAACGTGGCCGCCGGCCGCATTTTTGAAGAAATACGGACCGATGATGCCCCCGGCCCACAAACCACACTAAACTGTTGTTTTCAATGGATGTAATGGTAGCTCTTGAAACTCTTGTGGATGCTCATCATCCCAAATACGGCAATTTTGCTTATTAACGTAGCCATTAAGCCAGAAATAAGCCTCATCACTGAACAAAATTTGGCTTGAAAATTCCGGATTTTCTTCGATGCGTTCAAGCGCCCATTTGTAAACGTTGCTCAGATGTAAGTCTTGACATGATGAATTGCCATACAATACTGAACAAAAATGACAAATCAGAATGACACTAGTCACGCGTGATCTGTCAAAAAAACACTATTGAAAAAAAAAGTAAGGTTTGAATCACACGTTACATGGCAATACACATTCAACTCACGATCGTACTCAATAATACCAAAATGGAATGTAATCGTAACGTATGATTGTTACGAATGTCTAACGATTTCGAATTCCATAATAGGCCCCCTGCAGTTCTGCTTGTTTGTGAAGCCATTTAATTGGAAATGGGGCTCAGCGCTCATTATCAAATTGTGAATGAAATCTGGATTTTCTTCTGCCTTTTGCCGGAAATAAATGGCGTAATCAATTTGTTTCTGATAGTTCCATTGAAAATTCCCCAAGCATTATAGAATTCTGAAATAAAATTAAAAAATAAAAAATTCAAATTAAAAAATAATTCAAACCACAACGTTCATTTTACCCCATTTTACCCTGTATATATTTTAAAATTCTTCTTAATATGGCAATGATGGAAAACGCCATTTTGATTTTTATCTGTATTAAATGTCAATCGGTTGATTTAATTGAGTTTTCTTTTTTTTTTCAAGTGTTTGGAATTTTGTCTGTGATTTTTTTCGTTTTTTTATATAATTTTTCAGTTCAATTAAAACAAAATTTATTCTAATAAAAATATAGAACATCAAATAATGCGAATATTTGTAGTTTTATTATGTGTTCGTTTAAAATTCCACAAAAAATGCACTTAAATTGTGCAAAAATGTTTTTAAGAAATTTTCATAAATTTTTATTTTGTTTATTTTGATATTTGTTGTTGTTGCTGTTTTTATTGCTGAAATTTTTCTTTGAAAAAATTTTTTTTCTTGTGAATAAAATTTCCAGAATGAAAATTTTTGTGCAATCTCAACATTTAAATTTAATTGAATACAATTGATTTAAATTGTTGCACGACACACAAAAAAAAAAAAAAGAAAAAACGAAAGAGCAATACAAATTACAAAACTGGAAGAGAAACAAATCGAAAGAAAAAAAGAAACTACATAAAAGGAAAATCATTATTTTTCATTAATAAATCTAATAGAAATAATTGAAATTGAAAAAAAAATTATACATTTACAATACTATAAACATGACGGCAAATTCAGGTCATGCTGTAGTTGTTTGGGAATTCGAATCTCGTGGTGGAAAATGGTTACCTTATAGTCCAGCAGTTTCACAGCATTTAGAACGCGCCCACGCCAAAAAGCTAACAAGAGTTTTACTCAGTGATGCTGATCCTGATTTAGAGCAATTTTATGTTAATGTTAGAACAATGACACAAAGCTCAGAAGATATTGAATTTCCAATGATTAATGTTAGACGAATGTTTTATAAGCCAAGTTCTCCGGCTAAAAAAGGTACAAAATGGGAATGGATGGGAGCGACTGGTTCTGATTGGCATCCATATAATATGTCGGTACAATGTATGATTGAAGAGGCATGGGCAAAGGTAGATTTATTAATTAATATTGAAGACATATTTTTTTTCTAAATGGAATTTAAATTTTATAGGGTGAACAAACTCTTGATTTGAATAGAACAAATATTGGACTTCCATATACAATAAATTTCTGTAATTTAACACAAATTCGACAACCCAATGGTCCTGTTCGAAGTATACGACGAACTCAACAAGCGCCATATCCATTAGTTAAATTAACTCCTCAACAAGCTCAACAATTAAATGGTAACGTCGATTGATTTTCTTAAATATTTCTTTCTTTTATATTAAATTTGAAATTAAGGTTCTCTTGAACGACGACAATTGGCAGCACCGAAAATACCACCTAAGCCACATTCAAAACAAAAACTATCTCCTAGTCATGTAATACAAGCATGTTCATCGACAGCATCGTCATCATCTTCATTAGCATCGAATAATCAAAAACGTTTTCTAAAAACGACAAAAACAAAACAACAAAACTCCGAATCAACAACTTCATGTACAACAACGAATCTGGCACGTCAAATTTTAAATAATTTGAATATATTTAGTACAAAAACATCAACTACTGCTCAAGTTCATAATCCGCAAAATATTTCAACATCATCGAGTGTGTTTTCATCGATGAACAGTAATCATAGTCATCATCGTTATCATAATTCAGATTTATTACATCATCAACGTACAACAGGATCTCATAGATCACGTTCTCGAACTCGTGTCTCTGATCCAGATACGAATAGTTTAAAATCAATTCGACGACCAAGCGTTGATACTGTCTCAACATATTTAAGTCATGAAAGTAAAGAGAGTTTACGTAGTCGTAATTTTGCTGCATCTGTTAATGATTTACTTGATTGTTCGATCGGAAGTGATGATGTTTTTACACAAATCTCACCAACACCACCAACACCACCGCCACAACAACAAATAGCTGGTTCAATTGTTGGTGTTGATCCAGCCAGTGATATGATAAGTCGTTTCGTAACAGTTGTTGATCCACCGAAATGGCCTAATGCTCAACCGTGTCCAATGTGTATGGAAGAATTAATACATAATTCACAAAATCCAGCAATTTCATTAAGTCGATGTCAGCATTTAATGCATTTACAATGTTTAAATGAAATGATTATCGAACAACAAAGAGAAACACAAAAGGTTTGTTAAGCATTTCTTTTTTTTTATTTAGTATATTTGGTAATAAATTTTGGATTTCTTAAAAAGCGCTTACAGAGTCTTTATATTGAATGTCCGGTTTGTGGAATTGTTTATGGTGAGAAAATTGGCAATCAACCACCAGGTACAATGTCATGGATTATAATTCCAAAAAATTTACCAGGTCATGAACGACAAAATACAATACAAATTGTTTATAAGTATATAAATTTAATTTCCAATATATTATAAATAATTTTTAACATTTTCTTCAATTTTAAGTATTGTATCAGGTATCCAAACACTAGAACATCCACATCCAGGTAGAGCATTTTTTGCTGTTGGTTTTCCAAGAACATGTTTTCTACCCGATTGTCCATTGGGTAGAAAAGTTTTAAGATTTTTAAAAATAGCATTTGATCGTCGTTTACTCTTTTCAATTGGTCGATCAGCAACAACTGGTCGTGAAGATGTCGTTATATGGAATAGTGTTGATCATAAAACACAATTTAATATGTTTCCTGATCCAACATATTTACAAAGGTGTATGCAACAATTAGTTCATCTCGGTGTTACTGATTGAAAGAATTTTTTTAATATTTTTTTATTGTTGAATATTTTGTAAAAGAAAAAATATGCTGTGCTCTAAAATTAGATTATAAGTTTTTTATTTGCCATAAAAAAAAGGATTTAAAGAAAATTTCTTCTATAAAAATTTTCTTTCCCATAAAATATACAAAAAATCATTTATATTTTATTAAAAAAATATGAGCACAGCTCATTTAAAAAAAAATGATAATAAACTAAGAAATTCATGCAATATTTAAGATATTCTAATGAAAAAAATGCAGTTCTTCCAAAACTATAAGCAATTTTTGTTTGTTTTATTAAAACTAAAAAGAAAAAAAAAACTATAATTTGATGAGAAGAAAAGCTTTAAAAGTGTGTCAGTAAATACTTTACTAGATTTTATTATTCCAGTTTTTGTTTGCATTTATTTACTTTTTATTCATATATTTCTCTCTTTTAGGGATACTTTATTTTTAATTCAGGGTAGGCATTATGTACGGCGACAGGCGATTATCGCTTCTCGCCTTTTGGCATTTCGCAAGGTGATATCGCCGCATATTGATGAATTTGAGGTGACAGCTGGAACCCTGTCGCTTTTATATAATTTTAGAACTTAATCGCCTTCCATAATGCTGAAATATGCGGCGATCACTTTCAAATAGGTTATAGGCGATAATCGCCTGTTGCCGTACATAATGCCTACCATTTTATTTTGTTTTTAATTATCAAAGATATACTTCCTTTATTGTCTTTAAAAATTGTATCCTAAAAATGAAAAACAAACGAGTATTATGCTATGTAAATAATTTTAAATATTTTAGCAGATTTTTGTATATATAAAAAAAATTTAAAATTAAATATATTTTTTTACATTTCTACATAATTAAAAAGATGAGAGAGCAAAATCAGTAATAATTTTAGTCGCCACAGTTTCAAAACATTTATATTTTCAATTTTGATTTAATTTTTAAGAATAATTTTAATTAAAACATAAAAAAATATTAATTTTTCTTATAATTCTAGAACAATTTGAATTAGATATGTTTTTTGTTTTTTTTTTTGTATATCAAATGTACAAATAATTTTATTTGTTTTTTATTCATTTTTATTATGGCTGCATATTTTTTTGTTTTTATTTTTAAATTTAAATCATTCAAAACATTTTTAAGAAAAAATTATATTAAAAAAGTTATTAATTTTGAGCCAGGATTAAGAACTTAAGACTGAATAAGATAAAACAAATTTTTGATTAGTTTTCATTTTAGATTAGAACAAAATTTACATATTTTCGGTATTTCTTATTTTTCATATCAATTTTGTAATTAAAAACAACGAAAAAAACAAATTATATTTAAATTATTGTGATTTAAAAAAAATATTTTTAATTATTAAGAAAAAATGTTTATCTTGAAAAATTGCAGCTAAAATAATTCGAAGAAAAAAACTACAAAATCCATTTTAATTTTTTTTTTTTTATATATTTTAGAGAAAGAAAGACATTTTTAATAATTACTAGAAATTTTGAATATATTTTTATATATAAATTAATTAAATTGAATTATATTTTTAAATTATATGCATTTTAAATTGCATCAATTAAAAACCTAAAGGGACTCATAAACGACCAACATTGTTGTCAACCTTGTTGTCAACTTGCCATGTTTGTGTCGTTGTTGGACATCTGTGGGCATGTTGGTGGTTGGTATCTCAATGTTGTCAACAATGTTGGATGTTTTGGAAATATTTGGAATCCATCGGATATTCGGTGGGCTGAGTCTGATGTTACAATCATGTTGTATCGTCTGTAGAGAAGTTGACAACATGGTTGTCAACATCAATTATAAATTGTATTGTGTGCTGTGAATTTACTGTAAAAAATAAGCATCCAAAGCCGATGACAATATCTCGAAACTTGACAACTTGGTTGACAACATTTCGTTTCGTCTGTGGCAAAACCTGAAAACCAGGTTGACAATAAGGTTGACAACAATGTTGGTCGTTTATGGGCCCCTTAATAGTTCGACTAGTGCGCCTTATGTCAGGTTTACACCGGATATTAATTATTTTACTGAATGGTTTTGTTTATTCCTTTTGAACGCTATGAACGCATATATGGGTTCTCTCATAATTATACAATTTGTGCTATGAACGCATATATGCGATTGATGCTTGTAAGCCTAGAGATATAAAAACATAGTAAGAATGCGTTTAAGATAATTTTCTCGAGAAAGTTAATCGCTGGTATCTGCTAAGAAACAAATACACTCAACACATTTTGCAATAAAATTTTAGAGTTAGCCAGCCCAGTATGCGTGTTGTCGTAAAAACTAGGCAACCCACAGCAACGCTAAACAACTCATCGATCAAAGGGTTAACATCAAAGCTATTTTCTCCTGTATTTTCTTCTCGTATTTACGACCTTTTTGATACCATCGTAGATTTTTGAGGGAATCTTTTATATATATAAATAGTATTTTTTTTATGTGGATCTCGTGTTTTCCTTTTGAAGAGCCTTAGATCTGTGTACAGCGCCATTTGAAGAAGGAAGTAAAAACATCATCGTTAATCAACATCAAAAGGAGAGGTAAATAAACTAGTTTTAATTCAATAAAATTATTTTTTATTAATTAAAATTATTTCTTTTTCTTACAGGAACTTCTTTCGAAAAGCGGCTTCTCTTCTGAAAAGGTTAGTGCAGAATTTTTTGGTTTGTTTACTTTACTAAAACATGGTTAGTAAAAAATTCATTTTATTTTACTTACAAATTCATAGAAATAGAGATTTATTCAGCTTAATGTCCTTTTTCTTTTAAATTTTTGTCAGGCCAATCCAGTCCCAAGTTTTTCGTGCAATTGTCTGAAATTTGTCCTTCCGAACTATGTCATGTCACTTATCAAATAAGAAGACATGTCACTCAGAAAAGGCCTGTCCAGTTTTTATTAGCCTTAATATAACCCTTCTAATTTAAATTCATAAATAGTCCATGGTCAATGATGAGAAACATTTTTAGAATCTTTAAAAAATTTAGATAGAAAAATTGCTTTTCTATTGAATTTTGCAACTTTGTTTTTTTTTTTCTTTCTTAAATTCCAATAAATAATTAATTGAATTTGAAATTAATTCAAGTTAAATAAAAAATATCAAATATGGTTTTAAACTAGTCACAAAATTGGAGACATTGGATTTCGACTTAAAAAAATCCAGATCGTTAATGTCGCTGTTTAGGCGAGATTGAATGTTTCTTTTAGTTTTTTTGTAATTTCTATTTGTTTTTGCAATTCTCTTAGGATTGATTTATCTTGAATAATACATAAAATTAAGGTAAATGAATTTTTCGTTTATGGTGTTTTAGTTTTTCTTATAGAAAATATAATTTTCTAGGTGATTTTAATTATCACACTTTATGGAAAGAAATCACTATGTAGAAGGACATCAGGACTATTTCTAGATGTATTCCGCAATTCAATAAAAAATTCAATTCGAAGAAAGGAGTTCTAAAAAGAGGTGAATATTATTTTTAAATTATTTTCGATAGTTTAAAAAAAAAACTAGTTTTGATATTTATGTGATACTAGCAGAATACCCGATGTTGTTCGGGCAGGAAAAACGCCTTTCCGTACCGTGAAATCTTGGTTTAAATTTTAAGTCAGCCTATCCCGAATGTACATTCCAAGTTTATTGAAAATCCGACTATTATTACCCAGTTAGGGAAGTTTTCATATCTTTCCCCCTTACAACATCAAAAGAACGATTTCTATTTTACGTATTGCTATCTCAACCCCACACCCAGTGGAGAAATACCCCACTTTGCCAGTTGGCTTATTCCAAATGTACATTCAAAGTTTCAAGAAAATTCGACTACTGGGGGACTATTGGGGAAGTTTTTTTATTTTTCCCCTCTTGCAACCTCGCCATCAAAAATCAATGTAGCCTATAATGTATGTTATGTATGCTTTTTGCCTATAATAAGTGCCCCTGGAACAAAGAGTCGTTTGAGACATGTTTCATCAAAATCGGTCAATTTTAGTAAATTTTAATAAATTAGATAATTTGAGGACATAAATCAATAATTAAAAAATTTCTTGTGTAGTAATATATCCACACACATTATAGATTATTTTCTTTCTTTCACATTAAAGCTCTTTTGATCCCGACTGCGCCAGAATCAATCAATTTGTTTTTCTACTAAATTAAAATTGATATCAATGATATTTTTCTTTTTACATTCTATCGCTGTTAGTGTCATCTCTAAGCTCATATATAGTTTTTTTAATTTCTTATGATTTAGACGAGGTCAATGAAAACGTGTACACAAAAATATTCAATTGTACAATACCTACATTGCGACTATGGCTTCGATACCTAGGTTTATTAGTCGACTGTGTTGTAACGTGTAATGTGTTGTAACGAAAAAATGACATGTAAGAGAGAGAGGGATAGAATGAGATAAAAAAAGAAACGTTCAACAAACTGAATTTGTGAATCGCAAATTAGATATGAGTGAGGGAGGAAATATTAAGAGGAGATATAGTAAATTACCAGGCGTACCAAGAGAAACCTTTTGAAAAGTATGAAAATGTTTTAGACTTATTTTGTAGGTGCACCATTAAAATTAGGTTTGAAAAAAACAATAATAGTTTTTCGTCGAGAATTAGAAAGATCGAATTATTTACAACGAAATGTATTTGTCTTTCGGAAAAATAGCCTGAGCTAGATCTAGAGCTAGAGTAATTGAACATTGGGAACTACAGGTGAAGAACTAAACTAAATGAACTAAATAAGTTTCACTTCTATTTTGTATTATTCTTACAAACATACATTTTTAGTAACAAAAGGATTTACTTATTCTTTAGTCTTTCCTCCAGTTTCTGTATATTTTGTATATGTAATAATTTCAGAAGTTACACGAAATTTTTGCCAATATTTCTTAAAATAGACTTAATCTTGCTTCTGAACGGATCATTTATTGAATATATTACATAAAACCTTGTCATCATCTTCAAAATCCTTGACTTGTTAGTTAGTTACAAGCCCGTATACATTTCTCTTCATTATCGTTTTGCACGATTTAATTCAATACGCTGAAAAATTAAATAGTATTATTAGAATCTTTAATTGATTAATGATATTAAATACTAGATTTGTTAGAATTTCTATACGATCAATTTTGAAAATTTTTCAATAAATCAGATTTAACAAAATTTTCAAAAGAAGGGATCGAAATTTCTTGATTTTCCTTTTTTAGAAATTTTCCCACTACCCATATCTCATGGAATATCAAGATTTAAAAAAAAACTTCAGTTCTAATGGATTTTACTTGTATTTTCTATAATTTAGGTTTAAAATATTGATCTAAGTATTTGGCAATAGAAGAAAGACAAAAAAAAATACCTGTCTACTTTATTACACTATCATAATGCCCAGTTCTTACCTGTTTCATTTTCAGATTTTATGTGAAATTCTCATTCTTCACCACGTTTCTGTTACGTGCGTTTCCATGAATACCTGTCTGAAAATATTTTTACTGATATCATATATTAAAATATACGTATATGAACCTTTTGGAACATTGTTGTAGTATATATGTATATAAAATATGCCTACTTTTTTTTCTTTTTTTTTTTCTTACTACCGAACTTAACCACCATTCTTGATCAAACTTCTATGTACTTACACTATATGTGATTCACGAGTTGATATGAATTTCAGTTCAGTCTGTTTATCTACCGCAGTCGGTTTGGTTTAAGATACTAATTAAAAAGTTAAAAAAAAGAAGAATAAAAGAAAATTTTATAATATAAGATCGTTTTCTTCTATAATTCAATAAAATTAGTGTTCAAAAAAAAACATTTGTATGGTTTTTTGTTTTTTTTTTTTTTTTTTCAAATGTGATCTTATTGTGTTTAAAAGTAAAATATTTAAATTTTTCGACAATCAACAAAAAGTTTAGGCATTGTGATAACAGAAAAACAGTGATCTTTTTGTCTGAGAAAAACAGACATTGTAAAAGATAAAAAAAGTGTGATAAGAATTATTAAAAATTTTCGCGGCCGTGAAATAATATTGTTTTAATTCAAATTATTCCATAATTTGATTATAAAACAAAATTATTTAATAAGAAATATATTTAACCGTGAAAATATATAGAAATATAGATCAACAACGAAAGATCATCGAGAAGAAGAAAAAGGCAAGATCTGCTGTTTCGATCATACAGCTTTTTTGCGGTTAGTATGCGGTTTTTATCTTAAAAATTTTTTTCTTTTTTTTGTTTTACTCAATAACGAAGCAAAGATAAAAGATTTTATAGTATTCTTAATTAAAATCTTGTTAGATGAGAGCTGCTTTTTTTTCTTGGTTATCATTATTTTCAATACTATATAATAGTGTTATTTTTTGATCGGAATTTATCACTCACTATCACTATCAAAACCGCCAACCCAACCACCCAATATGTATTATGAATTATTTACTTTGATCATTCTGAATTTATCACATATTAGTCATTTGTAAATATTAATCGAAAGCGACACAAAAAAAAAAGAGAATTTTATATTAAAACTTGTTTTCTTTTTTGATAAAAATGCAAAAATATGATGATTTTATTTCGAAGAAATTTTTATCACAATATTGTGGAGAAATATTTAAAAAGAATTTAACTTACTTATATGAGTCGACTTTATAGTTGAATCAAAAGCGGTGAATTTCCAACTTTTTGAAAAACTTAAACTAAAAACAAAGTTTTGATAAGAACCTTAAACTTTAATTATTTCGTTTTATAGTGATTATTTCTAGGATGAGACTGGTACAAAAACTCGGCCCGAGATTTCAGAGAATGGACCGGTCGTACGTATTTTAGTATATGTATTACGAAATGAGATTGCGACAATTGTCTAAAATATGTAGGATAGTATACGAAAGATTGAAAATAAGAAAAAACATATAGTAACTGAAATTAGCAACGATTTTTTGATGCCCTATGGTAGAAATGGGATTCGTAGTTAACAAATCTATAGTTCAATGAATTAACTCTGAGAAAGAAACACCAAAACTTCAAGGTTTTTCTCATAACTTTGTTTCTTCTTTACAAAATTTCCTCTAATTTGCAGGTAAACCAGACCATGATAGCATAAGTGTAATGTGAAAATTTTATTCAAATTGGTGTATTAGTTTTTAAAATATATCAAAAAAACTATGAAAAAGGCTTATTTTCTCCTACGACTATTTCTTTCTCTACTATCCTTAGATCGATTTTACTGAAATTTACCATGGTACCGTCTATTTATGTAGTCAATCCATGTAAATAATTTAAACAAAATTGTTCCATAAATGTTCAAATTTAATTCGAAAAACTATATAAAAAAAACTACAAAACTTTCCAGTCACCATGGTTTTTGCTTAATAACTTCGCTCCCTCTCGGTTGATTTCGCTGAAATGCAATAGCAAATCTAGTTAAGCAATAACCAACTCATTCTAAATTTCAATAAAATTGGATAACACGTATACGGACGGGCCCACGGACGAACATATATAAATTGATATAACTTTTGATTCCCTGTGGTAGTACCTAACATAGGCTTCATTTGTCACAGTTTACCATATTTTTATGTCCAATCCGCGCCAGATTATTGCTATTCTTTTTTGCTTATTTTTGTGTGTTTGGTCCACAATAGACCACTAATATTTACTTGCGGTCCAACAAACGATTTCGGTTGGACATGGCTTGCTTAACAACAACATTTGATAAACATAATTGCACGATTTTTTAGAATATGCCTTTGTCAGCTCAAGAACGGGCCATGGTTAGCACCGGTAAGAGAAGTTTCTACCATACTACAACGATTCTACAGAAAGATAGGTTTGATCGGTCCAAAACTTTGTGATGGACAACTCAATTTACCCTAAATTTTCGCCAAAAATGTTTTTTCTGATATTCTCATTATGGAAATGTACCGCTTTTGATTCTACTATACTCATATAATAAAAAAAAATCGTTTTTAATTGTAGTTTTCTTCGGAAAATAACAAATTTTAACTTCCGTAATGGAAATTGTAGAAAATTTCAAAATGCGTATTTTGTACCTTTTTTATTGGAATTTTTGAAATTCTTAGATATACAATTGTTTTGTTTGGGAAACCCTGTAGAAAATATAATTAGAAGTAAAATTATTTCCGGACAACACGTAAAATTGTCTATGTTAAGACGCAAAAATGTTTTTGCTTGTTAAAATTACATCAAGATTCGTTTCATTTACCAAGGTTTATAAAGGTTGATAACCGCCGGGAGTACCTTATATGTTCCATGAATTCTCGTGAATTGCGGGTGTGGCTAGCTAATTAATTTCTCTTTTTCTTATATCGTTATTTACGCGAATTAGGAGCCATTTCGGGTGCGTCAAAGTATTCTTCTGTAGAAACTCATTTTAAGATGATATAACTTTGGATATACTAATTACTTTATTTGGAGTTTTATTGCAGCTAGTATTTTTGATGGTTTTGGAGTTAATCAATTGTTCAGTTTTTAATTTGTAAACGCACAATACAAAAAAAAACCTTCATTCTACAAAATGTTCGTAGAATTAAAAATGCTGTGCTTTGCAAGAATTAAATTCATAAACAACTTCTTTTTTCTTTTTTTTTAATATATGTTAATTGAAGTAGAAATTCGATACGAAATTACGTTTTTAAAATTTTTTTTTAAAAATAAACTAACCACGTAATTAATTAAACAGTTTAAAGATCTAGAAAAATGTTTATTTACAAAATTTAGAATTAATTTTCAAAATTATGAGTTTTATAGTAAATAAAGTTTAAATTTTATTGATTTTATAGTTGTAACAAGTGATTATTATTTACAAATTCATATTTTAATTGTTCAAGACTTTTAAATTTGAAATTAAAGCACTCCTAAAGTGCTCTAATTTTTATGCATATACACGGCTAAAAAAAAGACGTCAATTTTAATGACTTTCAAGTTATGCCAGCGCGAACTTACCCTTAGTAACCTAAAAACATTAACTTCAAGGACCATTTCTTGTGTATTTGAAAATCATTAACTACCCAAATAATAACGAACCAAAAGGTGGAAACGTCCCATTTTTAACCATGTATCATATCAGAAGAGCATATCGGTAAGGTTCATATGCCCGTTTAGCCCTCGATATTCTTTATATTAGATGTTTCACATTGTTCTGTTCTGAAACAAAGCAGCAACGAAAAGCACAAAACAGACCCACCTATATGGTCATTGAAATATCAAAATGGAACAAAATTATTACACCAAATAAAAAGGGGTGTTCGTGTTATTGTTGTATACAATCTAACATTTCATTTTATGTTCCGGAATTCTGTAGCATTCTCTTGATATTTTCAATATACATTTTTTTCTATAGGACTGTTGATGAAGATGTCAGATCTTTGTGGAAATTTCGATTCATTGCCACATAACCCTTTTTGATTTTCAACTCTTTAATTCTTAATGTAAACGAAATTATTAAAAATCTTATCAAATATTTATGCAAATCCAGATAATCTTCTCTAAAACAATAAAATCCCAAATTCCTATGTCCAATTAACGTGCTAAGTTTAACCTGGTATTATCATTAGTCATTTTGGGAATTTTTTTTTCCATTTAAAAATGGTTTTTATTTGCAGGAAAACCTATCATTTTTATTGTTTTATATATTTTCTTTTAGTCCTTGAAGGGTTTTCATTTTCAGGTATTTATAGTAGCAGTCCGTAAAAATTTCAGGGACATATTCTATCCGTAATGAGCATGTAATATTTTAAAGGATTTCGCCATACCAATTTCTAATTACGAAACATCTTTTAAAACCTTTTCTTTAGGTAAAAATTTATTTATTAAATCTACTTCCGATAGGTCGGATTCCTGTCTCAATAGGAAGGAATTTAAATTTGTTTAAGGAAAGTTATGATTAGTCTGGAAATTATGGTTCATGGGTTGTTTTAGTAGTCTAATAGAGCTAATGAAAAGACAGACGAAATGAAAATATAAGTAATTTATTTTGAAGAAATGCGACTTAAAAATGCATTTTTAAAAAAGAAAACAAGTTTTGTGCTTTCTTGAATTGAACTCTTTTGTTTGAAAATGATTCCTTTTCTTATTTAAAAAAAATTCTTGAAGACAATTTAAAAATTGTAAGAAATTAAAGTCGTTTTTTTGTTTCTAACTAAATGAAAGCAAAAGTGTAATAACTTATTTAAAAACCTGTTAAACCATTTTAAAGTGGTTTAGTACAATTCATTTTTCTTTATTTTTAATTTAATTAAGTATTTGATAACCGTATTTAATCACACGATATTAAAAGAAATTATGTAATTAAGTTGTTGTTTTCTTCATGGTTAATCATTTCTCACGCCGAATTTATGATTTAATTTTATTCGCTTTTTTCTTAGCTTTTCATCAAGTTTAATGTCAAGTACGAATATGCTTTTTGAATGCTAAATTAAAACCAATTCTTTTAATGTTCTCATTTTGTGTAGATATAAAAAAAAGGCGACATTAAATTTGCACATCATATAAACTGAGTAAGAACTGATTTTTTTTATTGTGATCTCCTTTAAAGTCTGACCTGATCACAATTTTCTATTCAGTGGCGTATCAAAATGATCATGAAAACTTTAGTCTCTTTATGTTTGCTATTAATTGGAACATTAAACCAGAGATGCAAACCAAGCCTTTTTTACAGTTGGTTCGGTTTTGGTTTAAGCATAAACCTTCTTTTTGGTTTTTGGTTTGGTTTTGGTTTCTAAATATTTCAAAATTTGGTTTTGCTTTGGTTCTGGTTTAAAGGCTGCATAATTTTTGGTTTTGGTTTTGGTTTGGTTTTGGTTTTGGTTCAGAACAAATATGTCTTTTTTCTTAGTTGTTGTGACAGAAACGAAGGAAGCCGATGTAGATTTTTTTCAGCTATTTTATTTGTTCGCTTCGTGTCAATTATGTCGTAGGATTCGGAGTGCTTTTTTTTAAGATGCCGCAATTAATTTTCTGGGTGATTATTTGTCATGACAATACAACATTCATTGTACTTATTGCTATTTGTTATTGAATCACAAACAAATTTTTTTAAAAACCGGGTATTTTTTATCTTTGCTGCCTGACATTTTCTTTTGGGAAATACTAAACAAATTATTATTAAACCCAAAAATATACAGACTTGCTCACATTTGTCATTTAGATATGAATTTTATATCTTTTAATTTTAAGTATATTCTTCCTTCTTATGTTTGTTTCTGTTTTTATTTTAATTATGATTTCACTAAATAAAAAACTATGTCGTGTTTGATTACTCGTTAAAAACAAATTTGAAAACTGGCAAACTGTTGAATGTTGATTAACCATCGTTTTTATAAGAAAATGTAGTAGACTCTTTCAGCTTTTTTAAAAGGAAAATGTACATTACTATATATGACAAATTTTTTCTGCTGAACCGAACCATAAACCAATAGAAAAACTTCGGTTTATGGTTCGGTTCAAGTATTAATTTTAAAACTGGTTTGGTTTTGGTCTGGTTTGATCGAATCACTTTAAAAGTTGTTTGGTTTTGGTTTTGGTTTTGATTCGGAAAATTTCGATGGTTCAGTGGTTTTGGTTCGGTTCACAGCGGTTCAAAGAAACCGGTTTACATCTCTGCATTAAACTGCCATTGAGCTTTTATATATCATGGTTGAGTTGATTTTGATGTACGAGTCCTTCAGAAGTCTCAGTAAGAATTGACTAAATTAAAGTTAGTATCAATATTCTTTTCCCAAAGCATGTCCAAATCTCAAAGAAAATATTGTTCTATCATTATTTATTATCATTTCTTTAAAATACACATACTTCGTCTGTCCGAAAATATGGTGTACAAAAAAAAGGTATCAAGATTAACGAATCATAAGAAAAAAATAGTAATCAAGTTAGTTTTGAGGTAACTTAACATGATAACATAATAATTGATAGAAATTAGCACGTAGGCCTTACTGGCCCATTGTACCTCCTCCTGAAAAGGATGTTTGAGAGGCTAGGTCTCTTCCCCGAACCCGTTAGTCCTTCTAATGAAGATCGGCACCATAGTTAGGTCAAATTTAGCTAACCCCTCCTTACTCCGGGTACACGTAGTCTGTGCAGCAAGTCTCGTTATAAAACTAAATAGAAAAGGCCGGGCATTCACACAAAAAATGTTCTGCTGACTCATTTTCTTCCAGACAGGCTCCGCATATCGGACTATCGGCCACCCCTATTTTCCACATGTGTTCGTTTAAGCGGCAATGTCCAGTCACAATGTTTAAGTTTAGTTTATGTCCAAATTTTTTATAAGAAAGAGTGTCATCCGCTGTGTTTACAAAATGGTAGGTTGTCCTGTATTCCAAAGAAAGATCTCCAAGCTAAAGCAACTAACTTCTAATCGTCGGAATGGTATGTTACAAAATTTGTTGCAACTTATGAAAGATCAAACTACTGACTAAAACAGAAAAAGTTCCTCTAAGATTCCGCATATCAGTAGGGCCTAAAATTTGTAATGAAGGATGCTTACCAGCTAACTTAGTGTATTCACTAGAAGGTCTGGAAAAAGCCGGAACTGAAATTTATTTATACGAATGACGGAGAGAGTATGTATTATGGTATAGTGGAGGTCTCAAACTTAATTTGTAAATGCGTTTTTTTTTTTTTTTTACTTTCTCAATAAATCATTGTATTTCCGTATAAAATTTTAAGAATTTCACTAATACTTACCAGTGTGTACTTTTCAGACCCACTTAAATTCTGCAAATAATAATTCCCATTCGAGAAGATTTGGAATCATTTGTAGTTGGAGTGCGTCATTGTTCGTATATACATCACTCATCCAGTTTATATCCATAACACCGAAATCTTCATTAATTTAAAATGTCCAACTCATAATATTCTCAATACGACTTTGGAAGACATGTAAGAGTTATTTTTCAAGGTAGACAATTTTACATATAACTTAAAGATTAGTCATCGTCGTCCAAAAACATTGAATATGTATATTTTTCTTAAGATGTTCATCAAAAACGGAATTTTGCGGTGAACTTAATTTGAAGTGAATTTTCAATTTCAAGTTTTTCATTTTTATATGATTGATAGATAAAATATTGTCTACTATGAAATATCATTGCAGTCTTAACCCTATTAATTGTCTCCACCTACGATTATTGTTAAGACTATTTTTAGACAGATATTTATATATCTTGTTAATAATAATAATTTTTCACTTTTATGAAACCAGTATATCTGAAGTCCATGTATGTTGTTTAAAAAGTGCAATTTAGTACCTTCTCGTTTTTTGTACTTGGCATAAAATTCATAATGAATATTTGTAATTGTCATTTAAGAGTGTTTGCGAGATTTAAAAAAAGAAAAGAAAAGAAAAAATTTGAAGTCAATTTTAATCATTTTGTGTCGGTGTACCGCTGTCTTAAACGATCATTACAAAATCAATCAATATCGATTTATAAATTGTCAATAAGAAAATAATTAATATGTTGTTTTATGATACCGCCTAATTAGTTCAATCGGGAATTTGAAATTATATAAGAAAAGAATTGTTTAAAAATTATAATGTTTTAAGTTAGAAGAATAAAAATATTTAAAAAAACTCGCTGAATTGAAAGAAATTTTTGGTCACTAATTTTTAGTCATTCCATAAAACACTGGAAAATTAAATAAGGAAATGGTTTTTTTTTATATGAAAAATATTAACAAGAATTTTTAATGACAAAAGCGAAAATATGAAGTTAAGTTATTTACTTTAAAAAAAAGTTTGTACCTTTATAAGGAAAGTTAAAAGTTCAGCGTTTTTCTGGTCTAAACAATATTAAGATCTGTTCAAAATTTCAACTGAATTTATTAAAATGGTAAATGTTTACAATTTTTGATTCATGACTTATATATTTCGAAGATTAGTATGTGGAATTAACTAGTAGTCGATTCTGAACTTCTTAGGTGCGTAATCGAATTCATCAAATATGGAGTTAGCATTGGATCGGACAAAACTTGAATAATGTAAGTTTCAGTAAACCTGGACAGTTATTACGTATACAAGCAATTTTAAATAATCATTAGCGCTACAGTAGATTTTATTTCTGGTATACCAGCAAAATTGGTTGCTAAAAAGCCAGTGTGGACCACCATGGTATACCAATTTTTCTGGTATAACAATTCTGGTATACCATTTTCTTATATTTTTCGGGAAAAAGAATGTTTATGGAATTTGAAATCAAAATTATAGAAATTATAGAAGGATTGATTAAAAAAAGGGCATGGGACGATATTGCCACAGAATTGAATACGACACTTTAAAGACAATATTTTGGCTATTTTTATTTTCTGTTCTCGGTTCAACGGCATGTCAGATACTGAAATGGTATACCAGAATTGGCCCACAGTTAAAAAAACTGGTAGTATTTTATTTCTAGTAAGCCAGCTGGTATACTAGAAATAAAAGCTAATGTAGTCCCTGTGTAAGACTGGAGTTGAATATAAGAAAATCTTAGGTTTCTGTAAAAAACGTTGGCTTTTTTCCTAATGGCAGCAATTTAAAGAATTTTAAAACTTTATGAACCGTTGAAGATTCATTTTTGTTCTTAAAGATAATTGAAAATGTTTTCAACTATGATACATCAGAATTCCCATCTCCACATATTTAGGTACCCATTTTTGAAAATACACTAAATACACTAAATACACACTTTAGGAATGAACTACCAGTGAGCTAAAACTGGACAATTCCCGTTTCCCATAGTCTCTTGAACAGATTGCAGATGAAAAGTTATAGTAATTAATAGGAAAAACTTGCTTTTGTAATGAAATTATAAGAATTTTTTTTTTTGAAGAAATTTCTACTTGAAAAAGAAAACTGGAAAAGCATGTAGAAAATAATTTTCTATAATTTCTTTATCTAATAAAGCAAAAAAAAAATCAATAAATCTTAAAGAAAATGTCAATTTCATTAGCTTTCATAATAATAATAATTGCAATTTAATTATTTCATCCATTTATGCCAATAATTTATTAATTCATTGAAGTTTCTTGTGTGCGCGCACATTAATTTTCCGCTCCAATTAAATTCTATAAACTTAACATTATAGTTTTAAATTGCCCGCGATCATATTTTATATTACAAAGAGTCGCTATTAAAGTCATATATATTATGTGAGATAGGCCTAAATTTTCTTTTGTGGTTAATTATAGTGCAATTGATTATAAACACCAGTAATTATCGCTTTCAATATTTATAGTAAATATTAATTAAGATTTTTTAAAATGCCGCTCTCTAGAATTTATCATTAAAATGATTTTATTAATTTCTTTAAAACAAAGAGACTTGAGGGTTTTATATAAAACTGGACTTTCTATGCACTTCTTTATTTTCTTCATATTTATTGAATTTCCATATGTTCCTACTTTTTGATACGTTCTAATTATCCGAATTAATTCATTCATGGTCTTATTTAAAAGAAAAATATAAGAATTAATTAGTAAAAATGCCTTAACGAAAGATATAAATGAGTAAAGATATGTAAAATTCTAAACAGCTTACATTTAACATGAGTAAACTACATTTGACCTTATAAAAGAACTTTTAGGAGCTTAATCCGCTTATTCAAGCATTGTGACAGTTTTGCTATCATAACTATTTATGATTATAATATTCTGACTGAAATTATGATTCCTGCAAAAATTCGTATCCTAGCGAATGGGTCATAATTATGTTATGTCCTAAATATGAATTTATAACAGTTTAAACTGTTATAATTCGAGCGAGTTGTCATGGTTATTTAAGAAATACTCTCCAAAAAGTTTGTATATGTTTGCAATTTTTCTATAGGTGTAAAATTTTTTGTGTGTTTAAAAAAATGGTGGAAGTTATTCCATATTTATCAATTAAATCACTCAGAGAGCACATATACAATTCTGTTATGATGAAAAATATTTTCGGTCACAACTTATGATATTTTTTATGACAGTTATTAGTTATGACTGGGTCAGAATACTAAATAGTCTTAAAAAAAGTTATGACAATGATGTCATGTTATGACAGTTAGAACTTCTTATGACTGCGCTAAGAATAGAGGAGCATTTTGGAATTTAGAAGTGCAGTTTCAGTACTAACAACATTCACAACATTTAGGATTTTAAATTTTAGCCGTTAACATAGATGGCGCATTACTCACATAATACCCTTTTAACCTAAGATCAAAACAAAGGATTTTCTTCCTGCAAAGAAATTTTATTATGTTAGTATCTTGCTAATATAGCACAATAAGCGGCATATTACATTTTTGATGGGGCAAGCTATAGGAGATAATGTTAAAATGTTCTATAATTTTAAATTCTTATGATGTAATATGTATTTTTTTTTTGTTTGGATTAAAAAAGACACTTAAATCTTGGTTGTTTTTTTTAAATAATAATTTGTGTCGAAAATTTATTTTTCCTACAAATTTGGAATCATGCTAAAAAAGAATTTTTCTTTTACATTTATTTAGAATTAGCACACAAGGTGGGGGCTAATATTTCTTACTATATACAAAAATGGAAATATAATTTTATTCGGCACTTAAATTATATGACTTTGTTAATAATAAAAACGGTTTAACGCGAAGCCCACTCTTAATGATCGAAATTGCAATATTGTAGAGAATATCATTTTAATTTTGGTCGGAGGTAATTATTGTCAATTTTATTCTAAATTGATTACCGGTCAAATTTTCAAGGTGTTTTCTAATATTATTTGTAATTTTCACTATTTGCTATAGAGTGAATTTAGTTCTTTATTAAACTGTTTATAACTTGTTCAAAGTTATATATTTCAGATACAATTAAAGATTATATTAAAAATGTAGTACTATATATCGGTAACCCTAAATCTTTAATCCTTTTAACAGTTGTTTCAGCATTTGTAGGGTGTTAAAGGAACGAAAGTATTCCATACGTTTAGTGTAGGCATGGTATACTAAATTGTATTGTAGCGAAAATATGTATAATCATCTTATAATTTCTGGCACTAAAAGCGCTATCATGACTCAGTAGCTAGTATTGCGCTTTGATTTAGCAATTACTTAAGACCAATCTCCACATAGTCGACATCCTATTCTGACGGGAAAAATCAGAAAACTAGAAAGAGATGGACTTTTGCAAATTTCGTTAGTATTGATCGAATAAAAACATCAGAATCTCCACACATAATTTAGAATAATTGGTAGTGTGCGACGGTATCGTGTGTGATTATTCTGAGATAAACATGTTCATCTGTTTTTGAGGGGAATCATCTGCAGATCGAAAATCAGTTGGGGAAATCAGAAATGCAGAAGTTGACAAAATTTGTAGGATGATTGTTTTCTTCACTTCTGTTTAACCAATTTTTGTTTAGTGTTATTCGATACTTGCATCAGAAGTAGGATGTCGACTGTGTGGAGATTGGCGTTTAGTAAAAACGGATCTAAACATTCCAATGTTTCTTGAGATTCTTTTCAATAAGTAGCAAATTGCAAAGAGATTCAAAATTTATCGAATTTAACAACCCAATAAGAAAATCTTCGAACTTTTTGATTCATTTCATATACATTTTTAGTAAACATATTGATTCAATCAAATTGTTGATTTTTGTATGAATAAAGCTTGTTTATTCATAGTTTTCGTTCCCAATTTTAATAATATTTTGTTTTGAGTAATTTTAAAAAGTATTTTTTATTCCATATTTACATTTTTTGTTTTCGGAATTATTGAAAATTTTATTGAAAAAATTTTATCCGGTATGTAAATAATTAAATCTGCGCAATATTGTGTTTTTTAATAAAATTTTTGTATTGTATTTAATTTTATGAAGAAAAATCTGTTCCACGAATGATAAAATATTGATTGAATAAAAATTGGGTTATGATTTTGCACGTATACAAAATTTTAATCAAATTTTAGGTACAAATTTATTTAAAAAATGTATAATCCACTCATTTTACGCATTTGGTGGATACCCCCAGCTCAATAGTTACCGACAACAATTAATCAATTTGTAGCAAAATAAACAGAATATGAAAATAGGTGATTTTCCAAAATGAAAAACTATTACTTCTAATTCCAATACCCAATAAGAAAATATGATATTTTATTTTGTATTGCAAAAATAGGAACTCAAAGCTGAAGCAACTAACTTCTATTCATCGTAGGACTGAATTTTGATGGGACGCGCATCGAATTCTTTGATTCAAATTTTTGACAACAGAATTTTTCTTGCTGAAAATTCAATTTCGGCTGCATAAAATGAACATGTTTGTGTGCATCCCGTTTAAACTTATCCTTGGGATATATTTCAAAATTTGTAGCAACTTAAAAAAACAAAAACGTATTATGTTGACTGGACTGGCATTCTATACAGTGACAGGCGACTGTCGCTTGTGACTAATTTGAAAGTGATATGCGTTAGTGATATTAATTTACTTACATTTTAAAAAATAGGCATAAAAATGATATATAATAAAAAGTTCCCAAGAACATAAACATTCTTCACTTCTAGAATTATATGAAAGCTACAGGGTTTGAGCTGTCGCCTCAAATTCATGAGTATGCGGTGATACTGACGGCGATATCACCATACAGAATCACGAAAAGCGACGAGCGACAATCGCCCGTCGCCATGCAGAATGCCTATCCTGAATTCGTATAAGATTCTATATATCTTCATATAGGTAGTTAGGGGCAGCTACCAGCTACCTGAATTTGTTTACAAGAAGCTCTAGAAAAAATCAGGTCCCACATATGTATTGTATGTAATATTCTCGGACGGAGGAATCTTTTTTTAGTCCGATTAATATAATTTCTTTGATGTGGGCATTCAATTTAATGATACATTGATCAAATTCAAAACACACAGTCCGAATTCAATTATTTTGTATTCAATTAGTTAGTTCAAGAAAAAAAACACTATTATCGTGATTAATGTATTTTTGATAACCCTTTGTTATCTTGTCTCCAAAATGTCTTTTCAACGTACTTAAATGCGTGATAAGGTTTTTCTCCTAATGTCGTAAACGTGACTAATATACCTTTTTTATGACCAATAAAAAACAACCATCATTATCATTTCTATACCAAAATTTTTAAGGCTTTACAATTTTAATAATCCAAACTTGAATGGAACTACCAGTTCCATTTTTAAAGGTACTAATTGTATCATATGCCATATCAAAGGGAGAAAAAGGTAAATGTTGAACGTATTTGATGCATGGCATTTCTTCTAGTTGAGATGATTATAATGGTCAAAAAACATATCCTCGTTTATTATTAGAGAAAAAGGCATGATGTCATTAATTATGTTATTAGTTTTATACAAAAAAAGCATTAGGATTTCCTTTCTCAAGTTTTCAGTGTTTACATTTGTTGAAAATTCGGTCAATTTATGACCCACTACTATTTATTTAAAAATATTACTTCGGAAATCTATATTTGGAATTTTAATCATATTTGAAATTTATATTTCTTTTTTGGTTTTGGAAAATAATGTTTACTCGCAATATATGGACAAAATGTTTATTTGACTTAATTTGTCAAATATTTAATTTTAGTTATTTATGGAAGTTGAAATGGAAAGTTTTAATATAACTTTTGTCGATAAGATTAAAATTAGAAATCAGTGACTTGACCATTTGTACTTGACTAGGGTCAAAACTGAAATGAAAGGAATCGAAGAATGGTTTCTTATTTATATCAAAAAACAAAACATTCGACAAGTAAATTGCATCTAAATTATACAATATTTTAGTTGCTGAATGCGAATGTATTTTTTGGAAAATCTAAAGATAACTCAAAAACGTGTTATCCGATTTTGATGAAATTTACAATGTGAATTGCTTATTCCTTAACTTGGTTTGGTATTGGATTTCAGCAAAATCGATTCAGAGGGTCAAAGTTATAAAGGAAAAACCAGGATGACTAGAAAGTTTTGTCATTTATTTGCTTATGGTTTTTAGGATCTAATTGGAAAATTTGTGAACCAATTTTGATTAAATTAATTATATAGGTTAACTACACAAATTGACGATATTATGTTAAGTTTCAGTCAAATCGGTTTAAGGATAATGGAGAAAGAAATAATCCTAGGAGAAAATAACTCTCTTCATATAGTTTTTTTGATGTACTTTAAAAACTAATACACTACACTACACTAAATACACTAAAATTTGCAGATTAGACTTATGCTATCAGGGTTACTTGCAAATGAAAAGAAATTTTGAAAAGACAAAACAAAGTTATGAAGAAAAAATCTTGAAATAATGTTAGTTTTGACAGTTTTTCTGTCCCATTTCTACCATAGGGCTTCAAAAAATCGATTTTCAGTTACTATATGTTTCTTTAGTTCGATTAGTTTAAATTTAGACCGTTCGACTTAAAAGAATCCTGGATCGAATCCTTCTTTTTTCTTTGCTTTCTTTAAAAGTTTGTCCGTTGTACTAGCACAGGAACTTTTAGCATCCATATAGTTCCATTACTGACACAATGTAACATGAAATATAATTGAGATTTTGTCATTAAAGTCATTTAATAATTTATTTGTTATAATTTATGGAAATTATGATTTTTCCATTAAATTCATAACAATTATTAACTACCAAAACCGCACCCATAATATTTTCGAAAATGAGTTCATCATTTAAGAATCACCCTCAAAAATCTGTTCCCACTTCTGAATGCAGGAGCAGAGCGTGCAAATTTTTCAGTTACTAATTAATTTCAAATATTATTAAAGAAATATTCGAGAAAAAAAAGAATTAAACAAATTGTTTAAAAAAATTACGTACTACTTAAATATTTGAGTAACATATTTAAGAAGAAAACAGTGCGCATATTATACTTGAAATTATTATAAATAATTAGATTTATTCAATGTCAAATTTGTCATACTATGCAAAAATACAGGGTGAGACCTTAGCAAAGAGATTTCATTCTATTTCTAAATCATTGATCGCAATTCTATTAAGATATAATAGTTAAAACTTGAAGACATTTGATTGCTTCTATTGATATTGAATTGTTTGATGAACGTGCAATTTTTTAATTTCATCTTATTTACTTTTTCGAATTACAATTGAATAATAAAAAAAAAAGAGATTACATATTAGTTTTGTGATTGAGTCAGCATGTAAAATATAAAACCTACACGAATTTTGGATGTTATTCAAGTAAATTACGTGCATTTTGTTGTTTGTACCGAAAAAAAATAGACAGATTGTCCCAATAAAAGGTCTTGTAGTTTTTGTTATGTATCTGATAGGTCATGATTTGAATAATCAATTACTTGAGTAAAGAGAATTATTCCAATATTTTGAATAATCAAACGAAAATTGAATAATTGTTTCATTTAAGAGAAACAAAACAGAATAAATTTGGGAAGATATATCCTTAAATGGGAAAGTACGGAAAGCTCGCAAAAAACCCAGAAAAAGTACAAAAAAAAAATACATTGCAAAAGAGTACGGGCAGTTTTCAAAATCTATGTAACGCATGGCACTCTTATGAAATTTCTCAAGAATCACATATATTTTTAAGAGAATATTTCCTCTTTTGTTTTTATTACTTCTCTAACTTTTGCTTAAAAATTTTGACGTCTGGCTATTTTAATAGGAACCGCATTATGTAAATAAGAATGACTATTCATACAGGAACTAACACTTAAAATATTTGTAATATGCATAACAAAAAATCTCTTCTACTCCTTTTGGCGCCTAAAAGTATAGAGAAACGCGTGGTTTTATTCACAAAAATTGAGTTAAAAAAATTTTCGACTGCTTTCATTTTTTCATTCTTTCTTTAGTCCAAAATCCATAAGACTATTAAAAGACTATTAATGCTCTCACTTGCTACAATTATCTTATAGGAAGCATGATGTAAAATGGAATATATTTGATTTATAGGTTACTTCATTCTTTCTAATGAAAAATTGTAATTTTCTTTCCTTATTTTGTGCGGAATTTTTTGTTTCTGTCATTTTCGTAAAATGTATAGGAAAGATTGCGTCTAATTTATTTTTTTCAAATTTATTTTGCTTTGTTTCTCTTAAATGAAAGAATTATTTCATTTCTGTTTGAACAGTGAAAAAATAGAACAAGTTCTGCTTGCTCAAGTATTCAATTATTCGAACCATGCCCTAGTACGAACCGTTTGCGAATAAATTTGTTTGAAATGTATAAATTTGCGGACACTCTGTATAAAGGCTATAATTTCTAGAAAATATGCACCAACGCAATTTTGTGCCCAGTTCAGTTGCAATTTGTAAAAACTCTAAATTATAAAATATGTTGAATTTATTAAGTTCAGAAAATAATGTTTACAACAAGGTTTTTAATTTTTACCGACGATATTGTAAATTGTAGAACTTTTCATTAATTGGAATGAAAAATCAGAGTATTTTTTGGGAAATATAAGGATAAAGTGGATTTTGTGCGTCGATTTGTTACTATGGATAAGCCTTAGGTCTATCACTGTGATCCTGAGTCGAAAGCAGAATCTAAAGAGTGGTGTGAAACCGATAATTTAGCTCCAAAGCGGATTAAGGCCGAAAGATCATCCAAAAAATTTTAGCCTCAGTTTTTTGGGTTGCGAAAGGGATTTTGTTGGTGGATTTTCTCTGAACCAGTAAAAATTACTTACTAGAAATCATACAAGTTTCAGTTTTCAACAAAAAAGATATTTAAATTGCGTAGGTTCTAACAAAACGAATAAGATTTGACTTATTTGTAAAATTGTAATCTAAATGTTTGTTAATTTTTTTTCGTTATTTATATTTCGGGATCAATAAACTTCTAACATGGAAACAATTGTTCTCAATTTATAAAAACATTTATTTTTGGAATAAAATTGTAAATTTGCTTAATTTTTCATGTAAACGCCTTCGGTCTTAACTCAAAAGTTTTATATGCAAAACTTATTCAAAAGTTTCATAACAAAAAAAAAAGGCTAAACTTTATTTTGAACTTCTATTTTCAATGTTATCAAAAATATTTCAATATTTGAACAGTATTTACAACGTTTTCTCATTTTACCATAATTGGAAAAAACTTAATATTTAATTATCATTATTGCAATTATAAACAAAACTTGTTAATTGAAGTTTATTAAAAAATTTTAATTGGAGAAATTTGAAAAGATATATATTGACTTTGTGGTGGATTTAAACGGCCCTAATTTTGAATAACTTGTATTTTTCTAATATATTCCTTTCAAATTTGACGTTGAATATTAGAATTTGAGTAGTCTACAATTATCAGGATACAAAATGACAGGTTACATGGAGGATTTCCTAATGAAACGTTTTTTTTGCATAATCTCTGAATCATCTAGAACGAAATAGATTCGACCCAGTTATTTTAATTTAGAATTATAACACAAGTCTAAATAAGTCTAAATACAATATATTAATTCCATCGAGACAGATAATGTTGATAAGGGTTTTATATCTTTTGATTAGTAAAAAATACTCCTTCTGTTTACTGAAACATCTTTATTGTCATGATCCTTAATATGTTAACGTATTTCATTTTAAAGGAAACTATCGTCATTTAAAATTAAAGAAACAAACATAGATTTCATTCACTTCAAAGCTGAACCAACATTAAAATATAAGGATAGAGCTAGAACCTAATGACTGAAAATTTACCTGGCTGAATTTGTATGAACCTTTTCTAAAAAAAGTTGTTAAGTTGGTGCAATAGCAAATGTTCATGATACATAATATATCGTGCAAGATACATGTTGGAAGATACATGTTACAAGACACATATTTCAGGATACATGTTACAAGACACATATTTCGGGATACATGTTTTAAGACATATACACGCTGTTTATAGGTAAGAAAAGCATTTTGCAAAATATTTGTGCCATATGGTATAATACAAGATCTGATGCATAATAATGATATCCATCGAAAATCCAATATGTCCCATTTCAGTAGTATACTTTCTATTTCTATACAATGTAAATATGTATAAGTTCACTTGAAACTGGTATCAAGTGTAGGTGGAAACGTATTGTATTATTTAATTTAATAATTATTTTTAAAAATTATTAATATTTATGAAAAATCCCAAATCTTATAATTAATTACTTAAATTTCGAGTACCAATTAATTATTGAATTATCTTAAATTTTCGAGGTCGATATAAAACAAACATAACAATCGGATACTACGTAACCTGAAACTTAAATAGACTATAATTTAATATTTGTCACCCATTGGACTGTACGTGTGATCATGTACTCATAAGATCAGTAATTCGAATGCCAAGCTGGCTTATATCTGATCTAATTTTTAAATTACCATATGACTATAAAAAACATTGATCTCTGTATGTTGATTTTCTAATGAAAACGCCAATAAAAAAGAATGTTGCACTTTGATGACAATTATTTTAATATTTCATCGAAGATCATTGATATTTCTTTGGTTTATTTTTATGTTACCAAAACTGGGCAAAAAAAGCATTTGATATAAAAAAAAATGTTCTAAACTATAATAATTTAACCTAAATTCAATTATAATGTAATTTATATTTGCAAATAAAATAAATAAATATAAATTTTTATTGAAATCGAATAGTTTCTAGAGAAATGTTGTCAATATTCAACCAAATAAAACATAAAAAGCCTTCAATATGATTTTATAAACACGAAAAAAAGCTTTTATTTCTGTGGATTTTATTTCAATGTGCAATAAATTTGTGCTCAAAGCATATATGTAAGAGGACTGGAGACACAAGTCTCTACGTAGAGATGACTGAATCGAACAAACACAGCGAAGCCCTATTTAACCATTTTTGGATGTTAAAATTTTTACCACCTTATTTGGAAGCTAGTTTGCCTGGAAAACTTATTTCTAGACCCAACTTTGTACGATTAATAAACAGCTTTTTATAGATTTAAACTTACAAAAAAAAATACATATATCAGAATTTCAGGGTAATCTTCATTGGATACAGTTTTTAGTCAAGGGAGAATGTGGTGAGATTCCTGGACATTATTTAATTTTATTGTCTTTTGATTTTATATTTATAAGAAAATTGATTTTGTCTTTTTTCTTTTTTTTTATGTTTTTATGAATCCGTAATGCGTAATTTTGATTTGTTTTGATTTCATGAACGATGGATGACATAATTTCTTGAATTAAATTTTATTTTCATTGAAGATTTAATTAAAAGAATTGCAATTGGTAAATATACGAAAAAAAAGCTTACAGAGACATTTTGACTATAGTGGGATGAAATATGAAATTCTTCGAAGTTTCTTTTTTTTTTTGAACAACATTTCGATTGGGTTAATGGTATTTACATATTTTTGTTAATTAATTTTTTAAGATTCTTTATGATCAAGCATTTTATGGAGTTGAAAAATTAATTATTCAATGACAATTTAACATTTGATTTATTTATTTATAGATGGGCGTCTATAAATGTCTTAATTTTTATGAATTTACCCTCTAAAATGTTTATTTATAGGAATTTTTCAAATTTAAATAAAGCTCATGGCGCTAATTTTTGAATGATACAAAAGCATCAGTCTATACGATTTGTTCGGCTAGGTTTTTTCATTGATCCTGCATTGTTCAATTATCTTTTAGTTAAACTTATTTATAGTCGTTCATCTGCTATATGGTGTATAATATTTACAAAACAAGATTTTCGTAATCAAGATATCTATCTAGAGAGGTTGAGAACTATCGATGGCCAGCACAACCAAAACAACTGGAATGCTAAACGCATCTTTCATACATTCCCTGGAATAATAGAATGTATTACCAAAAATCGTATACTAATAGTAATAGTAACAGCTTAAATCGAGCCTAAAGGTAAAAATTAATACATAATAAAGTCATTGGGCGCACCCAGAAGTCCTAAGTTTTTAAATCGCTTAGATAACCATCTACTATTAACTATTCGCTTGATTCAAGCAAACGCATCCAGGAGTATAAAAATTCTAACTGCTTAGATTAAGAATTTTGAAAAGGCGCTTAGGACTGCTGAGTGCAGCCATTGATTATTAGGAATTATATAAAAGTTTTCTCAGTTCATATTTACTGAAGCAAAAGTCAAAAACTTGTGCATTGGCATTTACCAGGATACTTGTTCATTCTTTCCATATTCCGTCCGGTGGAAACTGATTTTAAACAAGTCCCCGGATCTCAACGAATAAATATTAGAATTTAGGTACATTTTGCATAAAATAATGGGGACATCAATGCCTCCATTAAAAATTTGATGAACTC
Organism: Xylophagus ater; assembly: GCA_963422695.1. Classification (NCBI taxonomy): domain Eukaryota; kingdom Metazoa; phylum Arthropoda; class Insecta; order Diptera; family Xylophagidae; genus Xylophagus; species Xylophagus ater. Next base: position 6,948,548 of record OY730478.1, read on the forward strand.
TGCTTTTCCAGAGAATACAAGCTTAACAATTTCAGCCTATCACTGTAAGGTGGCAAAAATGAAGGATCATTCCATGGTAACTTCCGCAAAGCAAAACGTAGAAACTTACTTTGAACGGATTCCAGCCTGTTGTTATATATATAGTAGTTTATAGTAGGATCTTTGGTATTACTATTTGTGTAGCACATCATTTGTTAGAAAAAGACACAACTACTTTTTGGCCTATCCAAATATTTAAAAATTAAGATTGTTTTTTCCACTGAAATTAATATTTTAAAAATATTTTTTTGGAAAAGTTTTAAGCATTCACTTTGTTATTCCAATTAAGGTAACTTGAACTCCCAAAAATAGTAGAGTTTGTGACTTTTATTCAATTTTTGAATCATTCATAATTAATTGAAATTCACAAAAAATCATGTTTTCGAAATAATTAAAATTAATTTTTTGGCACGTCGTGATAAATTTGTAGTTAAAAAATATGTTTAATTTCATGTATTTAGGACGTGATATACCCGCTACTTTTCGGTATACGTTTTTAAGTAACTAGATACATTTTAAGATGAACAAAATCATTTCTTATGGTTTTACGTAAACTTCAGGAATCTCGTAAAATCATTTCACATCTTCCTAAATTAAACAGAAGAAGCTTTACACTCATACGCGATTTTTTTTTGTTCTATCTAATATGTAATATGATATATTGTATAAAACCTTGTCTGAAATAAGTTTAAACAATTCATATAGGTTTTATATCTTTATGATTTCAGCCCACTTCGATTGAATCTTATTCAATTTGGCTTACCAAACATATTGACACTAGATGCAATATTGGGCTGCATATATGTATATTGGATCTTTTATAATATAATTTATTCGATTTTATTGAATGTTAATTTATGGTAAAACAGCAAATTTGAACAATACAGAATATATATAACAGAGTTCAATATATAAATGTTGTTTCTTAATCCGAAAAAAAATCCAAAGGAAGGATTCTCTTCTATACATGGAAAGATGTTCTCCTATATTTGGTATGAAATGAATTATTTTCAGTTATAATGTGACCTAAATTTCTTTAAATTCGAAAATATATTCCGATCATATGGTCAAAAGTTCCCAAGACAAAAATTAATAAATTAATTCAATGGAAAGGAGAAACTTTCAAGATTTTTCCTTGGCTTCGAATTTTTGGCTAGATCTTATATAAATTACAGAAATTGAATTTTATTTAATTACATGTGATTAACAAAAATCGAATTAAAGTTATCGATTTAATTATTAAATACAAATTATTAAGTATAATTGATTAAATAGAGACTTAGACATAAAAACTGGCGGGTTTTTTTTTCTCATTTTGAGAAGTAAAAAACTTCCACCTACATTAATTAGTAACAAGAAAGAAAAACAAAAATTAGTCAGATTTATAATTTCGAGTTAATTCAATTGAAATTTTCATTCAGATAGGCTAATAAACACTTTACACCTTTTCAAAAGAAAAGCAAAAGACTAAACAAATATAATATTCGTCTAATATTTTCACTAGAACTCCATAAATAATAAATCCAAAAGAATAATTATAAGACAGAAAAAAAAACCGTGTCACCTAGCTGGAACAATCAACCCACATTTTCGGATAATAAGAAATCCACAGAATATTCTATAATCTATAAAAACTTTAAGTTTAATTCTGAAGATATAAACTCCCACATTAACTTATTAGGTTCACCCATAGTCCGTATCTTATTGTCGGACGATAAATAATCTGCTTCTACAGTTAAGAAAAGAAACTATATATACTCGTATACTAAAACAATATCTAGTATTTATATACATAGTTGAAAACGATCTCTTGTACAGAACAAAAAAAACTTGTAAGTAATTTATAGTAATTTCTCAATAAAACAAAAAAAATAAAGATTGGATACATTTGAAAAGTGGCACAGATGGTCAGGACTTATGGAGCCACCAATAATGGGGTGTGATTACCGTGTATGTATTTTGTTGATTTTTATTCGGTTTTTTTTAGGAACATAGAACCGGTATCCATATTTGGGAAACTATGATGACATTTTAAGCGAACATTTTTCTTGAACATTTTTTGAGAAGAAAATTTTCGCAAAATATAAAAAAAAAACTTTTTTTTAATAAAAGTTGGAAAAATCAATAAATTTTATTCGAAGAAAAGTTACGAAGCGATATTTGTTGAACCTTAACATTTGAATATGATTACAAGAGAGTACATCGTCTGGCTAGTTTAGCTACATAAGAGTAGGTAGCCCATTAAAATATTGTTTTGGAATTTCAGGTATTTAATATATCGTGTTCTAAAGGGGGAAAGTGTTTTGTAAATATCTTCCATAAGCCAAATCAAATACATTCGGAAACTCAAAGGTCTTACATAAAATATGGATTTTGATAGTGTAGAGTTAAAATTAGAGTACAAATAAATTGGCATTGAGAGTTGAAAGGTTTTATAGAATAACTGTTGTATTGTTTGAATAATATAATATTTAGAATTTACGAAAAAAGGCAAATGATCAGATTAATAACTACATTGTTGAATGGTCTAGTTTGTTGAGACCTCGTTTCTAGAAACTGATGAGACCCTGGTTCAAATCCAGGTCTCGGTTCTTCACTTTTCTTCTACTTTTCATTGCCTTACAATAGGATATATAAAAAACATTCTCTGCTGTAAAACATTATTTATCTTATGATATTTTCATTAAATGAATTAAGTACTTAATTTTAAGTCTAGCTTCGATAGGTATATATAAAATATGTAGGCTTTTTTGGGCCGCAATTCAGATGCCATTATGTAATCTCTAAATTTGTACTTTTGTTTTTAGGTGAAAACATAAAAGCCAGTACCAAAAATCGATCTCCCACATCATCGGGAAGTATCTAAAAAGATAGACATCACTTCTTCCGTAGTACATTTTGGACTTTTTAAGCCGTAGTTTTGGAGTTTTTCGGCTTTCAGATATTTGACATATTTTCCATATACCTAGAAAACTCAATGGCAAATTTCAATCTTCTATAGGCAATCGAGAAGTATCATAAGCACTTTCTTAAGAAATCACTAATAGAATTCTTAGCAAAATGTCTATATATCAAGGAATTACTGTTCAGGAGCTAACTTCTGTGTAAATTGTAATTCTTTTTTTTCTTTTCTTCATACCTCATGAATAATGTTTCAACTTTCAAATGTATGAAAGTTGAAACATTATTCATTGTATATAAAATTTCTCGGATTAAAGAAAGCCGAACTGGGAAATTTTATTGTTTATTTTTGTTGATTGATTTTATGAAAACATCTCTTTTATGTTACATCAACTTTCAATTTCATTTGGGTTTCGAATCGTACAACATTTGTAAGGGACTGTTTAATAATTCTGCACAAGAATTTTAGAAGACGAGTACTCCCGCTAAACGAGTACTTAATTACTTTTCAAATATAATAACTAATGGCACACTGAGGCTTTTATAGATCACATCAAACTTATTTTTATATAATATTCTCTTGAATGCTTTTCTGCTTTTATTAATGATCGGAGAAATTAATTCTTATTGAAGAAAATCAATATTATTATTAGTTCTTATTAGTTCTTTAAACCAGTTTCATATGACTTTATATTTAATTATTACAAGTATATTTAAACTAGTTTTTTTTATTAAATTGCCTATCTTTTGTTTTTATATTTTTAGAAATACAAAGACAACTTTTAAGTCCTCGGAATGGCAACTGAAATTCAGAGTGATTTGTCTTCTATAAACGATGAAGATTTATTGCGACATATGGTAAGCTATTTTATTGATTGATAATTATTTTCTAAAAATAACATAAATACAATGTTCAATTAATTATAATAAAAAATCAAAATACTGAATCAATTTTCATTAGTGAATAAAAATGAGGATCAATAAAAAGTTAGTTTTAAGTTTTGCAAAACTGCGATATTCTAATGGAAACTAATGAAAATAGTTGTACTATATTAGGTAAATAACGGATTTGTTCGTTGACGATCGAATTATTGCACCTATATGTAAAGTTCCCTCTAAGTTAAGTAGATGGGACTTCTACCCAGTCATAATTTGTATCACTCCATCATATTTTAAAACTGTTATGCAAATGTTAAAAAAAGAATCTTTCAGAAAAAGACGTAATTGAATGAATTCGCGCCTGAATGTATACAATTCTTGATTTTGCTGATGAAAATTTATGAAAGCATATTGGAATGTCTATAAGTCTATAGGTCTTAGAAAATTTTCTAATTCTTTCGTCACTACTATTCAAAAGAAGTTGCACTTTTTGCATTTCAAATTTTCATTTTCTCATCTATCCTAAAACGAGATATATTACTACTGAAATGGTTCCTTTTCCAAAAATAAATCTAAATTTTCTGTTAACACGTTCGCGGACAGTAAAAAGCTCATCTCATTTGGCATCACGTCCGCGAACGCGTTTAAATATCAATTATTGATTTATTTAATCGATAAAAATTGAATATTTGTTTTTAGAAAACTTAAAAAAATCACACAACACACCTTTTTTTTCTGATTTTCTCAAAATGGGACATTATGGAAACTTATTTTGACTCTACTATACCATAGTCATAGTCATGATGACCAAGAAGTGTGAAGCTTAATAATTTATCTGAAGAAAATTAATTTTCCTTTTGTCATTACTTGATCGACCTTCTAATTTTAACCTTAGATATGTGGGAGAACTCTCTTTAAAAACATAATTTCAATATAAAAATTGTGGACGCAAACAAATCTAATATCATTATTAAATGCTCGACACATTACTTAGCATCAATTAAAATTAAATTAACGGTGTGAATTAAAGAAGTATTCTAAATAAAAAATTGAAAATTAAATCACAAACATCCCACAAGTTTTTCCGTTTCGTAATTTTGATTACAAAAGAAGGTGACTATATTGCTTGACATCTATAAGAAGGCAGGTTAATAAATCGTTTTCTTGCTTGGAAATAAGATTCAATTTTTCGCGGTGCTCTATTGATTCATTAAAGATGAAAATATGAAAACAAAAAAAAAATATTATAATTTTATTATTCACATAAATAATAAGAATTTATTTTGTTGGTAGAAGATTCTCCATATAAGAGTGAGTTTTGAAAAGATGGATTTCAGTTGATCTATCATCTTTACCGGTAATATAAGTGAATTTTTTATGGAAATATCGCCATTTTTTTTTTTTTACTTTGTTTAAAAAAATACCTGAAATGGTCAGATTTTTGTAGCAAAAATTTTCTTACACGATCCGCAGACGATCAAATAACCAAGCCCTTTTTTTTTCTTATTCATGCCCTTTTGCTTTATATTTATCTTTCTTTAATGAAGAAGATTGCACCGAGATAAGTACTATAGTTGACTCAGAATAAATTCCATTATACACACCACTCTTGGACGGATTAACGATTCTTCTCAGACATATAAAGTGCATGACCCTGACCAAGAAAACTTGATGCACCTTTTGCTTGAATGGACATAACTCAAGTGTGAAACAGGTAATGTGAGTTAAATTCATGGGCATGAAAGATTTTGTGAGAATGGAAATCCTATACGATAGTATTTTATACATGCTTAGACACTAGAATGTTTGATTATATTATTTGCTCTTTGAATTATGATAATTATGTTCGGTTTATGTTATTTCGATCAAGAGTAAAAGTTGATGATGATCATTTCAGATTTGTGCTTGTGACTTCTTTTACCTGTTTAGTATTATATGAGTGTGACCTACGTAAGAGTTCTTTTCTTCTTATATCAATGATTTCTAAAGATAACTTCTTAAGAATATGTTTTCATTTGTTTTTGTTTAAGCATAACGATCATTTCTTTTGAAAAGGGGAAATTTGCAAAGTTTTGTAATTGGAATTTTTCAAAATAGAGATCCATATGACAGCACTCCCTTGAACTTTTCAAAAGTTGTTAGTTAAGAACAGGTCAAGTTGTATGAAATGTGTTCTTTTTTAAAGATTTATTAAAGACAATACGACTTGATCCCGTGATCTTAATACTTATGTAGCTGATTTTTCGGGTGGATTGTATTAAAAAAATACAAAATGATTAAATATTTTTCATTCTAATAAATACGTAATATTTTTAAGCTTCATCGATCATATAATTTTGTTTAATTAACTAATTTTTGATGTTAAAAATGCTTCTTATTTTTTTGTTGGAGAAGCTATCAATTGGTCGTCAACGAACCAAAAATCACATCATCCTCTTCACGGTTTATTTGTTTCTTTTCTTATAATATTTTTTTGGAAATAAAGAAATATTATTTTCTATTGTTTTTTTGTTTGACATTTATTAATTTGACTCTACTTCCATTTATGGTGTTATCGAATCGAGTAATTCCAATAAATAACACTCTTAACTAACTCGAACTCTAACTACATATAATATTGTATAATATATTATAATTAAAAAGAAAAAAAAAATAGATGATATTTCAGAAATACGAGTAAACTTAATAAAACTAAATTGTTTTGCTATTAAATTTATATTGTTTTCATTAACTTCCGTGCAAAGTAAATTGATACTTTCCTTATACACTGTATCTAAAAATGTATTTAATCATCATCTAAGAATAAAATTACTATATTTAAATTGTAATATTTTTAGCACCCTGTAATTTTAAACTTGGGTAGTCGTAATATGTAGGCAGTTTTCAAGATCGATCGCAAAGTGAATTTTATATACAATATTTTCATAAACCTTATTTGTCGCTTTTTTTTGTTTCTTTTGCATTACAAACAACTCGTTGTTAATCATGAAAGTTGTATATTGCATCATTTTATATAGATACGTACTCGAAAGTAGTAGATCTATTTGTGTAGGCGAGAATTTGATTGAAAAATCCTTTAAGATATTATAATTATATATAAAACTATCGCCACTGTACAGTTTCAAATAGAACAAACAAAAAAAATTAACAATTGTCAACAATATTTAAAATCTACTTCATCAATTATTCATATTTACTGTGTTCCAGAGCAGAACAAAATTTTAACATTGAAAACAACAACAAAAACGATCATGTTCTTCTTTTTTGTTATTGTTTTCCATGTTAAAACTTTTGTTTTACTCCCCAGAGTATGTGAAAAATAAAACACGACATTACTAAGCTAGTTTCTTCCAACCCAAGATGTTTGTTCTTGTTCAATTGTTATTTATACCATCAATGATCTTTTTCTGCTTGATCTTCACAGCCTCCTCCATATATTCTAATAACATAACACATATGAATAAAGTTCTGAATCACAAATTCGTCATTTTATATACATATATATACAATCTTAAAAGTAGTTAAAAAAGAATAACAACTTATTTTAAAGATCTTGTATAGTAAGTATACCGCGAGGAGGCGTCTGAATACGCGTTTAGAGACAACAGAAAATCATATATGTTTAAGAAAAAAAAACCGATCTTTAATATGAACATCAGACGGGAAGGTAGACGTTGATATTTCCATGTAGTATAACTACCTTGCATTTTTTTAAAAAATGGATAAAATTCTCTTGAATGATCTTGCAATGAAAACCATGGTTTCAGTCAGAATTTGGTGCTCGATTCATACGTCCGCAAAAGAAATTTCTTCAACGATCAAAATAATATAATAAAACACGGTTTTTTTGGGTTTTTGGTTTTTGGTTCCTGTTTTTTTTTAAATTATTATAAAATAAAGAAAAATTTCTTAATATCAACGAAAATTAAAAAAAATAATTCAAATTAAATACTTTATAAACAAAATTAAATATATTTTATATTATTAATTAAATATATTATATTTTTTACTGTTTTGGTGTTTTTAAAAGTGATTATTTATTTATTTCGGAACTTTGAAAAGTGATCGTTGATTTTTTTTTACCTCTCGAAATCCAGTGGTTATAAAGGTATTCATATTTCATTTCTCAACACTTTGTGGGTGATCTTCATTTTAAATTCAATCTGATTTATTTTTCTTGAAATTTATTCTCTTAAAAAATAGAATTAAAATTTATTTTTTTTTTTTCCTTTTAGTTACGATTTTTAGTGATCGCGATCTTATTACCCGCTGGTGATCATATCTTCTTGTATATATATCGGGTGATCATTATTATATACGAGAATAAATATTGAACAAGATTTATATATTCCATTGTAGAATATTTTAAAATATCGGTGATCTTTTTTGTTTTTTTTTTTATAACGATTAAAATATTTGTGGACATTTTATATATTGTGTGTATCAAATATTGGATAAACATTTTTTTGAGACATTATATATTATAAGTGGAAGATCGTTAAGAGGATCAATTTTTTGTTTTATTAAGTGCCTGCAAAATAAACAGAAAACCAAATTGTTTGAAAATTGGATATAACGTTTTTTTTTGTTTTTTGTTCTAGGTAAGAAGAAATTGTCGGAAAATAATTGTATGATCGTTTGAATGATCATTTGAATGATCATCAAAAAAAAAAATTTTTTTTTTTGTTATTCTTATTAGAATCTTGATAGAAATGAATTTAGACTATTATTATTTGTTTAGAAAGAACACTCCCGGGTTAAAAATTAATAGACCATAAATCTACCGGAAAAATGATTGAACAAATTCGGTATCCCCCCGAACGTTTTTAAGCTTATATACTTAATATTCGTTTCTAGATTTTTTATAATAATATAATTAATTGAATAATTATCACTTTCTGAGCCACAAACTGAAAATAATTTTATAATTTCTTTGCGGTTTCAAATACAATGTTGAATTCGCGTCTATAATATAAAATGTTAACCTTCATATCGGATTTAATATTGGGATTAGTGTTTATTGCAAATTTCTAACGAGTCACCCATAACTTCAATAAATTGAATATCTTTTCGTCAATTAATTATTATTACAATTTATATATCGTTTCAATTAATTCATAAAATCTCTTCAAGTATATTTGATATTATATATATTAAAAATACATAAAATATCTTATTTAATGATCTCATTGCGTTCGACAGACAAGAAAATATTGTATGATATCATAATTTATGATACAAAGTAAATGAAATTTTAATAATATGTAATTTTTTTTTCGTTCTTTTAATGACTTAATATTCGAGATAGCAAATAAATCAATCAAACAATTTCGTATGACTTATAAATTAATATAATTATTAGCTGTTAGATACAAGTTTGATTAAAATTGAAATATTTCGTTTAATCGACTGATGTTTAGTTAGTTATATTAATCGAGCGTTAAGACTATTACGTTTTCAGAAGTTATTTAAAAAGTCGTTAAAAATTCAAATTGGTTGATATTTCAGCAAAAAAAAGGATTATCTAGAATTAACTTCCGTATTTAAGATTTTAGCTTAAGATTAATAAAATATCTATATAATATTTGTGGAATTTTGTCTGTATGTATGTACCGAGTAGGGTCCTAAACGGCTAGACCGATTTTGATGAAACATGTCTCAAACGATTCTTAGTTACAGGGTGCTTATTATAGGCTACTTAAATTTTTGAGAGGTGAAAAATTTAAAAACTTCTACAATAGTAGTTGAATTTTCTTCAAACTTTGAATGTATATTCGGAGTAGGCCAACTGACAAAATGGGGTATGTCTGCACTGCGTGTGGAGTTGAGGAGCCCAATATGGAAAACTACCCTAAACGGATTTTCGTGAAACTTCGCACATATGTACATTTGGAACGGGCCAACTTAAAAATGGGATATGCCTCCACCCAAAGGGGGGTTGAGATGCCAATACGTAAAATAAAAATAGCTTTTTCGATGTTGTAAGAGGGAAAAATATGAAAACTTCCATAACTGGCCCAATAATAGTCGGATTTTCAATAAATTTGGAATGTACATTCGGGATAGGCTGACTTAAAATTTAAATCAAAGCACGATACAGAAATGCGTTTTGAGCCAAACTAAATTTCCCTCACTCCTAATTACTAATTTCTTTGCTTTTTTTGATGATTAAAATTCATTTGCAGCACAAACAACGTCGGGTATTCTGCTAGTATTAAATATTTTCGTTAAAAAAAGAGGAATATTACAAAATAATTACAAAATATCATTGATATTTTTCAAAATAAAGTAATAAAGTTTAAAAAACATAAAATTCTACGCTGGAGCCGGTAATAATTTCTTACCGGTATTAATAATTTCTGTCTCTAAGTAAAATTTAATCACATCACATTTTTTATGTCTTTAATTTGCATTTATTTATGGTCAAATTAATAAAAATAAATCATTTAAAATAATCGATTATAAAATTTTATTTTTCTTTATTTATTTGCAATAATGACATCGTCTGATCCTAAGAAACTCTATAATTTTAATTTAAAACGGCCTACACTTAATTTTTTTTTATTAAAAATTCTTTCTAAACGAATTTCTAACTATTTTTGGTATAAAAAAAGTGGGTAGAAGGTGTTTTATTTTTTAAGGCATAAATGAAAATTTCTTAAGATCTCAAAAAACGAAAATGATCTCACCATAATTATTAATCAAAAATTTTTTTTACAACTTTTTCTTAACAGTGGCAGCACACCGAAGATTTCGGTCGTAAAAAGGAGATACGAGCGCATATGTACAAATTGCGCGAAGCAAGATTACGTGATTTTTATACAACTGGTGATATGGATTCAACTAGTTTCGGTAGAAATAAAGCACCATTGACACCAAGTCATGGTGATTCATTAGCTGATCAAAGTTTTCAAAGTTTCAAAACTAAGGAAATTCGTGATTCCGAAAGTCCAACGCATGAATTGAAATTTACACGTGGTGGTGTTATTGTACCAGATACATCTGGTTGGAATGTTGTTACCTCTTCAGAGGTAAGTCCTGATGGTAAAGCATATAAAACAGAAGCGTTGGCATCAACTGAAGGTATATATAAAATAATAAAAGAAAAAAAAATAGGTCATATTATATTTATTTGTAATTAATTTTATAGGTGTGCAAAAAATACCTGGAGGTCATTCAGAATTCGCAGGAAAGAATGAGCATGTTACTAAGGTATCGCATCAAGGGGATGATAAAAATTTTGTGAAGAAAGCCGGTGAAAGTTCTAAAACACAACTTGAAGAGAAAACTGTAACCGGTGATGAAAATTCCGGACGTGTTGAAACGAAAAGTAGCTCGATTGTATCAACATCAAATGTTACTACTTCTAAACAATCATCAAGTGGTAATGATGCAATTGCAGATCATCAGAATGTTGTGAACGATTTTAATGAGCTTATTGATTCTGCTAAAACGTCAAGCTCAAAGAAATATCATCAAGAGAAACATCATTCTGAACATCAAACGCAACATACATCGAGTACACGACAAGAGCGTCAAGTAAAACAACATCAACATGAAGAACATAACAGGGAGTTGCGAGAGCAACAAATTCAAAACGAACGATATATTACTGATCAAGCAAATGATCAACATTATAAGAATACTAACAATGCAATTAACCAAAATGACGAGACTATAAATACAACATCAAGAACAGTAAAGCATGATGCCCGTAATATTCAACAGGAAGTTGATTTATTAGCTGCTCAACCGGGCACAATTATTTCGAGGAGTGTTGAATATCCTGATCCTAATACGAAAGTAGTTACTGAAACAAAATCGTTACCGGATGGAACAACTGTAACTACAAGGAAATTTGAAACAAAATCTGCTAGTTCGAAGACTTGGAAAACTGCATCAAATCAAGAGAATTTTTCTTCTTCTCGTTCAGTGGTTGAGGATCGCGCACAACGTAATCGTGTTGAATATACACGTGATGGTAAGATTGTAAGTGAAGATATTAGTGATACAAGATCGCGAAATGTTGAAAATATTGGTCGTAAACCTGAACAAGTTTCAGACAATTACACAACACGAAATGTTCGAAATGAAAAAGTTTGTGATCATTCTGATCAAAGTTTCCAACAATCTTTACGTTCAGAGGAAGTTCATAAAACAGTTCAAAAAAATCAAACCGATCGTCAAGATAGCATTCAAAGTACCGACACTGTAGACAGATCGACCATCAATAGACGACAAAGTGATTTGACAAATAAACAGATCACAAATCGTCGCGAAAGCACACAAAGTACAGATACTGTTGATAAAGCATTTGTTAATCAATCGAAAAGAGTTATTGATCACACAGACAATTTAAAAGATCAGGTAGAAAATATTGTCTTAGATAGTACTCACCAAACAGTTAAAAAAGATCTCAGCCAGAAGGTGAGAAGTGAAAAAACTATTAATCAAGATTTTATAGAAACTGAAAATGGTTGTTCAATGGTTGATCGTAGCAGACCAGTACCAGAAAGATACACATCTACCCCAGGCAAGCAACCAAAACATGTTCCCACAGAATCCTCTACAACAAGCAAGGTTTGTCGAGAAATTGAAGTTGTAGTAGATTCTAATTATCCCAGACAGCAGCCTCAGAAACCTGATGAGACTTATGGATATCCGTCAGCCCCAAGTAAGCCATCTGCAGGTCCTCAAAAACCAGGAATTCCAACTGAAACTTCTCATAGTTCTACACACGTTACGAAAGAATTTAGAGAAACTACCCATGGATTCCCATCAGCAAGACCACAAGAACCAAATGATAAATCAAGTCCACAATATCATCCTTCGACTGGTCCACAACGTCATCCCGCGACTAGTCCACAGAAAACAACCCAAATTACTAGGGAGTATACAGAAACTACTGAAGGGTATCCTTCTGGGAAACCTAGTCGACCGGATGATAAGTTCGAACCACATGGATATCCATCAACAGGTACACAGAAACCGACGATCCCAGGTTCTCACACGACAACGCAAACTACTACAGAATATTCCGAAACTACTCACGGTTATCCTTCATCACGCCCACAAAAGCCGAACGAGCCTGGCCAACAAGGATATCCATCGGTCGTTTCTCAAAATAAAGATACGCGAGAATCAACTTCGCACGTTACAAATCAAGTTACTAAACAACAGTCGACTGTAACGCGTGAAGTTGATCATCAGGATCGTAAGTCTACACATATACAGGATCGAGATGTTTATCAACCAGAACCATTGTATCCCAGTGATACACCATCACTACGTGGATATCCCTCAACAGGAGGTAGAAGCCCTCAAAAACCAGAAAGGCACACTTCCGAAACAAGTAGACATGTTACTAAGGAATTTGTAGAAAGTACTCATGGATATCCATCAGCCGGTCCACAGAAACCAAATGAGCCATATGGATATCCATCCACTGAACCACGGAAACCAAACATTCCAGAATCTCATGTCACCACTCAAGTCACTAAAGAAACTAGAGAAACCTCTCGGGAATATCCCTCCGGTAGACCTCAAAGGCCTGGTGATGAACCAACTTCAACCAGGAAACCACAAACTCCATCAGCTCCAAGTCACCATACTGAAAGAACAATACATGTTACGAATGAGCAAAGAAACGTAACTAGACAGACTGATACTGGAGATTATCCTTCCGGAGAACCCACAAGGCCAACTGATGTTTATACTTCAAAACCTCAATATCCACATGATACATCTGATTCTCATAGAACTACACAAACAACTGTTACTCGAGAATATCAACCACAACACCCGGCAAGCAAACCGCAGAAACCCGATGACTTTGTTGGTACACACGGATTCCCTTCAGTTCCTGTTGATCGGACTAAAACTACCACTGAAAAATATATTACAACAGAAAATCGTAAAACAACTGAAACACCAGATGATTTTGTTGGTACTCATGGATATCCATCAGCACCCAGCAATCGTCAACCAAAGCGACCAGGAGATGAGCAACCATACACTCGTTATATACCCGATGATGCAAGTTCAGTAACTACAGAACAAACTGATTTTCGCGGTAGTACAGAATCGCTTCGAACATTACGCAGTGAACATACTAGAGTAGATGCAGCACATGAAGCATTTGCACGATCATTGAGATGTGTTTCTCCCGTTGATCGTGGCAGTGTAAGATCATTACGTACAAGCACAAGTTCAATTCGCAGTTCATCAAGCCCTGACAAGAAAGGACGTCGCAGTCCATCTCGTGATAGTGTAACAATTACTGAATCAAGTCGAAATAATACATCGAAAATAAATAAGCTTGATACAACAATTAAGAAATCACAAGTTAAATCTCCTTATGATACCAAGCCAACGAGATCGCAACCATCTAAACCGAATCAACGTGATACCACAACTATCACTCGTCAAAGAACAAACGAAACTGTTGATTTAAATAGAAAGCGTATTAACGAAGAGGAAATTCGAAAACGTGAAACTAAAAATAAAATTTCCAACATAACAGGTGAGATAGACAATACAAATAAACGCCACACTTACATAATTGAAGATCAATATTACCCAGATAGTTCTCGAATTAATATTGTAACTTCTGATCATAAAACTCATAAGATTGTAAATTCCGATGATAAAACTTCCCATTATGAACCATATCTAGATGATTCTATTCCTGATACATATACAAGAAAACCTGTAGAATATGAATTTGTTCCCGAAAATAAGATACCTGGACCAAATGATAGCATCACCCGCACAAGCACCACCCATACAACTACTAATAAACATAATATTGATCAATATGGCGTTACTAAACCGAAACCCAGAACTGATCTCTATCCAGCACCACTAGCAAAGATCACTCCTAAAAAGTCTTCCACAAATGTATCCAAAACTAGTCAGCATACTACAGATGTTAAACGACAAATTAATCGAAAAAATGAAACTGAATTTAAACCCAGAAAAACAGTGAAACCATTCGAAATTCCTTCAGATTATGAAACAGACATTTATCCACAAAAATTTAGAACCGATAAGTACGGTCAAACTCAAGAAACCATTGCAATTGAGTTCATTGATACCCCACAAAGAAAGCCAACTAAAACTACTTTATCCAATATTACCTCAAATACTACCAATAAAAAAATATTGACTGATAAAACTCAAATTAATTCACATCCTCGACAACCGAATCTAACTCCCAGCACCACTCCAAAATATACAAAACCAGCCCCTGCACGACCACAAAGTTCCCAGCCATCCAGCACTACCCGAAAACACACAGAGTATGAATATGATTTTGAAACAACGAGATCAGACTCGAGCAAACCTTACACAATTCGTGGCCCTATTCCCAAGGTTTATCCTGACGGATATATCCCAAAAAAACCTCAATCGAAACACACTACAACCGCCACTGTAACACATAGAAACACTGAAAAAGATGTTACCCATCCATATTATCCACATCAACCTAAAGGTAGAAATATTTTGATTGAATACTGAAATATTAAATTTAATTTTCAAATACTATATATGCTAATCTTACTTTTATAGACTCTAGATCTCCACATACATCACCCGAAAGGCCAGTTAAACCAGGCCGAGAATCACCAGATCGTAAAACAGTTCCATCTAGTAGGAAAGAACCTCTTTACGATGTGCCGAAGTCGGTCAGAAAGATCGATAATAAAACACCTCAATCTTCCACACCAAGGCCAAATAAGCAGCCTACAACCAAGGCAACAACTGATACAAAGACAACCTCTAAGTTTTCTAAAACAATAAAAGTAGATAATGCTATTCTTCGTGATGATAAAACTACAAGAATTCAAAAAAGGCCAGGTGGAAAGAGACCAATATCGGAGGATGAGGGATTCGAACCAGAATCACCAAGATCTAGTTCACCGACTAGTTCCGTGAGTGATTTGGAATATCATAAGCAAATTCAGGAAACGCAAGATATTATTGATGAACATGATGTTGAATACATTAAATCAGTGAAACAGAAACACTCTGTGAATAAGAAATTTATTGATAAAGAACAGGAAACATTTGAATGTACTACCGATGAAAATTTAGTACCTAAGAAAAGTTCACTTAAGAAGACAATAGAGGAAACTTATGGAAAAACGGAAAGACGTACTTCACCTGAACGTGTGAGTCCAAGATATGATTCTCCAGAAAGAACTAGTACAAGAAGAGAATCTCCAGATCGAAGAAGTCCTGTATCTTTCCGTCTTCCGGAATCAACTGAATACGATCATCATGAACCATTCTATTTGGTTGACCGTCAACCCGAAGACAATGATGAACCGAAAAAACCAGAAGAAATTAAAAAACCAAAAAGTAAACCACCATTGAATCGCACAGAAACTTATGAAGAAAGGTGCAGGAAAATATTAGGGATGGAAAATGAGTTGATAGAAACAACCGAAGATACCGTTCACAGAACTAAATCGCCACAACGAGATACACAAGATTTTATTACAACGGAACGGACTGTTGATGAAAGATCGCAAGTACGAAAGAGAAATGAACCAACACCATCTCCAAGATCTACCAGTCCGAGAAAAGATTATGTGTCTACCTCAACAAAAACAATTGACACGTATGCAACAGACTCAACTAAGCCACGTTCAGCAAGTCCAAGTCCGACACGTCGCTCTAAAGTACCAGCTCGAGAAACCTCACCACGGAGATATGATGAGAATATATCACATGTTACAACAAAGAAAGAAATTTATGAATCTGAAGATTCGACTTATATTCGTTCACCACATTCAAGTCCAACTAGACCAAGAGGTACGCCATCAGATTCTCCGCGTCAACGGTCTCCAACATCGAGCCCTATTCGCAAAACCAGTACTCAACCACGTTCTCCAGATTTAAGTCCATCTAGACGTGGACCATCACATACAACGTCGACCAAAAAGACTACATCTGAGATAATCACTCAAAGAAAAGTATCTCCTACCCGACCACGTACTGAAAAGAGTCCAGACCGTCCAAGTCATATAACAACTGCTAAGATTAGTTTATCACCAACTTCACCTAGGAAGCCAAGCAGTCCAGATACGAAAAAAACACCATCTAAACCTCAAAAAAGCACAAATATACGGTCATCAACAACAACACGTGAAGATACCATTCGGGCATCAAAACCTGCTACACCGCGTACCGATATCTATACTACTGATAAAACACGCAAAACTCAGAATGTAGTTCAGCAACGTAGGCAAACAGATAAAAAGATTACTAATTTAGATTATGAAATTGAACAAGATTCAGACGTTGTTAGTGATAATGAAGATATTGTCACAATAGAAACAACAAAAACTACAAAAACTACAACGAAAAAAGTACCAACGAAGAAACCAGTTACAGAACGCAAGGAATCAGCCCCTGTCTATAGATCGACGAAAACTGAAAGAGATCAAAAAATGACTCGATCAACAAGTGATAACATATTAAAGTCGACAATATCACGACGTTCCAAACCTGATATTGAAACAACTTTCATTGGAGGACCAAAAACAACAACCCAACCAAGAAAGTCATCTACTGAAAAATCTCCTGGAAAAACTGATCGTCGTCCAAGCAAGTGTACAACAACAAAAACTATTAATTTAACCGCGACTAATAATCTAATTAATAGTGAAGATATGGAAAATGTTATAATTGACATACAACAAGCAAAAAGTTCCCGAGAACCATCACCAAATCGCATGGTACCCACGCCAGTTCATTTCGATGTAGATACTGGAAAGCCAAGATATCCTGATGCCGTTTTAGAACCTGATGATGACACCTCTCGTAGACCAAGAGTAAAGAATATTCCTATCTTTGAAGAGGAGAGCAATGATTTTGTTGGTTGCCATATAACAGAGGTTGATGATATTTATGAGCAAACTCATAAGAAAAGATCTTCAACAACTCGTTTACAAGAAGATGAAAGTGTTGTGAAAACAACAAAATCTAAGAAGTCGCGTGAGACGTCCCCCGTCAAAGATCGAGGTCCACGATCCACTCAGGATAATATTGATGATGAATGTTTGCTTAGTGTTCACGATAAGGTGTCAAAATTCATTACAACTGCAGAAGATGTTAAAAAACCAAAGCCGTCTGCGCCATTCCGAAGAGAAACTCGGCCAGATGATTATACAGAAACTGATGAATGTTTGTTAAGTGTAAATGCGAAAGTTAATAAATTTTCTACAGAAACTTCGAAAACATCTACGAAACCAAAACAAGGCCCTCGACATGTTCCACGCCCTAATCTTGATGAAATTGACGAAGATCTTAGAAGTGATGAATGTATTTTGAGCGTATCGGAAAAAGTAAATAAGTTTATAACAACTGCTGAAAAACTTGTTGGCCCTTCTGCACAGAAGTCACCAGAACTTGTAGCCAAAATTGAACGACAAGTTTCACGTCATAGTGATGAAAGCGATGAAGAAGTTGTAAAGAAAGTAGAAAAAACAACAACAAAAACAAGTATAACAAATCGTTATACTCCACAAAAGCCAAAAACTGATGAAAAACCATCAAAATCTAAACCGATAGTTTTACGAAGTACAGAAGCTGTTAAAAAAGCAAAATCTGTTTTCGAAAATGGTGGTTCAACACCGAAACAAAGAGATATATTATCACGTCCGTCGGTTTGGGAAAGTAAAAAGAAACAAGATGTCAAATTAACTGATATCGGAGTATATAAACGATATGATGAAGAAACTGATGAAGTTGTAAGGCGCGAAAAATCTCCAAGTCCGGATGTAAAAACATCTAAAACTCGCACTACAACCAGCCACCTTACAGATTCAGTTTCCACGAAGAAAGATTTGTTTGAAAATCGTATCTCAACAGAGAGATATACTACCACAAAGTCGAAACCAAATGATCGTACTCCAACAAAACCATACTCAAAACGGCCAGGAGAATATGCTCCATCGAAAGGAAGTCCACGACAACCAGATGATTATTCATCAACCAGATATGATGATGAATATAGTTCAACAACTAGGCGTGTATCACAACCAAGAGAACAATCTCCATCTAGATCGCCCGATACTCATAGAAGACCAGGTGAGCATTCACCATCAAGAGTATCGAATAAATATATTGATGAATATACAACATCTACAACGAAACATGTCGATAAATATTCAACGTCTAGACCAACAAGTAAAGATTATTCACCTAGTAGAAATACTAAACAACATTCACCAAGTCCAACGAGAAAAGAATATTCTCCATCTAGATATCCGGATGATGATTATACGAATCGTGCGACATCAAGATATGTCGAGGAGTATTCAAAACATAGTGATCATCATTGTCATTCTAGACATGGAAGCAAGGAAACTTCACCATCCCGAGTAATGAGACACTCCGACTCACCATCAAGATATGTCGATCATCATACTACTGAAAGAATTTCAACTACAAAATCTGGACATCCAAAAGATTCAACACCCCGATTAACTCCTAAACGTCCAAAAGATTTTGGTTCTTCTCAACTTACAGACTCAGTTTCATCGAAACGAAATATTTTTGAAAAGCCAGAATTAGACTCTCCATCCTCAACTGGATCACGGCCTTCATACATGGAGCATACTGTAAGTTCTTTGGAGCATATTCGTCGTGATTCTCTTGAAATTAACAAAAGTTATCATCGTCGATTATCAGAAGAAGACGGTAGTGAACCATTAGATGGTATTCCAAAAACTGGTGTAAAATTCGGTGTTGAATTAAAACGATCTGATTCAAGAGAAGGTAGACCTAGACGTAAAAGTAGTACCAGTGAAATTCCACATGTTGAAGATATTTATGATTTGGAACTTCTTGAACGAATGCTAGAAACTGTCGTTGGCTATGAGCATCGTAGACGAATTAGATCACAAATTAGAGTTGTAAAGAAAATTATTGAAAATCAAAAAACAACAAATACCACATATTCTTCAGTAACGAAAAAACTTACAGATCCAACAAAAAAATATACGGATAGAACAGTTTCCAAGAAACCAGAAACATATGTATCTAAGAAATCCGAAACAATTGTGGATCGTCGAGTTAGTCCAACGCGTACATCTAAACATTTATCTGAGAATGTTCGTAGTAGTTCAAGTCAAAAAATTGAAACAGAATCAAGACATGTTACACGTACCGAAGAGAAGATTATCCGTGAACGTAGTATTAGTCCAAAATCTAAAGTGAAAACTATTACAACTGTAACGGAAATTCGTAAGATTGGTAATGAAAAGCCGGTTGTTAAAAAAACTGTTGTAACAAAAGAGCGTGATCTTAAGAATGATAAACCAATTTGGGCGACACAAAAAATTTTGAAAAAAGCATCTGATAATGATCGAAGCACAAAAACAGGATTAGTTAAACGTAATACGACAACTAAAACACAAACCGAAAAACAACATCGTGTGATTGATGATGATTGTATAACATCAAGTTATGGTATCGGACCGACTGATGATGATGGACGTCCATTATTTGGAATTCGTGCTCTAAAAAAGAAATCACAACCCAGTGAAACTACAAAAGGTAAGTGATTTAAGTTCGATTGTTTCTTATCCTCTTCAAAATAAAATTCTTAAATATTTTTTTTTTTAGTTACTGGATCTGTTATTACTGAGAAATTTTACTCAGAAAATGGAGCACCACCAGTTGGTGAACGTAAAGTATACGTTTATTCTACAAATCCCGATGATGTTGAATCATACGATAGAAAATTAGATCATAAAGGACGTCTAATAAGTCGTGAACGTACATCAAAAGATGGTATAACAAGTCTAACCGAAACAAGAAAAATTGTTGGAAAACGTGGTGATCCTGATGTGAGTTACAATCCCTACATCAAATATTAAAAATATCCTTTCAACAAAAAAACACAGTTTCTTCAAAATATTATTATTATTATTATAATATTATATTTTCTTTTACTATAAAATTATTATTATTAAAAAGAATTAATGTATTTTTTATATGAAATAAAAAAAACAACAGAAAATTAAAAACATAAATTCTTCTCCGAAAATATAAAACAAAAAACTAGTTTTTTGGTGGAAAATTAAAGAAAAATTATTTAATATTTTTAATTTATTATGAAAATTAAATAAAAAACATTTACTTTTTGGGTCCGTCTGTTAATATTTATCTAAAACAATTTTATTAAATATGTTTTTTTTTACACATGAATTTTTATAAAAGTAAAAAAATTAACTATCATTATTATAGCACAACATAAATACACACAATATATTACATGACTCTATGCAAACATTTGAAAACATTTAATAAAAAATCCTAACAAATGTGTTTTTTTTATATGTTTTTTATTTTTGACTTATTTTTTATATTATAATTGAAAATCAAAAAAAAAAAAACCTCAAAACTCTTATAGGAAACCGAAATTCTAGAGATCAACGATGAAAGTTCAACAGCACCACCAGCGATCAATGGTGACACAACAACAACAACAACATCAGATTCAAAACAAATGAAATTAGTTCGTAGAGGTTCTGTTAAAGAAATGAGTGAAAAATTTACTAGAAAAGATTCAACATCATCAATAACTGATAAAAATCATAGTTCATATCCAAAAGCTGGTTTAATATTACGTACTAAATCTCAAAATGATCGTACAGGTAATAAAATGAACTTTGTACGTTGAACGAGTGATTTCAGTTGCGCAACCATATATTTTATAATTGCAACAACTTAAATTACTAGTGTTTAAGTTAGGCGCTTGTGTTTTTCTCTTTTTTTCTAATACCCATTTTTATTCATAGGTGGCATGTCATGCCGTTCGAATTCGATAGAATACGATGACGATTATGATGTTGAATTACAATCGACATCTTCAGAATCGTCATCATCACGAAAACAATCAAAGACACAAACCCAAATTACAAATGATAATAATAAATCAACACGATCATTTTTAAATAGTTCTGGTACCAAAGTGACTGGAGTCAATGATGTTTTAGATCGGATGAGAAATGCAGATAATGGTAAACAAAAATTATTGAACAATATTTATTTAATTTATTAACCATGTTTTTTAATATTTTCAGTTATTGAAGATGGTGATTCGGTTGAAGATCAAGAAGCTAGAGCTCTATTAAATAAATTTCTTGGTGCAACCGTTTTAATGAGTGGTATGGAATCAATGGTGCCCAGATCGATGACAACAACAACAACAAGAACGATTCATGAAACACCAAGTGCAACTGAAGAGGTTAGTAATTTGTTGTTTTCTTAAATATTTTTTGTAGTTTTGAAATAAAAATTTTTATATCCTTTTTTGTGGTTTGGTGGTTTTTTATTTTTTTCCAATAAAAAAATTTATAGTAAAAGGAATTTGTAAAACTTTAAAAGTCCATATTTTCGAGAATGTATTAAAAATATTTTTTATTTTTTAAAAAAAAAATAACATCTGATTGAATAAATAAATAAATATGTGGGACGTAAAAAATATGAAATTTTTAACAAAAAGTTCAAAAATTTTGTATCATATTTAAAATTAAAAAAAATAAAAAACGCCGACGAGTTTATAAAATATAGAATTAAATATATGTGTTAAATAAAACAGAAAGGTGGTGGGCATTATTATGAGAGTGTGTTAGTGTAGATTTTATAATATTTTTAAGTTTTTAAACACAAATTTTAAATTATTTTTTATGATAATTACTTGGAACTTAAATTCTGAGCATAAAATTTAATTCGTTTGACTAAAAAAAACTAAGTTCATGATGAACATAAAACGGTCACCTTTTTATGCTTCCTGATAAAATCTTGCCGTTTTTATTCCATGCATTTTGTGTACATAAATATGTATAATAAAACATATAGTAACGTAAAATCGGCCTATAGCCGACAAATCTTTAGTTCAATGAATTAACTCTGAGAAAGAAACACGAAGGTTTTGTCTTCATAACTTTGTTTCCTCTTTTCAAAATTTCCTCTAATTTGCAGGTAGCCCAGACTCAGATAGTATAAGTCGAATCTGCAAATTTTTATTAAAATCGGTATATAAGTTTTTAAAATACATTGGTAAACTTTATGAACAGGCTTATTATCCCCTACGACTATTTCTTTATCCTCTATCCTTAGACCGATTTGACTAAAATTTACCATGGTATCGTCTATTTATGTAGTTAACCCATCTAAATAATTTTTAAAAAATTCCTCTACAAATTTTTCAATTAAATCAAAAAAAACGATAAGCAAAAAAACGACAAAACTTTCTGCTCATCTTGCTTTTTCCTTTATATCTTTGTTTTTCCTTGGTCGATTTTGATGAAATGCAATACCAAATCCAGTTAAGGAATAACCAACTTACGTTCTAAATTTCAACTAAATCGAATAACGTATTTTTGAGTTATCTTGAACACGGACGGACATGCAAAAATAGATATAACTTTTGATTCCCTACACAACCATACCCTTGAAACTTTTCTACGATGATTATTTCGACACTTAGTGACAAAACTAATAATCCCTCTGGTAGTACCTACCATAGTGCATAAAAATCCTTTTTAGACAAAACTAAAAAGAATATATAAGTATTAGTAGAATCAAAAACAGTACATTTCTATAATATCACATTTTGATGCAAAATTAAAAAAAATATCTTGAAAACTAGAAAATTGTTATTCCCTACCAGAAGTTTTGGCATCAAACCCATCTTTTTGTAGAACCCTTATAATATGGTGTAGATAGATCTTATCTATTTTCATTCAAATCACCTAATTCTTCAATGTTCAATTAAGTTAGGCGATTGATACTATTACTTTTTTATGTAGTGGATTGAGACGAAAGCTAATAGTTAGTTCTGCCCATACAGATGTAT
This sequence comes from Xylophagus ater, assembly GCA_963422695.1. Taxonomy (NCBI): domain Eukaryota; kingdom Metazoa; phylum Arthropoda; class Insecta; order Diptera; family Xylophagidae; genus Xylophagus; species Xylophagus ater. The sequence continues at coordinate 6,972,246 of OY730478.1, forward strand.
TACTAGAGATATTAATTTTCTGTTTCACGTGGACCGACAGAGGGGAATAAAAAACTTAGGCTTAAATCTAGGAAAAATAAAAACAACTCAAATTTTAAATATTAACTGAAAGAAAACCAAGTTAAATTATCATATCTCATTGAATGAGCTGCGACGTTATCTTCGAAACTTGGAAAACTTGGGCTGTTTGAATCGTTTGGTGTAAGCGAGCTGAGAAGATAAAATAGTGACCATTTCTCCGGAATAATTTTGTATGAAAACGAGGGAAATGAAATCTCCAGTTATCTTATTTACTACATAAACCTTCATTACAGGACCCATATTGACTTCCAGGGCCGCATATAATTGAAATTTTAAATATTATTTTACGCTTAGGCATATTTACATTTGAATAAATTTATTCGAAATTAGAAAACAGTTTAATATCTTTTAAAAGCAATGACTTGAATATTCTTAATACCCAAATCTATTTGTGTGTTTCTATGCAATTTTTAATGAATTATTTTATATTTTCCACGAGCTTAATAAATTTTTTCCACGTAATTTTTTAAAATCATTCAAATCCTGCCAACATCAATAAAATATAAAATGTAGACTTTTTTCTTTTACTAGAAAATACTTAAATTTTTTTTTGAAAAAATATCGTCACCTGTAATTTTTCATGGATTTTCTTGTATTATTTTATTTCATTTTTGTTTTCTTTTTTTTTGGAAATTCAAAATTGCTGCATTTTAGAAAATGAAAATTTTTTGTATTTTCCTTTTCTTTACAATCAAGCCATACATCTTCTTTCACTATAAATAAATATCTTTAAAAATAGATTTTCAAATACAACGACAATTTTCTTTTCGAAAATTTCAAGGGTAATTCTCAAACAGAATATTGAACTGTATGTTAAACTCTTTTTATGGCGAATCTTCTTTTTGATTTCTTTTATATTTAAAGAAAATCTTCTTATGTATTTTATTTTACAATAGTTTTTTGTTTTTTTTTGTTTTAAGTTTTTTTTAAATAAAAAAAACTGGGCGATTTTCCAATTTCAAATTGAGTTTACTTTTATTTTGAAAATGAAAAATCACATTTAGTCTTATTTCGAGTTTCAAGTCACATCAAATTTCATGGTAATTAAAATTTCACTTCACATTTTTGCTGATATTCCGAAAGTCATGTGACGTGACATAAAAATTAATTTAGCTAACACAAAATCAAGAGGCTAACACGGATTTTGATATTTTCTGTTTAACTTTCATGGAATAGGATTGAAATTGAAATTCATGGAACGCTAACTCTGTAGCACAGCGTCACATGTCACATCACCGTAAGCTGACAAACGATCTCATCGCTTCTGTGCATAAGGCTGGCGTATACGAATATTGCGTAGCGGAAAAAAGCTTCCGTTTCACTTTTACAGTGTGGTCGAAAGCACACTTCCATTTTTTTATTTTTATGATATAAACAAAACTCTTAAATAAAGGCGCAATTTATTATGGTTTTGGTTAATAAACTACATAAACTCAAAATACCTACAAAATAAATACAAAAAAGATTAGAAGTTCTAAAGTTGCAATTAGTATTTATTGTCATTCAAATTAGAACTAGATTTAGCACCTAAACAAATTACATGACCTAAAATTTCATAAAACGATTTCGACTTTGAAATTTATTGAAATATCCTTATTTCTTATTCCCCAATCGTATTGATAATTTATTTATTGATGTCGCTACTAGTTTTGTAATTGCTATGCAACGACAATAACTAAAAATTTTATTCTCTGGTACTACTCCTGTGTAACGTTTGTAACGATATCAGTTTTCTATGGTATTATCCTATTTTCATTTTTATATTAAAGAATACCTGAGCTTAATGCCATATTTATGTTTTATGTTGTAAGAGAACCCGAAATAAATTTACGTAAAATCGTGGTCGATTCAGTTGGAGAATAAGACCCATAAATTTCACTAGTGAAGTGAAACTTGGAATAAGACTGATTATAAATTATACTTAACTATATTCTTTTTAGTTTTTCTTTAAAAAAATTTTCTTTTTACTAATAAAATTGAAAATTAAACCAATCAAATTGATACATGGTTTTGATAAAATGAAAATAACGATCCACGTGTAATATTTTGAGTGAGGAAAAGTATTTTCTATGTTTTCAACTTTATTAGTCAGAATTTTCTCGTCTTCGAAACATCTTTTCTTTTCAACAATCGAAACGATAATATCCTTAGCAACATTTAAATCAATTTCTTTGTTAAATGATTCACAATTACAATTTTCTTGACACGTTTTCTTGAAACAAACGTGTTTTACTAAAAGACGTATTTCAATTAGTATAGTGTGCGAATTTTTATTGAATACTTGTGAAAAAGTTAGTAAAAAAGTCCCAATCATTGTGGAGAAAAAACATGGTGTAACCAACCAATGGACAAATACATTTGCTAGGTTTTTCTGGTATGATACGAATATCGACTATCATTTGCATACTATACCTTAAATGGAAACATTTTACTTCTAATTTTATAAAATTATCCAATGATTCACTAATTAATTTAATTTAGCATTAAACACACAACATATTGAGATCGTAGAAAACATTTTGAATAAAGTTTTCTCATTTGACACAGTACCTAACTAGTTGTGTGTTGGGACTTCTACCAAGAATTATTCTTTATTTTTGATCATTTAATTTTCTTGTTTAATTTTTATTTAATACTTTTTTTTGGCAATGAAAATTTTCAGTATTAATAAAGTAAAGTTAAAAAGAAAGAAATTCATAAATTACTTTATAAGCAGAAAAGTCAATGTGACTATAAAAATTTATAAGCTAAAAAGTATTCCAGGAAAAGCGAAGAAAACCTTAAAGAAAACATTTACTAAAAAAACACAAAGGATATAAATTTTCGATAAAAATAATGTCACAAAAGATTTGTGAAGAAAATTTATGAGAAAATTAAAATTAAATAAAATTTGTTTTGTTCATTAGTAAACGAAATTTGAATGAAAAATATAGCTTTTCCTTTTATAAGAATGTTTTTCAAATATTCTTCGCAAAAACAAAATTTTCAAAACTAAAAATATTATTTTCGATCTAAATTTTATTAGGTTAATATTTGCGCTATTATTTCGCATTTCTTAAATATTAATAGAAATTCTTATTTTGTTTAAAATTCCTTCCGCATTTTATTGATGTCATTTCATTGAAATATTCTTAAAATTTGTTTTATATATCTAAAGGAAAACAATCTAAAAAATTTTCATGTTTTCTAAGATCAACATAAACATTTTACTTGATTATGATAACAAATAAAAAATATATAGAATGGAAAATTAACAAACCTTTCTTATAGAAAATATTTCATAAAGCTATCGGAAAAATTACAAAGTTTTTTTGCAAGCTTTTCTTAACAAAATTTGTATTAAAATTATTAATATTTAAAAGAAAAAAGTTATCAATACAATCATTGAATCAAAGATTACAATATTACGCATTGTGCACGCCGGCCATTTTGTCGAGACTCGTGACATTATAGGAGCTTTGTTGTCTTATCAGTCATGTTTCATGCTTTTCATAGTTTTTCTAATTATTTTCTTTAAAACAAAATAAGTCAAAAGAAAAATTATTTAAAAAGATAATTTTGCTTCAAATAATCATGATTTATTCCAGGCTTAAAATATATACCGGGGCACTGATGACGTATACATATTCAGAGGAAATCAATTTAAAACTTAGGTAACCGTAATAATTATTTCGTCGATTCATGGGTAAATTTGAATATAGTGTATGTCCTAAGAAATCTCCATTCTTAAAGATATTTTGCTTTACTTCGTTGGTCACTTTTGTGCCATCTGAAGCCCATTATGGCAAAAATTTTCATCTCAATATCTTTCAATGGGCGGGAAATATGGAACATTAGCTGCATTCATATTTCTTCATTGAAGATGATATCGTTAGCCTTATTTTAACGGCCAAACTCATTCAAAAAGAAAATATTGAGACAATTTTTAGTTTTGTTGAAAACTAACTCTCGATTATAAATACTTAAGTATAATAAAGAAATATAGAAAAATATTCATAAAAATATTAGCAAACATAAAAAGAGTATGTATTTTTTGATTAAGTCATAAAATATTTATGATTTTTGGTATGTTTTTCTTTGATTGAAAATTGTTTAACAAAGAATTTTCACAAATGTTTTTTTTTCGCTTTATGCGTATTTTTCATTAATTTCAAAAAATCTAAAAATATATTTTAAAAATAAATAACACTAAAAGAAAATTCAATTTTCATTTAAAAATATAACTTTAGTTGTTTTTCGTTTTTTTCTTTTTTTTGTTCCAAATTCGTTAAAAGAAAATCATACGCTTAGAATTCTTATTGTTTTTTTACATGACGCGTCGAGGAAAACTTATGTCCAAATAAAAGAAAATTTGATTTAAAACAAAGAGAGAAAAAGAAATCCTTCAATATTTTCGAATGAAACGATGGAAAACTATATATAAAAAGAAAATTCTTTAAAATATAAGGGACGGAAACCATTGAAAATTTTAACATGGATGGTTTTCTATAAATATAACTTATATTTTCTCGGAGGGCATAGTTTCATTTAAAATTTTTTTTAATTATTATAAATTTATGAGGTGAATATCCTTCTAGCTGTTGTTGCCTTTAATAGCTTTATTATCATTTGAAATGAATTTTAACTTCAGCTTCAATATCTTTCTTAAGAATGCACACGATGTTCGCACGATTTCCTGGCTTAAACGGTTCAAGTTGTGTGTTTTTTTGCAAGCCGCTGCTTGTAAAATTCCCCAAAATGGAATAATCCAACGGATTCAGATCTGGTGAATATGGTGAATTTCGATGCTTGACTTTCTAATCAAGTGAACCGCGACAATTGAATTTCGTTAAGGTTCATTGTACAAAAAATAAGAATGCGTTTTTTCACCAACAAATAATGTTTACTACTGACAGACACAATATGTCAAGTAATATTCATGCAAAATTTTAGTATTGCAAGATTTGTGGTTTACATATGACATCGATTTCAATTAGATGTGCCTTAATTTATAATAAAAAGTGAGGTTAAAATAAAAGCCCGCATAAACTCAACTGCTGAAAGGACCGAACCAGTCGACGCGTACTGGTTCGGTCTGTACTAAAACGTGGTGAATGATTCGCGTTTTCAGGTGCTTTTTTATGATATAGTTCCAAACGTTTTCCGGCCCTGAAAAAAATACGTATGGAATATGCGATTTACAGACTTCTCTTCAAATTATATATTAGAAAAATTTGTACGACTCGGGAAAAACTCTGTTCTGAATTTTTTCAAAAGATGCGTGCGCAGATTTTATATACTTTTTCGTTTTGGTTTTTAAATAACGATTATTTTTATTTTTATTTTCTTTGAAAATAGTATCTCACTCTACGTGTTTTAAATTTAGTACAGAATCATCATCAGAGTTGAACGCGATCGTATTTAGATTATAAAATTATTATTTTTTTATTTTAATCGTTCGCCCCATCTCTCTTCCCAGCATCGCGGCATTCGAGTGCGCCGATTTCTTTTAGTTTTTAGACACAGTGTATTTTTGGACTTTTTTGGTGTAAGGTGTTCCGCGGCTTACGTTTAAAAATTAACTTCAGAAAAAATTTTAATAACTGAAAAAAAAAAATAAAAAATTAATTAAGAAAATTTAATTTAAACGACGAAAAAAAAATTTTTTTTTTTTTTTTATTTGAAAAAGAAAATTCATTTTTTTTTTTTTTACCTTGAAACAAAACCACCCAACGTTAAAAAAACACACCTGATCTATGTTTTATCAGTGATCAATTTGAGTAAATTAAAAAATAAATATTAAAATTAAAAATAATTTTTTTTTTTGCTGTGCCGTGTGACCAAAAATTTCCCGAAAAGAAAAATTTTTTCACTGTGCTTTTTTGTGATATAATATTTTGATTAAATAAAATAAAAAAAATAAGAATAAAAAATTCCAAGAATTTTCTTCTTCCGTGTTTTCCCAGACGTGACTAAAGTGCATATTTAAAATATTTCCACTATTAACAATTATAATAATTTTCTTTTTCATAATAAAAAAAATAATAAGGGAAAGAAAAATTTATTAAAAATAGAATTTTTTGTGAAAATTCGTTTTTGATGAAAATTATTATATAAAAAAAAAAAAATTTAAAGGAAAATTTTATTCTTTGATACAAAAAAAAAAGAAGAAAAAGAAAAGAAAAAATACTCTGTTCAACAAAATCTTGTTGAATTTGGATGTATTTTTAACTGCAAGGATTTTTCTAAAGCCCACAATTTTCAAAGAAAATTCAAAATCATAAAATTAATCGACGTTTATTTTTTTTGGCTTTGGATGTTTTAAAATTAGGTGAGTTTTTATTTTTTATTTGTTCTTTGAATTGAATTAAAACGTGTCTGTTTAAAATTGGAAAATTTTCTGTTTTATGATCCTTAATCGGTTTCAGTTATAGAAAGATTTCGTTTCATTTGTTTCCATAAAAGACTATACCAAGAAGAACTGGTCACTTTTTCATCTTCTGCACTCATTTACTTCAATTCAAGCTAAGTTTTCCAGGTTTCTGAGATAATAACTCGCTATTCAGCTTGGTTTCATCTTAGTTAGTATTTAAAATCTGCGTTGTTTTAGTTTTTCACATACGTTTAAAGACAGATTTTCAATTCTCTTCTGTCGGCCCACATTAGATAGAAAATATCTCCACTAATACATTTCAATAGTTCGAGGTAAATCTAGGTATTTTAAAGTCGACGTTGGCATTGATAAACGTTTTTCTTTTTCCATCACAGAGAGCGAAAAAAATGCTTCATTTGTATTTCTTAATTAAACGAAAATAGATACTAATTGAATGGAAACAAATTAATTAAAACAATCTGTTTTGAGTATTTTTTTTTAACGAATTTTCTGTTTTTCCTGGAAAAGTTTAATGTTTCAATAAAACGTACCAGATTTAGATTTTAAACGGGTCTTTCTTTTTAATCAAAAATTATTCAAATTGTTTTGTAGAATTTAATTTATACGGAATTTTTTTTAATTTTCTAAAATCATTGAATGCAAAAAAGAAAAACAAAAATGCATACGGAAAATGCATAATCAAGTAATTAGCTGTATAAGTACGGAAATCTAAAAAAAAAGAGGTTCTTGACCACAGCGAAAATATTGTAGTTGGATAGAAATTTTTAGTTCTCTTTTTATTCCCTATTGGTAGATGCTACCAGAGGATATTTTAGTTTTGTCATTACATTTGTAACGTATAGAAATAATCAAAGTTATAAGTCAAAAACCAAAGGTGGTATGGTAGTACATACTAACTTGTTTCAGACCGTGTGTTTCGACTTTTCATAAAAATGGCAGCGTAACTTGTTTCAATCACATGAAGTTTGTTTGTGTGTTTTTCTGTTTCAACCAAACTCAGGTCGAAACAGAACTTTTGAAACAAATTACGTACATACTACCCTCAGGGTGACCATAAAGTTTCGTTGTTTGTCTTTTCAATTTTCGGATTTAATTTGAAAATACGTCTCAATTTTTTTTCAAACACTTATATCAAATTGCTTGATTGATTGATTTGAATGAAATTTGTAGCATAGTTTTACTCTATTCGGGTCCAGGCTACCTGTGAATTAGAGCCAATTTGAAGAGGAAGAAAAAAAGTTATACCGAAAAAACTTTGAAATATTATTAGTGGATTTTTTTATTATAGTTAATTCATACTTGTTAATACTAAAGAGACATTAGCAGCAGTAAGGTACATTATCTCACGATTCACAATTTAAACTCGATAATCCCTCGCATTTTAATCGAGAAACTAGGCAGGTGCAACAGGTGCACCCGCACAGGGCCCAGAGATCTAGGGGGCCCTAAAACGAAATTGTTAATTGAATTTTCTTTACAAATTTATTTTACAAAAATTTCATTCGAGATTTTAAAACACAAATTTTTTAAAATTAATTAAAAACTATTTAAGGTCTACTATTGGACAAGATAGATTATCCAATCCAAAATTTTTGCACAGGGCCCTAAAAGAGCTAGTTACGGTGCTGCGTGAGATTAATATAGATTATTACTGCTTATGTGCCTTTAGTATTACTCTGCTAACTATAAGTCTTATTTCTATCATAAGGCCTCAAAAAATAGGCTATAGACCGATTTTAATTTACTATCTGTTTTTTTTTTCTATATAAATTAGTTTATATTAGGTTTTCTTCTTTCTTATATTTTTATCTTAAAACAATATTGGAAGCTTTTACACTGAATATAATTATCAGTGATTCAATTGAATGATTTTCCGCTCATTACTATTAACTGTAAAAAGGAAAAAAAAGTATAAATTGTTTAAAAAACCGCGGAATCGTTGATAAATTATGTTTAAAAACCGACGTTTTACTAACTAGTTTTTTATATTTTGTTTTGTTTTAACTTTTAATTATAAAATTCAGTTGATATGATGGTAAAACTTAATCTTTGGACCATGTAAATATGTAATCAAAGAAAATTTAGATTTTCATGTGTTAAGAAAGTGGAACAATATTTTTATTTTTGTTTGTTGTTTTCGGGTGCATGTAATTTCCGGATTATTTCTAAATTATATTTTGTGAATTATGAAAATGTAATTTCACTTTTATTTTTGATTAAACAATCAACTATATTTAGATAATTAATAAAAACAAAAAAAAGATATATAATTAAACAATTTCAAGCATCTTAAACAAATGTGTCACTTGTTTATTCTTAACAATAGGCATATTCCCTTACAATTGTATATCGTTGTAGGATTCGACGTTTTTTTTTGTATAGAAGAATACTATTTCTTATACAACAATGCAATTATACACCATGTTTTAAAACGATAAGGGAATACCTATGATATATAAATTCTAATTTCGATGCTTTTGTAAGAATTCTTTGCCAAAAATATATTTCTTATATTTCGGGATATATTTAAGATCACGATATAAAGACAGAAATATAAAATTTCTAACGCAAATTTATGATACGCGAAAAAACACACATGAATATTAAAAATAGTAACAAAAATTTTTAATTACAAAAAGTCAAGAAAACATGTTTCTTGAATACGGAAGATATTTCTTTCTAAATTTAAAAATACATTTTTATAAAGATAAAAAAGAAAATAAGCAAAAAGTCTAATATTAAAAGATTTTCAAATTAGACGCGTTGGAATTTTCAATAATTCTCTCAATATGTGTTTTTTTTAATTTAATATTTTTTAAGTCTGTTCGATTATTTTCTTTTATTTTTAGAAAATCAAGAAAAAGAAATACACCTTTCACTCTAATTTCCAATATAAACTCGAAGTAATGAATTTCCTTATATTGAACCCAAAAATAATATATCAGAAAGATTTTTCTTTTAGTAATACGCACGCGTTAAGTACTTAAAAGTACTTTCTGGTTAAAAAGTTCAAAAAATTATAGTCATGAAGTTTTCCAAGGGAAAGTAACTAAAAATTTGTTTGAATTTTATTCTACTATAAATGGAAAATTATCAACACTTCAGATATGCTTATTACAAGCAATGCAAGATATCATTCAACAACACATCAAATAAACGATGAATTGAATGTATGTGCTATCAAAGATGTAAATGAACCCAAAGGCATGCGAAACTCCAAACAGTCCCCAACCAACATAAGTAACATGAGCAAACTATACTACGTCCCATGGCAAGAGCTCTTAAAAGTTCCTTCCAAAAGATCCAATGTAGCTCACTCATGCCACCCATGCCAGACGAAAGCCGTCCAGAACCCTAAACATTCCTACACTCATCCATGTCTTTGATGCTGTCATCATCATTAGTTTTGGGAGGGTGGAGTAGGCTAGAGGAATATTAGTACGGTAGAGAGGTAAATTAGTGGAAAGGAGAAAAAAAATACCGTCACGGACCGCCAGCATCAACCACCACCAGACCCAATCTAATATTACAAGAAAATATACGATTTCGATTCCACATACCATAGATTTTAATAAAATTGACCAATAAACAAAAAAAAATTACAGCGTTTTTACATCATTTCAATTGCCGGACCCGTTACAAATATATTTGAATCCTTAAACTCAAATTAGAAAATATATGGCAGTTGTTATTCCCAACCCAAAATTCGTTATTATACTAAAAAAGAAAGTTCAACATATAAAAAATATGGACTTTTATAGACTTCTTGGTTTGGGCCCTCCAATTGCATTTTTTATTCTGTCGATCGTGGAAAAAAACGCTTTCAAATTTATTAGTTAAGTTTATTTAATTTAGTATAAATTTGAATTTGTGCTCGGATCTCGGTCGATTACTTGGCTGTAAAATCTATGCCGTTACCAATTTCATTCTAGATCCTTTTCAAATATTAGTCCTAAGATGTTGTTTTTTAGGAATACGTAAATTTTTTAAATTTTAACCGGAAAATGCCCTAAAATTTTTAATTTAAATTTTATGTTCTTTTTCTGGCTGTGAATAAAATTTAATGAACTTCTTCAATCCGGAAATTTCCAGAGTTTTCACATAATAAAAAATGTTTCTAACAAAAAAGAAAATATCAAACAAAATATTTTCTTCTTTTTCAATTCATAAAAAAGAAAACATAAATTTCAAAAAAATTTATGAATTTTCCAAAATAAAATTTTGTCTATTGAAAATTTTTTTTCAAATTCCTACCAAATAAGGTTTCCTAATAATTATTTTATTTTGAAAATATTTTGCTAAATTTACAATTATAATCGTTTTCAAATTTTCGTTTTTCTTATAAAAATTTTTCCAACTCATTTTCATCAATATTAAACTAACACCAATACTTGAATGAATCGCTCGAGCATCATCAAATTTGAAAAAAAAGAAAAACGTCGAAGCGAACCTATTTTGGTAACGAATGCGAAATGCGCGTTATTTCAAATACACTTCAGAAAATTCTATTTGAAAAGCAAAAAAAAAAGAAAAAGAAAAACAAATATTATAAAAGAAAATGAATAAATACAGAAATGAGAAAAAGTAAACAGAGAAAGAAAAATCGGAAAATTTTCTATTAAGAGAATATTGTATCTCTTTTTTAAAAAAAAGAGAAAATCTTTTTATATTAAAAGAAAAATCTTGCACTTTTGGTTTTTCCTTTGAGAAAACAACATGCGCCCGTCAGTCAGCTAGTTTGACAAATTGGCTGTTTTTGGCGAATTAAAAATAATTATTTTGACGATTTTCTTTTTAATTATATATTTTTGTTTATTATATTTAAAAATTAACACTACGTATAAAAATTAGAGAGACACAATAAAGCTTTAATTGAAGGCTGTTTAGTAACTGCAAGATCCTAACTGCGTTAGATCTTTAATTTGAACTATTATTTACCACCAAGTTGTAAATTTAATAACATCATTGGAAAACCGATGCTATTAAAGATCATATTCGAAACAGATAGTTATTACCCAGATAGGCTGGGACTTGTGATGATCTCTTGTTCATGAATGATCATAATAGCGATAATCCGGAGTGGCAGTACTTGTTTCACAGGTTGTGTTTCGACCAAACTCATGAAAAGTCCTAACACACGGTCTGAAACAAGTTACGTACTACGTACCACCTCCGATAATTTCCATAATGATCATTCATAACGTCATTACTTCAATGAAGTTCTCATTTGATAATTGGAAAATTAAATACCATTTTGAACATAAAATCTGTATTGATTTCGAACTTTATCGATGTTCTGATGGATATTAGCAGTTCAATCATGTGTAATAGATCATTTGCATAATGATCATTCAAAATTTCAGTCTATCCCTGGTATTTTAGTGGATGTACTAGCCTGGATTGTGGGTTAGAAATTTAAGATACTACTTCTTATCACAGTTGAATATATATTGTATTATATTACTGTATATTTAGGTTTATACACCTACTTGCAGTCATGTCGTACTACTTTTCAAACCAAATCACAGTTGAAATTTCAAATTATTTCAAAACTAGACGACGAAGCTAATCCTCCATGGAGTTTCACTATAATTACGACCCAATTCATCTTTTCTTCCAAAAGATTTTTAATTTTAAAGTTCGAAAAAGAGCTTTTCTTATATGTACCATATTTTTGACGTTATCTGTACCAATTAGGTCCTATCTTCTTTTAGGAATTACTAGCGTTAATATACTAAAAACTATAACTTTGAATGGTTTAAAAGAACACTTAATAATTACATTGTTTAGAGTTTATAACAATGAAAAAGTTTATTCAACAAAACAACAAAACAAAAAATACGAATTTTCATATTTTCATATGAATTTTCCCAAATAAATAAATCATTGTCAAAAGAAAACTTTTTTATTTAGTCCGCCCACATTCATTGAAAAAAAGACATTTTTCTTTAAACAATTAAATTCGTCTCAAAAAAAAGAAAAAAAAAGAAAGAAATCGCAGTTTTTCTCGAGGATCAATTCTTCTAAATTCAAATTAAATTATAATCTACGTAAATTATAGATTAAAGTCGAAACGTTTTAAATTTAGATAGATCATAATTACAGGTAATAGAAATTTAAAAATAAAATACGTTTTAAGTGGTTTCGAGTTGTGAAAATGTTGGCGCGATCATTTTTATTGCGATGATCATGAAAATTATTGGATGTCGTTTATTTTTAAAAAATTTTTGTCATAAAATCTCAAGTTTTATTGTAATATCAAGAATTTAATTAGTAATTAGTATGATTTTGGTTTTTTTTTTAGTTTATGATCATTATCACAAAACATATGCTTTTCTTTTGATTCACGATCGTATATTTTTGTTATTTGATAAATATCAATTAATTCAATTAAGTTAAAACAGTGATTCCCAAAGTGGTCTATATTGACCCCCAAGGGTCTAGGACGACCTGCAAGAGGTCCATTAAATGAAAATGGGGGTCACTGTTTAAGAATTACACACTACTACGGTTTTGTAAGTTATAGGCATTCGCTTTGTGGTCGCCATACAATTTGAACTTGTAAAAACTTGCACATAATGATATACCAGTATCATCATGTTACACGTACAGTAGAAATCCTTGTCCATTCCAAAATATACAACGTTGCATAGTATCTTACATTATACAAGGAGTAGTCCAAAGTAATCAGGACTTTAAAAAAAAAACAGAACAAATGGTTTTTTCGGCAAAATCAATTGATTTTATTCAAAATAGTCTCCTTCTGCTTCAATACAGCTTTTTGCACGGTCCAAAAGCATGTCGAACGAGTGGTTTAGCTCGTTGGCCTGTATGGCCGCCAGTATGCCGGTGCAAGCCTTTTGAATGGCCTCTACGTCTGCATAACGCTTTCCTTTCATCGGCAAATGCATTTTTCCGAAAAGGTAGAAGTCGCACGGTGCCATATCCGGTGAATACGGGGAGTGGTTGATGGTTAAAATGTGATTTTTGGTGAGATAATCGGTCACAAGCGTCGATCGATGAGACGGCGCATTATCGTGCAACAAACGCCAACTTCCATCTTCGCGATATTCGGCCGAACACGTCGAATACGGCGCACCAAACGCTTCAAAACTCCTAGGTAGAGTACCGCATTAACGTTTTGACCGGGTGGAACAAATTCTTTGTGGACAATACCCTTGAAATCATAAAAACAAATCAGCATTGTCTTCACTTTTGACTTCTCCAGGCGCGATTTTTTGGGTTTCGGCTCGTCCGGCGCCTTCCATTCAGCACTCTGGTGTTTCGTTTCGGGATCATATTGAAAACACCACGTTTCGTCACCAGTCACAATGTTTTTGACCTCTTTAATGATGTCCTTCGAATGTTGAATTCTGAGCAATTTTTGGTCGTTCGAAGCTCATTTTCGCACCGATGACACAAACATACTGACACTTAAAACGCAATAACTTCACTTTCAATAGATGAAATGTCATGAAATTCTCACAGGAAGTCGATAAAGGATAGCAGATTCTAACGCACCAGTCGTCATATAGATGGCGCCACTAGGGCGCTAGATTCAAAAAGTCCTGATTACTTTGGACTCCCCCTTGTATTTATGATCTTGGGGTGGTACCCCTCACTTTCAGGCCTTTCAAAGTGAGTAGCACTATACCAGTTGTCAAAAATACATTTGAAATTGATAAATTTGCAAGAAATCAATATCACGTAATCTGGGGATCTACCCACAACCGAAAGACATGACAAGTGGTCCATGAGACAAAAAAGTTTGCGAGCCTCTGAGTTAAAAGAAAAATAATTACGTAATAATTTTCATGTTGCACATTGGACAAAATTTTTCTTGTTTTTCGTGCTATTCCTGAAATGACGATGATCTCGACCTTAAAGGATTTGATTTTTTCTTGGCACAAAATATATATATTTTTTTTTTATTTTAGAAAAGCGCGAATGATTCAAAATCATTAATTGCAATAAAATTATTTATATTTTCTTTTTCTATTTTTTTTTTTTTATGAAATGAAAACCTTGAAGTGAAAATTCTTAAACATGAAATTTTCATATTTTCTTTTGAATGTAGTTTTTCTATTTTTGAAATTGTATCTATTTAAAAAAAAAAAAAAAAAAACGAGAAGAAAAAAGATAACAGATTAAAACAGATTTTTCCGCGACATCCATAAGATTCCATGGTCAGTAATGTCGTTTTTTTTCTTTTGGGTAAGGACATACCAAAACATTTTTAGTTCAAGAAAATTCATTTTCTTTTAAAAAAAAAGCGCACAAAAACTAAATTTAACATTTTAATGTTAATGATGTTTGAAAGAAAAGTGATTTTTCATTTTCATTTTAAAACAACCTTAAACTTAAAAAAAAAAAAATTGATGTTTTCTGTTTTTTTTTTCTCGATCTTGGATATTTTCGTGAAAATTTCTTCACTTGACTATATTTAATTACAAAGTTTTTTTTGGTCAATGACTGGTTCATTGGCATTTTATTTTTTAACATTCGACTCGTTGAGTATATTACTTTTGAAAAGTGCATCAGAGCCCAACAAAAACATTATTGTAATATTTTATTTACAGCAATAACATTAAAGGAAAAACCTGAAAATAGCATAGAAATTCTTTTATATATCGGAATTTTATTTTCTCCTAGACTTTTGTATATGGTTTTCAGTTTTGTTTCTTGTTTTTAATGAATTTTGAGAAGACTCTTGAAATTGTTATTTTCGGAACAAGGAAATTCTACAAAAAAAAGAAAATTCAATACAAAAAACAAAAGAAAAACACTTCTTCAATAATAGATTTGAAGAAAAACAAAAAAGAAAAAAGTACTTCTATTGATTTTAAGTGAAAATTTTTAATTTTCAAAATGAAATTAATTATTCGGTAATTGAACCCAAGCAGAATATTTTACTTAAATAAAGTCTTAACTACTACTATGTGACTCTTTATTATGATATAAAGTGTTGTTAAAACTTATGTACGTCAAATGTGCTGCTTGAGAACTTACTATAGACGTTTTTATGCCAATACAAACTGGTAATACAGAAGGTTCTAATTTAGCACTTCGCACACGTTCCTAGACGACAAAGCGCTAAATTATACCTTAATTTTAAGTTATTTCTATATTAATTTGCAAAATTGTTACATAACACATAAACATATGGACACCAAAAATATAAAGTTCATTTCTATGATGAAAGTCCTGGCTTTTCTAAATTAAGGATTTATTTTTCTCTCGTTAAGCAAATATCGGTAGCAGGAGATCGCATTCAAAAAAATGAGAAAGCGCTAAAAGAGGTCTTATACTCTAGACAGATCTCCGATTTTAATTATAATAATTATTTTTTAATGATACTTCTGGATGACCCATCTTCTTTTTTCACAGTGATCATTATTTTTGTCATTCCAAAATTACTATTACTATTTTGTTTATAATTTTCAGAAAGAATGTTTATTCACTTTGATTCAATTGTATTTTAGTAAATTTTAAGGAATTTTTAGAATATTAACCATTTTAACTCCTTTTAAATTTATATGAAAGAAGAAAACATATCAAAACCAAAGGAAATTTTTAAAATATTCAAATGTAGATGACCCTGTATACAGTGTGAGGAAAAAATTTAGGAACTCTTCACAATTTCATTTGAAAATTTAAAAAATATTGCTGCTTGAAATAAATACGTAAAATTAATCATTATTACGTAAATGAAGGTCATTATCGAGTTTTAATAACCGATTGGGCAATAATGATCATTAAAATCGGAGATCTGTCTAGAATATTACTGTATTTAGAAAAATGCATTTCAGCCTATGGCCTCTGGGCCAAGAAAATATTTGTCTTATTTCTTTTTAGTTTAGATTAAATTGTCTAATTTAATTAAATGTGATTAAAATTTTAATTTTTTCCAGGTGAAAAGAACTCGTGTAACGAAAACGATTAAAACCGGAGATTCCTCATCGCAAGTTCCAAATCAAACAAGTGATATTGAGGATATTTGTGACGTAGAATTATTAAAGCAATTGGTAAATAGATAAACTTTATTGAATTATAAAAAAAAAACTTAAATTTAATATATTTTTTGATTTTTTTTTTTGAAAATCTTAAAGCTTGAAAAATCAACAAGTTACGAAGAACGTCGTCAAATTCGTGCTCGTTTAAGACAAGTTATGGCTGAACGTGGAGGAGGTAAAAATATTTTAATTTAATAATATTAAAAACAAACAAAAAAATGTTTTTCTTTATTATAATATGAAATATATTAGTTCTATAGCGAATTCCTGATAAAAAATTTTCAAAAAAAATATGAAATAATATATTTTACATACCAACTTTATTTTAAGACATAAAAAATGGCATAAAAAATAATTTTCGAAGAAAAACAAAAAATAATAGAGAAAAAAGAAAACGTTATTAAATTGGTGGTGGTGATGATTGCATATCGATGTTTAATTTAAATAAATTTAAAAAAAAAAAAAGAAAAACCAAGCTGATAAAAGTTCTTTAAAAATTAATAACCGAAAGGCAAGGCTTTTAAAAAAGAGTTTTATTAATTCATTTTCTTGATTAACTTCTTTACCTTTTTCAATGTTTTTATATATTTTTCTTTAATGTTGTCTGTTTCGGTGTTTTTATTCATATATGTTTCATTTTTATTACATTTAAATGTTTCCTTCATTCAAAAGAATTTATATACGAAACAACTGATTTAATTGAAATTTGATTTTAGTGAATTTTAATACATTTTTTTTTGTTCGTTAATTTTTGTTTTTAGTTTTGTCCAAAACAAGAAATTCACACTAAAATTAAAATTAAAAAAAAAAGAAAATTCTTTATCAATCTCACCACTCATTTAATTATTTACCTTTCATTAAAAAAAATAATAATAATATTTAAATGTTTTAACGTTTTTCACAGAAACCGAAAAGAAAAGAAAATTTATAACTTTTCTCGTGTTTTTCTTAAAAATATATAAAATCTTTATGTAATTAAATTTTTTCTCAATTTCTTTTTTTTAAATGATTTTTTAAAAAAATACTTTTTTTTCTTTTTTCCTTTCTTTTTAATATTTTTATAATATTTTCCAATAAAAAATTTTGTTAACAAAATTATAATTAAAAAATAAAGTAGCATGCGCTAATTCTGTAGCGACGACTGGTATTAGAACCGAGCTACATAATTCTAAAAAATTTGTTAAAACCACTGAAACTAAAAGCAACAGAACAACCGCCATCAAGAAAATTCAAAAAAATAATAGCGAAGAAGAAGAAAGTGACGAAGAAAGCGACGAAGTTGAAGAAGAAGACGAAGAAATAATTGAAGAAGAGGAACAAGAAGAGGAACAAGAAGAGGAAGAAGAGGAAGAAGAGGAAAGCGAAGAGCAAGAAGACGAAGACGAAGACGAAGAAGAGATACAAGTAATAAAACCAATAAAAATCATAAAAAAAGTTGAAGTCGAAGAAGAAGACGAAGAAGAAGACGAAGAGGAAGAGGAAGAAGAGGAAAGCGAAGAGGAAGAAGAAGAAGAAGAACAAGAAGACGAGGAAGAAGAAGAAGAAGTAATTATACCTGAACCTAAGAAAACAACGATCGTCCAAAAAACTACTGTACCTCGTGAAACGACAACAACTCAAATAAAAACAGTTACAACTAAAACTGTAGCTCCTCCAGTCGTAACGACAATCACTAGAAAAGAAGAATTTAAGCCACCGATTAAACAGCAATCACAACAATTAATGACATCGATTGGAAAAGAAGCATTGGTAGTAGACTCGACAACCACCGAACAGAGTGAGTCACTATTATTGCCATTGCTTCAAGGCTTACTGCATAAAAATATGCCTCAAATGCCTAATCAAGCAGCCAAATCAATTAATAATAATATAACTAATAATAAAAATTTAAATAATATTAATAGTAGTAATAATAAATTAGATAATAAGAAGAATAGTAAAAATAGTATTGCAACAGTAACACGTAATAATAATCCAAGTAATCAACAGAAAACAATTATGAATACTGGTGGCAGTAGTGGGAATAGTGGGGGTCTTCAGGTGCATCACGTTGAAGACTCTGGCACAGAAAGTGGTGAAGATCTTAAATTAATAGCAGCCGGTTTACGGGATTCATTATCGTTGCATTCAATTAAGAATCAAAGTGAATCAGACTTAGTAGCTGATGTTACAGCAGCTCTAAATCGTTTAGAATCTTCGTTACGTGAGGGTAAAGATATTCGATTGGATGCAAATAAACGAAATGCTTTACTAACACTTGTTGGACGATTACAAACTGGTCTTATATCACCAGAAAAAATTACTGCACCAACACCGGGTCCCGGGCAAGTACCAAGTGGTGATGCTGAAGATTCATCACCAGAAGGAGACAGTAGAAGACGTCCTGGACATCAGCGTTTTGCGAAAAGACGTAATCGTGCTAGTCGTCATACAGTCGGAGTTAGTCGAGAAGAACTGGCCGATGCACGAAGGTACATCGAAGAAATGACTATGATTGAGCATATGTCGAATTCAACTACACCAGAAGCGAATGTAGTCGCTCCACCAGATTTTAGTCAAGCTACTAAGCAAAATAATCCAACTTCAAATGTTCCAGTGCAATCAAACCAAACGCCGACCACAACATTGCGATCGAATATTGCACCGGCTCAAATTAGTAATAAACCACAAAATCCTGGTCAAAATCCATCAGATACTACTGCTTCAGTTCAAATGAGAGAAAAGAAACCCAAATATAAATTGACCAGACAATCAATGAGCATAGAACAAACACAACAAATGGATGAACAAATTACACCAACTAATGCGAGAAGACCTCTTTCCGAGTCATATTCATTTGGTGTTGGACAAAAAATTAATGAACGTATACAATTGGGAGCAGCGGCTAATGAAGAGGCTAAACGTTTTACCCAAACTAAACCAGCTGAACAGCCAGTTAAACCGAACCTGAGATCAGACGAAGATATTAAGTTTGATCGAACTGTGTATGAGAAGAATCTTTACAATCAAATGCATCATTCAAATCAACCTGCTTGGGGTTCAGTTTTTTCTGGACTTCGTCCGAGCGCTTATACTGAGGCAGCACAACAAACACCAGATTTTGGGAAATTCAATCGTTTTACAAATAAGAAATTAATGATGAAACGTGCTAACACAATTGACATACCAAAACCATTAAAATATATTAATGAGATGGAATCTGATTCGGAGGCTGAAGAACGTGGTATTAGTTCAACACGATCAATTGGGCTTAGAGGAACTGTACAAGTAAATGTTAAAAGTAAACCAAGAACAGTTGTACCACCATTTCAACCAAAAACTGAAAATGATCATAAATTTTTGGCATTTATTCAGAAACAAAACCCTAGTCAATCTCTTGGCTGGAACAATCCTAATAAAAGTCAATCGTCGAGCGTTCCGAATTGGAGTAATAAATTTGGTAACATAAAAAATGCTTTCGAAAGTGGAGCCGCAGCAACGAGTGGAAAACCGCCTATGCCAGCATTATCGGCGAAAAGTTTCTGGCAAAAATCAACTTCAACGGCAATGCAGACACACGAAAAAACTGTTAAACCACCATGGGCAGAAAAGCCATACAATAATGAAGTAATAAGTGCTTCCTTGCGGATAAAAGAACCAGCAAAAATGGAACCAGAAAGTCCAAAAATACATGTACCTAAACCGGTTTCTGTTAACAAATTCTCACATGCTCCGTTGTCTGCATTCAAACCGATATCACCAGTTAAAAATGAACCACCAGTTCAGTTTAAACCTATTCAATCTATGAATGGTACATTTATGGACAGTAGTCAGTCACATTTATCACCAACAAAACCTCCATTCTATCCTAGTCGTTCTCCACAAAATGCATCGCCAACAATAAGTTTACCTTGGGCTGGAAAAATTTCAAATAATAGTCGAGTTCAAAGTTTAGCTGCTACCAAATTTAATACACCTAATCCACCACCAAATCTCCCGCAAAGACATCATTCAATGCGAATGCAAGATCAATACTATCAGCAACGAATGTCCCAATATGATCCGGTACGCATTGAAAATAAAAGGCCATCTTTACCAAACGCACAACAATATATGCCGGATAGTTATTCTCCGCAAAGACCATCTTTACCAGATACATCGCAATATATGCCAGATCTTCATGCCCCACATTTGGTACAATCTTATCAAAATACTCATTATGCTCAGAATGGCTTGAAACAATCTGTGCCATACGCCAATGCCAATTATCCACAACAATCGAATGAACAACGATATGCTCCTCAAGTTAAAGTAGCTAAAGATGATTCAATTACAAATCCTCGAGGAGAACCATTGATTCTCACCAATGACAGACCATTCATTAGCCCACAGACTCCACCAACTCAGAAACCTTTGAAAATTTTCGATTTTCCAAGTTCACCAGAAAGTCTACAGCCTAGTCCAAACTATGCTCATAATGAAGTGTCTGATGATGATTTTAGTCATGATAGTATAATGGAATATAAAGCTGAAAGTAGGGTAATGCGAGGTCCAGTAAGTCAACAAGCAGTTACTGTAGGCAATCGAACTAATCGCATGGGGGAAGATAATGAAACATATGGAAAGAATTCAAAAGAGGCAAAGAGTTTACTTACTGTTATGAAAAATATTGGAACTAATAAACCACAAGAATCAAAACCAAGAGCACCGGCATGTATGTCACCTGATGGATTAACTTATAAGGCACCTATAGTTGAATCAATATTCGGTTCAAACAGGACTCAACAACAACAACAACAACGTGCTAGGCAACCACAGACGAATGGAAATTTGAAGTATCAAGAGAATCCGGCGTATATACCACAGCAAGTAACATCTCCAGGTGGTTACTCATCAGATGCACAAAGTCCTCTCAGTTTTTCAGAACCATATCATCCGCAGCAATATACTGCAACTGGATATCAACAAACACAATCGTTTGCCTCGAATTATCATTCAGAACAAGGCAGATCAAATCAAGGTCGCCCTATTATAACAAGTCCACCGAGTGATTATTGCCCACCTCCCAATTATACACCACAACAGCCTATAAATTATGTTCAACCAATTCAGCAAACATTTGTACCACCACAGGAGACTCATTTACCACCTCAGAGAGTTCCTACTCAAACTCAGCAAATATACATACCTCCACAGCAAATTCCTGCACAAACTCAGCAAAATTATGCCCCTCCAGTTCATCAGTCACAACCGAAACAAAAACAGGCACCTCAACAAAAGCCATATGTTCCTCCTGTAAAAGTTTCGCAACAAAAACAAACATATGGCCCGGTGCAGCAACAACAAGTTTATTCGCCCAAAACCCCAGATACGCCTGGAAGTAAATCAAGTATTCCTCCAAATTTTCAATCGTATGCACCAAAATCTCAACCGCAAGCTCCACAAAAATCTGTCCCCGCGACACCACTTGTTAGACAACAATCATTACCGAATCAGACACAACCTCTGATGCAACCTGGACCAGCAATTACGACCCCACATGGCCAATTATCTAATCATGCAAAACCGGCAAGTAATTTCCAGGCTCAAACAAAATCCAAAATTGTAGAAAGTAAAAAGGTTACACAAAAAACTGTAAGTTCTGTAACTCAGAAAACTGACACAACTTCGAAACAACTACCAACTAATAAAAGTTCAACAGTCTCACAATCGAATACATCTACGGTCGTTCAAAAATCTCCAGCACAGCAACAAGAAAATTACCAGAAAAATAATATCTCAAATGCCACAATGACTGTACATCAATCCCAAAGTAGAACAACAACTTCAGTTCATGATGGTGATGTAACTACAGAAACGACATCCGAAACTAAAAAAGAAATTATACCAATACTTAAGAAATTTGGTCCAGCTAGACCACATTTATATCATCCGAATGCCTATCAAAATCCTTTGGCGAATAAACAAACAACGGCTGTAACATTAACACCAAGAAAATTCTCCGAACCAAATATTGGTACACCAGCGGCAGCTGCTAAAACTACAAAAATGTTTGAAATTGCATCGAAATTTACAACACCACAAATTGTCGAAACACCATCAACACCAAATCCCTTGGGACTTGATGATATTCCAAGTAATATTGTTTTCAATAATGTTGGACAATTTTCAAATTCAGCACGTCAAACATTTGAATCATCCATGGAATCTATGATGACTACAAAATTTCCAGTTATGGGACGTCCAAATCCATTAAGTAAATCCGATTCATGGCATCAAATATGTCAATTACAGAATGCACCAAAACCACCATCACCATCACGTGGTTTCGGTACACAAGATGGTCATCAATTACGTCGTGTAAAATCTGGTCATACATTGTCATTACCAAAAATGTATGAAGCTGGTATTCATAAATCAGAAGTAAATGAAAAACAACGTACAGTTGCAGCATATTTTTCGGGACAAAAATCACCAAATTCATTATCAAGAAATGCATCACAAACAAATATTTCAGAACAAATGGCTACCGCTAATATGCCAAGTTCATCGGAAATTAATAAGAAACTTACAAATTCAATAACAACAATTAAGAAAACTTCAATAAATCGTGTTAAAACAACTGAAAAAGCTTCAATTCATAATCAAACTCCTAGCAGTGGATTGTCACGTAGTCAAACGATGCCACATATTGCAAATATTAATCTTTTGGATGAAAGTAATGTTGAAGATGCTTTCGAGCAATTACTTAAAACTTCATAAAAAAAAAAATAAAACTAGGAAAAATACTAATTAATTGAATTTAATTAGAAAAATCATTCCATTTTGATGTTAAGAAATTTCTTTTTAAGATAAACGAAAATGATATGACTTAAAAAAAAAAAATCGAAGAAAACGAAAAGAAAATTAAGAAAATTTAGAAAATTATAGAAAATCGTACTGCAAAATATTTGATATTTTAGAGGAAAATTCTAGATGAAAAAAAAAGGAAATATTCAGAAAAATATTTGACAAACTAAACTAAAGTAATTACTTTGTAAATAAATTAATTAAAAATTAAATTAAAAAAATTAAATGTGCCAAGAGGAAAAACTAAAATGATTTTAGGGTACAAAAATTTTCCGGTGATTAAGAAAACAAAACAAATTCTAGTCGAACTGTTTTTAAGATTTTTTTTTTAGTAGAAAAAAAAAAGAAAAACACCAAAAATTAATTACTTTAATTAATTGTTGTGATTATTGTGTTATTGTTGTCAAAGACATCTCTATTACTGTTATAAATATTATTACTACTCTTAATTTTTGTCTTATATTTTAATATTTGTAATATAAGTGAAGATAAAAACCAAAAACCAAAAAAAATAAACAAAATGGCTGCTTGTATTAAAAATTTTCCAAAAATAAAGGGACATATATGGTTATTTTCATAAAAAAACGGCTAATTAGAACAAAGAACTAAACCGTTTTTCGGATTCAAAAAAAAAAAAAGTGTTGCCCAACGTGCGCATCTCGAATCAATTTCTCAAATAACAAAGAACAATGTCAGTCATCTTCAGTTATCACTTCCTCTCACTCAAATTCGACTCTTTTTATTCATTTTTTTACATTAATTTGTTAAAATTATTTGTAAAAATAATATTAAATTGAATAATGAAGAAAAATGTCCTCTCACATATTACTACTACTAAAAAAACAAAAGAAAAGTCTTCAAAATCCAAAATTTTGTTTGATCATTTTTTATGCCAAATGAAAAAGAAAAGAAACATGCAACCATCATCAAGAGAGAGGGGGCTAGAGTTTCGATTTTTTTTTTTTTTAAATGAAAATTCATATATGTAATTTTATTTAAAAAGAAAAACAAAGAAAAATGGAAACAAATACGCATGCGCAATTAAAAATTGTTTTTGGGCAATTCTCATCGAATTTTCATAAAATTAGAAAACGAAATTTTTTAAAAAAAACTAGTTGCAACAACTCTCGTATTTATATCTCGTGAGTTTTCCGATTAAAATTTTTTAAACGTTTTTTTGTGCAATTTTGTGATTTATTTATTGTTATTTATTTACTTTATTTTAATTAACTTTTTATTTTGCAGTGAGTTTTTTTTTTACTTTGTGATATTACTAGAACTTTTCTGTGTGAATTATTTTTTAATTTTTATGTGCCAGCTTATTGCATGCTGTTAATTCGATTTCAGATTCAAATTATTAGTACATATCGAATATCGGTTATTTTTCAAAAGCTAAAATGTCCACGGAATCAGGCTTAGTCAAATATCTAAAACTGGCAAATCTAAGTTTTAGATTGGCCCTCATGGAAAACTCAAGAATTCTACAAGCCACGCAACAAGATAATCTTAAAACTGAGTTAAGTTAAGTCAAAGAATAGGTAATTGTAAAGTACCCCAACTTCCTATCACTGCTGTCACTTCTATCCACTGCTGGCATATATGGCGTTTACATGGCGACTTCAGAATTGACTTGAGATCGACTTGAAACTCAATTCGCGTTTTTTAGCTTTACTAGATTGAACAATTGACTTTAAATCCACTTCAAATCAACGTCAATTTCATAGAGTTTTAAGAGTCATTCACGTGCTTTTTTAAAAAAGTTTTCATTCTCTCTCTTTCTGATAGATTTTGACTTTGAAAATCGTCCGTGTTCTTTTGTATTTATTGCAACGTGTTTTTCTTGTACTTAGTGTTAAGACATACTGAATCAGAATTTTCTTCAGAAAACAAGCAATCAGGGGAACGGTTGAAAATTTATTCCTTTTTTCGGTTTTGGAGTTATACTAAGCTGTCAGAAATTTTAACTGCATCGAAAGTTTAAAATTCATATATTTCTTTTTTTAGGTTAAGTACGCCCGAAAATTTTTCTCTGAAAGAAATTCTGCCAGGGAACGATTGGTAATGAAATGAAACAAATTGATAATCAGCTGATCCGAAATTTAATTATTGTTCAGGGAAATATATTTGCATAATTTTTGAAGAGGATATTAAATAAAATCAAATCGTGTTAACAAAAATATCAACATTATATAATTGCTGATATTTTGTAATCATTTTTGAAACAAGTTATTGCATATGATGTACAAAGAAAGCAAATGAAAAAAAAATGTTTTTTTTCCTGAAGAGAATTCTGATTTAGTATGTCTTAATCCTTATTCTTGCTTCACTAGCTTTGGGTACTTTATCATTAGTGATACTTCGATAACACTTTTCACGAACAGAGACGAAAACAAACGAGAGATTTAATGTGCCTGGAAAATTTGTTTCTCCTGCTTCGATATATCATTGTTATCTATTCTATTTTAATTGTTAATCTGGAAATTGATTATGCAACTGTTTATCAGTAATATTGATGCAATGGTTTCAAGTTCTAAGTTACATTGGGAACATCATCAATTCCATTTTGTAAGGAAAATGTCCTTAGATCATCAGAAAAGACGTTGGCTGACTTGATTATTAGAAATCATACCCTTCAAGTGATCTGTGTTTAATTTGTAGCAGTCTATTGTCTAAAATTTCAGATCTCCATTCCCACATAAAAGCATGTTTGGCTATAAGCGTGTTAATTGAGCTTGAAATTCAATAAATCCTTGAAGCTTGAACCAATTTGTTTGATATTAAAGTCGTCTTTACGCGTTTTTAACTTTAAATTCGAATTAGGAATACACTAAAATATTTTACTTTTACTATATTTTTAACGAGTTGATCATATATATTTTTGAATCTGAAATTTAGAAGAACTTTGAAGCTTTCAATTTCTTCAATATTATATTTCAAAAAAGTTTTACTTCATTTTTGTATACGAATTGTTGAAAATTTTTTGTTTGAAAATTAAAGTTAAACCATATTTTTTTTAGTTATTTGGTAAATTAATTTATAAAACTCGAAATTTAATTTTAAGTTCAAACCATATTGTCCCTTTTTTTTTTTTGTTCGTTAATTCAAAAATTTTCAAAATGGAAATATTTTAACAAAATTTTTATGAATTTTTTTTTGTGTGGTTTGATATAATTTTAAAAATAAATTTTGCAAAAAAATTTAAAAACAGCAACAAAATAAATGCATGCGATTTTTGTGTGTAATTTTTCTAGAAATTTTTTTTGATTTTTGAAATTTCTGAATTTTCAGAAATATAAATTTTTCTTTTTTTCTTAGAATGAAAATAAAATATATTCTTTTTTTTTTTGTAATAATTTAAGATATATTCTAAAAATAATGGGTTTTAAATATTTCGGTTATGATTTTCGTTGAAGAAGAGCATTTTTTAAACGTTCTGCTAACATTTTTTTATATGTCAACTTTTCGATACCTTAAGGGTTGTTTACACAGAGCTGTCCTTGCGAGTAGACAGTAATTGTCAAGCCAACTGGCATGGAAGTTGCTGCGTGCATTCGACTGTTTACGGGTTGTTTACACAGAGCTACTAGCTATCCTTGCGAGTAGACAGTAATCGACTTTTTATACGAGCGCTGAAAATGACAGTTGCTATCATGACACCGAGAGAAGAACAGAAAATGATGCCTTCAACATCATTTTCTTTATATAATTGGACAAAATTTTACATAGTCTTTTGGGTGGACCACCTTCCAGACATTATGAAAATTCAAAAAAAAAACCTTTTAAATAGAAGATAATGATAATACACACCGATTTGAACGCTGGCCTGGCAGTCCCTGGTTTGTAGTTCACACAGTCCAGTTGCGAGCGAGTTAATGTCGTATTATGTGGTAGGAGAAAGCGAGTGGACAGTGAAAATAAAGAATGTTGTAGTAGCTCGAACGCCAGCTACTGTCCTAGTAGCATTACCAGTAACTCGCATGATACGTTTACACTATAACAGTAGCTGTCCTGCAGCTATTGTCTACGCCAACTCGCACGCTAGCTCGCACTGTGTAAATCACCTATTAGTCAAACGTCTGAACGTTGAATTTAGCGGTTGATTGCGTAGTCTCACATAGGTGCTACTGCTAAGTGGAGTGCTCGTAATAAACTTAACCAATAAATGAGTACAAAACTTTGATTTAAATTAACGAAAAGCCATAACTTTTAATTACAAGAAAGTTATTCGATTAATTAAGAAATTAAACCTACAGAAAAACTGTTTAATGAGAATATATCTTAAATAATTTATATATTGAAATTTTTGTCTAGTTCAAAATAAGTTTTAAAAAATTTAAAAAAAAAGAATATTAAAATTAACAAACAATATTTTATAGAAGTGTGTACGACCCAAACAACTCAAACTAAAAATGATGGTGACGCTGTCGTAACAACAACAACACAAGGTAAATTTTAAAGGAAACTGAAGGAAAATTATAATTTAAAAAAAAATTTTAATTAACAGTTACTACACGAACAATTGCACAAGGCCCAAAACCAATGTCACCATTTGCCAAATTTCGACAACTTGATAAAGAATTTGCGGCACAATCTCCAAAGTAAGTTCTAAGTTCTATAAATTTTTATATTAAATTAAAATTTAGACATAAAAGTGATAATAATTAGAAACACAAATATTCCAAGTCACTAACACTATTTTTTTTTTTAATTTCAATAAATCATTTCTTTAAGAGAAATTCTTTCTCCGTTTTATAAAAATTACTTTTGGTCCTTAATTCTTTAAAATTAAATCAAATTATTTATAAAATAAAAAATTATAAAAAGGAACAATTTTCATTTAACAAGTTTTAACTTTTATTATCCTTTTTTTTGTTTTGGGACGAACGGTTAGCCATTTTGTTTTTTTAAAACTAATTTCTTAATTCTATTTTTTTTTTTCATAATTAGAAAAATTCTATTTTAACCAACAAAATATAATAAAATCAATTGCAATAATTTTAAAAAAAATAAAAGAAAGCTTTAAAATTTTATTTCATTTAACAAAAGTCCATTTTTAATAATAAAAAGAAAGCTTAAAAATGGTAATTTCTATAAATTTTTAGGACAGCAAAATGTACACGACAGACTAAAGTCTATGAATTCCCAAATAAACAAGCCCTATTTTAGCTATAATTTAGCAATTTTTCATTTATGACTATTCTGGCGTTGTGACAAATTATTAGTCATAACCAATTTGTTACTACAAATATTATGATTAAAATTATAACTACTGAGATAATTTGTATTCTGGGAGACAAGTCATAATTATGTGCAAAATATTCATTTATAACAGTTTAAACTGTTATAATTCGAATGAGTTGTCATGGTTATTTGAGAAAAACTCTTGAAAATGTTTGTATAAGTGTAAAATTTTTATATAAGAGTAAAATTATTTGTGTGTTTAAAAAAATGGTGGAAATTATTCCATATTTATCAATTAAATCACTCACAGAACACATATAAAATTTCGTTAGCATATCAAATATTTTCGGTCAGAGCTTATGATATTTTTTTATGACAGTTATTAGTTATGATCACATCAGAATACAAATAAGTCTTTATAAAGTTATAACAGTGACGTCATGTTATGACCGTTATGACTGGGCTCACTGTTAATATCTTAACCAGAAATCTAGAAATCATTTTATTTGGAAAAATGACTATTTCTGAGCCTCTTAGGAACGATCGGCGACTGAGAAATTATATAATATATTTATTAAGGTTACTTTCAGATAAACTGTTTTGGCTAAATTGGCATTAACCCAGCGCAGTCATAACAAGTTCTGACTGTCATAACATGACGTCGCTGTCATTACTTTGTTTTAAAGACTATTTGGTATTCTGACCCGGTCATAATTAATAACTGTCATAAAAAAAATCATAAGTTCTGACCGAATATATTTTACATCAGAACGCAATTTTATATGTGTTCTCTGAGCGATTCAATTGATGAATATAGAATAATTTCCACCATTTGTTTTAAACACACAAATAATTTTACACCTATAGAAAAATTTCCAATCTATACAAACATTTTCGATAGTATTTCTCAAATAACCATAACAACTCGCTCGAATTATAACAGTTTAAACTGTTATAAAAAATTATATTTTGGACATAATTATGATCCGTTCGCTAGAATACGCAGCAGCAGTCATAACTTCAGTTAGAATATTGTTATCATAAATATTTATGACCGTAAAACTGTCACAGTGCCAGAATAAGCGGGGAAAAATTGTTAGGGACATTTTTAATGTTAAAACAAGCCTATTCTAAAGTAAATTATATTAAATAGAGTTAATATTTATTCATGATACTTATAAAGGATTGATTCCGGGATAGGTGGTGAACACATTCGCATAAGGGGTCTAAAAAATATGGAGGACCAAAGCTCGATTTGAGCAATGTCTCACTCATGTCTGTCGTGTACATTTAAAAACACCTTCATTAGTTATCCTTCATTTCATTTCTTAAAAAACAAAAACATTTTCTCATTAAATCGAAACAAATTTGTTTAGAAAATTGTTATATGTTTTAAAAGTTGTTTTTTAGTCAAATTTGTTTGTTTTCTTTTCTATTTATTTTGTTTTTGTTGTAATTTTGTTATCATTATCATTCGATTATTACCATTAAATATGTACAGCTCCCCGTTAACTCCTACAACACCCATGACACCAGGCGGTACGACGGCACCAATATTTCGTTTTACCGATCCGGGATTAAATGCACGCGCCGCCACTTTTAAGGAACAGCTTCTTCAGTGGTGTCAAATGAAAACTAAGGATTACGAGGTACCCTTTAATAAAAAAAAAAAAAAAACACTGAAAAAAGCACAAAAATACAATTAATTAAAAGCAATTTAAAAAATTTTTTTTTAGTTTTTGCGGATCTTGTGTGTTTTTTTTCGATTAAAAATTAATATCCTTTTTTTTCCAATTATTTAATTAATTAAAACAAAAAACAGATTTTTTTTTTAATTTTAAAATAATATAAATTATTTTTATTTTATTTTATCTTTGATTTTATTTTGGAAAAATTAATTATTTTATTTTATTTTATTTTTTTTTTTCAAATTAATTTGAACTTGTTTTAATGATTGTGAACATGAAATGTTTGGCAACTTTTACCCCATGACTCCATTGGACTTATTTCAAGACATATTTTCAGTCGGACTGGCAAAAATGTCCAATTTTTAGAGTCTCCACAAGACTTTTTTTCAGTCCGACTGAAAATAAGTCTAGAAAAAAGTCTAATGGAGTTACCTGGTTAAAAATTGTGAAAAAGGACAATGTTGAAAGCTTTGCCAGACATTTTGTGGGGACAAGCAAACCCAATAAAATGTAAATGCTTTCATAATTGAAAACCATGAGGACGTCACTGACAAAATGATCTTCAAAGGATTTTTTATGATTTTCTTTGGTTTCGGCTTTTTATTTATGCTTTTTGTTATGCTTTTCTAATTGGGGATGGTTTGGGATGGCTGCTTTTTTATCAAATTGCTTATTTTTTGTGTTCTAAAAAAAAATTTCCTTTTTATTTCTTAAAACTAATTTCATATTTTTATTTGTTTTTATTATTTTATTTGCCAATTTTAACAATTTAGATTATTTTTTACTAATTTTATCGTTTTTTGTCTTGTATTTTTTTCTTATAGAACGTTCAAATAAGCAACTTTAGTACAGCGTGGTCAGATGGTTTAGCATTTTGTGCCCTCATACATCATTTTCTACCGGATGCTTTCGATTATTCAAAATTATCAGCTCAACAACGTAGAGAAAATTTTGAACTCGCTTTCCGAGTGGCTGAGTAAGTATAAAATTTATTTTATTTTTTTATTAAATTCAATTACATAGAGACGAAAGAAAACGTACGAAACCGCTTAATATGGGAATATTCAAGGAACCAATTAGTGTCTCAATTATTCTTTTGGTCTTACGAGGGAAGGTCCCGATATTTAAAACTACTTTTAAACTGTTACAGAAGGAATTTAATTTGTAGCCCCTATTTTTCAACAATGTTTCTTACAAAAAATGTTTATTATAAACTAGCTGACCCGACAGACGTTGTCCTGTCCACATTTCAATAAATTTGTTTGTGATCGTTTTCTGGATTTGTAATTGTCTCGAATTTTCTTTTGCTGAAAACTTTTCCAGGACCATAACGAATAAAACAAAAAAAAAAAATTACACAAATCCAGGCATATGGTCTCGAGTTCATACAAAACTCCCATTGAAGAGAAGCATTTTCAGTTTTTCCCGAATTTTCCAGGAAAATTTTCCAATTTTTCTTTCCGTAATAACCTTATTCAGAGTACTACTAACATTTTAACAAAAAAATGAGCGAAATGGGTTTAGTCGTTCTCAAGTGATGCGCTTACCAACGAACAGCATGTAATTTTTATTTATATAGATAGATAGATTGTAGAACGAAAAGATCCTGTTCGGTTATATGACACAAGATAAAACCCCATCTCATACATATAGCCAGGATCGCAGGTATGTGCTGCCTACATAACGGAAGTCGAAAATGTAGTAAATAGCAGTCTCAATTGAGCAATCGTAAACGACTTTCGAATCTGATCGTTTGTACGTGCTCCAAAGCTAGTTAGTCCAAGTTTATAACCATATTATTAGTGTTTAATGTCGAACTGCGATACACATATAAAGTGTACTGGACGTAGTTCTGCAATATGTATGATGCTATTTCTTTTTGAATATGATTTCTTGGTTCATTGCGAGAAAAGAAATGTCTATCAGGGAAATTAAATTACAAATATCCACCAAGATACAGAGTGTTGTAAAAAGTCCTTGTTAAGGGCAACTTATAGGCCTCAAACAGACTAATTCCGTTATTGATTTTCTTCCGACCAAATATTTGTATTGTAACATATTGTATTGGAGGGGCTCGCACAGTTGCGGGTCCTAACACGTAGGACTTACATTATACCTCCTGCTTAAAAAATTGCTTGATTCGTTAGGTCTCTTCCCCGAATTGGTTAGTCCTTCTAATCAAGATCAGCACCGTAGTTACACGACAAAATAAAAAATCTCATACTTTAATAAATTTTCCAGAAACATTAATTAATTTTCTTTTTATTTCTTAATTTTTCTTTTTTTTAGTGAAAAAGCCGGGATTGCGCCTCTTCTTGATGTTGAAGATATGGTTGTAATGCGAAGACCTGATTGGAAATGTGTCTTTACATATGTTCAAACGATATATCGTCGATTTCGTAATTCAGATTAAAAATTGACTTGACTTTAAATATATTTTTAGAAAAATTAAAAAAATTAAAAAAAACCAATAAAACTGAACAACAACAACTATATGAAAATCTAAAAACAATTAAAAAATAATTAAAAGCTTTTTTTTTTTTTATATATATTTAAAGAAGAAACGAATTTGTTTTTGAGTGTTCTTTAAAATTAACTTTTATTTTTAATAATGTATTGCAGGGCAAATTGAGGCATTTTTTTTTAGTTTTATTAATTTTAATAACTTTTTTTTTTTTGTAGAAATTAAAAATAAAATCAATGCTATTTTTAGTTAATTATATTTATTTTGTGCGTTTTCTGTTCTATTCCGTCTGACTTAGTTGCTCAATGTTTTTATTTTAATCAATTACTTTGTTATTTGTACTTAATTAATTAAAATTAAGAAAATAATTTGAAATAATCAAAAATGTAAAATTTACTAATAATAAAAAAATATAAAATATATGAAATTTTTTTTTTAGTTTATAATAATTAAAATTTATTTGCAACAAATTTAAAAAAAAAAAAAGGAAAATTACAAAAATCCGTTAAAAAAAACAGTTGAAATTTGTTCAAATATTTAAATTCTTAAAAAATAGTACTAAAAAATATCATTTTTTTGAATTTTACTAATTTAAAAATTATTTAATTTTTTTTGTGAAATTTTTTGGTGCAGGTTTCAATTTCAAGAAAAAAGGAAATCTTTATATTCGAAAAAAAAAAAATTATTATTTAATTAAAAATCAAAATCAAATTATTCAAAAACTTTTAATCAAACAAAATTATTTGTTATATGTTTTTTTGTTAAATGTAAAAAATAAAAATAATAAAAAAAAAATATTTAGTATTTCTCAGAAATTTTTAGATTTAATTATTTCGTTTTTTTGGCAAATTATAAATTATTTTATGATTAAATGTTTTATCATAAAAAAAAAATTAACGAATTTTTATATAACTTTTTCTTTTTTTTGCATTAGAATGATTTTTGTTATAGAATATAATATAAAATTTTGAATTTATAGTTTTTATGGGGTTTTCAAATTGTATGGAACAGGATTTTGTTTCAAACCTTTTCTATATAATTTTGTTTTATTATAGCTTTACATTTGATCCCTTCAAAAATGTACAAGAACTTGAAAACTTAACATTCATATACTTACTTGTAATTGAAGTTCAATCCTTACAAGGAGCTGCTTTCCATTTGGCCACTTCAAGAAGATTAATATTAAGTTACTTACTACTTACATGTTCTTGAAGAGTGCGAATGGAAAGCGCCTAACGCCCGCCGCACACTTGAGCTAAACGAGCTAAATTACTAAGCTAAGCTACTATAAGTTTCTCGCTGAAAGTAAAAAATTCATCATTTGCATTGGTCGTTGCACACTTCAGCGAAGCTTTGAAACCACGTCGCATGGTCATCAGCGACACGAACTAAGCTCTATCACGAAGTTCAGACCTCAACTACGCGAATACGTTTCGCTGGGATCACTGACAATAATACAAATTATACGTACTTTCGGTATTGTACCCTCTCTTCTTTAGTGCAGTAGGTTAGGTAAATTTCACATTCTAGAGCACCTTCCGCAAGCCTATTTCTCTTAGGAATTTTAATATCCGGACTGGGTCAAAAGATTGTATCTCAATTGGGGAGAAGCAGTACGCCCCAACGTTTCTTCCTCCTACAGAGTAGTGCTTCACAGCCGGAGAGAATATGTATTCGTCCCCCTTGCAGAATCTGCAGGTGCTATCTAGTTCGAGACCTAGTTTTTTAAGGTGTCCTTTGATTTTGCAGTGTCCCGTTAGTATCGCTGTCAGCCCTCTTATATTCTTCTTATTAGTGCAGTCTTTTCCGATAGTCACTCTTACGCTGTTCAGCTTTTTATATCCTACTTTGAAATCTGACGACTGTACCTGTACATATCTTATTCTGTGACAATACTTTGAATTTTGTAATAAATAAAATAAAATATTTTTAAAATGGTTTTTTATAAAAGTTTATTTAAAAAAATGCCAAATAATAAATGAAAAATTAAAATAATACCGAATAATATCGAAAAAGGAGTTTTCGTATTAAATCATTTTCTTATTTTGCAATTTAATGTTTGTTCCATTTTTAATTAGAAAAAAAAAATTAAAAATTAATTTGCTGTATCAACGATTTTCATTAATCATTAAAATAACAAATCGAAGATTAGTTTTTTCCCCCCTCATTGTCTCTTAAATTGCACTAGAAAGTGTTTTACGAAAAAGTTTTAATAAATTTAGAATTTTTTTTTTTTTAATTACAAAATAAATTTCGAAATGAATTGTTTTTAATTCAAATTAATTTTGTAAATTTTTATATTCCTAAATTGAAAAGATCACTAAAATCAAAAGAATTTGCTGATAGATCATCGAATTGATTGTTATCGTCTTGATCTCCGAAATTCCACCAATGTAAAAATATATGTTTAATATTAAACATTGTGTTTATGGCCCAATCAAAATATAAAAAGAAATACATCGCTAAAATAAAGAAAAAAATTGTTAATTTTTAAAAAGAAATTCATCTTGTAATTCGACTTACTTGTTGCAAGAAATAAAGACGGACCCAGGAACATCATTTTGAATGTTGAACGATCACTTTCTAAATCCATAGTGTCCATTAACTATTAATAAAACGTTCGAATTTCATTAATGAGAAAACGGACTATAAACAATCGGCGACTATTTCAAAAATAGTATGGATCAGAAAAAAAGCACAATTTTAGTCAGCCCAGGCTAGTCTAAATTTCTCGATTTATACTAGAGACACACATATGGTATAAATACCATGATTTAAGAATGTTACGTAGTATACAACATGTATTTGAATGAAAGAATACAAGATTACGCCAACTCATATTTCAAATTGGTTTTTTTGCGCACCTACGTCATTCGAGACCTGAAATATATGTGAAAAATCACTATTATATTTGAATGAAATCGGGTCACATGTGATGTCATAAAAGTATGAAAATAAATATTCAAAATGGTCTACAGGCGTACAACCCAATCTTGTATTCTTTCATTCATGCCACACGTGTGTCACTTTATACCATTTAAAAAAATTAAGTATAAAATGATAGTGAAATTATATCAGCTATACTATAATATCGATACCACAGTATGAATACTATATGTGTGTATCTCATATTACGAGAGCTGCTGATATTTTACTACCTCTCAAGCCTAAGCCTGAATTTGACTTGGCGGTTTAACACACGGGTCAGATATATTTGTGAAACTGTTTTCATATCGTACTGGAAGGCACACGTACATATAGTATTCATAACTTTGTATCGATACTAAAGTACTAACACACACTAAACGTAGTGTCAAAGTTTCATCCATCCATAAAATTTAGGGTTTTTTAATGATGGTTTCTCCATTTTTCGATTCGCTATTTTCCCATACAACAAAAAGCCACGCTACGCGCTTGAAATGGTTTAAAACTAGTATTCAGTGACACACATGTGACATATTCGATGATATTCCTCTAAATCATCATAAATAGCCTATGTGTGGCTCTAGTATTAGGGATATATTCGTTAACAACTCCCCAAAATTATGTTTTTATCTTCCTTTCACAATACTAACTAAAAGAAAATTCATTTTTACCTGATTGGAAGTTAAATACACAAGTGTAGTGGCCGACATCAAATTCGAAACTTTCCGAAGTAAACTTGTAAAATAGCGTTTATAAAAGAAATTCAAAATCAAAAGAGTATAATCACGTTTCTCAGGTGGAGGATTATAAAGTTCTCGACAGATTTCACAATGACGACTTCCTCGTAATCGTATCCATCGATGCAAACATTTGAGATGAATAAATCCCTAAAAATGAAATTGAAAATATAATTTCTTTAAATAAATGTTTTATCTATGAAAGTAACTAACCACAGTTCCAGTACACTTACAAGGTGTGGGAATAAGTTCCAGCGAAATACTTTTATAACGACAAATTCGACAGACTTCTTGATTTAAATCGTCCTCACTGAAAATGTCGGGTATTGATGAACTCTTTAGAATTGTTGTTGAAGCAGAACGTTTAACAGTTTCATATAAACGGATTGCCCTTCGATTTGAAATTAAAGATGGATCTCTTCTTAAATTTGGACGTTCAAAAAATTGATCAAATGATGAATTCGAATCATTTTGACCATTTAATTGAAGAATATGAATATCACTCATAATAATAATTTTGTTTGGGCTATTGTTTTTTTTTTGTTGGTTAAATTTATGAAAATCGGAGATATTGAAGACAAATTTTTAATTCGACATCAAGAAAATTTTTGCTCTTTAACCAAGAATTTTTCAAGTGACACTAAAGAAAATTTAGAATTATAATAAATTTGTTTAGTTTTCATGGAAAACTTTGATTTAAAAGAAAAAATTTAAAAATTTTTGAGTAGATTTTTACGTTTCAAAATTAATAACGCCTAAAAGTATGTTAAGTAAATTGAAAATTTTGTTGAAGGAGAGATAATTTTTAAAATGTTTGAATTAATTTAATTCGTTTTAAATATTAAATTTTTCAAATTTTCTATTTATTAAATGAAAAGAAGGGAAAATAAAAGAAAGTAAATATTTTTAAAAAAAAAATAAAATTTTTTTTTTCAAGAATCGAACCAAAAAACCAAAATTTTTAGTTACTTTTCTTATTCATTTTAAGTTGGTATACCTGAATGAAATATAAAAATTCGCCTGTTGCGATCAAAATAGAATGTGTCATTACTTTGAACTAATCAGTGATAGACAACAAACGAAAAGAACAATAAATTATTGGTTTTTTTTTTTTTAAATTTATTTTTCAATTTTAATAATAACACATTTTCAAAATAACTTAAAATAAATTTTAATTACCATTTATATATTTTTTTAAATATGTATACGAATAGTATTTGATGTGTTTAATAGTTTTAGACGTGCAAAAAAGTTTTGTCCTCCCTGTGTGAAAAATTTTGTGCAATTTTAATACATATGTCAGTTTAGCAAAAGAACAACACCAGTGGAAGGAACGAATCACAACATGGCGGCGGAAGGTTTGGCCAAAAAACCTGCAACTCTATATAAACAGTGTTTAACAACGTACGTGGCGAACTTAAATTATAATGTCAGCACTCTGGATGATGTTAATTACCTACGTTTATTGCCGCCAATTGTTTTGGCCGATATATACGTTAAGGTAAGTGAAAAATGGTTAAAAAAAAAAAAAAGAAAATAAAAATTCCTACACCTTTTTTTCCCACACCTGTGTGTGAAAATGAAAGCGTCAAAAAACAACCCAAAGAAACATATACGTGCCGAGAAAATAACAAGATTCCTTTGTAATATTGAGAAGTTGTTAGGTTTCATCATGAAATGGAAAGCAACGAAAATATAAAAAGGAAAAAAAACAAATTTTCTTTTTCCCTTTCCCTTTAATAGATCAGTGTTTTTTTTTTATTCAATAAAATTGCATTCTTTCTCATATGAGGAAATCATGTAAAAGTGCGTGTCAGTGTGTGTGTGTGTTTTGTGCAAAATTTTCAGATGTCATATTTTTTTGACAATTCTTGGTGAACAAAAACTTTCAAGAAAATTTATGAACTTCTTTTTTTCCCTGAAAATAATTTTCCAATTCTTTAAAATAATGCGTACTCAAAAAAAAAGAAAAGAAATTAAGTACGCAAAAAAAAGTATATTTCCATATTTAAAACATTAATGTTTGTTTTTCTTTTGTTCACATAAATTTGACAGAAATCATATGGTCCAAAAAAAGAAAAGGCAAAAAAAAAAAAAAAATGAAAAACTAGTTGGCGAATATCCAAGATTTTTTCGAACAAAAATATTTATATTTATTATTTTTTGCGACATGTTTTTTTCTTATTTTGCGCACATTCCAGCCTCTCTGATTCACACGTAGTACAAAAATTTCCTCGACCTGCAATAAAATAGCCCCAAAACACCTACGCTTTTCCGGAATTTTTTTAGTACATTAAAAGGCAATTTAAACTTTGATTTTTTTTCCTCATAAATTCTTATCTGAAAATAATTTTAAGCTTTCAACTCTTATTTTTAGGTCAGGACTTTTGAGTGACTTACATTTTTTTTTCATTTCAAGAAACCAAAATTATAATATTTTGATGATAAAATTAGAAACAACGGAAAAGACTCGGGGCGAAAAAAAACATCAAGTTCAATAATACTACGGAAATTATGAACGATGAAAATCAGAAAATTTTATATAAAAAAAAAATATGTTTTTTGTCTTTTTTTTTTGTTTACACAATTTCTAAAAATAATTTTTTTTTTTTAAATGCATAGAAAAATGAGGTTATCGACTGTAAAAATTGTTTAAAACAAAAAAAACAAACAAATTAATCGAAAGTTCGACGCTCCTCAGAAAGTATATATTTGAATTTTCACTTCTCTTAACCCTTTGCCTTCCTTCGTAAAGCCGGTGAATCACGATCGTCAGGGAAATAATTCGATAACTAAAAAACCAATCAAGATATAAGAATTGATTGATTTCTTTTGTGAATAAATGTTGATTTCATTAAAATATATTTTTTTTTTATTTCTCTTTTTTTGTTTGACCAAAAAACAAACTAAGTTTTTTAGTAAAAACTCTGTATTTCACATTTGACTGGTTTTTATTTCTTTCAATTGCAATGGTTTAAGGTGACACCTACAAGCCGCCTTTAAGGTGTAATACACCAGATTGCTCTTGGTAAAGGGCAGGGAAACATTTTAAAAGCATCCTAATTAAAAGAATTGCTTATATAATCTTATTAATTCCTAATTTGTTGTGAAACAGGGCTAAGGTAATGCGCCAGCGCCTTAATATGAATAACTTTCCCTTGGGAATCATCAATTTGATAATATTTAGTTACAGAATGATGAAAAGACTACAAGAGCCGGAGGTTATTGGTTTCTTCACGCAATTTTTAATGAAAATTAATTATAATATATCTTCATGCCTTATGGTAGATAGTACAGACCCGAGGGTATATCAGTTTTGTCATTAAGTGTGTAACTTATCGAAATAATCATCGTAGAAAGATTTCAATGATGTGGTTTTGTACAAAGTCCGTCTTAACTTAAAAACGCGTTATCTGATTTTGATGAAATTTAGAACGTGAGTTGGTTATTCCTTAATTGGATTTGGTATTGCATTTTAGTAAAATTGATCAAGGAAGAGCGAAGTTATTAAACAAAGACCAGGGTGACAAGCAATGGAATCGTGCAATTCGATTAATAGTAAATCGTATCGAAAATACATTGCAATTCTTATGCTTTTTCGATACGATTTCATCGAAACCAAGTTACACGATTCTACCTCAGAAAGTTTTGTCGATTTTTTATGTGGTTTTTCAGATTTAATTGGAGAATTTGTAAAGGAATTTTGTTTAAATTAATTATATTGGTTAAATACATAATTAGGCGATACCATGGTAAATTTCAGTCAAATTGGTCCAAGGATAGTGGAGGAAGAAATAATCCTAGGGGAAAATAAGCTTATTGATAAAGTTTTTTTGATGTACTTTACTAACTAATACACTGATTTAAATAAAAGTTGCACATTAGATTTATGCTATTAGGATTTAGGTTATCTGCAAATTAGAGGAAATTTTGAAAAGATGAAACAAAGTTATGAAGAAAAAAATTAGAAATTTTGTTAGTTTTCACAGTTTATCTGTCCCATTTTTGCCATAGGGCCGATTTTCAGTTACTATATCTTGTTTTTTTTTCTTTCTGTCAAATTTACCATTTCTAATTTTTCATATTTTATATCTTTTCAGATGTCTAGATCAGAAAAACTGAAGGATATGCTACTCGAACAATTGATCGATTTAGATATATTTGCTCGTTTATTGCGTTTCAGTTCGGCACGTCAAAAATTATTTCGTTGTGTATCAGCATTAATGAGTAGCGGTAAACCGGTTGCAACACAACTTCAATTAAAATATATTATGAAATATCGAATTGTAGCAAAACCGGAACATTATGATAGTCCAATTGGAGATTGCCTAATATCAGATCCAGCTCATATATTTAGTGATGATTTCGATATGGATTCAATTGATTTTGGTTTACGTCTTGGTTCGTTTCTATCAGAAGCTGGTTGGTTATCTGAAAGTATAAATATATTATCGTGTGTTGCAAGTATGCTAGAAAAATTAAATCAGGATTATTCAACGTTACTAGTTCGTTTAGATTGTTTACAAAGGTTCATATTTTTTATTTTGTTTATTTTTAGTTTTTCATTTTCAAAGTTATATATTTCAATTTGTTTTTATTTCTATTTTGTTTTAATGTATATAAATTATTCTTTATAGATTATTACATTCAGAAGCGACACTTTGTAGTTTCAAATCGGCTGATAGAACTTACAATACAATTTTAAATCTTATTGATAAAATCAATCCCGAACGTATTCCAAACAATTTATTAGCTAATATTTATACACAATTTTCGGAATTATATTTTTCACGTAGCGAATACGATTGTAGTCATAAATGGAGTGTTTTAGCATTAAAAGAATTACAAGCTACCACACCAGAAAAGTAAGTAGTTAATATATATTTATATGATTAAATTACTTTTATTGATTTTAATCATTATTTTACAGAATTATTGTTGATATTTTACGACAAGCAGCTAAATCTTGTGTTGTTAAAAGAGAATTTAAACGTGCAAATATGCTTATAAGTCAAGCGGTTAAAAGGGCAAGGTATATATATTAAGAAATCTAATCTAATCAATTGTATCGAATATAGATTTTCTAATTATTTCATTATAGAATTGCGTTTGGTAAACATCATCAAAAATTCGCTGATGCACTTCTTGATTATGGTTTTTTCTTATTAAATGTCGATTCAGTTTATCAAAGTGTTAACGTCTATAAAGATGCATTAGATATTAAACGACATATATTTGGTAATCGTAATTTTCATGTAGCTATTGCCCATGAAGATTTATCATATGCATATTATGTACATGAATATAGTTCTGGAGAATTTCAATATGCCCGTGAAAATGTTGAGAAAGCAATTGATATAATGAAAGATTTAGTACCGAGTAATCATTTAATGTTGGCATCAGCAAAACGTGTTAAAGCATTATTACTAGAAGAAATTGCATTAGATAAAATGGTCTCAAATAATGGTAACGATGAAGAGGGTCTTCTATTACAATCTGAGGAACTTCATAAATGTGCATTACAATTATCTCTAGAAGCATTCGGTGAAATAAATGTTCAAACAGCTAAACATTATGGTAATTTGGGGCGTCTTTATCAGAGTATGAATAAATTTGAGGTATGAAGAAAAAAATTATTGATAAATTAGAGATTATAATATAATAATAAGTTTTCTTCTTTTCATTAATAGGAAGCGGAAAGAATGCATAAAAAAGCTATTAAAATAAAAACCGATCTTTTAGGACCATATGATTATGAAGTTGGTCTTTCGATTGGTCATTTAGCATCATTATATAATTATCATATGAAAAAATATCGTGAAGCCGAACAATTATATTTGAGAAGCATTGAAATTAGTATGTTTTATTGTTTTAATAATAATAATGTTAATGCGTCAATTTTAAATGAATGTTTTTGTTTTTATAGGTCTTCGACTATTTGGTAAAACATATTCTGGACTTGAATATGATTATTTAGGTTTATGTCATGTTTATGAGACATTACATGAAATCGAAAAATATCTTGAATATGCAAATACATTAGAAAATTGGCAAATGTTGCGTGAAGGAAATGATATTATGAATGTAAATATATAAATTTGTTAAAATATTCTTTTTATCTTATATCTGGCTTTTCAATAAGAACTTTTTGTTAAAAATCTTAAATTGAACACACATTTTGAATGAAAGTTCTGAATTTCTTTATTGAAATATGTTGTAGATGAATGAAAAACAATATCTGATAAATATTCACCACGTTC
Organism: Xylophagus ater; assembly: GCA_963422695.1. Taxonomy (NCBI): domain Eukaryota; kingdom Metazoa; phylum Arthropoda; class Insecta; order Diptera; family Xylophagidae; genus Xylophagus; species Xylophagus ater. The sequence continues at coordinate 7,014,796 of OY730478.1, forward strand.
ACTGATATCGATTCTTTTGACAAAATTTTCGATCAGGTTTCTGCATAATTCTGATTCTATCTCGCGAATTACGGCCCAAAGATATCGCCAACCCATAAAGCACACCAAACACGAGATTAATGTATTGATTGTTCGACAACTCATCTTGGATTTTCAGAAGCCTAAATGCAAGAATATTACTTATTAATGTAGCCATTCAAATGAAAATTAAGTTCGTCAGAAAGGATGATTTTTTTTTTTACGAAATGTAGTTTTCAGAGATCTGCTATTTTTATAATGGATTTGAAGTTTTTATCAAGCGAAATTGAATTCATTATAACAAAATGTAACTGACTGACTGCAATTATATCAAAAAACTGAATGATACAACACTCATCACAAGCAAATACAACCCTCTATTGAAAAAAAGAAGTTCTTATTGAAAAACCCTATATATAGGATATATATATGTATATATATATATTAATATTTGTTTATATTCGATCTTTTAGAAACCGATGTATCCAGAATTACGTGATGATACATCATTGGAAGAATTAACACGTAAGTTTTTTGAAATGTGTTCAGATACATCAACAGCAGCTTCAGTTTCATCACCAAATTCATCACCAACGGCAGTAGTACCTTTACAAGCGTAGATATATTAAAAAAATAAAAATTATTAATAAAATATAGTTTCTTTTTTAATAAACATTTATATATGTATAAAAAAAACGCTGATATTATTTTATTAAAACAAAAAATTAATTTTAATCAAAAGAAATTATTAATTATCTATCTTTTAATTTTTTTTTTTTGTAACTAAAGTGTTTAAAAAATTAACTAAATACGAGAAAATTTCATTTTGTTCCCAGTTTTTTTTAGTGTAAAACAAAAAATTTTTTAAAAAAATTCAAAATCTCATTTTTCTTAAAAAGGAATTAATTATTTTTTGAACAAAATAAATAATAGAGTGACAAAAAAATAAAACAAAATGATTATATAATTTTTAAATAGAAAGAATGTGTGATTAAAATAAAATTAATTATTTTAATTTAAGAAAAAAAATTTATTATCATGCAAAAATTTAAATGTTTCTGTTTACACATCTCTTAAATTATTGAACCTATTTACAAATATTAAAAATATTAGAAATATTATCATTGATTCTGGCTTAATCAAATAGCTTAGTTAGCAAATAATATATATTTTACTAAGTCTCTTTTAATTTTCTTTAATTTTAGATTTTAGTGTTTTTTTGAAAATCTCAAGAAATTAGTTTGTTAATGAATTTTTAAAAACACACGAAAAAAAAACGTGCAAAATTATTGTTAAAAACAAAATAAAAGGAAAGGAATTTGTTCATATAAACAATACACAAAACCCATTAAGTTATCCCAGAAATATTTTAAAATCAGGTTTTAAAAACCTTTAAAAACAATTAAGTAAAATAAAAGATAATAATCCAAATTATAGATGTTTTTTGAAAATTATTTTTTATTTTTTATAATTTTTTTAATTTTTCTTATTTCTTGTTAGTGATACCGTATTTAAGAATTTTTTAATTAAAAGAATTAAGAAAAGCGATTTAAAAAATTAAAAGAAAATAGAAAAAAAAATAGTTTTATTTCATTATTTGTATAAATGGAAATTTTTTTTTTTTTAAAATAATTGTGTAATAAAGATAAATAAAGTTATTGATAAAATATTAATTGAAATATATTAGAATTATTAGTTTGAATATAAAGGGTGCTTTAAAATTCACGCAAGACGTAATTTTAATAGAAAACACAGGATTGGCATTCTGTATAGCGATAGGCGATTGTCACTTGTGGCCAATTTGAAATTGATCGCCACATATTTCGGCATTATGGAAGGTGATCACTTCTCGCCTCAACTTAATTTTTTCATTAAAAATTGGCAAAACCATAGACATCAACTTCTAAAATTATATGAAAGCGACAAGGTTAGAGCTGTCGCTTCAAATTCATCAATATGCGGCGATATCACCAGGTTTATAATTTCAAAATTTTCAATTTTTTATTGATTCAATTTCCTACTCCAAGGCGTCGGTAGTCGTGGACTTGTTAGCATAAACCTTAGACTTCGGAAAAAGGTCCAACGGCCAATTCTGGAGAGAGATTATATAACTTGATTTGAAACAAATCCTTTCGAAAAAGTATAGGAATGTCAATGCGTTTACGGTACGATTTAGTTTCAATCGAAATAGACAATTGCACTCCTGGAATGGAATTTTGTATTTCGATCCAACTGAATTTTCGATTCGATTTAATATTCGATCTGAATTCTTTTTGGCATCCTGTAAAATCATCGTATCGTAAATTAGTGTGGCCTTTGAGAATTCCACGCAAATGGTATAAATTTTCAAATTGCCCGATGAAATGTAATGAAATTTTGACAGCTGGTAGTTTTTTTTTTGAAAACAATAATTTAAAATGTTTGTGTTTTAGATTTGTTTTTAGTTTTGAATTATTTTTAAATTAATATTTAATAATTAATATTAAAATTGTTGGTCTCAGTGAAACAAAATATCTTTAAGTGTCTTCGGTCCTAAATTTGGCGTCGTTTTTTTTATTTTGTTATACTTATAATTTTCACTTCGCTCTTAGGGCCATCTTATTTGGTTGTAATTTCATGAAAATCTTGATAATTTTTTTAAATTCAATACTTTCAAGTTAACTTTTGCAAGCTTGGGATTTTTTTGCATGAACTCAAGTGAAAAAAAAAATTTTTAAAAAAATATTTTTTTTTTTTTTTTTTTGTGAAAACTACAATATTTTAGTAAAAATTTAAGGAAATAATTGTCAAATTTCTTGTACTTGGGTTTTTTTCATTAAAGAAATTAAAAATATGACAATAAACATAAAAAAAACATGTTTTCGACAACTCAACACTGATCGAATGAATTTTATACGATCACAGTATAAAATATTTTCGATCCAATTTTAGCCGATACCAAATTGGTTGGTCGAAGTCGTATATACGATCCAATTGGGTCAAATCGAAATACAAAATTCCATTCCTGATTACCAGCACGGGAAATTACACGACCAAGAAATGAAACAACAAAGGAGTGCGTATGTGCCTGCAAATTCGTGGAAGCCATTTACCTGATATGCTATTCCATACATAACCGTATACTGTATACTTGATGAATCAATAAAAAATTTAAAATTGTTAAACAGTATAAAGGTCCAAACAGAATTAGGGATTCACGACGCATTAAATGGATTTGTAATGGATACTTTTTCAATTAGACTACACAGAACACGACGGACTGTTTTTAATACAATCTGAAAACTGAAAACCGTGAATCCGTCGTTTGTTTCCCGCATTAAGGTTCAAGTAGAAAGACTGATCCACGACATACGCATTAAAATTTAAAATATATACGTTTTCAATTAGACTACACAGATCGCGACGGATCCATAACGGACTATTTTTAATACAATGTGGAATCCGTTGTAAGTACGTCATTCTGTTTCCCGAAATACTCTTATTTGAAATATCCGGACCCTCTCGTACCACGGGCTCTATATGACGATCTGAACCGAAAATTTACAATACTGTTCATGTCTCATATTGCATGATATAAAAAATATGTAGTAATTATACATATTGTAAGATACACAATAAGGAGTAAAGGATATAAATAATATTCCATAAATATTTTTAAATTCATGATCTTACAATGACCTAATTGGAAAATAGGAATGAGCTCAATTAATTCAAAAACTTATCAAAATGAAGAAATCGTTTATAAATTGTAATTTGTTATTTGATTGCGTTAAAGTTACATAAAAATAAAATACTTAAGCTTTTCGGAATCATAATTAAACTTGTTTTTAATTATTTTTAATTGCGCAATTAATTTGGGGAATTCGGTCAAACAACATCTCACCCATAACGAAATTTTCAAAAATTTTAATCAGAATCTAATAAATATTTTGGAATTATTCTCTTCAATATTTAACGAACTGAAAAGAACTTCAATTTTAAGTAATAATAATGAAGTTGTAATTTCTGTGTTTAGTCACTTTCAATTTTTAACATTGAATTGGATTTCATCGAAAGTCTTGTGCCGAAAAAACTTTAGAAAACTTTATTAATGGAACAAAATAACCGATGAAAGTGCACGTACCCGAAAATTTATAGTGTTAGGTCATTGACTTGTTTTTTTTTTCATTTCTTTAAAAAAATAATTTATATATGATTTTTATTGATGAATTTCTTTTTAACCAAAAAGATCGGACTTTTCCGACATTTAAAGGAGTCAATTCAATTCAGTTGCAATCTTAAAGGTTTCGAGGATCGATCCTATTTGAAAATGTTTTAATTAATTTTATTTTGAATAAAAATTAGCAATTCTTTTATTGGACTTCATTCACGAACAATTTGGATTTTTGGCACACAAAACTAATTTGCAGTAAAAGAACATAATGATCCAACATGATCATAAAGATCATTTCATTTGGAAGATAAAAAAAAGAGAAATCATCCGGCATAACTGGTTTTATATATGTTATAACATATTCATTAATATATAAAACAGTTTTTAAAAAAATCAACTGATCGTGTTTTGATCATTTTTTTCCAGCAATATTAAAAATGATATTTCCCAAGTCAATTAAATTAACACTTTTATGATTTCTGTATCAGTAAGACTGGATACTGAGTTCGGTTCTACAATTTTAATAAGGAAATTGAAATTCTTCGTTTTGTAAAGTTCATGATCAATATTTGCTTCTCTTGTAAAATATAAGAAAACCGCTAAAATAATGATAAAAAATTATTATTTCCGGTTTTTTATATGTAGAATTGAAGGTTTCAAGTTTTTTTATGGTATTTATTATTAATGTAATCTTAAAAAGGCTCTTCCAAGATGAAAAACAATATAACATTGAACTTTGTTCGTTTTACACTAATATATTTGAAAAATGTTAATTATTTATTTTATGAACTTTGAATGAGCTTTACTAAACACAGTTTCATAATACGCAATTCAAATTATCATTAAAACCAAGAACGTTACAGTTTATTTATGTTTCAGGTCCTTCTTTGGATCCCATCAAAAGCTGTATTACTCAGCCACTGTGAGATATGTTTTCAAGTTTTATAATTTTGGATTATTCATTATTTTTATGCCCTATGGTAGGTACTACCAGAAAATATTTCTGCTACTAGGCCCCAGAGAGGAAACAAAGTTATGGTGAAAAAATCTTGAAGAAATATTATTAGTTTTCTTAACTACCAGTCTTTTCAAAACTTCAGATAGTTGCTTAAAGCAAGCAACACATATAAGGTCTGTTTTATTTGCCACTTGCTCTGAGGTATCGCAAATTTTTATATTGAAAACAAAAACAACAAAAGAGCAAATCCTACACTACTTTCAGATCAGGTGTAACTATCACACTCGAAATTAGTTCAGTTTTCTACCATAAAAAATGTATTAGCTAAAAGTTTCTCATTTCATTACAATACGGTTGCTAACATTTGAATTAAAGCTTTCTCCTGTTCGTTTTATTTGCCACTTACCCTGCTCCAGGGTAGGATATGGCAAATAAAACAGACCTATTATCATTCATAAGAAAACGATTAAACGAAGTATCGAAAGTAGTACAAAGTGATATTATCAACATTCATATTTCTACTATAGGGCATTAAAAAATCGGCTATAGGACTGTTTTAAGTTAATATAGCACATATATGTTTTTCTTCGACTCAATCTTTATGAAGGTCTGTTAAGTAATTCCTTTCGCTTTACTTATTGTTTTGCATTTATTTTGAGGACCTTCACGTTCGATGTCTGATACTAAAAAATTGGCTAAAAACTTGTATTCCAATTTAATACAAAAGTCGACTAAAATCTATAATTTTGCGTTCATAAAAGAAAAAGAAAAAAAACATGAAAATCAATCAAATATCATTTACATTGAATCCAAAGTCAATGATATAACAGTGAAATAATATAAAGCTTATTATACTATCTAATTTTTATATATGCCCTCCGGTCAGCGTTTTGTCACACTAAACTTGTATACATTACCCTTCATCAATATTTCTTTGTGCTCCAACCCACCCACCCACCTATCTCTAATATTTCAGTTTCTAAATAGATATATTCTTACACTATAAATTATAACTTTTACTTGCGTAAAGTTTGAAAAAGGTAAAAGCTTTTCGGCCAACATGTATGTCAGCTTTCTTTATGTGCCGTAAATCATATACAATTGAAGAACTATTACGAACGATAAAGTATAACATTTAAACAACAACAACCAACAGGTAAGTTTCATCATTGCATGTAAAACGTATGAATAAATACTATCTACAATAAGTACTAATTAATACACAGGGTGAAACATAAGTAGTTACATAATGGATTTATTATTGTACTTGTTTAATCCATTTAGTTTTGAGACTACTTTTGTTGGATTCATCATGAGTCTAAAGAAGGTTAGGTACCAAAATGTTAAAGAACAGCGACTAAATAATGCAATCTGATTTTTTATGAATTTTGTAGGTTTGACCTCAATATTTTGTATAATTATTATCGGATTTTTGTTTCAACTGTAAACTGGACACAGGAGTAATGCAAGAAATTGCCAGAAAATTATAGGACATTTTTTCAAGATTATTGCGGGGATACCACCAGGACCGCTGGAATGATTACCTCTTAATTAATTAATATCTTCAAACACTGAGTTAACATCTAGGTATATTAATTTTGCCAAGAGCGATCTTCGGAAAATCATTTAAATACTTAGAATCTTCTTTATCAGGTTCAAAATTATCGTCAATAAAGGCTTGAGCAAAGAAACATGTTTAACGTATAGGGAACTCAAGTGTACCTGTATCTCAACATTCTTATCAACAACAATACTATACTCAATTTAACCTAGCTAAGAAAATTGTTGAGCAGTTGTGCGGATTGAAGAGTTGTGTGGTCGAGTTGGCAGATGCTGTGTTTTGCAACGGTAATGTTTTCTTTTAAAATATTTTTATCTTTCTTCGATTTTGTATGCTTTTTTCTTTTTCTACGATTTCCATTTCCTTTATGTTTTCGACTATACTCGAACATAATTTCGATTCGATATTTCAAGTCATTGGCTCCATATATGTTGATTAGAATTTCGATTCGATCTCGACTCGATCTTACGACTTTCCATGCACTATACATAATAATTGACTTCCTAAATTGGCTTCTTTGTAGAATAACGTTATATAAATATCACTTTTATTTCACCCTGTATTTTAATTTATGGTCACCTGGACGGCCTCGATTTTTCTATAGAAAATTTTTATAAGATTTTATGTTTGTATTTTGTTTGTGTTGTTATTGTTTTTAGTTGGATACGAATATTTATTAAAAAAAAAGAAGTAACTTACTATATTGGAGATGGAACTTGTACACAGAATATTGTTAGTAGTCTACCTGCTAAGAGACCATCAAGACCCACCAAGTTTAGCGGGAGTTTTTAATTTTAAATACCAATTGATTTAGTCGATTATAGATTTTCGAAAATGTTAAAAACGTATTTTTGTTTGAATTAAGAAAATCAAATTGGATTTTTATGCTTTTTTTGTTGTTTGATTTCAGTGAAATTATTTTAGTGAATCTTTAAAAACGCGAATTAAAAAACAGTTCTTAGATTCAATTATTTTGAATGGATTTTCGGTTGTGATTCAATAAAAAAAGAAAAGAAAAGGAAATCTGTTTGACCGATAAATTTTTCCTCATCCAAATTGTTCGTTATTAAATAATCGTGTGAAATTCGTTTTGGGAATATTTGCAATGAAATTTTTAAAAATGAAAAAATGAAAGTTTTTTAATATTTTTTTAAAATAAGAAAGAAATACGCTAATTTGTGAAAATATTTGCCTTTTCATATAAAATTTTTTTATTTTTTGTTAATTATTTTAATTTTTTATTAAGAAAAAGCGAAAAATTCACTTAAAAATTAATAAAAAATTCATATTTATTGCCAAAAAAAAAACTAAGAAAATCAAAAACTACTAAATTTGTCATTTTTATGTCATTTTGAAATTATTAAAATTGTTATTTAAATTGAAATTTGGAAATTTTGGAAAATTATTCTTGGAAAATTTTCATTTATATATCAAAAATTCAAAAAGGAAAAAAGCCCAATTATTGATCAAAAGAATTCGATTAAATATTCTTTCGTTGGAATTTTTATTGTTTTTTTGGTGTTTGTCTAGAAAAAAAGCAATTATTAAATAATTAATTAACAAACAATAATTATTTTGTTGAACACATAAACATTGTGTGCCTCCTCCGCACAGGAAAAAGGAAAATTAAACCGGGTCTGTGAAAAAATTTTAAGAAAGTGTTAAATAATTGAATATCAATAAAAACGCGATTAAAAAAGGACATTATTTAGTTAATTTGAAGGACACCAATAAACCGTTTTTTAGTTAATAATAAATATTATTTATTTAAACCCCGATAATGTGAAATAAATATGAATTTAACTAAAAACAATTTAATTTTGAATATAATTTTGTATGATTTCATCATAGTGAAAGTAAAATAAAATTTAAAAGAAAAGAAAAAGAAGTTTGTTGTATAAGAAAACTTACCAAAAATATAATTTATTAATTTATTAACGAAAATCGTATAATCTTAATAATGGCAATTGATAAGAAACGACGTTTTCAAGTGTTTTGTATCTTTTTGAGCGGTGTCTTAGCACTTTTAAGTACAGCCCGTGCTAAACCAACATTACCATTTTCATTTTCACAATCATTTTCATCACTTCCATCATTTTCATCTTTAACACAACAATTTGTTGAAAAACGACAAATTAATCAAATGAAAAGTTACAGGTAAAAATTAGACTTTTAATTTTAACCGCGGTACTTGAATTAATTTTGACTATTTTTTTTATAAGCTTTAACGTAATGCAATTGAATTGAAAATCCCAACAAAAAATTCCCCGAGGAAGCGTTTTTTTTCTCCTTTCATCTAAAAGTAAAGCCCCTCTGAAAGCTATCGAAGCTTATGGTGAACATACTCTATCTGAAACCGATTGTAGAGATTGATTTAGAGACGATTCAAAGATTATGATTTGATTTGAAAGACAAACAATGTCCTGGTCAGCTATGTTCAGACATGGTGTACTCTGAACAGCACTTCAAGAATTCAAAAATAGTCTTGATCAATGGATTTCTTCAAAATAAGAAGTTTTCTTTTTTATGGAATCCATTTGTTGTCTGAAAGATGGGAAAAGGATGTAACTAAGGATGGAGAATACTTTTTTATTAAATCTTTTATCATAAAGTCAGTCAAAATCAATTCAAGTTCCCAATATAATTTAAATCACTACTTATGGCTTAGTTAGGTCCTTCCAATTATCAAAAAATTCGGATTATAAGTTATTAAAATTTGTATTTTTGTTAAGTCTCTTCATTTTGAAAAGCAGATTAACATAAATTTTGAGACAGTTCGAATTAGCAACACTTTACTGTAATATACAGGGTGATTTCAATTAAAAGAATTCAAGCTCAAAAGTTTATTTATTTTCCTTGTTTTACCCCACGACTCCATTGGACTTATTTCAAGACATATTTTCAGTCCGACTGACGAAAAAGTCCAAATTTTAGAGTCTTCACAAAACTTTTTTTCAGTCCGACTGAAAATAAGCCCTAAAAAAAGTCTAATGGAGTTGCCTGGTTATATTATATAACATTTTTCAATCATTCTAACCATAATAGAAAAGGCAAGCACCCTGTAGTATAGCCAAAGATATAAATCAGTAAAGATATGTAAAATTCTAAACAGCTTTCATTTAACATGAGTAAACTAGATTAGATCTTATGGAAAGAACTTTTAGCAGCTTTAACCTTTTTCCAAAGCACCCAATCTAAATAACTTATGTTAAAAAAACCTTTTTCGAACTTACACATCTTTTCTTTATTAATATCTTTGGTATAGTGATAATTATTTTAATTTAAGCAATATATTTTCTTTAATTCTTATTATTTTTTTGTTTTAATTACAGTGGAATTCGATTGAGTAATGATTCTTTGTTGATGATCTATTATCATGATCAAACAGTTGCTGTAGTTGAATTGGGTTCTGAAAAACTTTTAATTGGATGCGAATTAATTGAAGTCTAGTAAGTAATTCATTTTCGATTTAAATAATTTAATAATTTAAGTCTAAGCTTAAGTGATTTAGTTTTTCTTTAATGTTCCTTGCATACAAATTATGTAGCAAATAGTTTTCTTGTGGAATAGTGTAGTTAAGTAATTGATAGCTGTAGGCTGTAGAGAATGTATCAAGAATTATAAAGAACATTGAGTTGTTGAGAAGTTTTTTAAACTAAATGGGATTTTTAAATGTATAAAAATATTACAATATTAAGAAATGGTGAAAATTGTATTAGAAGTGGTGCATTCAGGAGGAACGCAATGGAATGACTTTTTTGAAAATGCAGTCATATTAGGAAATTATTATTATTAAACAATAGCATAATTAAGAACAGAGGGAATAAATTCTACCTTTTTACCAGTTGTTTGTTACTAACAGTTAAACATATGGAAATATTGAGGAAATTTTCTTATATTGCACTTATTTAAGTCACATTTGACGTGTATAAGACTTATCGGCACTTTATTCCATAATACAGTGTCGCAAAGAAATAGTTAAGATCTATATACGTAAATTCTGCTGCTTGAGTTGAAAAATGCGTAGGTAAATATTTGTAGTTAATCAATAAACATTCTCATTCCCTGGTTAGCATACTAGCTTTTATATATTAAATGTTTTATGCTGTACAATAAGTATTGAATCATCGATTTTAAAAAAATCTATATTTTCTTAATTTTGCTAGAAATCGAAAAGCTTTCAATGCAATTCAAGTTCAATATTATCCAATCAACTACGTCAATTCATTTGGGTGAGTTGTAATGGAATTTTATTAGTTAAAGTCGGTGTAAGCCTTTTAATTTTAAATATCCTCTAATTGAACTTTTGAATATTGAACCTGAACAGTTTTTATAAAGGTCACCCTGTATAGATAATACAAAATTGAATACAATTTCTTATTAAACTTTCATGCTCGTCATTTAATTGCCTTGAAAAATCTGAAATTATAGACTGTCAAGAAATTAGCACAGATCGAATATATATAATTTATTCTTAAACGGAAATGTTTTTTGTAAACTCACCATAAAAAAAAACGAAATCAATATGTAATTAGTTTTAAAAACTTTTAACGACAAAAAACTAATTGATATCAATCAATAAAAATTTGCGATTGAAATGCAGGCAATGAAGCGTTCACCTTTATATTAAATTGAATACTTTTAGTATTATAAACTGAAACAAATTGAATAAATTTAAATTGAAATATAATTAACTTAAATAAATAAAATCACCTAAGATTTTCGCCTTTTTTGGTTGAGTCTTTATTCTCAATTTTCAATTTTTCTTTGCTTTAACATAAATGAAAAGAAAAGCTATTAAATAAGTGATCGATATGAAATTTACTTTCTTTTTTCGAAATATAATTAATATTATTTTAAAGTAAAGAGAAAAATTAATAAAATCCATTTCGAATCAATTTCGATTCATCTGTTTTTCTGTACATAATTTTGACCTAATAAATAATTCCATTTGGATTAGTTTTTGATCTTCTAGCGCACGCGAATCTTGATAAAAAAAATGAAGACAATTTTTTAAAGAGTTGTTTAATAAAATTATATTAGTTTTGAAAATAAAATACAGAGTATTAAAAAAAAAATTTAGTTAGTTGCGCAAAAAAAATTCGTTTTTTAGGGAAAGGTTGTGAAGGAACTGCACCTACAGATAAGAAAAAGAATGAATACTTTTGCTCCCTCCTTACATTTTGTTCAAAAAATAAAGAGCTCTTTTTAAACACTGTTACTTCATGATCTACTTGAAGTCGACTTTAATCCGAAAATCGTCCACGCAAACCCGGATTGATTTCAATCCGACTTGAGTCGATACGATCACAACAAATTTTCTGATCGACTTGAAATTTGCATGTAAGCACAGAACGACTTCAAATCGACTTTGAAGTTTAAAATGGAGTATGAACTGAGGCGACACATAGCCTAAAAAATTCAAATTTGTTTGCTAGCGTCTATGAAATTGATGTTAATTTGAAGTCGATTTCAAGTCAATTTTTCAATCTGGTAAAGCTAAAAAAACCCGGGTTGAGTTTCAATTCGATCTGAAGTCAATTTTGAAGTCGCTATAACTGTGATTCACAGTCTGTGATAAAAGAGCAAATTCAATTTATGAAACTGTCCTTTTAATCTCAGATATTTATACTGTGGAGCTGTGAGCATGTTATTTTGCGAATCACTGTGAGACATCACAATTTGTGACTTTGTGACAAAGTCTATCCTAATATAAATATATACATTTTCTTACATCTATTGAAGACAATACTTGTATATATTTTTTCTGGCAACAATTCTAGCTCATTATAGCATTTGAGTTCGATATGACATTCTTAAATAGTTGGAATGGTTGCCAGATAATCATATAATGTAAAAATTCTAGGTTCTTGGACCTAGATCTTTATTTCCTTAGTAATTATTAAGAAATTGATGTTTTCAGCCATATTGAATTATGGTACATAAACCAGTGGTTTTCAATCCACACTTTTTCGTTTCACTTCATCAAAATTTTTCATGGCACTCTAAAAAAATGTTTCAATGATTGGGATGGGGTGTTATTTCTTACACAGGCCTTGGAATCAAATTAGGCACAGCTATTCTCATTTGAGTTTTCAAAGATATTTGATTTTTTTTAGACGAACTATTCAAATTTTCGAATATCTTACGACATGCGTGTGAACTGACCGCACCACTCCAGGGCACCGGGAAAACGTATGGTATAAACCGGAATAATTAAGCCTTCCAATAGTTATAACATGAATCTATGAATAAATACAGAGAAATTTGTGATACAGTTTTGTTCAGAAACACAGTCTATATCAGGAATATATATGTAACGTTTCGACACACCTTATACAGGTACTTTTTTCATTGACCTTGTTTCCATTATCATTGCTTTTGGAATATGTTCTCATCACACGACAATCTTTTTAGCTTTTTATAAACCATTTAAAATGCAAGAAATTAAATGCAATTAATCAAGTCTTTGCAGCATAAATTACAATTTATGTAGTTTAACATTTTTATGAGCAAAATGCAATAAAAATGTATAAAATTTAATAGTTTTATTATTAAAATTGGGTACAATGAAACTGGTTGCATTATTTTTGTGCTTTTCTTTTTTTTATAAAAATCTAAAATTATTTATTTAAAATATTCGAAGTGGGAAAAATGCATAAAACCAACATAATTTTAATAATGACAAGAATGAATAAGTTTTTTATTTGAGTTTCACTCTTATGAAATTTTTAGAGTACTAATTTTTGGAAAACTTAGAGATAAACACAGACTTAAGAAGATGTTTTTTATCTTAAATTTTTGTAACATAAAATTTTGCATGTTAAATTTCATACAAGAAAAAGTAGAAAGCTATTAAAAAGTTACTATCCGCTTTTTGGTACTGTTAGAAATGTTAGTTCATTTCAAAATAAATCATTGTTAAAGAAAAACGATTACAAAAGTATAACACAAGAACGAGATTTTGAGAAATATCTAATTTAATAAAGATGTAACTATCTAACCTTAAATAATAGTTATTTTATTCAACTTTAATTTCTTAATAAGATTTATTATTTTAACTTCGATCAAGTTGAATTCATATTAAATTGCCGTTGAGTCTTAATATTTCCGGTAAGCTTAGCTTCGGATCCCAAATATTTAACGAATAACATTTTTAGAGTAAAAAGCATAAAATTGGCGTTTTTTGTTTCTTGGATGAAGTCTGATCTAAAAATGCAACATTTTTAGACTCCACATTTTGTGTTTGGTTCAATTCTGCTCTTTCCTTTTCACGTGAGAAAAGAACGGAAAAAATTCAAATTTCTTTCCTTTCTTCATTCATGTTTGTAACCCATTCGTTATAAACGTCAGAATTTATTTTATTTTCTTAAATTTTACGGTGCAATAAACTAATTAGCTCCATTTATAATACCGTACCAAAATAAGAACTGAATAAATATTTCAAAAATTCAAAAAGCAATGAAAACACTTTAAACTGTTATAAATTCATATTTTGGACATAATTATGACCCGTTCGCTAGAATAGGAATTTTCGCAGCAGTCATAATTTTTATCAGAACATTATTGTCATAAATATTTATAACTGCAAAACTGTCACAATGCCAGAATAAGCGGGTAAGTTTCATTTTTGTCAAAGGTGCAATTTAAGCAGGAGAATAGCTTTGAATAGGGAAACCATTTAAGAAAGGTGATATGGAAATATGCCAGTTGTACTGGCACAGGGTCTTCTTGTAAAGATCAATTTACATAATTTGCATCAACTAAATTTGAATGTAATTATTTTGGTAAGATGTAATAATAGAATAAAATATTTATAATTTTAATAGGAAACGATTATATGCACGTATTATTAACTATTTCATGTTCAATTTATCATCAACATCAGTTAAATAACCTCCGTTTCTTTTAATTTGTTAACTCATCCATAACTATCACAAAATCTTGAACAGGTCCATGATATAACTAAGCTAAACCTATTACCCTGAATTTCAAGGAAAAGCTATATTTTTGTCACAAATATCGGTCACCGTATCATTTTGATTATACTCCAATGTTTATTCAATCTGAAAATGTTTAGTAAAATACAATACAAATGAAATTATTATGAAACCTTTTTCTTTTTTTTTTGTTAAAACTAAATAAAATCTAGACTAAAATATTTAATTTTTTTGCCAAAATTAATTTTTTATTCCTCAATCTACTAATTTTTATTCGCGGTAAGAAATAACAAAACCGCTGGTCAAAACCCCATTTTGGGGGGACTTTTAATAACTATGAAAAAAAGAAAAATTTACATAAAACGTTTCTTTTAGTTTTTATGTTTTAAAATTAATATGCAAATCATGGAGTCGAAAGGAAAAACAAAACAAAAACGATATTTGCAAAAAAAAACTTTCAAAATTAAAAATCTTATCGAATGGATATTTTTTCTTTGCTTGAATTTCCCAATGTCGTTGCATTTTCACAAACTTAAGTAATAAAACGAATTTATTGTTTTTCATTTTTGGCACAGTTTAAATCTCAAAGTAGTTGATGAATAAAAACTGGATTATATTGAAGCAGCAACAGCAACGGCAACAGCAACAGCAACTTCATTTCTAATTCTAATTTTGCTGTTTTGCTGTTTGATAAATACAATATAATTTCTTTGTTAAATTACAATTTTTTATTGAATTTCTTTTATTTACTTTAAATAATATTTTATAAAATCAATCAATCATTTTTTAAAACTTGAACAGCCAAATTTTGTTGTTGGTGTTGCTGTCGTTTAATGTGTTTCAAAAAGCAGCATTCACGACGTTTGCTGTTGCTGCTTATATCTAATTCAGGGGTAATGGCTGAATTACAATGAGAAGAGCCAAGCTTTCGTTAAATTTTATTTCCGTTTCGTTATGTTTAAGCAATACAAATCAATTATTACATTCCGTACGGAAATTTTGACAGTTGAATTGCAAATATTTTTTTCATGATGATATAGGTTTTTTTTGTAAATTTGTTTTCTAAACGATTTTCAATTTTTTAAAATCACTTTTACATTACAAAAAAAACAATTAAAAAAATACAAAATTTTTTGAGTCAAATGGTTATTCTTGCTTATGATTGTAACCGGTTCTACGGATTTGACATACAGAAACAAGCATTCGATCAGTCTTTTGTCTTTCATGCCATTGTAATTCAGCCTTTAATATTTTTAGTGCACGTGTTTTTTAAAAAAATAAATACAAGAAACGTCATAGTGACATTTATTATAATTTTTGACTGTTTTTATTCAGGTGTGGTGTTTGTTAGTGCATTTATTTTGGAAAAAAAATCGCTGTTGGTCATTAAATAAAAGGCCACTATGATGAGTGATGGTGAAAGCATTGTAGAAACGGCAATCAACAGCAAAACGAGGATAAAATATTCTGGCTGGGATTTTTATAAAACAATTTTAGGATCACCCAAATATGTGGTAGCACCAATGGTTGATCAAAGTGAATTAGCGTGGCGTATGTTATGCCGTCGGCATGGTGCACACTTATGCTATTCACCGATGTTTCACAGTAATTTATTCTCAAAGGATCCGAAATATCGTAAAGAAGCACTGCAAACATGTTCCGAAGATAGACCATTAATTATTCAATTTTGCGGTAATGATCCACAAACCATTTTAGAAGCAGCTTTACTGGCACAAGACCAGTGTGATGCTATTGATATAAATTTAGGTTGCCCTCAGGCAATCGCTAAGCGTGGCCATTATGGTGCTTTTCTGCAAGACGAATGGGAACTTCTTCATAATATTGTAAGAACACTTCATAAACATCTTGATGTCCCTGTAACGTGTAAAATGCGGGTTTTTGAAGATAAAAAAAAGACAATTGAATATGCAAAAATGCTAGAATCAGCAGGATGTCAACTTTTAACTGTACATGGTCGAACTAGAGAGCAAAAAGGTCCATTAACTGGTGTAGCTGATTGGAGTTACATTAAGGCTGTAAAAGATAATATCGATATTCCGATGTTTGCAAATGGTAACATAATGTCACTGGAAGATGTCCACAGATGCATTGAATTAACAGGTGTACAAGGAGTTATGTCAGCTGAAGGAAATCTGTACAACCCAGCTATATTTGAAGGGATAATACCGAAAACATGGGATATAGCAAATGAATATTTAATTTTAGTTGAACGATATCCATGTCCAATATCGTATATAAGAGGGCATTTATTTAAATTGTTCCATCATTTACTTAATATTAAATCTAATTCTGTACAAAGGGAAATGCTAGCTGTTGCTAGAGAAATTTGTCAATTTCAAAAAGTCGTCACAGACCTGTATGTTAAATATGAACCATTTCATGAAGGCAAATTAGTTTATAATGCCGAAGAAATTGAACCAAGTATTGTAGAAGACAAAATAACAAACGATTATAATTTATTATTGCCACCATGGCTGTGTCAATCCAATATTCGTCTACCACCAGAACAACATAAAGAACTAATTGAACATAAAGTTCGTATTGCCGAAGATCCGAACACTATCAAACAAGAATATTTTGATAATGATGGTCAAAAAATATCAAGGAAAAAAATGAAAAGACTTCGAAGAAAAAATCGTCGACCAAATAAACCGGAAGGGCAACATGACCGAAATTTTGAATCATGTGCAATTTGTGCGAATCCATTGGGTTTTAAGTGTAAATTTAGATTTTGTCGGACATGTTGCAGAGAAAAATGTTTTACGGAAAATTTAGACTGTGCCGGACATAAATTTTTTATTCGAACCCGACGAGAGAAGGCAAAATCTTATGAGGAACACAAAGTTAATTTATGCGAATCAGACAGATAGTAAAATATAAGATGTTAAATTTGCTCAAAACAATTGACATGAATGTTTTTTTTCAATTGCTTAATATGCAATCAACAGTCAAAAATTTCTTTCCAACGAACTTGTAAAGACTTGTAAAACTTATGATTAGCCTTCTCGCATATTAATTCAATAAATCCTAAAAAAAAAAAGTTTGTGAACTAACTAATTACTTTGTATTTGAATTAGAAAAATATATTTATTGAAATATATTCAAAGTTAAATACTTGAAACGATTTTACATTTCATTTTGTTAAAAGCTTTCTATTAAATGCAATCAACTCATTTTTATGCCTTATGGTAGGTAATACCAAAAGTGCCGTCCGGCACTATAAATTTTTACAGTTATCGGTTTATTTGTTTTTACTTAATGTGATAGATTTAAATTTTGATTGATTTTACCTTAATTTTTATTAGTTAAAGCTTGGCAATAAGTCAGCAGTTAGAATTATGTTATAGTTTTAAGTAACATATTTATTCATGTAAATATAAAAAAAAAATTGTATCGAATTCATTAAGCCTCAATAAATGAAATGAAATGAATGTTCGTCCGGCCATCCATTCCTCTCTCCATGTTCAAGATAACTCAAACGCGTTATCCGATTTTGATGAAATTTACAATGTAAATTAGATATTCCCTAACTCGTTTCGATATTACATTTCAGCAAAATCAACCGAAAGGGATCGAAGTTATAAAGCTAAAACCAGGGTGACCACAAAATTTTGATGTTTTTTTTTTTTTAGCATTTTTCGGATTTAATTGCAAAATTTGTTAAAGAATTTTATTTATATGGGTTGAATATATAAATAGACGATCCTATGTTAAATTTCAGTAAAATCGGTCTAACGATAGTGTAGAAAGAAATAGTCGTAAGAAAAAAAAGCCTATTCATAAAGTTTTTTTTCATATACTTTAAAAACTAATGCACCGTTTTGAATAAAATTTGCAGAAAATATTTATACTATTACGCCCTAGGCAACCTGAAAATTAAAGCCATCTTGAAAAAGAGGAAACAAGGTTTAACAGAAGAAATATTCAAATATTATTAGTTTTGGCTGTTTTTCTGTCACATTTCTTCCATGGCAGATCAGAAAATTCGCTATAGGCCGATTTTCAATTACTATATTTTTTTTTACTCGATTTATGCAATTTTTAATAAGAAAGTTTGCTATAACCTTGCAGAAAATTATTTCTTATATTTTCAAGTTTTAAAAAATCAATGGAGATTACAATTATTTAGTTTTTTTTAACTAAAATTATTGTAATAACAAAAAAAAGGGTGTCGAACGTGTTTTTTAAATTAAGTTATAAAGAAAGAAAAGAAAAGTAAATAACAAAGAAAAAATTAATTAATCAATCAACAAACAGAATGGAGTTGTATTAATTATCAAAGTCTATTCGATTTCATTGGAAATTTTTAATATAGTAAAATTAGACCTCATTTCCCCCCGCCTCTGACCAAATGAAAACATAAAAAATTCTCTTCATGAAAATGAAAACAACTTTGTTTTTAAGTTTACTATTAAGTAATAAAAATTATATAATTTAAATTTTTAAAATTTAAGTATTTTAAAATGAATAAAGGTAATTTTCAAGTAAAAATTGTTATTGAAGATATTTGCGTCATCATGATTTGAACTTATTTTTTTTAATTCCAATATAAATTACTTGATTACGATAAAAAAAAAGTAGCTTGGGAAATAAACCACACTTTCTTATACTTTGTCATTCATGTGTTCAAAATCAACAAAATTGAGCTAAGTTTGATTTTGTATCAAAGATCGTTTTGGATTGACATAAATATGAGAAAATATGGAAAGTCGCGCGTTATGGCAGATCTACGACCTTTTCTTTTTATTCACAAAAATGTACAAACCTACTTTCACGTGGAATTCTGTACCCTTTGTTTAAGCAAACCAAAGATTTTGCGTCTGGAATCTGGGCCTAATTGATATGAAGATGAACAGTACTGTCTTTAAAAATCGTTTTGCATAGCAAACTTTCATTTTTGTAATTAAAAAATGAAGAAAACTAACTATTTACAAATGTGACAAAATCTGGTTTACATTAAGTTTAAATTTTTGCCTAAAAATCCACTGCGATAGTAATGACTTTTTGTAGATTTAATGCCCCTAAAATTGAGTGCCCTGGGCAGTTCCTTTTTTGCCTACGGTGTAATTCGCCGCTGAATATGGGCCATGTTACCGTATATTAAACCATTTCTTTACCTTTTACAACTAACCTATGTACCAAATTATATTAAAATTGAACCTACACCTTCTCGATTGTATTATAGGCACAAAAAACTGTGTCTCATCTTGTTTTTTTTAGATCTAAAAACTGGATGTTTTCATTATAAAGAAGTACAAAAAATTTCGGAACTAATTTAAATTTCCCAGTTAGGAACAAGTTGTACTTTTTTTACTAAAGTTTTTTTTTTTAAATTCAATTAAAATCTCATTGAATAAATTATTACAAACTTGAATTAAATTTTATCTTAATTATTTTATTATTCGTGCTTTGTTGAAAAAAAAACGTTTTTTTGCAACTAACAAACTAACTTAAACATAAATTAAAAATGTTATTCAATTAAGAAATTAAATTATTTTATAAGATTTTATTAAAATTTAAACTTTAACGAAAAACTGTTACATTAGTTTTAAAATTTGCAATAAAATAAGTTGTTAAATTGAAACTAATTTAAATAATTATTTCTTTACTAACTGCTATTAAATCGGTTAGGATCACGCAATGAGAGAATCTTAAGGTTATAGAAATTTTCAGTTTCATCATCTTTTAAAGACGTTTCCTAATGATAAACATAAAGGGAGCGATTTAGAGAACAGAACTTTTACTATCTAAATTGCAAACCTTATCTACAATGCACATATTTTATCGCACATAAGACATAATATCACAATATGGTCAGATTGTTTAATAATCACCAAAAGGAAAATTACGACTATTATGAATAGAGCTCTTAAAAGACTACAACAAGGACTGGTTCACACCAACGTGTATTTTATATAAATTAAATAAATTTAGATTTGCTGATTCAGCTCGATAAAGCCAAATTCATATATAAACTTTAATGCAATTACGTATAACAGGTGGGTTACATCAATATAACATCAGAAATAGAGAGGTCTTACTTCCTGCTCATTTTCGGACTACCAAACACTCCAAGTCTCGAATACCTAGTGCAGTAAGGATATTTGCAAATCTCCCTGAAGAGCTTCGTTTTTGGAGTAAATTTTGAAAAACTAAAAAGGAAAATAAGCGACAAAACTTTATGGCTAGACCAAGATTTCTCTCGTCTTTCTGCCCTATACTAGCATCAAATTAAAATATCGTTTTTTTATGTTCTCTAATATACTTGATTAATTGATTAATTGATTCACAAAATTTATAATTAAATATAAAAATGAATAAAAAAAGAGAAATGCCAAAACTTTGTGATCACCTTTATTTTTGATTTATAACTCCATTCCTTTTCGGCGGATTTTATTGAGATACAACATCGAATCAAGTTAAAGAATAAACAATCTATATTATAAAATTTCATTAAAATCGGACATCGTTTTTTAGTTACCTTGTAAATGGAAGGGCAGAAGGACTTAAGGCCATGCAATAATCGATATGATCGTTCTCTGATGATTATTTCTAAGGGTTACAAATGTTGTGACAAATTTCATATATCCTTGGGTGTAGTATCTATTGTTGGGTATAAATACAAATACACACAAAGGCTCCTTTAGTTTAGGCTACAATTTTATTAAATTTTACAATCCCTCAATTTACATTTCTAAATAATATAATAGACTTTATTCAGAATTTTCTTTTCCTCATAATTTATAATAGTATAGTTGATATAAGTTTTATTATATTCAATGTTCTCATAGTACTATAAGAATTCTTTTATTTTGAATTTTTTATAATTCTTATTGATTGATTTTCGTCAGAATTGAATGTGACCTCCCATTTGAAAGAAATCGATTTCACGAGGCTAGAAATGATGTCGTTTCACTTTGATAGTGAACCCGCACGTGAGAAAATCTATAATTGTTGGACAATATCTATTAGATAAATGTTATTTGCTTTTTACCCGACTAAATTCTATATAAATTATAAAATAGAAAACTTTAAAGTTTCGAATCGTATTTAAATACTAATTACGAAAAAAAAGAACGACAATAAAATACAAATAACAAAGATAAATAAGCTAGTTTATATCCATTTCAATTATACAATTCTTTTAGTTACATTAATTATGTAAATATTAATAATTAAATTCTTTTCGTTGATTTTCTCTCTTTTTTTTTGTATAGTAACGATAACGAAGGAAAGCGCCTTTTAAGTAAATTATCAACATTAAATCGTCCATTAGAAATTAATTTTAATGAAATGCTTAAACTTATGCGTCAATGCGAAACAATTGATGCCCAAAAAAAACGTGAAAGTCGAACAAATGATGATGATGATGATGATAAAGATCAAGTCAATAATAATGATAAAAATCGTGGAGTAGTAGTATTTCCAAGAAGTCCATTATCACTTTTCAGTGGTATCATTCCAGGTGAGAAATAATAAAATATTTTATTAATTTCTTTAATAATAAAACTATTTTAATTTTAGGTACAAAATGGTGTGGTACCGGTGATATAGCAACAACATATAATGATCTAGGAACTGAAGTTGTTATGGATCGATGTTGTCGAACTCATGATCTATGTCCAGTTAAGATTCGTGCCTATCAAAATCGATATGAATTAAATAATGAGTCTTTATATACAAAGTAAATAGAATAGATTTTCATTAGAATGAATTTTTGTAAATTTATATAATACTTTAAGGTCTCATTGCATCTGTGATGATATGTTATATTCATGCCTTAAGAAAACAAACACATCTGCTGCTCAATTGATGGGATCAATATACTTTAATTTAGTACAAGTATGGAATTTTTTTAAAAAATAATATATGAATGAAAGAATATATAGAAAACGCGCTGCGAATGTCGGCCATTTTGAATACTTATTTTCATACTTTCACAAAAACAATGTATTTCAGATCTCGCGTGACGTATATGCGAAGAAAAAATCAATTTGAAATATGGGAAAGTGTAATCTATATATTCTTTCATTCGTGATGCATATACAATATTATATGTTTATTCAATTTATTTATCAATTTTCAGGTTCCTTGTTTACAGCAAACAAAAAAAGGATTGCAATTCAGGCAAGCCAGAGAAGGTTTTTAAAACCTAAAAATCTTTTATGATTTTGCACATACAAATAGTATTTCATGATTTGTTTTTTTTCTTTATCAATAATAGATAAAATATTTTGTTTCAAAATTATTTATTTTTAATTAAATATTGTAATTATTAAAAAGATTTTGGTATAAGTTATTGCGTACAAAAATGTATATGAATATTTATGTGTTTAAGTTACATTCCATCCACAATAAAGTAATATTAAAAAGAAAATATATAAATTTTTGTTTTCATATAAAAAATAAACAGAGCTTTAAAGAGATCCCGAAAATGATGGCATTTGTTTGGTAAATTGCTTCATAATAGTGCTACTAAATTTGATTAACTTAAATCAGATTATTTGCATGATAGGCCTTAATTTCAAGGATAAACATGTTCATTACACCAACCATCATCTTCTTTTCTGTACACAACACGATCAGCAATTGAATTACTTCCTGCCACATAATAAAAGTCAACAGTTTCTGGTAATATACAAAATGCTGTACTATAGAACCAATCAAAAATTTAATTAATATTGAAATAAATTATATCAAATCAATCAATTATAACACTTACAAGGTTTTCGTTTGATTAAGAGATTCTTTACCATCTTGGTAAGCTTTCAATAATTCATCATGTTTTAATTTCAATTCATTCCAATTAACATTTTTACCACAATCCGATAAAATACTACGAATTTTCGCGAAAGGTCTTTCCTCTTTCCACAAATTTGATATTTCTTCTTCAGACAATTCTTGTGCTGTTCCATTTATACGAATCTTATTAAGAAATTGTATTAATTAAAATAGTAATTATTTATTTTTATATTCTATTTACCTGTTTTACAATTGGAACTTCATTTTTAATATACATAAAAAGAAATGTTGATGCAATTTTCGGATTCGATTTGATATCAAAATATTTTTGTGAATTATTTTCCGTAACAAATATAAATCCATCTTTATTTACCGATAAGCCGCGATAAACAACGGTTCGATTTAAAATCGAATATTTTCTAGAAAGAAAATTAAAATAATTTTAATTTTTAATTTAAAGAACCCAAAACACTAAAAACTTGGTGCTTGATATTTTCGTTCAGTAGCTTCAGTAAAAAAAATATTTACTGGGAATTGAGACAATTAAAATATAAAAAATTATAATTTACTTATTTATTGTCGCCAAATTCATGGTAATAAAAGGATCTGGTTGATATTTTTGTTTATCTGCTAGAATTGTTTGAAACAAATCAATTGGATTGCTTGGTGGATCTTCAATATATGACATTATTGAAATATTTTCCTAAAATAATATTGATTATATTATTTGTAAAAGAATTTATGATAAATTATTTTACCATTTTTATTAAACTTAAATTTAATTTTCGCTTCAACAAGTTAATGAAGTTAAATCCCATATATTTTTGGTACTACGTGAGATGTTAATACAATAATAGCCTATAAGTAATTAAAGAAATGCAGATATTCTTGAAAAAAGTAAATTATCTAAATAAAAACTGATTAAATTTTCACGTATTCAAAAAAAAAAAAGGTAAGTTGTGGTGTGATAACTGATAAGATACGGTTCAAATAATTTTTGATAAGATAATTAGGAATATGTAAATGTAATGGTTAAATTTATATAAATACGGTCTTCTTAATTGTACGCCAACTTTTCGAGAAAATGTGTACCAGAGCTATTACCCAGATTCACGTCGAATATTGAAGAACATTGTAGTTATTTAATCACAGATTAAACGATGCTCGTAATAAGCAAAATCATATTGTGCTTCATTTTTTAATTGAAAATAATTTACTATTAATAATATTAATAATATATTGTAAGTAAAATAATTTTAAAATCAAAAAATTAAACAGTTTGAAAACACCGTTATTTTTGCTGCCATTTTGAAATGAGGTTAGGGTTAAGTAATCAACGAACAACGAACATTTCCATTTCTGGGTATTGATATAAAATATTTTAATATAACTTTAAGGATTTTTAATTAGTCCCTTTGGATTGTTGTAATCGACTTCGAATATATTTAAAATTTAAAATTAAAAACCGACTTTATTTGAAAATTTTTTAAAAAAATCAATTTATTTACTACCCAAACCAATCTCAGTCAAGATTTACACCGTCATGTACACTTTTTATTCACATTATTGACATCCAGAGAGATGCTAGTATCGAATAATAAAATGTCAAAGTGAGTTTGTTTTAATTAATAATGTCAAAAATTCAATAAATTATATTTTTTTTTAATAAGAAACTAAAATAAAATGTTCCTAAAATATTCTAATAGTTAATTGAATAGAAAATAGCAAAAAATGACATCAATTTTAGATATTAAAAGTGGAGTTTACGATTTGTGGAGCGAATTGTGTAATAATTTTCTACCGATTCGTTATTTCACGATACAACAAAAATTCGATTTATCTTTTGATGATGTTGATATTAATTCTATTATAAATACCGTATTCTGGATAATTCTCACTTATTCAATTGGTTTTTATAATTTTAATAAATTTCTCCAGGTAAGCAAAATTTTTTATATTTAAGGTTATATTATTTTGATTTAGAAAATTTAAATATAGGTGGCAGTAGTATTCAGTAAATTTGTATTTGAAAATTTTCGAATTTCGAATAAGAACTGCTGGAAAATATTCCAGATTAATTGTCGTTATATTTTAAAGAAAAAATATTAAAGAAATTAAAAGGAAATCTTTTAATTATATGGTTTTATATTTTTCATTTCAGAAATTTTTACAAAAATCAAAAATAAAATATTACAAAAGAAGACAATTCTCTCGAGCTATTTGGAATATAGCCTTTCATGGAGCTGCAGTGGCCTTCTTGTTCGTTTATCACAAATATATGATATCACCGGAATTGACTGATAATTCTGGTAGACTATTTCCAAAATATGAAAATACTATATTCTATAAATCTCAGCCATGTGAACGTTTTCGTTTATATTCGTTATGCATTATAACATATTTCCTTCATTCAGCAGTATTAGATTGGAAGGAATTAGATTTCTGTGAGGCTGTCTCTAAAGTGCTTTATTCATTTGCACTTATCGCTTTATTAGCACACAGGTATGAATAATTTAGTAATTATTTTGTATTTAAAAGTTTTAAAATATCCACTCCTTTTGAAACAATCGCAATTTTTTCATTACCTTCCCATTTTATTACCTCTTCCACCATTATTCCGCATAAATTTATAAGTTTTTTCTCTGTTTCAGTTAATACTTCTTCTTCCAATGGTGTCCTTTTATTTTCCTAGTCTAATTTTATATTCGTATAATTAAAATTTCTGATTTTACAATTTTTATTTTCAGATTTGAAAATTATTTTGTTGTATTAAGTCTGAATTTGGGAATATTTAGTATATTAACTGAGTGCCTCGTACTTTTTGCTTTACAAATATCAAGTGAAAATATATTACTACATCAATTTTTTGTTGTTTTACGAATAATTTCTTGGTAAGATTGTTTCAATTCGCTTTATTTTATTAAAATATATTTAATTTTTCAGGTCTCACATTTACATAAATCTTTTACCATTTAAATATTTAATTCCAACATTATTTGCGAAAAATTTCAAAATATTTTTAAATCTATTCATTTGGTTATGGTATGGCATGTGTATTTGGAATTCACCAGTTCTACAATATTTCTATCATCAAATCTATCATAACATACCAGCCGATTGTATTGGTGAAGGATCAGCGGCAAAGTTTGTTTTTTCTTTTAAAAAGAATATTTTGTTCGACATAAAAATTATATTAATTTCTTTACAGATGTATTTTACTTAAAGATTCACTTGATCAGAGACATTATAAGACTTTAAAAAAGGCCTATTTAGAAGTTAAGTTAGCACACACTAAAATCAAAGGACATACTACGGTACCAGCAACCAGTGAAAATGCATCCGCAAGAGCTTTTCAAGCAATTAAATGTAAATTTAATGTTTTTCAATATTTTTTTTATCTTCAGTTTTGATTTTCTTTTAACTAAAAATTAAGGGAATTTTTGAAATTCATTTTTACAGGTGTCATGACATTAAAAAGAAAATTACGACGTATACGTGAAGGTCGTGAATCCCCAATTAAAGAAGATTCCGGTTCAATTCCAAAAACTACCAATTAAGAAAAAAAAGGGAAAAGAAAATCTCTCTTTTTTTTGTTTTTGTTTTTCCTTTTTCCCCAATTGTGATATAAAATAAATTAATTCTTAATTTTAATAGCTTTAATTACGATGCCCATGTAATCATGAAACAAATGAATCCCAAGCACCAGGAAAGAAGAATAATTTTAAATTAATTTGAAAAGACATTTTTGTATTTTTATTCTGTTTTTGGTTTGACAAATTTTTGAAATGTTTCTTAGACTTTATTTATTTGCGTTCTCTTTTTTCTTTTTATTTTTTAATTGAATTATTGTAAAACAATTAGAATGAATAAATATGTTTTCCGTTAAATCCATAAAATTGTTTTCATTTTTACATTTTAAAAATTAATTATTGATAGTCGAATATTTGTAAGACTAATTTTGTTAACGCAGAAATAATTGTAAATAAAGATTCACATATATAAAACATGTTAATATTTTATAACATCGAACCAAAGAGGTAAAACGTGACAGTATTAATAAAGCTTTAAGAAATTATCTAATACTCCTTAAATTTTAAGACAAAAGAAGATCATAGAATCTGAAATCTTTCCAAAGGTTAAAACAAAGGAAATCCAAGGGTATTATACCAAAAGGTATTATCAAAATTTAACTACACTATACTATACTATAACTGTAAAGGTTCTATTCTTTTTGGTATCATAATACGTAGTAGACAGACTGTCAAATTGCTATAAAAGAAATATCAACATACATAAAAATTCAATAAGAAAATAATAGAATACTTTCAGAACTTTAAAGAATAAAATTTGAATAGTAAACTTTAAGATTAAGATTACTTAAACTTTCGGTTATTGTTATTATTATTATTGTTATTAAAATTTGCATAAATACAACTTTAGAAACTTCATACTATTAATGAACTTTTGGGAAAGTTTTAAAATTAACTGAAATGCAATATTACCCATTATATACCTTAACATTTATTAGGCTTTAATTTTTATTATATTGAATATGTTTCGTTTTTATGAATAGAAACGTATTTATTTTCCATAAATTATTATTATTTTCGAGGTTTGAGAGTATAACTGCTAAACTGTGGTGGCATTTCGCAGCTCTTAAGTTCTTTAATGTTTTCATAAATTTATTATAACTCGTCTGGAAGAAAACTAGTAACATATTAAATGGTTTTATTCGTTCTGCCACAGTCTGTGGAAGGTTACAAGATGATTTTCTTTTTAATATGTCTGCATTCCACTACAATTTATTATCATTGCTTAAAAACTTATTATTTTCTTTAACTAACAATTTAAAACTAAGTAAAATAAAAACACTTAACAACAAAAGTATTCTTAAGAAATTCTAAATTGATTTTTCTAGCCATTTATCAGAAAGAATATTCTGCGAAATCTTGCTATTAAAGATATAGTTGAATAGAGCAAGATCAAGATTCTTTGAAGGATTATATTACTTACAGATGAAACTACTTCATAATGAGATTCTTTAACATTGAAATAATGAACATAGGTGTTTTTCTTTTTATTTCGAAAAATAAAATCAAATTAAAAATAAAAAAGATATAATCTTTATTTTGTTTCAAAATTGAATTTCTTCATTTTCAAAGTCCTTTAGAACAAATATTATAATCGAAAGTTAAATGAGTTACCATAAAAATCCCATTATTTTTTATATCCCTTTTTTAAACCAGCACCTTTTAATTTAGGGTTTTCCCTTTTTTCTGCTTTTTGGTTTTCTTTTTCTATTTTGTTATTTTAATTTGATTGCCATTCGTTTCCGAAAGTAATTCTTAATATACTTAATTTTCGTTTTATTTAGTAAATAAATATACATTGAAAAATTAGGGATATCAACAGTGTAACACTTTTCTTTTCAAAGACCCGGCTCGGTCCGGTGTTCAATGTAAAAGCTTTGGTTTTTTATATTCTCAAAAAAAGTTGTTCTTCAAGAAATGTTTTATTCTTTATTTTAACATTTAAATTTTGAGAAAAACCGCCTAAGTAAACTTGGAAAAGTTTGGACATATTTGATATTGAAAATTTCTAATTTCTGTTTTATTTGAATAAGAATGTTGTAAATAAATACTGATACAATGAAATTGCTTTAAATTGTTAACCTTTTTATAAAAACCATTCTTATATAGGGTGTCCTAATAATAGCGTCAGATTTAAATTTCGTGCTATTTAACAGTACTAAAATCTTAACATCTGCGATGAATAGTCATGGAACTCTGCATAAAGAACAACATTATTATTGACAGTTTGTCAAGTTTCGAGCGACTACTACGGTCAGTAAGACAATTCCACAAAATTCAAATCGTGCGTTTCTTTCGAAACATTCTTTATTTAATTAATTATTAAATTGCCCGTCGAATGAGGTATGGATCATACCTGTAGGACCCAGAATACCTGAGATATATGTATACATTCATACTAGAGAATTCTTGAAATTGAGTTCTGTATCAACGAAATTCAGCTACATTTATGCAAAATAGTCATGGAAAATTTCAAAAAATTAGTGCGTATGTGCCAACAAATCTGATATGCTATTTCATACATAACCCTATACTGTTTACTTTATGAATCAATAAAAAAATTTATAATTTTTAATTATAAACCTGTGTTTTCTATCAAAATTACTTCTTGCGTGAATTTTGGGACATCCTTTATATCTTCAATATTCAAATAATACTAATTTTAAGTTAAATATAATTTAATTGTAATTTCAAACTACTTTAGAAAGTTGATAACTTTTATGAGGTGGGTATTTTCCCCCCTAAAGATAATCATTTTCTTAAAATATAAATTTTTAAATTGTTTGGACATAAGATTTGATGAAAGTAAAACTTCAAAACTTATCTAATAATAGACCAAAGAAAATATTATAGTTTTCAACTAAAAACTTGTATTTTCACGTTTAATTAATAATATCTTTGTATATAATGATAATTGTAAAGACATCTCTTTCGGTTAGAGAAGTTTTAAGATCAGTTATCATATTTCCTTCGAGAAATAAATGCAACCACAAGAACCTTAATCGGAATTTATACTAAAAGAAAAGTAAGATAATTTTGTGGTATTATGTCCTTTTATTGTCTCTAAGGAATAATAAAGTCGTGAACTAATAATCTTTTCTCTTTCATATATACACACTTTAATGAAGGAAAATACATAATCTTTAAATTCTAAGCATAAGTTCATAAAGATTTTTGGTCTTTTAGATCTTACTGCATTGCGAAATTTCAAAAGAAATTTTATATCCTTATCCATTTTCTCTTAGGGGAATACATTTTAATTATTGAGTTCATTAGCTTCCATTAACGTTAGTAAAACCTTTGTAAGAATTCTCACTTCAGTTGCGAGGTTATATCAAGCCACATTGATGTTCGTGTACTGTTTGTTGTCTAGTAAATAGATACATCGTCAATGAGGATGCAATTGTAACGAACTAGACTGCCTTATTTTTGGCTTCATTTAATTACAGTTCCACCACGACAGTGCAACTTGGATAAAAATGTATTTCATACGATTTTAAGATAATTGCAAGGAATATTAATTTCAATTAAGTTTTAAATTTAATCTACAAGATTTATCCAAGTCGAATAACTTTCAAACCAAATTCATATTAAACTATTGTAGTTATTGGAAAATAAATTGTAGCTATTTAATACTGTTTAAAAGAGATGCATGAATCAAAAAACTGTCGAAATTTCATCAAAAAAATGGCTCCACAATGTCGGAAGTTCTTCCAAATTTCAGTCGATTGGGTTTCTTTTATAGCCACTGTCAATTTCCTTCATCAAAACTATCGAGTAATTTTTCTTGCATTGTTGTAAAATTTGTGACTACTATATACGTCTTTTGAATAGTTCTTAGTTGTCAGATTTTTTCTTAAAGTATTTTACGAATTTCAGAAGAAAATAATAACACATAAAACAATTAAATTGACTTTACAGATAGATTGTTAATTGCTTCGTTGGAATTTAGTAAAATGTATATAAATTAATTAGAATGTCAATACTTATTCTTGTGGGCTGTCATTATTGCAATATATTTTTTTTGGTCGTAGACTAAAGGCGGAAGGTTTTCCATAAAATAAATTAATTTTTATCTTCTAATATCACTTCGGTATCATCTTTGAAATATTTATAATCGATAATAAAATAGAAATAAAATGTTTCGAAAAAGATTATATCCAAGTATTTGTAATTCATCGGAACTGTTTTTTCAACGACAATGTTCCAATATTGATGCAATTGTGCAAAGCCGTTTACAAACAGCTCCTCAATTTATTGAAAGAATTGAATTAGAGGCCGTTCTTGGGGGTCACAACGGATGCGTTAATTGTCTTGAATGGAGCACCGATGGAAAATTATTGGCATCTGGATCGGATGATTCCCATGTAATTTTATGGGATCCATTTCAAAGAAAAATTCTACATAATTTGGCGACACCACATACTGGAAATATTTTTTCTGTTAAGTTTCTACCAAAAAGTGGAAATTCATTGATTGCCACAGGAGCGGCTGATAAATCGATTTTTATATTTGATTTGAATAGAACAAATGATCCGATCTGGAATTGTGATTGTCATTGGTCAAGAGTTAAACGATTAGCAACCGTACCGGAAACACCATTTATATTTTGGTCATCTGGTGAAGATGGCAATGTTTTACAATTCGATATACGTGAACCACATAAATGTAGATCTGAAGATCGTGTACTCTTGGTAAATATAAACGATTATTTGGGATTTCATGGTGAAGCAAAATGTATTGCAGTTAACCCAAGACGACCTGAATTTATTGCTGTTGGAGCTAATGACACATACGCAAGACTTTATGATCGACGAATGATTCGTCTTGATAATGTTGAAAAGAAAATGGAAAGAATACGAAAAGGTGAAAGGAACCGAGATGATGTACCAGAAAATTGTGTTACCTATTATTGTCCAGGACATTTTAATAAAGGCAAATCAAAATATGATGGTGTTGATATGAAAGCAATAACATATCTTACATTTAATTCGGATGGAACAGAATTACTTGTTAATATGGGAGCTGAACATATTTATCTTTACGATGTTAATAATGCTAAAAAACCAACTTTTCTTAATCTACCAGAATATCGGAAAGATACAGATGAAGCTCCACCAGAAACTCCAAAAAGAAAATTACCAGAACATGTAGAAGTTTATAAGAAAATGGGTAATGATTTCTTGGCAAATGAAAAATATTTGCGAGCAATAGATTTATATTCTAAAGCAATTCAGTTGGCTCCAGATTCTCCAATTTTATATTTAAATCGGGCCACCGCCTTAATGAGACGTTTTTGGTATGGAGATGTTTATGCCGCCCTAAGGGATTGCCATATAGCCCTTAAATTGGATCCGTCTTATGTAAAAGCTCATTTTAGATTAGCTAAAGCGCTTTTAGATTTAGGACGAATTCAAGAAGCAGATGAATGTATAAAAGAATTAGTCGTAAGATTTCCAAATTATGCAAATGATAATGATGTTATGATGTTAAAAAAAGATATCGCAATCACAGCAGAACAACGTAATGCAGAACCGCAAAGTACATTTATGGAATTGGATTTATCA
Source organism: Xylophagus ater (assembly GCA_963422695.1). Taxonomy (NCBI): domain Eukaryota; kingdom Metazoa; phylum Arthropoda; class Insecta; order Diptera; family Xylophagidae; genus Xylophagus; species Xylophagus ater. Next base: position 7,047,346 of record OY730478.1, read on the forward strand.
GATGTTGAATGGTTTTGGCGTTCCAAGGCAAAAGATTATAAAGATCGATTTGTTGGGCATTGTAATGTTACAACTGATATAAAAGAAGCCAATTTCTTTGGACATGATGGAAATTATATTGTTGCAGGATCCGATGATGGTAATTTCTTTATTTGGGAACGACCAACAAATAAAATCAAAAGGATTTATAAGGGTGATATGGCAATTGTTAATTGTGTCCAACCGCATCCAAATATTTGTATGTTAGCTACTAGTGGAATTGCTCATGAAATCAAAATTTGGAGTCCATTAGCGAAGGTAGATGAAGAGAAAAACAATCGTGTTAACTATATTGATGGTACTGTTGATACAAATCAAAATAAAATGATAACTGATCCGTACGCCGTACGCCAAGTACGGTTTGCCGGAGTAGCTAGTTATTAACAAGACAACAAGAAAAAGAAAATATAAAAAATTAAACATCCAATTTTTTGTGCTAATTTTCAGAAATTTTCTTTTTGTTTTCCATTTTTTTTTATTTCTGAGAAAATAATAAAAATTTATTGAACTAAAATAAAATATAAAACAAAATTATATAATAAAATAATATATTGTTAGATTTTTCTCATTCTAATAGAAAGAAAAAATGCATTTTGAATTTTTATTATGTTTCATTTATTTTAATTTTTCTTGTGATATTTGGTCTTTGCTTTGTTAATTTAAAAAATATACAGTAAAACCTGTATAAGGCGGAATCGCACGGGACCAGGAATTTTGTCCGGCTTAGATAGGTTTCCGGTTTACAGGGGCTATTGATTAAGATTTTTTTTCGTTTATTCTTTTATGTACAAATATAATTTTTAACAAAAAATAAATTGAAAATAAAAAAGGAATGCTTTCCAATCCTTATTGTGATTAGGATCACAATACATATTTACATATGCTATTACACAGCATAAAAAATTCAGAAATTTTTGTTTTGCGAGTTTTCTGGCTAGCAATTTTTAATTCAATTTTTGAAACCAATGCAAAAGCCCAAGCAAGCATCTTGTCATCCCCTTGAAAAACTGCATAGTTTTTTATAACGTGTAAGGTATATTCAAAGCTTGTTCAGCTGCAATCTCAGATTCTGCTTCTTCTACATTAGTGTCTTCGTCTGATGAAATTTCAGTTGTTTTATCGCTCACATTAAATTCCAAATTAATGTCTTCTGCTTCGGTGAGAATAGATGCATCAATGTTGATATAATCAACAGCTGCTACATCATCAACGTCAATTGCCACAATGAATGGTAAAATTTCCGCACAGCTTACAGGCACAAATTCGCTATTTGGTTCTGCTCCAAAGCCACATTTTTTAAAGAAATTCATAACACAATTTTCAGGAATTCTGGATAACGGCTTTTCATTGACTGAATGTGACTTGTGTATAATGCCTGCCAAAATTCTTCGAATGAAACGAGAAAAGTTAAAGAAAAAAATATTACTCAAAAAAAAAATCCGGCTTATACAAGTTATACAAGTATACAAGTGGACCAAGTTGTGTCGCAAATTAATGTATAAGTTTGCGTTGAGCAGGTTCCGGCTTATGCAGGTTCATTGTGTATGAAAAATGGCTTGAAATTGACAGGACTTTGAAGAATGTTCGGCTTAGGCAGGTTTCTGGCTTATACAAGGTCCGGTTTAGACAGGTTTCACTGTAATAGCTTTTTAATGAATATACTATTATTATACAAAAAAAAGAGAAATATATATACATAATCATAAGTTTATACAATTGGAATTGAAAATAGTACTTTATATAATTTGAAAATCGGGTTTCTAAAATATAACAAGAGGTGATAAAAGTTTCATTCTTTTCCCAAAAAACATCCCTATTTATAACAATTTTATGAATTTTCATATCAAAAAATGAAACATACGTAACTTGTTTGTATAAACGGGGATTCCCCCGTTTAAGAATTATTAGTTCATACTCGTATATATTGGATGGGTCAAAAAGTCGTTTTTTTATTCTCTGTAAATGAAATGTGAATTCTTTATGAGAAACAAAACTTTTCTAAATGTTATATTGTCCATTTTTGTCGATGCCCTTATCTCATTTACCGGCTGCGCCATTATCGCATCACTGTAAAACTTCTGGGTTTTCTGGGAGACAATCGAGACAATTCATTTTAACAAGTTTTTTTAAAAACTCAAATTTACACCATCAAAAGAGTTCTGCAGACACCTAAACAGTGGATGGTTGCATCAAAAGTGATCATCCAAGCAATTTTTGACGAGTGACCAAACTTGTTAGTGGTTTAGCGTTATCATGATGAAACATAACAGTTTTTCGATTCACCACTTCTAGATGCTTCTATTTGATGATTTTCAATGATCGATTTTAACTACGCAATGACTTTTGTTACATCCAATTGTAAAACTACGTCCGGTACACTTTATATGAGTATCGCAGTTCTACATTAAACACTGATAATATGGTTATTAACTTGGACTAACTATACCTGGCCGTACAAACGATCAGATTCGAACGTCGTCTGTGAATGCTCAATTGAGACTACTTTCCACAACATATTCGACTTGTGTTGTCACTAGAGCATGGTGCCCCCTCTTGTTTTAGAGGCTGAACATACCTCTGATCCTGGCTGTATGTTGTCATCTTGTCATGTAACCAAACAGGATATTTTCATTCTACACAATACATATTTTCCCCATTTTTTTTCTTCCCAAAGAAACAAAGCTGTTAACTTGTTTCATGGTTGTTAATAATAAATGTTTGATAGTAAATTTCATAATTAATAATTTCTCGAATAAAATTTATGATATTTTGTGGTTATGTTGTACAAATGAAATATTTTATTTTTACTATCAATTGGGGAGTACTCCTTTTTAATACAAATTTAAGCATTTGGGGTTTTCCTGAAAGTGTAACATTTATGATTATTTCCCATGTAACAATGAAAGGTAAACAACCTTTTGATATATTTCCATGTACTAAAAATAAAACTACAAACGAGTACCACATATAACAAAAATTTTTGTTATTCCCTGCAGTGATTTTATGGACGTTATTTTCGTGCAGTCTTTTCTTGCAATAAAATGTCAGAAGTTGTAAAATGTTTGGAATTCTTTGAGAAGTTTTATCAAATGGCACATTACATGGAAATTTATGCGACTCTCTTTAAAGTGGACCGAAAAATTCCTCTTTTTTTCCTGCTTTAAAAAAAATATTGTATCTATATATAACAATGTTAGATGAAACATTTGTAATCTTATCTGGGTATTGGCGTCTTTTACAGAATTGTTATCTTTTCCTTCCACATCAACCCATTTCACCTTATTATTTGTGGACGAAATTAGAGATAAACCCGTATTTATTATTATTTTTCCCTTTTTTTTTTGTTGTTGTTATAATATACAATCTTGAGAACCTCTCAAGACTTTATATAGTTTTCTTTTTCTTTTTTGCAATGATATCTAATATTTGAAATGGAGATTTATTTTTCTTTTATTATATTCGCACTTTTTGGGATTCAATACATCAACCTCTCAAATTTTAACAGAAGAAAACTCCTTGAGATTAGGAAAGTATAATATGAATGTTTATTTTTAGATGGAACCTATTTTTTTTCTTTTCTTTTTTTAGGTAGCGTGGGCTCTGGTATTATGGAGCTATGCTGTATAATCGAAGAAGAATAATAAGCCTTTTTTTATACGATTCATCCATATTGAGAAAGGGGATTGGACTTGTTCCAAATTCAGACTAAAATTATTCTAACGAATGTAACCCACACAAAACTTTTGCTAGAGGAGTATAATCCAAATTGCATAAATGTATCCTGAAATTGTATATTGTGAAAACTTCGGATGCTTCTAAAACTACTTGAGTTCCATGAAAAAGAAAGGAGAAATCATTTCAAAAATGTATTTTCGTGTCAAATACAACAACGAATAAGTATAAGACCATCTGGAATTCTGAATATAAGTGCATAATTTTTTGAAAGCAAACATTTTTAAGGATTACGATTTATAGCACTTTCAACAAAAGAATTTCATGATGCTTTGACGGGGTGTATTTAAAAATCTTTATACATCTTTATAAAATTTGATTAAATTTTTCGGTTTTACCTAGCTCATAAGAGAAGAACGCTTACTTGTCAAGAAATAGAAATATCGTGCAAAAATTTTATACGATACTTTGGGTAGATTTTCATTTTGTGCTGACGAAATGAGAAAAAGTAATCAAAAGAAGATTTTTCACTTACGAACTGACACACTATTTATAAAAGAGAGGAAATCTGTTTTCTTTTGGTAAATATACTTTCGGCACATTTTAAATTTAGAAAATAAAATTTTCAACCGAAATAAAATTCATCTACGTTAAAATAGAAATTTCTTTTTTTATTCCTTAGAGAAAGTACATAAATCAAAATGAAGAAACAAAAGGAAAGAAAATACAAAAAAACATAGAAAAGGCATAACATTGGAATATAGCCGACTTTTTTGATATCCTCTATGGTAGAAATGAGACTCGTAGTGAACAAATCTATAGTTCAATGAAAAGAAACCCAAACTAGTAAGCTTTTTGTTTATAACTACGTTTGTTTTATTTCGAATTTGGTCTAATTCATGTGTAATTTACATGAAGAGTTTCCATCCCGGGAAATCCCGGGAATTCCTCGGGAAATAGATGAATTTTATATTTCCCGAATATATTTTTATTTCCCGTGAAATTTTTGATGTTTAATTCTTTGAAAGATCAACAAAGTATGTTTTCAAATAAAATGCTTGAAGCTTTTACAAGAACGATTTAAGGAGCGGAGGAACAAGGATTTAATATCCCTAATTTAATTTTTACAAATCCGAATCAGTTCAATATAACTTCTAGTAATATAATTTATGAGAAAGCTAGTAAAACTTCCCGCGATCCCGGGAAACTACCATCAAAATTTCCCGTTTCCTGGGATGCTGAATATGGGCGGGAAATGGAAACTTTAGTTACATGGGACCTAATAGCGTTTGTAAGTTTTATTCACATTGGCTTTTGAAGTACTTATATTTTATCATTGTATCACAATTTTACACAGACGGACGAATGAACATGTAAAACTTTATATAACCTTTGATTCTCTACAAATCCAGTACTTGAAAACCGTTTTCTAATGATTAATTCTATGCGTTACAAATGTTTTTATACAAATCTAATACACCATCTGGTAGTATCTACCATAGGGTATAAAAAGATCCTATATAAATATAGTACGTCCTCATCATGATATTTCTATTTCAATTTTGTTTTGTGGTTATAATTTGGGCTTAGACAAGATTGCTGATAGTATAGTGTTTTCCTACGTGACTATAAAACTTTTGTTCGGTTGACATTATTAAGTAAGTTTAATAAAAAAGGTCATTTTAAAAGGATCTTTCTCAAATATACTATAAAACAATTCATAAAGTTGACTTTCCTGTTTAAAAGCACAAAAGTCATACTCTTCCATCGGTGTATGTTAACTTTTAAGAACATAAAACGGAACCAAACATTTAATATTAACTTAAAAACACACTTTCGCTTTTAACCCATATGTATATACGAGGGTAAATCGATAAGTAATAGGAATTCAGCTATTTAACTTTGTTAAATAAACCTTATTACGAATGATAACTTCTTCGTACATTCGGTAATTTTGAATCAATTTTCTTCAATGATATATATTTATATGAAATTTAGTTTTCTCTTCAACGAAAGCAGCAGGGAAATTCTGTAAAAGCGACAATTGATTGTCACTTTCATATACTATATTTCGTAATACACTTTTAAATAATATTTAGACGATATTCTGGGTAATACCCTTACTTCGCGGACAAGACTTTTGAAAATGACCATAGTGATAATAATCTTCGCCTTACAGAATTCCACTGCAGATTTTGATTGCCGGTATTTAGACGTTGTTTAAAGCCATATTGCCATGTTCTAACGTGCTAACAAAGAAAGTCCTATCCCTTTTTCATCATTTTGAGAAAATTGTAATTGTATTTTTAAATTTATGATTTGTGTAGAAATGAAAATAATCGTTTCATACCGACTAATGGCATTATCTCAAAAAATTTCTTCGTGTGTTTTAGACTTTCTAATGACAGTGGTAATTCGCTTGATGTTCAATGATAGAAATTAAAGATGCTAAAATGTTACTTCCAAAAAAAAAGAAAAAGAAACTTAAAACAACGATTTCCTTTTCGCATTTTAGAACAATAATTGGTGGTAGATAACGTGAATAACTTAAAATTCGAAGCTCAAACTTTACTCTTTTCTTCAAGGGATTGATTATTCGTTCTATAGTATTCTAATATGGCTGACTTAAATTTGTGGATTTCTTAAATATATTTGTGTGCTGCAAATAGATGAGATAAAACTAATATTGTAGGAGTATTAGTTTAATAATAGTTAATACAAATAATTGGCATTGACATTGGAAGGTTATAAAATAATTGTTATATTTCGATTAACAGTTGTATTGTTTGAATAATGTTTAGAAAAGGCAAATTGAACAGATTGATAAATACAGTGTTGAATGATCAAGTTGGTTGAGACCTCGTTTCTAGAAGCTGATAACGCTCTGGTTGAAATCCAGAACTGGGTTCTTCATAATTTATTTTTCTTTGCCTACAATATTATTCTAATAATGTACCAAAGCACAACATAACATTAACATTACTTATTAAAATTCCTTCGTATATGTGAAAATTTAAATTTTGATTACAACAATGGAGATTGTGCCAGAAAAACATATTATAATAGTTTAGAAAGTAATTTGCTTTCTTTTTCTTATTGTTTTTGAACTTTGGTATATTTACTTAAAAAAAAGAGAGGATCCGAAATGAAGAAGGGTTCTCTGTGTCAACATGTGTATTTAATAGCACTTTCATGATCAAATTAACCATCTGTTAAGCAATTTTCCTTGTTCACGGTAAATATGTGTTTTTTTGATTTTCATTCTTTTCTAAAGAAAACCATTCAGACATTGATTTATGAAAGAAAATTCATATAGAAATATTATGTTCTTTACTTTTGCCACAAAATGTCTAACACTTAGAAAGTTTATAAACGAGAAAATAAAGAAAGGTTTACAAAATTAACCTAAAAGTGTTCATAATTTTGTTTGGTTTTTATCGAAAATAATGATTGTAAAAATGTTTTTTGAAAATCTTATTAAAAAAGGAAATTTTTTGTAATTAAAAATATTTCACCTTAATTTTTATTTGTTTTTTATGTTTTGATAAAGAAAACCAACTAAAAGTATTTATTTTGTATAAGAACAATAAAAATTGCTTCTTAATTACATATACATTATATTTTTGTTGTAAAACATTCTTAATTAACTCAATTTTTGGGAAAGCTTTATAATTATTATATCATTTTTATACAATTGTGAATAAAAACAAAAGAAATACACTACCAATGCCATACACTGGACGGATCCCTTTTTCCATTTAAATTAATCTATATTAATTTCCCGAGATTTCCTATTTCAACTGTTTTACTTTCCTCATTAAAACGAATGTTTGAATCATTATATGCGTTTGAAAACCTAATTTTTTCCTCTAGAAGAAGCATTAGAGGTGGGAGTAAGTTGAATATTTGTTTCATCAAAAATAATTAGCTTCATCTACGTCCATTTGTACAACTACTTAATTAAATCTCGATTAAAATCGAAACTATTTATACAATTTGAATGAAATTTTCAGTTTTTGCATTATATTCCTTTCTGGATTAATTTGTTGTAGTAATACACAAATATAAAAGCTGAGAATTAGTTTTAGTTGAATTTTATATTTTTTAATTGGCATTTTGTGCTTCCCCCCCTTTTCACGGTATTTTCTTTCCAATCCTTACCAAATTAAATATTCTGCAACAAAATTATTCAAGGAATTTCAATTACAGTTTCCAAGGTAAAATGAAATCTCAAATTTCTAAAATTACCCTCTATCAACACCCTTTTGCAAAAAAGGACCACATTTCTTGTAATAAGGAACCAGTTTCCTAAATTTCAATTACATTGAATAACGTGTTCTAGAAGTATCCTGAAAACTATATTTTTACACAGGCTAATATTTCCTAAAAGCAGGTTTTTTGAACTTAGAAGAAGAGCCCAAAATATGAAGAAAATCCATTAAAATCTAAAGGTTGGAAGTTTTTACCATCACAAAGCTTTATTCCCATTCTATGTGAAGAAAACAATAAATCACATGAGTATAGTAGAATCGAAAGCGATACATTTCCAGGTTTTGAAAAAATCCAATTAAAGACAATCTTTTGATAAGAACCGATTGTTTCGAACTACATATTATCCTAAAATCTTTATCCATAAGACCAAAAATTGATTCAAAACTGAGTTTTTTCCAAATTATAATTCCGTCACAAGATCTTAGAATGGATTTTATTTATTAAAAAAAAAATTATTTTCCGAAGAACTGCTTATTTGAAAAGTACTTGCCTCTATGCAAAATTATTACCAAAATTTATGAAATAGAAAAATCACACGACAAAGTATTTTCTCTGATTTTCTCCAAATGTGATCATTATAGAAATCTACCGCTTTGGATTCCACTATACAAGTACCTATGTTTTTTTTATGAGGTTTTGTTTTCTACATTATCTTAATATACAAGTACAAATAGACAATTGTAATAATCATAAAAGCTCTTAATGTTACCATACCTTTAATTTCGTTATGAGCTCATAAATATAGTAATTGTAAATGTCATCATTTGTAATATATCAAATCTAAAGGACTAACATTTTTTTACCATACTTTGCTGAACGAAATCCGAAAAATAAGCTTTATTTGTGTTTGATTTCTTTCGGTTTCTTTTGATTTTTTTATGATGAAACATTTATCTTCTTCATTCGATGTTTGTTAGATCAACAAGAATTGTTGGAAGATTTCAAAGGTCATATTACTTATTGAGAAAAGATAAAACAATTTCGAATTTATATTTTATAGACATGCTGTGATGAACAAAATATATTTTATAGACTATTCTATAAAAACGAAATACAGAGTGTCCGTGTAGGAATGGAATCCTGTAACTCGATTTGATTTAATTCGTATCGAAAAACAATAACAATCGTAATGCAGTTTCGATTCGTTTTAATCTCAATGGAGTTACACGATTCCATTCCAGATGTTTGAAATCAAGTTTGGGATAGGTTCACTTTTTAAATAAGAAGTTTCGCGGCAAACTCGCCCAAATATATGGTATTCGAATTCATTACACGAGTTTTTCGATGAATTTACTCAGATATTAAGTTGAGTATGATTTAAGCTTTTAAGTTGAAATTTAATAGAATAGAAGGAATGAAGATATCTTTAGATTATCCTTAAATTTTTACTATTAACAATTAATGGCTGGAATTTAAAGAGTTCTATCCAATTTTAATTTGTCTTATGCGATATGGAACCAGATTCTCAATATAAATCCTCTGCATTTGTGGCTTCTTTTGGTAGTCATGAATAACGGAATTTAAAATCTTTTTGGAAAAATATTGTAAAATGGCAAATTGAATCGTGATAAAAAAAAACTATCCTCTTGGAATTAAATTTCAAAACCAATTTTCAATTTTCTGATTTAAGAACAAATATTATGCTCAAATTTCAGTAAGCGGCTTACACTAACCCAGAAACGCATCCGGAGCCTGCGCTTATATTTAACTAAGCATTGGGAATTAATGTGGTGTAAACTACTTGGCACTGAGAAGGACATTGTTTGATCTGTGTTATATATGTTAAGTGTTAAGAGCATCGGTATTAAAAAGATTTTGAAATTTCTAAGTCAGTTTGGATTGTTAATTCATGATTGTTTAAATTTTTGGAGATTAGTACACTAAGTGACACATGGACTGAATTATAATTTCATCAAAAAAACTATTAGACTTATGAATACTTTTTAAGTTTAACATCTTGGCGAAGTAAACTTATTTAAATTACAATGAAAATGTATACATTTATGAACACTCTGTTATACTGATTTCTTTTGTCGACGGAAATCTAATTTCTTTTTTCTTTTTTGCCCTAAAAAAGAAAAAGGAAGAGATTTAAGTTAATAATATCGTGGAAATTGCATTACGAACCGAAACCAAACAATCTGATGAGATAATATTAAAATTGTTAGACTGAAAATCAAACGAAATTAGTTTTAGAATGCCTCAATATATATATATATATATATATATATATGAATATCTTTATAAATCAATTTATAACCTTTTTTTTGATATTATAAAATTTGAAATTATGGTTTCTTTAATTTAATTATTTCGAAGACTGTTTTCGAATAGTCTAAGATGTTTTATTAAACTCGAATTCGAACATGGTATGAGAATAATTTAATTTTCAGAGAAATATGCAAATATTAAAACAAAATATGAATATTTTTAATAATAAAAATAAAAAAAAAAATTAATTAAATATTTGTTTATAGATAATTTTATCAAATTTTTGTTTCAATGAAATTTTTAATTTAATTTCATATTTAAATATCTTTGAAATTGATTTATAAAAACCTTTCAAAGGATTTGACATATTTTAAAGCTATGAAAGCTTAATAATAATAGATTATTCATATTTTAATATAAAACTATTATATAGTAACGGAAAATCGGCCCATAGCCGGTTTTTTGATGCCCTATGGTAGAAATTGAACAGAAAAACACTAACATTATTTCAAAGTTTTTTCTTCATAACTTTGTTTCCTCTTTTCAAAACTTCTTCTTGCAGGTAACCATAACATAATTCTAATTTGCAAATTTTATTCAAATCGGTATATTAGTTTTTAAAGCACGTCAAAAAGACTATATTAAGAGGGTTATTTCTTTCTCCACTATCCTTGGACCGATTTGACTGAAATTTAACATGGTATCGTCTATTTATGTAGTTGACCTGTATAATTTATTTAAACAAAATTGGTTCACAAATTATCCAATTAAATTCGAAAAACCTTAAATAAAAAAACGTCAAACTTTCTGGTCACCTTGATTTTTGCTTTATAACTTTGCTACCCCTGGATCAGTTTTGCTGAAATGAAACACTAAACCAAGTAAAGAAATAAACAAATCACATTGTAAATTTCATCAAAATCGGTAAACTCGTTTTTGAGCTATCTTGTATACGTATAGACGGACGGACGGACGGATACATAAATCGATATAACTCCATATAGTTTTTAGTCTTTTCCATTGTGTTAACTATATATTTTGAACCCAGCCAGACAGACTAACTGACGAATGGAGAATTTGTGAAAAAAGGTGTTTTGAATTAAGAGCACCTCAAAATGTGGATATCCATCAACTTTTACTAACAATTTACCAGCGATTCAATAAGCCGGTATGTCGAGCTTCCTTACTGCCATATCTTCTCTCGCATCTTGTCCCAGTAAATACAGCAAAATATTCAATTGTTTTAGTCTGCCTAACAATTTTGTTAAAAGCTTGTAAATATTAAATCTTTCTTTTCAGGACATAAAACAACAGTAACGGCTAAAACATATTCAAAACTTTTCAAATGAAACAAAATGAAGTTCATTGCCATTTTATTTTAATAAACGAAAAATACTTTTAACATTTTTAAAACAAACTATTGTAAATATAAAGTGGCGAAAAAGCTCAAACAAAATATATTTTACACAATCACTTTGCATGTAGATTAAAAGAAATCCCGCTGACTCAAAGTCAAAGTTTATTATAATTTCTGTTTGTTCTGAATTAATTACAATGAAATATCACAATTTTTGAGGACATCAGATGTTACATGAAAAACTTTTTTAATTTGTTAACAATTTCCAATCCAGATGGGAAATTCTAGGAAAATATTTTTGCATTTTATTTTATTTAGCAAAAAATAAAAAAAGAAAAACTTGGACGAAAATGTTGTGTCCATGATCACAAAAAAAATTATTTAAATTAATGAATATGTTTTACATTATAATTTTCCTCACATGAGTGTCATTCAAATTTACATGAATGGCAAATTCAATTTGGTATACAATTTTTATAAAGTGTCGTTTTTCTTTGCAAATGGGAATTTCCCAATCAAAAATTTTTAAGGCCTTTTTTTTTTATTATATTTTTGTGGGTGTGCAAAACCTCATCTGAATTAAAAGAGGAGATACATGTATATACTAAAATAACATCGCGTAGGTCGGTACCCAAAATATAGTTAGGAATTTGTATTTCATTCTGTTGATTACATTTATCCAAAGTTATATTGAATTAACTAAGTTTTTCCAAAAAAAAAATAAATGCTTTATATTTTACTAAATTATATTCGGACAGACGAAATTTAATGTTGGTATAATTTATTTTGTTCTTAGTTAGATTACTTTCTCTATAATAACTTTCGTTTTGTGCAGATTTTGATGAAGTATTTTATCAGAATTAACCACGTCAAGGAGCTGGTGTTTAATAGTAAAGGGTGATTCATTTAGAGCAGTGTTTCCCAACCTTTTTTGTGCCATGCCCCACCTTAGCCACCTTTTTTGTATCATGCCCCACCTTAGCCACCATTTTTGTGCCATGACCCACTTTAGCCTTTCTAAAATTCTTATGCCCCCCCCCCCCCTATGTAACATATATAATTTTTAATATTAAAAAATTGAATTGTTCACTTAAGAAACTAAATTTGGCACCGAAATTTAGCATTGCATTTAAATGGCCCGGAGCGAAAGGGTTAAATTCGTGTCATGTCCATTTTCGAATTGCCCCCCTTAACAATCAAATTGCCCCCCTGTGGGGCGTGGGCCCCACGTTTGGAAACACGGATTTAGAGGTACTTTTTGTCTATGGATTTTTTGATAGATAACGCGTGAGTCGTGTTAACCTTTCATAGTATTATTGTTCAGTATTGTTTGACATTTCATCATGGAATAACCTTCACCCGCATGTCGTCTCTAAATTGTGGAGTTGTGAGCTTAATGATGATTCGCTGTTTTATCGCAGAATTTTGTTTAACAATGAGGCCCATTTCTAGCTAAATGGATAGCCAAAAGTGCCGTATTTGGGCTGGTGAATAATAGAGTACATATACATAGAGTATCAAGAGCTACTGCTGCATCCAGAAAAATGCATGGTTTACTGTTGTTTATGGGCTGGTGAAATCTTCGGCCTATATTTGTTCAAAAATCAGAATAACCGCCAATAGCGCCCATTATCGTGCCATGATAACGGACTATTCGCTGCTGCCTCAAGTTGAAGCCCGTGATCTCCAGGATATTTGGTACCAACAAGACTATTTGCCACAGAGCCCGTGAAACCATGGCTTTATTGCGAGAACAATTCGGTGAACAGTTAATTTCGCGCTTCGGATTTGAAAGTAATAATGGTTCTTTTGTTTGATAATAAGGAAAACCCGATAAAATTAATTTTTTTTTTTTTTACTTTTGAAAAAAGTACCTCTAAGTACGATCTAGTCATACTTGAAATCATAGAATTTGCGAAAGGATCTCTGTCCCACGTCATTGCAATCTCATTGGTACCAAAAAGTCGTGGTGTTTTTATCAAACAATATATTGCTCATATTGCCATTTTCCTAGCAGAGCGATTATCTTTTATCTTTGATTTTCGGGGCGACAAACAAAGACAAGTTCTTTTCTTTTGAAATAAAGATAGTCGTCCGAAATGCATAATTCGGAAAAATATGCTAAGTATGAAAATAATCGAGACAAGCAAATGCTTCTAGAATAGATTTATTAATGAACTTTATTGTTTTATACTTGAATCATTTCATTTCATTCGATTAACTTATAAAATAGCATTGAAAATACTGGATATCTGAAATGTCATTTGTACTGGTGCAAGGGACTCTTGTCATATGTTTAATTTGGGATGCCAGTATTTATTCAATAATTGTAAAACAAGAATTATCCTATTTATAGAGAAAGTAAAACTGAAAAATATTAAATCTGAGATAAAAATAGATAATATAAATATACTATATATATGTTTCCGAAAAGAAGATATTTAAAGTAATGCCAGAAATGTTGGTCCTTAAATTTTCTGTTCTTCTATGTGGAAATTTTTTTGCATAAAGTCTTTTCTGCTGGAACGATTTTTTGGTAAGCATACAGCCCCAGAGATTACGATTTTGATGGATATGAACAGGATACAAGAAAAAAGCTAGTATGTTATAATCAAATGAAAAACGCCTACATTTTGTAATATGTATTTTCTAAAAAGAAAAAATTGAAATTGTTTCACCTTTGATATTTTCTGTATGTAAATCCTAAAGAAAAAAACTGACATTTTCTTTTGTCGAGTTTTCCTTAAAGAATCTTTCCTTTCCTTTGAATTTTCACATTTCATATTTTCGATTTGTTTCAGTTAAGATTTTGTTTTTTCTTTTTTTTTTAATGTTAAAATGGCGAATAAAAAATATTTTTCATAGAACTTTTAATTGATTTATAATTGAAATAAACTGTATTTTAAGAAATGCAAATTTCTCAAAAGCTTCAAAATATTTTTGTAGTACAATTTAAAAGTTTTACTGAAAAAATGTTAAACATTCTTTAATTTATAAATATTTCAAAATTTCTTAACTTTTATAAAACAAAAAAAAAAAGAAAAACTTTTTCAAGTTAATTTCTTAAAAACAAGCTTAGTAAGACAATCCGCTTTAGAAAACTTTAAAGGATTTTGGTAGACATGATTGACAGCCTATTTGAAATGTTTTGGTGGAGTTTGATGATGCGGAATTATGAAATGAAGATTAATAAAGATTTTTTTGAGAAACGACAAAAAGTTTTGTGATTTTGGTTTTGTGCTTTTCCCAATAAATTTTAGGTACCTTTTTTCTATGAAATTCTAAATAAAAATTAATATATCTTTATTTTTATTTTTGGTCACTGTATTTTCTGCGATTTTAGTACTTGATGATAAATCTTATGTAGTAGTAATGTTTAGAAAGTTGTATAGTGTCTAACATTTTAATTCCACATGACAAATTAAAGTTAAAAGTTTAGAATTTATTTAGAACATGTCCTTTGATGTTATGTTCTATTTAATAACATGGAATATGTTTTCGCATACTCTATATGATTTATTTTAATAGCTTTAGAAAGCTTTTATATATTTATGTGAAAATATGATAAATATCTGGTTCATATATTAAGACTTTATAGTAAATTGTAAATATAAGAAATTTCTTTCCTAGAAGGAAAACGCAAATATGATTTTAAATTTAACTCTAATCGCTGAATATATTTTATAGTGGTCTGCTATTACAGTAATTCCAAATTGCTGAAATTTTCATATCTATTTATTATATAAAATAGTTTTTCTCCGCAAATCATTTATAAATAATTGCATGCATACTTCTAGGCGAATCCTTCTATAATATAAAATAGTTTTATAATTCAAGTATGCATACTTTTAGGCGAATATATTCAAGGAAATACTTTTTGCAAATGAATTTAAATATAACTAACAAATTCAAAACGAAGAATAGAAAATTTAGCATTTTGAAAAATTGAGACGGAGAGAAAAAGAAAAATAGAATTTTATTCTACCGTTAAAGAAAATAAAAAAAAAACAAAAAACAGAAGCTTATTGAATAATGTACTTGATACATTTCTTTAATTGGTTTAGTATTTTGGATTTTGTTTATACACAGGGAAGTTGGTGAGAGAAGTGAGCAGGAGGTGGAGCCCCCTAGTTTTCTATAAATTTGTTTCGGTATTATTTGACCAAATAATTTCAGATTGTCATATAAAAATTTGGAAAAATGTTAAAAGGAAGACTTTAAATTGTACAAATTAAATTTCAAACCAAATATATTAAAGTGAATTACGAATTTACAAACCTTTTATAATATATTTGAGAAATTATTTTCAAATATAGACAAATTGGCCTATGAAATTGTGAATTTATGTATGCATTGTTAAAATCAATTAGCTTTTATCATTTTCATCCATATCCGTACAGGATAATAATGAAATTAGTATTTAATGTTTACATTCATGAATTTATGTGACATTTTGATAATTGAATAATAAGACTACACTGTCAATGCATGAACTGGAAGAATGATTTCTTTCTTTTTAAATTATACAAAACAATCAGGACTTCTATTTATCAAGAAATTTTTCTTGTCCGTTATTATCGTAATTAGATAGCAATATATAAAAGTATTATAAGATAAACCCAGATAAATAATTACAATTGAATTGAGTTTTGTTATCCACTTTTATTGTGTCCTTTCCTCGATTCTTATCAAATTAAATCTGCTTCAACAAAATTATATAAAGAATCAATTTTCTAAATTTCATTTAGAATCGGTTGAGAACTTTCTAAAATAAAATTAAGTTTTCGATTTCATAAATTATCTTCTATAGCCTGACATCTTTTTCAG
The DNA here is from genome assembly GCA_963422695.1 of Xylophagus ater. Classification (NCBI taxonomy): domain Eukaryota; kingdom Metazoa; phylum Arthropoda; class Insecta; order Diptera; family Xylophagidae; genus Xylophagus; species Xylophagus ater. The sequence continues at coordinate 7,063,724 of OY730478.1, forward strand.
ATCGATACCAAAATCAATAATATAATAATAACCAAACAGTTCCTCTAATTACAATTCATTGAAACACCCGTTTAATAGATATCATTTAAACTACTTTTTACTATAGACAATCGCTTCCGTGATTAAGCACTCGAAAATTTCTAATTTTGCTGACGACATGACTCTTTATAAAAAAATATCCAAATCCAATGACTCTTCCTATCTTCAGGACGATTTGTATAATTTTGCTATATGGTGTTATAAGAATAATCTGTCGCTCAATTGTGATAAGTGTGAGGTTATCACTTTCTCTAGGAAACGAGTTATTACTCATTATTCGTACGAGATCAATCACGCGTCTCTCCGTAGAGTGAGTAATATTATTAATTTGGGGGTGATTTGTGACAGCAAACTCGATTTAAAACCACATAATGGCTTATTGGTCCATAAGACCAATTCGACTTTGGGCCTTATTAAACGCTGGTCAAAAGAATTTTCGGATCCTCATATCTCTAAAGCCCTTTTTATTACTTTGGTAATACCTATATTGGAATATGTCAGTCAAGTGTGGTCCCCTTACTACAATTCTCAAATTAAAAGAGTTGAGTCTATCCAGCGAAGATTTGTCCGTTATGCGCTAAGAGACCTGCCTTGGAATGACCCTTTTTCTTTGCCTACTTAAATGAACAAACTAAAATTAATTGGATTACACTCTCTGAAAAAGAGACGGACGGACATTTTCGAAGAATATTCTTCTTTTTATTGCACGGAACCTTAAAACTTGAAGGATCTGAAAGTCACAATTTTGTACTAGTACAAGGTTTTATTTCAGTAATCTTCGAAAATTATCTAATCAATAATAAATCACAAAAAAAAGGATTACATTAAATTCGATTTGGCATATTTGATATTAAAATCCGATGTATGTATATTTTGATATTTATCTAAAACTGTCAATTTTAGATAGAAAAACTCAATCTATGACTTAAAATCTCGAAATTTAACTATTCTATATGACCTCTCGATTTGTGTGCATATAAGATTTCATTTGGTACAAATAACCCTTTTCTCTGTCGAATCTGGTAAAATCAATTTTCATTTTGTTAGAAAACTGTCATTTAAACTGTTCTTTATATCTTTTTGTTTTAGTTTAAGATATATTTAACAGTCGGATGCCTTCCGAAAATATGGTGATTGCGATATTTTAGAGAGCTTTATATAACCATTTGAATATCAAATGAAAGAAAAAAAGAAAAATGCGAATAGCTGTTATCAGTTTTTGGGGTATTTTATTTGGTTTTATTACTGACAAGATAAGGGTTGACTTATTGACCGTGACCTTATGAATTATTGTGAACTTATATGGTATATTTTGTATATATTCATGAAATATTAACCTTATCAGCAGGAAGATTGGACGATTTTCGAGTTCACATTGTTATTAAGTTATATTTGAAATTTTATACTTATATAAGAAGATAAACATTCATCTTCATAGGATTTACAAAATTTTTTGTTTCTTTTTTTTTTGGTATGATAATTTGATAGAGATTATACAGAGTGGACAATTAATACATTTCATACTTGTAGTAATAATTATACGTATACCTTTATTACAGAAGTTAGATCCATTCATTTGGTATGTAATTTTATATGTTTCCGGTTTTCAGGATACTCAATGACTGAGTAAAGTACAATATGTTCTGTACACATAAATTAATGGGTTGTAATAATATTTTATAGTTTGATAAAAATGGGAATTGAATGTAGAAATGAAAGAATTCAAAAAGCATTTTACATCATGAAGAAAATCAACAAATTGTTATACCACAAAGTATCTATTCGATTTCAAATATTTCTAGGAAAAAACACAAAACACTACACATTAAATTAATAAAAAATGAAATTTTAATGTTTCATGATTTTTCTAAAGAGAAGGATCATTAAAAGTTACGAAAGAAATCACACACAAATGGTTGTTGTTGTTTTCACGTTTCCTGCGAATTTTAGAAATAAACTTTCTTGACATTTCTGGAAGTACGTTTACATGCAAGAAATAATTATAAATAAAGTTTATACACTAAATTCACATAAATAAAAAGTGTTATCATTTAATAACATTCGAACCAGAGGGGTAGCATGCAACAATATTTTCGGCCTAACATATTTTAGAATAGGCTGGGCTATTCCCACGAAACATGTCTGATGCACATCTTAAATTTTTTGACTCAATTATTACTAGTCGAATATCAAATTTTTGAATATACATTTTTAGTATGATTACAGCGCTGCAAAGGGCGCCTCCTTGAGTATCTGTAAAAAAGACTGTAAATATATCCATTTTTATATCACATAGAGTTTTTTAATAAATACTATTAATGAGATGGTGCTTGCAAACGTGCCCAAATCAGAATCCAAGTTGGAAACTCTCATTATTGTATGCTCTTTGATATTAATATTACCCAAACATACCTTTCCATGCATAGTACATATTTACCATATGTTTCGTCCACAATTATATCGCTGAATTATTGTCTGGTACTGTAGTTTTTGATTTAAACATAATAAAATTAATTTTTTTATTTATAAGAGACACTTTTCTATCGAAAAGTTTGGTGCAGATTTTTTTTCTGTTCATTTCACTAAGAATTAAAAATTATTATACTAGGGGGCTCCGTCCCTGCTCGCTTCGCTCGCCAACCCCGGGTCCCGGAGTGTAATTCGAGTAGATTTTAGTTTTCGTGTAATGTAAAAAATGACGCATAATAGAGTAAGCAAAAAAAATATGTAACTGCTTTTGTGATTTATTTCACGGCTTCTTCAAATACAATGTTTTTATGACCTTTTGTTTTAGCTTGCATTCCTCTGCTTCTACATCGTGATAGAGCGACATACAGTTGACCATGTGTGAATAGAAATGATAACATGTGCTAATAGATAGATTATTTATTCAGTTCTGATTTGATATTAACGAATCTGAATTGGCGGAAGCATTTATCTCAGTAGCGCGGCTGGTAAGTGCAGGATTTAGTAAACCTACTGTGCGTAAGTTGTGTGAGTTCAAGCCCCGTCGATGGCGCATATTTTATTCCAGTTATAAAATTATTTATTCAGTTCTGATTTGATATTAACGAATCTGACTTACTTTAAGAATTGAAGTCGATGGCATGGTTAGCAAGAGATTCGCTTATTAAGACCAACTGCGTGAGTTCATATCCCCGTCGGGGCCAAAAATTTTTTTAGTTATAAATTATTTATTAAGTTTTTTCTACTACAAAATTTATAAATGATGTGCGGAAAAAACTTTTTTTTATAATAGATAGATATAGTTTATTTAATTTAGAGTAATGTGAATTTTATTATAACACATAAAAAACATATTTGCAATACTTTAAAATACAATTTAAGTATTTAGTATCAATTTCAATGATTAATGTTATTTGTAAAATCATATTTTGTGTAACTGTCCTTTATTCTTGTACCATGGGCCTATTTGATCCCTATGTTGATCTGGCACTGTTCTTACATAATTTTCCCACAACAAAATAAAAGAATTAAAATCTATCTACACATATAAAAATCCTTGAACATATAATAACATTTTAAATGTTAATTTTCTTATGTACCATATATATGTTTTTTTCTTTTAAATTAAAAAATTCCCATCCCAATTTTAATTCAATTCGCGATTTCTATGAAAAAAACCTTATTAAGATTAGAAATTCTTTGAAAATTTATTTTAAATCAAAAGAAAAATTGTCATATAATAGGAATTTTAGGGGTTTTAATATAAAATATTACATATATATGAAAACTTCTTGGAAAAAGGTTGATGAATTTTCAGAAAACTCATTTCAAAATCTAAAGGATATAAAATTTATTTCTTTTTTTTTCTTTTTCCTTTTATGATAAGGGTAGTTCCTAATATACTAAAAAATATTGACTTGTAATAATATGATATTAAATTTTTAAATGTGGTGAAATTTTTCCAAATTCACTGTAAATAAATAGAAAGTTCGATTTTACTTATTTAAAAGGATTGAAAAATAAAGGTTTAATATTTAATACGAATGAAAAAATACTTTTGCCTCCTTCAGTGGTATTTCTATATCAGGAAATAAATCATAACTTTTCGGATTTTTCGGAGAATTTGAAAAAAAGTTCTCACTTAAAGTATTACATTTTTAATCCTGTATCTTTATTTTTATATAACCAAGTGATAGTAATAACATTTTCTATTATAAAACCTTGAAAATCTGTGATAATATGTAAAATCCTTGACGTTGTCTCCATGGTTCGATATACGTAGTATCGGGTTTTTCAATAAGGGCACCACAAATGTTTTTTAAATAAAACAAAAACGGTACCTACAGTATCAATGAATTTTTTATTTCATGTTAAAGCACATTCTATGCCATAATGTATGGAATTCAATATCCTTTGCATGACGACCACGGGCACGTTTGCAAAAGTCCAGTCGTTGAACCCAATTTTCGACCACTTTTTCGCATAAATCAGCCGATATTGCAGCAATTTCGCGTTTAATATTTGCGCTGAGCTCTTCTAACGTCGCCGGCTTATTGGTTTAGAGTCTAAACCAATAATTCATTGGTCTAAACTTTAGACCAATGACTTAACATAACCGCAAAGAAAATAGTCGGGATGCGTCAAATCCCATGAACGAGGTGGCCAATTGACGGGCCCATTTCTGGAAATAAGACGCTTACCAAACTTACGGCGACCGACTCAGAACTTCGGTAATAATTTTTAATAATTTGTAAACGTTGTTCAAGTGTGTACTGCTCCATGATGAAATGGAAACTATTCACGAGCATCAATGTCTAAAGAACAAAAAAAAAAAATATTATGTGATTCGCCGTCCCTATTGGAAAACATTTGTATGGTAGTGTCCCAATTGAAAAACCCTATATATTTTGAATATATTAACAAATTCGATAACCTTCCTCAACTTCTTATGTGTTTACTAAAGTAATTAATGTTCCTTCTTCGGGAAAACATATAAATATGGCATAACAAAAAAACAAAACAGGAACATAAAATCTCATCAACATTATCCATAAGATTATTCTAATAATATCTAGTTAAGATACGTGTTATGTAATATATATAACATTAACAAAGATTTATTTTAATTAAATTCTGCTCGATGTATTGTGTATCGTGTATGTCGAGTAGATATATAAGTAAAATTTATTTTACAATAAATTTTGCCAAGAAAATATCAAAAAAAAACACCCGAATTTATAGAATCCCATATTTTGTAAAACATATTTCAATTAGATTTCCACCAATAATTTCACAGATTTTCTACGTATGGAAAAACCAATTATTGTGTTTATTTTTTACAGCAAATAGAAATTTTGAAGGGAATTTAACGTATTTGTTGGAATTTTTTTATTCATAGAGAATATTTCATACAGAGTGTAACTAAAATATTACGTTTATGTAAAATTCAAAAGAGCCTTATTTACAAGATATGTGATACTAGTAGCGATTCCATATACCATAATCAATAAAAATATCTGATATGGAAAAATACACAACTTTCTTAAACGTAATACACCCATACCTCGCTTAACGATCTAGATATGTTCCGGAAAAGTTAGCCATAAAGCGGAAAGCCGTATAACGAATCAATTATTTTTGTAGCAGTGCTGCCTAAAGGGAGAAGCTGAGACTAAACAGAAGGTCGCTAACAGTACGTACAGCATTGTTTTGGCTGTATAACGAAACCTTGGAAGCCGTAAATCGAAAAAGTGCCATAATTCAAAAAATCCGTTATAGCGAAATGCCGTATAAAGAGCGGCCGTATAGCGAGGTAGCGGTGTATTGGATATATCGGGTCCGGCAACTAAAGTGTCCGTCTAATTCAAATCGCTGTCAAATGTAAACCGCACATTTTGCAATACTAAAATTTGACATGAATGTTGCTTTACATATTGTCTGTCAGTAGTAAAAATTATATGTTGCTAAAAAGACACGTTCTTATATCGTAATTCTAATTTCCGGTCAAAATCCAATCCGTTCATTCTCTTATCGTAATCTATCTTTGTGCCAAGTTTTAAGAAAATTGCATAAGGTGTTCTCGAGATATCATGTAGATAAAAAGGGGATCATGCAAACATAAGCACATGTAATCTTCTTTGCAAAAAAATGCCAATTCGGATTCAAATCGACGTTAAAGGATGTATTTCTATTTAAAACTCTATACTTACACTCTCTATTCTTTAACATAATCCTTTATGCATGTTTAGATATTATTATTATGTAAAAATTGATCAAATCCAATTTAATTCCGAATATATGAGAATGCATTACAAATCCTAAATCCTTCATAAGTCTAATAAAAACGAAAGATTTCGTAAATCTTCAAATGAAAGTATCAAATAAATCCAAAGCTATAAATCAGTTATTGACGAATTAAGGAAGATTTACAAGTTCGTACGGTATCCTTTCAATTCAATTTCAATAATATTTCCGAACGATAAACGATATAAAAATGAAAAGTTAACTATTGAAGAAAATGAAGTTTTCCAATATCTAGTTTTTGTATGATTATTCCTTTTTTTGCTTGTTGTCCCTTCAAATATAAAATGTAATTTACACTCCGTATTTTTTTTTTCCTAAATCTTCCTGTGATTTTTCGAAATTTTTCCACATATGGGAAATCCATTTGCCGCCATGTTGTATAATAAATTTAGTTTATTTTATCATATTCTATTGGAACCTTTTATTTATTTGGGATAAAAAAGGACAATCACGATATCTTACAATGAAATCTTATTTTTTGGGGACAATAGAAATACCATATTATTTGGTTATGGTTTTCTTCTTATTTCAAGATTATCCGAAATTGTATGAGACTCATAAGAATTTTTTTTTTCTTCTTTTTTTCTCAGAAGAAGGTAATGGAAATCTTTGTTATACAAAAGGGTATCCTGGTGGTGTTCCATTTTAATAGAAATTTTTATAATGTGTTATCAAAGTAAAGAAAATATCATGGAAAAAAAGTAAACAAGAATTTCATGCTTTTAAATTGGCTCCCATAATGTTTTCGTGCGTATTATTGTTCAATATTCCTGTTATTTAGGCGTATTTTTTAAGGACATTATAAAAAATCATGTTTTTACTTATTTATATTTTATGTAAATATTTTGCTCATATTTTTTGAAAAAATTTTTCTTTTTAATAAGAAAAAGAAAACAGTTTAAATCAATATTTGAAATCTTTTCATTCAAATAAATCTATTTTTATACACTTTTGCTATTTAGATAATGTTTTCATAATAATGATAAACTTTTTATGAAAATATCCTTTTCTTTTTTCGAAAAATTTTCCCTTATAAATTAAGCTGTATAAAGTTTTTGGAAATATGAAAATATTACCTAAAAGTTATTATGTCTACATAAAATTCTCGTAAATGTTTATTATGGGATCATTAAGCTTCTCAAGAAGAAAATGTTTTAATCTATAGGAATTTTATGTTTAATGATGCTAAAATTAAAATTATTTTCTATAATTTTTACGTGGAAAACAGAAAAAAACAGTTTTTCAGAATTACTTTCTTCATTAATTAGAAAAGTACAGAGTATTTACAATGGCGCGAACTTAAGTCTAATAATATTGAGTCTAAAACCAAAAATTCATTCAAACTTTTCATAACTTATTTTTAGGGTATTGAAAACTTTTAGGATACTGCAAACTAGTTGCACTGCATAGAACGCGGCATTCAGATATTGCTTCAATATAACCATTTTATTCGTATATAGTTTTCTTTGAGATTTGGAGAGGTGATTATAGGAAATTCTTTATCACTATTTGGTAGTACGATTGCATTTCTGAAATGTTTTTACAAACGTTTGATCATAGTCCCAGTCCTCAATGAGAAAACGCTTAAGACGAGAAATGTATCCTTTCATTTATAATATTTAGGACAATTAATTTAGAAAAAATTAATTTGTTATAGCAATCTTTAATGTTGATATTAAAAAAACTTTCGGATTAAAACTTCGGTGTCCTAACTGAACTTGATAGCAACATAGCTAACCAAACATTTACAGTCTGTATTTTTTTTACACCCTGTTTAATACTATCATATCAGAAGATAAGAAAGAATTTTTATTGAAATTTCACCGAATCGTAATTCGTCTATGAGATACTATGTAAAAATTACTTTTATACGGGAAATTTCAAATTATGCTGATACAGAAAGTTCCATCGACTATTCTAGTGTAAAATTGAATTTACCGAAGCATACATGAATAAAAATACTTCCTTTACAAAAGGAATTTTACTTACAAGGTTTTTAAAAGGTAGTAAATAGTATTTATAAAATTTTCTTCTAGATAAAATTTTAACTTCCTATACGAAGAACTACATATCAACAAGGAACCAGTCCATTTGCGCGTAAAATGAGTTCCTCTCCCATTATTATTGTAAGAAAACACTTGACAAAGATGTGAAAATGTATTTATTGGCATACAAGGAGGACTTTAGAAGTTATGAATGCTTATGTTATGTTTACGATATGTTTCCGGAAGAACGAAGATGTTCAAAAACTTAACCGTACTCGAACCAGCTGCACTACAACTGTGTCAGCTATAATTTTAAGACATCTTGAGCATTTTTTCTTTCTTTAATAATTGAACGAATTTTCCTGGAAACTGATTGGTACCAACGTAAAGCTACGTAATTCGATATTTTCAGTTTCCTTCTTCTTTATATTTTTGAACTGGAAATACCCTATATTCAAAAATCAGGACTATGTTAAAGTTTTTTAAAATTTTACAAAAATGTTGCCCTAAACATATATAAACCTTTTTTATCACAATGTTCCTAGAAGGATATTTCATTTCCAACGAGATACAAATACTTTCTGATAGTCATCTTAAGATCATATAATAACACTTTAGGCATAATCCTCAAAAAAAAGAAGAAAACTAAAATTAAATACATAGTTATTTCCCAAATATGAAATTTTTTTACCCTTGAACTATGGAAAATATTCGAGAAATTTAATTATAATCCTGAATATTTGGGTTAAAGTGATGTAAATGCTTCCCTAAAAGATGAAAACTTTTAATCGGTATGCAGACATTTTTTTCATGGCAATGTTCATGTATATATCTTGACTTATTATCAATCAGAGAAACACATATATCCTAACATTTACGACCAATATTGACTTTTTTCTATAACATAGAATTACGATATAAAAAATTGTTCTTTTCAAATTACCCAGGAAATAAATTATTGGTTTATCAATCTTATAGGTCCTAATCAATAACTCATCAAGATTTATTGAGCGGCTTTACAGAACTTTGAATGTGAAAAATTAATCAGTTTGAAATAGAAGATTAAGTATAACTATACAATAAGTTTGATTCTAAAACTTTTCGACAATAAATTTTGTTCATTCAAATAAGTTTTCTTCAGAAAAGGTTCAAAATTGAAATTATTAAGAAATTTTAACTCGATTTCCTTAAAATATATATTAGAAATATTACAATTTAGTAATTTCTTCACATATGATATCTTCACAATGAAAATCCCTAACCAAAATAAAGGACAAAAAAGTCATAAAATTGTTTATTTTCTTCAACGAAAATGTTTTTCATATATTATTTAATGGCTTGGAAGTCTTGGAAGTCAATCAAAAATTTTAATTAAATTATTTCATTTCATTGTTTTTATTACAATAATTCATAATTAAAATTTCGAAATGAAATTTTCTTTTCAAAAAATTGAGAAAAATAATAATCCAAAAGATTTTGAAACAAAAAGTGTCTGAAGTATTTGTAAAAAGTCGAGACATTAAATTAAATTTTGTTTTAAAATAAATCCATATATTGTATAAAATCGGCTTATAACCAATTTTTAATATGAATTAATTAGTTTGAATTTTGTTCTAATTTAAAAATTACCTGAAGTTCTGTAATAGAAGTCTATTCGGAAAATTTCATTCTAATACCAAAGACACATTAGCAGCAATATTGTAAATTATCTCACGTTTCTGGATCGAATTTTAATTGAGAATCGTGAGATAATGTACATTATTGGTGCTAATGTGTCTTTGGCGTAATTTAAAAAAATCGTCTTGGAATTAATTTTAAGGCCAAATGATATGGCAAAACTTCCAGGACATGCCTATGTACAATATAGTACTATTTCGAAATACAACATCGCATGTTTACATAGCCATCGTTCGTACATTTGAATTAGAATGGTTTTCCAATTAAATCTGAAACAGATTAGAAAAAGCATATAAAATTGTCTTGCCATCCCAGTTTTATACGGTGTCCTAGAAACTTTCAAAGGGTATATTAGTTATGTCACTACATTTGTAACTTGTCCCAAGACACTAGGTGTATAGACAACTTAAAGTTGCATCGATTTTTACATGTATGAACACAATAACTGAAGAACCCGATGTTTGATGCCCTATGGTAGAAATGGGAGAGAAAAACTTGCAAAACTAACATTATTTCCAAGTTTTTTCTTCATAACTTTGTTTCCTCTTTTCAAAATTTCTTCTAATTTTTAGATAACCCAGACCCTTGTTAGCATAAGTCTAATTTGTAAATTTTATTCAAATCGGTGTTTTTAAAGTACATCAAAAAAACTTTATGAAGAGGGTTATTTTCTCCTAGGATTATTTCTTTCTCCACTATCCTTGGACCGATTTGACTTTAAATTTAACATGGTATCGTCTATTTGTGTAGTTAACCTATATAATTAATCAAAACAAAATTGGTTCACAATATTTCTAATTAAGTCCTAAAAACTATCAACAAAAAAAAACGGCAAATTTTCTGGTCATTCTGGTTTTTCCTTTATAACTTTGCTCCGCTGAATCGATTTTGCTGAAATGTAATACCGAACCAAGTTAAGGAAGAAGCAACTCACATTGTAAATTTCATCAAAATCGGATAACGCATTTTTGAGTTATCTTGTATACGGAGGGACGAACACACATCTCTGGTAGTGCCTACCATAGGGCATAAAAATTAGAGTGATCACAAAGTTCACAAATATTCTTCATTTTCTGGATTGTGCAGACTGAAATAGTTGTATGTTGGCGGAAAAAATTTACCCTATTAGGACCCTGGTCTAAATTAAAGTAACTCCAGAGAAGAAGAAATAAAAGTTTGCAGAGAAACTCTGAAAGTTAGGATTTCTTTTCCTCAGAGTTAATTCACTGAACTTTAGATTTGTTATATTTATCCATAACTTCGATCTCCCTATACCGATTTCTGATATATTAGCAAATCGATGTATTATTATGACTATAAATATAACCAAAATTAGCTATCGTCTTTTTGTGTTATCATAAAGTTGGACAGATGGATGGAAGTGCAGAAATTGAAATAATTTTTGATCTTCTAGACATAAAGAGCCTTAAAACTGTTGTCAGATGATTTATTCTATCCGCTATAAATATAGTGAGTAAACAAATATATCCTTTTGACATACTACCATAGTATATAAATATAATATCCGTATAAACCGATATATGTATGTATGTTGGCAAAACCATATTACTCACACGGGCAATCAAAGAAATAAATAGTATTTTAAGTAAGTTAAAAAATGGTTTTTGAAAAAAAAAAAGAAAATGATAAAAAGTTTACGTAGAAAAGCTTTCGGAAGACGAAATGATTAATAATCCAGATAACAAGACCCGACATACCTTTTTAGCTTTTATTGGGGTAAAATTTAGAATTGGCATGAGTATACCATTTTTTTTGCCTTTTCATCTCCAGTAATGTAACTTGTAGAGAACTCGTGTAAAATTGTAATAAAATTTAAATAAAATGCTTTTACTTTTATAAGAATGGAAGAATAATGGACGATTTGAATTTCAAATTTACGTATATAGAGACGAATGATGTACAATGGAGAAGGACAACTTTTCTTTTTTAAATGTTGCTGATACTTCAACTTCCCTAATTGATAAACTTTAGAACAGTAGAGCACAGAAATTCTTCATATTCTGTGACATCATTCGATTTGGAAAGGAACTTCTTCTTAAAAGATAAGAAAAAACGAAAAGAAAAACGTTAAACTTTTGTTAAAAGGTGCAGAAAAGAAAAAGGAAAATACGACACAAAAAAACTCATCAGGGAAAAAGGAAAAAGAAAACAATACAAGTCCCTAAAGAATGTTTTTCACTTTCAAATTGCGTAAGAAGATGAATAACTTTCTTTGAAATTCAATTTTTTTTCTTATTCTCTGTTGCTTTTTTTTCATTTTATTTGATCTTGACATCTAAAACCATTCTTACATAAAACTATATCTAACAAGGATGAAGTAGATCTTCTAACTAAAAATCTAAATGGAATTTATTTGAAATTCTAACATTTTCCTGGAAATATTGAAAGGATAACTACGAGTATAAGTATATAACAATATTAGGCCTGCTAGCACTCTCCACTGGTTATATACCATATATCTCTATACTATATGGATATTTTTCTGTTTTGATAGATTCTACATGTAGATATGGTAAACCTAGTTATTTCGGATGCCAGTTGTAATATGATTCAATTTCATGAACATCCGGGATTCCTTTCATGCGGTATGTCTTGTACGTACAACATGACAGCATTGCCATTTATTTATCCGCATATAGAGGAATTATAATAAATATTATTAGAATGGTCAAGATGATATCGAATTACTTGGAGCATCTGGTTTTATGATATTATATCATTTATGGAATTGTTTAATTTGTTGCCCTTACTATTTCGTTTTGAATTTAGATAAAGGAAAAACAACATTGAAGATGTATAAAGTACTACAATTCCTGGGAAAAATAAATTCCATAAAACTTTTTGTTTTTTTGTGCTGTGAAGACTTTGAAAAATTTCAATCAAAATAAAAGAACAAATTAATATTAAACTTTTCTGATATACTATATTATATTAATATTAAAATTCGCTAGGGTCATATTTTTCCTGTCTTATTTAATTTGTTCTTGTAGAACGAAGAGATCCTGTTCCATTATATGATATAAGATAAAAACTCATCTCATACATATAGCCAGGATCGCACGTGTGCTCCGCCTCTAGAAGCAGAGGAGGCAGTTAACTCTGGTGATAACGGAGGTCGAATATGTAGTGTGAGAGTAGTCTCAATTGAGCAATAGCAGACGATGTTCGAATCTTACCGCTTGTACTGCCGTCAGGGCAAAGTGTAACTATAGTCAAAGTGTAACTATAGTAAAGTGGCGAAAGTTCCTGTCCTTACCGTACCGCCGTTTTTCAAATTTTGACTGTTCTTTTTCAAACAATTTTCTATCCACTGCTGAAATAGATAGAACTAAAAATTGTACATATGGGTGAAAGAGAAACATGATGTCATATGATTTTGAAAAACATCCCTCATTTTTTTGTTCGAAAAATTGATCCCATGATGGTGTTGCCATTAATGTATTTTTTTTAAACTGACTGTTTAACTTTTTTAAAAAATGATGAAAATCTTTAATAATTGAGTTATTATTTAAATGAATTTTTTAATAATGAAAAATGAAATTAATATTTCTCCATTCTTTGCTATTTTAGTTTTAATGCAGCATTAGGGTGGCTCTCACTTTTACATTAAAACAAATTTGAAATTTGTGAAAAGTAGAAGTATTCTTTAATTGTTATTTCTATTAAAACATGTTCTATAAAATTTATGCGAATTATAGGTATTTTTATACAATTTTGAAAAAAAACAAATTCGATCCACCCTAATATGCATAAACAAATTAGATCCACCCTAATGTACACATCTTTATTAAATACAACACTTTATTGCAAAATGCACTAACCGTTCCGGATTTGTCGGCAATTTAAAAAACCGTACTTGACTGTTTTCAGATGTTGAAAAGCAACCAGGCACAAAACACTTAAATTTATTTTGTTTCGAACATTTAAAATTTTCCATATTTTAAACCGCGTCTAGCTCCAACGATTTTTTTTGAAAGAATAACAATTTGCAATATTGGCAACACCACTAATGGGTAATTTTTAAATGTAACAATGAAACACAGGCAAAAATTAATATACAAATGCACACATTCCAGAAAAAAAAAAATTTGGCGCAAATTCTTTTCTGGTATGTATGTAAAATTTGTGCCCAAACATAAGATTCCGGGATCAAATCATAAGATTCCATCAAATTTTTAAGAACATTTCATTCTCTCTCTTGCTAATGGATTTTGCCTATGAAAAATATATGTACTCTTGCGTATTCTTTTCCCCGTCTGCCACGTGCTTTTTCTAGCTACTTCGCTAGCTTTCCTCACTTTACCATAGTTACACTTTGGTCAGGGCTAGTTAGTCCAAGTTAATAACTATATTATAAGTGTTTAAGGTAGAACGGCGATACACAGAAAACAGAAAAAATACGGGATTACCGAAAGTCGAAATTTTAGCTCTAGGCTTTCCAGTCAATATCAGCCTGGTAAACTTACAATAAGAATTGCTAGTTATTTAAACTCTAACACTACTTTAAAGTACTTGATTTCTTCTCATAGAATGGAAATATAGCTTTGTGGTAATGGTAAAATATTGTTACTTACAGATCTTAACATTTTGAAGTCGTCTGAGTTCAAAAGACCTATATTTGGAAGATGTTCGTTCGTCTATTTTGGACATTAAAAATTTTTTGATCAATATAAATCGTTTTATTCATAATTCCAGGATTTTCAACTAAAGCAGTAAAATCCACTGAAACTGAGAAAAGATTTCAATGAACTAATTTAGGAAATTCAATCATTATTTTTCTTTTCAAATAAAACTAAAGAATCCACCAATTCAGTTAGGAAATTCTGAAGAACTCAATCAAAATTAAATTTCTTTGAATTGGCATAAATTTGTTCTTATTGAATTTTCACTTTTAGTTAAGAATTTTCCAAATAGAGATTCATGGAAAATGTATGAAGTGAGAAAAATCAACATATGAAAATATGTTATTTTTTAAATTGATTTTGAAAAAGAAGAAGGAAAAAAAAACTCAATCAACCAAAACGATGAATCGAAAGGATTTAAAAATATGAATATGTATGTAAGTGAAGGATAATAAGCCATTTCAATGGTGAATAAATTCAGTGTTCAATCAACAAGTTGTAAGACTTTATGCAGAGATAGTGTGAGAGGAGATTTAATTTGAAAAGGATTTTGTTTTTCTTTTATAGACATTTAAAGCCTGCTTAAGTGTTTTTTTTTTATGATTTTGTTATTTTTGAATATTTCCAATGATTTATATTTTGATTCGAGTCGAGGCAAATAAAATGTGAAAGGCTTAAATTTGAATTTTCTTTTGAACTTTGAAAAGTTCAACTTTTAGAAATGTAAAATTTTCTGTTCCAATCTTGATAGTGTGAAATGGCTCCGTTGTGCAGACTATTACTTTCATCCTATATGAGAGGATGGCAAAAAAATTTTGCTCTCCTGACTTTGATGATCTAGTTTACCATTTTAAGGTATGCATCCATTTCCAAACAAATTGCAGTAATATATGGCATATGACATACGTAGTTTTCACAATGAAATTAAATGGTTTTTGGCCTCGACAGTCAATTTTCTGGAAGTGAGTACTAAGTTTTAGTTTGTACTCAGGTTTTCAAACAATTGATAGGATGGTGGATCATGGTTATATATTCAAACTTTGTTTGAGCTTAAGAGTATGTAATTAATACATCTATACATCTATATATATATACTATACTATAATATAATAGTTTAGTGAGTGTATTCATGATTATCCGTTTTGACAGTTATCCCAATTGGAAGTTCTATCTAAACAAAAAAGGACCTATATTTATGCTTTGTTAAAAAATAGTTAAAATGCATTCTTGTGAAAATTCCGATAAAATCGTATCAAACTTTTATCTAAAAACGTAGAAAACAGAGAATCCTACAATCAAAACAGTTTTTCTTCAGGAAATTGATTCTTCGTTTTATATTGCAGACACGCGGAAATTGTTGTTCTGGCTTTTTTCTTCTATTATTGGAAAACTTGTAAAACTTTCTTCCTATTTGCAAGTAAGACAAAAACTTTTAAAGAATTTGCTTGTATTTCTTAATAAAATGTTTCTGAAGAAAAATTGTGTGATATTGTTAGCAGGCAAATAACTAGAAATAAATAAAAACAATGAAAATGAAAATAACGTTTGGAAAATTCGAAAATTCAGAACATGAATGGCAGATATTTAAAATTTTTATAAATTTCCCCCGAAATCAGTGTTTTTGACATGATTTTATTATAAACTGTTGATGGCTGGAGGACTCTTTTTAATATTAAACACTTTATTTATAAAGAATAATCTCTTCTACAATATTTCATTACAAGAAACAGTTTTACGAGTGTTTTTCAATTATAAATGATTTTCTTGAAAATTCTTGTGACATTAATAAATATTTCGACATTTTGTTTAAGATTAATGATTTTCATGCTTTTTTCTCATTTGGGGAAATAGTTTTTTTTTAGTTTTTAATGTAATCGGTTTTTTTTTCTATATTATTTTTTAAATTAAATATTTCCTTCAAATGTTGTAGAAATTTAATGGATTTTTCAAATCATTTTCACCAAAAATTCTTGTCAACATGTTGTATGGTATATAGAGTGTATCAAAAGGGTATTCAAGTTCAAAACTTAACTGCATAATATATATTATAACTTTGGTTTTTTTGCCTTTTTTTGCCCTTGTGGTAGATGCTACCAGAACGTAGATTCCTTATTTTGCTTCTAGAATTGTAACAAATAGAAATAATCATCGGAGAACACTTTCAAAAGGCACTATTATGTGTAGAGAATCAAAAGTTTCATCAATTTTTGTATATCCATTCGCTCATACGTCCATCTATAATATGATAACTCATAAATGCGTCGTCTAATTTTAATGAAATTTGGGATATGGGTTGACCATTCTTTAACTCAATTTGGTATTCAACAAAATCGGTTCAGATGGAAGGAAGTCACAAAGGAAAAATAAGGGTGATCACACGTTTTGTCCTTTTTCAGATTTGATATGAAAATTTGTATAGCAATTTAATTTCAATTAAATTCGTAAGTTGGCTACACAAATATACGAAACTGTGCTGGTTTTAAAATCGATCCAAGGATAGTGGAGAAAAAATAATAGAGAATAATTGGCTGTGTCAACAAGCTTTTTGTGCAGTTTAGTTTCTCAGACATACTTCATAAACTTATATACTGATTTAAATAAAATTTGCAGATTATCTGTAAATTAAATTAGAGTTCTTCTATTTTCAGTAGAAATATATTGCCCCAAACCATAGACTAATAATGAAGATTTCCAACGACTGTGCATTCAACTGATTCAACTTTGGTGCAGTGATATCCCGACACAATATAGATTCTTGTCTTTCTTTCACATTAAATGTCTTTTCATCCATTCTTCTTTGAGTTCACCTACAATAACAATACGCTTCTCATTTGGCTTGAACATCTAGGCATACTAATCTATGCCCAAACCCATTTTATAAGCATTCATTTTGCAGAAGTTAGCATATATTTGGTTTATTTAAAATAATGTTAGAAAACCGTAAGTAGTAGTTTCGCTTAGAGCTTATATTGTTTCCCGTTGCTCCAGATTTCCGCAATTTCTATGTAAAGTTTTTTGATATTATCATCCAAGCTTAGGTTTTTTTGAGACACGCAGTATTAAACAACATTTCTAATGTATGTATATACAACAAATTTGCTATTATTATCACGTAGTTAATTACTAATTAATTATTATTTAACTCAAATACAATTTTCATCCATCAATCCTTTAGTTTGCCTAAAATCCAAATTCTTTTCAAGACGAAATATAAAATATTTTAATTAAAACCTTATATTATAGTATTTTTCCCCATTCCCAAGACTTGTTTTTCCCAAATATGTATATTCTGTATTATAATCAGTTTTTAACGCTAATGAAAAGGAACGTATAATTAATTACAAAGTCTTGTAAAATGATGAGTTTGAAATAAATTTCAGGTTAATATTTTTCATTTCTAAAAACAAGGTAAATTTGAAATAATTATTTTCTATTTGTATTGATTCTGTAGGAAAATTGTAAGTAATATTTTTATTCTTAGTTAATTATATGTAAATATCTTAAATATTTGTAGATTTAGGGGTTTCCTTTTTGGTATCGAATAATGAAATTTTTTGAAATATTAATTTTTATTCATTAAAATCGATCTTTTACTTTCTTAGACATTGATAAGGTATAAGTAAATTTTTTAATCTTGCTTAAACTCGCTGGTATTTTCAGTTTTTGTATAAACGATTATAATGAATCCAAATACTTGACGTTTTTACTAATCGAGTAATTTTGTATTTTAATACCCGCGTACTCGGGTATTTATTTTTTTATTCATAAAATAGTATTTAAGAAATACAAGAACATTTAACGTTTCCATTTTCAATTGATTGCGTAGCTTAGTTTAAAAGCTACAAGATCCTGGAGAGGACTCTTTCACTAGAAGTTGAGTTAAATGTTCAGCAAAGCCTGGGACAGCCTTTCTGTACAAAATCCGCCTTTTCCATGATTTACTTCAATCAGTTTTAGTTCGTTATCTGATGCTGAGAGTTCGTCCAGTTGTGGAGCAGTCATATTAGACTATGTATTGCTGCAGTTCATTCAAAAGCAGATACTTCATGTTCTGAATTTGATTCTTTTTTGATATTTTCATCTGGATTTTCTTGTGCATCAAACAACCTTTTTGAAATTCTCTTTTGCTAAAAATTTTACTAAATTTAATGTACCAAATTTTATTGAAATCGATTGAGCCTTTTTGAGCTATAGTGGAACCCAATAGCTGTGTTTTCTTGAGAATGATATCCGCGCTTACCATACATTTTATAGGCGATTATTTAGCGGCGGATAATATCGGGCGCTAAATTAGAGATGGATGGTAGACATGTACTAAGTGCTATCTACCAGATGGTAGATGGCGCAAATTAAACTAAACTACCTATCTAAACATAGGTAATATATCCAAAAACTAAAAATGTATTAAGTAGACGTAAAGAAAAAAAATGTGATGCTCGATTAGTTATGCAAGTACCTGGTTAATCGAGTAATCGAAAAGTCAAAGAAATTTCCGTATGCCCATGTACACGATAGCTTGAGAATGACTTACACACTTTTATATAAATTTGGCATAAAGTTAGGTTATAATGAACTAATTCGATGTTGAGTGGAAAATTTTCTTAAAGAAAGTTGGGTGGGGTTGATAATTTTTTTAAATACATATCATTTTAAATATGAAAAACTGTTTCATTACATATTTTTTATGTGAAAGGAAAACCAAGTAATTTCCTTAATAAATAAAATATATACGAAAAAGTAAATTTATGACCGATAAAAATATTTTTATTGCCAGCAAAACCAAAAATGAAAATTACAAAAATGATTTATTTCATTAGATCCGAACCCATTTTTTGAATTATTTAAAGATTTTTCTCCATTTTTTTCTTGCAGGAGTTTTATAGTCGAAAAAAAGTAACAGAAATTTTCATCACAATATTGACCAAAAGGAAAAACAAAAAAAAAAAATGATTTTTCTCAACATTCTAGATGAGTGCCAAGGGAAATAAATCCTTCTAAAAATTACTTCGAGCCGCATGAATATAGGAAAAAAAAAAACATGAATATATAAAATATATATATATTTTTCTTTTCTGGACAGGTTTAGGATTATAATTTAAATAATACGAAAAAAAAAATAAACCTTAAAAGAAAAATCTAAAACTGCGTAAGATACGAAAAAAACAAGCTCAAGAAAACTCATATATCGATTTTCTTTTCAACTTTTCAACATCAAAATTTTGACTTTTTTCTTGGCTGTTAGGAAAAGTTGAATTGAGAAATTTATCGTTATTTTTTTTATGATTTACCAAAACAAAGATTTTGAGATTGTTTTTAGATAAAAAAAATTTAAATTCATTTAATTTCGGTTTTATCCGAAATATGCCTAATTAGTGTTAAGCTTTCATTTATCTTTTGATTTATCTATTTTCTTATTAAATTTATTTTCATATATATTTTGAGAAATTTGGCGATGTTTTTTTTTGCAAATTTGAATAGAAAAACGTACATGTTTTTTGAATAAGTTGAAAATAATTCGGAAAAGTTTGTGATTTTGTAAGTCCCAGCCTATTCTCATAGAATAAATGAGAATCTTGTCCTGTCTGCGATTCATGTAGGTTAGGTTAGGTAGAGTAGTACAACACCAGGCACTTTATTGGCCCATTGTGATCCCTACGAGACCAAGAGTTACCCGTTTGGGGTAACTATGCTTTTTCGAAACATTTTATTTTCCTACAAAATTTCATCAGACTACCCATGTTAGTCGCTTGAAGCATCCCTTGATTTTCGAAGAAATGGCTGCGATTCATCTAAAAACACTTGAATTAAAATTCTACTGTATTCTTTTTAAAAATTGCACCTTACTCTTGACAGGCTTCCTTAACTAATTCATTGGCACCCAAGACTTCTTCCGGTAGTACCGTGATTAACTGCACTCAAAAGAAAACTTGGGGTTACAATCTATACTTTCGCAAATAAATTTAGGGGCGCTTTTCTTAAGTTTGGTCAAATTTTATACATTGATTTCCAGATATTAAATATTACTCCTATCTAAATTTTTGCAATTGACTATATTTAATTTCTAATTTTATATGAGCCAAACCAAATTCTAGTAGCGACAACTAATCGATTTCTAAATTTTAGTACAATTCTTTTGTCAAACATTTTCATGACCATAACTTTTATAATTAAAGCGATCTGTAAACAAGAAATACTTGTTTCGATTCATAGAATTGACATAGACTCCACTTTAAAATAATGTACGAATTTCCATTTTCCATATATATGAATCCCAAGAACACACTTGACTTGACTGTGTAATATTTTATAATTTATGTACCTTACACTCTACTATTTCTAAAGTTTTGAACGGGTTTCTGTGAATCTCATAGATAGTCAATATTTTAGAAATTCAACAACCGCATAAACCTTTGACAAAAAGTTTTTTTTCGACACAAAAAGATTAATAACTTGGAAAATGAACCTATATCCAATATATCTTGTTTTTCAGATGAAAAACTCATTGAACTTATTCTGGGCAACGGTTTCTATCCAACTGGACTAAGTGGAAAATATTGTGTACGAATGAATTTGGTTGAGATTTATTTTCATTCAAGTAAAGAAAAGATTTTTCTAACTTTACCGGAGAAAATTGAAGGAAAATGTAATTTTATCTCTTAATTTTTTGTAATCGATATTTCTATATAATATTATTTCTGATAAATGATTTGATAAATTGCTTTTTAATATGAAGAATTGAGAGCATAATAATTCCACACATGAAGTGTGAATTTGATAATACTAAATTGGATAAGGTGTTCGTCTTTTATTGAATGATAAAAACGATTGGACGTACACTTTAAGCACTTCAGATATATACTTAAAGCAAGCATCAAATATTATCATTCATAAGGAAACGATTAAACGAAGTATCGAATATAGTATAAAGTGATACTATCATCATTAGTGTTGGGAAGGACTAAGGGTAGAACTGCAAGTAAAACATTGAAAAGAAGATAATTTTTTGGAAACTGTATGGTATATAGCCACGCTAATATTCATGTATTTCATTCTACAACTTAAAGGACATATTCTTAAAATGATGAACTATAAAATCGTGCCAAAAAAATTGATTGTTTGTTGCCATCCATTGGGTTGTCACCCTTAACTAGGATCCTGTATAAATAGAAATGCTTTCGAATCAGTACTAAATGGTAGACTGTTCCTTGTACTTTAGTAATAAATCATTAGAATTAGGTCACCAGGTACTTGTCAATTTATATTGGAATTATATGACATGGGATATTTTTATTGTATTGTATTTATCCTTCTTGAAACTCTGAATTCGAGACACATGTCTTTTATATGTTCTATTTTTATTACAAATAACATTTTTGTCATTTTTATTGTAAATAAAATACACATTTTCGAAAATAGTTTTGATTTCTATAAAATATTTAATTTCATACAATTCACAGACCTGAGAATTCTTTGAAGGAAATTCATTGATTTTGGTTGATTTGTTTCTGGGTCCTTAATTTTAACTAGAATAATAAAAATCTCAAATTTACAAAATACCGTAAACTTCATAAATTTTATATTACAAGCTATTTTCAAATAGTTTTTCATTGGAAAATTTACAATCCATATCATTTGTTTATATGCCATTTTTTTTTTTTGCTTTTGAAAGGCAGAAAAAAGGCCTACATTTCGTCATAAAATCGAATTCGAAACTTCATCATTTTGATCTAAATTATGTATAAACCGAAATTCAACTTGAAAATAAGTCCTTCATATCTAAATTTATGTTGTACGAGTTTTAAAAAGAAACTACCCATTTCTGGTCTATTTAACCCTTTATCTTGTATAGACACAACATAGATATATATATTTAACCCAGATATGCGAATATATCTATGCCGCTAATTCAATTGACGTGGGTTTTATACTTGGTCTAACCCAAATGTATCCTACTTTATAGAACCTTTTTTTATCGAAGAAGTTTTTTCGGTTTTTTTTGGGTCTTTTTTTTTTGTGTAGGATCTTATACTACTCTTTTTAGTGAAGGAAATCAAACGAGTTATTCTTAGAGAACAAGTACAACCCGTTTACTAAGAAATGCAAAAAAAGGAAGGAAGGTTTTATACCAATGTAATTTAAAGATACTATCGAATGGTTCAATTTTATAGGTAAAGAGTTTCAGTTCAACATAAATATGTTGTCATTTAAAATTAATGTTTCAATTTATTGATGAAAAGTTAAAATAGTACAATAACGTTGTAAATTATTGAAATTGCCGAAATTACGTTAATTGTATCCATTTGTGATCTTATAATCCCATTTTAGCACGTATTTTTTCGGTTAAACTTTTACACTATAGAATAAAATGATTTCTTTAATCGATATTGAACAGGAAATTATTGATTCAGAATTGTAGGTTGTTGGCAAACGTTCTGAACAGGTAATTTTTCTTTTGAGTTTTCCTTTTTTTTGTGTGTGGAAATACATTTTATCATTTAACAAATTCATTCATTATGGTCTTTTGATCGATTTCGATCATATTTTAAAGGTTATCTTGTTTTTTTTATTTTTTTTCCTGATTTTTGGTATACCAATTTTCGGATGGTTGAATTTTTCCAGGTAAAACCCACGATAAGGTAATATGATTTGAGATATTAAAGCTATATCATGAAAAATCTAAAAATAGTCAAGAAAAATATTAATATTTCAGTTAAAAGGAAAATTTCCCCAACAAAAAAAAGGAAAATTCATATTTTTTTTTGTGTTTTTTTTTTTTATGGATGGAAACATATTTTTTTGACTTCATTTTCATGATGAAAGAAAACTTTTCATTTAATTTAATTCAATTTTAATGTAATATTTTCTTTTATATAATCCAGGTTACTTTCGAATGAACGAAATATTGTACTTATATCCACAAAAAAAAAGAAGAAAAAAACTCTATACGAAATAGTATTGTATAAAAACCGTCTTTATAGGACGATATACAAGGATTTCCGAATATTTTTGACAGTCATATATCGAAACCGTGTAATGGAAGTCACGTATTTATACGAAGCTTTCCTTGTGTTCAATATAATAATGTTGTTTTGAAATTTCGATAATACTTTCATAAATTCTTTTCACTGAATTTTTCATTATTTAACCTTTTGATGACGATGAAAAGTTATTTACGGATTTATGATTAAAGTAATGGAATTTTCGCTTGAATTGTAGAAACTATTTTCAATTATAATTCTAATGATTTTATTTTAAACCATTTTTAATCTAATCAAAGAACTCATTCTCTACACACAGAACAATGGTCCAGGGCTTTAAACTGCACTTTTAGAAAACTGAAGTACATTGGCGTTTCTAACTAATTTATTTAGGTGTCCTAGCTTAGATCATAGTAAGTAATATTGGAAGTTGACGTGTCAAAATTGAATATCGTGCAGTGATTAAATTCGTTGCTTTGGTTCGTTTGCCACCTACAGAAATTCATCCAAAATTGTTAGAAGTATATAAGGATACCTCTCCTTCACTATCCAATATGAAAAAATGAGATGCCCTTTTTAAATCTGGTCGTACAAGCCACGAAGATGATCCACTCGAAGGTCGTCCAAAAAGTGTATCATTAACAGAAAACATACAAAAAATACAGGATATTGTTTTGGAAGATCGACGAGTGACTGTAGATAAGATAACTGACACCATATGCATCTCACATAGATCAGTATATCACATCTTAGCTGAAATTTTAGGTTTCAAAAAGCTTTGTGAAAAATGGGTGCCGCATTCGCTAACAATGGAACAAAAACACCTTCGAAGGCGACTTTCTCAACAATATTTGGACCATTTTAAGAAGGATAACATGGATTTCGTACGTCGATTCATCACTATGGATGAGACTTGGATTCATCACCATGATCCTGAATCGAAAGAAGCTAAAATAGGTCACAGCAGCTGTAGAGACGAATTTTGAAAACCTACCGGATTTTCATTTCAGGGATGGAATCCTGAAATTGGAGAGTCATTGGAACAAGTGTATTGAAGTTCAGCGAAATTATAATGAATAAGAAAATATATTTCATTTACAAAAACTTCATGATTTTTCTCTGGGTGTAATTTTAATTTATTTTCATATATATTTCTATATAAATTTCTAACAACACTAAAATGACTGCAATGGAATAAGACAAATGAGCTCTAATCTTTTTCTTTCATCGTATAATAAAAATTCCCAGATTAATATTACACAAAGCCATGGATAAGCACATAAACCCATATTCTCAAGAACTTTACTATTTTTCTTCATCCTGCTTTAGCATCCAAAGATTAAAGTAACTTATATCACAACTTAAAGTGTCTTTAAAGATCTTGCTTGTCTTTTATTTTACGAAATAGTAACAAATTTTGAAACTTTATTTAAAGAAATCAATTTCTATTATTCTTTGACATTTTACTTTGTTTTTTTGTTTAGGACAAGTATTTTCCTTATACATTTTCTTTTTTCTTGGAAATTTTCTTGCTAACTAAAAAGTTGATTTTTTTCTTTCTATAGCCTTAGTATCGCGGAATGATAACGAATGAGTGTAAATTATAATGTTCATATAAATACTATATATATGTATGTTTTCCAAAAACATATTTTATTTTATTTTTTCTTATTTCCTTACCTATTAGAATATAAATGAAATTCAATTTGTTGTAACATAAAAAAAAAAGAAAAACGTTTCACGAATGTTGAATAGTCGGACATAAATCTTTGTGAAATTTTAATAAAACCTCATCCTTAGGAAAACGATTCGCTCTTATATATTCAAAAAAAAAGAAGAAAACGAAGAAAATTAACACAAAATATTCGATATATTTATGTAGAATACCTTTTTATATTAAAATTTCTATTTTTAACTTTTGATATTCCTATTTTATATTCAAAGAAAGTAAATACTTAGTTTTTGGCATTAATTCAGTTACACACAAAATAAGAGAAAAATATAAGAAAATTAATATCGGTTTGGTTTTTTCCGGAAAATTTTCAAATTCACGTAGGTTGCTACAAAAGTTTCGAATATCGGAGATATATAATGTATAGAGCAAAGGAAGAACAAGAATTAAGCAGAAAATTGAAAAAAGTGAGAAATATGTTTTGTCTTTTTTTATCACATCAAAATCTACTATCATGTGGTTTCATTTTTCGAAAGTAGAATTTCTGAAAAATAAATTAGTTCACAGTTGAGCTTTTATAATGCAATAATTTTACATAGAGATTTCAGCAGTTTTATAAATGACTTTGCACTTTCTTCACTTTTTTCACTTTATAATTCATTGTTGTTATTACTTAACCTGTCGTTTTTTAGATTATGAAGCTTTGACAGAACAAAATTTTTACTTTTATATAGTGTTTTTATAGTGTTTTTTTTACGAGTTTCGAAGTTAAGGTTCTTCGAAAATCGTAAAAAGTCAAAAACATTGTATGGAACGGTTTTGATAATAAATCACTACAACAATTTATCGCTGGTTTCCAGTATTTCGAAGTGGACGTCGTAGTCTCACCGATGATTTTCGTGTGGGCTGAATTAGTGTCTTGTTGTACCTTTAGCTCTGATTTATCACATAATGAGAATACTTTAATATTAATATTTTATTTATTTATTTATTTATTTATTTATTAACATTTTTCTGTGATTTTTCTCGTACTGTCCCGGAACTTTTGTAGCAACTTACATAATATCAGATTTTTCTGTTGCTTTCGTAAAACGTGGTATATGCAAATTGAAATTGTTAATAAAAAGAAGTCAAAGGTTCAAATTTCGAATGTCAGAAACATGCAAGTACGTCCGGAAAAAGAAAGTAATAGAAATTGATTAATTTGAATCAATTTAATAAGTTAAATATTCGGACATATCGAATTATATTGAAATTTTTGATGTTGCATACAAGATGATCTCAAAAACTGTTAAAAAACAGATAAAAACAGATAAAACTTTTATATGGATTCAGAAATGACTTCTAGAAAATATATAGATATCTGAAAATTAAATTTACTTTTAAAGTGTGTTATTATCTGTTTTTAAAAAGACAAAGTGTTTTTGGGGGGTTTTGTTAACTTTTAGTAACATCATATCCAATCTATGAGATAAAAAGAAAATGACTTATAAATCAGACAGGGACATTGTTCGATTTTCGTTGTGTATGGTAGACGTTAGTAACCGTCACATGTGCCAGCATATACATTTGGCAAACTATAATGGAAAAGCTGAGCAACAACAACATTTCGTGAGAAAAAAAACTTTATTAAAAAATATATAGTGTTATCCATTTTGATCGATGACGTTTTACCAATTTCTCCTTACCATTATCCGGTCACTTTTAAGTTTTCTGGCCAAAAAACTAGACAAATCTTTTGCACAAGTTTCTATTGAACTTAAATTTTCATCATTAAAAGAGTTCTGGAGAGACTACAAATAAATGGTATTCTAATCGTGCAAGGTCAGAGCTACACGGTGTATATACATCAAAAGTTCTCAGCCAAGCTCACTCAGTTCCTGACGAGTGATCGAACTTGAAATTGATCTAGAGTGATCATGATGCTCAGGATGCTTACTGTTTAATAATTTTCAATGCTCGATTTTAATATGCTAAAATTCTGAGCAATCTTTTGTATCAACACCGATTCAGTTAATGACTTCATTTTGTCATCATTAATAATGTAACGACATTTTGGTTTATTCATTCAATAGAAGGAATAAGTCTTATACTAGTCAGACAATTTCTATTGCCATTTTCAATAAGGATTTCTATTAGAAATAAAGTCCTGAAAATTATACGAAATTTTTTTTAAATCTCATCATAATGCCTCAAGACAATCATTATCATAGATTATCGATTATTAAATTTCAGATGCTTGAGATTGCCTTTATTTAGTCTCGATATACAACCGTTTTTTTATTAAGTAGCTATATAAGTATTATATAATACGTATTTTTATTGTTTCCGGCAACATAAATACACATCTTCGATTTTCATGATTCGAAATACCTATGAAATTGGAAAATCGATCGATGTTTTGTGTTTATATACGTTTATATGTATTTTCAATTTTCATTTTATGCTTATCATATCAGAATCAAAAGATCAACATTTAAAATACAATATATTTTTATGAGTATTGCTCAATATTTTGATAAGCCTAAAGTAATTTACATTAAAACCAATTTATATAACGTTAATATTCTCTGACAATGCCTATCAATTATTGAATTCAAATAACATTACCTAAAATTTAAATACTTTTCAAAATGGGAAAAAAACAAATACCCCGAATATTTTGTGAGATAATTTTTCTTCGGAAAAATCGATAAAATTAAATTTTTGGATAATCCGCACAATTAATTTTCAAATGAATATTGATGATTTGAAATTTATCTTGAAAACAGGATATAAACCTGGAAATATGTATTAATATGATTTTTATTCGTTCGTTAATATAAAGAAAATTTTTGTATAGATTTTCCGGGCTTTTTTATGAAAAGGAATTTTAAGTATTTTCAGAACAATACTGGATACAGGATTTTTTCTTTATGAAAATAAAGAAATTTCTATCGAATGAACAAAACAAAAATAGTGTTTATTGAACCAGAAATCTTAAAGGCTTCTTTTTCTTCTTATTATCACGTTTTTTTTTTCTTTTTTCTTTTTGTATATCATCGAAATTTCAAACAAAGTATAAAAATAATAGGTCTTCATCGTATCTTGTTTAACAATAAACTTGGATGACCAAATTCAATCGATTAATAGAATCTAACAACTTTTAAGATTGATTTCCGAGTGGGATTATAAAAGGTAGTTGAATGAATTCCAAGGATAAGAATTTATTGTACAGATTTTGTCCAGCAAGTAATAATAAAATTATATTATCGGCTATCATGGTTAATTTACTAATACTATTATTCCTTTTTTAAGTTGTATATTATCAAACGCAGTTGAAAATAAGTACTTTCCATTACAAAAGGGTAAGCTCATTACAATCCGTCAATTTTATCGATTTCAATTTAGGTTAATGATAATCACTTGTGTATTGGATGTGGTTTACTCAACTTGAAAACAATTGAAAAACATATAGTAACTGAAAATTCGATTTTTTGATGTCCTATGGTAGAAATGGAACAGAAAAACTGTCAAAACGAACAATATGTATATCAAGGCTTTTTCTTCATAACTTTGTTTCTTCTTTTCAAAATTTCGTCTAATTTACAGGTAACCTAGACTCTACTAGTATAAATCTAATTTGCCAATTTTGTCCAAATCGGTGAATTAGTTTTTAAAGTACATGAAAAAGTCTATATGAAGAGGGTTATTTTCTCCTAGAATTCTTTCTTTCTCCTACTATCCTTGTGCCGATTTGACTGAACCTATATAATTAATTTAAACAAAATTAGTTCACAAATTTTCCAATTAAATCCTAAAAACCATAAAAAAAACGATAAAACTTTCTGGTCATCTTGGTCTTTCCTTTATAACTTTGCTCCCCCTTGATTGATTTTGCTGAAATGCAATACTAAATCAAGTTAAGAAATAAGAAGCTGACATTGTAAATTTCATCAATATCTTGTATATGGATGGACAGACGGACGGACATGCATAAATCGATATAACTTTTGATTCCCGACACAACCATACTCGTTCAACGACAATTATTGCGATGTGTTATAAATGGAGTGATATAACTAATATACCATCTGGTGGTACCTACCATAGGGCATAGAAAAACTTCCCCGTAAATGAAAGTCTATTAGGATGTTAATAGGCTTTAATGACGTCGAATTGACGTCAGAAAATGTTTATATTATTCAACAAACCCAAATGAATCTTAAAATCAACAACTAAATAGCAGATGGCAGATTTTCCACTTCCTATTAATTTTATTGTATTGTAATTAAATTTAATATTAGTTTTGTATAAGACTTTGGCTCATCAAACTACTAAAATATTTTAGCGCAAGGCACAAACTGTACAAGAGTTTTAACAATTATTATTTCCTAAACCAGGTCTAAGATAGAAGAACTATATTTTTACATGAACATTGAATAGAAAAATGATGGTACCGCAGCCATTAAGGTTAGGATAATCGTGATTATATAAGAAAATTTTTGAAATTCTTAGAAAGATTTGCATACTCTTATTTTATGTTGGAAACTATTAGGAAATTTATTATTATTATTACAGAAACTTATTAATGCAAAATTTTTCAAGTATTTTAGTTCAGTTTAAGGGAATTCAATGGAATCACTATCATTATTCATTCTTCGAAATTGTATGCTTATAATATCTTAATTTCTGATATCTTTCTTCAAGCAGAAAATAGGAAATTATATTAAAATTAAATTTACTTAATTTTCTCAGTAAGAAAAGTTCTCAGAATATGATTTTCTTTTTTCCGATAATAAATTTTGGAAAAATTAAATCACAAACTCTTAAGAAAAATTCATGAATTCTATTGGAAATTTTCAGACTATGGTATTTTCTGGCTTTAATTCTGGACATTTAATGGAGTAAAGTAATTGCCATTGACAGATTTCTTGTATACAGACATTAGAGTTAGTTAGTCTAATTTTAATGTTCTGTTATTACGAAATTATTCAGACATTAGACACAAAACATCCCTGGAATACGAAATTTTGTATAATATTCTTCTTTTCAGATCTGAAAGTTTTTATATAAAATTCAATGTCATTGGAATTATTCTTATCGACTCTCGAATATTAAGTAAGCATCTGTAATTCTGGTTTTTATATGTTGATTGAACGACATTCACTGGTAACAAAAATACAATATAAAATGAAAATATTGTAGAATATTAATTACCTATTTTATATAGGTATAACATTTTGTACAATTCCTTAATCTCTGATAGCTTCTTTACAGGATTTGTTATCTTAAATACGGATATACTTATAACAAATAACAAAGGTAATATTACTGCCAAGAAAACCCGGGGATTAGCTTTTGTTTGCCACAATGATTACATAAATTGTAACCCTTTTCTACTATACGGTAGAAGTTTATTGTGAAAATACGATTTTTTGTTTTGTTTCGCTTGAGATTTGTTTGTTCTGGATCGTGTAATTCTTTGATTATGTTGTGAATGACTTCCAAAATAGGATTAGTAATAATTAAGTTCATTATATATAACTTCGAAAATGAATCACAGTTGTTTAGAAATACATTCGTATACAAAAACTGGGCCAAAAATATATATTTTAAGAATAACAAATATAGGCTACGTTTACACCGAGACTAAAAACAAGACCTAAGTGGTTAGGTCGTCCTAAATAGACGGTGTAAACATGTCTAAAGAAACTTAGGTTAGGTCACCTAAATTACAGACTTATACCTTAAATTTAAATCGACCTAAGATGACAGCTCATCTCTTGATGTCCAAGTTCCATAAATGCTCACATATGGCATTGTTTTAGACTTTGGTTTAGTACAGTGTAAACTCGTGTGACCAAACCTAACTTTTAGTTAGGTGACCTAAAAATTTATCGGTGTAAACGGAGCCATAGACGTTAAAGCTTTTTCTAAAGTTTTAAAATATTGTATAAAAAATTTTGCCTATATAAATATTAAAGATTTCCTTGCAAAATTTATGGACTATGTTTTCATCGGTTCTCTAACATTTAGTTATGCTCATTGTGGACCTATGCAGACCTCGCTTTGTCTACATTGACTGTTGTACTTATGCAGGTAAATATAGAATAATAGAGATAACCAGCAAACGTTCAGGATTGAATATTTTATTCTACATGAATAACTCAACTAAAATTCATCTATTCGATCATCCTTCATTATGACTAGAGCTAGCTGTTCCTCTTCTTCAAAAGATAGATTCCTACTTGGCATGGGAATGTTGTTTTAATTTGTCTGGTTGATTGCTGTTTCTCTTTTTTTTTTTTTAAAGTAGAAATTCTTTCTATTCAACGTTTAAAATTTTCCATTTTTTTTTTTCATTTAAATGAAAATTTAACCTTTTTACAATTTCCGTCATTTCTTTTTTGCAGTGAAATAATTTGGAAAAAATTAAATTTCAAAATGGATTTCAAAAGAATGAGCTTTTATTATATTCTTTTTAATTATTTACGGTTTTAATAAGAATCTTGTTCATATAATTATAACAATAAATTTTATTTAACAACATTCTTTTGATTCTTGTTAAGTTTCATCATTAATTTTAGTTTCTTATACAAGAAAATCTGCTTATAAAGAAATTCTCCAAGTGTGGTGGTTTCTAGTTCGTTTCATAATTTGCAATGAAGTCACGAGCTTACCATAAGGATTTATGAGAAAACTTATCGTACCTTTATATCCATTAAATTGGAAATTTTTTTTTATAGATTTGAATTGAAAGGATTACAAGGCTGTCTTTCTCTACATATAATAACGACTTAAATTTTTATTGTATTTCGATTATATAGCACGTTGTAAGAAATGTATAAAATATTCCTTTATGACAAATTCCGGTATCCAGACTAAAGATAGGGAAAACGAATTCATTGTATTATGATTTATAAAAGTTGAAAGAAAGAATAAAAGACCTTTTTTCTTCCTGTTTAATTGGCCTTTATGATTATGCTCGTTTTCAACCCAAAAACAAATTTATGTTTTACTAAAGTATTTCAACTGATTTATAAAAGAATTGCAATTTAATTAGAAAGAAAATATTTCTGTAAGAATATCATGGAGTTGTATTTTTCTTGGTTATTTAGTTAAGACATTTTATTTAAAGTTTATCCATGTAGTTCGAATTCGTCTTTATGATCTTGTCCGCCGTTAGTTGTATTCTATATATGAACCGATTTTAAGCAGATATTCAATTATAATTACCCAATCGAACTTCAGATAATCAATAATCCATGAATTCACTTTCAATCTTCTTGATTGATTACGTATCAAATTCTGTCAGACAGTCAAGCGACTATCAGAGCACTCAACTTATGTACCGTTTCATCACGGTTAGTGGAAGAATGCATCTGTGTTCTGAACAAATTGGGTAGAAAAAACATGATAACAGTTACGTGGGTACCTGGTCACTCAGGTATCCCGGGCAATGAACTAGCTGACTAACTCACGAGAGAGGAGTCAGAGATGACGTTTTACGGTCCTCAACCTTTGGTAGGATGAACCTTCTCGGGCTTTAAACAGGAGCTCAGTAGGCAACTTAACCATCGCCACCAACAGTTGTGGCAAGGGCTAAATCAGTGTAGGCAAGCAAAAATGATACTGATTGGGCTGGACTACCGAAGGACGAGAATATTGATGGGACTCGAGCGTAAAATCCTTAGAACAATTATGGATATTGTAACGGGACATTGCTCCTTAAACGAGCAGATGTAGAAAATAGGGGTGGCCGAGAGTCTGATATGCGGAGCCTGTCTGGAAGAAAATAAGTCAGCAGAACATTTCTTGTGTGAACGCCCGGCCTTTTCTAGAACAAGACTTGCTACATTGAGTAAGGAGGGGTTAGTATACCTTCGACCTAACTACGGTGCTAACCTTCATTAGAAGGACAAACTAGTTCTGGGAGGAGATCTAGCCTCTCAACGAATCTTTTTAGGAGGAGATACAATGTGCCAGTAAGGCCTACGTGCTATGGCCTACAACTGTGTGGGCCCCTCCAATACAATACAATACAATTATAACTGTTCTGCATATTATAGATGTGTCTTTTATAATTTCATGATTAAATCTTAACATAGATGATACTAATTAATCTTTTAGGAAATATTATTATGAAGTTTATCTAATTCAAAAATATTCTATAACCTATAAAACACATGAAAATGGAAACATTTTACTTAATATTATTAGTACATTTGATATTCTAGTCAAAAGACAAATAATATTTGGAGAAGAAGTCATTCAATTATATATTATTTCACAAAATATTACATAATTTTGATTTCATAAAATGTTAGAAAGATATCAGAACATGAAGATTCGTAATAAAAAACAAACAATAAAGCTTTTATTGAGATCTTTTCTTTTAAGGGACCTTTTTTTATTATTCAATATACACAAATTCCATTTCATAATATTGCTTGTAAAAATACAAAATATAGGAAAATTAGTCGGGTTTTTGCGTGTTTTTCATGACCTTTCATTGGATTTTCTTTTACATTTATGGTAAATATAAAATATTGTAATAATTTTGTTTTAAAACTTTATATTATTTCATAAATTTAGTCATTCATTGACACTGATTTCTTTATTAATATAATCAAAAAGTTTTTCTAAAATATAAATTTCTATGAGTAGTTGGGTAACTATTGTAAAATAAAATGAATGTAAAAAACAATTTTACAATTTCATAATTATATAATTATCTTCCTGGGAAGATCAATTTTGAATATAAGTTCGTAGTACCACCAAAGATATAGATATAGATGCAGAAGTGAAACAGAAGCTTTTTTTTAATACAGCGCTGAAGTGGTGGCAGATAGAGCTATTGGGTCTTCGAGGGAAACAATCCTCATTATAACCTCCACAACTATGCCGAACATTTCAATCGTGTATGACCTCTATATAAAAAGTTCAAAAATTTATATCGATTACAGGGCCAATACGTTGGTAAATAGAATTATTTGGTCTTCGAGGGAAACAATCCTCATTATAACCTCCACAATATTGCCGAACATTGTAATCGACTAGGATGTCCATATAATGAGATTTTTTGTAATGTAACGTTTCGTCACAGAAAATCGTGATATAATTTTTGCTAGTCGGGGCCAGAGAAGTGTTTCACTTCAATAAAGAGAGGATATGGAAAGTTCAAAAAAACCTTTATATATATTATAATATAAGTAAATTACATTAGGTATTATGGCGTGAGCCTTAAGTTCCTTAAAATCTTTGCCATAAGATCTAATGTAATTTACTCATGTTAAATAAAAGCTTTTTTGAATTTTACTTATCTTTAATCATTTATATCTTTGGTACCACGTTGAAGTATTATTCTAAAAAGTAATTAAGTACATTACTATTTTATATACTTGCATTACTATTTTATGATTAAACGAGGATATATGGGATGAGTTACAATTATATATAGTGTTAAAATCGATTTAATATAAAGATTAAATTAATTGCCTTTTCTGATTTCTTGCTATTACTTTTATATATAAATAGTATTATTTGCATATTATTTGTATTGTAATAAACGTGTTTCTTTTCATTAGTCACACCGGAACAGAACCAAATTACCACGTTTTTATTAACTCGCTTTCTTGTTTGCTTGTTTGTTTGTCCAGTACAAATCTTGCAATCGATTTTTAACTAACTTCCCGACTAAACATTTGAAACTTTTAGAATTGCCCAGAACACGATGACAATGCATTTTTTTAATACTTTTAGCCATCTTTAAGCAAAATTGAATTCATTTTCAGGAAATTTTGTTTTTTGCAATGAAGAAGCCATGAAGGAAAGGGAACTTTATATGATTCAACAGAAAATACCTTGTAATTATTTTACATTGAATACAAAAAGAAGTTGTATTACTGATTTTGATTTTCTTGTAAAAATATTGTTCCAGTTTCTATTTCCATACAGAACATATGTATAGGTGGATTTATTTTGTGATTTCTAATGGTCGTAATTGATGTTTAAGTACCCGATTCGTTTAAAAACAAAATTTTGAGCTTATTTTAACTTTTTTTTTTTATCCAGAAGTTTGTTATCTAAGACCAATTGGTGTTAATTCTAGAACAAGTTAAGGCTTGTCTTAAAAATCTTTGCTGAATTCAGTAAATTACGGACTCGGTGTAAGTTTGAATAAAAACTCTAAACGATGAATTTGAATTACTTAAGCAAGCACGGACGTTGGCTCGAAGTTAAGGTTTCATCTTTAGATTTTTGATAACATTTTATGCTTGATAGAGTAAAAAATGGAAGTGGGTATTTATGTTAAAAGTCTGAAAAATTAAAATTAAGAAAAAATCTCGCAAATATTGTAATATTTGAGTCAAAATCAAATTCGACACATATTCTGTTCATAAAAATTTTTCCAATTTCTTAAAAAATTTAACTTGAAATACTATGTATAAGAAAGTATTGATTACTTATCAATTCATAATTAATTTTTATTGGTCCCATGAAAGATATTGTCTTTTATTATGTAAATAAATCTGTATTATTTATTATCTATTAAAAAAATGAATGCGCTAAAATCTTGTACATTATTGGAACTTTGTACATCTTGGAACTTTGTCACTTATATCAAAACTTTCAGAAGTAAACAACAATATTTATCATATTCAAAGAGTTAACAAAAATATAATAAAAGGAAACTTTTTCTGATCATAAATAAGAATTAAAGAAAATGAAAATGTTTAAGTTGTTGGTGAATGAATATTGTTGTTCGAGTACACTTCATGGTATTCAATATATCGCTGATAAAAATAAAACCAAATTTGAAAGGTATCTAAAAAAAAACCGAATATTAATAACAATTAATTAGACTTATTAAATTTAATATAATAATTTAGATTATTTTGGTTAATAAATTTTGTGGTATCGATTTTTGCTTGCGGTTGGTTTATCAAGAATATTATGGAGAATGGTGAAAAATCACCAGTAATAATAACGTTCGGAAGTCGAACGATTCCAATTTCACAAGTAATTTTCATAATAATTATTAATTTATTATTTTTATTCTGAAGGGTTTTTCAATAAGGGCACTAAAAATATTTTTTTTTATATAAAACAGATATCAATAAATTCTATGCCATTATGTATGGAATTCAATTTCCTTCGCTTGACGACCACGGGCACGTTTGCAAAAGTCCAGTCATTGAAACCAATTTTCGACCACTTTTTCGTATAAATCAGCCGATATTGCAGTAATTTCGAGTTCAATATTTGCTCTGAGCTCCTCTAACGTCGCCGGCTTATTGGTATAGACCAATGACTTCACGTGACGTCAAAGAAAATAGTCGAGAGGGGCCAAATCGCATGAACGAGGTGGCCAGTTGACGGGTCCATTTCTGGAAATAACACGCTCACTAAACTTATTTTTCAATAAATCGATTGTAACGTTCGATGTGTGGCAAGTGGCACCGTCCTGTTGAAACTACATATTGTCCAAGTTCATATCACGTAATTCTTTCCAAAAATAATCAGTTAGCATGGTTCGACAGCGATTTCAATTAACTGTAACGTGGCGGTTTTCATCATCAAAGAAAAATATGGCCCAATGACACCTCCAGCATGTAATCCACACCACACAATTATTTTTTGGGGGTACCATGGTGTCTGTTGAAGAATGTGTGAATTGCAGCCTGGCCACAAAATTTCCAATTGTCAAACGGGCTGGTCGGTGATGTCCATAAATTGGTCGTAATGCTCTTAAAGTTACCGCGACCGACTCAGAATTTCGGTAATAAATTTTAATAAATTGTAAACATTGTTCAAGTGTGTAATGCTCTATGATGAAATGGCAGCTTTTCACAAGCGTAAATATCAAAAGTCCAATAAATAATTGCGTGGTTCACCGTCCCTATTGGAAAACATTTGTAGTGTCCCAAATGAAAAACCCTTTATATTTAATAATGAATTTTTTTTTTGTATAGATTTCATTACCGTCGATCGCTATTTGTCCGTTTATATTTATGAATCATCATAAATTCAATTTTAATGAATATGAAAAGAAAAATCATATTAATGGAGATTTCACGACTAGGGAAATTAACGAAATTTTAGGGAGACATTGCCTTCGTCGTGGTGTCCCAGTAAATAATTATACAAGTTTCGATTATATTGAATTGTTAAAAAAAGTTATGTTTATAATATTTATTTTGAAATAACATACGAGAATTAATTTTACTTTTAAAAAATAGATCAATTTACGAATAAAAGATATACTTTTTGATTGCCGGATGGGTTATGAACAAACAGATTGTAAAGATTTGTTCGAAGAACAGATTTCGGATAGAGGACTTTGTCCAACATTCAATCCACCATCATATAGTTATATACTCAAGAAGAATAGGTTTAATAATTATTTTATTACTTAAACCAGGAACAATGATTTTGTGTCACGTAAATACTATAATCTAGAGGATTATGTACGTTGAGATCCATAGTCTCTGCATTACTTGGTTACGTGCTTAATTCATGGAATAGCAAAGAATATAGACGATAACTGATATGTTTGGTAAAACATTTATGCAAAATGATAATCTGAAAATGAATCAAGAAAATTCTTCTTTTTTATTATAATATAATGTGAATACGGTTTTGCAGCATAAGTTGTGCAAAGGCTCGTTTCAATCTTATAAGTTACGTGACAAATATATGTACCTCGTAATGTGGAGGTTTACTAGGATATTAAAACTTCGTGTTGTATTGTAGATTTTTTTGGAAAATCATTGTTCTCTATAAAAGAGGAATTAGTTAGATTTTTAAATTTTTAAATTTTTTTTTAAAGGAATCTTTATGAATTTGTAAATACAAATTATTCAGCATTGATAGAGAAATCATTAAAATGGAGAGGATCAATCGAAATAACACTTCGTATTGAAACTAAGCATTTTAAAAATACTTGTTCTATGGCAGAAAATGGTGTCGCAGTAATAATATATAAGAATTTCTAAATTGTTTAATATTATATTAATTTATTTGTTTAGATTAAAATTGGTTCACGTGAAAGTTTATTCGTTCATAATCAAGAGCAATTAATAATTGAAGAAAATTCAGATACATCAATAATTTTAAAACCAATGTTTATTGATACAGCTAGCGATGTTAGAAAATATTCACCTGAAAAGTTAAGAAACGTTTAATTATATCATCAACAGACGACAGATTTCGAAATTAACTCGACTAACTTGCTCTGATCCTCTGATAAACATCAGGAAGTGGAATCATGTATTTCGATTGAGACTAACAGGCCTATTCTGGCGTTGTGACAAAATTTAAGTCATAATAAATTTGCAATTATAAATACTATAACATGATGAAAATATGGGATACCATTATACGAAGATTGGTTAAACAATCATCCTACAAATTTTGCCAGTTTTTGCATTTATTATTTCCGCAACTGATTTTCGATCTGCATATGATTCCCCTCAAAAACAGATGAACATTTTTATCTGATTTATATGACACTTCATCTGCTGGTGCATACTCTCACAATAATCACACACGATACCATCGCACACTACAAATATTATAAATTGTGATGGGGAGACTCTTATATTTTTATTCGATCAATCCTAGCGAAAATTGCAAAAGTCCATCTTTTTCTAGTTTTCTGATTTTTCCCGTCAGAATAGGAAGTCGGCTGTGTGGAGATTCGACTTTAGTCTTTAAAAAAAAGTTATGACAGTTAAGTTAAGTTATGAGCGTTATAACTGAGCTCAGAATACGAATGTAAATAGTATCGAAAAAGATTGCCATCCCTATGTTTTTTCGATACGATTCGGTGCAAATCGAATTACACGATTCCACTTCAGGATGAACTATTGTATAATTCTAGATGATGTCGCACCATTAGTACTAGATTACTCAAGAGACTTAAAACTACTTAATTTTATATCTTACTGTCTTAAGGATATTATGAAAATTTGAATTAGTTCATAATTAATTATTTTATTAATATCTTTTTTTTTGTAATTTCAAAAACTAGAAGAGGATGTGTTTTTGCAGATGAAAGAAAATTATATTTTTATGAGCATTATACTCAAGAAAATTGTCGATTGGAATGCTTAGGCAATATAATATTAGAAGATTGTAATTGTGTGTCTTTCTATATGCCAAGTAAATGAATATTTGATTAATTTATTTTTTAAAGTTATGCTAATTTTATTTCAATTATATTTTAGGATTGAATATAACTAACGTATGTTCTTGGTTAAACGAAATTCAGTGTGTAAACGGGCTTAAACGTGCTTATGAAAATCTTGATCCAGATCCCTGCAATTGCCTACCATCATGTACTTCAATACAATATGAAATTAATTCGGAATCTGTTACAATTGATTTTACAAAAACTACCAGATTTTTATCAACTGAAGATATTGCAGTGAAGAAATACGAGTACAATTTGTTTTTTTTTTCAAAATTTTCAAACTAACTTTTTTCAATAAAATTCTATAAATTTCATCATTTTAGAACATATAAATATTTTAATATGAAATTTTCAACAAATGAACAAAATATTTTGCCATATTATCGTTCAGAACTTTATAGTTTCGAAGATTATATTTCACATGTTGGCGGAATTCTGGGACTATTTTTAGGAGCATCTCTATTAAGTATTGTCGAATTAATTTATTACTTTACACTTCGGCCATTGTGTTTGAATTTGTTAAAATACAGAAAACCAACAAAGAAGATTTTATTCTTGAAAAGGAATAAAAATCTTTATTTAAAATAAGTTGAATATAAATCAAGAAAAATGTATTTTAAGTTTTATGTGTGAGAATGTTCTTAATTTGTACTGGAATTTTATATCATAATCAGCACCGAGTTGAATGGAATGCATATACATCTCTTATGAATGGCGAACTTTGTATTAACTCTAATGAAAGGATCCTTTCAGGTACTGGAATTCAGTTAAATCTCCTTATGACTAAAGGAAATAGATTTTACACAAGTTTTTGATACACACAGAAAAATTGTGAAGTTATTAACTAGTTGTAACAAATGAATTTTAGTTGTGACAACAGAAAATTTAGTTATTACAATTAAAATCCAGTTGTCACAACTATTACTCTGTTGTCAAAACTACAGTAACTTACTTTCTAAATTTTTCTGTGTCCACGTTTTTTTTTAGATTTTTGTAGCTTTAAATTGATGTAATATTAAAATTTTTGAAATAATAAAAAAAGTGTGTCTATTTTTTTTCTTCATAACTTTGTTTCCTCATTACAAAATTTCTTCTAATTTGCAGGTAACCTAGACCCTGATAGGATAAGTCTAATCTGCAAAGTTTATTCAAATCGGAGTATTAGTTTTTAATGTACATCAAAAAAACTTTATAAAGAGGGTTATTTTGTCCTAGGATTATTTCTTTCTTCACTATCCTTAGACCGATTTGATTGAAATGTAACATGGTATCGTCTATTTATGTATTTAACCTATATAATTAATTTAAACAAAATTGATTCACAAATTTTCCACTTAAATCCTAAAAGCCATAAGCAACAAAATGACAGAAATTTCTGGTCACCCTGGCTTTCCTTTTATAACTTTGCTCCACCTAGATCGATTTTGTTGAAATGCAATACCAAACCAAAATTAAGGAATAAGCAACTCACATTGTAAATTTCATCAGAATCGGATAGCGCGTTTTTGAGTAATCTTGTATAGAGGCGGATGGACGGACGGACCGATGGACGGACATGCATAAATCGATGTGTTACAAACAGAGGGACAAAACTAATACACCACCTGATAGTACTTACCATCGGGCATAATAAAATGCTTTTCAAATATAACTTATTTACAATTGAGTTTCAAGAAAAACAATCGCAAATTTCAGTTGATTTTTTTTATGCTCAATAATATAATATATTTCCTAAAAAAAAAACTAAAACGAAAAAATCACACAAATTTTCTGTGTAGTTAAATGAAATGTTAATGGACCCTGTTCAAAAAACACTGAAAATAATCGCTTCTAAACAGTTTAACTTTAAGTAATTTCTTGTGAATGCTTTCTTTTCAAAACATTAACCTAATATGGCCATTGACATTATTATGATTTTCCAAAACATAAAACGAAACTTTTATATTACTATTTTACTATTCTTAAATCATAATAAATATATAAATTTTGCAGACTATATAAATTCAAATTTTAATTTATAAATTTGATTTATTTGAAATTTTATTGGTAATGAAAATTTCAGTTATTTTAAATATGTGGTCTAAATAAAGGTTTCGACCTTTCTGAATCAATTTTATGATATTTTACAAGAAAGACTAGAAAAGGAATTTTTGAGAAATTTGTCTACACAACGATTGTGTAAAGTATTTAGTAATTTTGGTTTCTTGCTATAGTTCCTATTTTACGAATGAGTAATCATCAAAGATTTAAACAAGAGCAAAACTAAAGAATTTGAAATTCTTCTATTTAACCTTTGCTTGGTTATCTATCTATTGTCAGACCATTTTAAATATTTTATATAACTCATCATTCTAATACGTACAAACCTCAGATTTTAGAATTTCATACTATTAAAATAGTTTCCATTGAAATAGGGGAAAAGGAAAAGAAGTAATGATACTATACTACCAATTAGAATTAGAAAGTATGATTAAGATTAAGATTAAGCGCTTTAGGCACATATTCTTACTATAAAGATGGAATCAGATTTAAGTGGTAATAACCACAACAACATTTGGACGTCTAGTTCGCCCACACCTTAAATCCAACCATGTATATCATAGCTCTGCAACCTTTCAAACCTGATAGAACATCTAGGCACTTCTCAGACTTCTGTGGGATAGCACAATTAAAAATATATTCCAATTTTTGTTTATATTCACGAGTCTACCATCAATTCTATGCATTTTCTCCTCTTAAAAAGTTATACATCTGTGGTGGATCATCCCGGGGCACGCAAGTTTTCGGAACTCTGCTGTATATGGGGCATGAGTTTCATGCGAACTTTTATTTGGGAATGGAAATTTATTTTAACAAAATCTATGGAAATATTTTAGGTACATATTCCTCTTTGTAATTCCATGGTTTATCAGAAAATTGAATGTAAAAAGTTAAATATTTTCTTTTTTTTCCCAATTTTCATAGAAATTCTAATAAATCCGCTAATATTGTGAATTTATTATTCTTGATTTGATTGTTAAAAATACACATTTTTAAAAGCAAAAATTATTTTGGATTTAACAAAATCCTTTTGACAGGATTAAAATGAAAAAGCTTTATACTAATTAACCCCTGTTAATTTTGTCAATTAGTTCGTGAAAAAGAGAGGCTATTAAATATAGTCTAAAATTCTATTTACTCATCAAAAATGTTTCTTAAATAACTGCTGTCAATTTTAATTTTGTTATGTTTATTTCAATATAGACTTTTATTCAGAAATGTCTATTTCTATTTTGTATTTTAATTGACGCCATCAAAAAGTATGATTACCAAAAGGTCCAAAGGAAAAATTCCAGCAATTCTATGAAAATAATTAATTATTTTTCAGACTGAAGAGCAAAATCTTGTACAGATAACCTCGGAATTATTAAAAATGTTGGATAAACCTTACTCAATAAAACGTTTCCTTTTTTTTAGAATTTTTAGGATGATGATTTTCCTGAAAGAAATTAAGTTCCAAGAGGATTTTCTTGGTTTTATAAATAGTCCAAGTTTTATAGTTCTTTTTTTTTAAAAAGGATTTCAGTTCCTTTTTGGACACCCTATACAAGAAAAAAAACAATGTTTTTTGTCCAATTAAAAAGTTTTTTTTTGTATATAAAGTTTTCTAATTTGATATTAATTTTCTATTTATGATAAAATTTCCGACAATCGTCCTAATGGAACGATATCGACTGAATTGATATAAATAACAGAGGATGGTTAGCAGCTGGAACATCATTAATCAAAGAGGATACGGAAAACGATAAACAAGAAAAAAGGATCTGTTCTTCATAGATGACTGAACTTCTGACCACAAACGAGTATATGTTGCTTGTCATGTTATCGGGTTTATTATTTCCATTTCAAAAGGAACAAGATGATTTTTATCAAAAGTTTTTCAATTCATATATTTAAGAAATTCTATATAAACAAAATTCGAATTTAATTAAAACTAGATTTTGTTAACCTACATAAAAAGATCTTTTATAGTTTAAGAACTAAAAACAATTAAGATAAGTTTTAATGGGTCTAAAAGGATTTTACCATAAAATGTGAGAAAATATTGAAAATTTAAAGTTTTATTAAAAAATTCTTAGAAAAAGTTTAATTATTCTTTTGCCTGTAAATTCAAATGAACATATTTCAATGAAATAAGGAAATACAATAACATAGTGCCTATGCACGTTAAGCTTGGCGACAGAGTACACTAATCATAGTTCTCAACGTACATTAATTTTTAGTCACATCTCCAGTCTGCAAAGTATGTCACCTCATTAATAGCGTTTGTACACAAAGTCCATAGAAATGTATTAGTACACGTAGAGATATTGATTTTCTGTCTGTTCTGAAAACTTGGGCTTGAATCGTTTGGAATAAGTGAGCCGGAAGATAAAATCGTGACCATTTCTCCTGCATTGTTTTGTATGGAGACAAGCGAAACGAAATCTCCAGTTAATTTATGTCTATGGTTTCATCTAATTGTGGTTATTTATTCAAACTCCGAGCTAACTTTAATATCCCGGTATACATGCAGAGTCCAAAGCAAGATCAAAACTTGATTGAACTACATCTTTACGCTGCTGGAATCCAAATTATTGGTTGACTGGGTTTAATACGTTTCAGTGGCTGGATTACGATTGAAAAATTTGAATTTTTTGTGTTTCCATTTACTCAATGCTTCAACTCTTTGTATCCATTATACCTGGACCTAAAAATTTCGAACTAGTCTCCCCTTGATATTTCGACTCTATCGTTGTAAAAGTTTAGTGAAACAATTATGTAAGTAATATTAATGTCGCACAATACTTTATGAAACAAATTGTTAAACAAAAGTTCTTTTAATTATAGTCAAAATTATATGTTTTCTTAATGATTCATTTAATACAATAAATTATATACAACTTTATAGGTCAAGGCTCATAATCGCCTCTAGTGGAGTTTAACATCTAATACTATTTATATTTTCGCGTTTTTTAAATATAGATTTTTTACTATTGTAATTGCAGATTTCAAATGAATGTTAACGTGTACGCATAAATTATGCAAAGTAATTGTTTTGCAAATAAAAATAGCATGAAGAGTTTAGAGATTATAAAATAAATTTCAAATTTCATTGTTTATTCATATTTTATAATAAACACAGAACTACTTAAATCCATTTTGAATTTCGAATACAGTATTGTTCTATTAAAATCTGAAATCCTTCACAATTGGTATACATTTTAATATATGACGAAGCACTCAATTATTCTATT
The DNA here is from genome assembly GCA_963422695.1 of Xylophagus ater. Classification (NCBI taxonomy): domain Eukaryota; kingdom Metazoa; phylum Arthropoda; class Insecta; order Diptera; family Xylophagidae; genus Xylophagus; species Xylophagus ater. Next base: position 7,108,443 of record OY730478.1, read on the forward strand.
CGAATAGTAGAGACTGCAAAGCAGAAATTTATTGTTATGTTTCCTCTAAAAAAGGAGCTCTCCTGTGAATCTATATTACTTAAATTGTACTGACTAATTATTTTCAATTTATATATAGAATAAAATGGAAAACCCATAAAAAAACTGTTAAATTATTCCAATTCGAATTTATTATATTCAGATTCAAAATGATTCGTGATACCAATTTAGATTAATTATTTCTAATAAATTTTAATTCAAATAAACACAATATGAACACGTATTCATAATATTTAATTTAACTTTATATTGTATTATTTGAAGTAAAATATAAATATAGAATAACATAGAATAACATAGAATTTATTGTACCGGTTCCGGCAATTGAAATGTTCGGATTTAAAAACGTTGTAATTTTTTTGTTTATAGGTCGATTTTAATAAAATTTATGGAAATGATAGTTTATAATACATAATTAATTTTAAATTTATTCTCATGGTATCTAACTGCCTTTTACCTTCACCACCAGCTTCAATCTCTTTTTAAACGATGCACGCGATGCTCGCACGATGTCCTGGCTTAAACGGTTCCATTCACGAGTCAAATCTTTTTCACCTTACTCTCAAATGCTCAGAATTTTCATCAGAACGTCTTTTTAACCAAACACAATCGTTTTGTTTGTTGAGAAATTATTCAATGCAGAATGTTTTCTCATTCGAAAATATCAAATTTGGTAAATGTGGAAGAAATTCTTTTGATTGTACAAATTGTACAAAAAATAAGAACGCGTCTTTTCACCAACAAATAATTTTTACAACTGGCAGACAACATGTTAGGCAAAATTCACGTCAAATTTTAGTATTGCAAGATGTGCGGTTTACATTTGACAGCGATTTGAATTAGACGGACCCTTCAATTGTCGGACCCGGTATAATATATAGCAAAATAATTTTTATGAATATGATTTAATATAAGGCAAAAAGTTTTATGAATTCTCATACATAAATTGGATACTCTATAAAATGTATGAATTATGTTTTTTATAAATGAAAAAAGAAAAATGGAAAAACATGTTATATAGTTTCTTTCTAATTAGGAAAATATACATTCGTGATCACTAGTTGGATGGTCGATCAATTTCGGTGGAGATAGAAACTTAATTCAAGTTCTACAAGTACATTATTTATTTATACATCATTCTATAGAATCTACCTAGAAAATTTCTATTTAAAGAAAAACACTTTAAAGTTGGAAAAATAGTAAAAGTTTCTTTCAGAATTTTCTTCCATAGAGGTCTATAAAGTGTGAATTTCCTAAATAACTTTCTTTTTTCTATAGCTTTCTTTTCATTAATGGGTAAAAAGATTTGTTTTAGTGTAAATTTTCAAATTTTTAAATAACTTCACATGTGTCCTGTTTGTGTCAAAATTTTTTATTCTCTCACGGATGTACTAATTTCAATAAAATTGGTTGAATGCATTCATTGTATATAGATCCGTATTTTATTTTTGGTCAGGATATTTACCCCTGAAGTAAATTTTGAAGCAATTCTTATGACTACTATTGGCTCTACTGATATTTGCTGCAAAACGCAACCAACTTTAGTTATGGTTTTCAATGTTTGACCAAAATTAAACAAAAATGTTGTTAATGAAATTAAAACAAATAATATTCTACTAGACAGCCATTTGAAGTAGTTTGCTTTAACTAAATAAAACTTAACACTACAAAATTTGATGTTAAAAAATAAAAAATTGAAAAAAAATGGCTGAAATCCGATAGGATTTAAAAATGCCACAAAATGATAAATGTTCTGATTTGTGCCATCTATATGTCAAATATAAGATTGAATAACTCTGTTAAAAATAAACTGATATAAGTGTTGCTTATTTTTCCCAATAAAACGCACATATCTTTAAAATGGTATCACATTTGTTTATTAGAAAATTTTAAATTTCCTAATTTCCTTATTTATTAAATTTAATGAATAATAAATCCTATAAAATTATTGTAAAAAAACGGGTTACAAAATATATAAGTCATGGTAATTTATTCTTATTATATTTTTCGTTTACTCATTTCGATATTGGTGAAATAAATCTACAATAATAATTGTTCAAAATTTGTATGGAAATTGTTCAACAATTATGATTTATATTTCTTTTATTTAGTTAATTGGTGATTTTGATACATAAATTTATCATAATGAATATTGAATAAATTGTTATTCATTAAATATTCTCTTTTATTCGTTGAAGCATCGAAAATAAAATCCCATAAAATATATAAATAAATAATTGTTATCGCAATTTTATTGGTAAATTTCCCATAAAATATTTAAAATAGCAAAGAATTATAATGAACATTATTTTAACAGAATATTATTAATGAATTTTTTAACGATTTTGGAATGGTGATGAATAAATATAGTTAAATTGTCTGTCTATGGAAAAACTTATATATTTAAATAGAAACGTTCATTAAGTAAATCCTTTTATATTTCTTTTATTTTATTAGCTCTTATTGTATAATTTCTACGTCTGGTTTAGAGTCTAATTTGAAACAAAATAAGACGTAAAATAAAGTATGGATGGACATGGAACAATCTCAAAAGACTGAAAAGTTTCCTAAGTAAAATCAAAAAGATTACAATACACAAGAGTGGTCATCTTATATTCTAATGTGGCATAGAGTTTCAGACCGTAAACAAGATATCTTGTTATTAGTATTTGTAAAAAGATTCTGGGTAATATGAAAGTATATATATTTAGAGTCCTTTTTACAAAAACTAATCACGAAGTAGCTCTGCTATCGAAATTCTCCGGAATCCGGACTTTTATTCAACGTGTTGAATGACTGGAGACTTTTTAAAGAAACAATCAGGTTTTGAAATACACGGTCGCTGGAGACATGTACTCAGAGAACACTTTTTGAGTCTCTAATGTGTATATACGCATTTCCTGTGGGTTTCCCGTCAAAAACTGTATATGTTTCTACACCCTTAGAGTTCTAACACAACCTCCAGCAAAATGTTCGATATGATATTTCAGCATCAAACATCAGGCAGCTTTAGCGAAGGCGTACGTTTTGCTTGACCATGTGTAATCACTTTTGATGTTTGTTAGATCAAAATTCGAATACTTTATTTACTCTTAAAGATATTTCTAAAACACTGAATCACAGTTTTTTTTTATTATTCTATGATTTTATGTTTGAAAATCAAAAATAAAGCAAAAACCAGATAAAGCTTTTATTCTCATATAGAATTTTTGATGAAAATCCATGATTTGAATACACAAAATATGTTGATATAAAATTAGATTATATCACGTCTATGTTCTAAAAATAATTTCGAAAATTTTCATATTAAAGTTTTCAAATTTTCATGAATTCTATCTGAAATTCCAAAAATATGGTGCATGAAAATATATGCCAAAACGTATGACAAATAAATATCGGTTTGATGGAAATTAAATTGTACTTCATAAGTTCCAGGAAAATCCAATGAAAATGTAGATTTACTGACTTACTTGACTTTATATAGTGAAATTTTCATATTCAATTTTCAATTTTCAAATTTCTTGTTGGTTTTACATAGGAAATATACATTTATCATGTACTAAAATTCATATTTTGAACTTATGTAATTATGATTCTCACCAAATAGAAACAATTTATTATACGATTTAATTCATACTATATTCATAAATTAGTAATTTGAAATATACATAAAATATTTTGTAAGATAAATAGCTCTGTATTACATATATACTATATTAGTTATTCAATAATAGTAGTCCTGTCACGGCATTGCTGAAATTTGATTAACGATTATGCTAACGACAGTTAACTCCTAGTCTTCTTTAGCCATCTCGCGAGCAGAAAACACTTTGTTAATCCTTTTAGTCTTTTTATATATTGAAAATATCCAATTTTAATGTAGGTTAGGTTAGGTTAGATATAGTAGGGATTATTGTGTATGATACTAGACATCTTATGGGGCCATTCTAATCCTTATGAGCCTAAGACCTATCTCTCAGGATGGGTATCTTATTTGTCTTTAAAGCATTTAATTTTCTGCAAAGAAATCTATCTCGTCATTAGTGTTTAAAATACTGTACATACATATATATTTATATCAAACAGAGTCTTTTTAATAAATACACCCATATCTCGCTATACGGTCGTTCTTTATACCGCATTTAGCTATAACGGTTTTTCCTAATTCTAGCGCTTTTACGACTTACGGCCCCAATGTTTAGTTATACGGCCAGAAAAAAAATCCTGTACGTATTGTTACAGAGGGTCCCCTGTTAAGTTTCAGTTTCTCAGCGCTGGCACAAAACATAATTGATTCGTTATACGGCTTTTCACTTTACGGGTAACTGTTCCGGAACGTACCTAGGCCGTAAAGCGAGATATGGGTGTACTAATAACGAGGTATCTTGTTTACAAACTGAAAATCTGTGCCACATGAGAATACAAGTTGGGCACTCTAGTATACTGTATGCTTTCTCGACTATGGACAAGAGCATTAGTGCGTTCTATTCTGTAACGCTAAATAAGTATTAGCTTAAAGTAAAAGGCAGAGTTTTCGGCTTAAATTCTGTTTTGGTGATATTTTCGTTCTGCAAAGAATCGAGGGCCGATGTAGCTGATTTAAATTCTCTATATTTTATAAGATTTCTTCTATTCTATCGATTATAATTAAATATGTCATTTACTAATATGATTTTATTCAAATTGAAACAAATATTTTCCATCTCCGAAACTAAATCATTTTCGAAATTATTCTCGAATAATCATTTCAGAATTATTTCAGATTAAATTGTTCATTAAATAACCAACAAATTTTGATTCTATTGTATTCTAACTACAATGTTTGACGAGCGATTAAAAAAGGATCCCCAACTGGTATTTTATGGTAATTTTCTCGTCTATAGAATCCTCTTTAGGTATTGTTTTTTTTTCTCCTGCTATTTCTTCCATCGGGTTAAAATGTATAAAATACATCAGTTTGCTATCCTGCTGATATCGAAATGAAAGTAATTTGCGTGCCACCAAAAAAAAAAAAGAAATAAAAAGAAAAGATAAGAGGGTATAATAAGAATATGGCACCTTTTTTATGTATTATAGAATAGAGTAGGTGAACCGTCGAACCGAAATAATGAGAAAACTTCTAAAGCGACATTTGAAGAAAAAAAAAAGAAAATGTTTTTCCCTTTCACATAATATCGGAAAATGAGAAAATTTATGTAATAACATGCGTAAGAAGAAAAAAAAAAAACAGTTTAATATAAACTTGAATGAAAATGAAAAAAATAAAAATAGAAAATTTGAATAAATTTTCAGCTTTAATCAGTGGCGGAACAACCCCAAAAAAAAGAAAAGAGAATATTTTCCCCCTGAGATGTAGAAGAAATATATTCAGTTTCGATTTAACGAAGTTCACTAATTCTTCTATTATATTATCATCAGAAACGTTCGAGTTATTCAAGTTGTGATTCTTCAAGAGGGAATTTCTCCACAGCCCATCTTCATCTTCAGTCAACTAAAATCATCTTCAAATATTTCTCTAGTATTAAAGACATAACAAATTATATTTAATAGAAAATTTAAAGGATATATATTTTCTTAAAGTTGGTTCCAGGACAATATTGAATTATTTTCAAATTTGTTAGTTCCGTATTAGAACAATATTTGTCGAATACAATGAAATAGAAATTCGAAATAGAATAATATAGGAATTGCCCAAAGAAATATCATTTTATTTTCGATTTATCTTAATTAACAATTATAACACATAAAACAATAATCCATATAAGTATTTTCTTTGAAGATTAATTACTATTTTCAGAATTTATTGTTTATATAGTACAAATGCCTGCGGATTAGAATAATTCCATGGGAAACTAATAACTATATACACACAGGAAAATTTTGAACTAATAGGGAAGTATTGACAACTGAATTTTAGTTGTCATAATCACAACTAGTCAATCCCTTCTATTCTGAGCGTAGTCATAACAAGTTGTGACTGTCATAACAAGATGTCATAACTTTTTTTTTAAAGGCTATTTAGTATTCTGACTCCGTCATAACTAATGACTATCATAAAAAATATCATAAGTTCTGACGGAAAATATTGCAGATCATAACGGAATTTTATATGTGTTCTCTGAGTGATTTAATTGATAAATATTGAATAACTTCCACCATTTTTTTTTAAACACACAAATAATTTTACACCTATAGAAAAATGTCAAACCTATACAAGCATTTTCGAGAGTATTTCTCAAATAACCACAATTCGCTCGAATTATAACAGTTTAAACTGTTATAAATTCATATTTTGGACATATTTATGACTCGTTCGCTAGAATACGAATTTTCGTAGGAGTCATAATTTCAGTCAGAATATTATTGTCATAAATATTTATGACAGCAAAACTGTCACAGTGCCAGAATTGGCGGGAATAACTTCAGAATTTTGCTGTGTGTAAAGACCCCTAATATCAAGGATATGGAAATAATTTCAAATTCTTAAAACAAATTCCGCGATTTTTCAAAACAGGAAGAGGGCTTCGATTAATTTAATTATTAAAATAATATTTGATGATAAATTTAGTAAACTTTTGAAATTCTGAAATTCCATTCAAACATTTGAAGTGTTTTAGAATTTTTCTTATTTTTTTGACGGATAATTAAATTTCTTCTTCGGAAATTGTAATATTATATAAAATGAATGAATAATAAATTCTGATGAGTATACTCTCACCTAATTTCCGATCTATTAACCGAAATTGTTTGAAATAATCATTTTTTTGAAGATGTTACTTACTCTAGTGTTGATGACATTGTTCTAAAACGGATGTACTAGAATAATTGGAATTCTAAAAGTATACAAAATTAAGTTTGAAATTAATGTTGCGTAATTTTCTATAATTTGATAATTTTCATTATGACCCCACGCAGGCTATATATTTAAGACAATAAAATTAATAGGAAACGTTTAGGCGTTTTTTGAGAATTTGAATTATTAATGAATGTGAACTTTATTTAACCTTTAACCTGTTTGGTTTTTTAAAAAATATGTAATTCACTGTGAAAGGTTATAAACTTCCTATTTCAATTTTATACAGGGTGGCGCAAATTGATCGTTGTGCCTACGGAGAATCCAAGAGCAGTTTATCAACGACAATTACACCCACTTAAGTGTACTGTTTAGTGCGGTGTATCATCTGAGAGGATCATTGGCCCATATTTCTTCGAAAATGACGACGATGTTGCAGTTTCCATCAATAGTCCGCATAATCGGACGATGTTGGAAATTTTTTTAAAGCCAGCTGTGGAAAACCATCCAACCCCTTTGGTTCCAAAAAGATGGAGCCTTTTTCAGTGGAAGAATTTTGCGACTCCCAACTGTAGAGAAACCCTTGCGATGAAGTGAAAATACTTTAATTTTTAAATTCAATACTGTTTTCTATTAAACAATAATGCAACCCAAACTTTTTAAAATAATGGAATTTGTCAAGCATTTTATAAAATCGGAGCTAAAATATTGGACAAATATCTTCCCCATTAATCTTTGTTTGTTTAAAATTATTCGAAAGTTAAGTTCATTAGTTCAATTCGAAAGAAAATGCTATAAAATCTTAAAATAAGAAAATTTTAACAAAAATAAATCGATTTTCTCCATTAATTATGATGGCGATAAGAGACGGAAACCATTAGTCTTAAGAAGAACTTGATATACACTATTTAATGTAGTTTACCAAATGGTCATTTACCAAAACGAAGAAACTCTCTATCTTGCGAAAAATCCACAAGCACGATGAGGGCTTGTTTTTGTAGAAAACTAAGTTTTAATTATGTTAAATAATGACACAAAGTTGTTCATTTCATAATGAAAGTAACTTCGCGACGATGTTGATTTAATAAGTTCAACTGATTTAATTTAATTCGCGCATGTTTATGCCCTATGGTAGGTACTACCAGAAGGTATATTAGTTTTGTCACTCCATTTGTAAAACATCGAAATAATCATCGTTTATGCATGTCCGTCCGTCCATCCGTCCGTCCGTATATAAGATAACTCAAAAAGCGTTATCCGATTTTGATGAAATTTACAATGTGAGCTGCCTATTCCTTAATTTGGTTTGGTATTGCATTTCAGCAAAATCAATCTAGTGCGAGCGAAGTTATAAAGGATAAACTAGGGTAACCAGAAAGTTTTGTCGTTTAATTGGAAAATTTATCAACCAATTTTGTTTAAATTAATTATTTAGGTTAAATACACAAATAGACCAGATACGATGTTAAGTTTCAGTCAAATCGGTCTAAGGATAGTGGAGAAAGAAATAATCCTAGGAGAAAATAATCTTCTTCATATAGTTTTTTTATGTACTTTAAAAACTAATACACCGATTAGACTTCTGCTATCAGGGTTTGGGTTACCTGCAAATTAGAAGAAATTTTGAAAAGAGGAAACAAAGTTATGATGAAAAAACCTTGATAGTTTTTCTGTCCCATTTCTACCATAAGGCATCAAAAAATCGGCTATAGGCCGATTTTAAGATACTATATGTTTCGAAAATCATTTCCAAGTAAAAATGAGATTTTCATGTAAATTTTTTGACACGGTTTTTAATATAAAATGTTAATTAATTATTCGTAAAAGGGTTTTATGTACGACGTTTTTTTACTTAAGTCCCAAATATTATTCGTTTTTTATTATTCGCTTTTTTTTCCTTAAGTTTAAAATGAATTAAAAAGCTTATTCAGTTCTTTTTTTTCTCATGATTTAAGTGATTTATTATTATTTTAATATTGACAATCTGGAAACTAAAAGAAAATCTTTTGGTCTTGGCATTTTGTTATTTTGGGAAAAATGGTTCAATCAATTCTATTCGTTTTTCTTGTTTTTTTTTTTATTAATTTTAATGTCATTAATTATTCAGTTTTTCTACTAGAAAATTGATTAAATTTCCAAATGGAAAATACAAGAAAAGTTAGTAAAACCAAAGAAATTGAAAAGAATGAAATGAATTTTTAAAGAATTTTAAGAACAGTTTTTTATGGTTTTCTTTCATAGGTTGTTTTTTTTGTTGGCCAAAAAAAAATGATTTCTTCGAATTTTCATCAAAGATTTCTATTTTCTTGTGATATTTTGAACGCCTTTAACTGTTTTCAAACTGATAATGGAAAAAGTTTTTCATAAATCAAATTAAAGAATTGTTTTTCGGGTGTGTTTTTATTTATAATAAATAAAAAAAAAAACAACAAAAATTGTTTTCATTAAACTTTTAAATAAACAAATTTGTTTACAGACTGTTGAAATTCTTATTCCCTGTGATTGCAATTATGAATGTTATCATTTATTTTTATCTTATTGAGGACACTGCTTCATAGGCTACGTTTACACCGAAACTTAAAAAGAGACTTAAGTGCTTAGGTCGACCTAAATATGACGGTGTAAACACGCCCAAAGTAACTTAGGTTAGGTCACTTAAATTGCAGACTTACCTTAAATTTAAATCGACTTAAGAACTTTTGACAGATAACAGCTGATTTCTTGATATCCAAGTTCTATAAATGTTCACATATGACGTTGTTTTAGACTTAGGTCTAGTACGGTGTAAACACGTCTGACTCAAACCTAACTTTTAGTTAGGTGACCTAAAAATTTGTCGGTGTAAACGTAGCCATAGACTCTAAATCCTAAGACCTAGACATATTATTTCCATTTAGATTCGTTCATTAAAGCTTTTCATGTTTTGTTTTAAAAATATGTAAAATATGCCAAACGACTCCTTTGTGAATATGATTTTCACAAAAACACAGGCACACAATTGTACATGTTGCGTATTAACTCTGAACACCTATTTTTAAACTTTATTTACATATCTTAAAACTTTTTACTTGAAATATAAATCTATATAGCTCTGAGCTACTACTACTCACATTAAGTATTTTCCTAAAATCAAGTATATCCGATTGAAGCACAAACTTAGTACTTAGGATATTAATTTAATAATTATCGTCATCATCATCTCCCAAATTAGTACTCAGTATTTTTAGCGTACGAAGCTATACGCCTTTTCGATTATAAATAGAGAAAGCTTTGAAAAACTTGAAGATTTCTTAAGATTAATACTCTTCTAATAAAATTAAAAGAAAGATCTTTTCTATATTAGTACATTAAATAATAATTTTAAGTTTAAAATATTGATTCTATAATAAGTAAGCATGTTTTATGCCGGAATTCGTTACTTAGAACTGCATTGACAACTTGGCGATGATTATAGTCTTTAACTTGGACTAGAAGTTTACCATAAATTTCTGGTACATAGAAACGAACTCCACATTGTTATTAGTGTTAATGAAGTGGAAGTGACGAATATGAAGTTTCGATTCTGTACATACAGAAACGTTTTTGTCCGCCTAACTGCACTCCATTGATTCAGCTGCTGGACCAAGGAATCATTCAAACTTTTAAAATGTACTACATACACCAATTTTTTCAAACCATTTTCAGCAGATTAGAAAGTGATGAAGGTAAAACTCTTCCTCAAGTTTAGAAAGTATTTTCTATTTTAGACACTTAATGCATGTTGGAGGCCTCTTTTACCTAAAATGGTTCAAAGGGAAAATGATATTCCAGCCCAAATTGCAGAAATAGTAAACATTGCTTTTGCTTTGAGCAGCGAAGGATTTGCAGATATAAACCATGATGATATAGAAGAACTACTTCGGGAAGAGAGTATAAATGAGAGAGGATTGATGGAATTATGCGAATTAACCGAATTATCAATCACAACTTGATAATTTGAGAATGCAGTTTTTATATTATTTATTATTTCTTTATTTCTGAGATTCCATATAACGCGGTACGAATTCATTTAATTTGTAGTACTTCTGAGTTTCTTATAACACGATTTCCATATAACCCGCTACCAGTAATCGCATTATAGGAGACCTGACTGTATTTATTTCTTAATTTCATAGAAATATTGCTTACTGATTTTCACTATCGGATGGGCGTCAAATAAAATATTCCTTCTATTTGTTCAACTAATCCTATTTTGAGATTTGACCTCCCTCAGTTAAATATAATGTCATGGAAATTAGTTTCTAATTCGAATGCCTTTATAGACAAATTCCATGTAAAACATGGCAAAAATCTGTAATCCAAAATAATCCTATAAGCAGATTTGTAAAGAATATTGTCTTTTAATTATTTCTAAAATATCTAAAATGATTTTAGTCAGGGAAACAACATGAACGACACATTATAGAAATAAAATATTATATTTTTTGAAACTAATAAATTCAATTTATAGAATTAAAATTTGTTTGTAAATGAAAAAGTAAGTATTATTATATTACTTCTAAAAAGCACGTTTAAGTTTTAAATATTAAAAAAAAAGAGACGTTTTTGTTCCTTTCGTATATGAATCTGAAAATTTAATTAAGTTTGAATATTTAACTTGAAGCTAAAACAAATACAAAACACAGAATTCGAACCTTCTTTTGAAACAAAAAAATGTAAAATATGTGTACGCACATGAAAGGAATGCTAATAAGCTTCAAAATCTTCAAAAATCTCCAAAATCTTAGAGTATTTCAAACATTCAAATATATAATTTAATTGTAAGTCATTAATTTTAAGATTTTTAAAAAGTCATTAAAGAAAATGAAAATTTCAACCATTTTTTCCTAATAAAAAAATATAATATATTTAAGTAGCATAGTTTAAGAAGAAAAGAAAGAGTTAAGAAATAGATGGTGCTAAAAATGAGGGTTTTACCTTTTTCCACCGGAAAGCTAATTAGAATTCAAAATGTGCAGAAGAAGAAAATTTTAAGATTTGATTTTCTTATGGCGAAAACCTTCTAAAATGTTATTCTTTTCGAATAGCAGAAAATTTCCATTAGTAAAATTGGAAAATAGGTTCGTTGAAGTTGTTATTGGGAAGCTATTAGTTTCGTATACTTTCCATTGGCTAACGATTTAAGTATGATTTTGTATAATACCAGAAAATCGACAATCGGAAATTGGTAGCATACTATACATTAACCTACATGTTGTTCCGTCATTTATATCTACGCTTGGTATTATGTGAGTTAAAGGCTCAACTACGCGACACTAACAGCAGCTATGTAACTACAGGTGTGCGGCCGGCCTAAATCAGGCAAAAACATCCAAATTTAATGTGAGTTTGCGCATGTACCAGAATCTCAATTTCCGATAGTTGTTCATACAATTTGTAAAACGATATTTGTATTTAAAATGATTATATTTAAAAATATTTTTTTTTAATTTGGAAAGTAATAATATTTAGTCATAATAGTCGTACAATTAAAAATTTTCCACAAATAAAAAGAAAAACCTTTTAAAAGAAATATAAATTCAACAAATATTAGGCTGGAAGGCGAATAAATATAATTAACTGAAAAAAAATATAACAAGCTTTTCATTTTTCTGTTTTTTTTTTAATACTAAAAGAAAAACCTTAAATTTCACAGATAAAAGATTTCCTTTTAAGATTTCCCATTTTAATGAAAGAACAACATTTATCAGCACTCAAAGTCGACTTGAAAATTTCTGTGTGAACATCTTATTACGTATTCAACTTAAGAAATTTTCTTATCCTTGAGTTCTTACCAAAAAAATTAAAGGAAAAAACACAAAATTTTAACTTAATTATATTTTTCTTCATTTATTTGATAGAAATTATATTTTCTTGCCGCTCATGTTCATATAAGATTAGTTGTGGGCTTTTGGGTTGGGAATAAAAAATTTTCATATTAAAAATTTAATCAAATGAAAATTCGTTTTCTAATTCGCAAAAAATTTCATTTTACACTTACGCTTTTTTAATTGGTTCAGAGTCGAATTTCGAAATTCTGGTAAAAAAAAAAGTCCTGATTATTGTTCTGAAAATAATACACAATGGCTACGTTTACACCGACTCGTTTAGATCACACTTGTTTACACCGTACTAGACCTAAGTCTAAAAGAACGCCATATGTGAGCATTTATGGAACTTGGGCATGAAGAGATGAGCTGCCATCTGTCAACTTTGTTTGAGGTAGACCTAAACAATAATAACTACTGTAGTGCCATCTAATCAGCTGTCAAAAAGTTCTTAGGTCGATTTAGATCTGCAATTTAGGTGACCTAACCTAAGTTACTTTGGACATGTTTACACCGTCATATTTAGGACGACGTAAGGACTTAGGTCACTTTTTAAGTCTCAGTGTAAACGTTGCCAATGTGTACTCCACGTAATTTCATGGAACCTATTATAAATTTACAAATAATAAAAGGTCGAAATTTTATTACACTAGAGAATAAGATCTACATGAGATTTTCTGTTATTCGAAAGGTTGGTGAATTACTTAGAATTAAATCAAAAAAAATAAATTGCCTTTATCGATTCTTCTTAACACGAGATGTATTTTAGATAAACAACATCATCGTTTTTTTTGGGGGGGAAAATGAAATCTACAATGTTAAACAGATTTGGAAACAAATTTATCCCATTGGATTTCAACAAATTTTATTCATATCAGGTAATTTTATCTGAGGAAAATCTTCTTCCACTAACGTATCATCCTTTCAAAAGTAAGATAATTCAAGAAAATGTGGTTATTGTATTGAAATTGTATTATTCTATGTATTTAAATTAAGTTAGTTCAATAAAATTCAAATTTATGATAAAGGATCACATGGTTGGTTAACTATCTAACACGTCTACATTCAATTGTTTCATCAATTACTTTAAGTCTATCCAATGATGTACTGAAGCACAATAAACGACAACCCTTGTAAGATGTCAAAGTGGATTTGTCCAAAGGATAAACGCTCAGAGACAAAAATTATTGCCTTTCTCAATGAGTATACATGAACTGACTGAAGTATTTTTCACTTCAAACAAAATTGCAATTTTAACAAACAAGTTTCGTGTTAATTATGCAAATAATTTAATTAACTTAAAATTTCATTCTACAAATATAGGAGACATAATTCTAACTATTGAATTATACAAGAAAAGAACGAATTATTTTTCTCATCTCTTGAGATTCATTCTTTAAATTTTGGAATTCTTGAAATACAAATTAAAGCCCAACGACAATATTTTGGTCCACCTTCGGACGTTTGTACACAAATGTACTATCAAATTAATATGAATTCCTAATTATTCTTTAATAATTTCATTACAAAAAAGTACATAGAAACATGAAAGTCAAATTATTAGAGTTTCCAAAAATAGGATACTAACCAAACCTCCCAGGCATACATTTTATATAATTCATTCATGTTCTTCAGGACAGTCCATTTGAAATACATAATGTATCTTTATTTATTAATTTATAAAGACTTTACAGTACATGAATGTATTTGTCAAAGAATAAAAGCCTGTGGCCATCCAGCTATTATAGGCCTTGAAAAATTTGGTAAATATTATTTAGGACTTACTTATGTTCAGTGTTATACTGATTCCAATGATAATGAAAGTTAAGCAAAGTTCATGATTCGAAATATATGTAGTTTCAAAACCCATGATACTTGAGTAATTTTTGAAGAAGATTAAGATTAAGGTTAAAGTGTCTTGTTGTAGAAATTCTACCGATGTTTCTGATGGATACAATAAGTCAGTTAACGGAGAATTGTGTGTTGGATAAGGGGCAATCCGCAAATCCATGCGATATTGCAGTCGCATAATGTATCTTATTCTATTTTTCTATACAATACTGTGTGGTTTCTTTAATGGAATTTTTAAAGATAAGATTTCTTTTTTCTACTATCGCAAAGTAAACGATGTATATACCATATATTTCATGTATATTATTTTATATAGTTATAAAATGGTTTATAATTCATTATAAACATGTTTTCAGCTTTATAGCAACCTTCTAATTTCAAGGAGAACATTCGGGTTCATTAAATATACATAATTATGTCTCATGTTTTAGAATCCTTCGTGTTTTAATTTCTTTATAGCCATTATAAATTTATTATAGAGTATACCGAAGATTTTATATATTTTGATATCAACATAAAGAAAAGAAACGAAAATTAGATATTGTATTTTCCGAAAATTCCAATTTTATTGTTTTCCTGAATCATCAAAAATTTAATTTGATCTGATTCCCAAATTGAAAAGATAAATCTATAAATTAAAGAATTTATTCTTAGTGAAGAAAAGTTAGTTTTTTTGGAATTAAAAATTTTATCGGTTTCTGATTAATTTTCGGAAATAAAATGGAAATTATATTTCAAATATCAGAATTCCCAAAAGACAGAATATATTTGTAATATCGAATGATCGAAAAAGTTGTCAAAAATAAGGAATTAATCGAATCCAATCGATGTTTAACATATCGATAGACCACGTACTTTTTTTTAAGACCTAGCGTAAATTGAGAGAGCTTGACTTAGAATTGTTGATGCATTTCACCTTCAGACTATTAATTATTTCGGTATCTGTAGAATGCCTTTAATGATGTAAGTCTTAATTGAAAAGAAGCCTGCCAAAATGACTTGTCTCTGTTTTTCCCCCAGAAAGTTTAGAAATTTTACAGTGACAGGATAAACGCCTCTGTCATGAAAATTGCAAACTGTCTTCTACCAAAATGGACAATATTGTTGAATAAAGTTTGCACGGAAGAAAATGCCACAAGTTTTTGTCCAATCAATGCGATTTCATTGTCGAAAATATTGATTTGATCAATTTGTTAATAGACAAACATATTTCACATTTTCAAACTACACTTAAACATAATTCTATTAGACAGAAACAATTCTAATAAAATGTTTCCTTAAATTCCCAACAAAAATCAAGTCCTAAATAGGAAATGATTTTAAAAAAATTAAATGGTTTTGTTGAAGAAAAATTCACACAATTTTATTCAATTTAAATTTTACATAATATAGAAAAATTGTTTTCTGGAAATTTCTCACAGATATTTAAATCTCAAGAATTTTCCAGATCTCCAAAATTAGTACTGAACAAAAACTTATATCAGTTTAGAGCTGAAAATTTCAAGTTTAAAATATCTATCCTGAAATACCAGATCTCCTCTTGAAAGTTTTGAAGAAGAAACTTTCTCAATTTGTTTAGTACTCGTCATGAATATCCTTAATATATCTTCCATTCATAGCTGGAAAGGTTTCAAACTGGTAATGTCTGAAAAATAAACCTTCAAAAACAATGATTTATACAAAATCTCACTATCTTGTTGGTCTCATAGTTTAATACATATAGTATAACATAGTTGCAACATACTTATGAGTAATATAACATTTATTTAAAAAAATATATATTCAACCAATTACTACTCCTGTGGTTTCCATTTAAGCTAAACATCTGTGCATAGGACATCCAAACATATAATTTCAAATGTATTTTAATTAATTTAAATATGGAAATTTTAAATTATTATCCAAATTTGAATTTTCCCAACCATATTTCTTTTTCATTTTAATTGGAGAAATTCTTTTAGTGTTAATTTTTTTATCTTTCTTATCAAAACAAACTTGAATACAGCAGAAGTATATTATTTCTGTAATACATAAACCAGAAATTCCTAAAAATAATCCTAGAACTCCTCCAATATTACCTAAATAATCTGAATATGTATAAAATTCAGATCGTACTAAAGGAATAATGATAGATCTTGTCGAATAAATGTTAAGATGAGTATAAATTGTTTTGCTGAAAAGACACAACAGGAAAATTATTATGAAAATATTTTGGATTATTTAAAATACTTATTTCCTCCCGATTTTTTTTTGTCTTTAAGCAACAGTTTTGAAGTTTTTTTTTTCATACTGTAAGTTATTGATTTACATGTCGGCAAACAATTACAACGATCGATTCTATCATTTTCATATATTGATCTTGTTGATTGTACGCAACTTTTCATGAGATATGAACAAACTGGATTCGATGGTGATTCTTTGAAAGAAAAAGAAAAGAAAAACATTTTAAATTATGAAATTATGTTATAATGTAGTAATTTTTCGACATCCTAGTGATGAGTTAGTGTTTTCCGGAACATTTTGTACTCTCTAGATTTGCAAATTCCGAACCAGGAATAAATATGTTTTTCGAGATTAGAGGACATAGATACACATTCAAATGAATTGAGAAAATAGTTAATTTAGATTCCAGGAAAGCCAAAACGATTAGAATACTTACTTGTACCTAATTAAGGTGCTGCTCCTAGACGACATGTTTTTACATTATGTTTTCACATATGTGTTTATATTTGAGACAATTTTTTATTTTTTTAAAAATTAAAATTCACTTCGAGTATTTTTTTTTAAAATTTACGAATCTGGAGTGGAATCGTGGACCAATCCTATAGAAAGACTTAGTTAATTTGGAAAAAATGTGAAATCTTCGTAGTCTAGCGTGTACAGTCTAGCGTCTACAGGTCTTTTAATCGAAATAAAAGATCTTTGGCTATCGATTGTGTCCATCTTAGAAAAGATATACCAAGAAAAATTGCAGACCTTAAGAAAAACCTTATTGGCTAAATATCCAGATACACGTAATTAAATGAAACCGTGGTTATTTATATATATATATATATTATATACGAAAACATTACTCTTTTCAAGAGAGCTATCAAAAAGTGAACCCGAAAATTTGTTCTAGATTAAAAATCTATGTATTTCGACGCCTTTGCTCTAACCTAGCCACGAAGTCACTGCACTACAGATCCTCTTTAGATTTGCGTCATAAACTAAATTCATTTGAAATGCTAATTGTATTTGGAAACCATACAAATGTTAACGTCTCTAATTTCTTCATAGTTTTAGTTACTTGATCAAAACTAAGTATACACTTACTTGGCATATAAAATTCGATACAGCCACAAATTTTCAGTGTTAAATTTCGAATACATTCAGCACGACAATTATTCTCACTATAATATTTGAAGAAATATAATTTACGTTCTTTTTCCAAAAAGCATCCTCTTCTGAAATTGAGAGTTCATCATCATTTATCTAGAAAAAAACTTGAATATAAAAATAAGTAAATCTAAAAAAAATACCTTTTCGATGATAAATTTTCCAATGATTTTGAAGAATAAATCAATTCTGGTGTCACATCAATTATCACAGAAGAATTTAACATGATTGGTATTGGATTTGAGCCATATGTGACACTGTCACGCGGTGATTTAATATATAGCTTTAAAATTATTATAATAAGAAGAATATTTAGACAATTATAAGTAATTCGAAAAGCTTACATAATATCCTTCAAAATGAAAATTACAAGGATTTTCAATATCATTACGTTTCAATCTAACTGATAAGGACAGTATCGATTTTAAATTTGGTAATGTTGATGAAAAAATTCTTTCATTTTCGTCGAAACTAAAAAAGTTGGTAGAAAAAATTAGTAATATTTTTAAACCAAAAAAACCGAAAACAATTTACGTTTTTGATAATTCCGAAAATGATTCAGGATCAAATTTTAAACAAATTCCACTTTCATCAATGAATTCTTCAATATATTCGCTACAAGCTTGAGAATTGAAAATGCATAAAACTAAAATTTCACGTTTTAGAGGTTTAACCTAGGCGAATGGAATTTATTAGTTATTATATTTCAAAATTTATTAACAGATTTCTAACAGCTCTTAAAAGTTCTACATAGTTAAATTGTAGAAATTTGAAATTTATCGGTAAAGGATTTAAACAATTTCTCGAAATCAATTCGGCAACTTCGTATTTTGAAAAACCTGATTTGAATGTAAAATTCGCATTTAAATATTCTTTATAATTAAATCTTTCGGAATTAAATGAAATTTGTGGACACAATATGAACGAAGGAAATGGTAACTGAAATTTAGATTTGTTATTAATAAAATATTTACTAATAATTTTTACAATATTTATTATATTTACGTCGATTGTTTTCATCGATGTGATATCTGATGAAATGATTATTGGTGAAATTTCAGATTTTCTTAACATCTTATAAATAAACCAAGAACAAAATGTCAATGAAATAAGACAAAAGAAAAACCACCAACATCTAAAAAGAAAAGATTTTCTTTCGTTTTGAAAATTAAAATGAAAAAGAAACTTTTACCTTTCTCCCAATGTTTTTTTACCATCCACAATATATGGTATCCCATGAAGGCTACTCCCTTTAGCATAACTTTTCGTTAGCTTGAGTAACATTATTTTCAGGAGGAAAATGAATTCTTAAAATCGAAATCATCAGCTTTTATAGTAAAAAATTTCTATATAGTAATATCAAAATTATTTATCTAGATTCTAGATTGTTATGTACATGTACATAGGTCGCGATTATTACACCATATTAGAGAAGGTCAAATCAGTGGCGCATAAAGTCCATAACTATTGATTTTTGTTGCATTCAAAATGTAGATTGAAGTACTTTGATAATATTATATGCTTTTATGTCGAGAGTTTTAGTGAAACTTCATAACAAAGAATTTATATACCTAATTCGAAGTATGTCACGAATATCAAAGCTTATTGTATCGTAGTTTGAGAAAATTTTTAAAGAAAGAAAGCTTTTTATAAAAGTTTAACAATAAGATGTGTCCAATACATTACAAATATTGTTTATTGCCTTTAAATGGAGATTTAGAAATCTTAAAGTATCCACAGATGATCAAGATAAATGTATGTTTTGGCCAAATCTGATCCTACAATAATGATTTGTGGTGCATGATTTTGAAGAATCGTACATCATATATCGTTAGTATAATAGAGGCAGCTTTAATCAAGAGGTATTGCTTCGCTTGATTGTGTCTGGACACTTTATTATCCTGTTAAAGATAAAGCTTCAAAATTGACGTATTTTTGTCAAAATTAACTGCTTCATAAATGTTTCAATTAAGTCAAATCTACACATTTTAACTTGTATTCATGCATCTTCCAACATGCATCTTGTAGCAAATGTTTTCTAACATCTATTTAATACTTTGTATTCCCCTCACTTCACGTTCATATTCTATATAAGTTTCTAATGAATAGGAATTTTAATTCCCTAGTGAAGAACTTTCTGAGTATAATGGATATACTTAAGGCCAATCTCCACACAGCCGACAGCCTATTCTGACGGGAAAAATCAGAAAACTAGAAAGAGATGGAATTTTGCAATTGTAGCTAGGATTGATCGAATAAAAACATCAGAGTCTCCGCATCACAATTTGCAAAAATTGGTAGTGTGCGACGGCATCGTGTGTGATTATTGTGAGAGTATGCATCCGCAGATGAAGTTGAACATGTTCATCTGTTTTTGAGGGGAATCATCTGCAGATCGAAAATCAGCTGGGGAAATCAGAAATTTCAGAAGCCGACAAAATTTGTAGGATGATTATTTTCTCGCTTTCAGTTTAATCAATCTTTGTATAGTGTTATCCCATACTTACATCAGAAGTACGATGTCGACTGTGTGGAGATTGGCCTTTAGTTATTCAATATTTGCCTCTTAAAGACATAACTTTCCAATTCAAAATAATTTTTCTATTATTAATATTTTAAAATCGATTTAAAAAAAAAGAAACATTTGTGTTACACCTTGTGTATAAATAATTCATATTTGCATGTTTAGAAATAATTTTGAGTCGGAATTTAATATGAAAGCATTTTAAATATTTATGTTTCTTCGTTTTATTAAAAGGCAAGCATTTTATTAATCATTCCGGGATTATAATCATTGCTTTTTGAATAATTTTTTTTAGAGCTTTAATAATAATTCTTTTTATAGGATATGCATTTTTCAATAATATATATGAAGTCTTATAAATGGATAAGTAAAAATGTTTTCCCTAAGAACAAAATTCCCAAATTCTTGTATTTAGAAGAAATTCCATGTTAAAAATTCACATTAAAATGAATAATGCGAATAAGAAAACAACGAAAATAAAATTAGATCTATAAGATTTCATGCTAAGTATATAAGTCTTTCAAAGCCGTAGGTTAGTTGGCATTCCATTCTCCAATTTCTTGTTATACTCATCTTTCCTTGTTAATATAGAATGGCTAAATTCCAATTTAGAAAGTTTTCCACAGGGAATTAAACAGGAATTCTTTGGTATATGTATCTCAGTGAAAAAGGACACTTCATCAGTTATTTTTAGTTAGTTAGACAGCATGCATACTCGCTTTGCACTCCTGTTGTTATTCCAAAAATTGTAATCCATAAATTTTCGAAATAATAAAATAAACTTCTTTTTATTTTCAGAATCCGTGGGATACTATATTGTTTCTGATTTTCGTATTGGACTTTCCCATAGTTATGTTATGAAGCTCTATTTTTAATCAATCATGTTCCCACACGTTAAAAGTATAACCAAATCAATTTTTCTATCAAATTTATTTTTTTGAATCGTCGACAATATAAACACTTAAGAATATACTTTCGTCACCTATTTACGGTATCTCAGATCTATCGTTATCATATTTTCAATAGCATTGTAATTTTTTAAGGGTATTCACCCTTACTTTTGAATCATTCAGCACGTTTATGTGAAAATCGAACCAGCAAGTTGGTTTTGTTTCAGGCATAAATGAAGACAATACCGGTCCAATTTGGTCTTTGGTCGAACAGGTCGAATTTGAAAAAAAAGTAAGGTTAAGGAACGCATAAATTCAACAGCTGAAATTATAGATCCTGGCCAATCGTACCGGTTTGGTCTGCAAATAAATGTGATACTGGTTTTGATATTAAGAAGGCCCGTATGCAAACGCTTGTAATGTCTTTAATTCTAACGTACGTAAAACTACGAGTAATCATTTCTATGTAAATTGATGAGACGTTTGCAGCGCTGCAAAGCTCTCCTCATTTTTAATAGTATTTGTAAAAAAGACTGTAAATACATGAAATTTTATATTACACAGAGTCAGTTTAATAAATACTATTAATAATGAGGCGTTTGCAGACGTGCCCACATTGGAAACTCTCAATATTGTATGCTTTTTGGTCATATATAAATATATGTATTGTATCTCCAGTCTTTTTCACAAGAACTAATGACAAAATAGATTCTTTGCAGCGCTGCAAGAGTACCACAATATTATACACAAAGAAATCTCTTCTAATCTCCGGTTTTGTTAATAATTATTTCTCGTTTTTACGTTCTGGGATAAAAAAACGGAAGTGTGCTTTTGACCATACTGTAGAAGTGAAACAGGAGTTTTTTTTTAATATACCGCCGAAGTGGCTGGAGAAAGAACTATTGGGTTTTTGACGGGAATAATCCCCATTAAGTGTTGGGAAGTATTTTAGTTGAAAAAAAACTTTATTCTGTAATATTGAGGCCTTCAAAACACTTCGATTCATTATACAGCAAAGTGTGAATACCCTTAATAATGTAATTCTCGATTTACTTCATTATTTTTGGTTTTTTAACTACGCCATTGCTGTTTTAGTATCTTTCGAAACACTTTAATTTCATATTTTCTATTACGATAAGTAATTCAACCATAATAATATCATAAAAATTTATTGCCTTGAAAAAATCGTTTTTCACTTGCCATTTTCTCATTTTAAATTGCTATCATTTATTTTTCCTGTCTCGAAATTGAGTAATTATAGAAAATCAAATTGATTTTTTATATTTTTATCTGCAATGAAAATCTATCCCAAAAATTGTCGACTATTAATAAATAATGAGAAACATTTTATTTGAAGTTGTTTTCTGGATGAAATTATTTTCAACTTGATTTTAAATTGATTTCGTTATCGCCATCACAGTTCATTTCGGAGGTCATTTTCCATGTGAAAATTATTATTATCACAAAATGAAAAACACAGAATTTAATCGAAAATACTTAATAAAAAAAAGAAGGAAAATTGCATTTTATAAAAATTTCACTTAAACATGTTTTATACAAAAAAATAAAATAACATAAAATATTGTTTATTACGCGGCTTTGAAACGAATGGACTTTTCTTCTTAAGTTGGAAAATGTGTACTTTGTTATTATTTTAAATACAATTCAAATGTTTATCTTGAAATTTCATTAAAAAATATAACAATCCAAACAAATTAGGCACATATAATAAAGTTACCCTTCACTGGATATCTGGGCACAAATGGGTATCGAGGGTAACGAAGAAGCCGACAAACTGGCTTAACAAGGGGAAGGAACGCCCGTCATAGGTCCAGAACTCTTCTGTGGAATCGAACCACATGTAATCCGAGAAACTTTAACGAGAGAAGAGGTGGCAGAAAGAAGCAAACACTGGGAAATACAACAAGGACTAAGACAGGACAAAGATCTCGTCGAGGAATATAACCCTAAGAGATTCAAAGCCTTTATAAGGACAAACAAGAAGAATATAAGAGTACTGACAGCAATATTAACAGGACACTGCAGACTGAAACCACATTTTAAAAAGATAGGACTTGAGCGAGATAACACCTGCAGATTTTATGAAGGAGACGAAGAGACCCCAATTCATATTCTCTCCGATTGTGAGGTAATGCTCTAGGGGCATACTGCTTTCCCCCAAGTGAGATACAATCTCTTGATCCACTCCGGATACTAAAATTCCTAAGAGAAATAGGCCAGGAGGAGGTGCTGTAGAATGGGAAATTAACCTAACTACTGGAATAAAGAAAAGGGGATACAATAGATCTTAAAGGTCGCAGTACAAGAACACCCTAAAACATAATCTTAATCTTATAACAATTATTCGAATTAACATAAATTGATCGACAAAAGTCTACAGAAGTCGAAATCATATTAAAAATTGTGTACGTCGACAAAATCATTAAATTTTGTAGAATTTAATTTTATATTGTAATAATTTATCATCCTTCTAATTTGGCTTATGTCCTGACACACAAAATACACCGAATAAACATTTTATAAATCTTATCTGTTGGAATTTTCGACGTGGAATTTTTTTCCTGAAAATTTTGGTTTTATTTATTATTTTAAAATATTTTCTTTTTTAAAAGCGTTTTGTGGAAAAATTGTATTATTGAAATAAAATCGATAGCTAAAGCAATAGCAGTCAAATCAACTTCATTCAAATAATACATTTTTATTAAAATTTATTTGTAAAAGCTCAAAAAAACCATTGAAACAATTTCTTTGGCAACCAGAATTCCGCCACGTTGGTACACAATATGGTATGTGACTAAGTCTACACATTTGATTTTCATATCAACTTATCAGAAATTCATGTACTTATCATAATAATTTCAATAAAAATTTTATTTGAATAACGATATAAGCAGAGAGTCAAACCGAAATGGTTTTGGTTCCGGTTTATAGTTCCTTTCCGGTTATGTTTTGAATACGTGTCGGTTTAAAAATAATCCTACATATAAAATTACATAGCAAAGCTACAAATTTTCAATTCGAATTGTAATAACTTGAACTTTTTTTATGCAGTTAAAATATAGAGCTGTGGCGAATATATTAAGCGAGATTTACCCGCTTATTCTGGTATTGTGACAGTTTTGTTGTCATAAATATTTATGATAATAATATTCTGACTGAAATTATGACTGCTGCGAAAATTCGTATTCTAACGAACGGATCATAATTGTGTCCAAATTATGAATTTATAACAGTTTAAACTGTTATAATTCGAACGAGTTGTCATGATTATTTGAGAAATACTCTCGAAAATGTTTGTATAGGTTTGAAACGTTTCTATAGGTGTAAAGTTATTTGTTTGTTGAAAAAAAATGGTGGAAGTCATTCCATATTTAACAATTGAAGCACTCAGAGAACACATATAAAATTCTGTTATGATTTAAAATATTTTCGATCAAGACTTATGATCTTTTTTATGACAGTTATTTTTTATGACCGAGTCACAGTACCAAATAGTCTTTAAAAAAAGGTTATGACAGTGACGTGATGTTATGACAGTCAGAACTTGTTATGACAGTCAGAACTTTTTAAGACTGCGCTCAGAATAGACGGGAAAAAACTATATCAATTATATTTTATGATTTCGTTAATTCTCTGGTTTTCGATTCACTAAAAATAAATGTTTGTTTCGGTTCCGTTTCAATTTCACTCTCTGGATATAACCCTTTTCAATATCCAATATATGCATGTATGTGACAATTTTTGTTTACAAGTTAAGTAATAAAGATTTCTCCCCATTGACATTTTAATAACTTCAAATTTCCAGTTATTTTCTTATCTCACTTCAACACATCCCTGATATATCCTTTTCATTAGCAATATTTCAAATACGTGTACTTGAATATAGCTTCCAGAAAAAATGGTAGCTTCAACAGTAAATCTCACCTTTCAACGGAAAAATTGTCTCTTTTTTTTCATTCAATTCCTTTACTTTTTTAAGGATTTGTTTATTTTAACAAGCTTCTTGTTAAAAAAAAAAGTATAACACATTTAAATTTAAAATTCATGCAAATTAAAATAAAAACCTGGTGTTTTTATATCGGTAATCTTTTGGTTCTCTTTCGAATTCCGGATTTTGTTATCCAGGAATTTAGGAGAATATTTAAATAACTTACAGCATAGCACAAATTCCTAGTATTTTTATTGTCATTTTCTTTGAAACTCTGTAATCCTTGTTATTGTTGTTTGAAAATATCGATTAAATCCTTTATTTTTTTAAACAAAAACGAATTTGTACTGAATATTTTGACCTATAACAAAATTCATGCATATAAATGAATGACAGTTTTAACTCTCATCATTTGAATTTCATTGTTTATGAAGGAATATTATTAAACTTGCAACATTTACCTATAATTGATTCACCAAAATCATTTATTCGATCATAACATATTATTATGATTCTATTGTTTCCATGAATGTTAAATATACAGGGTGGAACGAAGATGTCTATACCCTTTTCTTCGTTGGGTAGAAATTTCATAATTAAATTTTTAAGAAATGAAATTGTTTTTGAACAATTCAAAATTCCTATCTCTGTAATTTGTACCAATTTGGTTATTTGAGCTTTAAATTAGCAATATTTATTGATTTTTTTTATGGGACAGTCATTGGTATAACGTTGGACTATTGATCATATACATAAATGAGTTTTTACCTCTAATAAAATTCTCAATACAACTCTTTCTAAGCCTTATATCTTGAAAGCTACGCATAATGGACCGAAATCCTTTTACCACGACATAATATTATAAATATATATATAAGTCCATAATATCTGAGAAATACCATTAACTCAATTTTAGAAAAATTGTGAAACACTGTCTTTTATCGATACTGACTTGTATAAAAGTTGCAGTTCAACAACTATAGCCAAAAATTCAATGATATCAGTTTCGTAAGCTGACGAAATACTTTTTTTTATAAAAGTTGAACACTATGTATTATAAATTGCGTCTGATTAAGAAAATAATTGTTTTTGAGGAATATTTTAATTTGTTAAACTAATACTACTATTCCTTAAAAGATCCATTGAGTCTCTTGCAGTATGCGCTGTGACTTCATCTTGTTTGAACCAAAAGGTTGGATGGTGGCCTTAAAAAATTTCCAACATAGTCCGATATTGAGCACTACTAATGGAAACTACAACACCGTCTTCATTTTCGAAGAAATACGGCCAACGATCCTCTCAGATGATACACTGTACCAAACAGTATACTTAAGTGGGTGTAATTGTCGTTGCTCTTGAATTCTCCGTAGCCAATATCCTGCAGTTCTGCTTGTTTACGAAGGTATTTAATTGGAAATGGGTTTCATCGCTCATTATCAAATTGTGAATAGAATCTTGATTTTCTATTGCTTTTCACCTGAAATAAAGTTCAATGATTTTGGTTCGCTATTCGATTGTTTATTATTCTATTTTAAAAAAATTATAAATAATTCAAAACGAATATTATGTTTTCGCCTCCCTGTATAATTTAACTCCTTCTTAAGAAGTACGGAAGTTAATCTACATAAACATACATCACTCATAGTGATCTACATATGATCATTATGAAACTATATAATCAAATACCTTTTCGTTCACTCTGTGACTATTCTAGGTACAAAATGTTTTCAATGTACCATATTTTGGTTGTATATTCGTCATATGTGAACGAATATAATTTATTTTTACGTAAACATAAAGTTTATCAGGTATTCCCAAAGAATTTTTCATTTTAGAAGAATTTTTTTATATTCATCATCATTTATCTTGGATTTTAATATTTCTCTTGTCGAGAATTTTGCAAGAATTCTTTAAAGTCTTATAACATATATCAATGGTTTCTATGTACAGAGAGATGCATGGAAATTTTGGTGATTTCTTTTTTTTTCCACCATAATTTAATATTTCACCAAAAACATAAATGTTTTATAAAATATATTTGTATACATTTTTTTGCATATTTATTTCAAATGAATTCATAAAATTATATTTTCCAGTTCATGGAAACTTAGAAAAGCTTTTCTTCAAGTTTCGTTTAAATATATATATTTGAGTTGAAATCAAGATACTATTTCCTAAAGGAAACTATTTATGATTCTGTATATTTTCTTTTACTAAGTTGCATTCAAATCATAAAAGGAAAATTTCCGAATACAAAACATATTTCACATGAATGAGAAATTCATTTTTCAAAGATGAAAAATAATGATACTAAAATTATTAAGTTGGTTTCCTTATATATGATTTTTCAGAATTTCTTAATATTATGAATTCCTGTTTGTATTCCTTAATAGTTACCATAATTTCCGGAAAGTTATTTATTTAAAACATCAAAAATGTTTAATATTTACTTAAAATCAAGATTCGTTGAAAATTTAAAATATTAAACTAGAAAACAAGCTTTTCCCAACGTCAGCATTATTTAAAAAATCCATATATAGAGCTTAAAATTGAAATAACACACATTTTTCTTTATGCAAAAATAGGTACACAACACGGTAGACAATTTACATTCAACATACCTATCTCAACATACATTATTCGTAAAATATTTACTAACCATTCTATTGTTACTAACCTAGATCCTTTATATCAGTAAGAGATTTCTTCTAGCTAATATACATAATATTTAGATGCAGGATGTTTATGGAAAGTGGAAACTCTGCTACTTTGGAACGAATTGAGATTGTGTTGGAAACTAACAACTTTGTAGTGAATTCTATTTCATTGTAAAATAAATTCAGAATGAAAATTTAGCTAAGGAAC
Organism: Xylophagus ater; assembly: GCA_963422695.1. Classification (NCBI taxonomy): domain Eukaryota; kingdom Metazoa; phylum Arthropoda; class Insecta; order Diptera; family Xylophagidae; genus Xylophagus; species Xylophagus ater. The sequence goes on from OY730478.1 coordinate 7,136,578, forward strand.
ATGAAAACCAAGGTTCTCAAAATAAATTTGAATAATTTAATCAACTTTTCTTTTTATTAGGTACGAAATCTCGTATAGTTTCAATAAACAACAAAATTTTAGCTTTACACCGGGTCGATTTTATTAAAATTTATGGAAATAATAGTTTATAATAGATAATTAATTTTACAATTATTCAAATGATATGTAACCGCCTTTTGCCTCAACCACCAGCTTAAATCTCTTTTTAAACGATGCACACGATATCTCGGCTTAAACGGTTCCATTCAAGTTGTGTGGTTTTTTGTTGCAAGCCGCTGCTTGTAAAATTCCCCAAATGAAATAATCCAATGGATTCAGATCTGATAAATACGGTGAATTTCGATGTTTGACTTACTAATCAAATGAAGCGCAACAATTAAATTTCGTTTAAGGTCTATTGTAAAAAAAATAAGAACGCATCTCTTCACCAACAAATAATTTTTACTACTGACAGACAATATGTCAAGCAATATTCGTGTCAAGTTATAGTATTAGAAGATGTGCGGTTTCCATTTGACAGCGATTTGAATTAGACTGGCACTTCAATTGTCGGACACAGCATATTGAGACAAATTGTTTTAAATTGATTTCACATCCACAAAGGTTCATGGAGTTTCTCTAGTCTTTTTTTTCAGATATTTTCGAAAACGTTTAATAAATTTTATAATCTTGTGCAACATGTTAGTTAAGGTAGTAAAAGCTCACAGCAAGCATTTTCCCTTATGAGTTAAATTAGTAAAATTAAAACCTAAATTACAGGAAATGTCAAGTTCTCCAAAATTTCAGAAGGAAATTTTGAAATCCTTTCGAAAAATTTGTTGATCTTTTGGTGGAAAATATTAGCCCATCTTATTGTCATTACATAATTTTCTGGAGATCTCTGCTTTTTCCATATACTATAAGCTTGATCACTCTGCTGCTTATGGAAGTTTTAAAGTTGAATAAATTAGTTCCAAGGAGTTAGCTGTATTCTATTCAAGTCATTCTAAATTTTCATCAATTTTTTCTCACATTAACAAATATTCGAATTAAACCACTTGTGAAGGAAAATAGGAAAAATTTTTAAAACTTTTAAATAGATAAAATTTCAAAAGTCAAAATCGATCGATAACATTGAAATTCCGACAAATTTTGTAGATTTTTTTTACGTGAAAAAAGTTTCTCCTGACGATTCCAGAATATTTTTCATTTTCTCGCTTTATTAAATTCTTTTCCAGATTCTCCCACGTAATTTTTTTTTCAAGTGAAATAATTTAATATGCAAATTGTAGAAAAAATATTTCTCAAAAATTATTTTTGAAGCAATTTAAACGATATTTAAAAATTTCCATTTGATTGATTTTCATTTTGAAAGTTATTTTCTTACAAAAGCCTAATTTTTATTATTCTATAATTGCACACATATTTAAGTCTAGGTGTAATCAAGCAATTTTAAAGGTTAAAACCTTAAAGGTTGATAGACTTTCTTTTATATTAATATATAAAAGAAAGTTTTAGCTATTTTTGGACACGTTTTGCATGTTGTTTTTACGATCTCATCATTTCATACATTTGATTTCCTTTTTAGTATAATAGAAAATTTTCAGGATTACGAAAATTAACGTTAATTTCAATTTTCCATAGCAGGAAAAACAAAACAAAGGAAAATATTGTAGGAAATTGTCTCGCTGTGACAAGTTAATCCAAAGTTCGCGTGTTTAATTGGCGATTTTCAATTCCATTAAATCTTATTTTTCAAATATATAGATTTTCTTTTATAGATAAATTGAGTTTGCGTGATTTCTACTGATTTAATGGAAAATATTTATCAATTTAATGGTGAGCAATGTTCACAAAATGACCAATCACAAAACTTAATTGAATATGAAAAAAATTAAGTATTATACAATATTTAAATAAATATAGTATATTAAATTGTTTTCATTCGGTTTAATCGGGAAAAATATAGTGAAACCTTTTAAAAAGTGGCAATAAAAGCTGACCTATTTGGTATGTTAACTAAGCTTTGATAGTTATATCTTTAGTTTTATTATTTCGATTTTTATATCCTACGGCAAAGTATATTAATATGGTACATGAGAATATATCAAGATTTCTAACACATAGAAATAATCATTTTAAGGAGGAAGTTAAAGAGTAAACCCATTACCCATTAACTCAAACCTAGAATCCCTGATTTTAATACAATTTTGATTATAAGTTAGTCATACTTTAACTGGATTCAAATTTCTTTTAGAATCAGTATAGGAGATCCATTAGAAAATTGTTAGAACTATATAAGGATGCATCACCTTCACTTTCCACTGTGAAAAAATGGGCTGCCCTTTTTAAATCTGGTCGTACAAGCCTCGAAGATGATTCACTCGAAAGTCGTCCAAAAAGTGTATCAACAACAGAAAATATACAAAAAATACAGGACATTGTTTTGGACGATTGACTGAAGATGAGATAGCTGACAGCGCAGGCATCTCACATAGATCAGTACATCACATCTTAACTGAAGTTTTAGGTTTTAAAAACCTTTGTGCAAAATGGGTGCAAAATTTGGACCGTTTTAAGAAGGATAAGATGGATTTCGTGCTTTGATTCATCACTATTATCCTGAAACAAGAAGCTAAAAGATGTCACAGCAGCTGTAGAGGCGAATTTTGGATGCCTACCGCATTTGCCTTCAGGGATGGAATCCTTAAATTGGAGAATCGGTGGAACAAGTGAATTGAAGTTCAGGGATATTACACTGATTAAAAAAATAAATTTCATTTACAAAAACAGTGTTTTTCTTGTCGAAGCTGAGAAATTATTGGACACCCTAGTATTTTGTTTTAATTTAAGAATAGAAAAACACAGAGTATTACATAAAGTCATGTTTGCTGGAAATTTCCTCTTTTACAAGACTCGGAAAAGCTCCCACACTACGCTATAAAAGAAGTATTCATCAATTTCAAAATAGTAATAACATTGATTTCCATTAAATATTTTCACAAGTTTATATCCTTTTGAATAAACAATAATTAATTATGTTTCAGTTTCACATAAATTTAAAGCATCAAATAGAATTTATCAAAAAAATACAAACAAAATTAAATAAAACTAAATAAAAATGGGAAAAATGAGAATCTTAAATAATACTCGATTAAAAGTTAATGAGTTAATTATCATAATTACTTAACTCCCGATTCTGGCCAGTGTGTATTCTCTAAAGAATAATTCTTCAGAGAATAGCTAAAATAATATTTAAATACTTATCTTAAAAATAAAGAAAAAAGAAAAACTAATTGGTTTTTCCTTCTTAATTTTATTAAGGACTTTATCATGAAAGTTCATTATTACATTCGCTTCCAGCATTCGTTAAAGAGATATTACATTTTATATTACTGAACTTAGAGTTTGTATTTTGGATAATAATATTTTAATTATTATTTTAATGTTTTGTAAAATGGAAAATAAATGCGAGATTACAAAAATAGAAATAAAAATTGTTTATTTTAGATGAAAAGACGACAAAACCATTTTTCTATGAAGTCAACAGTTCATTCATTTTAATTGCTAAAAATTGTTTCAAAAATAGAATTAAACTCTTCATTTTGAAGTGTAATGTCCATCAAAAAGGTAATATCTCATTAGGCAATAATACAAGTATTAAACGCATTTCCGCTAGAACCCATTCTATTACATTCTTCCCATCGGATTTATGCCTGTCTGCCTGTGTGAAAATTTAGTTTATATCGGGTGTCTCCATAATAGCGCCAGATTTAAATTTCGCGCTATTTTCGTTCCATTACGTTGACAGTACTAAAATCTTGATATCTCCCATCTGCCATTGTTGCGATTAATAGTCATGAAACTTTGCACGAAGTAACGGCTGTATTATTGACAGTTTGTCAAATTACAAGCGTCTACTTTGGTCAAAAAGTGCGTTTTTTTCGGAGAATTTTTTATGTAATTGATTATTAAATTCCCTCTCGAATGAGGTATGGATCATACCTGTAGTACCCAGAATACCTGACATATACGTATACCCTCATACTACAGAATTTTTGATAACGTCGAATGGCACTTAATTTATTATTAAATTGATTGTCGAATGAGGTATGAGCCGTATCTATAGGATGCAGAATTCCCGCGATATACACATACTTCAAGTTACTCAAATTTTATCTTGCGCTTTTATTGGGAGACCCTATACGAAATCCCTTCGATGTAATAGAAATTTTAGAAACTGATCGATGTTAAAGCATCGATTTTTGAAATTTGAAACCTAATTTTATCTTAGAAACATCTTAATCGATTTTAATGAAATTTAAAACATTGATTTATCATAGTATAATTTTATTGAGTCAAATTAGTTTGGTAAAAATTTGAGAAAAGGATCGAAAAGCATAAAACGCTGAGTAAAAAATATCTAATTGAAAAAGGATAATAAAGGACATCGAAAACTATCTGATTATTATATCTTAATCGTTTTCTTTAATGTAGTATTTAAATTGGAACTGAATTTTAGATAGCAGACCTACTGTTATTATCCCGAACTTGCCAAAGGTCCGATTCGGTAAAGTATTACATTTATAGACCAATGAAAGATAATTAGCCCAGTCAATAGAGCGTAAAAAATGGCTCCAGCTTGTAAAAAAATGAGTAAATTGACTTGGGCACCCAATTTTGGAGGACTACAAAATAATCATTACTACCCAATGGATTTCTATGAAGAAATAGAACTTACTTTGAAGCAAATTATGTCAATATTTACATCAATTTTTAGTTTTCTACAATTTTTCGGTTTGAAGATTATCAGTTTGATAAAAGAAAAACGATTTCGATCCCTCCTCATAAAGCTTTAGAGACATTTACCAGGCCCGAACCCTCTGGGTAGCTAAAACAAATAATATAGAATAGAAAAGCGTCTCTAATTCAGTCAATAGTGAGCGAATTTTCATAAGAATTGGAATGCATATTTCGGAGAGGCCAACTGAAAAGATACGATATGTCTCCATTCAGTGGGTGTGATTGCGACTAGTGTATCTACTCTAGCTACTAGTAGCTAATACCCGGGTATTGGGAAATTTTATTGATTTTTTGATTACTCGATTACCCGGGTAATAGCATAACTACTTGATTGCATATGAATTATTTTGTAACATAACAAATTGATTACAAAGGGTTAGGTCAAAAGAAAATTTCGCCGGTAGTGTGGAATCATTTCAAAAGGAATGAAACCTGTAAAAAAAACGTTTGGCAAATACTGTTCTGCAAGTATTGGATACAAAAGATCTTCAAGGAGTGGAGTAATACGCCATATTTTCTCAGTTCATCTAGAAAAGGCTAATAAAAAGAAGGAATTGTAAAACATCTTGACTCCCGGGATTGAAAAAACTTTGGAGATTAAGATTCACCTTTTGGGGTCATTCTCCGATGATTATTTATATGAATCAGAAATGCAGTGACAACACTAATATACCCTCTGAGAAGTTGCTGCCATAATTGCAGTTTAGTTTGAACAGAAATATCATTACTCTATTAAAATCTGTACCAAGAAATGTAGTACCAAGATCAGAAGCAGTTCGTTACCTAAAAGGAAATCTTTAGTTATTTGAATATTTTCAACCATTTTTAATTCTTTATACCCGATCGATAGCCCAGCAATCGCAATTCATTGACAATTCCACTCCAGAATTCTTTGTTTAAAAAAAGAAACTCATAAAAAACTCACTCAAAAAAATTATTTCGAATAAAGAAAAATTACTCAAAAATCACTCATAAAAAAACTCACTTAAAAAAAACTCCCTTAAAAAACGACACATCTACCCCCAACGATAGTTAACTTGCGACTAGTGTAAGGGTGAGATGTGTTCAATATTGTTTACGAGATATTTTTAAAAAAAAATTTTTTTTTTTTTTTTCAAATAATTTTTCACAAAGAAATGAAAAAAAACCAAATTTTTTCAAAATAAAATTTGAAACCCAATCTTGATTATTTGCGTTCGTTCTACAGCGTCACTGTATTTCAAGCTACGAGGAGAGATTAAATACAGTGACGTTGTAGCTAATAATATTTTATTTTTACACGTATTCAGTGGTTGCGATACCACGTCTTATCTATACGGTGAAGATAAAGTAATATTTATCAGCCAGCTTCAGAACAATAAGTCACTGAGTGAATTAATACAAGTACATATCCAAAGATGAGAGTGCTTACACTGAAGATATTATTTGTGCTGGGAAAATATGTTTGCTTGCTCTTTACAGAATAAATTTTGATGAGGTTGCCTTAAGTGCTTTACATTGGTCTCTTTGCGTCCTGCAAGCGATGCTGCACAATATCATTCTTTACGGACCTACCATCAAGTTCAATTATCGTACAACCAATATAAGAATGCAGCTGATTGGGGATGGAAAAGTAGTAAATTTTGCCTTACTCCAATACTTATGATGAACAATCCTGCACCCGAAGTTCTATTAAAAGGCATTTCATATAAATGTAAAAAAGGAAATGGGACAATATGTTGTTGTAGAAACGCAGGTTTAAAACGTTCGATTATATGCGCCACTTGCACAGGAATTTAGTGTAATAATATCCCGGAAATAATACCCGATTGCGGTGGTGAACCACCTGAAATCTGCAGGAAATTTCGTTAAGAAATAAAATTTTCCAAGAAATTGATGAAAGTGGTCACTTTTTACGCGCTGTAGCTTCAAAACTATAATCTTTAGAAAAAAAAAAGTTTTAAGTAGAAAATATGGAGAATCGTACGCTCTACATTTTTTGTATGGACCTCAATCAACGTATCTATGAGAGGTCAGGTGAGGCTGAACTCGGAATGAGTTGAAATAAACTTCTTTGTGGGAGCACGAAAGTAAACGATGTAATCGGTTCTGAGTTAAAACAATTCTAATTTATTGAAATATTGTTACATCATAATAGAAAAAACATTAAGTGTAAGATAACTAGATTCTAATATTATATTTAGATGTCACTGGATGCGAACTAGATTAAAATGTTGTATTCGGACGACAGTGAATACGCTCCTCACAGTATCTCGTACAGGTAACGAGATAATCGCGAAAAAGCGGTTTTCCACCCCTTTAAACCAATATGGGAGTGCGAGCGGCACTCCCCCCAAGGTCGAAAACTTGGAATTTTAAATAACTTACCTAGTTGAACAATCGTACCAAATATATATTGCAAGGTAAAAGTACCCATTGACTGGGCTAAATCTCTTTAATTAAAGTATTAAATATTTGAAATATTGAAAGATCATTTTTATGGCATTCTTTTCTTGAACATATTTCAACATAATCGAACTGAACCAATCCTTATTTATTAAGAGTATCATTGTTAAAGAAAAAGGCATTAGAATTTAATATACGGGCATTTAAATGACTAACTATATTCGATATATCAATTCGGTAAGAGTAAAGTCCTAGATAGATGGAAAAATTTATCAAGATATTGACATAAATTCTTTGGAATTTTCCCCTTTTTCTTGGTTTTGTAAAGCTTTTTATGTGAATGTTAAATAAGTAAGAATGTGTTGTATGATTTTTATCGGAAAAATATTCGAAACGTTTGAAATTCAACAAAATGGAAATCATTTTACTCTGCTTTTCTTTTGTATATTCATTTTTTAAGCTTAGTATATACTATATGTAAAGAAAACCTCTCAGAATATTTATATGAAAATGCAAACGTTTAACTTTTGGTTTTCATTTTATCTCGGCTTAACAAATAATAGCTTTTCTGAATATATGTATATGGAAGATTTTTATCATCTGATTGCTTTTCTATACAAGAAAGAATTATACTGAAAATTTAAATCAGTATAGGACAAAAAATATTTCCATAAAGATTACATCTTGAATAAGATGTTTATCAACAGGTGACCTGATTTTTGGTGAGTGCAGTGGGATATATATATATAAACTCAGGATAAGAGTACACTAGAAGAGTCAGTCTTACATCAGTTATATGGATTCAAACTTTGTACACTTTTACACATTTTCTGAAAACATATTACAAAATAGATGGTCTGAATTGGTCTTTACTAGATACAGAATCTATACAGACTGATCCTGGAGTATGATAGCCTCGACTTTCTTGTAAATTCTGCAATTCCTAAAACAAATACATTGGGGTTAATTTTTACATGTTACAATCTTAAAAATTCTTTCGTTTTAGATCACAATTAGATATGCATTAAAAATCTTTTTGTGATTCGTACACAATCGTGTCGGATTAGTTGTTCTTTATATTCAATGGCGGAAGTTAAGACGCAATTCCGCAAGTATAAATAGTTCGAAAGTGTATAAATTTTTTGTTGAAAATCTTATTAAACTTTTATTTGTATCAAAAAGGAAAAAAACTGGGATAAACTTATTTATTCTGAACATTTCCATCCTAAAATGTTTATATACAATATTAAAATTTATTTATGTCATCCTTCATAGAAGCTACTACTACTAAAAAATGTTTTACAAATTGTGACTTTTAAACTTTAGTTTTATTTCATAATTTATTTAGCATATATTTTTTTCCGTTTTTTTTTTTTTGGATAATACATAATTTTTCTCTAACATCTAATCATGTGATATGTTTGTAAATATTTCACATAAAACATAAAACATGTTGAGAAAAACTTGTATACTTGTGATGTGTGTGATTCCTTTCAAAATTCTTTTCTAAAAAAAAAAGAAAAGAAAAGAAAAATAACAAAAATCTGTTAGAAAATATCTTGTTGATTTTCTTTAAGAAGGAAATTTGATCCCTTCATTGGCATTCATAGCGTTCCTTTGCCTACGAAATCATTTCTTTTTTTTTTCTTTTTGTATGCTTATATAATATTGAAAAATCCAAATATATACAAATTTCATTTCGAACATTTTCTTTTCTTCTCTATCGAAGATGATTTTCCGATATTTGACAAACTATGGCAACCTATAAAATCTTCAAATTCCATTTTTATATTCGGAAAAAATAGATTTTCAAAAATTCTCTTACTCAATTCGAATGTTGTTTTTTTTTCTTCACGGGTCTTTATTATCTAACATATGAGAATAAGGATTTATTACAATCGCAATTTGGAACGGGTTTTTCAATAAGGGATACTACAAATGTTTTCCAATATGGAAGGTGAACCACGTAATATTTTTTTTGTTCTTCTGACATTTATGCTCGTGAATAGTTGCCATTTCATCATGGAGCATTACACACTTGAACAACGTTTATAAATTATTAAAATTTATTACCGAAACTTTAAGAGCATTACGACCAAATTTATGGACGACTTCACCAACCTGCCCGTTCAACAGTTAAAAATTTAGTGGGCAGTTCGCAACCCACACATTCTTCAAGAGGCACCATTGCATCCCCAACTATGTGGTATGGATTACATGCTGGAGGTGTCATTGGGCCATATTTTTTCGTTAATGATGAAAATCGCCACGTTACAGTTAATAGAAATTGCTATAGAATCATGCAAACTGATTATTTTTGGAATAAATTGCGTGATATAGACTTGGGCAATATGTGGTTTCAACAGGACGGTGCCACTTGCCACACAGCGAACGTTACAATCGATTTATTGAAAAGTAAGTTTGGTGAGCGCGTTATTTCCAGAAATGGACCCTTGAATTGCCTTCCTCGTTCATTCGATTTGACCCCTCTCGACTAATTGATTTGGGATCACGTGAAGTCATTGGTCTATACCAATAAGCTGGCAATATTAGAAGAGCTCAGAGCAAACATTGAAGGTGAAATTGCTGCAATATCGGCCGATTTATGCGAAAAGTGGTCGAAAGTTAGTTTCAACGACTGGACTTTTGCAAACGTGCCCGTGGTGGTAATGCGAAGGAATTCCTTACATAATGGCATAGAATGTGCATTTTCATTGATATCTCGTTTTTGTTTTATTTAAAAAAATATTTCTAGTGCCCTTATTGAAGTGCCCTTTACTTCACAAAATTGCACAATATACAGAAGATGGCATACTAACTTCTATGTACGTGTACAATATTATAACGAATTATTCTATGTTTAGCAAATTTTTTATGCCGAGATCCTTTTTATTGAAGATTAATTTGTTATTTAATTAATCATCAGAAATAAATAAAAGTACCTAATCATACTAATATTTGTGAGAAGAAGCTTTTCCGCATACTAATTATCTAAACAAAACATAAAACATAATAACCAATAATTCCAATAATACATGAATAGGCAAACATTTGTGTATAGATGTTAAATATACGATATTACAACAATAAAACTAAACTATTGAAGCGTGATATAATACTTGGGAATAAAAAGGATTCATGCTGTGTTCTAATAAATGACTTTATGTTAATTAAAACACACCAAATTATATACACGTGAGCTATGTAATGCTAATTTGTTGTAATTAATGACATAATTGTAATTAAATTCCACTACGTTTAGATTTTTTAATAATTACATATTTTCTTAAATAATTCAAAATTTATGTGCGTACATAAATAGTAACGTATGAAGCTTGAATTGTTCTTTTTAGTACCGGATAAGCAATTTTTTTTTTTTGGTTTTCAGTATTTTGGCTCTTGTTTGGTTTGAGTTTGGTGCCCAGCAACAGCACATTGAAGTATGATTGTAAAATTTATTCCTGCGACGAATACTTTGTCCTTTGTGGTGGATAGATAAAATGTTAAGTCACGTTAAAGTAGTTATTAAGTTTAAAAATTCATTGGAAAATATTTAACAAGAACAAGTCACAATACCTCACAAATCGTAAAAATTATTTCAACCATTTAAGGGTGCTTTTGTATTCAACAAGAAGACGCTGGACTCGACCTGCCAGAATATTTGTTCTCAACTTGAAATAAATGTTTCTGTTTTGTGTTATTAGGCCTTTAACTTTAACGTTGAGTTTAAACTTGGCGACTAGGTACTTATAATCCCTTCAGAAATACAATACAATACTATAAAATGTCAAACATTGGACTTGAGAATCAAAAGTTAATAAATTGAATAGTATTTATTTAGTGTACTAGATAAATTTTTAAAAAATGTTTTTAGTATTTTGGTTGTTGTTTATACTATATGTAGTCGGTAGAGGACAATTCAATTTTATTAGGAATTGATACACATTTTATATTTTCCCCAATGATTCGACTTTATTTTGAATCTTCCTCACGGGGTCAAGATTGTTATATATCAGAAAATCCTAGTACTGCAAGACCAAAATACTAAAAACAGTTTAAAAAAGAGTTAATAACAAAATTTTTAAAAAAATGTAGTAAATTTTAAATTACAAGGTAAATGACCCATGTTTGATCGACAAGAACAAGGACTCTACATGGATCCTACTTACGGCTTTCTGCTTTAGTTCTTTTCAATTTATTGCGTTTTTTTCCAAAAAATTCCCGCGAAAATTTTTGAACCAATTTTGTTTAAATTAATTAAATAGGTTAACTAAATAAATAGACGATGCAACGTTAAATTTCAGTCAAATCCGTCTAAGGATAGTGGAGAAAGAAATAATCGTAAGAGAAAATAACCCTCTTCATATAATTTTTTTGATGTACTTTAAAAACTAATACACCGATTTGAATAAAATTTACAGATTAGACTTATGCTATCAGGGTCTGGGTTACCTGCAAATGAGAAGAAATTTTGGGAAGCGAAAACAAAGTTACGAAGAAAAAACTTTGAAATAATGTTAATTTTGACAGTTTTTCTGTCCCATTTTTGTGGCTATAGGCCGATTTTCAGTTACTATATATTTTAAACAAACATAACGAAATGTTAATTTAATAATGCGAAAATAACTGACTATTAACTGTGTACCTTTTCAGCATAATTAAACATTATGTGGTAAATATTTGAATCATTTAGAATTTTTGTAACCTTTTAGGAATATATTCATTTATGTTGGATACATTTTTTCTCTTCTCTAAAATTGAGATTTATTTAAGAACATAAAAGGATATATACAAATATTTGTTTGTCACGGCAAAAAAGAACAATTTCTAATTAACTATGATTAAACATTTTCATCAACAAAATTTATATACAAAATTATTAATAATAATTTTCTTTAAATTTATCAAATCTGTGCCTCCTAAAAATATCAAAATACCAAAATACCTATTTCTATTTATAGTTAAACTTAATTTTATTCCTATTTTAACACCTCTTCGAATAAATTCCAATTAAATAAATCTTTTTTAAATTAGAATCTAATTTTAATTTACCAACAAATCTTTACAATTGCAATAATTACAGATCACTGAATGCTTATTTTAGAAGAAATTTATTTCATTTCGAAATGTCTTTAATAAATTTTAGACTCAAGAAAATATTATCTTAATATTATTTCTGATGAAAATCTTTGAATTATTCATTTTATTACACTAAAAGACGTGATCAAATAAAAAACAGATATTGCCAATAAAAAAGACGAAAAACCATTCGTCCATTTCTATGATGGAACTTTATTCATAAAAAATTGAAATCATCGAATTAGATATTATTAGATATTCAAAATAATATTCGAATAGAAAGAAATTTATAGAAAAGTAAAATTGGTCTATGACTTTTACTCCATTCTCTAACCATACGACCGCACACGACCTATTTTTAGTCAGAATGAAAAAAAGTCTTGTGGAGACTCTAAAAATTGGACCTTTTTGTCAGTCCGACTGAAAATAAGTCTTGAAATAAGTCCAATGGAGTCGTGGGGTTACTTCTTGTCAAACAGAAAACAATTTTGCGAACTTAATCATGTCTTGATTTAGAAGTTTATAAAGTTATATACCAAAGACTGAAATTGTGTATTCTAAATTTCATTTAAATCAATGCACATCTTTTTGAGTTATCTCAGGAAAATAAAGAAAACATAAACAATTAATTGTAGGAATTAAAAATGAAATTGAATTTGGTTTAATAACAATTGAGAGGTTTAAGAAAAACAGTTGTAATGATTTGAGAATATTAGAAAAAGGCAAATTAACAGACTAATAGAGATAGGGTAGAATGGTCTAGTTGGTTAAGAACTCGACCTCGCCTCTAGAGACTGATGAGACACGGGTTCAAAACCAGGTCTCGGTTCTTCACTTTTCCTCTACTTTTCTTTGCCTTACATAATATATGTATAACGACATCATTTGTTCTATAACTTAACAATCTTTTATGCTAAAATATAGATTCTTAATATCAATTAAATCAGTCGAATGGACTCATATAGGATTAGTTTTAAATAAATTAAAATTCATTTTGTTGTTCATACATTTGCTTTTTAAAACTAAAGAGGTTAAATAGTCATAATAATTTTCAAGACAAATCGATGGTCCGAATTTTGTGAGTATGTTGCTGCTCCAGGCCAAAGCAGAATTTTTATATTGAAAAACAACAACAAAGAGGATCAATTTGTTCTCTCTTGTTTCACTTTCGCTACTTTTTAACAGCATGAAGTTCATGCAGAATTCAAAGATCAAGCTTTTTTACGTACCCAAGTCTTCTCAAATTGTCATCAACAGCACTCTTTTGGTACATCATCAAAAAACACAAAACATATCTTTCCATCCGCTTCTGCAGTAAAATATGTACATATGTCGAAAATGACCACTTTGATCTTCTATTTTTTTAAATGGCGTCAAACAAATACAATCCAATCGATTAATTTGAACTGTTTACACAAACTAAACTTTAGGCTATATATTATCAAAAAAAAAACATATAGTAACTGAAATTCGGCCTATGGTAGAAATGGGTAAGAAAACCTATCAAAACTAACATTATTTCAAGGTTTTTTCTTCATAACTTTGTTTTTTTCTTCATTTTTTCTTCTTGCAGGAAACCCAGGCCCTGATAGCAATCTGCAAATTTTATTCAAATCGGTATATTAGTTTTTACAGTACATTAAAAAAAACTCTATGGACAGACTTATTTTCTCCTAGGATTATTTCTTTCTCCACTATCCTTGGACCGATTTGACTGAAATTTAACATGGTATCGTCTTTTTATGTAGTTAACCTATATAATTAATTTAAACAAAATTCATTTACACAATTTCCAATTAAATCCGAAAAACTATAACCATAAAAACGACAATATTTTCTGTTCACCCTGGTTTTTCCTTTATAACTTTGTTCCCCCTAAATCGATTTTGCTGAAATGCAATAGCAAACCAATTTAAGGAATACACAGCTTACGTTATAAATTACATTAAAATCGGGAAACGCGTTTTTGAGTTATCTTGTATACGGATGGACGGACGGACAGGCATGCATAAATCAATTTAAATTTGGATTTCCGACACAACCATATCCTTAAAGCCTTTCTACGACGATTATTTCGATGTGTTACAAATAGAGTTACAAAACTAATATACCCTCTGGTAGTACCTACCATAAAGCATAACAAGGTACTAAAATTACTAATGGCGTATCTTGGTAAGAACCGAAAATATTTTCCGTACTACCCAAAAGTTGTCCCAGATATTTACAAATAGTATTGAAACAGTATTCTCTACCACAGGTTATAAAGTCCAAGTAAAATTGTGATTTTCTTTCGTTCAATTCGAATTTAATCAGTTTATGGTCATATCATCAGATTTTACCTATAAATTAATTTCATTTCCCCCAAAAAAAAGAGCCAGACTAATTCTAGGAAAAGGTTTTTATTCTTAGATAAATTGAATTATTCAAAAAAAAAAGAAAAGAAATTTTCCCAATAAAATATTGATCAAATATGTTCAATATTTTTGTATGAAAAGTTTCGTTAAAAATCAAGCAGAAAAAAAACCACCCCCAAAAATGAATTTTCTTCTAATTTAATTATTGTCACAATGATTTTAATTAAAAAGAATAATTTATTTAGTTTTGAAATTGAATATTTTTCCTTAATTTAATCTCAAAAAAAAAAAAAAAAATAACAGCCTTTCTTTTAATTTTCTTTTTAGAGAAATTTTAATTATTCCGTATTTACTGATTGAACATTCTTGATTCAATTAAAATTTTAAATAATCTTCTATACAAACTGTTGAAAGGTGTTTTTTTTTCTTCCTCTGTGGTCTTTTGTATTTGTGAACAATCTTTAAGAACCTTCTCGAGTCTTGTTGAAAGCTTATTTTTAACTTTTCATCTATTTCATATCCTTCGAAATCTGTTCGTGAATATAAATTGTTCGACCTGTTTTCTTTGGAATTTTCACAATTTATTTTGTTTTACGTCTATAAATCATTAACGTCCTTTTGTCAGAGATGAATTTGTGTACTTGACGTGATTTTCCTGGTAGACAACATAGGAAGTGACAAAATCCAAGAACCGAAAATCGAAGGAAAGTTTATTTGGGTTAGGTAAACACCTCTCATTCTCATTGTTTGTAAGGAAATGTCTATCTGGAAAAAATAACAATATCAGTTGTTCTTTTATTTTGGATTAAAACTGCGTAGAAAATTCTGATAAAATATTGCTCATAGAGGCTCATAGTGTAATTGAAAGACTGTCGTACATTAATGTCGTCAAAACACTTCATGTATTGTCGTATAGAATTAAATTAATTGCAAAAATATTGTGGACAGACACACACATATTGGCAGAAAATACTTATACTTTTCCTTTTTCATCTTGGAAAATGACCCTTGATTTTATATAGGTAATAATTAATTACAATATCCTTAAAGAGAAATTATTATGTGTAATTTTTCACTAGTTTTTCCGGAATAAAAGAAAATTTTAGCATTGAAAACAATAACAAAGTGGAACAAGTTGTTCAGCTTCGTTTTTGTATTCGCCGTTAAAACTTTGGTCTGTCCCGGAACAACTTGGTACAATTTGTCTCGTCCAGAAATTCCATCTAAAACAAACTTATACATTCCTGTAACTTTAATAGAGTTTAACTATGAATAAAAGTATGGTACATGTTTTGAGGTTCCTTGAATCCCGCTTGTTTGGATAGTGTGTAGTCCCTTTTTTATTTATTTAGCTTAATACAAGCGAACAGATTATCTCGGTCAGTACAGAGATTGTGTACCAATGAGGAGACAGGGGAGCTCTAGAGGGGGAACTCCTCGTATAAGGCCTTCTTTAAAATAATTTGTTGTGATGGAAGTCAAAGACCGCCGAATTGGTATTAACTTCCTGCAAAATTCTAGTAATATGTTCATTTTTACTGTAATAGGTCCTATGAAAGTTTATCTTAAAAAGTTCCATTGACCGAAGCGATCGAATGGGTACAGCAAAATTAATTTTTGCTAAAATGTGCGGAGCATGAATGTTTGCAAGGATAATTTGATGTATACAAATTATATTAGCAACCTCACGCCGTTTTCCTTACGACTGGAGACCTATAACATTAGGCGTATCAAGGTAAGGAGGTAAAGAGAAAGGATCACTCCAGGGAAGTCTCTTTGCACAAGAAATCTCAATCAATTTTCTGCAAAATTAGTATTTAAGCATTCATTTTTGGATATACTAAACGGAAACTGGTTAATTAGTGGTTAAACTAGTCTATAATTTAATCTATATGTAATCTATAATAAAGAAAAAATGCTCAAAAGAACATATTGATTAAATTTTGAGCTGAAATTTCAACTTGGATGTGGGTCAATTTCATTGATGCATGATAATTTGAGAACCACTAATCCAATTTCTTTTTAAATTTGCTACAAATATGAGCTTTAACGAGAACATAAATTAACTAGTCTTTAAATGAAAATGATAAACCGGAACTGGTCCTTTACTTTCCAAAAACTAATTTCTATAATTATACGTTTAGGCTCAAGTTTGTCAAACAAGATACTTTTTCGAATTTTTTTCAATTAAAAAATTAACTTTAAAAAGTATTACTTAGAAACGTAGTATTTTATAATGCGAAATTTCCAAATTGTGGTAGCTATGTTGTTCTTCCTCGAAGGCGTCGTTATTCTCTTATATAATGAAGATATATTAATTTATATGACCATGAAGAGCATACTGTATTTACGACACAAACCATAAAATTAAAATAATAATTAATTATATCTAATAACAGTAGAAGGTCTTCCCTAATGATACCAACAGAAATATTCCCATTCTTTTGTATGGAATTTTGATTCGAAATATTTTCGAAATTTAATTGAAATACTTTAACTCTAAAGAAGAAGTTTTAACATTTCAACTTTTAGCAATGTACTCAGTAATTAATTAATCAATTAATTCGTTGTAATATGTTAAAGGGTTTCTAGTTTTCGGTTTTTTTGAAGACGTTTATTCCAGATTTAAATTTAGTTTTAATTTATTATGTAATATATATTAAAAGGGTTAATCGTAAAATCCATTTAAAACGTTTATTTTCATTTGAAACATATGATTTTTAGTATAACAAGATGTTCTTTTTATGGTAATATTAAACTAGAATGACGAAAGCATGACCAAATAAGTATTTAAATCCATACAAGAATGGTCTTCAAATTTCCATAAAGTCAGTAATTTCTGGAAAACTTCTTCTTCAATGCTTGTCTTTATTATAACTTTAAAATTTTGTACAATTTGGGTGAGTTCATACGACCATGTTGCTATCCAAATTTCAAATAACGTTGATTCTTATTAATTTCCAATTTAAATTTTGATATTGTTCACGCGCTTGTTATATCCATACAATAGCAATAGATGCGGTTGCTAAGTTCCTTTCACCACCAGAATAATGGAAGAAATCAAAATGATTTTCAACTTTTTCAACATTGAAAATTGAATTACAAAACTTTTTGAGCAATATTTTACATCGTTTCGAAAAACCTTTACATTAAAATATGAAAGAATTTGTTTTTATTCCAATGTGAAGAAGAGAAATTTTATTATAATGTAGAACTTTTAACCAAACAATTTACAGGATACTTATAGAAGCATGATAACGATCTACAATTTTCCATTTTTTTTGCTTATAAAAATATTAGAAAAACTTCAACCAAAAATTATATTTAGTTTGGGATTTTTTGGTAAAAATTGTATATTTTGGCTTTCACATTACATCCCTTTTCTAAGGATAACAATTTTTTGGAATTTTTCTTCTCCAGTCGAAAACCACAACAATTATATTTAAAAATTAATCAATTTTATGTAAGTTTCAGTTTAGCAAGGAAGAGATAGACTACTTATCATGATAGAAAAATATTGGATATGTCAGTGCTAGTGTGAACTTAAAGAATGCTAACGGATACATTTCTTAGAAGAATTCTTATAGAACGATGAACTTAAGAAGATACTAAAGATACATGTTACAATATAGAAGATGTGATAAATTTCCTCTGGAAGAGATTAAGTTTCCGTCACACTTGATGTGATTATAGATAGTTATTGACCTCATTAAGTTTTTATATTATGTTAGTGATTTGATTCCTACGTTAATATGTTAAATGCCTTTCAAATCAGATTTGTATTATCTTATTGGAAAAAAGGTCATTTGCCTGGGAATACCACTAACAGGAGGCGAAGAAGAGAGGGCGGCCTTTAAGTTCACATTTGCCAGGGGGCCTATGAAACTATAATACACAACTGTTGTAGATATCTCATTAGGATCACATGTAGAAGTTAGTGATTCAATTCTTAGTTAGTAGTTCTGGTTCTGTGATATTTAAAACTTCACACAACGTATACATAGATGCCATAGATGAGATATCTAGAAGGATTTTCCATGCTCATTACAATCTTTTTCAAAGGATATCAAACAAATTAATATACATATAGTCCCGACTTTGGTTTTCTCTATATTTCGCAATTCTGTTATATAACGAAATCTAATACATTTTCTAACATAACGAATAGAATCAAGTAAAATATAGTACTTACCTACAATAATAGAAAACTTGAATGACACACGCGAGACCTACTTACTCCAAAATTACTGAAGTGAAAATCTATTATATGAATTCTATTCGACTGCATTTTTAATAAAGAAAAAAAATTAGATTTATTTAAAGTACCCTTTCACATGTGACAAAATGCTGAAACTTTTTCTTCATGATTTATTTTAACCTCTTCGAAAACAAGTACAAAGAAAAAGACTTTACGAGAAAAGTTGGTGATATATTTCAATTTTTGAAATGAAAAATTCAAACTTTAATGCAAAACTTTTTAAAATTCTTTTTTTTTATTGAAACAATCAAATTTCTTATAGTATAATAATCGGAATTCAATTTAATAAAAAATGTAAAGTTTCGATCGCTTGATTACAAAACTTCTTTTATAAGTTCTTACATCTATTAAAATAGAATTCAGTTTTTAAAAAGTATAAAATTTATGAGCTAGAAATTTTTATATCATTGAAAAAACGTTATATTCCAGACAGATCTCCGATTTTAATGATCATTATTGTCCAATCGGTCATTAAAACTCGATAACGACCTTTATTTACGTAATAATTATCATTTTTAAGTATCTATTTCAAGCATCATTATTGTCTTAATTATCAAATGAAATTGTGAAGAGGTCCCAAGTTTTTGCCTCGCACTGTTTACAGGGCCATGTACATTTGAAGATTTTAAAAATTTCATCTGGTTTTGACATGTTTTATTCTTTTACATAAACTTAAAAGGTGGGAAAATGGTTATTATTCTAAAAATTCCTTAAAATTTACTAAAATACAATTAAAAAAAATTAATTTTATTGAATCAAAATGAACAAATATTCTATTTTCAAAATTACAAACAAAATAGTAATTTTATGAATGACAAAAATAATGATCATCGTGAGAAGATGTGTCATGGGTCATCCAGAAGTATCATTGAAAAATAATTATTGTAATTAAAATCGGAGATCTGTCCAAAGCATTATGTTATGTCGAAACTGAAAGCTCATTTATACTTATATAAATTTTTTAATTACAAATACCGCAGCTTGATATATGGTTTTTAGCAAATTTAGATTTCCCACAACATTTTCATAAAATAATTAATATTAATTGATATGGTACTGATTTATAATTAGAGATATATTTGAGGACCGTTTTGTAGTGATTTTATATTTAACTGAAAATTGAAATTAATTGAAATATATGACTAGTCTGTAGAAAAACCTAAACATGGATTAATTTAGAATGAATCAAATATTGTAGTTTCATCGTGCTACTGGTATTAAATTTCATTTTGGTAAACTTCGACAACATCTACTGATTACAAAAGAGATGACATCTGCAGACTTTATATACACATTTCCCATTAAAATATCCATGAACCCATGCAATGCAAAAACCTCGAAAATACCCTCATAAATGGAAATAGAAAAATCAAATATTTATATAGAGTAGGCTGTGTTCAATATTCTTGGATTTATGAACAACATACAAATAGAAACATTGTTTGGCAATGTTCCCAAGGCTTGTGGGTGAATTGTCATTCCAAAAAGACTGTTCGATCCATTCGATATACAATAAATAAAGTTCTCAATTTAAAAAATGATTCTAATAAAGTATTTTTGCGAGTTTAATAAATCAATAGTGTATGTGAAAATGGATTTTAAATTGCTTTGGTTCTTTTCGATTTAGAAATAAATCAATACATTTTCATTAGGTTTGTTTTTTTCGGAAAAATATTGACAGTTACTCTTATTTAAGCAATGTTATTTATCGCTGTTTAATTTTAACAAGAGTTGTTTAATACTATATTGAAAATATAGATGGCACACATTTATTGCAGTATTTGAAATTAACAGAAAGTTTGTTTGAATTTTGAATCAACCTAAATTTTAGGTATTTTTCAAGTGAAATACTTATACAATATATCACGACTTTCTGTGACGAAACGTTATATTACAAAATGTCTTATAATATGGACATCCTAGACGATTACAATGTTCGGCGATATTGTGGAGGTTATAATGAGGAATATTTTCATTGAAGACCAAATAGTTCTATCTGTCACCGTATTAGCACTGTAGTCCATAGAAATTTTTGAAATTTTTTTGAACTTTTTATATAGAAGTCGTACACGGTTAAAATGTTCGACAAAGTTGTGGAAGTTTTCATCGGGATTATTCCCGTCGAAGACCTAATAGTTCTATCTCCCACTGTTTCACTTCTACAGGGTGGCCAAAAGCACACTTCGTTTTGTTTGTATTGTTTTTAGTTTTATTTGGTTAAAAAAATACTTCAAATCACCGCCTGGGAACGTATTATTTGCTCTAATTTCACTATTTTTCTCAAAAAAAAATTTGTTTATTACTTTTTAAACGCTAAAAGACCTAATTAAGTTGACTACGTCTTCCAGCAAATACAAGTTGTACATAAATTGGAGAAAGTCGTTGTTTTTAGAAACTTAAACAGTTGTCCCTAAAAAGGCTCACCTATTAAAACCCTTTAAAAAAAGACGAACTTTAAAAATTTAATAGAAATTTTTTAATATTAAAAAAAAAACAATATAAAATAAAGTTTAAAATTTTCTTTTTATTTAATTATTTATTTTCTTTTGTTTTTCTTGTTTTAAATAAATTTACAACATCAGAGTCATTATTTTAAGTTTTCATTTTATTTATTATTATTTACAAATTCTTGTTTAATTAAAAAGTATAATTATTAATATTATATTTAAATAGAATTGCAAAAGAAAATAATTAAGAATATATTATTTATTATTTAAAAAGAAAAACTAGCACCAATAGAAAAATAAATGTACAGGGACATATTTTGAGATATATTTTGTTTTGTATTTTTTTTTTTTGGAATTTTGAAAAATAAAATGGTCCCCAAATACATTGTACAAAATATTCTTTTTTATATTTTTAATATTTAAAAAAATTTAGTTTAATTTTTTATTTTATTGTGTTTATTTTTATCTTTGTTTTAATATGACTGCGTTGAATCTGTACAAAGTCGTTGACACTGAAATCGACTTATATCTAAGTCAGTCTCTTGAGTTCCACCTCCTCCAAGACTGATTTTTCTTTTTGGTTTCCGAAATCTTTTGAAGCAACGAAATAAATTCAAAAATGCCTTACGAAAACCACGATTCATAAAACAATATGTTATTGGATTACAACAGCTCGATGAGTATGCTAATAATTGAAAAAATCTTATTGCCGAATATCCAAGATTTTTATAGATAATTGGTGGATTAAATAAAACAATTGTATTGATCACATACAATGGTGTCCAACAGATAAAAAACTCCAATACAACCATAAATAACATTTTAATTACACGTTTCTTATTTTGTAGGCTTTTCTCGATGTTAGTCCTTTTTTTTGTTGGAAAAAGAATTTCAATTAAGATTTATTTAAAATCACATCTTTGCTGTATTTTATTGGGAATTCTATCGGCGCTTACCATACATTTTATAGGTTCTTATTTAGCGCCGTATAATATCGCTAAATTAGCGCTCGATAGAAAACATATACTAAGCGACATCTACCAGATGGTAGATGGGCGCAAATCAAAACTTTGATATCTTTTGTTCTTTTGTTGTTTTGTTCCGTCAAATAATATCAGTAGTACCAACATGCGAATTTAAATGTTATAAAAACATTTATTCAAAAATATCGTTCTTTTGAGAAAGTAAATTAGCGCCTGATAGAATTCCCAATAAAATACAGCACTTATCTACTAAAATTACCGTCTAAGTCCTTGTTTTCGTCGTGTTGAATATGAAAACTCTTTAATTATGATTGGTGCCTGAAGGCATTGACTACCAAATTGTTGTTGACAATGTAGTCCTGCTAAATTTTCACGTGATGTCGCTTTATATGACATAAAACTTCGATTACTTGGTGAACCATTTTTATTAATGAAAACTTCCATTAAATTATCAGCTATATGGAAATGAGAGGAGAAAAAAAAGGAAAAATACCAACAAAATACTCAAATAAATCTATTAAACATAAATATTATGAATTAGGATAGATATGCTTTTAGGTTTTTTTGTTAATTTTTTAGTAAACCACTAAAGAACGTGTTTGAAAAAATATTTTTAAAACTTACTTGATTGTGTACTTTTGGCAGATGTTTCGGCACGCATTCCATGCCATAAAGTTCGTGAGATAAGCGTATAAGTACCACTTAGAACTACAACTGGAATGATGAGCAATATAATATCCAGAAATATATTAAATGCTTGTTCATATTCTAAAGAGGCCCACAATTCACGACATTTGTGACCTGAATTAAAAATAATATATTTTATTCATGATTTTCATTTCAATTATTTTATTATGTATTCAGAAAGTCAGGAAATTGTATAAGATGGAATATGTGGGCAGAGTAAACACGATACAATTTATTTTAAAAACAAAGGTACGGAATTTCGGGACACTGTAAGATACTTTATTATACTACTAGAGTTAAAATTAGAGTACAAGTTTTATAGAATAATAGTTGTAATGTTTAAATAACGTTTAGAAAAGGCAAATCGAACATATTAATAAATACAGTCTTGAATGGTCAAGTTGGTTGAGACCTCGTTTCTAGAAACTGATGAGACTCTGGTTCAAATCTCGGTCTCGGTTCTTCATGTATTTATTTTTCTTTGCTTACATACTAGAAGTATCTGTACCAGTGTATTCAGCCAGCAATATTCAACAAAGGGATATTAGGAAAATAATTTGAAAAAGAAAATCTTTATCCAGTTGAATTCAAATTTTCTTTCACTCAATGATCTTAGTATAGGGACCGTGTGGAGATTTAAACAACTTCATTCTCTTAATACTTTATTACGACTGCTCTTGTTAACAAAAAGTCTATCGATGCCGATAGAATGGTTACGGTACAATCAGAAGCTAGACCAACACAGAGATATCTGTTATTTCGTTTTTTTTTGTTTTGTACGTAAAATGCCTACATTAGCTAGTCGAACTAAGAAAACTTTGTCTTGAACGATTACTTTGACGTTAGTATAGATTAAGATAAATTAATAGAAATTACACTATTCAGGGGAAAAAGTAGGTTTAATTAAGATCTAAATTTCGTCGCAAACCCTAAAAGAAAATATAGTATAGTAAGTACAAAATTTCTCGTCTTCTATGCCATCTGATCTTTGTGGCATTTTGTAATTTTTTGAATCATAGTTCAGTCATAATTTGGAATTCTCTAGGTTTCATATTCTTACTCCCAGACTTCTAGGTCATCGGGAAGTATGCCGAAAACACCACTTTAGATAGCAATATAGTATTTTGTCTAACTATCTTTTCCCTACCATGTTCACAAACCAATATAATTTTTATGCAAATTTAAAGTATCGAAACATAGTCTTTTGATATGCCCTTTTTTTCTCGAAGAAACTATGTCAGATCAAAATCGAGATGTCCTTTTTTCTAGGGTATTAGTATATTACCGTCGAAAATCCGATATTAAAGTCATTATTATATTAAAGAGAAAACTCAATTCCAGCGAGTTTATCGCAAAATACTCGTGTTTTCTTTATCGTTTCCTGGAAATTTTTTCATAAAAACATTTATTCTTGTACTTTTCTTTGATCCGAACAATTCAACCGCAATGCAAATATTTGGATCTGAAGTATATTTTGGTACTGTACTTGTGTACTTGAGAGAGATAACATAAAAAAACTCTTAACAAAAAGACGAATCCAAGGAAACGAAATATCAAAGATCATTTTCTCGAAAGAAGAATTTCTATCGTATTTCCGTGTAGTTTTTCTTTTAGAAAATTCATCATATTTTCTTTATATTTCTCGGAGAGAAAGTTTATCCACAAAAAGAAAAATAGAAGAAATAATGTTTTCTTTTATTAAAATTTAAGAAAAAATAAAAAATATATTTTTGTTATTTGATTCCAATTTTCCTGTTTTCCAATTGAAAATACTCTTTTTCTTTTCTATTTGATATATCAAAACATTCTTATTTGATTCAAGAACTTATCTACTTCTATGGTTTTAGGGAATTTTCTAGGATTTCAATTTATTTCTACAATTTCAATGGCTTGGTGAAAATGATATAAGGAGTTTTTCTTGTGTTATGAAACAAAAAAAAAGCTTAATTGAATTAAATGTTGTAGAACAAAATATTTACCTTTACTTGTTGGCATCAATTTACTTAGGATTGCTATCGGTGACATAAACACTAAACTTCCGATCCATATTAAAGCAATTAATTTGTATGCATGCTTTAATGTTTGCCATGCTCTTGATCTTAATGGATGACAGATTGCATAGTAACGTTCACAAGAAATCGCTACAAGTGTCCATGCCGATACTGAAACTGAACAAGCTGGAAAACAAAATAAGAAAGATTTTCAAAAATATTTGTTTTTCTGATGGAAAATTTCATTTAGTAAAGTATATTTTATTATTATTTTATATTATAGAAAAGTGAATAAATAGAATTTATTTTGTATATGTAAAAGCTATACGGCAATGAATATCTAAACAAAGTAAATTGATTAATGTCCAAATGTTTGTTATTTATTTGCTCTCTAATTTGATTGAATTTAAGTTAGCTCTATCTAACGATAATTTGATTATTACCTTCCAAGATGTTGCTAATGAAAATTTATAATATAAAATTAATAAATTATTTGCAAATTAAATAGTCTTATTGTTCTAGAAATTAATTCTCATTTTGTATTGTAATTAAAAAGTTTTGTTTATATAATGAACTAGATAGTTTATCTTAAGTATATTTGATACAAGATTCATGCCTCTTCTGACCTAGATACAAACAGAATAAAGAATCTCTGTATTTCTGAATAAAACATCCTCATATCGGCAAAGCAATAAAGGTTAATTAAAAAAGAAAACACTTTATTTTTTCAACTACTTCTTTTAATTATCTCAATCGCAGGTAAATCTTAACTACTTAGAATTCATCTAACTCCTTTCACCTTTAACAAATCAGTTTTTTTCTTAGTTGTATACCATTATCGTTCAGGCATCTTATCTTATCTTATCTTATCTGTATGTACATGCTTGTATTCGCAATAGTTCAAGTTACTTAGCCATTCTACAAATATTCCACTGGATTCCATGTACCAATAGTAAACTACAAATAGTCCCCACTCAACATGAGCAACATAAGCAAACTATACTAGGTCTCATAGCGAGAGCTTCTAAAAGTTCCTTGCACAAGCTCACTTATGCGACGAAAGCCGCCCAGAACCCTACACATCTCTAGACTCATTTAGGCTAGAGGAATATCTATAAAAACTTCTAAGAGTTCAAAATTAAAAATCTAGTTCCTTTCGTAGATTTAGATTAATTTGCAAACATAATTTATATTAAACATAATTAAGCGACGAAAGAACTTTTTCATGTTTCTTAGAACACTCAAACTAATCGGTGAGGTTTCTTTAAAAACTAAATGAACTTCTATGGCTTGCAAATATTTTTATCGTCAAGAATAAGAAATTCTTGATTTCCGACATTCATTCAGGACATTTCTCCTCTCCGTAATTGACACGATTCTCACATCCTAACCACTATACTATAAAAATTAGACAGTTATAAAGGACCTTAATTTGCAACAGACTTTTTATCTCGAAAAATTTTCCTGTTATAATTTTACTATCAATTTGTGGAGCCTGATCAAATTTCCCTATGGAGAAAGAGATTCTGATAGTTTAATTATAGTTTCAAAGAACGAAATATTGTATAGTTTCGTAGAATAAAACTTCTATTATCTTAAACTATGTCACTTCCCAGTTTGACCAACTTTGGTCCTTGACATAGAGGTATATATATTGTTATTATTATTTTACCTAGATAGAAATATAAGTGGAATAAGATATTCTGTCGTAAACATAAACAAGATAAACTTAATTAAGTTGTATTAAAAGCAAAAAAAAAAAAAAAATAAGTAGTTAATCATAGTATTATTCTTGTCCCTGAAATGACAAACACGACAGAAAAAAAGACCTGTCCTTATTAAAAGAAGAAAACTCAGACTTACACAAACATTAATAAGAAATTTTCTCAACATTTTGATAAATTAGTAACATTATTCAATTCTTATCATTATTGTTAATTAAAATATAAATGCTTACCTTGAAGATATGGCAATATTTTACACATAAATTCTCCAAATATAAAATCTCTTAATAATCCTCCAACCAATGTGAATGGCATACAAAGAACACCCAATAGTAAATCGGATACAGCCAAATTCAATAGAAATAAATTCGTTATAGTTCTCATACGTCGATTCTGTACTAATGTCAATATAACAAGTGAATTTCCGACAACAGCCAACATAAAAATGATAGCATATAATGAGATTTGTAGATGATCCATTGATGTCCATGATCCTGTTGAATTAATGCTGACATTTCGATTTTTCGTTGTTGATAATGATGATGAGGATGATGATGATGAGGATACCAAAAGAATATCAGTATTGTTCAAGAGAAATTCTTCGGTTAGATTTTTGAAATCTTCTAAAGACATATCTAATTGAAATTTTTCAACTGTTTCTCATGGTTTTTTTCTATTTCAAAATTAATTTAATCTAAAGACGATTAATTATTTTAAGTTATAGCTTTCGGATGTTTTTTATTATATCATTTTCGTTTAACGTTGTGAATATTAATGAAATCCTTTTTTGTTCCTTTTTGTTTTATTTTTCCAAGTAAATTTTTAGATCTGAAAAGAAATTAAATAATGGCGATTTATTTATGTGGAAAATTAAATATTGATGAAATTTTTCTTTTCGAATGAACACATATAACCTGTAGAAATAAATTATGGCATAATCAAAAGGAATTCATAGTATTCCTTTTAATATCTAGGCTTTTTCAGTACCTACAATAGAACGCGTGTTTTGTAACAAGGAAACAAGGAGTGCCCCGAGGTGCATCTTATCTTTTACCTTTTACAATGAGTTTGTCGCAATCAAGGAGACACGTGTTCAGGATTTTGTGCTAATAACCCCTAGTTTACACAATAACAAGTTTGAAAATTGTTTGGCAGTGTGAGAAAAAGTTTAACCTGAACATGCCAGACTAAGTTTCCGGGTTCTAGAATAGTATACTATATATACTAGGCTTGTCAATAAGATAAGAAAAACAATATTTTATGGTTCGAAATGTACTTTATTATTCAATATAGTCTCCCTGAACCTAAATGTACTTGTTCTAAGGGTTTTCTAATCGATTGATTCCATTCCTGAAGTGAGAATCTGGAAGGTCTGCAAAAAGCCCCTATACGGCAGCTATCACCTCTTCGAAAAACGCCTTCCACGCATGAATTTTTCCAGGTTTGGAAATAGATGGAAGTCACTAAGAGCCAAATCTGGTGAATACGGTGGATGTTCTAACAATTCGTACTTTAATTCCGTGATCTTTGCAATGGTTTTTTGACTTTTGTGAGCTGGTGCATTTGTTTTGGTGGAAAATGATTTTTTTCTTCTTTAAACCAGGCTTTTCTCACGAATTTTTACATCCAGCTGATACTGGATACTGGATACTCCACACTAAATGGGTTGTAAACAAAGAATGAATTGACAGATCAAAATGAAACTTCACACACGTTTTTATGAAGGATATACCAATATAACAAAAAATTTGAGCTACTAGCAGCGAATTCTGTTATCGAGGCCGATAAATTTTTGACTAGCCTAGTAAGAAAGTTTGACCAAAAAATGATAGAAAACATAGATCTCTAATCTATAACAAATTTTCGTTACAACTTTTTAAAATCTCCTTTCAAAAGACCTATCAAGTTCTCAACAACATACAAGGTCCTTTCCAAAGTAAACAGGACTTTTTGAATCTAGCGCCCCTAGTGGCGCCGTCTATATGTCGAATGGTGCGTTAGAATCTGCTATCCTTTATCGACTTCCTGTGAGAATTTCATGATATTTCATCTATTGAAAGTGAAGTTATTGCGTTTTAAGTGTCAGTATGTTTGTGTCATCGGTGCGAAAATGAGCTTCGAACAAAGAGCCAACATTAAATTTTGTTTTAAAATTGGTAAAACTTTTACCGAAACGTTTCAATTGATGAAACAAGTTTATGGCGATGATTGCCTATCCCGTAGCAGAGTGCACGAGTGGTTTCAACGTTTTCAAAGTGGTCGTGAGGACATAAATGACGATCAACATGTGGGCCAACCAAAATCCGTGATCACCGAAAATTCCATCGAAACTGTGCGTGAATTCACCAAAAATCAGCCGAAAACATCATTGAAATTCATGGAAATGGAATTGAACATCTCCAAAACATCGATTTATCGCATTTTGACCCAACATTTGGGTTTACAAAAGGTATGTGCACGGTTTGTTCCGCACAAATTGGCTGACGACCAAAAATTGCTCAGAATTCAACATTCGAAGGACATCATTAAAGAGGTCAAAAAGGACAAAAACTTCCTTTATAACATTGTGACTGGTGACGAAACGTGGTGTTTTCAATATGATCCCGAAACGAAACGCCAGAGTGCTGAATGGAAGGCGCCGGACGAGCCGAAACCCAAAAAATCGCGCCTGGAGAAGTCAAAAGTGAAGACAATGCTGATTTGTTTTTATGATTCCAAGGGTATTGTCCACAAAGAATTTGTTCCACCCGGTCAAAACGTTAATGCGGTATTCTACCTAGGAGTTTTGAAGCGTTTGGTGCGCCGTATTCGACGTGTTCGGCCCGAATATCGCGAAGATGGAAGTTGGCGTTTGTTGCACGATAATGCGCCGTCTCATCGATCGACGCTTGTGACCGATTATCTCACCAAAAATCCATCAACCACTCCCCGTATTCACCGGATATGGCACCGTGCGACTTCTACCTTTTCGGAAAAATGCATTTGCCGATGAAAGGAAAGCGTTATGCAGACGTAGAGGCCATTCAAAAGGCTCGCACCGGCATACTGGCGGCCATACAGGCCAACGAGCTAAAACACTCGTTCGACATGCTTTTGGACCGTGCAAAAAGCTGTATTGAAGCAGAAGGAGACTATTTTGAATAAAATCAATTGATTTTGCCGAAAAAACCATTTGTTCTGTTTTTTTTTTAAAGTCCTGTTTACTTTGGAATTCAACTTGTACAAGATTGAATTGTTATTGTTATTTA
This sequence comes from Xylophagus ater, assembly GCA_963422695.1. Lineage (NCBI taxonomy): Eukaryota > Metazoa > Arthropoda > Insecta > Diptera > Xylophagidae > Xylophagus > Xylophagus ater. Next base: position 7,166,537 of record OY730478.1, read on the forward strand.
ATAGTTTCAATCGAAAAATAAAACATCATAAACTGTATATGTGACATTAGATTCACATTAGATGCGTTTGAACTAAACGCTCAGGTCAATTTACTTGTTCGACGAGTTTTCATCTGTGTATTTTATTATCTTTGTGTCGCATATAATATTTTATTAAATTATGAAAAATATTTGAAATTGCTTTTTCATGTCGTTATAAATTCACAAAACTGACTTGACTTGCTTTTTTGCGGTGATTCAACAAAAAAAAATTGTTTCTTTCCTTTATCAAAACGCGATGAAAGGAGTCAGTCAATAAATTGATTGATCATTTTATCCCTATTTGTATAAGAAAATATGAATTCATTTCCTTTTCAAAAACGTCGTGAATTTAAGAGTGATATTTCTTGTCCGCATTTTACGATAAAAAAAAGGAAAGATTTTTTGTAAATAAATGGAACAACTTTAAAATCAACACATTTTCCTACAAAAAGATAATAATTTCTTTTCAACAAAAAAAAGAATCCTTCTTGACCTTCTTTATTTTTCCAAGAAAATTATATACTTTTTATTATAATAAAACTCGTTGGTATTAAATTTTAATATTCTCCTCTTTTTAATAAGTTGACAAAAAAGCTTATTAAAAAAAAAGAATTTTTCCTTAATATTTATTTAGTTGAAAAGACATTTTTCATTTAGCTTTCATAAAAGAAAAGTTTCAGAATATTATTCTCGCTTTTTTATAACCAATTTTCATAACTTTTCCAATATAATCAAATTTTCAAATTGTCTGTTAGATAACCGAATAGTATATCAATTTGGATTCAATTTTCATTTAAACCTTTATAGTATTATGCTCTAGAGTCTAGACTAAACAGATCTCCGATTTTAATTACAATAATTATATGATACTTCTGGATGATCCATGACACATCTTCTTTTTGTCACAATGATCATTATTCTTGTCATTCTAAAAGGTTCAAAAATTACTATTTTGTTTATAATTTTCAAAATAGAATTTTTATTCATTTTGATTCAATAAAATTAATTTGTTTAAATTGTATTTCAAGGAAGTTTTAAAATATTAACCATTTTTTCTCCTTTTAAGTTTATGTAAAAGAAGAAAACATGTCAAAATCAGATGAAATTTTTAAAATGTTCAAATGTAGATGGCCCTGTAAACAATGTGAGGCAAAATCTTGGGACCTCTTCACAATTTCATTTGATAATTAAAACAATAATGATGCTTGAAATAGATACTTAAAATTGATCATTATTACGTAAATAAAGGACATTATCGAGGTTTAATGACTGATTAGATAATGATCATTAAAATTGGAGATCTGTCTAGGATCAGTTTTCATATTTTTATTATTTTATTTATGTGAAAGATAACAACTCACTCTGTAGGTTATATATTATAAAAATTAATTTAAAATACTAATATTAGAAACTGATAGACCCAAGAAAGTCATTAAAAAACGCATATTTTTTTATTCGATTTCTAAATTTATTTTATTACAATAATAAGATTGCATTTATATAATAATCTCCAAAAAAAGGATCCAAAGTTTTAGTAAAGATTAAGTTATACAAGAAAATTTGTCCATAAATCTCTAAAGCTCTATCAAACTCTATTTGAAACGAAATGGAAATATAACAACGAATATCATCATTTTCCTCCCCCGAAGATATCTTTCGAGGGTGTATTGTAAACAATTTTTATATTCCGGAATTTCCTATTTAGGGCCCATTTCAAATTATAATCCTGACAAAGGAACGATTTTAGTAAATATTTTGAAAGCCTGCATACAAAATCGGTAATCTTGTTTTGTTGAGATTCCTTTTCACGAACTAAAAAAAGGGGTTTTTAATATAAATCCTAAATAAGGACAGACCTTTTTTTTAGGATATGAAATTTCATTTTTTTGACATACTAAATTACATGAATTAATTTCTAAATTAATACTCAATAAAATTTTTTATTTATAATCAATTTTATCCAAAATTTTGTTTGTGGCGTAATTTATTTATTAGGTTTATAAAAAAAGTTCTGGGCTCTAAAATTCATATGCTATGAAAGAAAACATCTATTGGGAGGATCTAAAACTTGATGGAATTGTTACGACAGAACTTTATCCAAATCAATTAAGCCAAATAAGGGATGAAGTGGAACGTAAAAGGCCTTTACAGGCCATGCCATATTAAAGTAAAACAACACCTATTCTGCTTTGTAGAAAAACTGCTGATGACTAACTTCATCTAGGAACTTCTGCCACCTTCAAATCACCATTTGGTCTAATTAATGCGGAGCCAATTGGCGGGAGACCGGTTTCTCAAAGTTAAAGACATCTTAAAATGGTTCGATGAATATTTCGCCAAATTTCTATAACAATGGACTACGCAAGTTATTTGAAAAATGGGAGAAAGCATAGTATTTAACAATAGTAACTTTTCCGAATATTAAAATTATTTAATTTTTAAATAAACTTGAATTTCATATAGAAAAAGGCCCAGAGTTTCATAGACACTAAAAGCGCAACAAGTACACATTTCTCAAGAATTATATACTTCTTATATAATATACAAAGATATTTTCCGACATATACATATATTAAAATGTCACAGTGGCCTAAGAGCCTCAGAGTACTGATTTAAGAATATTGTGTATGAAAATTCTAGTGATTTCTGCAATCGGTATTTGCTAAAAATGTCACTTTTCATTTAAAAGACAAGTTGAGAGCATTTGTTTTAAAGAATTCCTAAAAAAGAAAATGCTTCGATTTTCTCTAGAATCAACTAAAGTTTCCAGTTAAAAACTAGGTCGTCTAATATAACATTTTTTTTTTCTAGAGGTAGTATTTTCTGATGTGTCTAGAAATGGTATTGACAACATAAACGAAAACTTTAATTATTTATAAATATCGTTTAAGTTTCAAAGGATTCAAGTACACACTTCTTTTAATTTCTCGAATTTTCAATATCATGAAATTTTAATTATATAGTTCCAGGATCAAGGGCTTTAATTATTTTATGGACTAGTAATAAAGGTATTGAATTTATGTAGTAATCATTTACTATATTGACAATAAACTGCAATTCACTTCAATTAATTTGATCCCTTGCCAATTAAAATTTTTATAGATGTCCAATTCTCTCTCACTGCCCTTCCTGTGATAGATTACTATAAAAGGATTTCATTTAAATTTTTAAATTTTTAAATTAAAACCGCGAATATCATTTATATTTTAAATTAGCCTGCAGAAATGGAATTTCAAAACTAAAAACACTTTGTATGTTTGATTTATTTTCAATTTCCGTGGGAAAATTGTTTCTAATTTTCACACATATACCCGCCTTAGGAGATTATCAAAGGCAATCGTTTTATTGTATATCGAAATAATATTTATGAAAATTTCATAAATGAAATAACAGCTTTATGAATCCTTTTTCAAAATACAACCAATTATTATTTTAATATCACAGAATTAAAAGTAATACCAACAGTTTATAATTTATATTTTTGTTCGTTATGCTGGATGCTAATCAACGAGATGAAATAATTAGATTTTAGATATGTAGATTGTACAATCCAGAACCTGAAACAGGACTAATCTAGCAACGATTAAAATTATTGGTATGCATTCTGAAGTCTCTGTCGACATGGAAATTGCATAAAAATTCGGTGTTATTTGAATACGTGAGAGCATGGGTGGCCAACCCTTTCAGCAGGGGGGCCAAATTTCAGAAATAATTTTTCCTGTCGAGGCACGTAACTAATTTTTTTTTTTTGTTAATTAAAGTAAACAAGCAAGCGTGCTACAGGATTTACTTACCTACAGAATCGTTATGGTAGACAGGATACTTGGTTAAAGTAGTTTGTACTCTTATTATCAATATGATAAATTTGTATTTTAAAGTCAATTGCAAAATCTCTCCAGACGCAGTGGCGATAATAGAACGAAACTAGAAAATAACACGGAATGTTGTCAAGTACTTATGAGTAAGAGCCCGATAGTATTGCGAGCTTTCCCACAGAAAATATATATCAGAAATTAAAGTCTCTTATTAAATTTTATCAACACCTAATGTCGGACAAAAAACTAAGTAAACTTGAGTGTCAAATAGCGGGATATTTGAATTTTCCCGAAAATGCGGAATATTGAAAATACCTCAAAACTAACGAATTTTTCCAAAATATTTCAAATTTCTCTTAGCTATATAGTATATTGAAAATATATGATAAGGGCCGGGAACATGACTCTCGGCGGGCATAAAGAAGCCCGCGGGCTTCGCGATGGCCACCCATGCGTTAGAGAGGAATATGTTCTAGGATTTTAGATATTAGTATTGAACAAAATGAATTCATCTGAAAAAACTAATTAACTATTATGAATGCATAAAAATCATTTTGAATTGAATTCCTTTTATTTACTTTTGTGAAATTGGTAATATGAAAGATTGCTTATAGAATCCCATTTTTTATCTATGATAGGGATTTCAGTTTAAGACAAATTCTGGGAAATATTTTCTAGATCAGTATAGTTTACCTAATATTCATTCACAAAATAGAGCAAATGAAAACAGGAAATATAGTAAATATACGTGTTTAGAGCTCCTACTACTAGTATAGAGTAAAAAGCTTAAATTCAATTCCGGGAATCGGCGATTCCAGATTTATTTTTCTTTGACTTAGTAATCTGAAAATAGTATATTATAAAAACTTTTCTAATATGAAAGAATTTTTTGATAAAATGAAAAATCTAATTGGAATGAAATGAAGAAATCTACTTTTCTACAATAAAGTCCTAATTTGAACTAAATAACAAGAATTTTCCATAGCAACAAAGAACTATGATACTCCATACTCTTAGTTATAATGAGTACTATGTAATAAAAAAGTAATAAAAAATACGAAATAATAACCTAATATTTTCCTTATTATTTCGAAACATAACAAATTTTTGGTTAAATTGGCAAATACTATCTCAAAACATCTACATTTCCTTTTTCTTTTGTATACAAATTCACTCATACAATAAATCCATCTTAAAGGTTATAAGTCCTGAAGGGATTACGGTAGTCATTACTACAATTTTTTTACTGTAATTTCATAGTACATTTTTTCTATGTATGAAAATGTGCGGTTGAAAAGCTTTAGTAAACTTGTATATTGTTGATATACTATTTTCTAATTCTCATAAAATTTTACTTACCTCTACTTTATTTCTACAATTTAAAAGAAAAAGACATTTAATGGCAGCATATCCTTTTCATATATATATGTTCATTTATTAATTATATCCTTCTATATTGTATATTTTCGAAACTAAATTAGTTTAGCTTGAAATCTTTTGTATTGGATTTACGTTGATCCTTTCGTTGGTGTTAATTAGTTTAAAATTAGAGAGGATCGTTATAATATTTTTATAGTAATATGTTTATCACTTTTAGAAATAGTTTTATATACAAAATGTAAACAATAAGAAAATCTTTGATCTGAATAAAATATAGAAGTCTAGAATAAAATGATAGAACATTCTCTAAAAGCAATAAAGCTCAAGGTATATACTTCATCTAAAATGGAAGATAGTAAAATAGGCGTATTGATTACTAAAGGGTGATTTTTTAGCGTAATGAACTTTAAATTTAAAAAAATAATATGAAAAGTTAACTTTTAATCAAAAACCTTTTATTTATTTCAAAATGACTTTGGGCATATGGCCACCGTGACTGTTCTTGACGAAGGGTATACTGTCAGTTCAATTTTGGGTTGTATTTTCGATCAATGGCGGCCATATGTTACGAATAACATGAATAATGTTGGCCAATTATTGCTGGTTTATCAGCCCAAACCAATGCCTACAAAAAAAACCCATAGAAAATGTTTGAGAGATGTCATAGCACACCACCGTGTTGGCTAATTTACAGGGATATTTCTCAAAATCACATTATCGCTAAAACGTGATTTCAACAAATCGATAATTTCTGACGATGTATGGCACGTAGCGTCTTCCTGTTTAAATGACATCTCAGCAGGATCAATGTCATCAATATTTTTGAAGAAATATTCATTGATCATGTTCCGGTAACGCTCTGATTGACCATAGCATGACCTACCACCTCATTTTTAAAGAAATAAGAGCCAAAGATGCCACCAGCATGTAAACCTAATTTTTTTGGATGTATTGGGATCTCTAGAATCTCTTCTAGGTTGGTTCTACTCCAGAAGTGACAATTTGGCTTATTAATAAACCTATTGAGCTAAAAATGAACCTCGACACAGAACACAATTTTGCGATAAAATGACGGGACCGATTTTCAAAACATCCTTGATTGGAAAAAGTCTGACCAATTCGAAAAACAAACCTCTTAAGAAAATCACCCTTTATTAGATACTTAGTAGGCTAAATGAAGAATAAGAATCCAAATAATTACTTTTGTTATATGTACTTTGAAATATATTAAAAGGCGTACTTAACATATGTATGTACCGAATAAGTAAACGATTATTATTAATGCATTTTACTTTGTATTCCCGATCGTTAAAAGCATCTTAAAAGTTGGTAAACAAAGAAAATATCACCATAATACCTACTTGGTACTATAAAAAGAATAATGGAAACTATGATTATTCAGAAAATATGTTTACTATTTTTTACTTATGTAGTGCAAATCGAGACTGCTACTCATAATGTTTGGTAAAATCATGTTCATGTTATAAAATTTTACATAAAAATGGTAATTTTATTGAAAATCGTGACATTTTATAACGAACAAAAACGCAAAAGCTTTATATTTGTTCTAATTTTATTACGATAGATTATATAAATGTAATTGTGTTTAAGTTTCTAAAGCACAATGCTTTTGATGGAAATATATCAATAGTATATCAATACTTTCAGAGTCTATAGCACTTCGGTTTTCCTTTATAACAAGAAGATAAAGTCATACATAATTAAAAGAATATAAATGATTTTTCAACGGTTCAATTGCTTCTATAATAGCAGGTGAAATAATGAATCCACATCGATCATCCATCAAATATAACAGCACCACATTCATTAACTATTCTTTCAATCAATTTTCGAATAAGGTTCGATTTTTTTTGAAGGATATTAATAAATATAGTTCATCGGCTTTTAAGTCAATGTGGTTAGGTAAGGCAAAAAGTTGATGGAAATTGTAAATTGACAAGCAGCATTGGGATTTTGACTATGATAAATATACGATTTTTTTGGATTATACATATTACATGGGTTGATAAGTACGTAGGATGACAGCAGTAAGGGCGCTGTAAATTTTAAAACCCTATCAGTTTTTAGAAAACTACAATCCTATCTGCGACAGCTTTTAAAATTTTAACTATTTTTGTTGCTTTTCAATATTGAAAATGTAAATTTCGTGTTCTGGTTAAGCATTGTTTTTTAATGGGAAAACACCGTTTAAACTAAACAACGGCTTGATAAATGTTATCGGGAATCTTCTCTATCAAGGCAAATGATTGAGAAGTGGATATAGTCGTACAATCACAAGTGACCGTATTCTAAATTTGCTTCAGAGAAATAGATTTCAATCAAATAAAGAAGTTGTATGGGAAAATGAGTCATATTTCATAGACTTTCAGAAGTCGTATTAAACCAAAGCTGTGTAAATGGTAAAAGACTGCTGAACTAAAAGGAAACTGTGTTGAAAAAGAAAATTGATTATTGGCCAAAAACTTGTATTTTTTTTATGTTGTCAGTCACCATAATAAAATTAGCGAGGCTTCGGTGGGCAGGACAAGTTATCAGGTCTAATAACAACAACCCTTGTAAACGAGTTCTAAACATCGTCCCAGAAGGAAGAAGACGTTGCGATGGATTAATGGTGTTAATCAAGATGCTGTCAAAATCGAAGTAAAAAACTGGAGGACAGTTGCAAGAAACAAAGATTCCTGGCGAAGCAGATTTGAGAAGGCGTACAAGGTTGTAGGCGCCACTGATGATGACGTACTTATCAGCCCATGTAGTATAAATGTTTGATATGATTGTATATATCGATCATCTTTATATTGCCTTTGAGATATCCATAATAAGTCCCACATATATTCAGTAAATATGTAATTTTAATAATTCAGTTAAAATATTCTGTTAACTTGAAATTCATGTACATTTAAGCTATCTCTTTTGTAATCTAATAATAGACAACATAATACCTTCTAAACATGACTTACTCATATGAAAATTCTATTTCTGTTGTCGACAGGTTGCCAGACAAATATATATATGGTATAATAATCCAAAATCCTTTTATGGGAAACTGGTTAAAAATAGTTCTTATGTACTATAAGGATCATATATTCATTATACATATTCGAAATTGTTCTCTCTCATGACTTTATAAATAAGTTACATATTCACTGTTTCTTCAATTCTCTGTTAATGTTTCTCGCCTATGAAATATTAAGTGAACCGAATTCTTATTCCCAGGGAATTACACTTATTTTCAGTAAAAAAAAGGACCTTTTTCTTCCCCGTTTACAAGTCAACCTTAAGTATATATCTTTTGGAAATGTATACGCATATATAAAATACAATTGCAGGAATATTTTCTAAACTCTTTTATTTCCTTTATTTTTTCCGACCAATATAAAATCCGTAATTTTATTTAATGTTTTTTAAGGATTTACGGTTAATAATATGATTTTTGCTTTTATTTTCGTTTGTGTTTCAAAGGATCAAGGAAAAAGTAAAGAAAAGGTCCAAACATATTTATTTTATTGTTACTATAAAGACAATATTCTAGAAACAATGTTTTTTTGGTAGTAATTTTTCTGGTTTTTCATGAAATCCACCCAAAAACACATTTTCACACTGAAATAAAAGTTAATTATCTTCGCATTTTTATATACAAATTCAAGAATTTTCCTCAATTAACATTTGATTATGTATTAAATTTTCCGAAACAAAAATATTTTTGTTAGAATTTAAATCAAGAAGGATTTTCATCTTCCTAAATATAATTATTTTTATAATATAATTACTTCGGATTTTCTGAAATACCATTTTTCTTCTACAAATCTCCTTTAGAAGGTATTTTTAATGATTTATTTTAGTTTTAGAAGAATTTAATGAAAATATTATTTATAATTAAATGAGGCTAAATATAAATATTTATGTTTAATATTGTATAATTAATCAGTGGAGGATTTTTAAATTAAGCTATGTGGCAGAGATTCTCAACCAAAATTTTGGTTATATTTTTAGTTAGGACAATAATTTCAAAAGGCCTAAAAAGAGTTTTTCAACTTACTTAAGCTATGAAATTCAATAAAATTAGTTAAAGGATAATACGGGCATTGTTATCCGCCCTATTACAGAATAGTTCTAATACAAAAATGTGTCTATCAAAAGTTTACAAGTGCTAAACTCTCTTCAAGCACATTTTTACAAGATCAGTCGTCGTAATTGCGTATGTAAAGTTAAGGGGCCCATAGATGACAAACATTGTTGTCAACCTGGTTGTCAGGTTTTCCCACAGACGAAACGAAATGTTGGCAACCAAGTTGACAACATCACTTCCGAGGTATTGTCAACGGCTTTGGATGATTTATTTTTGACGGTAAGTTCACAGCGCACAATTCAATTCACCACTGATGTTGATAACCATGCTGTCAACTTCTCTACAGACTATACAATATGATCGCCAACATCAGACTATGCCCACTGAATCTCCAATGTTTTCCAATTTTTTTGAAAACAACCAACATTGTTGACAACATGAGATACCAACAACCAACATGCCCACAAATGTCCAACATCGACACCAACACGGCAAGTTGACAACAATGTTGAGAACAATGTTTAACGTCTATGGGCCCCTTTAGACACTCTTTAGCCAAACCTGTGTCGAAATAAAATAAAGAAACGCTTTCTGAATAAAGAATTTTCTTGTTAGAATAATTAAAATAAATCACTTAACATGTATATTTATAAGTACCATAGAAGATCCTGGCAATAAAATAAGAATTTTTTCACGTCTTTTTCGTATAATTAATAGAGAGAAGAAAAAAAAATGGAATAAACTTTTCTTAGAAAACCGCCCAATCAATCGATTTTGGAAAATAAATTTTGTGTGGTAGAATTAGACATAACGTTTATGCCCGGCATACGAGATTAATTGGTTCCAGAAAAACATATTGAATTTCGAAACTCTCGTAAGGAGAATGATTTGGGTATCCTTAGTACAAGAACTTATCATTTTTCCGAATTAAATGATAATAATTTATTAGGCAAATATAATATTTATCTATTAAAGCTCGTATATTATCGTAAGTCTGTCTGATCCTCTTCAGACTACGAAAATTATGATGTTTTGTAATTCTGCCGGCAGGGCAATTATCTGGTCATTGTAGAACTAGATTTTCTGAACGAAAAATTAAGATACATCATTTTCACAAGCTTCTTTTCAACTTACAGCATGGAAGGCGTTCATCAGAGACCGAAAAAAATGGTAATCGAATGGTGGATGCGTCACAAGTTTCCAGTCAAGCTCTCTCAGTGCTTGACGAGTGACTAAATCTATAAGTGGTATGATGAAGCGCAAAACGTTTGCTATTCACTAGTTCTGGATAATTTTGTTGGATAGTTTCCAACGCTCGATTTCGATATGTTGAGATTCCGAGCAATCTTTCTTTAATTACATAAATCCCTTTATTTTATCGTCATCAGCAACGCAATGACACACGTATAGAGTGAGTTTAGATAATTATTCTCTGAAAATATTCCTTACTAATATTCGGATCTGAAAATGAATACCAGGCCAAATCCAAAAGGGTATGAAAAATATATTTATTTAGAAAATCCGACAGTAAATATTTTTCTAAAAACTCGTAAATATTTTCACCAATGTTATTAATTTCCTATTATTTAATTATATAACATAAATTTTAATGTAATTTAATTATGTATTTTTTGTTCATAATTAAAAACAGTGTTAATAAAACTGATGAAGAAAACAACTTGTGTTAATTAAAGAAATTAAAATCTCCTCATTGCCTTTTTATTTGTAGAAGGTTATTCCTTGTAACAGATTGTACATAAATTAATAAATTTTAATTTTAAAAATGGTTTTCTTGTTTATATTTTTGATATAGAAAATAATTCGTGAATTATTTTAATAAAGTTTATTTTTAGTTTAGTTATTCTTTTTAATTGCGCAATATTATTTAGTGACGGTTGTTATATTGATTAAAATTAAGTATCCAACAAAAATATTGTTTAAAAGATGTTTAAAATAGTGTAGGAGTGCCATCTATATCTCAAATATAACATTGAATAACTCTGTTAAAAATAATTAGATGTAAATAACGTTGCTTAAATAAGTAGATATAATATAAATAAAAAAAGCTCACCTTATGTGAAAATAGTCATTTCGGATTCAAGAGACAATAATGCTCTAGACCAGTGGTCTTCACACTGTGTTCCGCGGAACCCTAGGGTTCTGTAGATAATTTTATCTGCATAAAAAGGGTTCCGCGGTATCCTGAAGTTTGAACACCACCACTCTAGACAGATCACCGATTTTAATTACAATAATTATTTTTTAATGATACTTCTGGAAGACCCATGACACATCTTCTTTTTTCACAATGATCATTATTCTTGTCATTTCAAAAAGTTCATAAACCTATTTTAATTATAATTTTCAGAATAGAATGTTTATTCATTTTGATTAATTAATTTTTTTAAATTGTATTTTAGTAAATTTTAGGGAATTTTTAGAATAATAATTATTTTTCCTCCTTTTAAGTTTATGTGAAAGAAGAAAACATGTCAAAACCAGATGAAATTTTTAAAATATTCAAATGTAGATGGCCCTGTAAACAGTGTGGGGCAAAAACTTGGGACCGCTTCACAATTTCATTTGATAATTAAAACAATAATGATGCTTGAAATAGATACTTAAAAATGATCATTATTAAGTAAGTAAAGGTCATTATCGAGTTTTAATGACCGATTGAGAAATAATGATCATTAAAATCGGAGATCTGTCTAGCTAGGATATAAAACATACAAATATTTCGATATTTTAATCGAATTTTTTTACTTTAGCTGAAGTCTAAGAAACTGAAAATCATAAATTATGTGTTATGACTCGTAAATAAATATTCTTTAATATTATTTTCTTTTTTAATATTGAAAGAAAATAACAATGGTGACAAAATGTTTAACAGCAAAATTCTGATAATGACTTTTTCTTGACGTTGAAATAAATATTTGGCTTTTAAATAACATAAAAATTCAAAAAAAATATAATCGTTGAATAAAATCGATTTTTGAGTGAACATAAATGAAATTTAATAAAAAAGGCCTCCAGCAAAAATTCGATTTGTTGATCATAATATACATGTTGCGGTTGCTATAAAATATAAAATGGATATTTCCTTATATACTATAGTGTAGTATATCAACGAAAATAAACACAATACACAACACTTGTTTATAAATGGAGGAATGATGCTGAAAGTGAGCATATATCTGTACCAACATTATTGTGTGTCATAAAATAACATTTTATATATTATGGTAACTCATTTGAATTTTACTGAAGTGAAAACACTTCAAAAATTTGTTAAATTGTAAACATTGAGTCCGAATGAAGTGGATTCTAAAGGGTGTCCCAAAATTCATTCAAGAAGTAATTTTGATAGAAATCACAGGTTTATAACTAAATATTGAAAAATTTTTATTGATTCATAAAGTATATAGTATTGGGTTATGTTTGGAATAACATATCAGGGAAATGGACTTCATGGCTTTGCTGGCACATACGGACTCTTTTATTGAAATTTTCCATGAGCGTTTTGCGTAATTGTATAAATGTGGCTGGATTTCGTTCATACAACGCTCAATTTCCTCTTTGAAGGCATGGGTTGTCGTGAGCCTGCTGGCATAAACCATAGACTTGAACCCGCTTCCACCCCCCCCACCCGAAAAAATTCAACGGCGTTAAATCGCAAGATCAGGGCGGCCAATTCTGACCACCAAAACGGGAAATTACGCGACCAGGAAATGACTAATTATTTTTAAAATATTGTACAACAATGAAGACTCGTTGTTCTTTTCTAATAACCCTGAATTGTCAGCTGTCACGCTGTCTTTTTTTCCATTGGCAACACTTTACGGCGCAAATGGCGCCAAATTGAAATCCTACGTGTATTTTGGGACACCTTTTATAATCATAATTTTATTCTACAATACCTATATTAATGGTGTGAATTTTAGTAGTTCCCAACGAATGGTCAGTGTTGTTCTGTAAACAATCGTAATTTAAAAGACTTTTCAAACTTTCTTAATTACGTTTTTAAATTGTATAAAAAAAAACAATCTCTTTGAATTATCGATGCTTCCACTAATTAGGAAAGTCAAATTTCATTCAAATTTATAAACCAAAAAATAATTCAACCTTTATTACATTTTTAATTTTCAATGAATTTCCTAAAGTTTGTTAGTTAGCTGGTTTTCATGAAAATAGGTATTCTATTGATAATTTTCATTATTTTACTTTTATAAAAAAATGTATTTCAAAATGTGCTTGTTTAAAAGTTTATTAATTTAAAAAACACAAAAAATTTTCACTAATTCCTAATTTTGAACTACTCCACAAAGTACATAAGTTACTAGAATTATGATAAAATCTGCAATCTCCAGGTTTTTATCGAAGATCTGTCTGTCAGTCTGTAGGAAAAACACGTTATCCGATTTTGTTGAAATTTAGAATGTGAGTTGGATATTCCTTAACTAGATTTGGTATTGCAATCGACCGAAGGGCAGGAAAGTTATTCAAAAAACCAGGGTGACCAGAAACTTCTGTCGTTTTTTTATATAGTTTTTCGGATTTGACTAGAAAATTTGTGAATCAATTTTGTTTAAATTAAGTATATTGGTTAGATACGTAAATAAATGATACCATGTTAAATTTCGGCAAAATCAGTCTAAGGATAGTGGAGAAAGAAATAGTCCTAGGAGAAAATAAGTCTGTCCATAAAGTTTTGAATAAAATTGGCAGATTAGATTTACACTATAAGGGTCTAGGTTACCGACAAATTATAGGAAATTTTGAAATGAGGAAACAAAGGTTTGAAGAAAAAACCTTAAAGCACTATTAATTTTGACTGTTTTTCTGTCCGATTTCTACCATAGGGCATTAAAAAATTGGCTATAGGCCGATTTTTATTTACTATATATTTTTTTACTACAGCTTGTTTTCAGTGAGTTTATATTGAATTCAAACTAATTAGAAAAAATATATAAAAATATATTTTATGCAATTATCGAAGTATATCGAATATTTTAATCAACGTTTTTTTTTCTTAAATAGCAAAATCAACAACATTCTCGAATGTACATAAAAAATATTCCATTAAAAACCTGAAATTCAAATTTAATTAAAAGCTTTTTAAAAAAAATGGAAGAAAAAGTAGTAAAAACGTGCAATTTTTATTTGCACTCTATATAATTGGAATTAAGTTATGTTGAAACAAATTATTTATATTTGTTCATAATTAATTTTACTTGTTTTTGATAGCGTTTTAAACAATTAAACAATAAATTGACACCCATTGCCTTTGGCTGTCGCGAAAATATAAAAAAATTAGCGTAAAATGAATTTTCTATATAGTATTTTTCTCATTTAAAGTTTGCACCTGAAAAACTATGAACAATTGTAGAATAGCTAAATTTTTGATAAACATGAACTTTTCATCTCTCGGAAAATAACCCATTTTTCAAAAAATGTTAAAAGCGAAATAAATATCTTATCAATTACATTTGAAAGGAAAACTTCTAAAAAAAACGGAAGTGTGCTTTTGACCACACTTTAGAAGTTCAACAGAAGCTTTTTTTTAATACATCGCCAAAGTGGTGGCAGATAGAAGTATTAGGTCTTCGACAGAAATAATCCCCATAAAAACCTCCACAACTTTGACGAACACGATTGAAATGTGTGCGGCCTCTATATAAAAAGTTCAAAAATTTGCATCGACTACATCGCCAATACGGTGGCAGATAGAACTATTTGATCTTCGACGGAAATAATCCTCATTATAACCTACACAATATTACTGAACGTTGTAATCATCTAGGACGTCCATATAATGAGATTTTTTGTAATGTAATGGTTCGTTACAGAAAATCGTTAAATAATTTTTGCTAGTCGCTAGTCACTTCAAAAACTGTTCACATGGAGTTGAATTTTTATAAATATTAAACAATAAAAAGAATTTTCAGATACAAATATCTGGAACAGTGAAGACAGGAGAACGTGGGGCCAATCGACGTCGCCAGATTCTGACATTATTCAACCAATCCATCTTACAGAAATTTTTATGGTTATTTGACATGTTGTTGAAGTGACAAAATGATATTGCCAATGTTCGAATTAAATGACAATCAAATCACCAACTGACAGCAAACGTTTTAGAAAAAAATGGCATCGAAACAAAATTGTGCCCTTATTGGTAAAAAACACTCGAAATTTAAATTAACATTCTTGTCTAGATTGAAAATTCTTTGGTATATCAATCTTGAAGTTCATTCCAAACGTAGGATAATTTTTAAATATAAACTTACAGAACACTGTTCTTCTCCACATGTAGACCCTAATTGGCTGCACTTCAGAGTAAATCAGGTGGAATTGGTACAAGCAATTATCAACAATATGAACTATGGTGTCTTTAATGTTCGATTTATTGTCGACTTATAAGTGTAGAAGCGAGTAATGTTGAATTCTGTAAAAATTTATTATAGAAAATTCTAAAAATTGGAAATTGGATATTTGAAAATGTACAAATTAATTCTGTTACAATAATTTTTATTCCAAACAGCTTTATATACATAAGTTTAAAAGCAATTTCAAAAACAAACCTATACAGAATTCTCTACGCATAGACGCAATGATGTAGTGTACATCACGTAGTGTACGTCGTACAGGTGTTGAGGTCTTATTGGATTGAATTTCAAACACAGAAGAATGTTAACAAAAATTTGGAAAATTTAAATCATTTCACTTTTCTAATTTTAGTGTTATTGATTTTAAATATTGCACTTTCGACAAAAGTTTACATTGTGTAAGGATGTCCAATATAGTAGATGTCCAATCTAAAGAATATTCGCTACTTTTGAATCATATTCCTTTCCCAATTCGAATAATTGGACATCATATCTCGAAAAGCGTAAAGCCTTATGAAAGCTTAAATCTAGTTAGAGAAACCTTTTTGCAGTTATCTTTTTTGCAAATTTTTAATTTAAAATAACATTCAATGGATTTTATTTGATATTTAAAAATCTATGAATCTGTGCCAACACAATTCGTCCTTTTACAGTTTATATCCATTTTAAGTTACACCACAAAAAAGTAACCAATAAAACGACTTTGAAAGAAAAACGCGTCCATGAATTCCAATCGAAACATGAAGGGATTTATTCAATTCAATCAAATCGAAGAATAATTCCGATACAAAAATTTTGATTTAAATTTTGCAATAGAATTACGGATTCTTGAAAAGGATTTAACGCGATCTGGAGGAAGGCATAAGCAAATTACACGGGATATATCTTATAAAAATTGTCTCTTTTAAATCAAGAAAAATAAGTAAATTGGAATTATATTCTTGAAGAAACAGCTTTAATCTAATTAACTTCATGAATGTACGAAGTCAATTAATCATTAGATGAATATGTTAATATCATGTCTTTCTTATAAGATACTCGAAAGGCTTTTGAATAGACGCCAAATCATGATAACAGACATTAACACTGTTATGTTGATACCATTATATATAAACGAGCATATATCATATCATCATATTTGTAAGATCATATAAAATTATGTTGCTTGATGCTCCTAATTTCATTACTAGTACATAAAATAAGCTTTTTGATTCCAAATACGAATCCAGGGAATGAGAAAAGAATCAAATTCAACTTCAGAGAAAAATGGAAATTCTAACATGATAACAAAAAAAAAAAGAAAATAAATGAAATTTATTTTTATTTTGTTGGAAAATGTATATTTCAGAAAATTGTCGGGCTTTTTTTGTTGGAAAAATGCGTCAAAATAAATATACAATAAAATAAAAAACAATCAAACGCCTAAAAAGATTTTCTTTTTAGGTTTGTTAACCGCTAAGTGCCAGTCATACATAATTCTCGTGATTCTGGGGAAAATATAATATGAAGAAAATATTTATATATAAAATTTAGCATTTTTGAACGTGACAAGATAAGAAATTTAATATTTTCATCTTAACTAAGATAATTCTTCATTTTCACCAAAGATTCTATCATAAGTCTTGTTGTTCGTGTCGTGTTTGGGAAAAGGCTTTTCCTAAAAAGAATCACAAAAAATTGTGAGTTTAAATTTTTGACAAATATCAAAAATTGAATTTCACAAAAAAAACCATTAACCATTTTCATTGTTCTCATTTATTTAAGGATTTTCATATTCAAAGCACATTTTAAAAAGAAATTTGTATTTTTATTAGAAATTAAGAAGAAATATAAAACTAGAAAAATTGTGTTTAAATATGGAAAATATGAAAAACATAAAAAACCACATCGAAAAAAGGAAATTTACCAGGCGTTAATCCACCAATCCAAACGAAACATGAGCCATCTGAAATACAAACATTGAGAAGAGATGATCTGAATGGTAATCTAATGGAGAAAGATTGTATTGAGATGTACAATAACCAAGAGGTATACTTAACATGAACATTCTTGATACAATTCTCTACTCTAACTCCATATTCCAAATATCTATTCACCTTGGAGATTCAATTACTTCAATTTTGACTGAAATATGGTGACTGTCTTTTGGCTTTTTAATATAAGAAAGCGTTTCACCATTTGCCTTAGATGAGCTTATTTCTAAACCTCATTCATCCATGCTTACAGCTACAGTACATAAGCCTATCCTTGAGAACACTCCAGTTTCGTATATACCTGTGAGGGATTGGTGAACTTTTAGGAGTATGTACAGAAAACGCGTACTTTTATCCTTAGAAAAATCATAATATTTTCTCTGTTGGTTCCATTATGAGTTCCATTAGGAGTGGAACGAAAGGAATATGATCACACAACCCGAGTTTGGGGCAAAGTGTAATTAATGATAAAGTATGGAATCTTCCTATCCTTATCGCCGTTTCTCAAACTTTGACTGACATCCCATTTTTTGCTTTTGGGTAATTTTAAAATGTAAACAAAGAAACACAGCCAGAAATTTATATACAAATGCACACATACCAGAAAAAAAAATTTGGCGCTAATTTTATAAGATTTGGGACCATATATAAGATTCCAGGGTAATTTTATAAAATTCCGTCCGATTTTTAAGAACATTTCATTCTCTCTCTTCCTGATGGATTTTGCCTATGAAAATTGCACGTACTCTTGCGTATTCTTTCGCACTTATTGCTACGTGATTTCTCTGGTTACTTAGCTAGCTTTTCATACTTTACCTTACCTATACCTATACTTTGGTTTGCGCTTATCATTCGAACCGTGTGTTACGTTGAATGTTTCAATTGTATTGGAGATTAGCCTACAAATCACATCGATAACTTTGTCTATATTACTATTTGCTATACCACAGAACAACTTAAAAAGAAAAACACCCAAATTATAGTCCTTAATCCTTTTAGTCAGATTATAATTTGTTTAACAAGAATTTAAAATTGATCATTTCATCTCTTGATGTCGGTTTTCCCATCGTATTATCTTTTCTCAAAGGATGAATATTAAATCATAAATACGAAATAAAATGGAAAATAAATTTTACTGGCTAAACTAACTTCTTACCTTCTTGACTACAACAAAGATCAACAAACATTTATACTTTTATATTTCGCCTACAAAATATATAAATATTTAAATTTTCTTGTTATGAAAATTATATTTACTTAAAAGATATTTTCTTCTTCTTAAATAATATCGGATGATTTTAAAGATGTTCTTCTCTATGGTGTTATCTTTTTGTATATAATAAATGATTATGTAGGAACATTATAATGAATAAATTTTAGTCTATTTTGATATACTTTCGAAGTCCAACATAATTATGCTAAAATTTCCTTCTAGGATTTCATAATAAAAATGAATTTTCGAAATAATTTCACACAAAATATAAAAGATGGAATTTATTTTTTTTTCTGTCTTCTTATTCTATTTATTTTATTTTATTTTATTCCTAAGAATTTAATAGAAATATTATTCGCACGATATTTTTGGTATATAGTCGCAGAAGGCTGAAGTCTATCTAGCTCGTACAAATGAGAAAATTCTATATTAAATATTGTATAATGTATATGGCAGGTCCATTAAAGATATAGAAAATCTACAATTTACAGAAATATCAGATACTTTCGTTCATTTTAGTTTCATTCAAACTGCCCTTTTTTCGTGATAATACGTAGCTTTGAATAGAGATAACAAGTTTTAATAAAAAAGAGGATAATCTAGACATGGTTTCTAACGATCCATTAAATAGATCAATAGAATTTCAAGTAATTGTCCATTTTATTATACTTGTTCGATGAAATATGAAATCCGAATCCGCCTATGACTTGACTTTCTGTATACCTAGACAGGTAAAATGTTGATAGTATAAAAGTTATGATAGTATATAATGTAAAACAAGGCAGAGAACTATATTTTCTTATCTTTTTTGAGAAATACTAGGTGGGTTTTGCAAATAGCTGGCGGTACGTACAAATAAAATGAATAAAAATGGATGATTTTCGACAGATATGACATTCCTCTACAAAAATTAGTTTTCAAACAACAACATATTTTTTTATTTCATTAAAAATGGAGAATTTTGTACCAACTAAAGAGCATTTGAGGACATCATTACTTTTTTGTTTTCATTTAAAGAAAACTGTTGCTGAAGCACGTCGTTTGATTAAAGAAGCTTATGGTGAATATGCTCAACTTGTGAAGACTGGTTTAAACCAGGCTTCACAAGTTGAGCATATTCATTATACTTTTAAAACGTTTAAACGTTTTAAAAGTAGAGTCTTTGATGTGAGAGGCAAAGAACGATCAGGACAACCAAAAAAGTTTGAAGACACCGAATTGCAAGCATTATTGAATGAAGATGATACACAGACCCAAAAAGAACTTGCTGAAGCATTAAATGTTGATCGAACAATTGTTTCCAAACGTTTAAAAGCAATGGGTAGGATTTAGAAGTATGGAAAATGGAGCATCGTATTTCTCGCAGCACTGAAGTCGAATCTTAAACATATTAAGAACATAAGAGTTGAGTTCAGAGTCAGAGTTCAGCCATTCTTGTCTTATTATAGGGAAAGTGTAATTTCATTCTATTTTATAAAATTTCTTTAAGAAAAAGTAAAACATTTTCCAAAGAAAATTTCATCAATATATATAAAATGAAATTTTGTCTTTAGGACTTATCGCATAATTTGATATCCTTTTACACAAAATCAAATTTACTTTTGAACGAAATATAATAATTTTATATTAACTTTATTATTAATATGAAATTTTCATGATAAAACTGATAAACAATAATTATTTATTAGATAATCGATGAAATCTTAGCTAATTAATTATGTTAAGAAAACTCTTGTAGAGAATCGAAAAATTTCGTAGAATTAGTACATCTCTATTGATTAACCACATTTTGTAAATATCAGACTTACTGAAAACAAATATTTATTAAGGTTGAAAACTTTGAAACTCTTCAAACCCTTTAAAAATGTTTCTAGTCCTATAATCGATACCATTCTTATATGTAGTTTAAAAAGAAAATTTTAAATATTGAAATCTTCATAAAAGGCGTCCTTTTGCATAAATGTGGCTGAATTTCATTGATAAAGCCCTCAATTTCCTCAATTTCTTCCTTCAAGGCGTGGCTTGTTGGCATAAACTTTAGACTTCAAAAAAACCCCAAAGAAATTTACGAAATTTACGAAATTTTTGTACAAGAATTTCGCAGAGTGTATCTTTATTAGTCATGACTGTTGAATGAAAATGAATTTAGGAATGTTAACATCCGTATGTTATATCGATTTATCTACTGTACAATTCACTAATATGATTCTACTTTATGGTTGGCCGCCAACTCACCGCCGGGCCCCATGTAGAACTACATCCGGTCTTTCTCGATACTAACACACTTGCTGAAACAGTTTTTATACCACATTGCGTACGACCATATTCTTCGACAATTACCGAACGACTGACTTGCAAGCGCAAAGGATATATTCAACTAACTAGTTTCTGTGTTACCTGATCACCAAGTGTATCCTACCTCGACGGTTAGCTGCCCTATAACAGAAGCGTCTACATTTAGTATCCATTTCTTTTTCTCACATTTTTTAAATAAAATACCTTCTTGAAATATTCCGAGTTACACTGGCGCAGTGACTTCTAGTTTAATTAAAAAACTTTTATACTAGCATTAAAAATTCTTTACATTTTTAAAACCACAACATTCCAAACACATGTTTAACTATTTATAAAGGAAAAACCGAAACCAACATTTTCCAACAAATATTAATTATTCAAGAAAATGGTGATAAACTTAAATCTACTGATTGCAATTTATTAGAAAACTATAGAAAAACACGATAAACTTAAAATACTTAAAAGTAAATATTTCTTTTTAATACTATCACAAAATATAATAAAAAGAACATGTTGAAAGATCAAATGGGTCTTCTAGGAGTTTGAATATTGTTAATAAATCAAGAACCAACTTATGAGAAGAAAATTTACGAAAGATATGGTGTTACTTTTAGAAACAGTTTTAAAAAGTTTCGACATGATTGACGAGAATCAATTCAAAAAGTTGAATATTAAAACCAAAAACAAAAAAAATGTTGATCGAACAAATTTACAAAAATTTTCCGCTTTAAGTAAGATTCAAATTCGTCTCATCGAAAAAAGAAAATCAAAGAAAAATAAATGGAAAGGTTGGAGCAGTACTTCCATTCTAAAAGTTTCTTTTGCTAGAGTTCCAATTGAGAAATTTATTGATGAAGACTTTTTTTCGCTAAGCACTTTACGCTATCAGGTGGATATTATGGCTGAAAAGGCAGATCATATTTCAATGTTTTCAATTTTTAACGAGTTTCTAAAGGAACCGTTTGGTTCTTAGCACATTACCTTGATGAAAAATTACACCATTTCTTTTAGCTGAAACAGGATGATTTTCTTCAAACTAATTTATAGCTCTTAGAAATATGCTGAAGGTGAAAGAATATGAATTTCGAGCAATATAGTATAACATTACAGTTATTATTTTATATACTCGCGCTTCAGACAAGAAAGCTTCGAGCAGTTTATAAATTATCATGAAGAAATTATAAATTGCTTATTTTTAGGCGCATCTTGAAATTAAAATGCTGTTGTGTGATGATTGTGATATCTAGAAATGCATATTTTTCTTTCTGCATCTCACTTTAGAAACAAGTAGGAAAAGCTATACATTTTAACATCCATTTATTAAAGAATATTTTGAAAATTTCATCCAAAATACATATTTTTGATTATTTTAATTGGGAAATAAGGATTCTTTTAACCATATTTTTTGGTTATCCTAGTAATGTGAAATATCATGTGATATCTGAATTGGTTACAATTTCTATTTTTATCGTACGATTGTGTAACATAGAACAAGATTTAAAACATAATTTGAGATCTCATTTAGTTTGCCAGAAATGTTTCGCAGTATATAAAATCTAATTTTAAATGACTTAGAATTTATGGCTTTTGCTCGAATATATAAAACTAACGAAGAGCTTCTCTGTCATCATTATCTAAATCCTATTTAATTTAGATATATAATTTCAAATTATTTTCGGTTTTTCTCTAGATGTAGAAAAGTTTAATCAGATTAAATAATTTCATTTTGAAAATAAGTCAAACCACAACCACAAATTTTAGTTAGGACTTTTGAATTTTCAAAAACAATAACACAAATTATTTGACTACTGTTTGGGCCCGACAAACCCATTTCAAATTAATATCCTTGTGGAAATTTTCACCAAAAATTTTGACTTTCAAAATATATTTTCACCACAAAAATGGTTTCGAAACATCAAAAGTTATATAATATAGAAGAAAAAAGAAAATATTTTTATTTTTTTTTGGATATAAGATGAGAAAAGTTTAACAAAAAATCCACACTATTAATATCAATCATAATCAGGAATCCGTTTCATAAAACCGACAAAAAAAAAGAAACATTTTTTTAAAAAAGGAACAAGTGTATGAGAAAGATCCTTTCAAATGCCTGAACACATAAAGGTTCGTAATTTATGATATATGGCGCAATGTGTTTGTACGCTTTACTTTTTTTCTATCCTCAACACATCATTCAAAAGGATTTCTTTATATTACTTTATATGTTATCCGAAAGAAAAGCTTCTTCTTCAATGCATACGAATACTATTGAACGTGTGTAATATGAAGAAAAAATAATAATATTCGCTTTAAATTATCAACATATCCCAGACAGTGTAAAAAGAAGAAAAAAAAACCGTATTTATTTATAAGAAACACTTCTTCTCTTTATAATACATATGTATCAAATTATTAGACAAGTTTAGATCATAACTGCCATTATTAAGCTTCAGAGAATACCTCTTCGAGATAGGATCACGCACGGAATTCATTCATTTTCTTAAGAGAAAGATAAAAGATAAGTTTAAACCATTCAAAACCATAATAAAAATAAAAATATATTTTCGAGCTTTATTTTAACAAATTATTATTATACAAAATATCCTTCCTATGGTGGCATACCAATAGAGTATATCAGTTTTGTCATCACATTTGTAACGCATTGAAAAAATCATCAAAGAACAGTATCTAGCAGGATTATGGACTCATCAGAAAATAGATCCAACTCTGAGTCTAAATCTGATCCCCGAAATTTTCAATTCTCTAGTTCGGCTCCGGGTCTAATTCCTACATGTTTTATATCAAAGTTTTTGCGTGAAATTGTAATTTTTGAAATTTTTATTCGTTGTTTTATGTTAAACTAATTGCAGAGCTAGAGGGTTCTAAGTTCCACACCAACTCCCTTTGAAAACAAACTACTCTTCGACATTGACTCCACAGTCCTGATTCGATTGTATTCATTTTTGTAGATAAATATGTACTAGTAACTCTAAATACGTGATATCATGCGTTGAATTTCATTAGAAAGAAGAAAAAAGCTATAGAACAAAATTATCCTGGCCATAAAGTTTAGTCGTATTTTTGTTTAATTTCTCAAAATCAATTTGAAAACTAATTGACTGATTAGACGATAATTTAATTTGTTATTAGCATTATGAACAATTCCGAATTCTACCGTAGGGTATCTAAAAATCGTCTCTAGTCCGATTTTAAGTTTACATACACGGTCCTTATTTTTATTTTAATAATTTAACATTTTAGCTCTATGAATCTTAATATAAGCTTGTTATCGATTTCTCACAATTTTTGTGTGTTAGAAGATTTTTTGATAATGTTTATTAAGAACAAAAATGTCAAGTAAATATGAACATTCAAGTCACACGAGAAATACATTTTTTACAGGACGACTCGAGGGATTCAAAGCTTTCTCCGAAATTACGAAATTATGATGACATTTACATTGTGACTTAAAATTCTAAACAAGGTTATTAAATTTATTACGAAATGCAAACAAAAACATTAGGAAATTATTAATATTTAATCAGGATGCTTATTTATTTTGTTTAATTATATTTTCGCCTATTTTTTAAAGATATTTTACGACCAAGAAATAATACCGACGCTTAATTGTCAATTAGTAGGTTTTGGATTCATATACAAGTAAGACAATATATGCTAAGATAATAAGATAAAGTATTAGGTCTAAATACAAAAACCATGTATGTTGACGACTATTTAAGTCATTTCCAAGAGTTGAGTTCAAATATCCCA
This sequence comes from Xylophagus ater, assembly GCA_963422695.1. Taxonomy (NCBI): domain Eukaryota; kingdom Metazoa; phylum Arthropoda; class Insecta; order Diptera; family Xylophagidae; genus Xylophagus; species Xylophagus ater. Next base: position 7,191,481 of record OY730478.1, read on the forward strand.
AATAAGATTGAAATGAAATGCGTAGAAGCAGTAATGCTAAATAATAGCTAAATTACTGCATATTAATGGCTTCAAAAGTGTAATAGAGCTTTTTATGCTAAAAAGGTATGAAGAAAATGTTACCTTAGGATATTATATAAAAGTATAGAGGTGTGCAAACTTTATTAATTTTTTTTTCTTTTATTCCATGAAAAATTTAATTAATTCAGCCGATAATGAGCTAAAGTGAACCTTGGCGTTGCACTTAATACCTATAAAAAGAAATTTTAGTAAAAACGGCAATATTTTCGTTTCACATTTTCCTCCAAGAACTTATTTATTTTTAAATGACGATAATTACTTTATTCAATTATATTTTTTAGTATTTTTTGCACTCAACCAAGTTTCAAGTAGTCCTTAGAGAGAACCATTTGCAAAATGCAAACAAGCTTTTACTACCACAAATTCAATTTAATGTTAGTTAGCGATTTTCTGATCTTCCTTGTTGTCGAAACTTTTTCTAGAGAGAATATGTATTTGAAATTGGATTTATTAAACTTTTTCGGCAAAAATTTTAGAGTTTTACTTAATGGACTTAAATTTAAATTCACGTTGCATAAATTTCAACCATAATTCAAAGGATTATATAACATTGCTAAATATAATATCTTTTAATTATTGTTGTAAAATCCTTTAGAAAGCTTGAAGCCTTTAAAAAGTAGTAATTTCTAGAACATTTGAATAAATTACAAAAAGTTAGAATAGAATAAAGTTTTAATTCTGAAAAAAAATAATAAACTAGGAAAATCTAAAAACTGTTCATGACTTAACACATATTCAAATAACACGTAATAAATTCATTAAACATAAAAGAAAGTTTTTAAAAAACAATATTCTTTATTTTTATATAGAAAATGGAAATCCAAATAAAAAGTCCTTTTCTATATTAGAAGTTTTCTATTTACATAAAACAAAAATTTAAAATAAAGAATCCTAGAATTGGTTACGTTCTTTTTCAAAAAGAAAAAAAAGAGTCTTTTCTTTACTTCAAATCAAAACCCTTTCATTTAAAAAGAAAAAACTCGCCATTCGAAAATTTCTATCGAAAATTTCTTCTATTTTCTAAAACAAAAAGAAAACTGAAATGTTTGGACCGTCAAAAAAAAAGTTTCAAACCATTAAAATAAAAAGTTAAACAAAAAAAAAGTGTTTTTTTTATAGGTTTTCATACCTTTTTGAACAAAAGAAAGGGTATAAAAGTTTTTGGAAAGTTTTCACGTCTTAAAGACCATCAAAAATGATGTTAAAAGTCCTGAAAAGAAAACAGTTTTCCAGATTTTATATAGAAAAATTGAAGTAGAAAATTAATAAATTTCCCGTTTTTCTTTTGTTAAATATTATTAAAAATTTATTAATATTATTATTATTAATAAAATGTGTTTTAATCATAATTTTTTTTGATATATAAGCAAAAAGAATTGAAATAGCGTATCAGAAGTTTTCCAATTTGTAAAAGTCTTTCATTCCAAAAGCTCCAAAAACGAAAATACATATTTCAAAAACTTTTGATTTGAATGTTACTAAAACAAATTACGAAACTAATTTGGAAAGACATAGTATTAGAGGTTAACTAAAGATGATTTTTGTTTTGAAATTAATTTCATGTATTCCGATAAAATCAATTAATCAATCGTAATCAATGGAATTTGCTTCGTTTTTTCCAAATGAATATAAGAACACTTATTTACTCATTAATAATCGAAAAGATTATTTCGATTATTTTCATTAGTTTTGTGATGGAAAAACCGGAAAGTAATCATTTCAAAATGAACAAAATGAAAGTTTAATGAATTTGAAATAATGAGGCTTAGAAATGAGAAATCAAAGAGATCGATGGATACAATAATGTCGAATACGTAATATTTTCTAAAAATATATTTGTTGTCATGAAATTAATTAAATTTGACTGAACTTTTGTATTACTATTACTATAAAAACAACCGAATTCTATGTCGAATATGTTCATTAATCTTTGTGTCAATAAAAACAGTGTTAAATGCTTATACAATGAAAACTTAAACAATTTTTCATACTATCGCTTTTGTCATATATTTTCATTATACTAATTTATAAAAATATTCAAAGAATTTGCTTAACTTCTGATTTTACCACTCTTATATAAAAACTAACTAACTAACTAAGCATAAGATATTCTTATTACCAGTCACCACTTGTAGCCGAAGAAAGAATAATTTTTAATGAATCGTGAAATCTAGATTTGAACCAGACTCTCATTAGTTTCTAGAAATGAGGTCTAAACGGGCTCGACCAGGCCACACTGTATACTTACACAATCTGTTCAATTTGATGCCTTTTCTATAAATTCTAAATACTATTCAAAAAATACAAAAGTTATTCGAAATTTTTTAATTGTAAAACGATTAGGGTTTTTGTATTCGATTCGACTCGACTCGGACTCGACGACTATTTAGGTAGTTACTCGGATTCGGGACTCGATCTAATACCCGGCGAGTCCGAGTCCGATATTTTTAGCAAACTTAAACAAGAATTTTTGCCTTTCAGAAATACTGGAAAACGAACAAGTCATTTTGATGACTTGTACAACGCACTTACCTCCAACCAACTTCAATTTCTAATGAAAGAATATTTTCGATAAGTGGCAGCTTCTGTACTAAAATTAGATTGAGACTTCCTCACAAGTCTTGTAATGTAATAAATAATTCTAATTTTAACAAATTTTAGTAATTTTTTTTTGTTAAAACAACTTCAACTATGAGAATCGTTATTGAACTCCAAAATTTAAGTTTAGATTTAGGTCCGGACTCGACTCGGACTCGACGAGGTCTTGAAATTTGGGACTCGTACTCGCCGAGTCCTAAAAACCCGAGTTTCCTGAAATCCTAAAAACCATTCAATTTTAATGCCAATTATTAGAATTACCTATTTAATCCAAAACGTCTACAACTCTCCTACACTAAATGACAATAGTGATCGAGTGCAGTTTTAAAAGTCTTGAATTTTAATAAAAATCTTTAAGAAATTTCTTAAAAAGAAAAACTCAAACCAAATAAAGAAATGTAAAGTTATGTATGATATAAGTCCTCTTCATATAATACAAAATTTTCAATTTAATAAACGTAATTTGATAAACAACAGACCGAGTCCTAAAGAACACGTCTTCTTCATAATAACTTTTTTTTCAATTCACTTAAAATTTGATTCAAAAAATGATTGAGTTATAAATAAAAAATTCTTTCTCTCTCAACAAAAACAAAAAGGACTAACAATTTCCAAAAGTAATAAATATTACCTCAAATGTGAAAATGTCTGGCAGTTTTTTCTTTAAAAATTCATATTCACATTTTAAAAGCCGGAGTTTTACCCAACTTTCTTATACACAATTTTTCGAAATTTAATTTTCTTATAAACTATAAAAGATATAAAATATGTTCAGCTTCTAGAACTTCGCCTTCTTTTGAATAAAGTAATAGAAAATTATATTAAGTGAAACATTATAACGGAAAGGAGTGAAAACCGTTTTCTGTTACATATCCGTATCCGAAAACGTAATGAAAAATCATTTTTCATTGGAATGTAATGCAATATGCCAACACTGGAAAATTCACAGAAAATCATGTATATTTTACAGTTTCTACCACGAAGTAATAAGATTCACAACAACTCTTTTAAAATCTTGTAATAATATTCCTTTTGAAGATATGTATGTGCCAAATTGAATCAAGATCGGTCATCATGTCCTAAACTAATTGTACCCACTAATAATTATCGTCGGTATTACAATCGAAACACAAGATTTGAAATTTTTTCGAGTTTTCTAGACAAGGAATTTGTGATATTTATACTAGTGTAGTGTCCACAAATCTATATTTCCGTTCAATCCGGTTCAATTTTATTTTCATAAACGCATAACTTTTCAATATTAGAAATTAATTTTCCTTTGTTTCCTTAAAACTACATTTTTCGATTTTATGCCGTCGATATATCGTTACAAAAATAGATGATTCGTATTTCCTGCGCCTCTAAATATGCACTTCCATTTTAACATCGTAATACTTTCTTGCGGAAAACCCGCAAGAAAATGGAAATTCCTTATCCTCAAGGAAACTTATTTTGAATTTTAAACTAACAAAAATTTTTAACACTCACATTTTATACTTACATGATTTCTCTGTCCTTTTTATTCAAAAAAAGAAAATTCGTTAATTCATAATTTTTTCGAAATTGACTGTTTTAGAAGAAAATTCAATGCTCACAAAGAAAATTACTCCCAATTTTACGTTAATTTTTATTTAGTACATTTTTTTTTTTTTAAATAACGAAATATTAGATTTCGATTTTATTTTTATTTTTTTAATATTTCGTTGTTTGAATCACAAGAAAAACTGTTTTCAAAACAATCACAATTTATTTAGAGTGCAATTTTTTTTGTTGCCATCACAAAATGCCCAAATCAAAGAAAAATCCACTTTTCACTCATTTCTAATACAAAAAATTGTAGTTTTTTGAAATTTTCAAAGAAAAAACGTTCTTAAAAATGTTTTAAATATTTGAAAATTCAAAAGAAAAACTGATTTTTTTTTATTCACAATTTTCTTTTTAATAGAAAAAAAAATCACAATTAATTTAAAATTATTATTCCATTGAATACTAATTAAATTTCCGAAATATAATTTCAAAGAAAACTATTTCAAATTTTTCAAAATTTTCTTTTTATATTTTACTTATGTGTGTTAACCGATGAGAAAGGACATTCGAACTGATCCATAAAAAGGTACACCGTCAATGTTTGAATGAATACTGAATTATTTTGAATGAATGAAATTTTCCAGAGACAAGGAAACAATACCATTGCGTCGACGCACCAATTGATTGGGGTATATGAAATCGCCGTCACTGTATCTGAATTATATATTGGTGTAAACAATGGCCTACATTCATATCCTGGAAAAACATCTATATATGAATATAATGTAAACAAAGTTTTTATATAGTCTAACAACGAGATGAATTTTCCTTGCAAATTTTATAGTTCTGGGATTTATATGGTTCCAACTTTAATCCACTAAAATGCATTCAATGAGAGAAGTTTTTATTTTCAAACCAGATTTAATGAATCCATAAAATATTATTCATGGGAACTTAGTTGATTTCAATATTCTGAGAACAATTAAAATTATAACATAGTTTTAATGAATTTTCTATCATTATTATTTTAATTTCAATGGAAATTGCATGGGAAATTGAAATTTTCAAATGGAAAAAATCGGTTTATTCAAGAACAATGCAGTTTGTTGCGCAAAAATTATGTACTTCTATACACTAAAATAGATCGGATATAGTTGTACTTGAGACAACTTATAATTTTGTACTTAGTCAAGAGCTGCCGGTAGTTGTAAACAGCTTTTGTTTCGACTTTTCAATCACATGACGTTTGTTTGTGTCTTGTCAGTTTGGTCGAAACACAACATGTGAAACAAGTTACGTACTACCAGCTTAGGATAAATAAATAAATAAAATTCATTAACACATTGAAATAATCATTGAAAAACGGTTTCAAGGAATTCGCTGTCACCAGAATCTGCATGTCCTGTAGATCTAGTCTATCCAACTGCACAATAACACTGGAATGGGTCAACAGATTTTAATAAAACTTAGAATATGGGTTGATAATTCATTAACTCTTCTTAATTTTATATTTGAACAAAATCGATAGAGTGGAAGCGAAGATATTGAAGTTAGGAAAAGCTGTAAACCTATTTGATTTAAATTTAATACTTATATTTTATAAACACACTATTTCGCGTTGAATATCAAAAAAAATCTATCCAAGGATAGTACCGAAAGAAATAGTAAAATAGAATATAATTGGCCTGACCATAGAGTATGTCCTTTTTGTTCAGTTTTTCAGAGTTAATTCACAAACGACTTAATCGATTTAAATAAAATTTTCAGATGAGATTTATGTAATTAATCCTGATGTTATACTTATATTCGATCAAAATCTAATAAAATGAATTTCGCAGATTTTAAATTTCTGTATTTTCACTTAAGTTGGTGTTTATTGTTTATATCTATCTATTATATAAAAAAGTTTTCTCCGCAAATCATTTATAAATAAATTAAATAAATTTAGGCGAATTGTATGCACACTTTTAGGCGAATATATTCAAGGAAATAATTTTACAAATAAATTTAAATATAACTCACATATTAAAACGAAGAACAGAAAATTTAGCATCTTGAAAAATTGAGACGTTGTTTATACACACGTTTGGTTTGGTTTGATTTGGTGAGCAAAGCGAGCAGAGGGCGGAGCCCCCTAGTAATGAAAAATTTTAATTTTTATTTGTATTCAATAAATATCCATTTCTATAAAGCTTCTTACAAAATTTTCCCATCAAATATCATGAATTATGGATTTTCAGAGAACTATTATATTTCTCAATTTTTTAAATTGAATTCTTATCAGTAAGTACTTTTTTTTAAGTGGAAATTTATATTCGATGATAATAAAAGAAATGTGAATAAATTTCCTTTAAAATATGTTTATATACTCCCCATTTTGTCGAGAATTTTCATCTAATTCAATTTAATAATATCACAAAAACTATTCATCCCTGAAAATGAAATATAATAATAATAAGAAAGGAGTGTACTTGAAATGAATTTTCTGCATGAACATCAAATACAATTCGAACATCAAAAAATATTTAATGCTATTGACTGAAAGGAATATCAATTTTTGTTACTTAAACTATAAAGTTAAAAACTAGGATAATAATATTTCTTTTTTATGTTCTAATATAAAGAAAATGAATTTTCATATAAAATATTCACTAAATATCGAATTAGATTGGAAATAACTATATTTATGGATGGCTTCACTTTTAAGAACCTCTTCTTATAGTTTCACAGGAAAACTTGTTTTGAATCCTTTGTTGAATTTATTAAATTAAATTCCATTCATTTTAAGATTCTAGAAACACATAAGCTTAAAAATATAGTTAGAAAATAATAAATTTGAAATTGTGAATAACAAAATTTTTAATACAATCCCTTATTGTCCATTAGAACAAAGCTGTCTTCTCAAAGTTCCCAGTAAAAGTTTTGTTTTGTTTTTAAACAAGCTTCAAATTTGATTTTGAAATAAGAATTGATACGTTATAAACAAAGAGACGACGTCTATCTAGTTTCAGTAAAAAGTTTCAGTTGCAAAATAGCACTGTTTGGACAGAATTTGTAATTTAACACTCCTTAAATTGATTTAGGAGTTTGCCATTTCTTCTTCTTTTACAGTTTATGAAATCTAAATTCAAACGAAATCACGCTTTTATTCGTTAATCCTAACTTAACCGATACCACGATTGTATCAAGCAATCATAACACAATCCACTGGTCAATGATTCTTAACCCAAACTCAACCTCGACCGTATATAAAACAGGGCTAAAGAGCATTTAAAAAAGTATTCCAGAAGATCTAAATATACTATACTTGGTAGCTAATGATAATCAAAAATTCTCCTTGATCTTGGTTTCATTCTCTGCCTAAAATCCATAATCAATATTTTAAAAGTATAAAAGAAAACATGGTAATAGAAAGCGTCATCCTTGACCGCTGCATTGCTTCTCACATCCATTGAGGACCATAAACATTTTAGAAAAATAAAGTTGTAGGATATTTCATCAAGTTATTGATCCTAATCTGTAATGTTCTTGAAAACAATATCCAATCATTTTGACTTCAAATTGATAATAATATTGAATATAGATATTTCCTCGTAAAATATTTTAATTTGATTGTGGGAAGTGAAAATTTAATACTGAAATAAGTTTTGTTTAACGGATGTGCCCTCGCCTAAGGGATCCTTGAATAAATAATATAGACCACAATATTGTCTACTAAACGAAGCCAATTCTCTATCAAATTGTAAATGTTTTTCTAAGGTTTAAAAAAAGACCATAATACACAATTATTTATACAAAAGAAACAATGCGGATATTTTGATAGCATGTTCAAAAATATATATCCTTATATCAGTAAATAGACTTTTTTGTTTTGCTAACTTTAACAAAAATTTCCTTTATAAGTGGTTACATTTTTGAAGAAAGTGGAAAGGACACGACACTCAAAAAGAAAAAAAGTTACCAAACAAAATGGCAATTTATTGGGTTTCCTTTTTATTAATAGACCGTACTATATAGTTAAGTGATAATAAGCGTTGACATGACATCAATTGGTCAAAAGAAAACTTTGTTATTGACTTTTTCTATATAACTTTTCTCATTTTTTATTTACTAAATATAATAATATAAAAAGAAATATTATTAAATTACAAATATAGTTCCAACAAATACTATAAATATATAGTATTTTGTGTAAATCATTGACATATATATTTAAGTGGACTGGGATTTTCTTAAAGTACACACGAAATGTGAGCGTTTTAATAATTTTCAAAATAGCAATGGGAGCAGTGCTAGGTAAAAAAGCTAACACCAGATTTGAATTTATTGAAAAATTTTCTACCAGACATAGTTCTAATAGTTTTGTTTTTCTATCAAAATTAAAATCTAACCTCACACGATGTCCAGCGTTTACCAACAGGCAGAACCTACATTTATTGCTGCCATAAACCATTCCTGTATGAGCTTTAACTCACTCATAGACAAATAGTGTTACTCAGGATGCAAAAAATATGTTTTTTTTCACACCTTATCCTTATTAAAGAGATCAAATTATATTTCATCTTGTAATATTTTCCGAAAGACTAATTTATTAGTGATCCATGAAAAATTATTGGCAACCAATAAATTAAAATGAATATATTACCCAATTTCAGACAGGCGCGACGCGTGGGATTTAATCAAATTAAAATAAAAGCTTATAAAACTTAATATAATTAGTGATTATTTTAAAGATTATGGAAAATTATTTAAGACGACAAAGGAAATTGTGTTAAATTTAATAAATCCTGAATGTTATAATTAAATTAATCATGAAGAATGTATTTAAGAATTTTTAGTAAAGAAGAGTTGAAATTCAAAAACATAATTGTCCTTTAATATAACCGGGTGTTTCCATGTTGGGATCTGAAAATTGTTTTATTCATGAACTTGTAGAATTCCAGACAATAAAAAAGGTAGTCAAAACAAAATGTAGTGTGAATATCATGGGAGCACCAAGTGTAAAAATGAATGAGCAGTATTTTTAAGGAAATAGAAGGTTTACGTACGAATACAACTTAAGATAGTCAGTAAATGCCCCGTACCTGGTCCTGATTTAAAATTCTTTTCCAGTCAATAGTCTTAACTAATGAATATTTAGAAAATATTTATGTTTTTTTAATAAAATTAACTTCACTAAGGGCCAATTTTAAAGCCATGGCTTAAGATTAGTTTGTTGTTTAACTAATGCTTAAGCTAGAAAGTACATTTTTCACAGTGCGGATTATTTAGAGCTTAAGCTGTCAATATCTAGAGCTTAAGCTCTATTTTTCTCAATCTTCCTTCGGTCGAGAAATTCACATTCCTTATATTTCTTGCTTTCATTTTATGAATTTGGGTTTTTAATTTATTATTTTATTTTAATTCGAAATTTTTACCGCTAAAAAAATGTTACCATTTAAAATGTATGACAAATCATTCTCCTTTGCAAGTTATAAAGAAATATTCACAATAACGCCCACTTGTCAGCACCATTTAAGTCTGTCAAATGTAGTAATTAAAAAAGCTTAATCTAAGAATCGTAGTTAAGCTTAAGCTGGGCTTAAACGACGACTGTGAAATCGACCATAAAACCATTAGACTTTTTAAAGTTCCGTTAAAAAAAAGGAGTTAAAAAGTGGTCTCGTCACCTTCGTTGGTTCAGTGTCTATCTAAACAAACCATCCTGTACATATTATAAACTCTCTGGAAATATATTTTAAAGAAAATAGTCCTCAAACTAAAATACTCGTATTTGCACTCTATACACACTTGATAAAATTTTATGAGCGAAAACTTTAAGATTGCAAAAAAATATGTTCTTATATCTTTGTTAAGAAATGAACTTGTTTTAGGTTTATTTTAATTTTTTTATTTTTAAACTTTTATAAATTTTTAGATATAAGAAAAAGTTGAAAACTTTTCTTCGTCGTATGAAATTTTTTTTCGGACTTAATATTTTTAGTCTTATCGTTGGTTGAATGAAAATTAAGTTTAATAAAAAAAAAAAAAACTTTCCATAGTTAAAGTTCAAGTTTATGAAAATCTTAAAACAACATAAACGGGAATATATTTAACAGGGATTAATTTTCTTTTATAATTTTAATTTTAGAATGAACTAAAAATCTATGTCTGTATCAAGAGATTAAAGTCTAAGCACAAAACGTATGAGTTTTTGGTCAGACCAAATATTAGTTTTAATTTTCTAGAAAACTATATAAGAAATTGAAAATAATAGTATTTTGTTACAGAAAAAAGCTCCATTGAAAGGCGAAACTTCGTATCTTTTTGTACTGCAAGTTGTATATATACGTGAATATAATTTTCACTTGAATGGATTTACAGAAATATTGTGTAAATATATATACTATAACAATTTTTAATACAAATCCTTTTGGATTTATTTGGTCTGCCCACAATCTTTGGGATATAAAAAATTTTATAAAGCTTTTATATCAAGTATATATTCTTGGAATTTTCATATTCAAAGGTAATTTTATTAGATTTTCCATTGATTTTATTTTGAAAAATATAAAAGATAAATAAAATTTGTGAAAGCAGAGAAAGTAGAAGTGATCGAATTTCAATATACAAGAAAACTTCTAGACGAAACATAAGAACCGTACTCAATGGCATATCATAGATTTTTTTAAATTCAATTCGAATATATACTTTTTAAGATTTATATTAGCGTTTTTATGCGGGTAGCAAACTAGTTCGGTTTCATTTGGTCCGTACCAAAATAATCACCACAACGGTGCAGCAATCTTTATTTATCCTTGGTCTAAGAAAAGTATTGTTGGTTCTATTGTACCGGTGTGGTATGGTATGTACATAAATCTACTATACTCGTATATACCAAAAAAGAAAATATCCATTTCAGTGATTCACCAAGAGACAACAGAACATAGGATTGTATAAATTTCACCATATCATCATTGATATAAAATAAATATCATTGACACTACTAAAATATAAGAACACTGAACTGTAAATAGAGTTTTAAAATATGTACAGACAGTCCCTACTCAAACAAGGACTGTTGCATGCGTTTCTCCATAATCGGATAGGAAAATGTCACGATCAATTTGTCAACATCATAGAATATTTTATGCTTTCTTCTGCTTTCTTCTATATCACTTTAAAAGTTTTCTGACAAAAAAGCAACTCCCTGGAATAATATGCGGCAGTTCTATGAAAGAAAGGCATTGATATTGATTGGCTGTAAATTGGTACATAGCTAAAGGCCATATTTAGATATAATTTTCCAATTTGTCGGTACAATTTTTTCTTTTAATTTTACAATGTGTCTGTAAAATGTTTTCATGTTAGCTGAAAATGTCGTTTTTGCCTTCCAGACAGAGATTTTATTGTGTATTGTATGTGAATAACATAGAATCCTAAAAGTTGATTTTAAATCATTGACAAAAGGAAAATGCGGCTTCTATTATGTCCTTTTCCCTTACTAGATTTATTTTACATTTGAAAAGATTCCAATACTTGTAAAATCCTTTTCAAAATATATTTTGTAAATATTAATAAAACTATTAAGGAAATAATGATTAACACAATTGATCTATTTTTAGTTATTTTAAGTATTTATATGTTAATAGAAAGAAACAACTATTTGTAATTTCCTGGAATCCACAAAGTGTTTTCCTCGGGGACTTTTAACATATCGAATTTGAAATTGAATTATTCAGAAAACCCATTTTACCATAAAATAAATATTAAATGGAATCATTAGGCTTTCAAGCGGATTTTAAATGTTATCATATCCTGTACATTTTCACGTGAAACCAAAAATAGCGATTTTCATTTATCGTAACCATTTTCTTTTGTATAGAATACTAAGAAGCTATTTGATATTAAATTAAATAAAACAAGATATAGTTATGTAAAATTCAAAATGTTTTAACAAATTCCTAATAAAAACACACTTCTCAAAAATTAACTGGAAAATATTTTCTTGAAGTATATTATATCTTAGAATATTTCAAACAATATGAAAATTGGATTTCTTTGGAAGATAATCAAGAAATGGTTATAACATGATATATAGATAGCAAACATTCTTTTCCTCAATCTACACTCATTTCCCATAAGTACAATATTCTTATTGATATTATAGGATGTTTCTTATGTCTTGTTAACAATGTTTTAGCTACCTTTTTCAGTTTGTGACACTCCACTGGGTGTGGGCCACAAAACTTTAATTATTATTAATTGTAATTATGATATGAAAAAGTTAACAAAACCATTCATCAATTGTAACTATTCAAAGAAAATTACATAATGTACTTTATAAGTGTGCGGCCACATAGGCTCTACGCTTACTGTGCGCCCTTTTGAAGATGAGAGCAACGATAAATATACGCGTGTAATTAAATGGTAGTGGCCATATAGCCGAGTTCGTTGGAAGCAGAATACGATAGAAAAAAAGAGAAGAATTGAAATTCAATTCTTCGCCTCTTTCGAAAAAAAGGCCATGATTTCTTTTTTCAATTGAGAAGAAGATTTGTATTTGCATTTGTGAATTAACTGACAAACTAGAGAAAATGTAAATGTGTCCAACGACAAGTGTGATATCCGATGTGGACACTTTTCGCTCATTGCTTTTCTTCCTCTCACCGCGTTAATATTTTTCTCACTCCGCGTAGAAAGCGCAGAACCTCTGTGGCCGTACTCTTAGACTGCGTGATACCAAACACATACAATAAACAGAGTTCTTAACATATATTCTCTTTTGACACAATTCCATTTCTTCAATAAATTTATCTCTTTATTAGTGTTAGTAAAAAATACTGTAAATAAATCTATTTTCATACCCGTACTTGACACCAAATGAATTAAATAGGTACAATAAAGAGGCCGAAACAAAAGACACCCTGTATTTCATCTTCTATACTAATTTCTTAGTATATTGTCTTTAATGGAAAATTATTAAATCACCTTTAATACCTCGTATTTATTAGAAAAACGTTGAAAATCATATCTTTACGTTTGCTAACAAGAAAATTTCTCATCTATTTATTTCGAATCAATCAAACTTCAGTTTTTTTAATTTAATTTTTGTTTCATAATAAATCACACTTTAAGAAATGTAATTAATTATTTTAAAGTTTAAGAAAATACCTTTTTCTTTTTGAAATTCCTTCTATTTTTCTTTTTTTGAGTTATTTTTAGAAAATGTTAACAAATCAAACTATATTTATTGAATCGAAAATGATTAATTTGATATGAAATTCCCTATTTTTTTATTTTGCTATTTTTACGTAGTGACACGAATTCCTGTCAAAAATAGTGATAAGAAAAATCCTAATTTATTAATATTAGAAATAAAATAGATTCGAAGAAAAAATATAAAACACGTGTCCGAAAAATAATTAATATTTTGATAAATTGAAATTGGAATTAAATTCGATTATGATGTTTATTACATGTTTTATGATTTCATACGAAACAAATCGAAGTAATTCATTAGCAAAAAATTCTTCAGATTTAGCAAATGTCAAAACCTAATAGGGTCTTTTGAGACATCAACAGCAGTGGCAGTAGCAACTTGTTCGGGAGTATCGTGCCTTTAATAATTTTTACTTCCTTATAAAGTAGAATTCGTATAAATTATACTCATAAACTCGCTTGTTAATGAAATTCACTTAATTTCTAAGAATTTCGCAGTCCCAGCTGAATTGTTTATATAGTATTGCACGGTCGCCTGGATACATTGTATCCAGATACGGTTGTCTCCATCAAGAAATCAAGAAGACCAAAATATAGAAACGTTGTAAATATCGTTGCTCCTCGAAGTTGCTCTAATGTATGGATAGCCAGTATAAATCTATTCTGCAAATTTAATTCAAATCAATGTATCAGATTTTGAAGTAAATTTGAAAAACCAAACAAAAATAAAACGTACACTATCCTTGGATCGATTTTACTGAAATTCAGTATAGTATCATCTATTTATGTAGTCAAGCTACGTAATTAACTTAAACGAAATTGCTGACCAAATTTTCGAAATCTCATGATGTTCGCTTTGTTAGTTTAAAAATTTCGCCGTCTTTTGTAATTGTGAAAAACTGGCTCAAAATGATGTCCACGAAGTGGTAATTTCAATCAAGGAAAAAGAAAAAAATCACACGGAGCCATATCTGGGGAATACGGTGCTTGCGGAATGACATTCATTTGATTTTTGATGAAAATCTGACGAAAAACTGACGTTGTTTTTCAAACAAATTCAATGATTTTGGGACAAGACGAGAAGACACACGAGACAAGCCCAAATTGTCCTTTAAAATTGAGATAATCGACGATTGAAAAGTACAAGCTCCTTGATTTTGTTTATATTTTTATCAGTAGTTGTGGTTGGTGGCCTTCCTGAATGAGGATCGTCTTTGACTTCTTCACGACCCTCACCAAATGATTTGTACCACTTAAAAATTTGTGTACACCTATATTGCCTTTAAGATCCATCTCCGACGATTATGCGTTACAAATAGACTGAACTAATATACTGTCTGGGTATCATGGGGAATAAACATAAATTTATTTAAAAGACTCATGTGAATAATATAAGAACAAAAAAAGGTTAATACCATATTACTTTCATTTTGTTCGATTGACAAACAGAAACCAACGCGAAGTAAGATAAACAAAATTTCAAAGAGACTTAATAAAGGTAAACCAAAAAATTCATAGAAATTAAAAAGAACGAATTTTCTTCTTATATACGAAAAATATATGATTTTAACTTCATTTGAATTCTTTCAGAGTTCTATCCATTATACATTTTCTTGGGAAATAAATTCAAAATGTGACATCGAATTATATTCAAATAAAAAAAAAGAAAATGTTAATATCTTCAATTTTGTTAGAAAAGTTGAACAAAATGATTTTTATTTCCATTTTAATGACACAAAAAAAAAAAATTGAAAATTCATAAAGAAAAAAAATTTTTTTTATATAAGAAGATTAGCATAACAATATTTTAAGATGTTCTTTTATCTTCGTAAACACAAGCACTTTATATTGAAGAAAATTACCGAGAAGGAAAAAAATTTATCAGAAAAAGGAGTCTTGAATTTTTATGTCACAAATTAAGGACACATTTTTCTTCTGCCATTGTCTTCATTTAAATATTAATAATTATCATTTTTAAATCGATCTTAATAGCAAAAATAATTTAAGAAACAACTCAAATTTTCATGTTTTCGGGAAAATTTTAATTAACTAAAATAAATTTTCATTTAATTCTTTAATATTTCTTTTGTGTTTTTTAAGTCAGGTTAAGAATTCGAATGCTATATCAACTGGAAAATTTCCTTCACTATGCCTTTATATCTGAAAAGTGAAAAACAGTCAGCAATGATTTGTTCCAGTTTCATAAATAACAATTTTTCGTAGCCTATTCGTATCTCTTTAAACCTTCCAAGAAATATCGAAATTTTGATAAACATTAATTACGCCATTTAAATTCTCGATTTATCTGATATTAAAATATAAGACATCAATGTAAAGGCAAAGGATACACGAACAGAAGCTACAGTCTTCAGAGACTACTTTTTGATAGGATATTCATACATTCGAGACTAAAAAACACTACTCAGATAGCACGTCTCCGGAGACGGTCTCTAGTCTTATATCTTCTATCTGGTATTTCATGAATAGAAGGTTTAGAACCTAGAATCTAATGCTTTCCTTTCTAGAACCATCTACACTTCAGAACTCTAGATGATTCTAAAAAGGAAAGAGGTTCTCTTTTTTTTGGCTTATCATAACTTCAATAGTTAAGACCGTTAAGACTGAATAGAAAGTGTGATCAACCCTAGCTATTCAAATCAATTAATTTTCCTAATAAAGTTCCTTTTTTTAAATATTACCAGTTGAACTGGTACAGGTTCCTAGTTGAATTCAATATCGTATGGGAATGAGAGTGAAAAATTAAATTAATAATTGAAATTATGAAAACTATGAAACCGTCAAAATCAGGATTTCTGAGATTTCTTTTTTTTTACCTCATAAACTTCTTTTGTTTTTAACTAAACAATACAAATTTCGAGTTGAATTTTCAAAGCTTTATTATTTGCAGACAGAAATCTAGAACAAAAAAGTAGATTCAATATTCTACAAAATGCTTTTTGTTATACAGTTTGTTCTTTTTATCGGATTTTATTAAAACGTATTTATATTCTCTTTTTTTTGAAGCATTTTCCATTTGTTCATATTAATTTAAGCTAAAACCAATATTTATATTTAATTATTCTACCATAGTCAATTATTTAAAATAGCTGTGAATTATTTAATTTCATAAAGTATTCCTATATCTCTTTAACAAATTAATTGAAGACCACTTCTGTATTCAAGAGTACCTGACATGTTTCATAAAAACTGTGTTAAGAAGAGTCGGGTAATAATTAATATAAAGGACTTCGAGTATTCTTATATCTAAAAAAAACATTGGTACATTTGGATTATTTAGTTTTCCTAATGGAAAGAAATTCCAACTTATATAAAAGTATTCAGAATAGGCATATACAACATATAGTCCTCGGATCATATGCTAGGCATTGGTCTACTTGATTTTTAAATCCATAGAAAGAATACCTATACTGTTTGAAACTTAAACATGTTTTTGTAGAAAACATGCTAGGATAATAAATTTTCTACAACACAAAGGAGTTTATTCCGTGAAGCCTAGAAAATATCAACAGAAGTATGAAATAAAATGTTACAATAAATAACCATATTCACCTACCTTTTTCCTACTCATGACGTAAATAAAATTTGACCTATGATGTGTTGCTTCTTCAATTATCAGAAATTACTTCACTATCGTAAAAGGTTGTTCATTCCTGACACATAGTATTAAATCCTAAACATTTATCAATATAGACGCTTATTGAAGATTAAATATTTTAGCGAAGAATTGTAATTGGATTATTTTGACACAAAAACAAAAATCAAATTAATTAGTCTTTCGGCTTCAAACAAATAACCGCATTCAAGCAACTCCCACTATTTAAGCATTTTAGGTAATCAATATAGTAGCCATATTCCCGATGTAAATCATGATGTACTGTGGTATCTGTTGTTGTTCTTTTTTTGCATAGAAAAATTAGGAATCATACAATTATACAACAATACACCATGTTTTACAATTATGTAAGGGATTACCCTTAATGATTTATTGAATATTTTGGAACTGTTTCACTTAGTAAGAATATTAATACATACTAAAAAATTCATTAGACTCCAACAAAAGGAGTTTTGTAAATATGTATGTTTACCGCATCTGCACGTGTATCCTTTAATTCCATCGAAAAAGTAAGGATCAAAAATTTGATGAAAAATAAACAAACCACGCACTTTTATAGCATAAAATTGCAAACATAGTTTTTTTTTTTTTTGTTTATTTCAACAATTCCACAATATTTGGGCATAAAATAAAAATATGTATTCTTTTGTATTTTGTTAATATAAATATTATGTTTTTAATTAATTAAAATATGAAACATTTATTATCCTGTATAATAAAAGTTCTCACACATGTTAATACAACAATGACCCACCAGGCAAAAGTATTTCTTAGACTTTTCGTTGGTTTATTTAGAGATGGTGAAAGTTATTCAGAAGTTGGAAGACAATGCTCCAACAAACCGTGCTATTAAACTTATCATTGATAAATTTGAAGAAACTGGTTCAGTTCAATATCAGAGAAGCAGAATTTATCATCGTTGTGGTCGCTCAAGTGAAAATATTGCAGCTGTTAGCACAAGTGTTGCTGAACGGCCAGGGACATCAATTCGTCGTCGTTCACAGCAATTAAACCTTAAACTTCAAAAAAAAAGTTCTTCAAAATTTTGGTAATAGATTGACAGCCTGCCGAACTAGCAGAGGAGATCACTTTTCCATTATTAACCTGAACCAATCTACTTTAATTTCCAAATAAAGATTTCAAACAATTTATGTCCTTTATTTAAAATTTCAAAAGAGATCTCAAATTTGAACACCCTATATAAGCATAACTGAAAAACCATTAATTTCTTACAAGTACGAAAAGTAGAAAAGCCGACACCATCTATGATAAAATTGTAGGTTTCAATTATTGATATGATTTCTAGCAACGATTTCTATCTACTCTTTCTCCAAGCCTAGTGTTTGAATAATATTTAAAAAAAAAATTAAATACTGTTAAAAATAACAGCTAAAAATCACAATCATAGTCTTTTCCTGGTCTTTACAGCTCGCAGTTGTTTTCATCTCATTAGTTTGTTCACCTAGTCGAATGTCCTGTCCGAAATCAAATTCGATTCATAAAAGAATCATGTGGCTCACAGAAATATAACTTCTCGCAGATCTGGGTTCTTCCAACGACTGTGCATTCAAATGATTTCTTTGGTACCATGATATCACGACACAATATAGATTCTTCTCTTTCTTTCACATTAAATCTCTTTTCATCTATTCTTTTTTTAAGTTCACCTACAACAACAATACGGAAGATCACGCTGCTCATTTGGCTTGGAAATCTAGGTATACTAATCTATGACCAAACATTTGAAAAGCAACCACTTTAAAAATCAAAAATACGTTAGGAACTATGTTCTTCGCTAAACTATTGCCTTTTCTTTGCCGGAATGAACGAAACTTGTGCTACATATAGTGGATGTACATCATTCCTTTTCTTTCATTATTTTGTTGTATTCACACAACTTACGAGTTTTCTTCACTTTTATGATTGACCATTAAAATATTTGGTGGGTAATTTTATTGTGTTTTTGATTCTGTATCAAATTCATCACACAAAGTATCCTTTTGTAATGGACAGGACAGTGGTGTAGGACATTGAGATGTATTTTTTTTTTTATCACAACTTTAATTAATTTAATGATAAAAATAATCTGATTTAATAAAAAGAAATTCGAATAATATAAGTAATTAATTTATTAATTTATCAGTGCGGGAAAAAATTGGTGAAAACAAAGATATTTCATTCTAAAAACCTTTCCCATTTTTAAATTAAAAAATCTTTTAAGTACCAAATTTGTATTTTCGAAAAACAGATATTCTATAAATAATTCTAATAAAATGACACCCAAATGGCTCTCAAGAATTTCTAAATAATTAAAATTGTCCAAGAAAGTATTTTTTTTAATATTTCAACTTTCCCAATATTCAGTCCTATTAAATCAATCGGTCTTGGCTTCTATCAGAATTTACATATTTCTCAAGAATAAATCATTCTGTCCGTCAGGATATCTTAATTTGGAATTTTATTGGTTTTTTTTTCTTTTATATTATAAAAGATCATTCAATTAAAAAATTATATTTACAAGGAATAGAATGCTTAGTAGCCATTAAAAATGACAATTTTCTTATTGAAGAAAAAAATGGTCAAATCTGTATAAAAACGAAAATTTAATTCATTTTAATGAAAAATCCCCAGTTGTACATTTTTAGAAGTTTTCCAATATTTTTTAAGATGTTTTCCGAATATGACATTTTAATTTAATTATTTATTACCATGTTTCAATGCAGATTATCCTTGTGGACATAAAAGCATCTTCGTTTTCTTGAAATATATTCAAATTTAAAAAGTGATTGACGAGCTCGAGATCAATACTTCGTCTAATTTTATAAATAACATATTTTAACAAACCTCAACTAAAATTATATTATCTATCTATTATATAAAAATATTTTCTCCGCAAATCATTTATAATTTCTAATTGCATGCGAATCCCTTTATATAATGAAATAGTTTTTAATTAAAATATGCATACTTTTAGGCGAATTTAAATATAACTCACAAATTCAAAACGCATAGTACAAAATTTAGCATTTTGAGAAATTTTTTAATTGATTATTTTTTTTGGTTGTTATTTATACACGCGGGGGTCGGTGAGCGAAGAAAGCAAGAGACAGAGCCCCATAGTATCAATTAAAATAAACTTTATATAATTCTATTTCAAGTTTGCATAGAAACTTGATGAGAAATGACTATAAATTTTGAATAATTGAATCCGTAGTAAAACTTCTATGAAACAAAAGGTGCATAAAACTTAATTAAACATTTTATGTTATTCTTGAAGTTCCAATTGGACCATGACAAATATTATTCATCAGAATTTTTTTTTTTTTTGGCTTTCACTTCTAATTATCATTCAACCTTTCAATGCGAATATTTCGCTTCATTGGATTTTCTTCTTCGATAAAGATTAAACTCCCAAAAAAAAAAGAAAAATTTCCAAAGAGAGAAGTTTTCGCTTTAATTTCGGTCCAAGTCAATAGCACTTGTCTATTACCTTTGATTAAATATAAATCAGAAAAACGTTAAATACAATTTTCATATAACAAGAGGAAAATTCGGTATGTCCTTTTCTATCCAGACGAACATTAATTACAAAATGTTATTGACATGAATTTATATTGAATGGATTGAAATAGAAATGACGAAACACAATTTTCAGGCTTCTGAACTTTATTTTTTTAAATTTCAGCCGAAAAAAATTTAATATTATTCAAAAAAATTTATTTGAAAAATATTCTATAAGGAAAAAATAGACTCGAAACAAAGTCGGCTTAAAAGTCATGTAACAGATTTTTCTTAGTGCTTTTCAATAATGTTCGTTTATCTCTCCGAGGACCAATTTCATATATTGTGTATGTTTTTAAGACATCGTCGTCATAAAACGTCTTATCTTCGATTTTCATCCAATCGAAACTAATACACTTTCTGCATGAAAAGCACTTTTTTTTTGGATACGTACTTTAAATTATTTTCCGATATGTTAGCATTTTGTTTGATTTTTATTGATTTGTGAAATGATCTAAAAAATAATTTAATATTAATTTCGGAAAACAGAAAATATCCTAACTTTCTTAGAAAAATCTTCGCCAGTTTTTCGAAATTTGAATTTTAATTTACAAACAAGAAAAAAAGGGAAAATTTAGAAAAACATAATTGAATTAAATGCAAATTAAAGTTGTTCGAATTACTGCAGAAAAGATTTCCAATCGTATTAATGTTTTAAATAACTCTGAGGTACTACTATCAACTAATAGAGATTTCTTTTTATGCCCTATGGTAGGTACCACCAGAGAGGTATATTAGTTTTGTCACTCCATTTGTAATACATCGAAATAATCACCGTAGAAAGGGTTCAAGGATATGGTTGTGTGGAGAATCAAAAGTTATATCGGTTTATGCATATCCGTCCGACCGTCCGTATACAAGATAACTCAAAAACACGTTATCGGATTTTGATGAAATTTACAGTGTGGGTTGCTTATTGCTTAACTTGGTTTTGTATTGCATTTCAGAAAAATCGTTCCCGGAGGAAGGAAAAACCAGAGTAACCAGAAAATATTGTCGTTTTCTTTATATGGTTTTTCGATTTTATTTTGAAAATTTGTGATTAAAGTTTGTTCAAATTAATTATATATATTAACTACACCAATAGACGATACCATGTTAAATTTCAATCAAATCGGTGCAAGGATAGTGGAGAAAGAAATAATTCTAGGAGAAAATAACACTCTTTATAAAAATTTTTTCATGTACTACTTTTAAAAACTAATACACCGATTTGAATAAAATTTGCAGATTAGACTTATGCTGTCAGGGTCTAGGTTACCTGCAAATTAGAAGATATTTTGAAAAGAAGAAACAAAGTTATGACGGAAAAACATTGGAATATTGTGAGTTTTGATAGTTTTTCTCTCCCATTTCTACCATAGGGTATCAAAACTCGTCTATAGGCCGATTTTCAGTTACTGTATGTTTTTCTTTTAAATTCAAGATTTTAATTTCAAAATGAAAACAGTTTTCTGCTTATGGAAGCAAGATGTTGGGTTGATTAAATTGTGAGAGTCTCATTATTGTGAAAACCACTCAATATCTATATTATGGCGGAAAAGTGAACAAGAGCAGAAATTTAAATAAATGAAAATTGTTCTTTAAAAAAAAAAATATTTCTCATAAAATAATTTCGTTTATTAAAAAAGCAAGAAAAAAAAAACAAATAATGTAGTAGAATTATGGAAAATGTTATTTTAATAAATTCAATTGTATAAATTTAAAAAAATAATATTATTTTTCCTGAATTTTAATATTAATAATTATTGAATGTAAAATATGTTTCCCAGAAGTTATTAACTGTTAAAAATACCAAATCAATTTCTAAAGCTAATTAAATTAAAATGAGTACCAGAAAAATACCAGAAAAACCAATTCACACCAATAACGTTTGCTGAATATTTAATATCGATTTTAAGAACACATGCTGTTTACTTTTAACCACAAAATATATTCAATTAAAAATAAATTTTAATATCAAATATTAATTAAAAACAATTTACAGGATTTGAATTCCATGCATTCCAATCGTATTGAATTAAATATTAAACAATTCAATTAACCGATTTTCAGCAGTTTTGAAGTGGTTTTAAATTTTGAAAATACAGTGACTCGAAAAAAAATATTGGAAAACATTAGCCGTATTTTATTTGCTACTTACTCCGGAGCAGAACAAAATGTGTGCATTGAAAACAACCAACTGTTCTTCTTTAGTGTTGTTTTCATCTTAAAATTTTTGTCTGTTCCGGAACAGAACTAAAATTTGATCAAAATAATGACATCATGTTTGTACACAACTTATTAAATACAACATTTGTGCAAATTATTAAAACGACTCTTAGTAATAACTTCTGAAAACTAATTTTCTGATCTAGTCAACTAGCATCTCTCTAAAGCTAAGATCAAATGCAGCAACTTTTATTGTAAAGCATCATAAAAAGAAGCGAAACTCGGGTGCTACATATAGTATTGTAACCCACAAAGTTGCGATTTTTTTTGAGGAAGTTGCAAGCAATAAAAGCTCCATGCCATGTCTGAACACCTCTGCAACTTTTTTTTTTTTAAAGATGCAGTATTTTAGGTTTGCAGCAGTATATAAACTTCAGATTGCACGCAACTTTTACCTAAATGTGTGAACAAGACTCGCAACTTTTGCCGCTGCATCCAAAAACCTTGATGCAAAAGTTGCTGTGTGTAATCTTACCTTAATGTAGAGCTTTGAGCCTTTTAGTATAAAAATTGGTTATTTAAATATTTCAAAATAATTCTTTGGTGTCATTGATCTGAATATGAGATTATCAGATTTATTTTTGAATCCCTTCGAATTTAATTATCTTTTATTTAATTAATCAATGGGTTAATTTCTTAGTATATCTCCTAGTCTCAGCCCAAAATAATTTCAACCAATATTTTGGGGATTTTTTTTTTAAATATTTAAAAAGCTTTTTTTTTGCAAACAAATGTTTCTAAAGTTCTTTTAGAAAGGATACGCAAAGAGCTTTAATAAAATAAAGACGAGTGGCTAAAATATTTGTGGTGAAAATTTTTCCGATTTAAACTCTATATAAAGCTTGTCTGATATCTTAGATAAAAGCTGTCTTAAGCAAAAATTCAAACTAACTAAATTCATTTTGGAAGCACTTACAAAAAAAGCTCAAAGGAAATTTTCTAATGTACTAAAAGGACTTTTTAAATTAAACGTTACAAATTTTTTCCTATACTAAAACTTTTCCAGAATAACTTAAAGCTTAAAATAAAAGAAAACTTTGGTTATATCTGAAAAATTCAAATTTTTCGGAAAACAAATTCTATTATAGACTAAATTATAAAATGAATTCCTTAACGGAAATTTCTGATTATTTTCAAAGAACTTTTAAATACATAATAATTATTTTCCTAGTTTTGTCCAAATTTCATCAAAAATGATTTCCTTGTTACAGAATTTATTGCTTGTATAAAGGAGGGAATCCAAGAAATGCGCAGGACCTGTTCAACATGTAATTAAAACTTTATGTATGCAAACTGCACCCGAGAAACATTTTAAATGGATGAGACGTGCAACTTTCATTTAACGCTCTCCACTATGTCTCCGACATAAAGTGAACTCAAATATCAACCAACTTTAAGCAGTTTTTTGATTAATATGGCCATTCTCCACACAGCCGACTTCCTTTTCTGACGGGAAAAATCAGAAAACTAGAAAGAGAGGAACTTTTGCAATTTTCGCTAGGATTGATCGAATAAAAACATCAGAGTCTCCCCACACAATTTAGAAAAATTGGTACTGTGCGACGATACCGTGTGTGATTATTGTGAGAATATGCACCCGCAGATGAAGTGCCATATAAATCAGATAAACATGTTCATCTGTTTTGGGGGGGAATCATCTGCAGATCAAAAATCAGTTGGGGAAATCAGAAATGCAGAGCCGACAAAATTTGTAGGATAATTGTTTTCTCCCTTTCTGTTTAACCAATCTTAGTGTTATCCCATACTTGCATCAGAAGTATGATGTCGGCTATGTGAAGATTGGCCTTAAGTTAGAAACAATCTTACAGTTTTTTACTCATGATTCGGTAGTCTTGATATATTTTTAAATATTTACACCGAAAAATATTGTACATATTATTGAAACTTTTTAAGTAATAATTAAAATTAAAAGATCAATATATTTTCCAATAAATAAAAGATGGTCCTTCTTCTAGTATCAACCATAATAAAAAAGACAATCATAATATTGAATAAGTTACTTCCAAAATTGCTTTCTTATGGTCACAAGAATTATTTAATACTAATAAAAAATTTATTAGGCCATAAGTTTTTATTTCTTAATTAAAAATATAAATTTCGCATTTTGAAATGGTTCTGTTGTCAATTTCAATTTATATTCATAAAATTTTAAAATGAAAACAAATCATAAACTTGAAAGGACTCAAGGAGTAAAAATAGAATAACATTTTTTTGCTTTTTCAATTACTTATGTTATATTGACTAAAATTATAAACATTAAAATTTTTAAATAAATACCAGGAAAGTTAAAGCTCCATTACTACACCAGCCGTCAAAAGGAAATCTAAGCTTTTTTCATATAAATAAGAAGATTTTCTAGTATCTTGTTATTTCTGACTTTTCTTTAATATTGTACATTCAACAAGGACCATAATTTGCAAAGAACTCGTGGTCTTTATTATCAAAATTCACAAAGGATATTCACAATTATTAAACCAAAAGTAGATATTACATTTGGCACACTAAAAAACGTTTATCTGTTTTATATTTATAAGAAAAAATATTAGGGGTAGATATACTTTTGACTGCTAATGTATATTTTAGGATTCTGTTCACAATGTCGAAGGATTTTGTAGTTAAATAATATTTCTTATTTTTTCCCGTTTTCTAAAGAAATGAAATTTTTTAGTATAACACAAAACGGATGTGAATTAAATCCTAAAAGCTTTTGTTGTCTTCTCTTCGGGTTTAACTAATAATTGGTATCTACCATACTTCATTCATGACAGGATAACCGGAGATCTCTGAGTATAAAAACAGTTTTATATACGAAGGAGAAAAAATCTGTTAGAACCTTTGTTTTCTTCCGCACTTTTTCCTTATTGGACGACCAAACCATGCTGAATTATAAGAATAAAATCAATGAATTTCTCAATTAAAGGATGAAAAATAAAAAATCTTCTTGAAGAGAAAAAGGATCCGAAACAAAACATGTTTTGAATGCCATTCATGATTATATTATGAACCTTTTTCTCAATGACAATTTGTAAGTTCAATAACATAATTGAAAACCTGTCAATTTTAGTTTTCAGGAAAATTCAATTCCGGTATTCATAGTGTAAAAACGGAAAATTTTGTTACGTTATCGAGAATCTGTCATCGAGAAGAAAATAACATTTGCTTGATATTCATTTCATGTTGTTTTCGAAATATGGCGTTTTAAATTCAAGATCCTGAAAAAAAAGGAAAGAAAATTAATTCAGATTATAAAAGTAAAATGGGACTAAAATTTGGGCACGAAAAAAAAACAGAGAAAAATTGGCTCATTACAAATTTTGACCTGAAGTAAATCATAATCAAATTCTCTGAAATCCTTTTTTTTTGTGACAAATTGTAATTTATTAAAATCTCTTTTAAACCATCGCAAAACTCAAAGGAAATTCTTTTACCTATATAAATATTTTTCTTTCATCTCATTTTAATTACGTGGAAATTAAAAACTCATTATATTTAATAAAAAAATGTTATTTTAGAGATAAAATGTTTACTTTCTAAAAGCATGGCAATTAAGCCATATGTGGAAACAAATGTTGTTGACAAGTTATACAAATTTCGGGAAACGGTGAAACTCTTAAGAAAATATCTATGGTGTTGGAGCGTATAAGCACATTAATCGAAAAAAGCGATTGTTCAAGAAAGCGATTTAAAGTTTTCAAAACAATAGCATGGTGATTTAAACTTATAGAGCGCAGTGAAAAACGAAGGACTGAGAGGCAGGTTTTGTGCTGCATCCGAAAGATCCAAAGATTC
Source organism: Xylophagus ater (assembly GCA_963422695.1). NCBI lineage: Eukaryota > Metazoa > Arthropoda > Insecta > Diptera > Xylophagidae > Xylophagus > Xylophagus ater. The sequence continues at coordinate 7,218,104 of OY730478.1, forward strand.
CAAAATGATTTCAATTTCAACACAATCCCTTTATACACTTATGCTTTAATCTAATATTATAAATATACAACAAACGACAAATAAAATATGTACACGAAAAATAAGAAGAAAAATGAACCCTACTTTTCGTTAATATAATCTTAATCGCACTTTTCTTCATGACAAATGAAAACAGTACTATATTAAAGCTTTTTCTTAGAACTTTAATTCATAAGAAAAACCAGGGAAATTTAATAATACACACATTTGAGAACTTTAGAATTTATTGTCGAAATTAAATCAGACATGAAAATAGCTTGTGAATAGATAATTAAGAATGGAACTATTCATTTCATTTGAAGTCTCTTAAAAGCATCTTTAATAAAAGGAGATTTAAGTTGTCATCTTAGACTATCTGATAATTATGAAAAAGTTCTAATCCTTTGTATTATGATAAACAGCTTATGAGTTTATTTAAATGTAATCTGAGTTTATATTATTGACCTTTTAGAACGAAGAACAGAGAACTTTAGTTGAATTTTACTTAACTTTTTCTATAATATTAAAATCTTGTTAAATAAGTCTGAATTTTAGAAGACTTCCTTATTAAATCTATTTGTTTTAATAGCGATTTATAGCAGCTAGTAATTCTTTTGCTGTTTAAATAAGAAGTATTTACATTTTCTCATAATATCCGAATATCATGTCTTTACTGGGTACTTTTACCTTGCAAAAGGTATAGAAAACTTTATATTTGGTACGATTGTTCAACTAGGTAAGTTATTTAAAATTCCAAGTTTTCGACCTTGGGGGGGTGCCGCTCGCACCCTCATACTGGTTTAAAGGGGTGGAAAATCGCTTTTTCACGATTATCTCGTTACCTGTACGAGCTACGTTGATTGAGGTCCATACAAAAAATATAGAGCGTACGATTCTCCACATTTTGTACACAAAAAATGTTTTCTAAAGATTATAGGTTTGAAGCTACAGCGCGTAGAAAGTGAGCACTTTCATCAGTTTCTTGGAAAATTTTATTTCTGAACGAAATTTCCTGCAGATTTCAGGTGGTTCAGCCCCGCAATTGGGTATTATTTCCGGGATATTATTACACTAATACCCGGGTATTCGGAAATTTTATAGATTTTTCGATTACTCGATTACCTGGGTAATAGCATAACTACTTGATTACATTTGAATTGTTTTGTAACATAACAAATTCATTTCAAAAGGCTAGGTCAAAAGAAAATATCGCCGGTAGTGTGGAATCATTTCAAAAGGAATGAAACCTGTAAAAAAAACGTTTGGCAAATACTGTTCTGCAAGTATTGGATACAAAAGATCTTCAAGAATTGGAGTAATACGCCATTTTTACTCAGTTCATCTAGAAAAGAGGGAAATGTAAAACATCTCGACTCCCGGGATTGACAAAAACTTTGAAGATTAAGATTCACCTTTTGGGGTCATTCTCCGATGATTATTTTAATGAATCAGAAATGCAGTGACAAAACTAATATACCCTCTGAGAAGTTGCTGCCATAATTGCAGTTTAGTTTGAATAGAAATATCATTACTCTATTAAAATCTGTACCAAGAAATGTAATACCAAGATCAGAAGCAGTTACTTACCTAAAAGGAAATCTTTAGTTATTTGAATATTTTCAACCATTTTTAATTCTTTATACCCGATCGATAGCCCAGCAATCGTAATTCATTGACAATTCCACTCCAGAATTCTTTGTTTAAAAAAAAAAAACTCATAAAAAACTCACTCAAAAAAATTATTTCCAATAAAGAAAAATTACTCAAAAATCACTCATAAAAAAACTCACTTAAAAAAAACTCACTTAAAAAACGACACATCTACCCCCAACGATAGTTAACTCGCGACTAGTGTAAGGGTGAGATGTGTTCGATATTGTTTTGGAGATATTTTTTTCTTCAATTTTTTTTTTTTTTTCAAATAATTTTTCACAAAGAAATAAAAAAAAACCAAATCTTTTCAAAATAAAATTTGAAACCGAATCTTGATTATTTGCGTTCGTTCGAGTTATATTTTTTTCTATATTTTTTGTATGGACCTCAATCAACGTATCTCGTACAGGTAACGAGATATTCGCGAAAAAAGGCGATTTTCCATCCCTTTAAGCCAATATGGGGGTGCGAGCGGCACCCTCCCAAGGTTGAAAACTTGGAATTTTAAATAACTTACCTAATTGAACAATCGTACCAAATATAAAGTTTCCTATACGTTTTTCAAGCTGGAGCCATTTTTTACGCTCCAATGACTAGGCTAAATATCCATTTTTAGATACTGAATGTAAAAGTTTAGCTTTCCTATTATTTGCATACATACTTATATCTGATATGGATCAATGGTGAATTTGCCGATGTCAACACTTTTATGTATTAAATTAAATGAAAATCGATTACAGATACATTTTCAATGTTAAAAATGCAACCAACAGAAATCCATATATGTATATACATGCAATTACAATCCTTCGAATCTCTAACCTCTAAGTTCGCAAAATTGAGATTCTACATATCCAAAGAGTTAAGACTTAAATATTGAAAAGTTAAGTACTTCTTGCTGCTCCTTTGACTAATATATATGTAATCTGTTTTACTTAAATTGAAGTATGACTTCCTTTTTTTACAGTCCTTTTTAAATATGATGCTTCGTTAATTCCTTTTGGAATTCGATTGAGTTTTATAAAATAGTATATGATTTATTTAGCTTCTCGGAAAATATATCCACTTTAGTATCTTTTCAAAATATAAAATAATTTTTCTGAAAAATATAAATTCCTTAAGATTAAGTTTTCGTCCTGTATCATATTTTTTTAATAATATCTTAAATTTTACTTTTATATATAAAAAAAAAGAAAACTTATACCAAAAAATAAGAAAAATTAAAAGTCTAAGCTTTTAAGCTAATAACACAATATTGTATGTATTTACTATATGACTGATAACGGATACCCAGCAGTAAATGGAATCCTTTTCAATCGATGCTACATTCTTTTGCGTTATCCTATCGATAACTTTAACAAGGATGTCCTAGAGTTAGTCCATATGGGCTACTTTCCGCAATATTGAAAATTCATTCTGGAATCAATGGAAAAATGTGTTGAAAGCATTCATTTTAAGGATGAATTATCATAGGAAATATAATTTACCTGAATTATATACATATAAGTTACTTTTAATAGTTTTATTTTTTATAAAAACTTTTTGAACCTTTGACTAGGGAAGATTGCTATTGCAATTTTTAGCCGGATGAAACTTGTGAAAATGATAAAATTATTTCAGATTTTTGTAGCCTCCCTAGACAATATCTTTGCCGTCAATGCCACTTCAAGCAATAGAAGTAGTGATCAAATTTACTAAAGGGTATCGATGCAGTTTTCATGATATATCCCCAAATGAATATGGTATCAAGTTTCCAATTCTTCAAATTTCAACCATTATGAAACAACTTTGTTTCTTTATTTTCATTTTAACCTCTTATATAGTATACGAAATACGACTGGGGTTTATCTTTAGATTCTGAAATATTTATTTCTTCCAATTCTTTGAGACAAAACAACTTTTACTAAGTGCTTATCTATAGACGCATTGCTCTATGCTCTTATTTGTCTTTAAAAATTTATATCATTTATCTATCGTGACATATCATACCTTTCCTCAAGTTTGTATTTACATTGTAAGTTTTTCTTCAACCATCCCTTTGTGTAAATCGAAGTAACACTTCGATTTTTACAGGTTAACCTTATATGAAAATGTTTAGCTATGATTAAAAGAGCTTTCAGGAAAACAATGACAAACTAAATTTAGATGATTTTATCATATACAGTAAAATATCTTCGTAGAATGCTCCAAGATAAAAACTTGTAGTTTTCCAGAATCTCTATGATTACTGGATCAATTTTATTGATGTATTTAATACCGAATACAAAGGCAAAAACACAATAAATTATTGAAATTAAATGATAACGATGCAATCAATGTAGATCATGAAATATACTCCTAACCAATGATAACTACGAAGACCATACTTTTATGGAATACCTTCAATAAATTAATTTAACAACAATTTTTATATATGTATTCCTTGGACATCCTAATTAAATAGGTTTTACTGTAATAGTTTCATATACCTAAAAGGTACTCGGGTATCATATAGACTTTTATTTGTTTAAGGGTCACCTCAAAGGTGTTATTTTCTTTTCACTAAATTTAATGTTATTCTTTAGGTTAAAGAAACTTCCTTAGGGATCCCATAACTTGTCTATTTATTTTATCATTGGAATTCTTTAACCACATATGTTTACCTTTTATGTAATTTTTGGTTTCAGTTTGATGGTGAAACATTTTAACATCAAAATGTTTGAAAAATGATGAAATAAATTATGGAAAACCCTTACTTTCAAAATGTCGACAGTTTAAAACGTGTCATTCGTAAATATTTAAACATATTTATATGAAAATAGATTTTAATATGGTTTGATATATTCCCATTGAATTCAAACCAAGAAAAAAAATTTATCTTCAAACTTTTTTTTATTATGAAAATCCGATTTAAAAATTGGAAAATCTTTAACTCTATAAGCTGGGAAATAAATTTCCGAAAGAAAAATTGATTTTATTTGTTTGTTTAAAGGAAAATGAAATATAATATTTTCATTTCTTGACATTAAAAGAAAAAGCAATTTATTTTATCTAAAAGTAACATCCAACATGAAAATATGAAAATCATGATTTCGTAGACTTTAGAAAAATATTATATGGTATTTTATTGACGAAGTGGAAATAAGAAGCCTTAAGGTGTTAATGAAACATTTACAAATATGTATAAAATAAATAACTTTAGTATATATACAAATATTAAAGAATTGAAAGAATGAAAATGTCTATTTTAATTTAATATCTTTTAACTAAATCCTTTAACTCTAGGATAGATTACAAAGTACAGTTGTGGTTATGAAAATTGGAGCATGTCATAAAATTTTACTTTATCACTTACTCGTTGAGGTTTCAGACTAGGTACATTAAACTGCTTAGAATTAGTATTTCTAAATCACAGGACATTAATAGATACTAAACGGAAACGTTTATATCAGTGCTATATATGGACGAAACGTCTCTAAAAATATTTAATTCTTACAACAGGACTGGACCTATCTTTCCTTGCATTGAGTCAAGCAAAATTTAGGTGATAAAACAGTTCTACACTAATCAAAAGGTGAATTTAAACTGGAAATTATTATTACCAATTAATGATACTTGTTCTAGCCATCAAAAGTAAATATGATATATTTGACTCAGTTATCATGGGCACAACTGTTTCTTCTTTATAAAAGAAGAAAATGAGTATTGGCGATTCTGTGCAATACAATTTACTTACTATCAGATCGACTCTATAAATCTATTATAAATAATAATTTTGTTGATTACATGTAATTAATCAAGTAAAATTGTGTTTAATTATTTATATATTCAATTAAATAACTTCAAAACCAAACCATTTTAATATTTAATCTCGAAACAGGCACCAAAATGTCTAAGCAGCATAAAATCATTTCTAAATAAAATCTAATTAATCACTTTCTTTTTTAAAAAAATCAAAACCAAAAGTATATATTTTCTTGGTCGAATTCTTGTATATTTTGTTATTAATTTGACTTGCAAATTAGCACCAAGGCACCAAAAGGCATGATAGTCGTTGACATCCATTCTAAATTTTTCATTTTGCTATTTTGACAAATAATTTTTCAGTATAGAATATGATTTTCCAATATTTCAATGAAATGACAGGAAAATTTTCATGAAAATTTAAACACTTTAACTTTTTTGTATCAAACCAAAAATGTTATTTGTGCTTTCATAACTTTAATATGAATATCCTTTTTTTTGTTTATGGAACAAAATTCGTTGCACTTAAGTTATAATTTCATTTTCCATATACAAAGTACAAGAATTATTATCTTCTAGTTTTACTATTTTTATCTTTCACTATAAGGTATACGATGTTTTGTAGATGTTTGGCTCTCGGAACTTTATATAACCGACTATAAAAAGTTTTTTTTTTTTATGATTTCGATACAAACCATAACAAAATTCCCACGAGGAATTGAACATAACCATACTTGTCTATATGTATTTATAGAATGTCCTAAAGGTAAATAAGGAATACACTTAGATCACGAATTGGATATAAAATTTGTTGTTAAACTTTATTTTATATAAATAAAAGGAAAAAGCAAATCACTATAAAAAAAGGACTTCCTTTTTTATACAATTATTAAAAATGTTAAAAAAAATATATAATAAAACATTTTAGAATAAATGTATAGTCAAGTAGAGTGAACTCTCATTTAACGGGAAGGATTTTTAGGCCAAATTTAGGTTAAGCTTAATTTCGAAATTATGTTGGACTTTAAAAAAATGACAATTGTTAATTTACAAATAAACGTTCAAAGTAACACAAAAAAATTTATCAAAAACACATAAAATACTAGAGAATGTTGATTTACTTAAGTTAGGCTTAAGTTCTTACCGTAAAACTAGTAAGGTATCTGTTCTCGATTCGACTCGACACGGACTTGTCGCGTATTTAAGCAGTTACTCGGATTCGGGACTCGACTCTAATACTGGACGAGTCCGAGTCCAAGATTTATAGCAAACTTAAACAAGAATTTTTGCTTTTCAGAAATACTGGAATAGGAACAATTAATTTGGATGACCTGTACAACGCACTTTTCTCGATAAAACCAACTTCAACTTCTAATGAAAGAATATTTTCGATAAGTGGCAGTTGTTGTACTGCTATTAGATCGGGACTTGCTGACAAGTCTTTTAATTATTTAAACCCGAGTTTCCAAAAACCCTAAAAATTAGGTAGTAGACAATCAAATTTTCCGGAACTTTTACCCTTCAATAAAGAAACTGTGTTCAGTAGTTCAATTTTCAACTTAATCAATGATATTAGAAGTTCCAAGTCTCAAATTAGAACTGAATATATCCTTGAAGGATATTTTAAAGAGAAAACAATAAAACCGTTTCCAGACGAAAACTTAATAATACAATTTTTACTGACTCAGATTTTGCTATCAGCAGATCTCATCCATTTTTAAACTATCTTATTTTCTTTTTGTAATCTTTAACTTAATTGATTTCCTTAAACCAACAAGAAGATTATAAAAGAACCCCCGAAAATATCTTATTAAGGAAATTCATCTTTATATATTTTCTTTAAAAGACAATTAATTTCGCGGTCAATTTTATTAACACGAATCAAAATCCCAATCTTATTTCTTCACGAAATGTCTAATTAAAACAAAACAATTAAAAGAAGATGAACCAAAAATAAACATCGTCATGAATAAGGACGAAAGGTCTCCTTTCGTAAATTAAAGTCAATTTGGTTAGAAGATGAAAAGGTACAGAAAAAAATGTTTAGTTTGAAAGAAAATATAACTTCTTTGTTTTTCTTCGGTAATGAAATCTTTTTTTTAAAAAGGATGAAAATATATATTTTTCCATGAAAATTCTGAAAAACTGTTATAGAATTCCTTTTTTTTCTTGTATATTAAATTATGAAGTGAAAATTGCTTGCGGGTAAATAATTTTTTTACGATTTTCTGTTGTTGATAGAATTTTTTTTTTTGGTGAATTTTTTATACAATATGAAATTCTATTTTCAATTTCCTGCACTTTAATCAAAAAATTATGAAGTTTTTCTTACCTTTTTCTTTTTTTTTGAAAAGAATATATTTTCAATAGAATTGATCGATTTCCTTTTTAGCAACTTTAACTTATATCAATTTTTACTGTAAAATTTTTACAAAAGCTGTCATTTAAACTAAATACAAAAATTTAGATCTTCAAACAAATTTTTTTTTTTAATCTGATAATAAATCGATAAAAAAAAAGACAGACAATGAGGAAGAAAACTTTTTAACAAGTTTTGACAAATATTATAAGATTTTGAAGAAAAACGAAGATGATAGTAATAAAACACGTTTCTCAAGAGAGATTCATCATTAATATTGTTCCTATTAGTTCAAAAGAATTTTCCAGAAAAAAAGGGAAGAAGATGAAATTTATGACCCTTGCAAAACTTTATAGGCTTGTCTAAAACTTCCTTCTAAAAAATAAAGAAATACGACAATCAAGATATATTCAAATAAAAATAAACCATATGTGAATTTGAAAATCAACAAAAGGTATGTTCAAGTAAGTTGGACTATCCTAACGCTTTAACGTCTTTATTGAACTTTAAGAAAAAAGTATAAAATCGTACTAATTTTCGGGTAAATAAGCTCGTACATTTAGGTACACAAGAAATGATTGCTATAAACTTAAATGATGGGAATATATCCATAGTTAGAGTCGTATTAGTGACAAACATGCTAATTTTTTGTTACAAAAAAGAGCTATGTATTCAATTGCAAAGAAAATGAAAATTTAATTTTTTCTTTTCGAATCCACAAATTTAATTTCTACTAAAATATCTTGTTAGAGAAGAGAGGCCAAAAAACTGTAGAATTTAATAAGCAACCGCTTCGTACCAACTCAATTAACTTGGTTAATAAAAACCAACGTTTCATCTTAATCAAGTAATTTAGATTCGTCGTTATATTTTAAATTTTATAATCTAGTAGTAAATATAGATATCTTAACTAAAATTTAGGACAAGTAAATTTCAGTTCAACTATATAAAGAATAAGAGTATCTGCCAAAATCTTACAAGAAAAGTTCTCGTCACTTGTAGGACAGTGATTCCCAAAGTAGTCTATATCGACCGTAGTCTATAGTCGACGACGACCTGCAAGGGGTCCATGTCAGGGCTAAAAGTAAGTATACCACCCCACTTTTATTTCAAGCAGAAAAAAATACAATGTTGCATAGTATCTTACATTATATTTATGATCTTGGGGTAGTGTACTCACTTAGCCCTTTTAAAGTGAGTAGCACTCTACCAGCTGTCAAAAATACAAGTTGAAGTTGATGAAATTGCAAAAAATCAATATCAGGTAAGCAAGGGGTCTACCCAAAACCGAAAAATATTGCAAGTGGTCCACGAGAGAAAAAAGTTTAGGAACTTCTGATGTATGTTAGGATATCCCAAATTACCCAAACCTGCTGTAAAAATAAAATTTTTAAAAATATAGAAAATTCCATCTAAATTCGTGTTTACAGGAAATTACGTCTATACAAAAGCTTTAAGGAACATTTTTTATCATCCTAAAAAAAAAAACTAAATATTTGATTCAGACAATATATTCAAGATAAATATTTTGAAAAAGGACCCTTCTGATAGGGAACTAACCCCTAAACAAAAAATATGGTTAAGTTAAGAGTTGATGTATGTGATTTCCGAAAACTCAGAAAAAGAAAAATGGAAAAATATTTGCATTCCAGAGTTAGAAATATTTGAATTGATAAAAATCCTTGATAGAAGAAAAACACAAAATTGAAATTCTCATGCGTAAAAGGAAATTTTGGTGAAAATCTTTCAGATTTTCGTTTCCTTTTTTTTTGTGTAGATTTAAATTTAATTAAAATTGAAAAGAAAATATGAAAACAAATATAAATACTTTTAATATTTTATTTGAACAAAATTTTTATGAATATTGTTTTAACAGTTTTTTCTATCCTTTTCTATGAACTTTTCTAAAAACTTTTTCAATTGAAATTTTCTTAATAAAGTTTTAATTATATTATTTTTAATCGAACTTAAAAAATAGAACACTGGACGGTCTTATTTTATTTCTACACTACGAGTGATTGTAAAATTATAATAACATTTAATAAAATAATTTTTAGTTTTTTTTGGTCTTTATAAAATTTTATAAAACAAAAAGAAAATTTTATTCACAGAATTAGTTGCAAAAATTATTTTTTAGGCCATTTATGGTGGCGTAATTTTCTATGTTAATTCAAAGAAAACTAACGCCACAGAAGATCTTTAGTAAAATTTAAAGCAAATTCGTGTTAATTGAAATATCTAATCGAAATGGATGAAGAGGTTATAAGATCGTTGAGAAAGAAAAGTGACCAGAGATTTAATAGTCCTGGTTAGTGTCAAATTGGAACAGAAGATTTCAAAAAATGATTCAATGAAACAATGTTAGGGATTGAAGTCTTACCCCTGATTTATAAGTATGGTAGGAAATCCGGTATGGTATCGAAATCCTTACTTTTCTTACCGAAACTTATAAATCACTTGTATGAATTTCATATATTTTAACTTCTTACTTTCTTACGTTCTTACTTTCTTACCATACTTTTAAAACAGGCATTATGCGGGAAACAGAATGACAGATCCACGACGGATTCACGATTTTCAGTTTTCGGATTGTATTAAAAATAGTCCGTCATTCATCCGTTGCGTTCTGTGTAGTCTAATTGAAAACATATATATTTAAAATTTAAATGCGTCGTGCTTGGACCTTTACGGCCTTATTTTCCAAACGCAGCAATAAATCTATTTCTCGATGTCCATAGAAGTTTTGCTATTGCTATGAAATGACAAAAAAATAAAAATGCTATTCTACAGCATGAATGAAAGAATACCAGATTGCGTTGTACGCATGTCGACCATTATAAATATTTATTTACATACTTTTATGACATCACATGTGACCCGATTTCATTCATATATAATTGTGATTTTTCACACAAACAATGTATTTCGGGTCTCTAATGACGTAGGGGCGCAGAAAAAACCAATTTGAAATATGGGTTGTATTCTTTCATTCATGATTCTACAGTACAGCCTTTTTGTATACGTATATGCGCGCTAATTCAATGGCAGTTTTGTATAACATACGATTTTAAAGCTAACAAAATTCGAAAATTTTTGAACTAGGAAACCATTTTTCATTTTATTTTATGTCATAACGGCGAAAACAAAATTTATATCGAGAAAAAGTCGCAGTCAATACGGTTGGAAAACTAGGCTTCGAAATCAAGTTAAAAGTTGAAGATTACTGAAAATCGAAGAAAATGGTCGAATTTGTAATATACTTTTCTTTCGATATAACAATTAAACACAATTCTATTAACTTATTATTGCCAAAAATATTATTAAAAAAATGATGAGTTATATTTATGTCTAATAATTTATGAAATTTATTAAATTGAATTGATTTTTTATGTTTTTTTAATGTATTTTTAAAATAAAAATAAGTAATATATTTTTTTCGGTTATTTTCAATTAATAATTTTATATTAGTGCATTTTTATTATACCAAATGTTCTGCTAAAATATTCTGATAAATAAAGGGTTTTTCAATTGGGGCACTATAAATGTTTTCCAATGGCCGGCGAACCACGCAATTTTATCTTTGTTCTTTTGACATTTATGCTCGTGAATAGTTGCCATTTTATCATGGGGCAGTACACACTTGAACAACGTTTAAAAATTATTGAAATTTATTACCGATTTATGGCCGCCTCGTTCACGTGATTTGACGGGGTCATCGGAAGTCATTGGTCTATACCAAAAAGCCAGCGACGTTATAAGAGCTCAGATCAAATATTGAACCCGAAATTGCTGTAATATCGGCCGATTTATGCGAAAGAGTGCTCGAAAATTAGCTTCAACGACTGGCGTTTTGCAAACGTGCCCGTGGTGGTCATGCGAAGGAAATTGAATTCCATACATAATGGCATAGAATCTGTTTTAACATGAAATTAAAAATTCATTGATATCTCAAACCGTTTTTGTTTTATTTAAAAAATATTTGTAGTGCCCTTATTGAAAAATACGATACGTGTAATACAAGAGGTAGCTCCTGATAAATATACTACTGTTTTCTCTCTACCTCTCGATAATATATTTTCCTTGTAATGCTTAAATTTGCAAGAAAAATTAAAATCAATCATTTCGTATGATTTAGAATCTGAAATGAAAAGCGTACCATTTGCACGTCAACCGGTTGTCGTGGAAATGGACGTATATCTGCCCTTAATGGCTAATTATGTATATATAGCAAAGAAATTTAACTTCAAAGTTGAATCACTTCTGCATATAGTAATCTTGGTTTATCTTATCACTTTTTTAAATAATTTTTTAATTATATTAACTGAAATTAATCCTTTTAAATTAGTATTATGAAAGAATCTCCATATTTTCTTAACATTTATTTACAAACAGAAAACTATTATTTCAAATATTCTCTAAAAATATATTTCTGTCGCCATTTTAAAATCAATCAGAATTTTATGAATTAAAATTTTAAAAAGCAATAAATTAAGGAACCCAATTTTATTTAGATTCACCTATTTAAATATAAAACATTTTCAGCACTAAACACGTATTTTATCATCTTTCTATTTGAACACCACTTAAATAATTTATGATTCTTGAATTCATCCAAAAATCTAATAACTAAAAAACTTTGAAAATCAGACAAAATTATTATAAAAATTCAGTAAAATTATATAAATAAAGAAAATTCCACTCAAAAGTTGTAATATTATAATTTTCCCCCCAAAAAAAAGAAAACTTTTCTGAATAAAAAAAAGACATGTAAAAGTTTATTGTAAAACAGGAAAAACGTAACTAATTAACTAATTAGGAAAATTTTTAAAACAGAATTTTTGATATAAATATAAAATTAAGTATGTAAATTTTGTCGTGTGTAATGTGTTCCCTTTTTAAAGTCAAAAATTTATCGATTTATAAAATAAAACATTTTGTTCTTTTGGTCCCAGTTATCAATTGAATTGACTTTATAAAATGGGTTCACACATTAACATGAAAATAATACAATTATATACAGTATATGGCATATGTGAAACTATATATGTACATTAATCGAATTTACAGTTCATTAAAAATGTCCATTTTAAAAGAATACTATGCGCTCTCAATACCCTACTGTTCTTTGTTTTCCAGCAATACCAACACCAAAAGGTTGTGCTATAACAATCCTTTCTAACCTTTATGCTGTTATATAATATTCTCTTCGTTTCTGGCATTTTTCATGTAATATATAACATAGAGCGACTGTAATTAGGACAGCAATCGTTATTCCCATACCAATACTAACCCAAATTAACTCATCATTAATTCCACTGTATGATTTTCCTGAAAATAGAAAAAATTTTCTTTTTTTAAAAATTACTTTTATTCAGTTTAGTTTAGTTACGGATTAATTAAATCTGAGTTTAGAGGTGCAGAATTATGTTACTGTTTGAAATTTATATGGCAATGCACAAATACTAGAAGAAAGATAAGGTTTTTAAGATTCTTTCACGTATTTTTCCTTATTCTAGCTACTTCGCTAGCTTTCCATACTTTATCATTATACATACTTTGATTACGAATGAAAGAAAATGCAACATTACTATAGAATCAAAACAATTGAGCAGAAATATATTGAAACCATTTTTCGTTCTTGTCAAGTACGTATAGAAAAAACAAACAAAATAAAAGCTAAACGGAATCTTCTGCAAGATAGGGAAGTTTAAATCTCAACATTGAAAATCTAAACAGAAAGAATTCTGAACTGCTTTGTTACATCAATTTTAAAATCAAGTATCCAGATTTTTGAAGCTCATTGATTATTATTTTTGTTGGTCCTAAATGCCATGAATAGTTCTCTTTGTCAGCTACGAGTTTAGTTACCCAGGTTAGGTTAGTAATTTCACATTCTAGAAATATCAAATCATGATAGTGCAACCTGTAGAACGAAAAGATTCTGTTTAGTTTTATGATATAAGATAAAATCCCATCTCATACATATAGCCAGGATCGCAGGTGTGTTCTGCCTTTAAAAGAAGAGGGAGCTGCTAGCTCTGGTGATAACGGAGCTCGAGAGCAGTCTCATTTGAGCATTCGAAGACGACGTACTAAAATTCTAATAGTGTTTATGGTACAACTGCGATACACATATAAATTGTATCGAACGTAGTTCTACAAACCATAATTTTAAAAATGAGATTCTGAAGATATATGAACTAAACTTCTGCCATTATTCTATCTAATTGGCCTTTCCTTCCATAATTCAATAAATCTTTTCAAGTAGACGTATACATTTTCTCTTCTCCTGGTGAACTAACATGCTGCACAAAAACCAAGCAATTATCTTGGAGTGTTGTACATACAAAAAAAAACTAAAACACTCCTTCTTCTGCCACCAAAGTTTTTAAATTGAAACTTTCGAAGTATAGTCTTATCTTTTTTGGTCATAAAACTACATTTCAAAATTTAATAGAATTTTATTCTTCGTATGTGAATTTTTATCTTAAATAATTTTTTTTTATTACTTTTCACTTTAAAAAAAGGTAAAAAAATAATAATAATAATATTCCGCTTCATAAAATCTTCAGAATTTAAGCAATTCATATTCGTATCAATGCTTTTAAAGGTATATAAAATTTCCCAATAGAAGACTATTATGAAATTTCGGATAAAAATATATATGAACGAAAGAAATACATCTAATATCGGATTTTATTTGTAAATCCTTTTCTTAGAATAATAATAATATGAATTCAATTTGAGAAAATCTTTTAGAGATGAAGATTCATACTTTAAAAACTAAGTAACACATTTCCAAAATTAAATTCTATTATTAAATTATTAAAAATGGTTTAAAATGTACAAATATTATCCAACTGACGAGAAGAATCTGGTCAAAATTGCCTGAAAAACTAGCCATAAGGAATTTATCACCATTCACCTTTCACAAATAAAGGACCTTTTCAATTGTTTCACCCTTTTATATCATTATGAATAATTTAAAATAGAAAATTTAATGAAAATGTATAAATTTACATATAATAAATGGTTTAAGAACTATATTCAAAGAAAACAAACAATATAATTTTAAATTAAACTATTCCCTAAAAAAAAGGGGGTGTATTAATTCGTTTCGTCCTTCATCGTTATATCTCCAGAAAATTTCAAGTTAATTGATGCTAACAGCTTGAAGGCGTTGAAGACAAGAGACACCAGATAACAAATTCAAAAATTTTAAAAGTTTCGTGGAATATTTTAGAATAATGTCCAAAAACTTTTAATTTTCGTTTATTTTAAATTATTCAGAAATCTTTTTCATTAGATATAGAATTACCAGCCTGTAGCTATTATGCTAATGCAATTTTAATTGAATATTTAAATGAATTTATACTCCAAATATAAATCATATATTTCTGTATATTAGGTAGGTAGAGTAGGGGTACAGCGTAGAACACCAGGCACCTTATGAGCCCATTGTGATCCCTACGAGACCAAGAGTTACCCTATTGGGAAACCTATTCCTCTTCAAGGCATTTAATTTTCGTACAAAATTTCATTAGCCTTCTCGTGTCCGCATCTTGAAGCATCCCTAAATTCCCGAAAAAATGGTTCCCCAAAAAAATTGTTACGAGCTCAAGAGAGCTGTTTGCAACAATTCCAGTCTTTCTATATATTAAAATGTATATTAAAATTAAAATTAATACATACCACTATAGTAGTTATGGTTATAACCAATTTTACCAGCCATACGACCACCCACCGGCATCTTGACTTTTATTAAAACTTTTCTTACAAAAAATTTTGAATAAGAAAATTCTTAAATTTCCATGAAAATTTTTGATCTAAAAAGATTAAAAGAAAAATATAATATAAATTGTTGGATTGCCAAAAAGAAATTAATTTAATTAAATGAAAACATTTTAATTTATTTATTTAAATCCGAATTCAACCGACAGAAAAAAAAATAATTAATATAAATAATATAAAGTGAAAACACAATTTAATTAAAATCGATCAGAAAATCAATATGAAAGTCCATTTTGGTTATCAAAAACAATTTCGAGAAACTTTCGGTTATCATTAATTTTGTTTACTAAATCATTATTCATTAAATATAAGCTTTTTTTCTTCGTTTTCAATTTAGATTAATAATACAATATTTATAATGTTATTATTTTGGATAAAAAAAGAAAATCTTTCCGGAAATTCAGGAAGTCAATATTTATACTAACTTGCTAATATAAAGATAAAGCTTAACATTTAAAGTTTATGTGTGGGAGAAGACTTTACTATTTCTTTTAGAAAAAAAAACGTGGAAATTAAATAATAAATAGTGTTCTTTATAAATACTTGTTTAATTTTATATCCTTGCATACCAATAGAGTCCATCTACACTCAAAATCCCGATGGAGCTACAAAAGCTTAAAGAGTACTAAATGGGTATCAAAATAACTGGTGTCTGTCTCCCCTTTAGAAGGTATTTTTTGATATAAATGAGTAAATAAGTAAAGATAGGTAAAAGTCTAAACAGCTTTCATTTAACATAAGTAAATTACATTAGATCTTATGGAAATAACGTTTAGGAGCTTTATGCTCTTTCCATAAGACCTAATGTAAATTACTTATGATAAAAAAAGGTTTTTTGAACTTTCCACATCTTCTCTTTATTAATATCTTTGATGTAAGTTAGGGATCATGTGAAGAATAAGTAAATCTATAAACTCCCTATAATTCAATTACAGATAACCCTCAAATAACAGAGTACTTAAATTGGACTGAATCTTGACTAGCATAGTAAAAAATTGTGACAACCCTCAAATAGTAAAATGGTGGACACTCAATAAAGAAAATATAAATATGTAGATTCTTCATTGTTGCGCGAATATTTAAAGAAATTTATGTTTTTAAAATAATCTCATAAATGCCCAATTTCATATGGATTTAAAATCTTAATCGGCATGGTTTTCACTAGCATAGAGAGCTTCAGGATTGTATGAAGGCTCGAATAGCATGAAACCAAATTGATATATACAAGTATGTATTCGACGGTTACGTTTATATCAAATAACAGCCCAATTGACAAGTCCCCGGCCGGACACATAGATGGCGGTACTAGAATTAAATCCATATGATTTTTGGTTAGCCCTAACCTTCAAAAGACGCGTGTATAATTTTGACAGCTGTTGGATGATTAGTTTGTGAATTATAGCATTTTGAGTGAAGCAACTTTTGTTATTGTGAAGAAAATGGATAAAAAGGAATTTCGCGTGTTGATTAAACATAGCTTTATGGCCAAAAAAAATACCGTTGAAACGAAAACTTGGCTTGATAATTATTATCCGGACTCTTCACCTTCGAAATCCACCGTTGGAAAATGGGGTGCCTTTTTAAATCTGGTCGTACAAGCCTTGAAGACGATCCATATCAAGAACATCCAAAAAGTGTACCAACAACAGAAAAGATACAAAAAATACAGGATATGGTTTCGGAAGACAGACGAGTGGCTGTGGATAAGGGAGCTGACACCCTAGGCATCTCATATAGACCACTACATCACATCTTAGCTGAAGTTTTAGGTTTCAAAAAGCTCTGTGCAAAGTGGCTGCCGCATTTCCGAAAAATGGAACAAAATCACATGCAAATGCGACTTTCTCATCAACATTTGAAACATTTTGGAAAGGATAAAGTGGATTTTGTGCGCCGATTCATCACTATGGATGAGACTTGGGTCTATCACTATGATCCTGAGTCGAAAACAGAATCAAAAAACCGATAATTCGGCTCCAAAACGGGTTAAGGCCCAAAGATCAGTGAAGAAGGTTATGGCATCGGTTTTTTGGGATGCAAAGGAATTTTGTTGCTGGATTACCTCCAAACTGGTAAAACAATAAACTCAGATTATTATTACAACCTTTTGGACCAATTGGATGTAAAAATTCGTGAGAAAAGACCTGGTTTAAAGAAGAAAAAGTCATTTTTCACCAAGACAATGCACCGTGTCACAAGTCGATAAAAACGATGGCAAAAATCCATGAATTGGGCTTCGAATTGCTTCCCCATCCACCGTATTCTCCAGATCTGGCCCCCAGCGACTATTTCCTGTTCTCGGATCTCAAAAGAATGCTTGCTGGGAAGAAATTTTCGTCGAATGAAGAGGTGATCGCCGAAACTGAGGCCTATTTTGAAGCAAAGGACAAATCGTACTACAAAAAGTTGGAGGGTCGCTATAATCAGTGTATCACCCTTGAAGGGAATTACGTTGAATAAAAAAAACGAATTTTGCCAAAAAAAATGTGTTTTACTATGGTAGGCCGGGGACTTTTGAATTGACCTGTTACAATATAATATTGTACGAGTTTAGCTATTGAAGAGTTTGCTCAGAATTGACTTTTTACAATATTTTAATGAATTAAAAAACGACGCACTAAATTTCTAAAAACTTATATTTTAATGAGAACATATTTCGATAACGATTTTGCTATTGAATTTTTTATTAAGTCCACACGATTTCATAAAATAATAATAAAAATAACAATAAATATACGTGAAGAAAGCTTTGAACCCAATTGCACGATAATTAGTTCATCAAATAGTATAAAAGCAAAAAAAGTTTTCAACTAGAATCAACTCAAAGCAGTATTTTAAAACTGCAAACAAGTCCTAAACTAAATAACGAAATGAAATTCATTTATGCAGCTTTCTTAATTGCTTGTGGTAAGAAAAACTACTTTGAACGAATTATAAATTGATAATTAAATTTCTATTTATTTCCAGTGATTGCTATGGCATTTGCTGTACCTGCAGCAAATCCAGGACCTTCTCCACATCCGTCTCCAGCCTATCAAAGATATTATGACGGTGGAGGGGGATGGGGTGGCAGTGGATGGTTTGGTTAAATTTAGAAAAAATCGTTCTAAATAAAATATTCGTAAAATAAAAAGAAATGTGTTTTTTTCTTAAATGAATTTCTGAAATTTTCATACGCGTAAATTGAAACGTGTGGAAAAATAAGTTTTCTTTCTGACTGAATTTTTAGTATAGCAAAACATGTGCAAATTTTCGACTACACAAACTCAATTCCTCATATTTAATATATTTCTTTCGAAATTTATTGACCAATATTCCTGGAAAATTTGAGGATAATTAGGGTTAGTAAATACTCCAACAAGATTAAAATTAGATATACAAAAATATAAAAAGATAATCCTCTCTAGGGATTTCTTGGGAAATCATATCTTATTCTGGTTTGAATAATAAATACACATTGCCAAAAATATAAATAAGTATGCCTTTCAATGAAATAATCATTATCGTTTTTATATAGAAATTATATTCTTTGATATTAATGTAATTACAGAAAAAAAACTGTCTTTATTATGAAATTTTTATTACATTAGAATTCGAAGATAATAAAAATTCATATTAAGAAATTCGCCCACAATATCGGTTGATTGATCATAAAAGGACATAATGAAAATGACTGTGTACTTTTTGATAACTACGAAATTGATTGATTTTCCATTTTATTAGCAATGAAACATAAAAGAAAGCCCAATTCAAAATAAATATGGTCGGTAATTAATTTCGAACTTTGTGAATCACTATTTTGGAGTTAAAATACAATACAATATATTAAACCAAAATTTATTTATTTTATAAAAACGATAAAACGACACATAAAAGAAACATACAATTTCTTCTTGAAATATGTAAGCTGGATTATGTATCTTGGAACATGTATCTTGAAACATCTCTGACATCAAAATTTGATATTTTCATTACTCCATAATATTACTCTTTATACGGTGTGACATAGGAAAATATTAGTATAACCTAAGGTATGGTTTGAAAAATCAATTACTTGAGTAAACAGCATTAATCCATTATTTTGAGTATTCAACGCCAAGTATTGGTGTACGAATAATAAGTAGAAGAGAGTTTTTGTGAATATTTTAAGTGTTAGTTCCTGTATAAATAGGCAATCTTTTTTTTTACATAATTGTTAGAATTGTTTATTAAAGCTAGATTTACTTCTCTGTTGCACTAACATAATGTAATCTGAAAAAAATGATAGATAGCTAAAGAGAATCATATGTATTTTTAAAAGAATATTTCCTCTTTTGTATTTTTGTTACGTTTTTCTTTTTCTTTCATATGGTAATTTATTTCTTTCGTAAGCTATCATTTTTCCTTAAAAATTTTGAATTCTGGCTTTTAACATAGGAAGGAATTAATCCCTTTAAGACGACCAATTACTCAATTATTCACTAACCTGGAAAAGTAATTAATTAACCATGTCCTAGTATAACCTATTGTAGAATTAATTGTTTGCTATATGATATGGTGATCTCTTACTAATGGCTAATCCCTTAAATTTAATATGCTTTCTCCCGAACCTGCTTCGTTTCGTGGCACTACCATAAATGAGGATTGTACAATCTGTTAGTGCACATATCTACTACATTAGTGTTACAACAGTTTTTAATACTTTGGACAAGAAAAAATTTAAATATTTGAAAAGACTTTGTAAAACTTTAACGTTTTTACAATTACATTTATTAATAATAAGAAAGACATGTATCAAATATTGCTCGTAAATTTGATATTTCGTAAAAACGAGATAAAATAAAGAAATTATAATATTTCCAAAGAAAAACTTTAAAAGTTCGTCTCATTTTAATATCGAAATTGAATTGGTATCAACAACTTTCTGATAGGCGATGGAGTTGCAAAATTTGATAAAAAGACAAACTTTTTTTTGTGTAAATAGTTTGAAGAACAAACTTTTTCAGTTAGAGTTAGTTTTGTTTAATAAGATTACGAATAAGGTTCCAAGTTTCTTCGTCATTTTATGAATTTGTCAAAAAAGTTTCATAGTTTTGTATAGTTTAGGTAAATTTAGTCTTCAGCAAATACACGAAAAGAATTTTAATTTCAGTCGTTTTGAATTTCTTGTGTTTTTTCTTTTCAAGATCCAAGATCTGTGTGGAAAAGTTAATTCACATTTCATTAGAACTTTTGTAACTTAAATTTTGGGACTACTTAATAAAATCGAAGTTTTTCATTTTATAATAAATTCCATATTCGATTGCAAAAGTCTGAGACTTTTATTAGAATCGACAAAGCTAACGTATACACAGTTCTACTAGCGTGATATTTGAGATATTTATTTCGGAAAACTCTTTTATCATATTATAAAAATAATCTCCTTATACCATAATTTTTTTGTTGACTTTAATAATATATAATTAAAATGAAATTTTTATAATAATTTATTTCGAAATTAATCCAATTTTGTTTTACTTTGATATTATTAAAATAATAATTTCGTAATAAAAATTTGTTTTGTAATGTTTACATATCAATTTAGGATACCTACTAAAATATTATGGCTCAAAAGTTACAACCAACCCATTTTGTTGAAAGGATCCAAAATGGGTCTTTACACCTAATTTATGGTATTTAAATTTTACAACATTTATTCGCACGAAATTAAGTCATTTGGAAAAATATATTCTGGCGAATTTTAAGTCCTTTTAAAGTTATTATTTGATATAATAAACCATCGGTTATTTCTTTTATGATTATTTCGGGTTAAAATTAATTATATAAATATATAACAATTTTATTGCTTCTATGTTGAATTACGTCAAATTGAATTAAAGTCTTAAATCGTTACATTTTACAGATAAAGGTATCGAGCAAGAAAAATAAATTTGATATTGCCGAAGCAAGAGATCGAACATGAGACTCCTTAGTATTAGTTATGACAGCTCTAGACGGCTTGAGCTACTACATTTTCTATTTTTATTTATCTTACTATGCTCATAGTATCATTTAAAGTTAAAACCTTTGAATGATAGTTATTTCTACAATCATTAACACTCCTACATAAGAAATGTACTTCTTTGCAAATAAAATCACAGTGACTATAAAGAAAATGAGTTATATTCTTATCCTATATCGTAATTAAGTAAAGTTCATTCATTATTATCAAGCAATAAGAAGTCAGAGTGTCTGTCATATATAATCAAAAGCTAAAAGAAATGAATTCGTATAAAGCAAATACAAATGCTAACGAATTGGTTCACCATTTTGGGTACTACATCAATTTTACGGAGATTTCTTAAAGGCAATGAAATAGACATTAAATTGGAAATAGGCACATAAATAAAACTGTATTCTTTTATCATTTTAGTTCATTTTGAAAAGGATTTCTTTTTTATGTGCTGACAAACAATACTCGTGATTACTATGTAAACATTCACTTTCACAAAATTATCCTAATTTATTAATCATATATGGACTGGGATAAAGAAATATATTCTTCGTGTCGATAAAAATCTATTTTTGGGCTACATTTGGGGAAAAAAAACTGCTGGAATATACAAAAAAAAAAAGAAAATATCGATAAAAACAAAATGATCGTTATTCGCAGAATAAAATGCTAAATTGATGTGAAATTTATTTGTTATTAGTTTCCGATACATCCAATAAGACTTCTTATCAAATCCTAAGTTACGAGTGCTGATCAAAAATATTCTAAACAGAGTTGTATGAGTCTAAAAGTTTCTTATGGTATTATACCCTGTCTAACTCCTTCAAAATAGTCTGACAATCGAACAGCTTCTACAAATACACTACTTTATCGATTATATTAATTTTTTCACCAAAAATTATTGAAAAAAAAGATACAAATGTACAAAAGTTTCGCCATTTTTCTGAAACTCATTTATATTGAGGCGTCAAAATGGCGAGGATATTCTACAGATTGTAAATCGTCTTTCAAAATTAAAACAAAACTCAATGTTTTCTTACTAATTTCTTTTTTTTTCTTAAAAATTATCAAAATTAAAAGGATAGTGAAGACTTTAATTACGAATATTATTATAGAGAGAAAATGTTTTATTTCATGACATACAAAGGGAATTGTTCGATCATCGCGCCATCTAACATTTTTATCAAAAAAAACCTTTTCAAATAATTGTGACAGTTTACCTATCTTTTAAAAATGATCATAAAAAAGGCCTAAGGACAATGATAAGCGTTAGCACTTCCATTGCAGTATATTAAATGGTCCAAAATATCATTGCATTATTGATGACGACAAAATAAAAACATTGATCGAATTCGATCGACGTTTGACGATCTGAGAGAATACTCAGAATATAATCGTAAAGAAATCGAGAATTGAAAACTATCACAAGTATCACAAGTATCCAGAGTTAGTGAATCGCAAACATTTTGTATTTTATTATGATTCGCCAAAAATTCAGAGAGCTTTTCTGGGAACTTTTAATGCACCCACTATATTGTATTGACTTTGGCCTATCAGAGAATTATTTGGTTGGATCTCTGCAGAACTTCTTGAATTGAAAAGAAAACCTTTGAACGGTTGTTCGCTCAGAAAACTTAGAAGTTCTATATCGATAGGATAATCCTCTGTCAGGAAAATGAAAAAAGTCATAAAGCAAAATGGAAAAACTCGGTTCTCATTTAAATGCAACTATTTTTTGGCCCATCCAATATATAATACAAAGAAACATGCTTTTTAAGAAATAACACTTTCCATGGCAGTTACACTAATGTTTCTAAAATATTCAGCCTATTAGCAATTGAAACATTTCTAACCAGGAAAATGTAACATTTTTTGAAGATTACTTGGAAATTTCAAGGCAGAAATTCATATAAATGTCATAAATAATCCTTCAGAGTGAAATAACGAAAAGTAAATATGAGTTTGTTTAAAAAAAATGGTAAAAGAAAAACGTAGGACGTTGTTACGATCTTTTAAAATATGACACATATTATTATTTGATAAAAAGCCTGTTTTAATATTCAGTTAAAAGAATTTTAAAATTCTTATTCTTCAATTATTAGTATGTCTTGTGCAGAATATTTTTCTTTTTCTTTCGAAAGCTCCCATAAACTACTTAATTCGAAACAGGAACAGAATTTTAATATTAATTTCAAAAAGTCTTTTAGAAATTTGACCCAAGAACCTTTTTCATGTTTTGGAAATAGAAATGTTAGCCTATATCAAAAAATTTAAAAACATGATGATACTATTTTGATTAATAAATCATGTTTTTAAATGAAAAAATGAAGAAAATTTTATATATTTTTCCTTTTTATATTGTAAATTCCGCTCAGGTTTTATCCACTTCAAATCTGATTTATAAAATCAAATGGTTTATGATTTATTTAATCTATACTAGTTTATCATTTCTTCACTTTCAAACAACTACAAACTATATAAAAATTATTGCTTAAATCAATAAACATATAGAAAACTTCAATTTAGCTTTCATATTGTAATAGGTGTCATAAGAATTTATTGGATCGAATGTCAAATTCAACAGTCTTCAAAGTTTTCTAAGCACTCCGTATAATCTTTCTAAATAATAACTCAATTATTTATAATATTTTCAATTCTATACAAATTATTGACTATATATATATTTGTTCAAATCCCATCTCATATGTAAAATACTCAACAGTACAACATTAAACATACAAGTATATAACCAAAACGTCTGACTTTTAACATTATCTTTTCGTGAATAAATTCATCAAAATTTTGTTAAACAATATATAAATCACAATTTTTGACATCCTTATTTTAGGTATCTTGAATTCTAAGAAATATTTATTCAATTTTTGTGGCACATATGTGTCAAGAAACATATTCAAAAAGGATATTTATATACAAAACAAAAAACATAGTAACTGAAAATTGGCCTATAGCCGATTTTTTGATGCCCTATGGTAGAAATGGGACATAAAAACAGTAAGCTTTTTTCTTCATAACTTTGTTTCTTCTTTTCAAAATTTCCTCTAATTTGCAGGTAACCTAGACCCTGACAGTATATATCTAATTTGCCAATTTTATCCAAATCGGTGAATTAATTTTTAAATTACATCAAAAAAAACTTTATGAACAGACTTATTTTCCCCTAGGATTATTTATTTCATCACTATCCTTCAACCGATTCTGCTCGAATTCAACACGGTATCGTCTATTTACATATTTATATAATATAATTAATTTAAACAAAATTGATTTACAAATTTTCCAGTTAAATCCGAAATACTATATAAAAAAAACCGACAAAACTATCTGGTCGCCATGGTTTTTGCTTAATAACTTCCCACCCCTTCGATAGATTTTGCTGAAATGCAAAACCATATCAAGTTAAGGAATATTCAACTCACATTCTAAATTTCAACAAAATCGGATAACGCGTTTTTCAGTTATCTTGTACACGGCCGAATGGACATGCATAAATCGATATAACTTTTGATTCCCTACACAACCAAACCCTTGAAACTTTTCTAAGATGAATCTTTCTATGCGTTACACACTTAGTGACAAAACTAATATACCCTATGGTAGTAGCTACCATAGGGCATAATGAAATGAAATCCTAGAAAATATTCGTTAATGTGAGGAATCTTCGGTGAAAGATTTGTTAATCGAAATTAGGTTCATCTACTTATATACATATGGTAGAATATAGGAATGATAAAAAATATAAAAAATTGGATCAAATTAAATAAAGCTTTATCAAAATTTTCTTGTATTATTAAAAAACAAAAATTATTATTTATTATTCATTGAATTTGTTTTATCTGGATGATAATCTACAGGATTTATGAAAACCATTACAAGATAAGTATGCAATTACACTATATATGAGACCGAAAAAAGTTTCCCAAAAGAAATCTTTTACAGAAATATAAATTTGAATCAGTGGCGTTTCATAAAAATATCCTGATTTTCATCTTTATAGGGTATTAGGATTTTTTTTGAAGGAACAAAAAAATATACATCCTATCTCAATATGACGATTAACTATTTATGAACAATATCCAAATTTCCATGAAAAGGACTTTTGATGTTTATTCGTGTAGAAAAATTTTCTATGAGAGCTATTTATTTCTATAGAAAAATATGTGATAAAAGAATATCTAATGTTTCCATGGTAAATGATGTATTCTACTTATAGAAAAGTGAAAACCTAATTAAAATTAAAGAAAATCAATATGTCAATTTTAAATTAATCAAAAAAAAAAAACAGGATATAAAAAAAGGTTTATTGTACGTCCATTTATCAAGAAAGGACAAGGATGCTAATTAAGTCTAAATACTCAGAAATTGTTTTACTGAAAAAGTTTTAAGGATAAAAAGGATAATAAAAGCTCCAAACAGAGGTGCATGTCAAAAAGAATTTTAAAATATTTCCTGATAAAAGGTTGAGATGGATATATGAGGCTTCCAGATGTTTTTGAAAATTCTGTTCTTTCTAAAGTCCCTCTTTTATCTTCTACATAAATTCACTGTCACTGAACGAGTGTTTTGCATTTCTTCTATTCATATATCTGTGCGTCTATGAAATCATATAACTTCCTTATCCTCTGAATATCAGATACGCTTCTGAATTCATCAAATTTCATAATCAATTCATTTTAATGTCACTCATAAATCACAGAAATTCGAGCAATTTCGAACGACAAATCACTAGTTTTAAAATTCATGATTTATTTGAGCTCGACATTTTTCCAGATCTGATAATCTTTGAGCTCGTGTAAATCCTTTTAGTATACACTTTGCGCTTTTAAAATTTAAAAAAAAAGAAACTCCTTTAATCATCATCATGATAACAAACGACGTACATAGTTTATTTATCAAAAAAAGATATACTTTTTTTCATCTCTCTTTTTGTGTATCCAAAAAAGCATTACGATAAATGTTAGCAGTTTTTGCAATTTCATCTTTTTTGGGGTCCTTACCGTGAAAAGAAGGTGAAATCGGATTTATTCACGATTTTTTCTTTACTCCTGCGAATTTATCCAAAGTAAAAGAAATAAAAAAACTTAAAAATAGCAAAACTACTATATTCCTATAGAAACACTTTCGATTTGAAAAGATAATAGCAAACTCGTTTAAGACACGATTTTTTACGCGACCGAGAATGAAAAACATTCGAATCGAACCAGAGCATCTTTCGAACTGTTTACATCTACTAAATTTTTTGAAACTCGATGAAACTTTGGTCCATGAATGAAAGCTTCCCATTCGATAAGGACCGTATCAAGGAGATAATTTAACATTTAGAGAGCATGACTAAAAAAAAGTTATATATACGTGTATATAAGATTTAGTAAAGAAAAGCAGAAAATTTTTTGTAGACATTTTGTCACATGTATAAAAACAAAATAAAGGGAAAAAAAAAACATATAACAAGAAGATACAAACATACAATATATTAAAAGTATAAGGGCAAAATGGGGAAAAGCTTAATTTCTATGGAAAATTAAAGCTTGTTACTTTTCACAATCAAAGATTTTTCTTTTTCGAGGACTAAAATTATACTACACAATTTGAATTATGGGATTTAATAGAAGAAAAAAAAGTATAATAAAGTGAAAACAAAGTATATACTATATAGATAGAAAAGATCGTCTTTTAAAAAAAGACGACACACTAATACTTGTGGTATAAAATTTCCTTTTTTTTTTCATTTTTATTCGAAAAGACAAGAAACCATTCTTATACATTATAAATTTCATGCATAGTCATTCCTCCGTAAAGCCCCTAAGGCGACATTGTTGACAAGTACGTACTTTTTATCTATATGGTTCGTTTGCCAATCACCAAAACTTTAAGAAGTTCAAAATTTATACGTATAAACGACTGTAGTAATATCCAAGTAAAAATCAATATAAAATTCGCACTCTATATATATCTGAAGAACAATACAAACTGAAAGGGAATATTATCGTATGATGTGACACACATAAATTATTGAAACACAGTTTGATCCTTCGTAACAAGATAAGAATAGGGACTTTAGTATATATTTTATTGAATCAATCAAAGCCGTTTACGAACATTTCCCTTGGCGCCAAAAGATAAAAGATATATTCTATACAACACCGATTTCGATATCTTGTAAGCTAATCTAGAAAAAAAAGGAAATTTATATTGGAATAATATACTTTATTTCAGGGACTAGAGAAAATTTGGAATGAAATTTGCTGTTAGTCGCAATACCACGAGTCAACAATAGCCTGTTTGTGCATTAAAAAACCATACAAAATGTCCAAGGATCACAAATCTTGTGCGCGATCGAGGTGGACACTTGTCTATCATCGTGTACAAGCGATTGCTCCACTTTTATAGCTCAAGTGTCTATCACAATTTTTAGAGACCATCTTATGTGCACAAAGCTTTTTCGATAACGTATAATATCCTTCGAGTAATTTGATTTGATTTGATGAAATACCCTGTATGCTTGTGCATACTAGTACGTGCACATAATATGTAATAATAAGTTTTCTTCAGCTGTTGAAATTAATACGACTTAAGCTTTTACAACGCTTTTTTAAAAAGAAATTTTGTTGTGTCAACAAAAGAATTTCCCCAAAAATAAGGGTGGTAGGATGAAGAATTTGAAACATAAATGTTTTATGGTAAATACGTGACTTTCATCTATAGTATATAAGCGCGAACATTTTCTTTTTTTATTTCGCGTTTTTTAAATATCACAAATTGCTTTTTATTCGTTTATTTTTTCTTCCTAACACAAACTAAAAAATTAGAATTCAGAAATTTTCTGCTAATAGGAAAAATTTCACAGAAAATGTTGGTAAATATGAATTTTCAAAATTCGAAATTAAAAATTTAATTTAGAACATTAAAAAATTTCTTGAAATTGAATACTCTTAAAAAGTCACGTCAATTCGAAATTAAATTAAAAATTTTAGTCTAAAAAAATTAGAATTTCTTAACAAATCCTCCAAAAAAAGCATTATTTTAACTTTTTGTTCTTTTTTTTTATATACAAAAAGGACGAAGTAAACAAACGGCAAAAGTAAATGTAATTACAACAATTTTCTTGTGTCTTATTTAAACATAAAAACAACAACAAAAATCATAAGAAAAGATCCTTAAGGTAAGTTTGTAACTTGATATTAATATTTACAATAGAAGTTGCGAAAAACATTGAAGAAGCTTTCATGTTTATAAAAAATATGTATAAATTCAGGTGTGAACATTTTCTATGAATATCAAGATTTTTTTCTTCAGAGGTTTGACTTTTCCACTATCTTAAACTTTAGAACGATATTGTTGTGACCTTTTTCCCCATTTTATTTGAATATTTAAAAATCAACAGGATTCTTTTGAAGTATTTTAATAAAAAATCAATAAATTGAGATTAATTTTTGAATAGGTGGAGAAATTCATTTTA
The DNA here is from genome assembly GCA_963422695.1 of Xylophagus ater. NCBI lineage: Eukaryota > Metazoa > Arthropoda > Insecta > Diptera > Xylophagidae > Xylophagus > Xylophagus ater. The sequence goes on from OY730478.1 coordinate 7,247,096, forward strand.
ATATGAAATTTCCCAGGCAACCCAAACCCATATTTTTGGGAGTACTTTAAAGATTGCATACGTCCCTATTTATATTAAAGTTCAAATGAAATTTTCATACACTAGTAAAGTAACAATTGAAAATATACTAACAATGCACACACTGGAAGAATCCTTTCTTCTAGATAAATTATTTTACATTAATTTACTGAGATATCCTATTTCGTCCTTTTAAAATGTGTTCTTATCTGATTCTTAACTTGACTTTATAACAGTTCCAGTTGTAAAGTTCAATCAAATTAGAAAAAAAGATTTATATTGATCAAATAATTTTTCATATCCTTTAGTATCCTTTTTGAATACAATTTGGTAGTAATATATAAGATTAAAGCATAGATTTGATTTCAGCTGAATATCATATTTGTTTGTTTATGTATTTTTTATCCTTTTTTCGCACAGACAGACAGCAGACAGGTCCACGAGCGGACATTTTCTAAAGTTAAGATTTTTAAACTCAGACGACCTCAAAGCAAAAAAATCCATTAAAATCTGATGATCGCAATTTTTTTGCCAGCTCAAAGCTATAATTACTGTAGGAGGAAAGCAAAAACAATGGTAGTAACAAACACTAAACGAAACATAAAATGATCTCCATAGAACCTGAAGAAAAGTCTTGTTGTAATTCATTTCTTTTACAGAAATTACTAATTTTTAAATCAGAAACATAAAATACTATCAATAAATCGATAATAATTCCTTCTAAAAATCCGCTTATATTCAAATCCCAATAAAAAATTTATTAAATCTTAAATTTACCTAAAACTGTTTTCCATTTCCACTAAAAAAGCTTTCGATATTTTTATCAGATGACTAATTTTTTTTCGAAAGTCCTTTAATTGTAGAACAAACTAAAAAAACAAAATCTTTGAAGTTATCTCTGGAACACAACAATATATCTTGTCGAATCGAAATGTAATAAATCAATCCTAATGGACTTTGGAAATTACATTTTATCATTCAATTTTTTTATAGAGAGGAAAACAAGGTAGGTCCTTTAGGCAAACTTATTTAAAAGACAAGGAATTTTTTTTCAACATTATATTTTGTTTACAATTTTCACTTCTGTTTTCTTTTTACTAAAGCAATAAAAGTTTGCGATAATTTAGATTCAACCATCGATGAAGAATTTATCGGAATTTAAAAGTTTGTTAAATGATTTTGTATGGAATTTCTATAATAGCCGCAATAAATGTGAATTTGAAGAAGTACCGAGTTAAATATAAAAATTCTAGATTTTAAATTTGGGTATAGAAATAGTAACTAGATATTTATAACTTTCGATAGCATACCAGAAGATATATTAGTTTCTTCACTACATTTGCAATGCCCTTGCATAGAAATAATCATCGGAGAACGGTCCCAATATGCTGCACTCAAAGAAAAGCTTAATGATACCATTCATATTTTTAAAGAACTAAATTTTATGAATGCTTTTCCTATATTTGATTAAATTTTGGATCTAAATACCAACCCTAGTAGCATTTTTGAACTTATCTAAGATATATCCTCAAAAATGGTACGAAGAATCTCGTGGTTTTGGCTAGAAAATAGAATATATTAATTTATTTTCTAAAGTACTGTATCAGTGTCAAATTTCTATTTATTTAAAGCTACCTGCACTAATAGCGAAAACTAAAATACTTCACAGGATAACTCGAAAATGTGTTGTATCATTTTTATGAAATTTCTAGTATAGGCTTATAGGTATCTTATTTGAACAGAATCTGTAAAGGACGAACGAAGTTATTGGGACAAGGTGAACAATAAGCTTTTAATTTTTTTGATTTTCACATTCCTTTGAAAAAATAGTACACGAATTTCATGAATGAAAGAATATACAAATATACATGTCGGCCATTTTAAATATTTATTTTGATACTTTTTTGACATCACATGTGACTTTCTTTCAAATAAATAATCAGAATTTTTCACATAAACAATGTATTTCAAGTCCCCTGTGACGTAGGTGCGCAGAAAAAGCAATTTTAAATATGGGAAGGCGTAATCTGTATATTCTTATATTCATGCACGAATTTCATTAAAATTGAATTTCAAGGAATCCTATTGATATGGAGAAAAAATAAGTTTTAACTTTCTATAGATTACGCTTAATTTTACCCAAAATCAATTACCAAATTGCAAGATAACCTAATTTTTATAATCAAATTAAAAATTTTATGAATGTCTTTCTCCATTAAATTCTTAATCAAAAATTCATATAATATTTAATTTATATTCTTTAAAATTAGCAACAAAAAAAAAATTAATTGATATAATGAAGTTCAAGAAAATATAAAAAAATTTCCCAGAATTCTGTACTTTATTCGAATTTCGTCTAAAAATGAGTAATTTGAAAAGCTTTCAATAAATATCTTTTGCCATTGTTTTTAATTAATCCCTATTAAAAAGCAATTATTATTATTACAGATTCCTTTTAAATATCCAAAGCTAAAGATTTTCTTCTTCTTCTCAAATAGAAAATGTATCCAATTTTCAATAATATAGTCTCCTCAATACTGACCTACTTGACATTGAATCTTCGCTACTTGACCCATTACCAATAATCGTAATTAGAATAGACAAAGTTTTAAAAATATTTTCTTAACTTTTAGAATTGTGCAGAGTTTTAGAATTTGTATATTCTATAGATCTTAAAAGATCAAAGTTAGAATCCAACCAAATTGGATTAAGTTATTATAAAAGGGATACAAAACTTAAAAGAAATCTTAAACAATTTTCTAAGAAGAAAAAAAATTAATATTTTATAGGACTAAGCTGGTTATATATTAGGCTAGAAAAGGATTCATTACTTGGGATTATAATCTTTCAAAAACAGGAAGAAAAAAAAACAGAATTTATAATACAAATTATGTACAGCAAATGGTTCCGTAAGGACATAGCTTTAGACGAGTTTCTTAATACCGGATATGGGAATATATATTCAAAGTATTTTTAAAGAACTTTTGTTTTAAATCTTAAAATTTTTACAAAACTTTCTCAATTTCTCTCTAGAGTTTAGTCTAGGATATAAAATAAGATATAAATTTGATATTTTAAAACTTCAATAAAATTCCTAGAAGTATGTATTTTATGATACACTTGAAGAGAAGTTTTTTTATGATATTGTGTTATCCTTATAAGTTTCATAAAGAGTTCGTTGATACAATATGGTAGGAAGGATTGCATCAACTTTCTTTGCAATTTTAAATTATTCTTTAATACTATCTAATTTTATGTTAACAACATTGTTTTTTAAAAATTCCCCATCACCAAATCGAAACAGATTTATTTACAATTCCTATCATTTGTTCTACCACCCATTTTAAGGCTAGCCCATTCCTGGAACTATTTCTAATACAACAATTTAGAGCTCGATTATAATTAAATAAAAGAAAAACTATCTTCATGTCTCAAAAAGGCAATCATCGATTTTCCAATGGATTTAAAATTTTTTTACGACTTCTGAAAGACAAATAAACTTCCTATTTTTATTTCAGAAATTGAATGAGACCTAAGTTTATTTATAAAACTCTATCCGATCCGACATAAGTGAACCTTTTTTTTCCAATTTCTTCACATGCTACAAATCAACTCAACTAAATAACATTTTCCTCTGAATTTTATATATGTATTTACTATTTTTCTTTGATCCTATAATACTTTTTTCTCACGTAAAATCATCTTCACTATTCCTGTTTCTTTATTATGGTTGGGTTTCCAATAAAAAAAACAAACTCAATTTCTTGCCCACCTACAAATTCGTGATTTATTTTGTTCAATGATTTCTTCTGAAGACCATTATAAGAACCATCACCATCATCACCATGATGGTCTACAAAATCCTAAAGAAGTTGAAATAAGGAAATCACATTGAAGAACATAGGAAAATATTGACAAATCGAATTTTCATAGATGTGTATTTATAGTTGACACCTTTCACGATGAATTTTACTTTGTCATTGAAAGTCCAACACAAACAGATGAGATGAAAATTTACGAGAATTGCATGTTAATTTCGAATAAAGTTAAATTGAATGAAAATAACATTTATGATTGTATTATACCAAAATTTTATCAATAGTCGGAATTTTTTGTTGAGTATCAAAAGTTTATCTCATGAATATAAAATTTTATCGACTTATATATCGAATACGAAATTTTAGGTTTTCATTTATTTTATGTGAAAGCTTTACCAAACTCTTAAAAATAACAATAAAATTAGATTCGTGTTAGTCGACAACAGAATTTGTTGTTTGAGAATAAATAAATATCAGAAATCTTTAACGTTTTCTTTTTTTCTTAAGAAAACGTGTTAATTTTTAAAAACAAATCAATAAGAAAGTTTTCTTTTTATTAACATCAATTATTTTCCAAATAATAAAAAGAAAATTTTAGTTTTGTAGATTTTTCAAATGATACAGTTGAATCGTTTTCGAAGTAACGACCAATGTTTTAGATTCTTATCTTATGTTGAAGAGATGTATTAAGTAGGAACGGATAATTATCAAGATCATCAACTGCTACCAGAGCTGGGTTTAGACCTTTAAAGGCCCGAAACACTTTTAAAATTTTGGAACTCCTACTATCCTTAAATTTCCCAAACACACAAATTTGAAAATGAACATATAAACCATTTATAAGTCGATAAATAATAGATATTCAGATATTTCGAAATGAAAGTAAACTGCGCAAAAATAGGAACTTCACATCTTAGTGAAACACCCTATATAGGTATATATATAGGGTGTCTCCATAATAGGTGCAAATTTAAATTTCGCGCTATTTTCATTTCATTCAGTTTACAGTAATAAAATCTTGACATCTGTCATCTGCCATTGTTTCGATTAATAGTCATGGAACTCTGCACGAAGGAACGACATTATTATTGACAGTTTGTCAAGTTTCGAGCGCCACAAATTTTAAATCGTACATTTCTTTCGGAGCAGTCTTTTTTAATAAATTATTAAATTCCCCGTCGAATGAGGTATGGATCACACCTGTAGGACCCAGAATACCTAAGATATACGTATACCTTGATACTAGAGAATTTTTAGATTTCCTGTCCTAGAAGTAATATTTCTGAAAAACGCGAATGGCATTTAATTCCTTATTAAATTGATCGTCGAATGAGGTCTGGATCGTATCTATAGGATGGAGAATACCCGAGATTTACACATACTTCAGTTACGCAAATCAAATCTTGCACTTCTTATTGGGACACCCTTTATAAGTTGGAGCCAAACACCAACTTTGGCCAGAGCGGGTTCTGGTTCTGCTATTTTAAAAAATGGCCAGAACGCATTCTGGAATATTATTTATTGCCATAACGCGGTACCAGATTGGAAAATCGTAAACTATTATACTTGTATATAGATGTGTATTTTTTAAAGGTTTTTCACGATTTTCCAATCTGTAACGTGGTCTGGCAATTATCAAAATGCCAGAAGGCGTCCTGGCGAAAGTTTGTCTTTCATTTCAACATATATTATAGAAGTAATATCTTCTAATTTCAGTATCATTAATCATAAAATAACAAAAGCTTCATAAGACCAAGAATCCAGCACACAGTAATTGTATATGCACATCGCAAATTTCATCTTATACTATCATTAACAATAAACTCTTAAATGTCGTATATTATTTCCTGGCAAAGTAATTACTCTCTAATGCATTTTCCAGTACAAAAACTTTTTGATTAATAATAATTGTTGTGCCATTTTAATAGAACATTGCATTTTCTTAAATGAGATTAATTTTAACCCAACGCCGCACTTATAATGGCGAAATTAAATCTTATATTGATAGTAAATATAATACCAAAATAATAATAATATTATATATGATATATATTTAATTTACAATAATCCGTAATATACCCATATAAGTTACTTTGAATATTTAATTTTCTGTTTATACCTCAAGAAATTACATAATTCCGGAATTACTCTATGAATAAGTTATTCTCTGAGGAGCCGAAATTCATGCTACACATAAGGATTCCTTCTGACATATACACATTTTCACTATTAATTCACATTTGTAATCAATTTTAGGTAATGTTATTATATATATGGAGCACGTGCCTAATAAATATTCATATATAATTTCAGTAAGGACTTATTCAAATTCAAAACATTGAAACTAATAATTCTTTCTAAAAAAAAATTTAATAAGTACACACACTCTGTAGCTTTATAGAATACATGAAAAACAAATTAATTAATTCCCGTGTGTTGTTATTAATTAATTATTTAATTTATTAATTATTTTTAAATATTATCCTTTATTCATATACGAACAAGTAATACCCCATTTTTAATTTGAAGGGATGTTTACAATCAGGAAGTTATTTTACGAACACATCTTTTGTTGTTTTTTGTTGTTTAAAGTAAAGAGCTAAATTCGATTTAGGGGTCACCTAATATAATGAAAGTGCCTTGGTTACAAAATTTCAAACTCAAGGAGTCAGAGAAAAGTACACAGTCATCTTTAAAAATATCGTTTCAAACCCAATTTGAGCTGAATAGCTTCCTGGAGCTTATAATCTTATAACTGTGACAAATTTAAAAATTTCATCTTAATATCTTACACATTTTCAGGACCGCAAGATTCGTTCGGTCTCTTTTGTTTGGCTAGATTGAAATATCTCCTTAGTATAACACGTGTCCTATACTGCTCTTCATCATTGAATACATTGTTACGTGCTACCCCTCTGGTTCAAATGTTATATGGAAATGATAACAGTTTTTATTTGAACTATGTCAATTCCTTCGGTGTTTCCAATTTATATACTCATCGTCCAAGTTCGAAAATATGCATGAAAATATACTTCTAGAACATCAAGAAACTTATTCTTGGTATTTTCTGGAGACATCAAAACCAAGTATGATCATTTGTGTGTCTAGTTCGTGTTTTCTTAGAATGTTTGGTGGTTTCGAAAACCATTCTTATTTATTCCATTTTGTCTTAATTAATTACGTGTTAGTGAAATATAGTCAATATTTAAGAGTTGCTCAAATTGATAAATTATTCACAAAATAACCGAAGAATTTATTTAGTTCAGCAAATTTAGAAAAGCTTATTCCAATTCTATATGAAATGAGATTACACAATATGCAAAAAACTTTAATTTCAAAATTTTGACTTCTTGGTTTGAAATTTAGATTAAAAGGTTTGCATAAAAAATACTTCAAAATATATTTAAATATACAAAACGTTATGAAATAAATGATTTGCATAATTCTCATGATCATATTTAGAAATAAAAAACAAAATGTTAAAAAAGCTTGTATAAATATGAATAAAAAGAAATGTAATACCAGTCAAGAAGGACTTTGGTATATGATTATGATGGAAAAAATATCTTAGAATAACGAATTTATAAAAAAAAGGTTTTAAATATTTAAACCTTTTTGAAATATCTTAAATTTTCGGCAAATTTAATAACCGCAAACTGGAAAACAATATGTTATTTTTTTAATTTTCCAAATTTGTAATATTTATCTTTTTATTTAAGCAAATTTAAATAATTCCCAAAGTTGAAAATTACTATGCAAATTGATTCCTATTTTACCACGTTTTTATTAACTCTCTTTCTTGTTTATTTGTTTGTCCAGTACAAATCTTGCAATCAATTTTTAACTAATTTCCCGACTAGCTAAACATTTGAAACTTTTAGAATAGCTCAGAACACGATGACAATGCATTCTTTTAATACTTTTAGCCATCTTTAGGCAAAATTTAATTCATTTTCAGTAAATTTTGTTTTGTATGGAAAGTTAGTTCGGAAAAAAAGTATATACTTTTTAATTCTATAAAAACATGGTATATAAAAAGTTCTTTTTATCTCATAATTATATATTTCTGTTATAATAGTAGTACCCCGACAACAATTCATAACAAAAGTTTGAAATTTATATGTAATCTGAGTTAATGTTCTAACTCATTTCTTACGATTTTAATTAATAGTTTCTAATTAATATCAAAGTCACCACATCCAATTAGAGATATCAATATTCATTTCAACATACTATACGTTTCACAAAACATTTACTTAATAAATTTAAAGTATTTTCTCTAATTAATACCCACTTTATTTAATTAGCAATTTGGGAATATGCCAATTCAGAGTTTGGTTCTGTTAAGTATACAGAATATTTCGAAAGCATATATTTGTTAGAGCTTCATACATATTGCATACAACATAAGTACAAGTATTAAGCGAAGTAATTGGTTGTTTTTTTTTTATTTCCCAGTCCAATTTATGTTAAATTTACGATTTGCACTTGAGTATAGTATGTAAGGAATAAAAAAGTAGCACAGTTTTTCATTTAAATTCTATAATAGCTTGGAATTATAGTATTTTTCAAAAAACTGATGTATGTCCCACCAATTCGTAGGTGGGACATGGGTTTCATCAGTCTGTAATACTTATCTTCACCAAATTGATGGTTCATACCCCTTTATCTCTAATATTGCTTGTATTCGCACTAAATGATGTTCAGGACCTTACCAGTTTCGCAGTCATACAAGAAAATTAATAGCAATTTATAAAGTTCAAAGAGAGAAAATACTTATCAGTCATTTGACAAAAATATAAAAATTGGAAACCAAAAAAAAACTCTTTATGCTTATGAAGACATCATGTACATATGTTACCATTTTTAGACAGAAAATAGATATAATAAAAAAATTTTGATAAAAGAAAAAGCAATAAACTACATCGGAAACACAATATGACATTCATTTTGAATGGGGTTTCTCTCCTGTGTAGGATAAAATCATGTTTACAACGAGGTGAACCGGTGTGAACTACGAGTCGAGTACATCCATTGTAATATCAACAAAAAAGTTTGCTTATCTATGGAAATTATGTTGCATGAAAAAAGGATGTCTTTTTCAATATATAAAAATGTATATGAACAATACAATATAAAAGGTTATACATTTTGCTTGTAGACAAGGATGTTTAGGTTATAGAGAAATTAAATGAACTAGTTAACCGAACAACTGGGAACCTTGATTTTGAAAATTAGTGTAAACCAGACGCTTTTTACACAAATTATTTTTATTTTTTTTTTTTTTTAACTATTGTTACTCTATAGCCAATTTACGGTTCAGGCACGGAAGGTTGAAAAAGGACTAGAGATTTTCTTGGCCAAAGCAATGCTTTAATATGCCATTTTACTATATAACTAACGCTGTTTTGAGCTTTTCCCTTCATAGATCAACTGCAAAACCAGTCTATAGCTTGTAAATGTGACTCAGAAGACAAATCTATACTAGTTCTTAGCTTTTAGATGTGGCTTTTTCAGAGGCCAACTGCAGAACTGACAAATTCTTTAGTAAATAACGCAAATATAATATTATTTTCCCATTCCAGATTTATTGTATTCAGTTCAAGTTGAATTTACTTAACTCCATTCAGAAAATCTATCGGATTCAGTTTTAGAATTAGCCCATGGAAACGAGAGTTGACACATAAACGCAAAAAAGACATAGCTAAAATTTTGGGGCTTTTTCTCCAATCGTACCAACTTTGGCTTTTCATTGTCAAATGCTAATTTTTCTTCCTTTACGATATAAAACAACAAAATGGTATTTTCGTGTGGTAATTTCGTTATTAAAAAGTCTTTAAATTTGTTGTCAAAAATGCATATGCAGAATAGCATATTTATTGTTTGTCGTTGCATAACAATCACAAAACTTTTATCGACATCATTCAATCATTGGGCGCATCCAGCAGTCCTAAGTACTTAGGACTTCTGGAAGCACTTTTCAGGTCTTATATCTAGGAAGACGACTGGATGCAATTCTTACTTTAAGCGCTTAGTGAAATTCTAGCATACAAATTTTTTGCTAACTCAAACAACGCATTTGAGGTTGTTGTTCACGCTAAAAAATGATTTGTGTAAAGGATAAATTGAGAGGTATTTTTGAAAACAGTTTCTGGATTATCCAATTTTAATTGGAAGTTTAAAAAAATTAGTTTTATGAAACTTTTTCATTTCCCTATAAAATTTTTATTTCATGTTATTTTCAATTTTTATTTACTCTCGACACGTATTTGCTTTAGTGAAAAATATAAAAATAAAACTAATTTGACATTTAGCACAGATAACTACTATTCCCTGGATTTAAGGAAACCATCCAGGAGTACAAAGAAATTCTAACTCCTAAGATTAAGAACTTTGACTAAGCGCTTCGGCCTGCTGGATGCAGCCATTGAATGAATTTATCCCTACTGTTTTGGAGAAAAATCACGTTAATTCATATTTTTAATTTAACAATATATTTTATTTACATTTCCTTTGAAATTAAATTAAAAACATATCATTTTCTTAAAAATAAGATTGTAAAATTATACTTTAATAATTTTCCTTTTATTATTATTTTCTTTAGTATTTATTTTAATTAATTAATTTCATAACAATTTTCTTTTATAAATTGGTCTAAATTTATTTCTGTTAAACTTTTAAAGCAATCTAAAATGTTTTCTTCTAATTTTTATTAGTTTTTTTAATTTATATTTATTTTACGAATTATAAAAAATTACATTTTCCATATTTTCTTGTTTAAATATTAAAAAGTTAACTGATTTTTTTATTTTTGTTATATTTAGCATCAATTTTCGATTAATTTGAAATATATAAATTTAATTAAAAGAAAAATAAATGACATCAGATTTTAATTTCTCCATAATTTTATTTACAATATATTTTTATTTTCATTTTAATTAAAGATTAATTTGCATCCAAATATATATCACAATATTTTTTTATGTTTTATTTAGTTTTTAATTTTCAACAAAATTAGATATTTTTAATACTTTTCTATATAAATTTCTATCAATTTTTGTAATTCAATAATTATCTTTTATCTTTTTAAATTGAAATTTCTTTATTTTGTATGATTTATTAAAATATATATAAATAAAAACTAATTGGAAAATTATTATTGATTCCCATTATGATGTTTTTTTTTAATACTTAATATCTAGATTTTCTTTTTTTTTACCATACTTTTAACCCCAAGTACGTTTCCCAGAAACTGTTGTTGCTGCATTCATTATGAAATTATGCATATCCAATATTTGAATACCTAAACAATAATTTCGTACATAATCTAAAAGTGTCCGATTATAATTTGGTGTATAAATGACCAGCTATGCTGTCACATAAAATTCACGACGTTTCTGACATTTCTCTCTAGCTAAATAACATAATGCCATACTAATGAGTACAGCAATTGCAATTCCCATTCCAATGCTAACCCACATTATTTCTTCATTGATCCCAACGTATGATTTTCCTGCAAAAAAGGAAAAAAAAGAAATCAATACAAACTTTATTATTTTATTCTCATTAAAAAATTTTTATTACCATTATAAATGTTATTAGAGTATCCAACTTTTCCAGCTACACGTCCTGCTGGCATTATTATGCTGGTATAATAAGTTTTAATTCAATCCAAATGGAGATCAAATTCTGATACTATATTTAAAAGTTTATATGAAAATAAGAATCCCTCTCGATTTATTCCATTAACCTAAAATGAGAAAATGCATAGGATTTTGTAAGAAAACTTTTTCTAATAAAGTTTTGATGTTTGAAAACTTTCTGTAACAATTTAGTTTTTGGAATTAAATAAAATGGATTAAAACCAAGTAACTTTGTAGAAAAATTTTCTGATTTTATAATTGTTAAACATACCGGAAAACAAGTCCTTTTGAAAGAAGGCATCAACAACGTTCAAAAGTAGTTGAATTTCTTAAAAACCAACTTATACTTATCTTTCCTTTTCCGCAATGGAAAATGTTATAAAGTACTTATATAGACTTATTTTGACCATTCTTAGAAATACATATAACAAAATTTTCTCTCTAGGATACCTCATAAATCATTTAGGACTGTACCATAAAAAGAGAAAAAGAAAAAACAAAATTTGAACTTCCGCATATAGTACTTACTAGGTACATAAATAACGGCCAAGGATCAGGCTATTAAAAGTAAGATATTTTCTTTGGAAATAAAGATCTCCTTTGAATTTTCCTTGTCCTTAGTTCCATCGTTATCAGCCATCTTGACTTTTATTTTATATGAAATGTGGTTATTGGCTCTTAGAATTCGCAAACTTATTATGTTGTCTAGACTTAACTAAGATCTAAGTGCTAACACATGTACGATACAAGTGCTTTTATGTGTTTTGGTTCAAATTTTATGTTACATTTGTTTTATTTTTATATTTATCTATCTTTTAAAAACATAGAAAACTTATTCTGTTAAATATTTCAACAAATAGATAAATATTCACCTTGTTTCTATCACAATAATTCTTTATCTAAGAAAAAAGCTGACTGTTGCCAAAACTTAAAAAGGGAATCCTTTTAGAATGTGCAAGGATTTTGTTTTTTTTGGATTTGATCCCAAAGTTTTTGGTTTCATTATAAAATATTGTAAAATGAATTTTGGGTTAGATCCAAGGCTAATATAATTCTCGCCAAAAAAAGGGACCTAGTTTTATATGTTTGTGGAACAATTTCTTTACATTAAAATTTAACCACGAAAAATTTAATGAGAAAAGATTTGTGCTAATAAAGTAAATACTAAATCGATAAGATAAATAAAATTTTCAAATTAATAACAACCAAAATATATGAATATGACCTATTTCAATTTTCGTAGAAAGTCGACACCTTAATTATAATTTTCCCCACCTATAAGTATGTAATTTAATATTTTTTTTTAGCAAAATTTTAAGTATGATCCTCGAATCCAAACATGAAAAATTTAAAATATGTCTGCTTGTTTAATTAAATCACAGTATAAATTTCCCAAAAAAAAATTCACAAATTAGAAGCTTATTTTGTCTCAAACTTTTTCTACAGTAAACTTTTCTTATTATTAGAACCTTTACCCATCAACCAAAAATTATTTAAGAATACCACAAAATGGAATGGTAATATTAACGATATATTTTTAGGACTAAACTTTCGCAAAAATTATGAAGACTTTTGGATTATTAAATTACAATATTTTCATTTTTCTTGACATGTATATAGAATGTACAGAATCCACACTTTCTTCAATTCATTGGTGAAAGTGGAATTACATATACACGTCCAGTGAGAATACTCCCATTATATTATAATACGGATATATAGTTTCCAAGAATCACCTGTGCCAATGTCTTCCTAGATATTTCATCAAGCCAGCGCATAGACGAAAATGACATCTTAACTTCAAGTGTGTGAAAAAAGAAAAATGAAAATGAACCAGCTGGTAAATTTAAAATTTGCTTAGATCTCAGAGTCTTTAAGATTTGGATTTAAAAATTACTGGACTCTCTTGTTTTTGAGTATTCAGTATAAAAGTATATAATAATTGCCTTTGCATACATTGTTTTGCATAATAGTGGACTATTTACATTTTCCAATCAATTAATTTTAAAAGAAAATCCCCAAATGGCTGCAATAAAATACATTCTGTAAAACAAAAGAAGAAATTGGAATTTCTCAATTGAAAAGAGAGTAGAATACGGATCCCAAAAGAACAGAATTTTCATGTCGGAAATTAACAATAGAGTTTCTTCGTTAGATATTTGCTTTCTACAACTTTATACTCCATTTGTTATCGAAAAAATGTCGTAAATATGTATGTACATATTGTGTTCGACCAAACCTAACGAAAATATTTCATATTCGAACCTTAACTTTAGAGAAAAGCTGAACTGGACGATAATACCATAAAGATAATCGATTTTTGATCAATTCACGTCTGATAATATTTTACTAAAATATAGCTAGTAAATAATTTGATTTTCAGAACTCACAAGAGTCCCAAATAAATTTTCCTGAATATCATTTAATTAACATTTGAAATATCGCTTTCCAAAACCATAATAAATCAAATTAAAATTGTAATTTGTATATAGAAGGAAATGCTTTTCATTTATATGCAAATATTAAACGTAATCAGTGTGAAAAGTCTCGTTTTTTTTTCGCTGACATCGAAAAATTTACCTATCTGAAAATGTTTTGTGTAAACTCATGAATATATGATGTAATATATCTCCTTAAATATGTTAAATGAAAACATGTACTATATATCCGAAACCATATGATAACAAAAATTTCCATTTTACATAAAAATTCATTAAAGTGAGCGATTTTCTGCTTTTTCAAATTTTAGTTATTTAAATGGTAATTTAAAAATTTTGCAAAAAAATACAAAATTAACCTTTAATACAGAGCTACTACTTCTCGAGGAAGCTGTTAGGTCATAGATATTAAAGGAAATTACTGAAATAATTGCTAGTAATTAGATATTTTTGTTTTGTTCTGAAAATTCTATTAAAGATTAGACTTGGGGTAGATTTTGCATGTATTTTACTATAATCGGCGTTTTATTATACTTTTAATTGTCATCAACAAAAAGATTAGACCTTAATTAAAAAATTGTTATTATTTTCAGACTGTTACTTAATCTTTAAGACATAAAAAACATAAGCTTAAGAACGTTTAAAATAATAATAAATGTCATATTAAAAAAAGGTTCGTGAACATTAGAATATCCTGTCTAGAATAGAAAGTACCAGTTTAGTATTCAATTAATGAAAATTTAGACTAATTCTATAATTTAAAGCATCTAAAAACCATGATAGCAATTATTTCAAATCTACTTTTACAGAGATAGAAAAATGTTACGTGCCAATATCAACTTTTATCTGATTTCCAGAACTACAAATAAAATGGGCATTACGGTCAACAGTATTTCTGATGGGGTTAACATAAATCTACTATATTAAGCTTCACTAGACAAAAATATCGTTTTTGTTTAACACTGCATGAATAATAAACGATTCCAATATCACAGGTTTTATAGAATTTCCAAAGATTATTTATAGCTATTAATGGTAACGATTGGATATCGGCATATGAAGGACACAATTTGGTTTATTTTAACTCAATAAATAAAAACTGGAAATGAAAATATTTGGATAAGAAAGACTTTAATGTGAATTTGGGGAAAATATATTAAATAATCACGTTTAATTGAAACTTTCAAGATGACCAAAATTACGTAATATGGAAACCACATTATGGTAGTCTCATGGAAAACTTAATATCAGTTTAGGATATAATTCATATCATAGTATATAAAATATCATAATTCACCAATATCGTATTACGTGTACCATTGTTAGGTTTCTTGTAAGAAATATTTCCAAATTATTAAATAAATAATTGATTTCCAATGTTTTAATAATATAATCTAATATATCTCGATTTATAATTAGTGTCTGTAGAACAGTATAGTATTCTGTTAACACTCTCCACAATATTTATTACTATTAAATTGTAAAATATAAAATCAATTAAACAAAATCGATTATAAATAAATGGAAAAACCGAGTTTATTAAGTTTAAATGTTGTGAAATAAATGAAAATATATTTGTTCAGTTTGTGACAGAAACACTTTTTCTCTGAAGTGGTAAATAAGGTAAATAAGGTAATTAAGTGGTGTATTAAATTAATGTTAAAAAGGATTGATAAATCTTGGATCCTTCCCAATTAAAAGAATCCAAAAATAAATATTTATTTTTTCAGAAAAAGGAATTTCAGGTTCTTCAGTCTGGCAAAACTGATACTGGGAAATATTATAACAAATAAAAGAAGGCTTATTTACCTTAATAGGTTTTCGATCTTATTTAGTTGGGTTAATAAAATGCACTTTAGAAATTATGAATTTTTATGTGATTGAACATACCGCTTTAGAAGGCATTTTCAACTCTCTTTGAGTAGTAATTGAGGAGTTGAGAATCTAGGGATTGCAAATTGTGACGAAGAAAAAAAGATCGGAGTTCGAAATTCTGTTCTAATAATTTTCGGAAGTCGGTCGAATTCAATTGAATTTTATTTTCCAAATTTTGCATTAATGACTGGGACTGTCCCATCATGTTTAATTTGATCTTAAAAAATCACTTCCTCCAGATCGTCAGATTCCGACTGGTCGTCTGGGGTATAGTTTCCATATTTGTGTTGGATATGAGTCTTTATGCAAAGTTTCCAATACCTTTGATTATTGTATTTTTCAATGGTCTGGTGAAAGTTTCCTGAATCTCACTATTCCACCATTGTGTAAAGATATGCATTTGTTCGTATTCGGCTTATTCGATCTTCTCAAGCGTGCTTCAATTTTTGTCAGAGTTGATCAAATTCGAAATTCTATTCTCTTAAACTCGGAATTCGAAATTATATTTATGAGAACGAATTTCGGAAATCTCGAATTTCGAATCTCGTATATGCAATCTCTATGAGAAGCCATCCTCTGATATAAAATTTTTATTTCAGAACTAACTGACCCGACAGACGAATTTTCCAATTTTCCGGGCAAATTTTCACATTTTTCTTTCCGTAAGAACCTTATTCGGACTGCTACGAAGGTTTTAGCAAAAAAATGAGCGAAATCGGTTCAGCCGTTCTCAAGTGGTTCAATATTTTTTTTATCACAAGGACTAAAATAAATTCTGTTATGTTATTCAAAAAAAAGGAACAATATTGTTGCATATATTTCTGTACAAATATTATTCTTCTGTATTCAACAAAATTGCATAAAAACATAAAAGCTATTGCATAGAAAATAGAAAATTCTCTATGTTTTCATAAAATTTACATTCTATTTGCGAAAAATAGATTCACCAAACAAACACAAGACAAAATGTATTCCATTCGAGATTTACAAAAAGACAATATTATAGTATAATAAGGACTATACTCGTATAGGATAAACAAACATTCAAGTTCATATGAGTTCGAGTCCTATTTAAGTATTTTCTCATATAGAAATTGCAATTCCAATGAAAACACTTTAAAGTGATGAGAAAAAATGTTCAATATTGTTGGAATTATTAGTAGAAAAATTTCTATAGCATTCAGCTTCTGTTATTTTCCTAAGAATAGGAAAATATTTCTACTGTCCCTGAAACAGAATGCATGTACAATTTTATATATTGTTTTGATTCAATGCAATAAAAGGCATGTTATATAGAAGATAGAAGAATTTGATTGTTTTTCCTTTAGAAAATTCCATAGCTTAACAATAACAAAAAAATATATTAATAAAATATATCAGATTTTTAAAAAAAAGAAACTAACTTTCCCAGATAAAAGTTTATAAAATATTTTTTCAACCGAAAAGAAAATTTTCAACATAAAAATACAAAATCAATAATTCGAATTCATATTTGAACATGAATGATATATGAAATGATGGAACCCAACTTGACGTCACTAATTCGGATATAAAAAGATGTAAAATAATATTTCCATTTTCCAAAATCTAAGAAATTTTTCAGATTATTAAAACATTACAATAGAATATTAGAATTACTGTCTGGAACAACGCAAGAGGATCTTCCCTAACATTTTTTATCGATTGAAAATTCAAATGTTACACCATCGTATATCATATCCAATAATGACTGTACAAGATCAGGATTCTTTGACAAAAAATCCATAAATCTTAATATTCAAATCGCTCTGACACGAACACAGTGAAAAAAGTTTTGTAAATAACCAGGAAAAACTGAGAAATTGTCAAACATGCTGGCATTAGAGGACATCGTCTAAATATATTTAAGAAGATTGGATAAAAATGTACGTGGGTTTACTTAAAATGGCACAGATTGGAAAATGTATAATTGAATCGGTTACGTCTTGTACGTGTAAAGGACATTCAACAGCCTTGAAGGATAAAAAATTAAATTTTTGACTGAATAAAATCCTTTGAAGTTGCTCTTCTCAACAGTCGTTTTGTTCGAGGAAAAGAGATTCTTCTATGCAATATAAAAAATCGAAGAAATTTCATAGCACAAGTTTCCGTACATAGTCTATTATAGATACTATCTTAAAGTGCTGACAAAACAACATTTTTTTTAAGACATTATTGTTAAGCTGACCTCCATCAAAATACATCCTAAACAGATGAAACCGTATCACAACATGAAAACGAATTTCTGGTAGCAGTATCCCTGCTGTTTTTTTGTCCATTTTTGACAATAAAAACGGAAAATATTGGAACTTTCTTCGCTAACTTTAATTTCATGTTTCTAGACCTATTTCTCATACAAGTCAGTTGGTTCTATGAATTATAGAATCGATAACTTCAAAACTTGAAAGATACTTCAACTAAAAAACTAACTTAAAATACACCTAAATGATTTTTGATTAAACTTAAAAATTTCAAGAACAGCAACAATGTATTTTCTACAAAAAAAAACCAGAAATCTAAGACAGACATTGATTTTAATTAAAAAGCAGGTTCGTTTTTCCTGGAAAATATATTTTAATTATTAGTTTAATACATTTTATATTCAAAGAAGAAAATAACTTTGACTTTTTTTTCTAAACTTTTCTAAACTTTTTTACAGAAACTTTTCAATAGCATACCTTTTCTGAAATTTTTTGTTATTATAATTTAAATGACGACATAAATAAAAGAAAAAAAGCTATTTTGATGATAGACTTTTGAAGAATTCTTGAAATTCGTCCTCTTCCTTTTGTTATATTAATCGAAATGTTGCGGTCATACGAAAGGAAAATGCTTAAATTTCATTTTTATTTTCCAAAAACAACATGAATCAAATCAAAAGAATACATTTTCTTGTCACAAATATAATTAATTACTAATCAATATAAGTATTTTATAAACAATCAAAAATACATTTTAAGGACTCAAATACGAGTACTACTTTCTTATTCTCTCATCTTAATTGAATCTTGAAGGAGAATTAATTTAGAATCGTGCCTCCAAAATTTTCAGAATTTTTAATTATATGATCGAGTTCACAATAGTATATGTTTTTCTTATCTTTCAAAAGGAGATTAATTTAAAAAAATATATAAAAAAAAAAGACTCAAAATGAATCATAGACTGTAAACAAGGACCAAAAACAAAAGTTTGCCATTTGGCCGATGCCTACGAAATCTATATATTTGTATCTTAATAATTCATTGTCAGCTAATATACGTAATTTCCATTTCATTATCAGTTGAGTGGTTGGGCCTTTAATCAGATTTATATCTTTAATGACATTCACAATGTAAACTAAAAGTTAAGAAAATATGATAGTAATCAAATGGGATTAAGCTATAAATCTTAGTCATTTCCAAATGAATAAAGTAATGTGTTGTAGGCAATGAATTGATAGAAATTAGTTCTATATTTAGAAATACAATTTGTTCCAGAAGTTTATAACACATAACAAATTTAATTCCTTAGAAAATATGTATGCTATTTCCTAGATTAGATGATCCGGCCTAGATCGTGTTTACAGATGAAGTTAATTACTCGAAAAGGTGATAGCTGCCGTAGACCTTCCAGATTCTCACTTCAGGAATGGAATCAGTCGATTAGAAAACTGTTGGAACAAGTGCATTGAGGTTCAGGGAAACTATATTGAATAATAAAGTATATTTTGAACCAAAAAATTGTGTTTTTCTTATCGAAGCCGATAACTTTTTGACAAGCCTAATATGTGGGCAAAGAAAAGTAAATATAAAAATTGGCCAAGCCTAGAAACGAACCGTTACAAAGGCCTTCATAGTGATAATCGAGTCGAATCGAACCTGAGCCTTCTCAGTACTAGTAACGAGAGCTTAGAGAGCCAGAAAATAATTAAATATTTTCTTATTATTTTAACTGAATATTATTTCTTCCATTGAAATAAACCAGAAAAATATTTTCTTTGATCTACGAGTAGTACCTACTGTTCCTTTCTTCCAGATTTTCATGTTTCCACATTTTCTTCAACTGTATAACATGCCCGTTCCTATCGCTTTCCCAAATAATTTATATTTATTTACATTATTGATCTTAATTAGAACACGTATGAATATTCGATTGTCTGAATTCTACAACAATCATTTTGAAATCTCCAAAAAGACATACAATCTTCTGAAATAGACTATACAATAACGAATAGCATATATATTTCCACAATATTAAACTTTCTTTTATTAATTTGTGAATTAGTTTACTTACTGTGATTGAATTTTTATTCAACAATAAAATCTTTTCTCTTGTATAATCAATATTGAAAAAACCTTCATTTGAAAACTTTCACCGAAAAAATTCATTCAAATCTTAATTTAAGCTTAAACTAAATTCTAACAAAACTTTCAGGATATAATGCAAATCAAGTTAAAGTTTTCCTTTTGGAAATTCAAAACACCCGCACTTCTCTAAAGTACCTAAAATATAGTTAAATAAATTATATTATGAAAATAATGATTTCCTATTTCTGGCAAAGCTCTTGTGGGATTAAGGATTGAAGGATTTTGGTTTATATTTTGAAACACAAAACTATGATAGGAATGAAAACCACCTAAATACATAAAAGGTCGTTTTAGGAAAATGTAGATTTTTCAAAAGAAATAATTCTAGAAGAAAAAAATAACTTAAAGTCGAACAATTTAAATAAAAATATGAAAATTTTAATATAAGAAATTTTTTGAAATTGCATATCTTTAAAAGAAAAGCATTAATATTTAAATAGGATTCTATTTTTCAGTCAAAAATGATCCATTTTTATAAACATCCTTTAAGGAAAGGAAACAATAGTTATTATAGAAGGCTTTTAGAAGAATTTTTGATGCTCTAAGTCTAAACCATTTATTGTAGAAATCATTTGTTTAGTCTGAAGCCTTAAATTATGTCCTAAATGTTTAGTTATGATGAAAATTATGAGACAATAATCACAGAATATTTGAATAGTTGAGCATTCGTTTGGTTCCCGAAATACATAAGATCAACATTGTCGCGGTGGAAGTGGGTCAGATATAAGTCAGGCCTAATACAATATATGCTCTTAATTTACCATATTTAAATAAATTTAAATTTCTGTTTTTAACAAAATTTAAAACGATGACCAATTTACTAAATTAATACAAAATTTTGTATAAAAATGCATTACAATACGTGAAAATATGCAATTGAACTAAAAGGATTTTTATATTAAGAACATCTTTTATTGAATCCTTATAAGAAATACTTCTTATTCATGCTTGCATAGAAATAAACCAACTCGTCCCAATAACTAAAATTCTGGCATGAATTCCAAAGCATTATTTGACTTGAACAAAATTGCTTTTGAGGAAGAAATTGATAGGAAATATCATAAAATAGTACCAATATTTCAGTTTTATCATTGTATACAAATTCAATATATGCACTATCATAGAGTTATCTCAAGTACTTCGTAAGAAATGTCATCCGTCTTTGAAATGTTCCCTTTTTAAAATTCCGTTAATGCAACAGAATTCCATAAATCCTTTTAAATCGTATTTCATTACAAGTTATGATATATTGCCATCGTGACAACTGGGATGGAATTTCAGTCTTCTATGCGATAGTAAAAAGAAAGAATCATATAGTAAATATATGAGTATAGAAACTCTGGAATCAAAATTTTCGAAAATAATCTGTTGATGATATGATGTATGAGATTAACTGATGTTGGAAGACAACTGGTTAACCCAAGGCATCCCTTATTTTTATGATAGATCGATGTTGTATCTGAAATATGAAGACTATATGTATGATGTTTTAACGATAGAACATAATTCAGACGAGTTTTTATATACATATATGTTTATTTATATATTAGGTACATATTAATATAACATATTGTAAAAATAAAGCATAAATGTTTTCAGATAGCAACGAGACATTTTCCTGACATTGAATACAATTAAATTGACTCATATTATGATCGATTATAGCTAGAGGATATACAATACGACATTTTTTCTTTATTTTAAAGATCAAAAATTTCATCTAGAATAGAATATGACTTGAATTTTTCCTTTTTTTTTAAGGATTTTCTTCATATTCTTTATCGAATGATTTCATAGAATATTTATATCTGGCGCCAAATTCTACAGTTTTTCATGAAAAACCGTTTATATATGAAAAACTGGCGCCACATTGTTCGTTCGTAACCGAAATTTGTAAAAGTTTTCTTGAGTACTTTTTTTCCAATTTAATTTCAAAGTGTTTTACGAATGAGTTTAATCGAAGTAGACGTCTAATGGTTTCAATGGAATTTTATATATGAATCAAAAACTTCAGAAATCATGAATAAAAAATGTTCAACACATTTAACACATTTATCTTATTCTAACTTTAGAATGTGCTTTTTGATGATATAACTAATACAGTCAAACCTACTTCATATAGAAGCTTACCTGTTCATACACAAATTAACCTTTTCAAGACGGAAACCCTGTTGAGATTTGAAAATTTGCCTACTTTTTTTAGGTTTCATCTAAGGCAGGTTTGACTGTATAAACTATCATAGGTGATGGAAGTATAAATTTTTGACATCAAAGGATCAAAATTTATGTTGATCAAAAAAAGTCCATGTCTGCTATAATCCTTTTGGGATAAAATTGTAGTAATCTATAATTGTATCCGATAAGCTCAGAGAATTAATGTCAGTTGAAATAAGGATTTTTTAGTACTTTTCGATCTGCTTTGGTGGCGTCCTTTTCCTGATATTCAAGAAACATACACCTATATAAACAGTCATATACGATAAATAAACGAGGGTAAGGGTACATTTTCTCAAAATATGATATTTTTGCCATTGAGACCACCTGAATACGTGAATATCCATTAAAATCTTGAGGTTGCAATTATTGACCATATCACATTTTATTGGAAGAATCCAAAAAGTGACTAAGGAAAATGAAAAACAATTTACGAATTAAAGAAAATTCAACTTCGGAAAATAAATTGAAAAAAGAAAATATTTGTTGATAAAAGTTTTCAAATGCATACAAAAACTTTCAACAATATCCCGAATGCATTTTGTAGTATTAGGAACTTGCGGGTACATTTAAATTTATGATGTGGGTTTCTTGAAAAATAATAGAACACACTAAACTAAAAGATTGTAAATGATTGCATAACTATAATTCCCGCAATTATTTAAGATTTCTAGAATTAAACTTTCATACAATGAAAGTTCGTTTTAAATTGTCAAGATTTCGTGAAATAATTATACAACAGTAAACCAAGTCAAAGAGTGTGGTTAACATGACTTAGGAAAGTTATTTTCTTTATTTATTTTTTAATATTTTGTGACAGAAAATATCCTTATGAGAAAATACAATATTAGATTATAAAATTTTTCAATGTCTGTACATTTGTGACAGAAGAAAAAAAATGTTTAAAAAGGCAATTTATGTGGATTTGTTTTTTTTTGTCAAGAAAATAAACTGTAATCCCGGAAAATATATACACATATATTAAAGCCTCGAAGCGCCTGCTGTCATAAATATAAAGAACAATTTTCCCATTCTAAGGTTAATAACGGAATGCACCCGTTTTTCAGCCAGAAGAACTTTTATTCTTATGGGATTTGTGGGTCTGAAATGATAGTTATTGTTTTATTTTTCATTCTCATATTTATAGGGTTTTTCTACATAATTCGTGCTAAAATGAAAAATATCCTTTTTAACGAATCCATAAATTCATCTCACATTATAAAACGGGTGAATTGAATGGATTCATCTTTTTTAGGAAAATGTATGTTAAAACTCGTCAAAAATTAAATAAAGTTGATTTTAATAAATTTCCCTTAGAAAAATTTCTATCTATTATATAAAAAAGTTTTCTCCGCAAATCTTTTATAAATTTTGTAAGAGAAACAGAAAAAACTGAATAAATAACTTATAACTGAAAAAATATTCTGGCGCAGGCTGGGTTCGAACACACTTGATTTTAGATTTTACTAAATAAAGTCGCTTAGTCGATTTCGCGCTAGCTTTTCAGTTATAGTATTTGGAGTGTATGAAAGGAATTTACGTCTAGGTACCTGTAGATAAGTTTAAAATGCATTTTTTTATGATTTTCGGTAATTTCAAATGAATTCATTCATCTTGAGAAATCGTGTACACCAATATTTCCTAGGGTTTTATGGGTGCACTGGCTTGAAATTTCAAAAGGAATTTTTAGTTTTTTAAGAATTAAATCCCAAAATTCAGACCATTTTTGAAGATGTCACAGTGACATACCCCCTTAAACAATTAATTTCAATTAACTCTAAAATACTCTACGAAGACAAAAAAAAAGTGGTATGAAGTATGAATAATTATGTTTCAGAAAAATCGTCGTCTTTTTTAACTCGTCTCAAACTTTTCTCATTTTAATTGTTTTCAAGTTTCATTGAACATAATTATTTTTTTCTCATTTTTCAAATTGGCACGAGACATATCCAAATTGAAATTTACATTTGAAATTCATTAATCTAAAAGCGCTACGTGAATGAATTAAAAGAATAGCAAATAAATTTTTAAAATTTTTTTTAATACAATGAAATCCCTTTAAATGTAAAAGAAAAAAACTTTCTTAATAATCTAATAATTTTGAACATAACAACAAGAGATTCTAGGAAATTCTTTGTAAAAACTTTTCTTTAATAAATGAAGAAGAAAAATTTTGTTTTTATATGATGTAAATTATTTCTAGTGAATTTAAACAATATCTCCCCGCCTCTGTCCGCTTGCCACGAAATTCACTTTTCTTAAACTTTTAATACTTAATTTCATTTTGTTTCAAACAAAATTCTAAACTTTTGTCGAAAAGCTTTTAATTAATAAACAAAACCAAATGATATTTCCCCAAAAAAGTTAAATAAGTATAAGAAAATGAACAATATTTATTTTCCCTTTGATGATTGTTTTTCATATTTTTAAATATGAAAAAAGATATTTAAATTAATTAATTAATTTCTTAGTTATTTAAATAAGATTAAAAAAAAGCTACATTAGTTAAAACATTTCAATACAAGTTCGAGGTCCCCTTAATATTGTCAATCATGGATCTATACTCTATAGTATATAAATAAAAATTAAATGATATTCGTTGGTAATCGCATCACTTGAGAACGGCTGAACCGATTTCGCTAATTTTTTTGTTAAAATGTTCGTAGTAGTCCGAATAAGGTTCTTACGGAAAGAAAAATGGGAAAATTTGCCCGGAAAATTGGAAAATTCGGGAAAACTGAAAATGCTTTTCTTCAATGCGATTTTTGTAGCAGAAATACGTTTTTTTCTCATTTTTATTTTGTTTACATATTTTCAATAGCTTTTTACACAAAACGGTCACAAACAAATTTATTGAAATTTGGACAGGACAACGTCTGTCGGGTCAGCTAGTATTAAAATAAAGATAGATTTATGCGGTAAATACTACAAAAATACATCTGTTTTTAAAGACTATGAAAAGTAATTAATTCAACTAATATGTTACTAGTCCTAATTTAATTATAAAACTAGATATTCTAAAAATTCTTTTGATTTTGCAATCATTTCATTTTTTAAAGATATTTCAAATTGCCGAGACTATACTGTATTATAAGAAAATCCGTTAAAACTTTCAACAAAATTTTGATATACGGAAACATCCTTCTTTTATAACATAAATAAGGATCATATTTCAATATTGAGGAAAGAAAAACAAAGTACCTACATAAAAAATATTCTCTATGAATTATTCACGCGTAAAATTTACGTCGTGTGGTATAGAATCTTCAAGAATATATATTTTCCTAACAAAAGAATTTCTCCTACATAAACATTTGACTAAGCCAAACCCAAAAACTTTCGCCAATTAATCACATAGTACATAAGAAAAATTTATTTTTAGGATGCTCACGTAATTCGATCTATTCACAATTAATAATTCGTCATAATTAACTCAACTTGAGATCTTTTCTTAGATTTTATATATAAATTACCTAGTCTTTCCAAAATTCATTGAATCTGTTATCTCCAATAGTGATAATAACTAATGATAACATGAATAGAATGCAAATGACTTAATTATTCCTTTGGATATATAGTAAGCTGGCGGCACAATATTGATGTTGTATGTTATTGTTTCTCAGCAGATATCATCGAATCTTGACAGATGACTGACTATACTCCAATGTTCCCGTATTCCAGGTGGCATATTAATATAAATCTATATATATACACAGTTTATTATCACAAAATATAATTTATCCTTTTGCACTATCAAAACTAGATTCGTTTAAGTATCTCTCGAATACGGTATACTACTGAATAAC
The DNA here is from genome assembly GCA_963422695.1 of Xylophagus ater. Taxonomy (NCBI): domain Eukaryota; kingdom Metazoa; phylum Arthropoda; class Insecta; order Diptera; family Xylophagidae; genus Xylophagus; species Xylophagus ater. The sequence continues at coordinate 7,273,272 of OY730478.1, forward strand.
TGATGCTGGGCTGTGGTCCACGACCCCAAAAAATAAGTAGTGAATAATATTTTATATATGTCCTTTCGAATACATGCGTATTAAATATATTTAATTTTAGTAGAGAAATTTGAATCATTCATAAACTTGAACAGCTTTTAGCTTTTTATTTCGTTAAGTTGTAAAAAGCTTTAATAAGCATAGGCATGAACCAATTTTTATCCAATAAACGTTAAAGGATAATAGGAATTCATTTTAGAAAAATTTGTACTATAAATCCTTTGGCGACCAATTTATGTTACTAAATATTGTAATAGTTGTACTACAAATGTGCTTCTCTTCCTTTTCTTAAATGATTAAAGCCCTAATTTACATTTCCGCAATGTCTAGACAATTAGGGATCGAGTTTGGATTAAGAATCATATAACAGCGAGTGTACAGTATTATTTCCATCCTTGGGAAAACCAAAGATTATTTATTATCTTCGTGCAGAATAGAATAGAATAGTTACAAAGATTTAAAATTATTGTTAGTATTTATCAGAATTCTATTTGCTTCCTTCAGAAATCCTATACAAAACTTAATTTCATCGTCATTCAATTTTTAAATAAATTCAAAACATATTAAAACTTATAATTTTTTTAATATTCTAAAATAAAATATTTTGCACATTAATATTTTTTACTAAAATTTTCATTTTTTTCGTTTAAAACTTTCAACTTTAAGATTCTGTAAGAATACTGGTTGAATATCAGCATACCAAGAGATTTCTTCTCGTACAATAACCGGTCCATCTTTACATGTTAACCAATAAGTGTTCATAAGTCCTTTACCCTGCAAAATGAAAAAAACAATTTAATATATTCTTATACTATCAAATATTCAACTCCTTATTAATTCCAACCTTAACATCAATTAAACCACGATGTTCAGTTTTAAAACCACCAACATTCATTAAAGCATCATTCATTTCTGATGTTATATGAATTTTATGTGCTTCACCAGTCGATTCCATTCTAGATGCTGTATTAACAGTATCACCAAATAAACAATAACGTGGCATTTTAGAACCGACTATACCAGCTACAACAGGACCAGTATGAACACCACAACGTATTTGTAAAGTTTCAGATGAACGATGTGGTATTTTGAATAAACTTGATGCATCTAATAAATCTAATGCCATTGTTGCTATTTCTGATATATGTTTTTGTCCTTTTTAAGTTTATTCCGAATTAATTTCGAATTAAAAATAATAGTAATAATAAAAGTTAATTTACCATTTTTCACGGGTAAACCAGATGCAACCATATATGAATCGCCAATCGTTTCAACTTTATAAACATCATAACATTCGATACGATCATCAAAAACTTTATAAATTGAATTTAAAAATGTAACAACCTAAAATTTAAGTTTTAAAAAAAAAAGGATTTGTGTATAAGTTAAATAATTACTTCAAGAGGAGTGCATTCCGCCGCAATTTCTGTGAATCCAACGATGTCACTAAAATAAACAGTAACAGTTTCATAACATTCTGCTGGAACCTAAGAGAAAAAAAATGGAATATTTAAGAAAACTTTCTTTAATAAGACCCATATTTAAGTATTACTTGTTGAGTTTGTTTTAGTTGCATTGCAACACTTGGTGGTAACATTTGGAAGAGTAATGAATCACTTTTGCGTTTTTCACATTTGAGTTCCTTTGCTTTCTGGGCTAAGTTCATGGCATACATCTAAAAAAAGGAAGGATTTTTAGATAATTCTTATAGAAATTAGGAACAGATTTATAATCATAATAAATACCTGAATTGTTGCTGCAGCATTCCGAACTAAAATTATAATGATCGGTGATAATAAAAGAACTATTATTAATATACCAATTCCAAATGCTTCTTTTTTACTAGCCTCATCCAACGTATTCTGTACGTAATCTCTGTAAAAATAAATGTTTAGCAATTTAATTATAGAAGTTCTAGGGATTTTTATGCAAACAATTGTTAAAATAAATAAAAACTATAAAGAGTAGAAATAGTAGCCTCGTTGGTTGTCTGTACTAGTACTGAGAAACTTAAGAGTCGATTTCTGATCTTGACAATTTATCATTATTTTCAAGTTTTATACCATCTTATTCGATTTTCACTTAAAATACAAGTGAAAAGGATGAATACGGTTAAATAGGGGACATTCAGTATATTTTCTGGTGTATATATTTTGAAGTACATATTTCGAAAAAGAGATCAGACCTTATCTCAGATATTATTAACGAGATAAATCGATTCAAATATATTTGGAATAGTCATAAAATTGATACTATATAGTAAAATAAAAAGAATTTTATGATAAAGTTTGACCATGTCACAAGAAATTTATGACTTAAGATATTCAATGAGTCTTTTAGAAAATTCTAATTAAAGAACTTATATCGAAACCAAAGGAAAAATCAATCGAAAATAAAATTTGTATTTATTTTTTTTGTTTATCTGATATTTAATGGTAACCAATTAATGTTTTGTATGAATAACATGAAGTTTTATTAAAAATTTATTACATTTATATTGGGATTGGGACTTACTTACAATACTTAATCAATAAAACAAAATACCTTATTCTGTGTCGTAAATCTTTTTGTAATTTTCTCAATTCTTCTGTATATTTTGCCATTAAATCAAAATAATTAATAGCATCAGCGACTCTTGGTTCAGTTTTACTATTTTTTAAAATTATTGCACTCCTATAAAAAATGCAATTATAAAAAATTTCATTATCCTTCATCTTTTCAATATCCTTAATAATAATAATTACCAATTTTTTAAATTTCGATATTCAACCATTGAACGTGTTAAATTGCTGTACATTTCTTGAAGTGATGGAACATAATTTAAGGTCGTATTAAGTAATTCTTTTGCTAATACATCATAACGAATAAATGAAACGTATGCGTCTGTTCGAAGAATACCTCTTCCAAAATATTTAACACCATACGATGATGACAATCCCAGATATTCAATACTTTTTAGTAGATTCTTAAACCCAATTAAATATCTAAAATGATGAAGAAATGACATTATTATTTTTATAATATAGTAATTATTATTTTTCTGATGAAATTACATACCTCCATACTCCGCTGTTATCTGTTTCTTTAATTTGTTCTGTTAAATGATTTAACATTGCTTTATTGATGGTCGTGTACCAATGCATTACTTCTGCGATATTGCTTTCTTCTGAACTTATTTTTTGTCTAAAATATAAAAGAATTCTTTAAGTTTGATACATTTTTATGGGAATTTTCATTCAAATTCAAAAGATATAATTCCAATGTGTAATAAAAAATAAGTTCAGGCGGTCAAGAATTGGTTGACCATAATCCGAATCTTATCTTATCAAAATGTGGAGGAATAATAAAAATTAAGAAGAATAAAAAAATATATCCACAAGAAACGTCCACCTAAATCCTAGAAAAGCAATAAAAAACAGAAAAAGGATATAGAAATATAAATTTGATTGATTCAACAAAGAAATGAAAACAGGAAAAATTTTTATAAAAGATTTTCTTATATAGATTTCCTTAAAGTATATTTGAAGAAGAAATGAAAATATATAATTTTCAATGAATGAAAATGAAGATAAAATGCAGAAATTTTCAAATAATAAAAAATTCAAAATACATACTATAGCTAAAAGTTTTACGAGCTTGACCTATCTTGATGGATGTAGAGAAGAAAATATATTATGTTTAAACAATATTCTAAAAGATATTAAATCCATTCGATAGGAAACATACAATATATCGTATTGTAGAAAAAAAATGGGACTGCGAAATGAATTTATTAATTCATAAAGGATTTACAGTCTTTTTGCCTTTTTCTCGAGTATCCACTATGCCAAAGAATATTGATAATATTCTCTCTAAGTGGGTTACGTAATGATCATACTGTGGATAGGATTTCTGGATATTGATATAATATTTTACAGTCATGTGCCATCGGTATCTGGCGGGCTACGATTATTACAACTTGATTATTTATAATTGTAAAGAATGGTGTTCCTCTGAACTGGTGAAATTTAGATAACAATTTTCTATATAACTTTCGTATGTAATAAAGTGATGCATTTTTCCGTGGATTTTCCCAGAAAAGTAGCCTCAAAGAAAGCAATTAACATAGAAAAAAAAATATATTTATAATTATTAATTATGTTTTTCTTTCAATAACAAACTCGAAATGTCGACCTTTCTTGTACTTCATTGGAATGTGATAAGAATAATTGCATCTTAAAACCTTCATTACAAGTAGTCTGAACAACTCCGAACAAACACTATTTTACAAAATTTGAAAATTTGTTATCACGAACCAGAATTTATTGTACTATATTCAAATGAGAAGGATTTACCACCAAAAAAAGGAATAACAATTGGTTAAGATACATACGATTTCGTAACCCCAAATAGGAAAACCTCAAACTGGTATATTGCTCCATTATTCTACCAAAAATATTCAATTTAAAAGATTAGTTCTATGGGACCATAAAAATTAATGGTAAAGAAGGATTTATAGGGACAATATTATTGACGAATTAAATTATATGGAAATTTTTTTTAATTGATTTCAAATAAATTCATTAAAAAAGACGACACAAATGTAAAAAACCAAAATAAATTTGAATAGATTAAAATGTCACATTATTATTTAACCAAAAAATTGTAATCATTAAACATACCGAAAATCATTAAGGCGACTCTGAAATTCAGTTCGATTAAGCATTACTTCAAGTTTCACTTCGGCATCCTCATCTGGTGATGTTGGGACACTAATTTCATTCCATGTGGTCATATTATTAAGTGCTTCATCGGTTAAAGCAAAACTTTGTGTTAAATTCGATCTGAAATTTTAATTATAAAGGAAAGGTCAAATATTTTTTTATTTATCATATAAAACGTTTTTCAGGATATATATGAAGTTATTATACCGTAAAGTACTTCCATTTGTAAAAATATAAAAGGCAACTTCTGAACGTTCTAGCTGAAGACGTGTAACAACCTTTCCAAGATCTGTAGCTATTGTTACCTAATGAGGATATGACATAAAAATAGGTTTTAATATCAATTTTAATAGTTTTTAATATTTGTGTTAAAGACAAAATAGTTTATAAAATCGAAATATTTACGAGGTAGTTAGTTTATATTTAAAATTTCATTGAAAATCAATCGATATACTTATTGATATGCACATAAATTAAATTCTTTCAAATAGACTTGCTAAATACGTTACACGTTTCCCGCGAAACATTGCTCATAGTTTCATTGGACAATTTTTAAAATTACATTTATTATAAAATATGTTTATTTCGAACATTTTCCAAGAAATGGTAAAGTTTTAATCGGCTTTTCTTTACAGGAAAGATTTTCTATTATCTATTTTCTTGGGTTTTCCTGCCGATAACGTCTATATGGAGGAGCATGTTCACAAATACTAAAAAGAATTATCTATCAAGGATATTATTACCATTAAATTTTCAAACCAGTATAAATTAATAATTCATTCTATTCTTAATTCTCGTTATAGCCCGTAAATGGGCACACAAATATCCCCGGGAAAAAGCCTATTCAAGAACAATAAAATTATATCAAAAGTAATTTAGAATGTATAATATAAAAAATTACGTACATAAGTCTCTGTAATATAAAAGTAATGTACTTTATCAAATATCCCTTAGTGGGGATCATTAAAAATTTTTTATTGACCAGAGACCGTTACTAATGTTGTACATAAATCAGTTCTGTAAGTTTACGAGAAGCTTTAAAATTTCTCAACGTGCGACCAAGGAAAATAAACAGAGAATTTTTTGTGTAAAAAATTATTGACACCAAAGAAATATATCTCATCATTAGTGTTTGTAAATAAAAAACTTTAAAAGCGTGTCCTTTTATATCACACAGCGTCTTCTTTACAAATACTAATAACAAGATATCTTGCTTGCAGCCTGAAAAACCAATTTGACAATAGTTGATGTTTTTTAGTGCAATATAAAGAATGATAAGAAAAGTAGGTTTTTCGATTCAGTACGATAATTGGAAGAACAAAATGTATTTCTCCTAGTAGTGGTGTAACGTAGTATAATTTCATAATTTCCTATAGAAAAATCCTGCAAAGGATACATACCTCTATTATTTTCTAAATAGAATGTTTGTCCTATCTACGAAATTTATCAATTGACTCAAAAATTCCATTGTAAAGAGGAGAAAATTACATCTCAGATTGCAATAAAAAAAAAAATGGAATTTTAGACGTTTCAAAAATTTATCAACCAAAAATTTATTTCTCATTTCAAGAAAAATCAAATTTTGCTTTTATTTAATAGGTTCTATCAATCTCCAGAGTACATCTATACTACATCTTATTGCCTCTCTTGATATCATCTATATAAATTACTTTTTTTGTGGAGACAAAACAACGAAATTGTTTCAAGGAACACAACCATCATCACTACACATCCACCATACTCATCTAGGTATACAGTATCGTCTTCCAGTTTCAATATCTCACGTTCTTTGGTACTATAAGTTAGATTTTTATGATTTTGAAATGAGAAAGATGTATTGATTATGTACATGACATCTTAAAATCAAATATCATTAAAACTTTGATTTTCTTTTTTATATATGTACATTCGATGTCAATAATGATGACCTTATTCGCGATATGGTTTCTTCAATCCTATATCTAGTATATTTGTTTGTACAAAGACCATCCACTATCATGTACAATCTTAAAACTTCATTTTGATAAACTTTAATGCAATCAACAAGTATTGTATATATAGTTTTCCATATTAGATTTTTTTTCAATTTCTATTGCTATCACGTCGTTCTACATCTATAAATTTTAATTACAGATTTCTTACATCTCGAGGATACACATACCTGGGTTTCAATATCGGATACTTCCATTCGATAAATTAATATATCGTTCAATGTCAATGATGTTTGTAGAATTAATGCAAGAATCGGTATAAATGGTAGAATTATCATCTGGAAAATATAAAAGGAAAATTACAATCGAATAAAAGGAATTAATAAATATTTATTGATTGTGTGTACTTAATGTACCATCTACTATTAGAATTATATCACTTTATTATGTATTTAAAAATTGATCAAAATTTATTATCCATATTAAATATTTAAATACTATTTTGTTTGGGTAACCAATAGTAAAAAATCCAATCTAAATGAACAGAACAGAACAATGATTTCTAGGATATTTAATATAGGTACGATTGTTGGTGGAATGGTCAAGAGATTATATCCTCTTTGACACAACATACTATCTAAGTATGCTGGGAAAATGGAATTTCGGATGACTTTAATTTTAAATTGTTTTAAGTCACGTGTCAAATAAAAGAAATGCTGATGCACAACCTAAAGAATTCATGAAATTCGTGAAATTATTTCTTGAAAAATTTTTTAGCACATTTCTCAAAGTATTTTAACCGAAAAACTGCTGACACGTCTGATGAAGTTTTTTTTTTTCCCCCAAAACGAATTTTTTTAATAGAAAGAAGAATAAAGTCTTTTCGAGAAATCTAAAGATTTAAAAATAAAATTGTAGTAATTTCAAAAACACCAAAATTCCCTTAAAGTTAACCTTTTTAACCGAAATAAGTATTAGCATACTCATTTTCACGTAGTATAGTATATTTACATAAATATATAGAATTTTCTTTTTCGCAACAGTCGTAGGTCGTGGGCGATACTCATACCATGAAGAAAAGAACCAATTTAGCATCGAAGAAGAAATTCCAAAATAGCTGATCTTATTTTACACTTTTGTTGTTTTAAACTCAAAAAGGGCTTTAACAAGTTGATTGACCGATAAAAGCTAAATATAACTAACTATTCTGTCTTAAATTCGCATTATTTTCAGATCAATGGCTTTTCACTACAAATAAGACGATTTAAAGATACAAAAAATGAAAATGTTGGGTCATTCTGAAAGAGGAAAATGTTAATATTTCCTGGAACTATTCTCTTCATTTTGGAAATACTTCTAAATGCCTAAAATTACTTGAACACGAAACAAATGATGTCTGAATAACTTTCGGTTTCTTGTCCTACATGGATTGGCTGTAATTAAGGAAATCCTTTTACGAATTTCCATCATGTTTAAGGTTTTCTGATATTTAATATTTTCTTTAAAAAATCAGTTTAGAATGAATTTTCATAATTTTTACAAAAGAGGAAACCATCTAACTAAATACGTGGATGACTCTGTTTATTTGACTAATTTTATTCAGAAACCCACGATTTTTAGTAAAAAAAAGACGTGATTTATTTACATGATGTGAAAATTTTACAAAAAACCCCAAACTTAACTTCTTCTTACTCATTAGAAATGAAAAATTTCTTTTATCTTATTAGAAGGAATGCATTTAAATTAACTGTATCAAATGATATACCTTATACTAGTGACATATTTAGAAACTCTACCAAAAATTCAGAACGAAATGTTGTATCTTTTTAAAATTGTAATTAAATATTGCCAGCAGACGTAGTCCTATTTTAGAAAATGTTATAAAATGTAGATATATACCATATATAACGTACTATATCTTAGAAATTTCTATTTCTAATTCCAGGCACGTTATTTTATAGTAATTAACCAAATTTCCAAAAATAAAATATTTTTCATGAATTTAAATGTTGTGTTTTTACTTTTCATTCACAATTTTATCGAGAAAGTGTGAAAATTACAATTTAAAATGAAAATTTCACAAGAAATAAATATTTTTTGAGATCTGGGAAGCTCTATTTGAATTGTAAATAAAATATTTCTTCTAATTGGATAAGTTTTAATTTTGTACATAAGAAAAATTAGAAACATTTTAATATTTCTTTCATTAGTAACATTCTTATGCGCCTATCACAGTATAACAGTTTAGGATCCTTTTACTTGCCATTTGCTATGGCCCAGAACAATATTTGAACATGAAAAACGACAACAAAGCTTATTGTTGTTTTCAATGTTTAAATTTTGTTCTGCTCCGGAACATTGTAACAAACGTATTGCACTATATTTCTAGGAAAGATTCCAGGACTTTTCTTGATAAAAGAAAAGTCGAGAACTTTCCTTAAAAACACAAAACACTAAACCCGTAATTAATTTTAAAACAAAAAGGAATAAATTAGAATGTTTGATGGTTCTCGAAAACAACAAACATTCTAAGGAATCACCACACAAAATGATCACTGATATGTCGTTTTGAGATTATCCAGCAAATTCTAAGAATAAGTTTCTTGACGTTTATAGAAATATAGTACGTTTCCATGCATATAGAAGAATATTCGAGAGTTCTACGATGAGTATATAAGTATTATCATTTCTACAACATTCGAACCAGAGGGGTAGCAGGCAACAGATTCAACAAATTCAACAAATATGAACCAGAATTGTGAACGAATTACCTAAATTGCAAAATCAAAACAGGAATTATGTTGTAACATATTGTATGTGGGCGAATGGAATTCCTCATGTCTTTGCTTGCTAAAAAAAAAGGGAAACCCTTAATTTTCGTCATCCTTGCACAAAAGTTAGAATAGATATAAACTCTTCAATAAAATTATTTCGTAATATTTTCCCAGGAATTTTTTAGATTTTCTTAATTTATTTCGGAAACCGAAAAATTTTATTAAAATTCTTTTTTAATTTAAAATATTTGTCTAAAATAATCCACTTTTATGTAAATTTTTCATTAATTTTCTTTTCTAAGATAGAAGAAAATCAATTTCTTTAATGTTTATTAAATTTATTTAAATAGAAAAATGATGTAATTTTATAAAAAAAGAAAAAAGTACAAAATCAATTTGTCTTTTTTATTCTTCGAAGAAAATAATAGATTATAAAAGGTTGCTATTTTAAATGTGTAGGAATGTTATTATCACTGGAACTTGTTTTTCTATTCAAGAGAGACAATCGACACAATGAACTCAACAAGATTTTATCGATTTGAAAATGATTGATTTGAACATTTCCGCAGATTTAGAAAAGAGCAAAAAAAAATAAACATTGAAGAAAAGATGATATTTTCTTTTTATTGAATCCTACATATGAGTATTTCTCCAATTCGAGCTTATCGTATCTATAAATACCTTGAAGGCTTGAAATATTTCACTAGGTGTGAATTCTTGAATGATTTTTTGGGGTTGAATGGACAAACTAGGACTAGCCAATATGTGACACAGTATTTATCAGCTTTGTTTGATACAAAAAAGAGAACTATTATTGGATTCTATAACAGAATTCGTTTTGAAAGAAAAAAATACTGAAAATTTAGAATGAATAGAGTGACTGATTCCGTTCATAAATCAAACACATTACAAAAGTTCTGAATTCCAGCTACACGAGGTGAATCGCAAATAGAGAATTCCAAAGTAATAAATCGTGTTAGACTTTTGGTATTTCTAAAAACAATAAACATGTTTTCAAAAATCCATGATTTTCATGGAATTCTATGAAGTAAAATATTAAAACTTCCATAATTTAATAAAAAGTTTTTTGTCTCTAAAACTTAAAATCAACCCTTTAACTTTTAAAATCATTACCTTTCATTTCCCGTGGGGCGGAATTTTCAAAAATATTTTAAAGGACCACACACATTTTCTAGGAAATACCTAAGGAAGGAAAATTACTAAATTTTTTATACAAGTATAACAAAAGTCTTCAAAAAAAAATCTTCAACATATTAATATGTGCCTGAGTCGTTTATGTTTTTTTTATTGATTTTATGTTATTTAATATTTAGTCTAAAATATTTCTGCATATTTATTGATTTTTTTATCAATAGAAAATTTGTAATGAACTGGAATTATCCAATAAAGAACCAGATCCATTTTGAATGTGTATAAAAACAAACTATCCTAAACAAATTGTTAGAAATTTATTAACATTGAAAATGGATAATTAGAACACACGATATATCAATTTCTATATAAAACAGATGAGTTTATCACACGAGTATCATACGATGGACATCGACCTAGAACCATAATAAAAAAAAAAGGAAATGTATAAAAACTTGTGGACATGATTCTAACATCGACGTAGCATATATAGGATAAAGACAAGACACATTTGCAATCATGTATAATTGACACATTTGGTTTCTATGAAACCATAGAAGAGATTAGTTTCTATTACTCGTTCAGGATAATGAAAATTTGTTGTTTTTTTTTCTTTATTTTGCAACAAAATAACATGGCACATGTTTGATATTTCATATGTTATTAAAAACATATAGTAACTGAAAATCGGCCTTTAGTCGATTTTTTGATGCCCCCTTGGTAGAAATGGGACAGAAAACCTATCAAAACTAACATTATTTTAAGGTTTTTTCTTCATAACTTTGTTTCTTCTTTCCAAAATTTCTTCTAATTTGCAGGTAACCCAGATTTTGATAGCGTAAATCAAATCTGCAAGTTTTATTCAAATCGGTATATTAGTTTTTAAAGTACATCAAAAAACCTTAATAAAGAGGGTTATTTTCTCCTAGGATTATTTCTTTCTCCACTATCCCTAGACCGATTTGACTCAAATTTAACATAGCATCGTCTATTTGTGTAGTTAACCTGTATAATTAATTTAAACAAAATTGATTCACAAATTTTCCAATTAAATCCGAAAAACCATAAACAAAGAAACGACCAAACTTTCTGGTCACTTTGGTATTTCCTTTATAACTTTGCTCTCCCTGGATAGATTTTTCTGAAATGCAATACCAAATAAAGTTAAGAAATATGCAACTCACATTGTAAATTTCATCAAAATCGGATAACGCGTTTTTGAGTTATCTTGTATACGGAGGGACATGCATAAATCGACATATATTTTGATTCGATGGTAGTATCTACCATAGGGCATAAAAATTGGTTTGTTCAATTAATATGATTAGAAAATATTAAAAATTTAAATTTTAAACGAATATATAGTACACATACCTGCATTAATTGAATTCTTCTTCCAGTTTTAATTGCTGGATTTCTTGCTGCAGCACTACAACAGCCTCCATCGAATCCTGTTGATATATCCTCGGAACTAACTGAACGTAAAGAGTTAACATCCGATTGATGATTTAGATGATGTGATTTTTGTGATTTTAAATTTCTTCCTGTCGTTCTACAATCAATACTAGCTGAAGGTGATAATTGACGATTACATTTTCCGTTCCACATAATTAATTACATGTCATTAATAACTGAAATTAAACAACATATATTATTTTAGTTTTTTTTTTTGTTTATATAAACAACACTTTTTTAATTGAACTAAATATATAAAATCCATTAGATTTTCAGTTGAATAAATTTGCTAGAAAGTTTTTCCCATCATATAATATAGTAAAATATGTTTTTCATGAGAAAATGTATGCAAAATCTAATTTGTATGCATTTTATTCATTCAAGAGAAAGAAAATGTAAATTTTTAAATTGATGTGCCATATTATAAAAGTGTTTTCTTCTTATTTATAGGAAAAACAAATATAAAACAATTATTTTTTAAAGTTTATATAAAAAAAAGAAATTTCGACAAGGAAAATTTCTTGGAAATTACGAAATTCATATTTGAATATCGCTTGAAATTTTCTAATCACAAGTTATGTAAGTTATTGGTTATAGTTGTTGCCGAAATTTTTCTCAAGAACTTTATTAGTGGTTATGATGACTATACTAATACGTAATCAAATTTACAAAAAATATATATATGTCTAGCAAGATTCTTCCCTGAAAGCACTTCGAGTAAAACTTTATTTTATTTATTCTTTTGTACAAATATGAAGAAAATGTCGATGTTAGAAGATGATAAATCAATTTACAAAAGTTTCATTGGAACTAAACTAAATACAAAATCAAAATATTGTACATATATATTCGTATAATAAAGCTTAATTATGTATACCGTAGAGATTCATCTCAGGGGATCCATAAAATTTATAAATTGTCCTTTGAATAACGTCTTCAAAATACCCATGCGATTTGGTTCTATGTTATTAACAAATGTGCTACTTGGGGTACTATATTAATTTAAAATAAAAATTTGTTTACATAACTCCAAGGAAGAAAGAAGAAATAGACCTATATACCTACTTGTATACTAAACATTTCGATCTACAATAAGAATAAAACAAACCACATGAAACTAAAATTTATTTAATATTATGAACTTTTGGGTATTTCAGGATACTGCTTGGGATACGACGTATATATACGGAATATTAACCAACCGATTTCGTTTATTGATACTTGTCTGGAAATAATAATAATAATAATATAAATTTTCTTATTATTTTCTCGCAACTGTTAATAATTTACGATAGGCTACATACTCTACAATATGTTCCATCTTATACTATTGTAATTCTCTTCTAAATCATTAATTTAGGATATAATTATTACCACTGTTTAATTCAATAATAAGATACAAAATTAGTTCCTATATCCAACAATGTTCGATCGTTTGGTATTTATTATTCTGTGCGGTGTTATCAGAGATGGAGAACTAGACGGAACTTTAGAAACCATGGTAGTAGAAGACACATCAGAAAGAACCGCCAAATTTGTATCCGTACCTTCTGTATAACATAAAAGGATAAGCTCATATTCGCAACGTTTATATGTGATGAAAGTGATGATCCGGATGAAACTCAGTATATCTAGGGAATTTCTTGGGATTATGAAATATTGATTATTGATTATGGATCTGAAGTCAATTTGCAGATATGGAAAGGGGGTGATTATAGATCGTAGGACCAGTATAATATATTCATTACCTTCTTCTTTCTATCTTTAAATATAAGTTAATGTTTGTTTTGGTTTATACTAAATATGAAATCCATTCGCCCTCATTTTCTATTATCATATTTGATACAAGTTAATGCTTAATTCCAATCCATATCCAAAGTATGAACAGAGTATAACTAAAAATCAAAATAAATCCTCATGAAATCCGCACTATTACCACCCTTGTTAGATAAGATAATGTTTCCTTTCTTAATGTGCCTATATATTATATATTCAAGTTAAATTCATTGTAATTTTGTCTCGTTTACAATCGATTTTCATACCATATGAGTGACATGATGCCATTCACATGTAAGAATATTTTAAATTGAAGTTTTCCTTCTAATCTTCCCCAAAAAAAAAAAAAGTAATTCTTTTGTCAGCATGATAAAAGACACAATTACTTGGTTTTATTTGATGGAGTTGTTCATTTTTTTTTTTAACAATTTCTATTAATATATTTAAGTATGAACCAAATTTTGTATAATATTTTATATAAACATCATATAAATATATTTTTACTTAAGTAAATTGGCACTTCTTATAAAAAAGACATAGAAAAAGTAGCAATTTTATCCGAAAAAAGGAAAAGGAAAACAAGACGCCAAATTAAATTAAAAAGAAAATTTTCGGGCTCAATCACCTTTTTTTTTGTATCCTTCTTTTGATCAAACAAAAATACCGAATGGAATAAACTTTCTGGGTAATTTTGGATGTTATAGAAGCTACAACTTTGCCTTTTAATTATTGTAAATATATATTAAAGCTTTTCTTTTTTCATTTTCTAGAAATTTAATACTGAAACTAAGAAAAAGAAAAATACTTTAAAAATACTGCCTTTTCTTTAATATAAATATCAATAAAGAAATTCAAGCTTAAATAGTCAATAATCAGAAAAATACACAATATTATTTGAATTTAAAATTTGCTTTGATTTTTCTACATGATAAGCTTTTTGATATAATTTGAAAATTCAAAATGGCATAATTTTCATAAAAAATGACTAAATAAGACATATAGTAACTGAAAATTGGCCAATAGCCGATTTTTGATGCCTATGGTAGAAATGGGAGAGAAAAACTATCAAAACTAACAATATTTCAAAGTTTTCCCTTCATAACTTTGTTTCATCATTTCAAAATTTCCTCGAATTTGTAGGTGTACTGGGGCCTAATAGCATAAATCTAGTCCGCAAATTTTATTCAAATCGGTGTATTAGTTTTTAAAGTACATCTAAAAAAAAACTCTATATAACAGACTTATATTCTCCTAGGATAATCTTTTTCTCCAATATCCTTCGATCGATTTAACTGAAATTTAACATGGTATTTATGTAGTTAACCAATATAATTAATTTAAACAAAATCGCTTTACAAATTTCCGAATTAAATCCGAAAAACCATAAACAAAAAAACGACAAATCTCTCTGATCACCCTGGTTTTCGTCTAATAGCTTCACCCTACCTCTGTTGATTTTGCTGAAATGGAATACCAAAGCTAGTTAACGAATAACCAAATCACATTCTAAATTTCATCTAAATCGGATAACGCGTTTTTGAGTTATCTTGTACACGGCCGGAGGAGCGGACATGCATAAATCGATATAACTTTTGATTCTCTACACAACCATACACTTGAAACCTTTCTACGACGATTATTTTGATGAGTTACAAATGGAGTGACAAAACTAATATACCCTCTGGTAGTACCTACCATACGACATAAACATCAGTTTGATAGAGACTGATTTCTAATATCAAGCCTGTTTAGACTCCTCAATAAAAAGAGCTTCTTTATTATATTATTCAGTAAATTGTCAAAATAATAAAAACAAATTCTTACAAGCAGATGAGTCGTAACTAATTCTAAAATATAATCCTATTTTTGAAGCAACTGGCCCACGGACGACTGTTTTTGCTCCCGAATCCTTATTTCTAAAGGAACTTCGACTACTAAGTATATTTATTTTGGTATAAAATTTCCAAATATCTTTTCAGTACATACGAAAATAAAATCTTTATAATCCGATGGTTGAAATTTTTTTTTTCAAATAACATAAAACTTTTTTATATGAAAATCTATTCTCTGCCAATATCATCAAATCATATTAAATCAGGAATCAATTTTATATTAGGTTGTAAGGAAATGAATGGCGGTTTTAAACGTTTCAAATGCACATATTTCAGCTCAAAACGAAATTGTATGAATCACAACATAAAAACTATTAAAATCAACACAATTTTGTCATCGAGAAAAAGTTTATTTATCCCGGTAGTGTAGAAATCCCAGCGTACAGGAGGCAAAAAATTCTTCAACGGCATTTATGACGGCTTTTCGGTTGCTGAAGGTTTTATCATGCACAAAGTTGTCTAGGTGCTTACAACAGTGGTAGTCGGTTAGCAAAAAGTCTGGTTAGCAGTTTTCGTGACCCATCTTGAACTCATATAAGAAAATCGAATGAATTTGCTTATTTCCCATGTTCTATTTAATTGTCTGAAAAATTATTATAAACAAATCGAGCGAGAAATGCACTTCAAAATGATATATAATGCTCGCTGTGCCTAATGAAATACTTAGAGCTTCTACTAAATCTCTTTCGGTCAATCGACGATCTTCTAAAACCATATCTTGTATTTTTGCGATGATTTCTGGTGTTGATGCACTTTTTAGACGTCCTTCACGTGGATCGTCTTCAAGGCTTGTACGATCACTTTTAAACAAAACAGCCCACTTACAAACCATTGTTTTTGAAAGGAGTAGGTTCACCTAACACATGTACTATTTCAGTATGAATTTTCATTGCCTTTAAACCTTTTTTTTTACAAAGAATTTAATCACTGCACGATATTCAATTTTCTCTATTGTTAAAAATGCACTGACACCTCAACTTTAAATGGCTTCTAAACAAAGAATGAATTAACAGATCGAACTGAAATCTTGGTTATATTCTTATGGAGTCGAAGTTTTAGTTCTACTGTTGACGAATAGACGCTGCTCCACGTACTTATTGAACAACCTAATAACTTCACAGAAATCTAACAAAAATTTATCTGAAAATTCTTCATTTTGCTAAATTAACGTAACCAAATCCCCGCCATTCATTTACTTACAACCTAATATGTACTAAAAAATGAATATATTATATTTCAATTTTGTATATATCTTTTCGTAAGGATTTCGACTTCACAAAGTCTGTTTGGAAAATATTCTTTTCTTTAAAATTATGTATATACCACGAGTATCTTTCTCAAAGACAAGCCCAAGCTCCAATAGAGTAAACAACCTTAAGATAAAAGATTAAAAGAATTCTAACTATGTACAAACAACATCAGGATATCTTTTTTTTTTTTTTTTGAAAGGTTCAAAATCCTTTAAGGATCAATAATAATTTACCAAAAAAATAAAATAAAAATTATGATTTATGAGTCCATTTTTTTTTTGTATGTTCATTGATTATTAATGAAGTATTTTAGCTTTAGGGCGACAAATTTCACCCACAAAAAAAGGAAAAGAATCCCTAAGACAATATTTTAGAATAAATTTATTACCATTTTTGCTTCGGATTACTCTTCTGAACATTTTGTTATTTTTAAAAATTAATTATATAAACAGTTTTTCTTTTTCTTTTATCGATTATTTATATAAACAAATAAAATTGTAATTAAATTGTAAACATTAACAGAAACACATTCATATTTATTCAATTCCAATTCCACAACATTTTTATTAGAAAATTTGAAAGAGTCTTTTCCCATTTTTAATTGATTTATAAACTTTTTAATTAAACTTTAATTACAGGTTTATTTGTAATAAATCATAATATCGAATATAGACGACGGTAAAAATGACTTATTATTATTCATTTCACAGGTAAAACCCTTTCCACCCATTTAGGGTGAAAAAACTGAGAAAAAGAAGAAAAGTCTATATAGTTTCCAATTATATTTTCCACGTAAAATTCTTCTTAAAATTGCTTCGATAATAAATTAGAATATTGTATATTTAATTTTAAATTTATTATAGTTTATGTATTTAAAATTTATCGATTAATTTAGAGATACTTTTTAAAAACTAAACAAATAACGAATTAATCGCGAATTTGACTAAGAAAAAAATATACACACGTCTGATTTCTTAATACTTAATCGCAAGAATTAACTCAGCTTGATATTTTCTATATATATTTTATTTAATATTATTAAATTTAATTTATTATTAGTTTCAATTTCGTATATTGGTTGACTCCCATAGTGTGTCTCTATTGTTATCGTATTTTATGCAAAAATGAAAAGAAACATTTCTATTCACTGAAATTCAATTACAAAACAAATCAGTCCCAAATTCTGGATATTACTATATGAATTATTTTTGGCTATGTAGACATCAGTTGGACTTACGCAATAAATTATATATATTCATTTTCTTATATTTTCTGAAATTCAAATCTACGCAATATCGAATATGAAGACTATAACATATTGTATTGTTATTAAGTTAATAATATAAGAGAAATTCCTATAAATCCACTTTTTACTCCAATCATTAGTTCTTTTTTCAGCCTAAAATGAAAGTCGAGGCTTCAACATGTATGATTCCTAAATTTCATCAAAATCGGATCCATAGTTTCTAAGTTATTACTACTTAAAGCAAGGGTGTCCAACCTTTTTGTTTCCCTGGGCCACATTGGAAGAAGACATGGTGTTTTGTGCCACAAGTATATTACTATAGCTGTTTTCATATTTAAGTAATTTAAAATTTAGTAGTTTATGAATTTTTTTCATTATAAAAACAGAACATGAAACTCATTTAATATCACTTAAGCCGCCAGGTGACAAACAACAGAACAGTGTAGCTGAGCGAGCAACGCAAACAGAAAGAGAATTTACTATTCCTGTTTCTGTTGCTTGTCACTTGGCAGCTTTAGCACGAGAGTGCACACAACACACAAATCATTCCTCAGAAAAATGGAAATGCTTCAGTAATTTTAAATATTTTCGGGCCGCATTGAGACTTGTCTTGGGCCGCGGGTTGGCCAGCCTTGTCTTAAAGCATCATTTTATAATGGCATTGAGGAGAAGGAATTCTGAATTTTATATATGAGTATACTAGAATCAAAAACTAAAAATTTAAGACAATTTAATAAGGAATCTTTCGTCATTGTTTCTAACTCTATATTGCCAACAAAATCTACATCCAACATTGAGTCTTTTTCAAACTAAACTTGCATCAATGGATTTTACTTATTACTGGCTTTTATACTGTAAGTATTATGGAAACGTACCGCTTTTGATTCTACTATACTCATATTAAGATAAGCTTTTATATTCATTCAAGATCTTCGATGAAATTTTACCATTTTACTATTTGTACTTTTTAATTTTATACAAAAGAAATGCTGAATACAAGAAAATATTTTCCTCTAATAGTAATCCCCAGTAATAAAGTTGGGAAAAGCGAAAGTTTTGAAGCTTAGTTTGATATAAAATTCAACCATAAAACCTCAAAAAAATAGGATATATTTGGTTTAAAAAAAAAGGGTTAGCATAGAAAGATAACGTACGAATCCTTCGCTAATCCGATTGACTACATTACTTATCAGATAACCAAAATTATAACGCGTGAAGAAATTTTTAAATAAAGCAATCCTTCCTTTCTCAAATATATGAATTATTTTCGTAGATTTTTCACATATATTAAATTCCTTAGGTTATTCCTAGGCAGGTTCTTTAAAGTAAGCTTCGTACCGAGAAATATGAAGAAACTTGAAATTAAAAACTATGAGCACTTTAAGTTAGTAGTCATCTGACTTTAGTTGGGAAATACAGCCAGGCAGGGTTGATGGGGAAATATTTTATTGTACTGAATCGAATTTAATCCTAAATTATTTTCTGTGAAGTTTATGTAAAACAAGTATTTCGAGACATTACTATACATGATATCCAGTTTAAAAAGCAAGACAAAAGGATGTTACTCAAATATTGCTTAATCCGAGGTAAATATGTCGATATTAATATTGAAAAAGTATTTCTACCAACTTTTGACACCTTTGCATAACTGAATGTGAAGATTAAAGTGGACACAACAATAATACAATAATAACTTAGAAGTATCTTTATTAAATAAAACAAAAGCAAAACAATATACCTTCCTTGAGCGGATCGATTAATAATAAAATATGTAGTTATATCATCAAAACATTTTAAAATACGCCTGACCATATGCAATTCTTTAATTTCCTGATGAAAATTTATGGAAATACACTAGAATTTCTGTAAGTTTTTTTACTCCAAGAACGTAATCAAAGAAAATTTTATAATTCTTTCGTCACCTCCATTAAAAAGAAGTGCTACTGTTTTGGAGTGATTGTCTTAATCTAAATTTTTCCATTAACTTTATTACACGTATCTGAGAACCATTTGAATTCTTTCTTCTGGAAATCTTATCCTGGAAGTTTATTCTTCAAATATTTGCACAGTAGTCTGGGCAGATGCATATGTCGGGGAAGAAGAATTTAAAGGCGAACAACTGCCCAGCTGCCAAGCTCAGAGGGAACGTTGATTCACATAATATTTTCTTTCCTATTTAAAACTATCAAAGACCAACTTAAATTGACTCAATTTTTGAACTTTACACTTATTTAAAGTTTTAAAAATGAAAACTTTTGTGGTTTCCAAATTTTTCACTAAAATTCTATTATTAGATTATTCTTACCACAATTTAGATTAATTAAAATTAATAAAACTTTACTAATTATACATTCTTCTTCTTTTTTTAATTAAATCTTATTACATAAAAAAAAAACTACTTAACTTTTAAATATTATAAAGTTGAAATATTTAATTTTTGTATCACGTCCTTTTATAAAGATTAAGTGTGTTATCTTTTTATTATAGGATGAGTAACTTTTTAATAGGATAATAACGCGATAATTGAGAATAAACGATATATCTTCCGTCTCTAAACCTTAATATTACATGTAAAGACTTTAAAAAGACTTTTTGCAACATTCAAAATTTATTATTATTAATATTATTTTTAATTTAAGGTGTGCTAAGAATAATATCAATATTAATATTCCACGTAATTTGGTACGATTTCGTAGCTCTCTATTAAATTAAGAATATCACATTTGGAAAATATAGTATAATAGTAGCTACTAAAAAATTTTCTTAAACACACTACTTACTTGCACCAAAAAAAGAAAAACTGTCTTTAATTCGATAACATTATAAAAATTTACTAATAATTACTAATTTTCACTTCGTTTTTTATTTTAGATTTATATTTATTAAACTCTTACAATAATAAATAAACTTATTTTTAAAAAATATTTCTTAAAAAAACAAACAATTTTCCCAAAAACGAGTGATTTTAATAAATAACACAGAACAGCTCTTTACTATCAACTGATAGAAACCTGTTGAGTCCTTTGCCTTTTATACTAATTTCAGATATTTCCTTTAGTTTTTTTCAAAAATGATTTACGTCTGCGCCAAATTTTCATGATAGTGATTTATTGAATTGATTAGAAAGACGAGAATATATTTACTCAAAGATGAAATCAATTGAAATCTTTAAAGTAAAAACGTTAAAGAGTTTAGTATTTCCAATTAAACAAAATTCTCGTTTCAATTACATTCAAATACATTTTACGAAGAAAATATTCATCAATAATAAAACATAAATATTTGAATGATATAACAATTAAAAAAAGAAAACCCTTTTCCACACCTTATTGATAGCACACCTACGATTAAAAATATGTTAATTCCTTCCATTTCAGTTATTTCTTTAGAAAAATTATGAAATGAAAATAATTAGTTTAAGTTAATTGAACTTAAATTACTTTTGTTTTTTTCTTTTTACATGGTTGGAGCCGTTTTTATCAACCTATGTAAAGAATACCGACTATCAAAGACCAATTATTATTATATTCTCTTGTATTTATTTTCAATGAAACTAATATTTTTAATTGCAAGAAAAATAAAAATATTTCCATTTTCTA
This sequence comes from Xylophagus ater, assembly GCA_963422695.1. Taxonomy (NCBI): domain Eukaryota; kingdom Metazoa; phylum Arthropoda; class Insecta; order Diptera; family Xylophagidae; genus Xylophagus; species Xylophagus ater. The sequence goes on from OY730478.1 coordinate 7,295,089, forward strand.
AATTAGTCATTTTATTATGATTTTTATAAAATAATAACATAATAAAAGGAAAAAATTTATAAATATATAATGTCCAGAAAACCAAGAACAATAAAAATCGGTTTCTTCTTAATTCTCGGGAATAAGTAAATCATCAGGTTTTTTGGTTGGATCAAGACCACATCTTTTCATTTCGACCGCTGTTGAAAATAAATAATCATAACACTCCGCCCTGGAAATGATTTGAAAAGATTTTATTTAAGCAAATTTCAATTTTTTTTAATTTAGTCTGCTATTCTCAAATCGTAAATTCACTCTGTAGCCGTAAAAATTCGATCAAAGCCTAAATTGCTATTCTAACATTGATAAATATATTTTCCAACTAGTTCGTGTCAGTTTTTTCCTTTTTCTTCTTCTTAAAATCCATTATTTTATAGAAATTATTAATTATTAAAAAATAAAAGTAATAACTTAATAAAAAAAACGAACATTTTCAAATAATTTTTTAAAATTTTACGGCGAATTCATTTGACATGAGCGAAATAGATTCAGAATATAAATTTAGGCGTTAATGTAATTTTGCTTACAGAACTTTCTGTATTTAAAGTTACGTTTACACAGTCCATACGATCTGAGAATGCGCCAATTTACTTACATTGTCTTAGCTTTTTGCCAAGAAGCTCCCCAAACATATAATCCATGTCGTCGTACAAGAATAGCACATGTTGCTGGATATTCAAGCATTGTTGTATACATTTGATTAGTTAAATCCTTCTCAAATGGTGTATTTTCAATAATTGGAACTATCAGCTCTTCATCGTAACGTAGAGCACGATTCTTTTCTTGATCGAAAATTCCCTATTAAAGAAATAGAATTTTAAATAAATTTAATCAATTCTACAGGAAACTCTGCTGGTGGGTTCATCCATGGTTACCTGTTTTTACTATATTTACTTTAATCATTTCTAAGTGAGTGCAACGAAATTCTCGTCCAGGCCATAATAATGTCGCCATTACAGCATGCTGAGAATGTGTATGAATTACTGCTCCAGCATTTCGATGAATATAAGCTTGCATAAAAAGTGGTGTACATTGACTTTTTGTTAATCTAAATTGGAAATATAATTATTGATATTTATTACAAAGAATTCCTATATTTCTGTTCTTCTTACTTCTTATAATCAGGCGGTAATTGCAAATCTTGTCCGTTTATATTTTGCACAAATAAGTCTTCTGATTGGATTCTTTCTTTTTGTACAGCTGATGGAGCAATATAAATTTCATCACTAGAAGAATTCCAATCGGAAATTAATTATTAATATTTTCTAAATTAAATTCAAATTGATATTTTACTCTAATTTAATGCTAATCCCACCGCCAGTTCCGGTAACCCAACCTAAATGATAAAATTGTCGACATAACTCCGGAATCAATTTACGAGGGTGTTCCTTATAAATTTTAATAATTGATATTAATTACAAGAAAATATATTTTACAATATTTACCTCAGGAAGTTGTTCGTAAATTGACATTCTACTAATTAGATTAAAATAATTTTTAAATTACTGTAAAACTTGTAGCACTTGCAGTCAACTGATAAGAGATTTCTTATCAGTAGTACAACTACAACAGTGTCACAAATCTAATGTCAAAAATGGAATGTACGCCATTTTACTCAAAAATATATTATGATGAAAGAAAAAAACATGAAATAAATTAAAATGCTAAAATATTAAATTAAAATATGTTTATGCAATTTTTAAATTAAATCAAATGAGATTTGTCTGATAAGATTTTGTAGTTCCAAATTATAGTTGGTTTCAATACAAATTTTCTAAGATTCAAACCTTCAACATGTTATTCCACAATAAAATGAAATTATTTAAATTAGAATTCACTTAAAATCTTGCATATCTAAATTTTTTTAACTTAAAAATCATCTTGACTCATTTAGCAATAATTTTTTTAAAGAAATTAAAAATATTTTAAATTAAAAGAATCCAAAATTTTCAATAATAAATTATATTCCTAAAATTAGTAATGCCCAATTAAATTATTAAAAGTTAATTTTGAAGAAAAAAATTTCCTTCAACCATATTAGTGTAAACACTGTCAAAATCGAAGGCTCTGTCAATTTTCAGTAAAAAAAAAAAAAAAGATTTATTATTTTCTAAAAATTTAAACAATGTAAAATGTTTTATTATTTTACACCCATTTAAATAGTATATAAGCACCGTAAAAATTTAAATCCAGTAAGAAAAATAAATTATATTGCAAAAAAGTTTATACAGTCGTGGACAAATTTTAGATTAAAAAAAAAAAAAAAAAAAAAAGTGATACGAAAATTTTTCTCAATGAAAACTTTGCTAGAAACCATTTGAAATGACATCGGCGCTTGATATACAAATTGTTAGTTCACCAAATCTGGAAAAAATTGAAAATTTTCTTAAAGATGCAACATACAGAGAAACTATCGAGTTTAGTGCAAATTTTAATACCAGACTTTGCATAGAACGACGACTACGATTACCGTTTTTAGATCCACAAACTGGAGTCGCACAAAATCACTCTAATCTATATATGGACAGAAGGCAACGAATGCCTGGATTTCGTGAGGGCCAAATCTATTCCTATCCAGCAAGTCGATGGCGTAAAAGTCGCCGACAATATTTGAGCAAAATATACAAGTGAGTAAAAAACAAAAAACATTTTTAATATTTATTTTCCAAAAAAAAAAACAATATATATAAAAATTTCCAAATTATCAAAAAAATGCACACACAGATACTCTGATAGGCCATTCCAAGCGCTTAAACGTGCCGAAGTAGGAATAGATGCTGATTCAGATTTTAATGGGACCATTCTGGAAGAATCATCATCATTGGGCGGTGCTGATACATCCGATAGTAAAGACAGTCAAAATTTAAAAGAAGAATTACCAAAAGAATGGTTTTATGATGAAATGGATATTAATGAAATTGATTCATTAGATGATCCAAAATCTCCAGCTGATGATGAATATGATTATGATCCCAGATATGGTAATAAGAAACGAAGAAAAACACGACGTGGTGTTAAGAAAGCGGCTAGTTTAGGACATGTTGGTGATACACCACCGGTTAGAAAAGGTCGTCCAGCTGGTGGTGGTGGTGGTGCGGGTAGTGGTTCTACATCTGGCCGGGGTCGTGGACGACGTAAAGCTACTAGAGATTCACGTCATATTGATCCACCGAGTCCAGGTGTAATGCCGGAACCACCATCATTTGAATCGGCTGCTGCTGCCGTTGAAGGAGTCGTCACTACTGATGATCATGCGGAATTAAGAAATTACCGAAAGTACCTGTAACATACTACTTTATCGGAAATTTGGTTATTATTCTAATAATTAACTATTATTATTATTATTATTATTATTATATTATTGTCATTAATATTTTTAGAGCTCAAAAAACATTGGATTTAAAAAACGTTTCCCCATAATTTTATGCTATTCAATTAGTTCAAACAAAAAGTATAATAAAAAAGAAGAAAAATTGTAAAATTAAGAAAAAAGCATTCTAAATTTTAATAATTTTTTTGAATTATAATTTCTTTTCCATTGGTTTCTTTTTTTTTTTGATATTGCAACATGATTTGCATTTAAATATTTTAAATATTATTCATAAGGAATTTAATTAAACTAATAAAAAGAAAAAAAAAAAAAACATAGAAAAAGAAAGTAACAATTTATTCACATTTTAAAATATTTTTATTTTCTATTTTTCTTTTTTTTTTAATATAAATAACACCAGAAATACCAATCCTAAATAATTAAAAAACAATTTTGTTTTTATTTCTTAGAGTAATCACAACTTAAAAATTAAAAACTAAATTTGTTATTCAAAATAAAAAAACCTAAAATATCGACAATTTTATTATATTTTTTAAAGTAAAAACATTTAAAAAGAAAATCTAATTTGAATTAATTTTTAAACAAAAAAAAAGAAGTGAAAAAATTCTTAAAATTAAAACTAAAAATTGTTCTAATTAACAATATTTTTAAATAATATTAGATGTAACGGAAAAGAATGTCGTTTTTATGATGCCCTATGGTAGGTACTACCAGAGGGGTATATTAGTTTTGTCACTACATTTGTAACACATCGAAATAATCGTCGTAGAAAGGTTTTAAGGGTATGATTGTGTTATATCGAATTCTGCATGTTCATCAGTCCGTCCGTCCGTATACAAGATAACTCAAAAACGCATCATCCGATTTTGATGAAATTTACAATGTGAGTTGCTTATTCCTTAACTTTGTTTGGTATTGCATTTCAGCAAAATCGATTTAGGGGGAGCAAAGTTATAAAGGAATAACCAGACTGACCAGAAAGTTTTTTCGTTTTTTTTGTTTATGCTTTTTAGGATTTAATTAGAAAATTTGTGAACCGATTTTGTTTAAAATAATTAAATAGGTTAACTACATAAATAGACGTTACTATGTTAAATTTCAGTCAAATCAGTCTAAGGATAGTGCAGAAAGAAATAATCCTAGGAGAAAATAAGTCTGTCCATAAAGTTTTTTTGATGTACTTAAAAAACACCGATTTGAATAAAATTTCCAGATTAGATTTTATGCTTATCAGGGTCTAAGTTGCCGGCAAATTAGAGGAAATTATCGAAAGAGGAAACTATATGTTTTTTTTTTATATGGTCATGTTCGACCAATAATCACATCCGTCGGTTTTCAAACACTTCAAATATATTTAATGTAAACAACACACAATATGATTTACTTTCTAAATTTTACAACGATTAAATTAATGTATTTTAAAAGTTTTATACTATAATATCAAGAAGGAAGGGAAAAAGAGGCTATTAGTAAAAGAAGAACTTTTCTAAAAAAATAAAAAGAAAACTAAAAACAAATGTACATAAATCAGGGTAGCCATTATGTACGGCGACAGGCGATATTACTCAAAAAGAAAACAAAGATTTTGTATGTTTCAAATAATATTTTTAAATTAATTTTTTTACATTAAAAAAAGAAAAGAAATAAGAATAAAATAAAATAAAAAATTGACAAAAACGTAAACATCAACTTCTAAAATCATATGAAAGCAACGAGCGACAATCGCCTGTCACCGTATATAATGCCTACCCAGGACTCTGAACGTTTATAAGAGCAAAAAAATTCCCTAATTTTCGGCCTGAAATTTAAAATATATGTCCTTGATAGACCAACTTAAAGGGCTATAGTCACCACCAGTTGTTGCAGAATTACGGGAGATTAATACTTTAATTCGGACAATAGTAATTCAGGAAACTTTAAATGTATATTTAAGTTAGGTAAAAAACGAAAGAATATGTCTCGATTGGAGTTGCCGGGACTCTAAAACTATCAAAATGTTCCTAATTCGGATAATAAGTTGATTTTCATAAAACGTGGAATGTGTGTTCTGAATAGGCTAATATTAAAGAAGAATATATGTCTACACCCGATGAGAGACAGTGTAAAGGACAAAAACAGCTCACCAAAAAGTAAGCTTATTTCTTGAAAAACATGAGTTTTTCAACTGTCTCCACACTTAAAATCTTGATCAACTTCACCCCATTTTATGATACTTTATTCATTTATAATCGCCACTTAAACCTAAACCTAAACCTATGCCAGGAGTCTAGAGTCGAAGGCGAAGTCGGAGTTGGCATATTTTTTAACAATTCCAACATCAAGAAATTTGTTTAAAAAACTGATTTTTTTTTGTTCTTCTGGAGATTCGTGGCACAACATTTAATACTGCACTGCAATTAGTAAAGTCCGTGTCAGAGTCAGAACTTTTTTTTTAAAAACGATTTCACAGTCCTGAAAATATTGAAAAAAAGAAGATATTAAAAATAGGAAAACAAAAAATCGTATCTCTGGTAACTTCATGAGTTGCTGCGCTCCAGATTTAAATATGGTAGAAAGCCCAATGAAATGATTATGAATGAACTTTTCAAAGCAAGATATTTGCCCAATAATCAGGACCCAAACAAATATTTCCTCGAAATTTATAGATTTTTAGAACGGAATAAAAAACTGACTGGAAATCGAAAAGGGTTTATATCGTTTTAGGGGATGGATACCTTATTGGTACGCGGGGCCTGTAATCAAATCCAGCGACATTCTTTTCCGGTACACCTAATAATATGTTCCATTAACAGACAGAATTAAAGTAAAACATGAAATTAGAAAATTTAAAAATAATATATTTCAAATATTTTTCTGTCTATCTTTTTTTTTGGACACATACAAAATTTGTGTGTCCATTTTTTTGTTTTTGACAAATTTGAACGCATTCCTTTCCTCATAAATCTAAAAACAGACGAAGTTGAATTATATTTTTGGTTTTTCTTGAAGCAATTGTTTTAAGGTTTAGTTTGGTATTCAAAGAATCCCAACCAAATCTTATTTTAATTCATTTTCGTCGAAGAAAAAAGAAAAACTAAAACCGACACACAAGCATTTTCCCCTGAGTTTAATTTTGGATGTAAAAAACATATTTGCAGATTCTTCTTCTCTAATTTTAATGAAATTATGCAATTTCTTTGATGTAAAAAAAATGCGAAAATTCTTCAATTTCACAGATCTTGTTAAAGTTTTGATTGAGTCATTTTCAAAAATGTTGAATTCTTGTTTTACTTTTGGGTCCAATTATAGATTCTAATTATAACATAAAATAGTTCTGTTTTTAACATTTTGTAAATACATTTCTCTCAGATTTTATTATCATCAATCTTTTAGGGTTTTCTATCGTAAATTTATCTTAATTTAAATTAAATGTTTTTTTTTATTTTTTGGCGGACACAACGCCGTTTATTTTTGTCGTTTTTTTAACCTTAATGAGATTGAATTTGAAATTCAACGGATCTGCATACCGAAGAATTTGTGATGACTTTTTTTTTCCTCCCTGTTTTATTTTAGTTTACGGATCGAAAATAAATTATTATTATTATTAGAATTAAAAGAAGAAATTGAAAGTCAATCAACTCGATCACAAAAATGCAATAAGATTTAATTAAAATATCAAGAATTACAAAGTTTTTTGGTCTCGACTCTTTTAAAGATTTGTTTATTAAATAGCATTTAATTTTCTTTAGTAGCAAGAATTATGTTGAAAGATATTTACGGACTACTATTGTAAAGATAAAAAGGAAATTTAGAACCAAATCTGCTGGGAAGTATGTCTTTTGTTCTTCGGTAGGTACTTCCAGGTATATTAGTTTTGTCACTACATTAGTAATTCATAGAAATAATCATTTGAAAACGGTTCCAAGCAGACCCTTAACTCTAACATTTTACGGGCACCCAAGAAATTGAATTTAAAGAATGCTTCGATATTTTTGGAAATTTACGAGTCCCTTTGTACCCATCCTGATATTCAGTTCTGGTTGGTTATGGGCCTGGTTCCAAGACTATAGATGTGTATATAATCAAAAAATTATAACGAGTTATGAAAAAATTCGTTATCAGGGTAGGCATTCTGTACGGCGATAAGCGATTGTCACTTGTCCCTTGTCGCAAAAATTTAGTTGAGGCGAGAATATGAAAGTGATCGCCCTACGTAATGCCGAAATATACGGGGATCACTTTCAAATTGGTCACAAGCGATAATCGCCTGTCGCTGTATAGAATGCCAGTCCTGATTTTAATGAAATTTATACTCTGGATTATTTATTCCTTTACTTGTTGTGTTATTGGATTTCAGCAAAACCGATGGAGAGGAAGCAAAGTTATAATACAAAAACCATAAAGTTCTGCCGTTTTTTTTCTTCTGTTTTTGTGATTTAATTGGAAAATTTGTAATAATTTTTCGTCTTAGAATTAATTCCTTAAACATTTGCAAACCAAAAATTTTATTAAACGATAATTTTAAAATACGAAATTTTAAAAATTCCATTATTAACAATTTTTTTGTTATATTTTACTCTTTGCATTTGCTTGGACACGAAAAATATAGATAAATGAAACATTCTATATTAACTCTAAACATATCTCGTATTTTGAAATTTCAAATGAAATATTAAAAAAGTAATAATAAAATCATTTTTTAAAAAAAGGCCATCTTAAATAAAATATAAAAAACATGAAGATGTTTTTCTTCGTTTCAAATGTACCCGCTTCTAAATTATAGTATTTGGCAACACTAATCTTAAAAATTATAGTATTAAATTATAGTAAAATTAGAGCTAGCGATTTTTCACTCAGTCAATTTCATGAAGTTAGAATTTGTGGTTGTTTTTATTTGTTCGCAGCGATCGGAAAAACCAAAAAGAAATTTGCTTTTTTTTTTTAATGTGGTAAAACGAACGGGCGTGGTATTAAATAAGTGATTTTTCAATAAAAAACCATTAAATATAATTTATTTATATCAAAATAACAATTAACAGGAATTGAAAAACATATTTATTTATTTAAAAAGTGTTTTACATATCTGAGAATTGTATATTCTCAAAAAACATTGTGGTGCCTCCAAGTTTTTTTTTTTTTTTTTCTAACATGACCCGAATGGAATAAAAAAAAAACGTGTAACCTTTTTATATTTTTTTTTCTCTCTTAGTTAAAATTGTAATTTTATTTCAATATTTGTACAGTTTTAATGGTGTTAAATAGTTTTGGGGTAAAACCTTGTTAATTATTAGTTTCTTGAAATATTTATTAAAACAAGAAAATTAGAAAAGTTTTTTTTTGAAAAAAAAAGAAGAAAATACTTGTTGGAATAGTGTTTCAAAAAGCTTCAAACTTCAGATGTTGTCGGAAGGAATTATTCCCATTGGAGATGGGCTACTTGAAGTAGCCGAAGAGCGTCTACGAGGGCTACTTATGGCAGAGGATATTCATGAAATCTATGATGTTGAACAAACACCTTTTGCAAGGTAAGGAATAATATCAAAACTTAAAAAACATGACAAAAAAAAGTGCGTTAACATTTTCGGCTACTGCCATTCAATTGGAAATTGTAAATGTGTGTGCGCATGGAAAAGTTAAATACAAAAGAATATGAATTTGGAGAATGCGAACTACTTTATCGATAGCGAAAAAAAGAAAAAGAAAAAATTCAAGAAGAAAAAAAATGTTTTCTTGGTTTTCTTATTAAAAATAAAATATCCGAATTCGACTTGTATAGAATTTCGATTCATTCCTTTTTTGTGGATTTTAAAAAGACCACAAAAATACAATTATTGTGCTAAAAAAAACACAAGAATTCGGTAAACTTTCCTTCTTCTTTGAAAATCTTTTATAGAAAACGCGAAATTTTAACTTGCCAACAAAAGAATTTATCAATTGGTACTTTTTTAAGGGCAACTGGTAATTGTACACTACAAAATGGCCGCGCTTATTCATGTTAAGAAATGATTAAAAAAAAAGAAAAAGAGAAGAGGAAAATGAAGAAAAGAAAAAAAAAATCAGAGTTTCTGACAGCGTCTGAATTAAATTTCATTTGTAATAAAAAAAAAATTAACTTAACTGTAAGAAAATTCCAAAAAAAAACAGAAAGAAAAAAAAATCACTTCTAAACTTTCAAGTTTATTGCATTATATTTCTTTTTTTTTTCTTCTTAGTTTGTTTATCAATTAATTTTGAAGGTCGTTACTTTAAACAATTTCAAGAATTTCAACTGAAATAAGAAATATTTGCGCAATCTTCCATAAGAAAAATTAAAAAAAAATCTAATTGGAAAAAAAATTCCATTTAAAAATTAGTTCGTTTCAAAAAAAAAAAAATAGAATATGTAAACTTTAATTTCCTGAAAGAAAATGTAATTTTTTTTTTGTTTTAGTGAAGTCGTCAGAAGAAAATAAGTGGTCACCAAAAATAGTAGTGGAAGAGATGTGGTAGAAATAAACTCCTCGTAGTAGTTACCAAGAATTTTTAGTCCAATCAGTTTAATAACTCCAAAAAGGAAACCCAATCAACCAAAACTAATAATACTTGACCGTCATATATAAATTTGTTTCATTTTATTTTTACTCTAATTTAAAGATAACCTAAAGGCTTTTAACCAAGTCGCTTTCGAATTAAATCCGAAAAACTAAAGTGAAAAAAACGCGAAAACTTGATATCTGCATTTACTAATCCTTGAAAATTTATTGAAATTTGAACATGAAAATCGTGTATACTTAATTTTTGATCAAATTGGTATACAAAATTTTCCAATTAGATTGATGAAAATTGAACCAGAAACTTTATCAAACAATATATTGTCCATTTTGGTAAAAGAAAAACCTTTTCCAATTTTCCTGACGCGATCAGGGAATTCATTATTATAAAATTCCTGGTCGTAAAATTGAGACAAGTCATTTTCATAGGACTTTTTTGAACTTAAATTTAAACTATTAAAGGAATTCAAAAAAGACCGGAAGATATGATAATCTAGTGGTGCAAGGTCTGATCTATACGTTGAATGTTGAGATGATTTTAAAAATCGGTATTCGTAATGAAGAGTATTTATTCCATTGCTCCGGGAATACAAATATCTGTGATTAAAAGAATAGTTTCAAAAATTGAATTTCCTCTTTTATCACATGGTGGTTTAGATACGTAGTTTGTTAGCGAAGAAAGGCATGCATTTTCCTAGAAGGAACATAAATTTAAAGAGCAAAATAACAAAAATTCACAAACTGAAAAAGATAAAAATCACTGTTCTTTTCAAAGAACAATCACAATCTGTTCCTGTTCTTTGAAAGATTTCAGTCATTTCTAGTTGGATGTATCAAAACTTGCCAGCCAAGCTGCCGACATTTCTTTGACAATTATAATCGAACTTGTATTTTGGTCTAGCGTTGTCATGATGAAACACAAAACTTTCGTAATTCCTTAATTTTTAACACTTCTGTTTAATGATTTTCAATGATTTCGAAATGTTTAGATTCTGAGCAATCACTTGTGTTATTATTAAACATTGATTATATTCGTAATGAACAATGCAGTGACCATTTAGACTGTCCAATATTTTTTTTTTATACCAATCTATCCTACAAAATATCCAAATTCTTCTTGTTCAAATTTCAAGTTTTGTGAAGTGTTCAGTCGCAGGAAATGTTGGCTCTACACATTAAGTGCCTTTGGACAATTTCCTGCAATTATCATTTTTATATGCGTTGCAAATTTAATACTGGTAACATATAGTAACGTAAAATCGGCCTATGGTGGGTTTTTTGATACCCTATTGTAGAATTCGGATTCGTAGTTAATAAATCTATAGTTCAATGAATTAACTCTTAGCGAGAACCACCAAGACTACTAATATTTCAAGGTTTTTTCTCAATAACTTCGTCTTGTCTTATTCAAATTTGCTCAGATTCACAGCTAGGCTGAGGTCTATTAGAATAAACACTTGTTGCAAATTGAAATTGAAATCAGTATATAAGCTTTTAAAATATGTCGGAAAATTTTTTTTTTACCCTACGACTATTTCTTTCTCTACAATCCCTGAACCAATTTCACTGAAATTTATCATGGTATCGTCTATTTATGTAGTCAACTCATGTAAATAATTTAAACAAAATTGATCTACAAATTTTCAAATTAAATCTGAAAAACTATAAGCAAAAAAAAACGACAAAACTTTCTGGTCACTTTGGTTTTTGCTTAATAACTTCGGTCTTCATCGGTCGATTTTGCTGAAATGCAATACCAAACCAATTTAAGGTTTAACCAACTCACATTGTAAATTTCATTAAAATCGGATAACGCGTTTTTGAGTTATTTTGTATTCTACACAACCATAACCTTGAAGTCTTTCTACGGTGATTATTTCGATGTGTTACAAATGTAGTAATAAAACCAATATACCCTCTGGTAGTGCCTACCATAGGGCATAAATATTGATATATACTACTATAGGATTCAAAAACAATGTCGACTGGAATGCCTTATCAAAAAAATTTCTCCAAAGTCGAACATAACAAATTTCACATTATGCCATGATAACGAACCAAAAATTGATAACCTTGTTCCAAGCCAAATAATAAATTATTGAACAATGTTCTTTTAATAAATGAATTGCGTAAATTATAGAAGATATTATTAAAAAATTGTCGGTTATTTCTTATCCAAACATTTTTCCAAAACCCTTATCGTTTCCTTGCTTGAAATTCAATTACTTTTTTTTTTGTTTATAGATATAAAATGAATCATTATTCTTTTCGAACAAAAAAAAAGCAACAAATTTCTTAAATAATTCTCCTAAAATAGCATTTATTATAAATTTACGTATGACAGTCCAAATAAAGCGATTAAAAAACTTTTCTCAATATTTTGATTAATAATTTTTTATATAAAAATTGACAAAAAATTTCATACCAAACCAAAATCAAAATCAAAACCAAAAAAAACTTACAAATTTTAAAGATTTTTCCAGATAAATGCTCCCACATTTCATTTTTTCAAAATTTCAAATGCTTTTATTTTCATTGAGCGCCGCATTTTCTTCAAATGTCTATCTTAGGTACACAATTTGTATGTTTAGCTGTTTCCCCACATTGAGTTCAAGGTTCTATTTATTGGTTTACATTCTAAGATTTTGAAGAAAAAATCTATTAATTTGCGCGATATTTAACGAATTTTTTAATGAATTTTGTTATAAAGGTTAAAAAAATTCAATTCCTTCTTGGAAAAAAAAAATAAGAAACTGTGAAAAATGTAATAGCGCCAGCAATTCATGTGGAGTTGTTCTCTCTGCAAGAAATATGTAATATTGCTTACCCCACGAATTCATTAGACTTATTTCAAGACTTATTTTCAGTCGGACTGAAAATATGCCCAATTTTTCGAGTCTCCACGAGGCTTTCTTTCAGTCGGACTGAAAAAAAATGTCCGATTTTTCGAGTCTCCACGAGACTTTTTTTTAAGTCCGACTGAAAAAAAAAGTCCGATTTTTCGAGTCTCCACGAGACTTTCTTTCACTACCGGACTGAAAAAAAGTCTGATTTTTCGAGTCTCTACAAGACTTTTTTTTCAGTCCGACTGAAATTATGTCTTGAAAGACGTCTAATGGAGTTGCCTGGTTTAAGATCTCTGATGCCTTTTATATATCGATGGAACTTGAAGTTGAAATTACAAAATCTTTTACAAATGTAAAAGTTTCCATATTTTTTTCATTAACTTTTATTGGCAAACAGCTTGCACAGGGTGGCAGCATCTCATCTTATACTAATTTTACTTCAAATGTCGTTTCTTTTTTTGTTTTTTTTTTCATATTCATATTTTTTTTGGGGAAATTCCTTTTCGATGAGACCATTTTTCTTTTCTTTTTTCTTGGTTTGTCTTGAAATTCTTTTCGGATGTATCAAATTAAAATATTTCTGCCTTTTTTTTTGGTTAAGTAATTGCTCTATTTTTGTCTTTCAGAAAAAATTTAATTTAAATTCCTTTTTTTTTATGGATGCTGTTAAATATCTTTGAATAGAATCATGATAGACTATTTGTCTTCATACTTTTTTTTTTTTTTAGTTGCAAAAATTCATATCAAACACTTCTATCAAGGATTTGTAAAAATATCAGGGTAGTTTCGTCATAAAACTAATATTTCCAGTAATACATGAAATATATGAAAATTTGCAATGGCTACGTTTACATCGGGCCTTAAAAAGAGACCTATGTGTTTAGGACCTAAACATGACGGTATAAACACGTCCAAAGTAACTTAGGTTAGGTCACCTAAATTGCAGACCTACCTTAAATTTAAATCCACCTAAGAACTTTTCGACAGCTGATTAGATTAACCTGAACACAATATCTCCGAAACTGAAAGCTTTGACAGATGACAGCTCATATCTTGATGTCCAAGCTCCATAAATGATCACATATGGCGTTGTTTTAGACTTAGCTCTAGTACGGTGCAAACGTAGCCAACAGAATTGCATTGCTGGTTTTCAGTTAAGGTAAAAATCTGAAACAAAACATCCTTAATTCGAACAATCATGAAACTTGGAATGTATAGTATATTCTGGAATCAATACGTTAACCGTGGGAATTGTGAAAATAGAAAAATGCTCGTAATTTAGTCGATACTGAGCTGATTTTCATCTCGTATAAGCGTCTATTCAGGTCAATAAATGGTCATTTTAATTATTAAGACCGTTTTTTTTATCTATATGGAACTAAAATGGCTATTAAGAAGTTCTCAAAATCTTTTCTACAACATGCAAAAGGTTTTATTATGATTTATGTTATGTTATCTTTAGTTATTCTTAAAATAATATTATTAGTTGGAGTATCCCCTAAACATTATTTCGAATTGACAAATCAATAACCATTCACAGCAAATTTAAACAACATAGAATTTCATTGCTGGTTTTCAGTTAAGGTAAAAAATACGTAAAAATTTCAAACAAAATATCCTTAACTCGATCAATATTGAGTGGATTTTCATTAAAATTTGGAATGTATACTCTGGATAGACCAACTTAAATGTCAAAAGATTCCTCTACTCAATACGATGACCGTGGGAGTTGTGAAAATAGAAGCATGCTCCTAATTCAGTCAATACTGAGCTGATTTTCATCTTAGGTCAATAAATGGTCATTTTAATTATTAAGACCGTTATTTTAATCACCCTCTCTTAACCCAACATCACTAATCAACGCTCGGACACAAGCAGCTGCTTTTTTCAATACATCCCAAGTTTAAATAGGAGTTGAAATCATGTAACCCATCGAATAATATGTCCACACTTCAGATTAAGATAATCCTTGAGGAAGAAGTGTTTTCAATTTTGTCGTTTTGGATTGAATCAATCAAATATCTTTGGCAAATACCCTGTACACGTTTTTTTGTAATAATAAATATTTATATCCATTTGAAATTCTTATTTTAATTAATAATAATTGTTTAGTTCATTCTTGTTCTAATTGTAAAGTTTCATAACAACACAATTATCATTATTTATTGTTGCCGAAAAGTGTAAATAATTCAATTACTTGAAATAATGATCATAATTGTTTGGTTTTTTTCTTTGAGACCCATTTTCAAAACGGATCTAAATTTCTTTTATTTAATATTAAAGAGTTGGGGAAAATTAAAAACTTCATATCTTTTGTATATCATTTTACATTTATGGAATGTTTTCCATATTAAATATGTGTTGACTTTTATAATTATTAGACCGCGTTCCCCGCATCAAGAACTTACACAAGGTTTTTTTTTTTTTATTATTATCTGAATGTGTGTCCCTCATTCGATACCGCAATGTTTGGATGACATATTTTTCAACGATCTTCTATGACAATAAGTTGTCCAGTACATGAAGAAAAAATACCTTGGATGAGAAACTTCGGTCTCCATTCATTCTTGTGTTGTGTTGTACAAGTTTCTCATATTCATTTTCATTCAAGTATTTAGTTCATATTGTGTGATATTAATTTATTTTGCAGAAAATATCAGTTTTCAATTTCAAGTTAAATATTATATGTATATACGACGATCATATATGGAACACACCAGAGTGTATCCGACTTAAGAATTCAAATTAAGATTACAATTTTTTTTTATATATACATAAATTCATAAATTTTACAAGGTTGCAAACTCATATATGCAACTAATATGCATATAATGTACATTTTTGTGATTTTATTATTATGATTTAGTATTTTAAACCTATTAAAATATATTTTTTTTGTCGCGTTTTTGTAAGCTAGTTTCAAACGAGGACAAGAAGTAATTATCTCTGTTCTTTGGCGGTATAGATTACTCTATTAACTATCTGGTATTTGTTGTATATGTTTTTATTTTATATAGTTATCGATAAACAATTGAATAATAGTTTTAGGAACCTCACGGAACCAATCTCTCTCTTTTTGTATCAATAAATAATTTCAAGACATGAAATTTTAAATTTCTGTATTGCGCTTACGTTTTGAATTTAGAGGACTTAAAAAATCTATTACGTTATTGCGTATACAGGCATCCCTCGAATAGCTCAGTACTTGAATAGCACGATGTCGCGAGTAACATGCATGGTCAAAAATTGCGACAACCCTTGAATAACATGGGATTTGAATTACATGAATTTGCGAATGTGTACACACATATTAGGTCTGTTTTATTTGCCATACTCTACCCTGGAGCAGGGTAAGTGGCAAGTGTTATTAGCTGTCCTACTTGGAGAGGCAAGAACTTTTCATCAAATGTTGATAACGAAAAGATTCTAAGCTCAGTTTATATAACAAAAATTTGTAATGAATTGAAATGTCTTATGTTCTAACCACACGACTTCATTGGACTTATTTCAAGACATAATTTCAGTATGACTGAAAAAAAGTCTAATGGAGACTCGAAAATTTGGACTTTTGTCAGTCCGACTGAAATTATGTCTTGAAATAAGTCTAATGCAGTCGTGGGGTAACATGAAAACGTAAGACCTCAATACTTCTTTGGTTGCTTTGCAACAAATTCCTCGAATTTGACCATCAGATAGTCCTGATGTTGCACCATTAGATTACTATCTGTTCCTCTCTCTGCAAAAGTCTTTGGCTGGGAAAACTTTTACCCCCCGAGGGTAGTATGAAAACGTACCTGTCGAAATTTTTTGCTGGAAAAGACTAGAAGTTTTTTAGAACACTGGGAATCATGATATTGACTGCTGAAAGATGGCAACTTATTGTCGAACGAAATAGCCAATATATTAGAAATTAAAGTTTGTTTGTTTATTTCATAATAAAAAAAATATGAAAAGTGTTTCTGAATTACTCGTGAGAGTGAAGGTTGTATATATATATTAAAGTCCTTGCCATTTGACAAATACGAAAGTTTTCTATAAATTGATAAAAATAATTAACACTGAGATGATGAGATGCAAGGCTGTCGAACTCCTCTCTAGCAAAGAATAAAACATATTTTTTTAAAAATAAAGCTACCACAATTTATTGCGGAAGTCATTACTAAAAGTAATATATCACATTTTCGCATACATTATTTATTGTACAACAAAAACGATCATATTCTTTTTTTTGGACTTTAGTTGTTTCAGACATTAATTTTTATGATCTCTAAGAATTAAAGTTAATCTCTTACCAAACCGGCCCGGCCCTTTACAAATTAGAATATGACCCTAGTCAAGCAAACATACAGAAAGAAACAAAAACAGTAATAATTTGTTGAAATTTTCTGAAGTTATGTCCAGCGTTTTTTTGTTTCCAGAATTGTAATTCAAGTTTCCGGAGTTGGAAAAAATTTAAAATAATTGTTTTTTTGCACAGCAAAGCATTTAAGAAATATGAATTTGTTTTTGTTTATTTTTACCACCATACACATTTAATTGTCCATTTAGTTATTTCCACAGAGACCTTGCTAATTGCTAGCAATCCAAAAAAAAAATTTTAAAAAAATAAATAAAACAACGAATTTTAATGAATATGAAAAATGAATTTAAATGAAATTAATTTAAAACTTTTTCATATAAAATTTTATTAAAAATATATATAGTAACTTAAAATCGGCCTATAGCTGATTTTTTTGATGCCCTATGGTAGAAATGGGGCAGAAAAACTGTCAAAATTAACATTATTTCAAGATTTTTTCTTTATAACTTTGTTCCTTCTTATCAAAGTTTCTTCCAATTTGCAGATAACCTAGACCCTGCAAGCATAAGTCCAATCTGTAAATTTTGTTCAAATGGGTGTATTAGTTTGTAAATTACATCAAAAAAACTTTGTAAAAGAGGGTTATTTTATCCTAGGATTAACTCTTTCTCCTTTATCCTTGGACCGATTTGATTGAAATTTAACATGGTATCTTCTATTTATGTAGTTAACCTGCATAATTAATTTCAATAAAATTGATTAACAAATTTTCCAATTAAACCCGAAAAACCATAAACAAAAAAACGACAAAACTTTCTGGTCACCCTAGTTTCTTCTTTATAACTTTGCTTCCCTTGCTCAAATGCAATACCAAACCAAATTAAGGAATAAGTAACTTATATTCTAAATTTCATCAAAATCGGATAACGCGTTTTTAAATTATCTTGTATACGGACGGATGGATGGACGGACATGCATAAATCGATATAACTTTTGATTCCTGACACAACCATACCATTAATTCGATGTGTTACAAATGGAGTGACAAAACTAATATGCCCTCTGGTAGTGCCTACCATAGGGCATAAAAAGAAACAAATTTTTCATATTACACGAAAATCATGAAAAAACAACATTATTCCGAAGACGTGATTTTGATGAAAAAACTTGGAAAAGATGAGAATTTTATTATTTAGAAGAAAATTCATATTTTGTGTTCTTATTTGTAAAAATGTGTGACTTTGTTAAAAAAAGAAAAATGAAAAATATGAAATCATAAATTTTATTAAATTTTTCACCTTTTTTTTTAATTAAGAAAATATCAAGGAAATCTTTCCATATATATGCGGCGCGGGGTAAACATGCTCGCAAATAGGGATTTGTTTTTTCAATTTTTCATATTTTTAAACAATAGAAAAACTCCACCTCCCACCCCACCAAGATATTCTCAAACGATTTTCTATTAATAATAATAATCAATCATAATGAAATTATTAATTTTGTAATTTTTTTTTCCAGCTGCACTTTGGAACAAAAATTCTGAGTAATTTTCTGTAATAAAAAGATTAGAGAGAATTTGATCACAATTTTAGTTTTTATGGTGCTTTATTTACGATCCATTTATAATCCACAAAACAGTAGTAAAGTGATTAGTATTGAATCGTAATCCTTATGTACATTTATTTTTATGCCCTATGGTAGTAGGTACTATCAGTTAAGTAAGTTGATTAAGTAAAAATCAGGATTACCAGAAAGTCGTGCTTATGGTTCTTTGGATTTAATTTGGTAAAAATTTGTGAAGCAATTTTGTTTAAATTATTTACATGGGTTGACTACATAAATAGATGACACTATGTTAAATTTTAGTAAAATCGGGCAAAGGGTAGTGGAGAGAGAAATAATCCAAGGAGGAAATAAGCCTGTTCATAAAGTTTTTTGGATGTACTTTATAACCTATTTGAAAATTAGATTTATGCTATTACGATTTAGGTTACCTACAAATTGGAGGAAATTTTGAAATGGGGAAACAAAGTTAGGAAGGGAAACTTGTAAATATTAGTTTTGACAGTTTTTCTGTACCATTTCGGTTATAGGCCGATTTTCAGTTACTATTTGTTTCACCTTAAGTTAAATATATGAATAACTACCTAAAAATATTAAAACAAATACGATTGTTTAATTATAAATTTCCTTGTAACTAAACTGCGTACAGTCAGGGAAAAATTATGATTGCTATAAAACATGAGATAGTTCGTAACAAACATATGGGTATTCACTTATCGTTGTAAAACCTGTTGTATCGTTGCATCGTTGTATAATTCGATATTTTTCTATACAAAAAACAGAATCATAACAATATATACAATAGAATACACCAAGATTTACATCGACAAAGGAATACGGTTATTCAATTCATTAAAACTATGTTTGAAAATAAATATTTTTCTTGAATGTTATAATGTTTACACCGAAGAAAACTGAAGACAGAAGAAGTCACAACATATCGTCGTGGTTCGAACTCTACATACTCTGTTGTTGGACAAAAACTTTCCAACCAATACTAGAGGCACACATAGGGTATCCATACCATAGTTTAAGGATACCATGTCGTATACCATATGTGTGTCGTCGAATACTAGCCGAATACCATTTCAACAACGTAGCATAAATCTGGTATTTAAATTCGAAAAAGTACGTGGTATTCCCTTTTTTACTTAATTTTTTCGGCCACCGTAATCTATTCTTTAGTGATTGTCGCGCCTTTTTATTGAAGCGGAAAATAGCGAATGAAATTTTGTAGGAAAGCTTAGCAATTGACACATGTGTACACTTTTTTTTTTTTGAAAATATTTTAAAAAACTGAAAAAAGTAAAGAAAAAACGCAAAATTTTATCGGTGGATGAAACCTCAAAATTTATAAATGTTTGTAGGAATCATATAGAGGATTTAAGAGGAGCGAAAAGAAATTCCCATATTCTCGCTGAAATGGCAGAATTTCAAATGTCAGACAGATACTATGTTTGATGTGTGCCAACCCCTTTTTATACCATAGTACAAGGCTATACTGTAGTATCGATACTAAGATTTGAATACCCTATGTGTGCCTCTAGTATAAGCTCGTCTTATTCAAGTAATTAAAATTCGTCACTATATTTAAGTCTTACATGTTTATTCTGAGCCCAGTCATAATGGTCATAACATGACGTCACTGTCATAACTTTTTTATTACTATTCTGACGCGCTTATAACTCACAATTGTCAATCTAGTTACAATCTAGTAATGAATACCAGGAACAGTAGTGGCGTGGCGATGAAACTCAATTGGTTCAAAATTCAAAGATGCTGACACTTTTATACTATAGTCGTGAGAAGTCTCAACTAAATCTCTTGATTATGTTTTGGAATTCTTCTATAAAACTGATCTTCAAAATATTTAGTATAGAACACTCAAAATGTTTGCGAAACATCTTATACATCAAAATTATCAAGGAAATTTCATGCGTTGTTTACTTAAACACTTTAACCTGGTCAATGAATTTAAAACAAAATAAAAAAAACACGATGATGATCGTTATTGCATCCTTGGCATGTTGTTGCTTCTGACCTCACCGCCTACAATTTGTAAAAAGATGATAATCGAGAAATTGCATTCGAGGTATTACGCGTCGAAAGTATTTTTAATCTTTTTTTTTTTTTTTTGATTATTTAATAAATAACCTTTTTTTAAAAAAAAACATAAATTGGGAAATTACACAATTGATTTGCTTTCGAAATTACAAGATTTTAAATCTTGTCTTTTTTTTTGTCTTCCTTTCCTTTAAAAGGTTATTTTTTCCCAGAATTTTTAATATTGAAAAATTCCTTAATTTAAATATTTTGATAAATATTTTCTTATTAATAATTCCTTGAGTTTTGTGAATTCCGTTTATTGGTAGCAAAAAAAAAAAAACAACGAAAAACCGAAAAACCCGCAAAATTCCAAAGCTAACAGAGAAAGTTCATATGTTTTTTTTAAGGCCTTTAGCTTTTTTTTTTTTTTATAACACAAAAAATATGTATTAATAATTTTAGGCCAAGTGTAATATGATATGATTTTTATGAGCATTTTATTGATTTGAATTCGATTCTGATACAATTCAAGTGATTGGCGGAATTACACACTCTACACTGCGCTCCGCTATTGGTTTGTGTGTTGTGCTACGATGTCAAGGCAGACACTAACTGAAATTGTTGATAACTTGATGATGATATATTTTATATGTTTTTTTTTTTTTTTTCTTGGTTTTCTATTCGGGGCCCTCTTAATTTAATATCGATGCAAATATTTATGCAAAATATATTGTTTTTTTTTTTTCTATTTTTAAATAAATTTCTTACATATGTAAATTTTCTAATACTATATAATTAAAAACGTTATTAATCTTATTTTTATATTTATCAGAACGAGTTCATTGAATTGATTTCCTTATCACACTTTTTTTTTTTTCTTTCATATAAAATATTACGACAGTTTAAAACAAAAACAAAAAAACTTATCGGAATTTTTAACTTAATTCTTTCTTGTAGTAAATCAATCGTAAAATAAAAAATAATTAAATCAGATTGCAAAACATGTCCCAAATTCTTTTATTTATTTCGATTTAATGTCCGAGAGCTTTTTTTATTCTTGATAATAAAACATATATAGTTATATAAAATTGGCCTGTAGCCGATTTTTTGATGTTCTATGGTAGAAATAGGACTCGTAGTTAAGAAATCTATAGTTTAATGAATTAACTCTGAGAAAGAAACACGAAAACTACTAATATTTCAAGGCTATTCCTTTTCAAATTCCCACAGATTGGCTGGGGCCTAGAAGCATCAACACCTTTTGTAAATTCTATTGAAATCGGTATATAAGTTTTTTAAATACATCGGAAAAACTCTCTATGAAAAGGCTTATTTTCCCTACGACTATTTCTTTCTCCACTATACTTGGATCGATTTCACTGAAATTTACCATGGTATCGTCTGTTTATGTAGTCAACCCATGTAAATAATTTAAACAAAATTGTTCTACAACAAGGCTGTCCAACCCGCGGCCCGCGGGCCGCATGCAGCCCAATGCAAGTATCGATGCGGCCCGAAAATATTCAAAGTTACTGAAGCATGTCCATTTTTCGCTCTCGTGCTAAAGCTACCAAGTGACAAACAACCGAACCAGGACCAAAACAGAAAACTCTATCGTTATGTAGTAAATTCTCTTTCTGTTTGCGTTGCTCACTCAGCGACAGTGTTCTTTTGTTTGTCACCTGGTGGCTTAAGAGAAGAATGAAATATACTAAGTGGAAAATTAGAACCAACATGTTGGATGGACACCTTGAGAATTGCCTGAGAATTGCAACCACGTCAATCGAACAACATATTGATGGTTAAGTTTATCAACTTCAATGCCAAGTATCACATTCATTTTATGATATGCATTTATACATAGTAATATACTTGTACCCCAAAACACCATGTCTTCTTCCAATGCGGCCCAGGGAAACAAAAAGGTTGGACACTCTTGCTCCACAAATTTTCAAATTAAATTCGAAAAACCATAAGTAAAAAAAAAAGGAGACAAAACTTTCAGGTCACCCTGGTTTTTGGTTAACAACTTCGTTTCTCCTCCGTCGATTTTGCTGAAATGCAATACCAAACCAAGTTAAGGAATAATCAACTTATAATGTAAATTTCATTAAAATCGGATAACGCGTTTTTGAGTAGTTATCTCTTGTATACGGACAGACGGGCATGCCGAATTTTTTTAGTTTTGTTCAAAATAAAATATTCATCAATATCCTCAAAAAGCTCACGAATGAATGATGATGCCGATTGAAATTCTTGAAACAAATTGAGGTGTCCTTTTTTCGGACACTTTTCGAAACTTTTATTTTGGGAAATTCCAACTAAAAATATACATATTTTGACGAAACAGGAACTAATTGATTGTAGTCGCTGGCTCATGCTTAGTATTGAGTGGTCTAGAAATTCAAATACCAGTCACGGAAATGTCACATGTTTTCAGTTATTAGAATTTTTCAGTCTATAACCCTACGACTTCATTGATAGTAATGCCTTCTACTTTTTCTTTTACACTACTCTTCATACCTAGTTTTAGTTAGAAATTGTGCTAATACTGCTTTCTACTAGCGTGTTGTAAGGTGAAAGATAATTTTATATAAAAGATATACTGCCTTTTAGATTCGGGCGACAAACTCTGAGTAATGAAATTAATATAAAATACGGAAAGTCTAAATATAGTCGCATAAATTCGGAAATGATTTTTTTTTGTTTTTTCATTTCCCAGTGCCTAAAATGAATTTTTTTTCTTCAAGTTTTCACAATTATCATGTTTCATATCTCTCACGCTTTATAATAGAGTTTAAAAGTGTATATAAAAAGTAATAATAATAGTAATCATCGACGAATTGCTATTACAGCCCACAATGTTGACAGTAATAATTTCGTTAAAGCTTTTTTCAACACAAAACACACAAAGACTGACTTCCCGAGAAGTGGTTTAATATTTATTTTTTTTATTAATTTTTTTTATGTATAAGCTCTCCAACATTCAAATGTCCAGTTTTGGTAAGCACAATGCCGACATCTAGACACACTCTTCAACTTGTTTTCTATTAAAGTGGGCTTTTTAATATTTTATTTTTTTTTTAAAGGATTTTTACTATTAACAGAAATGTGTAAATATAGCTCTCTCACCATCAACCAAAAAAACAAAAAACAAAAACTAAATATTAAAAAATATTGCTAAAAATCAGAGATCGAAACTTTTATGAAACTTTTTAATAAGTTCTTGTTTAAAAGATCCAAAAGAACTTTTTTGAGAAAGAAAAATTCAGTGGTGGAATCGTGTAACTTGATTTCGATCAAATCTTATCACAATGTATTTTCGATACTATTTACTATCAATCGAATTACGCGATTCCAATCCAGATTATTCAAGTTTAGTGGAAATTTTCCAATAATAATTTTATAGATTTGTTATTTTAAAAGTTTTTCTTTTTTTTATTTTTAAAGTTTAGATTAACCTTAGTTTAATATCTTGCCTATGGTATTATAAAAGTTCTCATCAATAAATAATCGTCCTTTTGCTTTAATGAGTGTGATTAGTATCGTAGCGCTAAATGGGGTAAACCAATGCCTACTAGATATTTCATTAGATCAGCACACAGACGACAATGACGTCTTCACTTCAAGTGTGTGGAAAATAGAAATAATTATTATTAAGCGCGAAGATTCCAATGCAAATTACATTAGAAGCGTGTTTCTTTATTTTAACCTTCCTGCTTCATAATTATTTTTCTTCTTCACACAGTTGAAATTAAGACGTCATTGTCATCTATGTGCTGGCCTGATGCAATATCTAGAAGGCATTGGGTAAACGTATTAAACTATAAAGTCTGTGAATCTTTGCCGGGTTTGAAAGAAAGAAACAAATTTTTTTATTGGTTCCTTAATTTGAATTTTTCTTGTCCGTGTTTCAGAACCGCGTGTATCTCGATGAGTTAGGGTGTAACTATAAAAAAGAAATAGAAAATGGGTACAATGACACCTCTATTAAAAAATAATAATAAACAGTATCTCAGATTGGGTTTGGCGGTGGGTTTATAGTTTGAACTTTTTCCCTACAAGTGTCCTTAAACAATAGCTGCATTCAGCACTCCTAAGCGCTTTTTCAAAATCCATTCAGTCGTCTTGCTAGATTTAACGCGCTTAGGACTGCTGGATGCGTCTGTAAGAGTTAAAAATAGGATACAACTGAATTTGATAAAACAATTGAAAGGTTTGACAAAAACAGTTGTAATGATTTGAATAATATTGTTGTTAGTAGAGGAAAAGGCAAATGAACAGACTGGTAGATACAGTGTAGAATGGTCTAGTTGGTTAAGACCTCGACCTCGCCTCATGAGACTGGTGAGACCCTGGTTCGAATCCAGATCTCGGTTCTTCATTTTTTCTCTACTTTTCTTTGCCTTACACGTCCAATTGTTTTCAAAGAATTTTTATGATATAAATAGTTTTTAAAATAAAAGTTCTATTATGATTAGGTTCTAGTTCTTAAAAACAAAAAAGAAAATTCATGAAAGCTCTGAAATAAAAATATAATGCAAACAGAAAAAAGTTGTATAAAAGTTTCGATCCCTGCTAAAAATACACTTAATTATTCTCTCTGAAAAAAGCACAAACTATTTAGCTTAGATAAAAATGAAAAATGAAAAATTAAATATGTTGTTTTTATTATTTTCAAAAAGGTAGTGTAATTGGCGCCATAAATTTGTCATTTTTAAAAAAATCACATTACAGGAAAAAATAAAGAAAAATATGTTTTAAAGATTTTGTTTTTTTTTTCTTGTTTTAAAAAGAAAAAAAAAATTCTTTTGAAAATAAAATATGTACATTAAAAAATTGGTGCAATTAAAGAGCATTTCACTTTTAAAAGAAACATGTTTTTCTTTTTTTTTCTGCTGTTTCCTTCGTGTTTGACCCCTTTTATGGTTGATTGAAAATGCAAAAATCAGAGATGCAAACCAAGACTTTTTTACAGTTGGTTCGGTTTTGGTTTAAGCATAAACCTTCTTTTTGGTTTTTGGTTTGGTTTTGGTTTCTAAATATTTCAAAATTTGGTTTTGGTTTGGTTCTGGTTTAAAGACTGCATAATTTTTGGTTTTGGGTTGGTTTTGGTTTTGGTTCAGAACAAATATGTCTTTTTTCTTAGTTGTTGTGACAGAAACGAAGGAAGCCAATGTAGATTTGCTTGACAAGATTGTTTCAGCTGTTTTATTTGTTCGCTTTCTGTCAATTACGTCGTAGGATTCGGAGTGCTTTTTTTAAGATGCCGCATTAAATTTTCTGGGTGATTATTTGTCATAACAATATTGCATTCATTGCACTTACTGCTATTTGTTATTGAATCACAAACAAATTTTTTAAAAACCGGGTATTTTCTATCTTTTTTTTCTTTTGGGTAATACTAAAAAAATTATTATTAAACTCAAAAATATACAGACTTGCTTACATTTGTCATTTAGATATGAATTTTATATCTTTGAATTTGAAGTATATTCTTCCTTCTTGTGTTTGTTTCTGTTTTATTTTAATTATGATTTCACTAAATGAAAAACTATGTTGTGTTTGATTACTCGTTAAAAACACATTTGAAAAATGGCAAACTGTTGAATGTTGATTAATTATCGTTTTTATAAGAAAATGTAGTAGACTTTTTCAGTTTTTTTAAAAGGAAAATGTAAATTATAGGACAAATTTTTTCTGTTGAACCGAACCATAAACCAATAGAAAAATTTCAGTTTATGGTTCGGTTCAAGTATTAATTTTAAAACTGGTTTGGTTTTGGTCTGGTTCGACCGAATCATTTTAAAAGTGGTTTGGTTTTGGTTTTGGTTTTGATTCGGAAAATTTCGATGGTTCAGTGGTTTTGGTTCAGTTCAAAGTGGTTCAAAGAAACCGGTTTGCATCTCTGGCAAAAATTGAACAGCAAGAAAAAATTATGGCGTAAATCGCGAGAGTAATGAGAAATACAACAGAAAAAAAAAATGAAACCATTGCAATCTATCGATTGTTATCTATCGCATTTAAACACATTTAAACTCCCACGCAATCAATAAGTTAAATAGCATTTTTTTTCTTTATTTGTGTTACCTATTTGAGCGCGGCATACAGTACACCGCTCGCTCTCTTTCATCACTACTATTTATGGTGTTTGACCAGGTAATGGTATAAAATAGTAAAACAAGCATTTTTTTTTCTTTCTACAATTAAGTGTGCAAGTGCAGTATTTGTTAGGTATTTTGAGTGATGTGAGAATACTGTTTTTTCTTTTCTCATCTCATCGTGAGAGATATTAACTATGTATTTTTCAAAGAAAACCCCCCAATGAGGAGAATATATAAGTTTTTCTTCTTTACTTAATAATTGAGGTCAAAAAAATAAACTCGTTCAATTATTATTTGCTTTTTGGTTTTTTTTATGCATTTTTTTTTTTTTAGCTTTTCCTTGTTTTAAAGAAATTTTCAATTAAAAGGACAGTGTGACCATATTTTAGTTAGTTTTTATTCTATATCAGTGTTTCCCAACGTGGGGCCCACGCTCCACAGGGGGCAATTCGAAAATGGACATGACACGAGTTTAACCCTTTCGCTCCGGGCCATTTAAATGCAATGCTAGATTTCGGTGCCAAATTTAGTTTCTTAAGTGAACAATTCAATTTTTTAATATTAAAAATTATGTATGTTACATAGGCGGGGGCATAAGAATTTTAGAAAGGCTAAGGTGGGGCATGGCACAAAAAAGGTTGGGAAACACTGTTCTATATCATGTAGAAATCGAAAGATATTTAGTTTGTGGGATTTCAAGAAAAAAAACAAGCTATAGTGCGCAAACCACTATTGAAACTTCTATACGTATGTTGAAATCACGTTACCTTCCGAAAGCCTTTCTAAAAGAAAGCTATATGAATATGGAAATTCAGAGTGAACGTAGTCCTTAGTTAATCACAGCATTTGTTGTGACAGACAGACGACTCACAGACATTTGATTGAATCCTGGTGTAAGATTTCAAAAAGTTTTTTTTTTTGCAAATTTGAAAAAACCATTTCCTTCTCCAGGACCTGTATCCTTTCTTAGATCCTGGCAAGAAGCAACAAATATCTATGCCTATGTATAATCAATGTACTAGCCAAATTTCACTAAAATCTGGTAATACGTTTGTGAGTTATCCTTACTGCAAATTATTAAGAAAATATGTAAGCAAAGTTTGAAAATCGTATCATTTCATACAAAAAATCCGAATTTTATTCGGCAGCTACCCGAAGTTGTAATCGGATTCAATTGATTTGATTTGGACTCAATTGTTCTTTCATTGAAAAAGTGTCTCATGCCAAATTTCATTGAAATCGGTTCATAAATAACGTTACAATACCCTGTAATGTAAAAACACAAAAAACCGAACTTTTGTTCGGCGGCTACCCGAAGTTTTAGTCCGATCAAACCCAACTTCTGATGAAATAGTTCTCATGAGGAAAAAACTGCTTTTACCAATTTTCATGGAAATTGCTTAAAAAATACAGCCGCAATCTTGTACACGACAGACAGACAGACAGACAGATAAAAATGTATAAAAATGATTGCAAACGATTTAGAATCTTATAAAACTTGGAGATTTGATCATGATTCCAGTAACTTATATACTTCGTATAGAAGTTAAAAAGTGGTTACATCTAAAAATATGAAATATTTCTTACTAGTCTTTATTTATAAAACTCTTAATTCTGTATTCTATACAAATTATTAGCGCAATTCCCGAGATTGTTTAATTCCAGTAAAAAGTAATGTTACCTTTACAACATGGAATGTACCTGACATGATTTTGATAACAATAGGTGCTTCCCGGCGATATTTTCTCACCCAAGAAAAATTTAAATTCTATTAGTTTTCTAAGAATAAACATACACATTCATTGTTCTGTTTTTAAATTTGGGATTAACAAGAATTTGATGAACTTTTTTTGACCAATTTAGTCATTAAAAAAAATTGATTTTCATAATTCTCTAATTCATGAAAAATTCCAATCTATTCGTTCTGTGTTAAAAATAGGGTGTCCTAATAAAAGCGCAATATTTCATTTGAGTAACTTGAAGTATGTGTATATCTCGGATATTCTGCATGCAGTAGATACGACCCATACCTTATTCGACGATCCATTTAATAACGAATTAAATCCCATTCAAAAATATTCCTTTTTAGGACAGGAAATTCAAAAATTCTCTAGTATGAAGGTATACGTATATCTCAGGTATTCTGGGTACTACAGGTATGATCCATAGTTCATTCGACAGGGAATTTAATAATTAATTAAATAAAGAATACTCCGAAAGAAATACACAATTTGAATTTTGTAGAATTGTCTTTTTGACCACTTTAGGCGCTCGAAACTTGAAAAAATGTCAATAATAATGTCGTTCCTTCGTGCAGAGTTGTCAAGATTTTAGTACTGTCGTAACTTAATGAAACGAAAATAGCGCAAAATTTAAATCTGACGCTATTATGGAGACACTCTATATAATAATGGTGTTTCAGGAATGTTTCGAATCTTATATACAAAATATGATTATGGAATATTTCCAAATACACGACGTGATTTACTTCGTTTGCGTCAGAAATGTCTGGCATATTCCGGGTAATGTAGGTCTTTAATACGACTGTGGTGCATCTTCTAGATATGGTCCATTAACTTATGTTTCTTCCAGCTACCTAATTTAAATTTACTGCTACTATATATGGAGCAATAGACGATTTTTTTGAAAAAACCGACAAGTCTTCGTGGTCAGTTGTAATTCTATTTCTGCATATTCTTTAGATCTTTTCAAGTGTTTCAAACTCTTTCTTTTTTTTTTAATAGTAGGTACATAGTCTACCGTGAAATTTGATAAGTTTCCGCAGTTTTAGTAGCAGAAATTTCACACCCAAACTTCGTTACAATGGTCGCACGGTCTTCCACATTGATTTCCCTTCTTTTCGCCATTTTGAAAGTTTTTCAAAAAAATTTTTTTTTAAATATCAAAGATTAAATATTAGAAAATAATTTCCTGCAATAATTTTATTAAGTAAACGGGCCATACTGACCAAAACACAAGACTTCCGACACTTGTACTGTTTGTAAAAATACTTATGCCCTACGCCAATAAAAGTTTATACTGTCTTTTATAAAATCGTCCACCCATTTCGTCCCTTTTTTTTGCCATTGCATTTTGAATATATCATTGCTATATCTTCAAGAAAAAAATGTTATAAATTCTAATTAGAACCCAATAAAATCGGCATGCAAAGAAACGTTTTTCAAAAAATTTCAAGTGTAAAAATACTTATGCCCACCCCTGTATAGTGCAATATATGACTCCATTGTGATCGATGATCACAGCAGTGCTATAGTCTCGTAACTGTAGAACTTCTGGGTTTTTTTTCAAAGGGTTCACAGTCTTTATTTTATAATTCAATGATTTCTTAAGATTTACTGATTGATTTTACGCGTCGCCAAAAAGGTCACATTATTTATAATCAATTTTTAATTTTATCTGCAATACAAAATTTAATTTCTTAATGGTTAAATTGATGGCCTCTAAAATAAATTAGTATTGCTATTGAAATTCTGCAATATGAAATTGTGGACAAACAATCTTCTATACAAAATTGTTTAAAACCAAATCAATGAACCTTAAAGAATCTTGAATTATTTCTCATTTTTTCCGTGCTGGTTTTGCTATACTTTTCATATAAAACTGTGTATAGAGAGAGAACGTAACTTATTAATGAATTCAAGTAAAAATACTTAAAATATTTAAATGCAAATTGTTTTTAATTGATAACGAAAACTTTTTTTTAACAAGGGAAAAATATATAAAATCGATTTTAATATCGTTTTTATTATTTTCTTCTTATGTAAAGGAAACTGAAAAATGATTATGAAAAATTTTATCTTTCATTACGAAATATGTATAAAATTTTATTTTCTTTTACAACTCGGCATGGTGAACGATATTTTTCTTATTGAATCAATTTAAGTCAGTAGCAGCGCATTTATTGAAAAGGTTGAAAATTAAAATATGGTTCAACCCAAGAAAAAACCTTGCAAATCAATAACCATTTGAGTTTCGGCTAGAGAAGTCAGTTCAACAACAAAACAATAAACCCTAAAACACATTTATTGCTTTGCCTCTATAACTTCCATGGTCAAATTTCTAGCAGCAATAATTTTAACACAACAGGAGAGATTGTTCGATTTCCATTCTTTTAACTGCACCAAGAGTTTTAAATTCCGAAATTGGATCCATGTTTACGCCTTGAACCTAGATTTGATCGCTACTTTTTCCGATATACTATATACGCAATTTTTTTGGCGAATTTTTCCGCTACCTAATATTACGTTATTCGCCTTCATCTCTTATTCCATTCGCTTTTAAGTAATGAAAACGTATTTATTGATTACGCCTTTATAGAAATAATATGATTCGTTTACTCACCTCTAAAGTGTAAATAAACTTCCAAATATAAGAAATAAATATTTTATTAATTCATTGCATTGAAAAGCCATAATAGTCGTCGTCTTACAGATTATATTGAATGGAAATTTATCATAAATGATTCATTGTGCCGATTAGGTAGGAGAATTTTGCTACTACATACTAAAAAAAGAAAATTCCTAAAATAAGAAGTTTGGCTCGACTTAAATTAATTTAGCCCGCCCCCCACGAAGTTGGGTGATATTATGATTCAGTTAAACGTTTGTAATTTAGATCTGTAAAAAATCTGTCCTGGATTTAAATTGCATTAACTGCAAAGATCTGACACAGACTATTAGAATGGAATACACTATTCAGGCCAACCATATTTAATCTTCAAAATAGACTCAGGATACAAAGGCGCTTACAGAGTTAATGCGAAAAATGTAGGAATATTAGAATTTAAATTCTACAGAATCCTCTTCGATAAAAGAACGAAATCTTGTAATTTGATTGAACCTAAATTGAATAGGAAAGAATTTGCTGCCATTGATATGCTTTTCCGCTACGATTTGGATCAACTCGAGTTTTAAGAAAATTACTTAACACGCATTTATTCGTCAAAAACAAACAAACGTTCTCGTTTTAAAACTTTGTGTTACTCAGAAGCAATTATACAATTTGTTCATAATCAAGAAAATTCAGTTATAATTTCAAAATAACAATTTTTTTGTAATTTATGCGACAATTGTTTACATTCAACAACACACTACTATCTCTCTCTAAAGAACTTGACTCAAAAATATTTTCAAAGAATTTATGAAAACTTATCGAATTTCTCAACTTTATATCTTTTCTTATGAAAGCAAAGAAGTGCAGCTATTTGGACTTTGTACAAGAATTTTTCGAATATCAAAGTTGTGTCATCAGTTTTTTTTTGCATACGCGTAGACATGTGTCGCCAACAAAATTGGATTTGAAATTTCCTTTCTTCAAATATAGTTATTTTCACGTAGTGTGTGTCTCTCGTTGGTGATGATAAAAATGTTGTGATGCCGCCACCAAATCTCAACTCAAAATATGGTCACTATTACTATTCCCGTCACCTCGATGGTATTTTTTTTTCGTGAGTAAGGCCCTAAAATGGGGAAACCGCTATTGTTAGAACGGCACTGTTTTGCTGTTGTTGCTGTTTTTGTATGAACATTGACTTCATTAATATACCGAAGCATTCATCACATTGGAATTTTTCACCTTTTTTTTTTTTCGTTTTTGTTGTTTTTAAAAGAAAAAAACCCAAGCAGAAAATATTCGAAAAAATAACAGAAAAACATACATTTAAGTGAATTTTTCTAAAGTTCCTCAGCACAGATGTTTTATCGTTGTTTTTAAGTATCAATAAAGAAAAAAAAATTAAGTGTAGTCTTTTCCTAATTTCTTATTTTTTTTTTCTTTTATATAATAATTTTTCATAAAGAATTTTTTCTGCGATTTCTCTTTACAAGAACCTATCGTAAATTCGTAACAGCCATCCATCCCCATTTCTCAACATTCTTAAAAATATATCTTAGGTTCTGTGTTATTTCTTTAGTCGTTATTTTCGATTCTATACCACAAAATATGATGGTGTCTTGTCTTTGAGTGATGTCAATTTTTATATCAAATGATTTGATTATTCATCTATCTGAATTATACGAGTCAGATGTCGTCCCTGCATCACAGGGTTTTGCTTTGCGTAACCTACCATAGAATTATCCTTCATTGTTGCCACCTTACAATGATTGATAGGCTGAAGTTGTTAAGTTTGCATTCTTTGGAAAAGCGGCGAGAACTGGTGATGTAATTTTCGTTCATCAAATTTTTGTCCCCATTAAAAGCCAATATTTAAAGCAAACTGCACCTTAATTCCAACATTTGTTCGCTGAGATTCGTGGTCTTGTTTAAAATCAGTTTCCATCGGACAGACTATGGGAAGAATGAATCAGTCTCCGGAATCTTGCATGTGGTAAATGCCAATGCACAAGTTTTTGACTTTTGCCTCAGTAAGTTTGAACTGAGATAACTTTTATATAATTCCTAATAACGAAAAACTTTATTATGGAAATTAATCCACATTTAGGATCGATTTGAGCTTTTATTATTAAAATTAAATCTGTCAGTTTATCGTACTTGTGAATTTGAAGATGAAGTTCTGTATAAATATGGGCGTCCAAACAAAATGATCGCGCAAGAACAGGCATGATGTTCCCATTTTCCAATTTGCCATGGATCATCAGTGAGGTGTCCAAACCAATTGAATATTTGCAGTGTGAACGTGTTTTGCTTTTGTGCTTACTCGCTTGGTTAGGACATGACTTAAGAATTTAAAATTTTAATTAACTCTTACGCCCGCCGCACACTTGAGCTAAGCATGCTAAATTACGTAAGCTTTCAGTTTCTCGCTGAAAGTGAAAAATTCATAATTTGCATTGGTCATTCGACACTTCAGTGAAACTTTAAAACTACGTCACCTGGTCATGAGCGACACGAACTAAGTTCGCTGCGTAGTTCAGGTCTTAACTACGCCAACGAACTTCACTGGCATCGCTGACACTAGCTTATACATACTTTCGGCTATCGTACTATCTCTCTGACAGCAGCACAAATAGAACTGATGGAATGAATTTACCAAAAATATCGCCGCGTAGCTTAGTTCAAGTGTGCAACGGGCGTTATCGGTCTTTCGAAAACAATAGAAGATCCTGCAATTAAGCTGTGCTTCCCATTATTCCTTATTTCTCTTCTCGTATTTGTTATGTACTAATCCAGCGCTTCATCGAATATTTTTATAACGTTTCTTCCGAAGCACGGATGGATTAAATCGATTATTAAAATGATTTATTTCGCAGGCATAGAAGTTCGGTTTGCTTGTTTGTTATTATTATTTTTTTTTTTTTGTTTTTTGGCGAGGTGTGTTGCAACTCATTATTTTTCTTACAAGTTCAAGTATTTTTTTATAAAACAACAAAAATCAAAAAAAGAAAATATAAATATTTGAGACGAAAAAAAAAACAAGAAACAGAATCCTCTGAGATTTTTTTCTTTCGCGTATGAGAATAACGTCGCCGCATTTTTTACATATTTTAAGAATGTTTCGCACGTTATTTTTTTTTCGTCTTTTTTATTTATTTTTATGTTTTTTTAATTAATCTTTTCGAAGAAAAACAAAAGAAAAAAATCTAAGCGAAATAAGAGTAAATGTGTTAAAAAAAAAAATATTTATAATATTTTTTTAAAAGCCCGGAAAAAATAATAATTTAAATGAAGCAATTAAAATTCTCATTGAATTTTATAGAATTATTCATTTTTGTTTTGTTTTTAATAAATTAGTCATTATTTACCAAATTTGGTAATGAAAAAAAAAAAATTTAATTTTTAGCAAATTTTTTAAAAAAAATTTTTTTAATTTGAATAATCTTTCTTCTAAAAATTTACTCGTATCTTGTTTTTTTCTAAAAGAATGAATATTGGATCACAACTTATGATTTTGTTTAGGTCGTAGTTGTTTGAAGCCCGCCAGAGACAGATTGAAACTGGTTTGACAGCAACAACTGATATCAGTAATAATGATTATTATTATAAACCCGCGAGTTATTAAAGATTATTGGGAATTTCGGAATATACTAAAATAATAATTGGAATTAGTTAAAAAAAAAAGTAGCTAAATTATAACTTAAGAAATAGTATAAATAAAACTCTTAGGAAATTGCATATGATGTCGCCAAGTAAAAGATATTTATTTGTTTACAAACGGAATGACAAAATTTATTCAAAATATGCTCTATCAAAAGCTACAACCTTCACCTTTAAGAAGAAATCCGGTTCCTTTGAAACAATTCAGTCATATGAACTTCAGTTTTTAATGTTTCCATAAGAAAGGAAGTGTGTTGCTCGATAAGGGCTAATTGGATGGACCGGAATAAATGGTTGAGTAGTATTTTCAAGTTCAGTCTGCATAAGTAGTTCCGAACAAGTTAAGTAAGATCTGATCCTGCTATCTTTATCGTATTTATTCTTCTATTCGATCAGAATTCGCTTCAAACGTATTAGTTGTAGTAGTCGATAACCACACGACTCCACCCGACTTATTTCAAGACTTATTTTCAGTCGGACTGTAAAAAAGTCTTGTGGAGACTCTAAAATTTGGACATATTTTCAGTCGAACTGTAAAAAAGTCTTGTGGAGACTCTAAAATTTGGAGTTTTTTGTCAGTCCGATTGAAAATATGTCTTGAAATAAATCCAATGGAGTCGTGGTTTAACGCTTGCCAGTTTCAAACGGTTGCAAATACACACAAGTTACACATAAAGTATTACCCATTATTCTTATATTATTGGAAAAGTTCAACAGCGATTAGGCCGGGTATGGTTAATTTACACTCCTAATTTTTTTCGTTGTTGTTTGAATGTTGTATTTGATATAGACAATATCCAGACTTTAAATCGTCATATACTATCAAAAATTCAACCTATAAATATTCCGTACGATACAATCTTTAGTTTGGAACACAAACTTTTCTTTTTATTTTATTATTAAAAGTAATTTAATATTTGTTGATAGCGTAACTGATTGTGTTATCAGACAAAGTAAATTTTCAAAATTAAATACAAAACTTTCATCACAGCTTCACGAAAACAAAAAAATTTATTAAAGAAGTTGTTATTTTTGATATTGTTTTTCTTTTTTAAGAGTAAGCTGTGCCCAGAGTACCAACAGGCACTACTCCCAACATCAAAATCATGTGTTTTAGTTAGTGTGTATTTATTGTTGTTGAAGAATGAAAGTTATAAACTTTTAGGAAATTTTCTTCAATGGAAAAGTTTTAAGCAAATCCTTTTCTGAAAATATTAAAATTTTTCTCAAACACAATTTCCACGCATTTAAAACATTTCGAAAGAATTTTACAAAAACGGGAAAGTATTATAATTATATAAAAAAACAGTTCAACTATTTATAATTGTAGTAAAAGGGAGGAGTATTTTTGAAAAGTCGGTGAACTCAATCAATCAACCTAACAAAATATCATCCAATTGCATAACGAACGATAGAAGAGTCGAGTGTGTGAACAAAACATAAACGAGATTAGATTGTTTTGTTTTCGTATTATTATGCCTCAGGGTGGATTATGACGCTTCTTCATGTTTCTTAAAAGGTGTCTACTGATTTGATCTTATTAACTTACTTGGTTTTGTTATGTTGTGTGATATTGAGAACATGTACAACACAGTACATGTGTTTATCAAATTTAAAGAATTATTTTAAGAAGAAAAAATTCCTCATTTTGACAATCACCTTTTGAAATAATCTTATTTTGAAAATAATAAAGTATGGAATAGATCAATCTTGACCCTAGTATTCCTTAGTTTTGTCCTTTTTCTATTACCGTAGAAGCTGTCTGAAGAAATGTCTTACACAACTGGAAAAATCAGTTTTTTTTTGATAACCAATGCTACCATTCTAATCATTATGCAGTTCCCTTTTGCCATCAGAACCTTGTGATCCAAAGTACTTTTTGATGGGGAATACAACTGCTTTGCTTCATAATAGGATGGACTAGACTTTAGGCAGTTTTCATATTTGCAAGAAATAGAACTATTTTGAATTAAACATTCATATTTAAGATTCATTTTAAATAGTTTAGACTTGTGTTCATCCTCTGAAATTTTCTCCAGTCGTGTGGAAAAAGTGGAAATAGACTTGTTTGGGATCTAATAGACACATATCGTCATAAACTCATGTCGTTTGGAACTCTTCAAGTATGTTAATATTGAAGTGCTTAGAAGCCATAATGCTAATTAATTATTAAATCACAGCATATTAATAGATACTAAGCTATAAAAGTACTTTTAAATACGTACTAAAAAAAAATATATGAGAAACGTTACTTTTGGATCATTACTGAGTTAGTACCGAAGAGTCTCTAGTTTAATCCCTAGTGCCGGGGGCTTCGGTGAGGCGAATTTCGAAATGTTTTTCTTTCTTTTTATGAAAGCATTAAACTAATTTGTTTATAGTAGACTAGTTTTAAAAATTCTTGTTATATTACTTAAAAAACAAAAAAAAAATGAAAATTCTCATTATACAATTTTCAAGTTATTTTCTACTGGATTTTTCAAGGTTAAGTGTTAAAAATCATTACAAAATATAAAAAATAAAGAAAAAAAAAAGGCGAGAAGAAAAAAGCAGAGATCTTTGCAAAAATATCACGATTTTGTGTTGTGTTAAATAAGACGACGACGCTTTTATGTGCCTGGCTTTTTGGAACACGTCGTGCGCATTTAAACAAATTACAAAATAATAATACTTATTGTGTGTGGGAGTTGTACTGTCCATAAAAGATAAACTAAAAGCCAGCCAGGCACCAATCAAACCTGGAACACTTTAGAAGACCATTTTTGTTCATCCTCTCTAGTCTTTTTTTTTTTTTAAAAGATTTTCGTGTGTTTAGACTTTTTGGAAACAACTACGGTTATATTTTATTTCGTTTAAAATAATTTTATTATTATTTTTTTCTTGTTATTTTATTAATTGTTGCTGTTTATATATTTATTGCGTATACAAATCGATCATCATGATATTATTGAGGAGGAAGAGAAAGACTTATTTTATTCCAACTTTTTAAGATTTCCATCTTAAAAACTCAAAGTCTAATAAAAAGTAGTTTTTTTTTTTTTTTAATTCTTTCGATTTTTTTTTTTTTTTTTTGATAGAACTTTTCAAAAGAAAAATCGATTTCTATCAAACGAAAATGAATTTCTTTCGATCGAAAAGATTTCTTATTTTTTTTTATATTCATTTTATTATGATCTTTGATGTTTCTTTATTGTGCCAAGAATATCAAAAAAAAAAAAAAAATTTAATGGATAACAAAACATTAACCAAAAAGACGAAGAGAAAAAAAAATATACAAGACATGCCAAATTATTACATGAGCAAAAGGTGTGTAAAGGTACAACCGAAAAAAAAAAACATTTAGAAACTTAAAACCCGATTTTTTATTGTCCTATAGTAGTAAAAATGGGAATCTTAAGTAATAAGTTCAAGTTAATAAACTCTTAAAGTTGAGTAAAATGATTTCTGTACGTCTGAGTAAATGAAAAATAGTTACGAAACCCGAGTCGGGCATGCAAATTACATAAAAACGTGTTTCTCTGTTTCGAATTTGGTTCTAATTTACTACATGTCGCTTGTGCTCTAATAGCATAAATGTATATATATATGCATATAGATTTTTAAAGTACAAACCATATACCCGAAAAATTAAATAAAACAAGAAAAGAACGGCAAAACTCTACAACAATTTTCTCTACAACTATTTCTTTCTGCACTAAGTCTTGAATCGATTTTACTAAAATTTAACATTTGTTTTTGCTGTAGTATTTCTCTAAGCAACGTATTTAATCAATTGAAACAAATTTGTTGTACAAATTTTCCAATTAAATCCGAAAAACACTCTGATTTTTGCTTCCCCTCAGCCGATTTCGGTGAATTTCAATACTAAATCGAGTTAAGAAATAGCCATCCCATATTGTGAATGCATTTTTGAATTATCTTACATGAATCAATATAACTTTTTGTTTCTCGGCACATCTAGAATAGCATACGTAGATGTCCAAAACCATATAACCAGCGTGATGTTCAGTATTGTTTTTGTAGGTAAAATTGACGGAAAACACATCGAAAGAGATTTAATGTATGAAAAAAAAGAAGAATGGTAGTTCTGTTGTGATGGGAACATCTCTTGTACGGCATGGATCATCGGTGTTGGTCGTCTACCGTGTGTATCACTTAACTGCCGCGGACCGTATCCAGATTGTGACCATAGTATTTCCAACTTGGTGCAAATGACTCTAAGTTCCTCAGTGGACCTAAACACATTTGTCAAAGTTGCACATCTCTCAACAAATCTATCAGCTCCGAGTCCGAGAAAGGTTTGTGAAGACGACCAGTTGAATCAGTTGAATGTACAGTCGTTGGGACTTTTTTTTATTATTAGTCTATGACTATAGCCATTTTCGGATGATTATAATCTATTTCAAATTCTAGTAGCATTTTTGAGCTTTTATGTCGTATTAACTTTTAGTTCGTTTTAAAAGTTCATATTAATTAAAATAGAAATAAGTTTTCAATATTTCCCAACGTTGATCAAGGGTTTCATTTCGTTCACCGGGAATATATAATACTGAATTTCTGTCACTTGGCAGATGACATTAAAGCTATGAGTGGCGGCGAAATAACCGCTGGTTCAAAAACGAACTAAAATATGCCGCACCCTATATATAGATCTTCACGACGCTTTTAGAACCATATCTTAGGGAATTTAGTGACAAAACTAATATACCATCTAGTAGTATCTACCATAGGACATAAAAATACTTTAAAAGAGAGGTGAAGTGACGTTATTTTCTTCTTTTACTGTCGTTAGCTTCACTTTTTTTTGTTGGTCGTCTTTATAACCAAGTTACGGAATAGACATAACTTGGAACGTGAATTAAATATATATATATATGAAGAACGCAAAAAAAAAGCGGTTAACGGTAAAGAAGACAGTCAATTTGTCTTGTGTTTTTTTTTTCAATATAATATTGCGAGAGCCTGCCTGCTGCTGCTGTGGTTTTTAAGTTAGAACATTTTTACCATGTTTTTTTTTTTCTTTTGCACTCGTAGTTTTATTTTCACAAATTATATTTCCATGAAATATCACACCAAACGAAAAAGTAAAAAGTAATATATTTACGCGAAACAACCGCTTTACGACGATGATAATATCACTAAATACAGAAAAAAAAGAAGGTTTTTTATGTAATCTTCTTGAATAGTTCATAGTTCAAAGCACTCTTCTTTTTTTGTTGTTGTTAAACCAAAAAAAAAGAATAATAAGGAACACAAACAAATTTAATGTTGGTGCTTTTTTCGTAACGCTATTCCCGGAACTCACTTCAAGAAGAATTTACAAACCTAGTCGAGTTACGTGAGTAATAAATGTATGTACTCGTTGTGTAAGAGGATTTTCTTCGACAAAAGGGTTCATGAACCTTTTAGAACAGTTTCGGAGTTCAATCATAACTTGTTCACAGGTCATGTGGATGTTGTTTTTATTACATAGCAATTCGTGGACAGAATATGTCGTTGGAATGATGAAGAAAAAAAGAAGAAAATTTTTGAAGAAATTTACAAATCAAAAGATTAGGTCGGTTTTTACAATTACAAATCAAAATATGTTCCTTTTATTTTTAAATTTAATTAATTTTTTAATTTAATATCTTTTTTCTCTTCTATTTTAGAGGAAAATTTGCAGCCGTTAGACGAGCTATTCATAAAAAATCTGGTGTACATTTTGCGGCGAAATTTCTAAGACGACGACGTCGTGCACAATGTTCTGATAAAGAAATTAAACATGAGATAGCTGTTCTTATTCTATGTTCTGGATCTGAAAATATTGTCAATTTAAATGCTGTTCATGAAACAAGATCTGATACAGCACTTCTTTTGGAATTGTAAGGAAGAATTTTCATTTTATTTTTCTATTCTTTTTCCTCACCTTGAAGAATATTATAATATATTCTAACTCTTAAATTTATAGAGCAACTGGTGGTGAATTACAAGCAATTCTAGATGATGAAGGATCTTTAACTGAAGCTCAAACTCGTATTTGTATGAGACAAGTACTAAAAGCTTTACAATATCTTCATAAAAGATCAATAGCACATTTAGATTTAAAACCACAAAATATATTATTGACTGGAAAAAAAGTTGAAGGTAATAAAATTAATATTACTTAGAAAAATTGAAATATAAGATAATTAATTAATGTTTCTTTTAAACCAGATGGATTAAAACTTTGCGATTTTGGTATATCACGTATTATTGAGAATGGTAGTAAAATCAGAGAAATTCTTGGTACACCAGATTATGTTGCACCAGAAGTCTTACAATATGAACCGTTATCATTATTAACAGATATTTGGTCAGTTGGTGTATTAACTTATGTACTTCTATCGGGTTGTAGTCCATTCGGTGGTGATACTAAACAGGAAACATTTTTAAATATCTCACAATGTTCATTAACATTTCCAGATGAATTATTTCGAGGTGTTTCAGAGCATGCAATTGATTTTATTAAGAGTACACTTAGGATTAAACCAAAGTGAGTAGTTTTTTCTATTTAATTTTTGAATGAATTATAAGAAATTAATATTTTGTTTTTTCTTTTAGTGAACGAATGACTGCTTTTGATTGTTTAGAACATATTTGGCTTAAAGAAGAATCCCCAATTGGTAACACATTTCTAGTTAAATCAAGTACTAGCAGTGGTGTAACTGAAAATGAAAAAGAATTAAATAATGATAGTCAAAATATTAAAGGAAATAATTATAATGATGATGATGATGATCGTGGTGTTGGTGTTGGTGAACATTATAATAATATAACTACTACTAGTAGTAGTAGACAAGAGAAGGCCGTAGAAAATTTCGAACAAAGATTCAATTCAACACATAATAATATTCGTAAAAATGTTCAAGATACAATAATAATACATGATAATAAAGAGAATTTTTTAAGACGGCATACTTCTTCCACCGGCTACAACAGTCCAACAAATAGTTTATATAATTCTTCAACAAAATATGGTTTAGATATTAGTACAACAACAACAGGAATACAAACAACAACAGCAACAGCAGCAGTAACAACAAAAATCAATATTGCTGCACAACAATCAAAATATCGTACGAATATAAATACAAATAAATATTGTATTAATAAATATTCACGTAATAGTGATAGTTGTACATTAATAAAAAATCATCATAATTCATATCATCATCATAATCATCATAATAAAATCGGTTTAAATGAAATCGAAATAGTACATCATAATAATTTTGATAAAATTCGTGATTTAACAAAAACCACCACCTCACACACAACAAAATTGAATAGTACAACAAAATTGTTAAAAACAAATGGTACAACAGCAGCAACAGCAACATCTATAACAACATCGCAAATATGTTTATTTCCAGATGCACCAACAACACCAAAAGTTCTACGTAAAGCACCATCAGAATCACCGAAAAGTGTTAAAGCGCTTGTTAAAAAATTCCAATTGGAAACAAATGAAATTATAAATTCATCAATGACAACATCATCAACAACATCAGCAACAACCACCGCCGCCGCCACTACTATAACACAACAATTAATAAAAGACAATAATTCCGATGAAAGACTTGATATTATTCATAAGAAAAAGGATGGTGGCTGCTGTATTAATAATGGTAGTAGTAGTCGTAATGTTGGTAATGGTGGTGGTGGTGGTGATGGTGGAGTAGTAAAGAAATTAATTAATCACAATAATCATAATAAGAATACTATTAGTAATAATAATTGTGATGATAATAGTAGTACGAATTATAAGAGTCGTTGCATTTTCTGTTTAACATGTAGCGGACCTGGATGCAGGCATTCGGGTAGCACAAATGTAAATAAATCTTCAGCTAATTTAAGTATAGATCAAGGTATCATCTGTTAGCAGCTGATGGTGTTCATGGCAAAATTTACACGAGATATTAAAGTGAATTTTTTTTGCTTGCCCAATTCTTCTGACCATTAGTATTTTTTCTATTATTCTTCGGTTTTTTAATTTGAATTTTTGAAAATTTGACCCCAAAGGACCCAGAGGAGGAGATAGATAACGTTTTTCTTAACGGATTTTCTTCCTTTTTTTTGCCTAATCAAATTTTCTTATTTTCAGATAGATCTCTTTCTTTCTTTCTCTACTTTGAAAGTATTCGGTTTTCTCGATATCTTAAAATATACTCGATGAGTCTTTCTTATTTTTTAATTTTTATTTAAAATATTTATTTTTTCCGGTTTTCTTAACTTTTTTGTGTTTTTCTTTTTTAATTATAATTATTTTAGATCAGAATTTTCTTTCTAATTTTCGCTTTTTCCATTTTTTTTTTTTTTTAATTTAAATTTTGGTAATTTAAGTTAAAAACAAAATATTAAATAAAAAATTTCATTTATTTTATAATTTATTCGTATTTAGTCATAAACGAAAATGTGAACTTTTAACAGAAAAGAAAACAAAAATACATTTTGGTAATTAATTATTTTTTACTTTTTTTTGCCTTTTTGTATAAAAATAAAAGAATAAATATGCTTTTTGTTTCCAATAAATATCTTTTTTTTTTGGTTTTTCTCCATTTACTTGTATTTAGTTTTTTTTTTTAAATATTGATTTTGGTTTTTTTATTGATTTTTTTTAAGTTGCACAAGGATTTTATCCAAAAAGATGTTTTCTAAAGTTAATAGAACCAAAAGAAATTTGAACTGAGAAGAAATTAGTTTTCAAAACAATGATTTTGTTTGTGATAGGAAAACACTGATGATCAGAACATG
Organism: Xylophagus ater; assembly: GCA_963422695.1. Lineage (NCBI taxonomy): Eukaryota > Metazoa > Arthropoda > Insecta > Diptera > Xylophagidae > Xylophagus > Xylophagus ater. The sequence continues at coordinate 7,338,615 of OY730478.1, forward strand.
ATTAAGTACCTATTTCTCAGTGGTGGCTTAAGCAATACTTAAACTACAAAGTGCATTTACAGTGCGGATTATTCAGAGCTTAAGCTAGCAATATCGAGAGCTTAAGCTCAATTTTTTCAATTTGACAGCGAATGCATGAACGTCAAAACGAAAAAAAATTTATTTTCATTTGCTGAAAAAAGATTTACTGGGACTTCATTGGAATTATATTATTAAAATAATCGTAATAGGCATAAATTGTTAATTTTTTATAAAAGTGTTATCTGACGAGAAAAATATGAGTGTGTTGACAAATCATTCACGCTTGCAACTTACGAAGAAATGTTCACTATAGCGCCAACTTGTCAAAAGCATTTAAGCCTGCACTGTGAAATGTAAAACTAGAAAAGCTTAGTTTAAGCCTAGAATCTTGCTTAAGCTGGCCTTAAGCCGCCACTGTGAAATCGATCGGCCCTTAGAGATTAAATTAAGGCTAGTGAAATCGAAGTCAGCAGTGAAATTCTACTAATCGAAAATGATTATTAACTGCAGTCATTCTGAAAATTGATGGCTTTGAAGAAAAGTTATTACAGTCAAGTCTCCTATAACGCGGTGTTTTTAAAACGCCATTTCCATATAATGCGTTTTTCGTACAAGAACATTCAAACAACTCAAATGGCTATTTTTCAAGCCATTTGATGGCCAGTACTTATTCGATGTGTTAAATTTTTGTAGTTGACATTTATGTTTGTCAATTCTAGTTTAGAGGGAATTTCCCTAAAAATTATCAAGCAATAAAGCCTTGCTCTGTTTTAATTTATTTTAACATTGCCTTTAAATGTGTTCAGACGTATGGATGTGTAATAAAGTTCTATTCTATATAATGCGGTGCGAGTTCATTTAATTTGTATTAATTCTGAGTTTCTTATAACGCGTCTTCTATAGAACGCATTTCCTGATTTGAATTAGTTCTGAGTTTCTTATAACACGGTTTCCATTCAACGCGGTACGAATTAATCGCGTTATATAAGACTTGACTGTACTTAAAATATTGCCTAAATATTGTTTAAATGTGACATCTTAATAGTTGTCACCATAAACTTGATATCACTTGGAAGTGACAATCAATTATCGTTTGTAATTTTTACAGAATTTCTCTGCGGTGGTTTCTGATCGCTTGATCGCGAAGTCGAGGGTGAAAAGAATATTTCAGCTCCGATTCAATATTAGTAAATATTATAAAAGTTCAAGCCTGTTGAACTCTGCGTGTTTATTTTGTACATGATCACCATAAAGTTATTTTTTTTTCTATAATAGCATTTTTATCTTTTTCAATTCCTTTATTTGATCTTTACTGCTTAGGATTAGAGAGATGATGTCAAAAATGGCAACCTGTGATTTAATCTCAAGTATTGGAAAAGAACAGTACCCTGTTCCACAATTAAAAATATATAATATTTTTTATTCATAGATCGAACATAAATTCAAAATTCATGTTTCATTTCAAAAAAGTACTGACTATGAGAAAAACAACAGATAAAAATCACTGCTTTTTTGAAAGAGTGTTATTGTTCTTCAAAAATCACGGTTTTAGTTAGCATATCTTAAGTTTTTTATTGTTGTAGGTATATTAAATATACAAACATAGATAAATATTAGTAATTTAATTATTTATATTTATTATAAATGCAAATGCCGGGATCCGAGTCTGAGTCGGAGTAATTTTAATTGCCGATTCTGCAGTCCTGGGTTAAATTGAAAATGCTAATAGCTAGTTTTTCAGTGAACGTTTAAACTATAACGCATGTTTAGGATTAACCATTTTTGGATTTTACAGTTCGAGTTTAAGCTGTGTAGCCCGGTTAAAATTTAGTTTAACTTAATTGGCCGATTTACACAGTTTAAACGAATTTCGGGCATTCGGGCTAACCTACGAATTTAATCAGAGTACTTGGGTTAAATAATCTTAAATTTAAACGTTGACTGAAAAATTAGCCATAAGAGATCGTTTTAAATTGGTTTTTAGATCGATTTTGAGTTTATAGCTTTATAGGTTTTATTAATTCCTTATTTCATTTCGGCTAAAACTAATCCTGAAAGAATCGAAGGAAAAAGCCTTATAAACTCTTCTTGTCGCTTTCCGTACAGGCTTACGACAATCAATTATTCTTTTTTAAAAAAATGTTTTGTTTTGAAAGCTATTTGTTTAGTCACCGGCACATTTAAAATATAAAAAAAAAATTGGTGTTAATTATAAATAAGAATTAAATTCAATTATTCAAGAGATTTATTAGATAGCAAAAAGAAATAATTAAATATATATATATATATATAAAACAAATTTAAAATACACATCGAGAATTGCCAAAAAAGTCTTAGTTTTGGTACTATTCGGAGGGAAAATAAACAGTATAGAATAATCTACAAACTTCTTAATTATAATTAATTTGTATTCGTCTACAATTCTGGACCAATTAAAATCTATAAATGTCTTCCAGTAATTTACAGACTTATTACTATAACAATATTTAAAAATTCAACGAACCTTTTTCATCGAAAAATAATAATAAATTGTTATGCTATCAATTAGCCTGATTCAAGTTTTTTGCTTAAAACTCCAGTACCTACATTTTTGGGGCCTTACCATTTCTCTGATAAAAAGCGAATTCAGTAGAAATTATGTTAACAGTGTGGAGTTTCAATAATCAGAAATTATAATTACTCGCAACAAAACTTACGAGTAATATGAATAAGTTCAATACAAACCATAATTACTACCTCAAAATTTTTTCTAAGGACTCTGACAACGCTCGTCACTTTTTATTTAGGCCTAAATACGGAACCTGTAAGCAAATAATAATAAAAGTAATGGATTTAAAGAGAAACATGTTCCTAAATCAACAAGTAATGTGTTTCTTATTTTCAATTCATTGTGTTTACCAGCAGTAAAATTCTATGAGAGGACAGACAAGTGACAATTAATTGCGCTTTCAAACAATTCATAATGCAATTTGTCACTAAAAAGTGGCAAATATAAAGCGACAACTAAATTGTCACTTTCATATAATCCTTAAGGCCAATGTCCACAAAGCCGACTTCCTAATTCTGATGCAAATATGGGATACCAGTATACAAAGATTTGTTAAACAGAAAGGGAGAAAAGAATCATCCTACAAATTTTGTCGGCTTCTGCATTTCTGATTTTCGATCTGTAGATGATTCCCCTCAAAAACAGATGAACATGTTTACCTGAGAGTTTGGCCTTTAGACGATATATTTTGTCATTCTATAGAATTTCGTTTCAGTTTTTGTATAAATTAATGACAAAGCTTTTGTTGACTCTGATTACCAAACTCTACTCTGTAGTTAAAGCAAAGATATAAATGAGTAAAGATATGTAAAATTGTAAAAAGCTTTTATTTAACATAAGTAAATTACATTAGATCTTACGTTAAAGCTTTTAAGGAACTTAAACCTCACGCCAGAAGATCCAATGTAATTTACTTATATTAAATTAAAGCTTTTTTGAATTTTCCCAATATTTTCCTTATTAATATCTTTGGTTAAAGTATGAATAAATTTAAATTTCTCATAAATAAATTCTCTTATATTACCTAATTTTATTTTTACACGATATGTTCTCGAAGAATACGTGTAAAAAAAATTATATAAATGGATTTTTTTTAAAAAAATGTTTGGTCCGAGGACCACGTTACTTTAGAACCAGTTTACCGCTGAAGCCGGGCTAGAAGCTTACTTTAAACCCCCAGTTTTCAAAAATGGGTTTTGATCTTAACAATCCATCATCGATTTCTAGACGTAGTTTTTGTTATCTTAGAATTTGAGACGATCGTGTAAAAAAAGAAATGGAATTTCTTTTTCTAATTTGTGTGTTAAATAAAAATCGTGTACAAACAGAATTAGGTGTACAGTTATGGTGTTAGCAAAGATATAAATAAAGGGAAGATATTGAAAGTTCAAAATAGCTTTTATATAATATAATCACTTGTATTTTTTTGTGTATACATTTTTGGCACGGTTGCAGCCATAGAGTTATATTAACTAGAGATAATAATTTTCAGTCTCCCGTGGGTCGACAGAGGGGAATATGAAACTTGGGTTTATTTGCATGGAAAATAAAAACAACGCAAATTTTAAATGCCAATTGAGGGGAAACCAATTTAAATTATTATATCGTATTGGTTGAGCGACGAGTTGTTCTCTCCGAAACTTGGAAAACTTGGGCTTCTATCGTTTGAAGTAAGCGAGCGAAAAGATAAAATAAAGTGACCATTTCTTCTTCATAATTTTGTATGAAATCGAGGGAAATCCAATCTCCAGTTAATGTATCTCTATCGCTGTAAAGTATGCCTCATTTTTAAAAGTATTTGTTAAAAAGATTGTAAATACATGAATTTTTATATCACAAATTCTATTAATAAGATAGATTGTGCAGACGTGCCCAAATCAGAATTGGGAACTCTCTTTATATTGTATGCTTTTTGATATAAGTAAATTACATTAGGTCTTATGACGTGAGCTTTAAGTTCCTTAACAGCTTTGTCATATGATCTAATGTAATTAATCCCTCTATTCTGGCACTGTGACAGTTTTACTGTCATAAATATTTATGACAATAAATGTAATTATGACTGTTGCGAAAATTCATATTCTAGCGAATGGATCATAATTATGTCCAAAATATGAATTTATAATAGTTTAAACTAGTATTAGCATAAATGTAAATAAAGGAAAGATGTGAAAAATTCAAAAAAAGATTGTATTTAATATAAATAAATTAGGCTAGATTTTCTAACGAAAGCTTAAGGGTCTTTGCAGTTCTTGCCATAAGATGTAATATAATTTACTTATGTATTTGCTGATAGTGTTTATTATATTCTCTTCTTGTTCGATGAATTAAGCAAAAATTATAGTTGTTCCAGTTCTTCTAGGCCTAAGCTTCTGTATTTTTTTAAAAAAATATCTAAGCAGTTATCATACTTTCTTTATTCCTTTTTGCTTTACACTTGCAAAAGTAAAAGTTGTAAAACAAAAAGGAAACGTAAACTTTTTAGATAATTGTAAAAGTGAGAACCAAAATAAGTAGTTTTTAAGCATCCTCCGCTCCCCCTTTCCAAGTGACGCCACTGACTTAGTGACCCACGAGCTAGTACTAAAAGAAAATGAACAAAATTTGACCCACTTTTCAAAAAGGTTCGCCACCGCTGTTCTAGGCCTAAGCTTCTGTATTTTTTTTTAAAAAAAATTTAAGCAGCTATCATACTTTTTAAAAGGTTTCTAATCAAAGAAAAAGAAAAGGCCTACGAATTAGATTTAAATTCTAATAAATAAATAAAAGAATTTTCTTTTTTTCTGAATTTTATATATTTTTTTAACATTAACGCAAAAATGTTTTTGCCAGTTTTTTTTTTGTACAAATATTTTCTTATTTCTTTGTAAAAAAAGCCAAAAAAAAAGAAAAATGTTTTTCTTCTTTACATAAAATCTAGACAAGAACAAACATTTTTTTTTATAGAATATTTAACATTATTTAGTTTTTTTTTTGGCGTTTAAAGAATATATTTAAAAATTACACTGACTGAGACGCAAGAGAGTATATAAATTAAAAATAAAAAAAATTAAATATTTAAAAATTACTTCAAAAGAAAAATCCTAAAAGGAATAATTAGCATAAATATAATTTTAAAAAAAATTAAAAAAAAAATAAAAAAAATTGTTGTAACTAATATAAATAAATTTATCTTGTTTCTTATTTTTAAATAAAAATAATTAAAAAAAAATTTTAAAAAAATTTACATTTAATTATTTTATAAATTATTAATTTATAAATCTTAAAAAAGAGTAAAAAAAAAATTAAAATAAAACGCTTGACTAAATTTCAAGAAAGAAAAATTATAAAACTTAATAATTAATGAGAGAAGAGAAAAATTGATTTAAAAAAATTCATTTAAATTTTAAATAAATAAAAATATATTTAAAAAATAAAAGCAGTATTTTTCTTGTTTTTAATTTATTTTAATTTTTATTAATTATTTTTTTCTTTTTTAAATTGACTAGAATGATTTTTTTTGTTTTGTTTTTTTTATTAGAAAATAAACTTAAAAATTTCTTAAGGCCTAATATTTTTATTTTTTTTTAAACAAATTAATATTTTTTAAATCAAAGAAAATGATCTTTTATTTTAATTAGTTTTTAATGTGCACTTATGGTCAGTGAAAGGCTGTTAAAATAGTTCTAGTTTCATAATATTTCAATTATTTCGTTCGTTTTTATTGATTTCTTTTTTTTTATCACTAATTTTTTTTTTAATTTTTTTTTTTGTGTTTTAAGTCTTAATGCGTGCATTAATTTTTTTTTCTTACTGGCCTGTTGTTTACCTTCAAGATTTTTAATCATTTGTTCACTCTTTTTTTTTTTTTTTAATTATAATTAAATAATTGAACGTATCGGAATTTTTAATTTATGTTATTTTACTTATTTTTTTTTTATTAGGATATAGAAGAACATTAGTAGTTTTTAAAACAGCAACTATTTTTTATTTTTTATATTGAAATATTTTTTTTTAAAAAAAGCGAATAAAATTTGTTATAAAAAGAAATCTCTTTGAAAGAATACTATTTAAAAAAAAAGAAAAGAACAATCGATTTCCATTTATTTAAGTTTAACCCTTTAAAAGGGTGTCTGAGATTCAATTAACAATAAATAATCGCACGATAAAATCGTTTAATTCCATTCCAGAGCAAACCGAAACGAATCTTCCAATTAGATTGTTTTGTTTGGCACCGAGTAAACGCGATTATTCTGCTTTAATTCTATCTATCAATATTTGGCCTTTCGTTCAAATGATTCACAATCATATTAGAGTCGAATTTCTTAATGATTTTCCACCAAAGATATATTATGGGTATTCCCTTATACAATTGTAACTTGGGGTGTATCATTGTATTGGATACTACTCTATAGAAAAATACCGAATTATAAAACGATACACCACCATTTACAAAGTTAATAATAATAGCAGCTCAAATCGAGCTTAAAGCTAGAAATTCATACATAATCAAGTCATTGGTTATTAGCAGGCTTGAACTGACCCACCGGGACGCCGGGAAGTTTTCCTATCGGCGGCCGGTCATATTGCGCGATAGTGGGCCGGTAAACAATTATCGACCGCAGCTTTTTTGTCAGAGAAAATGGACCGGTATTTCAAAACTTCCCGGTGCAATTTGCATAACCAGTCCAACCCTGATTATTAGGAATTATATCAAAGTTTTTTCAGTTCATATTAACTCAGGCAAAAGTCAAAAGCTTGTGCATTGGCATTTACCACGCGTAGCATTCGGGAAACAGGTTCATTCTTTCCATAGTCCATCTGGTGGAAATTGATTTTAAACAAGTCCACGGATCTCAACGAACAAATGTTAGAATCAATGGCCTCATTAAAAATTTGATAAACGAAAATTACATCTGCTAGTTCTCGCTGCTTTTCCAGAGAATGCATACTTAACAATTTCAGCCTAGGGAATACGCATATTATATTTCTTTAATAATAATACCTAATTAATTACCGGCCTAAAAATGTCAGTACTAGTTGCAGGAAGTATATTCCAACTAATCTCACAACATCTTTTTAAGCTCAACAAACGAAACTTTTATTAGCAAGAAGGTCGGAATTAGAACAGTCTACGATATGGAATATTTCAATCTAATATCCGCAAAACTTATCCAAAAAAAAATGGAAATCTTATGTCAAATCTAGTTTACCGATCCGATTTTGTTAGTAAGCTATTTTATTCACCAAGTCCCGTGACTTTCAAAGTAAGACCTAGATTAATTTATCAGCGTTTAGTGTTTTCAAATCGAATTAAATGATTTTGATATTATTTGTCCTCGAATTTTTAACTTAAAATACCGTAAAGGGTTAATTGTAGTCTAGCTAGAGTAAGAAACACAATTTCTTGGGCATTTAACTTTTGACTAGGTTTATTGTTTTTCTTCTGGCTTTTTTTTTGTTTATTTAAATAACGATTAATCTAAAAAAATTAATAGTTTTACTATTTTATTGTTATTCTAGTAAAATATTTTTTTTAAGTCTTATTTTTTGAAATTTTATATAATTCCTAAAAGAAAATTCTAGTTTTAAAAAAATTACTGGGAATTCAAAAAAAAACCGTATGAGAGAGTATTTTTCACTAATATAAATTCGAATAAAATTTAAAATTTTTTTACTTAGTTTTTTTTTTCTTACTCAATTCCAAATGTATTCGTTTCTTCAACAGCTAATAGCAATTTCTCATAGAGAATTTCCGGTGTCGGATATGGTGGTAAATCTAAACGATTAAAACATGTATGAGCTCTTGGTAATGCATTCGGTTTACCCCATTTCTCAATACAAAATCGCCTTGGACCAGTTGAGCCTCTAAGCGCTGAGAAACCTTCATATGGTATACTTGATGTGCCCGTAACAAATTGTAATAGGCGTAAACGTTGTTCGTTCGTGAATTTCTCAATAACTTGCCAAAACCATATAATTACTTGATGATTATCATGATAGCCGCTACGATATTCTGTATTTGTACGCCAATCATTAATATCTATTTCAGCGGTACCAGCTATTACCAGTTCTAATTCTCTAGCATCAAATACTGATACTAAACGTGAATCGACAACTTCATAAAAACCACGTACCAATGATTCAGTTTGTTCTTGTACACCACGTTCTAGACGCCATTTCACCATACGTTCAAGATATTCTTTTTTATTTTTTTCATTTACTGTAATATTTTTACCACCAAGTTTTAGCTCTCTTTCAACAACACGTCCTAACAGTTCTTCGGTAACACAAAATGTTAAACCTAATGCTGTACCAGTACCAATATCTGTATCACGTATCCATTGTAAAGATTGATGAAATTCATTATCTAAGGATTCTAGGATAAAAAAATATATATATATATTAAAGGATGACGATTTATAAACGTATTTTTTAAAATACCTAAATCACTTAATGCAACTGGTAAACGTAATAAAGCTTTATAAAACGGTCGTGTAAAAAATGCATCCAAAAGATATTGATGTACTAATGCTAATCCTAAAACTCTTCCACTAAAACGAAACCAATCATGACAATTATCAACAAATGCTGATAATGGTGACACTTGAACGGTATATGTATCATTCGCTGAATACTCAAAAAGACCATAATATGGATTAAATAATTCACGTGATAATAGAAAGAAAAACTCTCTGTGAAATTACATTATTCGATTATGTTAAATAAAATCAAGAAAATATGAATAAATTTTTACCTTGATGGTCCTCCATAATCTAATCCTTCTTCTGTATCCCATAAAACTGCTAAACGTCCACGTTGTAAATCTTTTTTATTAGCTGACATAATACGACGAAATGCATCCTCTAATAGATGTGAACGTCTTATATGTAATCTTTTTTTGGAATATTAAAAGGAAATATATTATTTTCTTTTAAAATATTAAAAAAAAACAATGTGTTTTTTTACTTAAGTTTATGTGGTCCTTGTCCATAACCTTTTGATTCAAGTTTTCGATAGAATGCACGAAGTTTAGCTTCAAAATCTCTGCGAAAAGGTGGTGGAGCACGTTGTGGTATTCTTGAATTTAATGTCGGAGAACCATGAGGACTTCTTTCTTCGATTGGAACATAACTCATTATTTCCTGTTCGAAAAGACTGGAACAAAAACAAAATTAAGAGAATAATTATAAAACAAATCTAATGTTGTTTTTTTTTTGTAGTTTTAATAAAAAAAACCCTTTCTTATGTTTTAAATCATAAAAAAAGCACTTACAGTGTAAAAATAATATAAGCTGCTTTAAGAAAAAAGCCCATTATATAAAAAAAAAATTTTTTCTTTTTTATTCGAATTTAAGAATTCATTAAAATAGTTATTGATTAGGAATTTGAAAACCAAAAAAAAAAAAAACAAAACAATAAAAAACTAGTAAAAACACTTTAAAGTAAAAAAGGTGTTAATTAATACTCGACACTGAAACTGAACTGAATGAAATCTTTTTAAAAACTCAAAAAACTAAGAAGAAAAACCATCTAAAATAATAATAATTAATACTTTTCCAACCAAGAAGAAAAATGAAAAACAAAATATTTATTATTAATGAATGAACTTATTATGAAAGATTTTTAATCAAAATTTAAACTTGAAAATTATTACAAAAGCAGTTTTTAAATTTAAACATTTTGTATTTCAAAAAAAAAACAACAAAATTTAGTTCAAATTTGTACAGATTTTGTTTTTTTTTTGTTTTCGTCGTTTTTACACAATTATTAAAATTATTAAAACAATTAAAAATACGCGTAATAATTAAAAAAAATAAAATTTTTAATTTTTCGTCAAAAATACTATATGTTAATCATTTTCCATTATTTTAGTAATTGTTCATTGATCAAATGTTAATTTCCGACTGATATAAATGAAGCTTTTTGATTATTACACCGAAACTTGTAGTATAAAGTAAAAGCTGTAAAGAACCTTCTTTTTTCATTTTCATTAAAATAAAATAAAAAAATGAGAAACAATTACAAAGTAAATTAACCAGTAAAGGTTTTTTTTGTATTCAAAATGGATTAAATTATAGAAGAAAAAAAAAAAGAAACAAAAAATTGATTTAAAAACGAAAATTTTCTGTTCCAAATGAATCAGAAATAATGATTCACTTTTAAAATTAAGACACAATCCATTTTTAAAATTAATATTTATAAATGGATAAGAAGAAAAACGGATTTTGATAAAACTATTTTTGACCATTGTGAGGGAGAATCAATGTTATCGCGGACTGATAGTGTGTGCTATTAATTCGAATCGCCTTAGGAGTTGTAACGATAAGACTGATAACATTCAAAAGAAGAAAGTATTCAAGTTCAAATATAATGGGTTTAATTTATTTTCTTAAGATTTATAAATCAAACAAGATAGTATTTATTTGTTTGTGGTCATCAAAAATTTAAGAACAAAGTTGATTTCAAAATTTTACAATCAATACTTGAAGAGGACTAAAGATTACAGTCGCTTGAAAAAACACATCCAAATGATTCCAACAATATTTGATTTTGAAAAAAAGAAAGTATGGTATATTAAAATGTGATTTTCTTTTAAATAAATAATCGTAATTTTTCATATAAACAATGTATTTCAAGTCTCCTGTGACGTAGAAAAAACCAATTTGAAATATGGGAAGGTGTAATCTGCATATTCTTTTATTCATGGGTAAGATCACTTGAAAAAATATTAATTTAGTTTTTTATTATTTTAAATTCATTATTTTTTCATAGTAAATATCGATTGGACATTGGAAATTATATAATCAACAAAAATACAGTCTACAAAATATAGATTGTTAATTTTAAATCGTTGTTTCTTTTAATACCAATCTTAATAGCTCGTGATTGAGCTTGAGATTATACCATTCCCCAGTGTATGTCTCCGCTACATTCCTGTCACTAGTAAGAATATACTACTAAGTAGCAGTTATGTGACATAACGGCTACCGAAAAACCTTAGAATTTGATGGTTTTAGAATTTCAGAAACAAAATAGTAGTTAAAACAGTTTCACTATAAAATATCTTTTCTTTCTTATGATACAAAACACGTTATCCGATTTTGATGAAATTTATATTTACTGAGTTCCTTTTTCCTTAACTTTGTTTTTTATTGCATTTCAGTAAAATCGGCCGATGGGAAGCAAAGTTATATAGAAAAAACCAGGATGACCAGAAAGTCTTGTCGTTTTTATATTTATGGTTTTTCGGATTTAATTTGAAAATTTTTTTGGAGTAATTTTGTTTAAATTAATTATATTGGTTAACTACACAAATAGACGATACCATCGTAAATTTCAGCCACATCGGTCCAAGGATATTGTAGAAATAAGTAATCCTAGGAGAGAAAAACCCTCTTTATAAAGTTTTTTTGATGTACTATACTTTAAAAATGAACACACCGATTTGAATAAAATTCACAGATTAGATTTATATTATGAGGATTTAGGGTATCTACAAATTAGAAGAAATTTTGAAAGGAGGGAATAAAGTTATGAAGAAAAAATCTAAAAATAATGTTAGTTTTGGCAATTTTTCTGTCCTCTTTCTACCACAGGGCATCAAAAAATTGACTATAGGCCGATTCTAAGTTACTATATGTTTTTATTTATGGTTTTTCGGATTTAATTTAAAAATTTTTTGGACCAATTTTGTTTAAATTATTTAACTACATAAATAGACGATACCCATTTTCAATTTCAGTGAAATCGGACAAACGATAGTGGAGAAAGGAATAGTCGTAAGGGAAAATATATATATACTTTTTCCAATGTATTTTTAAAACTAATATATCGATTTCAATAAAATTTGGAAGAGATATTTATCTAATTAGGCCCCAACCTACCTGTGAATTGGAGCGAATCTGAAAAAACGAAACAAAGTTATGATGGAGTGAATTATCCTATGTCTTCCACAATGATTGAAGAAGAAATAAAGAAACCAATTTAAAGATCTTCATTAAATTTTAACAACGCCATATACTACTTGATTGAAACAATTCGGCGGCAGGTACTATATATAATAAGATAAATATTAATTAGATGTGAAGGTTAGGTAAATGACAAATTTTTTTAAAGAAATTAATTCGATTTAAATGGTTGATCAATTTACTTCGTTAGATAATTTTCACGGTCAACAAAATTGTTGAACTTTTTTTTGTTTTTAAACATTATTAATTTTCCCCTCTCTCTAATATACATATATTGTGCTTTATGAATTTGCACTAATTCAACCGGAACATCATCAATGAAAATTATGTTATTAATGTTTAAAAAGTTTTTAAATATATTATTTTTAAATACATATGAATGCAAAAGCAAAAGCTAAATAAAAGAAAAGCGAAAAAAAAACGAAGGTTTTTTTTATGTTAAAACAATTACATTAATTAAATAATAGTTCATTGCGCAACTTTCATTTCCCCTTAAAAAATAAATATTGCGGTTAGTATGCGCACTCAACTTAAACTTTTCCGTTAAAACACAAAAAAAAAAAGTATATAAATAATAAAAACCATAATAATAATAATAATAAATAAAACTTTTAATAAGTTAACCTTGGTATTGGCCTTTTTAAGTACCTGCATTTGAAAACAGTTTTTACCAGCAAAAAACCAAAACCCAAAAAAAAACTATATCTAATAAACACTTACCTTAATAGTATTGTTAATTGTAAATCATGTCCTAATCGTTCGAGTGCTGTAACACCTTCAACCCGTAATATATTGATTTTCTCTCGTAATGAACGTGAGACTGTCGCCTGTCCGTGACGTTCTTTTAAAATTTCTAAGATATTTGGTTGACGAAGAAATGCTATAACCTAATAGAAGAAGATACTTTCTTTTTGTTATCAAGGACAAATTGAAAAATTTCAATATATATATACTTTATCATTATAGGCGATCGGAATTTCGGGTGTTTCCAATGATGTTCGCGGCAATGATGATAATGGTCGTGGTGGCAGTGTCGGTGCAATATCAACATTTTCATGTTGTTGTTGTTGTTGTTGTCTATAACGTATTCGTGTACATTCAATTGGTAAACGTGGATCCATAAAAGATGTTTTACGATTTGAATGATCAATAAAAAATTGTTTACTTGATTGATCTAATTTTGTTTCCCAACCGGATGGTAATTCTTTATTAATTAAAGCGAATGAATTAACTAGCGCTACTAAATCTTTATTATATTGATAACGTTGAAATGAATTTGGATCACGACGAATTCTTATTACCATATGTTTTAAAGCTGCATTACGATTATAAATACTAAGTGCTTCTTCATTTGTATGCAACATTGAATAAAAATCTGGACGGCAAAGCATTAAAACAGCTGGATGAGAACCAATAATTTGGAAATTTTCTATATCTGAATTTCGATTACTTTCTATACGATTTTCATTAGTTATTGTACGTCTTATCGATTGATATCGACGATCAAGTTGTTGTCGATGTTGATCTCGTCCGCTTGGTCTTCCATTCGAACCTGGACGTTGCCAACTAGTCGTTCGTGTTGTATGATCAATATAGAAAATTCGTCCATGACTATCCATACGTGCTTCCCATGCTGGTGGTAAAGGATCTTCAGAATCTGCTAATATTCCTCGTGCTCGTTCCGGTATCGATGGTAGTCGTGTACTTGAAATATGTATAACTTCATTGTCACCACCAGTTTCACTAATATCACTAGTTGGAATGTTATCAGATGTACTAGATATTATGTCTAAATTTCGATTATCGGTTGTTCCGACTTGAGGTGAGAAAATATCTCTTAAACGAACATCTGATTGTTGTTGTATATGTTCATCCGGAATAATACGTTTCTTTCTAGCATGATGTGTTGGTGTTGGAGGACAAACTAAAGTATTTCCCATTAGATTTCCATTTCCACCGATTCGTGTCAATATACGTGGTTGCGGCCGAACAACGGATTTAGATTGTGGTCCCGCTACTGGTGATGTTGATGTTTCAGGCGAAGAAACTTCTAATGGTGAAGCACTTCTAGTTGATGAACTTGATGGTGGACTAGGTTGTCTTAATGATAATTTTCTACATAATGTAACTTCAGTTGAACCACTTGTAGTAGGATTTTGTTTAGCAGAACCATTTGATAATTGCCTAGTCAATGGACGATGTTGCCATGCTAATTCATTAACTATGTCTTTCGGAGATTCATTTTTACCATTCGGAACATTATTGGCTTTTGGAAATTCATAATTCACTTCATTAGCCGGAACTTTACGTGAAAGAATTGTATTTATATAATTATCAGGACCAATTTTTTTCTTAAGTAAAGGTTTAAATTTAATATTCGGACTTTCAGAAGAAGACACATTATTATCTGGTAATGTTGAATCACTTTCAGATGAAGCTAAAGGTGCCATCATAGTACACAAGACTGATCGATTTGTTACATCTAATATATCAGTTCGAGGACTATTCGTATCATTTATTCGAATAGTATTGCTCTCATCAGAAAGTAAAGATTGTTCATCGATATCAATTATATCAAATTTAAATGAATCACCATTTAATTTATTTTTTCCATTTTTTGGCGGCCACGATCTTTCAAGCGGTCGATGTAATTGATTACCTGGTGAATTTTTTCCAGATAAAGAAATCGTATCAACATCTTCGGCAACTTCGAAAACAGTTTCAGCTGGAACATTTTCAAAACATTCCCGTGCCATCCAAATATTTAGATTCTCTTCTGGTGGTAATGGTGGTTTATTAGTTAGATTATTTTTAATTTTCTTTTTTGCACCGCTTGTTGGTGTTAATAGTTCAGTTGATGGTTTCGCTATTTTCGCTTTACGTCTTACACCAGAACTGATCATAGAATCAATAGCATCTTGATTAGACTCACTTATCGAACAATTTTGACTATCACTTTGGCTAGATAAAGATATCGATGTATCACTTAAAATATTTTGTAGAAATGATGAACTTAATTTAAAATTTAATTCATCATCATTACATACTGGATTCGGACTTTTTGGGGAATCTATATTAATGAAAATTGGAGCATAAAAACTTAAGTTATATAAAATTTTTCCAATAAAAGGAAAACTATCCAAAATAACTTACCACTACTTAATCGACTACTTGAACTATTTGGAATAGATTCATCTAAATATTCTATATCGGATTGATGATTTTTATTCAATTCTTGTATATTACAAGATGAATTTTCATCATCTATTTCGATATTAGTTTTTGTCGTTTCATTTTCATTCTGATTATTACAACAAAATGAATATTCTGGAGGATTTATATTTTGATCAGAAATATTATCCTCGTTTGAATCCATTTCAAATAAAAAATAAAAATGGATTTTTGATGTTCACAATGACCTATTTTTTTTAAGTCATATCCTTTTTAATACTATCGAAAGAAAAAAAACTCCAACATAAATACAAACTCCATTTCTTTCAATTAGGCCCATAAACACTTATTTCAATTAAATCCATTCAATTGTATTATAATAGAATTTGGGGAAAAAATTATAATTATATATTTTTTTCTTAATTTTTAATAAACTAACTTAGAAGTATTTCTAATAAACATTATTTTGATTAGAAGAAAATTTTTATTTTCAAAAAAATAAAAATCTATGTCGAATAAATATCGACGTCAAGAAATTTTTGACAACTAAAAAATGTAGAGAAAAAAAAACACTAAACGTCAAAAAGATAAGAAAATTGTGTTGCCATAGTAAAATTCTAATTAGAAATTTATCAAAACAAAAGAAATGCATTTTACTATTTTTTTTTTTTCTTATTTTAATTTCTTCAAGAAAATATGAGTCACTTGGAAAAATTTCTTTCTTCTTTGGAAAATATATTTTCTAATTACTTGTGACGTCAATAATTGTGAATTTTCCTCAGACTCCTTTAAAATTCCAACTACCACCTTTTGGGGTTAATTAACTTCTTGGGTCATATCCGTGTTGTCCTTATTATTCTTGATAACATCTTAATAAAGAAAAAACCAAGAGAAAAAAAAACGACAAATTTATACAATTTTTAAATAAATATTTGATTAAAGAAAATCTAAAAAGAAAAAAACATTCAATAATCAAATCATTTACATATATATTCACTTTTAAGTACATTAGTTTCAGGTTTTCCTCCTTGTTTTTTTTTTTTAGACAAAATATTTAAATAATTATTCATTAAAAAAGAAAACTGGACATAAAATTATTATATTAAAGAAAAATACTAAAAATGTGTGTTTTCTAATATTTTTTTTGATATCACCAACTCCCAAAAACTTCGAAAGAAAAAAATATATAATAAAATAAAATAAATTCTCATGCTTAAATGGTAAGAAACAAGATTTTACAATTAAGAAATTATTTTCGCCTTTATTTTGCTTTATAATCAATTTTTAATTTAATTTCTAATGATTTCTGTTTTTTTTTTTTAATTAAAATAAACTTGCTTTCTGCTGTTGATGTTTTTTTTTTTTTGATTAGATTTTTCTTTTTAATTATTATGATTATTTTTCGCCACTAAAAAAAATAATGTTTCTTTCATTTAAAATTATATCTAAATAACAGAAAGCTTATATATACTTTTCAATTTGATGTTATTTTATATATATTGTATATAAATCAAAAAAAAAAGAAAAGAAACTATATACTTTTGCTTTAAACAATAACTTTTAAAAAATAATTTTAACAAATTTAAGTATTTTATTTTAATATATATTATTATTTAATTCCATTTCTCATTCAAATGAACTATCTGGAAATCCGCTTACTTCAGTTTGTTCGAGCACTGGTTGACCATCGATAACATATGATATGCGAAGTCTCATCCGAAGGACAGCCTTAAAAGTTAGATAATTTAAAAAATAAAAAGATACAGTAACGATTTTTTTATTGCCCTATGGTAGAAATTGAACTCGTAGTTAACAAATCCATAGTTCAATGAATTAACTCTGAGAAGGGAACCACCAAAACTACTAAAATTCAAGATTTTTTTATCATAACTTCGTGTTATCCTTGTCAAACTCGCTCAAATTCACAGGTAGGCTGGGGCCTAATAACATAAACACAATTTACATCGGAAAAACTTTATAAGCAAGCTTATTTTCCCCGACAACTATTTCTTTCTCCACTATCCCTGGACCGATTTCACCGAAATTTACCATGATATCGTCTATTTATATAGTCAACCCATGTAAATAATTTAAACAAAATTGCTCCACAAATTTTCAAATTAAATCCGAAAAACCATAAGCAAAAAAACGATAAAACTTTCTGGTCACCCTGGTTTTTGCTTAATAACTTCGCTCCCTCTTGGTTGATTTTGCTGAAATGCAATCCCCAAACCAAGTTAAGGAATAACCAACTCACATTGTAAATTTCACCAAAATTGGATAATGCGTTTTTGAGGTATCTTGTATACGAACGGACGGACGGACATACAGAAATCCATATAGTAGTATCTACCATAGGGCATAAAAATCCATTATAAATGAAATATTCAAATTACTTTTGATGTACTAATAATACGCATTTCTTGGGTTACTGTTCCACCTGGAGGCAGTAATGATCCAGAAGGTGATAACATTTGTAATGTAAAACTTTTAGGAACTGCTGCCTACAAAAGAAAAAGAAACATTTGAATTCATTAAAAATTTCAGTTAATAAATAAAAAATCTTACCTGAAATAAAAATTGTTCTATTGTATTTGCTGAACTGTTTGTGGTGGTCATAAATATTTGTAGAAAACCTTTTCCATTGACTGGCACTAACTGAACAAGAATACCATTTTTATCTAAAGCTATTAACTTTGGATCTTGAGGCTAATTAAAGATTAAAAATTATATGTTTTATGATTGATAATCAAATCGAAATCGAAATTTGTAATATTACTTGAGTTGTAATTGATGTTGAAAAATCATCCAAAAATGTTTTTGTCGGAATAACATTAATCGGATCAACTGATTGTGAATTTAAATTTAAACCTGTAAGATTTATAGTTGAAACTAGATCATTACCATTTAAATTGCTATTCTCTATTATTGACGGATTGTTTGTAATTGGTGGTGATAAATCAATACCACCTAATAAATCTAAAAGATCTTGATTATTTGTTTCGGTTAGAGTTGGTAGGGCATTTTTCGAATTTTTTCTTTGTATATGCATATTATTTGTATCTTCAGTAATATCAGAACCGCTTAATAAATCAAGTAAAATATTCTGGAAAACAAAACAAAAAATATACCATTTTACTTTAAAAATATTTCTCAAATCTTAAATCAACAATTACAGATTGATCTCCAGTTCCTAGACCATAATTTTCAGTTTCATCTAAACCATTCTCAAGTAATTCCGAAACATTATCTTCAACAGAATTTCCATTCTGTGGTGATACACGATTTATTTGTAATGGAGGCATTTTTTCTAATAGAGCTACTCGAAGATTATTATTAGCTCCAAAAAGTTGTAAAAATTCTATCCCTCTTTGTTGTAAATCAACATTTAAATGACATCCAAATGTTTCAATTATAGTTTTTATTTCACTATTTTAAATAAATAAATTAATTATTAATGATATTTCTTTATGAATTCATAGAAAGTTCTTACTCTTGTCCAGTACGAAGACGTGTACTTAATTTAGCTAATGATACTAAAGCATATTGCTTACTAGAAATCGATACTTGCGCAGATGTTAAAAATTTATGATACAAAGCTATCAATTCACTTTCGGTTGGTTTATTACATTCTTTAAAAGGAAATATATTATTAAAATTCATTTTTTTTAGTAATAAACAAACCTTCATTAATATCAGCATACATCAATAGATCACCATATTCACCAATTGCCCAGACAGCTACTTGTAATAAAGGTTGTTTATCTTCACAATGATTTGAAACTTGTAACGATTCCCACAGTCTTAAAGCAATATACGTTTGTTCAATAACCGGACTACTTGATACTAGTTGTATAGTAGACGACACGACATCATCTCGTACATAATTTCCAGCCTTTAAATAACACAAGTGTTTATGAATTAATAATAATAAAAAATACAAAAAAAATCTTACAGCAATTAAGATATTTAATTGCGTATCTAGATGCCAACGTGTTGTCGGTGCATAACGTTCAGCTGCCAATATCATTCCTGAACTGCATTGAGCTTTAAATTCAGAATCAGCTTTTTCTAAAAACAATAAAAGCTCTTTTGTCATTGTCCGAATATTTTGTGTATTCACCAATGCAAATGATAGTTCCATTGCACGCTTTCGAATTGAAACATCAGGATCTTTTAAACATTCCAATATTGTTGTTCTATGACGTTGAACAGCCGATGTATCTGCATGTACCGTACGTAATAATGTATTCAAAGCAACATAACGTATATTTTTATCGCTATTTAATAAAAATCTTCCCAAAATATTTACAGCAAGAACTCTTAAGCCACCTTCAGATCTATTAACGAAAATATATATATAATTTCTTTCATAATTATTGAAAAAAAAAAATGAGTTCACAAACCGAATATCCATAATTGATAGAACCGTTTCATATAAAATTGTATTTCCTACGTTTTTACTTGTTTCTGTGTTCGTTGCAACTTGTGCAAGAATATCATTCATTGCTTCAGATGCATCTGGATCGTTACGACCCAAAATTCGTAATAATCGTAAAATTTTTACTTGTAAAAATGGATCACTAACACCGCTAACATCATGTTCTGGTGAATATCCAGCTAATATCAAATTTTTTAAAATACGCACCAAATTTGGAACAATCTAAATTGGAAGAAAATATATATTTATATTTTATTTTTATATATTATTTTAATTAATTAAAAAAAAGAATAGAAGAATAAAAAAAAATTATTTTTCAAGCAAGCATGCAGCAGAAAAACTTTTAGCCTTTTTTTTGTTCATCACAATTAAATAACACATTGCATACCTCTCGGTTTCCACTATCCTGGCAAGCAACGTATAGAAAATTTAATTTTAATATTTAAATTTAAATACAACTACAATTTTACATGCTTAAATTTATTTAAATATTTTTTTTATGATTCTAGAAATCATCTAAATGTTATTTTTAACAATTTTACACTGAATATTTTATATTTCTTTTTTATCCTTTTTTAAATATATGCAACTACTTGCAGCCATAAAATATAGCTCAATCGCGGGATAGCTTCGATTTAATTATTCTACTTTTATTTACCTTTTTAAAATGATTCAATGTATCTGCACTATTCTCACACATTTCAGTAATTAATGTAACTCCAGTTATAAGGATTCCTGAATAAGAAAAAAAAAGGAAATATAAAAATTCCATATCGAAAAAAATTTATATATTTTATTGTCACCATGATTTTTTTCACTGAGCAATGATCTTGTCGCCGGTAAAAATATTTCCATTAATTCTGGAACACGTCTTATTACACGAAACGCACATAATGCAGCTTTCTTTCGGATATATGTATTTGGAGATTTCATAAGTCGCTCAACTTCACTAGCCAAATCTCTTGCCATTTCCGGTGAAGCAATAGCACCTAATGTGCATAATGCAAGTCCCACCACAAATTGTGTTGAACTATTTAAATCGCTATATTAAAATAAATAGATTCATACCATATTAATCGAATTTAAAACATTTCTAAACAATTAATAAATACTTTTTTAAACAATTTGTTATTAATAAATGAACATCTTGTCGTTCATCTAACAATAGCATTGCACCCAAATATCCTATCCGTTTATCAGTGAATCGGGTACTTGCTGTTAATTTTAAACATTCTAATTGTCCAAAATGTGCTTGATATCCTAACATATGAATATAAAGCAATTTAGCTATGTTCCGGCATCTAATAATGAAAATCAAATTAGAATCTTACATGTAAAAAACAAAAATCTACCTCCAAACAGAATCTTCTTCTCGAAATGTGCTTCGGATATAGGCACATTCTTTATTAACAACAGCTCTTTCTTCGGCAGCTGTTCTTGCGGCACGAATTTGTCGAATGAGATCTCTCAAACGTGTGGGTGTCGGCATTCTCACTAAAATGAAAGTAAGTTTTAATACAAGTTTCATAAATGAATATTTTTAAGAAAACAAAAAACACTCGAACAGATATTATTAGGAAAAAATATTAAATTAAAAATTTTTTGTTTTTGTTACCCCTTTCTACGGCCTCATTAAACGCCTGCCGTATGGTGGCCATGTTGAAGGCCGGGTTAAACCTGAAAATGGGGACAAAGCCGTGCAAGAAAAGAAAAAAACATAATGTTAGTTCATTTTAATAATTTTGTTAAAGAAACAATTTTTTTTGATTACCCATGCTCAGAGTTCATTAGAAAAATATTTTATTTTACTATTATTAATTAAAAAAAAATTAAATTATAAATTTTATATTCGGTTTTTTTATGTTTTTGTGTTTTTTTTTTTAAGACAGTTTTCAATTATGAGAATTCGTCACGAAAATTTACAGGCCGATTTTTGCATAAAATTAACTTTCAAAAAGGAATGTTTTCTACAAAATAAAAAAAAAATTAATTTTTATTCATGCATAATCATTTCATTGTTGCAAAGCATATTATTTTTTTTTCCAAATGCTGTTATCGTTAATTTTCACAATTATTAAAGCCTGCCTGATATTTAAAGTTAATTTGCCCTCGTTTTTCTTTATCGAATGCAAGTTCTTGTCTTTTTAAAGTTCTTTTTTTTTTCTTGACAACCTTTTTTTTTGAAATGATGGATTAACACACTACGTTTCGTATAAACTTCAACACAAAATATATTATTCACGAATTAAGAAAATTTTATTTGGAATGTATTAAGTTAAATGTTTAAACCTTAAATATAAAGAAAATTATTAAAGAAAGTAAACAAAGTGAACACACGAAATGCAAGAAAAAACTTCATTAAAAACGATTTTGTGACGATGACATTTTATGCTGAATTTCAGCAAAATTTTGAGAAGAAAAAAAAAAAATATTAAATATGGCGACAAAATAAAATGTTGTTTTTAAATTTCAAATATAGATGTCTCTATTAGTAATTTTTACGAGAATGAAATATTGCAGGCATTTAATATTCAAAATGATAGAAATTAATTGGACGGAAAAACAAGTAAATTAATAAATATATAAATAATATACATAAATAGTAAAATAATTCAATATCTATTTTCCTACATTTCAAGCAATATTAAAAGTAGTTGAGTTATTGATTTCGGAAAGACATTTTCCTAATTGAAATGGAATGCCGGGCACACTCTCTGCTAATGGAGACATAGTATTAGAGCACAATTTTCAATATATTTATTATGAACTTGTTTCTTGAGCACTTATAATATTCCATTTTACAAGATAAAAACAAACCTGCGATTATGCTCCGGAGGAAGAACGCTCCAATCATTTTCGTAATACGGATACATGATGATTTGTTTATCAAAGATTTTACGTCACTACACTACACTATATTAATTTTTCCATTTAATTATTTAATTTAATATATTTAAATATAAAATAAATACAAAATAGCCACGCAAAACAAATAAATGATTCAATTTATTCGGCAGGAACGTGAAAATAGACATTATTTGTATAAAAAAAACTTGATAAAAGAAATTTTTATCATTTGATAACGACCGAATATTCTTATCACTGAAATTTAATTGATTAACAAATGATTCTTCTTTTTTTTTTTTTGTTCCTCTCTACCTGCATGTAAATATTTATTTTTAGTCTGATAAGATTTTCCTATTATCTTCAGATTAATACTCTTAAATTTTTTAATCTAAATTAAATCCATTCAATTTTCAACGTTTTATAAAAATTTATTAATTTAAATATTTCTCTTTCCGTTTCTCTTTATATAATTTAAAAAACAAAAATGGTTTTAAAATTTATATTAAATATACAAGTATATATATATTAATCATTTTCTCGTGGCGGTCGAATTATACTATTTCTTTTAATGGCTTCGACTAGCCAATGAATGCCTTCATCAACACCTTCTCTATAAAATTGATATTAATTCAGTATTAAAAATGCATTTCCATTATAACTAAAATCAAATAAAAGTACCCTGTTAAAGCTGATACTGGCATAACTAGGCAGTCTCGTCGTCCAATTAATACTCCAGCTTGTTGAAAAACTGGTTTTATTTCTCTAACACCCATTACATCTGGTAAGTCTTGTTTATTCGCTAAAACTAATAATGGTATACCCGAAAGAAGATCATTGGAAATCATTCGATCTTTAAGAAAATAAATGAAATATAATATTAAATTCAATTCACTAGAAAATACCAAAAATCTGTTTTGATTCATCCATTCGTTCTCGATCATTGGAATCAATTACATATATAACACCATGCGATTCTTGATAATATTTATCCCATAATGATTGCAGTTCCTGTTGTCCTCCTAAATCCCAAAAATTCAATTTTACACCATGCACATCAATTTGTCCAATATTTAATCCGACTGTAGTTGTAATTTTCGCCGGATTCATTCCTCTGTAGTTTTTTGTGAATTTTGTTTTTGCCGCCTCTAAATATGTCTTTAAAATTTTCGAAGAAATTCTTTATTAAATAAATATATTAAATATTCTCAATTTACTTACAGTTTTTCCGGCATTATCTAAACCTAAAATAAGTACACAATAATCGTCTTTTTGTGTTAAAAATTTATAAAAACCATGCAAAAGACTATACATGTTGTCTACTTGTTAGATATTTTGACAGCAAATAATTAACCAAAAACAACAACTTTTTTTTTTTTAATATTAAAACGAATTCGCCGCATTTTTTTTTTAAAAATAAATTAAGGGAATTGAATTAATTTCAATAAAAAAAAAAAGTTTTTTAATTTTATTATAAAATGAATATAAAAAGAATAATTTTAAATAATTTCTTGTTTGTATTAAATTCTTAAATTACAATATTTTAATTAGAATAAATTCCATGCAAGATTTATTGACCTTCGACCGTTAATTAATTTAATTGAATAAAACATTTTTTTTTTCTGATACCTAAAATCCCACATTTATTTTTAATAAACTAATTTTTACATGTAAAAAATATTAAAATATTAATATAATGAATTGGAAGAACTTTAATTATTGTCAATTATACTACAAAATTTCATTTTAATGATTTTACGAGTTTTTTTAATTCTTTTTCTTTTTGATTTGAGCCTTCTTATTTGGGAATAAAATGAACAAATATAATTCCAATACTCCTAATGAAAGAAGAGCAAAGTTTTGTTGCTGTAAATAAAAAGTAAATAGTTAGAATTTCAATAAATTATTAGATATTAAATTATTCATTCATTACCACAAAAAGTTCATTACGAATTGATATGCCATACAATAGCCAAGAAGCAGATACAATTGTTCCAGATAATATAATCGGAAAAGGAAGATTTCCGGTACTTTTTGTCTCGAAAATTTCCTTCAAACTTAATAATGGTGAACCAACTAAGAAAATTAAAAATACTGTAACAAGTAATCCAAAACGTAATTCAACTTTAGATGGATCTTCATATTCTGCGTATAAAATGCAGCCAGCACATAAAATTATTGCTAAACCTAATTTAGCCCAAACTTTTGTTTTATCAGAATTTGGAGTATACCAATAGTAGAGACAGACATAGATTATATTCAATACAAATCCAAATAGATTGACTTTAATCATTGCGTCATCACGAATAAGTGTTCCAAATTTTAAAGATAAAATTGTTCTAAAAAAGAAATTTATTAATAACTGAATATAGCTAACACAATACGAGATTTACATTGTTAATCCTCCTAAAAATGGTATTAATGGAAAATTCTTACTACTTCCTGCTTTTCGGATATCATTTAACATAAAAATTCCACTGAGAAATTGAAGAGCTGTAACGGTACCTGCAACAGCCGCTAATTTTTCTTTATGTGGTTCCAAAATATCTTCGAGAAACTCCATTTTAAAATCACCTAACTAATTTGTAAATTGGAATGTTTCTTATAATAAAATAATTTGACAGACAGTGATTTTTTTTTTTGCTAAATGTTAAGATAAGATTTCGCTTATGAACCAACAGGTTAAAACGGCATTGCCAGATTCTATTACTAAACAAACAATTCAATTTCCGGTATTTTATATTTATTCAAAATGTTGCTTAATTTTATTTATTTTCTTATTTATATTAAAATTTGTAATTTAATTAAATATTGGAATCATAATCAAAACTAAATTGTAATCAAATTAATCAAAATTTTATCTAAACAATTCCAGCTCATCTTCACTGACCACTGATATTTAGTACGTATATAAACCCGGATTGAAGACTTAAATATAAAACCGATTGGTGTATATACGTGAGAGCTTATTTTTTCCTGAATGTTTTTTTCATCATAATTCAGGAACTGGTCAACCGATTTTAATATAATTTAGTACATATGTACACATATTTCCAACTTAGAAAATGGAGTACTCTATAGAAAAATCCGTTCAGCCGTTTTGGAGTTTATTCTTTGTATCTAGTGAACAACATCGAAAATTTTTGGAGTTACCTTTCAGTTTGATATATTTTTGTGCTAATTATCGAATTTTCATTATTGCTGTGCAAAAGGACATTATATTGTTGTTTCTTTAATTATAATTAATCATACACGAATATGTTAATATAAAATTTAGGTAAGAATTTCTTTTTTCTAATCCAAATCAAAATGTCAATTTACAACATTTATAAAAAAAAAACTACCAGTGGCAGTAATTTTTTTTTTATCGAATTGGGGATCATTAAATTTATTTCAAATTTTCTTTTGTTTTATGATTTCATTTTGAAAAAGAAAATAAAAAATTGAAATAAAAAACAATACAATTTGTGATAATTTTGCCCCTGCAATTAATACATCTCCCGGCGCTTCTACGCCAATAAATATGCGAATGTTTATCAAAATACTCTACTCTCCCCGAGCCCATGTCCCATCCATTTATTCCCTTATCTGAGGTCCGTACATTTTTTTTATTGGCTACTTAATGTTTATATTTTCGTAAACGCGGTTTTTAATAATAATTAATTTTTAATAATAATCACATGAAGTTACTTAAACCACAGTGGGTACGTCATGATGGTAATATATCTCCGAAAAAGAAAAATCAAAACCAAACATTTATATTTCTTAAATTTTAGACAAACCAATATTTTCTGTCGATGTTCATCAAAGCGGCCTTAAATTCGCTACTGGCGGACAAGGAAATGATTCCGGAAGAGTAGTTATATGGAATTTATTGCCGGTTTTATCTGAAAAGGCTGAATTCGATGCATCGGTACCAAAAATACTTTGCCAAATGGATAATCATTTGGCTTGTGTTAATTCGGTCCGATGGTCTCAAAATGGTCAAATGTTGGCGTCAGGATCAGATGATAAACTTGTTATGATTTGGAAAATGTCAAAAGTAAAAAGTTCTTAAAATTTTTGGGAAAATGCATGTAATATTCAATATTTGTATTATATTCTAGGGTTCCAGTGGAGTCTTTGGCACCGGCGGTATTACAAAAAATCCTGAAAATTGGAAATGTGTGTCGACATTACGTGGTCATGCCGGTGATGTATTGGATTTGGCGTGGTCTCCTCAAGATCGTTGGTTAGCAAGTTGTAGTATCGATAATACAATAATCGTATGGGATGGTCATTCATTGCCAACAATGATAACAGTTTTAAAAGGGCATACCGGTTTGGTGAAAGGTGTCACATGGGATCCGGTCGGTAAATTTCTTGCATCACAAAGTGATGATAGAAGTGTGAAAATTTGGAAAACTTCTGATTGGAGTTGTGGAAGTACAATCACAGAACCATTTGAAGAGTGTGGCGGAACAACACATATTTTAAGATTATCATGGTCTCCGGACGGTCAATATTTAGTATCGGCACATGCAATGAATGGTGGTGGACCAACAGCTCAAATTATTGAAAGAGAAGGTTGGAAATGTGATAAAGATTTTGTAGGACATCGAAAAGCTGTGACATGTGTACGTTTTCATAATTCAATTTTAAAACGGCAAGCTCCGAAAACGAATAAAGCACAACAATATTGTTGTTTAGCTGTTGGCTCTCGTGATCGATCATTATCCGTTTGGATGACTGCACTACAAAGACCACTTGTTGTTATTCATGATTTATTTCAAGATAGTGTTCTAGATTTATCATGGGGACCAGATAAATATATTCTTTTGGCGTGTAGCGGTGATGGAACTGTTGCTTGTTTACAATTTACAGATAAGGAGCTTGGTACACCACTTTCAGAAGATGATAAAGTATAAAATGAAATATTTTTTTAATTCAATAATTCTCAAAAAAAAAACAATAATTTCTAGAATACATTGTATCAACGGATTTATGGAAAAAGTGCTTCTGTTGATGTCCATAACTCAAGCGGTCGTGATATGATTATCGAAAATGCCGAATTATTAGATATTGTACAAGAAAAAATTAAACCGCCAACAATTCCATTTGCCAATGAAACAATATCGAATGCAACAGCAAACATTTCAATCGAAAATAATTTTATTTCAAAACCGATTACAACGACACCAGTTAAAGCAATAAATAAACAAATTGAAACTAGAACAGCGGATGGTAAAAGACGTATAACACCAATGTATATTCCTTTAAATCCAGAACAAAGGTAATTATTGCCTTAAAATATGAATTTAGTATAAGAAAAATGAATATTTCTTTTAACTTTTAGTGATATTACAACTACACCGGAATTAAATAGTTCTTCCCGAAATAATATCGAAGCAAGAAATGAACAAACAAATAATGATGTCGCTATAAATTCATTAAATTCTATTACTGTTGGTGATCAAACGTAAAAAGGACATTTCTTTTTGTGTCTATGATTTCTTTTAAAATTTATATTTTCAGGCATTTAGATAATCGACTGACAAAATCATCTAATCAAAATGCACCACCGGCAAAAAGTATTGCTATAACAAAAACAAAACCAAATGAAAATCAACCGTCTCAAAAAAATTTGGCAGATCGAAAATCGAATCAACCACCACGAGTCAATATATTATCCTCGACAAAACAATCTGAATGCTCAAAAATCTGCAACGATTTACGAATATTAGTTCAAAATGGGAATATGACGACAACATTAGGTCCTTTATGTCGTGTATCGTGTTGGCTAATTAGTTCTAATGAAAAACTATGGGATACCATAATTGGTGAGATTTTCTTTTACTACAAAAAGTAATGAGACTGTATGATGTTTGCTTTGTTAGTTTAAAAATTTCAGCGTCTTTTGTAATTGTGAAAAATTTGTTGCGGCTAAATCTATTGAACAAAGAATTAACATTAAATTTTGTGTAAAAAACGAGATTCCTTGTAGAAAAATGTTACAGTGATCAATGTTTATCAAGATCACAAGTTTTTGGTGAGGGTCGTGAAGAAGTCGTAGACGAATCTCGTTCAGGAAGGCCACCAACCTCAACTACAGATAAAAACATCAACAAAATCAAGGATCTTGTACTTTTCAATCGTCGATTAACTCAAAGAGACCTTGTAGACATTGTTGGTATATCAAAAGGATCAATACAAACAATTTTAAAGGACGATTTGGGCTTGTTTCGTGTGTCTTTTCCCAAAATCATTAAATTTGTTTGAAAAACAACGTCGTGTTGAAGTGGTTTTTCATCAAAAATCAAGTGAATATCGTTCCGCACGCACCGTATTCGTATTCGTATTCGTATGGCTCTGTGTGAGTTTTTTCTTTTTCCTCGATTGAAATTACAACTTCGTGGACATCGTTTTGAGTCAGTAGAAGTTATCCAAGAGAATTCGGTGTCCGCTTTGAAGGCTATACCGGAAGCTGAGCATAATAAATGTTTCGAAGATTGGAAGAACTGTTGGAATAAGTGTATTCAAGTGGGAGGGGATTACTTTGAAGAAATATTTTCTGTTTTATTTAATCAGTCTCATTACTTTTTGTCCATAGTTCAAGAAAAACAATATTTTTAATATTTTAATTTCTCATTTTTAGGATCACCTGTCGTCAATTTCTGTTTGTGTTCAAAATACGTTTTATTATGTAGTTCCGATGGAACATTACGATTTTTTAATATAAGAAATGGAACTAGTGTTTTACCTATTTTAAATTTATCAACAGCTGCCACACAATGCGCCTTTGTAATTAAATATATATTTTCTCTTTTTTTTTTTATTGATCTTTATGTGATTGTAATTAATGAAAATTTCAAAACTTATTTTAGTGTCCATTAGGTATCTTAGGTGGTGTTATATCTGAATGTGGACAAATACGAATATGGGATATACAAAAACAAACAATTTACATATCATCATCATGTGCAGAAATCTTTAAATTGGGACAAGTTGTACAATTTAATATTACCGATAATGGAATACCATTTGTTCTATTCTCGAACGGAAGTTCTTATTCATATTCAAAAAATATGCAATGTTGGTTAGTTTTAAATTCAAAAGATCCAATATTTCGGCACGGTTTACAATCGGCAATACCGAAAGAATTTCATAAAAATCTTTTGGATTATCCATTAATGTCGGTACAATCAACATCACATCATTTTATAGGAAATTATATGGATTTGTAAGTAAAAAATGAAATGATTTCGATTATAAATTAAAAATTTCTTCTTTTTTTTTACTAGAAATGCAAATAATTGGCAAGCAACAGCAAAACTATTATTTATTGAAAATCAAATAAAATTATGTGAAGCTATTAATTCACCGGAAGAATTAAAATATTGGTATGCAATGTTGGGCTATCATTTAGCTGGACATGGTACTGAAAAACGTATACGATTATTATTGGATGATTTATTAGGACCAGTTCATATAAGTAAACAAGAGAAGGAAGAAAAAATACTTGTAAGATTTTTAGATTATTTTAAATCGACACAACTTTTAATGCCTTAAATCCTTTTTTTTCTTTTTAGTCAATTGATAAAAGAAAACTATTAGAAACTGTATTAAATATTTTGAAAGTACATCCAAAATGGCAACGCATTTATATGGAATATTATGAACAGTTGAATGTAAATCCAATGGAAAGTTAAGAAACAAAAAAAACTTCAATTATTTAATTTATATATATAAAAACTATATTATTTGTGTAATTTTAGAGTTTTTCTATTTAAAATAATTATCTTTTATATTCTACTGCATATAATGTGGTCCTGGTGTTGGTACACTTTTCAATGGAGAATCATAATCAACATCCATCGGTTCAACTGGTGCAGCTTCTTGTATATTCCCAATTCTTTCACGTAAATTTTCATATAATTTATGAACATTTTCTTGATGTTGAGATGTTGGTTGCATGGATTTCATTAAAGTTGTTAATCGATTTGATGGCAATTTACTGTGAACATACCTAAAAAAAAAAAAAAAAAATCCGAATTTTAATTTAAACTTCGAACATTTAAAGAAAAAAATGAAGTGAAACCTCTTCGCTATGCATTTATGGAGCAAATAGTTAACGGTTTGGAGCGAAGCACCTTGTAAATTATACAAAATCTATTCATTACGAAATTATTTACAAGTTTGGTACATATTACAATCGTCTACGACCTCTATTTTAGACAATATCGCCTAGCAATTTTTCGTTATATAGTGTCTTAATAGGGACATAACAATTTTGTATCTTTATATGAACACACTCTTAAACATTAATAATGTCAATGTCAAAACGTAGATTAAAGTCAACATTTTCATCATAGTAAAGTTAACGAACAAGCAACACTTGGAAATTATTAAAAATTACTACCGAAATTCCGAGTCGGAAAATCCAGAATTTCATCAAAAAATCATCTTCAGCGATGAAGCTCATTTCTGGCTGAATGGCTTCGTCAACAAGCAAAATATGCGTTATTGGACAACAACAAACCCACATGTGCTTCAAGAGACACCATTGTACCCACACAAAATCACTGTATGGTGCGGTTTACATGCCGGAGGCGTGATTGGGCCGTATTTTTCCGTTGATGCGAATGATCGCCATGTTACCGTCAATGGAGAACGCTACCGTGCCATGTTGGAGGATTATTTTTGGCCAGAATTAAATGAAATTGATATCGGCGATATGTGGTTTCAACAAGACGGCGCTACAAGCCACACAGCACACGTTACAATCGATTTATTATTTATTGTTATGTCCTTAATGAAAGACCCTTTATATCTTTCGTATCAATCGATTTTACTTTACCAATAGTAAAGAAGTTTCATTTCAAAAACAACTCTTTTTTTCCTTACCATAATAGTTTTAACATATGTCGTGTAACATTATCTCGTGTTAGTCCAGCAAATAAAAATTCATCAAATAATGTTGTACAGAAATCCTCAGTTGCAAATTCTTCAGACATTGGAATTAAAAGTGCAATCTAGATAAAAACGAGAGACAAAATATTTATAGAAAATCAATTTGAATATAGAAAATTCAACAAAAAAATATACCAATGAATGTAAGAATGGATCTTCATAAGCACGATCATCTTTACACGATGCTAATATTGCGAGTACACGTAAAACACCAACTCGATCTTTTTGTCTGGCTGTATGAAGTGTATAGTACATAGCAATTATACTTGCTACAGAACTTTCTTGTATATATGCTTCGACAGCATCTGGTGCTGGTCCAGAATGTTCAATTGTTGTTAATGCACTTTCACGTTCATCAGGTGGTAATTTTGCATGTAAATTTCTACATTGATCATCAACAATTAATGACATTAAAGCTGGTAGAAATTTCGTCACAACATGACTATCTAATTTTGGTTCTTTAAAATCTTGTGAATCAATCATAACCCAAGCACTTAAACCAAGTGCCAACATACGTAATAGTAATATTAAAATTGTATTATCACGTGGTAGTCCTTCGTTATTAATTAAATGTTGTAATATTTTAATTGCTGAACTTGCAAGAAAATTAATTGCATAAGGATCACATAATGTCATCGATAAATCACCGAGAACTTGTTCTTGTCCTCTTTTAATATTATCCAAGAAACCTTGAAGCTCTCGTGATCTTTTAATATCAACATTTTTCTCTCGAATACATGCATCTAAACACCATGTAAACTTATGACATGGATCCACTGAGATAATCTCTTGAACTTCAAGATCATGTAATGCCATCAATAATTCTGCACGTAACGTACAATAGTGTACGTTACGAGTACGTAAAAATAATGTTCGTAAAAATTGTAAAACCATATCGTAAAGTTTTACACTATTTCCAATCATGTTTGCCAATTTTTGAACGACTTCACCTTGACGTCGTACTTTCGGTGATGGTGTAAAAAATAAATTAGTCAAATTCGTATGATCAAATAGAATATGTTCTTTTTCACGAATATATTGTGATAGCAATGGTGACACTTCATCACCAAACAATGATTGATTATCTCTCCAAATTTGCCTTTTAACTTCTGTATCAGCATCCGAATAAAGTTCTCGATCTCTAACTAATATTCGTAAATATTTATCATCAATATGTGTTGTATTCCGTAAAATACACATGACAACGGGTCGAAGGGCTTTTACTCGAACTACCGGAAAACTTTTCACTAATAACTCTTTTAGTTTTTTATCACGTTCTCTACCCTCTTTACTGCCTACTTCATTTATATGTGCAATTAATTTATCACGAAGTTCCTATCGAAATAGAAGTTTAAATAATTATTGTCTTTTTTTTCTAATTTTGTTTACCTCTAAAACTGATGTATGAAAATCTAATCTTCGGACTCCATGCAAATCTAATAATGGAAGCATAGGACGTAATGATGGTAGTAAGATTCCATTTTCTAACTAATAATAAGAAAAAATATATTTAAAAAAAAAAATTTTATTTGAAATAATCAAAAAAATATCAAACCTGAAAATTTTCGATAGCTTTCAATGGATCTGTACAAGATGTTAAAGCTTCACGTAAAAAAGATTGCCCGGGTACGTTTACATCTTCTAGACCAGTTCCGCTACTTTTTGGAGTTGTAGGTGTCGTCATTTTTTCAGAAATTAATAAACTATGTCACATAAAACTAAAATTAAAATAAATTGTATTTTTCGGCACACCGGCAACTTGTCAACAAAAATAATTAATGAAAACTGTCATTAGCGGATAGTGTTGCCAGTAGCCAAAAACTGTCATTAGTGGACAGTGTTGCCAGTATCTTACATATAAAAAAAATTTCAGTTTGAGAATCGCTGATGGAAATTAATTTGTTCGTCCATTTGCGATAAAAATGAATTTATATAAATAAAACAAAAGAAAAGATCGTCTATTTTATATTGAGATGTATTTTCACAAAGCTAAAACGAAAAAAAAAAATAAATAAACTTAAAAATTACATAATGCTAAAAACTCAGACGTCTAAAATAGTATTATTGCGACGGATTATTTGAGAGATAATCCTGATCAAAGTAAATAACTGTTATTGTTATATCATCACGAAATAAACGAACCACATCCTGCGGTAATGATAGTAAATGCGACAATTTCGAATGTTCTATACCGTATTCAGTGCCTCCTAGAGCATTTCTAATTAAATGTGTCGCAGCATTTGTATCGATTGGTTTCTTTTTTCGTCCAATTCTGAAAGAAAATTATGTTTGAAAAATATTTCAACAAAACTATATCGAAATTTACTTTCGTAATTGTAATATATTTTCAATTTGACCTAGGGTAACTTGTTTTTCCGGTAATACAAGCGGTTCTAAAATTGCTTTACCAGCTATATGTTCACCAACTAAATTCACAACTTGTGTTGGTGTTAGAAAATCCCATAGTCCATCACTGCCTATGACTAAAAAACGATCGTTTGTGCTTAATGTATGATGTGTAATATCAGGACGTGCAGTGAGATAGGGCGGCGTATAATAATGTGGTGGCATACTTAATTCACCAAATTGTGGAACAACTATTCTTTGTAGGATATCATTTGGCCATTTATAACGAAAATCACCGAATGCTCGTAACGGTGCTAGTTGACCAAGTAAACGGTCATTTCGAATAACTGTATTTTTCTCATTTGGAGGATGTTCATCTAGAATTCTTTGAACTTCAGGTATATTTTCTGTGTTGTGTTCTTGTGTTATTTGTTTTGCGACCCATTGCCCATTATCATTAACGCCTCCTATTACAGCACAACAATCACCGGTATTACCAATATAAAGTTGTTGATCCTGAATTAATGCGACGCATGTAACTGCACCTATTAAACAAAAAAAAATTAAATTTAAACTATTGAAATCGACTTCCAATAACTTCCTAACCTGACATCGCAACTGAAAGTGTTCTAATATTCATGTGTTTAAGAGCTTCCTCCGATAAATCATTATCTAATCGTAAAAACGCCGTTTCTAAAATCTCACCGAAATCAAAATGTTTCACAGATTTATTACACAAATCGTTTGCGTACTTTTGAAAACTTTCTTCGTAAAGATCTTTAACTTCTTTTACGAAATCAACCTGGAAATAATTTCAATTTTATTAAAAAAATTTTCAGTCATACGAAAATATTACCTTATCGTTGTAACATTTTAAAAAGTCGGGACTCTTTTTAGATTCCTTTATTTGCTCTTTAAGCGTTTCTCTATCTAACAGACTTACAGCAAGATATCTTAACAATCTTTTTGATATTACTTGACTACATGATGGTCCACCATGACCATCAAAAACGCCGAATAATAAACCATTTTTAAGTGTTAAACTCGCCTCACTCCGGCTATCTTCTATCGGATAATTTGAGCCCAATTGATTTGAATCGTAACTTTTAACTGAACCGTTACTAAAATTGTATGAAAATTCATTTTCTCGTAAAATACAATTAACCTAAAAAAAACTGCTCAATGTTAAGAAATTCAGAAAATTAACTTTATTTTTGAAATGATCTTCTTACATCGTACGGCGACAATTGTGGAAGAGCCGAATTTTTACGTTGAGTTACGCAAAATTCTCGTGCAGAATTTCTTACATTTGGAAATGTATTTCTCGCTAAAAACGTTAACATCTGAAATTTCAATTATATGTATCACGAATAATTTTGGTATTATCTTTGATTAAAATCAATAATTTAATAATGAAATTTCCTCAAATGGCACAATATTTGACTAGAAAATATTTTCTTCAACCGGGAGACTGTGAACTTTGACAATTAAAAAAATGTCGCTTACAAAATTTGGTTCTGCAGGGGTGTGCAAAAGAAAAAAATTAAAATTAAATTTATACTAATTTATTCTATTTTTGATTATTATAAAATATAAATAAATAAAGGTTTTAATTATTAATTAGTTGATGTAATATACTGTATTTAGTTAGTAATTTATTTATTAGGTGCAGCATTTCCTAGAAACGAACACGACAATCTTGGATGGTCAAATTTTCTTTTTGGGAAAATAACATCAAAATTCTAAATTGTCTTAAAAACAGATATAACTAGTATTAAATACAGAATTTCTTTCGAGAAACGAAGGCATCATAAAATTTATTTGTATATTCTTTTTTTCAATTTATAAAATTATTTTTGTAACAAAAACAA
Organism: Xylophagus ater; assembly: GCA_963422695.1. NCBI lineage: Eukaryota > Metazoa > Arthropoda > Insecta > Diptera > Xylophagidae > Xylophagus > Xylophagus ater. Next base: position 7,374,756 of record OY730478.1, read on the forward strand.
AAACCAGCCATGTTTACTTTAGTACAAAATAATCTTTGATCTAGGAATTTTCATTGAATTATAAAAGAAACAGGTGTACGTTTCTGTCATATTTGTTGAGGGTGTTTATGTTCTATCAAATTTAATGAAAACTGTGAAAAATTCCATATATCATAATAAAAAGTATCAAAATTGATATTTAATTAGTAATGCAAGTGTTATTGAATTGTTATTGTGGTATTTAAAACGGGTTTTAATTGATTGAAAGTGGTGCTTTCATCTTTCACCAAGATCCAAGATGTTCCTAATTGAACGTAAGTTTTTGTGATTAAATTTGTTGATTTTTGTGATATTTTATATTTTAATATAATAAATAAGTGTTTCGTGATCATAGAATATGGAAAATGATGAGAAAAAATGAAAAATTTCTTTATCCTAAATATTTATAAAATCTTTCAATTGCCTTAAGAAAAAAAAAAAAAATAAGAAAAAAAGAAAACCCTTTTGCTGTGTGAAAGTGCTACAGTGTTGTCATATCATGCATACGGAATGAGCTTTTTCATGATTAAAAATTAGACCGGATGTGCAACGATAACGTAAAATAAAAAAGAGATCTAATTTGGATTATTTTTAAATGAAATTCGATAAATTCTGAATTTTTATAAATTTTACATTCACTTTGTTATTTATTAATGTAAATATATTTACTGTGATAAAGAAAAATAATTGGGCCAAATAATTTTCTTCTTCGAAAGAAAAAAAAATGTTTATCTACATTTAAATTTTTCGTTATCATAATTTAATTTCAGATTTCTAAATAATCCTCTATTATTTATACAAATATGTTCCTACAGATGTTATTGCTCTCTTAGTTTAAATATAATGGAAACAAAATAAAATTTAAATAACAAATTCTTCATAAAAACAAAAAAACGTTAAGAAAGTTTTCTCAAATAATTACTTAAAACGAAATAGAAACGAATTTTGCAAGAATCGAAATTCTTTAATTATCATGAAGTCAAATTCTCAAAATCTGTACTTTAGTAAATACTAATTTGATAAATTTTCGTTATCGTAATATAAACAGTTTATCCATAATTCATTTTATTTATACTTATTTATTTATTTACATAAATTGATATATAAAGAAGAGTTCTCTAAAGAAGATATTTATAAGATTGTTAACCACACGACGCCACACGACTTATTTCAAGACATATTTTCAGTCGGACTGAGAAAAAGTTTTGGGGAGATTCTAAAATTTGGACTTTTTTGTCAGTCCGACTGAAAATATGTCTTGAAATATGTCCAATGGAGTTGTGGGATAAGTGTTTTTAGATGAATTTCATTAAGAAATTTCTTTAAATTCAGATTAATATTTTCATTACAGAAAAGTAATCGAATTATGTGGGAGAACATTAATTATAACTGAAAAAGTTCAAAAGCCGGCAGTTTCGTTAGAATGGGGGCATCAACCTCATCAGACTGCCCGGCTATCCCTTCGACTTCGGGAATGCAACATGCCGGAAACGGAGCACATTTCCGTGAACAACGACGAAAAAGAGTGACTGGTTTTGCAACATTAAAACGAAAATTTATAAGACGTCGAAGATCCTCAAAAGCTTGTGATCATGCAAGAGTTTTACGTGATTTCGTTTCAGATTTTAGTCCTTTAGAATTGGCAGCATTATGTGAAGAATATGAAGCATTAGCTGCCCTTAAAGATTTATCCGTTCAGGCAGAATTGGCTCGTCCACCTGCCACAACTTTTAAACAAGATTTATCAACATTATTTGATTTAAAAAATTGCACAGATTGTGATTTAGTATTTCGTGGTACCGTATTTCCAGTGCACAGATCTATATTATCTGCAAGATGTTCATATTTTCGAGAATTATTAGCAGGTTGTCCGGGATTTGGTGCTCGAATATGTCTTGAGCTGCCATCATCACCAATCGATGTACAAATGTTTTCATCTTTATTACGTTACTTGTACACTGGTGATTTGTGTCCACATGATCCAACAATTGATATAAATATTTTAAGACAATTGGGAGATGATTTCGGTACACCAAATGCTCTCGAACATGATCTTCGTTATCTACTTGAAACTGGTGATTATGCAGATGCGGCTTTAGTATTTACATCAGAAGGAAACGATTATCATAGACCAGATTCTGGTAGTTCTGAATATGGTTTTCGACCTAAATTAGAATTGCCATGTCATAAATCAATTTTAAGTGCTAGATCGCCATTTTTTCGAAATCTAATACAAAGACGTGCAAGAAATGTAGAAGAATATGCCGAGAGGGCGTTACATGTTCCAACAAGAATAATACTTGACGAAAGTGTAATTCCCAAGAGATATGCCCGGGTTCTTCTGCACGCTATTTATTTAGATACAGTCGATTTGACATTAATATTAAGAGGTGCTGGAAGTGGCAGTAGTGCCGGCAGTCTTGGGGAAGTTCATGCGTTGACACATACTGGTCGTGCTCGTCCAACACCACTTGAAGAAGCAATGGAACTTTATCAAATCGGTCGATTTCTAGAATTGGATATATTAGCTCAAGGATGCGAAGATCTTATTCTTGAATGGTTAACATTAGAAACATTGCCAACCGTTTTAAAATGGGGTAGCCAATCTCATGGTTCAGCTTGGGTGTTCAGGCAAGCTTGTCAATATTTACGTGAAGAATTTTCGGCGGTAGCAGGTTCTCCTGTACTACATCAATTAGAAAAAAGCCAATTGGTTTGTGCTTTGCAAAGTAATTTTCTTCAAGCATCCGAATTAGAAGTTTTACAAGCAGTTCTTAAATGGGGCGAACATGAATTAATACGTCGAATGGAAGACCGTGAACCAAACTTATTAAGTCATACTGCACATTCTGTTACGAAAAAAGGTGTTAAAAAACGTGATCTAAGTGATGTAGAATTAAGAGAAATTTTATCAGAATTACTGCCACATGTACGAATGGATCATGTTCTTCCTCCAAATAGTGAAGTACTTTGTCAGGCTATACGTCGGGGACTTGTTAGTACACCACCATCTCATATGATTGGAGATGAATGTGAAAATTTGAGAGTGAATGCATGGATTCGAGGAGGCAAGAATCAAGGTTTATTCGTACGTCCACGACTTTTCATGCCATATTATGAAGAAATAAAAGTCTTACTTGAAGATCGTTTGGCATCATCACATCATGTTGAACTTATGCGTATGAGAAGATCACGACATCTACCCGATATTCCCGATACATTATATATGGTTTCACGAATGAATCAAGGATCTGAAAGTGTCGATGTTCTTGCTGCAGCAGCAGCAATTCCCGCACCAGATAATACCACAATGGCAGCGATGATAAAACGGGAACATAAACTTCGACAATCTCCAATGTGTCAAAGAGCTTTGCTACTTCCTCTGTCCTCCAAACACGAAATCAATCGCCAAATTAGACTTCGTGTCGTTCGTGAATTTAATTTACCAGATGCTGTTGCTGATCTTCTAGAAAATTCAATGAATCAATGTTTAGATGAGGTTGCAACAACACAAACAGAGGATATGGATGATGATCAAACACCACCACCATCACCGGCAATGGCAAATGAAGCGAACTTACCGAATGTGTCACCATGTTACAATCGAAATTTAACATTTCCCCGGCAACATTTGAATCATCAAAATTATGCTCGTATGTCAACACATCGTGCTGAATTACCTGCATTAATCACCGAAGGTGATTATCATTTTCCAACAATGAACGAACAAGATAACACAAATTCTTGTCCCGAAGGACATTTATCTGATATGATGCCAGATGTAGCAATGGCAACATCATCTTTAGGTCAATTGCATCTATCTGGTGAACCACCAGAAAGTTTACAATTAGATTTAGGTGATGGACCGAGTCATATAATGGGCGCTGCTGGACCAATTGGGTTGCGAGGAATGCAGGTACATATTGTAAATACAACAATTTCGAATAGAATGTTTTGTTTCTCAAATTAATATCATTTATTTTAATTTTTTGTTTGTGTGTTTTTTTTTTTATACTATTATGGTTTTTTTTGTTTCTTTTGGCCAAAATTTTAGGTTTCTTTTCAGCATCAACTGCCTCCAAGTAACTATCATCATTTTATGCAACGTTCTGATTCACCATTTGATATACATCATCAGGGACAAGTACCGCCGCAAGGGTCATACAATTCTGGACCACCACGTTATTTATAGAATTTGAGAGTGGCCCCCGATGAGGGCCTTTATTTTAGCATGCCTTTTTGATGAATACATAAATAAAAAACAAAAAAAAAAACAAAAACAAAGCAACATAATTAAAAACAAAAAAAAAAGCAACAAAAAATTTTAAAAAAATTAATTAAATTAAAAAAACAAAAATTAAAATCGATATATAACATTATGAATTATTTAAAGAAGTATGAGATTCTTGAAAGGTGTTGGACAAAAAAGTGAATCGTTTTTAAAGGCCTGATTCTTAGAGAAGGAATTCTATGATTTTTAAAAGTTTTAAAAATAAATAAAAACTATTGAATATGAAAGAATATATAGATTACGCTTTCTCATATTTCAAAATGGTTGTTTTCCGCGTAACCTACGTCATTCGTGACCTGAAATACATTGGTTTGTGTAAAAAATCAGGATTATTTATTTGAAAGGAAATTCACATGTGATATCATAAAGTACATCTCGTGAACGATCAAATTTGTTTGATGGAAATTTTGATTGACGACGTGTTTGACAAACAGATTTGATAGTGTGCGGCGGTGTTTGTCAAATACGATCTCAGTCGACGCCTGTATTTACTCATTGTGCACGATAAGTTGTACGACACGAACCTCGCCGAAAATCGAAATTACCACACGACTCCATTGGACTTATTTCAAGACGTAATTTCAGTCGGACTGAAAAAAAGTCTAATGGAGACTCTAAAAATTGGACATATTTTCAGTCGGGCTGAAAAAAAGTCTAATGGAGACTCGAAAATTTGGACTTTTTTATCAGTCCGACTGAAATTATGTCATGAAATAAGTCCAATGGAGTCATGGGGTTACGGGCAACTTTGACAAGTTTGTTTGATCTTCGGTTTGATCGTTTGCGCTATTGTTTGATGAAAACCTGAAATTTGACAAGCAAACTTGATCGTTTACGGGACGCTTAAAAGTATGAAAATAAATATTCAAAATGGCCGACATGTGCGCAGCGTTTAATCTATATATTCCTTTCATATTAATGATAATAAAAAACTATGTTATGTAGGTATATGATCTCACTTAAATGATTCAGTTTTTCAGCAATAGTGTTATATTTAAAAAAGAAAAAAAAAGTTGTTCACATTGTAAAATTAATTGAAAAGAATGGTAGAAAAATTATCATAAGTTTTTGAGAATATCAGGAAATCAATAATAATTAACAAAAAATTTAAAAGAAACGATTTGTACAATGATTTCTTATTCTTTAAATTATTTTTTTTTTTTTTTTTTTTTTTTTTAATTAAAACTTGTATTAAAAATACTTAATTTATCGAATTATTATTTTTTTTTTTTATTATTTGATTAATAGACTGCAATTTATATAAATGAAAAAAGAAAATATATATTTAATTTTTATTTTAATTAAATTTTAACAAGAATCTCTTCTTTTCTCTTTTTTTTTTGTTGTTTTATAAAATAGAATCTTGTTTTATTATTATTATTATTATTATTAAGTTAGACTTGTTTTAAATATTATTTTATTTTATGTTTCCAAAAATGATTTACAAAATTATATTATTCTAAACCGTTTTTTCTTTAAACAAGAAAAGCGTTTTCTTTTTATCGAAAATTAAAAAAGAATTAAGAACATTTTCTTGTATATTACTGTGAACAAAAAATATTAGGGCTCGTCACGCGTTAGTTCGCAAACTTGCGAAATTATTTGATTATTTTTGACAATTCGTTGAACCAATCAAAATGCTTAAAAGATTCCGCAGATTTGGGAAGCTTATGTCAAAAATAAACATGCCCTGGAGTTGATTATCTTTGCAAACTTGGGAAGATAAATTTTTCATTTTTGACAAATGCAATTTTGAATTTATTTTAAAGGGTTTTCTTTTGGAAGTGAATTCCAAAAACTATTAAATTGTACAAAATGTCAGGAAAAAGGGAATTAGTAGAATTTTTAATTGAAAATGCTTTGTTTGAAAATACTAAAATGAAAAAATGAAAAATTATATTTGCGAAACGTTGTCACGGGTGCAGATTATTTTAAGTTTTCCCTGAACAATCAGAATGATCTGTCAAACTTGCGAAAAATCTTCGTAAAAATAATCAAGTCGCATGACAAGCACTATTGAAATCGGTTTATTTAAAATGGCCGACATGCACAATCTTTATATTCTTTCATTCATGACTTTTGATAGTTTACGAAGAAATAGTTTTTTTTATTTGGCAAATTTTTGTTTAAAAAACGATGAACTTTTTGTGTAAAAACAATGCCGTGTTAATGTCGCTGAAGAGATCATTTTTAAAGATGAATCAATATGAAAAAGCATCATAATTGCTGATGAAACATGAATCTATCCAAACGACACTGAAAGAAAAATGAAATCATGTAATTCGATTTAGAATATATCGAATGGAAAATCTATTCTGTTTTCTATGATTTCTTCATGCGATTTACATGATTATACCAAAGATATACATGAATAAAGATATGGAAAATTCTAAAAAAAGCTTCTATTTAACAAGAGTAAATTACATTAGATCTTACTGTAACAACTTAAAGCTCTCAAGCCATAAGATCTAATGTTATTTACTCATATTAAATATAAGCTTTTTATTATTTTCCATATCTTTTCTTTATTTGTCATCTTTGATTATACTCCAGCTTATATCTATCGAGTGAATATCAAGCAATATTGTGCAGCGAAACTGAAAAAGGCACGTCATAGTCGGTCACAAATAATGGTCACGCTAACTATTGAGAACCGCGTGCATCATGAATTTCTTCGAAACAGTCAAACTTAAATGTTATGCATCTTTTGTATGAAGCTATCCGTAAAAAACGGCTAGTTTTTTCAAACAAAATGTGACCCGAAGCGATAGGCTCACACTTTGTTAATGATTCGTGAATTTTTAACTAAATTTTTTGACAATTTCGTGGATCACGTTTTGAATCGTTCGAAGAAAATTCGCTGCACGTTCCTAAAGGAGCCCTACACACATTCAATGTTACTTGTCAATGTTACTTGAATTACTCATGTTTCAAGTAACATTGATCGTTTGGAGCCTCTTCAATGCTCTTGTGGGAATTTCCATCAATATTACTTGACGAAAATTTTCATCAATAACACTTGTCAAGTAACATTGAACTAGACTCCTTATGGTCGTACAAAAAATCAAAATTATGTTTCGCAACGACTGGAAACAAAGTTGGCATAAATATATTGCACTATCTCACTATTTTTTGTTCACAGTAGTATTTCCAAACTAATCATAAAAATTGAGAAAAAAATCTAGAATTTCTTTTTGGCGTTTTTCTTTTCCAAAAAAGAAAATACGTTAATAATTTCGAGTATAATAAAGAAAAAATTCTTAAATAAATTAATAAAATATCTCTTTTTTTTTTTTTTTTTAATTAATAAAATTTTATTCAAAACATGAAATTTAAAAAATTAAAAAATAAACTTTTTTGAATTAAAATACTTTTTTGAGAATATTTCTCAAATAAAAATAAAACGAAATGGCAGTGTGTTGTACAAAAAAACAAATATATATATATATAAATAATAAAAAAAAAATAAATATATAGAAAATAGATTTCATCAAAAGAAAATTTGTAGAAAAATGAGAAAATAATAAGAAAATATATAAAAATGATTTTTTGGAAAATTTTCAGTTAAATTACTTTTGTCCAAAAAAAGCAAACAAGTTTTTCTTCACAAATTAAGTAGCTTAAAAAAATCAAAAAAAAAAAAAAACATGAAATAATTATCAAGAAAATCTAAGCACTTTTTTCTTTTTTTTAAATAATATTAATTATTATTGAATTTTATAAGGTGTTCAAATTTGAGGTATAAATTGGAAAAAACTGGTTCAGTTCAAGATCAGAGAAGCCGAATTTATCATCGTAGTTGTCGTTCAAGTGAAAATATTGCAGCTGTTACTATAAGGCCCGCCGCACACTTGAACTAAGCTATGCGGGCGAGCCTCGCTGTAGTTACATAGCTTAGCTGGGCTCGCTAACCCCATTGTACACTTGAACTAAGCTACGCGGCAATATTTTTGGTAAATTCATGTCATCAGTTCTATTTGAGCCGTCAGAGAGATATAATATGCGAGTGCAGTATCGATGAATTATTACTAGACCTTTTCCACTTGACACTTAAACATTTATGTCGATAAGATACTACCACAAAATAAAGAAGACATGCTGTAATGTAATAAAACATTACGCATACCCTCGTTAGAAATCAAAGTAAAGAATCAAAAATTACTGTAGACACTTTTCGGCGAAAGTTCTACATTGTAAATGAAAAATAATGAATTGCGAAATGCATTAAAATTACTTGATGCATTTCGAAACTCATTATCGCCAAAAAATTACATTGATTTTGTAATACATGTTATTGGCATGAATTATGAAATCAACTTTTGCAAGCATCGATTCTATACTGTATAAATTCTACGTATAAATTATAGTCAGCCATGGCAGCGAAGTTCGTTCGCGTCGTTGAGGCCTCAACTATGTGAAAGAGGTTAGTTCGTGTCGCTCATGACCAGGCAACGTGGTTTCAAAGTTTCGCTGAAGTATGCAACGACCAAGGCAAATAATGAATTTTTTACTTTCAGCGAGAAACTTAGCTTACGTAGTTTAGCTCGCTTAGCTCAAGTGTATGGCGGGCGTCAGTGTTGCTGAAGAGCCAAGGACATCAATTCGTCGTCGTTCACAGCAATTAAACTTTAAACCTCAAAAAAAGAAGTTATTCAAAATTTTAGTAAAAAATTGACAGCCTGCCGAGCTAGCAGAGGGAGGTCACTTGAACGACATTCTTTTTCATTATTAACCGCGGAACTAATGTACTTTAATTTCCAATATTTAAAATTTAAAAAGATATCTCAAATTTGAACACCCTATATTTGATTTTTTCTGTACAGATGACAATTTCACACACAAATGGAAGTGCGTAGAAATTTTGTTTAAAACAATTTCTTCGAACAATCCGCAAATCAAATTATTTTTAATATACTCGGAAAAAAAAAATTGTCAATAATTTTATTTTTTATTAAAAATATTTTTAAAAAATCTTATTAAAAATATTCAAAAAAATAAAAAGAAAAAAAAGAAAATAATCGTAAAAATTTATTCTAAGCCGTTTGATTGCGATCAGAATTAAAAAAATATTTTTGATTTTAATAATTAAATGCTTTCTCCTTTTTTTTGTTGTCAATATTTTTATCAAATTTTGGTTTTGTTAAAAATTTTGGAAAAACATAATATTTACAATTTTCTAAAAATTGCTAATAATTTAATATTTATCCGAAAACAAGAATTAAATATAAAAATATATTTTTCTTTTTTTCTGGTGGTTAAAATATCATTTATTATTTTTTATTTTTAAGTTATTATTAAAAATATTATTAATAATAGGTAAAATTTTTTCTTTCAACAAAACTTTATTAATTTCTAATTAATTAATATTGAAATTTATATAAATATATATAATTTTTTTTTTTGTTTGTTCGAATTTTTAATTAATTTAAAAAAGATAATCAAAATTTTTTTAGTTAATTCATTAATTATTTATTATAACAAAAAATTGAAAATATAAAAAAAAAGAAAATATTCTATAATTATATTCTTATCGTATATTTGTAATTGTAATTTACAGAAATGAAAAGCAAACAAATTAAAACAAATTAAAACAAATTAAAAACAAAAAACAAAACAAAAACAAAAAAAAAAACATTAAACGGATACAAAATAAAAACAAACGTTCAACATGTTGTATTTAAAGAAATTTGCCTTTTTATTTATTAATAGTGAACGGACGGACGAACGGACATGCATAAATCGATATAACTTTTGATTCTGTACACAATTGTACCCTTGAAACCTTTCTACGACGATTATTTTGATGTGTTACAAATGGAGTGACAAAACTAATATACCCTCTGGTAGTACCTACCATAGGGCAGAAACATATAGTAATGTAAAATAGGCCTATAGCCGCTTTTTGATACCCTATTGTAGAATTGGGACACGTAGTTAACAAATCTATAGTTCAATGAATTAACTCTGAGAAAGAAACACCAAAGCTAATAATATTTCAAGGTTTTTTCTGCATAACTCCGTTTCGTATTTTTCGAATTTGCTCAAATTCACACGTAGGCTGGGGCCTAGAAGCGTAAACGCCTTTTGCAAATTTTATCGAAATCTGTATACAAGTTTTTAAAATAACATCGGAAAAACTTTATAAGCTGGCTTGTTTTCCTGCGACTATTTCTTTCTTCACTGTCCTTAGACCGATTTCACTGAAATTTAACATGGTATCGTCTATTTATGTAGGCAAAAAAACGACAAAAATTAGTAGTCACCCTGGTATTTGCTTAATAACTTCGGTAGTACCTAACCCCACGACTCCACTGGACTTATTTCTTGAAATAAGTCCAATGGAGTCGTGTGGTAACACACTATAGGGCATTAACTTATAGAAATAATATTATAGAATTAATATTAATTCTATAATTGAACTTTTTATATTATTATTAGAATACTTTATGAATAAACAAATAAAGCTTAAGGAGGATATCTCGATGAAAATAATGAAGTCATACATCAAAAACTCTTTAAACCAAGTTCAAGTTTTAACCAAAAACGAATCCATCAAAATGTTTAATTATGTAAAAGCTACTTGAATTTGAAATCAGACATAAAATTCTTTCAAAAAAAAAAAATTATACTTCTGTTTAGAATTCATTATAAAAATGGGTTTATTTGTTTATCCAATACAAACAAGATGAAATATCCAAATTTTAAACTTCGTAGTTAGGAGCATCACGCGTTTTTATTGGACATTATTTGTATTAAATACGAGTATCATTGCGAATAAATTGTAAAAATTTTAAAAACGTAAGAAAAATAAATATCTTTTTATAAATGTCATAACATAAAATATGTCTCTACTAAACATAAGAACAAAGATATGAATAAAGACAAGATGTGGAAAGTTTCAGAAAGTTTTTATTTATGGGTTTGCGGGTTTAGGGGTTTGTTTACACAGTGCTGGTAGCTATCCTTGCGAGTAGACAGCAACTGTCAAGCCAACTGGCATGGAAGTTGCTACCTGCACTCGACTGTTTACGGGTTGTTTACATAGTGATAATAGATGTCGTTGCGAGTAATCGACTTTTTATACGAGCGCTGAAAATGACAGTTGCTATCGTTACATATAATTGGGATCAAAGGGGTTCCATAGGTTTTCTTGTTCTTTATACAATTGGCCAAATTTTACATAGTCTTTTGGGTGGACCACCTTCCAGACATTATGTAAATTCAAAAACACTTTTTAAAATGAAGATAATGATAATACACACCGATTTGAACACTGGCCTGGTAGTCACTGGCTTGCAGTTCACACAGTACAGTTGCGAGCGAGCTACTATCGTGCAGCTACTGTCTACGCCAACTCGCACTATAGCTGTATAAACCACCTATAATTTGCATTAGGTCTTATGGAAAGAGCTTAAAACTCCTAAAAGTTTCTTCGATAAGATCTAATGTAATTTACTCATGTTAAATGAAAACTGTTTAGAATTTTAAATATCTTTACTCATTTATATCTTTGATAAGAAGACATAATATGAATAGTTAAAGTGCAGTATTTATTGCAAATTTTTTATTATTACAAAAAAAGATTTTGTTTTAAATTTAATTTCAGCAGAAATGTTATATATTAAATCATAATCCGTGTTTTGTTTTTCATAAATTTCCACATTTTTTTGTAGAAAACCAAGATCAAAAAAAGCTACAGGAAATAAATTTATAGGTAAGTAAATTGTCTTAAGAAATAGTAAACTATCAATTAAAATGTTATTTCGACCACGCCTGAATAACTACCGGCGGTCAGTTACATACTTTATATTTTGTATCCGAAATTATGTAATAGTATAATGGTTAATTTTTAAATTTTTACTTTTGTTATAAAATAAAAACAAGATGACCTATTTTCTTTAGACTTGTACCGTGTTTTAGATAGTTATTAGACTAGTACATCTTCTAGAATGTAGTCTTCTGTACTATATGTACTAAATTATAATAAACAATGACAATTATTTTATATTACATAGTTATGAAAATCCTCTAATAAATTGAACTGCATCTTTTATATTTAAGAAATTGAAACTAGAAACTTTTGTTTTTAAATTGTTTTTTTTTGTATAAAGAACAATTAAAATTTTCTTTTGTTTATACCCTTTGGGTATATTTGTTTTGTGACTGCAAATAATCGTCAGAGAACGTAGCAGCGCGTTATGGTAGCATGATGTCCTAGGCAATTTCTGTATTCGACCAGGACAGTCGCGGGCCTTAAGACGAAGGCCTTACTGGCTTACTGTACCTGCTAAAAGGTTGGTTGAGAGGCTAGGTCTCTTCTTCGAACCGGTTAGTTCTTCTAATGAAGGCCAGTAACGTAGTTAGGTCCAACTTAGCTAATCCCTCCTTACTCAAAGTGCACGCACCTAGTGTAGCAAGTCTAACTTGTTACCAACAAGAGTAATTTCCCGTGAAAATTTTACTTCGGAAAAAAACCCGCCCTAAAACTCAGTCTATATGGAAATTTTTCAATAAGGAAATCGAGGATAGGTATATTCATTTTTCCAACTTATTTTATTTTTATTTGGTTGGACTAAAATTTTTCACGAAATCAACTTTTTAATCGCTCCAAGTAAAAAAAAAGATTCCATAAAAAAAATTCCAAAAATATTTTAAAAGTTGTTCGTACAATTTAAATCAAGGAAAATTACTTTATTGAATTTTTCCGATTTGGGCTGAGATGAATGAGATTTTTGAACTCGAAAATAGTAACTCATAGTAAAGAATAATATTGTGGTTTTTTGTTAAAGAAAATAATCCAGCAATGAAAGTCCAATTTGGTTAAAAACTATTAAATCCAGATGACTATTCGATTGTCCAAATGTGCTGGGTACTTTAATTAATTTTCAATGTTTTTTTCATCGGTTTCATTCAGTAATCCAATTTATAATTTTGAAATTATTCCGGCTGACCAGAACGTTGTTAGTCTTTCATATAAAAATCATTATCCTTAAATCGCCTGAACCAACTTCTATGTTATCAAATAGAGAGCATGTTTCCCATAGACTTCTACAAGCAAACGTTAACTTTTAGCAGCACTTTTCTTTTGATTGAAGCAAAAAGTATAACTCTTCCCATGAACGCCGTTTTCTTGGCAAAAATGCAACATTATTAATTCAGTAAAAAACTTGGTTATGTACAAAATACGATATACTAAATAATAAAGGGTGTCCCAAAATTCACGCACGATTTGAATTTTGCGTCATTTCTTCAGTAAAGTGTTACCAACGAAAAAAAAACAGCGCGATAACTGACAGTTCAGAGTTATTAAAAATGGAGCGCTACACGAAACGACAACGAATTTTCACTGTTGAGCAATATTTTAAAAATAATATGTCATTTCCTGGTTCTGTAATTACCCGTTTTGTTGATCAGTATTGCCCGCTCAGATCATGTGATTTACGCCTTTGAACTTTTTTCTTTGGTGTTTTTTGAAGTCTAAGGTTTATGCCAGCAAACCCACGGCCATCCACGCCTTGAAGGAGGAAATTGAGTGATGTATCAACAAAATTCAGTTACATTTATGCAAAACTGTCATGGCCAGCAGTCATGGAGGATATTTACCAGAAATACTACACACATATATAACCCTATACTGTATACTTTATGAATCAATAAAAAATTTACAATTTTTAATTATAAACCTGTGTTTTCTATCAAAATTACTTCTTGTGATATGATACTGATTGGGCCGGATTGCCGGAGGACGAGAATGTTGATGGGGCTCGAGCGTAAAACCCTCATAACCATTGTGGGTATTGTGTCAGGACATTGCTCTTTAAACGAAAACATGTGGAAAATAGGGGTGGCCGAGAGTCCGGTTCGGGAAAGAAATCTAGCCTCTCAACCAACCTTTTTAGGAGGAGGCACAATGGACCAGTTAGCCCTACGTGCCCCTCCAATACAATACATACGTACAGTACATTTAAATATGGATATTAACTGTCACGATAAACAACGATAGACAATACTCAAAATTAATTTAAGTACTTAATATTATGTTTAAGAATATTATTTAAATTTAACGGTTTGAAATAAAACTAGCTAAGTTAGATTCAGAAATAAACTAAATAATTGCAAAAAAAAAACAAGTAAATAACATTTCATTGGACACCAAATCAGCGTTTTTTTTCCTTAATCGATATTTCCATTGATCACTTGTTTACCCACCACCAACTTTCAATAATTTCGATTCCATTCTATAAAAATAAAAATATTTTATAACTAAATACAGAAAAAGTGATCATAAATTGAAATCGAGCTACTCGCAAATGAAATCGAAAGCGGTTATTTTTCTTAAAAATCTAATTGAAACTTTAGTTCATGAACGGCAACCGGCAAGATTTCGCGCGTACCTGAGCTGGATGCTATTTTTTAAATTAAATTAAATCTTGCGGAAAATTGTTGATTTTAATTACAAAAAAAAAAAATATTTTTTTTAAATCAATATTTTTCTTTTTTGTTAATAATTTTCTTTTAAAATAAGAAAATTTGTTTTTGTGTTTTAATAAAAAAAAAAAGCTAAAAATTTTATAGAAATGTGGAGGACTTTTCTGTTTTTATTAATTTGTTTCGGTATTTGTAATAGTCGTGAAGAAAATTCAAATTTAATAAAATCGATTGAAAATTTTACAAATTCGAATCCGAATAAAATTAATTATGAATCGATTTTTATTAGTGAATCGGAAATTAGAATAATTGAAAAAAGTATACAAAATTTGAACTCAAATCGTTGTAAAAATGATCTTATATTTACATTACAAGGAATTATTCAAGGACTACCATGGGCCATTGCAAGTAAGTTAAGTTTTTAATTTCAAGAAAATATCGAGGAAAATGTAGAATTTCATATTTAAATGGTGAGAATTTTCCTTGTTTACATTAGTTCGAAACGATATAAACTTTATTTCTTCATTTTTATGCACTATGGTATCAGAGGGTACATTAGTTTTGTCACTCCATTTCTAACACATCGAAATAATCGTCGTAAAATAACTCAAAAACGCGTTATCCGGTTTTAATGAAATTTAGAATGTGAATTAGTTGTTGCTCAACTGGATTTGGTATTGCATTTCACCAAAATCGGTCGAGAGGGAGCGAAGTTATTAAGCAAAAGCAAGGTGACCTGAAAATTTTGTCGTTTTTTATATGGTTTTTCGGATTTAATTGGAAAATTTGTGAAGCAATTTTGTTTAAATTAATTATATTAGTTAAATAAATAAATAGACGATAGTATGTTAAATTTTAGTAAAATCGGTCGTATGATAGTGGAGAAAGAAATAATCCTAAAATAAAATAAGCCTGTTCATAAAGTTTTTTTGATAGACTTTAAAAACTAATACACCGATTTGAATAAAATTTGTAGATTAGATTTATGCTATGATTACCTAAATTACCGACAAATTAGGAGAAATTTTGAAAAGAGGAAACAAAGTTATGAAGAAATATCTTGAAATATTGTTGGTTTTGACAGTTTTTCTGTCCCATATCGGGCTATAGGCCTATTTGCAGTTACTACATGTTTTTATTTTTAATTTATTAAATATTTTTTTAATAAAATAAAGTTTTGATTTTTTAAAATTCAAAGACTTTATTTACTTAAGATTCTTTTCTTTTTTTTTTATTAAATACACTATTAGTTGAAAAGTTGGTATAAAATCGTCATAATTTTGAATAATTTGCATTTTAGCTTAAAGCTTATTCTTTTGTGAAACAACATCTAAAATTTTCCACTTAAAAAAATAAAGAAATGTTATAAAAACCGAAAAAAATTCCACATTCTTTTTCGAGAAATGAAACCGGTACTAAACTCTATGATTTATGGAAATTATGGAAATAATAGCGATTACTTATAAAGCTGCAGCATGTGTAGTATCGGCTTTTAGGCTTGTATTTTCAAGTAATACAGGTGTGGAATCGTGTAACTCGATTTGAACTAAATCGTATCGAAAAAGCATAGGAATGACAATATATTTTCGATACGATTAACTGTCAATCGAATTACATGATACCACATCAATATGTGCTGATCGCAAGTGTTTTATAATGTACCTACAACAAATGGACAGATAGACAAACATCGTTTATACTTCATAGTAAAAAACAATTATTATTATTATTTTCATTGTACAAAGGCCACTAAGAATTCGGACAACGTGATGTATGGAAGTAAAACACATTGGATATTCTCTTATCGTTGTATTTCGTGGTGTATCGTTGTATTATTGTATAGTTAATTTTTTTTGTATAAACAATTAAACAATTTTCCAAGATCGTTCGATATTGAGCACTATTGATGGAAACTACAAGACCGTTTTCATTTTCGAAGAAATATGGGCCAACGATCCTCTCAGACGATACACCACACTTAATTGGGTGTAATTGTCGCTGATGAACTGCTCTTGAATTATCCGTAGTCCATATTCTGCAGTTCTGCTTGTTTACAACTCCATTTAATCGGAAATGTGCTTCATTATCAAATTGTGAATAAAATCTGGAGTTTCTTCTACTTTTCGCCGGAAATAAAGTTCAATGATTTTGGTTCGTTGTTCGATTGTGTATTGTTCCTTAGCCTGCTTTACAAAATCCTGAATAATTAATTTCAAGGCATGATATGTTGTGTACATTCTGTTATCTTGACAATATATTGTGCAACACTTATGCCGCATTTTTTTGTTTTGTATCCACTGTGTTTCAATCTTTAGAATTTTCTTTTTATTTTTGATTTTTATTGAAATATATGACTTTAATAGGATCTGATAGAATGCATTTTTAATATTTATTGATTGTCTTTATATAATTATTTTATTATAGCCGTGAGAAAATGCATTTAATAATAGGTGTCAGTATCAATGTTTATTAAATCAGTAATAATTTCCTAGAAGAAAAGAAAGAATATTCTATTCAATTAAAAAATACTTCTAATTTACAACAACAAATATTAGTTACATTTTACATAAATGTAAATTTTACAAATTATTATTAGTTAATTAATTTGTGGTTAATAATAAAGAAAAATGAAAATTTCATTCGCGTTTTTATATTAAATTTAAACTGCATACAATCAAGTCTTCTTTAACGTGTTGTTTTTAGGACGCGGTTTCCATATAACGCGGAAAAGTGGCCGCTCTCCTATAACGTGGTTTCATTCAAGAACAGATTAGAAAATGATGAAGGTAAAACTCTTCTTCAAGTTTGGAAAGAATTTTCTATTTTGGATTGCATTCGAACTGTCTCATCAGCTTGTGCAGAAATTAAACCGTCAACACTTAATGCATGTTGGAGGCCTCTTTTACCTAAACTGGTTCAAAAGGAATATGATATTCCAGTTCCACTTACAGAAATAGTAAACATTGCTTTTGCTTTGAGCAGCGAAGGATTTGCAGATATAAACCATGAAGATATAGAAGAACTACTTCGGGAAGAGAGTTTAAATGAGGAGGAATTGGTGAAATTAATTGGTGAATCTACCTCAAATGCATTTCTGGAAGAAAACAACGATAGCTTGATACTTTGAGAATTTAGTTTTCACATATATTGTTCTGATTTATTTATTTCTGAGATTCCATATAACGCGGTACGAATTCATTTAATTTGTATTAGTTCTGATTAATTTTGAATTTCTTATAATGCGGTTTCCATAGAACGCGGTATAAATTAATATGATTTGTCTTATTTTTATGTTTCCCATAACGTAATTTCTATAGAACGCATTTCCTGATTTGAATTAATTTTGAGATTTTTTTAACACGGTTTCCATATAACGCGGTACAAAAAATCGTGTTATAGGAGACTTGCCTGTATTTCTATGACGTTACGGAATGCATCACAATAAACAAAAGAATTTCATATGAAAAACATGTTGCTTCTAAAAATGCACTAAATTTTATTACTACTATTTTTAAGTTCATAAAATCGAGCATTTTTTTTGTTTTTGTGTAAAAACCGGTTAATTTGCAATTTACCTTTCGAGATGGCAAAAGCCGTCTTCAGGTGTATTCCCGTAGGTGCGGTAAGATAATGTAAGATGCATTAATAAAAAGTGAATTGAACTCGTAACACTGAATATTGTGAAGAATTCAAGAGATGCAATAATCATGGCTCAAAGGGTTTTAGAAAGTACTATTCAAGTACATCAGATATAATTAATTGAAGGCCACGATAACAAGTCTATAATTAAAAAGAGAACTACTTGTTTATGATTAGGATCAAAGGAATTTTATACAATCTTTAAGAATATTATTATTTCTTGAGAAAATAATATTTGACGAGCAAAAAAGTTGTGGCATTTTTTTTTTTATTCTCTCCAAAATAAAAGGCAATTTTATTAAACTGTGATTTTCCTAGCAATGTCCGTCACTGTAGAACTTATATGTTATTTTCACAGGCTTATTTTGATTTCAAATTTACACCATTAAAAAAGTTCTTCAGAGAACGAAACCAACATGATAGTCTGGACCGTGCGAGGTTATGACTATACATACGGTGGGCACAAAGTTCCTAGCCAATCTCTTTCAATTTTTGACGAGAGACTAAACTTTGGATGTGCTCAACATTTTTGCGATTCATCCATTCTGGATGATTTTGTTTGATGGTTGTCAACGATATTTTAATTGATATGTTAATCCTTTAAACTCTGTAATCCAGACGTATTGGACATTGGTTTTCCTCCTTTGTCCAATACGTCCGGTTATGTTTTCTTGAATTAGTTTCAAAATAGTTTATAGCTGTTCTGGTATGATTTTTTTTATAGAAAAAATTAAAGAAATATTCTAAAAAGGATAATTGTCTAAATTTAAAACTTTAAAACTTTGGAGTGCAAAGGGTTAAGTATCTCAGCAATCTGTGGTGCGCGTTAAACATCGACAACACAATGACTTTTTGGTTCATCCAATACAATTTATCCGCGAATAATAAAAATTTCTCAACGGAATTTTAATCAAACAAAACAAAACTAAATTCGACGCGCAGTTTTTACCATAGGCTAGTTACTAGTTACTAGAACATCTTTCGTAATTTAATTTCGTTTTCATTGAATTGTAATTTTCCAAAGACGTAAAGAGATAATTGTGTAAATAAAAAATTTCCGCACCTTTTGATTGTAGATACAAATTGCATCAGTATAAAGTGAAAATTACAAGAATCTATCTATCTACTTAATTACAAATCTTTGTTTACCTTTTTTTTTCTATATGCACAAAGTATATAATACAATAAACATATTGGGTTGTAATGTAAATTCATATTCAATGTGTTCTAATGCACTTCGAAATGCAACAAAATTGCATATGAATGTGGTGTCATTCCTGGTGTTTCCATTGAATTTCTCAATTTAATCATATACCATACAATTTAATACAATTTTATACACATAACTCGTATTTCTATTAATTCATATTCCAAGTTATGCAATTTTTATTAAGAATTTTACCAATTGTTTTACTTAATACACGTCAGTTAAGCTTTAAGAATTGATGTAGAAAAATATATACGATTTGTGCACATATTAAAATATTAGAAAAGATTATTTTAATTAATATTGATGTATATTTTCCATTTAATTTATATTTGTAAACGGAAATTCAAAATTAGCCATAATGCCAGCCTACAATCGAACATTTTTTAAATCAGAATTAAGAATAAGATCTTGTTTATATCTGACATCAATCAACCGAATAAAATTCTTTGACATTTGACATAAATTCTATCAGACAGAAATTCAGTCAATAAATGTCGGATGTAAACATGCCCTTGATGGAATAAAATCGGCGTATGAAAACCGCCTTTCTGAAGCATAAAGTTCATGTGACATGTAAAGGTTATTGTTTTCTAAAGTTGATTTAAAAATTCGTAATAAAGTGGAATTATGCGTCGTCGATTTTAGAGAATGAATAAATAAATAAATTAAGATTCCTTATTAAAAAAAACACAATATATTTATGTTGATATGTTAAATTTGGGTACATCAAGCACAGCCTTTAGAGGGGACCTAAGCACTTTAAAGAATTTGGTGCCTTTCCATACACACATCTACATGTTTAATTATAGAAATTCAAAATTCAAAATATAAACAATAATAAACTGTTAAATAAAATTTAATTTTTGAAATGAAATTAAGTGTGATACTGGAAAGAACATTGATGCCTAACATCACTCATATTTTGATTCTAAAATAGTCAAAGTGGTATTTGTACTGGTGTGGAATCGTGTAATTTGATTTCGATCACATCATATCGAAAAAGCATAGGAATAACAATGTATTTTCGATACGATTTAGTATCAATCGAATTAAACGTTTCCAGTCCTGATTTAATAGATTTTGAGCCGGAATCTTTAAATCGGGTTGCATTTGCGTGTGAAGAAATCAAGTCAGCTTTGTGCAGTTCACACGTGGTAGTAGTCTTTTTATCTTTAATGCCGTAACTAATCACGTGCTAATTTTTGGATGAAACATATAAGAAATTGAAAATTTCTAGAAAATAAAAATTACCATAAAAAAACCAAAATTCAATTAACTCTTGTAAATTATATCATAACTCTTATTTTTTTAACTTTAATAATGAAATATTTTCATATTAAAAAGTTACACCGAGAATATTTTCATGATGCATTTCCTTGCATAATAATATGAAATTTCCTTTCACTTTTGTGTCGAATTGATAATATTACGTTGGAATTGGAAAAAGGACTGGTCTTGTAATATATCAAAAAAGATCAGTCGTCTTGGTATGGGTCCAAGGGCATCATCATTTTTGCGGTTTACATATTTTTACAATCAAAAGAACTCCCATACAAAACATATTATATGCGTTTTATACTTTCATATTTTTATATTGTTTTATAATAATTTAAATAATATAAATATTTTAACATAATTTTATTATTTCTTTATTGTACTGCTTTTTTACTTTCCCGATAAACGAATTTTTAAACATAAGAAAGTAGTATAATCGTGAAAATACGTTCAAAATCCGTTTCATCAAAAATAATTAGCCCCATGTCCGTCCGTCCATCCGTCCGCTTCTTTAAATCGTTAATAAAATCTAAATGGAAGGTCCGAGTTCCATGAAACTTTCACCGTTTTGCCTCAAATTCGAAATGGTGTTCGATTCTGGGCGAATAAATAGCAACACTATTTGGTAACGCTTTTTATGTCTAAAAACGACAAAATTTTGTCCGTACTGGCAACACTAATGTGTTGTGGTGGAAATATAGAAACTTCTCTAACTCGACCAGTAGTATTCGTGTTTTAATGAAACTTGGGATGTACGTTTGGCATGGGCCAACTGAAAAAATAAAATGTGTTTCCCCTCGGTTGGGGATTGTGGGGGTGTAAAGTAGAAAAACTTCAGTAATTCACTCAATAATGGGCGGATTTTTTTTAAAACTTGGTGTGTACATTCTGGATAGGCTAACGGGAGGGCAAAATAAAAAAATGTTAATAATTCGGTCAATAGTAGTCACATTTTAATGAAACTTGGAATGTACATTTAGAATACGCGAACTGAAATGAATATTTTATGACATTATCGGGAAAGTTCCATAATGGTCCGGTCGATATAGAGAAAATGTAAATACACTGGTTTGCTGTGCTCATTTTTTTCCTTCAATTTTTTATATTATATCAATTAATTTATATTTTATTTATTTATTTTTAATTTTATTTTTTTTTCTTAGTGTATGACTCTTCAGTGAAAGCACCAGTCGGTATTGAAAGTGGTTCAATCTATCAATTTGGTAATTTCGATGAATGTGTTTATAAACAAAATGACGATGATGATACTCGAATTCATGCCAATAATAACAATTTACAACCATATAAAAAAATTACGACAAAATATTGTCTAACTGATGTGACTATGAATGGTTTGATTGTCAGATCTTTGGCATCGAGAAAGTATCAGGTAAAACCTAATTTAGGTTTTTTTTTATTTGATGTAATAATTATTGCCAAAAAAAAAGACAAGTAATGTATAACAAAAATTACATAATAAAGGTGTTTAAATTAGACATAAACATAATATTAAATTACATATAAACATTATGTGATATTATTACTCTGATTTACAACAGAGCCTCTTCAAGCTATATATATATAATCAAATAAACAACTTTTTTGCGATGAAATAATACCAATTTGTATGCTTTTCACATAAAGTTTAGTACTTGAAGTAAGTACCCTACTCCATGTGTGTGGGACTCTTCAAAAACAACGCGTTTGTTTTACGTCGTTTAAAGCGGAAATCATTTTGGAATTTTTACTGCTATTTTTATCATATTTGATCGTTTATATAAATATTTTGAAAATAATTGCTAAAATATGGAAAAAAAAAACCATTTGATGTACAATTTTTGATTAGATTGTGAAAAGAATGACAAATTTTGTTATTACGATGTGAGCCAAAAAAAAAGATATTCTCGTTATTTGAAATTCTTGAAGTTTTCAAATTTTGTGATCTCAAAAAAGTACTATATAATATCATACTCAAATCTAGTATCAGAAAAGCTTGCACCATGGGCATACAAGAGTTGTACTGCATAATAAAGATGGTACTGCATAATAGCATTTTTAGCTGTTGTCGTTGCATACTAATCACAAAAGTTCTATCGACATTCATAAGTAAATTTATTGCTACGGAAGAATAAGATTATTAATTATATGGTATAGCCAGACATCCGGGTTTTCCCGGAAATGTATTGGTGTATAGAATATCTGTGAGCTTTTGACAGGATTTGTGATTTATTACATTGAAATCTGTATTCTTTTGAGCAATACTACTTTCGATTCGATGCATCATCTTTCGTCTGTGATTGGCATGAAGCAAGTTGGTTAACAATATGAACTTTACCTCACTTTATATATTTTACTTCTAAATGCATTTATTTGTATAAAGCCAAATTAAATTATTTATTAATTTTATTAAATACTTTCAACTAAATAAATCATCGCCTTCAACATTTTCATAATCGACCTCTGCTTGTTTTTCTGCCAACCACAATTTTACATTAATATCTATTTTACAAATTTGAAGTTAATTGAATCAATCGAACTTTTACCACACTTTGTAGCCCACACATTCTATTTATACTTATTTATCGATGTACATAAAAGAGAAGCTCGGAAGATTAAAGTATATCTGAAAAAGCAGAAATAAAGTCAATTTTTCTTAATCGAAAAAAAGTCTAAATTATGTCGCAAAATCATGTGTCTATCTTTCAATTAAAATTTTCGCAATTTCCGAGCGCCGAGGGCCCGAGCGCCTGGCACCAGTCTGGAGACTATAGAAGCCCTACAATGGATCAATGGGATCCCAGCCGTCGCTAATGACACTGAATATCGTGTGATTGAAAGCAATAGTCGTAAAATCTCAATTAGGGTCTTTGTGCATGAAGTTAGACTACAGAGAATATTAGACGCGACAGACATGAATGTGAGGATTATTGGATACAGATGTGTGAGGAATTACATTATTTAAGTTTTAGTAGGGATCCCTAATTTTTTCTAGTAATAAATATAGCCTATGTTACTCAGGAATAAGGTAGCATTCTAATGGTGAAATTTTTGAAATCGGTCCAGTAGTTTTTGAGTTTATTCGTTACAAACATACAAATATACAAATCTTTCCTCTTTGTAGATTTGATTTAGAATGTGCAGCTTAGATACAACGTTAAGTGTAATAAACAGCTAAGCTCTGAATTCGTAATTAGTCTAATTAAAGTCCCCACATCAGAAATCGATTACAAGAGATTTTCGGCGACTAGGCCGGGATTAGGAACGAAATAAATTTAGATGAATAAATTTAAAACTTGCGTTTTTTTAATTAATTCCAACATTTTTCATCACAATAATATGTATTTCATAAGAGTTCTAATACAAACTGCACTTTACAGACAACGTTCAGGTTTATTTATAATCTATCCGGATTTTCCGGTTTTAGTCATATACACTTACTTTAGAATCTTCATAAATAAACTTATTACTTTAAATATTTTCATATTTCTAGCCTTCCAATTCAACTTTAGTACATTGGGGAATTTGTGTACCATCCTCATGTACCCCAAAAGATGTGGAACTATTCATGCAAGATATTCTTCACTATCCAATTCATGTTGATGAGAACAAATGTTATGAACACAAACCATTCGAATTTGATAATGGAATGATTATTTATGGGTAAGCTTAATTTTATGATTATTTTCGATAGGCCATGATCAGGGTCCTTGTGGTTTGTTAACCTTTGAACATTTTTATTGACCAAAAAAAGGTATTATTTAAACACCTACATATAATACTTTATTGAATTTTAATATACAAAAAAAAGAAAAAATTATTGATCAAACTAGGTACTATTATCGGAATCGAAGCTATTTACATTTTCAATTGCCAATATTCGTAATCGTTTATATGAGAAACTGTGAAAGGCCAACCAGTATATTATGCTTTAATGCACATAAAATGGATACAAATTTTGTTGGTGTTTTTAAACATTAACACACCCAATAAGATGCTGGTCAAAATCAACATTTGAGTTCATTGGTACAAATTAATTCTAGTTTTCATTGAAACAATTTTATAAATATGGAAAATGAAGGTCGGATTGAGTACTTTTTTAAAATTCTAAATTGAAATATCTAAAATAACATAACATATTTTATGTTATTTTCAGTTTGTTTGCCTTTTATTCAATCGATTAAAAGATAATAATTAGTACAAATTTAATTAATATTGCATTAAATTGAGTTCAAATTTTACACAAGTTATGAGTTCATAACTGGATTTACGCAATTATAGTTTTGAATCGAAAATCACTAGTTTTTAATGAACAGTTAGTTAGTTTGTATTTAAACTTGCAAAAAGAATATTTATGTACAGGTAACAGTAGAATAAGACGGTACTTTTATTCCATGGAGTTGCTATAATACGCTTGGTCTCATCTAACACAGTTTGTGGGGATATCAAGAATGTAATAATTTTATTCTATAAATTTCTGCTGGAAGTCCCTGACCCAGTTCTACTGGCAGTATTTAAAAAAAAAGACGTTTTATTAAAAGATAAAAGAAGAAATTGTAAAAAGAAAAATGTTTATTTCTAGCTGGACTTGATCCAAATTCTTTTCCAGTCATTGATCTTAACTAATGAATCTATGGCAATGCAAAAAAGGTTACACGTATAAAAATTCTCGAAACGAATTCGCGTGAAAAATCTGAATTGGAATCGTATAAGTCGATTCCAATGCTCTTTCGATACGCATTAATCTCAATCGAATTACACGATTCCAATTCAGAATTAAATGCTGATCAACCTTATTTAGTTCACTGACAATATCTTTGTTTGTCGCAACTCAATCGTCAATAGCTGATTGATTGATTGATTTTGATGTTGGGAGTATCGCCTATTGGCGCTCCCGGCACGTAGAGCACGAATTGGGTCCTTAGATTGTGGGATTGGCCAGCCTCCCAGACATGAAGCTGGATATGCGACTGGCGTGAATTGATGGCATTTGGTTCGAAAAACCGGTCGCCGAAAGTTTTGTGTCTGCGGTTTTGAAAAGCTGAACAGTAACATAGAAAGTACTCCGCTGTCTCTTCATCTGCATCGCAGGAAGAGTCATCTGTCAGAATCTTGGATGCTAGGTGATAATTAAATCGGCAGTGCCCAGTTAGGACAACGGGCTAAATTTTGCTTTACACAATTGTTAGTAATGAAGAAATTTCTCAAGTAATTTTTCTTAAATTTTCTATCAGAATTCATGTGATGAAGACCGAATAAGGGACAATATAAAAAAGGACAAAAATAGATATTATATTAAAAAAACTAAAGTTTAGTAGGTACCCAAAGATCATATTTGTTAACTCATATAATAGATCTTAGCTACTACTTTGCGACTGCATATTAAGATATAAAACGTCGTTAAGTCTTATAAATTATGTCAAATGTATTGTTTGAATATATGCCCATTCATTTTTTACTATTTAACAATTTAAATTACATTTAAATAAACTTCTTTATATAAATTTTCTTTTCATTTCAGATCGATTTTATTATGTTTTATTATAATGACAGTATTTAGTACAATTTATCATGTTTTTATTTTGATACGAAAAAATTATACTTTTAAAGAGAACTCATTGAATTGTATTGAATTGGGTGTTCTCTCATTTTCAATGATTGGTAAAGACAACAGAAAAACCAAAATCATATAAATTTTAATTCTTAAATTAAAAATTATTTATATTAATTTTCAGAAAATTTAAAGAAACTCGTTCAACCTAGTAACGATCAGTTCGGTTTAACAGCAATCAATGGAATTAAAGCATTTTCAATGTTATGCATAATATTTGGACATGGATTACTATTTGTGGTAGCTGGTCCTGTAGAAAATTCAGATTTTTTTGCAATTGTAAGATATTATTATTAAATTCTTTTCTTAATACTTACTTAAATTTTATCCATCTTTTTCTTTTGGGTAGGATATCAAACGATTACAAAATGCATTTCTTTTAAATTCACCACTTTTTGTTGATACATTTTTTTTGTTAAGCGGATTTCTATTTTGTCGAATCTTATTAAAAGAACTAGAAAGACGTCAAGGAAAAGTTAATTTAGTATTATTATATATATTTCGTTATATTCGTTTGACACCAGCATATTTAGCTATAATCGGATTTTATGCTATTTGGTTACCAAAAATTGGTTCCGGCCCATTATGGAATAGTCGAATCATTTTGGAACAGAAACGTTGTCAAGAATCATGGTGGCTAAATATATTATATATTAATAATTATTTTGGTACTGATAAATTGGTAATATTGATTTGTTTATATGAATCTATGATTTTTGCTCATTCTTTGATATAAATTTTAGTGTATGTTTCAATCATGGTATTTAGCAGCTGATACACAATTATTTATATTAGCCTCATTAGTTATTTATATAATTTGGAAATCAAGAAAATTAGGTTTAATAATATTATCGGGATTAACAATGTTTACTGTATTATTACCATTCGTTTTGACTTATTTAAATAATTTGGATCCAACATTATTAGCTTTTGCAGAGTGAGTACTATTACTATATACATTCCGTCTAATAAGTACCAGGAATTGTTCATTTAAAAAAAAACCCAGTAAAAATTATGGAAAAATGTATTTTGCCATTAAGTTAGTATCAGTGTACCAAATTGTCACCTAAAGATTTGGAGTGATCTGTTAACCAGTTTGTTTACAGATGTTGGTTTTATTAGTTGAGTTCAAGTGTGCTCTGCGATTTTTAAAATGATCAAAAATATCGAACAAAGAGTTTTCCTCAAATTTTGTTTTGACAACGAAATATATTGTGCTCGATCATTGAAAATATTGGAAAAGGCCTAATAAGAGTCAGATATATCGAAAAGACGAGTTTACAAATGGTACAAAGTATTCAAAGAAGGCCGAGAAAACCACATCAAAGTCGCTGGAAAATTAAAGTCATGTTGACTGTTTTCTTTTACTATCGCGGTGATGTTATCCACACGAAATTTCTTCCGAAGGGGTAAATAGTCAACAAACAATATTATCTGGGCGTTATGAAGTGTTTGAGAGAGAATGTTCACCGGAAAATTTCAGATTTGTGAAAGGACAATTCTTGGATTTTGCACCATCCCAAATATCGATCGATATTGTACGCAAATTTTTGATCTAAAACTCAACAAATATCAAGCATCGTATACACTAAATATGCTTCAGTGTGACTTTTTCCTGTTCCCCTGGTTCAAATTACTACTTCGAGGAACCACGTCCAATGAAGTCATAAAACAAAATTTGCAGAAGTTGCTGAAGGGTGTACTGGAAAGTGTGCCTTTGAGAAGTGTTTAAACGACTGGATTAATCATTGGCATATGTGAATCATTTCAAATGGGGCCTATTTTGAAAGCGACAATATTAATTCGAACGATTAAACCAGTATTTTGTATTTTAGTTAACAATTCCTGGTACTTCTTTGACTGAATGCATTTAATATTATACAAAACTATATATTATAACTATATATTCTTATTTTAATCCTTTTTTTTTACAGTGAAATTGAAGATATTTCAGCAAATGAATTCTTTTCAAAAACATATATAAAAACTCATATGAGATCAACAGCATATGTTTTCGGTTTATTTACCGGATTTATATTACATTATTTAGAAGAAAAAAAGTATAGAAATATTAATGAAAATTAATTATTAAACTAATTAATAAAACATTTCTTTTTATATTAGCATTAAAATACATAAAAATTTATGTACAATTTTATGGATATTTTCAACAATTGTTGGATTCATTTCAATGTATTCAATTACAATATTTTTCATTAAACCTTTTACACAACTTGAAAGTTCACTTTATGCTGGATTTCATAGACTTGGATGGAGTTTCTGTATGAGTTGGTTAGTTTTGGCAATAACAACAAAGAATGCCGGATTTATAAAATCAATTTTATCATCAAGAATATTTATACCGATAAGTCGTCTCACTTATTGTGCATATTTAACAAATGGACTTGTTGAATTATATTTACTTGGAAGTTTACGGGTACCGGTCTCAATGAATCATATAAATTTGGTAAAAAATATATTTTCTCTTAAAAAGATGTAATTAGTTTTAAGAAGAAATAGGCATCAGTTATTGATCACTTTTAGTCAAACCAATCATTTTAAATACGTTTTCAGAGGAATCTTTAAAGGCAATTTAGCAATTGTTTGTTTCATTTGATATTTTATTGTCATTACTCGGATGATTTTCATAATAGTTAAAATACATGCTCTGGAGAAACAAACTTTACGTCAAAACTACGTATTCTAGGAATAATCCGAGAAAGGCAACGAGTAGCAGTTAGTCAAATAATGTCAGTAATGTTATATGTCAGTGTACAAATATGTTATATATGAGTTCACGCTATTTGAATGGATATATTTGACAAAATTTATATGACGACATATGACAAAACCAATCTGAATGGAACTTAAGAATTTGATAAGGTTATCCGTGACGAGATCACGCATTCTTGTAGAGTTCAATTTCTACATTATTATTAAGCATAAAACATTTAAACGGAATACATGGTGTCACAATAATAATCTTAATACTAAACTGTGATAAATGCGAGAGTATCACCTTTTCAAGGAAACGTGATAATTCTCTTTGCACATATTCCATAAATGACGTGCTCCTCCGAAGACTGAATAATATAACTAATTTGGGTGTAATTTGCGATAATCAACCTGATTTCAAATTACATATTGATTGATTGGTCCATAGAGCCAATTCTACATTAGGCTTCATTAAACGTTTGTCCAAGTAATTTTCAGACTCCCTTATCACTAAAGCCTTTATTATCACCCTGGTTAGACCAATAGTTGAACATACCAGTCAGGTATTGTCTCCGTACCAATAAAACCAAATTAACCGATTGGAGTCTGTTCAACGTAGATTCGTACGTTTTGCATTACGTAACCTTCCGTCGAATGACCTCTTTCGACTACCACCATAACTTGATCGATTAAACTTGATAGGTTTACAGTCCTTAGAAAGGCGACGCCTAGTAGCGGATGTGGTTTTTGTGAGTCAAACCCGGAATGGTTCTATTTACTTCCCCTATTTGTTGGAGAAAATGCATCTTAACATTAATATACTGTCTGTGGAAATATTTGAAATTAGTCACCAAAAAACTGAGTACGGTAGAAACGAACCGTTTTTCCGAATCCTGAGGTCAGCTAATGATAACGCTAAGGTGTTTGAATTTTGCTTGAGGAAAAGATATTTGAAATACCTCCTATACAATGACTGTTGCTTGCATTAAGCAATGTTAAAAAGAAACATTCAATATATTAAAAAGTAAGCAAAATTTTCAGAGACAAGATTGACAAGATTGATAAGATTGTTATTTCCGTTTATGTTCGCAATTGGCCAATAACTGATGTCTGCCTGGGTCAACTATTGATGGTTTCGCTTATAGTATTTCGAGTTTCTTTCGAAATACAATATATTTTCGATTAAAACTGATTACATACATTATTTATAAAAAAAATTTTAATAATATATAATTATTTCCTACTAAACAGATTGGAGTAACAACTTCACATGTTGTTCATACATTTATTCTTGCGTTATTTTTATGTTTACTCTTCGAATCACCAATTCATGGAATTGAGAAGATTTTTCTGAAATTGAATGTACAAAAACGAGAATCTAATAGCAATCCCAGAACACCGAGTACATCCGAAGAAACAGCATAAAACTAAAATAATATATTTATAATTTGTTTTAAGTTAATTTATTTGAATTTTAAAAATGATTTTTTTTTGTTTTTTAAGTTTTAAAATCATAAAAAATTTGAAAGATTTTTAAACCAAATTTAATTTTTGTATTTTGTTTATCATTTTTTAAGTTTAAATTAAATAATATTAGATTTACTTTTTTAATTTCTTCTTGTTTTTGTTTGTTTTAGTAATAATTTTTACAAGTGAAGGAATTTATGGAATTTATGGAATATTTGAAAAACAATGTTTGTATGTAAATTTAATAAGAAAACAACGAAAGCAATTCAAGTGTTTTTTTTAATATATGTTAACCTGAGTCCATATTCCAGCGTCTACGTTGATAAGGCTCTGGAGTTCCTGGAAGCTCTGGACGCCGAACTATTTCATTTTCTTCGGCAATTTCTTATTTAAGCCATAGAGTTATATTAACTAGAGATATAAATTTCCTTTTCACGTGGGCCGATAGAGGGGAATATGAAACTTGGGTTTACTATATTTGTATGGAAAATAAAAACAACCCAAATTTTATATGCTAATTGAGGGGAAACCAAGTTAAATTATAATATCGTATTGGTTGAGCGGCGAGTCGTTATCTCTGAAACTTGGAAAACTTGGGCGAGAAGATAAAATAGTGACCATTTCTCCTCCACAATTTTGTATGAAAACGAGAAAAATGAAATCTCCAGTTAATGTAACTTTATGCTGTGAGCACTCAATCATGGTCACATACACATACACACAGCAGATAAATAAATTGGGTATATGCTGCTTGGCGTCAGTCTTCAAGAAACCATCAATCGATACAGTTCATATTCATACAAAGTTTATACACTTGGCATTTTCCAATAAATCATTTCATACAAGAAAATTGTTATTATATTGTTTTACCCCAAACAATACCTATGGCAAGGCGGTAATTTATTTAAATAAAAATAAATCCAAAAATTAAGGTATATATATATATATATATATAATAAGTTGAACAATTTCAGAAAGTGGTTTAATTAAAATATTAATTTTGGAGATTAGTGATAAAGAGGTAATCTTTTTTTCTGAAGTTTTATAAGATATAATCTTATTTTAGATTTACAAGACCAGTGTTTTTATGAAACTATTAAAACTAATGATAATATTTATATACTGAATCTTACCAGTTTTTTTGTTTTTAATTGGCTTAATTGTTTTTGTTTCAAATCTATAGTATTAAGATTAGAAAATATTGTGTTTAGTTTATTTTTATTTATATTTTTGTGCATATTAAATTAACATATGAAAGATTTTTGAAGTGAAATACTTCTATGGGGCGATTAGCAAAAATTATGTAACGATTTTCTGTGACGAAACGTCATATTACAAAATATCTCATAATATGGACGTCCTAGAATCTAGACGATTACAATGTTTGGCGATATTGTGGAGATTATAGTGTGGATTATTTCTGTCGAAAACCAAATAGTTCCATCTGCCCTGCTCATCCCTGAAATAGAAGCTACATTTTAAGAGCCGTCCAAACGCACAGTTTTTAACTCAGTTTTGCATGCGCAAATCAGATTTGCGCAATAATTATACACATGTTCTTTTCCTTCCCGGTAATGGTGAATCTGTTCCGGGCCTTGTTGTTGCTTTTGGGCTATCCTCTTGGATAAATGGAATTTTAACACCGTCCAGTGATGGCAAACAATTATCTGTTTGCATATGTAGATTTACTTCATCTAGATCTTTTATAAACATGTCTTCAGGTGATTTTTTTTTAATGGTTTTTAATTTTGAACGTGCCTGACCAAGTTTTTTTTTTATTTCCTCACTTATTTCACATATTTCTAAATGGTCAATTTCATCGGTACATTCTTTTATTAAATTTTCTTTTCGTTTTTTGTATGTATTTAAACGATTTCGCACAAATTCTTCTAAAAGTTGATCTGTTGATTCATAATGTTTTATTACATTTTCTTCATCAAATAAATTAATAGATACCGTTGGTAAATTATTTATTAATTTGAAAGTTTTATGAAATCCATTTTTAGTTTTTTCTATCTCATAATAATCCTCGTCTTTCAAATAAATAAGGATGCGAACGGTGTTATCTGTACAATCACTATCATCATAGTTTAATATTTTAATATTTTCTTTTAATACATCCTTTATGTAACTATCTGTCCACTTCCCAATTAGTAATTCGCTTATTACAAGAATTTTTGTATTATTTCCTTAGTCTGGTAATACGGCAATATTACCTATTGTTTGGTAAGTATTATCACTAATACAATAGATTTCGCCTTTGAAACCAATGTAATGTGGATGCAGTTTTCCCGGTTTCTGCCCACGGATAATTAATTTCATGTACGAATTTACTTCTACTGGAGAATGATGTCGAATAAAGCAGTTACATACAAATGAGACATTTTGAATGCCGTTGATCACGTGCAGTGGTAGTATGGGATTATACCATTTCGGTTCTATCCTCTAATTATTCTCATATTGATAAAGGAACGATGAGTCATCGTCTGGATGAAATTAACCGAAAGTTTGTGGCCATTTCGTATCTGGAATACCTATGATTTGAAGGCCAGATGACACCTGTCCTACGTGTTCCATATTGATTAGTTGTATTTAGGACAATAACATCTTTTCTACTAAATACATCACAGGACATGTTATCAAGATGTTTCAGTAAATTATTTTCGCCGTTACGATATATTGATGTTTTCATGATATCTGCAGTTATTTCTAATGCCGATACATATCTGTTATAATTTTTAAGGATTATAGTGTTATAAATCTTTCTTTCGCTTATTGTGCATCCGTCCAAATGTGATGGAATGCTTCGAATTAGGTTTTTATGAAAAATGGTACAATATTTTTTCTAATGATATTAGAAATTGATATTTCTTTTTTCCCTTCGACATATAAATCGTTGAACATTGATATTTTTTTCATTTTATCATTAAATTCAAGTGTATAATCGTGTACCATTTGTCTTCGAACCTTTACTTTGTCCTGGTTAAATGTTATTTCCATATAATAATTATCTTCTTCATTGTATTGAAATAAGATAAGTTTATTTTTCAAATCCTGAAAATGAGTTTTAATCATCTCCTTAGGAATAGTAGATATTCCTCTATGATGAATTACATTCTCATTTATGTAGGTTTCAGTTTTTTTGGAATTTTGATATTGTTCCTCCGAATATAAATAATTCGTTTTGCCGTTCGACTTTACCGTGTACAATGGCAATCGGTACTGGTATAGAAACGGTTGGCTTAAAAGCCATGGCCAAAATGTATAAATCACATTTATTAATTGAGCTTTGATAAAATCGCCATCAGCATCTGAATCCGTACAGATTATGATTCGATTGTAATTTAAAAGCTTTAAACTATCGCTAGTATAGTAATCTCGGTCAAACTCCAAACCCACTTGTTCTATAAAACTTTTTAGAATAATATTATTTTGTATTCGCGGAATCGTCATTTTGCTTACATTTGGAAGGTATCCTATTGTTTTAAATTGATCGAAATGGTACTCGTCCTTGTAAGGAGACAGTGCTAGTTCTGCTGCTTTTCCTTCTACCACAAGAAGAGAGCGCAATATTTCATTTGTGTTGTTGTCATTTGCACTCATTTTCACATCTATTTTTATACAATGTTTCCATTCTATGCCGCAATGTTTGAAGTTATAAGCTTGTAATTTCTTGCCGTTTAAATAGACATCAATATGGTGCTTTTTAACAATTTCGCAGGCAAAATGTTCTATTATTCTTATCAAATCGTTATTGATTGATTTTCCCTCGAATTTACGAAAATCTGGATGAAATATGATTTTGATATAATCATCTTTTTCCACAGTTTCGCTTCTTATTTCAGATTCAATAGACATATTTCTTTTCCAGTATTGCCCATACCGTATTCTATCTTCAACGATTTCCACTTCAAATTGTTTGGAAAAAATGTTGGCCAATTTTACTGTTGGTTTCGTCTTATCATTTTCTTGCATTTTTTCACCATATAAAAGTGCCACTTTGTTGTTATCACTGATTATGTTTATTCTTCCACCATTATTCACAATAGCAAATCTTTTCTTTTTCGGATCTACATTTATTTCGATGGTTTTTGCATTTTTATTGTTTCCACTATTCATTAAAACTTCATAAAACATTTTTAATACACTGGGAATATATACGAAATCTCTGTTTTCCATTTTATGACTTGTGGCATTGTATAACAACAGTTTTTTATTTACCATTTTCGTTTCTCCTACAGTCAGAGTCAAAAGTGAGTCAGCACCACAAAATTTCACTTTTCTGTACAAATTAAGTAGGTAATAAAAGGATCTGTAAATTTTTTTTATACTTAAATGAAAGACTTATCTGACCGTAGTACTGCTGCAAAAAAAATTTTTTGATATCATAAATAGTACAGTTTTTACACACAATAATATAAAAAAAGTCACAATTTTATGAGTCAAAAGTGAGTCAGCACTTGTAGTTTCTGAATGAAAAATAACGGTAATTTGTATTAAAAAAAAATTAATATTTTGTTTGTAAGCCTTTAGCTTTTATCACTGCTTCCATATGCCGTGGCATTGGTTCTACCAATTTGGTAGTGGTATCTGAAGTTATTTTCTCCCATTCCTCGCGAAGCGTCATCTTAAGCGATTCTGTGCTATTAATGGTCCTCTTGCGCAGTTGGCAATCAAGATGCTCCCACAAATGCTCAATTGGATTGAGGTCCGGTGATTGGGCTGGGTGATCCAGTTCTTTTGGCCTTTGATAAAGCAGTCATTCCTTCACCAAGCGTGAGGTATGCTTCGGATCATTGTCCTGTTGGAAGATCCATGAGACAGACAGGATCAATTTATATACACTAGGTGAAAGGTTTTGTCTTAAAATCTCAAGGTAGTCTTCTTTGTTTATTGTGTTTTCAATGAATACCAGATTTCCCACACCGGATGCCGCCATGCATCCCCAAACCATCATCGAACCCCCACCATGTTTTACACTGTTTAGAATATTTTTTTCCTCAAAGGCCGAATTTGCCTTTCGCCATATTTTTGCACACCTAGCCTGTCCAAAAATGTCGAATTTACTCTTACCCGAAAATAAAACGTTTTTCCAAAAGGACATATTATGGTTACGGTATTTTTGCGCGTACTGAAAACGTTTCATTTTATTCTTCTCTGAAATGTGTGGCTTTTTTCTCGGGTTCGTTGATGGTTTGGAGGTGCATGGCGGCATCCGGTGTGGGAAATCTGGTATTCATTGAAAACACAATGAACAAAGAAGACTACCTTGAGATTTTAAGACAAAACTTTTCACCTAGTGTACATAAATTGATGCTGTCTGTCTCATGGATCTTCCAACAGGACAATGATCCGAAGCATATCTCACGCTTGGTGAAGGAATGGCTGCTTTATCGAAGGCCAAAAGAACTGGATCACCCAGCCCAATCACCGGACCTCAATCCAATTGAGCATCTGTGGGAGCATCTTGATCGCCAACTGCGCAAGAGGACCATTATTAGCACAGAATCGCTTAAGATGACACTTCGCGAGGAATGGGAGAAAATAACTTCAGATACCACTACCAAATTGGTAGAACCAATGCCACGGCATATGGAAGCAGTGATAAAAGCTAAAGGCTTACAAACAAAATATTAATTTTTTTTTAATACAAATTACCGTTATTTTTCATTCAGAAACTACAAGTGCTGACTCACTTTTGACTCATAAAATTGTGACTTTTTTTATATTATTGTGTGTAAAAACTGTACTATTTATGATATCAAAAAATTTTTTTTGCAGCAGTACTACGGTCAGATAAGTCTTTCATTTAAGTACAAAAAAAATTTACAGATCCTTTTATTACCTACTTCATTTGTACAGAAAAGTGAAATTTTGTGGTGCTGACTCACTTTTGACTCTCACTGTATATATTTTAGGGAATTATTTCTAATGTCTCTAACTTTTCGAATTTTCGTCATTTTTTAGAAAAAAAATTAAATTCAAATAAATTTAATAAAGAAATGAAATACTTATCTGCAAATAAAATATCTGTAATAAAAATAAAACTATAGAAATTCATTATAAATATAATTAAACAAATAATAAAACGTCATGCAAAAATAAATAGAATAAAATTAATTATTTTTTGCCTGCATAATTTTTAGTTGCACTAATTTGCATGTAAAAATCGAATTGAAAATTATAAAGGAGTATGAAATATATCACGAAATATATCAGCCATGTTCTGCATTTCACTTACTTCGTTTACATACATGATCGGATTATTTCTTAAAAACAAAATAATGCAAAACATGTGTGGGAATTAACTC
This sequence comes from Xylophagus ater, assembly GCA_963422695.1. Lineage (NCBI taxonomy): Eukaryota > Metazoa > Arthropoda > Insecta > Diptera > Xylophagidae > Xylophagus > Xylophagus ater. The sequence continues at coordinate 7,411,718 of OY730478.1, forward strand.
AGAAAAAGATAAATAAAAAATCACAGAAACCTGGTCTTCAGTAAAATAGAATGAATACAAAATTTATTAAAAGCAGCAAGCTGAGAAATAATTCAACGTCATTAACAAAAAACAAAATATAAAATTATAAAAATTATAGAAAAATTTTTAATAAAAATAATGTTACAAATTAATCAAATTTATAATTTTATTACACTAGAGACCCATACATGTATAAATTCAAAGAAGAAACGAAAATTACAAGAAAATAGTCAAAGTGCGTGATTTTCAAATAAATCAGTGTTTATCGTGGCGTCACTTATCATTTAATTTGTTCCCGTCTTTTTGAATTTTATAAGAACTTATTCTAATATCGGTAATAATAACATTAAAATACGGTAAAAATCTATACCATATGTGTGTCTTTAGTATAAGCAATAACCAATCTATATTCTAAATTTTATTTAAATAACATAACGCGGTTTTTGTTATAGTCTCCAGAGACATTCGCAAATAAGTTTACATTCCTTCCACATCTAGTGGGATCATTTCATTTAATTTATTGACATTCAATGCATCTTAACATCATTCTTCGATAATTGTTTCCATGCGTTACAAAAATGATGAGATGACCTGGTCTACTTACCGTAGGGTGGGTATCAGAAAGCAAGCACATGTATGTACTGTTGTTTTTTTTTCTTTCTATAATTTAACCCCACGAAAGCCTTTTAGTCTTCGTCTTCTTTTTTTTGACAAGATTTTTTTTGTTTTTATATATTTTTTTGAGAATTCTCCAAAAAGTAAACATGTTTAAAAATATTACTCTCGCCTGGATAAGAATAACGATAACAGTACTGTTATTTTGACAAAGAAAAAAATTTTTTTTTCCCTTATAGACACAACACGGTTTTCCTAGTGTTGTTTTTAATTCTTAATTTTTATTACTATATCGTTCAAGAACATTTAACAAATTTCGAGGTGTTTATTATTGAAAACGTTTTTTTTCTTATTAAAAATGTAAGTATTTCATGAATTGTATTTATTTAAAATTAATAATTATTAATAAAAAAATTAATTAATTAATTAATTAATTAATAACATTAATTTAATTATTTTAATAAAAAAAATTCAAATTTTTTTTAGAAATGGCACATGGGTTGGTTGATGATATGGCGGCATGTAAGTATAATAAAAATTTTATAAAAAAATTAAATATAATTATTTTTTTTTATTGCAGTGGGTGTCGGAGGAGATAATAACCCAGAGGTTAGCCCAGCCATCGAATTGGCAAGGCGGCTTCGTGAATTTGCGATTAAAATCAAAGATTTTGTAGAAGAAGCGGCAACTGTTACAAGGTGGTAACGTTAACTTAAGTTTTGATGATTCTTTTAAACTAGCACGATCGGGAAAATGAAGGAGGCTACGCTCCGGGCCGTGAAAATATACCCAGAACCCGCCGAAGCCCGCAACCTGCAACTTCCAAGGCGAAACCCGAACCGCCGTCGGAGAAATATACAATGTCAGTGCGATTATCGTCGAGGAAGGGACGAGGAAAGGCGGCGGCGCCGATAATAATTTTAAAAAATTTTAAAAAGAAACAAAATATGGTATCATTTCTAATTTTTCTTATTTCTTGTTACTTTTTCGATGGTGATACCGTATTTAAGAATTTTTCATTTTATTTAACAATTTTTCAATGAAAAGAATTAAGAAAATTTATTTAAAAAATTAAAATAAAAATGGAAAAAAATAGTTTTATTTAATTATTTGTATAAATGGAAATTTTTATTTTTTTGTAAATAATTTTGTAATAAAGATAAATAAAGTTATATTTTGTAATTAAATGGAATTTTTTCTTAATCAAACATATTTGTTCACATGGATTAAATGAATTCATGGAAAAATCCTTTTTTGGTTTTAGTGTTTAGGAAAATGCGGTGAAGACTTATTTTTAAAAAACGCGTGTACGAAAAATATTAAAGGCTGAATTACACTGGTAAGAAAGACCAAAAAATGATCGAATGCTTGATTATGCATGTCAAATCCGTAGAAGCGGTTACAATGATAAACAAGAATAACCATTTGACGCAAAAAATGTTCTATTTTTTAAATTGTTTTTTTGTAATGTAAAAGTGATTTTAAAAAATTGAAAATCGTTTAGAAAACCAATTTCCAAAAAAAACCCATATCATATTTCGTGAAAAAAATATTTGCAATTCAACTGTCAAAATTCCCGTACGTAATGTAATAATTGATTTGTATTGCTTAAACATAACGAAACGGAAATAAAATTTAACGAAAGCTTGGCTCTTCTCATTGTAATTCAGCCTTTACCCCTCCCTGAATTAGATTGAAGAAGCAACAGCAACAGCAAACGTCGTGAATGCTGCTTTTTGAAATACATTAAACGACAGCAGTATGGCAATGTTGGTTTAGCACCGGCTGTACTTAAAAGTGCTAGGACACCACTCAAAAAGATACAAAACACTTGAAAACGTCGTTTCTTATCAATTGCCATAATCAAGATTTAAATATTGTCGTTAATAAATTAATAAATTTTATTTTTTTGGTAGGTTTTCTTATACAACAAACTTCTTTTCCTTTTAAATTTTATTTTACTTTCACTATGATGAAATCATACAAAATTATATTCAAAATTAAACTGTTTTTAGTTAAATTCATATTTAGTTCACATTATCGGGATTTAAATAAATAATATTTATTATTAACTAAAAAAAAGTTTATTGGAGTCCTTCTTTCCAACGAAAGAATATTTAATAGAGTTCTTTTGATCAATAATTGGGCTTTATTCCTTTTGAATTTTTGATATATAAATGAAAATTTTCCAAGAATAATTTTCCAAATTTTCAATTTAAATACCAATTTTAATAATATCAAAATGATATAAAAACGACTAATTTAGTAGTTTTTGGTTTTCTTAGTTTTTTTTGGTAATAAATAAGAATTTTTCATGTTAAATGAAAGCGTTTTAGAATTTCACAATTTATATCTTTGTTGGGAAATTTTCTCTTATGAATGTGGTTCACGAGTTCAATAAAATGTTTACACTTCCCCAAATTTCAAGCCGAATATGCATTTCGCTATGGTTCCAACACCAATTAACATGGCTTTTGTTCTGAAATATGTTTGGAAAATTTCAGATGAAAATTATGATTGTCGCTGAAAATTCTGGGGAAAAAATTATGCAGAAGTTGGAAATTAAATAAATTAATATACTTTTTTTTAACTTTTAAATTCAATTTTATTATTTTATATAACATATACACATATATATATATTTTTTTTGCATTTTCATTCATCTTATTCATTGAATTTCTCTTATTTTTTTTATTATATTTTATAAAGACATTTTTTTGTACAAAAAGAAAAGTTTAATAATATTTTTCAGATACAAAGAAGGGATCCGGAATGAAGGAAACAGCAGCAAATGAAGCACAACCAGGAACGAGTTCCAGACAAGCACAACCAGGAACGAGTTCCAGACAAGCACAACCTGGAACGAGTTCAAGCGGTGAACGGGAAATAATTCCGTACGCTTGTTATTATTAAAAATCCATAGAAGGGCAAAAGTTCCTGGAACAGTTATACATGGACTTAAGAAAGTATAACGCAGGTACAAATTTGACTGCCACTGACTGGGAGCATATGTGCACCCAAGTGCAAATAAAGACTAAAAAGGAAATCAGCAAGGAAGATATGCGACGTGTGATAAAACGGGTTCAAACTAGAATCAGCTATGAAAAAATGAAATCCAAACCAAAGAAAAATATTAAACGCGCAGATTTGTGCAAGGAGAAAATAGTATCACATTCATCGCAGCAAAGTGACTATTCTTCGGATACTAACGATAGTGGTAAGAATATTGTGCTATGCCGTACAGCAACACCGTCACGTACGGAACAAAATTTGCCTATAAGTGTTTCAAACTTATCTATAAGACCGCCAGAAGCGGAAGTACTTGCTGGCACCTCGGGAATACAGCCAGAAGCGGCGTTGGAACCGGCGGAAGTATTTGCTGGCGCCACGGCAATACAGCCACAATCGACGGGGGAAACGGCGGAAGTACTTGCTGGCACCTCGGGAATGCAGCCAGAAGCGGTGTTGGAAACGGCGGAAGTACTTGCTGGCGCCACGGCAATACAGCCACAATCGACGGGGTAAACGGCGGAAGTACTTGCTGGCACCTCGGGAATGCAGCCAGAAGCGGCGTTGGAACCGGCAGAAGTATTTGCTGGCCCCACGGCAATACAGCAACAATTGACGGGGGAAACGGCGGAAGTACTTGCTGGCACCTCGGGAATGCAGCCAGAAGCGGCGTTGGAACCGGCCGAAGTATTTGCTGGCGCCACGGCAATACAGCCACAATCGACGGGGGAAACGGCGGAAGTACTTGCTGGCACCTCGGGAATGCAGCCAGAAGCGGCGTTGGAAACGGCGGAAGTACTTGCTGGCGCCACGGCAATACAGCCACAATCGACGGGGTAAACGGCGGAAGTACTTGCTGGCACCTCGAGAATGCAGCCAGAAGCGGCGTTGGAACCGGCGGAAGTATTTGCTGGCGCCACGACAATACAGCCACAATCGACGGGGGAAACGGCGGAAGTACTTGCTGGCACCTCGGGAATGCAGCCAGAAGCGACGTTGGAACCGGCGGAAGTATTTGCTGGCCCCACTGCAATACAGCAACAATTGACGGGCGAAACGGCGGAAGTACTTGCTGACACCTCGGGAATGCAGCCAGAAGCGGCGTTGGAACCGGCGGAAGTATTTGCTGGCGCCACGGCAATACAGCCACAATCGACGGGGGAAACGGCGGAAGTACTTGCTGGCACCTCGGGAATGCAGCCAGAAGCGGCGTTGGAACCGGCGGAAGTATTTGCTGGCGCCACGGCAATACAGCCACAATCGACGGGGGAAACGGCGGAAGTACTTGCTGGCACCTCGGGAATGCAGCCAGAAGCGACGTTGGAACCGGCGGAAGTATTTGCTGGCCCCACTGCAATACAGCAACAATTGACGGGCGAAACGGCGGAAGTACTTGCTGACACCTCGGGAATGCAGCCAGAAGCGGCGTTGGAACCGGCGGAAGTATTTGCTGGCGCCACGGCAATACAGCCACAATCGACGGGGGAAACGGCGGAAGTACTTGCTGGCACCTCGGGAATGCAGCCAGAAGCGGCGTTGGAACCGGCGGAAGTATTTGCTGGCGCCACGGCAATACAGCCACAATCGACGGGGGAAATGGCGGAAGTACTTGCTGGCACCTCGGGAATGCAGCCAGAAGCGGTGTTGGAATCGGCGGAAGTACTTGCTGGCGCCACGGCAATACAGCCACAATCGACGGGTAAACGGCGGAAGTACTTGCTGGCACCTCGGGAATGCAGCCAGAAGCGGCGTTGGAACCGGCGGAAGTATTTGCTGGCGCCACGGCAATACAGCCACAATCGACGGGGGAAACGGCGGAAGTACTTGCTGGCACCTCGGGAATGCAGCCAGAAGCGACGTTGGAACCGGCGGAAGTATTTGCTGGCGCCACGGCAATACAGCCACAATCGACGGGGGAAACGGCAGAAGTACTTGCTGGCATCTCGGAAATGCAGCCAGAAGCGGCGTTGGAACCGGCGGAAGTATTTGCTGGCGCCACGGCAATACAGCCACAATCGACGGGGGAAACGGCGGAAGTACTTGCTGGCACCTCGGGAATGCAGCCAGAAGCGGCGTTGGAACCGGCGGAAGTATTTGCTGGCGCCACGGCAATACAGCCACAATCGACGGGGGAAACGGCGGAAGTACTTGCTGGCACCTCGGGAATACAGCCAGAATCGATGGATGATATTCCAGTAATTACCTGTAGTTGTGGAAGAAGCCAACAAAAGCAGGAAATTTTAGAAAAGCTGCGGGAAGAAAGGTTCGCACAAACAATCGAACATTTGAAACTGGAACAAAAGATAAAAAATTGGCAAAAGGAAAAGGAAGTGGAAATCTGCCAACAAGAAATGGATAGGCTCGAAAATGCAAAAAAAATGATATTTTTGCCGGAGCAATCCAATTTCAGGAAAGCCAAATAAGAATAGAGGAATATGAATGCAAGGCGAAAGCAGAACGAAGGCGACAAATTATTAATGAAAACAAGCATGAAGAAATTATTAAAAAACTGGAAGAGCAATTAGTAGATGATACTTTCCTAGCGGCGGGCGGTGTTGAAATTCTGTTAACCCAAGAGGATAGGCCAAAAGCAACAAGGGCTGGAACAGATTCACCATTACCGGGAAGAAAAAGAGCATGTCAATAATTATTGGCGTGATGAATTTCAGTTGGTTGACTTTCAAATGTATGCTGATTATTTGAAATGGTCCCGGAAAAGTTTATTCTCTGAAATACTAAAAGGACGACACTTATTGATGAATTTCAGTTTTCAGTTGGTTGAAGTTTCAAATGTATGCTGGTTATTTGAAATGGTCCCGGAAAAGTTTATTCTCTGAAATACTAAAAGGACGACACTTATTGATGAATTTCAGTTTTCAGTTGGTTGAAGTTTCAAATGTATGCTGATTATTTGAAATGGTCCCGGAAAAGTTTATTCTCTGAAATACTAAAAGGACGACACTTATTGATGAATTTCAGTTTTCAGTTGGTTGAAGTTTCAAATGTATGCTGATTATTTGAAATGGTCCCGGACAATTAGGAATTTGAATTGGAATAAAAAACACTTAATGACTGCTTTGTATATCTTTATCGATTGAAAACTGATGTATTTATAACTGAACTGAACATACAACCATTTGCACATGATTCTCTTTGAACATTCTCCAGTGCGTGGCTGCTTAATCTTTGATGTCTTTCACATGGGACATTTCTTCTGCCATGAAGTCAGTAGCTGCCATTCTTCTCTCCAGTTCTACAGCTGATCTGAAACCAAGTGAACTGAGTACTCAAATAATACCACTGATTGATTGTTATTGCCAATGTTACTCGGTCTGATTCCAACCGGCCCACCATGAACCTGTTGCTCCGTCGTAGTGTGTATGACTGGTGAGGGAATATCTCAGGCCTGTCTTGCTGCCACAAAACCCAAAGCTGTAATCGCCCTGGTTGTCATTTCGGCAGTTGTCATTGCAACCGATGCAATGTGCGTGGGTGTCAGTTGTTGCCTGTATGAATTTTGGATGTCGATGTTGCCATTTTGCGATTTCTTCTTTTTTTTTTGAAGTGTTAGTTGTGCCAGCCGCATGGGTCCACGTTGTTCTAGTGTAGTTAAATGGTCAATGATGATCCTTGTGATCTCCCGAAAGTTCACGAGTAATGTGAATGCTTGGCGATATGTTTCAAGTAGCTCGTTGAGTGACAATGCGTTTTGAACGCCCAATGTGATCAAACTTAAATATTTAAGCACCAACTTGTTTGAAAAACAACAATGAGAAGGGGTGCCACCAAGGGAAATTCAAGCAAGGAAGCGCTGTGCTACTTGAATGAACAGTAACCAAAGAAAACCCCAACTAAGAAACGCTATGTGAATCGCTGAACTATTTTAAAGGATGCAAACAAGAAAATTGCCAATAAAAAGTGATGTGGAAAGCACTAAACCACTAAGCACGCCACCAACACGAAAAAAATGCCAAAAAACTCACTAAGATGTTTGAAAAAACTCCAACAAGGGAAACTGCCAACAATGAAGCGCTTCGGGAAGCGCTAAACTGCCTTAAGGGCCATCAACACGAATGATGCCAAGAAATAACTCAGTTGTTTGAAAAAACTCCAACAAAGGAAAATGCCAACAATGGAGCGCTTTGGGAAGCGCTAAACTGCCTAAACAGCCACCAACGCGAAAAAATGCTGAGAAATCACTATGTTGTTTGAAAAAACTCCAACAAAGGAAAATGCCAACAATGGAGCGCTTTGGGAAGCGCTAAACTGCTTAAAGTGTCAATAACATGAAAAATGCCATGAAAAATCACTAAGTTATTTGAAAAACACTCCAATAAAGGAAAATCCAACAATGGAGCGCTATGGAAAGCGCTAAACTGTTTAAAGGCCAATAACACACACAAAAAAGACCAAGAATCGAAATTCCAAGAATTCACACGAAAAATCACGAAAAACCACCAATATTTCACTAATTCATTTGCACAAAACTCCAACAAGGGAGCGCCATTGTGAGCGCAGAGCTACTTGAGAGGCCAATAACACGAAAAAAAATCCAGAATAGAAATGTCCAAAATTCACTAAAAACCACCAATATTTCGTAAATTCACTAATTCCTCACAGGAGGCACCAATAATTGTTGGGGGAAAACAATTAGGAATTTGAATTCGAATAAAAAACAATGACTGCTTTGTATATCTTTATCGATTGAAAACTGATGTATTTATAACCCAAATGCGCTGTCGTCTGTTTCTGTTGAATGTCTCTTGTAGAATGAAATCTAATATGAACTGCTTCTGTTGAAGGCTTTCTGACGAATGAATACAATATGCATATCCACCGTTCTTTCTCTTGTCTTTCCTTCTCAACACCATTCGCCTCTCTTGGTTTTCTCCAGCGGTGTATGTATGAGATCGTCATGTTTGATATTTCTACATTGCGTTCATGTGTGAGATCATGATACAATCTGTTTGTATCTCTGCCCCGCTTAGCTTGTTCAAGGACATTCGCTCTTTGTTCCAGGTCACCAACCTTCTGGGCAAGAAATTTCTTTACAATTAGTAATTGCTGTATTTGAGCTAGAGCACTGTTTTCAAATCAATTAATTCTCGTGTTTTCGTTTAAGTGGAGTGTTATGGAAAAGAAATTACAAAATTTTCTGTTTTTTTTTTCTTAAATAAAAAAAGTATTCGTGGGAAAAAATAGAATTAATAATTATTATTATTGTTTCGCGCCCTTCGCGCATTTTTAATTGTTTTACATTTTAAGAAAAAACTGAAATTTTAGAAAAACCAGAAAAATAATTTAAAAAAAATATCGTATAATAAAATTTTTACCGAAATCCGCACATACGGAACAGTTAACAGCCGACCTTTGAATTTTGTTTATCACCAGTCGAGTCAGCTAAACAAAATAAATCTGAAAAGCATAACGCCTGCCGCACACTTGAACTAAGCGAGCTAAACTACGTAAGCTAAGTTTCTGGCTGAAAGTAAAATATTCATCATTTGCATTGGTCGTCGCACACTTCAGCGAAGCTTTGAAACTAAGTCGCCTGGTCATGAGCGACACGAACTAAGCTCTTTCACGTGGTTCAGACCTCAACTACGCGAACGAGCTTCGCGAGCATCGCTGACTATAATTGATACGTACTTTCGGTATTATACAGTGTAGAATCGATGCTTGCAAAAGTGTAGTATGTTTTCTTTATTTTGTGATAGTTTCTTGTCGACACAGATGTGTAAGTGTTAGGTGGAAAAGGTTTAGTAATAATTTATCGATACTGTACTTGCACATTATATCTCTCTGACGGCTCAAATAGAACTGATGGAATGAATTTACCAAAAATATCGCCGCGTAGCTTAGTTCAAGTGTGCAACGGGGTTAGCGAGCCTAGCTAAGCTATGTAACTACAGCGAGGCTCGCCCGCATAGCGTAGTTTAATTGTGCGGAAATTTACGCAGTTTAAAGATAGTTGTCGATACGTAAAGTGACCAGATTTTTTGAGGACAAATTCAGTACATTTTTTATTTTGGGCTATTAATGAAATAAAACAACAAAATTAAATTATTAAATGTATTTATATTAATTATTCCTAATGAAAATAAAAAAAATTGAGAATATTCTACGATATAAGAAATACAGATCAGATTTCATAGCGCATATTGTCTTTGTTTAGATTAATGTCGAAACACCGCGCCGCCACTCAAGCAGCGTGTCAACGTTAGAATTTTTTACATACATAACTCAACACCATGTATATTCCATGTAAGGATGTAAAACTGTTTTTTTTTTCAATAAATTTGTTTTAAAATTCTTTTTTAAGCTTTTTTTTTTCTTTACACCCTGAGAGAAAGAAATTCGCGTGGCGTCTGTTTGCAATTTTTTTGTATTAAGTATTTTTTTGGTTTTTCGTTTGATTCGATTTCTCTTCAAATTTTTCTCTTTAATGTTTTCCTAGAAAAATAACAGTATTTTTATTTGATCGATTTCTGTCATAGAGATACATTAACTGGAGATTTCGTTTCCTCCGTTTTCATACAAAATTATGTAGGAGAAATAGTCACTATTTTATATTCTCTCCCGCTTCCAAACGATTCAAGCCCAAGTTTTAGATATAATATACATGTATATTTAGAAATATTTTCAAAATCAGTACAATATTCAGTACAAATTTTAAATCAGTACATAGCCATGAAAATCAGTACCTGTACTGAATAAATCAGTACGTCTGGTCACTTTATCGATACGTAAAGCAAACGCTAATAGAATTAATGCGTGAGCATCCGACATGATGAATAAAACTGTGAAAATAATCTGATTTATGAAATAAAGACTGCGTAAACTTGACGTAAAGAATGCGTTGTGTGTGGGCAAGGCAAAACTGCACAATTGCGCATGCGTGCATGTGTAGTGTAATGGGCCTATTAGAAAATCATTTTGATTCTCCTATGTATTACTTGCAATTTAGGAGGAATATTAGTATTATTTATTGTGACAACGATTTTTCTTACAAATAATTCTTACTATATGTTTCAGAGCTATGAGTATTATAGTAGCACCCACTCTAACAAACTATACCATATTGTAATTTGGCTTGTACCAAACTGTCATAAATCATTACTAATAAATTTTCAGAACAGTATTTACTTAAACGATAAAACTTACGTACAGCATTTAAGAAATAGTTTTTTAAAAATTCAGAATGGACAGACCAATTTAATTTACTATCAATTAAAATACCTAAATATTTAAAAGAGTCAACAACTTCAATATTGAAGCAGTTTGAAGAACAAGTCATATCAACACAAAAAGAAACAGAATTTAATGAGTGAAGACTACAGTCGCAACAAACATCCAAAAAGAAATATAACAATTATTTTATAACCTTTCAAAGCAGAGATGCAAACCAAGACTTTTTTACAGTTGGTTCGGTTTTGGTTTAAGCATGAACCTTCTTTTTGGTTTTTGGTTTGGTTTTGGTTTCTAAATATTTCAAAATTTGGTTTTGATTTGGTTCTGGTTTAAAGACTACATAATTTTTGGTTTTGGTTTTGGTTTGGTTTTGGTTTTGGTTCAGCAGAAATATGTCTTTTTTCTTAGTTGTTGTGACAGAAATGAAGGAAGCCAATGTAGATTTGCTTGACAAAATTTTTTCAGCTGTTTTATTTGTTATTACGTCGTAGGATTCGGAGTGCTTTTGTTAAGATGCCGCATTAAATTTTCTGGGTGATAATTTGTCATAACAATACTACACTAATTGCACTTACTGCTATTTGTTATTGAATCACAAACAAATTTTTTAAAAACCGGGTATTTTCTATCTTTTTTTTCTTTTGGGTAATACTAAAAAAATTATTATTAAACTCAAAAATATACAGACTTGCTTACATTTGTCATTTAGATATGAATTTTATATCTTTTAATTTTAAGTATATTCTTCCTTCTTGTGTTTGTTTCTGTTTTTATTTTAATTATGATTTCACTAAATGAAAAACTATGTTGTGTTTGATTACTCGTTAAAAACAAATTTGAAAACTGGCAAACTGTTGAATGTTGATTAACCATCGTTTTTATAAGAAAATGTAGTAGACTTTTTTAGTTTTTTTTAAAAGGAAAATGTAAATTATAGGACAATTTTTTCTGTTGAACCGAACCAAAAACTAATAGAAAAATTTCGGTTTATGGTTCGGTTCAAGTATTAATTTTAAAAGTGGTTTGGTTTTGGTTTTGGTTTTTGTTCGGAAAATTTCGATGGTTCAGTGGTTTTGGTTCGGTTCAAAGTGGTTCAAAGAAACCGGTTTGCATCTCTGTTTCAAAGTCTATGCCAATTATTTCTATTAAGAACTGTTATGAAACTAACCCCCTTATTCTGAATGCAGTCATAACAAGTTCTGACTGGCATAAAATGACGTCATTGTCATAACTTTTTTTTTAATACTATTTGGTATTCTGGCGCGCTCATAACTAACAACTGTCATAAAAAAATATCATAAGTTCTGACCGACAATATTTTAGATCACAACGGAATTTTATATGGGTTCTCTGAGTGATTCAATTGATAAACATGGAATAATTTCCACCATTCTTTTCAACACACAAATAATTTTACATCGATAGAAAAATTTCAAACCCATACAAACATTTTCGATACTATTTCTCAAATAACCACGAAAGCTCGCTCAAATTATACCAGTTTTAAAGTGTTATAAATTCATATTTTGGACATATTATGACCCGTTCGCCAGAATAGGAATTTTCGTACCAGTCATAATTTCAGTCAGAACATTATTGTCATAAATATTTCTGACCGCAAAACTGTCACAATGCCAGAATAAGCATGTAATACTCCTAAAATTTTTTTTTGTTTTTTAAGTTTTAAAATCACAAAAACTTTGAAAGATTTTTAAAACCAAATTTAATTTTTGTATTTTGTTTATCATTTTTTACGTTTAAATTAAATAATATTACAAATATTTTTTTTTAATTTCTTCTTGTTTTTGTTTGTTTTAGTAATAATTTTTAAAAGTGAAGGAATTTATGGAATATATAATATTGGAAAAACAATGTTTGTATGTAAAGTTAATAAGAAAACAATGAAAACAATTCAAATAAGTGTTTTTCTTTTCGGTTCTAAATATATGTTAATCTGAGTCCATATTCCAGCGTCTACGTTGATAAGGCTCTGGAGTTCCTGGAAGCTCTGGACGCCGAATTATTTCATCTTCTTCGGCAATTTCTTCATCATCATCTTCCTCGTCTTCAGTATCTTCATTGTCATCAATTACTATAGGATCGATTATTTCGTTATTTTCCAAATTTGATTCTCTGAAAATATGAAGAAAAAAAAGTTTCATAGATTTCCTTTAATGACTAAATTTAGATTACATACGTTTCGATTTCATAATTTTCTTCTGGATTATCATCAATATAATCATTTTTAGAGTCTCCATTTGTTATAATGTAATCTTTGAAATCGTTCTCAATTAAATCGTTTTCATTTCTAGCGATTTCTTCAACTACATCTTGATTGTCCGGTTCCACATCTTGATCATTAATTAATTCCAAATTATCAGCATTTGGTAAAAATGATTCGATTTCTGTTTTTGTTCTTACAATTTCATATTCAATCAATATTTTTCGAAGATTTTGCATTGGTAAATCAAAAATAATCGCAATAATAGTTGATATAAGAACTATTAAAAGTATTTCTTTAATATTTATCTAAAAAATAGTAATTAATAGTAATTCTTTTCGAGATTTCCTAAACATAATTCCTTACCAAATTATCCAAATTAAATTGAAAATATTCCTTATTATCAGCTACATTATAAATAATAACAACATATAAAACTAATTGCATTGGATATGATATATTATTTAAAAATATGAAAAATTTCATTGCTAAACTATTAAATTCATATTTCGATAAAATGAATATAATCCATCCTAAACTAAGTGATAATAATAATGGTGACCATGATGAATATATTGCCGCTTCTAATGGATCATAGACAAAATCGAAATTCATACTATTTGCTGGATACCAAAAACACCAAAATAAACTCAATATTGATGAGAACCATCCAATTGTTGTGGCACCTTTTGATAAAACAATATCATTGCTGTATATTTTAATTGCGATACCAGTTCCGATACCAATCAAATATGATGTGGCACGATGTAATGGTGATGCATATAATATATTGGCGGTACGATAAAATTGACTGACACTGTGTACATAATAAATTAAAAAAATATAATATGAAATTCTTTTTCGAAATATTTAAAACTTAACTTCATTCCATGAAATAGTATTGATGAGAGACGATCATTTAATGTACGGGAATATCGTACAGCAACCGAAATTGTATGTATCAAACCATAAATACCCAATGCAAAATCTGAATTATTATAATATAGCCAAACTATTAGTGGTGTGATTAGAAATAATTGTATATCAATTGCTAGTTGAATTGAAAATGGTGCACACTAGAATTAAAAGTATGATTATTGAACATATTTGAATTATATGAAAAGATTAAATGGAGCAAAAACTTGCGATTTTAATATTATTTATCCTTTTCATTTTAAAGGCCGGACTGCCAAAGGACAAAAATGTTGATGGGACTCGAGCGTAAAACACTCAAAACCATTGTGGATATTGTGATAGGACATTGCTCCTTAAACGAACACATGTGGAAAATAGGGGTGGCCGAGAGAACATTTTTTGTGTAAATGCCCAGGCTTTTCTAGAACCAGACTTGCTACACTAGGTTCGTGCACTCTGAGTAAGGAGGGGCTAGCTAACTTGAACCTAAATACGGTGCTGATCTTCATTAGAAGGACAAACCGAATCCGGGAAGAGACCTAACCTCTCAACCAACCTTTTTAGGAGGAGGCACAATGGGCCAGTCTTAACTGGCTACGTGCTAAGGCCCACAACTGTGCGGGCCTCTCCAATACATGTACATAAAGTGACCAGTTTCCAGAGCCTTTCAATGACATAAAATATATTGTAAATGAAGTCGTAGCATTTTTTAGGGAGTAATATAGAAAAAGTGAAGAGTCTCCTGTCGTGCTATTCACGTGGGACACTTTTTCTGTCAGGGTTTTGAGAGACCAAAATCTCTGTTCATATATCTTCATCATAACATAACTTAAGTGTTCTTGCTCCATTTTGAATACAAAATAATTCTTTTGTTTTACCATTTCTTCAATATTTTTAACATTTTGTGTTGCAAAAAAATATCGCCACATATTTTGTTCACATAATTTCGAATTATTTTCTATTAAACTGTTCCATAATGGACCGGAACCAAGGAACGGAAGAATCCAGGTCTGAAAGAAAAGCACTGCAAATAATGTTGGTAATGATCTGGAAAAAAGAATAATCATAAATTCATTGGTATAGGTCCTATACTAGAGGATATTAAAAAAATTTTTAGTTACCTAAGGAATTTCCCAACAAATCTTCGTAAAACAGAAATATTTGTTTTCAATTCCATCTCATTGCACATTTGATATGCTGATAATATTCCATTTATTAATAAAAATATATCCAAATAGATGAACGGTGTCCGTAATGGTATCGTCAGCGGATGACTTAACGTTTTCATAAGTTTATTACGATTGATTATTGGTAAATGACCCAACATTAGAAATTTTAAAAACAAATACATAAATATAATTGATATAAATTTTAAGATATGTAAAATTGAATCATTTAAATCATGTTTTCGCGTAAATAATTGTTGGCTTGTTCGTTTTAAAGAAAATGAAAGGAGGACTTTTTTTGTGAATTGAAAAATTTCTGAAATAATAAGAAAGAATAAGTTAAATTTTTAGTTGGAAAAACTATGTTTTTTTACAAAAATTATTATTATACCTGATTCTGTTTTTGCGACATTAGTAGTATCTTCTTTGTTTGTAGTTTTTAAATATTTTGATAAGAAATTATAAGATTCCGTCATTAGAATTGACCAATAATCAGTTAAAGTCGCTAGAAGAACTGCTATCAAAAATATCCCATAAAATCCACTGGAATTTTATTAAAAATATAAATTAAATTTAATTAATTATTCAAATAGGAAGAGCCATCCATCAGTAAGACACTTTTTATGCGAATAACAGTTATGGACTTAGGTTAGATTGGATTCATAGTCATCTCTTCAAGAGACCAAGAATAGTCAGTAATTAGTTCCATTATGTTATATATTCCAGAAAACTATATCCTAAAAAGTTGCGACGTTTACGAGAAGCTGTTGGGCATTCTCAAAGGATATATGTTATTTTCTTTGCCATTCCCATAACCTCTCTACCGACAGAGATCTTTTTGTATCATGCTTGTTTCCTTAATAAACGTGAAAAAATGTCCTAATTTGCGTATGTAATTCGTTCATATCCCAGCTCTTGATATGCCGTGTCTTTCAATGATGCACCAGCGTATGTTTTCCTCCCTAACAATTTAGGCCTGGAATTCCCGATTTGTGTGCATAGGGATTGGATTTGACTACGGTTAAACCGTTATTTCCCCGCACTCTCCCTCCTATCATATACTATATCTTCCTGGCTTATCTATCAGCCGACTTGTTGCCCTCAATTGTGCAGTGAAGTAGAAGTTATGGAATTAATTTTTAATAATTTAAATCTAGGAAATTAGTCAAGTCTTTTTCAGAAAAAAAGAATGTATGAGACAAACTAATTCAGAGTATTTTAAAGTGGTCTTTCCTTGAAACTCTGTATTTTTAAATAAAAATTAAAACTTTTAACGATTTTCTGAAAGTTTCATGACAACCAATTCTTTAAAACCAAATTTCTGTTCAATTAAAATAGACATTTTGATTGAAAACTTCCAATTTTTGATATCGCCAGTGTCCTGTCTCATGGTTTCTGCTCTTCCATTGCATTTTCTTTTCATATAATTACATTGTAAATTGTAATTTCCAATTTGTTGTTATTAAATTGATAATATTTTTATTATTTCTAACATAACAATCGTCTTCATCAATTTGTAAATGAAATGTAATTCCAGTTTTATTATAAATTTTTAAATTATTTTCAAACATTCCACGAACTGCATTTGCATCACACGCATTTGGTATACAAACTCCCCAATTGATAGTTGTATATCGTGGAACAAAATGTAAAGGCTATAGAAAATCAAGAAAAACAAATGAAAATTGTTCTATAAAAACCATATAGAAATGAAGTTTCTGAGAGAAGAATCTCATACAAAAACTCCATCTATAAATTTAATTTAACTAACATTTCCAAGATGACTTTTTAAGAAACCACGTCCCTGTAGTAAATGAACTGGTAATTTTAAATCTTGTTCGTTTGTTTGTATATCGATATGAGCCAAACAATATTTTCCTTTAATCCGTACCGATTGATCTGTTGTAACTTTAACAGTTGCTTTAATTTGTGTACAAGTTTCGAAATCACCAAATTGATTGATATCACCACGTAATAGTCCGGATGTTATTTTTGCAGATGAATCTAACACTATCATAAGAAATAATAAAAAAATCAGAGTCTTTTAATACTAAATAGGAATCCGTTACTTACTTTGTAGCGTCCACAATTTATATCCTCGAAGTTGACGATGAAATATTTGTAATTGTTTTTTACATTCAATATTATCAACTCGATTTGAATTTAATACGAAATTTGGTAGCTTCTGTAATAAATCTTCCAATTGTTCTTGACTTATTGGTTCTGAAGATTTTCCACCAACATCCGAAATATTTCCGTTCACCATCGGTAATATATTATCAATAATATCATTTGATAGAAGTAAATTAAATGGCCAACGATTTAAATATGACCACCAAGTTTCAGTTATTTCAGTTTCTGATTTTTGTTCATCATTGGTTTCTTCGGTTTTCTTAAAGGATGTTAACCAATCAATCATTTTATTATCAGTTTTATTATTTAACGTTTCAGTTCCACCAAAACCGATAATACCAAGAATTGCGGATAATGAAAATGATAATTTTCCTTCAGCTTCTTCGATTTCAGTATTTTCTTCGTCGTTTTGTTCATTTTCAATTGTTTTAAATACCGATTGTGATGTTGTATCTTTCGTTGTAGTTTCTGATTCCACTGAAACCGTGGGATCAGTTTTATGTACTTTTTCGAATTTAAATTCAAACGCTTCTTCATGTTCGGTTCCATCATCATTTACGTGAACAACTTTAACAATTTTCTTAAATTTTGAAGTACTATCACTGTCACGAACAGATTTTCTTGGATGTTTATTTGTGTCATCATGACGATTTGATGGTCCGGTTAAATCACGTAATTTAAAGCCATCAGTTAAATATGGCAAAATCAAAAATATAATTAAATATAAATAAACATTTTTATAAAGTTTAGATTTCGAAAACATTTAAAAAACCGAAAAACGTAAAACTATTTCTAAAATATTGAAATTTTCTAATTAAATGGATTTATTTTTTTCTTAACACAAAAAAAAAAAAAAATTAAGAAAATAAAAATAATTTATATTTTTAATATTTTCGTTGTTTTCACGAGAAAATCTCTTGGCTCACTGTCGAATTTTCGAATTTTGACCATTTATTGTGGCTACACATGATGTTATTTTTAGATTAAGATTTTCAGACACGGACTAGGATGATGTATTTCAAGAATTGGGATTTTATCTTTTGGCAAAATGAATAACGAATTTTAAATTTGATAATTTACTTTGAAATTAGCAAAATTTTTGGTATTAGGGAAAATAAAAATGTATTTCCATCGCCGCCCACCATTTATTAGAAATGGAGGAAATGGAACTGGCTAAAAGTGCAAAACTAAAATCACCTTTCAAAAATATTTACAAACGGAAATTGAAAATAAATAAATTATTTCCAGTTTTATTTCGGAATTTATTTAGCAACTCATTAATGAAAGAATATAAAGATTGCGCATTGCGCGTGTCTGCCATTTTGAATTTTTATTTTCATATTTTTATGGCATCACGTGTGACCTCATTTCTCATATTTCAAATTCATTTTTTTTTTGCACTTACGTCACTCGAGACATGAAATACATTGTTTGTGTGAAAAATCACGATTATTTATTTGAAAGGATATCACACGTTATGCCATAAAAGTATGAAAATAAAAATTTAAAATGGCTGACATGCGCAATACACAATTTTTATATTCTTTCATTCACGGGCCCGGAACAGTATAAATTATACTGAAGATAAACTATCAGTTTATTCTACATAATCCATCAGCAGGTTTATGGGCAGACTAAACCGGTACGTTTTTGACCAAAAAAATTCGCACATAAACTTGGACCGTACCGGATCAATTTAGTAAATTAGTTTGAAACCGGACTGGTATGATGTTGGTGCATAAACTGCTTTGGACGAAAACAAAGACGAAACATAACTTAACGTTTTATTATAAATGGAAAAATCTTACTGATGCGATTTTTAAGTTTTTAGTAACAAAGAGCTTTAATCTTCTATCTATATAAATAAAAATTAAATGCTGTTCGTTGCTAAGCACACCACTTGAGAACGGCTGAACCGATTTCGCTCATTTTTTTGTTTAAATGTTCGTGGTAGTCCGAATAAGGTTCTTACGGACAGAAAAATCGGAAAATTTGCCCGGAAAATTGGTAAAAGCCTGAAAAAACTGAAAATGCTTTTCTTCAATGGGATTTTTGTTTTTTTCTCATTTTTACTTTGTTTACACATTTTCAATAGCTTTTTACAAATCCACAAAACGATCACAAACAAATTTATTGAAATTTGGACAGGACAACGTCTGTCGGGTCAACTAGTTTATAATAAAAAGTGAGGTTAAAATAAAAGCGCACATGAACTCAATAGCTGAAAGGACCGAACCAGTCCACACGTACCGGTTCGGTCTGCACATAAACGTGGTGAATTTAATTACTTTAAGGATTTAATAAAATACAAAACAAAATTAATATATTTTGAGAAAATTGCAAATTTTTATTAGTTTTTTTTTTAATTGTTTTTAAATTCTTTTCTTTGTTTTTTTTTATACACTATAAAAACAAATTGTTTTCTTTTATTTTTAACTCAAAATAAATTACATTTTATTTAATTACAAATTTCTAATTCAATTAAGTTTTAAATAATAATAATTTTAAATACGTTTTTTTTTTTAAATTGGTTTTGGAATGTTATAAGTTTTTTTTTTTTGTTTTTATTATTTTTTAGTTTTGTAGCAAAATAAAAACGAAATAAAAATTATTATTAAAAACAATTATTTTGTTTTCATAAAAATAAAAAATTAGAAATGAAAAACAAAATCTTTTTTTTTTTGTTTTAATAAATAAAATAAATTAGATATTTTTTTGATAGAATTTTTGTATTTTTTTTAGGTTTTTTACTTAAATTAATTTAAAATAATTAAAAATAAATATATTACTTTAAATTTTCTTTTTTTTTTGGGTTCACTATTTGCAATCAAATTCCTCGGTGCTTGCAGTGTGCGCACAAAACGCAAACTAATTTTATACATTTTTAATTATTTTATATATTTTTTTTAAATAATTTTTGTTACATATTTTTTTTTTGTCAGGTTTTTAAATGTTTTTAAAAGTTAATTTGATTTATTGAGTTTCTTTCTTGTTATTTGATAATTTTAGTGAATAAATATTTTTCATAATTTTCTTGTTTTTTTAAATATAATTATTAATAAAATTTTTATGAATATATTTTTTTTAAATTTAGATAAATTCTTTTTCGGTTTTGTTCCTTAGTTTTTGTTCTTTTTATTTTATGAGTGTTTTTTTTAAAAGTTTAGATTAAAAAACAAAAAAAAAGTATTTTGAGTGTTTTTGTAAAAAAGAAAATTTTTTATAAACGGTTTTTTTTTTAAATTTTGAAAAATATGTTTTTAAAATTTTTCTTTTACAAATTTTTTTTTTAGGTTTTACTTTCTTTTCTTTACAATTCCTTCGTGTTTTGTTTATTTTTCTTTAATAAATTATTTAATTATTACATATTTTAAAATATTTGGTCCTTAAATGTTTTAAAAATAAAACAAAATATTAATAGTAGAAAGTATTCAGGAGTGAATTGAATTAAAATAGGAAATGTGAGGACTTTTTTATGTTTATCATATTTTTACAGGCAAAAGTGCCTCTCAAGTAAAACAATTTTATGAATGCGAACTGAAACTTAATAGTGAAAAAGAAACTAATTAAACTTTTTCGTGTTCTAACTTTTCCATTCGGGTTATTCAAAAACAAGGAGTTTACCATATAAGTTCATTTTTTTAAAATTTTGAATTAATTTACTTTTTTTTAGTGTCATAACGACTTTTGTATTGGAAGAACCGTCATATATTTTCAAATGAGAGTTTAAGTACCTGCTTTGTTTTATATGTGGCATAGTACACCAATACCTCGCTTTACGGCCTAAATAAGTTCTGGAAAAGTTGGCCGTAACGCGAAAAGCCGTATAACGAATCAATTATGTTTTGTACCAGCGCTGAGAAACTGAAAGTAAACAGAAGGTCCATAACAGAATGTACAGCATTTTATTTTGGCCGTATAGCGAAATATTGGGGGCCGTAAATCGAAAAAGTGCTATAATTAAAAAAGGCCGTATAAAGAGCGGCCGTATAGCGAGGTATAGGTGTACTAAGAAGTAGTGTATTTTAGTGGACACAATATGTCTGTATTGCGAACGTAAACATTACAAAAATGGTCTTCTTTTTTTGGACCTTTCAATTGCTTTTTCACAATTATAGTATTAGCAACGTTTCGTTGAATTTCTCGACCATAATAATTGCTGTATTTTTCCTAAATTATTACGGTTTTTATAATTTCAATATTTTCTGATAACCTTTTTATTTGGTTCAAATTGGAAAGTATTTTTCTGAATTTAAGGTGTGTGAAAAAAAGCATATATCAAAAATTGATTCATTTGTTTCAGAAGAACACAAATTTAGTGAGGATTGTCTGGGAGACAAGATTTGAAGTCATTTCTGATCACCAACAACTTCATGGCTGCTACAATCATTGGAAAATAGACATTAAAATTGAAGTTTATAAACTGAAAATTATAGAATTCACTCCTGAAAACTGTTATTAACATAAAAATCAACGTGAAATAAAAAAATTCATAAAAACAAAAGGAACGTTCATTGAAAATTGAGTTTGAATCAAAAATTAAATGCAGCAATTTTGTCGTTTAATTAAAATATTAATACTCCTTCCGTCCGAAAATATGATAAAAAAATATACAGATTTGAATTAAGTTTGTAATTTAACATAAAAATCAAATAAATGACAAAAGTTAATATTGTACTTATGAAGAAAAGGAAATTATTGAATAAACTATATAGAAACTGAAAATCGTCCTATAGCTGATAAAAGCTTGTTAAAAATGCGACAGAAAAACTGTCAAAACTAACAATATTTCAAGGTTTTGTTCTTCATAACTTTTTTCCTCTTTTGAAAATTTCTTCTAATTTGTAGGTAACCTAGATCCTAATAACATAAATCTAATTTGCAAATTATATTCAAATCGGTGTATTGGTTTTTAAAGTACATCAAAAAAACTATATAAAGAATGTTATTTTCTCCTAGGATTATTTCTTTCTCCACTATCCTTAAACCGATTTTACTGAAATTTAACATGGTATCGTCCATTTGTGTATTTAACCAATATAATTAATTTTAACAAAATTGCTTTACAAATTTTCAAACTTAATTCGAAAAAACTATATAAAAAAAGACCAAAACAATCTGGTCTTCCTGGTTTTTGCTTAATAAGTTCACTCTCCCTTGGTCGATTTTGCTGAAATACAATACCAAACCAAGTTAAGGAATAACCAACTCATATTCTAAATGTCAACAAAATCGGATAATGCGTTTTTGAGTTATCTTGTACACGGACGGACGGACAGACGAGCTTGCAGTACCATAGGGCATAAAAATGGACTTGGATTTGAATATAATAAAACTTACAAACTTTGTATACAAGATTTTCGGACGAAAGTATTATTAATTTAGTGTCGATAGGACTTTTAAAAATACTTAAATAATAATTAAATAAAATAAAATTTTTGATATTTTATTTTCTAATCTATTTCAATCCCTTTTAATAGGCAAAATTATATTTAATTATTGTTTTTAGTTTTTTATAGTTTTATTGAGTTTTTCGGTTTGTTTAGACATTTAAGGTAAGAGCGTTTAGTATTTTCAAAAATAAAATCTTAATTAAAAAAAAAGTTCCTTTTTCACTTAATTTTCTTTTTCTTTTATAGTTTTAGTATTTAATATCCTTTTTTTTGGTGGAAAATAGAAATATAACATTGTTTAAGATAAAACATTTTTAAAATTTATTTTTTCTTCTTATTTTCTTTTTATTTTTTTAATTAATTTTTAAATATAAAAAACAGCAAATTTCGATTTTTTATATATTTTTATTAATTAATATTCTTGTAATTGTTTTTTTTTGTTTTTTTTTTTTTAGTTTTTCTTTAATCCGGCTTAAAGAATATCATAAGACTTTCGTTTCAGTGTATATTAGATAAAAATTTAAAATATTTTCTTTTTTACATTTTCTTGTATATTTACATGTAAAGAGTGAAGTAAAAGGTGGTACATTTTTAGTGTTTTAGTATTTTTTTTAAAAAGAAAATTTCAATGATATTTTTATTGGAATACAATTTTTGACAATAATTTTTGTGTAAGACTTATTCTTTTATTTTTCAATTAATTTTTTTAATTTCCATCATTTTTTTTTTCTATTTCTGGAAATTTTTGGACCCTTTTCCATAATTTTCGAAATTATTTCAAAAATAATTTTATTATATATTTTTATTAATAAATCGATTTGAATATAAACGCTTCGAATCGAAATTTAGTTTTTATTTCAGACAAAAAGCCCTGGGATTTAATTCTATGGAATTCTTGGCGAGTAGTTCATTTTTTTAAAAAGATTTTCTATAATTCTACAACATGGGTGGGAAGACGACGAAGCTCACAGAACATATAATCAGAAGTTGAAGTCTCTTATAAAATTTTAACAACATCTAGCGTCGGACAAAAAACTAAGTAACCTTGGGTGTCAAATAGCGAGATATTTAAAATAGCTCAAAACCAATGAATTTTTCCAAAAATGCGAGATATTTCAAATTTCTCTTAGCTATAAATTAAAAATGATACCAACAACTCATGATGTAGTAATCTTTTCGTGATATGTACAATAAACTTAACATTTATGTTCATTTGACCTAGCACCACTTGCGACCCGTGGACCTCATGATGGTCATCCATGTTCTACAATTTGTTTGTATAAATCTGCAATCATTTAAGAAAAAAAAATGGCAGTGAATAACACTAAAATCATTGTTTCCTTCGTGTAGTTCTGATATTAGAGCTCGATATGTCTTTACAAAATGATAGTATGAAGTATTTTTTTATCAATTTCGAAAACGTAAAACTATTAAGTGGGTCTACTTTCGTGAATTTAAATGATTGCAGTTTAAACTTTAAAGTTAAATGTTGTATAATTGCTTTTTAATGTAAAATTATGAAAGAATTCATAGGAATTTATTACTTCAAGTCCATAATTTCTGATGAGATTACTTTTTAGGTTTTTATTTGGAAAAGTAACTGTTTGTAATGAAAAATATAATATAACTTCAATTATGAAATTCTGTATAAATATGGCGTCTTTTTCTCAAAAATGATTCTATCCGTTTCAAGAAATTTTGAGAGGAATTTTGAATTTTGATATTCACATTATTTGAAGTAATATAGAACAAGCAACTTTTTCTTGTTGATCGAATTAAAGAAGTCGATTAACACCAGAAATCAGTGCCAATTCAAGTTTTGTAACGTTCTGGTACATCTCAAATGTTTGAGGTATCAATTTTAAAAGCGTGGTAAGTTCTGATTTTGAGTTACCATATATGAGAAATTTTGCGAAATCATTCCAATATAAGTTGTACACGACAGTTTAAATATATCACGTTTTTTCTGTTATTTTAATAATTAAATTGTTTCTTCAAAAATTTCCATTTTCACGCCACCTTGTCTGTGTGTCGGGTCTTGTGCAAATGCAATAAGTGCATACGTCTTAAGTTTGGGCCTGTCTGAACTGAAAGAAGATGATTTCATTTTTTTTAAAGAGATAATCGAATATATTCGATCAAAATTTCAATTCGATGCATTTTATTCAAAAGTAGTGACGAATTTAATTAATTCATATTATTTACCATTTAATTTTTATATACTTGCTCGTAAAACTATTAAATTGAGATATCTTATTTAGGAAATAACAAATATTTACAAATTTTCTTTTTATAATATAATAATTTTTCTTTTTTTACTTATTTTGTCAAAATTAATGAAAGGACAGTCATTAAAAAAATGAATTTGATTGGAAAAATAAAGTAGTTTTCTTTTAATTAAATTGCTTTTTTTATATAAATATTAATAAATAATTATTATTAATGGTTTTTATATTAAATATTAATTACGGTTTTATCAAATTCATGTAAAGTATAAGCAATAGTTTTCTTCGTTGTTCGAAATTTACTCAAATATGTGTAATTTTTTCTTCCATCTTTTTATTTATTGCAAAAATAAAACAATTAATTTGGGAAAAGAAAAACTTCTTTAATAAAAAATTGAGATTATTCTTAATATCATAAATATTATTTAATAAACCTTTTTTGGTTCCTTTTTTCAAATAGGGACGAACATTTTAGATGTCGAATTGCAGAAAACTTTACGAATCTTGAAACGAGATTCTTTTCTAGAACATCTTTTTTTTTTGTTATGTACCAGAATTATGGATAAGCTCAATTTTTTTTGTAGTATAATATTTATTTCAAATGAACCTATTAAGATTGGGAAATATCAACTATATTCAGATATTTCTAATAAGTCCCATGGAAAACGGCTCAGGATTTAAGAATTTAACAGAATCTATATATTTTTCAAACTTATATCAATAACTGCTCTTCGAATACTAAATCTAGGTTTGGTTTACTTTATGGATTAAAGATATTCGATTTATATACAGCATTGGTCGGATTTTGTTCTAACAAAGGGAAAGCTCCCCAGGTGTAACATTGTTGTTGTAGTTGGTCCCAAATAAGGGAATTTAAAATTTGAAGCGTTTATTTCATTTAAGATGCTATTTTTTTTAGAATGATCCCATTTAGAGTAAAGACTACCCATTCTCCGAACACTTAAGTTTTTGATTTTCTTTTTTTTACTCTGAATACCTTTTTTTTAAAGTGCAAGTTCTTTGATTTTAGTAAAAATGATGGCAATCTTAAAATCTGTCACGAAATCATAATAGTTCGCATGGACACTGTCAGCAATAGAGTAGAATATGTTCCGAAAAAGAAAAGAATTAATTAACTTCATAAGAAATTTTGTATTATTTACTTTTTTTTTTCTTTTAGGAAGACTTAATTTGTTTTCCTATACCAGAAGTTAGTGATTCGATTGCTGTTATATTTAGAAAGAACTTACAATTCCATAAGATGAATCGCATTAATAGCTGGCAAGCGAACCCCGTTAGTAAAAATATTAATAAGTAAAGATATGTAAAATTCAAAAAAGCTTTTATTTAACATGAGTCAATTACATTAGGTCTTATGGTATGAGCTTAAAACTCTCATCATAAGAACTAATGTAATTTATGAATGAAAGAATGTACAGATTACGCCTTCCTATATTTCAAATTGTTTTTTTCTGCGCACCTACGTCACAGGTGATTGAATAAAAAAACATTTTTTGTATGAAAAATCACGATAATTTACTAAAAAGTGCTTCTTAAGGAAGTTTTTTCTTCTAATTATATTTTTTTAAATAAAATAAATGATCGCTACAAATTCGCGACGTTTTGTTATTAAAACAGTCATTTCTTTTACAAAAATGCATTTCTTGAATAATGTTTGTTCTTTTAGGAAACAATACAACCAAAATGTCTTTCTTTTCTGTCATTGTTATTATTGGAACACGGCACACCTTATTTTTTAATTTATACATTTTTTTAAATTATTTCTTTAGTTTTTGAAAGCACATCTCCTACGATGTCGTAAAAGTATGAAAAAAAAATTCAAAATGGCGCGTGGCGTAATCTGTATATTCTTTCATTCATGAATGTAATTCATTTATTCTAAATAAAAGCTATTTTAAACTTTCCATATCTTCTTTTTATTTATATCTTTGCCATTTGGATTTGTCATATAAAAAATATTGGGATAGATATGGTATGTGGAGTACGTTGGTAATTAGGACGTGAAATTCGTATCAGGTTTCTCTCGATAGCAATGTGTATACCGAAAACTTCTAATCCAATTTAATTAATAATATAGAATTTAAGCTCGCGCCCTAATTTAAATATAAAACTCAAAAAACTTTTAAATACAACTGTCTGGATGGCTAAATATTCCGAATACATACTAAACCAAATAACAACATTCAGAAATTCTGATATAATAACAATCAGTAGTCTATTTAATTACGTTTCATTTAAGCCTAAAACTTTAGGAATTTATGTTCTAAAATAAATATAATTTTTTTTTGTGAGATTTGAAAAGTATACAAAAAAAAAGAAGAAATTTTTCCTTTACCTAACATTTATCTTTTTTTTGTTTAATTAATTAATTTACTACTAGAAGGAAAAACGTTAATTATTGAACAAGTAGAACCAGTTTTTCTATTTTTTTTAACGCGAGAATAATATTAACTGGAGTTCTTTTTTTTTGATATTTTTAATTTAATTTAATTTTGCACTATAAATTTTCTGGAAAAACAACAAATATTTATATTATATAAATGCAGAATTTACCAAAAAATTAAATAAAAAAAAAATCCCAGTTAATTTTAATTAATCGAAACAATTTTCATGCAACAATGATGTTAATTTTTTTTTTGTTTTCCTTTTTCTACTTTTTTGTTTTATAAACAAATTTAACAAGATTTTTAGACAACATTTATAATTATTTGATCGATCTAATAACTAACACTTTTTTTTTAATGAATAAAATCTATTAATATTAATAATTAATAAAGATTGTCATATGCTAACAATATTTATAATAAAAAAAATTTGAAATATTCACCTAAAAGAGTTATTTTTTAATTTTTTTAATTTTTTAAGTTTTAATTTTTTAAGTTTTTCCTTTTTTTTTTACTTTTTTGGTCGAACAAATATATTTATTTACAATATTTTACTGCACCATTATTTTACACAGAATTGAATTGGTTTTTTATTATAGTTTATTTTATTGTTAATTAAATCTAAACTACAATATTTTTTATATTTTTGTTTTAAAGAGAAGAAGTTAAATTTTTGTTTTTCTAATATAATTTTCCTTCAAAGTTAAACATGAACGATAAATAGGATCATAAAATTTCCGCTAGCACTGTGTTAAAGCAGGGATTTTCATTGTTAATGGCATTTAAATTTTTGAGAATAATGCATTTTTGGTACGATTATAGTGCTGCAAAGCGCGCCTCTTTTATAATAGTATTTGTAAGAAAAAGACTGTATATGCATTTTCATATCACACAGAGTCATCTTAGCACATACTATTAATAAGATGGCGCTTGCAGACGTCCGCAAATTAGAATCCTAGTTGGAAACTCTCATTATTGTATACTTTTTAATAATACTAAAGACACATTAGCAGAAATAATGTACATTATCTCACGATTCTCGATTAAAATACAAAATAATATTAAATTTTAATCGAGAATCATCGTAAGAGTTATAAGAGAGATAGTTGAATTGAAATTTCAATGCTGCAATTGAAACAACTGTGTTGGTTTATATGATTTGCCAAAATTTCATGAATTTAATATGGATATAAATAAACTTTTATTTAATCTTCAATGTTTGATGTTATAAACATTTATTATTATTATAATTTCAATCTAATTCCTTCGACAGACGAAAATAAATTAGGTTCTATATTTTTTTTATAGTTTTTATGGAGCCTTTGTCGTACCGCAATCAAAATATTTTAAATTGTTAAATTTGTAAAACATGTTTTATAATTTTCATAAAATATTTCTCTTAAAAATGGAGATATACGAACAAAGACTTTAGTCTCCGGAAACACATAAGATACTTCTGGTATACACAGCGGAGACTTGAAAAGTCTACTTAAAAGGCTCATCATTCTCCAGTTTTCGGTTATCTAACGTATATTTCAAAAATAGATGGCCTCTTCAAAAATTCAATAGACTTTCAACATATTGAATAAAAATCAAACGCTTCCGAAAACAAAAGACAAACTGTTCCGTATATACACAAGGCAGTCTCGTCGTCCAATAAATACGCCAGCTTCTTGAAAAACGAATGAAAAGTCCTATTTAGAAGAATGGAAGACTTTTCTATAAGACCGAAAAAATGAGTCTGCCAACTAAAAAGTCTATATTCACTTTGGAGACTCTCTATTTTGAGAGTATCGATAAACCGCAGTCTCTATTAGTGTATCCTCAGCTTAACATTTCTGGGGAAAAACTCGAATGCCATCGTAATGAAAATTTGCATTTAATTTTAAAAAATAAATGAAAAAAAAAGAAAGGAAAAAAATAAATAAATGTATAAAAATGAAAATTGAAAATTGAATTTATTTCCTTTCAAGAAATTTGTTTTTCTTTCTTCTTTTCTTACATAAAAATAATTTTTAAAATTTTTTTATAATAAATTTCCTTTATAAATTTTTAATATTTAACATTTTCTTCTTTTTTTTTTTTAATAATTGACTTGCGTATTAATTCTTAAATATTAGGAAATGTAATTTTAAAGACGAAAATCGATTCATTGATTTTTTTATTTATTTCGTAATAAAATATTACAAATTTTACAATCTTGAAAAGAAAAACAAAAAAGAAAAATAAAACAGCTTTTTATTTACAGATTGATGTGAATTCGTAGAAAAATATAATTTTATATTAAAAGAAAATTTTGGTTTTTCTTTTACATTTTTACTACTTTAATATTTTTTTGATACAAGCTAATTTTCAAAAAGGTTTTTAATATTCAATTTTTAATAATTTTTATATTTATGATACGATATCTAAAATTTAGATGATAAAAATTGTTTTTTTATTTTTTAATCATAAATTCATATTTTTCATATTTTTTTTTTTTGTTTTTCTTGGGTCCAAATTTTACATAAGATCAACAATTTTTTAATATAAAAAAATAATAAATGAAATTTATTTATTATTAAATATAGTTTTTCTTTTCTTAATTTTTTATTCATTTTTATTAATTAGAAAAAAATTAGAATAAATTCAATATTTGAGAATTTAAAAGTTTTTAATATCATAAAAATGAGAAATTTTATGCGAAAATGCATTTTTTCTTAGCAAAATAATAAATTACCTTAATTTGCCATATTTATTTTAATTCTATGTACACTTAATTATTTTCTGGACCACTTTAAACGAATGATGCCATCTTTATTCCTACATCAAGACTATAATAGCTGTTTGTCAAAGATCACGTAGTATTTTGTCGGTAAATAAGATATGTACATATGATTTTTAGTTTGTCCACACTGATTAAGACCTTGCCAGTGACGGTGGAATGAGCTACCTATTAAAGCCTTACTAACAAAACCATCCCATCGAATTTTGAGAACAGTAAAACAGAGTATATAGCGAATGATTCGGCTTCTTTATTGCTCAAAATATTCGAATGACCGTGTACCCAAATGGAATTAAATAGAACTAGGATTTTCAACTTAAAAGTAACAAGTTTAATATACCTGAACAGGTATCCTCACTAGATTAATTGCATTAAAAATAGCTGAAAAAGGGCTGAATCGAGTTAAGAGAGTTTAAATACTGCAATAAAAACGTTTTTATAATAATTACAAGGAATCTAATGAATTTTTTAATAGAAATTATAAGAAAATTAAATTCTGGAAAAATTGAAAATTTCAAGGAACTTTTGTTACGTATGACTTATCCTTAAAGGAGTATATATGTATGTGTAGAAAATTGAAAGAAAGTGAATATTGTCGAAGCCCAAAGTCGGAACTATTTAATTGCTAACATTCTTTAGTACTTAATCTACGTGTACTAAAGAAATTCACCGATATTCTTATTTCAATTTCTAGTCATAAATCTTCCACTTTTTTATGATAAACAATACAATTTAATTAAAACTATTGAAAGCTAATTATTTGAATAAAACGCGTAAAACTCTCCTTCATGTAGTCATTTCGAATGAAAATGTTTTTGGGACTTCTGTAAGTGAAAAATTGAGTATTTTTTTTAATTAATCAAAATCTATTAATCAAGTCCATAACCTACGCATTTCGTAAAAATTGAAATTGTCTAAAAATTTTCAATAATTAATATGTAATCAATACTTGAAGAAAACCAATAATGAAAAAACTTTAAAAATATTTCATCAATTGTACCTAATATGAAAATAAATAGCGTATAACAAAAGTTCACATAAGTTCCTCTATTCCAAGAGGAGCAAGTGAAATTCCTATTATTTCTAATCAAAATATTGAAAATCACCAAAAGTCTTGAACTGGATTTTTCATAAAGATATATTTAGTTAAATTGTGGTCCTAATATAATGGTTCTCAAACAGTAATCCCAATATAAAATATGAACAATTCAAGGCACCATATTCTTTTTTTTTAAATACTTCTTCCTACCGACACCATTGGTCTCCGAAATAGAATAGTTATTTGGATGATATTTTGAAATTTATAGCAGGCTAATCAATTCCCTGCGGCACCCGAATTGAGAACCACACCAAGTCCAATGTGTACATAGAGTTAAAATAATGATTAAATAGTGTAATTTAGATTTTATAGATTATTTTTGTCTTTTTAGAATTGTTAAATAAATAATGTCATAAAATAAAAATCACATTTTGTAGAAGTCTTTAAAAATGAACAAACTATATTTCTTCGCAGCGAAATGATACGTAATTTTTAATTTTCTTTTTTTTTTTCAATGATATGTATTTTGCTTATTACTTATTTTTAATTAAATATTATTAATTCTTTTTTTATATTTATGGAGTTTTTTATTTATTTTAAGAAATTATGTCCTACTATTGTATTGTGTTTGGGGGAATTTAATTTCGTAGATAATTATTGATGTTAACGTCTTTGCAAATGAGACTGAAAATTGCGAATTGCGAATATATACGTAACTTTTGACTTTTCTTTCACTCTTGGTTAACTTTAATCAATGGTTATACCAGTTGTTAACCATCGATTGAGTTTGTTCACCAAAATTTTAACCAAATCTGTGATAACCTAATCACAAATTTAACCAAGAGTGAACAAACTGACCCTTAGAATTGTAAAAACAATAATTTTTACAAATTTTCTTACCTTTTTTCAATTTCTTTATTATTTTTTTTGGTTAATTTTGTTACTAAAAATTAATAAGCCAATATAAAAACAAACATACTTAAATTAAAAAAAATTGAGATTAAAAACCAGCGAATTTTTTATTCGCAACAATAGGTTCCACAGTGGAATGCGAATAATGACTTGACAGGACAATTCGCGAACAACTGCTCCGATTCGCAGGGAAAACAATTTAAATTGCTATTCAAATTAATTGAACAAAGTAATTAAACTATTTTTGATGCCATTAAGTGTATTAATTATTTTTCCAACATTTTATGTGAGAAAATTATTCAAATAAAATTTATTAAACCTGATATAATTGATTTATTCGCATTTCGCAGTTCGCAGTTCGCGTCTCCATATACAATGATCTTTAATGGATATTCGAATTTCGCAGTTCACAGTTCGCGTCTCAATATGCAAAGGTCTTTAATGGATTATTATTTTTTTTTTCAGATTGTTTTGTTAATAATTGTGCTAAATTGCATGAAAACTATTTTCGATTAAATTCATTTTATTTTGTTTATTATTAGTAATAATATTATTTAAATATATTTAATAAGTATGTATTTATGTCAGTTATTCTTTTTTTTATTTATGATGCTAAAAAGAGGAAAATACTATTTTGTATTCGATTTGAAAATGAATAAAATAAATAAATAAATTAATTTCGAAATATATTAAAATTTGATTCATTATAATATTTTTTTTTTCTATTTTAAAATTATTATTAGATTATTATTATTATTATTATTATTATTATTTTATTATAATTTTGTTCATAAGGATTTTTTTCAGTTAGTTCTATTATTAATAAATATTATTTGTTTAAAATTGATAATATTTAATATTTTATTCAAATATAGTTCCTTCAAATTTGTTAGATTTTTGATATAATTATTTAAATTTTTAAATATGTTGGTTCCATTTTCTTTTAAGAAAAATTTATTGAGTCTTTTATGTTGTTTTAATTAAAAACAAATTCATTATAGTTGTAAGGCTCTGGTATTATATTGTTTTCTTGTAACCAAAAAAAAGGTGATAGGATTCAAAGAAGAATACTATGATATATTTTTGTTTTGATATCTTATAAATAAAATTCTTGTTTTTAATTTACTAAAAATTAATTAAATTTTTCGTCGAATTCTTATTTATTTTTTTTTTGCATTTTTGATTTCTTTCGTCTCTAAATTAATTGCTTATTTTCGTTAAGAATTACGAAAGCTCTTCTAGTTTAATACTAAAAACAAAAAATAGATTTTAGTAAATTTATCTGATATATAGTATATTCACATTTTGTTTCTCTTCTTATATATTTTTTAAATAATTTGATAAATTTTATCATTCCACCACCACCAAAAAATCACATTTTGTATAATTATTTGAGATGATTTTTTTAAATACTCGCTTGACAATCCATCCTCATGAATCGTTCTTGACCTAATTTGTCCAGTTTTATTGTGTTTATGTGTTAATATTAATTTAGTTTTTAAATGTTTAAAAAAAAAAAAAAATTTATACATATATTAATTTTAATAATTATTATTAAACAAAAGTAATAATAATAATAATAAATGTCTAAGTATATTGCTTACTTTCTAAATATTCGGCTAAATCAAGAGCATCTACATTAAAGGCCAACATCATTGGAGTATTACCATCGTGATCTCGTATCGATAAGCTAGCTCCAGCAGCAACTAACATAACACTAACATCACGACGTTTATTTGCTGCTGCAACATGTAATGCTGTTTGACCTCTGCAATATATATATATTTATTACTAAAATAACATAAAAATATTTTATCTTATTTACTTAATATTATCAACCATATTTATGATTGAATTTGGTGCACATGAAATTAAATATTTTACAATGTCTTTATGATTAAATTTGCATCCATAATGAAGTGCTGTTTGCCCATTGGTGTCAATTGATAATAATGAATATCCTTGTTCGTGTAATGCTCGTAACTAGAAAATTATATGTATGAATAAAAAATATTTAATTAGAATTTATGTTTATGTTCTATTTACCATCGTAATATCGCCTGTTTGTCCGGCTAATAATACATGTTCACTTGTTTTTTCTAGGATATGGCTAAAAATGAAAACAAAAAGAAAAAAAATGTATGCTTGAGTTGATTTTAAATTGATTTTGAATAGATTTTGAATTATCTTAATTGGAAATAACAACAATTACAATGAGATGTACAATAAAATGCAAGATATTTCAAAGGAATATCTTTTTCTTTTTTTATTTTGAATTAAAAAAAGAATACATAAGCATATAAAATAGAATTACAACAATAGTGGTGTCTATTAGGACATGGTTTGAATAATCGATTACTTGAGTAAACAGAATTAATCCAAAATTTTGAACATTCAACCGCAAACTGATTAATTATTTCATTTAAGAGAAACAAAGCAGAATAAATTTGAAAAGAGGAAATTAGACACGATCTTCCCAATACCTTCTATGAAAATGACAGAAATAAAAAATTCCGCACAAAATAAGGAAAGAAAATTACAATTTTTCATAAGAAAGAATGAAGTAACCTATAAATCAAATATATTCTATTTTACATCGTACTTCCTATAAGATAATTGGAGCAAGCGAGAGCATTAATAGTCTTATGGATTTTGGACTAAAGAAAGAATGAAACAAAGAAAGTAATCGAAAATTTTTTAACTCAATTTTTGTAGACAAAAACCACGCGTTGCCTTTTACTTTTAGGCGCTAATATGATTTTCTCAACATTTTTTCAAGTATTGGTGCATGTATGGACATTACAAATATTTAAGTGTTAGTTCCTGTATGAATAGTGTTTCCAATTTTTTACATAAGTGTTAGAATTGTTTATTAAAGCTAAATTTATTTTTATCTCTGTTGCACTAATATCTGAAAAAATGATAGATAGCTAAAGAGAATCATATGTATTTTTAAGAGAATATTTCTTATTTTATTTATATTACTCTTTTTTTTTTTTCATATAGTAATAATTTACTTCTCTTCGTAAGCACTAATTTTTGCTTAAAAATTTTGACTTTTGGCTTTTAACATAGGAAGGAATTAATCACTTTAAGGCCACCAATTACTCGATTATTCACTTATCTTGAAAAGTAATTAATTAACCATGCCCTAGTGTCTATTCTGGATCCACATTTTATGTTATGTTATGTTAAATGTCACATAAAATATTATTTTTCGATTACTCGATACTTATTTTAAATTTTTAATCCCAATGTACTAGAAATTTAAGAAATTCTATTATATTTTTGAAACGTAAAAAGAATTCTTTCAGATTTCGAAATTTGAAAATCATTTTATGAACAATTTTATAAATGCCATCAAAGTAACATAACATAAAATAACGTAGAAAAACGTAGAATAGATCCCTGTTATGTATATAATTTGAACTGAGATTTTTATTTTTTTTCTATTTTATACATTTGGTCAGAATAGATTGTATATTATCGACTTTACGATTGTTTACGAAAGCGGAATAAGATCTTATTTCTTGTAACAACATAAAAACAAACGAAAAACAAAACATAAGCATTTAATTAAACTGAAAAAATAAGCTGAAAATTTCTAATCTTATCCAAAAAATACCTGAATCCCAAAGCGTCTTCATTAAGGCTGAATAATCTTTCTTGACAGCTTGAATGCATGCAAGTTGAAAATTGTGCAGAGGAAAAAAAATGGTGTGAAAATTTTGTTAAAATTTAATTAACATTATTTCCAAAATTATATTAAATAAAAGATAAATAATAAATATTTATAAGAACAAGAAAAAAAAACAACTATAAAGCAATGATTTAAAAGAATTTAAATAAAAAAAAATTCTATTAACGGATTTTTGCAATTACATTTGTATGGTTTTAGAAAACTACAACATTTTTTGGGTTTACCTTTTTACTGTAATTTTGTAGTTCTTAGGTCCTTTTTTATCTTGTTTCAATCGCGCTGTGAGAAAATAAAAATTTTCTATATTTTCTATACTTTCTAATATTACTAAACAAAACAAATATTTGGAATACATTTAAAGATAGGTGCAAGTTCACCGAAAAATAAATAATAATAACTTCACATATTTTGGTATTTCCAATAATAATCTATAAAAGGAAAACCTTCAGGGTACAAATAAGAAAAATTTCGATTTTGATAAAATTCGGTATGCGTTATTTTTTTTGGAAAATTATTTTTGTAGAAAAATAAAGAAAAGCATATATCCTTTTTTTTAGTAAAACAAATATATACTTACATTATATACAAAAAATATATATGTATTTAGAAGGAAAATTATTCAATAAAAGAAACTACTAAATATATGAAAAACTTACGTCGTTCAAGCCGATTTTCATTTCTTTCTTGTTTTTGTTGAAATGCAGCAAAAGATCCTTCATTATCTGGTGTTTGAGGTAATGTTACACATTCTTGATCGAGAATATATATAACATCACTAGCAATATCGGTGATATAATGAAGATGTTCTTGTGCTCGATCAATACGAAAGAATCGTTCAGCCGTACATGCTATAAAAAAAAGAAAAAATGGAAAATAATTATATAAGAAAATCCATATCCAATTTTATGAATATATTTACAATCAACAAAACACCATTCTGCCGATAGTTTTGGATAATTCGTCGATTCTTCACAATATTTATTAATAAGATTTCTAACTTGTTCGAGATCAGCAACTGGTTCAATTTCAATATTTCCAAGATTAACAGCAGATTGCTTTAATAAGTCTTTATCATAATGATGTTGTTCATAGTCTGGCATTGTTATTCTATGTATACTTAAATTAAGCGGTTCGATACCCGCTAATCTGAAAGTACAAAAAACATATTATATATAAAATATATGTTTCTCTTTTTCTAGTAAATGGAATTATATATAAATATATATATAAGATACTAACTGCACATTAGTTCGTCCAGTTTTCTTTTTAGCTAACATCACAGCCTTATTGAGTAAATCAAGTTCAATAATTGATGGTTTTAGTTTAGCTGCTTCTCCGTCAATTTGCATTGGAATTGTTTTTGTTGTTACAATTTTTGCTGATTTACATTGGCATATACAAGTACCATGACCACCAGCTTGTAATAATGGTAATTGATATGTTGTTAAACCAACGACTTCAATTAGGCCATCATCAGTAAGTGGATCAGTTTGTCCAGCTGACTTGTTCCATGGATGTGTTCCACCGCCATAACTAATAAGATATTACGTATTCAATAATAAATATTTATTTATTTTAAATAAATCAATAATTTAAGTACCTTGGAATATTTAAAAATAAAATAGCATGAACACGATGTTCTTTTAATTTTGGTGTATAATCTTGACCGTCACATTCTAATGTTACAAAATCAGCTAAATCTTTCCATTTACGTTGAAGTAAATCTTTACCACCAGCTTGCCCGTAAAACATTTTATTTCTTAATCTAGAATTGAATCGTTCTGGGTGGGCTTCACGAGCTTCATGAAATTCTAACGCAATATGGGCATCGACACCAAATGAAAAATAATTATTAATTACATTTAATGGAAGATTTTCTTTTCCTTCATCAGTTGCTTCAGCTTCTGTATTTGGTTGTACTTTTAAACTCCATCTATCTAATAAAATCGTATCAGATTCTCCGATATTACTTAAAATTTTACCAATTGGTTCATCAGTATAACCCTAATATAAAATGATTTATATTTCATATTAAAATAGATAACAATTAAAAATAAGGAAATTAAACTTACACCACCCCAACCAAGAGCACGGGCCAAATCATTTCCTGTACCTAATGGTAGAACACAAACAGCAGGCTGTGGTTGTATATTAATTTGATCTAATATTGATAAAACCCATCCAACAGTTCCATCACCACCGCAAGCTAAGATTTTCAATTGTGGTGCTTTACGAAATAATTCTAATCTATTAAATTATATACAGAATAGAAAATATTTTATGAAATATTAATCAAAATTTTATATTCTAACCCCATTTTTGGACCACCTTGAGTAAGATCAAAAACTTGTCTTGGATTTAATAACCATTGAAATTTTTGAAGAAGTTTAACACCTTGATTACCACCACTTTTCGGATTTATAAATACAATTACAGGAGTAACATTTGCTGTTGGAATTGGTTTAATTATGAAACATCGTTGTTCTTTTTCTTTTGATTTCTTTCGACTCGATGGACGTTTTTTTGGTGTTCGTAAAGATGATTTAAAATTGCCTTTATTTGGAAGTTTAACTATCCATGAAGGTGGTACTATAATTCCAGCATGTGTACCTATTTTATGAATAAATATAATATTTAATTGAATTCTTCTATAAATTTGTTTTGTATAAAATTTATTGTTTAATTTATGAATCCCCAAAAAATAATACAAAATGAAATTTAAAAACATACCCAAAGAGCATTCTTCACCAATTCTCTCTGGATTAAAACATGTTTCTTTATTATGATATGAGATTTTACACCAAGCACACGATAAGGCAACAATTTCTTTTGAACCAAACAATTTTCCTTGTAAAGCCTGATCAAAATATAATTAAAAGAAAATATCTATAATTTTCAGTTAAATTTGATATTTATAACAATTACATTCTTTTTACGTATATAATATGATATTTTTTAAAACAAACATAAAATGGTTCAAATTTTCAAATTTTATTTACCTTTCCACATTGTTTACATTTGGACTTTTCAATTCGACGATGGATCCAATGATGATGGGTTGTAGTCTGTTCACGATATTGACGTACTCCAACATCACGAAATGTCGGTTTACAGGCTAGCTGAGATTTTTCATTAACTATTATAATACAATTCATATGAGCTACTAGTTGACATGCGGAACATTTCATTCGTTGTCCACTTTTCTAAAAAACAAGAAAAAAAAATGATAATATAGAATTTTGCAATAAGAGCCTTTTTTCAAAATTTTTAATTAGACACAGATTTCGGATGAAAGTTCTGAATTTCTTTATTGAAATATGTTGTAGAGACTCTACAATTTATGAATGAAAAACAATATCTGGTAAATGTCCATCACGACAACATTTGTAGATATCAATTCTTTTGACAAAATTTTCGATCACATTTCTGGATAATTGTAACTATATCTTACGAGTCACGGTTCAATGATGCCGCCAGCCCTTAAAGCACACCTAACAGTGACAAGATATGAATGTAATGATTCAACTATTTCTCTTGGATTCGCAGAAGCCCAAATACGATAATTTTGTTTATATAAAAGATGATTTTTTTTACCAAATGTTTTCACAGATCGATCATTTTCATAATGGATCATATTGGATTTTTATGAGATTTTCGAGCGAAATTGAATTCATTATAATAAAATGTAGACCATCTACTGCGATTATGTCAAAAAACTGAATAACACAACCGTCATCATAAGCAAATACAACCCTATTGGAAAAAAAGTCCTTACTGAAAAACCCTATATTTGAGTGTTTAACTTGCCACTTGTTCCGGAGTAGAACAAAATTTTTAATATTGAAAACAACAAGAAATCAAGGCTGGTGTCTTTGTTGTTAAAATTTCGCTCTGCTCCGAAGCGCTATTGACATATAAAACAAGACAATTATGAATTTTAAATAAGCTATAAGATGACAACCACACACAAATAGATTATTGCTAATTTCAATCAAATTGATAAAAGTCTATTCCAATTTATTATAATGAATTTTCTTATTTCATTGATGGTAATGGGGGCGTACGTGCTATATGATGAAAACAAAAATATTTTCTTTCTATTATATATATTGTATCAGACCGAGTGAGTGCAAACAATAAAATCGATTTAGCCTTTTAGATTTTCAATATAATGCTTTGTAATTCTTTAAATGGACCGTCGTGTACAAAAATGTTTTTCTTTTATGAAAACAATGGAAAATTATTAACAAAAAAAAAAAAAAAGAAAAAAATCCCTCAGGAAATCTATCAAACAATAAAGAAATACGAAAATATTTTAACCAATTCTTGAAAAATTACATTGTTTTCAGTTTTTTGGTTTTTTCTTTTTAACCTATTTCAGATTCGAAGTCATATTATTTGACGTCAATGTTTTAAAGCTTAACAAAATTAGAAAGTTGTGTTCTTCAAGAATTATTTGGCAAAAAAAAGGAGCAACTACAAATTCTTAGCCTTTAGGCTAAGTAAAGTTATGTATGAACATTTTAAGACTTATAAGCTTACAAATGAAAATACAGAATCGAAATTCGATCGAAAAATTTTGGAATTAAAAACATGAACTGCTCTCAGGAACATATGAGTATAGTAGAATCAAAAGCAATACAAAAAAAATTAAACCAAAAACCAAGTTTTAATATAACATTGGTTTAAAGCTCCATATTTTCTCTAAAATCTTCATCCGAAAAATAAAAATTGTGTTAAAAATCAGTCTTTACCAAAATAAATAAATGCTTCTATTAGTGCCATCTATACTTCAAATATAACATTAAATAAATCTGTTAAAAATTAACAAGGATAAATAACATTGCTAAAATAAGCGAGTGAAATGTATGGTAACCGATCTTGTTTTTCCCCCCTTCTACAAAAAACAATATTTCCAAACAAATTGCATCAAATGGTATTCTTTTCCAAATTGAACCTAAGTTTTCACTCAAAATACGAATTATTGATTTATTTAGATTCAAAC
Source organism: Xylophagus ater (assembly GCA_963422695.1). NCBI lineage: Eukaryota > Metazoa > Arthropoda > Insecta > Diptera > Xylophagidae > Xylophagus > Xylophagus ater. Next base: position 7,452,432 of record OY730478.1, read on the forward strand.
AAAGTAATCTCAACATAGATTCAATTTTTTTAAACCGAAAAATTGTGATATTGTGGAAATAATGTACCGGTTTTTGATTCTACTATTATTCAGAATTGACAACATTTTCATGTTTCTCATAAAACTTTAATTCGTGTTAAAAATTGTACAATTTGACGAAAAAAAACCCTCAAAACCATATAAAATTTATAGTTCTATTAAATTCAATAGTAATTTACCCGACATTCATCTGGAACACAGCAAAAATCTCCGGAAGCGGATGTAGCAGCCCATAAATGATCTCCATTAACAGCATTTTCAGACCAATCGGATACGATACGAATTTGTCGTTTCACACCTTGTTCACTTTTTCTAAAAAAAGATATATACAAAAAAAAATTAATTAAGTAAATTTTCATTGCACTCGGTTCTTTTTTTTTTCCTGTTGTTTTTCCAGGACTAGGTTACATAATATACTCGTGATAATGTAATATTCCTTTTATTCTATAAATCACTTAATATTGTTCATAAAAATTATATATTTTCAAATAAATAAGCACATAAAAATAAAAATGAAAACAAAAAAATTCTATCATATAATTTTTGAGACTCCTATATTCAACAAGTTGCCACTGTGCAATAAAATACATAATATTCACGGCAGGAAGCAGATTTATCTCCATGGCAGTCTCGTCTAGATGTTATTATATATGAAAAACATGGAAAAGTGCTTTAGAAAAAGCCATCAATTGCGGTTTATGGGAACAAAAAAAACAAAAAAAAAAAATTTATTATTCAATTTTTTGATATTTAAAAAGGAAAAGAAAACCAAACCAAATAAATAAGAAAATAGTTCCATTTTTTACGAGGTGCTATATTTTCTTAAGATACCATATATAAATTTCTTCTGATTTAAATATCCTAAAGGAAATGTATAAAAAAAAAAAACAATGTTCTTAACATATTTTATTAATAGTAAAAAAATATATAAGGATTTCCTTTCTTTTTTAAATCAAAAACCATAAAATTATGAGCAATAAAGGACATCTAATTAGGACGAACGAAATGAAGCGTACAGATGATAATTATGCCATTTATGGTTTTAATTGCTAGGAGATTTTTTTTTTTTGGAAAATATTTTCCCATTTTCATTTCATTTTCTTTTGTCGAGTAAGGAAAATATTTTCGTTTACATAAAAATTTATTCAGCTAGAAAAGGAAATAGCTTAAACTCGAGGAATATCCGGAAAAAAAGAAGGAAAGAAAATGTTTTCTTTTGTTTTTTTTTTTTTATAATGATGAAAAGAAATTATTCATCGCCTAATTAATTCTCTAGCTTTTTGTTTTATATAATCATTTTGAGCTACGACCCGTCAAAATAGAAATATTATACAAGAAATGCTAACATAAATCTATTTACAAGCCTAAATTGCGATTTTATTTATGATTTTTTATGGAAAATATTAAATTTTGTATTTACTTCAATATTATGGTGGAACTTGATATAATATAAAAATAAGTACATAATAAAATCATTGGTTAAGTTCTAACAATGAATACAAAAGTTAACATTGGAAAAACAAACAGTAACGTTCTTCTACTATTATTATGAAAAAGGAAATCCCAACCATCAGTATAGAAAGGCAGAAGCCAACAATAGAAGCACTTACAAGAGAATGCCTTTTATGGACTACTTTTAGACTATAGGACTAGTTAAGTTGAGTGCTCTTATAATTAATGTCCTGTTTTGAAATAATGAAATTATAACGACAAAATATTACTATTTTTGTGTGACAAGCAATTTCACTAGAATTTTTCTGTTTCAAATAATGTCAAACCAAAGAAAATATAACTAGCAAAAAGTGGTTGGTAAAGCAGAGATTTTTATGCCCTATGGTAGATACTATCAGAGGATACACGATAACTCAAAAAGACGTGATCTGATTTTAATGCTATTTGGAATATATAGAACGGATGTTCTTTAATTTGATTTGATATTACATTTAAGCAAAATCGACTAAAATGGGCGATGTTATAAAGCAAAAATAAAAGAGACCACAAAGTTTATGTTTTTCAAATTGAATTTTAAAATTTGTGCATCCATTTCCTTTTAATTAATTATATGGATTGACTACATAAATAGACAATACTATGTCGAATTTCGGTAAAATTGATACAAGGATAGTGACCAGAAAGTTTTGTTCTTCTTTTTTATTTAGCTTTCCAGGTCTTCTTAAAAATCTGTTATACCAATTTGAATAAAATTTGCGGAATAGATTAATGCCATTAGTAGTAAACTATCTGTAAATTAGAACAAGAAAAAGAAGAAACAAAGTTATGAAGAGAATACTTTGAAATACACCTATACCTCGCTCTTTTTACGGCCTATTTTAATTATGGCGCTTTTTCGATTTACGGCCCCCAATATTTCGTTATATGGCCAAAAAATTTTGCTGTACATACTGTTAGCGACCTTTTGTTTAGTTTCAGTTTCTCCATTTAGACATCACTGCTATAAAAAATAATTGATTCGTTATACGGCTTTTCGCTATACGGCCAAATTTTCCGGAACGTATCTAGGCCGTAAAGTAAGGTATAGGTATAGTTTTATTGGATTCTTCTAACTACAAGTCCCATTTCCACCATAAGACATAAAAAAATCGGCTATATTCCGATTTTAAGTTTCTATATAACTATTTACATCGAAATTTTGTAACAGAACCCCAACAGCAGAATCCAGGACATGAACAGATTAAATTCAAAGTCCGTAAATCTAAAATCGCACATATAAAAATCGTTGTACAATTTATGTTTTGTATGTTGAGTAATGCTTATGTTAGCTTTTATGAATAAATCGACAAATTACACACCTAACTTAGTTCGCTTTATATTTGTCTGCAAAAAGCTTAGGAAATCAACTTTTTCGAGTAAGAATAATTGCTTTGAAAACTATTTTTTTTTGTTAGATTTAATATTTTGTTGGTCAATATATAATTAAAAACATTTGTAACAATTAAAGATTTCATTGAAAGTTAAGTCATGGTAAGTCAAAATAAAGCAAAAAAAATTATAATAACTAATTTACTAATACATTATAATAATAATAATAATATAATCAATAATGTCTTAATGTATAAAATCCTTGAGAAATAATCCCAGATCATTTTGTTTGGACTCATGAATAACAGAACATATTTCACGTTCTGTTAATCATTATATTTCTCCTTTAATAGAATATGTTTTCCCAACATATGTACATATATGTAGTTATATCGAAGGAACAAACACAAAACACATGCTAGTTATAATTGAAATCATTTAAGCAAAATGTCTCATTAATTATTCTTATAAATGAGTTAGAGTTGGTCCCGCTATGATAATACATATTCAACAACTAAAAAAAAGGACGAAGACGAAAAAAAGCACACACAATTTAGAATTTCAAGGATTAATACAAATGTACTAACATCCTTGAGGAATATAATAAAATAAAGAATTATAAATTAATTTACAGTAAATAACACGCATTCTCGACGAAAATAAACTTTGCGTTTTTTATTTCTATAACAGAAAAAAATAAATAAATTAATGTTAAATTTCAGATTACGTATTATTTATATGAAGGTACGACAGGTACGACAGTTTTTTTTTTTTTTTTTCTAAAAATATGAATGTTTCATATGTTGTCATTCCGTATATGTAAAAACGTAAAAAACAGAAAAAAAAATAAATAAAAGAAACGAACAAATAAAAGTATAATTTTTCGCTGGGCCCCAACACTGCAGACATCATGGAATCGATATTACACGTTTTATTCAGTTTTTCATATAACACCTGACAAATTCCATTTGTAGGAATAATAACCAAAAAATGACAGGAAAACTCATATACAGTCGAACCTGGATAGGAAGAAACCTCTAAATAAAACGGAAGCAAAGATATTATTAAAGAGAAGATGTAGAAAGTTCAAAAAAGCTTTTTATAACATAAAGTCCCTTACAGACTAGATACATGTCGATCGACATGACTGACAATCGACATGTATATGAACATCATTCTAGAAAAATCACCAGTGCGCTAAAATGCTATGTAGAAGATTTTTTTGAAGCCACGCCTGTTGAAAATCAAAAAATTTTGATTTTTTCGACATGTCGATCAACCGTTTGTCAACCAACCTACAGACGCTAAAAAATTCAGTTTTTTCAACCTAGTTAACGGACATTTAGCCGTGTCTGTACTATGCTTAAGTAACTTACCATACATTAGGTCTTATGCACAGAGGTTAAAGCTCCTAAAAGTTCCTACCATAAGATCTAATGTAGTTTACTCATGTTAAATGAAAGCTGTTTAGAATTTTACATATCTTTACTCATTCATATCTTTGATAATAGTTACAACAAATCAGGCTCATTTAACTAGTTTAACACAAAAATCTAATTTAAATTTTTGATCCGCTCAAAATTCATAAAAGTTAACCAAGTTTCACAACCATTTTTTGAGGTTTATCACAAGCGCAAACCTATTAGTCGAAAATAAAATTAAAAAACTAGTTTCTATTTTGCAAATTTCCTTCTAATCTGTTGAAATTATTGGGTCTTGTTCCCGAACGTTTTTCATGAAGAATCCCGGGTCTACTGTCAAACTTTAAAAAATCTACCTATACTTGTTTTTACGCCGACTATAAATATATATTTAGATAGGTTTTACTGTATTAACAAACTTAAAATAAACGAACTTTTTCCTTTGTACTTATTCTATCTTCCTTTTATGAATTTTTAATACACGCATAGAGAAAAAAATATTAAATAAGGATTCGGTTTCCGTTTTTTTTCTGGGAGAATATTTTTAGATATAATTTAGTTATTAATATTAAACTTATATCAAACATTTGTGGGTGTGAAAATTCAATAAGTCTCTAAGTTAATCAATAATTGCCGAAAAATTATTTTGTCAAAGGAAAATTGTTTCATTTCAAATTCTAAACAAATATTACAAATAAATTAAACAAACATTGATTTCTATTGGTCCAGGAAAATCATTGAATTGTTGATGACGATCAAATAAAAGCATTGATAGAATGCAGTCGTTATCTAACGACATAAAAAATCGCTCAGAATCTTAACATATCGAAATCGAGAATCGAAAACCATCCAAAAATTTTAGTTCAAAATATGGTAAACCTATGGAAATTGTCTCTATTTTTCGCCCATAAAAGCTCAAAGAGTACTACAATCATGGGATAATGGCCGTGCCAGGAAAATGGTAAAAAGGTCATCGACCAAAATAGACAAAATATATAAAATTAACGAATTATTGGCCATCCAATATATTGTAGATCGAACTTACAGTTGAGGATTAAAGCAAAGGAAATACTGGTCACAATCAGTGTGATTGAAGTTTTATGGTCAAGAAATATTCATACGTTTTCAATTGAGGAGGGCCAGAATTCATCAATTTGAATCATGCTTGTTTGGACCTAAAAAAGGACATAATAAGATATAGTCTTTTTTCATTTCATAATCCAATAACCGTTTTACTCGAATGGGAAACATTCCTATGTTGCACACGTATGAAAAACTTATGATTTATAGTACATTATATAGAGGCAAGTCGTGTTCATATGAGAAGATTAAAATACCACAACATAGTTTTCGACTTTCCCCATATGGCCTTAGAATTGTTCTAATTGCGAATGCATTTTATTCACCTAATTTTTGTATCTTGCACTTTTTTATTGTATGAAAAATATTTGCGAAGCTTATCTAGAAAAAAAACAACTAGATATGAGGACAAGGTTTAATTTAGAAGCTGTCATTGGAATGAAAAGAAAATAACGTAGAATAAGTCGTCGGTTATAGTAGCTTCATCATTATAATGAAGGCAAAAATTTTGCAAAGGAAAATTAACCTATTTAAAATCATGTATTTTATTTTTTATAATTGTTTTTATAATTGCAATGATGAAAAATATTCTCCTTGATCATCTGTTTTCCCAACAGTGTTTAGATTTCCATTCATTCTAATGAAGAGCCTGAACATTTTTCGTTCATTTTTAATCTCAAAATTTAGAATTAATATTAAATTTCACTGACATTCGTATAACCCGCCATTCATGTAAAATCAGAGAAAATGGTCAGTGGCGTGGTTGATTTTTTATTTTTCGATGATAAAAGTAAACAAGTATCCCAGCTTCCATATCAGCACTCCTACTACAAATTCGAGAGCAGAAAAAAATTAACCGTATGTGAATAAACGTTGCGGAGCACTGACTTATTCGACAATTTTCTTCATTGCAATGATGAAGCTATAACGGACGCCTAATATTCTAGATAGATTTCCGATTTTAATGATCATTATTGCCCAATCGATCATTAAAACTTGATAATGATAATTATTTACGTAATAATGATCAATTTTAAGTATCTATTTCAAACATCATTATTTTTTTAATTGTCAAATGAAATTGTGAAGAGATCCTAAATGTTTTCCTAACATTGTTTACAGGGCCATCTACATTTGAATATTTTAAAATTTTCATCTGGTTTTGATATGTTTTCTTCTTTCACATAAACTTAAAAGGAGGAAAAAATGGTTGTTATTCTAAAAATTCCTTAAAATTTACTAAAATGCAATTTAAAAAAATTAATTTTATTGAATCAAAATGAATAAACATTCTATTCTAAAAATTATAAATAATAGTCATTTTATGAACCTTTTGGAATGACAAGAATAATTATTACTGTGAAAAAAGAAGATGTGTAATGGGTCATCCAGAAGTATCATTAAAAAATAATTATTGTAATTAAAATCGGAGATCTGTCTAGACTCTAGAGTATACCATAAGGTAGAAAAATAGAATCACCAAAAAAGCCATTTTCTTACCTGTTGCATTTTTTTGGAATTAAAGTAGATGTTGCTTTATTTTTACGTTGACGAAATGCTTTTCTTCGACGACTTGAAAACGAAGCATAATTATGATTACGATTCATTAATACTCGTTTATGAATATACAAACTGCCTTTATATGAAAGATTTACCAAATGCAATTTATAATCCACCATAACTAATTGATTGTGATGATTAAATCGAATGCAATTTAGGTAAATATTAACATTTTATCATTTTAGTTTTTACTAATCATAAAAGTTTAATAACAAATTTCGATTAAAGATAATTTGAATCTATTTCCGAAATTTAAGAATATATATTTTCCATTTAAAACTTTTACATGAAAGGAAATAAATAAAGTTATGTTCTTAATATTAATTCATGTTTTGAAAACATATTTTGTTGTACATTCTTTTCTATTATTGAACATTAGTAAAACTCGTATTTTGGACTAGAAAGATTCATTTATTAAATAATTTATAACAAAAAGAGGAAAAACTAAAACTATATACGACCATAGTATGGTACTAATGGAATTTTGATAGAATTTAGACAAACAACTAACCATTGATTGATTATTAAATGTTTTCGACCCATTAAGGAAAGTAATTTTTTATGTTATTAGTTTTTGTGTTTTTGGTTATATTAAATTTTCTATTTATGATTTATTTGTACTTGTAGTGTGTAGAGTTTTTACTATACTATAATAAAATTTAATCTAAAATTATGTATGAAATCAGAATCAATAATAAATCGTATTGATATTGTTGTAGAACTCTTGTAAATTACATAAAAACAAGCCCGAAATAATGTAATAATAATATTAATGCAGTTTTATCACTGATTTATCATTGTTTGTTAATTAACCTAATTTTTTTATTAAGAATTCAGAATTCTAAAGCACTTAGAGATGAACTAAAAATCTAATTCGTTTTGATTTTAATTGATTTAGTAATTATGATTATTTATTTTTGATAATATTATTTTTGGAGAATATTGTTTTTCTTTCTTTTTAACAAATATGTTACTCTTTTATTTATTTAAAAAAAAATTGTTTATTTTTCATTAAAATTTTATTTATTTTAAGATTTTTCAAGAAAATTTGAACAAAAGTTTTCGTAATATTTGCTATTAAAACCCTTTTACGTATTTCAATCTCGACAATTATACTGAATTTTTCTTTTGTATTTAAAAAGTGAAAATATTTCTTGTCTTTTATTGACTTTTATTTTATCTTATTATAGTATAAATATTAAGAGATAACATTTTAATCATCTTGAAAGATAAACGATTCCTAAGGTATAACCAAAAAGTAGACTTTCGGTTATATATTAAAGTATATGATGTACGATTCGAAGCTACGACAGATTAGGATAGATCTAGAAGTGGAAATGTATAGCAATGATAATGGCTTTTTCGATACAAGTCTCAATCGAATTACGCGATTCCATTTCAGATTCTAACATGTTTTAGAAACTGAACTTTTAAATCCAGTTTAAATAACCGCAAATTGCAGATTTAGAAATCATGTAAATGATACGACTATAATTTACTTTTCGACTTCAGAATCGGGATAAAATATCTGTCGCAATTTTTGAGACTAGGTTTATAAAATCATCATTTATAAAAATATCTTTATTAATTTAATGTGCATCAATATTGACAACCGAAGTACGGTAGAAATGAACTGATTTCCCTAATACTGCATTTATTAAATGCTAATGCTAAAAACTGTGATTTTTGCTTGAGCAAAGTATGCTCCCAGTCTTGGCGAATCGTTTAATGTGATTTAACTCTCTCCGAATTTCGATGTTTGACTTTTCAATCAAATGAAGTGCAACAATTGAATTTCGATTAATGACCAAAAAATAAGAACGCATCTTTTCATCAACAAATAATTTTTACTACTGACATACAATATGTCAAGCAACATTCATGTCAAATTTTAGTATTGCAAACACTTCAATTGCCGGATCCGGTATAAAAAATACTGAGTCTACACATTTTCTCAAAAATTAGACATTAGAAACGTTTCTAAATATTTCTAATGTCTATAATATGTTCTCTTTATAAGTTAACAACACTACCTGAGTGGAGATTTTCGGCAAGATTTTTCATGAAGACATATGACAGAACAAAAATAGTCTGAAGGTACCCTTAAGTAATTAATTTTCCATCTTACCAATTAAATCTAATCTTAACGATAGAGTCTTATTACAGAGGTCTCAATGTAAATTGTATTCCATTAGAAAAGATACTAAAATAGAATGTTTATTTTTTAACCGATACACACCGAATTCCTGTGTGCTTCACTGTAAAACTAATTTAATTATGTTCAAAAATTTTCATAATGAAATTTTCGCTTATCTGATTAAAATTCGATAGTAGCACACTTTTAAATAGTCTGTCTACCTCCTATTATACTTAATTGTATGAATTAGGTGAATTGAAAGTAATCCCCAATTCAATAAGTGGAAACTAATTATAATTCACGTTAATTATTTAATTTTTTGTGAAACATATTTAAAATTGTGTTTTAATAAAAATTAGTTTTACTTAATTAGAATATTCTTTTCACGGGATTTATGCAATAAATATATAATCAAATAAAGTGGCATCGTTTAATTTTCTTTAGAATTTCTCATCAAAATAAAAATTAATTTAAAAAAAAAAGAAAATTTATTTAAAAGAAAATTATATAAAATAAATTATCATATACATTTTTTTTTAGAAAATTTGAACACATACCCGATATCATGAGCATTATTGGATCCAGTTAATGCTAGCGCTTTATATCTAGCTTGTTCATCAGTCGGTAAAACTATATCAACAGAACGTGATCTAGTTGAACTCATTTGTGGTACATCCAGAAATTCACCATCGCATGGCCGTAGTTCTTCGGTTTTGCCACTTGATGAAAGTTTTGTAAAACATGAATCTACAGATGCAGCACGATCACGTTTTAAATCGGGTACTGCCAAATAGATATCTTGAACTACATCAGCAACAACTGGTACTATTGGTGGTGGTGGTGATGGTGGTAATGGTGGCGGCGGCGGAGGTGGCGGTAATGGAATATCAGCATCATTTTTATCAATAGATTTTTGATCATCAATACTGGAAACATTTTCTAATGAACTACCAGTTGGTTCAACGAAAATTGCTTCTTGACGTGATATTGATTTTCTACGTGTTCTCACTGGTGGTGGTGTTTCATCGAGTGTTTTTTCGATTGGTAATTCGATTATCGGTGATGGTGAAAATACTGGTGAAAATATTGGTGAAACGGGTGGTGAACCAATAACAGCATTTTCCGTAGATGAAAATACATTACAGCTACCATTGGTCGGTGATAACGTAAATGTTATATTACAAGGCGATGGTGGCGGCAATAAAGTGTTTCCAAATTTTTCATTATCTTCAATACTTTCATCATCATCACTTGTTGATGGATCACTATAACTAAATGATTTCAATTCATTTTCATCAATGAAATATCTTTGTTCGGCTCCAACTTGACGTTCATATTCTTCGAGATATTGACAATGTATGCATGGCGGTGGTGTTTTTGTATTTGATGAACGGCGTTTTTGAAATCTGCGTGGAACTTCTAGAAAAGTTCCAGAATCATCACTCCCAGCTGAATCAAAACTATGTGAACGTTGGGAATGTTGTTGTGGAACTTCAAGAAACCCGGTTGTAGAACGCTCATCAGTTGATGATTGATGTTTTAGAAATTGTGCCGTTCGCTGTGCTCCTAATTGCATTTCATCAAATGAGGCCGAACGGACCTTTAATTATCAGCAAAAGAAGAAAATGTTTTTTTTTTGTGTTTTTTTTTTTTTGTTTCTATTTTATAAAACATTGATCATTTTGAAGGAAAAACAGAAATTAAAAAATTTAAACAATAACTGATTTCTTTTTCGTTTGGAACCATTTAACATGCTTTTAAATATATAAGATGATGATAAAAGGACAAAAAAAGGATGAACGACATTGATCACAATATTCTTCTTCTTTTTTTTTTTTTTGGACAAAACAATATTTAAAACAACAATAAGAACAAAAATAACAACAAAAGAACATGCTAACACAGAAACGAAAAAAATTAGAAATTCGATGTCAGACCTGTTTAGGTACTTCAAGGCTGCTTTGAGTTTTCATTTCAGCCCCAGTTGGAGTTCGTGACCTCGTAAAAGTGGTACGCAAACGGTGCATAATGCTGAGAGGCTACAATGGGTTTCTTTCGCCTCCTTAAATGGAGGCTACACACCCTCTCTCCAGCGTGTTTTCCAATCCATTTCAGCCCTCTGGTATTGCCTTGCCACTATAAAAAAATTTTATTTTTTGTGAAAAAGTTCTATATGGTTAGTTTTTTAATTAACACAAAAAAAAACAACAACAACAACAAAAAAGAAAACCTATTTCCCGGCTAGAGATAGAGGAAAAAATATAATGTGATGAAATTGTACTACTTTTTTTAAGTATAACTTTTAAAAGATTTACAAAAATTTTCTTTCCATTTATTCCCATCCATAAAACTTTCGATGTAAAACTTTAGATTTTCAATGGAATTATTTTTTATTTGGACAAAAGTTGCACAGTTCCCAAGTTTTTTCAAACTTAAATAAAACAAAGTTTAAAACGAAATCTTGATACTACTACAAAATAAATTCTGGTGTTTCTATTTTACAAAAATAAATATATATTCTTATAGATTAAGTATTTAAAAAATTTTATGATATTAGAGATGTCGATTCGATCAAAGAATTCTAGGTCAATAGAGTATTATCAAAATAACACGAAAAATTCATAAAAACTTTGGGACAGTTTTGTTTCTTCTCTATGTTATCCAAATACCTCTACAACTTTTTCATATTTGCTACAAAATCGCTGTGTGACATATATTTCGAATCTTCCCGTCGTGTAGATGTACTATATTTCTTCCACCTTATTTTCTCATAAAATATTTACTTTACGATAGTAGAGTGTCATGAATATGGATATAAGTGAATTGAAAACTTCATAGAACTTCTTTAAAAATATAAGAATGTTATTTTTAAAACAGAATTACTATTATACGGAAGTAAGTACAAATATACTTGATACTTTATTGAAATGGCATAATCCCATTGCCATTTGTTAGTTTGGAAAAAGAGAAAAATAAATGCATCTATAATAAATAATGCAAACATAGGAAAAAGATACAAGTTTAAGTCAATATAGAGCTAATGATTATAAATTCTCCAAGGAAAGACTATTAATTCAGTAATTTTGAGTAAAAAGTTTTTTTGTAGTTCAATCAAAAGCGATACATTTCCATTTTTTTTTGAAAAAATTAAACTAAAGATAATATTTATGAGGAGATTTGAACGAAAATTGTTAAGAACAATATCTACTATACTACAAAAGATTCTACAAAAAAAGGTCTAATTAATCCAAAACTTCGGGTAGCGGAAACAAAATTTGAAATTTCAATTAAAAATTGCATCAAAAGACGATATTTCTAAACAAATTGTATCAAATGGTGTCTTTTCTAAAACAAAACCTATATTTTTGGCCAAAATACAAATTACATATTGATTTATTTACTAAGGAAACACGCTAAAAGACTAGGATTGGTACAAAACAAGTGGGGCTGAAGATATCACACATATCTTGTGTGAACTAGTAACAACGTTCTGGCATCTGTTTCTCTTCGACAACTTTAATCTACCAATATGGGTAGTATAATTAAGTTTTGTGGGAAAATCAAATGCTTCGAAGAGAAGTAGAATACCCTGCCAAGTGATTCTTGATCTCATAGAGATCACAATGTGCCCATAAGGTGTCTAGTGTTGTATACCCAAGTACCCCTACTCTACTTAACATAACCTAGATTTAAACAAAGTAATCCAAGTTGTATATTTCAATATAAATTCAATGTTTTCTTTTAGAAAATGCGAGACATTATGGAAATGAACCGCGCTTTTGATTCTACTGGCACTATATAACCTCTTCCATTGGTTCTGCTTTTTTTAAACTAAAAATCGATATATTTTTTTCTAAAACGATTTTCATTCTAATTACTTTCTTTTTTTTAATGCATTAATGCGGTATCATTTTTCACATAGTAATTCGAGAAACAGTTGGAAAACATGTATATATAATCTATGCAAGGGAAATACAAAAAAAAAAAAAAAGAAATGGCTAACATTGGTCAAATTAAGTAAGAGCTTTCCTTAATACAAAAAAAAACACGCAATCAAACAATTTTCCTATAGTGAAAACAGATGGTTCATAAGAACTATGTAGTAACTATTAGATTAGGATTTAACAACATATATGCAACATATTTCAGTTGTTATATATACGTTGAGAGTAGTAGTCTAGTACTAAGACCCGAAACACAAAACCATTGTGTTATTGCGTGTTATTTCATATATTTATCACATTTTTAAAATAGGACAAAGCATAATAAAATGCTAATTGAAACATTTTATTATTTTATGAAGCATGTCTGTACTGTACCTGTACTGTATTTCACATTTTTTTAAACCATTAAAATTAATATAATTCCTTTTTTTCGCAAGTACTAAAAATTCGATTCTAGCCTAGTAGTAGGTAACATTTATTCAGAGAAAAAACTAAGAAATTATTTATGATGTTTTTCTTTTTATTTTTTTAATTAAGAAAAAAAAACCATAGTTTTTCTTCATTCTTAGTCCGTTTTCTTACAGCTTATTATGTACCTAAGTTTTAAGTTTAGGTAAGTACTTATTAGGATTACTTGAATTTATTCTGTTTTGTGTTTAATTCATATATATATTTGAAGAAAATATATAAAAGGACTATTAACATGCGAACAAAAAAAAAAAATAAAGAAAAACACCAGCATAGAATCGCACCCACCCATATGTGTGTTTACTCATTTGAAAACGATCAATATTAATGTATATAACAAGAAAAAGAAAAGAAAATTTTTTCATATATACGAAACATTATATAAAATTTTTTATGTAGATATAAAAAGGAAAAAAAAATGTTTTTTTTCTACTATAATCTTCAACATAAAAATATATATCTCTGTCTTAAAGTTGCGACAGACTAGGATATTTTATCCAGTTATGTCCGAAAATGTTCCAGAAACTAGACTTCTTAACTTTAAGACAACGAATTTCGCAAATTCAATTCAGTCAAATTCATAGAACGATAAATTGATAATGTCAATTGACATACAATTCATATGGGAATTTGTCACTTAAAAGTGATAAATTTGAGGTGAAAACTATTTGGCTGTCACATTTTAAAAAATTTTTAAAGCAATTTCCTAAATAAAAGTCTCACTTTGAAGCAGTGGCATGTGGTTCATATGTGCAGAATTTGTGAAAGACAATAATTTTCAGCACCCATGTATCTTTATATAATTAAATTTTTTCTATAATTCAACACATTCAGATATTGTGCCGATTCGGTTTTTTTGTATTCCGACATTGCGTGCTGCCCTACGTTTTGCACCTCGTAGCGCGTAGAAATATCTATGAAAGTATCATATAACTAACTTTGGTGATGTTTTATGATGATATTCGAAATAATAGGCTGAAAAACAATTTTGTTGTGTCAGACAAAGAGTAAACGAATTTCAACAGAACAATTTCAGCTAACAGTAGTAGAAAAATTAATAATACTACATCGTAGCCTATCTTAAGCACATTGCTCTACTATCAACGAACACGAGATATTATAAGTTACTGGAAAAATAGTTTTGAAATTTTAACTTTAAATGTGTCTTACAGAGAGTATAAAAATTAACCTGTAAAACCGTATGGCCAGTTTTTGTTTTAAGCACTAATATCGTTAAGATGAGCAGGAAATCTTCTGCACGTTCGTTTATTACTATTCTCTGCACACCGTGCCTGATAACCCACCGCACGCTACTGCTTTGAAGGCTTCACTATTTAAAATATCACCAATCAAAGTAACAATCACTCTAATCACAAATACAGAAATCCATTACAGTTAAGTTAACCATAAAAATCTTGGATTTATAATAAATCCTTTTTATTATAGACTTTAAATTCAATTTGTCATCAGAATCCGGATAAAAAATATCCTAGTCTGTCATAACTTTTAAGGATTTTAGTTAAAATTCTATACAAAAAGATTTTCCGCTTTTCATATATATAAAATAGAATTTCATTTTAAACGAAACTAGTTATTCGAATGAAATACTTTTTTTTAAATATTAAATGCAAGAAGAAATTTTAATTCAAAAACCACCGAAGGATATAAATACAATTTAGAATTTTATTCTATAATTTTAAAAAGATTTTCCTAAAAAATTTTGTTCAAGTTTGAAAATTCTCACTCAGAAAAGGAATTGGTTTTTATATGTTATTTTACGATGAAAATGCTTGATTACAGAATTTTCACACATTAACATGACAAAATGGAAAATAATAATAATATTTTATAGAAAATTTAACATAATATCAACAAAACGTAAGAAATGCATTGAATAGGCCCAAAATACTTGTAAGAACGTTTTAAATGGTTCCATTGTGATATACATACACCTATAGGCTTAGCTTTCAAGATAAATTTATCAACTACGGTTGGGAAAAAATGCGCATATATTTTATGATTTGTTTCGTACAAGGATTTTTTAAGAATTGTGAAGGACAACGAAAGAAGTACTTAAAATTTCTAAAACTAATGACTATGCGCCTTTTTTTCTTGACTAAAGCTATTCAACCGAATCATTTTCTCAACACATTTTAAAGAGCTTCCGTTTTTTCTTTTCGTTTTCTCAAGGATGAAATGGAAAAACTATATAGTAAGTTTGGAAATCTCATACATAAATGGGATCGTGGAAAATGTACATACATATATACACACCCAACAAGTATTTCGTCAAGTATTTATTTTTTTCTAAGAAATATCAGTAAAGTATACCTGAAGAGAATGAATTATTTATTAAATATGTATTTTTTAAAACTATCTAAGTACTTTTAAAGATCATGTAAATGTATATACTATATATTAAAGTCCTATTAATTTATAGAATTTTTAATTTAGCAAAATTATTTTCTGTATCGTTTGTTATACACTTGACTTAACTTTTTATTCGCACGAAATAACACATCATAAAAACAAACAGAAGCAAAAAAACAGATAATATAATAACTTTTTAAGCTTATTTTTGTTTTGAAATTTCAGTAATATTTCATTATATTTTCCGCCCAAAAAAAAAGGGAAAAAAAAACCTATTATATTTATATTAGATTTTGAGTTATTTTAAGTACAGAACAATATAATCCATTAAAACTTTCGCTAGTAATAATTATCCTTTATATTACGTTTTGTAGTATATGTTCATTAACCAGTTAAATAGCAATTTTAATTTTATAGCTCTCTCATACAGCATCTTTCGAACCATAATATTCTATATATATATATATAATATTGCCCTAGCCCATTTCTTCTTAAAACCTTAAAATATTTATACAGTTTAATAAATACACCATACTGTTTCTATAACAAGTATTGCCTAAATTATTATATAGACAAGAATATTTTTAAAAAGATCCCAAGGGATTGAGTTTTATGGGTTGAATATTTAAAGACATAAAAGTTCATGGGACAAAAAATAAAGCCCATTTTCAACCACTACACTATAGTATACTAAAAAGAAAACAGCAAATTATTATATAGTATAGTATTTGAAAAAAAACGCTCTTCATAATGAATTACGTAAATCCCACTTTACACATTATATTTTAATAATAGCAATTTATATTTTATTTATTTACTTTTTTTCAAGCAAATAAAAATATAGTTTAATTACAAAATTTAATAAGATTACTATAATGGTGAAAGCACAACGGAAGCAAAATTAAATGCAATTTTGAAATGTATTACGTAGTATGAAAGTAACTAAGTAGCTAGAATTCAGCGAAATTTATAATTTAACTGAAGAGGTAGTACGTAACTTGTTTCACAGGTTGTGTTTCGACCAAACTCATACCACACAAACAAATTTCATGTGATTGAAACAAGTTATGCTGCCATTTTTATGAAAAGTCGTAACACACGGTCTGAAACAAGTTACATACTAGCACTTCTGGTTTCATTCTGACAGCCGTTTGGAATTTTGAAACTGTAAAATTAAATTAAAGAAAAAATATAGAATAAAAACTATTGTATTGAGGTACTTATTGGCGTGCCCAGCAACTCCCTTTTCCTTTTTTTTTTAAATATTTATAACTTTTTGTATATGGTATACACTCAGCTATTTATAATCAAAGTTCAGTCTAATTTTTTTAAAGATATATCTGGCTATAACTTTGGTAAACTAAATAATACCCTAGTATCTGTCTATCTTTAAAAAAAATATTTTAATACACGCCTGAAAGCATGTAATTCTTAAATTTTTTAATGCAAATTTATGGAAACATAGACTAGAATTTTTGTAAGTTTGTTAGTCCAAAAAGGTGATCCCTAATATTAAAGTAGTGATTTTTTAAATCACTATTTTCAGATTTTCATCTTGTCATCCATCGAAAGGATATATTAGTTTATTAATAACATTTTTCACGTCACGTCATGCCACATTAAAATGTCACATCAGGTAGTAATATCTCTAAATTTTTCTACTAACTTTATCACACAATCTTGTACAAAGTTAAATGCTTAGCAATCGATTAAATATTATTTTGAAAGCCTACTCTTCAAATGTTTATATAACAATTTAAAAATATGATGGACAGATACAAATTATGACTGTGCAAAAGAACATTTCTAGGTAGGCAACCGCCCAACCGTCCTGCTTAGAAGGAACTTTGTAATTTTTTCCATCTATTTTCCAGTTATAGCCATTTTACATACAAGTATTTTGACATCAATTTTATTAATTAAAAGTAGTGACATGTTGCGCTTTGTGACAAGATGTTGTGCAACAATTTTGCTGCATTTTGTTGTGTTACTTCCACTGTGTTTTGACCATTATTTAAAACCGATTTTATTTTTTTAAAAATTTATTTAAATTTGATAGAATTTAGAATATTTTTATTATGTAAAAACAGTTCGAATCGATTTAAATGCATTTCATGTGGTTTTTTGAATAAAGTTAAAAAACATATCAACATTTTTTTTTGGTTTAAAATAATAAAGAAATAAAAAGATAACATGTGAATATTATATTTTTGTGGTTCACTTTAAAATGTTAAGACTTCCAGAAAACTTCTTGTATTTAGATATATTTACGAAAAAAAAAACAAGCAGGAAAAAAATAAAACCTTCCAATTCTACCCGAAAGCTTACACAGAACCAGCGAAATGTATTACTAATTCATGAAATTCCAAAAAAAAGGAAGAAAACGATATGTATACATTGTAATATATATCCTTTTTATACATAGATCTGCTCTTATATATACTATATAAATATATATATGAATAATATAGAGTCATTTAACTTCTAATCGACCCGATGTCTTGAATAACAAAAAAAAAAAAAATATAACAAAAAACTTAGTCTTCGTTTTACGATATATAAGAAGGACTTTCAAAATTTAATCTATTTTAACATTGTCGTTGTCGTCGTCGTCGTTCCGGTATGAGTTTTTCTTGATATTGTGTTACTTAATCAAGAAAAGGATGTATATTATTTAGAATTGTTATACTTGCTATATTTACATATCCAAATAGATATTTTACAGCAATATTTATTAAGATAAAATTCATATAAACAGACAAGAAATATTTAAATATATATGTCTTCATAGAGATATTAATTTCAAAATGTATATAATTCTTAATAAGAAAAACGAAAGCGAAAAACATAATTTTTTTCACAATAAAAATTGAATATTAAATTTAATAATGTTATGAATGATATAACGAAGAGAATTATTGTACCAAGGGATGTGTATTGGATAGGCCAAAACGTTATTGCGTTATTGAAGACGACCAAATGAAGGCATTGATCATAGTCTTAACATATGGCAATCGAGCATTGAAACAGAATCGTTCAGACCTGAGTGAATCACAGAAGTGTTATTTCATCACATGATAACATTCGTCAAAAATTGGAATACACGATTGTTACAGCCGCATCGTAAAAAAATCTAGTCGTACATAATTTGCGCTTCCTTGAATACCATGTGAGCATTTGTTTTTATATGAAATAATTTCGCCCAGAATCTAACACCATCTCACATTTGACGCAACATCAAAACGGTGAAAATTTCATGGAAATCGGACCTTCCATTTAGATTTTATTAACGATTTAAAGAAGCAGACGGACGGATATGAGGATCATTATTTTTGATGAAACGGATTTCGCACTTATTTTCATCTTTCTAGCCCTTCTAGAAAAAAAGTTAGGTTTTCGTACGATTATAGTACTTTCCTATAAAACATTCGTTTATTGGGAAAGTAAAAAATATGCGACTATTATTAGTTCTCTTTTTCCAATTTATTTTTCCTGTGACAATATTCTTACTCTATTACATAAATTGGCACAAGAATTTGTTTTTTTTTTCATGTTTATATTTTTCTCTTCAAATTTTCGGTTCGCTTGGCACTCCCTTTATATACGATATAATCTTTTTCTATAGTCATTCTTATGCTGTTCAGCCTTTTTTATCCTACTTTGATTTCTTACGATTGGAAGAGCAATTACTGCACATATCTTTTCTGTTGCTAGGGAATGAAAAATATACCAATTGAAGCAAAGTAACAACTTTTATAAAATTCAAAATCACTCTTAACTTTTCTGGTATGTGCTTTTATTCAAATATGAACGGCTATATATTTGTATGCATATATGCATCTTTTGAAATCGATCAGGAAGATTTGTTTAGCTGCATACATGTAAGTAGTATTTGTATTGCCTATCAGCCTAGTGTATTTCATTGAAAATCCCGTACTTTTCAAACATTTTTCAAAAGAAGCCTGTAAAAATGACTAATTTTAGTTTTTCGCCCAGAAAATACAAAAGTTCTACAGTAAAGGGATAATGATCCTATCAAAATAGAGTTTCCGACTTAGATTCTGATTTAGGCACGTCTGTAAGCATCATCTCAATAATATTTGTTTAAATGACTCCGTGTGATATAAAAATGCATGTATTTACAGACTTTTTTTTACAACTCCTATTAAAAAGGAGGCGCGCTTTGCAGCACTGTAATAGTACCAAAAATTTATACTTGATTTACTCCGAAAAAAGGAAAGAAAGTTTTGGCCCATCCAATATAACTGAAATATAAAAAATTTCATTGTTTTCAAAAAAAATATGTTCAATTGTATCAAAAAGGATATAATAAATATACTCGAGAAGTCACATTAATTTTTTATGGCAAAAACATTTTAAATCAATTTAATAGGAAAAAAAAATCTATACAATTTGTTTGAAATTGGGAAAAAATCACTTTGTCATACATATTGCCGCATGTTCACCCCATTTAACATCCGATTGTAACAATAGGATGTGCATAACTAAAGATACCAAATAAGATGACAAATTGATTGGACCATATATGAACTATTTTGCTTTGAATTCTAAAAACATACAACAATATATATAGTTTCCGTTCTGAATGTTGAATTGTGTTAAATTTCTCCTTAAAAAAAGAGTAGACATACCAATTAAATTTAATCTTGAATCTTCAACATTAAACTGGATAAAAGATTTTCCTTTTTATTTGATTTATCCAAAAAAAAAAAAATACTACATAAAATAATAATAAATAAGAACGTTGAATATACCCTTATAAATGTTTCCTAGTAAATCTAAGATTGACAAATTTCTGGTCCTTATTATAGTAATGTAAGTTGGCATTATTTCCACAATCAGTATTATACTAATACATACTATATAGTTGGCCAAAATGGGTCTTCTAAACCAAATACCCAACCCAAAACCTTTTTTCGTTTTTTCTTTTTTTGATTTAATAAGTACGTATGACATCATCATGTTATATCCTTAGTGTCCTTTCGACCTATTTCGAAAAGAAGAAGGTGAAATTCTCATTGACAGTAAAAACCTACTTAGTATATTTGTCTTTTAGCAGAAAATTACTTGTTTTCTTATACTGTTAGGAATATGCTTGACAAAATACATCTTTTAAATGCACTTCAATTAATTTTTTGCAAATAAAAAAATGTATTTAAGTTCATCAACATTAGAATCTTCTACAATATAAGAAAAAGTATAATATAATTTGTATGCCCTATGGTAGGTAACTACCAGAGGATATATTAGTTTTGTCACTAAGCGTGTAACACATTGAAATAATCATCGAAGAAATGTTTCAAGGGTACGGGTGTGTAGAGAATCAAAAGTCATATCGATTTTTGCATGTCCTTCCGTCCGTCCGTGTACAAAATAACTCAAAAATGCATTATCCGATTTTGTTGAAATTTAGAATGTGAGTTGGTTCTTCCTTAACTGCATTTGGTATTGAATATCAGCAAGATCGAACAAGGGGGACGAAGTTATTAAGCAAAAACCAGGGTGATCAGAAAGTTTTGTCGTTTTTGTTGTTTATAGTTTTTCGGATTTAATTGGAAAATTAGTCAATCAATTTTGTTTAAGTTAATTATATAGGTTAACTACACAAATAGACGATACCATGTTAAATTTCAGTAAAATCGGGCAAAAGATAGTGGAGAAAGAAATAATCTTAGGAGAAAATAAGCCTGTTCATAAAGTTCTTTTGATGTAGATTACTTTAAAAACGTAATACACCGATTTGAATAAAATTTGCAGATTTATGCTATTTGGGTCTAAGTTACCTGCAAATTAGAGAAAAATGTTGAAAAGTGGCAACAAAGTTATGAACCTTGAAATATTGTTAGTTTTGATAGTTTTTCTGTCCTATTTCTGCTATAGGGCATCAAAATATCGGCTACAGACCGATTTTCAGTTTTTTTTTCTATTTTAAGTGAAATATGTTCTTCATGCACGGTTTACTCTAAAGTAGTGTAATCAGATCTTGACTGTTTCATCTTAAATTTCATATTATTTGCGCAAAAAAAAAAAGAAGAGAAGACAAAAAATGGGAATTTCGTGTTAAATCATCTTGAAGCTATAATCAAACGTAACCAGACCTACAAACATCATATACCATATTTAGAAATATATCCCAGAACGTGTTCAAGAACCTTTATAACATATATAGTATATTTTTATATTATAAATGTTGTAAATATCTGAAAATAAGCATAAAAAATACATAAATTTTTTTGTTTTTTTATGGAAAAAAAAGGAGTAGAAAACATGTTTTGCGTGACAATATAAGCATATATAATAAGTACAAACTAAGATCTCATCAATGATTCAAAAAAATTTTATGAAACGAATGAAGGAAATATTATTATATGATATCTTTTCATATAATAAACGTGCTCATATTAAAACCATGTAATTCTTTGATTCCATAAGGAATGGGTACGGTATATACTTAATATGGAGAGATGGAATAAAACAAAAACTAAACAACAATTTTCATTCAACTTTAATAATCTTATGAATTATTTAAACGTATAGAAGGATTTTTCATTCTGGGTAGTGCGACTACTGAATTTCCTCTTTTGTCAATTTATGCACTAAGAAAATGATTCTTCAATTTAATCTTATATGATTTATTAAAAGGAGTTGATTTACTTATCAAATTTGTTACACACGTGTTATATAAAAATAGTATATATTTTGTATTAATTAGTAAGGTAAAACAGGATGGATTAATAAATTACTGTGTGCACATATTAAAATGTAACTAGGTACAAAATGTAATAAAAAAATGTAGGTAATGAAAAACTTCTAGTTTTTAGCACGCAATTATTGTTAATAATTTAAAAAGATAAGTACTTCAGAAAATTCTTATATTTAGAACAAAAATTATATTCTAAAATAAAAAGAAAGAACTTTTTCTTTAGTATGTACAATACTATATTATTTTCTGTAGAAGTTGTAGGCGTTTGAATGCAAATAAATAAGCTTTATATGGGTTGAAATATATAATTATGTACTGTATGATTTAATTTAAATCAATAATTAAACCTATTCTACATACATATGTTATGTTATGTTATGTTATGTTATGTTATGTTATGTTATGTTATGTTTTGTCATGTTATGTTATGTTATGTTATGTAATGTTATGTTATGTTATGTTATGTTATGTTATGTTATGTTATGTTATGTTATGTTATGCTATGTTATGTTATGTTATGTTATGTTATGTTAAGTTATGTTATGTTATGTTATGTTATGTTATGTTATGTTATGTTATGTTATGTTATGTTATGTTATGTTATGTTATGTTATGTTATGTTATGTTATGTTATGTTATGTTATGTTATGTTATGTTATGTTATATTATGTTATGTTATGTTATGTTATGTTATGTTATGTTATGTTATGTTATGTTATGTTATGTTATGTTATGTTATGTTATGTTATGTTATGTTATGTTATGTTATGTTATGTTATGTTATGTTATGTTATGTTATGTTTTGTTTTGTTATGTTATGTTATGTTATGTTACGTTATAACAGGTCAATTGAAAAGTCCCCGGGCTACCATAGTAAAACACATTTTTTTGGCAAAATTCGTTTTTTTTATTCAAAATAATTCCCTTCAAGGGTGATACACTGATTATAGGGACCCTCCAACTTTTCGATACCATTTTTGTAGTACGATTTGTCCTTTGCTTCAAAATAGGCCTCAGTTTCGGCGATCACCTCTTCATTTCTTCCCAGCAAGCATTCTTTTGAGATCTGAGAACTGGAAATAGTCGCTGGGGGCCAGATCTGGAGAATACGGTGGATGCGGAAGCAAATCGAAGCCCAATTCATGGATTTTTGCCATCGTTTTTATCGACTTGTGACACGGTGCATTGTCTTGGTGAAAAATGACTTTTTCTTCTTTAAACCAGGTCTTTTCTCACGAATTTGTACATCCAATTGGACCAAAAGGTTGCAATAATAATCTGAGTTTATTGTTTTACCAGTTTGGAGGTAATCCACCAACAAAATTCCTTTTGCATCCCAAAAAACTGATGCCATAACCTTCTTCACTGATCTTTGGGCCTTAACCCGTTTTGGAGCCGAATTATCGGTTTTTTGATTTTGCTTTCGACTCAGGATCATAGTGATAGACCCAAGTCTCATCCATAGTGATGAATCCGTGCACAAAATCCACTTTATCCTTTCGTAAATGCTCCAAATGTTCTTGAGAAAGTCGCATTTGCATGTGTTTTTGTTCCATTTTTCGGAATCGCGGCAGCCACTTTGCACAGAGCTTTTTGAAACCTAAAACTTCAGCTAAGATGTGATGTAGTGGTCTATGTGAGATGCCTAGGGTGTCAGCTACCTTATTCACAACCACTCGTCTGTCTTCCGAAACCGTATCCTGTATTTTTTGTATCTTTTCTGTTGTTGGTACACTTTTTGGATGTTCTTGACATGGATCGTCTTCAAGGCTTGTACGACCAGATTTAAAAAGGCACCCCATTTTCCAACGGTGGATTTCGAAGGTGAAGAGTCCGGATAATAATTATCAAGCCAAGTTTTCGTTTCAACGGTATTTTTTTGGCCATAAAGCAATGTTTAATCAACACGCGAAATTCCTTTTTATCCATTTTCTTCACAATAACAAAAGTTGCTTCACTCAAAATGCTATAATTCACAAACTAATGATCCGACAGCTGTCAAATTTATACACGCATCTTTTGAAGGTTAGGGCTAACTAAAAATCATATGGATTTAATTCTAGTACCGCCATCTATGTGTCAGCCCGGGGACTTTTCAATTGACCTGTTATTATGTTAGATTATGTTAGATTATGTTATGTAAGATTCGACGTAAAATAATATTTTTCATCAATTTCGTAGTCTACAAATCAATTTATTTTTATTTACATATTTTCTTATTTTACATAGAGAAAAAGTAAAATGATCTAGATACGTCATGTTATAATATTTTAGGAATAATTTAAGAACGTTTCTCGGAAGTTTCAATTAAAACGGAAATTTTCCCAAACATTCGTAATGTACTAGAAATATAAGGAAATCTTTTACGTTAAACTTAAAATACTCCGTTAAAGGAAATATAGAAAAACTTTAAAAATCATTTTAGAAATAATAAGAAAGTAACATAACATAACATTATAGATAAAATGAGAGAATAACGAACGAAGATCTGGTAATGTGGAAGCCTTGTTTTACTCCTAACTTCGGTGATTTCAGATTTATTTTCAATTGCTTAGGTTACAAAAATATCGTACTTACAAAAACATAAACTTAGATCGAATTTTAATTACCACAGTAAACTATAGAATTTATCTACTCTTGAATGATCAAGAGACGGTCAAGAAAATGGTTAAGCGATAGTTAAGAAGGTGGTCAAGAGGTTTGTCACGCTAGAGTCAAAAGAATGATCATCGTGTGTTCAAGGGCTATCAAACGGATGAGGAGTAATTTGTTTTCTATTTCCCTTACCCGACTAGTTAAAATACTAGTATATAATGTCGTGATATTAATGAAATTTGGTTCAGGCGGCTTAGTTACGGGTACTATACACTTTTGGTATAAAAGCTTTAAACAATTACAGGCAAACAAAATAAAATTATTAATTTAATCATGTATTTCATATTTAATCAGGTAAATCAGCATAAAAAAAATATAGATTTGAATAGTGTAACTGAACGAACATGATTGAATAAATTTATATTTAAGACGTGTCCTTTTAAAAGTTGCTCTGCCAAGTTTTAAAGGAAACTGTTTAAAAATTTTCATCCACATTAGTTATTTACGAAAATTTTAATACTCATAATTAGAATATTTTCCTGTTCGGTGGAAAATCCTTGCCATTTGAGAATCAACTTGAGAATCAAAAGTTTGCATTTTTCGTTTTAATATGAAATATTAGTATCTTTAAAATTAAATATGAAAACATATCACATAAAAACATGTTTAGGTAAGTATATCGATGTAGAGAAAATTTTCCAAAAAAATTATTTAAAATTGAAAACTTCAAAAGTTTTTACTTTTTGATTTATTTCAAATTAAACAAATGATTTTTCTTTTTTCTATTTTTAAAGAAAAGTTTTTCTTTAATCACGTTTTAAAATTACAAAGGAAAAATTTTTTTTATAATAAAGTTAACAAAGTGAAGAAAATTTTCCGACAAAAAAAAAAGAAAATTCTTGGTAAATATTTTTTTTTGTTTATAATACTTTGTTGTCATTGTTGTTGTTTATGAAAATTTAACATATTAAAATGTTAGAGAACACATTTGTGCCTTCCAACACAATTTTCCAGTTTTTTATAAAATGAAAATGCATATTTTGTAAAAGAGAAAATTTTTAGTCATAGTTCGAGAAAAGCGAAATAACAAGTAAAAAAAAATAATAATATTTTGAAAATATTTGCGAAAATAATTGCTATTAATTTTGTATGATCAAAAAGAAAAAACGCAGAAAAATCGAAGAGATATAATTTAATAAATACAATATTAACTTCTATAGCAAGGGTGTCCAACCTTTTTGTTTCCCTGGGCCAAATTGGAGGAAGACATGGTATTTTGGGCCACAAATATATTTCTGTAGCTGAACCACACGACTCCACACGACTTATTTAAAGATTTATTTTCAGTCGGACTGAAAAAAAAGTCTTGCGGAGACTCTAAAACTTGGATTTTTTGTCAGTCCGACTAAAAATATGTCTCGAAATAAGTCCAATGGAGTCATGGGGTAAAATATACAGTTTTCATGTTTAAGTAATTTAAAATATATTAGTTTATGGATTTTTTTCATAAAAAAAAGCAAACATGAAATTCACGTAACATTGTTTTATACATTTTATGTATAAATCCATATCATAAAATGAATGTGATACTTGGAATGGAAGTTGAGAAACTAAAGTGTCAATATCTGATTCGATTGATGTGGTTGCAATTCTCAGACAGTTCTCAAGGTGTTCATCCAACATGTTGGTTCTAATTTTTACACTTAGTATGTTTCATTCTTCACTTAAGCCGTCAGGTGATAAACAACAGAACAGTGTAGCTGAGCGAGCAACGCAAAGAAGAAAGAGAATTTACTACAGAACGAAAGAGCTTTCTGTTATATTCCTGTTTCTGTTGTTTGTCACTTGGCAGCTTCAGCTCGAGAGCGTACACACAGCACACAAATCATTCCTCCGAAAAATCGGCATGCTTCAGTAATTTTGAATATTTTCGGGCCGCATTTATACTCTCCTTGGGCCGCGGATTGGACATCCTTGTTCTATAGTATAGTTTTGTTTATATAATTCTATGCTTTACATCTATGTTATTATATCCTAGCATTCTACTTCTGCCCCGTCAGTTTGCCTATATGTATGCAAAATTAAGTCCGAATTTGTGAATTGTATTAAAATTCTTAAGAGAACTATGTTAACTTTCAAATGAGACTAAAGTAACATTTATGAACATATTTGAATAAAATTTTGTATAACGAATTTTTAAATAAAATTACAATTTTGATCTCTTATCAATTGAATCGGATTTAAATCCCGTTCGGCTAACGAAACTGAAATTTCGAATGAGTTTAAATGAAATTAATAAGAGTACAATCAGTGTTTTGATCTTTGCAAATCAAAAGTTTTGAATACGAAAGTGATATTTAGTAAAAATTTATATGAAAATATTTGATACATATGTATGTATAGAAGATTCAATTGTGGTTTTGCACTTGATCTTGTTTTTCCTTCTTTGAAATTTTTCCAGACAAAAAAATATTGTATTAAAAATGTTCGACAAAATCCTCGTCGCATGTTTTTAGTTTGAAAAAGCTTTTGGAAAATCAAAAAAAAAAAAAAAAAAGTCGAAATATAAAGAAGAAAACCCATCCATTCAACCGAAAATAAAAACATGATTTTTTTTTTTATTCTTATTATATTCAATAAAGCTTTACGAAGAAAATATCGATTAGATTTCGTTTTCAAGTAAATAACCAATAATAACAATAATAATATAATGAGAAAAAAATTATATTCGATTAAAGGCATTTGTCATATAAAATTTTTGAAAAATGTTCAAAAGTATTTTGTCCAATTCACTTTGAAAAGTTTCTACAATTGTTCAATGATCAAAAGTTCTAGAATACTATTTGCCCAATTATAATTCTTAGTAAATAGTTTTCTTAAAAACGTGCACAATTTAATTATTGACTACCGATAATCATGAACCACTTGAAAAACCTATATTATATGATTAGCTCTTGGCCCTTTGTAATTGTAATATGAGCAAAGTTTACTTTAGTTGAAAATTGAATAAGGAACATTTTCCTTTGCCTCTCAACGAAATTATAAAACAAAGCTTTTGAGGCTTTTATATAATAATATTAGTTATCCTTTCATATAAGTAATGGGTAAATAAAAATGTTTCGAAAATCTTGCTTTACAGTAAATTTATCTACATTATTATTATATGTAAATAAAAAGATTAGTTCGGGTATAAAGCAACGAATTTAAGTATGTGCTTTTATCCTCTTGAATTTGTTAAATTACTCTTTTACAAAATATTACATCGTACGATGGACCAATTTCTCAAAATTTCTTAAAATCTAATAATCCTTTCGTAATGTATCTTATAGATCTTAAAACTTAAATAGACTACAAAAGTATTATATTCGAAGCTAATATGTAGTCGAAAACTATAAATGGTATGAAAACTGTTTAAAATTTAAACTTCCTGTTGAAATTAATATAAACTTTAGTCATGTTATCAAAAGTTAAGATGGGAATTAAAAGTTTGCACTTAATCGCAAGAAAAGAATTACCATAAACTTAATTTTTAGAAATGAGTTTTGCATTTCATTTGGATTCGTCTCAATATATGTTTTGAACTAAGATTTAGTTTTAGAAAAATAACATAATAGAGTACTTGAGTATAATCATAACTTTTCGGGGTACAAACCCCATGTGAAACGCTGAAATAAAAGGATTTTGGGGGTTTTCTGAAGGAAATTGAAAAGTCCAAACGTAATTGAAAATAGGTTGAAATGCATGTATATGCTGATCAAGTCTAAATTCGGTTAACTATACTCGACTACGTTTTGGTGGCTGGATTGAGCCCAAACAGAAACAATAAAATGGTAGATAGCCACGGTAATTTTTCTACAGTATCCAAGGATATATTCTTAAGATAATAAAGACTAAACTATGCCAAAAAAGAAAAAAGAATTGATTCTTTTTTTCAATTCCATATGCAATTTATCCCTTAAGGACTTTATTTTAACATTTATGTTAAGAACGTTATATAAAATACTTTTGTAATAATATATTTTTGTTGATTTTAAATTTGAGATTTTTTTATGCGGTATAAATTTAGGGAAATGACGCATTTAAAATGATACTGAACATGTTTGATTGTACTTAAAAAATAAAAATAAAATAACATAAAAAAGCACTCAAATTCCCAACGTTCGATACAATATCAATATCCCTTTAATATCTTTTATCACATTTGAAGATGTATAAATTATATCAAATAACCATTCATTATTTTGTGTAGGTTTTTTGTAACAAATCAATCTAAAAATATATTTTAATATTAGTTTATTTGATTTTTCCTGGTTTTTTTATTTTCTTTCTTTTAATTTTTCCTTCCTTCGTGAAAATAGAAAATTATCATAACCAAATAGAAAGAAAGAAAAATAACTTAGAACAATAGAAATTTAACAGATATTAATCAAATATTCAATCAGAACGATTTGCTGGAAATGCCTCTTTTTTTTTAGTGAAAATCAATAAATATTGTCGAAGAACTAAAACTTCTTCAAGAAATACTTTAATATAGTACAATATTTTTTATTTGTTTTACTTATGATGACTAACTTTAAGTAATTTTTTACATTTCTCTCTATTCGAACACATGGAATATAACATAATATACTAGTCTGGATTCGGATCAATAACACCTTATTGTTTTTTTCTTTTCGTATATCAACTTGGACGTATAAATCAAATATCAATGAAAATTTAATAGATAAGAAAACATTGAATTTATAGCGTAACTTCAAGTCTCACAATAAAAGCGAAATATTGTAATTAATTTGATTTAGTTATATTGTATGGGCTATAAAATCATTGAATTGTTAATGATGACAAAATAAAGACATTCAATAAACCCAATCGGCTTTTCACGACCCGCGAAACATTCTTAGGATATCAAAATTAATCATTCAAAACCATCAAACAGAATTGATGAGAGAACTTAGATGGAAATTTTTGATGCATCCACCATATAATCCTGATCTTACAATTATTATTATTACTACCATTTATTTTCGTCTTTGCAGAACTCATTTAATGATAAAATTGACATATGAAAATGAATTGTCTTGGTTTTCTGCTCGGAAAACCCAGAAGTTCTACAGAGCTGGAATAATTACCCTATCGACAATATATTGTTTTGAAAAAATCACGTTTCACTTACACAGAAAAAAAGAAGAGCAACGAGTTTTTAGCCTATCCAATATTGTGTTGAGATAATTTTCTATACCATTCTATTTGAACCTAAAAGATTAACCAAATTTATATAAGATTTTAATACAAATTAGATAATACCAGAATGTGTTGCATAAATTCTATATATGTACTTGTACTTGTATGACAATACTTAAGAAAGGTTTCCGCAAAACCCACGTACTGATACTGAAAAAGGATAAGGGTAAAGTGAAACACTTTATTTCAATGGACGAAACTTCCTTTTTATTTATACTTTCACTAGCCACGATCGAGCTTAGAGTACTTGATTCAAGATCGTCGTCTTCGTTCTGCTCTTCTTCTTTTTTCTTATATCAATATCATGCATCATCATCATCTTATCTGCAGGACTATTGTTTGCTCTAGTCCTAGTTTAAATATCTATTGTCATGTAGGCGTCTTATCTACATGACTCATATTTAACTTAAACCTTTATCAACATAAGACTACCATGTAGGCACATCTCATCAACATGATTCATTTTTACCATGCAGCTGTGTCTCAAATGGTTGCATTAGCAATAGTCCTTTATTTAATGAATCATGTTCCTTAGCCATCCTACATCTATACAGCACGAATGTATATAACTCTTTGGATATTCGAATTCAAATTAAAATCAGTCAATATTTAGTTTACATTTTCAGTTAACTATTCTGACTTCTCGTTCTCATTCTATTCAAAATTTACATGTATTTTATCGGCCAATTCTACGCCTACAATGCATAACAAAAACTTAAAATTACAGTTTGATATAAGGAAAAGTACATACAAACAGGGTATATTTATTATTCTTGAACAAATTCACTAGGGTCGTAAACCTAAAGCTGTGTATAGATTGAGAACAATATATAAAACGTTTGTCAGGAAATACTCAATTACTGCATGAGATTGATTGATTTTATTGTTTTTAGTATATCCTTAAAACATAAGTGATTGCTAGTATGTATATACAATGGCAATTCTATTCTTTCTTTTATTTTATTTTTTTTTTTTTTCTTAAAAAGAAAAGACTATATTTTAAATTGACATAGATTGAAAAATGAAACCCTTTGACTTTCAATCTATCTCTGAGACGATAACCTGCACTCATTTAGGATGCAATTGCAATTTCAAAATCAATTCTTTTATATCGGAAATTTTATTTTCATTTGTTAACATTTTATGTGATCAATAAATACTGAATAGATAGATATAATATCAATTTAATGACGGCAATAAAAAAATCATATTGATATTTTGAAGACAATAATTAATCTATAAAAGAAATTAATACAAATTCTATTTTAATGTTAATTCATTTATAATTAAATATTTATATATCTCTTATATCGGGTTTTTCAATAAGGGCACTACAAATACACATTCTATGCTATTATGTATGGAATTCAATTTCCTTCGGTTGACCATAACGGGCACGTTTGCAAAAGTCCAGTCGTTGAACCCACATTTCGACCACTTTTTCGCATAAATCAGCCGATATTGCAGCAATTTCACATTCAATATTTGCTTTGAGCTCTTCTAACGTCGCCGGCTTATTGGTATAGACCAATGACTTTACGTGACCCCAAATAAAATAGTCGATAGGCGTCAAATCGCATGAACGAGGCGGCAAAATGACGGGTCCATTTCTGGAAATAACACGCTCACCAAACTTACTTTTCAATAAATCGATTGTAACGTTCGCTAGGTGGCAAGTGGCACCGTCCTGTTGAAACCACATATTGTCCAAGTCCATATCACGCAATTCATTTCAAAAATAATCAATTAGCATGACCCAATGACAGCTTCAGCATGTAATCCACACCATACAGGTTGTTTTTTTTGGGGATGCAATGGTGTCTCTTGAAGAATGTGTGGCTTGCGGCCTGCCCAATAATGCATATTTTAAATTTTCAATTGTCGAACAGGCAGGTTCGTGGTGTCGTCCATAAATTGGTCGTAATGCTCTTAAAGTTGCGGCGACCGACTTCGAATTTGTGTAAGAAGTTTTAATAATTTGTAAACGTTGTTCAAGTGTGTACTGCTCCATGATTAAATAACAACTATTCACGAGCCTAAATGTCAAAAGAACAAAATAAAAAATAGAGTGGTTTGTCGTCCCAATTGGAAAACATTTGTAGTGTCCCATTTCAAAAACCCTTTATATCTGTTATATAGTATATCTCTTTTAGGTCAGTAAATTCTCTTCTTCATGATTAAAATCTAAAATTGAATTAAATTTACGTTCGTACAAATTAGCAGCTTAAAATATTTACAAAAAGTTTACGTCTTTTAGAATTTCTCAATTTTATAAAATAAATTTTTAATAATTACCAAACCATATTTTTTTCTCAATTTTCGCCTAAACCAGAAAATATTAATGAGAAATTTAAAAACGGTTTTTCTTTTTTTTTTTTTTTTTTGTGGTAGGTATGCAAAATAATTTTTCAGCGGAAATTGTTAATTTCCGCGTAAATATTTTCAACGAAGAGCAAAAAAAAAAAAAAAAAAAAATACCATAAACGATTTTCTTGATAAAGAATAAAATTCTAAAATTTATTTACTTTCTCAGTAAAGCGGAAAAAATGAATATAATCCAAAAAAATATATTATTTTTTTGAACTCAATTATTATTTAATTAATTAATCACTTAATCGTGCAAAATAAAATATAAATAATTTTCTTTTTTACGTAATCGAATTACTTATTAATGTGTAAACAGTAGAAGCTTACTTTCTTTTTATACCATATTATTGCAATAGTAGTCTCATCTAATATCAAACGAATTAATTAAACATATTACAAAAACCTGTCACCACCGTTTATACATTGTTGATGAAGTATATCCAGAAGGCATATTGGCTTAACTTTCTAAAGTGTTGGGCTAAAGGCTTGAATACCTTGTCTTTTAGTAATCTCACAAGATAAATGGTGTTAAGTGAGATGTACTATCTCTTGTTGAGAATATTTTTATAAACGATCTGATATTACAAACAAAATGTGGAATTGGATACATCTTTTGCTATTAAACATGACTGATGAGCATTACGAGTACAATCGAAGCCAAATCGAGAAGTCTAACTATGTATAACCTAAATAGTACATTACAAAATGTTTAGCTCTTCTAAGTCTACTTGCGATAGTACGTATGTTACTAGCACTATTTTGGCAGAGGAGAATTTTTCTAATTTAATTTTTCCACAGTGCCCTGACACATATAAAAACGGAAATAAATCATTTGGACCTCTTATTTGGACGGCTTATTTTTGACTTTTTAGTTTGAGAGACATTTTTGTGCGCTCACAAATAATTTGCGAAAACTTTCATTTATGATAACCCCTTGTCTTTCTTGCTAGAGTGGAATCGTGTAATTCGATTGATAGTAAATCGTATCGAAAATACATTACAATTCCTATGCTTTTTCGATACGATTTGATCGAAATCAAGTTATACGATTCCAGCCCTGTATAGCATAGAAATCGTTTTAAACATGTGGTTCCAACTGAATACATCTCTTTTTCTTTTCTACTAACAGGCTGTATTCATATTTACCGACAAAAATGTTGGATTTTCTCAGAAATACTTCCAGAAATTATAGTTAAATCCAAGCCTACATTCCCGGATTTTGTAAGTTAAGCTATAATAGAACTTCAATGCTTTAAATCGAAAACTTTATTGTCTGAATAATGTTTAGTAATGTGTACACATTTAATTAGAACATTCTGTATAGATTTTCGAAAAGATTTGGATATTAAAACTTACTTATCTAGAAAACTTGCATTTCAAAAACAATAAATTTCATATGAATTAAGATTTAGGTTTGCAAAAATCTTGTATCTAGGGAGTCGTATAATATCTGGAATTTAAAGGTACTATTCCATTCATATAGAATTTATATTGTCCTCTATAAATAGGTAGACAACAATGGAATTGCCATTGAATCGGAATGAATGAGAAAAACAATATTAAAATGAAATTCTTTTTGTCTTTCAGTTCAATCTTAAATTTTTATTCTAATAAAATTCAAAAAAAAAAAAAGAAAAATGGTTAAAGACAATTTCATCACATTATTCAATTTTCAAGATTAATATAAGAAAAATTCGATTAATATGAAAAATAATAAAAATAATGATTTATATACAAAAGAAGAAAATACCTTTAGCAAGGTCTTCGGCATTCCAAAGGAGGCTGAAACGCCTCCATACAAAACATTGGTTTCAAATTTTTATGTTTTTATAGCAAATTTTTCTTTTGTTTTTCCAAAAAAGAATTTAATAATATAATAAAACAAAAAAAATATAATAAAATAAAAAACCAATATAAGACACCTTTTGACTTTCTTGTTTAAATATAAATGTTTTTTAAAAGAGCTTTCGTTTAAATTAGTTAAAACTTATAGATTTAAATTTTTAATATTTTTTTTAGAACACTTGGATTTTTTAATTACACAAGAAATCATTTAATTTCAATTAAGAGGAAGAGCAAACTTTACATTTTGTAATTTTCTTTATTATTTCTTTTTATCTTTTAATTAAACCATAATTTTCTTTTGCACTTTCTTTAAAATCATAAATTCATTTCAATTATTTTCCGTTTTTTAAATACATTTTCTTTTTTTTAATATTTGCAAAATATTAATATTAATAAAATTGGAAAAACAAAAACTTATAAAATTAAGTCATTTCTTTTATCTTTTAATTAATTAATATTTTATATGGTTTTTTTTCTTCTATTTTTGCGTTTTATTAAAATATATATATTTCCTGAACAGATTAAAATAAATAGTTTTTATTATTAATGTTTCTTCTTTTTAAATGGTTTTTTTAAATATCTAAAAGAAAAACTATATAAACTTTTTATAGAGTTAGAGTAGAGCTTTTATATAAAAAAAAAAAACGAAGATATGTTTTTCATTTAATAAATCAAAGTTTGCATTAAATGAAAAAAAAACTCATTATGGAAAATATGGTATAATTATCATTCTATACTAATGGCATAAACACAAAACTAATTACAATAGTCACCCATAGTACAATATCGACTCTCTGAATTTGTTGAAAATACATAATAGGGGTATTTCCATTTCTGTCGGAAATCGTGAGGTATCGTTGTATCATTGCCCATTTCAATATTTTTCTATAGGAAATCATATAGTTATACAACGATACACCACGATTTACAACAGAAAAGGAACTACCCATAAAAACTCTTACCAATGTAACTAAGTAATGATTTACTTAAACAAAAGTATGAAAAAAAAATCACAGCTCTTAGACCAATGAACCAAAGACCTAGTGATTAATACACATATAATAGGTACTCATAAATTCTTATAATATAGTACTAACAGCATAAAACTAAATCAGATTGCAGTTTAATTATTTATATTATAAGTTATGTTTTTAGACGCCCTGAATGGAATAATAGTAGCAGCAAATATTGTTATTAGTTTAGATAAAACTAAATTGCATCTGGTTGGAAATTATAAGAAGAGTTTCCTCTAATACGGTTTGAGTTTAAGGAATGCTTGTAATAATTGAGATTGCAATCCATTTATTCAAATTGAAAATAGTAAAAAATTGTAAAAATTGTACCGGAATATAATAAAATAACAACCGTCTAGAGTTGCAGTGAACCATTTGAAACAGTATCGTAGCGTAACGCTATAATGAACTGCCACACTTGAAAATATGGCTAAAAAATGTTCGTTTTGATACAATCTTTAATTTAAAATGGTAAAATGTATATTTAAAAAAAAATTGAAATACAATAAAAGGATTAGCCAACATAAAAGATGTACAGGACAATTTTTAAAGTTATGCTGATTTTTGATCGAACAGTAATGCTTAATGCTTATTATTGTAAAATAATATAAATTTAAGCCTCAATAAGATGAAAACTCATTGATAAAAAGAAATTTTTGCTTATAGTATTATGTATAAGACTTGATAGACTTTCTTATTTATAATTCTTCTATATTAATAGATCTCATTTTAATGAGAAACAAAAAATCTCTCTCAGTTCTTTCTTAATAAATTTCTACAATAAAAAATACAATTTTAGCTTAGAGAACATTTATAA
Source organism: Xylophagus ater (assembly GCA_963422695.1). Classification (NCBI taxonomy): domain Eukaryota; kingdom Metazoa; phylum Arthropoda; class Insecta; order Diptera; family Xylophagidae; genus Xylophagus; species Xylophagus ater. Next base: position 7,488,873 of record OY730478.1, read on the forward strand.
CCACTAAATATATATAATAATTATTATAATTTTCCACCTAATATTTCGAAATCAGATCAATTTACAATATTTAATTAATTGGACATAAACTTTTCCCACCACAATTTTGGATATATGAATTGTCCTTAAAGGAAGCGCGGCGCATATACGCACATTTAAAACAAACCAATAAATATACAAAATAGGCATATATAGAGTCTATATCAGAACTGATACATTAATGCGCATCTTACATATATATATTATTTGGATATATGTATTATTATTATCTTTTCTCGATTTTTATGAATAAAACTTACATCTTTCTTATGAAAGAAAAACTAATTTGAAAAGGTATCCTTTTTTTTGTTGTATTCCAAAAAAAAGAAGAAAAACGAATATTTTGTCAGACAAAGATTTTGTTCAAAAGAATTATTATTTTATTTTAATATTTTTTTTTGATATTTATTGTCAAAAAAAAAAGGATCCCGAAATTCAAATTTCGGATTGTATATCTATTTTCCTTTATTATATATTAATTTTAGAAGAACACTATTTTATAATTATTCTTTAAAACAAGAAAGTGTTTTGTATAAAATAAATAATAATAAGTTAATTTCACACAAATTCGCCACGTACACCAGGAAAATCACTTTAATTTAATATGGAAAGTATTCCATTTTCTTTGGGGATATTTCTTTTCAATATAAAACAAACAAACAAACAAAAAAATACAATTGAATAAAAACCAAGGTGCACCACCGTAGAACACAATTAATCAATTTTGCAACAATTTTCTTTAAATTCCGTTTTCCTTTTACCTAAAAAAAAACAACAATTCACAGCGAGCGGAAAATATGAACTGAAAGAAAATTTTGAGAGCATGAAATCCTCCAGAAAAAGCTTTTAATAATTTTATATAGAAAAATATTTTTTTTGTAAAGCTAACTCGAATCATAAATGTTTTACACGATAGAAAAGCTTAACGGAAAATTGTCTATAGTATAATTTGGTAAGGAAAAGTGATGGAAATACAAACGTATACAGGGTGTCACTCGAATTACAAATTTGTAAAAAGATGAAAAGGATTTAATTCTGTATATGGAAGAATTTTAACTAATGCAGGTAAAGAGATAGTACACTTCATATGTGAATGCCCAACTATTTCTCGGACTAGCAACTGCTAGCTGCTTCTTCGACAACTTAACACTTTGTTGACCGCCAATTTTACGCTGAAACTATCTCATGTCACCGGCTATTATTTCGTAATTCAATGTGGAACTGAAACAATATAATAGAAATATAGAAATTAAGAGATTAAATTTTTGTCAAGTAATTTTTGGTCTCATAGGAATGGCCCCATAAAGTACCTAGTGTCGTATACAAGAATCACTACTCTACATAATCTAAACTAATCTATATTTAAAATAATTTTTTTTTAAAAAAAAATACCACGAAACATGAGAAATAACTTATAAATAGTTTTCTTAAAACATTTTCTTTTTAATTAACGAATTTTTTGATGACGATATTGAATTGCAATTAAAAGTACAATAATCGAACAATAAAATTGTTACAAAAATAGCATTTAATATTCTTGAACATAAATTTAAAAATAAAATAATTTCATCAAGATGTATCGGAAGCTGTAATTGAGAGAACTAATAATAAATTTCTTAATTAAAACTGCATAGTTTTGCATAAAAAAACAAGTTATAGTGCTAAACCACGATGGGGAGCTTCTATACATATCGATCAAATAATTTTATTCAACAATATATATTTTAATTTGTATGAAAATTCGGAACTTTTATGCAAACAATCGAAATTTCATATAAAAAAAATTCAAAATTTTGCATGCCAACTATTCTAAGAGATTCAAAGCCTTAATCAACACAAACAGGAAGAATATGAGAATACTGACAGGAATACTAACCGGGCAATGCAGACTCAGAGCACACCTAAAAAAACTAGGACTTGCACTAGACACCAACTGCAGATTCTGCGAGGGTGAGGAAGAGACTCCAATGCACATCCTCTCTGAATGCGAAGCATTATCCCGCAGAAGAAGGAAATACTTGGAGGCATACTACCTTCCCCCAGATGAGATACAATCTCTTGATCCACTCCAGATAGTAAAATTCCTAGTAGGTCTGGAGGAGGTGCTTTAGAATGGGAGCCTAACCAAACGACCGCACCAAAGACAATGGGGTACAATAGATCTTAAGGTCGCAGTACAAGAATACCCTAATATATAATCTAATCTAATCTAATCTAATCTAATTCTAAGTTGTTATCAGATTCGATTCGTTTTCGGACATAATTGTATTTTCATTGAAAAAATACCTTGTATCGATGTTGTTTGCCAAGTACCCGAAATTTCGAGTCGATCGAACCAAAGTTCTTATAGAATGATTCTCACGTGAAAAAAAAAAGTTACTTTTACTAATTTTCATTCAAATTACTTCGGCTGCAATTTTGCATACATACAGACTGACAAACAGGACCGACAAACATGATCATGATTTCAGTATCTTATACACCTTGTATAGAAGGTAAAAATTGATACAATTTTCACAGGTGCATCTCTCCATCACCACCTACAGCCGACCTTATATGGTATTCTAATCCCACTTAGATATTTATCATATTCTGTTCGAAAAATTTTCAATAAAACAAACTTAATTTTAAGTTCATATGCACACAGTTAGAGAAGATTTTTAAGAACACTTTGTATATTTAGAGATTGTGTCGTTTATCATCTTCGACTAACCAAAGTAAACAATAAAATTTCCGAATTAAGGGGAAATTAAAAAGGTGAAACAAAGAGATAAGAAGAAAATTTTCATATAGGAAATTATGCAAACAGGAAAAAGCTCTTCTTTCTGTATTTTTTTTTTTTTTTGTATTTAAATAAAAACTTTAAAATTTCTTCCTTTAACCGAGTCGATGCAAAAAGATGTTTACTCGAAAAACGAGAAAAGAAAAAATACCTATTAGGAGAGACACAGGATGAAAACCAATGGATACAGACAAAACAAAATTTTCCATTGGCAAAAATATATATGATTTGAAGCTGTTAAAGAATAATAATATAAATAAATCGTTTTCTTCATGTTCGTTTTTTTTTCAAGTCTCATTTCGAATAGAAAACTTAAAACAGAAAATTGCAGGAAAAAGTCCACCTGGAAAGGCAGCATCATAGAATTTAAATATATTTCTATATAAAGACAAAAGATTGGTTAGACACGTGCTTGTCCACCTCCAATTCGGCTTCTTTTCTACGTTTTTTTTTTTGTTTGGTTTATTTTTTAAGATTCCCATGACGTTGGTTTTTGAATATTTAATAAAAAAAAGAAAAAATTAGAATGAAAATGAAAATGTCATTAAGTTGAGAAAAATACTACATCAAAAAGAAAAAAGAAAAACTGAATAATTTTTAGTATCTAATAAATTATTTATATCAATTATTTTCTTCTTCTTTTTTTTCTACAAGTTATAAACAAAACATAAAAATACATTAAAATGTATTTTTAAATGTTATTTAAATATGTAATTTTCTTTTTGGAACATAAAAATCTTTCGCAAAACATTGGAGCTTATTGTGGAACGAAATGATGACTGCAAAAAAAAAATCTATATCCCATTACCTTATTTATTTTCAAAAAAAAAAGAAAGAAAATAGTCAGACAACATTTCCAATTCCAACACCTTCCAACTTCCAACATTCACAATCGCCGCAACAGTTTTTCAACTAAAGGTAATTCTGACCTTAATTTATTTCTAATCGATGTTCTAATCGATTCCAATCGAATTTATATTATTTCCAAATTAACTGATTTTAGATTTTAATATTTAAAAGAAGAAAAACTACTACAAGGAAACCGGCATTTTCTTCTAGATTCAATCCACCCGGAAAATGCCTTGTCCGCCACTGATAAAATGAAATTTAAGATTAAATTTTTCTTGATAATACCTAATACCTTTTAACTAAACATTTTCATGTTTAATTTTTCTTCTTTGTTTATAGTACATATTTTATTTGAGTTAGTTTTTTTTTATATATTTTTATTTACCTTCATTTTATAAGAGTATAAAATGTTGTTCGTTGTTGTTTTTTTTTTCTTCGTCAATGAAACAATAAACGCATGCGTTTAATGATGGTTATACACATTTCAACAATGAACAAAACAAAAAAAAGGTAAAAATGATTGAAGTCTTATCATGGATGATATTCAAGTGTATTCTAAATAGGAGGATGGAGATGCCTAAAAGAAAGGAAGAATGGAAAACATATAGTAACTGAAAATCGGCCTATAGCCGAATTTTTGATTGCCCTATGGCAGAAATGGGACAGAAAAACTGTTCAAAACTAACAATATTTCAAGGTTTTTTCTTCATAATTTTGTTTCCTCTTTTCAAAATTACCTGTAATTTGCAGGTAATCTAGACCCTGATAGTCTAATCTGCAAATTTTAATCAATTCGGTGTATTAGTTTTTAAAGTACATAAAAAAAACTTTACGAATTATTCCTTTCTCCACAAGCTTTGGACCGATTTTACTGAAATTTAACATACTATGGTCATAGATTAGTATACCTAGATTTCCAAGCCAAATGAGCAGCATAATGTTCAGTATTATTGTTGTAGGTGAACTTAAAGAAGAATGGATGAAAAGAGGTTTAATGTGAAAGAAAGAGAAGAATCTATATTGTGTCGCGATATCAGGGTACAAAAAGAATGAGTTGAATGCACAGTCGTTGGAAGTCTTTATTATTAGTTTATGCTATCGTCTATTTACATATGTAGTTAATCAATATAATTAATTTAAACAAAATTGCTTCACAAATTATCCAATTAAATCGGAAAAACCATATAAAAAAACGTCAAAACTTTCTAGTCACTATGGTTTTTGCTTAATAAATTCGCTTCCCCTGGGTCGATTTTACTGAAATGCAATACCAAATCCAGTTAAAGAATAACCAACTCAGATTCTAAATCTCAACAAAATCGAATAACGTGTTTTTGAGTTATCGTGTATACGGACGGTCATGCATAATTCGATATAAGTAACTTTTGATTCCCTACACAACCATACCGTTGAAACCTTTCTACGACGATTATTTCGATGTGTTACACACTTAGTGACAAAACTAATATACCCTCTGGTAGTACCTACCATAGGGCATAAAAACATTGTTGTCTTCCCGAACCTCTTCAATTCTATGACATGTTAATAACACTGTAAAATTCGCGCGACAGTGTTTATTCGTTTTTGCATTTTCCTGCCGTTTTTCCTTAATGAATAATGTAGTATTATATAAAGTTTTTTTTTTTTTCTTATTTCTTGATAAGCTTCATTCATTTAATGTTTAATTTTCTTTTGTCTTTTCTTTGAAAATAGAATTTCATCAAATTTCAATGCATTGACATTTTACGGAAATAACATTTTCATTTAAAATCAATGTTTAGAGATAAAAACTAGAAGAGACAATGTTTCAAAAAGGTATCAAAAGGTATCTGTTTTGTTACTACATTTATTTTGAATTGATTTTTTACTAATTAAATATTGTTTGGCTTTTCATTTACTGAAAAAAAACTTGCCAAACTTTTTTACTGGTCATTTTTTTGAAACGAAAGAAAAACATTATAAAATCGATTAATGAAATACTTTTTAAAGGTACCACCTTTAATAAACATACCAGAAATAGTTCTTCATTAAAAATAACAATATGTATAGAATATGTTCTATAATATGTTTGACCTGTGTTTTATACAAATATTCGTCTTTACAATATTAATCTAATATAATCAGTTAAACATTGAAAATACAACAAATATAAATTTATCTCTTCCCATTTATATTGTGAACAAATATGACTAAAAATGTGTAAACACAAAAGTAAAACAATATTCTGTACTTATTTTGTTTCTTCTTTTTTATTATTATTTATTTCATATTTAATTATAATCTTCAAAAATGATTATTTTAATAATTAATCAGACCATATAATCCTTTTTATAGGCACCAAAACAAGCAAACCTAATCAACCCTTAAGAGAACGGATTCAGATTTTCGTGTATTAATATGTAATTTTTGTTTAAACAACATTCATATGGAAAAACTATTAAAAAGTCATAAAATATTTATAATTATTTGTGGAATATTTTACAAAAAAGTAATCAGCTTTGTTTTCTTCTTATATGAAGTTTCAAAAATTTGTGTAAAAACTTGTATAGTTATTATTATTAAATGAGTTTAGATAAACAGGATATAAAATATCCGAGACAGTATCAAACAGAAACAATTGATTCATTTGAAAAGTTTGTTATATAATAGAAATAGAATTATTCTTGGATTTAATAAGGAAAATCTGAATATACGAATAATATAATATTGCATATATTAATATATGTATAAACTGTTGCAATCTCTACAACGGTTGTCTTCATTTAATCTTATGTATTATATTGTAGTTTATCAATGTACTTTTGAAAAACTCAATTAGTTAAGAATTTAAACTATTCGACTTGAAAGAATCGGAAATCGAATCCTCCCAGAATCGAAAATTTTTCATTTCTTTTTCTTCCAAAAATAAGAAGTTGTATAAAGCTTTCCCAAACACATACAACTTTTTTTTGCTTACCCAGGTAAATTATAAACAATTATTAAACCTGAAGATTAAAAAGAAAAAAAATACATGTACATACTCGGATTTAATAATTAGTTCTCTTTTACCCACGCGTGCCCGTTTGCTAAATATTCAGCTTAAAACGTAAATATTGTTAAAAAACGAAACTTACAGGTCTATTCTAGCGTTGTGATAAATATTTAGTCATAAGAAATTTGCAACTACAAATATTATGACCGCTGCGAAAATTCATATTCTAGCGAACGGGTCATAATTATGTCCAAAATATAAATTTATAACAGTTTGAACTGATATAATTCGAGCGAGTTGTCATGGTCATTTGAGAAATACTTTTGAAAATGTTTGTATAGGTTTGAAATTCTTCTATAGGTGTAAAATTATTTGTGTGTTTAAAAAAATTGTGTAAATTATTCTATATTTGTCAATTAAATCACACAGAGAACACATATACAATTTCGTTATGATGTAAAATATTTTCGGTCATAACTTATGATCTTATTTATGACAGTTATTCGTTATGACCGGGTCAGAATACTAAATAGTCTTTTAAAAAAAGTTATGACAATGACGCCATATTATGACAGTCAGAACTTGTTATGACTGCGCTCAGAATAGACGAGTAAATCAATCAAAAAACACAGGAAATTTCGTTGTGATATTTTCGGTCAGAACTTGTGATAATATTTTATGACAATTGTGAGTTATGAGCACGTCAAAATACGAATTAGTCTTTAAAAAAAAAAGTTATGACAGTAATGTCATGTTATGACCGTTATAACAGGGCTCAGAATAAGTATGTTAAACATCTATTTTCTTGACCTGTAAGCATTAGTTAAGTAGTTAATACCGTTGACTAGAAAAGAATTTCGAATCAAGTCTAGCTAGGAGCAAACAATTTTCTTTCAAGTTCTTTTCTTTAATTAATTTTAATAAAATGCATTCATTAAATATTGCCAGTAATATTGGCACAAAGACTTCTATTTTGAGTATACATAGTTTCATTAGTTTTGTACTGATTTTAATTTTAAATTTCAAATATACTTGTATAGCCAAATATGAACAGAAAATTGTTAACCAAACTTACTTATTTTAAGCATTGTCTTGTTCATAGACTATTATACTGATTTTAAGTACATGAATGATTGATGTTTTAAACTAACTAACTATTCATATTTAAGGACAATGATATTCTTAAGCAAATACAACCATCATATATTAGGTTTCTTCGCTCCGTACCTAATATAAAGAGCACAAATTCAAGTATCTACATGTAAAGAGTTAGTACATCTATAACGTAGATTAAAAGGTGATGTGTTTTTTTTTTTTTTTTTTTTTTTTTTTAGGGGGGAACCTGTTACAAAAGAAAAATGTACGAAGTATAATTAATTTTAATATTTAATTACTTTTTATGTTAGGTAAAATTTGTTTGGTAAATGAAAAATATTTTTCGTTTCGAAAATGAATTTGAAGTCATGAGCAATTTTAATGAAAACCCCGAAAAATACAATTAGTTTCTCTTTTAGAAAATTTTCAGAATTTTGTATTCTATAAAATAGAAATTTGGAAATACATATTTAGCAAAGTAAAAAGACTGAACTTTAAATGAAACTTACATGATGAACTTTCGCATTTCAATTTTTACATAATATAGAAATATTTTTTTTAGTTTTGTTTTCAATTTTACTTTATTCTTGTAAATATTGAAAATGTGATTTGAGAGAATTAAATAAAATTAATCCGATTTTATTATTTAATGTAAAAGTAAATTTTTTTTGTGTATATAGAAATATAGAAGCCTTTAAAATTTGTTATAGAAATAACAAAATAAAAGATTTTACAGACTTCATATTAAAGCATTTTCTTAATTTTTTAATCCATTTAATATTACTTTTCTTTTCATAGGAAATATTTTTGTAGAACAAAATTTCTTACCCTTCTTCGATTACATCAAAATTGTCATCATCTATCTCATCACTCGACTCACTCATTATTAAATGTTCACTTTTATGTCCGAATTTAAAAAAAATATATTTTTTATATTTTAAAAATTAGGAAAACATATTTTCTTTTCCTCGTTTTTAATTAAAACACTATAAATTTCCATATATTTCTATATTTATATGAAAATTCCAATATTCTGAAGATTAATTTGAAATTATTACACTAAAGAAAATTGGCTTTCATTGATATTAAAGTAATTAATGATTTCTTTTTATATTTTTTGGAAAATTAAATAATCAAGAAATTAAAATTATATTAATGTATTTTTCTGTATTTGAACACCGTAAGTAAAGAAATGAATTTCCTATTGAATTTTCATCGGAAAATCACCTCGGTTTGGTGCATTTCTAGTGTTTCACTTTAGTAAATTTGATTAACGATGTTTTTGACCATAGTTTTTCCTTTGATGGTCAACTCAAATTGAATAGAATATTGTAATTTTCTTTTTCTTTCTTCCTTTTTTTGTTTTAAAAAGAAAAAGCAATATAATACTTGATAGAAAATATTATTTATTATTAATTATTTTGATTTATTTTCAAATAAACGAATTTAAAATATATTTAATTGATAATTTATATTTGTGGCATTCAGAATAATGTAAATATTTAAAAAATTACTAAGATTAGCATACGTTTGCGGAAATTGTTACAAGACAGAAAGCCATCGGCTTTTTTTTAGAAGGTAACTTTTATGTAATCTATTAAGATTTGTTTTTATTTCTTCTTTTACCAGAGAGCAATACAATTTTCAATTCTTTTATTAATTTTGATTAAACTTTTAATAGTCAAAGATTTTATTTTTTAAGAGCTTTATAGAAATGTAAGCAGTTATAAATATTTAGCCTTTTCATATCCATTTTTATAAACTAATAATAAAATTTGAATATCTCTTCAGATTGAATTTAATCACCAATTTCGATTTAAGATGATTTTCTAACACAATTCGAAATATTTATATAAATTATAATTTATAATGGAATATTGCATCTTTACAAATTTTCTCAACGGATTATAGTGTGGCATAATTAATTCGACCCTGTTTATATAATCATTTTATTTTTCTTCAAAACTTAAAATTATATTATATACATTATATCGCTTACCGATTTATTGAAGATATACGTTTATATATTAATGGTGTAACTGCTGGATCACTTTCGTCTGCATATAATTCCTGTTTAGAATGAGGACGCAACAATGAACCATCTGTTAAAGGACTATGCAAAAAGCACCGCAATGTTGCATGCTCAATTGGCATCTACCAAACAAAATTTTAAATAAACTGAATTAAATAATGTTCTAAATTTTTAAATAATTATATATATATATATAAATAAAAAAAGCGAAGTATATTTTTTACCTTTAAATATAAAATAAATCAAAAAATAAATCATGTTTACAATACAGTCCAAACCAGAAAATATTCGATTAGTAATTTTACAGTAGCACGTGCTACTATCAAATATATCTAGATACAAAAATATCTTTATACTTTAATAATTGAATGATTTAATAAATTATTATATAATGAACTTGATTTTATATAAAATATACTCAAATAATAAAATAATTCAGTCGACATAGTTAAATATAAAAAGTAAAATGTAAACAATAACAACGCAATGACAGCAAGCAATTCTAATTTGAATTTGAGTCATAAGAATTTATCTTTTAAGAGATCGCAGCGCCATATTGGTGCTTAGAAATGAAATTAGGGCTTATATTGTTTTTTTTTTTTAGTTTTTATTAATTTATTTTTTAAAAAAGTATCATTTCTATTTATATAATATTATAAATTTTTTTAAATTTAAACAATATCTATTTGTATAATTCATTTTTCCTTGGGGAAATAATTAATAATTTGTAAATATTAAAAAAAACTGTAACCCTAATAATTACACCATTAACAATTTTGACTCAGAATTATTAAAATCTGGCAATACTTGTTTTAATTTCATTTACAAAAGTCGGAAGTTTTTCGGTGAGCAAATTGGCGAAAAAATTAATAATAAATAAACAATTCTAGAAATATATGAAGCATTTCATCATTTCTTAAAACAGGTAATTATTGATATTTATTATTATAATTAGATATAGGAAATATATTCATATGATAAAAGTTGTTTGTAATTTATAACCTTAAATTTTTTTTTTTTTCGACAGAAATAAACAAAAATACTGTAAATTTTCAATAATGTCGCATACAATTTTACTTGTTCAGCCGGGAATTCGGCCAGAAACAAGAACTTACAGTGATTATGAAAGCGTTAATGAATGTATGGAAGGTGTTTGTAAAATATATGAAGAACATTTAAAAAGACGTAATCCAAATACACCCACGATTACATACGATATCAGTCAATTGTTTGATTTTGTTGATCAATTAACAGATATAAGTTGCCTTGTTTACCAAAAATCTACAAATACCTATGCCCCATACAATAAAGATTGGATAAAAGAGAAAATTTATGTTCTACTTAAACAGGCGGCAGGAACTACAGACTAAAAACAAAAATCATTTGTTTCATTAAACATTTTCTTAAGTTCTCTTTTTTTTTAATTAAGATTCAATCTTTTTGCAATATATAAAAATCGTATTTTACTTAAAAGATAAATACAAAAAAAAAAAAAAAAAATTGGATTAACATTTTAATTTAAATAAAACCAAAATGAAAACACGAAATTTTATTTAAAACACTTCATGTTAAAATAAGTCTGTGAACTTTTTACAGACAGAAAATCATTTAATTATTAGATTTCTCTTTATATAAAATAAAATAAATATTGAATACCAAAATAAAAAAAAAGATTGTGTTTTTTTCTTTACCAAAATTGTGGTTTTTCTTTTTTTCAAAGTTTATTAACAAAATTAAAAAATCTGTATTGAAGAATGTATACAATTTTAAAAAAAAACCCAACTCAAGAATATTGGAGTCCGACATTTTGTTAAGATATTAAAAATATAAATTTGATTATGCTTTTTTTTTCTACCTCAGTTATGTAGCCTTTGCCGTGTTGAGCTTGCTTCAGTTTCCACCTCATATTCAATTTCGACTTTCGGCTTTTTCAGACGTCTCAAAGATTTTGTAGCTTTTCTACTGCTGCTTGGTGTGGTTTTCTTATCAACACTCTTATCCGCTATCGTTCCACCATCCTATTTTTTTTTTTTTTTTTTATTAATAGAAACAAAAACACTTTCAATTTATAAAACAATTCACATTTAAAATATTGAAGAAAAGAAAAAACGAATTTATCTACAAAAAAAAAAAAAAGTCAACAGAAATTACGCGAAATTATTGTTCATGTATGTATATAAAAATTTTTGAATAAAGAATAAATTAAAGATCAATTCAATTAAACAACATCGAAATACTGAACACTTGTAATTAATTACCGTAAATATGGAATATTCACGTTAAAAATTGTTCGTGCAATTTAAAATTTCAATGACCTTGTAGAAGGTATTTTTTTTTAAAAACTTAATATTATAATTTAGCTCGATTTACGTATAAAACAATAATTATGTGATAATGTACTGGTTCCAGAATTTAATGACTAAAGTAATTACAATTTTTTTCCGCGCTTATGTAATCTCTATCCGTGTATATATATTAGTAATTTGAATTTATCCGCTAAGTATTGACCAAATAAAGAAAATCTGCATATCATATGTTAAACAAATCTACATATAGATAAGCATCATACTTTTTTTGGCTATTGAATTACTCCCAACCTTCCTACAATACAATTTCCTACAACACACGATAAGAAAGATTACCGGAAACTCTTGTTCTCGTATTATCTTTCTTGCCGTAGAAGAACCTATCTTTTCTCGTATTGTATGAGAATTGAATGTACTATAAATAATTAACTGAAAAAGAATTTTACACAAATTACAATTACCTCTATATCAGAATCATCAGATTCAAAATCGCTATCCATTTCGACATGTTCTTTTTTACCAGAATCACTTTCATCACCATCTGTGGACATATTTACATCATCATCATCATCGTCATCATCTAAATCCGATCCGCCTTCTACAAATTCTTCATCCATATTTAATTCACGTAGCAAATCTTTCTCAAGTTCTACTTCTTTTTCCATTTCAATTTCTTGATCTTCTGTTTCCTCTTCCTCTTCGTCTTCTTCGACTTCTTCAGCTTCCAAGGCTTTATTAAATGCAGTTTCTGGGAAATTATAAATATCTTGATATGTTCCTTTCTTTAAACGTTCAAGTAATTCGCTTTCAATTGCATTATCTATTTTTGCTGCTATCAAGGCTTTCTGTTCTCGTCGTGCTTCACGTCTTTCGATTTTCGTTGATAATGGTACAATCAATTTTTGACGACGTAATTTTAATTTACGCATTCTTATTAAGTATTGTGTAATTTTTACAAAACGTTGTTTACATTTTGATATTATATATTTCGGCCAAAATACAAGATTTTCATTGATTTGTTGTATTGCTTTTGCAAAGTTCCTTGAAAGTTTCACTCTTTCCCACAGTTTTGATGGAAAATGTGATCTTTCTGCTGTTTTAACAAATAAATAGATTATACCATTTTCTTCACGCACTGTCGCATATTGGCTATTAGCTAGCGGGCATGTCGAACGATTACATAAACCGGTCAAATTATATTCATGGCGACAAAAAGTTTGTGTATCAGTTCTGTATAAAAAAAAGAATAATAATACATTTTACTTTATCTTATTGAATTGAATAAATCGGTCTTTATTTTAGAGACTTACTTCACTTTATGCGAACAAAATGTTTTGTTAATAATACTCCATACAACCTGAAAATATGAAAGTATATAAAAAAATTAGAATTTATTTGTTTTTTTCTTTCAATGTAAATTAAAAGATATTTTATTAACTTACATCGTCGTGCTGCATTTTTAAAATCGATATTCAATTTTTTCAAAACTTTGATAAATAAAACACACGTGTTATGGCTGTCAACGTCAAGAGTAAAGAAACCGCAATTTACGGGTACGTTCAGAAAATGAAACTGAAGTTTGCTTAAATTACATTCATTTTTCCTTAAACCTGATCCACACAATATATTTTTACACAGTGTTGGCAAAACGGTTATGTAACGTAACGCTAAACGAAATACCAAATATTTCCACCGCACGAGAACAAGGCTACTTGTGTTGTAAATTCTAAGTTTTTTTCTTTTACCAATCTCAAGGAATTAAGAACGAGTTAAAAAAACAACCCAAATTTCATCATACTCATTTTATTAAAAAAAAAAAATTTACAAATAATACAATATTGTATAATAAATAACAAATTTAGGAACCAATACAATATTTTCTATTCCGAATTAATGTAATTTATCCCTCTCCAAAATATTCAATAACTTTAAATGCTTAAATCTTAGTAAAAAAAATAAAATAAATTTGTTAAATCTCATTGAAATCTATCGAAAAATTTCCTATAATAGAATTTTATAGCATGTATCGTTTTTCTATTGAAGGCAAGTAATTATTCATTTTCTTAAAATCAAATGGACTCATTGTTTCTCTGGATTTTTGTAATCCTATATTATAAGATTGATTACAATCAATTGTTAAAAGATTATGTAAATAAGGAGGATGATTGGTTGATTGAGATGTTAATTTTAAAAATCGCACAGTCGATGATGGACTTGATAATGAATTTTGTGAATGAAATGATTTTAATGTTGAAACACCTGCACTGGGATTATAAAATGATTTCAAACTAGTCATGACAGGAGATTGCAATTCGATAGGCGATTGAATTGTATTTCCTTGGTACAATGATGATGATGAGGATAATAAGGGATCTATATCTCCACAAAATGAATTTTCTCTTGATACATTTTTTTCTCCGTTCAACGCAGAACTTGTATGTGATTCAAAACCGGATGATTGTGAAGATGCTCTCGATACATCTTTATTATTTTGAAGATTATCAATAAATAAAGATTTTTTTCCAGTCGGATATTCACTATTAAAATATCCTCCAGATATCCAAGAGGATTGAATTGGAAAAGTATCATAACGACCAGTTAGATCTAAACGAGAAGGTGATATTAGATTTTGTCTTTGAGTTGAAATCGATGAGCATGATAGTGCTGGACTCAGTGGACTTGAATATCTAGTATTATGTAAATTTAATTGATTAGAATTAATGGCAGCTCTATTATGGCAGTGTAAGTCATTATTCATATCACTTGTATTAATATTTAAATTGTTAGTTATTCCATTACAAAAATTATTTGGCTTAAAAACAATTGGACTAGACGAATTCAAAGGAATTGTATTAATGTTATTTTTAGAGTAATTTTGAAAAGCAGATTTAGTCGAAATTATTGAAGGAGAACCAATACAAGATTGTGGATAATGAAAATTTTGTTTGTTATTTGGGAAATTTAATTCAGAAAAAGAATTATTAACTTTTGTAGAAAATGAAAAACTACTATCTGCCCTCGAAGGTGAATCATAAATAGTACTATCATTATCGCTACTTAAATAATCTTTGGAATAAATACGATGAAAACTATTTGTTGATGAATTCAAACATTGTTTAGCTTTTTGTGAATCATCTGCTGTAGGAAAAGATAAACCGATTGCCACCATTGATGTTAATATCTAAAATATATAAAAAAAAAAGTATTGATTTTAAAAGAACTTAATAATAAATTAAAAATTACCTTATATAAATCTAACATATTTAAATTATGTATATTTTGTAAAGCTGCATAGAAACTCCATAATGTTAATAAAAATGTATATCGATTTATTTTGAAACCATCTAAAATGTTATTACCAAAAGCTAAAAACATATTTCCAAATGGAATCCCAGCGAAAATCAAAGCTCGAATGCTGATGGTATTAATATTAAAACCCATTGTGTAGGACGCAAGAAATATCATTGTTCTTATATATAAAATTGATTTCTCTATAATTCTAATATTCAAGAAGAATTGCAAATAACTAAATATGACTTTTAAAAAGGCAGTTATATGTGCGGCAATAATTAAACAAAAATTTCCAATCATTTGTCCAAAAACTCCATCAAATTGTAAATTACTAAAGTCAAATTTTAAAATAAGATCAACAAAATTTACAATTGCTAATGTAAACAGAGAAAATGAAATGATATTTTTAAGAAATATCGTTTTCTTAGCTATTATCGGATTAGTTTTTAAGTACTCTCTGATAGGAGCGCTACCTTGAATTGCAAACTGATATAATTTTGAACCTAATATCATTTTTTTCTTTTCATCTAAAACTGTTTTAACTTTACTACGACAAGGTCTGCATAAACGGTATGCAGTTTCTAAGTTTTCTCTGAAAGTAGAAAAAAAAGAAATACAAAAATTTTATAATAATCATTCATAAACACAAAATTACTTGTATTTTAATAGTTCCTCATCAAAATCAGCTTCATTTTCCGGTTCAAAATCAGCTAATTTTTGAATCTTTATTTCCTGATTATCATTACAAGTATTGCAAAGACCATTCGTAACTCGAAGATTGTTACCATAATTCATTTTTTGCTGACAGAATGATGTAAAGCCTCTAACGCTTTCTCTTTGTGCAATTATTTCACGATTGTAATCACCGTCCTTAGTAAAGCCATTATATTGTTCGCAATGTGGACAATCCCAACAATTTTGCGATTCCCAATTAATTTTACTATTTTTATTACAAAACCAACAATTTACGCCAACATCAAATTTGGATCTTTACAAAAAAAAAGCATTATTTAATGTACAATAATTTGAATAAAATATAATTTCTTTTACCTTATTTTAAAATATAGCTTCCAAATGAATAAAATGCCGACAAAAATTATTGATGCTAACGGCATATAATTTAAATACGAAGTTAATTCCATTTTAACACGCGTATAAAATTCTAAATTACTATTATAATCAAACGAAAGGCAGTGTTATATAATAATTAAAATTAGTTTTATATTCTACAATTTTAACTCTTTAAAAATATCCATACTCTAAACTCTAAATTGACGAACCTCCAAAAATATATAAATTAAAAATTAGAGCTGTCAAACAGAAAAATCCCGCCCGGTCTTTTTTTTTTTCTTTTCCAATCACGCTGTTCTATTTCCAATTTTCCAGTTAAATTAGAAATTCACCACGAATTGCCAAATTTTGGTAAACAGCATTAATAATAACAAAAAAATATATTTAAAAATTATATTAGAAAGTCTTCCAAAATGTGTGTTTAATATGAAGAAATATTATTTCTTTATATTTTATATTAAATGAAATTATTTTAAAATAAAGATTCCTTTACTATTTAGAAAACTATAGACTAAAATCTCACCACGTGAAAAATGACGTTATGGTGAGTTCCTTATTTTGCGCCAAACGCCAAATTCTGTAAACCTAATATAAACAAATAATACAATATTTAGAGAATGGCTGAAACAAAGAGCATTAATTATTGCCTACCTTGGTAAATTCTAATTACAAACTCTTTAATTAACATGGTTAAATATTACAATAATTACAGGGTAGAAAAATATCGTCCAGAAACTTTAGGTGATTTGATTTCACACGAAGAAATAATTTCAACAAGTTAGTATTTTTTTTTTCATATTAGAAATAATTTATTATATTTAACTTTATTTTTAGTAAACAAATTTATTTCCGAAGATCAACTTCCGCATTTACTATTTTATGGGCCACCAGGTACCGGTAAAACAACAACAATTTTAGCATGTGCAAGGAAATTATATACGCCTGCACAATTCAAATCAATGGTATTAGAATTAAATGCGTCTGATGATCGTGGTATTAATATTGTTCGGGGACAAATTTTAAATTTCGCCTCAACACGTACAATTTTTAATGGAAAATTTAAATTAATTATTCTTGATGAGGCTGATGCAATGACAAATGATGCCCAAAATGCATTAAGAAGAAGTAAAAACAGATAAATCAAGTAAAAACAAATTTTAAACCTTTTTGATTCTATTTCAGTTATTGAAAAATATACTGAGAATGTAAGATTCTGTATAATTTGTAATTATTTAAGTAAAATTATACCAGCTTTACAATCGAGATGTACCAGATATCGTTTTGCACCATTATCTCCTGAACAGATTCTTCCTCGTTTAGATCATATCATTCAAGAAGAAAAGTAAAAATCTACCGAAATTGTATAAATATATGTACTTAATTATTTTTCATTTGTGATTTTAGTTTAAATGTGAAAGAAGATGGTAAAACAGCTTTAATGAGATTATCGAATGGAGATATGCGTAAAGTAATTAATATACTTCAAAGTACTTCAATGGCATTCGATGAAGTTAACGAAGATAATGTATACACATGTGTTGGTCATCCTTTAAGACGTGATATCGACTCAATTGTTGAGCTATTATTAACTTCTTCTGATTTTGAAAAATGCTATAATGGTTTGTTTCTTCATATTATATGTTAATGAACTAAAACGAAATTTTCTTATTAGATATACAAACAATTAAATCAATAAAAGGATTAGCTTTAGAAGATATTTTACATGAAATCCATTCATTAGTAATTCGAAGTAAGTAGTAGCAGTAAAAGATTATATATGCATATAGAGAAAGTATAAACAGAACTGTTAGTACCTAAGTTGTTTCACACTTTTGATTCGAATTTTCATTTGGCTGAAACAACTTATGTGCTGCGATATTTTTGAAAATGCATGACACAATGTGTGAGGCAACTTATGTGCTAACAGTCCCAGTATTCGATAGTTCAATTTTTTGTTCAGTCGGATGAAATACATTAATTTGTATGGGAAATATGCACGCTATTTAAGATAATCTCTTTTTATTTATTATTTAATACCAAAAAACATACAATAAACAGAGTTCTCAATTTTGATTTTGATTTGGTCACATTTACAGTCTGCAAAACATGTATTTACAAATACTATTAACGAGAGAACATGCTTTGCAGACTGGAGCTATGACCAAAAACGAAGTATGAGTAATGACCAAGTACCCAAAGCTAGAGAAGGAAGTACAAAAAATAACGTTGCATTAAGTGTGCAAAAGAGCACAGGCGATTTTCAAAAACGAAATCTATCAGGAAGAGAGAATGAAATTTTTTTAAAAAAGCACTCTTAAAACTCTTATTTTTTCTAGTATTTGTGCATAGCCATATAAATTTCAACACGTGCTTCTTTGCTTACATCATATTTCTCTAGCTGTCTATGGGCAGATTCAAGAATTCAGTCAGCTGTGCAGATGGAGCAGCCAGGCGTTCAAAAATTCAGAAAATTTGACATGCAATCAAAGCAGATATTCGAAAATTCAGTTGAATGCAGCATTTGCCCGCAGTCGCTGAAGTCAATTGATTTCGTTTGCTCTGATTGCAAATAGTTGTAATAATGGAAGAGGGAGTATAAAAATTAATAAAATTTGTAGAAATAATTAATAATTTGCCGCAATTGCCTAGCTGTTAGTAATTAGTTGTCAATTACTCTGCAGTCATTCGTTCAAAAATTCAATAAAAACAGGCAACTTTGCCTGCAAATGACGTCAATTGACTGCATCTTTTTTTGCAGGCGGCTGAATTCTTGAATCTGTGCCCTATGTCAGCAGTGGATAGAAAATTATTTAAAAATTTACAGTCGAAATATGAAAAACGTCGTCATGGCAGAGATAGGAAGTTGGGCTACTTTACAATTACTTATTCTTTGACCAAAAATTAATACACATTGAGAATTCTGTTTAGCATACATACTCTGTGTTAATAAAACTTGCAACAATTGTTTTTCTTCTTCTTTTTTTTAGTTGAATTTCCCAAAAGTGTAATGAATAAATTACTAATAAAACTTGCCAATTTAGAAGAACGATTAGCAAGAGGTTGTTCTGAAAATCCACAACTATCTGCATTAATTGCTGCATTTTTTATCAATCGGAATAGCATAAGTTTGGAATCATAAAATGAATATTTGTCGTTGTAAAAGAAAAAAAAAAAGAGTTTGAAAAATAAAATTTATACCAAATACTAAGTTTTTTTTATTAATAATGTATATTTCATATATTCTAATAAAAATATGTTTTTTTTTCTTGTATAAAACTACATTTATAGACCATTTTTAAAAAGTATTCGCACGATGTTAGCTTAAAAAAACATTTCTTTTTTAAAAATTATTTTAAAAACAAAGAAAAGAAAAATCCATGTGCATATTTTTTACAATTTTGTTTTTTTTTAATATTAAAATTTTATCGAAACAAAAGAAAAAGAATATGTATTTTCAAAATCCCAATATTATTCGGAAATATATCATTTTTGCGACCGTATTTATTTTCTTCTAATTTTCTGGTCTAAGTTTTCTTCTTTTTTATATAATAAAAACAGCGGTATATTTTTTATTGCTTTTCTTTAAAACAGGGCCCGTTCTCAACTCGATTTATCGGATCGACAATAGAGAATAGAAGACGACTTTTGTCGAGGGCCGAGGTATTCCAACCCGAAACTCGATTAGGACTTTTATTGTGACTTCTAGTGCTCAGTGTCCAACAAAAAATCGAATCTAAAATAAAATATAATTGATTTTTTGTATATTTTAATATGTCTGGCACACTATAAGACCAGTAATATTTTTTGCGGCCCAACAAACAATTTCGATTAGACATGGCTGGCTATAGAAAATATGGGTCTTTTTTCAGTAATGCATAAATATGCGTGTTCAATAAGAATTTCTGCAGAAACTTTTTCAAATTGTACATAACAAATGTACAGCAATGGATTTCTGTAATTGTGTGATAATGATTATCACTTTGATAATTTTCATAAAGTGATGTGGCTTCAGCTTCCAAATAAGGCTATCACATGGAGAATCGCTAAAAATATTATTTGGAATTGAAAGCGATAAATCCAATAAGTTCTCGTCACAAATTATGATCACTTTCAAGTGACAAATTGCCTTACAGACCTATATATATGAAAACAACAATCAATTGTCGGCTTGCCTGTGTTCTACAGAATTCTGCCACAGTTTTTCTTATGCTCTGGCTGTTATACTGTCACTTATGGAACTTCGTTCTTTGCATTACTTGAAAAGGCTCTTTTTTTTTATTTAGCATAAGAAGAAAGAACAAAAAAAAATATTTTAATTGATTATTTTATTAAATTTAGAATGTTTTTTTTTTAGTATTTAATTTTTATAATAAATTTGTGAAATTAATAAATAGTGTATATTATTTGGAAGTTTTCAAAAAAAAAAAAAAAAAAAAAAAATACAATACATTTCGCAATAAACAAAAGCAATAAGAAAAAAAAGCTATTTTATCTAATGGCGTTTTTTTATTAATATTTAATAATTTACAAAAGAAAAAAAATATATATAAACGAAAAACAGCATTTTTTATCCAAATTATGAATTATAAAAAAAGTTGATATTTTACAGGAGTATTTAGAAAAAAATATAAAAATTTGAATTGCTTTCTTTTTCCTTTTTTTTTTATATACGAAACATTTAATAAGACACATTTTTAAATATATTAAAAAAATCAAATTGGGAAAAAACATTAAAAAAAGGAACAAGTTTGTTTTTACTTTAATAAGGAATTTTTTCTTAACACTTAACGAACGAAGGACCACGTAGATTTATGTTTTTACTTAAACTTAACTTACGCGTTTCGTTGGTTTTTCATTTCGGATTGGGTTGTTTTCTTGTTACTATTAGTTTTAGTAAAATTGGTTATCTGAAGATAAACTAAGAGCTTAGTTCGGATGATCATGTCTTTGATTTTCATATGGGGGAAAAGGGAATTATACAAAAGTTTCAAAAAAACTTCTTCTACTTCTTGAGATTTCCCTTGCATTAATTGTTTAGTAATATATAAGGGTGTGCTTGGAGGTATGTACTAATCTCAATAATTTACTAACCAATTAATTTAGTACGTACTAAAATGTTATAAAAAAACTAGCTAAATTTCTTGGCGTTGCTAGAGGTCCCCAGATTTAATGTAAAAACAGAATTCATTATACTATTTCAGTATACAAAAATTCGCCATTGCGGGTAAACAAAATTTTTTGTTTTGTTTTGTCTTTTTTTTCAATAATATTTTATATTCAATTGAATTTGTTTATATTCCCGTAAAACAAAAGCCAACGATATTCGAATACACACAATATTTAGAACAATGAACGGGACAGTAACACAGCACAAGAAATGCATAGCTACAATTCCTCGACAATATCATAAGATAAAATGTGCCAGTTTTCCTCAACTATTTTTTTTCGAGAATTTCATCGGCTTGTACAATAATTGGTCTACCAGAGCGCGGCGCATCTTTAACAACGAAATTTCCAGAACGGAAACGAGCAAATCATTTACGTGCTGCTGCTGATTTTGATAGAGCAACTTCACCATAAACACTACAAATTTTTTCACAAAAGCCTGCGAAACTTTATCGACTTGGTCGAAGTGATATTGTTATAAAATATAGCGAATTTTCTCAAAAATGGAATCGTGTATTTCGATTTGAACCAATTGCATCGTATATACAATTCGACCAACCAATTTGGTATCGGCTAAGACCGCGGATCGAAAAAATTGTACACTGTGTTCGTATAAAAACCACGCGATCAGTGATGAGTTGTCGAAAATATGCTGTTTTAAATGTTTGTCATATTTTTAATGCAAAAAAAAACAAAATTACCAGTAATTTAACAATTATTTACTTAAATTTTTACTAAATTAGCCACACTAATTATGATACGATCATTTTACGCGATGCCAAAAAAAAATTCATATCATACATTAAATCCAATCGAAATACACGATTCCATCCTAGATTTTTGGCTCATTTTCAAAACCCAATTACCGCAATTACTTCTGACTGAATTTCACGATTTAAAAAAAAAAAAACTACGCCTCCTGCTCGCTTCGCTCACCAACCCCGGGTCCGGGAGTGAACTTTGAAAAGGTAAAAATGAAGCATAATAGAGTAAGAAGCAAAAAAAAATAACTGCTTTTGTGTTTTATTTCACGGCTTCTTCAAATACAATGTTTTTTTTTTAGATTTTGTTCTAGCTTACACTCTATTTGTTCAGTTCTGATTTGATATTAACAAATCTGAATTGCTTGAAGAATTGAAGCCGATGGCTTGGTGAGAAAGCGTGTTATTTAGTCAAATCAACTTTGTGCATGAATTCGAACCCGGTCGATGGCGAATATTTTTTAAGTTATAAATTATTTATTCAGTTTTTTTTCTACTACAAAATTTATAAATGATTTACGGAGAAAACTTTTTTATATAATAGATAGATATTCTATGGAATGTAACCCTTTCATGCGCACGCTCTGTAATATAATTTAAAAGGGATAGAGAACTACTAAAGTTATGAGACTCGAAAGTAATCTTTTTTTTTGGAAAAAAACGTCACGAACTTTTTCCTTGACCCAATATAAAAACTAATATTTGTAGAACTTTTTCTTGGCATTTCCAAGTGTGTACAAAAACTACCGAATAATACAAAAATGTAATATATTTATTTAATTCTCAAAAAATGTCCAGAAATCGAGAATGATAGAAAAAAAACAACCCGTGTCCGTTAGGCGTGTGTGTTAAAATGGAAGAAAAAAAAACAAAGAAGGTATTTAAAAATTCGTTAAAAACTAAAATATGATATTATTTAAATGTAGTCTACACAAAATTTTTATTATTATCGTTTTCTGTTAGTTTTTTTACCACATATAAATTATTTTTATAAATGTTTTTTCTTGTTTATGGCGGGATTTTATTTTTATCGGGCTTTTAATTTTTTTTCTCTCAAATTTATCGCACTTTAAAAATATTTCCATTATCATAATTATGTATTTTTTTTTGTGTTTTAGTTCATTATAATAATAAAAAAAAAAAAACGAAATATTTTTCAAATTGCATGTTTTTAACAGAAATGCATTTAAAAAAAAAAAAAAACTATAAAAAATAATTTAAATTTGAATATTTCAATTGAAGGCCACTTTTTTTTTTTAGTTAATTTATAAACATTGTGTAATTAATTTGTATAAATTTTTTACTTATTTTTAATTTTTTTTCCTTTTTTTTTTAATGAATAATAATAAAACTATTTGAAAAAATAGTTGCGACATATTTTTAATTAAAATTTAAGTAACAAAAAGAAATGCAAATGTTTTTTATTTTTTATTTTTCATTTTTTATTTTATTGTTATTCAATTTGTAGTATTTTTTTTTCTTTTCTTTTCCTTTCTTTTTTCTTTTTAAAGCTAAGAGGATGTGAGCCGTTTTTAAAATGGCGACCAATTTTACATTTGTATTGTATATATATTTCTGATACATACACACACACATATATATAAACTCCATATTGATTTTGTTGTTGCTGTTTTTTTTTTGCTTGTGTTAGTAACATTATAAATTATGTACTTTTGTTTCAATTAAAACCCAGTTAATATGACAACTCCATGCCTTCTTGTATATATATATATATATATATATAAATTATGAATACTTTTATATAGCAATACCACAAAAAAATAAAAAAAATGGAGGAATTATAAAAATAATTATACCATTTCCAAATTATTAAAAAAAAAAAAAAAAAAAAATGTAATTAACAACAAAAAAAAAACTACGTAATGAAACAGAAAACAAAATAAGGGAATCTTAGCTTTGCATTTTTTATAATATATACTTTTCTTTCTTTTTTTCCCCTCCCCCGTGTTTTTTTTAATTATTTTGTTTTTTTCTTCGTTTTTTTTTTTTTACATATTTTCAAATTGATCAACGCGACGTTTTGTGTTACCCTTCCTAATTTCACGAAGCGTTTTGTACTTGTCACGTCCTTGACGAACATTTTCACGATGAAGTTTATCATTTACAGTCTCTTTAGTTTCATCTCTTGACTGTGCTAAATCTTGTTTGAGGGCCTAAAGAAAAAAAAAGAAAAACGTTTTTTAAAAAGTCAATTCGAAACAAACAGCAATGATAATATTTAATACCTTTAATTGATCATGAAGTCTCTCATTTCGTTCAGCCAAAGTACGTCTATCTTCGACAGGATCTTTAATATCTTCATCTGTGATTAAATCACGTGATACATCACCAGAATCACCATTTGTGAGTTCTTCATCTTGTTCATCTTCGGCCACATGATGATGTTGTGGTGTAGTTGAAGCAGCCAAAAGTGCAGCTGCAGCTTCACTCTTTAAAATTTTAAAAATAAATAAGATTAAATTATATTAAATAATCCTATATATATATAAAACTTTTGGGATCATAGCAGCCTGTGCAATGAAATCTATTCCGTCATTAATTTTTTTTATTCTTTACAAATACTAATAACAAGATATCTTGTTTACAGACTTTGTTTACATGCGCCACATCCAAAATCAATAATAATAATAATAATAATAATTCTACCTGTTTAAGTCTAGCTTCTTCAACTTCAGCTTGTAATCTTTTTGTTTCGCTGTCTTTGGCGTTGACTTCTTCTTGAATTCGTTGAACTTCAGTTTGTTTCATTTGAATTTCTTCTTCAAGTTTAGCCCGTTCTGTTGCTTCCATATGTTTGGCTTCTTCAAGACGATTCAACATTGCTTGTAATTCTTTTTGACGTTGTTCCAATTCATCTTTCGAAGCTTGTAATTGTTTCAATTGTTCTTCTAAACGACGAATCATATCTTGAGCTTCCATAAGATTAGCCTAAAATACGTAAAAAAAAAAGAAAATATATATTAAAATTAATTAAAATATATTTATTTATAATTGAAAAAAAAAAAGATAAAAACCTGCGATCTTTCAATTTCTTCTTGCATATGTTTAAGGCGATCTTCATATTCTTGTTGTTTCTTTTCGGCACGTTCACGAGCGGCTAATGCCAATTGTAATTTTTCACTGAAATTTGGTGTAATTAAAATGAAAATATTCTTTCATATACTATTTAAATAACTTACCGTTCTTGTTGTTTAGCATTCTTTTCTTCACGTGCTTGAGCTTTCATTTGTTGTACATCAATAGTATCGGGCTTACGCCTTCTCATATATAATTCATGATTTCCCATACATAATGCAAGAATACGTTTATTAATTCGTACACGTGGTGCAACAAATATAAAATCTGGTGCCTTTTTATCAATCGGTTTTATAATGAATTTCTTTTCAGAAAATGATATATTACGAATTTCCGACCATGGAAAACCAATTTTCGGTGTTAATTTATCATCTTTTTCATAAATATTTAAACCCAATGCATCAACGCCCAACCATAATTCTGTACCTTTTTTATTACGAATTTCAAAATAATTAACACCATACATTTCTAAATCTTGTGCAATCTTTAAATATTCCATCATAGCATCTTCACGTAACATTCCTCGATGCTCTAGCCACCATGTCATTATAGATTGTTCCCATTCTTCTTTTGACATTTTATGCTGATCAATAACACGTTGCGGTAATAATCTATCATTTGCTAAAAATCCAGGTGTATGTGTACTTTTATTGTAATCACCATGTCTAGCTTGTACAGCATATGATGCTAATAGAACAGATGTTTCGGGTGGACTATAAATTTCATCCGATAATATGGCATTTTTAACTTGTAAATAGAATAATCGTAATGTTATATCTTGTATAAGTTCTTCGGCAACATCTTCTGGATAAAATTTTGCCCGAAATCTAAATTGCAAAGGATTCTCCTTTTTAACATCTTGATTCATTACCTAAAATATTTAAATGATATTTATTAATTGTATGATAATCAAATGAGTTGTTTGTTTATGACTTGTAAGTTACCCAAGTTGAGAATGGCATAGATCCAGTCTATAGAAAATTATTTAGGTAAGTAGTGTAAGACATGACGGGGGGAAAAAAAGAAATGAAATATAATTGGTTTGTTTTTTGTTTTCGTTTTGTTTGCATTTAAAACAAATGAAAAATTCAATTTTCAAAGTTATTGCTACTTTTTTATTAAAAAAAACAAAAACGACAAAAACTCGAAAACATATTTATGTTTCGAGATTTCTGTTAAATATAAATCTTACCATGTCATCATCATCATCTGAATCACTATGTTCATCATCAGAAGCCTCTGTTTTATTCTTATCAACAAGTTTTTTCAATTTCTTTAAGTATTTTAGAGTTTTTATTAAAGGACTCTCTGGCTAAACACAGATTTTATGAAAAATTGTAATTTTTTAATATAAATGTGAAAATTTTTCCAAGAAAGTATGCCAGAAAAATAAAGAAATAATAGAAATTATTTTTAATAAAACAAAAAAAAATAAAAAGAAACTTATTTTAAAATTTGTTTTTCAAAAATTCTAATATAAACAAGAAAATACCTTTTATCTATAGGGTGTTTTTTTTAAGAGTAATAGAACTTCTGATAACGATAACTGACAATCCGATCTGTCACATTCTCACAGCTCTTTTTCATATTTATGTTCAATATAGTCTGGCAAATTATCATGAATCGACTCACGACGCTTGAGAAACGATCAAGAATTATACAAATTTACTGTCAAAATCGGTCCTATTCAGTGACGAGATTTAATTTTTTGGCTCAATTAATTATTAATAACCAAAATTGGCCCTTCTAGAGTGCGACCAATTTACATTCGATTCTAAGAGACGTCATTACATCCAGAAAAATACGATTTACAACACGCTAGTGGCATCATTGGTCCTTATTTCTCTAAAAATGAGACAGTAGCTCGCGTTATCGTCAATCAGATCGTTAGAGAACCATTGTCAATGAATATTTGTTCGAAAATATGTATATATGTATTAAAGATCCTACCGAGATGTGGTCTCAATAGGAGGCTCTACATGTTATAGAGCGACACAAACCATCGAGTTATTGAAATCACGATTTAGCGTTGTGATTTCGAGAAATAGCGCTGTTAATTGACCTTTAAGCCAATGTGATCTGATATATCTTGACTAATATGTTTTTCTAAAATGGTTTGTTGAGCTATCTGCCTGTCAGGCAGTGGGTTTACGTGTAAGTCATTGATAAAACAGCAACAATTGGCTAACATTATTTATGACAGAACAGCCGACATTAATCGAAAATACAACCCAAAATTGGACTGATAGAATGAGCTTCGTCAAAAACACAGTCACGGTGGCGCCATACGTTCAAAGTCATTTTTAAATATTAATACAATGTGAATAGGTCTTTTGATTAAAAGCTAACTTTTTGTGTTATTTTACTCGAATTTAAAGTGCATCATTCTCTAAAAAAAAATCACCCTATGCATTCCAAAAAAAAAACATAATCAAATGACTGTGGTTTTGGTGTTTATTTAAAAATATTTTTAATGGGAATTAATAGGAATTCAATAATCATGTTGAAAATATTACATGCCAGATTTTTTTAGTTTTTTGATATTATCAAAAAATAGCACACAAAACACAAATATGTATTTATTTGATTACAGCAAAACAAAAAAAGACGAAACTTACTCATTTTTTACTAATAATATATTTTTATTTAAAGCAGGAATAATTACTTTTGTTTTTTAATTATTTATTTATTCTCTGATTACTGATATTATGATATTTTTTGATTTTGTGCACATAGCCAGAAGAAGAAGAAGAAGTAGCAATAACAAACAAAATAATACAAAACCTTTAAATATTTTAATAATATATTTAAAAATCTTGATAAATATAAAATTTATTAATATATAAAAAATATAATGTTATGTAAAAAAAAAGAAATAAATGATATAAATTTTTAAATTACCTTTTTGTAAAGTTTAATCCATGTAAGATCGCCTCGTGAATCAGTGTATTGTAAACCAAAGAACCAAACTTCTCGTAGACCAATTGTTTTAACAACTTGATCAAAAAGTTGTTTGCCAGTTGTCGTTTGCTGAATTGCAAACTCCAATTCGGCATCCATAGTTGTGACACGAACATTTAACTGGAAATTAAAATAAAACAAAACAATTTTAATTAAAAACACATAATTTTAAGTTCGAATAAATATATTCATTAAAATTTTTCCGAAATTTGAGATTTTTTTTATTGTCATTTTTAACTAAGTACATTTCTTGGTTCAATCCATTAGTTACTTTTAAATATACTGAAAAGAACTTTATTAGTCACCAGAGTTTAAAAAGTGACACCATTTTAAGAATTTCCTGTTCCTAGTTTTTTTTAGTTGACATTGTGAATCAATTATTTACAAATCAAAAAAAAGAAAAGAAAAACACTCAAATTCTTGATGATGTCACATTCTTAAAACAATAAAAAATCCACTATCCTAGAATTTTTCAACAAAATTTATGTTATCAAATATTCAACACATGATACAGTTATGGCTCCTTGGTATATGAACAAACAACAACAAGTCAAACGAAACTTATATTCATTATATGTTTAAATTAAGACTAATATGTTTTGTCATATGTCTTTGCATACAATTTTGTCAAAAATTTCCACTTAGATAGCACGTGAACTCTTGTGGAATACGAGATCATAGAATGACAAAGTTTATTCTTTTTTTTTTTCAAATTATAAATGTTTAGATATTTTTAAGGGGCCTGCCTGCCTTCAGACTGTAACATATGTTTTGTATGGAGAATGGCCACTCAAATACCATTAATTCATAGGGAACAACAACACCACATTGACACAAAGGCATATGATAAAGTTTATGCGTTATATTTAGAGACATTTCTATTGTCTAATTTTCGTGGTAAAATTTATAGGAAGACATATGATCCTGAAAGCACCCACCTTTAATGCCTAATTTTTGGCAAAAAATTATGAAAAGATATATGATAAAAGAGATGATCCTGAAAGCGTCCACCTTTAATGTCTAATTTTTGGCAAATTTTATGGAAAAACATATGATAAAAGAGATGATCCTAAAAGCGTCCACCTTTCATGTCTAATTTTTGCCAAAACTTATGGAAAAACATTTGACAAAACAGACAAGTCTGAAGCAACCTTAAATGATTTCAAAATACTAATATTCTCTCCCATTTTCTGATTCAACTGAAAATCTATAAAATACGCGCTCTTGTAAAAATCTATTTCTCGTTTTTCTAATAAGATTTTTCTTTTGGTTTTATAAATGTAAATATTTTTATTTGGACATATTTTTAAAATTTCGCGGTTTGTAAGTTTCATGTTCGACCTATTATCGTACACATAATTACTGTATAGGTTCATATATGCATACACTATGATAATGATCATAAAATCCAATTAGCTTTTAGGCTAGCAAATATATTAGTGAAGCCACACATGTTTTTTTTTTTTATTTTTTCGTTTTGGTTTTATTCTTTTTAAATAAACTAAACTTTTCATACAACATAATTAATTAAAGAGAATTTTTTAAAAACAAAAAAAGAACAAATTATTAATTACTTGTTCCATAATTTTTATGTTTTCGATTATTATATATTAACAAAACTTATTCGGCTTTAACACATATTAAAAGCACAATAATTGATTCTTAGAGAGAATTAGAATGTTCATTTAGAAAATGCTTATTAAAACAATTCTTTTAAGATTTTCTAATTTTATTTCTATGTCTTTCTTAAACTGAAGTATTATTTGTACTGAAGAAATCAAAACCCTTTTAAATAACAAGCTCTATTATGCAGTTTCTGCGCATTGTACATGGAAGTCATATAGACATATAAATTCTTCTTTGTATTTTTATTATTTAAATTTAAAACTAAAGCATAATTGTAGTAAAAAAAAAATCAGGTATTTGCTTTGTTTTTTAGTTTAAAAAAACAATAATAATAAATAGAATATAACATAAAAATAATGTTTACTTTCCACACCCTGAACAATGAACTTTGTACATATTATAAAATGTAATTTCCTCATTTCTATTTATTTTTACTTGTCTTTTAAATATCCTATAAGTACTATAAGAAATATCAAATCGATTAAATAATTATTAATAACAATATTGAAACGTTCTACCTATCTCTGGTTCGATGTTAAAATCAAATCTCTTTCATATTTCACTGTTTAAACACACCACAAATAACACCTTTTCCAAATCAATCTCTTCATACAATCACTTTCAAAGTTTGACTTCAACTGCGGTGTTTCCATCTTATATACTTATCGTGGAAACTGTAGAATCTTCGTTCAATCATACATGACAACATACTTTTAGAATTCGCATTTGAAAACATATTCCCCGAACTATCAAAACAAAATATCAATGATCATTTGTATTTTGTGTTCTTAAAATCATGGAATATTCACAATATTTTATTGAGATTCTAAAATCAAATTGAATTTGAATCCTAGTCTATCTATTGTAACTTTTATGTTATGTTATGTTATTTTACCAAACGACTCCATTGGACTTATTTTCAGTCTGACTGAAAAAAAGTCTTGTAGACTCTAAAAATTGGACATATTTTCAGTCGGACTGAAAAAAAGTCTTATGGAGACTCTAAAATTTGGACTTTTTTGTCAGCCCGACTGAAAATATGTCTTGAAATAAGTCCAATGGAGTCGTGAGATTAAATTTGGAATAATAGAAAAATAATACAACAGAGAAAATTGATCATATCTCAAATATTTTTATAAAACTCTAATCACACTAATAAAAACATATATTTTAATAAAAGAAAGAAAACTTCTCTTTTACTTACCGACTTCGGCGACATTTTGAATGTTTAATGTTCAATCAACTTTTTAAACTTAAAATATCTGCAAAATAAAATAGAAAGAAAATTTTTTGTTATTTTATTATTAATTAATCTATTTTAAATTGTTTGAATTTTTATTTTATTTGTTGGTGATAAATTTCTAACAACCGCCAAAAAAAAGAAAATGAAAAAAAATATTAATTAATAAATCCCAAGAAATTATGATCTCACATTTTCTAAAAGATAAAATAATATCACTGATTGTATTCCAGGCAAAAAAAAAAGAAACATCCATTAATAGAAAAAAAAATGAAATTATGTCGAAACAAAATCTTATCTTATTTGATAACACGAATACCTTAAACAAAATTAATGCTTTTTGAAATGATATTAATTACATATTTTACTGAAAAAACAAAAACTTCAATAAGATTTATAAATATATGGTATATAAAAAAAAAAACATATAGTAACTGAAAATCGGCCTATAGCAGATTTTTTGATGCCCTATGATAGAAATGGGACAGAAAAACTGTCAAAACTAACAAATATTTCAAAGTTTTTTCTTCATAACTTTTACTGTATTTTATTGGGAATTCTATCGGCGCTTACCATACATTTTATAGGTTTTTATTAGGCGCTCGATAGAAAACATGTACTAAGCGACATCTGCCAGATGGTAGATGGCGCAAATCAAAACTTTCTCTTTTATTCTTTTGATGTTTTGTTCCGTCAAATAATATCAGTACTATCAACATCCGAAATTAAATGTTATAAGAACATTGATTTAAAAAAATCGTTCTTTTGAGAAAGTAAATTAGCGCCCGGTAGAATTCCCAATAAAATACAGCATTTGTTACCTCTTTCCAAAACTTCCTCTAATTTCCAGGTAACCTAGACCCTAATAGCATATATCTAATCTGCAAATTTTTATTGAAATCGGTGCATTCGTTTTTTTTAAGTACAAGTATTTTCTCTTAAGATTATTTCTTTCTCCACTCTCCTTGGACCAAACTAACAAAAATTTTACATACTATCGCCCATTTATATAGTTAACCTATATAATCAATTTAAACAAAATCGCTTTACAAGATTTTCCAATTAAATCCAAAAAACCATAAACATAAAAACGACCAAAATTTGCTGATCATCTTGGTTTTTGCTTAATAACTTAGGTCTCCCTCGATCGATTTTACTGAAATACAATACCAAATCCAAGGAATAACCAACTCACATTCTAAATTTCATCAAAATCAAATAACACGTTTTTGAGCTATATTGTACACGGACGGGCGGACATGCATAAATCGATGATTTCGATATGTTACACACTTAGTGACAAAACTAATATACCCTACCTCTCTGGTACTCACCTACCATAGGACATACAAATTAAATTCGATAATTTCGAAACACCTAAAACTCAATGACATGAATTCTGATTCCCAATTTTAAGTAAAACGATATTTCAAATTAATATTTTGATCTAAATATGATTTATGCATTTTAATTAATTTATATTATATTTAAAAAAAGAATAATGAAAGATTAAACACACAAACGAAAAGAAAAGAAATTCTTTATCATATTTCTCCTAAAAAAAAAATTAAAATTAAATATTTGGTAAATGATATTTAATATGAAAATGATATCATTCGAGCGTGTGTAGTAAATAATTTTGATAACGAAAAGTACAGAAATATAGTTTTCGCAATTCACAACAAGAGTCATAGAAATAGCAGAGCCTAAATCTTGTTCTGATAATGTGTTATCTCTGAGAAATATTTGTGTTCCTTTTCAGTATTTGTGTTGAGGAATTTAAACACAATTTTTATAGCTTTTAGGATTTTCCGTTAGAGAGAAGAGTGTCTAGTTATAGCATCTTAAGACGAATGAAGAATATAATTGTACAAGTAAATCAATTACCGTGACGAGAACAAGCATCAACATAAAAAAAAACAATTACTTTCTCTCCGTCTGAAAATATGGTACACAACACTTACAATTTCACTTAATAATTTTATTCATATTAAATAAATGTTAATTTATATGAACCCGGCTTTTCTAGAGTTTCTTGTGGACACACTAAAGTAGCTAGCTAGTCACCATTCAACACTACAAAATTTACCTTATTGATTGGATATCTGTGCAATCGTATAGGAAATTTCTTCTTCATTCGATATAGACTCTGGGCCTTTACTTTAGTTGCAACCAATTCTACAATATATTATTACGTTGATTAGCAGTTTAGTTACGTAAACTTGGAATTCTTTCTTTGCTATACAACTCGATTTTGATCAAAATTTTCCATTTTGTAGAATTTGTGTGGTGCTTTTTTTATTAAAATTTTTCGATATAAACTAAACTTACAACTTTTTATCAGTTAATTTACAAACAAGGTTGCTTGATTACAATTCTTTTTACTTAAGTTTTGTTAATTTTGATATTTTTTTCAAAATTTATACCATATTTTCGGACGGAGGAATTTTAAAAATCAAAGTACACAGC
Source organism: Xylophagus ater (assembly GCA_963422695.1). Lineage (NCBI taxonomy): Eukaryota > Metazoa > Arthropoda > Insecta > Diptera > Xylophagidae > Xylophagus > Xylophagus ater. The sequence goes on from OY730478.1 coordinate 7,522,628, forward strand.
CCTTAAGAATACATATTTAATTATTTATTAACTTATTTCCGATATTTTTTGATATTTCTTTACAGAAGATAATCTTTAAAATAGGTTAAGTTTTCCATAATAAAGATTTTCTTTCTTCAGGCTCCTGAGAATGCAATTATTCTCGAGAATAAAAGATTGACTAATTTTTCAGTGGTTAAATTGGAAGCGAATAATTTCTGGCTATCTCGGATTATCTCGATATTTTCTGATTTACTATTTTATACATAAATAATTATTTTAATTTAAAATATTATGTATCAGAAAATTAAGTTGTATGAAATTATATACGTAATCAATCCAGAGCTTATAATCAAGCAAGATTCTTCGACTCTATGATTCCTTATATAACACCCATAAAAAAGGAGTCTTACTTATCGCTCGTCCGCGTACAATTACTAAACGTTATAAATATCCAATACCAAAGTGCAGTGAAGATATTTTCAAATCTTCCTGACGAATTTCGCCACACTAAAAAAACTTTCTCCAGCAGATAACAACAAAATTCTAATATTAATAATAATCAATAATAATTGATTCCAAATATTAATTTGATGAATCAACATAAATCTTTAATCCCTAATCCTCTAATGGGTGCTCAATTCTTTTAGATTATTATTTTTCAATTAATCTTTAATTATTCAATCAGTGCTTCTTGTTAATTAATTTAAACTCTTCAAATTTTGTCTAATATACTAATTACTAATATGTACTCGGATTCTGTTTACCTGTAATTACGTGCCTAGGACCTAAGTCAATAAAACCCTTCAATCTATAGAAAGTCCCAATAAAAGAACAAGATTTATTTTGCGTAACTTGAAGTACTATGTGTATATCTCGGATATTCTGCATCCTATAGATACGACCCATACCTCATTCGATGATCAATTTAATAACGAATTAAATGCCATTCGACGTTTTGAAAAATATTCCTTTTTAGGGATACAAAAATTCTCTTGTATGAAAGTATACGAATACCTCAGGTGTTCTGGGTACTACAGGTATGATCCATACCTCATTCGACGGAGAATTTCATAAATAATCACATAAAGAATGCTTTGAAAAAAACGCACGATTTGAATTTTGTGTGGAATTGTCTTTTTGACCACACTTGATAAACTGTCAATAATAATATCATTCCTTCGTGCAGAGCTCCATGACTATTATTAATCGCAACAAAGGCAGATGACAGATGTCTCAAGATTTTAATACTGTCAACTTAATGAAACAAAAACAGTGTGAAATTCAAATCTGGTGCTATTATAAAGACATCCAATACTACCTTCAACCATAAATGCTTACAATTTATTAAAAAAATAATGAAATTTACCTTAACTAAAGGCCCCGCCCAAGAGTTCGTTACAATCTTCGGTTAGATGAAATGTTAAAATTACACTAAAAGAGAAATACTTTTCTAATGTTATTACAGCTGCTAAATTTCAGACATGATTTTTTATGATAAACACGAGGCTCCTCATAAGTTATGACAGTTTTTTTTTTTCTTTTCAAAAAATCTAATAATTTACTAAACTGCATTAAATAACAATTATTATTATTTTCTTCGAAAATAATTGCATATTCAAGAATTTTTTTCCATCTTTACTAAAAAAAATAATAAAATCTTTAATCAAACAATGATCCAAAGGTGAACAAATAATTATTATCTTAATCACGCTATGCTATCATAACTTCAATTTAATATGCCGCTGGCTAATGATTAGGTACAATATTATCTTGGATGTTTCATTCAAGTAGTGATAATTTTCAAAAGTTTTCGGTTTTTCTTAATTATTTAAATACCTTTGGGTAATTTTTTTATCACACAATTATTACAATTGACGATTGATAAATTATTTGTAAAAAAAAAGGGAAATAATTAAAAATGAACATCGCTTAAAAAAAAAACGCTGACATTGAGTTAGCAACGAATAAATTATGTTAAATTTTAATGACTCAATTTTTTTTTTTTTTTTTAATAGGTAGACGTCAATTTTTTAAACATATTTTTCCACATTTTATGATAAAAAAAAACAAATACTTATTTTAAATTACTATTTTTAAGGTCAACTTAGATTTATTCCAAGGAATCTTTATTATGATATCAAAAACACAACAACAAACATTGTAACCATCTCAAATTGGCAATTTTTACCTGAATATAGTAATATATTTATTTTATATATTTATTTTAATAATTGCATGTAATAAGGTCACAGAAAACGTTGCAACTCTCTTAGTAAGGTATTAAAAAAAAAGAAAAAAAAAGATAGGCAGAAAAATATGCAATTCGTTTGATAAATATAATTAAGTAAATATATTGGAAGTTCGTCTATTATTGAATTAAAAAACTAAAGAACTTGTTTTTTGTTTTTATCTAACAAGTGGTTGTGTTTTTATTCCACAAAGCAGCAAAAAAAAAAACAACCATAAACGAAAAATTTTTCATCAGTGATCGAAAAAAAAAAAAAAAAATTCTTAATAAAAATGTGACTGACTAATAATTACTTGAAATGACGTAACCGTAGATTATACTTTTTTTTTAAATGAATTGTTGTACACCGTTACGTACTTCACTTGCACTCAGTTTTTTTCGAACTATTTTTTTGTAATTGAAAAAATATATTTTTTTCGAATAAGTTTTTTGAAATGTGTTATTTTTTAAAAAGATAAAAAAGAAAAAATACAGGCAAATTCCTTAACACAAAGTCAACCACAAAATAAAACACATTTTTTTTTACCTAAAACAAAATAAAAAAAACTCCACAATTCTGTCGGTTTTTTTTTTTAAAACTTGAAATGAAATAATTAATAATAATCACGTTTTAATATTTTTATTAATAAAAAAATTAAAATAAAATATTTACCCAAAAAAAAAGAAAAATGAATGATAAAAATTTAATCAGTCAGACTTGTCCCAAAAACAAGATAAATTTTTTTGTGGCAATGCAAAAATTTTTTTTTTTCTTTTTTTTTCGCTTTGAACCGTTACTTTGCGTACGCAAGTTTTAAATATGTTTAATAAAATTTTGAATTTTTATTGAATCGGTTTTTGATTAATTGATTTATTTACTTTAAAAAAAAAGAAAGAAATATGATAAAATTCAAATATGAAAAACTATTATTTTTGTTCGTTAAACGGGCGGCGACGGCGGCAAAAATGATAAGGCGAGGTGTTTTAACAACCGAATTTTTTTTTTTTTTTATTTCTCTTCTCGCGTTCCGGATAAATGACAAAACATCATCAGCGCGCGCGGCTTCTTCAATTCTCCACACACAATGAAAATGTAAAAGCTTTTTTCTTTGAATGTGTTACTGGATGATGAATATATATATATCTATACAAATTTTGTACAAATTTATATATTTTTTTTAATAAATAAATATCTATCTATATGCAATATATATATATATACATGCACATCATTTTTTAATTTGAAATTATGACGACATTTTTCTCATGAATCTACCCAAAAAAAAAAACGAAATGGGAAAAATATATAAAATTTGAAAATAATATTGCAAAATATATTTTTTTTATTCAATCTAATTGAAGTAAATTTGAATAAAAAGGGTGACTCATCTTCATTTTAAATGTTTTGTTGCAGGTTTTTAATTCTACTTCTTTTTTCAAAAAAAAAAAAAAAAAAACTTGCTTTTACAACAATTTCCAAAGATCACGTTCATAAAAATTTCTGTGTCGGCCTTCTTACCTTTTTTTTTTTTTCTTTTCGTCTTCGAACAGATGATGTAGCAAAAATTTTCTTTATCTTTTCGTTTTTTTTTTTGTTGGATATTGGAAAAGATAAAATAGTTTATTACACTAGTTTTTTATTGAACAATTATTTATGAAAATATACACTTTTATTAAATGTAATTTCAATTGTCTAATATGAACAACAAAAAAAAACACTGTGACTCGGTTTCTTTTAACGCAAAGCGGCACAATCAAGTGACACGAACGAAATTTTTTGTTTCGTTAAATATTAATTGTACTAGAATATAATAGTTCAAATTAAATAGCGTTTTCGTTTAGAAAAAAAAACAATTTTTTTCGATTTTGTGACAGTTTGCGTTCATAAAAAATAGAAAAATGTTATTAAAAAAAAAATACAAAAATTCGTCGTTTTTTTTCGAGAAATGAAAAACGGTAAAAATATGTTTGTAGCTATTTAAATAGATTCTATTTATACATATTTTTTTTAAAACAAATGTTTTTTTTTACACCTTTAAAAATAATAATGAAATGTTTTATTTTTTTTCTTTAAAGAATTTTAAATTTTTGATCTAGTAAATTTTGTATCATGTTCTAGTACCATTCGATACCTCAAATTGGTTTATTGTGAACGCTGATTTAAATATATGGATAGCTCGAATGGACCATTTCGTTAAGATACAAATAGCAACAACTTGTCGATACTTTCCTTTTCCGCGTGTTTCTTTAATGTAAAATGATTGCCAGGAAAAGAAGAACAAAACCAATTAGAAGTACTAGAAGTACTAGAAGTACTCAAATACCAATATCAAATTAAATTTAACAATAAATTAAAATTTTTTAAAATAATTAAGCAACAAGTTTTTATAAAAATTTGAATTTGGATCAACGAAACTTAGTTGATATGGTAACCCCCAAATTAAAATAAGAGCTTCGAACTAATCAGTGGTAGGCAAACGAAAGAAAAGTCAAATTCTTGGTTCTTATTTAATTTTTATTAATAATTGATGTATGAAATAGTTTAAAATAATTGTTTATTGTATTTATATTGTTTAGGGAATGAACACGAGTACAATTTGTTGTTTGAAATAGTAAATGTAAAAAATAAAATAAAAAATAGTTTGTCCACCCTGACGTATTTTTGTTGCTATATGTCAATGATAATAATCCATGATGTTCAAGAATATTCTCGTTTCATTAATAAAATACAATTTAACTGCACATAGTGCAAATAAAATTGGTATACTAAGGTAAATTTATTAACAATAATATTTTAATGTAATTATTTTTCTTTCTTTTTAGTACATTGTAAAGCATTGAGCACATTGCCAAGCGAGTTTATCGACTTAAATCCCGGCGATTATGAGAAAGTATCCTCAGAAACTTTAGAATCACTTTCGGATTATTTTGAAGAAATTGTTGAAAGAGCTGATAATTTAATAGCATCTGATGTTGCATATGGTGTAATTTTCTACATAAAATATTTTTAATTAGAATAGTTATGAAAGAAGAGATTTTCTGTTTTATAGGATGGTGTGTTGACAGTGAATTTCGGTACTAATTATGGAACTTACGTGATAAATCGCCAATCTCCAAATAAACAAATATGGCTTAGTTCACCAACAAGTGGTCCAAAAAGATATGATTTCTTCGGAAATTTAAAAATGGATCAAGGCAAATGGATATACAAACATACTGGTGAATCTTTACATGAAATTCTACAAAAGGAAATTCAACAAATAGTTAAAGAAAAAGTTGATTTCTTTAAGTTACCGTATAGTAAAGTTTGAATTATATAAATTTGTAATATGAATGTTGAGTAAAATAATAATAATTGAAATTCAAATTTCTTTTCTTTTCATTAAAGTTTTCGAAATTTTTTTCTTTCAACTTTCTTTTTTGAGTCGTCATAGCTCCATTAGTTAAGATCGTTTGACTAAACAAAAATTTATAAGTAAACCAATCTAAGGCCAAACATTTTTTCTTAAATAAAATTACTTTTTTATATGTCTTCCTGGCACAGGACTGATAATAAAGATTTCCAACAACAGCTCATTAAACAGTTTCTTTTTGTATTCTAATATCCTTATACATTTTAGGTCTATATTTTTGCACTTCAAGAGTTTTTTGTTAGAGCTTTGATAAAAATTCAGCGAGTTATAAAAAATTTTCTATCTAAAACTGAATTATTCACCAAACAAACTAAATGTTTTCGGCACATGTTTAAAAATGATTTCTTTTCCACGTATGCAGAAAACATTTGGCATGTTTGGTGGATACTCAGGCTTTTGAAGTATCTAAATCCAAAATTCACCTTTCATATTAAAAAATATCATCAGGATTACAAATATTCCAAAAATCCATTCAATATTGTATTGTATAAGTTATAGATGGTTTTTTATTTAAAGATATCTTATCGACATAGTTGTGTCTAAACTAGGTCAATGCCTTCTTGATATATTATCAGCATAGTATAATCGTGGAATTCGATTGCGACCAAATCGAATTGAAATTACATTCCGATTGTTATGCCTTTTCGATACGATTTAGGTCAAATCGAGTTACATGATTCCAATTCATTCAAACATATTATTATTATATTTTAGTGTATTCTTGTACTGCGACCTTTGAGATCGACTGTACGCCCATTTCTTTAGTGCAGTAGTTAGATTAAATTCCCATTCTAGAGCCACCTCCGCCAGGCCTATTTCTGTTAGGAATTTTAATATCCGCTTGTAATTCCAACTCTTGGTGATATTAAAGACGTCACTGTTATCTATATGTTAGCCTGATAAGATATCTAGAAGATTTCGATATTTCTTTATACAACAATTAAATTAAAATTCACTTTGCGACATTCATTATAATAAATTCCAAGTACATGTGCACCTAATTTATAGTGCAGGTCAATGTATATTTTCGAGTTTAATATGGAAATCTAGTAAAAGATGAACGATAATATCTTCTTGGATTTATGTTAATTACACCCAACTCTTTTTTTTACACGAATTTGAAGTTACACGATTCAAAAAAGTCTTAATTTTTCGAAAAATGATCTAACACGGTTTCAAAGTCATTGTCTTATAATTTTTCTGCCGGAATTGGCTCTAGAGTAAAGTGGTCTTTGAACCAAAAAGTTAAAAAAAAAAAATAAATTAATTGCAAATAAAAACCAAATCAGTCTTTAAAAACTTTTATACAATACTCATTCCTTTCCATTTTTGCAGACTTGTTTGATAAATACTAATATCTGCGCAGGGCTGTCAGTTTGCCCAAACTGGAGCAAGGCGACGATCAGGACCACTCTTAAATTAGTACATAAGAAAGTAAGTAAAATTAAGTTTAAAACGTTTATACAGATTTCATTGCTTTCCATTTCTAGGTGGATTTCAAATAATTAAAAAATAAGAGAGATACTTATATACGTGCTACATTACCAAGATTTGTTGAAGCTAAAATTTAACCACCACTTAGGTGGTTACACGAATTCCTGAAGAACATATCTACCATGTAAAAAGAGAGTTGAGTGTATATTAAATCTTGAGACGAAAACGAAGATTATTTTGTTTTTATTTCATCATCTTTTTTTTCTCAGAAATCATATTCAAATTAAAACTAATTTTATTTCAAGTTTTTGTTTTTTTTTTTATTTTTTTTTTTGGAGGTATTTTATGCATTTTTTTTTTGTTTTTTTTATTAGTTTTATTTGTAATAATTTAATTTAATCACACATTTTTTTTTTGTTATATTTTGACGAAAAAAAAAAAAATGTTCAATGGCACATTGGTTTATATTTTATAATTATATTTTTATTTCAATAGGAAAAAACAAACAAAAAAAAAAATAATAACTATTAACAGAAAAGAATACATTTATATATAAATATAGATTGTTATACATTTAAGGCACTCGACATTTTATTCAAAAAATACCAATGTGTAGTAATATTAATACATATTACAATTCTAATCAAAAACAGTAGTGGCATTATGTAAGGCGACAGGCGATTATCACTTATAACCTATTTGAAAGTGATCGCCGCATATTTCGGCATTATGGAAGGCGATTAAGTTCTAAAATTATATGAAAGCGACAGAGTTTCAGCTGTCACCTCAAATTCATCAATATGCGGCGATATCTTCTTGTAAAATGCCGAAAAACGATAATCGCCTATCGCCTTATATAATGCCACTCCAGGACAGGACATATAAAATATTTGTTGTTTTTTTTAAGCATAATTATTCAAAAAATGTTTATAAAAAAAATGTTTATGTTTTGTGCATTATTTTGTTTTTTTTTTCTTCTAAATCAGATTTTAGTGAAAACAATTATTGTACTTAAAATATTAATGAAGTATGATAGTAAATTTAATAAATCTATTAATTATTATTATTTCTACAAAATTGAATAAAATTCGAAATAAAATTCTCTTCGACACGAAAATTTAGATTTTTCTACTAAAAAATTTTAGAGCCTAAAAAAAGAAAAATAGAAAAATATTTGGCAGTTTTTTTTTATTATTTTGTTTTTTTTTCTCGTTTTCTAAGGGACTAGTTATAGGACAAACATTAGAATAAAGGAAATAATTTTACAATGGATTAGCAAAAATTATTTCTTAAAAAAAAAGACTACAAAACATGGGAGAATTAATTTAATAAATAAGAGTTCAGATAAAAAATCTTACGTATTTTGTTTTAGCAGGAACAGAATCGCGTAATTCGATTTAGCCCAAATCGTATCGTAAGAGAAAAAGAATGACAATACTTTTTCGATTCGATTTGGTGTCAATCGAATTACACGATTCCACTCTTGTTTGTCTAGCAGTGTTTCAATTTCCATTCATTCCAATGAAGAATTATCTATTTTGTTGCTTTCATTGAATACTTTTCGTTCATTTTTAATCTTAAAGTTGAGAATTAGTAAAAGGACATTCATTGTCTTTCGTAAAATCCTCGTATATCCATTATAAAGTTCGTATTTCTCATATAAAAAAAATGTATAAAATACGACGTTTTACGATGAATACGAAGGTTATACGAAAAACAATGAATACCCTCAAAGTACAAACCGAATGACGGATTCACGACACATTAATATTTTAAATGTATACAATTAGACTACACAGAATGCGACGAATCCATCGCCGGACTATTTTTAATACAATCTGAAAGTCGTAAATCCGTCATTCTGTTTCCCGGATAAATATTAAATTTCCCTGACATTCGTATATAACCGTTTTTCATACAAAATCTGGAGTGGAATCATGTATTTCAGATTGAAACCAAAACGAATCAAAAACCCATTACAATTGCTATGCTTTTTCGATACAATTTGGGTAAAATCGAGTTACATGATTCCATGACTTTTTTCATTCTAATAATCGTCCTGCCCTATAAATCCCTTATGATATAAATTTCAACAAAAAAAAAAATTATATAAAATTGTTTAGTTTTATTTTGTTTATCTTTTTTCTTAATGAGTTAATATGGTTTTTTTTTTTTATAAAAGGATTAAAAAAAGAAACAATTAAAAACAATTTAAATTAATTTTCTTATCTAAAAATTATTGTTATAACATTTGAAAGGTTAAAAAAAAAAGTTATTAAATAAAAAAAAAGAGATTTATGAAACCTCTTCTTGTTTTTGTTTTTTGTAAATCAAAAAATTATATATAAAAAGAATATTATAGTTTTTTTTTTTTTTAATATATTATTAAACAAATATACTTTTTTTGTTCTTAAATTTTATATAAATTTGATTTTTAAATATTAATTTTATATGTTTTATTATTATTTTTTAATTTTTTTTCTTTGTTATTATGGAAAACACTTAGTTATTACATAATAATGACAAAAAAAAGAAGAAAATTTGATGAATAAGCAACAATCCTCACTACTTGAATTAAAATATACAAAATTTAAACTTTCTCTCAAGTGTAAGTAACAGGCACTAGAATTTCTTTCTTTTTGTTTTTTTTTTTAATTCGACATTCTTAGGATTCGTTTATTTATATATAAATTAAGTTTCGATTATATTTTCGCAAAAAAAAAAAAAATTAAAAAAAAAAGTATTAGTTTTATTTAAATTTATTTCCCTGCATAAGTTGGATTTTTAAATGTAGAAGTTGCTTGTTTATAAATTGGATTTTCACCCTAAAAAGATTTAAAAAAAAGAAACTTGAAAATTCTGTTACAAAAAACATTAAAAAAAAATCCTTTTACCGTATCCCATTTAGCCATCATTCGTTCTTTTTCAAATCTTGCAAATTCTCGACGATCATGTATTGTTGTCAAAAGTTTCCACAACAATAGAATAGCCAAACCAATTAATACAATTGCTGCAATTACACCCAAAACAATTCCTAACATAAAAACTTTCGGTGGACATTCACGATTCTCTTGGGCTCGTACAGCAATTTCGTCACCTTTATCTGAATATACAAATTCATAACGACAATCTTCATCATAGAATGCACATAAATATTCATCTTTTTCTTCATCAACTTTAACCGTTTCAACAGCTATCGGAACAAATGAACAATTTTTCGAACATTCTTCGGTATTTGCGAGTGGTCCTGTTTTATACATTTGACATTCTACACAATCTTTAAGTTCATGACAACGACCAGAACAAGTTGGACATTTTTCACAATGTTTACCAGAATAACGACCTTCCTCAGTAACTTCACATCTATTAAAAATTGTGATTTAATTTTTTTTGGTTATAAAATTTTCTTAATTCTTTCATATTTTAGTTTTTTTTTACCTGCATGCTCCACAGATACATTCACCATGTCCAGAACATATTTCTCCACCGTTAGCTGGCATACAAGTGTCGTTCGTTGCTTTACAGTCGCAAGCAGATCCAGTCCATCCAGGCTGACATATACATTCACCGCATTCGCATGTTCCATGATCTGGTCCGGAACATAATATTTGATTATGACGATCACATGAAAAATTATCACATTCACAAAATCTTCCGGAGATTATTTCTTCTGTGTTTGTTCTTTTTTCACATTCGCAAACACCACAAACACAATTACCACGTCCATTACAATCTATTCCTGTTATATTATCTGGTCGGCATCCAAAATCTTTTCCAGCTTCAGTTAGTGTATCAATACTAAAAGAAAGAAAAAAAAAGGTCTTAAATATTACTTTTCAAAATATTGTCTCGTGTGTGTAACATACGCTGAACATTCACAATTTCTTCCGAAATGAGTTTCATCACATTCACAAATACCACATTCATATGTTCCGAATCTATTACATTTCGGTGAGAAAAGTTCATATGCAAAATGTCCTGGTTTCTCGCAAGGGCAATCACATAACATTTGTAAATCAACGACTAAACTTTCAGCAATTCCAACAGGATATATTTGGAAAGTTTGAAACCAATCTTTTGGATTGTCAGGACATGATGTAACTAAAATTTCGGCTGTAAAACTAACAACGTCACCAACTTTTAGTCCATCACATTTATTCGTTGCAATTGGAGTGCCTCCATTTAAACATGCTGAATAATAAGTAATCTTTACAGAACTTGTTGCATTGTCTTTCATTTCAATAGATGATGAAATTTTCTATAATAAATATTCTAATTAAAAATGATCTATTTTTTAAAAACTAATTTCTAATTTTACACTATATTCTTCTTTAACCAATTCTACAACATTCGATGAATCATTAGAAAGGACAGCACTTGAAGAACCTTCAATATGTTCTGCTAGTTTCTCGTAAACACCAATTTGTTGTGATGTAACAGCAAAAATTACATTGATAGCATTTTGTTTAACTTTTAAATTAATTTGTGAAATACTCGGATAATCTTGAACCTTTGAATGAGTATATTTGCCGTCCATATCTAAATGACATTCACCATCGTTTGGAGTTATTACTCCACCAAGCTAAAAAAAGAAAGAAAGAAAATAATATTCGTTTCTGATAATTTAAAAATATGATTTTATTTATTTACTTTTCCATCACCGGCGTAATGAAAACCGGCATCTGTTGAAAATACTAAAAGTCTTCTGGCTGTTTCACGCCAACCAATCTTTTGACGGCATACTATCGATTGCATGATAGCATCAAAACCACCTTCAGGTGCATCCAAATTACCAGAAACTGCAGCATCTTTTACTTGATTCTAAATTTTATATTTGAATGGATTATGTTTTTTGAAGAAAAAAAGGAAAAAGAAATTCTTTTCTAAATAAAACCAAATTATGAAAGCAAATATGAAGCAAAATAAACAAAACATACTTTTATAAAAGCAAACACTAAAAAACCTGGCGAATCTAAATATTAAAACATGCAACAAATTAAAAAGGTGATTATTCTGTTTTAATAATAAAACGCATTCAAGTTATTTTAACTAAATTATAGTAATTTTCCGATAACTTAAGTTAATTGTGATGTACCACATTTCTATTATCTCGACAAAGACTTTTAAAGGCCGTTTGTCGATTCGATGAATCGTAAACCAAATACAGCTTCTGCATGTTTCTGATTCTTTACAGGGTGGCGCAAAATGAACGTTGTGGTTCGAATTATTTATAATTTTTTTAAAATTTTATTTTAGGATTTTGTAAAGGAAGCTTGGGAAATTTGAAACAATATACAAGCGAACAACGAAACAAAACCATTGAACTTTATTTCCGGCAAAAACTAGAAGAAAATCCAGATTTTATTCACAATTTGATAATGAGCGATGAAGCTCATTTCCAATTAACTGCCTTCGTAAACAAACAGAACTGCAGGATATTGGCTACGGAGAATCCAAGAGTAGTTCATCAACGACAATTACAACCACTTAAGTGCAATGTTTGATGCGGTATATCGTCTGGAGGGATCATTGGCCCATATTTCTTCGAAAATGAAGACGGTGTTGCAGTTTTCATCAATAGTGCTCAATATCAAACGATGTTGGAAAAACATTCAACCCTTTGGTTCCAACAAGATGGAGCCACAGCGCATACTACAAGGAACTCAATGGCTCTTTTAAGGAATACCACAACGTTTATTTTGCGCAATCCTTTTTTGAAATTACCCATTTTTGATTAATATTTAATTGATTAGTCTTAGTGCTTTAACAAGAAAAAAAAACAATCTTCCTTTAAGACCAGAAGAATGATTATAAAATTTACTTAACGCCGATCCCGAGTTACTTAAAATCCCATTTACAGGATAACACAATTATCAGAAAATTACTGTACTATATTATGTTAAAACTATTAATATAAAAAAATTTAAAAATTCTATGATTTTTAATACAAAATTATTATTTAGTAATAATGAAATTATTATTAATACTTAGGTTGTCAGTGAAATGAGATGGATGGAGTATGAATTTACTTAAATATTACATTGTTTTTTGGGTTAGGAACAATTTATTTACTATCCTATGTTAAGTTTCCATCCAATAAACTTACAGAAAACTGAGACGTATTCGTGCTCAACTGCATGATATGGTGGAAACTATAAGGAGCACAACAATCAGGACATGGTTCGCGTAAACTATGATAGAAAATTTATATATTTTGCTAATGAAACATTTTTTTTTTTTTTTTTACAAAATAAAATTATGAAATAATAACGATGTTCACATTTGTTGTTTCCTTTTTAAATACGACGATCAAAAAAACCAATAATTTTACCAAAAATTTACAACTAAATGAAAAGGAAGAATAGAAAAGTCTTTTTTGCAAAAAGTAAGAATTTCATCTAATTTGTGTATTTGTGTATTTCCGAAAACCATAAAAAGAGAAGCTAAAAGAAGAAATAAGTCTAAAAATATCATAAATTCGTTCATTTTTCATGCAAATAATCACCATTCTTGTTGTTTTTACAAAATTTTTACTCATTTCATTGACATAATTTTATATTTTTCTATTTTTGTTAAAAAAAGATAATTTTTTTCTACTAATTTTTGTTAAATTTACATTCATTCCAACTACCCAAACTTACAGAAAAATTATTTGTATCCGTGCTCAAAGCCATGATATTGTGGAAGCCATACGGAGCGGCACAACCAGGACATGGTTCGCGCAAGCTATGATATAAAATTTAGTTTTTTTTTCTTTCTTTCTTCGTTTATATATATATGTATAGAGAAATATTTAAATTTTTTACAAAAACATAAAATTAAGAAATATTTGATGATGACACAAAAATTTTACCCAATCCGTTTTCAATAATGAACAAAAATGAAATCATTTTACAAAAATTATAAAAAACACACAACATAAATAAAAACAAAAATGAATACAGAAATAGGAGGTATTCAACGCTTCGTTGTATTGTGGGTCTTGTATCGTAGCGAAAGTGTATCTTTTGTATCTTGTATAGAGTGTTTTTTTTTCTATGGAACTTTAAAATGAAATAAAACACATAAAATCGTAGTAATGGCTTTATTGGAAAGATAATTTTATGCCTGAATAAATCGCAATCTAGAAATCCAATTTTGAACCACTTTTTGTGGAGCACCTGAGGCCAAATATTCCAAATCGTGTCAATCGTCTCCGGTTTATCGGCGTAGCGACTTAATATATACCCACAGAAAATTATTCAAAGTTATTAAATCGCACGATCTTGGAGGCCAATGCACAGATCCATTACGTGGAATTATGCGCTCATCGATTATGTTGACCATGAAATGGACGTAGCGCACAGAAAGTTTCGCGAACTGCACGATTTGCAAGCGTTGTTCTGGCGTAAGTCTATTCTTAATGAAATGGCAAACCAAACTGAACATAAATTAACTATCAGCAAAGAATAAGTAATTGTAAAGTACCCCAACTTCCTATCTCTACCGTGACGACATTTTTCAGATTTCGGATGTAAATTTTCAAAAAACTTTCTATCCACTGTTGAAAAACTTCCGTTCTCTCTTTTCCTGATAGATTTTGCCTTTGAAAATCGCCTGTGTTCTTTTCAACTTATTGCAACGTGTTTTTTTTTTGTACTTATTCTGGTTGCTTCGCTAGCTTTGGGAACTTTATCATTACTCATACTTTGCTATCAGCTATATCAAATTGGCTACCGCTGGAAAAAATGTTGCCAATTTGAAAAATAAACCTCTAGAAAAAACACCCATTACAATACAAATTTTTCACTTTTACTGCGATACAAGACCCACATAAAACGAGGCGTATGAAGACCCATATTGTTTTCCCACCTATCATTCGAAGAGAAATATATAGAAAAAGCTATAGTATAGTGGCAAAATAACAGTTCAGCCTCTTGCAAAAATAATGGCCATTTACCAAATACATATAATAATAAAAAAAAAAAAATAACAACAAATAGCATTCCTTTTCCTACGAAAAATATGATTTTTTCAAAGATTTTGTATAGTAAAAACTGATAAAATATATAATAATGTACGAAAAAAATGTATAAGATATAATAATAATGTATATATAATATATGGGCAAGCATCTTTTCTTTTGTTTAAATGAGTTCGGAAGAAAATAAAAATCTTACGGAAAATGTTCTTGTGTCTGTACTTAGTGGCATATGATTACGAAAACCATAAGGCGCTTCACAACCTTCACAAGGATGTTCTAACCTACATTATTTTTTATCAAGAGAAAAACGGTGTAAAAATAAACAATAAAAAAAAACATAAAAAAAAACTTAAGTAATAAACTAAAAATAATAATTGTTTTAAAAGAAAAAATATAATACTTGATTATAAAAAATATTATTAAAATATTAAAAAAAAGAACTCACTTTTTAGGAACAGTTGATACATATGGCATTAAAACTTTGTCAACAAATGATCCAAAACCTAAACGGAAATTTGATGTTATATTTCTCATTGTAGCTGATAGTAAATCTCCTAATTTTGAAAGTTTCTCTTTATCATCCTCCATCGATTTTGATAAGTCCATCAAATAATATAAATCAACTGGATAATCTTCAGCCTGTGAGTAACGCATTTGTAAACGATGTTCTTGATCTGATGTGAGAAATTTTTTTTTTGTTATTTATATATTTTATTTATGAATATAAAAATTTACTTATTCTTAATTTCAAATTAACACGTTGCGGACTGATTTGTACAATATTATTACCAAATGAGGCACTTGAACTACCCGAACTACTTGATCCGGATTGTGAATTCCAATTTGAATTCATATTACTTTGAAATGATGAATTCTCTTCCCAATTACCACCTGACATCATACCACCACCAGCTGAACTAGCTCCGGCTCTAGTCAATTCTCTATTCAATGTTAGAATTTGTTCATAATCTGGATTCCATGTATAGTTTTCTGGACAGACACCAGGCAATGATAAGCTAGGTTGAAAACATCTTGGTCGTTCACCAAAATCTGGTTGCATACACCATGCACATGATTTTGTTTGTATACATTCTCTGCAGGATATTTTACTAACACATGGATTTTGAACTATTTGTGATTCAATCAAACAAAAATTTTGAATCGTTAATAATATTACGAAAAGTAGAATATTTCGAAACATTTTGATATCTCTTCATAAATGCCTGAAATTAGACAAGAAAATATAAAATAAAATAACAATAATAAATAGATATTACTTAATAGCCGTATTCCAATGTCGATGTAAAGCATAGTGTAACTGTGTGTTGTATGATTAATTTTTTTTTGTATAGAAAAATACGGAATCGATACAACTCTGCAACGATACACTGCGTTTTACAAAGATAAGGGAATGTCCATATTCATCTTATATTTATGAATTAAAATTACAAATAATTGGAACTTTTAATCCTGATCTGGAACGTGACAACCCATTGATTTCTTTTTCTGACTCATTTAATCAGCCTCAATATAGCTGATTAAATGAATCAGAAAAAGAAATATCAATGGATTGGGAAGTTCTAGATCAGGATTAAAGGTTCCTAAAAAAAACATATAGTAACCTACAGCTGATTTTTTTAATGCCCTATGGCAGAAATGAGACAGAAAGACTGTAAAAACTAACAATATTTCAAGTTTTTTTCTTCATAACTTTGTTTTCTCTTTTCAAAATTTCCTCTAATTTGGAGATAACATAGACCCTAACAGCATAAATCTAATTTGCAAAATTTTATTCAAATCGGTGTATTAGTTTTTAAAGTACATAAAAAAAAAAACTTTATGAACAGACCTATTTTCTCCTAGGATTATTTCTTTCTCCACTATCCTTGAACCGATTTTACTGAAATTTAATATGATATCGGCTTTTTATAGTTTTTTGTTTGTAACATAAATTTTACATGCAACAAATATTTTTCTTTCGTCAGAGTGGGACTATTTTTAAATCACTTAAATATCGTCTATTTATGTAGTTAACCAATAAAATTAATTTAAAGAAAATTGCTTCACAAATTGTCCAATTAAATCCGAAAAACCATATAAAAAAATGACCAAACTTTCTGGTCATCCTGGGTTTTGCTCTACTGGTAGTACCTAATTTAACACGTTTGCGGACGACTACTGCATATGCAGGAGTGGAATCATGTAACTCGAATTGAACCACATCGTATCGAAAAGGCATGAGAATAGTAATGCTTTTTTGATACGATTTATTCTCAATTGAATCAGACAATTCCACTACACTTTGTTCTGGTGGTAGATGACCAATTGCATATTATTTCGTTTAATAATTTAGGCTTTTTCAGAGAGTTTTCATATCAGCATCATATACAAATTCAGAGCGTCTGTATGAACGTTATTAAAAAGATAAGAAAATGATCACACAGAATTTTGTCTTTGGAATCCTTGAAAGTTTCTTGACATTGTTGTTAAAAAACAATTTGGTTTTCTTCATGATTAATTCCAACTTTCTTGTAACTTTTTGAATTAGAATTCTTTCATAAAGATTTAGATAAAATTATTATTTTTAAATATTGATATCATGTTTGCAAAGATTTTTATATTTTAATGTATTTAAAGAATGACGTCGACTTTTGAATGAGTAAACAAACCAATCCTAAGAAACCGGATGACGAATTTGTCAAACGAGACAGCAGAGGAAAAAAAAAAAAAGTTGTGATTACACACCTTTATTTCATCGAATTTCTACTAATTTTACAATGAATTTCATTGACTATTCTACAAAAAACTGGTTCCGCATATTACGAATTATATTTATTTTATATTATTACAAAACTATTTGTATTATTAAAATTAATAAAATTCGCTTGGAAAAGCGGATTTTTTGCAATTTTTTCTACAGATGCATTGTCATATGCTTTTCTTTTCTTATATTAATTTTTCCTTCAGTTAAAATATGTGTGGGAAGTATCTTTTGCTCGTATTGACCGAAACACTTCTCTAGCATTGATAAATTCGATAAAACTATATTAACTCCTCCAGATTTGAGTATTTTCACCGTGTTATAAAAATATATACTAACAAAAAAAAAAATTTTGAGTCTTAATTCATATTTAAAAATAATTTATAAATAGATATTATTTTTCAGGCGTCGCCCTTTATTTTGATTCCAAAAAAAGAAAACTCAAATAATGAACACTTCCACCCAATAACTTTTGTATTTCTTATTAATATTAAAAAATCACTTATTTGGATAAAAATCAACGAAAATTCATTAATTATAATCTTTTTTGTTTACATTAAAAAAAAATTATATTAAAATATTATGTAAATTTCACTAGAAAATTATTTTAAATAACTCACTTTTCTTTATAATAAGGAAGAACGAAATTTTTTATTAAATAATTGTTTTAGTTTTTAGCTTAAAAGTAGTAAATTTTAAACTAAAAATATTTATTCACTGCCTTCCCATATATGAATGAAGTAAAAAGATGACGAATTATACAATTTCTGAAAATGGGTTTGTCAAGTTGGCTGCGCTGTTTTTTAATCCAAAAAAAAAGAAGAAATTCCCCTACTTGATTTTACGGTGGGGGAAACTAGTCAGTTGGATATAAAATATTCAAATTTTTAAAAAATCAAAATATTTTAATTAATTTTTTAATTTTAAATAATTAATTGATTATAAATAATTTATTAAACTGAAATTGGGTTCATCTCACACCGAAGTCTTAACTTTGACTCGAGTACTCAAGATTTTCAAGTTTCAAAATTCGAAGTACCCGTTTGAGCAGGGTTGGCCAAAAATATCTTTTTTTTAAAATACTTTTATTTGTAATTTTTAATCAATTAAAATAATAAATCTTTTTTTTTTTAAATATTATTGTAATATCTCATTTTAAAATGTATAGTTAATCTTTTCGCTCCATGGAAATCTCACAAGTTGGACCAGAAAAGCGGACATCATTAGTAGTTTCACATCTAAGAAATTATAAATGAATATATGATTCTATTTGGTATACTTTAAATTGTTGACCTGCATTCTCCGCATACGCATTCACCATGTCCAGAACATATTTCTCCACCGTTAGCTGGCATACAAGTATCGTTCGTTGCTTTACAATCACAGGCGGATCCAGTCCATTCAGGCTGACATATACATTTACCACATTGACATGTACCATACTCTGGACCAGAACATAGTAATTCATTATGGCGATCGCATGAAAAGTTATCACATTCATAAAATCTTCCCGAGATTATTTCATTTGGTTTTTCGCAAGGACAGTCACATAGCATTTTTAAATTAACTCTTAAACTTTCATTGATACCAACTGGATATATTTCGATGTTGTCGAACCATTTAGATGAATCTGTTGGGCACGATGGGATTAGAAATTCCATTGTGAAATTAACAACATCACTAACTTTTAATCCATCACATTTATTTGTTGCAATTCGAGTTCCTCCTAAACAGTCTGAATAATATGTAAGCTTTACATCCATCGTTGAATTGTCTTTTAATTCTACAGTCGATGACATCATCTTTAATTTACTAAATACATTAAGTGTTTAATATATAAATTAAATTTGTACTTTACATTATATTGCATCTTAACCAATTCTACAACATTCGATGAATCATCTGCAAGGACGGCCAATGAAGAACTTTCAATATAATTTGTTAATTGCCGATAAACATCAATTTGTCGCGGTGTAACAGCAAAAATTGTATTGATAGCATTTTGTCTAACTTTCAAACTAATTTGAGAAACACTCGGATAATTCTGAACTTGGGAATGTGTATAATAACCATTAGAATCTAAATGGCAGAGTCCATCATTTGGTTTTTTGGAGTCATTAAACTAAAAATAAATTATAAAAATATAATTAAATTGGGTGCAATAATTATAAGGATTTTTGTATTACTATTTCGTTCGTCGTAGGAACTTCAGCATTTGTTGCAACTATTAAAATTCTTCTAGCTTCGTAACGCCAGCCAATTTTTTGACGACATGCTGTTACTTGCATAACAGCATCCAAAGAAGATTTTGGGGTACCAAGTCTTGTGGAGTCTATGGCAAGTTTTACTTTAGCCTAAAATTTAAAATATAGTTTTTTTTAGAAAATATCTATAAATCCAAGTTGAGTGATGGAGTTTAAAGTTATTTGGGTATTTTAAAGCAGAGATGCAAACCGGTTTCTTTGAACCGCTTTGAACCGAACCAAAACCATTGAACCATCGAAATTTTCCGAATCAAAACCAAAACCAAAACCAAACCACTTTTAAAATGATTCGGTCGAACCAAACCAAAACCAAACCAGTTTTAAAATTAATGCTTGAACCGAACCATAAACCGAAGTTTTTCTATTGGTTTATGGTTCGGTTCAACAGAAAAAATTTGTCCTAAAATTTACATTTTCATTTTAAAAAAACTGAAAAAATATACTACATTTTCTTATAAAAACGATGGTTAATCAACATTCAACAGTTTGCCAGTTTTCAAATTTGTTTTTAACGAGTAATCAAACACGACATAGTTTTTCATTTAGTGAAATCATAATTAAAATAAAAACAGAAACAAACACAAGAAGGAAGAATATACTTAAAATTAAAAGATATAAAATTCATATCTAAATGACAAATGTAAGCAAGTCTGAAAAAATTTTGCCAAGCAAATCTACATTGGCTTCCTTCGTTTCTGTCACAACAACTAAGAACAAAGACATATTTGTTCTGAACCAAAACCAAAACCAAACCAAAACCAAAACCAAAAATTATGCAGTCTTTAAACCAGAACCAAACCAAAACCAAATTTTGAAATATTTAGAAACCAAAACCAAACCAAAAACCAAAAAGAAGGTTTATGCTTAAACCAAAACCGAACCAACTGTAAAAAAGTCTTGGTTTGCATCTCTGTTTTAAAGTATTTTTTTTAAATTTTATAAATATTTCTTCTTTGAAAAACTAAAGACGGTAAATCCTTTTCCTTCAAAAGACTGTACAAGCCTTGATGTCTGAGAAGGTTTAAATTAACAGCGGAAAATTTTTTCACACATGTACAATATTTACTACTAATTAAATTAAATAAAAACAATTTTACCGAAAATCCTGATAAGTCTCTGGTAAGTGACATAACATTATGGAAACTATCAGAGTCATCATCACTGAAATATATTTAATTTATTATTTTCATTTTATTATTATTTTCAACATTTATATTATTTTACTTACTTATTAGACATTTTAGCTCCAAATGTCCCGAAACCTATACGGAAGTTTGATGTTATATTTTTAATGTTAGTGGATAGTAGTGCTTCTAATTTTCGAAGTTTATCTATATCACTTTCGATGGATCTTGATAAATCTATCAAATAATATAAATCCACTGGAAAATCTGCTTGTTGAAAGCTCATTTCTAAATTATGTATTTGATCTAAAAATTGAACAAGTCATAAACATATTTAAATTATTATTATTTTTTTATATTTTACTTCTTCTTAGATTAAGCGCAACTTTTTGTGGAGTAACTTGTACAATATCAGTGCTGTATGTTCCTCCTTCATTCCCACCATGTGCAGTTAACGGTCTTCCTTCATATATCTGTTGCTTAGATTCTGGGCTCCATATGAATTCTTGATGGCAAGCTTCACGTGGTGGGAAACTTGGGTCAAAACATCTATTACCAAAATTTGGTAGCATACACCATGCACAATTATTTGTGTTAATACATTCTCTACAAGTCACCTTATTAGCACAATTGTTTTTATATAAAAGCGATTTCGCTACTTTGGAATCGTCAGCAATACAAACATTTTGTATCGTTAATATTATTACAAATATTATAAATGGCGGAAACATTTTAAATTTAATATCTTCTGAAATTCGTGAAAATAAAGAAAATTATGTAAATTGATGAAACCAAATCTAGAAAAAGAAATTATGTAACGAAATATTGTTTACATTTATTTACGAATTTCTGGGGCCAAATTAGAGATAACCCTGATCTAATTTTGTCTAATTTCTTCTTCGTTTCGCATTATTAGCTTTTCGAACTATCGACCTTTCAAATTCGTCATTTTCGTATTATTTTTGGGATTTTTTATCCTTATAACTTCAAATTGACACACAACTAATAGAAAAATTCAAACACGATCATCAAATTATTGTTTCCACGGAATGTGTGAGAAAACATTGAAGGATATAAGAAGCGAGCCTCATAGAAACGATAGTGACGACAATAAAACAAGAAGATGCGAATATGTTCGACAACTTTTAAAGTACAAGAGTGATAATATTCCAATTGTTTACATGAATGAAACAAATTTTAATTTATTAACTTCAAGAAAAATTTAAGAAAATAACTAGTTGAACTTACATTGCTGACTTACTATTGCTAATTGTACCAAATTTATAGCCCGTATTCAAAGATTTATACCTAATGTATTAAATATAGAAAATATAAGTTTTTAACTTAAATAATATTATTTCCAAATTGAAAAGTTATAGTTTTACAGGATATTTATAAAACTTGTTACTGCAATTGCGTCAGTCTTTTCATTATATTAATTTAGTCCTAAAGGCACTTAATTTCTTTATTTTATTATTTAAAATAATTGTATTATTTCCTTATTTAAGTATTTATTTATAATATAAAAACTCACTTTCAATTCAGAAGAACTTTATTCGACAAGAATGTTATTTCACTACTTTTTCGTGATTGACTAAATAACGAATTTTGGTGGATAACTACAAGTATATCAAACGAAACGATTCAATACAATCAGTAAAATAATTGTATTATACAAACATTGAATATCAATGAACATTGAATTCAAATACGAAATAATATAAAAGACAAGAAGCTGCTGTCCCAGTACAATTGGAATTTTCAAATTTTTCATCGCCGGCGGGATTTTGATATGTTCTTTGAAGGAGTTCGAAGAGAATGAAAATATACAACCCTTTCCTTGAAATGTAAATTTATGTCTTTTAAAAGAATATTAATAAGTAAGTTATTATTTGTGATAAAAAGTACTCTTCTTGTTTATTTTATTTTATCAGAAATATGACAATAAGATTATAATTTTGTTTTAACTATAGTTTAGGCAAAAGTATTAATAAAGAGAAGATGTGGAAAGTTTACATTAGGTCTTATGGAAAGACTTAAAGCTCCTAAAAGTTCCATAAGATCTAATGTAGTTTACTCATGTTAAATGAAATCTGTTTAGACTTTTATATATCTTTACTCATTTATAGCATTGGTTTAGGTACATACAATATTTATAATTTTAATTAAAAAAATCCTAATCTTGATTATAAAATATAATATTAAATTCGCGAGTTTTGTTGAAGATTACCAACTGAAACGGCTATCGTACACTATACACTTGACAGTATTCCCCAGAATAACGATTGTCATTAGTAGTTTCACACCTGAGAAATTATAAATGAATATATGATTCTATTTGGTATACTTTAAATTGTTGACCTGCATTCTCCGCATACGCATTCACCATGTCCGGAACATATTTCTCCACCGTTAGCTGGCATACAAGTGTCGTTCGTTGCTTTACAATCGCAAGCGGATCCAGTCCATCCAGGCTGACATACACAATTACCACATTGACATGTGCCATGCTCTGGACCGGAACATAATATTTGATTATGACGATCACATGAAAAGTTATCACATTCACAAAATTTTCCCGAGAATATTTCTTCTGTGTTTGTTCTTTTTTCACATTCGCAAACACCACAAATACAACTACCGCGTCCATTACAATCTATTTCTGTTATATTATCTGGTCGACATCCGAAATCATTTCCAGCTTCAGTTAGAGTATCAATACTAAAAGAAAGGAAAACTGTCTTAAATATTACTTTTCAAAATATTGTCTCGAGTGTGTACATACGCTGAACATTCACAATTTCTTCCAAAATGAGTTTCATCACATTCACAAACCCCACATTTGTATGTTCCAGACCTAGAGCATTTCGGTGAGGAAGGCTCATATGTTAGATATTCTGGTTTTTCGCAAGGACAGTCACATATCATTGTTAAATCAACATCTAAACTTTCATCGAATCCAAGTGGATAGATTTCAATATCATCGAACCATTCAGTTGATTTTGTTGGGCACGATGGAATTAGAAATTCCACTGTGAAATTAACAACATCACCAGGTCTTAATCCGCTACATTTATTTGTTGCAACTCGTGTTTCTCCTAAACAGGCTGAATAATAAGTAAGCTTTACATCTCTCATTGCATCGTCTTTCATTTCCACAGTCGATGATATCATCTTTAATTCACTAAATATATTAAGTATTTTATATATAAATTAAATTTGTACTTTACATTATAGTGCATCTTAACCGATTCTAAAATATTCAATGAATCATCAAGAAGGAGGTTCGTTGAAGAACCTTCAATATAATTTTTGAATAGCGTATAATCGACATATTGTCGTCCTGGAACAGCAAAAATTGTAATGATTTTATTTTGTCCAACTTTCGAACTAATTTGAGAAACACTCGGATAATTCTGAACTTGGGAATGTGTATAATAACCATTAGAATCTAAATGGCAGAGTCCGTCATTTGATTTTTTGGTGTCATTAAACTAAAACAAATTTTAAAAATATAATTAAATTGGGTGCAATAATTATAAGGATTTTTGAATTACTATTTCGTCCGTTGTAGGAACTTCAGCATTTGTTGCAATTATTAAAATTCTTCTAGCTTGGTCACGCCAGCCAATTTCTTGAGTACACGCTGTTACTTGCATAACAGCATCTATAGGAGATTTTGGGGTACCCAGTCTTGCAGAATCTATGGTAAGTTTAACTTTAGCCTAAAATTTAAAATTTAGTTTTTATTAGAAAATTTCTATAAATACAAGTTGACGAATGGAGTTTAAAGTTAATTGGGTATTTAAAAGTATTTTCTTTTTACATTTTTAAAATTATATAAATATTTCTTTGCTTTATTTTTATTCTTGTATGAGCACTGTGATGGATACAAGTAAAACGGGGAAATCCCGAATTCCGAAATCTCATTAGCGTACATTTTAACCAGTTACAACTGAATTTACGAATAATTTAACTCTTCCGGTTCGAAATTATAAGTAGAGTGTCTCCTGATACAGTTTGTTCAAACCGTTGGAGCATGGTAGAATGAGTTTACTTTGGAATACTTTGTAACCAACTTATTCTTCCTTCAAATTCTTAGAAAAAACTAATGCTGATAAATCCTTTTCCTTCAAAAGACTGTACAAGTCTTGATGTTTGAGAAGGTTTAAATTAAAAACGGACAATTTTTTACACATGTACAATAATTACGACTAATTAAATTAAATTACAAAAAAATCTTACAGAAAATCCTGATAAGTCTCTGGTAAGTGACATAACATTATGGAAACTATCAGAATCATCATCACTGAAATATATTTAATTTATTATTTTCATTTTATTATTATTCTCAACATTTATATTATTTTATTTACTTTTTAGACATTTTAGCCCCAAATGTCCCGAAACCCACACGGAAGTTTGATGTTATATTTTGAATGTTAGTGGATAGTAGTGCTTCTAATTTTCGAAGCCTATCAATTTTACTTTCCATGAATCTTGATAAATCTATCAAATAATATAAATCCACTGGAAAATCTGCTTGTTGAAAGCTCATTTCTAAATTATGTATTTGATCTAAAAATTGAACAAGTCATAAACATATTTAAATTATTATTATTTTTTTATATTTTACTTATTCTTAGATTAAAAGCAATTTTTTGTGGAGTAAGCTGAACAATATCAGTGCTGTAACCTCCTTCATCGCCACCACGTATATGTGAATTTAACGGCCTTCTTTTATGTATCTGCTGCTGAGTTTCTGGGTTCCATATGAATTCTTCAGGACAAGCCTGACGTAGTGGAATACGTGGATCAAAACATCTTAGGCTATTATCAAAATTTGGTTTCATACACCATGCACAATTATTTGTGCTGATACATTCTCCACAAGTCACCTTATTAGCACAACTGTTTTTATCTAAAAGCGATACTTTGGAGTCATCAGCAATACAAAAATTTTGTATCGTTAATATTATTACAAATATTATAAATGGCGGAAACATTCTAAATTTAATATCTTCTGAAATTCGTGAAAATAAAGAAAATTATGTAAATTGATGAAACCAAATCTAAAAAAGGAAATTATGTAACGAAAAATTGTTTAAATTTTTTTACGAATTTCTGGGGCCAAATTAGAGATAACCCTGATCTAATTTTGTCTAATTTCTTTTTCGTTTCACATTATTATCTTTTCGAACTATCAACCTTTTAAATTCGTCATTTTCGTATTATTTTTGGGATTTTATATCCTTGAGAAACAAGTAACAGAGAAATTCAAACACCATCATCAAATTATTGTTTATTCAAAAATTGTATACCTAACGTATTAAATATAGAAAATATAAGTTTTTAATTTAAATAATATTATTCCCAAAATGAAAAGTTATAGTTTTACAGGATTTTTCTAAAAATTGTAACTGCGACATCTTCAATTTTTGATTATTTTAATTTAGTTCTAAAGGCACTAAATTTCTTTATTTTATTATTTAAAATATTTGTATTATTTATAATATAAAAACTCACTTTCAATTCAGAAGAATTTTATTAGACGAGATTGTTATTTCACTGCTTTTTCGCGTTTGACTAAATAAGGAATTTTGGTGGATAACTATATCAAACGAAACGATTCAATATAATCAGAAAAAACATTGTATTATACAAGCATTATATGTATATCAATTAATATTAAATTGAACTACAAAATAATATAAAAGACAAGAAGCTGCTGTGCCAGTACAACTGGAATTTTTCATTTCTGGTAGTACCTACCATAGGGCATACAAATTTTACTTTATTTTATTGTCCACTAAATGACGATGATCCTGATAAATTGTTTCATCTTTTCGGTCACTCTCAGACCCTAAGAGTACGTCCATGGCCGGAATAAAATACTTCCTCTTCTTTAACAGTGTAATTATCATCTATTAATATTGCTATCGTTGATTGATGCCGTTTAAATCCAGAGACACAAAATTCAAATTTTCTTAAGAATAAAGAATTATTGACAAAATCTTGGACAAAAAGAAAAGAAAAAAATAATACTAATTAATAAAAGCATAAAAATGATAATAAAAAAAATTAATTTATTAAATAAAAATATGATGCTTAATTTAAATAGGTTTTCGTTTTTTTTCTCTCAGCTCAAAATACATATCTTTTTTAAAGCAAATATTTTATATTGCTAAAGAAAGAAATTAATTTTTTTTAATTAATAACTAGCACAAAATTGCATTATAAAAAAAACTTAAGTAAATCTCTTTAAAAATCGAGGAAAACGGGGCAAGCATAATTAATTACTTAAATCTCTTTAAAAGAGTTTAATGCTCTATAGACAGATTTTCGATTTTAATTACAATAATTATTTTTTAATGATACTTCTGGATGACCACATCTTCTTTTTTCGCAATGATCATTATTCTTGTCATTCCAAAAGGTTCAAAAAATTACTATTTTGTTTATAATTTTCAGAATAGAATGTTTATTCATTTTGATTCAATAAAATTAATTTTTTAAAATTGTATTTTAGTCAATTTTAAGGAATTTTTAGAATAATAACCATTTTTCCTCCTTTTAAGTTTATGTGAAAGAAGAAAACATGTCAAAATCAGATGGAAATTTTAAAACTTCAAATGTAGATGTGGCCCTGTAAACAAGGTGAGGCAAAAATTTGGGACCTCTTCACAATTTCATTCGATAATTAAAACAATAATGATGCTTGAAATACATAGATACTTAAAATTGATCATTATTACGTAAATAAAGGTCATTATTGAGTTTTAATGAACGATTGGGCAATCATGATCATTAAAATCGGAAATCTGTCTAAGATATAACTTTTATTCTTAAAAAAAATTTCCACTATGTAAAAATTATAAAAATTAGAATAAAAATCAAAGCACAACAAATAAATAATTCATCTTTGATTTTTTTTTTAATTAATTGAAGAAAAATTATTTTTTTTTTAAAATTATTTTTATTTATTCATAATTTTTCTGTTTTTTTCTTTTTTGTTTAAATTTTTTAAAAATATTTTAAATATATTTAATTACATTTAAAAAGCTTCTTTTATCTAATATTTAGTTGTTTGTTGTTGTTTTTTTTTTGCATCTAAAAAGTAAATTTTAAAATTTTTGATAAATATATTATTTTTCTCATTTGTTTTTATTTTTTTATACAGAAGCAAATTTTTAAAGCAGACATTTTTTCTTTATTATTATTATTATTATTATTTTATTAATTATAAAATAAAATACTTTGCAAATTTGCACAAAATATGTAAAGTTTTACAATCAATTTTTTTTAATGTTAAATATTTTCGTTGTTTTTGTGCAAATGTTTGCTAATAATAAAAAAAAAAGACATTTCGTAAAAAAGCTGATAGTATTTTGGTATTTTGGTTGGTTGTAAAATGCGCGGTGTGAGATTTTATGAGAAATTGTATTAAAAGGAGACCTATTTTAAGTTAATTTATTTTAAATTTTTTTTATCTTTCATAATTATGTGTTTTTTTGCTCGAACGTCCTGGTTTGACGTAAAAGAAAATAAAATATCATTAAAATTCTTTTTAATTTAAATATTTCGGAACGAATGAAATCGGAATTAGCGTTTTGTTCCTATCTTTTTTTTTTGTTTCTAAGAATTTAAAAAAGATGATAAAAATTTATCTCCCAAAAATTTTTAGTTAATTATTAATGAATATTTTTTTGTTTTGTTTTTGTGATTATATTTATTTATATTTTTTGTAAATTATTTTATTAATAAAAATCTATTATCTTGTAAGGAAAAAATTATATGTAAAGTAATTTTTTTGGTTGCTTTTTGATTCAGTAGGATAAAATGTATCAAATCGTGGTCACTCTAGGAAGAAAGTCCTTTTAAATAGTCATGAAAACTGGAATTGAATTGGGTAATTACCTATTATAGTGGAAACAGAATGACGTGCATCTACAACGGATTCCACAGGTTTGGTTTTCATATTGTATTAAAAATAGTCCGTCGTGGATCCATCACGTTCTGGGTAGTCTAATAGAAAACGTATATATTTAAAATTTAAATGCGTCGTGAATCCGTCATTTTGTTTCCTGCATGAGTCTTTTTAGAATATAGCACGATTGTTAGGACTTTTTTTTAAATGACGTAGCCCCGATTTAATACATTTACCATATTAATCAAATGAAAATAGAATCTTTACAAATAGACTGCGGATTTTTTTTTTGCAAACTAGTCTAGTGCTCGTTACTATGTAACTTAAACAAAACTTTATTATTATTATCACAACATTATACAATAGTATATTACTCCTTCATGTGAGGGATTTAAAAAAAAAATCCTCATCCCTTTCTTGGCCACCTCTTTTCATCAGTTTAACCATCCTCCTCTTGATAAAATCTTAACCTACTTCTTCATTTTCGTTCCTTGGGGAAATCATTTGACCACTCCCTTGACTGCCCTTGGATCACACTCGCGGCCATCTCCTTCACGACCTTTTCCATAATAATCCCGCTATTTCTGAATACCAACTGACCAATTGTATGAAAAAATTTAAAAATCCATACTTATTGACATAATTATTCTAAAAAAAAAAATGTAAGAATGATGTTCAAAAGGGCTTCAGATAATCCTTTAGTTAGGAATTATATGTATAAGAGAATGCGTCCGAAAGTCATGGCTTTTAAAAAAAAAAATCCTTCTCCCTATTCCTGAAACATTTTGTCTTTGAAAACTGACCGCGCTCTTTTGCACTTATTCTAAGAAATTTTGTTTATGGAGTTTGTTTTGATTGGTACTTTAAAATTATTCAGACATTGTTTGCGAGAATATATCAAAATGAAGATCGCGTCCCATTTAATCATTTCCTGGAGTACTATATTGAAATTATTTCGAGGAGGTGGCAATGCGATAAATCACACACACACAGTCTTAATTTATACCGATCGATACTAATGTAACCTGAGCGCCGAACTAGTGCCACATTTACATAGAAAATGATATTTCTGTTTCTTCTTTATTTTATGCTACCAGGTAGCTCAACTCAATGCAATTGTTGCTGCTTTCCTCCGATTGGTTAAACTTTATAATTACTTATACTTTGATAATAGAAAGTAAGTAATATATAAATAATAATTTCAAATAAATTTTATATTATATTTGCATAAATGTTGCATAAAAATCCGAAGTCTATATTTTATGAATGAATTAATAAATCTCAAATGTGAACCTCTTTTTTTTTTCGTTATACACATTAGACATCTTCAGTCATTTAAAAACTCGTCGTTTTTTTTCTTCACATAATTAATATCGTCGTTTTTTGTTTAAATAAATAATTTAAGAATTCATGCTTTTAAGCAAATTTCTTTTAGGCTAAATTTGATTAAGTTTGAGATTATTATTTCATAACTGATTCTGTTTAAAAAACATAAAAAAATTATATTTCAATACTAATCAAGAGTTTTTAATTAATTAATTAAAATGAACCAAATTAAAACAAAACAAAAAAAGTATACTGTTTAAAACATCATGTATTCAAAAATTTCGTAACTTAAAAATTTAATACTATTTCTTTTTATATTTCTTTTTTTAATATTAGGAAAATTTTAATCAAAATAATAAATGTGTGCATTTTTAAAAGAAAATTTGAATAAAAATAAATAATTATAAATTAGAAAAAAAAAATAAATTAAAACTGTAAAATTAATTATTTCAGTTTTATTTAAAGTAAAAAAAAGGAGAGAAAATATAATATAAGCTTTACTAAAACAAAACCTCGAGAAGAATGCAGAAGTGGAATCGTATAACTCGATTTTGCCTAAATCGTATCGAAAAAGTATAACAATGATAATGCTTTTTCGATTCGATTTACATGCTTATTCTGAGCAGTCATAACATAACGTCACGGCCATAACTTTTTATTAAAGACGTTTATGCATTCGCCAAAGAAATTGAAAAAATTCAGCTTAAGCTCTCGATATTGTTAGTTTAAGCTCTAGTTAAGCTTTGAATAATCCGCATTGTAAAATGCACTTTGTAGCTTAAGCATTAGTTAAGTAACAAACTAGGCTTAAGTCACGACTATGAAAAAACGGCCCTAATTCATATTCTGACGCGCTCATAACAATTGTCATAAAAAATTATCACAAGTTCTGCCCGAAAATATTTTACATTACAACGAAATTTTATGTGTTTCTCTGTGTGATTTAATTGTAAAAAAATATGGACTAATTTCCACCATTTTTTTAAACACACAAATAATTTTGCATCTATAAAAAAAATGTCAGACTTATACAAACATTTTTCGAAAGTATTTCTCAAATAACCATGAATTATAACAGTTTAAATTAAACTGTTATAAATTCATATTTTGGACATAATTATGATGATTCGCCTGGCAGAATACCAATTACCTTAGCCGTCATTTTTTAAAAATTGCAAATTTGTTATGACTAAAAATTTGTCACAACGCCAAAATAGGCCTGTTATATTAGTCCCAATCGAATTAGACGATTCCATTTCAGACTGCATTGTTTTGTTCTTTTCTTTTAAATATCCGAGACACCCTCACATGTATATCAAATTTTTCTTATCATTGCACTTAATATTACCATTATTTCTTTTTTTTTTTTTAGATGCGCTTTCATTACAAATTACATTTCATCAATTACACATTTCATATGTTTTGACCGTATTTTTTTTTTAAGAGACAAAGAAAAACAAAATGATGAAAAATAATAATAAAAAATAAGAAAAAAAACTATAAAAATCGATTATAATAAATTAATATTTTTTTTTTCTTATCATATTATAACTATTTTTTATTCTTTTTTTTAATTTTTTTTTTTTTTTTAAATAAATACCTGGTTTGCATAATTATAGTATTTTTTTGTTTGTTTGTTTGTTTATATATTATATAATTTTAATAAAAAAAAAAAAAAAATTAATTTTTTTAAAAACTGGAATTATACTGAAATATATTTTTTTTCTCCAAGTATTTCTTCTTAGCCTTTAAAATTGTCAATTTTGTGTAATTATTGGATTACTTGGTGGTTGACCTCCACGAACACCAACTATATGTCCTTGACCAGCTCGAATTGGTTTTGCTAAAATAGATGAAAAAATATTGATATTTTGTAATTAAATTAAAAAAAAAAAAAAATTACCAATTTGAGCTTGTGGACCACGTCGTGCCAAATTCTTTTGTCTGACTGCTTCTTTAATACGATCAACTTCATATTGATAACGTTTCCGATCACGCATTGCACCTTCTTTAGCTTCTTTTAATGCTGTTTCTAATGCTTTAACACGTTCCATTGTGGTACGAAGACGTTTCTCTAATTTTGGTAATTCACAACGCAAGTCAGCATTATCTCGAACCAATTGTTTATGCACCTTTGTTAATTGTTCTAAATTATTTTCCAAAAATGAAATTTTCTGTTTCTGTGCTAATGAACCACCATCATCTTCATTATCTTCAGATGTAACGGATTTTTTGATACGAGCCTTTTTAATTAAGATTTTTTTTTAAAATATTTATTTATTTTTTATTTTTAATTAATTAATTTACCTGTAAATCTTGTACAAATAATTTACGTAAATTATGAAGTGTTTGAAGTTCCTTCGAAACAGTATCTTCAAGACCTTTAAGATCTTTTCGGGCTTGTTCACGTTGTTCATTTCTGAGTCTAAACATTAAAAAATAAAATAAATAAATAAATAAATAAATACAAAAAAAATAAATAAATGAAAAATTAAAAGAAATAACAAAAATTAATAAAAATTAAATAAAATTAAATTAACTTATTAATTAATTAATTAGTTAAAATTGGATATGTGTGAATTGAGAACATGTGTTGTTTTAGTTTTCCACAAAAAATATTTATTTATTCTTGATTTATAATTTACAATAAATATTTTGTTTGTTTAATTTTTTTTTCCAAAAATATATATTCTTTTATTATTATCAAGAATATAAAATGTGTTATTTTTTTTAACAATAATTTACTTAATTATTATTACTAATTTTTGTCTTTGTTAATTGATTTTAAAAATAATAAATAATTTAATATTTACAATAAATTTTGCTATTTTTTTTTTCTCTAAATTGCAAATAACACATGTTCCCACATTAAAGCCACAAAAAAAAATTATTTGAAGCAGCAAGAATCTTTCTTTAAAATTTAAATTTAATTTTTATATTTTTATTTAAAAAGTTCATAAAAATAAATATTTATAATTTTATAAAAATATATATTTCACGAAGAAAATGCATTTGAACAAAGTAAATGCAAAAAAGATCGTTTGTTCATGTAAAAATGAGTATAGGAGAATTAAAAGCGATACATATTTACTTTTTGAAAAAAATTTAACTAATTTTTAAAAGAATTCATAATAACAGTAGCCAAAAACAACTTCTTATTAGAAAGAAACTCGCGTGCATATATAGTTTATATCACTTGAACGTATGTAAACTATTTTGCAAGGAAAAAAATTATATAGACTTCGGATAGAATGAGGCTAACTCTCGGGTAATTACTCTATTTAACTTAGAACTTAAACAGATAAATAGTCTACCAAAACTTAAAACTGAACTTAAAACATATACAAACTATACAGATTAACTAGATTGGTTAGGGAATATTAATGACTAGCAGGTACTTGCGGCTTTGCTCGCGTTATTCCTAGAATAAGTAAATTTAATTTCAATTTAACCGAATTATTGATGTCTTTCTATTTTGACCACCCTATCCAATAGAAACATATCCAATCTTTTCTGTTGGCCTATCCAGAATGTACATTAAAACGTTCATGATAATCTGCCTATTATTGACCGAATTAGGGTAGTTTTTATAATATTAAAAAAGTTAAAAAAAAGGAGGCTAATTTTCCCTATGCAAAATTTCTATCGTATTTAAAAGGCGGTTTAAAAAATAACAGCAGTCCCTATAATACTATAAAAATGGGTTTAATCGATCCAATTCGAATTTTCAAAACATTTTTTAAATCAAAAATTGCATCTAAACGCGACATTTCCAAACAAACACCAAACGGTTGTGTTTCCCTAAATTTAAACTAAATTTTCGCCTAAAATATCAATTATTGTATTATTCAGATTTAAACAAAATAATCTCAGTAATATACTTCATTACAAAATATGTCTTTTCTGGTGTTCTCAAAACGCAATACTATCGCACCGCTTTTGATTCTACTATACTCACATAAAAGCTTTCTTTTTCTTTTTTTTTAAAAATATATAAATATGAAATAAAAAATTTCATTTAAATAAGATTAAATATACAAATATATACAGAATACGTTTTTGCTAATACTATTTTATTATTCGTAAGCAGATTAATGCTTTAATACTTAAAAAAAAAAAACACTGAAATCTTGACGAAATTGAGAAATTCAATTGGTCAGAAAAAATATAGTATATTTTTGCTTTTATTACTTAAGGCCTGTAAGTTATACTTAAAAAAAATTATTAATTTATAAAACGATAAGGTACTGTGGACATTGATGTGTTAAAAGAACCATGGCCAACGATAATAATAAATGCAATTGAAGTGTAGGCAATGCTGATAAAAAGGCAGATGATGAACTTTTCTGTTTATTATTCATATCAGAAGAATCAATTTGTTTCGCGTTTGTGCAATATTGTGTTTTAGAATTATCAAGATTTTTTTGAATTTTTAACAATCTATTATTGTCAAGCATTGCTTTTTGTATTTTAAAGAAATCAAATTTAGATGTTAATGAAAGATTGCCAGATTTTAGTAAACGTGTATTATTAGAAATATTGTTAGTCCTTATTTGATCATTATTAAATACTGACATGATATCCTGTAATTTAGTTGATTTGTCAGCTTCTTCTTGCTTAAGTTTTTCATAATCTGCTGTCATTTGTTGATGGGCCAATGTTAATTTTTGATTAATACTAAAGAAAAACGAAAAAAAAAAGAATTTTCAATTAATAAAATGAATTAAATAGTTTCTAAATTAATATAATTACTCTTTAAGTTCATTCATAGCTTCTTGTTTAGCAGAAATTTCATCTCGTAATTCTGCTACTTGTTTTGTATGAGCATCACGTAACTCATCCATTTGACTATCAAACATTGCTCGTAATTGTTCTGCTTTTTGTTTTTCTTCAGCATTAACAGCTGATACATGTTCGGCGGCTTTTAATTTAGCACATTCCTCACGTAACGAATCGATTTGTTCTTCGAGAGTTCTCTTTTTGTTTTCAGATTCACGCATTGATTCCTACAAAAATAAAGAAATAATAAAATTTAGAAATATTACAATTATTAAATAAAAAAAAATATTGTTTAATAATATACCTGAAGTGATTTCATTCTAGCCTCATGTTGAGAAATTAAAAGACGGCATTCACTTAAGTCTTTCTCATATTCTGAAATTTTCTTATTCGAATCCATTTGTTGTGATTCCAAATTATGACATCTTTGTGCGATATTTTTCGCTTCAGATTTCATTTTGCTAATATATAATCTAGCAACGGTAAATTCTTCTTCAACTTTACCACCAGAATCTGGTATATTCATTTTCATATCACTTGTGCTGTCTGTGCATAGAGCATGACCGACTTCTGATAAATCACGAAGTAAATTCGATAACATTTCATTGATGCGTTTCTTTTGATGTGCTGACATATCTTTCAATTGTTGTAATTCCGATGATGTAGAATTAAGAAGTGTTTGTTTTTGTTGTACTTCATCATTCAATGAATCAATATCCTTATTTTTAGTTTCGATTTCTTGAGATTTTTGATCATAATTAACAGCCAATTCTTCTAAAGCTTGAAGAACTTCTTTAACTTCTTCCTTTGCACTTTCATTCTCTTGTTGAATTCTAGTCATTTCAGATTGAAGTGTTTCATACTCACGACGAGCATTTGCAATTAATTCCTCTTGATCCATAATTTGTTCTTTCAATTTCTCAACATATTGACTGTGTTGATTAATTTCTTCATCTTTATCATCCAATTGTTGATAAAGACGTTCACGTTCAGCTTCTAAACGTGCCCGTTCATCACCACTAATTGAACCAATCATTGCAGTTAATCCACTTGGAGTGGCTGGAATGGGTGCTATTTCTTTAATTTCAGGTTCCACATTAGGTGTACTTGCTTCCATAATATCTTGTAAATTAATCTAAAAAGATAAAAATAATTTAAAAAATTTTGTTTTTATATTATTGATTTTAAATTTTTACTTGTTCTTCAAGATTAACAGTTTCTCCTGAACGCCATCTAGCAAGTTCTGTTTCCAATTTTTCAACTTTACCTTTAAGACGTGCATTTTTCTCCTTTTCTTTTTCATAACGTCGTTTCCATTCTTCGGCTGTAAGTTCTTCATTAACACAAACCACATTCTTAACAGTTTTAGCACGTCTACCAAATTCAAGAGTTGATTTTGTTTCAGATTCATTAAAGCTAGCTGGAGAACAACAAATAACAATTGTTGTACGAGCATTTCCACCAAGAGATTCTTGCAAAATTCTTGTCAATTTTGAGTCTCGATATGGAATATGAGTTTTATTTCCATCAGCTAATGCCGATATAACATTACCCAATGCAGATAATGATTTATTAATATTTTTAGCTTCATCAAGAACTGTACCCTCTGCACCAGTTTTTGAGACTTTTTCAGAACCAGCCAAATCTACCAAATATAATTTACCAGATAGTTTTTTCTGATTTTCTAAATTTTCTTGTTTAACATTAATAAGAAATACTGAATGAGATCTAGATGAATGTTCGTTCATATCTATATAAAATGAAAAAAAAAAAATGTTTTTCATCTTTTGTTTTAAGTAAAATAAAAAATAATTAAACAACTTACTGGTAACAGCTATATGCCTATTCGCTTTGCCTTCTTCAATCACTTCAAATACATCTTCTGGACTAGATACAAAACGTTCAGTTGCACCTTTAACATAAGGCACACGATTTTTATCTTCATGAACGCTTAAATTAACTTTCGATACATCAAGTAAATCACGAATTTTATCCATATAAATTTCATAATATGATACTTTAATATGGAATTCCAAATTCATTTCCATTGTATAAATATGATTGAAGATATCATTAACAATACGTGGTATTATACCCTGTTTTGTCGGGTCACCTATAACACCTTCCATTGTATGTGTTTTACCAGATGATGTTTGACCATAGGCAAATATTGTACCATTATAACCGGCAAGAACATCGGATACAATTGATTTGGCGGCTTCATTGTAAACCTTCTCTTGTGTAGCATTTGGTTTAAAGACTTTATCAAAAAGATAAACTTTGCCCTATAAAAATATTTGAAAAGAAAGAAAAAAAAAACAAATCGTATTAGTAATTTATGAATTAATATTACATTTGTATATATGACATGACAAAATTATCGATTTACTTAAAAAAACAGGCCATTTAAGCCTTTTACAATATTATTTAATGTTTTTTTTCATATTTTCCTGTCATGTCAATAAAATAAATAATATGAAAAACTTTTTAGAATAAATTTTCTAGGAAGTTTTTTTTTTTTTTTGTTTTAGGGTGGAACTATTTTCCACAATTTTATAAAATTCTTGGAGCCTTAATTTAGCCTAATTATTCTTTTACATAGTTCTACATCATTTATATAAATATAAATGTGAATCTATAGGAAAAATGTGAGTCATTTTCTACGCACACATTTTTGCAAGACAAATTGACTCGTTCTTTCTTTTTTTTCTTCTACTTTTTTTTTCATAAAAGACAATCATTTCGTTTTTAAA
Organism: Xylophagus ater; assembly: GCA_963422695.1. Lineage (NCBI taxonomy): Eukaryota > Metazoa > Arthropoda > Insecta > Diptera > Xylophagidae > Xylophagus > Xylophagus ater. The sequence goes on from OY730478.1 coordinate 7,560,581, forward strand.
TACAAAAAAAAAAATCAAAAATGACACGTTTTTTGTTTTTTTCTTTTTCATTTTCGGCATCGATTTTTCTCAAAAAAAAAAAAAAAAGAATATCCTTTTATTTTGAAAATATGAAAAACCGAATTCTACAACACAAAGGAAAAAAAAAAAAAAACTTACCGCAATGGATATACAATTTTCTTCGGTACTATTTGGAAATTTCACAATAAATTTAGATCCAGCTCTTTCTTCACTATCATTTAATGGTCGAAATCGACAGACAACTTTTATGCTATCTTCTGCTGGTATTTCTCGTTCGGCAGACATTTCTTTTGATATTTATTTTCCAAATGAAAAAAATATAAAAAATTTCCAATTGGAACTGAAAATTATTTTTCTATTTTCTCTTTTCCTTGATATTTGGGGGAGTCTATTCACTTTCTAACTCACACCTTTTCTTTGAACGTTACATAAAAAAAAAAAAAAATTTATAAAAAAAAAAATGTTTGATAGGCGGGCAGAGGCGAACAATGTTTTATTAAATCACTTTTAAAACTTATTCTTTTTTTTATTAATTTGCGAATTAAATTACTTTTATTCACTGGGTTTAATTAATTTTATTCTTTAATTGTGAGTTAGCATTTCCTTTTTTTAAATAAAATAAAATATACCCCCAAAATCAATTGCAGCCATCTTGTTTGAAACTCCAAACACACACACACAATCCATCAGAATAGAATAAAAATCATAAAATGAAAAATCTCTTTTTCTTTTGTGTTCCGTTAAAATTTCTGTAAAATAGTGTCTACACATGACTTTTTTGCTGTTAGCCAAAAAACGTCAAACGGACGCCATTTTTATTTTAGAGATTCTTTACTGGACATATTAAATTGAAAAACTATATTATTGGGTTAAATCCTTCTTTATTTAAACACGATAAATATTATTTAATTAATATGCCTTGAATTTCGCCATTTTGAATTATGAATTATGTTAGAAATTTCTGTTAGGACTTTTTTCCTAACAGAAATGTTAGAACAGAAATTTCTTTCTACCATATGTGGTTTACAGCGAACAGATTTGCTAACAGAAAAAACGTTATGTGTAGACTGTGTGTTAGTAATATTTTATGTTCGTCGATAGAGCTTCTCATGGGCCACAATTGTCAAAATAAATCCGAGTTTAGATTTTTGTATATTTTGTAATAACAATAATAACATAGTTATTTTGTATTGTTTAAAAATTGAAGAAAGAATAATTGTTATTTTTAAAATATTTATATAATTAGAAATCATTACTTGCAAAAAAAAAATACCAAGGTCTTTTTAAATTTATGGCATTGATTTAAAAATTTTTAATTACGACGAACTTGTTGCTTAAAAAACCATGCTGAAATATTGTAAAACTAATTGAAAACGTTAAAATTGAATTCATTAAATGATATTAATGGGAAAATTAAAAGTATAAAATGAGTGAGAGTGATAGTCACGTAAAATCCAGTATTGTTGTGTCCATTGATCCTAGAAAGCAAAAAACCAAAGAAATTCTTGATGAACTAATTGAAATCGTACGAAAATGTCAAACAAAATACGGTGGTAAAAAAGAACTCGCTACTGAAAAAGATAGTATAATAATAAAATTATGTGATATATGGGAGAAAGCGTTTTCATATGGGCTCAAAATCCCACAGAGTTCAGTATTAAAGAATATGCAAGAAATGGTGTCCGGAATTAATAATAATGAAGAATATACTTTCTGGGAATTCTCACAAAATCATTTAACTAAACATGAAAAAGAAAGATTCGCTGCACTTCAGAATGTAGGTTTTTTAAATGAATATATATATAAATATATAAAGAAAGTATTACTTATAGGTTTGGACAAATCGTGGACGAATTAAAGCATTTATACGTGCTGCGTTAAATGAAAGATCTCTAGAGCGATATATTCTTATGTTTCTTGGTGATTCAACGTTGAAAGATTTCTATGAGAATTGGTCATTAATGAGAGATCTTGAAGCTGTTAATTTATTACCATCTATTGCAGCTGGCCTTAGTTCGATTTTGTTTGCAATTACAATAGATACTTCCTTAATAAATATTGTCCATATAAATGGTGAACGTCAAGAACCAATAATAAGTGCTCCGAAACCTATTAAACCATCAAAAAAATCTATTGCAGTAAATCGACAGATTGTAACTTTCGATACTGAACCAATAACTGATATTAAAACATCAACTATAAATAAATCTACAATTCATGACAGTCCGAAGGACCAAGAAAATGTAGAATTAAGTTTAGATAGTAAAATTACTGAAACTCGAAAAATTTCAAACGGTTATTTGATTGATAATCCTTTAGAATCAACTATAATACAAGAAGAAAGGATAGCTGATATTGTGAGTTCAAAAGAATTAAACTATGAGCACACAATGAATTCAGAATATTTATATATTAAGAATGAACCATCTCCTTCCGATATTGCAACTGATTTTTCGAAAAGTTCTTCAGAGTATTCATTTCCCAGTCATGGAGATTCATTGAAAAGTTCTACCAGTTCAGTTTCACAACAAATAGAAGTAAATCATTTAGAAAATAATTTAAAAGAAATGGCAGAAAAATGTGCTTTTCTTGAAGCTAAAGTTTCGGAGTTAAGTTTGTAAGTTTGCAGTTATTTCGTTTTTTGAAATTTTTTAAAAATTAATTTTTCAACAAAATTTCTTTCATTCAAGAGAAAATCGACGACTATGTCGTCTACTTAATCAAACCAATAAGGATATAAATTTTATAATAACTATTCCAAAAGTGATTCCTCAAGGATCGGGTCCAAGAAAATATTACGCCTATCAAATTCATATAAATTCGAAAAATGGATTAGATAATTGGATAATTTTACGAAGATATCGTGAATTTTATAAGCTACATCAAAACATGCAAAGAAGTAATCAAGCTATAAAACTTTTAGATTTTCCACCAAAAAAGAAAATTGGAAATTTGGTAAGTTTTTCTTTTTTTCTTATGTTTGAGTATTTGAATTTTGAGCACACATTTATGTAAATGAAAAAGAGCTGTCCATCGTTAGCTACAATTTTCTTATGTTTCCCATGTTGGAAAATCACCTTATCATGTCTCTTTTTTGCTTATTTTCAAAGTTTTTCTTGTAATGTTCACTTCAATTTGATAAATTGTTGTCGGTAACGATCAACATTTACTCTTTCAGCAGATTCCATTCAGTAATGTCTTCAAATTCTTCATTTTTGAATTTTTTCGGTTGAAATAAACTTGAAAATTGGCTTTAGATATAACTTATGGTGAACATAAGCTTCAACAAAGTCGCAGTTTTCGGTAGATTTTGCTTTCTCATTCACAGAAAGCAGAAAAAGTCGAAATTTTTTATTCAATAAGAAACTGTGACCTCACGGAAATGAAATGTGCTCAATATTATAGCTTAATAATGTAGAATATACTGAAACCACTTCGTACTTAACATTCAAATTTAATTCAAGTACTCAATAATAATTTTTTGCAATATTTAATTTGTCTTTTCGAAATCTATTTTCAGGATACATTATTTGTGGAAGATCGTCGCCAACGTTTACAAATTTATTTAAAAAATGTTTTAACATTATTGCCTGAAATCTCATCGTGTAAAACAAAAACGGAATTACAAGCAGTTTTTCCATTTTTAAAATGAAAATTTCATAAAAGAAAGAAACAAAAAGTATTTACCAGAAAAACAAATGTGTTTCATATTTTACATGTTAAGAATTATATTTTCAAATATGTTTTATCATAAAAAGATCAATCAATGAAATCAACTTCCTTTGTCTTTTTTTTGTATAAGAAAAAATATTTAATTCATTAAAGAAAGAAATACCATGAATTTATGAATTACGAATTCCCAAAGCCTGTTCTAATTCAGCTCGTTTTTGATTCACTTTAGTAAAGAAATATCTGGATACAGCCTCTTGGGTCCAAGGTTGGTAATAAAATTCTGCACGTCTCTCTTCTTCTGGATTTCCAACCACATCCGTCATAGTCTATGACAAAAAAAGAAAATATTTCGTAAAATTTTTAACACGAAATTAAAGAAAATGCTTACCTTCAAGTCCCTGGTCTGGCTCACAATCCATCGATGAATAAATGTTTGTGGATCTTTAGCAAAGCTTAAGAAAAATTCACGATTGGTTTTCAATTGATTAATCGTATCGACAGTTTCATGGATTTTCGAATCTAATCCTTGAATTTCTTGTTGACTTGCTGTGCTCACCAAGAAACTGTTCATTTGATTCTTAAGAGTATCATCAACTTCTACATCAATATCATAACATGCTGTTTGTTTATTTTCAGCTCCGCTTTCGATAAAATGATTGATCACTATTGGATCTGGTGGATGTAAAAGAGGATTCAAACGTTGTGGTATCTCGGCGAATTTCATTCGTGAACAACCGAATATCTGTTCTAGATATTTATCACAATTGATAAATTCTCGTTCGTGTGCATCCTGAAGTTTGTGTGTTTTAATATATTGCCATAATGCACTTATTATAACAGGTCTTGTCTGAGTATGAACGCCCAAAAGTCTCGCTAATCTTGGATCTAATTTGAACTGAAGTGGTTGATAATCAAGCAGCAATAATATTGTGCATCGAACATTTCGATCACCGGGTCGTTTCACTTGAAAACCATCAGTTTCTTGAGTTGTATGTGTACGATGCCATTCCACCAAATGATTATCTGGACCATACAATTCTTTATCTAATTCAATCACAAGTGATTTAAAGAAACTGGAAAATTTTCTTTTAATTTTATTTGGATCCGTTTTTGTATCCTCCAATAGTCGACCCTCAACTCGTAACTCCCAGGATGCAACGGAACCATCTGAAGCACTATCCGTGTTATCGCCAATTGGTTCTTTGCTTGGATAAAATGTATTCGAAATGAAAATTCTTAGTTTTCGTTTTTGTTTCATTGGCCGTTTAAGAGCTTCTTGGATGTCCAATCGTTTTCTCATTATGGTCGCGTCCAATTTCCGTTCGAATGCAAGTAAATCCATATATGCCTGAGACTCTGGTACTAAGTCACGTACCTTTTGAGGAAGTATTTTATCAGCCAATTTCTTCTTTTTTTTATTCGTATTATATTCATTTTTATTTTGGGCGTTATTTAATGAATTACGAGATTCTTGAGATCGTTTGTTGCCGGCATTTGCACTACTTCCGCGAAGGCCACTTTGAAATCCCGGTTGGGCTGCACGAGGATGTAGAGTTGTATTTCCTGGAGTTGAGGTACCGCCAACTTGTTGTGGAGGAGTAAAACCTCGCTGCGAACAAATTTAACATTTATTTTATTACATGATTTGTGTTTTGGTTTTGATTTATTTTTTATAAAGAACCTTCCACTTTAAAGAAAAAAAAATGACTTACCCCAAAAGATCCGGACGTATAAGGTCGCATTGCTTGCGAAGGCTGTGGGGTCTGATATCTTGCTGGATTTGTACCAGGCAAAGCACTTGAAGCAGGTGAAGAAAATCTTTGCGACATTTTAAGCTTTAATTATATTTTTTCACAATTTATCAAAGAAAGTTAATTAATAAACGACGTGAAAACATTACACTCACACTAACACAATCACCGACGTCAAATTTATGAATAGGCTTTATCTGAAGTTAGCTACAATTAAAATTAAACCAATTATTTAAATTAAAAAAAAACTTTTTTGTTTATAATGAATTTTATAATTTATATAAAATCTTTTAACAAAACTATATAAACTATTTTAATATATTTCATCTAAAAATGTTTAAGAAGGGAATTGAAATGTTTGTATGCCATCAAGTACAGTGAACAGGCCAAATTTCAAACTTCGACAAATTTTGACACGTCTGTGGATTGATTTTACTTTTCGAAGTTTTTAAATATTTAAAATAAAATGCTTAGATTTAATAAAAAGGGCAAAAAAATTCTTCAAAACTGTAAACGAATATAACTTCCAGTATAACCTAATGGTATAAAATAATTTCAGTCTTTCAAGAAAAATTTATTTATTTTTAGACCAGTTGAAGATTTGTTTAAAGTGAGGTTAAGGAAAAAACGGTGTAACATGTAATCCGAATCAGACCGTAAAAAACAAGGATACAAGTGGAATCACTACAATTCTAGTCCTTATCGGATTTTTAAATTAAGTTTTGAAGTATTTTCTTATCGCAAAAGGAGCCGTGAATTCCTTTTTTTACAGGAAAGGTTTCAGACATTTGTCGGATTCTTAGTGATGGCGCCGCAACGATAAAACAGGTAAGTTTTTTTTACCATTTAATTTTTTTTTTTTTTAGATAAGTTTAATCAGAGATTAAAAAAAGATTTTAAATTTTGAAAAAACAAATATAGTTAGATAATGGCTGTCAATCTTTTTTTTTCTCTCTGATACTCCTTTATTGTCTTTTTTCTAAATTGTTGTCACTTTTATCAGTTGGTCTTCCACTTTTTAGTTTCTCGACTACTACCTGTTCATCAAGGAATTTGTTCATAGTTTTTGACATTGTCTATCGGGTCGTTTAGGCTTTCCGGTATAATTAAATTATCTGTTATGGTATTTTTTTGTGATTGCCGAAAAACGAATTTAAGTCGCTCCTGCAGTGCTGTCAATTTTGTAATGTATAATTTCAATATATAAATTTACCGGCAGCTTTTGATGCTTGATCAACGTAAAAAGGTGACATCATGATATGCACTTTGGTTGTACTACTAAAAGATAATCTATTCAAAAATACGAAAAAGAAAGGAAAATATGTTTATTTTATTCTGGCAAATATCTGAGGTTATGTTCTGTCAAATATTTACACGATAAAAAAGTTCTTTTCGAGACTTAATTAAAAATGGATTACTACTATGATGATGGTCAGAACTTTTATGATGATTTCAATTATGTAGACGGAAATGAGAATATTGTGTTAAGATTAAGTGATACGAGTATCAAAGAAGTTTTCAAAAATTGTGTTTTACCATCTTTAGAACAGATTTATTCCTATTTTTTCATTTTAATTTTAACAAATGTATTTTTTCGTTTTGGATGTTTAATTGGACAACAATTAAAATGTTTGAATATAAATATTTTTAAAAATATCGAACATTATTTATCTATAATTTCCGGTTTAATAATTCTTTATAATATAATTCATAAAAAATTAATTTATATTATTATTATAATTATTTTAAATTATTTCTTAATTAAATTAATAAATAGATTATTTCAATCGAACAAAATTCTAATGAGAAAACAGTTAAATCTATTGAATCTTTTCTATTGTTTATTATTCATTGTGATTTTAATTTTATGTGAATTATTATTAAATATTAATACAAAAGATTGGCATCAAATTCGTGGAGTTAATATGATAATTTTCATGAAAATCATTTCATTATGTATTGATTTAAATAATAATCGAAATAATCAACAAGAGGTGAAAGAAAATCAACGACATCACGATTTACCAAATTTTATTAAATTTTCTGGATATCTATTATCACCGGGAAATTGTTTATTGGGTCCATGGATATCATATGACGATTATGTATCAGGTTTAAAATCCATAAAAATTAGTTTTCAAACAATACTATGGATTTTAACGAATCTAATTGTATCGGTAATATTTTTATTATTATCAAATTGTTTGGTCACATTATTAATATCAGATAATTCTTGGAAATGGTTTATTGCATATCGGGAAGCTTTATCATTCCGTTGTAGTCACTATTTTATTTCATATTTATCACAATCAACAATGTTAATTTCCGGATTAATTAATGACAATAATATAAATAAGGATGATACAAAAAAATTACCTGGAAATGATTCAAATGATTTTAATTTATCAAAGAAATTATTCGGTTATCAAATAACTAAACCATGGAATATTGAGTTTCCTCGTTCACTAGTTGAAGTCGTTATCAATTGGAATATTCCGATGCATCGTTGGCTAAGAACATATATTTTTCGTATAATAAAACCGTACGGAGTTTTTATTGGATTACTTTCAACATATTTAATTTCAGCACTGTTACATGGATTAAATTTTCAGTTAGGTTTAGTTTTATTATCTTTAGGATTTTACACTTATGTTGAATATAAATTACGTTCTAAATTATCATATGTTCTCAATTCATGTATTAATTCATTTCAATGTAAATTAAATTCATGTTGTCATGAATTAAGATCAAGAAATCCTTTATGTTTATTAATCAATTTTATATTTCTGATATTAACAATAGTTCATTTATCTTATTTGGGGATGTTATTCGATACAACCACAATTATTCAGGATGAAGGGTATTCATTCTTTCATGCCTTGAATAAATGGAAAGAATTGAATTTTTTAAGTCATTTATTAATTATATTCTTTTATTTATTCTATTTAGTTATTTAAGATAGTTATTAAGATTTAAGAACAAATAGAGAGAGAAAATGTTTATAAAATTCTAGTTATGCTTAGTTGAGTAAGAACAAAAGTCAGAAATGAGCAGACACTAAATTAAAATTAACAAAATTGAGAGTGACTAAAATATTTGTACAAAATTTCAATATTTACATAAGGAATATATTTCTGGGAAAATCAGATTGTCTAAAAAATATGGTCCGACCAAACAATATGTGTTTTGAGATCGTTTGTATAAAAACTCCGTGGATTATGCTTGCCCTGTGTGAGAACGCAATGTAAAAATTACAAAACTACACGTACGATCCATGCTGCCACCCACACAGAATGGAGTTATGTTAGTTTTTACTTGTTAATTTTTAGTTTATTAAAATTGTTTCACCATCTCGAATGTACAATCATTTTGTTCAATGAAATAAATTAAGTTTTTTTTTATAACGATTAATTTTGAATTTTGGTTTTATTTTACAATCGTTTGTTGTTTTCCACATCGCAAAAAGGCTCGCAATTAAACAGTTGTCACAAATGCATGGCATATATTTACCTTTTACCAATATACGTTGGAAAATTTGTATATTTACCAGTAAAACTAGATATATGAAGTTGATCTCGGATTTAAACTCACATTTACTAACCAAGCTGGTAAATGTATACATTTACCGATTTTGTACGTTTACCGTAACATATATACCAAATTTTATCAAAATCACACACACACAGATAAATAAAATTTCAATTCAATTAAAAGGCGCGATAATTCTTATTAAAATCGTGAAAAACAATTAAAATTAAAATAATTAATATATTTTTTATTTTATCAATATATTTTAATTTACATAAAATTCTTAAAGTTAAAAATTAAAAAAAAAACGTATACAATTTAATGACAAAAAGAAAAAAACAAAAAACAAAAAATATACAAAATACTTAGTCACAGCATATTTGTAGCTTTGCATGAGTTAATTAAATTAATTAAAATGTTTTATGATTTTAATTGTTTTTAATTTCTTCCGCACGAATAAAATACTCCACTATCTAAAAATTTTGAGTATATTTTTCGTTTTTTCTTTTTTCTTTTTTTTTCCTTATATTTTCTTCTTTTTCGGTTGAGAAACTACTTAAAAATTTAGAAATGCACTTTTCTCCAATGTACGACATTATTCCTTTAAAAAAAATATTTCTAAAGAAATTTTGAAAAATAAATAAAATGAAATTATTTTTTATTTAACAAAATTTCAAAATAGAAAATATTTTTTTAAAAAAAATAAATGATAATTTTTATTTCTACTTAAATATTTAAAAAAAAGAAAAGTTTTAACTTATTTTCCCCATAAATTTTATGGAATTTATATATTTTGTAAAATATATTCTTATTAGAATAATCGACATTTTTAATAAAGTCGATTAAAAAAAAATATCGAAATAATCTAAAAGAAGCGAACGTAATAAATTTAATTTAAAAATTAAAAATATTTTTTTAAGAACTATTTTTTATATACAATATAAATTTTCGAATACAAAAATCAATGGTCTTTATTTAGCATCATTTTGCAGTTTTTCAATTGAAATATAAATTCGGTGTTATTTAAAAAAGAAAATATCTTTTAATTTTTATATAATAATTAGGAAAAATTAAAAAAAAAAAAAATATTTTATAAGACCATAATATACATATTTATATAAAAGGATTTAATACGTACATAATAAATAATTAAAATCGAAAATATATCAAAAATAAATATAAATATCCTGTTTTTCTTGAGTTTTTTGATACATAAAATTTTCTAATATATCAGGAAGTTATGAGAAAAGAGAGAGATTGATTGATTTTTTATTAGGTGGTAATTTTTTCTTGAATCTATTTATAATTTTAAACTCCTTTTTAGTCTATAACAACAGCCCACGGATGATCCATTTTACCATATTGAATATCCATTAAGGTTTTTCTAATTTTCTCAAATACCGGCTTTTCTTGTTCCATTGTCGGTATAAAAAGATTTTCATTTAAATAACTTATTCTATTTATTGGGCTAACAACGCATGCTGTTCCTGTTCCAAATAATTCTAGTAGCTAAAAATACAAGAAAGGAATTTTAAAAATAATTTTTCTAAAATATTTTTTAATAATAAAAAACTTACTCTATCTTCTTTTAATAATTGACAAATCATTGGCATTGTGAATTTGCCTTCTCGTACTTTAAAACGGCCCCATTGACGTGCTAATGTTAATATTGAATCTCTTGTAATACCAGGAAGGATAAGTCCATCTAATGGTGGTGTAATTAATTCTTTTTCTATAAAAACATATACGAAAGGAAAATTAAGTAAACGTATAATAAAAATTATGAAATTCATTTATAACACACTCACCTCCTTGATCGTTAATGTAAAACATGAAAATATTCATTGTTCCAACTTCAGTTAATTGATGATCTTCACCATATAACCATAGAACTTGTTCTAAACCTTTGGCTGATGCTTGTTTTTGTACATGAATTGTTGGAGCATAATTTGAACCCATTTTTCTATCACCAACTCCACCCGGCCATGCTCTATTTTAAATGAAAAATTTGTATATTTATTAGAAAAGAAAAAAATTTAGGACATTTAAAAAATGAACCGAAAATATAAAAGTTATCACTAGTTTTTTTTTTTTTTTTGATAATAATTCTATAAGATTAGAAAAAAGTTCACCAACCTTGTATAACGTGGATCTGCTAATAATGAAACAGCTCCTGAATTATTTGTTTTAAAATAACTACCTACTGGACAAAGGATTGTATATAGTAATGCAGAATCTGATGATGCAACACCTAATGTTGGCTATAAAATTAATAAATATATTAATTTTAAAATTAATTCCTTTATATAATTAATTAATAGTCCTTACATCAATTCCAATTAATGTCGGTCGAATATATAGACTAGCTGCTTCGGTATGTGGTACCCATTCTTGATCGATTGATATTAATCTACTTAAACATTGTACAAATTGATTTCCTTCGAATGTTGGTAAACCAGAACGTGCTGCTGTTAAATTCATTCGATTCATATTCATTTCTGGACGGAATATTCGAATTTTTCCATCGACACCACGATATGCTTTCATACCTTCGAAAAGCTATATAAGAAATAAAATAATGGAAATTAAAAAAAATTTATAATCCTAATTAAAAATCATAATTTTGTTTCGGTTTAGAGAATGAGTTTCAATAATTTTTCTTATGACGCAAATCTAAAGATGTCAGGAAACAGAGATAACCCAACCAAATGAATAGTCCAGAATTTTGTATACACTTCGGTAGAGATTATGGGTACTAAGTGCCTATACCAAGATTTTTTTTTATATAATAGTATTTAGAAACAAGAAAAAGAAAAAACCGAAAGAAATGTTTATTATTGTTTGATATCAGTAATTAATTGACTATTAAAATTAAATTATTATCTGTTTACGATTTTTTTTTATTTAATAATATTTATTATTATTAAATATATTTAATTTTTTATGATCCATTTCATGTTGTCAGGATTATTAATAAACAAAAACGTTAGCTTGTTTTCAAATATAGGAAAACGTTTTTTTTGTTGAGTAAAAGATTAAAAATCTATTTAGCAAAAGGTCAGGAGAATACTTAGGCCAATTAGTATTAGTAATTTTTAAGTACTTTATTAGAACTAGTTTTTTCGAATGGCTCCTAGTTTAATTCCTCTCCTAAACGTATAGCATAGTATACTAGCAATCGATTGTCAATTCGCTAACAAAGTTCGCACTATCATATGCCACAAAATTTGTTGTTAATCCTTGTACAGCAATCCTTGTGAAGCAATTAATAGTGACACAATTGATGTTAAGAACTTGATGTAAGCGATTTCCATTGAATTTATGTAATAATGCTATAATCATCTTTGGGACTAATTAGTCATTTTTTCATTAATTAACCTAAATGATCTTGATTACGGTCCGTTTAGGATGGATGATAAGAAGTATTTTGAACTTCACTTGATAAGAGTATTTGTAGAAATTTGCGCCTTTTCAACTACTTAATTTATTCAAACTCTTTATTAACCATTTTTAATTTGCTTACCTCAACGGCATAATGTAAAACTTTAGCTGCCGGATGTATAACTAAATTTTCTAATGGTGAAATTTCTGGTTTTTGCCAACCACCTAAATTTCGATGATAGAAAATTTTTAGCATATGATCTGTAAAATATTTCCCAAAACTTAAATCATCAACATCAGGTTTTGGTTGGAGTTGTGTTGGTGATGCTAAACGTACGCTAAGATCTTTGGACTAGAAACGAGAAAAAAAATGAAAATCAATAAATTTAATAGATTTGTATATTATATTTTTTTTTAAATATACTCACTGTAAATTGATGTCCAACATCTGGTGCATGCTCAATTTGTTTTGGTACTGTTGCTGTATAATCAGGTCGAATTGTGATTGGTGCATCATCTTCTTCAAATTTTTGTGCTTCCTGTGGACGTAACGAACCGGTACTACATAATCGAATTTGTTGTTGAATAAATTGACGAAGTTTATGTTGATTACGAATAACACGACGGCAAAGTTCCTGTAAATAAAAAAATAAATAAAAAAATTATTGTTGATAATTAATTACAAAACATGAGATGTTGTTCTATATAAAAATTGCATTTCAATGTTAATTCAATTTGTATCAAGTTCAATGCGTTTTATATTAGATTTATTATTAATTTTTTGTTTATTGAAGGTTAGTTAGAAGACAAATTTGCATATACGTTTATTTAATATTAATATACTTTGTTGGCATTGAAAACAGAATTTAGTACAAGGATCTTAGATTTAGCGGAAGTTAAATTTAGAAAAAACAATTTCAATAAAGAAAATTCTAATTATACGAAAGTTCTTCTTGCAAAACAAAGAATATTTTCTTATTACATAATAAATGAAATTGTTTTGCATAATCAAAATTGTGTAAAAGTTCAGTGTGTCCTTAAACTTAGTCATCCTTCATCCAAATGATATGATAGTATTCTAAATCGAGTATAAACCTCTTCGAAAGACCTCCTTTTTTATCGCAACATGAACTATATAGTAGAATTGGTATTAAACTATTGATTGAGCCAAAAAAATTATTGCGGTATTGATGACGAGTCAAAATAAAGACCTTGATCGAATGCAATCGGTATTTAACGACATTGGAGATTGCTCAGAATATTAACATATCGAAATCATCGAGCATTGAAAACCATGAAACATTCAGAATTGATGAATCGCACAAAAGTGTTATGGTTTCATTACGATAACGCTAGATCATATACATTTTTGGTGACTCAGCGCAAAGAGATAGACCTTGGTTGTGAATTTTTGATGCACCATCAAGACTACCTATTTTTTCCCCCATTTTTTTCGGTCTTTGCAGAAATTCGTTAATGATTTCAAGTTGAGTTCAAAAGAGGTCTAGGGAACTAGGCTTGTTTTAATTATTCGTTTGAAAATTCATGCTTGTAATGAATTCAATAAATTCGAATAAATTAATTTATATTCCATTTTATTCAGCCTATTTCTAAAAATTTCTAGTCGAAATTTTGAAGTTGAAATTTTTTGGCATAAGATTTGCTATTTTAACTTCTGATTACGTGCAGATTTTCAATATTCAAATTAATTATATAATATTTCATAGATACAAAAACAAGTTGCCGAATAAAATTCCCCAAAAGAAGAAATGTTTAAATCTTCAATAATAGGTCTTCTTTTTTTTTCTTCAATCAATATATTAAAATCATATGATTTTGATACGACCAAATCCGCAAAATTCTTGCCTATACAAATATACATCAACATTTATAAATACATATTTCATCATTATTAGCTTTTTTTTGGGTTAATAAATAACTAACAATAAGCGAAAAAGCTTTAATTTGTATACGCTTATCTCCCGATTTACACTGAAGATAGGTTCATTAGAAAACCGTTTAAATTAAGAACGTGCATTTCGAATCCATAAAGAAACATACGAACAAAATAAGAAAAAGTGTCCTAAACTGAAATAGTGCTGTGTAAATGGAAGTTTTTCTTCATTTATTCAAACGTGCTAAACTGAAATCGTGTAGTTTGAATGCTGTGTAAAACGAGGGTTAGGGGTGTATAAAGAAATTTTAATAAATCCATATACTTAATGACAAATATATACAAATATCGCGATCTAATCTTAATAATTAATGAGATTCATTATTAGGCACAAAAAAGAAAAAACTGTCCAGACAACTTTTTCAATTTTGAAAAAAATCAAATGATTTGCAAAAAAACGGAAAGATTAAAAAACTTGAACTTATTAATTTGAAGGAGTTTTTAAAAATTTATAAAATTAATAAACAGACTCTGTTTATGAAGTTTAGAAATTTGTTCAACGATTTCAGGATAGCAACAGAAGTTATAATCTGAATAGTTCTTAATGACTTCCAGAGATGATTGATAGAATGATCGAAACCGAAGTTATATATAGGGTGATATGAAAGGGTAGAAAGGATAGAACTCAAAAACCGCATTAAAATGTAAACAAATAGTCGATGTAAAGGCAAAGAAAAATAAATATTTGTGAAGAACCGAGACCGGGATTTGAACCAGAGTCTCTCATCATCGGTTTCTAGAAACGAAGTATATATTGTGGATAATGGTCTCGGTGGAGCATGCCATTTACAGTTGTTATTGCCAACAGTTGAGATATCTTGAGTTCAAATGCTTTGAGTTCAGTTGCCTTGTTCTAGAATTTCGGAATTTTGGAGACATGTAAAAGTTAACTGTTACTAAGCTTCTATTGAAAATACAATTTTATCCTTGAGAGTATTAAGGAATCTTCTCATCGATTAAAATATCATAAATAAAATAATTAAGACATGGAAAATTGTGATTTTGATATTATGGTTTTGTTGTTGTTGTTATTGCATGAGATCATATCGTGTTCTTATAGGCCTAGTAAAATATTCTATTCCCATTTCTTTTAGTTTCTATCTATTTTAAATTCAAATCCTATTTAATTATATTAAATTTAAGTCGCAATTTGAAAATGATTTCAATTCAAAAGAAAAGAAAAAGAAAAAAAGTTTAACCTTCGAAACTTTCAGTTCATTTTTCCAGTCATTTACATTCGATTAAATTAGGGAAATTTTTCTGTCTTTATTTTTTTTTTTGTTCAAATTAAAGGCATTCGCGATTCCTATAACAAAAAACAGTTGTACAAACTGTAATTCGTGTTTAGAAATAAATAATTTGATAAAATTTTAAATTGAAAGTTTACTTATATGAGAACCATAAAGTACTTCCTCTCTCCAAAATTATGGATAAACGTTTTTGAAAAAATCTTTTTGAATATGGTATTTTTTTAAGAGAATAATAAGATTTTATTAGGTAATATTAATCAAACTTAAGTTCCCTTTCTGTCATATTATGTATGTTATTATTATGTAAAAATGAATGCAAATTGACACTCGTTGTAACTGGAACAAAGGAAGGTTGGTCGCATTCTCAGGTTTTAAAAAAAATTTGCGGCGCAATTTTTTAATTAAGTTTGTTTTAAAAAAAGAAGAGAAAAATGTATTTCCAAGAAAAATAAAAACAAAAAAAAGGAAAATATGATTTAAGAAAATTACACTTTTGAAACCACAAATTTAAATAATGGCCAATGGCTGATCACCGAAATGGAATATTACAAATCTTGCAGTAACAAAATATTGGTAACAATTTGAACAGCAGCTCAGCGCGATTGGCGAATCTGTAAGTAAATTTGATGCATTTAATTGTTTCCCGAATTTGGCAAAGATCCAAAAAACAATATGATAAAAGGGATATTTGAGACAATGTTTCATCGAATTGAAAAAAAAAGAAAAATATGCATAAAAGAGTAAGTATTATTATTTCCTTCAATCGTTGGTAATTTGAATTTAAATAAAGTTTACATCAAAATTGGAGTCTGTTCAACGCAGATTTGTTCCATTTGCCTTAAGAAACCTTCCGTGGAATGATCGCTTTTTATAGTCCCCATACCAAGTCAGATTAAAATTAATGGGTTTACATTCTGTGGAAAAGCGGCGCCTAGTGCCAGATGTGGTTTTTGTTAACAAAATTTCGAATGGTGCTTTCGACTTTTCTCCTTCTTGCTAGACAAAATGTATCCTTGCAGTTCGTGGAATTATACAATCCATCATAAAATTGAATATGGTATGCTGTGGTCAGTTAATACTAATGCCAAGGTATGATTTCCACTCCTGGTATAAGAGATATGCATATGGTATGCCATAATTTGGGACACAGGAGATATACATATTTTTTAAATCCATTAAGATTGTATAGAAAAAAGAAAAGTATAAGAAAAAAAAAGGAAAATATTTCATTAGAAATTTCCGAAAATTATTACAAAAATGTTCGTTTTCTTCGAAACAATTCAATTTGTGGTGGCTTTTCTTAATATCCGAAAAGAACATTTTTAATCAACCAAATATTTTAATTAATATCATTGAATTTGATTCTTTTATAAATAATTTTTCAAAAGATTTTGCGAAATGATAAAATATGAGACAATTTTTTGATTACCAAAAAAAAAAACAGAAGAAATTTTTGTTTATTGTCGTTGGGGAATTACAAAAAAAAAGAAGAAAATTTGATTTGTTTGTTGATTTAATAATTTTTTTTTACTCGCGCATGTACTCTTGTATAAACATTTTAATTAAACAAATGTTTAAATTTTTTCTTGTTATTCAAAACGTTATCAAATCATATTCGACAGGTCAAGTTCATGATTAAAAAATAAATAAAAAACCGTTTATTCAAAAAAAAAGAAAAATATTGATTTGATTGAAGCGGAAACTAAAATCGGAATCTTATCTTATACTAGTATGTTAAGTTAGGTAAAAAAAAATGACTTTACAATCACAGATTTTGTTAAAATTCAATACAACATTTTATTCCAAATTTCATTTAAATGGGACAGATAGAAGAATATCAAAGAAACTGTTTTAATTCTGTACAAATTTGATATCTTCAAGAAACTATTTTATGAACTAAGACCTCTAGATATTGTGTACAAATGATGAATGGTTTAAAATGCAATTATCTGGATTAAATTCGACAATGTCTACATAATCAATTATAGAAAACTAAAATAAATACATTCCAATCGTTAGGACAGAAATTGAAAATTCGTTAAGATAGAAATTGAGAAGTTAAAACCGCCAGTGAAATTCTGTAGAGTAAAAATTGTTACTTTGGTCATTTTTAAAAGGGATGGCTTTGAAGTAAGGTAAATGCATAGAACTAAATATAATTTAAAAAGATAGCTCAATAGTTGTTTGTTGATTGAAATTGATCACTTTCAAAGTGATAAATTGTCTTACAAAAAATATATGAAAGCAGAGAGGAAATAAACATAGAATTCTTTGTGTATACATTATTGATATCATTGCAGCGCTGCGAAGAAATCTATTTCATCTTTGTAAACAAAAAAAAAAAAAATACATGAAGAACCGAGACCTGGATTTGAACCAGAGTCTCATCAGTTTCTAGAAACGAGGTTTCAACCAACTTGACCACTCAACACTGTATTTATTAATCTGTTCGATTTGCCTTTTCTAAACGTTATTTAAACATTACAACTGTTATTCTACAATATAAAACCTTTATTGTTTATTAAAAAAAAAGACTGTAAATACATGTATTTTTATATCGCACAGAGTCTTTTTCACAAATACTAATAACAAGATATCTTGTTTACAGACTGACAAGTTGGGGTATTTAATGTGTTGAATAGTTTCTGATGAAATTGACAATCGTTTTTACAGAATTCCTTTGCAGATTTCGACGATTTTAATTTTGCTTTTTTTTGGTTTGCCTACAAAACGGTGCCACAAAATTATTAGTGTATATTTTCTACCATAGGATTTAGTATTAAAATAAGTAAACTCTAATTTAGACTAATAGAAAATAAAATAAAAATTCCTAATAACCGAAATATATTAATAGAAAGAGTAAATATCTTTCCCTCCTACAAGAAAATAAAAAGAAAATAAAAAGCCATAGACTAAATCTATTTTTGAAGAAAAACTAATTTTCTGATGCAACATAAAATTGAAATTACACAAAAAAAAAGTTGATAGAAAAATTATGAACCTTAATTTTCTATGAATGCCAAATTTAAATTTCAAAAAGTTGTATTTCTTTTAACATTTAAAAATAATTAATTAGATGAAGTGAATTCAAAAAAGAAAAAAAAAACATATAAGTATGTATTCTCATACATAATTTTAATGTCTTTGAAAATGTTTCTTCTTAAATTTTTTTTATATTTAAAAGATTTGTTTCTAAGCGCAAA
Source organism: Xylophagus ater (assembly GCA_963422695.1). NCBI lineage: Eukaryota > Metazoa > Arthropoda > Insecta > Diptera > Xylophagidae > Xylophagus > Xylophagus ater. The sequence goes on from OY730478.1 coordinate 7,579,341, forward strand.
TATTTTATTCGTTTAATTTTTTTTTCTATATAGTTTATTTTGATTGGTATTTTAAAATAATGTCCCAGAAACAAGAAGAAAAAAATCAAATTAATCACAGACAAAAAAAAATATAAAAATATTCGCGAATTCGCGATATTATTTTTTGTAGTTCATGAATGTTATTGCTCTAAAAACCTTCTATTTATGTGTGTTTTGAATATTTAAAGGGTTATCCAAGAGGTAGGATAGTTTGATAGAGATTAGAAGTCATGCTTAATAATATTTTGACAGCTGTCATTGTTATTTATTTTCTTCGGTGTAGTCTGTCATCAGCAAGTTATTTTAACTTATTATAAGAATTAGTCTTCAATTTGCCTACTCAATGTGCACTTCGTAAATTGTATGCTCATTCATCTGACCAAGGTGTTCATGTTGAATTGTGGAAAATTTTAAAGTGAAATGTACATAGTTCCAACAAGATGAATCCATATGTTATACTGCAACTGAGACTGATCGATATACTATTGTAAACAATATTCCAGAAATGTGCTTATCAATTGTCCACCTATTGATCTTGGATTATTTTCTGTTCGGATATATAAAGTCACTTGGTTATGCTGGCAAACCAACAATAATTGAACAATTAAAAAACAACATAACATTGGTGAAATTATTGAAGAAATTGGATCAGATTTGTGTGAAATAGTTCCTGCAAATCGGATCGTGGTGCACTTTTACATAAAATTGTATTATTGGCATCGAATGATCTTTCAAATTTAAAGCAATATATCACGCTTGTTGGAAAACCCTTTATTTTAATTAAGTTTAAATTGATCTTCTTGTACAATAAAAAAAAAATAATGAAGAAACATTTTCATTTTGATCATAGAAAAAAAATTTTTTTTAAGATAAAACTTGAATAAAAGTCTATACCTTGCTTCCAATAACCATTTTCCAAAATCTAATTACACAAATTAATGATGAAGTTAATTAATTCACGTAATTAAAAATAAAAATTTTCTTTTCAATTTTTTTATATCACAGTTCCTTTTATTTATATTTCTTATTGATACACAGTCCTTTTATTTTTTTTTTTTTTTAATTAATTATTTATTTTAATTATTATTCACTCGCGTAATTTTAATCCCAGATGAAGAATATTCTTAATTAACTTTTCTTTTCGAACGTTTTAAAAACACTAAAATTGAAAACCAGACAAATGCAGTCTGTAACCTTCTTGTGTTGTTTTTGTATTATAAAAATACCTGTTGAGATGATTTTGTTTTTTTCGTTTTCTTATAAAAAATCCACTTTTTTTTCTTTTTTTTTTTTTTAGTAAAGAAGAATTCTTGTTTGACTTTGAAAGACTACCATCGAAATGAAAAATCACAAGAAATATAAAAGATCGAACAGAAAACTGAACGTTTTTATACTAATTTTTTGTTTCTCTTTTTCGAAAAAAAATAAATATATTTTTAAATAAAATCGAATTTTCTTGGAACTTCTTAAAAAACTCTTCTTAACACTTTTGATGATGATGAAAAACTAAACTCAATTTCGTTCGTTAGTATATTTAAAAGTTTTTGAATTCAAAAAAAAAAGAAAAGAAATATTTTTAAAATAATATAGTATATGTTTCGGAAACTAATACTTAAGTAAGAAAATAAAAAAATTGCTCGTGCAATTTAATACGTATAAAAAAAAGCGAAAAAGCATGTTGTCTTTCAACATACATATATATAAAGGGCTATCCAATAGGTATGATAGAACTTCTGATAGGGTTTGTACTAATTTATTTCTACACGGTGGCGCAAAATGAACATTGCGGTATTCCTTAAAAGAGCCATTGTGTACCTTACAATATGCGCTGTAGCTCCATCTTGTTGAAACCAAAGGGTAGTGAAAGGTTTTCTACACCTGGCCGTACAACATTGATGAAAACTGCAACATTTTCTTTTTTTTCAAAGGAACATGGCCCAATGATCCTCCCAGACGATACACCGCAACAAACAGTACACTTAACTGGGTGTACTTGTCGTTGATGAACTGCTCTTGGATTCTCCGTAGCCCATATCCTGCAGTTCTGCTTGTTTACGAAGCTATTTAATTAGAAATATGCTTCATCGCTCATTATCAAATTGTGAACGCAATCTGGATTTTCTTATACTTTTTGCCGGAAATAAAGTTCAATGATTTTGGTTCGTTGTTCGATTGTGTATTGTTCCATTTCAAATTCCACAAGCCTGCTTTACAAAATCCTTAATTAAAATTAAAAAAAAAAATTCTAAAAAAATTACAAATAATTCAAACCACAACATTCATATGCTCTAATCTAAATAATGATCCAAATTTATAGATTCCTCAACGTTTCCAACATTTGCCACAAAAAGAATACTCGACGTTTAGAACATTTGGCACAAAAAGATCTGGACCTGCACTTCTACAAAATCCAGCTAGTGCAAGAATTAAAGACAAATGATAAGTTATTGTTTCGTAGGTTTGCTTATTGAGCTTTTAAACAGCTTCAAAATAACCCACCAAAAAATTTTCTTCAATAATGAATCTCATTTCTGGCTAAATTGTCATATTTGGAATGAATGAAATCCACAAGTCATTTAGCAGATTCAATTTTAAAGTTATATTACGCTTTGTTGGATAACCTTATATTTTTAATCGCGAAGACTAAATTACTTCTTGGTCACTCAATGACTACTACATATAAAATTTTCTTAGAGAACCATTAAAATCAATTAGAAAAGCGCAGGTAAAACTGATACCTGCTGATTAATTTTTATCTGTTTTGGATATTATTGAATAGGCAGGCAATTTGGAAAGTGGTCAAATCATTAGAAAAAATTTTTTTTTTCTTGTCTCAAATATGTAGTAGTGCGCATGCGATTACAGCTTAAAACAATAACAAAAAAATATAAGAAATTTAAAAATTTCGAGAGACTGTTTAGTGATAAAAATATTCACGAATTCATTGCGGTTTTATCATTGAATAACATATTTTCAGTTGCCCGATGAAATTTTAGTACGTATTTGTAATTAAGAAGGTTACATAAAAATAACGACAAATCGAATGTAATTTGAGACTTAAAAAATGCATCTATCTGAATTTGAAGGATAAATAATTAGATAATTCGATTTATATGAAAACTTATCAAGACATATGTTCAAGATTTACGATTTTACAAAATACGATTTTCTAATAGCCAGAAAAGCCCACAAAATTAGACTTATACTAGAGATAAGGTACCATGATTTAAGAATACCATGTAGTATACCACATGTGTGTCACTTTATACCGTTTCAAAAAAGTATAAATATGATAATGAAATTGTATCAGTTCTACTATAGTATCGATATCAAAGTATGAATACTGTATGTGTGCTAAAGCTGCTAATGTGGAAATTTGCAGAAGTCCAAGACTTCCGGACTTAGGACGTCCGCAATTCTGAACTCGAAACTTCTTTTGTTTTCATTGTATTTTTCTTGATGAATTCGGGAATAATAAAGGGTTCAGCGATTCCTATTTGAAAATATGTAATTAATAATTTAAGAAACTATGAACGTAATTAATTTATCATTAAAGGAGACAGAGATTTTCGGTTTAAAATATAAATTATATTCAAAAAAGTTATTTTGTATGTCGTAATTAGACTTTACTCGTACTTAATTAATGGGCAAGTTTTCCCAAACGAAGTCTAGTCTGGCTTTAAGGCTATTTATAATAAATCAAGTAATATTATTGCAATTGAATTATTTATACGAATATCTTTTTCGAAAGCAAGTAACTATGATAAAACGCTGGCAACACATTTCATTTCAATAAATTGAAATTTTAAAAACTGGGAGAATTCGTATTTGATAAGAGAGATAATTGATAAATGCGTATGCGATATGAAATGGAAGCATTTCAATATATACCAATCAATTCGACGTCCAGATATCCCCAACCACACACAGTCCGCGTACTCGTTCTATAAATATTATCACTATGTGCGAATTTTGTTGACGTCACAAAATGTTATATTAGGTACCTAGATGCGGATTCTGGGATTATCAATTTTCTAATTTGGCGGATAAAGGTGGGGTATACCATACATGATTTTTGAAATAGGAAAATAAAACGTACTTATTTTTGAACAAAATAAATTTGTTTACATAAACTATTTTGTTGTTCAAAATAAACTTATTTTACGAATGCACAATTTAGCGCTTGCAATAACAATTGTTTATTGTTTGTTATAGAATTCTAAATTTATTTACAATTAGTGTTGTTATGAATATCTTACGCGAGTATATTTTAGTATTGATCAAAATTTATTTACAAAACAAAAACTTCGTCATTAAATACGGGAATCGAATAGTATTTATTAAATTTTGTATTTCATGGGAATTTCTATTATTAAAATCGCCTGATTTTAAAAATTACGACAAATTTTTCCAAATTGAAATTGATAAGATTTTTGTTTTTTACGTAATTGTGATAAAAGTTTTCATTCATTTAAAACAACTTAAATTAGAAAATATATACAATATTTTTGGAGAAGAAAAAATCCCGGAAATATGACTGAAGTTCTTATTAATTTCATTTCCGAGACGCATATTTATATGAACGCAATATAAAGGGTGTTCCACAGAAGAACGCACCAACGAACAATGCAGGTTTACAGTCCTTAGAGCCTTTAGCGGATGTGGGTTTCGTGAGTCAAACCCTGACTTCCCCTTTTTGCTGGACAAAATGCATCTTAACATTAATACCCGGTCCTTGAGGTTGGTGGAAATATTAAAAATTAGTTATCATAAAACTGGGTGCGGTAGAAATGAACCAGTTTCCCGAATGCTGAGGTCGGCTAATGATAACGCCAAGGTGTTTGATTTTGGATTGAGCAAAACACATTTGAAAGGTCTCCTATACAATGATTGTTGTTTGCATTAAGCAATGTTCCAAAAAAAAAAATGAGATATGGATCATATCCGCAAGAATACCTGATATATATACGAATACCCTTGGATCACTCTTTATTTGGCAATATTGCAATTCTTGTAGATTCTTGATGCTAAATGTTGATTAAATTGGTTCTTGAAAACAACTCAGTTTACTATCATTACTTGCAAACTCCAACATTTTTTCCTTATATACGATTATGGGAAAACAATGTTTACTGAATCCCAAAGTACGTAATAAGCATAATAAGAATTTCTTTTGTTTAAAATTGAACAGCTCAGTCGTTCCTTTTAGAGGCTCTCGCTACTAGGAACTGATGAGACTCAGATACATTACCTGATCTCGGCTTTTCATAATTATTAATTTTTCTTTGCCTACAAATGTAAACTGAAATTTGTGTTTTCGGGTAAAATTCGCCAAAAACTAAATTTTCTAAATTCTACTAACAGGTGTATAGTTGATATTAATTTTCTGCAAGGTATGATTTGCATATGCTTCAAAGAATTAAGGAAGGGGTTGCACAAGGTAAATTTTATTACCACGTATAATTAGCATAATAATTATCAATATTTATAATTCGCTGGAATTGTTTTGTAAGAAAAGCTGTTTTTGTTATTATTAATTAATTATTTATATAGTATATTTATATTATGTCTTATCCGCGAGTATGGTAATTCGCGATCATTCTTCGAAAACAAATCCTTACAATTATTATTGTATTGAAACTTGTATATAAAAAAATAACATTTCTGGTAATTTTCCTACTCCATTTGCTATTTAAGACAAAAAAAACGACTGAATTTCCTATAATTAAGAATAATTTATTTGAAAGTAGTTTAATAACAGTTACGCTATAAGTTTCCTTCATAAATGATCATCACCTTATCACCAAGGGCGTTTATTTTTCTTTTATACTTATATAGACAAACTTAAAGTGGGATTCTGAATGGTGACACAGGCAATCGACAATCAATTGTTGCTTTCATACATTACGCTTGAAAAGGATAAAATTGAGGAGGCGATAATTGGTGATGTTCTAACCAACTATCGCTTTTGAAAATCACTCTAAAATGATAACAGGCCAGGCATATACAATACAATAAATAGAGTATTGTATTCTCTGTATAGCAACCTTCAGCCAAGCTTCCTATAACACTGCACTCTGATAATTCAGTCTCGATATAACCAGACCCAATAAACATAGACAACCTTCACATTGCCCGGATTCTTAATACAATTGCATCACAGAGACGATTCACTGAAAATGAATTTGTATTATTTCGGAGTTTCTCTAAACAGGGTTTCCATATAAAACGGTACGAATTAAGCGTGTTATAAGCGGATTTCATATATTGATGGAATACAATTAATGCAACTTGTACCAGAAAAAGAAAAAATTTTCCATTTCAAATATAACTTGATCTGCTTTTACAGGCACAAGACTGTCTTCGTTTATATACGCGTCTATACAAAAGAAAAATATGTTATAATAAATAATATCTCTTTCGAGAATTATCGGAAGCCGACATGTACGTAAGTGACTACCTCGTGATGAATGGTGACAATACAATTTTGATCTTTTTTCACGACTCCGTCAACGAGCATTTCTTTTATTTTGTTTTTTATCCATGGAATTGGGATTTGTTATAAATTGGATAAAAATAATACAAAAAAACAGATTACTTGGATGATCTAATTTAGGATCTCACGTATATTCCCAAGAGCAAAAAGATGTAGAAAGAACCTAGCTGGGCTAATAATAATTAAATTTTATTCGATAGGCCAAAAAGTCATTGCACTTTTTCATGGCGACAAAATAAAGGTATTGATCAATTCCAAACAGCGTTTAATGACAAGAATTGCTCATTGAAATCGACTGTTACAAACCATCAAACAGAAGCGTTCAGAATTGGTGAATTGCAAAGGTGTTGTGTTTTATCATGATTACACTAGACTACATACAAGTCTGGTGTCATAGGTAAAAAATTGAGACAAATTAGCTTGGAAGTTTTGTTCCATCGACCGTGTGGTTTTGTCCACGATAGCGGATGGACTACCATTTGTTTCGATTTCTGCAGAACTCCTTTAATGGTTTAAATTTCAATTCAAAAGAAGTCCTGTGAAAATGACTTATATCGCCCAGAAATCCCAGAAGTTCTACGATGATGGAATAATGATCATGCCAGGAAAGACTTTTTGAGCCATTCTATAGTTTTGATTATGTTGATTGCTTTTGGTGCGGATTATGTTAAAAAGTGGTAAAAACGGGTGAATTTAAAAAAGACCACAAAAACAAAAGTATATAATTACATATGGAATACCAATCTGCTGGTTATTGTGTCTTGTGTCTTTTTCTCAGCTCGAAACTCGAACTGCTTAAATGGTTTTCTATTTACGAGTATTTTTTTAATTGTGCAAAATATTTAATTATTAGGTACCTAGTCATTATGTAGGCCTGTAGTATACTTAATAAAAGCCATATTAGTTAAACTCGTTTATAATAAAATGATCGATAAAATAATGATCTTGTCGTGACTTTCTGTATGCTGCGAAAAAAATCGTTTAATAGTATACGAATTTTTACGTATATTCAAAACCTGTGCAAACATTTAAAATGGTTGCTTGTATTTCGAAAATATATTGTTTATCGCATATTATTTTTTTTTTTTTTGTATAGAATTTATATGCTTTTTTCTGAATAAGATGTTGTTGCCATCGAATCAAAAACAAAATTCTTTTAATTAAGCTGTTTGGCCGCTTTGTGCGTACATATGTACGTAAATCGTTAACCACCGAAAGAGTAACGCGAATTTTCAAGAGAAACACATATTTAAAAGTTTAGATTTTTTCTGTTTTTTTTATCGATCATGCCATTTCTTCTACTAATATGACCTCAAGATTTTAAAGACTTGTGATTGGTCGAATTTCTGGGCTCGTCGTGTTATTATAAAATAAAATAAAAACCACATATTTTATGTTATGATACGGTAAAGTAATATAATATAAAAACAGGGGTATATGGTAAAATCACATGCAACTTTCTTATACAGACATTTTTAAGTTGAAATTTTTTTTTGTAAATTTTTATCCTTTATCAAAAGTTAAATAAGTACTTATGTATTTTTTTTTTGATTGAAGTTGTAGAAAAGAAGATATTTTAGTTGTATGGTGATCCAAAATTTGATTGAATTTAGGAAGAGTATCTAGTTCTCTTAGTTCTCTTAAAATATAGAACGGATCCTCAAATTTTTCTCTAAGTGTAGGCGCTGTGCATGCAATTAGTGTTTGTATGGTTTAGAAATACATTTAACACTTGTGAGGTTTATTTTATTTCAATTATTTATAAGGCGAATGAAATAATGATCAAACAATAGTGTCTAAGTAGCTTCTTTGGTTAAGGTTTATTACCACCCAAGTAATATGTTTTTATATTTTTGTTTTTTGTTTTTGTTTATTATATTAGTACATATTAAAATGGTATGGTTTTAACCCTTATTGGGTTAGCATTAATGCTTCAAAAGGTTTCAATGTTACGTCGATGGTAGTAAGGAGCCTTAGACAGTGAAGATTTCATATTTTTTAGCTCAATATCAACCATTTCAAGCAGGAATTTTGATAATGTTTTAGTACAAATTTCGAAAATTGAAATTGAAAGAAAGGTATAGGATTATGTGACGTAATTTAGATCATAATTAAGCCTATTTTTCTTCTTCGGTTTAGTGAAATTAATTTTATTTACAATTGGAAATTAACAGACTGGAGTCTGTTCAACGTAGGTTCGTACGCTTTGCACTACGTAACCTTCTGTGAAATGACCCCTTTCTACTGCCACCATACTTGGATAGACTAAATTTGATAGGTTTATAATCTTTAGAAAAGCGGCGCCTAGTAGCGGATATAGTTTTCGTGAGTCAAACTCTGAATGGTGCTATTGACGTCCCATTTTTGCCGAACCAAATGTATCTTAACATTAATAAACGGTCCTTGAGGTCCGTTGAATTGTTCAAAATTAGTCATTATAAAACTGAGTACGGTAGAAACGAACCGGTTTCCCGAATGCTGAGGTCGACTAATGACTTTGACTTTTGCTTGACCAAAAGACAATTAAAAGTTCTCCTATACTTGCATTAAGTACGTATTTAAAAAAAAAGAATTCTTTTTCGGATCAAATAGACTCAAATTGAAATGTTTAGAAGAATTGTTTCCAAATAATTTGTTAAATCAAAACACAGTTATGCCTACTAATCTGAAATAGGGCTTTTAATACGCCGTAATCTCGTATTTATCATGTTCATAAAAAAAGTTACCCATGTTAGATGTTATTAAAAAAATAACAGACTCGTATTTTCTTGACAAGAAAACTGGAAGTCATATTTTTTTTGTGTACAACTAAAATAATATAAGAAAGTAAAAATGTGAAATAGAAATACGTATTTAATTAGAACAATTCGAATTTACGCAATTTTTTAAATACAATATTTAAGACGTAACAATAAGAAAATTATTAGTAAAAAAATATTTTTATCAGAAAAACTAATAGAATTCTTGTTTATCTATTTGTTTCTAATAACGTCATAGAAACGTGCCCACAACGACGAACAAGGTTTTTTTAGTTGAGAACGCATCTAACAAACATTTAATAAGGAAGTCGCATTTTCTTATTTAGTGTTTTTTTCTCTATTATAAAATTGTTTGGGGGCTCGACTTGATTAATTTGGTTGACTTTTTCTAAACAGAAAATATCAGGAAAAAATATTTGAAAAATTAGATTCGATGCCTTTCAGTTTTTTCTTTGAATAATTTATTGGGACACAGATTTTTTTTTTTGCAAAATATAAGCTGTTTTGTTGGGTGCCAGGGCCAATAGCATGCCTTTTTGTTTTCAATATAATATATGTTTTCTTCTTGTACAAACAACACCAAGCTTTCCAATGTCATTCATGTGGTGTGGCGCTAAGAGGGGACTTATTTTCAAATAAAACTAAAATAAAACTTGATCACAAGAATATTATTATTTGAAATATTTTTATACCTAAAGCAAAAAAAGAAGAAAAACAAAAAAAAAACTTGTTTTCTTGAAGATTGTTTTTAAGAAAAGTATTCAAACTGAATATTAATTGTTTTGATAGGGTATCTGGTGTATACTCTACCTACTCTCAAGGGATTTGTGTTCTTCATATAACCTAATAAGGTGTATTTTTGACTTCATTTATTAATGACGAGATCCTAAAATCCTTTTCAGGTTGAGATTTATACGTTTTAAATTCAGGTCTATGATTTATTAACATTAAATTTGTGGTGGTTTAAGTTTGTAGCGTTCTGCGCGGAATTTGTTAGGCCTTCAGATTTGAAAAGATCAGTAAACTATAATCTTTATAACCTTTCAAAAACTTAAGAGGAAGTGTACCAGAGATTGTTGATATTAAAAAATTAAAACCATTCTTCCTATAAGGTGAAAAAACCTAAATAACAAACATTCTTATTGTCACTGTCACGACATTTGTCATATAAAGTGACTCGCGATTTATTTAATAAATCTCTCATACACAAGTCACTTCATTTGGCAAGTGACGTGACTTTCGAAAGAAGGCCGATTATTGATCTAACATAAAAAAATGGTCTCAAATATTCTTTTAACCTTAGAATAATATTGTACGAAAGTTTCGATCAATTGAAAACTTCAAGATGGCTGATCAATTTGTGTGGGTGAAGTGAAAACAGGGAAGATAAGAAAAGTATTCTGATCTTCTTTCTATTTATACTGGCAAATTTTATACACGTAAAAAGAAACCATGTTTTAGTTGTTCATTCGAAAATTATGTCTCAACAATTCATATGCATTCTAATTAACTTAACGTTTAACTTTTAGGTTATTCGCGGTTATAGTACGGATATAACCGCGAATAACCTAAAAGTTGTTTTATGACGTGTAAGTATCATGAAAATTGGGACAAGGACCGTTAGAGTTCAATTTTGAAATAATTACTATAGGGCATATTTTTCTCCCATACTACTTCAAATTTGAGCAAGAACTCCACCGTTTTTTCGATTTATTTTGTTTAAATTCAATTTTTTATTGTTTTATTGAACTATACGAATCTTATTTTAGTTTTTTTATAGTGAATTTGACGTCAAGCACTTACATTTATTTCATTATATAGAATATTTTGTTGTGTACGAACATTCATAGTACAAGTACTATGCATACTCCTAGTACTGTTTTAGTTCTAACGTTTAAGCTATGTTTTATGAATAATAAAGGGTATCCCAGTAAGAGTACTAACATTTTTTCATCTGGCGAATGTACGACATTATTATAGACAACTGTTAAGTTTCGAACGCCTACTGTAGACAAAAAGAAAATTACACAAAATTCAAATCGATGCGTTTTTAGTTAATTATTTAATTCACAATTAAAATGTTCGTCGAAAAAAGTATTGGTCATTATTGATCTGTAGGACTATGAATACCCGAGATATACATATATCTTCATACTCGTGAATTCTTGGATTCCTTGTCTCGAAAAGGAATCCTTTTGAAATGGGATAATGGAATTTAATTCATAATTAAGTTGTCCATCGAATCAGGTATGTGTCATATCTGCAGGACTCAGAATACCCGAGATATATGGTACACATTATTTGATTTTGCGCCAATTCAATCCTCCACTCTTATTGGGATATCCTTTTGGATAAAGCTTCTAATTCATTATACCGAAAAGAAGAAGTTCTTAATCCTTGAAATTCCGCATTGCCGTTGTGCTTACTATATATATATATACTATATATATATATACTATATATATATAGTTACTTATATATTGATAACACCCTCAAAACAACAATAACTACTCATCAATGAATAAAAAAAGGAAGACAAAGTCCAGAGCGCTGAATAATTTATTCCTTTAATAAGATCCAAACTTTGAAGCTTAATGAATCTTTTAATTCGGGGGGAAAATTCGTGAAAAATCTGAAAATGTTTGTGCATTTTTGTTTTGTGAGAAAATTCTTCGATATTTTGATAAACAACAAAAATTTCAGGGGCATTTCTCATCAAACGCAAATACATATATTTCATATTTCTATCTGAATACACTAAATAAATTTTCAAACACCCACTGGGTGGATTTTATTTTTGGAAAATTCAATTTTTTCCTTCGTATTAAGAAAAATTCAAAAACAAATTACGTCGGATATGCAATAGAAGCGGTTATCAAACTGTTGACATTCAAATATTTTAATATTATTTGAAATTCTTTTCATGAATTTCATAAGAAGTTTTTCTTTTGAAATATATTTTCTTAATATTTTTAACTGCGAAAAACTTCGGACTACCAATAGTCACGTGCCTTTTAAATGCGAGTCCAATGGCGCTTAGATTTATTAAAAAAATTAGTAATTTTTCAAAATCAGATCGTCATACAAAAACCATATTTGAGATAACAAATGAATGAATTAGTTTTAAAAACGTTTCAAGTTAATAAGCAAATTACGCAGGTTTTAATGATTATGATTTATGTTAATGAAGTAATTTCATCAGAAAAATTAATTTGGTTTTATTAATTTTTATGCATTTTCAAAGTTTGTTTTAATTTATTTGAATGAAAATTAATTTTACACACGAATTAATATTAATAAGTATTCCAAATACGCATTCGTAAATGTAGAGCGATTGCTATGCTTTTTCGTCAGTCAAATTGTATTAGACGTTTACACACCAGCTCTGACAAGTCTTCTATGATCGATAATGATATTAGAAGTAACTCTGTATTTAAAGACATATTTAAAGATATGTATATTAAAGAAATTCGTGCTCAGATTCGTAACAAAATTCGAAATTTCCCGAAAACTAAATGAAAACTCCATTAGTTTCTCCGTCCTCTAACTAGATTTATCAAAACTAAAAAAAAAGAATCTCTTATAAGTATATTCTTATAAACTATTTGAATTAGGCGCCCAAGCCGCCTAAACCTAATTCATGTTTAATACTAATTGCCTAATACATGTATCATGTAGCAAGATACGTGTTACAAGACGCATATTGCTAAATACATGTTTCTGAAAGTATTTTGAAGGGTGAAATACTGCCAAAGAAAAAAAAAATCCTAAAATCTAGAAGATTTACGATACCAATCGCTTTGCACTTTCCAATTGGACACTTCAAGTATTTGTAAGTAGAATAATAAAAGTAGTTACTTACAGTTTTCCTGATAGGTGAATTTTGTATGTGATTTCACCAATTACGATGCGATAATTATCGTTAAACATCAAACCTTTGAATTATTGAAATTTTATTGCAAGTACTTGAATTGTGCAAATATAATGCTTCTAATAATGGATTTTTGAATAATTTTATTTAAGGTCATTAATTTTTCAATGAACTTTTAATATATTACAATTGATTATTGTAAAGTTGCAAAATTTTGAATGAAATCGGTCAAAACTAGAAAATTATAATAATTAGTAATTAATGACAATTATTTAATGTTTACTTCAAGATTAAAAATTTTGAAGTAATTTTAGGAATTGGCACAATTTTAATAATTCTATTCTTTAATTTACACGCGCCAGCATCTCTTAAAGAAAGCTAAATTTGTTCTGAATTGTTTGCGTCATTTCTGGAATTGTTTGCACAAAAATGATGGCAACCTATTTTAATTTTATAAAAACTTTTTCTCAAAGTCAAGGCTAATAATTCAATTCAAGAATTCTTATCGAAATTTATTACAACTTCTTGTTGCACTTGTTGTGACTTGGATGCGTAAGAATATTATTAATAAGAAATTCTTAAAAATATGTAGAATGAAAAATTATTCCAAAATCGAAAAAAACAAAAATGGTTTCAAGATTACAAGTTTCTAGAAGTTTATTCAGGTGAATCTAGATTTCGCAAAAACTTTTATTAATTTGTTTTTACTTTCTCTATGAATGTAGTGCCCTGCTGTCTGTATGAAACAATTTACTATGAACTCAACCAATTTAAATCATAATTTAAAAGTTGATGTGGGTTCAAATCAATTTAGGGTCACGCCATCTCATATTTTTGGAGATCATTCGTATTGTAGAGAAGCTGAACAATTTTGTTCTTAGAACAATTTTAATGTAATCCACACCCAAACAGCATATTTGGCCTAACGACGCTTTTTAGCACAGTATACAGTCGCAAAGTAGTAGTTAAAAAATTATAACTTTGGATACTTTGCAGTTATTTATTTAAAGGTAAAAAAAGGGATTTAAAATAAGCTACAAAATGACAAAGATAATTCCGAACCCAAATCAATAGTTGATTTTCATGGAAGAGGATTCATTGAAAAATGGGATTTTGATCAATTTAAAAATTTGTAGTCAAAATTGTATCCAAATTTCTGTTGTAAAACTCCTTAGAATTCTCAAATCGTTTTTGCAAATATCATTAATTTCTATGGAAATTGTTTTTAGCCAAATTTCCGATATAAAAAATGTCTTTTGCCTATGGAACACGTGTGTTGATCTAATTTTAACATAGTGATAAACGGAGCGACGGACCAATTTGAAATTCATGTTTCATACTAAATAAAATTATTGACGTCACAATAATAACAATAAAATGAATGCTTTCTTCTAATAAATTCTCAACAAATTGCTTACACATATTTAAGCTTGATTTAATTTTAATACTGTCCGAATATCTAATTAAAAAGTTTAAGTAGTATTCTGATTGTATCATAAGTATATCTAATGAAGTAAAAGGCAATTAATTAGACTCTATTCTAGTGATAGTCATTGAATTGTTTTAAAACTGATAAACTGAAAAATTTCTAAAATTGCCACGACAAAGATTTGAACTACAGCCCAATCGATACTACAGCATGAGACTCGTAACGCGATTTCACTTGCTCAATACTTGGCAAAACTTTTAAATTTTATTAGATTTAACTATCAATCTGGATATATTTAAGACGAGTTTAAATCTAATAACGTATATTCTGGTTTTCTCAACAATTTTGAAAGAATTTATAAATAAGATAGTTCGTTCATTAAAATTTTATTCAATTTTTAACTTAGCTCTAATTTTTGGTATTTGAAATTTTATTGCATATTTTTAGGCGTGTCATATATTAATTTTTTAGAAAATTTTCTAGTGTTGTTAATTGTGTTTGCTTTAGGCATTTACATACAAAATTATAGTTACATTATTCTGTTTATGCATGCCCTATGGACAGGTACTACCAGAGGGTATATGTATATAATTGTTACTACATAAGTAATGCATAGAAATAGTAAAAACCTTTTAAATTCGGCAAATAACGGGCTGAATTTCATGAAACATTGAATATATATGTATACTGGATAGGACGTCTTACAAGATAGGCTATATCTCCAGTCACTATAGTCACGGGGAAATTACGAGGTGGTATTATGACAAAAAAGCACTCCACATACTCAACCATCTTTGTTTTTTTATTATATTCGTATATATAAAAAAAATCATTCACACGATTAGTTAAAAAATAGAGAAAAAGTTGCTAAAAATGTATTTACATCGGAGAAATTTCTTTGCCTGACGAAACATTTCTAGAAACTTGCGACATACTGTAACTACATCTGGTATAGAATAGAAAAACTGATTGTTGTTTCATGAGAGTAAAATGATTTCTCTCATGCTAGAAATTGTTGAAATGTTTTGTTTTTCGAAGCTCGTTCTCGGAATGAAATAATAAAATAACACTGCCAATACAGACACTAGAAGAATGCCTTCCTCCATTTAAAGTACCAAAAACAATCGAGACTTATAATTGATCAAATTGCCTTATACATCGTAATATGCTGTTCTTGACTTCTCCGTAACACTATGGATCTCTTCAGCTCAGCTATTCGATTCTGGGTAGGCATTATGTACGGTGACAGGCGATATTACTCAAAAAGAAAGCAAATATTTTT
This sequence comes from Xylophagus ater, assembly GCA_963422695.1. Lineage (NCBI taxonomy): Eukaryota > Metazoa > Arthropoda > Insecta > Diptera > Xylophagidae > Xylophagus > Xylophagus ater. The sequence continues at coordinate 7,595,199 of OY730478.1, forward strand.
AATGTTTCAAATAATATTATTAAATTAATTTTTTTACATTAAAAAAAAGAAAAGAAATAAGAATAAAGTGAAATAAAAAAATTGACAAAAACATAAACATCGACTTCTAAAATCATATGAAAGCAACGAGCGACAATCGCCTGTCGCCGTACAGAATGCCTACCTAGTATTTCAGATGTGATCGTAGTACGTAAATTGTTTCAGATCGTGTCTTTCGGACTTATCATAAAAATGGCAGCGTAACTTGTTTTTCAACCCCATCAAGTTTGTTTGTGTGTTGTGTGTGAGTTTGGTCGAAACACAACCTGTGAAACAAATTACGTGTACTACCGCTCCAGGTGTAATTTTTCGAATTTTTTCTTCGACTTTAGATTCAAAAGATCATAAATAGATATAAAAAATTGTGACCGAATAAACACCTAAAATCATATCTTATTCATTAGATCAGAAGACAATCCTTGGTTTTTCCTTCTTCCTTCATCATTTTTATAAATAAAAAGTCTGGGCATTAAATGTGCATGTAAAAATTTAATGTCTTTAAAATAGCGCCCCTAGACTGAAAATAAGTCGTATGGAGTCGTGGTGTCGTGATGAAGATCGATGAAAACAATCACAACTAAAAAAAATACATTTAAATACAATTTGAAATTTTTAATATAATTTTATTTTCCATTAAAAAATTATAAAGTTTTTTTTTTTTTTTTTGTTTAAATAAAAAATAATTCATATACAAAAATACATTCAAAAAAAATGAATGAACTTTTTTTTTTGCGTTTTTATTTGAAATAAAATTATTAAAAAAAAAAAAACATAAAATATTTTATTTCATATTTTTTAAATTAAATACAAATTTTAAATAAGAATTTTTTTTTTTGTTTTTGTTATTTTTAGTTTTTATTATTTTTATTTTATTTATTTTTCAAAACATCGAAAAAAGATAATTTTAAATGTTTTTATTTTATTTGTTTATTTTTTAATGAAATTTTTGAATAACAAATTCATTTTTTTTTAAATAAAAATAATTACAATTTCTTTTGCTTTCTTTTTTTTATTTCAAATAATTGAAATAAAATATTTATTTCAGTTGAAGAGAATTTTTGCTTTTAAATTTTTAAGAAAAGAAGAAAAAAAAAACATGATTATTTTTTATTAGAATAATTATTTTATAAATTTTAAAAATTTTTATTATTTTATTTTTTTTCTGTTTTTCTTTCTTTTTTTTTTAAATTTCTAATTTTGTTGCTCTTTTATTATTTATATGTGTGTGTGTGTAGGTTTTTCTTTTATTTTTAAACTTTTATTTAACATTAATATTTTTATTTCATTTTTAAAATAGATTACAACAAAAAAAAATATTGAATATTTAAAAAAAAAAAAATTGTTCTTAAATTAATAAGTTTTCAGTTTTGTTGTAGGATAAAAAAAAAGCTTAACACAATATTATATTTTTACTGTACACTGAAAGAAAATGCTAGTTTTGTTCTATATTTGATCGATCATTGGGAGCCTGCCTTCTTATTTGTTTTTGTATTATTTAAATTAATTCAGTTTTAAAAAGAAAATATGATCTTTTTTTGTTGAATTCTTTAAACTCTAGAAGTGGAATCCGTGTAATTCGATTAAGATCAAATCGAATCGTATTGTGATTGCTATGCGATACGATTTGGGCTCAAACTGAGTTAGACGATTCTCACATCCAGTCTTTTATACAGTTTTCTTTAATTTTACACATCATTTCAAAAAGTTTCAAAGTTTCAGTGAAATTCTGGAGTGTCAAGCACTCAAATTGTTTCACATTTTATGTTTCGGTGTTTTCGAAAATATGGCAGAGTACCTGTTTTCAATCACATAAAAAGTAAAATTTAAAATAATTTGGTCGAATCAACAAACAACTTTCGTGCTGACACTTCCTGTTAGGCGACAGGCGACAATCGATTTTCAAACTTGAATGAAAATGATAAAAACTTGAGGTGAGCGCTATTGATCTGTCCCAACCCAGTTCGATCGTCCACCAACAACTATGAATTACTTAAAACACCCTCGTATTTATACATTATCTTTATTGTACCTTTCAGTACCTTTATGTGCTGATGTATTACACGTATTTCAAGATTAAGACTAAGTTCTTTACTATTATTTTTTGACAACTTATGGATTTCGTCGTAGAATGAGCAAATATTTTGTACCAATAAATTTCTCTTTCTACCATTTCCATTGTAGACATTGTCCCTCCTATTGTTCGTTATTTGTCACAATCCTACTGATATAATATTGATCAACTATTTTATAAGAAACTAATTGATATTAGGTCTGTCAAAGACTTTAATAACATGAACTTTTTAAAATTCGGTTTGCTTAACTGGGCTGTTAGCATATGTAAATTCTTTCACACTTTTGATTCGACGAAATTTTCATGACAGTCGTAAATGATCAATGATGAGACCTACTTTACGTGTTGTTATATTTTTGAAAATTCGAAACACTTATGGCCAGTTTTTCAGTTTAAACGTTCACTAAATGACTGACGGACGTTTAACTCTTTGGGATTAAAAAATTTTGTGTTTTTTACAGTTCGAGTTTAACCTGTGTGTAAGCCCGATTAAAATTCAGTTTAACCTAATCGGCCGATTTACAAAGTTTAAATGACTTTTATTTGGTGTTTCCTTTTTTTTGTTTTTAACATCAAAATTTTCAATCGTAATTTTCAAGTGAAAATTGAAATCATTCTCACAATAAAACTTGTCATTTTCAGATTAGTTAAACGAAAAAAAATAAAAATTAACTGTAAAATGCGCATTAGGGTTAACCTACGAATTTAATCGTGGTACTTGGGAGTTAAGTAATCTTAAATTTAAACACGTTCACTGATAAACTGGCCAACAAAAGTGTGAAAAAACGTACGTGGTAACAGGGAGAGTCCTGATTTTGTTGTAAGTCTGTCAAACTTTTAAATAGAATTCGTAAAATCAAATGCCTTTAAATTTGAATAATAAGAAAAAAAACGATCATATTTTCAATTATCTTAAAGAAAAAAAAAACAATCTTAATTTTTAAAGAATACAAAATATTTTTTTTTTTTTTATTCAATTACATTATTTGAAAAAATAATGTACTAAAATCTAAAAAACAAAATAGTTCAGTAAAAATAAAAAATAATAAAAAAAAAGAGTAACTAAAAAAAGAAGCAAAAAAGTAGAAACATAAAAGCTTTTTAAGCTCTGAAAAAGTTCATAATTTTTTTTTTGTTTTTTTGTTTTATATTTAATAATAATAATAATAATAATAATATTTTTAATAATAATGAAACTAAAAGATTCAATCTACAAGTTTAACTTAATTAAAAAAAAAAAGGAAATATAATTAATTAATTAATAAATTTATAAACAAATAAACTTAATTTTCTTTTTTCTTCTTTTTTCTTTCTTTTTTTAACAATATTTACAAGTAATGAGCTTTTTTTAAAAGTTTATTTTATATTTCTTTTTTTTTTTCTCTTCAAAATTGGACAAAAAAAGTGTAAAACACATCAATGACGATAAAAATTCGTTATTTTTTATATTATATTTAAATATATTCCCTAAAATTTGTTTTTATAATATTTAGAAAAAAACCAAAAAAAAATATATATTTTTTGGATAGAAAAAAATCTCTACAATTTCTTTTCCCAAACAACAATGTGTGCATCATTTGAATTCGCCACCCTCGACATAGTTCCGCCAGAAGAAGAATTGGTATTTTTTGGGCTCGGTGTATTTGTATACCAAACATGACGCCAATAACCGCGACCACCCATCAATGTTATTAATGTACGCGGACCAGAATTTAAATCATTTTGAGTTAATGCATTATTTTTTCCATTTGATTTTGATTTCTTTTTTAATGTGGCAGCAGTTATTGTTGATACAATTGCTGCAGCTGGAACTGGTGATGGTAATTGCTGCAATTGTTGACGTACAATAGCTTTATCAGCCGATGATATAATCGATGTTTGTGGTACACTATTATTACTACTAGTATTATTATTATTATTAATTATTGATGTTTGTTTTGGTGTTGAAGAATCACTTGGATTTGAATGTACATCAACTGAGATTGTACCATTTTCTGAGATATTACCTAAATCACTACCATTACCAGTTTTATGACTAGCACTGCTACTATTACGTGATACACTACGTCCATTAAATAATCGAATGCCCATACTTTCTTCACTGCCTGATGATGTATACAGACTTGATGAACGTGAATCGACAGACCAATTTGATAAATCTAATGATCTTGGTCGGCTTGCTTTCATACGAAAACGTCGATCTAGTGTACTAACTTTACCTGAAATTGCTGCCAATTCTGGATCAGATCTACGCATACATTCATACATATGATCCATTAGATTACCTTGTGTACCATCTTCAGCATCATAATCTTCTTTAACAAATATTAATTTACCATATAGACCGTAAACATCACAGTAACCATGATCGGTGTGTTGTAGAGAATTTGTATTTGAATTTATCGATGTCGAAAAGAAATTCGCTGATCCTAAACCGCGTGGTAGAGTTTTTGACATACGTGATATATCACTTAATTCACGATATCTTTTACGACGTAACGCCGGACTATTTGCTAATTGTGCACGAAGTTTTGATGTTAAAGATAAATCTAAAGAATTTTGTTTTTCTAAATTACGTTTTGGTGAATCCTGTTCTGTACTACTAATTGAATCATCCAAATCTTTTCTTAATATAACCGTTGAATCGTCTAGATTCTCTTTTTTATCCTGATGGTCTTGTTGCTGTTGTGATTGTTGTGATTGTTGCTGTTGCTGTGATTGTTGCTGTTGTGTTTCATCATTTATAATTGGAGGTGGTTGTTGTTGTTGTTGTTGTTCATTTGTATTTTTTGAATAAGAATAATTTCTTGGTACTAATGGCAATAGAAAAGTGATTGGTCCAAAATGTGCATGACATGATATACTAACACCTCCGCTAATAATTGGTACACCTTCTAATCTTGGTAATGGAATTGTTAAAGCTATACCGACATTTGTACCGACCCATAGTAAACCTTTACAAGCCATTAAAGATGTTACATAAATTGAATTATTATTGATACTTTCTTTTGATGATGTCTTAACACGTAACACATTCGAGGCAATATTAATATCTTGTAAATGTTTAAAGGTCTCAGTATGATATAGACATATTATTGAGGAATTCTTAAGTGACACCCATAATCCGATACCAGAATGTGCCATTAAATTGACTTGTTGTGAATTACCATGTTGTACTTCAAAAGTTTTTTGCATTTCACCAGATATGGCATTCAAAACGAATACACGATTTCCACAGCTAGCATATAAATTTGTATTTATCGGTAATATACTTGATACAGAATAACCATTTCCTAATTGTATAATTTGTGGATCTTTTAATAACCAAACACCATCAAATGCACGACGAAATATTAATAGATTTGCATTCGAGAGTGCTACAAAAACTGAATCTAAATGATATAGAATTTGTGTTATGATACCAGGAACTGAACAATAACCTAATTGTTCTTCTAATTCTGGATTTGTTGCTGAATATATTAATATTTTTCGACTATCTGTACCCATCCAAATTAGATCACCTAACAAATTGTTATGTTCACCTTTTGTTGTACGATTAGTTAAACCTTTAACAAATTCCATACTAGTAACTTGTGTTTCAACTAAATCAAATGATCCAACATCTTTTAGATTGCCAGCTTGTTGATGATGTTGTGATAAAACTGCAATATGACTACTGGTACCATCACTCGTACATACCCATACATAATTTTGATGTTTAAAACGTCTTCGAGCTGTTCCCAGTCTATGATCATTTGTAATACTATAATAACATCCACAGCGAACCTAGAAAGATGGAATTATTTAAAAATGTGTAAATATATTTCTTTTTAATTTTAATTTTACTACCTCAGTTTGATGTTGCGACTTATAAACTGGTTGAGCTCTAACAAATAATGGCATTTTTGTTGATGGTCTTTGATCATGTTCCGGGACTTCCCATGCTGGTGAATTATTTGTATCGAGTGCTAATTGTGCTAAACGTAACTCAGTTACCCATTCTTTTTTAACTGATGGATTTTCCGTTTGGAATGTGAATGTCTCTTCTTTACCAGATTTATTACGAGCAATCAATTGTAAACAACATGAATCGACCCATGCCATTTCTTCATCTTTACGTTGTATTGAACTTTGTATTGAATTTAAGAGATTCCTTGTTATATCCGAATTCATTTCTTTATAACGTCCTTTTAGAGAGCCGACGAGATCATTTATACGTGAGATTACCTCATAGTCATGCATTAAATTACTCATTTCACTGCATAAATTATCAGCACCATTTGTTAAAATTGTTGCACTATCATTATTACATGAGCTACTATTTGATTTTAAACTACCGCCACGATTAAGTCCTGAAATAAAAAAGAATAAAGTAATTAGGATTTAAAACAGGTATTAAAACAAAGATTTAAACTATTTTGGATGAGTTAAAAAGAGGTTGAGTTTATTTCTATGTTGTATTGTATTGGAAGGGCCCGCACAGTTACCGTCCTAGCGTGTAGACCGTACTTGCTCATTGAACCTCCTCCTCAAAATGTTTGTTTGAGAGAGTAGATCAATTCCCTGAATCGGTTAGTCATTCTAATAAAAATCAGCATTGTAGTTAGATCCAAATTAGCTCAACCCTTCTCACTAAGAATTCAAACATCATGTGCACCAAGTCTTGTTCTAGAAAACGTCGAGTATTCACACAAAAAGTGTTCTGCTGACTCATTTTTCTCCAGACGAACTCCACATGTTAGAATCTTCAACGCTGGATTTTTATAGATTAAGAATTCTAAACAATTTCTTCGTGACTTAAGAATATAGGATATTCAGTGGAGTGAGTTTTCTTTTTTGGTGTACTTTTGTTAATACATTTTCCTTTTAACTGATTTAGATGTTTCCTAATCCAATTTCCATGGAAACTTGCATTAAATTTGTATGTTTTTCATTAGAATTTTTCTTTGAGTTGATCATCTATTAAGAATTACAAAAGTATTCGGCACAAAGAACGGAAGATAAAATGAACTGTGAACTTCGAGAAAATGAAAAAAAAAATTCCTTTAATGTGTTCCAGAAGCTTTGTGCTCCTTTCGCTTTATGAGAATAATTTTAATTCCGATTTCCAAGAAAAAGTATTTAAATTAAAAGAAACACGCCCTACCAACATTCTAAACTGAATGAAATCACAAGGAATACATTTTCACAAAGACACATTCTTTTTATGTCCTATGGTAGGTACTGCCCAGAAAGTATATTAGTTTTGTCACTAAGTGTGTAACATATCGAAATAATCGTCGATGTAGAGACTCAAAAATTATATCGATTCATGCATGTCCGTCCGTCCGTCCGTGTACAAGATAACTCAAAAACGCTTTATCCGATTGGGTTGAAATTTACAATGTGAGTTGATTATTCCTTAACTTGGTTTGATATTGCATTTGAGCAAAATCGATCCAGGGAGAGCTAAGTTATGAAGGAAAAACCAGGGTGACCAGAAAGTTTTGTGATTTTTCGAATTTAATTGAAAAATTTGTAAACCAATTTTGTTTAAATTAAGTATATTGGTTAACTATATAAATAGACGATACCATGTTAAATTTCAGTTAAATTGGTCCAAGGATAGTGGAGAAAAAAATAATTCTAGGAGAAAAAAAGCTTGTTCATGGAGTTTTTTTGATGTCCACACTTTAAAAAAGGAATATACCGATTCGAATGAAATTTTCAGATTAGATTTATGCTATTAGGATCTAGGTTACCTGCAAATTGGAGGAAATTTTGAAAGTTATAAAGAAAAATCTTGAAATATTTTTAGTTTTGATAGTTTTTCTGTTCCATTTCTATCATAAGGGCATCGAAAAGTCGGCTATAGGCCGATTTTCAGTTACTATATGTTTTTTTTCTTCATCATTTCATAAAACATGTATTTATACAGTTTTTTTTTTGTACATATAAATTAAATGTCAACAATATCAGATCATAATCAATAATTTATGATGGAAAAGACAATGACCCAGTTCTTGAGAAATCACTGAAGTAGAGAGAAAATGTTTAAAATATGATTCTATATGAACACATAAAATCGAATTCCGCTCACAAATCGAATTATTATTAAATTCAATTGTTTAGAGATCTAATTTCGATTTTGTATAAATATTTTATGAAGAAACTAAATCCGATTTATTAATTTCAGGACTTTTATAAAAATTCTATTAAAGCATACTTTTTCCTGTAATAGAATGCGAACAAAAAGAAAAAAAAAAAAAGAAATTTAATATGAATTATTAAACTTTAATATAAATTAATTTCTATCCGTTTAACAACTTTGAAAGTTTTTTATTCTTTTTTACGTTATTTTTTTTATTATATTGGATACTTGAATTAATTTTGATTGTTGCCTCAGAAGTGACATTAGTCATCATATTATTTCCATATTGTTTATCGTGAGAACATTTCATAAGCTTCTCTTGTAAATAATAAAATTGGGAACTCTCCCAAAACACAAATATGGTCGAAATAAGGTTAGGTTAGGTAGATTAGGGGTACTGCGTACAACACCAGGCACCTTATGGGCCCATTATGATCCCTACGAGACCAAGAGTTACCCGTTTCGGATAACTATTCCTCTCCGAAGCATTTGATTTTCCTACCAAATTTACCTATGTCAGTCGCTTGAAACATCCCTAGATTTTCGAAGAAATGGCTGCCCAAAAAGTTATTACAACCTTGAGAGAGAGCTTGTCAAAATAAAGACAACAAACAATCAATTGACGACATTTTTGGCAATATTGACATTCATGAAAATTCTGGAAGTGTGAGCCATTTTGAATAGAAATATCAAATATTTCTCATATGCTCTCAGGCTTGGACTGTCCCACCTGGACAGGGAAAATGGGCCGGTATTCCAAAACTTCCGAGTGCAATTTACATAGCCAGTCGAGCCCAGTATGTTCTAGATTGTTTCCATGATGGTTATATAAAGAATTCAGTCCATCAGTCGACAGCGTCAGTTCAAGTTGGATTTTACCATTGATTGAATCTAACGAATTAAAAAAAAAGTGATTGTTTGAAGTGTGTTTTAATTAAGAATCCGAAAGACCCTAGATCAGAACAGAACCGGATTTTACTACAATACTTTATATTCACCAGACTTCTGATCTATCTGATTATCACATGTTTTGATCGATGCTGGATGATATCTCTCTGAACAGTACATACTTCAAAACTTATGACGACATGACATTATTAATGGTTTGCTCCGAAATAAGCAGCGGGATCTAGTTTAATAAACTACGGACAACCCAAGAGCAGTTAGCTCATCAGCGACAATTACACCCACTTAAGTGTACTGTTTGGTGTGGTGTATCGTCTGAGAGGATCATTGGGCCATATTTATTGAAGACGGTGTTGCAGTTTCCATTAATAGTGCTCAATATTGGACGATTTTGGAATAAATTTAAATGTCAGCTGTGGAAAACCATCTAATCCTTTGTTTCCAACAAGATGGAGTCACAGTGCATACTGGCAAGGGACCCAATGACTATTTTAAGGAATACCACAATGTTCATTTTGCTATACATTTTACGTGTCACTCAAAATTAATTCAAGCACCCAAAATACAATTTTCTTTTAAATATGTTTTAGATTTGTTTTATTTTTTTTTCTTCATTTATTTAGTTTTTGTTTTACTTTCTGTTAAAATAAAAACAAGACGTTACAAAGCTTGTTGTTCACTTTCTTTAAGATGAGATGCGGTCAATTTCTTTTATGTGTTCTTTTTTCTTTTTTTAAAAAGTACATATTTTATTAAAACGCAATGCAATGCCAATTGTAAAGTAGTTCAAATCGAAATTGATCTTTTCCCATCATCGATCTTTTGATCCGAACCGATTTGATTAGATTCGATACAATTCAATTACTTTCATTGAAAATGATTCGGTGTATAAGATTTGTTTTCTTTTCTTGTTGATGTTGTTAAGGTGAAAAAAAAGTACATAGGAAGATCAACTTCTGAATTCTGTTTGCCTTTTTTTTTTGCTGTCTTGTTTTATTGATATTTGATATAAAAAATGAAACGCGATAATTATTATTAAAAGTGAAACTTTTGAAATAGATGAAAACTTTTAATAAAAGTGCGAGTTTCTAAATTTAATATAAGATCAAACCTGTCACAAGAATTCAGCAGAGCTTCTTCTTCATAATATTCAATGAATCAAGAACGTTTTAGAAATACATATAGTCAAATTCCGGTAACCATATTAGAAGAGTTTAGTAGGTGTTAAGCTGCAATAGAATTCTTAAGACGACAGGTGACAATCCGCTATAGAGCAATTTTTCACTTTAAAGTGATATACTTGATTTGCCACTTTCATCAACAATTCTTAAATTAATAGAAGTCTTGCAAAGTTACGAGCATAATAACTGCAGCCTTACAGAATTCTACTGCTAAACTAGAACTGATACGAAACGATAACTTGTAATCACTTGCACTTGCAGTTGAAGAGGACTTAAAGACATTTAGTAAGAAATTGAGAACTCAAATCAAACAGTAAAAAAAGAAGGAAGTATCGAGTGTCTCCATAATAGCACCAAATTTAAATTTCGCGCTATTTTCGTTTCATTAAGTTGATAGTAATAAAATCTTGTAACATCTAACATCAACCACTGTTGCTATTAATAGTCATAAAACTCTGTACGAAGGAACCCGACAATATTATTAACAGTTAATCAAGTTTCTAGCGCCTACTATGGTAGTCAAAAGGACAATTCCACAATTCGGAGCATTCTTTATGTAATTATTTATGAAATTCCCCGTCGAATGAGGTATGGATGATACCTGTATGACCCAGAATACCGGATATAAATTCGTATACCTTCATACTAGAGAATTTTTGTATTTCCTGTCCTAAAAAGGAATATTTTTGAAAACATCGAATGGCATTTAATTCATTATTAAAATGATCGTCGAATGAGGTATGGGTCGTATCTATAGGATGCCCAGAAAACCCAAGATATACATACTTCAAGTTACGCAAATTAAATCTTGCGCTTTTATTGAGACATCCTATATGGTATAAACCGACCATGAGATTTGTTTCATAGTTTTCAGGGAACTCTTAAATTAATATATACAAAAATTTACTATAATTTTCTAATTTTCAAATCTTCTTACCTGCTGTTAATATCCTTGATAATGTTGCCGATGTACTATTATCAACAATTTCAACATCTGTGACTGGATACATCCATTTAAATGATAATTTTTCTGTTGCCCCAAAATCATGAGATTGTTTTGGTGCAACCGAAACGCATATAACTTTATCATTTAATAATAATAAACGTCTCTGTTTTGATTTAACAATAAAACCAGATTGATTAAATTCCATTTGTGTTACATTATCTTCACGTAAAAGATATCTATGACGATTACCATCCGATGATGATGATATTAATGAGCGTGTATTAAATGTTCCACTAATATGACCGAGCATCTCTTTAAATGCTTGATATTGTTCAGCTTCACGTTTACGTTCATTTAACATTTCAGCTAATGATTCGAGCTGTGTCAGTGCCAATTGTAATGACATACGATCATGATGTCCCTGTGGTGTATATTTAAGTAAATCTTGTAAAAATAATATGAATTGTGGAAAACGTTGTACCGGTTTAACCATTAAACCGAAAAATGATAAACGATCATGTGCACTAATTTGTTTTACTTTAAAAAAATCAGCTAATGCTGATTTACGTTTTGCTTCCATTTTAGCTAATTCCATTGCCGCTGAGAAATTATTTATGAAACCGCTATAAACTTCTAGAACTAGTGGTTTACTAAATGCACTAACAAAAACATCACCCAACTTTTCATCACGATCCCAATTACGTACACAATCGGCAAGTGCTATACGAAATAATTTATGAGATTGTAGAATATCTGGTAAACGATGAAATAATGTTGAAATTTTAGATGAACTTAAAACTGGTGGACTGCTTTCTTCGAGTGGTTTTTTATAATCCTAAAAAATGGAGATACGGGGAGGAAAAAAAAAGAATATATTAGATAAAAATTATTGTAAAATTTTATAATTAATGTTTAGATTTTTATGTTTTTTTAGTTAGTAAACGGCTACTATTTACACATCGAAGGAAAATAATTATTTTCTATTACAGTGATAAACAATTTATCACTACAATACAAAAACAGAAACGGGGGGTAATTCGTGAGATAAAATAATATTAAAAGAAATTAAAAAAAAAGAAAGAAATTAAAATTGACATAAATTAAGAATTAAAATTAATTAATAACATAAAAGTCCTTTAGTCGAAAAAAAAAAGTTGATCACTTGTCTCTTCGGGAAAGCACTGAGAGACCCTCACAAACTATCATAGCTTAAAAAAATGAAAGGAATTCCTATAATCCTGATTTAATCAATTCTGGAAAGCCGGTTTCCCGACTATAAATGTAATAATTCTTAAAAATGTTCAATGTTTTAAGGGCAAACCAAAAAAAATTACGGGTCCCCAATTGAGACGAATCTGCCCGGAACCGGATGGGTTGAAAGAGAATAGTATATCAGGCCCAGGACCTTCATGGTAAGTAAGTAAGGCAATTGAAAAATTAATCGTCGAAATAAGGAATCGAAGAGCTTGCGCCTCCTAATTATTAGTAATGACAGTTCTAAACCGTAAATAACGAAAAAAAAAACATCAAAAAAGAACAGAACATAAAAGTAAAAACCGAAACTGAACCGGAACGAAAATTATTCAATTAGAAACGTAATCGTTAACCGAAACCAAAAAATAGTTCAATATGACTGCGGTTCTAAACGGTTTTTTAAACGAACGAATCAGTTATTTACATTTTTTGTATGAATACATACACTACACGATTATACACCCCGCAAACAATTCCAGCTGTACAGCTATGTAGCTTGCTAGTATATTTTCACTGGTGGCAAGAACTTGGGGTTTTTGGGCTGGAGGCCTTATCGGATCATTCTTCTTCGACATGATCGCGACATGATAATCCAGTTTTTGTGCCTAAATTGCAAGATATGGATATGGACGACATGTGGTTTCAACTAGACGATGCCATACATCCTGTTCAGTTACTGGATGAGTCAGCTCCTTCTTGCGTGAATTTTTGAGACAATCTTTATAATTGTACTTCGTAAATATTCTTATAAACAAAGAATAAATCGAATATTCCTTTAAAACGTAGTTTCGCATACCATTGAACCATTTTATTAAGTTTTCAAGGGAATAATGTTATTGGTTTTTTAATTAATTTATACATTTTAAAATGGATTAAGCTCGTTTCGAATATTATTAACGAGGAATGAGTAATTGTAATTTGCGAGTATTTTTAATTAGAAATCTTGAATGTCAATTGATTATGCAATTAGAAAAGAAAGAAAGAAAAAACTACTAATAACAAAAGCTTAAGTCTTTTGTAGCGTAAAATGCATACTAATTAATGAGTAAATATTAAAAATCAGAGAATCTAGATCGTCGTTTCGTTGGAAAATTAGTTCAAATACATATTTGTATGAATTTCTAATTGAGACTAAATTTAATCAACGTTTTTTTTTTGTTCTTATTTGAATTTAAAATTAACACAAAAATTATGAAAAAAAAATTAAAATTTTTAATTCAAAAAGGATTTTCTTCGTTTTTTTTTTTTTAATAAAAAATAATAATAAAAAAATAATAAAGAAAAACAAAAAATTATAAAAATAAAAAACTTAAACGAAATCTCACATTGACTAGACGTTGAAGTGTGGCGACATAAGAGTTCTCACTGTGAACAATAGCCGCAACAATATGTCGCCGTTTAAGTTGTTGCTGAGACAAACCTGCAGGCGCTGTAGGAAGTGCCGGTGTTATAAGACGACTATGCGGTCTGGCTGTACCATTTGCTCGACTGCCTGGTGGTATCATTAAATCCAATCCAAATGTATGAGCTGGATCATCCTCATTCTATCAAAAACAACAATTTAAAAACTATAGTACAAAAATAAAATTTTTATATAAATCTTACTTCAGGTAATTGAGGCATCTTTGTTCCAGTATTTAATGTCCCGCCGCCACTATTCACTGTTGTAGCAACAGTAGCTTTTGGTGATGCATGTTCAGTAGTAGTATCAGTAGCATCAATACTACCAGATGATGATGAATTTCTACCATCACGTCCGCCAACATCATATTGATGTGTCGAACCACGACGTATTGAAAACCATCTTGATAGACGACCACCTGGTGATTCACCCGGCGTTGATGTATCTTGTTGATGTGTTGCTGTTGCTGCTGCTGGCATTGTTGTTGATTGTAGTCCACTTGTTGAATTGTTTATTCCACCAGACGACGATGTCAATGTCGTCTGTTGTTGCTGTTGTTGTTGCTGTTGAGGTTGATGTGTTCCACTGTTTCCTCCTCCACTTCCACTTGTCCGCCATTTGTCAAATGACAAATGCTGTTTTGCTTTGTTGAAAGTTGAACGTAATTGACTGTTCCGTTGTTGCTGCGTTGTTATTGATGTTACGCTACGTTCACTAACGTCGTCTTCTTCGTCGTCTGATGTTAAATCGTTTTCACGTTCTGAACACCAACTATCTTCGGAACTATTTATTGTACGTGCTGATGGAGTATGTTCCAGTCTTTTATGTGTAACAGTTGATTGTTGCTGTTGCTGTTGTTGTTGTAGTTGTTGAGGACCACTAATTACTTGTGTAATATTATTACTTATATTTTTACGATTATTTATATTATTATTAATGTGATGGGGTAATATTAATTGATTATGAATTCCGTTATATGATCCACGAGAATTTAATGGGTCCGAACGTCGTATTGATGTATTATGTAATTGTGCCGTTGTAACGGTCGTTGGTGGTGGTATAGATGATGTTATCGGTAATGGATCTTCCCAGGAGCCAGAATTTAATTTCGTTTCATCTAAAAAAGATAAAAAAAGAAAACATTAATATAATTTTATTATAAAAGAATAAAAGATTTAATAATGGAATTTTATACGTTCTCTAAATGAAGACGGAAGAAGAATCTTCATGAATAAAAATCGTTAAAATATCCAAAAATTTAATATCATTCATTTTCTTTGTAATCTTTTTTTTTGATTTCTAAATTTTCTTTAAATGATATCAATTTAGAAAATTTCATCAGAAGCGTAAATTAGTATAAGAAAATTTTGTAATTAATGAAATACTAAATTCCCTGGCATCTGTCCCCTTCTATTTTTCATGAATTGGTGGCTATTTAAACTAAATTAATTGGCTTCTTCCTCATAAGTGAATACTTACATATCACGTTTCAATTCATTTGAGAGACTTATATGAGTTACAGTTTTTTTTGTTTGCCTAATATTAATGTCGTTGTCATTATACTATAATAGTGAAATCTTAAATTCTCTGAAACTGGTCGTGTTGTTGTCGACAATCATCAACAGAGACAATAATATTATTACAAAATTAATATTTCTTTTCTTATATATGTTATTTGTTAAGAGATGATATGTCAACACAATATATGGAATAACATCATGATATATGAGAAGAAAACTTGGGTACACTTAATGATGATTGTTGTAATAACGAATGACCAGGAACAAAAAAAATCAACCATGTGAATCCTATACATTAGTGTTGTAAATGAATTTTTGAAAGGAAAAATTATATTGAAAGTGTAAAACACTTTGGTAGCATATGCCCTATGGTATAGATACTACCAAAGGGTACATAAGTTTTGTCAGAAAGTTTGTAACACATCGAAAAAATCATCGTAGAAAGGTTTTAAGGGTATGCTTGGATAGAGAATCAAAAGTTATTTTGATTTCTGCATGTCCGTCCATCCATATACAAGATAAATCAAAAACGCATTATCCGATTTTGTTGAAATTTACAATGTGAGTTGTTTCTTCCTTAACTTGGTTTGATATTGTATTTCAACAAAATCGATCGAGAGGGAACGAAATTATTAAGCAAAAACTGGGGTGACCAGAAAGTTTTGAAATTTTTTTATATGGATTGACTACATAAATAGACGATGCCATGATAAATTTCATTGAAATCGGTCCAAGGATAGTGGAGAAAGAAATAGTCGTAGGCCTGACCATAAAGTTTTTCCGATATATTTTAAAAACTTATATACCAATTTCAGTAAAATTTGAAAAAGGTGTTTATACTATTAGGCCCCACCCTAGTTCGAGCGAATTTGAAGAAGACGAAACGAAGTCATGTAGAAAATACCTTGAAGTTTTGGTGTTTCTTTCTCAGAGTTAATTCATTAAAGTTTAGATTTGTTAACTATGAATTCCATTTCTATTATAGGGCATCAATAAATCGGCTATGGTCTGATATTACATTACTATATGTTGCGTATATTAATTTAATATAATGAATGTGGAAACGAATAAAAAACACTAGTCTAGAGAATCAATTATTAGTTTTTTTATGGCTAAGAATTTGGATTCTATATTTCCAATATTCATTTTATAGGGGCGGAGGAAAAAAACATTAATAAGAAAATTCCAAAAATATTCTATACTTTTTCAATTATATATTCGCAAAAACAAAAGTTGGCAAACTTCCTGAATTGTAATGTCGTTGTTTTTATATTTTTGTTTCGTACGAAAAATAACAAATTTTAATAATGTAAAAACCAAAGGTTTCTTTGGATTTTTTGCAATTTAGCTAAGTAAACTATATATATATAAGAAAAATGAAGAAAAATACTATCCAGATTTAGATGCTCTTAACTCTACTTGAGATTTCTCTAACGTCATATAAAAATAATCATTTTATGTGTTGTGGACAAGACTCTCCATCCCTAATGATGCAAAACATTTTATTGTGGACGTCAAGAAGACTCCGATGTTGTTGTTAACATTTTTAAAGAAAGAAAAAAAAGCGAAACAAAACAACAAACTGATATCCACGGGCTAAAATATGGTCGAAGAAACCAAGAAATTCTTTTGTTTTTTTATCTGAAGTTTCGACTATTGCATCTGCTCCAGCTGACATTAAAGACACAACAATGTTCCAACTAAAATGATCTTTGAATCCAGACCTGAAGGAACACGTCGCAGAAGGGAGACCAAGCCTTCGTTGGAGAGACAAGACCCTAGCAAACGTAAAAAATTCCAGATCCCTAAGTAGAGAGGATCTGTCCGTGACCGGAAGGATTAGAAGAAAGTACTACATCAGGCCCAGGACTTCCATAGTCTGTAGCGACATCGAAGTAAGTAAGTAAACAAGAGCACACTATCTGAGTGGAAATTTCTGACCAAATTTAGAGGACTGTTGCAATTTACTATCTCGTGAAAATTAGTTTGGTATAACCTGATAACTATTTGTATACTTCTTAATATTCAAGTAGATGAACAATGTTTGTCTGCACTATAAAATTTCGTTTAAAACTATTTTCATAAAGAAGAAAATGCAAATTTTCTTATGACGTATTTTATATGGGGAAAAAGAAAAAAAGGAAAATTTTTCTCTATCACTGACGCACTAACAAAATATTGGCATGAAATAGTTTCTATTCTTTGAAATTTTAAATTGAATTTTCTTTATTGTATATTTCCTTACTGAGTGAATGAATGAACAAGAAAAACCACAACAAAAATCAATCGATGAAAAGATGAATGTCTTGAGATTTTGTGGTGTCGTCTTCTTTTCTTTTTCTTTGTGGTATGTGCAAAATTTTCACTCGAAAGGCATTTTTAAGTATTGTTTAAAAATCGAATTTACACAAAACATATAATCAAGATATTTTCAATTTTCCTTATTTAAATATAAGAACTATTTTCGTAAAGAATTTTGTATTCCAAAGGAAAAATTTCATGCATTAGTAATGGGGCAGTCGAGTCTATAGAAAATGTTTCTCGACATTATAAATATTCAACTTAATTTTCTAAATATAAAATAAATTGCGTATTTAAATTATCTGATTTAGAAAGCTTTGCATTTAATTGAATTGTTTTAAGAAGAGAGTTTAATGCATTTTCATGCATTCACGGACGTATATAATCAATTATATTGGAAAAAGTACTGAATTACTACTGTGAACAAAAAATATCGAAATTGGATTATTTAAAGTACGTACACAAAGGATGGATCTATGGATACGACACTGAAACAACAGCTCAACAATCTAGTGGATATTTTGCCAAAGAAGAAGAAACCGACAAAATCCCGTCGAAAACGGCCATGAATCATAAATGCATGTTACCCAACTTTTTTTGATTATCAAGCAGTCAAACTGTTAACAAGGAATATTATTTAAGCGGCAAGCCTAGGCATAGATATTCCAATAAGTTCGTGAAACTTGCTAGGTTTGCCATAAAAATTGGATCGTTGTAAAACCAAATCTAACAAATTGGTTGGAAAAAGATTAAAATGTTTTAACTTTTTGTAGGTAAGGTGTTGTAAGTTTGCCAAACTTGTTGGTTCGGTAGCATCGTTTAATGTTTTTTTTTCGTCATAATAACGCTCCTGCTTAACTTCGTTCATTGTACGCGAATTTTTGACCAAACATTCAAAAAATATCATTCCATAAGCATCACATATTCACCATCAATGTGATATTTTCCCGTTCGCTCGGTTGAAATTACCATTTCGTGGTGGACACTGCTTTGAATTGATATGAAGAAATAGAAAGGAATTTGCTACTTAAGGGCATACCAGAAATTGATTAACAGGGTTTTTTCTACCACTGGAAAAAATTGTAGTACAAAAATTCATTACAATAGAAGGAGGAGGGAGATTACTTTGAAAGG
Source organism: Xylophagus ater (assembly GCA_963422695.1). NCBI lineage: Eukaryota > Metazoa > Arthropoda > Insecta > Diptera > Xylophagidae > Xylophagus > Xylophagus ater. Next base: position 7,614,083 of record OY730478.1, read on the forward strand.
GATCAAAAATAAATTTTAAGGAATAAATTTAAAAACTTATATATAGGTACCGTGTTCGACAATTGAAGTGTCCGTCTAATTCAAAGCGCTGTCAAATGTAAACCGCACACATCTTGCAATACTAAGATTTGACATGAATGTCGCTTGACATATTGTCTGTCAGTAGTACAAATTATTTGTTGGTAAAAAGACGAATTTTTTGTACAATGAACCTTAAACAAAATTCATATGTTGCGCTTCATTTGATAATTGGAAAGTGATACATCGAAATTCACCGTATTGACCAGATCTCTGAATCCGTTGGATTATTCCATTTGGGAATTTTACAAGCAGCGGCTTGGTAAAAAAAACACTTTGACCGGTTTAGAAAAAGATTTGACTCATGAATGAAACCATTTAAGCCAAGACATCGTGCGACCAATTACCGGACCAGGTATTTTAATCAATGCCGATATTTTTTGTTCGCAGTAACATAGTATACAGTGTGTTCTTTAGGGTCTTTAAACATTTTTCCTAACAAAATTTATATGAAATTTTTAATGTTATTTTTAAAGTGATATACTTCCTAATTGAAATAAGAGAAATAACGAATAGAACTTAATTAGTTTTCTTCTTTATGATCTTTGTACAGGAAATTCAAATTGTATATTTGAATTATTTAGCATGTATCTTTAGTAATTAGTAAATTGTTTACGTTACTAAATTATTTATTATTTACTTTTCTGAAAATATTACTGAATAAAAACTGAACAAAAAAACAAAAATTAAAAAAAAATCATTTTTAATTTATATTTTTTACGTAATTGTAATAATTTGTTACGAGGAAATAATTATCAATTCTATTTAATTAAGAAAAATTGCGAAAACTTTTAACAATACATATTTTTAAGATAAATTTTAAAAAATCAAATTTTTTGACAGATTTTCCAAGGAGAAAAAAAAAATATGATAGAATAAGTTTATTTCTCTTTTGTAAGTAATTAATTAAAAAAAAATTACTTTCATTGGAAAATTTAAAAATAAGAAAAAGATTTTTTTTTTTTTTTAATGAAAATTTATTATTTTAAGCAAATTTTTTAATGGTTCTCGGTGTTTTTAAATTAATTAATTATCATTGTTTATTTTATTTTTTTAATTAAAAATATTATGAATTTTATATTTTTTTGTTTGTGAAAAACAAAAATGAAATCTTTACAAAAGTTTTAAAAACTTTACAAGCGAAAGTTTGCAAATATATTTTTTTTTGTTTTTTAATTAAAGTGAAAAAAAGCACTCATTTTTATTGGATTTTTATATATTTTTGTTGTCGGTTCTATTTTTTGAATAGAATTTTTATGTGGTATTTCTTTTATATAAGCGTAAGAGCAAGATTAATTTAGATTAATTACTTATGTAGTTGAGTCGAATGACGTCAATAATGGAATAAGAAAATGGATGAGTTCTTCAAAATTTTTATGTAAAAAATGCAATTGAAATGAATTTGTATAAAGGATTTATACGAAAACTTTGAAAATCTACCAGGAACGGAATAATAGATCTGCTAGGAAAATGGCAAAAGATTATCAAACAAAAAATGAAGAATATATTTTTTTTATTTTCTAAAACCTAAACCTTGTTTATATCTGACATTTATCCACCAAATGTAATTCTCTGACACTTGTTATAAATTCTCCTTTCGTATAAAAATTACTACATAGAGATAGCGCCTCAGAAAAGTATCTCCGGAATTTTTCAATAAAACCCAATATGTTAAATAAATCATCAAAATTGTCTTCTTTAAAATAGTCCCACCAGTTGATGCGATACACATATGCCAACGATTAATCCAGTAGTCGAAACACTTCTTATAGGCATTTTCCGGTATAGCCTCCAGCACATTCTGCGAATTTTGTTTTGAGACTTCATTTGACTTAAAACGTGTCCCACGAAATGGTAATTTTAACTAGAGGAACCGGAAAAAGTCACAGGAAGCCATATCTGTCGAAAACGCTGCTTGATCGATCACATTTACTGAGTTTTGGGTTGGAAATTTGCGTACAAACATCAATGTGCGGTACGGCGCTTATTATCGGTGCAAAATCCAAGAATTGTTCTTCGACGAATTTGGTCTTGATAGTCTGGCCACGACATTCCAAGAAAACAAAAAAAACATTTTCCCGTTTTCGCTCGTTATCGGAACAGCTATTCCCAAACTTTTTGGCTAGTTTGCATGTCAAACTCACGTCTCGTTACCCATTATAATGCGTTTCATGAATGTAAAGTCCAAATCGGCTTATTGAAGCATATCTCTAACAACTTCTTTTTCAAGAAAATTTAAGAAAAATCGCAGAGCACACTTGAACTCAACTAACACGAAACCAACAATTGTAAAGAAACTGGATGACAGGTCACGCCCAAATTTTTGCGTAATAATTAGATACATTTGTAGCAAAAATACATTTTTTCATATTTTTTACGCGGGATTTTTAAATGAACAATTCCGGATACTTTTTTGAAAGAATGTCAGATATATAAACAAGGCCTTAAATTTCTGTTTCTATTTCAATTAGAAAACTTTTTCATATATATAAAATTCCCACAATTAATTAATATTATTAATATTCTAAGCAGCGAAAATTTATATATTATTAAGTTTAGTTCTTGTTATTAAATCACACACCAACCAACACGTTTCATCGTGATAATAATAATAATATTAAAATAAATTAAAAAAAACATTTATTTAATTAAAATTAAATCGAAAAATGGATTTAGAAGAAAAGTTTATTAAAACCAGCTTAAATAATGTTAATTAGAAAATGAAATAAATTAGTTTTTCACAGATTAATATCTCCTCTTTAAAATCAATTATAATGAAATGATTTAATTATGTATATTCAAATCCTCTAATTTCCAAACAGTACCGACTCAGTAGCATACCAAGATGATGTCACAAATCAGGAAGGAGACGTACTGATTTTTTCTATCATTCTTATCAGGCAACTCCATTAGACTTTTTTCAAGACTTATTTCAAGACTCAAAAAATTCAGTCCGACTGAAAATAAGTCTTGAAATAAGTCCAATGGAGTCGTGGGATTAAGTAAATGATTAATAGAAGAAAATGTTTTGTTTATAAAATTTTCAAAAACTTGTCTAATTCCTCAGCGCTTCAGAGTTTTAGGTCTCTCCTCTAAATAATTAATTCTAACAAAATTTCAACGGATTTTTATTAAATCTTACAAAATGTAACTCGGATATGAAAAATTGGATCAATTTTATGATTAAAAAAAAAACTAGTTACGATGAAAATCTCATTTAGTTTGATTAAGATCGGATTCGGATAAAGTTTTATCGTGATTGTGACTCAGATTTGCATTTAATGTAAAACTAGTTATATTTTTGTTTTTTTTATGGTTGATTCCTACACGAATCGAAAAAGATTCTTAAAGTGGCGTTAAGTAATTTATTCCAATTGAATGAAAGTTAATATACAGAGTGTTGTATGACTTCGTGACAATGTTTTTCTTTAGATAAAGGAAATTTAACAATACAATAGCCTTTTTTTTTACAAATAGTAGATCTTCTGTTTATTTAGTTAAGATACAGTTAAATTTCCTATTTGGGATGAATAATCGACTACGAACTCGAAGTCGAAGTCTTTCCACACTACTCTATTTGAATCCATAATAGGGTTTATTCAGTTCGTGTAACTTTAGTATCCGCAGTCATTTTAGATAATTGAAAGCAACTACGGAACGATTTGTTTCCCTACTCATTGTTTAGTTGCCAATTTGACTTTTGATCAAGCGTACGTATTTTATTTCCTTGTAAATATCCTATTGTTCGCAATTCATAGGTATAATATTTTTGGAGGAAGTTATATGAAAAAAAACGACCGAAACTGAATTGACATTATGTCCTCGTATCTGTGTGTAGCGTTCGTAAAAACTGGAGCAGAAATCAAAGTGTCCATCAGCATCTGTAAAGCTTTTTGTGGATCAAGATTCATTTGGCTGACTCCGTTATAAGAGATGCCAACCCGGAATAGTTAGATATGAATATTCTATACAAGTCGGTCATTCCCAAAATTCGTCGTATCTGCTTTGGAGAAGATAATACCGGGACATCTACGCGCCATCGCGAAATAAAACAAGTACATCTAACCCTCGATTTACACGATAGATTGACTTCCCGTAAATGTTGTGTAGATTGAAATCGTGCAATTCGAATCAAAAATAAAACATTCAAAAAAATAAGAAAAGTCTTCTGTTAAACTGACATAAAGTATGGTAAACGGAAGCTTTTCCTGATTTCTTCAAACGTGTTGAACCGAAATCGTGCAATTCCAATGCCGTGTAAATCAAGGGGAAAGTGTATAAGAATATGTATTCCTTTATAACTGAACTTAGGTTACTCCAGTGACTACATAAGGTTGTGTGTCCGCAAGCAACACTCTGTATTCTTAAATATAATTTAATTTTCATTTTTTTAATAATTTTTATTATTTGTTTTAATCGTTTGCTCTCGATTGATTTTTTGGTAGGAGGTGGTAGTGATTGGTGGTTGCAAACCAAATACTGTGCCTAGTTCCTTATTGTTTTTTTTTTTTAATAAAAAAAAAAGTATGCGAAAAAAAGGCGTATGGGAAAAAACATGTTTTAATATGCCTGCTGGATAAAAAAACAGGTGGGTTCAAAGATAATTTATTTTAGGTAATACACACGGATGCTGATAGAACTGTGCATAATTTAGCTACAAAACTAATGAAATATGCAAAATTTATTACATATCAGATTCAGATTTTTCTTTTTTTTTGCGAGTATCTTAAAAGAAAACGATTTTATAGGGCATACCAAAATGTATTAACATAAAAAGACAATCCTTTTTTTTTTGTTTTTATACTTTGGAGGAAATGTATTAGGCACGTATAATAAGTAAAAGTTTTTTTTTTATACTATGTTAATTTTGTTCTCTAAAATATATTAGATTATAATTTTACATGACTTTTTTTTTTTTATTCAAATATTTATTGCTTGAAGGTATCGAAGAAAAAAAACAACACTACTGAAATAATATGTGAAGTGAGACATCATCTTAAGAAGATTGACATTTTAATGTCACTTTCTATAAAAATATTGATTTTCATTTTTTTTTTTAATTAATTTAAAAAGATAAATCATATTTTTTGATACACCTCGAAAAAAAAAAAATGATTTCTAATGAAAATTAATTTTCTAATGCATTCATAATCAATATTTAATTATGTAAAAATTTTTTTAATTTTAATATTGTTGGTTTAATAAAACTTTATAAAGCAATTTTGCTGATTTTATTCATTCATAAAGTTTTTAGAGAAAACTTTCAAAAACAAAAAATCAATATTATTAATTAAAGAATTTCCTTTAGTTTTAATAATGCTAAACATACATTTTTGAGTGTTTTTAAAATTCTGTTGGAGAAGAAAATTAAAGTACATTAAATACCCTCAATTTACGTGGTATTAATTTACGTGATTAGAAAATGTATGATAAGCTAAGTTTTAGAAACTCTAAAAGCTCTTAAAATAGTTTGCCATAAAGTGTAATCTGTTATAATGTTCAAATTTTCGTTATAAAACCTTTTTGAATTTTACGAATCTTTATTGATTCATATCTTTGCTGACTGGACTCTATTACTCTATTATTCCACGTAAAAAAGAAACCGCATGAAAACGAATATTCCGTAAGGAACTGTAAGTAATATTCCTCTAACCTACTCCACCCTCCCGACACTAATGATGATGATAGCACGGCTTTCGTCAGGTATGAGTGACATGAGTGAGCTACATTGGATCTTTTGCAAGGAATTTTTAGGAACTCTTGCCATGAGACCTAGTGCTCATGTTGGGTGGAGACTGTTGGGAATTTTGCATGCCTTTGTGCTCATTTATATCTTTGATAGCATATACATTCGATTCATCGTTTATTCGATGTGTTGTTGAATGATATCTTGCATTGCCTGTAATAAGAATATCTAAAGTGTTAAAAAGTAAATTCGACGACGACGTTTCATTTCAGGCTCTGATATAATTTCGTTTCTGTTGAGTTATTTCAGGCAAAACTAGAAACTCACTGTCAGCTCTGCTCTCTTTAGATGTGAGAAAAGAACGGAAATAATTCAAATCTTTTTTTTACTAGTGTTTGTTTCATTCGTTATTCAATTTGACATTTTAGAGATTTTGATCTTGAAGAATTTCTGACAACATCGAAAAATCAGATCCAGAAAGCGAGAAAACTCTACATTCTCGGTCAACATTTTCTGGAATGGAACCAAAACAATTTTGAGAGATCAACATTTCTTTTTTTTGGAGAGAAGAACGAAAAAAAATTCCAACTTGCTTTGAAAATTGGTATAAAATCCAGATTTACTTTAATTCATTAAACACAAAAAAAAACTAAAATAATAAAATTCTAATTTTGTAGGAGTTTAGGTTAAGACAATAATTAAAGGTCCAAACAGATTGACGGATTCACGACGCATTAAATGTCAAATAGATTTGAAATGTATATGTTTTCAATTAGACTGCACAGAACGCCGCGAATTCACGACGGATTCACGAAGAATTATTTTTAATACAATCTGAAAATGGAAAACCGTGAATCCATCATTCTGTTCCCCGCATAAGATTTGTACGGTTTAAATAATACTAAATTCTTGTAATAAACGGCAAATCACAAAGAATTTGTAGTTCCAAACGTTTAGTTAGAGCCGTCTTTAGTAGTACTCCAAAGATTCAGGTTGTATTAATAACCCTAGCCGTCCCAAATATCACATACATTTTCTTTTTATATAACAATTTCTTATTTAACTTACATAATTTATGAGAAAACTGGAAATATTATATAGTATAAAAAAACACTCGGTTTGTCCAAAAATTTTAATTGAATCTAAAGTACATTATTATGTAATTTAATTAGTATTTAATTTTATAGTTTTTACTTTTTGTAGCACAAAATAATTGAATCTAATGGAATTCCTCCGGCGCTGTTTTTGTTTTTTTCCTCCCAAATATAAAGTTTGTGAGAAACTTTATTTTAGTTTTTTTCAGTAAAGTTTCGAAGAAATTCGGGTAAATCTTTCTGGTTTTGTCTTTCAATTTTTGATATAATTTGCACTAATTTTCGCGAAAAAGTTTTTTTAACTATAAATAAAATGATGCTTGAAGCACAACAAAAGTATAATAAAAACTTTATTCAATGATATTTATCCATTGGGTCTATTTTAATGAGTTTAATAAAAGTGCTTTAAGGCCTAAAGCGACAAATTATAAGTGAAAATTACTTTTATTCCCAATAGAATCATTTTATTGTTGAAAAAGAACATATTTTGTTGTTATTTATGGATTTTAAGTGTTAAGTGTTTTTTTTTAGATTTTCAACAGATTTTCTTTCCGAATTTGAAATAAAAAATAAGAAAATATACAGATCTTAAAATGAATGATTTAAAAATTAACAGAAATTAGCAAACCATTCAAATAAATTTCAAGATCAGAGAAATATCAAAGGTAAACACAATTTTTGGTGAACGTTTGAAATTTTTCAAAATGTTTACAAAGCATTAGAATTGAGTCGAATAACCTTGTAACCTTGCTAATTTTTTGAAAATGAAACTATTGGGAAATTCTTTTTTCATTTTAAAACTGGTAGCAACATAAATTATTGTAAACTACAATGAACCCGGAGTGGTTTGGTCTTCTTCACGGTAAATAAATACAATCAAATGAACTTTAAGAGAGTTGAACGGAATACAAATTATTACATAAATTTAGTTTAGACTTGTATTGCTTTTGTTATTATCTATTTGGAACTTTATTTTAGGATTTCAAAAGGCCTCAAGTAACTCTTAAAGAGTATTGTAATTATTTAAAACTAATATTGGATGACCGAAAAAGTCGTTGCGTTGAACGAAGAACCGAGAAAAGTCATAGGCTTCTTTTAAAGTTAAATTTACACAATAAAAAACGAGTTTTACAGATACCTAAAGAAATGGTAGTCTGATGCTACAAGATCAGGACTATATACTGTGAATGAATCAAACTCTCTCCATTTATGACAAAAGACCAAACTTGTCTGTGTCCTAGATGAGGCGATTCCCATTTTTGGATGGTTTCTTGATGCTTTTCAATGTTCGATTTCGATATGGAAATATTCTAAACAAACTCTCATGTGTTGGTAATCCATCACTGATTGAATTCGATTAATCCCTTTATTTTGTCGTCATCATGAACACAATGACTTTTTGGCCTATCCAATAGAGTTTCATTTAAAATTACTGATTTTTGATAACATTTTAAAATATTTAAATTTTAAAAATACGCGCTTTTGTATCTAAGCTAAAATATCCGCTAATAATGTATGGAATTTATATGAATTTTTAATTTAATAACAAAAATCATGGTTAAAGACTTTAAACTTGAAACTTTTTTTTATTTCCTAGTTTAGGCAGTGCGTTTCTAAAAAGAATAATTTATATAAACTTAATATCAAAGATTCTTTTGTATTTTTTCTCATCATTCAATTAGAATTGTTTTTGTTCTCACAATTTAGAAGACGGATTAATAAAAACAATGCAAAAACAAAAGCTTATTTCTTTCCATTCAAATACAAAGTGCAAAAAATATAGGAAAACAGAAAAACTTTTTCGTAAAATATTATTTTGAGATCATCCACAATTAAAAATGTTGTCATTCAATTCTGACTGAATTTAAAGACAGAGACACCATTTTTAATACACAAAAACAAAAACCTGTCTTTAAATATTTCGGGTTTTTATATGATTAAAATAACAGGCCAATTGACAAGTCCCCGGCCTGACACATAGATGGCGGTACTAGAATTAAATCCATATGATTTTTAGTTAGCCCTAACCTTCAAAAGACGCGTGTATAAATTTGACAGCTGTCGGATCATTAGTTTGTGAATTATAGCATTTTGAGTGAAGCAACTTTTGTTATTGTGAAGAAAATGGATAAAAAGGAATTTCGTGTGTTGATTAAACATTGCTTTATGGCCAAAAAAAATACCGTTGAAACGAAAACTTGGCTTGATAATTATTATCCGGACTCTTCACCTTCGAAATCCATCGTTGGAAAATGGGGTGCCTTTTTAAATCTGGTCGTACAAGCCTTGAAGACGATCCATGTCAAGAACATCCAAAAAATGTACCAACAACAGAAAAGATACAAAAAATACAGGATATGGTTTCGGAAGACAGACGAGTGGGTGTGGATAAGGTAGCTGACACCCTAGGCATCTCATATAGACCAGTACATCACATCTTAGCTGAAGTTTTAGGTTTCAAAAAGCTCTGTGCAAAGTGGCTGCCGCATATTCGAAAAATGGAACAAAAACACATGCAAATGCGACTTTCTCGAGAACATTTGGAGCATTTTCGAAAGGATAAAGTGGATTTTGTGCGCGGATTCATCACTATGGATGAGACTTGGGTCTATCACTATGATCCTGAGTCGAAAGCAAAATCAAAAAACCGATAATTCGGCTCCAAAACGGGTTAAGGCCCAAAGATCAGTGAAGAATGTTATGGCATCAGTTTTTTGGGATGCAAAGGAATTTTGTTGGTGGATTACCTCCAAACTGATAAAACAATAAACTCAGATTATTACTGAAACCTTTTGGACTAATTGGATGTAAAAATTCGTGAGAAAAGATTTAAAGAAGAAAAAGTCATTTTTCACCAAGACAATGCACCGTGTCACAAGTCAGTGAAAACGATGGCAAAAATCCATGAATTGGGCTTCGAATTGCTTCCGCATCCACCGTATTCTCCAGATCTGGCCCCCAGCGACTATTTCCTGTTCTCAGATCTCAAAAGAATGCTTGCTGGGAAGAAATTTTCGTCGAATGAAGAGGTGATCGCCGAAACTGAGGCCTATTTGGAAGCAAAGGACAAATCGTACTACAAAAAGTTGGAGGATCGCTATAATCAGTGTATCACCCTTGAAGGGAATTATGTTGAATAAAAAAAACGAATTTTGCCAAAAAAATGTGTTTTACTATGGTAGGCCGGGGACTATTCAATTGACCTGTTACTATAAAAAAGAAAAATGTTATATTTTTAACACCAAAATATTTCAGTTTGTAAACCTCTGAATGCGCATTTTCATACAGCAACAACCCAGTTCGTTCCTTTTTGGAATATATAAATTTTTCCAATTTGCATAAAAATTATTGAAACTAGAAAAAAACTATATAAAAACATATAGTAACTGAAAATCGGCCTATACCCAACTTTTTGATGCCCTATGAAGAAATGGGACAGAAAAATTGCCTAAACTAACATTATTTTAAAGTTTTTTCTTCATAACTTTGTTTTCTCTTTTAAAAATTTCTTCTAATTTGCAGGTAACCCAGACCCTGATAGCATAAGTCTAATCTGTAAATTTTATTCCAATCGGTGTATTAGTTTATAAAGTATGTACATCAAAAAAACTTTAAGGACAGACTTATTTGCTCCTAGGATTATTTCTTTCTCCACTATCCTTACACCAATTTGACTGAAATTTAACATGGTGTCGTCTATTTGTGTAGTTAACCTATATAATTAATATAAACAAAATTGGCTCGCAAATTTTCCAATTAAATCCTAAGAACCATAAACAAAAAAACGACAAAACTTTCTGATCACCCTGGTTTTTCCTTTTTAACTTTGCTCCCCCTGGATCGATTTTGCTGAAATGCAATACCAAACCAAATTAAAGAATAAGCAACTCACATTGTAAATTTCATCAAAATCGTATAACGCGTTTTTAAGTTATCTTGTATACGGACGGACGGACAAGCAGAAATCAATATAACTTTTGATTCTCTTCTACACAACCATACCCTTAAAACCTTTCTACGACGATTATTTCGATGTGTGTTACAAATGGAGTGACAAAACTAATATACCCTCTGGTAGTACCTACCATAGGGCATAAAAATATGATATATTACTTTTGACCTAGCTATATAGAGTCGAACACAGCCTTGCTAGACAGTAAATATTTAAAAAGAAAATATATTTTTATAATGTAGTACAAAGTGCGGGAACATATATTTCAGGGCGGCATTTTCCTTTTGAAATTGCACTTACTTATATAATTGACATTTTCACATTCAAAATAGAGAATGCAAAACGATTAGATTGAAATTAACAAGAAAATGTGAAATAAAAACAAATCATTTGTTTACGATGTTTGTAAATGGAATTGAATTACGTAAGAATTTTAACAGGTCGAACGAACTTGTCAACATTTGCATAAAATCTCCATCAATATATGATATAAAATAGCAATTTTTAAGTGATTGCAATTTAATTGAAATTATCCGAAATACGATAATTGTAAGGTGTATACAACTTTCGGAAAAAAAAGAAAACCAAAAAACTAAAGCCTTGTATACACGATGTACAAAAATTGATAATTTAAGATTATTATTAGAGATCAATAACGGAGGATGTATTTGCATCCTTTCACGTGTGAACTAGACTGACTTATTAGCATTTTGTATGACTTAAGGCTTCGTAGGTAAGTTAGGTTATTGATATAACAAAAGATGAGCTAAAATCATGATTATGAATTCAGTTATAGGAATAACCAAGTAAAATACTATTTACAGGCTTTTTTTTGAAGATAGGACTAATTTCTAGCCTCTCACATAATAGCATAATTATATCTGCAAAATGTAACTGAAAAGATTTTTGTTGTAGTTATAAGCTACAATGTGAATGTCTGTCTAGAGTTTGAGTTTTTAACCCGGGCTTCAAATAAAAAAAGCTTTAAAAAATATATAAATTTTCATCAAGAAATTTTAAACTTCCTATTTCCAAGCACGCATTAAAATGGATACCGACGTTCAGCCTAAGGAAACTGTATTTATTTAATTACCAGGTCGATATCGTGGTCGTGGCTAAATGAATAATACATTGATTTATGAAGCCTGTGATCGTCGGTTCAAATCCCAGGTTCTTAATTTAAATTTGTGATTACAGTACCCTAATCGTATTTTGCAGGACAACACATTAAACTGTTTTGCTCGTGTTGAGTTAAGAGCATAACTACAAAAAAAATTTAGATAAAAAAGGGATACAATGGGTCTTATCCAATACCCACCGTCATTATAAAATATAAAAACCAACTCAATAATAAAATTGGTTTTAATAAAACAAAAAAAATTGTGTGACTATGGCTTTAATAAGCCATAATAGTGATCGAATGGTCGCGATTTTTAAATCGATTAGATACAAATCGAATGTAGGCTAAATGAATATATTCGATTTGTATTTATTTAACCAAATCCACATCAAATTTTGTCACACATATGAAAGTGAAGGGTTTGCTGTGTGCGCTTTTATAAATTATACTAGAATTTTTTTTTTGTAAACAAATAATAGGGTGTCCCAATAATAGCCCAAGATTTAATTTGCGTAATTTGAAGTGTGTATATCTTGGGTATTTTGCATCCTATAGATACGACCCATATCTCATTCGATGATCAATTTAATAACGAATTAAATGCCATTCACCGTTTTCAAAAATATTCCTTTAAAGGACAGGAAATACAAAAATTCTCTAGTATGAAGGTATACGAATATATCTCAGGTATTCTGGGTTCTACAGGTATGATCCATACCTTATTCGACGAGGATTTTAATAATTAATTAAATAAAGAATGCTTCGAAAGAAACGCACGATTTGAATTTTGTGGAATTGTTTTTTTGACGACAGAAGGCAGCGATCGAAACTCGACAACTGTCAATAATAATGTCGTTCTTTCGTACAGAGAGTTTCATGGCTATTAATAGCAACAGTGGCAGATGACAGATGTCAAGATTTTAGTAATGTCAACTTAATGAAACGAAAATAGCGCGAAATTTAAATCTGCTGGTATTATTGTGACATCCGATATATATGAATTGGAATTAAATACAGAGTGCATACCAAGAAATGTAATAATTTTAAACAATTTTTTCTTCATCACAAGGCAATAGAAATATTACACAAAAAAAGTCTTAATATACAAAATTCTTCTTAATTTTTTTTTTTTAAAAACCGGAAATATAATTTGATTAAAATTATTAAATCATTTTTATTTGTAGACGAGAAAAAAAAAACATAATAAAAATAAAAATTTAAATAAATTTGTTTCAAATTTCATATCAAGATTAAAAAAAAAAATCTATATTTTAAACAAATTAATTTGCAATTGATTTAATTTCTATCATAATTAGTTTTTGTGTATGTATTTTGTTTTGCAAAAAGAAAAGACAGAAAAATAATCCACTCCCATGTTTTAATAATCATAATTATTAATTTTCTTAAAAAGATTATGTAAAAAACCGCACACAAAAATTGTTGTAGGTGTAAAAAATGACTAATTATTCAATGATTAGCTTGTTTCACGATATTATATTTGAATAAATTAATTATAAATCATTTTGCAAATTAATCAATCAATATTTTTCTATTAAATTCAATTAGGCTACAACAACAACAACAACAGCATTTATGATTTTCTCTTTTTATTTTGATCTAAAACTTAAAATAGGGAAAAAGGATTTTGATATGATAATGATGATGATTTTTAACTTCTCTACAGAATTTTATTCAAATAAAAAAAAAGAGTGTAAGAAGGAATAAGAAACCATCAACCAGTTTTCGAAACCATCAAACACGAACTAGCCACACAAATGCGCATACTTCTTTTTGACGTTTCCAGAAAATTCTAAGAATAAGTTTCTTGACGTTTCTAAAAGTACGTTTCCATGCATATTCTCGAACTTGGACGATGAGTATATTTTTTTTCGAAACCACCAAACACGAACTAGCCACACAAATGCGCATACTTCGTTTTGACATTTCCAGATAATTCTAAGAATAAGTTTCTTGACGTTTCTAAAAGTACGTTTCCATGCATATTCTCGAACTTGGACGATGAGTATATTTAATTGGAAACACCGAAGGAATTGGCAAAGTTCAATTCAGAACTTCATCAGTGATGATCAGAGAGATTTCGGAAAGCGATTACAACAGTTGAAATCAAACGGAAAATGAAATATTAAACTGATTTGGATAAATTAGTAAAGTAATAAGTAATTAATGTTGTTTTTCGATTGTAAATAAAATTATGGATAAATTAATTTGGTATTTTGATAGACAAATGTATTTTTAAGACTAATTTGTAAAAGCACAGAAATAATTGTAAATAAAGTTTTTTACACCAAATTCACATAAATAAAAAATGTTATCATTTTTATAAAACATCGAACCAGAGGGGTAGTAGCACGCAACAATATTTTGAAAGTAAAATTATGATTGATTGTAATTAATCAGAAACCGTGTGACAGTATATTGCAAAAAAGAAAAAAAGTAACTAAATACCTGTACCTATCTGTATTAATATTAGATTGGATTAAAATTTGTTAAAAACACCCACGCGAATATTATATATTTAACATGAATTTAAACATAGTTTATCTATGCTCTGATTTTTATATTAAAGAAAAAAAAAAAAGGAAAAGAAAGCCCACGTAATAACAGAAAAAAAAAACAGTATTGTAAGTACACTAGGTAATTCGTATAAAATGTAGTCCAACATATGTTAGTACATTCTCAGATCCTAATACTATTTTGTATTATAAATAAATTGACCTTGTGATATATATCTTTTTTCAAAATACCACCCACTATCGATTGATTCTTGCAAAAATTTAATAAAATAACAAACAAGCTTTCTAATTAGTTAATTACTTAAAATCGGTTCTCATTTTGATTCCTTTGATTTACAAATCAAAACAAAAAATTGTAATCGAATTTGTTTTCTTGAATATAAAATCTTTATTTAAAATTATTCCGTCATAGGTTCAAGGAATTAAAGTCAACCAAAACTTCAAAATAATACTAGTCAGTGAAGTAATTTCTGATAATAAAATGTTCGTTTTAAAAATTAAATCTTATCAATTTGCTAATAATTGCGATTGAATTCCCAAGAAATTTAATGAAAACAACAAGACAGTCAGGCGACATGAGACGGGTTCTTTTTTTTACTATAGCAGTTCTGAAACAGATGTAAAATTTACATGGAATACAATATAACTCTTTTCCATTTCTAATTTCGAATCCTAACATATCGAAATTCAGTTTTGAAAACTATCAAACAGAAAGTGTTAAGAATTAGTGAATCCCAAAAATGTCATTTTTTTTACGAGACTACGTTAGATCACATACATTTTTGATGACCTAACAAAAATTAAGAGAGCCTGATTGGAAACTTTTAATGCAGCCACCGTATAGTCCTGACTTTGTACCATCTGACTGATATTTACTTCGATCTTTACAGAACGAACGCCTTTAAATCATGTAAATTTTAGTTAAAAAAGGCTACATTTTTGTATTTTCCACAAAAAATTTGACTTTCATTTATACAGAAAACCAAAAATACAACGACTTTTTGCTGGTCCTTCCAATATTTCTTATTGCTCTGTTCCAGAACAGAACAATGTGAGAACAAACACGACTATTGTTTATACGGAATTAAGACGAATTCAATTTGTTTTAGCAAACTGATTTTGATATATAATAAAATCTGAAGTATGCGCCTTTAATAAAGATGCTGTCTATTCCATATTTCATCACTACTAAAGAAGGAGCCTCCACAGAAGAATAATAATTTGAACGTTTAGAATTTGAACTCGGTTATATTCCTTTTATAGATTTCTCTCTCGTCTCGAAAAATATTATCATAAATGGTCAAAAATTTATTCGATATAGGAATTTTTTTTTTGTTTTTCGTTCATTTAGAAAGGATTCACACCTTCATCAAACTAAATCCGTTTGACATGTGAAATTATTGGATATTTCTTCTGCTTGTTTTTTTTTTTTTAAAGGTTTGTGCGATACCATTTTTTCGATTTAAAAATACAATTTTTCACTTGATTGAAAATAATCCATTGAAAAATGCAAAATTTTTTTGACATTTTTACTAATGGAATGAAATTTTTTGTGTGCAAAAAAGTGGCTCTTAGCTAATATTTTTAGGTATAAATATTTAAAGGTTTGAATCCGATGAGACAGTATAGCATATATAAAAGAAACTCATAAACAACCAATAACCATATATACGCTATAAAACTAACTATAGAAGATGCTGGAGAACTTCACCTATAGATGAGCATTCCTAGAATTTCTGGCTAGCAATCTAGCTATAGTAACTTTTAATAAAAATGAAGAAAATAAATGTGTCACAAATTCAGATATATCATTTGATACCTATTAGTTGAAGGTTAGTAAATAATCCAGGTGGATACTTTAACAATTTAGAAGCAATTTTTAATTCATATAAATATACTATACAGGCGAAACAATTTTCGTGCCCGGACACTTCTTTAGCATTTTATTAGTTCAACACGAATTAATTTTAATATTTTGTCGTGAACATTTTTTTAAATCAATTGCACGATAATTAGTTTAAAGAATTGTATAAAAGCAAAACGAATTTCTAATTAGAATCAACTCAAATCAGTGTTCTAAACCTGTAAACAAGTCTTATCCTCAAACAACAAAATGAAATTCATTTTCGCAGCTTTCTTAATTGCTTGTGGTAAGAAGAAAAACTATTGTTTAAGTGTTTAATAAAATAATTAATAAATTTCTGTTTTATTTTCAGTGATTGCTATAGCATTCGCCATTCCAGCAGCTGAAGCAAAACCATCTCCATCCTATTATAATGGTTATGGGTATGGTTATGATTCTTATCGTCCATACAACTACTATAACTACTATAATTCTTACTACTAAATATTTTCATTTAGGGATTAGAAATTATTTTGAAAAATGTTGATTCTTTAACAAATAAAAAATATTTCTTTAACAAAAAATTGTTTTTATTTGTGATATAGTTTCCAACCTTTTGCACTCAGGAATACTTCCAAACCAAATCATTTTACTGATAGCACACTGTTAATATACCAGATTTCTTCAATTTAACCAGAATAAATGAGACTAATTGAAAATTACTATATCTAAATTTAACGTAAATTCAATTTTGGCTAAGTTTTGTTGCAAAAACTTTATCACACGATCTACGCGGCCAATTCACAGGTCCAAAGCGCGAAATTAACTGTTCACCAAATTGTTCTCGCAATAAAGCCATGGTTTCACGGTCTGTGTGGCAAGTAGCGTCGTCTTGTTGGTACCAAATGTTCTGGACATCACGGGTTTCAATTTGAGGCAGCAAATAGTTCGGTATCATGGCACGATAACGGGCACCATTGACGGCCTTTCTGATTTTTGAACAAATATGGATCGATAATTGCACCAGCCCATAAACCACATCACACCGTGCATTTCTCTTGATAGCTCTTGATAGTTTTCGGTTTGTTCATCGGCCCAAATATGGCATTTTTGCCTATCCATTTAGCCAGAAATGGGCCTCATCGCTAAACAAAATTCTGCGACAAAACAGGGAATCATCATTAAGCTTACAACTCCACAATTTGGAGACGATATGCAGGTGTAAGTTTTTCCATGAAATATCAAACAATACATAACAAAAATACTATGACAGGTTAACACGACTCACGCGTCATCTGTCAAAAAATTCATAGACAAAAAAGTACCTCTAACTGAATCACCCTTTATAAAACTTACTTATACTTTTAGCTAAACTAAACTAAAGAAAATATTGATTAAATAATTTTCTTTTTTCTATTGTTATATCAAAAAAATTGATAAAAATATTGAAAATAGAAAATGTAAATAAAACAAAAAATTTTGAGATGTAATTTCGTTTTATCAATTTTTAGTACCATAAATATCAAAGAATTAGAGATATCCCATTTAGTCTATAAAACTGCGTCAATACGGCGGGCACATAAACATAGAAAAATGACTACAATATAATTATTTCTTAATGTCATTTTTAAGTTCAAATACCAAATTCAAACTTAAAGAAGTTCGATATTAAAATATTCTTCGGGGGTGCGTGAAACACGCTAAAAGTTTATTGACTGTAAATTGACAATAACAACAACAAAAAACAATATATATATATTTTTAATAGTGCTTTAATTAAATATTTTATATTTATTAATATTTTCCATTTTTCTTTTTATTGTCGTTAAGAACATAAAAAACTAAAAAAATGATAAAAAAATATGAAAAATCATTAAAAAAAAATGTTCCAGACAAAACTTACGACTATAAAAACAGGATATTCGAGATAAGATTTTAGAATAGAAGTTTTAAAATGGACAAAGTAATGGGCAGGAAGGAAGTTCTGCGATCGGGGAAATGGCAGACATTGTTGTATTAATATATATTCTTTGAGCAAGAACTGCAATATAATATTTACGAGGGGATTAACAAATGTTCATCTAAGTCACCATTTATATAAAGATTTTCTTTTTATTATATTGATAAGTAAGAGTATATAGTACCGATTGTAATGGAGATCAGAAAAGGGAAAATAAGTGAGAAGTGCTTTTGGGAAGCATGTACCATGTCTAGAAATTTTTTCAAAGATTCTAGACTAATGTCACTTTAGAATGGATAATAAATTTCGTAAAGATGGCCCAAAATATGTATGTCACTGATGAGGAAAATGTGGCTCAGGGAAAGGCAAAAATTGCGCTGAAATCCCATGAACAACTTGATGATTGATAATGTTGCGAGTAATGCCTATTGTCACTTCCGGCACTTAGATCACGAATTCGGTCCATTGTGCACACTGTAGAATGAGTCCTTAGATTATGGGATTGGCCAGCCTCCTGGAGCCTACAATGAAGCGGGATATCCGATTGGCGTAGATCCCATTGATGGTATTTGGTACGATAAGCCGAAAGTTTTGAGTCTGCGGTTTTGAAAAGCTGGACAGTGACAGAGAAAGTGCTTCGCTGTCTCTTGCTCTGCATTGCAGGAATCGCAGGAAGAGTCATCTATCAGAGTCATGGACGCTAAGTGATAATTAAGTCGGCAGTTACAACGGGCTGAATTTTTGCTTTACTGAGAGCTAGCAGTTCTTTCGATTTCTTTTTGCTGGGTTGGCAACCGATTATTTTCGCCTGACGACAGGTATTATTTTGATTCCACCTTGCGATGTGCTTTTGTCATGAACAACTTAGTTTTGAAAGGTCTAAAAAAAAAAACTATATTAAGATTAGTGGAAATTATGTTGAAAAAAGACTTTTTGATTTTTGTTTTTCTTTTTTGAGGTAACCCAAGGAAACTTTTATTACTCCCTCTCCCATATAAAAAATGTACCAAATTTATTTTGGTCGGGATATAATTCTGAAAATATCGAAAAAACATATATTCCCGAAATATGTATTTCAAAAATAATAACATTTCCAATGAAAAGTCGTTTACAAGGATTACTTATGATATGATGTACATTAAAAATAGGAATTTGTTAATTTAAAATTTTACCTTGTAGATAAAATTACAAGTACAATAATTATTGAGTGCCAAAAGGCAAATTCCTTCTAAACATGTATGTAATAGATATGTCAAATTGGAAGTAATTCGTGGATGACATTTTGACAAGTTATATGTTGTTCAGTTCATCGAAATCCATTCTCATTTAGTGTTTAATTTGGTTTCTTGTTTTTTTTTTTGCTTTTGTACAATAGCAAATTTGTGTATTAAAAATAAATTGATTGAGATTTGTTTTCTGCTTAATAAAAATAAATAATAATAATAATAATAAGAAATATTAAGAAGAAATTGTATGTAGTCAAAACTTGACATCTGAAAGAAAGTCGTATGTGATAGAACCGAAAAAATAGGTTGTCTGCTGATGTAAAACATTTTAATAAGACAGCGAAAGTGAAGCAAAAAAAAAAAAAAATTGCCAACCAAAAAATTACATCATACTTTCAAAAATTTCACGTTTTGGTTATAAAATATTAATTAAAAATTTGCCAATTAATTCAATTAGAAGCTTTGTATCTCTCAAGCTGGCTTTTCGAAACACCAACATCCTTAGTCCTGGATGGTAATTTATATCTCTCAACTATTTTCCGTCCTTCTCTTTATTTTTAAAAGTGTTTTTCACTAGTTATTCCGGAACGGAACGAAATTTTAATATTAAAAACTAGGAGGCTCCGCCACCTGATCACCAACACCGGCTCCACCCTCGCGAGTGTATAGTCAAGCAGTTTAGCAGTCAAGTCAATGGCTTGGTGAGGAAGCGAGTTATTTAGTAAAATCGACTTTGCATAAGGTTCGAACCCAGCCGATAGCGAAGTTCTTACTTACTCAGTTTTGATTTGATATTAACGAATCTGAACTGCTTGGAAAAGTGAAGTCAATGGCTTAACG
The DNA here is from genome assembly GCA_963422695.1 of Xylophagus ater. Taxonomy (NCBI): domain Eukaryota; kingdom Metazoa; phylum Arthropoda; class Insecta; order Diptera; family Xylophagidae; genus Xylophagus; species Xylophagus ater. The sequence continues at coordinate 7,634,416 of OY730478.1, forward strand.
CGAAAGCGACTTTACTTAGTTAGTAAAATCAAAATTAAGTGTGTTAAAGTACGAACCTAGCCCGTGCCCGATTTTTTTTTCAGTTATAAGAACTTATTAATTTAGTATTTTCTGATTTCTACAAAATTTATAAACGTTTACGGAGAAAACTATTTTATATAATAGATAGACAATAACGAAACAGAACAACTTGTTTTTCTTTGTGATTATGATTGTTGCTTTTAATGTTAAAATTTTGTTCTGTTCCGGAACTTACTAGCATAAAAAAAACGCCTTTTAAAATAGAATTTTAAATTTTAGAATCTAGCCAACATTATGGGACAACATTTCAACGTTTTGATGGAGGAAGATTATACTATAGAGAAAAATTGGAATTATTAAATTTAAAAAGTAAATAATTTTTGTTTAGAAATAAGATTCCTGGTAACAAGAATTGTGTTGAACTTTTGATTTTATTTTTTCTGTTACTAAAATCGATGAACTTTTGAGAAATCAAACAAAATAATCTTATTTAAAAAAGAAAAAAAAATATGGACTTAATTTAAAATATTTCTATTTTTGTGTTAGTATTTATTATTTGTTTTTAGAATAAATTTGAATTTCTTTTGAAAAAGAAACTTAAGAGGTTTTTTTTTTCTTTCTTGTTAAATCTAGAGAAGAAAAACGACGTAATAGACACATGCTAAGTAAATTGACAATTTTCTAGTCTATTTAATTTCATTTCAACTGTGAAACAATTGACATTTTCCTTTCTTTTCTTTAATATAATTATTAGATATTACAAGAATTTTCTACGTATTTAAAATATTAAGAAGAGAAAAGGAAAATCTTCTTAAAGGAAAATTCATTAGTAAACTGTTTATATCTTAAGTTTTTAAGAATAAGTGTATCTTAAAACGACTATAGGCGATCAAAAATTCACTCTAATCACTTTCATTTCCATTCGTCGATCGTGATACTATTTTAATTATCAAATGGGGAAATGAATTTCATCCCGTTGTTATAATCTAATCAATTTCATTCAAATAAAATTAATCCGGAAGTATAATTTGCTGACTAAATTGCTGCACCTTACCGACTACGATTTGTTTAGTTAGAGAAGTTTTTTGAGAGCCAAAAAATAAAGATACACTAATAAGCCTTGTTCAATTTCCGAATTACTACACTACTGAACGGTTTATTCAGGCATTCTGGTCGTTGATGAGAACCCTGAAATCAAACTAGGCTGAAGATACCCGACAAAGCGTGGCCGTCAGCAAGCCAGCAATGAAAACAATACTAAACGAGACTTGTACTGTTACATTCTTCTACATTTTCCATGTTCTAAAAACTAATTTGTCGCTTAATAATTAGAAAAATCTCTTCTACGTCAATGCTTTTCAGTTTCAATTTCAATTGGATTTATTTAAGTTTTTGTTTTCATTTTGAAATTATTGTAACTTTCAGTAAGTTCCATTGTTGGCATTTATTTCTAACGTAAAAAGCCGACAGAAGGTTTTTATTTTTTTTAGTAGAAAGAATATTAATGGAATTGGCACAGTTTAAGGCCGTGTCATGAAAATGTGGGAATTTTAAAAGATAATATTTCTTAAAAAAAAAGAAGAAAAATTATGAAAAAAAAAGAAAAAAAATTTTCTAATCTATAAAAATGTGGGAGTTTCGATTTTCTACCAAGAAATTGCAACTACTTAGTTGAAAATGATTTTTTTCATTTTTCAAAATTGCGTATTACTCATTCCACCAACAATTTGATGGACATTAAATAATAGGGTAATGTGCTTCTAGTGGCGGAGAATATTTTCCAGAAAAAAGTTATATAATATCTTAGTTCACATACTTTGCAGTTTTATAGTTTGGCCGAGAAAAAAGAATTTTTCATGCGAAACAAAACAAAATCTTTATAAAACAACTAGGGCGGGAAAATCCAATGAGTTTCAAGAGCTCAATACATATTTACATCCTCCGACACACCTACCCGTTCTTGGAAACTGACTTCAAATTCATAATTCCTAACCCAAGGAACACCTAGATATCGAATGCCATTCGTATCTATCGAATCGTTTAGATGCTTTATACAAAAACAAACACATCGTATTAAAATCAAATTTGAACTTATAGAGGATATATTGAATTCGATCAATGGCTTTATTTTGTTATCATTAACAATGCAATGATTTTTCAGCCTATCCAAGATTATCGTAAAGCCTGGATTTCACAGTACGAGCTAGCATGCGTGTTGGTGTGCCAATGTATCATGCGAGTAACTTTCGATGGGAGTAGGACAGCAGTTAGCGTGCGAGCTACTACAACATTTTTTGTAGCTACTGTCTACAGTGTACACCAACTCGCACGCTAGTTCGCACTGTGTAATCCAGGCTTAAGTTATTCTTTTTCGTATGTTAAGAAATGATTTTTTGAAAATGTTCTTAAGGGTACTCCCTCCTCTGCCAATATAGGTACTTTAACCTAATTAAAATTAATTTTTTCTACAACTTTTTAAGCGTAGATATAAAAAAAAAAGAAGACGAGAATTAAAAAATATTTTTATATCCAATCAAAAGCGAAAGTTTTATTTTTTCATAAATTTAAATGAAGAAAAAACAAAATCATCATCATATAAGTGTTAAAAATTACAATTGAGATAAATTTTTAATGTTTTTAATCTGGATTGGCTTTCACTCTATATACCCTACGACGTTTGTATATACTTCCTAAAACAAAAACGAGGATATTGAATCTTTATTTTTTCTTTTATTGAAAAACTTTTGCAAATAATAATAACGAAAAAACAAATAACAAATTACATTATTCTCATTATTATAACAATTGTTTATAAACCGTTTTAAAAAAAGAAATAAAATCCATTTAGGACAAGAATTTGATATAAATATATAAATTTTAATACTTTCACCTTTGAAACAATAAAGAAAAACCAAACCGCGAAAAAAAATCTGCCGAGATGATTATATAAAATATTAATAATGTCCGCGCGCATATTGCGTATAAAATGATAATATAAATTTGTTTAAATTGAAAAAAGTAATAATAATATTAATAATAATTTAATGATTGAATTGAATTCGCGGGGACTTATTGCAATTGTTATATTAAATCACATTTCTGGTACTCTTTTGTTTCTGTTGTGTATTATAAAAATATATAAATAAACCGTTACTGACTCCAGAAATTCTAGAAACTTCAACATTGAAAACAACACTTACATAAAATCGGCCTATAACCGATTTTTTGGTGCCCTGTGATAGAAATGCGACTCGTAGTTAACCAAAAGAAAAACAGCCAAAGCAATAATCTATAATCTAGTAACTATGTTTCCTTTTTTGGAAATTTATTTTAATTCACAGGTAGTCTGGGTCATGAATGAAAGAAATATACAGATTACGCTTTCCCATATTTCAAATTGGTTTTTTCTGCGCATCTACGTCACAGGGGACTTGAAATACATTGTTTATGTTTAAAATTACGATTATTTATTTGAAAGAAAATCACATGTGAAGTCAAAAAAGTATCAAAATAAATATTTAAAATGGCCGACATGCGCATGGCGTAATCTGTATATTCTTTCATTCATGAGGTTGGGTAATAGCAAAATTCTGTAAATTTTATTCAAATCGGTATATTCGCTTTTACATCAACAAAACTTTATGAACACAACTATTTCTTTTTTCACTATGTTTGGACCGATTTTATTGAAATTTAACATTAGTATTGATTACTTATTTATGTAATCAACAAATGTAAATAACTTAAGACAAAATTGCTGATACAAATTTCGAAAATAAATCCGAAAAACGAGAAAACTTTGTGGTCATCCTGGTTTTAATTTCATAATTTGCTTCAGTCGATTTTGTTGTAATGCAAAACCAATTCGAGTTAAGGAAGTTAGTTATCTTGTCCAAGGATGGACATGTATAAATCGGTGTAACTTTTGATTCTCGACAAATTTATACCTTTGAAACTGTTCTGATGTTCTCCGATGATTATTTCTAAGCACTATAAATCTAGTTCCGAAAACTAATATAACCCTTTTTGATAGGTATCTACCATAGGGCATAAAATATTAAATAATTAAAAATAGTTTATTGCCAAACTCTGGAAATGTAATTAATCTGGTCAAACCGCGAACAATAATAATAACGTCATAAAAAGATGCAAATAAAAAATAAATTTTATATTATTTTCTTTAAGTTAAACACAAACAGCAAAAACATAAAGTATTTTTAATACTAAAAATTTTTTAAATTTCATTACGAATTTATGAATAAGAGCATAAGTAAAAATATTAAATTTTGATATTAGCCAAGAACATATATGAATTATTTTTTTCTTTCGGTTTTATAATAAATATAATACAACAAAAACCAGAAAAATATGTGATTTGTTATTAAATGTTTTTTGCGACATACAACACGCAAAACGTAGACAACAATATGAAGAGAAAAAAACCAACAAATCATTTTATTACTATAAACGCGATGACGGTTTATATTCGCGATATTCGCGATATTCGCAAACAACAAACAACAACTAAAAACCAACTAATAGAATGTTTTGGTTTTTCTGCATTTCTTTTATATTGGCTTTTGTTATGACTAAAAGAGTATACTTTACCAATGGAAATTCTACCTGAAACCACGAAAGTTTACCAACCTCAAAAACATAGAAATATTAAATTGCATTGTTTAGTTTTCTCTTAGTTTTGTTGATCTGAAATTCGATTTGTATCGAATTGTCAAATCAAAAACTATATTAAAAACAAACTTCGATATTCATTGTATTTGATTTATATTAAAATTGAAATGCACTTAAAATAAGTGATATCAAAATCAATTTCTCAAAAGTTCTCATGTCAAAAATCAAAAAAAGTTTAAAAGTGGTAATACACTACTCCACCATAATATCATTACAGTATTGAGAACTTCAAAGTTTTAGATTAGTTTTTGCTATTATGACATGAATTGAGAAGAAATTTGATCAAATCGTGACGTCAAAATGACGACAGATACACCAAAAGCAAAGATATAAATGTGTAAAGATATGTAAAATTCTAAAATATAATAAGTAAATTACATTAAGTAGAAAGTTGATAGGGCATAAGAGTCATAACATCGGTAGTCCCGGGTTCGAAACTCAGTGCGGCCAACCAAAAGGTTTTTTTTTTCTAGAAAAAAGAATTTTAAACAATTTCTGATTTCCGTAAAAAAAAATTATTCAGAAAAAATTGCTTTTTGCAAAATGTATTTTCCGATTTCCAGGAAAAAATGTATTTTTGCAAAATTTTCCAAATTAAAAAAAAAATAGTGCAATCGCTGGGAGTCGAACCAAGATCACTGTAAAGATGTTTTTATATATCTTGAAAATGCATCCAAAATACATCTGTAATCCGGTCATAACTACATCTAGAAGATATAAAAAAGCATGAGAGTTTCCAATTTGGGCACGTCTGCAAGCGACACCTTAGTGGTATTTGTTAAAATGATTCTGTGTGATATAAAATTTCATGTATTTATAGTCTTTTTTTACAAGTCCAATTAAAAACGAGGCGCGCTTTGCAGTGCTCCAAACGTCTCATCAATTTATATACAAATGATTACATGTCGTGATATCTAGAAAACATCTTTAGACGTTATGAAATATCTAATAGATATCTCGCAAATCGCACTTAGATATCTTTTAGACATCTTTGAGATGTAATTTTGCTGTTAGGGGTTATGAATGATCTTGTGTATATTGTTAGCTTTAAGCATACATCTGAAGAACCAAATTTTTGGCTTGACAGATTTGAAGAAAAAATAACGTGTTTATTCAAAAATTTTCGCAAATTTATGAACAAATAAAATTTAAATAATTAAGAAAATTAAGTAATATTTATTTTTTCATAAATCACATTCAATCAATAACTTTTTCTGTTATTTTTTGATTAGTTGTGTGACACAATCACACATTTTTCAATCATCAGAAACTCTTTAAAAAAAATTCTTATAAAAATGTGATATTTAATCAATTACTCATCTTAAAATATATTTCCTAAAAATAATTATGAATATTTCGCGTTTTTATTTCCGGTGATTAGTGGCAGTGGCAGAATCAGTCACAGCGAAAAAGAAAGCAGCTGCGCTTGTAAAGCAAATATTCTGAGAAGTAAAGTAGTAATAAGAAGAATTGAGATTAATTGGGAGAAAAACTTTAGTACTATTTATTATTTGTTATTATTGGAAAAAATATCGTTTACAAAAAAATTTTGCAGTTAAAAGTTAAGAGTAAAATCAAATTCCAAAATTAATACCTTGAAGAATTTTCCACACAACATTTTGTATAAACATCGTAAAATTAATTTTTTAAAATGAAAATCTTTTCGAATTGTTAATAAATTTTAATTAAAATTAAGTATTCGCGGGAAATGGTCTTTTTTTCGATTTTTACGATTATTAACAAATCTAATTTTCTTTTGAAATTTGAACCATTTCAATTTTGTTTTAATGTAAATTCTTGAAAATTATAATTAAAAATTAGAAAATCAATAAAATTTTCAATTTATTGAAAGAAATTAAATATATACAGGGTTTGTCGAAACAAACAAAATCAATCACAAAGAAAACAAGTATTGGCTATGTGGTTAACTTTAGTAATAATAAAAACCCCCAAAATTTATGATTAATGAAGTTTTTATTCTTAAAAAAAAAGAAATCATACAAAACTCTGAAACTCTGCAAAGATATTTTTTGTCATTGAACTTGACTTTTCTTAAGAATTTAGATTAATCTGACACAAATTACTTCATAAGAGAAACGCTACAATAGAGAATGCTGCTTCCATTATGAAATATGAGGAATTAATGAATTTAAAAAGAAATAAATTCATAAAAATATGATAAACATCATTAATCGTGACATTTTTGAATACTATTATGAAAACATACATGGTCTGCAAAATTTTGAGTTAAAAAATAATGAAAAAATAAACTCCTGCGCCCACCTAAATTTAGGATCATAAAAAAAAAAATACCAATGAAAAATATTGATCTTTAAAATTTCAAAAAAAATTCCCATGCTTTTTAACGATTCTTTCTAATTTGCGTCCATTATCTTGGCTCTTGACGGTAAACACAAAACCATTTTACAGACAGTAGCATATTTAGTGAAACGAAAAGGTAATTAAAAAGTCATTATGTGTTACCCTGTATATCGGTTCTTTACATAGTTTTTTTAAAAATAGGCGCCACAAAGTGATCTTTTAAATATATTTGCAAACAAAAAAAAACGAAACACGGTATTCAGAACGTTAACGTTTGTGAATATTAAAAGTTTCACCTTCAATAAGACGACTGTCATGTTTGGTTAGTAAAATGTGTACCCAATACGAAAAAAAGGCCAATCTTTTTGTTTTTAATAAATAATTTTCAAAGGCGATATTGGTGGTCGTTGTTTAAATATGTAAAATCGCTTAAAGTCAACATATGCAGAAAACTTTTTCGATTTTCTAAAAAAAAAAAAGCAGAATCAGTAAACACCTTTATTTTTACTATCGGATGTATATATTCTTATGAGATGATAAAATAAACAGGATTCTCTTCATCAGGTATTAGAATACATATTTTAAAACAGATATACTTCTTTCGAAAAGCATATATCAAATTTATCACTCTATGGCCCAAAAAGTTGTTGCTTATTCTTTCTGGTGATGATATTTTGCCATTTTCTGGGCAAGATCATTACCCCATCACTGGTCTAGTGTTAAATATCAGGACTGTGGAGTCGTTAAAAAAAAAACTTCTAATTCCAAATGAAATTATGAAAGCCCAACTCCAACTGCAGTACGGTATTACAAATTTGCGAATTTTGTTAAACAATTTATAGTAAAAAGGTTCAACTCAAATTTTTTAAGAGTTGAAGCCAAAAAATATTGCAACTCCGACTCCACAGCCATGGTTTTATTATGATGAACACAATACTTTCGTGATTCACCATTCTGTTTGATGATTTTCAACGTTCGATTTCGATATATACATATAAAGATTCTAAGCGATCTCTCATCCTGTTAAACACGGAATATATTCGATCAATACCTTTATTTTGTCATCAATAACAAACCCAATAACTTTCGGGCCTATCCAATATATACAAAACAATATGAAGAAAAAGAAATAAAAATACTGTCTATATGTAAACTATGTGAACACCTCCACCTTACACCACAGAATGTGTAATAAAAGTTTATATCTAGAAAAAACACGACGACTTTGAAATTTTTGAAATTGTACCTTTTACAGTACACCTCGTATAGAGTTTCGTGGGTGGTCTTCTTTTTCTGATAAACTCTAAGTATAATCAGGGTCGATGTATATACAAAAAAAAACACACACAAATCCCATCATCATAGCGGGTTTAAGAGGAGAAACATGTTTGTTACATATAAAATCCAATATTAATGATAAAAGGATATTTATTTGATTCCTGGAATATATTGTATTTAAAATACATGTCCATCTTGAAAGTAAGGAACGTCCATTCAATTTTGATTTCAATCTTCTACATTTCACCTTTTCATATAATGATACTCTTGTCGGATCATTTATCAAACAAATATGGAACAAAGTGAAGAAGCGAAGGTGTAGTAGAGGAGTAATATGGAAATGATATTAAATTTGTTTGTTTCAAAAGTCTAAAATGTTTGATAAATGAAAAATATGCCAGACAGATTTCTTTTTGGGTACTTCTTTTTTTTTGTTGGTTTCTTGGAATTTTAATAAAAACACAAATTATTCATATATTTCGGATATTAAACAGAATATCCTGAACCGAAAAAAAAAACATATAAAATTCATTTGATGTGAGGATGTTATGAGAAACATATTTTAATTGTGAATTTTTTTTCTTTTTCATAGGATATATCCATATGTGAATTTTTTAACAATTTTACTTGACTCGTCATGATAGTGTAAATATTTGTTGGAATGAAAAAAAGAAAAAAAACATAGCACACCAAACGTTAAAATTATTTTTTAATGGGATGTTGAAAAGTATGAATAAATTTAAATCAATATTTTAACATTTACTGCCTTCTACACCTGGAGCTAGAAGAGAGGAGCTTGGTGTAGAATAAATTTCTGAGAAATGCGAGACCCAAACCGTATCGCGAGAAATATTCACATTGACCAATCATAAATTTGAATTTTGAAATGAAATGTGTTTACTTAAAAAATTGATGTAGAATTTAAATCTCTACTCTAGATGGTATCATGTCAATAATGACCGGAAAAATAAGATAAAACCTTAATTGAATGAAATTGGAATTCGAATCCGTATAAAATGCATAAAAAAATAACTTGGGAAACGTATACCTGTACATTTTCATTAAGAAATTATAAATTGCATATTTACAGACTAAAATAAAAAAAATTAGGACAGACATTATTTGATAGTTCGTATTATTAATTTTAAGCTAGCACAGGCCATATATTAAATATAATTTTTTGAGTCAAAGTTTAAGTTAAAATTGACAAATAAAAGTTTACAAATTTCAAATCACCCAACCCAAATCCGATGTTTATTTAAATCGAGCAAATAATGATATTATAAATAAAATAAATTAGTCAATTACGAGATATGACTTAACTTGACTATGTCGAATTTAAACATAATAAAAGAAGAAAGTTTGAAATTTGAAACTGAAGATCCTTCAATTTAAATTTAAAATTGCATAAGTCGACTCTCGCGAGTCTCCACATATTACATATCCGATAATTTTATTACTTAATCAGAAATTATGGAAGCTACTTCAATTAGTAAAATAAATAAAAATAAATAAAAATTAAATCTTGATTAGCTTTTATCTATTTTTGTTTGTTTAACTTTTTGATTATGAAAAACCATCTTAAATTTTTTGGCAAACAAGATTACTTTTTTTTTTTTTGTTGACACTTTCTAAAATTATTTCCATATCATTTATTTTGATTGATTTATTATTATTATTTGAAGAAGCAAAAAAAAAAAAACAAATACTGGCCCCTAATCATACCAATTTCCATAATAACCATAACCAAAAATTAACTCCATGAAATAGTTATGATGCAATTAATTTAGAGTTTATTTTCTTAATTATTACCAATAATATCTTTAGAGAGTAGAGCTTGGAATAGTTCGCGTAGAAGATTAGAAGAGTTAGAGACAGTAAAGTTGAATGTTTTTATGCCAAAGGCTTGTTTATGCAATTTTCTTAATTTTAGTATTAAATTAAAGAACTCTTACCATTTAAACCTAGCCTTAACTGACTATTGCCAACATTTGATGAAATACGAAATGATCCTCGGAATTGATTTCGCTTATACTATTAAAATGTACATGATCAATTTTAATGAAAGTTATGCCAGCGTTAACTTACCCTTAGTGAACTAACAACATTAACTTCGAGGACCGTTTCTTGTGTATTTGAAAATCATTAACTACCCAAATAATAGCGAACCAAAAGGTGGAAAACATCCAATTTGTAACCATGTAGATCTACAAACGAACAAATTAAGTGGTTCTAGAGACAACTAAAAAAAAGTATAAGTAAAAATGTTTCATATATAAAAAAAAATGTTGTCCTAATTAAAAGATTTTAATGTATTTTCACATTTAAATAAATATCAAAGATTTTAATGTTCATCATAAAATGGTAATATACTTGTATATCAAACGTTTCTTAAGTTAAGTATGTTCTGGCCAATCGGTTATCGAAATCCATAGGACTTACATCAACTGTACAAGCGTACAAAATATGGTACGGTCATAAAATTATTTTAAATATAACAATAAAACTTTTAAAGAAATTTTTTTCTTCAAAACATATTTAAAAAAAAAGACGGCAAAGAATGTAATATCAAAAAAAAAACCAAGATTTCTTACCATTTGAGATCAGATTACAAAAACAAACATCCCACCTACAACACTACATGAAGTCATCGATCAGAATTCAATAAATTGTTTGCATTAATGATTAAATTTTGAATAATTTCTTAATTTTTTATTTTCAGAAAAATATTCGCATATATGATCAGCGGATTAATGCACATGGAACCTACCAGCTGAGTTTCTTCATAAATCAATTTTACATAATAAACTTCACCTGCATAGGTTTTTGAGTTTCAATTTCAATTCATTCTTAAATATGATGGATTTTATAAAGAAAAGAAAAAAAAAATAAGAAAAGAAAAAGAGTATCTAACCTGGAAGAAAAGGTAAAATGAATATTATCTTGAACCCATAAGAAAACAAGAAGGAAAAAAAAAACCCAGACACAACCAACCACAAAAACCAGAAACCAAACGTAAAATCTAGACGACGACGATCATCAGGTATAATATTAAAAGTTAACATCACGATCGTTTTGATCATGACTACCTTTACACAGAGGATCATACCACTATATCTAAATGATGATCATCATATTCTTCTTATATTTTTGTGACTAAGAATATTGTTAAACTGGTTCCTTTACTGTTCTGTTTCGGCAGAAGAACTTTGATCTGAGTTGTTTATTTGAAGCGGTATAACAAACCAGCTTGGAAGAATATAATATTTCAAAAGAGCTAAGAATCTGAAGAAGAAATTTATAAGACAACAAATTAAACAGCAACCAGTGACCAGTGACGTACTAACAGGACTTGTGGAATTTATACTTCCATACTACATCTTAATCGACACATTTGTCCAGTACTCCACTGGCAAATATGATGATAATGATATTTTCTAAAAATTTTTCCTTATAACTACTACTCCTAGTTTGTTCCGACACATAATAAAAATAAAAATTGAAACTAGAGTTGGATCAAGTGGCATGGGTTCGATGATACAAAATTAATCTGTCGAATCCTACACGATACCCTAACGACTCTATTTTATTTGTGTAGATGTTATAAAAATTGTACAACAGTTGTTTATCGTTGTCCGGGGTTGGTCATTTAGTATTGCGAATGATTAAAAAATAAAAAAGGAGCAATAAAACTTTAAAATTTATCGTGCGACTTAATTCATTCTATACACGTGGATCAATATATATATGGTAGATAAAAAGCCGACATCAAAATGATGGTCGGATGAAGCGAAACAACAAGAAAATAAATATAAATATTCTATGCTTTTTATTAAAGAATGATTTCCGTTGATCATCCATCGAACTAAAAACAGACCGCCACAGAAACTCAGCATTATTAATGATAGCACTTTGCTCCCGCTTTATTCGTCCCTTTAGGCCATGATTTTATATATTTTATGAGGGATTCTAAAATGCATATAAAAATTTCATGTTTTTTCATCCGAGTTTTACAATTGCACATTCAAAGCCCATATATACCTTGGTTAAAGTGATTTAACAGGATTTTGAATTAAAGTGCGAACATATACAGTTTTTTTTTCTTGTTGAGGATCAAATTTCGTGGTAATAAGAATTCTTGGTTATATCACCTCTTGAAGATTTCGTGGTATTCTTAACTGTCTGTTATTTTGTCTGTTATATTTGTCCATTAATAATAGAAATGAATGAAATGAAAATTTTTGAGTTGCAGCATTAGTACAACCACGAAAGAAAAGAAAAATGGTGGACGGTGGGGCTGAACGATCATATACTATATAGAGAGAGAGTCTAGCTAGGAAAACAAATGAGTTTTGTGTACAATATTTATGATGCAGTTTTTTTTTTGATATGATGAAATCGATTACTAGAGGAAAACCGATTATATAGCACGGTGGGAAGATTATTATTATTATTTTTTTGTTTTGGTTTCGTTTTGGGGGAGCCTACGACGTTAAGACGTTTTGTATTATATTTTTCGTTTGCAATATTATGCGGTTGGTTTTTGGTGAAACATTAACAGTTGCGTTTGTATCTATAAGGAAAATCAAGTATAGAAGAGAAAATTTATCATAAGTGTTATACAATGGATTTGTAACTAACTGGGAAAAATGGGACAGATAAAATTAATGGTTTTGGTTTGGAAATTTGCATAGTTTTTTTTTTGTGTAATAAATAAATATAGTGTTGATTAATTTCGTTTTGTAGAATTTTTTACAGCTTTTAAAAAGCAAAGCGAAAAAAAAACTATGTTAATTTGTTTTTATTTCATAAAAAAAAAACCTGATAACTATTTAAATTGAATTTTTGGTATTAAAAATTCTAAATATGATTTTCAAAATTATTTCAAAATGAAAAACTATTTTTAAGAAACTGACTGACTCATTTGGGTCAGAGAATTTTTTCTAATTTAGTGTAAAAAAGACAATATTATTTAGAATTATTAATATTTAAATGTCATATGCAACACAAGAAAAACTTCGAAAAGTTTGTTATCAAATTATTAAAAAGTCAAAATTCCCATTTCATAAGATATTGAAATATGAAACTTAATGTTATGCCAGTTTTATGTTGTCAGATATGACTTTTTCTTGTTCACATATATTCATTAAAATGGGATCATTGGACATAGTATAAAAATTTGTGTACAACTGAAATGGTTTCCATCTGTTCAAAAAACTAGTATATCTCTTCTTTTTTCTTTTATAATTTGATAAATTTGAAGAACCATAAAACACATAATTGAAATTCGACCCATTTCTTTCTTTATGTAGAATCATTTTGAAAGAACAAAAAAAGAACTTCCTTTTCAGAAGAAATTCAGCCATATTGACCTTTTAAATATATTAAATATGTTTTAGAATTCTATTTTTTTTGTCTTTTCAAAATATAAAATTAAAATTGTATAAGCTTTTACTTTTATGTCTCTGTCTCTTAATTTTAGCAAATTGAAAGACTTTTCAACATCTATATGGGACCAAGTTGTCGGACGAAATCTCATAAACTAGTTGGAAAGGATATTAAAATTAGTTTGGTAATTTTTTGTGACTTTTTTTCCAGTTTTACAAACTTGTTTGAGTATCTTCTAGCAACTAACTTTAAACTTTATTTGAATTAATTTGATTAAAAAGGTCAATCAATAGTAGTGATCTGTGTTCATCTAATCATCTTATTTTCTATGAGTTAAAGGAGATCTTTTTGTGGTCAAAGAACTATAAATTGAATTAAATTAGAATTATTTTATTCATGATTTGGTAATGGATGGTAAACTGTCAAAACGTAGAAGCAATCCACTTTAATACTTATAAACTGTCTAAACAGCCAATATCTTTAATTGATAGAATATAGATTTCGGTGAAAAAATTAATTTTAACACAAATTTTGGGTTCATGTTAACGAGATTTTTATGGAATCTACATAAAACAAAAAATGTTCTTTTGGGCGCATTCGTGTAGGTGGTTTCTTATTGCAAAGAACAAAAAAATAATAAATAAATATTTTAGAAACAAAATTTATACATGTCAACTAGAAGAAAAATACAACAAAATTTTTCAACCGCGAAATAATTTCAAGGTTGCCAAAAATAAAAAAACAAGAAAGAGTTAAAATCGTGTAAAAGAAGTGAATAAATTGCGCATAAACTTAAAATTAATTTCTTCAAATTTTGGATACAAAATTATATAAACAAGGAAATATATTTTTACCGCGAATTGCAAATAAATAATTTTCATAAATTGATAGCATTTAGAAGAGTGGAAACTTTTAAATTCATCGTAATCCAATATGGCTCACTGATAGACTAAACAACATACTTCGTTTACATGATCTACTTGAAGTCGACTTCAATCTGAAAGTCGTCCATGTAAACCCGGATCGACTTCAAACCGACTTGAGTCAATCCGATCAAAAAAAATTTTTCTGATTGACTTGAAATTTACATGTAAACTCGGATCGATTTCAAACCGACTTGAAAATTTAAAATGGAGTATGAACAGAGGCGAAAAATAACCTAAAAAAGAAAATTTTGTTTGGCAGGGTCTATGAAATTGACGTTGATTTCAAGTCGATTTCAAGCGAATCTTTCAATCGGGCGAAGCTAAAAAACGCGGGATGAGTTTCAAGTTGTCTCAAGTCAATTCTGAAGTCGCCAAGTAAACCAAGTAATAGATTAGTATTACCTAGATTTCCAAGCCAAATGATGTTCAGTATTATTGTTGTAGATAAACTTAAAGAAGAATTGAAGAAACAGGGTTTAATGTGAAAGAAAAAAAAGAAGAATCTATATTGTGTCGCGATATCACGGTACAAACAGAATCACATGAATGTCGTTGGAAATCTTTATTATTAGTCTATGACTAAAGTACTATATATTTCCTTTTACTACACTTTCTATAGAAAAATCCATCAAATACTGAACAATTGATTAATTTAGGAAAAACTTGATATTACACACAGGCCTTCAATTACATTTTAATAATATTTACTTTAAGAGAACATTATTTACCTAACAAAATAAGAATATTTTGGACAACAATTTTTCGATAAGAAAAACTAATAATTTTGTGATAAAAAAAAAAAAATATAATATTTTGTATAAAAAGACGTTCGCGTGTGCAGAAGAGGCTAAAAAAACATACTATATAATTTAAAAACAACTATAAATAAATATGCTGTGAATTCGTCACCTGCAGCAATATACAAAAAAACCTAGAATTTTGGTATAACTAACACAAAATAACGTGCGACATCGTAATGATTCCAATATAATGGAATAAGTTAAACTAATCGAGAAAATAGGTTATGCCGATTAACAAAAGATAAGAAAAAAAAAAAATAGTTGATAACAATTAATTGAAAATAGAGCAACACAATCGATAAATTGTTAACACACAATATTTGTTATCGATATAGTTTCGTGATTTTCTGTAGTTTTGATAATATTATATATAATGAGGTTTAAGTATTCATTTTTTAACCAAAACTTTAGGCAACTAGAAAAAAAATGTGTAAGCAAAGAAAAATAAATTATGAAGAACCGAGCTCTGAATTTGAACCAGCTTCTAGAAACGAGGTCTCAACCAACTTGACCATTCAACACTGTATTTATTAATCTGTTCGATTTGCCTTTTCTAAACGTTATTCAAACATTACAACTGATATTCGAAATACAACAATTATTCTATAACCTTTCAATTTTCTATACCAATTATTTGTATTACTTATTTAAAAACCTAAACTAAATCAAAACACCTATCTTCCTACAAATGTGAATTAATTAATTGAATGTCACACATCTGACTGCAAGCAACAAACTTTAAGAACTTAACGAACGAGAACACTTCTTTATTTTTTTTAGTTTTGACTTCAGAATTGACTTGAGATCGTCTTGAAACTCAACCTATGTTTTTTAGCTTTACCAGATTGAAAGATCGACTTGAGAAATCGACTTTAAATCAACATCAATTTCATAGTTTAGGTTATGTTTCCGCTCTGTTCATATTCCATTTTAAATTTTCAAGTCGATTTTAAGTTGATCTTGGTTTACATGCAAATTTCAAGGCGATCAGGAAAAATTTTTGTGATCGGATCAACTTCAATTTGACTTGAGTCGATCCGAGATCACAAATATTTTTATATGAACGATTTTCGGATTGATTTCAAAAATCCATATTTTAATTTTTAGTATTGAACAAAATTTGAACTTTCGTAGCAAGAAAAAAATACAAACTTTATCATACACCCTGTATATGTATGTCATTAAAATTCAATAAACACTATTGTAATAATTGAGTATCACAAGTCTCTGAATGGCATCGAAATAATTATCAGCAAAAATCATATTCAACTTACCTGAAAATAAAAAGAAAAAAAAAGCATATAATTAGTTTTGTATACAAAATTTCTTAAATGGGAAAAGAAAATTTCATCGGAAAAGTAATTATTTTAGAAAATATGGAATTTTAAACGCCAAGCAAGGACAAAATAATCAAATAAGAATAAATGTGGGAAGAAGTTTCTTTTTAAAATATTGTTTTTAAATTAAATATTAAGCAAATAAAAATATTTACATTCTTCAAACAAAAAACCACGGAATCTTAGGCGCCATTCAATACGATTTTTAAATAAGAAAAAAAACGGTAAATAAAACAATTTACTCCAAAGAATAGAATTTCTATAGAAAATCCATTTACTTAATAATATTATATTACTTAATTTTTTAGATATTATTCAAATTGGTTTATAATCAAATTTATGTCCATTTAAGATTTTTATCTTAATTCGAAAATCTATGCTTTTTTTAAAAAAAAATATAAATAAATAATAGCCAGGAAATTATGTTGAATGTGTTTTTTCTTATTTTCCAAAATAAGAAAAAAGCTCCATAATTTCAACACCCGCGTTTTTTTTATGTCGTTTTAAAAACTTGAAGACTCATCGAAAGAAAATTTTAATTTCTAAGAAATTCTTTCAAAAACCCCGTTCATTTAGACATACCTCTACTAGTATTGTGTAGGTTAAAAAAAAAATTCATGATAACATAAAACTTCACTTTAAATTTAAATACACTAAACAAATACTACGCACCTATATTTTTTTTTCTTGAATGGAAACCGTCGTTTAATATTCATAACATAATCTCACTTTAAGTGAGAAACCTCATCGAAATATTAATTCATTATTTTCACGCAAATTTCAATAAGGTAGCAAGCAGCAAAACACACACACCGTAGGCATAAATGGCGATGACCTTACCTTAAAATATTTCTTATGGAATTAAGTTTAACAACAGAAAGAAAAAAAAACAAAAAAAAAATTTATAAAAACCTTCTAAATTTAAGATTAAGTTTGCTAAAAAAAAAAAAAAAAAAAAAAAAAAACAAACAATATATTAAAAGATATGGCGAGAAGCTGGACCATGACTTAAAACCTCCCGAAAAGATCTCAACACCACCCACATCAAAAATTCTTTGAGATATAATCACGAATTAACTTCCAAAATAAATCAGACACGAGTTAATCATATATCATGTTTTTGTGTGTATCCAGAAATTATCGTAATTACTTTTTTAGAGCAAGGTCAATCTTTTTTCGCGTTTACCGAAAATTGTTTTCACACATCGTGAAATTTTAATTTTAAAAATTTTATTTTAGCGATGTTTTCGAATGACGCCACATAATTTTAACTATTTGGCAGAAAAAATATGATTTACCACTATACGATGTAATTGAGACGTTTATGGTGGCTGTTAAGAATATTGTTCTTAAAGAAAGTTTGGTCATTTGTCAAAATATGAGAGAGATTGACTGAAAATTCTTGATGCATCCGCCGTATTGTCCTGTCCTTGTTACGGTCTCTGCAAAACTATTTTAATGGTGAAAAATTTCAATTCAAAAAGAGACATGTGAAAGAATGACTTGCCTCGATTATTTTTGTCTAGAAAACCTAGAAGTTCCCTACACAGAGTGACGGGATAATAGGTCTGCCAGAAAAATAGAAAATATATCATACTAATATTATAAAGAGGAAAGGTTTGTATGGATGTTTGACACGAATAAACTCAAAAACTACTGGACCAATTTCAAAAATTCTTTCACCATTAGAATACTACATTATCCCTGAGTAACATAGGCTATATTTATTACTAGATCCCTACTTAAACTTAAATAATATAATCTATAGAAATATCATAAAGAGGAAAGATTTGTTCCGCATACATCTGTATCTAATGATCCTCACATTCATGTCTGTCGCGTCTAATATTCTCTGTAGTCTAACTTCATGCACAAAGACCCTTCTAATGTTTAAAAAATAAATCTCCACCCGTGCGAAGCCGGGACGGGCCGCTAGTTGTTTAATAAAGTTCTTGTTTTTCATATGGAAAATTTGCCTAGAACGCAACGGGGCTTTTTAGCTCATCCAATATTTTATTAATTTGGTCTAAAAATCAATTAAAATCAATAATCTTTGTAATTTCTTTTGTTAGCAGTAATTTCACCTGACTCTCTACTAAGTTTCTTGGAAGAAAAAAAGTGCATGGTACTTAAAAAATAAATGATCTTCATTATTAAAGACACTTTTCTCCATTCTTTTTTCTTTTGTCAATTATTGTTGATTTATTATTCACTCATGATTCATTGGAATTTTTAGTGACAATTTGTTGGGTGACAGTTTTGTTTAGAAGCTTTCTATCTTATATTTATATTACTAGAAAATTCAACATCATAAAATGTGTTTTGACCAAAATTCAAATTAATCATGATCGGAAAAATGTGTTTTTTTTTTCATATCACACACAGGTGAAAAACAATAAATAAAGGAAAACTACTGTTCTTCCGTCTACGTAAGTACGTTCAGCAGAAAATAATCTCTAAAATAAATACATCAAAAATTGGACCTAAAAACTGACATGTTTATTTTTTCAATTTAAAATAAAACACAGACACTCATTTCTTCTAAATTACTATAATTTTCAATGTCCATTTTAGATGTAATTTGGCATCAATTTATATTTAATATAGTTACAACTGTTTTACGCGCTATAATCAAACCCATATCGCGTGTCAATTCCAACAATTCTAATTGATATTAGTTTATTGCTAGTGTTAACAATAATATCATCAATGCTGATTATATGTATATGAAGACTATAAGACATCTACCAAGTCTTTATTATTACATAAATAGTAGAATATATAAGTATATAAATGATTTTTACTTGAGTGCTATTTATTTATGAAGCCTGGAAAGTCTCAGTATAAATGACTAATCAAATTATACAAAGTGACTCTATGAAAATTTTTGTCTCTGACGACTCTTTAGGCATATTTTGTATGGAATGTTTTAAATTGAATAGTGTTGAATGGTGTATATTAGATAAAAAGTATATATATAAACAATAGATTGTGCCGTTGCCTTTTATGATTATTAATGGCCTCCAAAATGTAATTACTCTTCCTCATTGAGAAATTGAAAGCAGCAAAAAAAAACCCCACCGATAATTTAGTACTATTTTTTAAGCAACACAAAAAAAATGTCGTTTGTAAGAGAAAAAAATAAATAATAATTACTTCAAGTTTTGTTTAATAAATTGTGCAAAAAAAAATATAATAAAAATTTAATTTTATTTTGTAGGCTTTTCACAATTTGTTGTTCATTCGCGGAATGCCGCAAAAATCTATGTTGTCACTTTATTCAATTGCATTTTTAAACCACTCCTAAAGACGAAGATTTGTGTCTTTTTCATTTCTTTTAAATTACTTTGCAAAATAGATTGTTTTACTTTTCAAAAAAACGCATAAAAACAGGTGAGATATGCAATTTTGTAAATGTTTTTCTTGCTTATATATGCGGTTGAGATGTACAACTACAACTTTTTCTTTTTTCAATTATATTTTCTATACTTTCTCTTTGGTAATGAGAATTTTCTAATATTACATTATTTTTTAAAGGCCCCTCAATTCTTATGTTACAGAAAAGTCCGCTAAGGATAAAGGGTGTCCCAAAATTCACACGCCATTTGCGCGGTAAAAAAAAGACAGCGTGAAAGTTGACAATTCAGGCTTATTAAAAATGGAACACTTCATGCGAAGGAACAACGCATTTTCATTGTTGAGTAATATTTTAAAAATAATGAATCATTTCCTGGTCGCGTAATTTCCCGCTTCGGTGATCAGAATTGGCCGCTCAGATCATGCGATTTAACGCCTTTTAGACTTTTTTCTTTAGGGTTTTTTGAAGTCTAAGGTTTATGCCAACAAGCCCACAACCATCCACGCCTTGAAGGAGGAAATTGAGCGCTGTATCAACAAAATGCAGTCACATTTATGCAAAACAATCATGGAAAATTTCAACAAAAGAGTGGAGGCTATTTACTCGATATCCTATTTCATACATAACCCTAGACTGTGTACTTTATGAATCAATAAAAAAATTAACAATTTTTAATTATAAATCTCTGTTTTCTATTAAAATTACTTCTTGCGTGAATTTAGGGACACCCTTTATAAGGAAAAAAAAAATATAAAAATCTTCCACAAAAAGACAATTTGCGAGACGAAAAGAAAATTCTTGGTGATCCAAACCATATTTTTAGAGAACTATGGACGCTGCTGGATACTTTTGCCATAAGTGTACCAAATTTGTCGCTCCTATTGATGTATTAAACAAATAATAGCATTCCCAATTTAAGGTTGAACAGATACTGATAACATGTTTAATGCTTTTGGCCAGAAAATGTATGAAATTTCTATCTAAAATTTGATAATAATTTCTAATTTCTAACTTTATAGGTACTGCAACTTAATTCTAGAATAGCAACAATCGATAGACTTCCAAGTCTTCTCTTTAAGTGTCGAAATTCTTGACTTTAAAATATTAAATAAACAAACTATATAAGGGTCCTACCCTCATGTGTTAATTCCTATCTAATTTATATATCTTTTATTAAACTTACTAATCTGTTACTAAGCAGTTCCATTTTGAAAATAAGACAAATAAGAAATTATCTAACTTTCATACAAAAAAAAAAAAAATAAATAAATTGAATTCTTTATTGAGCATCTTCTTATCTAAGAGGAACGATGATATAATAATGGACCTTTTTACTTTCTCCAAAGAAGATTAAGATTTTTATTAAATTATGCAACTTCCAGGAATTTATTATATTAAATCCAAATTCATTGTCAAGTTTAAATAAAAATAGTGAAATTTGTTCGTTCATAAGACTTTTTATGCAGTCGATGGATGGGAAATTGTCCTTCAGAGAGAAATTGAATTTTCCATAACAACAAACAGAAAACAAAAAAAAAAATTACCTGAACTTGAAACAATATAATAAAATGAATTTCCACAAAAGTTACTCAGAAAAAATAAATATTCTTAAATTGAAAAATATGACTTAAAAAAGTTATATAATAACAGCAGTTTTTCTGAAGTTTCTGATGAATGTGCCCAAAACTCCATAACGTATATTGTTAAGCTCGCATAAGAATAAAAGAGAGTACATTCACTTAAATTGTAATTTGTTGAAAAGGTCGACACACAACAATGAAAATCCATTCAAGTTATATGGTTATAAGAATTTGTTAGTGGTTTTTTTATTTACGTTATTTTTAACTTTACTTGACTTTACTTTTTGGAGATGTGAGACGATTAAACAAGAGGTAGTAGCTAAAAAGTTAAGAAAGAAAAAGAAAAACCTACTCATATCTTACATTGAAGGCTGGTGTCCTCATGTCTGAGTCATAGTTAAAAAATATAAGTATATTAAAGTTTCTTCTTTACCTCAAATTTTATGCTGTGGGTTTATTTTTTGTTCACCTTGTCAAGATTTTTCACATACTTAAAATTAGTAACCCAACTAATGAGGACAACACAATATGTTTTCAACAGAACTATATATATATGTCAACATACTTGAAAAATATGGGCAACAAATGCAAGCACAATCAGACAACTGCAACGATGATATTGCAGCAATCTATGATTAAGCTTCTAACTTTAATTTTTTGTTTAAATTTATGGGTTTTTGGAACTTATATTAATTGAAATTCGGATACCATTTATAGGTTTAAGATTATGATCTTAAGGAGTAGCATATATGTACTTAATTTGAGGATAGTGAACTTTACACTTCCCTTATATGTAATAAATGGGTTTGGAGATTTTCTTCAAACTTTTGTGTCTGCAATGCCCAGTTATTTACCAACTATCCATAACCAAATCATATGAATGTGTGCACCATAGTCTAGTCTAGAGGACGAGAAGAATGAAGATTTCTTAGATATAAGCACATTGGTTTTCTTAGCCAAAAATCAAATATGATTTTATAAATTTTGATGATTACCCAAGCCAGAAATACTAGATATTAACTTAACGTCTCTGGTATAAGAGTGAGAACCTTTATTATTCTCTCTCAAAAAACATAAATATTAAATGTAAAGTTTAAAATTTTGATGGAATACCAGAAAATATGATTTATCATGAAAACAAGCTTTGAAGAAATTGCATTAATAAAAACTTTTTAGTGACATTGTTTGATAAATTTAATCACAGTAAATCCAACCAAAATTAATATCAAAGTGCTATTTAGTAGACAATGCCTGTGTACATACATTCGCGATAACGCGAAAGAATTTAATTGTGTTTAATAAATGATTGAATTAATCAATGATAATTATGATTCAGCATTTCAGAAGTTCAAGTTTTAATTAATTTCGAAGCTTTTTATTTTTTAACATAATAAAAAGACGAATTAAAAATATTTCTAGTAAGTTGAAAAAAATTTTTTATTTGATGAAAATTCAAAGTAGTTTAATTAACAGAAGACATTATAAGGCGCAAGAAATTCTTCTATCAACATCTTTAATTTCTTCTTCGCCCTAATAATCTGGAAAATATAATTAAATAAGACCAATAAGTCCCTATAGTAGCAATATATTTGCAAAATGTACAAAAAACGGTTGACCCAAGTTTTTAGAGAGTTTTATGAAAATGTGGGTGGATTATAAATATTGTGTGTACATAATAATATGACTTGGCCTAGTTATCTCTATAATTGGTCAGTAATAAAAACTTCCGGGGGCCCCATATAATAAGGCCTAAGCAAATTTATGAACGAACATTTTATTAAGTTCTTTTTTGGCTCATTTTGGGACGAAAAGAATACACATATTTGTAATCCAGTTGTGGTGAGAATTAATGGGTTTGTTTTGGGTGATATTGCATGTGTTGTGGACACATATGTATCTATAAATTATTACATATGAAAGAAATATGTTAACATTTAAAACAAGCATTTTGTGAGTGTTTTTTGGTATCATTTTGTTTTATTGTCATTTCATATAAAATAGGTTCTTTTATTTTGCGCAAAATTTGCATATTTTAACACAACGCCAAGAACATACTTGTATATAAGTTTATCAACACAAAAAACATAACATATGCAAGTAATTTAGTTGGTTTTACTTATATGCTTGGATAGACGGGCCCATAAAATTATATGCTTTTCTTGTGAATGGATTTTGTTTTTTTCTGTTTGGAACCTCCAATAAAGAAGTACATATAGTATATATTTTCGCAATTCAGAATAGTGTGACCTCGCGGTATATTAAAAAACTAACCGATTTTTTTTTTTACAAAACTCTTTTAATCAGCCTACACAATTCTTATAGAAATTTTTAACTTTATATATCATAAAACTTTTTGCAAACCAAGAAAAACGCAATGATATGATGTAAGCAGCAAATTGAAAAGGTGACGTTGGTAGGTAAATCGAGAAAAAGTTATGAATACTATGTTTTTTATAGAAAGAAAAAATTCTTAGCATAAAATAAGAAATTTATAAAATTTTGTGTTAACAGTAAAGACTTTTTGATGTTTTTAATAATAAAAATTTGGAATCTCTTCAAAAAAAATAAGACATGATTCACTTCTTTTATTATATAGAGGAAAATGTTTGCACGTCTTATAGGCTTTGTTATGTTGTAATCGTGCTTAGAATTTTTGGTTTCATATAAAAACTAATAAATTAAGAAACCAAAAAAAATGAAAAATAAGACAAGTAATGTTCCATATTTTTTCTCACGAATAATAAATTTTGATGATTTTAATATTCCCCATCAAAAACGAAAAAAGAAAAAGAAAAAAAACTCTCAGACTCGAGTACCGTTTTATGCGTGGAAATTCTTTCGCACTAGAACTCGCGCAATAACCCCATTCTCTTTAAGATTCAAGATTTTGTACCTTGTTTTTCTAACAAAAATGTGATAATGACGTAAATTATGTAAATATGATAAGATGAATTGTAATAAGAATTTTACATTGAAATCCTTGTTTAAAGGTATATACGAGAGACTAGGCTAATTCGATAGAATACTGGTGTAATTTCGCAGAAATCACCTTCTTCAGGTATTCAGTTTTGGTTACGCGTTTCCTCACATATGCAATATGAACAAGATAAACAAACTATTTCTAGCTTAATTAGTATACTAAAATACTTACAAAGAAAAATCGCAATATAGATCTTGCGAGTCGACCTTTCACTGGAAGAAAATTTATCGAAAATAGTGAGATACACGTATCTTTACGTGTCAATGAGTTTTGAGATCTACCTTGAGATTTTTATATGATATCAAAAGGGAAACTAACTGGCGCTATCACTGGGTAACGATATGCCAGAGCTCATAATCCTAAGGTTTTTTAAAGAAACAACATATATAAAAAAAGGTTGATACAAAAATCTGACATTAATAGGAATTTGGGTTTAAAGTCAAGTGTTATCACAAAATTAGATTAAAAGTAACTAATTTAATTAACTGAAAGGGTTTCAAAGAGGATCTTTAACTTTATTTAGAACAACTTTATTTAGAAAAACTAACCAACTCTCCCCTACGCACATATTTACTTGGGAGCTTTAAAAAAAACAAGAACGCTTGTCATGTTGATGTAAAATTTGTTACTACTAGACAAATACGTAAAAAAAAAAATTCTTCTAAGTGCTTATTCTGTACAGGATTGTTCGAATATTGCATTACGAGACGATGTAGAGGAGAGAGACTCTTTGAACTACAAGATAAAAGGATTTTACTTTCCTTTTTTGTTGGAAATACTATATTTAAATTTATTTTGTATTTATTTAATTTATTCTTCTTTATTTTTTGTGTCGAATTATTTGGAAATTTAAATTCAATTTTCTTTTTTTTTCAGGTTGTTGGAAAATTTTCAAAGATACATATTTATTTTGTATTGAAAAATTATTTTTCACAAGAAAACCTCAATCGTTCCCCTTAAGAAGAGCTTTAATTTTTAAATTTCTAGGTAATAGCAGTGAAAATATTAAATTTATTCATGTAATTACAAATAGTAAATTCAGCTTTCGAATGTTTGTCTCCATGTCGTCTTCAACATGACCAATAATTCTCAATAAAAAAAAAAAGGAAAAACTCTAAAAGAACATTTCTTTAGATCTTAATATGAGTTTTTTGGAGTCCAGTTCATGAATTAAGATAAATGTACTTCATTTATTTATGAACCTCAGAGACGTTTGCGTTCGACAAAGGAAACTAGACGAAGAGAGGTGTTTTCTAGTACACCTATGTACCTGGTACCTTAGTTTATATGCCGGGCTGAAAACACAATTGACACAATTCCAAGCATCGATCTTTCTACCTCGTATTTATACACAAGTAGTAACGTAGCTAGAAAATACTAGTTTACTGTGAATATAAGAAAAGGTTGATTGATTTAATCCCCGCCGTTAAAGTTTTAAAAGGAATAGTTTTCTTTTGCAAAAGTATTTTCTTATTTTTCAAAATAAGGTGAATTTTTTATGAGGAATTTTTATCATTTACTGTTAGTCTATACACTGCTAAATTTTTATTCCAGATATTGGCACTATTGATATATTTGTTCAAACACGTAGCCAACGCCTAGTTTATCATGTCTTAAAAGTACACAAAACACTGACATCCAATATGTTCCTCGAGGTTTTTAAATCTTCCCTATAATATGATTTTTATCGCAGGCTACAGAATAGGCAATCCGCAATCGACAAAAATTGTGTGCACTAAGAAAAGCTAGCGATAGCTTTTCAGTTTCGTGTACCATCATTTGATGATTTTTGTATCAACTACACTAACTAAGAATTAGTCTTGAATTTTTAATAGAAAAAGTAAACTTAATCAATCATAAAAAATCAACCAGAACCAAAAAAAAAAAAAATTAAAAATTCTTTCTGTTTAATGATAAGAAAAGTCAAACGATTATAAGACAGTCTTTTCGTCAGTCACTTATCTTTAACTTTCGGTTGATTGCAATTATTTTAATCGTCTAATTTGTTACCCCGAAAAAGAAGACCCATAAATATCTCTTTCTTATCAAAAAAAAAAGAAAAAAAGAAAGGCAATCACTGTCTGTTTTATCATTTATGACTTTTTTTTTCTACAAATAATAAAAAAAAAATTATTCGCGCATTAATTCGCGATCATTAAATATTTATCTTCAAGGGTAGCTAAATTCATAGTTCTTAATAAGTAATAAAAAAAAATGATTTGACGCGTTTTTAAAATTTAATTTAAATAATATAATAATTTTCATTTCATTAAAAATTATTATTATTTTAAATACATTTAAATAAATTTCATGTAAATAAATTACATTAAAATTTACATTTGAAGGACTATCATCATAGAAAGACAATTCCGATTCCAAGACGATTTGATAGAAATAGAAAGGAGTCAGTAAGTATTCTTCAAGCCTATAAAAACATAATTAAAACATTTGTTTATGTTGTTTCTTTTATTAAAAACACAGAACCATTACAATTTAAACGGATGCGCTGCTATATATAATATAATAAAAAACCAGAATAGAAACGCTTGATTATAAAAATATTGATTATTGATTAGAAGCAATTTTCTTGGAATCTATTAACTTTGAAATTAATGAGCTACTAATCAATGTGTTTTCATTACACATTGTATAAAATGGGCTCTTAATTTTCAGTGATCGTATCATCATCGTACAATCAAAAGGAAACCGTACAAATTGATGAATTGTTATTGATTATGTTGAGTTCGAGCATAAAAATGATTTGAAAACGTTAGTAGCTAGTATTTTCTTGGGATTTTTTTTGCCCAAGGAATAAATTAAACAACATAAATTTGCTTTGATAGAATAAATAAATAAGTAGTGATTGTTTTCTATTAGAGAAAATATATTTTGGATTTCGAAGAAAAAAATCATACTCCTCTACTAATACTAAATTCCCAATTTTAAGGATATTAAAGAGATTGGTGATATTGGGACTAGTATTTGTATGTTTTGAGATGATTTAAAATATATATTAACGGCAAAACTAAAGAATATGGAGACAGTGACGTCCGTTTGCTTTCGATTAGATTAGATAAGATTTCAGGGCGTCCCTGTACCCTGCTACCTTTAAGATCTTTTTTACCCCCTTTTCTTTGGTGCAATATTTAGGTTAACTTCCTATTCTACAGGACCTCCTCCAGGCCTATTTCTCTTACGAACTTTAGTATACGGAGTGGGTTAGGATATTGTATCTACGTTTGCTTACATGGTAAAGCCTTTTGTTTGTTTCCAGAGTTCAAATCCTTCAGACTTACAAAAAATAATTCAGTTTTTCTATAACCTATATATTTTGATAAATAGGCTATGGACGTTGTTGGTACAACTATAAACGTCTATTGTTGTACTATGGTAAACTGATCTTCTTTTAAAAGTGAAGAGGCTACTATTATAAATGATGAAAACAATTTCCAGATAGTATTACATCAGATTTCGCATCACACACCTTGTATTATTTCAAGCTTTTATTGTGATTAATTTAAGATTGAAACGTTTAAGCACGAACAGAAGAAAGAAAAAAGCCTAGACAAAGCCTTTTTTTTTTTAATCAAATGATTTATTATTAAGAAAACAATACACCCAAGTAAAATTTTAGTCGTTTTTTTTAATTTATAATAAATAAAAGAAAATGCGTCATTTTTAATAGTTTTATAGTCTTTTTTTTCAAAATAAGTATTAAAATTTTTAAACAATAAAAAAATAAGAAAATCTCGTAGAATACAATTTCCCTTCCACAAATTCAAAAGAAGAAAAGAAAACATCATATTTTATTCCAATATTAGTAAATATAAATCGAAAGTTCTGGGATCCAATCCCATCCATCCTCAAAATCTGTCAATGAAAAATTTTCTCAGTCAATAAACTTCTAATGTCAATTATCAACTTTCAATTATGAATTGCATGTGACATCGCCAGCCAGCCAGCCAGCCTTTTTTCATACCCAATAAAAATTTGAGTAGTGAGAAGCGTTAAATTCTATGCGATTTGCTACAAGAAAAAGAAAGAAATCCAAAAACAGGTATTTTTTTGGTACATAATTTTTGTAGGAGCATAAAATTTGATGTTCTGTTAGCGACGCGGCGCAAGTTGATGAACTAAATTTGAGATGTGGTGTGTTTCGACAGAAGAAAAAAAAAAAAACAAAAAACTTGTTTAAAAATAACGAAAATTAAAATATTCAAAAATGAAAAGCGATCGGAAGTGAAAATTTTTGCATTTTGGAATCAGTTGTCAAAGCAAATTATCACCTTGACAATTAAGTTATTAATTTTTGGTGGAATTAAAGAAATTGGGTCACATGTGTAAAAATTATCCGCGAACTTAAATCTTCAACAATTCCTTTGTAAACGACGACACGAGAAGGAAGTGAAATTTTTATCCAAAAAAAAAAAAATACTAAAATATGATTTTTAATGATTATCGAGACATGATATCCATCTATAATACCACCTCTTTGAATGAAGGAGTCAAAATTGTATTTTACAGAGCGTTGCAATTATATTATGGATGAGAATTTTATAACTCTTTAATTTTCCTTATTTGATAAGAC
This sequence comes from Xylophagus ater, assembly GCA_963422695.1. Taxonomy (NCBI): domain Eukaryota; kingdom Metazoa; phylum Arthropoda; class Insecta; order Diptera; family Xylophagidae; genus Xylophagus; species Xylophagus ater. The sequence goes on from OY730478.1 coordinate 7,663,683, forward strand.
TTTTCACAAATGATTGTGATGAAGATAAGAATCATATTCTAAAGTGTAAGAAATTTCGAAATTTCGAGTTGTATACTTTCCACTGTTAGAATTATACAATATAATAGTTTCACATAATGCCAGACGACTTAACATATAAAATTAATGCAAACGTATAAAAAATTCCTCAGAATATGCATTTAGCTGAATGTAGTGTTAGTAAATTTGACGGAATTCTTGAATTCGTCATTTCTAAGAAATTTCTTGATTGGAATTTTTGAGAAAAAAAAAAACTGTGGGAAAGATGTAAAATATAGAAAGCTGTGGATGAGATGTCCAACATTTGTATGTTTAAATCAAAATATTTAACGCTTTCAAATACATATTAACATATTTTGAAATATGAATCATAATTATGGTTGTGTTTTTTCAAATCCTTGATTAGCAGATTTTCTGATGGTGGCTTTTCTCTGAATTTTGTATTTGGATAAACGAAAAATTATTTTTTAACACAAAATTTAAACGAGACAAACCTGTCAATTTTGGAACCTGATCTAAAATTAAAAACATCTTCATTTTTAACACGTTTTGCGTCTGCTTTTAACATACGGCTATAACGACCTTTATTAATTATGTCGTAATTTCGATTAACAACTAGAACGTCCTAAGGAGCAAATTTGATGTATAGAAAACTTAATAACGCTTCATTTCATAATAGACAGTCGCACAAAGGAGTAGTTAAAATTTATATAAGTCAATTGTCCTGCTTTGGGTATTTAGACAGTAGAGTAAAGAGAAACGTGAGTGTATAGAATATAAAACAATTAAGTTTTTGAATTGTTTCGACACGGAATAATAAAAATTCTTATTTAAGGATGGTTCAGAATTAAGCGATGGCGAAACTGTTCTATGAATAATATATCAAAAAAATTTCTTGGAAACACTCTGTAACAGAAATTGTAAACAAAATTTATTCATATTAAAAATTATGTTCGTAATTAAAGCATATTTTTCATTTTGAAAAGAATATGATTCTTTTTCCTTTTGGAAGTAATAAATTTTTGAACGATATTCAATAAAAATGATGTCAAAACATATAGAAACTAAAAATGGCACTATAGCCGATTTTTTGATGCCCTATGGTAGAAATGGCATACAAGAACAGTCAAAATTAACTTTTTTCTTCATAACTTTGTTTCCTCTTTTCAAAATTGCCTCTAATTTGCAGGTAACTTGGACCATAATAGCATAAATCTGATCTGCAAATTTTTTTTACATCGGTATATTAGCTTTTAAAGTACTTCAAAAATTCTCCTAGAATTATTTCTTTCTCCACCATCCTTGGACCGATTTTGCTGAAATTTAACAAGGTATCGTCTATTTACGTATTTAACCGATATAATTAATTTAAACAAAATTGGTTCTGAAAATCCTAAAAATCATAAACAAAAAAACGACAATAACTTCCCTCCCTTTCGATCGATTTTGCTGAAATGCAATATCAAATCCAGTTAAGGAATATCCAAATCACATTGTAAATTTCAACAAAATCGGAGAACACGTTTTTGACTTATCTTGTCCACAGACGGATGGACGGACATGCATTAATCGATCTGGTAGTACCTACCATAGGGCATCAAAAAAGAAGGTTTTTATAATAAATTTGTACAAATTAATAAATAATAAATTGTTAAACAAGAGATGATATTTTTGTTCCGCCAAAAAGCCTAACGAAATATTTGTAATCCGGTTAAGAAAGTGTACTAAGTATGTTTTTGGTTTTTTTTATGGCATTCAAGTGTGAAACAAGCACAAATTAATAATTTATCGGAAAAAATATAAAGATTCCTTAATTTATTAATTTGATTGACAAATTATAAAAACCGCGGATTTTTTTTTTGTCGCGCGGGGGTAATTAAATTTACATGCAAACATGTCCTACTCACAATTTTACATATTTTGTTTTAAAAATTAAATTTTTATGAATGGTTTTTTTTAATGTTTTTAACCTAATTTCAAATTCGTGTGTGGAGATTTTTTCTTTTAAAGAAAAATGAAATCATATATATTTAATAATTCACGATAAAACTAATATTTGAGAGAATTTATAAACGAATATTTTTGACAATTTGACAATTGATTAAGATCGATTGTTTAAATTGATTCTGTGTAGAATTGAATTTACTATTCAAATATTATGATTGAAATGATTTGTTTTATTTTATTCGATTTCAAATCAATTGAAAATCTACCTTTTATAATCTTTTGTATCGAAAATACTTGAAAGCATTCAGAAATTCTTCGGTAAAGTTCTTTTTATCTATATTAACTGTTTTTGAATAGAACAAGTTCTTATACTATATTACTGGTTTCAGTTACGACTTAAAACGAGATAAGATTGAAAAAAAACATGATTTCTTTAAAGAACTTTGGGCATACTTCGATTTTTAAAAAGGCCTATAAAAAGAATACTCGCGGAACTAATCTTATATTTAATTACAAAAATACGACAAGAAGCCTTTAAGACGTTTTATTACGTTCCCTTTCGAAAAAATTGACCAACAATTTTCCGTACTTGTTTTTACTATACAGTAAAGTTCATTAGCGGTAAAATCAAACCAATTGTGCAAAAATAACAGTCAAAGTAATGAAGTTTAAACTTCCGACTTAAGGAATTTCATTTATTTAAAAAAAAAAAAAACCGCAAAATATTAAAAACAATATTCCACAATTTTCAAGACAAATTTTATAAGAAAAGTTTTTCTTTTTCACGAACTCAAACTCAATGCCATTAAAACAAAAGATGATGATCATTATTAGGAGAACCTGAAACAGAATTATTAAAAACAAGATTTTCAGCTAATAAACAAATAAATATTTGTTAATAAAAAAAAACATCGAGTTTTCCTGTACCGCATTGAGGTTAACGACTGCAATCGCAATGAAATGCAATAATAATCATTCAACAAACTAATTATCAGTCAATAATTTTGTTAATAATTTTATTTTATAATAAAATATAATAAAAAAAACGAATAGAAACAAACAAAACCAAATCAACCAAAGTACTTTTTCTAAAAAGAATAAATATTATTTTGATGTACGCGAAAATGTGTCAACTTAATACTAATTGTATTAAATGAAAATGCAAACGAATACAGTGTATCCTCGATTCTAAGATCTGGCAATTTAAATAACAAGAATTTTTTATAAGAAGAATGTGTGACTAAATGAAACAAGTTAGGCGCAAACAACAAAATTACCCTGTTCTAGAAACCGGGGTATATGGGTATCGAGAGCAACAAAGAAGTCGACAAACTTGGCAAGCAAGGGCGCAGGAACACCTTTCATAGGACCAAAACCCTTCTGTGACAAAGGAAAAGTCGGCAGAAAGAATCAAACACTGGCAAATACAACCAGGACTAAGGCAGACCAAAGATCTCCTCGGGGAATACAATTCCAAAAGATTGAAATCCTTTATTAGCACTAATAAGAATGATATAAGAGTACTGACAGGAACATTAAACTAACTAAAAGCACACCTTAAAAAACTAGGACTTAAACTAGATAGCACTCGCAGATCTTTCGAGGGAGACGAAGAGACTCCAATGCATATTCTCTCCGTAGGAGGAAGAACATCTGGGGGCATACTGCTTCTACCCAATTGAGACACAAACTCTTGACCCACTCCGGATACTAAAAGAGAAATAGGTTTAGGTGGGGGGTGCTCTAGAATGGGAAATCTAAAGAAGACGGGGTACAATAGATCTTAAAGGTCGCAGTACGAAAACACCCTAAAAACTTAATCTTAAAACTATGTCATAGTTTGGTTAGGTCTATAAAAAGTTTGGCCCTTCAGAGTTGGTAGAATACTATACGGTGGGGATGAGAATCAAAGTTCCTAAATACAATACGCTTTTGTGAACTTTTGGCAATTTTATATCAAACTTGACAGTTGTAAAATATCAAGATTGTACTGTATATTTCGAATAGAAACACAAAAAAAAACTTGTGACATACATATGAACAGAAATTAGGTTTGATGTGGTTTCTTTGAATTTTTATCTCTTATCAAATGGCCCCAATTTTCTGTATGGTTTTCCTTTTCTGAGCAAAAAAAATTGGATAAAAAAACATTTCGTAAATAAAAAAACAAAAAACATTTAACTAGCTAATTTAGAAATTCTAGCAGATTCTAGTAGTATGAATAAAAAGCGCCTCAACGTATAAGAAAAACGATTTAAGAATCTTCATACGTAATCTTAGAAGATTTTCTTAACAAAATTGCTCTAATTCGCAGGTAGCCTGGGACCTAATAAAATAAATATCTTCTGCAAATTATATTCAAATTGGTATATTAGTTCTTAAAGTACATACAAAAAAACAAAACTTTACGAACAGGCTTTTTTTCACCTACGACTAATTTTTTCTCGACGATCCTTGGACCGATTTTACTAAAATTTAACATGCCATCGTCTATTTTTATAGTTAACCAATATAATTAATTTAAACAAAATTGCTTCACAAATTATCCAAGTAAATACAAAAAACCATAAACAACAAAAACGACTAAACTTTTTGGTCACCCTGATTTTTCGTTAATAACATTGTTCCCCCTCGATCGATTTTGTTGAAATGCAATACCAACTCAAGTTAAAGAGTAACAAACTCATAAATTTCATCAAAATCGGATAACGGATTTTTGAGTTATCTTATACACGCAGAGAAATCCTTCTCCGATGATAACCTCTGGTAGTGCCTACCATTGTATTGTATTGAAGGGGTCCGCACAGTTGCGGAGCTTACCACTTAGGCCTTACTAGCCCATTGTAGCTCCCCCTAAAAGGTTGATAGAAAGGCTAGATTTCTGCCTACCATAGGGCATACAAATTAAATATGGCGGAGGCACAAATGGTGTACCAATATATATCATTAGCCAATTCGTATTAAAAGTCCTATATTTAAGATATTTTTTTTTCATTTTTTGTATGAGAAAATAGATAAAAACTTACGCAATTCTGTTGCATTGAAACGACAAGCACTGGCTCCGAGATACTCCAAGAAAAAGGAAGCAATTGTGAAACAGTCACAGAACACCAACAAAAAAAACTTAAATATATTATTTCTTTATTTTTTTTTTTTTTTCGATAAAATTATTAAAAACTATTTTTCTTTTTTTGTATAAGGAAAACCAAAAATTATTTCGTTGTTCGATTTTGTTTGTCACTGTAATTTTGAACACCGGCTGTTCTTTTGTTAGTGCCGCAAGCACTCAGATGCAAAAATATGTGATGCAGTTGGCGGTGGGTGCAGTTGTGAAGAAGATAAATTAGAAAACGTAGTTTTTCATTTTTACGCACCAAAAATTTTCTAAATTTAAAATGTTAACAATTTTTTGGATTTCAAAAACACGTACACGAGAAGGAAAATCACAACATTTAAATTTCCTTTTTGTTGGGTGACTTTTTTTTAAAAAATTTCCCTTTTTTCTTCGTTTTTGTGGAGTTCAGAATAAGAATTTTTTTTTTTTTATTATTTTAGGAGTGTGCGTGCGCAGATTTAATTTTACAATTTTAAGTTTCTTAAAAAACTTTAAAACGTTTTATTTTTAATTTAATAATAACTTCTTTTTCTTATTTAATATTTTCGAAAATTTCACTTCTTTTTGAGAAAAAGCACATTAAATTCTTTTCATAAACAAAGGACCACAAAAAAAATTATTACACTGAAATTCGGAGTTTTATTCCTCTTCTATTAAAAAAAAAAAAAATTACAACAAAAATACTTCTAACTTTCCGAAAAAAAAAAAACAAAAACCGAAAACAAGGGAATTTTTCACCCGCTAACAAATTTCTTATCTCGCGACGATTAAATTCGGTTTTGTTTTACCGCAAAAAAAAAATAAATTCCTTTTTTTTTCCACGAAATTAATTACTTTGTACACAAAAGAAAAGAAAAAAAACAACGCACACTCTTTAACACTTCTTTACTCCAATACGAACAGATTATGACTGGCACTGCATCTTTGAATTTTTCTCATCTATTGTTTCAGAATATCCAAAATTGTTTTTTTTTTTTTTGAAACACTACTTTTTTTTATATGAGAAAACAAATGGCTTCCTCTTTTTTTGTTCTCTTAAAATTTTGAAAACGACAAAATTGTTTTAACGACAAAAATTTTGTCGGCGAAAACTAAACAAAAATTTGTGACGAAAGAAAAAAGTAGTGAAATTTGTCGTTTATGGAGAAAAACATTTTGGAGCAACTAATTTCTCTTTTAAAACAAAAATTCTCTCTTTCGTAAAAATTGTCTCTTAGAATTAAATATGAGAGAAGAGTTTGTTTGTTTATTTTTTTTGGGTTGGCAAAAAATACAGAATTTGAAAAAAGCATTTTATTAAAAAAAGACAAAGAGAAAAATTTTATAAAAATGAGAATGTTTTCATGTTTTCTCTTATTAGAATTCAATAAAATTAATTTACAGCGGTTTTTATATTAAAAGGCGGAAGAGTTAGGCATATACTAACTTAAGCAGCCTTTAAATGGGCAAACATGTTGTTATACTATCTGAGGACTGTCTGTCGTCAATTTTGGCTAAGTTTAAGGCCCGCCGAACATTTGAGCTAAGCTATGCGGGCGAGCCTCGGTATAGTTACATAGCTTATCTGCGCTTGCTCACGCTTGAATTAAGCCACGTGGCGATATTTTTAGTAAATTCATGACATCAGTTCTATTTGAGCCGTCAGAGAGATATAATGTGCGATGTATCGATGATCTAGATCTAGATTCCAAAAGGAACGTTGTAGTATTTCCTAAAAGCCATTGAGTTACTTCCTTCCTTCCTTTGATACTACATTTGTGCAAGTATCGATTCTACACTGTATAATACCGAAAGTACGTATAAGTTAGTGTCAGCGATGCCAGCAAAGCTCGTTCGTATAGTTGAAGCCTGAACTACGAGAGCAAGCTTAGTTTCTGTCGCTCATGACTAGCCGACGTAGTTTTAAAGCTTCGCTAAAGTGTGCGACGACCAATACAAATGCTGAATTTTTCACTTTCAGCTAGAAACTTAGCATACGTAGTTTAGCTCGCTTAGGTCAAGTGTCCAGCTGGCCTTATCATTTAATAGCATTGTATTCACATCGTGAACGGTTATTGAAAAATACAAAACAACTTTAAATACTTGGAAACATTGTCAACAAATGTGAAAATGTGTTTTCCCGTTTAAGAGCCACTTTACGGAATACAACTTAAGGAACACAGAATTCTTTGACGGCATACTGTCTAAAATGCTTATTCCTGCTTATGCAGATTATATTCGGTTCAAAACCATATTTATGCTACATACTTGAAATGGTATTAAGCTAGTATTCGATAAACAACACATGCGGTATACTCGATACTATATTCTTAAACCTTCATGACATGGTTTAAGAATATCATCATTTTCCTGAGACCATAGATTTCCTAACCCTGATTATTTGCTACTCTTACTACCATTCTCTTTTAAGTTTCAAATTTTAACCGTTATAAAGAGAAACTATTTTATTAAACTTGAAAGAGAGTGATGAATAAGTTAAAGAGAAATACGTGTTACTGCATTTGAGAAGTTCAAATTTTGTATACAAATCGTTTCCCGATTATTGCCTGATGAGACATAAAAATGCATGTCAAAATTATTGTATATGCATCGCCATTTTACAGTCGGTTACAAAAGTTTCTATTAAATATTCGTGAACCTGTTGCATTGGTTAGTCGAGAATTTCTTAGTAATTTTATGAAAAAAAAAAATTTCAATGAATTTATAGACAAAAAAATTTTTAACATTTATTAATTACAAATATTTGATAAATTAGTTTCTTTTTGTTTTTGGAAATAATCTCCCAAAAAAAAATTTTCCTCCAAAAATTAATGAATTCAAAAATTTTGTCACTTTTAGAAAATTCTGTTTTTGGTAAAACCGGAAACAGTTAAATAAAATATTCTACTACTTCCGTAAGACCGAAAGTGTCATAGGTTTTGTTTTCTTTTCTTTTTGAAATAGTATTTATTACATGAGAGAATTTCTATTCCGAAAAGAAACAAAAATAAATCTTCACTTTTAATTTTAATTTCCTTAAAAAGAGTGAAAATAAATAATATTTATTTGTTACAAGTCAAGGTATGTGAAATATTCGAATATAATATATTTTTCATTTGAAAGAAAAACCTTGCAGATTATTTTTTCGACTATCAAAAAAAAACAACACTAGTACAAGTCTTTCATATTTAAATCCATGCTAATACTTAAAAAAAGCGGAGACTGACGATGAGAGTACGTTTTAAGTATGGCTTTCAAAGTCAGTCACGGAAAGAAAACACAATATTCTTTGTGCCCTTCGTGTTCATTTTTTGAATTAAACACCATCAACTCGCGATTTTATATGAACTCGCTTCTATTATTAGAATTGGTCACACTTAAAACGTTCAATTAAAATTTTTAAAGAAGAAAAAAAAGGCAATTTAATCACTGTACGACTTTCTTTATAACTACATAGTATTGTATTGTATTGTATTGGAGAGGCCGCACAATTGTGGGCCTTAGCACGTAGGCCTTAATGGCCCATTATACCTCCTCATAAAAAAGTTGGTTGAGAGGCTAGGTCTCGTTCCCATACTAACAAACTAACACAATTGACTAACATTTTCTTATACTTGTTTTTTTATACAACGCTATTACAGGCTTACTATGGGAAAGATGGGAAGAAAAGAAATATGGAAGCAAGATGGAGTACGTACAATATCCTGTCAGTTTAAACACTTCAGATATAGACTTAAAGCAAGCATCACATATTATTATTGAAGTCAAAAACTTGTACGTTCGAATTTACTTCGCGTAACATTCTAGAAATTGGTTCATTCTTCTCGTAGTCAGTTCGGTGAAAATTTATTTTAAATAACTCCCCGGATCTTAATTAAGGTGCATTTTGTCTAAAATAGAGGAAGCATCGATGGCACGATTACAAATTTGATGAACAATGACCACATCAGCCATTTCACGCCACTTTTCTAAGGAATGTAAGCCTATGTTAGCCTATCATTGTAAGGAGGCAACAAAAAAGGGTCATCCCAAGGAAGGTTGCGCAACACGAAAATACTTTAGTGACATGTGGGTCAGAAAACTGTTAAGACCACCGTTTTATATGTCCCAAGGACTTGAACGCAGAGCCAGTACAAGCGTTTCTATTTGTGACTTAACTGAACTATTAAAGTTATGAAATGACTGCAGACATATATAGTCTTATATAAAGCAGATTTCAATTAACTTTTAAGTCACATAAACTTATTTTACAATGATTAAAAGGTTTTCTCCAATCTTGTCCGACTATGAACAATGTTAATCTCTACAAAACCTGTGTTTTATTTCTGATTAAAGCTAAATATCTGGCGCATTTTCTCCTACTATTAATGTGTTGTGATTTAGCAATTACTTAACTTTAATGCTTCTGAGTATTTTAATATTACTAGGTTATACAATATAAAGAAGACGAAACAATGATGTGATACAATGTTCATCTATAGTTTAACCTTTTGCACTAAGAGGTCACCTGTGACGTGACAAAACTACTCAATGTAAAATTGGATAACACAATATATAGAGAAAGTATAGAAATACCACATTAAACTATGAGCATAATTATTTCCATACATCACATGTAAAATGTAGAAGAAAAAAACCTTGGCAATGCACTTTAAAAAAATAAAAACGAATAAATAAAAAATAATAATAAAAACAAAAGTTATCCAAAAATGGCATAAGCCACACACGAATCGAAAGTGGCCTGGGACTGAGTAGACTTACTTCATTAGCGTTTTTCTTTCAGCCTTTAATATTGAAGATGTGATTGTTTTGATGAATATTTCTTATTTGGGAAATTCGAGGTTTTACAATTTATGGAATACATATCCCTTTCACACACCCGCAACAAAACCGAATTCAGAAATATTTTCCAATGAAACGATAATTAATAACAATAATAAAATTGAAATACAATGCAATTTAAATGCGAGCTCATAAATATTATGAATTGAATTTCTAGAATAGATCACAAATAGAAAAAAAACAACATTGTCAGTCAAGGAAGAAAACGCGAGATTTTCTATTCAAATTGTGAATGAAATGTTCACCACGAAAAAGAAAGGGTCGAGGTCAGTCAATGCTTCCACATAATACATAAAGATATTACAAAAGAAGATGAGAAATTAGTGAATAGACTTGTTTGGTGTCATTGTATCGAGTGCAGTTCTATTCAATATGAATCGACTAGAAAAACTAACAAATCAAACATTTTTCAAGAAAATAGATGGGATTGAATTGCTGAAGACGACAAAATGAAGATACGAGAACCGGTACGATTGAGTCAAAAAGTCTACGCATATATGAAGACCGAACCAGTCCGTGATTGTATTTTTATTGGGCTTTATTTTGGTACCGGGACCAAATCAGATCGAACTGATTTAGTTCACGTATAATTGACGTTTAACACGGCACGAGGAGTTGGTCAGAATCATATCTAAACCGATCATTGAAAGCCACAAAAACAAATCTTCCAGAATTGATGAACCGCAAACAAATATTGTGCTACACATTATGATAACGTCAGACCTTATACAAAGTTTGGTCACTCGTCGGAAATTGAGAGAGCTTGGGCGGAAATTTTGGTGTAACTTTGAATTGTAAAGAAATCTGTTACAATCTATTACAACTTATCTTAGTTTTTCGGCCCGAAAACTCAGAAGTTCTAAAGTCACGGGATAATGATCTTGCCAGGAAAATGACCAAAACTCATCAACCAAAATGGACAATATATTTTTTAAAGTATCAGAATAAAACCGCCAGAACTTTCTGGCCCATCGAATATAATACTTCGCTGCTGTGTTTGAAGTCTACTTCGGTTCACATATGATATACAGTTCTGTCGGTTTTTTTTTATTTCTCACAAGATTTATCAATTAATTTTCCATAATTGTGGATCACCGAGAATTCATGAGAAATCTTGGAAATCTAGCCTCAAACGATGAAAGATTACGCGAATTCTGCAGTGTTAATTGATTCCTTAATATTCTGTCAATTAGCTAAAAGTTGAAAAATAAAAAGATCGCGTATCTTTGAGGAGGTCGACATGTTTTTATTAATAAAATAAACAAAACAAAAATATTAACTTATTTTTGTAAGATTTTTTTCTTTTTGTTTTTCAAATGTTATCGCGGGCTCAGGGTACTGATTGATTTCAAGTCGAAAGAAAAAGCGGATCAGGCGAAAAAAAATTTAGTAATTAAATAAATTTATCGCGAAATTTTCTTATTTTCTTTTTCATTGAAAAATAAATAAAAAAAAACTGTAACAAAAACGTTACTTGTGCGAATCGATTAGAATTTGATCTCAAGAAGTAATTTTGATTACGTTAGAATTTAATTCATTTCAAAATACAATATGTTTGTTTTTCCATTTAAATGTTTTCGAATGGAAATTGTTTTGGTTCTTTTTTTTTTTAGGTGATGTTCAGACGTTCAACGTTCAGCTTTCATTGCGAATATTATTAAAACCGTTGAAAATTAAGTTCCATTTAGAAATGTACTTAAAATACTGATTTCATTTTTAATGGCTTTAAGTTCTTTTTTTGAGTCGGTATTCACACTATTTTAGGAAACTAAAAAATTTGAAAGACAGGCATAAAAACTCTGGCTTTCGGAATACCAAACTTTAAGCCAAGCAACTCGCTCATAGTTTTACAATATAATGTATCTAAAAACTATGCACGCCCTCAACGCTTAAAGGCTTAATATCTTCAGACGGGAAAAATAAGAAAACTTAGACAGAGATGCTGAGATTGATCGAATAAAAACATAAAAGTCTCCCCAGAAAAATTGGTAGTGTGCGACGGTATCGTTTGAGATTATTCTGAGAGTATGATGCACCCGCAGATGAAGAGCCATATAAATCAGATAAACATGTTCATCTGTTTTTAAGGGGAATCATCTGCAGATCGAAAATCAGTTGGGCAAATCAGAAATGCAGAGCCAACAACATTTGTAGGATGATTGTTTTCTCTGTTTCTGTTTAGCCAATCTTTGTATAGTGTTACCCCATACTTGCATTAGAAGTAGGAAGTCGGGTGTGTGTGAGATTGGCCACGTGCAGGAATTTGACAACTGTCCTTCCGTCACCTTTTATGGATCGATAGTTTGAATCTTAAGGAAGAAAGTATCTCTTCTAACAAGATGCAAGTTAACGTTAATCTTTATATTATATTTAATTAAGAAGGTAAAACCCCATATTTTCTCTAACACATAATGTTATAATTATGACTAAAACCAGCGAGATACAAGCTGCATCATGTCGATCAGGGCTCGATTGTTTTCAGCATATGATTTCAAATTTTTTTTTTGAAAAAAAAAAGAAAATGGTTTGATCATTCAAAGTGGCAAGAGAAGCACAAAACTAAAATGTGTTAAGCTACATGCTACATGAATCTTATCTAAATATGGTCTGATTTTACTAGATTAATGTAATACGACATGTTTTCATTCCGGAATTGAATTCAAACGCCGCCTTATACATCAATTTTGTTGTTATTAAAACTCTAAGAAAATGCTCAAGATTTTGGAAACTTTTTATGTTTTTTTTCTCATCGTTTTGGATGGCATTCAAAAAATAAATAAACTTCGAACTTGTTAAATAATTTTTAATGTCTTTTTTTTTCTTGTATTTATATTTTGTGGAAAATCTTAAAAACACAGATTTTTTGGTGGATTTTTTGTTTTTTGGTTGTTTCCTTTATTGTTTATTTGAGAATTTGATGAATGAAAGTTTCCAGAGTTAAACACTTATAAATCAACAGGAAGGTCGGTAATTTCAATATTTTGCGCATTTCAAATAATTTTTTTAATATCTTATTTTTTCTATCTTCGAAAAATTATATTTCTCAATATTTATCTAAAACAGTTAATTAAAAAAAAGAAAAAAAAATATGGTGTTAGGTGTTAAGAAATTATTGTCAGACTAGATACCTTAAAGTTGCATCACATCACATCATCGGGCCCTTCTCTCTTGCTGCTTGTGGAAATATTTCTTATATCGATAGTAAAAAAGGCGTTAAAACATTTTGCTTGTACTTAATCTTAAATAAAAATCTACAAAATCAACAAGTCGGCCATGGACATTATTTATTTTTAATTTAATTTCATTTTTTTATCACCAAAAACAGTACACGTGGTAAAAAAAATGGCGTTAAATTTTAATGTACTTTTTCACGCATTATAAAATATAAAAAAAAATTAATATAATTTTTGAAAGAAAACAGAGAAAAATTCAATTCCATGAAATATTCTTATCTGGTTTTTTTTTAGGACCATTTTTAATGTTCAAAAAAATTATCATTGCTGTAGTTTTTGATTTTCATCTAGCCTTTAACGATGGTGGTGGTGCCTACAAGTGGGAAGTGGAATGTGTTTTCTTTTTTTGAAAAAAGTAATTTCGGATAAGAAAAACACAAGAGCCTAATTTTTTTGGTTTTAATTCGTAAGTGCAATTTTAGTGGCCCTTTTTTTTGTATAAGTAAGGGAATTTTTTTTTTTTTTGTTTCTTGTAAAATTTTTCAAGAAAAAAGAAAGAAACCACCAACACACTTGGCCCAAAGGGTCTCGCGTCTCGAACTATAAGTGTGTTTTCCTGTTTTTCAAGATATTAAGCAATATAATAGCGATTATATTATTTGAGATTAACCATATGGAATATTATATGAAGGGCCTCCAAATACAAAGACAGCAGCATAATAATAAAGTTTTGTTGATATTTATCATTTTTTTCGGTGTTAATAAATTTTTAATGTTTTATCGATAATTATTATTATTATTTCGATATTTGAATATTACGCCATAAATTCATAATATTAAATTAAAAGAAAAAATATGGTACGGATGAGGAAAACAAAAATACACTGCCAATGGATATACTAGAAGAAGAGCTTTTCCATTATTTGATCAAATAATTTTCCATGTCTTCCTTTATTTTCCTTTTTGAATACAATTTTGTAATTAAATCTTTCCTTTGATCACTTTTCACAGTGTCCTTTCCACGATTTTCACCAAATTTACTACTAAATGTACTAGATTCCGACAGACAAATAGATATTTTCCAAAATATGTTTTTTTAATTCAGGGAACTTCAAAACGTGAAGATCTATTCAAATCTGGAGCTCCTAATTTTTTACTATTATTCGATTCTATTGGAAGAAAGCAATATAATGAAAGCTGTCCTAATAATAGCCCAACTTTTAAAATTCGCGGTATTTTCATTTTATTAAGTTGACAGTAGTAAAATCTTGACATCTGCCGTTTGCCATGCACTCTGTACGAAGGAACGACATTATTATTAACAGTTTGTCAGGCTTCAAGCGCCTACTGTGATCAAAAAGACTATTTCACAAAATTCAAATTGTAGGTTTCCTTCGGAACATTCTTTACTTTATTATTTATTAAATTCCTTGTAGACTGAGTTATGGATCATACCCGTAGGACTCAGAATACCTGAGATATACATATACCTTCATACTAGAGAATTTTTGGAATATTTTTGAAATTAGCAAATGGCATTTAATTCGTTATTAAATTGATCATCGAATGAGGTATGGGTCGTACAAAATACAGGATACAAAATACCCGAGATATACACATACTTCAAATAACGTACATTAAATCTTGTGCTATTATTGGGATACCCTATATATACATACAACAATGTAGTACGACTTTTGACAGTGGCTGATCAATGTACGATCAATCTGAACGTTTTATAATAGAGGTCTTCCTGTAACATTCTAATATTTCTAAGGTTAAAATTTAGTCATTAAAAGTCAACAGGAACTCTTTAAAAAGGACTACCCATGAAGGTATTACTTTGATATTAACCTAACTTTTTACCTTGAAACTAAACCATACTGATTCGACGATCTTTTAAAATTACAGATTTCGAGACACCATGCTATTTGATGATTTTCATTTAGTTGAAAATTATTTTTAACAATAAATTCGTATAAATTTCCAAGATTCTTATTGAAAATTAAAATAATGGTTAAATCTTTCAACAA
This sequence comes from Xylophagus ater, assembly GCA_963422695.1. NCBI lineage: Eukaryota > Metazoa > Arthropoda > Insecta > Diptera > Xylophagidae > Xylophagus > Xylophagus ater. The sequence goes on from OY730478.1 coordinate 7,678,790, forward strand.
AGCCGAACTGATCATGCATGATCTTCTAAGAAAATGATATATTATGATGATGATCATGATGATGATGATGATAATGATGATACTAGCACGATAATGCCTAGTGGGGTAATTTAATCATATACGAACATGAATGCATTTTTACATGAAAAAAAAGAAACAAACGATCCAGCAAGTGCAATACGTGCAATGTAATAATAAGAAAATCAACTGATGAAAGTAAAGAAATACAAAGTATACCAAAGTATACCCAAAGGGTTAAAAAGAAACTGAATATCTCTAAAATAATATATTGGCGAAAAAGACTGAATAAAAACAAAAAAGTTGAATTTTTAAGTAAAAGACCTACCACGGCGCAGTGAGATTATAGGATCACAAAAACGCCTTCAATTCCAATGTAGTTTCTTCATCAAAATGGATCCCATATGTTGTACCCCTCTTTCCATTTTGCGGATGCATTTTTAGTGCAATCCAATCATTGGTATTTTCTGTTGTGAGAACATTTCACATTATAAATAAATATTATGTCTTCTTGTACCTGGATTTGCAAATTTAAGACTGCAGTGTTAAAAATGTGTAACGGCAATGATTGTAAGTTTCGGCAGTTTTAAAGACTTCACTTTAAATATATCAGGAAAAAAGATATTAATGACATCCTGATAGATGTTTATCACAGGAATTGCTGGAATTGAAGGACTGATGAGATCCGTTATCTTTAAAAGGATTTTTCTTTTTGTTGATTTTTATTAAAGGAAATTGCATAAAACATTTGATGTATAAGAAAATGATTTATTATGTCAACAAGTTACATTATACACAAAGAATTGGATGGGATTGGAATGGAAATTGAATGGCAATCGAATTCAATTTGAACGAAATTTTGAAAAAATGCGCTTAATCATGAAATGAGACACTTTTTCAGATGGACATGAAGAAGAGTTTCAAAAATGTATTTCATACATTTCTGTTGCAGACAATATTTTTGGATACAAAAGGATAAACCTCCTTTAAAAGGATAAAACCATACAAACAGGAAATTCCATGTTTCGCAATGAGAATTCAAAATAGGCAAATTGTTCCATCAGTTGATTATACGGCCAGATAGTGTGTCCCGTATCTTTAAAACTCATAAGCCTGAGGCAGAGGGAGGAGGATCTTGGAAAATAATTGGCACCAAAAACAAAATCTGATATAAGTGTGAAACCATGTAAATCACGTAAGTCGGCAAACCAGTAATTATTGTGAATACCAATTTATCCGATCTATTAGGTCTGCGATTGAGGTGGCTGGATATAATACTTTTATCACGTAACACAATTAAAAAATTAATTATTAATTCAATTTTTCATATTTATTTAATTAAATATTTTCTTATTGAAAATATTAAAAACGATTTTTCTTTTTAGACATACGCTTTTCAGATAAATTCAATTTCAAGTGGCTACATGTGTGTTTTGAAATAAATTTAAAACGTTTCTCTTCTTCAAATATATTAATTAATTAATATTTTTGTCTGTTATCTTTTTAATTATCAAAAAAAAAAATATGAAAAATCCCATTTTTGGATGCCCTATGGTAGAAATGGAACTTATAGTTAACAAAGTTAATGAGTTCAACGAACTAACTTTAAGAAAAAACAACTATAATAATATTTTAAGGTTTTTTTCGGCAGAACTTTAATCTTATTCATAGGTAGTAGCACAAAATTTTAATAGCAAAAATTTTAATCAAATCGGTATATTAGTTTTTAAAGTACATAAAAAAAAATTGGATGAACAGGCTTCTAACAACTATTTCTTTCCGCACTATCCTTGGACCGATTTTACTAAAATTTAACATAGTATCGTCTAAATATGTGATGAATGTATTGAAATAATTTAAACAAAATTGCTTCACAAATTTTCCATTTAAATCCCAAAAACAAAAAAAAACGACAGCATTTTGCGATCACTCTGGTTTTTGCTTCATAACTTCGTTGCCACTAAACGGATTTTGCTGAAATGTAATAACAAATCGAGTTATGGAATAAGAAACTAACATTCTAAATTTCATCAAAATCAGGTTATTTTGTAAACGACATGGACACGCGTAAATTTATATAACTTTTGATTCTCTACAACCTATATGGCCTGGTATAACTTCTGGTAATGCCTACCATAGGGCAAATTATTATTATTGATATTAATTTTGGATTCATTGCCTCATCTCCGGACGTCATAATTTTAATGCGGATTCACGTCTATATTTTCCAATAATTCGCGATATAATCAAAAAATTGTTTAAAGTTCCAAATTAAATTCTGCGATAATTTTTGTTATCAATTTGAAATCGACTAAAAACAGACCCATAAAGAAACTATATTCTCCCATTGAGGAGGCCCTTATAATAATTTCATTCTATTCTGATAATGAAATAAAAAACCCAAAAGTTTTATTAATAGCATTTCAACAGAGAAGAAGTAGAAGGGTACACCAAACCGTGCGCGTCCCAATCAATTGAATAAAAACCTAATAAATTTGTGTCAATGCTATTTTGTTGGTTGTTATATTGTACATCAGAGAACAACAAGTACTATACCATACTATATTCCCGAATATATGATATTAAATTACGTCAACTTCCGGTATGACAAAAGTACCGCGATGGATTCCCTTTCGATATAGCCGCGCCTGTTTTTCGTCTGTTTTCTAGTTTGTGTTATTATAATATTTCGTGTCGACGACATTATTACTTTAGCATAGCACTCACTAGTTGCGTACAAATGCGTTTATTGAAAAAAAACACAAAAACAAAAATTCTAATCATTCAAATATAATATGGAAGCAGCTGATTATATGCGTTTGTTTGTTGACGCCATCATTATATCATCATCACCCAAAAAAAAAAAAAAAAATTAGGAATAAATGACTTTTTGGGCTAGGGTTAAAAGTATTATGTTGCTTTTGGTTTTCATTACTCTCATTTATTATCATATAATCAACTATTTGGTACTAAGTTGTTAGTTTTTGTTAGCATGTGGGCAGACAATTAGTTCGGTTCCGTTCTGGGTTCTTTTTGGCCGTGAATATCATTTCATGAGATAAATATTTTTTTAAAAACATATATTAATTGAAAATCGGCATATAGCCGATTTTTTGATACCCTATGGTAGAGATGGAACAGAAAAACTGTCAAAACTAATAATATTTTAAGGCTTTTTCTTCATAACTTTAAAAATTTCCTCTAATTTTCCGGTAACCTAGACCCTAATAGCATAAGTCTAACCTGCAAATTTTATTCAAATCGGTCCCTAAGTTTTTAAAGTAAATCAAACAAATTTTATGAACAGGTTCATTTTCTCTTAGGATTATTTTTTCTCCACTATCCTTGGAGCGATTTTACTGAAATTCAATATGCCATCGTCTATTTATGTAGTTAACCAACGTAAATAATTTAAACAAAATTGGTTCACAAATTTTCCAATTAAATCAGAAAAACCATATAAAAAAAGACAAAAATATCTGGTCACTCAGGTTTTTGCTTAATAACTTCGCTCCCCCTTAGCAAATACCAAATCCATTTGAGCAACAACCAACTCACATTCTAAATTTCATCAAAATCAGATAATTCGTTTTTGGGTTATCTTGTTTACGACGGACAGACAGACAAGCATAAATCGATATAACTTTTGATTCTCTACAAACCATACCCTTTCTACGACGATTATTTCGATGTGTTACAAATGAAATGCCAAAACTAGTATATCCTCTGGTAGTACCTTCTACCATAGGGCATAAAAATCATCTGAGGGGTTCTGTTCTTTAGTATAAATTTTAAGTACATTTTATGAACGAAAAATCATCAAGTTCATCTAAAATAGAACTAATTAAAAAAACATAAAGTAATTTAAAATCGGCCTATAGCTGATTTTTTGATGCCCTATGGTAGAAATGGGAGAGAAAAATTGTGAAAACTAACAATATATCAAGGTTTTTCTTCATAACTTTGTTTGCCCTTGTCAAAATTTTCTCTAATTTGTAAGTAACTCAGACCCTGGTAGCATAAGTCTAATTTGCAAATTTCATTCAAATCGGTGCATTAGTTCTGAAAATACATCAAAAAAACTTTCTGAACAGGGTTATTTCTTCCTACGACTACTTCTTTCTCCACTATCCTTAGACCGATATCACTGAAATTTTCAACGGTATCGTCTATTAATGTAGTCAACCAATATAATTAATTTAAACAAAATTGCTATACCAATTTTCCAATTAAACCCGAAAAACTATATAAAAAGAAACGACAAAACTTTATGGTCGCCCCTGTTTTTCCTTAATACCTTCGCTGCCCCTCAGTCGATTTTGCTGAAATGCAATACCAAAACCACTATAGCAATAACCAAGTAGTATTCTAAATTTCATCAAAATTGGATAACGCGTTTTTAAGTTATTTTGTCAACGGACGGACGGTAGTACCAAACATGGAGCATTAATATAGGGAATTTTTTTCAGAATTTTGGCTCATTTTCAAAACCCAATTACCCGAATTTGTTCTGCCAGAATTTCACAATTTTTTTTTTCTAAGTATTCTATAAGATGTCACCTTTTCAGTGCGCTATAACATAACTTGATAGGATTAGAACTACTAAAGTTATACGATTCTAAAGCCAACTATTGGAAAAAAAACGCCACGAACTTTCTGCTTAACTGAATATTTTAAGGTTTTTCTCTCCATAACTTCGTTTCTTCATTCTCAAATTGGCCCAAATTCACAGGTAGGCTGGAGTCGAATAGTATAAACACGTTTCGTAAATTTGATTCCAATCCGTACATAACTTTTTAAAATACATTGGAAAAACTTTATGAACAGGCTTATTTTAGGCTACAACTATTTCTTTCTCCACTATCCTTGGACCGATTTGACTGAAAATTAATTCGGTATCGTCTATTTATGCAGTTAACCTACATAATTAATTTGTACAAAATCGGGTCACAAATTTTCCAATTACATCCGAAAAACCATAACCAAAAAAACGACAAAACTTTCTGGTCACCCTGGTTTTTCCTTTATAACTTTGCCCCCCGTGGATCGATTTGGCTCAAATGCAATACCAAACCAAGTTAAGGAATAAGCAACTCAAATTATAAATTTCATCAAAATCGGATAACGCGTTTTTGAGTTATCTTGTCTACGGACGGACGGACGGACGGACGGACATGCATAAATCAATATAACTTTTGATTCCCTACACAACCATACCCTTGAAATTTTTCTCCGATTATTATTTCTATGTGTTACACACTTAGTGACAAAACTAATATACCCTCTGGTAGTACCTACCATAGGGCATAATGAATGAGCTCTAATATGGCTTGATACGATGCTATTTTTATTAAGACTAAAAATTGTCGAAGGAAATTTCTTGGAAATAATCCTTCATTAATAAATATACTTCAAATAGAAGAAATTAAAAAATTCAATGTGATATGTGACTGAAGATTAACATGTTTAACCATCATTTTAAGAGTTATGCAAACGAATAATTCCGTCTGGATCAGTGATTAAATCTTAGAATACAGAATAAGTACAGGAAATCTTTTTATCGAGTAATACACAATTTTCTTTGAAGCTTTTTTCACATATTTTTCTAAAAAATTGGTCTCAAAAAATAGGAATAGAAGGAAGAAAAACGGTCAAAATCAGGTAAGATTCAGAAATCAAAAAATAAATGCTCCTATTAGTCCCATCTATACTTCAAGTATAACATTAAATAAGTCTGTTAAAAATGAACGGCGATAAATGATTTTGCTTAAATAAGTGGGTATAAAATATGTGATAACCGTCCATTTTCTCCCTCAAAAAGTACCTAATATTTAATTTTGAAATAAATGAAATTGTTTTTGAGAAAATTGTTTGTACTATTTTTCAAAAAAAGCAGAAGGCAAAGTAATTTTTAAGGGCATGACGGCATCTCTGGGTTACTATCGCGAAGAAACAGTTCTATAAAGTACATAATATTCACAGTTTCTTAATATCTTACTTCTTTAGATTTAAATACAAGTACAATAATGCATTGTTTTCTGTTCAAGCATGATTCTGATTAACAATAATAATAATATTGATAATAAATTATGCTGATTTTAATCAAAAATTGAAATTGTTTCGATTTTATTATAACAAATGGTTTCATAAAACACTTGCACTTTAGTGAATATTCAATTATTCTTAATCATAGTTTGAAATCTCTTGAAATTGCTTAAGAAATAATGAAAAGTTTAACATTTCAACTTTTCTATCAACATTATAATTTATTCATCACGATATGATTTTCAAAAATGAAGAAAATGCTCAATTTTGTATAATCTTCTTCAGTCTTGACGTCTGTGCCTGCATAAACGTTCGAAATTTTTCGATAAAAAAGCGTGAGATGCAATTCAGCATGTTTCGAGCAGCATCAAAAGAAATTTTCATCTATTTAGCCTATCTGTCTGTTTGTCTACATTTGAATGATAAACAATTATGTGCGTTCCTTTTTGATTTTAATAAGTCTTTAACTGAACCATCTTCCATTTTGGATGGAAATCTTTTTTTTAGTTTATCTATGGAAGTGACAGTAAAAATGTTCTGGCACAGAGTGTTCCAGAGTCTCTATAAGGATAAGTTAGATAAAATAGTCCAAGCTTTAAAATGTATGATCAAATTTCATCTTTTTTTGTAGTCTACAAGGCGGAGTCCAAAGTAATCAGGACTTTAAAAAAAAAAAAACAGAACAAATGGTTTTTCGGCAAAATCAATTGATTTTATTCAAAATAGTCTCCTTCTGCTTCAATACAGCTTTTTGCACGGTCCAAAAGCATGTCGAACGAGTGTTTTAGCTCGTTGGCCTGTATGGCCGCCAGTATGCCGGTGCAAGCCTTTTGAATGGCCTCTACGTCTGCATAACGCTTTCCTTTCATCGGCAAATGCATTTTTCCGAAAAGGTAGAAGTCGCACGGTGCCATATCCGATGAATACGGGGAGTGGTTGATGGATTTTTGGTGAGATAATCGGTCACAAGCGTCGATCGATGAGACGGCGCATTATCGTGCAACAAACGCCAACTTCCATCTTCGCGATATTCGGGCCGAACACGTCGAATACGGCGCACCAAACGCTTCAAAACTCCTAGGTAGAATACCGCATTAACGTTTTGACCGGGTGGAACAAATTCTTTGTGGGCAATACCCTTGGAATCATAAAAACAAATCAGCACTGTCTTCACTTTTGACTTCTCCAGGCGCGATTTTTTGGGTTTCGGCTCGTCCGGCGCCTTCCATTCAGCACTCTGGCGTTTCGTTTCGGGATCATATTGAAAACACCACGTTTCGTCACCAGTCACAATGTTATAAAGGAAGTTTTTGTCCTTTTTGACCTCTTTAATGATGTCCTTCGAATGTTGAATTCTGAGCAATTTTTGGTCGTCGAAGCTCATTTTCGCACCGATGACACAAACATACTGCACTTAAAACGCAATAACTTTACTTTCAATAGATGAAATGTCATGAAATTCTCACAGGAAGTCGATAAAGGATAGCAGATTCTAACGCACCAGTCGACATATAGATGGCGCCACTAGGGGCGCTAGATTCAAAAAGTCCTGATTACTTTGGACACCACCTTGTATTCGAAAGACATCTCATGCTTATGATTGGAGTAGGCAATATCGACCTCTAATGTAGGCTGCAGAGATTCAGAGGAGGAGATAGCAGCCTCCGGTAGGTACGTAGAAATGTAGATACAAAAAAGAATACATCGCTGTATCTTTCTAATTATTCGTTTAAAGAAGGTGGATTCCCAGGTGGGCACTGAGTTTTTTTCTTCCTGAAAAGGACACGGTAGGCGAAATAAATTCGGGAACTTTATGATATTGAAGAATATATCATCATTGGTCCTTAAATCCAATTCTTAGACCATTTCGAGATACCCTACATATTTAAAAATACTAACATTAAAATCATTTGGAAAATACCTTTAGGCACAGAGTATCCTAGTTGTTTTTGTTTAGTTGGCTTGTTACATTTTATCGTAAAGATAAATAATAAAAATGAATATGATGAAATAATAAATAGTTCATTGCTCCTTAAAAGAAGTTGTCGTCTTTGTGATATGCAGTTGAGCTGAGAATAAGATCACGACAAAAGATGATAATACTTGAAGAATAAATGCCTATGCTGCGCCTCCCGTAAAGGGACACACAAAGGTATATATCATGATTTTTTATACTTAATTTTATTTTGTAAAAGAATAAAGTGCTTACGTATGTGCATTTCATCTTTGATGCCCTTTTTGTCAGGCGCGAGAAATCGCTTATTTTTTGTAATATTATTTTGTTTTCTTCTATATCATCATCTCAACGTGACTTACTTACAAAATCAAAGAAACCAAGAAGATATTTTCTTAGATTTTCTTATTTAATATTTTTTTTTCTTATATACAATATATTCGATTACCCGTCTTGATAGAATATCGTCAAGTTTCAATATTAGTTGTATTTCTATTATATTTTTTTAAGCGTTTTGTTACTCTTGGTATTACAGGTAATCCTCTAATAACACGGTAGATAGATTTCTACGAAGAAATCGCGAACGGGGGCTCTCAACACTTTTCATATTGTTTTGGAGCAAAACTGTGTTCTAGAAGGGTTACCTGTATTTGTTCTACAAATATACTATATTTCAGTATAGTAGAACTAGGTGTAGTTTCGCGTGTGTAAAGAATTTCATCATTAAAGGCACTACAAATTGTTTATCAAATATTGAAGAAATGAAAAAGAAAAACTCAAAGGAATTTTTCTTATTGAAAATGAAAACTAATAGAGGATAGATTTCACGAGAATCATTAAAATCTTTATCCGGCAATTTAGTCATAATGGCGACAGAAAGTAAATGTAGGCATAATAAACTTGTCGTCAGAGTTGTTTGGCGCGTCTTACGCAACAAGAGACGCATTTTATTTGAAAATTATTGGAAAATACTCTTTTTTTTGTAAAGTTGAAAATAAATATGCGTAAAAGAAAAATAAAATAAAGAATTCAAGAAAATATGAAAAGGATGACAAATACATTGAAGAAAAAAAAGAGAAGAATGATCTTAAACGAACAAATCAATCGATCTTTAAGAAAAGAACAAATAGAGCGAAGAGTTCTGAAGAAAAAAAAAAAACAAGATCGAGGTAAATATCCAGCTGCGCCTGTCTAATATAGCATCGTCTTAAGATGAAAAATGAATGGCGCCATCTGATTTATGTTGTTGCTTTTTTCTTCTTTTTTGAAGAAAAGAAAAAAATCTAACTAAATAAACAATTCTAATAGCAATAAAGATAACAAATTTCTTTTACCGTAAAGGTGTAGTCAGACTACTAGTATAACTAATAACTATTCCTTAGAAATTGCGTACATTACACTCGGTTTATTTGCCAGGTTCTGGAGCAATAATAACTCGCAAGATTATTCATAAAGATAACTTTTTGTGTTGTTTATTGAAATAGACTATTTACACTATTAAGTGAGATGAAAACATTACATTGGATAATACGACCAAAAATAATTTCAATGCGCCTAAAAATATGCAAATTTTAACAAATTTGCAAAAATACAAATTTTTTTACACTTTTTTGGTCTGATGGATAGTCCTAGGAATAGTGCTTCTCAATAGGAATTTTATGCAGGATCATGTTCTGAATTGTGATAAAGAAAACACGCCGATCAAGATGTGAATTAAATTATTTCCCTATTCCCGTCGTTTTTTTTTCAGATAATCGATAATTGTGCTAGAACTTTAAAATGTGATCTGCACCTAAGTATTCTCAATTGTTTACTCATCTCTTATGATATTAATAGTTTGATTTTCGAAATCATTCGGTCAACATAATACTAGCCTATTTAGACGTACCTATTTTATGGTTATTTATATTCCATATTTTCTTTCTTTTTCCATATAAATTGGTTTTTGAATGTCAACAAAAACTTACCTAGAAAGAAACAAAAAGAAAAAAAACATAATTAGATTTATTTTATAATAAAATATGGAGAAAAAAATTACATAAATTTATAAACGTGTGCACTGATCCTTAAAAACACGATGCAAGTTAATATCTAAAGGTATTGCGTGACGGTTCTTAAATATTTACTCTGAAGACTGTGTAATTAACTTAAATGGGGGCGAAAAAAATAAAAGCCTAAGTTAAATTTTAGGGAAATTATGTATAGGGGGTTTTTTTTTCTTCGAAAAATTAACATATTTTACTTAATTCAAATATGTCTTATGTTATTTATTTTAGGCTATGTTTACTTTAATGAAATGCATGATTTATTCCAAATGGAATGAAATGTGCATCAGAGTTTTCTTCGGTGTTTCAGCTGGATTTAGACAGATGTAATTTTGAAGCAATTTCTAAACACAACTAACAACTATCACTAGTAAGATATTTCCTCCTTGAACGAGTGAGACTGCTATTTTAGAATCTAACTTGATCAACGTTTTTTTTTTACACACCCAACTTGTGATTCACTAAAAAGATAGTCAAGTGATCTTTCAAAAATTCAAAAATTTATTTTTTTTTTGAAATGCATATTTTGAGGCGCTCGAAAAATTGGACAGACACATGAGATACTTCAAAAACATAGTATTTATATTAATAACTTTAGAATTTTATGTTAAAGTACAATTCGAATTTATTACAACGAAATTTTAAATGTCTAAACATATCCTAAGAATATTTGCTGTTCATGATAAATTTAATTTATTGAAGATTAATATTAGGTCGATTTTTTGAATTACGTGGTGTATTTCTCTGGAACTGTACAAATTTAAAATTTCTCTCCACCCCACAAATTGTTCCAATATATACATTAATGGGTAACATGCTTTTACGTTTACATATTGGATTTACAATTACAGCACTTAAATCCCAGTGGAAATGGAACATTCATTGATTACAATGGAATTTTTAGTACACATATTAATTGTAATCTAAAGATATTACGTAAAAACATAATGTTTTAATTTAAATTATCGTAAAATGTGTATTTTCATTTAGATATAGATTCATATAGTTGATAAAATAAGAAATTTCAATAAAAAAGTAACTGAAAATCGGCCTATAGCCGATTTTTTGATGCCCTATGGTAGAAATGGGACAGAGTACGGACAGACAGTAGTACCTACCATAGGGCATAAAAATTGTTTATATTAATACCGCTCCCCATAAAAATTCTGGACAAATTTTCAACATACGTTTCTATTTTGAAAGTAATGTTAAATAAGATTAATTATGGAAAATAAGTCGCCATAAGTGGGTGGTAAATGTAGAATGTTGAATCACAGCCGTTAATTAATTAAATCAATATATTTTTTGATATAATCAAAACTTATTTTATCGTATGTAACAAATCTGAAAGTAAGAATTCCTAAATATATCAAAACAAATCATTGGCTCAGGCCCGTTAGAATGTTGATAGAGAGTACGAGTATTTACTACGTCTATATGCTAAAGGTACGGATTTAAGTAGAGATACAAAATAACTGCGATTTCAAAAATTTACCAATATTAGTCATCATTGGTAAGACCATATGTATTCAAAACTGGGCGGTGGTCATCAAAAGATCAGATTTAGTATTTGCATGAAATGAGTTGGGTTCAAAATATCTATATACGAAGGATTATGGCACGTGGCAGAACATTTTCGATGAGGACAGCAGCGGATAGGGACAAAGATAATTCCGAACAGAATTATTAAATAATGAAAAAGACGAGACTTTAAATTTAGTAGTTATTAAGTTTGCAGAATTTTCAGGGTGCTGAAAATGATCTACCAATGTAAAAATTAAGAAACCCAAATCAGGAAGAAGATATTTTACAAGGAAGTTTTGCGAGGGCAACGCAGAGACAATGTTTCAAATCAACGTCAAATTCTAGTCAGTTTTAAGCCCAAATTCAGATCCAACTTAAAAATGTAATTAATATTTATAATTTATTTTAAAAAATTCAGTTTCAACTTGGCGAGTCGTCAAAACTGCAAATCAATTTACCAATTAAATCAATTTAGTTCCAGGTTTCAGGTTTCCTGGCGCCTTTTTAACAACTTTTACCAATCAAAATTCGTGAAAAAAAAACTTGATTATCTTTTTAAAGGCATTTTTTGTTTTAATTAAGTGTAAGAAATTGAATTTTCTTACAAGAAACAAAAAAAAAGCGTGATAATAAATAAAATTGGATCTTTTTATAAAATATTTTATTTATAGTCTGTACGAATTTTTTCTGGTGCCATTTTTGTAAATATTTATGTTAAACTTTTTTTTTTTCCATAAAATAATGATTTCTGTAAATACAATTTTTATTTTTGTTTCATAAAAGAATTCTATTTTTATAATGTTGTCATTGAAATTTGGCACTGTCTTCTTTATTTTTCCGCGATTATTTTCGCGAATATGTTGTTTTTCTGTATAGATGTCTGTAATTCTTTTCGTTGGGTCTGTAATGCTGGTAACCTTTTAAAATTTGTATAGGGTGAATGATCTTGTAATAGTTTTCCGTGAATATTTCAAAAGAAATTTAAGAAATTAAAAACAAAATAAAAGTAAGAAATATTGTCATAGTCCGGCGGGTTCACAAAATAATGTTACACAAAACATAAAACAAAACTCGAATTACATACAAATTTTTCGAATTAAAAAAATTTTCTATTGAATTGTAATTCGAATTTTCGATCATATTTCGATGTTACCGAAGTTTTGTGTACAAAAATTTAGATTCGTTTTACATGATTTCTTGGGAACATATTAAATCGCAATTCAGAAACTTGTTATTTCTGCCAAAAAAAAGAAAAATGATCTAAAATTTTGTATTTTCACATACTTGTAGTTTTACCTTTTTCTTCAGAGTACAGAGTACTTTTAAACGTGTTACAATAATATACTTTGGCACGCGAAATTCATCACTGTTTCATTTTTTATACAGTCTTTTCTCGTATCTCCGCCAAGGTTCATTTAATCTATGGAATTTTTTTGGAGATATGCCAGAATTTATGTTATTATGATCAATTTCTCTGACCATTATATACTGACTCATAAAGCTATGCTATAGTAGCTCTAATGATGATGCACCAAGTAAGAATTGTTGTTGAAAAATATTTCTAAGATAATATTCTTATACTTGTAGTATATGAAAATTTTCAAAACATAAAATAAAACGTAAATACCGCGAAAAAGACGCAATTTAATTGCATATGTTTTCATTTTCTTAGTCACTTATTTTTTTTTTTAATTACTAATAATTCATTTTGTTTTATAAACATTTATGAATTATTAAAAAAAATTGCAACAAATTTTTCTTTTATGTTGCTGTAAAATGTTTTAGAAAATAATAAGATTGTACTATTTTAAATTGAATTGAAATTTACGATCTTATTCTCTAACCGTAGCGATACAATCATATTTCGCTGTCGATAGAAGTTTAATGATTGATATCCAGCGATGATTAAAATAAATATGCCATTTACAGTAGTGCCATTGTGCATGCATGTGCAAGCTTATTTGATGAAGATAGTACCTAAAATATGATTTTGAAAAAATAGGAACAGATTGTGATTGTTCTTTAAATAAGAACAGTGATTTTTATCTATTTTCTTTCACAGTCGTAGTACGTATAACTTGCTAACAACAAATTTTCAGTCTGTAAACAAGATATGTCATTATTAGTATTAGTAAAAATAACTCTGTGTGATATAAAAATACACATATTTATCGTCTATTTTACAAACACTAATGACGAGACAAATTTCTTAACAGTCTTGCAATGGTGCCAAAAATGTATACACAAAGAATTCTTCGTTTATTTTCTCCGTGGTTTTAAAGCAGTCGCGAGCTATTATGATATAACGGATGCGGCAACTTTTAGTTCGTTTTAAAAAATGCATATTAAATAAGACGGAAATAAGTTTCCAATATTTTCCAACGCTGATCAAACGCATATCGACTAATTTCGTTTACCTGGAATACAAGACTGAATTTCTGTCACTTGAGAGATGACATTTGAGCTATGAGCGACGAAATAATCACTAACTTTTGTTTGACCATGTGTTGGCACTATTACATGAGAATACTATTTTCGTTTAGTTTAATGTCATAAGGATGCATAAATCGTTATCTCTAAGGTTGGGGAATATGGCTATTAGTTTGCTGTTTTCTTTATATTAAATGTAAACAATATAGAAGTTGTTTCAAGAATCTTCTTCAGTTTAATGCTTTTAGTGTAATTTTAAATTATACAATTACGCGATCGTATTACTGATCTTCAGATGTAAATCGAAAATTGAAATGTTGGTCAAGCATCAATTTTGAAAAGATCTAATATTTATGCGAATTAATTTTATTAGGTCAGACTTTTCATGCATCCCAGCTCTTCTTCAGTTCGATTTTCTAATTAGATATATAGTAAAGATTTCTGCAACAATTAAGACACTTTGGGAATTTGTAAAAAAAAAAAATATGTTTGAACAAAATCAATATGTACTCTCAACTAGCATTTAAGGTCGTCAACACATGCCTGATGTTAACTGTTACTAGAGTAGTGCTACTAATATGGCAGTAGCAACAAAGAAACGACCTCAAATGTTTGGTTTCCTCATTCTTTACCATAAAAAGATCTATCATAGAAGTGATTTTAGATAAATACATCACCATTCATTCTGTGGTTGAACAAAACTACAGCGATCAATAAATTAAGTGACAACATTTCATTTCCGTTTCTTGTTTAAGGTAACAACAACCGATTATTGTTAGTTTCTTAGGCTAACATGTTTGACATGGAAATTCCTAGAATTTAGAATATTTAAAAATTTTCTTTCGATTTGATTAAGTCGCAGTGAAAAATTTACATCTGTTGAGAAAGAAATGCATTTGGTTTTTGGAAACTAAAATTATAATCACACATGATTATAGAGTACTGACAGGTGTCATAAATGGTTACACCCTAATCGAAGGAGAGAAGAAAGAAAACAGCATAAAATATCAGGATGAACTAGCATAAAAATATTGGATGGGTGAAAAAGTCGGGTGGGAATGGTGAAATTTAAATGTTCGCCATTTTTCTAGGAGGGCTATTATCCCGTTATTTTAGAGCTTCAGAGTTTTCTGGGCCAAAGATCGACATAAGTTATATTCACAGGTTTCTTTTGAACTAAAATTTAGACGATTAATGAAGTTCTGCAGAGACCGAATCAAATGCTAGTTTGATCATACAAAGTCAGGACGTATTAAAAGTGTGCGACCCACCACCATTATCATCATTAAACCAACATTTTACAGATTCACCAATTCTGGATGGTTTGTTCGATATTGTGATGGTTTCCAGTGCTCGATATGTTAAAATTCTGAGCAATTTCTTTTATCGTCAAACGTTGACTAAATTCGATCAAATTCTTTATTTTTTTGTCATCAACAAAGCAATAACTTTTAGGCCCATCTCAATATTTTAAGTCCTACATAAATTTCTGGTTCAATTTCCAGATTTTTCCTTTGAAATAATGCAGATGTTTTTACTGTTTTTGTGGTGATACAAAAACAGGAAACGACATTAAAATATTTTTCGTTTTTGTTTGTTGGTTGAAAAAGGTTCTTCCATTTTCAACGAACAACAACATTCATCTCCACATATGTCTGTGATTTTGCATTTAATTTTCTGATTATTATAGAATAACAATAATTGCTTTTGGTCATATATACAAGAGTATAGATTTGATAGTTTTGTTTGTATTATATGCCCTTTTGAGCTTCCCTTTGAATTTCTCAACTAGAATACAATATAGAATTTAAAACTTCCTATTTTTCTCTCTTGTCCCGGTACTGTGCTGTGCTGTACTGTGCTGTAGAGTTCTTCTATAGTTCAAACAATTTGCAGATCATTGACATCTGTTGATTTAAATTGAAAGTCAAAATGAAATGTAGAGGAACTAAATAAAAATCACTGAACATATTAGAGAAAAATAGGGAACAACTGTGTGTACCCAACAATCCGGTGGTAAACATAATATAAAATATATTTTGAGTCGTTTACGCGTGCGCTTAATTATAAGTCATTGAATTTGCGCATATAAGAAGGGTATTATAAAGCGCTTTTACTTGTCGTTTATTTAAGTGTTGATTTAAATAACACGCAATATATATATATATTTTGTTATCCCATCTACTATCGCCCTAAAGAAAGAAAGTCCCAAGTGCTAAAGGCTTAGTTTTTAAGATACTAAAATTTATTGAAGTGAGAACAAAATCTATTAGTTTTCTGTCAATTCGGATCATATTTGCAGGTCCATTTTATCACAAATATCATAGATTTATAGACATATCTCTCATACTGCTATGGACAAAAAGTAATGAGACTGTATTTGTACCAAAAATTCAATTATCTGCAAACCATGAAAATGAAGATGGGACTTTTTTACTTAGGACGGTCAGACTATACCATACAGAGCAGAGAGATTCAAGTATGCAGAAATAAAGAAGATAAAAAAGGGTTGAAAATTCATGTACTTGAAAAAATAAAGGGAAATAATCAACAAGAATTGTATTACAATTGTGACAACAATAGTATATGAATTTATATCGTTTAAATACATTTATTGTGGTTTATTTCATTTCCTTTTAGTTTTATATAATCAATATATTTACTTAAGTGGACATTTAAATTGATAAAATTACTATTTCAGTTGGGTTTCTAGGATTTATTTAAAAAAAAAAGATTTTAATGTGATCTTAATGAATAAATGATGGTTTTTCAATGTTTCAACATTCCTCCCCCGCTTCTAAAATATTTTTAAATTGGACTTAAAATATCACAAAAAGTTCCCCGATTTCTGGGCGAAAACAAAACATATATTTATTTAAGATACCCTTATGCTGGTAGTTTTATTGAATTTTTGCCTTATGTTACTAATAATTATAAAATTTTATCTTCGTCACTATAATAGTCGAAAAAAAAGCCGCCCACAAATTTATGATAATTAAATACAATGAGCGGGTTTTTCTTTTAAATAATATATTATTAAATTTTTAATGAAAATATTTTTAATCTTTGATTCTGTATGAAAAGAACGTATATCTTTTATCCGGCATTTTACCGGACAATTGACATCTTTATTAATTATGATGATGACTTTTTTCCATATAGAAATAAATTATCTTAAAACGGAAACAACTTCTTAGAAAATATTATCTAAGACCAAAAAATTGTAGGTAATTTAATCTGTTCTAATGCTTAAAGGCATATATAAATTGTAATATTTTTTCAATTTATCAAAATTCTATTTAGCCCGAAAGTAGATATTTGTCAATATTCTTATAATTCCGATTAAGTTGTTGATTTCAGGTTAACGGCGTTATTTTTATTATGAATTATTACCGACATATACGTACTGGACTTGGCTACCTGACAAAAAAAAACACCCAACAACGCTTTTCTTCACCTTATTTTCTTTACATAAATATTGCAAAAATATAGGCGCCGACAACATTGAATATATTTATGTCTGTAGAGAAGCGTCGCAATAGCAGAAATAAACGTTCTTCTACAGAAATATTGTGGGTTTAGGATTTTGTGAAATTTTTGAATCGTTCGTTATTCTGGAACAAACCTTTTAAGAAGATTATGAATTATCATTGTAATCTGAGAAGGTCTCTCTTATATATTATTATGATGATATATATTCCACTAACTTTGATTATTTATAAGGCATATGTCCTGGGCAGCATTAAAATATATATTCCAGTTAAATAAGAAAAACAAAAACAAAAACGATTTCTTAACTCTTTTATGCTACCGGCAATAATATTTAAATTTATTTTCGGTATTTTAAAGCAGCAACAAGTAAACAGGTACACCGAGTGTTTCATGATTCTTTTGGAGGTAATTTGTCGCATTTGCCACTCGCTACGGAACACAGCAACATTTTAACATGGAACACAACAATAATGAAGAGTAGATTGATCCGTTTTGTTGTTGTTATCAATGATAAAATTTTACTCCAGAATAAGTGGCAATAGTAATCAGTCTATAGTCGAATTTTTGATGCCTTTTTCAATTTTGAGGCGAAAATGGAAACCTTACCAATTTTTGATATTCAGTTCAATCCTAGTTTTTGATATGAAAAATAGTTTTTTCTTTCAAATTATTAAAAATTTACAAATATTACAGAAAAAGCCATTTCTAGTATTAATAAATAATTTTTTCCTGACTAAAATTCATAAACGTCCTTCTTGGACAATATTTTTGACAAGACTAAAAAAAAAAATGTTTTCCCAGAACATTTTTGACAAAATAAAAAAAAAAATTTTAATTTTACTATGCGCATGCGCGTCCGTCTAAAATTTAGTTTAGGATGTGTGCGAATACTAACTAAAGTAACTATTTCGAATTGACTTTATCAAGCTATTATAAGATATGTCCCAAAATTCACGCAAGAAATAATTTTGATAGAAAACACAGGTTTATAATATAAAAATTGTAAATTTTTTATAGATTCATAAAGTCAACAGTATAGGGTTATGTATGGGATAACATCACGGGTAAATAGCCTCCATGGCTTTTACTAGCACATACGAATTCTTTTTTGAAATTTTCTATGAACATTTTCCATAAATTTGGCCGAATTTCGTTGATACAGCGATCAATTTCCTCCTTCAAGAGTGGTGGATGGTCGTGGTCATATTTGAGATCACTAATTGATCCAGTCTTCCTAAATTTCTTAATTAATCTCTTCACAGTTGATGAAATTAAATCACTATTCCGACCATATTTTGTAGGAAAATTACAAACCGTCATTATTTTTAAAATATTCCTCAACAAAGAAAACGTGTTGTTCTTTCATGTAGCGCCCCATTTAATAAGCCTGAACGTTGGCAGCACTTTACCGCACAAATGGCGCAAAATTCAAATCTTCTGTGAATTTTGAGAGGAAAACCCTTTACATGATATTTATATAGTATCCCAGTACTCCAAATTGCATATTTAGAAGTATTATTACCAAAATAATTGCTAAATCATAGCTAAAAACTATGAGAAAATGTTACTTGGGCTCTTGTTCATCATTATATGAAACATCCTGTATGAATTAAAAACCAAATTATTAAGAAAAGAAATTGGATAAGAATTCTTAGAATTAAATTTTAATACGAACAAATCATTTCATATTAAAAATAAATTATTTGTGTTGATTAAAATATAATTCGTTATTTAATTAACAAACTGTTTTTTTTTTGTGTTTATATAAATAAAATCGTTTTAAATCAAAAAGTTTCATGCGAATTAAGTAAGTCTTAAAAAAGATAAAAAAACATGATTTTAATTCGACTTCCTTCTATATAAATTGAAATTTAAGTAATTAATTAATTCAAATATTTGTTTTTGTTTTTGGTAGCATGTTTTCAGAACATAATTTGTAGCTGATTGAAATATGATTTATATTTATGAGTAAATACTACTACGGACAAAAAGTAATGAGACTGTATTTTTAAAAATACGCGCGCTTTGTTAGTTTAAAAATTTCAGCGTCTTTTGTAATTGTGAAAAATTTGTTACGGCTACTTTTCAACATGGATAAATCTATTGAACAAAGAATTAACATTAAATTTTGTGTAAAAAACGAAATTTCTTGTAGAAAAATGTTACTGTGATCAGTGTTTATCACAAGTTTTTAAGTGGTACAAATCATTTTGTTAGGATCGTGAAGAAGTCGAAGACGAACCTCGTTCAGGAAGACCACCAACCTCAGCTACTGATAAAAACATCAATAAAATCAAGAAGCTTATACTTTTCAATCGTTGATTATTTCAAAGAGACTTTGTAGACATTTTTGGTATATCAAAAAGATCAATATAAAGGATGATTTGGGATTGTCTTGTGTGTCTTGCCGCATTGTCCCAAAATCATTGAATTTGTTTGAAAAACAACGTCGTGTTGAAGTGGCCGAGGAGATGGTTTCTATGACTGACGATAATTCGAAATGCATAATAACTGGCGATGAGACTTGGATCTATGTTTATGACCCGAACAACAATCCAGTGAATATCGTGCTGCATGTGAACCAAAACCAAAAAAACCACGTCAAAGTTACAAAAGACGCTGAAATTTCCAGTCATAACAATTTACAATTTTCAGTCTCATTACTTTTTATCCGCAGTAGTATATTATTAGTGCGAAAAAGGTCTTTGTGTAATTCGTTTGGTTTTGTTTGGCGTTTTTTTGCACTAATTAATCAGGAAATGAAGTCACAATGTTTGAAAGTAAAAATGACATTTAACCGTCTCAGCTTGTTTTCGCTTCGCGCACATTTCTCAATGGAGTAAGTAACCGTTTTTTTTTTTTGGTATGACTTTTTAATTGATGGTCAATCATAATTACATCATCAATGGAGTTGAGATCACCTTTTCTTGGCGGTAAATTAAAAAGTAATAATTTTTTTGCAAATATAAGCAAAAAAAAGAAATTGTTTTCATATGAAGTGTTGTGTAAATGATTCATTCGAGAAGTTGCTTGTTAAGGTGTTTTTTTTTTGTTGCAGTCATTAATATTACCTATTATAATGTTTATGAAAAATTACCCCACACACATATGATAGTTAAAAGGAAAATGAATCTTCAAACCAACAAACCAAAAAGATAAAAAAACCCACCCGATAATCATCTATTCATAGGGTAACCACAAATTAAATGAATTTATTATTTGATTAATTTCTGGAAGGAAACATAAACTTTACATCATCCACGAAAGGATTTTAGGATTTCTAATTAATCTCCTAGAACTTATCAGTTGACAAATAAATAGCCGAAGAACATTATTTAATGCAATCCTGTCTAATTCATAATAACATTCCCAAGAAACACATTTGTCAAATATAAGATTTAATAACGCTTTATAAAATAGTACTAGTCACAAAGTAGTAGCTACGTCTAGTGTTCTGCTTGGCTTTTAAAATAGTAAGAACTGTTAATATCATTATCTGAAATAGACTTTAGGACTTTTTTTGGGCGGTTTTAATAATACAAATAATTACCTTTGAATGTTTAGAAAAATGGAAATAATCTTCGATCGCAATTGATTAGCCATAATTGGTAGTGTGAGTATCTGATGAGATTCAGATTCATCAAATCATTTACCATGAAGGAACGTCCATGTTTTCAAACTAAATACACATGCATACTAAGACTAGGTTTCAACATTTCCTTCATACAGCTTGCAACTAGAACTTTATATGGATTGGGAAACATAAAGCATTTGCAATTGTTCTTCTATGACATGGTTGCGAAAATAATACTGAAATTAAATTTATGCATTACTTGCAATCGAATTTCGAGATATAACTATATAAGAAGTTGTGTCCTCTGTTACAGATCTATATGGATCTTGATCACCTAATCAAACCAAATCAGTTACACTTTCAAATAAAAAACATGTAACAAATTCGAATTAATTTCAATAAACATATTAAACGACACTATCCGTCGACACTAAATCAAGTTCCGTATCAATCACCAAAAGTTCCATATATGTCACCCTGTATACGAGATTCACTTTTTTTTTCAATTCTACAATTGATCGCGCGATTCAAGTTCATCGAGGAGATTGACACATGAAAGGACAAAACAATGAAACTAACCGGATTCGATTCGATTCGATTCTGTTTTTATATTGAAATGAATTTATTTTTAATCATTTTGTTAAAAAAAAAGAAAAAAATGTTTGATGTTTTGATTAAGATATGTAGTTTTGTTTTTAGTATCGGAATTGCAAGGCATTGACATTGCGCGTATAGTGGCTTTATTCACCTCCCTCTTTTCTAAGAAACTATATATTTGATTTTTGATTTTGACTGATGTCTATTTTATGAGTGACTGAAGAGACCTAGGATGATTGGACATTTGGTCCAATCATGGCGACCATAAATTGAATCATATGAATATACATATTCAATTTATGACAGATATTAGATTGAGTTAATAAGTGACAAGAAAATATCTTAATTGATTTCAATTAAGTTGAGAACAAGACAAAAAATTTTCTTCGTCAGTTTTTATTAACACTTATTTTTAAAGAATATATATTTTTCAATTTTTCCAGAAAAATAAAAAGAGAAAATATTTCTTAATTAAAATTTTCATTACAACAAGTATACGCAAAGACCTTCTGATCTTAAAATTAAAAATTTTCCGTTTTTTTTTACTAAAACAGAAAAAAAAATATTATTAATTATTTTACTTTGGTGGTCTAATTAGTCGAAAATTTTATGTTTAATTCATTGTCAAAGTTATTAATATCCACAAGAAATAAAAAGAAACAGGCAACATTTTTTAAGCGCCATTAAGTTTCGCCAAAGATTCAAGATCACTAATTAATATTTGCAAAAACAACTATTACGCGACTTTTGGAAATATTATATAATCGATTAAATATTGTTCAAGATCGATTCATTTCATTAAAAATTTGGACAAGCAAAGATTTGGCTACACACATATGTTCGATGACAGCGAAATTTAATTTAACATATTCCACTACAAAATGAATTTACATAACAAGTTCGTGTGAAGAATACGATTTTGAGTAGTACGAATTTTAATTTCATTGAATTTAATATGAGGAACACTTCGAACAGCATGCACAACGTTTTCAAAGGAAGCATTTTAATCCTAATAATTGTGGCATGCATATCTTGATCTGTGCGAATAGTTTCCTTTTATATCCGAATATCTTTCATTAATCGAGTAGAGAAACCAATCGAGTAGTTTTCATTATCACAGGTAAAGATTGATCGAACAAGATTACTCGATTTGAATTTCTCGGCATTTTCATCTTATCTATAGTAGATGGTAAAAACTTGACAGCTGTCATATAGACACATTGCGATTATTCATCATGAAGTCCTTACTGCGCATTATTTGTGTGAAAACTCATTGTAAGGTGCGATCACATTAAACCACCGATCAAAAACAAAATACGTTCTCTACGTTTGCTCAGTTGATGTGGACGCCTTAATATAAGGCGAGCAAGGACGTTCACGAGTAGGAAAATCAGAAAAACCCTCCCAAAATATCCGCTCTTGCTCGATCGCTTGATTTGGACATTATTTTATATTTTTTTTATTTCCAAAACACAAGACAGAAAAGACACTATCAATTAAAAAGAATAAATTATAATGTTTTATGGTTCTGGAATCCAGGAAACATTCTAAGAAAACACACGTTGTCACATTGTTGCTTTGACGTTTCCAGAAAATTCCAAGAATAAGTTTCTTGACGTTTCTAGAAGCACGTTTCCATGCATGGAAGAATAATCTCGAATTGCAACGATGAGTATATAAAGGGGAACCACCGAAGGAATTGACACAGTTCAATTTCAGAACTTGACCAGTGATAATCAGAGAGATTTCGGAAAGTGATTACAACATTTGAAATCAAACAGCGAAATTTTTTACATCAGTGAAATATTAAGGCGATTTGATAAATTAGTGGCTACGTTTACACCGAGACTTAAAAAGAGACTTAAGTGCTTAGGTCGACCTAAATATGACGGTGTAAACACGCCCAAAGTAACTTAGGTTCGGTCACTTAAATTGAAGACTTACCTTAAATTAAAATCGACTTAAAAACTTTTGACAGATAACAGCTGATTTCTTGATATCCAAGTTCTATAAATGTTCACATATGACATTGTTTTAGACTTAGGTCTAGTACGGTGTAAACACGTCTGACCCAAACCTAACTTTTAGTTAGGTGACCTAAAAATTTGTCGGTGTAAACGTAGCCAGTAAAGTAATAAGTGATTAATAGTGGGAACTTTTCTCATATTAAAAACACAGCATTTAAAAATCTCATCATTGTATAAATGACTTCTTAATACTTCATATTTTAAATGAATTTAAATGCATTTTAAAATGCATATTTAAAAAAAAAAAAATAGTTACATATGATTTTCTGTTGTTGTTTGTCTTGGAAAATTAAATTGACAATGAACTATAAAAAAATAGCATATGATTAATAAACTTTCTAAAGAAACAAACGAAAAAAACTTACAATTTTTATTAAATTTGTCACGCAAACTACCGTTTTTGTATGCAATTTATTTCCCATTATTTTATCCTAATTAATACATGCACTTGTTGCGGAACAACGTCTTACTACAAAGTGGGTACTATTTGCAATATGCATTTTTCTTGTGTACTTTAAATAAATTATGATTAAATATTCGCTCTCTTTACGTTACTAATAAGAATTATAAATGAAAATGGAACAAAACTTATAAAAGGCGCATTTTATTTATAAAGTTGTTCCGGAACAGAACTAAAAAAAGTTATACTGAAACTTATCCTTATTCCTGGTTGGTTTATTTCCCGTGTGTTCTACTCCGGAGTAGAACATGACAAATAAAAACGGGTTTATGGTTTCATTGGAAATCGCAGGAAGAAAAATTCCTTATCAAAAGAATACATAAAAAAAATCTGATTGTATTAAGACATATTAGCAGCGATAATCTAGATTATCTCACGATTCTCGATTAAAATCCGATAATGGATCAGATTTTCTCAATTATTGAGGATAGTAAACCGAGTATTTTCATCCTCTGATTGTGAAATTTAGCTTTTTCATCTAGTAATGCTGCTCATATTTATAGATATAAACCTTCATACCTATAACCTTTATAGAAAGTTTTGAGAAATGTCAAAAAATAATTGAGAATGAGTTTTAATTCAGAAAAACAGAATGTGTCGCATGATCTAGATTAAAAATAATTGACTGGATTATAGAGTGTAGTATGTCTACGGTATTAGGGCCTAACAAATTTTCTTAATTTTATTAAAAAATTGAATAAATTTGAATTTTTAAAAGAATGCCCTATGTCTCAAATTATTTTGAAGGTCCATCTTTTATGAACAGTTAAATATTTGTGAACCGGAAAATTTTAAATTTAATATGAAAAATACAATTATTATTAATTTCATGCGTATTTAGCGGGATTTTTATTTTTTTTGTCTTCAAGAAAAGAAAAATAATAATTTTCACCTGTGAAAAATCTTTTCAACAAACCTGTCAGATATAAATCTTATTTACGGGTCCATTGAAAAATAACGAACAAATAAAAATAATACACATTTAACCTTAGAACCGAGACTTTATTTCTTGTTGTTTTCTTATTTTACATTTTCGGTAGATCGACCTTTCTGGGACGTTTAAACTGATGAAATCTTTGAAAGGCCTCAAGGTTTTCTTAATGAGAAAATATACAATATATAAATTATAATTTGAAATGCATTTTTGTTCATCTTTCCATTTAATTAGGACAAAAATTACATACCACAAAGAAATATCACGCAAGAATTTCTTTCAAAGATTATAAAATGTAAATGTTCATATTTAATAAAAGTGGAAGATCAATTTAAGATGTTATCCATTTAAGCGTGTGCATGATATACTCGTACAAAGTATCACTCTAGTGTCATTAATTTGTGGTGAGACTTTAGATCATATAGTTTAAGAAAAAAAATTATAGTATTTTATTATACCGGGTATTTCTGAAGTTTCTGAAAACGATTAGAAGTTTTGTTTCTCGCCGAACTTAAGTTTTACTATCCCTAAACAACAAAACTTATTACTATCGGTCTCAATGCATGAATAAGAACCAGGTCTAAATAAGGTATATCAGACCAAAATATTAGTTTGTTGATCTTCAAAATGGTTATGGTAGGCTGTACACATAAATAAATAAAAGCTATCTACACTGCATGCAGATACATTGGTACATGGATATGTCTTATGGCTACCAAATAGACCTACAACGAAAATACCATTATAACTACTTTTTTTATGGGTGAAGAGAAATATAATGATTGGGAGGTTATAAGGAGAAAGAGATGGTTTAAATTGTTGTAAAACACGTACGTGAAATTCCTATCGGACATTTCTCGTGTCCGCAGTCCGCAGTCGTAAGACATATCCATGCCGAAATAGGCAAGACTTTTCGCTATTCATAAGACTAAAAAAAAAATGAGACCCGTGGATTGGATATAGGTGGTCTAAACTAAACTAACTTTTAGGATATGCTGAAATTAATTCTTATGTATAATAACGTTAATTAATTAAATAAAGTTAGGAACTAAAAAACCATTGCCATTTTAGCACTTTCCACTTTCTTCTCCTCATGTCATCATTGCCGATAGAGAAAGAAAAAGATAAAAATAATTTCTACTTCCTATATAGCATGATTCTTCTATTTTCCGGTACTAATCTTCTCCTTTTGGTGTCAGCGATGATATCAAAAAAACATAAAATATGGGCTAGACATATGCACGAACATATCTTGTTTTCTAACTACTTGTTTTCCCCGACTGATCCGAGATACCCTGTCTAAATAGGCAGATAGATAATATTAAATATAAGACATAGACATAAGAAACAATTCTTTATAAGTATCTTTGGCACTCCTCACAAGACTCTGGAACTGTTGTCTTCTACTAAAACAGGATTTTTAGCATACTTTATAAGTTTATCATGACAGAACTTGCATTTGATAAAAGATATAATAAATACCTTCGGAAAAATGATTTTGCTTTTTAATCTTGTCATGTCATTTAATACGGTGTGAGAATTTTAATTTCATTAAACTTCTTTACTCTATCTCGAAAGATCTTTGAATTTTTTATTTATAAAATACCGCTCTGGTATTATAAATGATCTGTATAGTATAACTACAGCAACAGCATCCGCGGAGTACAGGGAATAACAGCAAAATCCAGATTCATTACATAAAGATCGGTGGCGGCACGGCTTCGCTATCATTAGGAAAATTGGAAACAGAAAAAAAAGTAATATGGAGAAATACATAAGAAGAAAAAAAAATCCATTGAACCTGACAATTGAACATTTGCGTGTCGCTTCGGTCTGATTTTATTGAATATTAGGTACGATGCGGTGCGATGCGATAAATCTGAACGGTTCAACGGTTCGTTTAATCTGTTATAATTCAAATCAAATTAACCGTTTTTGTTGTTGTCAAGTGAAAATATTACCAATTTTAAATGCGTTTTCTCTCTCAATTGAATTTAAATGATAGTATTTTATCAATTTTCTTAGTAATTAATAAATAAAACCTAATCTAACCTTAATTACTCGTATGTGTAATCATCTTTAAGCACCGCGAAAAGAATAAAACTCAATAAAAAAAATGGAACTAAATATAAGTATTCTTTAAATTTACAAACTTTTTTATTACTTTTAGTTCCAAAATTACAATTCTTTTTTTTTGTAGTAAAAAAAAGATTTATTAAAGATGACTCAAATAGCAGGTATTTTGTGATTCACGTTGAAAGAGTTGTAAAACAATTTTCTGTTTTTTTTTTAGGAACCAACTTTGCATGTCAATGACTTCTTTAATTTAGAATTTTCAGATAAAATGGCAGCTTATTTCCACAACCAAAGACGAAGTTAAATTGTTTACAATACAATTACTTTTCTTTTTAACAAAAATTTTATTACATTTAATTACTATCCAAAAAAAATATGTTTAACATAATAAATTAATAAAAATTCTTGACGGTTTATTGGCTACAATGCCTTTTCTTTGTTTCATAACTACTTTAATTGTCTTTGAAGGTAACTATACCTATACCTGAAGATCCTATGCCAGGGGAACTAGTAATATGTAAAAATGTCATTTCATTAAAAGAACAATTTTTGGTGTCCGAGCTGGATTTGATCCCAAATTCTAAACGGACTTGATAACCTGAAGATTGTACAAATAGAGTCAAACTTAGAAACTTATGTGAATTATGGATTGTTTGCCTCTGGTATAATATAACCAAGGGGTATTATAACTGAAATATGATCGTTATTTTGGGGCTATAGAACATTGGCAAAATTTGTGGACTATCTACTAAATTATGTAAAACAAATTCTCCAGCCTAATTTCGTTAAATATGTAGGTACAGATAGATAGAGTAGGGATACTGCGTACAACACCAGGACCGTATGGGCCCATTGTGTTCCCTACGAGACCAATAGTTACCCGATTGGGAAACTTATTCCTCTTCGAAGTATTTGATTTTCCTGCAAAATTTCATTAAACTGCCTAAGTTTTCGTTAAATAAAAAACTACAAAAATTACTACAATAATTTGCATTCGAAATTACTACATTTTCATTGACTAAAAAAAAAAAGAAACTTACGACAAATCGATTATTTTCCATTAAACATGAAATTTCTTCAACTTGTTCAACTTGTTGCCGAATTACATAATAACCAAATTTTAATAGCGAAGACCCAATTTTATTTATTTTTGCGCAAAATCTGTAAAGCTTTAAATAAATTTCGAAATATTGGTATTCAAATATTATTCGAAATGGTATTTAAGTAATAACTTTTATTGCTCATCTTTACAATAAAAAAAAAATCAAATAAATTTTCTCTATTTCATAATTGAATAGGAAACCAAGAAAGAAAAAAAACTTATTCTCCAATTGTGTAGGTTTTCAAAGAGATCTTAAAGATACCTGATTTACACTATGAGTAACCTAGTTTTACACCTGTTTTCGAACCAAACACACTACACTATATTACGTCTGTTTAGTTCTTCTTAATTTCTGTTTCTTGCTTTTCGGTCAATTCCAATTTTCTTATTTGAACCACAAAACTTGAGAGATCATGAAGACCCATCATCATTGGGGAAGGTGCAAAAAATATAAGAAATGAACAAAAAAAAACGCCAAACAAAAAACACAGTCAGTCTTAAGCAATTCAGTCCGGCATTAACAAGATATGAATCATCATCATAGTAAAATAGCCTTGGGCTTTAAATGCGAATTCCCTAGAGACCATTCACAGCCAAAATGGCATTCATTTTTATACTATAGTATTTGTTTTCTCGTAACCAAAAAACCAGAAAAAGATAGATTGTATCCATAATAACCGAAAAGTTAGGAAAAGATAAATGGTGCGTGAAAATACTATGGCTTTCGCGGGTAACATGGTACTATATAATCAGCTGTGTTCGTATTATGATCATTAAAATATATACAATATTTGCGATTTTTATCCACATTTTGGACATAATAAAATCGTATGACAATCATTGATCACGATCTTATTATAAACGCATTTGTTTTTAAAGACTTAAGTCGTTTAAGTATGCGTTAATGTTGAAACAATCATAATTCTAAACATAAAAATTCTATGTTTCCCTCTTCTTTTGTTTTGTTATTAAATTTTAAATGTATTTAAAATAGGTAAAAATAAATGATTAGACCTGGATATAGTCGGCGTCCACCAGGGCTAAAAGGTAAAAGGTAGACAACAAATCGATACAAAACGAATTATAAAAAAAAATGTTTGGACATATTTTTGATTTAGGTTAACTATATTTTAAAATATTCATTAAATGAGAAAAAATGTGTTGTCATTGCTTAGGAACGTCGCCAAACAATGTTTAGTTTAAATTATAAATCGGCATATTGGCCTATATTTTTTTCTTGAATATAATTTATGCTATAATAACGCGTTTTTTTTTTTTAGGTATAAAATATTTTTGATGTTATTATGATATATTTTAACGGTTTAATTAATTGAAAAATTACTATTCAATCAATGTTGTATAGTTATGCAATTTAATGTGTTTTTTTTTGGATTCATTCTGACTCATTTGGATGAAATCATCACATATTATGATCGGTATTTCTACGTGTATAGGGAATCCAAGATGGATTGTGAAGAAAGTGATTTTATCAATTTTTTAAAGAACGGTGTGATGATATAAAATCTAAACATATAGTAACTGAAAATCGACCTATAGCCGACTGAAATTTAACATCGTATCGGCTATTTATCTAGTTAACCTATATAATTAATTTAAACAAAATTGGTTTACAAATTTTCCAATTAAATCCTAAAAACCATAAACAAAAAAACGACAAATCTTTCTGGTGGTCACCCTGGTTTTTCTTTTATAACTTTGCTCCGCCTGGATCGATTTTGCTGAAATGCAATACGAAATCCAGTTAAGGAATAACCAACTCACATTGTAAATTTCATCAAAATTGGACAACGCGTTTTTGAATTATCTTGTATACGGACAGACGGACATGCATAAATCGATATAACTTCTGATTGCCGACACAACCATACCCTTAAAACCTTAAAACCTTATTTCGACGTGTTACAAATGGAGTGATAAAACTAACATACCCTCTGGTAGTACCTACCATAAGGCATAAAAATTTATATTAATTTTTAATAATAATCATCAAAATTTTAAGATGTGATCTATGGACACTGATCGCACCTTGATTATAATTAATTCTGGGTGTATAAAATTCACGCCTATAAACATTTTTCAGGATTTTATAATATTTCTTTGCAGAAAGGAAAATTCCAAATTTAAAATTTAGATGAATTTTGTATCAATAAAAGTAGGAGGGCAGATTAATATGTGGAATAAGAATTTGATCGAAATTTGTTTCGGTTTAGGGAACTCAGACAAGAATTTTTTTAATACACGATTCTAGGGTTTCGTGACTTAATCAAAATTTCTGCAACTCGAGCCGGTATTTCTTGGTCATTTTAAAGGGTATATGATTTTTGGAAAGCAGAGAAACGCTAGAAAGAAATATTCAGAAAGACCATCAATATTTCAATGCTTTCTGTTGTTCGATTTGTTGATGATGTTCCTGCACTCTCGTTGTCTAGCATTTATCTAGCTTTCAACAATCGTTTATGCAACTTTAAAGTCTTCGACTTTAATTAAGATTTATCATCATTTACATTTTCATGTACATTTCTGTGACGGTTTTGCCAAGTTTTGAGTGAAACTTATAAAATAAGCATCTAAATTTATGAGTGAGCTAAATTTTTGTTAAGGCTGAATTATAATACACAAAATTACGGACTTTTACTAATCTTCATTAATCATATGCCCAAGTTATAATGCCGCCAATCCATTTGTTTCTTAATACTTGACTTTACACATATTATAATTTAGTTCTATAAGTCGAAAATGTGTAGAAAGATTTTAATAAAATTTATAGTAAAGATAGTTAGTTGGTTCTATAATATAATAAAGACTTTATTACTACTACTAAACGAAGAGTAAACACTATTTCTCTGTAAAATAGGATGAATTTATTTCATTAGAAAATTGTATTCAACAATTTAATAAAATCAAAGAATTTTACAGCTGGAAGCGAGTTTGTTTGTACATTTATTTTATTTCCATAATTAATCTATTGTCAATCAAAGATGAAACAAAATTAATTTAATTCGAATGAATACAAATAATTTTCTCAAAGGAATTTTAATAATATAAAATTTTCTATTTAAACCCATATCAAAAGAAAACTATACAATATAAATAAAATAAAGCTAAACTTGATATTTAAAAAAAAAGGCCTATAAAAAATGTCACTTTCAAACAAAACGAAAATAATACATAAAATTATGTTTATAACCCGATTAATATAGATTTTACTAATAACTAAGATATTAGTTATATTTAAGTTCTCTTGGCATTGAAAATACAATACAAAAATGCCTGAAAGAAGTTACTTGATCGAGTCGACAATACTCATGTTTATGAAGGGAAAAGTTAAGTTTTCCGATATACTCCATAAGGTAAGTGAAATTTTTGTGGTTTTACCATCATTAACTGCCCGAACAGCATATATAATTTTATCATAATATATGCATCGATAATTATCATATACTCAAGTTCATGATTCCGCGAAAAAAAAGCTTCTCATCATTATTATTGTATTGTATTCAAAACATGCAAAAAACAAAAACAATTTCATTTTCAATGCAGCTCCGTAGTACTATCGAAAGTTTAAATTTCTCATAAATACAATTTTATAAATTTGCAAATTAATTTCAATTTTCAATTAAATGGCCTCATTTAAAAGAATTAAATTACTTTATCGTGTATTAATTTTCTATTTTAATAAAATCTATTAAAATCGAAAGTTTAAGAAACCAAAATAATAAAAGCATGGTTTGGGGATGTGAAATTTTTATGATTTTTATGATCGAAACCTTTACAGAATGAAGAAGAAGGAGGATAAAACTAAACTATTTATTAGTTGTCCTTTTTAAAATATAAACTAAAACTTCTTTTTGTGCGCGGTGGAGCCAAGTCTTGACTATAAGGAGAGTAGTGTAACATTTGGAAGCCACAGTCTTTAAAAGTATAACCATTACTATGGTTTTTTCAACAGCATGATCATTCTCGGTACCCATTTCTAACTGACACTTTTGACATCTCTAGATGATGATACAGAATATTCGAAATGATTACAAAAGAGATATTCCAAGCATTTCTAAAAACTGCCCATTTTTACATCCAAATCCAAATTTTTCAACTATTTTTATAATACCTGAACTCAAAAGAGTGTCTCGTACAAGGATCGTCTTCAATCGATTCTCTGCCTTGGCATAGCCATTTGTAAATCGATCGCTAATATCTTTGCCAAAATGGCTTGATATGTTTTCCCTTGTTTTCTGAGGGCCTTAATGATGGCACGAAATTCGATTTAATTCACACATGGAATTTTGTTCAGGCTTGACTTACTTCTTGGACAATATCTTAATGAACACTGACGCAATTAGACTTAAATTTAGTACATATACTAATAATATACGACACAATCAAATTATGTTCATTAGTTGCTCCTAGCTCTTGGATAGCGTTGATTGATAATGTTGGGAGTAATGCCAATTGGTACTCCCGGCACTTAGACCACGAATTGGCTCCATTGTGTACACTGTAGAATGAGTCCTTAGATTGTGTGATTGGCCAGCCTCCCGGAGCCTACAATGAAACTGAATATCCGACTGTCGAAGATCCCATTGATGGTATTTGGTTCGATAAACTGGTCACCGAAAGTTTTAAGTCTGTGGTTTTAAAAAGCTGGGCAGTGACAGATATAGCCTTACAATTCTTCTCGTATCACAAATTAGTGTCTTTTGAAAGTCCTCCATATATGTTTCGGAGCCTTTTCTAAGCCTAAATGGATTGAACGAACCTCTTTGAAAAATCCATCTCTGTCTTTAAAATATAATACGATTCAAAATGTTGTTTATTGTTCTGGTATTAATGTAGTTTTTGTTTTTGTGAAACTAAACCCAAATTTTAGCCTTGGGTACATAAAAAGTCTATAAAAATAAAACTAAATATACAGAATAAACTTTTAGAATAAAAAATATCGCGTAGAAAGACGATGGCGATCCAAAAAAAACCAAAAAACAAAAGTAAAGATGGTTGAAAACGATCTACGTTCTGAACCTTTATCTTTTGTACACCTTTTTAGAACACAATTTTGTACTATATATACCTTGCGCTATTTACCATTTCCTGAAGACATGGTTTTTATAATATAAGACAAGTGATCTTCGATTTCTTAACATCCATTTCAAAGCGATCTTCAACAGAAATTTCTTTATTTTTTTTGCTGTTCTTGGGAAGAACGCTTCTAAGAATTTTCAAAAGAGTAGGTTTTTTTTTCGTTTTACACATTTTAAAGGTAAAGGAAAACATTTTCATTGCATTCAGAATTTTTGAAAACGATTGAAAGATATTCATGATTTTTTTTCCATGTTTTGTTTTTGTTCATCTATAATTCGTTCCACGTTTTTAGTGAGGATCAAGATTTTGAAGATCTTCAAGAAAGACAGCAGATGTTTAAAATTATATGTTTTATATGAATGGATTAGCATGCAGAAATTTTTGGTTATTGGTCTTTTTTTGTTTTGTTTTATAATACAAGTTCGATAATTTTTATATCCTATTTTTAGATAAGATAGACTTTTTTCGATCTTCACTTTGTGATCAGAATTTTTTTTTTATAACATTAACATGATTACGAACAAATCGAATTAAATGTTCGATTTAAGATTTTGCATATTTAGTATGTTAAGACAATGCCTAAACCATAGATTAATAATAAAGATTTCCAACGGGTGTGCATTCACAACTGATTCTTTTTGTACAGTGATATCCCGACACAATATAGATTCTTCACTTTCTTTCACATTAAATCTATTTTCATCCTTTCTACTTTAAGTTCACCTACAACAACAATCCTGAAAATCACGCTGCTCATTTGGCTAGGACATCTAGGTATACTAATCTATGCCTAAACTACCAAATATTTTTCATTCGATTATCACTAAAGTTGCATGTTTAATTTTTTTGATGGTTTTGATATTGGATACGAAATTGTAATCGAATACTTTTGACAGTAGTTAAGACACATAATTCGATATCGAGTAATTCCATTTCTCATATAATTACATAACGATTGAAAATACATGATTTATCTTCAGTTTTGATTCAATAAATTTCAGCTTGTTGTGCTCAGGGCTTGAGTGTTGGAATAAATTTATTTACAATTTTAGGATTATTATTCTTAATCACTTCCAATTTTACTAGGGCATATATTAATATGGTGTATAAATTTGTGTTTTGAATA
Source organism: Xylophagus ater (assembly GCA_963422695.1). Lineage (NCBI taxonomy): Eukaryota > Metazoa > Arthropoda > Insecta > Diptera > Xylophagidae > Xylophagus > Xylophagus ater. The sequence continues at coordinate 7,713,291 of OY730478.1, forward strand.
AAACAAATAAATCAATAGAAAATTTCTTTTTCTTTTTTTTACCATAAAAAAATAATACGACAAATTAGTTTCTTTGGTCGTAAAAAATAAAAAATAAAATAAAGCTTAAAAAACGACAATAATATTAAAATATTGAAGCTTATAAAAAAAATCAAGAAAAATAATATAATATCGCATAAAACAAGAGAGAAAGTTTGAAAATCGAAAAACGTTACATTTTTCATCATAATTTTTATGTCTTAATTCGAAGTAATTATGTTAAGGAAATAGAAAAACATAGAAAATTAAGAGAAAATCCCTTTGATGAAAACCAAAGCAATAAAAAAAAAATGTCCATATTAAAATGAAAATTACCTGACATATATCTTAAAAGATCAGTGAGTTTTAGGAACATGAGGTCTAATTTATCTGATTCCCAACGAGTATATTAGAGTATGGGAATGTCTTACTAAGACGACATATTATAAATATTCACAAAAGTATAAAAGCATACGTAATCACCTCTCACTCAGGTAATATTTATCATTTTTGTCACCTTTTATTCGAAACGATCAACATTCTATTAAAATTTCAATGGACGCGGAGGATGAGATGTATACAAAATGTTTGATTCGTTTATTAAAAGTTTGTTTTCTTATGCTTGTTGCGGACATATTATAGGACACATGTGTGTACGCATATTGAATTTAGAAAAATTCTTCTAAGAAGTCACCATTTCCGTTGCGCCATCCACCAAAAATAAAAACAAGAAACGTGTCTGCTATATGTAAATTGTTTGTTTAATTTTTTGGATACGTTTTTATTATAGTATATAAGTCTTTCTCTTCTGTTCCTCCATCTTTCGTTTGATTAGAGTTTTTTTTATTCTTTTTGTTTAAAAAGAAAAATATAAATATAGAAGTCTGCTATGAATTTTAAAGAGTCCACAAAACTATGAGTCCCTTAACAATGTTATCTTAGCCCGATGTTAAAGAGCACATAATAATAACGAACAAAAAAAAAAGAAAAGACATATTCCAACATAATCATTAACAAGAAATTCTATGCGATTAAGCTTTTTCTTAAGAAACATATTTATTAAAATTAATTTATATATGCTTATATGTGAACGAGAGGATAAGGAGGAAACATTTTGGGTGGTCATTTTTTTTCTTTCTTGAAATTGCCTAAAATTTATTTATGATAAAGGTTCGTTCACATTGTATTCCTATTATTTGACAGAATCCTATCTGCGTCTATCATACAAATATTTAGCGCCGGATAATATCGGGCGCTAATTAGCGATGGATAGAAGAAATGGACAACAGGATGGATAGTACTATCTACCAAATGGTAGATGGTGTAAATCAAAGGTTTTTTTTCATTGGAATATTTAAAAATAACAGAAAATTGGTTTGAATCTTGAATCGTACTTGATTTTGGTTAGTTTTTTTTTCTATTATTTTTATTGCTTTTTGTTTTATTTAATTAAAACAAATACTTTAAATAGCTGCGTCTCGCGAAATATTATTTGTTTTAATTTCATTATTTGTCTAAAAAAAAGAATTTTTAATTTTGTTTAACCTCAAAAAACAAATTAGTCTAGTTGGGTACGCAACCAAATAATTCCTTCAAATAATTTCAGTGGTTCGAATATTCGAAATTAAAACTTTTAAGAATTTATATAAGAAAAATCGTTCTTTTGAGAAAGTAAATTACCGCCCGATAGAATTCCCAATAAAATTCAGCAATAATGTAACATTTCTTTATCCGATTTATAACACTACTTACTATGAAATTTATTACTAAAAATATATCGACTAAAATTCTAACCAGTATTCCAGCACGACCATGTACTAAATATTTTATTATTTCTACACGATTTGAAAAAATAATAATAAAAATAGTAAAAAAACGTGAAGAACTTTGGAACCAATTGCACGATAATTAGGTGACAGAATTGTATAAAAGGAAACTGAATTTCCAAATAGAATCAATTCAAATCAGTGTTCTAAAACTGTAAAGAAGTCTTCAAATATCAAAATGAAATTCATTTACGCCGCTGTCTTAATTGCTTGTGGTAAGTAAAACTACTTTAAAAGTGTTTAATAAAATTAACTAATTTCTTTTAATTTTCAGTCATTTCTATGGCATTCGCCTTCCCAGCACCTAAAGCAAATCCAGGACCAAATCCGGGACCATCTCCAGCTGTCCCTCGTTCATATTATAATGGTTATTATGGTGGTTACGGTTATGACGGTTATCGTCCATCTTACTATAATGGCTACTATAATTACTACTAAACATTCTAATTTGTTTTTGCTAAAAACAAATGTCAATGGCATAGAAAAATAAAAATATTGTAAAGCATAGAAATTGTGTTTTTATTCTATTAGGCCTTTTGTGTAGACTTTTTGAATGGATTTCTAGTTTAGATGGACCTTTAGAATTTGACATTTTAACAAATTGACTGTAAACGTGTTAAATGAGTTAAAATGAGTTTAATTATGAAATAGAACTGAGAAGATATATCGTTTGGATAAAATAAAAATTCTGAATAAACTATTTAATTAACACTAGAATAATTAAAAATGTTTACTTTAAGGTGATAAAGCTGGGCATAAGAGAAAAAAAACTAGAAACGAGACATTTGAGATGAAAATACTATAAATTTTAAAATGACTGAAATTTTATTAGTATTTAATTGTTACTAATTAAAGATTTTTTTTTTTTAGTTAAATCTTTGACATACATCAGACACATTAGCAGAACTATAAGTTCTCATAAATAGAAAAGAACGAGGGCATAAGTTGTTCTATTAATTTTTCCTACATGGATTAAAAAAAAAAAGATAATTTTAATAAAATTTTTTGTTTTTTAAATGAAAAGAAACAAAATGAATTTATATTCTGAACTGAATTTAGATGACTTGTAAGTCACATATTTTGTTCAAGAATTCGATATTTCGAAGAAAAATTTCAAAGAGACATACATTGGGAAATTGTAAAGTTATTGGCTAGTTGTGACAAGTTAATTTTAAGTATGAGAACAGAAAATTCAGTTATGGCAACTAAACTTCGGTTGTCGAAATTTCACAAGTTTTCTATGTGTAACCACCTAAAGACTTTTATCCCTGACGATAATCGAATCACATCTTCTTGATTCGGGAACCCTTTTAATTGGTTAATAAACTAAATTCAATCCAATTTTTAAAAGAAACTGTTATGATATTTCTTATAGATCTCTTTGCTTCTAGGTAGAAAAACTACCTGTCAGAAGTTTAAGTACAATGTCGATGACCTAGTGGGGCTAGCCTTTGGGATTCATGAACTCTTAAGTTTGGCCCACGTCGGTTTCATTATAAATGATCATCATTGCTTCTCAAACAATGAAATTACTACAAAGTTGTTTAGTAGTTTGTTGTACAACAATTGAATGTTACTTTATAATTGCATCATGTAGGCGCAAGGTATAATGTGTACAAATTTAACCTGGGTTAGGACTTAGTCTAGCGATACCTATACGTCCATTCGCGGGATATATAGTTTATTGATTATGTTCTTTATTCGATTAAGGATGTAAATCATTCCAATCGCGAATAATAATAGGGACATATGAATTAAGGACCATTTAACTATTTTTTTTCTTTTCATAATTACATTTTTTTGGTTAAAAACTATTAAATATTAAAAACTAAAAATAGTTCTCTAGGTAAATAGGTTAAAAATTCATTCCAGTTTGTGATTCATTATTATACAATGCCTTTTTTTAACTTAAAAAAAAACCAAAACAAGTTTTTTTTCGCGATTTTTAGAATGAATTTAATCATTTGATCATTTTGTGATCATGTTCACGTTTATGATATCGTTTATTTCCTGATATTATTAACAAGTTGTTGTTTTTAGGTTTTTATTTTTATTACTAAAAGATACAAAAATGGCAAAAAACAACCAAATCTTGTTATTTAGTCGAAACGAGATAAGATTGTTGATCTTTTTTTCATTTTCTCAAATAGAAAACATACGAAAAACTTTCACGATCATCTCTTTTTAAAGACAAAAATCTATGAAATTTTTATTACATATTTTCTTTAACAAATCCATTCATCATTTTTTTTTTTTGTTAATTATAGCTTTTATATAACCGATTTTTAAGTATATTTCTGATCTCAATTGTTTATATTTTTAAAAGATCAGCTGGATTTTTTTTTCTTGAAGAAAAAGTCTTTGACCGACTAAGAATCCAGTTCTTGCCTTAAAGCTAGTTATAGTAGTAGTTTTTTTTTTGTTATATACTTTAGTATTAAATAACTAAAAATATCGGGGAAACTATTGTAAAAAAAACATAAAACATTATTTTAACTGGAATTCGTTATGGTTCCCAATTCAAAAAACTTATGCTCTTCTTAGAGTTTACCAATACACAATCTTGAAGTGGAAAAAAGTTTAAGTTTAAAAATCAATAAAAATGATTGAAATTGAATCTTGATTTGTTTTCCATAAAAGAATCAAATTGATGCACTTTAAAGAAAAAAAACAAGATCATTTCCGACAAGACACAATACTCATCTTTTATCAGACAAGTTCTATTTTTGTTGCTGTAATCGCGGTTTTGTAAAGATCGTTCTGTGTTTTTTTTTTGTCGATATGAAATCGAACAAAATTTATGTAATATAAGAATCGATGGAAATTTTCATATCAATGAAGTGTAATTATTTTGATGAAGAATTATAAAAGAACCCGTTTAAAGGGTGTGGTAGAGCAGTTTGTCTTATAATTTTCATGTCTTTCATACACCAAAGACGATCAATATTAAGTAATTTTATGTTGTTTTCTTTTCTTTTTGTGAACTTATAACTGGAGATGTGTGATTCCATTTCTTTATATATATATAAGTCAACATTATTATTACGAAAATTTCATTCATGATATTATTAAAAGAAAATTATTAAAAATACAGAGTGTTAAGAAATTCATCAGTTAAAACCAAACCAAGTCTTAAGAATGACTCTAAACGTAATGCATCTGAATGAATTATCTGATTCTAAATATTTTAATTTAAAAGATCTCGTAGTCTTATATGAAAATGTTTGTTTACTACAACACGGAAGTAGAAAAACGTATTAAATCTATTGTTAATATCTCATCAGGCCAACATGTGGACGATGGTGCAGTATTTAACCATAGAGCATGAAAGCCACAAATAACGATTGAATAGAAACAAGGCTCTTATATAATATGTATTGGGATTTAAGACGGTATCATCATCTAAATGTTGGTCTAATGAGATATCTACAAAGAATTAACGTATCTCTAAACGTGTCTAACTCTTCCATGATGTCCTGTTTATAATTATAGCATCAGACAAGGCTGGCTGTATCGTCAGAATTATCTAACAGCTGCTTTAGCTGTTAGCTTTTAAAAATTAGCTTTGATAGTTTGAAATACAACTAGCAAGTGTATTGTTTATTTGAAAACAATGTAAAGTTTTCGAGGGAACATAGAAAAAGACGTGAAATTGTGTACTTCAATGAATTTTTAAGTTCTAATGAGTGGTTTCCGCGGTTACATATATTTTTTCTGTTGGCAACAGAGATTTTGTTTGTTTTAGTTTATATACTGTGATATTATAATAATATCCACTCTTTAATAAAACCTTTCCAAAAGGATCAAAGAAAGCTTGTATAGCTCTACTTACTGTTTTACTTATGTTCTCAACAATACTGTATAGTACTAATACATTTTCCCCACTAATTCCATTCATAAACACTCTGTATTATTTTCTTTTCTTTAGAAATTACGTTTTTCTTGTAATATTATAATATTTACTCAAGTCGAAGTCATTTCAAGTGTTTCTGAACTGTTTTTAAAGTACAGTAAAGAAAGAACTGATTGGGTTTTATATATTTTAGTATACCTTTTGATATTTTTCAAATCAACCAACAATCATAATTAAAACTCTAAAGAAATTGAATAAGAAATTTCATAAAAGCATTTACTGAAGTAAAGATCAATTTTCGGATTGTTTGTAAAGACTTTTAAAAGGTAAAAAGAAAAAACAAGGAGTTTCGGTTACTTACTTGATATTGTATGCCCTATGGTAGGTGCTACCAGAAGGTATATTAATTTTGTCACTCCACTTGTATCAAGGGTATGGTTGTGTAGGAAATCGAAAGTTATATCGATTTATGCATGTCCGTCCGTCTGTCCGTCCGTATACAAGATAACTCAAAAACGCGTTATGTGATTTTGATGAAATTTACAATGTGAGTTGCTTATTCCTTAACTTGGTTTGGTATTGCATTTCAGTAAAATCGATCCAGGCAAAATTATAAAGAAAAAACCGGGGTGACCAGAAAGTTTTATTTTTTGTTTGTTTATGGTTTTAAGGATTTAATTGGAAAATTTGTGGACCAATTTTGTTTAAATTAATTATATAGGTTAACTACATAAATACACGATGCCATGTTAAATTTCAGTCAAATCAGTCCAAGGATAGTTGAGACAGAAATAATCCTAGAAGAAAATAACCTTCTTTATAGTTTTCTTTATGTACTTTGAAAACTAATACACCGATTTGAATAATTTACAGATTAGCCTTATGCTTTCAGGATCTAGGTTACCTGCAAATTAGAAGAAATTTTGAAAAGAGGAACCAAAGTTACGACGAAAAAACCTTGAAATAATGTTAGTTTTGACAGCTTTTCTGTCCCATTTCTACTATAGGACCGCAAAAAAATCGGCTATAGACCGATTTTCAGTTACTATATATTTTTTCTTAAAAACGTTTTAATTCATTTTGAAATTTTCAATTTTATTTGTTTAATTATTACGCACTTTTCTTGTGTACGTGGAAACTTTTTGTATTTGAGGCCACCATCAAAATATCATTAAATTATATATTCGAATAGAAAAATACTGCGTCTTTATTGTGGATTTAATATATTTACATCACAAATCATAATTATTATTATTATTATTGAAAATAGTTAAAAAATTCTTGCGAAAAAACAACTAAATATTGAGGTCATTTATTTCTTGTTAAATATTTAATATCAGTTATTTAATCGTTTCGAGACGTCTTCTTCATCTTGAGACCAAGAGGTCTTTCTTGTACTTACATACCAGCAAAATTACCACCAATTTTAAATGTAATTTTCTTGTTGACGAAAAACATGTCGTAATTCTTTTTGAAGAGTGATTTTTTGCCAAAAAAATTTCGAATTTAAATTCAAACCACTCAATCATTATACTTTCTCAAGAACGTACTTTATGCCAATCTTTTATGAAAATATGGTACCAAGTTTTTTCAAAAGAAGTACACATAATGCGTTTATTTGAATATTGAAAGTCCATCAAAGTAATTCGTGAAAGAATTCTGGCATTTCTTTTTGAGAAAGGAGCCTCTTTTCTTAAAATGTCGCTTCTTAATCACAAAAATATGAATGACATAATAAATGAATAATTTTCCATAAATTATTATGTGAGAATTAAAAATGAAAAATCAATTTTTGGTTTTTTTTAGCGCATCTTGAACACATCTTGAATTTGAACACAAACGAGATGCATTTAAGGGGCCTGCATTTTAGTAACCTCAAAAAGAAGATATATCAAATTCTTTAAAGTTAAAAATATAAAAAGACTTATTATCTTTAAAAATTGATATAAAATAAAAAAAAAGATATATTCCAGAATTTTATACGGGTCACAAGATAAAGCCCATGGGCAAATTCAAGTTCCAATTTTCTTGGAATTTTTGTCGTTCTTCTTAAAAAAGCAACACAAACAACAAAATTACACTTTCTTGAATTCGAATTTAATTTTAATTTTTCCTTTAAAAATTATGGCAATAAATCTTTTAAAGTCTTGTTTAATTTTTAAACGTTTTTCAATTGTTCAAAAATTGAACTCCAATATAAAAAATAAGCACTAAATATTTTCAAACTCGAAGAATTGCTAAGAATTTTTATTATCTTTGACTTTTATAAAAGTAACTGCAAAAATATATTTAAATTTTAAAAATAAGAAAATTCAAATGAAAAATCTCCCCCAGCGAGTATTTTATTAAAGTAGTTTTGTATTTAGTCAATCTTCTAAAGTTAGAATACTTAAAATCCAGCCAAGATCGACTAACACAGAAGAAGGAACAACAAAATAAACATTGGCATTCGTGTAGCCAGCCGTAGATCAACCGCAATCTCATGGCTTTCAGAGAAGTCATCATCGCTGTTTGTGTTTAAATGTCGTGTATTTTTAATTTTTCACGGTACAAAATTTTTAGTTTTTTTGTAGAAATAAAATAGCAAAAATAACTTGGAATCATCCTGGTAACTGAATGTGCACACAACAATATTGTACAGTAGAACCTCTTTGAGAGGATTCCCAAAAGAACGATCAATTTGTGTTATGATTGGAACTTGTGTGTCCCGGATGGCGTTCCAGAAAACCAATGAAAAATTGCAAAATTATCTAAAATCAAGTTTGATGTTGATCGAGTCTAGGATAATTTGGAAATTCTTATATAAAGGAATAGGAATAGGAACCGAATTTTGCTTGAATTAAGTGTCTTCGTTAGGTCAACCTAATTCTATTATACTTTCTAGATATATATTCAGTGGCACATTATACCTTCATGTATAATCCTAAATGAAGACATTTTTCTTCGGAGGAAATTTTTGGGGCCCCAGTTAAATACTCTTTTTGCCTCATTACCGAGCTAATAGTCGACAGAACAGGGTTGTTAAATACAAAAGTTTTACTGTAAATTCAACGTTATTTAAGATTACATATAAAACATATTTTCCAATTTAACGACAATTCGTTTTATAATGGAGTCTTAAAATTTGAGATCATCTTCCGGGCTTTTTTAAATGTTTCAATACATGTGCAGTATTATTATTAAACTTGGTAATTTATATTTGAAGAATTTGTTCTCATTTAACGATGGTTCTTTACTTATACAACATTATTTCGTGACTGTTTACGAGAGAACAAATATTTTCACGCTTATAACACAGCTGGAATTGAAAACAGTTGGATATTATTTTCTTAATGTTTTCTTTTTGGTTTTACACGTTGATCCGGATTTACAAAACGATTTTTATGGCCTATGGTAGATACTACCATAGGGTGTATTAGTTTTGTCACTCCATTTGTAACACATCGAAATAATCGTCGTAGAAAGGTTTTAAGGGTATGGTTGTGTGGAGAATCTAAAGTTATACCGATTTATGCATATTCGTCCGTCCGTATACTAGATAACGCGTTATCCGATTTTGATGAAATTGGCAATGTTAGTTGATCATTCCTTAACTTGGTTTGGTATTGCATTTCAGGAAAATCGATCGAGGGCGAGCAAAGTTATAAAGAAAAAACCAAGATGACCAGTAAGTTTTGTCGTTTTTTTTGTTTATGGTTTTTAGGATTTAACTGTAAAATTTGTGAGCCAATATTGTTTAAATTATTTATATAGGTTAACTACACAAATAGACGATACCACGTCAAATCGGTCTAAGGATAGTGGAGAAAGAAGTAATCCTAGAAGAAAATAACCCTCTTCATACAGTTTTTTTGATGTACTTTAAAAACTAATATACCGATTTGAATGAAATTTGCTGATTAGACTTATGCTATTAGGGTCTGGGTTACCTGCAAATTGGAAGAAATATTGAAAAGAGGAAACAAAGTTATGAAGAGAAAACCTTGAAATAATGTTAGTTTTAACAGTTTTTCTATCCCATTTCTTACCACAGGGCATCAAAAAATCGGCTACAGGCCGATTTTCTGTTACTATATTTTTATTGTAAAGATTTATTATAAAATTTCAACGATAACCCGCGAAAAATTCAATAAATATCATGGATCGCGAATAAAAATTTTTTTTTCTAAGGTATGTGAGAATTTACGATGTTTGCAATATAATTTTTAATGTTTTTGGATAAATTCATTAGTTTGTTTGGATATACTACACGTGTTTTAAACTGTACCCATACAGACTTCATGGAATTGCGGAATTTTTAGTTTTTCTCTTTAAAAATGAAAAAGCTAGCGGAACTATAATAGATTTAACAGCTTCTGAGAGATTGCAATTATTTAAACTTCATTATCGGTGGAATGATATTGGAAAAACTATATTGTTTTTTTTATGATTCCTTGAAGAAATACGCGTAAAAATTCATGTTCTTAATATCTTGAAAAAGAAAACATAATTTTTTATGTGGCAACGATAATGTTTCTGATTAAGATGTTTTGAAGAACATGTACACACAATATTAAGGACAGTATTTACACTTTCTAGATTTATCAGGAAAAACTTTATATATCACAAATTCCGATACAAAAAAATATGCTTGTACCTTTTATCTTTTTGTATATGGCGACATGCAACAAAAATGATATCGACATTGGAAAAATTCGATTAAGAAATAGTATGTTATGATGTTTGGCGTGGGGGCTCTGCTGGCTTTTCTTGTGAAGTCTTTTTTTGTGGGTAGAAGAACTATTTCGAAATGTGGTCGGTTCTTTTATTATTGTTCTATGTTAAAAAAAAATACATAAATTTAAAAATCTAATTTATAATTCGTTTTAAAGAAATTCTCTTCATATATATTGGCATAGAACCAAAATTTCAAGCTTGAATGGATCCACTTCAGAGTATGTAATATGAAAAATTTTTAAATTTAAGAATGAATTCTTTTCATTTCAAATCAGCAGCGGTTCTTAAATTCTTTTAAAACATCACGAATAAAATTTAATTGAGCAAAAGAAAAGGTGTCCAAAAGCCTAGAAAGAGTTGTGGACTTGTACTATTCGCACGAATTAAGATTATAGTCAAAATTAACTTATTGCGCCTAGGAAGAAGAGGAATTGATGAGAATCCAGTAAGTACATTGTAATCTTTTTATCATAGGTAGTTCGAGAGACCATTTATTGTTCATAATCGCTTTGCTTCCAATGAATATCAAACCAAACAAGGACGAAGGATTAGAAAATTGTACAGACGTGGGGAACATCCAGAAAATGAAACTGTTTTTATATTTTGAAAGCTCAAAAAATTGAATTTCAATAAAACAAAAAAAAGGTGTTTCCAGAAAAAAAGGACTTTTGGATGATTTTAGGACAATCGAAACAAATTGACTACTCCACTAATCCTTTTTTTATTTTACAACCAAATTTTCTTTAAGAAAATTTCAAACCTGTTTCAAAAAGAAAATTCCTGACAATATTTTATTGAAATTTAATTAAAAATAAACATAATTAAAAACTGACTTATTTTTATCTTTTTAATAAATTTATTTCATTAACTAAACAAATTGACCTAAAAAGAAAGAAAAAATAAATTAAGATAAATCTTTAAAGATGGAAATTCTTTTCGAGATTCGGAATACCAGATTTCATTCACGTTCGGAGTTTTACTATATAAATTAAAATGATTATGATCCATAATCTGGGAATCATTCTGTCATCCCAAAAGGAATTTCAAATTTAATATTGAAATATTTTATTGATAGTAACACATGCAAGTTAGCATTAGAGATGATTAAATACATGTCGTTATATTTTGGATAATATTAATGCAAGTTCGAAATGGATTTGGAAAGTTAATTAATGTATATTATTGAAATATTCTAGGCGATTGGATTTTAATGAAAAAATAGTACTATACGAAAATTTATAACAGTTTGGATATTAAAATGCGGGATTCAATCGGAATAGACTGTAATTGATATGGTATCTGTCTACTTACTCGTAGATTATATAATTAAATTTAAGTAGACAGAAAGATTGAATATTAGAAAATCTTATGGAATTTGTCTAATATTTTTGTATTTAAATTAATCGATTTGATTGATATAATCTTAATTTATATATGTATGTATATTCGTTCCAGTTGCACCAATTATTGCATAGATTAGATTACCGCGATTTTTCGCTCCATAATTAAAAGGATTTAAGAGATAAGTGCATTACATCTTGCAGTATACATTGATTTAGTCTCACTGTACTCAATCTCGCTACACACACACTAAGCAGTAATTAAGTACGAGAATATAGTATTGTACAAGTTATACGATTTCTGGAAAGTCAAATTGAACAGACTATAAGTATTGTGTGGTCAAACCTGCTTAGACCTCGTCTCTAGAAACTGATGAGACACTGACTCAAATCCAGATTTCGGTTCGGATTTTTCTAGACCTATGATGAGAATTGATTGTTAATATTGCTTATTTATTTATTTACTTTTTTCAATAAAAGCTTAATTAACTGAGTACTAAATTTAGAAGAGTTGTAATACGCTTTCATGATTGTAATCCGATTTGAATAAATTGACTATGATTTCATGTATAAGAATTTCTAAATAAAATGTCTAAGAGAAAATGTCTAACGAGACATTTCCTAGACCTTTCAAAATTTATGTTGGAAATCTTATAATTCGTGTTAAATCAAAATGATCGACATTACCCGATCTTACACTATTCAGTACTTGCGTATAGTACCTAAATAAATTGCTTTAAACTATATATTCTTAACTTATATATTCGTGTCGTGATATTTATGTTTCAAAAAAAAAGAGAAAAAGAACATTTCGATTTTGGTATGTCGATATTTATCGAGATTATAGGTTTTACGCTCACGTGTACTAAGATCTAAGGCAAAACAAAAAAAAAAAAAAAACATGTAATAAGACAGTTACAAGACACTATCATGAAAGTTTACAGAACCAAATAGAAAAAAAATCGCAGTCAGTCAAATTTTTCGCAGGTTCTTCACCTTTCGAATATTATTCCTCGCGAATAGAAAAAAAAAACGATAAAATGAGGTCAAAAATAAAACAAAAAAGGTTTTTCATAGAATCCAGCACCAAGAATAATGTTTTTTTTAATAGTTTTAATTTCTTCTTCTTAAAGATTTGTTCTTTCTTATTTTTATCTTGTTTTCAAATGTCGACATTTTTTCCCAAAGAAAAAGAATGTATTTCTAAAAAAGAAATGTTTTATTAAAATTTAATTTAAGCAAAATAAGTCACGAATTAATTTAAATTCTGTTCAAATATTTTTTTGGAGAAAATTGATTTTTAGAACAAAAAGTTTGTAATTTGAAATTTGATATTTGATTTCGACAAATGAAAATAGAAAACGCCGTTATATGTAGAACATGGAAAATGTGGTTAAAAATACATACTCTGACTTGAGAAAATATTAATGAAAACATGGAAAAACATTAATCGTAAAATATTAGCAAAATTTCTGTTGTTTTCGTGTGAATTGAAAGAACTTCTTTTTATGTTTTCAAAATAAATGTTCTAAGAATTTATGTTATTTAGAATTTTGCCAGAACAAATATCATATAATCGAATCCCATTTATTAAACACACCCATTTCATTTTTATAGTGTAAAAAAAAATTTCGAAATTCTTGCGAAAATCCAAAGATATTTCTCGAGAACTTGATGAGATATAAACCTACTGATAATTTTATTAATGGGTTGTTTACACAGTTGTCCAGCTGTCCTTGCGAGTAGACAGTAACTGTCAAGCCAACTGGCATGGAAGTTGCTGCCTGCACTCGACTGTTTACGGGTTGTTTACACATTGCTAGTAGCTGTCCTTGCGACTAGACAGTAATCAACTTTTTATACAATTGGACAAATTTTACATTGTCTTGGGTAGACCAACTTCCAGACATTATGAAATATCAAAAAAAAAAAAAATTTTTAAAAAGAATATAATGATATTACACACCGAATTGAACACTGGCCTGGCAGTCACTAGCTTGTAGTTCACACAGTACAGTTACCAAGCGAGCTACTGTCGTGCAGCTACTGTCTACGTCAACTCACACGCTATGTCGCACTGTGTAAACCACCTAGAAGTCTTAAATTAATTCGAAAAAGCATTACTATTCCTATACTTTTTCAATATGATTTAGATCAAATCGAGTTACATGATTCCACTTCTGTTGTATGTAACATTGAACGCGCATTAGATGTTTTTCAAATAAAAGCTCTGGTCCACTACTTATTCGGCTAGTTTTTAATATATTTTCTTCATCAAGACATGTCCAAAATTGATCGAAACACAATCCTATCTAGAATTATTTTGACTAATAATTTTATCATCTAATACCTTAATTGTAGATTTTAAAGAAAATATGATGACATTACCATTTTTCACAGTTTTCTATCATATCACCTAAACAAACAAGTTTTCCATTTAGAAATTCTAAGAAAAGACAAGAAAGAAAGAAAAAATGCCATAGAATGAATTCCGGAATCGTTTATTATGAAAATTGTGTTAAACGAAAATTTCAATAAATATAATTTTTCTTTTGAAAGAAAACTTTTTCCCGATTATTTTTTTTTTTTTGATAAGTAGATCTTTTCACGTTCATTCATCTGTTCTTTAAAAAGAAAGACAAATAGTCTAACGGTGGTTAGTTAAATATTGTAAATAAGTAAGTAAGTTTAGTTTAGAGAGAAGCGAAGTGTCTGTAAGTTAACATGTTTCAAGTACATATCTCTACAAATCAATAGCTTGTACAGCATATATTTGGGACAAACTAAACAAACATTTGAAGACAGAAAAAAAAAACCATCAGTCAATCGCGATATATGTACTTTTACTATCCATGTTGGTCAGGTAAAATAAATAAAACCGCACATGCACCGATCAGATATAATATTTTACATTAATCTATGTTTTTATGTGCCTCTAAAATAGTTAAGCGTGTTAGGCATATTTTTGGATTACCAGAGTTCGCAGATTTTACCAAGTTCGAAAATTATCCGCGCATAAAACAATAAATTGTTACTCGGTAAGTTTAAATATATAATAAAATTGAAGTCACGTTTTAAATATTTTCATCGAGATTACAAGATGAATCAGCGCGAAATGAATTACTAAGTGACATAGCAAAGACAGCTGGCGAGTTACCAATTTTGGTAGTGACAACAATTTTGTACTATTTACTATGAAATATTATGCATATGCGAGCATAGGATTTGATGTGATTAAAACATATATACATACATGAAGATCACTGGATGGATGATGTTATCTAAACTTCTGGTGAAGATCTTCATATACATATGTATATGAAACTGGATAAGGAACCTATATTGTATGGAACAAGTGAATGTCTAATTTCAGAATCAGAGTCTGAAGAAAAATCTAACACACGTCGTTATGATGCGCGCGATGTGGTAATGGAATTTGTTGGATGGATTATAAAAATAGAAAGGCCGGCAACATCCAAAAATAGATAATCATTTTATTAAATATATACGCAAAAAAAAAGAAAATAAATAACAACAGAACAAATTTTAATCTTTGTACCGTATTTAAGAATTTTAGCTTTAGGGCGTTAAAAATTAAAAATTAATAGTGATATGAATTTTATAAATTTGATCAAAATACGCATGCGTAAATTGTTTAAAATAATATTTTAATACTAAAGGGTGATTCATTTAGAGGTGCTGTTTGTCTATGGATTTTTTGACAGAAGGCACGTGATTCGTGTTAACCTGTTATGGAAATTTTGTTCAGTATTGTTTGACATTTCATCATGCAAAAGACTTACACTCGGCATATCGTCTCCAAATTGTGGAGTTGTGGGCTTAATAATGATTCGCTATTTCATTGCAGAATTTTGTTTAGCGATGAGGCCATTTCGGGCTAAATGGATACGTCAATAGGTAAAAATGCCTTATTTGGGCTGATGAACAAGCCGAAGATTGTCAAGAGCTACCGTTACATCCAGAGAAATGCACGGTTTAGTGTGGTTTATGGATTGGTACAATCATCGGTCCATATTTGTTCAAAAATCAAAAGGACCCGTCAATGGCGCTCGTTGTCGTGCTATGATAACGGACTATTTGCTGCCTCAAATTGAAGCCCGTGATCTCCAGAACATTTGGTATCAACAAGACGGCGCTACTTTCGACACAGCCCGTGAAATCATAGCTTTATTGCGAGAACAATTCGGTGAACAGTTTATTTCGCTCTTCGGACCGATGAATTGGCCACTTTTTCCTTTAGGGCTATGTAAAGTCCAAAGTCTACATGGATAAGCCGGATACGATTGAGTAATTGGAAACCAACATTAGCCGCGTTATTTGCCAAATACCACTCAAAATGCTCGGACTTGTCATGGAAAATTCAAATTTCAGAATGGACCATGTTAAACGCAGTTACGGCCAACATTTGAAAGAAATAATCTTTAAAAAATAAATGTCAGGAATGGTTCTTTTGTTTGATAATAAAGATAACCCGATAAAATTGAATTTTTTTATTTTTCTTTTACTTTTGAAAAAAGTACCTCCTAAATGAATCACCCATTATTTATACTGAGTATAACAAATTTAAAGGTGAGTTCACACTAATATTTAATTGGTTCTTTGGTGGTGTATTAAATTTTCGTTGTAAATCGAAGTATTTCTATATAATAATACACTTAACACACCTTCGATTTACAGTAATGAGTCAATACTTCTAGTAAGAATATTCACAATTGTGTTTTATGATTCACAATTTCAGCGGTTGCGTCCGAAAAAATTCAAAATAGATGATAGTATATTAGATGAGCCTAAAACTCTTTGCGTTAAATCCATTCTCCGCAATTTACGACACGAGAAATTGCTTACAATCTTATTATTGAAAACCATCAATTAGAAGGATCCAGAATTGAAGAAACGCAAATATGTTGTGTCACATCATATCCTTGATTTTGTAGTCTCTACAGAACTGTTCAAAAGAAGGGTCTGAAAATGACTCGTCACAGTTTTCGCCTAGAAATTCCTGAAGTTCTACAGTGAAAATAGCCAGCTCTACCAGGAAAATAAGAAAAGGTTATCATCAAAAAGGAATAATTTCTAAAATAAGAGTTCGAGTAGACGATACTTTAGAATAATGATATTTTTAGTAATCACACAATAATTATCATTTTATTTTTTTTTTTTAATTACTTTAAGTATGATGTCAAACTGTGGGCCGATTATTTGCATGCGTAATAATTGATGAATTATTTTTAATTTGTCTTTCAGACATTTTTATCATCATTAATAATTTGTTTGGTACAAAAATTTACAAACAAGACAACCATTAAAATTGTTTGTCTAGAAAATGTTTTAGTGGAAAATTTGTAATCTTAGAAAATGTATTTCGAAAAAAAAGTTCTATGTTTATTTTTAGGAAGAAAAATCAGGTTTGAATTTTTTTTGGAGCATATTTTGGTACTAGGCGCAGAAGTAAAAGCAAGATTTTCCAAAAATATTATAAAATTATGATTTTTCTTGACAATTGCAAGATAAGGGGACTAAAGGGCAGGAATAACTAGGTTTGCAAGACAAAAATTTGAACTTAAAATAATGAAGAGAAGATTTTAATCTATTTTTGTATATTTCCCATGTTCAATATTTCCAATTTAATTGCGATGAATCTTCTGAAGACCTTCAAACATCCCAAACTTGCGCGAACATCGTATACATCGTTTAAAAAGAGATTGAAGCTGGTGTTTAAGGCAAAAGACGGTTGCATACCATTTGAAAATTAACTATAAACAATCATTTCCATACATTTTTATAAAACGGACCAATCAACAAAAAAAATTACAGCGTTTTTAAATGCGGACACTTCAATTGTCGGCCCCGGTACTATTTAATCTTATTGAAGACGAAATAATTTCTTTCGAAATCCAAAGAGGAATTTGTAGAATATTACAAGAAGCTATATCATTTTTAATTGAAGTTCTGAAATTCTATATCCAGCAATAATTAAATTGTATATTATTTGTGTCCACCGTTTCAAACTGGATAAGAATATTTATTACGATCAGTATTCCCCAAAACACGAAAGCCATAAAGAATTTACTAAACTAAATAAATCTTAAATTCTTTACAAGATATATTTGAAATTTTTAAAAATTTGGTTCATGCTATAAAAACCTTTTAAGGGACACACGCGGATCCAGAACTGGAATCTTTATACTAAAGACTTTCGGACAAGAAATAAATACAGGTTAAAATTTCCAAATTCCACTTTTATGTCCTATGGTAGAGGGTATACTAGTTTCGTCACTCCATTTGTAACACATCGAAATAATCGTCGTAGAAAGGTTTTAAGGATATGATTGTGTCGGGAATCAAAATTTATATCGATTTATGCATGTACAAGATAACTGAAAAACGCGTAATCCGATTTTGATGAAATTTACAATACGAATTAGTTATTCCTTAGCTTGGTTTCGTATTGTATTTCAACAAGATCCACCGTGGGGAAGCAAAGTTATAAGGGAAAATCCAGTGTGACCAGAAAGTTTTGACGATTTTTGTTTATGATTTTTAGGATTTAATTGGAAAATTTGTGAATGAATATTGTTTAAATTAATTACATGCGTTAACTAAACAAATAGACGATACCGTGTTCAATTTCAGTCAAATCGGCCCAAGGATAGTGGAGAAAGAAATGATCTTAGGAGAAAATAACCCTCTTTATAAAGTTTTTTTGATGTATTTTAAAAACTAATACACCGATTTGAATAAAATTTGCATCAAATTGGCATCAAAAAATCGGCTATAGGCCGATTTTCAGTTACTATATGTTTCTTTTTTTTTTGATAATAAATTATTTAAAATTGCAGTAATTTTAGTCATAATTTCTTATTTTGGAATATTTTGAAAAAGTGTATGATTAAAATACAAATTTTAAATTTATTGCAAAATAACCAAAAAATTTCACCAAATTAATTTTGCGTTTCGATAAATTTTTATTTTTTGGAACAATATTTTTGTTTGTTTGAAGAAAATACCAAAAAAAAATACTTTTGGTTACCCAAAATCAAAAGAAAGTGACTAAATTTATAGAAAATCACCTTCTTTGATTTTAAAATATGACTCAAGAAAAATAAAAAGTAATATTCTTATTGATTCATTCAATTTTATTAGTTTTTTTCTTATTTAATTTTTAATATTTGCAGTTTAAGAAAAAAAAAATATATAAAGATAGCGACAAAATCAAGATACCAAAACATTACGTCATTTTTAATGGAAATATATGACGAAAATCGAGTTGGCCTAAGTTCATGGGCCGAATTAAAACGCTTTAAACAAACTAACAAAAAAATTTCCATATACAATTAATTCAACACAGCCCAGGTTTATCGGGAATTGGGAGATAGTCTAAACTCAGTGGTATTGAAGAAAATTATCAATTCAAATTTGTCAAGTCAAATTTCATGCAAATTTAGTCGAGAACACAAAAAATAAAAAAACGTTTGGCATGGAAATTAAAACTGTAACACAACCAACTGAAATGCAGTTAATTTGTAGCCGACCAGCGAATACATTTTTATCCAGCTTTGATCTGGTTTGGATTCTCCATGAATACATGGTAACTGTCTCCTTACAGAATTCTACTTGCTGTGGAGCATACTCCACATCATGTTTTCATGTGACATTTATCAACTGAATAAAATTCTCTGACACTTGAAAAAAATTCGACTTTCTTATAAAAACTTTTTTTATTATCGAACAGAAATTCGACGAATTCATTTGTCATACACCTATAAACGAAATCTAAGTCAGGGGCCCTATTATAGAGAATACGATCATAATCCTAACGTTAGTAAGGCGTGTTGTTGTGATTGTTTTCCACTAACAACAACACACCTTACGTTTACGATACGATTACGATCGTATTCTATAATAGGGCCCCTGATAAACATAACATGATCGATTGGATACCGATTTTATTCATTATTTTAGTCTTGTTTAGAACCTAAATCGCACAAATCGAGTAATTTTGATCGTATGTACCTTTGCTTGTATAGAACATAAAAAATATCAATGATCATTAAGATTTTCAGACCCAAATCTCTCCGTTATTCAAGAATGTTTTAAACTCCAGTAAAGAATAATCGTTAAAATTGTTTCCTAATAAGTTTTTCAATGATAAATAACAATTCTAAATGTTTTTTTTTACAAATTATTTAATTAAAATAAAAAAAAACACTATTCAGGAAATATTAATTAAGATTTCACGCGGCTAAAGGTTAGCGGGTGATTTCGCTTGAACATAATAATGATCGTGTACAAGATCATCTCAAAAATTACAATAACAAAATGGATAAACAGGGTCGATCGGTCTCGCGGTCCTCCTTGTATGAAACCAACCCAAGTGTGTTAAAACTAAAATTTTATTTAAATTTTTTCTTACATTTAATTAGAATGACACCATTATGGGCCCCATCCAATGCTGATTTCATCATTTTGTCTAATCCAATTAGGCATAATCCTTTTATAACAAAAAAATCAAGAATAATGTTTCTTTTTAGAATAAAATTGAAAACACTTTGCCACACTATTATTTTTTCTTCTTTCTTTTTTTAATAAATAAATCACAAATCACACAAAAAGTTTAAATATTTCTTTTTTCTTTAAATATTCACAAAAAATCGTTTTTTAAAATAAAAACACAATATTTTTAAAATTCATTTCTTTCAAAAAATCACTCTAAAAATTTACGATGGCGGGCGGATTTCCTTCCGAAATTCTATACACTTTTTTTTTTTTCTTTAAAAAAACAAAAACAGCGAAAAAAAAATCCAGAATTTATGAAAAAACCGCGGGCCGCGCGACTAAACAAATGAACTCTCTGAAAAATACTGTATCAGTTTTAGAGAGTCGCCGCGTCGTACTCGTTGCGTTGTCATTACTGTATTGATATGATGATGATGTTGTTGCGATGAAATTCTACGGGCATTGACGCGTTGACGACGTTATATGGGGACCGACCGACCTTACATGGAAACCGTTCATGAGAGTATTAATTGAAAAAAATATTTTTCTATTCAAACAAACTATGCTCGGGAAAGAATTTTTATGATTTCCATGAATATATGCCGAGATCAGAGACAATGGAGCGAGAGTTGGATACGCGATGGATTTTTCTTTGAAATAAACATTATTAGTATTGGTCCGATATAGTGGATCGCATGTTCGTAGTTAGCTCAACCTTCAATTAAATTAGAAAATGCAGCGTTTTTCTTTCATTTTATTTTGGAATAATAAAGAAAATCAAGAAAAAAACACGTCCGAAGTTGCAGGCCAGGCAGATGCTAGAAAATTTTTTGTAAACAATTCAAATACAAACACGTTAAGTTTGAAATTTTTTTCGGACAGGTATGTATGCGATTTATGTACGCTGCTGGGCACCCACACTTGGATTTTCAACAAGTAAACAAAACATACAACATATTTCAATACATAAACTTCAGAGTTCGTTAACTGAATGATTAAGAATTAATGTTCCAACATGTTGGTTTGAAGAATGTTCGATCAAACATACAGTCGAGGATTGTAGCAATTTGGACAGTTGATTGAAAATATATTTCTAATTATAGTGTTTCTTTTTTTTCGAGTCACACACGTTGATATTATTTATTTTAAGATTTTTCAATATTAGAAGCTTTAAATTTATGATCAGTTTTCATAGGTACTATACATGGAAAAGATGGGAATCCGTAAAATGAATTTTAGAATAAGAGAGAGTCTGTTTTTCCAGAAGTTTTTTTTAAGTAAAAAAAAAAAAAACTAGGAGGCTAATTCGAAAAAAAACGTAAGCCCAGAAAATTCAACCCTGCAAAATGTGATAAATGGACTTCAGAAAAAGTACCTCTTCCAGAGAATTTTCTTACTTCATGAAGAATGAAATTTGTATATACTATAGTCAGGCAAATTGAATTATTAAACAATATAATTTCCTTTCTTTGAAACTTCGACCAACCTTTTTGATACACTATTCGAAAAAAGATGGTCATTTTGCCAGGTGTTTTGAGTGAAGTGCAAGTTCGTTTCCCAGACTCAACCAATAAATACCTCTTTTTTTGGATCAGGCAAACATTAAGTTTAATCAGTTTTTTCTAAAAACATTTTGGAAGAGTTTTCTGACAATTTTGTCCATAATTTATTTGAATTAAAAGGGAACTGAATTCTAAATTCGAATTAAATTCTAAATACGATTTTCTATTGAGAACATTATTTCGATTTTGATTACGATTTTGTCGTCGATATTTTATTAAGTTTGCACGACTTGATAAAATAATAATAAAAATAGTAAAAAAACGTGAACAACTTTGGAACCAATTGCACGACAATTAGGTGACAGAATTGTATAAAAGGAAAGCAAATTTCAAACTAGAATCAATTCAAATCAGTGTTCTAAAACTGTAAAGAAGTCTTCAAATATCAAAATGAAATTCATTTACGCCGCTGTCTTAATTGCTTGTGGTAAGAACAACTATTTGAAAAGTGCTTAATACAATTATTTACTTTCTTTTTACTTCCAGTTATTGCTATGGCATTTGCCGTTCCAGCACCTGAAGCAAATCCAGGACCAAATCCAGGACCAAATGCAAATCCATCTCCACACTACTATGGCGCTTATAGCCCATATGGCGGTTATGGTTATTATCGTCCATCATACTATAATGGCTACTACAATTACTACTAAATATTAGGATTTGATTCTTTAAGAAATCAATCTAAATAAAATGTTGACGACAAAAAAAAAAATAAAATAAAAATCTTTTAAAGCATTCTAAAAATTTGTGTTTTTCAAATCGATTTCTCTAAAAAAATATTAGTACAGTAGACTCCAGACCCCGGGAAATGCACTGATATCTGTATTGAATTTTTAAGGAAACAGCTGAGGCTGGCTAAAAGCTTGCCAAATCTTTAAGATAACTTTTTGTTTTATTATGAAGAATAGGCTCATTAGTTTATACTTAAGCTATTCGACCTAAATCTGGGATCGAATTCTGCGGAAGCTGAAGCACTTTATTTTTCACGTTTTTTCTTTTGCTTAAATAATTTCTTTGTAATACGAAAAAGAAATTTTTCGGACCTATGTTTGTAAAAGAATTTGTAATCAGGCCTAAAAGGGACCTAAAAAATACCCTTTTTTCAAAAATAAAATGGCCTTTTCAATTATGGAATTAAAAACGTCAACATAAATATTTTTAGAAAATTAAATATAAGAATAGTATTTTTTTGACCGGCGAACAAAGCTGCATTAGTTAATACCGTTGACTGGAAAATAATTTTGGATCAATTCTAGTTAGACCCAAAATAAATTTTAAATACCATAGACGTGGATATACGTAGACATCATATTTTTCCTCCTTATTATCGACAAGTTCTTGTTTAGTTTTTACATCGAAGAGCTTTCTCCGGATTTTACAGCTTAAGAAATTAAAATGTAATCGAAAAACATATAGTAACTGAAAATTGGCCTATAGCCGATTTTTTGATGACCTATTGTAGAAATGGAACAGAAAAACAGTTAAAATTAACATTATTTCAAGGTTTTTCTTCATAACTTTGTTCCTTCTTTTCAAAATTTCCTCTAATTTGCAGGTAACCTATACCCTACTAGCATAAATCTGCAAACTTTATCTAAATCGGTGAATTAGTTTTTAAAGTACATCAAAAAAACTTTATGGACAGACTTATTTTCTCCTAGGATTACTTCTTTCTTCACTATCCTTTGACAAATTTTGCTCAAATTCAACATAGTATCGTCTATTTACGCATTCAACCCATATAATTAATTTAAACAAAATTGATTCACAAATTTTCCAATTAAATCTCAAAAACCATATAAAAAAACGACAAAACTTTCTGGTCACCTTGGTTTTTGCTTAATAACTTCCTTCCTCCCGGCTCGATTTTGCCGAAATTCAATACCAAATCCAGTTAAGGAATAACCAACATATAATCTAAATTTCAACAAAAGAATTATATAAGAGCTTCTTTAAATTGATTTTGCTAAGAAAGAAATCGAAACTACGAGCATTTGTATTATTGCATTCGAGAAACTGATTCGTTTTTCCCCTAATCCGTTCTGTGGTACAAAATTTTAAATAAGAAACGTATATTAATGTTTAGCGGCATCTTTTCTAAGAGTAAAGGAGCATCAATAGTGCCATTGAAAATTTGATGGACAAAAACAATATCAGCCAACTGACGACGCTTTTCTAAGAATGGCAGGTCAATCAATTTTATTTTATGATTGTAGTACAGAAGCTGGCACTTTTCGAAAATGTTCTTTCATTAGAAGTTGAAGTTGGTTTTATGGAGGAAAGTACGTTGTACTGGTTATCAATATTATTTGTTCGTTTTCCAATATTTCTGAAAAGCAAAAACTCTTGTTTAAGTTTGCTATAAATCTCAGACTCGACGAGTATTAGAGTCGAGTCCCGAATTCGAGTAACTACACAAATACTCGACGAATCCGAGTCGAGTCGAATCGAGTACAGAAACCCTAATAGACCGATTTTCAGTTACTATATGTTTTTTATTGAGAAAATTTTTTGATTACGAATTTGTCGTCGATATTTTATTAATTTTGCACGATTTGATAAAATAATAATAAAAATAGTAAAAAAACGTGAAGAACTTTGGAACCAATTGCACGATAATTAGGTGACAGAATTGTATAAAAGGAAAGCAAATTTCAAACTAGAATCAATTCAAATCAGTGTTCTAAAACTGTCAAGAAGTCTTCAAATATCAAAATGAAATTCATTTACGCCGCTGTCTTAATTGCTTGTGGTAAGTAAAACTACTTTAAAAGTGTTTAATAAAATTAATTAATTTCTTTTAAATTTCAGTCATTTCTATGGCATTCGCCTTCCCAGCACCTAAAGCAAATCCAGGACCAAATCCGGGACCATCTCCAGCTGGCCCTCGTTCATATTATAATGGTTATTATAATGGTTACGGTTATGACGGTTATCGTCCATCATACTATAATGGCTACTACAATTACTACTAAATATTAAGATTTGATTCTCTAAGAAATCAATCTAAGTAAAATGTTGACGACAATAAAAAATAAAATAAAAATCTTTTAAAGCATTCTAAAATATGTGTGTTTTTTAAATCAATTTCTCTAAAAATATTAGTACAGTAGACTCCAGATAAATAAGATACGAATTGCTTGTTCTGACTAAGGGAATTCTTGAGGCATAAAGGTGTCAAATGTTTATTATCTTACTTTTTTCGGGTACTCACGGAAAATACGCTGATATCTGTATTGTGTTTTTAAGGAAATAGCTGAGGCTGGCTAAAAGGAAATATATTATTCGAAAACTTTAAGATAACATACCTTTATGTTTTATTAGGAAGAATAGGTTCATTAGTTTATACATAGGCTATTCGACTTAAATCAGGGATTGAATCCTGCGGAAGCTGAAACACAAATACTCAGGCTGACCCAAGCTTTGTAGAGCTCTGTGTTCTTATACAATTTTTTCACCGCTTTTGTAGTTGAGGTGCTGATTTTGGGCAGTGGAGCTAGTTCTGATTTTGAGTTATATAAAAAGTTTTTTTAACATGATTCCAATACAAATTGTACTCGACACTTCAAATATGTTTCGTTTCTTTACAGAATTTTGATAATTGATTATTAAATTAGTTTAAAAGAAAGTACTAAACGAGGTTAATGTAATGTAATGTTTCTTCAAAAATTCTCATGAAAATGCGTCAAATATAAAAACCCTTTTTCTTTATTTTGGCGACCCTTGAGCATGGCTTGCTAAGCAAATGCGATAAGGGTACACGTTTTAAGGTGGACCATTTTATACTATAAAGTTTTTCGAAAACGAGTATTTCAGAACTTGTAGGGGAAATGTTTTTCTATAACACCACCATATGACAGAATATCTTCTGAATCTTCGCAGTTATTATTTTTAATAGAAGTGCATGATCGAGGAGACAATATTCTTGTGTCCCATTTCTACCCATTTTCTTAAGGTTTTTTGTAGATATGCCCTTAAATAACCGGGTCCGATTACTTGACCTGCAACCACAAATTCAAACTAATCAACGTTCATTTAAATTCTTTACCAGAAATCCATTCTTAAGTTATTTCACTATGTACTTTTGGTGCTAATATTGTTGTTCTCTCATATGATCCATCATCTTTTCAGTAATTGTAATTTCCCTTTCATTACATGTTCCTTTCATCTCTCATTTTCCAATACCTATGAAAATTAGTCGTAAATTTAAGGTTTCTAATATTAAACAATCCTAAAAATAAACTAGACACCTCTGCGCTAGTACAATATTGGCGATATTAAAAAAAATGCATCTTATTAAAAAGAATTAAAGAAAACATTTGTAAAAACAAAAGTTTTTGTCCTTAGCTAGAATTGATCCCAAATTGATAATTAAAAACCAATTTTTGTACTATAGAACAGCGGTTCCCATCTGGTGGTCTGCGACCCAAAATAGGGTCGCGAGCTTTTAAAATAGGGTCGCGAAAATTTTCTAAAATTATAACTTGAAATATTTATAATCATCTCAAATTATATTTTCAAATTACTTCCCAATATGCATTAATTCAAACTTGGAAATTGTAAAACGATTTTCACACGGAATTCTGAGTGCAAAATCGTACGCTAAAATATTAGTAGTTTCTGGCTATAAATAAAAGAAGCACATCCGCTAATCTCGGCTCAAGCTATGTAAATTTTGTTGCCTTTTGCAACTACATACTTGTCCGAAGCTGGTTTTTCATTATTAATATATATTAAAAATAAGTATAGAAATAGAATCGAAAATGTTGAATTAAAACTTCGACCAGTGCTGACAAAAATTTAGCCTCGTTTTGAATTGTTTTTTTATTAGTGAATCAAATGCATTATTTTTAATAAAGCAGTAATCATACTTTTTTTTAAATGCACAAATATTAATTTTTTTTGGGTCGCGAAATTTACTTTAAAAAAAAAGTGTGTCGTGTTGGAAAAAGTCTGGGAACCGCTGCAATAGAATAATATAGTGGGCCTGTTTTCAGCTAGCTTCGGCTATTTTCTTGAAAATTCAATACAGTGCATTTTCCAGGAGTACCAGAAAAAAGCAACCAACCAAAAACAACCAACTCCTTTCTTATTTATCTGGAGACTACTGAAATAATATATTTTCAGAAAAATTGATTTAAAAAAAAGACACATTTTTTAGAATGCTTTAAAATATTTTTATTTTATTTTTTTTTGTCGTCAACATTTTATTTAGATTGATTTCTTAAAGAATCAAATCCTAATATTTAGTAGTAATTGTAGTAGCCATTATAGTAGCCATTATAGTATGATGGACGATAACCGTCATAACCATAACCGCCATAATAGTGTGGAGATGGATTTGCATTTGGTCCTGGATTTGGTCCTGGATTTGCTTCAGGTGCTGGAACGGCGAATGCCATAGCAATAACTGGAAATAAAAAGATAGTAAATAATTTTATTAAAAACTTTTGAAATAGTTGTCCTTACCACAAGCAATTAAGAAAGCGGCGTAAATGAATTTCATTTTGATATTTGAAGACTTCTTTACAGTTTTAGAACACTGATTTGAATTGATTCTAGTTTGAAATTTGCTTTCCTTTTATACAATTCTGTCACCTAATTGTCGTGCAATTGGTTCCAAAGTTGTTCACGTTTTTTTACTATTTTTATTATTATTTTATCAAATCGTGCAGAATTAATGAAATATCGTCGACAAAATCGCTAAGAAAAGATCCCATAAATTAAGTTCTATGATAATAATAATAGATTATTTCACTATTTAATTGTAAAATAAAATTTTCCTTTCATGCTACCTCTTCCTTATCTGGCAAGTGTGAACAAATTTGAGAGTTTCGTCTGTCCTTTCACGTACAAAGATCTAGAAGGCTAAAATTTGGTAGTAAAATACGAACATGCTAAAGCCGGAAAATTAACTCCTCAAAAGGGAAAGCTAAAATTGGGCACTGAGTTTTATTGAAAACATATAGTAATTGGAAATCGGCATATAGCCGATTTTTCCATGCCCTATAGTAGAAATGGGCCGGAAAAACTGTCAAAAACTAATAATATTTCAAGGTTTTTTCTTCATAATTTGGTTTCCTCTTTTCAAAATTTCCTCTAATTTGCAGGTAATGCAGACCCTCATCAAACTTTATCCAAATCGGTGAATTAGTTTTTAAAGTACATCAAAAAAACTATATAAAGAGGATTATTTTCTCCTAGCACTATTTCTTTCTCCACTATCCATGCACAGATTTTACTGAAATTTAACGTGGTATCGTCTATTTATGCATTTAATCAATAGAATTAATTTAAACAAAATTGCTTTACAAATTTAAAAATTAAATCCGAAAAACCATTTTAAAAACCGAGAAAACTTTCTGGTCACCCTGCTTAATAACTTCGCTACCCCCCGGTCGATTTTGCTGAAATGCAATACTAAATCGAGTTAAGGAATAACCAACTTACATTCTAAATTTCAAAAAAATCGGTTAAAAATATATGGGACGGTAATTATAATTATGAAGACCCGAAATCACGAAAATTAAGTTATCAAACAATATAATTTCTTTTGACTGAACATTTATCCCAATTTTGGTGGCCCTTTCGAGTGCAGTGAAGCTGGTTCGTTTCTCAGCATCTAGCACTCTTAATTACAATAGTATTGCAAGACGATTTTGGTTCTATCATTGTGGTGTGGTATTAACAGGGAAGAGTTTTCTCAGAATTTTCTTCATAGTTTAACAAATTAAAAATTAATCGAAAAACGAGGAACAAATTACATTCTAAATACGATTTTCTATTAAAAACATAATTTCGATTTTGATTACGATTTTGTCGTCGATATTTTATTAATTTTGCACGATTTGATAAAATAATAATAAAAATAGTAAAAAAACGTGAACAACTTTGGAACCAATTGCACGACAATTAGGTGACAGAATTGTATAAAAGGAAAGCAAATTTCAAACTAGAATCAATTCAAATCAGTGTTCTAAAACTGTAAAGAAGTCTTCAAATATCAAAATGAAATTCATTTACGCCGCTTTCTTAATTGCTTGTGGTAAGAATACCTATTTGAAAAGTGTTTAATACAATTATTTACTTTCTTTTTACTTCCAGTTATTGCTATGGCATTCGCCGTTCCAGCACCTGAAGCAAATCCAGGACCAAATGCAAATCCTGCTGGTCCTCGTTCTTATTATGGCGGTTATGGTTATGACGGTTATCGTCCATCATACTATAATGGCTACTATAATGGCTACTACAATTACTACTAAATATTAAGATTTGATTCTTTAAGAAATCAATCTAAATAAAATGTTGACGACAAAAAAAAAAAAATATATTTTAAAGCATTATAAAAAATTGTGTTTATTTCTAAAAACAATATTATTACTAGGGTACTCAATAATTTCTTAGCCTCGACAAGAAAAACACTGTTTTTATAAATGAAATATATTTTCTTATTCAGTATAATCTCCCTGAACTTCAATACACTTGTGTTCCAACGATTCTTCAATTTAAGGATTCCATCCCTGAAATGAAAATCCGGTAGGCCTCAAAATACACCTCTATAGCTGCTATGACCTCTTTTAGCTTGTTGTTGAAAACTTCAGCTAACATGTGATGTACTGATTTATGTGAGATGCCTATGGTGTCAGCTCGACTCGTCGATCTTCTGAAACAATATCCTGTATTTTTTGAAAGCTTTCTGTTGCTGATACACTTTTTGTACGACCTTCGAGTGGATCATCTTTGAGGCTTGTACGACACAGTGGAAAGTGAAGGTGTTGCATTCTTATATAATTCTAACAATTTTGGATGAATTTCTGTAGGTGGTAAACCATCCAAAATAACGAATTTA
Source organism: Xylophagus ater (assembly GCA_963422695.1). Lineage (NCBI taxonomy): Eukaryota > Metazoa > Arthropoda > Insecta > Diptera > Xylophagidae > Xylophagus > Xylophagus ater. The sequence continues at coordinate 7,742,972 of OY730478.1, forward strand.
ATCACTGCACGATATTTAATTTTTTCACACGTCAACTTCAAATAGGTTCTAATCAAAGAGTGAATTGACTTATCGACGTGAAACTCGACACGTGTTCATATGACGGTTCTACCAACATAAGACAAAAAAAATTTACCTGTTTGCAGCGAGTTCTCTTGTCGAAGCTGCGAAATTATTGAGCCCCCTACTACAGTAGACTCTAGATAAATAAGAAACCAGTTAGTTAGTTGGTTTAAGAATCCTTATGAAAGATTCACTATATTGCATTTTTTAGGTACTCCTTGAAAGTGGCCTGATATCTTAAATGAATTTTTAAGGAAACAGAAATTGGGTTTCGATTATTTATTCATTCGTTTAAAATGTAAATAGTTAAAAACTTTCATTTAAAAATAAACCACTTTGAAATTCAAATGTATGTTATTTGAAGTGCGAGTTTTTTTTTTGGTGTTTTTAAAAACAAATTATTTTCTAATTTGATTAAAAATTTAATTTCAAGTAGTTTCATGTTAAAATTTCCAATAAATTTGTTTACCTAAAATTTAAGGCAAACACAAGGCAAGGTAATTTTATAAACAAAAATTTTTTACAACAAACAACTTTCATAAATAAAATTTGGAAAATGTTCTTTAATGGAAAATAGACCGGCTTGACTGTTTTTTTTTGTGTTTTAATGTGTTTTTATGTTAAAAATAAATAAAACATAAAAGAAAGAATGCATTTTCGTCTAAGAAAAGTTAATTTTAATATCTTTTAATGATCATAAAGTCTTATTCAGAAAGCTCCGGATCACCGGTCTATATTGAGCAAACTAATAACCAAGGCCCAAGTCATAATATATGAATTTTCAATAGAAAGGATTAGAAAAAAAATACATCACAATATGTTGTTGCAAATTAGGGCGTATGCGAATAGTAACTAAATTGACTAAAGTGACTAAAGTAACTAAAGTGACTAAAGTGACTATTACGCAGTTTATTTCTAACAAGTCAATATGGAAACAATAATTAATATTCAAAGACTTTTCAAATAAGTGCCATCTTTGAATTATAACAGGAGACTTTTCTCTTCCGTGACTGAATAATAGGTTTCTGACTTTTTGAGAATTTTGATAGATGAAAGTTTGTGTTCGTGTATCTTCTATCTTTTTGGGATAATAAGCTTGACAAAGTCAATTTCGAAAAATCTGTTTAATTACTATTAATACACGCGCTTAAGGTCCAAACAGAATGTCGGATCCACGACGGATTCACGGTTTTCGGTTTTCAGATTGTATTAAAAATAGTCCGCCGTGGATCCGTCGCGCTCTGTGTAGTCTAATTTAAAACGTATACGTTCAAGAGTCGTTCCAATGATAATTCTGAGCATTTGAGAAACACAAGAAAACAAGGTGAAAAAGATTTGGCTCGTGAATGGAACTGTTTAAGCCAAGACATCGGGCGAGCATTGATTGAAGCTGGTGGTTAAGGCGAAAGACGGTAACATACCATTCGAATAATTGTAAAATGAACTATGTATTATAAACTATAATTTCAATAAATTTTAATAAAACCGAGAAATAAACAAAAATATTACAGCATTTTTACACTTTGACACTACAATTGCCGGCCCCGGTATATTGAAAATTTTATTCCTTTGTGGATCGTCGTGGATCCCTCATTCTGCTTGGATCTTTAAAGTCTCAGGAAATAAAGTTGCGACAGATTAGGATATTTTATCAAGATTCTGATGCATAAAAGTGGATTTAAATTTTCTTCTGTCATAAATAAGGTTTATAAATTCAAAATTTACTACAAAATTAACTGGATTTAGAAGTCCAGTCTAAGAAACAACAAAAGCAATTCCAAAAATATTAACTAATTTACCGAAATATGGCAACAGAACAAGATCCCAACGTTTCTTTTTTTGGTTTTTTTCTTTAATTTGCTGCTGTTGATCTGTTTCCGATTATATTTTTGTGTGTCTGGAAGACTACCGGGCCTCCTTGGCATCGGTTCTTTTACAAATATTATCGAAAACGACAGATGGAGTTTCTTTTTTTTTTTTGAATTTCGATTTGAAAGTAAAACTCAAAGAAATAAAGAAAAATTATTTTCCTTGCCTCGAAAAGAATGAAAAAATTTGGTTCTAATTCGATATGTTCGATGTATTTGTGGTCCAAAATAGCTATCAGAGATCTTGTTTTTTTCTTTCTGTTTTCAAGAAGATCGTTTCTTAAGATTAGCTTAGAGAGGTCTCAGGCAATAATATCTTAAGTGTTACGTGAGTAATTAGAATTTGATTTTCTTTTTTTTTTTTAAAACATTTCTGAAGTAGGGATTTCTGTTGAGATAAATCAATACAATTTCCGGTTTTTACAGACCCTTTTTTCTGCTCTTTTATAAAAAAAAAGTCAGAAGAACAAGAATGCAATAAATTGTGTTATCTTTTTTAATTATTACTTTTAATTTTATAAACAAGTAAATTTTCTGTTAAAAATTAATAAAATAAATAAATATTTTGAATTTTTGTTTTTTCAAATTTCTTTTCCAAATTCAAAGAAAAGTTTATAAAAGCTTTTAAATTCGAATTATTTTTGTGACTTGGATAAGAAAAAAATACTGGTATGGTTTGAAGCAAAACTAAAAATATTGGAATAGATAGCACAAAATACGATTCAAATATTCTAGACTTGAAAATTTGAAAACTAGATGGCAGTAAATATAAAAACGGAATTGCCAAAGGAAAAAACTTGTATCGAAAAAGAGGAGCTGGAAACGCAACTTTCCAAATTTCAAGAAAATTTGAAATTAAAAAAAAAAATTCAAAAAATTAATTAATTACATTAATTAAAAATACAATTCAATTATTAACAAAATTCATTAGAATATGAAATTTCGTACTAGCCTTAAAAAATGCATTAGACTATTAAATCAAACGCCTAAATGTATGCAATGCTTGTGGTAGGTTAAAATTTACATCGAAATAATGAAAGATAAAAAAGATTTTGCCATTTCGAACGTCCAATTTTCATTTTCGAAAAAAACCATTTTCGAAAATTTAGTGTGAGAAAGTTAATACATCAACCAATTGAATCACATAAATGTTTGGAGTATTTCTCCGCTGCATCCCCAGTAAGCTAAAGACCAAAAGCTTTAATATATTAAGCGAGTGTTTAAGCACCAATTTTACTGAAATTATTTCCAACATTGACAATTGACTACATAAATAGGGGATATTGGGCTAAACTTCAAGGATATATGGATATAAGGATAATTGGGAAAAATAAGGTTTTCATAAAGTTTTTAGATGTACTTTAAAAAGTGAGATATAACTTACCTTTGGGTTATTAGCGTGAGATGACCAAAACTATTAGAATCGAAACTTGTATATAAAAAATGTTAAGTTTAACAATTGAAGCAAGAAAGGCAAACGGGAGACATAGAAAAATGAGCGTTCTGAATTGATTTCACTACTCCCCCAATAGGACTGACTTCTCATATATGACCGTCGAACTGCATTGAATGCACCATTTTATGTCTAGGTTCGATTTCTGACTAATAAATAATGTCACATAAAACAATAGTATTGAATCAAAGTGCTGGGGAGAGGAGGTCGGGCGGATTTTGGTTGGAATGATTTTATATATATTGTCTAAAAACATAAATTGTGGAAAATAAAACGTTATGTCCTTAAGCCCTTTGAAAAGCTGAAGTGAAAATGAATATCGAAATATGAGATGAGATGCTTCCCGTGTTTCTATGTGACCTTTGTTGGTAGGTTTTTCTCTCGATTAGTAAATACTTTATTCAATGAAAAGCAATCGGGTTGCCTTTGGCAGAGACAATTAGCCAGTTTTTGTGTTTTTTTTTTCGTAATAAAAGGTTATTTATCACAAAACTGAACACAAAAATTGGTTTCGAAGAACAAGAGTTCTATTATTTTGAAAAAGGGTTTCAATTTTAGTGAGTTTAATTCGAATTTTGCCTTTTTGTTTGTGTTCTATGGTATTCAAGAGAAGTGTTGTACAAGAAAATTATAGCCTAGTGTCATGTGATGCATGTTAATTAGTCAGAAGAAAACTTCTTAAAAGTCCATTTTATGCAACTATGCAACAGATGTGTGTGTTTTTTAAGGAGATGGGTGGTTTAGAGAGATAGGAAAGATTGTGTGTGTTAATGACTACATGCATGTATTGAATGAGTCAAAATGTAGTTGCGTAGGTGAATTTCTCTCTTATTAAACATTACTATATATTGTCCATTTTGTCGATGGCCATTTTCATGCCATTTTCCTGCCAGATCTGTCATTGAAAAAAAACGAGATAAGTCATTTTCAAAAGCCTTTTTTGAACTCAAATTTATTCCATTAAAAAGAGTTCTGGAGAGATCTCAACATATGGCAGCTTGATGATACAATGTCAGAATTGTGTGATGGATGTGTTAAGCTAAAAACCGTAAGTTTTTGCACTTTAATAAAAAAGCTATTTACTCTAAAACACATACTAGGGTGCCCAATAATTTCTGAGCCTCGACAAGAGAACGCGCTGCTAACAGGTCAATTTTTTTGTCTTATGTTGATACTATAGATGAGCCTTGGCTCCACCACCATGATCCTGAATCGAAAAAAGAAGCTAAATGGGGTCATAGCAGCTATAGAGTCGTATTTTGAAGGCCTACCGGATTTTCATTTCAGGGATGGAATCCTTAAATTGGAGAAATGTTGGAGCAAGTGTTTTGAAGTTCAGAGAAAATATAATTTTGATTTACAAAAACAGTGTTTTTCTTTTTAAAATTAAAAAATTACTTCATACATGGTCGTTCCCCTTGCTATGCATGCCACTGACTGGTGCACATTTATTTACTTGAGTGGAAATTAAATTTAATTCACATTTTTTAAGTATTTTTTACGATTTTTCAATCCGTCACGCGTTCTGACCATTGTAAAACGACCAGGAAGTAAAATTTCGGTTTCTAGCGATTTGACGATATTCAGAACGCGTTCTGGTCGCTTTTTGGCGGCTTCAACAGATCTAGATAAAAGTTCCCAGTCCAGGTTTCTCTCTGCTGGGTCATCAAAAACGTATGTACCTAGTCTAGCGTTATAATCATTAGATAGGATCAATACCTTTATTTGGTCACATCATCACAACAACTCAATGAATTTATGGCCCATCCAATAGGAATTTGAAAATACATGTTTGTTTAGCAAAACTACTTTTTATCCATGGGTTTTTGCGGATGTGGGTGGTGTTTTTAAAACCTCATAAAATATGCAGTTAGAAATACAACCAACTCGTATACTCGTATACGACTATATATAATTGGTTTTGTTAACTTCTTTTCTATCCTTCTGCTCTTTCAGGCTCTTATGAATGAATAAACAAAAATTATGTTGTTCAATGGAGAAACGATGGCAAAAGGATATTCTATGCATGTGTGAAATGAAAACTTTTTAATATGGAGTTTAAAGTGAACTTTTGTAATATTTACCATCATTTTTGTTTAATTCTGTATTTTCTATACTTTTTAAATTCTTTTTCAGTAAAGTTTACCATTATTCTAAGCTTAAGATTGTGCAGCCTAAAAGCTTCTCATGCCGGGGTTTGTATGGAGTATGTTGTTAAAAATGGGAAAATATAGAGTGTAGTACAGGAAGGTATGATAGAATTTGGTGGCTGGGAGTTGATGATGTCGAAAATTGTAATTTGTGCCTGTTTCTAAAAAAAAGAAATATAATTCAGTAAAGTTTTTCTTACTTTGTATCTGGTTTATGTGAATATATGTTCATTATATATTTTGTAGGTCGGCTATTCTTCAATTAAATCCAATTAAATGTTGGAAATATATGCCACTAAGATTTTGTAAACTAAATGGAATTATATTGGTTTTAGTTTTAATAGTAATTAATATGATATCAAAAGAAAAAAATTTCTATTTTGTTGTCGTAATTAATAGTTTAAATTTTCTTTATTTTTTGTGGGTGATGACCGGGTAAACCGTTTATTCTGTTTTTACCAAATTCATGCAGTTTGCGTAATTGACCCCAATATACAATAAATTCGCATTCAAGTAAGTCAACGACTAACAAACAAAACGATCGTCTTTGGTTAAAGAGACGATGATAATTCTGAGAATTTTAGAGTCATAAGAAAACAAGGTGAAAAAGATTTGACTCGTGAGTGGAATCGTTTAAGCCAAGACATAGTGCGAGCATTGTGTGCATCGTTTAAAAAGAGATTGAAGCTGGTGGTTAAAGCAAAAGGCGGTTAAAAACCATTCGAACGATTGTAAAATTAACTATGTTTTATAAACTATCATTTCCTTAAACTTAAAAAAAACAACTAATAACCAAAAAAGTTACAGCGTTTTTAAATTCGGACACTTCAATTGTCGGACCAGCTAATAAATTCCTTTTCGAGTTTTATTGTTCTTCTAGTCAATTTTATTTTATTAAGTTTTGTAAAATATTTATCGTTATTCTAATATTATCAAGAAAATTCCATAGTATGGTCAGGGATCAATAAAAATACTAGAATTTGCAACATTTCGATTTATTCAAGATGTCCCACCTGAATGGAATACAAGGTCGGAGGTTCCTCACCTATGCGATTGTTTCTTTATTTTTTATAAGCATTTCATATCATTTTCATAGTACTCTTTTTATCAAACTCAACAATTTCATATTCCATAGAATTTCTCGTGTAATTTCTAATCAAAAAGGGAAAAAACAACAAAACTCCAACAAGTTCACATTAATTAATGTGTTCAATTGAAAAAAACATAAAATAATAAATATTTATAAACCAATTAAGGATAAAAACCATATGAAAAGTTTCATTTTGATTAATTATTATTACAATTCCAATAACATTTCATTTACTTCCCGAAATTGATCATTTAACCCCAAATACGAAAAAAAAGGGTCAACTCCAATTCTTTGTGGTTAAATTTGAATTCGCGGTTAAAAGGAAAAAATAGCATAAATTTTATTAATGAATAAAATACAAAAGTATCTATATGACTCCGTTTTTTTCTATCAGAACTGATAAATCAATGCAATTTCAGTTGATCAGAATTTTATCAAAAAATTATTATATTTCATTTGTGTTATACTATTTTGCAGTCAAAAATATAAATTTTTGGTGAGATAGACCAAAATATTGGTGGTCATATGAACCAGAAAGAAAAAAAAAGTATTCATATGAACCACATTTTATACCCTAGAAAAAAAAAAGACTGAACAGAAATCAACATAACCAGCAATGGTTGCCTTTTTTTGTTGGATATCTCACCAATTCGATCTATACGGGTTTTTTTTTCGTTTTTTGAAGAATATAAATAAAGTGACAAATGGATTGGATATCATCTGACAAAATAAAATACCAAATAAATAAATAAACAGCAGTGTTCTGTGCACCCATTGTCATCATCATCATCCTTTAGGAAAAGCGATATAACTTTCTCTATAAATATATTTGGTAGCTAAATTGGGGTCAACTAGTATAGGATTGCACTGGTGGATGGATAGAAATGAAGAAATTAGAAATCCACGACCGAACTTTTTTATACATAATTATTCAAGTTTAATTTTCTCATAAACTGTAAGAGATAAGGTTGCTATTTCTATATTATGAGCCCGAAACAAAACATCAATCTAGTTTATGTGTCTTCCAAGACGAGTCAAATCCGACAAAAGTTGTTCGCGCACGAAGAACTTCGAACTAAATGATCGCCTGTTTCTTCGGAATAACTGAACATGTGGCAACTATACTATTAGAGCAACGTAGAGCGGTCAGTTCTGAATGGTATACATAACCATTTATTTGCCCGAAGTCTTCGGAGAAAAAAGGAAAAACAACCGTCGAACACGGATCATTCTCCATCACGACAGTGCGAGCTCTCACACATCTCATCAAACAATTGACTATTTGAGCACTCAAAACACCGTGTTATTGGGCCATCATCCGCCGTACAACCCTGATTTGGCACCCAATGATTTCTTTTTATACCCGTGCATCAAAAATAAGCTTCGTGGACAAAGATTTTCGACACCAGAAGAAGCCGTTGATGCAATGAAAACCCATGTTTTGGAGGTACCTCAATCGAAATAGAAAAACTGCTATGACAAATGGTTTATGAATATTTTTAGTTTACGTTGTCTGTTTTTCGGGGACGGAAATTGGAATACCATCATTTTGAGTTTTAATAAAATACTAGACATTTAATATAGAGAAACTAAAAGGAACTCCATTTATTGTACCATATACAAGTTCTATAAATTCTCCCTTGTTTGTACATAATCTTTAGTTTTGAATAGACACCAAACTGGACATAACAAAATAGAAGAGCTAACAACAAGCTTGTAATTCAAAGCATTTATTCCAACATTTCAATCTCACATGGACCCAAGAAAGATTAAAATCTTTCAAAGTTTGCATTTTTTTCCCTTTCTTTGGTAGACACTCAATAAACTTTTTCTAATATTTTATCCTTTCTTGTTGACCTCGGAATTGAATGTATTCTCCAAAAAAGAAGAAAAAAAAAGAAGTACAAAGAGTACTCACATAGTCAATGCAATGAAGCATAACTATTAGGATTGGGTGGACAGGGGCAACTAACCATCAAAAATACTTTCACTTCAACAAAAAAAATGTCTGGACAACTCTTTTTACTTGAAAAATGGATGGACTTTTTCTTGTCCACTTCGTTGGCTTCTTTCAACACATTTTAATATATGTAAACTTTTTTCTTTTTTCTTTTTTCTTTTTTTTTTTGGACGAAACAAAATTCTTTATATCGAACACAAATGGGTGGACATGAATCGAGAAAATAAGGTTGATGGAGGAAAAGGGTGATTGTTTCATTTTAAAGAAATTTTGTATTGTTCATTTTCTTTTTTGTTGACTACTCCTCTCTAAAGGACCAAAAAAAAAAACAAGGACCAAAACAATTTGATTTATGACTTAAAAATGCACCAAGAGGCGGACAATGATATCATTTTTATATTGTGTACAATTGCACACAACAATTGTAACTGGACGAAAAACATACATAAAAAAACATAAAGTAATGTAAAATCGCCCTATAGCCGATTTTTTGATGCCCTATGGTAGAAATGGGAGAGAAAAATTGTGAAAACTAACAATATATCGAGGTTTTCCTTCATAACTTTGTTTGCCCTTTTCAAAATTTTCTCTAATTTGTAAGTAACTCAGACCCTAGTAGCATAAGTCTAATTTGCAAATTTCATTCAAATCAGTGCATTAGTTCTGAAAATACATCAAAAAAACTTTCTGAACAGGGTTATTTCCTCCTACGACTACTTCTTTCTCCACTATCCTGAGACCGATATCACTGAAATTTACAATGGTATGGTCTATTAATGTAGTCAACCAATATAATTAATTTAAACAAAATTGCTTTACAAATTTTCCAATTAAATACGAAAAACTATATAAAAAAACGACAAAACTTTATGGCCGCACCTGTTTTTCCTTAATAACTTCGCTGCCCCTCAGTCAATTTTGCTGAAATGCAATACCAAAACTACTATAGCAATAACCAAGTAGCATTCTAAATTTCATCAAAATTGCATAACGCGTTTTTGAGTTATTTTGTCAACGGACGGACGGTAATACCAAACATGGAGCATTAATATAGGGAATTTTTTTCAGAATTTTGGCTCATTTTCAAAACCCAATTACCCCAATTTGTTCTGCCAGAATTTCACAATTTTTTTTTCTAAGTATTCTATAAGATGTCACCTTTTCAGCGCGCTATAACATAACTTGATAGGATTAGAACTACTAAAGTTATACGATTCTAAAGCCAACTATTGGAAAAAAAACGCCACGAACTTTCTGCTTAATTGAATATTTTAAGGTTTTTCTCTCCATAACTTCGTTTCTTCATTCTCAAATTGGCCCAAATTCACAGGTAGGCTGGCGTCTAATAGTATAAACACGTTTCGTAAATTTGATTCAAATCTGTATATAACTTTTTAAAATACATTGGAAAAACTTTATGAATAGGCTTATTTTAGGCTACAACTATTTCTTTCTTCACTATCCTTAGACCGATTTGACTGAAAATTAACTCGGTATCGTCTATTTATGCAGTTAACCTACATAATTAATTTGAACAAAATCGGGTCACAAATTTTCCAATTACATCCGAAAAACCATAACGAAAAAAACGACAAAACTTTCTGGTCACCCTGGTTTTTCCTTTATAACTTTGCCCCCCGTGGATCGATTTGGCTCAAATGCAATACCAAACCAAGTTAAGGAATAAGCAACTCAAATTATAAATTTCATCAAAATCGGATAACGCGTTTTTGAGTTATCTTGTCTACGGACGGACGGACGGACGGACGGACGGACGGACGGACGGACGGACGGACGGACGGACATGCATAAATCGATATAACTTTTGATTCCCTACACAACCATACCTTTGAAATTTTTCTCCGATTATTATTTCTATGTGTTACACACTTAGTGACAAAACTAATATACCCTCTGGTAGTACCTACCATAGGGCATAAAAAGTTTTCTTTAATTTTCACTTAGCTTTCTTGTTTATTTGAAAAATTCTTTTTTTATTTGGAAATGCAAACAAAACATGTCCAAGAGTTTCCTTTTTTTTTGTTGAAATTTTGTTGCCTGATGCAAGTGACAGTAATTTCATAGAAATGTGCTGTATTCCTTAATTCATTGTGACGATAACCCAAAACTAGTATTGCAGTTGAATGCCAAGATTTTAATCATTTTATAATGGACACAATTGTATAGGACTTTTGTATAAAATTTCCATTTTATCCAAAATAGTAAAGTTGGATGCAAGGAAATTTGTTTAACCATTACTTATAAATCAACTCAATTCAATTTCATAAAATATACAGGATGTTTCGATCTGGAGATCGTCTGGTCAAAACACTTATAATTACTTCGTTTACATGGGGACTACAGACTTGAGATCGACTTGAAACTCAACCAGCGTTTTTTTAGCTTTACCAGATTGAAAGATTGACTTGAAATTGACTTGAAATCAACGTCAATTTAATAGGCGCTGCCAAACAAATTTGTTTGCCTCTGTTCATTTGAAGCCGATCCGGGTTTACATGGATGATTTTCGGATTGAAGTCAACGTCAAGTAGATCATGTAAACGAAGTAAATGACTACTGATGAATGTTACTGATAAATGTTACTGATAAAACGATTTGAAGCCTAACTAACTGAAAATGTAACTTTTGAAATTTTGAAAATAGTTATAAATCCACATGCGTAAATGCCAGGACGTTTAAGTTTGACATTTAGTCATTTACTTTAAATTTCTTTCTTAAAGCGTGATCTTATTAATTCCGCGAAAAGAATGTATATAAATTCAAATAGACATGAAAGAGTCATAACATTGCGAGAAAAAAAACCGCACAAAAAACACCTTGCAGGTTTCATTAAATTAATGTTTACTCTGCAGGCTCATTAAAACAAACACTTTATCGATTATATATATTTATTCCAAATAAAAAAGAAACTTACGAAAATTAATAAATTTAAATATATTTAATTTTTTATTAGTCATATTTCTTTTCTTTTTTTCTGTAATAAATATTAAAGTGAATTTTTGCACGAAACATTCCCGAATGTTACAACAAAAACTGAGGATCACGTAAAAGAATATAAACAATTGCTCAGAAAGCAAAAGAAAAGATGAGCAAAGTACAATGCGCGCATGTAGAATTTACTTTTTTACAACATAAAAATGAATAATATTAAAAATATTGTAGCAACACGCAAAAAAAAACGAAAAACCGCTATAAGCCTTAAAAATGAAGAACAAGAATCAGCGTGAACTTAAGAAAACTACACCAAAACTGCATATCTGAACTTGGCTGCATAACTGAATATGCAGTTGTTTAATATTGCGCACGCCCTATCCACTTTAAGATCGTATTCCGCATATATACGCTTTTTTTTTAGGTATGTAAAAATGCGCAATAAAATTTGTTTGGTTTTGCCCGATGGATGGCATCATATTCGCGTAACCGGTTAACGGTGATCTCCAATGGTAGAAAAAAAAAAACATTAAAAGAAAAGAAAAAACAGCGAAAAAGATCGTGCATCTTTTTTATAGCTTTTTCTTTTTTTTTTTCTTATGAAAATTTATGCTCAACAAGGATCCCAATAACAACTATTCAAGAACAAAGTTAAATATAATAAAATTCTTTCTTTAACTTACTACCATTATTTATGAAAGATCTTTAAGTTCAAAAATAAAAGATATTCCAAGTTTACAATTATTATTATTATTTAAAAAGATGTAATTATAAAACAAATTATAATTACAGAAATATAAACGAGAGTTTAAGTATTTAAACATCGTATTAACGTTGATTATGAAATAGCAATAATAAAATATGAAATTCAATTAAAACAAATAATTATGTTCATTGCCATTAATAAATACAATGAAATTAAATAATCTTTGTATTAAGTATTTTACTATAGTGCGAAAAAAAGTTGAATAGCAAAATTTGACATATACACAACACTTCGCCATCTATTGGACAGAAATCTTATGAAATATCTTCACAACTGCCAACTTATGATTTGAACAAAAAACGAGGCTAAAGCTACAAGTGCACATATACTTTACAACTGAAAATATCAATGAAGTCAAATCATTTGATACTGGTTTAAGATTAAGATTAAGATTAAGATTAAGTTTTAAGGTGTTCCTGTACTGCGATATGTAAGATCTATTGTACCCCTCTCTTCTTTAGTGCAGTAGTTAAGTTAATTTCCTATTCTAGAGGACCTCCTCGCTACATTTGACATATGCTACTAGAATAACTACTACTATACAACTTTTCATTATGATATAAACCATCTTTAAGTCTTTGATATGTCAAATATGCTGCTTGAGTATTGTCTACTTATTGGACAGGAATCTAAAGAAATTAGTAGAACAAGTAAAAACTCACTCTTTTGTATGTGAATATCATAGACATTAGGTGCGTTTTTTTCATCTGGTTCTGGGTCTATTTTGAAAAAAACGATCTGGATCTCGAAAAAAAAAATTTGATTTGAATAAAACTCAGTTTTGTTGTCGTTCATTTTTAAAATAAATAAAGTATAAAATAAAATAAATACTAGCAAATTCTCAAATATCTTTATTGAATGATATTAAAAAATAATTTTGTTCACAAATTTATGAGATTTATTATGACATTTATAAAATATATGGTTGCGCCATCTCTTGCAATTTTACGTAACTAAAATCTATCGGAGTCACAGGCCCTGACTCCGATAAATATTTGGATTATATTGTTGTTGCTTTTACGTGTTATGAAGCAGACCCCGATGAAAAAAACACACATGTTAATAATAACTATTAATTTTGAAATTAAAAACGGTCAACAAATTATGTATGAACAGAACAAGGTGATATCTCTTCATTGAATCACTGAATACAAACTGCCCTATTTAAGAAGAAACCAATATTAGACTGTCACATATCCGCTATACAGGATTTTACTGCAGGTTATATGAAGTGGACTTTATATATATATTTAGGCTTTTAAGTTTAAATGAGAGGTAGAACGTCCAAAAAATGAAGGTATGGATATTATCCTTGCACGCTGAAAAAAAATGAAGCCTTAAACATCATCTGAGGGGAGTAAATTTTTTTTTATTAATGAAATATATTTTGTGTTATTATTATTCTTATGAACATTTTTTATAGTACAATTTCACCACCAAAAAAGTAAAATAAAAAAAAATATGTTTTTGTTACCGACAAAAAGAAAAAACCAAATTAACATTAAAATATGTTGCAGTTCACACGGTTAATAACAACAACGAAAATATGAAATATGAAATTTTCAGTGATATACATTTACTTGGATGAATAAATTTGCTATTATTATTATTATTCGTTGATTTTGATTGATGATCATATCAATTATATATGTACGTGAAATCTCTTTTGAGTTTTACAGAGTTTTTTAATCAGGAAGTAAGTTTTCCAAATGAAAAAAAAAATATATATCAATCTTTGGCCATCATTATTTAATACCGAAAAAAAACTATAAAAAAAATAACATTAGGCCTCAAAATAGCATGTCTGCATCAATATTGCACAAAGAGTTGCTGCAACAACTAAAAATAATAAAAAAAAAAACATACATACATAAAATACGCGAAAACCATAAATTATTGGAATTTATTGTATTTATGTGGCCCTTAATTTAATGCTGCACACTTCTTTTTAGCCATTACAAACTGACATTTCCTTGGGTCGTTCGTTACATCACTATACAGAATTTTTTTTAACAAAATCAAAAAAATATGTAGTAACAGAAAATCGGCCTATAGCCGATTTTTTGATGCCCTATGGTAGAAATGGGACAGAAAAACTCAAAACTAACATTATTTCAAGATTTTTTCTTCATAACTTTGTTTCTACTTTTCAAAATTTCTTCCAATTTGCAGGTAACCCAGACCCTGACAGCATAAGTCTAATCTGCAAATTTTATTCAAATCGGTGTATTAGTTTTTAAAGTACATAAAAAAAACTTTATATCGCCTGCGATAATTTCTTTTCCACTATCTTTGGACCGATTTGAGTGAAATTTAACACTATATCGTCTATTTATATAGTCAATCTATATAATTAATTTAAACAAAATTGGTTTACAAATTTTCCAATTAAATCTGAAAAACCATAAACATAAAAACGACAAAACTTTCTGGTCACCCTGGTTTTTCCTTTATAATTTTGCTCCCCCTGGATAGATTTCGCTGAAATGCAATTCCTAACCAAGTTAAAGAATAAGCAACTCAATTTCTAAATTTCATCAAAATCGGGTAACGAGTTTTTGTTACCTTGTATACGGACGGACGGACGGAGATGCATAAATCGATATTGATTCCCGACACAACCATTTCCTTGAAACCTTTCTACGACGATTATTTCGATGTGTTACAAATGGAGTGACAAAACTAATATAAACCCTCTGGTAGTACCTACCATAGGGCATAAAAATTAATTCTTGATACAAACTTGTGAATATAATGGAAATCATCCATTCTCTCAGTACTTATCCATCTGGTATATCTGAAGTATAGTATCATTACCATATAGAGAGAAATACAAAAAAAGCGATGGAAATATATAGTATCGGTAACGCCGGAACCCAGTAAAAAAAGAACTGAAAATGCAATTCGTTTACATAAAATATTGATGCAGAATTTTCTCTTGTAGTAACTTTCAAAGTTGTCAATTCTTTGACAAAAATATATAAAGAAATTGTTTCGAAAGTGTTGATACGAAATTGAATATATTTTTGGTTCTAAAAGAAAAATTTTTTTTTAGAGGGTCTCTTTTTTTGGGGTTGTAACCAGCACTCGAAAACTTTGTTTGTTTATATTGGAAATATTGAAAAAGAAAAAAGAAAACTCACGCAAAACCCGCTTGACTTTGACAAATCTTTGAAATGTGCTAATGTGCGGTCTTACTATATACCATAGTAGTTTTCTTTTTGTAGTTCGAATTCAGAGATGTGTCCAAAATGTAAAGGATATATAAGAATGATTAAGAATGATGGGAATTGGTATAGGTTAGACTACATATTCGGGTGGTTATAGCAATAATCAATCAGGATACGAAGAAAGGATGTTTACAAGTATTCAGACCAATTGATTTTTATATTTATATATATTTCTTTTTTTTTGGGGGGAGAGGCATCTGTAAATATGTATTTATGTATAGAAAACTGCCAAGACTTTGAAGGATGAATGAATGAAGGATTTCTAGAGGGCAAAAACTTACATATTACAACTTCAATCGAATTGAAAGTGTACTCTGTTTTTTTTTTTTTTTATTGTGAACATAAACATTAATATGATTAAAAGTGTTATTTTTTCAAGAGGGGAAAAAGACATAAATGTTATAATTAGAGTAAGGGAGGCCCCTTTTGTTTAATTTGATAAAGAATCCTTAAGACAAAGTATTAACTATGGCTTAGGAATTCTTCATTGAACAGAAAAGTATTTTTCCAAGAAATTATATATGGATACTTAACTTTACTTGTACATTTGAGTACATTTAAATATTTATTCTTAAAAATTCAGTTCTGAATTGGAATTGTGTAATTCGATTCGATTCAAATCGCGGCAATCACATTTCAATTCGGTTTAGTCTCAATAAAATTACACAGTTCTACTCCTATTCTATGGAATTTTTACAAGTACACTATTTTGACCGAACAAAACTACTGTTTTGGATGTTCTGCGATTTAGCAATTATTTAGCATTAATGTTTCTACGTATTTCAATGCTTTTCTGGATGGGTTCGTTTGAATGCCTTCAACACCTTATACCTTATTTTATTTCAAAAAAATTTAATTGATTTAAGTCTCAGACTAAATATAGCATCATGTACGAAAAAGGAGATCTCCAATATAACTCATAATATCATATAAAACTACATTATATGATATTTAATAAATAGAAGAAGAAATCGCCCAATGTAGCAACATGAAGCAAAAAAAAACCCATAAGTGTCAATTTCAATACAGAACTTTAATTAAATTATTCCATCATCACCGCATCTGAGTTTTTATTTCTCGCGTGGTCATTGCTGATTGAATTATTGTTAATTGATTCCGTTTTTCTATATGAAAAAAAAAATCACTATTCTAGGTTAGATAAGGATATAGTATAAATGGTCTTCGAAACGTTCATAATATTGTCGGAAGGCCGAATGACAAGCAATCAAATTCAACTATACTCTATAAAATTCTCTAAAATGAAATCAAATGAACCAACAACAGTATTCTATTCTAGAGATATGCAAAAATAGGGGACGAAATTGAATGAATTCAGGTTCGATTTTCAATATTTTGCTTTTGTTGGAAGATGAATAGATATGTGGGTGGTGTATGAGGTCGATTTTAGTATTCCCATTTAATAAAAATCCATTAATTAAAAACGTGATGACTCCAAACTAAATCCTGACTTCAAATAGGTATTAGCCTCTAGTTATATAAGTTTAGATAAGATTTTTATACTTATACCTGAAAATATTGTTTTAGAGCTTTAAGATTTATGTAAAATAGTATGTCATATGCAAATCAAAAATTAATTGAAATTATTATTAATATAAGTTCACATGGCCATCTTTCCTAGATGTTTTCTTTAAGTAAATTTATAATAGTTTTCGCATCTATCTTACTTGGGTTTTCATATAGAATCATATTTGCATTAATATGACCTCGGATTAAAGTTTTAACCTGGAAATTTTTGCATAATCCCAGTGAGACTTTAACAATCGATGAATTTTCATATGAGTGTATGAAATTAGAAATGGGCGCATTCAGCAGTCCTAAGCGCTTAAATCTAGCAGGACGACTGGATGCAATCTAATTTTAAATGCTTAGTGAAATTCTAGCATACAATTTTTTTGCTAATTCAAATAGCGCATTTAAGGTTGTTGTTCATGCTACAAAATGATTTGTGTAAAGGATAAACTGAGAGGTAATTTTGAAAATTGTTTCTGGATTTTCTAATTTGATTTTGAGTTTGATAAAACTTTTCCACTTTCCTATAAAATTTTTATTTAACTTTATTTCCAATTTTTATTTACTTTCGACACTTATTTCGTCTTAAAAAAAATATATCTTTAAAAGTTATTCAAATAAAATTAATTTGACGTTTAGCACAGATAACTACCATTTTCTTGATTTAAGCAAACGCATCCAGGAGTTCAAAAAATCTTAACTGCTTAGATTAAGAATTTTGACCAAGTGCTTAGGACTGCTGGATGCAGCAAATGATTAAAAAGACATGTGAAAGTGTTTCATGCAGTATCGATATTCAAAACGCAGAAAATTGAAGATCGTTGCTCTACGATTTAAGAACTTCAAAAAATAAACGAAGCATCAGGACATAGCGTAGGACATGTCGATGTTAAAATATTGCATAAAGGTGGCATGGTCGGGTAATGCTTCTCGTCTTACTTGGAATGTTGAGTCTTCTCTTGATAAGACATTTTTTATTGGTATATAAACAAATTCATGGTCACCAATTTCAATTCTGGGTAAATCTTCCAGACAAATGACGCATGGACACAAATATTTGTATAGAATTTCTTGTATTTTTGGTTTATAATTTCAATTATTTGTTTGGAATTTCTTGTTTTTTAACCAAAAAAAAACAGAATTTCGTAATTCGAATCAAAATACGATAAGCATAAAGAGTCTCTAAGACAGTTTAATAGTTTCAAGGATCAAATTTCTCGTAATTATATAATTAAATAATGAAAAAAGGCGACTGATAACTCGTTAACATAAACATGAAGGGATGACAAAAGTTTATGTTCACGTTGCTATTTAAAACAATTCATTTCAATTAATATCGTGTGCAAAATTAATATCATTTTATATGTTAATAAACAATTCTGTTTTTTGTTGTTTTCATTTTTAATATAAACAATATGAAATTTAAATTTCTTTTTAAAAATTTAAGCGTTTTTTTTTTGTTGCGGGGTCTTTTTCATTAAATTCACGCGATACTAAATAGACAAACACTTTTTTCAAAATGAAATCTGATTACAAAGTACATATTTATATTAAAATTTTTGTGATAAATTTTTTAACATAAACCATATTCCATGGTTGAAGCTATTAAAAATATGATATAAAATGACCACCCATTAAAATTCTTTCAATCAAATATTATAATATATTTTTATAAGTTTTAATAATTTTTAGACATGCTATTAATTAGGACAGAATTGGATCCGGATTTATGGTTGATTCATTGAAGAGGCCTATTGTTTCGAATAAAACCGCGTTGCTTTCGGTTGGTTCCATTCAAATCCATTGTTTTTTTTCTGGATATATTGAGTATATTTTTTCCCAATAAAAATCAATTCATGGTCTATAAATTTCACACGATCGCGAATATAAACTTAAAATACAATATGCCCACTAGATTTTTTTGTCATTGTCATAAATTTCTTAATATTCTCTATATTTAGGCGGTAAAGGGTTTATCGAGTAGATTTAATCTATGAATACAATTTGATAGATTTAAAAAGGAAAAATTTAAGATACAAGTATAAATGTAAATAATAACTTTATGTACATGTGTACGAAGTAGAGAACCCTTATATAGCCTCTTGTAAGATATCCCATCTTAGGACGGATAAAAAGATAGAAATCGATACAACTTCCTCGAGATCTCAGGTTCAAATCAATAAAACTGTAGGAAATACTCATCAATTTTCATCAGGAAATTATAATTGTCTATTTTCAGGAGCATATTAAAATTATTTTTGAGGAGGACAGACATATACTATAAGTTCAAGCCCAATATAGGAAAAACATAGCTTATGAAAGATTTACCAATGATATCAGGAAAAAAAGTGAAGTAGCATAAGATATAAACAAGGCATGTGCAAAAAACAGTATTGCATTTTCTTAAATAAATAAAAAACAATAAAAAGACTTGCTGTATTTGATCTTAAATTATCTTCCAGTCAACGATGTTAACTAATGGGACTATCCTGGTCTCCACAAAAAATTGAGTTTCCAAATCCCACTTCACCTATTACCAAAACATTTAAAAACCCATTAAAGCTGATTCAATTGTGTTTTACTTTAGTGGGCCTAAGATTATTTCCAAAAGAGATCAACACTTTGAGATTCTTTTGGAAATAATCTTAGGCCCACTAAAGTACAAAATTTGTTATTTAGTAACGGCGACTGTGTTGTATAATATGGGTCGACCTCAGAACCTCTTTTCTAAGATATTTCTTGAGGCTTTAATTCATCCTTATTTTCTTTATCTTATAGGTATATGAGTATAGAGAAAGTAATGTTTTACTTAAAGTTTGAAGGCGTGAAACAAGGCATAAAAATCATTTAAAAATTTTTTAAATGATATAAGAATGATATTTGAATGACAAAAAAAAAAAGAAATCAGAGATTAGTAAATTTTAAACGTTTGATTTTAATGTCTTCATAAATCTTTAGATAAATACTCTTAAAGAGTTAGTGATTTAGATTCAATTCAGTTCATTTATATGTATAAGAAGAAGGCACATATTACAACGAAATCTTTTTGTAATTTAGTTCAAAGATTCAAGATGCGCGGATGAACTTTTGAAAATCTCCAGATTTATTACTGTCAGATTATACGGGACATAGTTGTTAGTTAAGTTTAACGGCTATGACATACGATTTTTTGGTTGTTGTTGTTGTTGATTTTGGAAAATAAAGTCAATAAATTTATTCGATTTTTCGAGTGGAAAAACATTTTGAAAAACCATTAAATGATGATGTTCATCATTTTGGAATCTTAAGCAGCTTTAATGGTTGATTGGAATCAATTTATGATAATATTTTAAACTATTTTTTTTTTTAATGTAATTCTTAAATTAGAAAATTATTTTCTTAATTTTAAAGTCGAGTTCAAAACTAAAAAAAAAAGAGACGAGTATTGTGAAATTTTGATAGTTTGAATTGCTCGGCGCTCTGTGAAAAGTCCGTTTGAATGCAACAACTTTAAGATTTTTTCCATTTTCATTTGTGTTTTTTTCCCGAAAAAAATTCTTCATTAAAAGTGGTTCTTTTTTTTGGTTTAAGAAATTTATGAGACTTCTTTTCGAGTTAATGCAATTAAATTTAATAAATTTAGTGGCTATTAATATGTTAACAGAAAATTATTGCTTCTTCGGCTTCCAAAAAAATTTTTTTTTCTTAATTAAAGTAGGTACGTGAGAATTTTATAAAAATACACAAAATATTGAATATTTTCGAAGATAAATGGGTCATTTTCTTGATGAATGGGAATTCGTTTAACAAAAGTGGTGTGAATGGGTCTATTTTTGGATCTTTAAATAATTTAAATGAAATTTTTCTTTTACGTGTGATTTCGATTTACGGGTATTTCATTTTATGCAGTCTTTTTTTATAATAATCATAAAAATAAGAAAACAAGTAGAAATTTCGAAATATAAGTCATAAAACCTCAAGAAGATATTATTCATAAGAGACTAAGGCCTTGTTTATATCGGACATTGATCCGTACAATAAAACTCTTTCACACTTAAGAAAAATTCGAATTCGAAAATTTGGCGAATAAACAAAGCCTAAAATGAGCTTTCAATATATAAATTTGTAAGACTATAAAAAAACATTTGGGAAGACATATTTTGGTTTTAGTCTTTGAGAAATTATGTCACAAGAATTAGTAATACAAAAAGACCAACGAAAGATTGAGCACTTTTAGTTTAAGTTTAAGTGGAATCGTTAGAAGGAAGAAACTAAAAAACGTGCCCCCAGCACAACGATTATAAATAGAGGATCTAGTTTTTAAATTCGAACTAGAGAAGGTCCCAGACTTTATATTCGATAATCCCAGTCCATGATTTTATCAGCAATAAGGACTGAAATTTATACTCGACGAATTTATATAAACTTTTATGATTTACGTAAAGTAGAAGGATCGAACTTTATTGGCCAAAAAACGTAGTAGACACGTTAAAGAAAAAAAATTGAATGTCTAGATTCGACTTACAAGTCGCGTTAGTGATATGTTATTAAACTATGTATAGAAATATGAATAGAATAAAGTCGTATTGGGAGGTCTAATCCCAAAGCAATATACCAATCAATATGTCAATATAGTAAATTTCAATATATTCTGTTCAGATGATTGGATTCCTATAAAAAAACAAGAACCCCCATTTTTTTCTTGTTCTCCTGATTCTAGGATTCTATTCCTTTAAAAAAAAACCTAAGCAGTAAAAAATATTCAATTTCATTTCCTGAAATTTTTATTCTAATATACTATTTGATTACAAAAAATACAGGATCAACAAACAACAAAAAACAATTACATATGTAAAAATTTTATATGATTTTCATTTTCAATTAAAAAAGTGCCTAGTATTTTACCTTTTCGAGTTGTACAAACTGTTGTTACAACCACCTATTTTCTCGTCCTATTCTAGTCTAGTAGTAAAGTACCATAAAAATCGATCGTTTAAGTTTTTATGGTTGTAATAAAAACCGTCTGATATAATCAACCAAAAAATAAATTAATTGTTATAATTTTTATCGGTGACTATTTTCAGGATTTTAGGTATTTTTGTTAAAAAAAGGGCAACATAATAATAATGAATATATGGGAGAGAGTAATTAATGTTGCCTTTAAAATGTTTGATATTAAATAGAATTAATTAAAATTATATATGAATTTCAATATTAAACGATTTAATGAGTTTTGTGATTTAATCAAAATTCAAAATTAATTCATAATTAAATACGAAATTAATTAGATATATGCTATTAAATATTTTATTTTGATTAAAACCGAAATTTAGGTACCTTTTTTATTGCCCAGAATTGAATTGTTTTTGTGGGTAAATATATCAAATCTCATATAACACCTTCATTTGCCCACATTTATATTGACAAAAACTTCACCAAATTGTTTATATTTTGAAATTGATTATTGTTCAAAATTTGGAAATTTTGGTTCATTTTTGGTTCTGATGTAATTTTATGATTTATAAAAAAAAAGAACAAATAATAATTTTAATTATGACCAAATACAGTCAAAATTGATTTCGAAGACAAAGATTATTTTTTTGGTATCAATAAAAAATTTCACACGGGAAACTACTAACACCCATTTTTTTAAACTTAATAAAAAAACCAATAAAATCTTAATTAATTAAATCAATAAAAAAAAAACAAATAATAAAACTCACCAATTCCAGCCTGATGTATACTTGATGTACTTGAAAATCCAGGAAGTTTACGCCAACCTTTTCGATTCCAAAAACTACGTGCTTTCGATTCGGTAACAACGGATGGTCCCGGATCTTCAGCTGATTTTACTGGTGTATAATTAATACCTTTATTACCGTAGGAGGAACGTGTTAAACCGAAACCACTCTGTTGTATCGGTTCATCATTTGATCGTTGTGATGATCGACAACTACTACTATAAAATGAACCACCACTATTACTACTGGCCGGTATTGATTTACGGGCTGTCATTAAATTCGATAATGCCGAATTTGTCTTTTGATAACGTAATGTACCGATAAAACTAGCACCACTACTACCACTAAAACCACTATCTAAATCACCACAAAATCCTGGATTCGAACCACTGATAGGTGAAAGTAGTTCATCAGTTGGTCCGACTGTATTTAAAAGTTCTGCAATATTATCCGAGCTTTTATTTGTTGATGGTTCCTCTTCAGTTGGACTACCACTTGGTGGTGTTTCGGGCATTAACATTGCCTCCACAGATAAATTAAGTTCACCTAAAATTTTTCGATGACGATTTTGTACACGTCGAAATTCTTCTTCCATATTTTGATTATTCGTTAAAGAATGACCGGATGCCAATAATAAAGCATTACGACCTTCACCAGCAATTTCCTCATAAAAATTCTCCTGTGGTCCATATCGAGTTTGATATGATTGTCGTGTCGATGGTGATACCAATTGTTTGTTCTTTTTACCCTTTGATAAAAGTGCTCTTATAGAATTTGGTGGTGGCGGTCGTGTTGGTACTGCTGTTTGTTCTGGAGGCGGAATATTTGAATGTCGCATTGCAGCACCAGGCTCATAATATGCATACGAATAATCCTGATGGATATGCTGTATTGGTCCAATTGATGTGGGTGTTGTTGGAGACTGAGGAAATTTTTCCATTGTCGTTGATATATTATTTCGTGACCATTTAACCTGCAACATGAATAATCAATATGGTCAAATGTATTTTCATGTGTTATTTAACAGAAAAAAAAAAGAAAAATAATAATAATAATAAATTAATTACTTGTGGTTCAATTATATTGTTTGTGCTACGACCGCTACTACTACTACTACTACCAGCAGTTCCAATATTAACACAGGCGCCGGCAAGAAGATTTCCACTGCTTCCTGGATTTTTTGTTCTAAATGATTTTCCAGAAATCGGTTCCTGTTCTAAACATACTTCAATCGTATCTAAATCGTCTGGATATCGATGTGTTGTTATTCGTCTGTTAGGAACAATACCACTTTCACTAATACTATTTCCACTACCTCCTCCAGGACATATCATAATACCACCAATACCACTACTACATGTCGGTGTTGTATGTACTGATCCAGATCCTGATGCAATAACTTGTTTTCCTGCCGATGTCATATTTGGTGGCGGATAATCTGGAGGCGGTGGAAAATGTGGAAATGGTAGTTGTGATGTTGGAGAGCAATTATTTTGACGGACATTAGAACCTGGATATATTATGCCTGGATCGTATTTTTCTTGTTGTTGTTGTTGTTGTTGCATTAATTTCTGATGCCTTTGTAATAGTTCTTGTTGCTGCTGGAAATGAAGTTGCTGTTGTGTGGGTTGTGAATGATGTATCGGATAAAATTGATGGCTTTGAACATTTTGTAATTCTTGAAATTGTTGTTGAAGTTGCTTTTGTTCTTGTTCTTGTTGTTTTTGTTGTTTCTGTTTGTTTCGCCGACCTCCTAAGCAGGTCTCCATTGCACATTGTGAATTGTGATTATTTTAGAATAGTTTAATAGTAGACACTGAAATTAAGATAGAATACAATACAATATGAGTCAATTTAATATAGATAATAAGTTTTGAATTTGAGAAATTTTAGATAATCGATTAAATTTGTCTTTTGGATATATGAAGTCCAATTAGCTAAAATATTATGTGTATGTCCGATTTTATGTGTTCTTTTTACGACATATTATGACGACAATGTCTAAAAGCATTTCATTTTGTATTTCTTTTGTTTTTCAACACTAATAATTTTATCGTCTCTCTGGTTATGAGATTATATTGGATGAACCAAAATGTTGTTGTGTTGTAGATGATGCCAAAATAGAGGTATTGATTAAATCCCATCATCGGTATTTAACGACTCGAGAAATTGCTTAGAATCTGAGGATATCTAAATCGAACTTCGAAAACCATCAAATAGAAACGTTCAGGATTGGTGAATCGAAAAAGTGTTGTATGTTTCATTTTGATAAAGGCTGACCACATATAAGTTCGGACTGAGTTTGGCTGTGAATTTTTTATGCACTATCAAACTACCATTTCTTTCGTTCTATACAAATTTCCTTCATTGGTGTACCATAAATTTGAACTCAAATGAAGCCTGTGAAAATGACTTGTTCTAGTTTTTGCTTTTCATTTAATATAGAAAAAAAAGCGCAACTACTTTTTGGCCCATTTAATAGAATTTTCCATCATTTTCAGAAAAGGAAAACAACAGAATTACAAAGAAACGAAAAGATTAATTGAAGCTAAAAAGTTATGACGAATTGCATTATCAAAAGATTTTCTGGTAATAAATCCATTTTCCACTTTTATAATAATGATATTTTTTCCTTGTTTTTTTTATTCTGTGGCTGAGAAATGGTTTATTTCACTGCATGAGAAAAGATCTATGACAAAAACGAGATTCAATTAGATTCCTGCTGGATATGTTGTCGCGTATTTTCATAAGACAAGTGTAATTTAATATTTAACTTGTTTTTATGGTGAAATTCTTCTACGAAGTGGACAAATTTTCCTCCTTTCTTTTTTGTAATTTTGTAATTAATTAAAAATAAAAATAGATTCGAGTTTATATAAAATTGGATTTGTGAAATATCATCTTTTGAATTAGGATGGAAGAAAATTTTATATATTTTAAGAAAATTTAATTGAGTGTGACTTGTCATGTAATTTTGATTCCTACATAATTAGAAATTTAGTTTATATGAAATTAGAAAGATGTTTTGAATTTGAACGTAGAGAAAATGTTTCAAAAGTTGACATGGAATTATAGACATGTGTGAGCATTCTTGCATAAAATTCGTAGGTGTCTATATTTGCTTTACATGACACTTTACGGAAAATTCCCAAAATAATATATTTTTGAACTAATTTAAGAAAGTAAAGAGTCATTGGTTTCTTTAAAATCTAAAAAAAAAAAGATATTTCTTTAAAATAGAAATACCTTTTAAACATTGGACCTATATCAATATATCGACATACACCGTAGGTAAAGAAAAATAGGAGAATTCTAAAGCAACGGAATACACTTAGCACTGTGCCTGCCTACAGCATATGATGTCCATCGATCTCATATAGAGTATTCTAAGGAAATCATCTTTAAACTTGCAGGTTTCGAACTTGCTTCGCTCAGAATTCTGTAATTTCCTAAATTCTATAGATAATGATATGGAATTTTGAGGATATATTGCGAAGATTTGAAGCTTTTAGAAAGTACAAAATCATAAAAATCTATTTGCTACTTGTATAGGCCATAAATCTCTATAGGCAACGGGGTATTTTTAGAATAAATGATAACTTTAAGAAACAATAAAGAGGAGATAATCACCCTTGTTCTGTTTTACGGCGTTAGGTGAGTAAACGTAACGCGTTCGATTCGATTTCTAACGCGATCAGTGTTCTGGAAAACTACGTTTCCCATTTAAAAAAACGGCAATCATCGCATGTCAAAAATCGGCTGGTTGTGTTTTTTGTAAGTCATTTCATCAATAAATGTTTTACAAAATAAAGTTCTTGTCCTTATTAAAATAAATTTTATATATTTTTCAGAAATGTTTATTTCAAAATATAAATTGTATATTTTTGTAACATTTTTTCCATTCACTAATCATTAAAAAATTTAAAAATGAAAAAAAAACATTTTTTTTTATGAATATATCCTTCATAAAAGCCATTTTCAGGCCCAAAATGAGATTAGAATTGATTAAAATTGATATTATGGTGCATAGTGTGGGTGGGTTTAGAAATAAAGGAAATTCATACAAAAATATTCATTCGAACGCGCGAAAACTGAAGTGAGTAATTTAACCTGAAAATCGAGTTCCCGGCGAATATCAGAACATCAAAAACGAATCCGTTGCTACGCGTTGAACTGAAATGAAACGTTGCGTATTCCAGAACACCAAAAATGTAATATCGAGCAGCAAGTGAGTAATATCGAATAAAACTAACGTAACGTCGGATATCAGAACAGGCACCAATAATTTTTTGAATATGAACTTTCCTACTTTCTGCTTATTAGTCTCAAGATATTTGTTAGACTTCCATTTATACAGTATTTGAACCTTCTTTCTTTTATTATAGTCTAACTTGTCTTATTACATCGTAACGCCCAACAACAACTAATTATCTTTCTTAATATGTATTTGGAAAAAGATCTCATGCATTAAAAATTATCGCAAAAAAAACGTACTCAACTGAATGTCAACAAAGTACCTGTGCCAGGTAATGCAGTATTCTTTGTTAAAAATTTTTTAAAACTGCTAAATAAATAAAAAATACAAGACAAGCGAAAAAAAAAACTGAACTAAGATAGAAGAACTCTTCGTATAGAATTACTTTGGAAACTGCATAAATGTAACTTGATATAGGTACTCACTGAATTCCATTGAATCATTAAAATTCCAGAATGGCATTGTTCTAACACTCTATCAGACCGGAAACTGAAGTTTGTTTTAACCCCGTTTTTTTATTTTTATCTTCAGGTTATGGAATCTACATGCAAACACCAGGAATTCTTCTTCTAGGTGTAGTTACTTACTGCAAAAAAACTAGTATTAACTTGTAGTTTCTTCCTTTTCCATAAAATGTAATTCAGGAAATGTATTTTTTTTTCTTTTTTTTTGCAATGAATTGAAAGTTTAAACTAATTTCAAAAAAAGTATGTTCTCTGTCGGATGTTCTATAAAATAGGGAAATTCAATCCTTTTGACATTTTACAACAGAAAAGCATTTATGTATATAATAAAGATAAATAAAAACTTCCGGTTTCAATGTAATTAAATTTTATGAAGTTTTTTAATTAATTATTTAATAATAGTTAATTGATGTCATAGGAAATTGGTTGTTCTTTTGAAATGTTGGAAAAACTCTGGTTTGACCCAAAAACAAGAAACTTTATTAATTTTTAAAAAATATTATTGTATTTTTGTTAAATAAATTGCAAAATATTAAAAATATAGAAAAATATTTTCCTTTTGAGCATTGGAAACCGCAAAGGTATTCCTTTAAATGGAATATTTCTGTAATTTTATGAAAGAAATAAAAGCTTTTTATATTAGAGAGGAAAGAATATTATTAGAACATCAAACAGAAGTACAGAGTGTTCATAAATGAAATGTAGATGAATATAATAATAAATTTGTTTAAAATTAGTTTTTTAAGAAATAATTAAGATCAATTTTTATTAAAATCATTCACAATTACTAAATTTCAAATAAAGTTTAAAATATATACTTGTCAAAATTTTATTGTGAAATGCAAGAAAAATTTAAACAGAACTAAAGCCAAAACTTAAGTCTAAACTATGAAATTGGACATAATACTTTCAATTTGTTAGTTTCAATCTATTGGAAACATATTTCTACCATATTTGTAAGGATTTTAGTTTAGCTAACATATTCAGTGTTAGCCGCTCTCAAGCAACACACATTCGGCGCATATACGATAGATCTTTTAACACTACTTTGTGAATGTATATTTATGCTAAAAAGCATCGTTAAGTTTTATATACAATACGTTATATGTGTTGTTTAGAGGCTATTAACTCATATATTACAACTAATAGCAAAAACGTGGCTGCGTCAACCAATGTTAACTGAGTTATATGCAAAAATTAGCTTCCTATGATTTAAAATACAAATTTCCTTTATATAGTTCAGTTAATATCAATGAGTTTAAGAGGTGGTTTGTTCAAGTTGAATAGAACTGTAATTGTTGATACTGTGGAGGGTCAGGATCAATTCCTGACTTTCGTGTGTTAGCATTTGTTTCAATTTTCAAATAAAAAGTGATTATATTCTGAGATACCAGTGACAAGTTAACGATAAGGTCTGATCTGATTCAATTTAAATACATTCAGAAGTACTTAGGTTAAAAAATTAACATAACTGTAAAATCACCTTTTAACACCTCTAAAATCCCTACAAATGTGACTACATGTGAATCATAATCTATATCAAATTGTGGACTCATATTCCATTTGAATAACACCCTTTATGGAATTTAATGCACCAACAAAAAAATATATGGAATAAATCAATAAACACTCTGTACATACATATTTCTATAAAATAGAAGAAAAACTCTTAATATGTCATTTATGAAAACCATTTCCATTCCTACACACATCGTATCTTTTTCTCTAAAGATTCTTTTGAATAAAAGGAAATTACTATATGATATACCCTGCCCAAAATAGGGAAAATCTTAAGGAAAAACATTTATATAGAAAAGAAAAAAGAAAAAAAAAACAAAAGGAATTATAAGCATTATGATTTTTCTCTTTAAAAAAAAAATCTGAAATCATGATATATAAAAAGGTATTCGGTCATCAACCTGGTAACCAACGATATAGGGACTTTCTTTTAAAAATGGGAAAATTATGACGTTGTTGATGATAACAATTTTTACAACTATGCAGATATAAACACCCTTGTAGATACTAGATGTTGAATATGCAACCCATTTAAAGCCAATTCAAATTGACAGAGTTCTGTTGAACTTTTGAATAAATACTTTTAAGATATAAGGCAAAAAAAGAGCCCACATATAAAAATAATATTAGGTACATCTCTGGTATTGAATGGGCCAAAAAGTCGTAAACGAAAATCCCATAAAACATAATATTTGTCCATTTTGGTTGATGAATTTTTGTCACTTAAGTTTTCAGAGCGAAAAACGGAGTCATTCTTACAGACTTCTTTTGAACTCACAATTTATATCATTAAAATGAGACCAAAACAAATGTTAGTCTGATTCTGCATTGTTAGAACAAAGTATAGGTAATGATAAAGTGTGGAAAGCTAGCGAAGTAACCAGAAAAAGCACGTGGCAATAAGTGCGAAAGAATACCAAGAGTACATACAGTTTTCATAGGCAAAATCCATCAGGAAGAGAGAGAATGAAATGTAACTATCATTAATTACACTTTGGTTAGGCTTAAATGGTGGATGCATTTAAAGTTCCAAGCTAATTTTACTCAATTTTTGGTGGCTCATCAAAAATGTGTTCGATCCAACGTTCATTATGATGAAATCCAATTCTGAACGTTTCTGTTTAATAGTTTAATGGTTTCAACTGTCTTTATTCTGATATGTTAAAATTTTAAACAATCTTTCGTGTTGTTGAAAGTCGTTTGGATTCAATCAATACCTTTATTTTGTCAGTATCAACAAACTAACGATTTTTTGGCCCATCCAAAGACACGTCTATGAACATTTCATATATGTTTTATCATTCTTTTTGATATAGAAAAGAAAATAAGTCTTTGGTTTAATAATCATTCTTCTTAAAGGGATTTTTGTTTTGTTTATTATTTTGTCTTATATATATAAATTTTTTTAACTATGTTGAGTGCAACTTTCCATGCATGCATGATTAAAGAGCATAAAAACTTCATTGTCGTCTATGATAACAATAAACTTGTATCCAAAAAAAATATTAAAAGAAAAAAAATTAGCCTATATAGACAAAAAGAAAAGACCCGAGAAGTGGGAGTTTCAGGATAATTTCATATTAGAACAGAATATCTTTAAATGTGTCCCTTTATAAATTCCCTCTTTGGTATACGCCTGCAATTGTTTTCTTATTTCGAAATACTAAACAAAATAAGTATATTCAAAAGAAATACAATAGACTTGAATTTGTGATTAAGAAAATAACAATATGATTTAGTTTTCTTAAAAACCAATTTATCATATTTTAAAGCCCAATTTGAGATTGTGATCTATTCTTCCCTGATTTACATATAGATTCAAGATTTAAAAGACACACATCACGTAACAGATTAATACAATTAGAAGTTCCAAGTACGTATTTATGTATGATTAGCTTTTTGCCCACCTATTATTCCATATATAAAAAGAGATTTTCCATAATAATCTTGTTACTTGTCATTTTATATGTATATCAAAAGTTGATCTTCGATTGATTAGCTTAGAAAGCACTTCATTGATTGATTGTATATAATATACAAGAAAAAAAAAAAACGTAAAAAAAAGCAGAAGAGGAAAATTACGTTGGTGAGTTATCATTATTTGTTATCAGTGTACGCACCACTCTTTTCGTTATACTTCATTTTTATTATGAACCTTCTTGATAGTACTTGTAATGGATCTTTGTACACAAGAAAAAAATAGAAGGAAAACCAAGAAGAAAATTTTTTCTTTTCAGGTTTTTTTGCTTTTTTTTCCTGAAGAGATAAACTTGAGATATGTCGTCTTCGATATCATTGATAAGAGCTCTTCGGTTGACTTCTTCTTATAATACAGAAAAGAAATAACGATTATCATGAAAGCTATAAGGGTTTCCTGTAATAGGTTCATTACACTTGTTTGTAGTAGGAGCCGTATTGAATAATTGAACAAGAAATATTATCAGGGAATTTAAGAAAGAAGGTGTATATGGTTTGAGGTTTGTATCTCTTACGTTATTATTATGTAATTTCTTATAATATATGGTTAGAACAAGAAAATTTGAGGCGGGTTATTGAAAGAAATGAAAATTTGATTCAGTTGTGTTTTTCTGAAATTTTGAATAATGTTTGAGAAAATTTAAAAATATATAAAATAATTAGCTTTTAAGGATTTTTAAGAAGGTTTAAAAGAGATCCTTGTGGAAATCGAAAATTATGTTCATTGATGATTATAATTTTCAAAAAAAAAAAAAAAAATTCCGCTAATAAGTAGAGTGCAGATAAATAATTTTAGGGTTAATAAATTGAAGGCAGAAGCATTATGAAGATGAGCGAAAAAATCATTGCGTTTCTTTTTTCGCTTTAAATGAAAAACGAATTTTCCATGAGAAAGAAAAACTTTGTTACACAATATATTGTCCATTCTGATCTTTTGGCATTATCTCGTCACTATAGAGCCTCTGGGTTAAAAGATGGAAAAATCGAGAAAGTCATTTTCACAAGCTTCCATTGAACTTAAAATAGAGACCGAACTATCTGGTGGACGCATCAATTATCCCAACAAAGACGAGCGGCCAAATTTTTGTATAAGAAACACATAACACTTTTGCGATTCACCAATTCTGAAAGCTTCTATTTTTTGATGGCTTTTAATGATCGATTTTGATATGTCAAAATTCTCAGCAATAATCTCTCATGTTGTTCAAGGTCGATTGGGTTCCATCGATGTTCCCATTCTATTGTCATCAACAAGACAATAACTTTTTGGTCGAATCAATATTACAAATCAATTAAAAAGAATGTAGTCCTTCTTAATTGAATGCTTAAAGGCAAACACATAAACTTATTTTGTATTTAAGCTTTATCAGAGATATACAAAACTAGTCAAGTTGGAGTGACAGAAGATCTCCAGATAGTAATGATATTCAGGGATTTTCGATTCTGAGAAAAGTCTTCAGATTTTTGGAGCTCTAAACTTTAGAGTCTAAACTGACTGAAACGATATTGTACATTCAAATAAATAAAATCAAATGTTTGTATTGGAAAAATTTCAATAATTTATTAATTAAAATTTTAATTAATATAAAAGATAGAATTTATTTAAATATAGAAGAAAAATTTCGACCGTAAATACTAATTTGCATGGGGAACCATTTTCCATATTAAAAGTTTTTAGTGTTTTGCATTTATTTTTATTTATAAATTTTTTTTTATGTATTATATTCCGCAAACACTCCACAATCTTCGTATATGAGAAGGTTGGGTCGTTAATTAAAATCACAACTTTTGTTCGCATATTAAACGCACTTAATGAGAAAAATTATGTTTAACAATTAAAGCTCATTAGCAAAGCTATAAAACCGACCAAACAGAGGCCAACCAACCAACAGAAGAACAGGCAAACCGACCATACCGTATATATGTACATACATCTATATGCATTTATATACCGAAATATGGAAACTTTCTCCTGTACCTATACTTTTTTTTATGTGACCCAACAATCCTTAGGGAACATGATAGTAGAACGAAAGAAAGAATTGAAATAACATTTCTCTTTTTTTTTAAAAATTTCATCAAATTGAATCAGAAACTTGTGTTTAGTGGATAAAATTGAAATTTGTATTTTTTTTTTATAAAAGTACTTAGTTCATGTATGTTATTTTTGTAATCCTTGTTGTTTTTTTGTGTTTGCATGAGTATGAGGAAATTCAGTTGAAATACAGTTGATAAAGTTCAACTAGGACGACCGGAAAACTGATGCAGATCTCGTTACAGTTTATAGGTATATATACATTATTAAGTTTGTATAAGTCTTTAGTTATGGTAGAACCATCAACTTATTACAATATAAAGGAAACAAAATGTTACGAGGACTTTGGTATGTTATTGAAATAGGCAGATGAAGTTAAATGCTAAATTTTTGCAATATTCTTTTCAGCGGAAGGAAGTATCTAAA
The DNA here is from genome assembly GCA_963422695.1 of Xylophagus ater. Classification (NCBI taxonomy): domain Eukaryota; kingdom Metazoa; phylum Arthropoda; class Insecta; order Diptera; family Xylophagidae; genus Xylophagus; species Xylophagus ater. The sequence goes on from OY730478.1 coordinate 7,776,429, forward strand.
TTAATTGCTTTCTGTATAAAATGTACAATTTCCATAACACTAATTAGTTTGTTAAAAATTGTATTAAGGGAATTTTTGAAAAGAACGAAAATATGGAATGTATCTATATCGGGAATAGGTACTCAAACATATAAAAGAACTTAGGTATTAAAGGTATAGTCATAGACAAGGACTATTTTATTGCAGTTTTTTGGTTATAGCTACAAAAGTCGAGCGTTTTGCTCACACACAAAGTTAAAAGTGGCGCGTAACCAGAAGTTACCATGATGTTACAACCCGAAATACTTGGTGTGTGTTTAAAAAAAATAGTTGCAAAGGTATTTCACACATAGCATACAGCTTTTTATCTTGTAAAAATTTCCCACCAATCATATTTTCAATTCATATGCTCTTCGGACAGCCTTTTGCGAAAATCGTGAGAGAAAGAGTTCAACATTTTTTAAATTTTCTTCTACTACATTTTGTATTGGCCTATAATAGGGATACGAGAAACTTATACTATTTGATTAAAAAACAATTTAAAAAATACTGTCGATATTGAACATAAAACTACATAATTATGTTGGATAAAAGGAAAGTAGCAATAGTATAACAAAAGTAATCTCGAACTGGACGTATTATTTTCCTGGAAAATTTTCTGACCAACACAATATAGACTAGCCTGAATAGTCCCTAGGAACAATCAGTCCTGATATATTATTTATTGGAAATTACAATTAATTTTCCAATAAATTTTCAATGTAATTAGTTAAAAATCAATATTTTCCAAAGGATATAGAAGAATATTTGAAAATTCTAAATTTATTCACGATAAACAAACAGGTTACCGGATTGAGTTCAATATGCGGCATAGGATTGTTAAAATCCGTCTATTTTTCAATATTATAAAATTTAAACAAAAAAACGTATTTTGGTAGACTAATTTTTGTTTTTCTGTTTTGGGAAAGAACTTGCAAATTGTTTTCGAAAAGATGCATTCTTAAGCACACATCAACGTTAAAAATATGCGGCAAACAAAGGAAGAAAGAAGCGCAGTTAACAGGAAGGCACATAGGATCCTTTATTCCATTTCAGTGCATTCTTATTGTAAACAATATAAAGTTTTATATAGGATAAACTTTTAATAAAGAAAAATAAAAGTTTTCTTATAAAACAAAACACGATTGCATATGAATAATTTTATTTTTGGGAACATCAACATCGTTTGTTTTAAACAATCAACTCAACTTCAATGTTCTTCTTTTTTTTTTTTAAAAATAGAATACCGAGACTTCATTTGTAATGCATCTACATAACTCCACAAATTTTCAGTGATACTAACTAGGTATATTTTCTTCCTAGTTTACCAATATTTTTCGTTGTAAACAGTAGCGCCTAGGACCCCTAGGCAATTTTTGTATTTAGACCCTATTTTTAAATAACTTTTATCTACTCACCATCCCTTGACTAAAAATGTGTGTAAGGGCGTCGATATTTGAAAGTAAATAAATAGAAAGTAATCTAGTGAGTAATTTGAAAAACTTTCTTAACTGTCGAACTTGCAGTAGTGGTAAAATGTGGGACTCATAAAGTGGTCATGGGTTCGATCCTCGGTGTGGTCGGAGAAAATGCTTTTCTAGAAAAAAAGGATTTCTGATTTTCTGGAAAATTCTCAATTTCATTTGTATTTATTTCTTATTAGAAAACGAATAATCCCAGAGGTTCAATGTGGCGCTTCTATGCAACATCTGAGATGCTTTCGGAGCATATACTTTGCACCTGCAATTGCAAAATGCACCTAATACAGGTAGGACCAAAATATAAATCAGGAAAAACTTATAAATTTCGTTAAAAGCTTTTAGAAAAAGGATTCACAATAGATTTCTTCTAGGTCGATTTCAGTAAACAATTGAAGCTTTGGTGCTATGATGTAAAAAAGTGTTTATATAATTTAGAAGATGTTTCAAAAATGTGCATAAGAGAGAGACTACAAACGAAGATGAGAGTAAATGATCGAAAAATAAACTTTTCTGAAATAAATGCAAGCTTCTGTCTGTTTGGAAAGTATAGAAAGTTCTGATAATGAAAATCGGATAAAAAAAAAACTATGATACTAAATTTTTGGCAAATTGAATTGAACGTTGTCAAGTTGCATCGTGCATACAAAAAAGTGTCCACACATGACCCACATAGCCATTCATGATGTGTTATCATCATATAGCTGTGAACCTGTGATTTTATCTATGTATATGCATGAGATGGGTTCTTGCTCATGAAATCAAACCAATATCTTCTTAATTATTAGATATTTTATCGTTCTACAAATTGGTAGATAATAAATTGGGAAATTTTCTTTTATAATTCCCATAACTATTTGTTAACTTATCATTTATATACTTTAATAAATTTAAACGGACCCTCAAGTAGTCATTTATTTACTGCTTGCTGGTTTATTCATAATACCTATTTAGTTATATAATCAAGTGTAATTTTGGTATTCTTCTCTAGAACTATTACTTCTCCACTACATCACTGTTTTTTTTATATATACTTTTTCATTTCTATACTTTTACATTTTTGTTTACTCATTCATATGCATATACGCGGAAAATTCATGCAGAAAATTCATGAAAATTTTTCCGTTTTCAACAAAAGATGTTTGCTTGTGAATTTGAAAGGATACATATTCTATGTATAGAAATGCAACAGCTTGAAAAATTATGGTCGGTATATAAATAGCAGCTAAAAAAAAGGATGAGTGGAAAATTTTAATTTTAACGTAAAGTAAAATATAAAAATAAAAGCCGTTGAAATTTATTCAAAACAAAATTCTTTCGTTTTTTTTAATTAGATATTTATATGAACGTAATTAAGTTCAATAAACTTTTTTTGTAAAAAAAAATCGTGATTTCTTTCTAAAGCTATTAAAAACATAAAACAGTATCGAAATATTTTTGTCTACCCACTAAATTACATCCCACAAAAAAAACATGTAATTTTATCTGGAATTTTATCAGTTTTAATTTGATAAGAGAAAAAAAATTACATACTTTAAAAGAAAAAAAAAACGCTTACTCGACTACATTTTTATTCGATCATGTAGGTCTATTTTTTATGAATTTCCACCTTCATTATGGTCCTCTTAAAGAAATACACTGCTAAGGCAACACACTGGAAGAATGATTTTTCCCACTAATATTAGAAAAAATGATCAATACTTTAATTGATCAAATAATTTGACATTCCTTATATTATCCTTTTCGGATAAAAGGTTTGTAGTAATATATGAGCCGTTTAGAGGCCAATGTCATTAAGTCTGCTTTATGACATTTTCAAGTTCCATAGACTTTGGTTATATTTTTTTTAGTTAGAATGAGTTTCTGAATATTTCGTATAATAATTTCAGAAGCTAAACTAAATTCTATAAAATTCTCTCCGAATTTTGTACTTTTTGCTATTTTCTATTGTGACCTTTCACCGATTCACACCAAATTTAAACTGCTTAAACAAAATTATCCAAGAAATTAATGTACTAAATTTTATTATAATCGGTTAGGTAGTTTTCAAGACAAAATAAAATTTAAGATTTCAGCAGCGTATAGTATACACTATGCATGATTACAGATGGATCAGGGCTTTGTTTGTTTAAACAAAATCATTATTTTTGAATCATCCATCTAAAGTTTAGAGACGATTAAACTAACCTGTACAAGTTGTTTCAAATAGAGGATATTCAATACATATAACCTTCCACAAACACACGATAACTTTCAGCGAACTTTTTTTTTAGATTAAATCAAAAAACAAGGTTATTTGCACTTCACATAAATGTCATATAGTAAATATTAAAGATACAGTACTTCAAATTAAATGTATTGTAAGACTTATGATATCTACATCTGGAAAAGTATGATTTTTAATACCCATACCCAATATCAAAATCTCTGGTGCAAGCAATTTTTTACCATCACAAAGGTTTTATTCCCACTCAATATGTATGTAAACAATTTAATTTAATTACAATTAAATATTCAAATAAATCAGGCTACATTAGTGTGATTTTAGAGCGTTGTTTAAATCTGTTTATTTAGCTCCTAAAATTCGGTTCAATTACATTTGAAGGTAATTACCAAAAAAAAAATTAATTAACTTTTTCTCATTACATATTTTATTATTACTGATTTTTATGCCCTATGGTAGGTACTACCAGATTTTGATGAAATTTACAACATGAGCTGCTTATTCCTTAACTTGGTTTCGTATTGCATTTCAGAAAAATCGATCCAAAGGGAGCAAAGTTATAAAGCAAAAACCAGGGTGACCAGAATGTTTTGTAGTTTTTTTTGTTTATGGTTTTAAGGATTTAATTGGAAAATTTGTGAACCAATTTTGTTTAAATAAATTACATAGATTAACTATACAAATAGACGATACCATGTTAAATTTCAGTCAAATCGGTCTAAGTATAGTGGAGAAAGAAATAGTCGTAGGGGTAAATAATCTTATTCGTAAAGTTTTTTTGATGTACTTTAAAAACTAATATACCGATTGGAATAAAATTTGCAGATTAGACATATAGTATCAGGGCCTGGGTTACATGCAAATTAGAAGAAATTGTGAAATGAGGAAAGAAAGTTATGAATAAAAACCTTGAAATAATGTTAGTTTTGAAAGTTTTTCTGTCCCATTTGTACCATAGGGCATCAAAAAATCGGCTATAGGCCGATTTTAAGTTAGAATATATTTTTTGGTCAAAATAACGTTTTTCTCCCAATAATTACAAAATAAAATTTACGATGATTTGGTTTGTTTTTCTTTCGGTTGATTAAAATATAAGAAACGAAAAAAGAATTCAATTTCCTGATTTAAAATATTTTATTTGAAAAACTTCGTGATATGAAAATTTACATTTTCCTATAAATTTAATAGAAATAAAGAAAATAGAAGGAGAAAAAACAAACACTCAGAATTGCATTTTACGCATACTGAAAAATGAATTAAACATTTTCTTTGAGATCTTTGATAAAATCGAATAACAAGAAATCAATACAGAATGCATTATTTATGAATTCATTTAATATTATTCTAAACGCATCGGAAAATTGTTATCTAACAATCGTGTATATGTATTTATGTATATTTTGTTTTTCATAATATCACAGATCTATAAATCCATATAATTATTTTAAATATCACACAAATGACAGAAGTTTCTCTATACCTAAATTTATGACTACCAAATGAAATGAAATGACACTGTTTTGGGATGACTTGAAGATTTCATATATACAATAATTAAAAATTCCTGAGATATTATTCAGAGTAATGATCCGAAACATAAAATTTGATATTACATAACATTAGATGTGTTTTTTTCATCGGGGTCAGGGTCTATTTTGAAAAAAACGATGTAGGGGTCTCGAGAAGAAAAAAAAATTCTTTGAAAAAAATTTAACTTTTTCGATCATTTTTTAAATAAATTATGCGTAAATCAAATAAATACTAGCAAATTCTCAAAAATCTTTATTGAATGATATTAAAAAATAATTTTTTTCAAGAATTTATAAAATTGATTGAATTACAGTATCCACATTATATGGAAAACGATGGCTGCGCTATTTCGTGTAATTTTAGGTAACGAAACTCTATCGGGGCCTCAGGCCCTGAACTCGATAAATATTGGGATTATGTTGTTGTTGCTTTCACATATTATGAAGCAGACCCTGACGCTGACCCCGATGAAAAAACACATCTAATATGTAATTTACTCATGTTAAATAAAAGCTTTTTTGAATTTTACATATCTTTACATATGAATATCTTTACTGTTACTGTAACCATAGAAGAATGACCTAGTTATATATATATTGCTTTAGTTAAGCTTCTACCTATACCTCATGCTACTATTCTAACAGTTACAGTGCAACGATTTGAAAATACTTCAGGAAATAGAACAAACTGTCGAAAACATGTACTAGCTTTCAACGAGTATATTTTTTTTATGAAAATCATATACATATCGATAAATCTTGTAATATGCTTTCGATAATTATTAAACAACATAATTTACTTGGTCTGAATGTTTGTCTAATTATTATGAACGCCTGAAAATAGCCAATTTATTATTTATTAATGAAAATTTATATATTTCCGAAAATCCAGAATTTAAAATAGGTTTAAAAGAAAGGGTTTTCCAGATACGAAAGACAAAAAAATTGTTTTTCATTTGATTATAATTTCTTCCTTTAAATTTCGAAAAGTTTCTTTTCAACCTTATTCCATATTCCTTCTCTATTTTCTTATAGTTAACATTGGTATAGAGAAATAATAATAATTGTATTTTCATTCATAATTATAATTACAAAAAAAAAAAAAATGAAAAACTTGATTAGAAATTTCAATATATTTTCCACTATACTGAAGAAAAAATTTTCCATTTTATTTATTTTCACATAGATTAAACTTGAAAATCCTTTAATCTACCTACTCCCTTGTGTTTTTCTTTTATCATGTAAAAAAATTTCATATGCCTTCATCATAATAATAATCGAAGTTCATTAGCGTGGTGCACACATTATTCATATAAAAAGGAAATTTAAAGCCCAAACCCATCCGACAGCAACTTCATTTACCAATTTTATTATTATTACAACCTTTTTAGTCGGGGTATCATCTCTAAGGACAGAGCAAAAGGCGGCTTATATTGCCGAGTGTAAAATAGAAAAGCATAAGTACACCGTCAAACTGGATATGTATATCTTTATATGTGTATATATATGAAAGAGAAAAAAAAAGTCATTGGAACGCGTAATTATCGTTAAATTGTAATTTTTCGAAAGAAAACATTCACCATCACACCATCATCATCATCATCATCAACATAGTCATTATTATGATCATCATCAAGTAAAAAAGATTCTACATGGAAGTAATTCAAATTGTGTATGGCAGCATTGGTATACTCTGGATAATCGCGAATAATACTTAAGTCATAATTAGTCGTCAGTAAATTTAGTAAATTTAGTCTCTGTTGAGTAAAATCCAAAAGTATATGTAATATAAGGGCAAAAAAGGAAGAAATTTATGTTCCTGACTTGCATGTAAATTGTATTCTCTTTACTTTTGGAAAAGCCAAAAAAAAGAAAATGTTTTTCTTTTTTTAAATTCCTATATTTATGAACGTTGTTCTTTCTTTATCAAACAAGAAGAACCAGAAATTTGTTGCCCTTTTTTTGTAGACACACACACAAAATTATCCCTAATATTATTTCTATGTGTCTTCTTCTTCCATAAGAACAACAAGACTAACCAAGAAACCAAACCAGAAGCAAATAATGGCGAAAAAGAGAGAAAAAAATAGGAAGAATCATAAATATCCTTGGCAATCCGCAATTACAGAAATTAAAAACGCATTCACCTCTCAGATCAGAGCTTAATTTATCTGGCAGTGGGTTCTTGTTATCACGGATTACAATTTTGGTACTCCTCTCTACTGCTGTGACTTTGTTGTCTACTTTCGGCCGAGGATTAACAACAAATTTAATAGTATAACATGTTGTGTTCTGTTGTTTTATTTTTTGGTTGGTTTTCATTCCAGGGATATAACTCAGGTGAAAACCTTGTGGGGATTGTAATATAAAACTTTTTATTGCTTTAACAATTTTGTGATTGCCATATTCCTGGTACAAGGATTGTTTTTTTTCGTTATGATTTAAATGAGAATAGGAAGAAGAAAAAACCATGCATAAATATAGATCAAAGTAATTTATAATGGATTTACTCAATTATAAATATTATTTTATTACAATCAAGATGATAGCACTCTATTTTATTAATCTGTATTTTTGTTCTTACGTTCCTAGATGGAATCATGTTGTTTTCTTATTTATAAACGAATTATGAACTTATAAAAATTTAAGAAAACAAAATATAGGTTGTTTAAATTTGAGATATCTTTTTAAATTTGCCACCAATTTTTTTTTACAGGTACTCGATTACACCGATGTTTTTTCATGTATGAAGTGAATAATTCTGCTACACGAATGAAAGTGTTTTCATTATTAAAATGTAAGGGCAAAGAAAAGTAGAGAAAAGTGGAGAACCGAGAACTGGATTTGAACCAGGGTCCCATCAGTTTCTAGAAACGAGGTCTCAACCAACTAGACCATTCAACACTGTAGTTATTAATCTGTTCGATTTGCCTTTTTCTAAACGTCATTCAAACATTACAACTGTTATTCTATAAAACTCTTCAATTCTCAATGCCAATTCATTTGTACTCTAATTTAACTCTACAAAAACTTATTTTATATATGAAATGCTCCGACAAACCGTGCTTATTAAACTTATCATTGATAAATCTGAAGAAACTGGTACAGTTCAAGATCAGAAAAGCAGAATTTATCATCGTAGTGGTCGTTCAAATGAAAATATTCGGCTGCTAGCACAAGTGTTTTGCTGAAGAGTCAAGGACATAAATTCGTCATCGTTCACAGCAATTAAGCCTTAAACCTCAAAAAAAAAAAATTATTCAAATTTTTGGCAAAAGATTGACAGCCTGCCGAGAGCTAGCAGAAGAGGTCACTTGAACGACATTCTCTTCATTATTAACCAATATACTTTAATTTACAATAAAAAATAAATAAAGATTTCACACCATTTATGTTTTTTTTATTCAAAATTTAAAAAGATACCTCAAATTTGAACACCCTATATTTTCATCTCAGTTTGTTTTTAATTTGTAGAAAATTGTAATTAGACGAAAAATTAAATGTTTTTTTGTTAAATGTCGTTAAAGACGGGATGAATTTGAATTAGTAAATTGAAGTGAAAAATTTTAGGAATTCATGTTGCTTAGAACTGTGACAGTTAACAAAAGATAGTCTAATAGTTCAAGTCCCAATCTTGGTGATCTCATATCCTTTTTAAGTTGCCTCCAAATAAGAAGTGGGATATAGTTATGTATCCCCGTAAACAAGCTTGAGTTTTTTTAAATTATTTTCAAAGAAATTTCAGTAAATCTGAATTGACCATCTTCATAAAGATATCTGTTATTTCGTGGCCGACAACCCTTAACCAAAGGACTGCCAGCACATATATTGTATCACATTATTGATTCAATGAAACCGTAAGTCATGAGACTTGAATAATTTTGTTTAAGAAATTGGTCTGGATAGTATCAAGAAGCATATAATAATGAGTTTCGAACTTGGATTCTGATTTGAGCACGTCTGCAAGCGCCATCTCATTAATAGGATTTGTTAAAAAGACTCTGTGTGATATAAAAATGCATATGTTTACAGTCTTTTTTACAAATACTATTAAAAAGAGAGCGCGCCTTGCAGTGTTGTAATCGTACCAAAAATTGCACGTGGTAGTATATAGTACTACCTACCATAGGGCATAAACAGTTAAGTGCTTATGACGTAATAATGACGACATTCGAGAATAGTTAATATGTTTGTTTTGATAAATTAAATTATAGAAACATTGTAGTGATTTAAGCCTTTTTTAAGGTTCTTGTAAAACGTAATCAATTTCACATTAGACCCAACTACATTTTTAGAATGCAATTTTCTTTAATTAAAATGCAAATAAAGTAACATGTTCGTAAAGTAGAAGGATTAAATTGAATTACACTTTTTAATTATTCAGTAAGTAATTTCTTTTTTTTTTTAGATACGTGTATTAGATTAGTTTTTAAAATACATACGTTATTAAAATTCTTCATATAGCAAAGTCAAATCCTTCAAATAGAACACGTACATATGAATTAAATGCAATATAATGCAAATATGTAGTATACTCGTGGATCCGCGGAATATAAAAAAAATTTTTGTTTTATGGATATTTTCATTTAATCCCAATTCTATTACATTTTTCTATTAAATTTTTGTTGCAAAAAAAGAAAATTAAACATAAAAAAAATTTTTGTAATATTTTTTAAAATCTACAAATTTAATTACGTGGAATAATATTCCACTTTATGGTACCATGTTTCAATTTGGAAATATCCTGTGGCATAGGCTTATCCGCGTAACAATTCTGGAATTAAATGGTACATTTTTTTTGTTCCACAATGAACTTTGTATTGTTAGTCTTTTCCAGCTTTATTAAATTTTAGAATAAAAGAAAGTTAATTTAATTATTTTTTAAGTTTAAAAAATTTTAAATATCTTCAAAATATTTCCAATTGAAGAAATGACTTAGTAAAGAGTTAATCTTCAAGTAAATGTAATCTAATGACTGGCTTGATTCTAATGGAAGTAATTAAGGATACTTTAGTAGTTTATTCTCACGCTTATTACTAGTGCTTAGAATAAAGTGTGCACTCGTATATAATTAATGTATTTTAATTTTTTTTTTTTTACTTATAGCACACGATTACTTAATCATCTTTATTATTATGTACTTTAACTTCCATGGTTAGAAAATGACATGAAAAATTTACACAGTATCAGCTAGACTCATCATACTGAATTAAAACGGAACTCTTATGGCCAGTTTTTCAGTGAACGTTTAAATTTAAGATTACTTAACCCCAAAGTACCCCGATTAAAATGGTATAGGTAATCCGAATGCGCGTTTTACAGCTTTACACATTTTTAATGTGTAGGTGCAAGAAATTTCGTTTTTTACACAATATTTAATGTCAATTCTTTGTTCAATAGATTTATCCGTATTAAAAATTCGAAGCAAAAAATTTTTCACAATTACAAAAGACGCTGAAATTTTTTAACTAACAAAGCAAACATCATGAGATTTCTATTAGCTGATCACAACAGTCATAGTAGTCCATAGTCCATAGTAGTACGTTTATGCAAGTACAAAATTCTATGAAAATGATCGGAGTTGATCTTCATAAATCTAGCTCTCGATAGTGTGGATCGACCGTTAATGCAAAACTAGCATTTATCATTTGCAATAATTTAATGCGCGGCTCTCATTCAATGTGTATACGATTTTTATTTTTGTATTTAAAATATTCTTCTTGAGGAATCGGAAAGATGGAAAATAATATATTTATGGAGGATTAACTAGATTTAAAATTCATGATATTTGTAAGTTTTCTTGGCTTGTTTTTTTTTTTTGTATACGAATGTCGGCATGTACATGCAATTATAAAATTATTAATTACGTTTAGACAACAATTTCGTTTTGTTTTTTTTCGCGATATTCTTTCATATGGGTATGTTTGTGCTCCTCCTTTTCGCGTTTTTTATTGACAGAATTTTAAATATTTTTACTTGTTTTTAGAAAATAAATTCAGTCAACTTAACTCTTTTTTTTCTTTCTTCGTGCTGAATTTTTATGAATGTTAAAAAGAAAAACTTCTTTCTGGGATTCAAAATATTCCGCTAATGCATTCATAAAAATACCGCGAGCGAATTGCGTTTAAAACTGGTTATGAGATTTTACTTATAGTTTATATATTGCTGGAGCTTATCTTTGGTAACCAATTTTTTTGCTGAAATTTATTGATATGTCAAAAGGACTTTTACGTGCAAATTTAACTAGTTTTATTATTATTATTTTTTTGCGTTTTTTTTTATGGGATTGGATTGGATTATTTTCAAAAGTAAAATAGTAAATAATAATGTATAAAATTTTATATACTACTAAATATATAGTGGGACCGATGATCACGATGACGACGATGGGTGTGTACATGTGTAGTAATTGTTGAGATAAAAAAATATTAAAATGTTATATCTTTGCGCGAGATGTGGAATCGAAGGCGGCTTTGTCTTGATGGTTTTAAAAAAAAGTTGCTGAAATTGAGTAAAGATTAAAATAAAATGGTTTTTTTTTTATTCTTATTAATTGCAGAAAACTGTCTCGAATTCGGATAAGAAAACTTGACATTTAAAATTTATTGTTACTTTATTATTTTAACTAATATGGTAAATCGGCGCCTAATTTGATATGAAAATGTCTGTGAATAAGATAGGAGACAAACTTAATTAGTTATTTTACCTAATTGGGAATCAATTTAGATTTTGAAAATGATTAATTGACATAAGTATGATTACATTTTTGAAAAATGTTTTTCGAAAATATTCAATAAATATATTTTTACAGTATAGTAAATGTTCAAATCTTCCAATTTCTTCCTTAGAAATGGCCACACAGACTGAAGGAAAACGTACATCTTACCTAAAACGATGCTGAAACGTCAAGATGTATACGTTTAACTTGAACGGGTCTTAAAAATGTCAACTCAGATAGTCAGATTTCATAAGTAACACGTTAAGGTACAATGACATATGTCACAATTTATGCGCTTTTGATATGTTTGAAAACATTTCGAATGCCTAAATTTATACCAAGTTACAATATATGAGAAAACAGTTAGTCTGAAGGTACCTTAACTATTAAAAAGGTACATCTAAATGTCGAACACGTATTTAAGTAACATCTATTCGAAATCGATTTTATTTCAGTTAAATCTGAAACTATTGGATGGGCCTAAAGGTCGTTGCAGAGGCAGAAAGGAATTGTAGTGCAACGTTAAAACTATACGGTGGATGAATCAAACATTTTCAGGCAAGTTCTTAATTTTTGATAAGTGATCGAACTTCTGTTTGATGGTTTTCTACCGTACGACTTCGATTCTGACCATTTTCTTTTGTGAATAAACGCCGATTAGGATTTAGGATTTATTCTTTCGATATCTATAATGTGGTTATTTTTTGGCTCATAACAATTTACATATACTACTATGGACAAAAAGTAATGAGATAGATTGGAATGACTGTTGTGAACAGCTAATATAAATCTCACGATGTTTGCTTTGTTAGTTTAAAAATTTCAGCGACTTTTGTAATTGTGAAATGTTTTTTGCAGTATAACATATTTATGTAGTCATCCCCCTATCACAATTTATAAGTGCTTTCAATTTTGATAACGTCCCGTTTCAAAACACCCTGTATATAGCATATGTTATCCACCATTTTACTAACACTTATTCAATTATAATGCATTAATATAGAAACTTGAACGACGAAGAACCATCGATAGTAGGTTTCATATATTTCTTCTTGTATCCTTTTCTTGTGCACACTATATTATAATTATTGGTAAGATGACACCGGTATACAAGGTTCTTTCCACAGGTACCATCAATATATAACATTTAATATGGTTTTAAATAATATGATATCGAATATATTTTTTTCGCCGCTAAAAAGAGTAGTGTGGGCGATTATATGATGATAAAAATGATATCAGAGAAAATATAGTACATACTTTCATGTGAATTGAATTGAGAGTACATTTTGAGTTGTATTTTAAGATTAATGGCAACCGATACCAAAGCACCTGCATTGAACAGAAAGAATTTTGTGGGGTGTCTATGTTGATAATGTTTGGAGCAAATGAATGGTGAAGATATTTCATATTTATGCTGACATGATTTCAGTGGTAAATATCAGTGATATATTGAACCCTCTTTGAAGTATAAAGGTATGTAAATAAAAAAAGTATGAAAGTGCATGTAGTAAGTTTCTGAATTTGATGTACATATTTTGAAAGGAAAAAAAATATAGGGATTACAGAGGAAAAGAGGAATGAACCGATTGAAAGGCGATATCAAGGATGTTTATGAGTTTTAGGGTTAACGAATAGATTGAAGTTTTTTTTGACGTAGCCAATACCGTAAAGGAGTAGAAAACTAATCAAAATTATTCGACTTGTTTTAAATTGGATATAGTATGTTCATATATTGTATGAATTTTGATCCTTGTGTGAAATGAAAGTATAGAAAATTTTATCTGAAACACAAACAAAATAATAATTTGTGGTTTCTCAGAAACTATATAGGTATGTATATAATTTCTAAAAAGAATATGTTTTAAAATCGGCGGTTTTCTCATTACTATAATCACTACATCAACGCGGCTAGACTATTGGTTCAAAATGTATATTCTTGTTGGCACAATGCGAAGAAAACAACAACACATTTAATAGACCAGGTATATTTGTTAAAGGAATCTTATTATTAAATACAGTACACGCAAGATTCTCTCTTTTAAGAACGTATGTCTTGGCTAAAACCACCTACACACCATACGATTTGGTTGTACAATCGATCGACCGACCGACCAAATCGTATGATGCGTAAGCTTGTCGACTCGATAAATGGGTGTGACTTCTGTGGTGTGGATACAACACCAAATCTGGCCGGTCGGTCGGTTGTACAACCAAATCGTATGGTGTGTAGGGGGTTTAAAGCTGCCTTGATACTAATATTTTATGGGATTTCAAATTAGTAGATTATAAATTATTCAACCTCATATTTTAACTTTGAGCTTAATGTGTTTATACGCAACTTATACCGACTAGACAAAAGGAATTAATTTTAGACGATGCATATTTGATATTTTACTGATCTTTATTTTGGTATGCACCAAATGAAACTGAACTGGTTTGGTCTGTACATAGTATCCGATTTGGAGATCAACACATATGAAAACTAAAATATACTTGTAAAAATCGAGTTGATACTGTATTTTCAAAAGAACAGAATTCATTTTGTCTGGTTTCGGATTACTGTGTTGATCAAAACCTGAATAACCATATTGGGAGAGGCTGGATTGTTACATACGGACATACCTACATAACTATGTGCCCAACAATAAAATGGTCATTGTGATAAATTCGAAAACTATTCGCGTATATAATGGTAATGACGACAATCAGTTGACGTACATCAAACGATGACATCGACGACAACGAAACAAACCAAGAAGGTAAATTTTGAAGAACAAACCAACAAGAAACAATCAAGATTTTCTTATTTTTCCAATAATAAGAACTTGATTCGCGATGACATTACGTCAATAAATTGATTTTCATCTTAAGATAAATGCGGTAAGATTAAAAAAAATACAAGAGAAGATCTTCCAAGGTTAACTGCTGATTAATTATGAATAAATCTTTGTGGTCTTTGTGGCAGTGCGAAAAAGTTAACACGGAGGACCTCATAACAAAAAAAAAAAAACGTATATTGGATTAAATTAAAAGAGTTATTATCTTTAAATAAAGTTTATTTTTTCAAGTGTCAAAGAAATTCATCGCGTATATAAAATAAATTGGTGATGACAATTTACTAATTGAAAAACGTGTACCCGAGAAGATGTGAGTATATGACTCGATATGAACGCGAACCTGAAGAAGAGTGCAAAAGTTTAAGATGCCCGCGCTTATTCAGGTTTTTAAAAAGATAATTCCTAGTGGTTTGTTTTGGTTTCTATTTCATTTTTTTTTATTCGCGAATTATAAAATGTTTATTTGCTTTTTAATTAATTTCTTAAATTTTTTTTGTTAGCAAATTTTATTTTTTAACAGAGTTCTTGGTGGATCGTAGAACTTGTTACGTTGTTGTGAAATTGTTCTCTGTTTTAGTCCACTTTTAACACGGTAATAATAATAATAAAAATTATATAGGACAGGGGTGGCCAACTTCATTACATATATGATCGACTACTTTTTTTAAAAATGTATCGCGATCTACCTACTAAAATCTATTAAACCAATAAGACATAATACTAGGAGAAAAAGTCGGTTATACAACGGGTCTCCAAAAATCAATATAGACGTTAAAATAAGAAATTGGCTATAGAGCCACCTGCTGTCCGTTATGTTTTTTGTAAAATTTGGGTTCTTGACTAACTCCAAAACGACTTGACCGTTTCTTTCAAAAAGTACCACATTTTCTAAGTTGGATACCAAATTTGATTGAAATCGGTTGAGCTGTTTCCTAGTTTCATAGTGGCACAGACTAGGCGAAGGAGTATCAATCTTGCATTTTATATAATTATATTTATTAATTGAAAAGTAGCGACATAAAAAATACAGATTAAATTTTATTTCTGTCGGATATGATCGACCAAAAATCACTTGGAGATCGACTCGTTGGCCATTCCTGATATAGGAGACATGAATTAGATATAAAGATCTATTTATGATCAGTTTGGTTTTTATGCTTTAGTAATTAACAAGAATTGTCAACGAAATCATGAGCCTCTTCTGATATAAAGTTTTTTTTCTTCGCCTTCCATTTAATAACGAAATCTACTAAACCAATTCAAGACATCGCAACTTGTTTAGAAATTTATGTAGTATTTTTATTTTTAGCACGATTTTTCTATTTCATATAGGCTAAACATGCCAAATTGAAAATGGTGCCCAAAATGCGGGTACTTTATTAAAAAAGCCCTTGCAATAGAGTCATGATATGCTTTTAAGTCTTAAAATACTCTAAGTTTTGTGGCATAGTATATAGTGGTCGCAAGTTGGGTTCAAGCAAAAAGCATACAATATATATAGTGTCCAATTTGTTTTCTCTTCTCATATAGCACAGATTTTCATTCTGCAAATAATATATCTCTTTATTAGCTTTTGTAAAAAAGACATGTATTCACAGTTTTTATATGCAAACACTAATAGCGAGAGAGAGATTTCTTTGCAGCTCCTGCAATATGGTTCCGAAAATATAAGAATTCTTTATGTATAAACATAAAGAATTCTCTGATTGCTTTCTTGGTCGTTCAGAGTCTAAGATTTGGTCCATTTACCTTATGGTAACATATATTTTTAATTTCTATAAGAACGTTTGACAAATTTTAAGTAATTTTCAAATTTTTATTATATTTTGATTAGATTTTTGTAACGATTTGAATTTATAACACTGTCATTAAAAATTATGTAGTTATAATAAATTTAAGATCTTTTTAACATTCTTCTTATTTTGAGAATGTAATTTGTGAATTATTCACTTTATAGACATAACAAATAATAAAATTTTAAGAGTGTCAATAAACTGCGGGACCTCCAACAGTTCACACCATTCTTTTCTTTAGGCAAACGAAAATTTTTAAGTGATTTATGCGTTTTTCATTGAACAAGCCGCCGACAATGTCTAATACTATTTTTTTTTTTTTTGGTTAATTCGCGCATGTTCATGTTACCAATTCTTAAATTGAAAATATATCGTTCGTATATAACAAAATTTTATATTCGCACACAGGTCGTCGTCACACGGTCCCTTTTTATTACCGAAGCCAATTTTCTAATTGAAACTTGTTTTCATTTTCAATTGTATGTAATTTTAAAGTTGTGTTTTTTTTTTCTTGCTAAAGTCGATCTCATCCATTCCGAAGAGGAACACAGTTTACTATATAAAAGAGTGTTACTTTTTTGTTATACTTTGCATATAAAGTTTTCAGCTGGTAGACTTGTCACTATAATACATGGTTGCTGTGGACTTTTTAGATGGATTCCCGCTATTTTTCATTCCATAGATATCATCACGGTACATTTTGTTAATCGCGAGAGTCTTCTTCGTATATCCTTCTTACATGTTTTATTATTATTTTATTATATTATACCTCAGACCCCAAAACAGGAATCGCAAAAAAAAAAAAGTTATTTATGTACAAATGAGTAAATTATTTTAAATTGGTTTAGTTCAAGAGTGATCGTAAAAAGCTGTCCTATAAGATTATATAAATACCAAAGAAAAGAAAAAAAATACGGGCGATGAAGATCGTTCAAAATATACCTAATATTAACCAACATGAATAAAAACTATGAAGAAAAGAAAAAAAAATGGTATTTTCTTGAGATTGAAGAAGATTGGTCAGGAATTGCATATCTAGAACGTAACGATGATGTCGTTTTCCTCGATTCTTATATACTATTAAAAGAAACTTTTCTGCTGGCTGCAGGTTTTTTTCTCTCTGCCATACAAGAATCAGCTGCGCGGATATACTCAAAAGACCTTTTTCTTGTCTAGTTAAGTCGAATACTTGTATGCAAATTTTGTTTTAATTTGAAAATTTATAAAGGGTGATTTTTTTAGCGTCATGAACTTTAAATAACACAAAAAGTAAACTTTTAATCAAAAATCTTTTTTTATTCGAAAGACCTATTCAAGCCATTAGTATTTAAAAATGACTTTGGGCATATGTCCACTGTGACTGCTCTGGACGAAGCGCATATTGTTAGTCCAATTTTGGTTTGTATTTTCGATTAATAGCGGCCGTACGTAACACGAACAATGCTGGCCAATTGTTGCTAGTTTATCAGCCCAAACCAGGGACTACACGTAAGCCCATAGAAAATATTGGAAAGATGTCAGATCTCACAATTTTAGAAGCCAATTTAAAGGGATATTTCTCAAAATCACATTATCGCTAAATCGGGATTTCAATAAATCAATGGTTTCTGTCACTGTATGGCACGTAGCGTCTTCCTGTTTAAACAACATTACAGCAGAATCAATTTCATCTATATTTTTGAACAAATATTCATTGATCATGGTCTGATCGACCATAACACGAGCTACCGCCTCATTTTTAAAGAAATAAGGGCCAACGATGCCACCAGCATGTAAACTTCATTTTTCTAGATGTAATGGGATCTCTAGAGTCTTCTAGGTTGGTCTCACTCCAGAAGCGACAATTTTGCTTATTAATAGAGCCAAAAATGGGCCCGACACTGAACACAAATTTGCGATAAAATAGCGGGACCGATTTTCAAAGCAAATTTGGATAATTCTTGATTGTTTCGCAACCGTGAGTTTATTCATGATGAAATGGCAATGGTAACTGAGCATGTTTGACTTTGACACATGTCATGTATCACGGGCGAAATGTCAATAAGGTAACACTGAAAAACCAAGCGTCTAAAAAATCACCCATTATATGTATGCAGGAATTAGCAGCTCGGAAAAACATCAGATCAATATTTTATTTTCCTAAAGGCAAAATATCGTTAGATGTTGGATTTTCTTTTTCCGAAAGAGAGTTTTAAAAAACGAGTTTTTATGCATTTTTTCTTCATTTTTATTGAACTAGTTTTTAGTCTTTTTTTGCACGAAACGTTGATAATAGTTGGCGATAGGAACGATTGCATATATTTAACTAAATGCTTTGCAAATTCTAATTATATTGGATTTAATAAATACGTACATGTTATAAAAAAGTGGTATTATTAAGATTTCATAATTTCTTGTATAAGTAATGAGTTATGTCTTAAAATACGTTATAATATGATCTCGTTTAGGAAATCAAATGTTGGAATAGTTATCTATTAAATTGATTGAAAGGATATGTATTTAGTTTTCATTTTTTTTCTATCAAGCATGATTGAAATGCTTGTGTAAATAGAATTTTAGAAATTGTTTTTTTAAAATAAGAAATGTTTAATTAAGATTTATGAATTTCAATTAAAAATACGAGGAGTTTTTTTCTCCCCGATTTTCTTAAAGAAATTAAAAGGTATTTAAAAAAAAAAAACGTAATGAAGAAACAGTTCATACTCGAGTCAATACAGGTCTCATTTGATGCTAATCGATCTATATTTTGAACAGGCTTAAAGCTCTGGAATCCAGAGGTTCCCAAACTCTTTTGTCCCTTGGATCACTTGCCATGTTTTTCGGTTTTGGGTAGACCCTCTGCTTACCTTTTAATGATTTTTTGTATAGCGACCACAATGCGAATGTTTTAAAAATTTGTATTTAATGGTACCTTTTTAATTTATGTAGGATATGTCTTTATATTATAAGGTCACGACCTGCTTATATCAGATCCACTAATATTGATCACCACCATTTTCGTTTCATGGACCTCCGAATTTTTTTTCGCTGACATGGACTCTTTGCAGGTCGTCATCGACCACTTTGGGAATTACTGCCTGGACGGTTTCTAGTATCATGGTGGAGAAGGCGAACAGTTTTTCAATACTTTCATATATGTATATAGTTGCGAATCTAGCAATATTTCTTATTGGTAAAAGCTTAGTGAATTTTTGAAAAATCTTAGTTAAAAATCAAACCAGGAAACTTATTGTTTACAAGACTTCTCTCTTACTATTAAGCTTCAATATTATAGCATTAAAATAAGAATCTTTAAATATTCGTCAAAATTTAAATTTGTAAATAAATTGCCCACAAAATATTCTACAATCGATCAAGGAAAAATTGTATCCTAATAACTAGCCGAAAAAATTTAGGATAATGATGTGTATGATAACAATATCTTTCCAAATCTCTTCAGATTTTATTAGTTCAAAATTTTTGAAATCTTTCATTAATTAAATATAACTATTCTTAAGATAATATTTAAAGAAAAGGAACTACTATAAAATGTTCCGATTTAAAATATAAAAGATAAAACATATAAGATATACCTCATTAGTTTCATTAAAGTGTACTATATAGAATATTTTTGCTCTATACAACAAAATATTTAATGTTTGAAGTTTTAGAGAAATTTACTTGTAAGAAGAAAGTTTCCGAAAAGTTTTCTATGAAAATTTAACTGACAGAATTTTTGCACTTTTATAGGTTTTACAACATCATATTATTATTAAAGTATATCATTAACATGCTAAAAAGTACACTTCATATATATATATATATATAAAATACAAGTTTAACTTGTTGCAGTTTGGATGAGAAACTTTTACGTATTCTTTAAGTTTCTTTTCTTCAAAAATTTATATTCTCCTTGAGAACATTAACAATGTGTTAAAAATAATGTGTCGGATATTATCTTGTATTCAATAAAATTTTCAACATACATAATTAAGCACAGCAAAAAAAAAGGAAATGGGTAAACTTTTCTTATACAATAAAATAATTATAACATAATTTAAATACTAAGGCAAGAGTTTCATTAGACCCTAAAGGATTGGATTTTCAATTTTCTCAATTAAGAATTTTCTCAATATATTCTCTGCACTATGTTAAGTTGTTCCTAAGATTACCATAGGTACTGAATAAGAATAAAAATTTAGCATTAAATATTATTCTGACTTATCTAGGTTAGAGGAAGGAAGGATAGATAACAAAAACTAGTATCAAAGTTTCGGTGATTATGCGTTTCAGAAAAGTGACCAACAAAATAAGGTCCCTAAATATACTGGAAAAAGTCAAAATATTCAATCGGTAAGGCATTAAAAACGAAAATTAATTTAACTATGTTTAACTTTAAGGCTTTTGATTAACAATTGAAATTGGAAAGAAATGCCTTTAACAAATTTTGTTGTATCCATTGAAAAACATAGTCCAAAACTGAGATGCAAATAGTTAGGTGCTGTTTAAAGAAAGGTTCCAATAGCTACGATTACACCGACAAATTTTTAGGTCAACTAACTAAAAGTTAAGTTAGGTCACACGTATTTACACCATACTAGACCTATGTTTAAAACAACGCCTAATGTGAGCATAACTACTTCAATGCCGTCTAATCAGCTGTAAAAAAGTTCTTAGGTCGATTTAAATTTAAGGTAGGTCTGCAATTTAGGTGACTTAAACTAAGTTACTTTGGACGTGTTTACACCATAATATTTAGGTCGTCCTAATCACTTAGGTCTCTTTTTAAGTCTCGGTGTAAACGTAGCCAATATCTTTCGTGAAACATTTTTATAACGAAATTGTAGTGTCAATATGAAATTGAAAACTTGCACGATTAATATCCAAAATATGTATTTGAAAAGGCCATGTGTTTCCATAGAAAACACTCCCTATGCTAATTTTCTAGAATATATATATATTTCTTAATCCATTCGCCTAATTAATATCCAGTCATGTTATTATATACAATATATATTTTTGGAGCAGATTCCAGTCCATTTAATGCGTCTCTAATTTCAATTTCAAAATTCAAAATATTCCAATCATTTTTGGGTGGTCTTAAAAAACATGCAAAGTAGTAAATTGGTTTCTCAAAACGAAATCATATGTGGTTAGAGAGCATGCAGTAGCCTTTAAGATGTATGCTTTTGGGGTCTTTTTTATTTTATCTAATATGTTGCTTTTTTTATATATAATTTTTGTTGTTTTAAAAAAATACATCAACTAAATTTTCATTTTAGGCGGCATTCTGTCACATCAAATTTTTGAACGCTTCAATTGGTATTTTGATGACAAAAAAAATTATTAACCACCATGGATCCTGTTCATTTGGGTGGTATATCAAGTTTTAGATCAAAAATTCCGTTAGGTTTTAGTATAACTAATATCTCGACTTGGATGAAATCCTAAATATGATGTTTTAATGAACGTTTTTTTCCCATAAAATTTACTACACAAGTGTATAGATTCAAATTAAATCAAAACAAGACCTAGGAATAGTGTACTATTTCTCGAACAGACTCTATAAATATTTATACTTAATTATAATATAGAGAAGAAATAAAAAACAATATTTATTTTAAGGAATTTCCTTAAAGAGCATAATACATCGTATTAAAGAGTTTTGGATAATATACCTTTTCATTTGCATAAGGAAAAATGCATATACTTAAAGTTCGTTTAAATGAAAAATATTGCTGGAGGGATAATTTTTTCGATTGACTGAATCACTTCTACTCTTGCCTAGATTGAAAAAAAGAAAAAACGTATTTATAAAAAGTGAATATGTTATAATATCGCGAAAATGTAGCCGCACAATGAAAAAAAATACTGTTGCCAACAAGGTAAAAAAAAGGGTTTTCATTGAACCATTCCTTGAGGTATAGCAAAGGGATTTCATATATATCTGTACGTGTCTATTTTGAACAACACTCATTACAAGATAACCTTTTGTAAATCCACCTATTAAACATTTATGCAGTTTTTCTTGTTTTCGAAAATATATAAAAAAAATATATATATTTTCCTTCATTTTTTTTCCAGATTGAAATTGAGATGAAAATGTATAAAGGACCGATTCCAAGAGTACCTAGGTATGTAACAATTTCATATAGTAGTAGCAAAATAATCCTGAAACATGTTTTAGTCTACCTGTTGTTGTTCTTTCGTTGAATCTTCTTGTTTTCAAAGAATTCTGTATACTTAAAAAATTTCCAAATGAAATGGATTTAGTAATAATTACATGAAATCAAAAGAATTAAAAATGATTCGACTTAGTCCGTGAGATCTGTTTGCTAGAAGGATTTTCTTGGAGATGGTTTTCTAAACATTTATATACAAGAAGGAAAAAAACAAGCGACAAGAAATGAGATTATTTGTGCAGAGTTCTTATGTGAAGATATTCAATGTGTACTCAAGGGAATGCACTCACAAAGAAAACAGATTTTTCCTTTGCAAGAAAAGTAAGGAGTACAGAAAAGGGGTGGTTAACAAGATGAAAAAATAACATATACAATATGAATATACAATATTTTATAACATGTTATTCGACATGAAAGTATGATTTCACATTTCTTCTTTGCTATAGCATTAATTTTTCACTCAGGTACCGAAGATTTCTGTTCTGTAAAAGTTTTGACGGATTCACTCATTTTTAAACTGGAAATTGAAGTACAACATTGGTTGGTGTACATTCATATGGATTTTTTTTAAACTACATAAACACTATGATATCTGTATATGATGTGATTTACCATAATTACCATCATTAATATTGTGTTACGGGAAAAATATCCTCATTAATATTATTATCATCAGAATTTTATATTTTTGTAGAATTCTACAGGAATGTATAATATCCTCTGTAAAAGGACTTTTGAAATACATATATTCTTAAAGCGAGGACTTCAAATTTCTCAAGTGCCAATTGATAGAAGAAATTTTCTTTTAATTTTTGATGTCGTTAGGAAAAAATTATGATGATTTATTTTTAAGTTTCTCATTTTTTTTTTTAATGTTAATTTACAGAGATTTGTGATTTTATTTTCATAGATAAAACTTTTAAGAATACGTTATCTAATTTTTAAGTGGAAATTTCTTGGGAACATTTTATCCAAGAGGAAGATAAATTTGTTTTTTTTTTCTCTGTAAAAGAAAATTCACATAAATTCATTAATATTAAAAAAATATTTTTCATAATTCATAATATAAGGAATTTAAATTTCAGGAAAATATACAATAAGTACTGTGAGAAATCCTTCAAGAGAATAGAGAGTATGGAGTAGGAACTTTTCATTAACATGATCTATTTGAATAATACATAAGTATAAGTCTATAGGGTCTAATAGAGTGATGTGAAGCCCTAATACTAGCGGGAACATATACGGTGGTTTTCATACCTTTGTATGGTATGAAATGGTATTAAGCTAGTATACTAAATGATATTCCTTGAATATCCTATGTGTGCCTCTAGTTTCTAGTATATGGCAGAATGCAGTAATTATAAAGTTCACAAACTTAAAAAAGTAAACAAATCGATTAATTAGAACAAATTAGAAACATTGAGTTAAGCACGTGAAACTGCTATAACTAGAGCCTTATATTCTAGACAGATCTCCAATTTTAATGATCATCATTGCCCAATCATTAATTAAAACTCGATAATAACCTTTATTTACGTAATAATGATCAATTTTAAGCATTATTATTTTTTTAATTTTCAAATGAAATTGTTAAGAGGTCCTAAATTTTTTCCTCAAATTCATTACAGGACCATTTACATTTGAATATTTTTAAAATTTCATCTGGTTTTGACATGTTTTCTTCTTTCACATAAACTTAAAAGGAGGAAAACAAAACAAAACAAACAAAATTAATTTTATTGAATGAAAATGAATAAACATTCTGTTCTGAAAATTATAAACAAAATAATGATTTTATGAATCTTTTGGAATGACAAGAATAATGATCATTGTGAAAAAAAGAAGATGTGTCATGGGTGATCCAGAATTATCATTAAAAAATAATTATTGTAATTAAAATCGGAGATCTGTCTAGAGAGCATTAGGAACAAAATCTTTTTGCTACGAATTACCTAAAATTTATGGTCCTATATTAACATTGATTTAAAGTCTAAGAGAATAGATTCACATTCCCTTAGATAACTTCCAGTATTGCAAATTACACATTAAAGAGAGTTTCAGACGGTTTTACTGTAGAGAACACCAGCTTTACCTACTAACAAGTGATTATCCACAAAACGCACAAAACAATCTAATAACTTATATATAATTTTGTAACGAATATTTACTCAAAATCTGACCACAAGAATTTTAAATTTCTAAAATTCTCTGTCTTCTGTTAAACTTTAAGTAATTTGCTTTTGTTTACTTTTAGTAATTTTCTTTTAATAATATTATTTTAAAAATAAATTTCTTTTATTAGTTAATGAAAATATAATTTAAATGATCTTTAAACTTAAAAATGATACCGCATGCGGTTAAGATAAATAAATTATGATAAAAGTAAGCTTGTTATTATGGCAAATGCAATTTTTCTTCTCAGGAAAAAGTTGAGAAAATGAAGAAAACTTTCTCATCGTTGTTGGGTTCGCGAATAAAATGGTTATAAATATTAAAACGTAGTATTTGTTATTATTATTATTATTATTATTATTATTTACCTTAATATCAGAATGATAAGGATGAATTATATTAGAAAAAGTAAGAAATGAAGAATAAATGAGAAAAACCAGATAAACTCGTAACTCATGAGATTTTCTTGCGGTATGATTTAATTAAACAGTCACGTCCAGTTTAAATAAATTCAAACAAAAATTTTCATAAATTTTCCTTGGAAAAAGGCCATTAAAACATGACAAATGTTCAAGAAAGAAAGAGTTTGCAATTCCTGTATAATTTATATATCTTTATATTATAATATTTTTTTCTTTCTTATCCTATGCAAATTCTATGCTATTTTAAATCTCCATTCACTAGTTTATGTTATAACAGCTTTTATTGTACAGTGTACAGTGGCTAAAGTATAAGAAAACTTTGCTTGGTTTGGCATTTATATAAATGAGTTTAAATGAAAACAGAAAATAAATATCTATATTAGATATAATATTAAAAGTTTCTGGACAAATAAATAGAACTGGTCTTTTTAGATATGAATGGAAAAATGATAAAAATCATTTAATTGGAAAAAAATATGATTCAAAGAAAAATCAAATTTTAATCAGTAAAATATTGAAAAAAAGCTTTTTATTATGAAATACTAAAGTTTTTGAATGCAGAAAAATATTTAGATAAAAGATTTTGTTTGGCATTTTCAAATAAAATAAATATTTAGAATAGATAGTGCGGTTTAGGTTAGTCTAATGCCCCTAAATCTATTACATACTATTTTTGAGCGAGTCTTAAGTATTTTGTAACTTGAATGCAAAGTGCTTTGGAACTGTAACCTAACTTTATAACCAAGAATCTCTCTAACTTTTGTTTTACCTAGATTCTAAAAGAAGATTCTTACCTAGCACAAACTCGTGGTAATTCTGAAATAAATTGCATTTTGAATTCAAAATTATACAAATCGTTACATATTCAGTGTAAGATTGAAATCAGCAGGAAATATTTGACGACGAAACTGAATTACTTGAGTAGTTGTGGACATTGGCTCAGCAGTAGTTGGTCTTGAAGGTATCTTGAGTTCAAATTATCGTGAAAACAAAATTTCATATTTCAGTTTTTCAAGTCCAATAATGATATTTAATGTGACAAAATCAAGAATTTAAGAAACCCGAAATTAAAAGAAAATTGTATTTTCTATAAGAATTCGTAATTTTCTAATTTTTTTTTTTGGAGTTATTAAAAAATTCAAGAAAATGATATTAAAAGAATTACAATTTTTTTCTTTGCAAATTATTTATAAAAATTCATATTTATTATTAGTTAAATATGTACAAAAATTAATTGGAATTTTATTAGATATAAATTAATCTACGTGCACGTAATTTAACTTAAAATTCTTGATATTTATAGTATCCAATAATTACATACATTTTCATTATTAAAATTGTAAATAATAACTAATCAGAAAGCATTTTGCAAACTTTGATATTAAAATGTTAGAAAAATTGAAGAAATCAATAAAAACATAAATTATGAAGTCGTGATTTCTTAGAACGTATAAATTTATATCGGAATTTTTAATTGAAAAATATTGATGTTCTATTTTTGAATGTACTTGATAGATTCGTGCAGAATTATATAGGTTATGACAGAACGTAAAGGTCCCAACGATACTTCTTCGATTTAGTATTACTTGACCTCCATATATAGTCCATGGTTTTACTTTTTGTATGATTTTATCTAAGACGAACTTAACGGATTTATTCTCCAAAGACTGTAATAAATATATTTATCGTTAGCGATAGAAATTTTGTGATTTCAATACAATGACACAACAACCAAAAATGCGATTCTGAAGCACAATATAACTCTTGTGTACGCATGTGCATGTTTATTTGACGACCGATTTTTATGAAATTATAACATACACTGTATATGTTATATAAAAAAATTGTGAAGTTTCGATGACTGAAGTTTAGTTGTCAACTTGAATTTTAGTTCCCACAATTGAATTTTTAGTTCTCACAACTAAAATTCAGTTGTTACAACTAGAATTCAGTTGTCTCAACTAGACAAAAACTTTGCAATTTGTCTGCGCACATATTCAGGACATGAGTGCATTGTTAACAGGACGGACATAGTGTCGCCAAGCACCACAAAAATAATGATATTATTTCAATAGTAAAGTATTATTAATTAGCATATTTAGTAACTTGCTATGAGTTGTTTGTAACAAACACTTACATTACATTTCTATGTAAGAGTAATCATTATTTTTCTTTATCATGCTTCATATTTATTGAGTTCTTCACTAGTTCTCCTTATGTACGTATTATCCACACTTGAATGTTCAATTGATCAAATTATATGCTAAGAATAACGAACAAGCGGCCCGTTATGCGGTCATGCGGTAGCAATAATTATGACAACGACGATGGTGGCAGTAAATAACAACAATATCACACCAAACAAGGTCGGTCAATTAGAAACTGAAGTGATAATAGTTCAAACACTTTGAACTTCAGTTGATTTTGAATATTTACGGACTACTCTAGAACATCTTGAAATTTATACTCTTCTATAGATATAGAAATTTCTTTAATAGTTGGATGCAAACATGAATATAACAAGCATGACTACTTCTTTGCTCGTTGAATTCTTCTGTTTGCTTTTCTTGGATATAACATTTTCCACACATTTTGTTTAGTTCTTATGCAGTTTTCAATAATAAGTAGTTTTTTATGTTCCATAAGAAATGTCTGGATATTTCAGTTGTTTGTTGAATATTTCATATATCTTTAACTAAAATACTTTGTTCATATATCTTTTCTGCCTTTTATTCTATCCAATTTTTTCTTGATACACTACGACACAACGGCTTTTTTACTTAATTCAATTCGAAATGAGCTTATATGACCTCGTCTCTCTTTATATACTTGCTGATTTGATGCTAGAGGACTATTTTAAAAAGCTGGAGTAATGTGAACAAGAACTTTGACCGTAATATGTTTAATGATTTTAAGTGCAGACATATAACAGAACTTGATGTGGAAATAACGAAAATATGGAAAAAAAACCAGAGTTGTACAGAATCTCGTTTAAATCTGTAAGAAGAGAAAACATCTCCAACAAAAATCAGCAAACTCAAGATTTAAAAAGAAAGAAAAACTTAAGGGGTTACGTCTATCTTGTCCACTGCAAATAAACCAAATTTTCTTTTTGTAAAACGTAAAATTTATTAAGGAGTTAAGAAAAAAAAAAGTTCAAGAAAATATCGAAAAAAGATATGGCTATCTAAAGGTGATGAGCTTTTTTGAGGTATTTTTTTTAAACATTGTTTGCAATAGTCATTGTAGAGGAGCCCTTTCAAATGTCTTTTGCTCAAGCAAAACTCAAATACCTTGGCGTTATCATTAGCCGATCTCAGCATTCGAGAAACCGGTTCATTTCTACCGTACTCAGTTTTAGGATGGGTAATTTTGAATATTTCGACAGACCTAAAGGACCATTTATTAATGTTCAAATGTAAAGCTCAATTTAAAAGACAACCTCTGAATATTTATTATCGTATTTTGTAAGCATCTGAAAATGACTTTTAAACAGTGTTTGGGGAAAGAAAACGCTTAAAATTTCAAACGTGATTCTCGTATTTTGGAATTCTAAATTTTTGTCAATTCTGTAGAAACCGGGCATATATTCCTAAAACATGGAGCTTTTAGAAAGTGTAATGAATTTTTCTGGATAGATTTAACCCCTTAATAAAAGTACTTTTTTCTTTAGACTGGGATATTTTCAAATGCACAGAAAAATGGAATCAGAAACAAGAAAATGAACCGAGAATAAACGATTCGTATCTAAGTAAAGGATCAAAAATTCTATTCTGGAAGTTTTTTTTGATATGAAAAAGTGTTCTTGAACTAAAAAGTTCAGTTGGTAAAGTTGTACCAGAAAAACTCGGCTCTGTTTAATTTTTTTAATATTTCAGTTTTTCTTTTTTTTTGTGGTCAAGGCGATGGTGAAAAACAAGAGAGTGTAGAAAATATGTGAAATATCGCACGAAAAGGCCAAAGATGTAAATTGCACATTAAATACATGAATTTGGATCCATGGTCATGTATTTAAAGGAGAGATGGTGGAAAGATTAACACGATGTACATATAGAAATTCTTTTTCGTTTTCTTTTTTCGAGATGATTTTGATAATAATGTGAGCAATTGGCACCGATTTAATGTTGCACATTATTTTTAGTTGGTGTTTTTTTGGCATCGCATAATAATTTTATGATTATTATTTTAATGCAAGAGAATGGAAATAATACAATATTTGAAATATTAATTTTAATTTAAGAAATTCTTTTATTTTAAAACCATGTGTGAACAAAGTTTAACAAATTATTGAGAAAACTGTAGTTTTCGAAACCTTGCAAAGTTACTATACAAGTATTATACTGAAACGTGTCATGTACCTAATTCTGGTTTGAAACAATAGTTCTGACACCTTATATATCGCAGTCATTATCGAATTTTTGGATCAAAGGGCGTGCTCATTTGTATTGTACCGGATGCAAATTTTGTTTCCCTCAGGTTTTACTCTGTACACGTCCTTCATTGGACGGACGACGAAATTTTAAGAGGGCTTTTTGCAAAATTAAAATACCTAAAGTAACGTATAACAATGAGTTGATTACTTTCGACAAGTGTAAAATCTAGTTTTTTCTGATCAAATTCCCGGAAAAAGCGACAGGAGAAGTCTGAAGAACTTTTATACAACATTTGGCGCAGCCGGTAGGGTGTATTTGAACTTATCTTTCATACATTTTGTAACTTTGTTTAATTTTTTTGGCTGGAGTCCTAAATGGATAGAATTAAGCTTATTCATATGTCCTTCATAATATCTTTTTCTATGCATCATGAATTTATGAGAAAAATCATTAAAAATTCAATAAAACGGAAATAAAAAATTTTTTTTCTTGATTTTAATCAATTCCCTTAATAAAATAATACTTTAAAAACTGAATTAATTAAATTATTTAATAGTTCTATTGGAAATACTTGGTACTAATACAATATAATATGTAATTATTTCCTAAGCCTTGCAAATAATAGATAAACTTTCTTAGGTTTAACTTTTAAGAACGCGATTTTATTTAAAAGATTAATACTTACTATTAAAAATCTTGCGAAATCATATAATAAGCAATTAAAGAAACTTTTGTGTTTTACTCATAATATGAGTATAATCATAAAAATCTTCAATATTATTATTCTTTAATTTAATTTACAAGGTTTATGCTTTTTCATACAAAATAATACTATTTCAATAGCTTAAAGCCAATTTAATAAAACATATCTGAAAATATAGTAATGGAAATCAATCGCAAAACCTTGCAAACGATATCCATTAGGTAAAATAGATATACATAACGTTTTATATAATATCTATGCAACCAAAAGGTATTATACGTTATTGTACGGTTTTATTTCAATTATGAACGGAAATTGATTTCCAGATATCGGCGATCACGACTCCCTCTAAAACAGTACACTCTATTGATAGAAGTATCTAGATAGATTATTTCATTGGATGTGCCAAAAAGTCATTGCATATGGTAACGATAAAATAAAGGCATTGATTGTATTCGATAAAGGTTCCACAACACGAGACAGATTGCACAGGATCTTCAAATATCGATAGATTGATCGTTGAAAATCATCAAATATGTTGTTGTATTTCATCATGATAAAGGTTAGCAGCTAAACCATATACAACTGAGAGAGCCTAACTCTGGAAACTTTTGATACTACCAACATGAATTCCTGAAGATTCAGTTCAGTCTATGCAGAACTCATTTAATGATGTAAATTTGAATTCAAAAGAAGGCTTTGAAATTGATTTTTCTTGGAGTTTCTCGGATAATAGTTCTGTCAAGGGAATAACGCTTGAAAAATTTGGTGTCTATTTACACAGAAAGAAAACGCAAGTACTTTTTAGCTCATCCTATATTTAGTTAGTAGAAGCTGCAAATTTTATTGTACACTGTATAAAGTTTGAATTTTTCACGAAAAAACTTTAAAAAAAAGTTCACCTGAAGTTTTACAGTAGCTCTTTGGTTTTTGCTACGCGATTTGCAGCCATAATTCCGTTGTATTTCCCCTGATGACGGAATTTCATTATGCCTGAGTAGTTTGTTTTAGAAGTTCACAAGATTTTGAACTTGCCTAGAAATTTTCTGTATGAATTTGTTTATGTAAATTTTAACATTTTACTAATTTGATGTCGTTGCCATTTGTGTTTATTGTAATTATAGTGTTTTTTTTTTTTGATTAAGATTTGGTTTTTATTGTCTTTTGTATTATTGCTTCTTAATGTTAACAGTTCCCAATTATTATACGGATCTTATCACATAATTTCATGTTCGTAATTTGCCAATTTAAAAACAAAAAAAAAAGCCTTCTCTTGGAACTTTCCATTTAGGTTTCATTGTCTTTTCAATTTTGAATTTCATGTCTTTATAGTTTTATTCATTTTGAATTGAATTTTAATATTTAAAAAATATCAGTTTTGTGATTAGGTCAAAAACATGATTTTAATTTATGTAATTTGTATGCCGATGAAGGCAAATATGTAAAAGGCAATCACTTTTATTCGGACAGAGTAGGAGTCTGTTTGGTTTTTTTGGTTTTATATGTGCGAAATTATTCATAACATAATTTCTGTAATTAATGTCGTGTTCATTATAGTAATTACTTGTAAAATACTTTGTTTTCCGTTACAATGATTTTAGCATAAATAGAAATAGTAAATGTGGTTATATTTGGAAAGTTTATTTTTATATGTTTAAATTATATTTAAAACACCCTTAAGAAAAGATTCCAATGTTTTATTTACATAAACTTTGTCGAGGATGAGTATTCAAAACATTGTTTATTATGAATTTATATTTATGTTAAAAATCTTTTAATTCTTTTGGCCCCAAGTTTATAAATGTCAAATTTGATAGTAAATTATTTAGTTTATTATAATAACTAGTATAGTAACGGTTACTATGCAACTTGAATAAAAGTTTATTAATATCGCAACTTTATACAAATGTATTTTAACTCATCGTGTGATTTAAAATGAAAACTGACCATCCTCTTCTTCTAGGGATGCTTCAAGCGACTGATGAAATTTTGTGGGAAAATCAAATGCTGCGAAGAGTCATAGTCACCGCAAATGGGTAATTATTGGTCTCGTAGGGATCACAATGGGTCCATAAGGTGCCTAGTGTTGTACGCAGTACCCCTACTCTACCTAATCTAAATTATCCTCTTGGCTGTTCCTGAAAATCCGTGTGAAATAATAATATATAGTATATGTATGTTAGGAGTATAGTCAAGATTTCAACTAATAGACATAGTGACATAGTGATCTTTGAGTAGTTTCAGTCATTGAATATGTATCAACAAACAGTTTTATTCTGCGACTTATGTCACTTGTTGAATAAAAGGGACACGCTTCTAAAGTTAATTCATTTTGTTTGGGAGGTACTTTATTTTCAAAGTAATGTGACTCACACAATAAGTGTGACTATAGACTATGTTTTGATAATGCCTAAGCGCTATTTTACTATATACCTATATGATAGATAGTCAAATCTTCGTTCAAATAACTGAAACTGAAAGCAATTTGGTTAGCTTCAAACTGAAATAGTCGTCCTGAGCAATGCTTTTTAAAAAGATAAAATACAAAATAACTAATCTGTTCAGACCGATTTGAAAATTCAATACAAAAAAAAGAGTATACAAAACAACGGTCTTTTGCCTAATATTAGGCGTGTTTTTAACATTGTTCCGTTCCGGAACAAAGTGAACTTTCATTTTCATGTAAAATCTTTTAAAACATAAATGTTTAGGAAATTTTTTGAATCATATTTTGTGTTTCTTTTTTCCAAAATTAATTTATTAACAAAAGAAAAACCACTTTCGAAATATTGTTTTTAATATTCATAAAATAAACAAAAAAATATTTTCAACAATCACTCTTCTATACATATAGATTGATATAAATCAATTTAAATTTGAAATAAATGTGTTGACAGTTTGACATCATTTCTAATATCAAAAATTTTTGATCAATACAATTTTATGAATCTAAAGACCTAAATTTCAAAAAACTTGTCAAAACAAAAGTCTCAAATGGTTTTGTTTTGTAATAGAATTTCTTTTATAACGAACTTTTTTTTTAAGTCATTGCCAAAAAAACGAGTTTAGCAAATTTATAAACGAAAATTTCACTGCCAACAAAATTCGGACATGATTGGCCGGAGACTTACATACTTGAAAATTTCATGTTTATATCATAAAAATGAATCAATTAGATTGATTAATCCAAAAACTTTATTGAGTTTATGTACTTGAAAATATCAAAATTATTAAATCTTATTAGTTTAAGAAACGAAGACTTAACCACTTCAAAACAAAAACTGACACTGAACAGAAAAAAACAACAAATTCAGAGAACGAAAGAATTCAGTTTTGTTACAATTTAGAGAAATTTTACAAAATAACAAATCATAAAGGAAATCATTAAAATATCAAAATTCAAGATTATTCTCAGACACAGAATAGAATTTCGAAATCTCAAAAACTATGGCTCGAAATCATTTAAGGAAAGAAAAAAAAACATCTTCACATAACTGATTTGGAATATTCATTAATCAAGAATGCATTACAAATAATATTTACGTATCTGAATTCGTATTCGTATAGCTAAAGTCGCGTCTAGACTACGTTGAGGGCAAATAGTTATCAAGGCATTTTTAGGGGTTTTAAATTTTACAAAAACGTTCTCATATGCCAATTGGTTCTGCAGTGATCGCAGAAAATGGTAATCTGAACGGATCGTATCTGGAGAATAAATTTCTTGCGATAGAAGTTCCCAAGTTAGTTATCAGAAGTTTTCATTGATATGAGTAGGTCAAATCTTCTAGAATCTTTGTCAATGTTTTATCTCATCACATTTGATGAATATTTCATTGAATTTTCAAATGTCATATAACATATAACATATACAAAATAAGTTTTATTTGGGAAATTTGTACATTAAAAGAGTGCTCCGTAACCTTTCCTCTCCTACGATACAACAAATTTACTGTCAAAATTCTTCATCGCACTATAAGCCCAATCGAAGGTCATAAATTATTGATAAATACGAAATTATCATTTGTTTTTACAAAATCACGACAAAATTTTGTAGAGCCGTGGGAAAGCTATTATCGACACATCACTGCGTCATGACACACTGATTGCGGAGCACTTCTTTTAAAGATCTGGTTAATTATAATAATTTTTGTTATAATTGCAATGTCATTATTTTGGCTGTAGCGTAGATAAGTATACCTAGATGTCAAAGCCAAATGAGCAGCGTGATGTTCAGTATTGTTGTTGTATGTGAACTTAAAGAGAAGAATGGATGAAATCTCTATTGTGTCGGAATATCACTGTACAAAAAGAATCAGTTGAATGCACAGTCATTGGAAATCTTTATTATTAGTCTATGGATGTAGCTTCAAACTTAATTGAAAATCGGAAAGAACATAAATCAAATGATTTGTCACTTGTCTAATAAATGTGGATAATGCTCACGAAGCAAGATCTGGGTAGGCATTCTGTACGGCAACAGTCGATTATCGCTCATCGCTTGTCGGTTTTTGGCATTTCGTAGAGTGATATCGCCGTCAATATCGTCGCATATTGATGAATTTGTAGCGACAGCTCAAACCCTGTCGCTTTCTAATAATTTTAGAAGTTGATGTCTATGTTTTTGGCAATTTTTTATCATCTGTCGCTGAACAGAATGCCAGTCCAGTTTATCTCCGCATAGTTTAGATGCAACTTAATTTTTGAAAATTGTTTAAATAATTTGAAACAACTTTTTGTTTTTTTTCTTTTTTTTAATACATATTTCCAATTTAATTGAACATGCTTATTTAGTGTTTAGTTGAAATGAAATCAATGTTTGAAAGCAATGAAAAAAAAAGAAACAAATATTTTTATTCATTTCTTTCAAAGTACTCCTCCAAAAGCGATGAACGCAAAAACAAATCTTATAAATAAAAACAAACGAGAGGCGTAATGAACTTGACTTATGTGTCAAAACTAAACTGTGGGACAAGTAATTAAAAACATAAATTAAAAAAAAAAACAACATAAATATAAACATAAATTCTGATGATTTGGATCTTGGGACGCGATCTTTTAAAGAAACCACAAACATGGTTTTATATATTAAAAAAAAAGAAACAAAAAGATTTAAATTAATGAGGTCTCGATTATAATGTGTCACATCGGACAAGAGAGAGCTTGGACATACATGAAATTAATTATATCGATTTGATTCAGTTCTTCACTCTTTTCGGGGAGTAATTTTTTTTGTGTGGTTTCTGTTATCAGCATTTTGCTTCCTTCTAGACAAGACAAGACAACTAACTAATGGAGAAGATTTGAAGACAAAAGAAAACTCGTTGGAGACTAATCGAAGGTGATATTATTTAATGGCGTTTCAAACATTATGAAGGAAATATTTTTAGCCAATATACAAAAAGTGTACTTTGTAAAGGCATCACAAGGCTAAAAAAAAGACGTCAATTTTAACGACTTTCAAGTTATGCCAGCGCGAACTTACCATTAGTGACCTAAAAATATTATCTTCGAGGACCATTTCTTGTGTATTTGAAAATCATTAACTAGCCAAATAATAACGAACCAAAAGGTGGAAACGTCCCATTTCTAACCGTGATGTTCAATCGAAGCAAGCAAGGAAGAACCAAGCACATTTTCTGCAAATGTTTGTGCGGACGCTTTACTGACCGCGAGCAAGCGTGCTTTTGTTTGTTATCGTTTACATATTATTATTGATAAGTGGGAATATTAACGAGTCCTTGCCGATGACAAATTATGGATTTATGAAACAATTCAAATCGTAATTGAAACTTGGTAGTTCAAGTTTTGTGTCACTTTTCTCATTATTTAAATTGTGACAATTGTTTAATTAAATTTACCTTAAAAGTCAGATATTAACACACGCGATATATTTGTTTCTATTTTATTTTTATTTTAACTTTTCCTGTTTTTTATGTAATTTAATATTTGTAATTTTATTTTTAATAATAATATTTTTTTTTCTCTAGTAAAGTTCTACAAAAAAGCGCGACTAATGACCTAACAAATTCAAATTGTTTGTATGTCGTTTCTTGTTTTATGTTTTTGGGGCTATCCGGTAATTTTTAATGTCGTTCAGATGATGTCAGTGGTAATTTCGTGGTCATAAATTAGGATTAATCCATCAACACTGTGCTGAATGAGACGACATGGGAGATCAAGTTGTATTTTCGTTTTTTCTGCCAAAAATTATATGTATATTTGTTATAATTATTTTAATTTGTTGTTTTTAATTTAGTACCGGGAAAAATTATTAATTTTAAAAATGTTTTTTCTAAGAATTTAATAATAAAATTTTCTGCGAATAAAAATTGTGAACATATTCGATTTTTGTTTTTTGGTTGATTTTATTTTTATTCAGAATTGTTTTTAGAATTTTGAAAAAAAATCTACCAAACTATTTTCATATGTCTGCCAGAGCCAGCCAGCGACTCAACGGAAAAGTGATGACAAAATCTTAATAAAAATTAAAAAAAAAAAAATTCAATCAACATTTACGAAATTAAAATTGAAATTTTTATATTGATTCGATTGATTCGATTGATTTTTTTTATTGATTGAAAATAGAGAAAAAAAGAATTGGGTTGAATCAATTTGGTGGCACCATTTTTTTTTTGTTGTTGTACAGTTTTTTAAGAACAAATATTTCATAATGTTCGCGTCAAGTGTAAAATTTTTTCTTTTCTTAAAACTAGTTTTTTTTTATATGATTTAATTATTTAATCGATTTACTTTATAAGAATTTTCACTTTCAAAGTGTTTTCAGGTTTTATGATTTCGATTGACAAATTGGAAAAAATTTAAAGGTTTTTATTGAAAGTGTATTCATGTGTCGCGAATATAAGGCCAATATTTATGTAGAAATAATTTTCTTGAAATTTTAATTGTATTTTAAAATAGGTAAGAAAACAAGACTTGCAGCATTAATGTTGCTTTTATGTAGGGACACTATTATTAGCAGTAAGAACTTGTTTGTTTGACAAATTAGAGCATTTATTCGAGATGAGAATTATTGGTCCACATAACTCTTTTATTTTAGGATATATAATTTAAGATAATCAGTTAAATTAACTTACATGTGACAACTGTGATGGGGTGAACCGATGGTATTGTTCACCCCTGAACTAATCTACATATATCCATCCCACGGAGTACAACAAAACAGGACTCCCCATGACCATGTTTTGTCCAAAAAAAATAACATGGTCCCTTGACTCATATTGGTGGGTCTACCGTATTTAACTATTCTCGCATTACTCGCCTCAGCACTTCATTACAAAATCAATAGGAAAACAATTTCCAGGGATGCAAAACCCAACATATTCGAAAAGAAATACCAACAAAAAAAATACCAAATGAAAACAACAAGCGTTTTATCCGAAGTTTCGCAAATTTGAAGATATGCTTCCAAAATTTCAAGAGATTTTAATATTAATTCAATATTTATAGCAACCTACCATAAGTTACCAAATTTCACAATACTAGGTGACAACGCCTACGTCTTTCATACTCTTTAATCACTCCATTACATACTCCAATCTCCAATGATCCTTCTCACCGCATATCCATAATACCTGATTCAAGAACCCCTGGACTGACTTTTATACCGATTGATGAAATCCTTTGAACGTAACACTTTTAAACGATTCAAATTTTGAGCTTATCTTTTTATATTATGAAAAAGATAAAAATCGCCGGTGACAGTGATCTTAAGAACTTCAAAGAACTGACCGTTCCTTAATTAAGTTTTTGGACAGATATATATGTATATACTACCTTCTGTCTCATTCAATAAATTTTAGAACATTTCAAAATCTTGTTATTAGGATACGGATACCCAAGTCACAATCTCTTAAGAATTAAAAGATTTTACCAAACTTGCCATGGTCTTCGGAACTATAATTTTTTAATGCTATATAATTTTACTCGACTAAAGTGCAACTTAAATATTTAATTTCTGAAAAATACATAAAATTGCAAACTTCAAGTTTATTTCTTAAGAGTGAAATTAATAAGAATTAGTAAGACGGTAATGACCGAACTTACCAGTTATTTCAGGTATGTAGATGGTTATGTCTGTAATTGTTAAATACTGAAGTATATTCAGAAGAAGGACAATACAATCAATTAACTGCAATATTTAGGAGTTTCTTATATATTGATTTTATTGTTATTCATTCTACAAAAAAAATGCAGATTTATATATCTTTTAGAATATTTAAAATCCATATTTCATT
Source organism: Xylophagus ater (assembly GCA_963422695.1). NCBI lineage: Eukaryota > Metazoa > Arthropoda > Insecta > Diptera > Xylophagidae > Xylophagus > Xylophagus ater. Next base: position 7,815,115 of record OY730478.1, read on the forward strand.
AAACTAATTATCAATATTATCAATATGGCATGTAATTCAATTTAATTGCATGATTGAGTCGATTACAAACTTTTGTCATAAATTATTATGAAACTAATCTGCATTAACATGGGAAACAGTACTTCGTGATATTATATATTGATTACTTTAGTTAGATATATATGTATCGATATATTCAATAAGTCCCTTTAGACATCGTATACTCGAGATATGTAATTGTAAATTTTATTATTTGTCGGATTGAAGAACATCTTCAACAAAAATGTTTAAATTATAGAAACTCATAATCATTAATATTCAATAATCTGTTCCGATTAAAACATATGAAAGAGTTCTGTTGTAATAAAATATACTATATAAGTTTATCCAGATATTCAATTTACAATTTCAAATGGTTATAAATTGTATTATAATTTCTTTTTCTAATTAAATTGCAATCAGCGATTTTGACGGGAATATAAGAGGCCTGGTGGGAAATTAATTGGGTGGTAAACATGTTTTCAATAAAGTATATTCTTGCAACTTTGTATAAGAAGAAATTTTGTACACTTGTTTTTTCATATATTTCTTGTGGGGTCGCGTGCAAACTAAGAAAGGATAATATAAGATAAATTATGCCTCGGTAACATGATATCCACAATTTCATATTAGTTTTTAAACATATTATATTTTGACTGAAATAATTTTAAATATTTTTTTAATATTAAATTAGTTCTGTTAAATCTAATTGAGGTCATTATTTTCATATGTGAGTTTCAAGACTATTGGATGAGTCAAAATGAAGTTGTGTTCTTTGAAAAGTCAAATTTTTAAAGGGTAAACAAATTTTACTATCACTTCTTCTGAGTAACCTTTCTATATTATCCTTAGTAGGACCATTTTCTTGTCTCTACAAAACTTCCTAGTTTTTATGGCAATAAACCGAAGCAAATTATATACACAGGTATTGATTTGAACACAAATTTACACCATTTAAGATCTGGTTCAAGATCGGGACTATACGCTGGATGCATCAAAAAGTTCTGAATTTTAGACGATTGATCAAACTTGTATATGTAATATTGTCAGGATGGAACACACAACTTTAGAACAATTCTGAATACTTCTGTTTGATGATTGGGATGGTTTTCAACGTTCGATTTGGTTATGTTAAGAATCTGACAAATCTTCCGTGCAACTAAATCAAAATTGGAATCGATCAATTGCTTCAATCCAACAATCGTCCATATAAATCGACTTCAATTCGTCTTAAGCTACAAAATTGTTGACTTCAAAACGACTTCAGAATTTTAATTGGAGTATAAACAGAGGCAAAGACTAACTTAGAAAATAATATAATTTGTTTGCAAGCGTCTGGCAATTTGAAGCTGATTTGAAGTCAATTTCAAGACAATCCGATAAAACTAAAAAACCTGTATTGAGTTTCAAGTCGAACTCAAGTCAATTTTGAAGTCAACATATATAAACGAAATAACAACGTAATAAACTTATTCGTTCATCCAATATAATAGATCATAAACCTTTTTGAGAAATTCAAGACACAATAAAATTTAATTTGGTGTAGTTTCTCCCCAAAAAAAACAGTCCACGAAAACTGCGGACAATACGAACAACTTCTGTTTACTTTAGAATATTATTCCTGAACTTTTTTTTTTGTTTGTATATATTTTATTGTTTTCCACCAAAAATTCCATAAAAAAACCCGAATATTTATTAAAAATATAGAAACAAATCGTTCGACCACCCAAAAAAAAATGTTGCTTTTTTTACACTTAAAAAAACGCCCCAAAAATCAGCTGCAACTGCATTTCAATTAGTTAAAAATTTTAACCTCTAATTTTGTTCCTGAAATGCCTTTTTTTGGTATTCCTTCGACATAAAAACTGAACAAGGTAACAATAAATATAAAAAAACCCTTTTTTACTACAAAAACAAAAACCGTGGATTTATCGCCAAAAATCGTTGATTTTTTGAGGTACCTAAAAAAGAAGGAAGACGACGAGGAAAAAAACAAGAACTTTGAGATCACAGAGAAAAATGTTAAAAACTGGGACTGGGAACAACGTGATGTTTTCAAGGAATTTATTTCCCTGTCAGAAAAAAAGGGCAAAGAAACAAAAAACAGAAAAGTTTTTGGCCAAGTCCCTTAAGAAATAAAAGATGCTTCCACTGGTTTCATTTTGGATTTAATTTGTTCCCTATTGTAGATGTGTGTGTGTATGCGTGTTGGATATAAACATCTTGAGGCCAATTCACCGTCTTTCCAACAAGATTAAAGTAACATCGTGCAGATTTTTCAAACCGGTGTGCTTGCTTTCTTCTTTCGAATGGTTAAATTGGGATTTTATTGAACCTTTTTTTTCTGCCGTACTCTCATAACTCTTTTTGCCTTTTTGCGCTTACCTTGCCTCATCAAAATCACGTTGTTATTTAATATTTTTTTTTTGGTTTAGTTTACAATCAAATTCGCATATTTTTTTCTGGTTGTTTTCTTTTCTTCCAGAAATTATTATCAGGAAAGAAAACATACTTTTGATGGTGTTTTCCTTTACCGTTCGAGACTCGTAGAAGAAACGAAAAACAAAAAAAAAAAGTTCAAACGAAAAACTTTATTCATTGATATTCAGTTAATGTATTTCATTTGAAATTGATTTAATATCATAGTTCTTTTTTGTTGTTGTTGTTGTTGGCGTTGGCGTTTTTGTTCTTAGCACAAGAAATTATGTTTTATAAATCAAATCTTTTTCATAAATTTTATTATTAATATAAATCGAGAAACAAAAAGGAATTAATTAGGCCACAAAAAACAAAAATGTTTGATATAATTTTGGGTTAAATTTGAGATTTTATGAAAATAATCAATAATTACAAGATAAATAAAAGACTATAATGGTGTCGAAGTAACTTTATTGAATAAAGAAGCTTCGATGCCAGTCCAATGCCAAAGAAAATAAAAATGTATCTTTCGTACCGTGTCTTAAATCCAAGTCCTGATTTGTAGTTTTAACTCTTATGTTCTAGACAGATCTCCGATTTTAATTACAGTAATTATTTTTTAATGATACTTCTGAATGACCCATGTGACACATCTTCTTTTTTTCACAATGATCATTATTCTTGTCATTCCAAAAGGTTTATAAAATTGTTATTTTGTTTATAATTTTCAAAATTCAAAAATATTTATTTTGATTCAATAAAATCAATTTTTTTAAATTATATTTTAATAAATTTTAAGGAATTTTTAGAATAATAACCATTTTTCCTCCTTTTAAGTTTATGTGAAAAAGGAAAACATGTCAAAATCAGATGAAATTTTTAAAATATTCAAATGTAGATGGCCCTGTAAACAATGTGAGGAAAAAATTTAGGACTCTTCACAATTTCATTTGATAATTAAAAAAATAATGATGCTTGAAATAGATACTTAAAATTGATCATTATTACGTAATGACCAAATGGGCAATAATGATCATTAAAATTGGAGATCTGTCTAGAATATTAGGCTGCTTTTATGTTAACACTTAACGGCCGAGCTGTTTTTTAAACATGATAAACATGAATTACTGGGTAATTTTTGTACACCTCTTCATGAGGTTTAACAGATAAATAGTAATACAACTAATGGTAACAGGAAAAAAATTTAATGCACATAAAAATGAAGAACTAACGAAGTTTAATTAAAATTTAAGCAAAATGTAAATCTACGTGGTGCAGGTTGGGAAGTTAAAATGAAAAAACGTAAATCTACGTAGTCTGTCCAAGTAAAAATCGATGCAAATTTAGGAACTAATAATGGTTAGTTTTTCAGTGAACGTTTAAATTTAAGATTATCTAACTTAAGTACCTCAAATACAAATACATTCTAAATAATAAATAAATAAAAAGAAGCTTAGTTTTTCAAATCTTAATTTCAACGCATTTAAATTCGAATAATTTCTGAGATTTTTTTTATCATTTTTTCCTGTATTTTGATTGGTTAATCAGCCGATTAGGTTAAACTGAATTTTAATCGGGCAACATCGGTTTAAACTCGAACTGTATAATCGAAAATTTTTTTAATCTCAAAGTTAAACGTCCATCAGATTTTAAAAGTTCACTGAAAAAACTGGTTATAAGTGTTAAAATTAGCAAAGTTTGAATATTGTTAATTGCAGAGATATTGTAAGTTAAACAACTAATTCACACAATACATTAAAACTGTTCTCATTTTTAACATCAAACGTGCGAGTTAAGACGTAAGAATATTTTGATTTGTGTTAAATATGCTTGAAGTTCCGCGTTGTAATATTATTTTTATTTTTATGGTTTTCTTAAATTCCATTGAAAATGAAGTTAAACAATAAAATCTTATCAGTGTTATTCATCTAAAATTTTAGCATTATAATTAAATTCACTTTAATGGTTAAACTATATCATCAAAAGCAGCGTACCGCTTCATAAATTCTGTTGTTTTGATGTTGGGGCTATGTATTTTTTTTAGTCTACACACCTTTTTAAACATGAAAAGAAATTATATATGTATATTTATTAAAAGAAAAGTAAAAAAAAAACGTTAAACTTAAGGAAGCATGACTAAAAGTGACCAATTAATTTTCTGCAAAGATCTACTAACTCTCTTCTCATCACACGCTGTTATGTATTTAGTTTTATTTCTTTTTATATAATAATAAACTAAATTCAAATTAAAAAATCGTTAAAAAAGAGAGAAATATTAACAAGAACATATTTTTTAATAGAATATAATTTAAGAAAAAACATATAGTAACTGAAAATCGGCCTATAGCCGATTCTTTGATGTCCTATGGTAGAAATGGGACAGAAAAACTGTCAAAACTAAGATTATTTCAAGGTTTTTTCTTCATAACTTTTTTTCCTCCTTTCAAAATTTCTTCTAATTTGCAGGCAACCTAAACCCTGATAGCATAAGACTACTTTTATTCTTATTCGTGTATTAGTTTTTAAAGTACATAAAAAAAACCATATGAAGAGGGTTATTTCCTCCTAGGATTATTTCTTTCTCCACTATCCTTAGACCGATTTGACTGAAATTTAATATGGTATCGTCTATTTATGTGATCAACCAATATAATTAATTTAAACAAAATTGGTTCACAAATTTTCCAATTAAATCCTTAAAACCATAAACAAAAAACGACACAACTTTCTGGTGACTCTGATTTTTCCTTTATAACTTTGCTCCCTCGGCACCGATTTTACTGAAATGCAATACCAGACCGAGTTAAGGAATAAGAAACTCACATTTTAAATTTCATCAAAATCGGATAACGCGTTTTTGAGTTATCTTGTATACGGATGAACGGACAGACATGCATAAATCGATATAACTTTTGATTCCCGACACAATCATACCTTTAAAGCCTTTCTAAGACGATTAATTCGATGTGTTACAAATGGAGTGACAAAACTAATACACCCTCTGGTAGTACCTACAATCATGGCCCGGGACATTATTTTCGTTCTTTTTTTTCTTTTTAATTTATCATGTAATTTCTATAAATTTTTGCATAAGTGTATTTTTTCGATGTAATTGAAGTTAATGACAGCAAAGATGATACCTTCTGAATTTTAAGCTTTCATTAAAAATATGAAATATTGATAAAAAAAACCCAACAAAAAATGCAATTTCCAATTATTTAATAATTCATTAAAATTTATATCAAACTTGTTTCCATCATCACTCCTCCGAGGTACACGAGGAACGCTAAGGCAGGGATGAAATGAATTTTTCTTTTTCAATTTAGTTGATCGAATGTTAATCAACGAAAATTTGACATGGTCATTTATTAAATTGAATTATGTATTAAATTTTTATTTAACTTAAATAAGTATAAAAATAAAAAAACATTGAACCAGAAAAGTTAACTTCTGAAATAAAATTACATGTAAAATGGGTGAAAAGAAAAAAAATGGAATGCGCCTCGCACCTGTCAGAATTGATTTAAATATGTTCCAACAAAACGAAATTAATGATATATATCCGTGAAAATAATCGCCAAGTTTGAAGTAGAGTAGTCAAAAGCCAACGTTAATTCAAAGTGTTTGGACAGGCAGGCAAACACACATAAAATAGTAAATTATGTCGGCGTTTTTTTATTTTATTATAAATTAAATTTATATTACCCTAGACACATCTAAATTAGGTTTTTTTTTATTAGGTGCATGGACAACTTTCATGTATGTACAGGTTTAGGATAGAACTTTATTTTGTACAAATGCTAGAATATCGCAAAAATTTCAAAGAAGAATTTTTTAACAATTAAGCCTTAACGGACCAATGCCGCCATATAAGCGGCATATAAGCGGCATTGGTCCAGGTTAAGGGTTAATAAATTTTCACTAAAATATAAATATTTTCTTTTCTATACTTGATTTAAAAATGTTTAGTAAACAGTTTCTCTTCGTATAAAAAATAGCTTGGACCTGATGGGAAGTAAACTTGAAATACTTCCGAATCATTAAGGGTTAATTAATACACAACATTGGATTGGTATACTAAATTATAATATTTCAATCAAGAAACTAACTAACAGAAGTGTAAGTGCCGACCATTGGACGACAATTTTCTTCTTTTCAAAATAGTTCAAAATTGAAACTTGGATGTGGCTTTTCTCAGTTTTTTTGTATCAATAACAATCATCAGTCCTATCTGCTAAATTGGTAAGAATTATTCATAATAATTCCATAGCTATCATTTATTGGTCGTGAAAAAGTGGTCAGGATGAACTAGAGGCTTCACAATATCAACATTTTACACGTCAACAACTACATCAGGAAGGCCTTGCTGTTCTTTTGGATAAATATTCTTGTCATGATACCTACTGTTGTTTGAACCCTACAATTGTCAGAATAGCATAATTATTAACTATTAAAGTTGTTGTTTAATACTGTTTGGACTGTATGTTGAAAAATGTGAACAATTCCCTCAATAATAGACTCATTTTCATAAAACTTGGAATCTACATTCAGGATAGACTAACTGAGAAGATAGAATATGTCTCAACTCAATACAGGGTTATGAGGAGGGTCAAAACAGAAAAACCTCAATAATCGTTAGAAAAGCCGCGAGCATCATATACATATTTTCAATTATAAATATCTTTACAAATATTTAAATTTTTCAATTATTTGTTTAGCCTACAAATTTCGTATTCCTCCTCCATTCTTGAAGTTTCACTTCTAAGGCGCGTGGCGACCACGCATTCAATTTTTTTCATGTTTTATAATAGCGGTTTGTTTAGTCAATTAATGTTTTAACAATGAACCAATTCAGTTTGCCAAAATATAGAATGTAATCGATATCCTAACCACGATTTCTTACCAGATCGTCGATCGTCGATCTTGTTACTATTCCTTTGGTTTATTCAGATTTCATTACCGTTCCTTCCCTTTTCACTCGTTTTCCTAATTCCTTGTTTTTAAAATTTACCATTAGTATCAACATTTTGATCAATTGCTTTATATTTAATACAATTCAATCCCGGGATCACAATAAGGTACTTTTTTTGACCTTTCAAAATGGTTTATTAATATTTTTAATTGATTCACAGTAATGGATGTGTTTTGGGTATTAAGGTTTTCAAAGAAGAAAGCTCAAAATTTATGTCAAAAATGTTCAAAGAACATATTATAAGATATGTATGAGGTATAATTTTTGTTATTAGAGAATGAAAATGGAAAAAAAAAACATTTTCTGTTCATTTTAATAAAAAAACAGCATGAAAGAAAAATTCTAAAATGAAGATTATTGTATTTTCTTTTGAATTGTGTCGGAAAAAAAGAGATTAAATTAAATATGAATGAAATGAGGCATATCTATTTAATAACATCTACAAAAAAAAAAAACACTTTTCTAAATTCACATACTCGTTCGTCCATTTCGCGTTATTACACTATACCAAATATTGTATATACTGGCAACCCTCGCATAACGCGGGCTTGTACAACTCGGTTTTGTATAAAACACGATTTAGAAAATCCGTACAATATGAAAAGAGCCGGCAGACCGAAATTGCGATAGATTAATGGTGTTAATCAAGATGCTGTCAAAATCGGAGCAACGAACTGGAGGACAGCTGCAAGAAACAAAGATTCCTGGCGAAGCAGACTTGACTCCTACAATATGAAACACGAAAGTACGTATGCCATTCGTGATTTTTGTCGAACATAACCTTCGCCGAAGTATATAAAGTATCACAGCTAAGGAATAAACAACTCCACCAATTAGAGCAAAGTATCAGCAATTCCACTAAGAAAAGCACATAGAAACTACGTCCTTATCACTCTTATAAAATTTCAATCTGACTTTTTCTGGTGTTCGTGTATGCATATATGAATTTCAACACGTAAATGGCTATACATTTTTATTATTATTTTTATTATTATTATATGTAGAAAAAAGGATAAGGTTACAGTTAAAACACTTTTATTTTGATGAACAAAGCTCCTTTTTTATTTATCGTTTCTCAATGACGATCCAATGCAGGTTGCTTGACTCAAGCTCGTCCCTTTTTTTACATGAATTATCTTTCTTAATATATAGCCATCCTACAATCATGATTAATCTTTACTTAGGACTTGTTTCGAATGTTACCACACAACTCCACACGCATTATTTCAGGACTTATTTTCAGTCGGACTGAAAAAAAGTTTTATGGAGGCTCTAAAAATTTGACTTTTTTGTCAGTCCGACTGAAAATATGTCTTGAAATAAGTCCAATGGAGTCGTGGGGTTACCATGTATCTGTATAAACATGTTTACATTCTCGATAGTCCTTAACTTAACAATGATCATGTCTGCATTTTCTCTATATGAATCATGTTTCTTACATCTGATAGCCATCCGACACATGCATATGTATTACGCATGTATCAAAATCGAAGCAAAAATTAACACGACAAGGATAGGAAGTTAGGATACTTTTTTAATACTAACACTTCGCTTCCGCGGTTTACTATGGTTAATAGTAATCTTACTTTTTTTTTGGGTGGGTGATGGGAATAAAAGAAATTGCGATTTTGTATATGAATGCATTCTAAAAGATTAAATTTTGAAGATAGTGAAATAATAATAATTATACTTAAATTTAATGGAGTTACCGTTTAAATAAGATCTAGAGATGGTCATTTTTGTGATTATTATGAAATTTTGTTTGAGAAATTATTATTACTGTTAATCATGTTTTTTTCCATTTTTTCGGGAGGTTCATAAAGTAAGAAAAAACTCGCTTAAAATGTTTATTATTTTAATGGAAAAAAGACATTATTACAAATTGTTGTAAATAAGATTAAGAAAGAAATTATTTGGAAAAAGAAAATTTTAAAAAATTTATCAAATTGATGATTTTTCCGAAAAAAACATCTTAATTTGTTAAAAGCTTCGTATTTAAGATGTATTTATGGAAATGGAAAATGGCAAATAAGAATGTTTTTATGGAAATTGTTTAAATGGCATTTTTTTTTTGGGTGTAGACAAGAAATAATAATCTTTTTCTATTTTCGTGATTAAAGAGAATTAATAGAAACATGCTATCGCCATGAAGAGGTATATGGCAGCTTGTACTATACTAAGCTAAAACTATTGGATGGGCCAAGAAACCAGATACAAGCTTGGTCACTCGGCTTGGTTAAAACTTTTAATACATTCCTATATATAGTTATGAAGTTGCAGCATCAGACTACCATTTGTTGCGGAGAGTGGCATGCTGTCTAAAGTGTAGAAGGAACAGAGCGCACTAAGATAATTTTGATAGTGCATAAGTTGGTTCGCCTAAATACGTTAAATAAGCATAGTATTAGTTATTCAGTAGATCTACGTATACTGTCTCTGGTACATAGTTCTAAACTATTGATGATGAATTCGTAAAAACGTCGCTAAGAAGTATATACAACATAAAAGCTCAAAAATACTACTAATGGAGGACACGAAGAACATGGATCATCAAGTCGTTGATTTGCTTATACTGGATCATTTTTACAAGGTTGTTCTGTACTATTTTCAATGAATATGAAAACCTATCAACATTTAATTTCACCATTTTTATAATCAAATTTTGTGTGGTCTTAAAAATGAATTTCACAACAAAATATATAAAATTATGATTAATAATATTATGTGAAAAATTAGAATTCAATTTGGCACAAGTTTATTAAAATATCATAATTTAAATATTTCTTTATTCTAAAAAGAAATAAATTAATAACGATTTGTGATTATTCTGTCGTTAATAAATTTTTGATTTTAAATTTACTAGAAAAATATATATTCGGAATTAAATTCTCATTCTGATAGGATTATTGCAGACATATTTACCGAAATAAAAAAATAATTACGATATAAATGATTCATGAAAATAAATGTCATTCTCTAAAGTTGACAGGTGACAAAAGCTTACCCGAAAACATTTGAAATATAATGAAGTATAAATAAACGGTCAGTAACCCTTCTGCCACTTTTCACCTCTCTCAAAAATGGATATATATTTATCAATAATCTCATATGTCTGAAAATTTATTATATTACGATATTACGATCTAACAGCAACAGAAATCGGATGTATACAAGGTGTCTCATCTACATTACTTTGAAATTAAAATATGTTAAACATTTTGTTATTTATATAGATTTCAAAAATGTATTTTACTTAGCGATAGTATAGGCAGAGATAATGTGAAAGATAAAAATCCACCGAACAAATATACTTAATCGGAGCTTTTATTCCAAAAACATCTAATGTGCGCCTAATGTCACATATACAGTACAACATTTTCGTTTCTATATTCGAAAATATGAAATACAATGACAATTCTATCTTGTAAGTATTAGAGAGATTGAAAGGTATTTTAACTCGCTTTCTTATTTGCTTATCCAGTAAAAATCTTGCAATCGATTTTTAACTAACTTGCCGAATAGTTAGACATTTGCAACTTTTGGAATAGCTCAGAACACGATGACAATGCATTCTTTTAATACTTTTCGTCATCTTTAATTCATTTTCAGTAAATTTTCATGTGTTTGAAAGTTATTTCAGAAAAAAATTTTTTAAAAAATATTTATTAATACACAGAATTGTCAAATTTATATAATTCAACAGAAAATTTAAAAACGTGGTATATAAAAAGCTCGTTTTATTTTGTAATTATTCTAAAAAAACCTTTCAAAAATTTTGTACTAGAATTTTCAACAATCTATTCTATCATTTTTGCTATAGTTACATTTTGACTATATGCTTTTCTTTTAAAGACTCCTAATGTATTTCTGATATTTCTATTTTCACTTGTTTTAAGTTATTACATAGAAAAAGCTTTTCGTTCAAATACTCTAACTGCAAAAGCATGTACATATTTGGTATGTTCAAGAACTTTGTATTCCTTTTCATATCAACTAGTAACCAATCTGTAATTAACTGAATTACGAAAGGGATTGGTGAATCAATATTAACACGTTCACGGACGTGAATGCTATAGCATCATTTTCACTGTGATGCCAAATGAGATGAGCTTTTTACTGTCCGCGAACCTGTTAAGCCTTATATATAGAAAGTGTCACAATACACCTACAACTTCGCTAATAGAACAGTCGTTTAGTTAATACAAGTACTGTTTCATATGAGAAAAGAAAATTGTAATTTGTGTCAGTGTCCAGAATAGGTTGTTGTTCTTTCACATTATTACAAATGCTTTAACACCCTGTAGCATAAAAATATTTTAACATCATTTTATTGAGCTTATCCAAAATTAACCGATAAATCATTGAACGCCTCGTTTTCAAAAGAAGAGTTGATTATAAGAATCTATAATATGTTATTTTTGCATAAAAATCTATTTCGAAACCAGTTTTCATTTCATCTCGTGTTTTGAAGTTCTAATGATAATAATTTTAAAAGTTTTTTCTATTTCCCCGTGTAAATTTGAAATATCGCGAAATAGAAGAAAAAAAACAAGAAAACCGTCAACTTTGAAATCATTTCCTTTAAATTTTTATTTGCGATATATGTCCATATTGTAGAGAGAAAGACTTCAGGCCATTAGCGAATAGTTTAACGATCGTATTTTATTAGTACGGGGTGGGTGGATATATATTAAATGCTAAAATATCCTCAAAAAAAGAAGAGAATGAATAATTATGTTTTTTTTCTTGTTTAATGTTATATAAATTATGTTCTAAAGAGGTTTTCATATCTATAATAATATGCAAAAAGGTGAATAACAAAACTCCATTCTAAAAGGAAATTATATGCGAAAAATTATATTCTGATAACCGAAATATCTCTCTATGGAATTTGATATAGGTTGGCCCCGGCCCAACATAAATAACTAGAATAACAATTGTCATGTACGTAGACCGGTTTTTCTTTTTTTAGTTTACTTCATTTTAGTGTGAGAAATTCTCATTAACAGTTCATATATATCGGACAATTTAAGGGTCTTCATTTTGTGTCCTGAATTAATTAAAAAAAAACCTGGGAAAACGCACCTTATCGTCAAGGGATTTTATTGACGTATAAATCGGATCATTAATTCCATTATATGAGAATACAAGAGAGACCTTTGTATTTTTGGTATTATTACAAAACCGTTTGACAGGTTAGCCACTTTAAATGGGAATAGGCTCCTGGAATAAATGTTTTTGTACATTTCGTTGTGGAACAAAATTTTAATTTAAAAGGATTTGGTTATATAGTATATTCTTCCGGTAAAATGATTATTGTGAGAACCAAATAAACCCGAATTTGAACTAAAATTTTATTTGAAATTCATAAATTATCATTTTTTAATTGGGAATTTTTGATACAGGCTTCTGAATCTTATCATGGATATTGTTTTGCTATAAAAACCATGTGTCTTATGTAAAACAAGAGCTGACACTCTCTTATTATCGTTATGAATGGTTCACCGAATCACTGATCGTGTTTGTGTGGTCTCCGCGACTTTTTTGGATAGCTAATTAGACATTTGAAAATTGATGAAACAAATTTGAATTTTACTCAATTAAAATTCTGAGGATTTGTGTTTTCTAGTGTTTTGTTGTTGTAGCCTTATTTTATTTTTGTACTAATCTTAGAAAAGATATTTCTTCTGGATGATGATGATGATGAGCAAAAATGTTTTCGCTGATTTTCTTGTTTTTTTTTTTGTTTTCGCATACTATATACAATTCCACCTGATGGCAATTTATCTGCTAGAGATGTCATCGCTCCTGTCCACAAAAAGATATCATCTACCCTTCGTCTTGTTAGAGAGCTTGAGGATATATAGAAACCACTTGACTTGGATTATATATAGTATAGAAAATGTTTCCATACCCATGGCAGGCAGCATCAATATGGATGATATGCATGTACTGTACATATGTTGGGAAGTTGATTTCACAAAAATATGCATAATGATGACGATGATGGTAATGTTAAGATATCGCGTATACTATAGTGCAATTACATATAATTGTTCATAAAGAGTTTCAAAAAGAATGCATACTATATATATATACTTCACGAAAAGTGAATGATTCAAAGAGAACTTTTATAGGGTCATTAAAATTTTATTGCATGGGGTCAAAAATGCAGCATTTCATAATAATATAAGGAGAGAAATGAAAATGGGGACAGAAGTTGGAATGATTGAAAGAGAGCTAATTGCAAACAAGTACCGCAGTTTTTCTTGTTGAAAGAATGCATATATTTTTCTTTCTTATTTTATCTAAAAGAAAAAACTAATTTGTTTCTTCTTTTGATTTGTTTTGTTTTATGAAAAGGAAAAAATGGCGATGGTTTGGTGATGTATTGAAAAGTTGATAGATTCAAGAATCAAAGAATCCACCTAGTTTTTCTGAATGAAAGAAAATTGTGACTCAAGTTTTGCTTCATAAATATAAAAGTCTACAAATGCTATTTTAATGATGAATATGATATTTAAGGGAGACCATTTTAACTAAATAACTAATTAATTAAGGAACAGCTAATTGGCTGACTACAAACGTTTCTTAACATTTCTGAAGATGCAATTATTTGAGATTTCATAAATCTTCTGAAAATACTTTTTTTTTGGTTAAAAACTTGACTGAATATATAAAATCAATCTAAAATCGATTCAAAATCGTTACTAACAGAACTATACTTAAAGTAGAATGTGGAGTTTAATCATGATTGGAAGTAAATCGTATACTTTTTCGAGAGGATTTGGTTCATATCGGGTTACACGATTCCACTTCTGATTTTTAAAGAATTCATTTTTTAGTTGCACTTACCAAATTGGAAATAGTTCTTGGAGAATAATACCAACTACATATTTAGAAATTGGAACTAACGCTTTATTATATAAAATTGATTATCAAAGCTTTAAAGTTTATTTATAAAACGAAAAAGTTAATTCTTTAAAAACAAGTTTTAGGAACCGACTTTATTATTCTAGTGCTTATTAAAGTGTTGGAAACCTTTACAGCCTACTATTTACTGTCCAATGAAATTTTATTGCTTTATTATTTCTACTCGTAAACATTGATCCTGGTTTAACAGTTTTAGTCTCAGAAAATTTTAGTCCTATAGTTTGAACATTCGATACACCGGTTACTAGCTTTACCATTTTCTTAATAGTGAAAACACGATCAGTTTAAAAGAGTTCATGTTTAGCCCCGGATCAGTAAAATGGACATATTGGCGAATGGGTTTTTTTACTCCATAAATCATACTTCACATAAAAGTATCACAAAAATTTTCAATTGAGAAAATCAGCTAAGAATTTCATATATAGCCACTGTGAAGCCTCTGTGCCAATACTACTGGTACTATTTGAAAAACGTAATTTTTTTAAAAAATGTTTTCAAGTCAACGGTATTAACTAATAGAATTTAGGTCTCTTTTTAAATAGTTTTCTAAGACTATTTATGTTGATGATGTTTACCAAGAAAGCATTACAGCTCGCTGGCACGTGAAAAAAAGCTAAAATAATTGAAACACCCTGTCTAAAGTTTTCTTAAAGTAATGTTAATCAAATTTTGTTATCATTGAAAGTATGAAAGCGTTTGTAAACAAATGATAAACAGTTTGGTTCTAAGGAAAAAAGCATTACTAAATGTAAATGAATGTTGGATGAATCTGCCAAGGCACCTATGATTATTATCATTTGCTAATTATTGGAACACTTATCGTTCGAAACTACATATTACCTTATATGACGGTCTATTATCTATCTGTTTGTTTGTTAATTGTTTCTTTCTTCGAAGAAGGTGTGATTTTTAATATTTCCCAATAAAATAATCACAAATTGGAATCGTGTGTAAGAATTTTTGTGCTATGAAAGAACATTTTACACTATAAGAAGTCGTAAACGGAAAAATCTTTTTTATACCATATTTAATTCAGTTTATATCCGATTTTCTTTATAGATTTTATCAGTCTAAATAAAAAAATGTGTTAATAATAAAATAATTATGATAAGAATAATAAAATGGAATGCCAAAAGGGCGTCCTTTCTTTGCAAAAATCTCATTCAATCGTAAATTTTGTTATTACTTCGAAATCAATTAGTAAAATATACAAAATATTTCCATTTTTGGGTGTCAGACCTCTTCCTTCGAGGCTGAATGGTCATTACATTTATTAGCCAAGCTCTTCAGTTTATATATAGTATATTTATATGACAGCGGGACTTCAGCAATTTCAATTCATTTAACTGTTGGAGATCACATGCTGTGGTTATTTACTGTTTAATTTTGTTACTTTAGTTTTTCTTCTTCGTATTAAATACAAAAGATCGAAGATGACGTTGATGATGATCATTTTAAGCACAACTCTTTTTTTTATTGAACGTTAATATTTTCAATGCAATATTTTATTGTATGCAATTTTTCAAGTTGAAAATTTTGCACAGAAAGATAAAAGATATAAACGCATTTTTTTTGTCTTCATTTCAAAATTTATCGAACTGACAAACTTTATGGAATTTGATTAAAAGTTTCTTTTCACAATTAGACAAGCGAAAAGTTATGATTGGTAACCACGGCAAAAAAATATATATGAAATAACCAATCATAAATCTCATTTCGAAGGCTTCTTTTAAGTCCAGTATTAAATTTTCATTGAAATGCATTTTGGTGAAAGAAGATTATTAGTTGAGAGGATCGTAATGATTATTTGTGATGCCTTTCGTATATCGGCAGAAAATTGCTAAGGATGCAGTTTATTTAATTGTTGTTGTAAGTACCCACCTCAATCGGTATTGTATTGGAATTAGCTTTCTTTAATATACGTTTACAAATTTATGTCAGAATTTTATTTTCAAGTGAGGAAAAATCTCATAAAATTTAGTAATTTATTGCTCAGAAAAACGGCCATTAGTCAATTAATATAGTTGAATGTGATATTTGCAAGTAATGTAATGAGGTGTAGACGACCACCATGGATATCATTTTCGTTTGACAAGTAAAGGTCACAAGGTAGATCTTGAGTTTTTTGATGGGCTAACACTGAATAAAAGCTAATTGAAAATATGGAGATACATGCTTTTACGTTCGTATAAATGAACTTTATTGTTATGACAGGATTAGGAAAAAACTGGTTTGAAATAACTGGATATTGCACGTATATTTGAAGCTAGTTTCATAGACTTGATTCTTTAAGCTAGTTCTGTAAACGTTAAATATCGAATTCGAGTTTTTCTTAGTACTTTTATAATAAATAAAATATAATAATTTGCGCATGCTGATAAGTATCTTCACATGATTAAACCGGAAAATGGAACTAGGGATATGAAACAAGCAAAAAATGGTTATAAAACTAAGTTAATTTGGACTACTTCATAATAGATTCCAAATTTAAGATGGTTGCTGGTTTAAACTAGATAAATGAGCTTAGTCTGTCGCAGATTTTAGGTTGAAAGATCATTGAGATGCCTACATAAAAAATTATAATAGAAAATAATTTATTTCAATCTCTGCCGAACTCCTTCAATGGTGTAAAATTTGCTTATTTCGGTTTTTCACCGAAAAAACGCAAAAATTCTTCGTGAGAGGGATAATGGGACTACCATGAAAATGATAAAGGGTTATCGACAAAAATCGAAAATATTCAGTTTCATTAAGATTTTATTTTGTCAAGAAAAATTCACCTTGATTTTCACAGAAAAAAAAACACATAGGCTTTCTGGGCCAATAAAGGAAAAAAATAGGCCAAGTTAAAAAAAATAGCACATGTTTTACTGTGCTTTGATTCGGATTTTTGATTTAATGAATTTCTGTAACTTTTTTCATGTATAATAAAATTCGACAAATATTATTCAGAGTTATTAATTTAAAAGCTCATGTAAACATCCCACAAACAGTCAGATAAAATGTCATGAGTGGAAACATGTAATTCGATTGAATGTAAATCGTATCGAAAATACAATATATTACCATCCTCATGCTTTTTTCGATAAGATTTGATTCAAATGGAATTGCACGATTGGGCCCAGGCTTGTAACTAGATTAGGGCTAGCATTTTGCGGTCCTCCAAGAAAATTTGAAGAATACTTCGATAGATTTAGAAATACAGATTTATGATACGAGCCTTTGATATTTAAAAGGCTGATTTTAACCCGGTTCACAGTGGACTAAAAAATTCTAATACTAATATAAAAACATATAGTAATGTAAAATCTGAAAAGCCGTCAACAAAAAAACGTCAAAACTTTCTGGTCACCCTGTTTTTTTTTTTATAACTTTGCTCCCCCTTGGTCGATTTTACTGAAATGCAATACCAAACCAAGTTAAGGAAGAACAAACTCACATTGTAAATTTCATCAAAATTGGATGACGCGTTTTTGAGTTATATTGTAAACGGACGGATGGACATGCAGGAATCTAAGATAACTTCTGATTCTCTACACAAACTTGAAACCCTTCAGGGATGAATATTTCGATGTATTACAAATCTAGTAAAATAACTAATATATGTATATAATGATAAAAAATTCGACTCACCTTTCTACAAACACGGTTAAATCATTTCAGTTAATCCCTTTCAATTCTGATTAGCCTAAATTAAAAAAATTCGATTTGTTTTTTTTTCTCTCCAAATCGAACAAACAAATCAAAACAATATTCTTATCCGACACAACAAAATAAAAAAACAAAAACAATATAGAAAAAAAAACTAGAAGAAAGCCAATATATTTTCAATTCAATTGTGTTAATGACACTAATACATGCTCCAAAAGCCGGTAGCTGCCGGCAGTTCCAAGAATACCACAGAAAAAAAAATCAAATCAAAACAGTATTTAAGATGATTTGATAGTTCCTCTTCTATATTTAATCCGGATTTGTTTCAAGGACTTTCGAAAAGAGGTGATTACACGAGAAAATGAAAATACCAATAATAACGGCTAATACACACTAAAAACACAATAATAAAGAAAAACACATTTCACTCGGAAAATTTTGAAGGGCACACACAAAAATATGGCACTTGTAGGATTCCGGCATCCGCTAAAAACCAATTTCCAGCCGGCCTTAAACACTATGAACTTGACGTTATCATTCCTTATCCTTTTTCAGAAACGAATTATTTAAATTAAATTTTTCGGCAATTGTTTTTTTTTTTTTTTGTCTATAAATAGTTTTTAGTTTAGTTTTTTTGTTCTGTTTTTCTCCACTTCTCGTTTCACATGAAAATGGGAGAGGACCCTGACTGTGGGATCCCGTAACACGTCCAATAAATTGTTTATAAAAACAACACAACAACAACAGAAATTTCAAATTTGCCAAGAGAAAAAGTGTAAAACAATGGTTTTTTTTTTAATAAAAATCAAGAAAAAAACGCAAAAAAATGCAATCGCGACAAACGTCCTCCCACTATTGAAGTGACTACAAAACTGAGGGCAAATTAATGAGAATTTCAATCGACCGAGGACAACAACAACAACGAAAACAAAAACAACAAAAAAAACATGAAAAAAACGTGTTTCTCCGGTTGAATAAATTCGAAAACTCCACACAAATTTGTTGTCGTTTTTTTTTTTTTTTTTAGTATCCAACAAAACTCCAAAGCATGCTTGAAAAAAGTTCTTCAAGTTAAATAAAAATTCCGTCCATTTGGTGCCGGCGAACGCGTTCTTGACGGAGTTTTCGTATAGAGATTTTCCTCGTCGTAAATGAAATCAAAAACTAAATCTAAAAACAACGAAAATAAGAGCACCAGCAAAACTGGTACTGTTCTGGGGTTAAAAAAAAAATCCCATAAAAATACAAGAATCCCACTAAAAAATGGGAGAATTAAGTAAATCCGGAGAGTTTGTAGGAGAAAATTAGAAACGTATTCTCATAGTGGAGAACGACCCCCCTTTTTTAATCGTGGGAACACGCTCTCTTTGAAATGCGATTGTGTGATTCAATGGAGATGCACATTTGTTGGTAAGTTAGTTAAATGGGGAGCGCACTTAGTCATTGAGCATGTTTTAAAATTGGCTCAATAGATGGCGAAGGGGTAATAATTCTCCAACTGATGCTACTTGCAGTTTTTAGAAGATGTTCCAGCATTCATGCATTTTTCTATGCAGTTTGATGGAAGCAATACAAATGCATTCGAAATCATTTTTGTTGCATTTTTGTACGTTCCCAAAAGCTTTATCCAATGCCTATAATGACCATGTCGATGCACGAGTATATTTTTAACACTTGTTGCTTTAAAAATAAAATCCGTCGAAAAGCTTTAGGGCAGTTTGTACGTCATGAACATGAAAAATTTGTTTAAATTTGGTGTAATTAAATTTTTTAAAGCTTTTATAATATTTGCAACTCTTTTTTTTTGATACAATTAACTTTCATGTTCAAAAAGAAAAACATGTCTTTTTTTCTTGTGAACGATGGCAACATCAAAAGACGAAATCAGTAGCAAAAGCACTCATAAACACCTCAAGTGTTAAATGCCAGGCGACCGTCCATTGGAAATACTTGACAGCTTAATTAAAAGCCCTCACAAACCGTCAAACCACATAGAAGGCAAAAAAAAAAAAAACTTTGATGGATGTTAAATGACGATATATGGTGATGATGCGATGGTGGTGTTATTCATTTTGGACTCCTCCCCAAAACTTTTTTGTGGATCCCACATAAAAAGACTTTTTTTTTCTTCTGTTTGATAAAAACATATGCTTTTAAGCTTTTGAAAAATGTGTAGCTGTTTTTTTGTTTGTGATTATAAAATCAACCACATAGGTGAAAAAATCACCGAAGAAGAACAAATTTTACATCTTTGTCTGGAAAAGCATATGGTTAACTTCATATTAGATGTCATACAGTCTCCTGGATGCATGTCAATATGAGATTTTCATGTATATGAAAGCCGACCAAGTTTGAAAAAGGAAATTGTTTTCATCTTGTTGACAACATAAGACCCAAAAACAAAATGTATTAGATTTTCGATTAATCCGGAAGTTAGTTTTGAGGTGAACTAAATGGATTCAAAGGAATCTGGTTTAGGATTATGAATTTATGACTTTTTGTGAGATTTAAATTTGCTTTTTGAAAAATGTATTTAAATTAAATTGGTTGTAATCAAATTTTTATATTAATCTTTGGAAAATTTGGAGGATTTCTTTGTTATGTGGAAAACAGTTTTAACATACTATCAACTAAAGAGGCGTCCAAACGCACAGTTTTTTACTCAGGTTTGCCTGCGCAAATCAGATTTGCGCATGCAAAACTGAACGTCTGGACAAGTCACAGTTCGTTTGCGCAGGCAAGAGTGCGGCTTGTGCGATTTTCAGATCGTGTCTGAAAAATAACTGTGATACGTGCATGCAAATCGTAGCGTGTGGACGAAAGCTCATTATTTTATACAGTTTTCATGCAATTGCGAAAGGCGGAAGGTACGAAAATGTTTTCAAGAGACTTTTTAGAGGAGTTTAGCTTAAACTATTCATTATTAAAAGTTCTAAGCACAATATCTTGACATTAAAAAGTTCCAAAGAAAACTGTGTAAAAATATGGAAAAGACGGTATCGTGTGGACACAAAATTTGCGCAGGCTTTCCCAGAGAAAAACTACGCAAACTACGACTGTGCAAAAAGACTGAGCGTTTGGACCGTACTTAAGAGTTTTCGTTTAGATCCCTGGACAAGAATTTTTAGGGTTTGCATTAGAAGAATAAGGTTATCTGCTTTTTAAGATCAATTTTAGCTTCATTGGTTCCTTCAATTTCTATTTTATACTGTTCTAGACACATCTAAGATTTTAATTACGGTAATTATTTTTTAATGATTCTTTTGGATCACACACCTTTCTGATCAATATTATGTAAATAGGCGACTTTATAGAGTTATAATGACGGATTGGACGATAGTCATTGATACTGGGCTTATGTTTCTAAATTTGTTTTGCCGATTAACCCCTTTTCAGAAAAAAAAATTACTCAGCGCCTTCCTGGAAATCTATTTTCGTGAAGCGAGGAACAAGGAAGATACAGTGACAAAGTTGTTTTCTTTTATGTATCTACATTTCTATCTACTCGAGCCTACTACCGTCCCTTTGGATTGCTCCAGTGGTCATCAGGAAGCGTTTTCGACCATTTTGGAAAACACTGGTCTAGAGGTTTAAACAGGTTTGATTGTATAGTAGTTAAGTTATCATATTCTTATAATTAATGTCCATTACGGACATATACGGTATTTATAAAGTCAAATTATTGTGAATGTCAAACGTCAGTTCTTTACGTCTTCCTTAAATACGTCTTTTAATTCCGGCATTTCATCCTGAATATTGAATATATATCGCATGTCAAAGAAAAGATTTAATACCAATATTCCTGTACAAAATTTCACTTACAAACCAATAAATTAATACATTTTCATATTCCTGTTTTTTTTTCTTCTTAAATGATTTTCCTTCAAAGATTTATTTAGTTTTCTTTAAAATATGTTTCAACTAAATTAATTTATTTCAAATAATTTAACATATTTATTTATTTGTGCAAAAACTATTTTCGTAAATTTCCATTTCTCGAAACAAGAAATGACAGTACAGCACTTTAGTTTTATAAATTTAGTTCAATTCAGGTTGGTATATATCCAGGTGATTGTTATCCATGGAATTCCATTAAAATTGCAAATGGTTTAAAACATTCCAAAGGATTGGGGTTTTTTTTTGTTGTACATGAAACTTGAAATGTATTAGGAATATAATGGATATTCGAGAAGAAGACGACAACAGCAAATTGCTGTACCATTAGTTTGAAAAATTTGCTAATCTGTCAACTGGATCTTTCTACCCACCACAACCGAGATATACAAGAGAGTATATTTTACAAACAACAGTTTTTCACCATTTTCCAGCATCGTATATGCAATTTCAATTATTGCTTGGTGATGTGCAATTATTTATTTAGATACGACTTTTTTTTGTTGGTGCTGTCGGTATTCAAAAACGTAATTGTTGCTATTAACTTTAAATGGATGACATAAGATTTTAGATATTTCTTTTTTTTGTAGCGATTTGAAGAAAATCAAGAAAATTTTTTTAAAGAAATTGTACAAGATATTTGGCCACCGGAATTTATGTCAGAAAATGATAAATTTGAACATTGGAAATGTCTTATTTTTGATGTAATTCAGCGTGGTAAATAGCAGTGACATTTATAGGGTTTAAAATAAATGATGATTCGACGTAATATTTTTTTATTGGAGAGTGTTATTTACCAATATGTCTGAACAACACATTTCCAGTTAGGCCTGAGGCTTTATATATGGTAGTTCAATGAGTGTACTTTCGGGCAGATGTAAATGCCATACATGTTGTTTAGATTATAAATATGTTAACATAAGTGCTGTAAGCTGGAAAACAATACTAATTTGTTTTTACGTGGACAAATTTCTAGTTAGTCTATACAGCATTTCTATGATTAATACTTTCTCTATGTATAGTGTAGTGAAATATGTGCATATAGTATTTTGAATAATGGAATGTTTCTTTAAAATTTTTGTAATGAAAGTCCTTCCGTTCATTTGGAAATTTTGAACCGGGCTAAAATATGCAAATAAATATTAACTTTCTTGTTATTTATAATCTCAACCACAAGTGGATGATTCCTCTCTGATATAGTTAGAACAACTAGAAAAAACATTTCATGGGGTGCGTAAAATGGATTGGCTAGACCTGGTTTAAAGACTAAATTGTTCATATTTCTTATGAAATTTCTGAAGTCAGTAATCGAATCTGATCCTTCCGAGTACTATTAAAATGCAAATTTTCGCGAACGCACGGCTTGTCTAAATCTACCAAATTACAGCTACTGTTCTAGAAGGGCTAGGAAGATGAAAATAAGTGCATAATCCGTTTCATCGAAATTAAGTAGCAATATGTCCGTCCATCCGCTTCTTTAAATCGGTATAAAAATCTAAATGGAAGGCCGGAATTCCATGAAACTTTCATCATTTTGGTGTTGCGTCAAATGCTAGATGGTGCTAGATTCTGGTCGAAATTAATACATGGCTACTATTTGCTAACGCTTTTTTTGTCTAAAAATGACAAAATTTTGTGTCCACGGTGCAGTCTAAACTGCTGGGCCGATTTTGACAAAATTTATACTGTTTATGTATTGGAACCTAACTAATCAGTTCGAAGATTAGTTTTTGGCCCATGATAGACTATGGCAACACTGTCTAAGAATACGTTTTGTCCATTTTTTTCATTTTTGTATATATATTAAATATTACCTAAATTTTATTTAATATTTTGATTAGATTCCGTTTTTTTTTCTTTACTTAAAATCAGTGTTAAGATAAATTCAAAATCTGAAATTGCATTTAGCTAAAATGATTTTTGTTTTTCCCACATATGTATATATGTGATTTTAACAATACACAATCTCTCACGTTATTTTGTTGTGCTCGTTAACAAACTAACTTTAAGTAAATGGTTTGTATTTGGACGAGTACCATATAATATATAAGTGCTTGGAAATTACGCAAAACACATCATTAAATTCTGAATTAAAAGAAAAACAACAAGAAAAATATCTACAAACTGTTTTTAATTGACTTCACTTAGAATTTAACGAATACACGCAAACCATTTTAGATTCATTTCCTTTGCCCTTTTTTTTAATATCATCAATTAAAACAATATACACAAACTAATATAAGTTAGTTATAGCAACTTTAGTTTTAGTTCAGTTTTCTTTTCACTTTCTTATACAATTTCGAGCAGTTGAGTTGGCTGTACAAACAAAATATATTACAGATTGCGAATTCAAATATGAGAAATAATAGTACAGGAAAGTTGTCTTTGCTAAAAATGTACATAAAATGTTTAAGTAATTATTTGGCAGCTATCTATTATATAAAAAAGTTTTCTCCGCAAATCATTTATAAATAAAATAAAATAAATACTTTTAGGCAAATTGTATGCATACTTTTAGGTGAATTACTCTATAATATAAAATATTTATTTTCCGCATATTTATAATTATAAATAATTGAAGTATGCATTCTTTTAGGCGAATATATTCCAGGACCTACTTTTATAAATGAATTTAAATATACATAACTTACAAATTAAAAACGAAGAATAGAAAATTTAGCATCTTGAACAATTGACCCGGAGAGAAAAAGAAAAAGATAATCTTATTCCAGCGTTAAAGAAAATAAAACAAGTAAAAAACAAAAGAATATAATAACCTTAATAAATTTTTTGGTTGTTGTTTATACACACAGGGGTTAGTGAGTGAAGCGAGCAGTAATAGTTTAAAGGAATATTAAACTTGAAAAATAGTATATAAGAAAGTTGGGTAGTGTAGTTTGCCATACCACATATTTTTCTTTTTTTTTTTGGTATAAATGAAGGAGTTTTTCTCTCTAATACAGTATATTCTCGCCCTCGTCATCTCTTTTATCTTTGAATATGGCGTGACTAGACCTGGTGCAGCTGTTAATTGCATGTTTTATGCCCCGAAATAAAATGCAACCAAGTTCATTTTTTATAGATTTTTATTATTTTATATTTTGATTGTACATTTTATTGTTGTTAGTTAGTTAGTTGCCACTTTACTTTAATTGTTTCACTACGATTTCGATCCGTTTTCTGTAACAGTATTAAAACAAATGAAATGGAATTCGGTATTTATGAATAAAAACATGCATGTTTATATACTTTTGTAGAAGAATATTATCTTTAGATTTATTTCTTTAATAATATTCAAAGGAAAATTGTGTTTTCCAATGGTGGACCGAATTTTTTAGGTGTACAAGGAATGGAAGAAAGAGTGAGTATGCGACAAGCTGGAGAATTACCTTATAAATATAACTGTGTTCAAAATTTTCTGCAATCAACTATTACGTATTAAAAGAGAAGATTTGTAAGATCGAGGAGTCAAAATTCGATGGAGATTTGGACTATCATATATTGGAAACAGAGGTTACAAATATCGAGTCCAAATCTAATCGAGAACAGAAAATCGAGTTCAGAATTGACTTGAGATCAACTTGAAACTCAACCCGCATTTTCTAGCTTTACCAGATTGAAAGATTGACTTTAAATCGTCTTCAAATCAACGTCAATTTCATAGAATAAACTAATTTTTGTTTTCTAGGTTATGTTTCACCTTTTTTCATATTCCATTTTAAATTTTCAAGCCGATTTGAATTCGATCTGGGTTTACATGCAAATTTCAAGTCGATCAGAAAAATTTTTAGTTTCAACCTGGTTTGTAATCCCCATGTATACGGGGTAAATGTTAACCTAGTCTCTTTTCAATGAGGTTTGACATATGTTTCAGTTTAGTTGTTTCAATTTTGTTACAGACAATTATGGGAACTTAAAATAGTATTAATGTTGGATTAACATCAGTTCTGAGTTAATGTCAGAGTTAAGAAAAGTGTTTTGGGAACTATGTAGTAGGAATTTTAGGTAGTATTTCTACACTCCACATTCAATAGATTTCGGTATCGAAACTAGCATTGGTAATTAATTATTTCTAATTAAATTAATCAATTATTTCAACATATTATTTTACGTGCCAAGACGTTAAGAGAAACATAAAATTCTTGTGAAACTCTGTATTTCAGGATATACCCTGTATATGACAAAATAAAATTACAAGGAAATTATATGCCATAATTGCCTTTACACGTACACTTTTTTTCTTCTTCATAATTATAAATAATGTCTGTTTAGATTAATATAATGCAAGATCAAATGAGAATTTATTAAATGACTAAAAATTTGACATGTTTTTTTCCTTCATATATATTCATCATTTTAGGATTTCTTCTGTCATCATCATCATCGTTGTTGCCGTCGTGCCAATCTTCACTCAATTTCAATGTCGACGTCGTCATTATTCCTATATAGATTGGCTACCATATTAAATTGCCTTGACATGTTATTCATACCGAAAACGTATCCAATATAATAACATATATTGTACTTTTTTTTTGTTATTTTTTTGTAATTGAAACATACTATCTGAAGGCTCATTTTGTGCCTGTTTTTTTTTTTTCAAACATAATATTGGAACGTGCAATAATGTTAAGAAACGTTTAAAGACATTCTGATGTCATAACATGTCACGAAATTCTTTCTTATTTTATAATATATGTGAACATGACACCGAGAACTCATATGCATATTTTAGATACAATATATGATTCGTTTTTTGTAAAAAATAGATCCTTGGAAATAGTATTGATATAGAAGACTTTGACTATTTCAAAGATTGTAAGATTTATATGCATATGGAGGACATTGATCGAAATTTTTCTCTAAATAAATGAATGAAATCAGAAAGAAATCTGAATGTCTAAGAAAGTCACGAGAATTTCTGATCGAATTTAAGTGCTGATGTGAAATAGATTTTGAAAACAGAAAAAAAATCGTGATATAAACTATATTGCCTCATATTGGAATCTCATACTTTTTTTTTCTTCATTTGTGGTGTAATCGGCTACTGAAAATGATATGTGTGAGATTATATGGTATTTTATTGGAATTGATTTCTTCTATTCCAATTTCTTTGTAAATAATATTTTGAAAAATTAATGTAGATACGTCTATCACGATTTTTGAGACATTAATAAGGTAGCAAAATCTTCAATTGTAAAGTGTTCGCAAAATTGTTCAAAGTCGTGATATTATTCGTAATTGGAATTTTAATAGTTCAGTTCCATTTTTGCATGCAAGTACATACATATATTCAATATGAAATAGAAGATTCTGTGCCAAAGCAACTGAAAAAGACATTTTATTAAAAAAAAAAAAAATTAAAGAAGTTGAAAAGGCAATTTTCTTTTTGGCCTCCTGACTGGGCTGGAGTCCAAATTATCTTACAGTCAATCCAGTCAATGGTTTTCAAGAAATCTTTATATTATTTTAAATTTTGTATATGAACAATTATATTGATGTTGTCTAATTTAATGTAGAAAGTTAAGACTATATTGAAATTCTTCATTAAAAACATACAGGAACTTAAAATCGGCCTATAGTCGATGTTTTGATGCCCTATGGTAGAAATTGGACAGAAAAACTGTCAAAACTTACAATATTTCAAGATTTTTTCTTCGTAACTTTGTTTCCTCTTTTCAAAATTTTTCTAATTTGCAGGTAACCTAAACCATAATAGTGTAAATCTAATTTACAAATTTTATTCAAATCGGTGTATTAGTTTTTAAAGTAAATAAAAAAAACTTTATGAATAACCTGATTTTCTCCTAGGGTTATTTCTTTCTCCACTATCCTTGCACCGATTTTAGTGAAATTTAGTATGGTATCGTCTATTCATATAGTTAAGAAATTAGACTAATTTAAACAAAATTGCTTTACAAATTTTACAATTAAATCCGAAGAAACATATAAAAAAATGACAAAACTTTCTGGTCACCCTGGTTTTTCGTTTATAACTTTACTCAACCTGGATCGATTTTGCTGAAATGCAATACCAAACTAAGGTAAGGAAGTAGCAACTCATATTGTAAATTTCATCAAAATCTGATAATGCGTTTTTGAGTTATCTTGTACACGGGCGGACGGACGTACACGCATAAATCGACATAACTTTTGATTGTCTACACAACTATACCCTTGAAAGCTTTCTACGACGAATATTTCGATGCCTTACAAATGGAGTGACAAAACTAATATACTCTCTAGTAGTACCTACCATAGGGCATAAACAAGGTTACAGGAATTTTCACACGAATTTTCCAGATTCCTTATTCATTCATCTATACTCAGAAATTTCTTTAACGATCAGGGTTTTTTTATAGAATGGATGGGATCGTGCCATTGTCGAAAAAATTTTTGGTGCAAAACAGACCTTTTTGGAAATTCATTATATTTTTATGTTTTCAAACAATTTGATTGAGATCAAAAGTGAGTAATTTTAATAATAAGAAATTTTTTTCTTTTTTTAAATAGAACAAGAATAATTGTGTAAGATTGAAATTGAAATAAAATACATGAATTCACACCTAAATAGATTGTTATATGAATTTTCTTAAAGCTCTTAAAATAATCTTTTAAATTTAGAATTAAATTTAATAAATGTAATTTTTTCACAACTATTTATTTTCCAACATGTTCAAACAATTATTGTCATTTATTACAATTACTTTAATCGTGTACCTTTAAGCTTTTCCCATTTATATATTAAAAATATGATTTTCATATTACATTTTAGCATCTAATACTTTTCACATAATTGAAACATGAAAGGACAGAGTTTATTTTCACATATATAGAAATAAAATTTGATAATATGAAAGGAAAAATACAGTTTATACAAATTGATCTTTCCTAAGTTAACAGTTAGTCTTACTAATATGTGCACAAGATAACTTTAAGCAATTCCTAAGGAATAGTATCTTTATTTCTTGTTAGTTTTACAAATCCTAAATCTATTTCTTAGGGGCTCTGCTCCTTATCCTTAACTCTTTTTATGATTACTTATTGTATAAATAGTATGTAAACTTTTGATGTTACTTAAGAAGATATTCAAATATTCAATTTTGATATCTAAGATCTTTCATAATTTCGTTATCTCGCCGATAGATGGATAACAATTTCGCCATTTTGATGAAGAAAAATTATACTGTTTTAGTTCGAATACAATTGATAGTCACTGTATATATCTATTTCGATATTACATATTTATCTTGTTTTACAAATATTTGTACTGACTACAATATAACCTATGTAGATCACTAAGTATAACACCCACATATATTGCAATCACTTACAGCTTAACAATTTTATAACCATAACTCGAATTTATATATAAGAAAAGTGGAAAAATATCCAAGTACAAGATCGCATATCTCTTCAACAATGAAATAGTCGAATGATAAAGTATATATCTTAAAGAAAAAACTGTTTAATACAACAATTATAATAGTTGAATAACTTCAAAACGCAATCATTTCTATGTTAGTTTTTTTTTCTCTTCTTTTTCTAAAAGTGGTGAAACTTGTTCACGGGACAATGAAGTCATTTTCAAAATAAATACTTTCAACAGTCCCATTGTTTAGTGATCTCAATTAATCAACAGGAAAAGAAACAAATATTCAAGAAATCTTATCGTAAAAAGATAACTACATGAAAAGTAACATAACAAATCATTCTTGATCGTACAATATAGATAATGACCATAGAAGAGATTTGTCATTTTGTCGTTTTTTTTTAAAATGATCATTAAATTATTGTCGAAAATTTCTATGGTCCAAAGAAAAATTGTACATTTATCAGAAATTATTTTGACCACAATCCATCATGGTAATTCGACCAAAACGGACTCGTTGGACTCATCACGATCGTAAATTTTTATATAAATGATCGTACTTTTCTGTAAAATATTGAATAGGATAAGAAGAAAATCAAAAATACCACACTCCCGAAATTTTGTGCAAAAACCAATTGCATTCTAAGAATAAATTTCTATATAATAAGACATGCAGTGTACCTTACTGGGTGGTCTTGAGCGATTTTTTTCTGTCTTGTTCTCAACTTACTTGTAATATAATTTTTATAAATATATTAAAGAATTTTGCAAAAAAGCACAACGAACCAATTCACTGGTATTACTCGTTGTTGTTGTAATATTATTGAAAAAGAAAATTTTATGATTTGTAAGCGGATTAACCGCACTTTTGCGCCTTGCCAATAATTTGTACGTTTCGTTTTTTTTTGCGCTTCACTATATTGATCTTGTACGAATAAAATATGATCGCACTGTGTAATCGCCTTATGAGGCAACTGACGCTTCACGATTTGTATTTTAATTCCTTGAACTGCTACTGAAATTCAAAAAAAGAAAAAGAAAAAACTCTATGGGATTTATTCAAATGCAGAATATTCGAAGTGATCTTTTGCTTGGAAAGATCAGTTTTCTGAGTTTATTTCTTTTTTCGTCTTTTTCTTATAGTATATGTAATGGTGTACTCATCACAGAGTTCAATTAATTGGATTTAATGTCAGAAGGATTTAATGAAACGATCAATTATGAATTAAATTTGTATACTATTTATAAGAAGGTATTGACTTGCTTCAAGGACGCGTGAAGATCTTTCTAAGAATTTTTTTTGAAATATAAATAATTGTGAATAGTCGAGAACTGGTACTGTAACTGGCTCTCATCAGTTACTAAAACGGGGTATCTAACCGATTGTGATCCATTCAGTACTGTACTGGAGATGTTCAATTGGTTTTTGTTTACTTTTGTTAACTATTCAATTGTATTAAATGCCTAAAATTCCAAATTTACCAAAATAAACTTGAAATTATGACTCGAATTAGCGCAAAGCTCAAATTACAAAAATATTAGTCACTTTTTCG
The DNA here is from genome assembly GCA_963422695.1 of Xylophagus ater. Taxonomy (NCBI): domain Eukaryota; kingdom Metazoa; phylum Arthropoda; class Insecta; order Diptera; family Xylophagidae; genus Xylophagus; species Xylophagus ater. Next base: position 7,845,923 of record OY730478.1, read on the forward strand.
ATTTATAAAATTTCTTAACAAGTTTTTCTTATTCCAAATTTTCGATTTAATAACCGAGACCTGATTTGTGGCGTCAAAGAATGTCTTTAAACTTATTAATTTTAACAGATATTATATCTTTTAGTAAAATTTTTGATATGGTCATTGATTAAGAATTCCTGAAATTTAAATATATAATCAAAATTGTTCATAATAAACGTATCTAATTGACAAAATTTGTTGAATTTAGTGAAAAGGAAAATTTCTCAAGCTGACATTTAACTGATGTTTACCAAAAAAAAAAAAAAAAAACGACGAAGAAGAAAAATGAATTCCAATTATCATGACCAAGAAATTGAAAACATTTTTGAAATGGAAACGAATTTAAAGAAAAAAAACTAAAAAACTTTCAACTAAGTTTAAATGTTGAAATATGTTCAAAAGTATATATCCGAACATGTAAGATGCCAACCATTTCATTGGAAAACTTGTAAAACTACTTAAGCTGTTCCAAACCGGGCAACCGAAAATGATGCTCATCAACAATCCTGAACTGACATCAACAGAGATCCTCATTTAATCTCAGAGAAGAGATATGCCGCAAGGTTAATTTTTATACTGAAGGAAAAAGGTATTAAAATGATTTCACATATATTTATATATATGAAGATTCTTGTTTTATGGGAAGAAGGAAAAAAAAAACAGTACTATGCCAAAAGGCAAACGTTCAAAATTGGAATAAATATGTGCAGAACTTTAAAAAACAAGACAAAATGAAATATCCAACAAAGAATTACGAAAAAAACTTTAAGTAACAAAAGCATCTTAAGAAGAAGAGTTTTAATTATTTAAAAAAAAAAAATTCTGAAACAAAAATTAATTCAATATCCTAAATAATAAGGGATTTGTAAAATCGAAAGAAATAAAAAGTCCTACATGTTTTGGGATTTAATTCCAGAAGTCCAGAGAAAACAAAGAGGTTCCAACGATATGAAGGGTGAATTTAATTGGTAAATTGTGTTCTTTTAAATTCCATATATTGTAATGACAGAAAAGAGTGCTAAATACGATGGCCACCTGTTTTAATTCCGACAGTGTAACACTTTATAATATATACATATGTGCATGTACCACAGGCATTTGTAACAGGAATTCATTTAACTTAATGGAATTAAATAGATCAGCCCCGAATGGATTTGTGTATTAAATGGCTATGTGGCATTTAATTTTGATAAATATATATATACTTTTGGTTGGATTAAATCTTTACTTACTTACCCGTTTGGTTGGCGGTTGGGGATTGCGTAAAACTGCATAATGACAACGATGAAAGATGGTGACGGCAAATTTTATAGAAGATATAGAAAACAGGTTACTTGTATAATATTCTTTTCAGACGACGAGTTTTCATACATATACTATATATATAATGTTTATATGGTCAATTCGATATGCTTCTTTTATATACGAGGTAAATAGAATTCATGGTATTCATGACATTTCTTCTTCTTGTGCCCAAGTTTTCAATAAAATTTGCGGTAATGGAAGAATCTTCTTTTGTCGCCTTAAGCTGAAATCGCAATGATCTATCTTATCCGGTAGTTTACACCTTGGCACGAGAATTATTATTAAATTGAATTGAATTTAAAGTGTTTGTTAATTAACAATATTATGAGATTACAAATAATTTGGATGAAAAATATGCGACAGGACTTTTTATTAAAAACTTTTATGATTTTTGCAAAAATGTATTTTAATGCTTCAGGTTATATTTTCGAAATTGATTGAATTTATATTGAATTAAATAAATGAGTTAAATATATGTAATTCGGAACACTTTTGAAGTTTTCATCAGTGTACAAAAGTTGTGTTTTCGAGCTACGCTAGTAGCTGGAGTATAAACGCGAGTTTGAAAGATCAAAAGTTGAACAGTTTAATAGTGAAACATGATTTTTGTGTTTTCAAACTTTCAGGTATATGCAGGTAACAAGGTAGTTCGGAAACACTGATGTGAACATATGTGGGACATACATATATGTAGCAACAATGTGTATGATGTGTATATATGCAAAACGAATACCGGGTCAGACAATTGAAGTGTCCCTCTAATTCAAATCGCTGTCAAATGTAAATCGCAGATCTTGCTATACTAGAATTTGAGATAAATATTACTTGACATATTGTCTATCAGTAGTAAAAATTATTTGTTGGTGAAAAGACGCACGTTCTCATTTTTTGTACAATTAAAACAATAACTTCTTACGCTCGCTCGTGGTGATTTATCAAATTTTGTATTTTCGGATGCGAAAACATTCTGCATTGAACAATTCCTCAACAAACAAAACCATCGTGTTTGTTTAAAGTGTAAGAGTTCAAAAATAGGATACAACTGAATTTGGTAAAACAATTGAGAGGTTTGACAAAAACAGTTGTAATGATTTGATAATATTAGTAGTAGAGGAATAGCAAATGAACAGGCTGGTAGACATATAGTGTAGAATGGTCTAGTCGGTTAAGACCCCGCCTCATGAGACTGACGAGACCCGGGTTCGAAACTTGGTCTCGATTCTTCACTTTTTCTATACTTTTCTTTGCCTTAAAAAAGAACCGTTCCGATGATAATTCTGAGCATTGGAAAAGTCACAAGAAAACAAACTGAGTGGAACCGTTTAAGGCAAGACATAGTGCGAGCATTGTGTGTATCATTTAAAAAGAGATTGAAGCTGGTGGTTAAGGCAAAAGGCGGTCAGTTAAATACCATTCGACTAATTGTAAAATTAACTATGTATTATAAACTAACATTTCCATAAATTTTAATAAAACCGACCAATAAACAAAAAATTACAGTGTTTTTAAATCCGGACTCGGTATATGACAGTTCTATGGTTTGTTGTCAAATTTCTTAGTGTATCTTCGGCATTACTGAAAAATGGTTGATATTTAGTTATTGAAAGAGAATTATAGATCGATTCTAGAGAATCCTGATAGTGTGTTGTTTTCTATACTGCCCCAGAAAAGAATACGATCATAATTTTTTTATAGAACCAGCATAAATCTACCTCATTGATGAACCAAATAGAACTCCTCCTCCACCAAAACAAGAAAATATTATAATTTAATATTCGCTATAAAAACACACCTTTTAATTTTTCGATTTTCATTGCCTACACTATCAATTATATATCATTGAAATTCATATTTTATCTAAAAAACTATATTATTAAAATAGTTCCGCCCGAGTAGAAAAAAAAACCGAATTCCACCAATAATAATTTTATGTTGAATTTCGTTTCCTGTTTTTGGTATTTGACCAATCGTTAGTAAATTTTGTGGTTGCCTTTGAATATACAAAAATGTAGAACTTTTTTCTTAAAAACCACTTAAAATTTTTGATCGGATATTTTTGTAGCGATTTCTTTCTAACAAAAAAAAAAATAACAAAAAGAAATATAATTAAATTTATTCTTTTTCTAACACATTTCCAGAAACAGAAACTAAAAAAAAACATACCTGAAAAAACATGGAAAAATATACCAAAAACAAAAAAAAAACACCTAAATAATCATTTGAGTTAAAAATACCTGTCATTATTTATCAATTTTCGAAATGTCTAACCGCCAATTTGAGGTGTTTTTCAGTGGGGTCATTTAAACAAATTAAACCACCTAAAAAAACATATAGAAATCTAAAATCGGAATATAGCCGATTTTCTGATACCCTGGTAGCAAAACTCTGCAACCGATGTGCTGCGAGATGATGCTGAATGTGCCGCAGTTCACTACTTCCAAGAGAAGGAACTTAATAGAGTTTTTGGTGGGCACGTGAATGTGATTAAAACATGGCGATTTTTTTGTATATTTTCGGTTTTTGTGTACACAGAATTATGGAAGTGCCAATATGCGTGCTGAAACTTTTCGGAGCATAGCGCTATGGTACAAATCGAACTCCTAGCTGACAAATATTTAGTCTATTGAATTATTATTTTAATAATTGTTTTTCATAACATTGTTTCCTATTCTTCGAATTTGGTTTAATTTATAAGCTATCCTAGACCCTAATACTGTACATTTTTATAATTTCATATATACGAAAAACTAATGCGGGAAACAGAATTACGGATCCACGACGGATTCACGACTCATTAAAATTCTAAATACAACATATACGTTTTCAATTAGACTACACAGATCGCGAAGAATCCACGTCGGACTATTTTTAATACAATTTGAAAACCAAAACTATGGAATCCGTTCTGTTTCCGTATAAACAAAAATACGACAAAATTTTACGACTAGGCTCAAATTTACCGACAACTATTTCTTTCTACATTATTCTTGTAGCGATAAATTTATTGTACGAACCGAATCTTTTTATTTCGTATTCGCAAGGGGAAAAACGCTTTATTAAGAGATATTAATAATAGAGTTTATTTAAAAACAGAAGTGAGCAAAGCTGTTCAATAGAGCTTCTCATGACCGTCTCAAATTTTTAGGGGAATTCCTATGAAAAAAAAATAACCTTTTTCATGAGAAGCTCTCAGCTGCACAGATTTTCGAATTGAAAAAATTAATATATATAGCTGATTCTCTACAGATTTAGTGCTTTGAGACCATTCTCCGACGATTGTAGGCTTGTACACTAGTTCTTCCAGGGTAGAGAAAACTTTGACATTGACGTTTTATGTGGAAGAAAAACCCTGAAATTTTTGGCATCAGTTTTTAATTTGTTTTAATGTTGAACATATAGGTGGGCTTTGTTTTGTGTTTTTAAATACTTGAATAATGGCAGATTTTATTTCAACATTCGAAAAATATAAATTTCTCATAAATACAGTGACAAAACTAATAGATCCTCTATGGTACACTACCATAGGGTATAACAAAATTGTTAGCTACATGTTAACGAAAGTCGAAAACAAAAAAAAAATTATATTTTCATATTAAAAAAAACATAAATTCCACAAAAAAGAATTACAAATACCTGTTGCCATAGAAAACTTTTCGGTTGGTGCTGTTTTTTTCAGCTGGTTCTTAATGAATTTTAACATATCCCCATTTTGCCAAAATATTCCCATTCTTTTTGTTGAAATTTTGATCTCACTTTTTCCATCAAATAAAATGGGTTTTGTTCTGTTTTTTTTAGGATTCCTGTGACATTTTTTTGGCTAGCCAGATACCCAAATTACCTGAATTTTTCGGGAATGAACAGTATTTAGACTCATATGCAAAAATATCATGTGTTTTCACTGTTTTTGTAGAGAAACATTTTTTTAATGTTTTCGGTCACTTTTCCTCCCGACCATTTTTTTCTTTTTTTGAAAGAAAAACCACCAAAACTCTCTGCAAAAGATAAATTAAAAATCACTGAGCCTAAATTTTGACCAGACCAATTTGGAGGAATGAAATCGTTTTATTGTGATCATATTGTTCACCATTTCGCCCAAAAAAAAAATCCGGCAAAAAAAAGGAAAACTGTTTACTAAATAAAAACACTTTTAAATATGCCAGGAACCCTTTTTCTGTTGATTTTATTATTATGGCGGTTTTTGATAGGTCGAATTTTCCACATATTTTTATTCTAGGCCAGAATGTTTGCTTTTTTTGTCGGTTAAAATCTTAAATTGAAATCATTTATTATTACTTCTTAGATTTGACAAAATTGCAAATTTTCACTTTAATAAAATTTTTAATTAAAAGTTAAATTAGGTTAAAGTAGGTCTTTTAGTAGGAGAAGGGTTTTGTACTTCAAAGAATCTTGAAGTGTTTTATTGCAAAAATATTGAAATTTTTAAGATGACAATAAAATGTCGTTTCTATGAAGGTCAAATAATTATTCCGTCTTAGAAAGTGGTAAAGCTTTTATTATGATAACAATGGTATAATTTAAAATGACCACATTTTCAGTCTAGCAGCAATAAATTCTGTTTATTCAAATTGAAAAAAAATCCTTTGAGACAATTTATTGCTGGTGATTTTCACATATAAGACTACCTAACCGCATCCACCATTCTTTTGCTGTTTAGTTCTAAGAAACTATAAAAATTGTGTTTAAATTTTTTGTAAGGCATATACGTTCTGCTAGTAGTAATTTATTCTAGCAGAACTTCAAAAGTGGCGCTAAATACGTTCACGAAAGTTGACAGCCTGAACAAAATGTCGTATTGGTAAAACAAACTGTTTTTACATGAACTTTAGATTCATAATATTTATTCATTCACTAGGAATTTAATAAGATTGATGAATATCAGTAGATTTCTGGCGCTTTGTAGAAAATTCCGGCAAATGTAGAATAAAACATAAAGTAATTTAAAATCGGCCTATAGCCGATTTTTTGATGCCCTATGGTAGAAATGGGAGAGAAAAATTGTGAAACTAACAATATATCAAGGTTTTTCTTCATAACTTTGTTTGATTTTGTCAAAATTTTCTCTAATTTGTAAGTAACTCAAACCCTGGTAGCATAAGTCTAATTTGCAAATTTCATTCAAATTGGTGCATTAGTTCTGAAAATACATCAAAAAAACTTTCTGAACAGGGTTATTTCTTCCTACGACTACTTCTTTCTCCACTATCCTTAGACCGATATCACTGAAATTTACAATGGCATGGTCTATTAATGTAGTCAACCAATATAATCAATTAAAACAAAATTGCTTTACCAATTTTCCAATTAAACCCGAAAAGCTATAGAAAAAAAACGACAAAACTTTATGGTCGCCCCTGTTTTTCCTTAATAACTTCGCTGCCCCTCAGTCGATTTTGCTGAAATGCAATACCAAAACCACTATAGCAATAACCAAGTAGCATTCTAAATTTCATCAAAATTGGATAACGCGTTTTTGAGTTATTTTGTTAACGGACGGACGGTAGTACCAAACATGGAGCATTAATATAGGGAATTTTTTTCAGAATTTTGGCTCATTTTCAAAACCCAATTACCCCAATTTGTTCTGCCAGAATTTCACAATTTTTTTTCTACGTATTCTATAAAATGTTACCTTTCCAGCGCGCTATAATATAACTTGATAGGAATAGAACTACTAAAGTTATACGATTCTAAAGCCAACTATTGGAAAAAAACGCCACGAACTTTCTGCTTAACTGAATATTTTAAGGCTTTTCTCTCCATAACTTTGTTTCTTCATTCTCAAATTGGCCCAAATTCACAGGTAGGGTGGCGTCTAATAGTATAAACACATTTCGTAAATTTGATTCAAATCCGTATATAACTTTTTAAAATACATTGGAAAAACTTTATGAACAGGCTTATTTTAGGCTACAACTATTTCTTTCTCCACTATCCTTGGACCGATTTGACTGAAAATTAATTCAGTATCGTCTATTTATGCAGTTAACCTACATAATTAATTTGTACAAAATCGGGTCACAAATTTTCCAATTACATCCGAAAAACCATAACCAAAAAAACGACAAAACTTTCTGGTCACCCTGGTTTTTCCTTTATAACTTTGCCCCCCGTGGATCGATTTGGCTCAAATGCAATACCAAACCAAGTTAAGGAATAAGCAACTCAAATTATAAATTTCATCAAAATCGGATAACGCGTTTTTGAGTTATCTTGTCTACGGACGGACGGACGGACGGACGGACGGACATGCATAAATCGATATAACTTTTGATTCCCTACACAACCATACCCTTGAAATTTTTCTCCGATCATTATTTCTATGTGTTACACACTTAGTGACAAAACTAATATACCCTCTGGTAGTACCTACCATAGGGCATAAACAGCTTTGTATTAATTTATCGTCATTAATGGTGGTGATATACCTTTAAGCAAAACCTCCGTTTCAACTAAAGGCCAATGTCCACACGGTGGACTTCCAATAAAACTAGAAAGAAATGGACTTTTGTTATTTTTGTTAGGATTGAGTGAATAAAAATATCAAAGTCTTCCCACATAATTTAGAAAAATTGGCAGTGTGCGACGGTATCGTGTGTAATTATTGTGAGAGTAAACATGTTCATCTGTTTTTGAGGGGAATCATCTGCAGATCGGAAATCAGTTGGGAAAATCGGAATTGATGAAGCCGACAAAATTTGTAGGACGATTGTTTTCTCCCTTTCTGTTTAACAAATCTTTGTACAGTGTTATCCCATACTTGCATCAGAAGTATGATGTCGGCTGTATGGAGACTGGCCTTAAAGCTATCGAGCGACGGAAAGTCTATGGGCTAGAAATTATTAACGAGTCAGTTATTAGTTTTCTCCTCGTTTTCGGTGCTAGATTATGATTGTGCATGCGAACATAACGCTTTTTTTTATTATAGTTATAGTTTAAACTCAGTGCTGTAATAGAAAAAAGCATCATGTGCCTAAAATGCACTTTGTTGTCTTCCATCTTCAAAACGATATAAAAATTGCAGCAATCAATTTATATCGAATAATGTAGTAATGCTGATCAACATTAAAAGAAGAGCTAATATTGTCAACCACAATGCTCACATATCAAGACGTGTCTTTAAATTGAGTTTTGGTTCCCAGTTCATTCTCGTAGTTTACTTTACTATACTTTATTATATTTAAATATTAAATTTCTTAATATGCTGAAATTAAGCGATTATACGATATGCCCACTCTGTTTACAATGTTCGGATCAGGTTTTGTAAAAAATAACCTTTTTATGTAAACTAAATTCCTTATAAAATTTCATGATACCGCTTAAAGCATATGGTAAAAAAAAGATCAGTTTTAGAATTCCCTACAAAGATTTAATCACAAGATGTATACTCATCATGGATGTAATATAAAATAACCATTGTAAAGATTCTCAATATCATTCATATGCAACAATGTTGCAAATTCGTGATTTTAATCTTTTGCTAATATTGTATAATGCGCTCAAACGCCTCTCTACTTAACTTTTGTTTTAATTCGCTTTTACACTTTACGTATACAATATTTATATAAGCGCAAATATTTTTAAATATCCGAATAGGAATAATTGATCTTGCAGTGATCGCGAAATAGATTATTCATAGTGTAATCTGTCGTTCGAGTTAAACTAGAGGTATAAATGATATTCTTACAATGTTGTACAATATAAAATAAAATTCTTTAATTCAATGAGTTTCCGATTTACGACAGGATAAAGTCGTTGTATGTTGGAATAAATGGAAATTTTTTTAAGGTCTCTAGCTGGAATTTGTTCTATAGTATGTCAAATGTAAGTGATACTCGATTGCCTGGAGGTTTTGTTCTACAAGTAGAATTTTTCATTTGAAATTATTTTATTGATAAATTGATATTGATTCAGATTAGTGGTTATCCTAATTTCTTTTCCGAAAACTTCAAAATCCGGCTTGAGATGAAAAAATTCTTAAAGAAATATAAATTTTCCGTTAATTATTTTAATATTGTTGCGATGAAATGTTGAAAACTAATCTTTCACGGTTTTCATTCTAACATCCTGTTCTAATAATTCATTTTATATGCACATTATTAATTTTGTTGGTGGATCTCCTCGATATACAAACGGTGGCAAAATTTCCGAAAAAGAAGTTGTATGCACATCGTTAAGAAACTGATTTTTTTTCTGTATTTGACGCATCTGTCAACTGTTTTGGCATCATAAATCCGTCTTGAAGTGGAGACCTCACACATGGTAAATATAATATCCACGAGTTAATTGCATTTACTATGAAAAATATGATTTTACTTGCTAAAAATTTAAAAAATTGACGACAAGTCTTCAAATTTTTGAAACAGTCGCCGCGTAACAAAATGATTTAAGGTTCTATACACTTTTTTTCTGGGTGAGATTTTAAACAACTTAAAACATAAGTTTTGGAATTCAGATTCATTCAATTCAGTCTGTTATAATTAAATTTGATTTTTGTGAAATAATGTGTACGTACAGGTTATGCAATTAAAAATATTCAAGAATCATCTAAAAGTCTTGGCTAGACATCAAAAAATATTTAAAGCTCTATCAAGAGAGTAGAAAAAAGTATATTGTATTCGTTTTTCATAAAAAAGAGTTGTTTCCTATCAAAACGCAGGATATGCTATTTATTGAAGAAAGAATTCAATTACCGGTGACATCAGTTTAATTAGAGGTACTTTAATTTTCTGGAATGCAACACGAATAAGTCTATAGGTTGGTACACAAGTAATTTTCATTTTTCCTGGTGAAGATAGTAAACAAATTGAAATGAAAGGTACTTTGAAGCTTTTGTGAAATTTTCTTTTTTAACTTCTCTCATAAAAGGTTGTCATGGAAATTTTCATCTTGTGAGGTGAAATGTACATGAAAAATGAACACGGAAGAAAAACATTTTCAAAGGAAAAATTTAGAATTCACACAGTTAAATGCCAGACAACTAGTTCAATACATTTGAGTTATGACAAACAGTGTAGTTTCGGTCGTGTACAACACTATTTACAGGTGTATCTAACTATTAGAAAATCCCTTTCAGTAACGCAGAAGTTGCAGTTTGAACAAATTTACATATGTTGTCATTATTTATCAGTAGTAAATGCATTAGTAGAGTTATTAATTTTCTGTTTCACATGGGCCGACAGCGGAGAATATAAAAACAAGCTTTAAATCGACGGAAACCAACAATACCGAAGATTTTAAATGCTAATTGGGGTACAACCAAGATAAATTATTATAACTCATCGGTTAAATGGTGAGTTGTTATTTCCTAAACCTAGAAAACTTGGGCTTGAATCATTTAGAGTATGATAAACGAGCGAGAAGGTTAAATAGTGACCCTTTCGCCTTCATAGTTGTGTATGGATAGGAAGGAAATGAAATCTCCTGCTAATATAATATATCCATGGTTGGGAATTTTTAAAATAAACGCTTTTCTCCTGTATTTCAACTCATATAGTAAGTGTCATCACTTTCATAAAAATAACTCAGCCATGTTCAGTTCAGTGTCGGAATTTTCAGGCACTAAACTAGATTCTGTAAAATTACGACAAGGATATAATCCATACGATTATTTTCCATCAAAACAAGAAATTTAATATAAAATGAAAATAATTGAATTCGATTAGAAGGAAAAAAATTCAGTTCAATGAACTTAAGTGAGAAATAAAATTCGACCATTACAAAAGAATTCATAATTATTTGAAAGGAAAAAAAAGTTGTGACTACACCGAGGATAGGGACATACATGTCCAATTTGATGAAATTTCAAAAAACATCAAAGATTTTTCCATTTTGGACAGAGAAAAAGAAACTCGAATTTTTGTTATGATTGACTTTCCTGTTGTTCGGAATTGTCATTTTTATCTTCTAAAGTCGGCAGAATTCTTTATCGAATAAAAATTTTGTCGAAAAAGTTAACACAAAAAGCGAACACAATAAACTTTATGTTGTTTTTTTTGTTGTTAAAAGGTACTTTCTGCCTGAATTGTAGACTTTGGACATTGTTTAATATCAGGACAGAAAAAAATATGAACAAAAATACCAAACATACTTGTTGGATTTATTTTTCACATTGTTCCTTTGAAATTCTTCCTGTTGGTTTTTTGATCCAGAATTCTGAGTTTTTATATGAATTTTAAAGCATACAATGAAAATTGGGAAAACATGAAAAAAGGCCCAAAAGACTATTAGAAATGAAATTTTTAATAGAATTTGACATGATTTGATAAATTTTTAGAAAGGACTTTAAATAGAAAGATACTGACAGTAACTAAAAATTCGAGACTAGAAAAAGCCTCAAGTTTTTGAATAAAAAAAAGCTCCTGGGTTATTGTAAATCATCCTGCCAATCTAGAAATCGTTTTAAACTATTTACTATGTACTTCATGACTTACAAAAGTTTCATATCGATTCATACATATTCGACGCTTCTAGCAATTGTATAGGCTTCTCTGGAATTCTTAACTTCAAATTATTCATACACAACCATATTTATCTAATACATGAACCAATTCTTTAAAATTTTGGATGAACGAATTGAATTGTTGATAACGAAAAATAGACTCATTGAGCGAGTCCAATAGTTCAATAGATTGCTTAGAATCTTAACAAATAATATAATCCAGCCTCGAAAATATTAAGATTTATTGAATCTCTGTTGTATCTCATTGTGGACCATATAAAAAGTTTGGTTTGTCGTCAAAAATTTATAGAGCTTGACTTAGATATGTAACGTAAATGTTTTCGATTTATATTTCTGATGTGGGTATATGCTTTCTACGATTTTATACTCCATCTGTTACCTAAAAGATTATCAAAAGAAAGTATTAGCAGTTTATATTCTGAAGTTTTGAATATATGATTAAAATCTTTCCAAATTTCGGTATATTACTTTCTGTTTCCCTGTTTCCTGTTTGTAGTGTTTTGTGTTCGAACCCTAATTTAGGTGGAATTGTACACATCAACTCTAATTTAAGTAAGATTTTTCTTCTAATCATAATAAATGAACATTTCTTCGTATATTTTAAGAGTTTCTTTTTTTAAATCCGTGACTTTATCTTTCCTATATAAACAAGTATCATAAAAAATTCAAAAAATTTTCTTCTTCATTTCCACTAACTACGTAATAAATTTAAAGTGATACAATTTTTATACTTATTCCGAATGTTCTACAGTAATGCATTTTCGTTGCTTCAGAAATCGTTTCTATTAATGCTGCATGCTGTTTTTATTCCGTCCATATAGTTTTCGCTATGTTTCGTGTGAATATGTGTTGTTTTTTTTTCTTGTATCAGTTTTCTTTTTTCCAGTTCAATCCTTGAAAAACGTATCGAATAGACGTTTTCATATAGATATAAGTATCTCTCTATATAGGAATATCGTTTTTCTACTTTGTCTATTATAGAATATAAAATATCTACAAGTGAGTTCACACTATATCCTCATCACATCTTGATGATGAAAGAAGAAAATTGGTACTATATTTTTGTATCTATATATTTATATATGAGAATTACTATCATTGAAATGGAAATAAGAGTGGGTTGATTTCGAGATGCTGATTGTTATTCAAAGTGGCCAACAAAGAGTACACAGAAACGGGTTAAGTCAAACAGAAGATTCATGACGATCATTGGACGGAATTGATTGGATTCATCTTTTTATGTTTTTTTTTTCTGATTCTTCTGGATTTCGATTTCTATGTTCGATACGTTTGTTTTTATTTGTTGTTCTCTATTATTTGCGTTAGTAAACGTTTCATTTTCATGTTATATTCATATATAAATATCTAGGATAGTAACCGTGGAGAGAAACCATCGTGATACGTGAGTGCATGTTTGAGTTTGTGTATCAAACTGTTTTTTAAGACTTTTAGATTCTTTTCCACATGTTTTTTTTTGCCCTTCAACCGTTGTTGGTTTCAATGTTGTGTATTCATCTACAGAAAAACCAAAAACCAAAAAAAAAAAAAAATGAGAAACCCTTACCATTCCTTGGGAATTCCCTCTAAAGTGAAAGATTTACGATTTATCGGTTTGATTTGAACATCACGAGACTTGAATATCGAATTCGAGGAGTTTTCATAATATCTAAACACACAGCCACAAATGTTTTTTTTTTGGTATTTTCTTTATATTCCCGAAGAAAGGAAGAAATCCCTTTTTCTTGATTATTTTCATCGTTTTGCTTCATATCTCAACGTTTTTATGAATTTCGAGAAATTTTTTCATGTTGTTTTTCTCAACGCGAAACCGTTGAGATTCGCGAACTTCTAAAAACGGTGGAATGAGATGTTTGGTTCTTCAAATCATGGTTATTTCCATTCATATTTGGATTTGGATGGTTTGTTATTTTGCGTTTTTACTGATCTTTGTAAAATAAAGGTTTACGAAATATTTGATATATGGGCAAACAAATATGGTGCCGAAAAAGCTAAAAATTAAGATATTGTTGAAGCACACGATTTCATATAATACGATGACAAAATTTGATGTACAGTCTGGGCATGTTTATGAAAGCTTTAAACGTACAACAAATTCTTGTATTTATAGTCAAGTAGAGTAAGGAAGAGTTTCACCAATGTAAGGCCACCAACATAGCGGCTGCGAAAAGCAGAGCAAAGTTGAACGCTGCAAATATATTTTGGTAGAAACAAGTTGGGAAAGCTTATATGAATCTGGGAAGTAAAGTCAACTTTTAAGAAAAATTATTGTTTTGTTGATAAAATGGGGGTACAAGTGTAGCGTTTGTCATTCGTTAACAGTGTCTTGAATTCACAAGGAAATTAGTATAAACATTTAGGTGACATGAAAAAATTTTCGTTGGGACGAATCATTATAATAAATTCAAAATAAATTCTAAAAACAGAGCCGAATTGAACATCAGAATAAGTGCGCTTCCCGCATTCACTCAAGCTTGTTCCAGGATGACTTCTCGAATCAAAATGTTCCCTTTTCAACTTTGCCCTGCTCCTCCCAGCCAATATGTTTCTAGGCTAAGTATCTAAAGGCAATGTACCTATTTTTCTCTTCAAAATTTAGTTTTATGAATTGAAGCTGATATCATATTCCTTTTAATTAGTTTAAAACTTTTTAAATTAAACTACCTTAAAGCTGAAATTTGTCGATTACATGATTTTGGAAAACTTCACCTGTTCTTATGGAAACAAAAAGTCAAATTTATTTTTAGGGAATAAAACTATACCAAGGAGATATTTGCCCGCAAATAAAATCGAATTAAACTTGTTATCAAAACAGTCTTAGATAAAATATGAGACATAAATTCATATTGAATGGTGACCAGGCTGAACAGCTTACCGCAGGAATAATAATAAAAAAAAATTGTCTGAAAAGTTCTTCTACAGTTTTTCGTTCTTTTTATCTGCAAAAATTACTCCTGCTAACTTTGGTAGACACCAGTGAAGTGTAAAAGTGGGAAAATAAAATAAAATTCAAACGAGAGAAAAAAAATGTTTTCCAATCGAAGAATTATTTATGGATGACATGCCAGTGATTTCTTTATTTATGAATTTAGTCATCTTCAGCCGCAATCTTTGCGTTGTTTTTTTCTGCTGGCATATGTCTTAAGATACCTTTCGTATCTTGTATAAATTGTATTTTTATTACAAAGCCTTAAAAACTTTTCCGAAAGTATTTCTCCGGCTGATAATAACTATACTTGGTTTACTTCTTTCCTCTATGCCTTTGTGAATCCCTATAATAAAGTTTTTTTGTTGTAATAAAATGTTTTCAATACGCAACAAACATTAAGGTGCACTTTATTTCTATAGGAATCTCTCCTTACAATTTTTCTCGTGATATCTGTGACAAAAAGAGTCTTTCGCAAAAATCGTGTTAATATTTTTCCAAGGAAAAAATTATAGAAACTTAAAATCGGCTAATACCCACGTTTTTAATATTCTATAGCAAAACTAGTTATAGTCTGTCGAAGCATAAACGACTTTGTCAGGCGTTTTAGGATTTCAGTAGTACATGTAGAAAGTCTTTCTCATTTTGTCCGATCTTCTACTTTTAGTGTTGAGAATAGTACCATTTCTTTAGAAATGGACCAATTTAATTTACATAAGGACTCTGCTTTAATAGAAATATGATACTCATGATACTATTTGCATGTATGAGATTAACAGATCCAGACTAACTGTTGCGATTCTTTCTACCTCAATGAAGATTGTGTGTTATTAAAGTTTGAATCCAAATTTTGAGAAGTTGTTTGGAAGCAAATGTTGGCAAGGGTCTGGAAAAATTCTGCAAAATTCTTACTTTTATTATTTCATATTGAATAAAATAGCTTTTGATTATTAATTTTGCTGTTCGTTTCCATTCTAAATAGTTCAAGAAAAATTGTAGTCCCAGGCACGCGTAAGTGCAACTTATATGAAAGATGGCGGGTGACTTAAATGAGTTTGACATCCATGATATAGGCAAACAAGGACAGACTCAAATCGATATAATTTTTGATTCTCTACACATCTAGGGCATCTTGAGACAATTCTGTGATTATTGTGCGTGCGCTACAAATATAATGATTAAACTAATATACACTCTAGTATCATTTACCATAGGATATGAAAAGATTTACAAAAATTCTTTATATACCGAACCAAAAGACTATATTCTGATATTATCGCGAAGGTAATGTTGATGACATTTTTTCTTGGTCGTTGATTAATATGTTCTCTTTTCTCATCTTAGAGTTGCTTTTTTTCTTTTGGTGTGGAAATTATTAAAAGAAAAACTGGTGCAATATAAATAATATGAAATGAAAAAGTTTATCACTATATAAGATTTTCATGGTCAGAAAAACAGAAAATGATTATGCTTTTGGTATGTGACAGGAAGATGCATTTTACCATATATATTTAAAATGTTGATACCATAAAGATTTTATATTTGGTTTCGGGTTTTCTTTTTCTGTTTTTTGTAATGTTTGGCATTCTGCCACTTTATGGAACATAGAAAGAGATTCTGAAAATATTATTAAATCGCGTATGGAAAAAATATCATATTTATTATAAACAAAATGTTGAAATGGAGATTTTCAATATATTATGTATAATAATAATATACGAGAAAATTTCACGGAATTTACAAATTGTGGGTGGTCTAGACAGCAAGTTAGTGAAACTCTGCTGCTATGTTTATTATCTGTTTGAATGATTTTTTCGTAGTTAATTGGAATTTTTAATCCTTTAATAATTATTGAGAAACTTGATGACATGCATCTGGTGAGAAGATGCATGTGAAAATGTTACATATTTCTTAAATCCTCGGAGATTTATAATTTTCCGAATGTGCCTAAAAAGCTATATTTATAAAAATAAAAAGCCCCTGAGTCAGTACAACTATGATATGGAAGTATATGGTATTTCCATAATTTCCATTGATAAGTTTTCTTTAAAAAATTTTGCTAGAAAGCCTATTCTTCTGTTCTAATTATGCCTATTTGCAGATTTTAAATTCCATATTTTCTTTTTCGCAAATTTTTTTGGATTTAAAGTTGATTGTATTTTATTTCGTTCTTTTGGAATACCAAGTGTAAAAGTATATTGCTCTATATTTTACAAACACAAACTAGAAAACACATTATTAATTAAAAAAGAATAAATTAGAATGTTTCATGATTCTGGAAACCACGAAACATTCTAAGAAACTACAAGTAATACCATTTTGATATTTAACGTTTCTCGCAAATTCGTAGAAAGTACGTTTAAATGCATATTGAGAATATTCGAGAGTTCTACGATGAGTATATAAGGTGAAGACAACAAAGGAATTTACAGAGTTCAATTCAGAATTTGACCAGTGATGATCAGAGAGATTTCGGATAGCGATTACGACAGTTGAACTCAAATTTCGCAAGTGATTATTTGTTGGTTTACAAAGGGAATTTTTTCCTTATACATGTTTCCGATTTTATTGTAGGTAAAGTTAATTAATAAGAAATGGAAGTAATGGAAATTACAAAAAAAAAGAATTTTGAATTTTTTCCATTCTTTTCTCATTTCCAAAGCGAATTTTCATGTGAGAACAACACCATTTGTGTATTAGATATTTGCCTTCTATGATTTTATGCTTCATTTATGTTTGACCTAACCGAAATTCTTATATATATAAAGTTTAAAGTATAAATATTTTTTATATTTTGCATTGGAACCCTACCAATGGATTTTAAAATTTTTTCTACACACGTTCCTCTTTTTCTGATATTCACGACATAAGTCGATTTATCAAATAAATTGGAAGAACAGTCAACTGCATTGTTCCAACATGCTCCAAGGAATTGTCCATGTATTAATAATTTTCCAACCATTTTAAAAATTAGTCCCATGTCCATTATGCCCTTATGCATATTTTAAATTAATATTATGAAGCACGTATTTTAAACCGTCCGAACTTCATTTCAACATAATTTATTACGCGGATGTCATAACTTATTGAAATATAGTTCAGTAATTGCAAAGAAAAATAAATACCTCAAACTTTTTACCTAATACCTTTCAGTTTATTTCCAAAAGGACGAACTCTTTAAAACTTTAACTTTTTGGCCAGATTAGAACAATTCCTATTTATACAATTGCCTGTAATTGTAATTTAGTAAAAGTAAATTTACTTGAAATGAATCCTTCTGATATTCTAATTGGCCTGATAAGACAAATTCAACGACCGTATAATAAACTTTTTATCCGTTATCAGTGACAAATAAAAGATAAATAACAAACGGAAAATTTGTTTTTCCCGTTTATTTTCTTATTTCCTTTTTTTTTTATTGAAGCCCGAAAATGAGTTTTTCTTGTTTTTCTTCTATACTGTATAATAATAATAATAATTTCTTATAGATATATATTATTATTAAATGATTGCTTAGGATCCGTCTATAACAAATCTTTGGATAGACTAGAAAAGAATATCCATAGAATATATTGTTAAAAGAGAAAAAGTTTTAATGAGAAACAATTTGGAAGCTTTTAGTTTATATCTAGGTGGGTATATTCGATAGAAACCTGAAGATCATCATATTGAAGAAAACCATGACCCTAATGACTTCACTTTATCGGTTCAATTTGGAGAACAATAAAAATTCATCTAGAAATTGTACCCTAAGGTATTTCCTGGAAACGGATTCTTTTTTTTTTATATAGGGGATGAAGACTGGAAGAATAGAAATGTGTTATTTAACAATGATTTCGAGAAAATAATGCTCGATTTGAATAGGAATTTAGTCAATTAAGGTTTAACCTATATACTTGGGACAATTCTAAATTGATTTATGATGGCATTTTATGCAGGGATATCTAAGAATTTCTATACTAATTAGATTAAATTCTAGATTTTTTCAAAAACGAAAGTATCTTCTTTAGAGTATCAGAGTGAAATCTTTTCGGAATTTTAAAATATGTATTCCTTCTGTTTCTTAATAGTAAGGCCCGCCGCACACTTGAGCTAAGTTAAGCGAAGCTGACGAGCCTCGCTGTAGTTACATAGCTTAGGTGGGCTCGCTAGCCCCATTGCACACTTGAACTAAGCTACTCGACGATATTTTTGATAAATTTATGCCATCAGTTCTATTTGAGCCGTCACAGAGATATAATGTGCGAGTATCGATGAAAAAGTTGAGGCCTGAACTACGCAAGCGAGCTTAGTTCATGTCGCTCATGACCATGCAACGTACTTTCAAAGCCTTGCTGAAGAGTGCGACGACCAATTCAAATGCTGAATTTTTCACTTTCAGCGAGAAACTTAGCTTACGTAGTTTAGCTCGTTTAGTTCAAGTGCGCGACGTTCGTAAATCAACTGCCAACGACAAATAGAACTATTAGAACCAGTCTTCATCATTTTCGCCTTCCATTATTTTAAAGTGAAAGTATTCATAAATTTTTAAATAGGTTTTCATTATGTTAGTTGTTTTAGTCAATTTAGTTAGCATTCGAAACGTCATCCATGAATACCAGCTTGTTTAAGCGATTTAGTCAATTTATTCACTTTTCGTACACTGCCCTAATATGACTATAATTATTTACTAATGCTTGATTAAACATTTCAATTGTTCATAATCGAAAATTTTGAAAAATTAACATTTTTAAATAATATTTTCAATAAAAGAAAATTCAAATGTTTTAAAAAAAATATGAAAATTTACAATGGGACAATTTTTTGAACGCAACATTTACGATAATAAATTTAAATTTTCTGTGATAAATTGGTTGTTATTGGTATCTTTTAATCTAATTCAACTTCATCAATTTGTTAAAGCAATCAACCAAAAATTTTCTGTGTAGACTTCTACACAAAAGACTATTATAGTCTAGTTATTATCATTTTCTATATAATAATATTATACTATTATCAACATTGATGACAAGTTCAAATTACCAAATAAATCATACTTTCGCTCTCTCAAAAAAATATTATATCTAATGAATGCTTTTTGATTCACCCATTAACTTCAATAAATGGTGATATTTGCCAGAGCCTTTGGTGTATCTCTGTAATATGTTTCAATCAAAGTCCAAAACGGTTCTATTATATGAGTTCCATGTCTATGGGATAACTTTGTCCCTTTAAATAACAATTTAATTAATCTGACGGCATAACAAAAGTGTCATCGCCCTTCTTGGATTCTTTAGGTTTGGAGTTTTTCTTCTTCATAGTGTTTTTTTTTTCTTGATTCGGGAGAACATTATTTCAAACAATTAAAGTTGAAGATTAATCTATATGAACAACAAAATGGGGCAGAAGAAATAAATATAATCAATGTGAAATGACTATTCATTTTAATCGACTTAGATTGGATCATTTATATCAGAAAATAACAATTTAAGATTTTGAAAATTTTATGTTTATCTTTCTTTAGAATTTATATATCAAGTGAAGAAACTGAACAGTGGTGTCATTATTTCAAGAGTTTCAAAACAGATACTGCTAGACGATATTTATTTCCAGTGTCGGATTTATAATGGTGAGTTTTGAGAAACTAAAATAAGATATTTATAAGGATCTGTTTTGATGTACTATGTATTGTAGTAGTGGGATGTATAATTTACTGAAACCTTAGATTTCGGCAATAACTCATTGTCCTTACTGGGTTATACAATCTCGGAGACTTCCCAAATGGGTTTATCTTTTTTAAATTGAAACATTATGCTAATTAGTTCCAAATACACTAACTTCTCTAGTAAAAAAGAAAAGTACTAGGCACGAAGAACGATTTGATCCTACCAACATATAAACAAGACGCAACTGGGTCAATACTGAATAGATTTGGTTTCAATTATTTTGAGGGTATAATTTGTAAGTAATTAATATGGTATAAACATTCTAAATGCTTATTTAAGGACTCAAATACAATTTAATTTAAATCTATAAAATTAGTTCCAAAATAATTTCGGAACAAATCACGAATAAACGTTTTACATTTATATATCGTAAAATTAAAATAACACCGAACTCATTAACAAACAATATTTCGGTTGGGATCTTTAAATATCCTAAATCCCTAACTGTTTATTTACAAAAAAACACCTCAATTACCCAAACTACAACGGAAACAAAAGAAAATTCAAAGAATATACATTTAGGTGTATTTTGGCGTGTATATAATTATTACAGTATAAAATGAAAATCCTCGAAAGAAACTTTAATCCTTTTTTTATCACTTAATGACTTCATATACGCGAAGAATAGCTATACACGTAGTGTATGTGAAGATTCTATTTGTCTATCTGTCTGTTGTTCTATTTACTTTTCGGGTCTTAAGTATATAGATGAAAAAACATTCATGACATGACTAAAAGTAACGACATAAATTGGTAGAGAGCTGCGGAATTCTCGAGAATTTCAATGGATATGTAAACAATAGCGTATTTCTACCAAGTGCTGTGACAAAATCCTATTAGTCATTTTTATATTCTATCTTAACTGAGACGGATGGGAATATAAGGATTTTTGGTTGACTTTTACTAGGTTTTCTTATTGCAAAACAAAAGAATTAATTTATGGAAAATGGTGGGATTTCAAAATTTGTGGGTAGAACATTTTGAAATGGTTTTTTCCCGATATATGGGAATATTTTTAAGAATAATATAAAATGCTGGTTTATTCTCTATATTTTGAAGTTAAAGGACCTGAATCTATTAAATATGAGAATTGATTTTTTTGTTGATGAACCCGAATTTTATACTTCGGCGCTGAATTCAGAAGTAATTAATATACACAAGTCTCTTTCAATAATAAAGTAGTTCTAAAATATTTTCATTTTACAGTGAATATATTGGAAAAAGTACAAATTTTCAAATTCTCAAACTTATTTACTCTTTCCCTGGGTTTCTTTATTGATTTGAAAAGTTAAATTAAAATATCTAAAAATTACATATTACAAAATCTGAGCACATATTCTATATGTGACCGAATTTCACCGAACTTTCGAATAAACGCAAAACATTCCCCATGATTGCCCAAATGTAATAAGTTTAAGTTATCCTAATCTTTCCATTTTCATGGATATTTCGAAAAATACAAGAAAATTGTTCCTTATTGTTTTCTTCTCATAGATTGTGAATAATGTTTTGTGGTGGTAAAAAATTGCGAACTTTAGATTGCGAGGGATCTTTATATCTTCAGGTATCCTGAATTCAGAAAATTTTAGAAAATGTCGGATTGTCTTTTGTCTTGTATCTAAATACAGTTTACACGATATGCACTGAACACGTTGTCCTATGTACTTTAAAGTTTGGGAACTGGACGGGTATTGAGGACTATATCTCTGTATTGATCTGGAAAGAAGGTTAAATGAAATTTAAGAGTTAATGTTATCTTCAACACCTCCTAACCGTGATTACAATGAAAATTTAGAACAATGATTCTTATATTTTGTTAAAGGAGACATATTTTAGTGTATAACAGAAATAAGATACCATACAAAGAGATATCACCACATGTAATTTTTTGTGTATACATTTTGGGACGATTGCAGTATTGCAAAATATGCCTCTTGTTTAATAGAATTTGTAAAAAAGACTGTAAATACATACATTTTTTCATCACACAAAGACTTTTTAACAAATACTATTAATATGATGGCTTATGCAGATGTGCCTAAATCAGAATTCATTTTGAAAACTCTCTTTATTGTATGCTTTTAGGTATTGCAGAATCGCGACTAAAAAATATTCAATTCAACTGGAACTAAATGTCTAGCTTTGTACATTTATACATTACTACAAAATTGTATCCAAAAAGAATTAAAATGGACATGGTTAATTATTTGACCAATATAAGTTTTGATCCTAATTCCTAATTAAACTGGAAGTATTCTTCTAGTGTGTACATTGACACTGTATTTTAAGTGTGTATTATGATCAGTACTTTTCGATAGACGATTTACTAAGATTTCAAATATCACTACTATCTTTGTTGCCCTGAACATATTCCCTTTAGGATGGAAACCAGATAATCAGTTCATATAAAAGAATTCATGTTCAACAGGATTCATCCAAGCAATATGAAGTTTTGTACAGTATTTTGTTTTTCGTGCTTCTTTTGTTTTATTTCTTAGTTGTTTTTGTTGGTGGGTGGGTGGTTTTTTTTCTGTTTGTAGGTCGAAAGTTTTTAATTTAACTTTTGTGGATAAACTTTTTTTTTGTTACTTGTTCAATGGTAACAAGTTTTCGGTGAGGATACGAATTATATTTCAAAAGGAATCTTATATAGTTCAGTTTTAGTATAAAAGAGAAAAGAAACAAATCCTGGTGTATTCCATATATAGATGATGATGACGACAAGATTTAAGGAAAACTTTTCATTTCTCATGGGAATGTATTTTTCCGATGAGAAATTTTTAGAGGATGAAATAGCCTTTGTTTTTTCGTTGTTGTTGTGTGAAAACATCGAAGACGAAAGGAATTAAAATGTAAACATTGAAAGCAAACATTGAGTTTGAATTGTGTTCAAAGCTGATATAATGGAGTTGTTAAAGTTTAATATTATGTACACTAACAATCCGAAGTTCAGAGTCTCGAAAACGAGAGAAAAAAGAAAAAGAAAAGGAACTCATGGAAAAACTTTAAATAAGGTCAAATATGCGAAAGGAAAATGTATATATAGAAAACGTGTTATGTGCGGGAAGTTGGGTTGAATTGGTTATATTCAATCATTTTAGTACTTAGTTATTTCGAAGTTTTGTAAATGTTAGATAAATTATAAGAGAAGTTTTTATATGCCATGCCTGGATTGAAAGTTAAAATAAGTTTCTTAAAATAATAGAAAAGAAAAACAATTCGCTTTTATATTTTGTCATTTTAATTGAAAACTTTAATTTGATTTGTATTATATTGGAAAACTATATACGAAATGATGTTTTAATTAAGTTAAACGATTTTTAAATTGAAATTTTGATTTTTCATCAACTAGTATCGTTTATTTAAGGACGTGTGTAGGATTAATGCAAGTTTAAAATAAATTCTTATATTAGATTGATCTGAACTTCTTAATTCCAATTTCTAATTATTTGATATCCATTTTGAGGTGTTTACGATGTCTCATATTGATGTATGAGTAAGATATGTTTTAATACTAAAATGCGTCCTTATACGAAGTTCTGGTAATTTAGACTTATCCAGTTTTCTTTCACCTAGACACTCAACCGTAACTAGAGCATACCTAATCACTTAATTTATTTACTAATTGATTATTCTCCTATATAAATTTTTATATGAAATTGGATACCAATCATGGCAGCTGATTAACTGGATAAAATTTTCAAATGAGCTTTATATAAATCCAACAAAGGACTTAAATTAGAACAATAGGTGAACACAGTAGGATATAATTGGTATGACAGGGAAAAAAAGAATTCAATTACTTATGCAGTTGCACTTTATATATAGGAAAATTGGGTAGGCGCCACTGTCAAAAATTCAATACAACGCTGAAATTTAATACACGAATTTCGAATTTTAACAACTTTATATATATATATATAAATATTTTTGATAATAAAATTTCGGAATATATGCTGTCTGCTTTTGTTTTCTGGTGTATATTGTTTTAGGACTTTTATAGAAACCGGGTACCATACGTATATACATATGTGAAGAAAAAGAAAAACCGAAATTCGCCTTTAGTATATGGAAATTTTTTAGTATTTTCAAAGAATGAGAAAGTCAGCCAATATGTATGTCATGTATTTTGCGAAAAAAAAGGGAATTGATGATAATATGCCGCGCTATTCACCACCAAAAATAGAAGGATTTTATTATGTAGTTCACCCTCTTGTTGGGTTGAAGTCTTTTATTCTTATGCGGTATGATGTTGAAAACGTTATTCTTTTGGATTTTTAAGAGTTTTTTTCTACAGTTTTTATCGTTTTTTTTTTTTTTGATTATTATTTGCTTACAATTCGGGTCTATTCATCTCTCTATATATGTACATGGAAGCCAAATGTGATTGGTGCGCGGCAATTATTCAAAAGATTTTTATATATGATTGTTTTTTCTTTCAAAAACCCAATTCAAAATAAGAATTCAGTTAATTGCTTTTTTTTATGGAAAATAATTTTGTTTTTATGAAACGGTAGAAAAAAAAACTTATTTCAAAGAAAATTAATATTGGAAAATGTGCAGAAAATAATGGTAATTATTTTGGCTTCTATTGATTTTTATTTTATGAAAATAACATGTTGAAGAAATTCATGAACTTATTTTTAATTTATTCTAAAATATAATCAATAATAATTAAATGAGAGGAATTTCGGAAAATTTTCAATCGACAACTTGTATTTTTGGGCATCAAAATAAACTTATATTAATTCTAGAAGAATTCATGAAGCATTTTTTTCTAAACTTCTATCAAGGTCTATCTTTTAGTTAAATCCTTACATATTTTTCACTCGCGTAGAGTAGTTCAGAAATGAAACAAGGAAACTCTACCGAACAAGGATATGTCGTTGTCCCTAAACTAGATACCCTGTAAATATATAGTACATATATCTGTTTTCAGTTTAAGTCGTTTCGAATAGTGTCTTCATACAATTAGCGCCTGCAATTTGATATGAATTGCAAAAACATGAATTATTTGTAAGGAAATATTGAATTGTTGTACATGACTAACAGCTTTGTATTGATTCCTCACGTCATTAGCGATAAGAATTGATTGTTTGTATACCTAATTTTCTTTATATCGATCCAAGAACTTCATGATCCGTTACTTAGTACTAAGGCTATCGATCTTATCCTGCAGCTGAATATATTGCACTATAAATAAAGAATGTTCCACGATTTTCTTTAGTAAAGAAAATCTGGAACATTCCTGAAACACAAATAATAAAGACAGAACAAATAAATTAGAATATTTCATGATTTTTCTGCAATAACAAATCATATTATTGATATACGTGACAATTCTCAAAACATCTGGAAGATTTGGTCGTTTTGAGAATCAAAGAATCGAAAGATTTCTCATCTGTTCTGGAAGGTTTCCATGATGTATACAATACCATCCAAAAAATCAGCTAAAACAAGTAATTTTGAACTTCATAAGCGACGATAGAGATTTTAGAAAGGATTGAGTTTGAAAAGACTAAGGTAAGTTAAACCTTA
The DNA here is from genome assembly GCA_963422695.1 of Xylophagus ater. NCBI lineage: Eukaryota > Metazoa > Arthropoda > Insecta > Diptera > Xylophagidae > Xylophagus > Xylophagus ater. Next base: position 7,871,916 of record OY730478.1, read on the forward strand.
TTAGAAATAATGATTTTCTGTTGCACTAACTTGCGATTAAGTTATTGATAAGCGAATATTTTTAGGAGTATATGTAATTACAGGATTATTGTAAATAAAATGTAGACTTAATTAACTATAAATAATATCGAATATTGGAATATTGAATATACATATTCTACAAAAGGAGTAAATTAAGCAACGAGATCTTCTAGAAAACATAGAACTCTGATAGTGTAGAAACTTTTCCAAATCAAATTATTTTCGTTAAAGCAAAATGAATATTCTTAGTTCCTTCCTTAAAAATACTTACTATAAATTTGCTGTTACAAGATAAATTTTATAAATTTCTAAATCATATATTTTTATGTAATACATGAATGAATTTCTTCCTGTTTACAAAAACATAATATTTTTCTTTTATGCATATTTTATGTTTATCAGTTCATATAAATACATGTCTAAAACTAGCATGATAAAAAGCACAGGCACGAAACGAAAACAGCATAGAAAATTTATATTATATAAACCGATTTTGATATCCTGAAGGATATTATTTCCTCCATTAGAAAGTTTATTGGATTTCTTGTCTTTTATTTTTGTGTTTTTTTTTTCTTGCCAATATTATTTTCTTTCTCTTCTCGACATCCTCTCGGTATTATTGAATAACCTCCTTGAATAAATTGAATAAAAAATGCTTGGCGCGCTCGAATTTTAAAAAATTTATTTCTTTACTAAAACTCCACTCATTCACTTATTGCCTGCATATCCCAAAAAAAGGAAAGCAGTAGCAAAAAAAATGAAAATGGCTTATACTACGTCTTTTTAAATATCCGTGGCTCCTCAGATAGAGGGAAAATCTAATTTTAAAATGCTTTCAAGTTATTGATTGAAAAATTTCAAACAGGATGCACTCTCTGGGTACCTTGTACATAGGTTATTTAAGTTTTGTATATAGTCAAAAGATATATATGCAATCTCATCAGGAACGAAGAGTGTCTATAGTTTCAGATGGAAAAAACATATAGCAAATATCGTTTTTGTGTTCTACAATATTCTCGATTATTGGAAGAAATAAAAACGATGATGAATCTAATTTAACATAATACATAAGTTTATTTCAAGCAAGCATAATTTTTACTTGTGAAAAACGTTTTTTCCTTTTTCAAATGAGCTCACTTCAACCAATTTTCTTCAATCTCATGCGTTTACATTTATATCGTATATTTACTATAATATACTTGTAGTATAGAAATTTTTGAGGAAAAAATATTTGGAAAAGTTTAATTCAGTAACGTAACAGGATATACAAGAGTATCATAATTCGATGTTTTTTAAGATTAGAATTTGTTTTTGGAAGTTCTTGGAAAATTTTTTCCATCTACGCTCCTGATTTGAACTCTATGAGAAAAGGCAAATAAACTTGACTAGGAGATCACGTTTCGGCTATAAATAAGTAATACATTGAAATTGGTAATATATATATACTTTTTTTGTGGTCCCTTAAATGCGGTTAGCTTTAAAAACAATATTTTATAATTCAAGCTCATTTTCAGCAAATATCCTTGCAATTTATTTTTGTTGTTTTTTTTTTTCTTCTTCAAATTATAATTTAAATAATATCCGATCAAGAAAATATTGAAAGATGTTTCATTTCATGATTTCGGAATTGATTGATGTCATCATGAAAGATATGTGGTTATAAGCCTAATGAGGATTTATAATGACATAAGAATGCTTTTCATTTGTTGTGAAACAAAATTTTCCATAAAAATTCATTTGTTAGATAATAGAAGACCAGGCTTTGTGAGAATACAAAAGAGATTTTATTAAAAATATAGGTTTTATGAGTTTTATTGTAAGATTTTATCCAAATTTACCATTCAATGTAGTCAAAATTCTGATTTTGGAACAAGAGTCAATTTTGCAAATATATTTAAAGTTAATTACCATCCAAAGCAGCTCAGAAACTTCGGTATAACTGCTCTCTTCGACACCAATCGCAGTGTAAAACAAGCTGAAGTCAAAACTATTGCAACCATTCACTTAATTCGAAAGGATGAACATTTTTCGAGGATCATACGAGACATGTTCGATACAGTCCATTACTGATTCGATAGAGCTTCACGTGAATAAAACAAAAACTATGTTGTTAGTTTGGAACAACATTTGAACATTTCCTTACAAATGTTTACAATGTTTATATTTACAGATTTCATTTTGATTGCAGTAGCGCCAGAAAAGGAAGATCGCTGTAAGCATTTGAGACTTTAAAAATTAATTAAGAAGATACTTTGAATATAAATCATTTTAAATATTTAACGTTTATAATTTTGCAAATAAAATTAATTGCTCTTAATTATGGATTTTAACGTTCCTCTCAAGAATTTTTAATATCTCCTCATTAATCTTTATTTATTGCATTTTTTATTAAATAATAATAACAATAATTACAACTACTAACTCGTTAGGGTTAAATGAATCCCTTTAAATAATTTCCTTCAGGCTTATAAGAAATTCTCGCTAATAAAGTTCACAAATTGAATTAATTTTTTTTCTTTTTCCATTAAATAATAAGCAAATTTTCCTTACGTTTTTATATATACTTTTTTTCCACCGATTTGCTATATATATAAATTGTTAAATAACTTAAATTTAATGAACAACTTGTCAAGCGTGATTATAACGCAAGAAAGTTTTTTTTGTCTTCCCATTTTTTCCTGAGGATCTATTGCGACAATCATACACCATCAACGATGTACCAAAAACATTTAAAATCATGTCACGTTTTGGACGTCATTCAAGAAGAAATTATTGCTTCACGAAAATAAATATTAATCCACCATCAGCCGGGACGTCCTCTTCAAGTATAGCCTTTTATATAGATTCTTATAAATGCTTCTGAATAATAATAAACACATCGATATATAAAAATCTATATTTTGGTGAGATATAAGAAACCCATCTATACCTTAAATATGTATTTTTTTTTTTTTATAGACCGCCCATGTTAAAAAGGATGAGAACTCATAATTGATATTTAGGACGATTCAAGATAAATGAGGGCCATTTTTCAGCACACATTGGAAGACGTGATATCATGGAGAATATTCTTATGTTATGTTGTTTTTTTTCTTCTTCTTCTATTTTTCGAGGATGTTTTCTTTTTGCCTTTGTGGTTATTACATCTTAAAAGGATCGTCCCATTTTTTGACAGTTTTAGGTGGTCGTTGTTGTCGGATGATAAATTCATTTTTGGGGTAAAACGAAAAACGAAGAAAAAAATTACTTCGATTCATCTTTATGTGGTTTTATCGATGTAATAATAATATCCAATGGATAGGTCACGTTGATTTCACATAAAACTATCGAAGGTGAATAAATATTTTCGCGTTCAATTGACCTAATTTTCGATATGATATTCTTTCGTTCTATATAATACGAGTTACTGGATGAAGTGGAATTTTCAGTATAGGAAATCGTTTCTATTGAAAAATTGATATTTATGATAGAACGTTTCGGGAAAATTTAATTCTATGAACATGTTTAAAATTTTGAATTATTGGAAAATATTTTCAATAAGAAATTATAAAGACATTTAAGACATGATTTTCAAGTATAGACCACATCAAATTATTTACGGTCAGTCAACCTGAGCTACGTTTTTCACTCTCTCTGTTCACTTCAAATTGTGCAGTCACGTTAATTAAACTATATAAATGTTTCGACTTGTGCCATCTAGATCTCAAATATAATATTTAATGACTGTGTTAAAAATAATCAAACATAAATAATATTGGATTTATAAGCAAACAGGTATGATAATAATCGTCCTTTGTTTTCCTAATAAAGCACACCTTATATCTCTGAAAAGCTAGTGTGAAGAATATGTGTTATATACTATATCAATTCCTTCGCGATGTTTATTTTAGCTTCATATGTAGCTGCCTATATTTAGTACTTTTTTCATGAATGTAATAATTGCCAGTTCCGATGAAAAGTTGTCACGTCCATCGAAATTATTAAATCAATAAAAATTTATAAGGAGCTAATTAAAATTCTATTATGAAGTTTAAATGATAAAAAAAGGTTTATAATATGTGTTTTTGAAAAGTGTTTTTTAATTACCTCTAAAAAAACCCCTAAAGGAATGACCACACAGAATACAGTCGCCGAAATTATGAAATTTTAACAGCTTTAGTGCTATTTTTCATTCTGATCGTAATCAATTTTAATAGTGACCTGAAGGTTCGGTTTCCAAAGTTCTTCTTCAAACAAAACTTTACAATTTGACAAATATGAAAAATTTTAAAATGAAATCAGTATTAACATTTTCAAATCGTCTTTTTTATTTTTGTTGTTAATAATTTTTTCCTTTCCGAAAATTTTCACATGAATCAAAAAATATTCTGGTATTCCTTTGAACGTTTTTACTTTGTACTTTGGTAAAATTTTCCATTTTTTTTTCGCCATCAACATATCATTCCGGCACAGCCTTTGTGTATAATTCTGTATCAATAAACTCTGTACACACAAGTCTATACAGAGATTTCGTATTGATTATGTGTTGTACACATATCGATCGTGATGTATCTGGGCTGAGTTCATGAATTTCTTTGGGACAAAAAGAGTCAGGAACCAATTAAAAGTGAGTTACGTTGGTTGAATTGAAAGAGGTTCTCTTTGAAGCTGCACGACATGATTGACAACTTTTTGAAAATTGTCAGATTCATTGCTGCTGGTACTAACATAGTCGATATGAGAAAGATCAGGATTTTGAATCATTGACAGTAAATATTGAATGGGCAAAAAAGTTATTGAGTATTTTTTGTGTGTAAATGAAAGGTGAATTTTTCATGGAAAATGGATGGATCAAGAGTTCGCAGCCAAAAACTCTCGTTATTTCTGATGTAGATTTAGCGTTATCTTGATGAAACATAAAACTTTTGCAATCCATCAAATCTAGACATTTAGGTTTGATGGTTTTCAAAGTTTCTGAGCAATCTTTCTTGCTATTAAATGCCGATTGGATTCCAACAAAGGCTTTATTTGGCCATCATTAAAAATGCAATGACTTTTTGGTGCATCCAATATATTTTTTCAGTGATTGAAATAGGTACTGGATATTGCAAGACCAAATCACTGAATTCGCTTGTTTGGATATGATACTCTTTGACTTCAGTTGTTTGCACAACGCAATTTTCTGGAGTAAGTTTTTGTTTGTACTTTGTGTCAAAGAATTAGTTTTGATTTTATTGGGTTTTTTTTCCTTTTAGAAAAGACTATAGTATTTTCTGCTGGATGCATTTCGGAAATTGCATCAATCAAAAGATTGGTTTTTCAGGAATCCTATTTTGTTTTACATACATTTTTTTTGGAATTCATTTAAAGTGTTAAACTGATTTAAAGACTCTAAATTATTTCGTAAATTATTTAATAGCATGAAATTTGAATTTGGAAATTAATGCCTTTTTCTTGTTATTTTCTTTTGATGTGAAAAAATTCCAACTTTTGTTCATAGTAGAACGAGACTATTCTATTTTCTTCAAGAAAATATGAATTCTAATTGTTTTTATTTAGAATAATTTTAAAGAATTCTTCAAGCATTAAATCTAAGACATTAAATTCAGATGATGACGGAAATTATATATATTTCAGTATAATTATGGTCAACATAAATCATTTTGTTCTCATAATTTTTTTAACTTCTTTTATGCTTTTTTTATTTGAATTTAAAATACCGCGAATATACATAAAAATTGCAGTAACAATGGGTCAACAAAAAAAAAGCATAACATCAAAACAATCTTTTCATTTTTATTCACTATACATATATTATTTTTTGGCATCATATTTCGCGTGGGCCATGTTCATAAATTGTTCCTTTGAAATAATTTGTTACCGTCTTAACATTACTGTTTTTCGTATATTATAATCATATAAACTGGGCACATTCATAATAATTCTCTGAAAAAACCGTCCGAAAATGGATTTGATCGAGACTTGGTTCAAAATTTTTAGTAGACGAAGAATAGTACATGCTGTGATACAGTTTTGTGGACATTATCTACATATATACTTGGTATACAAGGGTATATAAAGTCCCCGCAGGAGGTGTATTTCGAATAAATATGTAACATTTGATATAGTTCTTTTTCTGGGGGGATATTTATACCTATATCTTTTATATTATTAAACATAAAATATATCCATGTAAGAACTGATGGTCATAACATAAAAGTAAGAACATAAACAGTACATGACAGCTGCGGAAACTTACGAGGCTTCTGTGTTAAAGTGGGAGTTGGTTCATCATCATGTTATATGGTCCTTCTTATATGGATATCTTTTAAAATGAATAAAAGTATATAAATATGAAAATATGAAGAATTTCATTTACTATTGTGATTTTTCATACATTGTTGCATAAAGAATTGTGAAAGTAATTCATAAATCTTTCTTTATATATTGATATATGATAATCAATGATCTGAATTTTATCTTTCGTGATCCATCGTGAAATTTCAATATAGTGATACTAATTTTTAATATACTAAAATTTTTCACACATAGACAAATTTTCTGTTTTAGTCACACAACATTTCCAGAGCAGACCAATATTTTATATTGAATACAATAGCAACTCTTACACCTACTTTTATTTGGAACAAATATTTCTATTCCTTCTTTTTGGGCTCCAGGTTTAATTTCAATGGTGCACATATACTATGCGTGCCATTTCTAGAATTATGTTAATAAAAGGACGACTATTCCAGTTGGCTATGCGATTCATTCTAAAAAATAAACTTATAACTAAATACCAACATAGTATACTATAATTAACTAAAACTAAGTACCTAGAGTGCAGGCTTTTAGTCCAAGATGATCTCTACGCATGTGATTTTCTGTCAAATAAATAATCGTAAATTTTCACATAAACAATGTATTTCAAGTCCCCTGTGACGTAGGTTCATAGAAAAATCCAATTTGAAATATGGGAAGGCATAATCTGCATAATCTGCATGATCTCTACATATAATGCAATAGAACTTTTTAATTAAATGCATTTAGTGAAGTTTGCTGTTTTAGTGTGAAATAAGCTACTTTTCATATTCAACCAGATAACCAAACCTTTTTTCACTTACTTCTTTTTTAAGGAAAATGAAAATAAATTAGTTTTATTAATATTTATAATACATTTTAACAAACAATGAAGGACAATTTAAATATCCTTTTGAAACAACCGATAAAATTATGAATAGTACTTTTGTATATATCAATTTAATTTCTGAAATACATGACAAATCAAATATGTTCATTATTTATGATTAGAAACATAGAATTTCAATATTACCTATAAACTGTTGAATTTGGCTTTTAACCAATATTCGATTTATCTCCTTTATAAATATGTCAAATTGAAAATGTTCACCAATTGTGTGTTTGCTAACAAATGAAAGGAAATACGTGTTAATGTCGAAACAAATTATTGAATAGGCCTTTTCTTGTTATTAATAGAAATTCGACATTTTTAAAATTGTATAACAAAAATACATTTTCGTTCGTTATTTTGAATTAAAAGGATTTATTTTTTTCTGTTGTATCTGACACTTTATTTGACATATATCAGAATAAGGATGTTATTTTTATCTTTTACGAACTTTTATGTGGGATTTAATTTAATAATTGAAATTTATCATAGGGAAAAGTTTGTCCATGTTTTTGGGTGATTTGGTTAGAAAATTTATACAAAATTAAGTTTAAAGCACGAATGAAGGATAAAATGCTCATGGAAAAAACACACGCTGGTGCAATCTAAGAGAGCACGAGGTGTCAAAAAGCTTGTGCCCAAAGCTGAATCAGAAGAAGTCGATTATCATAATAGAATGGAACAGGAGTCATCGGATCTCTGTCGGTACTGTGGAGATATAGTGGTGGCTGAAGACATCATCATTTTATGTGAATGCTCAGCTCTCTCTCAAGTTTGTTATGGCTTTTTGGGAAGCCATTTCTAAAAAATTCGAAAATCTACGAATGATTCAAGTGACTGGCATGGGTAGTTTAATGAAAATCAAATGCTTTAAAGAGGAATAGTTACCTCAAACGAGTAACTCTTGGTCTCGTAGGGATCACAATGGGAACATAAGGTGCCTGGTATTGTACACAGTACCCCTACTCTACCTAACCTGACCTAAGTTTAAATTATAATACATTTAGCAAGAAGCTGTAAGCTTTGTTTTTCAATTTTTTTCAAATATTAATTATTCATTTTTAGACAAATCAACATTTTGATAGTTCTCACAAAGTCAACATTGTAGACATCATAGCCTCTAGATTAACAACATTGTCTTCTCAAAAGTGTAGCAAATTAAAGTCGACGCATAGCGGAACAACATTGATACTAATTTTTCTTTCCTTTTCTTAAAGAAATATCTAATTTCTTTTTTTCTAAAAACAAATTTACTTCTTTCATAAATACATTTTATGTTTAATTTCTTCAAAGGAATATCAATAGTCGCAACCGTATTCTTTTGTCAAACACTCTGTATCCAATTAGGAATTCCCTCCTGCAACTTAAGCAAAAAATTATTTATGACTGCAAATTGAATTTTCCATATCCATTTTTCAAAGCCATTAACTGAAACCATTGTATACCTTATAATATGGGAATGATGGAGCCCATTTTATGGGTTCATATTTATTTTTTTTTTCTTTCTTTCTCTAAATCCCTACAAACATATACGAGTATATGTATTAATATAATAAAGTATATTCATCTTGAAGATTTCATTTCGTTGGAACACTTTTGATATTATATTATGATGGTTAGGAACGTTGATAATATGGCTTAAAGGGAATACAAAACTATATATAAGAAATACATATAAGAAAAAATCTTTGAATTCTGAACAAGTTTATCGTAAAATATATATGAAAAGAGAATTTTTCCACACAAGACTAAGATGAAGAAGGTAAGTTAAGTTAAGGAAACTTGTTCTAAATTGCAATCCAAAAGAAGAAAAAAAAGAAAATATTTCTTTTAAAGAAAATTGTTTTGGAGAAATTGCAAACATTTTTCGTGTATAGAACTTTAAAAATAAGGTACAGAGATGAAATGTTGCAATTTATCGAAATGCTGAAATTGTGTAGAATCCATGACCTTTTTTTTTTGCTTCTTTCATATAGAGAAGAGTTCAATAGAAATTGTCGTAGATAATGATAGTACGATTCTTTTGTGGTAACTTTTGTAACATCATCCATACATACCATATAGTATTTGTTAATCTCGAATTTTATGATTGATTTGCGGTTTTCAATCAATATATTGGATTGTAGATTTCTTCTTCTAGGTCATCTTGTTATATAATTTTCTAGAAAAATGTAATTTAGATTTGAATTAACTGTAATTCATTTATTTATTACAACTTTTCTTTAAGTTGAATATTGTTTGAGTTACATAGGAAGTATATAATGTCCTAAATCCTTCATTGTGGTCAAATTTTACAAGCATTTTATTTTGTAATAATTTTTGTATGATATTAAATTACGGTTGAACTAAAATTACATAATTTCAAATATGTATATTGGATTCTGTTACAACATATTTAAAGATATTGAATTATGTGGTAAGTTTTTTGATTGGTTATTTGACCATAATTTTATAGATATTATATATGAGTGGTAATTCAAACTTTTAATTGTTTCCATAAAATCCCTACAAAGTTTTCAGAAGAAGGAACTATAGAGTATCTGATATCTAAAGTTTTCTAAATATTTCTAATACAATCTAATATCAAGTTATTACATTTAAATCAATTTAATGGGAAATTTACTGGAAGCAGACAAGATTCATATATGGAGAAATATTTTCCAAAACATTATTCGCAGATAAGAGTAAGCTTAAGTGGATTCTATTCGTTCGAAAGTATATTATTTGCATTTTATGAATTCTTTTCAACAAAATATAAAGAATAATTTTTCCTATATTTGAGTTAAATTTTATCTAGACTCGATTTTAATGTAGTTGAATGCGACATATGTTTATATTAAAGAGGTTTACATTTATATCCAGATCCGTTTCTATGCAAAAATTTGTGCAATTGTCTGGAATTCTACTTTTTATCGATAGAAATTGCATTTTATTGCCCATACGATTTGCATGCAATTTTCCTTTTCCGAATTTGTTTTACTTCAAGTGAAAATAATAATAATTTAGTATATTTTCACTCTCATAATATGAAAATGTAGAAATTCTTTTATTTGAAGTCAATTTAAGAAATCGGAAGAAAGTTATTACATAGCAGATGGATTTTTTTGTACAATATAGTACTTTCTATTTTAATAAATCTTTGTGACTATTGGTCTAAATTGTATTATAAATAAATAATATTGTTTGTGATTAATTAGGACTAGTGAATGTTTTAAGGATACGGAAATAGAATCGAATTGAAACAGGATTACCTCGTCAAAAGGAGTATATACATTTTGTGTACAACTGCGTTCAAAAAATATCGACCATGTTGGAATGCTTTGTATTAGGATTTTCTTCCAAATTAGTTAAACTATTCATCAAGAGTATTATTTAAATGTTATTCGTAGAAAACGACCATAATAATGGCAATAACAACTGAGATTACGAAACTGGGCTAAGTCAAATTTTCAACAAATTTCGAGTTAAGTACCTTATATACCTAGTACTTTTTTTTTTAGATAAGGTTGAAAGCGTTAATAGTTATCTATCAGCAATATGCCGAAAAAACAAAAGTTACTTGAACTGTTTAGCGCAGTTTGTATTGGAACCATTTTGTAAATATGCTCATAATTCAAAATCAAAATAACAGACATAGTTCATTACCACGTTTTTATTGACTCGCTTCCTTGTTTGTTTGTCCAGTACAAATCTTTCAATCGATTTTTAACTAACTTCCCTACTAGCTAGACATTTGAAACTTTTAGAATAGCTCAGAACACGATGACAATGCATTCTTTTATTACTTTTAGCCATCTTTAAGCAAAATTGAATTCATTTTCAGTAAATTTTGTTTGCAAGGGAAAGTTAGATCGGGAAAAAGCCACATGGTCCCGGTTTGTATGATTCAACAGAAAATTTAAAAACGTGGTACATAAAATGTTATTTTTATCTTGTAATTATTTTCATAAGTATAATGAATTGATGGTTACTGTATCTAATTTTTGACAAAAAACTCAACAAATTCAATTCCAAAAATACCATATTCACCTGATATGACACAGGGTGGCGATTTGACTTTAGTAAGACAAAATTAGCATTCCATGGAGACTCCTTTCAGTTCATTAGAAGCGATTAAAGATAATTCGGTTAGACTGGAAAAACTTTGTAAACGTATTTTGAAAAAATGTGTTTTACTTAACAAGTTCCAATGCTTTTCTAACGCAGTTGTATAAACATTAAACTAAATAGTAGTCTCAATACATGATTTATATGAATTGCAAAATTTTGAAAGAACAAATTCGCAATACAAATAATTCGAGAAAGCTCATCATTTTGTAATAAATTATTGTGGAAAAGCCGAAAAGTAATTTTCGTAATCGCTATGATAACTTTAAGTATGACATTTTAAATCTCTTCGAATTCAGAAAAAAATAGTAGAAAAAAGAATATTCAACATAGTTAAAGGGACTATTTTTTTGCTCCCTTTTTTCTAGCAGGACAAACGATGATCATGATGTGAATTGAAAATCGTTTAAGCCTATTACAAAATTTATTATGGGCCATTTTAACTGACACTAGAATTTTTTATCAGCTTTTGAATTTTCATATCAGGCATTGAAGTGTGTGTGTTTTTTTTTCAACAGAAAGGATTCGAACCAATAACAGGAAATATTTTGAAAGCGGCTTTACTATTTTCATGTTCATCATAAATTTAAAAATATCAATAATTTTTTTTGTTGGACTATGGAGGAAAGTTATGATTGAGAATGGAATTTATTTTTTTCATGATACTTGATAGAAAATTCTATAAATATATTTTCCTAGTAAAAACGGAAAGAATAGCATTCGTACCAGTTCCTTTTTTTTAGACCTGACAAAGGTTGAATGGTTTATTTTTCTAGGAAATTTTACCGAGTAAATTCGGTGAAGATACGTCTTGGATTTTGTAATTCTTCAAACAAAACTTAAAACAACTTCTTAGAAGGAGTTCATTTCTGAAATTCAAATGCAACGTAGTTCTCGTCTTCGGGTTTGATTACGATACTATCTAAAAAAACAAAACTAATGGGTCTAAAAAAAAGAAAATAATGTTGAACTCCTTACTGATTAAGTAAGTGTTTTTTGCCATAAAAATCTAATCCTTTTTTTTTACAATTTAGAATGATTTATCTAATCTCGATTAATGAAAATATAAGAATTGTAAATAAACTAAAAAAAAGAAAAGAAATGGAACATTTTTATTTCTAAGTTAGTCGCAGTTCAACAAATTAAAAGTATTTTAGCACGACATGAGGTACTTAACAGAAATAACACAAATAACTTTTGTATACATTCTAAAGAAAAGCAAATAGAAATTTAAATAAATTCTAGTGAAAAAAAAACCATAACTTTTCTTGACATTTTTCCTTTATAAAAGCTCACGTAAGCTAATCCAACAAATCCTGTCATATATCTCGTGTCCTCATCTTGAAATGCATATTTGAAAGCGGTGAAGTTTTATATCCTTTGGTTTTGTAATTGAAATGCAAGTTGTTTTGTTCAAATTCTATCATTCTGTCAGGAAAAACTATAAATATATGTTTTTAAAGAAATTGTTTGAATTTCAATTCATCTTTTTTTTTTCTTTTCCTTAGAAACAAGCATTTAACAATTTAGTATTTAAATTGAATATTTAAAAAAAGAAAATTTTCTTTTTACTTACTCTATACTTAGATATACCGTAAAAAAGATATAGAGACGGAAGTTTAATATGTTCATCACCTGTGATCGGAGTTTTTCCGTTATTACCTGTGAATTTTAGCCCTCCTAAAAGCAAGAGTCTCGTATCTATCTCTGTCTTTTACTTTTACTGTAACAGTAACAGCTCAAATCGAGCCTAAAGATAAAAATTAATACATAATAAAATCATTGATTATTAGGAATTATATAAAAGTTTTTTCAGTTCATATTTAATGAGGCAAAAGTCAAAAATTTGTGCGTTGGAATTTACCATAGTATGGAATTTCCATAGTCCGTCCGGTGGAATCTGATTTTAAACAAGTCTTCGGATCTGAACGATTAAATCTTAGAATTTAAGTACATTTTGCATCAATGGCCTCATTAAAAATTTGATGAACGAAAATTAAATCTGCCACTTCTCTCCGCTTTTCCAGGGAATGCAAACTTAACAATTTCAGCTTATTACTGTAAGGTGGGAAAGATGAAGGATCATTCCATGGTGAGTTCCGCAAAGCAAAACATTAAAACCTACGTTGGACGGATTCCAGCCTGTTGATATGAACTTTGTGGTGCGGTGACCACACCTGACTGGCATACTCCATAATTTGTTTAACGAAAGAGATATCAAACGATTTAGACACATACGGGTCGGAAAGCTCCTTGGACCACCGCTTAATATAGCCCAGAGTCGAATTGGCTTTATGAACCAATGAGTCAAAGTGAAGTCTGAAGTTAAGCTCACTGAAAATTCGATAATTAAAGATTAAAGACGACGATTGTAAGCAGATAAACTTGTGAAAAAGTACGACTTTATATGATCAAGTCCATGGTCATTTACGTGACGTAATTCAAACTGTATAGTTTGACTTTCGCGTCACCCTTTGTATACAGAAAGTCATAATCTAGTTACATTACTTTATCATACAGTAATTATAAAATATTTTGCATAAAATTATTTTTTTTTCTGAGAATAGTTTAAATTAATTACATTTACCCACGTAAATGAAATTTGAATTAAAACGAAATTGTCGATTTATTCTTACTCATGTTTAAAAATGGACTTTTCTGAACTACATAAACATTAATTTAATTACATTTAAAAGAAGAAAAAAAAAAATTACTATTAAAACAAAAATCAGTTTAACAAATTTAAAATTTAAAAACCTAATAAAATAAAGAATTCATAGAAATCTTCTCGTGAATGACCCTAATTTTCGTTCGATCAATGGATTTCATTTTTAACCGTGATATAAATTCAGTTAAATCTTTAGAATCCTTGGAAAATTTGTGTGGAAATAAAAGTTAAAAGTCGGACAAACGTTTTTTCTCCTACTATAAGTTTTCATTTCACCTTTTTTGTTTTTATTTCTAGGCGAACGATGTAATGATTCCATTAAAAAATTCATCCGGCTCATAAAAATCCTCCTTCCTGATTTATTAGCTTGCACTTCCCTTGAAAAAGAAAAGAAAACTTGAACCAGAAAAAAAACGTTAATCGTTAATTTTTGAGGATTCGTGAAAATTTGTCGGTTCAACGTTCTTTCTTTTCTGGTATTCCATAATAAATGAAATATTATTGAAAATATTTTTATGGAATTTCCTAGAATTTCTTTTTTTTTTCAATAAATTAATAATAATAAATGTTTAATATTTAATTAATATAAATCAATTTATTTACTCAATGGATTGATTCTGTGTAATTAAAATTTATGTATCCACATAATATCATTATATTAAATATTTGTAGGAATTAATTTTGGGAAAACTGGATGATGGCATTTACCTTCTATCTATAATGAATGAAAGACTGGCCGGATTTTATAATCAAAATTTTAATAAAATCCCAAATTAAATAAATTATCCATATTTTCAATTAATTTTATTATAAATATAGGTAAAAGGTATGATAAAGAAAATCCCATGACCATATTTACATAATTTACATTCCACCTTTATCCTTTATTAAATAAATTGATTAAAGTCTATCAACATTTTATTTTTTGACAATTTGAAGTTTTGATAGAAATGAAATCCTTATAAATTACGTACATACTACTATGTGATAAGAATAGAATTTGATTGGTGAGATAAAATGATGAAATCATAAAGTAAAGAAAGCCAGAAGTTTAATTAAAATCGTTATTAATAATTAACAAGAATTTTAATTGCTTTAATTGTGATTTAAAATATGATAGCCATCCAAACTTCATCAGACTTTTAACTTATAGTATAGCAAGGAATTTATTGCAACAATTTAAAAAAAAGCAATTTAAACAAATCATTTTTATGGCTTGGGCTTAAACCGAAATTATCTTCCAGCCTAGAAAAAATCAACAAAAAAATCTTTATGAGTACATTTTTGGAAACATTTCAGGACTGCAAATAAACTTATCTCGTCATTATAGTATTTGTAAAAAAAAAGACTGTAAAAACTTATAGTTTTATATCACACAGAGTATTTTTTACAAATACTAATAACGAGATATCTTGTTTGCAGACTGAAAATGCATGAGAATGCAAATTGACAACTCAGGTGTATTGTAAAGTGTGCGGCATCTTTTGGTTCTTTTTTGAA
The DNA here is from genome assembly GCA_963422695.1 of Xylophagus ater. Lineage (NCBI taxonomy): Eukaryota > Metazoa > Arthropoda > Insecta > Diptera > Xylophagidae > Xylophagus > Xylophagus ater. The sequence goes on from OY730478.1 coordinate 7,887,380, forward strand.
CTGGTATTATATTCCCGGTGAACGGAATGAGTCGATATATGCTTGATCAACGTTGGGAAATACTGAAAACTTTTTTCCATTTTATTTAATATGGATTTTTAAAACGAACTAAAAGTTGCCGCACCCTATATGTTTTTTTTAGGAAAATATGTAAATTCCTTAAGCTGGACGCGGAATAGTGTTGCACTACACTTTTCAAATATTGCCCAAAGAATTTGCATAATACACACGTATTTTGAATTAAAAGCATGTATCCCTTAACTAGTGTCTTGCAACTTGTGTCCTGATACATGTATCGTGTATATTCTTATTTTGCATTAAAATTTCTCATTTTCTTACTCCAGGGACTTTTGCTTTTGCTTTTGTATGCTAGTTCATGAACTTGCAGACAGTTTTCGGTGAGTTTCAAAACTAGTCAAAGTTAATTTAAATTCGTTCCTTAATTCACATTAATTTTTTTTTTAATTAGAATATATAATTCCTTATATTAATGAATTCCGAGACAATTAATACTACAAAATATATCGGAAAATTGTATACAGTATCATCATAATCAAAGTATCTGCAATACGAATACGTTTCATAATAAATATCAATTACCATATTGTTACTTACTAAATAAACGAATTGCAGATTTCTATTAGGATGTACAAAACAATCGATTCGAAACTTCCTAGACAACTTTAATGGCAGCATATATTCACTTTGTCTCTATGTTCAAAATCACAAAATTTATTTGTTTCAAATTTTAATGTCTACAAAATTACATGAACCCATACGAATTTTCCGAAGTTCTGATCCTACGTGTGGATACCATATTCAAATAGATTATGTTCAATTATTATGGTAAACATTATTTTGATTAAGCCTCTGTACATAAAGTCTTTGTATCCCTTTAACTGAATGGTCGGATATACATACTTTGGGTATGACCAGTCGGATAACCGCAGCTTTGGAAGCCACAGAGACTGGTAGCTTCAATAAGTGAAGGGATTTCACTGCAGATATTCTAATTTGATATTTTTATGGAGTTTTTCGTTTTTTTTTGTAAATATAAATTCTGCAGTTTGATTCTCTTCCATGGAAAATTAATGTAGTAAATTATGTTGGTGGGTGATAACTTTGGAAGTATTTATAAAAATATAAATAAAAATTAATAAAAACTCCTTAAATTATCAATTAAATTTTAATCACGTACTTAATAAACAAATTTATAAATTACGTTATTTTTATTAATATTGTTTTTTTTTTACAAAGAAAAACAAGGTTTCACGTATGAGAAAAGGACTTTATAAAATTTTCTTTTTATATATTCTGAAAAGGTTCTGTTTTAAATATTCGGTATATATTATTATTATTTTTTAATTCATTATCCATCATAATTTAATTTATTATTTATACAGTCCATCATAATTTCCTTTCATCGATATCTAATTTGGATTTTTAATGGTCAACGAAACGTGATAAAACCATTTGAAGCGTATTTTAATGGATATATTCAAAAAAAGCAACTCTGGATAGAGAGGGCGATGGAAACAAAATGAAGAATGTTAAGTATTTTTTACATTTCTATATATATATAATATTAGCCCCATGATAGCCTTGTTCATGATCAGAATCATTGAACTAAAAAGGGCACTCATGATGCTATAAACAAGACAATAAAATTTCCATTTGTTTTTTTTCAGTTCATCTGGAGAAAAACACATTATAGAATTACGATACTACATTCATCTTGAAACCGTACGTCTCTAGATATGTATATATATGCTTTTTTCTCTTCTATAATATATTTCCAAAAAAATGTTGTTTAAGTTGAATTTTTATTTTCATTTATACAGTATTAAAATTACCATTATTATTAATATTAATGGTTTACTATTAGAAATTCTATCACGAATATTCGGTATTGGTCGAACGGTCCATCTCCAAATGAATTGCATAAGGGTAGCGATACAAATTAATGGCCAGCCATCTTTTGTGGTAACTTCCATTTCAAATATGTAATTTAAATATTGTTTAAAATTGTTTATTTTTTATTTATTACAAATTATTATTCATTTCTTATTAATAATTGTAACGCAATTACCTTACAAGAAGAAAGTCGCCGGATCTTGTAATCGCCATAAAATGTCAGACATCAATGATAATTTCTTCCGTAAGAAGGAGTTAAGACAAAGGACCAGCGATTATGGCAGAATTAGAAAAATTGGGATAGTCTTATTTCTTCTATCTGATTAAAAACAATCAGTCACATGGAATATTCTCCATCAAAGGGATTTGAATGCAGAATTTTTAAATTTTGGAAAACCAATTTCTAGAAAAAATGTGGTTAAAGTTTCGATTTTTCAAATAAAATGCGGGTTTCTACTCAAACTTTTGGAATATTCGAATTTTTGTATATACACTGGTAGGTATTGTATTACAGGGGCCCACACAGTTGCGGGCCTTAGTACGTAGGCCTAACTGGCCCTCTGTGCCTCCTCCTAAAAAGGTTGGTTGAGATGCTAGGTCTTTTCCCCGAACCGGTTTGTCCTTCTAATGTAGGTCAGCAGAGTAGTTAGGTCCAGATTAGTTAGCCCCTCCTTACTAAGGGTGCACGCTCCTAGTGTAGCAAGTCTGGTTCTAGAAAAGGCCGGGAATTCACACAAAAAATGTTCAGCTGACTCATTTTCTTCCAGACAGGCGCCGCATATCGGACTCTCGGCCACCTATATGTACCCCTATGTACACTAAGTTTAAATATTATCTTTAAAAATCCGTCCTGTAGTAATACTAGTAATTTTTTTAATGTAATTCAAGTTATTATTACTCATCGGTTCGGTTCTTGTTTCCGAGTAATAGAGCTGACGGAAATCTCTTCATTCCAAGTGAATTAGTCATTTACCAAATCGATTCTTCTATGCCATAGAATCTATGGTAACTATAAAAAAAAGTTTTCATCAAAAATTCATGAAAGGTTCAAATTATAATATGTTTTTCTTCACTTTATGTCAATATTTTTATGTACAGAACATAATAGTATACAATATTTCTACATATGTAAATAGTATTTTGAATTATTTAGAATTTTGATTTACGATCCAAAAATCCCTCAAGTCAAATAACAAACAACAACAACAATAATAATAATATTTTCTAAAAGTTTTCATTATAAATATAAATTTTCCTTTAAAATGATGTTCATTTTTTTGTTTTCTTTCACTTTTTGCGATTACCCAATTAACACGAGAAACCTCCTGGTGATGGTAATAGCTATAGTATCTCCGAATACGTACAAATTCAATAACTTTAAGGCATATATCTAAACAAATGTCATATCTGTCTTCATTAAGTCACTTCAGAACTCCTACGATCAACAGACGTAAATTGTATTTAGGTGGCTTGTTAGAGTTACCTAACTCACAGTTTGGGGTAGGATATATTATATTAGAAACTGATCTTCGGTAAAATTCTAGACACAAATACATATATATGAATACTAGAAATTGATGAAGAGGCGGTTGATGCACAATATCCTACATATAATATTCTATAATAACGAAGAAACGATGTTGTTTTGTGATGATGATGATGATTATGATTATAATTTGATGCCGCCCCAGCTTTAACTTCGAGTACACCTTTTTATATACTATATTATTTATGAATATTAGACGACCATTAAATAATTCACATATATATGTTTGAATACTTATTACGCATATATGTACTTAATACTTGAAATATCAGTCAAGAACAGGTATATTCACATATGTATAATTGGCATCTTGAAAACAGCAGGAGGGCTCTTTAGGAATATATCATTCCTTTTAACATGTTTGTTGGTATATTTTTCTTCGATCATAATATACATAAGATGATATGAAAAAAGGTTCAAATCGACATAACCTATTATAAAAAATACAGTATTAGATATATGAAATGAAAAAAATGTTATCAAATTAATATAAAATTCAAGAAAAAATCCTTAAGGATACCCTGTTGGCATATATAATATTCGAATATCAAAATTTTTTTCTCCGAAGGAAAACTGTCTGTCTAATATTTTGAATACCAAACAGAACCGTAATTTAAACAGATTTACTATATATAAATAGTATTAGACACAGAGAGAGTCATTCAAAACACTTAACCTAGTCAGCGTGGGTATTGCTTTCTTACAATGAAATGGGAATAAATCTTTGTGATTGTAAAAAATTGCCACCAAGAGATTTTCATGGATCCCTTGAATTCAAAAATCATAATTTTAGAAGATGTTATTTGAAGAAGAGTTATTCTATGTAATTGAAAATTGGGTATCGTTCTGGAAAGGAGATCGGGTAATAAGTCTATCTCTGTTTATGCAGTCTAAGATTTAATTTTATCTTAGTCAGTTGTAATGAAAGTGGGTATATTGATTCCTTAGATAGCTGTTAAAGCAGATTTAATTTGATAAGGATCAGGGCCAGAACTAGAGGATACTTATTAGGAGGAGCAAAAAGTATGCAAAATCTGATAAAATATGACAAATTAATCTGAATTTCTTATTTGTGTCCGAAAAGGATAATAAGAAACATGAAAATTTATTTGATCAAATAATGGAGGAAAGTATTCTACTAGTGTTTGGCATTGGCCGTGTATTATGAACTTTATCCAACGAATATTATAAAAATATTACGTTTTCGATGACAATTTAAAAAGAAGTTCTTTTGAAAAAGTTTTAAATTTATCTGTGTTATGATATACCTGAAAAGTTTGAACTTTAAATGCTAGAAAATTAATATTAATGTTGATAAAAAATGCATAAATTATATTATTGAAAAAGCGCGAGAAGTTGTAAATACTATCGTTTCATGTCTCATAATATTGTGTCAATATAAAATGCTAAATAATAAAATATATAGTAACTGAAAATCGGCCCTAAGGTAGAAATGGGATAGAAAAAGTATTAAAACTCACAATATTTCAAGGTTTTTTCTTCATAACTTTGTTTCCTCTTTTCAAAATTTCTTCTAATTTACAGGTAACCTAAAGCCTAATATCATAAATCTAATCTGCAAAAAAACCATATGAAGAGGGTTATTTTCTCCTAAGATTATTTCTTTCTCCACTATCATATGACCGATTTGACTGAAATTTAACATGGCATCGTCTAATTGTGTAGTTAACATATATAATTATTTGAAAAAAATTGGTTCACAAATTTTCCAGTTATATCTTAAAAACTATAACCAAAAAAACGACAAAACTTTCTGGTCACCATGGTTTCTCGTTTATGACTTTGCTAGCCCTGAATCGATTTTGCTGAAATTCAACACCAATTCAAGTTAAAGAAAATGCAACTCACATCATCGGAAGGACGGACGTACGGACAAGCATAAATCAGTATAACTTTTGATTCTGCACCCTTGAAACCTTTCTACGATGATTATTTCGATGTGTTACAAATGGAGTCACAAAATTGGTAGTACCTACCATAGGTAAAGTGACCAGACATACTGATTTATTCAGTACAGGTACTGATTTTCATGACTATGTACTGATTTAAAATTTGTACTGAATTTTGTACTGATTTTGAGAATTTTTCTAAATATGATATTGAAATTCTGTCAATTTAACGCTAAAATACATGGAGTTGAGTTATGTGCATATGTAAAAAATTCTAATGTAGACACGCTGCTTGAATGGCAGCACGGTGTTTCAACACTAATCTAAACATAGACAATGTGCGCTACGAAATCTGATCTGAATTTCTTATGTCCTAAAATATTCTCATATAAATGTTGATAGGGTAGACTTGCTGATTGGGATTAGAACTTGGTACTTTTTCAGTTCTTTATGTTATTTTTTTAATTTTATATTGAATAATTAATATTTATTAAATAATTTAATTTTGTTGTTTTATTTCCTTAATAGCCCAAAATTAAAAATATACTGAATTTGTCCTCAAAAATCTGGTCACTTTAACCGTAGGGCATAAAAACGAATGCCTGATAATATCGACTATAATATTGATTGGTTATTTAATTTGCATACGCATGCGTCCGTGAACATAAAAATTTCAAACTCTATAATTTTATACCATTTACTTATGTTTATGTTTTTTTCGCTTTATTTTTTGCCATTACATTTGATATTGTAAAAAGTACAAAAAGGAATTTCTTCATTTACAAGCCACTATAATTTTTATGAGATTTAATACATAATTTTAAGTACACATATTTACTAGTCACCAATATGTTCAATTTGTAAATTTATTGAACCACAAAAGAGTTTTCAATTTATGATCGCAAAATTTACTATATAAGAAAAAAAAACCCACCGCAGTTAATAATCGTATATGTCAATTTATTGCGAGGGCGATATAAATTCTTCTTTCAATTATTGGCGATTTCTCAACTTGTCGCCATAAACTAGACATTAGATCGAATATTTTTTTGTTTTCATTTTTTCCATCTACAAGTAAAAAGTTACTTGGTATATTATTCGCGTCTTCTTAATGGCGGTGAATAGTTTTTAAGAACAAATAATAAATATTTTATTTATACTATTATAATCAGAAATGATGATTGGCTTCGATAACTAGTCAATTTAGAATTACTTGAAAATTACCAATTAATATTTGCCAACGTTTTATTTTTAAATGAATTTAATTGACTTTGGTGTTTATTTTAACATGAATTTGAACTGTAATTTTTATAGATATTGCGTATTGATTATTTATGATAACTTATAATAAATATTTTGTTGACAAAGATGATGTGAAAATGATAGTTGAATGAAAGGGTTTGAAATTTTGTTATAAAACTTCAATTTAGTACCAAGTCTTTCGATAGTTTTCCTTGTATATTAATGGCCCTGTAAATGATCAAATTTGTTGGTCAAAATTCACGTTTTCATCAAACAACATCGCAAACGATCAAATCGAAGATCAAACAAATTTGTCAAACTGGCCAGTAATTTCGATTTTCGATGCCGTTCGTGTCCTACGACTTATCATCCACAATGAGTAATACAGGCGACGACGTGTTTGACAAACACCGCCGCACACTATCAAGCCTGTTTGTCAAACACGCCGTCAATCTAAATTTCCATCAAATACCTCTAACAGAAAGATTATTTGTCAAATACGTCAAACAAACCCGTACATGATCAAATTGATTGACAAACAAATTTCATCGTTTACTTTACGGGGTACTTAACATCAGTCCCAAATTTGACCAGTAATTTCACAACATTTAGCTGTCCATATTTTGCTGCGAAATGCAAAGGTGTGTTATAGTAATTGTCAAATTCGTCAACATTTAATGCCGTTTCGCCATTGGTGTCTGTCATATAGTATTAAGATTTCCTGCATTTTGCAACAATTTCATGAATACTGAAATGCGACCATTAAGAGCAGCAACATGCAATGGTGTAGCGTTATTTCATGATCTGATATTAACACGTTCGCGGACAGTAAAAAGCTCTTCTCATTTGGCATTACAGTCCGCGAACGCGTTAAAATCTGATGCTGGGGTAATAAAGACATCTATATTTTGCAAATCCCCATTCATATTAGTTGTTCCAGTAAAATTCTAATTAAATTTTCTAATTAAATAATAATCTTCTCCTACCACATAATTTTCCTCTCTAGCAATAAGGGAATAACGATTTCCTTTATTGTAATTGTACTTGCCCCTGACATGAGTCCATCTATTGTATTCTTCTTAATCCAAATCTCGATTCTTAGACAATTCAAGTCCGGGGAATCTTTTTGTCTAAGAATGTGTAAAATGATTCATAATTTGAATATTTAATATCATTAAAAGAATTTATGTTGACAATTGAAAAAGTCAGCCAAAAATTTATTTACCATAAATCCGATGTCATATGACTATTTTCATCGAATCTTCGGCGATTATTTTGGTGTAATGTGAAACATTTGGTATAAATCTTTATAAAAAAAACTTCCTCTTTATTTGCCGCCCCCCAGAAAAGAAATATAATCATATTTATGGAATATACTTGAAGAAACTTCAATATTGTCTTTGGATAAAAATGGAAGATGTTTCTTTTTTTTTATCGATATAAAAAGGTAATAATTTGCACTTTTCAAACGAAAACACAAACACATGTAAACACCACGAAAAAGTAATAAGATCAGGCCAATAAACAAAAAAACCAAGTTTCATAAATGTTATCAGACTTTTGGTATCAGCTATCTCAAATGTGTGTCTCTGTTTTTATTCTTTCAGACGTCAAAAATTTATTTCGTTAACTTTGTAGACCGATAAATATATTCTCTCAGTCCGCTTTTGTCCACCTCTCCAAGTAAATAATTCCATATTTTCTACCCCCATAAAAAAAAACCCAGAAAATTATATCCCACATCCGTTTTTACGTTTTTCTCTTTTGGCTGCCCATTATTTTTGGAAGACGATCAGGACATTAGTCCTAGTATATAGATGAAAACCTTTTTCATATATATAATTTCTAGAGACTCGTAAATCCCGTCCGGATGACTTTTATAGGAAATGTGCGTGCAAGTGTGTTTTTCTGTTGGAATAACTTATGAAACCTCATGACAACTATACATTCACTTTTCGGAAAATATTTCTGAGATTTTTTTCTTTTCTATGATATAGTTTTTCTTTTTGGAGTGGGAGGAAGGTAATTTTTTTGGCACGGTAAAAACATTTTATTTTATTTTAAGGAGCTCCCTAGAAAAGAATTTCTCAGATTTTTTGTCATAATTTTGTGTCCATTTTTAGAGCGGATATTTCACGATGGACATTGTCTTATGAATAATGTGTCTTTCGCGTGGGCAACAAATTGTCACAAAGATTTTCCATAATATGATATGAAAACCAACTAAGGTCAGACAAAAAATTTTCTAAAATATATTCTTTTAGATATGCGTAAAGTTGGTTAAGATATAAATATTATCAGAGAAAAAGGTTTGTATGACTTTTATATTTTGGGGTTGTTTTCAGCTAGGGTCGATGTAAATATGAAATATTTTATGAGATTTATGATATCTTTTTCGGCGTATCAGTAAAAAAAGATTACACCATAATTTCGAAATTTAGATTAAATATTCAAATTTGATGAAACATTTAGTTATTTTGATAGATTTAAGAGAAGACAGTAACCTTCGACATTCGATTCAATTAAAGTTTAGTAAAGTCTGTTTTATAAGTTTTGGGAAGTTAAGCTAAATATTTGGTTTAGGTTAAGCGAATTTCAGTTAATATAGGGTGATTTTTTTTACAGTGATGAACTTTAACCTTAAAAAAATTACACAAAAAGTTAACTTTTAAACAAAAATCTTTTTTTATTTGAAAGACCTATTTATACCATTAACATTTAAAAAGACTTTAGGCATATGGCTACTGTGAGTGCTCTGGACGAAGCGCATATTGTTAGTCCAATTTTGGTTTGTATTTTCGATCAATAGCGGCCGAAGGTCACAAATAACATGAACAATGTTGGTCAATTATTGCTGGATTATCAGCCCAAGCCAGTGACTACACGTAAGCCCATAGAAAATGTTGGAAATATGTCAGATCTCAGCATTTTGGAAGCCAATTTAATTCTCAAAATCACATTGTCGCTAAATCGTGATTTCAATCAATCGATGGTTTCTGTCACTGTATGGCACGTAGCGTCTTCCTGTTTAAACCACATAACAGCAGGATTAATGTTATTCATATTTTCGAACAAATATTCATTGATCATGGTCCGGTAATCCTCTGATTGATAATAACACGAACTTCCGCCTCATTTTTAAAGAAAAAAGGACCGATTGATTTGATTTAGCTCGTTCAAGTTATGGTTTTCTCATTAAACTTAAATTTAAAGTTATCAATGTTTATTAAATTATCAATTTAATAAGCCATACAATTATTTATCCCATACCTACACGCTTCTGCTAGAACCAAAACGACCGCCCATACTTCTCTTAAAAGTCTTCAATTTTAAGAAAATATTGTTTTTCATTATATTTTATTTTGTGTGACAATAAATATGATTTCTTATCACATCTTAAAAAAAACGACAATGTTTGATTTTTATGTCACTAAAGACTTTATTTTTTTTCTGTATTTTATTTTCATCAAAAAATAAGGAAATTGTCACGAATTCGGTGGAATCTCATACTAAAAATGTTAAAAGTGAGAGGAAAAGAAAAAAAAACTGTCAGAGTAATTGCCATTTTATGTTGATGGCTATAAATGGGTCAGCTAAAAGGCTACTACCAGTAAATCTATATATTTACGTAGGTATAGCGAACAATATTAGCTTGTCTACATAAATATATTTACTATAAAAAAAAGAAGAAGCTTATAGGTTTTCTTTTTTTTTTGTATGTCAGCGCCATTGCGATAAAAGAAAGTTTTATTAGCGTTGGTAGTAAAATATGTACGGACTCAACTTCTCATAAAAATGGTACAGATGACTCTTACATTGTGTGTCACTGAAAAAATAATTGTTTAATATTGTTGAACATGTTCAACATGGGAAAAATATTATGATGTCGTTTGAAAGAAAACATATGTTAATCCTTATAATTTTCGTAAAGGACATATGCTTCCTGTGTACAAAAAAGGCACGCTTCATTAAAGATATGTATGTGATCTTTTCTAGTTAACATATATTAAATGAAGTGAATCAATGCCTAATTTAGAATGAATGAATTTTTAAGGAAGTCAACACTAATAATAACATTTATTTAATCTTGTATAAAATTTTAAAATAAAAAAAAAGGATCCTATAAATTTTCAAAGAAAATTCCCACATATTTATGGAAATTTTCAATTGATAAAAATTCCATACATTGAATAGAATTTATTAGAGAGTCAGTCCTTTATATTAAAAGGACATGGAAATGATTTTCGAATTAACTTTAATTGAATTAATTCGACAAGATTATATGTGGTTAAATTTCAAATCCTTAATATGTGTTATTTAGAATTTAATTTCAACCCAAAATTTTATATTATTTCTTTGAATTTGAATTTCTATAAAATCTTAAAATTAAGTCCATATTCATTTCTTATAAATCCCATTTCGTGTAAGGAGCCCTTTTTTTAAGCATCCTAATTTCTATTCGTTTTCTAACCAAATTGGACATATTAACCTCAAACTTGTCTTCTAAAAAAAAGGATAAAGCAATAAAGGAAGAAAAAAAAATGTGTATAAAAGTTTTATTACTCCTTAGATTATATCACTTGTATAGAAGTTTTTGGTACAATTTGCTTTCATGACTTTATATAGACTAAGTGTATGGCATCTATATAACGAAATTGAGATACTATATATGAAAAGGAAGTAGGTGGTAATGAATCGAAATTAGAGAACATGTAGATCCTTATATATGTATATAAATGATAAACTTTTATTTTTTTGTTGGAAATTACATACATATGCAAATTTCAAAACTAAATTACTTTTACAAGTATATTTAAGCGTTTAATTATCCCGTTGAGTCATTTGAAGAAGACGACATTTTAAACTTGTCAAAGTAAATGGAAGGACAAAAATATATTCCTTGTATAATATCTTCAATTCAAGGATAGTAAAAGAGTCCTAATGTATGTATATATATATATAACTAACATAGAAATATGGATTATGGAATGGTTTTGCATTCGGTTCTTGGTCTTTTTTAAGGGTATACTTATAATGAAATGAGTCAATCTATTATATGCGCTCACTTTTACTTTAAGTGTGACTGGGGAAAAGTTTTAATCGGGTTGAATATACCAAAAAAAATAAAGAACAGAACAGATATGGAGATAACACACTAAAAACTCAATCCCGCATGGACTATTAAATGTGTCATGCCAAGAACTCCTTAAGGATTTAAATTTTCTCTTATTTCATATAGTAACTGTATTAAGGACTTTCTATATAGTATAGTAAACACTTTATTACCGCGTTTTTGGTATTAATGGATTCTGGGTAATGTATCTTTAGGATGTGTGCGTATGTTTATAAATTTTTCGAGAATACAAAAGATGCACATTTTCATAGGACGACCATAAATGTATTTCATGTGCTTACATTTTAGTTAGATTATTCTTGTTCTTTTACTTAAATTGAAAGTAGTTAAAATTGTCGTTTTAGTATATAAAACGATGAAGTATTAAAATTAATCGAGTTGTAGGAAAGGGATTAGAAATAAAACTTTTAAGTTCATATTACAGAGGTTTTGACAATTTCCATTTTAATTAGCATTAACTTTTTTTTGGAAAATTGTTTTATTAGTTTTAATATTTTGTAATTAAATTGCAGAAAATGTAAGAATTAATCGTTTGGAATTCTTCACACTCATTTATATGTGAATTAAGTTAATCAAAAGTTCAATCGAAGTTAATTAAAAGTATTAAACATTTTTCAAGTACCTGTTTCTCAGAAAAAAAAATCATTACACATTATAATTAATTCGACTTAATCAAAGCGAATTTTGAAAAAAAAGTTCAATTATAAAATCGATACACTATCAATTTTAAATGAAAAGTTTTCAATCAGAGTCGTTAATAAACACTTTAATTATTTCCTTTTATGTAATCTGATGAAGGATTCAGAATATCTATAATCATTTTATGAGGATACTCGTTTCTCGATTATTTTATGCACATATAAGAAATATTTATTCAACTATTTTTTTTTCCCGATAAATCTCTAATACACAAAAGAAAGAAAAAACACTGTTGAGCTTTTGATTTCAGCTACTTTATAAAAGATTAGATTAACTGACCGTAGGAGTATATTATTCCGCTAAAGAATCGTTCAATTCATGGAAAAGAAAAGGAAATTCTCATAATATAGTACTTATTCAGAATGATTCCGACCGTGAAATTGATAGTTTTTACTAAAACTGATAGAAGTCCACCATCTATGTGGATACAGTTTCTTTTTTTCTTCTTCCTTTTTATTTCTATGCCATGAAAGAGATTAATGTCCTTAGAGAGAAATTGACTCATTTACAGATTGGATTGGATTCTATGAATTCATTGGTTTTTATGTGGAAAAGATATGCAACAATATTTCTATATCTACTTGGTTCTTAATCGAAACCAATTGAGGTGTATATATGGATATTATATAATGGTAAGGTGTTTGCTTTAAAGGTATTTTCTTAATTAAGATTATGGTCGAGTTTAATTTCGATCGATTAGGCGCTAGTGTGATTTGTGGTTTTAAAAGGATCTGTCTGGAATGGAAAATATATATAGTACTTATAAAAGATCATTAGATAATTCATTAATAAAATTGATTTCTATATTGGACAATTTTCTGATTCAATGATGTGTAAATCGAAGGACCACAAATCGTATTAAATTGGGAATTTATTTTGTTTAGGTCGATTTCCATTTAAATTTCAAACTTTTAAAATAAATGAACGATATTGCATTAAAATGTAATCCTATTGTTACTAAATAAATTATTTTCGCGAAAATACTTGTTTACACTTCTTATACATATTTGTTTGGTTTTCTTATGTACAAAACTGTTCCAAGAATTTTGTTATTCTCTTAAAATCGATGTAAACATTCCTTTTGAAATTTGCATCACGCATCTTAAAAGGAAATTAAATAAATTTCGATTTTGTACAGAAAAATCGCATAACATTTATTCCAGAAATGTTACAGACTCTTTTAGAACAGTAGTTACATATCGATGGCATATGAATGTAATACGGAACTTACTAGTTCCACTTAGTTTATATTACAATTTCAAATATTTAATTAAACTCTTTGTTGCAGTTTCCGATACCTGTTGTTATGTTGTTCGCGTAATTATGTTACACTGATAGTTGTTACATTCAATTGAATTAACAAATTTACAAATTAGTTAATACAACTAACAATATTGACCAAATTTGAAATTTGTAATGCGAGAATATCGAAGTGACATTTTCAAATACATATTCACACTACAAGAAGTTGGCGCTATCAATGAGAATTGTTTCAAAATTAGAGGTAAATGAATTCATATAAAATATATGTCAGAAATAAGTTTATATTATTGAGGAATTCAAGGTTTCTGGAAGAATTTAAAAACGACGACAGCGAGCTTGTTAAACTTGCTAAAAAAGTTTGGACCATTTATGGGCAGTTAGTTGGTTAGAAAAATTTATAATTGTTCAACTATGTTGGAGTGCCTATGGCTACCTTTAACTGGCTTAACAATTATTTATTAAGAGTGATCTTAGTCGGAATTTGGTATTACAAGAAAATTTTCTCTGAACTCAAAATTGATGGCTGTTACATCCCCTGAAATGAGAGGGTATCAGGTATTATCTTATTCCAATTTTAAAAGAAAATAGTATATAATCCTTACAGACAAAGTATTGTTATTACAGCTGTTAAAAAATTATCAACCACATGCGTTCTTAGACACGTTAAGTACCCTAACATATTTTCTATCATTTTCAATGTTTAGATTGTTCTGTCACGCGTAAAGTAAAAAGTTTATAATTATTGAATAAGGGTTCGAAATTTTCAAGATATTGGGTACCACCTTTTCTAATTGTCTAAAACCAATATTTCTAATTTCAACTTTGAACATTACGTTAATGAGCCAGAACAGAATTTTATAGAAAACTCGTAGCAGCTGAGATCTATACACAAGATCACTTAATGGAGTTTGTTTCTTTAACATGTTCATGAATATATTGTTAGAACATTTCTGTTAGAATTAAGACTATTTAAATATTGTGGCAGTTTGGTATTAATTAGATCTTGTCCAGGTAACATTTTTAGTATTGCCAGAAACTTGGTAGTGACCAAAAATGCAAGTTGAGTGCCTATAAGTTAGCAAGCAGCGAAAAGGAATTTTATTTTGATGATGATTTTTTCCAGCAAATTACTTATTTTTATTGCAAATTTGTTCTAGACTTTAATTTGATAATCTTGCGAGTCCTTTCTTTTACCTGGAAAATATTCATATTCTTTTTTAATGTTAAATTATGTATCGTTTTAAGGTGTTTTATTTAAGATTTTAACGTTTAAAATACACCACTAAACACTCTAGAATTTATACCTTTTCAAATAGGTATTAAAAAATAATGACAATTTCTTTGAAATCTATTTTTATTTTCAATATATATAAAAAAATCTAAAATTGTTTTCTCCTACGGGAAATATCCTGTCGAGGATATACCGATATAATAAACTGACCATAAAATATAATGCCACAGATTCACGCGCATAAAACCATAAATGATTTATATTTCAGCAGTTAATGACTCAGCATTAATTTCATCCCCACATTAACTATATCGAATATATACAGGGTGGCCCAATTGTGTTATAAGTTTTCCACGAAAATCGACAAATTTAACTTTAATTTTGACTTTCTTATATGTTTTAACACTAATTCTTGAAAGTCACCTGATAACTTCATACCTTGTAACTTATCTACACAAACATTATTCTGCTGATAACTTTTATTGTTCCATGTAGAATCGAACCTAATAACGTTAGGTTACAAATTCGATTATAATTAAACTTAAACTCAATTTTGCAGCATGGAAAACTATTAAATGGGACATATTTACTTCGACAAATGAGGTTATGAAATGATTCACTTCTGATCCTTTTTGACTTTAAGTAACAACAAAACCAGAAGATTTGTATGGTATGTAACACTCTGTCTATAAATGCCACTAAAATAATAGAAAAGCATCAATAAGGAGCCCAACTCTTCTTGTTTTGTGCAAGGAATAGTGCAGACAGACAAATTTATGAGGAAAAGATTTATTATCAAGTCGGATGTAATAACTTTGAGTGCATGAAATTCACTCCCATACGTCCTACTACGTACAATCTATATGGAATTTAATTTTTTCTTACCTTCCGGTAATATAAATAAAATAGTTCATTTATCTAAATTCGGTATTAACTTTAAACGACAGGAAAATGAAGGAAAAAAACTATATATACCTAAGGTACCCAAGATAACAACAAAAATAATTAAAGGAAAACTTTTATTATCGTGTATACAATAAAAAAAGAAAAAAAAAAAAAGATTTCCATGGAAAATCTTAAAGAATAAGAGAAGTCAAGTCGTTTTATTTACGTATAAATATTTTCAATGCCCTAAAGAAATCATCAAGTGGTTAAAAACGGGTAAATATATAATGAAATACAAACCGAGAAGGTGAAGATTTTAATAAATGAAGTCCGCTATACAATAAGGTACTACACGGACGGTATGGTTATCATTTTGATTTGACCTCCTACCTACAGTTTACCCGTTCATGGCGAAAATTTTAACTGATTTTCATTTTCTTCAATGAAAAACTCACCTGAGGCTGTTCGAAAGATAAGAAAAGTTTCTTACTATAGATGGAAAATTTTTTTTTTTGTATTTTCATTCCATTTTCAATGCAATTAAATGGTAAAATGTAAATGAAGTCAACGCTTAGCATATTTGGCTATAGAATTTGGTATCAGAATGATTTTTGGTTTGGTATGTTTTTTTTCCTTTTTGGCTTTCGATTAAATGAAAATATTAAATGTAATTGTCGTAAACGATGAACATAAAGAAAAGGGATTTTTCTTCTTATATTTTAAGTAATAACGATGTCATCTCTTCTTTTATTATAACCATCAGGAGGACGCTTTTAAATGATGATTTTATTTGCAACTCAAACTCATTTTGTTTGGGTTAAGTATTTCAAACTAAATTTCATTCAACTGTATACAGGGAGTTAAGAAAATTTATAGTATTACGAACAAATAGAATGTATGAACATGAGTGGATCTATTGCTCTTTATACTATGACTATTGTATATGAGCAGACACTTGGAACACATTTATAGTGTTGGATGATATCACAATATTTATGACAATATTTTTTCCAAACAAAAAAATGTAGTGTCTAAACTGTTACTATCCCAGATAGCACATTTGACGTACTATGTAGGACTCATAATAGAGAGTCGCAAAGAAGTAGTTAAGATCTATATACATACATTAAATGTGGTGGTTGGGATCTTTACATCGCTTCCCTAAATCTTTCATAAACGTTGACATTTATGCAATATACCAAGAAAAACTGTCCTTACCTAGCACCTTTCCAACTACTTATAGACAAGTACTTGGATTTGAAGAAATTTTTCTAATTTAAATTAAACTTCCGTGTTTGTCAAAGTTTATAGTGTTTTATTCCCAATTAGGTTGGTTCTTACCTATATTTTGCCAGATAAGTTATTTTTGGGAAGCCTATTTGTTCCCTTCAATATTTCCACGGTGTGTTTTGTACTTTAGTTTATTCATACCATCAATATGAGCTTGAATTGATCTGAATGAGATTAATATGACTTAAAACTATGAATTAATATCAGTCTATTATTCAATGTAACATTCCGAAACTTCCTGTCCATATATAAAGCTTTTATCACTTTAATTATTCTGAATTTGTATACTATACTGATGGTTCCCTTATGTGTGACTCTATGAATTCCTTCAATTCTATTAAAAATAAGAAAATCGTCCTTTTTGCTGGTTCTTTAATGGGCAAAAGTTGACATTTATGTTTTGCTTTCTCTTCATTTTATTTCCAATTTCCACTACGACTTTTTTCGATGCATTTTGATGAATTTTATATTTGAAAGGAAAAAAGTTTAACGAGGCCTTCTATTTTTTTTTGCTTGAAATTGCTGCTAAACAAAATATTGTTGGATCCCATTCATTTCCGTCGTTATTTCATTAATAAAAATAACATTTTCAAAAATTTTTAAATATATAAATTTATAGAGGGCACCCCATTGTGAGATTTTTAGGTTTGGCCTTTTGAATTTTCTGGTGTTAATGTTGTTCGTAGGAACAGTTTTTGGTGTTTATGTCTTTTTTTTTTGGTTTTTATAAAGGGACTTTGGCCATGCAATTGAATTTTATAGGAAATCCTTTTGTCTATCCTAACAACAGCAACATCAAATGTATATTTTATATTTAATTTAATAATACTAAATCGGAAGGTGTGAATTTTTTTGTTTGTTGAATAATTTTTTATCATCGAAACGGGAAAAAAGCGTCATTTCATAAATTTTCAAATATAATATTTCTTTTGGAAAAAACAGCCTATTTTCAAAGTTTATCGTTTTTAATATTTATCGTTTCTCTGACATAAATTTTGTAGAAAATAATTTCATTTAAAAAAGACATTAATTTTAGCGAAAAAGTTATAAACTTTATTCAAAAAAACGACATCGACCTTACTTTTTCCTCCATTTTTTTTTTTTAGGTTTTAATTATAGTATGATATTAAATAATAATACAAATCGCGTTTTACTATGGAAAAGCGGTAAGAAGAAAAAAAAAATTGATAAAAATAAAATATGATTTTGTGTTTATGTTAACTTTTTGAATATACATATATATGTATGCATGTACTTTTCTACTTTAGGACGATATTCTGTTGGACATTATGTGGCTGGAATGTTCCTCCGCACTTTGCATGCTAGATTTTTATCTATGGTGAAAACTAAAATTGATTGAATGTTGTGGGTCATGACGTGCAAAAGACCATTGAGCAGAACACCGTTGATACATTTAACACACTCTATTAGTACACACGGAAACCTTAATGCTTCTAATGTTATCGTTTTGTACTTTAATTGTCAAATAATAGAGTGAAAGCATTTTTTTCGTTCCTTCGTCTATCGAATTCTTATACCATAGAAAGCAGTGTTAGCATGCCGGAAAAAATAGTATCGGTATTCATTTCGTTATAATAAAAAAAGATTTTTCGTATCCTTGTCTGGTGCAGGTATGGAAATAGAAAATTGTTTACGTTCCTTTCGTAATGAAATTTTTTGCATGTTGAGTTCAATGTTCGAAGTAACAGAACAAAAAAAACAAAAAATTTGTTTGTCAGAATTGGAAGACTCTATATTGAATCAAGGGCTGAATCCGTTTAAAAACATTTAAAATAAACTGCGTACATTAAATTATTTAATATAATCTTTGTTATTTTAACTCTTAATAGTAGAGTGTTCGGTACGTTATTTTGGTTAACGATTGGAGCATGCTACAATGAGTTCAAGGAACATTTGTAATACATGACATTATAACGCTCGAATTGAAATTATTAGAAAAATAAATTGATTGTAACGAAATAATGGAATTTTAATTTCGTTATTGGTATCATGATTTTGTTTTCTCTTTTCTCATTTTATTTATTGACATGGATATCGGACACTGAACTAATTTTCTAGAATTTTTGGAGAAATATTACTTAACATTTGAAAATTAGGTGTCACGATTGTCGCTAAATAGGAAACGCAAGAATTTAATGGTCGTTCAGACACAAAGTGAAAGTATTAGTTTTTGGCTCGCGTTACAACGTTACAGTGAAAGATTAGGGTACTTCGTTAAAGCGTTACGTTACAGTACTGTTATGCCAACTCTGATAAAAAGAAAACTTTATAAAGGAAAAGCAATTCTATTCAAAAAATTTTATTTTAAAGCCATTTAAAATCTGAATTTACATCACGTAAAAATGAAGGGACTTTAAGTACTTTTTTGCAGGCTAATTTAAGAAAATATTTTTAAAAATATTGATATAAAATGAAACGTTTTTGCATCCTGACAAAATCGCTGCCATTGAAAATGACTAGTATACGATTTTTTAGACTACTGTAGAATAACGTAGATCTAAAAAAAAATGCAGTTCCTTTCAATTTGAACTTGTTTTCATTAGTTGACAAGAAATTTTCCGATGTCTTTGAACACTTTTTGTGAGAAAATTCCCTTTAAACATATTCAAAACATACTCTAATCTGCATAATGTTCAAACCCAATGAATTTACAAATAATTACAAATTTAAATTGGAATTTTTTCATTCCTAAAGAATTAACATTATTCTACAGTAATTACAAATTATTTCATGAAAATTCCATTCCAAGACAATTTGTTTTCTTCCATTTTCATTGATCTTATCACTCTATAAAATCTTTGGCTGGTACCAACTTGTTAGTGGATGTTTAAAGTATGTAATCATATAGGCTTTGTGTGTCTTCTTTATTTTTTTGGCACGGAATTATATAAAATTATACATTAAGAAATTTGTGAAAACTAAAAAGAGATGAACTTCCAAAAACAGTTCACATTCGGATCGGAGAGATGGTTAAATTTATTATTATCAAAAATAGCTTGAAGGCGCAGGCAACATTCTGATTGGCTAGACAAGATAAGATATTTTCGTTTTAATTTGTAATTCACATTTTCTCGAAAATATTGTTGGCGATACTCGAATTGATAATTGTGCTAGACTTTCATTGCATTTTATTGTAGAAACCATAGACTTGTGTGTATATTTTGATTGTAGCTATAAAATAAGGAGGACTCATAAAAATACAGGGCTCGTAAATGTCCAAATTCATTGCGATAAGCTCTTTGATTTAGATTTTTTTTTTTTTGGTTCCTTCTTGTCTTTGGGATTCAGAGTCTTACATGTTTTCTGTTCATATTTTTATTCTTATTCTTAGAATAAAAATACCTAAAATACTTGGTTTTTTTCTTATCTTAAAATTCTCATAAAAATACAATTTAATACATTTAATGTATTTTTTCTTAATGTTTTGATTTATTAACGAATGAACTTCTTCTACAATTATGTAATTAAATCAATCTATTTCATAATTTTTATCAAATCATCATCAAAAGCCATTAAATTGAGAGTTGAAGAACATTTTTTTAATCATAAATTCTCAGAACTTCTATAATTATTATTGATTAGAAATATATTTAAAAAAATAATATTCATTTTGTTGTTATTACTGAAGATTAAGAAACACTTTTGATTGAGAGTACTTACAAAATGGGAATTAGGGCTTGTAAGGCTTGTTGAATATTTTGGAAATTAATTTTGATTTTTCTTTTCTTTTTTTAAAGTGCATTTCAAACCCAAACAATTTATTGAACTAATTGAAATCTGCTTAAATAAAGGATTTTATTATGCATTTGGCGGTATTCTTTGAAGAAACTAAATTCATATTTTGTAGTTAAATATTTGCTGGAATTTAAACGTTTTAATAATATGGATTCGATTTAACTAATAATCAATGAAGAACATGTTGTTGTATTTGCGATTCGAAATTTCATTAAATTTCAACGATTTCGGCTACAGTTTTATTGTCGAATTGAATTTTAATATTCCCGACTTCAAGAGGGTGGTATGGGAACATCTTTCTCGGTCACACAATTTATTTGATCAACTTCAGACTTTACTTTTATTGCTAGATCTACATTTGTTTTTAAATTTAAATTTTTAATTCCTAAATAGATCCTAGTCGGTTCTCAAATTCAAATGAATTTACTGAATTTAACAACATGTTACAATGTACATCCTTTTAATGCAAAATGCACCAGGAATCGTGTACGACGATTTGGATTAGATTGTATCAGAAAATTATAGCAATGGAAATATTCGAAGATTATAATCCTAGCTTTATGAGTTATAGGGAAATGGAGAAAGAGCTTCCAATAGAAAGGAAGTTTCGAACCAACTTTGATGTTGTGTCAATTCTTAGTTCTATGCGATGCTATTTTGATAACCAAACACTAATTCATACTTCATCATGTCCTGGTAATCTTCTTTATCTCTAAAAATTGTAACCATTTATAAAAACCTATTGATTCGGCCATTAGTGTTTTCCAATTCCAAAATGATGGACTCATATACCATTCAATAATAATAATAATAATAATATAGAAAAAGTCCATAAAGCTTAGTGAGATTGTTGCACTTTTATGCAGTGATTATCGCATTTATGTGGTTTATGTTTTCGTTTGTTAATGTTTTTTTTTTGTGTCTGTTATGTTTTGTTATGTGTACCTTATTTGGAAAGAATACATTTGAATTTATGTTCGATGATGAATAAGAAAAATCCGCTCAATGTTAACACCTACACTAGACATGCAACTTTGCATGTTGCTTACGATGACTTGAATATTATATTTATCAATATGAAGCGCTCACCTTTCCATCGTCATCGTCTCAAAATTGTCATGTTTTTAATGTTGAATTGCAGCTGGTTTTATATGAATATAAAAACATGAAACCGAAAATGCATTATTTCATATATATATATTTAAAAGAAAGAAAAGCATACTACTTTATTAACCAAAAAAAAAATAATATATGTTTTGTATAAGATTTTATGTTCGAAATATACTTTCAAGTGTCAATCTGTTTGCCTGGATGCAGTAATTCACGCTCTGTCTGGAGGGCAAACTTTTATGTTATGTTATTTATATGAACCCTTTTCTTCGCGACTTAATATTGATATTGTTGCATGCATGTTGCAAAACGAAATATTAATGTATTTTCCATTTTTCTTTTTGGTTTTCTGGAATTTATTTATGAAAAATATAAAATTTTGAAATGCAATTTAATGGGATATTATTTATTTTCTTTTTTTTTATGAAAGAAATAGATTAGTATTTAGGATTTTGAACAGAAGTTGTTTACTTATATGAGTTTCATTATTATAGTCAATTGATTTTCATTTTGCACGTCTATAAGTGCAAGTTCCAAGGTGTACTTAGATTTAAAAATTCAATTATTGAATTTGCTGGCTCATTTTCTTCTAATTCGTGTCTAAGTCTAAAGCACGACAGGACTACTGTTCTTTCCTTAGTAATTTCTTATCTTCTACCTTTTATAGTTTCTTGTAGTATGAATACAGAATTGGAAAAACCTTGAAATCATTGTAATCTTTTCCTTGAATCAGAGATTCCTCTCTACTAAACAAAATCTTCAACTACTGAGCTTCAAAGGAACTTTTCATGCCGTTTTCATTTCATTCATATAGAATTGCTAATATGTGGTTTAAAATCATACAAATCCGGATTATTTGCACAATTAAAATTGCTGCAATTCTCATCTAAATACTAAGGAAATTTCCATATACATAACACAGAAAAATTGTAAAGTTATTGGTTAGTTTTGAGAACTGAATAATAGTTGCAAAAACTGAATTTTTTGTTATCACAACTAAAATTCGGTTTTTACAATTAACATTCAGTTCTCACATCTAACTAATAACTTCCCAATTTTTTTCGTATCAGCTTTCCTTGATGTGGAAAACAAAATCAGGCTCGAAAATTATAAAATTTTACTAATTAATGATCATTTTTGGAAAAATATTTCACAATCTCGAAATTATTTTGTATTCCAATACCAAAACTAAGAGCGAACTCGTATTTTACTGAATGAAACAATGTATTTTAAGTAGCCTTTAGTGATAAAGTTTTATGCTATTTCAAATTGTATCATCGATAAAATCCAAAAGAATGCAACAAAATGTTCGTTATGGTCAACATTTTGGTATTGTCATGTCATGCCATTCCAATGACAATATAGTATATCAAAACAAACAGGAAAAAAAAATAGATCTCTTCGACGTATTAAAAACATTAAAGCTGAAATTGGATAAAAATTATAGTCAAGTGAATGCCTTGAAGGTAACGCAAACATATAGTACTACGGACAAAAAGTAATGAGACTGACAGCAAATAGAAATCTCATGATATTTGCTTTGTTAGTTTAAAAATTTCAGTGTCTTTTGTAATTGTGAAAAATTTGTTACGGCTATTTTTTAATATGGATAAATCTATTGAACAAAGAATTAACATTAATTTTTGTGTAAAAAACGAAATTTCTTGTAGAAAAATATTACAGTGATCAGTGTTTATCAAGATTACAAGATTTTAAGTGGTACAAATCATTTGGTGAGGGTCATGAAGAAGTCGAAGACGAATCTCATTCAGGAAGGCCACCAACCTCAACTATTGATAAAAACATCAACAAATTCAAGGAGCTTGTACTTTGCAATTGTCCATTAACTCAGAGAGACCTTGCAGACATTGTTGGTATATCAAAAGGATCAATACAAACAATTTTAAAGGACGATTTGGGTTTGTCTCGTGTGTCTTGTTGTCTTGTCCCAAAATTATTGAATTTGTTTGACGTCAAAAGTCATCAAAAATCAAGTGAATGTCGTTCCGCAAGTACCGTATTCGCCAGACATGGCTCCGTGTGATTTTTTTCTTTTTCATAGATTGAAATTACCACTTCGTGGACATCATTTTAAGTCAGTAGAAGTCATCCAAGAGAATTCGCTGACCGCTTTGAAGGCTATACCGGAAGTTGAGTATAGTAAATGTTTCGAAGACTGAAAGAAACTTTGGAATAAGTTTATTCAAGTGGGAGGGGATTACTTTCAAGGAGACACAATAAATTTAGATGAATAATATATTTTCTGTGTTTTCTTTAATCAGTCTCATTACTTTTTGTTCATAGTACTATATGTAATTCTGTCACATATTCGCAAGTGTCCCATAGTGAAGGAAAAAATTTAAAATCAGCAACACCAGCAACCATAAAGTCCACCATTTATGTTCGAGTTCATTATTGAAAAACGCCATTTGAAACGATGGCATTATTGTTAGCTCACACATCGAACATAGTAATTCTGTTTATTTTTCTTATATTATGCTATTTTTTATATAAAAAAAAGTAAATTGTTTTTTTCTTCTTGTTTTTATTTTGATATGTTTTCCAGCAGTAACATTTATGTTTATGTTTCATTTCCACTGTGAATGGCTTTTTTATTGTTTTTGTTGCGCTCTCTCTATATCGTTGTTTGTGTTGATATGTTATGTTATTTTTCTTTTCTCGTTTTTCAATGTTTTCATGGAAAATTTTTATGTTCACATGCAAGTACATATATATGTATATATATATATATATAAATATTTTCTTTTTTTTTTGGTTCCATCTATCCAAATGGTTGATCATTGTGATCGGTTGAATGGTTCAAGACAAGAATTTTATACTATATAAAAGAAAAACCATTGCAATTGGAGGAACTATATTACATCGCGAGATGTGTACATGGAAAAATGTTACCATATAGGAAAATTTAATATATAGAAAATAGAGTAATCATATGAAATTTTCGAATGATGATGGTTGAAAATCCGAATGGATAAAATCGTAACAGTTAAGGTGGCTGGTTTTTTTTTTATATAGTTGCTCGTTTTTAATGAAATTTTATTATCCAACGATCGAATATTGTATTATATCATTTCGTTGGGATATATTATTAGATATATGAAACTGCATTTACGAGGCCATTTCGGAAAAATACAAAAACAAATATAAAATTATTATTATTCCACGAACATGAAGTGTTACAATGAAATATATAAATTTTCTTTTTTTCTTTAAAAAAAAAAGAAGCATTTTTCATTTTATAGTACCAAGTGTTGTGTTTCTTTTCTTTTTTTATTAGATTTTTGATTTTACGTTCGCGGGAAAACCTCGTTAACACGTGTTCTAGTTAATGACGCGTGTTTCATTAAAATAAAACAAGTGTTAAAATTTCATTTTGTGTATTTTTACAAAAAAAATAAATAAAAATAAAGTCACTTTCCTAATCATAAATCAAAAATACATTATTAGGAAAATTGAGTTATTCCATTAAATGTTAAGTACAGTACAAGCCAGATTCTTAAAAATTTAAAGAGAGCTTGTAGCCTTATTGTAAGGTCAGTCATATCGATCATAACATGACGTCACTGTCATAACTTCCTTTAACCTTTTTTTAACTTACTACTGCCATAAAAATATATATCACAAGTTATGACCGAAAATATTTTGGATCACAACGAAATTTTAGGGGTTTCCTGAGTGATTTAATTTATAGATATAGAAAAATTTACATCTTGTTTTTAAACACACAAATATTTGTACACCTATATAAAAACTTTATACGTATACAAACATTTTCAATAGCCCTGACAATTCGCTCGAACCAGAGTCTCATCAGTTTCTAGAAACGTGATCTCAACCAACTTGACCATTCAACACTGTTGTTATTAATCTGTTCATTTGCCTTTTTCGTAAATTCTAAATATTATATTCTTCAAACAATACAACAGATATGCTATAAAAATTTTCAACTCTCAATGCGAATTTATTTGTACTCTAATTTTAACTCGATATATTAATTAAATATCATTGCAAACTATATAATTATTTGCATATCCTTAAAATCAAACTCTGCAAATGCTTAAAATATTCTACATTGTTCTACATTGACTTAAAAACTGTAAGAATTTAAGATTGATACAATCGAGACTGGACTGTAAAATTATAATTTCATACAAAATTGAATATTTTGTTTATAATTCTAAGTAAAGAAATATGTTATTTCTAAACCTTCGTGTATAATATTTAGAAAGGATAAATATTTGATTGGTTTTATCTGTTTCTTCGTATTTTCTATTAAAATAAATTTGAATAAAAATAACAGATTTAACATCATTTCACTTCATTTCAAATAGATATCCTTTTAATAGAATTTCTATAAATCCAAATTCATATAACAAATAACTTCTACTAAATCATATCAATAAAAAGATGATCTAAAATATATAGAAAATAAGTAAACACCATTCAGATATCTAAAGATCGCAATAATAAATACAATTTTAAGGAATTCCACCTTCATCAAGTGAATTTTGTGATTATCCTGAGGCGTAATGTACATATATAAAGTCAAAAAGGAATCCCTTTTTTTGTGTCGGTTATGTTCAATTTTCTAGATATGACCATCAGCAAATACATGTTCGAATTGGTACCAAAAAAAAGGGGCAAAATTCCATTTTCTTTCGTTATTTTTTTTATAGTTCTTGTTAGTGCTATATAGAATGAAAATGCATTATCATCGATATTAAGAGCATGTTTACAATGGCCTGCAAATTGATAAAAGTAGTCTTTTTGGCTCAGTAGGAATCGATTACACGTTGTAAGTTTCTTTTTTTCCTTTTGCGTGTTATATATGCCTTTAAGGCACTTACTTAGGATTCGTAAAAAAAAAAGAAGAAAAGTTTCGAATATCGTTAGGATAGTATGTCAGTTAGTTTTATGAAATGAAAATATGATGAAAAAGAATATATATATGGCATACGAAATTTTAGGACATTTCCGTATGGATCACGTTCGTCTTTAATGTGACACGAACTTATGGATGTAAAGCACATGGTCAGAAATTTAAGACTTTTTTTTTAGTTATCCTGAAAAGCCGATAGCGTTCTTATTTTAGTAGTCGTATACATTTTTGCTAATGGAAAATATAGTCTCGTAAAAAAATCATCTAACAAAGTTTATATAATTTTTTTTTCGTTTTTGGAATAATATTTAAAGATGAACTTTAGAATTCTTTAGCTTTACGCCTGTCGCACACTTGAGCTAAGCGAGCTAAACTACATAAGCTAGGTTTCTGGCTAAAAGTGAAAAATACAGCATTTGCATTGGTCGTCACACACTTCAGCGAAGCTTTGAAACTACGTCGCCTGGTCATAAGCGACACGAACTAAGCTCCTTCACGTAGTTCAGTCCTTAACCACGCGAATGAGTTTCGCTGGCATCGCTGACATTAACTTATACGTACTTTCGGCAGTATATA
Source organism: Xylophagus ater (assembly GCA_963422695.1). Classification (NCBI taxonomy): domain Eukaryota; kingdom Metazoa; phylum Arthropoda; class Insecta; order Diptera; family Xylophagidae; genus Xylophagus; species Xylophagus ater. The sequence continues at coordinate 7,914,836 of OY730478.1, forward strand.
GTGTAGAATCGATGCTTGCAAAAGTGTAGTATGTCTTCTTTATTTTGTGGTAGTTACTTGTCGACACAAATTTGTAAGTGTCAAGTGGAAAAGGTCTAGTAATTATTCATCGATACTATACTCGCACATTATATTTCTCTGGTGGCTCAAATATAACTGATGGAATGAATTTACCAAAAATATCGCAGCGTAGCTTAGTTCAAGTGTGCAACGGGTTAGCGAGCACAGTTAAGCTATGTAACTATAGCGAGGCTCGCCCGCATAGCTTGCGGCGGGCTTTACTCTTATAATAAGCTTTTAATACTAATCAATCAATTAATATTTTGTTAATATCGTCTCTGTTTTATGATTTAAGGATTTAATAGAATTAAAAAATTTTTGATGTTAATTTGATATTACAAATTAATTAATTGTAAATTTTTCATTATTAATGAAATAATAGTTAAATTAGATGATGTATTTTATTTGCAAATAAAATTGCATCTAATTAAAATTAAACCAACTGAACTAATATAGATAAATATTTATTTCGATTTTATACACGAATTTCTCGATATTTGATTGAAAAAGGATAATACTCAGTCTATGGAAAATGTATTTATTTGAATTGGAATATTATATGTTCTCAAATAGATTACAGGGTATTTGTGGTGTAAACAAAAATATTTTTTCTGATTAAGGCTAATCGAAACTGAAATCTAGTAGATTTTCCTGTTATAACATTTTCAAATTTCAAATGCATAATTAAACTAATTTGAAATGAAGTGGTCGAAATCGATAACGATCTCGATTTTATACAAAAAAAAAGAATTGTATTTAAATTTGAAAAGGATTAAATGTTGTTTTAATCCAGTTTAAAAAAAATAAAGGATCCACAACATTTTTAATTAAATCTATTTCGTTTTTCTCGTTTTTAATTAATTGAAAATGACTATATTTTGTCAAAAAAAAAGGAAACAGTGTTATTATTCTCATTATATTATTTATTTACAAAAATATCTTATTATTATTTTTTTGATAAAATAAAATATTTTTATATCCAAAAGAAAAAAGCTTCTTCAAGAATGACATCCTAAGCCTTTTAAATCCAGTTTAACTTAGCATTATTTCATTGTTATTTCGCTGTTCATATATTACTACTATAGAAGTGAAAAGAAAAGATATGTAAAAAATATCAGATTTCTGTTATCCTTTTGCCACATAACAATAGAATTTCGGTTTTAGTTGATGTACATGTATGACATGGCAGAAAAAATATTGTACAAAGAAAAAAGAAAAATTCCATAAGAGACTTGTTTCGATGGTAACCATACAGAAAAAAAAAAGATGAAAAATAAGGATGAACGGTGAACTAACGAAATGGGATTATCTCTTTTTCAATCTACTAAGATGCAACAATTCTTGGTTCATTAAACCTGAATATGAAATATAAACATTTCCTGGAATATATCTCTCCTTTCGATTGGAAGGATTGTTAGATTTTGGTTGCATCAATAATATTGAACAGAATTTTTAGAGTATTGTGCACTTTTGTGCTTTTGAGAATTGTTATGTTAACTTCGATTTTCGTTATTATAAATATATAAGAAAATAATTTTTCTAAAAGGAAAATAGAATATTATTAGATCGTGTTACATAAAAGAAACGATTTAACAAGATGTGAAGAAGAGGATTGCATTTGTTAGGACCAGGTTTAATCTTATCTCTGAATGAATTCACTTTTTATCAGTGGATGAAAATGTCCTGAAATTTATTTTTGAACGACGAAATAATAATTTCTAAGGATTTTTAGAGCAATTTATATAAGAAGAGACAAAAAAACATTTAACATTGAATTCAACAACAAAGAAGACCAATTAATTTTTTTGTTGTGTTCTATGTTAAAATTTTGTTCTGTTCTGGAACAGCAAGCGAAAAAATTGCGTCTTATACTAGGTGAATCAGAAAGTTGTCCGATGTATAAAAGATGTCGCTGTTAGTTTCTCCATTTCATTTTTTTTTAATGATACTAATATCATATGAAGACGTGTTAAATTCGACATCGATATCTCAATTAGTTTAGTTTTGACTGTCATTCAAAGTTTAGCTTTTTATCAAATATAGGAAAAATCCAGTAGCGATCTGTGATTAGATTCCTATTTTTGGATAGAGAAACTTGTAAGGAAATCAAAGAAAAGTTAAATGTTGTCTATATAGACCCTGCAACTTCAATGACTATCATCAGATGTTGATTTTATAACTTATAAAACGTGGTCGTATAAACATATATAGTATGGTGAAGAATGTACAAGTCGACCAATTGAGGTGGCCACTGAAGAAATGGTCGACAAAGTCCAAAATCCAAGTCCAAAGTTGGAAAAGCGAGTAATCAGGAGTTTATACTGAAAATAAGGTAAATTTCAAATATAAACATACATTATTATAATTTTTGTAGAGAACTTTTTGATATACCTAATATGTTACAGTCTTGTTTGTACTTAAGTAGTTATTATTTTCTTCCATTTTCAAAAAAAATTATTATTCTCACTAGTACATATATATTAACTCCTAAAGAATTTATTTTGAAAACAAAAATATCATTACACAGATATGAAATTCTTATTATCTAGTAAAAGGATTTTCCAGGACTAAAAAAAAAATATTATACATATGGCCGCCATGTTGAAATTGTTCTTAAGAGTCATCTTTTCTACTTATTTCCATTATTTATAACATGGAAAAATGTATAGAAAATATGAAGTAGAAAAATGAAAGGAATATGCATATATTTAAAATGTACTTTGCATTAATTCCATTCCGGTATAATATTTTGCAAGGGTTCTCCTCATCACCGTGACAATTATTCCGACCAATCCAAGTGCAGTCAAGGGTATAAAGTGCAATTTATTCTGCAAGGGCAGGGCTTCTTATAGGTACAGGCCCTTTATCATAAAAAATAAAAAGAAAGAAAATTTTTAAACTATGAAAAAACAGAAACAAAACAAATGATACTAAAAAATGTAATAATGGCGGGCGTTTTTATTAAAATATAAAAAGAAAAATGCATATAAAAAATTTAAGTATGTTTAAAAATAAAGGGTTCGAATTTCAAATTAATATTAACGCATCAAGAAGATGAAGAAAAAAGAAAGATGGCTTCAATTTTAGCAGACAAAAGAAAGGGTTTTTATTGGAAAATGTTTTGTCTTACAATATATTTTTTTCAGAAATATAGCTATATATAAGAAATATAACTATAGGAAATAGTTAGTTAGTAAGCCCATTTCTGTTTGAAGTGCAATCAAATATCATGTCGGATCTAAAATATGTCGAGACTCCAATAGTTCTAAATAAGGTTAAGCAGGTGAATAGTATGTTAAAAGGAAATTCACAAAAAGACGCATTATTATAAGACTTCCTTTTCAAAGAAATTCCGTCTTGTAATTGATATGGTTATGATATGAGTTCCGAATTTTACCTAATTACCTTCATGAGCATTAACTGTAGTACAATATGTTCGGATTAGGCAGATGAACGTATCAAGTTCTATATAGTCGATACCTTTTCAAGTTCTAGTCATTGGAAAACTAAAATAATATCGATATTTTGTTCATTGAAATGAATCATTTGAAATTTGTGATTTTTTTGTATAGGGTGAGACAAAAGTGTACGCATACATACGTAATAGTTCCTGAGGAATCCAAGTTGGTAAGTGTAGACTTGTTTAATATTAGTTACTGCCTAAATTGGGTATATCTGAATATAATACAAGTGAGTAAATTCACGTTCCAACTATTTATCGTATTCGGTAAATGAAGTGAAGTAATCGTAAATTCTAAATGACTGGTAATAAAGCCGAAGACGAAGAACTACGTTTTTTTAAATTTTAATCTCCTGATTTTGGTTGGTCCTGGTGTTTTCTTCATTAAATTTATTGGAATTTTGATAGAAAAACCCAGATTAGAAAAATTGAATTCATATTGAATTACTTAAACAACTGATAGAAAATCTTGGAAATTGAGTACTTGTGGAAACAGTTATAATGATTTAGATAAGAGTTCCATACAATTGGTAGCCAAGATCATGAAACTTGGTCCTCAGAACTAACAAATATAGAGAAACTGTTCCCTAAATATTAGTTTTCTAAAAATGTCAATCAGATGCTCAAATTTTCTTAAGCGTAGTTCGAACAGAAATTGATTGATGAATAAGTGTATTCCACGATTGCCTTGTATTTACTTCTGTCTACTTTGTGAGGAAGGGTATGTAGAACCGAAAATTAAGAATTAAAGATCATGTCTTGAAAGGAACTTTAGTGTAGAAATACATTTTATTTAAACTTAATTCAATTTTGTTCTTTTGACCCATTTTGTATATTCCTATTTTATTGGGAAAATGTAAAATAATATATTTTATTTAATTCGATTTGAATTTTTATGTACATTTGTTTTTGAAATCATAAATCTGGAAAGTAAATTTTAATTAATTGAAATAAAATGAAAATATTTTCAAAATGAGTAAATACATTTTATTAAACATTGAAAATTAATTAATTAACAAATTACTAAAATTTGTAATGTAAATTTTTTTTAAAAAATTTCTGCAATATTGGTTCTGTACTTGACGTGCTTACACATAAGTAAAATATTACTCTTTTTTTACGATTCCAATAAAACATAGATGGATTCGTTTGTTACATATTGTAGTAAATGGCAAAAGAAAGCATTTTGTCATCAAGCTTACAATTTCTCAAACAAATTACAATTCAGTTCAAGCTGTCTAAAACAGAACCTTAAGGAACCAAAAAATAGTCCTTTCTAACTAGATATTCATGTTCAAAGATTCATTTGTATAAACCTAAAAAAAAGCCACGACACTCCAACAAGTTTGTTAAACTTCAAGCTAAACCTCAAAAAAGTTAACTTTTTAATTATTTCTTCAACCAGTTTCTGATATTTGATCTGACAAATTGGCACATAGATAGTCCAACTTTTATAGTAACCCGAAAAAGTTGAACAAACTTGTTGGAGTGTGTCTATGGGTAGCTTTATGCAGGTTTTTAAAGTACGAAATTAAAATTCGACATGACCATTGGAGTATTCATTTTCTTTTTATTGGTAAAGCTGCTAATCCTGTTCTTTATAGACCTCTGTAAACAAGGAAAATCTCATATAAATAATCAAAAACTAAAATATTGTCGTTTCCATTAAGATGCAAAACTTAAATTGCTTCATAATCTTCATGCAAGTTTTGTAAAAAGCTTATTTTTTTTTTCTTATAAATTTGTTAACTACCCAATAAAAATGTTAACCATAATGTTCAAAGATAAGAAACAGAATAAGTACAAATTATAAAGGAAAATTGACTCATTAGCACCTTTTAAAAATTATCTTTTTTTCGGGAGGAGTAAATAATTCCGGAAATGGGTTTTTAACTCTTTTTTTTCTGTAGTTTTTTGCGTAATGTTTTAAAGTGGAAATGGATGAAAAACAAAACTAAATGAAAAGAAGAACGGTGGTATCCATTAAAACAAAATTGTTCCTCACTTCATTCCATCGTTGAGTGTTTGAATTCTTGTTGAATTCTTATAGTTATCTTGTATCGAAGACAATTTAACGCACGAAATCCATTAAAAACAAGCCTCGAATGCATTAAGCTCTCTTTGCACACAGAAAAGCCGATAATATATTGTCATAGATTGTTGTTATTGGATTTTCTATACACTATGGAAAGGCGTCATTGGACAACCTATTACAATAAACTTTTGCTTATACTACTACAATTTCGCGAAGATGAAACATTTAAGTTTGGGATTGTTTTTTTTCTCCAGCTCATGTTCGTGAATTGATTTTTTTCTGTTCATTTCAAAATAAAATCATTCGTGACATTCATTTCGATATCAATTTGGAAGATATCTCTGTTGTTTATGAAATTCCATTTGGGTAGTTAATCGTGCGCACTCAGCCAGGGAGTCAATCAACTATCATCTGTTCCAATCGTTTCTCTCTATATATCTACCTATATACAGTTTTCGCTGAGATACAAATAAGTATCCTTTTTTCCGTTATATACGTATATTCAATTGTAGTAAATTTAATCCTTTTACTTTTGAAGGCTTTTCGTCTACTGGATAATAATATATGTCCAAAAGAATTCCAATCACGTACAAATCCAAATTGGACGGCTATGCATTTTCTCTAATCGAATTGACGTCAACAATGTTAAGGGGCTTATGACGTGACGTAATTAATTCAATTCTATTAAATGTAAATGTGGAAAATCGTAAAACTATATAATATATGAATTTTCTAGGTTCTAACATGATTTTGAGACGTGAGATTTAGTCCCTGAATTATTATGGGCATTTCCATTTTCTATCAATTTAAATAAAATAGACTGGTGTAAAATTAAATTTAATACACGTACAAATATCTATTAATAATAGTTTTTGTAGAATAAAATCAAAATTAATATTTCCCAAGGAAATTGTGGAATTTTTTATCGATTAAGCCTTGTTATTAGAAGTTCTTTATTCATCACGGAAACTTAATCTTTCATTTATATTTTCCAGATGATACTTGGATTTAGATGAACAGGAGCAGGAGTACCACAAGGGAGGATACTGGGCCCAGTTTTGTACGTACTAAATAAGAACGATCTACCAATGACTGAAGGAGTCTTAATTATATTATTTGCTGATGATACCGCTTTGCCAACAACGACAAGACTTAAACGAAGTCATAAATAAATTACATTCTGCCAACAATCAATTCCAAAATTGGACACATATGGTAGATGGAAGATGAAGCTCAATGATTTAAAGTGCACATTAACTTTACGAATGCAGTATTCCAGCAAAGCTTCTAGTATTCCTCAATGAAAAAAAAATTTATTTTCCAGTTCTCGAAGTTCAGGAATAGAGTTGATCTTTCGAAAAAAGACAGTTTATCCAGAATATAATTACGAGAACTTCTGCTATTTGACAAAAATAAACAAAAAAGTTCTACTAAAATTACAAAAACATGATTTTTTAATGCATTAAATTCTTTTATTTGCTGATCGTTATCAAACAATTAAAGATTTGGATTATTTATCCTGCAAATCGTAATATTTAGTAGTAATTGTAGTAGCCATTATAGTAGCCATTATAGTATGATGGACGATAACCGTCATAACCATAACCACCATAATAAGAACGACGGCCTATAGCAGGATTTGCATTTGGTCCTGGATTTGCTTCGGGTGCTGGAACGGCGAATGCCATAGCAATAACTGGAAATAAAAAGAAAGTAAATAATTGTATTAAAAACTTTTGAAATAGTTGTTCTTACCACAAGCAATTAAGACAGCGGCGTAAATGAATTTCATTTTGATATTTGAAGACTTCTTTACAGTTTTAGAACACTGATTTGAATTGATTCTAGTTTGAAATTTGCTTTCCTTTTATACAATTCTGCCACCTAATTATCGTGCAATTGGTTCCAAAGTTCTTCACGTTTTTTTTTTTGCTATTTTTATTATTATTTTATCAAATCGTGCAAAATTAATAAAATATCGACGACAAATTCGTAATCGAAAAATGTTTTCATAGTAACTGCAAATCGGCCTATAGTCGATTTCTTGATGTCCTATAGTAGAAATGGGGCAGAAAAACTGTCAAAACTCACAATATTTCAAGGTTTTTTCTTCATAACTTCGTTTCCTCCTTTACTTTTCTCTAATTTACAGATAACCTAAGGCCTAATAGCATAAATCTAATCTGCAAATTTTATACAACTCAGGGTACTAGTTTTTAAAGTACATCAAAAAGACTTTATTAACAGGTTTATTTCCTCTTAGGATTATATCTTTCTCCACTATCCTCGCAGCAATTTTACTTAAATTTATCATGCTACCGTGTATTTACGTAGTTAACCAATGTAATTAATTTAAACAAAATTGGTTCAGAAATTTTCTAATTAAATGCGAAAAACCGTATAAAAAGCGAGAAATCTTACTGGTCACCCTGGCTTTTCCTTTATAATTTTGCTCCTCCAAGCTCGTTTTAGCTGAAATGCAATACTAAACCCACTTAAGAAAGAAATAACTCACACTTGTAGATTTCATCTAAATCAGATAATGCGTTTTTGAGTTAACTTCTATACGGACGGACGGACAGACATACATAAACCAATATAACTTTTTGATTATCTACATAACCATGCCCCTAAAACCTTTCTACGACGATTATTTCGATATGTTACAAATAGAGTGACAAAACCAATACACCTTCTGGTAGTACCTAGCATGGGGCATAAAAAGTATGGATTGCCATTTTTATTGAACTCTTTAAACAGTTTCCTTACTATAACCTTGAAAAGAACTCTTTTGAGAAAAGTTCCCATAAATTAAGTACCATGATAAAATTTCAATGAAAATTTTATAAATTTGTTTCTTAAAATTTTTTCTTTAATTTATTTATACTTTAAACAAACATTTTACCGTCCTACGGTAGTATAAAATTTCTAAATATTTCAAAAATTCGTCATTTTCCTGTAATGAATGTAGTCAGAACCGTGGGTCAATGGGTAACGCATTGAAATGCGAAATCTGTGATCGCCGGTTCAAGTCCTAGTCGAGTTTGAAAAAAGAATAAAATTGTTCATGTTTTTTTCTTTGAATTTGTGATTTCACTTCAAGTCATCAGATCCGCTTAGTTGAGGGCGTAGCGACAAAAACAATATAGAAAATGGATACTAATATGCCACCAGGCCTAAGTACATTAATAAGCAAGTATCAATATCACCGAAAACATATTTAAACTGTCGAGTACAATTTGTATTGGAATCATATTTCAAAATTTCTGATGTAATTCAAAATCAGAACTATGTTAGCTTCACTGTCCACTGCTGAAATACATGAGAGGTGCAAAAATTTTAAAGTGCACAGAGAGCCACAAAACTTGGGTTGGACCTGAGTATTAGGGTTTAAATTAAAAGTTCTGTAAAAAGTTTTATTAAACAGTTCTATTTTGATTAGATTCAAGTTCTTAAAAAATTAACAAAGATCAGAAATAAATATTTAATTCAAATATAAAAACTGATTTATCAAAAAAATTTAATAAAAGCTTTTCGATTCCTGGAAAGAAGTCTTTAAGTTTTCCGATTACTTTTTAATTTCTTAAGCTGTAGAATCCTGAGAAAGCTCTTCGATGTTAAAACTAACCAAAAATAGGATATCTAGTAATATATGTATTAAAAATTGATTTTTGCCCTAGCTAGAATTGATCCAAAATTATCAATGGTATTAACTAATGCAGCTGGTCTAAAAAATTCTTGTCTTATCTTTAATTTTGTAAAAATATTTATATTGACGCTTTTAATTCCATAATTGAAAAAGGCATTTTATTTTTTAAATAAAGGGTTTTGGTCCCTGCTACGCCTGATTACAAATTCTTTTACAAACATAGGTCCGAAAAAAAATTATTTTTTTGTATTATAAAGAAATTATTTAAGCAAAAGAAAAAAAACATGAAAAATTAAGTGTTTCAGCCTTCGCGGGATTCAATCCTCAATTCTTTCAAGTCGAATAGCCTAAGTATAAACTAATGAACCTATTCTGCCTAATAAAGCAAAAAGTTATCTTATTTTTAAGTTTTTGACTAATATAGTGTGGGCATGCTTTTAGTCAGCCTCAGCTATTTCCTTAAAAATCCAATACAGATATCAGTGTATTTTACGTGGTCTGGAGTCTATTGTACTAATATTTTTTTTTAGAAAAATTGATTTAAAAGACACACATATTTTAGAATGTTTTAAAAGATTTTTATTTTACTTTTTATTGTCGTCAATATTTTACTTAGATCGATTTCTTAGAGAATCAAATCATAATATTTAGTAGTAATTATAGTAGCCATTATAGTATGATGGACGATAACCGTCATAACCATAACCGCCATAATAGTGTGGAGATGGATTTGCATTTGGTCCTGGATTTGGTCCTGGATTTGCTTCAGGTGCTGGAACGGCGAATGCCATAGCAATAACTGGAAATAAAAAGATAGTAAATAATTTTATTAAAAACTTTTGAAATAGTTGTTCTTACCACAAGCAATTAAGACAGCGGCGTAAATGAATTTCATTTTGATATTTGAAGACTTCTTTACAGTTTTAGAACACTGATTTGAATTGATTCTAATTTGAAATTTGCTTTCCTTTTATACAATTCTGTCACCTAATTGTCGTGCAATTGGTTCCAAAGTTCTTCATGCTTTTTTACTATTTTTATGATTATTTTATCAAATCGTGCAAAATTAATAAAATTTATTTAGTGTAAGTACATTTTAGTAAAACAAATAAATTTATCGAAAATAATTGTTTGTTTCAATTTCCAGAACTTAAGACCACACGTTGATTGCTTGGAAATTATATATAATGAATTAAACAGCAAAATATTTCCGTAACTTTTTAATATTTCTTCATAAGCTCCAAGCATTTCATTAATTTGTTTGCTTTATCATTCATATCTGTGGTAGATAAATTCAGTGCAGTTTTATATTCCAATTCCATTGATTCCAGTTTAGGCACTTCTATTGCATTGAATATAACCTTACCTGTAACCAAACTCTTTACGAGATGATCGCATTCTCTTTGTGCAAAATTTACATAGTAGTCTGGAATTTCTTTTCGCAAAATTATTAAGTTATCTTGCAATAATCTGTTTTTGATAATTTCATTTAATTTGGCCTCCATTTCACCACTTGTAATCAAAATATCGACAACAAAATCGTAATCAAAACAAAATCACTCAAAACACTTGGCAAAATGACCATCTTTCTTCCACTAGTACATCAAAAACGTTAGACAAACTTTCAAAGAAAGGAAATTATATTGTTTAATAATTTAATTTGCCTGACTTCAGATCTTCATCAATGAAACTGAATTCATCTTTCTTAAAGTAAGAAAAATCTCTGGAAGGCACTTGTTTTGAAGCCCATTTTCCACATTTTGCAGCGTTGATTTTTCTGGGCTTTCGTTTTTTTCAAATTAGCCTACTAGTTTTTTTTTTACAATAAATAAAACTTCTGCAAAAACAGACCCTCTCTTATTCTAAAATTCATTTTACGGATTCTCATCTGTTCCATGTACATACTAGGGTGTCCAATAATTGTTCAGCCTCGACAAGAGAACACGCTGCTAACAGGTCAATTTTTTGTCTTATTTTGGTACAACCATCATATGAACACGTGTCAATTTTCACGTTGATAAGTGAATTCAGTCTTTGTTTAGAACCTATTTGAAGTTGACGTGTCATTGAATTATTTTAACATGGAAAAAATTGAATATCGTGCAGTGATTAAATTCATCGTTTTGGATAGTTTACCACCTACAGAAATTCATCCCAAATTGTTAGAAGTATATAAGGATACATCACTGTCACTTTCCGCTGTTAAAAAGTGGGCTGCTATTTTTAAATCTGGTCGTATAAGCCTCAAAGATGATCCATTCGAAGGTCGTCCAAAAAGTGTATCAACAACAGAAAACATACAAATAGTACAGGATATTATTTTGGAAGATCGACGAGTGGCTACAGATGAGATAGCTGACACCGTAGGCATCTCACGTACATCACATCTTAGCTGAAGTTTTAGATTTGAGAAAGCTTTGTGCAAAATGGATGCCGCATTCGCTGACAATGGAACAAAAACATCTTCGAATGCGACTTTCTCAACAACATTTGGACCGTTTTAAGAAGGAAAAAATGGAATTCGTACGTCGATTCATCACTATGGATGACACTTGGTTCCACCACTAAGATCCTGAATCGAAACAAGAAGCTAAAAGAGGTCATAGGAGCTGTAGGAGGTGTATTTTATAAGCCTACCGGATTTTAATTTCAGAAATGGAATCCTTAAATTAGAAAATCGTTGGAACAAGTGTATTGGGAAATTATGGCATACTGAATCATAAAATATATTTCATTTACAAAAATAGTGTTTTTCTTGCCGAAGTTGAGAAATTTTTAAGTACCCTAGTAATAATATTTTTTCAGAAATAAGTACAATTCTTTTTAATGCTTTAAAAGATTTTTATTTTATTTATTGTTTTGGCGTCAACATTTTATTTAGATTGATTTCCTAAGGAATCAAATCCTAATATTTAGTAGTAATTGTAGTAGCCATTATAGTAGCTATTATAGTAGCCATTGTAGTATGATGGACGATAACCGTCATAACCATAACCTCCATAATAGTGTGGAGATGGATTTGCATTTGGTCCTGGATTTGCTTCAGGTGCTGGAACGGCGAATGCCATAGCAATCACTGGAAGTAAAAAAAAAGTAAATAATTCTATTAAACACTTTTCAAATAGTTGTTCTTACCACAAGCAATTAGGAAAGCGGCGTAAATGAATTTCATTTTGATATTTGAAGACTTCTTTACAGTTTTAGAACACTGATTTGAATTGATTCTAGTTTGAAATTTGCTTTCCTTTTATACAATTCTGTCACCTAATTGTCGTGCAACTCATTCCATAGTTGTTAACGTTTTTACTATTTTTATTATTATTTTATCAAATCGTGCAAAATTAATAAAATATCGACGACAAAATCGTAATAGTAGTATGTTCTCAATAAAAAAAAAAAAAAACTGGGATCGAAATGATTAAATAACTTCCTTTTTGAAAGCTTTGACAGGAATTGTTTGAGAAAAGTTCCCATAAATAAAGTTCCATGAAAATTTTATAAATTTTTTGCTAAAAGATTTAATTTATTTATACTTAAATTTTATTTAATACATCGCCTAGGCCCAATGGTACTATAAAAGTTCCAAGAAATTCGTCGTTTTCGTATGACAACTTTAGTCAGCAAGCTAAATGGGTAACGTATTGAACTGCAAAGTTTTTGAAAAAAGAATAAAATTTTTCGTCTGTTTTTAGTTTGAATTTGTGGTTGCAGCTTAAGTCATCGGGCTCGGTTATTTGAGGCCCTACTTACAACAAAAATTTAGAAAATGAAGAAATGGGGCACGAGGCCTATGTATATGTTCTCCCGGACCACGCACTTCGACTAAAAATCAAATAATAAGTGTGAAGATTCAAAAGATATTGCATCGTATGGTGTTGTTGTAGAAAAATATTTCTCCTACAAGTCCTGAAATGATCGATCTCGAAATAATTTATAGTATAAGATGGTCCGACTTCATTTGCTCAGGAAGCCATGGTCAAGAGCCCCAAAATGAAGAAAATAGAGTTGTTTTAATTGACGAATTTTTATGAGAATTTTTCAAGAAATGTAGTGAACCTGGTTAGTACTTTCTTTTAAACTAATTTAATAATAATTTATTACAATCACCTAAAAAAAACGGAACATATTTGAACTGTCGAGTACAATTTGTATTGGAATCATATTCCAAAACTTCTCATATAACTCAAAATCAGAAATAGCTCAACTGCCCAAAGTCTGCACCTCAGGTACAAAAGGGGTGAAAAAATTGTAAAGTGCACATAGCGCCACAATACTTGGATTGGGCCTGAGAATTAGTGCTCAAATTAGAAGTTCTGTAAAAAGTTTTATCAAACAGTTCTATTATGATTAGGTTCAAGTTCTTAAAAATTTCAGAAAGATCAGAAATAAACATTTAAATCAAACATAAACTAATTTATCAGAAAAATTTAACAAAAGTTTTGATACCTGGAACGAAGTCTTTATGTTTTTCGATTACTTTTTAATTTCTTAAGCTGATAGATCCTGAGAAAGCTCTTCGATGTTAATTCGAAGCAAAAACTTGTCCATAATGACGGAGAAAAATATGGTATCTAGTAATATATTTAAAATTAATTTTTGCGCTAGCTAAAATTGATCCAAAATTATTTTCCAGAATTCCAGTATTAATTAATGCAGCTTGTCTTATCTTTAAGTTAATATCTAAAAATATTTATGTTAGCGTTATCTATTTTATGAAAGATAGGCGGCCCAATATTGAAATTGCTGTCCCTTTTGTTTTTTAATTCATTAAGGCATTTCAAAAAATAGTTCTTGTTTGTATTAAACTTCATATTAAAAGAAATTATTTAAGCAAAGGAAAAAGTATGAAAAATAAAGTGCTTCAGCCCTCGCGGGATTCAATCTCGGATTCTTTCAGGTCGAATAGTCTAAATGAACCCATTTGAAAAGAGAAAGTTATCTTATCTTTAAGTTTGAGAATAATATAGTATGGGACTGTTTTTAGTTAACTTCAGCTGTCTCCTTAAAAATCATATACAGATATCAGTGTATTTTCCAGGAGTACCCGAAAAAGTAAGATAATAAACCTTTGGCACTTTAATGTCCCAAAAATTTCAGGTCAGTAAAAACAATCAACTCGTTTCTTATTTATCTGGAGTCTACTGTAATAATATTTTTTTAGAGAAATTGATTTAAGAACACAAATTTTTAGAATGCTTTAAAATATTTTTATTTTATTTTTTTTGTCGTCAACATTTTATTTAGATTGGTTTCTTAAGGAATCAAATCTTAATATTTAGTAGTAATTGTAGTAGCCATTATAGTATGATGGACGATAATAACTATAACCGCCATATGGGTTATAAGCGCCATAGTAGTTTGGAGATGGATTTGGTCCTGGATTTGGTCCTGGATTTGCTTCTGGTGCTGGAACGGCGAATGCCATAGCAATAACTGGAAATAAAAAGAAAGTAAATAATTTTATTAAACACTTTTGAAATAGTTGTTCTTACCACAAGCAATTAAGACAGCGGCGTAAATGAATTTCATTTTGATATTTTGAAGACTTCTTTACAGTTTTAGAACACTGATTTGAATTGATTCTAATTTGAAATTCAATTTCCTTTTATACAAATTTTTCAACTAATTATCGAGCAAATAATTTTAATGGTATTTCACGATGTAATCTAATTTTATTAAAATTTTATCTAATCATGCTAAACTAATAAAATATTGATTACATTTTCGTGTAAGACATTAATTTGTGACTTTGAAATAGAAATTAAATTTTTAAATATAAAAATTTAAGTTTTTTTTATCTTTGGTTGAGTTTAATTTAGTTTGCAAATTATATGCGAATTTCAAAGAAGTAAATTTTCAAATAGAATTAGCATGGAAGATTTGTCCATTAGAACTGCTGAAGTGGTCGAAAGTTCTGCAAATTAAAGTAAATCAAAGTAAATCTTTAAAAATTTAGTATATAGCACGTTGATAGATTGATTTTCCGTTTTTCTATTCATTCTTAGGAAGTTGTTCTGTTGTATAATTTTCCTTCACTTTGAAAGTATAAACTAATGAAATACTTAGAATACTTTATTTATGACTACCTTTTCTTGAAATATTATAGTTTGAATTTTCCCTTCCTATCCATTAAAATGTTTTCTTGCAGAATTTAAAGACCTTTTTCCTGAGATTCATTCTCGTAATTCTTTTCAAACATAATAATTTGCATTTGAATAGAAATCCCTTCGATAAATGAATTCAATAGCTCACCTTTGTATATCAAGAAAATCCTTCAATATCATATAATAATAAGAAAAATATGTTTCTGATCCAAAGTTTTCAATCGTTAAGAAAATAAAAGAGAAAAATCATGTATGGGGGAAATTTCTAATATTTTTTTTTTCGCTTCGCTAACATACTTTTCTTTTTTTTTTGTACAGTTGCAAAAATTTTCTGAGTGCACTTTTATAAAGGACACAAAACTGGACAATGCATTCAAATTTCTCCCTATTTAGGGGAGCATTTCTTTTTTTTCTAGCTTTTGGAACATAGAAGTAAAAGAAAACTTTTTGAATGGGTCCTTTGCGCAATAAGTTCCTATTGTATATGTATATATATCATGATGCTATCAAGTGGGGTATACGACCTCATAAGAAAAGTTAAAATTGAATATATGGAGCACTTCGTTCAAGTAAATGAATAGAAGAAAAAGAAAAAAAACAATATTATCATGGGGTGTTTTGTTGGGTAGTAGTACTTCTATAATCTTATAACTATATGCAATTTGACGTCTTTGGACGTTCTTAACAGGGATTTTCTCAAGAGTATTCTATGAGTTTATTTTCTGTGTTTATTATATATGAAGGGATTTTTTTTTTTTTGTATGAAAAGTGGGAGCATTGGACTTTTCCGTTTTCTTTTTTTTTATGTTATTAATGAATAAAAGAGGAGCAGTAACTTAATAAGTGGTTCATTTTGAAATATGTGCAACTTTTTTAAAACTTAGGGAGAAATTATTTTATTCATAAATTAGAAACAAAATAAAATCATATTTTTTTTAACTTTAAAGTTCTATATTAAAAAAAAAAAAGAAACTTGATAAATGTAGTATAAAAAAAGAAATCTGAACATGAATCAAGAGTTCGGCTTTTAGATATCTTAAAAGGAATATTTCTGAACAACACAAAAGTTGAAAGGAAGCAATTAGTGTTAGAGTACCTTCAAATTCCCTTTAGGCGGAATACTAAAAAGATTTTTTTTCTTTTTATCATGATTTCAAAATCCATAGATAATATGGACGATTTTCCTTTTTCCGCATATATAGTTAACATTTCTCAATTGGTTGAACCCCAACAAAAGTAACTGAAAAAAGGGATAAGAATTTTCTTACTATTGCACATCATTAAAATCTCGCATCATATATAATATGTTATCTGTTCGCCGGATCTAGGAACATTGTAGATGCGTCAATTTCCTGTTTTAATATATATTTCTCTTTTCATATCCTTTACAACAGAGACATCAAAAGTATAACTGACCCAACTGGATGTGAGTTTGACTAACAATAATAGAAAAAAAATTTCTACTACATATTTTTCTTGTTTATAAAATCTTAATGTTTTAATATCCATAGCCATAACCAATCCGGAAAATTCTTGTGACACGATGAAATAATATTAATTAGCTGTGATCCCGGAAACTGCTATATAGATACGTCTTTTCACTATTTATAACTATAGACTGGCACGTGAACATCACATATTATAATTTCTCAATTGGACAAAATTCGGATAGAAAACGGAACAGGATATAAACCCGATTTGGTATTTTATATATGGAAACATTACTTTTTGTATTCCTATGTGTTTGTGTGTTGAATGTAATTAATGAAGGAAATATGTGTAATATAACAATATTTACATACACGCTGAAATAAAATAGTAATGAATGTAAATTAAAGGACACCCTAAAGAACTATAAAATATAGGAAATAAATTTTATGAGAATATTTTCATTCTACAGAAAAAACAGAAGAAGGATTATAATTTCTATGGGTGGGTTTTTTGTTAAGAAGTTTTTGCTTCTAAAAAGTGAACATTAAGATCTATTCATTATGATATGGAAAATCACTTTTTCTTTTTCTTTTTTTTCTTAAGAATGAATAGGATAAATATTTTCGTATTTCAAAAGAAAATTTAGATAAGATTGAACCCAAATATTATTATTAGGCAAAATTTTCATGTTTTCACTATTTTTATAAGATAAGAAAATTTTCAATGGGTTCATATTAAAATGGATTATAAATTATCGGAAAATGTGGAAAATTGTTATGTTGTAAAATTAAAATGTCATATTAGCAGTGTCCATTTTCTATACAGATCATCAAACTTAATGTGATTATCGGTTTTTTCCAATTCATTTTCGAAAGTAATTAAAACTAACTATAAATTTTTATGCCTATAATTTATTCCAACTTCAGTCATTAATGTTATTCAGATACAATACCTTAAAAACGCTTTTTAAGATTTGAATGCGATAATATTCATCACAAACTTTTTATTATAACTCTTTGGAATCGATAAATAGAAGATAATTTAACTCTTCTGTAATAATATTGGATGTCGGAGTCTTTTGTGGTGTGATTCTTAAAATATTGATGAGATTCGTAAAATAATATCCAAGTTCTGAATAGTTTACATTGATTTCAATACAAGATGTTCTCTAAGTTCTGTTAAGTATATGTGATCCATTCTTTGATTTGTTTTTCTGGTATTATCGACTGAAATACAGAATCTAAATACATGAACAGAGAAAATTGACTCCGGGTAAAATTACCGAACTTTTCAGCCCTGTTTTATTTCTTATATACATATAAAGCGATCAGGAGTCCGAACAAGTTTCAGTTTAAATACATTACAATCATGCCTGCAGCTATATATGGTTTTTGTAGCTAATAAGAGATATGTCAGTCACATTTCTCTTATTAAGGCTAGTTAAAGACATCCGTCAAAGTGTCAAACTTGTTGCAGCGACGAATTTGCCTTTGATTCTATAGACTGACTTTAAATTGATGATGGGCCCACTTATGTATATCATTAATCCTATCTTCCCAGCCCTTTTCTTTTCTAATCAATTACTTTCTTAAAATTCCTTGCTATTATTGTACTTATTTTTGAAATTCATTCAACTTTTATAACTCAGGTCATTGACAATTATGTACCCGTGCTGATTTTATATTTTTAGAGAATTTTCCGATGGCATTTTAAAAATGCATGTTCAAGCAATGTTCTTTCAATTTGATTTCGTTACTGTAAATTGTACATGTTATTTTGTTTGTACGAATTGCATTTTCATTCACATTTTTTTTAAAGGAATCTTGAAAATTTTCAAAGAACTTCATGAAAATCCTCCGAAAAGAAAAAGGAAAAAAACCAACAGCATGAACTAATCTTAAAGAAAATTCATTTTCACGTACTAGTAAAAAAAAAAAAAACAGTATGAAAAAGCTTATTGCATCGAATGTTATTGGATGAGATTTTCATATATATAATCTATTTATGTCACATTTTTAAGACGGACAAATGTTAATTTATTTGAGTTCGTAATGAAGACGACCTCGTTTCATCTGAGTTTTCTTAAAAACGAAAACAAGTCTAAAAAAAAGCAGATGAATTGTTTGTTAATTTGTAAGAATTCGGTCTGGTGTCACAATTAATTTCAAAATAAAATATCTTTCAAATTAAAACGGATTTTTTGTTTTTTCCTGTAAATTTCATACTCGTTTTATTTGAATTTAATTTCTTTCTTTCATTTCTCGGTGCTTGATTTAATGTTGTCGTTTCGATGTTTTTTCAGGATGTTTGGTCTTCCTAAGGCCTAATAATCTTACCCCGGCTGGATTATGTCTTGTTCATATGGTATATACTCTTGAGATTTTATTTTTGGATTCAATATTATTTTATATATACGAATGGAAGACTTTCTGGGTGCGGAAAAAAAAATATTTGTATTTTCGTTTAAAACCAAATTAAAACTGGAGATTTATTTTTGGTCTCCACTGATGGATTCTATGTTATGTTATTTTTGGTTGAGATATAAAGTGGATGTCATTTCATATTGAATACGATATATATATACTAAAACAATCAGATAAATTGTTTTGGATGACACAATTAGCTATACAAGTTTATGAGAATTCTTGACGCTATTATATTATTGTGGAATAAGATTGGAAATAAATTGCATATTTGAAATATTTGAAAGAGTGAAATAAATTAATTGTTTTACATTAAAATAAAATTACTTTTTGTGTATAAAAACTAGATAAATACAAAAAGAGAAAGCTTATATTGTAGAAGAATATTAATCTAGAAAGCTAGGAAAAATGTCAAAGATTTTAAAACTATAAAACTTTGTAGTAAATTAACTAGTTTTAAATTAATAGAGACTGGTATACCACAAATAGTATCAATTAAGTAATTTTCTTGCTAGAAGATTGTGCTCTCAGTTTGAAATACAATATAAGGTCAATTATAAATTGCTATTTAGTTTATTTACATAATCCATAAGAAAGATTCAAGTTAGAATTACAATTTATTGACTAAGATAGTTGAAAGTGCCAATACTATATTTGAAAGGAAAAACAGTAAAGAATTTTAATACGAAATTCCAAATAAAACTGATATTATAGTATATAATTCATTTCCATTTGCCTGCTTTCCACTTTTGATTGGAGTAATCATATTCCTACAAAATTTTCCTATATACATAAAAATCCTTGTATTACTTATGAAAGCAATCAATATTAAAAAGTCATCTATAACAAAAACTATAACAATTTTTTATAATAAAAGAAAAATTTAATTTTTTTTTTCGAACATATTGACCAAAAAACCAAGGAAGGTAAAATTATGATCCTATAAACAATAAGACAGTCATAACGCAGTACCCATTCAGGTCAGAAGGCGAATTTAATATTAAACATAACGTTGCCATAAAGACAATGTGTTGCCCCCACATACAATAAAAAAACAGACTATCTTCTTGAATAATCCGATGTCGGAAAAGGATTTCACCACAACATTCGTTTGCATGATTTTCCAAAAATTGCACATGAACAAAGAAAACTAAGAGAATTTCTATACAATTTTTCCCATATTAGTCGACATATATCTATGGGATCCTAAAATCCCAAGGATGATCTTTCGGGTGTTTTTTTTTGTCTAGTCTAACATTAGGATATTTCTATGCAAGACCATGAAAATGATTCATAATACTTTTTTTTTCATCTTCTTCTTCTTTTTATAATGCAAAAATATAACATCCAAATGGTGAGCAAAAATAATATTGTATCCGAAAAATCTTCTTTCTATAATGGAAACTGTTTGGGCATGAATTGCAAGAAATTTTTCTGATGGGTGATGCTAACTCAGCTATATCAAATATTTAGAACAGAAATTAATTGAAAGGCATTCATATGAACGATATATAAAATGAAAGCAAAAACTACAATTTCGTTGTGGAGATCCAGCAGAAAAAAAAGGTGACCGAAATCGTTGTCCAACATTTTTTTTCTTTTGGTGGTGTTTGTTTTCTTTTAATATCGTCAGCATATATGCTTGTGACGAGGTTTTCCTTGGACAAAATTGTTCTTTTTCTTATAATAGCATAGATTTGGATACTATTTTTTTTATCTTTTTTTGGGAAGTACGCAATTAAAATTCAATTTACATTGTCGTGTGAGATAGGTTTGAAATTCTTATAAAAATAGAGAAGAAACAAAATCCCAAAGTAGATATTATTGCCCCAAAAAAAAATTTGGAATGACTTATTGGAGGTGATGTACTATAGACATACATATTTCATTCACCTATTCTTTGGATATATATTTACCGCCCCTTTGGCAAACATTTTATTATACATATTTGTTGGTAGTTTGTCGTGCGTAACTAATGACCATAGAAGATGATTAAAATCTTTTTTTTTTTTTTATTCGTTATAAAACTTGTTCTGTCATCAAAATTCATTTCTTATTAATTCTATCAAAAAGTTGATTTAATGAAATAAACGAAGCCAAATATTTCTTAGTTAGTTTTTTTTTTTTGTGGTGGTCCTATTTTTTAAGTTTTCGCCGTTATGATTTATTTGACTAGGTTTTGGGTAATTATGCTACTCGTCTAAACACTAAAGATCTACATAAAAAAATGACTGAAAGATTGTAAAATTAATTGAGGACAAAATGCTATAAAAGATTATTTTTTTTTTTTGGCTTTTTCGGGAAAATTTGATTTATTTTTTTAATTATAGAATGAATTTTGAAAACTATTCGATATATGCGATAAAAAGAAAATATCATATTCTTTAGGTATAGCCAGTTCTGGGATAGGAATAGGAGATTGCCGGAAAAAACTATGATCACCACAAATATTAACTTGACTAGAATTGTCTTCATTAGAGTTTTGTCACTGCTCTTTTTAAGGACTGTCGTTTCAAGAAATAATATACAAGAATTTTTTTCACACAGACTCTTCATAAAACTTAGATTCGAACTCAGGCCCACCCAATACAAAAGCAGGAGACTATAACACCACATTTTTTCAATCAATTCCGTCTCGTGAATACTTTTTATTAATACTTGTGTATTAAAAACTATAAATCTAGTAAATAGCTCTACAACTTCGAAAGTAATTGACTATCTAGTAGTTTTAATTGAAATTTCCTCCTACTCTAGATCTATCAATAGCGAAATGTAACTAGATTAATACCTACTAAAAGTATCTAGAATTTTGTCTCACTTTGTACAATATTCCAGGTAGCATTTCCCATGAACTTTTCAAAAGAAGGCAGCAACTGGGGAGCAATTAATCAATATTTATAATTCTTATAATCAATTTTTTTTTTATTAGCAATCTACGGGAGACGATATACTTCTGTTTTAAGTCATAACCATATTAATTTAACAAAATACATTTTGTTGTTTCTAGATCAATGATTATTATGTACAGCCCAAATACATATCTTAACGTTTAACTGAAAATATACTATCAAAAATACTCTGAGCTCTTGTCCAAATAAAAAAAAACCCATTTTAATAGCACCTAACTTGATCTATTAAAACATATAATATGTATTTTATATACATTTTTCTTCTTTTTTTTTTTCTTATAATCAAGAAGTTCATAAGATTGAGATCTTACGTCATTATTTATTTAAGTCCATCACTTACCCTTTAAATTATCAACTATAATACAAAAATATCCATCAATTAAGTTATAAAAATTAGTTGAGTGTAAAACAAGAAGTGCTGGGCCATATAGTAGTAGTATATATTCTGTTCAAGTACAACAGCAATATATGTTGTTTCTTTTCAGGTATACCGCTGATTATATTTACTCAAAATAGAAACAGAAAAAAAAATCCAATAAAAACATATAAATTAAAAAGAAAATTCACACAATACGAATCTCTCATATAAACAATATTCTAATCTAGGAACCTTAGGTTTTTTTTTTTTTTAATATTAACATCATTTAAAAGACAATTCCCGGAAACTGTCCGTCATAAAATCAAAAAAACAGAAAAAAAATATAAAGTTTTTTGTTGCCATAAAAATTCCCTTAAATTCTCATAATAATTAATTAGAGTCAGTTGGAAATTGCTGGTTTTGTTCTCTTCCTATACATACCAGGCCCAGCAACGTTTGGAAATTCCTATTTTCGAATTAAAGAATATTTCACCTGTTCCCCGAAAAAAATCCATTATTATAACATATATAACATATAAGAAAATTGCTTCGTTTCGTATGAAAGCATGTTACATATGTGACCTTCTTTCCTACATATAGTTCGAAAATAATTATCTAAGCTAGCTTCCTTAAGAAATTTATCACTTCAGAAAGTATTTTTGTGCAGCAGCACGCTGTGGGGACTTACTATTGATACGATGGGCTGTTGAAGAGGAAACACTAATAGAAAATTAATTCTTCTCTTATAATAGGTTATTTCTCCTAAAACCCATAAAATTCTATTAGAACTAAATTGAGGGTTTCGAATATTCTGTGATTCTTAATGATCCATGTGATCCTAAATTGGTTTTTTTTTCTTTTCAGAAAAACATCAACATTTTGATGCATTTCGTGTGTGCATCGTTGGTGTCTAACGTTGTACACATCATATATGAAGATGATCAAAAATTATTTTCAAAGTTGTCCTATTAAATATACTAAGGGCAAATCTAAAATTCAATTTGTCTTTTCAACGTATACATATATATCTACACAAACCGCCCTGATATACCAATTCTAACTTTAGCTACCGGAAAATGGATTAAATAGGATTTGAGATGAATAGTTTTCTGATTTATTTTTGATTATGGTCCATTTATCTCTAAGACATTTTCATGTAATCTGATTTAGGCGTGTTCATAATGGAATGACATGAAAATAACAAATGTTTAATATTTTCGATTTTTCTAATGAAAAATTTTGGTTAAGATAATTAATTTTTTTTTTTTTTGGATTTTCAGAAAATGGGAATATTTTATGTTTACATATTAAACTTTATATGATTATAAATCCTATTATTGTTATTATTTAAGATAATCATAAAAGTTTTCTCGAGAATTTTTTGTTTTTGTTATTTTATTGAACATCTTAAAAATCGATTTAGGAAATAAATTTTTAGAGAATTTTAAACAATTAAAAACTTTGACACAATTTCAAAAGTTTAAAATTAAATTTGAATTTATGGGAGTTTTTAGTAGAGTGCTGCAAGTAGGGATGGAGATATGATTTAATTTAGAGAATTTGGTAACTCTCTTAAATATTATAATAATAAACAAACAAAATTTAGTTGCAAATTGTTGAAAAACTATTAATAAAGTCAGTATAAATTCAACAATATAAGAAAGGGTGTTCGATAAAATTCTGATTCGAACTTTTGTACATCTTGTTTTGTACAAATGCAATTGATTCTTTAGACTTTAGACTATTCAAGTTATCTGCACTGAACTAGAAATCTAATTATGAAATTTATTGATTTGAAATATTACATATCATTTCGTAGATTGACGATCTTGGAGAGTAGAGTATTTGTGAATCTTGATTTGAACTTTTATGAGTTCTATTATGACATTAATCAATACTTGTAAGGCAGGAAGATGGTAATAGAAGATCTGGATTGAAATACAATAAAAAGTATACCAAATATGTGTGCTCAAAAATTGCGATTTTCCACATTTAAACTGACTCAAAGAACAAGACAAATAAAAGAGTGTACTTGGTTATTAATTCGGGTTTATATTGTTTACTATTTTAGATAGCATCCACTTTAATTCAAACATTTTTTCCTTAAGATCCGTGGACTTGTTTAAAATCAATTTTCACCACATTAACAGCGAGATGAGTGAGGCAATTTCTTGAATGTTACGCCAGGTGAATTCAAATGTACAAGGCTGTAAGTCTTTCTTCAGCAAACTAAAAAACTCTTTTATCACTATTAGCTTCGTTTTTGAAGTAACTTTAATGTGATCGGGATGTTTATTTTTTACCAACTTTCTTTCTATACTAATGTTTTTCTTTTCCCTCCTTTCCCACCACTAATGATGATAATATCACGTTATTGGCACCTGGGTGGCACTCACATGGGCGAGCATGTCCAAATTAAATTATTTAACTCACTCAAAATTTCACTAACTCCAAATAAATTCTCCCCTTTTAAAATACCCTGTATTAGAAAAATGAAAACTCATTCATAAAACTGCAGTGGAAAATAACTAAAGAAATCCTTTAATTTAGAATTGAATTGATTTATTCATTTGTTAAGGAAAATTTTGCTTGGTGGAGGTCAATAGTTCTCGTTAAAAACTAGTCAAATAATGAAAAGAAAATCATGTTCTTATAAAAAGAATCACACCATAAGAAAAAAAAAACTTAGTTATAAATTGGAAGGAAACTCATAAAGTTTGACGGTAATTAAAGGGTTTAAATGAAAGCCAAAAAGAAATAGCAAACATTTTTAACCTTTTTGTCAAAATTTTATACTAAAAGAATTTTAACTATTCCGTCTTCTTCGTTTAGCAAAACGAAGAAAATGAATTCATTTAATACTAAAAGAAAATTTTTTTGATGACTTTCATTTAAAAATGAAATAAAAGGAACGATAGCATAAATTTTGGATTGCATGTCATCAGGATGAAATAAGTTTAGTGGGTGGTAAGTATATAGTTTTATATAATCGCGATGATAATAATAATAATAATGATGATAAGAAATTTTCTATAGTATGAGAGGATGCCATAAATACTATATATATTCAAAATGGAACGAGTAATAATTCAACTTATTCCGCTCCACTAAGAAAAACATTGAATGACAACGATGAAAACGTTTGTAAGTTTCTCTATTAAGTTGGCTTTTATATTACACAGTATTATATAAAAACTTCAGGAGGAGGATGATGACGAACAATAGCATCAACAAGAGTTTGGTACTGAGAACATCATTAGCCTTTAACAAGTTATTCCGAAGAGTATAGAGACGAAAATGTTGGAAGACGAAGAAGTTCTAAGAAGGCATCCTTCTTTTTTTTCTCATCCTTCATCCTGATAAGAGATTGTTGTTGTTGTTACTGTTGTATTCCTTTTTTATATGAGACGTTTACTTTATTGTCGTTTTTTTTTCTTTTTTTTAGATGTTGCTATGATGCGAGGTAATTAAGAGAAAAGCGGAAAACCACAACAAGTGGGTTCTTCAATTGCCAGTTAATTGGTCCAAGTTTAGAAGGATTTCTGACAGGTCGTAAATGGCTGAGAAAATATTGAAAATGTTCCTACTTGAAAGAAGCAGATGCAAAACTTTAAGAAAAAGGAATTAAAAAAAAAAGGTGAAATTGGAAACTAAAGGATAATAACTCTCTGAAGAACAGTAGGAGATCTTTTGAAAAAAAATTTTATTTTGACAAGTAGATACGCTCAATTATTTTAAGAGGTGACCAAAAATAAACGTTCTAGGAAAAGATTGTATGGCGTTATTTTACTTTTGATATTTTTCGTCACATTAAAATAATATACGTTTTCTGTTTTCATTATAAACGTTTCGACAAATTTTCTTCTAACAAATTTACTAATTCTAATCTCGAAAATTTCACAATAAAACTGGTCATAAATAAGGATTTGAGGTGAAGCTCCTTTAAGATAGGGATTTCTTATATTTATGAATGCTTATATGTAATAATATAAAGATAGAGCGCGATTCTTTGCTAGAAAAAAAAGAGAACATATGCTCGATCATCAATTATTCAAAGGTTAAAAGGTATAAGAATCACCTGTTCTAGTAGATTTTTCATGGTTTTCGAAAACATTTCGATGATTTTTAATCTGTCATGGAATTAATGATATCACATATGTTTTATTTTTCGGGAGCATATGTGTGATGATATTTCAAGCTAAGAATAGAATGTTATGGCGCGATGTTTAAGTTTTTTTTTTTGAAAGAACATAAATCGTAAGTAATTGCTTTCTTTTTTATTTGAATAGAAGTTGACGGATTATTAAAATGGAATAAACTTAATTAATTAGGATTAATTATTATTAAATTTATAATTTTTTAATTTAATGATAAAAAATTGGAGGTAATTTCTTTTTCCTGTTTGGAAAATTTCATGCTTTTTATTTGGAAATTTTAGTTAATCTTTATTTCTTAAAAATATACATACAGTAGTCTTATGTCTAGAATTTTATCTTTTACCCGATTTCTAGACGGTTTAGCATGAAGTGTTCACATTTTCTGAAAGTTTTGTCATCATTGGGAAATTGAAACCCCCGCAGTTGATGAGATGCTCCTCTATTTAAAGATAATAAAAAGTAAATACTAACTAAAATCAAATTTCTGTTTATTCTTATTGTGTCTTTTTTTCATTTTCAAAATCAACCGTTTTATTTGGTATCACGAAGAAAATTCTTCTTTTTTCTTGCTTCTTTTTGTAAAATATTTCCTATCCACCATCCACCAAATTTGACCCCAAAAGAATAAAGAAAAAGAATATCTATTTTCAGAGCTCCGGTAACTGAAGTATATGGTCACGATTCTTCTAGTGAATGTTGTATAATATCCAAGAGAGGCACAACCGATAGAATAAACATGATGGCATACGCCACATTATTATAGCGGTCAAAAAACGCAGATGACACACATAACATGTTTTTTGTTTCCAATGGAAAACCAAAAACTATATACGAATAACGATTAATAAATAAGTATGTAACGAATATATTTAACTCGAATAACAATAACTTTTGTAACCAGTTAAAAAAAAAACTAGCAAATAATAATATATTTTTTTGCTTTTATAATCGAAACGATTGTTGTTTGGCCTCCGTTAAAAGATGATAATGGCTTTAAGTAAGTAACTCTACATATTATTGCAACATGATCCCTGAAGATTATTTTCAAATATAATGTTTAGTCTAAGACTATAAGGTAACTACATAAATCTCAGGTTTATTAGGTAGAAAAAAAGAAGAAGAGAAGGAATTACTTTAGTATCAAAACTTCTTGCAACATGCATACTCATTCGTTGGGAATAAGCGACAATATGTTTGGTTTTTTTTTGTTCCCCGGGCGCGCATGTTCTATTTGAATAGACATTATTTGTGCCTTCCTAGACAAAAAATTATTATATTACAAGTTAAGTAAATACTGTAACAAATAAATTTACATGTTTCAATTTATTTGAAATATGAGGCAATTGTATCACATGTAATAAAACATTTCCTTTTTAACGACAATCTTTATTATGTTTAGAATAACGTGGATTAATAAAAATTACATTTTTCATATTTTAAAATTTGGAATTCGAAAATTTTTCTTTTCAAAAATTATTTTAAAAACGATCATTAGAAAATAAATATAGCTCATTCTATGATTTAAAAGTGACTACACACGCCTTGGCGGACGTTCAAACTAGAGAGCTGCTCTCGAGATGAGTGCCTAGAGCGGCCCTTACACTAATGAGTTCCTATATACAGTTTTATATGCAACTATTCTAAGAAGTCCGAATGATATTGAAAGTGATTAAGGTGAGTTATTGAGAAACACTTAGGCCTTGTGTCTCATTATACTCCCTTTTTTCTTTTGGCTTTATAGTTATTTTAGCTACTAAATGATGAGTTCTGGACCTGAAGTGAGTTATAAACTATTGAAACTTTTTTGCATTTATTGCTAACGTCCAAAACAGTGAATAGTGAATATAATACTTAGTGTACTATCAAGTCCACTCACTGGTGGTGGTAACGAAAGTAATAATTCTATCTATCTGAAGAAAAGGAAGATTAATTGAGGTATCCGTGAAAGTAGGGTTTAACATATTCGTAAAAGTTATAGACTTTCAAAACTTTATAATTTTAGACTTTACGAACAATAGGAACATTCTTACGAAAAACTTATAACATTTAAATCTGCAACATAATAAAGTCACATAATAAAATATTCAATTTGATAATTTTTTTTTTTTCAAATTGATGTCATTTTGTATGGGAAATATATGTTATCATTTCTTATTCAGTTTTCTTATATGGATTTCTTATAGATTTCTAACATTTGATTATAAAAGATACGATAAATCGAACATTCATATACATGCAGCTTTAGGAACCCTTCTCGTCTCTTCAACACATTACCTGTTAACTCTGTGGGAATCTTTATACATTCTCCTTGTAATATCATTACGTTTTTTCCATCCAATAATCATTGTAGTATACGAAGATAGCTTTTTTTAAATAAGTTCATTATAATACTAAATAAAACGGAAAAATAATTCCATACTTTGTTATAAATAAAGCCTAATCCATCGCGATTTAAAATTAGTTTTCTTAACACAACAAGAACGCAAATTTCTTCTCATTACAAATTCATCGAGTGTTGATTATTAAAGCGAATTACCACATATATGTAATCTTCGTAAATAGTCTGAAGGAAATCTTCTTCACTTCCTTTTTAAATCTATTGTATTTGCTGGTAGTTTTTTCGATCTAAACTCCAGTTTTGCTTTCATTTTGGATACATACAATTCGAACATGACTGTGTCTTCTTCCACATTAATTCAAAACAATAAATTGAACAGATAACGCTCTCTTAAAGTCATTTTCATATATTAATATGTAGTTTTAGTTTTTCTTATGTACATAGTTATCTTATTTTTATGTTTCTTAAAGTATCATTGTGTTGAAATGAATACTATCATCCAAGAAAAAAGAAATTGTAGATTCAGTTGAAATAGTTTCTAGAGTTTCCAAGCCAGTGGTGTAGCAAGAAATGATTCCGCAATAGGATTCGCTGATTATTTAATTGTTGTTCATGTTGTATGATTCAATAACATCGCAAGTTGAACCGGTCCATAGCTCTACTACACCTTTGAAGAATCTTCCAACAAGAAATCAACGAAATAAATAAGTCTCCAAGAAGACACAACGCAAGAAGGAAAAACTTCAACTTAAAAAACAGATACCAGAAAATTATTTCAAGATGATGTCCAATTGATAACATTCTTTTAGTCGCAAAATCTCTTTGTTTTAAAGTTAAGTTAGCATTTTTTCTTTTCTTTTTTTCCATAAAGTCGAGTATTTTATATTTTTATCCTTTCTAGTTATTTTATGCTGAAACAAAAAATTTTCCATAGGTATTCATTTCTATCGCTTTAAGTAGTGTCTCTCAAATTTCTTATAAACAATTCTTGTTTGCATGATTTTCGTGGTTACTTGAAATAGGTATTTGGAATTTTGCTGATCTTCAGGTTACATTAAATAATCTTATTGTTCACTAAGTATCATATAACACGTGAATATTTCTTGAGATTATATTTAAATGGAGTTGCCAGATATTAAAATGGGTGTTTTTCTGGAATCATTATAATCGAGATATTATACTTGAATTGCATTCGAGTTCATGATTAATGGATTCTACTCGTAGTGTTAAGTTTATATCAAGATGTAAGAAATATTTACAATTGGCCACCATCGATAATGTTCGTGTTTTTGATTTTTTCTTGTATTTATTTTAAAGGTTATAGTTTTAATGTTTTATGATTATTGTATTTCTTTTCCATCATTTTGGAGCAGATGTTGATACAATAAGAAAACCCACTTCAAGGTCCAGTGTACACTTGACCTGATATTAACATCTGACACTTATTCGCTGAATTTCTATCTATGCTAATAAAGTGTAAATGCTTTTCCCATTTCTTCTTGTAAAGGCCAATCCATACAACCGACATCCTATTCTGACGGGAAGAATCAGAAAACTAGAAAGAGATGGACTTTTGCAATTTTCGCTAGGATTGATCGAATAAAAACATCAGAGTCTCCTCACACAATTTAGAAAAATTGGTAGTGTGCGACGGTATCGTGTGTGATTATTGTGAGAGTATGCACCCGCAGATGAAGTGCCATACAAATCAAATAAACATGTTCATCTGTTTTTGAGGGGAATCATCTGCAGATCGAAAATCAGTTGGGGAAATCAGAAATGCAGAAGCCGACAAAATTTGTAGGATGATTGTTTTCTCCCTTTCTGTTTAACCAATCTTTGTATAGTGTTATCCCATGCTTGCATCAGAATTAGGATGTCGGCTGTGTGGAGATTGGCCTTAATACTGTATAATCAAAGAAAATAAATATTTGCGAAGAAATGCGATCTGAGATCGAACCTGATTCTCATCAGTTACTAGCAAAATACATATATGAAATATTGAAAAATACAGGGTGAAAGTCTTCTGTTATAAAAAATCTTTATAGTCTCAAAAAGATTCTGTTTTTAGCAGGTTTAAGTAACAAAAAAATCTGAAAAATAAAACCAATAAGTTGTAAGAAAATATTTCAATAAATACTCATGTAAAGTACATGAAAAGAATGAAATGTCTTAAATTAAAACATCTTAAAAATGTATTTTTGGAATACTAGTAATTACAAAACACGAGCATACTTTAAGGATTAAACATTTCTTTTATAATATGCTAAGATATGTGTTTATTCCGAATTCTATGAAACTAGAAAGTAAAATTTCTTTCAATCTTTAAATTCTACAATTTTTTACGCCCTATGGTAGGTACTACCACTATATTTGTAGCCCATAGAAATATTCATTGAAGTAGGTTATAAAGAAATCAAAATTATATTGATTTAGGCATGTCCATCCGTCCGTACGTGTACAAGGTAACTCAATAATGCGTTATCCGATTTTAATGAAATTTACAATTTCGAATGGTTATTCCTTAATTCGTATTAGGATTGCATTCCAGCAAGATTGTTTAAGGGGAGTGAAGTTATATGTTAAAGCAAAATCCAGGGTGACCACAAAACTTTGTCGATTTAATTGGAAAATTTGTGCCGCATTTTGTTTAAATTATTTACATACATTGCTTACGTAAATATAAGATACTATGTTAAATTTTAATAAAATCGGTTCAAGGATGGTGTCGAAAGAAATAGTTATAAAAATAATCCTCTTCATAAGATTTTTTTTGGTGCACTTTAAAACTTAATATACTGATTTGAATAAAATTTGAAGAAGAGATTTACTTTATTACGATTTAGACAGCTTGAGAATCCCAATATATTGCTAGAAGAGAAAACAAATTTGCGGTTTTGCTTTTACTTAGAGCTAATTCATAGAACTTGTTAACATTGGTACCTAATAATAAGTTAATAAGTCCTCTTTTTACGATGGTCATACATATTTGGCTATATGCCGATTTTAAGTTACATACTATATGCTTTAATATCTATTGTAATTCGACAAAAAATCCCAATATAGTTAATAACCGCAATTTTCTTGAATTTTGAAAATCTTCTTATATATTTTTTTTTGTATTCTTTCATCTTTCAATATTAATTCTTAAGTGAGATTAATGATATAAAGAATTCAATGAAACATTGTTTGATTAATTGCCATCACGTATTTTTCACTTCGAATACCTAAAAACCAGCTAACAAAAAAATGAAGATTTCCTTTAACGATGTTTTCCACTAACGTATGTGTCATTCAAAAAATCATCACTATTTAACCATTTTGATACAATACATCCATTTTTGTGTGTTTTGGAAAGAAACAAAATGCAATTGTAAGACACCAAAATGATTGTCATCGATTCTGATGGAATCGAACATTTGGGATACATGAGCCAAGAGTGTGTTTATAATTTTTTTGAACGGGTTTAATAGCAGCGCATAAAACACCGCGCTCCATGTCTTCGTTAAGCAATTTTTGTTGTTTATGTCATCATCACCATCATCCGAAAATCCTCTTTAGTCTACATCCAGTGTTTTGTATACCATATTTTTCGAATATTTAAAGTCTGGGATTTAATCCGACAAAAACAAGAAAAAATAATGAAAGAATTGGAATTTTGTTAAGATTTTTAAGTTAATTCTTTTTGGCCAGATCTTGAATTTGATTCATGTGTCTTTTAGTTAGCCCACGCGAATAAATTCTTTCTCTGGAGTTTTGAAAAAAAAAGGTAAAATGAAATGAAGATTTCATTCAAAAGTTCATGTATCAGAAATTTTTACCTAACTTAAATTCAAAACAGATTTAACTGACGTGTTTTTCGTGATTTAAATGGAAAACCCTCATTTGTGGTCGAAGTTCGACAATATGTATAAATATACATCTTTTTTTTAGGAATGGCTCTTTCTTAATTTCATTCCGCCACTGTGTATGAACTTGTTTTTTTTTTTTGTAATTTCTTTAAAATCTTGCTTGTTTTTGAAAGCCTCTCCATAAGAATTTCAAGATGAAAGTTTCATCTTAAAAATCGTATCTCCAGCTTCTTTTCTTTTTACCAATTTATGTTTGCTTCGATGTTGTTGTTTTTCTTGTTGTTTCTTTTTATTCATTT
This sequence comes from Xylophagus ater, assembly GCA_963422695.1. Taxonomy (NCBI): domain Eukaryota; kingdom Metazoa; phylum Arthropoda; class Insecta; order Diptera; family Xylophagidae; genus Xylophagus; species Xylophagus ater. The sequence continues at coordinate 7,947,910 of OY730478.1, forward strand.
GGTGGTGGTACTTTAATTAATTATGGGAATAAGCAGATGTCTTGAGCCTACAATATCATGTCATTCTGTGATTTATAGCGATCTTTAAAGGTTCGTCTTTAACTGTTCGGCCTGTTGTGTTAATATCCATGTTTAAAAAAATATATATATGTATTTTTGGTATTTTCCATTTGGTTTTTCGTATTTAAAGTCATATGTAGTACATGTAACATTATTGAAAAGGGCGACGATAATTGGCATAAAAAAATCCTAATAATATGGAAATCCTGACATCCAGGCAAACGAACAAGTAATAATGATAATAAAATAACATCGAAATGAGTTAAAAGTTCCTTCAGTTTTAAATGATATCCGTGTGTGTTCCGTTTGACGTGTGGTGTATGTTATTCGATCTACAACATCTGGTAGTAGTAGACTTCATATCTGAAACAAATATCCATGTATTTTTTTGGAATGGATTAATTATTGAGGTTAATCAAAATATGTAGTTCGATGATTATGTTTTAATGTGGGTGGAGAATATCGAAACTATAAATCAAAACTTGTTTGCTTTTTGCATTTTCTTGGGAATGGGTTTTTGGTTGTGTTTTTTTTTTCGAGGGGATTTAGATTAACCGAAATCCCAGTTTACAAAAAGTTTCTCAGAAAGAATTCATAAAATTTATGGTATTTCATTGAACTCTTTCGTTTTGTAGTTATAATTAATTAATTATTCGAATATGTCCTGTTTAAATACACAATTAAACATGAATTCGTCATTCATTGTGATCATGTCGAAAAAACGACATGTAAATATGTGAAGGAATTTGTCTTTAGAAAATGGAAATCTATTTTTATAATTTAGTTTTGGTTGAAAATTCGATGCTTATAGACTTTGGAAAACATTTTTTTAACAATCAATGAGACCAATTTTAATTACAATAATGGAAGAAATCTTGCACAAAATCAATAAGATGACTTGAATGTCCGAATAATTGTCCGAAATGTTGGTATTTTATTTATCCTCGAGTAATAGCCTAGGTAGGCATATTTAATTGCAGTCTCTAGTTTCGGAGAACTTATTCAGGCGATAATACATGATAAAAAATCTAAAATTCGAGAACTATTATATCTCCAGAAAAGATAAAGGAGATTATAACTACATACTAAAAGTTTTTTGGAAATTAAGTCAGGAAATGTGAAATGATTGAGATGTTCTACAAATTCTTATACATTCCTGTTAGACCAGAAATTTCTTGTTATTCTGTCATTTGAACTTCGATACTTTGTATAAAGAAAAACTACGAAACCTCACTTATCCATTTGTGTTTTTCCAAACTCTTCAAGACTTCCAAACATCAAATCTATCCATATCTCATTCAATATCATAACTATTACTAATCATGTAAATTACTGTCGTTTAACTGATGACCATAAGGTCATTCATTTACAAACTAAATATCCAAAATTACCATCCTGAAACAATACAATTTCGTTAGAAATCAAAATGACTCAGATCCTACTTACATTCAGTAGGATGTGAATGCTTGAGTTTTTTGCTATTTCTTGTCTATCTTGAAGAGTGTCATCAAAAAAACCGTATGTGCAACTGGACACATGATCAGAATCTATAACAAGGTATAAGAAAAGATAATATATATAGGAACAATAACAACGTTTCAAATTAACACATCGATGGAGGTAGTGTGCTGTGTGTTGTCTTCAAACAGTTTGTCTCCAGAATATCAATGAACCAGAATCTATCATCAGTTTGCTTTAAAGTAAATATATTTATTTTCTTTTTTTTTTTGGTCGCAGAATAGTAAATGCTTGAAAGATATTCCACATTGACGGCAGTTATATATAGTTAATCATTATGAAAGCAGATGGTAACGACTATAGGGCTGCAATGTACATATTTACGAGTATTGCATATGAAATTAGTATATGGGTTTTTTTTTGCCATTGCAGAATAATTGGCGGAAAAATTAAATTACCTGCATGAACTATATTCTCCTTCGTTTTGGGATGTTTGGCTTCGATGTCCATTCTCACGGTAATATCGAATTACTTTCATATAAATATGAAAAATTGTACTATATAGTAACTTGTATGACCATTTTAGAGGATGAGTTTTTTTTTTATTTCATAGTCCTTTGATAGTCAACCAATGAGCTAATGAAGCTGATTTTTTTTCACCAAAAATAAGACGAAAAAAATGGTTCTAATTAATTTTCTAAGAGTTTTTTTTCTTTATTAATATTTTTAACTAAGGTAAAATTAATAACTTAAACATGAAAAAAAAAATATTTGGAAGAAATTCAATCAATATTACAATGCTTGTGCTTTTTTTTTCTTCAGTTTTGAGAACATTAAAGCTTGTATAATATAAAAATGTTAGAAATTTTCAATCTAATGAGAATGAGGCCAAAAATAATTATTGATTAGGCCGAGCCATGCGGTGATGAGTTGATTTCAATCAACTAAAAAACAGAAAAAAAAATCCAATAGCTACAAAAATATGTTAGATTTACATTAAATTGGTACGTGAAGTACATTAAAAATTGTGATGTGCAAAATTAGGATTCTTTGGGCCCGCATTCAATTATTATATCGTAAGAAAAATATAATATTTGTAATCTAAATGATGACTTTGTAAAAAGCATGAAAAATCGGCGCGCGATCATAAAATAAATAGTTTTATGAATCGGGAAAGAGATGAACGTTAGCCTAAAGATCTATCTATAAGAATTCATAACAAATATTAAATGTGGGCTTTAAGATATCAATAACTGCAAAAGAAGAAAAAAAAAGAAGAATCAATAAGATTTGTTAAATGAGTTAACAGTTAATTTTTTAATTAAAAACACACAAAAAGATTTGAAATAATTTCTAGAATATACAAATTGGTTTTATCGATCTTCTGAAGAATCAATAAAAATTCAATTTTGAATGACTGAATTAGATTTTGATCTCAGATAAATATATAGAGATGATCTTGTAGAGACAGAGACCTCCAATTAACTTAGGCTAGTCAAAAATCGTGTATCAATTTGTGTGAGATCCAACTGTGGTGAACTGTAATTTTATTTAAAAAAACGGAAAAAATTTGATTAAAACAATTTTTGGTTTTGACCTGGTTCTGAAACTCTTCAAACGAAGAAAACTTTCCTACTGGATTTTGACCGAAAATGTATTAAAACGTTATTTAATACTAATCACATAAGTAAATTATCCCTGACGACTTTAATTTGTGAAAAATCTACTCAAATTATTCATTTTCATTGTTGACAAACGATTCCAATAAATATCTTCCAATATTTTTAATTACGACAAGCGGTTATATCGGAAAAAATAAATCATTGTCATTTTGATGCAAATGAAAATAAAAGAAGATCTCTAACAAATCACTCAACGCTAAAATTTCTTATTCAATTCGGTTTACGCTTTTTTTTATAAGAAAAATATCGCTTCCCACGCAATAAATTATTTTCAAAATGTCCAATATAGAAATTTTCTCAAGCATTTTTTCGGGTTTCAAACTTCTGGTTAACTAACCACAAACTAGATAATTTCAATCAAAGTCGAACATATAGTAGACCAAGACTAGAGACGATTTGATTCAGAATTTGGTCGCCTATATATAGAAGAACCTAGATATGTCTTGTCTCGTCAAATAAAAAAAAGGAACTTCTGACAAATTTATATATGCTTTTTGTTCTATCTTTTTCGGTCGGGTTGGGTAGCCCCCAAAGTGATAACAGACGACTTTTCACCAATTGCCAACATCATCTCTACCGTATAGATGTGACACCATATATAAGACAAGGAACAGACAGCTTAGTCAATGAAATTTCTCTTAGTTCTATTAGATGTTAATACATATATTTCGATATATATATAGTATTTTTTTGTACTATTAGGATAAACAAGTTTACCAGGGACACTCTATAGTTATTTTAGAATATTCTTGTTGCCCTTTTGTTGCTGCTAATGACATGACATGACGAAGACAAATGAATCTGAAATGATGGTAAGGAAATATATTACTTTAGTTTTGTTCTGACTTGAAGAAATTCGATTAACTTAAAGATTTGTGGTGTAGGAAATGTAAAAAGAGAAAGAACTTTTTTTTTCAGTTTTCTTTTATTATTATATTAAACAGATTCTTAAGAGTTTATAGAAAATAATAATATTGTAAGGTATAAAATATTATTTACAGAAATTTTCTTTACAGGATCTTATAACGCTTGTCAATTACTTTGAATATTGATTTTACAAAGGCGAATGACAACAATTTAATTAATTTATCGGTTTCATGAAGTTCTTTAAGTGCTAAGATATGAATATAACTGAATTATTATAGAATTATCAATTGTGTGTATGGGAAAAATGTATAGAATTTTACATAATTGAATTAATTTATTAAATTTGAATTGATATTTTCAAATGCTGTTAATTATTAATATGTATAAATAAATGTGATAGAGTAATTTCTTAAGAAAATATGCTTATAATAACATTGAGAATATTGAAAATATTATTTCCTGTTGTAGCGGTATAGAATGTGTCATTTTGTCACGTAGTTTTCATGAAGGATTGAGAATATTTCATTTCATTATCGCGTATATCATAAACTTTGTAAAACTAATATTAAATGCAAGTGAATACCGTCTTCTATACTGGATTTCTCTACGGCAGATGAATGGAGCTTTCTTGGCCAGTAATGGGATATAGGACGTTGGAACAATGTCGTTCGATGTATGCCCTCAAGCTCAACTGTATAAAAGTCCATTACTTCTATATTTATTTCGGTATACTAAGAAATTAGGATACTATTTCAGGTAATTCTTCGTAGTTTATTTCGGAGTTGTCACAGTGAAGATATAGCCTTTCAAATAATAAATAAAAAATAAATTTTCCTTTAAGCTGGTACGAGAGGTAAGTGACCACTGTTCCTGTCTAGGACGCAGTAACACTTTTCCTAAAATACGTGTCTTGTCTAGGACGTGAGTTTGATTGGTCCGGCTTGCGATTCCTTTATTACATTTATTTCACGCACCTTTTTGTTACTTATGAAATACACCTACAAAAATTTTTTTAGCTTTCACCACTTTCAGGATTGTATTTTGTTTTTGGCCAGCTGTTGACCAAGAGAACTCCAACGAAAGGTTTCGAAATATGCGTGAAGTTAAAGTTCTTCGAATTCTATACAAAGCTTAGTAGAAAATGTCATTTATCTGAAAATAAAGGAAATAACTTTAAAATCTTCTCTTAGCTAACCGGATAGACACTCTAAACTAGGCTTATATCAACTTCAACTATAAGCTAATTTTATTTCGACCCACCATGTAAGCATACGTAGGAACGTAGGTACATTTAATTCCGAAGAATATTATTTGAATGAAGCTTTTTCTATTGTTATTCGACATACATGCATATATGTACATAACTGAGTATGAAAGATTAAAATATTTAGTAGACTTATGAAACACTTGAGTAAACTTATTTATTATCTTCTTTAAAACAATTTGAAATTTTCGAAAATTTATTCAATTGCCAAATTAAGTAAAGTTTATTTGCCTCGCTCGTTCACCTCATCGACAACGACAACGCTATTGAAGAATCAAGATGAGTAATATAATATTGTTTCTTTGAAATTTAATGCAACACCTTTTTCATGTATCAATACAGCGGGTGATCGGTTTTGTATTTCCCAAAAGTAAAAAGAAAACATAAAGTAATGTAAAATCGGCCTATAGCCGATTTTTTGATGCCCTATGGTAGAAATGGGAGAGAAAAATTGTGAAAACTAACAATATATCGAGGTTTTCCTTCATAACTTTGTTTGCCCTTGTCAAAATTTTCTCTAATTTGAAAGTAACTCAGACCCTAGTAGCATAAGTCTAATTTGCAAATTTCATTCAAATCAGTGCATTAGTTCTGAAAATACATCAAAAAAACTTTCTGAACAGGGTTATTTCTTCCTACGACTACTTCTTTCTCCACTATCCTGAGACCGATATCACTGAAATTTACAATGGTATGGTCTATTAATGTAGTCAACCAATATAATTAATTTAAACAAAATTGCTTTACCAATTTTCCAATTAAACCCGAAAAACTATATAAAAAAAAACGACAAAACTTTATGGCCGCCCCTGTTTTTCCTTAATAACTTCGCTGCCCCTCAGTCGATTTTGCTGAAATGCAATACCAAAACCACTATAGCAATAACCAAGTAGCATTCTAAATTTCATCAAAATTGCATAACGCGTTTTTGAGTTATTTTGTCAACGGACGGACGGTAGTACCAAACATGGAGCATTAATATAGGGAATTTTTTTCAGAATTTTGGCTCATTTTCAAAACCCAATTACCCCAATTTGTTCTGCCAGAATTTCACAATTTTTTTTTTCTAAGTATTCTATAAAATGTTACCTTTTCAGCGCGCTATAACTTGATAGGATTAGAACTACTAAAGTTATACGATTCTAAAGCCAACTATTGGAAAAAAAACGCCACGAACTTTCTGCTTAACTGAATATCTTAAGGTTTTTCTCTCCATAACTTTGTTTCTTCATTCTCAAATTGGCCCAAATTCACAGGTAGGGCGGCGTCTAATAGTATAAACACGTTTCGTAAATTTGATTCAAATCCGTATATAACTTTTTAAAATACAATGGAAAAACTTTATGAACAGGCTTATTTTAAGCTACAACTATTTCTTTCTCCACTATCCTTGGACCGATTTGACTGAAAATTAATTCAGTATCGTCTATTTATACAGTTAACCTACATAATTAATTTGAACAAAATGGGGTCACAAATTTTCCAATTACATCCGAAAAACCATAACCAAAAAAACGACAAAACTTTCTGGTCACACTGGTTTTTCCTTTATAACTTTGCCCCCCGTGGATCGATTTGGCTCAAATGCAATACCAAACCAAGTTAAGGAATAAGCAACTCAAATTATAAATTTCATCAAAATCGGATAACGCGTTTTTGAGTTATCTTGTCTACGGACGGACGGACGGACGGACATGCATAAATCGATATAACTTTTGATTCCCTACACAACCATACCTTTGAAATTTTTCTCCGATTATTATTTCTATGTGTTACACACTTAGTGACAAAACTAATATACCCTCTGGTAGTACCTACCATAGGGCATAAAAAACAATATGGAAACAAAAAAACATATTAACAAACATTTCTGAAATGAAAAACGAAATATCATAAAACTTGAAAAGAAATTGGTTATCAGCAGGCAAAGTGACAAAATTGTTCATGATTCAAATCCAAAATATCACCGTTTAAAAACTGATTTACGCTTTTCAAAATGCTGACATCATTATCAATGCTTTTCTATTATTTTTTGACCGCGATGAATAAATATCATAGAGAGTGATAAAATAAAATTAATAATACTAAAGAATATTTAAGCTAGTAGATTTCATCATAAAAAGCAATACGAATACAATTTATGACTTTCTATATACCAATGGATAAGTGATCTCATGGAAGTGGGATCATTATCGGAGTCTAGGGTTTGTATAAATTATGAAAACCCAAAACATCGATCCCTGATAGAATTACTTTTACTCTTGTTGAACGATAAAAGTCTAATAAGCAGTTATTAATTTTTTTTTTGCAAGAGCCCGGGTCATTCCTACATATACTACTATGGACTATGTCTTGTCCAAAATCATTGACTTTGTTTGAAAAGCAACGTCGTGTTGAAGTGGCCGAGGAGATGCTTTCTATAATTGATGATAATCTGAAATGAATAATTATAGGCGATAAAACTTGGATATATGCTTATGACACGGAAACGGCTCAACAATCCAGTGAATATCGTGCTGCAGGTGAACCAAAACCAAAAAAAGTACGTCAAAGCCACAACAAATTTTTCACAATTACAAAAGACGCTGAAATTTTTAAACTAACAAAGCAAATATCATGAGATTTCGATTAGCTGTACATAACAGTCATAGCAATCTATCAAATAAATATACAGATTGATATTCATTGCACGCGTATTTTTAAAGTCTCATTACTTTTTTTCCATAGTAGTATATGAAGTGACACACAATCTTTCTCTAAAAGAAAAAGGACATTTACTCTAGCGATAACGGATAATGAATGGATCATGAGTGAGCTTAGTGATCTAGTATTATAGTTCATCGTCATCATTTCTGAGGTCGTAAAAGATGGTCTAGTTAAATATTTTCTAATTAACTAATATAGACCTCTGTACATGTAGATGAAGCATAGTATTTTGAACATATTTCAAAACCGGTGTAGAACTGGAGCAGTTGATTTTTATAATCCTTAACTTAAAGGCCATACTTGCCATTCTAAATTATGATATGATGAATAGTCGAATCATGAAAGTTATTGTAAGACCTAGAAAATGTGGATAAGCTCAGGAAAATTGTCGGAAAATTGAACCACTTTAAAAAAAAAAAAAGTCTGTTAAAAATTCTCAGTCAGGAAAATTTTGATTATTATAGAATATTTTACAATAAATGATTTACATTTTGCGAAGTATCATTTCCTTATAATCTTATAATCTACCATAATCTTTTGTAATTCCACAAAGGGCTTGTAATTTTGTATTTCTTTGCTGTGTCTTCTTCATACAAATTAAATGCAATTGATTGTTCTTATTCAAATTTGGTAATAACTTCTAAATGAATATGTCTCAATTATAGAGCAAGTGAAGAAATTTATAATTCCATAACAATATTTCATTTCTTATCTTTCCCTATGAGTATGTCGCAGAATATGTTGTAATATAAACGTTTTACGAATTTATGTGTCATATTGAATATATTGTTAAAGATTATTATATTTTTCATTTTCATTTCAAGAATTCATTTGACAGATACTGAAATCTATTAACGCGATCATTTCACTTTATTTTCTTCATATTTTCATTTTAATTAAAAAAAAAGAACGAAAAAAAAACAATAATAAATAAAGTTAAAAAACCAAAAAGAAAATACAATTTCATAAAAATAACAAAACCGGCCACCATATAGAAAACTTTTTTTTCGAGAATAATCTTCATTTATCTTGTTTGGGTTAAACGAGGTCCCATAAACAAGAAAATAATATTCAAAAAATGTCAAACAAAAATATCATCTTTGCGGCCTTTAAAAACACCCACAATAAAAATGATTATATTAGATTCGTCTATACTCCACCTCTCATCAACAGATGAAAATAAATGCCCTTTTGTGTTTAAAATTATTAGGTCCAAAAAATGGATACAAACAAGACCCCCAAATATGAATCGTATATATATACAGAAAAATCTAGACACTAAGAAGATTAGTGCGTAGCCTTTGGGTATACGCATAATAAAATCTGGTTCCGTTCATAAATCGATAATAAAATTTAATATGAGTAATTAGCATAAATTACCGACAGAAAAAAAAGGGACCAATTCGGGTCTCCGGAATCACTTTTAAACATCCGTAAAAATGACATCTCTAGAATATAAGTGAAGAAATGATGTTCTTCTTTGGCTCCAATGGAAATTTTATATATATATATATATTTCTTTATTAATAAATAAAAATGATGTCGACGATCACAGGTCTTAAATGTGTAGATAACAAAATTGATTTTGGGTAAAATAAACCTTGGTTCGTTATATCTTGTATAAATCAATAGAATTTCTCTTCTTTCTTTAAGTCGATTAAAATTATAGCTAATTTCTTTTTACTGTTAACACTTATTTTGATTTATATATTATTTTTGTATATGGTTTTGATTTCGGGTTGACCTTTTATTTATTAAGTAGTAATTTTTTTCGATTTTATGTTATCCAAAAGGGTATCTTTTACAGATTTATGTCATTGGATTATATGAGTTCATATACACATATGCTTACTAAGTAGATAAATACAGACCAATATAGAATGAACGCATGGTCAACAGCATCACCTCCATAACTTCTTGACTATCTTGCATATCATTTGGCCCGTGTGACACGTTGAAACTTCAATCTCTTGAATATGGTTTCATATTCTCAGCAAAGTTTGTTGATTTTTTCAGACTTTGTTCATTTCGTAACTTGTTTGAACTTGCATCTAGTTTTCCTATTGATCCTAGAACCTAATAAAGCTCAATAACTTCATCCTTTTGTTTCAGACTGAACTTTTTGGTTTATATGCAGTTTGTGATACATTTACACAACTGCCAAAAGAGATCCAAATTTTAACTGTTTTGAATTCCCCTGAAAATTGGGAAGACTTTTCTTTAAGTACAACAAATATTAAATAGGTTTCTTTATTTTATAGTCGCACTTCCTTTCAGGCCCTTAAATGCCAATCATTTACGCATATTTAATTTGAATTTACAAAATTTAAAATGATTTTATGAAATTCTTTTGGCGTTCTCATAAATTTAAATTGGCATCAAGAAAAGCCTTCTTTTTTATATTAACTATCAAGAATTTCAACTTCGAAATGATTTTTCTTTGTGTTTTCGGAGACATTAAAAATATTTTCCATATTCCATCATATATCAAAAGATCAAAAATGTACACAAAAATATTCGTATCTAAGAAAAATATAAAATTTATAGTTTTAAACGGTTGAATTTTGATATCTTTTACTTTGTAACTTTCACATAAATCGTTGTAATTTAATGGGTCTACACAAAAAATTTACCGCCTCACCGTTAAATGTACTTAAATACATGTCATATGCATATGTTCCATAGAAAATACCAAGTTCATATCATATCTGTTGAAATCCTTTCGAAATATATGACTCAGAGAATCCATTAGAGAACTAATACAGATATAAGATATAGGAAGTGTAGTAAAACTCACAAAATACCGTCCATTAACTCGCGAATATTAAAATTAAGAGCTATACAATCGTTAAAATGACGCAAAATCTGAGATTTTGTATAGCCTTAAAATAAACCTTATGGAAAAGTGTTTTGATGCATTTCAGAGATTTTCTATCATTTCAAAAATTTTTGAAGATGAAGAAAATGCAAAAGTATCTTATGTTTATGATTCTACAATTTTATATGAGTACTTTTGTTAATTTCGAGACACAAATAAAGATTTCATATCTTCTCTGAATATGCATTCATATAGTACTTATATGTTTTCCGGTTTAGAAAAAGAAAAACGTATTTTTATAGTGAATTAAATTGAAGTGCAGTCACAATCTGTGGGCATAATAAGCGGACACATGAAAATCATATAAAAATTCTTTTTCAATCATCATCGCCATCATCATCAACATCATCTGGAATCCATATTCATCCAATAGATTATAATTTTTTTGAATAGGTTTTTTTTATTTAAGTATTTAGTTATCGTCTCAGCGGCGACTAATTTATGGTCACCTTTACAGGTTTTTAGTGTTCATTTATACCTCTAACATAGAATTGGAACTGATAACACCCGATGCCTATATACTTAAGTGGGTGGTCTGTCCACTCTTTAGCGGTCTATCTTAAAACGGCTTAAGTGGTCATGTATTCACACATACAACAAGAATAATTAGAGACAATAAAGGCAACCAAAAAAATAAAAATCCCGCGACTTAATCGAAGCCGAAATATAATTTTAGGAATTGTAAATTGTTATTCTTAGATCGGGTTGTGGTAAACGTACAAAAAAACCGCGGCGTCTTACTATATAAGCGCGGTGGATTTTTGGTTTTTTCGTTTGTCGCTTTTGAACTACTATTAAAACTTGAATATTTTTTTTTTAATAGATTTTAATTTTCTATGAAATATTCATAATTGTTTATTTGTGTGTGCCTGTCATACTAATCTGAGCATTTGAATTAATTAAAGTCATTATGTATAGTTTCAAAATCTGTGGAATGGTATGAATTTCAAATATGTCATCCTCATAAATGGACGGTTTGGTATTCATTGACACCAAAGATCTCCATATGAATTAGGAATGATATAAAGATTGGTAATATTGTGTATATAAGTAAGTATTCATAGGTTGCTATTAACACCAAAAACGTATGCGTCCAAATGATTTTTATGACTCATGAATAGCACTTGCCTATGCATCATAATGTGATAAGAAATAACCAGTTAAAAGTTCCTGGAAGAATCGAGTAGAAGTTGGACAACCTTTATTGTTTTTTTTTTTTGTCGTGTTATACATAAAAACAAAGTTGTTCCCATCAAATCGGGTCGTTTCTAATTCTTTCCTTCAAAATTTCTTGTCATAATTATAAGAACTTGTCGACGTTTTTTTTTTTTTTTTCTTCGTCTTACTTTTAAAAGTAGCTGAAACAATTCTTATCTCATCGTGTCCATCTAAATACAGGTGCCAATTAAAAATGAAACAAAAAACAAAAAACACAAAATTAATTAAAACAAGTCATCAAAATGTTTCGAGATTTCATTTTATATTGAAATTGAAATCTTGACAAAGCTTTAAATCCACTGAAAATTTTTATGCTAGAGTATTTTTCTAGCTTTTTTTTTGTTGTTTTCTTTGATAAATAATGAGACACGTCCATTCTGAAATCTATTTTTCAACAATAACGGTAAAAGATTTGTGAAGACAATCTTTCTCTTCTAGACTTGAAGAAATCTCCAAGTCTTGTTTAGCTTAATCTTTTCTATAGGTTTCGGAATCGTATTGTATATAAATATAAGTCGTTTTTGGATATTTCTAATCCAAAAATCCTATAGTTTTCGCCATTATCAATGGATTTAATTCACAATTCGTGACAAACTTATAATCCCGGCTATTCGATGATAGAGATTCTTTTCTAGCTTTATATCTTCGGTTTTTAAGTCATTTTATTTGTGACATTAAATTTCAACTCTAAGCTTGCGCAGGTAATAATATCCGAGCAATAATAATATTTTAATAACAGCATGTGTCCATGTCCATCTTTTTAAGTGAAAATTTCAAAGAGTTTTAGAATCTTTTAAAACATGAAAACATTGAAATGTTGATTTTGTATTGACTTAACTCTTTCTTTTTTTCTTCTTCTTCGTCTTTTTGTTGAACAACTTTTATTAAAGATCTGATATCGTGCCTGTTTCATTGCCTACCGTCCGTTTTTACCTGTTGATTTGAGCAGGTTTTATTTCATATTTTTTCTTATATACCTTATTTTATACTATTATATCCATCAAAATAAGAATTTCTGTATATTAAGTTAATGGATGTTGCTGGTTTGTCTTTAAATTGCGATTAATTCTGGAAAATTTCAACTCATAAATTTTTAAGAAAAAAAAAATATATTTATCTAAAAACTCTACGAAGACGAATAAAATTCTAAGATAAAGATCTCAGTTTTCAGAAGCTGAAAAAGAAAACAATTACTGAGTTTTAGAAACTAAAAATAAGTATTTTTTTTTTTGGTTGAAGATAATATTGTAAATTTTGAATACCAAGAAACAATCGAAACGTACCGAAATACGTTGTAACAATTCATATTTTTCTAGATCCAAAAAGGTCTACAAATTATGTTTACCTTTTAACTGGAAATATCTTTCTTTGAATCTTTTGACAATCCTACATTTTCTAACTACGACAATGAATTCATGATTAGTTAACATATGTGTCGATTTTTTCAAAAATTTTTCCTATCAACTCTAAAGCAAAATGTTTCAAATCAGATTTTCCTATTGTCTCATAAAATCGCATAATAAATGATATTTTATAGATTTATGGGTAAATGCAAATTCCATGTACATCAATTGAAATTCATCTCATCCGCAAGTTTTTCTTTCAATATGCATTTCCAATCAGTATTATACGATGACAAACATTAAAGTGCATTTTCTCGTCATTCAAGTTTTCAAATTCCAAAAGAAAATAGAAACAATCGTCATTTGAATGCATCATATGCACAATGAACTAACTCATCAACTTAAAATGCATTCGTTTGATGTTAATCGAATGAACGCATCAAAAAAGTTATAAAAAGAAAACGTATTTTCACCTTCCATTACATCGCCTTGGATATGAAATGAAACTGCAACCAAATAAAAAGGTAATAAGAAAAAGAAACAAAACAAAGCTGAATGGATTATCTCATGTGGAAGCTCAGGAAATCTCTGAAAGAATGCATTATTTTGGATGGATGTATGCGTAAGTGCATCATCGGATCTTTTGTGTCCACGAAATGCAATGTGCATTATGTTGAATGTGATTGTTGAAGAGACATGCGCTTGACATTTATATGATGGAGAAAATGGTATATGGAAGTGGATATATGCTGAGAGATGCTCAGAGAACTTTTGAATATGCACGTCGGGGAAACCAGTATTGGATAAAATCAATGCGTTTGAGCAGAGAGAAAGAGTGCTGGAGAAGGAATAGTCACATTTATCATCCCTTTTATTTTCTTCTGATATGATTTCTATAACAACCCCTAAGAAAAACTACATTTTTAAAAGGAATGAAATGGGTGAAATGTACCCTTAAATGAGTGTGTTCTCTTAGGTGGTTGTATTTCTTGGTAGTTGAATTGAATTCTAGTTTTCATCCCTTTCGAAATATAATCAACCATATTCCAGTAGCGTACCGATGTAAAACGTTAACCCATAAAAAAGGTGTTAAGGGGTTGGGTTTTATAGTTAATTCTACTCGAAATTTTACAAAATTTGTTTTTACACGTTTTGATGGTTGCCCGTTGTCGTTCTCTAAAAAATTTTTGTTTGGTATTTCTTGACTATATACGTATCGGTCTCGGGCCGTGTTTCAGAAAAAAATTCATTGTACGAGAATATTGTATTTTGTTTTGGCTGAAATAAATATTTTTCATCTCGGGGCATTTTGGAAAGTAACTCAACCAGTTTGGTTCAGTTGAAATCGGTCGGTCGTTTTGTATGGATGTGAAAAGCGTAGCACGTTTTCTATTCCGATAATTCCGATATTAACAACAGAAAAATAAAAAGTGATTTTCTTGTTTTTGTGTTATTTTTAAAAAGAAAATTTTTTTTCTTTTTTCTTGGAATTTCCATTTATATATTTTTAATTAATTAATTTTTCTTATATAAATTATATATTTTTATATCTTTTGGATTTTCTTTTTAAAAAAAAATTTACTCAACATTCAATCAAAAGTTAGTCATTATAGAATATTTTTTTTTTTGATTTTTCTAAAATTTTCTTAAGTGATTAATTAAATATTTTTATATCTAATTTTTTTTTTTGGTTTTTCTTTTAGAAAGTGTAATTTTTATTTGTTTTTATCGGCAAAAATAAAAGAAAATATGCTCTTTTTGTGGTTTATTGTGGAAATATTTTTTGAAAAAAATGTGTTTTGTGAATTATCTACAATTTCCAAGAAATCAGTGAATAATTAAAGTGATATCATTTATTTGAAAATCAATTTAAAAGAAAAGAAAAATATTTAATTAAAATACATTTGTTCTTACAAAGACGTGAAATTTAAAGTGAATTTAATAATACTTTTTTTGTTTTCCAAAAATAAAAATCCGAACAAAGTTTTCGAAAAATCGAAAAAATCTGATAGTTGAAAACAGTTATAGAAAGGCTTGTCTTCACTTAATTCAATTCTACGTGACGAAAGGAAATCTTGAAAGGATTAAGATTGAAGAAAAACAAATTTCAATTAAATAGTAAGATACTTTATTAGAGAAGACAATTTTTATTGAGACAAAAAAAGTTCAAGCAGAGACGACTAAAGATCTTCCGTCTGCATAGAAGCTTTTTATGAAGGAGTAAAAAAAAGGCGTCAGATAAATATTATTTTAATCGGATTAACAATATTTTGTAGACGAAAAACAGCTTTCAGTCCTTTTTTTTTGTCTACATTTGGAGACACTACCAAATTCGTTGACGCTGGCATATTTTTTTTAATTTTTTAAAATAAAACAATAATCTTTAATAATATTCAAATAAAAATAATATTAATAATAGTATTTTTGTCTTAAAAGAAAAATCCAGCTAATGAAGACTTGGTAAGCTTTATTTTTTGCTTAGAATTACATTTTTGTACGAATTTATATACTTTTTAGTCACAAAATTAAATCTGATTTTATGATTATAGTAATTTTGATAGTTCACTTAAAATTCTTCATAAGTTTGTAATAAATTAGTTTTGTATGTGAAAAAAACGAGCACCTTCTTCTGGAGTACATGTAACTTTATATTAGATCCATTTTTTTTTTGCATAATGCACTCAACTCAATTTACATAAAACGATGAAAAAATGGTAGCAAAATATCCTTCTGATGCAGGTAATATGAAATAATCAGTAAAATTGTGTAGTTTTACGTTCAAAACAGGTGCAACGAATCAGTTTAACATAAACTATTTATCATAATCAAAATTTTTTTTTATAATGGAAAAATTGTTTTACATAATTTACATTATTTTTTTAATTTATTTATCATTTTTTTTTTTCTGTTTTATAATTAAGATAAACAAATTTTTGTATCAAAATACATAACTAAACATTTTTCATAATGGAATTTCCCTTTTATTTATTTCTAACATGTTTTGATTACATTAATTTTTAAAATGAAATGAATTTTTGAATATGTTTTGCTTCTTTGGAATCAATTAAAAGAAAAAGATAAAAAAAAAAGAAATATATAACAAAATATATCATAAAAATTGATCAATTTTATATTTTCATATAAAAATCTTATCAAATATAAAATATATTTTAAAATGAAATGTTTTTTAAGAAATTCAAATTTTATGGTAAATAATTTTTTGAAGATAAAAAAGCTATAACTTTTTTTTTTCCGGGCCCATAAAATCAAAGGAATTAAGAAATTTTTTTATAGTTTAATTGAAATTTCTTCAGATTTTTTGTTGAAACAGAATTTTTTGTTTACAGTTTATTCTCGATTTTTTTTTAATGAAATTTGATTGAATCATAATGATTTCTTTAGTTCAAATTATATTCAAAAAAAAAACATGTAACTGAAAATCGGCATATAGCCGATTTTTTGATGCCCAATGGTAGAAACGGGACAGAAAAACTATCGAAACTAATATTATTTCAAAGTTTTTTCTTCATAACTTTGTTTCGTCTTCTCAAAATTTCTTCTAATTCATAAGTAACCCAGATCCTGATAGCATAAGTCTAATCTGCAAATTTTATTCAAGTCGGTGTACCTACCATAGGCCATAAAAATATGCATTAAAAGTAAATTTAGAGCAGTATTCGTTCCATACAAAACGAAATTTACTGAAATTGAATTCAATTTTGCTTAAAGATGGCTAAAAATATTAAAAGAATGCATTGTCATCGTGTTCTAAAAGCTAAAAGTTTCAAATATCTACCTAGTCGGGAATTTAGTTCAAAATCGATTGCAAGGTTTCTATAGGACAAACAAACAAACAAACAAGAAAGCGAGTTAATAAAAACGTGGTGAAATGTAGAATACTGTTTACTTCTGAGATTTATCCGTCGAATAAAATTCTTTGACACTTGAAATAAATTCTAAACATTAGAATATAGAAAATCTGTGAAACCCTTTACACTTTATAATTAGACAGGAATTTGGCAAATAATTATCAGAATTTTGAAATTACTTCTTAAAATGCAACAGAATTTTCCAGTGAAAATTTGATCCTATTTATTATGACTTGAATTAAATATTGGACCAATACTGGACAAAACTTGCCACAGGTTCCAATTACTAACTAAAATCGAGATTGTACTGTATATGAAATGTGTTTATTTATTTTTTTTTTCTCAAAAATATAAAAGCATATTTAATTTTAATTAATTTTTTAAAAGACCTGATTCAATGGATTTATAAAGATATTAAATAATTCTTATTCATATGGAAAAGAAAATCATATAAACAAAACATATATAAACCGATTATTGGTAATGATGGTTGATCCATGAATCCTGTTTTTATGAAAACCTTTTCTTTTTGAATTTATTACATATTAAAAGAAGAACATAAAAAAATGGAAATTATGTATAAACATAATTCCTGTTAGGTAGATAAAAGCAATCAAACAAATTCTCATATGAAATTTAAGACAGTTTATCTTTTCTAACGAAAAACATAAATATATATGTATTCTTTATAAAATACCAGGTTTTCAATGAAAAGAGTAGGTGCTATACAAAAAAAAAGGAAGAAGAAAAAAAAATTCATACACATAATGAAGAAAAACACCCTTAAGCTATATTTTATAAAGGATCTAAAGAAAATTCGAAAATGATTACCTTCCAGCAATGTTCTAAACATATCGAACCTGTTTTTCAATTTATTCGAGCCGATGATCAAAAATCTGAATTTGTGGGTGGCTAATTTTGTTTGAATTCGAAATTCATTTTGAAACCGGATTGAATATATTTTATTTTATTTAAAAAAAAAATAAGAAAATCAATAAACTATTCCGGATTCATAAAATTAAAAAAAAAATAACTTCTTCATTAATCCAAAGAAATTGATATCTAATGGCTTTTTTCTTTTTCTTTAATATTGTTTGACATGTTAATACCTATTAACTGGAATTATTTACTTACATTTTTCATTAATTCAATTACCAAGAAAAAAAAATGGTTGGAAAATGTTAAAAGCAATTTTATCGAATAAAATACTGTTTTTAATTACTTTTCTTATATAAAAGTTAAGATGTACATCCATTAAAATATTTATACAAAAGAAATTCATACTAAAAAGTGGTTTATCGCCTTCTTTTTTTTGTGATTTCACTTAAATGGTAGTTGATTAATTTCTAATAACAGCTTATATTTACCTGGCCTCAATTTAGAACACAAAAAAAGAAAGAAAAGAAAACTATTGATTATAAACCGAATAAGAAATAAACAAAAATGTTTATTAGAAAAGTGAAAAGTTGAATATAAGAAAAAGAAAAGAAAATCTAGCATTTTCTTTTTAAAAAAAAGCATATTTCCTCATTTTTAGCATCCCAAATAAATTTATGTAGAGCTTAAAATATTTTATGGGACCAAATTAGAAAACTAGAAGTTATTCGACCCCCACGACTCCATTAGACTTACTTTCAGTCGGACTGAAAAAAAAGTCAAATTTTTCGAGTCTCCACGAGACTTTTTGTCAGTCCGGCAGAAAACCAGTCTTGAAAAAAGTCTAATGGAGTTGCCTGGTAACATATGAAAAAATTAGTTCGGTTTTGAAAAAATTAGAAATGTCCCAAAATCTTGTAAGAAAAGTAGAGGTAGATGAAATTTTTATGAATACTATAATATAATAATACTAAGGACCAATTTCCAAATTAAGTAGTATGGTAGTGTCCATCACAAGCAGAAATTTTGGTCAATATTTTGGTTGTAAGAAATATGCCGGGTTATGAGACGTAATTTAGATCTTAATTGAACCTACTTTTTCTTCGGTTTGGTTAAATTAACTTTATTTCTTCTTGGGGTGTATGTATGATAGTTTAGACATGAGCCCCACAAAATTAAATTTAATTTGTATGTTGTGGTTGTCGATAGTACATTAGTCTTTCAAGTCATGCGTTCCCTGATGCTGTTATCAGCAGCGCCATTGCCTATTAGGATGTAGTGTAGCATTTGAACCTTTTTCAGATATACAGTATGGCTAACAAGATATTTGTTCCTATAATATGCACAATATTCTAGTTATCGTACTAATCAAATAAATCTCAAGCATGAACGTTTTCCATATAAAAATTGGATTCTGTTTTTACCACACGACTCCACATGACTTATTTGAAGACTTATTTTCAGTCGGACTGAAAAAAAGTCTTTTGGAGACTCTAAAAATTGGACTTTTTTGGGGTTAGAAAAATTCTCATAACTTTTCATAATACACAAATAAAAGTCATTTTAAAAGTGAAACGATGATTTGTCTCGACTCAAATTTAGTGTTAATATTACCATCACCGTGAAGGATTTTCATTCGTTTCGGATAATTCAATATCATAATTTCACTATTTTTCTGTTTGATATTTTCAAAGAGAATCAAGAACTTTTCTGTAGCGTGAGTTAAAAGAAAACAGAAAAATAAACTTCACTAAAACCTTTTAATAGAGAAAAATTATTATTATTATTATTTTTGTCTTAAAATTATATTACTTGTATTATCCGACCCACATCCATTTCAATTACCACCATGTAATTGGTGTACGCGTTTTTCAATGATGTTAAAATATTGGCACTTCTCGGTTTGTTAAACATTCAAAGACTACCATATTTCAGGCCCCTTTCGAAGTGTTTGAAGATATTTTATTATACCTTTAATTATTAATAAATAAATTTCCATACGAGTAATAAAATAATTGAAATTAAGGTGGAAAATGGTTGGTTCTATGGGAATATGACAAGTGTGAGAATTTTATTACTTCCTCATAATGCTAATGAAAGTATATATTTTTATATTTATTATATTGGCTCAATAAATCATTAATTAAAACAGTGTTGATTATAAAATAAGATTTTGAATAAAGATAGCTTATTCTTGGATACCAAATAATTACTCAAATTTTTATGATTCAATTAAATTTCCCGCCATTACAAATTTGATAATTAAATTATAATCAGTTTTTATGTAAATATAATTAAATAGAAAACAAAAAAAAAAGCTTTGACCCCAACCAAAAAGTCCTTTTTTCTTAGATTTTTAACTCGTTTTTTTCATACTTCTCCTCCTTCAATCTTTTGCTTTTTTTTTACCCAAAAATCCATTTATCCCAATCTGTTAAGTTAACCCATGACCCAGAAAAAAAAACAAAGACCCGAAATTTCTTATTCTTTTTTTTTTGGAAAATAAATAAGAAACACTCAGTCATTAATTAAAAGGCAATTCGTCTCAAGGACCGAATCAAATCTGAGACAAAATTTTGCCTTGTAATTTTTCGTAAGAAATATATTTTTAAAAATTCTTTCTATAAGATTCTTTTCTTGGCTTTTTTTCTTTCTTTTGTATTCAAAGATTTCTTTTTCTTTTACTAAATTATAATTAAACGAGATATATAATAAATTCCATGCATCTCATTTATCCTGTGGACCACGTTCTTAAGATAACGAAACGAAAAAAAGAAGAAAACACTAAAAATTTCTTTGGATTCATTTTTTCGGTATTCTATTGTGGGATGGTTTAGTATCTTGTGTTAGTCTTCAATTATCATAACCACACAATGATGATGATAACTACAATAAAAAGATCGCGCCATCATCAATAGCGACAAGACGACAATCCATGATGCTGAGATGATGATGAAGAAGACGAATATCAGAAAATAAAACCGCGAAAAAAAGAAGAAATCATCAAAAATTATAGTCGCTTTAAATTTTCCATAGAAGACGTAAAGAAGACGTGTTTAGTTCAAAATAATAATACTTGAAGATTAGAGAAATAAAAAATTCATAAAATTCAAGACATAAAAAAATGAACCAGAAGACGAAAAAAAAAAGTTGTACTATTGTCGGACGACTTTTTGTAATAATAAGAACAAGAAAATCATTTTTTGTCGTTCGTTCGACTTTAAAAACTAACTACATCCCTTTGAGGTTTAACAATCCACACTTTAAATGAAGTGTTTTTTTTTCTTCTCTTCTGGCACTCAATATTACATACTTTTTGTTTGTTGGTGTTATTATACATACTTCTTGGAGGAGGAATATTGTACATTTCGTATGGGGCTACACACCATTAAAATGAGAAGAAAAAAAACGTTTGAAAAATTTGAAGCATTAAGAATGGAACAAGAGTTCGAGCCTGCATATCATTCTCACAACAGTTTGAAAATGTCCCCTTTGGTACAGTTCATCAGGCATAACGAACCGCCATAATATCGTTGTTTTTAACTTCAAAGGCCATCGTTACCATCAAACGAACCATCATCAATAGTCGTATATTACTTTATACCAGTGATATTTAAACTTCGGCACCACGGAGAAACCTTTTCCTGGATAAAATTATCCACGAAACAATATGTTGAAAATTTAGAAAGGTATAATGTTTAATTCCGAAATGACGCTTTAACTTTGTAGGACTTAAACCTCTGTTATACACTACTGGTTCCGACACTAGATGGAATCCATTTAGCTCATTTTCATCACCAGTTAGATTTAGGTGAACTGGTGTTCATTTTAGGTAAATAGATGATTCTAATATTTTGCTTTTGTAACTGTTACTTAAGTATTCGCACATATCTCATATACATGATGTATTTCTTAGAAATATAAGTCAAAATATGCTTTTCCTTATTAAAATTTAAATTAACCACGTTGCATTACCAAAATTCTGAATTTTAAAAACTGAATTTGTCACGAAACTCCTTGATACGTGTCATGAAATCCTAGGGTTTCGTGGAATCCAGTTTGTAGAACGCTGCTTTATACGCATCAGAAAACGTAGAAATTGAATAGCACAAAAAAAGGCACGATTCTTCTTCTTATTAGGCCGTCACACTGATTTCCGTTTGTAAAGTGTCGCTTCGAAGAAGAAAAAAATTCATCCTCTACTACCACATACCATGTCAAGTGTTTTATTTTTCTTCTTCTTTTGGCCAGCTATTTATTTGCCTCCTCCCCTATAATATCAGTCTTCTAATAAATATCCTCAAATACCCCATTCTGATGTGTTTTTTTGTTTTTGGTTTTCTTTAATGCTTTTGAAGTTCTTAAGCGCGACTTCATCGTAATGTTGAGTCGAGAGTGATGTGCGTGCCTAAAAGGCAATTTAAAATTGTTTAAGAGCCCAGAGGTTATGTACACTACTTTATGATATACGAAAAAAAACAAATTGAAAGAATGAAGGGAATTTTGTATTGTATTAATAATATCGGAATAAATATCATCGCCTTACGATGGCCCGGGAAAAAGAAGGCAAGCCTCCAACAATGTGCTCATATTTTGTCGAAATTAGATGGATGAGTTTGTTACGCCACTTTATTGATTAAAAAAAAATGTATAAGAAGACGTGATCTTTTGGTTCCATATAAAATATATTATGATCAAATAAAAAATCAGTCATGAAGCAGTTTCGATTGTATTCAATGACCGAAGAAATAGAAATGAGCTAATCTTTGATTTTTTAATAGACTATTGAAATCCGGGGAATAAAAAACTCAAAGAATTTCTTATATGTTTCACTTCCTGGATTGATAAAAAAAAAGTAATTTTAATATGTAATTTCATTATGTTATTGTTTTTTTATGTATGTTTCTTCATGGTTCATTAAATTTTTCAACGCTTTCCATATTATGTGTGGCTGCTTTTGATAAGCATTAACTAAACAAAAAAAAACCAACTCTAAATCTACTGATTAAACATATCTGAATGTGAATACAGTATAAGCTCGATTATTTGGTCATAACTGCGACCATTCCTCATTTCAAAGCTGAAAATCTAAGGCAGGAATACAAAAATTTTATTGGTTTTACATATCTAAAGGTACGCCCAAAGCAAGCAAGCGAGCAAGAAGAATGGATGTTCTCTACGAGCGTTCTGTTCGTATGGATTTCTCACCAGTCCAGGAGCATGTTCGATTTCGATGTAATTTGAAAATTTTGTAGCATGAAAAATATCACTAAAATGGCTAATACGATTTGAGTATTTACTTCTGTGACGTCATAATGACGACATATGGGAATCTATCTATCTATATAAATAAAAATTAAATGCTGTTCGTTGGTAAGTGCATCACTTGAGAACGGCTGAACCGATTTCGCTAATTTTTTTGCTAAAATGTTCGTAGTAATAAGGTTCTTATGGAAAGAAAAATGGGAAAATTTGTCTGGAAAATGGGAAAATTCTGGAAAAATTGAAAGTGCTTTTCTTCAATGACATTTTTGTATAAAACTCAGGACAGAACAACGTCTGTCGGGTCAGCTAGTTTTACATAAAATAGAAAATGTTCTTGATTACCAATTTTTTAACAGGAATATTTCGAAATTATTAAAAGACATTACGTTTATTGCTACTCTTAAAGTCAGCCTTCCTATAAGATTAGTAAAGCGACAAAACAAAAGGTTATATTGTTTATTATTTTTTGTAATCAACAAACTTTGTAATATTTATCGCGAAATACAATATTACACAAGTTTTCAAGTTATTTCTTGTGATAAACTTTTATACATTTTATATAAATAAAAATAAGAATTTATTAATATTGACAAAAATTGAATTATTTATTTCTTTTAAATGATTTACTTATTATTAAGAGAAGGCCTGTCATTTTAAAAGTCCGATGAAAATTGATGCGGGTTCCGAAATAGAAAAACACAACAAAAAATTCAATCCAATTTTGGGTTTCAATTTAAGATGATGGAAGAAAAAAGCATGATTTTTTTTTCTTAAAGTTAAAAAGCTAGTTAAATTGAAACACGAAGAATGTTTTTAAGACTAATCAACAAACCGCAGGGGTCAGAATCAGAACATTTAAGCCGCAGGCTATATTATTTTTGGTCGCAAATCTTCAAGATTATTACTATTTCTTTTTTCTTTATTTTATTGATATTTTCGAAATGATGATGGAATATCGAATTTTTAGTGATTTTAAATAAACTGAAAATTCTTTTTCAATATAATTCTTAACATAATTTGAACATTTGTTATGTTATTCCGAATAACTGTTAATTAATGTAATTTTTGGGGTTTGGTATCTCATGTCAGAAGAAAGCAAAGTATAATAATGGAACAAGAGGACAGACACGTCAGTTAATAAATTATACGTCCCAAGAAAGAAAAAAAACAGAGAACCTTTTTGATGAATTTAAATGGATTGGAAGTGCTAAAATAGTAAC
This sequence comes from Xylophagus ater, assembly GCA_963422695.1. Classification (NCBI taxonomy): domain Eukaryota; kingdom Metazoa; phylum Arthropoda; class Insecta; order Diptera; family Xylophagidae; genus Xylophagus; species Xylophagus ater. The sequence goes on from OY730478.1 coordinate 7,972,616, forward strand.
CAAAAAGTTTTTTTTTATGTCAATTTCATCCCAAAGATTTTTATTATGGAAAATTGCATTTTTATGGTCATTCAATGGTCTCTCAAACGTACCTCCAGAGCATTGACCTGTTCGTCTACTAATTCGTTGATCTGGTGGTGAATGTTTCCATTTATGATCAAGTTTCCGGCTGTAGCAAAAAATACTTTCAAACAAACATGTTGCTGCAAATTTTCCCTAAATTTTTTTTCTATTGAAACTTTGTTTATCATCAAGCCAGTTTTATTAATCTTTTTTGGATGGACCCGAAAGTCGTTGCGAATACATTTTATTGAACAGTATAGAATAATATCCATTTTGATGGATGATCTTTAACTAGTTTCTTCGCAGGACCGTCATTGTAGAACTTGTAGGTTTCAGGGCGAACAATCGAGATAAATCCTTTGCAGAGGTTTCTTTTGAACTTAAATTTAAATTGTTAAAGAGTTCTTCAGAAATTGAAACAATAGGTAGTCTGTTGTTGCAACATGAGGATTATATTGTGGATGCATTAAAAGTTCTCTATTTTTCCTGGGTTATCAAAAATGTATATAGTCTAGCGTTAGGAAACATAACGATTTCGTGATTTATCAATTCTGAACCCTTGTCCATAATGGTTTGATTCAATTTCGATATATTAATATGTTTTGACCAATTTCTTGTATCGTTGCACGTTAATTGGATTCGATAAATATTCAACAACATAATGGCTTTTTGGTTCATCCAATACATTAACGAAAATCATTTTGATAACCATTAAATGAAAATATAGGATTATCATAAATACCATAAGATCATGAAAATCAATTTATTGATTCATTCCAAAGACTTTATTCCACAACAAGAAATGTACACATAAAAACTATTATATCCAATTTACTTGATGGTGTATTTAAGTTGTTCAATGTTCTGTACATAAAACTGTCAGGTAATTAATGAGCAATAAGGACAGATTATAATACAAACGTGTTTCTTATGTACAAATATGATGGATGTCATTAATTAAATTTTTGACAGTCAGAATAGATAGTGGAAAATTCAAATGCTTCTTTAATATCATAATGAGTTAAATAAAAATATTCTGCAGGTAGTGTTCACTATAGATTAATAAACAAAAAGAATGGCCACGTACATTTTTGGTATGTTAAGTTACTAATCTTATGGCCTTGAAGATGATGTGTGCTACCTGCTAAATTATATAAACTTTAAGAATCTTTTAAGATAATCAAAAGACTAGAAAAAAAAACTAACTTCGATGATTACGGTTCTGATGATTTGTTATGAAAGGTTGATATTTAAAACTGGCGGTTAATTTTACTGGCACCTCACTTAAAAGGAAACCAACAAAAAAAAAACACAAAATGTATTCAATTTAAAGTTATTAACTCTACACTAATAACGAACGATATTAAATTCGAGTAAAAAAAAAAGAACATTCATAGATGTTATTTTGAGAAATATTAATTTTCCTACAATTATCTTATTTTGAAGTTTTGATTGGCGACGAAGAAGTGTTTAGCTTAAAAATACCTTCGGATTATTCTTTTCGTTAGAATCTTAAGATTTTCTTAAATTTTCGGAAATTACAACCAATTTTATACCAACCTTAGAAACGTATCCGGTCTTTGTTGTATTTCTAGCTTGATGACATGAAAAATTAATTTTACTTATGGTTATTTTCATTTCTTTTGTTGATAGAAATTATATAAAATTTCGTACTTAGTTCAAAAACAACTCTGCAGTATTTCAACAAACCAGTGAAACCCGAGAAAAAAAACTCAGTGTCGAAAAAGGTTAATTAAATAAAACAACCACTTGAATGAGTTTCGAGAAAAGCCTTTACAAATTTTCCCTTAATAAAAACAAGAAAAAAAAAACGCCAGGTGGTTTTTCTTTCTATCATTTATTTTTCATTTAACATAAAAAAAAGAAAAGAAAAAAAATTAAAGTTGATGATCGTTAACGATCAAAACAAACCGACCTACTGAACGCACCCGAAACAAACTAAAAACCCTTGGAAAACACAAACAACTGTTGGACAGTTTAAAAACATAAAAACATAAATGCCTATCGAATAAGTGAAAGAACAATCAATTCTTTACAGCAATCAGCACACGTTTTCAGGTGAGTCCATTAAATATATGGACACGGACCCTTGAGGATGCATTGAACCAGGTCACAACCAGTGCAGTTTTTTTTTTGTATGTAATACTCGAATGGAAAAGCATCTGCCCTTTATTTTAGGGGTTTGATAACGATTTTCAAGGCGTGTATCCTTTATTCTGTGTTTTTTTGTTTTTTTTTTTTGGATAAAGTAAAAATATGTGTGTCATAAATATTTCGACTATAGAAAAAAAATATGCTATCTCACACTACACATTAATAAGATTTCTTATTATAGAAGTTTTCTCGAAAATTCAATGAATTTTCGACAGGTGGTTGTTATTGGCCTACAAAGTCCTGGAAGAAATTCTCTGTTTCAAATGTAATCTATATACTACTACGAACCACAAACAACAGACTTAACAAATACTAATTTACGTTTGAGTAACACTAACTTGTAATCACACATGAAGTCCTTTAAGAAAGTGTTTTGATGGATGAATAAGTCGAAATTTTGTTGGATTCCTGTGTTATTTTCATTATTTTTCCTTTTTCTTCGTTTTTTTTTTTAGGAAGAATATACATGAACAAAAATTGGGCGTTTCTCCCTTTTTATGTAACCTTAATCCTGGTTTTATATTGTTTTTTTTTCTCGAATACAAAAAGCAAAAATAAAAAAAAAACAAGGGTTTGAAAAGAAGAAAACGGAAAAAGGTGCGGACTATATTGTCTTGGGGATGAATAGCTATATATAGATATGTGTAAGTGTGTATATCGTAATTTCGGGTCGAGAATAATAAGGAAATTTTGACGTTTCATGATAACGTGCTTTGGTATCCAATTCACAAACTTAATAATGTATTCACGTGTATAACCTATGTCAGCCGCCAAAAAATTTAATTTTTTTTTTCTGTGCGTGTAATACCATTGAGACGTTTACATTTTTGTGTAGAAAAACAACTTGTTTTTACCCCCGAAATCTAGAAGAAAAGAAGAAGAAAAAAGAATTTTTGTGGAAATGAATTTTCAATGCCAAATAATAGATTTGAGCCCATTCTTTTGATGTTATTAGGAGCGTATGTAGAAGAAAAAAAAACATGTTGGCCTGGGATTTCTGATACAGAATGTCGGTCATATTTTGTACTATCTAGAACACTATAAAAATCAATTATTAATATAGTATAGGAACCAAAAAATGGACTAATAAAAATTTTATTATATAAGAAATCGAATATTTTTCCAAATTTCATTAAAATTTATATACTAATCTAATTCTTTTCTTCTTTTGTATTACAGGTGATTGGAAAATCTTTCGTTGTTTTTTTTTTTGTTTTTGGATAAAATAAAATTTCTTTACTAATTCAAGAGAAAGGTAATTATTATTTTGTATATATATTCTTTTCCGGATAATATTTTAAAAGGACTTCCTTATTAAATAATCTGTGAATAAGAATTACCTACCTGTATAGAAATTCCATATTTGCTAATTAGTAATTTATTGGACTTTTTGAGTTCTTGAAGAAAAAACCTTTTAATATAATTAATTAATTCCGCATAAATTTTAGGTTTTATTAAAAACTTTTTACTCGTAACAAACAAATTCTAACAATTTACTTAAATATTCTACCAAAAAAGAACAATATTATGGATTGATGACTTGCAATCCGATTTTTGGTGCGCATATATTTTTTTGTAATACCTTCAAAAACTTCGCGAATAATAACAAAATGGATTTTATTTTTATTTTTTTTTTGTTGGGGGTGTGCCAGGTATATGTCATTGCTTAAAGACTGATTGATATTGTACTACCTGACACGCTATTTTTCCTTTTAAAAAAGGAGTAAAGGAAATAAACAAAAAAAAACAATTGATATAGAAAGGAATTATCGTTTCGATATTGGTCTAATCCTTAACCTAGGATTATATACATACATATATATAGAGGTTTATTTATAAATCCAAATGGAACTCATAATAAATTATGATTAATGCTAGAAATCTTGTTGTAGTCCTTAAACTAGAATACATAGATATCAATTTTTTTCTTTAATATCGTTCGAATTTTGTTAGAAAAAATAAAAGAACACTCCACACCCTGAATTTATAATATACGATATTGTTTGGGAATTGGATAATATTTTATGTTGTATAGAAGAGAAATTATGTATACAAACATTGAAATCGATTCAATAATGTTTTTCCTTTTTTTTTTGGGAGAGAGAAATACATATATTTTCTGACAATGCTTCATATTTTTCGATATATATTTAACGGCTTTCATCCTTGAGTTTTTCCTGAATATGACACAATATGAAGGAATATGAAATTTTTCGATGATAAATGATGGCATTATCAAAAATCGATATGAATCTTTAAAACTTGTTCATATTATATGTGTATGTGAATATTTGAGATCCATTAGAAGATTGTTATCATTCATTGATACTGTATAAGAAGACATTTAGCAGAATGCAGTATACAAGTATTTCGTCTTTGCAGACGATTTGTATAGCCTAAGTAATATGGTACTAGTTTGTCGAATCAATAAGTTAAAACTTAATTCTTAGTTTACTAAGAAAGAAAAGTATTAAAACTAACAACCAGTTCTCATCATCAATTACTACAAATTTGATAGCCCGCGTACAATAATTGAATACTTGCTTGGAAATATTGCCTGTGGTTCCCATTCCATGTGAATTGTTAGACACAATTTGTATAAGGGAATACTGAAACAGTGTGTTAAGTGTTTGCTATAGTATAAGTGTACCTAGTTTAGGGATTCCTAAAATCCTTCGCAATATTTAGTTGGCATGACATAAAGATTCGTGGTCTACCTTTTCGTTTTTTGATAGAAATTTCCATACATGTTTTTGGCTACCCCAAAACTTGATACTTCTCATAACTTATGAACGTCTTCTCTTGGAAGTAATATTACATAATTTATCAAAACACTTACTATTGTAAATTTTTAATTAGATCATCTTCTAGTCAAATACTATTTCAATTATCTGTCAACAAAATTTCCGTAATTTTTGATGAAATATTAAAATGTGAATAAATAAATATTCAAAGTATTATGAAAACATTAATTTCCAGAAAATATAATTATGCTTTTAATCGTTCAACATATTCAATTGGGCAATATTTTATTTCATGATGTCTTCTTGGCTCATTTCTTATTAATTGATAGTAATTAGGACGCGTCTCAAAAATTTTTGTGTGTGTCGGATCTTTTAGCTTTGATGTTTAATGATGAGAAACAAATTAGCACCAACAAATTTTCTAATCAAGTTTTTGGTGAAGAAGTGAAGAAAATTTCGAAATTATATAAAAAAATTTTGAAAGTTTTTTTTAGTTTTTTTCAATTTAACGTTTTCTATAATGCTTTCGTTTTAGTAAAGTAATTTTTCATGTAAAAAAAACTATATATATATTTTTAATAGTTAATGGAAATTATTTTTATTTTATGATGATTTTTATTATATTTAAAAGCATAAAAACGAAAAATTTCTTTACAGCTGACATATCACATCATATTTCGAACGTAAAAATCATATTTTATGATTTGTTTTGTTTTCTTATGAAATTTTTAATTATTTTTTAACTAAAAATAGCCACGAAAATTGAAAGATTGGTTAATTAATATGTAATTGAATATTTTTGTTTTTATTGAAAGTTAAAAAAGTATTTATTTTTAGGCCAAATTTTGTTTATGGTATAAAATTTCATTATTGATTGAGGGAAAAACTATTACGATTTAAAATTATCATTTTTCCAATGTTGATTATAAACGTAGAGTGTGTAAAGTTAAAAATTTGGGAGTGATATGTGACAGTGAACTTAACTTCAAGCTACATATTAATTCATAGATCGAATTCTACATTAGGCTTTATTAAAAGTTGGTCTAAAGAATTCTCGGACGCTCATATAACTAACACACTCTTCATTTCCTCGGTTAGACCTATTTTGAAATATGCCAGTCAAGTATAGTCTCCCTACCATAAAAGTCTAATTAACAGATTGGAGTCCGTAGAATGTCGATTCATACGTTTTGCATTAAGAGATCTTCTTTGAAATGACCCTTTTCTACAACCACCATAGGTTAAAACTGATTGACCTGCAATCCTTATAAAAGTGTCGTCAGGTGGCTGATATTGTTTTTGTCCACTAATTTTCAATGGTACTATTGATGCTCCTGTACTGTTAGAAAAGATAACGCTAAATATTAATGAACGTTCCTTGAGGTCAGTGGACTTATTTAAAATTGTGTACCACAGAACGGATTACGGGAAAAATGAACCAGTTTCTCGAATGCCACGTGCAATTAATATACTTGTATGTAAATGCTTGTAGTTTCGATTTTTGCCTTAGTAAAATCAATTTAAAGAAGCTCTTATATAATTCTAACGCTTGAAGTAGGCAATTTAACAAAAAAAACAGTATACTATATCAAGTCTCAAGCATGAATAGTTTTGATGTAATAGTAGCTACTACAGTCTATTCACAGAAGATAAACTTTTTAATAAATCTATGATGCAGTTTTCCGGTTAATAAAAATAAATGTGAAATTCAAGAAAATCTGTTAAACGAAACCTCATCAGTTACCAATAATGAGAGCTCTAAGACTCTATACTTATATCTTAACAAAGTTTCAAATTGTCCCTGGTTTAGGACTTCCAGTTGTCTATCCATTGTGTCTTTAAGATATTTCTAAAACCGTTAATTTTGAATAAATACAGTAAAAATAAGACATCCTTTACAAAAAAAAAATGTTTTGACATTGTTTTAATAACAAAACAATTCAAATCTAATAAATATTAATTATTTTATGATAATTTTCATCATAAAAAATCATTTATATTTACAAAAATTTTCAACAATCTTACATGATATTTTTTATTCACATTAACTTTATTATAATTTCCTTCAAATTTTCTTTCATATTTTTAAATGCACCTGAAGGGAAAATCTTTCGACAATGTTTACTTATTCATTATATCTCTGTATTTACATTTAAAAGATAACAACAAAAAAAAGAAGCATTTTCCATTTACTTTTAAAACATATGAGTGTACTTACACCAATTGGGAATCATGTAGAAAATGTTATTTTTGTTAATGGCTTCCAAAAGGGAAAAGTATATTATGATATTTACTTTGTCATAGTTTATATATTCTATTTTTAAGATGAAATTTAATTTTCCTTTAAAAAGGAAAATTGCTTATTTTCATTTTTGTTGATTTTTAATATTAATATTTTTATTTGTTTTTTCTTTTTACATTAAATTTAATTCGAAAATAATATTTTTATGTAATAAGTGTAATATTAATGTTGGAAAAGTATGTAATTTCATTATTGCACTTGAATGGAAAGCACATATGTAAAAGAAAAAAAGGAAAAACCTGGAAAAAAAAATTATGAATTCAAAACATTATAAAAGATTTATTCATTTTTATGTTGAAATGATATAAAAGACACGTTGTTCTCACGTATGTAAGAATTACATACATATATGATATTATTCTACGAAGTTCTATCTTTTATATGTTAAGTTAAATTTCAAAATTCAATTCATGTATAACATTTTTTGTAATATTCAAAAGTTTGAAAATTTTTTCGCTTGTTTTTTGGGTGTTTTTTTTTCTTTTAAATTGGCTTAAAATAATGGGTTTTATATGAGAACTTCACCTCAATATATAAGATTACACATTTTAAGATGAAAAATACAGGTAAAACAATATTTTTGTTGTCGTAGTTGAGCATAAAAGTATAAAATCTTATTTATTATTATTTTTATGTTTTTTTGTTGGTTCCATAAAACCGAAAAGAATCTCACATTTCATTGATAAAAGAGAATTGGTTCTGTAGAAGAAATATACAGGATGCAACTCAATAATCCAGCATAGCGTTGTAGGCAAAGAAAAATGAATACATAAAGAACCGAGACCTGGATTTGAACTAGAGTCTCATCAGTTTCTAGTAACGAGGTCTCAACCAACTTGATCGTTCAACACTGTAGTTATTAATCTGTTCATTTAATTTTCGTAAATTCTAAATATTATATTCTTCAAGGAATACAGCAGTTATTCTATAAAACATTTCAACTCTCAATGCCAATTTATTTGTACTCAAATTTTAGCCCTACAACGTTAAGCAGATTTTAGAGCTATCAAATGGAGATACATTTGAAGTCATGTCGTTAAATTTTAATATTATAGTGAAAGTATCTTTTCTTCGCATCAAATTAAGGAAATTGTTTTTAACACAGATTCTACTAAACAGAGCTCTCAATGTGTAATAATTGTTGGTCATAGCTCTAGTCTGCAAAGCATGCCTCCGCTTTTATAGTATTTGTAAAAAAAGACTGTAAATATATCCATTTTTATATCACATAGTGTTTTTTTTAGTGAAATGAGGTGGCATGGTTTGGAGACTGTAAATGTGACCAAATCAGAATCCAAGTTGAAGACTCTTATTATTGTTTATAGTCTAACTAGTTTCTTTAATCCATAAACATAAGTCGATAGTTAATGTTAGAAGTGAAGTACAGCTTCAGAGCAAATAACGCTTTAAGAACTTATATTTCAAGTCTTGAACAAAGAATTCTTCCTCATTTTAAAGATGTTTTTTTCTCAAATCTTAAAATGATACTAAATTTCTTCATCCAAAAATAGAAAATGTTCAAAACCTAGTTTAAGTCTAATAAAGTTAAGTTTTTTTTTTGAATATTCTGATATTATATTCACTTTTTTTCGATAGCAAAACATTTCAAGCACTTAAATTTAGATATTTTAGTAACACCCTATCGTTTTCATTCAAGGTATATAAATACTGGCACAAAGTGTTTTTCCTTCTTGCCTTCTTTTTCTGTTGGTGTCGTCTAGTCTTTTCTGTAAAACGAATCAATTGAATACTTTGTTGTATAAAAGATATTCAAAATTTCACTTTACCTATATAAAGTTTGAAACGAGAAATATGAGCCTGTGAAACGTTTTGCAACATTTTCACTCGGGAAAATTATACATAACAAGTATTATTACATGTCAATATATACACAGTATATACATATGTATTCGTTTGTATAGAATTCTCAAAAAAAAGGAAGAAAAAAAAAATTGACAGATAAAGTCCTTATTCGGTTTGGCTTTAAACTTCATCTCTAGAAAAGTAAGATAGTATATCTCCTCATACTATATGAATCCTTATTTTTTGGCAGGTAAAAAAAAAAATAAAATACGATACAGGCATACGAAAGAGTGCCAAATGTATGTTTTTTTTTGTAAAATAAAGTTGGTGGAATGTGTTCAATCGATTTGCGAAAATTTCCAAATTGAATATGTTAGAAAAAAAATAGTATTTCTTTTGCCTTCGACATTATTCAGGTATACCTAATGGTTTTCTTTCTAGATCAATGTCTGTAAAGAGGTATGCACATGGCATGACACGTTTTTCCCTAAACAAATATTCTAGGTTTTTAGATTTCTTGTACAGATTTCAAGAGTTTCAGGCAGGAAAAAAGAAATACGAGCATACATTTTTCTTCGTATTTACAAAAATCGAATTGGTTTAAGGAGGAAAATTGTTCCAAGTCAAATTAACAAAAAAAAAAAAAAAAAAACAAATCTCATTTATAGGAAGTGGAAATAAAGTTTTGTTCTTAGCTCGTTACCGCGTTTATCTCGTTCAATTGAATTGTCAGAAAAATAGCTCTAGTCTGATGAATTTTCTTTTATTTTTCCACTTTTTTTTGGGTGTTATTTTGTCATTGTTGTATTTACCTGTTTGGGTTCTAATATGCCTTTAGGATTAGACAGTGAGAATCCCATAGAAAAAAAAGATTTAAGACTAAATACGTATTCTTTTTAATAGGATATTAAAGTAGGCATGTGTGCCATATTATAACATCTCTTCTCGTACATCAAAATCAGATAGGATGTAAATTTTTATATCTTTCAATGAGATAAAATAAGAAGAAGACAATAATATTAAATGAATGACTCTAAAAGATAAAAAGGCCTATATAATTACAGATAAGGAAATCATTATGCAATGGAAATTTTTTTCTCTTCTTAAAACCGAAAACATACATATATGAATATGTTATGTAACATTAATCCGAATTTATTTACGTCAAATTTTAATTGGGATGTTAATAAGAAACTGATGTATATTAATGTTGTCTTTCTTTTTTTCTTTGTATCTTTACATAAGTATAGTATATATATGCAGAAGATTACATATTTTCTTATTACATTCCTTTTTTTATGATATATTAATTAATCATTTACCGAATAATCATCTATCCAAAAGGATGTCACGGAAATAATGTCAAGAAAAGCCGATTTAATTAATGAATTCTGTATTATAATACCGAATGATTCTTAAAGGGCCATACATTTTTTATAAGGTGCCATCATAGTACTATCTTCTTGTATAGCCAGTTGATTTGTAAATATATAAATCTATATATATGTATTTGTATATTATGTCCATTAAAACTAGTGTCAATACAATGTACAACGACAACATTTAGGCTTATTAAGGATTTAAACGAGATAAAACGCAATGTCCACATAATAAATGCATTAATCAAATGAATTTCATTAGATGGCACAGAAAAAAAGAAAAAACGTCCCCAGAAAAGACAAGAAGACGAGAGATTATTCAATGTTGATGTCCGACATCTGAAGGTATATACAATAGTAGTTAGTATAGCCTGTAGTATATTAAAGTCATTTGGAATTGTACGAAATTTAGAAGAAAAAAAAGAAGTTGTACGGTAAAAGAAAAACTCGTCATAGTGTATTTGGAAGATATACCTACTGTATATATAGAGGATTTGTTTCCCGGAGGCTTCTTCGGAAAGGTGTACTATAAAGAAAATTGGACGTACAAAAAAAATAAATATATATATACAACTCAATACCAACAAAATCAAACAAAACAAAAAAGATAAAAGTGTATTTTCCATTTTTACCTTTAAAGATTGAAAACATGTTTTATGGATTTATTCACGAGATTTCAATCCGGTAAAATACTTTGATTTATACTCGCATACCTAAAGGCATATATATATATATATAATATTGGTTATAAAGATTTGTATTATATATATATATTTTTATAGCACATTTTTCTTTTTTTTATATATTTCAAAGATCTTATTGTACGTCCATATGACTTGTGGAATAGTAAATGTAGGAATCTTGTATTTTAAAACTCGGTACACACATACACCAGGTTTATATTTAAATACAATTTTTTACAGGCTGGAAAACTGAAAATCGGAATTGACTTCATATTCTAGAAAATTGTTTCGAAATGAAATAGATTTGAAGAAGATGAACAGTCAGTCATATAAGTAGTCAAATATGTGCCATATACGTATGTAGTATTATAAATCTATTGAAAAACGATGTTCGATTTGAGTGAATTTCATTTGAACAATTTTCCCAGTAGAATTCTGATGAATAAGTATTCGTACTTCACAGCCATGATTGCCCTCATTGTTATGACTGAAATGTTCTCATATATATATTAGATAATGGTGTAGGTACTAATATGCAAGGAAATTCTATAGAAGAACAGACGTTGAAAATGCGATTTTAGAAAATTCCTTCTATTTAGTTTAAATTGTTGAACTTCTTCTAATATGTGTCATATACATTAAGTATATATTGATTAGTAGATGGTAACATATTATGAAAATTTATATCAAATAATGAAATTTCCATAACGTAATTTATTCGAATTTAAACGAATAATATGGTTGATTTGATTGTTTGGGAAGGAAACACATATATTACAAGATTTTCTTATTTAGGAAATAAAGTGGATTTTATTGTAACTATGATAATTGCTATAGAATATTCCTAAATAGTTTAAGTTGAGTTGGAAGACTATACCTATTTTGTTGAAAGATAATCTCGATACCTACCTACAAATATTTCTAGTTTTACCTTATTACAAATTTTTGAATTTCCGAAGATCACATTTATTAGGAAAATCATCTCTAATTGTTTGTTATTTAAAAAGAAGAAGAAGTACATACTAGATCTGGAAACTGCCTTCATAAATTGAAATAGATTACTGTCCCTATCCTCTATAACAATTTTTCAACTCTTTTCCATTCCCTAAAATTAAAAAATCTTCAGTATTCATGTTTTGCATTCCCGACAATCCCAGCTATGGGTTACTCATTTTAGGGTCTACCTTAAATCCAATACAAATTTTAATCTTTACAAACCTTTAACCTTTACTTTATCACAAAACGATATTTTTTCCAGGCCTCTTCTTCACTAATAACTCATAACCCAAATTCAAGATCATTACACACATGGTGTGTAACTCGTCTTTTGAGCTAGGAAATGCATTATAAAGACGGTATATAGTATAATCCGTCTCGAATGGGTTAAGAAAGTTTCAGCTGTTCTTCTTAATTAGACCATATACTCAGATTTATTGTATAACAGATACAAATTTAATTGGCAAACTTTGACTTTCACCTTCTTGTTTCAATTTCAAGAATTGTTATATTTAAAAGAAACTTTAAACTTCAAAAACTCGATCGATTAAATTTTAAAGACCATTAATACTGAATACAAATTCTTTGTTTAATTAATTCTACAAAAGAAAATCAATGAAAATTAAATTTAAAAATGTATATTTCTCACTTACGAACATACCATAAAATGAATTTGTAGAAAAATTTCTTTGTATATCAACAATTTGCAAAAAGATTTTCTTATAACAAGATCTGAAATAAATTTAATTTTTACCATAAAATTAAACTCTATATATATATATATAGAATAACTAACGAACCAGTCATTTATCTTATTTTTATTGTTTGTTTTTATAGAAAATTTAGCAGTGCGGAAACGAAACACCCAATTTCCTTCGTATATAATAAAATTTGCAAAACTACAAAATTTTCACAACTACTATTTTCTTCTTCTAGAATTTCTATTATACTCAGAACAGTATTCTATATAGTCTTTAAATACAAAAAAAAAATACTATAGTATAAAGTTAAGATAGAATTTCTTATATACTATATTCTTATTCAGAAGGCATTAAAAAATTAATTAGAATCAAATTGTCCGTTGAGAATATTTTGCTGAGAATTTTTTTTTTTTTTGAAGATACAACAGGAAAGATATAGTAAAACTATTGTAAAGAATAATTAGAATATAGTCTACAAGGAAACTAACAGCTTTAACTAACTTAAGTTTATATATAATCTTATACAAAATTCTTAAATGTAGATCAGAATTTTTACTGGTACCCATGAAAAGTTGTTAGTTTTTCTTAAAACAAAATATATTTAATAGAATTATATAGTAGGATTTTCTTATCATGCAGAGTAGTTACTTTAGGGTTGAGTTAGAATAGAATTAGTAACTTAATATTTTATGAATTGGGTTGAGTTAGAAATCTAGTGTTTCCAGGACACAGAGTTTTGTATATCAAATTAAAATGTCATTAAAACTTAGCCTAAATATTTTTTAATGATTTTGATGTTTATATGAAATTTTAGCAAAATACAAACAAGGAATTGCAGCCTAAAGAAATTGGATAAATCTTCTTCTTTTTCAGTTTATCAAATCTGAAATCATTCTAACTCTTGTTACCAATTTTGTTCCTCAATGATTCTTTAACCTAAACTCGATCCTTCATGGGACATTGCTAATATGCTTCTTTTTTCTGTTGTATGAGTATTATTTAAGAAAAATTTTTCTTCCAGATTACATTACAATTGTATTACATACTAAAATTAATCAGTAGTAGATTAGTTTACTTTAATATTAAATCTAATATAAAAACAGTTTTACATAATAATTCTTTTGCTTTTATAAAAATGTTTAAAGACTAAATTAAATCACTGCAATTATTCATTCTAGTCGGAATTTATTTATACCAACTATATCGTTTGTTATATCCTTTTAGTCATATATGTATATATACATATTTAAGAATTTATACAGTACTTTTTCTTAACTTAAAGGAATAGAGTATCCTACAAATGGGTACATATAAAAAGGTCTAAGTTGAAAATAAGAATAAGAATCATCCTATATAAAATAACTTTGAGAAACGGATATATTCTATACGTCCTTCTATACATCACATGATAAGTAAATTGTTTGCCAACTATAGACATATCACTGTGTGGTCTTTACATATTATATTTAAAGATATATGTGTATTTATAAGAACATATGGTTTCATCTTGACTAAATTCTGTTAAGAATTTTAGAAAAAGAATCTCACCGAGACAACATCACATCCTTAATAGAGCATTTAGACAGTCTGTATTGATGGGATGAGGTTTTTTTTTCTTCATATATATATGTATATATACTTTATGTAAGTATATTAAGGCATCTTGAATTGCTTTGAAAATACTTTATTTTGTGATATAATATATGGCCGTGTGTGATGTTTATAAGATGTGAAGATTTTCTGTCGCCAAGGCATCTTCCTGGTTTTATCCTGTTGCTTTTGTTTGAATGTTGATTTTTTCTTTTGCTTTTGGCAGTTAAATATATACATATATACTAACTATTTCCTGACAAATCAACCATCCTTTTGTTCCATCATATCCTTTTTTTTCATATATATATGTGTTGTACATATGAAATGTGTCAGATTGTTCTTTTTTCTCAGATGGTTTTCTTCTTAGATTGTTTGATTTTTCTTCTTTTTTTTCTTTTTTCTTTGAAGAAAAGAAACTTTCTTTACTTGACTGTCATCTTGAATATTGTCCATTTTGTTCTGTTATTCATCTTGTCAGAAAAATTTATGGTGGATGCTATGAATTGAATGTTTTTATTATCGTATATGAAAAAAAAATATATATGTATTGTATATAATATTCTCTTAAGATGTTGATTAAGATGTTTTCTTTTTTTTTCTTTCTTTTCTATCTTTAGAAAATGTTAGAATAAGGAAGTATATATTCTTTCACATCGTTAACCATGTCGAATATAACAATTATATATTAACAGAAATTAATGTTATATCATTAGATAAAAATTAAAGCGTTAAATTTAATTAAGTTGAAATAAATGATAATATAATTTGTATAAAAAACGTAATTAAATAGATAAAATTAATCAAAACGAAATTTTGTTAATCTCATTTTAAGTTGAATTACATAATATTTAAGTAAATGACTAAAAATGAATATAATATCCTATATGAGTGAACGAATGGATAGAAATACATCACAAATATTGCAGTCATTATTTTTTTTACATATATCTTCAAAATAAAAAAAATAGGTCAACTGTATTTTCCAGATCTTGCACAAAATCCCTATATTATGTTTTTTAAAGGTTCTGAATGATGTGATTAGCTTTTACGCAATAAAGAACATGCACTAAAAGGTAACAGCAACAACAAAAATTGCACTTATCCTAACCATTTTGATTTTCTATATGACATAATATGTATTCATCAATTTCATATATTTAATAGAAGTATATAAATCCTTATAGGATACAATATTGATAAACTTATCATTCATAGTTGTCAAAATTTAGTGACAACCAAATAATTATAAACATTTGAAATTACATTGATCATACCTTGGTTATCCATAAGGATTATTTATACTAGTCTAGCAATCAATCCATCACAATCTACCAGAAATGACATAATTATGCAAGTAGCGTATTCATATTAAAATTTTATTATCAACAACCTGTTGTTGTGTACAAGTTTAAAATATAACTATATAATGAACAACTATATAGAGATAGACTGTCCATAATCAAAAGATGAACGAAATAACTTGACCTCCTGATATATCTGAACCAGAATAATTTATATCTCTATACATGTATATATGGAAATATTCATAATTTTAACATGTTCTGTATTCACCTGAGCATATTATTAATAAATTATGTTCATGTACAATATATGAACATATAGTAATATCGTATATATACGAAATAATTCCCCAATTCATAATATAAGACCTCAATGTGTTATTTTCTGTATGAAAATACTATAGTTTAAATTGAGAGTATATGAAAATAAATGTGGATGTCATGTAGAATATTCAGGACTAAAATGGGATTACACGTGACTGAGTTATTGACAACAATTAGATAATATGTCATTGACATCAGCATCTTTATCTATAAATATGTTTCAGGTTTATAATATATTATATGGTTTAAGAATAGTGTTAACAGGTAAGGGTCAACGTATTTTGAATATTTATATATTCGTAAAAATTTACACAAATTTTCTGAAAATTTTCTTCTGAAAGCTCTCATTAATTTCTATCGAAATCAGATTCGTAAAAGTTCAATACAAAATAACAGGTTATAATATACTATATACCTATTCCTTTGATTTGATTTCAAATTGTAATTATATTTGCACTGGAGGACCAATTATATACGACACCCTTTTATTAACTTAATTATACATCAAATCAATTATTTCTTCGAATGGAATATACTTAAATGATTTTAACGACGTTTGAAAATATTAAAATGGAAATAATATATAAAACAAGTGGTATTAGTGGAGTCTTTCTCGTTTATTCGAAAGTGGGTAATTAATTTCTCTTCGTCGGCATTTATGATATCGTATTAATGGATGTTAAAATAACATTTTTATGATATTTTATATTTGTGATTTTGTTGTTGTTCTCTTCCATAATTTATTTTTATTCATTTTGATTGAATTCACGTGACTCTATTAATTCCGAAACAAGAAAGAAAAAATTGGAATTTAGAATAGTTTATTAATTACAAAGTATAGAAGAAATATAATTCATGAATTTTTGATTTCAATGTTTGATGTTATTTTAATGAGAAATGAAGAAAAAAAGAAGTCAACCTGAATGAAAATTAAAGAGTTGAGAACACAAATTTTACTTTTTTTCTAGTTAACATCGATAGTACATAATTATAGAATATTTAATTATAAAAAAAAACGAAAGTGTGCTTTTGACCACACTTTAGAAGTAAAACAGAATTTTTTTTTTAATACAGCACCGAAGTGTTTGGGGATTGAACTACTAGGTCCTCGATGGGAATAATCCCTATGAAAACCTCCACAACTTTGCCGAACATTTCAATCGTGTATGATCTCTATATAAAAAGTTCAAAAAAGTTTAAAAAATTTGTATTAACTACAGCGCCAATGCGGTGGCAGATAGAACTATTTGGCCTTCGGCGGAAATAATCCTCATTATAACCTCCACAATATTGCCGAACATTGTAATTGTCTAGGCCGTCTATATAATGAGATTGATTGTAATGTAATGTTTCGTTACAGAAAATTGTGATATAATTTTTGCTAGTCACTACATTTTTCTTATCGAATGACCTTTTTCCTGTTGCAGCTTTTATTATTAGGAAAATCTAGTTAGAATATTTGTTGGGAGTTGTTTCCGTTACCACACTACATAACCACTTATCCTGATTCAATTTTCTTCGAAAAAATACATATAATTTTTATGGATTCCTTTGTTAATTTAATTTAGGGATACTATTTTAAGAAAATTAATTAAAATTATTATTAGATCGAATTTTGGAAGCTAGTTTCAAAATTCCTAATTTATCGTAATAATGAAGACTTTATAAAACGTATCTCCAAAAATTCTTCAAATGAAGAAAATAAATGGCAGATATAGCGACTAATTACTATCAAAAGTCCAGTAATGGAAGATGAATTTGAACTCATCTATATGGTCCAAATAGTGATAGAAAAAGATCTCACCTAGCTTCAATTAAACAAGGGACTGACTACAAAGGTTATATCAACATTTTTATAATAATCATTTCAGAATTACAGAAAATATTATTTAAACCATCAAGAATTAGTAGTATCGGAAAGTGGAACTTCTGGATTTCCTAATATATGTCTGAGTTTAGTTTTGTGGCCACGATGGAACTAAGAAAAACTTCTAAAAACAAAAAATTTTATAACTTTCGGAAATACTGTTAGAGGCATTGATTATCATTGACCTGATATTTGTTTTTTGATAAAATCTCTTAAAATTTTTTGGAATATTTAAAATCGTTGTTTAATTTCCATCAATAAAATCACTGTTTTTTTTTTTAAGATTTCATCAAATTAATTTGATTTGAAAAGGTTCTGTTTTTTTCGATAATATAAAAATTCTTCTTTTAATTTGTTTAAGTCGATGCTGTGTTAATGAATTACCAAAAATCCAAGATTAATAAAAAAACAAACATTTAATTATGTATCTTTTAAATCAACATCCGATTGATATAAAAATTTCTTTATAGTTTTCTATTCCAAAAGGAAATAATTCGAATCGATTATTTTATAATCGATGTTTATTTTTAGTTTGTTTTTCGGAATTTTTTTATTAGGCTTTCCAAAATTAATTCATACCGAAAAATTCGAATAACTAATACCCAAATAGGACTTCCTCATATTTTTAGCACTAAAAATGCCATCGCAGCTTAGTAGCTATTACTGTGCTGTGATTTAGCAATTCTATATTTCGATGTTTCTTCCTCTCTTTGTACAAAATATTGCCACACATGTTGTAAGTAATACGAAAAAGTGTAACATATTATGGGTGTTCCTTTACCGTGGTACAAAGTATCATTGCATAGTTGTATGATTTCGTATTTCTAGGCACAAAAATAAACCGAATCATAGAATGGATACTATAATATACCATGATCTAGACTACATAGACAAGGAAATACGACTATTATATCACATGTGTTACTAAAATGAACGTCCATTCATGTTAGCCTAATGAAAATAAATTTTTCTTAATGATATGAAATTGAAACCCATTCTTTTTAACCCTGAATGACTTCAGTTTAACACCTGCTAATTAAACGTAAGATATTGGGATCTTATATATATATAGTATAAAGGTATTTGATAAATATAAGTCATATCTAAAAGTATAATAACCGCCTTAAGGTTGCTTTTCTTATAATATTCGCGGACATTAAATACTGTTCATTGTAAAAGAAACTGTTTTGTATCCAAAAACTCGTTGTCTTATATGCATCCATCTGCCGCATTTTCTTCATTCTTTTGGGTCGCATAAAAGCCACACTTCAAGAAAAAACCGAATATAACATAAAATGGATATATCCTCATGGGTACATATATGATATGGTACTGTTAAGAAGTTTACCGCGCAATTTCAAATGTAGCCCTTTTAGTAAGTACTATAGTCTTCATTTGTAATAGTGATTAAAGAATCACAAGCATATACCTTTATTTATGTGATTTGTTTTACGGAATTTGCAATGGCAAGTCTACATGATCCTATAGTAGCGATGGGTATAGTATAAAAATAATTCAGTTGAACGAACTGTTCTTCTTTTCTTTTTTTTTCTTTGAAAGAATTCTATAAACGAAGGTGCGCGGACATCTTAAGAATAACACTGACCAAAAGCAAATATGATACAAAAAAAAAAATCCAACACTATATAGTAAATGCGCAGCAATAAAACGGCACACAATAAAGCTACATTAAAATATACCTGACTTGAATCTAGTTTGGACGTCGTTTTAATAAAATCTCACACTTTTATATATAAGAAATTTTTGTAAGATATGCGAGTGTTGTGTAATTAAATCGAAAACTATCAAAACGTTCTTGTACAAAAATGTTCTACCTTTTTCTGAATAATATTTTTTTTTTAGTGAGCTTTATTAGTGGAAAACGTTGTTATGTGATTTAATGTAGCTATACATCAATATGATGTGAGCTTCTTCTTTTTTTTTATGAACTGTTTATTCTTTTTTAGGTTTTATATCAAAAAAAAACATTTTATATAGTTTCTTTTCTTTTTCGTCCAAATCAAAATTCAAAGTTTTCGAAGAGCGGAATTTCTTTTTGAACATGGAAGAATTAAAAAAAAATAAGAAAAAAATTTTCATTGGATTTACTTGTAAAAGATTTGTTTAGAGATGATTTCGAAGAGTGTAACATGGAGACTTCTGGTCTCGCATACAAATTTATGTTTCTGCAGATGTTGGAATATATTTTTCTATAACAAATCCATAAGAATGACTTTCAAGAAAAAATATAAAGAAAGAACGAAAAAAAAACCTCTTCTTATAACTAACGTAAATTTAATTAATGATTTATTGTATGAAATAATTTATGACAAGCACTCTTTAGAGACGATCCGAAGATATGGTTTTAATGTAATATTAAAAATATATAAGCTAAAGAAAAGGTAAATTAATTTGTTGTGTTAAAATGATTTTGCTGTTTTGCTGCTTTTTTTTTTTATAGTGTAGGAAATTAAACGATTAGTATTTATTAAAGCTTGCTCAAGATTTTAATGACAGCTTGATTTGTCACTTTAATATTATGATTTTATTAAACGGGATATTTAAAGGGTTTTGTTTTGTCAGTATGGGAGTATATTTATAGGACAAGGAGTATGTAACAAAATATAGGGATTTTCAAATAGAAGAACTAAACTATTATTTAGACTGGAGCTTAATTACGTAATTACATTGGTTTTATATTACTTCTATCACTGGAAATTTTCGACGTAATACTTTGTTTACATCTGATATTTATCCAACGAATAAAACTCTCCCACTTTACAATGAAAAATATTGGGTGCATCCAGCAGTCCTAAGCGCTTTAAAACTAATTTGACGTTTATCAAAGATAACTAACATTCACTTGATTCGAGAAACGTATCCAGGAGCACAAAAAACTTTAACTGCTTAGATTAACAATTCTGATAAAGCGCATAGGACTGCTGAATGCAGCCATTATATGGAACAGTCGTAAAAGCGTGTATACTTGTCATTATCAGACAGAAATTCGCCGAATAAATGTCAAATTTAGACAAGTCTTAAGATTACTTTTAAAATTTTGTCTATTTATATTATTTTAAGAAATCATTCTTCAATATGAGTCAGTTCTTGAAAACGAGTAGAAATGAAATAGGAAATCTGGTTCAAATATCAGATAATCCATTTTATTCATGAAAATTTATAACAAATATATAATAGAATGCTCTTGACTACCAACTCCTTTACAAGGTCTACCCATATTAGTATAAACATCATGTTCAAATCCACAAATTAAGTACAAAGACTTTTAATATGATTTTATTTTTTTATGGAAAATTTGAAATTCTTGTCCCTCCTTATGTTATCGAATAACTTAGCCTTGTAAGTCTATACATAAAATGAATCAAATCATGTTTTAACCCCGTAGGAAATTTTCATCGAATTTCACCTTCGTCAGTCGCAAGAGTTAATATATCACATAAGTGAAAGGTTTATGAAATAATTATCTAATGAGAATATCAACTTTCAAGCATATTAAATTTTTGGTTAAAACTTATATTTATGATCTTAATTGTAGGTTTTAAAAGAAAATCTTGATTTCAACTTGTTAAAAAGGCGGCTCCATAAATATATGTATATATTTTTTGTTTTATAAATTGTAAAACAAAAAAAAACTTAAAATGATTGAAAGATGATTTAAAATGAAATTACATAATCTTTTGCCAAAACAAGAATTTCGGTAC
The DNA here is from genome assembly GCA_963422695.1 of Xylophagus ater. NCBI lineage: Eukaryota > Metazoa > Arthropoda > Insecta > Diptera > Xylophagidae > Xylophagus > Xylophagus ater. The sequence continues at coordinate 7,994,269 of OY730478.1, forward strand.
CACCAAAAATATAAAATATGAAGTGTTTAAAAAAATCATGAAATTTATTTTAGATAAACATCAAACATTTAATATTGTTTCACAACGTTTTTGTTTTTTTAAATAATTTTCATAAACTAAAAGAGTCTCGTAAACTAAAAATCAGAAACAAAAGTTAAGTAAGATTTTCTTAAATAAAATCAAATTTGATTAAAAATTTCGATAAGTATACTAAAAACAGAAAATTCATTAAATTTATGTAATTTAATTAGAAAATAAACAACTAGAATAGATTTTGAATGGATTAAATATATTATTAAGAAATTTTCCAATTTAATAATAATCCTTTTTACGAAGAATTTAATTTCACGATAAAATATATAGAATAGGAAAATTTGAATGCATTCTAGAAGATTTATATTGAAAATTAGATCACCTCTTTGGTATTAATAAGTTTCCTTTAGTTTCCTTTCCTTTCAAGCATTTTACTTAACCCCTGGCATTAATTTCAATATCCATTATTATAAGCCATAGGCGTTCATCGTTTTGTGATGATTACATTGAATTGATCTAATATGCCACTTCTTTACACTGTATGCGTTCTATTTTCTTGCAATTCATGCTTTTATATATATATATATATACAAATATATATCGAGTTATATTTTACCCAACTGTCTGTAAACTTTCCCAATTGAATATACATGATAGAACCATGAAACTTTAATCCCTTTAATCAAACGGATGACTGATTGCTGTAAGACTTTTTATAAGGGTGAGAAATATAATAGTCTACGAGAATATCATATAATACAGTAAAATTGGAAGATTTCATTTCTAGCCCTTTTTAATGTAAACCCCTAGAATTTATATCGATGTACTATTTTCGGTATTACTAAATATATATATATATATAAACTAATATCGAACATTTTAGTTGAGGATTTATTGGTGTACTCAATCGAACTAGAATTAATCTCTGATATTGGTCTATTACTAGTAGTAGTAGAATTTTTTTTTGCTTTTTAAATATACATAGTGAGATCTAAAAGTATTTGAAATTAGTAAATATTATAATTTCTTTTGTATATTTTATTCAAACACTAGTAATGGACATGGACATTCTTTCAAAACTGTCCTTGTAATAATCATGTCGGAAACAGAATTCTTATTTTGCTTATTTAAGTGGATTCGGTACTTAATTCTTAGTTAAACAAAATTTTGAGCGTATTAAGAGCATAACTTCAATATTAAAAGGTCTTTTTCATAGGGTGACCTCTATTTGGGTATCGACTACGAATTGGTACATTTATCCTGTAAGACATATACATATATTTTCACTGAAAATGTGAAAACTTATAGCTTGATACTTATATTTTGGCAAAAAAAACCAAAAAATTGGCCACCAGAACTTGATTTTAAAAGTAATAAGTTATTAGCTGCTCTAATTAGAAATCAGTGTTTATCAATAATTGCAATTATTTAGAAACCTTAACTAAAATCTTCCATAAATTAGCCTAATTCTTTAAAAATCGATCCAACACTCCTATTACCTATCTGTTTTGTACTATGATTCACTCAGAAAAATTATCACGTTATTAGCTGGTTGTGACAACTGAATTTTAGATGTGATAAATGAATTTTAGTTTTGAGAATTGAAGATTTCGTTGTGTAATATGCAGTTTTAACAACTAAACTTCAGTTGTGGAAATCTCACAATTTTCCTGTGTGTTGATTTGATCTCTATACTTTTTATTTGTCCCTAGTATAAGATTTTTTCCTAATTTCATTGAGTTTGTTCGAATGCCATTTTTTGTTTTATCGATTTTCATCAGAACACATGGTTAAGTACCAAAAAGAATTTTCGTTCAAATTCAAATGGTGGCTTTTATTAAGCAATTCAAATCTATCACATTACGAAATATATCAATACTTCAATTTAAATTAAATTTAAAACCGCCATATTACATTTGAACAGATTACACATCGCTGACTTTTCAGTATATCGTAAATTATTGGGTAATAATCACGTACTAACGTTGAACTATTTTAGTTCAAACAAACAAAATTCATATAAAATCATTCAGGACTTATAACAATCAAATATTCCACAAGGTAGAGGACATACACTTCGCTTTGATACTGTTAATACAATTGGATCTAATAGCATCAAGAGATTCAATAAATTTTGACTTTTTGAATTAATACAGTACCATCCTCATAAGTTTTAGTATCATTAAAAATAATATAGACTAAATTACCATCGTGAATATATTATAATAGTATTCTCGGTAACTCCAAAATGAATATACAATTCATCGAAGATAATTATAACTATGTTGACATTTTTATACAAATATACATAATAAATATAAAGTTGAACTTTCGATGACATTTTGTACGCACTTAATTGAGGTAATTCATTTGACATATTGGTCAAATGCATATGAAATGAAATATTATCGAAATATGTATTTATTAGGAATTGTCAAAACGTGATTTTATCGACGACATTTATGTTTAACTTAATATTAGATATTAGATAGCTTTTATTGATTAAATTAAATATATATGGGGTGTACTCAATTAGATTTTAGATATTTATTATTATATTAGGTCAATTTGAAATTAAACTGATTTATAGAAGTTAATTTGAAATTGTTCAGGTAATCTTTGTAGCATAACAGGACTAATGATTATTGTATTTTGTAATTTACCATGTTCACAATAAATGTCACAAAACTTAATTGCATAGAGATATGTGACATGAAGTTCTATAATATGTAATTAAATTAAATTTTAACAGAAAATTTGTCGAGTTTTAAAATATTGTAGAAACTAGAGCAATCGCTTTAAATCCGTATATAATTCGTATAGAATGTTTTCAATTGGAAGTTTGCTTTTAGGCGAATACAAAATAATGAGAAAAATTGTACGAATTGAAATAGTATAAAATCAATGGCAGAGTTTAAGTCAGTCCTGAGTTGGTTCCGTTGGTATACACAGTCACTGTTGGTAACTATTTTTAATATCTATTTTTCTTTGCCCAGATAAGCAAGATACTAATTTGCCCTTAAAGTTATTTATAGCTTTACAGAATAGAGATACGCATTGTTTTGGATAAAGGTGGTAAATTACGTATAATGTAAATTGAGGTATTCCTAGTGCTACCTACGTTCTAACCAATCCTGAATTTTCGTATAAAAAAAATAACTCAGACTAATCTTCAGTGCCACAGTGATAAGATGAACAAGTTTCTGAAAAAGATGGAGTAGAACGTCTCTACACTACACACAGACAAATTGTAAACTGAATTTCAGTTCTAAAATTCAGCTAAATTTCAGTTTTAACAACTAGACTTCAATTGTAAAGTTTCGACAACTGAAATTTAGTTGTCACAACAGAATTTTAGTTCCTATAACTTAGTTTTTAGTTCTCACAGTTGAAATTCAGTTATCACAACTCAATGTTTTTTTTTTGAGTAAGATATTATCATTTCTTCTAATCAAATTAGCAAATAACTAAATCCAGTTTGTAGATTTTAGAATTTGACAAAATTTAAATAACTAATAGGAGTAATATTTGTATAGATCCTTCGTTATTATATTGTCATCCTAAAATACTAAATTCATATAAAAAAACACGTCCTTAAACAAATATAAAATAATAAAATAAAGTCTGATTTGTTAATTTCGTAAATTGTGTAAAAATCGTTTGGAAAATTTTTAATAGAGCAACTTTTTTAGTGTTCAGTTCTTTTATTATGCCTCGTTTTTTTTTTTTTTTGATCAAAATTAAATTTTTTGTGTTTTTCATTTTCTAGAATTTCCCTAGAATTGAAAATTTTTATATTTTCCAAAAATTTACTATGCTCTCGGCAAAAGTTCAACAAGCCCACAAATTTTTTTTTTATTTTTTTTTTTTATTTGTTTTATATCAGTTCGAGCGTATATATTTGTGCAATAAATTTAGTTTCGTTTCATTTTAATTGCAGCATCAATAGTCCTGACTATTCCTTTTATATTTTTCAACTTTATTAAACTACATATATCTACTCTTTACATATACTACTATTTGATATTCCATGATCCTTAATATATAGAGCCACATATATAAAATCATGCATGTGTAAATTTGATGCTTTTACGAAATATAGTAAAGTTAATATCATCGTAACGCATTTTAAACGTTTTTCATATATGATTAAATTTTTTTTTTTTACAGCATCCATAAAAATTTCACATTCTGTTGTTTATTTCTTGTATATAGCATACGAAGTTACCATATTCGTATCTATCAGAGGAATTTACCAGGTTTAATTTGGTTTTTTTTTCTCCATTTTTGTAATACATTCCGGATATGATTGTAAACTTAACAAATAACAATAAAGAAAGCAACAACAGCAACTAAAAAATGAATAGTATAAAACTGGTACACTATCATTGAACAAAAGGTTATAAATGAAAAGCAATATATTCAACAAAACTATAGGAATCAAATCGCGAATGGAAATAAAGTTCAGGACTAGAGTAGAGTTTTCCTATGCTTTTATCGTTTTTGTTTCTTTTTTTCTGGGAACAATTCCGAAATGTTCAAACCAGTCAAATAACTTCCATAACTCAATCTGTTTTGATAAAATTTTTAGATTTAGTATGGCAAGAGGTCAAAAATTCATCTTTTCGAAAATGTTTTTCTATATAGAATTCGGTTCTTTTTATGCTATTACGTTGAAAAACATATAAATTCTATATTGGACCTTAAAATACATTGTCTCTGATTGTTTGCCTTTATTTTGATTTACATAAATGACCTTTGACTATTTTTTTTTTTTGAAAATATAGGCGTAAGGACGATTTGAAAAAAACAACAAGAATTACCACACATGAGACGATGTTTATATTGTCAACACAGCATGCTATGATATTTTCCCTTCACTATCCAATTTTTGTAGACCTTTTTATCCAAAATTCTAGGAATAGAAAAAAAAATGTTTGTTCTCAAGTATACTTTAGGCTTACCTGGGCACACAAAATTATGGTTGGTATTTGATAGTACATACTATACATATATAAGTATAGATGCTACTCTATATTTTCTCTTCAAGTTCTAAACTACTGTATTGAATGTAGGAAGAAAAAATAACAACGTGGGAAGTAATAAATCCCATTTTTCGACTTACTTGAAGCAAAAAATCTCATAGATTCCCAAAACGACGATGCTTATATATATATATTTTTTTTTTGGTCGAGAGTTTCAATTTCAATGTTTACATTCAATGTCAAAGAAGCGACCCGAACAGATGAAAAAATGTACGCATTTTCTTTGGAATCACCGCGTCACACTCTCTTTTCATGTATCTTTAAAAATAATTTATTTACCTTGATTATCGTGATGCGTGTTAACTGTAAGTATGTCCCAATAAAAAAACAATTAATCAAAGTTAATGTTGTTTAAGATAAGAAATTATTTTGTTTTTGTTGTTTTCTTGCTTTTGGGTATATAGTATATTAGGAAAAATTCAGGGTGTTTTGTTTTACCTCCAATGTGTTTCCCACCTGAGCAAAAATAACTGTTCTGAGACCGTGAATTCATTAATATTAGATTTCTTAATTTTTTTCTGTTTTTCTTTTTAAAAATTTTTTCTTTTAAAATGAATAAATTTTAAATTCATTAAAAGGGCAAGAAAATTAAAAAAAAAGAAATTTAAATTTAATCGAAATAAAATGGAAAATGTTTGGTTCCTTTTTTTTGAAGCTAAAATTTTGTTTTTCTTTTCCTTTGTACGCCATTGAAATTTAAATTTGACCAATAGCTGCTGCTGGCTTATAATCTCCATGGAATGGTTGGTATGGCTTCTGTTCGAAGGTCATAGGATACTATTCTTTTTTTTTTTTCTTGTTGAACCCAAGAATTAAATTAGCTCAATGAGCATTTACCCAATCAACTGTATATATTAATACCGCCACAAAATTTCAACCCTTTTTTTCCTTGTTATTCATTCATCGATCGTTTACGTATTGATAAGGAAAAAAAATTTTCCTTTTTGTATAATAAATGGCAAAGTTTCACAATAATGTAAAGTCCCTTTAGAAGGGACATTCCTCGACATTGGAATTTCATTCAAAATGACAACAACAAAAAAAATCAATCCTATTCTTGCTAAATTTGATATTACCTGTAATAGAATAAAAAGGGTTAACTGATTGATTCAGTCTGAAAAATATATACCAATGACAAAAAGCGAGTTTTTTTTTTTAAGTAATCCATGCAAAAAATTTTCCAAGGAAATGAATATCTTTCGAAAAGGGAATAAAATTGAAAACCAAGAAAATCATGTTTCCGAAATTTTCATTTGTCATTGGCGTAACAATTATTGACGGGAAATGTTTCGAAGACCTTCAAATACGAAATTATGATTGTTGATAATGGCTAGGAACTGTTATGTAATTAGATTCCTATAAAAGTCTTCAAATTACTTCACAAAATCATTTTCAATCATTTCCATAACGATCTTTAATCGGACCTCCAAGATCGTTAATAATTCCATTTTTCATAATCATTCGAATGGAAACTAATTTTCACATGTATTTCCAATTTATTTCATAAAACTATGTATAACAAATTTTGGAGTATTTTTAATCGTTTGTTCCAGACAAATTTAAATAGGTTGAAAAGGTGTTCATATGTTCGGGATGGTACCAATTGATTTAAATAATGAACTCATGTCTTATACAATCAATTTGTTTTGGTTTCCAAAAAAGGTATCTCTTCCAATGGACCTGTCCAACCAGATTTTTTCACTTTTTTTTTTTTGGAGAAGATCAATTACCGTCCAAAGGAATCCTAGAAATTCTCACGAAAAACAAAAATATCTTGAAAAAAAAAAACGAAAATTTGTTCATGATGAAATTTTAAGTGCTTCTGTGAGGAATCAAAATATATTCAATTTTTTTTTTGGTTGTTGTCGATATCCATTTTTTAGATACCTTTTTTTTATCTATAAAAGATGCCGCACGATAATTATCAAAATCCAATTTTACAGGGTATTTGTGGTATTTTTAGAGAACTATACCTGACTTTTTTTTTTTGGTGTGTTGTTGGTTTTATTTTGGTTACCCTTTTAGGTGCTAAATGTTCAAATTTATTAAACACACAAAAATTACTTGAGTTTTGGTTATCAAGAAGGAAGAAAAAAAAAATGCGTTTAGATAAATAGAAGGCGCCACGATAAAATTATTTTAATGGTGATCTTTTATTCTCGTATTTAATTAGAATGGTTATGTGAAATGATTTTTCGTCATGAATTTAGTTTAAAATTGTATTTGATTTAAATTATAATATTTTCGAAATTAGAACTCTTTTTTTTTGGGGAAATAGGTTTGATGTTAATCAAGATGAATGACCGTGGACTATACCATGGGCGGTTATAATCGGGTATAAAAAATAAACTCTAATCTCTCTTATACTGGTCAATTTAAATTAGATGCTAAAGTGGTGTGATTATTGTAGATACTAAAAGAAATATTTCCTTCAAGAATACACTATGAAGTGAAAATAATTCGTAATGTTGAATTTGTTATTAAAATATCTGGGTACGGCAAACCATTTAAGTTTCTTAGATGTATAATTAAAAATCTTGTTAAACAAGAAGAACGATTTCTGATTTAAAATTAGCAATAAAAATCAAATCATTTCATGTATAGTATTTATAAGCTGAAAGATAAGTACGGCTACCATACATTTTTTATTCGCTTACTACTTATCGGGGTTTAATTTTAACTACTCTTATTTAGTACCATATTTAAGATGTATATGGCACAAATCGAAATTTTTGTTTTTTTTTTGTTGCAGTATTTGAAATTAACAGAAAATTTGTTTGAATTTTGAATCTTACCAGATTTCAGTAATTTTTGTCTATTATTTTTAATGTTTTTAGTTTTATTTGGTTAAAACAATACTTCAAATGGTCGTTTCGCAAAATATTATTTGTTTTAATTTCAATATTTGTCTAAAAACGTCAAAAGACATAACTAAAGTTGGCTACGTCTTCTAGCAAATATAAGTATATGGATTTAAAAAAATCGTTTCTATTTAAGAATGCGAAATAGTTGTCCCAAAAGAAGATACCAATTATAATCAATCTTTGTAGAAAATTTAAACAAAATTGAGTAAGCCGTTCTCGGATTATCTTGCACAAAATTATATGTAGTTGGGTTTTTTTTCTTATCTTGTCGGGAAACCTAGGTACATCTAGGTAAATGGAATCATCAAGAATTCTCTCTAACCATAATTCATCTGTAGAGAACAATAAACTTTTGTTTTACTATTTAACAGAAAAAAAAAATAATTTACAAAGATTTATTTCAAGATTTTGATTCAGCTTAATGGCAATTAATATGAACACCATGAATATTAAGAATTTATGAGATTTCTGTAATTTTTTTTTTTAAAAGCTTTTCAAACCATTAGTATAGCAAGATTAGTAATCAGTTTAATTCCGTTGAATTTCGAATACAATAATAATGAAAAAGATATAACTTTTAAATAATAATTAAAACATTTACATAAAACATAAAGGAAAACACCTTTCGCATATTCATTTCCTTAGTAATTTATATGTTACCAAAGAAAAGAAAAAAAAAAAACTATGATTTATCATATTTTCATAATAATTCTAATTTGTACATGAAAAAATGAAATTTTTTTTTTTGAATAGGAAGAAAACATAATAATCCGTCAAAAATATTCTACAAAATAATATTTCATAGTTTCTTAGATATCATGAGTTTTGTTAATTTTTTACAAGTGAAGCAAAAAAAACAAAAATGATTGTTATATCATAATTAGACACGAAAAGTGCTCGAATATGTACTTACCTTGTGTAAAGTACAGATGAAAAAGATTTACATAGAATTTTTCTTGCAATTTATTTCGACAATGCCATGTTATAAACACTTTTTTCCCTGAGACAACTACAAACTATTTATATGTGGAGAAAGTTTTAATATATTGTACAATATTGTTAGAATACACTGACTGGCACCACATCATTTTTGTTTTGTTATTTTACATACTATGAAAAATGTTCCATTAAAAATAACAAAATAATAACTTTGGAAATTTTTGTAAGTGAAAAAAGAAATAACAATTCTATAATCATAAAACATACAAATGGTGTAAATGTAACAAATTGGAATGCTATATGCAGAATTTATCTAAAATCCAAATATACAGGGTTTAGCAAAAGATTTATGCAAGAAATAAAATTTCAACTCATAGAAATTTCGAAATTCAACTTAAAAAATATAATTGAATGTTGTCACAAAGACACAACCCTTGCAAATAATTGAACATATTCAAATTTCAGAAGCCTTCGTAAATAATATCCCACTTCTGAAATTGTAGACACACAAAATAAAGTTATGAAAAAACGAAATCTGAATTTGAACTCGTGTCATCAGTTTCTAGAAACGAGATCTAAACCAACTCGATCATTCCACACTGTATATGGGTAACGGCAAAAAGCATACAATAATGAGAGTCTCCAATTTGGGCACTTCTGCAAGCAACTCATTATTAATAGTATTAGTTAAAATGACTCTGTGTGATATAAAATTTCATGTATTTACAGCCTTTTTTACAAATACTATTAAAAATCAGGATAGCTTTGCAGCGCTGCAAACGTCTCATCAATTTATACAGAAATAATTACATGTGGTAACGATCAGCATTTCATAAGGTTTCACCTCATAGTACACTATATGCCTGAACAAACTGAGAAGAACGTTATTTGTCTTACAAATGAAAATAATCTTTGAATTGTTTAAACGAATTTGTACAAATGGTGTTACCACAAACAAACGATAACTGTCAACAAATGCTAATTAATTGTAAAAAAAAAATCTGTATTGTGTATATTTCACATAAATGTCATCTAATAAATATGCAAGCTTATTGACAGTATTTAAGTGTTGCCGTTTTAACTTTCATGCAAAAAGTATTTCTTACGACATCTGTTAGAACTGTATGATAACTTTAAATTCCCATACTCAATATATACTTACAACGGGTATCAATTTTTGGCAAACAGTATTTAACATGTTTTTACAAATCGATAAGCATGGTAATACCTTTGGTCGGACATATAGGTATACTAATCTATGGATTAGTATACCCAGATGTCCAAATCATATGAGCAGCGTGGTTTTCAGTATTATTGTTGTAGGTGAACTTACAGAAGAACGAATAAAAAGAGGTTTAATGTGAAAGAAAGAGATGAATCTATATTGTGTCGGGATATCACTGTACAAAAAGAATCAGTTTAATGCTCAGTCGTTTGGAAATCTTTATTATTAGTCCATGTTAATACTATACTTAGCTAATTTTACTCGTTTTCTGTTAGAATCAGAGTTATTTTATAAACTAATGAAATACCCTGTATTAACATATGTAATTTAAAGACCAACTTTGTCGTATAGTTTTGAATATTTTAATTACATGTTTTTTTTTTTAGTGGAAACTTGCTTGTATGCTATTTTTTTTTCTGTTGAATTTTATTTTCCTCGCCTTAAATTTCCGCTGTGATTTTATTGTCAAGAGCCTTTTTAATATATAAATTTCTTCTTTTTTTGGTGAAAAATTCTAATATTATATGCGAAAATAGCATTTGAATTTATGTTTACGTCAAAAAAACTATAAAATAACATGTTTAAAGAAGAATTTTCTAAAAAAAAAAATAAATAAATGTTTTCCATAAAAAGAAAATTAACAATAATTACAATATACATGAAAATTACTTTCTAAATACGACAAAAATAGTTACGTATTTAATTAACCAATTTAAATTCATTGAAAAATGAAAATGTTTTGTATTCGAAATGAAATTGAAAAATAATTACAATTATTTATTATTATTACTTCTTTTTTCATTTTCATTATCGTTTAAATTGCTTTCAAATTATGTCAGAGAGAAATGAATACCGCGAATAGAAAGAAAAAAAACGACTTATGATATGAATTTCGTTTTGCTTTAGAATGAAAATCAAAGAACTATATTTCCATCATCATCTCTCATACCAAAAGATTTTGTACACATAATATTACCGCAAGATAACCCACTTGGCGTTCCATTGTCACTTAACAGAGCAGAGATACCACATTCTAAATACCAATCAAATTGCTATACGCTTTCAACAAGTTTGTTTAATGTTGTTCCGCTTATCCAATTTTGACAGTGATGATGTCTTTGAGCTAATCCATTTAGAGTGAAAATTATATCGGAATCTATTATTATTATTAGACTTGTAGAAATAATGACATTGGTATGAGATAGGATATATGTTAAATTAGTACGACGGCATTTATTATTAGGGAATAAAATATCATATAAGATATTTTCTCATAAATCAATGAATGTGAAATCAAAAGATATTTTTTTCTTTATAGTTAACATATGTATAGAAGAAAAAATAAAAATAAATAAAATGTAATAATGTGAACCTTCTATAGTAGAGTGCCAAGCAATAAATCAATATTGTAACGTAAATGGAATCATATAAAGTATATGAGTTTTTAACAGGTCAACCATTTTCTTGTTTCGTACGGTATCCATTTGTAATATATAAGGCTTGGTTTAGACCTGTTGATGTCTTTATTACGTAATGTTTAACTAAGTTTAGATCTTCTTAGAAAGTGTATTATAACATAAGTTTTTATAATTATTATCGTAATCCTGGTAGATATTTGTTGAAGTTTGTTGTTGTCGAACGATTCTGACGCAATAGTGTGCATATATTTCCGAAAAATTGTAGTATTTGCCTTAGACTTATAGCAACAATTTTCAATGGCTCTGCATTCAACTGATTTTTCTTGCATCCCCTACGCATTATAGATTCTTCTTCCTTTCTTTCAGAATAAAGCCTTTTTCAATTTTACCTAAAACAATAATACGAATATCACGCCGCTCATATAGCTTGGACATCTAGGTATACTAGTCTAGCGTATTACTGTTAACTAATAGAAAACGTTTCGTGTAACTAAGAGTCGTATTGTGTGTAAGTCAGATAACAATCCGTCTGCAATAATAATATACAAATGTTTGCAACTTTTACCAAGTACTTTGTATGACAGCATAAAATGTCCACTTCGAGCTTGTACTAGATTTGTGGTCATTGGACACTTCCTAAGCTGTTTTTTTAATGCATAGGACGAGAAGGTTAAAATGGCGGCTTTAACATAATTATATTTTTGCAAAAACTCTTTAGTCGCGACTATTTAAATAACCTTGCAAGTCTTCCATCAACTTTGTGTAATTTTATTATACATCAGTCTTGCTATATTATCAATTTATTTGATTTGAAAATTCTAACGTTTTATGTGTGTACATTTCTGTAATAGACATGTGAACCAGTCCTAAAAATATTGTACATGATTTTACGATATGGTATGTGGATATGGAATTTATTTTTCAAAAAGGTTATTCCATCACGAAAACTTTACTTGCTGTTACTGGATTTTCATCGATGCACATTCACTATATGTGATTACTATTCGGATATATGAAAAGTATAACTTTCCACTTTGATTAGATTTTTTCGCCCCGCCGCCTGAGTCGGAAAAGGGAAATTTTTTATAGTATCAAAGAAATTCTTTACAAATCAAAGTGTGAATCATATCGAATCAGTTTTCGAATGAATTTATTAATCATGGAACCAAGTTGGGTTACTGAACTTTGTTGTTATATTTTCATTCAATATGAATCTTTAAAGATGTTTTCAAATGAAATTTTATTATTAAATATTATTACTTAATATTTAAAGAAAGATTTATAATAATTTTCTTTGGTAATGGAATTTTTTTTTGCATGAAATGAGTTTTTAATGATGAAAACTTCTTTTTTTAATTAAATTTATGTAATAATCAATTGTCATCGCGAAATATTTGCAAAAAACATTTTTTCTAAGTAAAGAAAAAATATACTTCTTTTTTAAATTTATTTCTTACATAATAAAAATTTGATATAATATCATTTCATATCATTGAATAATGTAATATTCTTGTTTTGTGTTGTTTTGAATCAGTTAAAAACCTTTAAATAAGTGAGGAAAACAAAAAAAAAACAAACCCTAAGAAAGAAACCATCAAAATCTTGAAAAGGGGAGAAAACCCATTAAAATGATACTCTTATATACTTTAGTCGATAAAATCCATGACCATATAATATGATGTTATACATATACTATATACGAATATAAAAGAAAAAAACAATTTCTTTTGAATGGAGCTTGTAGGCCATAAACATGTATCCCGGCGGCTGGATTCATGCTCATGTAACTCCATAATTCTACAATATCTACAAAAGCCTTTCGATACGCTTTTATGAGTACCCCTCTGAACATTTGCTCTTTGGGGGATTAAAATGCCATTAGTTTAGCTCTAAATATGATTGATTTATTGTTTCTTGGGGAAAAAGCTCAAAGAAGGAGGAAAAAAAAAATTATATATTATATTCACATATCTTATATTCATGTTCATGAGTAAACCAAACATTGTGAAAATATCCAAAAAAAGAAGAACAAGAAAGACACAAAATCTCTGTCTGATCCATTTAAATTCTAATGAATAGTTTTGCCTCAAACTCTTCATATATGATTCGTAATACTGATTAATGTGTTTTTATAATCCATCGTTACAGATATCTGGGACTTTTTTCGTTCGTTCATCTTCATCTCATATATATCATCCCAGCCAAGAGAGTACTTCAATATGACATGGACTTAGTGTAATATATTTTACGGATAACGAATCAACAAAGTATTTTAACGGACATTTAATAAAAACATATATATTCTGGGAAAAAACAAAATAAAATAAAACGTACAAATCCAAAAAGAAAATCAATTCAAATACTTGTTACGAACACACACACACACATATTTAGACTGTATACTAGAATGTATCCAACGAGTAAATTTTCAACAAGGCCACCATCACCGACATTTGTTAATTTTTCACCGCCATCCGATTATCCATCGTCGCATCATGGCAGTACATCAATGAAACAGCATGCAATGTCGAAAGGTGCATCATCTCAAACATTAGGTGGCCGTAGTGAAATCTTATTTCCAGAAGATGCTGATAGTATAGAATTTTGTGTTCGTGACAATGCTATAAATTGTCCTGGAGATTCATTCAGTGAAAGAAGACGACGTAGCCATAGTCGACGTAGTAATCATAAAATGGAAGTTGAACAACAGGTAATTTAATAATAGTTATAAAAAATACTCAAAAGAAAAAAAAAACATAATTAATTTTGAAAAAAAAAAATATATAACATTTTAAAATCCAGGTGAAATGGACTAGAAAAAATATTGCAGCAACAATGGAACGTTTCGAGCCAACCGGAAAAGTTGATTATGGTACAACACAGCCGCCTGTCAATCATGTTTATTCGTATGCATATTATGAACCGGGTGCAGCTAAATGTCATACAAATATACCTCATAAAGATGCTGCAGTCGTTCCAGTCGCTGGCCCATCCAAAAGTCCACCACGTAACTCAATACGAGCATTGCTGGCCAAGAGTTTTCGTTCGAAAACACTTTTGCCATCATCATCCGAGGAACGGCACACATATACAACACGATATGGTACACAAGAAAATTTATATGAAGAAGTAAATGATCAAAAAATTCGTAAAGTTTTATCCGATAATAGAATCGTATCAGTTAATTCAACAATGGTTAAAGAAGAATTACGTCGTGTCCAACATAATCATTTTCGAGTTCTAGATGAATTGAATTTATCATTAGAGGCATTAATAATGCCACCGACACCGCCCGACATTAGTCCAACAACCGAAGAGAAAACATCACATGTCAGCATGGAAAACTTATCAACAACATTAAATTCGATTGAATTAAAAGATCATACATGCATCAATCCAGAATTTGATGAGGGTGACTTAGATAGTGGATTCAGTGGCAGTGGTAGTAGTAGTGGTGCTAGTTATAATGAAAGCCTTAGATATTACAAAACAGGTGCTGTGATGCAAACAACAACCTTACCCCATATGAGAAGTTGCCGTTCATCAACATCAAATACATCAACATCAAAAAGTAGTATGAATTCAGAACAAGATCAAGGTATTGGAATGATGACATCAACAACATCATCACCATTCAATTATGCTAGACGATGTTCGGATACACAAAGATCCTGCAGTGCCGGTACCAAACCGAAGAAAAATTTTTGGACGATAAAACAGTGATGCTGTAGTCTTGTTCAGCACATTTCTCGTAAATGCAATTTAGTGCTGGTAAGTTTGTTTTTTATAAAGAAACTAAGATAAAATTTTCGTATGTCGTCATTTTGACGTCACGCTTACTAAATTTATTTCTATATCAATTTTTTGAATTTTCATTATTTTATTTGGCTTACTTTTATGAATGTTATTTACTGATACTGTGTGACTTTGGAGCATAATTATGTTTTGGAAAGGTTTACTATAGTCATATCCAAAGAGAATTTGGAAATATATGAGGAATTCCGGTATTTGTTTGTTTTCATAGAGAAATTGGTTTATATTTTCGTTTGAAATTTTATGCAATTTGCGAAAATCAATGAAAATATTTTTTTTAGATGTGAAATTTCGCATATGCCCGTTGTTTTTACATGAAAAGCTTTCACAACAATATTTTGGTGAAAGCATTAAATTGTTTTTTTTTTTGTATACGTTTAAAATCATGTTAAAAATTCCTTTTGAATTTTTATTGAATTTTATGGAATTTGTCATTAATTCGGTGAATCATAAATAGCGAATTCTGTTGTTAATATTGTTCTTTTTGTACCCTAAAGGTAGGTACTACCGTATCATTTTTCGAATATAATTCGAAAATTTGTAGAGCTATTTTGTTCAAATTTTTTACATAAATTGATTACACAAATAGACGATAATATGTTAAGTTTCAATAAAATCGCTCCAATGATAGTGGAGAAAGAAATAGTTGTAGAAAAAAAGTCTGTTTATCGAGATTTTTCGACATTTTACAAACTGCAGAAGCTATTCATGCTATTAGGCCCCAGGCTACTTGCGAATTAGAACGAATTTAAAGAAGACAAAAGAAAGTTATTAAGAAATTTTGAAATATTTTTAATTTTGGGTGTTACGAGTAAGATTAAGATTAAGTTTTAGGATGTTCTACTACTGCGACCTTTAAGGTCTATTGTACCCCCTCTTTTTAGTGCAGTAGTTAGTTTAATTCCCTATTCTACAGCACCTCCTCCAGGCCTATTTGTCTTAGGAATTTTAGTATCCGGAGTGGGTCAAGAGATTGTATCTCACTTGAGGAGGAGCAGTATGCCCCTAGATATTTCCTTCTCCTGCGAAGGAAACATGCATTGGGGTCTCTTCATCTCCCTCGCAAAATCTGCAGGTGTTATCTCGCTCAAGTCCCATCTTTTCAAGATTTGCTTTGAGTCTGCAGTGTCCTGTTATTATTCCTGTGAGTACTCTTATATTCTTATTGTTTGTGGTTTGTTACGAGTAACTACGAGTCTCATTTCTATCATAGGTCATCAAAAAATCGGCTATAGGCCGATTTTACGCGTACTATATGTTTTTCTTGTTTTTTTTTCTGTTTTTTTGCATAAAATAGATATTTTCTATTACATTGAATTCAATTTTAGCGAAACAACCACAGAATTTTAATTGATCATATGAAGATAATTTTCTCACACTTTTCCCTCAATAAATCCGCGGCATGATTTTGTGGTTTTTCTTGCTTTTTTTCAATATAGACCTATAATTTTTCTTTAAGTTTTATATTTTTTTAAATTAACGTGTACATCAAACAATTTTTAGTCTATTGGTAAAATCTTGAGAAAAAAATGGCAGTTTCAATTTATGTTTTTTAAGTTAGATATTGACTAGCTAGGTAGACGATTGTTATATGTACTTCTTTTTTTTGGGGGTCTTATTATATTCTTATTTTTTCTTGATATTTTCAATAGAAGTGAAATTACATTATGTTCACGCTATGTTAAGTACGCCATCTTTCACACTTTGTATTGCCGTGTTCGAAATTTAATATCGTTGATATTGTACATGTACAAAAACGAGTGTCAAGTGGACTATTTTTTTTTTTGTTCGTTCTTTCTCCAAATTACTATGTATATGAAAATATGTTTTTTTCATGTAATTTTGTATACCTACTTGAACGTACTTTATTGTACATAGTTCCACTTGAAAAAAGAGAACAGTTTTATATTTGTTAAATATATTTTCTATTTCGGTTTATATTTGTTTGACGGGTTTTCTATGGTAGACTTTCATCATGAAGCGGTTCCGGTGTACTCTTTCAAAGGGAATTCCGTTGATCATTATACAAAGCACAAGATGTCATTTTTTTGATATGAGTACATAAGTAGAAAATCATTTGAAATTTACTTAATAGAAATATATTAATGATGAGTTTTGGGAAGGCTTTCTATTCTTTGAATGAAATTCTTTACAAAATAACTGAAAAATTTGTAATAAAAATGCACTTTTAAAAGACATAAAATCTGTGGAATGGATCACAATTACCCAATTTATGAAGCCGAATCATGTTACCTTTTGTATTTGAATCCGATTGGAATGTTGGTTTTCTCCAAATAAGTATCTCCAAAACAGTCATATAATTAATTAAATACTTAATTCAAAAGAATTCTTCTTAAAGTTTTTAAATAGAAACTTTTCGCTTATTTTGCAACATGAATCATTTCTTTTAAAGTGAATTCATTCAACTCATTTATAATTTGACTGACACATTTATATGTAAATTATGAAAAATAAAAAGGGTTACAAACAACAACCACCCATCAACATAATTTTTAATCTGGCTTCCTATATTTTCATAGTAATCTGTCTTATGAGAATTTTCTTTTTTTTATTATTATTATTTAATCATTTACACCCTCTTGCTGCCATTTTTAAGATGAAATTTTCATTATAAATTCCCTATTTTTGTAGTACTTTTACTATACTGGATTTTTGTTTTTGTTGGCATGTTTGTCTTTAAGTAAGAATGCAGAGTTTTAAGTACGAAAGAATTTAAATAAGACACTCATCATACCATTGCGTTTTTGGGAATCTTTCTTAAGACATCCTTGTTTATTTTTTTCGTTTAGTTTTTATAATATCCTTTTTTATTCTTCAAAATAGTAACCGGGGAATATATACAATCTTCAAGAATTCCATCAGAATTGCAAGAAGTCATAATTCCAAAAACGAATAATATAACGCTATGTGTTATGTCATGAAGACAACACCATCTTCAACATCCTTATCCTGGCTTTTACTTCTTTTTTTTTTTATAGTAATTTTCAAGTGTTTTCCAAGTATTTATATACATGCCGACAATTTCTATATTATAAGCAACAAAAAAAAAACATTCTAGTACACAAACTTTTAGTGTATATACCATCCGAGGATGGTGGAAACGAAATAGAATCATAATGCAAACACCTCGTTCTTAACTTTTAAGGAAAATATTTTCCTTGCCATTATGTAAATTTAATTCAAAGTGACAGCAAAGAACGGATATGTATAAGGTTGGGTGAAGTATCCAAAATACCTCGTCTCTATATAAATGGAATATAGTCAAGAGAATAAAATAGGAAAATTTCTTAAAAATACTCACCAAGAAAATACTATATACTATTTGAGTCCTAAAGGTATATCTTTTTTATTTCAAATGCAAATAAAAAAAATAAGAAAATTTATATTTCTTGGATACAACAAGAAACATCGATCCTTCAATAAGACTTGATGGTTACGAAATCGGAATTTAGACATAGGAAGATATCCAGGTTATTTTATAGTCCTGATATACTTTAGCAATTTATTTTTCTTCTTAAAATATTTTTCCGAATGATAACTAGAGTATTGCCAGGTGGCGAGGGGGTGGGAAAAAAAAGAAAAGCAAGAAAAAAGGAAAAACAAAATTTCAATATTCATGCGGTCGAAACCAAGAACGCAATTTGTGAAAAGTTTCAATGTTATTTTGGAAGGATATTGAGAAGAACAAATGACATCATTTCGTATGAAAGTATGTAGTTTTGTATAGAAGAAAGAATGAATATTTGAAAGTTCCAGGACGATAGAAGTTCGTAGAGACACATTACTATGTATTGTGGATGATTCCTGAAAATGTCTAGAGAATGTCATGTCCTTTTTTTTGCGTATTTTCCTAGATATTGGTAAATGATCCGTCTGGATGCTAACGATGTATACATAGGGTTAGGTCTTCTTTTTTTTCTGTTTTTGGGGGGAAGTTTATTTCGTCCCTTTTGAAAATAGTATAAGAGCAAATCAAATTCATCCACTCTAGGGAGAAATTGAAAAGAAATTCATTCTATCAAAAACTGTTCTTGGTTATATTCAACTCTATATATCTGATTATTTCAGTTTTAAAGCCAGACCAAAACCGAATCTCTCACTATTCTATAGAAAACAACTTTAATATTTCCAATAGCAGTTTAACAGATAAATAGAAAACTGTAGATACAAAGGCGGTGAATTTTGGTTTTTAGGAAATGTTGTGAAATTGAAAATTAAGGGTTGAGCATGGCAGATTTCTGCACATTGTTGTAATGCCATATTGAATTTACCTAACCTAGAATTTATGTGTCGCAGCTCACAACTTGCGCCAATTCTATGAACTTTGGCAAGTTTAAAGAGTTGAGGTTATATTTTTAAATTCAGATAGTGTAATTGATATTTTGATATTGCTCGATAGGTTTTGGAGATCCGAACTAAACATTCAGATTGTCTTATAAAAATGATATTTCAAGTAAACTTGTCTGAACTGAAGCAGTCCTTTGGGGCTGCCTGCAAAATGATCCTTTCTCTATTATATTGGACTGAATCAGGATTCTAAATTTGTATGATCTTCTATGATCGAAATGATTGTTTTTTAACAGTATTTAATGTTGGCGTGAAGAAGTAACAAACCTCTAAAATTCGACACCTTTGAATATGGATTAAAATATATGGTGGAACTCAATTGAATTTAGGAAATTAAAAGTTTAAAGTTTGCTTTTTAGTTTTCTACAACAAGAACAAGAAATATATTGATTTCAATTTTATTTAAAAGTTACTGAATTACATAAAATAAGAGATTGTTTTTATTGTGTACGTTTTTCTTGGAGTTGATTTTAGCTTTAAGAGTAAATATCGAAATTGCAAAAATTGTGCTATCGAACACAAGAAAATCTATACGAAATCTACGATAAAAATGATCCTTTTTTGGTTTTGTTTTTCTTTAAAAAATCGTTTTTCTAAAATGACGTCGAAATATGTAAATTTTCATTCGATATTATTGTTGTTGTTTTTTTTTTATCTTAAATGGAAAAACCAAATTTTTCCCAAGGAAAATAAATAAATAGCGAGAAAAAAACGAAAACCGTCACATGAAAAACCTTTCTAAATCATTTCACATTTTATTATTTTCGCATATTTTTTCTTATTGTCAATGGTTTCGAAGAATTCTCTCTCTCATCGCGTCATAGTAAAAGGAGGACCATGGCTTCTCTATCATCATCCACCATTATCGCTATCAAATCTGTTAATATAATTCGTTATATTGGAAGTTCGGTCATCAAAACTGATATCTTTAACCACCAAAAAAGAAAAAACGAAGAAAATGAATAATTCAAATTGGATTTGATCTTGAATATCATTTGATTCTTTTTCTTTTCTTTTTTTCTCGTTTAATCGTCACTAAACTAGACCCGAAAAAATATAAAACATTTCACATTTCTTGGGATACGAGATGATAAAATTAATTTATTCCTAAGGGAAAACTCAAAATTCCTATATTTACTTGAGATAGGAATGAATTTCGATTCTAAATCACATTGATTTTTCTTGTATACGTCGTCATTATTTCAAGATGATTTTTCAATCCATTTTCTTAGGAGCTATCAGAAAATGAAATCGATGCGACAGATTTACACTATATATATATATGTATGTACTTAGAGTCAGTTTCCTTGTCAGTAATCAGAAGCCTCTATTTCTTGTACAATTTGTGTTGTGTTTTAAAGATTTCTTTTTTTTTTTAGTTTTTTTTTTGGAACGTCCTTTTTTCGACAAAAGAAAAAGCATTGAAATAACAAGAAAAGGAAAGACATTTATTGGCCTACGAATTGACGGATTTATCGAAGTACAATTTCGGTTTTTTCATTCAAACTTTTTTGATAGAAAGGATCTCATTTGTTACCTTTTACCTTTTACCTTTTTCTTTTTTTTCATTTTCAAAGATTTATTTTTATTTATTAAATATGCAAGCACCAAAGAAATGAAAGCTTTTTTTTTACCTTTTAGATGAATTTTAAATGGAAATGTGAATATTTAAAGTATTTTCCTTTTTTTTTGCTGATCAACTAATGATATTTCTTGAGAAGAACAACAAAATAATATCATATTTCATTTGGTTTGGAAAAGAAAAGGATTGAAGAAAATACGTTTTTCAATATTTATTGAATTTTATCCGTGATTTTTCGCTACAAATCAATATCCAAAAAAATTTCAATGAATATTTTAAATTTTATTAAGAGAATACAGAAATTGATTTCTAATTAAAACAAAAAAAAGGGAATACAATTTGATATTCAATAGTATTACATAAATTTAGTAATGTCTTCCATCGGATTTTGAATATGAAGGACTAACTAAATTAGGTACCATTATGGATAAAAAGTTTATTTCCTATCAATGGTACTCGGTTTGCATAATATTTGGACTGATCTCAACAGTATTTGAATAGTAACATCTAACGCCCTATTTTAAGTTTGACCAAACAAGTTCAATAGGGTTTAACACTACTATATATGCCGCAAATCTTGATTTTTAATTCTTCTTTCTGAAACACTTTATCAGTCGAAGCATTACATTACCATTACCACTGCTGACTGAAGCTTGAAATTTACTATTCTCAATTCAAAGTTGACTATTATCAATTTGAAAGTGATTATTTCCAAATTGAAATTGGAAAGGTATAGTACAAAGAATAGGATATGATTTCTGATATGACTGGCTTTTCGACTAAAATTGTTTGTTAATTCTATCTCAACAAAAGAAAACAATACTCACAACTTTAGGACGAAACATTGATATTGGATAGTTTAAATTTCTTATCAAACCAGCAAAAAAAATAGTTACATTTTTAAAATTAACGCCAAGGAAACGTCTATGGAGTAATTCATTTTAACACCTTTAAAAACGGAAGTTCTTAAACACAAGAAAATTGTCGTTGGTTTGAACTTTAACCAAAAGTAAATAATAAAATAAAAAACAAAACAAACCTTGTGAGTTTCAAACAAATGTGAACAATTTTTCTACTTGATGTCTCCAATTGGGGCCAATTTGTACTAATGGACACTCCTAAAACACAAAAAAAAAATTAGTCTTTGCGGAAAATATTTTTCTAGAATGAAATTATGACAATCATTTGTATATCTATATATATATATAAGACATTACTAAACTTACATAAATAACTATACTTATACACCTTGAACTAAACCATAAATCATCGGACACGTATAAATTCGTATTTGAAGGGAAAAAACAACACAGCCCCCAACACAAATAAACTTTTAGTTGGTCGTTTGCTCATTTTGTTGCCTTTTAACTATTATTCCCTGGGGTGTCGACCTTAGGCTTTTCTATCTTTTCGCTCCATCTAATGGGATTTGTCACGTAAGGGTGAAATCCTGTATTTCATATCAGTTCTCATTCCCTTTAAAAACACAAAAATGTATATATTCTTCTTCAAACGTAGATTAGAATTCATTTTAAGCTTTAATTTTTTATTTCCCTAAACTTTTTTAGAGGAATTCTTTTTTATACTGAAAAAGGAAAACTACTTTAAGTATAACTATTTGAAATTGATTAGAAAATGGCATATTTTTTCCTGAAGGTTTTCATTTTTGCGACCAATGTTTTTCTTTTCGAGTCCTTTCGTTTTATATAATTGTTGGTCATTAGTTTGGTGAATTTTTTTCGCTTTCTTGATGGCGACAAATAAATGGCATTTTCATTTCTATAAATATTAATCTAAATTATGGCGAAAAAGCTTACTTCCATAAGGTGTAACCCTTTTTGATGGTAGTTTATTTTTAACGAATTTGCGGAAGAAGTCACAGTCTGAGTGATAAATGTTAACCATTAGTCGAATATTATAATAAAGGTCAAGGTTTTGATAAAATTGTGATGTTCCAGTTTTTATGTTAATGAAAATTGAATTAATTATTAAAAATAGATTTTGTTTATTTATAAAACTAAATTTCGAAAATTAGGTTTTTAAGAGTTATTTCATTATAAATACAGTCTGACCCTGATTTGGTATACTCATAAATGTTGGTTAAAAGCTTTGTTTTTCAAATGAATCACTAATTTCGAAAAGGGCTCATGTCGGTTTTTTTTTACTTTTCGCCGTTTTTTTTTTATCTTCACATATAGACGCATGTTCCATTAGCAAAAGGGGCTCATAACTGTTTTCCAAAGTGGACCTTCTCGAAACTAATTGAAGACATTTAGCTTGAACTATTCCATTGTCAATTTTAATTTGTCATTTCGGAGACTACAAATGGACGTGTGCTCAAAATTCGAAGAAATTAACTAATAGTTCATAAGGTCATTTAAATTTTATTCTAGAATCAAAGAAGTTACTGAAAAATCTCAAGTTGTTGATAGTGCTCATGAGTTTGGAGTTTGATTATATAAAGAATCTCCCACTGCCAGTTCTGCGATAATATGAAAACGGCGAAAGCAACTTTCTACTCCTACCACGAGGTTCAATCATGTTTAAATGATTATATTAGTTAAAACGTCCCTGAAGAAATAACGGAGTTGGACTTGTTCTGCGACGAATGTCCGGGAAATAACTGACTGTCTTATGACAAACATTCTTTAGTATACCATTTTATTACTAAAACCACCTGAGTTCTTGAATCAATTTTGAAAAGCGCTCATCTCGGAAAATTGTAACAACTGTTTTTTTCGGCACTCTTATATTAAAGAAAACCATTTCAGTATGTTATGATGCAGTCCAATGGTTAGCACTTTCAAAAATAATTGCGGTCTTAAATTCCATATAGTTTGGCAAAAGCTCAGTTTTTCGTGTCTCCTGAACAATTTGAAAATTTGAAAAATTCGAAATTGGTAATTCAAATTATATAAAACAACAAATCTAGGAGGACTGTAATTTGAAGAAGTCAGGTCAATTAGAATTATGTATTTGTAAGACTTAAAATTAATCTGGCCACCAAGTTTATATCATTAAAACACTTTTAGCAGGATTTTAATTTACTAAAAACTTTTTCTTGTTAATTTTTAAACATTCCATAGAGAAATGTTTGCAGTTTTTTAAAAATGAAATTTTTCTTTTCTCTTTCAGGAATATCATCCAAATACTGCTTCATGTTATGTGGTGCAGTATAAACGTTACAATTCATATAATACAGAAGACACGGATGTGTCGACTGCCATACTTTAATCGGAGTATTGGTAAATCTTTCAAATATATCTCTAAAATAGGAAATTAATTAATTAAATTATGATTAATAATATTTTTGAAAAACCAAAAAGCTACACATAAAAAGAAAAAAATTTAATATTTTGAAATTCCATATTTTCAGAAAATACTTCTGTTTCTCTTCAGAACCTGTTATAGCTGCCTAAAAAACAAAAAAAAAAAAAAAGAAAAACTCATATATTATATTATTGTAAATATATATATTAAAAAAAATTAAGAAAAATATAAAAAAATAACATTTTAAATAAAAAAAAATATATAAAAAATTTTAAAAAATATTATTAAAAACAAAAAAAAAAAAAAAAAATAAATTATATATGTATTTAAAAAAAATTGATGAAAACTTATTTAAAAATAAAGAAAACATTTCTTGTAAATAGTATTTGGAAGAAAATGAAAAAAATTTTATTAAATAATAAAAACATTATAAACATTTACTTAATTAAGAAAATCAAAAAAAAAATATATGAAAAAAAACGTCACTAAATGAATAATTTTTAAATAATTAAAAAATCTGTATAAGAAAAAATTTATATAATTATTAAAAATCAAACATGAATTATTTAAATGTAAATTTCTTGTATAAATGTAAAATTTTTAGAAATGGAAGGAAAAAAAAAACAATTATTTAAAGTTTTCTTTTTTTCTTTTGGCCACACTGGATTATGTTCGATGAAAAAGTTTTACGCCAAAAAAAAATATATATGAGAAAAGCAAATAGGAAAATATGAAAATTATATGAGAAAAACAATGGTGAAAATTGCGAGCTGATGTATAAATTATATTCTCCAAGAAGGACACACACGACAAGACTTTTACTAATAACTTATATGAAATATGAAAATGTTAAAGTGTGATGAAAGGAAAAGCGTAATAATTTAAAAAGGGAAAAACGATGAAAACTTAAATAAGAGAATAATCCAAAAGAAAGAAAAAAGAAAAGCTTAAAATGTGATATTTTGTAAAACTCCAAGAAAATAAAAGAAAAATGTTATAAAAATATGAAAAAGAATTTATTTTTCTAAATCATTTCCTAAATCTCTTTTTTCACCAAGTTTTATATTTCACTTAAAAGTTTGGTTTTCCATATTTTACAGGGTTTTACTAATTTCTAAGAGAAAAACAAATTATATCATTTTGATTGATTATTTATTCTACACCCTTTGCGAATTATTAAGAAAATTGTAATACACCAAGTTTCTCCCATTTTTAATGTACGGCACTGGCTAGACACTTGCCTTGAATAATTTAATATTATCTTCTCTGGATGCTGCAGCATCTAAACAAGATATAATCGGATATTACACTATCTATTAACAAGCTAGACAACCGACACTAGGAGGCACTTTTAATTCTATACCGTTATGATGGATAACTTTAAATTATTAGTTGCATTTCTTTTTTGTTGTGATCGATTTCATTTATCTGCATTATCGAATTGAATTTTCTGACACAAAGATTGATTGGTCTGCATTGGAAATCATAGAATCGTCCCATGTTTTTCAGAACCAAAGCCATACCAAAAATGAATCAGCTTTCATATTAATGATTTAAATCGAACCAAAATCGAAACTAATTCGATATGGTTTTAGGTTGGGTTCGGTGGTGATAACTGAAAAAAGAATCTACAGTTTTGTAATTTTAGGTACTTTGCTGAATAAATTTTATACTCGTAACTTTACCGCATCCTTGTCCTTAAATTTCAAAATAAAAAATAAAAAATATAGTTTCTGTTTTTGATGTGTTTTGTGGAGGTTTCTCGGTTTCGTTGGTGTATATCAAATTTTGAAGGCGTTTTTGTACCATAACCGAACTACAACTACAAATTTAATATTTTGAACGCCAAAATCCAAACCTCAAGATAATCTTGAATCAAAACAGAGGCCACAGCAAAAGAAGATATTGGTTTCCACCTCGGTTCTGACACTCGCCTTAATTTGGACTAGCGAGAAATTACAAAATCGTTTACACTTTATTATCAGAAATTCGAAGAATAACTGTCAGATATGTTAATAACTCATGTCATGTAATTATCCAATAAAGGTATTTTATGTTCATCCTTCAAGTCATATGTTATCTGCTAATACATTAAAAAGAATCAATTAATATAAAACAAGGACTTTTGACCATAAACTATATTACCAAAATCCTTTGATAAGAACTGGATTACTATGTTCTCTAGTATTTAAAATATTTAATAGATTCATTTAATTTTTAAAAAGATTATTTCGAATTGCACTACATTTTGTAGTCAAAGTTTTCCACAAAATTCGTACTATAATTATTACTTAGTGTCGCTTTTAATAAGATAATTACCAAAAGAGGATAATTTAAATAATTATAAAGACTTTAAAATTTAAAATAGTTATAATTATACCACTTTTATTTCGTTGTTTTTTTTTTTTTGGTTAGTTTGGATACAGTTTTCATTTTAACACCTTTAAATATTTGAATAGACTTAATTTCCGTTGCTTTAAAATTTTATAATATGAATTTCCTTTTCCTTACATGTTTATAGCGTTCATAGCGTGTTCTATGAATGAGGTTTAGTTTATATAGTTTCTAAGAACGATGCTTCAACATATTAAGTAGGCATTGACATACATTTTTCCTACCAATTAAAAAAAATACATATATAAGTATATCGTTATTTGAATAATTGTTTGTTGAAATAGAAAAAGTTTTATTTAAATGCATAAAACATTTAAAAAACTTGAATTCGAGATTATAATTTAATCGCTTAATTAAGGAACGAAGCTAATATTAAGATAATAGCTATAAGTATTGAATTGAGAAACTGCTACAAGTAAGTATTAGAAGGAAAACGATTTATTTTTTATTAATAAAATAAAAAAATGACAAAATTTAATGATATTAAATATAAATAATATTTAGTGCGTATCATTCAATTAAGTATTTAGTAGTAATCGTAGTAGGTCCGCAATATGATCTTGGTGCTGGAGCTGGAATAGCCAATGTCATTTGAAATAATAGCAAAACAATAATGATGTACGCTTTTAAGGATTTAATTGAACTTTACTGGAAACAGGGCGTAAATGAGTTTCATTTTGAATTTGTTTGATTTCTTTACAGTACACTGACTGGGATTGGCGCAAACAGACCTCTGTCGGTACTGTGGAGACATATGAGTGGCTGAAGACATCAAACACATTTTATGTGAATGCTCAGCTCTCTCTCGAGCTCGTAACAACTTTTAGGGCAACCAATTCTTCGGGAATTTAGGGATGCTTCAAGTGACTTACATGAGCAGTCTAATGAAATTTTGCAAAAAAATCAAATGCTTTGAAGAGGAATAGGTTTCCCAATAGGGTAACTCTTGGTCTCGTAAGGATCACAATGGGCCCATAAGGTGCTTGGTGTTGTACGCAATACCTCTACTCTACCTACTTAGCTACCTTACAGTACACTGACTTAATATGAATCTATTTCGAAAATAGAAACGTTTTTAAACAATAATTCTTAAGAAAAATCACGACAATGTCACGGAAAATTCAAAAAATATCTGAAAATTTTAAGTTTTGTCGTGAAATATAGTTATTTTATACAAATTTTGTTATAATGGTTTCTTTTTTCTTTAAAAATTTTAATATAAATTACTAATTTCTAAAAAAAAAACACACTAGAAAGTTTTGTTATTATTTTCAATCACTTTAAAATAAACTCAATTTCGGTTCTATTCACTTAACTCGATTAAATAAGTTATTTTTCTTAAATTCTCCAAGGAGTGTAAGTCTAATAATATTGGTGAATTAAAATCATAACAAATATAAAATAATAAACAACAAATCAATATTATTTGAGAAATGGTACATGTTAAAATATATTCCACAGAATCCATATTAGATTTTGTATTTTTAATGAAAAATTTAACCGCCACAATATGTACCCCAAAAGTATACATATGCATAATCTATAAAGTAATGTTTACGTAAAACTAAGCAAACTTTAATCTTAACACAGCCAACTACGGTATTTTACTTGGCTTTTCTTTTCGTTTCACTTTACAAGCAAAAAAAAAGGAAGACTTGGAAAAAGGAATGAAAAGCAGAAAAGTGTATACCCTCTGGGAAAATTGAATTACAGAAATGCTATTTGCAGAAGAAACTCCCAAAAAGATCTTGAAAGAAGCCAATATTGAGATCTAAACAAACAACAGTCTCAAAAATTCATCCCTGTTCGACATACTATATATATTTTTTTTTACCTTATTCCCACTTTTCCATAATATTCGGTTTTTTCATCTTCTTGTTATTTTTTTTTTTGTTGCTTTGGGCTTGTTATCATAACCAAAATATGTTTGGATGGCTGAAAAGAAAACAATTGAGGGTGGTTCATTTCATTTTTGTATCAAATCGATAGATAAGTAAAACCATCAGTTAGAAAAGTCGTTGCCAACATTTGATTAGTATGGTATATTATAGATAGTAGATACCAGTATTGGCTATGATAGCTAGATTTTCGAGGAACCAGTAAGTAAAACAGATTTTAATGAATAAACTTTCTTATGATTACATAGTCAAAAGATTTGAAGTAGCCTTTTTGACTTTCATATATGACTAGTTAAAATTGTTCCATTGATTCCAAATTTAATCCAAAGGTGGCTTAGATTTTAATACACAAACAATTGAAAAGGAAAAGTCAAAACCGACGTGACGGTGAATTAAACCACAGAACAAAATATCATCACTCGATACCTAACATAGGTATGAATGAGGCTTTTTTACTCACGGAGCCAGAGTCTTCTCACTTACTCAAAAGCAATTTGGTTTCGTTGCCACTATTTTTTTTTTTTTCAATTTTATTTCCTACAGTTTCAGCTAATCTTTGCCTAATGAATACAATCGCCTCCGGTTGCGTTTTAAAAATTCCATGGTTAAGTTAGGAGCCTTTGGTAATGAAAACTCACATCTAAAATTTTAGTAATGGAAAAACTGAACAACTGAAAAATGTTGGACCGATGTTGATTTTAAACATAGATTACTGGAAATTAGTATGAAACTCTATCCATTTAGCCAGTACCTTCTCTTACTTAACCAATTCACTTTTGTCGCCACTATGGTATTGTATTGAACTCGATTACCCTTATATATCCTATGAACTTTCATTCTTGAAGAAATGTTTGCCAATTGCTGGGTTAATGTATCCACCAGAAAAGTGAAGTATTTTCGAGCAATATAACATCACCATGAACCAAAATAAAAGTAGAAAAATATAACAACGTTGTTTTTTGTTTTCTTCTATATTGGTTGGATTGGATACTCTCATCTGATATTATGTTTGTCGAATAGATATTTTGCAAATGTGAAAAAAAAAAGAAAATAACACCATCAATAAAAACAACAATGTCGAACAAGAACAAAGGGCTTATAGTATAAATCGAATTGAAACGTATCAGATGACATTCTCAGGTATCAACAACAGAATTAAAAGACGGAAGAAAAATACTAGAATATTTGAAAGGAAAACAAACATTTTCAATAAAAAAAAAAGGATCGAATCAATAAATTTATTATATTAGATTCTATTCTCGCTATGGTGACTATTATTTAATATAATATCTGTTTATAAGGAGCGTATAACTACAATAATGTCATCACCAGAAATGGACAGAAATCAAAAATATTTGTATATGGGAGCCGCCCTAATATGGTGGATGAAAACACTATTAACTGTCATAAAAATTGGATTCGAACATGCAATCTGTTGGTCTTCGATTTACAATAAAGACAACACACAAAAAAAAAGCCAATAGAAAACTATATATAACTCCATTACAATGTTGTTAGCTTTTTGTGTGTTTTTAACTCCTGTTGAGTCGACAATATATGTTCCAGCAGGACATTCACACTTCAAAGTTATAAAATTTAATATGACCTATACAAATATATTGTCATGAAATGGGAAATTTTGGTACAAAAATTACATCGGTATTATTATATGGAAAGTCGTAAAATATCAAATTTTATGATCCTCTCTCCAGACGAAAGAAAAACTTTGCTTTTGGTCATGTTTTTAGAAATCTCGTACACCAATTTCTTGAATGGGTTAAGAATTTTATCATATAAATATAGAGTTGCGTTGCCAAAAATCTTGTCCCATCAAATACTTAGTATTTACTATATATATGTATTGGCATCTTTAAAAATGCAACGAAATTTTATGATTTTTAATGATGACAGCAAATTTTTTCACTTAATGGAAAGGACTATCAAATTTTTTGATATATGATCTGATCGAATATCATACTGACAAAAAAAATTCAATGAAATTGGTTGGTAATTTGAAGCTACTTTAGAAAATTCTTAAAGTGGCGAAAACATAAAGATACCAAAGTTTTGTATCTGAATTCAAAGAACGTTAATTTCGTAGATTTACATGATAATTAGTTATTTTTTCAATGTCATATAAAATTAATATAAATATAAAATATTCTCTTAATAGGTTCCTTAATTAGCGCGATTATTTTCTAATGACTTTAATAAACAAAATTTTTAATGATATTTTATTGAGTAAATTTTTGGGAATGGAATTTTATTAAGACTTGAAAGTTTTGTGTGATAATTTTAAGGTCTGTAATATGATTAGACTGGACTTTAATTTTTTAGCAGAACTGATTATATAGTTGTCTTATAATCATTAGTTTTTATGTATATATTCAATTTTATTTGAGTGAATGTAATTGTATATATATCAAAGAACAGAAAAAATAGGAACTCGACAAAGGTTCTAATAGGTAAATTAAACGATTGAGAATTATGACTACATATAAAGTCTAGCTCCTAATATGAACATTTGTATATGTTTTATACTAAAGTAGGTAGATACTTATCCCTAATTTTAGAAACAAAAATGAACTTTTTTAGTAAATAACGTTGACTTTCTACTTGTTAATTTATATTCCATTAAACATCATAATTTTTTTATGGGACCCACAACAAACTATATTCTTTAATGGAGAGTTTTGGTGACTCAACCTTTTCTAAAAATGCATAATCCAAATGTGAGAAAACATACTTAGTGTAATTTAGATCCGTATATTAGATATATAGAGATATAGATAGATAACAGATCTTCCTTGGAATAACGCTTGCCTACTAACCTCGTACTGTGATATGTTTAAACTCATTGACCTGCAATCCCTAGAAAAGTGTCATCAGGTGGCTGATATTGTTTTTGTCCACCAAATTTTCAATGGCGCTATTGATGCTCCTTTTCTATTAGAAAAGATGCCGCTAATTATTAATGTGCGTTCCTTGAGGTCAGTGGACTTATTTAACATTTTGTACCACAGAACGGATTACGGGAAAACCGAACCAGTTTCTCGAATGCTACGTGCAGTTAATTTAAATGCTTGTAGTTTCGATTTCTGCCTTAGTAAAATCAATTTAAAGAAGCTCTTATATAATTTTAAAGCTTGATGTAAGCAATTTAACAAAAAAAAAAGAAAATTCAAATTCAGCAACTATCTGCACAAAAATTTGATAAAATCCAAATTTCAAAACTCTACTAATATTAGACAACATGTATCCACAATATTCTCAAACAGCGTATTTAGCACATATATAGTACGTCTTAAATATACTACTTCGAGACTGTATGTTATGCTGAAAAGAGTCGTTAAGTCTTATAAATCAACTGCTTGGGTTTCCTTCGGTCGTTTGGACTAGGTTCCATCTAGTTTATCAACATATAGTATAATTTTTCCTTTTTCTAATTTTTTTTTTTTAATTAATTTCTACAATTTTTATCTGATAAAAATTAATAACTATAAAAATACCATAGTTTTTTTTCGCAATTAATAATTTCCATGAAGAGTGAAATATGTACTACGTGTACATTACATTAAAAGTGCGTGACAAGCTCTCACAAAAGCTCTCCAAAACGAAAACTAATCAATTTTATATCATTTTTTTTTTCGTTTTTCTTTTATAATATGTAATTTCATTGACATTTACATTAAGGAGTACCTTTCTTTTCTAATCAAATAACAACACAATAAAATGATTTATTTTATTAGACGAAAATGTTGATTTCCGAACTATGAACTAAATAAATTCGAACGTTTTAGCGCTTAATAATCGAAATATGTAAACAAATATGAGAAAAAAGCTTATTCAATGTCTCAAAAATATTAACAAATAATATTTTCGAAATGAATTTTATTTTGTGTTGATTTTCTTTTATTAGATTTTCACGATAAATAATTATTTTAGGTAATATTTTTAGTAATTTCTTGATTTATTAATATTAATATAAATTACAACAATATAAAAGATGGGGTCGAAAGTATTTGAATAAATGTGGGAGGCGATGGGGAGTAAAGCAATGATGATGTTTAGCAATAGTGAAGACAGAGCAGAATATAAAACCTGATGAAAAATAACAATAACGCAAATAAAACCAAGTTCAACTATTATTTCTCTTTGGTTGAACCGCAATTTATTATCGGAAACTTGGAAAGCTTACAATGAACCTTCTGGTGTTAGCAAGCTTAAAGATAAAGAAGTGACCAGTAATGCCGCTTGTCGATTAATAGTTTTTGAACGAAGGCAGATATTATATCCTTAAGTCAGTTTAATAATAATATTTCATATCTATTAAACGGGTTCTGTCCAAACCAGTTCGGTTTCATTTGATACCAGGAAAAAAACCCAATAAAGACCAACTCGGAATGCGTTCAGTTTTCATTTATGTACACTAAAAACAATCTTCTTGGTTCCAGTATTCAGCGCATTAAAGATGGTGATCTTCCCAAATAATATTTTCTCGTAATTTTTAGCTAAATATTTAGAAATATTGGCTCTTAACCATTTCTATCTGACTTAATTAGAATTGACAGTTTACACCTAATACTTTTGGTTCATTCTGTAAATAGTTTTGACATCACTTTGGTTTTCTATAAAAAAAAGAAACAAATTTTCGATCGATCGAAATTTTTCTTGTTTTCCCTGTCGTTTTTCTTCTTATTTTTGTTTTTCCATTTTCAATTGAGTGACAACATTTTAGTTGAATTCAAATTTCCTTGAAGCTTATTTTTCTAATCGATTTTTGGCCAATTTACCATGCCATGAATATTAATTGGATCTAATTTATTAACTTGGGAATTTTGAAAAATTCCCGTTGGGGTTTTTCATTGCATCTCATTCTCCAAAAGGGAAAAAAGTAGAAAAAAATTCTGTTATTGGCAGATTTAATTAACCGTTTATTAAGGTTGCTTTAACGAAATAGAAAGAAGTAAAAAAAAGAAAAAATATTGGAAAATTCCTCAGGAAAATTAGAAAATTCTACGTTAAGGTTTGTCTCAACGAATTGATATTTATTCAATAATATTTAAATTTATTTTTAACACAAAAAAAAAAAGAAAAAGAAAATTCTTCAATTTCATTGTTGGTGTAATTAATTACAATTTTTGATTACGTGATTTGTATTTTTACCAAGAAAAACATTTTCGATTGGAAAAATTCATAGAATACTATTAAAACACTTTGGAAATTAAAAATTCAACCAACAGAAGAAAAAAAAACAAGGAAGAAAACTTTTCCGTAATTAATTTAATGAAAAAGAAAAAAGAATTATTTTATTCTTTAATATCGATTTTTCTTTTTTCGACTAATTTCAAATGTTTTTCAGTTTTTCTTTTGCTGATGCATTGATTTTCTTTGGAAGATAAATATCTTCGGGAAAATTGAAAAAGAAAGAAAAATGTAGCAAGGTGAATTGACATGTTTAACGGATTTTAAACTTCGAATTTCTATACCCTTTTTATTCAATTTGAAGAAACGCGATCCGGTTCTTTACTTTCTTGTTTTTCTGTACTATGTCATCTGAAGATTGTTGGCACAAAAAATGCCAGTAGTTTTTCCTAACTTCCAGAATTTTGTTCTTTTTTTTCTGGGCAACTAAAAACAAACGAATTCGAAGAAATATTCGAACATCGTTGATGTTATTACGTTCTAGATTTTACGAAATCGATTTGAATTTGTTTCAATTTGTTAAGACAAACTGCAAAAGCATTTAGTGGGTGGATTAATGAATTTCACCCAAAAAGAAGGTACATAATTAAAAAAAATTTAGAGGATAAGAATATAGATTTGGATAGATGCATGTTGTCAGCTTTTATGCCATTTTCAATAGTTTTGATACAAACTTTATTAAGTCTGATAATTTCTGTACCTTATTTAGGAAGTATTCTATGAGTGGGTCTCGGGCATAAACTGATTTTTGATATTTGGTTTTTTGATGCTGTCCATGATAAATAATATAAAACACGAAAACCTATATAATAAGTATATACGAAAATACTATTTTAATAGAATGAGAATAAGTTTTTCTTTTTTTTTTCTTCTGTTATAGTTTATATTCAGTTCGTAGGTTTTATCTTGATTTAGGTAAAGTCTCCATCGGATTACGTGTCCTTTGTTTTAAGCTCATGATAAATTTCCGGAGATATGGAAAACGACAAACGGATTACGACAGGATAACGATATAAATGATGTCTCTGGTAATTCATTGTTCACTCGTGTTATCCAAAATGTTTATTTTTGTCTAAAAACATGAATTACTTATATATATATATAAATAGGCGTATATATTATTTATATTCATAGTAAATATAAATTTTCTGAAAATATATATATATATATATGTTTCATTTTGGTGCTGTGTTGACGGAAAATTTAGAATGTAATGACGGATGAAAACATGAATGAATCAAATTTGAAGTGAAAAGTATACAAAATGAATGGTTTGGATAAATGTCATTCAGAACAAATAGAAAGATGGAAGAAAAAAAAACGAAATGAAACAAGACGACAAGGACACAAAATAAAATTGATATCATTCCAACATCCCTTCTATATATTTTTGATAATTTCCCAGAGACAAGATTTCTCTTTATCAAAGAGCCCTTCTCGCCTGTACGTACTAAGGTTTAATGGGGCGAAATTTTCTTTTTTCCTTTTATATATATTTTCCTTTTAGATAAAATAAAATATATACATTTTATAATTTCACCAATGCTGTAAGAATGATTGACGAGAATTGGTGTATTTAGATTATTTTATTACCGATATCATTGTTAAAGATTTTCAACGATGTACATTTGTAAAATATAAAGAGATATAAACGGTTTTTGTAGATGGAAAATATGAAAATAATTTATGAGAAAGAATTTCTAGAAAATTAATCTTAAGATTTGTTTATATCAAAACATTTTTTTTTTTTTGTTAATGAAATTATTAACAGAAAACAAGAAATAATAAAATAAAAAATGCGAGACCTGAAATTTGTTAAACATAAAATCTGATAAAAGTTAAATACAAATTGGATCATTGAGTTCAAAGAAATAAAGTTAATATCTTAAATTTGATTTAAATAATCATAATTGTAATAAATTTAATGTTTTTTTGTTTTAAATAGAATAATTCGTCAAATTTGATTTTATCATAAAAGTAATAATATTTAATACAAAGTGAAGTAAAAACGGTCTTAACATGAAACTTATTGAATTCAAGTTCTTCTTTTTATATATTTTAAAAACAATTATTTTCTAATGGAAATTCTTACCGATATTTTAAGTTTCATTTTAAGTTAATTAGTCTAATTTTTATTTTATCTAACTTTAATGTCTGCAGTACCGGAATTACACTTCTAAAATATGACCAACTACGTTTACACCGACAAATTTTTAGTTCACCTAACTAAAAGTTAGGTTTGGTCACACGTCTTTACACCGTACTAGACCGGAGTCTAAAGCAACGCCATATGTTGGCATTTTTTGTTTGAATTGCACTTGATTGGAATTTTAATTGATACTTCGCCAACTGTTCCCGAAATTTGGTAAACGTAAACAATAATAATTACTGCAGTGCCATCTAATCAGCTGTCAAAAAGTTCTTAGGTCGATTTAAATTTAAGGTAGGTCTGCAATTTAGGTGACTTAATTTAAGTTACTTTGGACGTGTTTACACCGTCATATTTAGGTCGACCTAAGCACTTAGGTCTCTTTTTAAGTCTTGGTGTAAACGTAGCCATTTATGCTTTGTGTATGTCTTTCTAAACCGTGATTTCATCGATATCTCCGGCAAAAATAATATTCTTTAAAAAGTATAATGGTTTTTAAATCCTAATTAAATTCTTCGTCGAATATGGTAAGGAAATTTTTTGTTTGGTATGAATTTGCTACGTATTCCAATTTTTTTTTTTTTACCATCGGAAGTTTTGTAAGTTATTTAAAAGAAATCCTTTTTAATATCCGGGAAAGTTAATAAAATATCGAAATTAATATTTCACAAAATTATTATAATAAATACTTGTATAACTCCAGTAAAAATATAGTACATCGAAAACGGATGAAGTCCATTGAAGACCACTTCGATGTGTTGGGAACTTCGAATTTTTCAGCATGCATCATATTCAATTATTAGATAACCGTCGAGATTTCTTGATATTTGGTGGTCTTGCAAACAAATTGTAGTAATATCACATTTCTATAAGGCTCCGGTGGTTTTCGCAATCAACTTGCATCTTTGGATATAGTTAAAAACGGTGAACGACCG
The DNA here is from genome assembly GCA_963422695.1 of Xylophagus ater. Lineage (NCBI taxonomy): Eukaryota > Metazoa > Arthropoda > Insecta > Diptera > Xylophagidae > Xylophagus > Xylophagus ater. Next base: position 8,031,407 of record OY730478.1, read on the forward strand.
ATTCCACTCGATAATTCCATATACTTGTATAATAAAAGTTTAGCTTAATCATTATATTAAAATTAAGTTATTTTAACTTTAGAACCGTTTTGGTCGTATATAATATAATAATTTTTCAGTAAATTATTATCTACTTTAAAATGGTAAAAATATTAAATTTATACTTGAAGCATTTATTATATGTTTTGGTAGTTAAAATTGGAAAAACATTTATTACTCGACACCACATCAAAATTAATGTCATGTAGTTTTTAATAGTATATTTAAATGCTGCACTTTATTCTTTATGTTTATCAAAATATGTTAGTACTATTTTGTGTACAGGCACACGACTTTGTATTTATCTATATTTATATTTATATAATTGATTTTCATAGCATTATGTTTTTATTAAATTAATGTTTACATTTGGTTTATGAATCCTCAAACAAATATACATGTTACTTATGTATGTACAAGGTGTATCCAACTAAGTTATTTATTATTTATTAGTAAATTACCACGGTTTTTAAATGACTTAGTAGTCAGATACATATAATTTCTTTGGACCTCATCAATGAGTTGTAAAAAACAAAGATGAAATAGCTTTCCTTAATCATAAACTTACTCGGAGTGGCGAATTTCAAGTTGTAATTTTATAAGTGTTAGAACCTAATTCTAGTAACGTTAACTAGTCAAATTTCAATGGATTTTATTTAGTGTATGTTAAGAAATTCTACTAAAGATCGTGGTCACCCTGTTATCCATATATATGTATATATATTTGGAAAAATTATGCGAAATGCATGTGATATTTTAGTTTATTCCAATTGTTCAATAAATTGGCAAATTTCATATGGTTGGAGCTTTTAGCTGTTATTTTAAAACATTATTTTCTTTTTTTTTTATAGACTGTAGAACCGTAATTCAATTAATGTATTTAATTTAACTAATTGTTGATTTATTAAAATGGTTTATATCGTCCTTATAAACAGTTACCGAGTAACATTTCATTTATAAATACATTTTTAAAAATTGTATACACTGAAAGAAGCCTGGTCGCTAGAACCCTGTTTTTAACTCAATTTTTATAGACAAAAAACCACGCGTTTTCTTATACTTTTAGGCACCAATATGATTTTCCCAACACTTTTTGAAGTATTGGTGCATGTACGAATAATAAGTAGAAGAGAATTTTTGTTAATATTTTAAGTATTAGTTCCTGTATGAATAGTGATTATTATTTTTTACATAAGTGTTAAAATTGTTTATTAAAGCTAGATTTACTTTTATCTCTGTTGCACTAACATAATGTAATTTGAAAAAAATGATACATAGCTAAAGAGAACCATATGTATTTTTAAGAGAATATTTTCTCTTTTGTATTTTTATTACGCTTTTATTTTTCTTTCATATAATAATTTATTTCTCTTCGTAAGCAGTAATTTTTGCCTAAAAATTATGACTTCTGGCTTTCAAAGTCGGAAGGAATTAATCACTTTAATTACTCGCTTATTCACTAACCTCGAAAACTAGCCATGCCCTAGTATGTACTAATATCACTGCACATTAGCCTCATCTTCTTCTTTCACAATAAAGCTCTTTTAATATCTTCATCTTCAATTTTACATGCAACAACACTCATTTTGTACATTCAAAATCGAATTCTGGTAATCACTTGCTTTTCTGGAGTGTAGAATTTATGTATAGAAGTGTGGAGCCTACTCGTTTATCAAAATGAATAATAATTATTAAATATTATTTAATTTATTGTGTATTATTATATTCTGTTAATTAGTTAAAAAAGATTTCTTTTAATTTTAATATCAAAACAAATTTTATGCTTTTTTCTTGTTTGTTTTGTTAATAAAACATAAAAAAAGTGAATAATAAATTATATGTTAATTTAATTACAAATAATTTTATAGTACTTGTTTTTTTATATTTTCTATTGTTTATTTTTTAGGTTGTTATTTTTGTGCTTTTTTTATGATTATCAATAATTTCGAAATGTTTATTATATCAAAGCTCATAACTTTTTTATCCCCATAAAATTCATTGATATGCGTTATATATATATATATATTTATAATAGTACAAAATATATGGGAGACGATTGTTTTCGAATCGTTATCGTACGATCAAAAACACCAACCTAATAAGCAGTAAATACGCCAACAAAAATAATATCTTAAAATATTGTACCAGATGTCCGTTTCTCAATTCTGAACAAATAATTCCTATATATATACCCTTACTATATATAGGAAGACTATGGTAAAGTAATGATGGGTGAATGGTTGCTATAAAAGAACCATAGAAGTTTATGGTTTCACAAACAAGGGTGTAGTATAACGATCAACAATTCTCAATCCGTATCGAAAACTCTTCCTTAAAACGAATAATGTTCGCCTTTTTTTTGGTTCTTCTTTATAGTCTCGTTTGCCCTTATCAAATTCCGCCCTTAACTATATATATATATATATGACTGTATTTATATAAATGTATATCAGAAAAGAATCTACACTTATTTGATATGAAAAAGTAGAAATCAGCTATCAATCCCTATTTCGTGGTATCATGACGATATCTCAATCACATTTTTGGGTCTGATTTAATTCCATATCATTGGGAATGGGATGGTTTAATTTAAAATCAAACAAGAACAAGAGTAGAATCTTTATTTTTACGATGTTCGTCTTATGTTTTAATGCGGGCTTTTTTCAGTGTCGAATTTTTCTTTTTTTCTTCTTCTTCTGTTCATCATCGGAAACAATACAAAATCACCACCCCAAAATAAACTCAACCTTATTATTCATATATAAAATATATTTTTTTTCCTTATTTCACGTGTTTTCCTTCTTTTTTTTAAAGGATTTTCTTTATGCTATTTTTCTTATTGGTTGTTAAGAATGGTGTACTTCAGATAAGGGAATTTCTTGTAAGCATTAAAATTATCACTATCCAAAGTCATATATGTGTATGTTCCCATATATCAGTGGATTGTACGGGTTTGTATATAGTATATCTTGTTCTTTATTTTATATTTTTTTTTTGGCATAAACTGTAGAACATGATAAATATATAATTTTTTTTTTTACCATCTAATGAGGTCCCCAGTGACTGAATGAAGATACAAAATAAATAAAGGACATTTTTTTTTTTCAAACGATATCATACTAACATTAAGTGAGTGCTTATTGATATAATGTCCTGTTTAGTACTATGTTGTTTCTTTAGAATATCATTCCCATAATAGTAGTGTACTATATTTTCTTTTATAATATTGATTATGTATCGAGAAGAATTTTTCAATGAAAAAACAATGGACAACAATATAATGTTTTCGGTTTAACGTGAATGTCATATATATCGAGTTATGTCTTTCACGATAAGGTAAGATATTTTGGAAAATTGGTCTCTAAAGAGTCGTTAAAAAAGTCATATTAGAAAATATATATCTTTATATATATATAATAATATCGTATTGTATAATGTTAATTTCATATGTATGATCCTTTTATAAAAGGACGAGAAAAAAGAACGAAGAAAAGGTTATCCTTTTTTGTGGACATTCTTCTTTATTTTTTCGTTTTTATAGCATTAGGCGTAAATATGATACAATATATTATAATGGTCGTTAACTGTGTTTGAATTTAATGGATGTCTTTTAGGTTATCAGCGTTATAGGCTTATTATTAGCTTGCCTATCAGTATACGGTTTTGACAACACATATATTTTTATTATAAAATGTGACCTTCTATAGTTTGAAATAAACGATTAAGGAACATACACTCAAAAATATATTTTTCAATATATCATAAATATAATATATTTGTTAGCTACTCTACAAAAAGATAAGTTAAAGTAAGCCCATTGGTTAGGATGTATATTCTTATGGTAACCAAAATTGACATTAATTGTGAATCTTAATTTAATTTGTAAGTTTCAAAAGCGGATCGAATAGACATCTTGAATAATGAAGACTTTTAAAGATTCCCAGTTTTTAAGAAATTATATTGTTATAAAAATAAAAGCAAATGAAGAAGAATGTCGATAAAAAGTTAAAAATCGTCAGCTTCTTTGTATTTTACTTTCATTGATTCTAAACTGCGGCTTGAATTTTGGTGTGAAATAACTAAGTTAAATTTGAATACATCATCTACTTGTATAGCGCTATTGATAATTTGATGGAAAAAAACAATATCAACCACCTGACGCCTCCTTTCCAGAGAACATAGCCTAATCAATTTTAATCAATACTCATATGGAGCTAATAGAAATGGGTCATTCCAAGGAAGGTCTCTTAGAGAAATTCGTACTAGATATACGTCAGTGAAAATATAGTATTATGTTTCTCAAGCCTTGACACTGTATGTATTATGTATTTTTTAGATTTATAAATTAAAATCCTGTTGTATAGTTTGCATGTATTAGAATAAGTTCTTATTTTAGTTAGTTCAGTTTTAGTCTTTGTGTATATTAGTTATAAGTTTCTGCTTTCGATTTGGATATGTTTCAAGTACCATAATGGACATAGATTCCGTAGCATTAAGAACCTGTTGATTCCCATATTTTTTGTTTCAATGTATCAAATTATTATTAATATTTTGTATTTTCCCTGAAGCGATACAATTTTTAGAATGATCACAATTTTTTAAATCACCAGATAATTTGTTCTTCCATGTGTCCACTAATTAGAGATTTCGTTCCACTTTGTGTGATTATTATTTTGTTCAGTACTTGTAATATTATGTAAGAAAGACTTATGTTTCTTTTTTTTATTAATATGAAGAAATATCTCATCCATCATCTATAATGTAAAACTTTAAAAAGAAAAGCACTCAAACAAATCACTTTTACATCTCAACCAAAAAAACAAAAAAAACATTCCTTTTTTTTTCTTTAATTTAATGAAATCCTGAAAACACAAAATTCTCATTCACATAAAAGGACAACTAAAAACAATTACAATTTTAATATTGTAATCCCAGCAGATGCTTTGCATTTAGTTAATAATCATCGCGTACAATTTTAATGAAATTTTTACTAAACAACAACAACCCAAAAAGAAAAACACCATTTAAACACCAAAAACAAAACAAAAGAACTTATTTCGGGTACCAATATGATAACTCACTACTACTCATTCCAATTATTACCAGCAAATTTAATTCAACTAATGAGTTCATCTGGTGAAATGTATCCTTAATCGACCTTAACGTGAAAATGCGCATCCTTAAGTAATCCGAAAGTTAATGGTACTCCAGACGACAAAACCAGCCAACCGATAAAATGGGCTTCTATATCGTTGTTGGTTTTGGTATGGTGTGATAAGGTGAGGTTATACTCAAAGTATTTAGTATATTTAGATATAGTACCTATTTCAATTTTGTTACTATTATATCACGGAATGAGTAATTTCTGTTGGCGGTGATTACGGTATAAGGATGGTATATTATTACTTTCTCTATCTAGAACTTCATTAAATTCAGGGCGTTTAGAACAAGACAATAAATTAATTAAAGCTTCGGTCAAAGAGCTATATCTGAAATTCACCCTAACCACAATTTTAAAGTTAACATTGTTTTGTTTAGTTACGTTGTTATAATACTTTCTCAAGTATTGAATGTTGTTTATCATTTTGGATATATATATATATATATACACTATTTTAATTTAATATACATATACATATGTTTACTGTTTTATTTCACATTTTAACAATCATAGAACATGGCGCCTTACTTTCTAAATTGAGTTTTATTGATTTCGCCTTAAGTCATTCTATATAGTGTTCTTATGTTGTTCGTGTGTCCTTTATTTAAAACGATTCATGCTGGCAAACAGGATTCGTTATGGTATATACACTTTTTACTATGTTATATAAAATTGGAGCCCTTACAAAATCAAAAGAAACAAAAAAAAAGGGAAGAACCTCAAATAAAGTTTTTTAATTTAATTTCGTAGTACTCTGTGTTTTGTGTTGTTCAAAAAAAAAAAAAGAAATTATGTTTCATTTCATTTAAGGACATTATGTGACAATTGCTGTTTTTATTTCATTTTCTGAGGAAGACTAGTGAAATGGTTTCAAGGGACAAGGTTTATTTTAACTACCTAAAACTTTAATAGGGTAAGAAGGAAGAAAAAAATTTTTTCTGATCCAAAGAAGAAATGAATTTAATGAAATAATAAAAAATTACAGTAAACAATGAAAATGTCTAATGTAATTACTTTCTTAGAAAGATTAAGTTTTCGAATAGAATAATGTGATTGATATGGATTTTGGAGAATTAGGTATATGCATTTGAGACCTTTCGTTTTGACAAGGTTCTTTAAGTGTCACAATAACATACAAAAGAAATGTACTATTCGAAAACCTCATCGCTGGATTTTATATCTTGGATTGTGCTCATAAAGTCCACATAGTGATGGACGTAATCTGCGAAACTCAATGGTTGGAAGAAAATATCGAAATGTAAATTTATATTATCAGATTTTTGCAACATAGCCCAGTCAATGGGTACTTTTACCTTGCAAAAGGTATAGGAAACTTCATATTTGGTACGATTGTTCAACTAGGTAAGTTATTTGAAATTCCAAGTTTTCGACCTTGGGGGGGTGCCGCTCGCACCCCCATACTGGTTTAAAGGGGTGGTCGCGATTATCTCGTTACCTGTATGAGATACGTTGATTGAGGACCATACAAAAAATGTAGAGCGAACGATTCTCCACATTTTTTACTTAACACTTTTTTTTTAAAGATTATAGTTTTGAAGCTAGAAAGTGAGCACTTTCATTAATTTCTTGGAAAATTTTATTTCTGAACGAAATTTCCCGCAGTTTATTAATTTGTTACCATTATATTTTACCTTTTCGCACACCACCGTAGAAGTAGAGTAATAGGTCGCGTTTTTTCACCGCTGTATCCCCAATAGGCATAATCCACGAAACATTCATCATCTTGTTGAAGATAATTAATGATTTAACTGCTTCAAGCTTCTTCCATTGAAGTTCTGGAACAGCTAATGTTGAAGAATATTGTTCGTCCGAGATTGTGGACTCTCCCTGAGAATTTTCCTCTTGCTCTTCAGGATCATAACCATAATCATCTGGCATTTGTAAAGTCAAAAATTGATTGATTTCAGATGGTTCACCCCCGCAATCGGGTATTATTTCCGGGATATTATTAAAAGAAGCAAAAATAAAATTTTCAGAGCCCAATTTAGGACGAGTTTTCGAAAGTATTTCAAATCAAATCATTTTCTGTTTTTGGTGCATTCGGTGCATTCGGTTTCAAATTTTATTTTGAAAAAATTTGGTTTTTTTTTATTTCTTTGTGAAAAATTATTTGAAAAAAAAAAAAATTTAAAAAAAAAATATCTCCAAAACAATATTGAACACATCTCACCCTTTCACTAGTCGCGAGTTAACTATCGTTGGGGGTAGATGTGTCGTTTTTTAAGGGAGTTTTTTTTAAGTGAGTTTTTTTATGAGTGATTTTTGAGTAATTTTTCTTTATTCGAAATAATTTTTTTGAGTGAGTTTTTTATGAGTTTTTTTTTTTTTTAACAAAGAATTCTGGAGTGGAATTGTCAATGAATTACGATTCCTGGGCTATCGATCGGGTATAAAGAATTAAAAATGGTTGAAAATATTGGAAAATATTTAATTTGTTTCCGCCTACGGAAAATAACTAAAGATTTCCTTTTAGGTAAGTAACTGCTGCTGATCTTGGTATTACATTTCTTGGTACAAATTTTAATAGAGTAATGATATTTCTGTTCAAACTAAACTGCAATTATGGCAGCAACTTCTCAGAGGGTATATTAGTTTTGTCACTGCATTTCTAATTCATTAAAATAATCATCGGAGAATGACCCCAAAAGGTGAATCTTAATCTCCAAAGCGTTTTCAATCCCGGGAGTCGAGATGTTTTACATTTCCTTCTTTTTATTAGCCTTTTTTAGATGAACTGAGTAAATATGGCGTATTACTCCACTTCTTAAAGATCTTTTGTATCCAATACTTGCAGAACAGTATTTGCCAAACGTTTTTTTACAGGTTTCATTCCTTTTGAAATGATTCCACACTACCGGCGAAATTTTCTTTTGACCTAGCCTTATGAAATCAATTTGTTATGTAACAAAACAATTCAAATGTAATCAAGTAGTTATGCTATTACCCGGGTAATCGAGTAATCGAAAAATCAATAAAATTTCCGAATACCCAGGTATTAGCTACTCGAGAGTAGATACACTAGTCGTAATCACACCCATGTCTCCATTCAACATATCGTATCTTTTCAGTTGGCCTCTCCAAAATATGCATTCCAATTCTTATGAAAATTCGCTCACTATTGACTGAATTAGAGACGCGTTTCTATTCTATATTATTTGTTTTAGCTACCCAGAAGTGTCGGGTCTGGTAAATGTCTCTAAAGCTTTATGAGGAGGGATAGAAACCGTTTCTTTTTTTTATCAAACTGATGATCTTCAAACCGAAAAATGGTAGAAAACTAAAAATTGATGTAAATATTGACATAATTTGCTTTAAACTAAGTTCTATTTCTTCATAGAAATCCATTGGGTAGTAATGATTATTTTGTAGTCCTCCAAAATTGGGTGTCCAAGTCAATTTACTCATTTTTTTACGGTGTAATACAGCGCTGTTGCCGAGACAAAATTAATAAACGTTTACCAGCGATAAGAAAATACAATTTGAATCAATATTTTTTTGTTTCCTGGAGTCAGGATTGAAGATATTTAGGAATTTTCCGGGTAAGATGCGCTAGTCTCAAGGCACTAGATGTGTAGAAAATCAAAAGTTATTATATGGATTTTTGCATGCCTGTTCGTTCCTTCGTTTACAAGATAACTTAAAAATGCGCTGTCAAACTTTAATGAAACTTACAATATAGGTTTGGCACTCATTCTCGACTAAACACAACTTACAGACAAGTTCTGAACACTAAATTTCGAAGATACTCCTACAAAATAGCATCCCTCTTTTATGCCCTATTGTAGGTACTAGTAGAGGGTATATTAATTTTGTCCCTAAGTATGTAATACATCGAAATAATCAAGGGTATGGTTGTAGGGAATCAAAAGTTATATCGATTTATGCATGTCCATTCATCCGTTCTTATACAAGATAACGAGAAGAACGCTTTATCCGATTTTGATGAAATTTACAATGTGAGTTGCTTATTCCTTAACTTGGTTTGGTATTGCATTTCAGTAAAATCGAAGTTATTAAGCAAAAACCAGAGTGATCAAAATGTTTTCTCAGTTTTTTTATATGGTTTTTCGGATTTATTTTGAAAATTTGTGAACCAATTTTGTTTAAATTAATTCTATTTGTTGTCTACATAAATGAACGACACTATGTTAGATTTCAGTAAAATCGGTCTAAGGATAGTGGAGAAAGAAATAATCCTAGAAGAAAATAAGCCTGTTCATAAAGTTTTTTTTGACGTACTTTAAAAAAAAAGTCATGTGTGCTGTGCACACGTGGTAGAAATGAAACCCTCGGAAAACTAAACAGCGAGAGATTGAGACGAGTCTCAGGGGTAGGATAGTTATAGGGTTTATTTATTAAAATATTTTTACCAAGTTTAAAAGTTATTTTAAATTTCATTATTCACACTCTCTGTTTTCAGTTTCAATAAATGACACGAGTGGCTTATGATAACTAAATTGTGAAATCAATGATTTGGTTTGGATTTGATCAATATATCTTTGAAATACAGCGTCAATTACTGTTTTCGATATTGTTGTCGAATCAATGCGACTACTGCACTTTTTTAAATTGAATATGGTGTTGAGGAACTAAATCAAAGGGAGCGTTGTATCCAATGCAAAAAAAACATTAAAATCATCGGAATTTTATCGTATTCTTTTTAAGAATACGCGAAATTTCTGGTGTGTACTTTAGTAAAGTTTCCAACGCGGCTAAAGAAGTTTTCACTTAAAAAAAAAACGTATACTGAATTCGATTTTCCACCCCTTTAAACCAGTATGGGGGTGCGAGCGGCACCCCCTCCAAGGTCTAAAACTTGGAATTTTAAATAACTTACCTAGTTGAACAACCGTACCAAATATAAAGTTTCCTATACCTTTTGCAAGCTGGAGCCATTTTTTACGCTCTATTGACTGGGTTAACAGTTGCTTTTATATAATCAAGGAGCTGTATTCAAGCTCCAAATTCTCATTGAAAACATGACAATTTCAACTAAATTAATTTCATTTTATCGAATGCTTTTAAGCTTTACTACACAAAATTAAATTTAACAGTTGAAACCTGGTTACCAAAGTCATTTAAATTCTTGCCCATACAGTTGTGCTTGAACCCAAATTCTTTTCTAGTCAATGGTCTTAACTAATGGATTTATGGCTGGTCAAGAACTAATTATCATTTTAAGTTTTTGTCAATTATGTTGAAGTTCTCTAAGTTAAAATTAAATGAAATCGATATGATACATTTATGTTCTAAATAATTGTTCTATATAATTTATTTTTCTTCGAAAAATTCTTTCTTCCATAATGAAAACAAATTGTGAACAGCATGTCTGTGTCAAGGATTATACTTATATCAATTTACACATAAAGTCCAAGTTCAAGTTAATGTAAAGAAAATGTATGAAGTTAGAGATTATTAGTGAACTCCCAAAGGGCAAATACGAAATAAATCGATATTGAATGTATGTACTTTATTTTTTTTTTTTCTATCTTAAGTTTTTAGAAAAAAGAAAATGTATATCCTGTTTGCTGATTCTTCTACTTGTAATCATCATTCGGAAATTGACATTTTATATCATTTGACTGCTTGCTAACACGCCCTTATTGGACACCAGCAAAGTGTATCATTATGACCAAATCAAACATGATAGGTACAAAACAAGAAAATACAAGAAATATATATTCATTGGGGAGATTTTCCGTAGTGTTTTTTTTTCTTATATATATATTTTTCGTCTTAATGAGAAATTTGCTATGGTCGCAAATAAATCGATTGACAGCAGTATAGATTTCATCTCATGAATACTAAAATCATTGACCCATGCTGGACCCCATCGGGCTCTTTTGTACATAAATATAAGGAAGTAAAAGTGAAAAGGAAAAAAAACAATATAAAAGTGGGATGAACCAATTGTATAAAATTTAAAAGATGTTATGAGGTAAATCGTCGTTTGTTGGATGTTACATGACTATGTACTGTAATTGTAACAATATAGTATATATCCCCAGGGATATGTTAGGATTGCATTGAATTTATATAGGATTTTACCCCAAATGATTGTTGGTTCCTGTTTTAATATGGTTTTCGACCCCCAAAACAAACGGAAAACGTGAAATTTTGTATATCAGTTAATAAAGCTTCGTTCCGTTTCTCATTATTTATAAATTACATTATCGATGATATAAATGGAACAGATGCTGAACAGTATTTTAATAATTAATTTAAAAATTTCCCTCATATCCGTAATTTAATGTTGAAAAGAATTCATTTATAATTTGAATTTGGCATTAAATTTGTGAAATTAAATTAAAAGAAAGTTCGTCTTTTTCTTTGATGGCATAAAGATTAAAACAAAGCCTAGAGATTTCAGGTATATGTGAACGATACTTATAAGTATGACTTTAGATGTCATAATAAAATTTGTTGAGGACGAATAACTTTAAAGGATTATTTCAGTATTTTCTAAATAGTATTGTAATATAAAATTCTTTATTTAGGAGCCGTGAATCCCCAGTGTTCGTGTAGTCTTTCTTGGTAACGACAGGATGTCTTAACATGGATTTGAAGTTTGTCACTGGCAATTAGGAATCTATTGTTTAAAGTCAGTCTTTGGTTATTCTCGCTTCGGGTACTTTCCTTAGTTAGTCTATTTTACCAAAATTACGAAATTATTATAAACTATTCCAGAAATATGGAGTTATATATATTATAAATAGCATTATTTTTCTTTAAATGGTTTAATAAATAAACAGAATAAAAAAAAGACAATTGAAATTAATGAAGTTCAATTACTTCGCTGGAAATCCACGGAGGACAAAGATTTAGATGAAATTTGCCAAATAATAACGAGTATCAAACATAGAAATGAATATTTCTACTGGTTTTCTATCTACAGACTTTATACGATTACTTCTAGTCTAAATATTTCATTAGAAAAAATGAAAAACTAAATTGATCTAAAATTGCATCAAATGCACCGAAAGTATATAAACTATACAAATGTGTTTTTAATTTAAAATAAAACAATCATGAAATATTCTCAGTGTATAAAAAGTGAACGTCTACAACATGTTAGATTCTAAAGAATCAAAGCTGTATAGTACGAGCTTTATTACAATGTAATTGTTTCATCAAGCATAGTCAGTATGGAATGCATTCTTCTAACTATTGTATATAAAGCTATAATAGAGATAGATCATTCTAGACCTATAGTGTTACAAACTGGCCTAGTTTTCAGGTTTGAAATGTTCCTATAGTAAATATTGAATAAATGTATTTATATATATGGAAGCCCGTTTAGATCGCGTGCATTCGAATACGGAAAATGAACTACATATTTGTATATTAGTAAGGTAAGTTAAATTCCATATGGATTTTGATTGATTTTCATGTCTTTTCATCCTGAAGTAGTTCAAATAATATACGTCGTGTACTTTATTGTAAAAAAGAATTGCTATACATATATTGAATATAATGAATATTTTACCATTTATGATATCATATCACAAAATGTTGTTTAAATTATTTAAGTATATATCAAATATTCTCTATACGAATAGTATTTCCGATTATATGGGGTTTTGTAATAAGAACTTTTTTTCAATAGGGTTGTATTTCCTTATGATAATAGTTTTGTCATTCAGTTTTTTGACATAATTGAAGTAGAAGGTCTTTATTTGATTATAATGAATTCAATTTAGCTCGAAAATCGCATGTAAATAATTCAAATCCATTCTGAAAATTCAAGAGCAATTATTGAATAATCATTATATTTATCTCGTGTCACTGTTTGGTGTCCTTTATGCGCTAGTGGCATCATTGGGCGCGTAATTCGTGAGATAGAGCTACAACTATGCGAAAATGCGATCGAAAATTTTGTCAAAAGAATAGTAGATATCTGCAAACGTTGTATATATTGGTTTTCATTCATAAATTGTAGAGTCTATACCAGTGATACACAACCTCCTAACCGTGGGTAATACACTTATCCGCGACCATATTTTTCATTACCCAATCCCTTTATTTATTTTGCACATTTTTTAAAAATTTTTATGATTTTTTACGAATTAGCAAAAATTATATGCCGGCCCTAATTCTTAATTTTAGCTTAAGTATATGGTAAGAAAAATTCAAAGAATTAAGAGGAAAACTTGAGAAAACTGAAGCAAATAACCTCAATTTAATAGCAACTTATTGGTCGTCAATTCCACCAAGATTTTCATGTTTAAAAAAGGTTGGATTTGGTCTAAAATCGGCTCTTAGTTCCAGCTATATTTGTGAGCAAATATTTTGACAAATGAAATTCATTTTAAGCCCAATAAGAAACAGATTAACGCTGGAAACTTCAGATGTTTGTGTCAGACTATATGCAACATATTTCAATAAAAAGAATTCAGAATTTTCATCCAAAATGTGTGTTTAATTTAAAAGTTTAAAAAAGTTCTTATTGAAAAACCTGATACACTAGTTACTATATACCAGGAAATGTTTAGAATTGAGAAAATTTCACCTTTAACATTGCGCACGCTATACAGGAATGCCATTGAGTCGTATATTAACTGAAATATCAAGGAATATATAGCATAAAAAAGGAGGGTGGTCTATAAATTCTCATAATCATCATCATCATATAGATTTAAGCATAAACACAAATTATATTGAACTTTCGTGTTCAACATACAAAATGTAACTGCATAAAATATCATATATTTTTGTATATGCAAATGTATGGATATATATTTAACAAGAGACTAGGAATTTTCGAGAAATATGTTATTTATCTAAATTCTAAATGTATGAAATATTTATGCATCATATGTTGTACTTCTTTATGGTGTTTTTTTTTTTGTTTTAAATGAAGAAATTAAAAAATTATGGGTGAAAAATTCTCTAAGGTGAATACTATGTACATGACAACATATTTAGTATAATAAAATAGTTGGATCATCAGACATCAATAATAGGAATCTATTATGTTTAATCAGAATTCAAATAGCGTTAATTTACAATTAATTGAATTCAGTTCAAATTCGACAATGCGATAGTTTGTAAAACAAAAAAAAAACATTTAAATTATTGATTGTGATTCGGTTTTAATAGAATTTCTGCCCCAAAAAGCATACTTTAAATTTTGAATTGCTTTAAATATAGTACAATCACGATTATTGTAAGTTACCTAAACGGAATTCGAGTAGATCATATTTTATTTTTAGTGTAAAGAAATTTTCAGAAATATGCTAAAATTTAACAATAGACTTTTGTCTCAAAATAAGTCAGAATTTTTTGAGTTTTTTTCTCTAAAAGACAATAGTAGTAAGCTCTCGAACAGTCAGATGCGGAACTCTAAAAACGTTGCATTAAGTCAGAATTTTCATCCATGTTATAACGAAATATCAATAGCGACTCAAAGCACACCTTAAAAAACTCGGACTTGAAAGAGATAGCACCTGCAGATTCTGCGAGTGGGGCGAATGCATATTCTCTCCGATTGTGAGGCAATACTTCGTAGGAGAAGGAAGCATCTGGGGGCATACTGCTTCTCTCCGAGTGAGATACAATCTCTTAAACCATTCCGGATACTGAAACTCCTAAAAGGAATAGGCCTGGAGGAGGTGCTGTAGAATGGGAAGTTAACCTGACTATTGCACCAAACGGAATAGATCTTAAAGGTTGCAGTACAGGAACACCCTAAAACCTAATCTAATCTAATCTAACGAAATATCAATTTAAATAAAAAGTTACTAAGCACAGACCAACTCCAGCGAACAACAATACTTAACATAAGAATCAAATGTTTCAATAGCAGAGATTATACTGTATTTTTTACTAGTTTCGATTAACTTAAAAATATAGTGTCACACCTTATAATTCGGGTAACTTCATAATTTTCCCTTAATCGGTCCCCGAATGACTTTCTGAAAAATTCTCATATTATACCGTTTTGTTTACCTCTATTTACCTCGATTTATTAAAAGGGCAACAAAAAAAAGAAACTTTTGGGTTATGATGCCTTAAGGGTTATAATGTTAAAAATAACAAAACTATGGCGTGACCTTATACACTTTCTTTTTTTAGTAAAGATATTATAATCAAAAAATGAAAGTTTTGTTCTATCCGTTTTGTTTTAGTTTCCTTTTGGGCTTGTTGGGGTGTTGGGTGTTATATTCATCGAAAATCTAAAGACCAGAAATATTTAAGGTGTTTTTTTCACACATCCTAGAATTTAATTTTTAGGATTTTATATCCTTTATCAAAAACTTCTTGATCATATGTATAATAAAAATCTATAATTTACTATATTTGATACTATTTTGTTAGCTTAATAACAGGCGTGGTTTTCTAAGAAAAGAAAACAGAAAATATTATATGATTTTTATTTGAATCCGGTTTTTGATTCTCTATTGTTCATAAACTTTTACAATTATGAAGAAAAAGGGTTGTAAACATATGTAAATTTTCAATTTAATATACTTCAGATATTTGTATGCTAAAGCAATATAGAAAATATTACATATGTTTCTTTCTTTTATGGACGTAAAAATATTAATTTTTTTATGAATTTGTCCCACGTCTCATATTCATATATTCGTTAGACGTGCTACTGTTGACCAAAAAGAAACGAGTTGGTTACAACAATCGAACAAAATCATTTTCTTGAATATTTCTTTTTTTATGCGTAAATTGGTTATTGTAGGACGCGAGGTCAATGGTAGATTAGGCTAATCAAAATTCTTTTTTTATTTTTATTATAGTCTTCCAAATCTTGTTTTGTGTAGCACATATGAAATGTTTCAGATATTTGTCTTATTATTATTATTATTATTATTATACATATTCGTTTTTCTTTGGGAGGTACTTCAAAATGAACCATCAAATTCAAAGTCGTTAAATTCATCGACAACAAGCTTAAAACACGTTCAAAATGTATATAAAATCGATTGACAATAGAGACTTTATCCGAATGAATATTATATTATCATGTGTGGGATCTTCTCTTTTTTTTAACGATAAGTATCGTTTTTATATATAAAAGAAATATATATTATTTCTACAATAAATATGGTATGTAAAAAGCTTCCGGATAAGAAGCTATGAAAATCATAAATTTTCAGTGTTGGCATAACGATATTGTAACATAACACTGGAACGAAATGCCCACCATTTGTTACTGTAACGTTTATTAATTTGAACAAATGGGGTAAAATGTTAAAAGCATTATATTCCTTGTAACATGCTTCAACGGTTTGGCCAAACAGTATTATAGCAGTACGTTTGTACGTGAACCAAACCAATTCAGTCTGGTATGGTCTGTAAAAATATTGTATATAGCCCAATAAATATACAAACAGTCTTCATTTCAAATTTTTCGTTAAATAGCCGCATCCAAAACTGTAACGAATACTATTCTTCTCCAGCACGCGAACACTGGAAATTTTCAAAACATATCTTTTTTATTAGTTAATGATTTTTCCATTAACTACTTGAGTAGAAAACCAATTTTATTAAGAACTAATAAAACTATGTTCCCCATTTGCCGTTTTCTTGACACGATATTTGTTTAACTTTTTCTAAAATCTCTTCTAAGAAAAATCCATAATTTTCATTTCATTGATTTCATTTTATATATTTTAGAAGTGAAAAGAAAATCCTATCAAGTTTACTTAAAAAAGGTTTAACTATTTTTTAAAATATTAGATGAACTCGTATAGTATCGTAGTTCATTTTCAAATACGCGTTTGTTTTTATTATCCTTTTGGTACATATCACAATTCTGATATAAAGTTTTTCTTCTTATTTTCTTGTCATTTCAGAAAAATTTATCCTTTTTCACAAATCTTATATTACTTGACTGAAGGATGAAGCAGAAAAAAAAGAGGAAACCAACCACCAATTGTCGTATCTTTACTCATCTTATGTTTTGCCTTCTTCCCATAGAATATATGAATAAAGTTTTGTGATGGTAAAAAATTGTTATTTGCAAATTTTGATGAATCTTCACTTTTTGAAGGCCCGGATTTCAAAAAAATTCTTTTCAGAAAATGTTCATTTGTGTGTTGCTGCTTGTTTGTCTGTCTGTCTGTCCCAAAATTTAGAATACATGATTAGTATTATATACTATATTTTAAATGCAGGAAAATGGTTGCTTATTAGAAGGAATAGATCTGAAAAGAAAGTCGGGTGATTTATGAAATACGGGATTCATTTTTATTTTGGAAATTTCTTAGCCGATTTTACAGAATTTAGTTGAACCCTTGTTAAAATTACAAAACCCACATAATCCCGACTAAAAAATATCTAATTCGACTGAAATTACTCAGAATTGATGAATAACGACGAAAATAGAAACGTATTTAATATGAGCCTTGATTCTCTTTTCTAATTTAATGTAATTTTGCAATGGGAACTGTTATAAGGTGAAGTTAAGGATTATGTTAGATCACTTTTTAAAATGGGCAAAATAAGATATGTCGGCAAATTAATGTAGATTATTTCATACAGAAAAAAGCATTCTTCCAGTGTATGTATTCGCAGTGTATCTTTTTTCGTTGAAGTAAGAAAAGTAACCCATTTCAGTAGATCGAAATCCAACAAACAGAACACACATATATTTATGTATACAATATATTCTTATACTAGCTTAATGTCATAAAAGTGAAATACTTTACACCGCATAATATCATTGTTACTGATCCCACATAGAAAAAAAAAAAAGAAAACAGGAAAACAACAAACTATATATAGAAGCGCCTTATTTATATACGAATCGAGCTTTTCTCATAAATTCAATGCTCAATTTCATAAAAAAAAAGACGGGAAAAAAATGAAAATAAAAATACATCTACAATGATATAAAACCACTCAAAACCCCTCACATGTATACATTTGAAAATCATTTTTTCTAGTTCATTGAATTTACATGTAACCAACATTCATAAGCCCAACATCCTCGTCTTTTTCGGGGGCGAAATATAATATAGTTAACCAAAAAGATGGCTGAGCTTTTGATACTATTCTTTATACAATATAATTTTTTTTTTTTCCTGTAAAGAAAGAAAACGAAATTTTTCTAAGTAAAGAAGGATTGGAAGTTATAATGTGATGAACAAAAAAAAACTATATATTTATACTCTTAGGGGAAACTAAGACGGTTTATACAAGTGGATGCTGGAAACTGAGATCATAAAAGGAACATTGTATCATCGTATAGCCTACTTCTGGACAAATGATCCAGAATTATTGAAAAGAAAAAAAAAAGAATTTTTTTTTTTATACACTTGATGGTTTGTCTTCATATCCTTAGTTTATATAATATACGTGAAGGAAAAACAAAAATCTCTCGACACTGAATTCTAAAGATAGAAATAATAACACCAAAAAGTTGGTGTAGAATTCACTAGAAGTGTGGTAATGTCATGGAATTCTATCATTCTCAAAGGATGTTTATTGATTTGATCCTTTTGTCATTATAATTATATTGGAATTCGATTTGTTCTCAACTAAATAAGCCAAGGGTGATAAATAGTTCAATTATTTTCTTCACAATTACAAATAAATTTCCGAAATTAATGTAATAGAATGCAATTGTTACGATGATTCGATATGTAGATTCTTATATCGTTGAAAATATTCTAGAATTTTGTTGTCTGAAATTTTAGGAAATTTGCATTTCTATACAATTTTAAATAACAAAAGCAGCAACGAATTTTACAATTTAATAAAATATTCAATTATAGTACATACAATACTTTATTTTCATATAAATACCAAAGTAATGAAATTCTTTGGTGTAGTAAATTGCGTAAAGTAATTTATTTTTATTAAAAATAAAATTTTGATGAAATTGGTATTTTCAAACATTTCAAAATTTTGAGCTTCTTTGAAAATCAATATTAATGAACAAGCTTGATCGTTTAGGTCCGTGTTTTCACATCAGCTACTATACGATTCCAATATTCACTAATATAATAAAATGGTTTAATATCGTATAACCCAACTAGAACACAGAAAAATATTTTTCGATTTGAGATAGTCCAGATTGCAAGAAAGTTAACCAGGCTGGTGATTTAAGTACATTTCTAAACATATATTCGAGTGTTTTGAATTTGAATATTTTTAAACGATCAATATATATAAAGTAAACACTTTATTTCAATATACGAACTTCTTTTTATTCTTCGTTTCTCTAGAAACGATCCAAACAAGACTGTTTCACTCAAGATCGTTCTCGGCATGTTTTCTACATTGATTATCTTCCTTAGCTCTGATAGCCATTCTACAATCATGACAAAAGCTTACGTAGGACTTGTTTCGAATGTTACCATGCAGCTGTAAAAACATGGTTACATTCTCGATAGTCCGTAAATTAACAATGATCATGTCGTCATTTTCTTTACATGAATTTGGTTTCTTGAATCTGATAGCATACATATATTATTTGGGTTGATAAACGGAACCGTTAATATCATAAATGACTGATGATATAAAGTTGACACTAAAATCTGCTATAAAAACATATCAAAAAATATTTTACATAAGCGCCTAAAAGTATGAAATATTTTAATAAATTGATTGAAAAAATTCTCTCAAAATGGGAAATTTCTTTTTAAGATATTATTTGTAATTAAAATTTGAATTAAAATTAGGTTATTTTAAGTATTTATATATTCATGCAACAAAAAGAAAAATACAAACAAAAATGAAAAATATAAGATTTTCCTTTAATTATATTCCGGATACCTAATTCCCGTTGCTTTTAAAAATTCCATATAAAAAGAATAGTCCTTAAGAAATTGGTATTTTGATTAAAAGAATTTCGTTTTTTTTTGTTTTTAATTTTACTTTTATTTCTAAAACAAAAAAAAAAATAAAAGAATTTTTCAAATTTAACAAGTTTTCCTAAATTTTTCAACATTTTTATTCCACTTTGAAAGTGATTTGTTTTTAATTCATGGAATTTTTTAATAAGAAAAAAGATTTCTTTTGAATTTTCCGTTTACATTACTTGAAAAAGAAAAACGTTTAATAATCTTTATTTTTCCTTTTTTTTTTTTAAATAATTCGTTTTGATTCATCTAAGGACATTTGGAGAGCAAAAATATCATTGAAATTTTCCAAATAAATTATTATAAAAAACAATTTTGATATTTAATTAAAAAAAATAATAATAAAGATTTTCTTTCATAAAATAAAATAAAAAAAAAACGATGACTCTTAAAAGATCGCCTCAAACTATTATGTGACTATATTTCTTTATTTTAAGTGAAATTTTCAATAAAATAAAAATAATGATCGTAAAAAAAAGGAAACTTTCTTTAAAAGACATTATTCGAACAAGGAAAATTCATCGTTAAGAATTACAACAATTACAAAAAAAAAAAGAAAAGCAAAAATAAAAGAAAGACAATAGGAAAATTTTTTCATTACTAGAATATTGTCATCATGTTTAGATCCTGAAATCCTCATTCCGCCTTTTTATTTTGTTAATTCAAGCAAATTAAAGAGAACGAATTGAAAAATTCGTTTTGTCCGTTCATTCATTCATTTCGTCCTTCTTAATTTCTTATTGTTTTGAAAGGAAACAAAACAGTTTGTAAACTAAAGAAAAAAAAAAAAGAAAAAAGCTAGAGAAAAGAAATCATAGTATCAGAATTATATATGAAATGAGGACCAAAAGCAACATGAGAAAATGAAATGAGAGTTGAAAAACAAAAGGACACAAAAGCTAGCAAAACAAAAAAGAAAAGGAAAAAATAGAAGAAAAAAAAACGACATAAAAGGGAAATTTTTTTAATTTAACTTTTCCGTAAAAATTTTAACATACAAATTCTTGACTAAACAAAAATACGGACGCCAAAGAAATCGCTTTTCAGTAAAAAGTTCTCTTACCCGAGAACACTTCCAATCTCATGCTTTCCAAACGAATATAATGTAAGATATTTTGTTTTGTTTGAAAATCTTTACGGAGGGATGAAATCAATATTATAAAGAAGGTTTTCACTTTCTCTATGTTTCGTATATTAAATGATTAGCACATTTAAAGGTTCAAGCAAAATGACGGATCCACGACGAATTCGCGACGTAATAAAATTTTCAATACATACGTTATCAATTGGACTGCACAGAACGCGACGCATCTACAACGGAATATTTTTAATACAATCTGAAAACCAAAACCGTGGAATTCGTTGTAGATACTATAATAATTAAAAAAAGAATTTAATTTTATAAACGTATAGTAACTTAAAATCGGCCTATAGCCCTATGGTAGAAATGGGACAGAAAAACTGTCAAAACTAATATTATTTCAAGATTTTTTCTTTATAACTTTATTCCTTCTTTTCAAAATTTCTTCTTATTTACAGGTAACCTAGACCCTGATAGCATAAGGCTAATCTGTAAATTTTATCCAAATCGGTGTATTAGTTTTTAAAGCACATCAAAAAAACTTGATAAAGAGGGTTATTTTCTCCTAGGATTATTTCTTTCTCCACTATCCTTGGACCCATTTGACTGAAATTTAACATGGTATCGTCTATTTATGTAGTTAATCTATATAATAAATTTAAACAAAATTGATTCACAAATTTTCCAATTAAATCCGAAAACCATAAAAAAACGACAAAACTTTCTGGTTACCCAGGTTTGTCCTTTGTACCTTTGCTACTCCTGGATATCCCTGCAATACCAAACCAAGTTAAGGAATAAGCAACTCACATTGTAGATTTCATTAAAATTTGGATAACGTGTTTTTGAGTTATCTTCTATACGGACGGACGGACGGACGGACGGTTTTTGAACGCTCGAACTTAATTCGGTTAGAATTATATAACTTCGTCAAATCCATAGATATCTATGTGAAATTTTTAGGAAGTTCAAAAATATAAGTAGGCAAATAATTGACTTTGTATAGTAACGGCGCAACACTGAAAAGTATGACTGAGTGTCTTCGTTGGCTTAGTTGGTAAAATGTTTTTTGTTTGATATTCAGCGGTGTCGAGTTCAAAACCCGGTTTAGGCAATTCAGCATATTTTTCAGTTTTTCATTTAGCTATATTTGTACCCTTCATATATATCAATTCGAATGGCATTCTTTCGCATCACGAGTATAAAGAAAGTTAGAAGTCATCATATGGAATTTCAAAAACGAAGAAAAAAAAACTGATGAATGTAATTCAGGATGATATTAGAAGGCTAGTCTAAAGCCTTAGTTTTTCTACTTTTCTTCTTCTTTTTAGTAGCAGTTAACGCTTTACAGTTAATGAGTTGTGAAAGTTTTACATTGTTTTTTTTTTAAACTTTAAATTCTCTTCTAAACTTTTCAAAGTGAAGCGAAACAAAAAAAAAAGTTTTCTTTCATATAGATTACTTTTGTTATGCATTAAACAGCATCTATTTATACTTTTAATAATTAATTGTAATTTATTTAAAGAAAAACAAACAAAAAATTGAATAAAAACATCATAAAATCGGAAAGGAAGAAATTCTGTTGAATGAAATTATTTAAATAAACTTTATTATCCTGGAAAAGTCGAAATAACATTATTTCACGTGTTTAAATTTAATTTAATCAAAAAGTAAATTAAATTAATATTTTATTATCCTGTTTTTAAAAAGAATATCTTTGATTTTTCTTGGTCGTTTTTTTTTGGTTTTCTTTCAGAAAATATTGGAAACCTTTTTTGGAAGAGATAAAAAAGGATACTGGGAAAAAGATATTTATTTCATAGAATCTAAAACTTTCGAAAATATCTTTCTTCGAGTTATAATTTTGGGATTCGGAATCCTTTTCTTGTCCTTGTGATATCTAAATTTAAGTTTCATCGTCGGTGGAATTTTTGGTTGTAAGGAAAATGGAATGAGAAATTTTAACCCAAAAAACTACAATTCTCAAAATAGAAAGTCGTAGCATATTATTATTGTACTAGTAAGATTTTACATCGTAGGGCGTTTTTGAACCATCCCCGTAGGACTCCTTTCTTTAACATATACTCAACTCAACTCAACTGGTCTATTCAAAAATCCGGAAAATCGGGCAAGCGTTCTTTAGATTGTGGCAGAAAAATTATGACTTGTTTATTTTCAGACACTAGATACACCAGACATTGATATATAACTTGTATAAAACGATTTGCCAGCTAGAATAAAGTTTTCCAAGTTCTTTGCTGATTATGTACGTTGTCCTCTCGCTATTATTATAAATTTTTTTTTTTTTATTGCAAATTCCCTTTCTTCCTTTTTAATTTGATCAATTCTATCAGATGTCCTCCCCGTCTGAGCCTCTGCGGTTTTATGCATATTTCATAATCGTTTTTCATTTTAATATGTCTGCTTCCTTTACAAATAATTATGGTTTAATACAAATTTCTGTAAATAGGAAAATATTTTAAGATTTCATACTACTTCATAGAACAAAATTATATAAATAAAATTAGTTTACCTACCGGGTGATCTCAAACTAATCTATTACATATATAAAAATCAATGTTTGTTTGTTTGTATTTTATGCGCGGCCACACCGTTCGTCTTGCACTTCGGAAAGGTTATAGGTATAGTATAATTCCCGAAGTTTACCGAAGTGTGCCGAAATATTTCCTAATTTACCGAAATCGGACTTTAAGAAAAATTATCGATATATTTCGATTATCGATACATTTTTAAATATTTTGCCTAAGTTTACCCAAGTGTGCCGAAGTTTACCGAAGTGTGTCGAAATATTTCGAAATTTACCGAAATCTCTCGACAATGAAGGGTCTTAAAGAAAAATTGTAAAAGAAGATTTTTAAACTTCGGCAAATGTCGGTAAAATTCGGCAAATTTCGGTAAATTTTGGCACA
Source organism: Xylophagus ater (assembly GCA_963422695.1). NCBI lineage: Eukaryota > Metazoa > Arthropoda > Insecta > Diptera > Xylophagidae > Xylophagus > Xylophagus ater. The sequence goes on from OY730478.1 coordinate 8,055,461, forward strand.
CTTCGGTAAAATTCGGCAAAATATTTAAAGATTTAAATAAGATAACTCTTCCAAATTTCAAACGAAATTTCCACAATTTCTTCTGCGGCAGCAACGCGCCGGGTACCAGCTAGTAGCGTATAAAGTAGAAAATAGAATTGATGGGTGTACAACGGATCTACGATATACTCCACGACATATGAATGCCAAACCATGAATGTAATAACCCCACTTATAAATCTCTCTCATCAAACATTAAGTACGGAAAAATGTATGTCAATCATGGTCAGTGAAAGAAAATATCTACTCATACCTATCCGTGAACAATAATGCTTAAGCTGGGATTATCGAGCTTCCTTCGAGTCTTGCATATATTTTTATATCTGACGCTATAGATTTATATGCCAAAATTAGCGTGGATCAATATTTAGACTATAGTCGTTATATATTTTAAAATCAAAATCCACTGCGTATTCTATGCTTGGCCCGACCCGGTATTTAAATAAATTCGTATAAATAAACCGAATTGATAGTATATCGTAACCTTTATTTTTAAATAACCGATAATATCAAGAAGTTTTCATTTTCGTATATTATAAGAAAATATTATTCAAATTAGGTACCTCAAAACCTTCATTCGGATTGTTTTCATTTTTCCTTTATAAAAGAAGGAAAAGGCCAAAAGAAATATTTTGGTTACTATTTTTTTTTTTCTTTTTATATATAAATTGATTTTGAAAGAAAATCTGTCAAAAAATGAAAAGCCAAAAAAAAGACCCATTGAATCGTTGTTGCCTATATATTTAAATTGATAATATTTTTCCGGGTTTGATTTCATTCATTCAAATAGATTTCTTTTTGCTGATAGAAAATTATTTCCAAATATTTATAATAAATTGTTCTCATTTTGCTTTCATTTCTTTATATATCTTTTTTATTTTTCTTAAAAACAAACCAAAAAAGAAAATTTTTCTTCTTGGAAAATGTCCAACATTAGACCAAGGAGGAAATATTATTAAAAAAAAAAAAATACATTCACATTAAATGATAGAGAAATTATATTACGGTGGGTTTTCTTTTTTTATGTTACGCCTGTAAGTATACAAACGGGAAATCAGAAGTCAAGTAGAGATTTTCTCATTCAATGATGATGAAAAGAATAGGAAAAAGTGAAAAAGGCGAAATGCGTTTGTTGCCAAAGGCTACGATTTATATAAAAGCTAAAAAAAGGACATCTCGTATTTCTATACATACTTTCAATGTTCTTATTTTTTTCTTCTGTTTTCCTTTATGTTTTCCTTTTTCTTTTTTTTCTTTTTTTGTGGAGGATACTTTCTCAAAAAGGACTCTGTTTTCTTTTTTTCTCTTTTATCTCTGCTTTTTTCAGTGTTTTCAATAAGAACCTAATTAGGGTGAGAAATATTTACCACAGTTGACCACTTAAGTATCTATTAAAAAATCTCTGACAGAAATTGACATGAAAAGGTCAAATGGAAAAGGACTAGTTTTTGAATAGATTTTTTTTTTATTTATTTATTCCAGGGCTTTAAGAAAAATTTAAAAAAAAAATATGGAAAACATTATTTTTAAAACAAAAAATCTATAATGAAATAGAACTTTAATGGTAATTTATGTTTGGGTACAAAAAAGAAAACTACACACAGAGCTTGACGTAAACATGGTTATTTAGCAAGTTAAATGATACACCGAAAAGATTTCAGGAGAAAATTTAAAAGCATTCTTTATGGATTCGTATGAGATTTTCCATAATTTAGTACGCAAATACATAATATCACCAAATTATAAATTTGTACCTTTGTACCATCATATTTATTTCGTATTACACAAATTTAATTTTTAAGGAAATCAAATTCCTTTTTTCTTATTATTTTTATTCTTATTTTAAAAATACTTTTTTTCTTCTTAGAAAATTCTGTTTGAAATTGTTGTATTTAAGAGAATATGTAGCAAGCACGAATCAAGACATTCATTCTTTAAATATGTTTGTTTGGATTTTCATCATAACTTCTTGAAAGTGAAGAATTCGGGTCAAGCACACTTTTCATTTATGGTTTTCTTGACTCAAGGGAATATCGGTATATTCTATATTAATTATTTCACTGTCAAAATCTCATTTAATATGCTTTATTTCTCAAATTATTCAATGAAAATTCATAATTTTCAAAATATAATCAAGTAAAATGTGTTACCGTTCGGAATATTAATTTTATCTAACTTTTTGATAGTGCATATATTGATCTATGGGGATTCTAATTAAAGTATATACAAGAATTTTGCATATAGAAAATTTAGTTTAATAAATTGTATACATTTATAAAATGATTTAATTTACTCAGGTCAAATTGTGAATATTAAATTTGAAATATTTCAAAAATTTGTTCTTGAAAATCATAATAAAATTTCAGTGTAATAATTTTAATTAAAACAGTATAGTAATACATTTCTCTTCAATAATTTTTTTCTAATTCAATTTCAATCTTTTATTATTTTTACAGAAAAAAAAAATGAATGAAGAAAACTAATGTAATTCGTTCATTTTTTTTTTTTTGTGGCATTTGTAAAGTGAAAAACTTCTTCTGTCATATAAAAGAACAAAAAGAAAAGTGCAAAGTATGTGATTTTGTATTTTTTGTTCCTGGTCCCAGCATAAAACGAAAAACATATCTAGAGGAAACTTTTACAATTTTCCATCAAACCAACACAAAAACAAAAAAAAAGAAAGAAAGGAAAAAGATAGGTTTCTTTTTGTCCAGGCAAAAAATCTTAAAATTAATTTCATTTCCGAATTCAATGACAAAATTTCTTGTTTGGCACAAAAAAAAATATTCTATCTACTTCTTATAGATCAATATAAAATATTGAATAAAATGTAAAAAAAAATTCGCAGTATCCGCAAAGGATGACATACATATTCGACCCGGTTGGATATCTTGCGGCGAACTACATGTGAAGGTATTGGAAGAAAAAAACTTCTTGAAAATGCTTGGTCAGCAAGACTAAAATAGAAGAAGATTCTCTAACATGGGTGCAATGTAGTAGAAAAACTGGATATTGTATTGTAGCGTTTTTGTCACCGAAAAAATGAAGAAAAGCCCTCGTGTCAAAAGTTCCCATTTTTATACATATATAGTATATAATACTTATATCGATTTTGGTATTAGGAATTGTTATATCTGGTTGGTTGTTCCCACATGTTAAACATCGTCCTTTACCATATTACTTTGTATTTCTGAATGAAAGATTTTTTTTTTTTTTTTAGTGATGATGTGTCAAATTTTGAAAAGGGAATGATCGAACAAAAACATTATCTTGAAGATAAATATTGAATATGAGTTTTGTACAATCAAGAGGCTTCCCAGTGTTTGGGTCCATCATTCATATCGTATAATAATATTTATCTTTAATAAATGTTATCTGCAATTACTTTAAATTATAAGAAAATTGAGAATAACATTTTTTGGGATCATGAATGTTTCATCTGTTAGTCCATGGGTTGAAATCCAATTGGAGTTCTTGTCATATCAACAATTTACCGACACATATTAATAAATTTAGAAGAATCAGAAGTACCTACCGTGGCGACTCTGTTAAGAAAATATTTAACAAAATAATTTCTTAAATGGTCATCATTCATTTCTATACAAGTACAAGCAATTCTGTTCGAAAATATTCTTAATTGACTATATTCGATGTTAACTATATAAAAGGAAATACTAATAGTATTAATGATCTACATAGGCATCACATAAATATATTTTGTAGAAAAATAATTATATTCTCGTTTGAATTTGATATGATAAAACCGAACAGATCCCATGATACTAATGAAATAAGATATTTCTTCGGCTTTTTTTTTATATTCTTATTTAAATATACATATATCTTCTATTGCAGAATAATTCTAACCTTCTTTAAAAGAAAAAGAATTGATGAAAAAAAAAAGTATAGAAGCTTTCCTGCGGGAGTATTTACCATAATCCCATTCACGTAATTTTACCTGTCACAAAATAGATCTCTACTGTGACATGCTTTTCATCATTTTTGTCGTTCTACTCCTTGGGGAGCATCTCATGTATTTTATGCCAAATTGTAGACGGCAAAAATAAATCACAACAAAAAATATGGAGTTTTCTCTTTTCTATACTATTTGTGATTGTTATTTTTCTTTCGTACCGCATTTTTACAAACCTAAAAAAAAAAAAAAAACGTAAATCGTGAAAAAAGTTAACGACAAAAAGTTATTCATGACATACACATATAAGTAAGCTTTTATTTGTTTTTCCTTGTAATGCTAAAAAAAAAAAAACCTGAAAGAAAAGCTTCATGGTAAGAAAATAAAAGCAGATTTTTCATTGCGACTAACAACACAACAGACAGCATGGTAATAATTTTCATGGGTTTTTCGATGAAAAATATTTTTGAAATATTTTTATTGAAAATATATCGATGCAGTATTTTTCGAAATTTTTATTGAGCAAAACAAATGCAAAGATCTTTTATCGATTCACTTAAATATCTACGAGTAACTCATAGTTTTATTTTTTGTATTAGAAAGCTTAAATTTGATTATTAAAAATATACACATTCCCAGGGGGATTAGAACCTACGAGCTTCGTGTTCCCAAACATCCCTGGCATCCTTCAACTCTCCCACGATCCACATAGCTTCTGCTAACGACGCTCTCCAGAAGACAAAGAAGTAACCGGGTCTAATTATTTTTTGCATGTTATTTTAAAAAGCAAGATATAGTGGAAAACCACGTTAAGAAGTTAGATACATATATGTATATCGATCAAATTCTTTTATTCAACTATGTATTTTATTTTGTAGGAAAATTCTAAACTTTTGTCTTAGCACCCATAGTTGTGCTCTAGAGGGTATATTAGTGTCGTCACTCCATTTGTAATACATCGAAATAATCGTTGTAGAAAGGTTTTAAGGGCATGGTTGTGTAGGGGATCAAAAGTTATATCGATTTATGCATGTCTGTCCGTCCGCATACAAGATAACTCAAAACCCGTTATCCGATTTTCATGAAATGTGAGTTTCTTATTCCTTAACTGATTCGGTATTGCATTTCAGCAAAATCGATCCAAGGGTAGCAAAGTTATACAGGAAAAAGCTGGGTGGCCAGAAAGATTTGTCGTTTTTTTTTGTTTTTGGTTTTTAGGATTTAATTGGAAAATTTGTGAAACAATATTATTTAATTTAATTATATACGCTAACTACACAAATAGATGATACCCTGTTCAGTCAAATCTTTCTGAAGATAATGGAAAAAGAAATAATCCTGGGAGAATCCTCTTCATATGTACTTTAAAAACTAATACACCGATTTGAATAAAATTTGCAGATTAGAATTATGCTATCAAGAAGAAATTTTGAAAAGAGGAAACAAAGTTATGAAGAAAAAACCTTGAAATAATGTTAGTTTTGACAATTTTTCTGTCCCATTTCTACCATAGGTCAAAATCGGTTATAGGCCGTTTATGTTTAGTTAAATTTCAGAAAAGTATGCATTGTTTCGAATTAGATACATGCATAATGCATATACACAGGCATATGTATATAAAAACATAAAGTCATGCGTATATTCATATAAATAAGCAGAAAGCAATAAGAGTCCGAAACAGGCCTTAAGATTTATGTAGCTTCGTAGTTACGTAGTTTCCATATTTTCTCCTCAATGCAATTGTTGTTGCTTTGCTTTAATTGGTGAGCTTCTTTTATTCCAAAACTTTACGATATAATTCTTCATACTTCTAAAGGTTTTAAAAAAGGTAGTATAGATGCCGAATTTTCACAAGAAATGCACCTCTTCTTTGCATTTCTTAATTAATGCACTAATTCAGTTAATACCCAGCAGCATATTAAAACCGCCTATTCTATTTACATTTTAACGTCTATTTTATCCCTGTTATATTTAATTCGAATAATATAAATCTTATTAGCAAAAGGATTTAATTATTAATATAGTCGAAAAGAATAATTAAAGAAAAAATTTCGATGAAAATTACATTTTGAATAAAAAGAGAATTTATTACTTTAATCCATAATTGTACAATTTAATAATATTAAATTATAAAACCATGTAGTTAACCTTTTGAGAAAGTAACAGCTAACTAATAATATTGCCTTAACAATTTAACACTTTGGCGTTTTAAGGAAATATATTTTGATTTGATTCTAAGAATTCTTTGATATTTGAAAAGTTTCCGGTTTGTGCGAAATTTATTGGTAATTTCCCATTTGAATTAACTGCATTTATGCGTGCTCCAAATTTGACGAGTAATTTAACAATGTTTAAATGTCCACTTCGCGCTGCATAATGCAAAGGTGTGTTATTGTTATTGTCCAATTCGTCAACATTTATATTATTTTGAAGATAAAACTGAGTGATGACGAGATGTCCAAATTCTGCTGATATATGAATTGGTTTGGCACCTGTAGTTGCGCTGGAATTTAATTTTGCATTTTTACCAAGCAAGAACTGAATAGTTTTTAAAAGTCGAAACTCGTCTGCGATATGTTTTTCATCTATGCTACCACGAGAAGCATAATGTATAGGTGTCCAATTATCTTGGCCTTTTTCGTCAACTGAAAAACTGTGATTTGTTAATATTTGAACGATATTGGTGTATCCTTTTTCAGCTGCTATATGAATTGCTTTCGTTCCGTTTTTATCGAATAAATTAAGATTAGTATCTTTTGCGACAAAAATCTTTACAATATCTTCATGACCGTTTTCTGCTGCATAATACAATGACTTACTATATTCATAATTGGTATTATTGTCCAGGAAGTTCATATTCAAAAGATATTCAACAATATTCGTCTTGCCATATTGTGCAGCAATTTGTAAAACTGTTTGATTTGAATTGGTTACCGTCTCAATCTTTGCACCTTTCGTCAATAAAATATCTAGAATTTCCAATATCCCACCAGCTGAAGCATAATGTAGTGTATTCCATCCATTAATATCAATTTCATTTATGTCCAGCCCTTTTCCAATAAAGTATTCTACAATTTCTTTCTGGCCATTTAGTGCAGCTAGTTGTAAAGCGTTTGATCCATTATACGTTTTTCTATTAAATTCATTCCCAACTTCTGAAATATACTTTGTCGTATTTAACCATCTGCCTTTAATCGCATAATGTAGTGCCGTTTCACCATTGATGTCTGTTATATTAAGATCTCCTCCACTTTGCAATAGTTTCATTATTACTGAAGTGTGACCACTAAGAGCAGCAACATGAATTGGTGTAGCGTTATTATATGATCTGGTATTAACATCTGCTCCCGCCGATATAATGGCATCTATTACTTGCAAATTTCCGGTCTGGACAGCAACGTGCAAAGGGGTCCAATTTAAAAATTTATCTGTGGAATTAACTTTTACGCTTTCACCAAGGAAGAATTCAACAACTTCTATACTTCCCTTAAGAGCTGCTTTGTGTAATGGTCTCCAGTCGGTTTCTCGTTCATGTGTTTCCAAACTTGTTTTATCAGAAGAAGTTGCATTTTTAATATAATCAAGATCCACTCTTTCTATAGCATTAAAAAACTCTTTTGCGGACAATATTCTAATAATTTTTAACAAGTTTCGAGGTTTCCTTTTCGATTCCAATTGCGTACGCACGAATTCTAACTCACGTTCAACACTATTTTTATATTTTAATAAAGCGTTTACTTTTGTTGGTGCGAAGTTTATGATTGCTATCATTAAAGGTGTCAAGTTATCCATCGTAGTAGTAGTGATTTCGGCGCCCATATCTAAGAAAAGATTCACAACTTCAAGATTTGCATTATACTTTACAGCGTAGTACAATGGAGTTGACTTGTTTTTATCCATCGCATTAACGTCTGCCCCTTTCTCAAGCAGAAATTTGATTATTTGTATGTCAATATTATATTTAGCTGCTATATGAAGTGGAGTCAAACCACCACTTGTTGCTGCTTTCACATCCGCATTATTTGAAAGCAATAATATAACAATTTCTGGTCCTTTATAATACCTTAGTGCTAAATGCAATGGTGTCCATTTGTCGTTAGTGATGGCATTTAAATTAGCACCCTTTTCTATCAACAATTTCACGACTAAAGGATTTTGAGAATATCTTGCACCAAAGTGTAATGGAGTCCAGTCGTTACGATCTACACTTTCCACGTCAGCACCGTTATCCAGAAGTAAGCGTATTATTTCTACATTTCCAGCATATCGAATAGCAAACTGCAATGGTGTGAAATTTTCATTCGTTCTTGTATTAATCAGTGCACCATTCTTCAGCAGGATTTGTGGAACATCTGGTTTTTTATTATATCTGACCGCCAAGTGCAAGGGTGAGGACCCATCTGCTTGCCGCGCGTTGAGATTTGCTCCGTTATTAATGAGAAATTCTACGATATCACTTCTGCCATTTTTAGCAGCAAGATGAATTGGTTTCACATTATGCTTTGCTTCCACATTAACGTCGGAATTCCATTTTAGAAGTATTTCTGCAATGTCTAAATTTCCACTTTGAATAGCAATGTGCAACGGAGTAAAGTTTTGATATTTTTCAGTAGCGTTAACGTTTGCGTTATTGTCTAATAAAAATTTAACAAGTTCAATATTTCCCTTCGCCGAGGCTTTATGCAATGGAGTCCAATCATTTTCAAAGTTGCGTACATGTATATAATATTTTTTAAGCAGGATTTTCTGTACGGCTTGAAGATCATTTTCTTCAATTGCATTGAATAAATTTGTAGTAGTTAAAATGTTTATAATTTTTAAAACATTATTCATATTTCCAGTTGTGTTAAATTTGAGATTTGCAAATTCTAAAGCTCTACTTACATCAGCCCCATCCCTTATTAAAACAGGTACCAATTCTACGAAATTATTTTCAATTGCTATTTCCAGAGGGGAGGTGTTGTTAGCGTTTAATGTTGTATTAATGTCAACTCCTTCACTTAGAAGTAACTCCACTATGTTGAGTTTTCCACTTTGTACAGCATAATGTAACACAGTGAAATTTTTGGAATCCATTCCGTTTAAATCGGAATATTGTAGCAGATATTTTACTATGTCTTCATTTCCATGTCGTGCAGCAATTTGAAGGACTGACTCTCCTAAATAGGTTTTGACATCAATATCGCCATTTTCATCAATTAATCTTTTAAAAATTGTAAGATTTCCACCTGCTGCCGCATAATGCAATGATGTCCAACCAGTCTTATCGACGATATTTGCACCAATTCCTTTTGTAATTAAATAGTCAACAATGGATGAATGCCGGTTAAGAGCAGCAATTTGTAAACCGTTAAGACGACTTCCAGTTTTTAAGTTAATTGGAGTACCAGTTTCTTCAATAAATTTCACAGTTTCTAATCTTCCACCTTTTATTGCATAGTGTAATGGATCCCATCCATTTGAGTCCATTCTATTTTTAGTAGCACCTTTATTTATAAGGAAATTGATGATGTCATTGTGTCCATTTAGAGCAGCGATATGAATAGCGGTGGCACCGTTCTTCGTTTGAGCATTTAAATCAGCTTTATTTTCGTATATTAATTCTACAACTTTTATATGACCTTTTGCTGAAGCAACATGGAGTGGTGTCCATCCTTTATATTTATTCACATCTTCAACACTTGCATTGTTTTGAATGAAAAAGTTGAATATATCGAAATTTCCGATTTCAGCGGCTTTATGAAGTGGAGACCAATCATTTTCAAGATCCCTCACAATCAAATTAACTTTCCTGGATGAAATTAAATCGATGATGGATGCAAGATCTTCTCTTTCGATTTCATAAAATAAACTTTGGTTGTTCAGAATGCTTAGAATTACTAAGCGCTTTTCATTGTAATCCGGTGAATTTTTCTTTGCATTTAGCACATATTTTTCATTAGAGGTCACAGCTCTACCATTTGCACCCTTTTTTAATAATTCAATTACTATTTCTGGAGAATTGTTTATAATTGCTAACTGCAAAGGAGTCAAATTATTATTTGTCTTAGAGTTTACGTCAGCACCATACTCAATTAAAAGTTTGGCAATTTCTGGGTTCTGGTTATAAGGAGCGAAATGTAATGCTGACCATCCAGTTGTCGTGGTATCGTTTACGCTAGAACCAGCATCAAGCAATGATTTTATAATTTCAGGATTTTGATTGTATATGACAGAGAAATGTAGGGCGGTTTGGTTTATGTCATCTTTTTCGTTGATATCAACACCACTTGCTATTAGATATAAAATAACTTTCGAGTCATTTGTGTATCTGGAAGCTATCATTAATGGTGTTGAGCCGTCACTGTTTTTAATATATGTATTTGCTCCTCCATCTATTAGAGTTCTTACTATTTCGGGATTATTTTTTAACTTAATCGCCAGATCTAACGGAGTTGAATCAGTACTTGTTGTTGTAGAGAGACTTGCTCCTTTCTCAATTAAAAATTTTATAATTTTTGAGTTATTATTAAAGGCTGCAGCAAAATGTAAAGAAGTCCAATTTAAATGATCCATTTCCTGAAGTTTTGCTCCTTTGGCAAGAAGAAGCTGTCCCACTTCGATCCTGTCATTATATCTGGAAAATAGTAACAGCGGCGTTAAGGATTCATTTTGTCTCGCAGAGATATCTGCACCACTTTCCAGCAAAAGTTGAACAATTCTATTATCTAAAGTATTTTCAACAGCGTAGTGAAGTGCAGTCCAATTATATTTATTTCTAGCATTGATGTCAGACTTCTTGTTCAGAAGAAGTTCTACAAATTCAAAATTCCTTTTCGTAGCCAAATGTAATGGTGTTTCTCCATTAGTTGTAGAAGAATTTACGTCAGCTCCGTTTTCAATTAAAACTTGGGCAATCTTTGGACTTTCCGTGAATTCTATAGCGTAATGTAAAGGTGTCCAACCAATTTTATCTTTTGCATTAACATCAGCTCCATTATTTAGAAGGAGTTCTACTAATTTCTCAATGTTTTCTGATATTTTGGGACCATCTTGATTTAAACCAAATTCTAAATTCTGACTGGAACTATTAGTTCTAGTAATAATATATGCTTTTTTCAATAAAAACTTTTCTACTTCATTTTCAGAGTAGAATTGCGAGATAAACTTAAATGTGATTTTGTCGAGAACGTCTTTCGACCATTCCTTCCTGTAATTACTTTGAAAGAGTAATTGGGAGTACCTTGGATAAATCTCGTAATTCGAATTTGTGTTGAAATTTATATGAGACTTGTAAAGCAGTTCGATTAGACTAATATTAAGGCTTTGAATAGCACTGTGTAGTGGAGTCCAGTTAAAATATTTGTCTGTGGCGTTTACATCGGCGTTGTGCTGAAGAAGAATATTTACAATTGCCAAATTTCCATTTCCGGATGCTTTATGCAGAGGTGTCCAATCGCTTAATATATCATGCGTATTAACATCAATTTTCGTGGATAACATATCGCTTACAATTTCATCGTTATCATTTTCAATTGCGTTGAAAAAAGTTTCTTTTTCTAAAATACTAATAGTTTCATTTAATTTGAATTTACATCCATCAGTTTGATTTAGACTTTTTCTTGTTCGAGCATATTCTAATGCGCCGGTTAAATCAGCTCCATTTTGAATTAAAGTAGTAATAATTTCAGGAGGTTTACAGCGGATTGATAATTGTATAGGAATTAAACCTGTCTTGGTTGTTGCGTAAATATCAGCCTTGGCTTCCAAAAGCATTGTAACAACTTCAGAATCACCTTTTTCTAGAGCATAATGCAGTGCGGAACTACCTTTATTATCGAGTTTATTTACATTCACTCCCTTATTTAATAGATATCGTATGGCTCGATATATACGTGGTACTGGTATTACTGCATATGCATAAACTACCGTTGGTATTAAACGCGGCATGTAATTAATAATTGTAAGATGTAAAACTGTTTCATCGGAATGTGTTACTGCCTGAACATCAGCATTATTCTCTACTAATAATTCAATAGTATTAGCGCTTGCAATGCTTGCAGCGTAATGTAAGGAAGTCCATCCTTGGTTATCGATATCGTTCACTTTCAGATCTTTGCCTATTAAATATTTAATGGCATTTGTATTGTATTTTAGTGCAGCCAGATGTAAACCATTGTGCCCTTTCTTCGTTACTTTATTTATATTTCCACCATTCTCATAAATATATTCTAATATTTCTTCTCCACCTTTCGAAACTGCATGGTGGAATGAAGTGAAACCATTGTCATCCTCCATATTTAAGTCAGCTCCCTTACTTACGAAAAATTTCAAACCTCGTAAATTTCCATTCTGAGCTGCATAATGTACAGGTGTTAGACCATTCAAACTAGTTGCACTAATATTTGCACCAACATCTACTAACAGTTTAATTATCTGCAGATTTCCATTTTCAACTGCTGAATGCAATGGAGTCATGTAGCCATCTTTTATATTTGAAGCTGTACTAGCATTTGCTCCATGTTCTAAGAGAAACTGAATAAGTTTTATATCACCACTACCCGCAGCTATATGAAGTAATGTTTTACCATTTCGGAGATCATGTCCATTTACATTAATTTCATGTTTTAGAATAGCATTTTTAAACGATTCGCTGTTCACATTATCAAAACCATTAAAAAATCGCTGAAGTTTTAAAATTCGTTTAATTTCATTTATTACTTGAATCGGATCATCAGTTTCTTTCAATAAATGAACATACTCTCCTGGCAAATCATTATCAACATTTTCCAGCAAATATATTAGAGGTCCCGTATCTTTATTAAAAACGGCTAATTCAAAGATATTCATATGATCTGGAGTTTGAACTTTTGTGTCTGCTCTACGTGACACTAAAGACTCGACAAAAATCTGTGTATTGTATCTAACAGCTAGTTGCAATGGTGTCCAACCATCACTTGTCATTGCATTAATGTCAGGTTTTCTGAAAAGTAAATAGTAGTTGAGATTAAATAGCTTATTATATTTGGCAGCGTAATGTAGAGCTGTCCAATTTTGTATATCACGATGATGAATATTTCCTGCATAGATTATCTTTCTTAATACTTCTATATGACTATTATATCTGCATGCTATTAATAATGGTGTTAACTTATTTTTATCTTCTGCATCTATTTTAGCTGTATTATTTATTACCGTAGTTATAACATCAACACTTTTAGTATATCTTGCTGCATAATGAAATGGAGTCCACCCAATTTTATCCATCTCATTTATGTTAGCACCATTTTCCAATAAAATAGATAATTGCGATGGACTACCGAATTGAGCTGCTAGCATTAATGGAGTGGCACCGTCAATGGTTTTAGCATCAACTTCGGCACCTTTTTCCAATAAAAGTTTGATTATATTTAAGTCCACATCATATCTCGCAGCAAAATGTAAAAGTGACCATCCTTCCTTTGTTCTTGCATTTATATCAGTTTCATTTTTTAATTTGGACAAAAATATTTCCAAACTTTCGTGATTCATAAGAGAGTAACGCAACTCTAAAAAGCTAGTCACATCTGCGAACGAAAATGTTATTTGAAACAACACAATTAAGAAAACCAAACTTGAATTTTTAGTAAACATTTTTTGAAATATTACATAACTTTTAGATTTAATCATGTTTTCATTAAAAAATTCCTAGAACTTTTTTGAAGGCATTTCTAGCAAAATCTCTTGAAATTATAATTTTTGTATTCACTTTTTTGACAGTCTTTTTCCTATTACTGATTAATTACAATATTAATATGCAATATGAATAAAATTCGAAAAACGCAAATTCGCGACAAAACCGCAACGATTTGTACAAATTGAAATCGAAAATGGAACTGTTTTGATCTTACGAGTTTTTCTCATATTCATAAATAATTGTTGAGAGAACTTTGAGCAACTGGTTTTGTAATAATAAAAAAAAAAAAAATAGTGGATCAATTAATAAAGAAAAGACAACATATAGTATTCGATTATACAGTGTCTCCCAAAAAGCTACTATGAATGGGATTTTTAGTTTATAATATTTTTAAGATTTCGTACAGATGTCCAAAGTGTCTGTCTCCTACGTGCATCAAGACATGTCTGAAGACACTCGGCTGTGGCTCTTTCCAAAAGGCGGAGAGTGGAGGTTATCATAATGCGGTGAGAGTGCCGATAAACGATTTTCACGAAACTTGAAGCACAGTATTAATATACAGTAAAAAGGCTGGGGAACAAAATGTGAAAACTGACGAGTGACCTCGCTTTTTTTGCTTCTTTTTTTGTATAATTATGCCCAATTTTTTTTCCGCCTCTATTTTTAAATACAATGGATGTGTGGTTTTTCTCAGTAAAAGCCATATAAATTCAACACGCCATCTTTCTAGCTACCTGTCATTTTTTTTAGATTACATTCTATTAGTGGAACAGAGATAAATATGCATTTAGCTTTAATAAACAGTTCTAACATTTCTGTAAATAATAATTGATACAGGCACTAACACTTCAAATATTTGAAAAATACATAACAAAAAATTCCTATACTTAGAAAAAAACCCACGTGCTTATCAAAAATCGTGTCGAGGCTTATTGAAACAGGCACCAATACTTGGAAAAAATTTTGGGACTTTCAAATTGGCGCTTAAAAACATATGATTTTTGTTTACAAAATTTGGGACTTGACAAATTAAAAAAAATTTCGATCGCTTTCTTTGTTTCATTTCATCTTTAGTCCAAAACCCATAAGACTATTATAAAACTATTGTTGGTCTCCCTTGCTACAATTATCTTATAGGGAGCACGTGGTAAAATTTAATATATTTCATTTATAGGTTACTTCTTTCTTTCTAATGAAAAATTTTAATTTTCTTTCCTTATTTTGTGCGGAATTTTTTCTTTCTGTCATTCTCAGAGGAAATATTGGGAAGATCGCGTCTAATTTCTCTTCATTTCCCAGTCAAATTACTGTCTGTTTATTATACTGAGCTTGAAGTGTGATAGGCTTCCAACAAAGTGTAATTAATAATAAAGTCCGGAAAGCTAGCGATGTAGCCAGAAAAAGCACGTGGCAAATGGGGGAAAGAACACGCAAGAGTACATATATTTTTCATAGGCAAAATCCATCAGCAAGAGAGAGAATGAAATGTTCTTAAAAATCAGATGGAATCTTATGAATTACCCTTGAAGTCTAAAATATGGAACCAAATCTTATAAATTTCCCACACATACCAGAAAAAAAATATGCGCCAAATTTTTTTTTCTGGGGTGTGTGCATTTGTATATTAATTTCTGCCTGTGTTTCATTGTTTACATTTTAAAATTACCCAAAAGCGTTTTTTAAAATAATGTGTCTCTTTCACCCATACGTAAAATTTTTAGTTCTATCTACGTCAGCAGTGGATAGAAAATTGTTTGAGAAAGAACAGGCAAAATTTGAACGGTACGGTAAGGATAGGAAGTTTCCAGACTTTATTATAGTTACACTTTGGCTTCCAATTTCCGAAGAAATTGTTCTCGATGTCAAGGAGGGGAATCTCCAAGTAAGTAAATCAGTACGTCTGTGAACATACCGAACGATTCAGCCGTTCTAGTCTACACATAAACCAAGGCCGAACCAATTCGATTGTGTCTTTAATGTTTAATGGGCGTTATTTTGGGACGGACCAAACCAGACCGAACTGGTTTGGTATGCACATAAACAGACGTTTATTCTAACGGACCGATTAGTACAGCCACAGAATCTTAAACTTAAACTTAAACTTAAAATATCATCGATACGAAAATGTTCTAATAATACAAAAGCTACAAAAAAGCTTTTGGGACTTACATTACTATATTTAATATTGGTTTTTTAATTGCTGATTTACGTTGTTTTTTTTAGTTTTTGATTCCGTTCGGGAATCTTACTATCTCTTTTTATTGGAAGATCAGTTGTGACCTGATTTCTTCTGAATAGTAGTGCAAACCGGTTGAAATTTTTCGGAAGAGATTTGAGATTTGTTAGAAAAGTTTGTATACGTAATTAACAGCATTATTCATTTTAATTTCATGCATTTCCAGAAAGTCAATCGGAATAGCATTTAGACACAGATTTTGACATATAAAATGAAGATGCATTTTGAAATTCATATTATTGGAAATAAGAAATACTTAAACTGATTCATTTTTTATTAACACAAATCATTTTCTGAATAAAGCCAAAGTACTTTATATGGATTAGTCTGATATTTTCATTCCAGTTTGTTTGGGCCTATTACAAAAAATGAGAAATAATATATATAGAACAAACTACAAGCCATCAGCTATTGGCCCCTTTCAGCCAACCAATCAATTTTAGTGCATTTCCATAGTTCCATCGAACATTTCTTTATCCTTTTCTTATACCATGGTTCAGACCCTCTACGATAGTCTAAAAATTGGCAAAATCTTGTCGTTTGTATAATTTTCTACTAAACCTCGAATGAACTTAATCAGGATTTGAGATGGATCAATTGAGCTCAACTTAATAAAAGCTCCAATTAGGTTGAAAAAATTAGTACTCTTCCATTTCCCATGTGTATCCGACTTAATTGATTCCACTATGGGGTCATTTTCATCTAAACTGAATATTAAATAAACGCGCTAAAATAACTTAAAAACCTAATTATTTCTACTTTTAAAAATATGAAGAAGAATTTAATGATTTAATTTAAAATTCAATTCGTCTTTGATTAAATTACTTGCCCTTAATCTCTTCAAGCATATAATCCTCGCGACCATGTACTCCGCCGTAATAATAAATGTTGAGCTGTGTCAAATTTATTCATCAATGTTGATGCATTTTGATATTTGAAACTTGTTCTTTTTTGTCAGTGGACTTTCCGATAAGAAAAACCCGAAAAACTCCGTAATCGTGACTAATATTGCTTAATTCTGGAATTACCGCTGTTAGAATTCGATTATTGAAGCAATTCAAAATCTTCTAGATATAATTGGCATATACTAATCCACGTTATTTTACGTTATTACAGCTCTCTACTCGATCTAAATCGTCATAAACATTATAAAAAACCATTTTGTTTATTGAATTAAAAACTTTGATCCAAGTTTCATGTGTGTGTTTGGAAATTTTGCTGTTTTTGATTTTTATTATTTTTAGCTTTTGAATGAGAATGCAATATTATGATTTCTTAATCTATTAGGAATAAGTAATTAAAGAAAAAAATTTAATAAAATTTCCATTTCGAATGAAAGAAAGCTTTTTCAGACAGTTCATCAGTGAACGCTGACACCACGTTCCACCTACTGACCAATTTTAAACTAGTGCCAGTATTTGCTACTTTTAAATAGTGAACTAGATGAAATAATTTATTAATTTATTTAACACACTGAATATCAACATTACGCGAAAAATGGAAATACTACAAGTTGAATTCCAGAAAGAGAAATATGATTTAATCTTTAACAATTTGCAGAAATTCATTCATGCACTCCAATAATGGATACCCCGAGGCTTGGGCCAGGATTAATGAAAAGGCCACAAAAGAATTTCTTTGTCATTTATTTCTTTTTTCGTATTCGGGGCTCGTTCCCAATCAAAGTATTTAAACTTTTTCACTGAAGATATTATATTAGAGGGCAACTTCTACATTCTTAGCAAATAGTTTAAAAATTTGAAAAAAGCAAGTACCCTAAAAGATATGTACATTTTAGGCTGTCAAAAAATTTCGAAAAGTTTCTAGAGTTGCTCTCAATTTATGTATCAGAAAAATGTGTCTGCCGAAACGACCAATATTGAAGTTCGTTAAATGTGAGGTTAATTGGAAATTCTTAATGAAGTTAATTTCTTTCCAATTATTGTGGCATTGAGAACATTAATTTTCATATGGTAGCACAGCTCCTATAGACAATAAACTTGAAGAAGCAAAACAAGAACAAGGACAAAAATACAGATATGCAGGCTCCAAATTTTTTATCTACTGCATTAGATCGGTTAAAAATATCTAGCCCAATAGATTTTGCTTTTATTATAAGAATTTATTACTCAAGTTCATAATTACATTTGTATAATATTTGATTCTAAAACATAAACACAAAACGCACTTTTCTAAGAAATTGTTAATTAATAATAAATTCTTAAGGAAAAATATTTTGACTTGATTCTAAGAATTCTATGACATTTGTGAAGTTTCCGTCTTCCGCGAAATTCGTAGGTAATTTCCCATTTGAATTAACTACATTTATGCGTGCTCCAAAATTGACGAGTAATTTCACAATATTTAAATGTCCATTTCGCGCTGCATAATGCAAAGGTGTGTTATTGTTATTGTCCAATTCGTCAACATTTATATTATTTTGGAGATAAAACTCAGTGATGACGAGATGACCAAATTCTGCTGATATATGAATTGGTTTGGCACCTGTAGTTGAGCTGGAATTTAATTTTGCATTTTTACCAAGCAAGAACTGAATAGTTTTAAAAAGTCGAAACTCGTCTGCGATATGTTTTTCATCTATGCTACCACGAGAAGCATAATGTATAGGTGTCCAATTATCTTGGCCTTTTTCGTCAACTGAAAAACTGTGATTTGTTAATATTTGGACGATATTGGTGTATCCTTTTTCAGCTGCTATATGAATTGCTTTCGTTCCGTTTTTATCGAATAAATTAAGATTAGTATCTTTTGCGACAAAAATCTTTACAATATCTTCATGACCGTTTTCTGCTGCATAATACAATGACTTACCATATTCATAATTGGTATTATTGTCCAGGAAGTTCATATTCAAAAGATGTTCAACAATATTCGTCTTGCCATATTGTGCAGCAATTTGTAAAACTGTTTGATTTGAATTGGTTACCGTCTCAATTTTTGCACCTTCCGCCAATAAAATATCTAAAACTTCCAATATCCCACCAGCTGAAGCATAATGTAGTGTATTCCATCCATTAATATCAATTTCATTTATGTCCAACCCTTTTCCAATAAAGTATTCTACAATTTCTTTATGACCATTTAAAGCAGCTAGTTGTAAAGCGTTTGATCCATTATACGTTTTTCTATTAAATTCATTCCCAACTTCTGAAATATACTTTGTCGTATTTAACCATCTGCCTTTAATCGCATAATGTAGTGCCGTTTCGCCATTGATGTCTGTTATATTAAGATCTCCTCCACTTTGCAATAGTTTCATTATTACTGAAGTGTGACCAATAAGTGCAGCAACATGAATTGGTGTAGCGTTATTATATGATCTGGCATTAACATCTGCTCCCGCGGAAGTAAGGGCATTTATTACTTGCAAATCTCCAGTCTGGACAGCAACGTGCAAAGGGGTCCAATTTAAGAATTTGTCTGTGGAATTAACTTTTGCGTTTTCGCCAAGGAAGAATTCAACAACTTCTATTCCCTTAAGAGCTGCTTTGTGTAATGGTCTCCAATCGGTTTCTGGTTCGTGTATTTCCAAACTTGTTTTATCAGAAGAAGTTGCATTTTTAATATAATCAAGATCGACTCTTTCTATAGCATTAAAAAACTCTTTTGCGGACAATATTCTAATAATTTTTGACAAGCTTCGAGATTTCCTTTTCGATTGCAATTGATTACGTGCGAAGTCTAATTCAGTCTCAACACTATTTTTATATTTTAATAAAGCGTTTACTTTTGCTGGAGATAAGTTTTTGATTGCTAACATTAAAGGTGTCAAGTTATCCGTCGTATTAGTAGTGATTTCGGCGCCCATATCTAAGAAAAGATTCACAACTTCAAGATTTGCATTATACTTTACAGCATAGTATAATGGAGTTGACTTGTTTTTATCCATCGCATTAACGTCCGCCCCTTTCTCAAACAGAAATTTGATTATTTGTATGTCAATATTATATTTAGCTGCTATATGAAGTGGAGTCAAACCATCACTTGTTGTAGCTTTCACATCCGCATTATTTGAAAGCAATAATATGACAATTTCTGGTCCTTTATAATACCTTACTGCTAAATGCAAAGCTGTCCATTTGTCGATAGTGATGGCATTTAAATTAGCACCCTTTTCTATCAACAATTTTATGAATAAAGGATTTTGAGAATACCTTGCACCAAAGTGTAATGGAGTCCAGTCGTTACGATCTACACTTTCCACGTCAGCTCCGTTATCCAGAAGTAAGCGTATTATTTCTACATTTCCAGCATATCGAATAGCAAAGTGCAATGGTGTGAAATTTGCATTCGTTCTTGTATTAATGAGTGCACCATTCTTCAGCAGGATTTGTGCAACATCTGGTTCATCATTATATCTGACCGCCAAATGCAAGGGTGAGGACCCATCTGCTTGCCGTGCGTTGAGATTTGCTCCGTTAATAATGAGAAATTCTACGATATCAGTTCTGCCGTTTTTAGCAGCAAGATGAATTGGTTTCACATTATGCTTTGCTTCCACATTAACGTCGGAATTCCATTTTAGAAGTATTTCTGCAATGTCTAAATTTCCACTTTGAATAGCAATGTGCAACGGAGTAAAGTTTTGATATTTTTCAGTAGCGTTAACGTTTGCGTTATTGTCTAATAAAAATTTAACAATTTCAATATTTCCCTTCGCCGAGGCTTTATGCAGTGGAGTCCAATCATTTTCAAAGTTGCGTACATGTATATAATATTTTTTAAGCAGGATTTTCTGTACGGCTTGAAGATCATTTTCTTCAATTGCATTGAATAAATTTGTAGCAGTTAAAATGTTTATAATTTTTAAAATATTAATCATATTTTCAGTTGTGTTAAATTTGAGATTTGCAAATTCTAAAGCTTTACTGACATCGGCCCCAGCCCTAATTAAAATGGGTACCAATTCTACGAAATTAGTTTCGATTGCTATTTCCAGAGGGGAGGTGTTGTTAGCGTTTAATGTCGTGTTAATGTCAGCTCCTTCGCTTAAAAGTAACTCCACTATGTTGAGTTTTCCACTTTGTACAGCATAATCTAATGCAGTGAAATTTTTGGAATCCATTCCGTTTAAATCGGAATATTGTAGCAGATATTTTACTATGTCTTCATTTCCATGTCGTGCAGCAATTTGAAGGACTGACTCTCCTAAATAGGTTTTGACATCAATATCGCCATTTTCATCAATTAGTCTTTTAAAAATGGTAAGATTTCCACCTGCTGCCGCATAATGCAATGATGTCCAACCTTTTTTATCCACGATATTTGCACCAATTCCTTTTGTAATTAAATAATCAACAATGGATGAATGCTGTTTAAGAGCAGCAATTTGTAAACCGTTAAGACGACTTCCAGTTTTTAAATTAATTGGAGTACCAGTTTCTTCAATAAATTTCACAGTTTCTAATCTTCCACCTTTTATTGCATAGTGTAATGGATCCCATCCATTTGAGTCCATTCTATTTTTAGTAGCACCTTTATTTATAAGGAAATTAATGACATCATTGTGTCCATTTAGAGCAGCGATATGAATAGCGGTGGCACCGTTCTTCGTTTGAACATTTATATCAGCTTTATTTTCGTATATTAATTCTACAACGTTTATATGTCCTTTTGCTGAAGCAACATGAAGTGGTGTCCATCCTTTATATTTATCCACATCTTCAACACTTGCATTGTTTTGAATGAAAAAGTTGAATATGTCGAAATTTCCTATTTCAGCGGCTTTATGAAGTGGAGACCAATCATTTTCAAGATCCCTCACAGTCAAATTAACTTTCCTGGATGAAATTAAATCGATGATGGATGCAAGATCTTCTCTTTCGATTTCATAAAATAAACTTTGGTTGTTCAGAATGTTTAGAATTACTAAGCGCTTTTCATTGTAATCCGGTGAATTTTTCTTTGCATTTAGCACATATTTTTCATTAGAGGTCACAGCTCTACCATTTGCACCCTTTTTTAATAATTCAATTACTATTTCTGGAGAATTGTTTATAATTGCTAACTGCAAAGGAGTCAAATTATTATTTGTCTTAGAGTTTACGTCAGCACCATACTCAATTAAAAGTTTGGCAATTTCTGGGTTCTGGTTATAAGGAGCGAAATGTAATGGTGCCCATCGAGTTGTTGTCGTTGCGTTCAAACTGGAACCAGCATCAAGCAATGATTTTATAATTTCAGAATTTTGATTGTATCTGACAGCGAAATGTAGGGCGGTTTGGTTTATGTTATCTTTCTCGTTGATATCAACACCACTTGCTATTAGATATAAAATAACTTTCGAGTCATTTGTGTATCTGGAAGCTATCATTAATGGTGTTGAGCCGTCACTCTTTTTGATATATGTATTTGCTCCTCCATCTATTAGAGTTCTTACTATTTCGGGATTATTTTTTAACTTAATCGCCAGATCTAACGGAGTTGAATCAGTACTTGTCTTTGTCGAGAGACTTGCTCCTTTGTCAATTAAAAATTTTATAATTTTGAAGTTATTATTAAAGGCTGCAGCAAAATGTAAAGAAGTCCAATTTAAACGATCCATTTCTTGAATTTTCGCTCCTTTGTCAAGAAGAAACTGTCCCACTTCGGTCCTGTCATTATATTTCGAAAATAGTAACAGTGGCGTTAAGGATTCATTTTGTCTGGCTGAGATATCTGCTCCACTTTCAAGCAAAAGTTGAACAATTCTATTATCTAAAGTATTTTCAACAGCGTAGTGAAGTGCAGTCCAATTATATTTATTTCTAGCATTGATGTCAGAGTTCTTGTTGAGAAGAAGTTCTACAAATTCAAAATTCCTTTTCGTAGCCAAATGTAATGGTGTTTCTTCATTAGTGGTAGAAGAATTTACGTCAGCTCCGTTTTCAATTAAAACTTGGGCAATCTTTGGACTTTCCGTGAATTCTATAGCGTAATGTAAAGGAGTCCATCCAATTTTATCTTTTGCATTAACATAAGCTTCATTATTTAGAAGGAGTTCTACTAATTTCTCAATGTCTTCTGATATTTTGGGACCATCTTGATTTAAAGCAAATTCTAAATCCTGACTGGAACTATTAGATCTGGTAATAATATGTGCTTTTTTCAATAAAAACTTTTCTACTTCATTTTCAGAGTAGAAATGCGAGATCAACTTATATGTGATTTTGTCAAGAACATCTTTCGACCATTCGCTCCTATAATTACTTTGAAAGAGTAATTGAGAGTACCTTGGATAAATCTCGTAATTCAAATTTGTGTTGAAATTTATATGAGACTTGTAAAGCAGTTCGACTAAACTAATATTAAGGCTTTGAATAGCACTGTGTAGTGGAGTCCAGTTAAAATATTTGTCTGTGGCGTTTACATCGGCGTTGTTCTGAAGAAGAATATTTACAATTGCCAAATTTCCATTTCCAGATGCTTTATGCAGAGGTGTCCAATCGCTTAATAAATCATGCGTATTAACATCAACCTTCATGGATAACATATTGCTTACAAGTTCATAGTTATCATTTTCAATTGCGTTGAAAAAAGTTTCTTTTTCTAAAATACTAATAGTTTCATTTAATTTAAATTTACATCCATCAGTTTGATTTATACTTTTTCTTGTTCGAGCATATTCTAATGCGCCGGTTAAATCAGCTCCATTTTGAATTAAAGTAGTAACAATTTCAGGAGGTTTACAGCGGATTGATAATTGTATAGGAATTAAACCTGTCTTCGTTGTTGCGTAAATATCAGCCTTGGCTTCCAAAAGCATTGTAACAACTTCAGAATCACCTTTTTCTAGAGCATAATGCAGTGCGGAACTACCTTTATTATCGAGTTTATTTACATTCACTCCCTTATTTAATAGATATCGTATGGCTCGATATATACGTGGTACTGGTATTACTGCATATTTATAAATTACCGTTGGTATTAAACGCGGCATGTAATTAATAATTGCAAGATGTAAAACTGTTTCACCGGAATGTGTTATTGCCTGCACATCAGCATTATTCTCTACTAATAATTCAATAGTATTAGCGCTTGCAATGCTTGCAGCGTAATGTAAGGAAGTCCATCCTTGGTTATCGATATCGTTCACTTTCAGACGTTTGCCTATTAAATATTTAATGGCATTTGTATTGTATTTTAGTGCAGCCAGATGTAAACTATTCTGCCCTTTTTTCGTTATTTTATTTATATTTCCCCCATTTCTATAAATATATTCTAATATTTCTTCTCCACCCTTTGAAACTGCATGGTGGAATGAAGTGAAACCGTTGTCGTCTTCCGTACTAATATTAGCTCCCTTACTTACGAAATACTCTAATAGTCGTAAATTTCCATTCTGAGCAGCGTAATGCATAGGTGTTAGACCATCCAAACTAGTTGCACTAATATTTGCACCAGCATCTACTAACAATTTAATTATCTGCAGATTTCCATTTTCAACTGCTGTGTGCAATGAAGTCTTGTAACCATCTTCTATATTTGAAGCTATGCTAGGATTTGCTCCATGTTCTAAGAGAAACTGAACAATTTGTATATTACCAAAGCCCGTAGCTATATGAAGTAATGTTTTACCATTTCGGAGATCATGTCCATTTATATTAATTTCTTTTTTTTTAACAGCATTTCTAAACGATTCGCTGTACACACTACCAAAACTATTAAAAAATCGCTGAAGTTTTAAAACTTGCTTGATTTCATTTCTTACTTGAACTCGATCCTCAATTTCTTTCAATAAATGGACATACTCCCCTGGCAAATTATTATCAACATTTTCCAATAAGTATTCTAGAGGTCCTGTATCTTTGTTCAGAACGGCTAACTCGAATATATTCAAATGATCTGGAGAAGTAACGTTTGTCTCTGCACCAGACAATACTAAAGACTTGACAAGACTATTTGTATTGTAACGAGCAGCTAATAGCAAAGGTGTCCAACCATCGCTTGTCTTCTCATTAACATCAATTCCTAACAATTTTATATCATTTAAATAATATTGACCACGATTATACTTGCTAGCATAATGTAGAGTTGTCCAATTGAGTACATCACGTTGATGAAGATTGGCTCCACTATAACGAAGCTGGTATAACACGTCTCTATTATTATATCCATTTGCTAATAAGAGTGGTGTGACATTTTTATTATCTTCAGCATCTATTTTAGGTCCCTTGCTTAGTAGTAGAGTAATAACAGCTATAACTTGATTATACCTTGCTGCATAATGAAGTGGAGTCCACCCAATTTTATCCGTCTCATTTATGTTAGCACCATTTTCCAATAAAATAGATAATTGCGATGGACTACCGAATTGAGCTGCTAGCATTAATGGAGTGGCACCGTCAATGTTTTTAGCATCAACTTCGGCACCTTTTTCCAATAAAAGTTTGATTATATTTAAGTCCACATCATATCTCGCAGCAAAATGTAAAAGTGACCATCCTTCCTTTGTTCTTGCATTTATATCAGTTTCATTTTTTAATTTGGACAAAAATATTTCCAAACTTTCGTGATTCATAAGAGAGTAACGCAACTCTAAAAAGCTAGTCACATCTGCGAACGAAAATGTTATTTGAAACAACACAATTAAGAAAACCAAACTTGAATTTTTAGTAAACATTTTTTGAAATATTACATAACTTTTAGATTTAATCATGTTTTCATTAAAAAATTCCTAGAACTTTTTTGAAGGCATTTCTAGCAAAATCTCTTGAAATTATAATTTTTGTATTCACTTTTTTGACAGTCTTTTTCCTATTACTGATTAATTACAATATTAATATGCAATATGAATAAAATTCGAAAAACGCAAATTCGCGACAAAACCGCAACGATTTGTACAAATTGAAATCGAAAATGGAACTGTTTTGATCTTACGAGTTTTTCTCATATTCATAAATAATTGTTGAGAGAACTTTGAGCAACTGGTTTTGTAATAATAAAAAAAAAAAAAATAGTGGATCAATTAATAAAGAAAAGACAACATATAGTATTCGATTATACAGTGTCTCCCAAAAAGCTACTATGAATGGGATTTTTAGTTTATAATATTTTTAAGATTTCGTACAGATGTCCAAAGTGTCTGTCTCCTACGTGCATCAAGACATGTCTGAAGACACTCGGCTGTGGCTCTTTCCAAAAGGCGGAGAGTGGAGGTTATCATAATGCGGTGAGAGTGCCGATAAACGATTTTCACGAAACTTGAAGCACAGTATTAATATACAGTAAAAAGGCTGGGGAACAAAATGTGAAAACTGACGAGTGACCTCGCTTTTTTTGCTTCTTTTTTTGTATAATTATGCCCAATTTTTTTTCCGCCTCTATTTTTAAATACAATGGATGTGTGGTTTTTCTCAGTAAAAGCCATATAAATTCAACACGCCATCTTTCTAGCTACCTGTCATTTTTTTTAGATTACATTCTATTAGTGGAACAGAGATAAATATGCATTTAGCTTTAATAAACAGTTCTAACATTTCTGTAAATAATAATTGATACAGGCACTAACACTTCAAATATTTGAAAAATACATAACAAAAAATTCCTATACTTAGAAAAAAACCCACGTGCTTATCAAAAATCGTGTCGAGGCTTATTGAAACAGGCACCAATACTTGGAAAAAATTTTGGGACTTTCAAATTGGCGCTTAAAAACATATGATTTTTGTTTACAAAATTTGGGACTTGACAAATTAAAAAAAATTTCGATCGCTTTCTTTGTTTCATTTCATCTTTAGTCCAAAACCCATAAGACTATTATAAAACTATTGTTGGTCTCCCTTGCTACAATTATCTTATAGGGAGCACGTGGTAAAATTTAATATATTTCATTTATAGGTTACTTCTTTCTTTCTAATGAAAAATTTTAATTTTCTTTCCTTATTTTGTGCGGAATTTTTTCTTTCTGTCATTCTCAGAGGAAATATTGGGAAGATCGCGTCTAATTTCTCTTCATTTCCCAGTCAAATTACTGTCTGTTTATTATACTGAGCTTGAAGTGTGATAGGCTTCCAACAAAGTGTAATTAATAATAAAGTCCGGAAAGCTAGCGATGTAGCCAGAAAAAGCACGTGGCAAATGGGGGAAAGAACACGCAAGAGTACATATATTTTTCATAGGCAAAATCCATCAGCAAGAGAGAGAATGAAATGTTCTTAAAAATCAGATGGAATCTTATGAATTACCCTTGAAGTCTAAAATATGGAACCAAATCTTATAAATTTCCCACACATACCAGAAAAAAAATATGCGCCAAATTTTTTTTTCTGGGGTGTGTGCATTTGTATATTAATTTCTGCCTGTGTTTCATTGTTTACATTTTAAAATTACCCAAAAGCGTTTTTTAAAATAATGTGTCTCTTTCACCCATACGTAAAATTTTTAGTTCTATCTACGTCAGCAGTGGATAGAAAATTGTTTGAGAAAGAACAGGCAAAATTTGAACGGTACGGTAAGGATAGGAAGTTTCCAGACTTTATTATAGTTACACTTTGGCTTCCAATTTCCGAAGAAATTGTTCTCGATGTCAAGGAGGGGAATCTCCAAGTAAGTAAATCAGTACGTCTGTGAACATACCGAACGATTCAGCCGTTCTAGTCTACACATAAACCAAGGCCGAACCAATTCGATTGTGTCTTTAATGTTTAATGGGCGTTATTTTGGGACGGACCAAACCAGACCGAACTGGTTTGGTATGCACATAAACAGACGTTTATTCTAACGGACCGATTAGTACAGCCACAGAATCTTAAAGTTAAACTTAAACTTAAAATATCATCGATACGAAAATGTTCTAATAATACAAAAGCTACAAAAAAGCTTTTGGGACTTACATTACTATATTTAATATTGGTTTTTTAATTGCTGATTTACGTTGTTTTTTTTAGTTTTTGATTCCGTTCGGGAATCTTACTATCTCTTTTTATTGGAAGATCAGTTGTGACCTGATTTCTTCTGAATAGTAGTGCAAACCGGTTGAAATTTTTCGGAAGAGATTTGAGATTTGTTAGAAAAGTTTGTATACGTAATTAACAGCATTATTCATTTTAATTTCATGCATTTCCAGAAAGTCAATCGGAATAACATTTAGACACAGATTTTGACATATAAAATGAAGATGCATTTTGATATTTTCATTTCCGTTTGGGTGGGTCTATTACATTTTGCCAGATGGGAAAATGAAAAATAATATATACAGAATAAACTACAAGCCATCAGCTATTGGCCCCTTTCAGCCGACCAATCAATTTTAGTGCATTTCCATAGTTCCATCGAACATTTCTTTATCCTCTTCTTATACCATGGTTCAGACCCTATGCGATACATAGTCTAAAAATTGTGCAAAATCTTTTCGTTTGTATATTTTTCTACTAAACCTCGAATGAACTTAATTAAACCCAATTCAAGAAAGTAATTTCAACTTAATCAGGATTTGAGATGAGTCAACTGAGCTCAACTTAATAAAAGCTCCAATTAGATTGAAGTTCAATGATTTTTAAAATTAGTACTCTCCATTTCCCGTGTGTATCCGACTTAAATAAAATTGATTCCACTATCGGGTGATTTGCATCTAAACTTAATATTAAATAAACGCGCTAAAATAACTTAAAAATCTAATTATTTCTACTTTTAAAAATATAAAGAAGAATTTAATGATTTAATTTAAAATTCAATTCGGCTTTGATTAAATTACTTGCCCTTAATTTCTTGGAGTATATAAACCTCGCGACCATGTACTCCGCCGTAATAATAAATGTTGAACTGGGTCAAATTTATTCCTCAATGTTGATGCATTTTGATTTTTGAAACTTGTTCTTTTTTGTCAGTGGACTTTCCGATAAGAAAAACCCGAAAAACTCCGTAATCATGACTAATATTGATTAATTCTGGAATTACCGCTGTGAGAATTCGATTATTGAAGCAATTCAAAATCTTCTAGATATAATTGGCATATACTAATCCACGTTATTTTACGTTATTACAGCTCTCTACTCGATCTAAATCGTCATAAACATTATAAAAAACCATTTTGTTTATTGAATTAAAAACTTTTATCCAAGTTTCATGTGTGTGTTTGGAAATTTTGCTGTTTTTGATTTTTATTATTTTTAGCTTTTGAATGAGAATGCAATATTATGATTTCTTAATCTATTAGGAATAAGTAATTAAAGAAAAAAATTTAATAAAATTTCCATTTCGAATGAAAGAAAGCTTTTTCAGACAGTTCATCAGTGAACGCTGACACCACGTTCCACCTACTGACCAATTTTAAACTAGTGCCAGTATTTGCTACTTTTAAATAGTGAACTAGATGAAATAATTTATTAATTTATTTAACACACTGAATATCAACATTACGCGAAAAATGGAAATACTACAAGTTGAATTCCAGAAAGAGAAATATGATTTAATCTTTAACAATTTGCAGAAATTCATTCATGCACTCCAATAATGGATACCCCGAGGCTTGGGCCAGGATTAATGAAAAGGCCACAAAAGAATTTCTTTGTCATTTATTTCTTTTTTCGTATTCGGGGCTCGTTCCCAATCAAAGTATTTAAACTTTTTCACTGAAGATATTATATTAGAGGGCAAGTTCTACATTCTTAGCAAATAGTTTAAAAATATAAAAAAAGCAAGTACCCTAAAAGATATGTACATTTTAGGCTGTGAAAAAACTTCGAAAAGTTTCTAGAGTTGCTCTCAATTTATATATCAGAAAAATGTGTCTGCCGAAACGACCAATATTGAAGTTCGTTAGATGTGAGGTTAATTGGAAATTCATAATGACGTTAATTTCTTTTCAATTATTGAGGCTTTGAGAACATTAGTTTCCATATGGTAGCACAGCTCCTATAGACAATAAACTTGAAGAAGCAAAACAAGAACAAGGACAAAAATACAGATATGCAGGCTCCAAATTTTTTATCTACTGCATTAGATCGGTTAAAAATATCTAGCCCAATAGATTTTGCTTTTATTATAAGAATTTATTACTCAAGTTCATAATTACATTTGTATAATATTTGATTCTAAAACATAAACACAAAACGCACTTTTCTAAGAAATTGTTAATTAATAATAAATTCTTAAGGAAAAATATTTTGACTTGATTCTAAGAATTCTATGACATTTGTGAAGTTTCCGTCCTGCGCGAAATTCGTAGGTAATTTACCATTTGAATTAACTACATTTATGCGTGCTCCAAAATTGACGAGCAATTTCACAATGTTTAAATGTCCACTTCGCGCTGCATAATGCAAAGGTGTGTTATTGTTATTGTCCAATTCGTCAACATTTATATTATTTTCAAGATAAAACTCAGTGATGACGAGATGGCCAAATTCTGCTGATATATGAATTGGTTTGGCACCTGTAGTTGAGCTGGAATTTAATTTTGCATTTTTACCAAGCAAGAACTGAATAGTTTTTAAAAGTCGAAACTCGTCTGCGATATGTTTTTCATCTATGCTACCACGAGAAGCATAATGTATAGGTGTCCAATTATCTTGGCCTTTTTCGTCAACTGAAAAACTGTGATTTGTTAATATTTGGACGATATTGGTGTATCCTTTTTCAGCTGCTATATGAATTGCTTTCGTTCCGTTTTTATCGAATAAATTAAGATTAGTATCTTTTGCGACAAAAATCTTTACAATATCTTCATTACCGTTTTCTGCTGCATAATACAATGACTTACTATAATCATAATTGGTATTATTGTCCAGGAAGTTCATATTCAAAAGATATTCAACAATATTCGTCTTGCCATATTGTGCAGCAATTTGTAAAACTGTTTGATTTGAATTGGTTACCGTCTCAATTTTTGCACCTTTCGCCAATAAAATATCTAATACTTCCAATATCCCACCAGCTGAAGCATAATGTAGTGTATTCCATCCATTAATATCAAATTCATTTATGTCCAACCCTTTTCCAATGAAGTATTCTACAATTTCTTTATGACCATTTAGAGCAGCTAGTTGTAAAGCGTTTGATCTATTATACGTTTTTCTATTAAATTCATTCCCAACTTCTGAAATATACTTTGTCGTATTTAACCATCTGCCTTTAATCGCATAATGTAGTGCCGTTTCGCCATTGATGTCTGTTATATTAAGATCTCCTCCACTTTGCAATAGTTTCATTATTACTGAAGTGTGACCACTAAGAGCAGCAACATGAATTGGTGTAGCGTTATTATATGATCTGGCATTAACATCTGCTCCCGCGGATATAATGGCATCTATTACTTGCAAACTTCCAGTCTGGACAGCAACGTGCAAAGGAGTCCAATTTAAGAATTTATCTGTGGAATTAACTTTTGCGTTTTCGCCAAGAAAGAATTCAACAACTTCTATTCCCTTAAGAGCTGCTTTGTGTAGTGGTCTCCAATCGGTTTCTGGTTCATGTATTTCCAACCTTGTTTTATCAGAAGAAGTTGCATTTTTAATATAATCAAGATCGACTCTTTCTATAGCATTAAAAAACTCTTTTGCGGACAATATTCTAATAATTTTTGACAAGCTTCGAGATTTCCTTTTCGATTCCAATTGCTTACGTGCGAAGTCTAACTCAGTCTCAACACTATTTTTATATTTTAATAAAGCGTTTACTTTTGTTGGAGATAAGTTTTTAATTGCTAGCATTAAAGGTGTCAAGTTATCCGTCGTATTAGTAGTGATTTCGGCGCCCATATCTAAGAAAAGATTCACAACTTCAAGATTTGCATTATACTTTACAGCATAGTATAATGGAGTTGACTTCTTTTTATCCATCGCATTAACGTCCGCCCCTTTCTCAAAGAGGAATTTGATTATTTGTATGTCAATATTATATTTAGCTGCTATATGAAGTGGAGTCAAACCATCACTTGTTGTAGCTTTCACATCCGCATTATTTGAAAACAATAATATAACAATTTCTGGTCCTTTATAATACCTTAGTGCTAAATGTAATGGTGTCCATTTGTCGTTAGTGATGGCATTTAAATTAGCACCCTTTTCTATCAACAATTTTATGAATAAAGGATTTTGA
Organism: Xylophagus ater; assembly: GCA_963422695.1. Lineage (NCBI taxonomy): Eukaryota > Metazoa > Arthropoda > Insecta > Diptera > Xylophagidae > Xylophagus > Xylophagus ater. Next base: position 8,087,342 of record OY730478.1, read on the forward strand.
GAATACCTTGCACCAAAGTGTAATGGAGTCCAGTCGTTACGATCTACACTTTCCACGTCAGCACCGTTATCCAGAAGTAAGCGTATTATTTCTACATTTCCAGCATATCGAATAGCAAAGTGCAATGGTGTGAAATTTTCATTCGTTCTTGAATTAATGAGTGCACCATTCTTCAGCAGGATTTGTGCAACATCTGGTTCTTCATTATATCTGACCGCCAAATGCAAGGGTGAGGACCCATCTGCTTTCTGCGCGTTGAGATTTGCTCCGTTATTAATGAGAAATTCTACGATATCATTTCTTCCGTTTTTAGCAGCAATATGAATTGGTTTCACATTATCGTTTGCTTCCACATTAACGTCGGAATTCCATTTTAGAAGTGTTTCTACAATGTCCAAATTTCCATTTTGAACAGCAAGGTGCAACGGAGTAAAGTTTTGATATTTTTCACTAACGTTAACGTTTGCGTTATTGTCCAATAAAAATTTAGCAATTTCAATATTTCCCTTAGCCGAGGCTTTATGCAATGGAGTCCAATCATTTTCAAAGTTGCGTACATGTATATAATATTTCTTAAGCAGGATTTTCCGTACGGCTTTAAGATCATTTTCTTCAATTGCATTGAATAAATTTGTAGTAGTTAAAATGTTTATAATTTTTAAAATATTAATCATATTTCCAGTTGTGTTAAATTTGAGATTTGTAAAATTTAAAGCTTTAATCACATCAGCCCCAGCCCTTATTAAAACAGGTACCAATTCTACGAAATTATTTTCAATTGCTATTTCCAGAGGGGAGGTGTTGTTAGCGTTTAATGTTGTGTTAATGTCAGCTCCTTCGCTTAAAAGTAACTCCACTATGTTGAGTTTTCCACTTTGTACAGCGTTATCTAACGCAGTGAAATTTTTGGAGTCCATTCCATTTAAATCGGAATATTCTAGGAGATATTTTACTATGTCTTCATTTCCATGTCGTGCAGCAATTTGAAGGACTGACTCTCCTAAATAAGTTTTGACATCAATATCGCCATTTTCATCAATTAATCTTTTAAAAATTGTAAGATTTCCACCTGCTGCCGCATAATGCAATGAGGTCCAACCTTTTTTATCGACGATATTTGCACCAATTGCTTTTGTAATTAAATAATCAACAATGGATGAATGCCGTTTGAGAGCAGCAATTTGTAAACCGTTCAGACGACCTCCAGTTTTTAAATTAATTGGAGTACCAGTTTCTTCAATAAATTTCACAGTTTCTAATCTTCCACCTTTTATTGCATAGTGTAATGGATCCCATCCATTTGAGTCCATTCTATTTTTAGTAGCACCTTTATTTATAAGGAAATTAATGACATCATTGTGTCCATTTAGAGCAGCGATATGAATAGCGGTGGCACCGTTCTTCGTTTGAGCATTTATATCAGCTTTATTATGGTATATTAATTCTACAACTTTTATATGACCTTTTGCTGAAGCAACATGAAGTGGTGTCCATCCCTTATATTTATCTACGTCTTCAACACTTGCATTGTTTTGAATTAAAAAGTTGAATATGTCGAAATTTCCGACTTCAGCGGCCTTATGAAGAGGAGACCAATCATTTTCAAGATCCCTCACAGTCAAATTAACTTTCCTTGATGAAATTAAATGGATGATGGATGCAAGATCTTCTCTTTCGACTTCATAAAATAAACTTTGATTGTTCAGAATGTTTTGAATTACTAAGCGCTTTTCATTGTAATCCGGTGAAATTTTCTTTTCGTTTAGCACATATTTTTCATTAGAAGTCACAGCTCTACCATTTGCACCATTTTTTAGTAATTCAATTACTATTTCTGGAGAATTGTTTATAATTGCTAATTGCAAAGGAGTCAAATTATTATTTGTCTTAGAGTTCACGTCAGCACCATACTCAATTAAAAGTTTTGCAATTTCTGGGTTCTGGTTATAAGGAGCGAAATGTAATGGTGACCATCCAGCAGTCGTGGTATCGTTTACGCTAGAACCTGCATCAAGCAATGATTTTATAATTTCAGAATTTTGATTGTATCTGACAGAGAAATGTAGTGCGGTTTGGTTTATGTCATCTTTTTCGTTGATATTAACACCACTTGCTATTAGATATGAAATTACTTTCGATTCATTTGTGTATCTGGAAGCTATCATTAATGGTGTTGAGCCGTCACTGTTTTTGATATATGTATTTGCTCCTCCATCTATTAGTGTTTTTACTATTTCGGGATTATTTTTTAACTTAATCGCCAGATCTAATGGAGTTGAATCAGTACTTGTTGTTGTCGAGAGACTTGCTCCTTTTTCAATTAGAAATTTTATAATTTTGGAGTTATTATTAAAGGCTGCAGCAAAATGTAAAGAAGTCCAATTTAAATGATCCATTTCTTGAATTTTTGCTCCTTTGTCAAGAAGAAACTGTCCCACTTCGGCTCTGTTATTATATTTAGAAAATAATAACAGCGACGTTAAGGATTCATTTTGTCTGGCTGAGATATCTGCTCCACTTTCAAGCAAAAGTTGAACAATTCTATTATCTAAAGTATTTTCAACAGCGTAGTGAAGTGCAGTCCAATTATATTTATTTCTAGCATTGATGTCAGAGTTCTTGTTCAGAAGAAGTTCTACAAATTCAAAATTCCTTTTCGTAGCCAAATGTAATGGTGTTTCTTCATTAGTGGTAGAAGAATTTACGTCAGCTCCGTTTTCAATTAAAACCTGGGCAATCTTTGGACTTTCCGTGAATTCTATAGCGTAATGTAAAGGTGTCCATCCAATTTTATCTTTTGCATTAACATCAGCTTCTTTATTTAGAAGGAGTTCTACTAATTTTTCAATGTCTTCTGATATTTTGGGACCATCTTGATTTAAACCAAATTCTAAATCCTGACTGGAACTATTAGTTCTAGTAATAATATATGCTTTTTTCAATAAAAACTTTTCTACTTCATTTTCAGAGTAGAATTGTGAGATCAACTTAAATGTGATTTTGTCAAGAACGTCTTTCGACCATTCGTTCCTGTAATTACTTTGAAAGAGTAATTGAGAGTACCTTGGATAAATCTCGTAATTCGAATTTGTGTTGAAATTTATATGAGACTTGTAAAGCAGTTCGACTAAACTAATATTAAGGCTTTGAATAGCACTGTGTAGCGGAGTCCAGTTAAAATATTTGTCTGTGGCGTTTACATCGGCGTTGTTCTGAAGAAGAATATTTACAATTGCCAAATTTCCATTTCCGGATGCTTTATGCAAAGGTGTCCAATCGCTTAATAAATCATGCGCATTAACATCAATTTTCATGGATAACATATCGCTTACAATTGCATCGTTATCATTTTCAATTGCGTTGAAAAACGTTTCTTTTTCTAAAATACTAATAGTTTCATTTAATTTGAATTTACATCCATCAGTTTGATTTAGAGTTTTTCTTGTTTGAGCATATTCTAATGCGCCGGTTAAATCAGCTCCATTTTCAATTAAGATAGCAACAATTTCAGGAGGTTTACAATGTATTGATAATTGTATAGGAATTAAACCTGTCTTCGTTGTTGCGTAAATATCAGCCTTGGCTTCTAAAAGCATTGTGACAACTTCAGAATCACCTTTTTCTATAGCATAATGCAATGCGGAGGTATTCGCGTTATCGAGTTTATTTACATTCACTCCCTTGTTTAATAGATATCGTATAGCTCGATATATACGTGGCACTGATATTACTGCATATTTATAAATTACCGTTGGTTTTAAACGCGGCATGTAATTAATAATTGCAAGATGTAGAGCTGTTTCACCGGAATATGTTATTGCCTTAACATCAGCATTATTCTCTACTAATAATTCAATAGTATTAGCGCTTGCAATGCTTGCAGCGTAATGTAAGGAAGTCCATCCGTGGTTATCGATATCGTTCACTTTCAGACCTTTGCCTATTAAATATTTAATAGCATTTGCATTGTATTTTAGTGCAGCCAGATGTAAACCATTCTGTCCTTTTTTCGTTATTTTATTTATATTTCCACCAATTTCATAAATATATTCTAATATTTCTTCACCACCTTTCGAAACTGCATGGTGGAATGAGGTGAAACCGCTGTCGTCCTCCGTACTAATATTAGCTCCCTTACTTACAAAAAATTTCAAAACTGGTAAATTTCCATTCTGAGCTGCATAATGTATAGGTGTTAGACCATTCAAACTAGTTGCACTAAGATTTGCACCAGAATCTACTAGCAATTTAATTATCTGCAGATTTCCATTTTCAACTGCTGTGTGCAATGAAGTCTTGTAACCATCTTCTATATTTGAAGCTATGCTAGCATTTGCTCCATGTTCTAAGAGAAACTGAACAATTTTTATATTACCAAAGCCCGTAGCTATATGAAGTAATGTTTTACCATTTCGGAGATCATGCCCATTTATATCAATTTCTTTTTTTTTAACAGCATTTCTAAACGATTCGCTGTACACACTACCAAAACTATTAAAAAATCGCTGAAGTTTTAAGACTCGTTTGATTTCATTTCTTACTTGAACTCGACCGTCAATTTCTTTCAATAAATGGACATAATTCTCTGGAAAATCATTATCAACATTTTCCAATAAGTATTCTAGAGGTCCTGTATCTTTGTTCAGAACGGCTAACTCGAATATATTCAAATGATCTGGAGAAGTAACGTTTGTCTCTGCTCCAGACAATACTAAAGACTTGACAAAACCATTTGTATTGTATCGAGCAGCTAATAGCAAAGGTGTCCAACCATCCACTGTCTTCTCATTAACATCAATTCCTAATAATTTTAAATAATCCAAGTTATAATCACCCCTGTTGTATTTGCTAGCATAATGTAGAGTTGTCCAATTTAGTACATCACGTTGATGAAGATTGGCTCCACTCTCATGAAGCTTGGATAACACTTCCTCATTATTATATCCGTTTGCTAATAAGAGTGGTGTGACATTTTTATTATCTTCAGCATCTATTTTAGGTCCCTTGCTTAGTAGTAGAGTAATAACAGCTATAACTTGATTATACCTTGCTGCATAGTGAAGTGGAGTCCACCCAATTTTATCCGCCTCATTTATGTTAGCACCATTTTCCAATAAAATAGATAATTGCGATGGACTACCGAATTGAGCTGCTAGCATTAATGGAGTGGCACCGTCAATGTTTTTAGCATCAACTTCGGCACCTTTTTCCAATAAAAGTTTGATTATATTTAAGTCCACATCATATCTTGCAGCAAAATGTAAAAGTGACCATCCTTCCTTTGTTCTTGCATTTATATCACTTTCATTTTTTAGTTTGGACAAAAATATTTCCAGACTTTCGTGATTCATAAGCGAGTAACGCAACTCTAAAAAGCTAGTCACATCTGCGAACGAAAATGTTATTTGAAACAACACAATTAAGAAAACCAAACTTGAATTTTTAGTAAACATTTTTTGAAATATTACATAACTTTTAGATTTAATCATCTTTTCATTAAAAACTTCCTAGAACTTTTTTAAACGCATTTCTAGCAAAATCTCTTGAAATTATAATTTTTGTATTCACTTTTTTGACACTCTTTTTACTATTACTGATTAATTACAATATTAATATGCAATATGAATAAAATTCGAAAAACGCAAATTCGCGACAAAACCGCAACGATTTGTACAAATTGAAATCGAAAATGGAACTGTTTTGATCTTACGAGATTTTCTCATATTCATAAATAATTGTTGAGAGAACTTTGAGCAACTGGTTTTATAATAATAAGAAAAAAAAATAGTTGAGGCGATCAATTATTAAAGAAAAAACCACATATAGTATTCGATTATACAGTGTCTCCCAAAAAGCTACTATGATAGGGACTTTTTTTTAGTATATTTTAAAGTTTCGTACAGATGTCCAAAGTGTCTGTCTCCTACGTGCATCAAGATATGTCTGTTCACTCGGCTGTGGCTCTTTCCAAAAGGCGGTGAGTGGAGGTCATCATAATGTGGTGAGAGTTCCGATAAACAAATTTCGCGAAACTTGAAGTGTGATAGGCCTCCAATTTCCGAAGAAATTGTTCTCGATGTCAAGGAGGGGAATCTCCAAGTAAGTCAATCAGTACGTCTGTGAACATACCGAACGATTCAGCCGTTCTAGTCTACACATAAACCAAGGCCGAACCAGTTCGATTGTGTCTTTAATGTTTAATGGGCGTTATTTTGGGACGGACCAAACCAGACCGAACTGGCTCAGTATAATAAACAGACAGTAATTTGACTGGGAAATGAAGAAAAATTAGACGCGATCTTCCCAATACATCCGTTGAGTATGACAGAAAGAAAAAATTCCGCACAAAATAAGGAAAGAAAATTGAAATTGTTCATTAGAAAGAAAGAAATAACCTATAAATCAAATATATTAAATTTTAACACGTGCTCCCTATAAGATAATTGTACTAAGGGAGACCAACAATAGTCTTATAATAGTCTTATGGGTTTTGGACTAAAGATGAAATGAAACAAAGAAAGCGGTCGAAATTTTTTTTCATTTGTCAAGTCCCAAATTTTGTAAACAAAAATCATATGTTTTTTGATTTTCCCGGGGCTTTTTCAAGTATTGGTGCCTATATGAATAAGATTTCATCGTAATTTTTGATAAGCACGTGGGTTTTTTTTGAAGGAGAAGAATTTTTTTTTTTATATATTTCAATAATTGGAAAACACTATTTTAATTTCAGAAATTACATTTTAACATTAAAATTGGAAAAAATTGCGCATGATATCATTATTTTTAACCTTTTAATTAAACACACAATTAATTTAAAATATTTGAAATATTTGAATATTTTGCATCAATATAATTATATGTATTCGAAAACAGAAATCGACATTTTTATTAAAGTTTTGAATTAAAGAAACAATAACTTTAGTTTAAAATGTTTTAAATACATATTATATGAATGAAGAATCGTGAAATTGTATTAAATTCTTTACATACACTATATGTTGTAAAATAAAAATCATTAAAGATTTTTTTATTCTAAGTGGATTATCATTAACAATTACAAATTAACCACTTTGAGAGAAATATTTAAGTTTTTTTGATGCTGGAAAATTCTATTTCTATGACATTGTTTAAAATATTTTTGTCGCTAGAAAAATTGAAAAGAATATAATTTCAAATAAAATATACAAAAATCATGTTTTTGTTTTTTTAAATTTTTTAAATTGGAATACAGCGTAAATAGCACAGCTGGTTCTCGTAAAAAAACATTTTAGATACCGCATGATTTATTTGCGTAAGTGTAAGAATTTGTTTATTAATACATATATATATTCATCTCTGTTACACCAACATAGCGTAATCTAAAAAAAATGACAGAGCATAAAAGATGGCGGTTTTTTTTTATATACATTTTTTATTGAGAAAAAGCACACATGCATGGAAAATAAGAAGAATGGGTGGTAAAAGCGGGCGTAAAATTCTAAAAATAAACGTAAAATTGGCGAGGTCACTCGTAATTTTTCACATTTTGTTCGCCAGTTTTCTTACTGTTCATTATACTGTGGAACTGGTTTGGTATGCACATAAACAGGTGTTTATTCCAACGGACCGATTGGTACAGCCACAGAATCTTAAACTAAAGCTTAAGCTTAAAATATCATCCATTCGAAAATGTTTTAAAAATACTAAAAACTACAAAAAGCTTTTGGGACTTACATTATTATATTTAATATTAGTTTTTTAATTGCTGATTTACGTTGTTTTTTTTAGTTTTTGATTCCGGAAATCTTACTATCTCTTTTTATTGGAAGATCAGTTATGACCTGATTTCTTCTGAATAGTAGTGCAAAGCGGTTGAAATTTATCGGAAGAGATTTGAGATTTGTTAGAAAAGTTTGTATACGTAATTAACAGCATTATTCATTTTAATTTCATGCATTTCCAGAAAGTCAATCGGAATAACATTTAGACACAGATTTTGACATATAAAATGAAGATGCATTTTGAAATTCATATTATTGGAAATAAGAAATTCTTAAACTGATTCATTTTTTATTATCACAAATCATTTTCTGAATAAAACCAAAGAACTGAGTACTGTATTGGTGTGATATTTTCATTTCCGTTTGGGTGGGTCTATTACATTTTGCCAGATGGGAAAATGAAAAATAATATATACAGAATAAACTACAAGCCATCAGCTATTGGCCCCTTTCAGCCGACCAATCAATTTTAGTGCATTTCCATAGTTCCATCGAACATTTCTTTATCCTCTTCTTATACCATGGTTCAGACCCTATGCGATACATAGTCTAAAAATTGTGCAAAATCTTTTCGTTTGTATATTTTTCTACTAAACCTCGAATGAACTTAATTAAACCCAATTCAAGAAAGTAATTTCAACTTAATCAGGATTTGAGATGAGTCAATTGAGCTCAACTTAATAAAAGCTCCAATTAGATTGAAGTTCAATGATTTTTAAAATTAGTACTCTCCATTTCCCGTGTGTATCCGACTTAAATAAAATTGATTCCACTATCGGGTGATTTGCATCTAAACTAAATATTAAATAAACGCGCTAAAATAACTTAAAAATCTAATTATTTCTACTTTTAAAAATATAAAGAAGAATTTAACGATTTAATTTAAAATTCAATTCGGCTTTGATTAAATTACTTGCCCTTAATCTCTTCAAGCATATAATCCTCGCGACCATGTACTCCGCCGTAATAATAAATGTTGAGCTGGGTCAAATTTATTCATCAATGTTGATGCATTTTGATTTTTGAAACTTGTTCTTTTTTGTCAGTGGACTTTCCGATAAGAAAAACCCGAAAAACTCCGTAATCATGACTAATATTGATTAATTCTGGAATTACCGCTGTGAGAATTCGATTATTGAAGCAATTCAAAATCTTCTAGATATAATTGGCATATACTAATCCACGTTATTTTACGTTATTACAGCTCTCTACTCGATCTAAATCATGATAAACATTATAAAAAACCATTTTGTTTCATGTGTGTGTTGTTTAAAAACTGAAAATTTGGAAATTTTGCTGCTTTTGATTTGTATTATTTTTAGCTTTCGAATGAGAATGCAATATTATGATTTCTTAATCTATTAGGAATAAGTAATTAAAGAAAAAAATTTAATAAAATTTCCATTTCGAATGAAAGAAAGCTTTTTCAGACAGTTCATCAGTGAACGCTGACACCACGTTCCACCTACTGACCAATTTTAAACTAGTGCCAGTATTTGCTACTTTTAAATAGTGAACTAGATGAAATAATTTATTAATTTATTTAACACACTGAATATCAACATTACGCGAAAAATGGAAATACTACAAGTTGAATTCCAGAAAGAGAAATATGATTTAATCTTTAACAATTTGCAGAAATTCATTCATGCACTCCAATAATGGATACCCCGAGGCTTGGGCCAGGATTAATGAAAAGGCCACAAAAGAATTTCTTTGTCATTTATTTCTTTTTTCGTATTCGGGGCTCGTTCCCAATCAAAGTATTTAAACTTTTTCACTGAAGATATTATATTAGAGGGCAACTTCTACATTCTTAGCAAATAGTTTAAAAATTTGAAAAAAGCAAGTACCCTAAAAGATATGTACATTTTAGGCTGTCAAAAAATTTCGAAAAGTTTCTAGAGTTGCTCTCAATTTATATATCAGAAAAATGTGTCTGCCGAAACGACCAATATTGAAGTTCGTTAGATGTGAGGTTAATTGGAAATTCATAATGACGTTAATTTCTTTTCAATTATTGAGGCTTTGAGAACATTAGTTTCCATATGGTAGCACAGCTCCTATAGACATTAAACTTGAAGAAGCAAAAAAAGAACAAGGACAGAACTATAGATTTAAAGGCTACAAATTTTTTATCTAGCAAATTAGTTCGGTTAAAAATATGTAACTCAATAGATTTTGCTTTTATTATAAGAATTTATTACTCAAGTTCATAATTACATTTGTATAATATTTGATTCTAAAACATAAACACAAAACGCACTTTTCTAAGAAATTGTTAATTAATAATAAATTCTTAAGGAACAATATTTTGACTTGATTCTAAGATTTCTATGACATTTGTGAAGTTTCCGTCTTCCGCGAAATTCGTAGGTAATTTCCCATTTGAATTAACTACATTTATGCGTGCTCCAAAATTGACGAGTAATTTCACAATATTTAAATGTCCATTTCGCGCTGCATAATGCAAAGGTGTGTTATTGTTATTGTCCAATTCGTCAACATTTATATTATTTTGAAGATAAAACTCAGTGATGACTAGATGTCCAAATTCTGCTGATATATGAATTGGTTTGGCACCTGTAGTTGAGCTGGAATTTAATTTTGCATTTTTACCAAGCAGGAACTGAATAGTTTTTAAAAGTCGAAACTCGTCTGTGAAGTGCTTTTCATCAATACCACCACGAGAAGCATAATGCATAGGTGTCCAATTATCTTGGCCTTTTTCGTCAACTGAAAAACTGTGATTTGTTAATATTTGAACGATATTGGTGTATCCTTTTTCGGCTGCTAAATGAATTGCTTTCGTTCCGTTTTTATCAAATAAATTAAGATTAGTATCTTTTGCGGCAAAAATCTTTACAATATCTTGATGACCGTTTTCTGCTGCATAATACAATGATTTACTATATTCATAATTGGTATTATTGTCCAGGAAGTTCATATTCAAAAGATATTCAACAATATTCGTCTTGCCATATTGTGCAGCAATTTCTAAAACTGTTTGATTTGAATTGGTTACCGTCTTAATCTTTGCACCTTTCGTCAATAAAATATCTAGAATTTCCAATATCCCACCAGCTGAAGCATAATGTAGTGTATTCCATCCATTAATATCTATTTCATTTATGTCCAACCCTTTTGCAATGAAGTATTCTACAATTTCTTTATGACCATTTAGAGCAGCTAGTTGTAAAGCGTTTGATCCATTATACGTTTTTCTATTAAATTCATTCCCAACTTCTGAAATATACTTTGTCGTATTTAACCATCTGCCTTTAATCGCATAATGTAGTGCCGTTTCACCATTGATGTCTGTTATATTAAGATCTCCTCCACTTTGCAATAGTTTCATTATTACTGAAGTGTGACCACTAAGAGCAGCAACATGAATTGGTGTAGCATTATTATATGATCTGGCATTAACATCTGCTCCCGCGGATATAATGGCATCTGTTACTTGCAAATTTCCAGTCTGGACAGCAACGTGCAAAGGGGTCCAATTTAAGAATTTATCTGTGGAATTAACTTTTACGCTTTCACCAAGGAAGAATTCAACAACTTCTATACTTCCCTTAAGAGCTGCTTTGTGTAATGGTCTCCAATCGGTTTCTGGATCATGTATTTCCAAACTTGTTTTATCAGAAGAAGTTGCATTTTTAATATAATCAAGATCCACTCTTTCTATAGCATTAAAAAACTCTTTTGCAGACAATATTCTAATAATTTTTGACAAGCTTCGAGGTTTCCTTTTGGATTGCAATTGCTTACGTGCGAAGTCTAACTCAGGTTCAACACTATTTTTATATTTTAATAAAGCGTTTACTTTTGTTGGAGATAAGTTTTTGATTGCTAACAATAAAGGTGTCAAGTTATTTGTCGTATGAGTAGTGATTTCGGCGCCCATATCTAAGAAAAGATCCACAAGTTCAAAATTTGCATTATACTTTACAGCATAGTATAATGGAGTTGACTTGTTTTTATCCATCGCATTAACGTCTGCTCCTTTCTCAAACAGAAATTTGATTATTTGTATGTCAATATTATATTTAGCTGCTATATGAAGTGGAGTCAAACCATCACTTGTTGCTGCTTTCACATCCGCATTATTTGAAAGCAATAATATAACAATTTCTGGTCCTTTATAATACCTTAGTGCTAAATGCAATGGTGTCCATTTGTCGTTAGTGATGGCATTTAAATTAGCACCCTTTTCTGTCAACAATTTCATGACTAAAGGATTTTGAGAATACCTTGCGCCAAAGTGTAATGGAGTCCAGTCGTTACGATCTACACTTTCCACGTCAGCACCGTTATCAAGAAGTAAGCGTATTATTTCTACATTTCCAGCATATCGAATAGCAAAGTGCAATGGTGTGAAATTTTCATTCGTTCTTGCATTAATGAGTGCACCATTCTTCAGCAGGATTTGTGCAACATCTGGTTCTTTATTATATCTGACCGCTAAGTGCAAGGGTGAGGACCCATCTGCTTTCTGTGCGTTGAGATTTGCTCCGTTATTAATGAGATATTCTACGATATTACCTCTGCCTTTTTTAGCAGCAAGATGAATTGATTTCACATGATCCTTTGCTTCCACATTAACGTCGGAATTCCATTTCAGAAGTATTTCTACATTATTCAAATTTCCATTTTGAACAGCAATGTGGAACGGAGTAAAGTTTTGATATTTTTCAGTAGCGTTAACGTTGGCGCTTTTCTCTAGTAAAAATTTAACAATATCAATATTTCCCTTAGCCGAGGCTTTATGCAGTGGAGTCCAATCATTTTCTAAGTTGCGTACATTTATATAATATTTTTTAAGCAGGATTTTCTGTACGGCTTTGAGATCATTTTCTTCAATTGCATTGAATAAATTTGTAGTAGTTAAAATGTTTATAATTTTTAAAATATTAATCATATTTCCAGTTGTGTTAAATTTGAGATTTGCAAATTCTAAAGCTCCACTCACATCAGCCCCAGCCCTTATTAAAACAGGTACCAATTCTACGAAATTATTTTCAATTGCTATTTCCAGAGGGGAGGTGTTGTTAGCGTTTAATGTTGTGTTAATGTCAGCTCCTTCACTTAGAAGTAACTCCACTATGTTGAGTTTTCCACTTTGTACAGCGTAATCTAACGCAGTGAAATTTTTGGAGTCCATTCCATTTAAATCGGAATATTCTAGGAGATATTTTACTATATCTTCATTTCCATATCGTGCAGCAATTTGAAAGACTGACTCTCCTAAATAGGTCTTGACATCAATATCGCCATTTTCATCAATTAATCTTTTAAAAATTGGGAGATTTCCACCTGCTGCCGCATAATGCAATGATGTCCAACCTTTTTTATCCACGACATTTGCATCAATTCCGGTTGTAATTAAATAATCAACAATGGATGAATGCCGTTTAAGAGCAGCAATTTGTAAACCGTTTAGACGTCCTTCAGTTTTTAAATTAATTGGAGTACCAGTTTCTTCAATATATTTCACAGTTTCTAATCTTCCACCTTTTATTGCATAGTGTAATGGATCCCATCCATTTGAGTCCATTCTATTTTTAGTAGCACCTTTATTTAGAAGGAAATTAATGATGTCATTGTGCCCATTTAGAGCAGCGATATGAATAGCGGTGGCACCGTTCTTCGTTTGAGCATTTATATCAGCTTTATTATCGTATATTAATTCTACAACTTTTATATGACCTTTTGCTGAAGCAACATGAAGTGGTGTCCATCCCTTATATTTATCTACGTCTTCAACACTTGCATTGTTTTGAATGAAAAAGTTGAATATATCGAAATTTCCGATTTCAGCGGCTTTATGAAGTGGAGACCAATCATTTTCAAGATCCCTCACAGTGAAATTAACTTTCCTTGATGAAATTAAATCGATGATGGATGCAAGATCTTCTCTTTCGATTTCATAAAATAAACTTTGGTTGTTCAGAATGCTTAGAATTACTAAGCGCTTTTCATTGTAATCCGGTGAATTTTTCTTTGCATTTAGCACATATTTTTCATTAGAGGTCACAGCTCTACCATTTGCACCATTTTTTAGTAATTCAATTACTATTTCTGGAGAATTGTTTATAATTGCTAACTGCAAAGGAGTCAAATTATCATTTGTCTTAGAGTTTACGCCGGCATCATTTTCAATTAAAAGTTTTGCAATTTCTGGGTTCTGGTTATAAGGAGCGAAATGTAATGGTGCCCATCCAGTTGTCGTCGTTGCGTTCAAACTGGAACCAGCATCAAGCAATAATTTTGTAATTTCAGAATTTTGATTGTATCTGACAGAGAAATGTAGGGCGGTTTGGTTTACGTTATCTTTTTCGTTGATATTAATGCCACTTGCTATTAGATATAAAATTACTTTTGAGTCATTTGTATATCTGGAAGCTATCATTAATGGTGTTGAGCCGTCTCTTTTTTTAAGATATGTATTTGCTCCTTCATCTATTAGTGTTTTTACTATTTCAGGATTATTATTTTGCATAATCGCCAGATCTAATGGAGTTGAATCAGTACTTGTTGTTGTAGAGAGACTAGCTCCCTTTTCAATTAAAAATTTTATAATTTTGGGATTATTATTAAAGGCTGCAGCAAAATGTAAAGAAGTCCAATTTGAATTGTCCATTTCTTGAATTTTTGCTCCTTTGTCAAGAAGAAGCTGTCCCATTTCGGCTCTGTTATTATATTTGGAAAATAATAACAGCGGCGTTAAGGATTCATTTTGTCTGGCTGAGATGTCTGCTCCACTTTCAAGCAAAAGTTGAACAATTCTATTATCTAAAGTATTTTCAACAGCGTAGTGAAGTGCAGTCCAATTATATTTATTTCTAGCATTGATGTCAGAGTTCTTGTTGAGAAGAAGTTCTACAAATTCAAAATTCCTTTTAGTAGCCAAATGTAATGGTGTTTCTCCATTTCTGGTAGAAGAATTTACGTCAGCTCCGTTTTCAATTAAGAGTAATGCAATCTTTCGACTTTTCGTGTATTCTATAGCGTAATGTAAAGGTGTCCAACCAATTTTATCTTTTGCATTAACATCAGCTTCATTACTTAGGAGGAGTTCTACTATCTTTTCAATGTCTTCTAATGTTTTGGGACCTATTTTATTTAAGCCAAATTCTAAATCCTGATTAGAGCTATTAGTTCTAGTAATAATATATGCTTTTTTCAATAAAAACTTTTCTACTTCATTTTCAGAGTAGAATTGCGAGATCAAATTAAATGTGATTTTATCAAGAACATCTTTCGACCATTCGTTCCTGTAATTGTTTTGAAACAATAATTGAGAGTACCTGGGATAAATCTCGTAATTCGAATTTGTGTTGGAATTTATATGAGACTTGTAAAGCAGTTCGACTAAACTAATATTAAGGCTTTGAATAGCACTGTGTAGTGGAGTCCAGTTAAAATATTTGTCTGTGGCGTTTACATCGGCATTGTTCTGAAGAAGAATATTTATAATTGCCAAATTTCCATTTCCGGATGCTATATGCAGAGGTGTCCAATCGCTTACTAAATCATGCGTATTAACATCAATTTTCATAGACAACATATTTCTAACAATTTCCTCCTTGTCATTTTCAATTGCATCGAAAAAATATTCTTTCTCTAAAATACTAATAGTTACATTTAATTTGAATTTACATCCATCAGTTTGATTTAGACTTTTCGTTTTGCGAGCATATTCTAATGCGCCGCTTAAATCAGCTCCATTTCGAATTAAAGTAGTAACAATTGGAGGAGACCTACAATTTGTTGCTAATTGTATAGGAATTAAACCTGTGTTCGTTGTTGCGTAAATGTCAGCCCCAGCTTCTAAAAGTATTTTAACAATTTCAACATCATCTTTTTCTATAGCATAATGCAATGCGGAGCTATTTGCGTTATCGAGTTGATTTACATTTACTCCCTTATTTAATAGATATCGTATGGCTCGATATACTCGTGGAACTAGTACTACTGAATTATCCCAATGGAAAAGTGGTATATAATTCATAATTAAAATATGTAGAGCTGTTTCACCGGAATATGTTATTGCCTTAACATCAGCATTATTCTCTACTAATAATTCAATAGTATTAGCGCTTGCAATGCTTGCAGCGTAATGTAAGGATGTCCATCCTTGGTTATCGATATCGTTCACTTTTAGACCTTTGCCGATTAAATATTTAATAGCTTTTGCGTTGAATTTTCGTGCAGCCAGATGTAAACCATTCTGCCCATTTTTCGTTATTTTATTTATATTTCCGCCATTTTTAATAACATATTCTAATATTTCTTCACCACCTTTCGAAACTGCGTGGTGGAAAGAGGTATAACCATTGTCGTCCTCCATTTTTATGTCAGCTCCCCTGCTCACGAAATACTCTAAAAGTCGTAAATTTCCATTCTGAGCTGCATAATGTATAGGTGTTAGACCATTCAAACTAGTTGCATTAATATTTGCACCAGAATCTACTAACAATTTAATTATCTGCAGATTTCCATTTTCAACTGCTGAGTGCAATGGAGTCCTAAAGCTATCTTTTATATTTGAAGCTATGCTAGTATTTGCTCCATGTTCTAAGAGAAACTGAACAAGTTTTATATCACCACTACCCGCAGCTATATGAAGTAATGTTTTACCATTTCGAAGATCATGTCCATTTACATTAATTTCATTTTTTAGAATGGCATTTCTAAACGATTCGCTGTCCACGTTATCAAAACCATTAAAAAATCGCTGAAGTTTTAAAATTCGTTTCATTTCATTTATTACTTGAATCGGATCATCAGTTTCTTGCAATAAATGAGCGTACTCCCCTGGCAAGTCATTATCAACATTTTCTAGCAAATATATTAGAGGTTCCGTATCCTTATTAAAAACGGCTAAGTCAAATATATTCATATGATCTGGAGTTTGAACTTTTGTATCTGCCCCCTTTGACACTAAATCTTCTACAAAGATTTTTGTATTGTATCTAACAGCTAATAGCAATGGTGTCCAACCATCGCTTGTCGTTGCATTAATATCTTTGATGCCTTGACGATTGATGAAATGTTGATCCGTACCGTATTTGGCAGCGTAATGTATAGATGTCCAATTTTGCATATCACGATGATGAACATTTGCTCCTCTCTTCCTTAGCATATCATGTATATCCGTATTATGCCTGTATCTGTATGCTACTAAAAGTGGCGTGACGTTTTGTTTATCTTCAGCTTCTATTTCAGCTCCATTATTAATTAATATAATAAAAACTTTTCGATCTTCATTATATCTTGCTGCATAATGAAGTGGAGTCCACCCAACTTTATCTGTTTCATTTATTTTGGCACCATTTTCCCATAAAATAGATAATTTCGATGGACTACTGAATTGAGCTGCTAACATTAATGGTGTGCTACCATCAATGTTTTTAGCATCAACTTCGGCACCTTTTTCCAATAAAAATTTGATTATATTTAAGTCCACATCATATCTTGCAGCAAAATGTAAAAGTGACCATCCGTCCCTTGTTGTTGCATTTATATCAGTTTCATTTCCGAATTTAGATGTAAATATTTCCAAACTTTCGTGGTCTATAAGCGAGTAACGTAGTTGCATAAAACTAACTTTATCTGCGAATAATAAAGTTATATGAAATAACACACTTAAAATAAAAAATTTTGAATTTTTAATACACATTTTGGTTATTATATAATTTTAAATTTGAATCCCGTATTATCGACTCTTTACGTTTCATTAATTTCACTATCTATGATAAATCTTTAGAATTTATTTAAACCCGTTTCGTGTCAGCTTCTAGTTCGGTTTGGTTCACTTTTCCGACACACTATTCGAAGGCCCGAAATGTCATATATTATATTATTGATCAACTATAAAGTTAACACATATTCGCGATAAAACCGCAACGAATTGAACAAATTGAAATCGAAAATGGAACTATTTTGAACTTACTAGTTTGTCTCATATTTATAACTAATTTTTGAGAGAATTTTGGGCAACTGGTTTTACAATAACACAAAAGAAAAATGAATCTCATCATCCTTGATTAAAAGCCAAAAGATTTTGAATATATTATACTCAGTATTCGTCTTTTATGCAACTCTGTTGTCATATTATCTTTTTATTCCCTATGGTAGGTACTACCAAATTAGTTTAATCACTACATTTGTAACGCATAGAAATAATCATAGGAGAAGGATTTCAAGGCTATAGGTGCGTACAGAATCAAAAGATATATCGACTTACGCATGTCCGTCCGTCCATCTGCCTATAAGGTAACTCAAAACCTTTTATCCGATTTTGATCAAATTCAAAATGTGCATTGAGTATCTTTAACTCTAAAGTTTTGTCGTTTTTTTATGGTTTTTCGGATTTAATTAGAAAATATGTGCAGTAATTTGAGTAAATTTATTTATATACATTGACTAACTAATTAGGCGATATTATGTTAAATTTCAGTAAAATTGTTCTAATGATAGTGCAGAAAAGAATAGTCGTAGGAGAAATAAAGGTTTTTCAACAAGTTTTCAACAATGCTTTAAAAACTAATATAGCGATTTTAATAAAATTGGCAGAAGATGTTTATTGTACGATATTAAACGAATTTGACAAAGAATACACAAAGTTATGAAGAAAAACTTTCAAATATTCTTAATTTCGGCTGCTTTCTTTGTCCCATATCTGCCATGCGGTATCAAAAAATCCGCTCTATGCCGATTTTTAGTTAGTATACGTTTTTATTTGGAAATCAGTTATTGCGTATTTCTGTGCAAACCGGTTGAAATCTATAAATATAGTAAAACTGCTAGAAAAGTTTGCATATTTAATTGACAGTAGTATTTATTTTAATTTCTTACATTTTCAGAAAGTTGATACGAATCGCATTTAAAGATAAACTTTGATACATCATATGAAGATGGATTTCGATTTTAATATTTTATAGCCAAAAATCATTTGTGAATAAACTAAAGTTAGGGATGACAGACAACACTATAATATCGGTAGAATATGTTTTTAGGAATCTAAGTGGATTGATTTTTCCAATCTTAACTGGGCCTGCCTACTATGGCATTGTCACTACTGTCTTTGTTTTCTCCTACTATTAAATAATTAAAAATATTGTCGTCAAAAATTTAATCTTTTTATAAAGTTATAAAACAAAAAACGTTGGCAAATTAATAAAAAATTTGTTTTGTTTTTGAGTCCTAACCAGCTTCTACTATTTTAGAGGCAAAATATTTTGATAATCTGGAACTAAAACAGATTTACCCAATCATTTGACTAGATTAGATTAAAATGTTAATTGGAATAATTAAAAAGTTATTGTTTAAAAATCGATGTTGTATATTTAAAGATCTTTTAGATGAATGAATTTTTAACACAATTTTTAAGATCATAGCAACGGTCATTGAGATCGGATGGATATTGGAGAATTTTGTTTTCTTTACTGATAAGAATCTTGAATCTTGAAATAAGTATTTTAGATTCAAGCGTGGTCAAGAAAACTATAAAAAAAGAAGTTTGGTTGATTAAAATAAAATGTTTTATTTTAACTTTATCATTTTTGTTACATTAATAAGACGATATATTTCAATAAGACGCGATTCTTCATGAATTGGAAAATTTTCTCGAAAGATATTTGAGGATTTCCTTATATCTGTATCAGTCTTTATCCATCAATTATGTCAATATTTTCCTATACAACCTTCCATATAGCTAGAAAAAGATTTGTAGACAAAAATTTCTAGAGTTTAATTCTTGACTGAACATATTGTTCATATTTTGCCATAATTCTAATTCCCCTTACACTGAAGAACCGTCGATAATATCACTTATCAAGAAATTCTGCAAGGTTTTTAAAACATTGTTGCGCATTAAAAATGCAACCATTTTCCATAAACAAAAGAAAAGTAAAACTTTTATAATGTAAATAAATAATAAATAGGGTTTTCCTGACTTTTTCTATAAAGAAAAGTTTATTTAAAATTAATGTAAACATAACGTGTAATGTTTGGTTGGAAAAATTCATATCCTGAAATGAAAATATGCTTCAGGATATCCTAAAAAAAAACCAAAAAGAAAATACCTTATAATGTAGAATAGGTACTTATATGATCATATTTGATTAAAATTATCTTGACTGTATTTTTAACATTCGTTCTAAATATTTATCCAAAAAAAAGAAAAGATATTAAACAAAAAAACCTGCAAGAAATGCCTAAACCAGCCTTTCGGGTATACTTTCAATAATGTAAAGTGAATCTACCAGATCACTGATTTTTATTATATTTTCTTTTTCGGGTCCTTATCCAATGTATATTTAATATTGAATAAAACCGAAAATTCGTTTTTTTTGATAGTCAAATAATATTCCATCCATATTTCGAGGTTTTCGTGGCTTAATCACAGCTGCCGAAGGGATGTTCTCATTCTCCAGATATTTGGAGTTTTGTTCTTGTTTGTTTAAAGTAACAATATTGTGGTTTATTTTGCTTTTGTGATGAAACAAATAGACCGGGGGTGCTATCATATACGTTTTATTCAAATTTGATAAAACATTAAAAGCTCCCAAATGGATGATGATAACATTAAAAAGCTTACATAAAGTTATATTTTCACGTTTTTTTCTTTACGCCGTTAAAAAATTCATTCATTTTAAACATAATTATACAATACCTTTTCCAGTTATAGATTATAAATGCGAAAACCCGCTACTATATACAGTACATGTATTTGATGTTATCTATTACAAACATTTCAGGGGAACCGTTCCACCTGCAATTATACAATAGCATCATTATATGTTCTCAAATGTGGCCTAAAAAAAAGTTAATTTTAATAAACTGAAATTAGAATTTAATAGATATACATTGGTATATAACCTTTTTTTTAGTAATAGTTAGGCTAGGTTAGGTAGAGGAGGGGTTCTGCGCACAACACCAGGCACCTTATGAGCCCATTGTGATCCCTACGAGACCAAGAGTTACCCGCTTGGGGTAGTAATAATTATTTACCTAAATTTTGTGGGCTGTTCATATTGTTAAGTACCCCGTAAACGATCAAATTGTTTGTCAAACAATTTGATCGTTTGCGCTGTTGTTTGATGAAAACGTGAAACTTGACAAACAAATTTGTAAAACAAATTTGATCGTTTACGGGGCCCTTTATGAACATACACTAGTATATTTTTACAGTACTAATTTTAATACATGTAATAAATTTCATATATTCCTAATTTTACTATTAAATTATATTTTTCGGAAGAGAAAATATTTAGTTGTTGAAAGAATTGTTAATATAAGACGTTTTTAAAAATTTCCTATTCACACATTTTGGTCGAACCATTTCACCCTATTGATAATTTTTGTCCTAGATATGTGAATCAAAAATTATAATCTCATTAAACAAACTTAATTGGAAACAGATAATTCATGAACTTCAGATATTAAATGAATCTATATGAATCCTTTTCATGATTCCATCAAACTAAAATTATTTTATTTCCAACAAAAGTAACTAACTGGTCAAAAAACATTATTAAAAAATTAAAATTAAAATCGATTAATTTCCATTTTCGAATTTTTTTGTTTGTTTTTGTTTAGTGGTGTCCAAAACAACCAAAAGTTTTCCGGTTATTTTTCAACATTAATTTAAGTATTCCAGGATAAACACGAAATGAAAACAAAATTGTAATGGAATTGTTGTGTATACAAAAATATCCTGAAACAAAATGTTGAAGATTGGTATCATTAGTAATGTACAGATTTTATACTAATTTTGGTAGAAATATAAACTCATAACTACTATGTTTACCAAATGAAAATATCTACATGTGTGATTATTTTGGATATTCTGTTCATTGGATATTTTAATTTCCAACTAAAATTCCGATATGAACACGTATACATAATATTTGGATAATAATTAAAATTGACATTTTGTTGATGTAAAAAGTTAAAATGTTAATTTTATGTGGTTTTAACAAATTAATTTTTCGTTTAGCCCTCTAGATTATCGGAAAATATGAAAAGAAAATCTGGAAAGTAGGAATCACTTGTTTTTTGGCGATTTTATATTTTTTGGCCTTAGTTATATATAATATTTTGAATATTTTACGAAAATCTTGGAAGCATTTGAATCGAAAGTTTTACCTCATCCGCTACAATTCTCCAGACAATGCGCGAACTGATTACCATATCATTTGCTTCGATCGATGTAGTAAAAACATCGCTTTACAACTTATGAAGATATTGAATAAAATGTCGATGAATGGATTGGTCTTAAAAAAATGAAGAATTTTTAATTTTTTTTTATCACGAAATCCATTTTATGTCTGAAATATGCGAAACGATATAGCTAACGATTGACAAGACTTTCAATAAAAAATATAGTAACTTAAAATCGTCCGAAGGTCTATGGCAGAAATGGGTCAAAAAAAAAACGCGAAAACTAATAATATTTCAAAGCTTTATCTAAATAAATTTGTACTCTCTCTTTTTCAAATTTGCTCTACTTCACAGGCAGCCTGGGCCCAAAAAGCATAAATATATTCTGCAAGTTATATTAAAGTCGCTATATTAGTTTTTAAACTACATCGAAAAAACTTTGTGAACAGGTTTATTTTCTCCTACGACCATTTCTTTCTCCACTAATCTTAGACCGAATTGTCTGAAATTTAAACAATTTATATAGTCAACATTACGGAATTTAACAAAATTGCTGCACAAATTTGCGAATTAAATCCGAAAAATCATTGAAAAGCGACCTGATTTTTGCTTAATAACTTCGCTCCCGATTAGTCGATTTTGCTGAAACTTAATACCGAATTAATGAATAACAAACTAACATTGTGAATTTCATCGAAATTGGATAGCACGTTTTTAACTTATTGACAGATTGACATGCATAAATATCGATATATTATAACTTTTTATTCGCTATACACCTATAGACTGATAGTACCTGCCATAGGGCATAAATATAATTTACTTTTTAAATAAACTCGCTTTTTTATGAAAAGAACACTCAAAATTAATTCAATTAGCCAATATGTAGAGAGACTGATATTTTCATACAGTTTTTCTTTTATCTAATCTGAATTTTCTTTTGAAATAAAATATTCATAATAATTCAAATTTTACATTGACTTCATTAAAACATCTATCTATTATATAAAATAGTTTTCTCCGCATATCATTTATAAATTCAGTAGGAGACAAAAAGAACTGGATAAATAACTTACTATATAAACTTGAAAAAATAATTGGGCACGTGCGGGTTGCGTTCGAACTTTAACTCACTTCATTTTACTAAATAAAGTCGCTTCAAATATAAAATGTGTATCAGTGCCTAATAAAATTGCAATGCGAGTGCGGGACAGGGGTTGTGAGCGAAGCGAGCAGGGGGCCTAGTATTTACAAAAAATATATTAATTGTATTATTATTTCTGATTATGGAATTATTTTTAGAAAATAACAAATCAATACGATTTTTATATCAATTTGATTCAATAACAAGAAAATATGTTGTTTTGATTACTTCAAATTGAAAATCTTACAATTCCTTTTTTCTTCGTTTTTTGGTTTTTACAGAAAGTATTTTATGCAGTTTTCAGTTCAAATATGAAAAAGTTGTATTTGGAAAAAGTCTTGTTATCAAATATTGTTGTAAATATTATTGGAGAAAATATTTTTTTCATTGTAAAAATATAATCTTTTATATATTTCAATGATTTTTTGATTAGAACGAAATTTTATTGTACATATACTTTCTTTTACTGTTTTGCTATTTTCAATTACCATAAAATATAAGAGAAAAATAACAAAAATGTTTATGCTTGGTGGTTTTTATTTTAATAAAATCAAATGTAATTATTTTTGTAACAATAAAATATTATTGCTTTTATTAAAATTTGTTTTATTTATAGTTCTCACTTAACTGAAAATACATCATTTTTAGCATTTTCGAGGTGAAATAGCCTGCAAAGAAGTTTACGAATACCTACACCACCTCGTGGTTTTGAATTCCAGTTTTGGAACCTAAAAAATGCTTTTTTTTATGTGAATCTCGAATTTTCCTTTTGAAGAGACTTAAGGAGCCTACCACACGTTCAATGTTACTTGCTAAATATTATTGATGAAAATTTTCGTCAAGTAATATTAATGGGAATTGCCTCAACACATTGCATTGCAGAGCATCAAAACGATCAATGTTACAATGCGAGTCATTCAAGTAACATTAACAAGTAATATTGAGCGTGTGTAGGCTTCTCTAGACTTAGACTTAAAAGAAGGCAGTAGAAATGACATGGTTGATCAACATTAAAAGGTAAGTTGAATAAGCTTTTTTTAATTCGATTAAAATCTTTTTTTTAATTAAATCATTTCTTTTTCTTACAGGATCTTTTTTCTAACAGCGAAACGACTTCTCTTCCGAAAAGGTTAGTGCAGAATTTTTGGGCCTATTATTTACTTTACTAAACAGACAGTAATTTATATCGCAGTATCGACGAATTCATGTAGAAATTCTGAACTATAAAATATTTTCCATATTATCCTTTACCGATATATGAAAATTAATTATGAAATTACTCTTATTATTAGTATTAATTATTTTTTATGATAATAACTACACATGTATAGGCTCATAAAAATCAAACGAAATATTTACTATAAATCTTAATATGAGAAATAATATGAATGTGTTTACTTCAGACATTATTCGAATAATATAAAACATTCTTAGATCTACCTAATTATCGTATACTATAGAATTTGTTTTCTATAAAGAAAAAACTAGGAGAAACACTCCGTATTAACACCCCAAAGTATTCAATATCCGCCTTTACTATGTACCTATACTTCTCGTCTCTTTCTGTTGATTAAATAATTTAGTAAATGTTCGATATTTTCAATCACAGCATGTTGTCAATACATATCAATAGATCCATTCATCGTTTTTCGTACAATGATGGTGAAGTTGGGTCTATTGTGTGTTGATGGATTCTTTAACGAAGACTAATGATAAAACGAATTGGTTACAATTGAAATATTCTTGATTCCCTTAGTCCTTAAATTGAAAATAGTATTTTACTATATACGAATATAAACAAGTAGTTAATAGTGAAAATACAAATTGATAAAAATTCAACAAACATGGAATGTGTAACATCCATCCATAAGATGTTGTAAAAGAATCAATAGGAAATGTTTCGTCTTTTTTCTTACGTTAATTGAATATTTTTTTCTTAGTTGTATTAAATTTCATCTTTAGTTACAATTCAAAATTAGTTTATCGATCTGTAGAATATTGGATATGAACTGTTGAAGATCGCCCCATTCACATGTTTCAATGATGCATTTGACGCCTCCCAATTATTGGATATACATCATACTTTCTCCATAGGAATCTTTTCTATAATAATATTTCTTTTTCGATATTATGTATATATTTGATCTAATAAGGTAGAAGTAATACAGTCCATGGAGATGGTGTTCTCTTCGTAAATATATTTTATGCCTCATCCTTATTTTTGGGATAAAATTGATCTGATTTTTAGACTATCTTTATTGTGTAATTTCCTGAATTGAAAACTAAAGAATTGAATAGTATACACTACATAATTATTTGACCGTATTTCTTTTTATGTATGAAACTATCGATGACGTAAATCCATCCATGATAAAGAAGTAAATACTAAAGCTAAATTTGGCGATTTATCTCTCAGTGATACGAGTATTTAGTGCAAGGACTCTTGTTTTAATTAAAATCCTATTATATTAATACTCATGCATATTATTAAGCTTTAAAAATATACAGAAATTTGAAAGATCAACACTTTAAACACAGTCAAAAATATATTCAAATTACACACTAAATAAATTACTTTATAACCTCTATTAACCATGAAGTTACCAAGAAAAACCGACATAATTTTCTAAAAACAAAATTTAATTTAAAATAATTTGAAATTTTCAAACAAAATTGCATATTTTTTAATTGCATTTTCCCATTTAATTTTTCTTAAGGGCATAAAAGTAATCTACTTCTCTTCATCGTCATCATAAAATAAAATATTATTGGAGTACACAGTAAATTCCTGTACTTTTATGAATATTTTCCCTATTTTAAACTAAGCCTAAAAAAGAAAAAAGTTCATCAAGACAAGAAAAATTTTCTTCTTCTCTTGAAAAAAAAAATAAAAAAAAAAATTTCCAGAAGTAAACTTTTTTGGTGAATTTAATTTCGCATAATTTCCTGTAATCTGAAATAACTTTTGTTGTTGTGGCTTTTGTCTGCTTTTAAGATCCTTCAAAATATTTCATTTTTAAGTTTTCAAAAGGCCATACATGAAAAGACTGAGTATACCGACAAGGAGTAGAAAAAAAAAGAACATCCACAAAAAAAAAATTCTTTCAAACTCTTATTTATTATAAACATAATATACTTGTTACCATACACTGCCACCTATTATCTACTATCATTCATACACCAAACCCATATTATCTTCTATCCTCTATAAATATTCTATATACGAGCATATCGAGGGGAAAAAAAATGACGAAAAAGTTTGGTGGTTCATTTCTTATCAGAGAATCCTTGTCCCTTAAGGAAGAATTCTCGACCCATGAGCGAAAAAAGTTAACAGTCTTTGAATGTTTTTTTTTTTATATGTATTTTTCTTCTATCTCTAGAATATCATATAATACAGTTTTTTTTTTGGTTGGTGTTTTAAAAGCGATAGTAAAAATCTGCGATGAGAATAAACGGACATATATGCCTGTGCGCGTATTTATGTGCGGTATGATATCGTATTTTACAAGGAAAAAAAAAATATTTTTCACATATATATAAAAAAAATTTCCATTTATGATATTAATCCATTTTGTAGAACACAATTTGGTATGAGTAAACAAGTAGAACCATTATCATGTCGTTCTCTCTAATGCCAGAGGGTTGTTGCTTTTCTGTTGCCCTCAGTTTGTTCGAATTAACTTCGATTTGAGCCCTTCAAATTTATAACATCATCTCATATTTTAGTCTCGAAAATAATTTATTAAAAACTGAATAGAAAGAAAAGATATTATAATGTATTGGCAAGGAGCAATAATCCTATAAACTAACCGTTTGTATTTTTTTGTATATAAAGGAGCATATCGATGGACATGTTCAAATATATCGGCTTGATAAGTTTGTGGAGGAAATTTTGATATGAAAAAATATAAAAGTTAATCTAAAATTAGAAGACTTTAAATAAAATCAGTCAATTATTTGATTAGACAGGCCAGAAATACGAAATTATGGACGTAACAGAAATGATTGATTTCGAAAAAAAGAGTAGCTTCTTTGTCATCAAACAAATCTACCCTGCGAATTATCAAAGTGAATATCCCAAATGGATTTCATCAAAATAAATGAAAATTACACAATATTTTTCGAAATTCAATTAATTATATTAAAAAAATATAATAAATTTTTAAAACCCTTTTTTAGGATATAAAAGTTATGGATGCTCGTTTCATGTACTTGCTTGATATCGGCATCAATTTAATTATTTTAAAAACAAATTACTAGATAACAAAAAAATACAAATTATGATATTCTATCTCAAGGAGTATTTTTGAGCTTATATGGTGTATGATCATGTAAAATCATATAAGTATTTCTGTGTCCTGTATATACCATAAGACCCAGCAAAATGTTACTTCATATAAATCAAAGTAATAAATAATAAATGTTAAACTTAAAATTAATATGTAGCTCAAAAATATACGATTTCATGGAACTTACAATCTTCTTGCTGATAAACTCATAATATGTCTGTTTTATTTGCCACTTGCTCTGGGGTAGAGCAAATTTTTACATTAAAAAGAAAAACAACAAAAGATCAAATCCTACACTACTTTCAGACCAAGTGTAACTATCACACCCGAAATTAGTTCAGTTTTCTCCCATAAAAATTGTATTAGCTAAACGTTTCTCATTTCATTACAATATGGTTTCTAAGCAGTGCTACCAAAATTTGAATTAAAACTTTCTACAACTCTTCCTCGTTTCATTTGCCACTTACCCTGGTCCAGGGTAGGGTATAGCAAATAAAACAGACCTAATGTATATCATTTTTAGTTTTAACACTGAACTTACACTTTGATATTACAACGACCAAAATTGTCCTCGATAAAAATATTTCTACAATAAAAAATTGAATTACTAACGTCATTATAATTATTCCCAATCTCATCAATTAATTTCAAATCCCAACCTAAAAAAGGAACCCATGAAGATTATTTAAAAAAAAAAATAAATAATTGCAAGAAAAAGAGGAATTACCCTTTCCAGAGATTCTAAGTCTATAACAAATGGACCATGCGCCAGCATCTTGCATGCAATGAGATTTCTATTGCATAAGCAAAACAATCCAATATTGTGTTATGTTAACGTCACAAAAAGAAAATTCGAACAGGAAAATATTTTCAAAAAAAAGATATCAATTTTTCATACAATTCGTCTCTCTAATTCTGATCCTGTACCCACCCTCTTTGAAACTACATTATTATACTTATGGTTCGTTATTTCATTCGGGATTTTCAAACATTTTCATTTCAACTTATATATATGCGGATATAGTATATATCTGCAAATGTGACTTAATGTGTTTCACCCAACCCACATCATTATTTGTGTCGCATTAAGTAATCAAGGTTCTTTATCGCAATTTATCGTGTGGAAAACAACAATAACAAATCAGAAAAAAGGATCAAACAAGATCGATGTATGTCGAAATTTTATTTAACACTTTAATGTGTTATTTCTTTATTACTCATAGAATACAATCTGTACATATGTATGTGTTGAAAATAGAAAATTTAAAAAGATTTACCCTTATATCTAGAAGGATGGATTGAACATTTCCATTCTAAATAGTAAAAGTCAAAGAATTCCCTTGATTTTCGGAGATATTCTTTCATATACTATATATGTGATTAAAGCCACGTGACATAAAACATAATCCTTCAAATCTTCAAAGATGCATTTCTAAAGATTGACGATTATTTTGTGGTTGATAAATTTCCAACATTTGATCTAAAAATTGACATTTTATCGAAGTTAAATTGAATATTTCCTGCTTTATGCCAAAAATTTCGAATGATAGTGGATATACGTTTTGACGCATATTACGTGTAATATGAAGGGAATATATATAGGTATTCTGTGAAATAGATAATCGTACAAAAGGAACAGTCCCGAAGGGATAAAATTTCAGGTCTCTAAAATCAAGACGAAAGTAAAAACGAAACATTACACTGACATGTTGTTTACAGCTTTATGCATCCTACTTTTTTTTAGTATCTTATATTTGTTCGAATACATTTGAAAATTATTTCCTTCAGAAAGTTTATACTTTTATTCTACTCGAAAGGAACGGAAATTAGTGACACATGAAAAGAATCGATATGAAAGATTTGCACATTTCTTCCTTTTATTTTTTTTTTGTCCTTATACTAAATAATATATAATTTTGGCAAGAAGAAATGGAAGAAAAGAAAAACTAGGGTGAAATTTTCTAAATTATAGACTATTCTCGAGGGTTATTTGAACCTTAAGTATATATAAAAACGGAAGGAAAACTAAGATGAACGCTTTATACCCGAAAAAAAGCCTACATCGATATATTTTCTATTAGTTCATATTATGGTATAGATTGAGAACGTACATAAAAACTGTATATGACGGAAGGATAAATTGTAGTCATGTACTTCCTGCAATAACTCAGAAAAATTACTATAATTTAGGACATTGGATGAATAGTATAACCCATCCATTTGAATCAATTTTATTGTTGTTCCTTTTTTTTCTCTCCTCTATTTTGATATACAATTTTCCTCTTGTCGCGCGCTGTCAATATTGGGAAACCCTTTTTATTTATTCTTTCGAATATAAGACAGAAATTGTACCATTTATAGAAATTTTAAAATGGACAACTTTGATGGGCTTTTCCTTGAATAGTAAAATTCTTGACACGTTTTCATTTAAATTTTCAATTTTCGTTTTTTTTCTTTCCCTCGAACAATATTGTGAATAGAAAATGAATGTTTTTTGGGTACCATTTTCTTGATATTTGCAATTTGTATTAGCAGACCGAAAACATACATTAATATCGAAAGAAATGTGTTCATTTGGAAATCAGGCATTGAATGTATTTTACGGGGTTTGAAATTTTTGTACATGAACTATATAATAATCCTTGTTTAGAAGGAGAATAATCATTTTTAGAGTTTTTTATATCAGAAAAAACCATCAAATGGATTTATTGATGCAGTTTAATTCAAAATTGACTTTCAAAGAAAAGTAGTAGCGTCATTGTAATTGGTAATCCTGCAGTGTGTCATTTTTATAATTAACTTGAACTTTTTAGCATAGAATTGTACAAATTATAAAGCAATGAATGTCAAGATGAATGTCAAAGATTCAACCACGTATCTGGATGCTTATAATGGAGTAATCGCTAGAAAAAGTATATCCAATGAAATCATTAGATATGCTTTTTATAGCGATTGCCCTATGATAGGCATCCAGATACGTGCTTGAATCTTTTATTTATGCCTGGCTGAATTAAAGTCCTGAAAGATTTCTGTAAAATATTTAAGTGGATTTTATTCAAAAACTCGAGAAATTGATTGCTGAAATCCATATATCGGAATGAGATTTAGATTAAAAAAAAAATTCATTTAAAAACACTTTGCATACCTTGATTTATATATTATAAAAAATTTTACTGGAAATCTTTTCTAAAAGAAAAAATTCTTTTCTTTTAGAAACAAATTATTTCAACTTTCTAGAAAAGTTTACAATAAAAATATTTTACATATTTTCTTTCTTTTATATTATTTTGGGGATTTAATTAAAATTGTTTTACACACAGTTTGGAACCACATCTTTTCTAGTCACCATGTGAGATATATAATCTTCTACATAATTCTCCATTCATTTTTGTTTTTATCATTTTATCAACATTTACCCATTCAGTTAAGGATAATATGTAATATCAACATACTCGTGATGAGAGTATTGGACCTGGGTATTCTTGTTAGATTTCAATAAAATTAAATTAAATTTAAACAATTTTCGTTAGATTCCTCTTCATTTTAATTATATTCAAAAAAATAATACGGAATGTCATTAAAAATTCTCAGTTGAATGAAAATTGCACCAATGCACCAAATATTTAAAACTGACTAACAAAAATTAAGGTGTTTTAAAGCAATAAAACGTTCATTGCTTTCTCCATTTCAATTTCGTATAGAAATTCTAATAATAATAATATATAAAGGTATATATCATTAGAGAAAGTTGAGTATTCCCTTTTTAACTAAATATCTCAAGTATTCTTCATACGAGTAAAGTGTCATTAAAACTTACGACTTAAGTGACACGTCCCATTGTTCACCCTGAACAATATGAAGTGGACGAAAAATATACACAAGTGGCTGGTAACTACATTCGTCTCTCACCCATTAAAAACTAGACAAGAAAAAAAAAAGGAGACAAGTGGCGCCCTATCATCCCCTTTCTTCACTTTCACTTTAAGCCTCAAATAATATCGTAAAGAAAATAGATATTTTTCGATAGAACATTTTTACAGGATGAGGCATGGACAAGTTATTGCACTCACTACCACGAAATTTCATTAAATAACTGAGATGCCGTGTCAAAACCAACATTTTCTATATATGTTAGAATATCGATATTCTTGTTTTATATGCTTTTCATCTTAATTTTTTTTTCCGTTGTTGAGGGAAAACTTAGAAAAATTTATATCGTTTCAGGGAAAAGAAAAAGACTGCTACTATATACAATATTTCATTTCACAGTTCCCTATTCTTTTCTTTTCTCTTCCTGATATTCAACGGTATATATGACAATGTCTATACCAAAACATTTACGCAAAAGAAAAAAAAAAATATGGATATAGAAGAAAAACTTCTTGTGTGTAAACAGGACAATTTATCATCCCACATAATCCGACATAAGGACAATAGACAAGTAATAAATTGATTTTCAACACCGCGTGTCTAATCTTTCATACGTTGAACTGTAGTACATACTAGTTTGTTTGGTTTAGTTACTACGAATATGTATAAGATAAAGAACGCCTCCCATGAGGCCATGAGACAAGCTGAAGATCTTATATTTGATATTGTTCCCGAGACACTTGCAGAAGATTTGCCACAAAATTGTCAATTATCAAGGGATGAATTTATTTTTTCTTATATATATTTATTTTTATTTTATATTTATTTTGTTCAGTTGCAGTTGAAATTGACTGAATAAAAATATAAATTTAATCGCTTGGATTAGCTATTCTGTTTCGCTGGGATTTTAATAAATTGTAAAGCAGTTCAAAATAGACAGTTTCAAATTAGAAATTCATTAATGAAGTACCTAAAAATAAGCTTAAATTTCTTCGAAAATATTATGTTATTAATAAATGTTTGTTTTAGAACTTTGTAGGAAGAAAAAGATGATATTTTCTTGACATAATTTTCCCTTCAAGGAGTATATATGCTATTTTTAAGAAAACAAGTGGGTTCTACGTTTTGGTAACGGTCTTTCGATGTTTCTGCCAAAAATAGCTGTGTGAAGAATAAGTACAGAAGAATTCTAGTTTAATTTAGCATTAGTTTAATTGTTTAACTAATTAATATGGTTATTAGACTATGAGAAAATTATCCAACACCTACCACAGAATATTGTTTTTTTTTTGGAGAAATGTATCATAAATCGTCTTCTTACGTAATTAAATCAATTTAAAATAGCATAAGTAATTCAAAAACTTGATAACTTACGATTTTTATTCTAATCACAAGTAAAAGATAAACAATTCATATCAAATTTCAGTTTATATGTTTTCCAATTTTATTAAGAAATTAAATCTTTACAATTCCATTTATCAACAAAGCAGATGTGGAAAATCGTTCACGTTCCGCCTTTTAAACTCATCATAAAATCGAAAGAAAATATTTCTTAGTTGTTTTAGGATAGGATTTTCATTTGATTTTATGATTTTTCAATAAAAATTGGACACTAGAAAACAAGGCAATCCTTAAACAGATAATCCTGCTTATACTTTAGAGAGTATTTTTTTTTTTCTGTGTATATAATTTTCAACTAGTATATGTATATGTACATTTTTTTTTTCACTCCTAAGACCGCTAATCAATGGTTTCCGTCACGTAATCTCGATAAAACGCGTGGAATGTATTCGAAGAGTTTACGAGGTTGGATTTGAAAATCATTCCGATATGAACAAGGTTGAAATGGGATTTCTTATAGAGTCTTTCACAATTTCATTTTCATTTTATAGGACTACGAAAGTTAGAGAATTGATTTTGTGGGTATACCAAGAAACCAAAAAAAAAAGGAAAAGGAACGTAGATAATATAGAAAAAAAAGCTTAAATGCTTTTAAAAAAAGCATCCTTTTTGCACGATGAATTTTTTTCTCTTTATAAAAGAGGCAATAAAGTCTATGACAAGTATTTTAGAGACATGTGAATTGGCATACGTGTGCAGATATAAATTCGTACAAAAAAAAAATTAAATTGGGTAGGTTTATTATAAAGAATGAATATTTTCTAAAGATTTTTTTTTGAAAATATATTCGTATTCCATTAAATCTAATCAATTTTCACTGTTAATAGTCATCTTCTTGTCTTGTTTTGTGTTGTTTGGTAGTTTAAGTACTAGAGATTGGTAACAGTTGAGAAGTCCCGAGTTCAACTCCGCGCTCGGACTTCAACAATATTAAAATTTTATCACTTTTCCATAAATCAGAAGTGGGATAGATATATCTGATGTAACGTGCCCTGACTTTTTAATTATTTATATGTGTTAAATTTGATATGCCTACCGAAATTCATGATGTTCGTGAGATCAGCCGTGAGAGGCTAAAATGTTAAGACGGTCGATCTCTAGGAGTTTTAAGGCGTTTGTTTGAATGGTTTAATATAGTTTAGCTTGATTTTTGATAGCATTTCAAACTGTCAAATTGCGTTCATAAATTTAATGAAAATATAAAACTTAAAACAAAAAACTTTATTAAGTGGTTTGTTTGTAATAAAATTCAAATTTTCAACATCCATAATCGGCGTTTTTTTTCTTTTTATGGCCCAGGCGAAAAATAAAATTATGAAAAGAATAAAAAATCCTTCAAAATCTTGCAATTAGCTTCCATGGAGATTTTCAACTGAAAAAGTTTTTAAATCATCATTAATCATTTGTCAACTGGAAAAGAACTATCCAAAAACTGTACGGAAAAATCTATCCGGGATAAAAAAAAAACCGTTCAAAAACATTCGTTGAAGAAATGACACGTTGCATCTCATGTCGTTTTGTGAAGGAAAAACTTGTTCATTTCCACTATTAAATTTGGTTTTCTTTTCGAAAGTTTCAACTGAATTTTGGTTTTTCTTTTTATTATTCATTCGGTTTTTCTCTTCTTCTTCTTGCCTTTTTTTTTGGACCATTACTATAACTTTCTTCAACCAAACCAAACTTTCTTTCTTTCCACACTAAATCCCAGTTCATTCATTCATATTCAGCCAACCATTCAGCATTATATGGTATGTATTATATCCATTCAACATCGCCACCCACCCAAAAAAGTCGTATATAAATTTTCATATTGTGGTTAGAAATTTCATCCCTGTGTCAGATCTCATTTATTTACAGTCTCAAACAAAACTATAATCATTTGAAAATGAAATGTATGGGATACTGGGATTTTGACAAATCGCCTTGTTTACAAGGGAGTGAAGAAGGGATGTAGAAATTGATTTATGTTTCACTGGGGACGTGTATATTTTTGAATTTGTTTAGATAGAAATTCTAGGGAAATTTTCTCGTTTCATAATTTTTTTAATGTTTACTTTTTTTTTCGATGTTTCCATAGAAAGTTTTTGGTTTTTTTTTACTTTTTTTAAATGTTGGTGAAGCTTCTATGAAGATACAAAAAAAAAGAAAATCTTAAATATTATAAATGTTGGTATTATTTAATATGAAATGACTTTCTAACCGAAGACTGTATAATATTCATCATAATGAATTGTTTGTTCGAGGTTATGTTTTACAATGATTAAAGTGTTATAATAAATTTGCTCCTTCTAAATTTTATGAATAATAATATTAAGAAAAAAAGAAAAAATAATAATAAGGAAATTAATTTATTCAATCAAGATCATTATAATAATTAATAAAAGCAAAAATAATTTTAAATATTCTGTTGAAAAACTAAAGAATAATATTGCTTAATTGATGGAATAATATTACAGGTATGCAAATTGTTTAACAAGAATATTATGAAAGGATTTGTTTTTAATAAAATCTTTACAAAGGTTTTCTCTTTTTTCTTCCTTTAACAAACAAAAACGTTTATTATCTTCTGAGATATTCTTTGAAGTGATAAAGTATTTATTTATCTTCTTTTTTTTTACTTTTTTTGAAAAATACATAAATATACAATTCAATAAATTATCACGTTTTTATACCGATAAAAAAAAAAGAACTAGAAAGAAAAATCACATCCTGAACTGAATTTTTCTATGAGGTTTCCATCATTAATCATTTCCATTATATACAATATTATAAAGTATTATATAGTATGTATTTTTTTTCTTCTGTGATATCATATTGCCAGGATCAGAGAGTATCGTTGATTTATGTGCCATAAGGAAATGCACTTGATGCTTAGTGGCGTCTTGTTTAATGGATGCTATTGTGGATATGCAATATGAAATATGTACAAGTATTCAGTCTTGAACATAAGAAATGACATATACTTTTATATACATTTATTTATTGTATATTTCATTGTCATCATGAATCTTTTTATATTCTATCGTTTTCATCCTGTTTGAAAATATTTTCATTTCACAATATTCGAATGAAAGAAAATTAATGATCATTTTTCATAAAACTGCATTTTATACTGAATACTGAATTATATTTTGTACGTTCCGAAAAATTCTAAAGAATTTATTTAATGATGTCTTAATTACCGTTGATTAATCTATATCTCATATACATGATCATCTATCAGTAAGTTCTCGAAAGTAACCTCGACTGCCTTCCTACAATGTTACTTTTATTCCTAAAGTTCCCTAAAATTTCTAGATGAATTTATTTCTAAAATTTCAGGAAGTAAGTGTGGTAAAAAAATAATATGAACTGAATTTCTAGACAATATCTCGAATTAGCAATGATTTAGTAGCATTCCAGTAAAGACTTTTGCTGAAGATTTAAATAAGACAATAAATTTAATTAAAAAATATTGATAATCATTTTTTCGTAAACTTTATTTTTAAAACTTCAATATTAGACTATTAAGTCAAAAAAAAAATTTACTCTACATATCATACTAACATCGTCCTTCTATCATTGATAATCAATATAAATAATGACCGAAGAAAAATTTGACATCGAACGATATGTTTTGGCATACTGAAACTGACTACTTTTCAAGCATGAATAACTTAAAATTGGTTTTCCGGTAATTTGTCACCCCAGGTGAGCGACTCATCATCCCTAACGGAGACGTTAAGAGATTTAACAGCGTATCCGGGTAAATTAATTTCAGACGTGACTTTTTTCCTGTTTTACAAGCAAGACAAGAACAAAAAAAAAAAATGGAAACTTTTAAAACATTCATGAGCTCTATATAGGTACTATTTGAAAAATTTATACCACACCATTTCACCAGGTCTCATTTTCTCATATTATTTTTATTCATTCTATTTCATTTTCACCTTTTTTATATAACAATGAAAATTTTCTATACATACCTATATAATAAATTATATACTACTTGTATACGTCGTCATGTTGAATGATGAAAAGCTGTATAGGCTTTTCCCTATAACTATATACCTGTTGTATATCTTCAAGTATTTTCAACGAACATTGAAAATGGAAAAACTGATGAAGAAATTTGATTTTCTTCTTTCATAAAAACAATACAACTAAAAAGTTACAAATGAATGATGGAAAAACCACCTGTGCGTGCTTTTCCGGATTTTCAATCATTTTACCTTGTCACTTCTCTAACATCTTCTTTGGAATTAAATAGGTTCTTTGGTTTGTTTTTTTTTCTTTATTTTCTTGTGTTTTTCTTGTTGTTATTTTTATCCTGCCGTAAGTCTCTCTCCCTTATAATAGAAATAATGCCAGACAAAGAAATGTTGACAATCAAAAATAATTAACATGATGACTTAATTATTTAACATTTTCCGGAAATAATTATTATACGAATTTAATTACACAAGAACAAGTAAAAGTCCTATTTTGATTGTAGTTCCTCAGAATAAGAAACATAAAAAAAAACAACAAAGTAAATAAGAAAGTATTCGAAGAAAAATGAAGAAAGGAAAGTATATTTAATTGAGGTGAATTAATTGGACGATTAAAATTTGATTTGTATAAAATAAATTAATTATAAGGACCGGATGTAAGTTTAATTATTATGAAGACTTTTTTTTGGCGGACTTTTTGGAATCATAATTTTGAAGAAGAAAATTTTAAAATTTTTTAATATAAAATATTTTCTTAGGTGCCAAATTCCATCTATCGTGAATAATAGGAATTAATTTCATTAGTTCTAAACCTTTTGTGTAAGGTGATCTAAACCAAATTCTCTATGTAATTTTCGACGTGGAAATGCTCGTATTGGTCATCACTTGCCGCATCAGTTATCTATGAAGGAATCAAACTGAGAGTGATATTTCATCATAGTTTTTTTTAATTATTTTCAATTATTTATTATTATAACATATATATTGTCGCCTTTTTTCTTACCCAAGAATTTTTACACAACATCTTTAAATGGAGACCACGCTGCAGCTTCTTTTGGCGATAAACACTTTCTAAACTCTTTGTCATGAAGTAACTTTTTCGGTTAGCCGTGGGGATATACCCTTTTTAATTTAAGCTTATGAAATTTAAGGAAAAACGCTAAGTGTATAATTATATAATTTCCAATAGAAAAGTACCGAATTATACAACCACACAAAAATACACCACGATTTACAACGGTATAAGTGAATATCCCTAGCATTTTTTATCTCCGAAACCTTTCATTTTAAAATTACATTTCTTGAACCAATAGATAATATTGGTGGTCTGAAAGGAAGGGGTTTAGTCCCATACAGATGTCATAACCGTGAAATATAATTAATTCCATTATAACACAAGGTATATTCAGATATTTCTGAATTATTACAATTATGTTTGATTAATTCGACCATGAAATGCAAGAATCCCTATCATGATATTCATAGAAAATCTGCTAATTCCTCATCCCACTTTATAATGAAGAGATAATCTATCAATTTCAATAGAAACTTTAATTATAAAATTTCCACAAGAACATTTTTGATATCTGTGATTTCCATATCAACTTTTCATTTTTTTTTTTTTTCTGGCTGACAAATTATGTAACCATCATAAACTATAGTCATCAAGGAATTTTTCACTCGTCACCGCATATAAAATGTGAACATATGCTTTTCTCTGAGAATATACAAAACTAGAGAATTATCTTGATCCTTTTGGAACAAGATATACGTGTTAGAAATGAATTTTAACGGAAGCAATACGTTTCATATGATAAATTACTATCATTTCTATTTTGTTGATAACATCCTATTTGTTTTTTTTTTTTTTTGTTTCCTAGCATATAGTTTTGTACACATCCGTCTAGTTACTATGTTTACCATGAATTCCTAGACGAAAACTTTTTCCGAGATAAACGGATATAGTCTAAAAATGGAACAATATTAAAAATGAGTGTCCAAAATGGATTATGGTAAAGAGTACTTATGTAGGATATAGTTATACTACCAACAAATGTATGTTAATATAATTTTAAACTTGGTAGAGCATGACATCATAGACAAACAAATACTAGAATTCTAGATTTTTTAACTTTAGCAGGTGATGAGAATTTTCTATGTTAGTAGAAAACTTAAAGTTCTTCTATTTGATAAATGCTTTTATTCTAGTTTTAAAATTTTTGTCCGTTGCACGTAGCTTGATTGATGAAAGTAGTTTTGTTCATGTTAAAATTTGTTTGTCACCCACATATATTTATCTTAGTCGAAATATATTATTTGATAAAACACAATATTAGACTTTTGTATTCCATGTTGCATTACTAGACCGTTTTTTGTAGAGCCAGAATAATACAAAATTTAATAGTGTAAAAAACTAGGTTTTCATTAATAGAATTTCATTTAAATTTTTAACAAAATTAATAGAATAAAGCAATTTTCCTTTCATTATGCTTTTATTCATTTTTTTTTTCATTATTCAGAATGTTTTAGAACACTTTTATTATATGAAAAATGGAATTTAATCTTTTGTTTTATATACCTAAATACTGACCTATATTTGTTGGACAGGATTTTCTCATTATAGAAAGTAGAGTTTATACGACTTTTAAACATTATTCTGATTATCATCATTCTATAGAATTATGGTAGATCTAGTTATTAAAACCAGTATGTATGAAATTATGTAACTAAATATTATAATAAATTTCTGCTGATTAAACCCTTTATAAAAATTGAATTAATTTCTAGACAAAAGCATTCAATGACAATTTCAATAATTGAAAATTATTACTAATACCTGTTTATGTTAAAATGAGTGAGATTTATACTGATTATTATTGTTTTACATAATCATGAAAATTGTAAGTATTTTTTCCAAAACTATTGTCTTTTTTTTGACAGTAAGTGGTAAGGGCCTATAAAATGGCCAACACAACCGTGAAAGACAAAATATTTGAAAATAAGGATAATATAAATAAATTGTTTTAAGTACAATCTGAATAGCTCGTAACACTCTATTATAACTTTTCTATCAGCTCTATTCTATGTAAAATACAGATTTAATTATATCTCATTAACTCTTTCAAACATCCAATACGTTCAGAGTGAATTGTTAATCATATTTTCAACATTATCAAAACTTTTCCATAAAATATATTCATTGTAACTTTATAAATGTAATCATTTAAAATTGATTTTATTTGTACAATTCTAAATGATTCAATCAACGAGGATATGCTTCATTATCGAAACCAATTTTCTGTAAATAAATTTTGTACAATCATTTTCCCTCTTTGACCAATAATTGTATCAATTTCCTATTTATGTAATTATTATATAATATTTTTGGGGAAAATAAATTTTTCATATACCTATTTGTTAAAATGTTTGAAAAATTTAATTACTATTTGAAAAGGAAAATAATAGATAATTAGAAAATAGAAAAAACTGAAAAATATACAAACATAAAATTGGTCAAATATTATATATCCTTATATAAGTATTTATATAAACACAAATACTAAATTGGAATCAAACTGATTTATAAATTTTGCAATTAAATCTAAATATCGGAAATACGACAAAACTTTGTGGTCATACTAGTGATTTCATTATAACTTCACTCTCAATTTACAGATTTTTCTCAAATACAATATGCTCAATAGAGTTAATGCATGACATACTATACCTTAAATTTCATTAAAAATCAATTACCAACTTTTGGAGTTTTCATATGGATTATAAACGAACGGACGGACGGACAGATATATACAACTTTTCGTAGTAC
This sequence comes from Xylophagus ater, assembly GCA_963422695.1. Lineage (NCBI taxonomy): Eukaryota > Metazoa > Arthropoda > Insecta > Diptera > Xylophagidae > Xylophagus > Xylophagus ater. Next base: position 8,127,781 of record OY730478.1, read on the forward strand.
TATTCAGTAAGTTGTTCGTTAATTAAATACGTTATAGTTCGTTTTCCAATCATAATATGTAATTTATTATCATTTGATTCTTATGTCATTCAAAAAATATTTTATTTTGACTGAAAAATCTTGAGGTTACGCCTACTTCTGATATCCTGAGACGTACAGATATGAACCATGTGTGCTCCACTACAATTGCATTATTTGAATTTTGTGTAATTTTTATTTTGTTCATAGTAGACGCTCAAAACTTGACAACTTCCACTAATAATGTTGTTCCAGTATTTCATAACGAATATTAGCAATGTATCTCTATCTAATAAAACGAAAATGGCGCGCTATTTAAACCCGGTTCTTTTACTACGGCACCATTGGGATCAAGATTTTAAATCTAGCTATTTCTTAGAAAAAAAATTACTTTTTATAAAGACTTCTTGTTGACGGAAAACTGAAAATGATAATAAATCACAATGAAAACTTTTCACCATATTGGATTAACTATCCTGAATATCCGGAATTTAATAAATTTATGTAAAATAAACCATTTACAACATTTCAATTGAAGATGTTTTTCTGTTTTTCGATTTAGTTCCATACAAAGATCAATACGGGATAAACTTATTTGAATCTTTAGATTATGTAAACAGGAAGAAAAAAAGAAAAACAAAGAGATTCTATATATTGATATTGTAATAAAATATCACCTATAGAAAACCCCGAAAATAAATTAATGTTAGACATACTTTCACTAACATAATCCACATGTTATCGGATAGTGGACGTGTAGAATGAATACAAAAAAATAAAAACCATACATAGATATTGGATGTTTAATATCAGCCTGAAATTGTATTCAATAGGGGTCAACAAAAGGATTTATTACAGGTGATATACCTTACGAATTTAAATCGGATTCCGATATACTGCGGGCTCACAAATTTCGAAAGGATTTAGTATTTAAATAACATAGTGTTTTTATGGTAAACAAATTTTTATTTAAATCTTTTCGTATACAGCACGTAAAAGATCCTTCGTTTTATAATAAAACGAAGTCAATATATTTTATTTAACTTATTTTAGGGATAATAAATTTATTAAAATTAAAATATACAAAATTGAAAGAAATTGCGATACGCAAATATAATTTAAAAGTAAAGTGCTGCTCAAATTTAAGATTAAAATTGAAAGAAATCAATAAATCTACAAGAAATTTTGCCAAAACTAGAAAATTGCATAGTAATTGAAAACGCTTTAACACTCATTAATGGATTGGGCTTTACTGAACATAGAAATCGAATACTAATCCAGAAAACGAGTTCTTGAGCTAATATGTTGCGTTATGAACCTTAATAATAAGGAACGTCAATGAACTGATTTCACTATCAAATTATCCGGAATAGTATCTTTTAATCTAAGACTCGAACCATTTTTCTTATCAAGGATTTTCTTGATCTTTTTCTAATGGCATTTCTTATCTAAACCGAATTTAATTCAATTTTTTTTAATCATATATTATATAACGTACGAGTATTTTAAGCTTTATATAATCACTTTTATAAAGCTATCCTTTTTATTTATTTCCTATTTTATTGTTTTGTAATAATAATGCTAACTCTTATTCGATCTATTATAAAAATATAAGGATTTAATATAAATTTGTATCCTTTGCTTACGCAATGTTTTCAACCGTAACTCATTGTAAAAGTTGAAAGATACTTCTTTGAGCTCATATAGGAAATCTATGGGAAATAAAGAATGGAGAAACCCTTCACTTTGTCGGGCTTTTTTTTTCTTTCTTCTAATTCCATACGATTTTAGGGATTCCATTAAAGTGAAATATAACCGGACGTATTCGTCCATAAAACATACATATATGTATATAAAAAGTAAAGTAGGAAATTATTTCGATATTCTATAAATCTGGGACAAAACGAAATATAAATGGTGGAATTTCTATTGGACTTTTCCTTCTTTTTTTTTCTCTTTTTTTGAATTAAGGCAAACACAAGCAATTTTTGATTAATCGACAAAAAATTGATAAATTCCTAGAGAGTATGTATATTCAATGATTTCAGAAAACATCCTAAAAATTTTTTGAAATAAACAAGAATAACAACATTCAACATAACAAAAAAAAAAGATAAAATTTAAAAAAAAATAATAATAATAATAATAAAGGACAAATTCAATTTATTTCGCATTTATGGCATTCACTACACACTTTATAAAGAGTCTAGTATATCCTAAAACGCATATTCAACCCGAAATCTCAACTTATTTTTCTTCTTTTTCTATAGAAAGCCTATGAATTTTTGTTTTTCTATATTCTGTATAGAAAAAAAAAACCTTAAGGCTATATAATATGTAGTAGCTTTTCAAAAGGATAGAAAAATAACAACCAAAACCCCCAAACAAAAAAAAAAACAAATAATATAGATATGTATATATGTTCGTACATATTTCTGATTCTAACATTCAATAAATTTATTTGACATAAAGAGAAATCTGAAGGACGACATAAAACCCCAAAAAGACCACAAATATAATACTATATTTTCTATATGAAAAAGAAAAGGGCCCCAGAAAAAAGCTATGTATACGTTATGCTGAATTAGCAAAAAAAAAAAAAATGGAATACAAGAACTTAGAAATGAACAGTCGAAACACATTCGCACTATTCATTCTCTACTAAATATATATACGAAAAGCTTTCTTCCTTATAATCTATTCTCTCATGGATTTTACTTGTCAGATGATAGAAAAGATTAAGGATATGAAAAGCTTAACTGACATTAAAAAGTTGATGAAATTTAATCCAATTTTATTTGGCAGAAGAAGTAGCAAAAAAAAAAATGTACATAAGACAAAAATAATGTTAAATAAATTTGGTAAATACGCGTACTGTGGAAAGTTTTATCAGTAATTTAACTGTAAATAATAAAATGAAGATAATCTAACCATATTTAAGATTTAAAAGCTATAATTATAAATAATTATTAAAAGAAAATGACATTTATAATTTTCTGTTGAATTGCTTCAAGAAAGTAAAAAAAAAGAAGAGAAAACCTTATGAAAATTAATTAAAATTGAGAAATGATCCTTCGCTGTACAAGCCTTTTGAAAATATTCTGCTGATTCAAGAATATTTAACAAGTTCTACGTTAATTACATTTATAGTTGATATCTTCTTGAATATAACCCTCTTAATTAATTTATGGAAATCATAGATAATCCTTTTTCTTTCAAAATTTACTTGAAGGTGTTCCATATCATTTCTTTAATTCTTAAACATTACTTTCTTCGCTCATCAGCATTATTATATTAGAAAGGATATAATTTCTCATATCTTACTCCTTTCAGGATATTATATTCATATATATATATAATATCTTATATATTTTTAGTTCATCTAACTAGAATCTGTTTTACTACCAGAATCATCGTCCTTTCTCTATATATTTTATGGTTTTAGTGAAAATATGGTAAACACAAAAATTATCATTTAAATAAGATTTTCATGTTTTTCCTTAGATTTAAATTGCTGAGTCCCATAACTAAAGACGACTATCTAACCGATTTATAACCATCAGTTTTACAGTATAATAAAAGGATATATGTTCAACCGGTATGTATATGAATCGAACTCAAACCAGCAACAATAATACTAAAAAATCTTGGTATTTTTTTTGGTGTCCTGATCGGGGATACACAGGCACATCTAAAAATTGTGAGAACAAAAAAAAAAAAACCAGGATATATGAATTCGAAATTTTTGGGTGGTATTCTCATGTGTTATTCATAGACATTTTGTCAAAGTGTATATTAAATCAGTTTTCTTTGAATACCAGAAATTGTTTCCCTATGGTATGCCAATAGATATATGTATATATATATATTTTTAAAGAATATAAAAACTGTTATTTCATATAAAATCATGAATAGGAGGAATTCCCTTTCTGGACTTTTTTCTTTTTTTTTATATAGAAAAGAAATATTCCTTTCAACAAGCACAGAAAAAAAAGAAAATTATTGTAATTCGATTGCTTGACAAAGTTACGATTCCGCAGAGAATGCGGGTGGAAAATATTAGCCCATCATGAGTAACAAATTTTCCTTTTTCCTGTATCAGAAGAACATTTTTCGTGTCGTTAGATTGGGTGTGATTATTCGTCTCCAAAATCTGTTTACTTAATAAATATTATTATTACAAAAGAATAAGTTCTAAATCTATTTTATCTTATTGTATTTTTTTATTCAATCATCGAATTTCAAATTGTATTAAAAAGTTTTGTTTACCAATATTTTGTGGAATTTAATTTATTTATCGGCTATCAAAATTTTAAGTTCAATAAATCGCAAAATTTAAATCAATTCGATATGATTTTTAAAGATGAATCCGCTATAAAATGGTAAACACTCTTGTTAATCGCAATATAACATTCTGAAGCCATTTATTAATGACTAGTTGGTATCCGTGACTTAACATTAGTCGCGTTTTACTTAAATTACGATTGACAAATTCATGTCTTTAAAAAAAGTTCGCTAACTATTTAGTGACGAACGATTTTCTATCTTAGACTTCCCACGACATTTCTATATTTGAAAATTTTTTGTTTTTTAAACGAGCTAATAATGCATTATTTACAAGACTAATACAGCACGGGGAAAAATTGCTTATACTCTATTTTAAAAGAACTTTTTATAGCATCTCGAAGGATTTTAATTTTTAATTCAATGCCAAACAGTATTATTTTGAAAACTATTACTTTTTTTTAGTATAACAAAGTCCATAAGAACATTCATAATGATTTATTTATATTAATCTGAATTCCATTATTTTATTTTATATTTTAAGTCTGCAACTTGAGATTGTATTCTTCTAAAAACGATCTGAAAATTCTCATCTTCATAACATTTCATAAAAAGCAATTGAATCTTAAATTGAGGCTTAAATACTTAATTCAAGAACAAGCATTTTTGAAGTAGAAAAAAAAGAAAATTCCAGTTAAAGGAAGTATAAAAATAAAATTTCCATTTAAGAACTAAAAATAAGAATGAATTTACATTTCTTGTGTTCTATTAAATATTTAATATTTTAATTTTTAGAGTTGGTGGACTCTCTTTTTTTTATCAAAAAAGACACATAAATACTTAATTAGACAAATATTTAAGTTCTTTAAATAAAATTAGCCTTGATGTAAATAGATTCTTCTTTGATATTTAAGTTCGAATATTAAAATACCCCAATGGCAGGAATGAAGCTATGATTTTAATATTTTAAAAAGCAAATATTTCGGATAATCCTCTAGTATCATGATTTTGTCTATAAATGACTTTCATTTCGAACTCTAAAAGGAAAAGCAAACAAAAAGAAAAACCCATATTGAGATAGTTACGTATATGTATATAAGTATATACAATATCTTAAATTCAGATAAGACGAAAAAATTATATGGGATTTACAAATGATGGTCTCAACCTTTATATGTTCTGATCCCACCAATATATGAAGATTTCGGATCCTTTGAAAGTAAATCCTAATATCTAATCCCTGAAATAATGTGAAAGACAACTGCACACTAAAATTTGCATATAAAGTGCAAGTGAAGAATTTGAAATACATTTTTTTTTACCAATCCGCACATCATTACTTTAGCATTTTCCCGATACAAGAAAATCGTTTTTCATACCACATATATTCGTATATACATTCATTTATAATGAAAATACGTAGGAAATAAAAATGGACCTTTACATAGAAAGGATATCCAGACTGTAGCTCCCCATTAAATTTGCATATAAATTGCGTGAAACCAAAGCCTTAATAAAAATAGAAGATCTTTACCGATGGTCTCCAATAAGGGTGTATATAGTATATAAATAGAATTTATTTGAATTTCTATATCAAGGAATAAGATTTCCGAAATTGGTGTCTACTACAAGTATAAGACAGAAATAATTTCATTGTACAAATAGTACTTACATGCTTGTTTTATAATAAAATCATTTTACAAAATATAATTGACTTTTTCGAAGAGACTGGAACATATTTGTGTTGAAGTTTCCGAACTTCTCAAAAAACAAAAACAAAAAAACATTTACAATTTGTTCCTAACGATATTTGAAGCTTTATAATACCAAACTCACTTGTGTTCACCCAAACTCACTTGTGTTCACCCAAACTCACTTGTGTTCACACATATGAGGATCAATTTATCACTTCAACATGACCATTCCATTTTGAATGGTTTCAATAGAGAGGGTGATATTATCTCAGGTGTAATTTCCTTTTAAAGACAAAACAAGACTATTGAAGAAAACTCTATAATAAAGTTGATATAATAGAATTGAGAATATAGAATCTTGATAAAATGGTATGAATAAATGCAATTTATAAGAATGTGTTAAATGGAAATTCCTTGTTGTGTTAACACATTTTTACGTATATTGTGTCTATTTGCTAACGAAACGTTATCAAGATTTTTGTGTCTTCAATATTATTTTCGGTAATAGCCTTTTTCTATACACGAACGTTATCAAAGAACAATTTGTCTTATGTTTTGTTGAGTTTGTTTCAAAAATCTTATCAACTATAATATGATAAGGGAAATTTAATGAAAAACATCTAAATCCTTCGTTAATGACCTTACGTGAAACGAATATGAATTTGATTCTAATAAATCTTTGAGAATGATGTATAATAAAATTATAAATTTTATCTTTTATTTTATTTTTTTTAGGTAAAAGGGCTTCAAGATAAGATAAGACGCGTTTTATTAATAATTTTGTCATGTTTTAAATCATTCCAGCTTCTAGAATTTGAAATTATATGATTTGTTCATAATTTCATTTTAACTGAAGTAATATGAAATATCATAAATCAACAAAAAAGGTTCCACTATCATTTGACAATATTAAAATCAAGTTTATAATTTACCGAAAGATCCTTGTAATTATAACAATTGTCCATGATTTGTAGAATTATCTTCCAAAAATTTGTTCAAGCACACATATATGAAAATTTACAGATAACAAATCCTTGATGTCATTTTGTGGGCTATTATCTTTATTATCATTTTCCTTATTTGAAAATGTTTGAAAATTTCCCCATAAAATGATATTCTCCGAAAATCTTTGCGTTTAATTAATCTTAATTAAAAAAAATTAATTTCACTAATTCTAAATATTATGTTAATGTTATTTACAAATATCATGAGAATATCCATAAAATGATATTACCAAAAATTTCCTGTTAGATAGAATTTTCCTTGGCAAATATTCTCATCTTGAACATACAACATTATCCACATGCCAAAGTAAATCTCTATACTAGGATGGTCTCCTACCAATTTCTCATATTCTGTTTACATATGTGTAATTAATATAGTAAGGCGTTTGTATATTTACTTTGGTTTAACCAAACTGTCTGGTCATTACCACAAACATCATTCACATTCAGTTCCCAAATAGAATGTCTTCTTGAAGGCTTCTTTAATGTTCATCTTTACCATTTTAATATAAAAAACACACACAAACATCTGTTGATCAATTAAAGAAATTGAAAACTCCCTTGAGGACGACACCAACAAATAACCGCACTATATACAAAAATTGTACAAACATCGCAAAATCGCTTCATCAAAATATTCCATATTTAGAAAAGGATTTAGGAAAAGAATAAAACCGATGGAAAACTAAACAAGAAATACATAATAGAATAGAATAGAAAATTTGTATAAACAACTTAAATTTTCTTATCGTATAAATGTAAATAATGTTATAATTTAATGCGGCAACACCAATGATATATATTTTAAGGGTTTGAATTAAATAAATCAATGAACGAGTCCTGAATAGTGGATTGCACCCTTTTTCTTAAAAAAAGAGTGTATATATTGTTTCTGTAGAAAATAGAATTTCCACCCTTTATATTAAGATAATGTAAATAAGTTTAAATTATTGTAGAATAGGTGTGTCCTGGAAATGAATCAACTGAAATATAAAATCGAGGGATCAGAAAAATTCCTTGACAAGGATTAGGTACTGATAAATGTTTTACGTTAAATTCGTCATGGTTTAAGTATAAGTGAATGTCCGAAAAATTTTAACAGACACGTGCTGCCCATTATTTATCAACGCTTTGGCTTTTGTTTTCTTCCCAAAGGAAGAAAGACCTTAATTCAAAAGCAACTCATTAAGATTATATACATTGGATGGACCAAAAAATCATTGAGTTCTTGATAACAGCAAAATAAAGGTATTGATCGAATCCAAACGTTTAACAACAGGACAGATTGCTCAGAATCTTAATATGTCGTAATCGAGCGTTGAAAACCATCTAAAAGATGCGTTGCCATTCAAAATGTGTTGTGTTTTAAAATGATATTGCTAGACTACATACAAGTTTGGTCAGTCATCAAAGTTGCAATATCACACTACCATTTATTTCGGTCTCTGTAGAACACTTTTAATGGTATATATTTGAAAATGGCTTGTCTCAATTTCTTACCAAAAAACCGAGAATTTTTACAGCGACGGATAATGGATCTGCCATGAAAATGGTAAAAAATCATTGATCAAAATAGACAAACTATTTTTTAATAAAGTTTTTTATTTCCAATGAAAATTCGTCTTTCATTTTCACAAAGAAAAACGTAGCGACTTCGTGGCCCATCCAATATATATATATATCCTTTGCGCTATATTGAAATTGTTTTAATGACCAAAATGAAAAACAAATTATAGAACACAAAGTAAACAAAAAAATAAAAATTGTGTACTATGTAAGAAAATCTTTCGTTATAGATAAGATCCCAAAAAGGACATATCTAAAGTGATGTTTTGATTGTCGTTCTATTTGAGACAAGTAAACATCTTCAAAAAAGAAAATTTTTCAAAAGATTTGTTCTTTTTATTTCGGTTCAGTCCTTGCTTTTCATTTTCATCCTAATCAGGCATTTGATAAAGATCCTTGAATCGTTCTTTCAATTGTCCAACCCAAAAAAAAAAGAAAAGAAAATTGTCTTTTATTTCTTCTATAAGCCAATAACAACAATTTTAGTATCCAAAATAAATATCTACTATCGTATTTTCATGAAAATTTCATCTATTCATCTTATATGTCGAAATGGATAAATGGTTTCAATAGAGTCTATCTGTGTGTGTTATTCTTCGCGACGTTCTAAAATGAAGCAAAAAAAACTGAAAGAATAAATAGAAAAGCTTTTCTATTATTTTTGGTACATTAAGTACTTCAGAATGAAAGAAAGGATATAAAATTAAGGATAAGGAAAAACTAATAGAATGAATTAAAGTTATTTTATTTTCAAAATGAAAAAGATGAATTTCTTACCACAATAGGACAACTGCTATTTTCTTCTTCATTTTGTGAAGAAGAATAAAATATAATTTCTATAATGTATTTGCAAAATGTCAATTCTATCGGTTTTTTATGTACTTATAAAATGGAAGAAAGAATTCAAATCGAAATATTGAACAGTAAAAAGGCGGATATATGTTTGGACAGTTTGCTAAACAAGAAATGCGCAAATATATATTTTTAGGATTTTTTTCTTTTTGTATTGCCGCCAGGATAACATTTTTCCAATCAATGGCCCGTATATGAATCTGATGATGGAAGACTTTGTTTTTGATTCACCAGAAATGAATCGAAAGTTTTTACTGAATATTTCCTTCTTTCTTTTTGGATAACAATTTGGATGGATGCCCGAATGATCATATAATATATTTACAGATTGTTTGACAAGCGCAAATTTTTTGATATCGAATATATTATCTTATTAAACACCCAGTATGTGTAGAAAATCGGTTTCTATATGGTTAGATTGACTTCTAAATAATGTACAGAGGCGACTTATTTATATGTTTATGAAAGCTGACGCTAGACACATAATCATAAAGTGGTTATTGGAAGCGCTATTGATCAACAAAATTTTCTATGATTTTTATTTTATTATCAATAAATTTGTTGATGTTTGAAATACATTTAATTTCACATTATTTGGTCTATTTTATTTGCCATACCCTACCCTGGAGCAGGGTAAGTAGCAAATAAGACGAGCAGGAGTTGGAGAAAGTTTTAATTCAAATGTTGGTAGCACTGCTTAGCAACCATATTGTAATGAAATAAGAAACGTTTAGCTAACAAACTTTTTATGGGAGAAAACTGAACTAATTTCGGGTGTGATAGTTACACTTGGTCTGAAAGTAATGTATAGGATTTACTCTTTTGTTGTTTTTGTTTTCAATATAAAAATTTGCTCTACCCCAGAGCAAGTGGCAAATAAAACAGACCTATTATATTTCATTCTTTGGATATTGAATTAATTTAATCCAAACAATCAAGCTGAATGTTTGATATTACTTGATTAAAAGTTTTAGATGGATTTAATACATGGAATTATTTGTAAAATTTAGTATTTATATCTTGCAAAAGTGTAGAAAAGGGTTTTACAATTATAGCTTCCTACTAATATGACAAGTTGGCACAGCTCATATAAAGGTCTACCGATTATAGTGTGCTATTTGTGTTATTTGTATTAGTGTTTTTTTGTGAGGACTTTTATATATACTAAAAAAATTTTAAATTTACCCATCAATTTCTGAACGTGTAAGTACTTTTAATGCTTTTTAAATAATATTATTCAAAAGAAACTAAAGAAACTAATAAATTTTTCTGGGCGAATATTTCAATAAGAAAGTGTGTCGTCATTAATTTATGTAAATATCATCTAACCGAGTTCTCAAATAATTTTTAACAAAGTTATTCTACCACCTGTTTATTTACAATATCCTTATAGAAGCTTTTCAAACTCTAATTTCAGACGCCTATTTACCTAATAGCGTTTAGAACTAAAGAATAATGGAACTTTTGTTTTGTCATACCAAAATATAGTCTCAAAAATATCACACTATAATTACTCTTCCTGTATTATCAATACCAAATGTTTACTACTATATTCTCATCAACACTCATCTTCCATTGTCCTCTGTTGGTATTTTAATACTATATAAACAGTTTATGGCCGGATCGAAATTAGGTGACGCAATTAATTATTATTAAACGATGGTAGTGAAAATTTCATGAAAATAGCTTTTCCGTTTGATATCGTAAAATTTGATATTGAAAATTGATTGTTCAACAAAACTTAACCGTATAAACTAACTATTTGAAATTTATGGTAAATATGCAACAGTATCATATTATACATATCAAATGAGATTCGAAAATAATTGATGGTAATATACCAGTATATGGTATATATTGGAGGATATCATAAACACCTTCATATACTATTTGCTATGAATTTATTTATCAATGTGTGTTGAATATTTCACTTGACATTATTAAAAGGTGCAAATTTTAACAACCTAATGTTTTAATGACTTCCCAGTGTAATTATTTACGAAATAGTGAAATTAATGATCGTAATATATTAGCGTGGTTGAAGAGAAAATTCAAGTAATGCAATAAAAAGCTAAAGGTAGTGTAAAATATAAGTTTTGAGATTAATTTTGTATTTTATAGCTTTTTAAAGTTAATAAAAACATTTTATATATATTTCTTAAAGAAACTTTTGAAATTTATGAAAAAGGTTTGTTAAAATGTTTGCATTAATATTTTGATTAAAAGTTAAATCTCCAGAAAAATATTGTACAAATGAATCGATAGTTGTATGTTATTTAGGACTTTTCAAATATCAACGACAGCACAGACTAGAAAAGGCAAAAGTTGCATATATTTTTTCGAATATCAAGCGATTATTTTAAGCTTTATATATTTCAATTATTTCTATAAAATTATTCAAATACAAACATCACCCACCAAAGGCAATATATTAGAGAAAAATAAACCTATCAAATAATTTCGAATTTCATTTAATATCATCCTTTTGTAATATTTGTGTTGGTACACATTTTCAGATCCTTTTTTGGTTTATGTTCCATTATATTTAAAATATTTATATAAAATTGTTTTATCATTTTTGTTGTTCGTATACGCTATAAATATTCTTTTCCATTTCATTATTTTGTTATTTTTTGGTGGCCATTACATGATTTATTTCCAGGACTAATTTTATTAGATTCCATCCCTTTATGATCGCATTTGTATATATCAAAATTGTAGGACATGGTGGATTGTGTGTGTGTGGAAATTTGCCTTGGGTAAACCTTTAGATTTGGTTTATTATGTTTGTCCTAAATTTAGCACAAAGGCCAGCTATTTATATTATAATAATAATAATAATAATATAACGTATCCCTATATACAATATTATGACCAATAAAGTAAAAATGCCAAGAAGGGACGAACAATTCTAATTTATTAATTTTTCTTGTGTTATTATTTTGATGTTCACAAGTCTGCAAAAATATTTGAATATTAAGTCATAAAATCTTATATACCCTTAGGGATATTGAGAGATTTTTAAAAAAAAGGAAAAAGAAAACAGGAAAATACTTTTATTTACCGCTTTTTTTTAACTATAAAGCTTAGAAGATACAATGTAATATTATAATTCCTAAAATATACAAAATGCTTCCGAAAATCATCTCGTAAAGTCGGAACAGATTTCAATGGACGGAAACTACAAAAGGAGATTCATTGAAATTTTGAGATCATGCCCGGTATCTTCTTGATACTTCTACTTAGGGTACAGCATTGGCTTAAATTATTTGGGGATAGTTCGAAGTATCTTTTTTAACGGTTTAGTAGGATTTATTATAAAACTATTTTCTGAAATATATCCGTAGCTTAGTGATAAAATATCGTATCTTATAATTTTGCCAAAATCGAGTTAATGCCATTTCTCAGATAAGAGAATCTTCAATAATATGATATAATAGAAAAAGAATTTAACTTTGGCGTTCATAGTTCCCAAAATGGGACAGTTTGGAAAGATCGTATGCCAAATTTTCATGGAGGTTTATATGATCAGGTTAAACTTCTGTTTCCTCGAAAATTAGAAATAGGGAGATAATACAGTATGGTGGTACAAATAATTCTGCGACACCCTGTACATATTTTTGAATACACACACAACTACAAATAGAAAATGTAATATTCTAATTGGATTTTGTCTAAAATTTCCTTTATGGGATGTTTTCTTTTTTTTGTTTTATTCTTTAATATAACAAAAAATGTTACCCAAAATTTAAATGCAATCTTATGTGAAAATCTTAAAGTTAATTTCCAACACTTAAATCACTACTGTTTGAAATATAAGGCTTAAGGGAAAACATCCAACAAAAAAGGTGACTATTTGAATATGCTAAACACGATTTTCCACTAATTTTTTTTTCTTTTCTGATGGACAGAAAACAGAACACAAGACACAGCGCGGATTTAAGATTTTACCTTATAGAACGTGTTGCAATCTAATTTTTTCCCAGGTAAAATATCAAGAATAAATGTAGATCAAATATATCTGTATATATTCGTAAATATGAATATATATGAAAATCATTTCTTACCACAACTGGAATACTGTATATAGAATTACATTTTCTTCTTAAAGACTATACATATAAGAAAGGAAGAAGCCTTTGGCTATACTATAAACTGTATTACTATTTCTCAATTCAATTTAGTATCTTTTGTTGTTTGTTTGCCAAAAATTATTATGAAACTGCTCGAAGGTATTTAGCTCATTTTGTTATATAAGTATAAAAAAGAGTCAAAATTCTTGCTTTCAGGTAAATACATAAGGAAATAACATCTGATATTTTTGTAAATTAATGTTTAAAAGTGTTTAACTTAAATTGGAATGCTCATAGTGTTATTTCCGTTAAATTTAACACAAAACATATTCAAGGAAATGTTTCAAAAATTAAATAACTTTTATTCAAAATACCTTTTTGATATAGTCAAAAATTAATATAGCACAATTTATCAGAAATAAACTTTGTTAAAGTAAATTTAGTAGAATGAATATGAATTTTATTGAAATATTTTAATTTTAGCTTAAATCAAAAGGAAATTTCTTAATATATGTATTAGAATATTTGTAAACAACTTTAAGAAAATACAAAATAGAAAAAAATAAATCGATAACTTCAATTATAGTCGTTAAAATTTTCACATGATCTAATCACGTATCGAAAAAGTCGTTTTTCTTTTATAATATTTTCCAGAAAAAAAAATAAATAAAGTCTTGAAGCACGTAAAAACATATATGTCTCATGTTTAATATCCTCTCTTTAGATATCTAAGCCGACTGACCAATAACAAGTTCAGTTGACCATAGTCTTGTTAACAAAACACTAGCACGTGTATCTGAACTACAGGTCGATTTATTGATCCTATATAAAGTTAGCCAACCTCAAATTGTGACGAAACCAAGCAACAAATACTTCATGACCGGTCAATGGAAATCTTCTTCGGAACCAATGAACTAAAATTAATTCAATAAGTCCTATAGAAAATGTTGTTCGTATATGTTCTTGTTCTTGTTTTTCTCCCATTATAGATAGATGTCGGAACATTCTTAGAGCTCTCTAATCCCTGATATACATAACTATATACATATACATATTTTTATAATAGGAATATTTCCAATTCTTTCGTCTGGTTTCATTCATTTTACTCTTCATCAAATATATAATACTAAAAAATAAACGTATACATAGTATATAAATTCATCCCCAAAAAAAGAATCTTTGGTTTCGGCATTGTTTCTCATTATCCTGGTTCTTTTATCCTATTTTACAGGAATCTATATCGCCATATCTTATAATAAATATATATATATTTTTTGATACAAAATATAATATTGTTTTTGTTATCCATAGATTCGTGGAATATTTGTTGAATGGTGTTTATAAGCTTCAAGTATGATATGGATTTTATTAGATATACTCTCTGTGGGTAGCCCATAGGATGATTGATGGATTTAATTTTCAAGTATTATATGAGTATGTCCAGAATTTGAACTTTTTTTTTCTTGTTTTGGTTGCGTTTCATTTCTTTGTATACGAAATACAGATTGATTTTGAAGTCAAAGAAAAACACCAAAGTTAATATAAAAGTTTTCGGTTAAATTGGTTTTGGACTTGGTATTTTGGGAAAGAAGAAAAAAAGAAATCGCCGAAAACATAATACATAATGTTTATAAAATATCTTCGAAATATAATAATATAATATGGAATTTTTGATGGATCCCATCATTTGTGATTGAATAACGATTTTCTATGTGGTAAGACCTTTATTTAATCACTTGTAAATTAATTTTAAGACGTAAATTTCAATAAGATTTTGAATATAGAATACTAAAAATAAAATTTCTTACAGATGATTGATATTTATTAATTATAAATATTTTAAATGTTAGCAAATTTCCATGGAGGCCAATAGTATAGTTATGGATTATCATGGTACAATTCATCAGTGTTGTATAACGTAGGCTACGTGAACTGAAATCATTGTTTACGCATAGAAAATTGCGTGTACACAATTATCTATTGTCTGCTATAATGCCTACACTTAGAGGAACTACTTTAATGGGCAAGAATATAAAACCAATATCTTGAACATATGCAATTAAGACTAATAAATTACCTAGGTTACAAATGTAATGTAAAGTGTATTATGACAAAAAACGATCTTAAAAAATCACATTTACTCGAGGAAAAAGAGAAAGTTGCCAGGACCGACTTTTTTAAAAACTAAATTTTTAGCATTGGTAATAAATTTTGCGGAAAATCTTAGTTCAGGTTATGAAATAGTTGATACTATTGATTTTGAATTTGGTCAACGGGACTAAAAACTTCGTTCTTTTAAAATAAGGCTCCTCTGAAAATGTTTTCCTTTCAGTGTACTTGGTTTTGAAAATGACAGATTTTCATATACTATATACTTGTACTCCTATTTGGACTCTGATTTGGACACACTTGTAGTCTGCAAACCATGCCACTTCATTAATAGTATTTGTAAAAAAGACTCTATGTGATATAAAAATCCATATATTTACAGTCATTTTCTACAAACACTAATAACGAAACAGAGTTCTTTGCAGCATTGCAATGATGCCAAGCCTGTTTCTTTTCTCTGTGGTTATAACCCATGTATATTAAAAATTACTTTCGGAAAATTAATTATATTTCAAAGAGTAGAATTTTTCATATATTTTTCATAACATTATTTTGTAAATTTCCTTTTACACTAGACGAAACTGAATCTTTTTCATTGCTTTGAAATATTTTTGAATAACAACAGTTTAGTGTAAACAACGTGCTTAATCAGACAAAAACGAATTATACGTACATATGAAATGAAGCAAGTAAAACAATATCTTCTTGTTAATTAAATTGCAAATGCAATTACATACATATACGAATACTATATAGGAAGAAAATCTACAGTCTACATACAACAGAATGCAAGAAGCATTCTCATTATGACGATAATTTATTTGCACCACCAACAAAGCCACTTTAATTAGAGACTTTTCATTTTTTTTTTTTAAAACTCTATAGCATACCTCTGGTACATAAAAATACCAACCAGCATATGTATATAACATGTCTGAAGGATTCTATTTGTATAAGGACATCCACAAAAAAAAATAAATAAATACTTATTTTTCTAATGAGTAGAATATCATTCTTTCATTTTAAAATCTTGTAATAATGCAATTATATGAGTCTGATATTAATATATACCGACTTCTGTTCAGTAACTTGATGCTATCCTATATATAAAACAGATATTTCTGTTCTCTGGAAAAATTCTTTTTTGTCCGAAGTTTATATAATATGAAATGTCGTCGTGACACCAATTTATTTGGAAAATTTTCTCAACAGATTTTCAGACCGATATGACATAGAAATATTAAATGAAAAGTTGATATTGTATAAGGAAGGCAAAAAAAGAAAATGGTTTTGGTGTATTATAAGTTTTTTGAAAAACCTCCGTATATGGTATTTTAAATATAAAACTTTAAATTTTATTTAAAACATTTATAATATATTATATAAGGTCTTTTCAAAAGTATGATTAAGCGAGTTTATGTGCTAAAACTGTATCCAATATGTGAATATATGCATACTTCCACTTATTGAGAACAATTTCTTGTTGAGGAAAATACATATTCGTTTAAAATTTCCACTTAAGTTTAGTTTAAACTTCTATGGCTTCTTTTTCGAAGAATAATTGACATTGGATGATTTACAAAATATAAATACAAATTATATTGTTCGAATAATACTCATTAAATATATATGCTGGGTTTCAGTTGTTTAAAAACTCGTTGCTAATATGGTAACCATTGAGAACTTGGTTTGATTCTTACTCTTTGCTCCTTAAATTATTTCTTTTTCTTTCGCCAACATTACATATTTTAAATGCAATGTCAGAATTTCTACCATGTTACTAATATTGCAGATTTACGATCTAGTATTAGGCATATTATAGACTAAAGCAATGGTTTAGAATTATTTAATTCTGATTACTTTTAACTCATCTCATATATATTCCAAAGAACAAAAATTTTATTATCATATATTATTATATTTTATAATATGAAAAAGAAAATATGTATAATTACTGTTTTATCTAGCTTTTAGGATTCTCATTTGAGATGACTACTCATATGGAAATCCCTAAAAGGGAAAATAAATAAACATACATAGACCAACACTAAATTGAAGCTCATATTGGAAGAATCTCGTACTAGACATATTACTATTTTTCAAAAAATTACATCAGATTAATATAGTATTTTAGTTTATATCCGATTGCTTATTTCCCTTTGGAATTTGGATGAAGGTACTAATTAGAAAAGTTTTTAAAAGCAGTGAGACAGACTGAAAAATATAATTTAATTTTATTTATGTTGAGTTTTGAAATAGTTTTAAATATTTTTCAAAATATAATTGAAATAATTTCATTAGTTTTAATGGAAGTTAAATTTTTCATTGTTTTGCTTTGATTGACAAAAGCTCTAGACTACTTGTATATATTCCTAGTTAGAACTGAATCATCTATTGAGTGGTGGACCGAGATTGATGTTTGAGCCATGCTTTTCTGGTTCTTTATAGGTACCTGAATCGTTATAGTTAATAAAACTGAAAAGAATTCTAGGATTTCTTAGCAACTTAGATTTGCTTTCAGGTCCAATATACATATTGAAAGGATCTTAGGAGGAAAGTGACTAAAAATATAATGTTTCAACGAAATTAATTCCATTCGACTTCTAAATATTTTCCTACTTCATACTTATAAAAATTTTATTTATACTATTTATTAATAAAAGTCAATAAATCCAATTTAGATTCATTTTTCTATGGCAATATTGAGTAAAATCAAAAAAAATATACAATTTATGCTTAAGAAATTTCTATACTTGTATTAAAATTTGTTAATGAAATTGTTTTTGAAATCTTATAAAAAAAAATAGACAATTTCATAATGAATTGTTAGTATTTTCGGTTTTATTGAACCTAAAATCTTATGTAATAAAAATATTAGGCATCTTAACAGCCAAAAAATATCGAATAAAATATCATTAAACCAAAAAGATATTTTCCCTTAAATTGATCAAATTACACCACAAATGTCTAGACAATAGAAGAAAACCTTATTTATTAGGTAGTATGCCTTAATTGAATTACTATTTCAATCATAAAATTATATCCGATAAAGTTCGTTCGGGGGCGAATGTAGATTTATGTATTAAAAGGAAAGTTCGGAAATATGATTATATATCAATTTCAATTTTATTATTATTAATATTATTATTCAATAATAAAATTTTATTCTCCGAAAGAAACTAATAAAGTATCTTGTTAGTGCATAATTTCGTTGAACATAAATAAACAAATTAAAGAACTAAAATAATAAAAATACATAAAATTAATTGAAATTTTTGTTAAATATTTGTTTACTTAACTTAAATGAATACAAATTTGGGTTAAAATCGAAAACGTATGACAACTTCAAGTAGCCAGTAGGTATGTGCTAATTAATTAAAATCGTTTTATAAAATGTGGTGTTTGAGGGATATTTTATTTTATGTATTGATAGTTCAATTCAAAACCTTTTTTCTAATATTATAATATAAAAGAGAAGAGTCAAGTGGTCCCTAAATACTAATACTCAAACTGGCAATTTGACTTGGATTTGACATATTTTGATGGGAGTTTTAAACACGCCGAGTGGAAAAATAGTACCCGTACCAAATAACAGGTTATTGTAATTAATAAATCAAATTAAAAAGCTTTTCACTGAAATATGAGTACTTCCAAATTTATTTGATTTCATATTTTTAAATATTTAAAATGCATGAAAAATTTATGCATTATTCTGTGGAAACCCCACACCTAGTACCGGTATATAAATTACAAACTTACCGAACCAAAAACAAAAACAAAAATCCCATACAATTAACAAGACCTAAGTTTACTTAATGAACAAAACCATGAGTATGTATAGTGCACGTACGCATGGAAAAAATTTCAAAATTTTCGTTGAAATATTTAATTGTAGGACAATTTTAAAAAATCATCCAACCACAAAATTTCTTGTTATACCAAATTTTCACTACTCTCCACACTAAACAACAAAATCTGGACTATAATTTGATTAAAGGAAATACCAGAAAACTATAAAAGCGCTTCCAACAAGAACAATAAATGTACCCACGAGTAATCACAATAAGAAGTGTGTTTCACAGAAAAATGTCCAGGAAAATTCGAAGTCACTGAAGCACATTAGGATTAGTCAGCAACTATTTACCATTTGATTATATTCGCAACAAAACGCAATAAATTATAAGAGTTGTGAAAATTAAATGCTTTGAAGAGGAATAGGTTTCCCAATATGGTAACTCTTGGTCTCGTAGGGATCACAATGGGCCCATAAGGTGCCTGGTGTTGTATGCAGTACCCCTACTACCACTACCTACCTACGTACCTAAGAGTTGTGAAAATTTTTCTTAATTTTCTCTGGAATCGAAGTAAAAAATTAATTTTCTGATATTAAAATACACCTGTTTATTTTACAACATTCTTTAATTATTCATAAATTGCATACGTGTAGGCGTAGTAAAAATAAATTTGATAATGAATTGTTGAGTTCCTCACGATGTAAAATTTCCATTAAAAATCATGCTATACTAATTTAAAAGAAATAAAAAAGAAAATTCGAAATACTCCAGAAAATAATGGAAAATTATACAAATTTAAATGTAATTTTGGGTGAAAACTTCATTCAAAGAGCACTCACTACAAAAGGACTTTTGATCACCATCATCTTTATCATCATCATTACCTCGAAAAACTATAAAAACATAATTTCAAATAATCTTGAACGAAAATCGTACAATAGAAAACATCATCAGAATGATTGATCTCATTCATCATCCAAACCCTGAGAAATTTACCATTTGAGCACACGTGCAACTTTGAATTTTCACAATGGTCAAAATATTGCCTGAATGATTCAGCGAGTTGCACGTCTAGATTTCTGTTCAACTATACATGAATTCCTTACCTCCGAAGAAAACCCACCCATTATCCCATTAAATTGTATTGTTACAATCAATGTGCATAATGCTCATTGTTGAAGGAAAATGACATATATTGATGATTGATGATAATTGTAATATTGTACTTTCTAAATCTATCAAGAATTAAGTTATAAATATTTAATTGAAGACTTTCTGTAAACCTGATTGAACATATTTTTTCATCTAATTGTTATCAAAATGCATATATTTACATGAAAATGAAAATGCAAGAACATATATATATATCTACTTGAATTGAAAGAATGCAGATTATTTCTAGAGAAGATGAAAATTTAACACCTTTTTTTCATTCCACTTTCAAAAGAGAAAAAAGAAAAAAAAAATAAAAAAGAAAAGGAAAATATAAGATATAAAACAGAAGCACCTCGGTCATAAACTGAAGCCAACTTTCTTATATATTTATGTACATTATATGTATTTTATAGTGAAGGGTGCTAAATATTTGCATATAAATTGTATTGTGTTTATGCTTTACATGTTCTAAAATTTACGTTTATGACTTTTTTCGCGCGATCTAACCTTCTTCTTTAAATATAATATGCCAACACTACCAAAACTTTGACTTTCATGAAAACGGTTAAACTTATTCATTCATGGTGGTACTATGAAGCTCCATAAGGATTTGCGTGGTAAATTTAAATTCATTCTAACTTAAGGCTTCTATATTCAGCGCAAAAAAAAAGAAACAAAAACTTGTACATGCATACATCTCGAGACTTATAATAATGTAATAGTAGAACAGTAGAACGTTGGTAAATGATGAAAACTTTTTGTATAGAGTACAGTTTTTCTTTTTTTTTAGTGCAAAAGAAAATTCACCCATCAAAAGAAAAAGTTTCATCGCGTTTAAAACTGAAAGTTTTATGTCCCACTAACTGGGAAGCTGTTATCGATGCTGGCGGTTTGATTACACACAGAACTCTTCTATACTTTAGCACAAAAAAAAGAAACAAACTAAGACAGCTTCTAAGGATTACGTTTATGGTCTAAACAGAATTTTCTTTTTGTATATTGTGATTCAAAAATATTGTTGAAGATTTTGTTATATTTTCTTTTTTTTTTCTCCTTTTCACTTTGGGTTGAGATTATTCTAGGGGTGGTAATTTAAAACAACAAAACTACTAAACTTTTTCAAATATTTTCTGCTGTGTTGTCATGCAATTTTTAGATTAAACGTTCTGATTATGATTTAATCGATTCAAATTCATTTTATTCTGCTGTTTTTTTTTCTCTCTTTCAATAAAATAGAATAAAATAATATAAGCTGACATCGAAATGACTAACTAAAACTATTCATGCTAGAAAAATTGGCAGACCTTTCAAGTTTTCTTTGAAATGATGACAATAAATTTATATCTTATCTTAAAGAAATATAGTAATTTTCTATGAAATTTGTGGTTTCGTTTAATGGATTTTCACATATAAGACATTTTATTCTATTGTTATTTGTTTTTAGTCTTTATGCAATATATGTATGTAAGGAATAAACCGATAGAAACTGTATTCATATAGTATTTTTCTAGGACTAATAGGAAAACTTATGACATTTGATTGATTTCTTGTTATTTTCTTATTTTCTTATTTTTTTTTTCGTTAGTGACATTTCACGACAAACTAAAACTAATATTATACTAAATTAATAAAGTCTGGTAGCGACTGTGATAAAAAAAAAATAATGGAAGAAGAAAAATACGAGCTTTATAAATATATGGATTTTCATTAATGAAAAAACATTACGATATAAGAAATGGCCAATTAATTCTTTTTCAAATTATGTCACCAAAAAGTTATGGGTAATATGACTACTGGAAAAATCGAATATAATTTTATATGTATAATAAAAAAGAAGTTATAAACCTAATTTTTACTCTGTTTTAATCAAAATTAAATAAAATCTAAAATTATTAATTAGAAATACGTATCGCTGAGTAATATGTGGGAACATAAAATGCTTCTGGTAGTTTCAGATAATAGCATTGAGCCCTATATTGATAGTACAACAGTGTCACACAAAAAATAATCCCCATCATAAATGGTTTTACTTTTTCAGAATTTCACTATGTATGCTGCGTTTCAAGTATTATAATATTTTTCGAGTAAACATCCAAATTTCTATTAGAATATAAATATTGAAAAGCGCATAGTGCCAAATAAAAACATATAGAAGCCTAAAATTAAATTAAATCCGAAAAACAAAGGTCTACAAAGCTTTATGTCCACCTTCATTTTTCCTTTATAACTTAGTTCCAAATCAATGGTGAACCAATATTCCAATTTTCATTAAAATCTGAAAACTTGTCTTTGAGTTGTCATGTAAATATATGAAAAAAATAAATTTGTTAAATTTTTTTCAGTTTTCCAGTGCTGTGAAACCTCTCGTTTTGCCAGGTTCTTAATTGAATCATAACTGGATCACAACCGAACCGGAACTGAATTGGACCGAACCTGGACTGAATCGAAACCGAAAAGGAACCGAAACAGCCCATATTAGACCGAATTCAAATTTGAAACCAAAGAAGAACCGAAATCAATCTATCAAGAGACACCGAACTAATTCAGGTCGACCATACCTCTTCGGACGATATTTGGCATCCTATATTGGAACAGGATTTGAGTAAACTATTGTCCTCTTCCTCCTGGATTTTTTGATCAGAAGAAATGTTTACGTCAGAAGACCGGTATACAAATTTAACCAATTTACAAAATTTCATCCACAATTAGAGACTTAAAAACCTTAAAACCATTCAAATCAAAAAATTTACTTTTCTGTTTAAAGAAAATTACCATTATTTTAAACCAATAATAAGAGCTGAACAGGAAAACACCTTCCAGGTAATTTCATTTAATTATTTCATTAAAATATGATTAAAACCTAATTACAAGATTGTTTGTTAATTACTTTTCCAAAAATTTTCATCAGTTTTTGGTTGTCTCAAAGAAAATTTTATGTCTCCAAAGTTCTAATATATTTTTAAGTGTTAAAAGGTTAAATAAAGAATTAAATTCTATTAATTAATAAATATAACTTAATTTTGTTTAAGAAAAAAAAAAAACTCCGTTTAAAATTAGACTTTATAGAAATTAAAGCAAGTCAAGTTTTGTATTAAAACGAAAAAAAGAAAAGAAAAAACAAATCAAAGTCAATTTCATAAATTTGTATAAAAGTCAAAAAACCGAATTATGAAAGTTTTCGCAGAAGAAAGAAAATAAAAGGCTAAAAGAAAGAAAGAAAAAAAATCTTAAAAGATCTGAGATTTTAGATCCCTTAGGATTAAAAAGGAATTTTCCAGAAGACAGTGATGAAAGTTGTAAACAACCGAAAAAAAGGCCATTCTTTGAAAATATGGTTAAGGGTTATTCCCCAAAAAAATTTTGACACGCCAACTTTTAGGACTATTCCTAAGTTGATTTATTCTTTGGAAGTTCAAGTATTTTCATATTATTTATATATACATATATATATTTTTTTTTAGGCTTCAAACATTTCATTCAGGTGATTGTAAATGTCTGAAGGACTAAAAGGGATGAAGGAATTAAAGTTGTTTACCAAACAAACTTCATGGAAAAATATTTTCCAATGTTTCCATGGCTTTTATGTGTTACGATTCAAATTTAAATTCCGAAACATGCTTTTTTTTTCGTTTTTCACTTGTTTCTTAGAACTTTCAGTTAAATTAAAATGATTTAACATGAATTCTAAAAAGTCTTCAGAATCTTGTTTTGTTCTTATTATTATTATTTTTTTGTTACTCAGTGATTTCGTTTTTATACAACATCTTAAAAAAGAAAATGACATATACATATATATATAGAAAAAGGTTTTCTTGGTACCTAGTCGTCCTTACTTTTGTATGGTATATAAATGTCCCACCTATACCATTTGTTTTTGCTGGTTTTCTAACAGGATTCTTTAAGGTAATGACTTAATTTTCTTAAATTTATGATTCGCGTGTCCCACGTTAATAAAATTATCGAGAGATTTGATGAAAACTAAAAGTAAAATATGTTCAGGTTGGAAAGAGTTTTTCATATAAAACTAGAAATATAATATAATAAAAAATTTTCATTACCGTATATATGAAGTTCCGTTTTAGGATAAGGCACACATAAAAGGGTCCATAAAATAGAACAAACATTTTTATGGTTTTATTCGTCGTTATTCGGGTATATATGTATATATATGTATGTTTGTAACGGATATGATTTGAAAACATTTTTGTTTTCTGTCGTATTTTTTTCCATAACCGCTTAATGCACTCACGAAATACCATTTTATATTGAATAAATGAGAGAAATTCTTGCCTCGTATATATTTAAGAATTTAAATACGTAAATTTATTATATCGAATTTAGGTGAAAAATATAGGAAATGGTGCTTTTTACTAAAGTGCCACTTACTAAATTTATGTCCGCATAATATGCAAAAAAAATTTTTTTTTTATTATTCTAATGGATTTAAGTGTGTACGAAATTATAAGTCAAATGAAGTCGTCTATAATTAACTGCTAAAATTAATAATAAGAACAAAATGATTATATCAAAATGTAGTTAATTATAATTTCGAAGACTATAATTTTTTTATGTTAATAACATTATAAATAAAATTCTGTTATTTTTATGTTCATTTTTTTTATTTATATGAGTTTATTTAATTAATAGAAGAAAATTTGGAGCAAAGCGTAAGAATTTTGAAGAAACAAGAAAACCTCATTTAATACTGAAGGATTTTTACTAACGTATTAAAAATGTTGAAATTTATTTACCAATTAAAATCATATCGATTCATTCGCGGTGACAATTGAATACATTCTAGACATATTGTAAACTCTTTAAATCTTTGAAAATTAAAACAGTAAAATGGATGTATATGTACCGAACGAGATTCTTCTTATCTCTGTTTTTCCTTCAGGGACCTAATTTCTCTAACATAATAGCGCGGAGCTACAACGGGCCATTATAAACTTCCATAATAAAGAATTATAGGGAAAGAAATGTTATGAAAACGTAAAAGGCCGAACCGAACCTGTGCTGCCTAAATACTAGTTATGAACTCTTAATAACGACGCAAGCCAAGAAATCATTGTTTCCTTAATGAAATTGTACTTTTAAACTGCATGAAGTCAAATATCTCCTACAGTATCCTACAGTATCCTACAGTATATTCTGCATTCTCAAATTAATAGAGTATTAGCTTACTACTTGCTTTCTAATAAGCTATAGAAAGTTTTCCATAATATAATTTTCATAAAAAATCCAAATTTAAAAAAGAAAACTCTCGATCAAGAAAATTCCATTTACAATTGTGTTAAATTTTTATGTTATAAATCGCATTCACCCTCAACAAAAAAAATTGTTATTCTCAAAAACTTGAAAATTGTACAAAAGTGTACAAAAGTGTAAAAGAACAGTGACTTATTGGATGCAAGATACAGCCATTTGGGGCCAATTTTTTGTCATATAGTTTGTATATATATCTTCTCCTTTTTTTTGGGTTCAGCTGGTGCAATAGACAAGCAATTTAGTATGCACACAACTAATACTAACATATCAAGATGATAGCGAATGGCAAAAAAAATAACCAAATTGGAAAAACAGAAAATAAGCAAGGATATCGAAGGATGCTATTTCGGGTTGCATAACTTGCTGCTGTTGCTCTTTATTTATGTTAACATTATTGAGTTTCATGCTAGTGAACACATGGGGTTCCGGAGAAAACTTAAAAGGGGACGTGCCACTTATATAAGTCAGCACCTAAAAAGTATTATATTAACGACATATGTTATGTATATATATATTTGTTACAAAATAAGATTGAACATCATATGAGTCCTTTATCATATATGGTATAAAAAAAACTTCTGGTTTTGTACAACAATGGTTATTATTTGCATGCTGAAAAGTAATATTTTCTAAGGATATGATTTATATTTTATATGAGAGGAGAAAAACGTTATACAAAAAAAATGTATATTTTGCAAAAGAAAACATATTTGATATACTCGTAATAAGAAACGAAACTAATTTTCTGTTCAGAATATATATTTTAATAATAAATAACTTTAAAAACATAGTCCGACAAATCTAATGAAAAAAAATAAATCCTTGTTTCTAAATCACATTAATTTGTTTTATCACTTGAAGGATGAAAATAAAGTAAAGTTCAATTGCATGGAAGAACAAAATCATTCGAACAAAAAAAACATCCTATCATAACTATAAAGGTAGAGAAATATATAATGGAGTATATTCCAGATAGATACAGACTAATGACCATAAGACTAGACAACGACAATTCTTGCTCTTTCAATTATGCTTTAATGGTAAATTCATACCTATTATATCACTACTGTTATAGTCATAGTAATCCCCGTCATTTGTGGCGATAGAGTAATAGAGTATATATATATAGGTGGTCAGTACTTCTATAAGAATTGGAATTGGTATAAGAGAACGGGATTCAGGATATTATAAGAAATTTGTTGGCAAAATGAAACTAAAAATTTATATGAAATGCCAACTCTAATTTAAAGGGCTCCAATTATTATTTTATAGAGTGTCCACTTTAGACAATTGTAAAATTTGATTTATGGCAAATATTTGAATTATATTTTCAAGTCATTGATATCTCTGGAATAATTGCCAATTAAATGTCTGGGATCATAATTTCAATATCTAATAAAGAAGATAATTTGAACTTTTATGATATTTACTTTATTTTAGCTATATATAGAAATGTTGACACTGATAATACAAGTATAGTATATCTGATGTAGAAACAGGCCAATTTAGTGAAGTGTTTTATTTCTAGACATTTTGAAAGTCCATCGTCCTAGAGAGCAATGAAACAAAATTATATTATTAATTAAATATGCCATTCTCTATATAATGGGAATGGATAAAACTCCTTATACCTCAGAATATAAACCTGTACGAGAAAATTATCAGTTTCTTTTTGCTGTACTCTATCCTATTCTAGAATTATTGGTATTTGAATTATTAAAATGCTTAATTTAGATACATATTTGTGGAAAAGGATTGAGAAATCACATGTGGTATAAGGAAGACGCACGTTCATTCCATATCATAGCCTATGTTGGTCTTATATTTTAAGTTAACCACTCAATTTCAGTTTCCAAAGAAGAACTATGTCGTGCATTTTCAATATTAAAATGTATCCACAATTTCTGACTATTCTCATATGCACCGTCAACTTTGCTGGTTAAGTGAAGCGATATATCATTTCTACACGTGACATTAGAAAATCCTCGCCCCCATAAACTTTTGACATTAATAAAGTAATAGAAAGGATAATATTGTATTCCACACGGAAAATATATACATATATGTATGTAACTTCCAAGAATATTTCTATTAAACTATGTATGATACTTGTACACGTACTACAAGAAATATATGAACATGAAATACTATTTTAATAAGTTTCTAGGTTTTACGCGATGTCTACACATTTTCCAAAGAAATAATATAAATCCACCTTCACTTCAACTTGTTTATTAAAAAGTTTTCAGGATCATGAATGTTTTAAGGCGTGTTGTATATAGTTCTCCCATTCATAAATATGACAAAAGGAGAAGAGGTGAAAGTTTGTTAGATATGTAAAAAGAAAACAAAAAAAAAATACATTAGAAGAATAAAAGGAAAAACTTAAAAGCACTGTTAACCATGCAAACGGATCAAACATATATTCCATATGTATATAAATGTGGTCGATGATGGTTATACGGCTGGCTATTCGCGCGAGCCTTTAATTCTCTTCTAACTTATTCCATCTAGATGTTTAGAGGTTTTTACTGCTATATTGTTATCATATACATATGAACATATACACAGCCTAGAACAAAACTGCGTATATGTCAATATATTGTGGTTTTCATACCCATTGTATAAGGGTTGGGCTAATTAACTAATGTGAATCCTCAGCTGATGAGAACTTTATGGGTTTCTTGGTTTCCGGTTAACCGCATATATGTATATGTTTGGAAAAGGATCTATTTTATCCATTTGATATACACATACTATATATTACAATGATATGCTTAAACGTATTATCTGTACATTGACGTGCCCACAATTTGTTTAACTATATTAAACTTTTTCTCGCCATTACTTTTTAACACAATAATAATATTAAATAATAAAATAATATTTAAAGTGTTTACATGAAAAATTTTATTGTTGAAATAAACTTGTAGATCTATGAAAAATACATATATTTTGATGCACATTATATCAACCTAATAAATTGTACTATATCACAAAACATAAACTTAAAAGATATACACTTGAATAAATATTTAATCATAGAATAAATAATGTTAAAAAATAATAGAAAGAAAAAACTCCTTTTTGAATCAAAATATAATAAAAACTTTATCGGTCCCAATAAATCGTGTGATGATTCGAAAGTATGCCAAGAATATAAAGCAGATATTTTTACTCTCTTTTGTGTCCACTTGATATGTCGATAAGGATTCTGACAGTAAAGAAAAAAAAACCGTAACCATCCCAAAAAGAAAAAGGGGGAAGAATGATAAATCAGATTTTCCTCAATTTTCATTATCAAAACTTGATTCGTGACTAGCGTCCTACTTTTGGTACAAATATCTCTAAACACACCACTCGAAATTCCTTCTTTTCTATCCTATTATATTCTTTAACCTAAAACTTTCTATCTTAATGCTATTATTGAAAATGCTTTGAAATTTTTCACGAGAAACTTTTCTTCAAACCATATGCCAAAAAAAGAAATTCTCGTAAGAGATTTTCATGGTAGTTACATTTCATATACAAATAGAAATCATGTCGCTATCCGATTATTTTTATGGTACGCATAAATTCTAAGAGGAGTCAAGTATCTTCAATTGTGTGTATTCGAAGGAAGATGGGGTGTACTGTACATCAACGAAAATAAGGGCGACGGATGCTCTTTATTGCGTTTGAAGTTATACACACTTGGAATTTATGACCATGTTTTCTAATTAATTGTAAATTATGCTTCTATTTTTATTGCTCTTTAGTTTAATGGAGTGTTACTACTGTACAAAAATTGTATGATGAAGATTCGCAACGACTTATTGATTACAGTGTCTCAATTTTAAAGTTGATAAATTTTTAATGGCAGGACAAGTTTAGTATAAACAATTTGATTTTTATTTGAACTTAATTTTAGCACATTATTATCAAGTTTTTCTAAAGGATGTTATTTGGAATCATTTGGATGTCTTATGGCCTATAATGTGAAAAGGTTATTTATAGCGAATATGCCTATGATAGAAATCAATATCAGGATTTGTGTGTACTTTATTTTTCAATATTTTGCTCATTTAGTATGTGGCAACCTAGATACTATGGGTATTCATGAAAACGCGTAAAGCCCTCGTAAATCGTGTAAACTGCATAATTTTCCCACCTCGTAAATGAACTGTCAAAATTCCTATGGGAAGTCCAATACACAAACCTGGGAAATTTCCGCGACGATTTTGGTGCGTAAATAACCTCGTAAACTTATACAAATCTAATTGACAATTGTAGTAGGAGAAAAAAAGAATTTTTTTTTGAGAACTAAAGAAATACTACTTATTTTTTGTTAAAAATATCGGAGGTAAGTCGAAACTAATCAAATTTAACAATTAAATTGACAATATTATATTTATAAGACAAGATTTACACAGTTTATACACGAGGTGCGTTCATGAAACACTCCTCGGAAAAGTATACATTTACGCGATCGGTAAAATTCCCAGATTTCATGAATACCCTTACTATTTCTTTTTGAAACTAACAGCAAGTTATTTGACATATTCGAACTACTTTCATTTTGATATACATATTCAAATTACTGAATGACTATACTCAAGAAAGTATTTTAAATTTATTTCATATATATATACATGTACATATAAATCATTTGGAATTAGTACAAATTTAAACCCAAAATTATCTTATAAAGCACATTTAATTTTATTAGATACCTGAATTTAACATCTATTTCTTTTATAAAATGAAAGTTAGACTATCGTACAGCCAAGAAAAGCACCATATAATCCTGGGGTTTTTCTTTCATCTTAAGGAATAATACAAAACGAAATTTTAAGAATACGAAAAGGAAATAATCATCATGCAAATATACAAAAAGACGACAATTTAAGAAATTGCTGAGCATTGTATAAGAAATTGATCCTTTGTATCATTAAAATATCGTAGTATTGTGGAAATCCTTTAAAATGAAAACCTGCAATTTAAAGAAGAAAAAAAAATCCCTTTCATATTCTTTTATCTCCCAAATAGTGTTAAATCCACCACAAGTTTCCTTAAGCCGTAAAAAGCCCCATCGTTTATGAAGACAACAGAAACAAAAGAAAAGATTTTCCAGATCAAGATACATACTTCCAGAATGCTGGTTTCTATAAAAAAGCGTTTCCATTGTTGCAACCTTGTGCCTCTGTGTTGTGCCATTTTTTTGTAAAAATAAAAAAAAAATAGTATAAAAGTATATTCTCAACATGGTTACGCAAATAGGTCCTTAAGCGATATTGATTATATAAAAATAGAATAGAGTACATGCAGAAGAAGAAAATTTCTTATTATATTATATAGAGTATGTGAAACTATGTATCCTTGTACTTCTGAATATATCTCATGTAGAAAAAGATAAATCGTCTGTTCATTTTGGTGTAAGAAGCTTAAGCTCTGGAAGAAAAACTTTCTTCAAAACTATATAAGCTTTTGACTTTGCCTTCTTTTGCGGTATTGCAACTTCCTAAAAAAGATGAATTGAATTAATTTTATATAATCGTATACATATATACGTGTATAGGTATATAAAAAAAGAAACCCAAAGAGCATTAAAATTTAATCAACAAACGATAATTTTTCTTTTTGTTGGTGACTAAATCCTAATTTTTTGTTTTTATGGTTTTTCATCATTTGGATAACATTTATGTATTTGGTTTAAGGCGAACACATCTCATTTCTTTAAGCGACACTACTAATAAAAGTTTTCAAGACAAAGTTTGCCATAGAAAAGTTTTGGAGCTATCATAGTGAGATTTGATTTTCTTCTGCATTATTTGTTAGATATTACGAGTATATATGAAAGATTACAATGAATTTAGCCAAAAATATACAACAAAAATTTATTTATTGATTATATTTAAGATACATTTTTTATGTTTTATTATATCTTCTGTAGAAATCAATTGAATTTATTAAATATATCAAAATAACTTTGATAAAAGTTTACTAGTACAAGTTCTGGTAAACGTTTAAAATAAATTCAAAAAACACCGCAGTTTTGGTTCCAAAGTTCGTACGTTTTTCAAATTAAAAGGTTCTAAAAATCTTTCAGATCTAACCAACAAATTCAGCCATTCAAGTAGCGTAAGTGGTAAGTCTTATTTTCAGATAATTCTTTTAATAAGAGGTTTAAATAGACACGGTTTTAGACACGCAATTTCACTCCAGCCTTGAAAGCTTCAGCTGTAAGAAATGTAAATACTGAAGTTGTTCAAATTAGAATATTTTTAAGAACAAACGAGAGTATGTTGTTATTTTTCTTTAATAAAATCAATAAAATCAGCTGGCACTTTCTAAAAATAATAATTCCATTTCATAAAAAGTCACACTATATCCTAGTAATGACTGTTTCTTTTCAATATTGTCTAAACAAAGCCGCTTCTTAAAAGAATCCACTGAAAAGCCCGGAACCAGCCATCCCAGAAAATCGTATATTCTTAGTAAATCGGGAAAAGTTTTAAGTTTGAGTTAAAATGTAAACAAGAACATTTTTTATTCAAATATTATTCTTAATAAATACTCAATTTTTATAAAGCCTCTTATCATAAAAAAACATTCACTATTTTCTCCAAACAAAATATCTACTATCAATCCCTCTGCCTTAAAGTAAAGCATATATAATTTTATTTAATAATGTAATTACATATCTTTATTCGCAGTTTATCAGATTTATCAAAAACGGGTAAACAAGATTATTACCGCAAAAAAAAGAAAAATATATAAAAATGAAATTTTATATTCTCAGATAACATAAACAATGTCTTAATCGAAAATGGCATAAAAATTACTGTGGTAAACAGATTCCATAGATTTTATATCGAATCATCTTTTTGACAAAAACAGATATTTAAAAAACGAAGACATTCACACCGCTTATTGTCAGCTATAAATTTTCAGTTAAGTATCCTTCGAAAG
This sequence comes from Xylophagus ater, assembly GCA_963422695.1. NCBI lineage: Eukaryota > Metazoa > Arthropoda > Insecta > Diptera > Xylophagidae > Xylophagus > Xylophagus ater. Next base: position 8,160,549 of record OY730478.1, read on the forward strand.
TATCCCATAAGTACACGAAAATAAATTCAAAGATTTACGAGGACTTTATTGAAAGATTCTTTACTTTACGATAATATCTTATATATCCGAGATATGTATATTCTGCAGTAGAGTATAATATGATCTGGGTGAAGCTTTCAACCTTGTTCCGTATAGAGTTTTCTTTCGGTCGGGATTATTATTATATCAGTTTAAAAAAAAAAAAAAGTTGATTTCATCCATAAAAACGTTCCTCTTCTACAGTTTAATATTCAAATTCGTTTATCCTTCAAAATGCTTTTCTGTTATCAATAAATAAAAGTATAAAATTCACAAACTATCAGACATCATATTTGGATTAAAAACATATCATAGATAATAGAACAATAAGGAGTAGTTTTTAAAGCACTATGTTTTATCAGAAAAATTTATTTTGATCATACTCTTTGAGGTCAACAATAAGGAAACTAACTTAGTATATCTTAAGGCAAGTCCAAACCAAACGAACAAACAAAACCGTACATTCGCAAGTATTAGTTTATGTTCCCACTCTACGCGGATCATCAATGATACTTTCTCCTGGTCAATGAAGTATCCAAACTAATGTTCGCAGATAGTGTGTTTTGTTCTTGCTCACTAGATTGGTTTGGACGGGCATTTGTAATAATGAAAACCATAAGTGGAAAGAAACTTATGGTAAAAGCAATTTTACTGAAATGATCTTCTAGTATTGTCAAACGTATGTTGACTATCCATCTGTTCATCACTTATCACATGAATTGAGCCACCATTTTTATATCATGCTCTGAAGTCCTCTCATCGAGATTCTGTCACAAAATGTTGATGTAGTAATTCTATAGTAGTTTTCAGCGTTTAATATAATTAATCAGGAGTGTAATCGTGGAATTCGATTGAAACTAAATCGTATCCAAAAAGCATTACCATTCTAATGTCTTTTCGGTACGATTTGGTTCAAATCGAGATACACGATTTCACTCCATGTTTTAATGGTTTCAACATACAAATTGGTTAGTACCAGATATTGCTAGCAATTGGAAAGCGTTCGGATCAATTCTAACTTACGAGTTTCATATTTTTTGTGTTTCCTACACTTTGAAAACTAGTTCCTCTTCCTATACATTCTTTGGTATCCTAGACCAAACCAAATAAGATTTTATTTATATTTCCTTTCAAAGTTTTTAAGAGAAGAAATTGCTGTGCTTTTATATATCCTCGTATAACCCAAATTCAATTTTATTATTTTGTTTGTTATTTGCTTTCTTTTAAATATAATGCGGACTTAATGGAGACATCCTATAAAAAATTTAAATGTTTATCAATTTCTAAGAACAACAAAACTTTATGGTACAAAAATTCAAAAGAAAACAGTATACATAATAATTTGGAGATATAGAAAAATCGCCTTCTTGGTAATCAAACTAATTAGGTTAAAAAGGACTTCTTTTTCGTTTTCTTATAAGTATTAATCGAAGAAAAAAAAATTTTTACTTTTTTAATTGAATACTCATCGGGGAGTGCGACACTCAATTCCATTTTCATGGAAACTTTGAACACAACTAAGGAGGACTCAAACACACACAAAAAAAATCACTAAACATTGCAGGATGCCGAATTTTTAAAATAGAAAAAAAAATTATCTTCTAATTGATTTAGATTTTCGCTCTTCTTCATGCTGAGTTGAACTCTGTTGGAACAAAGTTTGAGGACAGGACACAGAAAAAAAAATTTATCCTAAATTTTAATTTAAGTCTAAAGCTTTCACTGCGAAAGGAAAACCTATTAAGTTTTAGACTGTAGTCTACTCTACTGTATGGTAATTCTTTCGTGTTTTTTTTTTCCTCCTTTTCATTTAAAGTCTAATTAAGATTGGTCGTCTTGGTTTGCTTTATCAACCGATAATTGTTTCTTTTCTTTTTTTTTTCTTAAGTTTGTTAATTTGATAAAATTTTTTCTAATGATGTTGAGTTCAGCTTTCATTAATATGAACACAGAAAATAATAGAATTTTTACAGAATAAATTTATTTTAATTATAAAATTGTATAAATGTGCTGGTGTAATGAATATTTACAGTCGCTGGACAAATTACTAATACCAGATATTATTTTTTTTTTAAAGAAATAGTGTTAGTATTTTCAGATTTCTCAAGTTTGCTTCAACTTTGTAGATAGTAACATTACTTTTTACAGAAACTGTGTGAATTAACTTTTCTTGTTTGCATCTAAAGTAGAAATCATATAAAGAGTATGAAATATTGTGCGAATATAAGCTCAGGAAATTATTGTCTCAACGAATTGGGAAGAATTACACCAAATGAATTCTAGTTCTTTGAAATAATTTTGTAAATTTTTAAATAACTAAAATAAGGGTCCTAAATATATAAAATATCTAAGGTCCTGGGCTACCACAACGAGTTACTGCATTGAAGCACAGAGCTCTATTATTTAATTTTACAAAAAACTTGTCACAAGAGCCACAGTAACGTACGCTGATTCTTGCAAACTTGAATATAAACAAAATTTGAATCCTGAATAAAGCAGCCAAAAGAAATAGGTAGTCACCAATTACCACAAATCCCAACAAATAGGTTATACCATTATCTACCATTGTTTCAAGTTATCATTTTCAATATCGTTATCATATCACTGATGATTATTTGCATTTAAAAATTTTTCAAGGACTCTGGAAAACGAGTCTGAAAAACTGTTTTCCTCTTAGAAAAAAGTACACAAACAACTCACGTTCAATATCTAAAGTCTGACATGAAATTGGGTGGAAGCGGGTAAAAGAAAAAAATTCAAAATTTCAAAGCATACCAAAAAGGAAGAAAAGCGTCGAACAAAAGGAACTTTTGAACTGAACGTTTTTTCTCTGATTTTTTTGTTCCCTTGTTTATAAATATATGTATATTTTTCTTATAGACGCATATCAAAATTGAAAGCATCCATAATAGTAGGCCAAATGGGACTGTATTTTTAAACTATATGCGACTATCAAGTCAGGATATCTCTCATTCTATGTACTCGTACAATAAAAAAAAAAAGGAAGAAAACTTAAGCTTTCTTTTTCGTTCCTTTTTTTTCCCCATTTGAAACATTCAAAAAGTCAGGATACAAAGAGAATGTTAAATTTTTGTTTACATTTATTAAAGATATTAAATTTTATGAAGATTTCAACTGAGTTTATATTTTGTCTCTAGGCTCCTGTTTTTAGCTTTTATGATAACAGTTTTCTTTTTTTTTAAAAAAACTCATGATTATAATATTCTTACTGCTATCGGTGAAAATTTTTTTCTTTTTTTTTCCTTTAATTTCGCATATTTAACAACAACTACGCATGGTGAAAGACGACCATTTCTCTGTTTTCAAAGATAAGAAAACCCATTTCTAAAGAAACTTATCATCACGGTTTTAATGTCCAACTATTTTCGTTATCATCGGTAATTCCTAATAATGCTTTTTATTCAACTTAATAATGTTATTTAAAATTTAGCAATGACAAACAAACAAACAATATAATATTTAGTACTGTCTAATAAAACGTAGTCGGTTGTTATCTTTCCAAAATAACAAGATACTAAAACAAATAATTCGATTTGATTATTTTACCTGTAAATTCAATTCAGTTTCGATGAAAGGAAAGGCTCTGGAAAGCTTGTTTACCATGTTCCTTGATGATAAAACTTACTTGGGTTGATTTTCCTGTATATAGAACGAAAAGCATACTATCAAATACCGTCATCTTGGCGACAAGACCAATCAATTCTATACCGAAAAAAAAAACCATAAAAACTATTTTAGAAGACAAATATCAATCTAGTTTTCTAAAAAATAAAGTAAAGAATTCAAAGAATGTAATACGAATGATATGCAATTTTTCTTTCCTCCAATTTTTTTTATAAACAGATATTATAAATATACATGCATGTCTTTTATAGTTTTTCACCTCGTCGCCCAATTTTCTTTTCCGTTTTGTATTTGGAAATTTATTCATACAAAATAAAAAAAAGCTGAAAAAAAGGATAGGTATCCTCGCCCATATAATGTACCTCATCTCTTTTAAGTAATGTTTTGTACTTCAATTAAATCGGGTCCTTACTTTTACATACGAATGAATGTTAAAATTTTCAAAAGGGTGTTGTATTCATATGAATTAGTACGTTTTGTTTATATATACAGATATATATATATATGGTTAATGCGGTAACGGTTTATATACATATACCATATATATATATATATTTGAAATCAGCAATTACATTCACGTACATATGCGAAGATCGTTTACTTTAATATGTTACCAGTGTCGTATATGGATTTCAGTCTGTCGCCCTTTCAATTGCATAATAAAATTTTGTAAAATGTGATTACATATATGCACCAGATAAATGCAAAGTGTTTTGAGTGTTTATGGTGCCACAGCATAGAGAACAAGTTGTATAGTTAAACCTCCCCCTATTCATATTAAAAACAATGAAATGATGTTTTCTGTATTTATATCGAACGACGGTCATATTTAACATTATTATATTGTATATACAGTAGAACACCATTCTCTATCTAAACTATCCCACATTTCCTTCATACATAGTACCACATATCTACTACCCCATTTTATAGAGAACAATATTTTCTTTTACTATCTCGATGAGTTTCATTGCCACAACATTGTATCCATCGGTTATGGCCGCTACCCTCTGCCGAGTTCGATACTATTCCATGACCTTAGGCAGTTAGGTTTGTGTATTCATTTCGGGGGCAAAATTCGACGGATTCATGAAGTCTCATATAAAAAAACCATCTCACAATACAAACAATTGCCAGACATGGATTTTCATATCAAGGTTAAAATTTTTCGGTTAAAATTCATTTTTTTTTCTTTGGGGAAATTTTAGAAAAACTTTCCACCCGAAATATGTTCGACAGATGGGAGAAATTTTCTATTTATAAATTTAGAAAATCCTCCTACTAATATTAATCAAAGACACATTTGCTCTTTAGCACTTTAGAGTGGACAGTACTTGATCGTTATTCCTCCACGGTTTGAATGTTTTATATGCGTTAATGAATCTCTAGGGTAATTGGTCAATAAACTATCTTATAATTAGTATTTTCAATAAAAATTTAATTAAACATTAAAAAAGAAGCGAAAGGCTTTTATACTATTAAACAAAATTAATGAAATTTAAAAATTTGAATATTTTAACACCACAAAAGATGTCGTCACGTCATAAAACTTAAAAGAATATTCATTAATTGCTTTCGAACATCTTATTTTATTATATGAGTTCTTATTATGCATAACAAATTAATTTGCTCTTCAAATATTACTAAATATGGAATTTAATCATATTAGTATTTAATAAATTTTGACAAACAAATAAATGTAGTTTTCAATAATTACGTGCGAATATTTCAAAATGAATTTCTAGGAATTATTCCGAGGCTCAGGTATTACGAATTTATTTATTAATTTTATTATAATTCTTATGCTGAGTATGTAATGAAAACGTGATGGAGTTTTTATCATTACAAAATGATATTAGAAATAACTTTTTTTTGGTTTTTAATTTAAAATCAAATAAATATGGAAATAATAAACGGAATTTTTATAATATCAGAATCCGAAATGGTTGTTAAAATTTTTTTTTCTGATTGCATAGGAATTTTGCGGTAGATGGCTTGGATGTTTAGACGCCAATAATCCGATCTTAGATAACTCTTCCTACTACATACACTGAAACAGAATTAGAAAAACCAACTAACCAAATTAGTTAATTTTAATAGTTTATTTAAACTAATTTGACTGAATTACCAACTATGTTAATTCAATAAGTTAATTTTTCTTTATTATCAGAAAAGCTTCCAAAGTTACAACGTCTATATTGGAATGGATAAAGAAGAACTTTTAATTGAAGTTTCGGTAAGCCTCTTTTACCAAAATTGAAAAAAATCTTATATTTTTTATTAAATCCTTTTTCTTTTTAAAACGCATGAATATTACTCCATAAAATTTTATTCGCATCAAAAGTCAGGATTAGTTTGAACGTCAAAAATCAATATTCAGTTCTTATAATTTTTAGCATTTTAATTTGTCATCTTTTAAAAATGTTGCATGTTCACTTTAGGAAAAAAAATTTGAAGCATAGAATACTATGGCTACGTTTACACCGAGACTTAAAAAGAGACCTAAGTGCTTAGGTCCACCTAAATATGACGGTGCAAACATGTCCAAAGTAACTTAGGTTAGGTCACCTAAGTTGCAGACCTACCTTAAATTTAAATCAACCTAAGAACTTTTTAATAGCTGATTAGATGGCACTGCAGTAGTTATTATTGTTTGAAAGCTTTGATAGATGACAGCTTATCTCTTGATGCCCAAGTTCCATAAATGCTCACATATGACGTTATTTTAGACTTAGGTCTAGTACGGTGTAAACATGCGTGACCCAACCTAACTGTTAGTTAGGTCGATGTATAGTAAATGTAGCCTATAGCTTTCTTTTAAAAATTAAAATACAATAAACAAATACGTATTTATGGATCTACCAATTAGAGCCAGTTGGTTCAATCAATATTATTAATAAGCTGAGAAACAACTAATTTTCTGGCTTCTATTCTTGGTATATTAGTGAAAATCAACTAATCCTTCTTCCAATGTACGGCATATAAATTTCTAGACCATTTTTCGATTAAAATTTTTAATTCAATTTATAAAGAAAATCTTCTGCTTCCTTTTTTTTTTAAATTTTAATACATTTCAATAATATTATTTCAATATATCAATTCGTAATACAAACCTTTTGTAATCGTTTAATTTTCAAATTCTGAATAAATATTCCAAATAAAAGAGAAACCAAATCCATTGTATCGTTTCTCATGAATAAATTTACTTCTAGCTTCTTGATTTTGATAATATCAAATCTATAATTCCATTCATACAATCTGAATCCTGGAAAATTCATCATAAAAATCGAATATTGAAGAATCAACAGATAATATGAAAAAGGATCAAGAAATATATTAAAGAGTAAAATCAATCTGACCTATGAAAATTATTCCGAATTTATTTCTTTTTATTTCGTATTATTTTTTTTTTTTTTTTGTATTATGAGACATCTCCTTTCCTGGAATATCAAGAAAAGAAAAATATTGTAAATCTTTTTTCTTTATTGTATATTCATCAGTTCATATCTATTTTCTCCACCCACTTGTTTTTCTATATCATTCGACAGATTTTCCTCTCATTGTGTTACATGAACCAGATTTCCATTCAAAAAGAGTTCATTTTCTTTTTTTTTTCATATCTGTCGGTCAAATATTTCGATTTATTCCGGATTTTCGGATATTAGAAGTTTATGTATAGAACGACATAGTAGTATCCGTTGAATTTGTGACCAATGGAAACTACCATGTAAAATGAAAAAAAGATCATCGGGTTTATATATCATGAATGATTTTATGGAGATGAATTCGTACTATTTATAAGGAAATTTTCTTATAATATCAAACTAAATTGGATTATATAATATAATATAAGAATTCGATTTCAATTGTGGCTTAAAATATCCTTTTTCCTTTTTTAATATGATATTGGTTGAACTTGTAACCATGACATGTATATTGTATGTAATTTTCATTTTTTTTTTTTTGAACTGAAGATAATCAAAAGTAGTTATATTAAATTTATTTTTTTGAAATAAAAATGCAGAGAGAAACACTTTGGATAAGAAAAACAACCGAATTTTTTTTTCTTCAACCTTCTTCAATAATATTCCTTCATCATTTTTGTTCAGATTTCATCGTCCTGACAGCCACTTATCATGTCTTATCCAATCTCATGGGGATAAAAGTAGACACTTAGTTGACTCCATTATTAAAAAATAAGAAGACCATTTCTGGAATTCTGTTTTTTTTTGTCGGGAGAACAACGACAAACAAAAAAAAAAAACAAAAAAGAACACATAGAAGAGTCCTCTATTGTTGTGCAAAGTCATCAATATTCCTAGCTTCTTGATAAGACACTATTATCCAGGACTCGATTTTTTCTTTTCGTCTTTTTGTTTCATTCTTTTTTCTCGGTGAAGATATTTAATGTAATGCCTGACAAAGGCAAGTGGACGAAGGGCCAACATGGAAATAACATTTTATATTAGACAGTGGGTAGTTAATATATATTGGTATACTGGGTGATGGTTTGGTTCGTTATTTGAAAATACTACTATCGAAAATTTGAACCGATTGTAGGAAGAAAATATGAGGGTCGCATCCTTTTGTGTCGATTGTTATAAGTAAAAAGTAGGTATAACCGCAATTTTATGAGATTTCGTCGTTTTTTCTTCTATTAGGAATGTGTTACCGGATGTTCCATTGAAAAGGAAACCATTACTATAGACAATTTTCCCCCGAAACATGAGAAGTATTGCTGCTATTCGGGAAGGTTTGAAACATGGATTCTCGACACAAAATTAAAAATACTAAATCTGGGAAAATCGTTATGTACTTATTCTACTTTCACCTTGTATTAATTTGGACTAAATTCGTTGACCTAGCTAAAAAAAGGAATGTTTTTGTGGGATACTTTGAATAAAAGAAAAGAATAAAAGAACAACCGTCTTTCTTTAAAAGAACAAGTTCTTATGTTCCGTGGAAAACTCGTATTTTGTATATTAGAACTACCATTTTCCATCCAACTTGGACACCCGGTCGTGAATACAATGTAATATTATAAAAGTCATTGAACCCAAACGATTATCATAATTTTCCGTATTTACATGCATCTTTTCTTAAATAACAAAAGGCGAAAATTCTAAATGAGTTTTATGATTCTCATTTTTTTCTTCCATCTGTGGCTATAGTCAAGACTTAACCACTAAGATTTGTTATATTTGTAGTTCATCTCATGAATTCAAGAATGTCATATATGTTTGAACAACTTGAAAAGAATGAAAAAGATTTTCAGTTTTCCTTATTCTTATATATAATATAATAAAAAGTACAAGGGATGAAAATTTATGATCAACCTCATTGAAACGGAAATTCATAAGTAAATCACGTTCTAAAACATCATCTAAGAAACCACAAACTTGATCGTTATATAAAGATATACTTGAAAGTTTAACATTCTATGATTTCTTCTTCGTCGTTGTCCAAAATCTTACATGTTCAAGTATATATAAAGTTAAAATCAACATATGAAATTTACTATAGGATATTTGAACATATAAATGCATTTATGGAAAACTAAGTGTATATATCTATATTTATATCGGACTATTCGAAATATCCGGTCGGTATAGTAAAAGGAAAACTGCTCATGATTAAAGTTATGATTACATACTGACCACTTCCTTACCACAAATGCACATTTTTGAATTATATTATATAGTGTTGAGAAAATGATGGTCTGATAATTTTGTCAATTTCCAAAATTTAAAATTTAAATTAGAAAAGAAGATATTGGAAGTATCGCTTTGTGAATATTTAAATAGATTTTTTATATGCAAAATAATGTAAATGCGCTAATTGGAAGTTTCAAACCCCACTCATTAATAATGATTCCTTTTGAATGTATTCCAATTTCGGTAGTAACCAAAAATATGTGAGAAAAAACTTTAAAAAAATATATACTTAACAAACTATTCAAATTAAATAAACAATTTACTGTTCACCTAAATTCAATATACTTCCTTTTATGTGAAAAAGTTCACGAAAGAAAATTGACTTGTTGCCAATGGAGAAAAACTCCGGTATATGAAACTAGATTACATGAGCACATGCACTTAGTTTCAGTTCAAAAGAACGATATTATATAATGCTACTAACATGCTTATATATTACAAAATTGCATTATCCATAATCTAGATTATGTACACAAAATATACACTGTATAGTTTAACCTGTCTATTTTGTTACGTTTACCTGTATCCAATAGATTTGAAAATCTACTTAACGGCAATCTGAATTACACGCAATATGCTTGTAAATGCGTTTATAGAACTTAATTTGAACATTGTGAATATTTAGAAGAAGAGTACAAGTACACTCTATATGTACATGTGTACTTCAAATGAAAACATATATATATATTTTCGTAAACTTATTTTACTCCATTATAACACAATATTATACTGAACCCATCCTCAAAAGAGAAAGCATATAGATTAAATTATGTATACATTAGTATATGTACTAAGTGTATAAATCGTACGTATAGAGGTAGACATTTTCGGTGAACTTAAAACTATATATAATATGAATCGGTTAGAATATAAGTTTTGAAAATATTTCATATAGATATGACTGAATGACTAAAAAGGTTGTTTATTTGGTTATGTAGAAAACGATGAAGCTCTTAAGTACACGGCTTATGAATTTTACTCCGTCATTTATATAGCTATCAACAGTTTTTAGAAACATAGAAGCCTTTTCGTTATACCACCCCGTTTTATATCAAAAGTTCTGATACCGAAAGGATACATACATGTATTTTATATATATAAAATCTTAATGTATAGAATTGTAATGGAATTTACAGAATTCAAAGATATGAATATTAAGATTATCTTTTAGAATTTTTTTTTTTTTTTTGCTCTCTCGTATGACGATACCAAAGTATAGGCTAAAAAGGGATTCATCAAGCTCAAAAAATTTTCATATATACTTTTTTATCAGCCCTTTTAAATACATTTCATAACAAATTATGCTAATTATCAAGCGTTAAATGTAATTTACAGTTCGCCTGTCATATTTGATATTTAGATAGAAAATGGATTTTTTATTTTACAAAGTAATATGTACATACGAGTATTCTCTATTAAATCGTATATAAGCTTTTACCATCCCGATCTCCGGTACTATATAGAGACTATGGAACATTTTTTTTTTTTTTTTGCTTTTTTGGGACAAACTTTGAACTTATGTTGACATTTTCTTGTTTGGTTTTCAAATGATGATGGTACCATCACTGTTTTTTCTTCCTATTTTTTCTTTTTGTGGCTGTTATATGCCCATTAACATTGTGTGATATACACATATAATTCCATATAGAATTTGTTATTGTTGTTGTTGTTGTTTATAGAATTATGAAGTAGGATTATGCGGTGGCATATATCCTTCGAGAGCTCAGAAAAAGATTCAATATGAAATCCCTGTGATTAGTGCGTGGAAATTTTATGTCTAGTTTTATGCTTTGACAGTTAAGTTGAGCTTTTTTTTTGTACTTTGAAATATATATGTTATATATGTATGTTTTTTGCTTGAAATTATCGTACATATATGTATATTTGTATATATATTTCTTATGTTTAAGAGTAATAGTATTTCGTATGAATGAAATGATGTTTCAGGATTATAAGGATTAAGCCTAAAGGCAATTGGGACAATGTTAAAGATATATATATATATATTGTATATACTATGTATAGTTGTTATATGTTTATATTATAGAATATTATGCTTTCTATATTTGTTGATGAGATTTAATCGGTATATTTTGTTGCCGAAAGTCAATACTATATGGAAGCATTTAGGTATTTTATTACGAAAATTTGTGTATACCAATATTGTGGATAAAATTTAATACAATATAATTGAAATATTTGCCTGTAGTGTAAAATCTTTAGGTATGAAAAAAAAAACAAACAAAAATATATATTTAGAATAAAATATTTAATAATATTTTGAATTAAATGAAGTTAAAAACATAAACTGAAAGAATAGTTTGACTAAAGCCTTATCCTCCTTGATAAGAAGCCGAATCAATATATTTCAGTATGTTATTATATGAAAATATTTTTTATTTATGTTATATATTCAAAAAAGAAAAAATATATAGTATTTGCCGCCAAGATGACGACAACCAGATAAGTCCTGAAGATGAATGCTATAGATTTATCCTGACAAGCACAAATATTTTCATTGGAAAAAATTAGTTTATGGAAAACTAACATTCTTAAAATTCATAAATCCTTCTATAAAGTAAATTTTGTTCTTTTTTTGTTATTTTTGATTTAATCTGATAAATTTCTCAAATGCGTGCTGTGTCTAGTCATGTGCATGGCTCGAAAAAAAGCTACAATGCTGACAAAAAATACTGAATTAATATGTTTTGATGTATGTTTTGAAAAATACGAAGGAGGACACATAAAATTCTATTTCATAAAGAAAAAATTTACATTTTTATTCGATAATGTTAATGAGGTATTTTTTTTTCTATGTACACTTTTCAAAAGTTTACTGCTTTCAAATGCAATATTTAATCATAGTTAAATTATGTTACAGGTTGCCCTGATATAATAGGCGCCAGGTAAACAATCTTTCCCTTGTATTATATATATTTATAAATAAAAGCACAGCAATATAATTCTGTAAGGCCATTTGTCGTTTGAGAGTGATAGATTTAAAAGGTGACTGATATTGCTATGACATTTTCAAATTACATTTAGGTCATATTCTAAGTAATCATCTAGCTTTGAAGCCGACGATTTTAAAAATCACCAAGACGATAGTCACTGTTGTCTTATAGAGTTCCACTGCAATATACTTAGTTGCACAGCACTCACAGTTAACAAGCTAGTTCTCATGAGTTAAACACGAAATTGAATTGACGAAAATAGGATATGTTCAGTCAAAGGCAACTATTATATAATAATATTATTCTAAAATAAAATAAATCATAATTTTTGCTCGAAAACTTTTAAATTGTGAACCTCTATTGCCATCTAGTAAATTTACAACAAACATTAAATAAGTTCTTTTCGTAGATTTTCACCACATCTATATAAAAGCTTCGTTTTTCAATATTTTCCGACGTTTATTATATTACAAAGAAAACGTAATTGTAAGTGCACTACGATAAAATCTGATTCTTCTGGCAAAAATTCCATAAACTATAATTAAATCTAATTTCTACGAAATATGATACTGCAATGGCTTATATTTTCATTGGATTCAAATGGAGGATTATTAAATAGAAGACGATATCGTAAGTACACATATGTTGAGTTTACATATTAGAAATTACGATATTAAATTCGATACACTTTCATTCATCCAATTTGTCTATTCTAAAGAAAAAAAAAAAACAATATTAAAATTAATTATATAAAAAATTATTTTTAATTATCATGCAAATATTATAATTATGATTTGTAAATAATTTAATTAAACGAGCTCGTATTACATGTAAATTACATAAAATAAATATCACATTGTTAAAATTTTCTTTTGGTATTCAATGAATTAGAATGCGGATATTAAAAATTAAGTCTATTTTTAAGAAAAAAAAAGTAATAATGTTAGTTAACTAATCTTTCGTCATCAGCAAATATGGCATCATAATTTTCGATCAATATTTTTGTTAAAGTATTCATTCGTGCTATATCAAAAGGTCCCAAAGATGATCCATATAAAATGCATGGACCCCATATTATTGCTAAATTTGATGCTGGCATTCGATTCTCTGAACTATAGAGAGCAACCCTTAAAAAAAATTCAATTTGTTTTTAATATTTACATAATTTATTTCATACTCGAATACTTACTTTGTTAAATGTTTTAATAAATATTTAAGTGTCCCTTTCGAAGGATTTTCAATATTTTGTAGTACTTCTTTTATTGTTAATAAATTTGTTTTATCAACTAAATTTTCTGGTAATTTTTGATATATATTTGATGGTATTAAAGGTGTTTGTAATTCACGAAAGAATGATTTTAATAGACCAGTTATTGTGTGTACATCTTCATTACGTATTAAACTCGGATCATAAATATATCTTTCGGCTAATTTCTTTTTAACATCATCAATTGCGACTTTATTGCCTGAGGCACGATATAAGCCATCACTTTGTATATTGTCTTTTTTTTCAATATTTGTAATACAATCAGTTACAAAACGTGGTACATTACAATCGAATATATCTTTCTCTACAACATCCAGACTAGCTCCAAATATTGGATACTTTGGTTTAACACTATCATCTAAATAAAGACTAGTTGAATCTGAACGCTAAAAGTAAATTGTTTTGATTATTTATCGTTTTAAAGTTTTGAAATTCAATTTGATCTTACCTTAAAGAAATGTTTTCCTTTTTTATCTTTTGGCGATCGATTATTTCTAAAAAAAAAAAGAAAGAAAGATAAAAATTTAAATTCAGTATCTTACTTTTAAATAAACTTACAATTTTAAGACACCCATTTGCACTAAAAAAAAAGGAAAAAGAAATAAGAAAGTTAATTAATAAGAAATAAAACTTTTTAATAAATAGCACCTACATTTATTACGAACACGTTCTCCTATTGATTTTTTCTTATCCTGTGGTATTTCTAATAAATTTCCTGTTGAGATACTTTTGAAACGTTGTAAAGTATTCGTCGGAACTGGTTCATTTTCGATTTGTTTCAATTTTAAGATTTCTTCTTCAGAGACATACTATAATATAAATTAAAATATAATTAATTGTAATGGTTGATATTCATAATTAAATTCTTAGTTAGGAAATGAATAACCTTTCTATTTTACCTTGTAAGATACAAATTGAATTTAAAAAAAAAATTGTTATTAGTTTCATTAAAAATTCCAATGAGTAATGGAAACCAGTTTTTGATATTAAACCATAATAAAAATATAAGAAATTAAATAAAATATGGAGATATTATTTCACACTTTGTATAGAAATAAAAGTTAATGATGTGTACAAGAGACAAAAAAGCTCCAAATAAATGGTTATTTTTGAATAAGAAATAAATTTCATATTAGGAATAACAGGGTGAATATAAAAATGATAATTCATTTTCAATTGAAAACTATTTTAGATAAAATATGGTCACTAAATGGCTGGGATTCCCAAGCCTATATAAATTATACTCAGTTCTTAAGTATGTTATAGTAATTTGGTACCCAGTAAAATATTTACAACTATATTAGATCATAAATCCTACAATAAACAGCTTCTCAACTTGGATACTGTTTTAGTTGTTCAATTTCACCTCATTAGTAGTAATTTGTAAGAAAGACTGTAAATAGATGAATTTTTAAAAATGATATTAAGGACATCGCCTGATTTGCAGGAGAAAAAAATTGTACTAAAAACGAATATAAGTTAATATCTCTGTTTATTGTACACTTTATGATTATATGCATCCATTTTCTTTTCTCTTATACTTTTGAAGTAAAAAGGTCCTAACTAATACCTCATTTAAATCTGACATTTATTCACCAAATTTCTGTATGATATTGAAACGCTTTTGTGGGTTTGTCCATGAAATCCATTTTATACAAAACTAAAATTGATCTTAGTGTACTAGAAAATATGCGATATAAATCAGTATGCTTATGCACGAACAAAACCAGTTAGGTCTTATTCAGTTCTCTTCAATATAAGTGCCGATAAGGATTCAATCAAACCAGCTCGATCTTTATGACTAGATTAAAATGATTCAATAGTACTGGTTCGTTATGTAAATAAACTTACTGTACTAATCTAAACATTTTGCGGGACCTTACCCCACGACTTTATTAGACTTATTTCAAGACTTTTTTTCAGTCGGAATGAAAATATGTCCAATTTTTCGAGTTTCCACAAGTCTTTTTTTCAGTCTGACAGAAAATAAGTCTTGAAAAAAGTCTAATGGAGTTGCCTGGTTATTGAAAATCTAAAATAAACAATTTATTTGTTCCCGGCTATCAAAAATTTCTTAGACATCTCTACTTTATGGGACTGCGAAGCACTTCATAAATTCATATCCAATCGTGCTAAATTTCAGGTTTAACATTAAACATTTGAATCCTTATCACTTGTTCGGTATCAGTTCAAAGCTGACTACCAAAGTAGATTACTTTGTATATCCCAAATTCTATATCCTGTTTCTGGTATAATTTTTAAAATATACTGTTTTCAGATTAAATTCAAAGATTAGTCAGAGTTTGTATTATCGGTGCTTTAAATAGTATATTCGTTAATTTATTTAAAAAATAATAAGGGTATTCACTTTTCGTTGTACCTAGTCTTGTACGGTTGTGAAATTGTGAAATATAAAATGTACACTTGTAATATTTACTATATACATCGTTACACTGCCTCAATCCTATTGTTAGGTTCGGTGTAAAACTCTAACTATATTTTTCTTAACGAAATTGAATACAAAAATTATTATTATTAATTAACGACCGAAAAGGCGTGTTCACTTTTTAATTTAAAAAGATACAATTTCACAACGAAGAGTGAATACCCTTAATAATCATTTTGAAACTCATTAGTTTAGTAATTGGACTGAAAAATTTCTAAATTATTTACGAACTTTTCAGCATTTTCTATTCCAGTAAATATGAGTCATGTTTTATCGACATTATCAGTTCCAAACACTACAAGACCACACTTTTAGTAATACGTCGACTGATCCCATACAAATATTTGCCTTTTTCGATATTGAAACGTGATTCTTAAGAACTATATATTTATTTAAATTCTTATTTACTATTTTTAATATTTAATCACAACAATATGTCAATACAATATTTTATGATCCTATTGCAACATACATATTTTCCGAGGACATACAGAACGAACAAAATAAACATTATAGAAATACTTTAACATAATTTACTTGGAATTTTCATGTATTTCCGGTTTTTTAAAGGTAAAATCTAATAACTTGCATAAAACGAATGTTAACTTTGCAAATAACTTCAGTTACAGGTAATAGGAAAGGAATTTCTGTATTATTTTTATTTATGAGTCTATTAACATAAGTATCAATATCAAATTGACTGAATTTCTCTCTCAAGTACACCCAATCCAAATTGACTTACCATATCTTCTTCATCGTCTATATAATTAACATCCAATAGCATAAATTTCCACGCTTGAACCGAATCAGGTATCGCTGGTTTTGCGGTGGAATTTTTATGACTTTCACTCTTTAAATTTGCAACACTTTTATATTTTAATGGCACTTCTAATTGTTTAATTGAAAATGTAGAATTTGTTATGACCGAATTGTGACGATGATGACTTGTAAAATATAAATGTTGTGGATCATAATTATAAATGATCGCACGTAATTTTATATCAGTTAAACTATAAAAAATACAAACATTTTTATAGTGATCATTACTGTTACCGTACAATGATCTAAGACTGTCTGTATTTAATGTGGTTTCACTTCGAAATTCAGATTTTGTGATTTTTGATGGTTGCATCTCATCTAAACTAGTTGGTTCTTTCATTTTCGTGGAAAACATAAATTCATCATCGGTCTCCCATTCACCATGATCTTCGACGACTTTCGATGATGAATCATTTATTGTGAGATCATAACAATAATCATCTCCATCTGTAGTATACGTTTCTCGGGGATTACCAACTGTTTGAAATTTCCAAATCGGCTGATAGATATCCTCTTCAGATACTGATGTATGATGAATAATTTCTGTTTGATCGGTTAACGGTAATAAAGCTGGCGGCGGTAATTCATTTGGTATATTTTTTTTATTTACATTATTTTTCGATTTTGATTTCGTAATAAACAATTTACTATAAATTCGATACAACATAAAAAAGTCGTACCCACCAAATTCCTGGTGATTACTAACAATTTTTAGAAATGAATTTAAAGGTTGATGATATGTTAAGACGATACGATTTAATGTTTGTGATAATAATAAATTACTGATAAGATTTTTATATTGTGCACTATTCAATTGAATATCATAATCATTCAATAAAATATATTTTGAAATTTCATTATTATAACACTGTAACTTTAATACACCATCATCATTTATTTGATGAGATTCATTTGGCAGCGTTGCATAAATCGCTGTATTATTTTCTATATCATTATTATTACTAATTATATTATCACTATTAACTTCCGGTGTTTGTTGATGTATTTCACGATTTAAAAATGTATCGAATGCACTTAACAGATCTGTAACGAAATCTGAATCTTTTTCACAAAATCCATAACGATTACTTTTACGTAATAATGTTTGTTTAATACCATCGATCGTTGTCTGTTGATCATTATCGGTATGATCATCATTTTTCATATATATTGCACGACGTTTAACACGTTGCCGTTCCATTAAATTCCGTTTAAAATTATCAACCATTTGTATCAAATCAAATTCATTCGATAATAATGATCGTAACGTATGATCTTCACCTGACAACGTATTATAACTAATATTTAATAAACCATATTCGTTTGAAGTTCCACAACAACTGAAATTCCGAGACGGAATACTTTTTGTATTACAAATTGAATCGTCTACATGTTGGTGATAATCAACTGTTTGACGCCTTAATGATGTCATCCATTCTATGACGTGTGCTTGAAATGTTATACACAATTTCTTATCAGTTTTATGTTTTATACTATTATTATGATCATTAACATAATTCTTATGTTCACCGATACTAGAACAACTATTGTTTTTCAAAAATGTTGATCTTCTTATGATCTTATTTAAATTTGGATCAGATTTTGAATTTGCATTGAATTTTTCATTTTCAATTGAATTCATTAAATGATCATCACTTTTTCGTAATTTACCATATATATGATGATCACTACTAGTCGAATTTAAACGTTTCAATTCACATATCTGATTTAAATCAAATGTTTTATTTGTTTTGAAAACATTCTCATAACCATCAACATTATGGACAATTTCTAATTTCCTGTATTTCGATGTGTTCGATGTATTTGATTTATCACGTGATGATCTAACTTTTTTCAATGTACCAAATATACCGCTTAAAATTCGATTAGATTTTGATTCAGATCGTTTACGTTTTGGTATTACATTTAATTTTAATAAACACAATTCACATTCTATACCGCTATAGATTTCACCGCATTTATCACATATATTCTCATAGATATTTGTTTCTTTTAGACGACCAGTTATTGTAAAACGACAAAAATCACATAGTTTACCTTCAGCTTCAAATACACCATAACCGCAACCTTCGCATAAATTCTCATAGATAACATCGGTTTTTTGTTTTTGCCAAAATTCACTTAACACAATATTTTGTATAAAGTAATTATTTTCGCGATCGTATGTATGAATATCATTTTCTGAACAATCGATATCATTCAATAATTTCGTATTACTATTATTATGCGTTAGAGTGTTGCTAGTTTCATTCGCGATCGTTTTGAATTGACTGCGATCATTCAATAATATTTTTTCAGAATTTCTTGACATCATTTTTTTTCCTATTTCAAGTTTTTAAGTTTATTTTAAATTATGCGATCTTTTTTTTCACACACAATTCTTTAGACATGAGTCATATTAGTCATATCAGGTTTACTGGTTTTATTCAAATTTGAAGTTTTTTTTTTTACATATTATAAAGGTGACTATTTAGTATCGATTCAGTAATTTATGTATACTATAATATAGTCAACAACACACTACCTGTCCATATTTAAATTATTTAATTAATTCATTTGTTATTCACGTTTTATTTGTAAACAAACCAAGAAAAAAATCCACAACAGTTTATTAATGAATAAAATAATATTAACTTTAATGAAATTCAAAAAGACAACATCGTAAATAAACTAGTTTCCGACTAATACCATATATTAGAAAACACAAACAAATTTTTTTTAATTTTAATTTTTGATATTGACTGATCTTCTTGAAGAAGATGACTCCCCATCTACGCAGGAAAGGGCTCTTAATCAAACTAATCTGCTTCTACATTGACCATATCTTAAAGACCAAATAACTTCACTGTTTAAATGAGATAGATTTTGTTTGTTGTCTTCATGTCGACAATGTATACTATATATGTTCACTTTTCAACAATTGTGATCATTGTATTTAATTAATTTAGTTCGAAGATCAGCATGACTACTATTTTACAATGCAAATATGCTACAGCTTTTTATGAGGATCATTTAGAGTTTTGTGAATGTATTTAATATATATATAGTATCTCGATATTAATTTCATCGGACTTAATATATATAATATCTTTTCATCTTTAAAATGAACACAAAATTTAATAGTATTATGTTGCATTAAAATAATTATTTGTGGGCGACAATTTATTCATTTGATTCATTGAAAAATATGATATGTTATCAGAAATATGAATACTCTACAATTCAACATAATTTAAGCATAATAAACGCGGGAGAAACTAATTAGTAATTTAGTTCAGTTCACTTTGAAAAAATATGTTTCATATTATAATTATGAATGAATAGAATAGAAGTCGCAATTTATATACAAATGGTTTCAATTTCAATAATTCATTTAAATTGTTTTATTAATGTTTTCATAATTATTATAGATTTAAATATTGATATTTCATAAATATTATTTTATTAAAAAATTACATTTCATACTTGAACCAATTCTTTTATTTAAGGCCATAAGTTCTTGAGAAAAATATAATGAACTTTATAAAAAGCTTGGGAAATGTGTTCTCCATATGCACGACAATTATTTATATATATATAATTTTTTTTTAAGTATCAAGTTCCTTTTAAAAACAAAATGATTTATAAATAATCATTTTTTTTTAAAATTATAATCGAGGATTGGTTGATAAAGGTTATCGCAGTTCGTTTCGAAATTGTATTTTCTCAATAAATAATTTTAAATTAGAATTAATTTCATTTAATAGTTTCTTAAAGAATTCTACTATGATAAAAATATGTAAATTACGAAAGTTCAAAAATATCTGTCAAAATTTAAACAATCGAGATTTTCATGTTAAAGGCCTGTCTCCAATGTTTGCTTTCTATTCGCAGTTAAAATGCTTAAATGCCAGTGTTTGGGGCTTTTTTCAATTTGAATTTTTAAGAGTTTTACCGGACGTTTAGATTACAAAAATACAAATACCTCTTTAATTTTTTTAAGTAATAATGAATTTATAAACTGCCAAATAAAAATTTCAACTATCGTGGTTGAGCGAACGAAATTGTTTAGAACTCGCTGCTAGTAACTTATTCTTTCTCTATAAATTAAAATTAAGTAACTATTAAGAATTTTTTTTGAGTTTCGTTCAAATCACTTCAAAAATACGTCCGCAATTTTTCATATGACAGACAGACAGACATTCCATAAGAGTGCTTGGAACGATTTAGCATCTTTTAAACGTTGAGATATGCATATGATCATAATTCTAGTAACTTAAAACTAATAGACATTTTTTTTTGAGTAATAACTTAAAAATAGAATTTCACAGATGTCACCAATGTCTACAAACTCACAAAATTTCATACAAATCAGATAAATTTCTATACATAGAAGACGGAATTCCTCATTTTTTTATTGTAATTCCACAAAATTTCCTAATTTTATATTAAGGAAAATAATAATAAATGATAATCATATTTATTTAGGTGTTCAATAAATTTTATTTATAATTTCGAAATTAAATATCACGAAATTTATCGAAACTAATAAATATAAAAAGAAAATGTTATCAGTTAAAAAAAGAAAATCATAAAGTAAGGCGAGTAAATAATCAATTTCTTTTCATAAAAATTGATGTTCTTTATATCGAAAAGAAAAATGAAATCCACTTTGAACTGTCGTCTTATGAAATCGGGTGATCTGGATTATTTTTTTTTTTAGTAGTTCTTTATGTCTTCGGATATTAGTAATTTAAAAATATGCTTTTTTTATTCGATACTTGAATGTATGAACCCGCTTATTAGTAGACTATATATATACAACAAACACACTGTAATTAATTTTAATTGGGATCTCATGGGTTAGTTTTTCACTCTTTGATATTCATATGCTTTTTGTCATCGTTTTCACATTTCATATAATATTATCTTAAATTTCGTATTTTCAAATTGAATACAGAATAACCCGAATGAATCATTTCCCCATTCTAAATTGATGAAATTTTTAATTGTCGCAATTGAATTGTGGCCCCGAAAAAAAGGGTCAATTAGTTCAAAACTTATATTATCAATAATTTTATATCGGAATGTTGCATATGATTCCGTCCTCTTTTAAGAGATGGCTTTAGTCATAATGTTTAGATTAAAGTATGGGTTATGATAAAGTATGGAAAGCTAGCAAAGTAGCTAGAATAAGCAAAAACACGTGAAAGAATCTTAAAAACCTTATCTTTCTTCTTGTATTTGTGTATTGCCACATAAATTTCAATAGGTGCTTTATATTTCTCTTTCACCCATACATACAATATGTAGCTATCTATGCCAGCAGTTGATAGACAATTGTTTGAAAAAGAACAGTCAAAATTTGAAAAACAGTGGTACGGCAAGGATAGGAAATTTCCGTACTTTATCATTAGTAACACTTTTAATACGTGTATTTGATAGTAGGCTACTTACACGCTTTCAACGGAGTATTAGAAATTTCTTTTAAGTGTAAATAACTATTCTTTTTATTGCATTGAAAAATGAAAATAATGATTTCGATGTAGACGACAATGAGTATGGAAGATCATCAAAAAAATTTATAGATGCACAATTGGAAATATTATTGAATGAAGACCCTTGAAGAATTAGCAGAAGCATCAGGTGTCGATAAGTCAAGCACTTCGTAACATCCACATTCAAGTGAAATGATTAAAAAGCAAGATAATTGAGTACCATACGAATTGAAGAAATGAAACCTTGGAAAACCAATTGCAGAAAATTACATCAAACTATTACTGATGATAACAATTGGATTCACTATGACAATGCTAAATGCAAACCAGCATGAATGAGGTCAACCAGCTCCATCAACACAAAAAAAAAATACTATTCAGCGCCATCTGAGCAGCACTGCTATTCTTATGAAAATATCAAAAATTGAATCTATTACTGCTTCCGTACTTCTCATCTCGCAAAATCCATATTTTGCCTTAAAGATGGTTGAAGATAGTAGTTTTCGATAGAGTCATACTTTGAATGAACTTTCCATTTATTTTGTAAAAAAAAAACAATGTGTTTTATTTCATGAAAAGAGGAAGGAATCATATGTTACTCCTCAATATATATATTTGCTTTTTGTTCCATCTTGAACTGTCTTTTGTACCAAAGAAGATTTCTAGTGTTAATTAATTCCATTTTTAATGACCATTTTTAAATAGATAGCTGAAGAGATTGAACTGGCTTTTAATATGAACAATAATTTGGTAATAAAATTAACAAATTAACATAGATTTTAATTAAACATTTAATAAACTAATTTTTTTCCTTTTCATTTAAAAAAAGACTAGAAATTATACAAAATAAATTGAATGAAATTTTGATATATTAAAAAATGTGAATTTTAAATTTTGCGCCTACACGATTTATTTGCCAAATTAAATTTGTTTATAAGAAAAAAAAAATTTTTTGTGTCTTATTTTTTTTTGATGGACTCATCAGTTACGAGTGTGCACAATATGACTCCTACATCTTATTATTTTAGACATTTTTAAAGGTCAAAGCAAAATAATACCACCCTGAAAGAAAATTTAAAACTGAATTGAAATTTCCTCTGTTCCAGTTCAGACAAATATCTTCTTTTATTTTTGTTCCAAAAAGAACTCAGACTCAATAACAATGATTTTAATTAATAAAAATTTAAAAATTACGTACAAATATAGAATCAGCTGTTTTTAAGCTGCGGTTTTTATTGACTTTAATAAATGATGAAGAGAAGCTAACGACAAAAAGTTCAAAAAAGTTAATTGAAGCCGGCATAAGAGAATTGCCGCTTCTATCAAATCTTCATGTGTTTAGAAAAGTAATATTATTTATAACGAAATATACACAGGGTAACTTAAAATTGGTCTATAGCCGAATTTTTGATGCCCCATGGTAGAAAGAGGACTTGTAGTGAACAAATTTCTGAAAAGAAACAACCAAAACTAATAACATTTCAAGGCATTCTAGTCTTACTTTATTTCGTCTTCTTCGAATTTGCTCTGATCTAGAGATAACCTGTGTCTATAGCAGAAATCTATTCTGCAAATTTTATTAAAATCGGTTTTAAAAGTACATCGAAAAAATTTTATAAATTTTTCAATTAAATCACAAAAACGGTAAAAAGAAACCCCACAGAACTTTCTGGCCACCCTGGTTTTTGGTTTATAACATCACTTCGCCTCTGCCTGTTTTACTGAAAATATGGTACAATAACAAACAACTTATAGTGTAAATTTAATAAAAATTGGATAAAGGGTTTTTAAGTTATCTTGTATACAGATGGACGGACGAATGGACATTCCCAAAATCGATATTTCTAACACAAATCTACCCTTGAAACCTTTCTTCAATGATTCTTTCTATGTGTTACAAATGTAGTGACAAAACTTATTTACACTCTGATAGTACCACCTACCATAGGGCATGAAGATAATAAGAAAATTGTATTCCGTTGAAAAAAAGAATAAGTTTTACTTACGACAATCAGATTTTTGAAGTTCTCCGAATTTGTCATAATGAACATAATCAAATTTTAAATCAAAATTTTATCTAATTAATTTTTACGTTATATAGTCAAATATCACATTCGTTATAGACTTTTTCTTTGTATAGCTGAAAATTACACGAATTTAATTTACCACTTCTACCTTAATAATTAAGTACGAAAGCAATTTCCTTATCGACATTTTTTTTTTGTATTCAATTTCAATTTCTTATCAGTTAAGTGATTGATTAAAAAAAAAAGATATTGTTACTTATTGTAGTTTTCCTATTGAAAAACTTTTTCATGCAGTTCATTTTAGTGAAGACTTAAATCATTCAATTCAAGTTTTAAGATGAAGAAAATTTTGTAATGAAAATCACTATATAAAGTTTAAATAGCATCGAAAGCTTTTGTAGCTTTCCGGAATATTGTTAAAATCAACAAGCTTTCAATTCGTTATTTATAAAGGGTCATCCAACAAGCGTGCTATAACTTTAAAATGGAGGAAAATGGATTCTCTTTACACCCAAATCCTACAACTTTTTAGCTATTCAAATAGTTATGACAATCTACAATTTTAATTTTATGACAATTATTAGTTATGACCAGGTCAGAATACCAAATAGTCTTAAAAAAAGTTATGACAGTGACGTCATGTTATGACCCTTATGACTGGGCTCAGAAAAAACATGTTAGTTTTTTCTAAATTGGCAACAATCAGTATAAATGCTTCAATTGTATGGAATTTACAAGGAAAATCGATTTTATAATTGTTAAAGTTAAAAATTAAAAATTCTTAGTAAATTGAAATCAATAATGAAAGTTATGATTGACCCATTACGATTAAAAAGATGACCTAAACTGTGATGAAAGACGGAAACATAATAATTTTATTGAAACGATCGCACAACCTTGACTGATGTTTATGAATTTCCAAACTCAAAAAAAAATGTATATATTTTTATATCCGAAATGCAAATTTACATCAAATACAAGATTTTATATCATAAAGATCAAATTGGAGCACAAACATATCTTTTTTTTCCAACAAACATTTTGTTGTAAAACTAAATTTATTTAAATTTAAACATTTTTAAAAGCTGTTTTCGATGACGTCTAAAAAATGTCAATGTTAAATCTATTTTATTTTTATTTAGAAATAAAAGAAAAAAAAATTTTAAATCGCTGTATTTTTTATCAAAGGGTATAAAATCACTAACACCTAGTATTACGAAATGGTAGTAATTTTCGAACTGAATACTTGGTTACTTCAAGAATTATTCAAACTATGTATGTGTTCATTGGGCTTTGGTCGTTTACGAATATGCACAACGAGTTATGGCTGCTTTTTTCACTTAGTGAGCGATTTCTGTTTTGGGTTGTAACATACATAGTAAACTGATCCTCACAACTTCTTTTTGCATAACCATGGGGGTGCTATCGTGATTGATCTACACAAAATTTGTTTCTATAGTATTTAAATAGAATAGATTCGACTAAAGAACAGACCATAAACGGATTAAGGCGTGAAACAGAATAACGGATCCACGTCGGGTTCACGGTTTCCGGTTTTCAGATTGTATTAAAAATAGTCCTTCGTGGATCTGTTGTGAATCCGTCGCATTCTGTGTAGCCTAATTAAGAAAGTATACCATTACAATTTATTTGACATTTAATGCCTCGTAAGTCTGTCGTGGATCCATCATTTATTTTAAGGATCTTAATTCTACGGGATTTGCCGCACCATTCCTAATTAAAGAAATGTTATTTTTTTTTTAAGAAAATCCTAAACTTAATCTACTTAAAAATTACAAAAACAAACGAACTATTTCAAAAGATTAACACATTAGTATTATTTTAATTTAGAAGAAAACAATTAGATAATCTTCTTAATTAAAATTGCTTTTAATGTCATCTTGAAAATATTACGTAACTAGATGAAACAACAAAATACACCGTACACCAGGCAACATGATAATTTATTTTTAAGTCATTTAAGATATCTCAGGTATTGTGGAAGCACAGCGCTATAATTTTCGTGGTAATTGGTTATGAATGACTCTTTCAATTTGCCTCAATTAAATTTTAACTTGAACTTCACTTGAAGATTTTTTTCAACAATCGTAAATATTATGATTTCATAATATTTAAAAATTGTTATTATTAATACTTTTCTTTTTCTCTGTTTTTAGGTTTGTTTGTTGCATAGATAAAATATTGGTGTGGCTACTTAAATAATAATGTCGTTGCTAAACCCCACAAAAAAAAAACATTTTTTTTTATTCACATCAAACTTAAAAAGAAATATTTAAGATTTTGAATTCGCAAAATATTTATTAGTTTTTGTAAAAAAAATTTCTTTTAAAAAAGAAATAATTTTTCTTTTAGTTTTTAAAAGAAGTTCGATGCAATATCGCTCTCAACTAAAAGTGAATTGTTAGGACCTTGTGCTAAAGATTGAGGTTATTAATATAAAGAGATTGTTTTGGGGAAATTTATATATTTTATTAATTAGAATCAAAATTTAAATTTTGCAATAAAAAAGAAAAGCAAAAAAAAAACGAAGTTGTTTTTTGTGATTTTTTTTTTTCTAAAACTAAATTCAAGTTTTACTTTTAATACATAATTTTATGATTTTTGGTCAAATTAAAATGTAATCGAAAAACTTTTAACATATACGGCATGTCAAGGATCATAGAAATATTGAAAAACTCGGCCACCTAAAATCTCCAAATTTGAATAAAAATCTTTTAATATAAATGTTGTTTAGCAATGGAAAGACTAAAACTAATACTAACATATATATTCAAAGGAGTGTACTTTTTAAATAATAATATTCGATGAATTCTAGTACAGAATACTAAAGCGGCCCATAAACCACAAACATTGTTGTTAACCGTGTTGTCAACCTGGTTGTCAGATTTTGCCACAGACGAAACGAAATGTTTGCAATAAAGTTGTCAACAACACTTCCCAGGTATTGTCATCGGCAGTAAGTTCACAGCGCACAATTCAATTCACAACTGATTTTGACAACCATGTTGTCCACTTCTCTACAGACGATACAACATGATCGCCAACATCAGACTCCGCCAACTGAATATCCGATGTTTTCCAAATTTTTCGAAAACAACCAACATTGGTGACAACATGAGATACTAACCACCAACATGCCCACAGATGTCCAACATCGATACCAACACACAAATTGACAACAATGTTTTTCGTCTATAGGCGCCTTAACAGTATAATCCGATCCGGACTGTAAAAATCTAAAATCGAGGACAGAATTATTTATTTACTATATTTATGTAACTGTAGAATAAAGCATTATTGTTGCTAAAATGACCATGCCTATATTGACACAAAATTCGTGCGTCTTAAGTAAAGATTTGAATAAAACAATTGTTTATTGATGCTAAATAAATTTATTTAAATGTCTAAGTTAAGTAAATTGCCAATATTAAGTTTATATCATTCAATTTAGTATTTAGTAATACCGATAGTATCCATGATAGGATGGCGCTGCGGCAGAATATGCAGCTGGACGTGGTCTTGGATATGATCTTGGTGCTGGAATAGCGAATACCATGACGAACACTACAAATGTATTAGTTTTTTCTTAAGGAATTATTTTAATTTTTAGATTTTAATTAAACTTACTGGAAACGATTAAAAATGTGGCATAGATGAATTTCATTTTGAATTTCTTTGATTTGTTAACTAAGTTAATATGATTCTAGTTAGAAATTCGGATTAGTTTTATACACAAAATTTTTAAATATATTATTTTTAGTAAAACTTTTAATGCCATTATATGAACATGATATTCAGTTAATTCTTATCAATTAATGATTTATATTTCTACTTCTTCTTCTGTTGCCGATCCACTACTGGATGTTAAGCGGTCACTTTATACACATGTTATTGTAAGCTTGTAATGATATTGGCGTACTCTTCTCTGCTTCTTGCACTATGAACCAATTCTCCTACGGTTCTAATGCCCGTCCAGTTCCGAATGTTTCTAAGCCATGACATTTGTTTTCTTCCTATTTTCCTCTTTCCTTCGATTTTTCCTTCAATAATTAATTGGAGTAGCTCATATTTCCGGCCTCTTATTATGTGACCAAAGTAACTCACTTTTCTGCGCTTGACAGTTAGAAGTAATTCTCTATTTATGTTTAGTCTTCAGAGAACTTCTTGGTTTGTAACTCTGTCTGTGTATGGAATTTTTAGTATTCTCCGATAACACCACATTTCAAACGCTTCTAATTTGTTTAAAGCCGTCATTTTCAGCGTCCACGCTTCTACTCCATATAATAGTACAGACCAAACATAACACTTTAGGTACCTTATATTTCTACACAAATGTTCATTTTAAAAGGAAACCATGTAGAACCATTAAAAAATATAATTTCTTAAATTTCGTAAAATAGATTTTATGTGAAAGAGTACGTATAATATTGAAATGAAATCATTTTGGAATTAAACACGTTCATAAGGTGTTTACATTGAAAATTATGAAAAGTAGTCGTTTGATTAATAACCTCGAATTTAAATCACGTAAAAGTTTTAGCGAACATTTTATTAACTATTTATTTTGCATTGCAAGAAAAAAATATACATTACAAATGCATACACTGGGAGAATGCTTTTTTCCCTTTAGATTGAAGTAAAGAAACAATATTTAATCAAATAATATAATGTAGATTTCACGTTGTTTAAAATGGTGGTAAATAAAAAAGTCTCAGATTTCATAAACGACTTTCAATCACCCGATTCTCACTTTAAATTGATACCAAAATAATAAGTATTTAATCCTACTAATAACCAGTTCCACCAATTTATCATTATATAACACATAGAGATATCATATAAGCAAAATCCACGGATGCAGGCAACCAGGTAGACAGACATACAAATAGACAATATTGGAGATTTCACAATTTTTGCCATCACGAAGCTTTATCCCTATTTCATGAAAGATTTTCGCATTCCTAGCCGTTTTAAATTTTTGATAAACTAGATAATTTGAATAAGCCTGGTACTTTAATTATGAAAGCAAAATAACTATGGCTACGTTTACACCGAGACTTAAAAAGAGGTCTAAGTGCTTAGGTCTAACTAAATATGACGGTGTAAACACGTCCAAAGTAACTAAGGTTAGGTCACCTAAATTGCAGACCTATCTTAAATTTAAATCGACCGAAGAACGTTTTGACAGATGACAGCTCATCTTTTGATGTTCGAGTTCCATAAATGCTCACATATGGCGTTCTTTTACACTTAGGTCTAGTACGATGTAAACATGTGTGACCAAACCTAACTTTTAATTAGGTAAACGTGTAAACGTAGCCTATAATCACCATAATCTTATTATAATATAGAATTACTTTGATTAAAGGAAATTAATGAAAATCGTTCATTATGTAAGAACTTTGAGCTTTTATTTTCTAAAATAAAAAAAAAATTTTTTTTCGATACAAATTGTCTCAAAGTAAATTAAAATTTTTAAAATTATAGCTTTTCATAAAATGTTTATAAAAGTTACGAAAGTCACCATCAAATAATTTTCTTTCTTTTGAGACGATATCAAATTAAATTTCCAAAAAAGAAACAATAATTTGTAACAATTTTCGCTAGAATTATTTTACCCATTAAATTTTTGATTTCATTTCAAAAGTTACCTTCATTTCTAACGTATTACGAAAGTACCTATATGATGCCGTAGGGCTAACGAAAATTACAATACAAAACAGTTAATAATAGAATTTCTTTCAGCGTTCTTCTTGACATACATTTTTTCCATCAAAAAATTTTCAAAGCATAAACATAAAAATCTAAGCCCTTTTTGATTTTCAATGCCACCCAATCAATAGTTTACTACTTTTAATACCAGAAAAATCACGTTCCCATGTAAATGAAGTACGTACACTGAACAAATTTACAATAATCACGCATTTTATGTAGTTTTATTGCCTAACTTCAAACTACTAAATATTTTCTTATGTTCATGTTAAGTGAAAGTTTTTAAATTAATTGTTAAAATGTATCAAACCGAAAACGTAAGAATTTTGAAATAACTGTTGACTTCTATTAATAATGATTTGGGGATTTTTGTTTTTTAGTGCGATTATCACCAAAGACAAACATTATTTTAAATTATTAAAACTGAAAATTTTCAACCCGAAAAAAAAGAAATATTATATTAAGTTTGTTATAAAATAAAAAATAACAAGATTATCTTAGATTGAAATTTTTATAATATTTCAAAAATAATTTATCTAACTTATAAACTTTTACTTATAAAAATTAGATTTCCAAAAATTTGATTTACTAAAAATTATTTTTGATTTCCTGATAAATAATATAACAACGAAAATTTCGAAACAAAATAATTAATATTTAAAAAAATTAATTATTATTAGTTAAATAATATACAGGTAAACCTCAATTTTGGACACTAATTCGTTCCAGGGTTCCAGCAAACAAAGTTGTGCCCTCATGTGTACAATTTATTACCAATGTTTTTCAAATTCAAATTCAGCAAAAATTCTAACGTAAAGTTTAGCAATAAATATACATAAATCTCAATTTTCTTAATACTAAAGACATATTAGCAGCGATAATCTAGATTATCTCAAGATTCTCGATTAAAATTCGATAATAAACCAGATTTTCTCAATTATTGAGGATAATTAACCGAGTATTTTCAGCTCAATTATTGTATAATTGAGAACTTTCCGCCCTCTGATTGTGAAATTTAGCTTTTTCACCTGATAATGCCGCTCATTTTTATAGATATAAACCTTCGAAAAAGAAAAAGTAAGAATAAAACGTAGAACAAAATAACAGATTTGAATTTGGCGTCTCCAAATTTTTTGGGTTTTGTGAAGGAAATGATTTTTTTTTAATAAGCATAATATTTTGAAATTTTTTCTTTCAGATTTTAGATGTTTGTATATTCATAAACATTTTTGTTTTACTTCCAAAATTTTCTAATCACAAAAAATGTATAGAAAGTTTTAAGAAATGTCAGAAAATAATTAAGAATGACTTTAATCCAGAAAAACAGAATGTGTCGCATGATCTAGATTAAAAATAATCGAGTGGATTAAATAGTGTAGAATGTCTACGGTATAATTCTTGACTTTTCTTCTCAAATTCGAGAACTAGTCTTGTATTAAATCCAGGTTCAAACATTAACTTTTCAGATAACTAGAAAACTTGCCACATTTTTTCATAATGATAAATTATTTCTTAAGACAGTCTCATCAACACGTGAAGAATTTAAAATTTGGATTTTCAAATTATCTAAAATGAACTCTAATTACATACAATTTTAGTTCTATTTGTTTTTCAAAATTCCCGAATTTTATAGTTTATAATGGAAAAGTTTTTACTGACACCAGTAGAAATCCTCAATGTATATATGCGTAAATTTATTGATTACAATCGATCGCTTGGTGTTAACAAATGATGGAAAATATTTTAGGTTTATGTCACAAACTTTATTATTATCATTTTTTTTTCTTTTTGGATGTATTTAGAAAGTAAATTATGGAAAAAAAATTAATCTAATGCAAATTGAGTCTGCAATAATATTATATTTCCATCAAATATAAAAGAAATGCAAAAAAAAACTCCACTAATATTTAGTAATATGTTTTCGTATTTTAAATAGACAATAAAAATTCAGGAAAATTTTCAAAATCTAATATTATATAAACATTTATCTGCAAAATATAGGAAAGATATCAAAAAACCATAATATTAGATAATTAATTACAAATTTAAAAAAAAAACTTAATAAAACGAAATTTTAATGTTTTTCCTTAATAATAAATAATTGCTTCCTATTAAGTTCTGTCAGTTAGTCATTAAATATAGTATAATCGTATTTCGACATTAAAAACTTTCATCAAAATTCAAAACCTAAAAAAATACTATGCCCTCAACTGATGTATTCTAAACATTCAAAATTACAATTCTTTTAGTAAATAAATGAATGAAAAATCTCACCAACTTACTATATTAACTGGATATGTTAATTTTATTTTACTGTTATTAGAAATACCAAGGGTATAAGACCTACTATATATATAGGGTATTCATGATCTTTCGTAAAACCCTCGTATTACTCGTAAACGGCGTAAACTTCGTATTCCGATAAGTCTCGTAAAGTTTTGTAAAATGTTTGTATGGAAAATTTAAATACGACTTCGATGTGAAATACGCGACTTTGAAGCATGTCTTTTCAGTCTCGTAATTTTTTGACATTTGATTTTGACAAGTGAAGAAATATGGAAGTAAAAATGTGTTATGTTATTTTATTTTTAAATTTTAATTAAATATGTTAAATTTGTGTTTAATTTTAGGAAAATAAATTAGAAAAAAAGGAATGTTTAGAACAAAATTTCAAGTTTGACAAATTTGACAAACGTCAAATTGACAAACACATGAAAAACTTACGAAAAATTTAAATGGGTGCGTTCATGATGTCTCGTAATATTCAAATAGGAGATACGCAGAAATAAAGTATACGAAAGATCATGAATACCCTAATAGTCTCAATTTAGTAACAAGAAATAATTCTTGTTTTTGTGAAAATACCAGTTTTAGAATTTATTTAAATTATAATAAAGTTAGTAAAAGTGATTCGAAAGAGTTTTAAAATTTATACAAATTTATTCCATAACCATAACCTTAATTTCCACGCGAACTCTTAGTAATACTATATGTACTAACGACTAACATTGCGCCTTTCAGGGTGATCGCATACTGATTTTGCAAACCGTTTACAACGCTTTAGGCATATCTGAAAAAATTAATAAGTACTCTTAACATCGATTTTCAATATCAATATAGAAATTGTAACCATTCAATTCAAATTGATTAGAAACTATGATATAATTTTCAATGTATAAAAACTGTGATTATACTATAATTTTTAACTTATATAACGTATATAAGTTACTGGAATCATAATCGAAAAAAATCTCCATGTTTTATAAGATTCCAAATCGTTTGCAATCATTTTTATCAAATGTCTGTCTGTCGTCTGTCCGTCCGTCCGTCTGTCGTGTACAAGATTGCGGCCTTATTTTTGGAAGCAATTTCCATGAAAATTGGTATGAGAACCATTCTATCAGAAGTTGGGTTTGATCGGACTAAAACTTTGGGTAGCCGCCGAACAAAATTTCGGTTTTTTATGTTTTTACATGTTATTGTAACGTTATTTATGGACCAATTTCAATGAAATTTGGCATGAGATACTTGTTCAATGAAAGAACAGTCGTGTCCAAAAATCAATTGAAACCGATTACAACTTCGGGTAGCTGCCGAACAAAATTCAGATTTTTTGTATGAAATGATAAGATTTTCAAACTTGGCTTACATATTTTCCTCATAATTTGCAGTTAGGATAACTCAAAAACGTACTACCAGATTTTTAGAAGATAACGTGTTTTGAACATACGTATAGAAGTTTCAATAGTGGTTTTGCACTATAGCTTTTTTCTATATGTACTTCGGTCGCGAAAACCCGTTTTTTTTTAAAGAATCTAGTTTTTACCTAATCTAACGAAATTAGAACTCTGTTTTGATCAATACTATCAGTTATTTAGAAATCTGAAGTAAACTTTTCAATTAAATTGGTTATAAAAGCTGAAAACTTAGTCATTTATGGTATCGTATTCTTACGACCATTATTTTTTTAAAGTGTAATTTATAATTTATTCCTTTTCTTAGTTTTCAAACTAGTTAACCTTAATCCAATTCTAGTTTGAAACGATTAATTTGCAGAAATTAATATCAAGAAAATTTTACGCAAATTCTATTAAAATTGTATTATTTAGTAAATTTAGTAATATTTTTGCTTGTCATTCTAAGGAAAACAATTGGATATTTAATTCTTTTTAAGAATCAAACAATAATATAAATGTCTAACAGTTGAGTTTCTTATTCAATTAAATTGAATTAAATTGTCACAAATGCAATCTTATAACAATAATATCCTATCTTGAACTATCGAAAATGTTGTGGGAAATTATTCGAAACTATTATGGTAATTTCTGAGATTTCTAGACACGCGAACTATGTCCCACTTTTCTTAGAAAGTGATACAATTTGAGATGCACCTAAAAGCTTTTAATAATTGTAGTATAAATAAGTGTTTAAGCAATAATGGAGAAAAGAAATCGAATCTATTAGATTTCGTTTACAATTTCCGAAGGCCGTTTTATATTCAAATGTAGTACTTTTTAATTAAAAAGAAAGTAAAAAAAAGAAATAGAAAAAAAAATTAGTAAACAAATTTTAATGTAATAAAATTATGAAATAAATTTTGTTCCGTATTTCAGGTCTTAGATGATTTTGTAATAATTTATGTTACAATATGTATTTTTTTTTCTTCATCATTCACATCTAATGAGTAGAATTTTCTACTATCAAATAATATATCATGTATTTTTCTCATTCCAATTGCTTTGTCTTTTATATATATATAAATTATAAAATATAATTATTAAAACTTAAAAACTAATTTTCTTTAGATTTCATCCAACTAAATTTTTCGTTAACTTTTCAGATTGAAATCACGCAATATATTACATACTCGCTTATATTAACACAAATTACTGTGCCCTGTTTAAACAATAACACGGATTTCAATATACTTCAATCAATTAAATTGAAAGTAAACAAAATTCTATCGCTGAAGTCAATATGCTTTGATTTACAGGATGTCTTTTAAAGGCAAATTTTCCAAATTTTTCGTAAGTACATATAATTTATCTATTATGACAGTAATTGTAAGTTAGAGTTTACAATACTGTTTTAAAAATAAATTAAGCTACTAAACCAAGCGAACGAGAGCAGGCATTTGAAAACATTTATTGACGTTCCTAATTCTCTCGGAGCAAACGTGAGCCAGAGTGAGCAAGAGTGAGCAAAGCACTCTTGTTCGTGCTCCTCAATGAGGCATATACACCAAAGTGTAACTAATAATAAAGTCGGGAAAGCTAGCGAAGTAGCCAGAATAAGCAAAAACACGTGAAAGAATCTTAAAAACCTTATCTTTCTTCTTGTATTAGTGCATTGCCATATAAATTTCAACACGTGCTTCTTTGCTTACATTATATTTCTCTTTCACTCATACGTACAATATGTAGCTATCTATGCCAGCAGTGGATAGAAAATTGTTTGAAAAAGAACAGGCAAATTTTGAAAAACGGCGGTACGGTAAGGATAGGAAGTTTCGCGACTTTATTATTAGTTACACTTTGATATACACTAAGCGATCATTCGTAGAGGGTGAGTATTATTCTTGATCGTTAAGATTTAACATATAGTCATAGAATAGATATGTACGGTATTGGCTATCCCAATCTTAAGAATCGAAGTAGGATATAAAAAGCTGACCATTGTAAGAATGAGTATAGAAAAAGATTAATTCTTATATAAAGAAAAAAGGAAGAAAAGAGAAAATTGCTTATATTCTATCGCTGTTACTTTCGGCCATAAAATCATTTTTTTAAATTCCTTATGATTTATGCAAAATCAACGAAAACATGTACCCAGGCAAGATATGAAAATATTTAACTGTACAATACCTAGAATGTGGCGAAGGTGGTTAAAAAAAGGACGTCAATTTTAATGACTTTCAAGTTATGCCAGCGCGAACTTACCCTTAGTGACCTCAAACATTAACTTCGAGGACCATTTCTTGTGTATTTGAAAATTAATAACTACCCAAATAATAACGAAAAGGTGCTAACGTCCCATTTTTCCCAGTGTAACTTCTAAAAAAATCAATATCTTTAACATAATTTTTGACTAATAATCTATAAGGTGTATAATTTATTTACATCTACAAACACTATTTGTGTAGTTTCTTCAGAATGAATTTTCAAAATATACACTGTTCGCATACTCACAATGTTACTTCCACTCTCCTTTCTAAGAAAATCTAACTGATCGATCTTTCACAATCTTTGTTAGACACCTTATAAAATAGTACAAATCCGAGGGAATAAAAAATCTTTCCGAAATAATTATGATTGGTAAATATCACCTAGATTTGAAATACAATTCCTATCAGTAATGACGTTGTTTGTTTTTGTTTTTTTTTCTAAGACAATCGATATTTCAAACCGAAAATTATAGATGGTGAGAAAAAAAAATACTATCATTTTTTGTTTTTTTTTATGAACTGGATTACTTAATAGTTTCGATCAAAAACTATTGGACCCACAAATTACTTATTAACTGCAATATATAGTAGACCCCCCCAAAAAAAATACCGAAAAAGTAAGACTTACCTTACATAATCTCTAAAGCTTTACATTTTTTTTCTTGCTTCATCTTAACAAAATTCCAATCTATTTTTGTTTTTTTGCATATAATTTTATCTGCATTTCAAAATTTCAACACTGCAGTCTTAGATTTTATAACCGAAAAATTATTTCCTTGCATTTTTTAACTTGCAATTATATAATATCAATATTTTTATTATGAAACACGAACTGAACGAGCTTTTACTATATATGATTTCTATTAAAATTTAGGAAATTATATTAACTAGCATCCGCGACCAATTATTTCGAATTATTGAAGAATACCTTTTGCCTTGGATATGAAATTGGATATGATGATCATCTTGTTGATAATGAACTGCCAAATCAAGGTTGATTTTGTTGTGCCCAAAAAAAAAAAAAGATGATAATCTTTGACCCACATTCAAATTCGATCTAAGTAAATTAATGAGCTCTTGGCGTTGAATAATTTTTCATTTTAAAATGATGTTCAATCAAAACTAGTTAACTATATTCACTTTCAAAATTAGAAACTAGTACGCCTTAATTAAGTGTTTTTAATTGAGAATGTTAAAACAATACAACACAAAACAAACTTATATATTAAAAAGTATTAAATTTAAAAATATCTAGAAACAAACAAGCAAAAGCCCCTATTGTAACTTTTATACTTGTGAATCATATTACTTTACCTGCTTTATAAATTGATAGCTTTTAAAATTTTTATCAAATAAATTAACTCCAAGGTTTGTGCCTTGAGAAAACGCTATAGAAACCTACAATGCAAAGATGAGAAAACAAGATTCATACAAAAATAAACATTTAGGCTATGTGAATATAAAGTAATAACTTTCCATACCAAATTTTATTCTAATCAATTCATTTAAGACATTGTAAATTTTTAACCGATACTCTTCATAGGCCATATTCTAACAACACGACTCCATTGGACTTATTTCAAGACATATTTCCAGTCGGACTGAAAAAAAGTCTAATGGAGACTCTAAAATTTGGACTTTTTTGTTAGTCCGACTGAAAATATGTCTTCAAATAAGTCCAATGGAGTCGTGGGGTAATAGAACCATACTTTTATGAAACATACCATTTTAGATTTCCGCATCATATCTACTGAAGGATTTATGGACGTGTTATAAACTCTAGACGTCATGAAGGGTTCGAGTAAAAACCAATAAAACGAGTTAATAAAGGAACCTGTTCTAGAAGCATTTCCTTATAAACTTTTCTGTAAAATGGTTGTGAAAATATAGATAAAGGTGTCTGAATATAAAACCAGGCGCGATACAAAATATGTTTTGTTCGAACCTTGAAGGTTTAATCTTGTTGATAAAATGTTGAATCTTCTATAAGAATTAATATGCATATAATCCTAATAAGAAATAGTCAGACAGTAGGACCCGGACAAATAATGGATAACAATTATTACATTTGTATCAGAACATTTTAATGCCTCTCTACTATAAGATAAGCTTCATTATCTAGAGAGAAACTAGCCAGCTCTGAAATCCAGAAAATGTATGAAGAAAGAAGAAGATTTTGGTGTATTATTATACTTCCTTTAGACATATATGTATATAATAACTTACAGAAATAAATAAATATATAATTTCTCAATCATTAAATGATATTTATTAGTTTATACCAACTTTAAGCTTATGCCTTTTACGAGCTGATTACGATTAACATACTATTAAAAACACAGCCGATGGCTTCTTTATCATATCTTAAAAAATGCATGTCCTGTTTTATTATTTATTTAACATATAGTATTTCTGGTAAAGCTACTTCTGTTAAACCAGTTTCACTTACTGAAAAATTCTTGTTTAACGTTAAGAAATTTAAACACTAAAAATTGTTGCTTCAATAAAGAAGACTATTAAATTATTATTTTAACGATTATTTTATCGTTTTTATAACTAATAAAGATTTTAATATTCAGAATTTTCTTTTTCGATATGCTATTATAATTTTTAAAAATTATACACCATGAAGGATGAGCTAAATCTTATATTTTAGTAATTATTTTCTGATTTCTTAAAACGCATGATATTACATACTATACAGAGAAGAGGTCAAATTTTAACACTATATAAGTATAAGTATGAAATCTTACAAATAATTGACCATATCAAGTATTGCTGGGTTGTCTCAAAGAAATTATGGATTTCCCAAAAGAAATAAAAAAAAGTACCTTTTCATGGTCATAATTCAAAATATGAAATATTTTTAAAAAAGCAATATTACGTGTTTGAAATTAAAAGCGTCACGATTAATGTACCATGACGATGATTATAATGCTAATTTAGGCGTTTGCTACATTAACTATTATGAAATTCAAGTATTGCAATGACTTTACTAACTTTCATATTACACACCCATTCTTAAATCATAATTAGACGATTTCCATTAAAAAAAATTCCATAGACCCTAATAATTATAGTGTAATTAAGGGACCTCAACACTTGAAGAGCTAATGAAATTTAATGATAGCAATATTCTACCATTAGAAAGTTGTATTCCGTTTCTATGGGAAAAAAATCAAAAAGGATATAAACGGGAATATAATTTTAAGATGTGTAGGCCGAATCGGTTTCTTTCTTATGAATTGATAATATTGATAATTTTTTTACGCTTTTAGGCACTTAAAATAATTCCAAATTTTCTGTTCTTAATATAGTTCCTGCCCAGTTAATTTGTCATTTAAAAATCACGTTAAAAGAACTGTTTCTTTATTCTTAAGTTATTAATTAGTTAATTTTATTACAAAAAAGTCAATTTAAAAAAAAAAGTTTAATAATTATTTTTTGTCATAAAAGAAAATTATTTGATTTAATATCCAAATACATTTTATGACGTTTATTATTGCAGTAATTATACTCAAGAAGCTTATCTTTTTATTCATTGTCATTAATCCAATTCAAATCAAGTTTTGGATTAATAATTAATTGGAAAAAAACCACAAAAATTTAATTAAATAAATTTTCTATAAGTATTTTAGAAAATCCCAATTACGTCTATTAAATTTATGGGCTTATTCTACAATCGTATACCGATAAAATTTACCACTGTCGATATAAGTTTTGTGATTGGTACGCAATAGCAGCAAGAGTGCTGTACTAGCCCTTGGCTTTATACATATGTGGATGCTTATTTGGTATATTTGTATATAATTAGATATTTTTTTTTGCTAAAATCAAAGTACACCTGATCACAAAACTTTAAAACATAAAACATTTTAAAGAACTTTTGTACTTGGATATCATTTTACCACGTTTTTATTAACTCGCCTTCTTGTTTGTTTCTTTGTTTGTTTGTTTGTCCAGTACAAATCTTGCAATCGGTTTTTAACTAACTTCTCCACTAGTTAGACATTTGAAACTTTTAAAATAGCTCAGAACACGATGACAATGCATTCTTTTAATATTTTTAGCCATCTTTAAGCAAAATTGAATTCATTTTCAGTAAATTTTGGTTTTTGCAGTGAAGAAGCCATGAAGGTAATGGAAAGAATGCATCGATATCCTCCATCAATGTTTGAAAATTCTTTATAATTGCTCTCTTTATTACGCTTTTAATCACGTCGAATAATCTCAATCGCTACAGATGGAGAATAAGCTCGTTAATCAGTTCTATTTCTGAATGTTAAAAAAAAATTATCTAATAGTTTTATAGAAATAAGTTTTTCCTCAGAAATAATATAATTGCAATCAAAGTGCAACCGAAATAAATCTTTTATGAAAGTCCAACTTTTGGTCATAATTTTTTTCCATGACATATTAATCGTTAATTTTTGAACTGAAAACTATTATTATCCAAATTAATATTTGAGACTTGCACTTCAAACAATGTTAAATATTAAACTTAAAAATTATATTATATTAAATACAATTATTTATTTATTTATTTTACAGAATGAAACAAAAGTTAGTCAATATTTTTATCCAAATCAAAGAGTAAATGAAATATCCCAATATACATATATATTCTTTGAACTAAAGTTAAAAAGTACTTTTGTTCTACCCTATACTTTAAAGCACATATTTTGCATTAAATTTATATTTAAATGACTACCAAATGTAGAATTCCGTCCTTGACTAAGTGTGTCCGAATATTATTAATATTGTTTTTAGTTTTGTTTTTGTCACTTTATTAATAAAGAAACATCACATTAACTCGTAAGAATATAGTTGATTACATTGTGTTCTGTACTGTCATTAAGTTTCCTCTAATAATATAGTATTAAACAAATTCATTGTCATGTGCATAAATACATTAAACTGAACACAATCACATACGTTACTCTTTCAATTATAGCTAATTTAAAATAGATATATAAGAAAAAACATTTCCTGCTATTATAAAAAGAAAAACAATATCTTTTTATATAGTGTTCATAAACAGGTAATCTAACTTAGCAGAAACTTTACAGAAAATTCATAGTGAAGATGAAGTGGTAAAAGTATAATAAAAATTCACAGGTATATATCTAAGCGGGGCTTTGGTTTTAGTGTAAACGTACAATGGAACTGTTGAAGACGTGATAAACTTGATTCGGCCTGTAAGATTAGTTTGGTCAGTTTACTTTGAAACGTTGCAGGGAACATTCGTGAAAATAATATCGCAGTGAGCTTTCTGGCTGTGAAATAAAATACAAAGTTTTTTTGGTTATTTCGTGACTGTGTTTCAAGTTTAAGTGCAATTTTTCTATTTTTTTTTTACTTTTGGTTTTCGTGAATTTTGAAGAAAATCAAATAAATCATAATCAAAATGACCATCTACGGAATTATCGTTCAAATTATTCTAATATGTTATTGAAGGATTTATATGCGGATTTTTGGTTGGATATATTAAGAACAAAATTACAGGAAAAAATGACATCAAGGTGTGAAAATATTTGGTAGTACAAAATTTATTTATTTAAGAATTTAACGCTTTTCGTTTTAAAAAAACACTAAGTATATAAAAAGTTTTAGTCTTTTACAAATTTTATGGCAGTTGAAAAAATTACTTGGGCGTAATTTTATATGAAATTAAAAAAATAAATAATGTAATTAGGCAAGACTTCATAATGAACAAGTCAAATAAGTTTGTTCTTCACTGTTATTTCTTTAACATTAATTGTTTTTTCTTTTGGAATTTTTTAAACATGTAGAAAATTTTAATGTTATGGGCAAAAGCTAGTAGTAAATATCCTTGGATACAAAGGACTTCTATCTTTATGTTCTTTGGTAGTAACTACAAGAAGATATTTTAGTATTGCCACTAAATTTGTATATAAAACTCAGGGCAATCAGATAATCGAGAATAAGATGCATTGCCAGTTTTTTGGAAAAATTGTGATGTGATTTTCTCGAGCGTCTATCAATTTAAGAAGAGATCATTTTTAACTTTCATAACTTATTCAACTAATGTAATATGAATGTGGATATTATTTACAAATCTATTTCAAATATAAAGCTCTTTCCTAGAAGAATATATAAGAATTTCAAATTTTATATCCCATGAAATTATTGTATAAATAGATTTAAATTTAATTGCCAAGAACATCAACAAACAATAAATAATAAATTTATTCAAGAAACTCTGAAATTTTAGTATATTTTAAATTTTTCCAATTACTTAGTTAATTACTTATTTTGAAAGTGACCTAAATCCATTTTCCAAAAAAAAATCAAACTAGTTTTTTTTTAATATTTACATTTCTACGTTATCTTTTGATCTTGAAGAAAATTGTAACTTATTTATTTAAAATCACTAAGATTTTGTAAAAAGAAAATTAGAATGATGAAAAT
The DNA here is from genome assembly GCA_963422695.1 of Xylophagus ater. Taxonomy (NCBI): domain Eukaryota; kingdom Metazoa; phylum Arthropoda; class Insecta; order Diptera; family Xylophagidae; genus Xylophagus; species Xylophagus ater. The sequence goes on from OY730478.1 coordinate 8,203,067, forward strand.
TTTTATTTTGAAAGTGGCCTAAGTTCCATTAATACCGCTTCGGAGTTGTAGAAATGATGGTAAAAGGAAACAATTTATTGTTTGTCCCTCAAGAATAGTACGAAGTCATAAAAAGTTGTCGAAAAAAATAAGTGCATTCTAAATGAAGTGAAACGAGAGAACGCAATATTTAGAAGGTTAAAAAATACTAATAAGGAAAAGGTAAATTGGCTAAAAATATATTGGATGCAATTTTTGAGAACTGAACCATATAAAAAGTTCTCTAAAACATCGGAGTGAATGAAGATTCACTATTCAAAATTCTTGATTAACTACCGCATCGGAGGAGACCAAAAAAGGAAACCAATAAACTTTAATAATATTGAGTTGACAATAAATGTACGAAAAAACAAGACCAATGTCAATGCTGAAATAGAACGATTTAATGAATCTATTACACTATATACCACCTATCCCACCATAATTATTTTCAATCTTTCCCGCATACTCAAATTGTAGAAGTATGAATTATTAATTGCAAATTTATTAAAACACAAACCTTTAAATGTCTCAATTTCAACAAAAATGGACTTTCAAAATTCGGCTCGAATTCTACTGAGAGTATTTTCATGGTTGATAGGCCATTCCAATTGAAACCAGTTTCCGATCCTGTTTTTTTTATTTGCCATATGTTTCATCCAGGGCAGAACTTGGTACAAAAAAGCAGGCTTGATATAGTATAAATCATTTTATTCTTTGGAAAAGTGGTTTGTTTCAAAATCATAATACAAGTACTTATAATTTCTGTTTTAATTAAATAAATTGTAACTTTTATAGATCTATAAAACACATTTGTTATATAAAACCGGAAAATAAATATTATTATAAATAAATAGTAGATCTGAATGGTTGTAGCTCTTCAAGATTTATTTCATATAATTTAAGATTGTAGACGACCTTCTACACAGTATTCTTAATCCGCAAAAAAAATAGCCAGAAACATATATAATTACGTTTAGCTAAATTTAATTCTTCTAACCTTCAAATTCGATTCCGCAAAGAAAAAATTTGATTTCTAAAATTAATTAATAACTTTATTTTACCGGATTTTGAAGGTAAACTAAGGAAATTTTCTAATTTGCAAAACTAACAAAATTTCGAAAGATTGTTCAAAAATTTGCAAGAATTTTAACATCTTTCTGCACATATATATGTGAAAAATCCGTTATATTATTGAATTCATAATCGATTAAACTGGTTTTGTATTATGTTGAAAGTCAACATGAACTTGAGCGTTAGGTCATGGTGCCTTTTATGTAAAATGCAATTCGAATGAAGTTTTTTTCTGGTACAATTTTTAAGCTGTGTGTTAAACTTATGCTCATGGTGAACTAGTTTTAGAAGTGACCACTTATCGTAAAATGAATTGCACTTGTACAATATTAAATTAGAATTGATTTGCAATTGAAATTTTTGCGTAAATAACCTCGCTCGAAAACCTGTTATTGAAATTATTTTTTTGCAATTTCTAGAGTTCTAATTATGTATATTTAAAGTTAATTAGAAAGCCATTGATTTTATTCGCTCGTTGACATAATTTTTAAAGTATTGAAAATAAAAACATTCCAATTTATATTTAAATTAATTAATTCGTTTGAATCCGTGTTTTTATTTAATCTTTTAGTGAACATGCATGTGACCAAACCCAGCCAAATGATTTATTTATTCAATTCTAATGACTCTATTTCAAATCCTTGATATTTTCCCCTTTCTTTTCCATATGTAATAAAAATTATTTTTATTAATCAAATAAATGATTGTTTCAATCTCACTAAAAATATAATTCAAATTCTTTGATTAACGACCAAAATTACTATTAATTTGCTTTCAAATTTTTATACCCTATGGTAGGTACTACCAGAAGGTATATTAGTTTTGTCACTCTATTTGTAACACATCGAAATAATAGTCCTAAAAAGGTTTTAAGGGTATGGTTGTGTCGGGAATCAAAAGTTATATCCATTTAAGCATGTCCGTCCGTCCGTATACAAGATAACTCAAAGACGCGTTATCCGATTTCGTTAAAATTTACAATGTGAGTTGCTTATTCCTTAACTTCGTATTGCATTTGAACAAAAGGGATCCAGGGGGAGCAAAGTTATAAACAAAAAACTAGAGTGACCAGAAAGTTTTGTCGTTTTTTTGTTTATGGTTTTTTAGATTTAATGGGAAAATTTGTCAATCGATTTGGTTTAAATTAATAATATAGGTTAACTATACAAATACACGATATCGTGTTAAATTTCTGTCAAATCAGTCTAAGGATAGTGAAGAAAGAAATATTCCCAGGAGAAAATAACCCTCTTTATAAAGTGTTTTTGGTGGACTTTAAAAACTAATACACCAATTTGAATAAAATTTTCAGATTAGACTTATGCTATCAGGGTCTAGGTTACCTACAAATTGGAAGAAATTTTGAAAAGAACATACAAAGTTATGAAGAAAAAACCTTCAAATAAAATTAATTTTGACAGTTTTTCTGTACCATTTTTACCATAGGGCATCAAAAAATCGGCTTTAAGTCGATTTTAAGTTACTATATGTTTTTATTATTAATATCTATCATCAATATTTTTAATTCTTATGGTTATGGTTATTACGAAAAGGTTTTACATATACTAGTATACTAGTACATATAATATTTATAATATTTTATACTCATATAATAATAAATTCATTAATTAGATAATCTACTGATGTATAGTAAGTAGAAGTTGAAGGAATCGAGGTTGTTTTGTATATAAATGTAGGATGACTAATATCTAATCATGATGTAGATAAGATTTCTATATAATAAGCAAGGATTGTTAAGTGTACGACTATTTAAAAGAAGATTACCAAGAAAAGTCAACTACAAACAATAATCAAATTGATAAGCTTCTTACAAGTAGTGTAAGAAAGTCATTTATTACAGAAAGTCCTCTGAAATGTTGAGTAGTTTACAATTATATTAAGTTAGTCTGGATGCGATCAGAAAATAATTTAATAAATAAAGCAATTGTATTTCCGCAAAACGAAAACGAAATGTTTTTAATGACATCTCGAATTTACCGAGAATTGAACAGAAAAGAATCATCTATGTCGTCTCCATTTTTTTTAACACTCCTTGGTTGGTGTTGTAGTACATCAAAAAATTGTTGCAGAACTGACTGTTATCAGGACTATTAAATAAACGGTTGTTCTTTAATCTTTCTGAAGTAATATAATTTTAATATTTCATATGTACTCTAATTCAAAAACGAAAGACTTAAGTCAGAAACTTGAAACAAAAAACTTTTATATTTTATGTATTTCTAATTAAAATAAATACATTTCTAATTTTTTTGTGTTTTTCCAGAATTATCACATAAAATTATGGCATCAAAAGAAAATAGATATGAAATTGATCATATTACTTAATGTTATGGTAACTAATTCCTGGATGGCAAAATAAAGATTAAAATCAATTTTAAAGATGTACTAATAGTTTAATTATTTTGATTCTTCATGGAAATTATTTTACAACTTTAATTTAATTAAAATTTTAAGAATATATAAGGCTGATAATTATGTTAATTTTGTTAAATTGAAATTTTTAATAAAAAAAATTAAAAAATAATTAAATTTAAATTTTATTTTTTTTTCATTAGATTATATTTAAAAATTTGGTAATTTACATATAAAATTGTTGAGCAAATTTTAATTAATTCATTTCTATATTTATTTTGTAGGTAAAGAAAAATAAATGAATTGTGTACAATCGAGAACAGGAATTGAATCCTATATACTTAATACCATGCCAATTAGTATAAATAAGCATCAAAACAACGGGACCTATTGAGCGTTTTCGGACAACTGGTTTTTCAAGAAAAACTCATTTAAATGCAGAATCAAATTATAAGAAATTTTAATTAATTTTACACACATTTGTATTATAATATGGTATATATGCATGCATATACCTCTAAGAGTTGTATTCACTTTTCGTTATATTTCTATACATATAACAATACATCTAATTCAACTAATTGATCATGATTTACAACGAAAAGTGACTACCCTTGATATTTGATATTTGTATAGTTATTCATAAAATACAGGCATCCCTCGAATGGCGCGGTACTTGAATTGCACGAAGTCGCGAATAACACGGTCAGAAATTGCGACAACCCTTGAATGGCACGGAATTTGAATTATTTTCTATCTTCTTTGTGCTCAGAATAGTTTTAATATCCATTGCATAAAGTAGTGAGTGCTTCCAAATAGAAGTCTTTGGAACCAAATGTACAAATTTGACTTTTGAATTGCACGGTTTTGAATAGCACGGAACGTTATTTTCAAAATTGTCTGAATCATTAGTATCGAATAACATGAATTTCAATAACACGGTACCAATTAATTGTGTTATTCGCGGGATGCAGGTATTATATAATTATAGGCCAAATATGATTTCATATACAGTCCATTTTCGTTATAAGGTGCCTGTGATATAAGGAATTTTTTTTATATAAGGAACACTCGATATAAGGCTTAAAAAATGTATCAGCTATTTTCGATATGGTTTTTACTTTTTACATACCATATAAAATCAGAAAGCAGTGATGGAATGATTGTAAATTTAAAATGTGCTGAAAAGAGTATTTTAGAACACGCACTATGAAATAGTTACGTATTTAGGAAAGTAAAGTTAAGGTTTTTATACGAAAATTATCAAGAATATTCCTTTAATTGAGAATCTACTGTATTTCTCGACATTGAAATGGAAATGTTAAATAAATTGTTTACAGAACGTATCAGAGATTCTATCTAATTCTAATTCAAAATATGAAAATGAAAAAATAACATCCAGTGGTTGCACTGGCACAGGGGTTTCTGTAGACTCTAGTACCATAAGCACAGTATAATAAACAGTAAGAAAACTGGCGAACAAAATGTGAAAAATTACGAATGACCTCGCCAATTTTGCGTTTATTTTTAGAATTTTACACCCGCTTTTGCCACCCATTCTTGTTATTTTCCCTGCATGTGTGCTTTTTCTCAATAAAAAATGTATATAAAAAAAAACCGCTATCTTTTTATGTTCTATCATTTTTTTTAGATTACGCTATGTTGGTGGAACAGAGATGAATATGCATTCAGCTTTAATAAACAGTTCTAACATTTATGTAAATAATAATTCATACAGGCACTAACACCAAAAATATTTGAAAAATACATAACAAAAAATTTCTTCTACTTAAAAAAACCCAAGGTGCTTATCAAAACTGCTGTTAAATAGGCACTAACACTTGAAAAAAACTTTAGTACAATTTGAAAAAAGTGTCAGGACATGGATTAGGCGCTTAAGAAGCACGCGGGGTTTTTTGCTTTCTTCGTTTCATCCATTCTTTTGCCAAAAACGCATAAGACCATAATAAAACTATTATTTGTCTCCCTTGCTACAATTATCTTATAGGGAGCACGTGCTAAAATTTAATATATTTGATTTATTGGTTACTTCTTTCTTTCTAATGAAAAATTTTAGTTTTCTTTCCTTATTTTGTGCGGAATTTTTTCTTTCTGTCATTCTCAGAGGAAGTATTGGGAAGATCGCGTCTAATTTCTCTGCATTTCCTAGTCAAATTACTGTCTGTTTATTATACTGAGCCATAAGTTTACGATTATAATTTTCCAGTTATGAATTCAAATGTTAGACTGAAAAATCTTGATTCAGTTTATTTAACCAGTTTAACTAATATCATAATGAAAGGCCAATGCTAATACATACTGTGTAGGTAGAGCAAAAGAATTTGTTTGTATCAATTGATTATTGGAAAATAATATTTGTAAAGGATTCTATCGAATAAGATTATTAATTTCATTCTTGGTTTTCAGCAGTAGCCGGCTTATTATAACATATGTACTTCACATTGTTTTAATTTTGTCTTTGAGGGTCCAAAATACGTGGTCGACATACGATATGTATAATTAGAAAGTTTTTTTTTTATGATTTAAAAAGAAATAATATTATATACTATTTAAACATTTTTAAATTTAAAATTATTATTTTACAATCATATTTAAAACTATTTATTAAATATTACTATTTCTTTTATAATTTAATCCTTTTGTAATCATATATAAATTTTCTCTGGTAAAAATAAGTGTTTTCTAAGACTTTTTTAAAGGTAATTTAAATTCAAGTGTGTCGGAACTAATTTTTTTTTTAAATACAATACTAAATTCTAAAAGTCTAGACATAGATTTTTTTCACAAGCGGTAAACGCTAGACTTCGCGTAATACGGGCATGGATTTTAATTGTTAAGCTGTTAAATTAATCGCTAATTACCTTTTATTTAATGCTAATTTTGCTTTCTTGATCAATTTCTTCACATTTCACCAAACGAAAAATAATGTGTGATCCTATTATTCAAAGTAAATTCCTTTAAATAAAGTTGTGTTTAATTATGAAGAAGTATTGGCCAAGTTGAATTGATTTTTGCTGGAATATTGTAAAAATAAAAATATTTGCTAACTCAAAATTTCATAAAATGCTAGTAAAAAGAGGCTTAACTAAAGGCTATTGAGACTAAAGGGATCAATAGAATTCAAAACTATTATAACATTTTTCTAACTTTTGACAAATATTTAGGGTGGGTATCCAGAACTAGTTCAATGCTGTTTATTCGTATTTTACATTACTCGTATCTAAAATTATAAACAAACTTTCTTACCGAATTAACTTCACAAAGAAACGAAATCACAAATAAGAGCAAAGTTTAAAATACAATAAACTACCAAGTGCCAATTAGATACTTCAAAAATTTGTAAAACTCCGATGATTGAAATATTTCTTTAGGATATTTTATTATAGTTTAAACATTTTCATTTACATTATTTTGTAATATTTTAATAACTATTGTATCATTTATTGATTCTTTGTTTTTCAACGAAATATATTGTACATTAATTAGATTGGTACTGTTCTAAAAATTCTACAATATTTGTAAAATATCCATTTCGAGCCAAGTATATTGGCGACTTTTCTTCCACATTCGACAAGGTTACATTTGCTCCAAACTTAGCAAGTAATTTCACAACATTTAAATGCCCATTTCTCGCAGCATAATGCAAAGGTGTATTATTGTAATTGTCCAATTCGTCAACATTTATATTATTTTGAAGATAAAACTCAGTAATGACGAGATGACCAAACTGTGCTGATATATGAATAGGTTTGACACCACTAGAACTACTGGGATTTAATTCCGCATTTTTACTGAACAGGAACTGAATAGTTTTTAAACGTCGAAACTCAGCTACTATAAGTTTTTCATCTATCTCACCTCGAGAAGCATAATGAACAGGTGTCCAATTATTTGTGCCTTTTTCATCAACTGAAAAACTGTGATTTGTTAATATTCGAACGATATTGGTGTGCCCTTTTTCGGCTGCTATATGAATTGCTTTTGTTCCATTTTGATCAAATGAATTATGATTAGAACCTTCTGCGACGAAAAGCCTAACAATATCTTCATTTCCGTTTTCTGCTGCATAATATAATGATTTACTATATTCATAACCGGTATTGTTGCGCATGAAGTTCCTATTCAAAAGATATTCCACGACATTTTTCTTTCCATATTGTGCAGCTATTTGTAAAACAGTTTGATTTGAATTTGTAACCGCACCAATATTTGCACCTTTCGCCAATAAAATATCTAAAATTTCCACTATTCCACCAGCTGCACCATAATGTAATGTATTCCATCCATTAGTATCTATTTCATTTATGTGAAAGCGCTTTTCAATAAAGTACTCCACAATCTCCTTATGACCATTTAGAGCAGCCAATTGTAGAGGGCTTGATCCATTATGAGTTTTTCTATTAAGATCACCGCCAACTTCTGAAATATACTTTGTTGTATTCAACCAGCCACCTTTAATTGCGTAATGCAATGCCGTTTCTCCATTGACATCAATCATGTTTATATCTCCTTCACTTTCCAACAGCTTCATGATTACTGAGGTGTGACCATTGAGAGCAGCAATATGCATTGGTGTAGCATTATTATATGATCTAGCATTAACTTCTGCACCTGCGGATATAACAGCTTCTACTACTTGTAAATTTCCATTCTTCACGGCAGCATGCAAAGCGGTCCAATTTAAGAACTTATCTGTGGAATTAACATTTGCGTTTTCGCCAAGGAAGAATTCAACAATTTCAATATTCCCCTTAGCAGCTGCTTTGTGCAACGGTTGCCAATCGGTTTCTGGATCATGAATGTCCAAACTTGTGTTATTGGATAAAGTTACATTTTTAATATAATCAAGATCGACCCTTTCTATAGCATTAAAGATCTCTTTTTCTGACAAAATTTTAATAATTTTTAACAAGTTCTGTGGATTTCTCTTTCGTTTCAATTGCTTCCGTGCAAAATTTATATCCGATTTGAGATTGGTTTCATATTTCAATAAAGCATTTATTTTTGTTGGCGAAAAATTTTGGATTGCTAACATCAATGGTGTTAAGTTATCCGTCGTATTAGTAGTGATTTCAGCACCCATATCTAAGAATAGATTCACAACTTCAAGATTTGCATTATACTTTACAGCGTAGTATAATGGAGTTGACTTGTTTTTATCCATCGCATTAACATCAGCTCCTTTCTCAAACAGAAATCTGATTGTTTGTATACCGATATTATATTTAGCTGCTATATGAAGTGGAGTCAAACCATCACTTGTTGTTGCTTTCACATCCGCATTATTTAAAAGCAACAACATAACAATTTCTGGTCCTTTATAATACCTTAGTGCTAAATGCAATGGTGTCCATTTATCATTAGTGATGGCATTTAAATTAGCACCCTTTTCTATCAACAATTTGACGACTAAAGGATTTTGAGAATACCTTGCACCAAAGTGTAATGGAGTCCAGTCGTTACGATCTACACTTTCCAATTCAGCACCATTTTCAAAAAGTAAGCGCATTATTGCTAGCTCAGCATCATATCGAATAGCAAAGTGCAATGGCGTGAGATTTTCCTTTGTCTTTGGATTAATTAGGGCACCATTTTTCAATAGAATTTGTACAATATCTGGTTTTTTATTATATCTAACCGCGAAATGCAATGGCGATGATCCATCTACTTGCTGCGAATTAAGAATTGCTCCTTTACTAATTAGAAATTCTACTATATCGCTTTTTCCTTTCTCAGCAGCAAGATGAATAGGCTTGACATAATCCTTTGCATCCACATTAATATCAGAATTCCACTTTTGAAGTAATTCTACAATATCTAAATTTCCGTTTTGAACAGCAATGTGCAGTGGAGTAAAGCTTTTATATTTTTCAGTAGCGTTAACGTTGGCGTTATTTTCTAGTAAAAATTGAACAATTTCAATGTTTCCCTTCGCCGAGGCTGTATGTAGTGGAGTCCAATCATTTTCTAATTTATGGACACTTATGAAATATTTCTTAACCAGAATTTCCTGTATGACTTTAAAGTCATTTTCTTCAATTGCATTAAACAATTTTCGTGTAGTGGCAATATAATCGAGTTTTGATAAATGTAGTAAACGTACATTATAAAATCCCCTGAAAAGATTAGGAAGGATTTTAGTATATAAAACCCCTTCATGTCTTAATAATTGATGATATTTCATTTCTACAGTATTATTTACATCGGCTCCAGCCCTAATTAAAACAGGCACAAATTCTAAGAATGCATTTTTAATTGCTATTTCCAATGGCGAAGTGTTGTTGGCGTTTATTGTTTTGTTAATGTTAGCTCCTTCACTTAAAAGTAATTCCACTATATTGAGTTTCCTGCTTTGTACAGCGTAGTCTAAGGCAGTAAAATTTTTATGATCCATTCCATTTATATCCAAAAATTTTAGAAGATATTTTATAATATCTTCATTTCCATGTTGCGCAGCGATTTGAAGAACAGACTCTCCCAAATACGTCCTGGCATCAATATCGCCGTTTTTATCAATTAATATTTGAAAAATTAAGAGATCTCCACCTGCTGCAGCATAATGCAATGATGTCCAACCTTTTTTATCCACGATATTAACATCAATTTGTTCAATAAAATATAAAACATGAAATTTTTGGCGATTGAGAGCAGCAATTTGTAAACCGTTAAGACCACCACCATCTGTTTTTATATTAATCGGAGTTCCAGTGTTTTCAATATACCTGGCTGTGAACGAATACGGACTTTTTGCTGCATAGTGCAAGGGATGCCACCCTTGTGAGTCTTTCATATCCTTAGCAGCACCTTTATTTATAAGAAATTTAATTATCTCTTCGTGTGAATTTAAAGCCGCAATATGAATAGCAGTAGCACCGATTTTTGTTTGAGCATTTAAATCCGCATTATTTTTGAATAATAATTCAACAATTTCCGTACGACCCTCCGCTGAAGCAACATGAAGTGGTCTCCATCCTTGATATTTATCCACGGCTTCAACACTCGCGTTGCTTTGAATTAGAAAATTAACTATGTCCAAATTACCGATTTTAGCGGCTTTATGAAGTGGAGACCAATCATTTTCAAGATCCCTCACATTTATGTCAACTTTTCCTGATTGAATCAAATCAGTTATAGATAGCAGATTTTTTTTTTCGATTTCATAAAATAAACTTTGGTTCCTCATAATGTTTTCGATTTGTAAACGTCTTTCTTTGTAATCAATAACAAATCTCCGCAATTCCCAAACGTCTTTGTCACCAAATGAGACAGTTCTGCCGTCGGCACCACCTTTCAGTAAATCTGTTACTATTTCCGGAGAATTATTTAAAATAGCTAAAAACAATGGAGTAAAGTTTTCATCGGATTTAGCGTTTACGTCAGCACCATTCTCAATTAAAAGTTTAGCAACTTCTGGGTTCGTATTATAAGCAGCAGCATAATGTAATGGTGTCCAACCACGATTGTCCGTTGCATTTGGATTCAAACCAGCGTCAAGTAACAGTTTTGTAATTAGAGGATATTCATTGTGTTGGGCAGAAACATGTAGAGCAGTTTTATTCAAGTCATTTCTTTCATTGATGTCAACACCACTTTTTATTAGATTTAAAATCACTCTATAGTCATTTGCGAGTTTGGCAACCAACATTAATGGTGTGAATTCGTTACTATCTTGATTATATAAATTTACTCCTGCATCTATTAGAATTTCTATTATTTTAGGATCAGTTTGAAACTCAATTGCAACACTTAAAATAGTTGAATTATCACTAGTTCTTTCATTGAAACTAGCTCCCTTTTCAATTAAAAATTTTAAAATTTGCGGATTATCATTAAAAGCCGCAGCAAAATGCAATGGAGTCCACTTTGAAGAATTTGTTTCTTGAATTTCTGCGCCTTTGTCAAGAAGAAGCTGTCCCACTTCGGGCTTGTTATTATATTTCGAAAATAATAATAGCGGTGTTAAAGATTCATTCTGTCTGGCTGTGATATCTGCTCCTCTTTCAAGCAAAAGTTGAACAATTCTAGTATCTAAAGTATTTTGAACGGCGTAATGAAGTGCAGTCCAATTATATTCATTTTTAGCATTAATATCCAAGTCCTTGTTGAGAAGTATTTCGACAAATTTTATATTTCTTTTCGTAGCCAAATGTAATGGTGTGTCTCCACTTCTGGTTGAAGCATTTACGTCAGCGCCGTTTTCAATTAAAATTTCAGCAATCCTTGGATTTTGAGTGTATTCTATAGCGTAATGTAATGGAGTCCATCCCATTTTATCTTTTGCATTTACATTGGCTGTCTTTTTTAAAAGAACTTCAACTATTGTTTCAACATCCTTTGCTTTTACATTAGGATTTGTATCTAAAAATTCATCCAAATTTTGAAAATTGCGGTTCGTTGTATTCGTTTTAATAATAACATATACTTTTCTTAATAAAAATGCATCTATGTCAGTTTCGAAATTGAACTGATTTCGTAATTTTAATGCGATTCTATCTATAGTTTCCTTGGTCAATTTAATACCAGAATTGATTTCATCCAGAAGACTTGTTGGACTAGAGAATAATTCAATTTGTGTATAAAAATTTGTATGAGACTTGTAAAGTAACTCAAACATACTAAAATTAAGACTTTGAATTGCACTATGTAATGGAGTCCAATGAAAATATTTGTCTGTTGCGTTTACATTTGCGTTGTTTTGAAGAAGAATATTTACCATTTTCAAATTACCATTTCCGGATGCTTTATGCAAAGGTGTCAAATCGCCTAATAAATCATGCGTATTAACATATTCAATATTCATAGATAATATATCTCTAACAATTTTATCTTTATCGTTTTCAATTGCGTTTAATAAATTTTCTTTTTCTAAGATAGAAATAGTCTGATTTAATTTGGACTTACAATCGTCATTTTCAGTAATATTTTTTTTCCTATATGCATATTTTAAAGCTGCGGTTAAATCAGCTCCATTTTGAATTAAAGTAGTAACAATTTCCGGGGATTTACATTCTATAGCTAATTGTATCGGAGTATAACTTCGGTTAGCTTTCGCGTAAACATCAGCACCGGCTTTTAAAAGTATCCCGACCACTTCATTATTATCTTCTTGTATCGCATAATGTAACGCGGTATTATTCATCTTATCGAAATTATTCACATTAACTCCTGCTTTTAAAAAGGTGTTAACTATTGATTCAGGTATTTCAAATGTATCTATTCTAGTAGTCTGTAAAACTGATTCACCAGAGTATGTTAACTCATTAATATCTGCGTGTTTTTCTAATAATAAATTAATAAAAGCAAGGTCTCCAACATTTGCGGCGTAATGTAAGGGTGTCCATCCACGGTTATCTCTATCATTAATTTTAATACCTTTCGAAAGTAAATAATCAACAGCCTCAGTTGCGTGACCTTTTGCAGCAATGTGTAAAGCATTCTTTCCATCTTTCGTTATTTTGTTTATATTTCCACCATTATTATAAATAAATTCTAATGTTTCCATTTCACGGGAAAGCAATGCATACATGAAGGGTGTCATGCCGTCCTTGTCCTCCGCATTTATGTCGGCTCCTTTAGCTATTAAAAACATTAAAGTACGTACATCACCCCAATCAGCAGCAAAATGTATTACCGATTGACCATCTAAAGTAGTCGCATTAACATTTGCGCCGGCATCAATTAATAGTTTGGTCAATTGTAAATTAGCAAAAGAATATATAATTGCTAAATGCAAAGGAGTAAGATTCTTATTTCCTTCATTTGAAACACTATTAACATCGGCTCCATGCTCTAAAAGAAATTTAATTTGCATAATTTCAGATACCTCAGCAAGTTCATGAAGTAAAGTTCTTCCAGTTTTTAAATCTCGCCCGTTGATGTCAATTTCATTTTTTATAATTGCTTTTCTTAGAGATTCGCCGCGAATATCTTCAGAGCCATCAAAAAATCGTTGAAGTTTTAAGAATCTTTTGATTTCATTTTTTACTCCAATCTTATCGTCACCATCTTCGAATTTATAAAGATATTCCTTAGGTAAATCATTTTCAACATATTCCAGCAAATAATGTAGAACTTCGGGGTCTTTATTCAAAGCAGCTAACTCAAAAACTTTTAGTTTATTATAGTTTTGAAAGTTTGCTTCATTGTCAATTAAAAAATCGACAATATCTTTTTTATTGTATCTAGCCGCCAATAGCAATGGTGTCCAACCATCTTTTGTGGTCGTATTAATTCCAATTCCTCTGTCAAATAGAATATCTATGATGTCTTCTTTATCATTCCATTTTGCAGCATAATGTATAGCAGTCCAATTTTGTTCATCCTGCTGATTAATATTTGCTCCACTATCTATCAGTTTTTTTACTACATTGCTATTATCATTATATCCAGACGCGATTAAAAATGGTGTTACACCTTTATCATCCTTAGCGTCTATATTAGATCCACTTTCAATTAGCTTATTAAAAACTTCTTCATTTTCATTATAACTTGCTGCATAATGTAATGGAGTCCAACCAAATTTGTCGATTCCATTAATATTAGCTCCATTCTTTAATAAAATATTTATAGTAGATGGAGTGCTGAATTGGGCTGCTAACATTAACGGAGTCAAACCATCACTAGCTCTAGCATCAACTTCGGCACCTTTTTCCAATAAAAAGTTGATTATATTTAAGTCCACATCATATCTTGCAGCAAAATGTAAAAGTGACCATCCATCTTTTGTCCTTGTTTTTATATCAGTTTCATTTCCGAATTTAGACGTAAAAACATCTAAACTTTCGTGATCCATAAGAGAGTAACGTAGTTGGATAAAACTAGTCTTATATGCAAATGATAAAGTTATTTGAAATAACACACTCAAAATAAGCAAACTTGAATTTTTATTACACATTTTGATAAATATTGGTATTTAGTTTCACAAAATTTTCTTTTCACTTCAATAATTTCATTTTTAAGAATTTCTTTAAACTTGTTTCTTGCAAATTTATTGCAATTTCGTTTAATTTTACTATTCTCTTGTCTCACACACTATTTTAAGCCTGAAATGTAACTTATACTATTAATTCTAATGTTTATAAAAAAATATGATTAAAATTTGAAAACCCAAATTCGCGATAAAAGCTCAACGAAATGAACAATTCCAGATCGAAAATGGAACTGTTTCCAACTTGCTAGTTTCTCTCAGATTTATCAATACTTGATTAAAGAATTTTGGGAAACTGGTTTTATATTTGAATAAAAATAAATTTTTATAATCATCATTAATTATGTTAATTATATTCAAAAGGTTTTAGTAAGGCTGCATATGGAAATTCCTAATCAGGAAGTATTCGATTATGTTATTCTCGGTATCAGTTTTTAAATTCTGGATTGTTTTTTTCACTATCCTTTTTGAAATCCCAACATCCCAACAATTTAAATTTAAGTGTGTCGGAACTAATTTTTTTTTTAAATACAATATTAAATTCTAAAAGTCGCTAAAGTCCTCTAAAGCACTAGATATCGCGTAATGCGGACATGGATTTTAATTGTTAAGCTGTTAAATTAATTGCTAATCGTTTATAAATATTCTTTTATTTAATGCTAATATTGTTTTGTTGATCAATTTCTTCACATTTCACCAAACGAAAAATAATGTGCGATTAAAAAAGGTAACTTGATATGCGAGATCGACCAAAAAACCAGAAAAGCCATTTCTAGTGCTAGTGCTTTCGGAAGATTATCTACATTGTTCAAATCTGGCTATCAACTATATACTTGTATTTTATTTTCATATGTGCAATAATTTTGAAAATTGCAGGTACAGTAAAACGCCCATATTCTGCATGAACCTTTAACTGACTTTCAGTTAAAGTTTTGTGTGATATTACTCAAACAATTAAAGACAACTAAAATTAAGGCGAAGAGTAATTAAAAATGTTCTACACTTTAAAATGTGTAAAGTGAAATAGTGAAAGTTTGTGATTTTACAGCATTTAAACAAAACTCGAATTGGTTTGGTGAAAATAAGGTATTCCTATCAATTTCCTAATATTTTATAGTAGAATTTAAGTACATGCCTGCTACTTATATCAGATGAACGAGGAAACTCATGCTACCTTTTAAACTTAAGTATTGTATATATGGATGTGTATATAATATGTTAGTTCAAAAGAAGAAACTGTATCCCTTTTATTCAAAGTAAATTCGTTTAAATAAAGCTGCGCTTAAGACGTACTGCAATCGTTTAATTATGAAGAAGTATTGGACAAGTTGAATTGATTTTTGTTGGAATATTGTAAAAATAAAAATATTCGCTAGCTCGAAATTTCATAAAATTCTGGTAAAAAGGGGCCTAACTAAAGGCTAGTGAGACTAAAGGGATCAATAGAATTCAAAACTATTATAACATTTTTCTTACTTTTGACAAATATTTTGGGTGGGTATCCAGAACTAGTTCAATGCTGTTTATTGGTATTTTACATAACTCGTATGTAAAATTATAAACAAACTTTATCAAACTGAATTAACTTCACAAAGAAACGAAATCACAAATAAGAGCAAAGTTTAAAATACAATAAACTACCAAGTGCCAATGAGATACTTCAAAAATTTGTAAAACTCCGATGATTGAAATATTTCTTTAGGATATTTTATTACAGTTTAAACATTTTCATTTACATTATTTTGTATTAATAACTATTGTATCATTTATTGATTCTTTGTTTTTCAACGAAATATATTGTACATTAATTAGATTGGTACTGTTCTAAAAATTCTACAATATTTGTAAAATATCCATTTCGAGCCAAGTATATTGGCGACTTTTCTTCCACATTCGACAAGGTTACATTTGCTCCAAATTCAGCAAGTAATTTCACAACATTTAAATGCCCATTTCTCGCAGCATAATGCAAAGGTGTATTATTGTAATTGTCCAATTCGTCAACGTTTATATTATTTTGAAGATAAAACTCAGTAATGACGAGATGACCAAACTGTGCTGATATATGAATAGGTTTGAGACCACTAGAACTACTGGGATTTAATTCCGCATTTTTACTGAACAGGAACTGAATAGTTTTTAAACGTCGAAACTCAGCTGCCATAAGTTTTTCATCTATCTCACCTCGAGAAGCATAATGCAGAGGTGTCCAATTATCTTTACCTTTTTCATCAACTGAAAAACTGTTATTTGTTAATATTCGAACGATATTGGTGTGCCCTTTTTCGGCTGCTATATGAATTGCTTTTGTTCCATTTTGATCAAATGAATTATGATTAGAACCTTCTGCGACGAAAAGCCTAACAATATCTTCATTTCCGTTTTCTGCTGCATAATATAATGATTTACTATATTCATAACCGGTATTGTTGCGCATGAAGTTCCTATTCAAAAGATATTCCACGACATTTTTCGTTCCATATTGTGCAGCTATTTGTAAAACAGTTTGATTTGAATTTGTTATCATATCAATATTTGCACCTTTCGCCAATAAAATATCTAAAATTTCCACTATTCCACTGGCTGCACCATAATGTAATGTATTCCATCCATTAGTATCTATTTCATCTATGTCTAAGCCCATTTCAATAAAGTACTCCACAATCTCCTTATGACCATTTAGAGCAGCCAATTGTAGAGTGCTTGATCCATTATGAGTTTTTCTATTAAAATCACCGCCAACTTCTGAAATATACTTTGTTGTATTGAACCATCCACCTTTAATTGCGTAATGCAATGCCGTTTCTCCATTGACATCATTCATATTTATATCTCCTTCACTTTCCAACAGCTTCATGATTACTGAGGTGTGACCATTGAGAGCAGCAATATGCATTGGTGTAGCATTATTATATGATCTAGCCATTACTTCTGCACCTGCGGATATAACAGCTTCTACTACTTGTAAATTTCCATTCTTCACAGCAGCATGCAAAGCGGTCCAATTTAAAAACTTATCTGTGGAATTAACATTTGCGTTTTCGCCAAGGAAGATTTCAACAATTTCAATATTCCCCTTAGCAGCTGCTTTGTGCAACGGTTGCCAATCGGTTTCTGGATCATGAATGTCCAAACTAGTTTTATTGGATAAAGTTACATTTTTAATATAATCAAGGTCGACCCTTTCTATAGCATTAAAGATCTCTTTTTCTGACAAAATTTTAATAATTTTTAACAAGTTCTGTGGATTTCTCTTTCGTTTCAATTGCTTCCGTGCAAAATTTATATCCGATTTGAGATTGGTTTCATATTTCAATAAAGCATTTATTTTTGTTGGCGAAAAATTTTGGATTGCTAACATCAATGGTGTTAAGTTATCCGTCGTATTAGTAGTGATTTCAGCACCCATATCTAAGAATAGATTCACAACTTCAAGATTTGCATTATACTTTACAGCGTAGTTTAATGGAGTTGACTTGTTTTTATCCATCGCATTAACATCAGCTCCTTTCTCAAACAGAAATCTGATTGTTTGTATACCGATATTATATTTAGCTGCTATATGAAGTGGAGTCAAACCATCACTTGTTGTTGCTTTCACATCCGCATTATTTAAAAGCAACAACATAACAATTTCTGGTCCTTTATAATACCTTAGTGCTAAATGCAATGGTGTCCATTTATCATTAGTGATGGCATTTAAATTAGCACCCTTTTCTATCAACAATTTCACGACTAAAGGATTTTGAGAATACCTTGCACCAAAGTGTAATGGAGTCCAGTCGTTACGATCTACACTTTCCAATTCAGCACCATTTTCAAAAAGTAAGCGCATTATTGCTAGCTCAGCATCATATCGAATAGCAAAGTGCAATGGCGTGAGATTTTCCTTTGTCTTTGGATTAATTAGGGCACCATTTTTCAATAGAATTTGTACAATATCTGGTTTTTTATTATATCTAACCGCGAAATGCAATGGCGATGATCCATCTACTTGCTGCGAATTAAGAATTGCTCCTTTACTAATTAGAAATTCTACTATATCGCTTTTTCCTTTCTCAGCAGCAAGATGAATAGGCTTGACATAATCCTTTGCATCCACATTAATATCAGAATTCCACTTTTGAAGTAATTCTACAATATCTAAATTTCCGTTTTGAACAGCAATGTGCAGTGGAGTAAAGCTTTTATATTTTTCAGTAGCGTTAACGTTGGCGTTATTTTCAAGAAAAAATTGAACAATTTCAATGTTTCCCTTCGCCGAGGCTGTATGTAGTGGAGTCCAATCATTTTCTAATTTATGGACACTTATGAAATATTTCTTAACCAGAATTTCCTGTATGACTTTAAAGTCATTTTCTTCAATTGCATTAAACAATTTTCGTGTAGTGGCAATATAATCGAGTTTTGATAAATGTAGTAAACGTACATTATAAATTCCCTTGAAAATAGTCTGAAAGAGTTTATCATAGAAAAGCAATTCATCTCTTAATAATTGATGATATTTCATTTCTACAGTATTATTTACATCGGCTCCAGCCCTAATTAAAACAGGCACAGATTCTAAGAATGCATTTTCAATTGCTATTTCCAATGGCGAAGTGTTGTTGGCGTTTATTGTTTTGTTAATGTTAGCTCCTTCACTTAAAAGTAATTCCACTATATTGAGTTTCCTGCTTTGTACAGCGTAGTCTAAGGCAGTAAAATTTTTATGATCCATTCCATTTATATCCAAAAATTTTAGAAGATATTTTATAATATCTTCATTTCCATGTTGCGCAGCGATTTGAAGAACAGACTCTCCCAAATACGTCCTGGCATCAATATCGCCGTTTTTATCAATTAATATTTGAAAAATTAAGAGATCTCCACCTGCTGCAGCATAATGCAATGATGTCCAACCTTTTTTATCCACGATATTAACATCAATTTGTTTAATAAAAAATGAAACACTAAATTCTTGGCAATTGAGAGCAGCAATTTGTAAACCGTTAAGACCACCACCATCTGTTTTTATATTAATCGGAGTTCCAGTGTTTTCAATATACCTGGCTGTAGACGAATACGGACTTTTGGCTGCATAGTGCAAGGGATGCCACCCTTGTGAGTCTTTCATATCCTTAGCAGCACCTTTATTTATAAGAAACTTAATTATCTCTTCGTGTGAATTTAAAGCCGCAATATGAATAGCAGTGGCACCGTTTTTTGTTTGAGCATTTAAATCCGCATTATTTTTGAATAATAATTCAACAATTTCCGTACGACCCTCCGCTGAAGCAACATGAAGTGGTGTCCATCCTTTATATTTATCCACGTCTTCAACACTTGCATTGTTTTGAATGAAAAAGTTGGATATGTCGAAATTTCCTACTTCAGCAGCCTTATGAAGAGGAGACCAATCATTTTCAAGATCCCTCACAGTCAAATTAACTTTCCTTGATGAAATTAAATCGATGATGGATGCAAGATCTTCTCTTTCGATTTCATAAAATAAACTTTGGTTCCTCATAATGTTTTCGATTTGTAAACGTCTTTCTTTGTAATCAATAACAAATCTCCGCAATTCCCAAACGTCTTTGTCACCAAATGAGACAGTTCTGCCGTCGGCACCACCTTTCAGTAAATCTGTTACTATTTCCGGAGAATTATTTAAAATAGCTAAAAACAATGGAGTAAAGTTTTCATCGGTTTTAGCGTTTACGTCAGCACCATTCTCAATTAAAAGTTTAGCAACTTCTGGGTTCGTATTATAAGCAGCAGCATAATGTAATGGTGTCCAACCACGATTGTCCGTTGCATTTGGATTCAAACCAGCGTCAAGTAACAATTTTGTAATTAGAGGATATTCATTGTGTTGGGCAGAAATATGTAGAGCAGTCTTATTCAAGTCATTTCTTTCATTGATGTCAACACCACTTTTTATTAGATCTAAAATCACTCTATAGTCATTTGCGAGTTTGGCAACCAACATTAATGGTGTGAATTCGTTACTATCTTGATTATATAAATTTACTCCTGCATCTATTAGAATTTCTATTATTTTAGGATCAGTTTGAAACTCAATTGCAACACTTAAAATAGTTGAATTATCACTAGTTCTTTCATTGAAACTAGCTCCCTTTTCAATTAAAAATTTTAAAATTTGCGGATTATCATTAAAAGCCGCAGCAAAATGCAATGGAGTCCACTTTGAAGAATTTGTTTCTTGAATTTCTGCGCCTTTGTCAAGAAGAAGCTGTCCCACTTCGGGCTTGTTATTATATTTCGAAAATAATAATAGCGGTGTTAAAGATTCATTCTGTCTGGCTGTGATATCTGCTCCTCTTTCAAGCAAAAGTTGAACAATTCTAGTATCTAAAGTATTTTGAACGGCGTAATGAAGTGCAGTCCAATTATATTCATTTTTAGCATTAATATCCAAGTCCTTGTTGAGAAGTATTTCGACAAATTTTATATTTCTTTTCGTAGCCAAATGTAATGGTGTGTCTCCACTTCTGGTTGAAGCATTTACGTCAGCGCCGTTTTCAATTAAAATTTCAGCAATCCTTGGATTTTGAGTGTATTCTATAGCGTAATGTAATGGAGTCCATCCCATTTTATCTTTTGCATTTACATTGGCTGTCTTTTTTAAAAGAACTTCAACTATTGTTTCAACATCCTTTGCTTTTACATTAGGATTTGTATCTAAAATTTCACCCAAATTTTGAAAATTGCGGTTCGTTGTATTCGTTTTATTAATAACATATACTTTTCTTAATAAAAATGCATCTATGTCAGTTTCGAAATTGAACTGATTTCGTAATTTTAATGCGATTCTATCTATAGTTTCCCTGGTCAATTTAATACCAGAATTGATTTCATCCAGAAGACTTGTTGGACTAGAGAATAATTCAATTTGTGTATAAAAATTTGTATGAGACTTGTAAAGTAACTCAAACATACTAAAATTAAGACTTTGAATTGCACTATGTAATGGAGTCCAATGAAAATATTTGTCTGTTGCGTTTACATTTGCGTTGTTTTGAAGAAGAATATTTACCATTTTCAAATTACCATTTCCGGATGCTTTATGCAAAGGTGTCAAATCGCCTAATAAATCATGCGTATTAACATATTCAATATTCATAGATAATATATCTCTAACAATTTTATCTTTATCGTTTTCAATTGCGTTTAATAAATTTTCTTTTTCTAAGATAGAAATAGTCTGATTTAATTTGGACTTACAATCGTCATTTTCAGTAATATTTTTTTTCCTATATGCATATTTTAAAGCTGCGGTTAAATCAGCTCCATTTTGAATTAAAGTAGTAACAATTTCCGGGGATTTACATTCTATAGCTAATTGTATCGGAGTATAACTTCGGTTAGCTTTCGCGTAAACATCAGCACCGGCTTTTAAAAGTATCCCGACCACTTCATTATTATCTTTTTGTATCGCATAATGTAGCGGGGTATTATTCATCTTATCGAAATTATTGACATCAACTCCTTTTTCTAAAAAGACTTTAACTATTGATGCAGGTATATCAAATGTAGTCTGTAAAACTGATTCACCAAAGTATGTTAATGCATTAATATCTGCGTGTTTTTGTAATAATAAGTTAATAAAAGCAAGGTCTCCAACATTTGCGGCGTAATGTAAGGGTGTCCATCCACGGTTATCTCTATCATTAATTTTAATACCTTTCGAAAGTAAATAATCAACAGCACCAGTTGCGTGACCTTTTGCAGCAATGTGTAAAGCATTCTTTCCATCTTTCGTTATTTTGTTTAAATTTCCACCATTATTATGAATAAATTCCAATGCTTCCATTTGACGGGAAAGCAATGCATACATGAAGGGTGTCATGCCGTCCTTGTCCTCCGCATTTATGTCGGCTCCTTTAGCTATTAAAAACATTAAAGTACGTACATCACCCCAATCAGCAGCAAAATGTATTACCGATTGACCATCTAAAGTAGTCGCATTAACATTTGCGCCGGCATCAATTAATAATTTGGTCAGTTGTAAATTAGCATAATCATTTATAATTGCTTCATGCAAAGGAGTAAGATTCTTATTTCCTTCATTTGAAACACTATTAACATCGGCTCCATGTTCTAAAAGAAATTTAATTTGCATAATTTCAGATACCTTAGCCAGTTCATGAAGTAAAGTTCTTCCAGTTTTTAAATCTCGCCCGTTGATGTCAATTTCATTTTTTATAATTGCTTTTCTTAGAGATTCGCCGCGAATATCTTCAGAGTCATCAAAAAACCGTTGAAGTTTTAAGAATCTTTTGATTTCATTTTTTACTCCAATCTTATCGTCACCATCTTCGAATTTATAAAGATATTCCTTAGGTAAATCATTTTCAACATATTCCAGCAAATAATGTAGAACTTCGGGGTCTTTATTCAAAGCAGCTAACTCAAAAACTTTTAGTTTATTATAGTTTTGAAGGTTTGCGTCATTGTTAATTAAAAAATCGACAATATCATTTTTATTGTATCTAGCCGCCAATTGCAATGGTGTCCAACCATCTTTTGTGGTCGTATTAATTCCAATTCCTCTGTCAAATAGAATATCTATGATGTCTTCTTTATCATTCCATTTTGCAGCATAATGTATAGCAGTCCAATTTTGTTCATCCTGCTGATTAATATTTGCTCCACTATCTATCAGTTTTTTTACTACATTGCTATTATCATTATATCCAGATGCGATTAAAAATGGTGTTACACCTTTATCATCCTTAGCGTCTATATTAGATCCACTTTCAATTAGCTTATTAAAAACTTCTTCATTTTCATTATAACTTGCTGCATAATGTAATGGAGTCCAACCAAATTTGTCGATTCCATTAATATTAGCTCCATTCTTTAATAAAATATTTATAGTAGATGGAGTGCTGAATTGGGCTGCTAACATTAACGGAGTCAAACCATCACTAGCTCTAGCATCAACTTCGGCACCTTTTTCCAATAAAAAGTTGATTATATTTAAGTCCGCATCATATCTTGCAGCAAAATGTAAAAGTGACCATCCATCTTTTGTCCTTGTTTTTATATCAGTTTCATTTCCGAATTTAGACGTAAAAACATCTAAACTTTCGTGATCCATAAGAGAGTAACGTAGTTGGATAAAACTAGTCTTATATGCAAATGATAAAGTTATTTGAAATAACACACTCAAAATAAGCAAACTTGAATTTTTATTACACATTTTGATAAATATTGGTATTTAGTTTCACAAAATTTTCTTTTCACTTCAATAATTTCATTTTTAAGAATTTCTTTAAACTTGTTTCTTGCAAATTTATTGCAATTTCGTTTAATTTTACTATTCTCTTGTCTCACACACTATTTTAAGCCTGAAATGTAACTTATACTATTAATTCTAATGTTTATAAAAGAAAAATATGACTAAAATTCAAAAACCCAAATTCGCGATAAAAGCTCAACGAAATGAACAATTCCAGATCGAAAATGGAACTGTTTCCAACTTGCTAGTTTCTCTCAGATTTATCAATACTTGATTAAAGAATTTTGGGAAACTGGTTTTATATTTGAATAAAAATAAATTTTTATAATCATCATTAATTATGTTAATTATATTCAAAAGGTTTTAGTAAGGCTGCATATGGAAATTCCGAATCAGGAAGTATTCGATTATGTTATTCTCGGTATCAGTTTTTAAATTCTGGATTGTTTTTTTCACTATCCTTTTTGAAATCCCAACATCCCAACAATTTAAATTTAAGTGTGTCGGAACTAATTTTTTTTTAAATACAATATTAAATTCTAAAAGTCGCTAAAGTCCTCTAAAGCACTAGATATCGCGTAATGCGGACATGGATTTTAATTGTTAAGCTGTTAAATTAATTGCTAATCGTTTATAAATATTCTTTTATTTAATGCTAATATTGTTTTGTTGATCAATTTCTTCACATTTCACCAAACGAAAAATAATGTGCGATTAAAAAAGGTAACTTGATATGCGAGATCGACCAAAAAACCAGAAAAGCCATTTCTAGTGCTAGTGCTTTCGGAAGATTATCTACATTGTTCAAATCTGGCTATCAACTATATACTTGTATTTTATTTTCATATGTGCAATAATTTTGAAAATTGCAAGTACAGTAAAACGCCCATATTCTGCATGAACCTTTAACTGACTTTCAGTTAAAGTTTTGTGTGATATTACTCAAACAATTAAAGACAACTAAAATTAAGGCGAAGAGTAATTAAAAATGTTCTACACTTTAAAATGTGTAAAGTGAAATAGTGAAAGTTTGTGATTTTACAGCATTTAAACAAAACTCGAATTGGTTTGGTGAAAATAAAGTATTCCTATCAATTTCCTAATATTTTATAGTAGAATTTAAGTACATGCCTGCTACTTATATCAGATGAACGAGGAAACTCATGCTACCTTTTAAACTTAAGTATTGTATATATGGATGTGTATATAATATGTTAGTTCAAAAGAAAAAACTGTATCCCTTTTATTCAAAGTAAATTCGTTTAAATAAAGCTGCGCTTAAGACGTACTGCAATCGGTTAATTATGAAGAAGTATTGGCCAAGTTGAATTGATTTACGCTGGAATATTGTAAAAATAAAAATATTCGCTAGCTCGAAATTTCATAAAATTCTGGTAAAAAGGGGCTTAACTAAAGGCTAGTGAGACTAAAGGGATCAATAGAATTCAAAACTATTATAACATTTTTCTTACTTTTGACAAATATTTTGGGTGGGTATCCAGAACTAGTTCAATGCTGTTTATTCGTATTTTACATTACTCGTATGTAAAATTATAAACAAACTTTATCAAACTGAATTAACTTCACAAAGAAACGAAATCACAAATAAGAAAAGTTTAAAATACAATAAACTACCAAGTGCCAATGAGATACTTCAAAAATTTGTAAAACTCCGATGATTGAAATATTTCTTTAGGATATTTTATTACAGTTTAAACATTTTCATTTACATTATTTTGTATTAATAACTATTGTATCATTTATTGATTCTTTGTTTTTCAACGAAATATATTGTACATTAATTAGATTGGTACTGTTCTAAAAATTCTACAATATTTGTAAAATATCCATTTCGAGCCAAGTATATTGGCGACTTTTCTTCCACATTCGACAAGGTTACATTTGCTCCAAATTCAGCAAGTAATTTCACAACATTTAAATGCCCATTTCTCGCAGCATAATGCAAAGGTGTATTATTGTAATTGTCCAATTCGTCAACGTTTATATTATTTTGAAGATAAAACTCAGTAATGACGAGATGACCAAACTGTGCTGATATATGAATAGGTTTGAGACCACTAGAACTACTGGGATTTAATTCCGCATTTTTACTGAACAGGAACTGAATAGTTTTTAAACGTCGAAACTCAGCTGCCATAAGTTTTTCATCTATCTCACCTCGAGAAGCATAATGCAGAGGTGTCCAATTATCTTTACCTTTTTCATCAACTGAAAAACTGTTATTTGTTAATATTCGAACGATATTGGTGTGCCCTTTTTCGGCTGCTATATGAATTGCTTTTGTTCCATTTTGATCAAATGAATTATGATTAGAACCTTCTGCGATGAAAAGCCTAACAGTATCTTCATTTCCGTTTTCTGCTGCATAATATAATGATTTACTATATTCATAACCGGTATTGTTGCGCATGAAGTTCCTATTCAAAAGATATTCCACGACATTTTTCTTTCCATATTGTGCAGCTATTTGTAAAACAGTTTGATTTGAATTTGTTATCATATCAATATTTGCACCTTTCGCCAATAAAATATCTAAAATTTCCACTATTCCACCAGCTGCACCATAATGTAATGTATTCCATCCATTAGTATCTATTTCATTTATGTCTAAGCCCTTTTCAATAAAGTATTCCACAATCTCCTTACGACCATTTAGAGCAGCCAATTGTAGAGTGCTTGATCCATTATGAGTTTTTCTATTAAAATCACCGCCAACTTCTGAAATATACTTTATTGTATTCAACCATCCACCTTTAATTGCGTAATGCAATGCCGTTTCTCCATTGACATCAATCATATTTATATCTCCTTCACTTTCCAACAGCTTCATGATTACTGAAGTGTGACCATTGAGAGCAGCAATATGCATTGGTGTAGCATTATTATATGATCTAGCATTAACTTCTGCACCTGCGGATATAACAGCTTCTACTACTTGTAAATTTCCATTCTTCACAGCAGCATGCAAAGCGGTCCAATTTAAAAATTTATCTGTGGAATTAACATTTGCGTTTTCGCCAAGGAAGATTTCAACAATTTCAATATTCCCCTTAGCAGCTGCTTTGTGCAACGGTTGCCAATCGGTTTCTGGATCATGAATGTCCAAACTAGTTTTATTGGATAAAGTTACATTTTTAATATAATCAAGATCGACTCTTTCTATAGCATTAAAGATCTCTTTTTCTGACAAAATTTTAATAACTTTTAACAAGTTTTGTGGATTTCTCTTTCGTTTCAATTGCTTCCGTGCAAAATTTATATCCGATTTGAGATTGGTTTCATATTTCAATAAAGCTTTTATTTTTGTTGGCGAAAAATTTTGGATTGCTAACATCAATGGTGTTAAGTTATCCGTCGTATTAGTAGTGATTTCAGCACCCATATCTAAGAATAGATTCACAACTTCAAGATTTGCATTATACTTTACAGCGTAGTATAATGGAGTTGACTTGTTTTTATCCATCGCATTAACATCAGCTCCTTTCTCAAACAGAAATCTGATTGTTTGTATACCGATATTATATTTAGCTGCTATATGAAGTGGAGTCAAACCATCACTTGTTGTTGCTTTCACATCCGCATTATTTAAAAGCAACAACATAACAATTTCTGGTCCTTTATAATACCTTAGTGCTAAATGCAATGGTGTCCATTTATCATTAGTGATGGCATTTAAATTAGCACCCTTTTCTATCAACAATTTCACGACTAAAGGATTTTGAGAATACCTTGCACCAAAGTGTAATGGAGTCCAGTCGTTACGATCTACACTTTCCAATTCAGCACCATTTTCAAAAAGTAAGCGCATTATTGCTAGCTCTGCATCATATCGAATAGCAAAGTGCAATGGCGTGAGATTTTCCTTTGTCTTTGTATTAATTAGGGCACCATTTTTCAATAGAATTTGTACAATGTCTGGTTTTCTATTATATCTAACCGCGAAATGCAATGGCGATGATCCATCTACTTCCTGCGCATTAAGAATTGCTCCTTTACTAATTAGAAATTCAACTATATCGCTTTTTCCATTCTTAGCAGCAAGATGAATAGGCTTGACATAATCCTTTGCATCCACATTAATATCAGAATTCCACTTTTGAAGTAATTCTACAATATCTAAATTTCCGTTTTGAACAGCAATGTGCAGTGGAGTAAAGCTTTTATATTTTTCAGTAGCATTAACGTTGGCGTTATTTTCAAGAAAAAATTGAACAATTTCAATGTTTCCCTTCGCCGAGGCTGTATGTAGTGGAGTCCAATCATTTTCTAATTTATGGACATTTATGAAATATTTCTTAACCAGAATTTTCTGTATAACTTTAAAGTCATTTTCTTCAATTGCATTAAACAATTTTCGTGTAGTGGCAATATAATCGAGTTTTGATAAATGTAGTAAACGTACATTATAACTTCTCCTGAAAGCATTACCAAAGCGTTTATTATAGAAAAACCACTCCTCTCTTAATAATTGATGATATTTCATTTCTACAGTATTATTTACATCGGCTCCAGCCCTAATTAAAACAGGCACAAATTCTAGGAATTCATTTTCAATTGCTATTTCCAATGGGGAAGTGTTGTTGGCGTTTATTGTTTTGTTAATGTTAGCTCCTTCACTTAAAAGTAATTCCACTATATTGAGTTTCCTGCTTTGTACAGCGTAGTCTAAGGCAGTAAAATTTTTATGATCCATTCCATTTATATACAAAAATTTTAGAAGATATTTTACAATATCTTCATTTCCATGTTGCGCAGCGATGTGAAGAACAGACTCTCCCAAATACGTCCTGGCATCAATATCGCCGTTTTTATCAATTAATGTTTGAAAAATTGAGAGATCTCCACCTGCTGCAGCATAATGCAATGATGTCCAACCTTTTTTATCCACGATATTAACATCAATTTGTTTAATAAAAAATGAAACACTAAATTCTTGGCAATTGAGAGCAGCAATTTGTAAACCGTTAAGACCACCACCATCTGTTTTTATATTAATCGGAGTTCCAGTGTTTTCAATATACCTGGCTGTAGACGAATACGGACTTTTGGCTGCATAGTGCAAGGGATGCCACCCTTGTGAGTCTTTCATATCCTTAGCAGCACCTTTATTTATAAGAAACTTAATTATATCAGCGTGTGAATTTAAAGCCGCAAAATGAATAGCAGTGGCACCGTTTTTGGTTTGAGCATTTAAATCCGCATTATTTTTGAATAATAATTCAACAATTTCCGTACGACCCTCTGCTGAAGCAACATGAAGTGGTCTCCATCCTTGATATTTATCCACGGCTTCAACACTCGCGTTGCTTTGAATTAGAAAATTAACTATGTCCAAATTACCGATTTTAGCGGCTTTATGAAGTGGAGACCAATCATTTTCAAGATCCCTCACATTTATGTCAACTTTTCCTGATTGAATCAAATCAGTTATAGATAGCAGATTTTCTTTTTCGATTTCATAAAATAAACTTTGGTTCCTCATAATGTTTTCGATTTGTAAACGTCTTTCTTTGTAATCAATAACAAATCTCCGCAATTCCCAAACGTCTTTGTCACCAAATGAGACAGTTCTGCCGTCGGCACCACCTTTCAGTAAATCTGTTACTATTTCCGGAGAATTATTTAAAATAGCTAAAAACAATGGAGTAAAGTTTTCATCGGATTTAGCGTTTACGTCAGCACCATTCTCAATTAAAAGTTTAGCAACTTCTGGGTTCGTATTATAAGCAGCAGCATAATGTAATGGTGTCCAACCACGATTGTCCGTTGCATTTGGATTCAAACCAGCGTCAAGTAACAGTTTTGTAATTAGAGGATATTCATTGTGTTGGGCAGAAACATGTAGAGCAGTTTTATTCAAGTCATTTCTTTCATTGATGTCAACACCACTTTTTATTAGATTTAAAATCACTCTATAGTCATTTGCGAGTTTGGCAACCAACATTAATGGTGTGAATTCGTTACTATCTTGATTATATAAATTTACTCCTGCATCTATTAGAATTTCTATTATTTTAGGATCAGTTTGAAACTCAATTGCAACACTTAAAATAGTTGAATTATCACTAGTTCTTTCATTGAAACTAGCTCCCTTTTCAATTAAAAATTTTAAAATTTGCGGATTATCATTAAAAGCCGCAGCAAAATGCAATGGAGTCCACTTTGAAGAATTTGTTTCTTGAATTTCTGCGCCTTTGTCAAGAAGAAGCTGTCCCACTTCGGGCTTGTTATTATATTTCGAAAATAATAATAGCGGTGTTAAAGATTCATTCTGTCTGGCTGTGATATCTGCTCCTCTTTCAAGCAAAAGTTGAACAATTCTAGTATCTAAAGTATTTTGAACGGCGTAATGAAGTGCAGTCCAATTATATTCATTTTTAGCATTAATATCCAAGTCCTTGTTGAGAAGTATTTCGACAAATTTTATATTTCTTTTCGTAGCCAAATGTAATGGTGTGTCTCCACTTCTGGTTGAAGCATTTACGTCAGCGCCGTTTTCAATTAAAATTTCAGCAATCCTTGGATTTTGAGTGTATTCTATAGCGTAATGTAATGGAGTCCATCCCATTTTATCTTTTGCATTTACATTGGCTGTCTTTTTTAAAAGAACTTCAACTATTGTTTCAACATCCTTTGCTTTTACATTAGGATTTGTATCTAAAAATTCATCCAAATTTTGAAAATTGCGGTTCGTTGTATTCGTTTTAATAATAACATATACTTTTCTTAATAAAAATGCATCTATGTCAGTTTCGAAATTGAACTGATTTCGTAATTTTAATGCGATTCTAAATATAGTTTCCCTGGTCAATTTAATACCAGAATTGATTTCATCCAGAAGACTTGTTGGACTAGAGAATAATTCAATTTGTGTATAAAAATTTGTATGAGACTTGTAAAGTAACTCAAACATACTAAAATTAAGACTTTGAATTGCACTATGTAATGGAGTCCAATGAAAATATTTGTCTGTTGCGTTTACATTTGCGTTGTTTTGAAGAAGAATATTTACCATTTTCAAATTACCATTTCCGGATGCTTTATGCAAAGGTGTCAAATCGCCTAATAAATCATGCGTATTAACATATTCAATATTCATAGATAATATATCTCTAACAATTTTATCTTTATCATTTTCAATTGCGTTTAATAAATTTTCTTTTTCTAAGATAGTAATAGTCTGATTTAATTTGGATTTACAATCCTCATTTTCAGTAATGTTTTTTTTCCTATATGCATATTCTAAAGCTGCGGTTAAATCAGCTCCATTTTGAATTAAAGTAGTACCAATTTCCGGGGATTTACATTCTATAGCTAATTGTATCGGAGTATAACTTCGGTTAGCTTTCGCGTAAACATCAGCACCGGCTTTTAAAAGTATCCCGACCACTTCATTATTATCTTCTTGTATCGCATAATGTAACGCGGTATTATTCATCTTATCGAAATTATTCACATTAACTCCTACTTTTAAAAAGGTGTTAACTATTGATACAGCTATAGATGTAATATCCATGCTAGTAGTTTGTAAAACTGATTCACCAGAGTATGTTAATGCATTAATATCTGCGTGTTTTTCTAATAATAAATCAATAAAATCAATGTCTCCAACATTTGCGGCGTAATGTAAGGGTGTCCATCCACGGTTATCTCTATCATTAATTTTAATACCTTTCGAAAGTAAATAATCAACAGCACCAGTTGCGTGACCTTTTGCAGCAATGTGTAAAGCATTCTTTCCATCTTTCGTTATTTTGTTTAAATTTCCACCATTATTATGAATAAATTCTAATGCTTCCATTCGACGGGAAAGCAATGCATACATGAAGGGTGTCATGCCGTCCTTGTCCTCCGCATTTATGTCGGCTCCTTTAGCTATTAAAAACATTAAAGTACGTACATCACCCCAATCAGCAGCAAAATGTATTACCGATTGACCATCTAAATTAGTCGCATTAACATTTGCGCCGGCATCAATTAATAGTTTGGTCAATTGTAAATTAGCAAAAGAATATTTAATTGCTAAATGCAAAGGAGTAAGATTCTTATTTCCTTCATTTGAAACACTATTAACATCGGCTCCATGCTCTAAAAGAAATTTAATTTGCATAATTTCAGATACCTCAGCAAGTTTATGAAGTAAAGTTCTTCCAGTTTTTAAATCTCGCCCGTTGATGTCAATTTCATTTTTTATAATTGCTTTTCTTAGAGATTCGCCGCGAATATCTTCAGAGCCATCAAAAAATCGTTGAAGTTTTAAGAATCTTTTGATTTCATTTTTTACTCCAATCTTATCATCACCATCTACGAATTTATAAAGATATTCCTTAGGTAAATCATTTTTAACATATACCAGCAAATAATGTAGAACTTCGGGGTCTTTATTCAAAGCAGCTAACTCAAAAACGTTTAGTTTATTATAGTTTTGAAGGTTTGCTTTATTGTTAATTAAAAAAGCGACAATATTATATTTATTGTATCTAGCCGCCAATAGCAATGGTGTCCAACCATCTTTTGTGGTCGTATTAATTCCAATTCCTCTGTTAAATAAAATATTTATGATGTTTCTTTTATCATTCCATTTTGCAGCATAATGTATAGCAGTCCAATTTTGTTCATCCTGCTGATTAATATTTGCTCCACTATCTATCAGTTTTTTTACTACATTGCTATTATCATTATATCCAGACGCGATTAAAAATGGTGTTACACCTTTATCATCCTTAGCGTCTATATTAGATCCACTTTCAATTAGCTTATTAAAAACTTCTTCATTTTCATTATAACTTGCTGCATAATGTAATGGAGTCCAACCAAATTTGTCGATTCCATTAATATTAGCTCCATTCTTTAATAAAATATTTATAGTAGATGGAGTGCTGAATTGGGCTGCTAACATTAACGGAGTCAAACCATCACTAGCTCTAGCATCAACTTCGGCACCTTTTTCCAATAAAAAGTTGATTATATTTAAGTCCACATCATATCTTGCAGCAAAATGTAAAAGTGACCATCCATCTTTTGTCCTTGTTTTTATATCAGTTTCATTTCCGAATTTAGACGTAAAAACATCTAAACTTTCGTGATCCATAAGAGAGTAACGTAGTTGGATAAAACTAGTCTTATATGCAAATGATAAAGTTATTTGAAATAACACACTCAAAATAAGCAAACTTGAATTTTTATTACACATTTTGATAAATTTTGGTATTTAGTTTCACAAAATTTTCTTTTCACTTCAATAATTTCATTTTTAAGAATTTCTTTAAACTTGTTTCTTGCAAATTTATTGCAATTTCGTTTAATTTTACTATTCTCTTGTCTCACACACTATTTTAAGCCTGAAATGTAACTTATACTATTAATTCTAATGTTTATAAAAAAATATGATTAAAATTTAAAAACCTAAATTCGCGATAAAAGCTCAACGAAATGAACAATTCCAGATCGAAAATGGAACTGTTTTCTCTCAGATTTATCAATACTTGATTAAAGAATTTTGGGAAACTGGTTTTATATTTTAATAAAAAAAATGTTTATAATCATCATTAATTATGTTAATTATATTCAAAAGGTTTTAGTAAGGCTGCATATGGAAATTCCTAATCAGGAAGTATTCGATTATGTTATTCTCGGTATCAGTTTTTAAATTCTGGATTGTTTTTTCACTATCCTTTTTGAAATCAGAACATCTCATTATCTTTCTAAATTCAAGAGAAACGAAGATCTGTTACTACGCCATTGTTTCTGTATTGTTAATAGTGCAAACCGGTTAAAATTTATAAATAGAACAGTGTTCAGAAATGTTTCCAAACTTAATTAATTTATCTTTCCGATTTTCACCATTCTCAGAAAGTTGAATAACATGAAGGAATAACATTTAAAGGTGGAATTTTACATTTAAAATTCGAATACGTACAGTTTTAATATTAACCCTAAGTTATAGGATGATCATTAGAATGAAGAAAATTGTGGAACAAATAATTGTCCTTATAACTACTCCCTAACGGGAATAATTATTAGAGTTATTTTGATTGAAGAATGTAAATTTGAACTAACTTTCATTATGAAGAATGTTTGGATTAATTTTACTTCTAAAGATATGCAAAGAAATCCAATCGACTTCAACCACTTATAATGTAGTATAAAAACAAAGTTTAATTTCAAAGAAGCGTTACCAAAACTAGTGAAAAAGTGGAACGCAAATCAAACCTAATTATCTGTGGGATATGAGAAAGAATGATTTTTTTTACATTTTTACAAAATTTTTAGAATAAGTTGAGATATTTTTGTATATTGAATAATATTATAACAACAAGTTTGTAGGCGAAGAAAAAAATTTAATGAACCGAACTACCAGAAACGAAAAATTTCGTTGTTGACTAAAAAGTGTGTATGAAAAATTTAAAAAAAAAAATCAGGCGCATGTACTAAATAGAATGATGCGTTATTGGAACATTTGCATTGTACAGTTTTATAGTAAATTGCATATAGTCAGGAGGTTTTAATAAACTCTGCAATTAATCACGTTTAAGCTGTTTGTTAATAATAGGAATTGTATTTTATGTTTTTTGCATATAAAACCTAAATTCTAATATTATTTACTAATGTTTTATATATTAAAGTTTAAAAGCATCAACCAAATAACGTAAAAAATCCCCACTAGCGGAGAAACTCGATTTACTTTCAGCTACTTTTGAGAATTTCGATAAGTAGCTGGAAGCAAATTTTTCTGCCAATTCTTTTTCCCTTTTTATTAGAAAAAGGCATAAACTCGTTAAAGTCTATTTAAAAATTTTTTAAAAGTAAACGAAATTATGTAATTGGTTTTGTAGTTCCAAAATATTCAAAAAGTTAAGCTTAATTTTTTTAATAAATCACCATAATTAATACTGAGCACTGCTTTGAAAGAACCAAAAGTATGCGTTGATATTTTATAACGCCTTTAAATTTTGTCTTTTATTATAACTTCACTAGACTTGAAAATCGCCTTGATTCGGATTTTTTAACTTTACCAAATTGAATGATTTGGCTTGAAATTCATTTTAACCTACTCGCAAAATGGCAGACGCTTGCAAACAAAATTTTATTGTCCAGGTTAAGTTTCGCCTCTGTTTATACTGTCGATCCAAGTTTATATGCACGATTTTTGGATTGAAGTCGACTTCAAGTAGATCCATTCATTAATCATGTAAACGAAGTACTATATATCCGTATGTTAGATATGATATTGTACACATATTTAAGTACCTATATGAACTATAATAAAATTCATTGTGATCTTTTAGCGGGAAATATGAAAACAATAAAATACACATTATACTACTTAATTATACTTAAAGTTTAAGAAGAAAAAAATTATGGAATTTCAGTACATAACAAATATGTAACAACATTATCCAAAATACTTACAAAGTGAAACATGAATTCACAATCAAACAATACTTATACCTGTATATATATCGCGTATATATTAATACTTGTACAACATTGAAATATAAAATAAAAATCAAAAAGATATAATAACAATAATTTCTTTCGTTTTTAACATCTTCAAAAATATGTTTCGGACCACAGATTCATTCGTAACAATTCTTTCGTCGTGCATACACGCCGATTTTTGGTATAATTTTATTTTGTCTTCTTAGCAACGATCATAAATATAATGTAAAGTGTTTTGTTCGTCTTAAATTATGTTAAAAAATAACATACCTTTTATACGGTTTTGAATATTTAAAATAGATTTGTTGTATTTTTGTTTTGGTTATATAACTAGAAAAAAATTAAATAAAAAACCGTTAAAAATTATTATATTTTTAAATGAATTTTTAAATGTTTCAAATAAGTTTAATAAGTTTAAAAATGAGTTTGATATGTTTCAAGTGTTTTTCGTCGAAATTGTAAAATTTACTAAAAATACCGTGGTGCTTGGAAAAGCTTAAGCTTAATAGTGTTATTTTTTCGTGTTTTTATAAAAGAAAACACCAAAAAAAGAAATTAACATTTATGGATTAGCTGAATTTTATATGATTTTTGTAATTTTCATTTTGGATTATTTTTTTGGAATGCATTTATGATAAAGGTGAATAAATTTATTGTAATCGATTTTAATATTATATTTTATCAAATATTTAACTTTATTAAGCTTTATTTTTTCTTTTTAAAAATTATTTTCTAATACAATTATGAAGTATTTATAACATTTAATTTTAAATCAGTTAGATTCAACTTACTGGAGCAGAAACATTTATTTTTATGTATAAAAACACCATATCTATTAAAAATAACAAATATTAATAAAGAGAGAAAAAAAAACTCTAAATACATTAATTAATTATTAACATTAAAAAAATCTAATAAAATACGAATTGATTGTAGTTAAAATTAATAAATATTGAGACCAAAACTACGTTTGTTGAAATGATTTAAATTTAAAAATCTAGTGTGAAAAAATTTAACTAATTAATATAAAATATTATATTTTAACCGAATTACAATAAAACAAACTAATTCTTAAAATAACCAACAAAAGAATTCCCTCGGTTACTTAAATATAACAAATCATCTCAATCTGGCAGCAGCGTATTACACTGTAAGCAAAACAATTGCATAGTGCACCCATCAAGTTATGACTATCCAACGGATTTCTAGGGAACAGGACCGTTACCATTATAAAGACTAAAATAACATTGCAACACAAAATGATTGCAAGTAACGAATATTTAAATTATCAATTAATTATAACCATTAGCAAGTATTTTCAAGTATTTATCAATATTTTTCATGTAAAACATATTCTATTATAATTTTTGACAAATAAGTCCAAAAATGACCAGAATATTCGCCAGATAATAGAAAATGCAGCATTCGTTTCCGTGCGGTAGGGCCAGCACCACAAGTTCAGCCTAGGGCTCTATAGGTCCTAAATACGGTCCTGCTAAGAAAAGATATTTTGTTACATTTGTCCCTCCTCAGATAAAGGACAGATTTCAGCCTAAACACAAAATATGCAGATCTCAGTATGGAAATCGCACTATACATTTTTTTAAATAAAAAAGAATAAGAGTCCTTAATATATAAATTTCCTAGAGCCTCAAGCTGCTAAAACATGATACTGTAACCTGCACTAAAGCTAAATCAAGCCGATCTAACGCAATTTCAACCCAACTTCCTAGAAGCCTTAAAACTTAGAGACATATTTTGAATTGATTTCAAATCATGACAATAGTTTAGTGATCTTAACTTTGGAGATGATATTATGTTAACTCGTGCTAATATCACTTATTTTAGAAATTGATTTTATTTTATAGATTAGTCCTTATTCGATGCAGAAGTTTCAAAGAAAGCATCAGCATACAATAAATTTATTATAACTTACTGATTACTGACTATGTGATCGTCATATAGAATAGAATTATTTTATTAAGAATCTGATAGTATTATACTTATGTTACTTATAGAATCAACTATAACACGAAATTTTTTTCTCATTAAATATCTAATATTTCATATAGTTTTTAACCGAATGATCGATCACCTACGATCACTTGAAGAATATTTAGTAATTCGTTTTTAAAATAAACATTTTTTTTTGGAAAACATTCAAATTTTTACACAAGATCTTTACACATACTAGATATCAGCTTCATTTAAAAGATGCTATATTATCCTCCTTCTTCCAAGAAAAAAAATACATAAAAGTTAATCTTACCTTTTATGAAATAATTTCGAAAATATTGAAAAACACTTATAACCCAATTTGGTTTTTTTTTTTAAAATTAAGTTTAAATTAAAATCATTAATTTTTTCTTTCTAATTAACAGCCCAATAAGACAATTAAGTAAGAGTAAAATGAATGATTATAATTTATAAAATTCAAACAAAAACAGGTTGATCTACATTCAAAATAATCATTTTTATTGATTTCACTTTCAATTTTTAAATGCTTTTTTTGTTTTTAACTACTAAGTTAAGTTAAGTATCAAAAAAACCCATCTGCAGGTACAATCTTAAATTGTGAATATAATAATTTGTGAATAAAACAAACCCATTCACTTCTTATGTTATTCCATATAATTACGATTCCTCCTTTATTACATAAAACTCGTTCTTGATAAATCATTTAATCTTGATAACGCAGTTATACTGGATTTATAAAAAACAAAAAACAAAAAAAATTGGGGTCATTGAGTATTTTGTTCACTTTCTTATAATATACTAACTAAGCGGTACTAAATATCATGAATATTTGCCAACTGAAAATTGTATAAAATTCACGTTAAAAAAAAAGACTCTTTAACAAGTTTGATAATCGTTGGGAATTTAAAAGTGTTCACACTGATCATCATGATAGGCACCGAAGATAAATGAAGTTGTCAAATGTTTTCTTTCACATTATTGTTGTTATTATATGGAATATGTTTTCCATAACGGTTTTTATATTCAAATTTATATGCACATACTTTGCTGGAAAATATAGTATATTACTGGTAAACTATTCAAGAAGAAGGTAACCTATTTTAAGGGATAACATATATGGAATTAGATTTAATCAAAAATGTTATAGTATAACTTTTGCTCTACGAGTATTAAAACAGCGAAATACTATATGCTCATCTATCCGCAATATACTAAAAATTATAAATTATGTTACATAGAGACATGGTTTTTATCCTTGCCATAAAGGATGTCTAATCAACGTTTCACGTTCTTTTCCCGAAATTCCATAAGTTTATAAGTCCTTTATTAGTAATAAAATGGGTTAAATATGATAACCAGCAGTACCTAGCCTGTGGCGGAGCTCATAGCTACTTCATATTTTTAAAAATATTTGAAATATCTAAAATTGAATCTGTTTCTTTTCTTAAAACAATTTAGTATATCAACAAATTTCTAGTTCAATGAATTCTGAATTTCTTTTCGATATAAAATTTTTCAATATTCAATTAAACAATTTTCTCTATGAATTTTCTCCAAAAAATTCATATTTTCTTTTCTTTGGTTTTTTTTTTTTAGAAAACTATTTTATTCATGCTTAATGATTCATGTTCAAAAAATCATTGATGAATGAAATATGATTTATTAAATATTTATTAAAGCTGTTCTTATCCATTATTGACAAAATATTTGAAATGATCTTATTTGAATTGTTCCGGCTTAAAAACCAAAAAATTTAACACTCATATGGAGCAATTTTTATGCTTGATCAATATAATCGTTCAAATTCAAAAATTCTAAGCGAATTAAGAACACAGAACTGTTTTCTTTTTATGTATTCTCAATAAAAGAAAAAATATTATATTATTAATTTATTTAAATTCATCGAAACTTTTAGAAGACATATGACTATCATAACCATATATGTATACGTATAGAGGAACCTGAAGAGTTGAAATTCTATATGGAATGAATATGATTATGCCTCGAAGTAATCAAGAAATTTCTACCATTTTTAGCTGACATTAAAACATCATAATGATAGAAGAAGTATCTAGTTTTTATTTATTGAAGTTTTGATTCTGAAAGAAAA
This sequence comes from Xylophagus ater, assembly GCA_963422695.1. NCBI lineage: Eukaryota > Metazoa > Arthropoda > Insecta > Diptera > Xylophagidae > Xylophagus > Xylophagus ater. The sequence continues at coordinate 8,242,277 of OY730478.1, forward strand.
TTTCTATTTAGTAACTTCAAAATAATTTCAGATTTTAGAAACTTTCTATACTTTGAGAAATATTTCTAAGACCGCAAAAAAATTCCCTGTACGGTTTTTCTTTTAATGAAAAAAACTTACAAGTATAAATGCGGATATATTGACAATTATTTTAGATATACTATATTAATGCTCAAAGAGAAAGGTTAAGTTGAAATGTTAAACGGAAATGATATACACGGAAGGTCTTTTTTTTCCGAAATAAGGAAAATGGCATAGTGAACTTTTTTGTCATAATTTAATATAGGTTAAGAAAAAAAGTGGTTTTGTCAACAATAAAATCATAAATTTTTCGAAAAAGTTTATTGTGTGAATTAAAAAAAAATTATAAAAATTAACAATCGGAATATCTATGAGAAATTTTTTAAAAAATAAAAGATATTAAAATTAATATCAAAGTTTCATGTTTTGGTATCTTTTTAAATTTAAACATTTTAGTACTACTCATTAGATACCCTTTTCATATGATATGGTAGTATATCAGTTCTAATTTTGTGACTACACTTGTAACACAGAACAGTCTCAAGGCATTAGATGTGTAGAGAATCATAAATTATTTCAAATTTTTGCTTGTTAGCTCCTCTACACGATTTGTCTCATTAGAATAAAATTTAATATAATAGATAGGCAATTTTCTCTATTCATATTGAATTTCATCAAAATCGAAATCGTCGTTGTTTAGTTTTTGCTTTATGGATTTAATTGGAAAATTTGTACAGCAATTTCATTTAAATTAAATATTAATATAATATAACATAAATAAAAAAAGTACTATTCTGACTTCTGATAAAATGTATCCAAAGATATTGCAGGAAGAAATAGTTGTCGAGCTTAATTCGCATGTCCATTTAGTTTCGTCGTTTGTTTGTTTTTTGTATAGCTTTTCGGATATTTTTATATAAATTGTATTTAGTTGGAATTAGGACCTTATTATAGTAATTCAAACACCTTTTCAATAACTGCCAACGTTTCGTCTACTTCATTTAGACTATCGTCAAATCAAAACACGTTACAAAATACATTAAAAACAGATTAAATTATGTATAAGTTAAACAACGATATATTTTTCTTATGAGTTAGCTAGTCCAGAAGGCCCTGTACTTTTGTCTTGCGAACCATTGTACCTATTTCTTGTAGTTACGTCCTAACTTGGCGGGACCGACATGCCCTCTAAAATGCGAACAAGGGATTGAAATCACAAATCGAAATTAAGAACGAATAAAACAATTTGTTTCTTTTTAATTTCCACCCGACTGAGATTCAAATATTTCGATATAATTAATTCGGAAACAAATCTACTTTACTCTGGACATTTTTTTTTTCTATCAGAGTCCGATGATCTCTGCCACACGTTTTTAAAAGGAAAGTACATATAGCACTGAACATAATTAATATAAAATTCGGACATACATTTTTATTCTCCTTCTTTTCTTAAATAACTATTATTTGTAGTAGTCTCCAACCAGAGAACTACATGTTATGTACTCATAGTGAATGCATTCAAATATTTTTTTGGATCCAAACTTTAATGAAGCTTCGGTTTTAAGTAATTGGATAAAGTTAATGGAATTACTATACAACAAAATATTTCATCTAATATATTAAAATTATGATAAATTACATAAAAAAATTTACAAAAAAATTAATTAATTATTAAATTTTAATTTAAAAAAATGACAACTTAATTTACAAATTCCAAAATATATTGAATTTCGAAGTCGTTAATCAAAGTCAAAAATAAAATCACTTTCTTTTTCTTTTCTATATAATTTCAATTAACTCTTTATAACTTAATTAAGTAGTTATTTCGAGTAAACCACTGAGCACAGTGTGAATAGGAAAAAAGATTTTCCTACAACACAAAAAAAAGGCAATAACTCATTATCATTACTTTATAAGGTTTGTTTCTTCTGTTTCTAAACTTATTCAAAAACTTAAAAAAAGCTATAAAGAAATAATAAAATTGACCAAAAAAAGAAAGACAGAAACTCTTTTTTATACGGAACAACAAAACTATCAATTTGAAACTTTTTAATGAATCCCAATGTGTGACATTTTATTGAGTGAAAATTCGTCAAAGTTTGATGAATTTGTCCTCAATCTCAAAGAGACCGAAGTATTGAATGAATGAAAAAAAAAAATGGTTTATAAAATGCAAATTTTTGAATTTCTTCATAAAAAAAACTGATTAGTTTTTGTATTTCTATCAATTTTATTAAGCCCTATGGTAGGTACTACCAGTTTTAAGGGTATAGTTAAAGTTATATCGATTTATGCATGTCCGTCCGTCCGTCCGTATACACGATAACTCAAAAACGCATTATCTGATTATGATGAAATGTGAGTTGCTTATTCCTTAACTTGGTTTGATATTGCAATTGAGCAAAATCGATCCAGGGAGCAAAGTTATAAAGGAAAAACCACGGTGACCAGAAAATTTTGTTGTTTTTTTGTTTATAATTTTTCGGATTTAAATGGAAAATTTGAGAATCAATTTTGTTTAAATTAAATTTTATAGGTTAACTACATAAATAGACGATCCTATGTTAAATTTCAGTCAAATCGGTTTAAGGATAGTGGGGAAAGAAATAATCCTAGCAGAAATTAAGACTCTTTATAAAGATTTTTGATGTACTTTAAAAACTATTACAACGATTTGAATAAAATTTACAGCTTAAACTTATGCTATCAGAGTCTAGGTTACCTGCAAATTGGAAGAAATTTTGAAAAGAAGAAGCAAAGTTATGAAGAAAAAACCCTGAAATAATGTCAGTTTTGACAGTTTTTCTGTCCCATAGGGCATCAAAAAATCGGCTATAGGCCGATTTTAAGTTACTATATGTTTATTATTTAAAATATGTATTTATTGATGATTTTCAACACATATATTTCCTTGATATTAACAAAGATATTTTCAATTTAAATTTTATACAAATTTAGCGATATTTGTAAAAAAAAAAAAAAAAAACAGAAAGAAAAACAAGATTTCGCGAATTCGCAACTATTCAGATAGTGTTTTGTAACTTTTCACTATCAGATATTATCAATATCTTTAAATATGATTAAAACTAAAAATTAGCTATAAAAGTATTAAAAATTCATGTTTAAGAAAGAAAAAAACCAAAATTTCAATCATAATAATTTCGGTCAAAAGTGAACGCAGATTGCGTATTATTTACTGCAAAAAAAATATTCTCAATTATTTTTCTTATTAATATTATTTACTTATTTTGCAATTTTTATATAAGACATTACTTTCTTGCTTTTTAAAAACAAGAGACCTTTAAACTTAAAATATGTTCGAACTATTCGAATTCTATATTTTATGAAAATTACATCAGTATTTCATTAATTTGTCGCAAAGTTCAACATCTTTCAATAAAAATAAATTTGTAAAACTAATTATAATTAATCGATTAATTTAGAAATCGTTTTTATTTATAAATAACTATAATTGACAGGTTATTATTCAAAAATTATGGATTTATCTTGAATCTTTTTAAGGAAAGAACAATTTATTCGAATTAGTCTATAATACTTGTCAAGCACGAATTTCGGATTTTGTTGAGGTCAATTCTTTCATCAGAAATTTGACATGAACACGAAAATATTGAAAAAATGTTATATCAGGTCCAATCTTTCTATCGTTTTAATAAGATTTTCTTTTTTTTGGAAATAATTTCGAAATCCTTAGGCAATATTAGCTGAGTCACCTAGAACGGAATATGTAAAGGAACTGCAATTCTATACAATTAATCACCCTTTCTAAATTTCAATACGAGGATAATTGTGCTTAGATCTTGTAACTTAAAAGTCTTTAGGGCTATGCTAATTTGTTCAACATTATATCATATTTTAACCATGCCTTATGATTTCCACGTTCGCACGTTCTCCTTTTAGATTATATAATAGGGTATTCTTGTACTGCGAGCTTAAGATCTATTGTACCCCCTTCTTTGGTACAGTCGTTTGGTTAGGCTCCCATTTTAAAGCACCTCCACCAGTCCCATTTCCCTTAAGAATTTTATTATCCGGAGTGGATCAAGAGATTGTATCTCATTTGGGGGTAGGCAGTAGTAGTTCCCCTTTTAGGGAGAATATTTTATTAGATATAAAATTTTAACATAGTATACAGTCACGAAGTAGTATTTAAGATCTATATGGGTCAAATATCCTGCTTTGCCGTTTTATCCAATGACAGATATTTTTCAAAGCCTTTCAAAGGCCACCAGAAAACAAATTACAGTTTTTTTCACAAAATTTTACAAAAAATTTGGCATAACAAAGAAAGTATTAAACGAATACTATCAATTTCTTAATCATTTATTAAGTGAGCTAATATCCTTCAAATAAACTTGAAACAATTTAAATTTCTTCTAGAAAGTTAATATACAAATATGTTTTCTCAAAATTTATTAATTTTCTTTTCTTAAATTCATCCAAAAAAAAAAAGAAAAAAGCTTTGAAGAAATTAAACATAATAATTAGAGAGGATGATCATCGATTTAGTTTGCTTTCTTAAAGAAATGTAACGGATTAACACCCCATCAAATCTCCAACAAAGTCTAACAATAATATATATGCAAATTAGAAAATTTTAAATTTCGCTCATTTCCATCAAAGAAAATTTAAGTTTTTTCTAAAGATTTTGTATGTTTAATTAAATATAATTGTATTTTAGATTACACCTCATTTATTAATTTGATTTATGCTAATTTTTATGTGCTTTTGTTCATTATTTAGTAATTCGAACCATTTTTACAGATAATTTTAAAGATAATCTGAATGGAAAGCATTTTATTAAATTTTCACTGTCTGTGTTGTAGATATGGTACATATTTGTATGTATTTTTCGAGGATCTAAAGCCCTTGTTTTTATAAAAATTCCTTTCACTTCTCTTAAGAGCATAGAGCCTTTACACAGCAACTAAATACAACAAACTTTATTCTTATCCAAGTTTTGTCGACTTCTTTAAGAACTTTTTCTACTGCCTTAGAAGTACCTGTCTACTTAAGGCCAATCTCCACACAGGCGACTTCCTACTTCTGATGCAAGTATGGGATACCACTATACAAAAATTGGTTAAACAGATTGGAGAAAACAATCATTCTACAAATTTGGTCGGCTTCTGCATTTCTCATTTCCCCAACTGATTTCGGATCTGCAGATGATTCCCCTCAAAAACAGATGAACATGTTTATCTGATTTATGGATAAATCATCTGCGGGTGCATACTCTCACAATAATCACACACGATATCGTCGAACACTACCAAATTTTCCATAATATTATAAATTGTGATGTGGAGACTGATGTTTTAATTCGATCGATCCTAGCCAAAATTGCAAAAGTCCATCTGTTTCTAGTTTTCTGATTTTTCCCGTCAGGATAGGAAGTCGGCTATGTGAAAATTGGCCTTTGTGCTGTTACTTGAACGTCCCAAGGTATGGTCAATCTAATTCCAATATTGTTTCAGTCTTCTTAATAGAACTATTCTACAATTCGTATGTAATTGCCGATGTTAATATCTGACTATTTATCTACCAAATATAATTCTATTTTCATATAAAAACACTAGATACGGAAATTTTAAGAGAATTTAAACGTTATCATCAGACAGAAATTTGGTAAATTAATGTCAGGTCCAAAAAAACGCCTAAGAAAACTAAAAATTTTTTTAAAAAGTACTTCCAGATAAGTAAGTAATACAAAACCTCATCAGTACTATACTCTTTTTTTAATGTTTTAAAAAAAACATAATATTCTCCGTTTTAATTGATTTCAAGTTATTCATTATGGCGAATTTTATATTCTTCAATCGAATTATGTTAAACATTTGATATCTAACCAATAATTATAGACATTAACATAATTTGTATCGGTCTACTAGCCATAAATAATTAATATTCAATCGTATCTATAATAAACTGTCTGCATTTTATTACATCGAATATAATTTTCTTTTTTAATAGAACAGAAAAATTAAATTTTTACACAATCTTTAAGACGAAAAAAATTACTTACTTAATTATAATTAAGTTTAGTAAATTAAAATTCATTCAATATCGCGAGAGCGAACAATACATAAATGTTGTCATATTTTGATTACATTCATTTGAATCTAACATCACAATTTCAATTCCAAAAAAGAAAATAGAAAATCTTTTTGTTTTTCTTTTGCTTTAAGGGAAAATGCACTTTTTCCTTTTTGTTCAGGCACATTTTCAATGAAAATTATACCAAAAAATAAAAAATTACATGTTATTATTTGTTTGAAGAAAATACAAATCTACTTGGTCATGGTTTTTAGTTGCATTAAATGTGAACTTATTACTTAATATTTTTACTTATCATGATATTTTCATATTTTTCGAAATATAGCAAAATTTCCAAAGAAAATTGAGAGAAATTTCTTTTAGATTTTATAAAAATCACAAAAATATTTCTTCACTTTCTTCATTTTAAACCAAAAAAAAAAAAAAATTGATCTTGAAAAAATCGGTTATTAAAACCAGTGGCGTAGTAAGATGAGTTTCAGGAAATGATTGGTTCACATGATTGATCATGAGATGCGTTTAAGGTCTTACTATCTTAGAAATTTTGAAATATAAGAACGAGTAACAATGATAGACGATCATTGATCGATGGCGTGTAGTACGCCATACTATTGCTCTATAAATGAATATAAGACTGTTTCCAGTCTAAATTATGACAAAGTTTATACGTGAAATCTTTTCATAAATAAATAATAAATTCGAAAAGGGCGTAGATAACTCATTGCTACTAAATTCTTAGAGGATACATTCGATTCCTATGTTGATCTGGCTATGCTATATCCATGCCTATTCTAGGTATTGTGAACTATGATAGGACTTTTGTAAGAATACATTCTTTTATTTCAATTAAAGTACAGCAAGAACTTATAGGAAGAAATAACGACTTATCTAACAAGTAGTTACTGATCTTAAAGTGTACTATTTAAAGAGAAGATAAAACTCCACTACGAGATCATTTTCTCCGCCCTTTTATAAAGAAATGATAATTTCAATTTAATTATATTAATTATACAAAAAAGAAAGATAAGATTTTTTTATCTATCTTTTGCTTTTTATTGAATTTTTGAATTTTTAGTATTTAAAATTTGATTCGAATTTTTTGGTGAGCCACGAATAAAAAGTGAAATTCAAAAATACATATAGTGACTTCCATTATTCTATTATATTTTTTTACGCATCGATGTAGAAAGATGATTTCATAAAAAGATCGTTTAAAAATTCAATTTAATTATTGAAATTAATAAGTAATTTCTTTCGTAAAGCTTTTAATTTTTTCAATTACAAAAAAAAATATACACAATTTTCATAGAAAATGCTACATTTTCTATTGGAAATTATAAGAAATAGAAAATATTATATTTTCTAGATTAAATGCGTTTCAAATGAAATTAGTATATTGCACGCAAGTAAATTATGAACAAGTTTAACATACATTTTTATTATTTTGAAAAATTACAATGCTGAGTAAATTAAGACTTTTTAGAAATACAAGAGAAATACTTTTCAATTAGAAGTTATTACAATTACGGTGATCTATTCATAATATAGAGATTTCTGTCTTAAAGAAACATGAACCGGTTTACATGTAACCCGAAACTTGTTTTATGAATCTTTTTCATTCTATTAGAGTTTTGGTTTCCAAAAAAATTCAAGATCAAATTCAAATTCATTTAACTCTTAATCAGTGTATTTTAAAATATCGTAAAAGTTTAAGAATCATTATTATAAGATCGCGAAAGTTTCATAGTGTTCAAGCCGAAATAGTTTATTTACTTCTCCCTTTGATATTGATCAACGATAGCGTTTCTACTTTCTTTTTCCAATATTGTTCTGAATACCCAAAATTATTAGAAAACCGTTAAAATAATTTCCAACATTAATGATCCTTTCTATCTTGTTATCATTTTTGTATGCACAAAAGCGGTTTATCCAATTTTGATAAAATTTTTGACCAGAATGCTAAACCAAAAGTTTTTTTTTTTAACTTTTGCGGATAATTCTATAACCATTCAATCAATTTCATCAGAATTTGGTAACAGAACTGAATATTTATTTGTATTTGAACAAAATCAGTAAAATATGAACGAAATAATAAATATAAAACCAGCAAAGTTCAGTAGCTTTTTTGGTTTTATGTTTAAAAAAATTATAATTAATAAACAATACATAGTTCATTAATACGATCCATATTTGGAAAGACCATTGAACTTATATACTTGTTTATTATTTAAGGATAAGTACCTACATTAACATGCAGTGTCAAAACAATAATCTTAACTTGTTGGCCTTTCACCTAAGTATAAATTTATTTTCTTAAGAAACTTTTCTCTCTTCCTAAAATGGAATTAAAAACAGTAATTACTTTCTTTACACTCTAAGTCCGTCGTATTATTTTTAATTGCCAATTAACTGAAATGGAAATGTTATGTCATCGAAATTAATCATAATAATATGAATGTAAAGGGCTGCCTCTCCCTCTTTCATAATCAAAAATAAACAACTTTGAACTGCAAAAGAACTGAAAACTGTTTTCTAAGACATAATCTCAACTTAAACCAAGAGTTTGAAAGTGTAAATAGTGCATATTTTTTATTCACTCTACAAAAAAACTTAACTAAAATCTTATAACGTTATAATTGCTTGGAAAAATTCATCATGGAATATTAATTCTGTAATCAGTCACTGTAAACACATTAGTATATAAAAATGAATACAATATAAGCTATCTTTAAAGTGTAAGATCACGTATTTTGACTCAAAAATTATGTTGATGTAACATTTTATACAGTAGAACCTTGATTCTTGTATCTTATATTAATAGGACCTTAGTTAATTCGATGATATTTAAATCGTAACATCCTCAACCTTTGAAAATTTTGAATGTTATACCTAACCCAATTACCAATTTCAGTATCCTCTACGAATCTGTTACTTATTAACATAGTGACACTAGGGACAGAAACATGCCAGCGACCAATAACGCTAGCTGGGTAGATATACGTGAAAATATACACTTTTTTTTCCAAAATTCGAAAAAATCTGAGTTTTACTGTATTTTTTCTACATTAAAATCTTAGAACAAATTTTCCATAATTTTCTTTTTATAAGATACACGTTAAGAAAATTACTCGAATTTCAAATTAATTTAGAAAATCTGTTTATGATGTCTTTGAGATACGATCTTCTTACGAGTATAAATCTTTTATCGTCCAACAAAAAAAAAAATATATGGGTTTTATTGTGCGGGTCGAGATTCTTGGATTGCGATCGCGATTCCATACTAATACAGATCATCTTAAATAAAGTTTTGTCAACAAACTTACTGAGAAATATAGTAAAACTAACTGTTTTGAAATTTTTTTTTTTGAACCGTTAAAATTTCAAAACAAACGAAATAACAAAAATATTCGATCGTATTGGATTAATAAAAAGATTCAAGAAAAGAAAAAAACCATTTGTATTATTGAAATCTTTGAGGTGTGATCTCGTCAAGTTGACCATCAAATAACTATCGAAACTTTTATAGCTACGTTATTTGAATGAGATTCGTTTTGCTTTCTTTTGATTAGTATTTGAAATTTTATGCTTTATAGATATTACAACAGTTGTCTTTTATAAAAATATCAATTTTTGAATTAATTTCACATTTTTACTTTCTTTATACACTTACATCAAGGTATTGTATTAGAGAATCCCGGACAGTTGTGGGCTTTACTAGCACTGTCGAACCGGTTTGCCCTTCTAATTGTTGCACGGATCTGGTGTAGCAAATCTCACTCTAATAAAAAGGGCGGACATTCACTGCTGACTCGTTTTCCTGCCAACAGACTTCATATGTTGGGCTCTCAACCACCACTATTTTCCACATGTGTTCGTTCAAGGATCATTGTCCTGTCAAAATAGTCCTAGGATTTTGTTCTCGAGTTGCAGCAGCATTTTAGTACTTCGGCAAATTGGACGTCAAAGTATTTAAAGAATTTCAATGAATTTAAATAAGCTCTTGATTTTTAATATATTACAGAATTAAATTGCTAAACTATTAAGAAAGCGGACAAAGACAAATGATGGTAACAGCGAAGAATCATGAACCCTTCGAGTTTCCTAAAAAATTTAATTGTTTTAAAATTAAGATAATTATCACCCACTTTAAACTACTTAAATCGACTCGTTTGATAACTTAAAAATTCAAATCGATAATGAAACCTTCAAAAGTCAATCTAAATTTCCAGAGGCCCTGAATGTAGTTATAGAGAAACAAGAAAGTCCATATACCAAGTTCATTTTGCCTTTTCATTTTCAATCGTGTTGTGTTTGAGTTGAAAAAATCTACTTCATATGAAACACGGACGAGAAGCATAACTAAATTAGTTAATATACATTTTTTTTTACTATATATTAAATCGTGATTTCTATTTAGTCTATGATTTATTGATAATGATCGAATTGTACAATTGTACTTTACTGTTTTTTGAAATCGAATAAAGCAAAAAAAAAAAATTTTTTAATGATGTGGTTTAATTGAATGTGTGAAAAATGGCAGACCGTTAGAATTCGATTCGAGTATTTTAAATAAAAGATTAATGATGATGATGTATTAATATCGAATTAAGAAAAAAAAGAATACTATTTTAAGATAACATTGCAAAACAATTGATTTCTTTTAAAAAACAGAATGTATTGATAATATTAAAAATGAAAGACGTCAAGGAAAATTTTTGATAAAAACAGTTTATTGTTCAATAAATAAAATGTTTATATTTTGGGAATTCCATATAAAATAAGAAAATTTCGCCCGTATACGGAAATGAAAATCATTTTTAAGGTTGGTCCGAAAATTAAAATGAAAAACAAGAATTTCGAAATGGAAGATGAAAGTGTTTGTTTATATTATCAACAAAATCTTGTAAAAACTAAATAAAATAGTTAAAAAGATACTATTGAAAGAGTTTTACGAAATATTTACAACAGAAAAAAAAATATTATTTATGTAATAAATTAGGCCGATTAAATATCTTATTTAAATATTAAACATTTTCTATTAAGTGTTTAGATGCGGATGATTAAATATTAAGAAACTTTATTGAAATTATTAGACGCATAATTTTTGAAATAGATTCGGATTAACATTGATACAAAATATAAGTAGTTGGGAAACATAATAAAGTTAAACAAATGATTATAATCCTTACTGTATTTAAAATGCAAAATATTGTAGTCTTGCAAAAACAAAAAAATAGGTAATTTCATAAATTATTACAAGCTGAATATATCAAAGAAGGAATTTAGGATGTCTCAACTGAATCGAGTTTACTCGTATCTGAAAATACTATATACTAAACCGTTTCTAGTTTTACAAGATCGGTATTCTCAAATTCTTGAGCTGAATCGAGTTGACTCGTATATGAAAATATACGAGATTCGGTATTCTCAAATTCTCAAGCTGAATCGAGTTGACACGTATATGAAAATATACTAAATCGACTCGAGTTTTACAAGACTCAGTATTCCCAAATTCTGTATCGATACGTTGCGAAAACCATTCATACAAAAAAAAGCTATATAGAAGCAATTAATATCGATTATAGAAAATCTACCAGAACTTTGGCACAACAGTTTTTTACTTACGGCGAATGAAACCGACACACTTTCAATGGTATTTATCCACGGATACTTAAGACTTCCAGCCACAATCATTCTAATTTTGAATCTCATAGATTCGACCTTGTATTTTCAATATTTTAATGATTTTATTTATTTATTTAAACAACACCGAAACTAACAGCAAAATTGGCAAAGTTTTCTTTATTTAATGCATTTCTAGTTTTTTTTCTTGTATTTTTTGTGTATTTTCCCAAAATTTATGTTATTGCTTTTTTTTACGTGATTTTGTTACACTTTCGTTCAATAATTTTCTGATAAAAATTTTCAAACAAACTCTTTAACAAAACCCAATTAAGGTCAATAATTTATTTTACGGACAATTTTTCAAATGTTATTACGAATAAAAAAATGTTCCGTTTTTATGTTTATATTTTTGGCCCAAATTTTAATTTTATTTGATTGAAAATTTAAGGTAACTGCAAACAAAATTTATCTCACTTATTTAAATTAAATCACTTTCAGTGCAAGAGATCTTAAAGTAAAAAAAGTGGATGAAAGAGTTTTATATTGTTAACAATTTGTTGTGGCTGTAATGCAGTTTAAGAAAATAAACTTTTATAAAGAAGAAAAAAAAAAGCGTCAGACTCCTATTACTTTGCTCTTTGCCATTGTAGGTAATTGTTTTTATATCAGCTTTTTGTTTACAACGAAAACTTTTATTTCTTTCGATTCAAAATAAATTGGAACAATAAATTTGTGAGAAACTGAAGGTAGCAATGCACATTACATTAATTAAATGTAGTCATTTCATGTCACTGGTAAAGGTTTTGTAATAATCTTTTAAAAAATGTTGATAATCAACTTAAGGAACTGGTTTGTTGATTACCTTCAAGGCGAATATTTAATTAAAATGTAAGAAAAAAAGGGTAATTTTTATATCAATATACATTTTTTTTTTCAGTTTTACGGATTAATATTTTATGATTAAATCTATTTATTATTAATTACGACAAATTAGACTTTTAACACCTTCGTATTAGTTAGTATATTCCGGTAATTAGTCTAATGATTAAAAAAAAAGTAGTTTGAAAAAAATTAAATTATTTTACTGGTTTCAAATTATATTTTATTTGAGTTAATTAATCTTCTTCATCAGAAAAATCTTCTTCTGAATCACTATCGACAAAGAAATCATCATCATCATCTTCCTCGTCTCCTTCGTCCAATTTAAGAAATTCTATTTTCTTTAATAAATCATCTCGACTATGTGGTATCCTAGTAATTTTTTTAGGTTTTTCATTACTTTCAGTTTCAGCTTTTTCAATATTTTCTTCCTCTATACAATCAAGATTCTCTTCCTGTTTACCTTTTTTCATAAAACGTAAAAATGTTCTTCTTTTACGTTCCGGTAAAGATTTTATAAGCCTTTCCATTTCAACTTTTAATTTCAATTGATCTTCTTCGGTTGGACCTGGTGGTTCGATGGCAACTTCTTCACCAGACTTTAAACATTTGGCACAAACTTTCTCCTTGATTGCACACTCACGACAAATAACATGATAGGCTTTTTTAATGTTTCGATTCTGACATCGAATGCAGGTTTTCGGTTTTGGTAATGGTTTATACTTTTTATATTTAATCTTCCACTCAATAATAGATTTACATTTTTCACAGACTTCACAGACGTGCAATGAATTCAACATTTTTTGTTGTGGTGTCTTATCATGTAAATCATTTTTAAATGCAAACCTATTTTTATATTTTTGCGGACGATTTCGAGTATTACCACTACCCTTTTGTGAACTCATTTTTCTCTGTAAAAATATATAATTTTGTTTAAAAAAAAAATAAAATAAACATATAAAGATTCTTTTAAAATATACCTTCTCGTCAAATATGGAAAATTTATATTAGTATCTGAGTAATTATATATAAAAGTTTAGAAAATTTGAGACTAAATTGCACACTATTTTGAATTAAAAAATTAGACAGCAAAAACGTGTTTAAACGTCAAATTGACAATTCTTTGTTTTTAGAGAAAATTATTAATTCGAAATTCATTTCCAGCAAAATGGTTTGTGTATTTGCTATTCGAATATAAGAATTGTGTAAATACGAATAAAATTTACGTTACATTTGGTTCGGGACTTCTCTGAAATTTCCGCTTCGAACAAAAAAGAGAGGTTTGAATTTGGAAATTTTTCGCTCGAACCGGTAAAATTACAACTCAGCGGTTAAGCGAAACGGTTTATTTCAAATTTGAAATTTTCCGACAAAAAAAATTCATGAATTAAGACGAAAATAATTGAAAATCACTTTTTTCGTAAACAAAAAAACTTATGAGCTTTACAATATAATTATTCACCAACATTATAGTTTAAATATCGTTTCCATAAATTCTCTAATACTATTTTAATTTAATTTATTTTCAGAAATAAAACGTCTAAAACGATGTTCGATTTAAAACTTTGCCTACTGGACTTGATTCGGCCATCGACTAGTCCGAAACCAAAGAAATCTCTAAAAGAAATGTCTAACAATTATTCTTCAAATTTTATGCAAAAGTACAATGATGTAAATATAATATATTTTAATGAAAACATGTCGATGACCAGTAAATTTGATATGAGAAGATTTTCACCATGTAACGTTGGAAATTTTCGTACCAGCCCAATTAGTAACAGTTTTTCGATACGACAAAAATCAAATCGTGAATTTGGTTCAGAAAGTGTTAGTTTTGAATTTTCATCTGATGATCGTGAAGAAAAAACTGAAAGTGATACAGATCAAACAACAACAACAACAGATGCTGAAGAATCCGCTGAAGCATTGGACTCATTTTGTACACTTTGTACGTCTTCATTTAGTTTTAATCAATGTCGTTATTGTGAAAAATCTGCATGCAGTTCAAAATGCCAATCTGAAAAGAGTATCAGTTGTATTTGTAGCCGAGAAAGAAGCGTTACAAGGTAAGTGTATTTCTTTTTTATGTTTGACAATTTTATATTTACAATTAAAGTTCTTTTCTGATTCTGAATTTAAATATTGAAATGAAATATTGGATTTAAATATATAGTTTTGTTTATTGACATTTTTTTACTACACCAATAATAAATATAAACAAATCAACGATAAAATTATACAAGTAGATCCGGAAATGATTTAAAAATAATGCGAATTTAATTTAAAACTTGAAAAAAGTAACGATTATTTGCATTCAAAATATGAAATTTCATGGATTATTGTAACGCCAAAAGGTAGGCAATCTTTCATTTTCATATAGGAAAACCGTTCGATGGTTGAATTCAAATTTTCAAATTTTAAAATTTGTTCTTTTTATATCAAAACTATTTCTTTTGTCGAAAAATCCTTATTTATTATTAATTCTCATATTTTTATAAAAACAGAAATTCGCATGCGAAATTTTACAAACAAAATAAAGAAGAAAAATGGCATAATATTTATGTTATTATTTTCTTTTTGCATCTTTGTTTCTGTTAAAAATATTTCGCATATAAACAAAACAATTTTTCGCTAAAATATGGAATTTTTCTCATCGTTAATTGTTTAGTTTTATTATTATTATTTTTTTTCTATCATAAATATTTTGAAAACATAAAAAGTCGCTGTTTTTTTCTTTCATTAAAAAGAAAAACAAGTTTTATTCAGTTATTAACTAAAATAAAGCAAAGTTTTATTTTGCTTTTACTTTCAAAATATTAAAATAAAATTTTTATATATTTTACTTTATCAAAAATTATTGTACTAAAAAACAATAATTTTTATTAATAAAAACATTTTAAGAATTTATATTTTCATAATGTTTTTTTTTTCTGTTTTGTTAAAATGTAATTTTTGGTTATTAAAAAAAAACTTGATACGCGTTTAATTTTTAAGTAATTATAAACAATATATGAATTTTAGATATATTTTGTAACAAATTTGTTTCAGTGAAATTTTTTGTAGGTGGAATTTTTTTTCTTCTTCTATCCCAGAAATTACATAAGAAAAATTACATACTTGCGAAAAAGTGTTTCGGTTTAGACATCAAATATAAGATTAAATGATTTAATTGGCGGTTTTTTTTGTATATAATATTACTTAAAAATATAATAAAGGAAATATTTGAATTATATAAGTAATATTTAATATAAAACTTAACGAATTAATGCGTTAAATATATTCAAATGGCATCAAAATTATGGCTAAATTTTTTTAATTATCGGAAATATGTTTTAACCAAATGTTTTACTCATACAACCTTGATTTTTATATTTTAAAAAGAAAATCATTATGATTTCTTTCTTAAAATGCCTTCAGGCCATATACAATATCTGCATGCTTTTTATTATTATAATCTTTATAGTTTAACTGAGAAATACAATTTCTCTTAGCAATTATAAGAAGCAGGATTTGAAACGGATATCAGGCCAACAAACATTTGGTAATTGAACTTCGAGTATTGAAGTTATTATCCTAAAGAAGGATAGAAATTCATCTTAAAACTTCAATGTATTATGAAACATGTTCAAGATAGTATCATCATTTGAAACAATCAAACTTAAAAGCAATATTTTTGATGGAAAATTGTTAGTTACATTATTTCTCTTCAAAAATTACGAAAACTTGTCAGGCAGGTGCATTATCCTATGGGCGGAAAGATCAATCTTTCATCCAAAGAAAAATGTTTGCTTTCAACACTGTAATTGGGGCTCCATAAAACTATAACATGCCAATAAAGGATTTTATTGAATTGAAGAACATAATAAATAAATAAAATCACTTATTTTAATTATAACTAGATATTTCATTATAATTTGAAAATACCACAAAATTTCTTGTTAATCTTTTTTAATAGCGTAGTGAAATTTCAAATTTTATTTATCATCATTTAAGAGTAAAGTAAATTTGTTCAAACATAAATTACGATTAACCCAATGAGAAATCATAAAATTATTAGATTTTCTAAAGAACAAAATATGTATTTTATGTATTATAAAAAAAAGCCACAGAAAACAGTATTGAACATTATTATTTGACAAACCACAGAAATCAAGCAAAATAAATAATCACTAATCAAAAACAGGTTACAAAATTTTCAAATTCAAACTAAAATATCCATAATACGACAGTAATGCATTTCTGGAAGAAAAAAATCATAAAACAACAATCAAGATATTCCACTTGGTGTATAGTAATTGTTTCCATTTTCATAAAATGAGAGAAAGCTTTCTCCTTTAATAAAAACATAATATTGTAAACGGACAGGTACAATACAACATGTATTTTTACTATCAGTTATTATTAATACTCAATCGTTGAGGTGGGCTTATACTCGTCGATCACCATAACCAGAAAAAGAAGGAAAAAACCATCGTGTTCGAGAAAAGTTTTCAACAAAAAGAAATATAAGAAATGCTAACGAAAAGCTACAGAAACTGTTTATGTTGTAGCCAGCATATTTAATGTATTTCTTATTATATAGTATGTAAGAAAAAAAACTGAATTTTCAAACAAGAAATCCATTCACAATTAAATTCGTTTTGAGAAAGAAATTTCGCATTTCTCTGAGCATCTTCAAATTCAAACGCGATTCAACCATTGTTGCGGATGCACGCGATTTTTTGATCTTTATCTTCACGGTTTTTTTTAAATCTTTTGAGTTGGATAGTTTATAAATTAGTTAAAAATTCTATTTAAAGTAATAAAAGTGTTTTGTACTTAGTTTTGATTCATATTTAAAAAGAATACAAAGAACCAAAAAAAAAAGAATGTGACTAAGAAAAAAGTGAAAATAAGAATTTTTACATAAAGAAAAGAACACAAATTGTGGGATTACTAATTTCTCTTGTAAGGAAAAGGAGCAAATCATTAGAAAAACATTCATTTGGGATTCATGTAAGCCTAATTTTCTAATTTATAAATGTTTTTTTATTACTAAATTATTGACTTGAAACTAAAATAAATGTCTATAAAATAAATCAAATAATTTTCTCCGCATATTTCTGCAAAACATGATTTTTTTCACTTCGAAAACAAGTCTACTATTGGTCTTCAGATGTTTTCAATAAACTATAAATAATAAAAATCAATCATTGATAAATTACTTAGTTAATAGTTTAGTTACGATTTTTTTCTTATTATATTATATTTTTATTTTTATTTTTATTTTTATGGGCAATGAAAGTTCTGCAAAGTGAAAATAGTTTTCATCTTATTTCCATATTTTACAAAAGTATATAATTTTGGTCAATATTACAAAGTGAAATTATATCTGCAACCAATTTTCAGCTTTAGAGAGGATATAATAAGAAATTTTTTTTAACAATGAATATTTTTATATCATGTTTAAAATTACCTGAGAAAATTATTTTCGCTATATTGACATACTTATCATGAGGATAGAAGAAATTTCCATTAGTATTTTGGAATAAATTTTTTATCTTAAAAATTACTATGAGAATTTTAAGAAAGGTATTCAAATTTTTGGTATATAGGATTCGGGTTTTTTTTTGTGTTTTTGAGAGTTTTAAGTAACGATATCGATGAGCTAGAGGTCTCTCGAATCATGATATCTTTGTTGGTACAAGTTTTATGAAGACTTAAAGATAGGCACAGAGATTACACGTTTTGCTAGTTTAGACAGATCTAAGTCTCCTCACAATATTACGTTTCTTTATTGGTTTCATTAAACTGAAGTGGTTTCATCTCAAGTAATATAAAAATCCTTACGAACAAAATTTCCCGCCATTTATATTTGTTTGGTAGTATGTTGTTGTCATTAGTATCAAACAGAGTCTCTAATATATTTCAGAGCATCCAGATTGGCTTTTCATGTTTTGTGATAAAATAAAGAAATCAAAATCGAAAATTGTTACAGATTTTACTTTTAAGCATTAATATCTATCGGTTTCTTAATAACTTCTCTATAACTGTCCTGGAAAGCTTCAGCACTGAATTTCTTAAGAACAAAATTATACTTCAAAATAACGATTTTTCTTACTTCAAGTAAATGATAAAAGCTAATTCAAAATCTATTATAATATATTGTAATTTATGATTATACTAAATTTAAGATTTAAAATTTCATAAACTAATAATTAATCTTCATAATTACCGATGTGAATGCATGTTTGACCATACTTTTACCATCTATTAGAAAATTCATAATTTCCTAGCATAGTATGTAGAACAAAAGCATTTTTTTTTTTATAGCGTATAATTTTTTTTCTTCTTTATACCGGAACAATATGAGCATACCAAACATCCATGACCGCATATATGTTATTACAATGAATATGGAATAGAATAGTGAAGAACAAGAAGGAGGTCCATCACAACACTTTGAACGGTCCAGTTACTAAATTACCATATAAAATTGAATAAAAGTACTCATAATGTGAATATTTCTACATAATGGGCATAGAATTTGCAAAATCAGTTCAGTTCTATTTGAAGTTCATTGCATAATAACACTTCTTTATATAAAATGAAAATTATTGCACGAACAAAAAAATGCGTATATTTTAACGGATTTTCTTCATATTATTTCTCGCTTTCAGAACAATAATCATAATATTGAATATGTTTATAAATAGTAAATAATAAAAAACATATAGTATTATTGCTGTAATATCTATGAAGTTGATTGAACGAAAAAAAAAAAGTGTAAACATATTTCATGCATAACTGCTATATGGCGGAAAATTCATAATATGGAATTCAAACGTCTGCCTCAAAAACACGGAAAATATAATTTTGTAAATATAGTATATAAGTCGCGCGCGATTATCCAATTGGAAGTAAATCAAATTTTGAAATATGTAATACCTTTTTTATGCTGTTTTCATAAGTCATAAAATTTTTTTCTGTCTATTATAAAATCATATTTTAAAAGAAATAAATCTTTTTTTATCTTCTATTATATAAAGTTTTTATTTTAAACGAAATTAGAATGTACTAAAGGTGTTTCTATGTTACCTTATAGGAAGTCCTTGTGCACCATAATTATTGTACAATTATTTCGAATCAAATTTTGGAAAGTTAAGTACATGTATAGTGTATATCTTTTTTGACAGTAGAAAAAATATTCACGAATCACATTCAAAAATCTCTAAGAAGATGTAGACAGAATGCACCAAGTTAGAAGACACAGTACCACAATGCATACACTTAAGGAATACACTTTTTTGTTTAAATTAAATAAAAAAACAATCAAGGATTATATTGATCAAATAAATTTTCCATTTTTCCCTTATTATCCTTTTCGAGTCCGAGAAAATAGTTCAGTTGAATCAGACATTAATAGTCGATATTATGTTCTTCTTTATCCGTTTTTACAATATCATTTTCTCAAAAGTTTAACGTATTTTAACAGAAATTATCAAAGAAATCAATATTCTAAACTTCAATTCAATCGGTTAAAAGCTTTCTATTTTTATTAATCACTTTACAGTCTAAAAAAAGACGTCAATTTTGAAGACTTTCAAGTCATGCCAGTGCGAACTTACCCTTAGTGACCTTTAAACATTAACTTCGAGGACCATTTCTTATGTATTTGAAAATCATTAACTACCCAAATAATAACGAACCAAAAGATGAAAACGTCCCATATTTAACCGTGTTTAAGTACAAATCCTAACCGGCCTGAAAGCATATATCATTCGTCATATACTATTATCGTTCTCAAATTAAGAAAGTAATCCACGCAAGACTTATATTAATAAAATAAGTGCAAAGATAAGTGATTGTGACTAGACAAATTACAAAAAAGACATGTCATACTGTCTATAGTGATTTATAGAAATGTCTTTGCAATCAATTTCTCTCGAGGCTAAAATAAGTGTGCATGTTTTTTTCCTGTCACAAATATAATTGTAATCAAAATAATTATGTTATATCAATTAAAAATATCGCAGATATTGGAAATAATTTGAAAATCTCCAATAAGGAAGAAATAGATTTATCAATGGTTTCTTGAGTAATCTATTTAAAAATTTCAATATATACTAATTATAAAATATTTGAGATAAAATCATATTTAATTTGGATTTTCATTTCTAAATTCGACTTTTTTTTTAGAAAAAAATTTTGCAGTAAATATTTCTAAAATTTTTGTATATTAATTTCATAAAATATAAAAGAAATTGTTACTTTTTCTAATAATAAGGCCATTGCTAATAATTACATGAAAATGCATTTAACTTTGATGAATTCTCAACATTTATAACAAAAAAATAAAAATATTTCAATAAACATAATTCAATAATGATGTAGCGTATTTTTCTTGAAATGCAATTATCAAAAAAACTCTTCACTTCCTAGTAATTAGTATTATAATTAAATATTATTGTATTTGTTCATAAAATGTCTTGCAAAAATTTTTTGAAATATTAAAAAAGATAACGAAACGAAGTAGAAAATGAAGAGTGCCTGTTCATTTCTTAAGACAAGTTGGCATAGATTTCAAATATCTCACCGACTTTTGTAATAATATATACAACATCATTCATAAGTAAATGCTTTTGCTCAGTAATATTAAATATGTTTTTTTTTTGTAGTACAAAAATATGAAAACCCGTTAAATATGAATGTTAATAAATATTTAAGAAAAATCATTATTTATTAGTGAATTATTAAATATTTTCGATTAAATATAGTGAAATTTCTATAATCAATAATTAAAATATAAGTTCCGGTACACTTTATGTATATTTTGTATATCAAAGAAGAACAATTCACATCCATTTTCAATTATATTACATTTGGCACAAATTTTTTTTCATGATATTTTTCTGTAATCATAAAAATTTTACTTTCTAAAAATTTTTACTAATTAACCACAAATAATTGAATATTTTTTCGAAATTTGAATTTCATAGAAAATAAGATTTTTAAAACGAAATTTTTAATTATTATAAAATTATTAGCAATTGTCTGATCTCTAATATAAAAAATCAGATAAAAAAACATATAGTAACTTAAAATCGGCCTATAGCCAAAGCTCTATGGTATAAATGGAACAGAAAAACTGTCAAAACTAACATTATTTCAAGGTCTTCATAACATTGTTTCCTCTTTTCAAAATTTTTTCCAATTTTCAGGTAACCTAAACCCTGATAGAATGAGTCTAATCTGTAAATTTTATTCAAATCGGTGTATTAGTTTTTAAAATACATTAAATCTTTATAAATAGGGTTAATTTCTCCTAGTATTATTTCTTTCTCCACTATCTTTGGATGGATTTGACTGAAATTTCACATGGTATCGTCTATTTATGTAGTTATATAATTAATTTGAACAAAATTGATTTACAAATTTTCCAATTAAATCCGAAAAACCATAAACAAAAAAACGACAAAACTTTCTGGTCATCCTAGTTTTTCCTTTATAACTTGGCTCGCCTGGATCGATTATCTTGTATACGGACGGACGGATGGACGGACGGACATGCATAAACCGATATAACTTTTGATTCCCGACACAATCATACCCTTAAAACCTTTCTACGACGATTATTTCGATGCTTTACAAATGAAGTGACAAAACTAATATACCCTCTGGTAGTATATACCATAGGGCATAAAAATCAGATAAAATAAGTACAAAGAAGATGATATTTTGTTTATACTAAAATACTTGGAAAATGCGATATAATTATCTTAAAACCAAAAAAAAAAACAACAAAACAAAACAATTTGTTCACGTATTTTACCCGAAAAAAAGCAAAATTAAATTATGTGAATTCATGCTGAATTCTATTAAAATAATCAAGTTTAAAGATTTGCTTTGTGATGTTTTTAAACTATTAAAACGATACTTTAGTGACTTAAGTTTAAGTAGTGTGCGAAATCTTAAACGACCGGTCTAAGACTTCGTACGAGACTTTTTTTTTCGATTGTTAATTTTATTCCTTTTTGAAATTCGGTCAGTGTAACAACCATTTGTTGGGGTTCTTTCGTGAATATCAAGTTTAAAGTTTTGATTGTAGACAAACTGTTTAATTTGTAGGCCTTTAAAAATTCAAGACGAAAGAGAAATATAAAAAAATAGTTGTATTAAAAGTAAAAGTAATTAAATTAAACTAAAACTTTGGCAAACTTAAAAAAAAAAACGAATTTCTAAAGTAAAACTATAAATATAAATCAATAATAAAACGAAAGACATTTTCATCATTTTATTCACCATAATAGTTTAGGCGCGTAAAAAGTTCAGCCATATTTAGAGCTTACAGGTACTACCAACGGTTATACTATACTAGTTTTATCATTACATTTGTTATAAATAGATATAATCATCGTAGAAAGATTTCAAGGGCAGGCATGACTGCATAAATAGATGCCACTATCTTAAATTTCAATCAAATCGTTGTAATGATAGTGGAGAAAGAAATAGTTGTAAGAAAAACTAAGCCGTTTATAAAGTTTTCTGGATATTCTTTAAAAACTAATATACCAATTTGAATAAAATTTGCAGCACGTATTTATGCTGTGAGGCCCCAGGCTACCTGTCAATTAGAGTGAAGAAGAAGATGAAACAAAGTTATGGAGAAAAACCCTTAAAATATTATTAGTTTTGGTTGTGTTTTCTCAGAGTTAATTCACTACGAGTCCTATTTCTACCATACGCCACTAAAAAGTCGTATTGAAAAGAATTAAAAACAGAGAAATGTTTAACTAATAAAGCTATGGTTTTTCAAGAAAATATTTATCTTACCTTTAGTTTTCTAAAAACTTTTTACGTATACATTATCTATTTTCTATCAGATATATTTATGCAAATGAACTTCCAATTAAGATAGTGCACAGCTTTTACTTACTTTTGATTTTTTGATCAATCCTCCTCAAAAATTTAGCATTTCTTGCATTAACGGTAATTTCCTTAAAGAGATTTGATTGTTGCTCTGTTATCAACTTTAAAGATGCTTAAATTTCTTACGTTAATTTAAGTTATTTAAAGATAGTCTACATCTAACCAGTGAGCAGATATTTTCCATATTCCTGTAATGAATTTCTTCAATTATTTAATAAATTCACATTAAATTACTTCAAATTATTTCGGCATGGTTTCTGATAGGTTCTTTAGAAATCCCTATCGATTATCTCAATAACCCATCAAATTATTTCTAATGAAATAAAAACGAAACAAATTATTCTTTTGAGAATTTAACCTGCAGCTATTTTATTCAACAAATTAAAAATACAAAAGTTATAAAATAACATTTTTGGAGAATTCTTAAAGATAATTTTTTCTTGAACTAATTTTAAAAAATCATTTTAAAACAGTTAGATTTGCATATGAGCACAAGTTCCGTTGTGAATCTGATCATAAAATCTAAGAAGTTACTACCGAAAACTCTTTTAACAAACATAATCCAGTTTTTTCAAATTTTTATCATTTAACTTGTTTTGGGTTTATTATAAAGTTTTTTTTTTTTGGTTTTGGGCACTTAAATTTTCTCGCGGCTTTTTATTTTCTATGATTTGTTTCAAGTTTCAAATATTATTGAATTTTTTTCTTTTTAGAAAAGAAAATAAGACAATTTGTTGTATAAATTCGATGATATTGAAAAAAAAAAAAATAGATATGCCTATAAAGGTGCAGCTTCTCATCCGGATTGTACAAATTAAAGAAATGTTCAACACACGCGCGTTCATATTGATTCAATTTTAGTGAATGGTGTAAATTAAGACCAGTTTTAATAATTTAGATTAATGGCAGGAAACTGTATTATTTGAAAATTTTATGAAGAAAATCATTAAAATACTTTTCCTCTTCTATAAAAACAATTTATTAAAACTCAATCGAAATTTTGTATTCCAAATCAAATCATTTATTGCAATTGATATTGTATACAAAAATTTTAATTATTATTATTATTTACTTTCAATTTTAATTATGGTATTTAAAAGTTCATAATGCGGGTGCACATAAACTATTAGCAATAAAAAGTGAATTTTAAGAGTTTAAAGTCATATGAAATTTTTACTTTTTTTAATGATGGAGGAGGTTAATTATAAATCAGCTTTCGATAGATTTCATCAGTTTAATTGCCGAAAAATATATAGTGTAATAACTAAAAAAAAACGTAAATATATAGTGTAAATTTTTAATGCTATAGTAATCGTATGGAATGTTTAACGTAACATTTATTAATATGAGAAATTTCAAAGATAAAATATGTTACATATATAAGACTTCCTTTCTATCCATTTTGAAAAATTTTTAAATGAAGATGTGCCTTTCGAAAGGGAAAAATAATTATATTAAAATATTTTAAAATGTAATCGAACCATGATTGCAACATATTGATATTTGCAGATATATATATACATTGAAGAAACACTCTGACACGAGCACAAAAAACAATAAGAATGATTCGTAATTCCATAAAAATGACGTAGTGTGCACATGCTTAATTCAATGTAATTGTTGGTACTTTGTTCTGATTGGTTGATTTTTTTAATTTGCTGGCTTTGGGTATTTTATAATTGTTTATTCGTTTATATCCAAACTGATAATCCAATGAGATTGGTACTCACTTTAAATGGGATAGAAGTTTTTATAGTATTCTGGATTCATATTTGTGTATTAATATAAAGTATGGTATTCAAAATATCCTATACATTTTCTTTAATATGCTTTAATGTTGAATACTTGAAACGTACCTCAGCAAAGTAATGTGTAATGGGTAATTAACACTAGAAAAAACATATTGTTTTCCTAAATTATTATATATATATATATTTAGACATCTGTAAAACAAGTAAACAATCAATTATTTTAATAATACTTTAAAGTAGAAAAAACTCTATACTCAAAAAATTCATGTAAATGTAATCTTATACAGAATATCTTTTTAACTAATTTTCTTCTTGAGTCGTTCAACCTCGTTTAGAAACTTAAAAATAATAAGAGTCACAAAACAAAATAAAAATTTAACATTTAAATATTATGCTTCAGTTCATCGTCCTTCAATGAGTTTAATTTTAGTTAATTACACACGAAAATAATGATAAATTAATCTTAAAGATTAGATTCAAAAGAATTGTTATTCTTTAAATATTGATATATAATAATTTGTTTGGCCTTATACAAAAGTTATGATTAATAATATTATACAATATTTGCATATTTGTCATCATGTAATTAAGCATATTCAATTTTTAATCAGAATTAGTACTCAAAATCATAAGACCAGAACCGCTAGAATTAAATATTTCCTTTCTGATTGTAACGCAAATCATTATTTTGTTGTACAAGTATGAACGCGAAGATTCATATAATACCAGAAATAATGGAAGCCTCCATAAATTGTACACCTCTTTTTTTTCATTCATACGATCAATTCTATTTTTATGCCCTATGGTAGGTACTACCAGAGGGTATATTAGTTTTGTCACTCCATTTGTAACACATCGAAATAATCGTCGTAGAAATGTTTTAAGGGTATGGTTGTGTCGGGAATCAAAAGTTTTATCGATTTATGCATGTCCGTCCGTCCGTCCGTCCGTCCATCCGTCCGTATACAAGATAACTCAAAAACGCGTCATCCGATTTGGATGAAATTTACAACGTGAGTTGCTTATTTATTAACTGCGTTTGGTATTGCATTTCAGTAAAATCCATCCAGCAGCAAAGTTATAAAGGAAAAACCAGGATGACCAAAAACTTTTGTCGTTTTTTTGTTAATGGTTTTCCGGATTTATTTGGAAAATTTATTAATCAATTTTGTTTAAATTAATTATATTGGTTAACTACATAAATAGACGATAGCATGTTAAATTTCAGTAAAATCGGTCTAAGGATAGTAAAGAAAGAAATAATCCTAGGAGAAAATAACCCTATTTATAAAGTTTTTTTGTAGTACTTTAAAAACTAATACACTGATTAGAATAAAATTTGCAGATTCGACTTATGCTATCAGTGTCTGGGTTACTGCAAATTAGAAAAAATTTTGAAAAGAAGAAACAAAGTTATGACGTTGAAATAATGTTAGTTTTGACAGTTTTTCTCTCCCATTTCTGCCATATAGGGTATCAAAAAATCGGCTATAGGCCAATTTTCAGTTACTATATGTTTCACATTAAGATAAGCAATAATTAGAACTGAACAATTTGTCAACGACCGGCTTTTATTCAAGGTAAATGAACATTATGGAAAAATCACCTTGAACTGAAAAATTGTATTAGGTATTTGCATTTTCATATAAAATTGTATGTTTTCAAAAATTTTCTTAGCTATTTTTTTAATTGGAAAAATATATATATATATATTAAAATATTATCGAAAGTTTTCAGATATATACACTATATATATATAGGCATTCCCAAGGGGCCCAGTTTAACTTTCTTTCTTATACAAATTGATCTTATAGTTTGATTTAAACAAATGTATATGATGAGAGAGAAAGGTGGTTTCAAAATACACGTTATAATTGTTTTTATCATCACACATCGGTTTCGATGAAATTTATGCGTAAAAAATAAGAAAATTAAAAAATAAAAAAACATCATAAAATTCCAAAAAGAAAATCAAGAGGGAAGGTAAAAAAAAATTTTCACAGAATTCAACAATTTTGGAATTATAGTGATTTGAAAATCGGTGAGAGATTGCAATCGCGTAAGTTTGATAATTACAAAACGTGTTGGAATATTATTTATAAATATATTTATTTTGTTTATAAACAATTTTCAAATCATGATCAAGGTGAATTGTTTTAGAAAGACTTTCACTTGGTTCAGAGACTTGACTTGTTTGAATACGAAAAGGTTGAAAATAATTTTTGTTTTATATTTATTATATTTATAATCAGTATTTTCACTTGTCAGTGCAACTAACCGTAGTAAATCATTCAAATATAAAAACAGCATGATTTCTTCATAGGAACAACATAAAAATGGATACTATAGGATAAAGTTAACATAGTATTTTACACTACAAAAGATATAACTGTTGCTTATTGAAAAAACATACTATTTTTTTTAAAGATTCCTATTTTTCCTTCTCTCGGTTAAGACAGTACCTAGAAAAAATTATGACTTTTTGTATGAGAATTTCATCTTTGTCATCATTTTGTAAAAGGTTTTAAAAATCAGTGATCGTCAACGACCCGTCGCTATTATTGATATAACTAAAACCGTTTTGTTTTTTGATTTTAGATGAACTTTATAGAATGAAATTTGAATTTAGACCCTTTTTTCAGTAGTCTATTCTAAGTATATGTAGCCGGATAAAGCTCATATTTTACCTAATGGAATAGAATAGAATTAAGTGTGTAATACATGAAATAATTTTACATTTTCCAGAATGTTTTTTTGTTATATCAATTGTGCCCACAGAACTGTAATTCCTATGTGTATATTTTTCAGATTACAAATGTTCATATATCACCTGAGTAAACGTAATATTTTCGCACACCCTAAAAATACTTCCTTCCAATTATATTCCCGTCAGGGGCTATAGGTAATTATATATTTCCTTAAATTCATTGTTCATTCACCTTTAAAAAAACCAAATCCAGTGAACCGTATCATTTTTTTTAATAGCATATATGCATTTTTTAACATGAACTACCAAACATTGAATGATAGTGCTTTTAGTTACGCCTTTTGATTACCGATGGTCATGTTCATGGGGTCGTTGTGAATACCTGTATGCACATAAGAATTTCCCACATTGTATATAATATTATGCCAATTTAAATATTCTTATGCAGAGATATAAATTTTCTACATGCAATGTAGGTAGACCATTTTTTTAAGTATTATTTTGAATATCAAAATTAGAAATTATATATTTATAAAAAAGAAAATTTTTTATCAATTAACATTAACATATAATTACTAACAGACGAGTTCCAATAAGACCTGATATTGATAGCTTGTTAATATAATTACATCAAATCTTCGATCTACATAAACAGGATCTTGTTTCATTTTCCAAGCGATTTTTTTAATCTAATTGGCAAAAAAGAAATATTAAAGAAGTATTTTAATTAAAGAACACGCGCCATATAAGCGACATTTTCTCGATCTATAATAAGTTAAGTACAGTTTAATTAGTTGTAATTACCTTTTTTGATCATGATGAATAAAAAATGAATTCATTCATACAAAGTATTTGAATTTCTTGATAAAAAGTTGTTAATAAATATGAAAAAATAACACTAATTAACATTTGAAAGACATTAAGTAGAAAACTTAACAAAACGAATAAGAAAATTTAAAGTGTTTACAAATATCACACTTAACATAATGTCATTATGACAACTATTACAAACTAGTTAATTAACTTTATTAAAATTACACTACAAACTTCTTATTTACTTACATAATTTTTATATTAAATAATTTTCCACACATTGTTTCTAATCGATTATTTTGAAGTAATTTTTTTAAAATTACAATCCATTCAAATATTCTCTATGATTATTATTGTTGTTGAAGTTTTCTGTCCCGTAGCGAATATAGTAACAAAATTTCTATAACAAAACATAACAAACAATATAACAATGGACGTGTAACCAAGTTCAAAGAATATATGACCGAGAAGTCATCCAACATAAAAAAATATATTTGTCAGTCAGTCATTGGCGGTAAAACGCATTACAACAAACTCAATAATAAAAACTTACAGTGAAAATTCGCGAATTAGATTTGAATTTGAAATTTAAATTTTAATATGAACGTAAAAATAAATTATGAAATGTTTCGAATTCATACAAATATTATTCGGTAATTGTTTTAAAGGATTTACAAAACATGAATTGGATACTCTCAAGGATTATGGATTTAATACAAATTATTCAAGAATGTCAGCATTAAGTACAAGAAATTGTGCAATAGAAAATCATTCAAAAAACAAAACTGATTGGATTTTACGTTATTCAAATTCGGAAACAGATTTTCATCCATGGAAACAGAATAAAGAGAAATTTTCACAATTCGATTTAGTACCATGGCGAAAACATAAAATCGATTTAGATCTAGTAGATCCGAAATTATTAAAAGTTTATCGGAAAAATTTAAATAAAATTGCTAAATTAGAATCACGTAAAAATCAACGAAAATTAAAAAGAAATAAAATGGAATCAGAAAAACGTTTAATACGAATTCGTTTAGTGTTTGCATTTGAATTGCGTCACAGAAAAATGAATATTCTTAAGAAAAGTGCTAATAGTCCTCCGAGAATTTTTATAAAACGTTCAGAAAATCTTCGATTATATTCTAGGCATTTTATTCAAAATTATGGATATTTGAATCAAAAATATAAAAGTGTTGCTTTAGTTAATCGTAACGATAATAAATTTATGAGAATTTCTTGTTATGATAAAATTTATCGCGGGAAAATTTCTAATCTTAAGAAAGTGCCATGTAATAAATGTAAAGAAAATTTCAGAAGGTAAGGCAATATTTCGAAGTGGGTTTTAATCGTTTAGTGATATACTTATCTCGAAAGTACATATATCTTTAAAAGTATCAACACATGATCAACCAAGAGTAGATTGTAAAGAGTGAATCTGAAAAATATCCGCAGTTCGGGAGTGTACAATGCTTTTAAGCTACAGTTCTGTTATGCACAAGTTAAATACACTTCAAATTTCAAAGATTCAACATAATTCAATTAATACGGGTCAGAAAATTGCGCAAACCCATACAGTAAAAATCAATACTAATTCCTAAAAATCCACCTTTGTTCATGTAAACGCGAAGAATTCACTTAGGAATATTCTCTAAAACCATAAATTTCACCCTTAAATTTATCAAGCTGAAATTTTTGTGACCATATTCATTGAGGTGTACCTAATTTGGACAATACAACTTTGCTTTTCTGTATAGAACTCTATACAAATGTGAAATTTTGCAAGATCGGTCAATTAGGTATAAAACTGACAGGAAATACAAT
Organism: Xylophagus ater; assembly: GCA_963422695.1. NCBI lineage: Eukaryota > Metazoa > Arthropoda > Insecta > Diptera > Xylophagidae > Xylophagus > Xylophagus ater. The sequence goes on from OY730478.1 coordinate 8,272,880, forward strand.
AAAAATGTTGTTCTCGATTTTTATGTCAAAACACCCGAGTTTTAGAAATTTTTGATATACATATGTACTTCACTAATTAACGATCCAGTGATTTTCCTTTTCAAAACTTTTAAAATAGTTCCAGTCATGTCATTGAATTTCCCCGAAAATCTTTGTATTTGATTACTTTTAAAATATTTTTTTAAAAAAAATGTTAAAAAAAAAACATATTTCTTTTCTGTTTAACATAATTTTAAATTAATTTTTAATTTTTTAATATATTTATAATATTGTTGGGAAAAAAGAAAATTGAAAAAACTGAAAGAGCGTGAAAGCATATCAAAACATTATAAATGTTAAACCAATTCTGTACCAAATTAAACCGAGCAGCACCGAAAAAATGAAATAAATTGACAAAAACATGGTTTAAAGCCCTTTTTAGGAAAATGCAAAATAATTTTGTTTTTGACGGTATTTGTTTAATTTTAACAACTTTATATTCTAATGTTAATAACGAAGAAATATTGTAAGGAAATGTAAACAAAAATTAAAATAAGTATATTGAAAAAATTAATATTTAGTATTTAATAATAAGAAAATAAAATAATATTAATAAAAATTTCCTTTTTCTTAAAAATAAATGAAAAAATATTGTGTAACGAAGCAGCCTAAAAATATTGGTCATATAGCTTTTTGCAGAAGAAAAATAGGTAGTAATTACAAAAAATAGTTGACAACACTACAGAATTCATAATCCTTATTTTTCCAAAAATAAGACTGTTATTAGACTCAGATAGTAACCAACAGTATCTGAAAAGAAACTGAAAATACTCCATTGTTTTTCCAAAGAAAACGTAAAATACCATTTTAAATTTCGCCTAAATGTATGCAATTTTAAAACTGAAATTGCATGATCCAACTTTGGTTTCTGACTTTTAAAACAAAATAAAACACACAAATTTAACGCAATGTAGTATTTCTATTTTGTTAATCACAAATGTTATGTATTTCAATAATTATGAAAAATAATATCAATTAAATGGCCACCTCGGAGCCTTCTGCAGCAACTGATCCTTTCGAGGTAATTCTTGATGACTTTTTCGTGAATTTCGGGCGGTATCTCGACAATAACGTGGCGAATGTTGTTTTTTAGGTACCCCAACGTTTTGGGTTTGTTGGCGTAAACACGACTTTTAACGATACCCCACGGTGTTAAGTTGCATGATCTTGGCGGCCAGTTGACACCACCAAAACGTGAAATAATGTGACCGCATAAGATTCAAAGTTGCACCCGCTGTGTGTCAAGTCTTGTTAGAAGCACATGTCTTCCATATCAATATCATCGATTTCGTGCCAGAAATAATCGATTATCATGTCACATTTTGGCCATGTACTGCCAACATAGGAAACTCAAATTGGATCACCCTATACTTTAAGAAATTTTCATTTTAAAAACTTGAAAAAGCTTTTACTATTTTCTAATTTAAGTAATTTTCTTTCATTTCTCTTCAATAGAACAACAGTTGGATGCCCAACAAGACCACTTAATGATTCGAAAATGCATTCACATGTGGACCCGTTCGATTCTGTCCACTCAGGTAATATGTCATCATTGGAACGACCTGGAGGTGGTGCATTAGCTTTACATTATGCAGCTGCCAGGGGATGTATAGATTGTGTTCGTTTACTTGTTGAAGCATCTACAGAAATTAGGTAAGCTCTAACTAATTACTCGTACACGCTTTTAATTATTTTAATTATTGAGCAAGTAGTCCATAAAATATAAAAAAATATGTTTGCCCTAACAACAAAATTGTTATACTATGTACGTTAAAAGAAAAATACTAAAACCTATAAAGCGTAACAAAACAAACACAAACTGATGATTATTCCAGTTTCTAACCGTGGTAAGCTGCAGAAGAAAAATCGCGCCGATTCAATGAAATTTCTTTTAAAATTCTAATAAAAAAAAAGAAAAAAAACTGGAACTTGAAACACGAGTTCTCGACCACATGAACACCATTGAGACGAGTTTTCCAAACTAAATGCATTTTCTTCATTTTAAATAGTTTTAAAATAGCGGATTTTTTTTTTAATTTTATAATATAATGCATTTTATTTTTTGTTAATTATTTTGATTCGAAATAGTTTTTAATTTTTTCCAAATCCAAATATTTTTTTTATTATTTCTTAATTATTGAAATTTTTCATAACTCTATCTCACAAAATGTGACTTCATCTTTATATTACTTTCCAATAGTAGTTTCGCGCAAGTTTCCTATTTCTAATTGGAATTTGAAAAAAATTATAATTATGATAATTGCATAATGAAAAATTAATGAAAATATAAAGAAATATATGGAAAATTATAAAGCACAAATAGAGCATACCGAAAACTTTAGTGGTTGAGCATTATACGATAACAAAAAAAACCACATATATTCCAAATTAATTATGTTGATATCTTGTCACATCTGAAAGATTTTTGATGGAATGTGATAATTAAATGGAGTTTTAAGGAAAAAATAAGACTATAGTTTTATCAGTAATAAAATATGCAATAGAAACGCATTCGTAATATATTCGCGAAATGGAAATTAAAATTGAAATGTTTTAAAAAAAAAAAGAAAAAATTATATTATTTAAAAATGTGCATTTAATTATTTGCTTAGTTTGGCATAAATTTATTTATGAAAATTTACTGTTTTTTTTTTCTGAATAATTTAAAAATAGGAGAAATTATAGCCAAAGTTTTGAATAAATTAAAAGAAAATCTACTAAAAAGATCAAATTTGATATTGTTTATAATTAACCTGAATCATTTTTATAATTAATTAGATTAGATAGTTCATATATAAATAAATAAATAACTATATGTCGTACAAAATATCCCGAGGAAAACTTTGTTAAATCTTAATCGTTTTTGACTGGCAATTAATTAGTTTATCTTCTCTACAAAAAAAAATAAACTTTCAAACTTTATCAGAAATACTTGTACTATACACCCAACGTAGTTTAGTAATAAATGTCAGGATTATATTACCATAGTGGGAATATACTAGCAAATAGCAAATAGCACCTCGTAACCGTTACTAAAAATGTTGCCAATGATTTTCCTAGACCTAAAGAATAAATTTGTTGTATATTTTGACTGTTTTTAGGGAAATTAGAGTATACAATTGCGCTATTAAGGAGACAAGAGTTTTACATTATTCTTTATTACAGAATTTTTATTTTTTTTTAACTCCGCTAAAATATAGTTAATATAAGAAATTACTTATTATCTTAGTAACGGCTCAACAAATTTTTCAATTCACTATAAATTATCCTGGCATACACGATTAAAAATGGAACGTTTCCACCTTTTGGTTCGTTATTATTTGGGTAGTTAATGATTTTCAAATACACAAGAAATGGTCCTCGAAGTTAATGTTTTTAGGTCACTAAGGGTAAATTCGCGCTGGCATAACTTGAAAGCCATTAAAATTGATGACTTTTTTTAACAGTGTAATACAACTTTTAAAAGTTCTTCATTAAAGGTTGTTTAGTTTTTTATTAAACAACATTTAACTATATTTTCCTTTTTAAAATATATAAATATTTGACGAAAACACAAATTCTAAATAATATTTTAATACATAAATCATTTTTAATCATGCAATTTTATATACTATTAAAATACCTATTAAAATATAAATAATTTCTCATCTCGTTTTATTAAGTTTTCAATTCATTCCAAATAATATAAAAACTATTAATATAAAGACTTATAAAATATAGCAAAAAAATTATTCAGTGCAACATGTTTATAAGCAACTAACTAGTTCATATCATTAAAAAAAAATCATGTACAAAAAGAAAGAAGAAAATATGTATGAGCTAAGATGATCTTTATACGATCACCACATTTCTTTTTCGAAAAGTTTCAACACTTTTACGTGTATGTATTTATTTCACATATGATAAATATATATAGAAGCACTTAAAAAGTTAATTTTACTATCCAACTTATACTGAAATAATATTATTTAAAGATCACATCATAACAAAAAAAAAAAAAATTCCGCTAGCGGCATACAAAACTGTTTCTATGGTTGCATGGTATTCGCGATCGGTTAGTTCAGGTGTACAGATCGGTCAGTCAGTTAATTTTTGTGATATAAATGTTATAGAGTGGAATTCAAGATAAAAAAATCGATCTTAATAAAGTTCTAAAATATTTTCTCTAATTAATTAATAATTACTTTTTTCTGGTGTTTAATGATAAACATTATTAAGATCAATTATATAATGTGACATGACTGTTCTACGACAATTGTTATTAATTTTATAAAAGAAAAAGTTTCATACTTTTGTAATTATTGTTTGTTAATCATTTAATTATTATTTATGCATAGTGTCGTTATTAAGAAGTCGTGGCAATAATTATTTATGATTTTAAAGTTATGTTCGGTTTTATAAAGTAATATTATTTGAACTGTGTACAACTGAGATTACATCACATATATAGACTTTTGTGAGACACAACAATTTTCTTCACTTGTTACTAAATCAAAATATACCTAAAAAGTGTAATAGTGTTTCTTCATGGAAATTCTTTTGTAACAGTTTTTTATGAAAATGAAATTTTTTGTTCTTAATTAAATGTTAATTACAATATATTATTACAATATTTTAGATACTTTCATTTAATTGAAAGTTTATATTAAGAAATTATTATCAGTTTTTTTTTTTCTCTAGTTCATTATATTAAAAGTGATTTAAATAGTTTTGTGTGAACAAATTATTATAGAAACATTTTTATTTTTTCAAATGTTATAAAAAGAAAATATATATTTTTTTTTTAACAAAATGTCTATTGTTTCTTATCGAAAGTGTAAAAGTAAGAGTAAATCTAGTTCTGATATACGATCAGTTAGTGAATATGATCATAATGATAAAGATGATACAATTGAATCAAGTCCAGATAAACAATTTATTGGAAAAGAAAAAAATAGTCGACATACTCTTGTGAGGTAATAATTAGTTGTGTTATAATTGAAATTTTAAAGATCTAAGAAATAAGGTCAACCAATTGATTCAATATTCAATTCTGAGTAAAATTTCAAAAAATCTTAAGGATATTGTATATAGAGCTTTCGTTAAAATTCTAAAAATTTATGAAGGCTCACCCAGAATCTATGAGTTCAAATTTTAAGCTCGATTATCTCAAAACAAAATTATCAAAGTCGGTAATCGCGATATTTAAAAAACATCTCGACTGAACTAATTCCTCAATTTAGAGGCAGTGTTTGAAAATTTTTAATAAATTAAATCAAACAGTCAACAATTTTATATGAAAAGTCGAATTTTATTGACAGAAAGTCTACGCTTCCTTTAAAAACATAAAACAAAATCTGAATCGATGATGACATTATTATATTCTAGCTTACCCGAAAGATGCTGTCCTGTTCAAATTTCAATAAATTTGTTTGTGATCGTTTATTGGATTTGTAAAAAGCTATTAAATTAAACAAAGTAAAAATTAGAAAAAAAAAAACGTATTTCTGCTATAAAAATCCCATTGAAGAAAAGCACTTTCAGATTTTCCAGAATTTTCCAGTTTTCCGGGCAAATTTTCCCATTTTTCTTTCCGTAGGAACCTTATTCGGACTACTACGAACATTTTAATAAAAAATTGATTCAAATCGGTTCAACCGTTCTGAAGTTATGCGCTTACGAACAGCATTTAATTTTTATTTATATAGATTGCAAATCTAAATAACTTCGATTTCGATACTTACTTATCGCAATACAAATTCCTGGAGTCAAATGTACTCTCTTAATCGTAACACTTAAAATATATCCTTATATCCTTACAAATGTTCTATAAAAAGATGTAGACTAACATTACGTACATATATTATTGTGTCACAAGAAATTTCTTGAATACTTTTAAGTAATAAAAGTTTATACAACTTGTTTTTAAGAAATAAAATAAAAAAACAAGTCTTAAATAATATTTAAAAATAGTTCCATTCACCTACTTTTAGATATTTTAGTATATATTTTCAAATATCAGAAATCAACAACCTTTAAAAAATGTTTTTACTAATTGTGAATGAAATAAATTCCTATGAATTTATAGCCATTAAGAAGAAGTCACATAAGGTATAAAATATTGTTAAAAGCTTTTGATTTAAACATTTTAGAAGTTTCACACAGTCTTTCACGCAATATGTGACATTTTTATTATAATTTTAATCTTTAAATTATTCATATACAAGTTAATTCAGTCGTACTTCTGATTAAAATGGCATCAAATATAGTAGATATATGTTATACTACAAGTATTTAGTAGAAAAAAATTAATACCTTATAAATATTTATAAATACATATTAAAATTGATTTAAATTAATTAAATTTAAATAAAGAAATGTTAAAATATTATAGAAACTGTCTAAAAATAAATAAAAAAATTGTTGTTTTAAGAAAATATTTATTATTAGGAAATTAATTTTTATACTATAAAATCCGTATTAGTTTTTGGAACTATGATGAAATTCAAACATGTTACGCGTCACTTAATATAAAATATTTTTATTTTATTCTGTATTTATTAATTAATTTATTAATTGCATTTACGATAAATTAGTAAAGATGAGAAACAACTTGCTCCTAATTCACACAACCGGAAAACGGATAAAATATGAGGTTGTTGAATTATATCGAAGAAATATTCCGGATAGTTTTTTCTATTATTTAAAAAATAAGTTTACAATTTCTATTGTAAGTTATATTTTAGTTAATAGGTATGGTTTTTTTGATGAATTCTTAAAATTGAAACTATTTATCGAAGACAGAAGCAATATAGACTCACCACATGCAGTCGTCTACTAATTATCACATATGACAAAGAAAATTTCTCCTTTTCTTTTTGGATAATCGAATATATCCAATTTTTCTCTAATATCATTCAGACCTTCGATAGGGTAGCGTGCGGGTTCGGATTTGGACTCCAAAATGTCTTAAAAAAATAATAATAAAAACATATAAAAGATATATTTGTAAAACGGTATTTAGCAGGTGATTGACATATGTTTTGAATGAATACAAATTAACCAGAATCAATGAAAATGTCTAGCACTAAACCGGAATTCAAATCTGAGCTTATTGAAGACGTTATATTGTATTTTTATAATTAATTTATCCAAAACTATTATATTAATTTAAGTTATATCAAATCAATTCGCGAATTTATTTCTCCATAAGTCAAATTAGTCAATAATTTTAATAAATTTCAAGTAACATACTTGTATGTAAGAGTCAATTATTGATTTGAAAAAAATAAGATTTCCCACATATATCTTATGATCTCTGACCATTTCTTCCAATGTTCTATACTCGATTAATTCTTGACTACAGAATGGTATACTTTTTTTTTATTAGCCAACTGTAAGACTTAATCAATGCCCATAAATTGAAGAATTTCATAGACTTATACAGAAATACAGCAATCTTCTTGTTACAAGATTTATAATTTAATGCAGCTCTTTTCTCATTTAAATTTAAATGTTTAGCGTGTAAAAACTTAATAAATTTTAATAACAAGAAAAAATCCGTTAAAACTATTTATTTACTATATAGAAAAACATATAAATGTTACTACTATAGATATTGGCATCGAAAAGTTCAATGGCAATTTCAAAGTTTCATGTTAAAAATCGGAATGCATGTTCTTCGATCATAAACAATTAGTTATTTTATTCGTCTGATGTCTTATGTTATTAGTTTATGAAGATTTTCTATTTTCAAATAAATCTAATATTGACTTTTTCATTGGAAAATATTAAAATTCAATAAAAATCGAAGAAAAATTTAATTTTGAAATTCAATACAATACCTAATTTGTATTGGGAATTTTTCTTGACCAAAATAAGATAGTTTAGTTTAAATTAATTATGTTGGTTAAATACGGAAATAGACGATACCACATTAAATTTGAGCAAAATCGGTCAAAGGATAATGAAGAAAAAAATAATCCTAGGAGAAAATAAGTCGGTCCATAAAGTTTTTTTGATGGACTTTAAAAACTAATACACCGGATTTAAATAAAATTTGCAGATTAGACTTATGCTATCAAGGTCTAGGCTACCTACAAATTAAAGGAAATTTTGAAAAGAGGAAACAAAGTTATGAAGAAAAAACCTTAAAATATTGTTAGTTTTAACAGTTTTTCTCTTCCATTTCTGCCATAGGGCAATTACTATATGTTTTTACATATTTTTTTAAAATATTTTTAATAAGATAAAAATAATTAAATATATATCTTTAAAAAATTTTTTTATAATTAGTGTATGTATGTAGTTGAGTGTATATTTAATAATTTACGCTAAAGTATAAAACTTTAAAAAAACTGCTATATGAAAGCCGCTCATAACTTTTTAAAAACTTATAATCGGTTAATTTTTTTGTGTTTTTCTTTTTCATAAATTATAAATTTTTTCATTCAATCTGCAGATGATTCCATCCATTTTGCAATTAATGTGAAAGTAATTTCTTTCAATTGTTATACATATGTGTGTAAGCTTAACATTACAGCGATGTAACTCTTTCACTTTATTTATGCTCAAATGATTGCGCACGCATTCATTTCGATATTATGATTAATAAATAATATTTAATAATAAAAAGAGGAAAAAAAATGTTTACTTGAATTTTGGTATTTCAAATAAATTCAATCAAAACCGAACATTTTAATTAATATAGTAATTTAAAACATTAAAAGAAAAACATAAAAAAATTTCTATGCGGTTTCGGTAAAATGAATTCATTTACAAAAATTTCTAAATTTTTTGGGGAATCTTCGATTTGTTAAGAAAAAAAAAATTAAATTATTTATCTAATTGTCGTAATGTTGTACAAATTTATGGTCATCAGTACTGAAATGCATTTAAAAATTAATGACAAAATATTTATCAAAGAAAACTTTAAGCTCATGTACATTTTTTTTTTTAGAAAAACGAAAATCATTTCCACTTTTTCTTCTAGCTCGTTATTAGTGTTTGTACAAAAATACTGTACCTATAATACATGTATATTTGAGTGCGTTCTACCAAAAAGTATACAATAAGGAGAGTTTCCAATTTGTGCGCGTCTGCAAGCGCTATCGCATTATTAGTGTTTGTTAAAATGACTCTGTGTGATATAAAATTTCATGTATTTACAGCTTTGCAGCGCAAAAGTTTCATCAATTTGTATGGAAATGATAACATGTGGTTCTACAAACACCAATAATAAGATATCTTGTTTACAGTCTGAAAATCAGAGCCACATGGGCCACATGAGAATAAAATTTGACAACTCTAAGGTGTTGTAGGCTTTATAATTGTGTGCATACGAATATCTGAATACATGAAGCTTTTCTCAAAATATTATTAATTTGATGTATTTTTATTTGAAATTATGGAGAAATCCTGAAAAATCCCAAACAATCCCGAAACAAAATCTAAAAACATTTCTTTTGATTGTTTTCAGATGTACCAGCATAGTTGGAGTTTTTTATCGATTTTCCATAACAATCCTTTTAATAAATTTGTTCCTATCACAAATTTATCGTGTTATAAAAGAAATGGAGTATTTCGATTCTTTGACTTTTTTCGAAACATATTTATTTCCTCGCCTTGTAATTTTTGAATCCAATTAGAGCATCAATTAAAGCAATTATTTTCTATTGTTTAATCACCAAGCTATAATTTGGAAGCCCCACGTAAGAACCTCCAAGTTACAAACATTTGTCAATATGTCAAAATTGTACATTTTGCTATTTTGACTAGATCCTTATTCAAGTCTTTACTATTTATTATGGTTTTCAATCGAAGTTCTAGTAATACCATTTTTAATCTAAACTAGTTCTGATATATAATATTTACACAGAATCTAGATTTCTATAAGAATAATCGAGTACTAACTAAAGTTTACACTAATAAACTAGTTTCATAGAATACGGAATATATATTTTTGCACTAGATTCTTTGAAATCGGTTTTAAATCTACCGGTTTCTATCAATCAATTTAATAATAATGTAAAACTAATAAACTAAATAATTTTAATAATAAATAGTAAAAAACAAAAATTTTCTAATGACTATGTTTTACCGTGTAAATTTGTGCAATAATGAAATACAATCCAAAAACGTAAAGATATTTTTTCTTGAACAGGTTTCATTTCTTTCCTATACGAGATTATGTTGTTGTGTTCCATGGTTGAGATCATTTTCATAAATGTTCATCTAACAGAAATATAATAAAATCTAGGTTAACAGAATTTCTAGTTCTTATATGACAATTAATTACCAAAGGGGATCATGAAACAGAAAAGAAGATGCCATATCATGTGTTATATATATATATATATTTTAAACCTGTCAGCAAATTAAACAAAACAATTATATATCTTATTTAATTTCCTCTTAAATTACTTTATTTTTTAGATCAGTTTTATAAATGATCTTAATATTTCTTATAATAATAAAAACACTTTGCCAATATTGAATAAAATCTTTCATGCAGAGGCATATCCAAAAACTGGCAGCTTAAGATTGTAAAAAATATGAATTAAAACATTAAAACTTATTACCACGATTAATGTCCACAAACACAAAAAATATGAATTTATGAATGTATTTGAATTTCTTTTTTTCCAGAAATTACAAATATCATAATAAAAATTTTAACTTCCGTATATTTTGTGCAATTTATACTTTCTTCGCTTTTAATTTTTCGATCTTTTTAAAACGAAGACGAAAAAACTGTATCTTAAAACAACAAAATTTTAATGATCGATATACGGTAAATAACTAAAAACTTTGCACACACAGGTCTAATGATGAAACATTAAATAGTTAGCATGAAGATTTCAACAATTGCTTACTATAACTTCATTTAGTGTAATGAAACTATTGAAGTTCCTAATTTGGATAGTATAACATGAATTGCAAAAGTCCTTTCATATGTAGAACGTCTTATTATGTTTGAAATTATTTAATTTTATATAAGGACATGCACGAATGTTGTACGAGTGTTGTTGGTTAAGAGAATGTCTTGTACATGTCCATTGTATTAAGGATCAGTAAAGTAAATCGATTTTTTCTTATATAATTTAATAGTTTATCTTGTTTATCGCTTAAATTATAGAACGAAATTCGAAAAATCAACGGGGCTACAAGCGGTTCTACCGTTACGTATCACGAAAAACTTTAAACAAAATTATCTCCAAACTATACCTTTTCGAAGTTGGAGTGCAAGATCACTTAAAAAATATTCATTCGATTGACTTTTCATACATGATTGACTTTTTATATCCATCTACATAAATATTTTGCTCATATAACTTGACCCTAATTTTAAAATGATATTGTTTAATCAAATCACCTTAATTACATCATTATCACAAAAATTGTTCATCAAAATCGTAATATCTTTCTAAATGCTGCAATTTTTTTTCAATTTAGCATTATTTTTTCTAAAACTAGATTTACTTACTCCCTTAATAGTCATATGCAGTCACGAATTAACAGATCTGTTGGAACCAAATTAAACCTCTAAGAGTTTCAAAATGGAAAATTTTACCTTAGAAACTTCAAAACAGAATAGTTGCCTTGAATCAAAGTGTCGATTTGACTTGGGATTCGAAAGGATTTCAATTCATACAAAATTTAGCTAAATTGATAATATTTCAACAAAATTATTTTTAATAACACCATAATTGCTTTTTTAGTAGATTTAATGTTATTTCTAAACTAAGAAAATTACATTCAAAATCAAAATTCCACATTTCGTAGAGTAAAATGCTGCGAATTAATTCTCTAATAAATCCTAATTTAGTAATTTGGATAAAAATTTTGAAATCAATTTTACTAAATTTAGTCTTAATTGAGAAATGTTATATTTTTTTTTTTTCTTTCTAGTGCAAATACACAAATGGACAATGATGTAACTCCAGTGTATTTAGCTGCACAAGAAGGACATTTGGAAGTGTTAAAATTTCTGGTGCTTGAAGCTGGCGGTTCATTATATGTACGGGCACGTGATGGGATGGCACCGATTCATGCGGCTTCACAAATGGGTTGTCTGGATTGCCTTAAATGGATGGTAAAGAAATTTTTTATGATATTTTTTTTTGTTCTCAAATAATATTCAAATAAGAAAAACTGAAAAAAGCTTGTAATCATTATCCATAGATACATAATTAATACCTCATTAAAATCTATGATCGATATATATTATGATATTTTTAAAATCGAAACTTGTTTTTTTATTATGGAATTATGTTACAGATTATATCAAGTTTTAAGATCAAAATAAGATCATATATAGTAAATTGTGATGAAAGGTGAATTCCATAAGAAAAAAACACAGCATTTGTATACAGTTAGTTAGAATGTAAAGAAAAAAAAAGCACATATAGTACAATCTAAACCAGTAAGTTGCAATTTGGCCGCGTAATTCTGGTATTTACAATCACTATTAGTGATATTGAGTTTAGAGTAGAACTCATTTCGGTATTTTGAAAAAAACAAAAATGATGAAAATTTTCCATATTATATAATAACATTTTCCAGAGATAATTTTCCATTTTAGTTCTGCATAATATTTCTGATTGTATCATAAGACTTCCGTTTATTTGCGATTTTCACATTAAAGATCATCATAAAATGATTAATTGTACATACTTAAATTCATTCGGAGAAATTTTTATATATTTTTTTTTCTTTTGTTTATTTTAATGATCATATTTGAAATTAATTTTATTAAATTTTTTTTTTTTATTGAAATCTTCTTCAATCGAAAATATAAGAAAAAGTTCATTTTCTATTAAATATAGCGAAAGCTTAATGAATAAACATTAATGATGGCCAAAAAAAGAAAAATATGAATTTTCTATTTTTATAAAAAAAAAAAATACCATTTAATTCATGAAGATCACAAGATCACTTGAACCGTTTTTTTTTTCTTTCTTTAAAAACGATCAACATTGTATGTCCGCTAAATTTGATATCAATTCTCAATCAGATGGAAAAAGATGTCAAATAAAATAACAGATATTTTCTTGATTTTTTCAACAAAAAAAATATATTAAGTATATAAGAATTGATCATTGACTTGATTCAATTCTATACACGATCATCCTCGCGCCAATTGATCAGTTACTTTGTATTAGAAAAGAAATTCTAATCATACAAAACGAACATGTTGTGTGTGAGAAGCGAGTTTATAATGATGATAAATTTTCTTAAACTTGTTTTATGCAATTTCTTATAAAGCGCATTATTAAAATATTGCAGTTTAAATTGTAATCTTGTAACTGTTAACAAATGTTGTTTCCCTATCCACACCGATGATAATATTATTCATGTTTTTTTGTATCAAGAAACCAGTTTAGTTTAGAGATCTTGATTAATTTATAAATTCGCGAAAATACGGCCTTGACTTTTATCATATGTATTATGTTTTGTTTTATCATTTCTGGTTTGATATTAAAAGGCCATATATAGCATCACATTCATTTTAAACTTTCTATTTTGTTTTCTTTGTTTTTTTTTGTGTTTTTCTTACAGGTTGAAGACCAAGGTGTTGATCCCAATTTAAGGGATGGTGATGGTGCTACTCCACTTCATTTTGCTGCTTCTCGCGGTCATTTGTCAGCTGTTCGATGGCTACTTAATCATGGTGCAAAATTATCTTTAGATAAATATGGTAAAAGTCCTATAAATGATGCTGCCGAAAATCAACAAGTAGAGGTACATATTTATATATTTTAAAATAGAAATAATATGTAAGGAATTTCCACGGCATTCATTCTTCCTCTACTCCTTTATAATATTTAGTATGGGAATTAAATGTCTTCGTTTTTCTTGCAATTCTTGTTTCAATTTGATTAATTGTTGTCAGTAACGATCAGGGCAAACTGTTTCAGCAACTCATAGTACACCACGCCTGACTGCAGTTGACCAAGGCGTCGTTATTTGCCTTTGTTTGTCTGAATCGCCTAAGACAATTTCTACAGAAATATCTCTTAGAAAACGATGACTTTTAACTCCCATAACCAATAAAATTTTATTTTACTAAGAACGACCAAAACGCATAACTTATCGTTTATTCAATTGCGGCTAACATTATTAATTAAATACCATTCATCCCGTTTCGGTCTTTAACTAATAATTGAATGAAGTTTAACTGCAATTGATTAACTAACCACCACAGAACTGTTGTAATTTTCCAATCTATTTCTAGTGTCTTAATGTATTAGTACAGCATGGCACATCAGCTGATTATACTCGTGACAAAAATAATTCCAGACAAAAAACGAATTCGAAATATAATAATAATAATCATAGTAAAAATAATCGCAATAATACAATAATGTCGAAATCATCAACTGCTAGTTCTGATGTTGAACCATTTTACTTACATCCACCAACAGTACGAAAAAATGCTGAAAGTACTTATAGTCAATCTAGATCTACACCAGATAAAATTTATGGTAGTGTTGTTCCAAATGATGGATTATATGTGAATCCTATGCGAAATGGATCATTAACACCGCCGTCACCAAATGGTAGTGTATCGGGTGAATCATTTTTCTTACATGATCCACAAGAAGTGATTTATAATCGTGTAAAAGATTTATTCGATTCGGATTGTAGTAGTAGTCATAAGGATAGTCATCAAAATTCACATCCAAATGCTCTTACAGTTCAAGTGGAGGTGCATTCAAGTAGTAGCGGTGCTGGTAGTGGTTCTGATGAATCTTTATCAATTCGTTCTAGTACAGAATCACCGAAGAATATTACAAATCGAACAAATCAAAAAAAAACCAATAATCTAACACATGATCATGATTATGAAGATATTTATTTAGTTCGAGAAGAAGCAAGAAATGCTAAACAGCAAAAATATATGAATGGAAGAAGTCGATCAAGGGATAGCGGATCACATAGTAGATCAGCTAGTGCTAGTTCAACAAGAAGTAATGATATTATTGTGCAATATAGTAATCATGTAATGAAAATTTGTTTTTTATTTTTAAATAATTCTTTTTAAATTAATATTTTTCTTTCTTGATATAAACTTTCAGAATTTAAATAATCGCGATTCAGTACGTAAACGAAATAAAGTCAATACGAATAATAAAAATGGAAAATATGATTCTCCAAGAAATTCGATGGAAATGTTCACACCGAAAAATGTTAATATGAAAAATCAAATTAATAATAGTGTTAAAAGTGATACATACGAAACTGTATGTCCACCAGAAGATATTGTTGAAAGAACAAAACAAGCCAATCGAAATTCGACTATTCAAAATAATTTAGTAAGTCCAAATAATACACGATTATTGAAACGGGTTGTTTCTGCTCCTATACCACAAGCCGAACCAATAGGTAAATTGATTTATGTTTGATTTGAAAGAATTATTTTATTAAAATTGAAAATTTAGTGACAGGCCCACCGCCGCCACCTTTACCACCACCACTTAAAGCTCCAGCATCAAAATCTTGTTTATCAGATACGAGTAGTTCAACAAGTAATAATACTATTAATTCTGATCCGTTAGATTCTGATTCTGGTTTAGAAGTCGTTGAAGAACCAACCCTTCGACCATCTGAATTGGTTCGTGGAAATCATAATCGAACAATGTCAACAATATCTGGTAAGTGATATTATTTAACAAAAATAAACATAAGTAAATAATTGTATGTAATCAATTTTAAATAGTTAATAACCTTTTAAACCAAACCCCATAAATACTCGTATTAAGTTTCTATTCAATAATAAGCAAGTTTTCAAATCACATGTGTAATTAATTGCAATATTGTTATCGTATAAATGAAAGTAGATCCAATTATGCATAAATATGGTATTTGTAATCTTTAATTAATTTCCAAACTGTCAACTTTCAATGTTATAACTATAATGGTCATTCGGTGGATATTTGAAGTTGTTTGGACAGCTTTCTCAGCTTTCCTCCTGCCGTGTTTTTATTTTTTATTTTTAATGGGGAGCTTAATATCATTTAGGTGAATTTTTTTTTCTATATGTTCCCACAAATGCAGTTTACTTTTAATCATAGTCGTGCGTAAATATCATAATGAACTGTATTGGACGTACTTTATCTAGTATCGATTTTATATCGTTTTTAAGTGAGTTCTTAATCTTATTATAATATAAAAAAACAAAAAATTAAGGGTATTGTTCTGTGCGGCTATAACTTAAGGATGTTTAAATTTATTTGGCTCTAATCAGCTGTGAAAATATTCAATGGCTTTCTGTAAGCATTTGAAGCTTTTTTTGTTCATCAAAAGAGATGGTTCTTCTTAAACATTTGAGAAGTGGTTTACTTACAAGAACATTTAGCCTATGATCTGCAGCATAAAGAAAAATAATAGTGAATAACTTTGGTTAAATGATTATTAAAATTAGTATAAAAAGAAATGTTTAAACTTTTCGAACTTTTTCAATATCGAATTAATTTTGTAGGCGCACATCGTGGGACCTGTGCATTATGAAGATGCGCCTGCAAAATTTACATTTTTTTTATATACATATGTATTTAATTCGAAAGCTATATTTTAAGATAACTAAGGCTTCTTGATTTTAATGAACTATCGATATAGTAGAGTGGTCCATCGGTATCGGTCTGCCCTTGTGATAAAAATCAAGCAATAAATTTTAATGATTTCTTATCGAAGTTCACGTTACCACCTTTTATTGTTGTTTTCCAAATAAACTCGAAAGAAATTAATGAGAAGATATAATTAAAAACTTTAATTAGAAAACTCATAATGTCTCCTTTATTTAAATTTACTTGTAAAAACTACTATATGCTTCGTGACGCGTAAAATCAACATATATTTCGTTAATAAATTAATTAAAAAAAAAAAATAATAACAAATAAAATGAAGATAAATAACTGCATTTGAATTAAAAGTACAAGAAATATAAAATGAAATCATCAGATTTTATAAAAATGGTGCACCATTTTTATATGCAAATAACTGTTGATCGTAAAGAACTAGCCAATTGCACTGTATAATAAAAAATCCAGCTATATACAGCATAATATTTTCATGTCCAGTTTTCATATAGGTACATAAACCTGTTTCTTGAATTTACGAAAGGAAATTGCTTTCACTTTGATCAGTTTTTGTGCTTTTTTCTTCTTTTTATGCCGATATCTCAATAAAATACTTAAAGATCTTGTCCAATATGATCGCTGGCATGTTCCATGTTATTGAACCTGAATATTATTATTAAATATAATTTTGTTTTTCTCTCTTTTATTTTAAATATTTTAATATATTTTAATATATTATTTAAAATGAATTTTTGAAATATAGAAAGTTGTATTACTAAATAGTTTATCATAGTGTCAATTTCAATGAAAATATGTTTTATCAGCAAATTTTGAAAATCTTCAAGTTTGTTCTGCTTCCATTTTTTTCTTCGAGTAACGAGTATTTGTGAATGCATTTTAATATATATATATACAGTAATATAGATTGAAAGATTTAACTGAATTTTTATATGTTTTGTTTTATATAAACGAAATGAAATCATCTTAAAAAAAAAACCACATCGGTAGTTTAATTAAATTGTTTGTTGTAATAACATTTCCTCTAATTACTTGAGTACAATGTTTTTTTATATATATATATATTAACACATATACTATGTACATATATATGCATATACATTTGTTCGTTCAATTTCAGCGAACAAGAAAGCCAAACTGCTTAATGGATCTTCGGCATCACAATCATCGACAACATCAACAGCAACGGCTGTATCGCAATCATCAACAGTTTCTGGTGGCCATCAACATTTAACAGTTGGCAGTAGTGATTGTAACGAATATCAAATACATCAAAGTTATTCACATTTGGGCTATGAACGTCCAAGCTCTCGGCCAGGTGGACCAAATCTTGTGAATAAACAACTTGTATTACCATTTGTACCACCTAGTTTTCCAAATAATTCACCAGACGGTCTTACACATTTAATAAAACCATCGGAATATTTAAAAAGTATAAGTGACAAACGATCTTGTGCCTCATCTGCTAGGTAAGCTAATATTTATTTATTTATTTAGTTTTTATTTAGTTTTTTTTTTTTTTTGGGACGTGATTATAAATTTAATTATGTTTTATCCAAAAATATATTTTGAACTTGGATTATGTGGCGTTTTTGTGAAGAAATAATTAGAAAATGTTTTAAAAGTGATTCATTTAACGGAATATGTGATGTGTTCGTTACACTCTAGTAAATAAATGTGAATTGAAATTAGTACTTATTAAATTAAATCAATTAAATATTTCTATTTTGAAAAAGAAAAAAATAATAATAATATTTTTAGCACATTGTAAAAAGAAATTTTATATTATCAATATCAAAATTTTAGTAGTTCTACTTAATTCAAAGAAGACAGTGGAAGTTATTAGTATAGAAAAAAATCTATGAAATTTATGAGCTAAATTTTTAGTGGAGTGATTTATAATTTTATGAAATTTCCAAAAAACTACTTAAATAAAAGTGTTAATATTTTTGTTGAATATTATTTCTGACGTGTTGACTCGTTGATAATTTACAAACAAAACTATTATAGTTGTCACCAAACTTTCAAAATTTTATTTTTTTTTAACATTTTCTTTTTATCCTAAATATAACTTGTTAATCGATTAATATATGATTTTTATATAGAAATACGTTTCTCATTAATGTTAAACAGCGACAACAATCACGTAAATTATTATGTTTTTTAAAAAAAGTTTAAATAATAATACTTCAATAATATTTCTACAATATAGTTTAATTTCAATTCATAATTCTATAGAAAATTAATATTTATTGAAATTATTATAGATCTACGGATACAGAAGATTACATGCAAGTACCAATAATAACTACACAACAGAGTGGTCCGGAACCACCAAAACCACCACCGCCACCACCGTTTCCAGTATTTTCAACACAAGATAAAGACGACTCATCAAAAGTACCACCTCCACCTCCTCCACCACAAGATACAGCTACAAGAAAACAGCATCAACCACTTTCAGCAATTTCAATTCAAGATCTTAACAGTGTTCAAGTAAACTATATTATATAATTTATAAAAATTTTAATAATCGAAATTTTTTTTCTCTGTTCTTCTTAAATAGCTTCGTCGAACTGATACAAAAATGCTATCAAAAACATTTTCTGCACCAACACGTAGTATGAGTATGCAATGTCTATCATCAACGAATGAATCTTTTCTATCACAAAAAACTGATCTAATAGCAGAATTAAAAATGTCCAAAGATATTTCTGGTATTAAAAAGATGAAAGTTGAAAAAGCTAAAATCGCCGAACAAGAACATTATTCAGAATTATCAAAACAATTTACAGCTGGTAGTTTTGTAGATCAGGTGAATAGATTTGTTATTTGTTAAATTTTTTTTTATATATAAAAAATTTTAAAGAATTTATGTAATAGAACTTTTCAAACGATATCAAAGTTACAATTACAGATTCCGGAAAAGGATCAAGCTGGTAATACTATACCAGATTGGAAAAGACAAATGTTAGCTAAAAAGGCAGCTGAACGTGCTAAAAAAGAATTTGAAGAGCGTATGGCACGTGAAGCAGAAGATCGAAGACTATCAGCAATACCACAATGGAAAAGAGATTTACTAGCTAGACGAGAAGAAGCCGAAAATAAATTCAAGTTAGTTAAATAATTATTTACAAAAATAATTGAAATTTTTAATTTTTATTATTTTCTTTTTGTTTTTATAGTAGAGGAGGCACTGTTTATACACCACGAATTGAAGAAAATTCTCGCAACTCGAATGGATGGACATTGAAAAGTAATCAACGTGCAATTTCTATTGATAATATTAGTTTTATTTCATGTTCAACAAAAAGCAATGATAACAAGGAAAATGATCAAATCGAAATTTCTAATAGCGATAATAATACTAATAATAATACTAATAATAATCATAGTAACAAGATTGATCATAATACATCTTTGGAGAATCTTAACAGCAAGGATAATAATACAAAGGAAGATGAAGATCAAAGTGAAAATATTATTCCATGGCGGGCTCAGCTTCGAAAAACAAATAGTAGATTAAGTCTAATTGGATGAAGAAAATTATTATTAATGATATATAAATCATATTAAATCCTTGAATTTGATAATTTCTTTAATATTTTTATTTGTATTTATATGTATTATATTAATAAATTTCGCACATAATATTATATTGTAATCAAAATCAAAGGATATTTGTTATAAATATTATTTAGTAAATAGGTAAATATGTTCCAATATCATTGAAAAATAAAAAAAAATTTCTATACTCGTTTGTAATATCATCCAAAATTTCACTTGAATTTTTTGATAATAATCATAAAAATATTATCTTCGATTAAATTACATTTTCTTTTCTTATTTTCCATACATATTTATGATTATTATTTTTGTTTTTATATATTAATGTTTTTCATAAAGAAGAAAAAAAACAGAACAACTATTTAAATTAAATTAAAATTTTTTATTAAGATATGTAATATAAATCCTTTAGGTTGGGTTAATTCAATTTTAAATCGTTGTAATATCTTTTTTGTTATAAATAAATCTTTTAAAAACAACTACTTTTATTGATTTTAGTGTTACTTATTTCTATACACCAAAAAAATAGGTATTTAAATGTAACAAATGCAAAACTGCCTAATGTGCAAGAAAAGTTACTAATAGATATGTCACAAAATGGAAATTTGACGAATATTGTAGAATTCTAATTAAAGTATAGAGTAGGTTTGTATAAATCATAATCAAATGTACTTTAATATATCGTTATTATAACATAATCAAAAATCCAGCAGTCATTCACAATTCAGAATTTGGAAGTGAATTTAATAGAAAATCTCATAATGGATTAAACGCTTTACAAATGGCTGCTCCAAATGGTCATAAAGAGTTTGTGGAATACTTTATTGAAAAGAAATTAAATAAATATAAATGTAATTGATAATAATAGATGGAATAAACTACAATATATTTTATTATGCTTTATTATACCCTATGGTAGGTACTACCAGAGGGTATATTAGTTTTGTCATTTGCAACACATCGAATAATCGTCGTAGAAAGGTTTCAAGTTGTGTAGAGAATCAAAAGTTATATCGATTTATGCATGCCCATCCGTCCGTCCGTCCTTCCGTATAGAAGATAACTCAAAAATGCGTTATCCAATTTTGATGAAATTAACAATGTAAGTTTCTCCCTCCTTAGCTTGGTTTGGTATTGCATTTTAGCAATCAATCCAGGGGGAGCCAAGTTATAGTTATAGGGCATAAAAAAATCGGCTATAGGACGATTTTCAGTTACTATATGTATGTGTAGATGATTAGCTTTAAGATCGAAAATTTATTTTGTGAATATTAATTTTGTTTTTTTTTGTAATATTCCAAAAACAAGTTTATATACGCATATAAAATTGGGAAGTTTTTAGAAAATGTTCACATTTGATATTCATACCAGAACAATATTCCTTTACCAGATTCCGTCATCATCTGATAAAATACTACATACTTAAAATTTAATCGTAGTTAAACTAACCAAGTCACATGTTGTGACCAAATCAATGCTCCTAGAATTTAATATTGTCAAAGCCAAAATATTCTGTTACTAGTTCTGAAATACTTACTATCTATGAGCATGAATGAAAGAATATACGTCTATAGATTACGCTTTCCCATATTTCACATTGGTTTTTTCTGCGCACCTACGTCACTCGAGGCATGAAATACGTTGTTTGTGTAAAAAATCACGATTATTTATTTGAAAGGAAATCTACATGTAATGTCATAAAGTTATGAAAATAAATATTCAAAAAAGCCGACATCCGCAGCGCGAAATTTATATATTTTTTCATTCATGATCTATGAGTATTTTTAGAGACTACCAAAAATGGCATAGTAATCAGGTTTAAGTTAAGATTGGAAGAACAAATTAAGTTAGATTTGCAGAAATATCTTATACTGACATTGTTGTTGTTGCAGTTAAAATAGATCTTTGGCTATAGTCACTTTATGAAATATGAAAATCGAAATGCATCTTCGTTTTATATATCAAAATCTATCTTGAAATGTTATTCTTACCAACTTTCTGGAAATGTAAGAAATTAGAATGAATCTACGTACTATTGTTTAATATTAAATATGCAAACTTTTCACGATGTTCATAAATTTCAACCGGTTTGCACTATTATTAAGAAAGATTTACCTACTAACTGATAACTGACGCCAAATAAAACAAGATAATGATAATAAAAGAATAATACTGAGTATAATATAATCAAAAACTATTTTTAGTTTCTTGTTTTAATGATTTCGATTAATTTTGGTATTCTATTATAATAAAACCAGTTGCCAAAAATTATCTTCTTATAAATAAGAGACAAATTAGCAAATTGAAAACAGTTCCATTTTCGATATCAATTTGTTCAATTCGTTGCGATATTATCGCGAAATCCTGCTCGTGAATTTTCATCATAATATTATTAGTATATATATTAACATTATAATTAATTAGCAATAGTAGAGATAACATTTCAACATTTAAACCAGAATTAAAAAAAGTTAATAAAAAAAAAATCAAGCTAAATTACAATAAATTTGCAAGAGACAGGTTTAAAAGGAATCTAAGGAATTTATTAAATTGATAAGAACCGGTAGAATGTGTTTAAATCATATAATTTTGTGAAACTACTATAAATGCTAATATTTATCAAAATGTGTTATAAAAATTCAAATTTGCTTATTTTGAGTGTGTTATTTCAAATAACTTTATCACTTACATCTGAGGCTGATTTTATGCAACTACGTTACTCTCTTATGGATCACGAAAGTTTAGAACTATTTACGTCTAAATTCGGAAATGATACTGATATAAATGCAACAACAAAAGAAGGATGGTCACTCTTGCATTTTGCTACACGATATGACGTGGACATAAATATAGTCAAATTGTTATTGGAAAAAGGTGCCGAGGTTAATGCTAAAAACATTAATGGTACCACACCATTAATGTTAGCAGCTCAATTCAGTAGTCCATCGAAATTATCTATTTTATTGGAAAATGGTGCTAACATAAATGAAACGGATAAAGTTGGATGGACACCTTTACATTACGCTATAGAATACACGGAAAGTCCAAAGACTGCATTACTCTTAATTGAAAACGGAGCTGACGTAAATTCTTCTACCAGAAATGGAGAAACACCATTACATTTGGCTACGAAAAGGAGTTTTGAATTTGTAGAACTTCTTCTCAACAAGAATTCTGACATCAATGCTAGAAATAAATATAATTGGTCTGCACTTCACTACGCTATTAAAAATACTTCAGATAATAGAATTGTTCAACTTTTGCTTGAAAATGGAGCAGATATCGCAGCACGACAAAATGAATCCTTAACGCCGCTGTTATTATTTTCGAAATATAATGACAAGGCCGAAGTGGGACAGCTTCTTCTTGACAAAGGAGCAAAAATTCAAGAAATGGACCAATTAAATTGGACTTCTTTGCATTTTGCTGCAGCTTTTAATAATAATTACAAAATTTTAAAATTTTTAATTGATAAAGGAGCAAGTCTCAGTAAAACAACAAGTGATGATTCAACTCCATTAGATCTGGCGATAAAGTTAAAAAATAATCCCGAAATAGTAAAAACTCTAATAGATGAAGGAGCAAATACATATATCAAAAAAAGTGACGGGTCAACACCATTAATATTAGCTTCCAGATACGCAAATGACCCGCAAGTAATTTTATATCTAATAGCAAGTGGCGTTAATATCAACGAAAAAGATAACATAAACCAAACCGCGCTACATTTCTCTGTGAGATACAATCAAAATTCTGAAATAACAAAATTATTGCTTGATGCCGGTTTAAATGCAACCACGACAGCTGGATGGGCAGCATTGCATTTTGCACCTTTTAACCCGAACACTGAGATTGCCAAACTTTTAATTGAAAATAGAGCGAACGTAAATTCTAAGACAAATAATAATTTGACCCCTTTGCAGTTAGCAATTCTAAACAATTCTCCAGAAATAGTAAGTGTATTACTAAAAAATGGTGCAGATGGTAGAGCTGTAACGTCTAGTGAAATATATGTGCTGAACGATAAGAAAAATTCCTCGGATTATAAGGAAAAGCGCTTAGAAATTCTAAGCATTTTGAGTAATCAAAGTTTATTTTACAAAATCGAAAGACAAGATCTTGCATCCGTCATCGATTTAATTTCATCATCAAAAGTTCAGTTAGACGTGAGGGATCTTGAAAATGATTGGTCTCCACTTCATAAAGCCGCCGAAATTGGAAATTTGGACATACTTAATTTTTTCATTCAAAACAACGCAAGTGTTGAAGCCGTTGATAAATATGAAGGATGGACACCACTTCATGTTGCTTCAGCAAAAGGTCATATAAAAGTTGTAGAACTACTATACGAAAATAAAGCTGATTTAAATGCTCTAACGAAGAATGGTGCCACCGCTATTCATATCGCTGCTACAAATGGACACATTGACGTCATTAATTTCCTTATAAATAAAGGGGCTGCTAAAAATATAATGGATTCAAATGGGTGGGATCCATTGCATTATGCAATAAAAGGTGGAAGATTAGACACTGTGAAATACATTGAAGAAACTGGCACTCCAATTTATTTAAAAACCAAAGGTCGTCTTAACGGTTTACAAATCGCAGCTCTCAATTGCCATGAGACAATTGTTGATTATTTAATTAAAAAGGACATTGATGTAAATATTGTGGACAAAAAAGGTTGGACATCATTGCATTATGCTGCAGCGGGTGGAAATTTCAAAATTTTGAAAAGATTATTTGATGAAAATGCCGATATTAAAGAAAGGACATATTTAGGAGAGTCTGTTCTGCAAATAGCTGCACAACATGGAAATGAAGATATTGTAAAATATCTTCTAAATATTTTAGATATAAATGAAATGAATTCTAAAAATTTTACCGTATTAGACTACGCTGTACAAAGCAGGAGACTCAAAATAGTGGAGTTACTTTTAAGCGAAGGAGCTGACATTAACACAACATTAAACGCTAACAACACCTCCCCTCTGGAAATAGCAATTGAAAATAATTTCGTAGAATTGGTATCTGTTTTAATAAGGGCTGGGGCTGACGTGAGTAAAGCTTTAGATTTTGCAAATCTCAAATTTAACACAACTGGAAATATGATTAATATTTTAAAAATTATAAACATTTTAACTACGACAAATTTATTCAATGCAATTGAAGAAAATGATCTTAAAGCCGTACAGAAAATTCTGCTTAAAAAATATTATATAAATGTACGCAACTTAGAAAATGATTGGACCCCACTGCATAAAGCCTCGGCTAAGGGAAATATTGAGATTGTTCAATTTTTACTAGACAATAACGCAAACGTTAAGGCTACTGAAAAATATCAAAACTTTACTCCGTTGCACATTGCTATTCAAAACGGAAATTTGGACATTGTAGAAATACTTCTAAAATGGAATTCCGACGTTAATGTGGAAGCAAAGGATAATGTGAAACCAATTCATATTGCTGCTAAAAACGGCAGAAGTGATATCGTAGAATATCTCATTAATAACGGAGCAAATCTCAACGCGAAGCAAGCAGATGGGTCCTCACCCTTGCATTTGGCGGTCAGATATAATAAAGAACCAGATGTTGCACAAATCCTGCTGAAGAATGGTGCACTCATTAATGCGAGAACAAATGAAAATCTCACACCATTGCACTTTGCTATTCGATATGTTGGAGATGTAGAAATAATACGCTTACTTCTTGATAACGGGCCTAAACTGGAAAGTGTAGATCGTAATGGCTGGACTGCATTACACTTTGCTGTAAGATGTTTTCAAAATCCTTTAGTTGTGAAATTGTTGATAGAAAAGGGTGCTAATTTAAATGCCATCACCAATGCCAAATGGACACCATTACATTTAGCACTAAGATATTATAAAGGACCAGAAATTGTAATATTATTGCTTTCAAATGGTGCGGATGTGAAAGCTAGAACAAGTTATGGTTTGACACCACTTCATTTTGCAGCTAGATATAACATCGACATACAAGTAATCAAATTTCTGTTTGAGGAAGGAGCTGATGTTAATGCGATGGATAAAAACAAGTCAACTCCATTATACTATGCTGTAAAGTATAATGAAAATCTTGAAGTTGTGAATCTTTTCTTAGATATGGGCGCCGAAATCACTACTAATACGAATAACTTGACACCTTTAATGATACCAATCAAAAACTTCTCTCCAACAAAATTAAACGCTTTATTAAAATATAAAAATAGTGTTGAACCTGAGTTAGACTTCGCACGTAAACAACTGCAATCGAAAAGGAAACCTCGAAGCTTGTTAAAAATTATTAAATTGTTGTCCGCAAAAGAGTTCTTTAATGCTATAGAAAGAGTCGATCTTGAATATATTAAAAATGTAACTTCTACTGATAAAACAAGTTTGGAAATACATGAACCAGAGACCGATTGGAGACCACTACACAAAGCAGCTCTTAAGGGAAGTATAGAAGTTGTTGAATTCTTCCTCGGTGAAAGCGCAAAAGTTAATTCCACAGACAAATTCTTAAATTGGACCCCTTTGCACGTTGCTGTCCAGACTGGAAATTTGCAAGTAACAGATGCCATTATATCCGCGGGAGCAGATGTTAATGCCAGATCATATAATAACGCTACACCAATTCATGTTGCTGCTCTTAGTGGTCACACTTCAGTTATAATGAAACTATTGCAAAGTGGAGGAGATCTTAATATAACAGACTTCAATGGCGAAACGGCACTACATTATGCGATTAAAGGAAGATGGTTAAATACGACAAAGTATATTTCAGAAATTGGGAATGAATTTAATAGAAAAACGTATAATGGATCAAACGCTTTACAACTAGCTGCACTAAATGGTCATAAAGAAATTGTAGAATACTTTATTGGAAAAGGTCTGGACATAAATGAAATTGATAATAATGGATGGAATACATTACATTATGCTTCAGCTGGTGGGATATTGGAAATTGTAGATATTTTATTGACGGATGGTGCAAAGATTGAGACGGTAACCAATTCAAATCAAACAGTTTTACAAATTGCTGCACAATATGGGAAGACGAATAGTGTTGAATATCTTTTGAATATGAACTTCCTGGACAATAATACCAATTATGAATATAGTAGATCATTGTATTATGCAGCAGAAAACGGTCATGAAGATATTGTAAAGATTTTTGTCGCAAAAGATACTAATCTTAATTTATTTGATAAAAACGGAACGAAAGCAATTCATATAGCAACTGAAAAAGGA
The DNA here is from genome assembly GCA_963422695.1 of Xylophagus ater. Lineage (NCBI taxonomy): Eukaryota > Metazoa > Arthropoda > Insecta > Diptera > Xylophagidae > Xylophagus > Xylophagus ater. The sequence goes on from OY730478.1 coordinate 8,300,313, forward strand.
TACACCAATATCATCCAAATATTAACAAATCACAGTTTTTCGGTTGACGAAAAAGGCCAAGATAATTGGACACCTATGCATTATGCTTCTCGTGGTAGCGTAGATAAAAAACACTTCGCAGACGAGTTTCGACTTTTAAAAACTATTCAGTTCTTGTTTGGTAAAAATGCAAAATTAAATTCTAGCTCAACTACAGGTGCCAAACCAATTCATATATCAGCAGAATTTGGTCATCTCGTCATCACTGAGTTTTATCTTCAAAATAATATAAATGTTGACGAATTGGACAATAACAATAACACACCTTTGCATTATGCAGCGCGAAGTGGAAATTTAAACATTGTGAAATTACTCGTCAATTTCGGAGCACGCATAAATGTAGTTAATTCAAATGGGAAATTACCAATAAATTTCGCACAGACCGGAAACTTCTCAAATATCATAGAATTTTTAGAATCAAATGCCTAAGACGCCAGAAGCTGTACTCAATTAATTATTAAAATAGATAAGAAAATATTATTAGCTAGCTATTACTTTCTTCAAAAAGGTAACCACGTGGTTTTACAGTTAATTACATACTAGTTAGTACAAATGGTGTAGTTATGAACTGAAATAATAAATTTTTTGAATAAAAGCAAAGTCTCTTAAGTTACATATGTTTAACCATACTAAATCTACCTTTACACAGTATTCAGATGAACTTATTGCTAGTGACTATGATATCGTGATAAATATATGTTAAAACTGTTCCGCGCCAGTTTTATCTTTCTTCTTCTTTTTCAAATCCATTATTATAAGAATTATTAATTATTAATAAATGAAAACATAAATTTAACAAATAAAACAAATTTTCAAACTTTTGAAATTAATTTTTGATATATCCCAATATACGGCGAATTAAATCTAAGATAGCGAAATGGATACAGAGTCAAGGCTTGTCTGTAATTGAATTGATGGATGAGCTTGTCCGTGACTTTGTCGTTTTAAATCAGAGCATGCATTTGTGGACCTTGCATTGATTTATTTAAATCGCTTAATTTTTTAAAAATTTCAACTAAATAATCAAGTTTAAGAATAAAGTTATCGTTGCGAAAGGAAGATGCCTCATCTTTGTGATTTTCAACATTTATCGGCATTTACAGGGATTCTTAATAAAGTAATATCGCAACAGAAAATTTGCATTAAATAGATTTTTGTAAGTATTTCTTTTAAATATGTAAAACAGAAAATAAAAACTTCACAACCCCCTTGAGGTTATTACGCGACCCCCCTGTGGGTCGCGACCCACAGTTTGGAAATCGCTGATCTAAACGATGATCTAAAGAAAGAACCTGCAAGAATTTCGACTTATCTTTTTTGTCAAATTTATTTGTTAAAGTGCGGATTTATTTAAATAGTAACTCGTTTATTAATGATTTTTATTATTTTTAAAACCTTAAACAGCCCGTTAAAAAAAACACATTAATGCCAACACCATCATGTTTAAAAATTGGGATCAATTCTTCGAACAGAAAAATAATGCTTCCTGAAATTGAAGGCCGTAATCTACAGAATATTTGCTACCAACAAGACGGCGCTACTTGCCACACAGCCCATGAAACCACGGCTTTATTAAGAGAACAATTCGGTGAACAGTTAATTTCCTGCTTCGGTAAATTGGCCGCCTAGATCGTGTGATATCACACCTCTAGGCTTTTTCCTATAGGGCTATATAAAGACCAAAGTCTACATGGATAAGCCGGTTATAATTGAGGAATTAGAAGCTAACATTACTCGCGTTATTACCAAATGCCACTCGAAATGGTCGGAGGCGTCATCCAAAATTGGAACTTCAGAATGGACCATGTTAAACGCAGTTACGAGCAAAATTTGAAAGAAATAATCCTTAAAAAAATAAACGTCAAGAACCGTCCTTTTGTTTGATATTTAAGATAGCCCGATAAAATTGAATTTTTTTATTTTTTTTTACTTTTGTAAAAAGAACCTCTAAATGAATCACCCATTATTATTTATGCGGAGCAAATAAATTCTTACCAAAAAAAAGGTGAAAATCAGTAACAACTTTAAAAAAACTGCTAAGGATATACTTGTAGTTCACATTAAAAAGGAATGAGAAAACACAAATTTCCATTTAACAAAAGTGTTATACGGCGGCCCATATTTAAGTTAACATTTTTCCGGCAATCATCTAACATGCAATATTTTACCAACCAATTTAATCCAAGCCCACTCATCATTTTAGTATTATACAAAAGCATGGAAATTCGGTATATAAAAATTTCAATTCAAATCTTCCAAGTAAATAACTGGATGGATAAGTATATATATTTTTTAAAATGTAACAACAAACGTTAAATATCAGATTTAGGTCATCATTCAGATAATACGTTTATCTTTTCAATTAAAAACATCCAAAAATTTGCTTATCACAAAATTTTGTATCCAGAAATGTAAATCCCAATTGCCATAGCGGAAATCAAAGTGCTTTTATACTAACATATATACCTCGAAATATAATTCAAGTAGTTAGTTCATTAGTAAAGTGAAATATTTCTTACTGCAAGTTCTAAGATATCTGACAAGTAAACAAGTAGCACGTGGTATACTTGGGGAAAGGGCAACGATTTGTCTCATTTTCTTAATTGCCATAAATAAGGTAGATTGAAAAAATTCGTACTAAATATGAAAATAAGAAACTTCTCCAGTATCCATCCGATGTCAATGACCGTTGCTATGATCTACAAAATTGTGTTAAAAATTCATTCATCTAAAAGTTCTTTAAATATACAACATCGGTTCTGAAAAACGTATTCTACGGATATTGTAGTGCTGTCTGTCATCCCTAACTTTAGTTTATTCAGAAATTATTTTTGGCTATAAAATATTAAAATCGAAATCCATCTTCATTTTATGTATCAAAGTTTATCTTTAAATGCCATTCGTATCAACTTTCTGAAAATTTGAGAAATTAAAATAAATACTATTGTCAACTAAATATGCAAACTTTTCTAGCAGTTTTACTATATTTATAGATTTCAACCGGTTTGCACAGAAATACGCAATAACTGATTTCCAAATAAAAACGTATACTAACTAAAAATCAGCATATAGCGGATTTTTTGATACCGTATGGCAGATATGGGCCGAAAAAGAACAGCCAAAATTAACAATATTTGAAAGTTTTTCTGCATAACTTTGTTTATTCTTTTTCAAATTCGCCTAATATCGTACAATAAATATCTTCTGCAAATTTTATTAAAATCGCTATATTAGTTTTTAAAGTATGTCAAATAAAATTGATGAAAAACCTTTATTTCTCCTACGACCATTCTTTTCACCACTATCATTAGACCAATTTTACTGAAATTTAACATAATATCGCCTAATTAGTTAGTCAATGTATATAAATAATTTAAATCAAATTACTGCACATATTTTCTAATTAAATCCGAAAAACCATAAAAAAGACGACAAAACTTTCTGATCACCCTGGTTTTTGCTTAATAAATCGCTCCACTTCTCCCGCTTTTCTGTGAAATGCAATAATATATATATACTCAACGCGCATTTTAAACTTCATCAAAATCGGATAAAAGATTTTTAAGTTATCTTATACGCAGATGGACGGACGAACATGCGTAAGTCGATATATCTTTTGATTCTGTACGCACCTATAGCCTTGAAACCCTTTTCCAATGGTTATTTCTATGCGTTACAAATGCAGTGATTAAACTAATTTTGTAGTACCTACTATAGGAAATAAAAAGATAATATGACAACAGAGTTGCATAAAAGACAAATACTGAGTATAATATATTCCAAAACTTTTGGCTTTTAATCAAGGATGATGTGATTCATTTTCTTTTGTGTTATTGTAAAACCAGTTGCCCAAAATTCTCTCAAAAATTAGTTATAAATATGAGACAAACTAGTAAGTTCAAAATAGTTCCATTTTCGATTCCAATTTGTTCAATTCGTTGCGGTTTCATCGCGAATATGTGTTAACTTTATAATTGATCAATAATATAATATATGACATTTCAGGCCTTAAAATAGTGTGTCGGAAAAGTGAATCAAACCGAAGCTTACACGAAAAGGGTTTAAATAAATTCTAAAGATTTATCACAGATAGTGAAATTAATGAAACGTAAAGAGTCGATAATACGGGATTCAAATTTAAAATTATATAATAACCAAAATGTGTGTTAGGAATTCAAAATTTTTTATTTTAAGTGTGTTATTTCTTATAACTTTATCATTCGCAGATAAAGTTAGTTTTATGCAACTACGTTACTCTCTTATAGATCACGAAAGTTTGGAAATATTTACATCTAAATTCGGAAATGAAACTGATATAAATGCAACAACAAGGGAAGGATGGTCACTTTTACATTTTGCTGCAAGATATGATGTGGAGTTAAATATAATCAAATTTTTATTGGAAAAAGGTGCCGAAGTTGATGCTAAAAACATTGATGGTACCACACCACTAATGTTAGCAGCTCAATTCAGTAGTCCATCGAGAGTATCTATTTTATTGAAAAATGGTGCTAATATTAATGAGACAGATAAAGTTGGGTGAACTCCATTTCATTATGCAGCAAGATATACGGAAAGTGTTGATGTTATAACTACGTTAATAAATAATAGAGCTAAAATAGATGCAGAAGATAATATGAAGTATACACCATTATTAATAGCATGCAGATATAATCCTCATCTAGACGTAATAGTAAAGATTATTAGGAATGTAGGAAATATTGATCATCGTGATATACAAAATTGGACAGCTATACATCACGCTGCTAAGTACAATAAGGTAATGTATCTCTACAACTATTTAGTTAGGACCAAAATTGATATTAATGCAACTACAAGTGATGGTTGGACACCATTGCAATTAGCTGTTAGATACAATACAAAGAATTTTGTCGAGGCCTTAGTGTACTATGGGGCAGATACAAAAGACCATATGAACATATTTGAATTAGCCATTCTGAATAAGGATACGGGACCTCTAGAATATCTGCTGGATAATGTTGATAATGATTTGCCAGGGGAGTATGCCCATTTATTCAAAGAAACTGATGATCCGATTCAAGTAATAAATGAAATCAGAGGAATTTTAAAACTTCAGCGATTTTTTAATGGTTTTGATAATGTAGACAGCGAATCGTTTAGAAATGCTATTCTAAAAAATGAAATTAATATAAATGGACATGATCTTCGAAATGGTAAAACATTACTTCATATAGCTGCCGGTAGTGGTGATATAAAACTTGTTCAGTTTCTCTTAGAACATGGAGCAAATGCTAGCATAGCTTCAAATATAAAAGATAACTACAGGACTCCATTGCATTCAGCAGTTGAGAATGGAAATCTGCAGATAATTAAATTGTTAGTAGATTCTAGTGCAAATATTAGTACAACTAGTTTGAATGGTCTAACACCTGTACACTATGCAGCTCAGAATGCAAATTTACGACTTTTACAGTATTTCGTGAGCAAGGGAGCTGACATAAAAATGGAGGACGACAATGGTTATACTTCTTTCCACCACGCAGTTTCGAAAGGTGGTGAAGAAATATTAGAATATATTTATGCAATTGGTGGAAATATAAATAAAATAACGAAAAAAGGTCAGAATGGTTTACATCTGTCGGCAGGAAAATACAATGCAAATGCTATTAAATATTTAATAGGGAAAGGTCTAAAAGTGAACGATATCGATAACCAAGGATGGACTTCGTTACATTACGCTGCAAGCATTGCAAGCGCTAATACTATTGAATTATTAGTAGAGAATAATGCTGATGTTAAGGCAATAACTTATTCCGGTGAAACAGCTCTACATCTTTTAATTAGGAATTATATGCGATTTTTCTCATGGAAAAATTCCGTACGACCAGTACCACGAGTATATCGAGCCATACAATATCTTTTAAATAAGGGAGTAAATGTAAATAAATTCGATAACGTAAATAGCTCCGCATTACATTATGCTATAGAAAAAGATGATGTTGAAATTGTTAAAATACTTTTAGAAGCTGGGGCTGACATTTACGCAACAACGAAGACAGGTTTAATTCCTATACAATTAGCAATAAATTGTAGGTCTCCTCAAATTGTTACTACTTTAATTCAAAATGGAGCTGATTTAAGCGGCGCATTAGAATATGCTCGCAAAGCGAAAAGTCTAAATCAAACTGATGGATGTAAGTTCAAATTAAATGAAACTATTAGTATTTTAGAAAAAGAAACTTTTTTAAACGCAATTGAAAATGATAATGAGGAAATTGTTAGAAATATGTTATCCATGAAAATTGATGTTAATACGCATGATTTAGTAAGCGATTGGACACCTCTGCATAAAGCATCCGGAAATGGAAATTTGGCAATTATAAATATTCTACTTCAGAACAATGCCGATGTAAACGGCACAGACAAATATTTTCTAATCAGGATTTAGAATTTGGCTTAAATAAAATAGGTCCCAAAACATTAGAAGACATTGAAAAGATAGTAGAACTCCTTCTAAATTATGAAGCTGATGTTAATGCAAAAGATAAAATTGGTTGGACACCTTTACATTACGCTATAGAATACACGGAAAGTCGAAATATTGCACTACTTTTAATTGAAAACGGCGCTGATGTAAATTCTTCTACCAGAAATGGAGAAACACCATTGCATTTGGCTACGAAAAGGAGTTTTGAATTTGTAGAACTTCTTCTCAACAAGAATTCTGACATCAATGCTAGAAATAAATATAATTGGACTGCACTTCACTACGCTGTTGAAAATACTTTAGATAATAGAATTGTTCAACTTTTGCTTGAAAGTGGTGCAGATATCTCAGCCAGACAAAATGAATCCTTAACGCCTCTGTTATTATTTTCCAAATGTAATGACAGAGCCGAAGTGGGAAAGCTTCTTTTTGACAAAGGAGCAAAAATTCAAGAAATGGACAATTCAAATTGGACTTCTTTGCATTTTGCTGCAGCCTTTAATAGTAATCCTAAAATTATAAAATTTTTAATTAAAAATGGAGCTAGTCTGTCTACAACAACAAGTACTGATTCAACTCCATTAGATCTGGCGATTATGAAAAATAATAATTCCGAAATAGTAAAAACACTAATAGATGAAGGAGCAAATATATATACCAGAAAAAGTGACTGCTCAACACCATTAATGATAGCTTCCAGATACACAAATGACTCAAAAGTAATTTCATATCTAATAGCAAGTGGTGTTGATATCAACGAAAAAGATAACATAAACCAAACCGCGCTACATTCCTCTGTGAGATACAATCGAAATTCTGAAATTATAAAATTATTGCTTGATGTTGGTTCCAGTTTGAACGCAACCACAACAACTGGATGGTCACCATTACATTTTGCTCCTTATAACCAGAACCCAGAAATTGCAAAACTTTTAATTCAAAATGATGCTGACGTAAACTCTAAGACAAATGATAATTTGACTCCTTTGCAATTAGCAATTATAAACAATTCTCCAGAAATAGTAAGTGAATTACTAAAAAAGGGTGCAAATGGTAGAGCTGTGACCTCGAATGAAAAATATGTGCTAAATGAAAAACGAAATTCTCCGTATTACAAGGAAAATCGTTTACTAATCCTAAACATTCTGAACAACCAAAATTTATTCTATGAAATCGAAAGAGAAGATCTTGCATCCATCATCGATTTAATTTCAGCAGGCAAAGTTAGTTTGACTGTGAGAGATCTTGAAAATGATTGGTCTCCACTTCATAAGGCCGCTGAAGTCGGAAATTTCGACATATCCAACTTTTTCATTCAAAACAATGCAAGTGTTGAAGACGTGGATAAATATAAAGGATGGACACCACTTCATGTTGCTTCAGCAAAAGGTCATACAAAAGTTGTAGAATTAATATACGATAATAAAGCTGATATAAATGTTCAAACGAAGAACGGTGCCACCGCTATTCATATCGCTGCTCTAAATGGACACAATGACGTCATTAATTTCCTTATAAATAAAGGTGCTACTAAAAATAGAATGGACTCAAATGGATGGGATCCACTGCACTATGCAATAAAAGGTGGAAAATTAGAAACTGTGAAATTTATTGAGGAAACTGGTACTCCAATTAATTTAAAAACTGAAGGTCGTCTGAACGGTTTACAAATTGCTGCTCTCAAACGGCATTCATCCATTGTTGATTATTTAATTACAAGCGGAATTGGTGCAAATATCGTCGATAAAAAAGGTTGGACCTCATTGCATTATGCGGCAGCAGGTGGAAATCTTACGATTTTTAAAAGATTAATTGATGTAAATGGCGATATTGATGCTAAAACCTATTTAGGAGAGTCAGTCCTTCAAATTGCTGCACAACATGGAAATTTAGATATAGTAAAATATCTGCTACAATATTCCGATTTAAACGGAATGGATTCCAAAAATTTCACTGCGTTAGATTACGCTGTACAAAGTGGAAAACTCAACATAGTGAAGTTACTTTTAAGCGAAGGAGCTGACATTAACACGACATTAAACGCTAACAACACCTCCGCTCTGGAAATAGCAATCGAAAATAATTTCGTAGAATTGGTACCTGTTTTAATAAGGGCTGGGGCTGATGTGAGTAAAGCTTTAGATTTTGCAAATCTCAAATTTAACACAACTGGAAATATGATTAATATTTTAAAAATTATAAACATTTTAACTACTACAAAATTATTCAATGCAATTGAAGAAAATGATCTTAAAGCCGTACAGAAAATCCTGCTGAAAAAATATTATATAAATGTGCGCAACTTAGAAAATGATTGGACTCCACTGCATAAAGCCTTAGCTAAGGGAAATATTGAAATTGTTAAATTTTTATTAGAAAATAACGCCAACGTTAACGCTACTGAAAAATATCAAAACTTTACTCCTTTGCACATTGCTGTTCAAAATGGAAATTTGAATAATGTAGAAATACTTCTGAAATGGAATTCCGACGTTAATGTGGAAGCAAAGGATAATGTGAAACCAATTCATATTGCTGCTAAAAACGGCAAAATTGATATTGTAGAATATCTCATTAATAACGGAGCAAATCTCAACGCGCAGCAAGCAGATGGGTTCTCACCCTTGCACTTAACGGTCAGATATAATAAAAAACCAGATGTTCCACAAATCCTGCTGAAGAATGGTGCACTCATTAATACAAGAACGAATGAAAATTTCACACCATTGCACTTTGCTATTCGATATGCTGGAAATGTAGAAATAATACGCTTACTTCTGGATAACGGTGCTGACGTGGAAAGTGTAGATCGTAACGACTGGACTCCATTACACTTTGGTGCAAGGTATTCTCAAAATCCTTTAGTTGTGAAATTGTTGATAGAAAAGGGTGCTAATTTAAATGCCATCACTAACGACAAATGGACACCATTGCATTTAGCACTAAGGTATTATAAAGGACCAGAAATTGTTATATTATTGCTTTCAAATGATGCGGATGTGAAAGCAACAACAAGTGACGGTTTGACTCCACTTCATATAGCAGCTAAATATAATATTGACATACAAATAATCAAATTTCTGTTTGAGAAAGGAGCTGATGCTAATGCGATGGATAAAAACAAGTCAACTCCATTATACTATGCTGTAAAGTATAATGCAAATCTTGAAGTTTTGAATCTTTTCTTATATATGGGTGCCGAAATCACTACTAATACGACGGATAACTTGACACCTTTAATGTTAGCAATCAGAAACTTCTCTCAAACAAAAGTAAACGCTTTATTAAAATATAAAAATAGTGTTGAACCTGAGTTAGACTTCGCACGTAAGCAATTGCAATCCAAAAGGAAACCTCGAAGCCTGTCAAAAATTATTAGAATATTGTCCGAAAAAGAGTTTTTTAATGCTATAGAAAGAATCGATCTTGAATATATTAAAAATGTAACTTCTACTGATAAAACCACTTTGGAAATACATGAACCAGAAACCGATTGGAGACCACTACACAAAGCAGCTCTTAAGGGAAGTATAGAAGTTGTTGAATTCTTCCTCGGTGAAAGCGTAAAAGTTAATTCTACAGACAAATTCTTAAATTGGACCCCTTTGCACGTTGCTGTCCAGACTGGAAATTTGCAAGTAACAGATGCCAATATATCCGCGGGAGCAGATGTTAATGCCAGATCATATAATAACGCTACACCAATTCATGTTGCTGCTCTTAGTGGTCACACTTCAGTAATAATGAAACTATTGCAAAGTGGAGGAGATCTTAATATAACAGACTTCAATGGCGAAACGGCACTACATTATGCGATTAAAGGAAGATGGTTAAATACGACAAAGTATATTTCAGAAGTTAAGAATGAATTTAATAGAAAAACGTATAATGGATCAAACGCTTTACAACTAGCTGCACTAAATGGTCATAAAGAAATTGTAGAATACTTTATTGGAAAAGGGTTGGACATAAATGAAATTGATAATAATGGATGGAATACATTACATTATGCTTCAGCTGGTGGAATATTGGAAATTGTAGATATTTTATTGACGAATGGTGCAAAGATTGAGACAACAACAAATTCAAATCAAACAGTTTTACAAATTGTTGCGCAATATGGCAAGACGAATATTGTTGAATATCTTTTGAATATGAACTTCCTGGACAATAAAACCAATTATGAATATAGTAGATCATTGTATTATGCAGTAGAAAACGGTCATGAAGATATTGTAAAGATTTTTGTCGCAAAAGATACTAATCTTAATTTATTTGATAAAAACGGAACAAAAGCAATTCATATAGCAGCCGAAAAAGGATACACCAATATCGTCCAAATATTAACAAATCACAGTTTTTCAGTTGATGAAAAAGGCCAAGATAATTGGGTACATCTATGCATTATGCTTCTCGTGGTAGTATCGATGAAAAACATATTGCAGACGAGTTTCGACTTTTAAAAACTATTCAGTTCCTGCTTGATAAAAATGCAAAATTAAATTCCAGCTCAACTACAGGTGCCAAACCAATTCACATATCAGCAGAATTTGGCCATCTCGTCATCACTGAGTTTTATCTTGAAAATAATATAAATGTTGAAGGATTGGACAATTACAATAATACACCTTTGCATTATGCAGCGCGAAGTGGACATTTAAACATTGTGAAATTACTCGTCAATTTTGGAGCACGCATAAATGTAGTTAATTCAAATGGGAAATTACCTACGAATTTCGCGCAGGACGGAAACTTCACAAATATAATAGAATTTTTAGAATTGCGTGAAAATATTATCTCTTAACACATCAATAGTTTTGTTTTTCTGTTAATTCCTTCAAAAATTTAACGTCGTGATTTTATAGTTAATTATGTATAAATGATGTAATTATGAACTTAAATAGAAAATTTTTTCAATAAAAGCGAGTTTTATTAAGCTATATATTGTAGTTTTAACCATACTAAAACTACTATTACACTGTCTTCATTATTTTGTCAGTTTTTGTATGACTGCGATGTCAGCCAACGTCCGGCACCTACTAACAAAGTGTTGTCAGTGTACTTGCAGTTTTGAATCAATATTAAGAAATGGTTTTCAAGAATATTTTGTGTTTAGTTCTGTCTGAAAACCCTGTTTTTATGGTTTCTAAAATTGAGTAAAACTTCTCTTCAAATTTTTAGATCGTTTTAGATCAAATTCCGTTGAATTTAAAAATAATAAAAATTAAGAAAAGAAAAGTGCGTTTTGTGTTTATGTTTTAGAATCAAATATTATACAAATGTAATTATGAACTTGAGTAATAAATTCTTATAATAAAAGCAAAATCTATTGAGTTACATATTTTTAACCGAACTAATTTGCTAGATAAAAAATTTGTAGCCTTTAAATCTATAGTTCTGTCCTTGTTCTTTTTTTGCTTCTTCAAGTTTAATGTCTATAGGAGCTGTGCTACCATATGGAAACTAATGTTCTCAAAGCCTTAATAATTGAAAAGAAATTAACGTCATTATGAATTTCCAATTAACCTTAAAGTGTTATACTTATATAACACAATTGAATATTTCATTAAGCTACTTTTATTTGCATGCATCTTTTGAAGTCAAGTAGCCTACTGGTGCGAAGTGGTGGGAGACAAAGGCACTAAAGGTAACAAAGATGCAAAACAAAGAATTTCTTAGAAAAAATACGTTTATATTTAGTTTTTTGTTTCTCCTAAATAAAAGAAATTATTTATATATATTTATCTTATCGTAATAAATTTTTCAATCGATCATTGGCACCTGTTCTTTGATTGGCTTCGCTTCTTTTTAGCAATTGAGCTAGTTGAACTAATTTGTTATTTTGTTTAATATTTGATTGAGGTTTCACAATCAGTTTATTTTTTCCTTTCTTGATATTTATTGATGAATTTGATAATTTCTTTTGTACACTATTTTGTTGAGACGATCGATCTAAGTTCTGATTTTTAGGTACATTTTTCTTAACAGATAAAGATTGGAAAACTTTCGAATTTAAACCCGCAAATTGATCTTTCTTTTTGGTTTTCTTAATTTTACTTTTTTTAATTGGAATTTCTTCTGTTTTTATACATTCGATCTTTTTGTTAGGCTTATGTAAGTTCATTTTTGTTATATTTTTACATACAAGACATGTTATTTGCTGAAATTAAATATGATTAAAAATATTGAATTTTATATTTTCAATTAACTTACAATATAACTTTTACTTCTTTTTTGGAACCATTTGGCACGTATTTTTTGTTTTCTAGTCAATTTTTCTCCGGAATTAAGAGCCTGAATTAACTTTTTCGCTTTGGTACTGTTTGTTTTTTTTGAAACTGTTGAAATTTCATATTTCCCATCAAACCAACAAGTACAACATTTCTGACACATAGAATTGACACCAAATTGAGCTTTTGGTAAATCAAAATCGGTCTTGGGAGTATCTTTACAAATTGTTCTAAAAAGATTTAGCAAAGAATATTATAGTAATTTTTTTTTCGAATCAAATTTTATACTTACAGTAAATGTGATTTTAATAATTGATTACTATGTGAAGTAGGTTCAAATAAACATGAGGCTTTCCATAAGAAATTAATATTAAGAAAATCTCCCATTATAAAGAAAAACACCAGAAAAATTCTTCGAAATATGTACTTTATTTACAACTGGAATGTAGTATGAACTTAGTTACGAATCAAAAAAAGAATGTACTGCCATTTGCAAAGTAAATTGGCGAAACATTAAATTAAATTAAAAACAGGATATCGATTTATTGCAAAAAAATTTTAGGAGGTAAATTTGATAACAAAAAAGTTTCCATTTGCAAAAGCTTTAATTTTTAATTTAAAAAGAAAAAAACCTAATGAACTATTCTTGCCATTATATGCATTTTGTTTTTAATGGATAAAACTATTTTCATATATTTAAAGTTTAATGAAAAGTCGAAAGCATTTCTATTTGGCCTTCAGGGAATCTTCCCAACACAAAAGTTTTATGTGTCCAAAATTAATAAACAGTGTGAAGAACATTTAAGGATTCTTCTTTTTAGTTTTATTTTTCTGAATTATTTTTCAAATTTTTTCTTCCTAAAATTAGATATTAGTGTAGACGTAAACCATAAAAACTAAAACTTATGTAATGTAGTTTAGTTTTCATTGAAAAATCGATGGCGCTAGTTTATTTTTTCCAACATTTTCTCCACATCACTTCGTGGTGAATATATATGAAAATAATTTTCGCATGATTAAAAATTAATCAAATAAATGACATTTTCTTTTATAAATATCCGAAATTTTTCAAAATTCAATAAATTGCTAATATATACATCTTATTTTTCTTCTCGAAATTCTGAAAATTTTATTATATTTCGTATTTTTCTTTTTTTTTCAAATAAATTTTGTTTTAAAACTTTTTTTTTTTAGAATTATTCAATAAAATTATTAAAGCCAACATTTGTTTGTAAAAATTGAAAAAAAAAAAATTTTTTTTCATGTTCCTTTCAGTACACAAAAAAAAAGAAGCAAATCAAGCCAAAAGAAGCAAACCAACATAAAAAAAAAAACAACGCATAGAAGAAAATCATTTTTCACCATTCAAGAATACTTGCGCGAAGTGTAAAGTGTGTTTTAAAAGTGTCTGCAATTTTTCTGAAATTTATAAAATGTGAGTACAATTCCATTATTTTAATTAGATCGAGTCGCAATGAAATCAATTAAAATCAAATTGTTTTCGTTATGAAATTATGAGAAAATTTCAATTAAATTCAATTTCTATTAAATGGGCTTCGCTTTGTTTTATATATATTTTGTTTTTTTTTTTTTTTGAGGCCAATATGGCGCGCCTTGGAACAACCAAAAACAAGAATTTCGTAATTATGAAATTATAATTATGACTAGACGTCATCACGGAATTTTTTTCTGTTTTGATTTGTTTTTCTTTTTTTTTTTGAATTGTTTTTCGTTTTTTTAAATAAACTTGGACGAATTGAATTTTTTTTATTTTTTTGGAAAAAGAAAATTCCATACTCCATTTTGAATTGTATTGCGGGGAGAATATTTTTTTTTTTTTTTTTTAGGATTCGCTTCTATTGCGTTTCGTTACGTTTTCAGGGGTTGCCAACATTTGTATTGTCCCTTATAATTGTATTTGACATACAGTCTGGTTTTTGTAGTTTTTTTTGTCTAATTATTTTTCTAGACTACCAACGGTTTTCGTCGACAAAAGAAATATTCTATTCGCCCTAAATAACAAACACATGTTCGACAGCTGACTAAGAATTTCGCGTTCTTTTTTTTTTTCTTTTATCAAATAAAACTTCATAATTTACATTCCACACAATGAATTAACAAAATTTAATTTTTTTTTTTTAGCAATAAATAATGGCTCGTACTAAGCAAACAGCCCGTAAATCAACTGGAGGTAAAGCTCCACGTAAACAATTGGCTACAAAAGCCGCACGTAAAAGTGCACCATCAACTGGTGGCGTTAAGAAACCACATCGTTATCGTCCCGGTACAGTAGCTCTTCGAGAAATTCGTCGCTACCAAAAATCTACCGAATTGCTTATCAGAAAATTACCGTTCCAACGTTTGGTACGTGAAATTGCACAGGATTTCAAAACAGATTTACGTTTTCAATCTGCAGCAATCGGGGCTTTACAGGTTTGTATTAAAACAGAATTTTGTTTAGAATTATCTTTGATTTATATTTTTTTGAAAACTATATTTACAGGAAGCCAGTGAAGCATATTTGGTCGGTCTTTTTGAAGATACCAATTTGTGCGCTATCCACGCCAAACGAGTAACCATTATGCCAAAAGATATTCAATTGGCACGCCGTATTCGTGGTGAACGTGCTTAAGTTAATTAAAAAATAAAACAAAAATTTTTAAAAAAAATACAAAAAAAACAAGCCAATTTTTTTCTGGCAATTTTTAATAATTTTAATTCTTTTTCTTTTCATAATTTAGTATTTAGATTTTAATTATCACACTTTTTCTTTTTTTTTTTTTTATTAAAATAATTTTAGTTTTAAGTAATTTTAGTTGTAATTCTTATGCTTTTTTTTCCTCTTATCAAAATTTTAAAGAAACACACATTTTTTTTTTTATTAAATTCAATTTATTTTTCTTCCGTTTTAAAAGATAAGAAACAAAACAAATTAAGATTTTTTTCATTCAAATTTTCCGGTTCAAAGTTTTTATCTTGGTTTTAATTCAATGAAGTCTACTACTCAGTGAAAATATATTTTTCATTTATTAATTTCTGGACATTGTAATTTATGTAGTTCATAACAATTTTGGGTAAATAAAATTTTGACGTACCCGAAAAGTAAATGTGTTTTAAATTTGCGAAATAAGAACAAAATTGAAGGCGTTTTTCCACCATTTTTTCTTTTCAGATTCAGTTTGGATTTCCTTTAATATAAAACTGTTTTCGAACAGATATGAAATCGTGTAATTCTATTGAGAGTAAGTAAATCGACTTAAAAACGATTTGCCATTGCTAATCGAGTTACACGGTTTCATTTCACGTTTCAACCTTTTGTTATGCCATGAATCGGGTTCATAGAAGTACTATACAATATCTAAAATCAGTACGACAAAAAATTTTGATGCTTTCAATATTTTTATGGACTTTTTAATTAAGTCAATACAGTCAGCGCCATACTCCCTCACATGTACTGTCAAAATAAGCAAACTGAAATTTCAGGATTCGAAATGGATATACAACTACGAGGACTGGTTAAAATGCAATATCTTTTTTTATTCTTCAACATAATCTCCTTTCAGATCGATACATTTATTCCAACGTTTCTCGAGGGTTTTTAAACCCTCCAGATAGTACTGTGTATCGAAAGTCTCAAAATAATCGTTTAATTTACTTATGACTTCATTATTTGATGAAAATATTTTTCCTATTAGCCAGTTTTTCAAGTTTGGAAATAGAAAAAAATCACAAGGGCTCAAATCTGGTGAATTTGGTGGATGAGGTAACAATTCATATTGTAATTCATGTAATTTGGCCAATAGAATCGATGATGTGTGAACTAATGAATTGTCATGATGAAACAGCACATTTTCTTTTGCCAGCTGAGGACGCTTTTTCATAATTTCTTTATTCAAACTATCCAATAACGATGAATAATATGCTTCTCCATTTATTGTCTTTTCTTTTTCCATATAGTCGATAAATATAATACCATATGTATCCCAAAAAACTGTTGCCATAATCTTACCAATTGTCGCCTCCGGTGTGTTGTAATGAATCCATATTTTATCCATTGTCACATACCGACGAAAGAAATCGTTTTCATCTCGCTTGAACAGCTCCAAACAGCGCTCTGAATCGTTGACGCGTTGTTGTTTTTGGTCCGGTGTTAGCAAACGCGGGACCCACTTCGAAAGCAACTTACGCATGCTCAAATTATCGTGTACAATTTTAAAAACACTACCTTCTGATATCTTTAAGTTGTCAGCTATCTCACGCAATTTCAATTTACGGTCTTTTAAAATTATTTTGTGGACTTTTATTATGTTTTCCGGAACAACTGCTGATTTTGGACGACCAGATCGTTCAGCATCATCAGTGTTTGTATGACCGCGTTTAAATCCAGCATATCTGCCAATAATAGTTGATCTCCCTGGTGCAGAATCTCCATAGCGCTTATCAAGCCACTGTTTGGCTTCAACAGTATTTTTCCCCATCAAAAAACAATGTTTAATCAACACTCGAAATTCTCTTTTATCCATTGTTTTGAAAATTTTATGTCACCTGTAAACTAATTGTCAGAATCAGAATGTTATGAACAAGCGTAGGCATTAACTCGTTTTTACGATATCTGTGTCTGAAGCATTTATTATCACGCCGAACTGTCAAATTTGGAGGGGAATAAAATTGCGTTTTTTTAATTTATAGTTTTTAGTGCGTTTCGAATTCCAAACCAAATTCTTTTGAATTAAATAATCAAAGTTAATAAATTTGCAATATGAAGTGTTTAATTTCTGGGTGTAATAACAAACAACATCGAAAAATTCTTGGAATTTTCTTTCACAACTAAGTTTGACTTATTTTTTATTATAATGGGCTAATGTTCATTATTGCCGTATAAAAAAAAGTTTTTATGGTGTTTATTTACTTTTTGGTAATCAAATAGAAATTATGTTAATTCATAAATTAATAAAAAATTGGTTTTTTTTGAATCCACGCCGAAATGTCAAATCCCACTTTTTTTTTATTTCGATTTTAACGAAATCTACCAGTGACAGTCATTTTTGGTTAAAATGGGAGCAATTCTTAAAATTCGTCGAAATTTTGGAAAATTCAGCATTTTCAGTTTTAAATGCTTTTTTTTTAGTTTTAAAGTTTCCAAAAAATGAGGCTCTACGTATGAAATGGCTTTCGGCTATTGGTTTACGCAGGAAAGGAAATATATAGGCGCATACATGTTTATAATTATTATTTAATAATTTAATTTTGTAAGTTTAAGAAAACTTGATTTTTGTAGCAGAAGATAGTATAGATAGATAGTTATTTTGTTAAAATAATTAATAAAAATCACGAGGAAACAATTGAATTATTGATTCTCATAACTAACCCACCTTATACGTTTTTATACATCAGGGTTACATTTTTTTTGTTTCTCCAAATCCACGTGCTACAAATGTCAAAGAAGAAAACATAAACAAATGTTACATAGAATTTTCTAAATGCAAGAATTACGAATTTTGGAATTATTTAGTGGCATCGGAGGAATGCACTACGCTTTTAAACGTATTAGAATTTTAATTTATTATTAAACAAAATTTTAAAACAATTTCATTTTAGATTCCGATTTACCTGGAGAAATAATTGCAGCTGTGGACATTAATCCGATAGCGAATGTAGTTTATAAACATAATTATCCAAAAATCAAAGTTTTAAATAACAACATACAAAAATTAACACCAGAATTTATAAAAAAACTAAATGTTAATACAATTTTGATGTCGCCTCCTTGCCAACCGTTTACAAGAGTTGGAAATCAAAAAGATGTCGAGGATTCCAGAACGGATGCTCTAAAACATGTTTGTGATATTTTGCCAGAACTTGAAACTGTTGATAAGGTATTAATGGAAAATGTTAAAGGTTTTGAGAAATCGAAAGCAAAAGATTTGTATATTGAAACACTAAAAAAATCGGGATTTCATATTCAAGAATTTATACTCAGTCCAACACAATTTGGCATCCCCAATACAAGACATCGGTATTATTGTTTAGCAAAGAAAAGAGATAATTTTAAATTTGACACTTTTGAAGGAATTTTAGAAAGAATGCCAAAAGATTTTCGTGGTAATTCAGAAATATTTCTTGTTAAAGAAATTTTAGAATCGAATGATATGGTCGAGTATTTATTACCAGATAAATTATTAAAAAAACGCGTATGGCTTTTAGATATTGTTTATCCTGATTCGATTAATACAATCTGTTTCACGAAAGCGTACACACATTACAGTGAAGGTACTGGTTCAGTTTTGACTTCTAGTTCGAAGGAGGATGTTGAAAATATTTTTGATAGAGTAAAACTCATGGATTCTGATTCTACAGAGTGTCTTGATTTACTAAAATCACTTAAATTACGGTATTTTACGCCAAAAGAAGTTGCACGCTTGATGAGTTTCCCAGATTCTTTTGCGTTCCCCGAAGAGACTACGAAAAGACAAAAATACCGCCTTTTAGGAAATAGTATCAATGTAGTGGTTGTTGGTGAATTAATAAAATTACTTTGTGCCTAATAAATTGTTTTGTTCTTTTCCTTGAATTTGGAAAAATTTAAGAAAATAACGGAATTTTAGAGAAGAAACTTCCTGAAACATGACATATTTTGGTTTTCTAATTTCGAATTTGATTTTAAATTATTATTCATAGATGGGAGTAGTTTACAAGGTATTTTCGAAATCACTTTATTACATACTTTTCTGGTTTCGTGATTTTTATATATTTCCTCCACAGATGGCAGTAATATAGTTACGAATATTTTCAAAATATTTTTCTAACGAATTTTCATATATTTTATTAATGGATGTTTATAATATGTTTTTAAATGGTAAATTAAAGCAAATGTAGTAAAAAAGTATTTTCATTTCCTTATCAGATGTCAGTAATGTAAATTGAAAATTAAAGTTTTAATTGAAACTTTATTCTTTTTGATCACATGATAAAAACGTATAATTATATTTTATTCAGATCAAATAAGATTTAGATAGTAATGTAATTATTCTTTTGTCATTGAATTTGTAGCAATCTATTTCTAAATGAAACCAAAACTAAGGAAGCAAGCCGACATCTGCCTTATAACACGGCATGTGATCTCCTTTTTAGTTTAAAATCACAAATAAAGCAATTGACGCCGATGTATCGCATGACCAAAAATTGGCCAAAAGAGACTACTTCAAATGATCACACAACAAAAAAAAATATATCCTCAACTGCTTCCGATTCACTAAATAATTGGCTGCTGTTTCACACCTGCACAAAATTAGAGCATTGTGATTGCGTTCGTTTCGGTTTTGTCCCATTGTTGTTTTGACCAAAACGACTAAAAGAATATCATATATTAAATACATCTTCATTACGTGACCATTTTCAACTGCCCCTAGATTATTCGACGACGAAAAATTATGATCACATTCAACTATAATCTTCATCCTCATGCAAGACATAAATCAAGTTTTTTGATTCCATTTGTGATTATATTTGCATAACAAAACATAATGCTAATAATAAATTCTAAAATGTAGAATCGTTCCCTAGGATTTTTTTCAAGAGGTTTTACTTTCAGTCTCATATGTGTAAACCGCTGCGTATTTTTTTTTAACCCGATCTAGTTCCTGATTTTCATTCAAAGACGAGAAATCAAACAAATAAAACGGAAGTGTCGTTTTGGTTTAGCAAATATTTCTGTGGCCACACATGGTCAATTCTTTCAATCCAAAAAAAAAAAAAAATGAATAACATCGGAACCAACGAGTTTTTGAAAACTGAAAACTAGTTTCAAAACAAATGATATTCCCTCTTAGAATATATTCTCATTAATTCGTTAGGTTAACGAGAATACATTTGGTTAAGTACTCATGCGATTACCACTTCCTTCAACTAAATTTCTCTTCTTGAATTTGTGAATCGCTTACCGTTTATCTAGAAAGACACAATAAAAAAAACGCACAGTTAATTCGATAAATTTGAATATGAAAGGACAACTTCTTCAATTATTTCGATACACTCGAATGAGTTTCACGATTCCAAGTGGTCTTTGGGATAAATAAGCAATTTGTCTTCGCATGAAGTATATGAATAACTTACATTGGAAAGGTTTTGAGGACTTTTTTTTTTCTTTAAAGAATTCGAGTGTTGGTTTTTCGGAAGTATTTCCATATCAGCTAATAAGTTTTATTGAAGGTATTTATTTGATTATGTGAAGACATAATGTGAGAAGAATTTTGATCAAGATTTTTTGCGTTATTTTATAAGAATGGAATATAGTTTAATATTACTTACTAGTAATACTTAAATTGGTAATTTGGTAGTGCTCATGGTGATGAAACTCAATTGTGTATTTTAAAGAGAACTAATGCATGCATTTTTTAAATCACTGATATTTCATGAAATGGAATCTACTACTTGCAGGGTATTTATTCCAAAGAAGACTCATGGTTTCGTTAAGTTTTTCTGTCTTTGTAAGCAAAAAAAGAAAAGAAATACTTTTTGAAACCGACGACATGCCACTCAGCAGGATATATTGAATGGGTGGAAATATTTTCTATACCTGCTAAGCTTACGCTGTTATTGTCCTTTCAGTTAACTTTTTTCTATTACCGGCTGTTTCATGAATCTTTTAAATATTTTACGGTGTGCTTTTTTCAATCCTCAGCAAATGAAATCTTCTAATATCAGTTTGCTACAAAATCATTTCTAATATTTAAAAAAAATAGAGGCCCTAAATACTTGTACATAAATTGCCTAGAAAAGTATGCCACCATAATTCGCTTACACACAAATTCTAGGATTTCTTGCTTCAAAATTCTATATTCTATCTAATTGATACTAATATCAAATTGCAACACTCTGTACAAACAATACACAGTAACTGAGTATTTAAACAATGTGTATCTAGATGTGTATCTTCTCTACTCTCGTTCTATGACCAAATATTATCTAATAATTGCGTATGTGAGTAGCCCCTTTTTTTAGGCCACAATGGTGTACCTAAATCAACTGATGCCAGTTCTATCAAATGAAATCCTCATGATGATTCTCATAACGTTCTAAAAAGGAAACTCATGTTTGTCAGGGAAAGAGTATAAAGTTGTGAGGTGACAACTTAATTTTTATGAAAAAGGATCAACCTTCTATATATAATATGATCTTAATAATGAAATTAACGCACCAGTTTGTATCAGCAGGATATATTTCGAAATCTCTATTTCATATATTTTTATTCATCATGAAAACCGAAAGAGTTTCATTCATAATCACATAGAAGAAAATGAAAAAAAGGATTTATACGATCCTTTCGACTGTAATAATATTTATATGCGATTTTGATTGGATTAACACAAAATCAGAAGTCTTTTTTCTCATATTTGACATCTTTATTTATTTTAGTATTTTTTTATATGTTCTTTGTTGATTTCTTTACAAATGAAACGTGTTCAGTCAATTTTTTTGATATTATCCTTTTCGTTAACAACTTGTTTAGCATCTTTTCTTTTTGATGGAGAAATGAATTTTTTTTTTTTTATATAATAATTATTGTAAGATTTCTTAAATCAAACGTAAACTACATAAACGCATGCTGTGCAGCATCTGGAAAATTTAAAGGAAGACGATTGAGGATATTCGAGGACAGAAAGGATTATAAATGTCAAATTTTGATAATTTATTGAAACATAGAGAATTGTGTCCTTTTTGAAATTTATTAGTTTAATACACGAGAAACGATTAAATCGGTGAACCTCTGATCCTGTATAAATTTTTAATAAATTGAAGGAGTAAAGTTCTTTATTAATTTTAAGGAACATGTGCTTGAAATGGGTTTTTTTCTATTATTTGTACATATTTATGGTAAGATGTGTTTTGGCTATTTAAATCAAATATTTCAATGTTTCAATACAGGACTATATAGCAATAATTTATATTACAACAAGAGCGGTTTCAATCAAAGCATTGAGATACTGAGATGTGGTTGTACTCGTTTCTTTGTTTGAAATGTTATATTAATTTAATTGAAAGTTTAATACTGAATGTATGATATTTCAAGAAATCTCGTTTTGGTCAATCATCCGATTAAATGGACGCAATACTATAATATAAATAGATGATGGAATAGTTAGATTATTACCGAGTTTTATAAAATATGAATGTTTGACCACAGAATATTTAAATGGTAGTAATATGTTAGTTTGTTAGCTTTACTTACGGAAACTTTTATTATAGGTTGGATAAGAAAGCTTATGGGAATATCGCTTTATTTGTATTAATCACAAAAATAAGACAAATATTTTAAAAATAATTTTAACTGTTTGGTGTAAAGGAGCTACTCGTACATATAAGGATATTATAGTTCTGCGGAAATCAGACACTGATCTAAAAACTGAGATGATATTGTTAGAAGTATCTGATAGCCTGGGTAACTTTTGGAAGATGAGTCCCATTGTTAAAATTTGTCGTAATTTTTCATATTTTTTTTAATTTTTGTCAATTATGATCTTCATTATCTTAAATTATGTATTAAAATTTCACGGGTTTTTAATTTTTTGTTTTTATAAATTTTAAAAACTTTAATCAACATAAAATTCTGCTCAACAAAAAATCGATCCTTCTAATCTAGTGTCGCCTATTTGATGTCGTGTGTAAATTGATATGGAAAATGTTCAACCCACCGAACATTTGCTGAGTAATATCGTTTCTTTTTGCCATCAAATGACAATGTTCAAAAGTACTATAATATATAATAAAAAACGATAACATCGAAAATACTGACAAGAACAAAAAGAAAAAAATGTTTCGCTACCAATACAGGGGCGTTTTAAAGGATATCACATATCAATGACCAAAAAATTTTAGATCCGAATATTCGATAAAGTTAATCTATATATGGTATATATCCTTTTGAATAGAACGTTTTGTTTGTGGGCTAAACTGCCCTCGATTTCATAATTTTTTGGGTTCATTTTTTCATTTCAAAACATTAATGTAAAACATATATCCTTAAAATAAAATCAAAACTGAATTTTTGAAAGTCAATATAAAAAAAAACAACGGATATTTATATGTTAGGAGGATAAAGATTTAAAATTTAATAGCGACAGAGATTTTGGTCTAGTGATTAGACACATTATAAAAAGTTTTCGAAAAACAGGAAATCGCGACGAAATAAAGGACATAATAGAGTAAAGTATATACATATATGGATATAATAAAAACGTAGGAAGAGAAAAGGTTGCTTTAAAGATATCCCTTTTTTTTGCAATATAAATTTTTTTTTGGATAAAATTACAAAAATTTTAATAATATCCTTTTACGTTATTGTAACATTGAAATTATATTGTTATAAGGATAACAAACACACGATATTCATGTGTAACTTACATCGCAGGTATGACTAAAAAAAAAAGGTGTTATCGAGGGTTTGACGGTTTCCTTTTACAGAAGGCAAATTACAGGACTAATTGGTAAACATTATATCGCAATTTTTATGCGTAAAATTTATTTAACATATATTGTAAGTGTTTTTTTTATATATATATATATAAAACGGTTGACATTACAATTTTAAGGGTTGGAAGTAGAAAAGGATAACTTTTATAAATTATATGAAGTTTTGAAAATCAATTTTAAACTTTGGTTATTTTAAAAAGGGATAACCACACAATATTTTTGGCTGGATTGAGGATAAAAACATGATATTCTGAAAATGACAAAAGTATTAAGTAATTAATACATAAAATAGTGATACTTTTGGATGTTATGAAAGCCTTCATGGTCGTGTTGGAATTTTAGAATGTTGAAATAAAATATAATATGTGAATGAAAATATTGCAAAATTCCTTTTTAGATAATGAAGAAAACTTGGGGTTAATTTTTAACGAAAAATACTATATGTATATATAAAATAAGGACAACTTATCGATGGAATATATCAATTGAAAATTATATCCCATAGAAGAAAAGCGGTTTAAAAATGTGTAACCCACAGTGGTGAGTGGGTCTCATTGGTGTAGAGACTATCGTTGCTATTAACTGCTGAAATAAGATACGACTACAAATCTTGACTCTTCACAAATATTTATTTGTCTTTGCCTATAAAAATATTCTATTAATGAAATGAATTAACATCGCCGCACCAAAATCTGAAACTTTTTCAATATAACTAATATGAAAAAACTCAAGCAAATTGCGTATGAATGTATAGAAATGGTATCTTAGAACAAACAAGTATAATTATTTAGAAATTTCTAATTTCATGTAAAAAGTCTCTTAACTATAATTGATAAAAATCATGTACAATTGTGCCTAATTTTAAATATTATTTCTTTTCAATATTTTCAAAGAAAATTCTATTCTATCCACTTTACCAAAAACATATTATTTTTCTTTTTGAGCTAATACACTCTTTTTTTTCCTTTTTCTTTTTCTAAAATAAAGGGAAAACTCCAAAAGAAAATATACACCCATTTAAAATTCGTTTAGCCAACAAGAGACTTCATTACATGTAATTGGATCTAAAAGCGACACTATCAGTAAATGACCTAAGACTTTTTAGTTTGGGTAATATTCTTTATATTCTATATATACAGAATGTATTGTATAATTTTCGAACGAAAAAAAAGGATATCCTTCGATTCTCGATCAAATTACGATAAGGATTAGAAAATAATATAATATAAACACAATATACACAAAATATTTGGTAGCTCTTAAAGTATATTGATTGGTAACCGATAGTGTACCTAATAAGGATATTATTCTTCGATTTTCCCTTTTCTAGTTCTTGTCTTTAAATATCTCGAGAATTTTCATTTGTCCAGAACAAAGGATTAGCAGACATATCCTTCGATTGATATGAAATCGAGGGTGAAATATTTTTTGGCATTTTATATATGATACCAAAGGACAGTAGCAGTATTAAAAGTATACTAAAAAAAAATAACAACAAGCAGAAAAAAAATGGTTTAAATTTCGATACGATCCCTAAAGATATATATATATATATATTGGACAGACCGATTACATTCCAATTTTTATCATGATGATCCTTACTTAGTTTTCGATATCCTCGTTTTTTGTTTGTTAGTCCTTTTGAATCGTTTATGTGGCAGTAAAAAATTGCAAACAGATTTTTGGTGTACGATATCGCTTTATTGGATATTTTGTTTAGAAATAAAAGTCTCAAAAAACTTGAGACATAAATTTGAAAACAATATATATATATGTATAGGTCCAGCTATATATCCTTCAGGAAATTGGTCAGCAATGCGTCAATTTTGTTGTATCAAAAAAAAAAAATTTCTATAAATTGTATATGAAAGAAAATATCCGGTTATTACGATTTTTCTTATATATTCGTTTGATTTAAGAGACTTTAAGCGGATTTTTTTCTATTCATATATTGTTCATAAGTAACTTCAATAATTTTACTATTTTTTTAAGCGGATTTAAGGATTTTCGATTGGATACTTTCTAATAGACGTTAAATTTTTCAAGTGGAAATTTTAAAACTACAAATTTTTTTCGATCATATAAGCTCTTATATTTTTCTTTCAACGAATAGATTTTGAAAAAGAAAAAACTAGTCAAAGTACAATTAATCCGCCTCAGTTGTTATTAACTTTAAATTTGCATATATCCTGTATCCGATATTCAACGCCCCTTCATATATGTATATTTTCGACCTTATATAAATTCCAAAAATAACCGAATATACTCTTCTATTAAACCTTTAAATGGATATTAACCCTGTGCTTTGATTCTCACAGAATAAAATTGCAGAAAATGATGATCACATCCTTTTTTTCGCTTCAGATTTCTTTATTTTATCAGAACAGCATATGTGAATTGAACATTTGAATCTTCACATAATCAATAAGGGTGTTATAGGTTGGTCAGATTTCATACAAACAACAAAATAAATAAATAAATAAAATAAACTGGTCAAATCATATAATGGGGTGGGTGGTGTTTAGAAATTTCTTATTTAGAATATGAGGTGCCAAATGGGATTAAATGAGAGTTTATATTGAAAAATTTTCATTTCAAATTTAAATTCGTCCTTTTTTGTTGAAATTCTTTTTATATCTGTATTGTTGGTCAAATCTTAATACCCGAAAGGATAGAGTTGTTTTTTACTTGTTTCAAATATTGGTAAACTGAGTGACAACTTCACATACAATTTTTCGAATTACATATTTTTGATTTGACAATTTAATCTAAGGAACGGATTTAGAATAATTTCATTGAGTTGAGTCGGAATCAACATTTCCATGGATTGGATTTGCTGTCCCACAGGGTTAGTATCATAGTTTCCATCAAACTTCGATTGACACGGAAAGCACAGAATGCTGCAAAAATAATATTTTTCAGTACAAAACTAATTCTTTGCCTGAAACTTTAATGTCCCGAAAACTTCTTAAACATAATAAATTTTGAAATTGTTATATGAAATTTTACAAATCCACCCCACATAGTTACATCCGGTTGGTCAATTTATTATTTCGGATCCATGTGAATTCTAAGAAAATCTGAAAATCATGAATTTTCCAACAGTGTTCCTTTTTAGAATAATAATTTTATCATATTCTTGTAACAAATGTTAAATATGAAGATACAAAATGTATAATAAACTGGACTTCTAGTCCATCATAAGGTGGAACAGAAAACCTTTGATTGTCGGTCTTATTCAAATTGAAAAGGCAAGAAACATATGAAAGGACGAACTTTTTTTTTTTTAGTATCAAGAAGGTGAATATGTTCCCAATATGTTATCATATTTTTGTCGATTTGTAAATTGCTATTACAACATAAAAACGCATTCAAAAAAAAAAAACATAGTCAACAAACTTGAACATTTCGAACACGTTTCGGTATAAAATTCATTGCATTGAATTTTCCAGTCTTGTTGATTCACAATTTGTGTGCTTAAAAACTAAACTAATTTTTTTTTTGTCGTTTCCTATATAAATGGTTACTATCATCATCATTCCATCACCTCCTTGACATCGTCATCAATAACAAAATAAAAAAATGGGATAACTACCATATACTAAAAACCTACAACAAGAACTTGTAACAAAACAATGGAAAAGAAGACAAAAAATTAAATTGGAAGTTAGAAATATGTCCCTATGGATTGATATGTAGATGACATGGGAACCATTCCTATGTTTGACTATGCCATGGCATATATATACGTAGTATTAAATATGGTTTCTATATGAAAGTTTTTGTTAAGCTTTTACCAAAATTTTTGATACAGCTGCGTTTTTCTGATACCAGTATTTACAAAAATAAACGATATGATAAAATATAGAATGGATGAATGACATCGCCACGAAAACTAACAGATGGAAACGATATAGCGGCGTACTGGTCCTTTGAATACACATACCTAAGTATATATATTCCTTTTATCCAAATACAAAAAAAAAAGAAAAACTATTTTCTATCGAAATTTTTGTATTCTGGTAGGATTTAGATAACAAGCCGTCGGAAAAATCTGAATAAAAATCAACAAACAATGAAGTTTATTTTTTGATGTTTTTCATGTTTCCTTTTTTTTATTCAGGAAAATTGGAGAAAAACTTATATATGGATATCCTAGCCACACTGATGGTCACTCAACCATTGTATGCATTTTCTGCGTTTTATTGCTCAACTCAATTGACATACATGTATAGTTGCAATTCTCTTCCGGAATGTTCATAAGGATAACCGATATGTAGATATATCGTTAAAGGAGACATGTATGATATGCGATATTCTATTTTTTTCGGTTTTTGATAAAAATAGAAAAACACTGAAGTTTAGATCACATGCAAAAGTTGTTTTAATTCGATTTTATATATTTTTTTTTGAATAAACAGGAAGTTATAAGAGATATTCCCATTGTATGTTGTTTTAGATATCAATATTTTGTTGTTCTACATCCTTTTATTCTATAAATATGAAATGAATAGTTATTTCAATCAATCAATCCTTAAATATTATTTTTACTTTTGGGAATATCTTTTTGTATCCTTTTCTGATATGATTTTTAATATGAACCGCAAATAAATAAAAATAAGATTTTTCAGTGATAACCCGGAACAGATTATCAGTTTTTATAATATTCTTGGTTCCACAAAAAAAAATCATACAATTATGATTTGGATTTTATTAATCCTTAAACGGAAGGCGACATGATCCAGAACTTTGTATATATGTTTGCTATAAAGATTTACCTGGATTTTTATTATCCATTCTAATTGCACCCGGAAAGGATCATATCGGGATCAGTGTGGTTAATAGATTGGATAATATTTGGCTTAAGCTTTAGTGATAATCTTTTTTTTGAAAAGAAAAATAAAGGATTCGAACTATATTTTGATTTCAGTATATATTCATTGAGGAAATGAAATTATTGAACAAAATAGATGGAAGGAAACTAGCAAGGATTGCCTAAGGTCTCTCAGAAACTTTATTTATACAACAGTAATTGGTGGGTTAAACTTGTGATGGGTTTGTTTCTTGAATTATTTTCGATGTTTGATTTATTTGAAATATGTTATTGGGTTGTATATATATATTATAAAATTAATTCAAATATGAGAAAACAATATGGAATTCATTAAACCACCGAATTGAAGCTATTTAGTTATTTGAACTAACGAACAATATAATTTTAAAGTTATCACATTTACATTGACTTTTTCAGGAACCATGGAATAGTATGTGTTTAACATATATGAATTACTTAAGATCACTTCAACAAAATAAGGAAAATATATACCCTGTTATACATCTGAAGTGGATGTCATAAAATTAATTCCTTTCAAATATTATGACTTCCTAATACGGGCTATTAATGTGCCATTTCAAAAAATTTTCATTTCATCAATTTTTATCTTTTTGATTCGTCATAATT
The DNA here is from genome assembly GCA_963422695.1 of Xylophagus ater. Taxonomy (NCBI): domain Eukaryota; kingdom Metazoa; phylum Arthropoda; class Insecta; order Diptera; family Xylophagidae; genus Xylophagus; species Xylophagus ater. Next base: position 8,329,981 of record OY730478.1, read on the forward strand.
TAATTCCAAATACACATTTCATTGCATTTTGGGACATTATTATTTTCTATCATAAAAATTTGCTCCCTCAAATTTTCTAAAATATTTGAAATGTTTCATAATTAAATTAGAATTTTTTGAAAGACTAAATATTAATTTCGATTTTCATAATGACAACGTCAAATTCAAAAACAATGAATACCAACTATACTATATAGTAAAATGTTTAATCCATGTTGGTTCCATTCTTATGGAAAAGAAATCAGGCGACAATATCAATAAAAATCTTCCAACAAGACTGAATATTTTCCAAACGATATAAAAAAAATTAAAATCCAATTAGAAATCGTATTTAGTTAAATAAAGTTATTTGTGCTTTTTTCTTGTTTCTCTCGTCCTGTTTCCTTTCTAGAACATATTTCAAATTTTGTCTTTCTTTTTTTGTATGATTATTCTTGTTTACACATAATTTACGCGAAATATGCAATGGCGGATACCATTAAGAAATTTCCATAAAATTTTATATTAAAAATATCACAACATTAATTTTCGGTTGGATTTACCGACATGTCCGACCAGGACGATATAATTATGATACTCGAAGTGCATCTATGTGTTTTTTTGTTGCTTCATTCTTCAAAGTCGTACATCCTTTTCGGTCTACATTAGAGATAAACTAATGGAGTATACAGATCATAAAGTCGTTACAGAACATTTGATTTTCTTGTTGTTGTTCTCTGATGTTTTTATATTGTAATTTGTGCGTTTCCATACACTATTTTCCATATACTTTTTGCAATTCATTCTAATATATTTGAATTTTCCATTTTCATTCTGAACATTTTTATCCTAACTTTTAAAATACAGGGAAATAAACTCCTAACAAAATTGGTGATAGTGACTCGTAATATGCTATGATATTCATTTTGTATACACTTATATTGTTTTTATCAGTTGGTTAGTTTTGTTCGTTGTTCTCTATATGTTTATTGTCATCTAAAATATACACCTAAACTCCCTCGCACTATTTTACAGTTTATCTGAGCTAAATTTATTTCATTATAAAACCTAAAACCCATTCTTTCAGTCTCTAGCGTTTATAGTATATATTTTAACTTTGTATAGTTTACCTTCATGTGTCTACTATCGGGACGACGCTTAATCCAAACATTTATTTTTATTTAGGCCTATAAAATTCCGGGATTTGTTTTGGTTTTTTTTTCAAAAAAGTTTTATTCGAGTTTGTCTCGGAGTTTTAGACTAAAAGGAAATGTTTTATACAAGAATTCTTTTTTTCATACATTTTTGTTGATTATTACAAAAAAATAAAGATTCTATAATAAATATGCATCCATCTGAACACGTTTATACATTTCTAAAAGGTAAATGTTCTATCCTTTCTACGAATATCGCGCTTATTCACCAACTTCTGTATTAATATACCACCAAGAATTGCATTTCTTAACGACATCTTTAAATAAAGATACCATTACAGTTTGCATATGCAATTGCTGGTAAAGTTACCATATAAGTACTGCTCTATAATTTCTATTTTAATTTGTTAATTTGGTTCCTTACAATTGTAATATGTCAGGGTTACATATTTGCTATTTAAGAAAATATAAAATTATCGAGGCTATCTCTAAGAACTAAAGGAATAGCATAATTGAAGACAGCAAATCATCCAACCATCATTTGCAGCAGTGTAATTCGGTAGACCTTGGTTCGTATACATAGAATTATTCGATATATGTAGTTATTTCAATTATAATAATTTATTGTAGTTTAGAAACAGTAGCAATATATAGAAGCCGACTTGAATGATAAAGAATCAGTTCCGGGTAATAAATTAACAAAATTTCTAGACAAAATCATGCAAAATTATAATGCATCAATGTTGTACTTATAACTGAGGCCAAAAAAAATAAAATCTTCTACAAAAGAGTGTCCTTTAGAAATTCGTTCGTTTATTACAAACAACATGCGAAGGAAATTTATCTAAGAATTTGTGAATATAGAATATTCCGACACACCATAGGGCACACGTTTCAACTGTAAAAACTTATTGTGAAAATTTTTACATTTAATTTAGAAGCTCATTTAGAGGTTAAACATTATTGTCAATATAGAAAACTATATGACGAAAAATAATGTTAAAATTCTCTGCAAGACATCTTCACTTACATGAAACAAGAACATCAAGATATCCCGATCGTGCTGAGATTCTTCATTGGACATTAAAAAAAGATGTTGTAAATTTTCTTTTAGCTAACAAAAGATGAAGAACACATTAAACTATTTAAGTATTAAGTATTTTAGATATACTATATATATATTTTTTTGAAAATACAACTCTACACAAAATTTTGAACAGCATGCAAAGTTAACCTGTCCAAAAAGGAAATAATACTTTTATGGTTGCTTCTAAAAACCTCATAATGTGGTATTTTTTTTTTTTTAAGGAAAAAGAATATAACTCATGTGTTTACTTGAGAAATCTATTACAAGAATTTTACGTGTTCTTAGAATATAAACGTATAGTTACAATTGTTTGAGGCTCGTTTTTTTTTTAAAGTTCGAATAACTCTTAATATAATAATCACAAATTGCGCAACAAGGATTCAGTTCCTTGAAATCTATTTCTTACTAGGAATTGTTTCTTATAACAAACAATCGTTTCTTGTTTTTTTAATATTATTTCAATATTTTTAAGATTTTGTGGTAATTTTGTGTTTATATTTTGCTAGTATTAAATTACAGAATTTGTTTGGGGTGTCATTTTACAAATGGGATGGCGTTAATTTTGACACTTTCCATGTAAACACCTTGTTTTGTGCATTAATTTAAGAGTCTTCCTAATAATCAATGAAAAATATCTAAATTCAAGTGTACACTTCCTGATTAAGTGATAATAAATAAGATTTCCTTAAAATCTCAGTTTAGAATCAGTTTTCTAGAAAAATTTGATACTATTCTAAAATGGCTTAAGTGCCCTTTTTTTTAAAGAAATTGTTTCAAAGTGAAGATATCGTTAGCAAAAATACAAATTTACAGGAATTAGTTTAAAATTGTATATTTTTGTGTTCTAACATAAGCCACAGTATGCGGTGCAATCTAATAATTTTAAGCGAATTATTAAATAGCATGTAGCCCAGCTAAAATTAATTTTTGCCACGTTGTTGGTTAGTAAGTAGCGGCTGAGACGTAGTTAATCTCAAAGCTGTTTCGACTCAAGCCTTGAAAAAAAAATGGTAAAATTCAGAACATCGAGCCTTCGTGAATTTTAAGAAGTAAAAAATTGTCTCCAAACTTTTAGAAAGATACTTGAAGAGAAAGTACCTCTAACCAGCCCAAACAAACGCTTGCTTATAAAATCCTTTAAGAATCTAATCTTATGTAGGTAATCCAAATTTGATATCAATTAAAAAAATTACTATTACTACTAGCGATTCCTTTAACTCCGAGAAAAGTTTGAATATTTTTAACTTGCGAAACAGGAAAGAATTCAGTCTGAGACTGACTGAGTTAAACAACTAAATTTAACAAATAATAATCGACCTAATTCTTTAGTTGGATTTTGAAAACCACAGGAACCACAAAATATATATTTTCTAACTAATTTCCAAGAACCGAAGATAGGACATCACTTTGAGTTATCGTCAGCGGTTAAAGTATGTCTTTTTAAAAAGGCCAATTTTTTTTGTTTTTCGGCTTCTTACATTTTTTTTTGCGTACATGGTACGCCATTGTCATCAGTTCAATACGCAATTTTTCTTCTTCATTATTTCTGCTACAACCAGCCTAAACAAGAAAAAAAGGGGCGAAATGATCAAAGGATCTTCTTTATTTAAACGAAGATAACCCACAAAAACATCCTTAACGAATTCGATATCTGTAACATCGATTAGTAGGAATCTGTTAAAAGGTATTTATATTCGAAAGAATCCTAAATTATTACCTTTGGAAGCATATGGAGGTGTTTTGTTTGTAATTTTTAAGGAATTAAGATGTTAGTTTTTCTTTTTTTTTTTGTTTTCTTTAGAAAAAGTACCACAAGATCGGCCAATTCGAAGATCTTTAAAATAGAAATAAATGTGGTGTCAATTTAAAAGACGCCAACGATTTACAAAAAAAAAAAACGTATTTATAAGTGGAATGTCCAAATCATGATACAAAAATGAAGTTATATCAATTGAGCAGATTTAAAATCAATAAGATTTGAATCACGAATCGTATTAAAAGCGTGTCGTTAATGTATGCGGCAATAGAACATAAGATCACTCCTAAACTGTTAAAAATGTCTGCCAAAAACACTGACAATTTATCAGAAGTGTATGTACGAGTATATATGTATTGCTCTGGGGTATCTATTTGCAGACAACTCAAATATATTAACACCACTTCAATCGTCATAGATGGTCAAGAATTGGTCGGTAATTGGCTATTCTGACAGAATATTTAAGTTGAACCGAATTGAGTTGTTTCAATTATTTTTTTTTCTAGTTTTGTCACTGTCGCCTTTAAATTCCCATTTTTTTTTGTTGGTTAAGTCATCTTTTATATTATTCCTTGGGATTCAGAACAGACACGTAAATTAATGCTTTGAAACGAAAAAAACTAAAAATAAAAATAACTAGTTGAAGAGACAACAAAAAAAAAACGTATAGAAAGAGCATCCGTCCAAAAAAGGAAAAAAATATGTAGAGAAGATAACAAGATATCCTCCGAAATGTCCAATACGCCATTTCACAGAGTGACTGACCGAAAGAGTATGTAACTGTAAGGACAATTGCTTTGTTAATGGTGGTTTTATTCAGAATTGTTTTTCATCCTTTTCAACATTCAGGATCTTTTGTTTTCATCATTCTGTAAAATTGTAGACCATGGCGGTGATGGTACAGAAGCAACAGAAACGAAATGAAACGTTGTATAGGTATATAGTGAAGAGTGAAATTGTCTTCACGATTTGCTTGATATTTGTTATCTGCTGAATAGTCTTTTTTTTCTATAGCAATCGAATCAAAATGAATAAAAGGATTTTGAAGCATTCTCGATTTGGTGGTCGGATTTCTATGTAAATCGAATTTTTGAAATAGTTCAACATGAAATTAATCAAATTTGGATGCAATTTTTCTAGCTTCAAAAGTTTTGAAAGATAAAATAAATTTAAAAGCATTTTTTTTTTATCAACTTGAAATAGCGATAAGAGAAGAAGTTGGAATAATTCATATTAATATTCACGAAGCTAAGAAAAAATTGATTTCTTTATATTCTGAATTAAGTAAATTAGTTTGAAACAGTCTTCGTATGATTACAATATTATATTCTCCTAATTTCAATAATGTTTCTGGTAATAATTAATTAATTTCTATCTATAAATTTATTTCGTAATCAATCATTAATAAATAACCCATTTTATAATAGTCCAGAAATATAAAGAAGATATTATACGAAACGAATAAATTCTTTTGTATAAAATTCAAATTAAACTAACTTGGTATGCCACAATGAATGAGGTCACATAACTTTTATTTCGGACACATTTACAGTGGGTTCAGTATCTCATATATTCTTTAAATGGCCATCTATTCCATATATGCCTACATCATTCTCATCTATACAACCCATAAATGTCTTCTTTATGTTCTTGCCAATTGGGGAAGTTTTCTTTTTTTCTTTATCATATTATTTAAATTTTTCCAATTCTACCAATTTGCTGTACATTTTGTTTCCATCGCTGATCCTTGCTTACAGATGAACTTGTTCAATTCGTTATCATTTCCATAAAAAAAAAACTTTAACCTTTATTCTTCAACTCTTTTCTTCCCTATAAAATAATCTCAAACTCTTTTATGACTTCAGTTATTCCTTGTGATATCCGGTTTTTTCTTTTTTCTGGTGACCAAAAAGAAAACCCCTTCATATCCACACCAATGTTTCTTCTATAAAGTGGACATTCAGTTTGAAATCGGAAAATTTTATGTCTTTTTTTTTTTCTTTTTCTTTTACTTCATCTTGTTTGGTCATAAGTTGTTATTGTACACCAAGGACTCATATAGGATTACTATTGTACTATAAAATGTATAGGGTTATCAAAAATTTTCATATATAAAGTTTATATGTCCGAATATATAACTTTGAGGAAAAAAAAAGGATTAAATGGTTTTTGGCTGTAGATTTTTATGATCATGTGTTTGGAAATAGCTCAAGATTTTCAACGATTCATGGTGATTTGGGAATGAGCCAATTTTAATTCGATTCCGTTTCGATTTACTTTATTCAATCGGGTATATATTTATTTTTTTTTTCTTCACTGGTCTTTTCAAATAATATCATTTTTAGGTTCAATTTCGTATTATGATTATTGTTTTCTATTTTTTTTTTTTTTTTTTTGGTTTCGTTTGATTTTTAGTTTTTCCATTGAAAACGAAGGAGGAAAAGTGGTTTGGATAATAGTGGTTAATGCTGATCAAAAAAAATAAAAAAGGGAGTTAAACTTTTAGATTTAACTTTGATTTTCCATTTTTATGAGGGTCAAAGGGGTTAATATCAAACCAATTTCAATTTTATGATTTATTTTCGATAAGAAATTGGACTCAAGGGATCAATTTCGGCAACAGTTATGCAATAAAATATAAATAAGTAAATGTAAGTAAATTTAATTGAAAAGGAAATCGTTGAAAATGTTTTTCTTCAGGGAATTTTTTTCCTAGTTTTAATTAAGATTGAAAAAAATCAGATTTTCATATCACAGTTCTTGAAATGAATTTTAAACATTTATTTTGGTTTTTATTAAACATTATCTTTTTGCATTATAGTTCAGCTGTTATTTTGAATTTTACAGGTTTTACCTTTTTTTCCATGTGTCTATATTAAACTCAGTTCAAAATTTCAGACCTCTAAGTTATGAAGAGATACAGGAACTCTTGAAGAACAGAGAAGACACCACAAATGTCTGAAAATACTGCCATCATTTGATGATCTTGATATATGTGGATGATCTTAGGACTTTTTTTAAACAGATTTTGAATGAAGAAACGGAACTAAAGTGTGTATTACTTACAATTGCAATTGTAATATTGTATTAGCAGATAAAAGAAATAATATATCTCCATTATGGTCAGTAGCACATAATACGTGGCCATTTCCGCAATATAAATCTTCTTATTGTACTTTAATATCTATTCTATAAACAATATTTCAGCTTCTTAAAGAAATCATGGTGGCATATTATCATTTTCTCACTTACCAAATGGGCTACTTAAAGACTCAATTTCTAACCATTTATTGTTTGTACCATTTTTCAATTTCGGTCATCAGAGATGCTTTTCTAACCAAAATAAAGAATATTGGATATCCATTTTAATTCTTTAGACCCAAACAAAATGTATAAAGAACAATTCGAATTCATTGATAATAATATGTTTAAGACGAATAAAGTTTTCTTCTTTTTTTTTTGAATTAGAATTGAAAATCTTGATTTATACTTTTCAATATTTTCGAAGTTTTAGAATTGATAAATTTGGTATTTTTTTTCTTTTAAATAAACGCAAATAAATCAAAATCCATTTTTTTCGAATTCAAAATAAATTTGCTTTATTTAGTTCAATACAAAACCATTTTACAGCTTCTATTAAGAGCGTAAACATTTTCAGTAATGTTTGAATTTTTTACTGGAAAAGGAAAAGGTTGAAATTTTGATGGTAGCCAAATATTTGTCGCGATCAAATATGCTTGAAAAATATAAAACATTTTTTTTTTTTTTAAAGAAATGTAAAATTCCGCAGTTTTTCGGTATCCTTTTGTTGTTTAGGTTGTTAGGTAAAGGCATTAAGTCAAAAAGAATCTGGTGAACAGAAAAACATTTTTATGATGTAAATAGCAAATATTTTCTATTTGCCAATAATGTTACATGATTTTTTTTTTCCTCTTATAAATATCCTTTTTTCTAAGCAAACTGTTAAAAGCAATCAAGATTTTAAACAATACAGTTTTTACTGTTCTAAGGAGTAAATAAGTTGAGTAAAAGAATTCGGTTATCTTTCAATGAATTACAGGTAAATTTTTTGACTAAAATGCAGTTAAAAACGGCCCTTTTTTTGTTGGCAAATAGTTAATTTAATTGCTTCCATACAGTTGCGTTATATTTCATTGCGTAAATATTCTAAAGAAAAACCGGGATAAAGGAATAAAATATAGAGTTAACTTGGTTCAGTTCAGAGTTTGAACGTTTGAAAAAGTGCTTGTAAAAATTTATGTTTCGGTTAAAATTTTGGTAAATTTTATGTTTTTATAGTTCAAACGAATCACACTACTACTTTTCCTTTTTTCCCTTTTATTTTCTGCTTGACTTCAAAGAAAGTATTATATTAATTTGAATTTGCAAAAATTCCTTTGGCAAAGGACAAATACACCGTAATTTACTGATTTTATGATGTAATGTTTTCTTTTTGCAATTTTTTTTTTTTTGAACAATATAACTAACTAGAAATTCATATTAATTGTTCTAGGAATCGGTTTTACGAAGAGTTTTTCATTATAGTGAAAAACAAATCAATTTTTATGAAATTCTGGCACACGCAATTCGAATTTCACATTTTACCAAATTTTATATTAAATTTTTTCAAAATAAACATTTTCGAAATTAAAATAACATTAATCAAGATTACTTCATTGAACCTCCAACGAAAGAATTTTCTCTGGTTTCATTCATAAAAATATTTACCAACAAAAATTCATTCAATAACTTGAAATTCTAGGAAATCATTGAATTCGATTGTTAATAAGGTTCATAATATCCACAAACTTACAATATTTAATATCCTTTTTTTTATATTATTAGTATTTCTCGTAATGATTAATGTGATCCCTTTTTTTCTTCAAAATTGTATAGATATCAATTTCAAAGGATCTTCTCATATATTGAGAGAGAAAAAAAAGGAAAGTCTAAAATATATGTTTCGATTTCTTACAGATGTCCAGGCTATAAGGAGTCAATTTATGATACAATTTATTATTTGATTTTCTTTTAAAATAATATAAAGAAATAAACCTCGGAATTTTGGGGGCGAGAATCTGCCACAACAGAAATGTCGGTCAGACAACTTAATTCTTTTAGAAACCAACAAGGAAAAAAAAAACTAAGTTGTTTATATATAAATAAGAGTTTGAAACGAATCTATTCTTTGGATTTTTCAATTATTTCATCGATATAGTGAGCTGTTGATGTTTACAGGTGATACATCATGTTTTGGTAATTCGCTATTATTCGACCGTGTGAATGATTTTTGCAAAGTCATTTTAGTGTTCACAGTTTAATCCATTTTCTCAAAAAAATGATAAAATAGATTTGTTAAAAACTATTGTTCCTTATAGCTGGATTTTGTCCACCCAGATAACCTGTCATCATTCAAAGATAGATACTTCGTTCGGTTCTAAAATAATTGGTATTATCGCAAGGTAGTTTCAGTGGAGTGAATGAACAAATTCAAAACTCTAAATAATTTTCCATAACACATATTGTAACATACATGTACTACTAATTAGGATTACAAATGGATAAAAATCAAATATCTATGAATTGTGAATAAAATCTTTTGGCCACTATTAAAATTCGATTGGACATTTTATTGGCAATTCTTCACATTTTCAGGATTGGGGTACATAATTATTAGAAAGAAACTCATTAACAGAACTGACATAGTTCTTTGTGTTATTTCTTCTTCTAATCAACAAAACATATTAAATGTATAAGAAAGACATCAAAATTAAGAAAAAAATTCATTGAAAAAACATTTACAAAAGAAATCGTAACAAACTCTGCATGAATTTCTTTAGAAATTATTAGCAAAACGGAAGTTGTGAATTCACCAAAGAAAAACTCTATAACACAGGTCAGATATGATTATCTAAAACTAGAAAATATGATTTAAAGAAATCTTCCCACAGTATTGGATGAAATCTAGGATTTTAGAATTTCGATAATTCCTAAAGGTGGACATTTCTTTTCTGGCTAAAGAATGGTTAAATACATGTATACAAAAAAAGCATAAGATTATTTATTTTTTCTTTGTTTGGTTTTCTTGTGGTGAAAAGTCAAGAAAATTCATTTTTGTTAAGAAATGCATAAATTTGTAAGATTTGTTAATCTTTTTAATAAATAGACGCTTTAGAAATTGATTAGTTGACATTACCAATCACATGTTGTCCCTCTGATTTTGGAAAACATATCATTTGTTGTCAAAGGAACAAAAGAAATGTCCTATATTCAAATTTTAATCAGATTAAAATACCAAATTTGTTAGATTTTCATTTTTGAGGTAGGTTAAATTCGAAGATTATTTTTTTAAGGACATAATAAACAAATTCTAAAATTTCAGAATCCTAACCAAATTTTAACTTCTAACTATATTTGGTTGGTTTTTGGTGATACAAATGTGTGCTCATTTACATTGTGTGTTATGATGTTAAATGAAAATATCAAAAAGAATATATTTTACTTTGGTTATTTTTTTGATATTTTCCATTTTTTTTGTTATTGCGGGTGGAACAGGACGTGTCAAGAACCTAATGAGCCATGTGCTTTAACGGTATACAATGAAAACCTATTTACAACAGCGTCACGTGTATTTAACGACTTTTGAGCTTTTTTCTATATTATTAGTGCCAAAAAAACTCCTTTATTTTTTTTATGTATATTGTTTGCCTGTACCCAAATCGGAATATCGTTATGAAACTCGGAACTGAGTTTCATATAATATGGTAGAAAAATATCGATGATGTTTTTTGTTTATAAAGTTTGTTCATATGTGATCGAGTTAAATGCAATTTTTTTCTTCATTTTATTTCAGTTTTATTTTTTGGGTTGAAAATGGCTCTTTGGTTGATTTATTTCTCAAGCATAGAGTATTTTATTACAAAGTATATAACAATTGTTTTTACTGGCATTATAGAATTTATTTTCTCTTTTAATATATATTTTTAAATTGGAAACCATACTGAAATGGTGGTTTTGAAGTTTTGCAAAAGTTTTTTTTTATGTCCATTTAGAAGAAGTAATAGTAAAACTATAATAAAAGAGTGTGATTTAGTTTTTCCACGTGAGTTTTAAATGTCTTATTAATAATTGTAGAATTGAAAAATTTCAGAAGAAATTTCTGAATTTCGCATTTAACTGTTTGCCTGCGATGGTTTGTCCTTCATATTAAGATCACTTACAATATTTATCATATCCATGGATAGCATTGAAAGAAGATGGACAATTGCAGGTATACTTTTCGCATTCAAGTTGGTTATTGAAGGAATGGATTTCCGCATTGCCAGTCGCTCATTTTGGAGAACCCCTAAAAGACATGCGCAACACATTTAATAAAAGTTATTATTTTGATTTAAATGCAGAAATTGACTAATTGCTTATTAGGGAATTCATTGAATTTAGTATATAACTTTTATTCAACTTAATTTTTAGTCTGTTAGTTAAGTTTTTTCTTGCTGTCGGCTTGTGTTAAATAAATAAATAAAATACCTACCTAAAGTTTCGTATGGTAATGTTTCCCTTCCACTTTAGCTCTATCCATTTAGACCAGAATTTTCCAAAGTATATAGAATCTGGTAATATGATTCAGGTTTTGTTGCAGCTATATCACTTGTTCATATGAGTTTGCACAAATATTTAAGATAATTTAGAAAAGTCTATGTCAAATCTCCTATCCTCTCTGACACACACATATGTATATTTTGCAGCATAATATCTAAAATACAATATTATAAAACATTGATAGATGAAAGGTATTTCCCCCTTTTTAAAGTTCCTTGAAAATCTCAATAAATTCATAATAATTAAATTTAATTGGACATCAGTCTCAAACATAAAATTGTATTTTCAATTGTTGAATAAAATATCCTAATATATTTCATCCTTAATAGTACAGATGCAATGAAAACAAAAGACAGTTTTTGTCAACCTGATTTGTCAATGACCATATCGAAAATTTAAGGTGACATATGTGCTTCCATAATAAACGAAATGAGAAATTTTTCAAAGTTTTTTGATTATAATCTGACATCATCATCCCAACGTAATAGTGTTTTGTGAATGAACATTAATTTTTTTTTTCATCTTCATATATAGTTGTATAGTTTGTTTTGGGGTAGACCAAACCCAAACCCAAAAGAAATATTTATCAGATGAAAGGAAAGAAAAAAAATCATCATCAAAAACATTTGTTCCATTGTACATGTGACATGTGATTAAAAAAAAAAAAATTTTTTTTTTTGCCAAAATAGGGGTGAATTTCTAACAACCCTCCAAACAGATCTCAACTCCTTATTATTAATATTAATGCAAATATGTAAATACGGAATACTTCTTTAACACAATACGAATGGAAAACTCCAAAATTCAATCTCATTTTTTTGGATGACAACTTTTCCTCAAATTGATGATTGTAAATTGATTTTCGAGATGTAGCTCAAGCCACAATTTCAAACCCCAAAAAAGTAATATAAATATATAGAAATGAAGTTTTTTTTTTTTTTCTTAACGAATATATTCACGGGAAGAAATTTAATTCGCAAGATTATCCGTAAAAAAAAAGGGAATTCATTTAAAAGGATACGCTCTGTTATTTTTCGTCGCGGTCTTCCTATAATATTATTGAAATGAACCAACAATGTGTTGTCACATTTAAAAGAAAGGCCTTGTTTCTCATTTATTTATTTTTTTGTATTCTTTCCGTTTCTTTTTTTTTGTGTTTTTAAAAAAGCGTGTCCGTTCTAGCTTAAAAGATTTAATTGAAATCCCAATAAGGACCTTTTTTTCTAAATGTATAACACATTCAAAATACTTGAATATATTTTTAGGGGTGCAAAATAAAACAAGAAGAAAAGAAATATCGAAAAATAAAAATTCACTAATAAAATCCAATGTGGCCCACCACATAGCTTCTTGTTATATTCGTACAGGATCTCGAGGAAAAAATAATATTAGAAAATTGGAAAATTGCTATAGATAATGTTCAAATCCTTTTTGCGATTTAAATTTGGGACACACGACAACAACAACAACAAAATTAGTTTCAATTTGATTGAAAAATAGGAAAAAAAGGATTTTCAATCATTTGAATCCCACTCTTAGAAAGTGTAGTAAATGAATTTTTTTTTATTATTTTCTTATGAAACATAAGTAAAAGAATATTCCTTTGAGTATTTTTCCTTCTTTTTCATATTTTTTTTTTTTGGTTTTTCACTCATTGTTTTTCATTTGAAGCCATAAGGAATTTAATTAAATTATTTATTGAAATGTAAAGGGATGAAAACATTAATTATTTTTCATTTATATGGGATATGTACTCGGATTCTGTTTATAGAAAAAAAAGAGGATATACATATGTTTATATATGTTAAGGCTAATGTTATTTTTAATTATTTGTTTATTATATTTGGATAAAAAGCGACGGGATATTGGAGCAAAATGTTGGTTAGAATATAGGATGAGGTACGATGGTTATATTTTAATGGGTATTGGGACTTATAATTAGAGTTATGTTTTGTATATTATGCCTGAATATCGTATCTACATACGACTTCTATATGCTTACTTAGTGATACACATTCTTAGGTCTTTGATTGTCATTATATTATTAATAAATTGAAATTATGAAAATTTCAAGGATTTTACATCAAGATATGTAACATATGACTACCGACATCTTTTCTTCCTAGACTGAAAATATAATGACTAGAAAATTGAGTTGACCGGTATGACACTAATCTTCTTATTCAAAATGATTTCTTATGTTCCATTGATCAACTATACCGCATAAAGTTTACTTCTGACTTACGTCAAGAAAAATCTTTTGGTTTTTCTTTTTTTTTAAATTTGTTTTGTTAAAATCTTCAAATGTAATTACTTCTTCGAATAACAAATAAAATATCTTATCCTTGCCAATATTATCGTTTTGTCAGAAAATTATATAGCTTGTCCTGAAATATTATTTCTTTCAATATTTGATATTACTTTGATTTTTCATTTTTTTTTTTTTTTTTGCCAAATAGTGTTAACAAAAGGATTTTTATTCATTTAAGGATATATTTTATGTTATTCAAAAATTTCAAGCAAATCAAAAATCTTAAAGAATAAAAGATTTTAGATTATTTTCTTTTCCTTTCAAGAAATATATATTTTCGCGTATGACAAATGAAGAAAAGGAAAAAGGAAGAAAAGGATATATGCATGAAAACCTGATGACAGGATACATTTTAAATATTTTCTTTCAAAAAATAGAACCAACTTGCCAAAAATAAATTCCCTAAAATTTTGGGATAATTTAATTTCGAATCTGTCAATATACGTAATAATACTTGAGGACAATAAATGGGGTCTTATAAATCCTTGGGTGTGAAATTTTTCTTTCAAATTCAAATAAAAGGGAACTAAATTGAGACTTGCGGAAACTTCGTGTCCTATTTGAGAGAAAGATGAAAGTCTTATTTTTTTAAATTGACAGAAATGAACTTTATTTTTTTTTTTAGATAGGAATTGGTGAAAACAAATGATGAAAAGTCGATGGGATTTTATCTTTTGATGTGGTTATCCAAAAACGTGAAAGTTATGGTGAAGATTTTGAGGGTTTGTTGGTTTAGAAAATGAAAATTTATTTTGAATATATAATAAAAAGATTGATATATATTAGGAATTGTACTTAACTGGATTTATACTTATCAAATACTGAAAAGAAGTCGTGGTTAATTATAAAAGTCTTTCAAAAATAGTGTTCTTTATTTACATTTCACTACTATTTCAATATACCATAGTTATGCACAAATTTGCTTATAAATCTATCCTGGGAATTACCCTATTAAATATGTTCGTATTGATTGATATATAACTCATATTTCGAATGGATTTATTCCGAAACTACCATCAGAAATAGAAACTTATTTCTAGATTTTTTCGATCAGAATTATTTAACAATGACCAATTCTGAAGCTAAACTGTTCAGTAAACTCTCTATGAGTGTATTTAAATTTATTTAATCTTATTCGATTTGAATATACGCTTCGTATATTTCCATTATTTTCTATTAGAGAACACCAAAATCCACTAAACTAGTATAACAAATGAAAAACTCCATAACCACGTATTTTAGTGAAAATTAAAAAAAAAAGAAAATGGAAAAAGAATTCGTATATTTCAAATGGAATATAAAATCTAAATAAATTATTTTAAAATCCGTACATATGAAAATAAATTGATATTTTTTCTCTTTCCTCTTTCCAGCTAAACCAAACTTTATTTAAAAATACTACAAATATGGCTAATTCGTTAACCCCTTTTCGTTGGTTTCATTTTACCTCACCTTAACAGAAAAGGGTTAAAATCTAATAAAAGATATATACTTTTTTTCTTTTCACGTACACCCTCAGTATTCTAAAAAAAAGCAGTTCCTATATATACTACAACATATAGTAGTAGGCTACTTTAGGTTTGTTATAGAAGTATTCCGCAGAGAAAAAAAGTGTAGAATATTAACAAGCCAGAATTCATATAGTTCCATTTGGAATACGGTTTCAATTGATATCAAAAGGCATTAACGAATACAGCACATGTGTGGACGTATGCGGCATCATCTGCGGGTTATATCGAAGCCGCTGTACGACCAACGTATGGGCATAATTCGTATAAAGTATAAATATTCAGGCAAATCAATGCATTTATATTAATTTCCTTTTCTACATAATATAAATTCAAACTTTGAATAAATAATAATTTTTGAAATCATGGCATTGAGAGAGATTTTCTGATTTATTATTTTTCACCACTATATAGGGTATACAAGTGAATATGATTTGAATAGCATTTTCCACCGTGGTTTTTATGCATATATTAGATTGAAACTAAAGATTATTTTTTTCATAACATCTCCAATGTTTACTTAGAGGATTTATATAATAACTTTATGTTTGTGAAATCAGGATTATAATAACGTTTTTTTTTTTTTTTTTAAAGAAACAGGTCATATGAATATTAGTTTTGTGCATAAAGGGTCGAATTTTGTATATTTATCTAATCAGTATTAAATGTTCAGGACATCTAAATACAGTATAATATTTTTCACCCTGACCGAGGTCGTTCACCAGTCACATTATCATTTAAATTTAAATGGGCGAACGAATTAGACGACTTTTTCGATAATTGAACACCAATATGGATTCAAATTACTAGCTTAAATGGCAAATAAACTGAGATTTATTACTTCAATAATAGTTAGTAGCCATTAGTAATTATCAAATCCTAAAAACAGAAGAATAGAATCATTCAAATTTTCACTCTCCTTTAGTAAACTTAGAAAACTATGATTCATAATATTTTTATTATCATTAAAAAGATTATTCCGAATTGGCTAGAAGAAAATTTTGTCGAAAAATGTTTTTCTTTTTCAACAATTTGATGAAAATTTATGAAAATAAAATTCATTGTTTTGATTGGCTTATAAAATGTTCGGTTCAAAACGAAAAACGGGAAACTATAATATCATCCATTCTTATTTATTATCTCGAAATAGCTACTTCTTCTTCCTATAAATACACAATATAGATAATATCCATGGTCATTTTTATATCCTCATAGGATACTAAAGTATGAGCCATAAGTCAAAGGGGATATATAAATATATATTTGTTGTATGAATTGTATTATACTATCAATAAAATAGTTCGAAGGGAGTTTTCTTTTACAGTATTTATATATAAAACCAAAAGAATGTCACAAAAACAAGAAATAAAATATAAATACATAAAGAAATTTAGTTATATTGTATTGATTCAGTATAATAAGAGACAATTCTTCCATTTAACAACAACAAATCAACGATTTAGTTTCTTAAGAAATTAGAATCTTTCGATAGATATTTTGGTCATAGGACTTACCATCCACATACCATAATGTTTTCCAATATATGGTAAAGAACTTCTTTTAAATAAATGGTTATAAAAATGTTAACTATCTTATTTTACGTTTCTATTCTCATAAAGCATGCATAATATAAAATGCATTCATTTACTCGCTCATATATTTCGTTAAACCCCTTAAAAAAGGACATGGTATTTTTTTCTTTCTTTTCCTGAAACAAACTAAGTCAAATTTTTAGAACTTAATTTTACGGATTTTTACTACACGCGACTGCTGATGATGGCCACATAGTAAAATATAAAGTCATAACATTTTTGTTTTTTCGTCCTTGAATGAACGAAAGACTATCATCTTCTTCGAAAGGATAATAAAACTCCAGGATGTTTAGTGCAAAAAAAAGAAGAAAAACGGAGAATCAAACGGTTTTTGTCTTTGCGTACTGTACTTAGACTTTCTTATATCAAAAAGAAAATTCTCTTCGTTCGTAGAAAATTTCTATTTGATAGTAAGAAAATTGCATTTATTACGGTCGTGAGACTAACACAGTAGGAAGTCAATTTCAAAGATTTCAAACAATATGGTTTTGTTTTTTTTTTCTCTTCGGTCCAAGTATATAGGTACCACTTTTTTTTATTTTGACCAGATAGCAATTCGTGTGTCAACTTTTAAAATTCATCATAAAGAATGGAACACACGCAAAGACAGAAGTCATTATAAGCTTCAAGGCGAACTTATTAACAATTTCATGGACATAAACAAAATTCCATTAGATGGTAAGCGTGGAAAAACTCTATGAGGTCCATCATTTAACATTCATCATGAGTAAGACATGTATCACTAAATTGTGTATTATTTTAAAAATTATTATATACACAGTGAATTTCAGTTTACCAATAACATAGAAAATACAATTTCCAACTAACCAAAAAGGATATACATATTAGGAAAATGTGAAAAACGTTTTATTCCATTTCATAAAATCAAATGCATTTTTGATAATTTTCCAATAGGCAGCTGATGTGATGGTAATTTTTGTGATTCGCACTCTCGAACTGATAATCGATTTTAGTTTTTAACGAGACGAATAGTGAATTGTTTGGCGTCCAAATAGATCAATATAGAAAGTACACAAAATAAAAAAATAAAAAAATGATGACTAAAAATGCATTGACTATAAAAAAAATGAAAAATAAAATTTGTTATTGTCGAGTATAAAAAGAAAATGCCCACATAGTTGTCTATAACGGGTGAAACATGCATAAACTTAATATGGTTGAATATGTAGAACGGATGGGAAGTAGGTGAATTCTCGATATTGGTTCTGTCCACTGAACTACTATCTTCCGTGTACCATGCACTGTTTGCAATTACTCCGCAACATCATTTTTCTTTTCTAGTGTTGGAATTGGGTTTAGCCTTGTGATATGTTACGCGGGATCATATAATATTTGCAATTGCAATATTGCAGACTATATATAGATATACATCAATATATGAAAAACTAAACCAATTCTCTTCATAATACAAACAGAAACATATATAAACATACTTACATTGAAAACATACAACGTTGTTGCCCACAATTCGTTTGGAATGAAAGGATGCAAAATAAATTTACACTCATGGTATATAAAGTTGAGGCTTTTTTCAGAGTGTCGTGTACTCTATGTTTTTTGCACTTTTTCGCGATTTGTACAAAAATGTATATACATATGTTGTATGTGCATATGTGTGTGTATTTTATTGAGATGTAGTCGACAATCCTCATTTGGATGATGCATAAATATGCATATCCACCTTGCCTTTTTTTGGGACTTTCATCCCTTTGACCTTTTTTTTTTTTAGAAATTGTGGTAATGGCATATGATCCCCAGATTGTGTTTTTGCATGATCCGCGATGTACTCTTGTTATTAGTGCGACTGCATCGGTATCAGAGGATGCATGTTTTCCAGGATATGTGGATATATGAAATACATACTTTATATACATTTTATTGGTTTTTAGTCCCATAATCTTCTTTTTTTTTGTTGAATTTTTTGATGTTTCGTACTTTTGAATTTTCCTTTTCAACATACTTTTTTTTTTAATGGAACTTGTTTCTCGATGTTTCTTTTACTTTTATCGCGAAAGGACGAAATATTTAGAAGTTTTATATATTATGTAAATACACATTGTCTATATATACATTTTATATAGGAATATTGAATATCTGATGGGATTCTCTTCACCGAATCCTTTTTATTTATATGTTGAAAATTTCAGCGAAAATGTTGTGTTGAAGAGAATCGATTGGAGATTGTGTTTACCACTAGTTTATCAAATTTCTAGTTCCGTTTGAGTTGGAATGTTAGATTTTTTCACTGATGTTATTTTGTTGGTCTTGTTTTTTTGGATATGTTCCTGTTTTTGTAATTCTATAGAGAATTGATGCATATATAAAAATGAATTGTAACAAAAACGTTAGGCTTAAAACAATTTATTTTTTATTGGAAATTAATACAAAGCTAAAATCATAGGGAATTTAAAAAAATTGGTGTATTATTTACAATTTCATCATTCTCATATAAAAATGATGAAAATCTTTTAAGATTTTGATTGGTTTTAGAGGGTAAAAGTATCAAATTGCAGCTGGTGACCAAATTGGGCTACTATATTTCAAAATTTCTTGGAATAGTCGTGATATGTTCTTAGCTTATTCAAAATTTTGTTTGACTATCAAAAATTAAATGCACAATTGACTGAAATAAGCTAAATACAAATTTTGTTTCGTTATCACTATTAGCAGGTTAGAGTGGCCGTAGTTTGGTACATCCACACTATTATATGAAATGAATATTTAAGGATATGTTTTCATGAACGTAGAAGACAGGGTTGGGTGAAAATTTGAGCGTTGGTGGTATGTTATGATTGTTTATACAATATTATATTATATATTTGACTTTAAATAATAAACGTGTACATAGTAAATTTCTCATATGACTTAACCCAAAGCAAAATTGAGAATTTTTTCTAGGTATAGAAAGTCAATTCTTATTATTTGCATCACAAATATTTCATCCCTTTAAAAAGAAATATGAAATTTTCCCTTTTCGATAATCAAATAAAATTTTCATTATTTTTTTTTTGTTTTCATAAATATATTTTCCCTTAACGAACACAAAAGGATATAATTAAAAATTGACTTAATTAATAAATTCTGAAAAATTTAATTAAATGGCATATTTACATTTGATTTGTAACAATCAAAAATTTGATTACACATTGTTATTTGTCACCCCGGGATTTTTGTCCATTTTACCAACACGGACATTTTACTTGACAATATTGATATTTTCGATTAAAATGATTAAATACACTTGAACATAATGAACTAGTCACTGATTGTTAATTTTTTGGTTAAATAAGACCAATTCATCATTTATAATTGCTGAAAATTCTTTTTAAAAAACTTACCAACGCGAAATATGTGGAAATTTGTATTTCATCAGACTCTAGCATGTGAATACATTCAATTATTGTACATACGACTTCATTGAGATAGTACTCAGCCAAATTTTTAAATTCGACCATTGAAATTATTGAGTCGAATATTTGAATTTCTAACTAATTAAATTCAATTTCCGTGTAAAATCTGCTAGGACGACACCTCATAAAGAACATCGATTTCACTGCTTGTTAATCTATCGATCAAATAAATGAAGTTTGTCAATTATTTCTTTTTAATTCGTTATAAGAAATAAAAACAATTTTATATAGTAAATTTTTAACTGAGTTTGATTGTCCAAGTTCACCTTTATATAAGACTAATGAAGTATCCTATTCAAAAATCAATTGGCATATATAAAAATTTAAAGGACTTTTCGTCAATTGATGATTTTCAGTATAATCTGGTAAAAAATTGTGGATGTACAAAAAATCTTCAGTCTGATATATATATACTAAAGGTGTCGTTAGACTATCTATTTTGTCATATGTCTAGCCATAAAATTTATCATTAGGTATTAGAAATGTCTCTCAGCAGTTTTAATATCCAAAAAGACATAAACCTTCTCATCTATCGACGTACCAATGCGTTCCCTATGAGTTCTTGCTATCTGAGCAAATATTTTTGACAAATTTTATACGAAGACTTCGTCATAAGACTTCATATAAAAACATAGACAGTCTGAAGGCGCCCTAAGACTATATGAAGAAAAAAAAACCCAAAGAAAAATTTTCTACCTTGGTTATCTTGTAAAAATTGAAGTTTACAATCGTTCTATATGTTCTCTTCAAAAACCCGTATTGAATATTTTTTTTTTGTACTTACCACCCTCAACCTTAAATTTTATTCATCCAATATCCGGATATACTAGATTGATTTTGGATAAAAGTAGATATAGAAGAAAATCTAAACCAATGATGTGTGCGTAGAATATAGAATACACACAGATGAAATATATAGAATTTCCTCCCACATGAAAAAAAATGTCACTACAAATTAATTGGACATCAATCAAGCAATTTTATAGCCAAGAGAACTCTCTATTGTCCTTCGTTACGTATTTTTTTTTTTTCGTTTTTCTGTTACATTTGGTTGATTGTTGTGATTCGTTTCGATATTCTGCTGGTACCGGGCCTTAACTGGATATGTAGATATAAATTTTGATTTTTGCAACGAGGGAATGGGTCGATTGATACGATCAGGGGCACAAGAATTTCTCTTCGATTACTAATTGAGGATTTCATAAAGCAGGGAAAAAGAATTACTACCATTTTTTTTTTTACTTTATCATGATTCTGTTAAGTGTCATCAATGGAATACCATTTAAATATATGGTATCGAAATTTTTTGAATACTTATGAGTGAGGATTTATTAAAAGGAAAACAAATATAATTAAAATTTTCTAAAGAAAACTAATCGGAATTCGTTAATTGACTTAAACGAAAAAAAAACACTATAAAAACTTTATCATATTTATTTTCCTTCCACAAAAATTCGCCACAAATCACTTCCAGAGTGCATTCAAAAATCACGAAAATAAAATCACCAAAAAGAAAAACATATTTTTCCAAAAATTAGACCTGTCAGAGACCACCAAGTTTATATTAAAAATCATGTAAGTCGGCTATAAACAAAACTATTTGGGATTTTATCACACAAACGCGATATATAATCGACATGTCAACTATTTTAAAAAGAAATAAATTTAAAGACAAAAAAAATGATTCTTAACACCCTGTTAACTATAAATCACTAAATATAGAAGATTAAAATAAGTAAACGGATTGTCTTAGAATCTTCTAAACACTTAACAACATTGGAGTTTGAAAGTTTTCATGGAGGACGAAGGAAAAACAACTTTAATAATGAAAAATATATGCGTCTTAATAGAATTCAGTGCGAAAATTAATGGGGGTAGCTGTGAAACCTTTTTAATAGATATTCTAACGAGATTTTCTAGAAAAGAAATTTATATAGAATATTGTTTGAAAACTCTTTAGTAAAATCTCCTCTACGAGAAAATAACAACTCGATTTCCACAGATTTCATATAATGAATTCATTTCCTTGTTAACTTATCGTTTCCGAATTCCAGAAATAGAATTTTATATTAAGTACTAAGTATATCTTATATACTCTTTAGACACTAGACTAGACATTAAGAGTATTTTTCTTTGAATTTTTTCTTTTTTTTTTCTTGGAGACCTTTTCAAATGAATGGTGTCACCCAAGTTACTAAGCATTTATAAATTGTGATCCACTTAAGACATGCCACGAGACAACTTTAATCCACTTAAGCTCGGCTAAGTGATAGCCCTTTTTCGGGGTATATGACTATTTGATATAATTCTGATGTTTTCGTGGGCCCCCAAATAAAGTGTAAACGTGTGTTTCTTAATAATCAAAAGATTTTATTTTTGGATAAAGATTAAGTATATTAGTATTATAGTCGAGTCAAGAAAAGGATTTTTATTTTTAGAAAATAATTTATTTGGGTTTTTTTCATTTCATTTTAAATTATTAATTTTTTCTATTAAATTGCCTTTAATTTTTCGTAATATATGAATTTTGACAAATTTGAGATTTCCCAAAATTTTGCGGTTTGTCCTGTTGTTTGTATAACAAGTAAAACCACAAATCGTGAAGTGTGGTTGAAATTATTCTGTCCTTTTGATGTACAAATACATAATTTTTGTTTTTCTGGTTGTTAAAACAATCCAGGTTATATGGATTTGAATGTCTTTGAAATGGTGACCAATTTTTAACGACTATAATAACGGGGTGTGTTTTAAATTTGTCGTTTTTAAAGAACATTTTAAATTTTCTATAAAATGTAAACCAATTGATAGAATACTAAAAAAGTAGTTTTTAACAAAACCTAATTCATATTATTCCTTCCTTACCACATGACTCCATTGGGTTTATTTCAAGACATATTTTCAGTCGGACTGAAAAAATGTCTAAGGGAGACTCTAAAATTTGGACTTTTTTGTCAGTCCGATTGAAACTATGTCTTGAATTGAAATACGTCCAATAGAGTCGTGGGGTTACTCGGAAAATCGTGTAAAAATACAATGTTATTTTTAATTTTACACATTTGTGATTGGCTTTACTCCTTTTGTACTCCACTTGTTTAGCTTAATTTTTATAAATTCGGTAAATTAAAGTTTTACGAAATTTTGTGAAGTTTTGTTATGTATTTATAATCTAAAATAATGTAAAATTACACACAATTTTTAATTAATAATTTAGATAAAATTATTTTAAACTGTTAATACATTTTCAGTTCTTCTACAATATTGTATTATGAAAGTCCATATAGAATATGTTTAAAACTGTAAAGGATGGATCATAAATATTACTTTTGTACAATTTTTAGAATTTAAACTAAATATTTAAACTATTTTCCAATTTGTAATAAAAGTACATACATTAATTGGAACAAGAAGTCTACTTCTCTTATCTTTTTTCTTCTATAGTATGTTGTAAAATTTTATGTTCTGGATTACAAGGTTTAATTCCTTGTCGTATAACGTTAAAATCACGGCGCGAGAAACATTAGCGATCCAGGCAAAAAAAAAATAAATAAATAAAAGTCGAACCTACTATATAGTCATAATCTCCTAAACGCGTTATACACTCTTTATCTGGGGATAATACCAAGCCTTATATTATGTACATTTACATTATTTGCCATGAAAAAAAAAAGATTGGAATAAAGTGATTCACTATAAATAAATTAGCTTAACTGTCTAAAATATCCACCTATATAAATACTATATATTCTTTCGTAAAAGAATCTTTCTATTTTCTTTCGTAATTTTTTTTTTTCACATAGTGGCTAGCCATTTATACAACATAAACTAGAAAAAAAAAAACCTAGAAAAATACTAACAAGAAGTCTGCAAGGACATAATTGACCTCTTTGCGGGGTTTAATGGTGTTTACGTCGGACGGATTATCTTCTATATTCTATGCTCTTAAGCTTCCCAACAAGCGGATATACAACGCGATTCTTGTTACTCGAACAACAACAATGACGACGAAAAAAAAAACCTATTCTTAGGATTGTTTTTAATTCTTATGTATAATTCTGTTATTTAGTAAAAATACTATTTAGAAGCATTTTTGGCACAGATTCATTCGGATTAAAAGTGTTTTGAAAGAACAAAAAAAAGTGCTGATTAAAGTGTTAAAAAGTTCATTGATCATAAAACTTGTAATTTTTTTAATTAAATAGAAATTATAATATTTAATATTATACAAATACTCTTTAAAAATATGTTCTATACAATTGGGGGGTTTTTTTTTTGTACTATGAAAAGACTTCTAGACAAAAAAAAAACGCTATCCAAAATGATTCATCTAAAGTCGTACAAAATTTACCCTTTTACACTATGTAAATGACTTTTCACAATTTTCCAAATGATAAAAAGAATCTCACATAGTAAAAAAAAAACGACAAATGTAAAGTTAAAGTACCTTACAAAAATATACACGAATATATTCGGTAATTCATTAAGTTACGGAAGTTGGACTTGGAACTGCAATTTCCCTGGACGAAGTACCAATTACAGGTTTTAAACTCACTTTGCCGTGTTTCTATAAATAGAGACCATCATGTCCTGTACAACAAGTCTATATATATGACTAACGTGGTCATATATAACAAACTAACTAGACTCAAGTATACATATTTATTGGCCCACATACATGGAATTATATACGATGAAGTATTTTGTAAAGATATGAAAACATTTTCTAAAGAGATGAAAATGTAGAAAATTTTATATGGAGTTGAGTTTTACTTGACTCGTGTATATTTTCCAATTTTTTTCTGTTTTTTTATACGAATGGGGATGAATACCTACAGAAGAACTCTTTCATCTAACGATTTTTTGGTATATTAAATTCAAGGGAACCGGACAACGACAAATAACTAACAAGCCAATTTCTGGCCAAAATGACGAGGGTACTAATGTGGCCATATTTCAAGGGATTGAACATCATAATTAACTATTATGTACATGTTGTATTTATGAAATATTTTAGTATATTAAGAAACGTGCGGATTAAAATTGAACTTGAGCTGTATATTTTTTTATGATTGGATTTTTAGAAAGTTTCATTTAACCAAGTTACAATAATATTAAAGATAATAAAGAAATCGAAATCTTTTGGTAGTTTCCGATTAATTCTTAATCAGAAAATTTATATAATATTTGTGGAATTTTGTCTATATGTACCGAGTTGGCGTCTATACGGCTGGACCGATTTTGATGAAACATATCTCCACCGATTCTTTGTTCCAGCGCGCTGGTTATATGTTACTTTGATTTTTGGGTTTATTTTAAGTTTAATTCCGTTAGGTGGCGCTGCAGTCTAACTCAAGAACGGCTAGACGTATTAACACCATATTCGGACCATATGTTAGTTCCGTGCCGAGCTAGGTTTATATCAAGTTTTATCCCGGTAGGTGGCGCTGTGGTCAAACTCAAAAACAGCTTGACCTATTGACACCATATTTGGACCATATGTTGGTTCCGGGCGAATCTAGGTTTTTTTAAGTTTTATTCCGGTAGGTGTCGCTGAGGTCAAGAAATTTCAATTTTCCTCATTTTTGTTAATAGAAAAAATCTCGATAGTTTTGAGAGGAGGAAACATCGGTAGAAATACTCAAAATGTACGAATTGTCGGGGGGGGGGGCTTATGCAAATTTAATGATGGAGCAACGTTTGCAAAGTAATCAGAAAATGTTGAATTACTCAACCTCAACGCATGCTCAACAAAGTCCTGAAGAAAGCCCGAACAACGTCGGGTATTCTGCTAGTATTTAATATTTTGGCATTATTGTATTAACGATTTCGCTTGGGATCCAAAGGAGTCAAACAGAGGCTCAACGTGCTTGGCCATTTAGGACCTTTAAACTAAAAATTTGATATGATTTGTGTTTAGGTATCTTTCTAGATATGGACGAATAACGAAAAACTTTCACTTTAGAATTTTCCCTTAACCACAAATTATCGATCAATATTTTATAAAGAACATAATAGTCTACTAAAATTGCATGGAAAACGGTTTACGTACTCTCAACTTATTGCGCCTACTAATTCAATAATAAAGGAGAATAATGTTGAAATTAGAGCCTTTATTTGATCAAACTGATAATCTATTTTAATATATGGTCTATTTTTTGGTTTTGATTTAAAAAACAGTTTTTTAAAGTCAAAATTTTGTACATATTTCAAGGAACCAATATGACCAATATGGAAATTCTTTGTAACTTTGTAATTATTATAAACACCCAATATAAATAACCCCGAATCAATTTTAATCTTGTTATCTTTGAAATATATGTTTGACAACACTGACTAATTAAATCCCAAAATATTTACATGCTAAAATATCGTAAATAAAAGAAAAGTTTGTTTTTCTTTTTGAAAATTATTTTCACATCGAAAAATTTTCACTGCGGGAGATTAAAATCAAACGCGTATGGCTTAAGATACATTATCCAAAAAGGAGTAACTGCAAGGGTTAACACAACTAATAAAATAATCAATGAGTACAAGAATAGAATTCTCAGTAGTATTTCATATCCTTAGTAAGATTTTTTTTTGGATTTTATTATTTTAACAGAAATATAAATAACAAACATAAAGTTCAGTTCCTATTGCCTCGATATGTATTGAATATTTTCAGAATATTATTATTATCCACAGGATTATAGCTTCAAGTATATTGAGCTGAACTAAATTTTTGGCCCAAATCCTTTTAACCCTATCCGTAAATACAATATGAAAAGTAGTAAAAGCATTTCTACTTTATAAGGTATAAGAAAAGGTAAATAAACGTAAAGAAAATAGCCCTGAAAACCCTTTTTTTTGGTCTCTATCTTTTCTAATTTTTTTTTGTTGTGTGACATTTGAGTATTGTTATTTAAATGTTCGGTACCAACCCTTTGACAAAATCTTTACTTTTACTGCTTTTATACACCAGTTTATTGTATTTGCCTTTTTTGTTTATTTCTTTTAAAGGCAATTAAAAGAAATTTTTTTTTTATGATTAAGCATCAAATTCATTTGGAGAAAAGTATTTCAAGGTAACCAGAAGTAAATTCGAATATTTTTAGAATCAATCAATTGATTTTGCCGAAAGAACCAATATCTCGGCAGCATGAGGTAATTATACAAGTACAAATGGTCGGGTTCTAAAGTATTCTAAAGCAAAGTAGTTGTGTACTTTCTTGTTTGCACGCACTTCATTTTGTTTGTATTTATAGTAATTACAAGTCTGTCCTTGGTTTAAGCTACTGTACTATATATAATTTTGGTCGTATTCAAATTTATTTAAGAAATTTCTTAGTTTTTATGAAGACGCATCCAGAAATATTGGAAGCGTTGAATTCCATTTTAACACTTCATTTGAATAAAATATACCTGTTTTAAAAAGGATTAACCCGACTTTTAAGAAAGCTATACAGAATATGGAAATAGGGATAAGTAAAATTATTTATCGTATTTATGATAATTGTTCTTTAGTTTACAGCAAATATTCGTGAATAGAGAAAATTTATTTTAAATATGACAAATATAAATATTTTGGTTGACCCGCTGATTTTCTAGATTAACAATTTTTTTTTCGGTTTAAAATATATAAGAGAATCCTTGAATTCAAATATTTCTAGTGAAATTGGAAATTAGGTTCTTTTTAAAGGTTATAAAAAACAAAACTAATTCTCAAAAAACAAACTCCAAAAAACGCATAAAATTGTTTGTTATTTTAACTTAAATTGAAGCAATTACCTAATTTTTATTTTTTACGACACTTTTCTATTTGTTTCTTGATTTTTAGGTCCGAGAAAAAAAACATTGACTTTATACACCAATAAACTGAAACAGAAATTATATTTTTTTAGTCCAGATTTAATGTATTTATACTAAAAAAAAATAAAATAATAAAAAACAATTTTCCAAAAAAACTTTGCTATTTTGATGCAAAAATTTTTTCATAAAAAGGACATCATAAAATTTTCTTCATGAGGTCTGCCACTGTTTCGACCAAATTTTTTTGTTTTCTTTTCGTTATACACGCGACATAAAAATTGACCATTTTTTGATTTTACGATCGAACCTAAAGGTTACCATTTTTATCCTAGTAAAATGTTCAATTTCAAGGACGTAACGTAAACAATTTTTCTTTTACACAATTCGATATAAGGTAGCTACTTTTTTCGGCAAACATTGTATCCAGTTTCTTCGCTTTTGTTGTTCTGTTATATTGCTTCTTTTTAGTTTCGTAAAGTGAAAACAGTGAATGCCTTTCTTTTACAACATTGATAACAGCAATCGTAATAAGAACCAACATAACACAGCATAAGAAACACCTCATCGGCTGTAGAAATTTTCTTATTATATGGAAAAGGTTCACTGCCATATTTGTTTTAGCTACCAATCAAGAATTTCATGGAAACTAGTTAAGTTGAATAACCAAAAAAAAAGAATTTATTACAAGACATAAAAACATAAAATTTCCCAATATTTTCAATAGTTTTACAATTTTACCAAAAACATTGGTTCAGAAATATTAGAGTCACAAAATCAATAGTTTCGAATATAGAAATTACTATTTAAATACCGGGTGCGACCCAGAACCGCCAAAGTTTTGTCAGTTAAAATATAATACATATCTCTAATAACAGAGCGACTAAATTATTAGCGATTAGATTTGGTATTCAAAACTTCATAATGTGACACCGATCACATACGTCTAACAGATCCAAAAAAATCTATACATATTGTATAAATCTCCTAAGTTAAGCAACACCTTGTATTTCCGAATTGTTCTAATTAATTGAAGTACAAAAAATATGTTAACTAACTCCAAATTCATTTATCCAACCTCATTTTATTTTAATAAAAATTCTCCAACAATAAAGGGAATATTTTTGCCCTTTTGTAAGTTTATCCAGACTTTATGACATTGCAGTCATATAATTAATAGCAAATTAAATTTTTGAAATTCAATCCTTTCCATACTCAAATAGGATATCGTATATATAGTAATATATAGTCACCCATTTCTTGTGTATAAAATTTCTAGAAACTTGAAAAATTCCCCCGTACACCGTACAAAATTTTATCGGATATACATGTATAAAAATGGTCCTGTCTTTTTTCAGGATAAACATCAACACCGTACATAAAGTATTGTATGTCCTTTTATTAATTTGTTTTCAAGTCTTTCAAGTTTAGAATATGGTCCCATTCAAAAATATATACATACTTACGATATATTTTTCTGGTATCCAAGGTAAGGATATATTTTTCATATATGCACATATATATATACATTACCAAAGTAAGGAACTGTCTAGCTAGATAAACAAACTTAGCCAGTGAAACTATTCGACCTGAAGAAATTACCCAACATCCCAGAACGATAGAAGCCAATCAAAAAAACGTATAAACTATTGAAATATTCTACAATATAAAGAAAAAATCTTCCAAGTCTCTGACTTCGATAGATATCAAACCAAAAAAAAAAAAAAAGAAAAAACATACCAACCCAAAGAACCGATGAGGTTACACAAATTGGTTGAACTGCAAAACCCCGAATTCAACATTTCACCCACATGGAAACGTAATCACTTCATTGCCCATCCAATATTCTTGTGCAGAACTCTTTGGAAGTCTTACTATATATTGTTATGTCGTGTATGAGAAAATATGGTCGAATATTTTGGCTTCTGGAAATTTTTTTGTTGGGATCTAACCCAGAATGGAGGAGAATGGGTTTTCGAGAGAAAAATGTTCAAATATGGATACTATACTTTATTCTTTATTGAATAGAAGTATATTTGAGTTTTGTCTGAATATTTTCAGGTGTCACTCCGCTTAATACCTTTAATTTCGGTTGGAGAATTCAATATGCTTAAGGAATTAAGGAATACGTACGTAGTCGACTTTTCTTATGTAAGATCATTTCGTCCATATTATGGAAGTTAGGAAAATCGTTGTACATCGAGATGTAGTTTAGAGGTGTGTATTCTTTCAAATTTCTTAGAAGTTCCGTAAATAAAAGCGTTTAAATTAGTCTTACAAAATCCACTATAATTTTAATTGATATATTGTATTAGATTGAATAAAACTTTGTTACATGTGTTCTAGTATACGAATTTGATTGTCAAAAAATTTATATCCTCAATTTTATGATATTAATCCCTCTAAATATCAAGCAAATTAATTTCTCAAGATATTACACTTCAGGTAATGTGAAACATTTAATTTTGAAGGACCTTTTTCTATAAAATTTTATATACCTTTATATGCAACAATAAAAAAACATACGAATTTATATATACAAGTATATATGAAATATTTCATACTAATTTCGTTTGATGATCCTTCTATAAGAATCTTATACATTTCGAACTTGAGGAAAAGGAATATATAGAAATATTTTTGTTTGAAAATTGCTTAGTTAGAAACTTTTCAAGTGGATCCCATAAAATACATCATTTAAGTATATTGTATAATGGCTTTATAAAATGGGATATTTTGTGGAGGCCTTAATAGTCGAAATGAATCAAAAACAAGATGATAACAAAAGATATAAAGTAACTACTTTATTCCATACAAGAATATATATAAAATCCGCGAACAATTCATTTTGTTATTATAACCCTTATAACCCATTCCGGATGAGTATATACGTAACATTAAATTGAATACGACCGACATGAATTTCATATATCGTATAAAAGGAAATAACGACATATCCTATTTTAGATATGTTCTCATATAAAGTGTTTTCTCCTTTTTAAAATTACCTTTTTAAAGAAAATGTTTTGTTTCAATGAATTTCTTTTAATGTTTTTTTAATTTTTAATTATTCAAGTGATGCTATTTTTGTCACCTGGCGTGATTTTAGTATTACGAAATATTTGTATCCATTTTTTTCCGCTAATGTAACTCATGTCAACTTTTCTTTCTTTGATTTTTTTCTTTTTTTTTGTTGAGGATATGTAAACCCTTAGGTTATAAACATGTTCACTTCTTTTTTTTGCCTTCACTTTTCCTATATACCTATATAGCGTCACATTTCATCGAATTTCGCGCACCGATGCCCTCTTTGTTTGAAAATCATGAAAAATATAAATTCTGTCGTTGCCTTAAGAGTTATAGAAATATATACGGGAAAATACAGAAAAAAAAGAAAGAAAAATATAGGAAAACTCTTGTAACATCCTTTAGGGATTTTCTTTTTATTCTTCATTTTCATATGGTTAGTGATGAGAAGTGTTATGTGTGTGTCCCTTCAAGGCATTTTGACCATTCTGAAACTAAAACAGGAACAGAAAAAAAGAGTTCCATATAGATTATATACATATATAAAATGAGGGATGCTTTTTTATCGAAGGGATGACATATATACATAATACTATATATATATATCCTGGAACAAAACCAAAAGGAATATATGGTTATCCTCTATGGAACCACTGAAATCAAACGATATAATGCACTTCTATACTTATGTTATATTCGTATTGTATAAATACGAGTGAATTCCTAGTTAAAGTTGCATAAATATATACTGTTTGTGATGACTGATGACGGGAGTTTTATATCAGATCTTTTATTTGGATCTATTTCGAATATTTCGTATATGATTTTTGAAGGGTGAATTTTACGATTGACGCTTGGGTTTCAGATAAAGTGATTTTCAACCCCTAATGATATGGATTTCGATATATGAGTAATACATATATGGAAAATTCACTTATTTATCTAGAATTTCTAAATTTTTAGTCCTCTTTTTTTTTATTCATTTTCATTTTATTATTATCGTGAAGAGGAGATGTTCTACAACACAATAAGTTCTCTCGAATGGATGTGTTTAATGTGCAACCATAGTAAACGCGAATATGGGAAATTTATGATAGTAAATTATTGTATAAACTGGGTTTAAAGGAACAAATTAATTCAGCCTCAAATATTATACAGATATTCCCCCTTTTTTTTTTTAACCATTATAGAAGATTTAATTTTTCTTTTTTATTTTATTGAGTTTTAACGCTTTTGATATGAATTTGAAAGAAACATGCATACTCGACAGTTTTTATTATTTAAAGATTATTCAACCTCAGAAAATTGTATGTTTTTTTTTTTGGGAAGAACATCTGCATATGTAAATATTGACAAATTTTTGTAGCCACATATTGTTCAAAAGGGGTTGAAGAAGTACAAGAAATCAGTACAAATTCAGTACTATGGGAAAAAGTCCAGTAGATTCACTGAATGAAATTAAAATTTTTTGAAGCTAAATCCATTTCGCGTTTGTCAGGAAATCTTAAGAAGATTTCAAAGATATTATAAATTTCGACTATGAATACGTTATAACAATTGATCTAGATTCATATCAGGAATATGTGTTTGGACCTCTGATTGTATCCATTTTGTTACCACTACACTTTTCCAATACAAAAGAATATAATCTAATATCCTCAGAAAAAAGCACATCCGGGATAGGTTAATATCGTGATTTTCTTTTTGGCGACCAATATCCCTTTTATTTGAATTTTTATTGTGTACTTTACGGATATTAATATTATATGAATATACATATATAATGCTATAATATTTTACATAATATAGATACATTGAAAACGTTTCATGGGATAACGAGTGCCATGGTGATTGACGTTGAGATGCCCACAGAGTGCATTAGCTTTTATGCATGCAAGACTTCATCCAACATTTAGTTTATTACTATAGACCTTATGAATATATACACATCACACATATACCCAAAAATTTTATATGAAAACATTTTATTTATACATATTTATATGTTGTTTTTCATTTTATGTATTATACGAGTATGTTAAAATTGGAAGCCGCTGATATCTCTCTAAAAATGCTTATTGAGTGCAACAACTCATGTAGAAAATAATGGTGAAATTGAAGGGAACGCGAATAGCCAAAATGAAAATCAGTTAAATTTTGGAATGAGTTTTTATATATGTACGTGATAAGTTTCAGGACCAATATTTACCCTCAAAATGGTTCATTGGTTTGAAATTGTCTAATAAAAAATAAAAAGGTAAAATATGAGGTGAAATATAGTAGACTTTATGCGAATATATATAATTCAAAATTTTATACTTATATTGATGGTTGTTAAGAGTGGAAAAAAGTAACTTGAATTGCCTGCTATTTAAATATTTAAAAGAAAAACAAACAAAATAACAACAAATCAAAACCAAAAAAAAGAGGAAAATTTACAAACTGCGAACTTTGACTCGGGGAAAACATATAGTATACAAAATCGGATTCATGCGCCTCTGAAATGCATATTTAAAATGCATTTTGTGCATCACATTTTAAATATAGAACAATTTTCCGAATTCGAACATTTTATTTCAAAGGATTGGTTATTTCTTTTTTAAAGGTTTTGAAAGCACGATCAATCTAAATCGAATTTGATGAATTTTCAATAAAAAATTTATAAATTTTGAAAGATATGAATTGACACTGACATTTTTTTGATTAGAAAAGTTTATTAAAATGGTATTATTACGATTTTTTTTGTTTTGAATAATTAAATGCAATTACAAAAGCTGTATTTTTATGGGATTTGCTTTATAAGGCACCGAACAATTTTTAATCCTATAAAAATATTTACACTTCTACTATTCAAGGTAAATTTGACTTGAGTTCTAAAAATTTGATTTATTTCATTCAAGCTTTGTAGAACAAGGACGAATAAGCTGCGCTTTTTAGATACAAAAAAAAGAATTTGAAAAAACTGTCGGTTATTATGCCACGCAATTTTTCACTAAAAATTATTTAATACTTTTTATCAGTAATTAGAAAATTTTATACAAATTCTTGGAAAATATATTGTACTATACAAATTTCATACCAGAAACCAGATACAGATGTAAATATATTTTTGTTCTCATCCAATTTCACCCATTTTTCATAGAAATTCATTTTATTTATGTACCATATTTATATCTGCTATATAAAAACCAAATCCAGATATTTTGTTTGCCTGAACTCATCCCTGTGAATTATAATCCTTGAAATGATACTTTTTTTCTGGTAAAAAAAAATGAATTGAGTGCTAAACCAGACAAATTCACATCACAAACATTTTAATTCAGCGAACTTTCATTTTATGTTTACTAAAATGGACGCATGAAATACGGTGAGACTCAAATATATGTACTTATCCCACTCGCTAATATAGAATCCACCCAAAATAAAAGGATATGCAAAAAAAAAATTCATCACGAAATATTTGCTATATTCATATAAATGGATGCAAGTTTTCCTTTTTATTTTGATCATAAAAATATGTTGCTTTTTATGAAAAATTTTCCAAGAGTATATTAAAAGTTTTAGAGAAAATCTTTTTAATCAAAGGTTATTGAAAAATTGGTTAAGTAATGAACAAACTGTTAGTTTGTGGACTCAACATTTTGTAGAAATACTCATGCTAGAAATCTGTAGTTTTAAATTCAATGTTCTTCAATCTCAATAGTTTTTCCTAACAGGATCAAAAATATCGTAGATACTTCTTACTTTTTTTTCCAAAATAGTAAAGTTATAGTATATGTTAAGTCATTATTTGTGATCCCTAATTCTGAAATAAATAGTCCTTTTAGTAACTATGTCTGTACACATGTCTACATGTCTGCTTTTCAATTTGAGGAAGACTTAGGCAATTTTAATAGATTTTTGTACCCAGATATCATAGACAAAAGCAAGCTACTGACGCGGTTTTCAATGGAAATGCTAATCCAGAAGTGATTATACTTTATTTTACTAAATATCTTGTTTCTTCCATAATTTATGAGGAAACTAGACTCACAATTGGGGCGTTTGATATACCAGATATTTATATCTTGAACATTCTATACAAGTAATTTTTAATTTGTTCGAAAAATCTAAAGACAATTTCTAGAATTGAGAAGCTCTATTGGGATTTTTTCAGAGAAAAAATTTCTATGTAATTAAAACAAAAATTTATCATAAAATCATTTTGTTTTCTTTTATATTTAATAATTTTCTTCTTTCTTTCTTTTTCTCTTCTTATAATTGAATAAAAACATTCTTTTCATATATTTTTAAATTTTTCCTAATTAACATAAATTATATAAAAATTAATAAAATAATTAAAATGAACAAAAAAAGGAATTTTACATATTAAATTTTGGCCAGTAATTTTTTTTTTGGAATAAAAAGAAAAAAATAAAAATCGTTAAGAAAATTTCAAAATTTATAATTTTTAATTAATTAATATAATTAATTTTTTTTTTTTTATTTTTATTTAATACAAAATTTCAAAAAAAAAAAACAAAAGACAAATAATTTCGGAATATTTCTTAAAAAATAATGACTCAAGAAAATAAAAAATATTTACAATAAGAAATAATTACTCTAGAGATAAATATTTACATATGTTTTTTTTTTTTTTGCTGAATTAATTTCTCTTACAAAATTTCATCGAAATTAATAATATTTGAGAAATCCGGAATATTTTTGAATTTCCGATTTTGAATTATTAATTTTCGTTTTCAACTAAACTTGCACTTTTCGAACACTACGTTCAGAAGAATATTGGAAATCTATTTAGAACATCACAAAATCAAGGCAAAATTTGTATACCTTCGAAGCAGTCAACAAGGATCATTCGGTACAGTTTTCTTTAAGAAATTTCTCATCGAACAATGTTTTTCTTTTTCTTTTCCCATCATGGGAATTAATCGTGTACTAAAACTCAATTAATTATGGATTTTCTATATATTACTAAGTGGAAGATATTTGTTTGGATTTGTTAAAATTTTACTAAATTTAAATTGATTTCAACTTCAATATGGTCGCCAAACTTTTTTCACCGGTTTTGTTGTGGCTTTTAATTTTGTATCGGATGTACTAGTTGTGGTATTATGATTTACTTTCATTGCGGACGGTGCTTTTAATTCACAACGTTGTCGTGTTTGAGGTGGTGATGATGTTTCTTTTTTTGGACATCTATCAATTAGGTTTTCTTGATTTTCTGAAGATGGTCTTAAAATCGGAACAAAAGCTGATTTTACAACATCAATTTGTTCATCATCAGATCCATCTGTTGAATGTTCATGTGCCGAACTAGTATCTAATGAAGCATTTATATTTCCTCCGGAAACACTAGGTGCTGATGGTGGACTCGAAGATGAAGGTCGTGATGAACACGGTGAGCTATGAGGTGGATTTATATGTTCTCCATTCGTTTGTATAGTTTGTCCAATATGAAAATTACTTCGTATATGTAATCCTAAATTGTATGGAAGGAATGGATGATTTGGAAATAGTTCTGGATGTGTCGGAAATGAAAATTGAGGTAAGTAGGCAGGTTGTGAAGGGCCGAACCCTTGATTATTAATACTTGGTGATATTCCAGTTGGACTTCCATTTAGTCTTTGTATTGCTGCATAATCATTAGGTGGAATTGGTGGAATTACTCCATTTGGTGGACCAGGAGGCATTGGTGGAGATCCTGAAATATGAATAAAAATGTATTTATTAATAATTTGTATGATATTAAAATAATATTGAAATAAACGTCGTCATATAAAATCCGGAAATTTTTTTTCAGAATAGTTTTATTTAGTATTTTGTCCATTTAATACACAAAATAAATGCATGAATAAAAACAGGAATAAATGTGGTTGGAAAAGGTATTCTTTGATAACCGAAAACGAAACTTCTATAGAAATACTGCTACTATCATTCATTTGTTGTCTTTTGTTTTTACCTAGACCCATTGTAATATTACCTTGATAAAAACGCGCCTGAGCACTCAATATCCAACAATTCATGGTTTTTTTTTTTATAAAAAGGATATAATCCCTGGTAGATTTCGATATCAATAGTGCACCCACATGGATTATATATATATATATACAAATATCTGCCTAAAGTGCTGATTTACATATTTATATACTACTATAGTATTGCATATCCTTTTGTGTTTTTCTTCATATATCCTGATTGTGTATATAGTATGGAGATTAAAACGCGATCGGCTTAAAACAAAAACAAAATAAAAAAACTGCTAAAGGGTGTCCAATGTTTAACCGACAATCCTCTAGAGAAAGATATATATCGTATATATAGATAGAATATAAAAATGAAATGAGAAAAACCTTACAAATATGTATTGATATATAGACCATTGTTTGGTGTACACTAGACATTCATATACAACTTGGTGGTGGTAAATGAAAAATCACTGTGCCAAAAATTTCAGTGTTGAAAATCTGACCACGATTAATTTCAAAGGATTTACGAAATATATATATATATACAAAGAGATCATACTACCATGAATATAATCATTCTATATGGATATATTATCTATTGAATTTATGAAACTCATACAGTTCTAAAGGATATACGATAGATTCTTTATTTTAGTTTCTGATTGTAGAAAAAAATCGCTTTTTTCCATGTACATAGGGAAAAAAAGGAAATTTACTCCCTAGCAGAGCATACAATTTATCTTATATGTTGTTGGCCACTGAATCCTATATGAATATGTGTTCATCAGATGGGTATACGGTCATTATTCTGTATATGAAAAAAAAAAAGTTCGAACAGGAAAATCTCGATACTGAATGAACTCAAAGAGGATGGCTAGGAGAAATTTTCTATGATTCCTTTTTAAAATGACAAAATCTTGATCTTTGACCATTACTGTAAATCTATGAGGATACTACGAATATTTAACCCTAACATTTTTATTAACGTGCATTTAAATTATAGAAAATGGGGTTAAAAACATGATGTATTTTTATAAAACTTTTTTTCCATATAAAGTTTTCGATAACAACAACAACAAAAAAGACATTCCTTTGAGATTACTTCGCAAAAAAAAGACGAAAGAAAAAAAAAATTCCCATATATAAAATGTGAATGCAGATCTTGAAATTGATATTGTATTTCCCTTTATAATCCAATCAAAGCTCTGCCACATGTGTGGGAGATGTATTCCTTTATATGTTGTATTTGGTTTTCCCCGAAAGAAAAGAAAAAAAATTAAAATAAAGAAAAAGGGATGATAATAATAGCGAATACATTTGAATCCCCATCATGCATATATCTTAAAGATATCTAAATAATTCTGTTTGCATTTTATCAGGAAAAAAACAGAGTGTAGAAATATTCCTTGCTTGTTTTTTTTTATTTTCTCTACAGGATGGATTTTGTTGTAAAGTATTTATTTTGGGGATGAAAAAGTAGTTAAAGACAGAAGAAAAAAAAATGCAAAATTATCCCTTCAATTTTCAAATTTTCATGTTTTATGATATAAAATTCTAATCAAAAATTCCGTTTGAAAATCTTTATTTTAAGTGTGATAAAATTTAAAATTAAGTTGGATTTTTTTTCGCAATCATCTAGTCTCTGATCAGAGTCAGATGAAGAGTATTTGAAATTTTCGACTAAAAATCGAGTGCAATAATATATTGTACTCACCTCTTGTTGATGGAGGATGATGCCCAACTTGATGTCGCAGATATTCCGGCCATGTATATGATAAATTATAAGCTTCTAACCAAGCTGGAAACATAAATTGCGGAACCGGATGACCATAACCATAAGCTAGAATAAAAAAAAGAAAATAACATTATAGTTTTATATAAAATTAGATGATATTTGATCATAAAAGAAATTTATTGCTTGCCAGTTGTTAGCCACTAGAATTGAATTCTTTGAAGTTGAATTTTCTATTTATTTAATTTGAACAATTTTATGGTAATCTTTATACAAGACATTATACCGCATTCATATTTATTAAATAAAGTTAATGTGCAAAATTCTTTTAACATTTATGTTTATACAATATTTAAATCGGCAACGAAGAGTCATAAAAATACTTGAAAAGTAAACACATATGAATCGTAAAGAAAAGCGAAAGTCATGTGAGATGAACATTTTTAATTCAATTTATAATTTATAAGTCGTGGAACTTATGAATTAGATCAAACGAAAAAATACCGAAAAAAATACAATTATTATAAAATCGATTTAATTCTAATTTTTAATTGAAACCAGATTTCAAAATAAATCCTTGAGAAAGATAAATGGAAAATAAGATCATTTCTAATCCCAATCTCGTATTACCCTAAATATCAATAAAATGGTAAAAAAATTCCTTTTAAATTCATTTAAATAAACTAAGTCTAAGTCTTATAAACACCCTGTGTTGATTTTTTCCATTAATTACCAACATTTTCTGTAGTAAAAATAAGTATAATCATAAAATCAAACCAAATTCAATTACAAATAACATGAATTTAATTTTCTAATTGAAATTCAAACTGGAGCCAGAAAAATGATGCACCAACGAAATAAAAATTTCGTCCAAATAAAATCGTAAAAATCTATTAAAAATGCGGTAATACTAAATTTAAATAAATATCTATGTTTTTTTTGAGAAATTTGGCGCCACATTTGTTTATAAATAAATAAACTTACTTTGTTTGGAACGTGGTTCTCTGGGACCATCAACAGTAACTTTAATAGCTTTCGGATAGGTGGCTACTTCGGTTTCGAAAAGATGACTATTCGATGGATACGGTGTCGATGTCGGTTGTTGTGTATATGGATGTGAATTTCTCGGTAACGGAATATAACGTATTGTTATAATAATTGTAAATGATTTACCACGTCCGCTACGTCCAACAAAACGTAAATCATTAAATTGTGCTACATTATTTTTCATTGTTGCCGTGCAATTTTTCAATTCACCACAATAATTTTCATCGTTACCGACTTTTATCGTTACAATTGCACCATCTGGAACATCATTTAATGCGAGCACTTTAAATGGATCCGGTAAAGTTTTATTACTTCGCCAATGTTTTGGTAATGCTGAACATAAGATCGCTGGTGATCCTGTTTGTACTAGATTTCCATGATACTCCTGTAATATTTCATGATAACTAGCCAACATATCATTCATACTGGATGTCATTGTTGGACTTTGACATTGACTAGTATTATTATTATTATTATTATTTGTATTATTATTATTAATACTGTTATTATTAGATGTTGTGATTGTTGGTGCTGCTGGTAAATGCATTAAGGCGTATTTTTTTTTTAATTTATTTTAATTAAAAATTATAAGAAAAAAATGATAAATATTTTTATCCAAAAATGTTTTAATTGAGGGTAGTCACTTTTTTGGTTGTTGTTGATTTATTTCAAATCTTATTAACACTGTTGTATTTTTTGAATGACACTTTTCTGAACTATTTTTAAACTTTCTAGATTTTTGGTGTTAACTGAAATTTTCATTGAGTCGATGAAAATATGTAATTAGTAAAAAAATATATAATTAAAAACAATATACTTTGTCATGCGCTTTTTCAACACTTCATTTAAACCTATTTTTATTAATTTTTAAAAACTTTCACGTTAATGAACTCAATTTCTTTAATAATCCAAAAATATCTTTTTTCATGCGATCATAACGAGATCTTTTCACACAAAGCACACTAATTTCCTTTTCTTTTTTGTTTCACAAATGATTAATGCACTTAAATTTTGTCAAGAAAACAAATTATTTAAAAACAAAAAAATAAAAAATCCGTTAAAACTTCTGTAATTTTTTTTTTTTGAAAAAAATATTTCACCAAAATATTAATCACAAAATTCGTACGAACAACAAAGTACTTAATTCTATTTTTTTTTCAAAATTCGCGCCTCTTAAACGATCTTCACTTAGGATTAGTCACGTGCGCTCTAATCTTATAGTACGTACTCAACACGCAGAGTCTCAGAACAAACTGAATACGTCTTGTTGTCTGACACAAGTTTTTCTCCTTCGGTTTCTGGTCAATACATTCAAAAAAAAAAAAAGAAAAAGAAAAAATTCAACCATTTCAAATAAAATAAAAAGAATCTTCTTATTTTTCGAATTTTTTTTCCTACCTCTCCCAAAAAAGAATAATAAAAACTCACACACTCACACACATACTAAAGTGTGTGTGCACAGAATAATGAAAAATTCACAGAAAAGGGATAAAAAAGAAAAATATTTATTGGAAAGAAAAACCATAAACAGAACCGACCCGACCCCAATTCAGAACCAATAAAACACGCATACATAGTTATGATATTCTAGGCATGTATATATGCGTGAATAAAGTACTCAAAACCGAATCGTACAAATATAAGCGCAACCTCAAATGAATTTTTTTTTTCAGTCCTACCATTTTTCCAACCACAACCCTTAAAAAACACCCTTCGTCTACTATACTATATTCCTGCTAGGATTATGCATATTTATATATGGATTTCATGTACCGGGTTAATTTCGTCCTTTTTCAATACTGTTCGTTACTAAAATTTTCTTGCTATTTTTTCCAATGAGTCTTTACCCCTACCTAAGAATAAACACAAACGAAAAACTTATCAACAACAATAAAAAAAAAAAAATTCTAACGAAAAAAAAAGGATAAAGAAATTCCCGCAACCATCAAAAATAAAAATTCCCCAAAACAAATATCCCAAAAATCCACCTCAAAATCGGTTACTACGAATTTCTCTTCCTTTTTTTTTCTCCTGGAAAATTAAAAAATATCCTTTTTCATGTTTGTGTGCATACGCACATATTTTTATATATACATTTCTTTTACTACCCAACAACATTCATTCTTGCTCACCATATATTGTGGTCCTTGCTATGATTTGACGTTGGGATAGTGACAGTGGTGGTAAAGGACTTTACGATATTATATACACACATATAAGTCTAAAAGATTCTACCATGTGCTCATTATACCACAAGACTTCTTTTACCACGAGATATTACCGTCACCACCAACGCCGCCGTATACAATATCCTACTGAAATTTTCATAAAAGCAGGATTTCGTCGTTGGTTCTCTCTGAATGAGTTGGTTAGAAAAAGGAAAAGGGCATAAATTTTTTCTTATTGTTTTGTTGTTGTTCGTTATTTTTTCTTTCCTTTTTAGTTATGATAAGAAGGGATGACACCCCGCCCATAAGGTTATTAACTTTAGTTTGTACACAAAAATCTACGAATACTTTCATGGGTTTTTGTTTTGAAAAGGATTTTACACATATATACATAACACTGTTTTGTGGTCGATAGAAATGTATTCACAGGACATGCAATTTTTTTCCTTGTTGTGTGTTAATAAAATTCCCTTTAATTGATGGATTGCTTGGCTACCCGCGATGGGTTTGTAGCGATTATCATGAAGGGCGGAACAAATTTTTTTATCTAGCGGGGAAATAAAATACGAGATTTTCTTTTGTCTTTTATTTGGTTTTTTTAAAAATGAATTGATGTGTTGCCAGTGGTTTAAAATTATGTGTATTGTTTTTATTTGAAATTTGGTTACGATGCTTGTTAGGACCATTTTAATAATGGCGTCTTCCTTCCTAAGAAATATTGAAAAGGGTAACATAAAGTTTGGAAAAAACGGACAAGTGTCATGCTAAAAAACTGCCTATGCCTTTCGGACATATGTATGAATTAACTGCTTCCAACACGTTTGATGCCAAACGTGTTAATGCCCTGGTGTTCGATCTGGCAGCGACTATTGAGTATTAAACGTAAGAATTAATCAATTAATTTATTCGCTCAACGAGTGGTATTGGTAAAGTATCAAAATAAGTGTTATAATTTTGGCAAACCTGCTATCTAATTTTAAAAGGCGATAGGCGATAAGCGATAATCGATTGTCGGTGTCATTCATTACGTGAAGAAATATGTCGCTTGTAAGTGACATCTAATCACCTGATGCTTTAAAATCATGTATAAGTGATATTCTAAGTAAATATCGTCACTTTGAAGCCATCGCTTTACAAAATCATAAAGCTTATAGTCGCTATTACAGAATTCCTTCGCCGCATTGAGACAGATCATCCATCCTGCACTGGCAAGCCTACACGATTTTTATTTAAAATTTCCCTTTAAAAAAAATAGATTTGATTTTATTTTCTTGTCAAATTATTTTGATTTTCGCGGGTTTTCTTTTCAAATTAAATTATTTAATTTATACCAAAAATAACAAGAATATTTTGTACGTTAATTATTTTCAAATATTTACAATAAAACCGCGGAATTTTTATCGTATCTCGTTTTTCACAAGAAAATTGATTAAACACCGTTTTAAGTTGAGAAAATTTACAATACAACATCAGCTGATATTTTTACAAAAATCTGAAATGGAAAATTCATTATCTCATGAGTTCGTTCAGCTTATTTCTTCACATTGGGAAAAACTGTCCACAACCAATCCCACGCATACGAAACAAAAAGAAAACTCGTGGAAAAAATTTCTTGAATATGAGTAAAAGAGAAAAACGTAGAAAAATCTACAAAAAGAAAATCGAGAATTTTCTTTGGTATACGTTTACGTCAACAAAAAAAAAAAAAAAACAAAAATCCCGAGGAGAAGGCGGCTAAAAATTTTTTTCTGGTTCGTTGATTTTCTCCGCCCCTTGATATCTCATATCATTGTATTTTGAACAGAGGAAAAATCAAGAATTTTTCTAGGTTTTCCACGTTTTGTAATAGTATTCGAATGTGTAGTATTTATTT
Organism: Xylophagus ater; assembly: GCA_963422695.1. Taxonomy (NCBI): domain Eukaryota; kingdom Metazoa; phylum Arthropoda; class Insecta; order Diptera; family Xylophagidae; genus Xylophagus; species Xylophagus ater. The sequence continues at coordinate 8,373,993 of OY730478.1, forward strand.
TTTTTCATTTTATTCTTTTTGATAGAAATACACGAAACAATCAAAAACTTGGAAAACTGGTTGGAAAAATTCAGTGCCAGCTGATCCGTTGAATTAGTTGTACGTACATATTCTTATAGGGTTTCCATTTGTACTTGTATAACTGGGAATATTATTGTGGGAGTATGTGCGGTCTTGTTTTTTTTACCCCCCGATTCTTATTGCTGCCAAAATGTTTCTTTTTTTCCTGTATTGTTGTTGTATACTCTGACTGTGCGGAGGACCACAACGACTGGAAACCATGTGATTACGGACGTGTGCTACCTCAAGATGTTACCCAACATTTTTTTTAATTTTTTTTTTGCCGACATATTGAAACACAACCCGAAAACAGTGTGATGGTGGAAAATTTGTTGTTATATGCGCACGCCATTTTTTTTATCCTCATTTTCATTCAAATAAATAGAAATAGACAGCTGTTAAGAATTTTCTATTTTCTTTTTGGGGGTAGGAAATTATTTCTTTCTTAAAATTTTTTGTAATTTTTGGAAGATTTTTTTTTTCAATTTTATTCGCTCATGAAAATTGGGGATTTTGAGTTTTGGGGAAAATTTTAATTTAAATAAATTAAACATTTTTTTTTTATAAAATCTGGAAAATTATTCGTGGTAATCCCAAACCGTCGACAATTTTTATGATGGTCATGATGAAATATTTTTTTGTTTTTGGGGTATATAAGTAGCCGTTTTGGTTTTTGATTTTTTCCATATAATATGGGGAAATTCTGAGGGTTCATTTTCAGCCCCTCAATTTAGTGGTTGTATGGGGCCAATTTTCTTGGCGGATGTATATGTGCGGTTTATATTTTGGTTCACCGTGGTTGGTTGCCATAAATAAACTTCTTGTTTTTGGGAAATGATGTTTTTTTTGTTTTCTTTTATGTGGAAGAAAAAAATCATGGGGAAATACCACCCCAAACATTTCATTTTCTATAAGCACGCGCATTTTTTAAATGTTTTTTGTTTTTTTTTTAGGATTTTTATATTGGAAATAATGTTTATAATACTTTCGATATCTTTTTTTCAATTTAGTCAATTTTTATGTGTCAAACATGTGTGAACTCAAGACACTTGATTTCACTTGAATTTCAATTATTCATAATATATAATATTGAATTGATTTTAATTTAATTATTTCAACGCCTTCATTAGGAAAATGCATATTTAAAATACGAATTTGGCAAAGATTTCATTAAATAAAATTTTCATTGTAGTATTTTCGTTATGTTAAAATTATTTACAAACATTAAATAAAATGACTACAATAGAATAATTACTAAACCACACATGAAGAAGATTAAATTTAGTACACCATGATATCCTTCAAAGTCCTTTCGACTTTATTGTTTCTTTGGAATTATACTATTTCCAAACAAAGTAATATAACAAGATTAAACCTAAAAATACCCATAGGCAAATTTTTTTGTTTAGATTTTACCTGAAATTATCCTAATGAGTTATTTTGTTGTCTTCATATTTACATTGCAATAATTTATTGTGTGTTTTTCTTGGTAAATTTAAAAAGGAGATTATGTTTTATAATATTTAATCTAATATTGTACATTTCATAGAATGGATTAAATATTTTCAAGGTCTTAGAAGAGCTTCAACCACGGTTTATAGCTTTCGTAACTAGTTATTTAAGAATTTGTTTTTATGATGTTTTCAAATATTGGAAGAATATTTTTGAAAAATTTTGTAGAACAATCTAAAAACTCATCAAAAACTCATTGAGTTACCAAAATTAATGAGATCATTACACTAAATACAGTATAATATAATAATAATCTCCACTCAATTCTAATTTCTTTGAAAATTAATTATCACTAATTGTTTCGAGAACGGATTCCAGGTTGTGGACAGCTATTATGATCCTAGAGAATAATGTGATAATATTATGTTTCTATCGTTTATCCCTGTCAATTCTTGAAATGCATCATGTTTCTTATAATCACAATAGCCTTGTGATTGGGTCATATTTGTATACTGTATGCTAACGATAATTATTTCATGGTTTAATGATCATTTTTAATTCCAGGTTTGATCAAAGCGTTCTTACAATAGAATTTTTGAAATTTAAACACATAAATATCATACTAAAACATATGCTAATGCGAAATGAGACAGAATCAAGAAATGGACGCAATTATTTTGCAAGGCTTTGCTACCCAAACAAACCTCCATGGTACAATAGCTCATATATCAAAGTTCGCATTCAGTTTCCATTTTATGCGTATTTAGTGATCACAAGAAAATAATCCATTACCCTATGAATTCTATAATATTATATAAAAAGCATGTGAGCTCTTTTCATTTTCACAAAATTCTTTTCGAAATCATTTCGTATAAAATTTCAATTCAAGCATACGCAATCATAATAATTAATATCTCAATTATATGCTCATATTATGTTCCCCAATTACACATGACTCAACAATTTATTATACTAAAAATAACAAGTGTTAGCTATGGACTCTGTTGAATGTATATCCGTTAACTTTTTCGCGTTAAATAAAGTTTTCCGTATACAAATGCCACAACATCATATGAGAGTTCCTGTTTTCTTTTTTTATTTTCCATAACCATATCATAAAAGAGTTGTTTCGTCGACGATTATCATGTACCAAAAATGATGTATACCAGATGATATATCCAGTTTGAAAAGGTGAATGATAAAGTGAATATGACAAGGGTTAAAACATGACAGGAACTGAAATCACGATAACAACGGGAACAACGCAACATATTCATCAGGCAGGAATAAGGATATTCTAAAACAAAAAATATTAATAAGAACGGGTTCAATGCATGAAAATAAACAAACAAGTTCTAGCAGGAAAATAAAGCATATAAAAAGTTCGCAAAATCCCTTTTGTGAACTTCTTTTGGGAAGACACTCCGGGAATATTGGGGAGCATACACGTGCATCTGAATAAGTTCTTGTTGTTTTTATGTAACCGATAAAAGGCAGGGCGAGAAAAATAACTACGAAACAAAAACATATTCATCCCGAAAGTTGAGATTTTTTTTTTTTATATATATTCTTTTAGGGAAAGTGAAAAGGCGGAAAATTAGTCGGAAGGATGTTGTGTATTCAGGCGAGGTTTCTCAAGTATGAAAATATTGTAAATATGTTATTATTTTGGTGTTTTTTTTCGTTGAGAAATTGATTAAAACCTGAAAGTCTAAAATGCATTCATACAGATTAATATACTAAAGGGTTGATGATTTGAAATGAGTATTTTTAATTATTTCGCGAATTTTATAGGAATAGGAACTAACTTTCTAAAGAAAACTGATTTTTACGGAACTAAAAAAAAACAAACTCTAGTGCGCAAACCACTATGGGAACTTCTATACATATAGATCAAATTATTTCATATAACAATTTATGATTTATTATGTACAAAAATTTCAAAATTTTGTCCGAGCACCCAAAGTTATGCTCCAAATTTCATAAAAAAAATCCGAATTTTGTTAGGCAGCTACCTGAAGTTGTACTTGGATTCAATTGATTTTTGGACATAATTTTTCTTTCATTGAAAAAGTATCTCATGCCAAATTTCATTGAAATCGGTCTATAAATAATGTTACAATACCCTGTAATGTATAAACACAAAAAAACGAACTTTTGTTCGGCGGTTACCCGAAGTTTTAGTCCGATTAAACCCAACTTCTGATGGAATGGTTCTCATGAGGAAAAAATCGCTCTTATCAATTTTCATGGAAATCGCTTCAAAAATACGGCTGCAATTTTGTACACGACAGACAGACAGACAGACAGACGACAGACAGATGACAGACAGACGTTGGATAAAAATGATTGCAAACGATTTAGAATCTTATAAAACGTGGAGATTTGAGATTATGATTCCAGTAACTTATATACTTCGTATAGAAGTTAAAAATGGTTACTGATTATCATAAAGAAAATATTTTGTAAAATTCCGAGTCAAAATAGCAGTAGTATTTTCCATCAAAACTACCTAAATAGGTACTAAAACCACAATATTTTTAATATTTCTCTGAAAAACTTTTGTAACTCAGGGTATCAAAATCATAAAAAAAAGGACTAATATTTTTTCCTCCGTTAACCGTATAGTAAAATCATTTGCTAATGTTTGTTACGGGTCTTAAAATTAAAACCAAAATTCGCATTTAAACCGTAAAATTTCTGTTTCAAATAATAAAAGTTGCAAAATTTCAGAGGCAAAATGAGGTTATATTGTGTCCTTTTTCTTCTAGAATTTCTTCAGTATCCTTTTAATTTGGTGCAATAAATGCCAGTCATTTTATGATATCCAATAAACATATATAGTTTTGGGTTCGTGTCGGTTAAATCTTTGATGATGCATTTCTGGCAAATACATTCAAAATTTCTAAAAAAAAACAAAATTTCTAAATTTCCCATTCTCATGTTTCAAGAAATAAAACGAAATTCTTTGATGTTAATATATTTTGCTTGATTCGATTTGCAACCAAAATCCTAACAATTTATCTGAATTTATATTCCATCACTTTATCATTTCATCCTTATAAGATGTTCAACCATATTTCTTATATAAATCTCTACGATATATTATAATGTAAATCTGTCTAACATTGAAAATAAAGTGTCATGGCTTAAACCCTTTCATTTTGTGTATCTTTCTAATGTGTCCACTTTTTGGAAGAAATCTTATGTCTTACTTCATGTGAATGTATGCGAAAAACTAGTATATGTACTTCCTAATGCATCCCACACGATGGATAAATATAAAATGTTATATCAAAAAATTTTATCACACTCATTGTTTATAGTATTTATATCTTTTACAAAATATCGTATATTCTTAAGTATATCCTATTTGAATGATTTCATACATTTTCTGAGGATATAAATCCTTTCTATATGTATATATATATATTTTCACATGTTATGTCTGTTTTGTCTCAGAGATATTTTATTTTAGGGAGTCCTTTATATCAAAAATGGTTTTAATTCGCGTCTGAATTAATTATAAAGTGTCGACTTGTATATATATATATTCAGATTTGTGATCCTTTATGCATAAATTGTGTGGTATTGAAAGTTTCAAAAATCTTTTTCGAATCCTTCGAAAATGTAAAAAGGTTAAAGAATATCCTTATTAAAAATTGTGGTATGATTTTTAAAAGTATTTAGACACGAAGAAAATCCATTTTATTTCTAAGGAAAGTGTTTTTAATCAAACGACATTTGATTAAGGAAGTAAATTTTGAACATAAACGAATTTTAAATATTCACTAAAAGGTTTATAAAAAGGATTGAATTAATTTTAAATTATTTATTACGATTAAAATACCTTCTTTGTATAAGTATTTGAAGTTTTCCGGTTTTTCATGTATAAAATCAACTATAAAATAGTATTTTTTCAAGATTTTTTAGTCTAAATATCGAAATCAATAATGAACAAACAATTTTATTGCATAATTAATTAATTTCCTTTGGATCTGTTTTTCGATTGGAAAAAGAAAATAGAAAATTTTGTTTATATGTTATATAAATCTCAACAAAAAAAATCATGGCCCCATTAAAAATGGTCGTCCATAATACCCAGATTGTTATTTTGGCATTCCAATCATTTTTTAATAGTTTCGAAAAAGATTTCATTTAATTTAAAGAGGTTTGTAGAAAAACAGAAGGCTTCATAAAATTCAGTGTTAATTGTCCAACAAAAAAATATAATTAATTAATTATTTTGAGGAGGCGTTCTCTGGTATGTTTTGAGGTGGAAATTTTTCCAAATGATTTTAATTAAGATAATTTTCTCACTCAAAGTAACGACATCAACAATAATGTGATGTTCATAATGAAAAGTTAATATGTGAATTTTCCTCGCCGTCAAAATAATAACTCATAATAATGACATCACGCCCGTGTGCCAATATAACTAAAAATGAAACATCATTACTGGCACGTGTGACAATACTAAATCGGATCCGGGACTAAAAAAAAAAGAAGTATATATCTTCTACCATTACTGATTCTTGTTTTTTGGGTTGGGGACCTCTCTATGTCGTATACTATCGAATCTCCTAAAGAAGAATTGGAATAGAATAAAATTTATGTATCAATCGAGTTCCAAAATAAATACAATCACAGCGTGGTAGCCAACGTGGTTTGGGAAAATGTTTCTATATAGTATATATATATATTTTTTAGATTATCCAAAATAGGGTGCAGAAATAGTACAGGAAGTTCCTGTTCTACGGAATTGTTCTGGGGTGTTTGAAAATTTTTTCTTTTTCTTTTTGTTGGACAAAACTGATCCGATTAAGAAGTTTCAAAAGAAACGCCTCAACATGTTTTACACCCGCTGCCAGACACTGTATCTTTGCGAACAACATCCTATGTTGGCATATTATATATTTGGAAACAATATATATATACAGGATAATATCGATGGCATATGACAAACCCTCGTTTTTTTCGTCTTTCTTTCCTTATTATTAAATATAATATTTTATATAAACTATTTTGGATTAAATATATTTGAGAGAGATGAAAAAAAAAAGAAATACTAAAAATTATATTCGAATTGATTATGGAACGAGAGAAAAAGGTGGTCTGGTGTGATTCTAAATGTGAAATTATCATCATATGACATTCGTGATTATTGTATTGTGTCGGCAGAGACGTGTGCAAACTGGATGACATATTTCAGTGACATTTTAATTAATCTCACGTGAATGAGGGTGATATACACGATTTTATATATGCCGCATAATATTGGTTATATTGATACTGTAGAATACAATCACGGGCTTTTTTTCTCATTACCTTTTAGACACCTCAATGAGAAGTGATTTTCGAATAGTTTAACAAATATTTTTTTTGATTAAAAGTTCGTTTTTATATTTAAAATTAATGATGTTTGGGGCAATTTTTAATGGGATTTATTTTGTTTCTATTTTATATCTACAAAACTAAAACTAGATCAGGTATATAGTACCTGTGTATAGTACTATAATGTAGAATGATGTAGATTCATTTAGTTTTTAGTTGTATATATTAAAAATTTTATCGATTATCTGATAGTCAGCCTGGTAAAAAGGGCAGTAAAAATGAATTAATAATGAAAACTATATAAGTTAGCAAACCAGAATCCTTCTAAGAACCTACATATAATGCTAGTTCAGATAGGAAATCACTAAATACAAAATTACTTACAAAAATTAAGGAGTACTGATTACTTTCAAATTAAAAATCCTGGCAAAATTACATAGTCTTCAGGATCTTACTGTATAGAGAATTCTATATAATTTCTACAAACATAAAAAACTCTGCAGTTGTACGTGTTGTACCTTTTGTGTGATTTAGCTAAAATCAATGGCAAAGGCAAAACCAGCAAAATAAACAAGTGTTTCTCGTTGGGTTACTTAGTAAACGCAGTTTTCTGGCTGTCAGAGGTTTGCTGCTCAATTGGGCTTTTGCATTTTAATATTTTTTATTTATAGTTTATTAAAACGAAGCTCCATTAAAAGTGTATCAAGAATTTCACCACAAATATTTCCTAGGAATAAAAAATATTAAAATATTTTTCATAATTTATTAAATTAAAAATGTGAAATTTCAAAAATTTCCCCAAAAAATATTAACATAGACGATATGAAATTGTATATCCACACCTTCAACAATTTCATATGAAAATTGAGTGGAAAATGGTGTACTAAAATATTCTGCACAATTCCCATATGTATTCACTAATAATGTAACACCAACGATCATAATTTACATTAATATTCAAGCGCTCTTACTATTTATGGAATTTATGGTATGCACATTATACGCGGGAAATTATATACAAGGATTACCAATAACATCATAATTAACAGAGTTTATTCTCGTTCGTATATCTATTTAGGTAAGCGATAATGTAGTTTGTGTTTTCTATTATGAAATATTTGAAATTACCAGGGTTCCTGTTTATTATAACAGCCTATATGTTAATTAGCAGTGAAGACATATTTCTTGATTATGGAAATTGGTATTGTAAAGTTAACCATTGGACGATGACAGGAATTGTAATTATTATTTGGTAATAAATATAAATATATAAATAAAAAGGAGGATCAGAACCGTGATGCAGGGAGAAGATTTTTCAAAGCTCATGTTTTGTAAAACTTTTCTTATATGTGTTTATATAGGAACAATAATTGATGCTAAAACTGGACAAAGTGAAAAGAGCTAAACAGAAAATTGGTATATGAGCATTATACATACACTTCTTCTATATAATAGTATAGAGAAAGTAAAATTTGAGATTTTTGAAAAATTAATTGAAATGTCTTTGAAAAATTAACTATCATCAATCTTTTTTGAAAGAGAAAAGACCAAATTCATAATAATGAAATCATCAAAATAGTTACTATATATAGTCCCCGAAAATTCGTATATAGCAACTTCAAAAAAAAATAATAATTTCTATTTTTGTAAAATAATTTCCTTTAACAATCAGCCAATGTATCTCACCTCAATCCTGGCAAAAAAAAGACCCTGCGGATTCTTGGCAATTCAATTTGAAGACCTTTTTCCTCTTCATTTCGTTATTCAGTCAGTTACTATTGTCATCCGTTTTTGGATTGGTCTGAATTGATTTAAAGTGCACCGGCATAAAAGAGACCTCCTGTTGGGTGTTATGCCAACAGAATTACATATATCCGCGCGACTTACTACCTTCAGTAGTTAACAATTTCAAAGTGAATATTTCAAAAAGAAGCCAAAAAAAATTCAGTTGACTATTAAAGTTAGCAAGGACGACAATAATGTCTTTTAGCTTCTGATTTTTTTGTTCGTTGTTTTTTTTTCGTTGTTTGGGTCTTTCATAGGTTTGAAGAAAAAAAATATATGACTTTATTATCTATTCATTCCTGGTAATGAAAATGGCATTGATGTAATACCTGGGATTAGGGCTTGTTAAAAATTAGAAATGGTAAATTTTTCGGAAATACATTATTCTCGTTAATATTTTGGAAATTTAGAAATTTTTACTTTCTTTAAATTTAGGTTAAGAAGAATTTTGATTTTGGGGAATATTGAAATTAATTCTTCAGATATATTGAACGTATTCATAAGATACTTATCAGTTATACTTGATCCAATGTCCGAGCATAATTTTATGATATCACTGACTTACAAAGTTTATCCTAAAATACTGTAAAAAATATCGCTTTGAATAGAACTTATCCATACTTGCATGAAGACTCGCCACTATTTAAAAGGGGAAAATGGAAAGATACTACTAAAACTATACATTTGTGATCTTCTAACGATATTCATAAATAATTAGATATTAAATTCCTTGAATTGGCCTCCAGAAACGTCTAAGTTTACCACCAAAATATTGATATGTCATCCTAGAATGTGCTGTAGGTTAAAAATTCTATAGTCCTTTTGGTTATATTCTATTCATTCAAATTCAGATGTCATAAAGTCAGGTAAATGTTATTTCTCTGGAGATTTTAAATCCCAATTACACATTCAAATCGACCACCATCATCAGCTTATCAATAAATAATTTATACATCCATAAGAAAGGTCTACTTTCATAGCTTCTAGTGTTGACATTTCTATTATGGTATCAAACAGAAAAAGCGGGATAATCAGTCAAATTTCTATATTATCATAGTCCTTAATGATATCCGTATTTTCAAATATCTTTTGTTAATTCAGTTAAAGAATGATTTGCCAAAAATATGGATTTTAACAAAAGTATGACAAAATCAAAAAAGTATATGAAAACTTTAAAGAAAAATCATAATATGGAGTCATCAATCCATTTGGTGACAAATGGTGTTTATAGCCCTTTCACCAAAATTTCTGCCAAGAAATTTTCCGTATTATTATTATTATTTCTATTCAAACAATTTTGTTGAAATTTTGCAAACTAAAAATCCCTTGTCCCAATGACGATTTTTAAGGATTCTTAATCTGAGAACTGTATAATATGAGTATATAAGTGAAGTAGTTTTATATGGTTTTAGTGTTAACCCTCAATATTTATATAACATATAATTCATTCATTCCAAAATAGAAGGGCATATGTGTAGACAGAAAAAAAAATATTTCATTTTTGTTCGAGGACTATTCAAATCATAAATTCAAGTAGGAAAAACGCGACCAAAAAAGTCATTTCTCATATGGTTTTCTTTCAATTGTATACTAAACATAAAATTGTATTTCGGAATGGTATATAAAGAACAGATTCATCCTAGGGTTTTTATTGTTCAAATCTGTTTGACTTTTTTTGTTGTTCATATATTTTCTTACCCGCGTGCCTATAACTAAAATTCGAATCCTGCTGATTAAAAGGACGAACAATTTTTGCTTCTTCTTTTTTTTTGCATTTCGAATACATGCTGTGCTTTTCAAGATATGAGATTTTCAGACCAAATTCATTTCGTTTTTTTTTTTTTTGGACCATTAAATTAGGGAATATTCTATCATAAGAAATTTGGTCGATTTTCTTAACCAGCAAAGATAATACTGTATTCCTTGTGTTTTATTTGATTACAATGTATATACATGTGGAATACGTAATCAATGTAGAAAATCATATATTTATGTCATTAAATTGCTGATGTTGCCGATTTCTTTTTATACGCAATCATTTTGTGGAATACTTCTTTCTGCCGCATATCAAAACCATTTGATCTTCCAACAAAACCTATATATTCTTTTTTTTACTCTAAGGAATACTCTCTTTTCTGTTTCTTTTTTTTTATCTATGTAAATCATGAAGTCATCAGATCAGTGATGAAAATGCCTACAAGAAAGGAATCACAAATAAGTAAGTAAGAGTGTATTTTTTCACTATTAGCATATATGATAAAAAAAATATAGAAGAAACTCCGCGACATTCAATTGAAAACCCTCTCAAATTTTTTTTTGTCTATTTTTTCTTGGTGGCTTCATTTCGAATTGGTCTGGTTTGGGGAATTGCTTCTTATATAAAAATTGTCGACTAGTACTACCAACAGTACCATCAAAGAACTCATCCTACACGTTTCTCTTTTTTAAAGAATCATATATCTACAACAATAAAGAAGTTTTAGATGCCAAGAAAAGAAAAATTGAGAAAATGGAACGAGAATAGGCGATCATATATAAAATGTATCCATGGTGGAGTAAAGATGATATCACTATCAGAGTCAATTGTGTGGAAAAATGGAATAAATTTCCCAGAAGCCTTGATCTCACGGATACATTGCTAATGTTGACTGGTGTCAGAAGAAACATTTTACAAAAGAAATCCTAGAAAAAATTCTATTATATGGGAATTTCTTTCCGGAAAAATGATATCAAGTAAATACAATGGATTCAATATGAATTATATGTGAATAAATTTTTTGCGATTAAAGGAAAAATATTTCTAATAATTCTGTCTAGCCTTCGGAATCTGTAATCCTAGTATTCACAAATTTTTTAGGTTCGTTATAAACTATATGTAGCAGAGATCCTTTTATATTTTATTCGTTCTCCTATTAACCTATTTTCAGATTCTAAAATCAATTCACAAAAAAGTCCACACATCAAATAGGAATTAATTGATTCTCGTGTTCGAAATTTTTGTTGGGAAGAACAGACAAAATATCCTTTTTGACACTTTCTAAAAAAGACAACCCTTATAGTGAATATTTTCATTTGTAAATTAAATCACACACATATTAATGTATATATTTTCTGGCATAAAAATTCACCTTCAGATTAGGTTAAGTAAAAGATGTCGTGAATATTCTCTCCTGTTTTTGGGTAGGCATAGTAGAAATGTCAACAAACCAAATCATTCTTATATGATGAAACCCTCTTCTATATATATCTAGTTGCTCAATATAACAAACAGAAACTACAATATTGAATTGAATCCCATTTATATATATTCTATATATGGGATTTCTATATTATATTTACTCCCTTCAACATGTTACTTTTGGGATATCCGAAGAGAATATGTATACATAGTTGATTTTTGAAAATGTTCGAAGGGTTCGTACAATTTAAACACTGAAGATAAGTTTTCCTATGTTGTTGGCTGCCAATTTAGGGGTGAACCGATATACACGACCCTTAAGCCCACAAGGCTGGCAAACGTTTGACCCAAATGTGTACGCAAAACTTTTCAATTGGAACTAGTTTCTTCCCTTTTCTGTATGTATATATGTTCTTAAGTAGTTGACTATACGTTTAATTTTTCTCTGTTATAAAGAGCTTTCAAATGAAAGGATATTTAAGGGGTTTTCCTTCTTTTTGGTATATTTCATAAAATCTATATACTCGTATATGTAAATGGGTCGTGTATTATTTATACTTATAGATTTTGGTGGTAGTGTAGTTGGTAGTATAGTAGCGGTCTTTTGGTTTAACACATTTGGTTACCCTATACGAATATCCGAAATGAGATTAACGATCCGTATGGAGCTGAAGCCTATAAAGAAAACCTTTTTTTTTTTAGGTATTTCTTGATAGAGCCCCAAAAAGGGACGATGTGCGGTCTATGTTGACCTAATCAAAGGGTTGATTTGTTTGATTAAATTAACAGTGTAGAGTGAATAGTATCAAAGGATTTATTTAGGTGCCATTTGGTCAACAACGAAAAAGGAAAATAGCAAATGTTTTAATGATAATAAAAAGTAAATTCTTTTAGCTTAAAAAATAAATATTTATATGAAAATCAATTATTCTTAATTATTTAGGGTTTGAAAAATAGTAACTTCTATAAAATCTATTACTAGTCGTGTAATTTTCCACTTCTCATGAAAATTGGGTTGGACCACTCCTTTTTTATTATTATAAATCTTCATTTCACATTGAAATGACAATGTTTTTCCGCATCGGTAACCAAAATCCTGGTCTACCTGATCTTCAACCATTGTGAAAATATTCGGGTTTACAAATTATATAAGATGAAAATCGAGATACCCTCTTGTGAAATACCTGCTTTTAAATTGAAACTATATTAGAATTAATGAAAATTCTAATGTTTCATGAATCTCATCCCTTCATATCATCACTATCAACTGGTAAGATCAACTCATTTCTATGTTATAATGTAAGCATCTGTGGATGCTTCAAATAGAAACATTATACCTGATGCAATTTTCCATTATTTAAAAAAAAATGTTCTCTCCCCTTATATATGTTACCTTATTTTCCTGTGCTTCTGATGATGTTTATCTTTAAAGGATATGTAATAGTATCCGTTTGTATACCCGGCTTAATATCTTCATCCCAATTCATTCATTGTTGTGTTGTTGTTGTTTTTTTTCTTTTTCGAGGGCTCATGATTATTATTCCGGTTACGGGTCATTTATGATTCCCTGACATTGTTGTTGTTTGTGTCCTTCTTTTCTTTTTTTTTTTGCTCCGGACATATTTATAAACGAAGGGATAAGTTTTGTATGGAAATTTATTCTTTCCAAGATGATTCTCACAGATTTAATACGACCTTTGGGATAAAAATTTCTCATATACTCGTACGTACTTGTTAGATAATGTTATATGAAGTCAGATTTTTACATAATTTTAAATGGACTGACAGTTTAGTTGCCAGAACTAGGCAAAAGCGTTGTAATGTTTCTGTGTGTGCATTTTAAGGATACATAGTAATTTTGAGTTGAACATAAAATGCAGATAGATACAGAGGTATATAAATATCAGCGAATCTTACTTCAAGAATATGGTTTAAATTTGCCAAAGATGAACAAACTCGTGCCTTAATCATTAACCGGGAGGTCCAACATAACCTGCATTATTATGTAATAATATTTAATTACATCATATATGAACACACCTAAATAAACAATTTAGAAATTATTTTCATATTTATTATATTCTAATCCTAAAATGTAATATAAAAGAATCATTAGGAGGATTATATTCAATTGCATGGTATTTTATCTTCTTTTTACAAAAGGAAATTTCTAAAGGTACATAAGGAAAAATTGCCGACAGTAGTTTTTTATTAAACCGAAAATGCAACCAATTTTGTGTAATTTTGGGATAACCGAATTTCCTTTTCTTAAATAAATCAGAATATTATATTCACAAACATATAATATGACGTTAATAACCTGTCAGAACGTATTTATCACAGCGCATTGAGATATCCTTATTGCACGCCATATATGAAGAGGGTAACAAACCCGTGAAATTACATAATGATAGGTCTGTTATCATTGGGAAACATCTAATCATATGCTTTCTGTATAATAACTGTATTCAGTGTTGGTAATAGTTAAGTTCAAAATTTTGGTAATTCAGGATATTCTTTTGGAATGCCAAAAACATTTATCCGAATTTGGTTATTTTTTGTTTTTGGAATTTAAAATGTTGTTGACAGGATTTTTGATTATTGCTTCTTTGCTGAATCTTTCTTTATAAGCAAATATGATGATGAAAATGTGAGTTAAGAAATTCCAAAAGTTTAATAGAAGTAATTTTGCTTCATATATAGTCTTGGTGGATCTGTACAATAGGACACTCTAAAACCACGTAAAACTTACTTAGGGCCGATTTCACAGCGGTGGCTTAAGCCTAGTTTGTTGCTTAAGCAATACTTAAGCTGCAATGTGCATTTCACAGTGCGGATTATTCAGAGCTTAAGTAGAGTTTAAGCTAACAATATCGAGTTCTTAAGATCAATTTTTTCCCTTAGAAAGAAAAACTGTTTGAAAAAGGATTATTTCACAAATACTACACAATAATTTTTTCAGTGCTTTCTTCACGAAAAATGTAAATAAAGCTTAGTAGATGAATCTTAACATTTTGGAAAAAGTTTGTCTCCATGCGTAAAAATGAAATTTACACGATAATTAACAAACACGTTACTCTATTTAAATTAAATTTGGGAAGTTGATTGGTATCAAAGAAAATGTAATACACAATAGATTAAACTCGATTCGCATTAAGAATGGATTCGCATAATTGTTTGCTAGTATGTGACAAGGGACACGGGTCTTACTTTTGGGAATATTTTTTGTTGAAGTAAAATATTATTTATGCGGTGAGGATCGAATAAAGCAAATTACAGACAAAAAAACATTCTAATTAAACGATATTTGAAAAAATATTAAATCTTTGTAAAAATTTCTATCGAAAGCAAGCATACTTGTAGTTTTAATATTCGTAATTTATCTCAAAGAACACTATTTTACTCAGCATCTAGAATTTCCTAAAATAGAGAAATTCTTTATTTCCACATCTGTTCAATTATGTTTTCCTATCAGTTTAACTCTTTACATTTTTTTTATATACATATTTTTTTATTTTCATAAAATTCTATACGAAAACAAATCTTCGGCTTTCATCTTTGGGCCTTCTTAAATGGCGCCGCGATATGTTATTCTTGAATAATCACAACATAAGCATGTTCAGTGTATTTAACATACAAATAACATCATTATTGTTCCTATTCTTTTTTTTTATTATTATTAATGCAGGGAAAATTGTTTGGATGATCTAAAACTATAAAAACGCTCGTCCCGTGAAAATAAACGCTAAATTAGAATCGGTTTTTTTTTTCTTCTGGTGTCGAAAACTGAAGATCTCTGAATAGTGTGTTCCAGAAAAATAAAAAAATGAAAATTATTTCTTCGTTCTGGGCAAGTTCAAAGTTGTTTCTGGTTTTCAAAACCGTTTTTATAGTCGACTTGCTTGGCTTGACGCCACTCATAAAAATTAAAAGATATTAAAATTTAAAAACACAAAAAAAAAAAAAAATAACAATTTTTTTTTCAATCACTCCCGATTTTGTCATTATTATTTTTCACGTTTTTTCAAATTAAGTTTTTAGTGGTTTTCAAATATTTTCAAAATTTCCATATTTATGAGTTTTATGGAAATTAAAAAGAAAACTAATGACGAATCGAACAAAAAAGGGAAAAAACAAGCAACAAAGAAGCAAATGTTAAATCGCCGAGGTTCAGGTTCAACTTTAAATTGCCAGAAATATCAGTCATAAACAGCTTTGGCCAACAAGAGTAATTATCAAGCCTCTCTTTTTTGATTCTAGCTATTTAACTTTATTACTATTAATCAAACATTACAACTACATTTTTAAAAGCATGCAAATGCCAAAACTTCCTACAAATACATTTTCCATTTAATTATCTAAGTTTGAAAATTATATTTTAAAATTCACTAAAGGATTTACTCGTAAATATTCATTATCCCCATAACACCCAAAAAAAGCTTTCCGATAAAATTTTCTATACAGTTCAAAGCTCAATAACATATATTATGAAGTCTTTCAAAGGAAATTCGCTAAACAAACACATATTCTATGTCAGAAATTGATACACATATGACCAGGATACAAGAAGATATACTTTGTATACCACACTACCACGAAAAGGTGGCTTTAACCGCTATTCTGTTACCATCATGCCAACGTCATTTATGCCACAACGACTGTTGGTTTCTCTTTTTGGTATCATTTCGGTTGATATTGGGCTCATATATCCGGATTTTATAGTATCATGAAGTGAATAAAAAGGATCACGAAACAACATTGTATTCTCATAGAAGCTATACCATCATTGCCATCATTTTAAATGAAACGGTTCCGTTCTTTAAAATCTAAAAAAAGAAAAAAGATTACAAAGAAGTAAAAGATCCAACATTTCCAAACGAGCAAAACATTGAAAGCCAAAGAAAAAAGATACGAAATAACCGAAAAAATCTGAAAATCCAACCTCATCTCCATCACGAGAAAAAAAATCTGCAAAATCCTTTTTTTGTCTTCCCTTATATGCGATTTTTTCACTTGGTTAAAGATTCAATCCATAAAAGTGGGGCCATGAAAGGATTCTTTAAAGGAAATCAGTTTTATTTCGCGTATTCTTTGGGTGTCTATAAACGAACCATCAGTAAATTGCCTTTTGGCTCCTCAATCCCATTAGATATATCCCTAACCTTCAATACCCATCATTCAGATATTTTCTATTCGTTTGACAATGTTTCCGACCGGAGGGTTTTTTTTTGTGGGTTCTTGATATGACGGGTGCGAGGTGGATATTGAAGTAATCGTAAAAATCCAGAAAAAAAAGATATCGAATAAAAGTCAATTTTGGTTTTTATGGCGGGATATTCAAAAGGATTTCTTGACTGGCAAAAAGTTTAACATATGTTCAAGTGGATATATGAAGATATTCAATGATTTTTCAAGAACAGTAGGGAAGTATTTTATTGAATTTAACTTCTTTACTTAAAATTTATTACATTTAAATATTTGAGTTTAAAATTTATATCTAAAAGAATATTTTTAAATATAATTATTTATGTTAATCCAATTCTTGACTGTTTCAAACTTAAATCGTTGTGATCTGAAGAGGAAAGATATTCCTTCTTTCTTGTACCTATATAAGTTTCATCAAATTGGTTTACTTTTGGACATTTTCACATTATTTTTGTCCATGTTAACCCATAAACATCAGTTTTTAAGATTTGAAATATATCAATTGGGAATGTTAAAACGTGACTTTTGCCCGGAAATCAAAACAAACATTTCAGGCGTGCCACAATAATTTATACAAAAATAGTACTAAATGATTCTATTTCTAGAATAGTGATAAATTCGAAGATAACTCATTTTCAATGGTGATGGGACATAAACATTTTTAACATCATAAAATACTAAATTATTTTTAGTCAAAAGTGCATTATTTTAACAGAATTTATTATTCTATTATATACAACTACGAAATATATATATATAAATCAATTTGACTGAATCTACATTGAATGAAATATGTTGTATGGAGTTTTATTCGAAGATATACAAAAAGAAGATGGTACACAACGAAGCAATTACATTTTGCTAAAGCCTCCTTAACATAATTATGCAATTAACGGCTGCCGTGATAACTGTTTTCACTAAAGAGCTGCGCAAATTACGTTATGGCTTTCTTTAATTAACGACTATAGTATGCTATCAAGGGACTAAAAATGTTCTTCTTCTCTTATAATACATAACAAGTAAAGTATATATAAACGTATAGATATCCACCGAAATGAATCCCTGAATATTATAACTTCGCGAATGTAGTCTAATCAACAAAAAAAAAGGGTTGTTTGGCTACAAATGAAATTGCCTTTTTCTTTCTTAAATACTTTTAAGAATATGGTGATAACTAGATATGGTTTTGTTTCAAGCATATTTGTGAAAATGTTAAAGTGTAGATAAAAAAATTCGTGGTCCATTTTGAAATATCTTAACACAAAAAAGGGGAGGCAAGTTATTCCTATATATAAAAAATAATAAGTGGTTTTAATTAAATGAGTTTTAAGATAACGCTCTATAAAGATTCACTTTTATAAGAGAATTCCTATTAAACCCCTTGAGGTGAATTAAAAAGGATATGGTTAAGTGGATCAGCGACCATATATGTTTTTATCAAAACAATTTCTTTATAAAATTAAACAAACAAATAAAAAATTAGAAAAAAAAAAACGAGTACTTATATAGCTTAAAATCATAGTTCGGAGATTTTATAAGATAGTTTTGAGTGGCGGCTTCTTTTTAAACTTACATATGTTTAACAATAGAATTAACCGTGCATGATTTTGTCACAATAATTCTTTCTTGTTACTGATCCGCTTAACTAAGTTGTGTAAACGATAGTCTTGTCATTTTTAAATCCGAGATTTTTAATCCTATTGATTGCGTCTTTTGCTTTTTAAATCTAAAGACGTTTTGCAAACTTATATGGAGAAACTCATATGTATATAATCATATACTAGAAAAAGGGACAATTTTGTTATTTTCTTTTCAGGTTTTTCATATTGTTCTTAATCGATATCTTACATAGTAAATGTACCTAAATAATCTGTGTGTAGTTGCTTTTATATATTTAATTATATAAATTAAATATTTTTATAGGCATTGAATTTAATATCAGGACTAATCGATGAATCAATGAAAAATACCCGCTTATACAAGTAGAATCATTGAAACTTTCATTTTCTTTTTAAAAAAAATATAGTACTTTTATGTGTAGGTAATTATGATTAAATCCTATTTAAAATTGTAACATTGAGTTTATTAACCAAATATAGATCAATAAAATGGTTTTATCAGTGGTAATTGAAACGTTATAGATTCTCATGAGTGAATTGATAAAATTTTCCATTAATATGACTCTAATTAATTCAGATAACCCCTTTTATATAGTAATCACTTAAAGCCGAAAATTTTTGCATTAAATTGATATTATTCATTATTATACTGGAGCACGTACAAAGCGCCACATAAAATATATACAAAAAATCATATAATATATCGGAATCGATAATAATATGTGTTTATAATTATTTTATAATACCCTGTCATATTTTCTTCTGCATTATATGTCCGAAAAGAAAAACCACCCGCGCACGATTTTACTGACATGAAATATAGAATATGGAATCTATATTCATCGATTATGATTGCCACCATGAATTTAATTACCGACAATCGAACAGAATTTTATTGATTGAGAGCGATTCGTTCAGGTAATAAGACAGACAAAAAAAAAACGAACAGAAAACAACAGGTTGGATAAAATAATGAGAATTATTATAATGCATCATCCTTTATAAAGGGCGGCAAAAACAAAAGGCGGCCAACCGCGAAGGTCTGATATATAATACGAAAATTTAAGTACATGGATACAAAACGTTTTTGAATATTATAATAGTTGATGAAAACATTTTTAGTGTGTAGCGGTCAAATTAAGCATAACCGGAATCATAAATAATTTCAACCGTGTTTATGGGCCTGTTTTTTTTTCTTTTGGAATTGTCATATAAAGGGTTGTTTAGGATAGTATTTTGTCTTAAAACCTGATCACAATAAGTTCAACTACTTTTTTTTAACGCTGAAAATTTAACCCTTTCCATGGCGGAAAATTAGTTTATTGCTTTTTCATCCCTTAAGGATAGAATAATGTCGTTTTTTTTTTGGGATATTTAATGACAGATGCTAACTCTTTTTAGTTTTTTGTGTGATCGCTTTTTTTTTTATTTGTTTCGTACGGCATAGATCTGAGGACGATTTTTTTTTTTGTTTAATCATTTTTTTCTCAATTTCATAAAAATCTTTACTATCATATGGGAAAATCCACAAAACTTTTATGAACATGCTAAAATTTTATACTTTACCAAACAAAAAAAAAAAAAACAAATGGTATTTTCCGAAATGTTACGCAAATACCTACTCTTTTCTTGGAACAATCTTTTACCATCAAACAGAAACTCTATGAAATAATGATTACTTTGACCACTTAGTCGCCAACGATATGTTTGCGGTTAAAATATTGATTCTTGGAAATAATATTTGCTAAAAGATTTTCACAGGAGTCTCAAAGATAAACACGGTTTTTATTACTGAGGGATACAAATTTACCTTACGATCGGTAAAATTTGAAATCCTTTTTTTCGGTTATGTAAATATTTATTCACTAAAAGTCATCTTTTTTTTGTATTAAATAAATATTTTAATGACTGTTTATTTTAAGTTATTATACTCTTTGTAAGTGCATTTATTTGTATGTCCGCTTATAATTATAAAAGGCAAAATTCAAAGATTATAAAATGTACCGCATGTAAATGCATTATATCGGAAAGGTTTTAGAAAAAGGATAAGCATTAATAAGATAATAAGAAGTACGTGGTTTTGTCAGGACATTTTGTTAGATTTTTAGTCTCAACTCTTCTTTTATTGCTAACCAAAATAAATTCAATATTTGCATGTTTTTTATAATCGAATTAATGCTGTTCCTACTTTCCAATTTTTCATAATTATAAAGGATAATGAAGACTATTCTAAACTATGGGACTTTTCATTGAAGCAACTATACATATTGCGTATTGAATTCAAGGAAACTCAAGCGTGGTATTTTGAAGAAAACAATCAATCAATAATACGCATTTAGCCTTGAGACTATACTTACCATTTGACGTCAGAAATTTGCACTAGTAATCTCCAGCTCCACTGCTAAATTGCTAATTTTGTGGAGAAAATAGATTAGTCGGGTTCGCTAGCCGAGCCAAGTTTTAATGTCCTTATAGAGGTGTTGATTTGGAGATTGAATTTTTCATTCGCAATACTATGAACACTTTTCTGAAGGACAGTCACGGAGCTACAAATCTTTCACTTTATATTATTTCGAGATATTTTGTGTTTTTAAAAATGTGTTCTCTTAAGCTTTTGAGGATTATTTCAAATCTATCAATAATAATAATTTATTTATTTAATTGGACATCTCCAATAAGTGGACATCCCTGTTTCCTTGAATGTCCACTTAGAAAAGGGTTTAAAAAATATGTTTTTTATTTGACAATCTCCAAAATAGCGTCTCTATAAGTAGAAATTTTCATACATTCTTTGAAAAACGCATTTTTTCCCTAATCTCCACGATAAAATCGCCAAATTAACAATAGAGATGGATAGCTACCAGAATCGACCTGCTGATCCCAAGTGTAATGCCAGTAAAACCAGCAAGCATGGCTTCAATGAAAACGAACTACATATTTCTAAATTTGTATAGATCGAAAATAATATAAGAAATTGTAGTTTTCAATTATTTTCCACAGCTGGAAAAATATAAAAAAGATTGTTAAAAAAAAACTGAAATTACCTAAAAGGAAAATAAAATACAAATATTTACAAAACATTAACAACTTATCAATCGGATGAGATTCAAAGAAAATTATCATTGAACAATGCGTCCACAATTTCAAATGAATATTACCAACCAAATAACAAATGTCGCTTGACCAAACATCCAAAGAAAATCCATCGGGACGGTACAACAATGCGAAGGTGAACATCTTCATTACAACATTAAAAGTGATAAATCAATGTTTTATATAAAAGAATAGAAGGAACAAAAAATGAAACTATATAAACGATTTGTTTGTGGGCATTGTCCTTAAAGGGCAATGTTATGTAAGCGTTTTAATGGTTCTCCATACTCAATGAAAATAGTTTTCTCGAAAAAATGCATTTGATTTCTTCATAAATTCTATTCGAAAATTCTGTTTATTTTTTGTCTGTTTGTTTTTTTTTTTCCAGGTTAACACTAGACTATATGTCCTCAAATATTTGTTTATACCTTTTGCGGCATTAAAAAAGGGCACAAACAAATGAAAACACCAAACAGAAGGATAAATTTGTTGGAATATATAGTTTTTTTTTTTTTTCATCCCTTCAAGAAATCAACGAAAATTTTTTTGAATTATGCAACTTTTTCTGTGATATCTTCTTTTGTGCAGATTTATTTAAACTTTTTAAAGGACATGTTTCAGTGAATTTATTATATGTATTTTTTTTCGGTGTATTTTGTTTGAATAGCGAAGGCACTTTTCAGTTTCTCTTTGGTTTTTCACAGTTTTCCTTTTATTTTTTTTTCATTTTTATATTTATGCTACATTAGTGATGTTTTACCGACTTTGAATTACGATATATCTTTCACGTATATAGATGGATATCCAATTTTTGCTTTTTTTTAAGGGGTGCTCGCTTTTATCTCGTTATTTTCATCCCCTTGTGTGTGAATAACATTTGTTTTTTCGCTTTATAATTTCGCTTTTGTAAAAAATCATTCAATTGAATATGTTTTTCTGCAGTCAACTGACAAGGGACAATAATAGTTTCTATGATATATGTTCATCGTTCTTAAAATTCTTTACTAGATATGTAAGAATATTATATAAACAGAAATATATTGATAGAATGGATATAGTAAATTAGCAAGTGTTAACAATTTCTAGGCAGTTTTTTGTTAGGAACTTTTATCGAAAATTTCTAATGTTGAAATTATATCATCTGGAAATTAAATATAAAATAAAATATATGTCAGATAATCCTAAAGTGATAATCTGAAAAGGCTTGATATATATTTAAATTGAAAAACTAAATATTACGAATATAATTGGATCATTCCTGAATTCAATTCCTGAAGGCATGTTTAGATTAAAAACTGATATGGGAATATCATGTACCAGAAGTAGTCTGATTGCCCTGAAATATGGTAATGTGTAATGTAGTTTGATGGTATAGAATCGATATTGAGTCGAGTTGAAATAAAAGACATAAAGAAACTATTGTAGAAATAAGACCCCTAGCTTTTATTTCAAATAATTAACTCTGAGAGAGAGAAAACAACTTTGATTCATCGTCTTCAAACCTACTCCAATTTACAGAAAACCTGCCTCCTAAAAAATCTAATGTGTAATTTTTATTTAAATCGTCATATCAGCTTTTGAACTATTTATGATACATCCAAAAAACTAAAAAAGCAAACGTCAAAGCTTTATGCCCAGGCCAACTTTTCCCTACAACTATTTTTTTCTGCTTTATCCTTGAATCGATTTCACCGAAGATGCGTTAGCTTCAAATCTCTTGCTTTATTCGTGTTAATTTTATGCTCGATGTAACCTAGTCAGTTTGTATAGCTAAATAAATAATGAGACTAAATTTTGCATACAAAGATTAATTAAAAGGATCTTGCTTAAAATACTTATAGAATAAATATCTTCATTTTTCAATTCAAGATGAGATGATGAACATTATATCAACTTCCTCAATTTAGTTTTGACTAAATTTAAATAGGCAAAGAAGTCCATGTTTTACAATTGATAGAAGTATAACTTCTCACGTTTTACAAAGTCTAGTCTGAAAATTCAACCCCGCCAAGAATTTACAGCCTATGTCGCTCATTCCAAACAATTTAATGTTTCAATATTTACCATTTAATTGGGCAACAATAAAAAATCATTTAAAATAATTATATTATATTATTTTGATCGTGACAACAACATTTAAGAAGTGAATAATGCTCGACATTTTTCTTTCCCATTCGGTGTGATCCGTTTAAATTGTTGGCCTGGTCAATTTGTGTTTACCCATCCATTACTGGACAAACAATTATCATCTTAACCGAAGTGCGCCCATAAAAAAAAACCAAATTGAGAAATAAATAAAAAACATACATAGAATTAAAATAAAAACATTTGGATATAAAAGTGGGAAATTGTCTCCTCTCGTATAGTTTCATTTTTTCCAAACTAATTTGCAGCATGCATGCAATCTAAGCCTTGCAATTATTGTATTTACAATATATGAAGAAGTGTTTCCAACATAACAAAAAAAAAAACGAACAATTGGATCAAATGAACAGGTAAACCGTATCGCATTTGGATATAAGTAATTGGGGGTGGTAGAATGAAATTGTAAATTGCATGTCACGCAATGCAGTTTGCACTATTTTTGATTTGTGACATCGTAAAAGGAAATGCATGTCACGTCGTGTTTTGCCGCACACCTTCAATTTCCGCCTTTTTAAACTTGTTATTATTCACAAAAGTTATTTTGAAAAATTAATTCGATAATTTTGGATAGTTTGAATTAGAATGAACATTGAATTGGAGTGTCTTAAAGGAGACACTAACACTTTCATTGTTTTGGCAAAAGTGGACAACGTTAAAATTATGCTTTTCGCAATTTCAAACATTTTATTCGTGTACTAATCTAAAAAATCAGAAACAAATATAAATAAACTACATGAATTTTATGTTTTCAAATGTGTCATGCGTGTTATACAACTCAAAACACGCTAATTAAACTTTCCATATCAAAATTTCCACCAAAAATTTTCAATTATTTATATTTCACATAAACCCTTTCCACTCCCACAACCTATTTTAACATTTCATAAATGCACAAATATGTTGCACCCACTTAATAGAATCATTCTGAATTTTCCATCTGGGGATTTCCATAACCAAAACATAATGAAAAGGAAATTCACGAAATCTTTGTTATTTTTCTTTTATCTTGTTCAACATAGAAAATTGAAAATTTTCGAAATAAAATGAAAAATTTTTCATATCGTCATCATGTATATACATTTTCTTTTTGATTTTTCCTGGCCTCTATCGAATTTTTCTCGTATCGAAAATTTTGCTAAAGACACAAACCGGTATTAGCGACATCTATTTTATGACTTTCGAACGTGGAAAATTTTTTTTCCATTCTGAAGCTGTGAGAAAAATGAGATGAGGTGCACATGCTCTGAACTTTTTACATTTGTGTTTTCTTTTTTTTGAATAAAAATTAGTTTTTCTTGAAAAAGTTTTTCAATTCGAATCAAAAGAGTTTCATTCTAGATGGAAAATGGTTGAGGAAAAATTGTCGGCAATAAAATAAAATGAATATAAATTAATATTTATTTTGGAAATTCTCTTTTGGATGGGAAAATTCATTGCAAGTAATATAAAGAAAATGGTTTTAGTCTTTCTAAAGTCTAGACTCTAGTATTGAGACAGACTGACTAATTTTTCAGCTAAAACCTGTGAGACCTATAATCCATCATTAATAAATTTCAATCTTATGTCGTAAATTAACTTAAATCACACTATTCTGAAACTTAATTACTTTCAACCGAATGCACTTTCATCCATTTCTCGTGTATCCATTAATCACTGCAGACGTGTGAAATTGATCCTTATATCCATCACCACAAATTGAAGAGAATCGAAAAAAAAAACAAATAAACCAAAAATTTTAAGATAAATGATGTTTCAGTTTATTTGTTTGTTTTAATTTCTAAAAGAAAACATTTACACTATTTATGAAAGGAACCCATAAAGGATACACTATCAGATTTTACGATAAATATCATTTCATCTTTCATTCAAATGTTCGATTAAAAACAATAAAAGTC
The DNA here is from genome assembly GCA_963422695.1 of Xylophagus ater. Taxonomy (NCBI): domain Eukaryota; kingdom Metazoa; phylum Arthropoda; class Insecta; order Diptera; family Xylophagidae; genus Xylophagus; species Xylophagus ater. Next base: position 8,399,759 of record OY730478.1, read on the forward strand.
GAAAGAAAGTGGCCTAAATCTCAGTTGGACAATAGAACAACTCGAAATCTTAGGACCACGTGAATGTTATCAACATGTGAGGTCTGGAATTTTGTGTCTTTTACTGCGGTATTAGTTTTCACACTATCCGCAAAAACAGATGACGCCAAGTTGTCTAGCAAAAATATACGTTTTTTTTTTTTTTGGTTTCATTTTGTAGTCATTAATAAGTTAAAGTTCTGTGAGGTCCTTTACCAATGTTGTAATTTGTCTACACGCCCTATCAATTTCGTTTGTTCGGTAAATTTGAGAAGATTCTATTTTTGAGCATTCGGAAGGAATTTTTTTATTTTGTTTGGTATTGGTTGACTTGAGTTACAAAAATTTTCTTATAGACTATGTGGAAACCGGAAGAGGTGGTAGACAATATGATTTGTATTATTTTAAATCAAATTTCAATTGATATATCCGTTTTATTTGCGAACTTCTATTGGAAACGATTTCAGGAGTCTCTATAAAAGTATCTGATATCATTACATTCATTTCTCTTCGATCATCATCTTCGAAATTAACTCAAAGATTTCATAGTGACCCTTATCAAATAGTTGATCCCCAAATTTTCATTCAATTTTTGTAATAAAAACGAGAGTTTTTCTCCATTATAATATCTAGAAAACCGACTGTACCTACTTTATCGAATGTTAATCAATAAACTCGCTGTATTGTGGCTGAATGATTACAGTGGCCTAGGTCAAGTTACAGTATATATAGTACACAACATGAAATTAAATTATTCAAACAGCAAGTGAGTAACTAAGTTGAATTGAACAAACCGGACTTAGTCATCCAGAACTCCATGAACATTATATTAAAAATGTTTTTATTGGTTCTATTCATTTTAAGCGCCAGTGATCTTTATTCCTATAGAAATTTCATATCTTTTGCATATCAACATGCATATAATTGCTGCTATTGCGTGTATTGAAAGCAATTATAATATCAAGAAAAAGAATACTCTCAACATAATAAACATTATCTCTACATATAATGCTAATCCATAGACAAAAGCGGTTCATCATAAGATCTGATTACGGATGCATCTATTTGAAGTTCAACGTGTGCGGTAATTATGATTGTTGTTTTATGTTTTTGGTTTTGTATTTCTTTTAAAACCTTTCGTGTAGTATTAAAGTGAATTTTCAAAAAAAGTACATCAAAATAAGTACCTTTAACTCCGGCTGTGTTCAAGATCCTTTTGTGTATATACTTTTCGGATGAATGAAGAAAATATTATTATCTTATAAAATGCCCAAAAATAGACATCATAATCGTGTTAATAGCTGACAAGATATTATCCAACGAAATATAAAAATAGGAATATTTTTCGCTTCAATAATCATCCATGCCGGATGGTCATATAACCCAAAAGGGAATAAAATTCGAATAACAAAAACTTATGTGTTATTTAAGTTCATCTATTTCTAATTGATTTATTGAGTTGTTTCGGTTTATTTGACGGGCCACTAAACATCTGCAATATAATAATTTTATTTAAAAAAAAAAAAACAAAAATAAATATTTAGTCTAATGAGGTCCTAATAATCGATAATTGGGTTTACTTTTGATAGAATAATTTATAACATTTTCTAACAAATGCCCAATGTCCGATGAAAAACAAACAAAAATATTATTTATTATTTAGAAAAAAGATCTTCTATAAAATATTAAAACAGATTCCAAGAAGTCTCTGGTATCATTAATAAAACTTATAGTCATAAATAAAAGTTTAATTATAAAAATTCACATAAAACCATATTTAGAATTATAAATTTCGCCAAAACAAAAAAGGAAAATCTGCGTAAAATAACAATTCCCAAAAAAGTCATATTCGTAACATATGTAATACATATAACTTGCAAAAGGGTTGAAAAGAAAATGATTACCAACATTAAACCGTCCTGCGACACAGATATTAAACGCAAAAAACAGTAGGGTAGTTAAATCCATCGTTCAAATTCACCTTCTTCATTATTGTTTTAGGTTATCCGAATATGCTTGACCAGACTTTGCATATATATTTGGATTTTGGCCATCGTTGATTGAGAGAGGGGTTAAAAGCCAAAAAGTACACAAACAGCACATATGATAATATTACGTTATTAAGGTCGGCTATTAGCAAGTGAAAGTCTCAGCTTAGAGATATAAGGTTCATTTCTTCATATCGCACCTCTCAACTAAAACAAAGACAACAGAACCAACCTTATATGAAACTTTTCAAAAGACAAATTTATTGTCCTAGAATTAATTTTATGCACAGAAATTAAACCTGAATGCGACCATATAAGAATATTCATATAAAAGGGATAACATCATGCAATCTCCGGTCGAACCAAAAAGAAGGGATTAATGATGGCCATTCCCGGATTTAGAATGATAAACAAAAACAAGAAGCAAAAAAATAAATAAACAGGACACCCATATGAACAGATAAATTTTAATGAAAATACTTGACATTCGAAAAATATTTCAAATATTTCGAATGTCCTGCTTATTACAAAATTTACGTTATTTTAACCTGAAAATATTATAAAACGAATATAATTTCTTAAGAATTTATTCGGGATGATGATGATGGTGTTAAACTAAATGTAAACAAGAATATATTCAAAATATATTTTGGTCTTCATTTTATGAATATAATAAAAGGATGAGATTTATAAAAGATCTAGTTACATCTTATATAGGAATAATGACTGGACCTTGGTCATTTATTTAGGAATTTATGAATCCTTTTTGTCGGAATAAATTTTCATACTATTTATAAGGGATATTTTAAAGTTCTTCCTTTACTTCAACTCATTCCACTGTATCCCTTTTTTTGTAGTCTATGCAAATTCGTATTAGTTGATATATGTTGGTGTTTATATATATATAATGTCCACCGAATAGATTCCCTTTTTAACAATGGATTGAGGGTCATTAAAATTAATTTATGCGAATATTCAAAATGGGGTTTTCTATAGTTTATTCAGAATTTATTTTAGCCAACTAGAATATTTTAGTTTTAGTTTTATATAGTATCAACAAAACCTAAACTTAAAAAAACAACAAGAAGAATATTTCGAATTGGACGATACCAGTTTTCATTTTATTCCAATTAGAAAATTTAAGGGATGATAAAATTTTATGTTAAAAATTTTGAGAATTTTCATGAGGGTTGAATCTTAAATAAATTTTGGTGTAAGAATGAATAATTTTCATATGTGCTTATAAAAATCGGATTTGAAAATATTCTTTCAAATATATGGACTTCAAATACAAATTTTTCAATCAATTTAAATATTTTAGTTTCTTTTGGTTCCATTCTGGATGTACAACCACATTTTTCACTTGTGTCTTCAAGGCTGGTTTTTTACTAAGCCACAGGAATAAGAAGAGAAGATTTTTGATTGGAAATTGAAACTAAATTTCCTTTCTTTTATATTGTATTTTATCGAGATGAAATTAAATCTAATAATACTAATCTAATTAATTACAAATTATGCTAATATCATCTAGCTTAAGAAATAAGCTATTACGCAGATGAACAAAGTCTGTAAGTACAAAGAAACACTTGGAGAAACGATCCAAATTTTTGCGGAGAGTTGAAACACCAAGTTTCATGATGTTGGTTACTAAATGTATGGAATACCTATTTAAGATTTGGTAACAGTTTCCCAGGTATAATTTTATAACTCTTTTGATGCGACAACTATTCAATTTCCAAGTTTTTCTTTCAGTACAACGAAAATGTATTGTAACATATCCCTTTTGGCAATTAAGACACCAAGTTCATTTTGCATTTATCCCAATTCAATAGAAACAATGTGATAATAATTCTTTCATAATTTTTTAGATAGAATTTTTGGAAGGAATTTGATGAAAATCTTGAAAAATATGTATATAAATATTTTCGAAATATATAGTCCTAACCTAGTTCTGTTATCTATATTTAGAGACGTATAGATAACAGAATTAGCCTCTTCATTCTATATGTACATTGGATATACGATCAATATCAATAGAAAATGCCACTTTTTGAAAAATTTATTCAATCAAATCCTTTTAAAATCTTTTTCAAAATTTATTAGAAGCTTTTGTTGCTTACAAAACTCACCAGAAAAACTCCATATATGACTCCTATTCATATGCCTTTTACTAAATTACTTATTCTTGTATTTAATTTAATTCGTTTCTATTTTTTTTTTTTGATATAAAAACAAGTTAATCCACTTTTTCAGTTCATTAACATTTATTATTTTCCTGTTTTGGATAATTTCTTTAGTTTCTTTTCAAATGTCTAACTCTTTCCAAATCGGGATATTAAAGGTGTATTCGTTTTCCTTTCAAACATCCAATAGTATTTGCATTGCAATATAAAACCATTGAGCAGGATGCTTTTATGTTCATTTTAGAGAAAATATTCACTTCAATTTCATATAACCGCCTTGCAAATATGTGGGTGGAGAAGAGTAAAAAAAACGAAACAATTGCAAACACTAAATTGATTATATATACTTAGAACGTATATGGTTGAGGATTGCACTTGCATTGGGGACACCATTTCGTGGCCCACTTAGTGGACTATTGTTAGACCTCATATCGGTTGAAATTTTCCTCGAATTAAATCTCTATATTCATTTTGTTTGGAAAATTTCTTATATACATTCGAATCTTGTATATCCTTTTATTATTTGCAGCAGTTTTTTTTCTTTTTTTTTGGTCCTTTGGATTGGTAACATTTTCTATTATTTATTTATTTTTTTATATTTTGTAAATGCATTTTTTTTTTTGCGCATGTAATCTAGTGTAATAAAATTCTATAGGTGGGTGGGTGAATTTTTGCCAATGTATTTGTATATTATTGTGGATAATAAAAAGAAAAATAAGCTTTGGGACTCCGCCTGTACACGTGTTTTTCATCTCGTTTTATCTACAACTCTTTTCAAATTGGTTGTATGAGAAAGAATGAAAATTTGTTGCTATCAAAACAACAAAATGCCATATAAAAAAACAGTTTTATTTTTATCAGCCGGTTAGAATATGATTACACTAAAAATGTTACACTTTCATATATGTACGAGTTCTACAGAACTGTGTGGAACGGGGTTAAATTCGATGATGTTTCTTTCGATATAGTATGATTAGACCGCTTCCATGCTTTTATCATAGGATATACGAACTCCCACGAAAAAAACAGAAACAAAATAAATAAACGGAAAAGGTAAAACAAATTCGATGAAAAAGAAAAAGTCATAAAATATAAAACCCAACCCATTTTAGACCGCAACATAATCTCCATATTACCCCGGACTCAACCTCATTCCATCAAAATTATCCATCCAGCCTCTTTGGAGCTTTTCTCGTATATGTTTTTTGTTGTTATTTTTTGTTGTTTCAAAGCTTTTCAAATTTTTCACTGGTTTTTCTAAATTTACTGAAAATATGTTTTCAAGATTTTGTTGGTATTGGTTTTTAGTATAGAATTTCGGTTACTAGTTGGTTGCTGAAGAGATTTTTTCTTTACCATCGATGATGATGGTTTATGTTGAGAAGAGAAGCATATTTGTTTCAAGAAATTTAACAGTGTAGCAAGCTTTCTTTTACGAAAAACAAATTGGTATTTTCGTGTTTGCGCAATTTTTAATGACTTTTATTAAAGACTTTTAAAAATATTATTTCGAACCTATTTTTAAGTGTACAAGAATGAGGACAAGGAGATCCGAATTTTAAATAGAAATCAAAGCTAAAATTAATTCAACTCACCGTTTTTTTTTTTGGTTCTTAACGAAATTTCTTCTTATTTTTACAAATAACAGATCCTGCCTGCCGCAAATGCAGAGCCGCTGAAGCTTCATTACATGTTCTGTGCTTATATAATACTCTGTTAAGCCTGCACAAAAGGATTTTAGGTAAACCATTCATGTTTCAATCGGATGCACGAAATCTTAAGGCGGAATCCATACTGGGTTATCTGAAAAGCACAGGACTGTTTTTTTTAAGCCGTATATAAAGCCAATTTCAAACTAATATTTGCCGATAGAATTGGTCAAACTCGAACAATTACAGGATGCATCGCAACCGGTTTTTTCTCGAGTAAGCCGTAAGGCCTAAGTACAGGGTATTCTCAAAATTACTGATAATTACAAAAGAAAAATGTTTTCTCTGTTGGATATCTCTACAGTCCAGTATGAATTTTGATATGAACTTAGCACAGAAGGGTACTAAACTCGAGAAATAATGGAAATAAAATAAGGCAGTAATAAATAGAGGACGTTAGAAAAGCTACAGATGAGGAATTCTAAAGATTACGCATAGCCGGAATACTAAAATTTGGTTAATAATCGTGAAAAAGTTGAAGGCGCTAAATTTGAATATTAAAATCTTTGACTGTTCTTAAGTTTTCGTCATGGTTTATATGGAAGTGAACGATTTAGATTCTAAATTACGAAAAAAAGAAACAAAATATTAAATATTTCGCATGATTACTTTATATTTGATACTATTTTAAGGATTTAATGTTCAACTTTAAATAAAACTCATTTTCAGGTCATCGTGGGTGGCCATATAAAAAAAACATAATCTCTGATATAGATATGGCGCATCCAGGTTTTTCAACTCTTTTCATCTTCCATATGTTTTCCATGCTAAAGTATTTTCAGTATTGTAATTTTTGTAAACAAATCTTTTTTTTTTCATTCTTCATTTTATGAGTCTGAAGAGGATCTATTGATGTTGGCAAAGTATGAGAAATTAAATATGCAACTTGATTCTATCATATGTAAATGTACGCACGCATGTACGCACTTTTTGTGACTATATAATTAACGCATTTACACACGTGTTACATATATCCAACATATAAAATACAAAGTACTTACTCATATAAAACAATTATACTATTTCAACTCTGTGGAAATTGCGTTAGCGCATCATATCATCAATAGAACTCCCCTTTTTTAATCAGTTTAATTTTTAGTATGATGATAAACTTCTATATATCAGGGTGGTGTGTGTGATAATTTCATTATAGTATAAGGAGAGTGAAACTATTCTAATACATGTAATGAGAGAAAATTTGTACAAAAACTTGGGGAAAATTGTACTATATATCGTATTTAAGTTACATTTTCTTTTTTTCCGTGAAAGAGTTAAACTTTTGAATAAGAAGACTCCCAAATATAATATCATCATTATCGTTATCAGTCAGAGTAAAACAACCGTTTGCATTTGAAAACCTCAAAAAAAGAAAATGTATCTTAAATTTTTGATCTTTTGATAGATCTTTTGTATCTTTGGCATATAAAATATCCACTTTTTACGAATTTTTTTTTTTGGGGGCTAATTTCATATATCTCTCTGGAAAATTTTATATCTTAATATAGAAAATTCTATACATCTGTATTAGTCGAATTTGAAAATAAATAAATCCGTATACAATATTACATATATGTTTAAAAAACATTTGCACAAATGGGGAGAGAGGTTTGATGTAGAAGGTGAAATGAAAAAGAACATATGTAGATAATTTCCACAGACTCAAAATGGTATACCACACACCATCAACTCAAACCTTATATTTCCTTGTTTTAAAATTTTCAACTCTTTCGTTCATTATGTAAAATTGTTGTATTACAATATACAGATATTTCTTGTATATCTCATCTCATCAACAGAGGGATTCATATCATTATTCTGTTCTGGAATGGGTCCACAGGATGTTTTATAATAAATACATATATGTGTATATATATATATATAACTAAAAATATCGGTTTGGTTTTATCCTGTACATATAGTATTTATTCTGACTATATCTAATGTTATATAGTCCATAGTCAGGATGGAGGTGACCATATATCTACATTATACAATTTGAGAGGCTAAAGTTTAGTTACCAAAAAACTCTTGAACTTAATTCACTCATAGTCTGACCACCTGATCGGGAGTGTTTCCTTAATATTGAATTTATCCGATTAAAATTATAATAATTATTATTTATTATTTGTGAAATATTGTGTTTTATTTTTTTTTTAAGTGAATTCATTGTAATTCAAAACAAGCAAAAAAAGGTGGTTAATTTAAAAATATAAAATAAAAATTAATAGTTTAAAAGTTCATTTGAAAATCAAAATTTTTCCCAAATTATTATAAATTCATTGTCAATTTTAGTGGTATATATAGTTAGTGTAAGTGATGTGGCCAATTTTAAGTGTCTCCTATTGTGGCCAACACATTTTATTCGACCAATGAAAATCCCAAATATCAACCGCCGTTTAATACAAAACCACTTTATATGTGAACATACCAAAAAAAAAGAAGGAAATTCATCTAAAAAAAAGGATTTATATATTTATCCATATATATACGTGTCAGCATTTAGTCCTGAATTAAAATAAAAAAATCCATGTGAGTGACGAAAAAGTGGTATTAAAAAAAAAAAAAGAAATAAAATTGAGTGAATTCAAAACAAGAGAAGGATATGAGTGCACATTCAACATATCCGCTACATGTGAAACACACAAAAGTGGCTTTCGATTGTGGTTGTTTTGCGTTTTTTACGCTTCCACAATTGCAATAGGACTATACAAAAATAAAATAAAAGGACTTCCCAATAATATGAACTCTCCGAAATAAAAAAAAACAAGATAGTATTCCTGAATAGAGTTCAACCGACATTTATATACGCATTTCAAAAATTTAAAAAAGAATTCAATATGAAAACAATTGTAGCGAAAAAAAAACAATCCAGCGAATTTTTTCGCGACTTCATAGAAAAAATAGATAGTATACATGTTGGAAAAACTATTCAATCGTAAAGATTATATGGATGAAGAGTAGAAGGATCGGGTAGCAATTGACCCAGTCTCACAGAAATATATACATTTCGGAAAACTTTATTCAAACCCAAATTGGATTGCAATTTTGGTTTGGATTCGTTTTTCTTTTTTTTATGGAAAATCACGAAGTCCTTTAAATGCAACTTGATAATAGACGGAAAAAAATAGTCAAATAGATTCAACGTTCACCACCCAATTAGGCAATAATATTTTTATAGTTGGAAAGAATCGAGTTTTCTTTTTTTTAGGGAAAATTATTTACCTGTGGTCGATTGTTTTGGTTTTTCTACAACGCTTTTTTCCACTTTGTTAATTCGCAGTGATGAAGGGAATTGTGTGGTTTTAATCTTTTGAATTTTTATGGGACTATTTTTTAATAATAATAGGAATATTACCGGATTGATATTTTAGGTGAAATTCGGTTTCATTTTCTGATAACAGGTTGTTTTTATAAAATTGGTTTAAGTGAGTGATTTTGATTGTTTTTGATAATCAGACACAATATCAATTTTAGAAGACACAGTATGCATTAGTGACAATATTCATGATATTGTGAGTCCTTTCTCGGTAATTCTTAATTTATCCTGAATGTCAAACTTGAGGAATTACTTCGATATTTTGCTAACAAAGCTATTATTCGGCCAAAATTTAAATCTCTTTACAAATAAGGACTAATACTAAAAATAAAAAAAATTTACGTTAGGAAAATATTAGATAATAATTCACTATTTAGAGTTTGTATGATGATAGTTTATTTGAATATTACGATTTGATCGTTCACACTATAGACACAATTTCACAGCGATCGTATAGTACTATTCTAATCACTAAATACCATATAATGAAACAATTTCCTTTCATATTGGTATCCAAGTCTTAAAAATCGTCATAGAAATGGAAAATTTAAGTAAATCTTAGGAATATCAGAACTTCTTCTAACAAAAATGCAGGACACTTGTCAAATGAAACCTGGAGTGAATACTTTTTACCAAATATCCTTAAGTTTTTAGTGTTGCTGTTGAACTTGAATAATCTATCAATTTTTTACGAATTACCACTAATTATTTGAGGTAGGGTTGAAGGACCATACGTTTATCTTGTACTATTCGTTGTCATAGCAAAAATGTTGGAAAACACTTCTTTTTCTCAAATTTAGGTAAAAAAAAAATAATCCAGTATTGATGGAATTATTAACTCCATTTACAACACTTCGTATTAAATATCTTATGCTGGCTTCTGATCTTCGTAGTACAATGTACAATTTTGAAGGTACAACACATGTACGACAGTACGACAGTACGACAGTACGACAGTGTGTTATGGATACAAAATCTGTTAGTTACTACGTATACAGCGGTATGAAACGTACGGAATTATCTGCAGATAAAAGATTTTAGATTATTCCAGATTTTAACAAGATCGAAAGCTCCATTCGAGATTTTGCGTTAGGAAGAAGAGATATTTTGAAAATATGATTTTGGTTGCTAGATTTGCTTATTTTATGCACTTTTTTCAAATTAATTCGGAATTTTAATTCGTTCATTTCCTTTTACACTAATTAGTTTTATATCGGTTTTCTTATCAGGCCTTCAATATTCCATATATAGTATGCAGTAAATAAAAAACATCCTCATAAAAATCACACACCGTTTGAGTTTCCATCGTATTTCATATACCTCTAGGCATGTCGGGAGGCAGATATTGTTCATATTGCATCAAAAATAAGAAAATTTCATAATATAGTATGCCTAAATCTGTACTAAATTCTTCGATTAACATAGACTTTATATGAATCTTTGTTGTCAAGCAATATAATTAAATTATATACGTCCTTTTAAGGCCTACGCGCATTTTGATAATACAGAAATTGCCAGAATTAATTATTTAATTATTTAGATATACAAACACTACGTCATGTGTGACGATTGCCAAAATATAATATATAAACCCATAACTTGCAACTCATATATAAATCTTCATACTTATTTGATTTCTTAAAAACAATGAAAGTTTTATCAATAAAAACAATTTCTAATGAAATAATATCCAAAATTTCCTTTTAAACAATGTTCAATTATTATTCCCTTCCCAGAAAGAAAATAAACAAACAACCAAATACATAAAATGGTCACATTTTCGGATATGAAAATCCTCCACAATAGCAGATGTATTCTGTGGTTGCAGAAAAATCGCTGCTTAAAAATACTGTTAATCCAATTTTGAGGGCAACCTTTGTAACCATAGCTAAATAGATTTGGTATATACAATTTTTTATTTCTCGTACTCAAAATACACCTTCATGTCCTGCAAAAATAAAGTTCACCCATATATCTCATTGCTAAAAAGCAGAATCAAACAATCGGTTTTACTATTGTTATCCGCGAATTTTCCATCGATATGTGAAAATGTTCTTTTTTTGTTTTTGGGGAGATATTAAATATATTTGTGTTTGTGTCACACTATGTGGTAACGGAAATGGGTATTGAGAAGAGTCGATAAAAAGGATATATTCAAAATGGGAGAATATATGCGGTGAACATCGTTAATATAATGCCAAAAATGAAAACCCAAAAATAAATAGTGGGGGCCGTTAAAAATAATTTCTAACTAGCTTCACTATATAATAATTTCACATTTTCCTGTAATAATAATAATAATAATAATAATGAAAATCTTGCCATTGTATTGGTATTTTAAAAGGGATTCCCAATTATCATCCAAAACGTTTGTCAGGTAAAATTATATATGAAAAATAAAGGTGAAAATGTTTTAAATGAAGTTTCCAATTTCCGCAACTTAAATCTGATGATTTTACTTGAATATTATTTTGTTGTTGCGGTGACCCCACAAAATGAAAATGAGGATCTCCAAAAACGCATTACTTTTTTTTTTGACTATGAATGAACTACATACATGCGGTTCACGACGATATATTTGTATTAGTGTATGGAAAATCATATTCTGTACATATATGAAATACTAAAGTATATGGAAAAATTGAGAAAATTTCGTTGAAAATCTAAATGTTTGATTGTGATATGTGTGTGTGTGTGCGTGAAGGAAAATTCTCTGTAGTTTTTATTTTGTCTTTGTATTTGTTGGAAAAGTGTTAAAGTATATTTTCTATTATAAAATCCAAAAAGAAGATTTTCGAGAAAATTATAACCAACTGAACTGTACGGAATTTTGAACAATTCGATCCAAAAAATAAAAAATTCAAACGGAAAATCAGAGCGCCAAAAAGGAAAATTTTCAATTTTTGAATCAAAAACAAACACGCAATAAAAGTAAACGTGCCGCAACTGTGTATCACATCACACATCGATAAATGGAAGTTTAATTTCTTGTTTTTCTTTTTTGGATTTCGGCTTTATTGGTGTTTAATGTGTGGATACTTGATTTTCCTTCATTTTTTTTGAGGGGGCTGTTTTTAGCAGTTGCTAAACAACAGCATTAAAGTTTAAAACCGCTGAACGGAAACCTGAAAAGAAAATACACTATCAAAATTGATTCTTTAGATAAAAAATATCAATTGGACAAAAACTAAATTAAATACGAAGTTAGTAAAGAAGTTTTTGGCATATTTTTTTTTTAAATTTTTAATTTTAAGTGACGGTTAAATAAATATAATTTTAAAAATTCAGTGAGCATGTGAACATGGAATTTATGAGAAAATTCTAATTCATAATATTAATAATTAAGCACTTAATAAAACAATCGTGATTAATTAATTAAGAAAATAAGAATTTTCGAAGATATTTAAATAAACTAAAAAGAAAGTTCTTAATAAAGTTTTTAATTACCTAATTTTAATTATTTTTGGATGTGATTTATTTCGAAGTTGGTGAATTTTAATCAGATTTTGATTTATAAACATATTTGGTTTTTGAATCCGGCGGTAACATTAGGGATTAATATAGAACTATTTTCCCAAACAAATTAAAGCACTTGTTTTAAAGTTTACCATTTAAATATGTCCTTATAAATTCGGCGAGTACATTCTTAGTGAAATAAATAATTTTATAAAATGTTTAATTTTATTTATTTTAAACTATTCGTGATAAAGTGAGAATTGTATAAAACAGAAACGTCGCCAATACAACTCAGTTAAGGATCTAATCAATCCTCTGTCAGGGAATTTGTGATTTAAAGTGATTAGTTAGGATTTCATGTTACCTTTTTTTAAGATAAATGAAAATATAGAATAAATGCAATTCGGAATCAGAATCTTAATCTTTCAAAAATGAATTTATTCACAAGAATTAATTCTTTAAAAAAATTGCCTACAAAGATAGAGAAACTATAATAGACCTTTTCATGTCAGTGAGGAAAACCACTATTAAGGACTCATATTTGTATGACTTTAGGATTTTTTTTTTTATTAATCATATTGTAATTTTTAAAAGAGAAAACTTGAAAAATATAGCAAATTTTTTAGTTTAATATAAATTTCCCATTCAATTAATTTTGGAACGAAGGCAATATATGAAAAGTTGTAATTTGGTTATTTGAAGATGAAATGTAAAAGTACAACTCATTCTCAAACAAGTTGACTTAAGTTGGATCGGAAATTACTGAGTCGGTGTTGGAAAATCCGCGTACAAACACCCAGAGGGTGGAGCCCATATATAATTGAGATCACAAAAAAATTGTAATTTGCAAACCAAGGAACTGAAAACGTTAAAATACGAAAAATTTTCATAAAATCAACCAAAAAAAACCCGTAACAACTATTTTAACTTTTCAAGATGTGTATTTTCGGTAAAATCAAGTCGAGTGTGCAACTAATCAATTTAGACTCGACAAGCATATATGAACATTTCAATACGGCTTCAACCTGCTTGGTATAAGATTACTATAAGGCACGTCAAACGCATATATTATTTGTGATCCGACTTAGATCTTTTAAAAGTTATATAAAGTTCAAGATTTTGAAGACAAATTTAAAAGTCCTTAGAGACCTTCGCGTAAACTCATTTCTTAATTAAACATTTAAGAAAATATGACAAATTGAGTCCATTTTGTTTACTATAAGCTTAAAAAATTATTTCCTGAAAAATATTGCTTTTTCATTTAATTTCCATTACACTTACGATATTAATTTTACGATATCGTCCTCTGGAATTTGGACAGATTGAGTCCATCCAAAGTTAACAAATTTTCCATTTTTTGTGATATTATTTTAGTACCACATCCATTATTATTACTACTACATGTACAGTAGAGTCAGGATTATTAAGTCTAAACCGAGCTTGTTTTAACTACAAACTTTTCTTTTAATATTTAATAGATGTTTAATTCTATACAAAATTTAATTAATTTTCAATACAATTAGAGTTATGGTAATTACAAAAACCAAGTTCCAAATACAAGAATGATTAGTACATGGTTATATGTACTAAAAACTGAACGTAGCAAGATTTCAGGACCATTCCTTTTATTAAACTTGTCTAATTTACTTTACCTTATTTTACTTATTAACAAATAGTATTTATTTGTTGAATTTACAAATCAAATTATTAATTAATTTTATTAATCAATTTTACTTAAATCATTTGCCTTCGAAATTTTTAAAATTGACTTATGCCCCTTTTACCGACGATAACAAATATAAAACATAACTTTCAAATTGATTAAAATCTTGTTTAATAATGATAAATAGACTCTGATTATGATTCTTTATTCATAATAACCATTTTAACCATTAAATCAACAGAAGTACTAATCAAAAGCATAGAAATATAAATTCACCTTTTATTATAAATATTCCACATTTAAATAGTCAGAGATAAAAATTCTAATATATAACAATTTACATTGAGAAAAGCGAAACCGCTGAATAGTTCCCGCAAAATCATCATTAGGGAAACGAAATGGAAAAAATAATATTTACAGAGATTATATTTATCAGTAAACGGCAAGTAATATAGGTGAATCTCGTTGATTTTTAAAGCTTCTTTTCTTCCATCAAAATCACAAACACAGAAGTTCCTCAAATACTGAAACTCCATGAAAAGGAAACCAAATCAACAAAAGCCTGCTTACACATGTATTTGAAAAATGCAAATATAGGAAAATGTAGAAAAATGTAGAAAAATGAAGAGAGATTCATGAAACAGTTAATATCCTGCGGAATGTAATATGTGGGCTCTGATCGGCATATAAACCTCTATATCCAATCTTGATCCCCCAAAAACATGTTGTACATGCAATTTTTTTTTCTTTTTTTAGCTATAAAGATTCCAATGAATGAGAGAGAATATGTAGAATGGTAACATGACACAAGGCTTGATTGGTGTAATATACTACAATAACAAAATGAAGGAAAAAAAAGTTTTAACAAGTGTAAAAAAAAAAAAACCAAACCGAAAATAACCAAAACCAGGTCTAACATAATGAAAAAATTCCACAACGACTACCACCATCGTTTAAAAATCATGATCAGGTTGGTCCCCCACAATGTGACACCACAATATATGTCCGGAAAATGGATATGGTTCTTTGGGTTTCATTCTTCCCAATCGGTTCGGTTTTCATATGTATGTAGAATGGGTTCGACTCTCTGTTCCAGTAGTCGTAGTAGATGATTTGGTGAAACTAACTGACCATGAGTTATCTGGATTTCTAGCTTCTATTTTTTTTTTTTTGGTCATTCTTTCACTTTTTGATAGAATTTATGTTGGAAATGGTCATATTCCAAATTCATATAGAATTTTTTAGTCTAGGCTTTTTTTGTATATACTTTTTTCGCGTATTGCATTCACACTGAATCTTGTGTCATGTTTTCGTGTGAGTTACTCGTATCTACGAGTAACATGTGAATGATTTTTAATTCTATTGACGAACCGTGAATATACGGTACCACAAAAGAACGGGAATGAAAAACTCTTTCCAAATTCAACTAATATAAATCACCTTGCTTTCGACTCGAAAAAAGATTGGCTTTTACTTCCGTTCCCTGTATGTAGCGGTTTTTATTCAACACGATTTTGGTTGGCGGTTTTTCCGACCCAATGGGTGAATGACTTAACAACACATATGGAATGGAGTTTTTTGTTGGATATAATTCTTGCTATTCAATTGATTTACATGACCTTGACAGAATTCAATAACACCAACATCGCGCTATTAAATTTGTACATGCAGACTCGAGTTGGTGTTTGAATTCAAGTTGAGTTAATAACAAACAGTCCGTGATGATGGGGTTGTTATGAGAATATGACCTCAAAAATTAGTGGCAAATTTTGTGTTGAAATGAAATTTTTATGAGATCTATACTTCACCCACAACCCTTGTTAGCATGTGCTCAATTTGATAAATTTGCTAGATTAGAATAAACCAAATGATCTGCATTAGATTCCGTTAAAAACGTTTTACTTTAAATATTTTCAATTAAAGTTTCAATTCGAAATGAGCATGTTTCAATAATCGCCACATTTCCCATATAGAAGATCCAAAACTAACAAATATCTAGATTTTCTTTTGTAAAACCATTCCAAAATTATGGTATAATCTATATCCAACCGAAAGCATTGTTATTAACAATGTAAGCATTAAATACAAATCCATCTTTCCGGGCCACCCATGATCATAATGACGTTAATCCAATTTTTAACGCCACCCCTCTTTCTAAGTACATAAACACGTAAATTGTTTTAATGTTCATATTATTACTCCAGACATAAATTTCTTGCATAGTGCAATTTAATTTAGGTCTATTTTCACATATGTTTCTAAACTTTAGATATTTTCAAAGTAAATGCATATACAAATTGAAAATTGAGTATTCCTTTTGATAGTATTTTTAGTATACTACAAACTTAGAACGACCACACATTTTGGACATCCCAGATAACTCTGCGGTTGTAGTACCTCAGAAACACGACAAATTAAATGACTTCTTGTCAACATTGTAGTCACAATATGACACCCCATGTAGAAATTAGAAACACAAATCTCATGGGCATATATCCATATGTGTACTCGCAGAAATATGAACAAAATCTGTGTAAACTTTATTATTCTATATTTTGATTGAAATTGGAATTTCTTTATTCAACTTCAACTATTGGATGGTCCAAAAAATCGGTACGTTTCTCTCATGTGTAAATGAAAGGCGAATTTTTAAAGGATTAAACTATATATTGTCCATTTTGATCGATGACCCTTTGCCATTTTCCTGGCAGAGCCATTAGAAATTCTGAACGCTTCTGTTTGATATGATTAGTTTCGTCATGAACAACACAATAACTTTTTGGCCAATCCAGAGCTACTAAAAATGATTCCAGTTCTTGAATTCATTTTTGGAGATGACATTATCACCAAAGGTTCAAGTTGCATAGTTCATTATAGGAATTTACTCTCATTGCATTTGTATCAAACGAACATTTTCAATATTTCCAAAAAATTCCATACAGTTTTTGTAATTTGCGTATTTCATGATGATTATAAACTTCAACTGCTGTATCAAAAACAACAATATTACTAAAATGCATCAAACCTATACATTCTGTAATAACAATATGTTGATCATATCAAGATACCTTTGGTGTCCCAGAAATTCAACCTATATGTCAGGATTTTTTGATATGAGAATGTAGAATCGCGTTATATGATGTCATTTGGGGTTGCTTTCGTGATGACCACAATGTCGCACGCCAGGATACCCCAAAAAACGTATTAACACACGTAAAACCTACTACAATATATATGTATATATTCGATAATATGCACAATAGTAAAACTCTTTTATGCATCCTCATTATATATGTGTGTGTGCGCATATTTATACAGAGGATTGCATTTCTGCAGAAAATAAACTAAACTCTATGAATTTCGTGTCCGTTTAATACGTTCAAACCGAACAGGATATTCAAAGCCTCTAGGCTTGGGGTTTTTTTTGGGTATACGATTGTCACTTGTTTTAAGGGTTTCCTGGACAAGTCATGTAATATTTGTGTTTATTGTTATTATTCCTGTGGGTGGTTAATGTTTCTGCCAAAATAATGTCTATATAACCAAAACCAGATATGTTGCATTAGTATAAATTTTTGATTGGAGGCAGAGATAATATGAAATAGGTATTTCTGGTTGAGATAAGTTGGCAAAAAAAAGAAAAACGGAAAGGTGCCGCTTAACTATGTACATGGAATATGGTTTTAATAAAGTTTAAAAACCGCTAAATTTTTTTAAAGTGTTTTAAGTAATAACAAAAAACTTAATTTTATTTATTTTTTTATTTTTAGATAGAATGAAATTCTTCCTAAAAAAGTGAATTCTTTAAAATGAAATTATTCTTCCGGTTGTGTGTTTTAAAAAGTGATCAAACTTGTATTAACTAAAATGAATTAATAAAAATATAACATTCGAATAAAAGAAAAAAAAGTTTTATATTAAAATAGTGTTAAAATTTAAATAAAAACCAAAGTTCTTAAAACAGGATCAAAGTGGCGTACATTAAAGAACTTTCGAAAATGCACTTAACCGGAACAACCACGACAAATACAGCAAATTCAACAAATAATACATCAAGTGGTACTAATAATGTTGGAAGCAATGGGAATACTGGTAATAATACAACAACAACAACCGGTGGTAATACAGAAAATAGTTCACCACCATCAGCGGCAACTTTACTCAATGAAGCCTACACAAAGATGACATCCGATATTTTAGCTGAACGTACATTAGGTGATTTTTTATCCGAACATCCCGGTGAATTGATACGTACCGGAAGTCCGTTATTTGTTTGTACAGTTTTACCGCCACATTGGCGTTCAAATAAAACGTTACCAGTCGCTTTTAAAGTGGTCGCATTAGGTGATATCGGTGATGGTACTATGGTAACTGTACGTGCTGGTAATGATGAAAACTTTTGTGCTGAATTAAGAAATTGTACAGCTGTTATGAAAAATCAAGTTGCAAAATTCAATGATCTACGATTTGTTGGACGAAGTGGAAGAGGTAAGATATTTTCTAATTTTTAGGATATACAATTTTTTCAATACACTTCAATAAATTTTGACTTTTGATTTGAATTCCTTAAATTCAAATATAAAATACAAAATATTTATCAAAAAGGATAATAAAATAACCACTTTTCTATTTGCCTTTGAATTTGGAAAACACAAATAATATCAAATTAATTATCTAAAGCCCCGGAAAACCGAAAAATATCCACCGCATGAAATAAATAAATTGAAATCCAATAAAAGCTGAAAATAATATATCGGAAAAATATTGAGAAGGAGTAAGATGATTTTTCCAAAAAAAAAAAGAAAAAGTAGAGATTTTTCATCACGATTAAATACAGTGAAAATTTGTTCTATTCTTCGTTTTTTCTTTTCTCTAACTAACAAACATTTTCTTCTATCCTTTTGAAAAGAAAATCTACGGAAAAGCCTTTTCTTTTTTAGTTCCCTTCAAGGAATATATATATATTTTTTTTTTTGTGTTGGTAGAAAGAATGATTGAAAAGAAGTTGAGGTAGTCTTACTTAAGGTAAACACTGCCAGACAGAAAACCCCAAAACGAGGGTGAACTTTTTTTGTTTGCTAAAAGAACTTAATTGTATATAACACAAAAAAGGGAGACTTTTTCTTTGAGAAGGTTTTTCCTAATAATACAAAAAAAGACGATACGACGATAGGGCAATGTTAAGAAGAAAAATCTTAAGATATTTCGAATTTGTGTGTGCATGTGCGTGTGTGTGCCTTGGGTATATTTTGCGTGGATTCTGAAAGAAAAACGCAACATGATGGTTTCACAGCTACTTAGTATAAGGAAGAAAGATTTACTGGCATGCTCATTTCAAGCCCATTATTATGCCACTTAGAAAGATTTAGTATAGGATAACATTTACCTTGTGCTTTAGATACTCAGACTATACGAAAGTTGATCATAATTTTATGTGACATTGCGGATAAAAGTAATTTGTCAATATTTACTTTTGGGAAAATTTAAATTTTTGTTTAGTAAATTGTTAAGAAATTGAGAAATTTATAAATCCATTATAGTCGATAATGGCCGATAATTATGCCAGTTTTAATCTCCATAATTAATTTCGTTATTAAGAATTTTTTCTTTCGCTATACTCATCTGTTAAGTATATGGAAATGGAATTGCGATGTAGTCATTTCAAAAAAAATATTTCAGAATTGTGGAAAACTAGAATTAAACTAATTTACTCTATTCAGGAAAATATTTTCAAGAAAATTTTGTGATACCTTTATAAATGTTCTTAATTTCATGATTTCCGTTATTATACAAAGTCATGGAATAATTTTGTCACCTGGAAGTGACAACTCAGCAAGACATAATGACAGGTTAGATATTTCAACCAGGAATGAAAA
This sequence comes from Xylophagus ater, assembly GCA_963422695.1. Classification (NCBI taxonomy): domain Eukaryota; kingdom Metazoa; phylum Arthropoda; class Insecta; order Diptera; family Xylophagidae; genus Xylophagus; species Xylophagus ater. Next base: position 8,419,968 of record OY730478.1, read on the forward strand.
TGACATCGTATTATACACGATAATTGATATTTGGATAATATTTTTCAATAATTTCCTTCTGGAAAATTCTATATGTAAAATTATAGTCGTTCAATTAATTATAGAAATATTTTTTCATACTAATCCGTGTCCATATAAACCATATCATTATATAGTCATATATTTTTCTGATATGAATTTTTTATCAGGAGATTTGAGGTCTAGATGAAAAAACTGTAAGAACTTACTCATTTAAGATACAAATTATACTACCAATTGTCATTATTAAAGCAGATATAAGAAGGAATTGATCCCGATATTCAATGAATTCCAATATTCAATTAAATGAGCTTTTGAACGTGAAATTTAACATGCTAAAACGTACTAAATATCTCAAAATGTATGTCATAAGTTCAAGTCAAAAATATATTCATATAGTTTCACAATTTCCCAGCTGGAAACCTTCAACCTTTCTTCACATATTTTCAACAAAAAATATTTTCCTCTATACATCTTGTTTGTCCGAAAAATACATAAAATTTCTCTGCCAAGCATATGTATGAAAATGGGTGGCCTAGGTGAAAGGTTGATATCCAAACAACGGATATATTTTTTTGCATTATTTTTCGGATCAAATCCCTTGAAAAGAAAATGGTTGTTGAATTTATATATGCTAAATATATGGGTTTTTCTTTTAACGAGGTTCCACCGATGATGATATCAAAAACAGTATAATGTTGGTCATATTTGTTGACGATTTGTGGATGACCTTTAACCATTTGCTTGTGAGTTATCTCAAATCAAAGGGGAGGAATATAGCAAGGTTTTAGTTCATGTTAATTCTTGGTCGTGATTTACACTATTTATATCATTTTGCAATGGACAAAATTGTATGTTTTTTTGAAACATATTTCTTGTACTGTCATATTTTGTGATATACTATGACGAACTACATATAAGTTCTGTGTTAAAGTTCAAAAGTAACTATACCAAAATGCCCCATTTTATGATTTTTACAAAGTATATAGTATATACCTACTGGTATATGAAATTAAAGTATTTAACATATGGCAAATACTTATTACATATATAAAATAATATCCGGTGTTAAGTCTTCACTATATTTTACATAACAAGTAATTAGGTTTATCGATTTGAAAATTTTAATTAAAGATTGTCGGCATATGCTTTACAGAAAAAAAGAATTTTTTTTTAAATCTTATAAATAAAGACTGGCATATATAAGAAGAAGTATTTTATTCATATACTATACAAACGTATATTGCTTATGAATACTATATATTAATCAAACCATAGTGATAATAGAAAAGTGCTTTTTACCACTTAAGTAAATCACACACGAATAAGCTCACGTTTAAGCAATGTTAACAAAACAAAAGGTATTTTATATATACATATGAATTTTACTTATGTTACGTAAAAGAAAAGTGATAATTTATTTTACCCTTCAAATACATCTTGAATCCTTTTATTTTTGTTTTTCCCTAAAAAAAAAAAATGGAGAAAAAAAATGTAACAAGTATAAAATAATACCATTTTAAGGATACTTGCTCATTTATTTTAATATCGTAAAATTGGATGGAGTATGTTCACGTGAAAATTCGTGTCTCTATGGCAAAAAAAGAAAATATCTACTTGAAAGTAAAAGGATTACTAAACAAAAAATTGTTTCTATCATTTTGATGAAGTATAAATTGGATTCTGTTTATTTAACATAACAATGGAATTTCAATTCTTGTTTTAACTTCATATATCAAACGAAATTGACAATTGTTCTAATAAGTGTAGTAATTATGTACGTACATGAAAAACGAAACTAAGAAGGAGAGTTTCTTTAAATATTGTCAATATTTTGAAAATAAAACATTTCAGGAATTTCTGCCATAGAAACTTGGTAGATGTAAATTAAGCTTGAATTAATTATGGATATTAATACAAGAAAATATTTTAAATAGAATTGGATTTATATTATGTTTCGAAAGAAAATGTCTGTTGGAGAAAATATTCAAAAAAATTTGAGACTCCTAATTTAGATAAAGAAACGCATCGTTATAAAATTTTATAGAAAATCACATATTGCTCTCAATTAGAATGATATTAAAAGTAGTCTATAAATACGTTATTTATTGTTATTTCTTTATATGGTCCCGATAGTCGAAAGATCGAAATTTTGATGAAACTCGACCGTCAAATCCTTAGGTAGCCATCGTGACAATTTAGGCTATTTCCTAGGGCATTCAATTTTAAGAGGCATCAAATCTGTACAATTAGTTTTACTACTCAGTGGATTTCTAGGAAGAACTAACACTTAATATTGTATAATGCAAATTGCGTCACATTTGTTGTTTATTTACTGCAAATTTTCAATTAAGAAAAGCGCCAATATAGGTCTACGTGCTAACTTCTGCAAAACTGAGGCCTGTAGTACAAAACAATTCAATTGTCCTACATATTTTAGTAAAGTTTCGACTTGTACATAATCTCACATATGTAGTAAGTAAAATAAATATGAAATAATGTAAGCTTGATTGGAACTTGAACCAAAGATCCAGACATCAGCTATGAAGACACTATACATTGCAGATTAAATCTACATAATCCTGGTTGCATATGCAATTTTAAAACTCCTTAAAAGAAAGTCAAAAATTCCAAAAATAATAATTCACTTTACTAATTTTTCAACTCATTTAATCTTTTCTCATAGTAAATCCAAAATGGATTCATCTATAAAATAAGTCTGACAAATATATTTTAGACAGCATAATTAGGCAATAATTAAACATGTAAATCGGATAATGGATTAATAATTTAAAATATTTTTTGAAAACAATAGAAAACGCTAATCATGACTTCTTCAGACGTATTATAATAAAACTTAAGAGTATAGGACTTGATATAACTTTTCATTTTAGCATATACAATAAACTGCCCCCAAAAATTCTGTCGACTATACAGTTAGTTTTAAATGAGACAAAATGTGCTACAACTACCGACAAGGGCAAGATTTTCTGACAATCGTAAATTGATTTTCGGAAAACTTTTACCAGGATCATCATCATTGAGAAAACCCTTGTTTTGAACATTTGTTCTATTTTGCAATTCCTATATAAATTCATTGTTCTTGCATTTTCTAGTTATTTTTTTTTTTTAACTTCTATACATATGCTACGTTTATATACTTCATATACTGTTTTTCATTACCTTCATTTCCCAAAAGAAAAAAAGAAAAACCCTTTTATGTACGTGAAGAGAGGACCAGTCATGACTGTTGTTTCGTATATTTTGGTGAACTTGTTCCACTAAAAAGCTTACTCACCAAAAAAGTACCAATATGAAAAAGGGTTCATAAGAATGGTTTTCTCTTTTTGTTTATATAATTTTCAAAAGGACTTTTAAGTGGTGTTACATTGTGTAACATTTTATATATATATATCTTTTTTTCAATAATTCTTCTTTTTTTGGTTTTGTATTTTTCATTTGTATTGTTTCTGACATGTCGGAGAAGTTTCGAACAAAGTGAACTTAATTATACTGATTTAGCGAAAGTGTTATCCTATTTTTGGACAGATAAACCCTTTTTTTGGAAAGTACTTTTTTATTTGGAAATTAGACAAAGCTAACAATAAGAAGCTTTTGATTAACTCCTTTTCATTGGCTACAAATTTTTTTGATTTTACAAATAAATCGAATTTGTTTTACATTCAAATCAATTAAGAGTTTGAAGTGAAAGTGAGAAACTGCGAACAGGACTGAGAAAATATTATATTTTGAAATTTTTTTAAGACGTTGACAGCCTGGAAGTCACAAGTTCAATCCTCACCAGTTCCAGTAAAAGTTCACTTAGCTTTGACTGAAAAATAAACAATACTAACCATCGAATCCCATAGGTAACAGCGCTGAAATCATTACAAAATTTGTTAGGCCTTGTGCACTAATTGAACATTTTCCTTCCAAATGTTCTATGAGTGACAATTCATGTAAAATGGTAGGAACAAGTTCTATATTGGAACCTACTTAAACTTAAAATAGATATTAGGTACTCCTACAACAGCTCGCGTGGTTTCTTTATATTCGTTTTAAGGGATGATAACTTCCAACAACCTAGTTTCTTTTGATCAATAAATTCATTAGGAATTTTTATGGATGGAATACAACTGGTCTTGATGGAAAAACATATTCCTTTTCTTGTCATCGATCTCATATGAAATTTTTATTCACCATATAGATTGACTTAAAAAGGACGAAGAACTACCATGTATTAGAACAAAATTTAATTTATTTATAACTTTCTAAATTCAATATTTAATAAAGCTCCTTTTACAATTCGATATACGCTTTATATTTTATTTATTGTCACACTTTCTAAATAGTTTCAAAAACAATATATACAAATGTCTAAATACTAGAATCCTTGCAATCCTTTTAAAATGATTTTAGACTATTTGTTAGTTCATTTTAGATTTCGAAAACCTTTTTGTTGAACCCATTCCCCAAACATGAAAACTCCCATAGTAAATATAGGCTTTTTCAGAATATGATAAAATACAATTTCAACTGTAATCGAAAAGGGTTTTTGATATTCTATCAGTTCGTTAATAAGCTCTTCAACATGCAACTGTCAGACAATGAGAAATGCACTTCGAATGCACTGAATTTAATATAATTATTGAACGGGGATTCAATATATCGACAAGAATCGATATTCTCTGTTTTCTATTTCGAATTGTTTTATCAAATGTGTAAATTATATGAAAAAAATTAGATCAAATGGAAACTAAACCAAATTAAAGATTGTTATCATTGATTTTCATCCATTTATCTAATATTTCTCGGGAAATCGTTATTTAAAAGTAGATAAATTGCAGAAATTTATTGAGTACGTCAAACTGATTTTTTTTATTCAATTAATTTATAAAATTCACAAAATATATGTACTCGTAATAAATTGAAAATTTTCTTTTTATTTATTTTAATCATATAAGTTTAAATCGATTAATTAAATAAACCTTTATCTCCCTTCAACAAAAGTACTCATAGTCGTACAATTAACAGAAACCAATTCAGTTTGAATACAAAAAAAAAATGGAAATATTTCTCAATTAGTTGGAACTCAATTCATCATCATAGGTCATGATGATGATGATCAGTTCTCGTTCCATGCTATCCATCAATCTATTGCATTTGTATCCCTTTATATATCTATATATATATGGAATTCTATCATCAAGGTTAATTGAATAGGCCTTTAAATTCACCCCATGTTACCCAAACATACCATATATCTTTCAATAAATATGTCCAACCAGTTTGTATCAGGGTCAGAAATTGGAATCGGAATTCATTTCTCTAGTCTATATTTTTATGACTAGTTGTATGTAAATGTATAGAGATGATGCAGTAATAATCAGAATAATGGTCGACCAATTGATGATCAATTCAGTACAAGAGTATATCGACAGAGAACTTGATATAATCCATAATTTCAATGGTTTCCTGATTTTCTATGAGTTCTAATAAAAGATGGTTAGGATTTCATTTCTGATAAAACTGATAATTATGAGATGAGGAAGATGAGATTAATAAAATAACAATTAAAAACTTCTGTAGATGGGTCTATAGGTCTAGTACCTGTTCTAAACGTCTTCATTAATCCATTTCAAAGTATATAAATGAATGACTATATACCTCTGTTTAGAAATCCACCATTTAATTTATACTTAAATTTATTTCTAATTAAGAAACTACAAAAAATAATAAAAATAGAAATAGTTCAGTTTGAGTTCAGAAAACAATTTACTGATAAATCAATTCTTCTCTATGTATAGAATTTCCGATCTATAAAATATATTGGAAATTCTATTTATATAAAAGGTATATAAGTAATACAGTTTAACCCGCATGTGTCTGGTTTACCCCGGCAACCTCAAATCAAACCGAAACACCTTTACAAGACCTCTAAAAACAACTTTGCATGGCGACCATACATATTTTGTGAAGGATTTTCCCCAAAAATACAAACACAATTGACCTCAAAAATACATATTATATTATATCTATAGAAAAGATATTTATAAAAGGATATGTATTCGATTTAACACATAAGACTAGACTATATAGACTTAAATAAGGTGTTGTATGCCAAAAAACCAAATGATTATATTCCCTGAGAACATTTTAACTTATAACAACCATCCTTATAAGTAGTTCTTCTTGTTCTACCATATATTGGAGGTTATTGGGTGATATTTTGATATAGGCTCGATGTTCAGTATAATACCGATATTATGAATGTAACCAAAAAGAAAACTATATTTTCTTACCATATACTCATGGAAGAAAAAAAAAATGTTGTTCGATCGATTTTCTATACAAATGAAATGTTCGGAAAATGGCACGATTTACATACCGTTCAAATATTTTCGCGTGACATTTAAGTAATTGGTTTTTTATTATATCTGGATTGAGCGTTAATCACCTTTAAAGTTGACGATTTTCACATCATGTCGTATTCATTTAATGGTATTTTTTCCTAACCATGTAATCCTCCCCCTGATAGTGGTTTCTTCTTTTTATAGTCCAACGACGTTGAAACCAGCAATTGTGTTTGCTTTCGCGCAATAAACTTAAAAACATTGACACAAAATATTGTATTTGACATGCAATTTGATACTCAATCCAGAAGTTTTTTTTGATATAAATGAGAATATAATAATCAGGTTAGAAAACTCAATAGAAGTTCTAGTTTTCGCTTTTTACCTATACACCGAGCTTTATATCATTTTTAAACGAAAAACCTAGAAAAATCTATTAGTATATGCGGCTTTGGAGATGACACCGCGAACTTTTGATTGAAAACAGTTGACAGTAAATTTAGGTGGTTTTCTTTTGCATGTTTATTGATAACAATTCAAAAAAGGAAAACAAAAATTATTATGATGATAAATAACCTTAATAGACTTTATTTTATACCAATTGTGGTGGATCGATTTTCTTTTCGTTTTTTTTTACTAGAAATACAATAATTTAATATCATTTCATACTTTTTTCTTCCAGGTAAAAGTTTTACATTAGCAATCACAGTATCAACATCACCACCCCAAGTAGCGACATATAACAAGGCGATTAAAGTAACAGTAGATGGACCTCGAGAACCAAGATCGAAGACAAGTAAGTTTGAAAAAGAAAATTATATTTTAATGATTTCAAAAATTTTAAATATCTTTTATTTATATGGTTTATCCTATTTTAATATATTCCTATATACTAAATATACTTAAAATGATTTATAGTCGAATTTCGGTTCGGTTATATTGTAAACATTTCAATCCGGTTTACAACAATTTGCATATCATCCTGCCAAAGTCTTTGAAAGTATATGCTTTTACATCCCTTTACAACATCATAATATACAGAATCCCTTAAAGGATATACTTTTATAATTAATTTCAAGTGGAACGAGAATGGCTATGTAATTAATTGAGGAAACTTAAAGGATTCCTCAATGTCCGATTACATGTTTTGAATGTCTAATGAATTGCGTGTTTAATTAATACCGGAACAAGCTTTGAGAATCTTCAAATATTTAGTTTATTAAGGTTTAAATAAAAAAAATTGAAGTCAATATTAAATATATTAAATAAAAATGGACATTTTCCTTTTTTTTACAAAACTATATTTGGATATAGTACTATAGTGTCCTTAATAATTAATATAAATAATACAAAAAAAAAACTTGAAATTTCCTAAAAGCTTCTTCATTTTTTGAAAGTGTGTACAATAATTGTATTATGTTGAACAAAAAGAATCACTTAAATTCTAGAAAACTGAAATGAGAATGTCCTGAAATAATGTGAAGATGAAAACCACAAATTCTGGAACAGCTGTTACGGTCACACAGAAGATTATTTTAATGTCCAAAACTTTGATAGTGGATATTTCTTTTTTCTCTCGGAAAAAGTACAGACAACATCTAAAAATAAAATTGGAAAGTATGAGAACAAAATTACATATTCTAGAAAGGACTTAAAGATGAGAAATTGTGTATTTCGAGTTAGAAAGTGATAGAAAGAAATTGTTCTTCTTTAATGTGCTAACAACTAACCGAGATTAAACAAAAAATCAATAAATTCGAAAGTAAAAATCACAAAGTTTATTAAAAACCATTTTTTGAAGTACATTACTTCTTAAGGCTTGTTATTTGATAACATTAGTTAGCAAACATTTTATACAAGGACCAATAGTCCTAGGAAAGGTCTGACTGAGTCTCGTAAAACCCAATTCTGTAAGTACTTGATAGTACGTTACTTACTACAATAAGTACAGATGGATAGTCGAAAAATCGAGGAGTCAAGGTTGGGTCGAAATTTGAACTTGCTTATATCGATATAAAAGGTTGATATATCGACTCCAAATTAAGTCTAAATATAGTCGAGAACACACAAAATTGAAATTTTTTACCAAGAAAATAAAATCCACCAAAATGCAGTAAAATAAGTCAACCCAATTTGAACTCCTACAGGGTTATATTCCAACTTAGTTTCGATCGCATTTGGTACATGGTAACTGTAACGTGAATATGGGTTTCATTTAATTCTAATTATAGCATGTAGAACTTTTTTATAAACGTGTTTTGATAGCAATTTTTTCGATATTGGAACGGATTTCCCTTCTAGCTAGAACGGCTAAGTTTGATGAATTTTTGAAATTTTAAATCGAAATTTTTATTAAAAATGTTATTATTACATAAACTGAAAATTTTCAAATATTAAAGCAAAGGTTTCCAGTTTAAAAAAACTTACCAAAACTCATTCTTACACTTATCATTACTCGGTGATACTTGACATGAACTATCTCATTAGATCCTACACTTGAATACATAAAACTTTTTGTTAATAATTATAACTTTTAATTCCATATACATATTTCTTATTTTTAATTCATGATAATTATCATTTTAATACTATACAATTTTTATGGTACTTGAATATAGTAAATCTTTGCAATGATATAACTCTTTTCTTATGTAAATGAAGAATTTTCCATATTATTTCCTTTTCAAAAGTCGTTTTTGATATTTTTATCGCATATTATAAAACATTTCATCTGTAGAAAATTAATTGATTCATTAAAGAAAGTTTTTCTTTTCAAAAGCACTGAAAACAAGGACATTAATCTTCTTAATTATATAAAACATACTTAAATCAGGCCACAAAAACCCCAAAAATTGCAGCCGTTGTTATAAATTTTGAAGGCAAACATTTTATAACTAACAAAAAAACATTAATAAATAAAATTCTATAAGAAAATATTCAAGACGTATTTCTCGTTGTTTCTTTGTAAAGCGTATTCAAATTACTAGTTTGTTTTTTGTTTGGCTTTCAAATGCATAACAACACTAAATACAATAAAGTTTACTTTTTGAATAAGAAACAGTTCATTTTCAAGTACATAATACATGTTTATTGTAAACTTTCACAAACAGGGTTGTTTACAAGATATTAGGATCAAGGAGCTTTAAGAATATTAGAAATTTAGATTAATATAGGGTAGTTCAAATGGGACACTACAAATGTTTTCCAATAGGGACGACGAACCACGCAATGCCCAATATGCAAAATATGCGTTATTGGGCAGGCCGCAACCCACACATTTTTCAAGAGACACCATTGCATCCCCAAAAAATACCTGTGTGGTGTGGATTACATGCTGGACATGTCATTGTGCCATATTTTTTCGTTGATGCCGAAAACCGCCACGTTACAGTTAATGGAATTCGAACCATGCGAACTGATTATTTTTGGAATGAATTGCGTGATATGGACTTGGACAATATGTGGTTTCAACAGGACGGTGCCACATAGCGAACGTTACAATCGATTTATTAAAAATTAAGTTTGGTGAGCGTGTTATTTCCAGAAATGGAGCCGTCAATTGGACGGCTCGTTCATCGGATTTAACACTTCTCATCTATTTTCTTTGGGGTCACGTGAAGTCATTGAGTTATACCAATAAGCCGGCGACGTTAGAAGAGCTCAGAGCAAATATTGAACGCGAAATTGCTGGAATATCGGCGGATTTATGCGAAAAAGTGGTCGACAATTGGGTTCAACGACTGGACTTTTGCAAACGTGCCAATGGTGGTCATGCTAAGGAAATTGAGTTTTTGTTTTATTTAAAAAAATATTTGTAGTGCCCTTATTGAAAACCCCGATATAAACAAAATTTGTATATTTTTTTTTCACAGAAAATTAAGATTAATACTTTTTTATTGTCAAGAACAGAAATTTAAACTTAGGCTCAGTGTTATCTCTTTTAGGGCAACAACAACAATTTCATTTTGCATTTGGACAAAGGCCATTTCATTTTTCTGCTGATCCTTTATCAGGATTTCGGATGCCACCAATTGGAAATTGTCAAAGTAAGTACAAAAATTATGATTATTTCTTTTTTTTATTTAAATTTTAAGCTTAAGTTTGTTCTTCAGTTACGGAATCATAAACTAAACTTTTTTTCAAATACACTAAATTTATTTAAATAAACTAAGAATCATTACGAAAAATATCAGAATCTAAATTAATAATTAATTAAATAGAAATTACAAAATTTACATTGCATTAAATTAATTGGAACTTGGTTAATGTTTGTTAGCCAAAATAGCATTTATTCTCGTTTTTTTTTTTAGGCAACACCAAACACGTAATTATTTATTCCTCGATATTATTTATTACATTATTTTATTTTATTTTATTTATTTATTATTATTTCTTTTTTTTCTGTCTCTTTATACAATAATGCCACAATAATGTTTTCAATGGAAAATTTTGTTGCACCTATGAAAATCTCAAACTCTACCCCACTGTACCCACATCCACCTCCCGCCATACTCCTGTATTGGACATATTCATATTTATTATGTTTTAATAATTTTATCAAAACATGTTTTTAATGACATTTATGTCGTCAATTTATTCAGAACCACATAGAAACATGTACAGACAATATTTATGCTAAACATTGTGGTCCGTGCACTGATTTAGACAAAAATGTACAAAATTTGATGGGATTTTATATATAATATATGTACTAACGAACTAACTCACTCCTCAACAATACTAATATACCGATGCAATTTTCATTTTCACACCGAAAATTTCCAAAAAAAGAAAATAAAAATTATTCATTTATGTACAATTTTGGGGAGCGACACATATATCATTTTTCATTCCATATCGTTATTCGAAAAATGAACTAGGTTCGTATGAGTATTTATGGGGAGACCAGAAGAAAATTGTGTATGAGTTTATTTTATTTGAGTATATTCTTCCTGTGTCCTGCTTATTTAATATACTTTGGATGGACCAAGAAGTCATTGGGTTGTTGATGATAGCCAAAAAGGAATTGATTGGATTCAATCACTTAAAAACACGAGAGATTAATCAGAATCCTAAATTAAACGTTAAGAAACCATAAAATCATCAAACAGACTCGTTAAAAATGGTGAATGTTTCTTCATGATAATGCTAGTTTGGTCATCCATCATCAAATATAGAAATAGATCTTATAGTCTTGACCATTTACCATAAGACTGTCATATGTCTCTGCAAAACTTCATTAATTGAAATACAAAAGAAGCGTTTGTTTTTGTCCAGAAAATCCAGAAGTTCTACACTAACAGGATAATTACTTTGTAAAGAAAATGGCAAAAGATCATTGTTTTAAAAGATTTTCCTTTCCTATGAGAGTTTTACCTTTCATTTACACAGGAGAAAAACGCAATGATTTGTTGGCCCATCCCAATAGTAAGTAACTTATCTGGAATAGGTGCTAAAAATTGTAGAATAATATAAAATGTTAATACATAAATAAAACATATTAAATTGTATACAAATCTATCCCATACCTCCATATCATCTGACTAAACTGATGAAACAATGGTCGCTACGAATTCAATTAGTTTAGTTTTAATTAGATATTTCGTATCAGGACTTAGTTGAAGTCTAAACCACAAAATTTTAAACTAAAATTTCATTTTCGTGGTAAAAACCCTATTAAAAAGGATGACGGATACCGATTTTGTTGCGAAAAATTGATTATACCCAAATATCTGTATTTATTTCAATATGATTCTAATTTTTACCAATTTAATAACACAATTATATTAAAATATATACAAAAATTTATGATTTCACAAATTTATTATTATTTCCATTAGAATATTCCAAACTCTGGGCCTATTGGTTTCACCAATAATGACCGCATTTGAAAAGTTCAATATAAATAATCAAAAGTAATAATCGATAAAAGGATTTTCCTTTTTTTTTTTTTTAGAATTTTAATTAGAAATTTGTTTTTCTTTTTTTATTTTAATTTCAATTAAAACTAATTCCTCAACGCTTAAAATAAATAGTTTTTAATGACATTAAAAAAAAAACAGCGCAAAGTTACGAGAAATTATTTTAATATCCATTTTTCCGATCGTCCAACATTGATTTTATTTGATTTTCAGAGAATATTTTCAATTTTTCAAAGGATTTTAACGCTTTTGATTTATAATGGCTAGCCACCAATCCAACCATTCATTTCGAGTGATTAAAAGCGGTCCTGCCACTTTAAACATTTTTCCTGTTTTTTTTTTTTTGGATAGGAATGAATAAAACACCTTGTTTGTTGTTGTCACTCCCACATTTTTACCACATATCTCTAACTTGTTATGTATTTTTTTTTATATATATATAAATGTAAAATAAATTCATTTATAAAGGCGAATGGTAATGGGTGGTAATGGGTGGTAATGGATTGAAAATTTGGTTGAATTTTTGTTTTATTTTAGTTTTAAAAAACATTTTGTTGAAAGTTGAATTCATTTCAAATTTATGATTGTGTTGAGTTCGTTTTGGAAAGCTCATCAAGAAAAAGTGTTATTTTTTTGTTAATGTTGTGTTATTATTGGTATTGTTGGGAACACCATACACCCACTCCTCACGCGAAATAAACAATATATTGGTGAATAAAAAATTCATTCGAAATTCATGAATATATATGTAAGTGAATTCTTGTTTTTTTGGAAATATTTTTGAGGTATAATTAGGCTTTATTAATAGCCCATTGTAAAATTATTAATTAGGTTTCATGTGTGAGTGGACGTTAAATGGATGGATATTGATTTTGTGGCCATACACGATTATTATCATATTTTTTATTTTTTTTTATTTTCTGAATCCTTTTTTTATTGTACATAACCGACAATAAAAAACATATGTAAGTATTTATTGTAATTAATTTTATATGTACAAAAATAAAAAACACCAAAACTTCAGTAAAAATTACATTCAAAAATGTTAAGTTAAAATAATTAATTAACATTGTTGGAAATTTCACGAAGTGAATTTTGTATTACGAATTTCCAAAAAGGGGTCATGTCGGATCTTTTACCTTAATTTCAAAATACAATATCCACCCACCATTTTGGTGCGATAAACGTGGAGAAGGAGTCAAATGGTGATGTCTTTAAAACTATAGTGTATAGAAAATGAAGTGTCAATATTCAAATCCGAAAAATTTAATGCGTAAATATTGATATTGGCTGAAATTTCCGAGATATAAGCTTTTTTCTAAATTCCACAAATTCAATTTCCGTTTTTTTTTACTCTTTTTCCAGATATGTCACAATTTGGACTTGGAGGTGCCAATACACATTGGGGATATGGTTCAGCTGGTACATATTCACCATATTTAACGAGCAGTAGTTTATCATCATGCACAACTCCATCATCAGCGCAATTCAATAACCCAGCATTAGGATTTACATGTTCACCGAGCGATCAAACAGGAACACAAGATTTTTCAGGAACTACAAATCGAGATTGTGTACCAAGTGAGTATATAATACAGGAATAGAATTATAATATTTTACCTTAACGGTTATATAATTAACAGTGCTTCCCGATTCAACGGCAACTGATCTTGATCAACATTTAAGTAATCTTGTAGGTTCAACAACCACTCAAATGCCTCATCATCCAAGTTTATTAACTGGCGGCGGCGGTAATGGTGGTGGTGATGGTGGTGTTACACAAACAGCAATATCATCTAGTGTAAATGTTGGTGTTGGAGGAACAAATTCAATTTTGGTGCCTCGTTATCATTCAAATTCGAGTAACGAATATAATGTACATTCTAGTCAAAATGGTCCACGTAGTTTAAGTGATTCATCGCAAGCTGAATCACCGGTACAAGAGGATCTACTAACATCGAATACACCAAATTTGGGCGGAACAAATAATCAAAATTTCCCCGGTATCGTAGTGAATCAAAGTCAAAATTCATATAGTTCTAGCGGTAATGGTTGTAATGGATCTTTATATCCAGTTTTACCGGCTAGTCTATTATATTCACAATTATATACGGCAGCAAATCAATCACATAGTTTTCATTCACATTCGCTACAATCACATACATCACCAAATTCAACAGTTCATGGTGAACTACAAAGTGTCATGGATCATATTAATACGGTTGGTGTACGTCAACAGCATAATATAATGGCGGGCAGTGGAAGTGGACATACAGTTGATCTTGCCTTAGCCGGAAATTGTGGTACATCAGCTAGGAATGTTGAAGATGGTAATACAAATCGTCAAGTCGCTTTAGCCGGTCATCGTGGTCATCATAGTCAAACAGATAATGGAAATTCAGTTTGGAGACCGTATTAAATTTTAATTTTAATTGTATTTGTAGTTAATTAATAATTCTGTCCCGAATATTATTAGATTTTTAATTTTTCTGTGTAAATATTGTGAATAAATAAAAAAACAAACAAAAACAGTAAAAATTTAATTAAATAATTTAAAAAAGAAAAAAAATCACTTTTCAAAATTAAGTTGCCAATATTTAATTTAATATTTACTGTTTTTTTGTAAAAGAAAATCTTTTAAAACATAAAACAAAAATCAAAAAAAAAACATAAACTTAATATAAAAAATATAAATAATTAAAAACTTTTAAACTAAAAACAAATCACAAAACACTAGAAAGAGCATAAATAAGTTCCTAAATCTTAAATAAAAAGTTTTCGTTTTTTTGTTTTTAACTTTTTATTTGTGCGAAAAATAAAAAACGAAAATATAAAAACAAAAGATTTTACATCTAGTCAAAAATATTTATTATTTTTAATTAATTATAAAATAATTAAATTAAATTAAAAACCAAAAAAACCAAAAAAAATCGATGTGGCAAAAAATTATGAATATAAAAAAAAACACGATAAATTTGTATGTTTCCCTAAAAAATATAAAAATAAAATATTTGTAAATAAAAAGAATTATATCTAAAAAAAAGCAAAGAAACCAGAAAAAAAAATATTATTATTAAAAATAATTGTGCAATAATTTTTTAAATTTTATTGTTTTGTTAATTTGTCAGTTAATTTTATTTATTAAAAAAAGAAAATTTCGAAAGAAAACATAATAAAATCGGAAAAAATTTTATTAAGAAAATTTAATTTGCATTTTGTTTCTTTAAAAATTAAATAATTAGTTAAACTTATCAAAGAAAAAAAAAGAAATACAAACCAAACAAAATTATATCTAGTTAAATTTTATTGTAAATAATCAGATTTTGTCCAAAAATTAACGATTTATCAGTGACAAAAATAAAAATCTATAAAAATCAAAATTCTATTGTAATTTTTATTATATTACTCCTGACTTCTAGGCCCCTTTTAAACCAATTAAGTTTTGAAATTAAGAAAAGACTTTAAATCACTAAAAATTTGTGAAAACTTTTTAGTAAAGTCGCAAACCCTTATTATTCGAATTCTTATTGATTTTAGACATGGTTGTGATATTTAAAGAACTTGAACAGATTATTATTGTTCTTTAAAAAGAACAGTGATTTTTGTATGTTCTTTTTTCACAGGCTGTGATTTTTCTAATACGTACATTTTTCAAATGAAATATCTATGGAATATACGTCCAAGAAATATGCCCTGTAAATTTATATTCGCCCTATGAAAATGAAACGGAACCGAAACGGAATACTTTTCATTTTCAAAGCCCAGAAAAAAAATGAGAACTTTTGGTATCTTGTTCTTTATGTTTTGTTTACAAACTGCTAAGCCAACATTATAGAATTCACAACAAAGTCGCAACCTGTTCTTTTAGCTACAGATATTTTCATTGCGGAGGAGTGAACAGATACTGTTCTTTTCGAATGCCTGTGATAATATCACAGGTTCCGATTTTTGACAGTGCAAAGAAAAGTTTGCATTTCAAATTAACTAAAAGGATGGCGGTCAAGCTATGTGGACCAGCAGATCTACTATTAACTTGATACCTAACCAGATTGTAAGCATTTTCAGAGATAGGTCCAAGATATTGAAATATCAGAATAATATGTTCTTATACCCTCCGCAGAACAGTCTCAAGGCACTAGCTAATCAAAAATTATATCAATTTATGCATGTACGTTCGTCTGCTCATCTACGCAACAAGACGTTGTCCAATTTTAATATAAGTTGACCATATTTTAGCTCAATGTCATATTTTATTTCAGCTAAAATCGGCCATTACATAGGATGATCACAAAGTTTTCTTGCTTTTTTTTCGTTATTCTAATTTAATTGGAGAATTGATGAAACAATTTCAATTTTCAAATTAATTAACATACGTTGTTTGCTTACAAAAATAAACGAAGTTGGCCATAAAGTGTTGTCGTTTTTTTTCCTGATATGTTTCAAAAATTATTATGCTGATTTAAACAACAAGTCAATTCATTAAACTGCAGATTTGTTAACAATGAGTCCCATTTCTACTATAAAGTATGAAGTTGGCTATTGGGTGCTTTTAGCTTCCAATATGTTTTATAATCTCTTCGAAATCGAGCTTGGCTTTTCCATGTTGTTCTAATTTTTAAGGAATATACAGATTAACGGTTACTTTTTCAAAAAGGCCACTTAGAAAGCTTGAAATTACAATAAATTAAATTGTTTTAGTGAAAAAATATACTATATGAGTTTGTATTTCAATTACTATACGATGAGAGAAAGTAAGTTAACACTGAGAAAAGGCTTTGAAGAAAAGGTAAAAATTTTATTACATAAAACGAGCCAGCAAGACACTTTTGTATATTATACATTTCTAAGGAATAATGAAAAAAGGATTGAAATAGCAATCAACCCACAATCGAAATTGTTGCGGTAACGATATCTTATATGACAGATATTCTCAAAAAGGACTTATTATATTCAGCTCTCGATAGACCGAAACGTAAAATGTTTTATCCTATTTTGAAATTCATCTTCTTAGAAAATTAAATATATTGTATTATATACGCTAAATTTTACGCTATACAAATTTAAACAAATTTTGTCGTCCATATCCTTCTCCTTTCGAACATTACCAATATTAATTTTTCTATACCTATGTCCATATATATATACTATATAATAGTAGACTACAATAATATTCCCATTTTTGTTAAAAAATAAAATATCAGAGATTCCCGGGAACCGGTTTCAGCTTAATTGGATGCCACAATGTGAAATAAATTGAGCAGAAAATTACTTCATATTCACCTATGGCGGTCGTATATGGTCGAATGGTTCTACAATATATACAGAGGGGGTCCGTAGAAACATACATGTTTATAACTTCATCCTCTTTTTTCACTATCCAAAAAAAAAAACATTCTATAATATCGAATTTGTATTAGTGTGAGGAGGCATAACCGTATTTAGAATTGATCCAATTTAATATGTATTATTTCTGGTATAGGAACTACCTGACTGCCCTTTAATGAATCCAATTTGAGGACAATTGGACAGGATCATTAGGTTTTTGCTAGAGCCTGAAATTAAATGAGAAATTAAGGGTTCTATAGAAATTTATAGAGGAATGTTGTTTTTTTTTTGCTCGTTGTTCATCGTTTGTTTTTGTTGTTGATAAATTAATGTGAACCAAAAAAGAAAGGTATAAATTAAACTTTTCCTTAATTTAGTAAACATATAAGTTTTGGTACAAAATTTTTGGGATAGTTTAATCAAGAAACTTTAAGTAATAAAATACAATTCTTAAACACACTCATCCCGATCGTTCCTTCACATTTTCCAAGAAGAAACATAATGAATTAGAATGAAAAATTTTATTCGAATAAAAATTAATTGTAAAATCCTTTTTTGTTGTTGTTGCTTTTTACAAAGGATCATTACCCTTTCAATTCTGTTTCTTAAATGAGATTCAGTTATTCTTTTTAATTATATTTATTATTATTATTTTTTGAAACTTTCAATTTGCAGCCATTATTCATTTGAAGTATCATTAAAACTCCAAAACATTGCATAAATATCATAAAGTTCTTAAGATACAATCCCATGAGAAATACCACTTAAAATTCATACACATTCTTATGAATCCCATTTATAAGAATATATTCTTATGATTTAATACGAAATATGTTTTGTTGTTTTGTTTTTATTTGAAGACATATAGATGATAACATAATATGTGATGCTAATTTTTGAAGATGGCATATTTGTAAGGATAATTTCATAATTAAGGTGCTATATCCCAAAGGAGGAATTTTCAAGTGTTCTTATATAAGTAAGTTTTCAAAGTCCTTTCGAATTTCTTGTTATATATATAGAGAAGAAACCCTTAAAAATATTAACGTGCGTGTACTGAACTTAATTAAGTGCGCAACCTTTTTTTTGTCGGGCTATACTCATATGTGTTTGCAATCTAATATACGGAGTACACCTTAAAAAGGATGAATTCCTGAATAATTGAACGGCGTAAAAATTTAATCTCGTAATGGATAAATGGAAAACTTTTTACCATATACGTGAAAAGTGCTGTATATCCTTGTAATACCTAATAATATTTGTTAGAAGGATGATAATAATATTCATAACCTTTAATAAATAAATAAATGAATTAAAAATACTTTATTACTAACAAGAGAAGAGTTCATTACTTTAAAGAAAAGAAAAAAATACATAATTTAATTATGTAAAAAAATAATAAAATTAATTGAATAAAAATACGACTTTTTCATATGTATAATTAAATTTACTTAACAGAAAATGGGAACTATAACATTAGTATGGAGATGGAGTCTCAAAAGCCCTAGGCAAGGTCGCACCTATCGTTTAGCCTGAAATATATGCCATAGAAAATGTGCTAGGAAATACCTTGAATGGGATATACTCTATTATCGGTCAGTCGAAGAAGCTCTCTGATCGGTTAAAACTCTTATAACGTAGTAGCAACTGGTAATATATAGTACAATAACGTTGCGATGATGTAGGTCCGGCAACAACGTTTGTAAAAAGCTTTTGATTCTTTCAAGTAGCAATCAACACGAATACAAGTACAAAGTTTGCGCCACTTTACTTCAGTTTAAACATCATACCTGTATTATTCGTGAATGTTAAATTGTTTATTTAATTTTCGATCGTCGAATTTCCTAAACTGAGCTCAAGACAAAATACTTTAAAAATTTATAGTTATAAACCAATAGAAACCATTACATATTTTTAAATGCATTCAAAATTGTCTTTGCCTGTCAGACTTTAAATATTTCATCTTCAAATTCTAATATTTAGTAGTAAGAATTATATTATCCATTATAGTATGATAGACGATAAGAGTCATAACCATCACCACCTATAACCGCCAACCACGATGGACTGGAGCTGGATTTGACTTTGGTCCTGGATTAGCTGATGGAACGGCAAGTGCCATAGCAATAGCTAGAAATAAAATAATACAATTGATTTAAATAAACACTTTTAACGTAGTTTTTCTTACCACAAGCAATTAAGAAAGCAGTGTAAATGAATTTCATTTTGTTATTTGGTTTAGAGACCCGCTAATTGCAAGTTTAAAAGACTGACTCGATTCTGATTATGATTGGAAATTTTATTTGCTTTTATACTAATTTTTTGTTTAAACAAATGTTATCATAAATTTATTATATTTCACGACAGAATATAAAACTTTATCAAAACTCGTAATGAAGTAATAACAAATTAGTGTTACATCAAAATTTTATTGCTCGCGCGTGGAACTGCAACGCTTCCTAATTATAGTATATTATTCCCTATCAGACAAATAATTATTTTTAATAATTTTATACTTTTCAAATATAAAATCATTTAAATTCAAATCGAATGAAATTTGTAATATTTCAAAAATATTCTAGGAAATACATCCTTTAATTACGAGCCTCCACAAAAAAAATATTATATAAAAATAATGAGAAACTTTAGTTTTAAGCTTATTAAAATAATCATATAAATATATTGTATCGATAGCGGCCATTTTGTTTAGAATTAAATCTATATACTATACATACGTATATAAAGGATACACATTAAAATTAATTAGGTACAGGAGCACAATACGAATACCGCCGAACGTATTAATTGATTGAAATCAATATCGTATATATCCAGAAACAATTTAACCACCTCCCAAATAGAAAATGTATTACATTTAATTCGATCATGGGGTAATGGCGAGCGGTTGTTCAATATTTTTTGTAAAATTTATATCAAATGAAAATGTTTAATTTTGAATTGGAATTTTATTTTTATGGTACTATCAGATGGTAGATTAGTTTTGTCGCTAGACGGGTTTCTAAGCTATTGATGTGTAGAAAATCAAAAGTTATATCCATTTACGTATGTCCATCTGCCCGTCCGTGTACAAGATAATTCAAAAATGTGTTATCCGATTTCGATAAAATTTACAATGTGAATTGGTCTTAACTCGATTTGGTGTTGTATTTCAGCAAAACCGTCTGAAATGGGCGAAGTTATAAATCAAAAACCATGGTGACCCATGTCCTATGTTCCTTTTTTCTATCGTTTTGCACATTGAATTGGAAATTTTGTGCTAATATGTGCTAAAGATAATAATTTGATACCAGAGCTGGCACTTAAAGGAAGACTGAAGTTTTAAAATGGATTTTCACCAAAATATCCATGAAAAAGATTGAACTACATGTTTTATACACGAACCTAAGGATTCAAAATTCTTGATAATTTCATCAATCCTATTTACTAAGATTGTATTCTATTATTTTATTTTATTTCTATCAAAGCTTAAGAAATAATAAACCAATAATCATAAACATTCATTTAAATAAAATAATTAAATCAAAAACCATTAAACTAAACATTTTAAATTTTCCTTCGAGTAAATAAAGACGAAAACATTGCATACCTGTGGGCGCTAAATATAATGAAAATTTTGTATACAAATTATTTGAAGAATTTTTGTAAAATATTTTCAGTAAAATTATTCATATTCAATTTTTACATAATTTTGGCATTTATTTTAAATTTTGAAATGAAAAATTTAACAAAAATTATTTTGGTAAAATTCAAATACAAATAATATTCTTTAAACAATTTTCTCTAATATAAAATATTGAAATAGTTTTTCTTCTAATTTAGTTTTACATTAGAATTCCATTTTCATTTTTTTGTTTCTTTTATGAATTTTAAATATATGCAAACTACCTTAAATTTACATACAATTTGTTGTTTTAATTGTTTTGCGTTTGTTTTCTAGAAATTATTTTAATATAGAGAATTTTTCTATTAAATAATTGTTAACCAAAAATATTCTTGTGGGATATTTAAAAAAAAGATTTCTATAAAATACGAATACTAGTGATTGTACCACTCTGGAAATTTTTACTCCTTCTCGAAAATATTTCATTGAAATCCTTGAGGTCGACCTCAAAACTTTTATATTTTATTCAAATATTATGGCAACGTTTTTGGTCTTTGCGCACTGATTTGCACGGTTTTTTGGCGATTATAGAATGTATTTATTTTCCTATGTGGGTAAAAAGGAAGTTGAAGTTTCAGTTAAATTTCAAGAAATTTAAAACATCAATGGAATTACTGGACTTTTTGAAATCAATGCAGAAATAGTGCTACAGTTTAAGCAAGTAAATAATAACATTTGCGATAGTTCAGTGTTTTAGTATTAGCAAGCTTTTTGGATTTATAAAAAGTTCACTAAAAGGTAAATAAAGGAATCCAATAGTATAAGCTTAATTGCAAAAAGGTCTCCTACAAACAATTTATATTTATTATTTAGTTATTTAATTTCAAATTCATTTAAATTTAAAGCAAATGAATAAAAACGGTGGTATAATTTTTTTCTATACCGAAATCATACAACTAGTGCCATCTTTTAACATTTTCTTGATAAGGAAAGAATAGCAATAAAATATTTTTCCAAGAAAATATCCTTAAAAAAGAAATTTTTCTTAGAAGAAACAAAAAAAAGAAAGAAATGGGGAAAAATAAAAACTCAAGAAAAATTTCTTTTTAACACCTTCAAGAAAATGGGGGGTTAAATTCCATTCCATTATACTTGTATATGCGCACGAACGAGAAAACTATACATCACAATTGAGAACAACTAATAGAACCTTTTCAGTTACACCGCATCAGTAAAAATAGGGTGGTCGAAAGAAAGAAAATTCACTTAAATGGGGATAATATTTATTTTCTTTTATTATTCTTTATTTTTCGAAGGATTTTCAGGGGAAAAAAAAGTATTTTTGTGTCTTCGCTTTTCTTTATTATATGATATGACAGTTCCATAATATTACATTGATGGCGGTAGAATCGTTTAAGTGATATAAAACTCATTATCCTTAATAATAATAATAATTCGAAAAAAAAATTTCTAAGAAATAAGAAATTTATAATCATCATCAATTGTCCTTCATTTTGATAATAATTCATCAAGGACATGAGCAGAAGACGACCAATTAGTTTGCGGTTAACCATAAACCTTCTTTCAAGAGATTACAATAACAAAGGATCTCTAAGGAGGATGGTGCAATATCGATATTTTTTCTCGAGGGTGAAATATCCTTTATGGTGTTAGTAGGATTCTGGTTAACCACAAAACTCCGCCCTTTTTAACCACAATAACCAACCTCAATCTTGAAGATGTCACGGCGATGAAGTTTTTGGTATGCATTTCGTTTTTTTATATAATCAAAAGGATAATTAAAATTTTCAATCATCATTGGTCAATCAATAAATTTTAATAAGGTCAAAAGTTTTCAATAAAACAATTCAATACTCAAGGATTCTTTTTGAGTTAGGTGTTATGTCAGATCAATAAATAAATAATTGTAAGGTACTCGACAATTTTTGTAATTTGATCCTAGGTAGGATTCCACAGGGATTTTGTGTAGTTTTAGGTGTAACCATTAAGTTCTGGATAAATATATCAACACATATTCCCCATCCATCCATGTTTCTGATCACTGGTACATTTCCTTGCTAGTACACAAAAGATTATCTGTTCCTTGACCAGACGACTATTTATCTCGGTGTTTCTCTATTTGAGTTTCTGTTCATCAATCCAATTCAATATCATCTAAGAAAAAATTCATATTCAATATGAATTCCAAATAAATAAATAAGACTTTCGACACCATCTCATACCAAAATTTGAAATTCTTTAATGTTCTGAGAACTATCAAAAACAAAATATTTGATTTCTGAACAAAACCAATATATTTGTCTTTCGGGAATCATAATCCCTTTCCAGAAGAACTTAGCATTGATTTATTTCGCAAAATATATAAATAAAATAAAAACATATTTTTTTTTTTGATGTTGTGATTTTTATGTTTTACTTATGTTCTTCAAAAACAAGGAAAAATATAAAATAGTCAAAAATTTCGTACATCCCCCTTCTGGACCATGCAATTTTCAAAAATTATTCTACAAAAAGGAAGTGATTTTTAAATTCCCAAGAGAAATATCCACTTTCAATATTATCATCTGACAATGGCATCCTTTTTTCATATTTACATGATGTCGGGAAAAATACATATTCTATAAAATCTAAACCCTTGGTTTATATTTAAGTATAAGAATATTCAGTGACGACCATAGAAAAGGATCGAATCAAGTCTAGATGTTGTTTTTTTTATGTTGTACCAAATTGAAATCAACGAAGGGAATGTGATTCAAACATATGAATTTTTAATGTTATTTGACTTGATTTAAAACATATAAAAATAATTTAAAATAAGAATTTCAAATGGATTTTAAAGTTTGGCATTCATTTTAAACATTTTATTTTAAAGGAAATGAAATTTAAAAAGGGATTGTACGCGGTTTTTTTAGCTCCTTCATAGGTTCTTCATATTTTCAGGAAAGATATCCTTAAAAACCATTTTATATAATTTCTCTCTTTCAGTTGATGGAAATATAGTCCCCGAATCTATTTTATGAAGGTATCTCCGGCAATTTAGCCCTACATCCCCTAGTATTAGCACCTGAATAGGTTCATACGTAAGATACAGAATAATAAGAAAAATCAAGTACAACCGTATCATATTTCTTTTCCTGTCTTCGATTTTGAGCATTCAAATAATGAAATTTAAAGACATAAATTGAATTTTTCTATCCCAGTAAAACAATTTCACTAGCCAACAGGCTTCGCCTGTGCTCAATTCCACTCTTTATCGTAAGTAAAACGGTACACTACCTGTTTTCTACTATATCTTCTGGTCTATTTAATTAATCAAAGGTGAAGATATCACATTTTCATATCTGTTTTCAATGTGAAGAAAATTTAACGTTGTAAGAATTTTTGTGGGAGATAAATAGCGAAGTATTGTGTTGGTCACAAGCCTCATAATTTATAAATACGAGTACTATATGATTGCTACCATTTATAGATGGAGAATCCAAATCAAGCCTAAACCTGGTTGCATTGCATTTGGTGGACTATAATAATGTATAATATACATACATGATACATATGTTATATCGTTTTCTATTTTGACTACTTTTGGGCTCGATTTTGATTACATATATCAACCCTCTGTATCCGAATATGAATTCTCAATTTTTGGCTCGCCAAGAATACGTAGTATGTGATAATTTTATTATTTAAGGTCTTTTCTAAAATTTTCAGTTAATTAAAATTTTATGACACGAATCCAACATATTTAAATTAACTTAATATAAACAAATTAAAATTTAAAACCAGAAAAAAAACGTATATATCTATATATACATGAAAAGAATATTTCCACATGATTTCATATAATATTCCTATATTATTCCCTCTTATACGATATCCTTATCAATAATTAAATACACCATATCTACCCTAACTCATCTTGATAATGTTCATGTTCAAAAGTTCTTTTGAAAATTAACAAAGTCTTGTTGGATTCAAATAAATTTAATATAATACTTTCGAAAACTTCTAGAATTTACCATCATTACATGTCCATAAATAGAAAATATTAATATCGTAAATATTGAAATTATAAACCCTTTATGCTTCCCACTTCTATATATTTTCTATGAAAATTATTTTCTAAGATTTAGTTTAAAACAGTTTAATTACGCGCGCCCACTATAAAACAAAATAAGTAAAAATATATTACAATTATTATAGTCTTTTCATTGAAATCATTTATTTTGAGAAAAAACCACCAAAAACAGTTTCTTTGAATATGAAAAGCGAATTTTCTATAGTATATGCGAGTACACTATTTCCATGGATATATATTTTATAAAGGGACTATAGGATAAAGTAGAAATTATCTCATACTCATCCCCAAAAGAATCATGGTGGTTCAAAGAAGATTAAAACTCATCAGGATTTTCAACGATAATAAAATAACAAAAATTTTCTATAACAATCCTAATGAAAATCTATCTCAAGTGTTTGTGAGAAATTTTAGCCTTTCATCATGATTGCTTCTTGTAATGAAATATACTCTGAAGAACAATAAGGGCGATCTCTATGTAATATATATGTATATGACCCAGTAATATATACAGCATCTAGTCCTTACCACACTGTATGCCATCCTTCAATATCTTTTTATTTTTTTTTTCGTATTTAAATCTCTTCGGAACCAGGAAAGTTTTATATTATAAATATGCGGGTTTGATAATAGAAAATAAATGAGGATATCTCCTCTTTGGATCATTCCATTCCATTCCATTCTTCATATGATGATGGCGATCTGGATGATATTTTATAAGCACTTTCTCCTTCCAGAAATTGACGAGAAAAATATTTAAATTTATGCTTCGAAGAATTTTTCAACGAAACAAAATTATCCTGCTTTTCTGGATGGCTGATATGGAATTTTTTCTTTCATAAAAAAAAAAATCCGGAAGAAAAGCATATCTAACTTTTTGCATGCCATACATTTATTGGAAAAATATGAAAATATCCAAGTTTTGAAAAAGAGCAGGCAGAGATCCGTTTTATATTTATTTATGTACGATATTATGGATTACGAAAAATTCATCGTTTTGAAAATTTTTCCAGATACAAATTAATATGAAATTATTCTGTAATTAATAATGTTTCTGGAATTTTTGTTACATGGCCTTTAACAGTACTCAAAAGTGTAAAGAATTTAGTACGACTCGTGCATATAAAAAGAAAATCTTTTGCAAAATTTCTCCAACTTTGGGAATATTTTTTTCACTATGATAAACTGATTTAATAATACCTAGCCAAAGAAGCAACCGTAATATTCACTTTTCCACGAATAGATATATTTGTTCTAATTTATTCAAGGTAGAAAATTTTAGTCCAGAACGTTTGACCGCCTTAGCATCAGAAATTTATATTCACAATCAATGAAAAAATTTGGTGACCCAATTCATTAGTTAAATTAGAAAACTAAGTTTTATGTAATCCTTTCCTAAGCTTTATCAATATTTAGATCTTTGGTATCTTTGGCTAAATGTAACTAGCTTATATAAAATTTTCTAACGTTTTCCAATTCCTAATTGTATACGTACGGGGTCAAATCTTAATAACGATAACTGGTCGATGTCCAAGTTTCTCTTTAAGGTCAATAAGTTTTTAAACTCCGGAAAGGTGCACACTTCGCACTTTACTATTGGTATTTGAGGTAAATTTCCAATAGATGTTTGAACCGAATTCTTTAATTGAAATGAACTAAAGATTCCATGTTTCTCAAGAATGTATCGAGTCTAACAACGCGTCTATATTCTTAAAAGTATACCCGCACCAATTGTTTGATGGCTATTAACATTTATCCTTTTCATTTAATTTATATAAATTATTAATTCTTATTATTTAAGAAATATATTCTTGCGTAATATACCAAAGCGTAATAAATCTTTTATGAAAATCATCTTAATTTGCACACATAAAAAAAAAGTAATTCATTAAATGTTTTAGTGTCTCCAGCTATAAACAAATTAGTCGTCCTTAAGCCTAGACCAAAAAAAAATTATGAAAGATTTTCTCGTCTATGACTTTTCTATATGGCTGAAACTTTTTCTTCTCGAGGGATACTTTTCGGTCGGCAAAAATAAATATATGTATATATAAAGTAGGGCTAGAATTAATCAGACTAATAACTATGAAAAGTTTCTTAATGAAAAGATTTATGCCATACTCTTGAGAAGACCAGAACATCATACAAGAAAAAAAATACTTTTTTGTTGGATTCCAAACAACTGTAAAATCAAGAATCCTGATGATAGGCAAATATTTACAAACACTAATGTAAAAAAGTCTTCCCTTTTTCTTTTATTGTAAAGTTTTTTAACTCAAAAAAAAATACATCCAAACAAGCACCAAAATGAATATCATTCCATTTAATCGGTAAACCTAAAAGTTACCAAAGTATTCTAGTTAAAAATCCACCCCAAAAGAAATATAACTATATGACCAAATGGAAGTTAAAGTGGGCTAAAATTTAGATATGGGGAAATGAAATGAGTGAAGAAATACGATAAAAGTGGGACAAAGAAATTCCAAAGAAAATATTAATTAAAAAAATTATTGAAATAATTAACAAGAAGGGATTCCACTTCATTATCCATGATCTCTAGGGAAACTCATCCTGTTATTCTTGTTCTATAGTCGAATTTTTCATAAGAAAATAAGTACATGGACAAGAAAATGTTAGGACAAGGGGTCGAGGACTTTAAGAATGTGAAAAAAATTTACTGAAATACGATTTTTTAAAAAAAGAAAAAAACAACTTCAAAAAGAAGAATTTTGGTAAATCTCCTTGGTGCCACATAATATTTTCTTCGTTTTTTTCTTTTTTTCTGTGGGGTAACCTAACCATCAGACTGAGGTAAACTGTTGTTGCCATTGTTGAAGGTACCATAATATATAATTTTTTTTTTTTTTTTGGTCATAAGGTGTTCATTAAGACAATAGTTAATTGGGCCAAGCAAACGTACAGTTTTTTGGCCTTTCAACAATATTTCTTTGGATGTTTTTTTTATTTTTTTCAATTAAAATTGACGACCTACAAAATTTTTGGGTTTATATTTTCCCTTCCAACATAATGTATGTGTGTCTGTATACACTATAAGGCTTCGTTATTAAGTTCACTTCAACTTACCCTTGTTACTAAGAATCAAGAAGAAAAAAAAAAACACGAAGATCAAGAATTATTTTGAAGATGTTGTGGGTGCAAAACTGTGGGTGGTTTAAATTGTTAAAATTGAAGGTATTTTCATGGGACTTTCTATTAAATCTCCAATACCCATACTGGTAGACCGTTGACAGTAATATTCGCTTCGTTTACTACTGAATATTTTTGGTTTGAGGTTCAAATTATTGTTTCGTTTTTTTTTTTTTCTTCCTTGTTGAAGAAAATGGGAAAGGTTTTTGGTTATTCAATTATGGGCAAAACAAAGAAGATATTTTTTGTACTGGTATTAGCATTTATACATAGTGCGACTTTTATAATGGACGATTGTGTTCTGATTCAAACAAAAAATTATCATTGAATGGAAAGAAATTCAAAGATTCTAACAAGCATCTTACCAGGCAACTCCATTAGACTTTTTTCAAGACATATTTTCAGTCGGACTGGAAAAAAGTTTTGTGGAGACTCAAAAATTTGGACTTTTTTGTCAGTTCGACTTAAAATATGTCTTGAAATAAGTCTAGTGGAGTCGTGGGGTTAGTTGGCGTATATTCACAGCAAAGGTTGTGGTACTATGTACGTATATATACGAAGTTGAAAACACGAAAAATGCTCATTTTATAAATAGACACAACTTCAACTCCCGACCTAGGGTGAATGGAAACATCACTTTTCTGTGAACATACCGCTTTGAAAAATGCAGGATTTTCAATTTTTCTTTCAAAATTTATTTTTCCCATTTTTCCATTCAAGATTTTTGTCACTTGGATACGTTTAATGGGATGATATTAAATCAATTTGAGGATGGTGATTATTTCGCGTTTTTTTTTTCATGTTCAATGATAAGTTACTGGGATTTTTCATTTGATTTTCATCGCCCTCTTAAGTTTGCCAATATTTTCGGTTTCCTTTTTTTTCATGTTCACGATTTTTACTGAATGAAGATTTTTTGGTTGCCTTGGGGCAGGAATTTTTAATTAGGGATTTGATTGCACGCTTGTTTATCTACTTTAGGAGGGAGGAGGTAACAGAATTATTATTATTCTTTTATAGATGAATATTTTTTTTGTTGGTGAAAAAGCAATTCAACGCCAAGGGCTGAATATTTTCTTTTTTTCTATCAGAATGAATAAACACTCAATTTTTATTATATTTAATAAAAATTTAAATTTTTCTGAAGAAAATTACTTCCAAATAAATAATTTTCGAAAACATGAAATTCCAATAAAGTGATTATTTCTTTTCGGCATAATTGTTTTAATTAAGATAATTTTGTTCATCCTTTTCCGACTTCCAAATGCAGATGCCTAAAACAGTGCGGTAAACTTTTTATTCTTTTCTTGGTCATGTCAAATTTTCTGCGTTGATCCTTCTTCCTCCAAAATCTAAATTTCCACTTTTCTTTTGTTTCGTTAATTTTCGAAACATTTCTGCTTATGGTCTCTTTCCTTTCGGCCATATCCAAGAATTGACCGTGATTCTAAGGAATATACGAGAGAAATTTTTCTGAATTTTAATTATTCAAATTTTCGTTCTTTTTAGATATAGAGAAAGAATAATTTTCTGGGGAAAATGGTGAAAAACGAGACTGTAAGGTATATATCACAAATCTCTCAACGATATTATGAATTTATTTTATTTTATTTTTTTCCTGTCTTTCATTTTTCTCCAACTGCTGTTTTATTTTTATTATTATTTTTTTCCTTTTGAAGGAAAAACCTTCTTGATTTTAAATATTTAATGTTTCATCCATCCGCACATACCATATGCTAAAAGATTATTCTTTATATATAGTCATATATACGACTTCTATACACATAAATTGTACAATTTTTCCCACAAAAAATACGACACTAAAACATTAAAAATATAACATTTGTAAAAGGTATATGTTCCAGAGCTCGGAAACGTAGTATACATCAGCTAAAACAAAAATTCTTGGCAATAGTAAAGGATGATAATAACTAGCATATCGGGATATGTAGCTTACAACAGCAAAGTTGTTGCAAGCTCCAGAAATTAATCCCTTCGCTTGCATTTGGCTACTACACTGCACATTGTTGTGAACGAGAGAAACAATTAAATGGGATTCACAAAAGGTCTTTTCTGGTTGTATACGATTTCATCTGTAAATCTCAATCTTTATCTTCAAACACGAAAATGTTTTAAGAATACAAAATTTAAAAACGCTATTAGAAATAATATGAACTCTCAGTTTCATTCTCAAACCTGAGAAGGCTACCGACACCTGGTACTTACGTGTAATCCATAGATCGTTCATTTCTTTTGCCCTTGGTATATAAAGTAAAGTAATTATTAATTAACGCGCTCTTTCCCGACATCCAGGATATTTTCATCTTAGACCAAAAAAAGAGGAATTAATTTTTAAAATTTTCATTTGATTTTGTTACTTTGTTTAATAATAGTCGAACTTAACAGCATATTAATGTAATTTTTCTATTACTAGATAGAGTACTACTCGTATTCCCTAAAAGACAAAAAAAACATTATTTTTAATATTCCAATTTATTATATATACTAAATAATCATGCAGCATAAAACAAAATCAATAATTCATTCGTTTACAGGAAGAAAACATTTCCAGATAATCACTTATTAAGGAAGTACAACCAAGAAAAAAAAGAAACTATAAAATTTAAGAAAAAGAAATAAAATTGACCTGGGGTGATGTTCCCTTTATAATAGTATCCGGGGAAAAAATTGGGCATCTCTTAAAAACCGATTTGTTAAAATCACATGAAATTATTTTCGTTGTATTTCTTCAAATCGAAAGAAGATGGTTGAATTGAACTCCTAAAGAAATATTGTACTGTATATAAAATAAAGTAGCCACCTGATGTTCTGCATTCTCCTATTTCCTATATTATATATACGATTTTGGATATTTCTTTAAAGGCAACATATCCGTCCACATCCCTTCCGGTTCCATATACACACATATCCTCTTTGGATTTTCTTTTGAATTTTTTATCTACTCCCTTGCCTCGATTAGTTTCTACAAAATATTCTCCATTTGATAAACGACATTTAACTTCGAAATGGGTAACTTTTACCGGTTTTTATACAATTTGTAGTGTGGCGAAAGAGTCATGGAACAAATTTCTCTTGTATAAGGGTGATTTCATGTACATAAATCTCGTTGCCTCAAGTCGACCTACTACTATTTTGTTTTTTTTTTTTTTTGGTTCATCTATAACGTTATATTGAGTTATATATATATAACCCTACGGAAGGACCAATCTTTAAGAACGCCAACAGTTGTTAAGCTTTTGTCTTTTGTTAGTTTTTTTTTTCTGTCTTTTCAGAGAAATACTTTCATATAAGACAGCAAAAAATAAAAAATTGAAAACTAATATATAGAAAACACGTCTTGGAGATGTTCCTTAAAGTTTCTTGAAAATATTTTGTTGTTATCCTTCTTTGTTTGGTATTATTTCTGGGATCCAGTAATGATTTATGGATTTTAAGGAATCGTGGGTGAACACTTCATATATCAAATGTGTGGCCAAGGGTATATATAGTACATATAGATATGTATGTCAGCACATACTATACACAAAGTTTGGATTACCCTCGTCAAAAAATATGGATACTAGTTCTGATTTATTGATGACGGGACTCCTTTGGGTCGCGTTTCTTATTACATTTACGGTTTGGAAATATTAAATTCTATGTATGTAACTAAAAATATGAGATAATCGATTATCAGTTGAAGAAATATTATACTTCAAATCTTCATATCTTTTGAATTGCTTTTGAAAGTCTTTAAGAAAATCCATCATCATAATTAAAATCAACATTTCGTTAATCTTAATAGATGAAAAAGCTCTCTTTTGTATACTAATTTTCTTTGGGAAAAACGAAAACATTCTACAAAGCAATAACCAATAAATTTTTTTTTCATTTTGTATCATTTCTTAGATGAAAAGTTTTCCATGTAACCCTTTTTTATCAGAGTAATATCATCATGCAACGATCCAACACCATTCCTGGCCCATAATATTTCCTTTCTTTAACAGAGGTTTTGTGCTACCACGAGCGCAAGATTTAATTAAAACCCAAGACTTGATTTATAGCAGTCTCGCCATCGTACATTTCAGCTCATATATACAAAGGACTACATACATTGTAGAAGAAAAAAATATATATATTTTCATCTATATAACTACATTTTGATGTTACTGTATTTTTCTCAGCAATATTCTGAAACTCTTTTTTTCCCCTCCTCAATATACAGTACACCCTAAAACTAACTCAACCTTTATATATATAGAAGACATGAATATTTAGGTTGAGTTCAGAAAACCCTTTGTTCATATTATTTGTACCATAAGACACCGTCAGGATACTAAATAGAATTCTGTATTTCATATAAGAGTCTGGACTATGTACGTATATTGTACATACAAAGATCTAACTGATAAAACCTCTTTTAGTGCTCTTTAATGTTGCGGACATTATGTTACGGGATTCAAAACACCCCCATCTATTTTTTATATCGTCGAAAATATTTCACGTAAAAGATACCAATCGGAGTTATCTCACTTGGTATTTTTTTTTTTTTTTGCAAAACCTTTGTAATGCCAACGTAAACGCTTTGGAATGTGAAGCTTTGCTTATGGTTTTAAGGTAAACATGGAATGAGAATAAAGGACGATTTAATAGTAACTTCGTGACCGTATATAGGAAATTTCAATGATGTGGAAACTAAAAGAATTTACAATTGAGGTAAAAGGATTTGTGTAAAAATAAGTCACGATTCACAAAATTAAAAGTAATATTCCAAGCTAATACACAAATAGTTTATAATAATTCCATAATTCCAAACATCCTTTTGCTGATTCTCTGTGGCCAGTGGGAACATCAATAAATCCTCGCAAATTGTTGATCTTGCTCACTCGCTTGTTTTGGATGCACCTTTAGACTTCAACTGAAGTTTAAATAAGTATTGTAATCGTACGAACATTTGACTATCTGTATCCGAATTGACCGTGTTATTGTATAATGTGTGTGGTCACTTTTGTATGTACAATAATACAAGAAGGCTTTATCCAATTTTTTTCAAATTTAGTACAAAGTTAGCCTAGAAACTAGAACGCTAAAAAACATATTTACAATAGTACGTTTAAGAAAGTTAGGTAGTCTCTCATTATGCATAATTTTTGTACCAACAAGAATTTATTTTATATATTCTCGAATATGAGAAAAACTCGAATGTTAATTATGGCATTGATATGATTTTATATATCACAAAAAAAAACGGAATATATACCAAAGAACATTAATTTTGAATGAGCCAAAAACCATCGAAAGTCCTCATTAATTAAATCACGACATGCATAACACAAATGCAGGATTAATTAATGATTTTATTTATTATCCTTGTGAATGGGTCAATTGCCCATCTATATATCGAAAAAATTGTCGAATACTATCATTAAAAAATAATACAAAAATTCTCTATAACTAGGTATGTGCATAATAGTGGCACGCACGTTTGTAATATAACGTAACACATTGCACACCAACAATACTCGGATTTTCAATATTAACACTATCCCAAAAAAATATAAAATATCAAGAGTTTTATCCATTCAAAGCATTCTGTTAACAAAATATTTCATGGGATGTCATCTCATACCTTTGACCACCATATACATATATCTCCATGTATGTTCTACTTTCCACATAAAATTAAAAGAATGAAAAACTGGCGGAAAATGTTAAATTTTCGGCTAACAAAATTACGGAATGGGTGAACTTCAATTAAATTCTTGAACAGAAAAACGTGTAGAATGTATTTACATATATGGAAATATATATACACATATAGATCAACAGGATTCATAGTTCTAGTACATGAAAATGATACTGATGTTGACCATATTTCGAACACCCTACAATGTAGTAGATTTTTTTTTTGCCTTCTATGGTTTAGACACAATCTATAACGATATGATATTCAGTTTCTGCGAAGTTACAATGATATTGAATGTAGTACAAGTATGTTGGTGAAAAATCTCAACGCAAACATAAACCGCGACAAAAACCATGGGAAAAAAGATGTATAAAATCCTTGGCATGGAGCTTTGTTATCTTGTTAGATTAATATCCCTATAAGCGCATATATGGTATATGTATCTAGGAATTTTTCATGTTGAATTTAACTACTCATCCTTTGCGAATGTATTTGGATTAAGTTTTATTCTCAGTAGTACTGAAATTCTTGACCTTTGCGATATAAATAGAAAATATTATTGCCCCAAAAATGTTTTATAAGTCAATTTTTAAAAAATTTTTTAGAACATATTTGAAAACTAATGAAAGGTATTTGGTTCTTCGATATTGAAAGTTCTTCTGTTCTCTTGTGCAAAAGATTTCTTTAAGTGTTTATTATGTAATTTGAAAATGTTTAAACCAGAGGTTCCCAAACGTTTTTGTCTCGTGGACCACTTGCCATGTTTTTCGGTTTTTGGTAGACCCCCTGCTTACCTGATATTGATTTTTTGGAAATTCATAAACTTCAAATGTATTTATGACAGCTGGTATAGTGATACTTACTTTGAAAGGACTAAAAGTGAGTATACCGTCCCAAGATCATAAATATAATGTAAGATACTATGCAACGTTGTATATGAACAGCACAAATTGTTTACAATGAAGTAATGACAATTATACAATTATAATTTTTTTGCGCTGACATGGACCCCTTGCAGGTTGTCGTCGACCCTTGGGGGTCGATATAGACCACTTTGGGAATCACTAGTTTAAACGATTATAAATACATGAAGACAAACTGGGAAAGCTGCTAACAGAAGTTAGTATAGTATAAGCGTTGGATCCTAAATTAAAAAATACGACTAAAAACTCGTAAAGAAAAGCAAAATAAGTCACAAAAACCGATTCGTCAATGTCAAATAAAATGAAAACATCGTTGATCCAGTTAAAAATCAATTGTAGTTGTTTTTTATTCCTGGTTTGAATAAGAAAAATTG
This sequence comes from Xylophagus ater, assembly GCA_963422695.1. NCBI lineage: Eukaryota > Metazoa > Arthropoda > Insecta > Diptera > Xylophagidae > Xylophagus > Xylophagus ater. Next base: position 8,455,433 of record OY730478.1, read on the forward strand.
AGAAAAAAACCATAAACTTCATGTCATCATGAGTTTTATGTTTTTCCTGGCTCTTAAAATTTTAAACATTTCAATTATCTGATAACACAACTTATTGTTAATGTTGAAATGTTTCAATTAAGGAAGGACCTGTTTGGAAATTCATTTAAGAAGGGTTTCGATAAGAAAACATTTAGAAATCATTCAAAAATGAAATTGCTCCACAAAATTCAAATTAAAATATTGAATTTTTTAATTAAACAAATAAGAAAAAATAAAAACATTATTAAATATAATATTTTACCAATTTCAGATATAAGAAGAACCTTAAAAATTTTCTTCATTTAATATAATTCAATATAATCTAATTAAATTCAATTTTTATCACAATCTGAGATCATGAAAATTGATTCCATTCAGTATCAACATTATTTTTTATTATGTTGAAAGTTAAGACCAGTTGGGTCCATTGAAATGAAAAAAGAAAAAACGTATACCGGAAAAAAAATATACTACCGAAGGATTCATATATAGAAAAAGGTTATCATATCATGTTCTCGTTAATGTGCATAATAGTAGATCTCTATATATATATATACGAACCGTCATAAAAATAGATATTATAACCCTTCACATTTATTATGATATAACTCGATACTTAAATAAGACAAAAACTAAGAAAAACGTATAGAAAAAATATAGAACAAAAAAAAAGAAGCCAAGAGGATTTGTCGACTATGGAATCCTTTGAGGACGACCAATCAATATGATTTCCTTTGGACCGTACTTAAAGGACCCTCTCATGAAATTGAAACCATTCGGTCAATATCTCGAACAGGAATTGGCCTCATAAAAAGAATAAAATGCCAAAGTGGTGTAATGGTCATGTTTATCGTCTATATTCATCGAGAAAGAAAGGACATCATGTAATATGGTCTGTTGAATTCTATAGTATGTTGTAGTATATATATACCATTGGGGGTATGCTTGATCAAGCAAAAAACGAAAACGAAATAAAAATTAGATAGCCCTTAGGTGATATACTCGGTGATAGTTTACCGTATATATATGTTTGAACCATGGAAACAAAAAAAATCATGGGAACATTATTCTTGTACTTTTGATTTTTGGAGAAGGATTTCTATTATGGTTATTTGTAGTTTAAAGAAAATTCTTATTAAAACTAACTGGTATTTTATTTAATCGGTTTTGGACTGTCAATGAAATTAGAACTTGTTCTCCGTTCGTAAAGTACTGAATTATTTTATTGGAGTTTATCCTATTATCGAGGTTAATAAAAGCAAAACATGACATCCTACTAATGATTATAGTCCTAAATTTCATATCAGAAAACTTTTTTTTTATTCTGCAAAACCACTTCGTTAGACCGAAGAAGAGGAAAATAGACTACTTGATGTAGACTACATTGCCTACACGCGTAGAGAATTCTGTATAGTGCTGCTGATTTTGATAGAGCATCTTCATCAATAAGCACAAGGAATTTTTTGACAAGCAAAGCTTTATCGCCTTGGTCAAAGTGATCGTTTAAAATATAGCGAATTTTTTCAGAATTTTAGCTCATTTTTAAAACCCAATTCACCCTAATTACTATAGTTCTAACTGTCACCTTTCAAACGCGCTATAACATAACTTGATAGGATTTTAGAACTATTAAAGTTATGCGACTCTAAAGCTATTTATTGAGCTCTATACCAAATTTTTATAACTACACCATTCGTCTAGTTACTCTAAAATGTAAACTAGGAAAGCCTACGCGAAAAGGAGCAACACTGCTTTACCCAAATTTTAAGATCTAATTTAACTATTTTTCTTCTGCATTTAAGAAGTTAAAAAATTAATCAAAAACAACAAGTATGTTCATTCTACAAGTTTGTCTTCGGCCTTCTTCCTCGATAATCCCCATCTAAATTATCGAATATTTATTCTTAACTTGTTTATCTTTTGCTTCCCGTTTAACTTGCCTAAAACTTGTCTTCGATTCTCATCGGGTTCAATCAAATAAACAAATTTAGGGGAAACCAATAATTCTAATGAAAACAAATTGAACAGAAAGACGAACAAACGAACGAAAAAAAAAAAAACAAAATTTGGAAAATATTGAAAAACTTTTTTCCTGGATCCCATTCCAATATTTGTTCAAATGTCTTTTTGTTCCATTTCTTTGGTTAAAAGTATAACAAAAATGCATAAGGAAACAGATTCCAAACAAAAAAGGCCGGAGTATGAGATCTATTTATACAAGAAAAGTTCCTTAAAGAATTATTTATTCAAAGTATCCTTACTTAGGACGCGTTTTTTCCTTTTATATTTTTTTCTATACATGTTTTCTTTTTCAGCTCATATTGTATTCATTTTACTTTTTTTTCTTTTTCTTTTTTACTATAAGTGCGCTTTTAGATTATCCTTTTTCCTATACCAATGGCTATTTTCTGCTTATCATTGTAAATATAAAATCTATACAGTATTTTGGATTTAATTCTTTATAACTCTTTCCATTTTAAAAGGCGACAATCTTCTTCTCCACCTTCACTGAATTGTTGGTATATATAAAAAAAGGCTAAAAATTCGTCTGAAAGCTTTTGATTATCACTGAATAAATCTTAATAGTTAAAACAAGGAAAAGAATCCTTTTTTGTCCATTTTTCTTAAGCAAATCACTTCCGAGGGTGACCTTTTTTATGGATTTTTATTATCCAAGGGAAAAATTTACTTTTTCCTATACAATTTTTTTTCCCTCAGTTTTAAACTAGGTTTATATATATAGATATATATATGGTCTTTGTATTTGCTGTACTTAAATAAGATAATTTTTAATTAAGACGCTTATCCCACTCACTTCCAATCGAGTTTAACTTTACTCAATCCGATTCTTATTCGTTATTCTTTTCGGGAGTATAAAAAAGTTTTTTTATAGCATACTATTTTAATCCAAATGTTTCGGCTTTGTTTTTTTCCGCCAAAAGCTTTATTAAAACAAATATAAAAATCTTTTAAGTGATAAGATTTTATTGAAAATAAACGCAATAAATGATTTACGTTCTTAAAAATTCGTTATGATTAAGGACTTGTATACTTGTAAAAAGTGCCTTCACTTCTCTTGAGTTCCTTTTGTATAAATAAGTTCCTTATACTTTCATTTGAACGCGATATTTAACTTTATGAAATTGTATTGTGTTCCCGTGAATGTCATTGCGCTGAACCTAAGCAATTGTCTTAAGTTGATCCGGAAAACTCTGATTAAAGACACAGAATGAACATTTAAAATAACCTCCAGGAGGACTTAGAGTGATCTCATTAGAGATTTGATTGAGTTTATTTTATGAGTTTAAAGGAGTTAGGCAACTTATGAGTTGCTTTTTAAGCTTTGAAATCTTAATAATAGTTTGAGCTACCATAGTAGTCAAAATTCTAAATATTGTTAAAATTATAGCATTTTAAATGTATCAATATTGACCAGCAAGTGTGGAATGCCTTAATTTCTTTTCCACTTTGCAATATGTTTTGAAACTTGGGTCAAAATATTTGTTTGGATACCAACCTAGTTTTGAACTTAGGGCCTAACCCTTTAATGTTCAAATAAAGGAAATAATAATGTGCCTTCGAAAAACTTTAGCACAAAAGGTAAGTACAGAACTTTTGTAGATTTCTTGGTTTTATATTAATACTTTTGGGATTCAATATCATACTGAATGCTCCCATATATACCATACACATGTATTATTATATTGTCAATTACCTTTTAATTAATAATTCATATTTGAAAAGACTTTTTTTAATGCTCATAATTTCAGTTAACTCAATTCACACATAAATGCATTTTAATTACCAATAAAACTACGGAAATATTCCATAAAGAATGTGTTTGACATTATGTTATGTCATTAACTTATATATAATTGAAAGCCTCCTCATAAGCTTTGATCTTTGAAAATTTGGTAGTTAATTGAAACACGTCTAGTATACTTATATGAACCCATTTTCCTTGTAAATTTTCATATATGAACAATTTATAGCATATTGTATGTACTATGTAAAACCAATAATATAATTAACAGCTTATTACACTTCTATAAGTGATTAAAAGCTCTTAATTCGAAATTCTTCAATCAAAAACCATTTCAATTTTCAGTATGACATCGATTTTTTCGAGTATTATTATATTTCCAAATAAAGAAAATTAATAGCAGTCTATTTAAATATAAAAATATATATTAATTATTATGAATTCATCAAAAGCGGTTATTTCTTGATGCCCAAACAAGAAGAAAAAAACGTTAAATCAAACAGGAATCTCCGTTCGTAAAAAAGTATACCTCATAAAGAATTACTTTTTTTTTCTCATTTTTAGAAGCAAACAATTATTCAAAGAGTGCTCCCTAAATTGATACAACGTCCTTGTCGTTTGTTAACCTCCTTTCGTTTCTCATTTGTGATATATGTGTCTATTTGAGATGCTGGTAAACACCTCGAGGCGTTGAATCCGGTTTGGGAATATTATGTTGACAGAAGCATAGAATAGAAGTATGAGATTCAACTTCATATGAAGTACGTATGTTATATGCGTATATACTATATATTTTAATACTAAAATATAAAATATATATATAGTATATTCAAAAGGGAGTGGTTGCTCTTTGTGATACATTTATATACAAAAGGACTTCTCGGAAGAATATAAACAAGAGAATGTTTCTTGAGATTATATTATGAATTCAATTTCCCATATTCTCCAGCTATCTCATTGTAATAACGCTTAACTCCCCATTTTTTGCCTTGAGGTTAGTTGAATGGTTGGTTGGTTAACTGTTGTTTCTTGATTGCAATGAACTTTGACATTGTGTGTAAAGTACTTCTGATACTATGGCTTCCCAAAATATGGTAAAACATTTTGCAAAAGCCCAAATAACATATGTAACAGCTAAATATACTTTAGGGGTAGTAAAATTCGTAGACATTATTTGTATAAAACGAAAGTGTTTACTTACTGATTGCAAATGATTGAAATACCAAAAGAAATAAAGTATTATTCAAATATTGAAAAATTTCAAATGAATTTGTTTAATTCGAAATTTTGGAAACCAACGTAATTATTTTATCCCTTTTTTTGTTATAATTTTTAGTTCTTTTCTAAATCTTTGAAATACTTATTTGTATACGGAATGAATTTACACCCACACCATTTACAGATATAACTAGCAAGAGTCTCAGGTTGAAATGTTCACTTAAATATACCTTGAATAAGTTACTAACCAAATGACCATATGGGATGACCAATACCATATACTTTTCTATACGAATGAACTCTATTACAAGGGAACATCATCACCAAACCCAAATTTATGTGAACTAAAATACTCGTATCTTCGAAGAACATATTTTCTTCTATAATATTCCTGAAAATCTAATTTGCAACGCTAGCCAAAGCTCATTTGTTCATATTACGTTAACATATATATAGAATTCTGAGAAAGGAACTAAAAAAAAAGGGATATAAAAAAGGATATGTCTGTGCCTTACTATATGAAGTACATATAAAGTAGATATATATGAAAATAATTTTGTGGGATTGGTTGGTTAGTTCTTCACCATTATAATCCTCTTGGTCTACTAGATACATATATAGAATATATTTTCAAGTACATATGATTATTTTCTATAGTTTTTGGCATCGAATAAAATTTCACTATAATACTATATAAGAAAACCAAGAAAATATGCTCCCAGAAATTGGAGAAAAAACGATCTATAAAGAAAGGATACATCACATTGAATCAGTATATAGTATATATGAAAGCAGTAAGAAGTAATGGTCGTATATATATAGAGAGAGTCGCAGATGTGCTCTTTTCCTTGCCCATATTAAATATCTTCTTTAGATCTCCTAAATATATATGAATATATGAATGTGTTCGTCTTGTACAGACGTATAATGGAGATTCTATGCAGTTAAAAGTACCGAAACATTATCTGAACAAAAACAACAACTAAAGTATTATAGTATCTATAACTCCATATATAAAATATATTATATGTATATTCGGTTGAAATGAATTTGACTAGAAAACAAAAAAAGAACTATACTAAAAAAGACGAGAAGGATATTCATTTCTAAAAAGGATATTGATTTTCCTCCAGAGGAGATTTATTTAAATATTTCTCTTCAGTGCAATTAATCAATAAGCCTGGGACATGCCAACCAGTTAGCCAAACCATCACCCTTAAAATAAGTTTTCTTGAAATTTTTCACAAGGGAAGAAACATGGAAAGAAAATGTATAATTTCTCTTGGTTTATTTCATCTTTTTTACTTTGAAGGACATCTTTCAAGAAAACAAGAAGAAAAAAAAACGATGTGGCGCTATTTAAAGGATGTTTAAATCGGATTTTAATATATATATATATAGATACTCAACCAAATCTATTGTTATTGTTGTGTGTAACACCATATAATTTTCATCAAATTTGAAAAATAGTATCCATAGTAAAAGGATATTAGTTTTAGGCGTCATGTGGCCAAACATACTGGAACAAAATATTGTACGATTCTGGGGTGGAAGTTATTCTATCTAAATTCGTATATATAGGTATATACTATAGAACCAAACCCAACCGAAAATTAATGATGTCTTTTATTGAATTGTGCTCTTTCTTGATTGGAATTTCTGGGCAATAAGATTCTGTGTATTCCCTTTATATCGAAGCTCGTATTTCGGTATTTCCTTTTTTTTTCTTATTTATTAAATTTCTCTTCGGTTTTCACCATTATACCATTTTTCCAATATAAATAATGTTTTTTAGCTAAAAATTTAAATTTGATGATTTGTTTTTTTGGCAATCTTATTACATGTGGGCATCGTTCCATGAATAAATGATTGATTTTTACACCAATTCTTTGATATGAATGAAAAAAGAAACACGAAAAAATAAAAGATCAACCCATATTGGATTGGCCTCTCTGTTTTTAGGGATGAAGGGATAAAATAATTTCTAATTTAAATTGATTTGATTAATGATTCACAAATAGTACATCTATGAATTTATTTATAATTAAGATAAAATAAAAAACTTTATATAAGTTAATTAAAATTTCATTTTAAAAGATATGAATAGATAAAACTTTTGAAAAAAGTTCCTAAAATTTCAAAAAGAAATTCATATCATAAAAAATCATTCCCTTTCTATAGTTCGTAACATTTTCTAATTTCAACCGAAAATGGAGACACCAAAAAACTTGACACAAAAACTTATAAGGTTATTCTACCGAATAATAATATGTCACCGGGGCAACAAGGTTATATTATCTCCTAGACTCGTAACTTCCTTACATTTTACCTATAAGCTCAAAAACTCTTATAAATGATGCCTTTTTTTCTTTCTTTTCTCCTTCGTCTGATGATGGTGTTTATTACATTCTGATATTCATAGATTCTAGTTACATACAAATACAAGTTTACCTCATTGTTAAATATTAAATAGAATAAGGATATTTCATTTATGCACCTTTTGTAGTATTGCTCGTTACTATGGAATTGATCCTTTCCGTCACCTTTTGTCTAGTAACAAAGAAATCTTATGAAATTTTCCGCAAGGAAGAAACTCAAATTGATTTCATATCATTTTTGAAAGCAATTTTCTTTTTGAAACACAAAAATTTTAAATTCATTGGCCTTTGAAACGTAGTAGTGGTTATTCAGCTGTCGAATATTGATTAAGAGAAGTCTTTTATTATAGGAAGAAAATTTAAAGGGTTTAGAAATGAGAATTTTAGAATTTTATGGTATTTTTTTTGTTTCTTGTTCATATTATGTAACATAGAAAGTGCTCGAGATAGTATTGGATGTATATCTTAAACTACCTTAAACATCGATTCTTGTATAATACCTTTTTAATTCCAACGACATGTTAGACCTCTACTGGAAATAGCATGGTAAACTGGCCACAGTACTATATTGTACAAACTGCCAGTACAACCTAAAATGACACAATGTACATAATACGAAAAATCTTTCGATTGGTCAAAATTTGAATTCTTTTAAAAATATCGTTCAATTAAAATTTTCAAAAAGATAATATAATAAATAATTAATTCATTTCTTTCTATTAAATTTTTCCATAAATTATTTCTATAATGTATAAAATTGTACAACCAATTGTTCCTCTCGATAAGAATGGTCTCATCAGACTTTAATGAAGTTATTTCATTCAAAATCAAAGCTCCATGAAATTGTCCTCAATTGAGACTAACTGCAAAAATTCACAATCCCCTTATATACTTGTATAGGATATATATTCATCAGATAGGTACTTGTTATCCTATCTAACCGAAATATAAATAACATCGTTTCTCATTTTGGTTATTGTACCTGAATCTGCATTGGCTACCTATTTTCGGACATATTGTGGCTAAAAATTTTCTGGCTTCTGGCATTGCCAGTTATACAAAGTTTGAAAACTAAATGGATTTAACCAAAATATAATACCATCTACTCTGTTTGTTTCTGTTAGACTATGTATATATCGTTTTTGGGCCTAAAATTTTTGCTGAATTTTATGAATACCATAAAACCCAATTTTGTGGCCAAAAGTTTTGAAATGTCGATGATTATTTTGCCCACAGTGTTACTAATCAATAGGGACAATTTTACATATTATACAGAATATAATAATTATTATTAGAAATCATAAATAGAAATTGTTTTTTAGGATTTAATAAAAAAGAATATAATTCAAAATTCAAAATCGAAATGCTTAGGGCAACCAATTTTAGAGGACATCAAATTTACAAAATAATCGTTACTAGTAAGTTTTCTAGAAACAAAATAAAATTTAGTCATATTACTATGGCATAGGTTTGGTTCTGCTTTCGCTCGATTTTTAAAAACCTATGTGCCTGGATAAAAAAGGGTTTACCAATACAAAAAGTGAGACTTATCTAATTCTGACATCTACAACAGTGTGTGCACTCTTGGATTTGGCCACCTATTTATAAATAAGTACAAAATAGCATTCCCGGATTTTTTAATTGTAGAAATGATTTATAATAGACCTGTCCTTCTTCATAAATAATGTTAGTGACATTTTTCAGAGAGGAATCCTTAAGAAATTCCCTGTAAATACTTTTAAATATGGTAGAAAAAATTATAGAGCCTAAATTATTAAGCGTAACGCACCGCTGTTACTATGTGATGTTATGTCTCGGCTATTATATTCACCAAACCGCCATATGATTATCACTTATGGCGTTTAGATGGCGACTTGAAACACTTCGCGGGTGTTTTAGCTTTAACAGATTGAAAGATTAACTTGAAATCGACTTCAAATCAGCTTTAAATTGACCGACGCTTGCAAACAAATTTTTATTTTTTAGTTTATGTCTCGTCTCTTCGTTTGTAGGGTCCTTAAAGGAGCCTACACACGTTCAATGTTACTTGTCAATGTTACTTGAATGACTCATCTTTCAAGTAACATTGATCGTTTGGATGCTCTTCAATGCTCTTGTGTGGAGGCAATTCCATCAATATTACTTGTCGAAAATTTTCATCAATAATACTTGTCAAGTAACATTGAACGTGTGTAGACTCCTTTACACTCCATTTTAAATGTTCAAGTCAGATTGAAGTCGATCTGGGTTTGCATGGACGATTTTTGGATTGAAGTCCAATTCAAGTAGATCGTATAAATGCCATAACATATTTTGACCGAGGCAGTATGAGCTCTCTGAACATCATTTCAAAACCTATGAAGACTTCAAAAAGTGGCTCCACGAATGAGTTACTCCAAAGCAAGAATCACGGAATCTATTTGTTGTCCGAAAGATGTGAAAAGCTTATGACTAACGAATAAATAAACGTGTCCTTTTTATCCAAAAAAACAAACACTCCATTTTAAAATTGAAAATTAGGAAAATTTACAGTTAATTAAATTTTATTCCTTAAATTTAATAATATTTACAAATTTATACAAATTTTTCGGTTGGAAATTTACATCAAATCTAATAAAAAAGAAAGAAAATTTTTCTTATTTAACATCTTTTAAAAATTAAAAATATTTTACAGAAAAAGAAAATTAAATCTTGACCGAATTTTTACTCAAAAATATAAAATTATTAATAATTAATTTAATTCACAGATGTTTTTCCGTCGGTGAATGCTTTGGACTTTTTCTTATTTATTTTCTTTAAGAATTAAAACTTCTTTTAAATTCGATATGTGAATAAAATTTTTAATTTTATTTTTTAGTTTTTGTTAATTGTGCTTCGATATGGAGTTTCTATTATAAATATTAATGACTTTCTTTTAAAGATTTTCTTATTTACAAAAAACTAATACGGCCTCCAAACATCAGTATGTTTGGGTGTTCGACTTCGAATCGCACCACCATTACTATTATTGCCTTTACTAATATGTTTTTCATCGGGTTCGTCCGGTGTTGGTGAACGTCTTGTTGAAGACACTGGTGGTGAATTTTGATTTTCACTATCGTTATCTTTATCCGTATGCGATATTAATGTTACCGTTCTTTTAACTAAATTAATACCAGACTGTTCATTGTTATTATGTTCAGGACTGGTAGCACCTTGAACATTATTTGTTGTATTACGAAACCATGGAAAATCATGATAGTTACCATACAATTGTGTATATAACCATTGGCTTGGCTGTGGTATTAAAGGATTTTGTAGAAATAATTGTGCCGCTAATGCATGATTGAAAACATGCGGCTGTTGAAATTGTGATGCAAACCCAGTGAACAATTCATTTTTTCGTAGATTTGTTGTATTTCTTTGAATTAATGATGTGAATGCACCAGTTTGTGGTGATGGACTTCGTTTATCTTCATCTTCATGCAGTGAACTTGTTTTTCGTGGTGAACCAGTTACTGATATGTTATCACTTTCGAAACCAGCATCAATATTATTATTGTTATCATTATCACTGTTCAATGGTGGTGTTGTATTCGCTGAATTTGTTGGTTGGCAATTTGTTGGTGATTCTTTAGGACTAGTTGTGCTATGTGGATTACAAACTGATAATTGACTTAACTGAGCTAAATGATGATTATCTAGAAAAGAAAAATGTATGTTATTATTAATATATAATATATATATGATTTTATTTTGATCATTTACCACTAATTGTTCTCAGTCCAGGACGTTCTAACCGATCTAATGTGTTCACCAACATATGTGGAGGAAAATGTGAATGTTGATGATGAAAAAATTGTGCACTATGCGGAAATCCAGCTGGTCGACCAATACCAGGATTGCCACTTAAAGCTCGCCAATCAGGTGCATGTAAATGTCCGTGCATACCTGCTAGATGATGTGCAAATCCTATGATAAAAATAAGAAAAAATACGTTAAATAAACATTATTTAAAAATAAATTAAATTTAAGAATAAATTGTATTTTTTTTTTTTACACATTATGGTTAAAATTTCATAAGAAAAACTTTTAATATTGCCATTTTTAGTAGCTTGCTCAAATATTTGAACCGAACCTTAGATTACCATTTCTGTATTTTATATCCTTAGTTAAATTCACAGATATGTAAATATTGAGTTTTTTTCTTTTCATTTCTGAATATATTTATTATAGTGCTTTGTAGTTACTCTAAAGTCTATGAAAAAGCAAGAAAAAATATATTACTATTCCTAAAATAGAGATCCATCTTGATTTAGCACCTACATATATAGAGTAACTATATATATATATTATTTTATATATAAAATGGAAGTACATCCTTCTTGCAGTAGCTCATATTTATATATATATATATCATAAATGAACAGATTTCTCTTATACACACTTATATAGGCAATAATATACCTATTCAAGTTCAAGAAAATGGTTTGGATCCTTAATTTTCATCTTCCCGATCGTCCCTAATACTTCATAGAAGATTCCTCTATCTTTAATGTATAAATATCTATATTTATATAGAACCTACAAAACATTACGACTGCGGATATCGTTTCGTTCAGTAGTGGCTTGCTTCACTCCCACTAAAACCTAAATATGCGGTCCTGTAAGGAAACCTATGTGCGATAAAGGGTTAGCCACTGGTACGGTGAATCGTTTGGCAGGAGTGGGGCATAACGTGGTCCCATTGGTGCGCCACAAAAAGCTTTCTCCCTTTGAAGAATCTTTATACACCCACAGAACCCAATACAAATGCCACGAAGCTCACACCTATTTCTACAATTACAAGAAAGAAGAAAAACAGTACAATAAGAAAAAAAAAACATGACAAAATCTTTTATATACCTTTTTCCATATTTTTGGGAAATTACAAATACATATTTAAGTAACGAACATAAATATCAATTCTACCATAGAAAAGTTCATATGACACCACCACGGGTACCACAAAAACTCTAAAAACTTAGAGGTTTAAAAGTATGCCATGGTATACAAGAAATATTATTTTGAATATCTATGAAAATGAAAGGACACACATACACGACTACACGAGACTGAATATAACCTCCACAGAATGTTACCATCAAAATACGTAAAATATGGAATATGGCATATTGAATATCTATTATTGAAACCAAACATCTTGGAAGATGTATAATAATTGGTGGAAAAGGAAAATTCTGTAGTATAAAATTTGTTCTCCTTATTTCACTAAGGATCATAACGCGCATGGAGAGGAAGATTGTTCAAGTAAACAAGAGAATTATTCTCTTGAAATAAATTTCCTTAAAAAGGAATTTGGTATTTTCATATTGTTACAGAACTCTCTTCTTTGGTGATAAGATGAAGCTCCAAAAAGGATTTACTATACTATATGTACTCTGCTTTTTTTTATTTCTTCTTGAGAACTTTTACTGTTGGCTAGATTCTGGGTGGACAGGTCATGAACATAATAATTGATATATAAAACCATCGACTCATTTATACGATTGTGTATGTGAAGGCAAATCAAGCATATGGTGACCAATTACTTAAATCTTATATATTATGTTTAATATTTTAGGTTTCCTTTTGGGTTTCTTTGAGTATAATTTCGTGGTTTTTATATGAAAATTTAGAGATACTAACTAAATCCGACGGTAAATTCAATAGAATTAGATCCGACGGTAATAATTAGTGTTGTTTCTAAGAATTTTATAATTCCCTTGAACTTATTACCAAAAACCTAGACAAATATTACTAGTATAGCAATGGGATATTTTATCAAAAAGTCGAATGATAATATTATTATACCTATATTATAAATAATTCCTTAAGAAATAAAAAACCTAAATTGAAATCCATTAGATTACAGGTATCCATCATATTCCATGTACATAAGTATTTTTAATGGTTCTATACGACATCAGCCTGAAATTACTTAAATCTGAGATATAAAACGGATTACACTATACTATTCTAATTGATTTTTTGGGCATAACCTGTATTTTATGGTGCATACTACTTGAACTTTTCAATTCCTTAATCTTAATACACCTATAAATTTATCATTATACGAGATTGTACCTCACTTGAAAATTAGGCCAATACAAACTGTGTCAAAAATGTGCCGAAATATACAAATATTGCGAACCCTAAAATATTTCCTGTTATCACCCTTCTCATCAACACCAGATTCATCATAATTTTACCATATCCATAATATTTTTTTTTGTATTATCAAATATTTATCACAAAATGTCATCACGCGGTGTCGACGATAGTATATCCCTTCGTATACTTTTCTCCATAATAAATTCCATGATAACAATATCAGGATATACAATACCATTCTTAACCCTTTACTTTTCTTAAATATCTTTAAATTTATCGAAATATATAAAATAATTTTCACCCAACAACAACAATTTGATTTGGAGCACTTTATAACACCACCGGAATGCCTCTCACCACTGTTCCAAAGATTCAAGCGGCAAAACACTGTTTCTTTTTTTCTTTTTTCTACTGTAAAATGCGTCGATTTCACACCCCTTTTTCTTTACTGGCACTCATTTAACGCCAAAAATGTTTAACTGCTCCTTTTTGTTGTTCATCATCGAGTATTTAAAGTCATTGTCAGCATTAAAAGACTCCTTTTTCTTCTAATATGATACTCGTTTTTGAATCTCCATCATCTCATCATCATCTTTTGTCACTATACTTAAGCACTTTTCTAGGATTCTTACTTTTTTTTAAATAGATGAGAGATAAACGTTTCATGTATTTTCATAATGATATCCTTTCAAGAGTATATTCCTTTTTGTTATATTTTAGTCGAAGAATGTATATTAGAATGATGGTATCGACTTTAAAACAACCAAGGGGTTAAAATATCATTTGTCTTAGTTTTTGGTATTTTCTTCAGGGCTACACAGAAAAATCTTTAGGTGCGATATGGAAGATATTTTGTATATACATAATAACAATGGTTGTGGCAGCACAGTGGTGGATGATGGTGGCACCATAAGGACATATAATCACCCTATGCTTAATTTAAACTACTAAAATATTCTAAAAGTTTTCTTCATGTAACAGATGTGTATATAAAAACATAGACTTATAAACTTTCCTTCATATTTACGTAGCTATATTTATATATATATATATATATATATATATATATGCAGGAGACTACATTTTCATATGCCTCAGAAATATAATTTTATCATGGCTCAAAATCTAACGCCTTTTAGTATGTTCTAATCCTTTCGACAAATGCATGAGCTTGTGTTTATGTCTCTTTTAGGATAATTTAAATGAAGTTTTCTTTTGCAGCTCTTTAGGTTTTTAAGCTTTTAAATATCCTGTTTTTAAGTGTCAAAATTCATTTCAATTTTGTTATATTGAATTTATAAATATAGGCACACATTTATACGCACTTGTTATACAAGTTTATATTATATTTCATTAAATGTTTACATTTTTGAAATCCTTTTTTAATATTCTTTGACATACTTTATATAGAAAGGAGTCGCTTTTAGGCCGCACAATAAAACAAATTGAAATTGATTTTATTGTAGTTATATACATATATACATATATTCAGGTATAAGACGACATTCGCGGTTTTATGTTTATATATTCCACCCATATTTATTTGACACACAAAAAATTTACACCATCTTTAAATCTTCTGTGATTTTCATCTAGAAGAAAAGATTAATTTTCATCTCTTTGTTAAAAGTAAAACTGTTTGTTTCATGCTAAGTATTTTATAAGCTTAAATTAATTAAAAAAAAAATGAGATTTATCAGATGAAATTTTCCAATCAGATTCATTATCAGTTTATTTGATCAAATAATTACATTTACCTCAAAATCTGAATAAACATGTATAAAAGCCTATACTATATAAGGTAATTCCTAAATAAATAGATACTCAACAACAAATCAAACATACATTTTGGATATATTGGTATAGGCGACAATTTAAAATACAGTATACTTGTTTAAGCAGGTGCTCATCAGTTTAAATTGTAAGGACAAGTATTTTTCACTACTTATAATGTACACCTTATTAGATTTCGATTTAATTTAGGAAAAACATGAGACTTTTTAATACACAACTGTTCTGAAAATTTCATTTAATCATTTTGAATTTGAATTTGAAAATACAAAAAACTACAAAACTTTATAATCATGCCAGTTTTCATCTTTATGGTAACTAAATCTTTCTGCACTATTTTTAGTCCGATCCTATTAAAATTCAACATGAAAACATACATATATGTACTTAATAAATCATCCAAGAAACTGGATATGAGATTTGGCTTCACAACATCGCCAGTTCCAATGCTGCTATAAATAAAAATTGCTAATGTCCAATTTGAGGTAGTTCCAGGTATGGCCCTTCCGTTTATTATTTTTACCGATTAATGGTAATTGCCAGAAGAGTGTTTTTCAAAGTTAAAAACGTCCAAAAATGCCTCTATGACTGCCAATGTAATCCGAAATTTACCTGATAAATGGTAGAAAATCAGAAATAATAACGATGATTATTCCGAAGATTAATAATATAATTTTTTAATAAAATTAAAGAAAGACCAGAATTTTCTTATACACCTAATAATACAAATACGATTAAATTCCCCCGAAATCTTCTATTACAAAATCCTTTTACTTTTGTATATTCTTATTAATCTAAGTACATAGATTTTGCTTCTACTCGTCATGAAGAAAATTAATGGATATTACGATAAAAAAAACTAATCAAACTGGTTAAAATAATATCCGTCTTTTCTATATAAATGATTTTCAAAATGCAATATCCAAAAGAAAAGGATATGAACTAAAAGCATTTAGTTAAATTTTTCCTTTTATAACTCCTTCAGGCATTTCTGCAAAGATATCTTTAACATGGGAATTACAGAATTCCTCCCTTTTATAGTAAAAAAATGAAACAAAAAAGGGATTCAAACTTTATTCTGACTTTTTGTTCTCAAAAGAAAAACAATGTCTGAAAATACAATGATTACATTTTTTGAAGTAGCCATGATGCAAACGGAAGCACACCACAATCATTTACAATCGAACATCTAACACTTAGATGCTTTTTCGAATTTCTATAAAAAAAATAATCATTTCCAGTTTTTTAATCCTTTCTTTTTCTGCGTTTCCTTGTTCGATTACACGTTAAGCTTTTATCGTTTAACGTAGATAGGATCAAAATCTAAGACGATGGAAAACAATGAAGTTTTGAACAGAAGAAGAAGAAAAAAATTTCATGAGACAAAACACGTCATTTATTTAATGAGGCTTTAAAGCTTAAGTACTTTTTTCTGCATGTTTTTTTTTCTTTGTCATGGATTTAATGGTTTTTTGCGAAGGAAAGAAAAACCTTTTCATTATTTGGGTTTTTCTTTTTGTTTTATAGAAATCCCAATCTATGGAAGTTCAATAAATAGATTTTGTCTCGACTATAAAGTATTTTCGTAATGGCATTTATTTCAGAATTAACTTTAAGATTTTGTTTTTTTTTTTTCTTATGTCTTAATGATGAAGTTTTCTAAAATTTTCATTAATTAAAAATATTAGTTTAAGGTACCTTTCGTACATCGTGTTCGTACTAATAATAATCAAAGAAACATCTAAGATATTGTACATCCTTTGATATAACACATACATATATGAAAACATCATGTGCGTATCTTAGCAAACAGCATTAATGAAATTAAATCAAAAGTTTATCATCACTCATCATATCATACCACCTTTGAAATATCAATTTATCGCACTTATATCATCACTCATGACTTCTTATCAAATATAATAGAAGTGTTGATGATATCCTTTTATCACACCAACAAAAAAAATTATTTTACCTCCAACTCAAGAAATTTTCATCGATAATTTCATCATTCAATTTCCTTAACAAATTTCCACATATATAATATAAGAAAATATACTTCCTTATATTTTTCATGCTACTAAATATGTATATATGGGAAAATTTACCTTTTATTATCATCAAAGTAAGAATATCGTTCATGAGATGGATTCAAAATGAGACTTTCCTATACTATTATTCAAATAATATAGGGGAGGGAGGGCGGCTCAGAAGAAAGAGTATAAAGAGAGCTTTTAAAAGTTATCAGGTTTTCAGAAATCTATACAAAGAACCCTTATATTTCTAATGACATCTACTATATATTATATAACCCTTTCTTTTGGCACCTATCTTGAAATTTCAATGATGAGAAACTGAAGGAAAATATCAAGGATGTAGAAAATTTTCTATATTATGTCGAAATAATTTTACGCACATGTTAAGACAATTAGAAAAGTAGAAAAAAAAGGAAATTTCAAAAAAGGACTAAAATGAGAAAGTTTTAGAAAATGAGTAGGGTTTAAAGAAGCAAACACTAAATATATTAGAAAGTTAAAAGGATGAAAATGTTTTAAAATATTAAAGACTACGTACATACCCATATGTGTACCATAAGCGTACGTTAATGTTAAGTATTTTAAATTATGTCAGAGGTAATTCAACTTTCAATCTATGTCAGAATGTTGTTTAATCTTTTGAGGCTTAATCCCTTCTTCAGAAAATCCTTTTTCGAAAACATACATAATTTGAAACACACTCTCAGCCTTTTTCTCA
Source organism: Xylophagus ater (assembly GCA_963422695.1). NCBI lineage: Eukaryota > Metazoa > Arthropoda > Insecta > Diptera > Xylophagidae > Xylophagus > Xylophagus ater. The sequence goes on from OY730478.1 coordinate 8,473,490, forward strand.
TTTATTTCATCATATACGATTTCTTTCGAATGTCAAACTAATTTTAAAATCCCTTTTAAAATATATTCAATTTACTTAAGATTATGTTGTGTATTCATTTTTTATACGAAATTTTCCACTAAAATTCTTATATTTATTTATTTTCTATTTTTTAATTACATTCATGGAAAGTTCTTAATTATACCATCAATTAAAATTATCCCCAACCACCCACAAAAATTTCCATATATACATTATAAAAACTCCATCTAGTAGAAAATTATGCAAATTAAATTAGCGAAGGCTCAATTTTGTACTCTACTAAACTAAAAAGAAGAAAAAAAATAGTGTGATAGTGGAAAAAAAAGGATTATGGTAAAATCGATTTTCTGAAGTCCTTAACAAAAAAAAAAACAGCCAAAACTAATAATATTTCATGGTTTTTTCAGGATAACTTTGTATCCTCTTTTTCAAATTGAACTAATTCACAGGTAATCTGGGTCCTAATAGCATTCATGTTTTCTGCAAAATTTTATTCAAATCGATACATTAGTTTTTAAAGTATTTACATTAAAAATACTTTATGAACAGCCTCTTCTTTCCTACGACAATTTCTTCCTGCACGATCCTTTGATCGATTTTATTGAAATCTGATAGACGATAAACGATAAAATCCTCTGGTCACCCTTTCACTTATCATACTTTTTAACTACACTCACCCAAAGTCGATTTTAATGAAATGAAATACCAAATCGATTTAAGAAATATCCAATTCACACTGTAAATTTCATCAAAATTGGATAAGGCGTTTTTGAGATATCTTGTTCAAGAACAGACGGACGGACATGCATAAACCGATATAACTTTTGAATCTCTCTACACTCCTATAGTCTTGAAACCCTTCCCGACGATTATTTCTATTTGTTGCAAATGTAGTGACAAAACTGATATACCCTCTGAGAACACCTACCATGGGGCATAATCAATAAATAAATTTCGCTTTTTGCGTTCATATTTTTTAAAATTATTGTTTGTATTCTTCCGCATGGGAAGAATATTAAACCAAACCAAAATAAAAAAAAATTGTAAGTGAGAATTACAATATCAGCTCCCCAAAAAAAAAAAAAATATTTGGATTCATGTCATATCAATCAACAAACACAAATGTGAAACAGCACCCCAAATTTTATACTATACAAAATTTATCTTCGTTTTTTTTTTTTTCTTCCTTTCATAATATACAAATGTCTAAAGGTTATATAGTCTCCCACGGGAGTGATTATATTGATTCAATTTCATGTCAATTTTCATGTCAATATATATGATCCCTATATATACGAAATCTGTCTTCATACTCAACTACAATATTAAGGAATGTAACATATGTGCGTCTCTCGTTGAGTACACTTGTGCTACTATATAGAAGGATAATATCGAATGTATACCTTTATTTATTACGCACCCAAATAGAAAACTGAACAAATTGTTCATTGTATATACCCTTGTAGTTTCGAGTATAGACGATTTTCTTCAAACCCATCTCGATACAAACATTTTACGAACGAGTAAATAAACGAAACACGGCAGGAAACATTTGAAAATATGGTAAACTTGTTACCCATAGTTAATTCAACATAAGGAAACGTAAATTTGAAGGTGTTTATTATGCGACACGTCATGTTGTGTGGGTGTCAATTACGTTTACATGCGTTTTTGTTTTAACATTGATCTTTGGGAGTTAATCTTGATTGAAAAAGATAAAAAAAAACATGCTATACCTTTGCCATGAGATTTCATGTAGTTGAAACAATATCATTTATTAACAATATTTTAAAAATGAATCTGGTCACAAGGTTGAAGAAATCCCCAGAAAATTTAAAACTAATGATTTTTGTATCTTAAATAAAACATACAACCAAAAAGAATATCTCTGAAAGTTTGTCAAAAGTCTAGTAATTCTTTTCAATACTCATAAAAAATTACCAAAAAAAAAATGGAAAATAATTCCATTCAAGTATGTACAAAAATATCCAGTTTCCATAGATGCAAAGCATAAAAGCTGGATTATCCTGTAATAAATGAAAAAAAAACACTGTGGCAACTCATATGAACCACATTGTTGGATGAAAATCGCAATTTCGTCTTTATTTTCGTTACATGAAATTCCCATTGAAATTTATCCCATATCAACAGAATATGTATAACTTGAACATATAGTATACTCTCAACACCCACTTTATACCAATTTAACATTTAAATTTGGTGAATCCGTATTAATCTGGGACTATGAAGGAATCATCAGTTGGGAAAAAAACACAGAAAACACAAATAATAAACGAGAATGCCACAAAAGTAGTCACAATCAGAAGACAAATAAATTGGAAGGGAAGATTTTCCGTAGTTACAGATTTTTTAATTTTTCAGAATTACATACCCCCATTCGAAAATATATTATAAGCAGATCAATTACCTGGTAATTTGAAAGGTAATCCTCCCATAAGTGGATCAGGACCAAATCGTTGGGGTCCAAATGCGAACGGATGAAATCCTTGATGTCGTATTTTTGATCTTGGCTCACGTGGTCCATCTACAGTTACTTTAATTGCTTTATTATAAGTTGCCACTTGAAGTGGTGTTGTCGAAATGATTATTGTTAAACTAAAACTTTTCCCTGAAAATAGAATTTTATGAAGAATTATTATAAGGCATTTTCAACAGAACAAAAAAAGCCGATATTTTAAAGCTAAACATTTTTTTTTTTTTCTTAAATTTTAATCTTTATCAATAATTCTCAGTTATTTACTGCACTCCAGTGAATTCTTTAAAACATATTTTTGTAACCATGTAGACTTTTATTGTTATTAATATTTTTAAACTTTGTCCATATTGAAATCCCTCCCGCCCCTTTCCCTATGTGAAACAGAGAAGAAAAAACCCAAAACGAAATTCCAGCCACAAATTTTGGCCAAATGCCTGAACCTCTAGCTATTAAGGTTCAACACGAAAATAAAAGGATTTTCAACAGAATGAAAGGATACGTAGCAAAAAAAATGTGAATAACATTTCGTGGTAGTAGTGTGGCCACTCTGTTGGTGTTCTCGGTTAGAATCAAAACAAGAACCAATGGCATTCAAACGGGTTTTGTTGGGATCCAACCATAAATCGTGATACAATTCTATGGAATTCTGCTGTTCTGTAAGAAAATCTTTTTTTTTTGGTGATATATTTTTTATTATTTTCGTATGCTTGTTATCAACCACTTCTTTTTTCACATACGAGTATTATTTTAAACAACTTTGCAACTCCATTATTTTGCACCGAACATATCAAATTTTCTTGTAAAAAAAAAAACAGGAGAAATGAATTTAGCTCCATAAAATTACTCTCAATGGATTATGATATGTTGTTATGATGATAAAGAACAAGCAACTAATGTGAAATATGATGTAAAAAGCATCGCATACATGAACTTGGTTGGAGAACCAAGAAGTCATTTAAGCATTTGTCAAAACTGTCAGATACAATAGCACCCCATGAATTTCTTATATAGTACACAGCAACAGAATGACCCAGGCTGAGTGAATATTACAGGGAACATGGAGTTCCGTTGAAAATGACACCTTCTATCATTGTGTACTTCAATCTCGTTCCATTTGTTGAGTTGAATATTTTCGGTATAGAATTTGATTGTGCACTAAAAGACAAAATAATTGTTTTCATTTAGACGAATTTTCACCCTGTTTAGACAGTTCCCAGCAGTTAATGAGTTTCTTATTAAAATCTTTGTTTTGTTGGTGTTTATTTTTTCTTTTCTATTTTTTGTTGGCATTTTAGATTGGTTTCAAAAGGGCGAAGAGTTCTAATTAAAAAGTTTTCTTAATTCAGGTTAAACAACAATTTCAGGTGAAATTTAAAATTTTCTTTAACTGAAAATGGTTAAAGCAATTTTATGCAATTGACATTAGAACTTTGAAAATTTTCAAGTTTTTGTAAATGAAAATTGGTTAGAAAATCGATACTTTATATATTTTTAATATCAGAAGGACATTTTTGAAAAATTTCATAATTTTTTAATTATAAGACTTAATAGCTTAGGCAATTTTTAACTTATCCTGGAGGTATAGTACCAGATATATAGCGTTAGGTACACTTTAAGGACTTCAGTCGATGTAAAAATGGTCATTAAATTGCATTTACTCATAAAATTGCATTCAACATTCAAATTTCATTTAGGACATGAACAATTTACCTCACACTGACTACGAGACTACTACAACATAAAATTGTTTAGATTGTATCTTTCAGTCGAAAAAGCATATTTTAAATAGATTAAGGATAATACAAGGTGTTAAATGTTGTCAACAGGAAAATTAATTTACCCTTGTCAAAATTTCATAAGTTCTATTTTTTTTTTAGGGGCGAACGATATAACAGGATTAAATTCACATGTACAAAATGTCTGTGTTATATTCATTCTGAAAGAAACTACTTTATTGAATTTAATATCGAAGATATGAGAAAATTATGTTCTTAGAACAGACCGTCAGGTTATAATATGTTTCTATTCACACCTCAAAAAATACCTAAGGGAATATGACCATACATAGTTGTATATTAAGCTATAAATCAATTTCTTATAAAATAACACTATGAACATGATTCCCCAGTTTTTCACTTCAATGAAATATTTTCATCTTTTCATCCAAGATACATATATAAAAGCCAAATAGAACGCCAAAAATTCGTGAAAACAATGAAAAAACAAGTGATATATGTCTGTTCCTTCAACCAGGATCAAATCATGGGTATACCATATATTCTAGGTGTGAAATATGCTTCTACAAATCTTATTTCATTTCTTCTTGAATCTTCAACAAAAATATTCGTACTATTCTATCTAATGTGTATATAAAATAGTATGTGCGAAATATCTGAAATATGATAACACTTCAACTAATAATGCTGTTACAACTTCATATTCCTAGACTATAGATCCCATTCCACAATCGAAAGATTTCAATATATGGGATAGATGAAAGCAATATTATTAGTCTACATGTCTCCATATTATACTATACAATATATCTGATATAGTCATTTTTGGGTATTATGAATTTTCCAAGCTGTTAAGGGAGAATCTGATCAAAATCTAAGGGCAATAAATTTTTCGATAGCGGATATTTATTGGAATTTTATGGGTTCTATACTTCAGAAGTGAATTAGATTCTTGATAAGTGTCTAGAAATATTTCTAGCCATAAGAAAGAAGATTTTCTTCTATTTATTCTTTTGGACTTGCAAAAATTGTATACGATTGAAAAATGTAAATTCAACGAAAAGGCGAAGTTTTTAAGGTTTGACTATAAAAATAATAAAGAAATTAACATAAATTTGTCAGGTGAAACATAAATTAGTTTTTCGATTAGGATTTTTCGATTATTTGGAAATAATTTTTCCTACAAAAAAATAACATATTAGTGGAAAATCGATATTTTTAACTTTCTTGAAAAAATCAACTCTTTTATAAATGCTAAAATACTTGAAATATCGTTTAGAAAATTTATTAACAGTCAAAATTACTCACAAAAATACGTAGAATTTTTTTTTAAAACCATTTTTCCAAATATTGCCTTTCATATATCCCACCAAACTTTCGTCTTTAAAGAAAACCAGAAAGAAAAATTTAAATTTTCTTCCACAATTTGTCACAGACGGTATGTTTTTCAAAATAACAAAAGATACGGTAGCAGCACCTGCTTTTTAGTATTCAGTGTTATTAATTAAGCTTAACGAGGTTACAACACCACTATAGGGAAAATTTTCTCAACCCTTTTTTTTGGAATTGGTATAGAGATGATATTAAGCTTTTTCTGTGTAATGGAAAAACACCCCTTTTCTTTAGTAAAACGTCCATTTTATACAGGTTTTTCTTGTACCTCTTTTATAAAGGATATATACGAACCTGGGTTTTCCACTCTTTTAGGAATGTATAGTATGCTTACCACCATCCACCTACAGTTACAAATTGCGTTTAAGAGAGACAAATACTATACAATATTTAAACAAAAATAAAAAATAAATGTTTAAACAGATTTGTATATAGAAGACCCATTCATATCCCATAATATATGTCGTGGTATTATTTGTGTAATTTATACACCTTATATATATATATATATATACAAATTCCCAAAACTTTAGTCTATATTCCCGAAAATGATGGTATTTTCTTTAAGCAAAAATTTTACACTTTACAAATATTTATCTCCATAATAGATTTGAATAGAACTCAGTATGACCTGAAAAACTCCCATTTTTCTCATTTTCTTTAATAAAAAATATTTTGATCCTAAGAGGGTATTAATTATCCTTGTTTGCGGGATAAACAAACGAGGGGTAAGAGTTTTAAAACACAAAAACCAATTACTTAAAGGGTGAACAATTTTTGATCTCATACCATATATAATGAATATGTACACCTAATATTGGATCTCTCTGGTGTTTCTTTTCTTTTATAAACATACTAACTAGAAGATGGATTCAAATTTCTTTCCATAAAAAGTATTCATCTTCAGCTTATACTTTTTCTTTACTAATTAAGATCTAAGAGGATTTTGTAGAATCATAGAAAAAGGAGTGTATATTTCATTGCCGCGAGATTCTTATTAGATATAAAAAGGCCCACAGCCATTGTATACATGTATAAATATATACCTTTTTGACTAAACCTTGTGGGCTAAGGTGATTAATCAAAACTTCTTCTTAAAGTTTAGCCCTAATTAATGATGAAGACATATTGCGATTCTTATATATAAGATGTTCAAATAAGATTGATATTAATTCTTTTAATAGATTATTATATACATCCTTTTTTTTGCATTTTGGGTAGGTTTTCTCTTTTTTATGGAAGATACAATATGATAAATTAAATAATATAGAATTTAATTAATTTTCTCATATTTAATTCGTCTTTAAAATCAATAAAACATAAGAATTTCAACATGAATATTGCACACTTAAAATACTATTAAATTTTGCAATAATATTCATACATATTTATACACCCATAGGCGCATTGATTGTAGACCTTCTATCAATCAAAATCAAACCTTCGATAAACAAGTATAAGAGTAAACATTACCACTGAAACATAGGTCATGGCTTTGTGTTGGGATTATTAATGCGAAATAACCGGACATATGTGTAAACAGTTTCGATTCCTTTATTAATTACTTGTCAGAGGGCACCTTGCCAAATACACCATAATATCCGAGATAAAGGTTTCTCATCTCCCACAATATTATGTTATGTATACTAATTGTATATATAGTATGAAATTTGAACACAAATATTCTTCTATCGATTCAGTCGAGCAGATCAAAATTTTGTGTTTTTGTTGTTATTAATGGATAAATACTTGGGAGACTATGAAATGGTATTTCGTTATATTCGACTATAGTATGTGGTTTTAAATTTGGATACATCTCATATATATGTTGATAATTTCCTGACTAACTTAGATATAGGTAAACAATTCGAAATGGATACAAATATACTGTATATATATGATTGGAAATATTGAAAGTGATGATGAGGTGTATTAATAAAGAGATCAACATATGTATCCTCGTATTATTCTGTACACCACTTTTATGTACATATTATGGTTTCACGCTATATATCCTATGAAATCTGGAGACATTTCAGAATTTGTCACATATATGAACCGAAACTTATATAATTATCATGTTCACAACAAATTGTTATTGATATTAGGGACACTGTGATTTAAATTAATTGTAATTATTGATTCAGTTTCTTTTTTTTATAATAATATCAGGATATTTTATGTAACTAATTGGGTTTCGATTTAATTGGAAACGGATATCAATCTTCTTTTTGTAGTTCCGTCAATTCATCAATATATCAACAATGATTTCTATCATAATTCAATCAACACATAGGTGACTTGATCCTGAACAAAATAATATACATTTAAGAATTTTAAACTTTCATTTATTTCACATTCACTACCGAATTCCCTAAAAACAAATACAATTTTCCATTCATTTAGAAACTACATGAATTTCAGTTCCTTTTCGTTATCTTCAGAACTTCCCTCAAATAATTGAAAACAGTAAACGAGGGTTTATATTTAACTAACGACAACATAGGGCGGTTAATGATTTTAATAGACGAGAATCAGCATTTATATAAAGCACTTTTTTTTACTTCCTATTAAATATTCTACAATTCCTTTTTATATATATATGGGATAAGAAAACATTTTCAAAGATAATGTGTCTACAATTTTTTTTCCTGTGGGGAGGACATAATGTTAAAAAGCGATGGAATTACGAAAAAAAAAACAAGACCCCCTTAAGGCATTTATTCTGAACTTCCAATTTTCATTGTAAATTTGTGTTCGGATTTGGGTTTTTATTAAAGATTATGTGACATTTATTGTTCACACTGTAATCGTCTCTGAATCTAAGAGTTTTGTTTTTTAAGACTTTGAATTTCAATCTTCTTATATTATTTGATTTCAATTGAAATTAAATTTCGTTTGTTCTTCGCCCGAAAATTGTTGCATACAAGACATTATGTAAGCAAAAAAATGAAAGACATGTAAAGGAACACCTACTCAACGGGTAGAAAAACAAATTTAATTTCACATATTAAGTATTAGAAGAAAAGTAGAACACATATCAATATCTCAAAAGGATTCCTTTATATATATATATTTTCTTTTTTAATAACAAATAATTATAATATATGAAACAAACATGTAAATACAAAATTTCAAATATTCCTCTTTTTGTGTTCAATTAAATTCCTTCAATTTGAAATCAATTTGATTGGATTTGAATTTCTCGAAGAATTTCATGATGCTTTTTGTCGTTTGTTTTGAACAGGATACCATACTGAAGCAAAGAAAAAAAAACGGAAGAAATTAGAATGATTGAAGAATGTTTTTGTATATACAAAAGAAAACAGTACAATAAAATGTTAGTATATCCTTTTTTGCTTTTGAAGGAATCTTAACGAAAGGAATGTTATATTTCTTCTAAATATTTTTTCTTTTTACATTTTCAAATATTCATCCAACAAGGACAAAGGATTTGTTTTTCAATACTCATTTGAATTTGTTCGTTCTTCTGCCTTTTACGATTTTTGAATTTTTTGATTTGGAAATTAAATTGAAATTCAATTAAAGGTATTTTGACTATTCCTTTGGAAAATCACTCTTTTTCTTCAGATACTTATACACTCTATATTTTCTTCTCAATGGAAGTAGTACGTAAAATGATATTTTTTTTTCCAATCCAAGAAAAATAGGTTATAAATTTACAGTATCCACTCGAAAAATTATCAACGAAGAAATTTTTTTTTGGGTGGATTCAGAATACAGAACTAAAAGTGCTTTATAGCTCTTAGCTAGAGTTATCCAAATGGTTAAATATATACAAACATGTATTTCCATTGAAAATCGGTTGTCCAATTTATGAGCGATTACTATTTTCTTTATATACCTTATTAAGTTTTCACAGCGTAATTGCATTAGTTCCATGCATCGAACAGTTTAAACAATTCTAACGCTGAGGAGTTCTAGATGTAGCCAATAACTCATTAAAATACTATTTACAGCAAATATGTAATCTGGAACAATTTTCTTTCTTTCGCTGTGAAACTTTAAAGCTCCAATCAACAACATACCAATAGAAACAATTTCTTTTCCAGTATTTAAACTCATTACGATCATGAATTTTCAATTTCACTGGATTCTACAGACACAATATATTGTGTGGAACCTTTTTTTGAAAAACCACAGAATACCCAAAATTCACAATATCGTATTTTGCATTAAACAATTTCTAATAAAAAAATGTTCTTAAATTCAACCTCGTTAATTTCTGCAAACTAATTAGGTTTTACCAGTTTATTAAAATCGTATAAAATTCAGTTAAAACTAATTAACACATAATTACTATTTACTTAAAATAAGGAAACCAAGAAAATTATTATATTTTTAAACTTTTCCTTTCAATTTTCTTGAGAACATTAATTAATGACTACTTCACCCATATTTAAAATAATCTGGGTTGTTTTTTTTTCCTCAAAAACAAACAACAAATCTTAAAAATCAATATTTTAAATTTTTTTAAAAAAAAAAGAAAAATAATTTTCCCATTTTCTACTTTGCTAAATATAAAAAAAAAACAAACAAACCCGATAGAAAATTCGTGGTGCGCCCCAAAAAAAAAAGAAGCATTTTTCCTCTATGTACCTTTTTAAGATGTTAATAATTCACCATTTGTTAGGCACAATACACTTAACCAAAGTGACTGTTATTTTGCTTTCCTTTTTTTGCCGTTGTTATTTCTTTTTTTTTGCCATATTACAAGACTGATTATTTATTTTTTATTATCTTCATAAGACGCGGTAGAGTAGTTCTCTTCCCTTAGAACCACCAAAAAAGAAAAAAATAATAATACGTAAAACTCCCTTTTAGATGATCTCAAGATCAAAATAACACAAATTTGCATAAATTTACTCTGAATTTAAAAAGAAGCTACCAAAACAAAAAAAAAGAAAAAACAAACACAAAAAAATACTCAATCTGAACTTTCCGCCCAACGTAAAATCAACCTATACCTCGTTAGGTTCCTTCCGTTTTCTGATAGATTCTTAAACAGCAACAACAACAAAAATAACAACAAACGTCGTAATGATGTAGTGTCGGCGGGTAGTATGATGCCTTTTGTATTGTTGTGTATTCCATAATCTTGGTACACCAACGAGATATATAGTTAAAAGCACGAAAAAGAAGACGGCTTTTTATATTGTTCCGGTATTCTGTTCACCAATTTACTCTAAAGTCACGAAATACCTGCAAAGTATGGAAACCGGAAAAATCAAATATGTACGTACCAAATTCATGTAGACGATATTATTGGGTATCCTTCAAATGTCATAAATAACATTTCTGGATGATTCTTTCATTATGATGTTCTTTAAAAAAAAAAAAACGTTGCCCCCTCCTTGTGTAGTGTTTGATAGTAAAAATTGTCACCCTTATTCCTGGAAAGCCTGATATTATATATTGTTCACCCTCATTTGTTCGATTTTTTCTTGATGTTTTCTTAAATTCATTTTTTTTTAAGGCATTTTTACTTTTTTCAGATTTGATTCCTAGAAACGGTTTTTCATCATAGATTTTCATTCTTGTTCGTCTTGCATTTCAGTCGTTTTGTAATTCAAAACTCTTCATTTAAGACGGTTTTTTCTTCACCAGATGTGAATGAAAAATGGCGACAGAAAATAATAATGATACGATACTGACGACGATGAAAATGAATGGAATATCTTAAATTGAGCTGGGCGGCTAAAATCTCGCTAAACATATGTATATAGAAGAGATGAAATGTGGCTCCCTCTGTTACAAAGACGGAAAGCGACGAATATCATTATGATTCCAGATTTTAGACGGTATCATTTTTCTTTTCATTTTTTTTTTTCCTTCTGTTACTTCCGCTTTTGTTCTCATACTCTCTCTTGGCACTTCCTATGAAAGATGCTGGTTTCCTTCCTTCTATGTTTTGTTCTAATGTCCTGAACATTTTTCAAAATAAATGATAAAAATTGAAGTTTGAATGTCCTCCCTTGGTGATATTCAAGTTTGTATTTCTTGTTGCTTTTCCTTTCGCTTTTGAAAAATTAACTTCGTCAATTACTTGTTATGGAATTTTTTTTCTTTTTAAGTGGCTGAATCGCGTAAATGATGGCATAAGAATATGGTTCGCCATATTTTAGAAAGTGAGAGTATGTTAAAGGAAATAAGTAAAAAAAATACTTCTTTTTTGTGCTTTTTTGGGGAAATTTCACGCCTTACATAATATGAATGGGAAAATTATGAACGAGACTGACTTTAAGAACATTAGAAATAATCTAAAAATAATTTCGTTATAATTGAATTCGATTTTATTAAAATTCTTAATTTTTTTTTTGTAGATACTTTTTGGAAGTACCAGTAAATCTTAACATTTCAAAAATTTATTAGCTTTTAAAAACTTGTTAGTCTTTTAAGACCTATTTTAGGCATTTGTCAATATAATTCTCAACCTTCAATAATATACTCATATTATTCACAATACAGAAGGGATCCAATCAACCAATGGACAAGAAGTTAATTTTCTTACCACTCTACCATTCCTTTGCTATATATATTTCATTTTCAAAGAAAAAACAATATAAATGATTCAGTTTTCCTCCTTTTTATAACTTATCACTAATTTACGGATTTTTCTAAGGATTATTCATAAAATCCTCGGACAAACATTTCTAAAAACAAAAAAGAATCCATTAAAAACTGACTACTTAACTCCATGACGTTTTTTTTTTTTTTCCTTTTTAAGGGATTCACAAGTAATCCTTTTGTAAACGCTGCATAAAAATTTGTACTCCATCCACAAAAACAAAAAGAATTATCATTCTTGTTTACTGATGACTATGGTTTGATCCTTACGACCGGGAAAAAAACGACACCAGCAGAAAATATCCTTTAAAAACCATAGCCGAAAAGTAATACTACATAAAAACTTCATAAATGAAAAATTTTCAATTGGAAAAAGGTTACTAATCAAAAATTTGGAAAAGAAAAAATCTTAAAAATTTCTCCTCATCAAACCAAAATAAAAGTATGTCCTTTAAAAAAAAACAGACACACGCATACACTTGAATTTAACACCATAATGTGACATCCCTTCACAAGAAAAAACCCGTTGGTTTTTTTCTTTTTGTTGTAGGTAGACCCAAATAAGTACAGGATTTGGAAGATTGAATTAAACGAATGAAAAATTCTTAATTTTCACAGTAAACATCCAAAGTGGATACAAAAAAAAAAAATGAGCAATCAAGTTTGGCCGATATCAACGGATCTGAAAAAAATGAAAGGGGGTTTTAGGATGAGAACATTTTCTTTAAGCTTATACTATTAAAGTAGATTACGATTAAATGTGTATATAACAAAAAAAAAAACCCTGTTTCTTCTGGCATTTATCTGACGTTCGTTAAAATGGCCCGCCGCTATAGAAAATGACAAGATTTACAGAAAAATAACGGGGGATGATGTTAGACACCTTTTTCCTTCAGTTCCATATTGCTTTTTGTCACGGTAAAATTTACGATTTTTAAAAACATACCAAACCGATAAAAAAGGACTATTAAAACGGTTTTCTTTAGAAAAATTGTGGATTAAAAGAAATGGGGAAGCGAATATTACAACAAATTGTATAGCATCTAAAATCTTTCATACTGTGACAATTTTAAACTGATTTTAAATAATTTTTGTTTTCAATTATTATACGTATTTTCTTTGGTTCCATTAGATATGCTTTTTTGGAGTCAATCGGATCCGTAACAAATCACAATGCCGATGACATCCAATTTATTAAAAATAAGGCATGAATATGACAGCTTAAATTTTGATCCCATAAAAGTGGGTCTTTAGATCTTCACTGATATGTAGTAAACTAACTAAACTATTAGCTGTACTAGAAAATAATGTCGGAGAATTTATTGCTTTAGTTTATTCCTCCCACACCAATCGCATGAAGGGTAACCACGAACGTGCAAAACATGTCTGAGAGATCAGTAATGGCTAAATCTGATCATACCAAAAACGACTTTCTTTTATGATATACCAAATATTTATAACAAACTAATTTACATATTCAGGCGTAGGACTTTTACAGTATTACAAACAATATGAAAAAAATTCTGCCGCAAATGTAAGACCCACTTGAAGACACCAATCTCCAGAGCTATTTGAATAATCCAAAGTTAACGATTTCTATAGTCAATAAGTAACGTTTTAAATCAATTCAATAAATCTGAATTTAAGAGTATATTATTCAATTGAATTTCGAACCGAAATAAACCCAACTAATTTAGAATATTCGTCCTCGCAATTAGACAAATTGACGAAAAAATGCATTCATACTTCATTTATTGTATTATAAAAACTATATAACTTACCTCTTCCGCTTCGTCCAACAAATCTTAAATCATTAAATTTAGCAACTTGATTTTTCATGACTGCTGTACAATTTCGAAGTTCACCACAAAAATTTTCATCATTTCCAGCCGTAATAGTAACAATTGTACCATCAATAACTTCTCCTAATGCGACTACTTTAAAGGCTATTGGTAAGGTTTTATTTGATCGCCAGTGTGTTGGCAATACAGTACAAACCTATTTTAATATGCAAAAATTCATATAAATAGTATTTGAAATCTCCTTCCAAATATACTCACAACATGTGGCGATCCAGTTTTCACTAATTCACCAGGATGTTCAGCTAATAATCCATCAACTGTACGTTCGGCTAATGTTTCAGCCGTTAAATATGGTATACTATCATTATTTGTATTATTATTATTATTACTATTACTGTTATTATTGTTGCCACTTCCATTACTTGTTGGACCATCATGTGGTACCTGATTTGTTGTTGAACTAACTTCACTTGCCAAGTGCATTTCTTCTCACTATTTTCTTTTTGTGTAACCACTAATTTATTAAATATTATTTTTTAAAACTAACTAATTTTTTTAATAGTTATTTCTTTTTTTATTTAATTTTCATGATTCGTTTTTTTTCGTATGCTATGTACGAGTATTACGAATGAAATTCATTGTTTTATTGAAATAATTGCTGAAAATTAAGAAAAAGATTTTCAATAAAGAAAAACAGAATCAACTCCGGGTCATCTATCTAAAGAAAATATACTCAAAAATTCTTTTAAAAAAAACTATTCACCTATTTTTATTAACCTGTTGAATATAAAATTTTCTTTTCATTTCATTATTCTAAAATGCTTTCTAACTTTTCTAAATTCGTAGAAATTTAGTGAACATTTTGGAAAAAAAGAAACCCAACAAATTTCCAATGAGGAAAACAACAAGAATCCAAGATCCCTTATTTATTCACAATCATCACCTTGGTGAAAGGATGAATTTAGAAAAAAGTAAACTTCAGACCAAATTTCTTTAGCTCTTTTTCTTAAACATTTTGTTTACAGACTTGCTTTGATCTCTTGATAAAGTGATTTGTAATGAACAGCATGTAACAAATACATCATATGTTGTTAAGGGATGTTGACTTCCTTTAACTAAATTCGAAATTCAATACATCAAGGTTTTGTATTTTTTTATTGGGGTTTCACTAAATAACGATGTGTCTATAAAAATGGGGAAACGTGTCATGTATCACATAAGAAAATTTAAGAAGACGAAAATTGGATTCGATTGTGATAGTTGGCATGTTAAATGAGAATCCCTTATTTAATACATCATATTGGTAATATTCATTAATAACAAAAGTTTATTCTTTTATTTTAATTGAACTAAATCACATCCTTTGCAGGATTGAATAAATTTTTAGGATAGGTGATTTTTAACAGTGCTCCGCATCCTTTGAACTTCATTATATCCCCAAGCACTTCCCATATTACACCACCAAGTGAAAATGTAAAAAAATTAACATGTTTAAATCATATCCCCGTGCTCTCCATAAACACCGTTCATTTCCTCCACTGAACCGTAGGATGTCTAGCACCATCTCGCAGCACATTGGTTGCGGAGCTCTGCTTTATAGTAATACTATATAACACTACACGAAAACACTTTACTTTGATTACTATAAAATTACCCGATTTTCACTTAACTTTTAGAATATTTATTTATATTTTTCCGAAATATTAAATAAAATTTTAATGAACCGTACTCGTTTCATTCAACAAAACATTCAAAATGATTTGTTCTCAAGTTTTTCACTCAGAAAAAAGAAAAAATGGGAAAAATAATGTTTAAATTCGAATTTTCCATGAAATAAAATTCTATAATTTTCACACATATCCTGCATTTCTATGAAAATATATGTGGTATACCTATATGAGTGTCCAATATGAATGTCTGATTGTATTTTTTTTTTTATTTTTCATCCTGATGAGAGGAAAACAGCAAATAAAAAAAAAAAAGTTTGATGGTCATATTTAAAGGCCACAGGCCAAACAAGTCACATAATATCATCAAAATAAAACAAAACAAAGAAAATAACAAAAATAAAATGAATATATAGAAACTCCTGGACCCATATCGAGTCTATAATACCCAGAAAAATATGTGAAATCCCAAAAAAAAAGAAAAAAAACATATCATCACAAATACAAATACACCACAGATGCGAATTAAATCCACAAAATATTCTATATTTACTTATATATATATTGTCCTGGTTGAATCCTTTATATACTATATTTTATAATATTATCTGAATGGATATAACCCGCTTTTTTTGTTATTATCTGTGGTATTTCATATCATTAAGGTAGATACTTCCACGGACAAGTAGGAATGGTTCAAATGAGATAAAGAATATTCATTTTGAAGTACTAAGTTTGACAATAAAAAATGTTCACCCAAAGTAAATAATAATAAAAGTTTTGAGATATTTGAAAACAATTATATACTAATGGGGGGACTATTATCAATGGTTAAATACTTAATAGTTTATCCAATTCTTGAACCTAACACCAATTAAAAGGTCACGTTTAAAAAGGTTTACCAAATGAATTAACCTAATTCATTTGAAAACCTTTCTTTTTCATACCGTATAAGGTCCTGAATATTTATTCGAAATATATTTCATTTTATTTTCTACTATTTTCCAATGAACAAAAATGAAACCAAACAAAAATACCGGAAAAACTAACAATAACCGACAACCACATTGAAAAATGACTTTTCACGCACGCGGTGTATACTAAAACGATACAAAACAAAAAAAGGAAAAACAGGAAAAACAGGAAAAACTCTATAGAATAAAAATACAGAAATATTAAAATGGAAAAATAAAAAAAAACAAAACAAAATTTCCATATTATTGTGAAAATATTATTTGAAAATAAATAACACAGAAGTGACAACAGAAAGGAACACCAAAAAAAGAATATAATGGATTCCCAAAAATAACAGAAGCTCAAATTTAGAGAAAAAATAATAATTTTTCATAGAAAAATCTAGGATAAAATGATGAAGAGTCCCACACCAAAGGATCAGAATTTTATTATATTAAAATTGTTTCAAAAAAAAAACGACCAACTAGTGTATGTACGGATGAAGTAATGATGATGACGGTTTTTCAGGAAGTTTTTTTCTTTTGGAAAATATCAGCTGCATGGGTGTTTAATGACCACATATTTGAACCCACAGAAAAGCCACATATGCCGAAGGAGAATTCGGGTGAGCCAACTTAACCAACTGTTTGACCATTAAAATTTTTATATTTTATTTCAATTCGAATGGTTTTTATTTTATGTTTCTGTGAAAATCAATAATCATTGATTTTAAAAAATTATTTAAAACTATTTATATACCAAAATACAGAAAGGACATTCCTTTTATGGGACAGACTTACATTAGGAACCTCTTGAGTGGAAGATAAAACTCAGACGGGCTGACAAGAACAGGAAAGTTATTCTAAGGGCAACCATTGGCATTAAAGATATTGAAATAATCTGATTTTACAAGAATATAAAATCGCCCTGCAAAGAAAATCGAGAGAGCACAACCAGCTTTGAAATCGGTTCAATATGTATTTCAAGTTACATTGGAATTATTAGAAGCATTATTGCTAAATAATTGCTAAATCACAGCATAGTTAGCTACGAAGCTGTAATAGCTCTTTTAATACTAAAAAAACATATGGTACCCAAAAATTCTCGACCATTGAAACTGTTAAAGTAACAATATTTGAACTGTTTTGAATTAGAGCTCGTGAAATTTATTTCAAGGGAACCTCAAACTGAAACTGTTGCCTTTGTGATAATACATAAACCCAAAATTAGGTTTTCCTTACGGTACTCTGTACTGTAGAACAGGATAAGAAAAGTTTGAACAAGCATTTCAAATATAGTACTCTCTTTTACATAATATCGTAAGATGTAAATTTTGGTTATTTTAATTTACACAGTTTCAAAGGGTACTAAAGATTCTATAGCAGTATGTATACGATTTTTGGTTAAACTACAAATTATTCTGAATTTTAAGAAGAAGCAACCTATAGAAATGTTCTCTTTGCTGGACCTTTCCAAATTCTTTTTCACCTGCAAATACCAGAACTCATAGCCAAAGTTTTACAACATTTCTAAAGTAATTTCTTCTTCTTATACTATTCGACCTATTTTTATATATTTCCATAATTGTTTAAAACTCGAATTAAACAATTATAAAAAATAAGTTTCTTAAAATCGTATTCCAAAAAGTTAAATACAAATTCAAACCAATGAATTCTAACCTCAAAATTTACGAATTTTTAACGACATTTCTTTTGATTTTAAATAAATCTGTATATAAAAATCCTCGGAATTCTTTTTTTTATTAAATCACTTTGTTTTAACAAAATATTAAATTATTATTTTTCCACATAATAGAATATAATCACAAAATGGTTTTTCTATAATTATTAAATTTATCACTTTTGTATTTCTTTTTAAATTTTTTGACTTAAAAGAAATTTTTCTTTTTTTTAAAAAAAATCACAATTAACTAATAAAAAATTACGCGCGCGAAATCCTTAGCTTTTCTGAGCTATAATTAAAATTTTTCTTAATTTTTTTTTTTTATTAGAAAATAAAATCACTTTATTTTTGATTTTTCTTTTTTTTATATAAGTACTCCATTCAGTCGCCACAACAATTTCAAACTATTCCTGCGGTAAACCAAGAGATACCAACTCGACCACTACTCGTCATCATCATCATCATATCATCACCACCGCGAGATCCAGTAGCGGTGGTTTGTGGAAGGCTGAACGTTAAGACTCATATACATGGGGTTTTCTTTGGTTCTTGAGTTTGTCTTAGTCGATGGTTGTTTATTTGCTTTTTTTTTTATTTTCCTTAAAAAGAAAATACTGATAAAAGAAAATGGTATACGTTCTTTTTTTCGTATACTGCCACCCACTATAACCATCATTTTTATACCGCATACATATATATATATAGAAAAATTCTTGAAAACGATTAGGAAATTTTTTTGGGAAAAGAAAATACCAATGACATGAGAAAAATTGAGGAAAACTTTATATAGGGTAAGTGACAAGAAAAAAAAGAAGAAAATCTGAAAAAAAGAGGAAATTCTTAAAAGAAATGTATATTGTCCTTTTCCTTTGCGTTTCCAAACATTTCTTATATAGTTAGTGTCGTCTTCTTCAATATCTTTGAAGATTTCTCCTCTTCTTGAATTTTTCTTGGAAAACTCCTTAAGAAAAATTCTCTTCCTTTTTCTTTATTTCTTTTTATTTCGTATCGAAAATATTCCCGTTCTTAATTCTTTATTTTTTTTCTGTGTTAGTGGTTATATAAAAACCAGAATGATTTTTATATATTCGTATAGGAATTCATAAAAGTGTTTGTTAACCGCCCTTACTTATATATATGGTAAAAATTCAACCAATGTGTTGTGGCCAAATATTGTGGCAATCTTTTGTACCGCGCGCGCGATGGTGGCAATGAAGGTTGAATGAAAAACCAGCCCCATTTGAAACACTAGAAATATTACAAAAAAACCTTATTTCGTCTTACCGTGTCTCTTTTACTATAGTATTTTTTTTCTATTTAATTTATAAAATGATAATAATATGGGAAAATCGTTCCAAAATTATTGCAACATATTATTGTCCTAATTTTCATGACCTCTTGATAGTGAAGATTATGTAATAAACTTCATTTCATATGAACACATATGAATTCTTAAATTTATAGCTTTTTAGAAGAAAAGACAAAAAAAAATTAAATAAAACCAAATCATATATATTGGTGGTTTTATTTACCATCAGAAAATATTTAAGAATTTTTGAGGCGGAGTCATATTTATATCATCCAAAGTTATTTCCCATAAACGCACCACTCTTATGTTATCTCTAAGATATAAATATTTCTATATATGTCTATATTTATCTTCATACTAGAAGTACAACAAAAAGAAAATAAAATGAAAACCAGCAATCATATACAGTACACCCAACTATCCCATTAAAAGATTTGGAAAAACGAAACACCAACACCATTTTATTTTGTGGTGTTCTTCTGATAGTACATTTACCAGCCGCACAACGTCATCTTCATCGTTGTTGGTGGTTGCCCTCCTATGGTATACCGCTACGTCCTCCGCATAAACCTCTAAACGACTTCGTTTTTCCTTTTTCACTATGAAGTTCATCTTCAACAATCAAACTAAAACCACCCAAATCACCCAACGAAATTTTCCACACAAACACATAGATAGGTGTAAAACATGAAAAAGTCACAAAAAGTTTGTTTTTCTTTTACCACTCGTTCCTATTCCATTCACTTCATTCAAACGCCTCACCTTTCTTATACCTACTTGATATCTCATCAAAGAAATTTCGCGCTTTTCCACACTTAAAGATTTCCCATAAATATATATATATACTATGTGAACTAACCAGTTTTTGGTTTAAGAATTTTCAGTTTTTCCAAAGACATCGGTTGTCTCGTTTTCTGTTTTCGTTTTTTTTTTTTGCCACCCACAATACTTTTTAGGATTTTTCGAATACTTTTTATGATATTGGTAAGAAAAAACCCTACATAAATCCCCTCGGTGGGGAAACATCATACTTTCTTTGTCGTTCAAAAGAAAATTGTTGTTTAAAAAAAAAACCCTTTAACAGCCTACCACCCACCTGGATACTCACAGTTTCGGAATATAGAAAAAGCGAAAACCTGTTACAAAAAAAAGGAGAAGAAAAAATTTTCCAAGGAGTAAGGTAATTTAAAGGAAATTCAACAGTTTTTTTATCTCTTTCTTATATTTCTTAACATAACGACAATTTTCCAGAGGATCGTAGTTCTTCATAAATTTTTTATTTAAAAAAAAATGGGGATATTTTCCCCCCTTTTTATGAAACGGTTGACGAGAATTTTCTTTTATTTTTCTTATTTTTCTCCTTTTTATTTGATGGAAAAAGAAATCCCATCCAATACAAACGCATCGAATTTTTACGTGCAAAGAAGAAAATCATGGAAAAATCATATTTCTTCGCGCGCACGTCATCCTTGCTTATATAAGAATAATATCAGGATGCAACATTTTATTTGAAAGTTTTTCTTTAAAAAGTTTTTCACTGACACTCTCATATTTTCGAAACTTTCAACTTTGTGAATTAGAGATTTTTCTTTACAAAAAGGCAAATATTTAATTATGTTCAATGCAATACAATAATTTCCAGTTTAGTTTGATGAAATCATATCCTTGAAATGATGTTTCCTTTTGATGGAAATTTTTTTTTAAGTTTCACGTAAATAATTTGAAATTTGTAAAATCGGTTAAACTTTTTTCGGAATAATGTCTGTGTGTCAGATTATTTTTTTAGCCGATGATAGTGCGCCAACAACGCATATTATTTATATGAAATGTATTGAAATAATCCTCGCAGTTTTTATTGTAATGAAATTTGGAATATATACTATATTGTAGAAAAGGTTGGGAACAAATTTCTTTAAAAATATGATCCCATGTTTAATTTCATTCAAATTCTAACAAAAGTCTTGTCATTTTTTTTATTATATCTTCAGATTTAATACACACAGAAAAATTGTGAAGTTATTGCCTAGTTGTGACAATTAAACTTCAGTTGTCAATTCTTCACCATTAACTGATTTTAATAAATTATAATAGATGTATATTACCAGAGCCCAGGAGACCCTAGAATTAGATTACTATGACCTGACTGTAGGCCGATTTTAAGTTCTTATATATTTTTGTGGTATATTTTGTATGAAATTTAAAACTAACAAATTGTGTATAAGAAAGTAATTCTGGTTTGCGATACTTTCAAATACTTTTCAACTGAGAATTTTAATGGCATATTTATCTCATTTACAGTACATATTTATTTATGATTGTTATTAGATACAAAAATTGGGTCACAACTGTGATTTACCTAATTTGTTGTTTAATATAATCCTTGATTAGGGCATACAATGGGTCCCCACACATTGTAACACAATTATTCTTATATCATAACCTTTTCCATCTCAAATTTTGTTAGAACTCTTGAAAGACCATTTTGAACAACATAAATAAACACTAGATATGTGTACTTTATTTTCACGCGTATTTTTAGGTTATATTTTAATTGGTCATATCAGGATACTTCTGCTGCTATAGACTTTCATTCAAACTGAGGAAGAAAATCTTAGATTTCTTAACCATTATATTCAGATTTTCAAACATCATATTATGCTGTCCTATGTTGTCCTTCTTCAAACTCATTGGCATACAATAATTATTTTTATTTGACTATACAGAAAGAAAAATGAAAGGAATTTTTTATGAAGCTTCAACACAATATATAATGCATTTTCTCTTGTTTTCCAAATGGAAATGCATACATGTGGCTTATGCATATTAAATGAAAATGGATGTGTCACAATTAGTAAAGGAAGTTTATGCTAGAAGTAACAGTGCTTGCTTAAAATGATTCATATTCAAAAGTGCCATGGAATTCAAAAATTCATGAAGTTATAAAAGAGTATTACTATTTAGGACATACATATTTATTTTTATTGTACTAATGAGAAGTGTTGTTACGGTTTAAAGACAACTAAAGATTTAAGGATATTTTTCACACTTTAACTTTATTTTGATATAACTTAGAATTATAATTGTTGGACTTTCATTCCTTTAAAAACATTTTGCATTTTAAAGCTGCCAACATCTGTATCAGTTTCGAAGCTCGTCTTTAGAAATATGTACTTTCTATTCAATTAAAACATATTCAAATGTTTTTTAAAAGAAAATATATATTTCCTCATTTCATTATTTATTTATTCTTATTCCATATACATATACGAGTAATAAATACCTCGAAAAGTGTTCTTAAAAAAAAGAAATCTTTTATCATATTGAAAACACTCATCCAAATCAGGATTTCCCTTTCCGTTTCGCTAATCCTTGATCTCATTTCATCTATATTTATATATTATATACTTAAATATACACATGTGCAGATATTTTATATATTTAAAAGCCCCAAAAGCTTACCTGTCTTTTATGGAAACCCTTTTGATGATTATGAGATGAAAACTTCTTCAATGTTAGGCCATTAATGTTAATAACACTAAGGTTTAGAAAAAAGCACACAAAAAACGTATCCATATTATATAAAACAAACGAAACTAGATCTATGAAATGAGATTTTCAGGTTTCATAAGAAATAATATAAAATACCATATAAAAAGGAAGAATATGAAGAATGAGACTGTTATAATAATGATGATGATGATTATGAAAAGCAGAAAAAACAAAAAACAAAACATATCCATCTAGAGTACACACGCATCATGGGACGCATTATATTATGGTGTTCGCGCTTCCAGTTTGAGGGATCTTTTCGATGGATTAATGGGTTTTGCTCATGATTGTAGCACGTAAAAATCAACTTCCTTTTTCAATTTATACATCTCTTTTAATATTCAGCATATATGCTGAAAAGGTGAAACTCAGGTATCCTGTATTGTACTATTGTATAGAGACTAATTGAAAGATATTTATAATATTCTCGACACTATATGAAAATTAAAGGAAGCAACATTTTAAATTATTTATAGGTCGAGAGATTTCTCTTCCGTTTTTAGGTATAGGTATATAAAAGGAATTACAGAATTTGTTGCGTAACATTTTTTTTAAAAAAAAATTAAATATTATTCCCTTTGTAATAATAAGGATGTGTATTTAGGATATTTTTTTTGTAGGAATTAAATTGATTATATTGTACATATATAAAATTTTGTATAATTTATTATTTATGATATGAATCCTTAACTTTTCGGATATCATTCGAAGTAAATACAGGATTTTGACAAATAAGTACATATACCATAGATAAAAAAAATGTAATATAATAAAATAGTTGTACGTAAACATACATATATCACAGTTAAACTAAGCTTTAAGATACAGATTTATAGTGAAAAATTTATTTTTATTATACAAGGTTTAGATAACTTGATTTCCCAATTGGAACACTAAAAATGGTCATTCTTCCACTAAGCTTTTACTATTAAATGATCCAAAAATAAATATGCAAACGATATAATCAAATCTGCTCCAAGAAAATCTTTTATAAGAAAATATTTAAAAAGAAAATACGATATTGTCACTACACGGTTTCACTATAGTAACCAAATAAGTCTGTTTTCCCTCATTTAATAACATTTTTTGCACCTAGTTTTATTAGTGTTGTCAAAAAGCATACTGTCTAAGAACAAATCTATATTATATGTCCTATAATTGACTGTTTCCAGTAGTAATTTTTATCAGACCTAAACACAAGGACATATTACCTTAAACGCTGAACTAACTGAACAAAATATCTTATCGTGGCCATCAAGTTTTATGCCAGGAATCAATAGGTAATGCACTGGACTGCGAAGTCTATGATCACAGGTTCGAGTCCATACATGCTGAACAAGGATAATGATGGTATTCAAATCCTTTGAGAATTCTTTACTCATTTAATTTGATAAGCAATGAATTTAGAAACACTAATTAAAATCGAATGAAATAGATAAACACGCCAAAGTGCTTCGAAACTAAATATATATACAAAAATTCAATTTCATCCCGGATTTACTGATGTATAACTTTTGAAATATTCAAATCTATATCGAACTCCAAGGATATGAGAAAAAGATGCCCGACTAAAAATCAAAACCGAAAAAAAAAATAAATTACTCTCTACAATATTCAGTATAGTAAATTTCAATGGTAATTTCTTCCACGCGATAAATTAAGTGGCCGTAAAAATTCATCTAGCCAATTTTTTCTTTCGTCTTCAATTTTTTGGCGAAATTGCAAAGTTGTTTTGGGGATTCATATCAGGGATATATTGTAATATTGAAGAGTAAATATTTTTTGGGGCCATTATATTCCCGGATTTTCTTTCGTTTTTTTTTTTTTGGCACAATTTGGTTTTGTTGTGCAGTAAAATCAACCAAGTACGGTGATTTTGTTCTCAATATTCTCGTCACCCTCATATTAAATACGCAATATTAAACAAAAGTCAGAATACGCGAAAAAATATAATAATATTGCAAAAAATTACTCCAGTAAATATATCCTGATCATGTAATCCCCATTCTACATGAAAACTTTCTGCCAAAAAAATAAACATAATATCCATGGAACACAAAAAAAAGATTCGCGAACATATTTATGTTCTTCTTTTTTTTCAAGGAAAATACTATATACATATCCTATATGTTATGTAAATGGTTCGAAAATGATATTAGACCAATAAAACAGTGCAATATTGTTGGAAGAAGAATAGAAAAAAAAGGTTTCGAGATTAGACACATGGGAGCTGTAACCGCTACATAAATGTTTTCAATGTTTCAGGATCATTCATTACAGTAACATAATGTTTAGATATCATCCCCAGGAGTGAGATAGATGGAACTATGGATAGAAATTGTATTTTATCGAAAAAACGTTTTATTTTTTTTTGGAAATGAAATCTTTTTAGTCTCCAACTCCCGACAAAACATTGACCAACAAAATATTCAACTTTCTTCTTGTCCATAAAGTTTATAACACGGGATGAAGATGTCCTTTTTTTTGGTTTTGTGTATATGTTTTTTTTATCAGTTCTTTGAGAGTGCGTATCAAAAAGTTCATCACATATGAGATGACAACAAAAAAAACATGTTCGTGCTTAGAATATCGATGATTTTGATCATGAAAAAAAACACTAGAATGATTGCCATTATTGATACTGAAAGATAAAAAAAAAGTTGACCGTTGTATAATATCTGTGATACCCTCAACTGGAATGACCCATTCAATTAATTTCACTAAAAAAGAAAATTGCCAAGAAAGGAAATAACATTTCGCACTTAAAAGTAAAATAGCGTAGGTATATATATGGGAATACATGTTGTAACATAAAAAATCAACATTATATCGCAGAGATGGCCTAGGTCCGTTTATTTTTAGAAAATATATCCATTTTATCACATCTAATGCAATTGAATCAATTTAATATTGAAAGGCACTTTTATTGAATTAATTTAAGGTTTTTAAGAATTGGAATTAGTATTAGATGTAGTTCTTTTATTATTATAGTATAAAGTTACAAAAGTTCATTATAGAAGATACAGTATAATCTGGTTTCTTAGAACTAATGTACACTAAGTTTGATGTCATCTGGAAATCAGTTTAGGTTATAGATTTGATATTGTTTTCAGGAAATAAAAATCGAACGAGAAATTTCGGAGCAAATCGCAAAAATTTTTCATAAAGTCTCCCAAACTTCTAATTGTACAGATAATTACTCCCTTTTTATGACCTATGCTAGATACTGAAAAAATCCGTTTTCCGATTTTGATGAAATTTACAAATTGAGTTGATTATTCCTTAACTTGTTTTAGTATTGCATTTCAGCAAAATCGACCGAGGAGCATCGAAGTTATAAAGCACTTCCAAATGATTACAGGACATAGATATCATAATATAGTGATGTATCAATCAGTCATGCAAATCTATTTCTGGAATTTGTCTTAATTGAATAATTACACATGTAAAATGATAATATAACTTCATTATTTCATCTCCCTCGAGACATTCTCGTCATTGACCATCATCATATACATTATATTCAAGTTTTTATCACCTTAACCATTCACGAATTAGATTAATTTTCATGTACAACATTATCTATATTACAAATTATATATACTTTTTATACCGCATTTCAACCCAGTACCAATCATATTCATCAGATATACATATATAGTATACACATATCGACTGATTACATTCTTGATATCCATTTGTGCCTATGAATCAATTTAGTTTAATTTGCATCCTGGATCACGGTTTGTTATCCACTTTCAAACTCATATTGTACATATATACATGTTATAGACCCAAAATTAAAATACAAGAACTAACCACATATACAAATGTACAGACAATATACTCATCCTTCGGAAAGATACAAAGAGAAATGTAAATTGCATATATACTGCGTAGAAGGATATATCAGCAATTGAATTCAATTCAAAAGATATACATTTTAGTCCTCTGCTAAACTATTGTATGTACAATTTTCTCAAATCCAGTGACCAAAGGCTTTCTCTGTATCCATATGTATATATATCAGTAACGAAGCGTAAGTTTTTGATGAACTGAAGCACTTTTGGCTACCATTATAAAGGACTAGTAATATCTCTCGTGCTAGAATAGATGAGAAGACAAAGGTCGCAGTTCAGGAACACCATAAAACTTAATCTTAATCTTAATGGATGAGAAGATAAAAATCTGAATTTCTTCCTTCACTTTCAATTTGTTCATAACTTCTAGTTCTTAAGAAAAGATTGAATATGAAATTTTCTTCTCAATCAATAAATAGAATTGAATTTTAATTTTACGAGTTGTATTTTTCTACGGAAACACTCATTCCCTTCAATATATGAACCCCTCGTCCCTGATATATGACTTGAATATGTTTTGTATTTAACTTTGATGTGTGCATATATTTACTATAGAACATTTTAAAGGATTTCCTGTGAACAATTCTATTCAATTTTCTTTTTATAAGTGGTAATGGTTTTCTAAGATTGATGATGAAATCACTTTACATACAATCAAAAAAAGTTAAATATATTTTTAAATAATAACAAGATATTAAATTTAAACTAAAATTCTAAATGAATGGACTAACAAACTAAATTGAAAATGTTTTAAAGAAATCCTTTTTAAATCCAGGTGGATACCATCGAGAAAGTGACACAGTTTCAAATCCATTTCATATATTATATCCATTTCTTAGAAGCAAAGAAATGTTTACACACAAAAACATATTAACACAGAGTTCCTTCTTTCCTTTTATACTATTGAAATCTTTTCAGTTCACAAAAAGCTACAGAATCTTTTTAAAAGGATATTCTCGATTACTCATACCGAAAATCTTTTTATTCATATACCTTTTCTCATTTACAATACCTAAACTAAAACATATTCGAATAAGAACTTCAAGAGGATATATCTTTCGGCAATACCATCACCATAAGACGATATAGTGTATCAAGTAGAACTAAAATAAGAATAGAAATAGTAAAAGAACCAGAAATGGTATTTCTGGGAAAATATAACCAAAAAGTTTAAACTAAAAACTAGAAACTTTTCCAAGTATTTTTTTTGTGTTACACTGGAATTGAATGGGAATATTTTGAATATATAAAACGCAAATAAAAGGACATTAAATATGCATTTGCAAGTAAAAATGGGTGGTAGTATCTTAATACAACATGAAATACATAAAGAAAGTTGAATTTTTAAGAATAAAAGTTGGTATCCTTAAAAGGAATGGGCGCAAAGACCATATGGAAATTGTATAAATGGACGAGTGATTTCTATTATTCGAAGATGTTGTCGGCTATAAGCCCAGAGGGGATGATAATACAACTAGTTTTTTTGCAAATTGAACTCAAATTCATGAAAACTTAGTAGTTAAGTATGATTTTGTCTTTTGGGCATTTATATAATACACGAATTTATTTCTTAATCCTTTAAGAAGGACACATACATGAGCTGTTCGAAGTGCCCCAGATTTTGGTGAATTGTAATAGAATAAATAATATTTTTCTAGTAACAAAACTATTTACTAATTCCTAACCCTTTTCTCTATCCGAGCGTTTCATTTTAAGTTTTCTTTACCTAAAAAACCGTTAAATTCAAATAATTTGAAATTATCCTCAAATGATATTTTTTTGCTCTTAATTGATTAAAGCGCTAAAAGCTCCACCTAGAAGTTACCCCTAAAAATTCGTACTTTTTGAAATATATAGATGGCACCAAAATCACACAAGTGACTAAATTTCTATATGAAATTATTTCAATTTTATAACGTTTTGCAACCTGTTCAACTGTCAAAATTGTATTGAACCAAATGTCATTTTGTGCGGTAAAATATTTCTTTGATTTATATTTCTCAAATTCATTTAATTGGATTAATATTTGTATTTATATTGTTTTTATAAAGTAATTAAAATAAGTGAATAGTGAAAAATACGGAAATAATGCGCTAACAGTGTTTGAATTGAAAATTCGATGGCTGATAGAAAACAAGAAGTGACTCCTCGCCTTCGGGAAATTGATTTAAGAGAAATTGAACAATTAGAGGTTTGTTTTTTTCTTCTGAAATTGTTATTAATTTGTCTGTAATAAGATTTAATTATATTATCAACTTTTTAGTCAAGATATTATTTTTTGTAATTATTTGATTATAATTCGAAACGATTTCGTTATGTAAACAAAGTTTGAGGTTATCACAACTGTCAAGTTTGTTCCTGTCCGTTAAGAATTTTTAATAAAACATTTATCGAGATTAAAAAGTATCCTATCCCATTATTAGAAGTAATGAATTTTGAAAGTTTAATACTATTCAACAAATAAAAATCTTCCTGGGTAATTTGTTAAGAACGAAAACCCCCAAAATTCCCTTTTGTTAATACTTGATATGTTTGATTCTATCTGAATTACATTTGTGGCGGCAACAGACGAACGATTTCCACATATTTTTGTGAAACAAATTAAGCACTTTAATTTTATTTTATATTAATTAAACCCTTTTAAGAAGTTTATGCTACAATGTCCCGCCAAAAACTAAAAATTGACACTATTTTTTTCTATAAAGCAAACTTAATTCTAAACAAGTAACATGATTGCTAACTTAATATTATAATAAATTAAAACTAAGTGAATGTTTGGCTCGTTCTAACATCGCAACAGGTGATTGGCAGAGGATCATTTGGAACGGTTTACAAGGCTTTGTGGCAAAATAATTATGTTGCTGTGAAATATTTTGAACAAGAATCAGAACGAAATGCATTCGCAATTGAAGTTCGACAATTATCACGAGTGGCTCATCCAAACATTGTCGGGCTGTATGGTGCGTGTACAGGTGGTCCACATGTTTGTTTAGTTATGGAATATGCTGAAGGCGGTTCTCTATATAACGTTCTACATTGTAAACCAAAACCTTTTTTTACTGCCGCTCATGCAATGAGTTGGGCTCGTCAATGTGCTGAAGTAAAATCAGATTTGTTATAAAATTTTGAAAACCAATAATAATTCAATGTATTTTAGGGAGTAGCTTATTTACATGCCATGCAACCAAAAGCATTAATTCACAGAGATTTGAAACCTCCAAACCTATTACTAGTCGATGAAGGAAGAACTTTGAAAATCTGTGATTTCGGAACGGTAGCTGACAAATCAACATTAATGACAAATAATAAAGGAAGTGCCGCTTGGATGGCACCAGAAGTCGGTTGATGTATTCATTGTTTTTCAAATAAAATGTTTGTAATACTATTATTTTAGGTTTTTGAAGGATCAACATATACCGAAAAATGTGATGTTTTTAGTTGGGGTATTATCCTTTGGGAAGTGCTATCTCGAGAGCAGCCTTTTAAGGATATAGGTCTAACATATTCAATAATGTGGCGAGTTCATAAAGGTAGTGGGCAATGATAATATATCAATCGCTGATATTTTTAAATATATTTTTTAATTTTAAAACAGGTCATCGACCACCATTAATAGAAGGTTGTCCAAAACCTATTGAAAATTTGATGACATCGTGTTGGGATCCAAAACCATCAAATCGTCCATCAATGGCACATGTTGTAAATATAATGACCGAGTTATGTAAATTTTTTCCTGGTGCAGATGAGCCTCTTGTTTATGACATCGTAGAAGAAGTAAATTTTAAAGAAAAACCAAATTTTGCATTTCCATTAAATTGTTTTTTTTTTTATTATTATTATTTATTAAAGGTTGATATTGAGAATGATGATACACTAGATTCTACCCAAAGTTATTATGAGCATTGGGAAGAATCTTCATTAACGACACCAACAAATTCTAATGAATTATCACAACATACACAAATTCCTAATCGTGAAAATATACAAAGTTCAATTGATTCGAAACAACAGTCTGGACAAATATTATCACAAGCATACAGGTGGGGAACTATACCGGAAGAAAAAGAAGAAAAAGTGAAACAAGCACGTTGGGCAACTTCCAATGAAAATGAAATTCCCAAAATTGTTTCAACAGGATCATCAGAGTATATTCGAAATGGTATGCTTAAATCACATGATTACACATTACAACCGCTTTCTGTTGAAGTTGATCCCGTAAGACATTTATATCATAAGATGTATTTCATAGTTCTGAACTGTTTTCTTTCTTTCAGAATGCCTGGGAATTAAGTGATCTACAAAAAATTATTCATGGTGTTCGTAAGTATTGATTTTTCATTAATAAATTTATAATTTCATAATCCTATACACTTATATTAAATTAATATAAGTTCAAAGGAAAGGTTTCATGAAACAATTCTTTGAAAAAAGCTTCCTTTTTTTTGTTTTTAAAACTTTTATATGAAAATATTCAAATTGTACGATATTTTTTTACACAAATTTCGAATAATTCAGTAATTTTATTGGGAAATCTGAAAATAGTGCAACAATTCTTAGAAATTTTACGCTTTAAAAATTCTTTTAGTAATAAAATAACTCAAACCAGTCGTCCATTAAAAAAAATTGTTTTCAGTATATTTTCTTAGTCATTTTCTTCTAGTTTTCTTGATTTATTTTATTTCTTATATATTATAATGTCTTTTGCACATATTTAGAATATAGTGACTTTGCCAGATTGCTAAATAAAGGTGAAATAAATTCTTTAAAATTATTTATTAATCTAATTTAAATTTAAATATTTGCCAGAGATCTTTTTATAATTGCAAGATTTATATCAATGGGGAATTTTTGCGGGTATTTTTGTCAACAAAATTTGTCAAATGAACTCATTGACTATAAGATTTTAAATTGATAAAATTAAATAATATATTTTTATATATATTAGATAAATGTCACGAAATTCTGTCATCCGATAAACTAATTTAGTTTTTATTAGATAAAAATCTATTAATGCAATCTTTTTTTTTATATCCCAAAATAAATGTACGTCACTCGAATAGATTGAATAGCTAAACCCAACATGATGCTATACTATAAAATCAAAGGCCAACAATTTCAAGAATTGTATAAATAAAACATTGCAATGTCAAATTAGTAACATTCTTACTCAATCCCCATCATTAGCTTGAAAGTTAGCACGTATAGTATATATGTGTATCCAAATAACATTAAGTAACTAACTAAAATTCTTTACAGTTTAGATCATTTGCTGTTTGCCACACAAATGATATTTGATTTGTTTTCTTCTGTTTCGACCTCTTTATTTCTCTTTATTTTATTTATTATTTTTCGTGCAACACGTAATTGTTATTCTTAACATATTGATGATTACTCATTCGAAATTATTTTTCAAAATAAAATTTTTATATTTAGATTTATCTAATCACATCTTAATTGATTCTAATTTCTAATACTATAGTATCTTTTTTTGTATTTCCTGAAACCTACTCAATTCCGATCAATATGATATCATTTTAAATGTTTAAAAGATAGATATTTTTATGACTATATGATCTCTTTTGCTGTCGTATCTTTCGTAAATAATAATAAAATTCTTAAATATCAGTACATCTACCACCTGTATTTTATATTTTCATATATATAGAATCTTTTTTTTAATTGTAATTTTATTATTCATGCGTACAATAATGAATTGTGCCAAAGTTTAATTGGCAACATAATTTATATAATTTTATTTTTACATTTAATACCTTTCTATTTACATTGTGTGTAACACGAATTTCCGAATTCATATATACATAAATGCATTCTCAATCGTCATTTTACAAGTCGTCATCATTGAATTCAAACATTCAAATTCCCAGTCTTAGTGTCTCCGCGAGATATCGGATTATTTATATATCAGTTTATGTTATATATATCATAGATTTGATGTCACCAAATAGAAGATTTTGTTGCACCTTATTCCCCTATGTCCTTTACAAAATGATTTTAATCATTTTCAGTATTTTAGTATAGTAGCTATCTTGGATACTGTATAACTCCTCAAAAACATGCTGATGATGGCGGCGACAGTTTTTCTCTCTATCAAGATTCAATTTTGAAAAAAAGAAAAACAAAATTAATTTTAAAATCTGTTTTTAATTTAGATTAATTTTGTATGAAAATCGTGAATTTTGATTTATTTTCGTTTAAATGCATATAATTTTTATTTTTTTTTTTCATTCGTTCGTTTCGTTGTTCACAAACAATTCAACAATTAAAATAGTGCCTCTGTTTTTAAATATTGTGTAATAATATTATGTACTTTTATTTATTATTAAAATATTTACAAAATAATTTAAAATTATTGTGCAATTCGTGAGTTTTAAGTGAATAAATTGGAATAAATTATCATATTAGAAGTATTCCTAAACATATTTTTCTTATTCTACAATGACCGGTAAAGAAAATATATATTTACAATATTATTGTAATAAATTCTAAATTATCATATTTCTTAAATGAATTCATAAACTTCTCAAAAATGAATCATTTCGTATAATAAATTTTAAAAGAAAATCCCAAACAATTATTATTAATTCACTCAAAAATTGTATTTAATTAAAAACCGAAATAAATCAATCAAGAATTTATTTATTATCCTATTTTTAAAAAGATTCTACAAAAACGAGTGACTCTTTAAATTTTCTTTTTCTTGTGATCATAAACTTAATAAATCAATTAACTCTGTTTGCTTATTAATTATTAAATCATTTAATTTATAATTCGCGCACAAATTAAATAATTTGTTAAAATTTATAAAAAATGAGTTAATTATAAGAATTTATTGTTGAAGCTCTCACATTTTTACCCCAAAAGTTTAAAAGAAAATAATTCAACTAATTATTAAATTAACACGAATTATTGATAAATTGAGAGCAAACTATACTATTTTATAATAATCTTAACAGAAATATTATTTTCAAATTATATTTATGTTTATATATGTTGAGAGAATTAATGTTGATCTAAATTTTTGTCTTTAAGTTAAAAAAAAAAAAATGAAGAAAAACGAAAATGAAAAAGTGACGATGAGTTTAAAACATAAAACGAATGTACAGATTTTTAAATGAAAATAAGAACATACAAACAACGATTCCGAATCCCAAGATAAATATACAAATATTGTGAAATGATCGTGCCAAGATGATTCATTAAATGCTCTCATAAAGTTCTATAAAAAAAATCATTTTAGATCCAAGACTTCATTAGATTTGCATACACAGCACAGATGATGATGATGATGATAATAATAATATACTCGGACGTTCCTCACTTCCTTTTATCAGTAAATCTAGATGCTCAAATCAATTGCAAATGTTGTACACTAAAAACAAACTAGTAATAAAACACAATCTGCTGCTACTCATCAAAAATGCATACAAGTTGAACTCTGGGATGTGATACAGCATCGAATAAAAATGTTGTTGCATACGCAAAACATTAATTTACAGATGCGTAATCAAATTTTTACAAGAATTTCTCTATTATATTTGATTTTCCTCAACATATTACACATACGAGAGTATTATTTTATTGAAAATGAAAATTTTCATCGCCGCCTTCCCAATACTATATCAAAAATTTTCTAAATAAAATATCTCATCCACATTTTTACTCGTTTATATTTTTAGTGCGTATGCAAAAATATTTTGGCTGTTTGAAATGTTCTTGTTTAAATTTTCTTGAAATAGGAAGAAATATGCTGAAATAGATTTTCAGTGGATATTTTTGGTGATACAAAACGCACACGCAATCCAAAGATAGAACAAAAAATGTATTTTCTTGCTAAAAATGATTTTCCTGC
Source organism: Xylophagus ater (assembly GCA_963422695.1). NCBI lineage: Eukaryota > Metazoa > Arthropoda > Insecta > Diptera > Xylophagidae > Xylophagus > Xylophagus ater. Next base: position 8,508,418 of record OY730478.1, read on the forward strand.
AGTACTCTTTTCTGGGGAGGAGGAAACATATTCATGATGACTAATGAAATTCTGTTCAGTCTTTACGCGGCATTTATTGTTATTGTTAAATCGAAAGAATTTCTATTTTCTATTAAAATTCAATTCTTATTGTTTATTTTTATTTGAATATTTGGATTTAAATCAAAAATAATGTATTTTATGAATTTAGAAAACAAAACTCACAAAAATCTGTTAATAATTACTATAAAGGAACTCCCTAATGGTCAGTTTCATTAAGCACACGATTAGTTTTTAAGCTTCAATTCCTATAAACGTGATCAGTTCAGCAGACTCGTCCAAACAGTCTGGCAATTTCAATTAAACACACAAAACCGATGATTAAAAGCAAGCCTCCATTGGTTTCTGTCAACTGTAGTGGGTTTTCTACTTTGGGATTATCTTGTATATTCGCAGCAATTATATTCCACAAAAAATGATGAAGTCTTTCTAATCATTTCTTCAAAAAAAAGTATAATTTTAAAGGTGCTAAAATATGCTAGTCAAATTTGGTCTTCGTACCATAAAATACACATTGACCGAATTAAGGTTCATTAGCGAAGATTCGTTCGCTTTGTTCTTAGAAATCTTCCTTAGAGCGATGTTATCCATCTTCCTCCTTACTGCAATCGTTTTAAGCTCATTAACCTATAGGCGTTGATGCCGTAAGCATTCATTAAATTTTCGTTGGTGCCATGGAGTCTTCAACCGTCCTAGAACATTTAAAATTAAAAATGAAGCCGTACTCTCTAAGAACCATTAGATTATTCGTTATCGGCAACCATCTCACCGATTATAGAAGGTTTGAACCTTTTGCAAGAATGCTATAAGGTGTTAAAATTAATTCTGCACATTTCAATTCAAGCAGAAGCTGAAAAGTCTATTATTCATTGTATCGTCGTGTAATTGTAATTAGATTGGTGTTATATCAGTTGTTGACCATATGTACTTTTCTAATGTGACTAACACAATATGTAGTTTATTTATTTATACGTACTACATTGTTTTGTGTCGGTAATTGGGCGGTGGGTTCATGGTGGCGATTCACGATGGTATTTTGTTTTTTCTCCCCTTTCTACTAATTTACCTCTGTGTTGCATTAATATTCTTCTAACTCGTTCCACCCTCCCGACACTAAAGATGATAGCATATACTTTCCACTCATCATTTATTCGATGTAATTATGAGTGATATCTTGCATTACTTATGTAATAAGCATATCAAAAACAATTAAAAAAAATAATAATTCTATTAAACTTAACATGAAACGCATGAATAACTTTAAAATGAATTACGGAAACATTAAAAGTTACTTACCCAGCTAAATATTTAGAATAATTTTAGTATGGCTAATATATTTGACAAAAATTTTAAGACTCAGACTTAAAAATATAACTAGGACACTTGTTAGATAATTTTCAAATTATAATTCATAAGAATGGCGCCAAAAAAATTAATCTTCATAATAATTATCTAACGTTAATTTAATTTGCTAAAAACACTTTTTCCAAGAATTCATTCGTTTCAATTCGGTCAATATCAAATCTTAATTATCCAATTTGAAAATTTGTCAACGATAAATTTTGAATTTGCCGAATAAAATATGTTCTATTTGAAAAAAGTAAACAAGATTCAACAACAAAAAATTCTTCAAACTACCCAAACTACAAGAAATTATAAAAGCTTATAAATTTAGTGCCAACAAAAGCCAAGATCAATGACCTGAAATTTCTTTTAAATGAAAGGAAAAATTTTGTTTTTCTTTTATTTTTATCGTTGTCATCTTTTCTTGTCTTTATTTTTTTTTTTTGCTTCATCCAAAATAAAAATCAGCCTGACTCTAAAAATCAGTGCTCCCCATACAAGCAAAAAGAACGACTAACCAAAATTCGTTTACCATTTAAAGTCTGCCTTATCCGAATTAAGAATTTTCTAAAAAAAGTTTATTTTTGAAAAATCACCGAAAAAGCTTTCTTTTGCTAAAAAGAAAAAAAAAAGCACGTGGATTTTAAATATATTTCTACTTTTTTTTTTTGGCATCGAACACCAAAATTTTATATTTCTCTTCAAAAGAACAGAACAAATGTTCATGTCTTTCGACAGTTTATTGTCAATTTCATATTTTGTAGCTAAAAGCTAATAGTCTAATTTATTTTTTCTAAATTTATTTAGTTCTATAAATATTCTTTGAACTAATAAATAAATTAATTCAGTTATCAGACAATTAGTCATTTTCTTAGTGAACTTATCAATTTATTGAAATAACGTAGAACTTGCATTCTTTACTTATAATCCTATCCAATTTTTATTTTATTTTAGCTTCACTCATCTCTACCATCAAATTCTAGATTTTTGTGATAAAAATATGTATCTCAAAAAGTCTTAAACTTTAAATGTATCAATTTTTTCGTAGAATTCTTCATATTTGGAAATTCCCTGAAATTGGAAAATTGTATTCTCAAAAAAAAACATACTAAACGTCTATTAGTCTAAGGTGAAAATTTTCCGGGTATTATAAATCAACAATGAATTTCTCGACTTTAAAATAAATTATTGGTCAAGTTTATTAAAGAATATAATTTTAAATGCAGATTTTTAAATTCTAGAATTTTTTTTCAACACAGTTGCCAAAAAATTCATCAATTTTTAAACATTGTTTACTACTGCATATTGTCCTTTTCTTTGTATTCCAAATATGTAGTCCTTAAAGTTAAAAGGAAGACACGAAAATTTGGCTATTAACATCAATTTTCCAAAAAATATTCAGATCAGAAAATATTTTGTTTTGATTGCTTCTCTTCCTGCCACAATGATTGCCCTAACATAATCAAATTTTGTGATCCTCAAATTAAAAAGTTCGGAAAATTATTTTTAAAATAAGAATAAAGAAAATCTTTTAAATATTTTGACTCTTTAAGTGCATACATCTTTATATTATTGGATACCCGTAACGGTCACAAGTCAATGAACCTTTTTATATTCAAAATATTGTACGTTGTATAGTATTGTATTGTATTGAAGGGGCCCGCACAGTTGCAATGATTACAACTGATTATTCATTTAGTTCTTAAAATATCCAAAATATAAGAAGTACTTATAGATTTGTTCGGTCTATTAAAGATTTTCTCTCGATCCTGTTTTCTGAATACTAGAAAATATAGTTCAATTTTTAATCGTTTTACTATTATATTTAGTATTTTAATTCCGAATAGACACTCGAATGAATCATAAATGAACGCTTCTGTATTCTTGTGTCCTATATCGTTTCAACACTCATCCAATATATGAATGTAAATACACTGTTGACATATTTGAGTCATTCACAGGAATGTTTCTTATGTGCCAAGTTATCAGATTTAATATCTTTTAAAATGTCAACAAGAAAAATTAACAAAAAAAAAAAGAAAAGAAGAAAAACGACAAAACGGCTACACATTCGACGAATCTTGGAAAATTCAAACTTAAAAGAAGTCAAAATAGAATTTTACACTAAACAGCCCACTTTTTTGTATCTTTATTTTTTTCGAAAATCTTAACATTTGAAATTTTTAACTTAACAAAAATGGTCGTGTCCGACCGGCTTTCCTGAAAATCAAATTTTCTCTGTTTTTCATGTTGTATCGAAATTATTTTCGAAAAAGAGATTTTTTTGTCAATAAAAAAATATTTATTTTCTAAACCAAAATTTTCTTGTTTTTTTCCGATGTTTTTCTAATAAAATGAAAAACGACTAAATTTAAAATAAATATTTATAATTTTTAAAACAAAAGAATGATTTGTTTTGTGAAAAACTACTCATCCATTTAATTTGTTGGAAAATTTCCATTTTTATGGCAACAATCTAAGTCGATTTCATAACAGGATATACACATTAAAATTTGCCAGGATTCTGGAAATATCTATAATAAATCTAAATCTAAATCATCAAATTCGTAAAGGGCTCAGTAGGTTTTTTATCTTCACGTATAGACGCATGTTCCATGAGCAAAAGGGACTCATATCTGTTTTCCAAAGTAGAAAAAAATTCATGTCATGGAGATGAGACCTTCCATGCGGTGTGGCAGAAATTCAGTTTTTTGTGTCTTCTGAACAATTTGAAAAAATCGACATGAGCCCTTTTCAATTTTGAATCGTTTGTTTTGGATTAGGATCTTCTTTAAATTTCGAGCTGAATTTTTAGACAATAATTTCATAAAATTCTTGCTGAAGATCGATCCCGCCAAAAATCCTTACGTACAAAACTGGATCTTTAATGGAAATATTATATTTTCTTTAATCAAAAATATTGTATTTGCAATGATCAAATCTCTGATTAACGCCTTAAAGGACATGAAGTCAATTATTGGATGAGGTCGTTTTTTTTTTGTTTTTCATGAGAAACAAAAACTTTATTAAACATAATATTATCCATTTTTATCGATGATCTTTTACCATTTACCTGGCAGGCCAATCATTCCGTGAGTATAGAACTTCTGGATTTTCAGGGCGAAAAAACCGAGGCAAGTCGTTTTCACAGGCTTTTCTTGCATAAAGTGAATTTCTAAAATTCTTTCGTGCCTTTTCTTTTTTTTCAATCATAGAAAATATTAATTGAATAATATTTAATTTCCAATAACCTAAGAGAAATAGGCCTGGAGGAGGTGCTTTAGAATGGGAGGTTAACCTAACTATTGCACCAAAGAAAAGTGGGTACAATAGATCTTAAGTTCGCAGTACAGGAACAGCCTAAAAATAATATTTAATTTCCAATGTAGTACATTTTTCGCTACACAATATTTCGGTTCCAAAATATAATTAGTTTGGATTATTTTCTATAATTTATTAACGAAAGCTCATGGCTCTTGAGTAATTTATGTTTTGATAAATAAAATCATAAATTAATACCTTTTTTTTTTTGGGTAACTAAAGTTTTGACAAAATATTATTGATTGTTTCCTGATTTTATTATTATCAATAATTCATCCGAAATGCGTTGGAGAAAGTATTCTTTTTTTTTTGAAAATTTTCTTGGACACATTCCAAATGAAAATGTTCTCATTTTCTCTCAAAATTTTTAAAATTGAAATAATTACAAACACAAAATAAATTTTCTTTTAATCACATCGAAAAAATCAACAATGCCAAAATTAGATTTGATTTAAATTAAATTTATTTCATTTTTATTATTTTTATAAAAAAAAAGAAAAAGAAAAAAACAGCATCTAAAACTTAAAAATATTCTTTCAATTAAAATGTTGGTGTTAATTTATTAAAAATCGCGAAAATTCTTTGAATGTTTTAAATTAGATAAAAGAAAAACTTTACATAAAAAAAGCTCATCAAATCAAATATTTTCTTTTTATCTTTTTTTTTTTTTTTTGTTGATTTTCTTAAAGAAAATATCTTTTTCTGACTCATTTTTGATGCTTTTCTAAATCGTAGATTTTATTTTTATCATAGTCATATGGTCACATAAGGATCATTATTATTTAAAATAATAAATAAAAAAAATATTCAATGCCAGATAAAATGATTACTGAGGTCACTATTCGCGCATTAAAAAGCTTTACAAAATCATAACATTGACTCGTAAAATTAAAAAGTCCCTCAATTATTATTAATTCAAGTATATTTTTTTTTTTATTCATAATTATTGATCGCTTCATATCATAACCACTCCGATTATTCAATTTAAATTTAATAATAACAATTTACTCATCTTCTATGTTGATTTTCCAATAGCCTTTACTTTTGAAGTACGTATTAATGAGGAAATTTCAATTCCACTATCATGAAAAGCGCGTTTTTATTTTAATTATTAGTAATATTCGATTAGTTTGGTTCTCAGTTTTTAGTTATATTTGCTAGAATCTCCTTAATTTTTGATTGTAGTTTAAAGTGGCTGAATAAAATCCAAATCCCTCGGAATAAAAACTTCCGCAATTGTATTTGTTGAAATTTAATTTTAGTCGTGTTTTCTTTTTTTAAACTTTCTTTATATCCGATGAAGAAAATGTTACATGAAAATATTTCGTAAAAGACAGATCCATTATTCGATTTACTTACATATAAATATGTTAAGTGTAAACGACCCTGCCTGTAGTGTATTTCAGTTAGCTGCTAGTGATTATCACTAGGGCACGGTTGATTAATTGGTTTTCGAGGTTAGTGAATAATCGAATAATTGATGATCTTAAACCAATTAATTCCTTCCTATGATAATAGCGAGAACTTAAAATTAAACAAAAATTACTGCTTACAAAGAGAAGTAAATTATTAAATGAAAGAAAAAGAAAAAGCGTAATAAAAATAAAAGAGAAAATATTCTCTTAAAAATATATATGATCCTTGACAAATTTCATAAGAGGTGCCATGCGTTACATATATTTTGAATGTGTTTTTGTAATTTGTTTTTTTTTTGTACTTATTCTCGTTTTTTTACTAACTTTCCATACTTTTCCATTATAGGATTTTTCTTCCCAAATTTATTCTGTTTTGTTTCTCTTAAATAAAAGAATTATTCAGTTTTCGTTTGATTATTCAAAATATTGGAATAATTCTGTTTACTAAAGTAATCGATTATTCAAACCATGCCCTAATTATCACCATAGCGATAAATTCGAATATCACCTAAACATAATTTAAATGTGATAGTTCATTAGCTGTCACTTCATATTTATCACTTGAATCACAAATTGGAAGAAGAGAATATAAGCGACAAAAATGCAAAAAATGTGATATTGTGAAACTTTTTTATATGAAGACCCAAGGCAACAGGAAAAGGGATCAAGTATCAAGCTCTATATACCTTCTGTGACCTCTGGTTTTTCTTAACAAGTGGAGGAAAGGAATACATACAGGGTGACAGATGGATACCGATTGTTCTGATGGCTAAACTGAGTTTGAGTTTGCTAGACTTATTCCTTTTCCTTTTGTTAAGGAAAATATTTATTCTATTACAATTTATCAAAATTAAGAGAGCTTAGAAATTTTTTGGAAATCGACTGAATCTCATTGTCTTCCGAACCATTCAATTAATAATATGGAAAAGAAGTTTTCTAAATTTTAATTATGTCTCGACTTATTTTGGGTGTTTGAGACTCATGAATTTTTACTTTTCGCCCTAATTAATGGTTCCCAGGTTCTAGGATATATTCAGTTAACAAGTGCATAGTTCGAGATGTACGAGGTGTATTTTTCTTGTATCTAGAATTTTTATAATATTCAAATATAGAGCAAGTAATGATGTGTTCATATCGCTTTTTATTTAGTTTTTTTTCTTGTCGATGTTTTTCTTTCACCATCATGTATTTTCTTTTGCTAATTTGTGTCTATATGACTTTTGAATGAATCATTTTCTACAAATAAAATTTTCAAAAAAAATTTTCTCTCATATGAAAAATCGTGATTTTTCCGTTCGTGTTTTGCCGACCAAAAAAAAAAGTTTTCTTTTTTTTTACATACAACTATTTTAACTTTATTAGCTCGCGTATATATTGTCGAAATTTTAGAATAACGAGTAATTCATGGATTTTAGATTGCGCAGTTCACTTTAATTATTGTTTTCTTTATTTTACCCGAATTGTAAGTTGTATTTTGTACAGGGCAAAAAAAAAACTTCATCGTTTTCCTATTTTTAATTAATTTTCTACTGAAAAGTTTTTCTTTTTCTTTGGAAAATTGTTTACAAGAAGAGGATATTTCTAGAAAAGCGGGTATTTAGACAAAATAGAAGAACTGCTGTTCAAAAGAGATCATATCAAGTCATTGAACTAAATTCAATTTGTTTTATTTTATTCATTAATATTTTCTTTTATTTAAATTTAAAATAGGTAATTGTAGTTCATTAGTTCCTGAAAGAAATTTTTTTTTTAGTATGTATTAGAAATTATTTAGAGTATGAGATTTTTTCTAGTTTCTTCTGTAGACGGAAAATTTATCCTCATTACTGATAACAGGAAATCCAAAAGAAAACCTTGTAGAAATTGAGGATTTCCTTACAAATATCTGATAATGGAACAATAATAAATCAAAAGGTTATTGCGGCATCCATTATATCTCACCCTATATTATGATCATTTAGAACCTGACCTCACAGAAGATAAGGACGTCATCTGAATGGATGACAACGAAACACATATATGAAAATCTCAGGAAAACATTTTTATTTTCACTTAATGTCGACATTAATCAAAGAATGTTAATGAAAAAAATATATAATTTTTCAAATTCATTTCAAGAACACACAACGACTATTGCCAATGAAATTTTCAAGAAAACTCTTTTTTCCAAATGAAATGAAATCAAAGAAAAATATGCACAAACATTTTGAATCAAAAAAATATGCAAAAATTTGAATACAAGGAATTTTTTTGTATAAAATATAAATCTTAAAAAGAATTCTTTATTTGATCGAGGGATTAAAAGTCGGATAATATTGTCTTCTCAAGATTTATATATTATTTCTTTTCTTTTTTAAAAAAATTAAATTAAATATAAGAAGGATAAATATTTAAAGAAAAAAAAGATTTGGCGATCTATTCAGGAAATATTTCCATTACTAGAAGATGAAAGAAACATCTCTTAATAATTTGTCAGACATACAGATATAAAATTTTGGAAATCGTTTTGAGGATCTCGAACGTTGGAAATTCGGCTACTATAAAGGAACAAACAAATTGCAATTCGGAAAATAGATGCATCCATTTTTTTAATTGATTGTTTCCATTATAAAAGAAGTTAGTCACAAACAAGGTTTTCTAAATTTATTCATTCATTTTAAAAAAGAAAAACATATAAACTAAATCTCACAAAAAAAAAATGTTCTCGTTTTTATATTTATTATATTTTAATATAATTTTTTCATTCGAAAAGAAAATTCAAATCATCAAAAAATCCAAGACAAACGAATCTCTCTGAATTTTCCGTAAAGCAACTATTTCCGAGTTTTACAAAAAAAAGAAGAAAAGAAAAACTTCTTCAAAAGATTTCCCTGTAAAATTATTGTAGAGAATCTTGAGTCTTTTACGTGTTGTGTGAGATTCAGTCTTCGGAAAGTATTAGCCTCGTGAACATTATTATTAAATTTTCTTTTGGAATCTCAAATGTTTATATTCGTGACGGAATGAAAATCTTGAATATCGTCTATGTTGACAATCGAACAATATACAAATCGTAATTCGTTTTTCTAAAAAAAAAAAAAATAATAATAAATAAAAATATAAGAAAAGAAAATAGATTTTATTTTCTTAGAAGAAAATCTTGTGCGTTGAAAAATTAAGAAAAAAAATTTTTTTGTTTAAAAACGTGTGTAATATGGAATTTAGTAAAGCTAAAAAGGCACAGAATTACTAATTAATTTATTTAATTGAATTTGAATTTGATTTTTCATTAATTTTCTTTTCTGTATTTTAATATATTTTCTTGAATAGAAATTTTTTTTTTTTTCGTCTTTTTGTTACATAAGGCGATTGAAAAATTTTCCAATTTACTTGTAAATACTATTAAAAATTGGAATTAAATTGGTTTTAATACTAAAAATAATATAAACATAATTTCAATTGAAATTCAAAAATTCCAAAATAGATTTTTCGTGCTTTTCCAAAAATCTAAAAGAAAAAAAATAAATGAATTTCAAATTTTCCAATAAGAAATCGATGTGATTTTTTTTAATTAACTTTTAAAAAGAAAATGAAAAATTAGAAAATATGAAATGGAATTTTAAGTCGATTTGAACCAAATCGTAGCAAAAAAAAAACATAGAAATAACATACGATTGAGTGCCAATCGAATGAAACGATTCCACTCCTGATGTTTCCTTTTCTTTTGTTAATTCTTTATAATTTTGGAAAAAAGACAATTTAAAGAACAATATTTGGTAAATAATCTAATAGAATCAATTCTAATTAACACAAAATCGTGTCCCTAATAATATTCTCCTCTTTGGCGCAGCTACTCATTTAAAGCCTTGAACTAAAACTATTTTCAAGAACTAATTTAACATGAAATTAGTTCTAAATTCCATGAATTTTATTTTACTTTTGGTAATTAAATTCTACTTAAAATTAGAATTATAAAAATTTAATTTCATGGAAAGAAAATTATGAAATTAATGAAAAACTCAAATTCTGATATCTTTTTTTAAGAAAACATTAAAGTGTGAAAAAATAAACAAATTAAATAAATTTAAATTTTATTAAAAGTAATTAAAAAAAACAAAAACAAAATGTGTGATAGTGCTGCAATAATTTCCCAGCAAAGTAATCTTCATAGCTGTTGGATTATATACAGTATGAACAATTTGAATATTTTCTATAATTAATTATAATTTATTTATATTCTAAATAGACTTTTAGACGGTCAAATAAATTAAACACTAAATCAGTATGAAGTTTACTTCTTCGAAGTAATTTGCTTCAGAAAAAATTGGAACCCTTAAATACTACGCGGCAGTGCGTTCAATATAGTTCTACCAATTTAAAAGAATGAAATGAAAATCTGCTCAAACTATTATCTTTATAAATATTTAAACAGATTGAATACAAAAATGATTGTATTAATAAAAAAATCGGTATATGAAGTCGAATTAAGTTTGGGCTTTGTTTTAAAGATTTAATTAATTCTATATTTATAAGTATTCCAAAGAAGAAAAGTGTTTTGTTATATCATTTTTATAGAAAATTATTTTCGTAATATGAATTAAAACTTCCTCGTTTCTTTTTTCAGCTAAAAGTCAAGGAAAAGAACGTTTAACAGTAACAGAAACTCAAACAACCAGTTTACCAGAAGATCATCCATCAACGTCTGTAACAACAGCTGATGATTTAGATAATAATAGTGATTCATCATTAGATCTTGATACAATGCATCTTATGTTAGATCCAGAATTACAACCAGAAACGCCAGATCCGAATAGTCGACTATCACAGGAGATCTTTCAAGAACATAAAGATTTAGCTAAAGAATACTTAAAAGTTGAAACAGAAATAGCATACGTGACAAAACATAAAGAAGAATTACTGGCATCAATGGATCCAATTGAAAGGCAAAAACGTTTAGATATATGGCAAAAATTAGTTGAAAAAGTAATTATATGATTTTTATTTCAATTATTTTGAAATTTAAAATTTCTTTTTTTTTCGATTTGAAATTTAGGAAAGTCTTCTTGGTCTACAAAGTTGTCTTAAAAAACAACTAGAAGCTATTCAAGCAGCACAAAAATCAAATACTACAGAACAAGTTTCAAGACAAGATAATAATAATCAAACACAACAATCGGCACCAACAAATCAAGCTGAAAATGATGGTTGGGTTTATATTCCATAGAATCAAAAATTGTATTGTATTAGATTTTAAGTATTCTTAACATGTTCGCGGGCTTGAGTGCTATAGCATTCATTTTTTCACTATGATGCCAAATGAGATGAGATTTTTACTGTCCGCGAACGTATTAAACGGATTCGACTGAATATGAGAATGATTGCAATGCAAACGAACCAAAAAGAAAACAAAATGTATGTTATTCAATTTGTTCTTCAATTTTTATGTATATATTGTGAATAGTTTTATATATTATAATTAAAATTCATTTTAGGAATTAAGATTAATATGTTTGTTATAAAAAAGAAAAAAAAATCTTAATAAAAAATAAATTAAATTAAAACTTCCCATGTTTTAAGCACTTAACACATTGTTGATCGGCAATTTTACACAGCAACTATTTCATTTCACCGGCTATTATTTCGTAATTGAATGTGGAAGTATAACATTATAAATAATATCATCACTGTCCTCCGATAAACCATCACTTTCCGAATCACTACAATTTATTTCGATATCACTCGGACAATCAGATAAAGTATCCGTGTATAATTCATTGAATATTATTTCACTGTTACTGAACTACTATAATTGTGTTAAAAACCTAAATAATAAGAAAAGTATTTTTTTTAATAGATCGGAGTCGACTAAACACGATCATCAAAGCTTTTGCAATATTCTATATCGCCCTGGGTTTCATAAATTTAAATAGATAATGCAAATGCAATGACGAGTTAACTCGTTACCCGTCAACGATGTGTTAATATTGTTACTAAAACGTTATGAATTAGTTTAGTAGGATCACTAAGTAACTAACAAAGTATAAATCAGAAATTTGAGCCATAAATTAGGAGTTAATATCTTGCAACTTTGAAGAGAATGTTTAAAACTATACATTTTCGTTGAAGTGAAACAAAAATTTTCGAAAAAAAAATAACTTTATATATTAAAAAGCTTCTTTGGCTTGAAAATATTTACATTTCATAAAAAAACAAAACAAAAATAATATCATTCAAAACAAAATTGGCTACTTTTAGTTAATAATTAAATATTATGAAAGACTTTCATTATAAAATCGATGAAGTAAATATTTGTTTTAGAATTTGTGGTAACATTGATAAATCCATACAAACATAACTATGACCAGCTGGCATTTTTGCATTTATCCTTAAAAAAAAAAACACAATTTTAATAATGAAAATTTCAAAATCCCAACAAATCAACACAAACTTACAATTCAGCTTCCTCTCCTATACTACCAATAAAAATAAAGTAACCTTGTACTTTTGGTTCGCCCTTCATTAAAGCATCCGATAAATCTTTCGGATGAATACCATATCTTGCTAAATTAGCATCACTTAAAATAATCACAATTGAATTTTCATTATCTTCTTTTAATATCGTATCGATAGCATTCTCTGTTGCTCGTAATGTATAATCACCGGACCAACAAAATTGTGAATGCGCATGCATCATTTTTATTGTTTCTAAACGTTCTTTATCATTTTTCGGTGGTTTACCTTCGCGTACAAAAGGAATATCATAACCTTCTCCACTATGTCCAACAATATCGTATACAATTTTTGATTCATATCCTTCAAATGCTTCCATAACCATAACGGCAGCTTCCAATTCTCGATCTAAACGTCCATCATAACCATTAAATCTAAACAATTTTTTTATTAAGCTAAAAATTCAAATTTTTTTTGAAAATAATATTTACCTGTACATTGAACCTGAAACATCAACAACAAATTTAAGCCTTTTTGGTTTTTCTTGAACTTGTTCAGACCATGGACTTGCATCTGTACGTTTTCTATAAATATTCTTTTCGCCAGTTATTCCTTCAATTAATCTAGTATCGTCTAATTCACCGGAAGTTTGATATTTTTGCCAATGTCGTTCTTTACTTTTTGTTTGAAGTGCACTTAAAGTCGCTTTTAGCTGTTGAACTTGTTTCCTATTTGGTTCACTGAATTGTGCATAAATTTTATAATCATGCGGTGACATACGAATTTCTTTTAATTTTTCTTCAAAAGCTTTTCGATTCATTTCACGAGCTGCTTTTTTCACTTCTTCTGGAATATCATCTTTTTCAGCGTCCGATAACTGATGAACAGTATGACCAGCATCTAAACGATAAGGACCACCTTTACCACCTAAACCAGCAGTATCTCTACCACCAGTACCACCAGCCCAAGTATTTCCACCAACATGCGGTTCATTTTTCGGATCAACTTTACCATGCTTTGGTGCACTAACATCCAATCCACTTTTCCTATCAATACTCAATTGAATTTCCTTTTTCTTTCGTTCAGCATATAATTCATTTTTCGCATACGTTTCTATATTTAATCCATGTTTCAATAATACTCCTGTAACTTGTTCGAGAATTTCTGGTGAATATTTATCAAAATCAAGCACATTTCCGACCAGTTCAGACATAGATTCATTTGGAAATTTCTCCAGATGCTTGACAATATTTACAACCTCACGTGTCGAATATGGATAATTAAGTAATCCTTCATCGGCCATTGATCGTAACTCACCAAATGCATTTACCAATGTAGCTAGAGTTTTTTCTGGGACCGATGGTCCATATTGTTGTAAAAGGTAAATTTCAGAATCAGGTGATGGATTATCAATTGCGTGACAACTAAACACATCTCCTAAAGATGCAAAGAAATCATTTCCTAAAAATGGAAAGCCAGGACGATTTGCAAGAACGATTATACGAAAATTTGGATGAGTTTCTACTAAATCGTCGGTTCCATTGTTTGCTTCACCATGAGGAACAATTTTACGACCATCCGATAAAATCATTTCACCATTTTCAACAAGAGTTCTTAAAATACAGGTAACATTAACTGGTGCCTTATCCGCTTCATCAATAACCAATACATGGCCATTTTTTACTGCTTTTACCAGAGGGCTATCTTCAAATATAATCATACCATCTCGTAATGTGGATTGTACTGTTAAACTATGTACCGTCGTGTCACGATGTAACTGAAGATATTCTCTTGGTTTATTCATTAGTTGAAGTAGTTTATCGACAAGCTTATTTTTTCCTACACCTTGATTTCCAACCAAAAGCAAATGATCTCCTAATAAAAAGTCCTGTAATAATCTTTCTAGTAATTCTACATGCTGCGGTACTTCATAGAACAGTGTACTAGGAACTTTCGTTTCAGCGTCTGTATTAACAATTTCCATTTTAGTATTTCCAATTTTTAATAAACCATCTTTAATTTCAATCGATTTTTTCCCTTTCGACGTTGATTTCGGTTTCTTTATACCAGCTTTACTAATTGCATTTTCGAGAGCGGCACGTGGAAGAGCTGGTAAAAATTTCGCCAAGAAAGTATTTTGTATAATTTCATAAACTGAATTTAAAAGACTTCCATCTCGATCCCGATCACTTGGTGGATAAATTGACATTCTATGAGCAATTTTTAACAGTTGTCGAGTTGATAATGTTGATGCTAAATTTTCTAATATTGGATCTTTTGATTCTTGTAAAATATGAGATAATTTGACGATTTTATGAATACTATTATCTACATCACCATATAAATTTTCAATAATTTTATTTTCTTCTACTTGATGTAAGGGCCGAATTTCCAAGAATAAAAACAAACTTAAGATTTCAGAACTTAACCAATTCGTTGTTGAATTTGTAGTTGATGGTTCTGCTAAAGCAATGATTTTAAATGAATCATGAATTGGTAAAATTCCTTTTAATTCGAGTTCTTCAGATGTTAATCCCTCCGCAATTAGCTCATTATAACGATCACGCCGTAAAAGCGTTGTTCCATCACATAATTGTAATTCGCGATCATGAATTAATCTGTAATTTTAATTTTAATATAAAAAAAAACAATATTAAAGAATTAATAATCTATCACCTTTGTAAAACAGTTGCTGTACTTTTATGAAGACGATTTATACCATCCAATATTGCAATCCTACCATTTTTAGCAGCCCGAACTAATGGTGCATCTCTCCAAATTGTATCTCCATCACTTGTTGTCACCCTTTGTTGTATTAAATCTCTTGATGTCATATCTTCATATATAGCCATTGGTTCAATTGATTGTCCTAACCAATTGACTAGTTGATTTGAAAGAGTAGATTTTCCAACACCTTTTGGACCTAAAGCAAAAATATTTTAAAGATAAAAAATATGAAAATATGTCAAGCAAAAATGTTTGGTTACCAATTAAACAAATATCACCAACAGAATACATTTGTATCATGGATGCAAGCATTTCTCTTTGATATTCGATATCTACAAATGATGACTTATCTAAAGTCTTTTCTTTTTTACCTCCATTTACGATAATTGTATTTTTATTTATTTGAAATTGAATTTTATTTGAATCAAGTCTTTTTCGTTCAAGTATGTCTATGCCATTATTTCTAAAAATTTGAATATCAAATGATTGAAGAAGTGATTTAATACGATCAAGATTTTCTCGTTGGAAAGTTGTTTTATACGGATACAAATAACATAGAGCTTCATGAACACTTATATCAGGATTTTGATTCTTTAAATAAAATGTATTTTAATTGAATTAATTTTATTTAAATATTAATTATTATTTTACCATCATTTTAGCTAATATTTTAATATTATCAATTGGAAAATCGGGAATATTTGATGTTGAATCCGATGATAAAACGGCCAAACCAAATGAAACCAGTTTTTCTAATTTCTTCTCATCTACATTTGGAGCAATTTCTCGAAGTTCAGATAAGATTTCCTATTAATTTGTAATCATTATGTAAACTAATAACAAATTCAAAATGAACTTACATCATATGAAAAGTGTGATATATGTCGAGATTGAAATCTGGATCGAAGTGGAGGATCTAATGGTGTACCTTTATACTTCTGTGTTGGCAAACCTAATGCGATTACACGAAAATCTTCTGAAACTCGTATAAGACCCCATTTATCAAGTTCTTCTTGGCTATAAGTCTACAAAAATGAATAGCTTAAGAATTTTAACGTATTACTTAAATTATATTAAATACTTGTAAAAGTTTATCATATCGTTCTGGTGACATTAAAAACTTTCCATTTTCTAAATGCATTTCACGATTTTCTAATAAATTATTTAAAATCGGAAGAACATTTCGTTCTGCATGTTCAACACCATCCAAAATTAGAATTCTACCATTTACAGCAGCACGAACTGCACACTATAAACATAATTATGTTGAATTTTAAATTTTACAAAAATATATTTTACCTGATCATGAAAAACAGCAGCTTTATCTTTAATTTCTCGTCTTTGTTTAAGGTCACTTTCGGTGGTATCCCGACTTAGTGCGATATATTCAAGTTCCCGTTGTGTTAATTCCAAATATTGCAAAGCTAACGAACGACGCAATGATCCCGGATAACCCAATAAAAACATATCCTGTTTAAGATTATCTTTTTGCATCATCCATCTTAAATGATGAAGTGCTGATTGCGTCAGCTCAAATTGACCATCTTTATTAGTTTTTACTAAAAAAAATATTTTCAAAATAAAATTATCAAACGATTTTATAAGATTTACTATATTTTCGGGGTACAAGTTCAGGAACTGATGGCGAATTCAATTCTTTTGTTACATCTCCAATTTTGATATGACCTTTGCTCTTCCCTAATTTACTACAAAATGGATGAGTAATTTGATTATTTAATTTTATCACGAAATTAGCCTTTCGCAAAATTGAAAGTCTAGAGGGTAAAAACCATCCTGGCATGGCCATTGTGCCGATTTTTTATGGATATTTATTTAAACACAAGAAGGAACAATGAACAACAACACAGCCGAAATTGACATTTAGAACTGTCAAGTACACATGTGTCAAAGAATGTTGATGGGAATGGGAATTAATCTTCTTTCTGGCAACATGAATCTAAAGAAATAGTATAAACGGTGTACGAGTGAAAGAAAGAATAAGAAATATATTTCCTATCTTTAGAAACATAAAATAAATAGATACAATTTATTTTTTATTATGTCATAGCAATGTTAATAACAAAATCAGCTGTTTAGTCTTTTAAATCAGCTGTTCGCATTTGTTTAATAAGAAATCGTTCCAATTTGAAAATAAGTAATAACTTTAATGGCATCAGAAGATTGCAAATTGAATGAAAGGTATTTTGTGAATTTGTGATATGAGCATCTTTTAAAAGAACAAATTATATTTCTTGAAATCGTAAACTAGATGCTTCGAAAAGTTTGACTCTACCTATGTTAACTTTCGTTCATAAACTATCCAGTATTGTGGAAGGACATCATTCGTCCAGTAAAACTGATTTTTGTATTGCTTTCTAACTTTTTAAAAGAAACTTTTCTTTCCCAAGGAAATGCTCAAAAAAGCAAATGAAAAATTAAAATCATATTCGCTTATCAAACTTTTTTTTTTATATATATAAATATTAATAAAATCCCACAATTTCGATTATATAAAAAACCACAATACAATTTCATATATTTTTTTTCACAAAACACGAAACTGAAACTTCCGTTCTCAGGATTTAAACTTTTGAAACCGAGTTGACAACTAGAAGTATTATATTTTTAAAACAGTTTTCCTAAAAAACAGTTACAAACCTTAAATTCTATTTGAAAAGAAAACGGATTAAATAAAAATAATTGACAAAAAGAAATAACACGAGGATCACAAACCGTTCCCGAGATATTCTAAAACAGTATCCAATTAGTAGATTTCTTATATTCTCATAGAACTTCTCTCAAAACATGTTATTTTCTGAAAACGGTCAAAACAATCGTCTTATCATGAATTATTATCACAAATTAAGTATTTTCTTTTCGCTTATATATTCTCAACGTTTCACAAAATCGGTGGGAAAACTGCTGATAACGAATCCGATTTTATAATATAAATCCGTGTGAGTTTCATGAAATAATCAGTTCGAACATATTTGCGCGCGCTATATGGTCATATTTTCAAAAAAAAAAATTTTTCTAACCGGATATCTCAATTAATTAAGAAAATTCATATTTATAAAAATAAATTCTTTAAGAAATTATTTCCGTTCACATGTTTTTTTTTTTTGTTTTTAGAAAATAGAATTTTTGATAAGAACAAAATCGTTTCTGGCAACCCTTAAAATTAATCAATTAATATTTTTGACGATTTTTACCTGAAGTGAAATTTTCCTCTTTATTTTCGTTATGAATTTCATTCGAAAGCTAAACTCAGTTTCTCCATTAAAACAGAACTTCTCACAAATAAAAGGAATGATTTTGATTTTTTAATACGACCACGCCTCTTTTGGGAAAAAAATACCAACGAAAAAATAAAATTCAAAAAGTCGTTTTTTTTTCGTTTTGGATTTCTTTTTCTTTTTGACTTGGTGGGCGTGTGCTTAATGGAGAGACTTTCAGAAATTACATTGGAAGTTTTCTAAAGGTGGGAAAAATTGGAATAATCTTTGAAAAATCTTACCTGTTTCAGAACGAATTGCAATCTCTCAAATCCAATTGATTTTGAAGGCGTTTTACGCATAAAAAACTTTTCTTATCATAAATTTAATGAATATTTACTAATAGAATAGAATAAAATCAGTAGCGTAACAATTAGGATTTTAAGAAGGACAATTATAATATATTTTCCACAATATTTTTCGAATTGGGACCTGTGATAGGATAGAGTAAAATTAAGGCGATAAAAATATTATGAATAAATATTTCAGTATTGGACTCTGAGCTCGTAACTTTTCTATAGCGAGGTAGGTACTACCAGAGGGTATATTAGTTTTGTCACTCCATTTGTAACACATCGAAATAATCGTCGTAGAAAGGTTTCAAGGGTATGGTCGTGAAGAGAATCAAAAGTTTTATCGATTTATTCATATCCATCTGTCCGTCCGTATACAAGATATCTCAGAAGTGCCTTATCCAATTTTGATAAAACTTAGAATGGGATTTCGTTAATCCTTAACTAGCTTTGGTATTGCATTTCAGCAAAATCGACAGAGGTAGGGCGAAGTTATTAGGAAAAACTAGAGTGACTAGAAAGTTTTGTCGTTTTTTATTTATGGTTTTTCGGATTTAATTGGAAAATTTGTGAATCAATTTGGCTTAAATTTTTTACATGAGTAACTACACAAATAGACGATACCATGTTAAATTTCAGTCAAATCGGTCCAAGAATAGTGGAGAAAGAAATTATCCTAGGAGAAATTAACTCTCTTCATAAAGTTTTTTTTGATGTACATTAAAAACTAATACACTGATTAGAATAGAATGCAGATTGGACTTCTGCCATTTTTTTAAATAATATAGAGAAACACAAGTTCGCCACAAACTAATTTCTAATAAGAGCCTTATTCCTCCTCATACATATTATTGAGGACAAATCCTAGACCCGAAACCTTTTGGGTTGTTCAAGTAATCAATGCAATCATAAAGACAATAGATAAAAGTGCACTAATTAAAATTAAATTTATTAATTACCCCGTATGCCAGGCTACCATATCCTCCACTGCTCCACTAGATTTCCTTATAGAAATTTATTGAATATATAAAAAACAAATGTTTCAAAAAGTGTTAATCAGACATCTTGTATTGGTTTCTTTGGTATTTCCTTTGATATTATAAAAAAATCTGTAAAACTGTGATTCACAATTAATAAATTGGAATTTAACATGATTTACCTAAAAAAAAAAAAAAATGGAATTTTTTGAAACTGTTCGAACTGATAGAAGCGAGTTTAGATCATTGATATATTTGTCATGAATGAGCATCGACCCCACCCTATCAATACTAGTATATATACTTAAAATACTAAATTGAAATCAAATTATTTCATAATTCAGATTTTTCGAAAGCGTTTTTAACAGTTTAATTTCAATGCAAGGATTTATCGTTACTCGAGAAAATTAGTTCTTTCAATAAGAAACTCGAATATAATTATTTTATTGCGTTCTGTTACTTAATTCTACAAAAAATTGTTTGTTAATTCACCTTTTTGATGTGCTACTAACAACTAGAACAATTTTAAATAAGGACTAAAGGCCTGGTATATAGTAGATGCATTATAGAATCATATTTGTTACGCACAGAAAAATTGTTAAGTTATTAGCTAGTTCTGGCAACTGAATAATAGTTGCATGACAAGAGAAAATTATTATAGCCAATAACTTAACAAATTTTCTTTGTGCATGGTTTGCACGTAATTATTTCCAAACATATTAAAGTCTCAAAGGTCTACACTGTAGATTCTACGCCAAGGCACACAATTAACTAAAAATAATATGATACACCTACTTCTGTTTTTACATGAACTTTTATTTACACGATTTTGATATGAATTAGAAAAAGGAATTTTATTCTCTTTTTGTTTTGATTTAACACGATCGACCCAAACTCTCAAAAAAGGAAAATTCATGCAGATATTAATAAATTATTAACAAAACCCTTAGCGAATTTGAAATAATAGTATTATCCCTGGTCCCAAAGGATACACCGTCATTATGACGGAAAGGATCTAATTTTCAGTGCAGATCTTACAATATTAAAGAGGGCGCACTAAATTGGCTTATCATTTTCTTATATACATGATTCCATTGCGGAACGAGGTGGAAAGATTTAACGTGATCTTAAGTGTTTAGTAGCCTCTTAGAGAATTCGTCTTAGCCAAAACATAAAGTCACAAGGAATAACATGTTATTTATTATTTGTCATATTATTTTATTTAAAATTCAGTTATTACACCTAGTCAATAGAAGACGTATACACCTTACCGTTGTAATTCGTGATGTATTTTAACATGATTCTTTAGAGATGTATTTATCCTGTAAAAACAGAATTAGGTGTAATATTACAATATCAATATTTATTTTAATTGAAAAAAGCTGAATATAGTTTAAAACTCATTTCTAATGACTTGGAATGATGATATTTAATCAATCTAAGAAAATTTTATATTTTTGGTTTAAAACATAACTCAGCAATCGGTGTGCTCCAAGATTTTGCTGGATGTACCAATATTTAATGGCTCCTATATTTGTATATTTTTATTTGTGGTGTCTTACAGAAGGCTGAAAAATGCCCAAGTGCTCCATTCAGGTTAAAACTTGCGTAGTTATGGTTTAAAATACATTTTTTGTGAAAATGACATTTAGAACCTGCTCTTGGAATAACATTAGATTATCTCTTAGAATTAATATAAAGAATGAAGACATGAATGTGGATTACATGCTTTAGTTTTTTTTAAAAAGCAGAGTTCGATAATATTTGTCAAACTTATCAAGTTCAACGATAAACGACAAGAAAATTAGTTATGCTCGCCAGAAGGGATATCCCTCTTTTGAGGTGAGTATATCTCTATAACTGGTGGTACAATGCCAATAATTGAGGTTACACTACATGTATAGTAAATAAATATTGAGTTTATGAAATCAATTTAGACTTCACCTCAAATTGTTACGACAAAATATAATGAACGTAAAAGAGTCGTTTATAATTGTATATATAGTAAATTGAAACTATTTACAACTATAAACTAAAATAAAATAATTGCGATCGCCAAAGATATGAGTTAATAAGAATCCTTAGCCACCGAATTTGGAAACTATGGAAACTATAATGCTGTATCAAATCTTCTGTAGTTCGAGTAAAGAAAAGCACCTCTGAATAATTGTCTTCTATATCTGATTCATTGATATTCATTTTATAATTAGTCACATAGTGATATATCAATTGGAAAATGACGTATTAATTGGGAATTAAGAGATTCCCATCTATTTCTCATAAAATTAATCATAATTCTGTGAAATGAAGAAAACATTCGATTTTTGTATAAGATTCATATTTTCTTAAATTTTCACAATAATTATTATAAACTGCTGAAAATCCCCAATTGGAGAATTCAATAAATTCTGGCAGGACTATATATTTTCATAAAACTAAACAGGCTCCACCCTAAAATCATTGTCTTCAAACGAGAATGCCAATCAAATCAATAAGCTGTTCTGTCCTGTTGCGCAAGTTTTTTCCATCTTCTTTCAAATGCAATGCAATGCGGGCTACAAACAATTTCAAAAGTATCGAATAGAACCAGTTTTGAATGATTCGTTCATCTGAAAGTCGCTGGCAACACAAATTGAGCAACAAAAACATAATAAGCGAGAAAAACATAAATCGCAATAAAACATAATAATATAAAACGAAGGTTGGGCAAAAAAAGGCCCCCGGGACGCCCAGTTATAAATTTTCAATTCATCATTACGAAGTTGGGAAACTCCACTAACACTATCGAAACAAAAATGTATACTGATGACGAATTGATGATGATTTCTTTGATGACGATACGATGTTGATAGCAATATATACATACTACAATGTATGTTGCCATATTATATAGCCTAAAAGCTTGTAAAGTTTATCATATATAATAATTGGCATGAGGTAGCGCGTTAAAAGGCCCGCCAGCAAATCAACAAACAAACGAAACACCAACCCAGAGCCAGTTAACATTTCTTTCCATTCGAAATGTGTGTGACCAAAGTCAATGCAAGCAATGAAAGATAGGGCAGTTAGCTTTGTGAACGGGCCGAGTAAGCATCAAAACACCTGTTGTTTAATTTGTTTACAAGATTTTTTTATATGGTTACATATTTTTTTTTTTTCAATTCAAATTTTACTTGTGAAAGACCCGGGATCCGGATAACATTTTTTTGGAGTATTTATTTTTTTTTTTTTTTCAAATTGTCTTCTTTTAGTTATTTTATAGTGAATCAAAATTTGTACAAAAAAAAAAAAATTAATAAAACAATCTTAAAGAAAAGAAAGAAGAATTTTGTCCGTTTTTTGAATTTTTGTCGTGTGGCTTCCGCGAATATCGCGAATCATAAGTGACGTCACAAGCGAGAATGTGTAAAGATTTCGATAGTGTATCTTTTGTGAGAAATTTTTTCTTCTTTTTTTTGGGAATTCATGATTTTTGTTGAATGAAAAATTTCATGTTTTATTTATAATTTGTTGTGATTCGGTATTTTTGTTGTTGTTGTCAAATTTTGTTTCCATAAAAAGCGCTTATTTATGTTTTTTTGTACGCGGCTCGCGGTATATCCGACGATAATCTTTTTAATTATGTTACAATCGAGTGTGAATATTATTCAATAATATTGTTTTACGAGAAAGTGGATTTGTTATCGGTATTTTTTTTTTCTTCTGTTTTCTGGAATCCAAAAGAAAGATATAGAAAAACCCAATAATATCCATCCTTGACCAGAGTTTCGCAAAAAGTAAACGAAATTTTTAAGATAGTGCTTTTTTTTCTTGCTAGTGGATTATGCAAATCGAATGTGACTAATGCTTTTGTTAAAGTTAGTGTTTAGTGTTGTTGGAATTTAATTATTACTACAAATAGTAACGGCAAGTCATTCTCGTGTAAATACGGTGTTTTGGGAAAGCCTCGCGTATATCTTTTCAAGTTTTTCGTCATTCGGTTTTTATTAATTGTATAAATAGTTATGATTTTTTAAATATTTAAAAATAGTATATATAGAAATTATAATAAAACTATAAAAATAGTTTAATTTTATTTTTTTTTTAGTTAAATTATTAGAAATAAATATTTCAAAGTGTTTTTATTTTATATTTTTTGTGTTAATTTTAAAGCAATTTAAAAAAAAAACTCAAAATAATACATAATATTTAATAAACAAAACTAAATAAAAAAGCCGCCAAAATAGCTCCGAAAAATTATTCGTCGCGAATGCATCTGCCAAGTGGTACAACAGCGGCAGTTTATACAGGATCAAATACTGGAAATTTAAGTACAGATTGGAGTTCAGGTTCATACAAGGGGGGCATGCTGGAGCCCCCCAGTAATACTGGTAGCAGTTCACCACCTGGTGGATCTCAGGATCTTTGGTGGACTGAAAGACTTGTATTAGAAGCACAACAAGAATATCCTGGTGAATTAGGTTTGTTTGTTTTGTTTTTCTTTTATTGTTTTCCAGTTTAAGAAAAAAGAAAAAAAAAAACAAATTCCAAGTAAATGGTTTTTATTAGTCTAGTGTCTAGGATGAACAAATTTAAAAGTAGTTTTGAAAATGTCAAAAGGTGTAACTTTTCAAAACAATAGCGATTCTATTTATTTACCATCGATATTTGTTGCTAATCGAGATATAAATTTAAAAAAAAAAACGGAAAATCCGTTTGCGGTTACTAAAAATTTTTTATTTTTTTTTTTATTAAAATAAACGTGATATTTATACCTGCGGCTTAAAAATATATATATATATTTTTTTTAAAAGAATATTTCAAACGAACCATCTAACCCATTTAAATTAGAAATTCAATTGCGTACTTTTGCCAAAGAACGTAGTCTTTTTACGTAATTCTATTTAATTATGGAGAATCAGAATTTTTAAATATAAAATAAAAAATCTAAAAGAAAACAATTATTATATTTAAAATATACTTACAGTAAAGTCTCGGGATTCTGAACTATTTTCCTTCAAAATGTAACGGAAATTTAATATATCAACAATTTTAATATGTAGTCCTCAAGTAGAGAAATTGTCCCTCAAAGGAAAACAAAATTTGTCTCTAAAACACTAATTTTTAAGAACTACGTTTTTCGATTGCATGAACTAAGTTTCTAGCTGCCTCTATAACCGAATTAGTTACAGTCAAATCACTAAATTAGTTTTGGTGAATCGAACATAAAATTAATTATCAAAAAATTAGTTCTTTAAACAGTTCTTGTGACCAATTTTTTTCTTTTAGTCCGATTTCAATACAAAACAATCCAAAGTTGCGTCCACCAATTGTATTATAAATAAAAACTTTTAAAGTTAGATAATCATTTGGCTTAAAGTCAGCATAGATCGCGTACAAATACACTTAAAGTCAAATCTCAGAAGTGGAATAAAGACCATCATTTGTCGCCCATATCAGAAAATTTACTACTCCTTGAGTTGAAGTCTACTTAAATTAGACCTGATACGCGAATTGATCGGAAAATTTTTTCGATAGATTTGAATAAATGATAATTATGGTGAATGTACCAAATTATAGCTGATGACCCAATTGTGGCTACTCTATCAAAAAACTCCTTGAAATAGACATGACATGAACCGTTTAAGACGTTTAAGTTCAATTTTGAAAAAAAAAATTAGTTTAACACAATGTCATTAAGTCCATTTAAAAAAAAAGTTGGAAAGAATTAATTTTGACTTCTTGAATTTGTGTACAAAATATTCAGAAGCCATAAAATGAAGTATTCTCTTCTCTGGTAGAGAAATGATTATTCTTCGCTGGAAAACAAGTAAATCCTAGTGTTACTAAAAAGGATATTTTTTATTCTATTACAATTTATCAAAATCGAGAGAACTTAGAAAATCTCAAAAAGTGGACTTAATCACATTGCTTCTGAACTGCTCGTAACTGAAAATCGGCCTATAGCCGATGGCCTATGGCAGAAATGCGACAGAAAAACTGTCAAAACTAACAATATTTCATGGAATTTTCTACATAATTTTGTTTTCTCTTTTCAAAATTTCCTCTAATTTACAGGTAGCCTAGGTCCTAATAGCATAAATTTAATCTGTAAATTTTATTCAAATCGGTGTATGTATTAGTTTTTAAAGTACATTAAAAAATCATTATGAACAGGCGTATTTCCTCCTAGGATTATTTCTTTCTCCACTAGCCCTGGACCGATTTTTCTAAAATTTAACATGATGTCGTCGTATTTATGTAGTTAACCAATATAATTAATTTATACGAAATTGCTTCACAAATTGTCCAATTAAATCCGAAAAACTATATAAAAAAAACAACAAAACTTTCTGACCCTGGTTTTTGCTTAATAACTTCGCTGCTCTCGGTCGATTTTGCAGAAATGCAATAAGAAATCCAGTTAAGAAATAATCAAATCACATTCAAAATTTCAACTAAATCGGAAAACATGTTTTTGAATGTTCTTGTACACAAACTTTTGATTCAACGAATTTTGTTTTCAATCATTAATATGCTACGGTTGCAGTTTGGTACATTTATCCAAATTTTAAGATTTCAAATCTGACAACAAAATTTTTAAAAATGTGTATAAAAGTAATTTTAGTGTTTTCCCAAAATGAAGGATTGACCTTTAAAGCTTCACGTATATGTTCGTATGGTCCTTTCAGCAATATATCAAGGATGTTTAGGTCGTCTGAAAATGATTTACTCTAAAATTTCTAAAATTTTTGGGTTTGTGGAGTTTTACAGACTCTAATTTGGAAGTTTGCTTAAATACAATTGTCTTAAGCTGAAAGTCGTCTTATTGCACACTAAATTATATTTGTTCGAATTTAAACCTTATATCTATAAAATAATTCAAACTGCATTCACCAAAGTTAGATGATGAAATCTTATTCAGATAAATTTTTCTTAATAATATTACAAAATATTTATGGTAAATACGAATTATATAAAATTAAATTAACCTCATTTAACGGGAAACGCTGACCACTAAGATATTTCTTTTTTTTTTTTATAAAACTAATTTGAATAGGAAAAATCAGTACAATTTCCATAATAATATGAAAAACTTATGTGAAAATATTGCAGTATTTAAAAAAAAATGCAAAATATATCAAAAATACCGGATAAAATAGCAAACCTCAAAACGGAGGTGATTGAGGTTTTAATTTATGATTATTTTTTTTTTATTTTTTAATATACTGGAAGTTCATGAAAATGCTTGTGGTTTTCCCGAAAATCATATGAAACTGTTGCAACTAAAAATATATTAAATATACAACATTTTTTTGTTGTTGTTTTGTTTTTTAATTTTTTGTAAACAATGTTAGGAATTTGGTTAATCTTTTTCCAAAAATTTATCAAAACATTTTTATAAAAATAT
The DNA here is from genome assembly GCA_963422695.1 of Xylophagus ater. Lineage (NCBI taxonomy): Eukaryota > Metazoa > Arthropoda > Insecta > Diptera > Xylophagidae > Xylophagus > Xylophagus ater. The sequence goes on from OY730478.1 coordinate 8,535,628, forward strand.
TTCAATGTCGTTCAAAGAACCGACGGATTGAATCAGTCTTTTAACCTGTTATAAAATATCTTCAAAATACTTTTAGCGCATATCTTTACTGTCTCCATTATAAAAACATTATTTAATTTATACTACAATTTGTAAAAATTTTCCTATAGTTCCTATATGCAGATTAAAAATTTGTTCTTAGTTCACCAATTTTAAATTATTTAGTTAGCCCAAAAGACATAAATAACAGACTTTTTAAGAATTACTGGTGTACTTTCTGGGACCAACAACATACTTAACAGTTTATTATTCAGATTATGGAATAAATTCGTACCCAGTCGATTTTTTTCCGAACTAGCTTCCCATACAAAACAAAATTTACTGAAAATGAATTCAATTTTGCTTAAAGATGGCTAAAAGTATTAAAAGAATGCATTGTCATCGTGTTCTGAGCTATTCTAAAAGTCAAATGTCTAGCTAGTCAGGAAGTTAGTTAAAAATCGATTGCAAGATTTGTACTGGACAAACAAACAAACATGAAAGCGAGTTAGGAAAAACGTGGTAGAATGAACTAAATATTCACTATGACTTCAATTATTTAGATTTAACTTTCTTGCCATAGCCTGGAAATATAAAAAAAAGGATCTAAAAGCTTGGAATTATTCCAACTGAAAAATTATTTAATCAAATCTTGATCCTTTGGTAAATATAATTGAAATGGCAGAACGCATTCTTGTGCAGGGGCTGTTTATTTTCTCATATATTGTTGTGTAACCAAATTTTCTATTTTTGTCGAAAATTATTTCCTATGGAAAAAGCTAGTAGCTGGAGTTTTACCATAACTTCTTCATAATCTTAACAATTTACTATTTAATGAAACCCGGAATACAATGTCTATTTTTAAATCAATTATCCAACTAAAACTACAAACATCCTTGGGGTTCAAGGTATACGACAAGTGATCCAAAATTTATATTTAAAATTGCGATATCCTTTAATTTTGTTTCTATATTTTCAAAATTTCTATAAAATCCTTTCATACTAACTTTTTTAAAAATTAATTACCAAATATTTAAATTTTTAACACCTCATAAGGAAACCTTGGTTCCATACTGACTGCAAAGTCAATGACTAATCTTTAATTTTCAATGATTTAATCTTTATAAAGAAAGACAATGTTCTCCAAAAAAAAGACAGTTCCAATGTCCAAATCTATCCTTTTATATGATGTTAATTTTTTTTTTTTTGGTTTTCTTCAAAATATAGGTAAATAAATCTGTCTTGCATGACGAGTCCTCTCAATGGGATGTGTAGGGTTTCATATGTCATCTATACGTTACTGAATTCGAAAGGGATTTTTGTGTATAAAAAAAAATTCATATATGGTATATACGTGTACAAGGGCATGCTTTTAAAAAATAATCCAAAAAAGAAACAAGCAAAATTATAGCATGTTCATAAATTTTCCGCGTCAAATCCAGTGAACCTGGCTAGTGATATCCCTTCCAAAAAAAAAATATGTCATCTGATATGAGTTAGTGAATCGCGCACTGTTTTTAATATCGACACACAATATACAAAATACCGGTGACGACAACTATTCAACTGAAAGAGGATTTTTTGATTCCAGGTTTCGAACGAAATCATGGCTTCGTAAAATTATTCACACGCGTCCGGGTTGTGTAAATTTATGCTTTTTTTTTTTCCATCCCAATGAAAAAAAGCATGTATCAACACTTTTTTCGATCCTCATAATAATGATCAAATTTTAGAAGTGATTGCACTAATTTTAACGAACGTTTTTTTATACATATATTGATTTTTATGCAAAAAACTAATATGTTTTTTTTTCTCTACATATAATTTCAGTTCGAACAGGAAGTCCTTATTTTTTATGTTCAGCATTACCAAACCACTGGCGATCGAATAAGACACTTCCTGTGGCATTTAAAGTGGTATCTCTAGTAGATGTTGGTGATGGCACCATTGTAACGGTACGTGCTGGTAATGATGAAAACTATTGTGCTGAATTAAGAAATTGTACAGCCGTTATGAAGAATCAAGTAGCTAAATTTAATGATCTTAGATTTGTTGGACGTAGTGGACGTGGTAAGTTAATTTTCTTGTATACATATTAAATCAAATTTTTATTTTATAATTTAAATTCTCACACTTTATGTTATCTTTTTTTTATGTTTTTATTTAACCAATTTTTTGTGTTTGATTATATTTCAAAAGTCTGTGCGCAAGTCCGTCTGTCACTTATATTTAAGTTCTTATTCTGTTTACGACTGCGGGCTATATAATACGCGTGTTTCGCTTACTTACTGTTGCTCCCATTTTATATATATTAGGTTTGCCAATTCACATTTGTTGCAATTCAATAAACACGCAACGATAAATACGAAAAGGTATACATATATGCTGGCATGCAATTTTCAAATGATGCTAATCAATTTAACATCACTCATAAGAGGCTATGTAATTATTTTCTTATATTAGGTAATATTTAAATATTATTTTTGTAAAATGATATTAATATTAATAAAACTACCGATTGTTTTTAAAACTAATAAAAATTCTTGAAATTTTTTATCAAAACAAAAAATTTTATTACTTGACTTTAAGTGACACAGTCACGGTACCAGTGACTATATATGTCACTTCGAATTTGACAATATTAACAGACTCTGGGCTCTCTTTGTCGATATTAATTACAATACCTTTATACACGATTAAATTCCTTTCTTATAATATGTATTGTATATATTCAAATTTGCCTTAGACAGGGAAACCTTACTTTTATCTGACATTTATTCGTCGAATTTCTTACGGATACTGAAGTGTATAAACACTTTTGCGATTTCTTCCTGTAATGTTTTTTCTACTAAAGTCGAGCTTTTGTGAAGTGTCAGACATTTTTATTGATATGTAAAAATAGCTTGAAAAGAAATATTTTTCTTCCGCCGTGTTCTTGGGACATTTTTAAAACAGGAACGAACCTGCTTTACGATAGATAATCTATTTGGTCTCTCAGGTTCTATCTTATAAACACGTTTAACTATATTAACAAAAGAAAATCTAACATTTTACTTTTAAATATAATAAAAATATGTAATTTTATTTATTTTTCAAGTTAAAAAAAGAAATTCTAAACAAAAAATAAAACTATATATATATTTTTGAAGAATTCATCATAATTTGTTTAATTCGAAACGAATAGAAAATTTTCACATCTTTATAAAAGCCTGAAAAACTTTCTTTATAAAAACTTATATGAAAACTAAAAAAAAAAAACAGTTCAAAGTGTTATGAAGATAAATTTATTTCATAGTATTTTTCTTATACGCATTCCGTCTCTATAAAAAGATCAAACAAGGCAGATGACCCCCGAAAATGTTCAACTAATTAATATCGCAAGGCATTGAATGAACTTTTATACACAAAAAAATAATAATATCCCAAAAATAAAAGAACTAATAACCCTTTTTTCTCGAACATATAACAATATCCATGGATGAACTTATTAATGGCGCGTGTCAGTGAATTCTTTTACGGGACTGATTGAAATCATTTATCTCAACAGCCTTTTCATAAATATATGAGAATTCTATAGTTTAGGTCATTAAGATGAAAATATTATCTCGATATAATACTTTTCAAAGATGATCTCTTCTTTAATATACTTAAAAAAAAACAGAAAATAAAAACCTGTACATTTGTAATGCCAAATAATATGAACTAAGATTATGTGAAATATGAAAGGCCGCAGCATTTTTAAACAAGTATGATTTGTAAAACAACAAAAAAAAATGAAAACTAGAAAATTTTCCGTACAAATTACTTAATTAGCTATGATTTCGAAGTAATTCACCAAGTTTAATGAACTCAGTAAAAAAAAATATAGTAATTTGTAATTATTTCTTATTTTAATTATATAATTAAATATTTTAGTATCAAAAATGTATAAGCTTGAAAAGTTATAATGTTACCTAAATTTGGTGACATGTTAAAATTCAATTTAATGTAAGAATTTATTGAAATTCTGGTTTTAGCAAGGTTTTTATAGACGAGGAAGAACCTAAATTGAGCTATTTTTACTTATTCGTTTAGTACAATTTCTTTCGTGCAGGCTTTGTGATGCGGCTCCTTGGTGTGAAACATTATTTTGACTTATTGTACTTATATTTCAAAAAGAAATTGGTGGCTGTTTTCCCATTATTCCAAAGAATACTGCGGCTTACGAAGGTTGTCTGGCTCACCATCCCTTTAAATTCTCACTTTATTATATATATCAGGGCTTCTTAAACTATGGGTCGCGTAGCAAAATTCTGGGGTTTCGAGAGATTTTAATGTCAAATATTTAAATACACGATTTTTTAATATCTACATGTTAAGAGCAATTTGCTGAGCTTTCATGTGACTCGGACTTAAAACTACAATTTCAAAAAAAGCTCTTGACTGAATTCTGGATCGGAACTAGAACTGAATTTCCCACAATCGCTGATATGGCGTTAAATGTTCTTCTTCCATTCAACACCACATATTTATGTGAAGTTACTTTCTCAGCTTTAACACATATTAAATCCCAATATCGTTCATCGATAAAAAATGTTGAAGAGGTTTTAAGTTTAGCAGTGTCAAACATTCCTCCAAGATTTAATTTGTTATGCAATAAAAACAGGCACATCCATCTCATTGAATTCGCTCATATTCGAGCGAACTAAGACGGTCAGAATTCCCTTTTATTTATCTTATTGAATTTCTAAAACTTTTTATTTTTATATGTATGTGTACTATATATTGCTACCTAATAAATAAATCATCAAAAAATATTAATTTATCTTTCTTTTATATTTATATCGAATCGTCAGGAAACTCGCAATCATAAATGGGGTCGCGAATGAAAAATGTTTAAGAAGCCCTGATATATATCAAAATTGGGTTTCAACTCAACATTCATTCTGCTCCATTCCCCATCTAAGTAATTCCTTTTTTTCGCCACAATATTTAATAACTTTATAATAAAGATTGCGTCAACTTTTCTATTCCGTTCCATATACCGAAATTACTTCTGACTAAACATACAAATAATCATGCACTTTTAGCTTTTACTAAAATAAATCATTTTAATTCATTCTTCAATACCTAACCATTCCAAAAGATTAATAAAGTATCATTTACAAGGAGTACCCTTTGAAGTATATCTAAAAGAAGGAGTTAAATAAGCTTTACCAATTGTATTTAAAAAAATATTTGTTATAAACAAAAAAAAAGAATTAATATTCTCAATAATGACAATTTTAAATCAAATAATGTTTCAAAACCATATACCTTGTTGTTTTCTATTTGAATATTCTCACATTAAAAAAAAGCTTAAGCTTAAACTGGAGATCGAAATCGTATACAATACGAATATATAGGATAAATACAAAACATTCGTGATTTTAACCACATAAACCTCAGTCAGAAGTTAAAACGGGACAAACCAGGAATCGAATCCTGTGAATTTCGTACATAGACCAAAAAAAAGACACAAAAACAATATTATAAAGATCAAATATAAAACAGAAGTAAATATATATACTGGATACGAAATTCACTCATTTTGGTGACCGCAACATGAACCTGAAATTCTATTTGTACATGAGGACATCAATTTAGTATACATGGCTCATTTATGTGATTTTGTACATCATTGGAAATAAATGGATGTATAAAAATGTAACAAAAACAGGATAATAACAAAATCCGTTTGGAAAAAAATTAAATTTGAATCTGCCGTTTACATTCATATGAAATAATTAACTGTGAATGAGAAAAAACAGTAAAGGACTGAAAATTGGGTGGAAACTTTGGGTCACCATTTAGCGTTTTTACATGGGTATAATAGAATTGTACAATATTATCTGTAGTACACCTCTTATGGAGGATGGTAAACGCAGTCAGATTCAGGATTTAAAAGAACTTGATGAAATTCCTAATAGAATTGAGTTAAATAAATGAAAAAGGATATCAACGGGAGAGATTGATTCATTTTTTTTTTTTAGATTTCCGTGACTGAAACTGGTTGATATCCCATTTAATACCTTATTAGTTGATTTTCTCCTCTTATTTTCATTAAACGGAACTCTCTCACTGACATTATGATCACATTTGGGAATTGTATCCTATTTGTAGATTAATATGGTTTTGACATAATCTAAATTGAAAAAATTAACTAATATTTGGTCATTAATTAATATCTCATTTATAGTTATAAACAAATGAAAAAGTACTTTATTTAAATGACAATTGAAAACAGTAGCCAACCACAAAGAGCATACCGAATGTGGTGTGTTTTCATTAAAACAAGTTAATAATCCACCCCCTTGTTTGGTTTTCGACATAACAAATAAATTCTTCATGTAAATAATACACATCCTTTTTAAAGTAAAAAAAAACGTTATAAAACTTATATTTCCATTTCTATATGGTTTTTATCTTTAAAAAGAAGATTTACCATTTTTAAGAGATTTATCTGGAACATTAAATTTCAAACAACGCGATTTCGACTGTCAACTAAACCGAAATTAAATTAGATTTATTATAAAATTAATAATCCATTTTCAAATACATTATGAAACTTATGATAATACATACATTGCCATCCTTATATCGTCATCATCATCATCATCAATATTTAACTGACATTCATTCCAGTCAAGAATCAAATACCGTACCTTCCACAACAAAAAAAAAACAAGACGAAAAGAAATAATGTTTAGTGTGAGGTCTTGGTTGTCCATCCAACAGGTCACCCATTCAACCAATCACTTGGAATCATTAAAGTCAGCTTAGTAGAATTATCGCTACTTACATTTCTGTTTCTTGTCGATTTCGTTTAAGCAAAAACTTCGAATGTAATCCAATCGCATATTCTATATGAAATACTAAAACATATGTGATTATAATAGATATATCATATGTTATACAGAGATTCATGTTAAGCACCCACCTGAGGATTCCTTGAAGCCAATTTCACACCACAAGTAATACATAATCCCTATCTTTTTTATTATATTTCTATGGTAAATGTTTCAATTTCTGAACAGGAGATATGACGTGATGAGACTATCTATTTGTCAATAAAATTTCTCTTCCCTATGCATGAGTATATATTCTTCTTTAGATGGGATAAAATGTTCAATTCATATGGGCATATGGGTTTAAGATACAAATACTGTTATTATAGAATATGTCAGACATAACAATGGCGAAATTAACCTGATGAATTCAAATGAAGATACATATACGAGTTATTTCGATATGTTAACTCCATTTCACTTTGATTTGTTAACTTCAATGACATTTCTATAAAATGAAATTGAAATGCATCTTCCTGTAGTGCAATTGAATTTCAATTTTATTCATTTAATAACCCTCCTCAATGAATATTAATACAGGACAAAAGGAGTATATCTTGGCTAAAAAATATTTGAATTTGGAATTTGGATGATATTCCAAGTACCCAACCCACAAAAGTTTGGGCAAATTCTAAGACAATATTGGAAAGTACTAAAATATGGATCTATAGTGTATTTGTTGAGTATTCCTCTCAATTTTCGCCATTTCTTCTAAAAAAGAATTTTATTTTATTAAAAACTAAATTGATTACGTATAAAGCTTACTGTAAAATCTATATATATCGAATAGGTTATACTGCATATAGCCTTGTTCTAGTTATTCATTATATATACTCTTCGATTACGAAACTAAAAAATTACCAGTCAAATGTGTCTGTTAACCACGAATCAATGGAAAACCTCAACATATGTAGAGACATGTAAACCGAATTAACTATATAGGATAAACAATCTAGCGTAAAGTAGACATGACCAACGATTTTCAAAAAAAAAAAGAAATAAGGCTATTTTTATATATTAAATTTTGTTTTCAGATTTTTCGCCCTTTTCAAATATCTCTTTAGTAAAATGTTTAAAAATTCCAATCCCACTATGCACATATAATTACAATACGTATATAAAAAATGGTGGGACGCATTAAAATATGGTATAATGTCGAGAATGTTTTTGGCATATTTAGCCCACGTGCCCAGTTTGACTATATCTAAAATATAAGCTGCCAGAATTAACATCCCGAACTACTAATATATAGGATATATACTTTTCGCTATTTTACGAACAATGAAAAATTTCCATTTTCAGATGAACAGCCCCCATTTGTTTCGTCGTGTATCCTCATTCTCTTCCATGCGTTTGACACATGAACAGGAACACCAAAACATATGTTAACTTGGGTATATCTCTGAAATTTACTATTTTTGCGGGATATCATTAATTCACCAATTTTAAATCTATGAGATCAAATATTATATGTTCATTAATTCGCAAACAATTAATAAGATTTCGAATAATATTTTATAGAATTGTTTTTCCCATTTTACAGATCATTTAATATTTTATTTCAAAATATTCATTTCTATATAACAAAAATTCCTTTGTATATTAATATCATATTTAAAGTAAATAAAAACTTTAAAGCTTTTATGATCATTGGAAAACATAAAGTTCACCACTGCCACACTTTACTTTATGAACAAACTGAAAACCTCAAACAAATAAAATATCCATAAAAATCAATTTGTATCCTTCTCTCTGGGCTTTGGAATTGTATCATAAATCAATCAGAAAGGTGTGATGTCTTTTCAAACTTTAAAATCGATATGTATAGTTACAATGTATACTATTTGAAAAAATGACATAAGATCAAGAATAGACGACGTGTAGAACTGGGCAAAAAAAATTCGTAATAGAATTGAAAGTATAAAAACTTTAAAAATGCATCAAAATTTATCATATTTATGAATAGCTTAAAAAAAACAAAAAAGGAGTTCAATAAATTAACATAATACCAAAGTCATAGGTGTTTTCCTTTTGACATCAACACCTTTTAAAAGGTTTAAAAAAATTGCGATGCTTCTGCAAGATATTCAATTTTCTCCTAAACGATTATATATATTGTATAGGATATACGATTTAATTACCTATTAAAATTAATTTCTAAAAGCCTTTGATGGCCATCATAAACTGAACTAAAAAACCTGATGCATTCAAATTAGGATAAAAGAGTTTTACGTTGATGGAAGTTCATTTACTTTTTTGGTTCTTATGTCTGGCACTCTATTGGCTTTGTTTTTTTTTTTTCTTCCTTTTGTTCTATAATATTATGTTTTTCTTTTGCATATAGAAATATTTAAAATGAATGTCAAAAATTATGATTTATAATCAAACCAGATTAACACTTTTTTTTTTTTTGTTTTACAGGTAAAAGTTTTACACTTACAATTACGATTTCGACAAGTCCTCCACAAGTGACAACTTATAGTAAAGCAATTAAAGTAACAGTCGATGGACCTCGAGAGCCTCGCTCAAAAACAAGTAAGTATTATAATTGAAATTATATAATTTCAAAAACTTAAATATATAATTACTGTTTACATTAATCATTTGCCGACACTTTAAAAACTAATTAATCGACTTAAACAATTATTTCAATCGATTCTGAATAATCTAGAACAGATTAATGAAAATGTATCGTGATGAAAAATATGTTATGGAATCCGGTGCACGCGATTCTCTACTTGTTTTTATTGCAACACCAAAAATCAAGCACCATCATCCATCTTAAAGCGGCATTTTTGTTTTTAAAGTAGCACCCGAATGGTGTTTTCCTCGTTTTTTTTTGTGCTTTTCAAATGCACAGATGCATCACAATATCATTAGCACATACTGTAAATCCTACCTAGAATCGGGTGTTTATTATTCGGCAGCCAACATAATTCAAGGTACCATGTGGTTGATATGTGAATATACACGAGAAAAATATATAGTTCAATATATATCTCTATGACTTTTTCCAATAGGATGTATATGTATATCAATTTGAAAATATTATATAGAATTTTTTATCATTTTTAATAATAATACTATAATACGAGAAACATAATTATTTTCTTAGATAGAGAGAAAGAGAGTATACACCTATATATAATATTCACGTGTCAAAGGGAATTTCAAGGATCAAAGAAATTTAACAAGTTTGCACGCACTTTATGTCAAAATATATGACATATGCAAGTATATGAAAACGTTTTTAAGAAAATTACCTATTCTTTGGTATACTTTAGGCCCCCAAAAAAAGAAAAAAAAACTCTAAGAAAGAAGCGTTTGTTCCAAAAAATATAAATTGCTGTATCAATAGGTTGCGGTTTTCGAAATTACTTGACTAAGAAATTATTTTTTTTTTTTGGCCATTTTGAACTTCAAGAAAGAAAAAATTACTTTCTTTTATGTTTCTTGTAAAATTTAATTATCCTTGACACAATTTTTCTTTTGGGAAATATATTTATTTTTAAATTAATTTTTCAAATATTATTCCTTTCTTAGCTTAGGTTATTTAGTCTGAGAAATTTTTTGATAGATTCAAAACCAAAAAAAGGATATTCCTAATAGAAACTTGAAATTTCACTCACTTTAAATTTTAATACTAGTTAAAAATAATGTGATTAAATCACATGAGATATTAAAATATCTGTGGCAATTGGAAAAGTCCTCAATTAGTTGTGTTTCTTAAATTATACAGTTCTACACAACGAAACATGTTCGAAATCAACTATTAGATAAAATAAGATTCAAGCCTCTATGAAACTCGAAATTGGAAAGAGTTCTAAGGAAACTTCAGACTAGATACATATTGTATTTAGAAATTTCTCTAAAAAACGCATACACTTTGTCATACATATATCTTTCTACTAATGTGTTGTGTTCTTTATGAGTTCAAGATGTCTGAGTGGACATTTGCAATAAAACTTATACGAAGATACATGGCCAAACAGATAGTCTTTCAAATTTTGTTGTCTCAAAATATACATTAGTAAAAGGAAATCTTCTAGTTTTTGCTAAGTTTGTCTTCGTATTTAAATACCATATTTTCTTTTTCTATAAAATTAAAAATGTAAATACCTTTATATGAATATATTTTACATTTTAGCATCATTATTGCATTCACATATCCTTTACTGAAATACAATATTATCATTTCCATATAATACCCTTTTGCAAAAAGATAAACTGAACAGTTACAGATGTACAAAGTGGCATATTCTAAATATTATCCTCTTTCCTATGATATCTTCATGTGTCTATAAAAATTCAACTATAGGACAAAGTTCTATATATAAAATAGCACACCCTATTTTACTATGACATTGTGGATTTCCACATATAGTATTTTCATTGTAATGTTTTTAGATCTAACATTAGACACCGTAGCATCTGTTAATGATTTGGCCCAATTAATCGCGAGTTCCTTGTATACAATTTACTCCAATTGCATTTTATATATATTGTATTTTAATACAACAACTTAGAGTTTATACTATAGAGAATAAAATTTTCTATAGATGACCTAAAGCTTGACCTTTTACATACCTACGATGTGATATAATGGAACTGTTAGATCCCATCCTATAAAACATATTTCCTTCTACGAGTAGTTTATTCTATATTTAGTATATACTTTTCATTTTCTATTCGAATGGCAATTTAAATGTTAAACAAATTATGGAGTTATGTGTTAGGCTATTTTGAAATCTCAGAACCAGTCAGATTATTTTGTATTACGCATAAATATGTATATATTAAACCCTTTTACGTAGTATGTATGTGGAGAAAATTTTATAATGGAAATTCATTAGAATTGCAATTTCACTGAAGTTTCCGTTTTATTAATGACCATAGGAAGAATGTGAAAATTATCAAACAATTCAAAGGTGAAATATTGAATGTGATCTTATTTCCGGAAATTTAAAAATATTACATTTTGTATGTATATGGATTTACTAATATAGGATTTCAAAAATTTTCTATATATTTTTAGGTCCACCAGGAGGTCATCAATTCCGTGCATTAGGATTAGGTCAACGACCATTTATAGATGCACCATTTTCAAATCATTTTCGTGAATTGGAAACACTTAGACGAAAAGGACCAGTATCATCTTTAGCACCTTTAGGTAGTAATCATTCATCTTCAAATAGTACAACAAATTCTGATTGTCAGGGTTATAAACCGAATGCACCACAAATTCAAGGTTAGTTTGAAATTTATTTATATATATGTTAAAACCGCTTACCATACTTGTTATATGGTCGTACATTTTATTCCTTTCTGCATTTTTAAATGAATAAAAAATAATAAATCAAAAATTTGCATCAAAAACTTGAGTAAAATTGACTGCAGATTAAAGAGCAAGAAAAAATTCTGCAAAATAGGTATATCTTTTATAGTTGGATTTGAAAAAGACAATATTGTACCACATAAATTGACTACCGTACGGATTTACGATAATCACGTAATTTTCCTGACGATTGGTTTACTGGAAAAATGGCCATGACCACAGATTGAAAATGGAAATGGTTTAATGGAAATTATTCTTTCTTGTTTGGTATATTACTTTATTCTTTCTATATACAATGATGAATGAGATAATTTTATATCATATATATTGATAAACTCACAAATCTGTATACTGGATAAGTACTTCCCAATATTTCCCAATATAATGATGTCAGCGGTTAAATTTCAGGAAATAACGATATTTTGTAAAATGTTCAAAGAAAAATATATAAATTTGAATAAATTCGGCATAGTTTCATAGGAATTTCGGTAATTCCTACAAATAAGACTCGGGTCTTTTTTTTATCCTTTCGAAAATGTTTCAAAGCGGTTGACATTTTCACGAATAAATCATTTATTATATTATTTTTATATCAATCGATTAAAAATTTCTGAATAACTATTTTAAATCGATAAAAAAGGAAATACCTCCATCAAAGATTTAAGCACAAAATAAATTAACATATTTTTAAAGGTATTTGGAAGAAAAAAATTTTTTTTATTAGGAAATACAGTGAAGATGTGCTAATAGAATTTATTGGACCACTCGGTATATAATTTTGTTTATCTTTGATCGGTTGGGCCACACCGCCTAATTCAGAGGTTCCCAAACTTTTTTGTCTCGTGGACCACTTGCCATGTTTTCGGTTTTGGGTAGACCCCCTGCTTACCTGATATTGATTTTTTGTAAATTCATCAACTTCAATTATATTTTCGACAGCTGATATAGTGCTACTCACTTTGAAAGGGCTAAACGTGAGTATACCACCCCAAGATCATAAATATAATGTAAGATACTATGCAACGTTGTATATGAACAGCACAAATTGTTTACAATGAAGTCGTCGATTCTTGGGGATCGATATAGACCAGTTTGGGAATCACTGGCCTAATTGAACAACAGACAACTGACGGTTATTTATTTATTAAAGGTTTCACTGTATTTTTATAGATTTATGCCAAAAGAAACTAGTTTTTTTTATATAGAATTTTATCGTTATTTTTTATCCTTGATAAAAATTACAGAAATTATTGTATTTCCTAATTTGTTTATTAAAATTTAAAAAATAAAAAAAAATTAATTAATTTTTTTATTTATTTTTTTTTTTTTTTTGAAAAAATTCCAATCAGTGATATAAAATCACTTAAGAAAAACCACAAACTGATTTTCCAAAAATTAACCAAAAATAAACTATGTTATGATTTCATGTACGAGCAATTTTTCCGTGTGTTTGTTTTTCGAGGTCTTTATATAACACGGGGAAATTTAAGAATATAATTAATTGTTCCTAAAAATATCGTCATTGTTAGTGAATTAATGAAAATCATTTAGAAATAATTTAATTAGCGGTTTCCCTTGTTTACTCTAGTTATATTAGTCGATTTTTTTCATGTTTGAGTGCAATTCAGTATTACTATACATTAGAAAACTGGGATCATGTTATACAGATTTTGTCGCTAATTACTAATCGGTCAAAAATTAACATCAATGAGCAATGAGTACCTTCTAATTGATTGTATTAAATATGTCTGACGCATTTTCTGGATGAATACTTAAAGAGTTATATCCATATAACTTTCTTAATTCAGTTTCTAAAATTTTGTAAGTAATACTAAAGACATATTAGCAGTGATAATCTAGATTATCTCACGATTCTCGATTAAAATTCGATAATTGACCAGATTTTCTCAGTTATTGATAATAGTTAACCGAGTATTTTCAGGTCAATTATTGAATAATTGAGAACTTTAAAAATAATCGACTGGATTAAAGCGTGTAGTATGTCTACGGTATTACTTTATAGCATTATTTTACTAAGCATGTTTTAAAACTGTATTCCAGGGGTTTAAATATGTATATTTTATTATTTGATGAAGTCAAAATAAAGTTATTATCAATTTTGATTTGGGCAACCAGCTGTTAGAGCCACGTATTAAAGTCTATTGGATTTGTATGGTTTTGCTACTGGTATTTTAAGATTTAAATGTACAGCACAGTGATTCCGCAACCACCAATAAAAAAAATTATTTTGTATGGTCACAATCTTTTCTGAATTCTATTTTGGAATTACTTTTTTTTTAAATTACTCTTTAAAAAACTTATCCTTATTGTAAGTTAAATCTTTGCGATACATTCGGTATAATAGAAATTTCACATATAGCTGTAAGGAAAATTGTCGGCATTATGGATTTGTTAAAATTTTTAAATAATAATTTTTTTACCGTGAAACTACAAAATACAAATGAAATTATATTTGGTTAACGCGGTAATCATGTTAGAAATGATTAGATTTTATTGGTCTTCATTATTCGTTAGTACATTTTTGTGGTTTTTAATACGTAAGGAATACTTATTCAATTGTTATGATTATTATTTTATGAATAAAATATTACATTTTTCACAGTTAAGTTGAGATGAAAATGGGTTTTCTATCGAATAGATTATTATTAGGCAATTTACATTAACACATAACAAACAAATGACAATAAATCTTAAATAATATTAAATGTTTTCAAAAACTGAAAAATAATTTGTATATAAAATTCATATCTCCATTTTCATGAATAGTATACATATATTGTATAACAAAAAATTTCAGTACAATTTATCAATTGAAAATTAATTAGCCACCCGAAAACCGGAAACAAACCATCGATTAAGAGTATGCAATTTATAAACATAACTTCATTACGAGAATGGGTAATCCACGTAGAGATAAATATACATATATACCAGAACATTTTGTATATGGCAACCATATACACTATTGTGATGCTAGTACTGTGAAACATAAATTTTTGGATGAAATGCACAATGCATATTTATATGTCCAATTCTTCTATAATACAATTTTCACATTCATTTCCATTATATACGATTTTCATATTGGAAAATTAACCTGCAGGATGATTGCCATTTTCTGACAATTAACCGATTGAAATTATGTTTTATTAATTTATAACAGCATCAAATATATTGATTGATTATCAACGATTGATTAATCAGGCTGGAGAAGGGTTGAAAAAGTCATATGACAAAAGTTTTTGTATGCAATTTAATATACTAGAAAGAGATTTATAATAGCCTCTATAATCCGGAGTATGGGAGTTGATTAAATTTGTAGAAGTATTAGTTTAATAATAGTTGTTAATACAAATAATTGGCATTAACATTGAAAGGTTATAGAATAATTGTTATATTTCGAATAATAGTTGTATTGTTTGAATAATGTGTAGAAAAGGCAAATTGAACAGATTGATAAATACAGAGTTGAATGTTCAAGTTGGTTAAGACCTCGTTTCTAGAAGCTCTGATTCAAATCCAGGGCTCGGTTCTTCATAATTTATTTTTCTTTGCCTATAAATGGTATTTTAACAAATTTTTTGCAAAACGGAAATTAATTAATTCAACTAGATCTCATGGTCCCAACTTAAAAATATCCATAGCTTTTAATTCAAAGATCAATTCAAGATCATTTCACTATACATTTTCTTCAATTCTCTAGGGTAGTTAACTATTCACCATATATATAAAAAGCTGTTAATCTTGAATAATTGATTTGTAAAAGGTCTTGAAATAAATCAGTTTGTACCTAGTAGAACCAATGAAAGACTTCAGAATAATTAAATTAATGTTGTAAACTTTTTGATCATTGATTCCAAGAGTATAAAAGTTAATCAATCAATTCTTTACACTTCTTATATTATTTTCCAAGATCCAATTGAATATAATTTTATAAGGAAATCAATATAAGAAGTATTTACCACCGGATGTAATTACATTGAAACATCAGCCTTTTAAACGTGATATACTCGATGTTGTTTCATATATTTCTTTTCTTCCTGGACACATATCTCTTCTATATACTATTGTATTAAAAAAAAAAATAATTAAATATTAAATCAATTTCATTTAAAAAATTCACTGAACTAAAATTTCTACTATATTATATTTTCTTTTTACCATTATTTACTTAGAACAACATAGAATCACGTAACAAATTCCAGACAATTTACCAGAAAGGTGAGAAGACTCATGATCTCTTCAAAATCTGAAACACCAACAATATGACTGATTCTTGATCACTTCTGAACTTTTCCTTTTTTCTCTCGCATATCAAAAAATTATTCTTTTTTTTTTTGTTGCCTTATGGAAAAGTAATAATATAAGAATTCTTGATATCCAGCTTCTTTTTTAGCAGAAAAATGGAAATAATATTTTCAAATGAATCACGTACAATATGAACTGCACATCTATAATTTACAGGTAGTACAGGATCTTAAAGTATATTCCCAATGAAGATGAAAAAAAAAATATATAAATATTTATTTCGTGAATATTATGATTCTTGTCGGCTTTCCGTTTCCCATTTATTTACATTTCCAGATCTTGTTTTCAATTTACTTGTACCAATCATTATCATAAAACTTCTTGACTTGGAGATCCATATTAACCTGGCGCACATAAATCATTATTCCATAATCATAGTTAATTTTATAGAATGAAGAGAAAATCATATTTCACAAAGTCTTATTTAAGAAATTGAATTGAAAAAACGGGGCTAAACAGAATTGAGTATAAAATTGACCAAATTGTTGATTTTATATTTTTGCTACCAAAACAGTATTTTGTTGCGGTTTCACACTTATGAGAAAAGATTTTTCGCTGATATCTTTAGAGAAAGGGCTTTAGGGAAATTCTAATCGATTCCAATTGTTTAAATTTAAATTTTACAAAATCAGTTTTGAATGAAAAAAAAATTTAACTGCTGATGAATCGTATTTTTCTGAAGAAAAAATTTAAACTTGGTCCTGTTGTTCAATCTAAAGATGATCTCAAAATAATATGTCTGTCAGTTTTGGTTGTTTACAAAATATTTAATACCAAATTTGGTTGGTTTCTTTTTTCAAGAAGAACCTGTTATTTTGGTGACCATGTTTTTTTTTAAATTCTTTTGAAATTGATTGAGTGATTTTAAGCAAAGCCGTTAAAAATTTATTTACATACAAATTAAAATACGATAATACAAGTATTTCATACATATACAGTTTAATTCTGACAGTTTCCTACAGAAATCGATCTTGGAAATTAAAAATTTTTCATTTGTTGTAAGAATCGATATTCCACTGTAAGTTGGTCTCCAAAATTCAAATAACATAATGGGTGCATTCTGTACTACTCAGCGCTGATTATTTTTTCCGGCCCCAAAAGATAGCAGGATAGCTGAAGGGCGAATTCTAATTTTAAAAAGCTAGTTCACAAAATCTCAACTGCTGAAAGTATAATTTTTAAAGTTGGCGTTGATGAGTTCTGAATGCGACCAATTCGTGGATAACTTTATTTTCGAACTCCTGAAACCTTCTGATCCTGAACTTACTAAATCATAAATTGAAGTTAATTAAAAGTATGTAATAAAAACGTGTTAGTTTTTCTTCTGTACTTGTTCTATATATTAAAAAAAATTGTGACCCAAACTCATTTTATCAAAATTTGGTTTCAATTTGACATAATTTCATGAACAAAATTCTGAAACATATTAAGCTCATGTATTGTATATGAGCTGTCGTTCAATATTCCAAAAAAACACACAGTTTAACTTAAATTGCTGGTTCAATTTTATCCAAGAGTAATTAATAACAAAATATGTCAAATACAGCTTCAAAATTCATATTAAAAGATACAAGTTAAGCGAGTCTATTAAAAATATTTAATAATTTAAAAAGAATTGAAAAGAACAAAATATACACACAGTTGACACCATTTTTTTTCTTCTTCTTCTTTTTTTGGGGTGTTCCCCAAGGGATGAAAATTGAAAATTATTAAAGGAATGCTTTTATAAATGAATTTTATATATATATATATACTTATATAGTTACAAATACAAAATCAAGGCTTTCAGGATTACCCTTCTCATAACATCGATTCATGTCAGTCAATCTCATACCCTTTTAAAAATTATGAAATATGTTATAAGATTTATGTATATTGGAATTTAACGTTTCCGTATAACATGTCGAACTGTTTTGTATTTATAATAAAGTTTCATCACTCGCATATTTAAATTAATTATCCAAAGAAATTGTTCGCAATATTATTTTACTGAAACTCTGAAAATCCTTAATAACTTTGTCGTCAAATTCATATCATAAATTCCCTTTCTTCTTTTTCGATATAAGAAAATAATTGTTAAAGAATTTTTTAAATTTTTACTAAAATAATTTAAGGATAATAAAAAAAATATACAGGAATAATTCGATTTCAACTTCTGTTCAATTGTAAAAAAGAATCTTATAACCACAAATTTACTTATATCTATATTCAAAAACAACAAATAAAATATAATATTCTAAGAATTACTAATCTTCCTGTCAATAATTGTAACAATTTCTTCACCACAGCATAAATATATCCTTCAAAAAAAAATAACCATCTTTAAGTAACTCTATATAAAAACAAAAAAGAAAAAAAACTAAAATGTTTTCTTGCCTTTACACCTTAAATACCGACATTACATATAAAAATAATTTTAAAGGATTATATATTGATCTCATCTTATATACCGATGTAATCTAGTGCAAAAGAACAAGATCAAATACGATCAGATCAGAGTTCATCATTGTAAAGGTAACTAAAAAGTCTTTCAACTTAAAATTATCTTCAGTAAAAACTCATAATGCTTAAATGGTATGATTTTTAACATGTCTTCTAAGAATATTGTTTCAAGATGCGTGCTGTACTTTTCTTTTTCTTTTTTTTTGGTTATAATAATAATATAATATATTATACAAGATCTTAATTCTTCAATTGCAAATAAACGAGACATGCAAGTGAGAAGGCCAGCATATATAATTGGTTTCAAATTAGCAAGAAATTATTTATGATTATTATTATTGTTCGTTATTTACCTTTAAACATGCCGATATTATAATAGTCCACGGCTCGTCGATACCTGTCCTGGTTGTATATACTAAATAATATTGAACAGGTGCTTTAAACGGTGAAATATTGAATTTTGATCAACGATCGCGCAAACATTTTTTGATGATTATTATGTTATAAATATTTTATATGATCGAAGATGATTCAGGTGAAAATTTTTTGGATGAAAATTATGTTAAAAAAAAAAAACGCAAAAATCAATTCACGTGGGAATATCCGTGTGGGAGAGAAATCAATTTGTGATATGATTATTGGGGAATTTATGGAATATTTCAAAGCCCCTTACATGGGTACATGTTTAATTGGTATTCTAAATTTAATATAATTGTCATATTTGTATCCTACATATAGTTATTTGTCTTCATTATAAATTAAGATGATGTATTGTCTCTTATTTTTTTTCTTACATATGTATAATTAATTACTTAACTTGAAATTATCATTTTTATTGAGTACACTTGTCAGCATCACCCTTGAACATCCTTTCTTTCAAGTTGTGTAGAGAATCAAAACTTATATTGTATTTAACATGTCCGTCCGTTCGTCCGTATATAAGATAACTCAAAAATACGATATTCGATTTTCTAATTTACAATATGAATTTAGTGTTGTTCTATTTAATTGTAAATTATATGAAGCAATTTTGTTTAAATTATTTACATGTATTGACTACATAAATAGGCGGTACTATGTTGTATTTCAGTAATATCTGTCCAAGGATAGTGGAGAAAGAAATAGTTGTAAGAAAAAAAGGCCTCTTTTTTAAAAAGTTTTTCAAAAACTAAAATATACCGAGTCGAATAAAATTTACAGAAGTTATTTTTATGCTATTAGGACCCAGGTTACCTGGGAATTAGAGCGAATTTGAAGAAGGAGGAAAAATTTTGAAATATTATTAGTTTTGGTTGTTTTTTCTCAGGGCTAATTTATTAAATAATAGATTTGTTAACTACGTGTCCCTCTTCTGGCATAGGGTTTTGTTTAATATAGTAACTAACTATAATAGTTATTATTCAATTTAATTATTGAAATTTGAATAAAATTTCTCAATTTACATTTATCTTAAGAAATTCTAGATTATTTTACGCATCATGTAAAAATCAGAATTTATACTACAATATGAATCTTTCAAAGATGTCATTAATAATATTGCAAAAAAAATAAATATAATAAAACAACTATAACACGCTGTGATAACTCATAAACTGATGATCGTATTATCTTACATTATTGATGTCGACTAAAAACTCAGAAGTAACCTGAGGATTATTGGAAAGACTTCCATTTAAATATATATCTTATGATCTGCATTTATAAAATATATCTATATGAGACGCGCGTGTTAGAGAACTTTATTCAAAGTGGCTTGCGCACGGAGGCTGACTGATTGATATTTAAGCCTTTCCATATTATGATAGTTTTGAAGGAATCACAAAAAGTATACATGAAAAAATAGCAAAACAGAAAAAGGTGATCTTTTAATGAAAATCCAAAGAATAATAATATATAATGGGAAAATCAAGATCACATTTTATATGCCAACTGAATTGTATAATATTCTAATGTTGATGAAGTCTCTCACTTCTCGACTTGTGTAATTAATATCAAAATTTAATATTTTTATTTAGTTTTAATTAAGTGTCTTTTTCTGTGCTGTTATTGTCGTTTGTAAGTATAAAATAAAAAACAATAAGTAAATTAATTAGTCATTTTGTTAGTATCAATTTATATTGCAAATTGGAAAAGGAGGTACTAGCAGCGTCTTATAAATATGATAACTTGTAGATTTTTAATATAGATGCTCAAAGTTAAATAGGACAACATTTTTTAGAATTAGAATTAGATTTTAGCAACAAAAATAAGTAAAATAATTTAGTTAAGAGTTCCAATTTCATTTAGGAACCAAAACCATGAAACTTGGAAGATAGTTTTGTAAAAATATGGATCTGATCCCCAACTTTTTTCTTTGAATGTAGTGCCACAAATAGGAATTTGCATGAAAGTGTATTAGGCGCATTCGAATAAATTGATTAACTATAAGCTTTACTTATAGTAGTCCTGTCAACCATATTGATCAACCTTGACCTCCTTAAGTTCTTTTAAGGAAACCAAGATATTTATGGCATATATAATTCTCAAAACTTGAAACAGAGTATCTCAAAATTAAAATTACACCCTGTATAGACGAATTACAACTGCAACATCAGAAGTTTACAAGAAAACAAGTTTCTTTATAAATTCAGAGATGGTAAATCCCATTTATTTAATATATTACATAAAATAAATAATATAACTTTTATTTTTAGTTTTAAGAAAGGTTTTCCCCAAGAAGTTGATTTTAATTTAATTCAATTTAATCTTAATTTTATTTTAGTTAGTTAAAAAATTCAAAAATTTAAATTTTTTTTTATAAAAATTTCTCATGAAAAATAATATTGCATTATACAAAAATTTTCATTCATTAAAAAACAAGGTTTTCTTTCTCAAAAATAACAAAAAACAGTATTTTTGCAACAGACACAATTGAAATATATACACTTGGAAAACCACTAACATCCGTTAAAAAGATGGTTATTCCCAAAAAAAAAAAAATAAAAAAGTTAAAAAAATGGCGAAGAAAATTCTACACTAAGTGCATTCACAAGGAACAAATTCGATTGCATTTTAATTTGAATTTGAAACAATAATATCGGACATAATGAACAGCATAAGAGCATATACCGAACCTCTACATAGACTTCAACTTTATTAGCATTCAGAATGTGTATCTTGAGTCTATCTATTCCTTAAGTAGTAACTCTCACTGACTTGATCTTACAATTGTAATCAAATACTCAACAGCTTGCTTTTGATGAACATAAATTCCAAAAAAAAAAAAAAAAAATACTCAATCATAATTTCTGCTTCTTAGACCCGTAATGAATACCTTAATGATTTTTTTTATTTTATTTTTTAACTTCTTTTAAAATTGTTTCATATAAGTATACTTTTATTTGCTGTTGATACTCGTTTCTTGATGTGTTTGTTGTATTCTATATACGTTATATAGTGTTATTTCCAATATCTTCTTCTATACTTTATGAAATCTCTCAGTTTCTGAATTCAATAATTCGTCCTCATTGCAAAACAGAATTATTTTTCGCTCCATCGATTACCGCGCGTATAGCCAGCCATATAATATGAAGCCGATGAAATTAATATTTAATTTATAACAGAAAAATTATTTATATATTTTTTTTTCTTTGTTTTCATCGATCGATATATATAAGATTGAAAATATTGAACTGATTAGGTTACATAAATTTTTCAATGTCTTTTCTATATAGCTAATAAGAAAAAATAAATCATAATTTACGTTCAATCAAATGATCATAATTACGTTTTAAAATAGAAAATCATAAAAACAAGGATCATGGAAAACTGAAGATCAATATTTTTTCAAGGAGTGCATCATCTCTTTGGCAATTAAAATGTTAACCAAAAAATTAGATAAGCAATTGTTTCAGTTGATCCTTATCTAGTCCTGTCTTTTTAGCACGTTTAACATAATGATTTCCATTCTTTTTTTGGGGTTTTTCTAAATTTATATAATTCCGTAAGAATTCGAGGATCATTTATGCCATTCTAACAATTTTTTTTGTTCTTTTGCCTGAAGGAAATTTATTTGATTATTAAAATGACATCAGCCTCCGAAATAAACAAGATTT
The DNA here is from genome assembly GCA_963422695.1 of Xylophagus ater. NCBI lineage: Eukaryota > Metazoa > Arthropoda > Insecta > Diptera > Xylophagidae > Xylophagus > Xylophagus ater. The sequence continues at coordinate 8,558,712 of OY730478.1, forward strand.
CTTTAGAATCTTTCATCTCATATAAGCCTATAGCGCGCGATGGCCCACCTCCGAAAAATTATACCTATGTATGTATTTTATTCGGCAAAACATGACAAATATTTTATTTAATTCGGCATATTCTTTTTCTATTAAAATCTCATTATTCTAAATTCCAGGAGGTCTAAAAATGTTTTTTTTTTTAAATAACCGAAATTCTTAAAAATCGGTACATCCTTTTGAAAAACTACTAATAGGTTTTTTGTTTTCTTTGATATTTAATCAAATAATTTATAAGAAAAATCTAAAAATAAATATAATTTGTCTTAAAGAAATTAAATTAATTTATTGGAAAAAAAAAATTCCCCAAAAACGCATTCAACATGTGATTAAGCAGAAAAACTGATCAACAGACAAAATTTAATAAATGATCCCACTACGCACGTAATATGTGACGATTTTGTATATGAACATTACAGTCACTGGTACCTCATTATAAATGCAGATCGCGTATTATCGATTTTCTATAGTTGATCGAAAGAATAACTCAAAACTTTTGTGTCGATCACAGACAATACAAAACTAAATATTAATTCTTTTCAAAAAAAAAAAAAATCAAAAGTAAAACTTAATGCAAATCTATAATAACTAAAAAGAAAACAACTAAATTAAATAGAATAGTGTCCAAGATCACTTGTCTTCTTTTTGTTTTTTTGTTTCAATGATGACCATTTTGGTTGTTTTATATGTTTCGGCAATTCAATGATCGCGTCACAAGTTCTTCGAATTTTCTCTCAAATAACCTCCAATAAACGTTAAAGCATTGCAAATTTCTAAATGACTCATTTAATAAAATTTGTCTATTAAAAAAGTGTGTCCACCAAAAAAAAAAAGACATACTAGCCTAGTGCTAAGATCGCTTTCAAATATAGTGTTGTGATTAATTTTATGCTATTTTATGAATCTTAAGCAAAATATATATTATCGATAACTGGGCATAGGCATATTTATTATATGGTATATGAAAGAAAAACAAATCTGCTAAATGTTTCTATCAAGCAGGTAGTAACTGGATTTCTTGATGATCCGTCCGGAAATGCTTTCATCCCAGCTCCAACACATTTTTGTAATTTTTTTACACATCGGTGTTTGAAATGTTTCTTTTATTTTGGACAAATCAAGTATAGTTTATTCCATAAAAGCGACCTTTAATCAAAGTGGCCACACAAGATTTCTTTTTTTCTTTCGTTTTTTCTTGTTAATGTCTTTTATATGAATGAGATTTTGATTTTGTGTTTTTTGTTTTGTTGGTCTCTCACCGCGGTTTATTATTGCAAACGGGGAAATGATCATCAAAATAAATTCATATATATACTCAACTACTCGCGGGACCAAACGATGATCAGGCGAATTTACAAAACTATTATAGTGTGATGATGGGATTTATTGTGATCACTGTATTTAACATGACTCTGACAAGGTTAAGCGCCACCAAGGCAATTTGTGGTTAAGGACAAAACCGTTGTTGGATGATTGCACCCACAAACGAATCAAAAGAAAACAACAACGTACCACAATAGTTTGATAATAATAAAGTAATATAATTTAAGGAAAAGTTATATAATTTTTCAAAAATAGTAGTTTTGTTTACATTTGTAATTTTTGTCGCCCTATTTAATTTTGTTCACATACATTTATTTTTAGGTATATTTGCTTGTTTCTTTTTTTTTGTATAAATCGCGAATAAAACATTCCCATAAATAAATTCATTCGACGCATAAAATATTCCAAGAATTTTCATATAAATCATTTCAATCATTTATGGAGGCGGAATCCCCCAAATGCTAAGCAAACAGTTAACTCGGTACTGGTGCGTAATTTTAATAAGTTTTTTTTTGTATAACAAAAATTATTATTGAATATTATTTATTTATATTTATTTATTTATTTTAATCGACACGTAATTTGATTTCGTTTTTTTTTTCTTCAGGGCTTGTCATTATTATAACAAAATCTCTTTTTGTTTATTGTATTTACTCGCGGGCCTTTAAAAATATGGTTTTGCAGATAATGAGTCATATTTCTTTTGGGGAAACTAGTTTTAATTACCATCTCAAAAGAATTGAATGTATCAGCAATATTTATGAATCAGTTTTTATATAAAAAAAAGAAAGTGTAAATTGGTCAATCAATCTCTGGGAAATTACAAGAAAACTATTCAACTTCCTGGTTTAAATTGGGAATTGAAAAAATTTACTTCAAGTAATTTAGTTAATGGAAATATTAGTAGCTTTCCATTTACACTTTTCAAACTATTACTTGCATCTATTAAAATGCAGATCTTATTATCGGCTTTCGAAATGCACACTTCAAGTACTTCAATATTAAGTATTCGACTACGTATGCGTTATTAAAGGATGCTCATTAAATGTCAATTTTTTCTAATCATTCCTTTTGCATTGCCTAAAGCATATGAACGCTTCCAAGTTTTCTGAGCCATACTGTTTTGTAAACGATCTTCTAAAGACTTCACCATTGAGAAACTTCGTTCACAAGCGACTTGAGTATAGAATAAAGTCAACAAATATTTGTAAGCCAGTCCTGCCCATTTAAAGGTTGGTAAATTGTACATTAGAGAAAATAAACAGAGAATTCTTTGTGTAACACTTTATGGCACCATTATAGGGCTGCGAAGAAATCTATCTACTCATTAGTATTTGTAAAAAAAGACTGTAAAATAAATACATGAATTTTTATATCACACAGAATCATTTTTATAGAAATACTAATAAAGAGATATCTTATTTACAGACTGAAAAGATGTGCCACATGAGAATACAATTCAGACACTCTTTTTTAATATATACTTTTTGGTTCTACCTACTCAAAGTTTGAATATACAAATAAGAAACTTCTAACAGACAATGTAAGTTTTCTTCTGCTAGACAAGTTCCAAAGTCTGATTCTTATTTTCTGCAACGCTATATGGATCGATTAGATCAACTAAAAACTCAAATTTTATGTAAATTGTAAACATTTATACTTATTTAAGGAGTACAAAGTTTCAAATTACTATAATTGAATATTCCTTGAAAAATAGCATGTACACATTAGAAGAATTTGATTAGAATTATGGATTTCATAAAAGACATTAGACCGCATAGCGGAATAAATAATTAAAGGAAGAAATCAAAATTCAAAAGAGAAAGTCAATCATCCTAAATACTCCATTATTGATAATTTTTTATGAAAAACTTATACAAACCTTATTCCTAAATCGAATTTTCTTGTCAAAACAATGTTAGTGAACTTTGCCGAATTTTCTTACAAAAAAAATGCGTGTGAAAAACATATTAAATTAGAACCTTGTTGGCCGATGAAAATTACATCACATTTGGTCAATCAATTGGTGTATATTTTACGCAGAATCCAAAAATTATCATCTTTCAGGCTATTAGATTTGGCGCTTCCTTTTCCTTACTGTTGTTGTTAATCTGTTTCATTTATTTCTTACCTGTTTTTTTTTTTATTACTTTCGGTAAAAAGGATAAATCTGAAGACAGTAAAAGTGCGGCAAAATTCTATTATTAAATGTATACTTTTTAATTTTCCCGAAAAAATTAAAGATGTAGTCACGCGATCAGAGGTGATCCAAATTTATATTATTGATCGAATTTGAAATACCCTTTTTAAAGATTTCTTTTCGTTATTAATGAACTTCTGTACTTCTATTCTAGGCGAACGTATATTTGGCAAAACAATTATCTTTAGTTAACTATACTCTTGTACAGATGGATTTTAAAAATTTTAAAAATTCATTAATTCCGGATACTCTTTATCACAGATTGATTGACAGATACCAAACGAGACATGCAAAAAGTTAAAGAAGATAGAACATTTTCTTATTAATAAAAACTTTATTTTGTATTACATTGTTTGCAAGAGTATAAATGCAACAATTATTGTGCAATTTAAGCAATCACATAACAAATATAACGCCTTAACTCTTTTATATGTAAGCTTTCAAATGATGAATGTTCAAACAACGGCGCCTTATTAAAAAGAACAAATATCAATGCATTTACAATAATATACATTTTTTGGCAGATATTTAAATGAATTATGAGTATTGCTTTGCTTTAGAATACCGCAAATTTCCCTTGATAATGGAAGAAACTACCGCGTTTCATTAAGAAAAAAAGTTCACCCTTTTTGGTAATCATCATATTAGAACTTTAACATGCAATATTTGGAGTTTTACAAGTATCCGTATTGTATTACATATTGTAATATTCAAATAATAATCAATTTTATGTGCAATATATCGACCAAAATATGTTTCATGAAAACCCGCCCAGTATTGATCTAATTAGGGACATTTTTCTATCGTTACCCAATCAATACTATTCCTCATCTGTTTGTTAAATGGTTATACTAATTATCAAGTTTCTTATATTTGTGAATTCCAAGCCGTGTCATATCTCCAACTAAAATGTAGTCCTATTTCTTGCTATAAGTAACCTTTTTTATAAGTCACTTTTTGGCAAAAACCGAGTATTTAAAAATTTTCGAATTAAAATTTTTTTTTAATTGTTACTTTCATTCTTCGTGACCCATTTAAAAATGGTCCGTGGACTACAGTTTAAAAACCTATGACTCAGATCACTCGTTAAAAATTGATAAAGTTTGAATGTGAACTTTTGATGCATTCACCATATAGCCCTGACCTTACATCATCAAACTACCATTTGTTTCGGTTTGTAGAAAACTCCTTGAATAGTGTAAATATGAAAAAACAAGCCTGTGAAAACGGTTTTTGTCCTAGAAAACCCGGAAGTTCTTAAGTGACGGAATGATAGCCTTACTAACTTCTTTTTTGACTTCTTTTTTGGACTTATGTTAGTACGGAGATCAAACCGAAACGTAAATTTCTATCAAAAATGTAAGTTCAACGAAACCCAAAAAGAAAAATTTGTCTGTTGAAGATCATGTTGAAATTACGTTTTACATAATTGTGTCTAAGGTGACAGTTTTCAGCCATTTTTTTTTAACCTTAACCGCAATAGCGACTCATCAAACATTTTCCTGCTAATTTTCTTTAAAATATTAGAAGTGTCTGAAAAGATTTGACCATCGATTTAAGTAATTACTCGTTTCAACAACCAATTATTAAATTTTTAAATGAACCCTTTTATAAAATGCTGCTTGTTATAATACGATAGAAAAAAAACGGCAATCGAATCCTTCAATTACTGTCTGTAAAAATCTAAACAACATAATAGCATATTTAATTACATAAAACATTAATAAATGACTCTTTTTAAATATCTAATACTTGTCTTTCCAAATCTAAATTATTCATGAAACTAATATTTCAATATTTTCATAATAATAAAAATTCTATTAATAATTTCTTTGCCATAATTGCTATCGATAAAATAAATAGACTTTCAATACTGGCTCTCTCTCCTCTAACTAATCCTTTTCCAATTACAACCCTTTTTCCAACTAAATATAAAGTAGAACAAATAAAAACTATATACAATAATAATTTAATATCCGTTTATATTAGTATATTCACGATAAAATAACCGACGTTGACGTTCATAATTACAAGGCGTCGTTACAAATTAACTTCTAATTGAGTTTAACAAGTCCGAAACATCTTCGCTTCCTATAAACTTATTATCGATATCGATAAAATCATATATAATCATTTAAAAAAAAAAATAAGTGTTGATTATTATACATTTTTGTTTTCTTTTCTAGAAAATAATTTAATGGGAGCTGCTGAATGGACAGGTTATACACCGAACACAACAACATCATCATATACCCCATATCCATCATTACAATCAAATCCATCCGGTTATAATTATGATACAACAAATCCAATTGATCATCATTCAAATTTTCATTTACCAACTGTTTTGCCTGATATGCAACCATTTTGTTCACCGACTGATTATCATCATTCTGGTCTTCCACCTGCCGGTACAACATCAACTGGCATTGTATCACCGCAACCAATATGTAGTCCGACATATCCACCATCATCAATGAAAACTGATTTGGAACCAATAAATACATCATATCCCGCATATAATAATTGGTCGAACGGTTATAATAATTATCAATATGGTAATTGTACTGGACAAACACAGTATCCAACACATCCGGCACCAACAATGGTTTTATATCCTCAATTATATTCAACAGTTAATCAAAATCAAATACATTTACATTTACATGGTGCAACTGATAAAATTGAACAATATCTTGGACCCGATTCATTAACAATCAGTTCAATATCGGGTAATCGATCCGGTATAGAAATTGGTATTGGTACATCAGATCATGATGTAAATTTAATCTCTACAGATACTGAACATAATCAACAACAACAACAACAACATCCCGATGATATTGATCCTGTCGAACAGCATCATCATCGTGGTGGTGAAGATGATGCCGTTGTAGATCCCAGTAGCGTTTGGCGACCTTATTGACTGTATTGGAATTAATTCTATTTCTTATATTAAGTAATTTGTAATTAATAATTTCAAAGAAAGAAGAAAAAATAATAATCACAGAGAAAAAGAGGCTTTAATTTAGTATCATTTTATAAAAGAAATAAAGAAAAACAATTTTTAAGAACTTCTTTTTAATGTGTCCTATGTCCTTTCTGTTTAAACGAAAACTTGCCCAAAAATTAAGAGTTTCATGAAAATCTCCTTATGTAAAAGAATATTCAAGTAACATTGAAATTTTTAGAAGCATTATTGCTAAATAATTGCTATATCACAGTACATTACGAGCTACCAAGTTGTAATAGAGATTTTAATACTAAAACGAATATGAGAAAAATGTTGCTTGGATACTTTTAAGGATGTCTATCTAATGATTTATCTTATTTACTCGAATATTTAAGGAGATACACTACACACTCTCGCATTCAAATTTAAAGACTTGATTAATTTAATATGTATTTTTAATAATACAAAAGATTTTCTAAATAAAAGCCTTTTTTTTATATATATATAAATCCCAATGTTCCTGGAATTTCTTGATTTTCATTTCCATGGAAATACAAATTATTTTTAATTTATCACCCGATCAAAACTTGTCCACCCAACTATATGAAATCCATATAAATGTTAGTTTTTAATTAATTATTTAATTTTTAAGATGTAAATAAAACTAATTTATATACAAATAAAATATATTAAATGAAATAAAATTAAATATATGAAATAAATTTGAAAAAAAAGGATAAAGTTTTTTTTTTTCGTATATTATCTAGCGCTTAGAAGAGCTCCAACATTGTCCATGGAGGATTGCGTTGCTGATAGATTATTTAATATTTGAATTAAGGATACCTATTCCCTGTTTTAACCTACTTACTTATAAATATCCTGGAAAAAAGATTTTCTTAGATAGAGTACAAAACATTCTTTTCACTCAGACATCTGTCTCAAATTGCATCAGGATCGGTACGCGTATCGTGGTCAAAACTACAAGTAAACAATACTACCACACACATCATTATAATAAAGTGGTCTATTCGGATTCAGTTGATCTTAACCATGTGTTTTCAATAACAACTGGGATTTTTATGGGATTTTATATACTTGAATGTCCTTAAAGTATAATAGTTACAATAAAAAATGTAATGATGAAACAATTCAAACTCATTAATTACATTATTATCAGTATATTATATCCTTATATGTTATTCGATTGTTTGTTTAATAAATTATTTAATTTTAATTTGCCAGTAAATTTTTAATCGCAATTAAGTAATTTTATTTATGAAGTGAGCGAAGGAAAATTGGTAGCAGCAGGTCGATGCAGTAAAAATAATGATAATAACATTGCAGTTCGGTGGTTTCATATTTATGCTATTTATTTTTTTTTTTTAGATAATTATTTATCATATGTTTAATGTTTTAATTTATGCTGGTTATTCATAAATTTCATAAATTATATGAACGTTTATTTAATATTTATGTATAGTTTTTTTTTCCTATTTCAAAAATTGCAATAAATTATTCACTAAGTATTTTAAAGTAAATGGAAGTGCATTTGTTAGAAACAGGGTGAGATAAAATTCACTTTTAAAAATCGTCATCGTAATCTACATAGAACGGATTTGAATTTGTGAATTGTAATATGAAAAATTAATAGGTCGATTCAACTTTATAGTTAAAAGCAGGGCTGTTAGCACGTAAGTTGTGTCACACTTTTGATTCGACCAAACATCGTTTTAACTTTAATTTGGATTTTCATATGAGAACTACTTACGTGTTATCATATTTTCGAAAATTCAAAACCCAAAGTTTGAAACAGCTAACGTGTTACTATCGAAGAAGTTTTGTTTTTTTTCGATGAAGTCTGTACTGTTACTTACTACAAACATAAGGAAGTTATTAAATTTTGTTAATATTCATAAATTTTAATATAAAATATTATAAAAATCACCTTGAAATCATAATTCATTAATTTTATTGAATTCATTATACTTTTATGTTTCTCGTAATATAATTTGAGTTTTCATTATCATTGTTGTCAGTTTATATAATAGATAATTAACTTATTTTGAATTATTATCGATCTATAACTACTGTATGAGTCTTTTTATAATTATATGATCAGATTTCAAATAGAATTTCGTCTTGAAAATTCAATTTTAAACGCATTTTTCTAAAAATTTTACACATGTTCCTTATTTCAGAATGTCCTTTCCTCTATCATTACAGTTTACCCAGCCATACTATAATACAGGGTCTACATTAGCCAATATTTCTGGTATACCAGCTGGCTTACCAGAAATATTGTCTAATGTAGACCCTGTGTAATATATTATGAAAAAAGTTATTACTTAGAATATCGCCGTTATTTGAAAGTGCCACCTAAACGGCTGTTACCTTAAATTTATCACTTTCCAGCGACAAATTGCCTTACGATATTTGTGAAAGTGACAATAATTGTCAATTTACAGAATTCTAACACACCCATTTTTTTTTTAATTCAGTTGAATTTAGCTGCCTAAATAATCCGATTGTCTCAATATAACATTTCAAAATAGGTCTTATTCAAAAGTGTGACTAAAAATTATAAAAGTTTTAACAACTACATAAAATTTGAACAGGATATTGTGCCATCCTAAAAAAAAGAAGCCCTGTCTCAATTTTTATACTTTTGATCAAATTGGAAATTGGTTTTTAACTTTTACATATAAATATATTGTAGAAAATAGATGGGTCCATAAATTTATGATTTTTGAAGAAATGAGTCACGAATAAGATTTCTTTTTGGGGGTATGATGACAGTCTTTATTCCGCAGCACCTAATTCTGATAAAATATCTTTGGGACTTAGGACTTTCGTTGTTAAAACTAAAAATATTTGAAATGAAAGTATGACTTAAAAAAACAATAGTATTAATTATATTTTGAACACAAAAATGTAATCACACTCAATATGTCTCTTTTTATACCACAAATCCCACAAATTCATCGAAATAAATTAATTTTGACATTTTCAGTTCAAGAATTGAGGAATTTATGATTTATCATAAGAAATCATTAAAAACTAAACGACATTTAATTTTTTCCAAATAACAACCCTTTTTCCTTTCTCTTAACATCCTTGTGGTGGACATAAAATCTTATTATTATTAATTATTCTTCTTCTTATTGTTAATAAATTAAATACATTTGAGTGTGAAGGAGATGAACTGAACTTACATACATCTAAATTTAGGATACAGATTGCAGGACATTCCAGCTACCTTAACTGGAAATGAAGAAATAAGTGAAAGATATCTAAGATAATATAGAATGTCCTAATAGTGAAATGCACAGTCATCGATAAACGATACAATTTCTTTATTTCGAAAGTAGACGCAATTCTTCTAGTCTGGAATGCTTTACTAAAGATGATAGAATCTTTAGATCTACAAGTATTGTTTAAAACAAATCTTGCTGACCACTTTTTGAAAGTTCTTTTTGAAAGAGGTTTCAAGCCCTCACGTACAGGATAAAATTTACCATTTTATTTCATATATTCAAAACATGCTGAGAATACGAAATATTATTCCCTTACCCGAAGTTTTAGACCAATCAATCCCATATTGTATAGCACCTATATAGTATGTCAGAGACTCTGTTCCTACCAATTTTCGCTCAAAGCGTCTCATAATTTTGCAATGTTTTAAGACTCCACTGTATACATATGTCCATTGTCCTAAAAATGCAGTTTTCTTATACAAATATAATTTTCCACTGGGAATGGATTTAAATAAATTTTCCTGCTTCGCTTACTGAATTTTACTTACTCCATCTTTTCTCGTGTTAATTTTTTTGCGTGCACTCTTGATGCACTTTTATAATATATGTAAATTTAAATATTACATTTATTCCAATTTCTTCAAGTGTTTAAATGTTAAAATAGTTTTCTTTTTTTTGCACATTATGACAATATCTCCACCTTCTTTTGTAGGTGGACGAAACGATTGTATGGTATAAGAGGCAGGCACCGGGAATATGTTAGAGTGCATGCAAATATGCGGTTTTTTAAATACTATCGAGGCCTCTAATAAAACAGACAAAAAAATATCATTTTGTGGTTCTTTTCTTCGTTTTCATTTCTGTTCCTTGTATCTCAAATATGGAACATAATATTTTTTCTTATATTCATTACAAGAAAAAATCAAGAAAAACTCAATCTTGTGCGTCTGAATTTAGAGTAAAAAAAGAAGCGAATGGAAAATATAATATTGAAATATATCCTAATAAAATAAAAAAACTTTATTAAAACATAATATAGAAGAAATGACAGATTTATGATTTGCAATTTGTATAATGAATGATTTAACAAAATGCATATAAAATAGTGTGATGTATGAAACCCGCGATTGCAGATTTTTATAGTATTTTTATTCTTTATGATCCTTCAAATGATCGCGGTTTATGCGAACGCGAAAAAGATATAAATCAGAATGAAAAATCTTTTAAACAATTCATAATTAAATAATTTAAAAATTTAAGAATTATTTTTATTTATAATTTTCCTAATTTTATATTAGTTTTTTTTTTTCTTGTCCTAAGAGTCTTAAAGAGTTATTATTATTAAAACTGAAAATATCAAAGATCTTTGATATTAATTTCATGTTCACTACATGCTAAGATAGTTCTTGATCTTAGGATTTGAATTCGAATAGCAATCTATTTCCCTTACGGAATATCAATAGAGTTCACAATTCAAATAAGGGCGTGTGCGAATAGTATCTAAAATGGAAAGAATATGAAATTTCAAAATGAAATTCAAATTTAAATTAATAATAATAAATTCTAATTAAAAAAAATGCTTTTTATTATAATTTTATTAAAAGTTTATGAAATATTATTCCTCAAAATACTAAAAACAAAACGTTTGTAGGGTTTTTAATCCTCAAAACATTTGTTTTATTATATTTTTTTTCACTCATTTTCTTTTTACCTATTTAAAATTACAAAAAAAAAAGAAAAACTAAGTTTATAAATTTCCCAGTAAAAGGTTTCATATAAATTAACAACAAAATGGAGAAAGTTAACTTCAATAAGCGCTTTATTAAAATAAGTAGCTAAAAATACACTTCGTTTAACTATATACATATATAATAGAGAACAATTTGTTTCTCTATCGTCCTTTAAAATCCTCTTCTGTTTTTCTACAATATATATTTTCTCTCTATATCGGCACCAAATTCTTGTCCTTTTAAGCAAAAATTTTCTGACTTCAAAGCCTTTAAGCTCTTCCGTCGTGGTGTTATCGTTGGTCGTATATAATATCGGACAGGAATATAGTTTAAACCTTTTGATGAAATGAATATATACCCAGATTTAAACGATAGATAAATTATTTTAATAGGATAGAAAGTACAATAGAAGATGGGATTGAATTTTTGGGAGACATCTAGCTGTGGTAAAAGTATGCGGCTTTCCTTGTATGGCTTGTTGCTTCTGTAAATCTTGTTCCATGCGGTAAAGGAATAAAGTTGTTGAAATAATACAAAATGAGATGAAAATTCAATCACATCTTTCATGTCTCTTTTTTTTTTAAAGAAAAACAAAAATTCAATTGTGATCAATAAAACTGAATTCATATAATTTAAAATATTTTATTTAACCACAAAAATGTGACAAAACTTTCTATATAATTACGTGAAACAATTAAAAATATATGCTTTTTCATTTGATGTTTTTAAGTTTTTCTCTTTTTTTTTCTTTTACAATGTAATAATTTGTTATATTATGATGAAGTGTCCATTCGCCACAGATCAGTCTCAACAGATTGGATAACATATTTATGTTGTGTGTAGTAATAATGAAAATAAAATAATATAATATTATATTTAAGTGTTCCATATTGAAACCAAAAGTATCTTTAAAGTTTTGTGGTCAGACCGAAAGGAGTAATAAAATCAAAATACTATATAGAGAAGTGTTAAAGTGTTCCGCCATATACTTGTATATATAACCAACTGCAAACCAATCCAATGGAAAGAGGAGAACGAAAAAAAAACCAGGCTAAAACCAATAAAATATGTCTAATAAACAATTAAATTTTTAATGAAGTGTTGACAACGAGAACCCACACCTTTACCATCACCTTCATCATTATTGTGATGTTAGCCTCAATTTAAAACTAAAGATTAAAAATTTTGAATGATTTTTTTAACTTTTGTAATTTTCTTATTGATTTTCATAAAACCTTTTAATAAATCTTTGTTTAATGTTATTTTTCTTACTTTTATGTAATTTAGAGTAAAAATATATATATATTTTTTTTTCAACAAAAGATGTATGTATCGATGCCGATACAGTTTAAAATGGATGTTAATGATAAATTTTTGTGTTCTGGTTGGTAAGCATCCAGAAGGGTGGCCACAAAGCCAAACCCCATTCAATACCTCTTCTAAAACCGCATTTTGAGTTCATATTTGTGGCCACACAATTCAATATAAAAAAATTGAATACTTACTATTTGAAAATATACAATAAGAGTTTTAAAATATTAAATAATAATAGTATTTATTTTTTCATTATTACTTTTTCGTATTTTTGGAGTGTAAGAACTAAGAACGAGGTAGACGTAATTTTAAAGTCGTGATTTCAGATTTAAATTAATTATCCTTTATCTCAAAATAGATTAGATTCAAATATAAAAAAATACCTGTAAAAGTCGAAATTGTCCCAATCAGCCATTATCATATTATTATTATTTTTTTTTTGTTTAATTATTCTCCACAAAAAATTCCAATATATAGTATTTAGGTTTTTAATTAATTGTCGTCAGGTCCGTCATTAAAAATTTATAATGCCAATAATTTACGTAATAACATTTAATTTTAAAATATCCACTAAATCCATGATGAATAAAGAAACTTTCAAATAGACTTCTTCAAATTTTTAAAATTTGTTTATACATCATTTAATTGACATTTAAAAGGTAAGCCATATTTTTTTTAAATTTAATTTTAAAATTTGGAACGTTTGGAACTAACCGATTGTAGCGCTAATTTCAGATGTGGAATAAAAACTACTAGAATTGTTTGTGTCGGCCATGTTGGTTTTTAATTATAGTAGTTGCACAGCCATCAATCTGTCAAATTTAACAATCAGTTCGGAGCGATTTCCAGATTTTCTGTGTCGCAAAAACGTTTTTTAATCATATAAAATTTAGTAAAACACTGATAAACAATGACGACTGCTGCGAGGCCAACATTTGATCCAGCAAGAGGTGGAGGTGGACGTGGAGAAAAAGATTTAAGCGCTTTATCAAAACAATATTCCAGTCGTGATCTTCCTGGCCATACAAAACTTAAATACAGGTAAGAAAAAAAAGTATTTTTGTTTTACAATGCTAAACCTTGTTAATTACAGAGAACAAGGACAAGGTACAAATGAAGAACTCCGCAATCGTGATTTCCGTAAAGAATTGGAGGAACGTGAACGTGAAGTCCGTCCAGGCAAATTATTACTCCCAGTTGTTCGCAAAGCCATCGAAGCTAATAATAATAGTAGCAAGCGACCAAAATTGGATCAGGTAATATAATAGAAAATATATGATGAAAATATTTTTATAGAGAAATTTTGTTCTTAGATCTCTGCTGGAAATCTAGATGCTGATGACCCTGTTGATGCTGAATCATCTGAAGATGAAGATTCCGATGATGACACTGCTGCACTTTTGGGTGAGTACAGAGCCTAGGAGTAGTTCTAGAAAAATTTCGCAATATGAGATTTTTTTTCTCCATAACTCTTATTCTATTATTTCTACGAATAAGTGTTAGTTACGCGGGTCTAAAAGGTGAACATTAGTTGGAATATACACTACCTTTTTGGGCTAGTAACCAAACTGCTATTCATAAAAATTATAGAGATTAGAAATAATAAGGTTTCGGAACTAGGACATGTTACGTTATTTTATTTATTTTCTTTTTAATCTTTCAGCTGAATTGAATAAAATCAAACAGGAACGCGCCCAAGATGACATGATAAAGGAACGTGAGAAAAAACAAGAAGAGGAACGTATTCGAATGGAAAATATACTTTCAGGGAATCCATTATTAAATTATAGTGCAGGAAATAAAGTTGATTTAAAGGTAATTGTTTTTTTATCATATTCATATCGGTAATATAATAAAAAGAAAACATTCTGTTTGCAGGTAAAACGAAGATGGGATGATGATGTTGTTTTTAAGAATTGTGCCCGAACTGAACCCGAAAAGAAATCACATTTTATCAATGACTCATTACGTTCCGAATTTCATAAAAAATTCATGGAAAAATATATTAAATAAATATTGTTTTTTTTTTTTTTTTATTTGTGTGCTTTCAAAAAATGTAATATTTAGTTTAATAAGGAAATAAAGAATTCTTTTGGGATGTATTTGGACATTTTATTTTTGCAGAACATTTTCAGTGACATACATAACGTTATTTTACTTTATTTACCACAAGATGGCATCACAAGTGAAAAGAGGAATTATTTTCACAAATAATCAGCTGAGATTGTTAGTGGGTGTTTGTAAAACAAAAACAAATCATTTCTGTTAGTCCAACACTGACAGAAAGACGCAATTTTTATTTATTACTGATAAATCAAGAAAGAAAAAAGAATATTAAAGAAAAAAATAGATTGTTTATAAAATAGTTGTGTTAAATTTAACATACTCGAAAAATTAAAATGGATACAACTAGTGAAAGAAATTCAATTTTAGAAGGTAATAAATAATTTCTTTTTTTCTTATCTGATTTTGTTTTTTTCGTTCGGTGATAATTTCACAACCGTAATTTTTTTTTTTGCTTTAAAAAGTCTACTTTTCAATCGAAACAATTTAATATTCAAAGTAATTCAATATTTTCAACATATTATGGTTTTCTTTTTGTTAGAAAAATGATATCAAATTCTAATAAAAAAGTCGATTGTAATTAGATTTTTTCAATATTTAAATTATTCGAGTGTAAACTAATTTACACCGTCATCAAATTTGATGTTATTTATGGAAAAATAATTAGGGAAACAGGAGAAGAAGAAGAACAAAAAAATAAAATTGATTTATTATTCTTATCAAAAAAAAAATGTTTATTCTTTTTTTAAATAAAAAAAAAAGTAGGGGATGAATGATTACAGCTTCCAGATTATGAAAATGTTGAAAAAAATGAATGCCTTTGTTGTTTTTTATTCTATAAAATGAATTAACTCAATACGCCCCTAAATAATGGATGAAATATTAATTTACGCATTAGTAAACTTGAAGTAAATATTAATCTGAAATAAATATTTTCAATTTTAGGAGTTTTAAATAATCTTTTTGATTCTTTAAATGATAAAGATGATCTTGTTCGACATGCAATTGAGACTTCATTAATTCGGATTATTGAGAAAAAACCGAATGAATCAATAAAAATTCTATCAGAATTTAAGAATAAACACAATAAATTAAATGAACAAGCGATCTCGATACTTTTAAGGTAAAAATATTGTAATTTTTTTAATGGAAATTAGTTCACGAAATTCTATTTGTATAGAGCTTTAGAAACTGTAGCAGATAACTCTGTACATCTTATGGATGATGATACTCTTGATAAACTGATAGCGATGACAATCACTGAATTAACAAAAAATAATGAACATTGTCCGATTCTTCAAAAACCGGCTATCGAAATTTTAGTATCGATTGGAAGAGAACATTGTGATAAAGTAATGAAATTAAATCAGAATTCGCTAAATCAATAAGAATATTTTAAATTTAGGTAATGGAAGAACTTGTTAAACATACACCAGATGGGCAGGTAGCACATTTCATGATATTACATTGTATGGGAACACTTGCATCCGCCAATATCATTGGTATTGTACCATATATAAAAATTGTATTGGCAAAAGTTCTACCAAATTTAGGTTCAATCAAAGCTGATCATATTAAACAAGCTCATGCGTTTGGTAATGTCATAATGAAATTTACACATATATGTGGCACATATATTTAGTTTATTTCTTTTTTTTCTTATAATTTTACAGCAATTGGACGATTTAGTGATACATTACTTGAAATTTCAACAAATTTCACAGAAGTAAAAACTTATCAAAATTGTTCAACTGAAATTTCTGTTGCGTATGATGTATTTTTAAATCAATGGTTACAAAGTCGTGAACCAAAAGTATGTACAGAAATTCTTCAAGCATTATCCGATATGTATCCTTTATTACCAGAAGATCGAATACATGAACAATCTTTAAAATTAATACCACATTTATTAAATTTATATCGTCGTTCAATTGATCGTAATTCAATAACCCAATTTATGGCATCCGTATTAGAAACAAACATTAAACATCAACCACAATCCTTAGATCCAGTTGCTGATAATTTGATATCACATCTTTTTGAATTAGTTTGTGTATATCCAGATTATGAAAAACCACAAACTGTAAAAGGACATTATGAAGTTTTAAGATGTTATCATCTTCTTTCAAATATATATTCAACAAAAATAATTGATTTACTTTTAATGCATTTACGTAATAATAATGAAAGAGAACGTATTAAATCATTATTGGTTTTAACACATCTAATAAATACTTCAAATGAATCAATTGAAAATAAATTAGCCAGTTTTATTGATGTTATAAAATCAATGTTAACAACTGAGAAATCTATTAAAATGAAAATGACTATGTTAAAAACAATTGTAGCATTAGCACAGAAATCTTTTATAAAAGATAAAGAATTTGTTTGGTTCTTAATACGTTATTGTTGTCGTTATACAAAAGTCAATAATGAACATGGTACACCAGAAGAACATAATGAATTTGTTCAAGCATGTCAAAATGCAATTTATATGCTATCTTCGACAGTTGGAACTATGGATCAACTTTTAAAACGTGAATTATTAAATTATTTCATTCTATTAGATTATACAGATGTTTGTACTATAATTGCAAAATGTTTAACAAGTTTATTTGCAAAAGATCCAGAAATTGAATTAGATGTTGAAACAACAGCTACAGAAGAGGATGAGATTAAAACAAAAATTCTAATACCAAATCCTGAAGCTGTATTTGCTAGATGTATTGCATTAATGGGTAATTTTCGTGAGATTCAACGAATATCGAATATATTATCATTTCTAAATCATTACTCGAAAAATATTGATCCAGAATTAAAATTGAAAGCATTATGGGATCATAAAATTCCCGAATTACTATTATGTAATGGTAGAGAGAAATTATTTTTAGATAATTTATATATTTTTATAACAAATTCACTTGAATCTTTCACTGATGTTCATGCTATATCCGAGAAAGTTGTTAATAAATTAGCTGATCAATTACTATTATATCCAACTCATTTACCAACAAGTGAATTTTTTATGCCATCAGTTACAATCGAACGTGGTATGGTTTTAAAATCAATTGGACTATGTTTATGTCATATTACTGATATACAAACAATTGAATCAAAAATTGATATTATTATAAATGCTGCAAAACAAGAAAAACTTGATAAACATGCACCAAATTCAGATTATGAACATAAACTGGTGGCCGCTTCGAAAGCATTAGGTTTTATATCAATAATTCATTTAGAAATTGTTTTAAATAAACTTTCAAATCTTGCTCATATTGGTGGACGTAAAACATCTGGTGGATTTTTTAGTAATCTAAATTTTCTAAAAGATTCATCAAAAGAAAGTGAAAATTATAAAATTAATCTTCTTGTTTTTGAATCGTACGGTCATATTATTGAAAATTCGAATCCAGTTGAATCACTTAAGGATATCGATGAAACTATGGTGAATTTTTTGTTAAAACAATTAACCGATTCGAAAGATTTAACAATGAAAAAAGTGATTCTAACAACACTATTGAGTATTTGTAATCAATTTTTAAAATCAAAAGATTTAGCATATACTTTAAAGTCTCGAAATGAAATTTTAAAAGAAATTCTTAATATCTCAATTGATGCACCATTCGATAATCTTCCATTATTTCCAACAATCTTAAAACTAGCTACAACTTCAATACGTATTGAAACTAATGAAGAAGTCGATATATATTCATTCTTTGAAATATCTTGTCGTAATTTCTTTACGTGTGCACAAAATCTACGTTCAAAATTCGATTGTGAAGAAGATGATGAACGCAACAGTTTTCTAGCACAATATTTAAATCAATCATTGCCTGAATTGAATTTGTTTGTTAAATTTATTATTGAAAATAATCCATCACCAGCCTGTTTGGATGATGTTATATCAGTTCTTGAACATTGGATTAAAGATAAAAATAGTGAAGTACGTATTTGTACCGGACATGTTATGAATAATTCACTTGAAATTTATATTAAATCAATGAAAATCGGATGTGAAGCACCAGCAAAATTTAATCAAGCCGGACAAATGTTAGGAAAAATTGTAC
This sequence comes from Xylophagus ater, assembly GCA_963422695.1. Lineage (NCBI taxonomy): Eukaryota > Metazoa > Arthropoda > Insecta > Diptera > Xylophagidae > Xylophagus > Xylophagus ater. Next base: position 8,577,659 of record OY730478.1, read on the forward strand.
CACGGTAAATAGAAGAGATTTTGATTATTATCGAAAATATTATAATAATAACAAAAAAATAATTCTTTATTTTAAGATGTATTGATTCAAATGCAACCGTTCGACAGACATCAGTTGATATTTTACAAAAAGTCTTGGAAATCGCTTGTATATATGAAACATTAACAATTGCCGATAGTAATGTTGATTGGATCAAAGATTTGGAACGTGTTCGTGAAACTATTATAACTGATGATCCGAAAGAAATTTATCAATTAGCTGGTGAAATTGCTAGAATAATTGCGTTAAGAATTTCAAATTTTCAATATTTACAATTTTGGTAAATTATTTCAAGTATTGATAATTCATAATATTGATATTAATTGATTCCATTCATTCTTGATTAGTAAAACTCTTCTGTATTGTTTAAATGATCCAGAACAAAGTTCTGCAATTGGTGCATCGGTTGTTTTAAAATTCTTTATACAACAAAAAGGTGCCGAACTTTTTCATGCTATTCCAGAATTGATAAAAGAAAGTTTATATGTAAGTTGTTAATAAAACAAATAAATGAAAAAAGATTTAGTTATACTAAAAAATTTCGTTCAATTAGGCAATTAAACATTGTGAAATTAATCGAGCCAAATCTGGTGTTTTAAAAGCTATGGTCGCTTTAACAAAACATCATCCAAAATTGGTTTGTACTGAAATGTTATCTCAACCATTACCATTTGATGAGTAAGTTTTTTTAATTTCGTTTTCTTCTAAAAACCAAAAATTAAAATGTGAAAAAAAATTTTTCTTTTAGTTGTGTTATTGAATATTGGCAAATAGTTTGTATTGATTTAGAATTGGCAGGAACAATATTAGATAATTTCCTGTCAATCTTATCAACATCATGTCTTTATGAACCAAATGATACAAAAACGGATGATAGACAAAAAATTGCTGCAGTTCATCCATTCGCAATTTTCTGTGCTCTAAAAGAAATTTTTCCATGCAAAGAAATCAAAACTGTAAAATACTTTTAAAAAAACTATTTCTTTAAAAACAAAACTAATTTCAAAATAATATTTTTTTTTCTCATAGGAATTAAAATTTAAATTTCCTGAACTTTTTACTATGCTTTTAACTTCTTTGGCAACATACACAAATTTAGCAGCACCAATGATATCGGCTAAAACACAAGCGAATACTAAAACAAATCCACCAAATGGAAAATCTAAATTTGGATTCATACCAAATAAAGATGTTATTAAAATGAATCCATGTCAAGTGGTTTTAGATGCATTCATTGCACTCTTAAATAATTCAGAAATGGAACAAATGGTTACGGTTTTAACTGTTTGCCCACAATTACCATCAAGTGCAGATTTAAGTAATTTCATAGATACTCTAACAGCAATTGCTGTGGCTCTAGTTAATCAGTTTTCAATTGGTTCTTCTGCAATGAAACATATTGTAACATCCTTAAGTAAATATGTATCAAGTCCTTATGATGGACAAAGAGTAGCATCGATTGGATTATATTCTCAAGTATAAAATTTATTTATCTGAATTATTTTTAAAAATAAAACATACATATTTTATATAATATAGTTGGTACCATTGAAACCTTGCGGAGAGATTTCATCAGTTATTATGTTACACTTAAGTTCGGCACTGAGTGATCCAAATCCAATAGTTCGAGGTTTATGTATTAGAGGTTTGGCATTCGTAGGAAATCTTACCGAACATGATATTGATAAATATTCTGAGATGGCAATAACAGCACTTCTTAAAGGAATTGATGATTACAACAGGTATTTTCAGCATTTCTAAACTTATTAATAAATCAATATAAAAATTTTATATTTTCAGTGATTGTTTAATAAATATTCCGTTGGAAAGCAAACGTGGTTTATCAAGAATTCTACAAACTTTACCAACCCACCGAGTTGAATCATTTCACATATCATTGGCAATTCGTATTCGTCCATTTTTTGAGAATTCATCATCCGAAATACGAGAAGCTGCTATCTTATTGTTCGGTGATTTATGTGAATCAAAATATGAAACACTAACAGATGGTGATACGACGCCGAATTGTTCATCGGAAGCATTCAGGGAGCAATTATTTGCGAATTTATTTTCATTATTATTACATTTGAGTGAAAATGATAGAACTATAGTTAGAGTAAGTTGATGGAATACAAGATTGTTTTTTTTTTAATTGCTAATATTCTCCTGTTTTTTACCTCCCCAAAAGTCTTGCAAAGTAACTTTACGTAAAGTTTGTGCCTTAATAAATGCAAACAAAGTGAATGATATGGCACAAAAACATTTATTGGAACATGGACAATTAAATTATGATGTGTTTATAATGGATTTTGTAAAAATAATTGTAAATTTTCTAAATATATTTCTTTGGGGGAAGAATTAAAATTGTATATTCTAAATCATTTTAGGGAAATGAACTGAAAGATCATGTACAAGATTTTATTGAGTCTTGTATACCTTTTCTGAAAAGCCATTGGACAGAAATACGAGGAAATGCTGCTATTATTATTGGTAAATAAATGAATAAAATATTTTTTTTTTAATTATTCGATGTTTATTATTCTTTTAGGGATATTGCATAATTTCTTACAAGTTCAGAATCAACATAATGAAGCGGTTGGTCATAAATTGGCAATTTTATTGAAAGATGAAAATTCTACAGTTCGTTTAAAAGCTGCTTCAGCATTGGGCTACTTTTTCGGAGATATTCAAAATTAATTATGTTCATAAGGGAATCATTTTTTTATTGTTTATTATATGTTTAATATGGTTTTAATGTAATTTATATCTTTATTGTAATATTTGTTAAATGTTTTTCAATCACTTTTATTCATGTTATTATTTTATGTGATATAAAAAGAAATGGTATTAAAAATTATTATTCGAAAAATTCCTTTATTTTATATATTTTACATAATTTAGATATTAACAAATGGAAAATATTGAATACGACCAGTTGACCAACCGATCGTTAAAACACAATCGGTATTTTTTTTACTTTTACTTTGGAAACAAATAAATGAGGGATGTTCAGCACCAATTCCACTTAGAAAGCATGACGGTGAAATACTAAAATTGTGTTTGCTGATTGTTGTTGCAAAAATTGCTACACATGAACTATCTTTAAAAATACACGCCAAATATTGACCATTTGGATCCCAGGCAATCGCTTGTGGTATACCGCCGACTTCACGATATCCAGAAGTTGTTTTTGAAAGATCGGCTATTGGTAGTGCTTGTTTTGGAATAGTTGATGCTGAAAAGATTTTGTATTAAATTTATTTTCCACCAGTGTTTTTTTTTTCTTTTTGTGGGCAGCATTATACAAAATAAGTGAATCCTCCATACTAATTTCACCTGTAGCTTGCCTTGTCTTTATCTTGGCAAATTTCATTACGATTGATACGATTAATACTTTCAAATGGTATCAAATATAAATTGCCTGTTATAATTTTGAATATACTTACATGTAAATAATTGTTCCTCGATAAATTGCAGGCGATATAAAAGAGGATCTTCCGAAGTAACAAAAAGTAAGAACGAACCACATGGTGACCAAGCGGCTGACTGAATTGTTCCACCAGCTGTCCATCTTTCTGGTATCCATTTATTTGTGGTCCAAACACGAAAAACATTGCCAATTGTCGAAGAAAACAAATACGAACCGTCTGGTGACCATTTTAACAAAGAACATGGAAATCCGACTCGCTTTAATGGAGAATTTCGAGATTGATCAACATCCCAAATCAAAATATCTGTATGACTAAAACTTGAAGAAGCTAAAAGACAACCATTTGGACTCCATTCTACAGCATTGACAGGACTATGATTAGGACTGGAAGAAAAATCAAAAACGAATAATATAATTATCAAATTTTAAGTTAACTTACTGTTTTAAATGTACACCTTGAGATAAGGGACGAGTTATATGTAAATTTGGATCCATTGACCATAATAAAATTCCCGACGAACATCCTACAGCCAATTCAGCTGCACTAAATGGTCGCCATGCCATTGTTGTTATACATTTTTGTGCTCCACTCTACGAGAAAAACTTGTAATTTCGAGTTTATCAAATTTTATTATTTCTATACCTTTAGAATAGGTACAACAGCCGGTTCATCCGTGTAAATTCTTATGCTATCATCTGAAGCTGCTACAGCGATTTTAAAACAATTAGGATGCCAGCGTATATACCTTATATAGCTTTTCATCCAATCTCTGAAGAAATATTATTTTTTTTATTTGCGCCTCCAAGTTACAATAAATTCTTACCTAGTTTCGGAATATTTTGCAATACTAGCTAAACCCTGTTCCTTTAAATGCGGTTTAAATAAAAATTGTATTTTCTTGGCGTATTCCAAAACTAATAATGTATAATTTGCGATTGAGCTAATTAATGAACTTGCGGCAACACTTTGAGGACTGCATGCTTCATTCAATGCCTCATGGAGACCTTCTTCGAAAAATGTTCTAGTAATTCTTTTAATTAAATGTTCATTAACTGGAACTAGAACATTTCGAGTGTCATCCATTGTTTTATATGTAGTACCATGAAACATTTCCCTACTTATATTAATTTCAGGATAAAACTCCAGCTTATATAAAAAAAATTGGAATTAAAAAAAAAAGTATCAATTTATAAAATTTTGTACTTACGACATAGGAATTTCCTGTAATTTCCCGAATTGGTATTGTACAGAGTCGACCATATTTTTCACAAACCGAAATATTTCCAGCTGGAGGAAAACTCGGAAAATTCTGTAAGGAAACCATTTTCGTTTCGGAAAAAACAAAACACTTTTTAAAAGAAAATTACGACAGTTATTAACATAACCTCACAAACATCAATCACAATCTCGGATTAAAGAATATGTGGATGAGACATGGCCTGGGCAAAGTGATGTTATTTTTAAAACCATTTGCATTTGATATTTTTCAAATTTTTCGCTTTGGTATACTTTAATACCCAGAAACTAAACACTTCACTTAAAAATTATTTAAATTTAGTTATTTAATTCAAAAATATAATTTTTATTATTTAAAACGAAATTGGAAAATTTTTTTTATTATTATTTTCCTTTAAATGAAATCGAAATGTCAAAAAACAATTACTTCGTTCAAAGATAATATCAAAACCAGTTTTTGCCTAACTGTATATTTTAATAAAATAAATTTCGTCCAGCTGAGCAAAAGAAGTCGAAGAACTATCAAATATTTTTCTCTTTGAACAAAAAGAGAATAATGAGCGAATATGAAAGAGATAGGTATATAAGTGTCAGCGACTGATACAAGATCACAAAAGAAACGTCATATACCATTTAAAGGCGAGTTTCTTGCACATCATCAGAAAAGATAAACGAGAAAATCATTCATTTTGTGTGTGCGATAATAAAATATTGATATGAAATTTTGTTTATTTTGTTTTTCATTGACCGTTAAAAAAATGTGGTGATAACAAATATAGTAAATTATAGTAGAACAAAACATTAATCATTTCGTTTGTTTATATTTTATTTAAATCATAATTATTTTCTTGATTTGACACAGTTTTTAAAAGACTTGATTTACAAGAAACTTGTAACTGGGCCATTTTTTTTTTTTTTTTTTTTTTGGTTTAATTTCAATTGTTTTCTTTTGGCTTTCATGAAAATCCTTTAAAACAAACGAAATTATTAAGAAATTGCTATACAAAAAGAGAAAAAAAAAAGTTTCTATAAAGACTGCAACATTTTTTCATTATTTTTAATTAATTATATTGAACAACAAAAAGCAATCAAAAAAGAAAAAAAAACCAAACGTTCGATTAGAAATCTTAGGAAATCAAATCAAAGAGAAAAAAAAAAGAAATAATGACTGGTAGCCTTGAATGGACAATCTTGCCTCGTAAAGCCAACACTCACTTTGAATCAGTAACGCATTCGTGTTGCCTATTAACTGGACTTAATGAACTTCGTCAGCAAGAAAAACTCTTGGACATAACATTTTTAGTTGACGGCGAATCATTTAAGGTAAGAATTATTGGAATGTACTAAAATGAATGGGTGGTAGGTTTTTTGTTTTTGTTTTTATAACATAGTATTATGATTAATTATTATGAAATAAGCTAGACTTAGTTTTCTATAGTACGTACTATACGTCTTTAATACACATTTTTATTTAAATGTATTTGAACATTTTAAAAGGTTATATACCTATAAAAATACTTCAATAACAATACAATAGGTGATTGATTGTCTTCTTCTTATATTAACAATAAACACAAAAATTAAATAGCATACGGTAGACATGGCCAACAAACGGGATACCGGGCCCGTTACATTTTCAAAAATATAAAAATCTTCCTAAATTGTTAGAAAGAAATAGCTGACATAAATCACGAATCAAGAATAAAGTTCTCAAGGAGCCGGAGGCTGGATCAAAAGAATTCAGAACTTCATAATCGATTGGGACAGGAATAAGTTGCGCAAGCTAATTGGAATATTACCGGCTCACTGCCTGCCAAGAAAACACGCTGAAGGACTATGACTGGTGCAAAACGATATTTACCGGTACTAAAGAAACATAGGTGCGGCTGAAGATATCACACTCAAGAACTCGCGACAACATTTTGCCCAGCTGCTTCTTCGACAACTTAGAGTTGCTTTAATTGGGTAGTTTAATTAGGTTTTGTGTGGAAAATCAAATCCTTTGATAAGGAATAGAATACCCATCCTGCTAGGTAATTCTTAGTCTCATAGGGATTACAATGGGCCCATAATACAATTTTATTTGATTTAATAGTAGTAATTTTTGTATTTAATATTTATTCCGGTCTAAAAAAAAAAAAAAAGACAATTTTTTTTATAATGTCGCTCACCAAATACAATTGCTGGCCGCACCTGATATAGGTACTTTCAATTTTATATGTTGATTCTTTTCTATCATTAACGGAATATAAATCCATTAAAAATGGCCCCTCTTATCATTTATTCATAAAACTTGTCTTGAATTTTAGGCTCATCGTGCAGTCTTGGCAGCATGTAGTGATTATTTTCGAGCCATGTTTACAGATGCCATGAAAGAGGCTGAATTAAGTGAAATATGCCTAAAAGGTGTTACAGCACGCGGTATTGAATTACTTATAAATTATGCATATACCTCGAAATTAGAATTAAATCGAAATAATGTACAAGATATTCTATCAGCGGCAAGTCATGTACAAATGAATGCTGTTGTTGGTGCTTGTTCAAATTATTTAGAAGCACAAATTGATATTGAGAATTGTGTCGATATAGCAACAATAGCTGAAACCTATTCATTAGAGAAATTAAAACAAAAAACTTATAGATATATTTGTTCACGTTTAAAAGAATTTTCATCAACAAATGAAATAAATCGTTTAACATGGGAACAATTTGAACATTTATTAAAATGTGATTATCCAGTTGATTGCAATGAAATAACAGTATTACAAATCGTTTTAAATTGGATCGTATTACAAAAAGTTGATATGAAAATTGCAAAAAAACTATTCGATCAAATACGTTTTATTGAAATTAAATCTGAAGATTTAGAAACAGTTTGCCTGCCATTTTATACAAAAACTAATAAAATTTATTTTACAACAATGAAAATAACAGCATCACAACAGAAAATTTCAATTATTAAAAAGGACACAACAAAATCTTTTCCATTAATAACAAATGAAAATATTTTAACAAATTCACGTGGTATGGAAATGGCTTTAGTAAAGATTGGCGGTTTCGGAATAAATGGTATTACAAATAAAATCACATATTATTTACCGAGTCGAAAAAAATGGCATAATTTAACTGTTATACCACATGTTGAACAATGTAATTACGGTACAGCAGTACTTGGTAACGATTTATATGTTGTTGGCGGTTGTTATGATGTTTGCCTTCGTGAATATATACATCCTTTTGGTTTTCGTTATTGTCCAACGAAAAATAAATGGAGTACAATAGCACCGATGCAACAGGATCGTTGTAGATTCTCATTAAATGCAATGGAACATTATTTATATGCTGTTGGTGGTGTTAGCGAAATAAATGAGAATGAAGATAATTTACCACAAGATGTTCGAATATCAAATTGTGAACGTTATAATTCTCGAACAGATTTATGGGAATATATTGCTGGTATACCAGAAAATCGAACACAACATGCCGGCTCAACAGTTGGGAGTTTTATTTATATTTCTGGTAGGTTCTTTGTTTGTTTATTTTTAGCGAAATCCCGAATTTAAAATAATTTCAATAATTTTTAAGGTGGACTTGATAGACATCGTATTTTATCATCATTATGGAGATTTAGTTCATTCTTTGATACATGGCAAGTATTACCACCGATGTTAACACCACGTGCCGATCATGTTATGTTACCGATTGATAATAAATTATATGTTTGCGGTGGTTGGTATGAAGATCCAACAAGCGAAACAAGAAGTCTTGTTAAAACAATTGATGTATATGATATATCATTAAAAACCTGGGAAATTGAAACAACAATTCCGACACCAAAATATCATAGCGGTATTGTAGCTGTTAATAAGAAAATTTATGTTATCGGTGGTTTACATTCAGATGCAATGTTCGATAGAGCATCATCTTCAGTCGAATGTTATGATATTGATAAGAAAGAATGGACTCGATTAGATCGTTACCCACAGAATATTTGGGAATGTACCTGTGTAACACTTTATGTGCCTCGTTGTCGTGAAGATATGGAAGTTATTGTCGATGATGATGAACAATCAACATAACGATTATTTGGTACTTAAATGTGCCATATTTTATTTATTTTTTTTATTTTATTTTAAAGAATATTGTGTTCTCATTCTTTTCGCCAGTTACTTGCCTTTTTATATAACAAAAAAAAATAAGAAAAAAAGGAAAGTTTTCGACTTCAAAGTATTTTATATTTTAATTATTTTTCTTTTATTTCGTTTCAAAATGCGCATTTAGAAAGATGAGATTAGGATTTGATATGACCGGATTTGAATTATTCAAAATCTTCGATTTACATTTACATACCTAATTTCAATCCAATTTCAAATCGATCCGGATTGATCGGTTTGCGACGATTTCATTTGAAATCAATCCAAATGTTTGAAATACGATTTCAAATGTAAATGAATTATTTGATTTGAATTTTTTTTTTTTTTTTAACTGTACGAAAAGAAATAATTTATATTCGTCCAAATATTGCATAAATTTTGTTCCTTTTTTATTTCTACATAATTTTTTGTATTTATATTCAAAATTATAAAAAGAAAAACTTACTTATTTAAAATATAAAAATTTGTTTCATTTCTTTCCAAAAAATTTCTGAAACTACATCCGTCCCTTAATTTATGTGGAACATCCGTTCCATGTTTTTTTTTGATGGAGAATAAAATCGTCTAGAGAAAAAGATGCCAAAGATATAAACGAATAAAGGATGCGTAAAATTCAAAAAGTTTTTCTAATGGGATCACAGAAAAAATAAACCAAAAAAATTCTTTGTGTATAAATTTTTGGCACCATTGGTAGTGCTGCAAAAAAATCGATCTCGTTTTTTTAGTGTTTGTAAAAAAAAATACTTTAAATACATGTAATTTTCGATCCACAGTCTTTTTTTTTTACAAACTTTAATAACGAAAATCGTGAAATTGACGTTATTGGCGAATTCGAATTGAAACGAATCGAATTCGCCGTTAGACCCCGATTGCCATTCATATGCTTTTTCAGTATAATTTGGTTCCACTCCTGATCGCAGAAATTTATACCGCACATAAAAAGTACGGTATAAGAACCGGAAAGCAAATTTACTGCATAAATCGAGGGACAAGCTTGAATAAAAAAAGTCTTACTGCCATTTTTCTTTCTTTTTTTTTTGTACCTTTATTAATAAATAAATCAATCATAGATAAATTAGTTACAAAAAAAAAAAACAATTTTAAATGAAAACAAAAAAAAATTTCTTGTTCAAACATAATATCGCATAAAACATTTTCATCAGGTTTTTTTTATATATATTTCCTTTTATATAAAAGTAAATGTTAATATGAGAAAAAAACAAAAAAAAAAAAAAATTATATAAATAAAATATCACATAAAGAAAAGACTAGAACCGAAATTTTCATATAAAAACGGGTACACTTTGTGTTTTGTGTTATATAAATTGTTTAGCGTTTTGAATAAAGTTTTCTTGTTTGATGATTTTTTTTCTTTTTTTTTACGATTACAATAATATAATTTTTAATTTAAATATATAAATGCTCATTTAAAAAGCAGCCAACATAAATACGTCTTTTTTTTTGAATGCAAAACTATTTATAATTAGGTCAATAGTAAATCATCGGGTAATGTTTCACTGTCAAGTGATTTATTTGATTTATTAAAGAAATAATTTTCTCCATGACTAGACTGTTGGGATTTTGAACTAGATGTCATCGCATCCAAATCATCTAAATCTTGACTTTGTCTGTAGCTAAGAAAAAATTGATATGAAAATTAGTAATTAATAAAATCATATACATTTTTTTTTTTAAATAATTTCAACCTGCTAACTGGTCTACTATAATTTGAAAGTGATGGACTTCCACGAACATTACTTTCATTATCTTCACCAGAATTATAAAGATCACATTGATCTAAATAATCCGATGTTAAATATGGTGGTAGATCGTTATCTTCATCATCTAACGGTCCATAATCCTGTCCATCGTCTTGATCTTGTTGTGATTCTACCATATTTAACCATTGAGCATTATGATTTCGGAATTTTTCAAGCTTTAAAAAAAATATATAATCCTTTATACTTTATCGAATATAAAAAAAAATATATACCTTTATTCGACAAGCCCAATCTGAATCAGTTATTGCAATTATATCTAAACAGAAATCGCAAACTTTTCTTATTTCTGGATTTTTATCATGCATCAAATCAATCAAATAAGCTGGGGATTCTATTAAAAAAACGAAAAATACAATAATAATAATAATTAAATAAAGAAAATATATTACCTGTTTCTTTGATCATATAATCTCGTGTACTTTCATTACGTAAAATTTGTTGAAAAACAAAAACAATTTGGAGAACGATTTCATCATCTTCTTGTTTTGCTTTCAATAATTCAATCAACGATAATATAACATCTGCTTTGCATAATAGCATAGCACAAGATTCATCGCAAGCACATGTACCAAGAAATACGACCGTATCTAATACTAAATCATCATGCATTTTGCCGGGTACCAAAACGTTTCGAATCCATGGTATTAAATTGAAATTATGTAAAATTTGTGAATAATCTAAATCGGGTAATGATAAATTCCCAAGAATTCCAATACATTCAACAATGAATTCTTCATCGTTACACATTGTTATGATTTTTGCTAAATCACCAACAAAATCAATAAAATAACTTCGTAAATGTTCGTGCTGTGATATATTACGGATCATTTTCATTAAAAGAGCATCTTCATATTTAAATGCACGATCCATTAAATTATGTAAACGATTACGTTCAACCATTATTTGAGCATTACGTTTATTTAGTGCTAAATTTATGCAAAGACCGATAAGATCTAGATCAACTTTTTTATTTAAATTTAAAATTAAACAGTCAGTCACCAAAGGAATGCATTCGGTATACGTAAACATTGATTTGACCTGAAATTTTTCCCAAGTTAATTATAATAAAACAAGACAAAAAGCTGAATATTTTATTTTACTTACCTTATCATCCAAACTCATATGATAAAGAATTTTCACAACAATTCCATGATGTTTTTCATCACTTAAGAATGTAACCAATTTCGGAAGAAAACCAACACGTATCATTTTCGCCCGTAATCCACCATCAAATGATAAATTAAATATCAATTTTAATGTGACTTGTATTAGATCGGGATGAGCACTTTGTAATAGACGTGGTAATTTTTCAACAACATTCAATTCAAACATTTCATCTTTATTATCACTAACAATTGATAATTTCTTTAGAAATGTTACTATCAATACCAATAGATCGATATTTTGTCGTTCCAATGCTTTCACCAACATTTTAACAACATTTTTTTTACGCATTTTTTCTTCCAATTTAACATTTTCAGCAACATTCAATAATAGATAAAATGCAACCCGTAGAAGTTGTTCTTGCTTTTTAGCAAATATTTTTAATTGTTTATTTAATCGATCGTATTCTTCTTTTTTAGCTTTCGGATCGGTTCGATTTATTGATTCGGCGCTATTGGATTTAATATCCGTAGAAGCTTCGAGTGATAATTGATCATGATAGCTGCTATTTAAAATTTGACTTTTAGCTAATGAAGAAGACATATTTCCATGAAAACTTGACCAATTACCAGATTTTGGTCTTTGTTTTAATTCTGGTATTCGACGTCTAGGCGGTTCCATCTAAAAAAAAAAAAAACAAAATAAAAATTGAAATGTAATATATTGAAATTTTAATTTTAAAGAAATTTTCTTACTTCTTTGGGTTTTTCTTCATTCATGATTGTATCTAAAAAATCATCTGAACGATTCAATTTCTCTTTGCTAGTACTTTCTGGATTTTTTCTGACCTCCAATTCATTACGCATACTCTCATAACGTCTCAGTTCATAATCAATTACGTCCATGCATAATGAACCAATTTTGTACTGTACGATCACAGGATGAAATTTGGTATAAGTTGAAAAACAGAAAAATATATAAATAATATTTGTCGATAGATCAAGACTTTTACGCCAATCTTCACGTAATACTCGTGACAAAGCACTTAATACAGCCTCTATGAAAAGAAAAAAGAATGATTATAATACAAATTTTTTAGTTTATATTTTATTATCAACCATTTTTCTGTAATTCTTCTAAATTATCTGGATTTCTTGCAACTTTTAATATTAGAGATGAACCTCGAATACGTTCCGGTAAATCTTCATACAATAATTCAACATATTCATCAATATTTCTAATTGATGCATCTGAAGGACTTGATTTCATTGATGTACGGGAAGCAGATCTTTGACTATTATTATCTGCAATATCTGTTTTGTTTTTTTTTTAAAGAAAGTATACAAATTTAGATAAAGTATATAAATGTAATTTAATAACAATTTTTACCACTGCCAGAATTATCTTTACGATTTTTTAAATAGTATATAATCTGTTCTACTTCAGATAATTGAGATCGATGAATTAAATCGCATTTGTCAACAACTTCTCTGGCTAGAACGGCAGGCTCTGTTTTGGAATTCAATGACTTGAGACGTATTATGCGTTGGCAATCCTATAAAAAGAAATTTAAATACTGATTATATGAAAAGGTTAAAATGATAATTTATCAAATTATTAATATTTCCATAAACTATGCAATTTTTGTCACCTACTCAATACGACCTGAATAATTTTGTTTTATTTTTTTTTTTTTTGCAATAATTACAAAATTAAATCATTTTGTATATTAATTAAGTACATTTTTTCTGATGAATTTCTAATTTTACTTAATAAGGGAATCTTACTTAGTCATAGCGATTTTGTAATCTTATCATACCTCTTTTTTTTAGACCATCATAATAATTGGAGTCTTATTGGTCATAAAAACGAATACGAATGATCTTTCTTTCACTAAAAACAAGTACAACCAGAAATCTTTTCTTAATTTCAATTTTTTTTTGTCTTATTGACATTGTTATGGAAATATTTGTTTAAATACTTGTTTTCCATATAAAAAAAAAAAACACTTTCTTATGAAAATATTATGTGATTAAATAATTTGCATTTTTTAATATTTGCAGTAAACATTCAGTTCGAAGGCCTTTTTATTATTCTTCCATAAATGGAGAAAAGAAATATTATTATCTTTTTTTTTTTTGCTTTTGCCGTGTATGGATGAGTCATTTTAAGCACTTGAAAAATCAATAAATCGACCAAATGAATGACGTCGTCGTCGTAACAAAATTTGTATGAGTAAATTTCTTATTTTTATACAAAAAAAAAAAAAAAACTTGCCTTCTTTTCTTCCAACATTGGATTATCTGGTTCACCAAAAACTGCAGCTTCTAATTGATAATTAACAATTAGAGCCTTATCAGTTGGATGTGGTTCAATTGTCCCACCTCTCCAGCGCCTTCGAAAAGAAAAATGGAAAAACTCATATCATTATTATTCGGTAAACAATTTCTTTAATTACTTTTTAATATATTTTGCATCGTCCGACTGCATTATTGTATTCCCAGTTAACGCACTAATTATATAATAAATATAGTGTATCGCAAATAAAAATAGTGTAATTCCCGCTACTAGATTGAAGAGAGCAGCGTACATACAACACTTGACACTACCAACTCAAACAATATTTTGACATTTAACGCCATTTTTACTGATGAAAAAAAAAATCATCAAATACGCATACTACTTAACAATTCGCTTATACTATTACTACGTATATATGAAGGGTAGAAAAACCGATTTGAAATGGAGTTAAAGTTGATAAAACAAAAAAGTAAGAAACAGTAAAATCTTTATAAGATCTATAAAATCTTTATTTGGACTCTACTCAACCGCCAAAATACAGTCGGCTCCACTAACCCAATTTAGACTCGTTTTGGAAAATTACGAAATTGAATTTTAATTTGTACCTGGTTTTGAGGCTGCATGTAAACGACGTAATAAATTATTATAAATATTCTGAAAAATGAAAATATAGGGCGTGTGTGAATAGTAACTAAAGTACCTTTTAGACTGAATTATGTCACAACGAAAAACTAGTAAAGAACTTAGATTATTTTCTTTGCTATTCTATTTATGAATTATATAATATTTGATTTAAACTTTCTTATGAGAATATGAATTACAGTTTTCTTGTTTTTCTTATTTATTTACATTTTATAGCCTAATAGTGTATAATCGCTTCGAGCAACCGGACTAAGTACAAATTAATGTTCTACTTTCACTTTGACACATTTTTCAAGTTGAACCTAAAAAACTATTACCGGAACATAATCCGAACCGAAAAAATTGGCAAAACAAAACCGTAAACCAGAACTAAAAAAAATTACCGTTCGACTCTCTGATTTTGAAAATTTTTTATGAGTTAGTGAATTAGTTTATGAGTTTATAGTAAGTATTATTAATCTAAATTGATTAAAATTCAAAAGATAACATATATATATATACGGGCGTACAAATTTCTATGATAATACTAATAGTAATAATAATAGTGTTCATAGATAAAACTGACGAATTTACGATATGTTCGTACTAAGAATAATTCGACAATCCAGTCTAAAATTGAAGGTGTTTCGGTCAATATCATCCTCTACCAGCTGTAATAAATATCAAAATAGCAGAATTATGGAGAATTTAAAATCTAATAATAATAACGAATCGACCAAAAATTATATAATTTTTGATGCAGACATTGGATCCGACGATGCCTGGGCGTTATTAATGTTAATTCGTGCCGAAGAACAATTAAAAAATTATAAAATTTTAGGTATCACATGTGTTCATGGAAATTCAAGCGTTGATAATGTTGCAATCAATACTTTACGAGTTTTAAATGCTGTTAATAGAACTGATGTATTGAAAAAGATGAAAAAAAAAACACTGTGTAAAAAATTTATATTTATAATTTTGTTTTTTAGATACCAATATTCAAAGGAGCCAACAAACCATTTCTTCTCGAATCAAAAAAGGCTATTTATTTTCATGGTGACGATGGATTTGGAGATGTACCTCATGAAAATGAAGATATCAATGTTAACTTAATAAGAAATCTTCATGCTGTTAATGCAATGTATGAACTTGTTTGTAAGGTAAGAAAATATTGTAAATAGATTTACGGTGAAAAAAAATCCACTAAATATTTATTTCAAATAGTATCCAAAACAAGTATCATTCATATTGGTAGCCCCATTAACAAATTTTGCGATATGTTTAACAATGTATTCAGATTTCGCGGAAAAAGTTAAAGATATTTATATTATGGGCGGTAATACGAGAGGTAATTAATATACATTTTTTAATTTATTCTTTTTTTATTACACACAACATAAATAACAAATCTTTTTTGTTTACATTCTCTTGTTAGCTGTTGGGAATAGTTCATCTACGGCTGAATTTAATTTTTTCGCTGATCCGGAAGCAGCTTTTATTGTATTAAATAAGTCAACTTGTCCGATAACTATTTTGCCTTGGGAGACATGTTTAGACGATAACATTGATATTTCATTAGTAAGCTTTTTTTTTCTATTTCTTTAAGTGAATTTTATACAAATACATTTATTTACTTTGTTTATTATATAGGACTGGAGATTTAATGTTTTAGGGCGTAAAAAAAGTAAAATAATAGATTTATTGAATAAAGTCGAAGAAGCTTGTTATTATCCGAGAGGTTTTACATCTTGGATTCCGTGTGACGCTATTGTAACTGCTGTATATTTATTTTCAAATGAATTAATAAAAACAATATCAGATTGGCATGCTACTGTTGAGCTAAGTGGAACACATACTCGAGGACAAATGGTTTTAGATCATTTAAAGAACAATAATAATAATGTGAAAATTGTAGAGAAATTAAATGATGATTGTTTAAAGAGAATTTTTTTATGGACTGCCGAACATATTGATAATATTTGTATTGAAAAATAATTTTTAAATATTTTAAGGAATGTAAACAATAAACAAACACTAAAATACTGATCTTTTTACAAATTATTAAAAACAAAATTTTCTAACTATTCCATGCTTTCATTGGCCTCTTCTAGGGCTGCTTTAGCATTCTCTTCAAGTATTTCAGCACGAATTTCTTTATTGGAATTCAGTAGTTCTAACAATTGTAGTTTTATGTCATCGGTACGCTTTTCAATGAAATCCAAAGCAGAACTTAGAGAATCAAGGCTGTTATTCACAGCCTCTATTTCTGTGAACACGAAAAACGTAATATTTAGATAATTAAATTATAAAAATCAATCAATTTACTTTACCTGCAATATCACATTCAACTACATTTTCTTGGGCTGCAGAGTTAGATTTTCTGGGATTATTATCATTATTTTCTCCGTTTTTTGGAGCCATTTCCTCAACAACACTCGATAAAATTTGTATGTCCATAAAATATATTTCAAGCGAATTTGACAATTATCAGGTGACTGCGATTAGTATTGCCAGTACTTCAGAATTTTATGGATTGGTTTGAAATGCATATTCATGGCAGCTTGAACCTTAAACTTTTTGAAAATAATCTTTTATGGTCGTAAATTTCGCATTTTCAATTTGTTCAAAATTGTTCTTTTTAAAATAAATAAAAAACTAGTATTGAATTATTTTTTCTATAGATTTTATGGTTTCAATATTTTTAATTTTGAGATGAAAATGGAATCCATATTCAATTTTGATCCTCAATTCTATCCGTTTTCAAAATGAAACATAACGTTTTTTAGTTTTTTAGGCTCCGTTATTTTCAAAGAATTATATTTGGTTTATACAATGATTCACTAGAACACAAAAACCAACATTTGCCCTTATTAGATTGTTGAAAGAGAAGGAATTTTTTTTCAACCCCGTACCCATGGATTAAAAAAAAGGACAAAGTAAGTCGTAGCTTACAATCAATTATATTTTGATGTAGCGAAAGTGAATGCCGCAACTAGCGTTGAAAATATAAAAATCAAAATGAAAATACTCAAAAAAACATAAATGAAATAAGCAATTCTTTTCAAATATAGCAATGATAACTTTAGTAAAATTCACATATCCGTTAACAGTTGTGTAAAAACACAAAAATGACTTTACGTGGAAACAAAATCAGTTGAAATTTATTTTACGCAACTTTAGTCAGCATAACAGGTGGAAATTGCAAATATTACAATCGCCTATAAACAGCTAAAAAACGATCACCTTTATTTCTAGCAACTTTAATTCCTTCTTCACTAGTTTCATAAAGTTTCTCAATGATCGGATCGCCAGCCTAGAAGAAAATACATTAGAAAATAAAATTCATAAATCTCTCTTTTCCACTTACTAAATATTCGTCTGATACTTTTTCAAACGATGGATGTTCTGTAAAATGTTTTACAATCCATTCATGTAAATCTTTAACATCGGTAATTGTATAAACTATTCCCTAAAATTTTATTATTGATTATTAAAATTCATTTCGCTTGAAAAATCTTACTCCTTTTCTTAAAACATATCCGTATTCGGATAATAAAGCAGTATTTATAATCCTCCACTTATGTTTCGCCTTTTTAAAATGTGGATCAGGATATAGGAAAAACATTTTCGACAATTGTCCTTTATAAAAGAAGTTTGGTAAATATTTCATAGCATTTGATCTTATACAAGCAATATTATTGTATTTGCCAGGATGTAAATCTCGTAATGCTTTAATTCGTTCAATAACATAATTGGATACTTTTACACGAATTTCCATTCCAAGTGCATATTTTTCTGGAAATAATTCACCTAATTTCACCAGAAAACCACCATAACCACATCCAATGTCAGCGAATTCTACCCTTTCTGTTCCAATATTAGGATACAAAACACTCCAATCATATTTATCTGGATGAGTAGGACTGAAATTTAAAGAAATTAATAGCTTGTAAATGTTTGGAAAATTTTCATTACTAGTCAAAACAATGATCCGCGATTGGGTTTGAATGTGCTCTTTGTCTATAAAACCTTTTTTGTGGCAAGGACAATGATTTTTGCTCTTCCACAGCTTCTGCCATTAATAATCCTGTTTTTAATTATTTTAATAATAACAACAAACAAACAAAAACAAGATCTGTCAAACAAATGTCCGTTGGCACGTGTTTAGTCAAATATTTTTGCTTTTTTATCGTTTAGTGGTGAAAACACAATGGAGTTCATCACAATAAATGCAATTGTGCGGCAGACATAGAAAAAGACAAAAAACTGAACGAATGCTACCTTATGCATAGCATGAACAAGATTAAGCATTTGACAGTTAAGGAATTCTGTTTGTTTTCAAATTGTTTTTTAAAGCACTGCTTTGGCCAAGTAAATCTCTGGCCCTAATTTCTATTGAATCAGGCTCTGGAGTAACGTTGTCCTAGGACAAATTCAAAAAAAAAAAAAAAATTGTTTTTTAAAAGTGATTTTAAAAAATTGAGAACGGTTTAGAAAATAAATTTTTATAATAAACTCAAACGTCATGAAAAAATATTTACAATTCAGCTGTCAAAATTTCTGAAACAGAAGTCAAATTTAACGAGAGCACAACTAATTGCAGTATGCGGTATACGCTAAGCATCTACTAATTGCAATTTATTCCACTCTTCCCAGTCTTCAAACTGTTCATGTTTGTCACATGTTGCTTTGTGGTATCTTTACAACATGCGCGTATGTTACCGGGTACCTTTCATTAAGTTTCTACCATAACTGTTTCATGCGTCTTCTAACTGAACGAGGAATGATGAAAACGGGATATATAAATGAACGACAAAAATTAACCGATTGCTGTCATTTTGAAAAGGTGGAAGTAACGAACAAACGTTCGCGTTAATTTGCAATCTGGTTTTTAATTTACAAAAAAAGGTGTTTAATTGTTTAGTTTTACAATTTTCATTTTAGAAAAACAAAGTTATTTATAAACTAATGGAAATATAATTGTTTTTTGATAATTTTGTTAAATAAGAAAAATGTCGACATTATCAACTTTAGCAGCGTTTGATGATTTGAAGCGATGCCATAATATCCTTGCCGAAGGATTGGCAGAAGAAGGTAATTTTTCAAGAAAATTCCAGGTAACTTTAATAAATAAATTATTTCTGTTTTTCTTTAGAATTTTTACGTTTTGCGCGCTTACAAGAAAGTTGTCGATTACAGTGGTTAACAGCTATTCAAGAAGCCCAGCGTCTTCAGCGAGAATTAGATGCTTCACTGCAAAATATGGCTGATTTAGAAACGAAATTATTTCATGCTAGAAGATTATTGGAAATGGAAAATAAAGGAAGACGTGAAGCTGAATATGAGAGAGATCAAATGGTAAAAATGCGTCATAATTGTTAAGGTTTCAATCTTTTATTTTAATTTGTTTTATTTCTAGGAAAAGAAAATCTTTGCAGTAGCTGATCTTATACAACATGAAAGAGGAATCAATGAAGAAACTCGAGATAAAATTGCATTTTTAAATACAATGTCTAAAAAACGGAAATCGAAATCTTTACATGGTCGGCTTGAAGAGAAGTTAGGAAATGAAATAAACTCTACAGGTTTCAAAATAAACACAATTAAAGTTAATGATTAATTACAATTATTATTATAATTTAAAGGTTCGTTTTTGTCCGATTTATCATTGACTCGGTCAGAAGATGACTTTTTGGATGACGGCCCTAAAACTTGGAAAAAGCCAAGACCATCTAAAACAGGTACAGCAGGGACAGGCACAAATACGGGAACTTTTGTAGGAGGGAAACGTTCGCGTAACAGTGCCGATGGAAGAAAATCTTTGAATAGTGATTAAATTTTTTTTTCGAATTTTTATTAATATATAATTTAAAAAAAATTTTTTAGGTACAAAAGTTTATGAGATTGGAATAAGTGATAAGATTGTTGCTCAAACATCTGTAACAATTCCTCAAAATAGGGAATGTCCCATACAAGCTGAATCTAAGATTGAAGCGATTCCACCATCATATTATAGAAAAGAACCAGAGGTAGAAAAACAAGAGTCACGTCGTGAAAGAACTCCAGAAAGGTAATAAAATTGATCTAATTTTAATTACGGCTACTTTAATTTTTCATCTAAACAGGAAATCTCCTAAGAAGAGTTCAAAGAAAGTGAATTGTACTCCAAGTGCACCTCCTCTACATGATTTGAATATGAAAACTCCAACATCAGAATTCAAAAAGAATTTATTACGAAATCATAATTTACAAGGAAAAACATTTTTGAGATCAGATAATTGTGTATTTTGTCAAAAGAAGTAAACAATTTGTTTTTATGAATTTAATTGAATTTTTTTAAATATAATTAATTTTTAGAATTCGTTTTGGTTCGAATGCATTGAAATGTCGTGAATGTAGAATATGCGTTCATACAGATTGCAGAGAATTACTGAAAACACCATGTGCACCACAAAGTGCCGGTACACCAACAATGAAAGCAATGATGCGAGTAGCAGACTATGCTCCATCTATTGCACCAATGATTCCAGCTTTGATTGTACATTGTGTTCATGAAATTGAAACTAGAGGCCTTAGTGAAGTTGGTATTTATCGTGTATCAGGATCTGAACGTGAAGTTAAAGCTTTGAAAGAAAGATTTTTACGTGGAAAAGGTGTACCATTTTTAGGCAACATGGATATACATGTTATATGTGGTTGTATAAAAGATTTCCTACGTTCATTACGTGAACCATTAATACCAACAGATTTGTGGAAAGATTTCTCAAATGCTGTACAAAATACATCTGATGATGATATTAAAAGAGATTTATATAATGCAATTAATAAATTACCACAATCGAATCGTGATACATTAGCATTTTTAATTTTACATTTTCAAAGAATTGCTGAATGTCCTGAAGTAAAAATGCCAGCCGCAAATATCTCTCGAGTATTTGGACCGACAATTGTTGGTTATTCTAGTGCTGAACCAGATCAACATGCAATTTTTGCCGAAACAATGATACAATTTAATGTAATGGCAAATTTAATGGATATACCAACAGATTATTGGACACAATATGTTTTTACGGATTCAGATCAATTTGATACGGAAAAAACTGATGATATTGCTACTATTAAAGGAATTTATGGTAATTTCTCTTGATTGTTAATAAAATATCATGATTATTAAATGTAATTCAATTAATTTACAGCTACTCCAACTAAAGAAGGAACTATTAGAAAAATTCGAAAATTTTATGCAACACCACCTTATCCTTATATGAAAAAGTAATTTTTTATTTTTTAATAGTCCGAAAAAAAGAGTATGTACTTTTGTTTGTTTTTTTTTATATTTAATTCTTTTTATATACTGTATCATCATTTGTTTTTTTTTTCCAATTTTTGTATGAAATTCCATGTAATGCACATTAATATTTTTACCACAAGTTTTGTTTTTTTCTTTTTAATATTTATTAAAACAAAAATAAATTTATTTTCCAATAAAAATTAATAACCAAAAACTAATGAAAAACGATAAACAGTATTTATATTCCAATATAAAAAACAGAGACTTATTTATAAGCGTTAATTAAATTTTTCAATATAAAACCTAAAGAAAACTTACTTTGTATTTAATTTCACTTGAAAAATACCTGAAAATATTCTAATTCTGAAAAGGATATATTTCGAATAATATAGGGTGTTTTTTTAGGAGTTTGTTTTTTGAATTGGCAACACTTTCCAGCGGTAGCCAATTTCACATTTGATTGATAATATATGCTCAGTTTGATTTGCATTTCACCATGAATAAAATCGTGCCTGGCTGAGGAACGACCAAGAATTATCCAAATTTGCTTTGAAAATTGATCCCGTTATTTTATCGCAAAATTGTGTTCAATTGTAAGGCTCAATGGGTTTATTAATAAGCAAAATTGATGCTCCTTGTCCAGAAGAGATTCTAGGGACCTCATTTAATCCAAAAGAATAATGTTTACATGTTGGTGGTATCATTAGTCCTTATTTATTTTCTTTTTTTTAAGGCGGGAGCTCGTGTTATGGTCAATCAGATCGTTACCGGATTATGATCAATGAATATTTGTTCGAAAATATGAATGACATTGATCCTGCTGAGATGTGGTTTAAACAGGAAGGCGCTATGTGCCATACATCGACAGAAACCAAACGATTTATTGAAATCACGATTTAGCGATAATGTGATTTTAAGAAATATCCCTGTAAATTGGCCTCCAAGGTTGTATGATCTGATATCTCTCAGATATTTTCTATGGGTGTAGTCACTGCTTTGGGCTGATAAATCAGCAACAATTGGCCAACATTGTTCGTGTTATTCGTGACATACGACCGTAATTGATCGAAAATACAGCCGAAAATTGGACTGAAAGTATGCGCTTTGTTAAGAACAGTCACGGTGGTCATATGCCTAAAGTTATTTTTAAATATTAATGCCATGGGTCTTTCGAAAAAAAAGGTTTTTGATAAAAAGTTAACTTTTTACGTTATTTTTTTGAATTTAAAGTTCATTACGCTAAAAAAACACCTTTTATAAATTTATTTCAGTACTAACTAAGTTTATAATATGACACAAAGTAGGTTGTGTCGTTTTTTTTTTATGTTTCAAAATAAATAAAATTACAATCAATTTTCAAATTAAAGAAATTCTAACAAAAAATACATTTATAAAAAATTTAATAGCAAAACAAATAAATGCTAATAATAATAATTATATTTATCAATTGATTAAAAAAAATATATAATAAGTATAAAAACGATTAAAATTATAGAAATCCACATAATTAAACAAAATTTAAGCTGCAAAGTTTAAAAACGGTAACGTAGTTTTCAGTTAAGGTTTAAAAGAATAGAAAATCATTTTTTTTTTTACCTTGTAGCCTTTGGATTTAAGTTCTTTAGCCTTCTCTAAATTATCAGTACCTTTATCAACTCGAACACTGGCTTGTTGTGCATGATATTCTACAATTTGTATCCGGTCGTTCTATAAAATCATAAAAAAAATGTAAGTAATATGTAACTTTTTTTAATATACTAATTATACTTGTTCAATAACAAGATTTTGAATACGTAAAAATAATGCATGAACTTCTCCAATTGATCGTTCAAGTTTTTCGAGTTCTGATTGCCTTTGTAATAAGTCACGTAGTGTACGTCGTTCCTTTTCAGTTTCTTCTAAAATCTATTAAACAAAAAAAAGAGTTAATATTCCAAAACATAATTTATATATTTTATCAATTTATACATTATCAACAAATAGTGATGTCTGTTTATTTGCTATTAGATCTTCAACTTCCTCTTCAGATGGATTGTAATTCACTAATAAATATAATAACTATCAAATATGATATTTTATTTTAATTGTTTTCATTTTATAGATTTAAAATTCATAAAATTAGAATCGCAATAATTTCAATAATGTAAAAATTTTAATTTTTAGGATAAGTTTTTACATCCTATTTACAATATTAGGTGTATAAAAAAGTTTTGATCAAAAAATGAAATAATTTATAGCTTTATAATTCTCCTGCAAGCTCGATACACTTAGTCAAAGACACGATTTGTCTCATCCTTCAAAATAGGCATTTTTATCGTTGATGACATCCAAATCTTCAAGATTGGAAACAGGGAATAGTCACACAAGTATTATTTTGGGGGATACAGAAGAAGGTTAACTAATTCGTATCCATAATTCATGCAATTTTGCTATTACTTTGAAGATATCGTACGATTGTGTTTTTAATCGATTCGAGGTAAAACACGGCACAAAGGGTCGCACCATTATACATTGCAATAATTTCTGGGATACGTTCACATGAATGATGAAGAACAAAATGGCTAGAATTACGTGGAACGGCACTTATGCTTGACGTGGCTCTGGCGACTGTTATCTTGCGAATAGCTTTTTCACTTATTAATGTTTATGTAAGATATTCAATATACATTTATACGAGATAACCACGATGTCAGCTATCTAATGTATTTTCACTTTTTAACCTTCTAACACTGTACTATGTTAAAAAATAAATAAAATGGCGACATCTATTACATAACCGACAATTTTTTGATACATCTAGTATACTGAATTTTCATCAGGGTAATTCTTTTAATAATGTTGATCGTCTTTTTTAAATGTCATTAAAAAGGATACAATAACTTGTACAGTTTCGTAATTAATTAAATAAGTTGTATTATAAAATTGAAATTTTCACGATTCTCCATATTTCATGTTACTCAACTGATTTTCGAATGTAATTGTAAGTTCTTTTTTAATTTATTTTCATACAATTGTAAAAATTCCTCATTTTTATTCCATATATTTATATATTCCTGATGCATTCCATAAAATAAAGTCCTTTGCATTCTTGCTTCTAATGTAAAATCATCATTATTTGGTAAATTGATTTTTAAATCTTTAAATTTTAATATTAATTTTTGTCCGATCGATAAATTTTGATTACGTAAATTTTCCATTGTAATATCACCATTAACTATAAAATAATTATCATTTAAATTACTACACTATTTTCTTTTTGGGAATTTGTATTATTTGAGTTTTTAATTACTTCGAATATTTCTAAGATCTGCATTTTGAAGGTGCTTCCTCATAGTTTCTAAATTTTTTGAAATCGTCTCTAAACACCGTCTTATCTCGGAATACTGAAATTGTTAAATTTTAATAGAAATTTCTTAATTATTTTTTTTGAATATTAAATACCGGATTAAGAATTTCATCTATACCAGAGTATTCTTGTCTTATTTCTATTGAACATGAATCTGTTTCCCATGATGTCGCATTGGAAACCTTAAAATATAAAACGAAATAAAAAATATGTACTTATTATGAAAATCTATTAAAATAATCTCTGAAATAAAAATATTTACCCGTCGTAATTCTTCTAAGCGATCTCTCGTCATTTTGTTATTTTTTTTAGATTTCACAAAATGTTTGCATATTTTTTTAAATTAACTTTAAAAGAAAATCTAAAGGTAATACTTAAGTTTGTAATAAATTAAAATAAATATGTTTAAAACTGGGTGATTCAATTGGATAAATAGAAAATAATTCTCATTAGCTACTTTGTAATTTAAATTTAACTTTTCCAGAAATCTTCCATTAGATTTCTACTTAATTTAAGATTTCTTTGATTCAATTTTTGTATATTCGACTTTATTTGGAATAAATTTACACTAAACTTATTGAAATTAAAACTGCTTTATTAAATTATATAAAAGTTAATTTGTTGCTATTTATAATAGGAAGATCCTGCAATTATTGCAAGTCTGAAATCAGTGCAAAAACAAATTTGCAGCATCTTAATAGCATAAATATTCTTTAGAAATTTAATCAAATCGTTTTTAAAGTATATTAACAAAAAACTTTATGAACGGGATTGTTTTTTCCTATGACTATTTCTTTCTTCACTACCAAATCGGGTTAAGTAATAACAAAATCGAATAAAGCGTTTTTGAGTTATCCTGCACATGAAAACGGACGACATGCATAAATTCAGATAACTTTTAATTACACATCTATAGCCTTTGAAACTCTTCCCCGTTGATTATTTTTATGCGTTACAAATGTAGTGACAAAATTAATATACCCTCTGATAGCACCTACTATAGGCGATAGTTAACATTAGTTAATGAACTTACATAGTTTTTGAGCAAACCTAATTTTTCTACATGCAATATTCATTCCCTGTAAAAACAACATGACAACTGGAGTTAAATCATGTAAGTTGACTTGATCCAAATCATCTCCAAAAAGCATAGAAATTGTAATTCTTTTTCAATTCGATTTAATCATGATTCGATTTCGACTACTGATTGGTTTCTTCGTGAATACAATTTTCTTAAAAAAAGGCTTGAATTTTCTTACCTAGGACACAAGTTTGACTATTCCCGCTTCTGATATTATAACAATAAAAGGGAACATAATCCATATGTCGGAAGAGCAATAATAAGAAGATACACTTTTAGAAATGTTACTATTTTGTGAATTATACAATTTTAGTTAGGTGACTTATGTAGTATTTGAAATAACCGGTAACAATTGAAACACTCGGTTTAAAGTGCAAAATGAACTGAATGTTCGGGGTCAAATCATATTCTTCAATGAATTTGATATCACTTCTATTTACAATTTAATTTACTTTAATTAAATTTTAATTTTAGAATTAAGATACAATATGTGCTATGCCATTTTTTCTTCAAAGTAGAAATAGTAACCTAACGTCTTTTAATTAAAAATGTAAATTTTTGTTTTGGAATATCTTTTAGATAAATAAGTAAAAGTGCAAATTATTAATTTGGTTATACCACCTACTCGTTGACTTAATGTTATCATGGATAAGAATAAATGATATCATCTTCAAAATACTTTTATAATTTAATCTTAAATTGTTTCATTTAAATGGCGACTTTTTTTTTGAATATAAATATTTGATAGAAATATTAAATTTAACAATTTTGTTTTCCTTTCGTACTTTTAGAAATCTTTATAAATAAAACCGAAATATGATAAAATACAAAATTTTCTTAAACACTAAAATTACATTCAATTTAAAGTACAAAACAATTACGAACAAAAAAAATACAAATAAATAAATATTAATTAATCGTGTGCTATACAAATAGAAATAATGAAAAATGAAAGTAAAAAAATAAGCATTTAATTGCGAAACAAAACGCTTACAAGTATTTGATTTTTAGCATTTTAGAACTAAAATAATAAATAATTAATTTCTTAGAAATGTGCCCGTAGTTCAAGGAGTTTCTATAGTTATGTTTCGATTTAGATTATTAAATACAGGTAGCCTTCGTATAATACAGCACTTCTATAACACGGTTCGACTGGAGAAAAACCTCATACAACATGTTATCTTAGAACATATGGTTTCATTCTAACACGGAATGAAAATTGGGAAAAATTCCCATATAACAAACCATTCGTGACATCAAGTTTTGAGAATTACGGAAATCCCCGTGGAATAGGGGACCTCTTAAGAGCCTTTAAGAACAAGTCCATCTCATTGGATATTTTTCATTCAAGGGTGTATCTCGGAAGTAAAAAAGTACCTCTTAAAAGATATTTTTTCAAACAGTAAAGCATACTAGTTAAGGTGCTGCAGATGAAGGCTCAGAAATCGGTGATATTTTGTCTAATGGTAATATTAATATGCTACTTTTCATCCTTAATTGTTTTAATAGATGTATTTCTCTTAGTTATGATGTTTTTTGCAATTTTGGAACTTAAGTACACTTTTTGTCTAGTTCTTTGTTTCGTATAGCACGAATTCGCATAACACGAGTTTTTTTGAGGAAACATCTACCATGTTATAGGAGGATTATCTGTATATTATTTATTATTTTGTATTTAAGATAAAATTACGATAACCATTAGTTTTTTATTATTAATAATTTATTAGCACCTTTGGTATTTGGTTTTAAATTCGATTCTTTAATTTTGATAAATCATTAATTAAAATTGTTTCCATTTTAAAATTACATAATAAATTTAACTACATTCACAATTTAGTTTTATTTTCTTTTAAATTAAAGTAGATAATCACACTTTTTAAAAAATTCTGGGTCAGATTATCATATCAGCACCTACACTCTCTACACATTTTCCTTTAATCAGTTCTTTATTGTTAATTAATAATTTAATAATTAAAATTTATTATTATTTACTTTATTTTGTAAATAAAAATATTTTATGATATTTTCTTCTTTTAGAAGACACTAAATTGCATTTCCATAAAATAAATTTCATAAAAAACAATAAAGAAAAGTTGTTAATTAAATATTAATTAAACAAAAACATTGAAAAATAAGTAAATAAAAGAAATATTTTAAGATCAACGGACTTCGTTTTTAAAGTACTTGGGGGGGACACACTACAAAACCCGAACAATGAACAAACTTAAACTCACTTTGATTAATAAATAATATTTATTTATACAAAAACAAGATGTATTGTGTGATCCACTATATTAAAACCTTCCGGAAACTTAGCCAGATCAATTTTTATGAGATGATGAATATGAATGCACATTTAACGTTGGAGACGTTGAATTTAATACCGTGACAATTAGTTCGGACTTGTGACAATATAAATATAATAATATTATATAGAAATGGATATACTAGAATGGTCACTTGAAATTATATATGAACTCTATAAAAATATGAACTACTGAAAAGTTGAATGTGTGTAGTAGGGCTCAGCACGGTCTTGAGAATTATGAAAAAATGAAGCTATCAACGATGATACTAAAAAATTAATTATCACCTCAAATAATTAGAATAAATATTTTCTTTTCGTTATTTTTTTGGTATCAAAAATGAATCTTCTTTTCTTTATTTTTTATTATTTTTTTTTAAGTTTCTTATCTCAGGCAATTTTTAGAAATTAAAATTATGTGATAATAAGTAAAGGCGTGAAATAAGGTGTTCGAAAAGTTTTCACTAGATTTTATGTTGTTTTTCTTTATCAGTTTTTTTTTTAGCATTTGATAAAGAAAAATAATGTTAATATTTGCAAATATATAAATTGATTCACATTTTGAATGAAAATAAATTTATGTTTGTGAATTATTTTGTTAAAAATTTAAAAAAAAAAATCGTTATAAAATATCAGAGAAGTTCAATTTAACATTATTTTTGAGGGACTATAGAAATCTTATTCAAAAAACATTTGAATTTTTATAGAAAATAACAGATTTTAAATTAACTGTTTGATTCGTTTCCGATGACTGGATCAAGTCATTGTAGCTAGAAAATTATCCTCTTTGAAATTGGAAAATGTACGTAGTTTTCATTTTTTTACTTAATTTTATCGATGGATGAAACTTTGATTCTACGTTTAATGTGTGTCAATATTTTTCTATGCTAATGGTACAAGCTATACTTTAGTATCGAAGGTATGAATAGGTATATATAGGGTATATGTATTATATGGTTTGCAAATCTCGGTGTACAGGTCTATGGTTTCGTCATGACAAAGATTTACTACTATGGACAAAAAGTAACGAGACTGATTAAATAAAACACAGAAAATATTTTATTCATCCAAATTTATCGTGTCTTTTTCAAAGTAATCCCATCCCACTTGAATACACTTATTCCAACGTTTCTTCCAGTCTTCGAAATATTAATTATACTCAGCTTCAGGGATAGCCTTCCAAGCGGCCAGCGAATTCTCTTGGATGACTTCTACTGACTCAAAACGATGTCCACCAAGTGGTAATTTCAATCGAGGAAAAAGAAAAAAATCACACGGAGCCATATCTGCATCATCAGTCATAGAAGCATCAGCATCAGCTCGGCCACTTCAATACGACGTTGTTTTTCATACAAATTCAATGATTTTGGGACAAGACGACAAGACACACGAGACAATCCCAAATCGTCCTTTAAACTTGTTTGTATTGATCCTTTTGATATACCAACAATGTCTACAAGGTCTTTTTGAGTTAATCGACGATTGAAAAGTGCAAGCTCCTTGATTTTGTTGATGTTTTTATCAGTAGTTGAGGTTAGTGGACTTCCTGAACAAGGTTCGTCTTCGACATGTTAAATAAGAGCTTTTTAGAATTTTACATATCTTTACTAAAAAACCTTAGATCTAAAGTATTTTACCTTTATGGAAATAATAAGAAAACTATAGTAGTACTTCATCAGTAACAAATGAGAAGTTGAACTTTTATTTATTTCAAGTTGAAGAATTTATTTTACAGAATAATTAAAAATTAACGCATTTTACGGAAATATTTTCGAGTCAAGATATTTTATTTTAATTTGAGGACCACTTGTCCAATGATTTCAAATCCAACATGTTTTGGCCGAGTTTGGCCGTGGACGAATTTCGAGGTCCAACTGTTTGGCTAACTATTCGAAAGTAATTCGAAAGACACTCATTCTCATAAATTTTCTAATTCCAAGAAAAATTACTAACAGATAGTTTAATATGTTCAAAAATTAGTTTTTACCAGGATTTTAGCATTTTTATATTAATCCCTAATTTTTAATGTGAACAAATTTTTTTTTAAAATTTATAAAATATGAAATAATTTATAATTTATTATTTAAAAATATTCTTGATCTGGCAATGCGGTCAAGTATCAAATGTGAAATGACTTCGACAGTTTGGTGTTGTTGTATGTTTTGTAAACTGAAAACAGAATTTATTTTGAACAAGTTTTGGTGGGTTAAAATGAAGTGTCATTTCTAAATCATTTTTTTTATTGTAAATTATTAAGAAAAAATGTCGTTATTTACCGGTTATTTGATAATAAAATGATTTAATAATATTATTAAAATATTATCAATATAATTTATTAATATTTAATTAATTTAATTTAAGAGGTAAGAATGTTTTTGTCCGAGGACAATTGTGAAGTGATCGCCATTTTAAAAAAAATGAAGTGAAATATTTTATTTTGTTAAAAGAAATACTAAATATTATGATAAAATGTCTAATTTTAAAAATATTCATATTCAAAATTGATATAGTTTTAATATTCCGAAAAATTTGATTCATATTAAATAATTGAAGGATGGAAAATTAAAGAATAAAACCCATCTAAAAAAAATATTAATTTTTATGTGTTCAACAATTTTGTGAAGAATTTTGGAGAGAATTTACTTCCAAATAAGTGAATAATTTTAATTATTATTGAAAATTTATTGCATAATTTTGAATTGTCATGATATAAATTAAAATCAAATTGAATAATTTGTTAAATATCCTTTATTGTAAAAAGGACAGACAAGATAAATTGTAATTTTAATGCGCACTTTTTTTCTTCTTTTGGTGATGCTTTTTCTTAGAAGAATTTTTCATGAAATTTCTTTGAATTTAAGTCGATTTTCAGTGAATGTTTTGTGGATTTTTTTATTTCTTTAGATTTTTGCAAAATTCTTGCAAAATATCTAAATAAACAAAATCCAAAATAAGTAAATATATTCTGCAAGAAGATTTTCTTTATTACAAAATAATTCGCTTTTCAAGATGTCTGCTTTTTAATTGCACAAATTTTGAATCGTTTTTTGCTCCCAATTTGATTTGCACTTTTTTGTTTCTTTTATTGTATTTAATTATTTACATAGATTTATCTAAATATTTACATATTTGTATTTTTATAAGAGAAAAAAATTTCCCGCTTGAATTCATAAAAAAAAAAATTCGATGCGAAATCTTTATTGCACATCTTCGAATTATGTACTTTTTTTTTTGTTTATTTATGATCTTTAAACTTTCATATTAGGGAATTTTTATTAATAAAATTTTTATTGGAAAAATTGATCACTTCGATAAAAAATAATAATTTTTTTTTGTTCATTTACCTTTTTCAATTAAAATATTAATATAATTTTTTTTTTCAGATTTAATTAATATATACAAAAAAAAACAACAAAAATAAAATAAAAATGTCTGATTTAGAAATTGAAATTCCAATGAAGATGGATTGTAATAATCTGGAGAATATCGATGAAAGTATTGATGATCAAAACAACAAATATTATTTGATTAATCAAAAATCGGATGTAAAAAAAATTCTTAAAAATAATTGATTTAAAGAATTTACATTTTGTTTTTTTTTTGTAGAATTTAAAGTCAAAAAAAATGCTAGGATCTGTATCAACAATAACTTGTCCAGGTACAAGAACAAGTGCACGTGTTATTCAGAAAATGAAACAAGAAACCAGATCGATATCTCCACCGCCAAATGAAAAGAAAGGTAAAAAATGAATACATTTTTTTTATTGATATTAATTAATAAATGATTTCCTTTTAGACTCTACAAGAGATGAACGAATTATTCAAAAAACATCAAATCAATCGAAAGCACCAAAAGTTATTTGGACAAATAATGAAAAAAATCTATTTTTTGATGCACTCAATGAATTTGGAAAAGAATTTGATGCGATAGCAAATTTTATTAATTCAAAAATTAAACGAAAAACTTCCGGTGATCAATCATTTAAATCAAAAGAACAAATTCGACAATTATATTATCAAACATTTCATAAAATATCAAAATATCTTCGATTTTCTGAAGGTAAATAAATATTCTGTTTATAAAAGGAGGATATTCGAATAAGAGTTGATCTCTAGGTGAAGAGGTCATATTTTTCTGATATTATCTTTCATATTTAAGAAGTCCATATTTTATGTTTTAAAAAAAAGAAAGGATGTATTTAACAATTATTTTTTGCTTCATTGATAAAACAAATCCTTCAGCTCTTATTGAAATCCCTGTTTTTTTTTTAAACATACATAAAGCAATAAAGAAATTCTATTTTTCATTTTTAGATGTTAAAAAACCAGTTCAAGAACTTTATGCGCTTATAAATTACGGTGAAATTAGACGGAAATTAGTTTTTGTATCAGAAAAAAATTGCATGAAAATAAAAGATCTTGTTTATAAAGGTTGTGTAATTGTAAGAAGTAAAGGAAAAAATATACGTATAAAAACACCTTCTTGTAAAGCACTACGAAAATTAAATCAACTTCAAGGTATTATTTTCTTATTCGTAAAAAAAAATAATTTAATAAAACAATTATATATATATATTTTTTTTTAGATTGGCAAGAAGATATTAAGTTGCCGTCTAAAATCGAAATAAATTTACGACCAGCCACAATGGAAGCATGGGGTCGAGTACAAAATATTGCACAAAATCCAATCATTCAAACCACAGTCCCTCTTCAAAAGAAATTAATAAATTTAATTAAAACATTTCAATATAAATGGAGAAATCAAGATATGAAATTGGTGAGTTATATAGTTTTTTGTTTTTTCTTCTTATAAAATTATATAATTTTAACTTTTAGCATGAACAAGCAATGAAACTTGTATCAAATACAATTATTCCTAGTAAAAATGAAAGTAAACCTTTAGATTCAGATACAATACTAACGAATGAACCATTAATATGTTTTATGCCGCCACCGAATACAACAATATATAGGCCGATGTTAAATTTAACCGAATATCTTAGTAATGTCAGTATTTGTTTGAATTCGTATGAGAAAAAGATTGGTGCAAAAATACGTGGTGAAACATTATGTCAGGATCGTTATACAAATAAAAGACCACGTAGCGATAGTGGCTGTGAAAAGCTTAGTCCAGAAAATAAAAAATTCAAGAATTTCTTCGATAGCGGTGATTCAGCATCCGAGAAAAATGATAAAGATGATAAATTAAATGATTCAAATGAAAATTTAAATCTAGATGATTTAAGCGATGATATTCGTGATATATTAAGTGATGATGATTTTTATAAGTTCACACGACAAAATAGTAATGAAATTGATAATATTCAAAATGATTTATTAACAAATAGTTTTGATTGTTTTATATCATTAACAAAAGATAATAATTCAGATACAAAACCGTATTCAGATTTGCGTACACGTAAAAAAGATATTAAATGTAATAATAATAATAATAATAATAATAATAATATTAATGTTAATAAACGTCGGGAATATAAAAGAGTTGCAACTAATTTAAGGCCATTAGTTAATGATGATGTTATTAATAAAATTCGTAGTGGCTGGACGATATTAAATGCTGGTGATATAACAATAGGCGATATATATGTAATGTTTGGACAAAATTCGAAAATAATTCTTGAATATAAATGGAATAATTGTGATGATGAGAATACATTAAGAAAGGATAAATCATCAGTGCCTTACAGTACTAGTAATATCGATGAGAATTATGCAAATAAAATTCAATCTAGTTCATTAGCAAATAAATTAAGGCACTTATTAATTATTGCAAGTTTAAGTGAACGTATGAAAAAGAAGCAATGTAATTGTGGTCATATTTGTGATAAAAATTTCAAAACAAAGGTAAAAAAAAAATATTTAAATTTAATTAATTTCGATATTAAATTATTTTAATTTTTTTCTTTTTTTTTTAAAGAAAACTGATGGAGAAATCATTACGAAAAGTTATATTTCAAATAAAATTTATACATCATCAAATACGGATTATGGTGTTTTTAGACAGCCGACTACACCGTTTCGAAGAACTGTTCAAGCTACAGAAAATTTACGATCTACATCAAATGTAATTAAAATATATATATATTTTTTTGAAAACTATTTGAAATAAAAATTTATTAATCTATTTCAAAAAGGGTTCACGTTTAAAACAATCTCCTCGTACATTAAAAGGTCGAACGGTTTCTTCTAAACAGGTTGTTGTCCAAAGACATTTACCAGTTCGCCCGGATGTTACACAATCATTTGATGTTGTCAATTCAGTTCAACTGCAACAATTACCAAATGAAGAAATCGATGAAAATAATATAAATGATACACAAACAGAATCAATTCAAGAAAATCTTGAAGATGATGATGATGGTGGAAGTATAGAAGAGAATGGAGACGAACAACAACAACAACAACCAGTACAAATTGAGGAATTAACTGAAACAGTGCAAAGCACAATTGATATTGAAGAAACGATTGTAAATGAAGACGCGTCTCCTATAATTACTTCAGATATTCGAATATCTTCTACAGCAGATATTCTTGAGAATGATACCAATGATGATGATCCCGGTTTAAAACAACTTATGGAAATATCATTGCCATCACCTTTACCAATTAATTCTATAATAGAAACAAGTAAACATTTTTTTGGATTTATTTTAATTTAATTGATTATTAATTAATTAATTTTTTTCTTTAGCTGATACATATAATGATATACCACCAATGAGTCCGATGAGAATTTTACGTGAACCTATTGCTGATGAAAAATGGCTTGAAGATAATATAAATGATTTTTCATTGAGCAGCTTTTTAGGGCATTTAGATGAAATAAATCGTGAAGATGTGACTCAAGTAAATATTTTACAAATTTTTTTTTATATTTAAAAACATATAATACCTGAAAATCTAGGCCAATAGCCTATTTTTTGATGCCCTATGGCAGAAATGGGACAGAAAAACTGCCAAAACTAACAATATTTCAAAGTTTGTTTCCTCTTTTCAAAATTTCCTCTGATTTGCAAGTAACCTAGACCCTAATAAATCTAATCTGCAAGTTTTATTCAAATCGGTGTATTAGTTTTTAAAGTACATCAAAAAAACTTTTTGAACAGTCTTATTTTCTCTACTTTCTTTCTTCACTATTCTTGGACCGGTTCTACTGAAATTTAATATCATATCGTCTATTTATGTAGTTTAACCAATATAATTAATTCAAACAAAATTGCTTCACAAATTTTCCAATTAAATCCGAAAAACCATATAAAAATAATTACAAGATAAAAAGAACTTTTTATTATACCACTTTTTCAAATTTTCTGTTGAATCAAATAAACTTGACAATTATATGTATTAATAAATACTTTTTACGTTTGCATACGTATTTTACGTATACTTTTTTTCCCGAACTAACTTTCCATATAAAACAAAAGTTATTGAAAATGAATTCAATTTTGCTTAAAGATGGCTAAAAGTATTAAAAGAATGCATTGTCATCGTGTTCTGAGCTATTCTAAAAATTTCAAATGTCTAGCTAGTCGGAAAATTACTTAAAAATCGATTATAAGATTTGTAGTGGACAAACAAACAAACAAACAAACAAGAAAGCGAGTTGTTAAAAACGTAGTAAAAAGAACAAAACTTTTTGGTCAGCATGGTTTTTGCTTAATAATTTCGTTCCTCCTTGGTCGATTTTGCTGAAATGCATTACCAAATCAAGTTAAGGAATAACTAACTCACATTCTAAATTTCAACAAAATCGGATAATGCGTTTTTCAGTTATTTTGTAAACGGACGGACGGACATGCATAAATTGATATATTTTGGTGGTAGTACCTACGATAGGACATAATGATTAACATTATTATTTTTATTTATTTCTTTTCAGGATAATACAAACATATCTATAATTAGTGAGACTAGCGTAGATTACATGACAAAATTTGCTGAAATTGCAGCATCAATGCAAAATGATGGAAAAGACTTGTAAAGAAGTGTATATTAGTAGTGTGAATGAGTGTATATTAACAAAGCATAAGAGAAAATTGAAAAACAAAAAAAAAATTTATGAAAAACAAATTATCATTTCAAATTATGATAAAAATAAAAATTTGTTGTTTATTTTTAAAGTTTACTTGATTGTTATTTATTATTTTAATAAATAATTACACATACAAATTGCTCCGAAATTATAAATTTGAAGAAAAAAAAAAAAAGAAAACATTTTTTACGAATAAAACTTTTTGGAACAATTTTTGGAATACTTTTTTATGTGAAAGTCGAATCTGTGAATATTATAAATTTAAGGCTTCCCCATATTAATTTTTATCTTAAATTATGTATTACAAAATTAACAATATCTATTTTATTTTACATAAAAACAAAAAAGAAAAAAAGCTCTAATTATACTCAAAATATTTTGTATTCTATTATAACAAATTAAAAAATGTTATAAAAATAGTTTTATATATATATATACATATTTGTTTTTAAATAATTTAATAGAAACGCAACCGTGAGGCCAGAAACCAAATTCTTGTTTTTTAAAATATAGACTTTATTGGCTTCCTAATCATAGTTTATTTACCAAAGTGGTTTTTTGTAAGATGCTAAATTACACAGAATATCAAAATGCATGTTGAAACCAGATGCTCCGAAGCAAGAGACCCCAGCAATTTCTTCAACTGTAGCCTCTAGCCCAGTGATTCTCAACCTTTTTTTCTTGCGGTACATTTTTAACAATTTCAAAATATTTGGCGGCATACAACCAATAAAATAAGTTTAAAAGGATAAATTTGGCGGCACACTTCAAGAATTTGGCGGCACACAAAAGTGCCGCAGAGCATTGGTTGAGAATCACTGCTCTAGCCCATATGCTTAGACTAATACTTCCTTAAAGCCATTTCAGTAAAAGGTGCCCCACCGGTTCTTTTTCTTGAGATTTTGTTTGCCGATAATTTACTACGAAATTATTTCAAATTCAAATGAACTTCCAAGACAAATAGAAACTGGTTGCGATCCAGTGACTTAGGATTTCTTAATGTCGTCTGATTCGGATAAAAGTACATAAGTACAGGAAGTAAATTAAAAAGTTTCTTATACAATATACCAATTGGAAAAGGGTGGAGGTGAACGAACATCACCGAAACTCACTCCATGAATTGCTGCACACATTTTCGGATTAAATTAATTTTAATAAGCCAAGTTTTTTATTTATTTATTTTTCATTATTTACTATGTAGCTCAACAAGAGCTCACGATTTAATAAAAAAGAATAAAGCGTGCGTTCTTGTTGTTATGTTTGTTATCGTATAGAGTTAGTAGTTCCAGCAAGAATCGCCAACACGATTTTCCTTTGATTTTATTAAATTGTGTGTTCTCTTTAGGTCACCATTTACTTCGGGTTTTAATATTTCGAATTATTTGCCGAAACTAAATTGAATAAGAAAAGATTTATACAATCTCCAAGAAACTTTCGGAAATTCATCACGATGATTTGAGATAAAATAGTAAAGTGATTGAAAAAGACAATTGTTTTTAAAGTATTTTATTCATCGGAAATACAAACTGTAAACCGTTAAAAATTCCTAGTCATCATAGCAACCGCATTCTAGATATACGCTACAAGAGCCATACTTCCAAGGAGGAGAACAGATTGAGTTACAAAAATAACTACCTCCTAATATGCAAATAGGATCAACAGCTACAAAATAAGAAAAATAATTAGTAAATTAATTTAAATTATTTAATTTATATTAACCTTCAACTGAAAGAATGGTGCAGATAAAAACCGCGAAAATAGCAAAAATATTTATAAACTGCATTTTTCTTGATTGATAAATATTAGCGAAAATTCAAAAAAAGTTCTGAGCAATATTGAAAAGTCCAGAATGGATTGAATTTAGTAAAAATGCGACACAAGTATTTATATTCATTCAAGAAACTATTAAATGAATTTAATATTTAATATTTCGTTAATAAAAAGAAAAGTCGTGTTGTATTTTCGTTTGTACTATACCGTTTTAAACTTATTGTTTGTTGCCCTGTTCGTGTGGACTTGTATTTTCAAAACTAAACTGACTTAAGCGAAAATTTCAAAGTGAAATTGGGCGCCTATTAGTATACATTTCGTTGGTGAAAATGGTGAGTAAAATTTATCGTCTTCATCTAGATTAGAAAATTAAAATCGTCCTACACCCAATTTTGTAAAAATAACCACCCTCAAACGTAGCACTCTAACATGTCTACCCCGGAGCCAATAACTACCGCCTTGGTGACCTCATTCGTTGTTTTAGTACATTTACTTTGTAACACTACTGGAGATATATTTCATGTCTTAAGTCGGGCTATTCAGAATTCACATTCTAAATTTCACAGACATCGGCCAACAATTGAATGAATTAGTGGAATTTTTCTGTATTTGCTCCTTAACGCCCCGAGCGAAAACATTAAATCGGTTCAATTTCCTCCGTTGGTAAAATAGCTTCCGAAAAACAAATATCACCTCGATTGGATAGGGGGCAAAACGACAGCAGCGCCACAACAACCAAAGGGGGAGTTATAAGGTCTTCGACAGAAATAATCCCCATGAAAAGCTCCACAACTTTGCTGAACATTGTAATCGCGTGTGACCTCTATATAAAAACTTCGTAAAGTATTAATTTTTCTTTAATTTAATATTTTAATGCACTTTTAACAAATTTTCTTTTTAGATAAAAAATTTTAAATTCAAAATGACTTCCAAAAAAAATCGAAACTGGTTGCGATCCAGTGACGTAGTCAGGATTTCTTAATGTCGTCTGATTCGGATAAAAGTACATAAGTGCAGGAAGTAGATTTAAAAGTTTCTTATATGTTACAATATAAACAAAGGACATCATACCAAGTGGAAAAGGGAGGAGATGAACGAACACCGAAACTCACTCCATGAATTGCTGAACACATTTTCGGATTAAATTAATTTTAATAAGACATGTTTTTTATTTTATTTATTTTTCCTTATTTAGTGTGTAACTCAACAAGAACTCACGATTTAATAAAAACAAAAAAAAAATCGTGCGTTCTTGTTATTATGTTTCTTTAGTTCCAACAATTTCAGCACGTGCTTCTTTGCTTACATCATATTCCTCTTTCACTCATACGCACAATATGGAGCTACCTATGTCAGCAGTGTATAGAAAATTGTTTCAGAATTTACAATTGGAATCTGAAAAGTCGTCACGAGAGACATAGGAAATTGGGATACTTTACAATTACTCTCATACTACATTGTTGGGTCACCCTTTATTTTGGTTTTTCATATTACGAATTGCCAAAACTAAATTGAATAAGAAAAGATTTAGCAAATCTCCAAGAAGCATTCGGAAATTCATCACGATGACTTGAGACAAAATAGTAAAATTATTAAAAAAGACAATTGTTTTTAAAATATTTTATTCATCGGAAATACAAACTGTAAACCGCTAAAAATTCTTACTCATCATCGCAAAGACAATTTAAATTGTTGTCACAATGACCAGAAGGATAACCGTCCCAATTGATACGACATAAAAAGTCACATACAAAATCACTTCCAAATACGCAAATAGCTTCAGGAGCTAATAAGAATAATAATTAGTAAATTAATTGAAATTATTTAATTTATATTCACCTTCAACTGAAATAATAACGCTGATAAAAACCGCTAAAATAGCAAAATTATTTATAAGCTGCATTTTTCTTGATTGGGAAATTGATTAGCGGAAACTCAAAAAAAGTTGTGAGCAATGTTGAAAAGTCCAGAATGGATTGAATTTAGTAAAAATGCGACACAAGTATTTATATTCATTCGAAAAACTATAAAATGAATTTGATATTATATTTAGTTAATAAAAACAAAAATCGTGTCGTATTTTCGTTTGTACTAAACCGTTTTAAGCGAACAGGGATTTGTTGCCCTTGTCCGCGTGGACTTGTATTTTCAAAACTAAACTGACCTAAGCGAAAATATGAAGGTGAAATTGGGCGCCTATTAGTATGCAGTTCGTTGGTGAAAATGCTGAGAAGAATTTATCGTCCTTGTTTAGATTAAAAATAACCTAAAGAAACTTAAAATCGGCGTGCAGCCAATTTTCTACACTATGGTAGAAATGGCATTCGTCGTTACCTAACCAAATTAATACAATTTCACTCAGAAAAGTGTTCTTAAAATATCTTATTTATTAAAGAAACGATTTGTAAACTATGTACTTAAAAACAAATTTTTTTTGTTATCCCTCTCGGCATTGACAATCAATACTTGTATCACAATAGCCATTGAAATGCAGAGTAGAAGTAATGCAGGTGACGTTAAATGCCAAATCATTTCCAGATAGGCACACTAGTTCAGTACCTGCAATAAACAGGATTAAATTGAGAATAATAATTAATAAATTAATTTAAATTATTTAATTTATATTAACCTTTAACTGAAAGAGCAGCATTGATAAATGTTGTTGATTTGCCCAAGCGCAATTAAGCGCATATTTGCTTTTATAGCCCTGTGAATCCTGTAATCTGAAAGCTTAAG
The DNA here is from genome assembly GCA_963422695.1 of Xylophagus ater. Taxonomy (NCBI): domain Eukaryota; kingdom Metazoa; phylum Arthropoda; class Insecta; order Diptera; family Xylophagidae; genus Xylophagus; species Xylophagus ater. The sequence goes on from OY730478.1 coordinate 8,618,911, forward strand.
CCCAATTTACATTACCGAAGCATACAAAATTTACTAAATTTATATGCAATAAAAGTAATACACGGTTTACCGGAGGAGGAAAATTTTAATTTCTTAATCTTTTGGAAATCTTTCAACTGCAGTTTTAATAGGAATTTATTTAATATTCTGTTACTATATATGTCCTAGAGGCTGTGCAAGCGACGAAGGACCGTTACTCAAGATATGAACTAGAACCGTTTTTTTTAATTATAAATTAAACACATTTTGGATGAAAGTTCTGAATTACTTTATTCCAGTTTATTGAAGTTGTATTTAATTTATGAATGGAAAACAATATCCATCACGATTGTGTTTGCAGACATCGTTTCTTTTAACAAAATTTTCGATCACATTTCTGCATCACTGTAGCTCTATATCTGCAATTGTTCTTCGATTATTCTTATAAACCTCATATTTCACGTGGCCCCACAAAAAGAGTCCAAGAGGAGGAGGTGAACGAACACCGAAACTCACTCCATGAATTACTGAACACATTTTCGGATTAAATTAATTTTAATAAGCCAAGTTTTTTATTTATTTATTTTTCGTTATTTACTGTGTAACTCAACAAGAACTCACGATTTAATAAAAACAAAATAAAGCGTGCGTTCTTGTTGTTATGTTTGTTATATAGTATAGAATTAGTTCCAACAAGAATTGCTAACACGATTTTCCTTTTCTTTTATTAAATCGTGTGTTCCCTTTAGATCGCCCTTTATTTTGGTTTTTCATATTACGAATTAATTGCCGAAACTAAATTGAATAAGAAAAGATTTAGACAATCTCCAAGAAGCTTTCGGAAAATTACGATGATTTGAGATAAAATAGTAAAATGATTGAAAAAGGCAATTGTTTTTAAAGTGTTTTATTCATCGGAAATACAAACTGTAAACCATTAAAAATTCTTAGTCGTAGCACTCGCAATTTAGATGTACGCCACAAAAGCCGTACACATAAAGATGAGAACAGATGGAGTTACATAAAGGATCACCTCCTAATATGCAAATAGGATCATCAGCTACAAAATAAGAAAAATAATTAGTAAATTAATTTAAATTATTTAATTTATATTAACCTTCAACTGAAAGAATGGTGCAGATAAAAACCGCGAAAATAGCAAAAATATTTATAAACTGCATTTTTCTTGATTGAGAAATATTAGCGGAAATTCAAAAAAAGTTCTGAGCAAGGTTGAAAAGTCGAGAATGGATTGAATTTAGTAAAAATGCGACACAAGTATTTATATTCATTGAAAAAACTATAAAATGAATTTGATATTTAATATTTCGTTAATAAAAAGAAAAGTCGTGTTGTATTTTCGTTTGTACTATACCGTTTTAAACTTATTGTTTGTTGCCCTGTTCGCGTGGACTTGTATTTTCAAAACTAAACTGACCTAAGCGAAAATATCAAGCTGAAGTTGGGCACCTATTAGTATGCAGTTCGTTGGTGAAAATGCTGAAAAAATTTGTCGTCCTCGTCTAGATTAAAAATAACAGAAAAACTTGAAATCGGCCTACACCCAATTTTCTGAAAATAACCACCCCAAACCGTAACACTCTAACATCTCTACTTCGGAGCCAATAACTACCGCCTTGGTGACCTCATTGGTTGTTTTAGTACACTACTGGAGATACATTTCATGTCTTAAGTCGGGCTATTCAGAATTCACATTTTAAATTTCACAGACATCCGCCAACAATTGAATGAATTAGTGGCATTTTTCGTTATTTACCCCTCAACAGCCCGAGTGAAAACATTAAACCAGTTCAATTTCCTCCGTTGGTAAAATAGCTCCCGAAAAACACATATCAAGTAAAGGAAAAAACATCGATTGGATACGGGCCAAAACGACCAGAGGCGAAATTATAATAATCCTCATGAAGATCTCCACAATTTTGCTGAACATTGTAATCGCGTGTACAGTTGGAATCTGAAAAGTCGTCACGAGAGACATAGGAAGTTGGGATACTTTACAATTACTCTCATACTTCATTCTTGGGTCACCCTTTATTTTGGTCTTTCATATTAAGAATTAATTGCCAAAACTAAATTAATTAAGAAAAGATTTAGCAAATCTCCAAGAAGCTTTTGGGAATTCATTACGATGATTTGAGATAAAATAGTAAAATTATTAAAAAAGGCAATTGTTTTTAAAATATTTTATTCATCGGAAATACAAACTGTAAACCGCTAAAAATTCTTACTCATCGTAGCAAGTACAATCTTTAGTGTCGTTACAATAGCCATAAATATAATCAGTCCAAGTGATACGACAGAATATGTCACATATAAAATCACCTCCAAATACGCAAATAGAATCAGGAGCTAATAAGAATAATAATTAGTAAATTAATTTAAATTATTTAATTTATATTAACCTTCAACTGAAAGAATGGTGCAGATAAAAACCGCGAAAATAGCAAAAATATTTATAAACTGCATTTTTCTTGATTAGAAAATTGATTAGCGGCGAAAATTCAAAAAAAGTTCTGAGCAATGTTGAAAAGTCCAGAATGAATTGAATTTAGTAAAAATGCGACACAAGTATTTATATTCATTGAAAAAACTATAAAATGAATTTAACATTATATTTGGTTAATAAAAAGAAAAATCGTGTTATATTTTCGTTTGTACTAAACGGTTTTTAACTTATTGTTTGTTGCCCTGTCCGCGTGGACTTGTATTTTCAAAATTAAACCAACCTAAGCGAAAATTTGAAAGCGAAAATATGCGCCTATAAGTATGCAGTTCGTTGGTGAAAATGGTGAGAAAAATTTATCGTCCTCATCTAAATCAGAAAAAACAGAGGAACTTAAATTCGGTCTATACCTAATTTAAACACTATGCTAGGAATGGCACTCATCGTTACCAAAGGTTTAATGAATTGGCTCTTAGAACAAAACAACCCTAACAAAACTAATAATATTTCACTCAGAAAATTGTTCTTAAAATATTTCATTTATTGGAAATACGATTTGTAAACCATTTAAAAAATATATTATGGCGGCGCTCCGCATTGACAATCCTTATTTACGTCACAATAGCCCTCGAAATGCCCCATAGAAGTAAGGCAGTTGATTTCACATGCCAAATCACCTCCTAATAGGCACAATAGTTCAGTACCTACAATAAATAAGAATAATAATAATAAGTGCATTAATTTAAAATAATACATTTATATTAACCTGTAACTGAAAGAACAGCGCTGATAATAACGGTGAAAATAACAAAAATATTTATAAACTTCATTTTTCTTGAGGAATATTGGAAGAAACTCAAAAAAAATTTATTAACACTGTGAAAAGCCCAGAATGGATTGAATTTTGTAAAAATCCAACACAAGTATTTATATTCATACAAAAACCTCTAAAAAGAATTTATTATTAAGTTATTCAAAAGAAAAATCGTGTTGTATTTTCGCTTTTACTAAATGGTTTTAAACTTATTAATTGTTGCCTTATTCGTGCGGACTTATAATTTTAAAACAAAACTGACCTAAGTGAAAAATCAAAGTGAAATTACGGGTCTATTAATATGTATGTTATTTTGCTGGTGAAAATACTGAGAAAAATTTATCGTCCTCGTCTAGATCAGAAAAACCATAAAGAAACATTACAATTTGCATACAATTTTGCATGAGGCATGAAAAATAACTGCCGAGGCGATGATGTAAATTAGACATTACTGAAATAAAAAAAAACTATTCGATTTTCTTTTTTAAATATTTATTTATAAATACCACAATACAAATACGTTTATCAATTGATAATAAATATAAAAAGCGATACAAATTGTGTATATATTAGCAATAGGTTTGTTTTTTTTTTTTTAAGTTAATATCTTTTTTAATTATAAATAAAATAATACAATTTTTTTTTTTTAGTTTTCTTTTTTTTTATTAAATAAGTTTATTTCCAAAGGGAAAATCCAAAAAAGAAATCTCAATTCTAACATTATTTTATTTTAATTATTTTTCTTATATAAAAATGCAAAAATTTGTATTTTAAAAAAGTATGTTTTTATTTTAGTTTTTCATAAAAAAGTTGGCTTAAATATTTTTGTTTTCTTTTTTTTTGTCATTAAATTTGTATTTATTTTCATGTCTTTTTTTTTATTTATTAAATTACATTCGAAAATGCGAAAAAAAATGTATAAAATTTATTCTAAACTATTCAACTAATTTATTTTCTTATTAATTAATGTTTTTTTTAGTTTTTATGTTTTTTTGTTAAGGGGTGTAATAGAGAGATAGTAATTCTTACTAAAATAAACTACACCCTTTTCCCAATTGTAATTCAAAAAGCAATCAAAAAAATTTCGTGGACTCTATTGGTGGCACGACATTCAAGGATGTCCTAATCCTTAAGCCTATTCACAGCACTAAACTAAAAGTAACTGGAATGGATTTAGATTGATAATAGTTGATGTTATATTAACCCTTTCGTATACGAAACCGTTTTGTTTGTTTATGCAGGATTACTTACTTAGTTTAGTCCGGGAAATATGAGTAATTAAAGTCTCGAATTCAAAATTGGATTATATGTGTCATACCAGCTATTCTCGATACAAAAAAAAAACCGAGTTTACCGCACAAATCACTTAAATCTTTTTCAGCAGCTTGATATTTTCAAATATAAGATTTAAATGATTCTAGGACAGTTCACAGAAAAACAATTCACAGAAAAGTCGCCGCGACTTTCACGACATTTTTTTTTCTGTAAACTACTTTTCTGTGTATTAATTCCTTTAACTCTGCAACACTTCTTTTTACCCCAACATTATTTCTCCAGTTCTTTTATTGGTATGAATTCTAACTTTGCATTTCTCAGTCCTATAATAATTATTGCAAAACCAATAACATTTTTCTTTATATTCCTTATCGCGAATAAATTCAAACCTGTCAACACAGTTTATTTTTTCGGTTTTTTTCTGTGAATTGTTTTTCCGGGAATTGTTTTTCTGTGAATTGTTTTTCTGTAAATTGACCGGTTACCGATTTAAATAGATATACAAAAAAATTAGTAAATAAGTTTTTCATACAAAGTTTACTTATTTACTGGAGTGGAATCGTGTAAAGATTTCACTCAAATTGTATAAAAAAAACCATATCAATCGGAATGAACTTTCGATTCGATTTAGTCCCAATCGACTTATACGATTCCACCCCTGTATTGGTGTTACATGAATGAAAGAATATATTATATTCTGCGCAACTACGTCACAGGAGACTTGAAATATATTGTTTATATGAAAAATTATGATTATTTATTTGAAAGAAAATCACATGTGATGCCAAAAAAGTATCAAAATAAATATTTAAAATGACCGACATACGCATGGTGTAATCTGTATATTCCTTCATTCATGTGTTTGTTAAATATTTGTTTAATATTAAAATATAGAGTTCGAGTTCACGAAACTATCTTTATTGTTAACAACAATCGAGATTAGCTCGTTTATTATTCATTGGATGTTAGAATTGATGCTTTCTGAATTACAATTGGGAAAGGCTGTAGACAAAGAAATTGTTATGGCATTTTTTTTTTTTAAATAATATTAAAGAAAGCCAATAAAATAGCGAATTGAAAAATAATTAAAAAAATATAACTTTAAGTTGTTTTTAATTAATGAAAATTTACTAAAACTATATATTTTAAAAGACTAGATTACTGGATAGACGCGATCTGGACTTGAAACTTTTTTTAATCATGATGAATGAATGATATGGCAGTCAAACAAAAAAAAAAAAAATCTTTAAAAATGCTTTGAGCTTTTCCCATATTTTTTTTTCTTAATTTTTTGTGCAAAATTGTGTTTTTTTGATATTTTTTTTTTTTATTGGCAGTTTTCTTTTTCTAAAATGGTCTTTAAAAATGTTTAAATTTCTATATTCTTATTTAAAAATCTTCTAGAAGATTATTTTTTTTTTTTTTTCAATTTACGAAATCAGAGAGCTCAATAAACGTTCGGGATTTTAGATCTTCAAAAGATCCTTGCTTTGCTTCCTTCAAAAAATTGTCTTTTTCTTAAGCTAATTTTTTTCTTTTTTTTTGCGAAATTATTTTTATTTTAATTTTACAAACAAAAAAAAAATGATTTGAGTATTTATTATTATTAATTAATTATTAATTATTGTTTTTATTTTTTGTGTAAAATTTATTCTTCCCATTCATTCTCATCAACGCCATCCATCAAGTCCTGTTCAAGTGCTGTATTGTATTCCATTCGAGCACTTACAGATTTTTGAATCTATAAAGAAAAATATCCATTAAAATTGGTTGTACTGCACAAAGCATCTAATTACAAACGAAAAGAGCTTCTACGTAGAACAGGTCTGGCGAAATACGCAAGTTGAAGGGTTAGAGAGCATTTTGGAAAACAAAAAGAAGTAGTTTTTTTTATATAATATACGAACATGAACATTAGGGTGGCCCTTAGCTGTATGAAATTTTTTGGAAGTTAAGCTCCCAACCTCTAATCCTGTCCCAATGACCAAATAAACAGGCTGTGCAAAATTTTTGCTCAATCGGACAAGTTTAAGACGACCCTCATTCGCCTTGAAGTTGGAACATAGTATTCCCAACGACGCTTCCCTATATCAACCATTTTTATTTCTCTTCTGAAAGAAATTTATGTGAGAACATTCAGGCCACCCCAGGAACTATTAAAAAACATTCTGAAATAAATTTCCCAAAAGTTAATTCGAAAACTCCTTAAATTTTCAAGCTCGATGAGGATCGCCTTGTAGTTGTCCGATTGAGCTAAAATTTGGTATATATCGTTTTTTTGTTAATTGGAACAAGATTGAGGGGTGGGCCAGCTTAATGAACATACGTTTTCAGTGCGAATTATCATAAATAAAGAAATGTCAGTCAAAAAATATTGTTCTGGTGCAGATAAAGTCAAATAGGAAGGTCTGATTTGGGTTTTTTTTTACCGAAGAGTGTAAAATGCTCAGAAATATGAAGAAGCTTGAAAAATATAATTTTCCAATATTCTTCAATATTAATTTCATCTTCTGGTAGAAAATAGTCTCATTTAAATACGACAATTACCGAAAGTTCTAATCGAATTTAATTGACCTTTGAGTGATTGTATCAAGTTCGATTCGAATCGGTTCATAAATAATGTTTTAGCAACGCATAAGTATAATTATAAAGGTTGGAAATCTAGAGACTAAAAAAATCGACCAATTAGAGTAAAGCAACAATAATTCCATTGAGTTAAAAGCACGTGGAAGCTACGTCACTGAAATTTTTTTTAATCAATAACAAATAAAACTGGATTGGAAGGCGAAAGCATTACGCCCGCCGCACACTTGAACTAAGCTATGCGGCGATATTGTGAACTGTAACACAGCCAGCAGTGGAATCATGTAACTCAATTTGAATCAAATCAAAAAACATTGTCATTCTAATGCTTTTTCGATACGATTTACTATCAATCGAATTACACAATCCCACTACTGATTTTGCAGTGAATTTCAATATATATTTGGAATTTATATATATAATTACCTCTTCTTGCTTATTCTTATCATAATCAGTTTGAATTGTTGGTCGTACTACCACATTAATAGTACTATTAATATGTTCAGTTTTTTTAATTTGATTTGATGGTTGAATTGAAGACACTGGGGAAAAAAGAAATATAAATTACAAAATAAAGAAAATTTTCAAAAATTCTTTACAGCATTCCATTCCTTCCGGTTGTAAACTAATTTTTTTCGGTTTCTTATCATTAATTGAAAACCATTCATCGGATGACATTGTTGGAAACCATGTGACACGAGTTGGTGGAAATAAATCGTCTTGGAAAAGTTCACTCTTAAAGATAAATTGTATTATTTTCATTAAAAACTATAAATAATAATAAAAATATATATATTTACTTTAATTCTTGGAACTGTAAAACTGATTGGTTCTATTGCGTTATTTGTTAAACGAAGAACTTTAGCAAATTCAACATTAGCAACATCACAATGATTTTTTGTTAAGAAACTTAGTCCTTGATGTAATGACGAGCAACGATGATGTGATAAAGGACAAATATATGGTTCTTCATCGGTTATTTCAAATACATAAACTGTTGAGTCACCCTAAAAACAAAAAAAAAAGTTTATTTTCCTTTTTGATTCATGAAAAATCGAATAAAAAAACCCATACTTTTCCTGTTGCGAATAGTGTTGAACTATCTTCATCATAAAATGGAATCAAAATAGCAGGTGAAACATCTAAACTAACTGTATTCAAAGGAGCCGATAAACTTTGAGCATGATAAATACTTATCTGTCTTTCAGATACCCTTTTTTAAAAGAAAAGAAAAAAAAACGCGATCAAAAATAATAATTACAAAAAATAATCTGATAAAAAAAACTTACTTATCAAATCCAGTCACAACAATATATTGTCCTTCAATAGCCCATGTTATTCTGGCACCACGTGTTCCAACTGGTCCAACACCTTCACGTATCGGATTCTCTGATTTTCGTGGATTATAAACACGAATTTTTCCATCTTTACTAACAGTAGCACCAAACACACCGCATGGACTCCATGCAAAATCGAAAATTTGTTCTGTATGACCTTTCATATGAAGTTTCTCTTTCATCGTTAATAAATCCCATAGTTTAATTGTCATATCATAACTGGCTGTCAATAATACATCTTTAGCTAATGGATGAAATCTTATAAAGTAGATTTTATCCAAATGACCGATCAATTCCTTTTCAGGTGTATTTGTTGGTTCAGTTAAGCCTTTTTTTTGGGGGGAAATTTACACATGTTTAATTTATTATTATTGTTTCTTAAAAAACAAAAAATGTTTACCTCCTTCTTGAATATGCCATATTTTTACAATTCCATCATCACAAGCGACAGCCAATCTTGTTGTATCGAATGGATCCCATTGGAAATCCATTATATTATTACCATTTACCAATGATGGTATAACACCATCTGGTAAACGTCCAGGTTTACTTAATTCAAATATTGCTATTTTGCCACCAGGGCCAGAAAGTGGCACTGCCACTCTTTCATGATTTCCTAAAGAAAACAATAAAATTTATACATACTTGTTTTTGGTACAAAATAAAAATTCAATTACCATGAAATCCATTGCATTCACCCGGAATTTGTCTGCTTATATTTCGTAAATTTTCAATATGAGTTGATTTATGACCAGATGTACCTTTAAGATGCCGAAATTTCGAGACTTTACCAAAAACTGTTGATGTCCGTTTTGTTGATGTTATAGTTTCGATTGATTTTTTATTTGTATCAGAATTTTTACGTTTATCATCTTTTTCATTAGTTTTTTGATCAATAACCGAACTCCTTTTACGTTCAGTACTTGTTTTAATCATTTCCGATTTCATTGAATCTCTTCGACTAAAATATAATAGTTTTTTTTAAATATAATTTTTAATTTTAATAATTCATTCATATTAAAAATTTTACATTAATGGAACTGGTGATTGTGGTTTCTCTTCTTGTACACTTTTAGAACGACTTTCATACATTCGACGTCGTTCTGCAATACTACTACGTGCCGATGATAATCGTCTTAATTCAACATCACCTTTATCTTCACCTTCAGTTGAATTTTCTGATGATTCTGAATGATTCAATTCAAAAAGCTGAAAATAAATTAAATTAATAATTAAAATAATTTTTTTATAAAAATATTTCAATTTTATATTATTTTTCAGAAAAACACCTTATCAGAATTTTCATCGGCTGACTATAAAAATTTAATGAAAAATCCATTTTTAATATTTTCAAATAATAAAAAGAAAATTTATCAACAAAAATATCTTGTACCTTTCGTCTTTCGGAAGTTGTTAAAGATTTTGATTCATCTTCATTTGATTCATCTTTTTCACCATTACTGTCACCACCACCACCGCCGTTCTTATGTTGTTCAGACTCTTCTATAAGAAAAACAATGTCGGTTTTATAAAAAAAGGAATTTTAAATGAATAAACTGTTTTTACTTTGGATTTTTATTTCAACTAGATCAGGTTTTTTATCAGTTACTGTTTCATGTTCACTATCATAGCCTCCTGGCGCTTGTGGAACTGCAAATACTTTATCAAAAGATACATCAACACTATTACTAGTGAATGGTTTTGGTCCAAGACGTGGCTGTAAAAAGAATTTTTTTTTTATTAAAATATTGTTAGGAAATGATTGAAAGGAACATCTTTAAGAACCAAAGAAAAAAAACAAACAACAGTGAAAAAAAATACAGTAAAACATGATAATTGGAACTCTTTAATAATCGTATTTTACTTGGCTACACAACACGTACAAGTCCGGCCATATCTTAGATAAGCTTTTCCAATTATTTCGAAATAGAATTTTACATTTATTACATTTGTAAGGAAATGTTGAATCATTTATAAAAACTAACTTATCAGTGACTAGAATTGAATAAAAAATTCTACAACAATTTCATCTTTTACACTTCCTACTACATTAATCGCATTCCCTAACCGGATGTAAATCGTGGTGTACTGTTGTATCGGTGTTGTATGATTCTTTGTTTTTATTTTTGTATAGAAAAATACCATATCATACGATAGGATGCAACGATACACAGACATTATATAGGGCGACAGGCGATAACCTATTAACCTATTTGAAAGTGATCGCCGCATATTTCAGCATTATGGAAGGCGATTACGTTCTAAAATTATATGAAAGCGACAGGGTTTCAGCTGTCACCTCAAATTCATCAATATGCGGCGACATCACCTTGCGAAATGCCGAAAGGCGAGAAGCGATAATCGCCTGTCCCCGTACATAATGCCTACCCAGGCTTTACAGCGGTAAGAAAATACCTATATTATTTAGTTCCTTGTAACCATCAAAACCACGCCTGGAAGATGAATAGAATATTCTTTGATAGAAAACACTACAAGACTCTTTTTGGTGAGTACTTTTGAAAAAAACATCGTTTTTTCTTTTCTCCCGCGATCATGTTCCAATCACACAGATTTAACTAAAGTAAAACATCAACAAAAATAATAATCTAAAACGAAAAAATTGTTTAAAACATAAAAATTTGCTATGGATCCCCAATCTTTAATTAAAACAAAAAGGTGTGTTTTAACTTAAAAACAGATAAAAACCAAAAAATCAATAAAGGAATTTTGTACAATAAACCAAAATTCATGCAACCACACGAAAAACAAATTATATTTAAATAAATCGAAAATATAATATTCTAGCACCATAAAAAAGAAAATTGAATGAAAAAAAATAAATTGATTTATCAAGAATAAAACCACCTTATAAGAAGTAGCAGTAGTTCTTGGTCTAGCTACGGGACGTGAAACTGTTCCTGTCTCATCAACAGAATAATCAGCAATCGAATTAGCTCTTGATGTGCGTGGCAATGGTTTTGGAGGTGTTGTAACCTCATGATGATTGGTCTCGTTATTGTCACCATTATCATCATCATTATCATCTTCATCATCATTATTATCATTATCGCTCTGATCATAAACTGGTGTCCCAGAATCATATGAATCATTATCATTTTTCTTTGAATCATATTCGATAGTTTTTGTTTTATTTATGATTTTCATTAATGATATATCTTTTTCCGAATCGATTTTATATTTATTTTCAAATTTTTTTATAATATCAATTTTACAAAGCGGTTTTATATCCTCCTCGGGCGGTGTTATAACATCTTTTTTATTATTATTGACTACTAACAATTTGTTCTCATCGCCGGCAACGGTGTTCGTCGTTAATTTACCATTTTGTGATTGTTGAATGATTTTTTTATTTGCAAGATTTTTTATAAGCTCATTTAGATTTCCTCTATGTACCTGTTTTTTTTTTATTGGTGTAATATTTGATTGGTGTTTTTATTGTTTAATGTTGTTTTTTTTTTAATAAATAAGAATAATTTGTATTTAATATTTACACGAAAGAAAAAAAATTAGAATATAAAAAACAAGGAAAATAAATTAAAATTATTAGAGCGCAGTTTTCTCTATTTTTCTTTTTCTTATTTATATACAAAATAATAAGCGAAAAAAAAAATACTTACAACCATTGGTGCATCTCCTAAGTCACGTTTAACAGGATCTAAACTTATTTTTGGCACAGATAAATTTGCACCATTCATCCATTGTAAAGCAGTTAATTCAGTCTTAAATCCATTTGTTTCTGGATAGAGATCACTATGAAAATCTCGGTATGTCTATAAGAAACAAGATGGACGGTAATAAAAACTATTGATATAAATCATTTCTATCAAACCTTTCTTGGTACTTGATACATAATTGGTATAACACTATTCGAAGTTAATTGAAGTACACGATTTACTTCACCTTCCATTACTTTTAATGCTCGTTTCGGTATTAAACAAGCACCTTTCGTTTGTTCACCAGTATGTCGTAATCCTTCAATTAAATATGGATCTTTATCAGTCACTTCCATATAATTTATTGTTGTATCTCCTTTTCCAACTAAGAATAACATGTTTGTGTCCGAATCAAAAAGTGGCATTAATATTCCCGTTGAACAATCTAATTCGAGAGTTTTTTCAGGTATTTTAAAATTTCTTAAATCACGTATTATAACTTGTCGTAAACGTCCTGAATCGAAACCGGTCGTAAGTATACGATTTTGATCACCCAACCAAACTACACGTGAATCTTTTATACTTTGATGACTATCACCGGTCATTTGTATTGCATTTGATTTACGCGGATCAATAATACGAACAATTTTATCTTTACAACTTGTTGATAAAATTGTACCATCTTGTTTCCAACTTAATGATTGAATTACTTCAGGATGTTCATTATTAGCTGAGAGAGTGAGAGAAATAACAAATATTATTAATGAAAAGAAAAAGTATGAAAATTTTCATATATATTTACAAAATATCTCTTTTTGACTAGCAATATCCCAAAATGTTATATTTCCAGCTGCAGTAGAATGTAATAAACCATCGGCAGTTGGATGGAAACCAACAGTTTCAACACGACGTTGTTTAAATGAGAATGTACATTCTGGTTCAGATAATGAATTTTCTAAACCTTTTTCTGGAATGTGCCAAATTTTTACCTAATATAAAAAAAAGACAAATATACATGAATATAAAAAAAAAAATGGATATATTAATTTTTACCAAACAGTCTTGTGATGCAGTCGCCAAAAGTCCATCATGAAATGGTGAAAATTCCATATCAGTTATAGTATCGGAATGAGCATGAAGTAGTGGCATTGTTTTGCTTTTTCGACCACAATCATCGATCGGTAGTACAGCAAGACTTGATCCAGTATGTTCCCAATTGAATGCCATAAACGCAGCTGAAGCCGTAATGATATTCCCATAAGTTTGATACGATCCAACGACAACATCTCGGATACATGCTTCTGGTTTTGGAACGATTGGTGCGGCATTTTTGTATTTCGATGCTTTGAATCTCCAAGCCATTGTTACGGATTGAATTATTCAATTCTATATTAAATAATGGTTTTAATAATATGTTATTTGTATTTGTTGGGTTTAAGAATAACTTTATTAAACATAAAATTCTATACTGATCATAATATTTAAGGCATGATGTGAAATATGAGAGAATTCAACTGAAATTATCGACAGAAAAACTATACTATAAAGTTAGTTTGTCCTGCAAGTTGAGAAATCTGAAGAAGTCACAAGAACGTGGAGCAAAGCAATAACTATGCTTTTATGCGAAATGATAAGACCGTTGAGGAAACCGAAAGACGAGGCGATAATCTTAAATAGGATTATACTAGAAACTGCAGTTGTCTGAAAAGTTTATTGAATGCCGGTCATCCTCGTTCGAAACTTCTGTTCCTATAACACAGTCTACAGGTTTCATAGCTTATTTTAGGATTCACGTGTATCACAAGATCGGTTTTCTTATGCTACTTCTGAAGAACTAATCAAATTTTCTGCAAATTTATTTCCGTTGAAGAAGTGAGACAAGAAACCAGGTAGTCAATGAAATTACAATCATCATTTTTTGATAAGCACGATATTGTTTTAACGATGCACTTAAAGAAATTAAAAATACTTCCGGGACACATATTTCGTTTCTTTGCAGTGTCCGCTAATGTTTTCACGTAGCGAGAACAACATCAATCAAGTCGCAGGGACAGTCATTTAAAGTTACGACGGGATTAAATTTGACTGATGAATGTTTTTAGATAGTCGTACGTTGGAATGTGAAGGGCGAAGAACCTAAAGTTGTTATATATAAGAATCAGAATTCCGACCGAAGCCGAATCGATAGTAAAACTAGTTAATGCCGTGTGTTTTAGAGAAATATGATTATAAAATATCCTGGGAATATCTAAAATAAAAAAAGATTACGCAATGGAAGAGAATTAGCCTGTACGATTCGAGAATTGAGTTTTTTCGTAATCTTAAGATTATTGATAAAAAAAAAACATACAATTTAATAAATATTTATCAAAACCTGACTCATGGAAAAAAAAAAAGAAAAAAATCAAAATGATTCATTCGGACACATATCATATTTCAATTGTTTCCATTTATGGAATTCATTTTTAAAAATTTTATTTATTTGAAAACTGAAACATTTCAAAACCCTTTTTAGGGAAAATAATTCGTTTTTTTTTTCATTCCGGGACATTCACCTGTCATTTTTTATTTCATACGCGCGTTGATTTCTTACTTTTAAAACCTCGACAAAAAATAAAGTAATAAAGTAAAGAAAGTTGGATTTCTTATTTATTAATTTAATTTTTATGTTTTTATCAACTTTTTCATACAACTTTTTTTTTTACCCCTTTTTACATTTTCCTATAAATCATATGTTGTTTGCTCAAAATCAAAATATTGCTCATTTTTCGGATGCTGTCATTTTTCTCGATCAAAACAAATCAAATTTCAATGTTAGTTTTCTCTTCAAAAAAGTCGTCACGTACTCCAAAAAAAAAAAACCAAAATATTTTTTCTCTTTTCACAACTCTTTATAAATCGTATCATACTCAATTTTCATTCGCAAAAGTGCATGCGTAATAAATAAAGGAGAGGCATATACAAATGGTAGACGCCAAAAATCTCGAAATTTTCCTATTTCTATTTCTTTTTATCGGCTTTTTCTGAAAAACTAAACTAATTTTCTTTTTATTGTTCAATAGAAAAATGAAGAGACAAGATAATTAGAAAAGTTTGTAATTAGAAGACAAAAAAAATATTTATCTAAATCAAATTTCCTGCTAATCTGGTTTTATGTCTTGTATTACCTTAAAAAAAAAAAAAATACAAAACTTACCACCAGTCAAGCAACTTTCCTCCTTTTATGTTGAATTTTGTGGAATCAGCGAGAAAAAAAAAAACACCAGCAAAAAAAATGAAAACAAAAAACGCACTCCAAGAAAATAAAAAAAAAAAAAAACAGCAGCGATCCGGGTGCTGTTCTTAGCGGTGGGGAAAAGAGACTATATTTCCGGAATGTAAAAAGAAGAAATGTTTATTTTTTTCTTTTGTGCATTTGTTAATTTTTAAATGGAAATCACAAAGGAACAGTTTGGCGTTTTTGATTTTCTTGAATTTTTTTAATAACAAAAACACTAGCACTCAAGTTTTTCTTTACTTTTCGAACACAATTTTGAAGCACCTTGTTTTTTTTTTTTTGTATAAAAATTTTTGGCAACTTTATTTGAATTAGAATGAAGCACAAATTCACTTATTTCTAAACATGAACATATATAAAATAAATTCCTTTTTTCTTTTGGAAAAAAAAATAAAGAAAAAAGAATTTTTTTTTTCAGAAAAAAATTCAAGCGGATAAAAAATAAACCACAAAATGAATGAAGCGAAGTATTCGTACTGCACTCCTGTCTTTCTTTCATTTCATATTTGGTGTAGAACAGCAAAAGAAGAGAAAAGATCAATTTCAAAAAACACGGGCGAGGCAAAAATAAAAAGAGTACAAAGTATGCTCATTTTACATTTATAAAATGATAAAAAAAAAAAAACTCACACTCTTCGCCGTCACACACCCTATTCTACCTTATAAAATGCAATAAGAGAGCAAAGGAAAGCGAATTGAAAATTATCAATTAAAATACCGGTCATTGGATTTTTTCTTTAAATTCTTTTCTTTTCTTTGTCAGAATTTTAACTTGAAATTTTTTCGTTTTATAGCAATTTCTTTTTAATTCAATAAATATGAAAATTACACCCACTAATAGGAAGCAAATTTACTAATTTATTAAAAATATCCACACTGATAGACTATGACGTGAGTAAAGAAAAAAAAAACAGCGATAACCGTGAACGTTTCAATCTACCTTGGCCTTGCCTGTCGGAAAAGAAACGAGAATTTACAACATTTGTAGGGGAGAGAGAGGTGACATGAGACGGGACATGCAATGAAAAATATTAAAAATTACTTCAATTTTGCCAACGTAAATTCTATTAATTGAAATTAGTCGTGTCTTAATGCTTCACAAAACTGCAATAATTTTATTGTTTGCAAGTGTTTTGTCATTCTTAAAGCTGGTGAAAAGCGAATTGAAAATTATCAATTGCACTTCTACCCTACATGTTCTCTTTGATAAAAGAAATCAATACGTCAAACAATCCTGCTGCCGCAGTAAAATATAAATCATGAGAAATTGCATTGCATTTCTTAATGAAAAGAAACGAGAGACTCGTTTTAATGCTTCTCTTACACGAAAGTATGAATGCTATTTAGTAATTTTTTTCAAAAAACTATTTAACTTTCGTATACATAGTTTCTCAAGTTTAATTGACTGATCAAATTATGGAAGGTTTGTAAAATATATAAAATATATTCAAAATTTCATTTGGGTAAGGATTTTTGTATTTTGTTGCTAAATGAAAGAAAAAAAAAATATGAGAGAAAATAAATGCTAAAGCAGCATATAAAAAATAGTCCATTTTAAAAAACGAACTGAAAAATTTTTAAAAGTTCGTATGAAAGGTGCACCTATAAGTATGCAATTCGCTAGTGAAAATTATGAAAATTTTATCGTCCTTGTTAAAATATTCGATTCATTAGCAACACGATTTGTAAAGCATTTTAAAAAATTTGATAGTTTCGATGTGCATTGATAATATTTATTTTCGTCACAGTGCCCCACGAAATGCCCATTAGAAATCCAAAGGTTCAATGTATTAACTCTTAGAAAAAAGGGACCAAACTAATAAAATTTCACTCAGAAAATTGTTTTTAAAATATTTTATTTATTAGAAATACGATTTGTAAACTATTTAAAAAAAAATTTATGGTTGCACTCCACATTGACAATCCTTATTTTCGTCACAATAGCCCTCGAATTTCTTAGTAGATTGAAGGCAGTTCATTTCACATGCCAAATTACCTCCTAATAGGCACAATAGTTCAGTACCTACAATTAATAAAGAATAATAATACGTAAATTAATTTAAATTATTTAATTTCTATTAACCTTCAACTGAAAGAATGGCGCTGATAAAAACCGCGAAAATAGCAAAAATAGTTATTAACTTCATTTTTATTATGAAATTGATTAGCGGAAACTCAAAAAAAGCTCTGAACACTCTTGGAAAGTCCAGAATGGATTGAATTTAGTAAAAATGCAACACAACTATTTATATGATAGTAAAAAATTCAAATTTTATGGTTTTATCTGTTTTTCTTTTTAATTAGGTTGTTTTTTTGTTGATTTTTCAAAAATAATTTTATGGTTTTCTTTTTAACTTAAAAACAGACATATTTCAGATTGTTTAATTTAATTAAGTTAAAACAATATTTTTTATTTTTGTTTGTACGGGTTGATTATTATCTTCATTTTTTAAATTAAATTGAACAAATAAAGATATTTGGTGTACGTGTTATTGACATAATTTAATTCATCATTGGTTAAATGCGTTCCTAAAAATTTGCAATCGTTTTCCAGACCTTTCAAAGTTTTAATTTTATTATTCAAAATTCAAAATTCTTTAGAAAAATTAAAAAGTTTCAAGTTTTTATAAAACTTGTCTGGTAAACTATTAAAGGAAAATAAATTGAACTTTAAATTAAACTTGAAAATTTGATATTTGAGCATTTTTTATTTATTTCTGTTTTTCCTTCTATTCTGGCAGTCCTTTTACACTTAAGGTAAATTAAGGTACCATTTGTATCTTAAGGAATTGATTGCTTCAAGTAATCCAGTTCTATATATCTATGGTACGAGTAGAAAATTTCAAAGAAGAAAGTTATAACAGAGATGACTTTCCAAAAATCAGCACCAAAATTTTGTACGAATTTAAAGTAAAATGTATTAAAAAAAAAACGTAAATTCTTTTTAAAATATTTTATTTATTCGAAATAATGAACACTTATTCTTTCGGTCCAAACACAGTCAAGATTGCCATTACAATCACCATTTAATCTTTTGTTCAAAAATAAATTAAAGCATTCTCAAAATCAGTTTTGTTCTAATTTTGCCCTTTTTCTAACCAATATCATTTTTAATAGAAATTTTTTATTGAAAACTTAAAAGTAGTGAAAAATATTTATAAAAACTAAATAATATTTTCTATTTTCGCCACCTATCCCCAAAACGAAATATCACCCGAACCATAAAAAAGTATTTATTCCAAAACTCTATATAAAATACTGAAAACTTTTTAAAAGTTCATATTAAAGAAGGCACCTATAAGTATGCAGTTCGATAGTGGAAATGCTCTTAGGTTAGCTTTGTTTTGAAATTATAAGTCCGCACGAACATGACAACAAATAATAAGTTTAAAACAGTTTAATTCGAACGAAAATACAACACGATTTATCTTTTGAATAACTAAATAGAATAATAAATTCATTTTAGAGGTTTCTGTATGAATATAAATACTTGTGTTGCATTTTTACTAAATTTAATCTATTCTGGACTTTTCACAGCGTTAACAATTTTTTTTTCCAATATTTCCTAGGCAAAATGAAGTTTATAAATATTTTTGCTATTTTCGCCGTTATTATCAGTGCCATTCTTTCAGTTAAAGGTTAATATAAATTGAATAATTTAAATTAATTTACTTATTATTCTTCTTATTTATTGTAGGTACTGATTTTGTTTGCCTATTAGGAGGTGATTTGGCATGTGAAATCAACTGCTTTTCTTCTGTGGGGCATTTCGATGGCCATTGCGATGCAAATAATGATTGTCAATGCAGAGAGCCACCATAAAAAATTTTTTTTAAATAGTTTATAAATCGTATTTCTAATAAATAAATTATTTTAAGAACAATTTTCTGAGTGAAATTTTATTAGTTTGGTCCCTTTTTTCTAAGAGTTAATTCATTGAACTTTGTTAACGATCAGTGATATTTCTACCATAGTGTAGAAAATTGGGTGTAGGCCGATTTTAATTTTGTTTTTTTTTTTAATCCAGATGAGTACGATAAATTTTTTTCAGCATTTTCACCAACGAACTGCATACTTATAGGCCCCCAATTTCACCTTGAAATTTTCAGTTGGATCAGTTTAGTTTTGAAATTATAAGTCCGCACGAACAACAATAAATTTAAAACAGTTTAGTATAAACGAAAATACAACACGATTTTTCTTTTTATTAACCAAATATAATATTAAATTCATTTTATAGTTTTTTGAATGATTATAAATACTTGTGTCGGATTTTTAATAAAATTCAATCCATTCTGAACTTTTTAATATTACTCATAAATTTTTTTTTAGTTTCCGCTAATCAATTTTTCAATCAAGAAAAATGCAGTTTATAAATATTTTTGCTATTTTCGCGGTTTTTATGAGCGCCTTTCTTTCAGTTAAAGGTTAATATAAATTAAATAATTTAAATTAATTTACTAATTATTATTCTTTTTTTGTAGCTGCTGATTTAGTTTGTATATTGGGGGGTCATATTGGATGTAGCTTCAACTGTTACCCTAGTTTTACTTATGGCTATTGTGACGAGGATGGATATTGTTATTGCGGCGATAATTAAAATTAAGAATTTTTAACGAAAATTTGTATTTCCGATGAATAAAATACTTTAAAAACAATTGCCTTTTTCAATCATTTTACTATTTTATCTCAAATCATCGTGATGATTTTCCGAAAGCTCCTTGGAGATTGTCTAAATCTTTTTTATTTAATTTAGTTTTGGCAATTTATTCGTAATTGTCAAATCCAAAATAAAAGGTGACCTAAGAAGAACACACTATATAATAAAAAAAAAATCAAGCGTTCTTGTTGGAATTAACACTATAACAACAAACATAATAACAACGCACGATTTTTTTTTTGGGTTTTATTAAAATCGTGAATTCTTGTTGAGTTACACCGTAAATAAGGCACAGGCCCATAACCAAGAAGGTGAGTATCAGTATAAAAGCTAGTAAGGTAGACGGAGAGGGGTCAGACAAATGACAACTCAAACACACTTAAGCCAAGGTGGAAATGCATCGTGCCGAGGGCTGCATGGCATCTCAGTGTGTAAAACGGGAGATGTCGTTAACGATCTCTTGGGAGAACCAGCCGAAACTCCCTCGTAACCAGGCTACTGCACGTGCAGGGGGCGCCGCGTGCAGGGTCCTTATATCCCCCTGACTCGTGGGAACAGAAATGGACCTTTTAAATTTAAAAACAACAACAACGACGACGACGACACCGACACTTTTAACTTTGACAACAACCACTACGACGATCACGGACGCCCTGACGAAAGCAACAGTAGTCACGACCATGACGACAGACACTACTGTTGTGTTCTCAACGAGAACAACGTCAACAGTACACACCGGGGCCAATTCAATGGAACCGGTGTGCGCTGGGAAATCTGGTAGTGGTCCCCCAAAAGGAGGACCGCTCCGGAATGCCGAGAAGTTGGTGAATAAACTCACCAACCGTATCGAGCAGCTGAAAACTCCCTCCAGCGACGGCAAAAGCCGCAGCGGAGCGAGTAGAAGGCGTCATATGCGGGCAAGAGATGTGGCATCTGCTAGTAACCCTGCAACAGGGGACGCGGCAAGATCCACATCTCTCCCCCCTAATATGACAACCCCGGCAGGCAACGAGAGGATGGGCACCCCAAATATACGGAGCCCCCTCCTGAAGCCTGCACAACTCCAATTGGCGTTGACCTCTGAACAGGGACCGCTTGCCAGTTCACTAGAACCGGTGGCAGGGACCAGTTCCGGGTCCGCTGGAGCAAAACCTCGCAGAAAGAGGAAGAGGAAGGGAGCGGGAACAGACAGGGCCGCCGAAAAGGCGCGCACTTCTGAGACCATCTCAGCCTCCTCCACTCCCGAAGCGAGTACCCCCCAGGCGAAGAGGGTTAAATCCTCTAACACCAGGCCCAAAGACACCTCTCACCAAAAAGGACAGAGAGCGACATTTGCGGAGATCCTTAAAACGGACCCAAAAATGAAAGTTTGCATAACGTGCGAGACCCCTGTGAAGAGAGACATCACTTCAATGGAGGCGGATCGCATAGAGGCTGCAATCATCGGAGCGTTTGAGAGACTTCCCAACGGTGAAGTCCCACGCATACGTGATTGTAGACTGACGCAAGGTTCTCTCATTCTTTTATGCGAGAACCAAGCGACCAAGGATTGGCTAGTTAAACTGGCTGAATCCGAACCCCTGGTAGAAGGAATAGACCTTTCGGTCCATGACTTCATTCTACCCAAGTTGAGGAGGGTGAGGATCTGGTTGCCGGGCCCCGAAAGGAGCGCGACCCAGATACTCACCACTATGAAATTCCTTAACTCAATGAGCACGGAGAACTGGAGGGTCTTCGAATACAAATATAGTCGGGCGCCGGAAGGTAACCAACTAATTGTAGGCGTGGACGCCCCAGGACTCAGAGATCTTGAGAAGGTTAATTTCCGCCCCCTCTCGGGAGTTCGCCTTGCTACCTGCACGGTTCTAGGCAAGCCAGAGAAAGGGGAGAAAGAGGAGGAAAAGACAGGACCGAACTAATGCCAAATTCGGGACTAAATTTTCTCCAAATTAACGCGCACCACTGCAAAGCGGCCACCGACATAATAGGTAGGCAGCTTGCTATTGGACGTGCCAACATATGCCTCGTGCAAGAACCTTGGGTTTACAAGGGAATCGTACGGGGCTATGACACCCAGTTGGGGTCTGTATTATACAGCACAACTGCGAACAGACCCAGGACATGCATCTACATCTCCAATGATATTGATGCCGTCCTTCTTAAATCCTTTTGTTCTGCAGACCTTACTGCAGTCAAAATAATTTACTCCACAGAAATGGGCGAAAAAGAAGTAGTAGTGTGCTCTTCATATCTGCCCTACGACGCAGTCACCCCTCCCCCTTCAGAGGAGCTGGTCGACTTAGTGTCCTTCTGTGAGACAAAAAATCTACCTCTTATAATTGGCTGTGACTCCAACGCGCACCACACACAGTGGGGCAGTACGGACATCAACCAAAGAGGTAGAACACTCTTTGAATACCTTGGTGCAACCACCCTGGAAATTGCAAACAAGGGTACGGCACCAACATTCATCACCTCTACACGCGAAGAAGTGTTGGACATAACGCTGTGCTCACAGGGCATTGCTCAAGATATTCAAGGATGGAAAGTGTCCTCCGAACCTTCATTGTCGGACCATAGGCACATTCTCTTCAGTCTGTTCTCAGAACCGTTGAAACCGGTCTCTTACAGGAATCCTAGATCCACTGACTGGTTCTCCTTTCACGAAGAGCTGTCAGAAAGAATCCGGGAAGTCCCAAAAGGAGCCCGGAATATTCCGGAACTAGAACAAACAGTCGCTTTAACATCGGAAGCCATTTACTCCTCCTATGAGAGTAATTGCGCCTTACGCACAAACAGGCTCCCCAAGAAAACGCCCTGGTGGGATATATCCTTGGAGAGCCTTAGAAAAGAAACGAGAAAAAGTTTCAACCGAGCCAAACAGCATGGTTTGAACAGTGAGTGGGAAGCCTGGAAGGCGGCCCAACGCAAGTACAAATCGGCTGTTCGGAGGAAAAAACGAGAAGCTTGGAAGAGTTACTGCGGCCAAATTGAGGAACTCCCTCAGGCTTGCAGACTCCAAAAAGCCCTCTCCAAAGATCCGAGATCTAGATTAACGGTGCTGCG
Source organism: Xylophagus ater (assembly GCA_963422695.1). Lineage (NCBI taxonomy): Eukaryota > Metazoa > Arthropoda > Insecta > Diptera > Xylophagidae > Xylophagus > Xylophagus ater. The sequence goes on from OY730478.1 coordinate 8,642,040, forward strand.
TCAGTCGGATGGGGAATTTACCTCAAGTAATGAGGACACCCTGAAGCTGCTGCTCCACACCCATTTTCCGGAATCTCGCGAATCACCGGCATGCTCGTCTCTACAAGTCGTAAGTTCTCGTCCCCAAAAAACCGACTGGAGAACGGCTTCAGAGATTGTAACATACGACAGAACTAACTGGGCAATCAAAACCTTTGCCCCGTACAAATCAGCAGGGCCTGATGGCATCTTCCCAGCACTTCTTCAGAAAGGAGCTGATTTGCTAATCAAACCACTCTGTCAAATCTACCGCACGAGCCTCGCCTATGGCTATATTCCTTCACCATGGAGGAAGGCACGTGTGATCTTCATACCTAAGCCTGGTCGTACTGACTACACCGAGGCCAAGAGCTTCCGTCCCATCAGCCTCACGTCATTCTTGCTTAAGACACTGGAGAGGCTGGTGGATAGATACCTGAGGGAGAGGATACCAAGTATCCTCCCTCTCCACCCAAACCAACACGCGTATCAAGAGGGCAAATCCACGGATTCTGCACTCCATCAACTAGTGTTCAGAATTGAAAAAACTCTAGACACTAAATCATACGCTCTTGGTGTTTTTCTTGACATAGCAGGGGCATTTGACAATGTCACTTTTGGTGCCATGAGCGATGCAGCCGAAGTGCACGGCGCGGGTCTGACTGTCACTAGATGGATAAGAACCATGCTGTCCACTCGAACTGCTTCGACCAGTCTGGGAAGAGATACAGAATCAATCTCAGTTATGAGAGGATGCCCGCAGGGAGGTGTACTATCTCCACTGCTGTGGTGTCTGGTTGTAGATGATCTTCTTAGGATTTTAAACACCTCGGGCTACTATGCTCAAGCGTATGCGGATGACATAGCTCTGCTTGTATCGGGAAAATTCCCCAGTACATTAGCTGAGTTGTCTCATCAAGCTCTTATCAAGGTTCAGAAATGGGCCCTTTCCAAGGGTCTCTCCGTCAATCCTGACAAAACTGAACTCGTTATGTTCACCAGGAATAGGAATCTCGAAGGTTTTGAGGCTCCTTGCCTAGGTGAAACGAAACTGCAACTCTCCGAGTCAGTGAAATATCTAGGAGTATATCTAGATAAAAAGCTGACCTGGAAAAAGCACGTGGAGGTCAAAGAACAGAAAGCGTCGGCGCTCCTATGGGCCTGTCGCAGAACCTTTGGACCCACCTGGGGACTAAAGCCAAAAATGTTGTACTGGATGTACAATGTGGTGGTTAAACCTCTGCTGACCTACGCATCAATTGTTTGGTGGCCTCGTACCCTAGTATCCAATGCTAGAGAACTTTTAAACCGTATTCAAAGACTTGCTCTTCTAAGTATTACGGGTGCAATCAGAACCACGCCAACTGCAGCCATGGAAGCCCTCTTGGGAACCCCATCGCTGCACTTGGTGGTTCAAAGTACAGCAATGGCAACGTCCTATAGACTGCGAAATGCTGGACTCTGGATTGATCGATCAGATATCAAGGGCCATACTAGGATCCTAGCTAGTCTGATCAAATCATACCCCATACTCTCGATGCCATCGGACGTTATGTCCCCGGCATTTGTTTTCAAACGCAGATTCGAGACTGTCATGCTTCCTAGAGAATCCTGGATAGCGGACGGTGAGAGTCTCGCAAAACCACCCGGCCTCATCTGGTTCACGGATGGGTCTAAATCGGATGCAGGAACAGGGGCAGGTGTCATTGGTACGGTGCCCAAAAAGGCAATATCTATCGCCTTGGGCACTCATTGTTCAGTCTTTCAGGCTGAAATTTTCGCCATAATGACATGCGCCAATGAGAACCTAAACAGGGGCTACAAAAACCTGCATATTAACATCTTCTCGGACAGCCAAGCTGCACTACAATCTCTGAGTGCAGTCAAGATAACATCTTGCATCGTCCAAGAATGCTTCAACACCCTCAACCAACTAGCTGAGCACAACAGAGTTGTACTCAACTGGATACCGGGACACCTCGGGCTCCCAGGCAATACAATGGCGGACGTACTGGCCAAGATGGGCACCATTAGGAAACCTATCGGGCCGGAACCCATCATTGGTATTCCTAAGAGCACAGCCAAACTCTCCATTAGAGAATGGATTACCGCACAACACAAAATTCAGTGGCAAAATGAGTCCCTACGACAATCCAAAATTTTCATAACGGAACCAGGCCTTGTCAGGGACTCGCTACTGAAGTTGGACCGTAATAAAATCAGAGTGCTGGTGGGCGCCCTCACGGGACATTGCCTCCGCAAGCATTTACATACCATAGGTATCCTATCTGATCCCACCTGTCGTAAGTGCAAAACCGTTGAGGAAACTTTACTACACGTTATTAGTTTATGTGATGCCTTAACGGGCCTGCGAAAGAAGATCTTCGGAAAACCATTCCTGACCTTGTCGGATGTCCGGAATCTGAAGATGGAATCTTTAATCGATTACCTGAAGAAAACAGAACTGTTTCCAGAGTTGGGACAAGCTACCACTCCGTAAACGGTATACAGGTAATTAATCTTTTTCCCACAGGTTTTCTTAGAAAACTTGTGCTATCCCAGGACATATGTCCAGATTCTCCCGAGGGTACAATGGGCCGAAAGGCCTAAGTACGGGGTGCTTTGGCACCCACCTCCTCTTAAAAAAAAAAAAAAAAAAAAAATCAGTATAAAAGAATTTATCTCAATAAGTACATTTATACACTAAACCAACCCGCGGCCCGCAGGCATCATGCGGCCCAAAGCAAGTATCAATGCGGCCCGAAAATATTCAAAGTTACTGAAGCATGCCCATTTTTCTGAGGAATGATTTGTGTGTTTTCGCTCTCGTACTAAAGCTGCCAAGTGACAAACAACAGAAACAGGACCAGAACAGAAAGCTCTTTCGTTATGTAGTAAATTCTCTTTCTGTTTTCGTTGCTCGCTCAGCTACACTGTTCTGTTGTTTGTCACCTGGTGGCTTAAGTGAATAATGAAACATACTAAGTGTAAAATTAAAACCAACATGTTGGATGAACATCTTGAGAACTGCCTGATAATTGTAATCACGTCAACCGAACCAGATATTGACGGTTTAGTTTCTCAACTTCAATACCAAGTATCTCATTCATTTTATGATATGGATTTATACATAGTAATATACTTGCGTCCTAAAACACCATGTCTTCTTCCAATGCGGCCCAGGGAAATAAAAAGGTTGGACACCCTTGCACTAAACCAATATTCATATCTGCATATTTCAGTGTACTTACTGTACTTATGTATTTTTACCCGAACCAGACGACATTAAGAAATTCTGACTACGTCACTGGATCGCATTCATTTTCTATTTGTTTTGGCAGCCATTTTGTATTCGAAATTTTTATAGAAATTCTTTATCTAAAAAGAAAATTTGTTAGAAATTCATTAAAAAATTAAATTAAAGAAAAATCTATACTTTATTTCTTTATTTCTTTTTGGTATGTATATTTTATATTATCTTTTTAAAACATCGATATATTTTCAGTGTTTTATTTTTTGTAGGTTTTTTACTTATCTAAAAAAATAAAAAAAAAAATAAAAAGAAATTAAATTATTAGAAAACAATACAAAAATGATTTATATAAAACAAAAAACAAAAAAATAATAATTTGTATATTAAAAATTATATAAAAACAAAAAAAAAATGGTTTTTAAATTTTGTTTTTAATATTATTCCAATTTGTAAATATTCTTTTCTAAATAATAATATTTTTATTAATTATTTTTTTTATTTTTATTTTTAATTCTAAATTTAATATTTTATTTCTTTTTTGTTTTTATTTACACTAAAATAAGAAAAGTTTTACTAATTTCTAATAAATTTACAAGCAAAAAAATATTATAATTAAAAATGTTGTTTGTTTTGATTGGTGTTTTTTTTTTTTGTTGAAAAAACCTTAAAAATAAAATAAACTTAAAAACATTTGTGTGGTTTTTTTTTCTTTCTATTTTTTTTTGTATTCAAAAAATCGGATCTAAAATACTTTTTTTTTTATTTATTTAATGTTAATCATAATAATTTATTTTTTTTTTTTTTAAAAAAAAGCTTTTACACTCACATTTAATAATATAATTTAATACATTCTTTTGTTTAAAAGTTTTTATTAAGCGCCATTTATTTTTCATAATATTTTTATTTTGCTGAAGAAAAATTCTTTTTTTTTTGCATTTTATCTTAAATTTATGTTGTAAATACTTTTGTTTTTATTATTTAAATATAATATATTAAAATTTTATTCTTAAGAAATGCAAAATAAGTAATAATTCTCATATATGTGTTTATAATTAAAAATAAATTATATTTGAATCAAAAAAAAAAAAGAAAACAAGCAAATTACAGCTAAAACAATTCGATTTTTATTTTTATTTTTTTTTAGCCGAAGCTTCAATTCCTTCTTGCCTTGGGCAATGAAAAAAAAGGCTCAATTAAAAATTGTTTTGAGTCCTTTTTTTTAATGAAAAATATTTTAAATTATTTCACAAAACTTGAAAAAATCAGTGTTTTGTTGAATTTCAACCATTTTTGATGATGATGGCTGAACTGGCTGAATAGCTGAATCAAAAACAAAATGAATTCTTCCAATTTCAGTTAATTATTATTTATGCTTTTTTTTGAATCATTATTTTTTTTTTTAAATATTATTTTAATGTTTACTTTCTAATTTAGAAAAATAAATCAAAATAAAATTTAATGAAAATATCGTCGGTCTAAGGCGTACATCTTAAATATGCTACAAAACTATTTAATTCATCTATAAACAAAAAAATTAGTGTACAATATTTTAATAAAATTAATTATGTATGTTATTTTTTCTTCTCTAAGTAATTAAACAATTAAAATATGGCAGAAACAAAATTTTAGGCCGACGATATGATTCTTTGTAGTAAGTGTAATTTGTAATTGATTTTCAATTATTTGAATCTATTATTTGAGACAACCAACTTATCCACCATTTTAACAACTTATTGTTTATTACCAAAGAGCCATTTGAATATAATTTAATAATTAGTTTACAAGGTTAGTTTGTAGTTCAATTATATGTTTCTTTTACATGAAAAGCATTAGGAAAACATCTCAGGCTATCTATCAATACGTTTATGCGTGAATCAAACCATCTCGATCTGATTTCGTCCAAAATAAAGCCCCAAAAAATATCATACAATCGGACTGGTCCGGTCCTCATTTATGCATAGACTAAAATGATTCAATCGCAACGATTCGGTATGCGCATAAACATACAGAATCTATTTTTATTTTATGGCTAGTAACGTTTATTTGGTATTATTGTTTTTAAACCTAACAATATGAACTTTAACAAGTTCGACAAACTTAAAGTCATGCCTTCAAAAAGTTCAAACATATTAGCCTATTTTCCTAACCAGTTTGTGAGATTTGGTCTAATAACTGGTCCATATATATTATACCAACCTAACAATGTTCACATATTATTTGGAGGCTCTATGGCTCGCTCTAATCTCCTCCTTTTTCTGTTTTCAATGTCAAAATCTAAACCTGGCAATAAACATTTCAACAAGTTTGTTTTATAGCAATCTAACAAGTTCGAGACAAACTTATTAGAGTGTTCATGACTATCTTAAACCGTGTCAATAAAATGATAATTAAAATAATAGATTCAATTAATTTTCAAAGAAAAAATTCCTATTCACAGTTTTGTAGAATTTTCTTATAATATTTTGTTTACATTATTTTTTTTATTTTGAATAGTTTTTTTTCATTAGTTTAAGAGATTTAAAAACAAATCAAAATTATAGAACACTCTAAAATTAAATATTTTATTCATTTAGAAAGACAACATCGGTGATTTGAAAACAAATGATATTTTGAAACAAATTTAAGAAATAACTTATTTAAAAAAAAAATCAATGCCATAATAATATACCGAATTAAAGTTCCGAAATAATATTTAAGATCTAAAAGAATTGTTTTTTTTTGATTGAAGATTACACACAAAAATGTTCAAAAAATATGGACGGAAAATTATGATTTTCTTCTTTTTTTTTTGCAAACATAATTCTTAATAATTGAACAAAAGCATACATAATTAGTTAACTTTTTCGTTGTGTATTTTCAATGTTAGCTTTTCGAATGATACTTAAATTTTGAAATGCTTTGTATATAAAATTATAAGTACCCAAATTTTGATAGGATTCAAATTAAAAGAAATTCATACATTCGCGATTTGAGTTAACTTTATTAGTTTCCTTAAATAAAGTAGTTATCTTCTTTTATTGGCATTTATGGACGACCCAAAATTGAAGTATACTTAATTTTTCGATGTTTTTCTTATAAATAAATGGACAAAAATATCACCAAAATATTATACAGTAAACACCTTTAAGGAAAAAAACAACATCCGAAAGAAAGAAAAATCTGTTCCCATTCATTTAACGTTACAATAAAAACCTGATAAGTGGCATATCCCATAACTGTCTCATCTGGGATGGAATCGTGTAACTTGATTTCGATCAAATCGTATCGAAAAAGCATAGGAATTGCAATGTATTTTCGATACGATTTACTATCAATCGAATTTCGATTGAGACCAAATCGTATCGAAAAAGTATTGCAATTCCTATGCTTTTTCGATACGATTTGGAACAAATCGAATTACACGATTTCACTCCTGATAAGAACTCTTTCCTTTAGGTATCACCAAAAATCGATAACTTTCACCATCAGTGATCATAAACGAACGAAAGAAAAATTACGATTTCCCATGTTTAAATTGGTTTTTTCGGCGCAGTTACGTCACCCGAGACATGAAATACAATCTTTGTATAAAAATCACGATTATTTGAAAGAAATCACACTCGATGCCATAGAAGTATGAAAATAAAAATTCAAAATGGACAATATGCACGCAATGCGTAATCTTTATATTCTTTTATTCATGACTGCCTAACAACAAGCCTTCTAATACGTCACGAGAGAAATTTCAAAATGGCGTAATGCGCAATCTTTAATTGATGGTCAGTGGATATACATTCAAAATAGTTGCGTACTATGTTAAAAAAAACTATTATTACTATTTTTTTAAATAATTGATTTAGGCAATGCAACACTCATCGGGTTTTGATGAATTAATTGATATTTTCAAGTAAGTTTACTTAGTGGTCTTTTTCCAACAAACTATATTATACTAAATCAAGAAAACTAAAAAGAATATAAATTAAGGCATTGATTTGTAAAATTATATACCATTTTTCCATCATTTATAGAACATTAAAATCTATGTTTTAAAAATGTTTCTTTTACTGTTGATGCCTTTTTCTTTTCTTTTTTTTTTGTAAATACAATTTCATCTCTTTAATTTTAATTTGTTACGAAATTTCTTTTTATAGAATTTAATTTAGTAAAAAAGAAAAACGATGCGGCTTTTAAAACAGAATTGAACCAAAAAAAAAACTGAGGCAATCATCACAGATACATAATATTTATAAACTACGCGTACATAATCATATTTTTATGTAATAAGACATAATTTTTTCATAAAATTTGTTCAATTTCAAGGCAAACATATTTTTTTAAACAATTTTTTTTATTTTTTTGCTTTTGGTTTTAAATTTTTCTTTTAATTTTATTTTAAATTTATAATTTACTTATTTTAGAACAAATAAAAATTAAAAAATAGAGTGTTCTTTTCATTTTTCTTTTTTGTTTTTGTCTTAATATTTAGTTTTCACACACTACATCTAAAGCTCACAAAAAAAGAGCAATAATATTATTAATTAAAAAATTAAATAATAAACAATAAAAAAAAATATGTATAATATAATAATAATATTAAAACATTTTCTTACAATTTCTTACAAATGGCCATATTATTAATAATAATAATTAATTCTATTGTAGATCATTTACAATGTAATTTGGTAAAAATTAGTGATTACTGGATTTTTTCCTTGTAAACTACTAACTCATTCGAAAAATCAATAATGATTGAATGAGAATGAACAATAACAAATCATTGTGCTCGATACTTACGTATCAGAGCAACGAAACAATCGATTCTATTCTCCGCCATTCGTTTTGTTTTTGTTGCTTGTTAATATGGCTTTGAGCTAAGCTAACAAAGATTTGATTTTATAGAATTTAAAATAAGCCTACTTTTTTATTCGATTGTGTAGAAATTACATATGCAAACGTATTATAAAATTTCAAACATTTTAGTTGTATTATCGAGAAGAAAAATAAAATATGAAATCATTAAATTCACGAATCGAACCGAAGCATTTTCAGTTACTAGCAGTGATAGTTCTAAACCAACGGAATCACAAAGACACTATATTTTCTATTTTTATTCATTATTTAATGACTCAAATTCCTACACCAGTATAAATCAATAAATATCCTTTGCCTAAACGCCTGTCTCATTTTCATGCGCGCGTAAATAGGCAATTTATATTTTCTTGATGAAATTCAGTCATTTCCTACTGTATTAACACGATCTAATGCCAATATATATTGTTAAGATTAAGTTTTTAAGGTATTCTCGTAATGCGAACTTTAAGATCTATTGTACCCCCTCTTCTTTAGTGTAGCAATTAGGTTAAGTTCCCATTCTAGAGCAACTCTCCCAGGCCTATTTCTCTTAGGAATTTTAGTATCCGGAGTGGGTCAAGAGATTTTATCTCAATTGGGGAGAAGCAGTAAGCTCCCAGTAGATTTCTACTCCTACGAAGTAGTGCTTCGCAGTCGGGTTCTTTTCGCCCACCTCGCAGAATCTGCAGGTGCTATCTAGTTCAAGTCCTAATTTTTTAAGGTGTGCTTTGAGTCTCCAGTGTCCCGTTAGTATTCCTGTCAGCACTCTTATATTGTTCTTATTAGTGCTTAAAAAGGATTTGAATTTCTTGGAGTTGTATTCCCTGAGGAGATCTTTGGCCTGTCTGAGTTCTGTCCCAGTGTTTGGTTATTTATGCCACCTCTTCCTTTGTTAAAATTTCTCGGATTATGTGTGGTCCGATGCCACAGAAGAGTTCTGATCCTATGAAGGGCCAATATACATTGTAAATGATCCGTTAATGTGATTTTATATTTTTTTAAGTAAAAAATATAATCTCTCAAAAGTGAAACAAAAACGAAATCATTATTATTAATAATTCTTTTTGTAAACTGTTTGACTTTTAGTTTCTGTGCAACAAATATCACATTATGTGGGTTTTACATTTAATTATTATTTATTATTCATGATGATTTTAAAAGACTTCTCTCCGACGACTATAAATTTGACATCAAATACTTGTTTTTTTTTTTTATTGTTATATGTATATAAGAATATTATGTTATTAATTTTTATTATGTTGGTTTACTATTTATATTGTGTTTTTTTGGTTTTATTAAAATTTTAACAAAATCATATATATGAGTGCGGACAATAATTTGAGTCCAAAAATTTCATCAATCAAACAATCTCCTAGTTAGGCCGGTTAATTATTTTTCTTTTTTTTTGTGTTTTTTTATTTTTATTCTTATTTTTTTCACAGTACTCTAAAAACTAATAATTTACAAATAATTTTCTGTTTCATAAATACGTTCTTTTAAGTATTATTTAAAATTTAATAATTATCTCAATTTTGTTATATATATATATATATTTTTTTTTTTGAAATGGAATGCAATATTTTTTTGTTTGATATTTCTATGGAGCTGGTGCTTAGGCATGGATGGATAAAGTTGTGTTAAAAAAATTTTGTTGGCTTTTTAAAATCATAAATATGATTGAATTAGTCTGCCGATTTTAGTAAAAAGGCAAAGATTAACATGAACAGAGTCGAAAACACACGATGAATACATTAAGTCTGTTTTATTTGCCACTTGCTCTGGGGTAGAGCAAATTTTTACATTGAAAACAAAAACAACAAAAGTGCAAATCCTACCCTACTTTCAGACCAGGGGCAGCTCTCACACCGAAATTAGTTCAGTTTTCTACCATAAAAAGTGTATTAGCTAAAAGTTTCTCATTTAATTACAATATGGTTGCTAAGCAGCGCTACAAACATTTGAATTAAAGCTTTTTCCTACTCCTGCCTGCTCGTTTTATTTGCCACTTACCCTGCTCCGGTGTAGGGTATGGCAAATAAAACAGACCCAATGTGTTATACTGCATACATTCCATCTAAACAAGCAAGCCTTACGTCAGAAAGCGATTGTTCACCAGTGTAAAATCACGATGACAAAGATAAGCACAGTACTTGGAGTCAGATTTAGGTTACTGGATTTAAACTGAAAATTTGATATAATAATCCCAACTGAGAAATCGCAATTTTTTTTAGCTAACACGCTTAAGATCCAGCACCACATAGTTTTTTATTTATATATGATATGATTTTATCTTATTAAAAAAGAATATCTACTAAAAAATATAGATAATATATTTAATTAATAATAAATGATTTTCTAGTAATTATTAGTTTTAAGAAAAAGTTTATATATTTTTCGATAGAATCTCATTTTTTTTCTAGATTTATTTTCATGTTCCTGGTTTTGTAAAAGATATAAAATAGATATTTTGGTTTTTGTTTGATATTTTCTTTAGTCCTTTTTTAAATACAAAACTATTCCTATTTGCCACATTATTAAAGAAATGCTAAAAATGCATTCCTTTTTCTTACGTTTTTAATTTTTTTCTCCACCATTTTTTTAAAAATGCAATTTTCTTAAGTATTAAGCAGTCTTATGTTTATTTTTATTTTTAATTATTTATTTACTCTTTTTTTTGTATCTATGGCACCATTAATAAATTATATAATTTTAAAAAAATCATATTTATGAGTAAGAAAATAAAAGAATATATACATTCCATTTCAGAAAAAAAAAATACGTACATTTTCTTTTTTTTAAAAAAACATTTAATATTTCTGTTCAAATAGTTTTCATTATAAATTTTATATTAAAAAGGACATTAAAAATTGTTGAGAATTATAATAAATAAGAAAATAAAAAGTAAAAGTTAAATTTATATTAAAATAAATTTGAAAACATTTGAACAGTTTCGTAAGAAAAAAAAAACATTTTCTTTATTAATTAATGTTTTTCTTTTTAAAAATATTTTTTAGAGTATCAAATTAAATGAATGTTCCCATTTTGCTTGTGTTGTACATAATAAAACGTATTTCGTTGTTTTTTCTTCTTTATATATATTTATATATATTTTATTAATTCATTGCATTAGCGAAAGTTAAATATAATTAATATAAAAAGAAAAACGATCACGATTAAAACATTTTGCTCATATCTTCAAAAAGAGCAAAAATTTCAAATGAAAATTTTTCTACAAGGGGTTTTCTTTTCTTTTTTTTTTTTTTGTTTTTCTAGAATTTATACATCAAAAGTTTTAACGAAATTAACTTTTCTTATTAATTAATTAATTAGAAATTATTTAATTCGCTTTTTAATGTTGAATTTGTTTTCTTCCACGAGGTTTTATATTTTCCGATATTTGCCACATTTGTTCTTCACCTAAGAAATTCTCAAAGTTCTCAAAGAAACGAATTATTTTTTCATTTCTTTTGAAAAGATAAGCACTGTAATTACAAAAAAAAACGAAAAATGGTTTATAATTTGTATTCAATAAATTTTACAATTAGAATACCATTTCTTAAATCTTTTCATATTAACAATAATATTATGTTGTTGCCATCTTTTTGAAAAGTTTATTATACGCTCTCTTAAGTAATCTGGATTTCCAACATGAACAAAAGTTAAATCTTGTAGAACAAGACCACTGAAATTATGAATTAATTAAATAAACTTGAGACATAACAAAACATAGGAAACTACAAGAAAACTTACATATAAGGAATGCAAGGCGGATTTGTTTCAGCCAATGCTTGTCTATATACCCTAAAACTAGAACTAGAATCAATTAGAGCACAATATTCTTTGAGTCCTTCGGTAATTGTTTTATGCCATTCTAATCTAAATATGAAAAAAAATATATATATATATCGTAATTTAGTTGCATAAGAATATTTTCAAATGGATTTATGTAATACCTTCTTATTGGAGCTGAATCTAAAGCAGATAATAATGCCAAATATGAATTATAATTATTAATTTTTCGTAAATGTTTCATAATTTTTATGAATTTTATCACATGTTTTTCACGATCTTTAGCATCGTCTTGTTTTAAAATTTGTGATCTAGCCCAATAAGACATTTTATTAAAATGTTCTGTGAATTTATTTAAATTTGGTGATCTCTCTTCACATTGTTCTTTGGCAAAAAGCAATACTTCTGGTATTTCAATTTTTTGAAATAGTTCAGCATCTAATAGTGTCATTTGTTCGGCAATTTCAACTGATTTTAAATCAAGTAAAGTCGGTTGATTTACAACAATATTTCTTTGTTGTTCTATTGAATTTGTTGCATAAAATTTATGTTGTTTATAAAGTATTACCTATTTTCATATTATATATATAAATATATATTAAAATTATTTACTTAAATATCTTAAAAATTTTACCTTTTCAACAATTTTATTTCTTAATAATTTCGCCATTGAAAGTTGCCCAGAACAAACAAGTTGATAGACAAATTCAACTAATATGGTTAATAAATGATTTGTTAAATCAGATGCTCTACAAAATAGAAATATTAGATTAGAATATAATTTTAATATTAATATATATTTCTTATTACGTTAAATCATTCACGACACGAACTAATAATGAAAATGTTTCCTTGGCGGCTTTCTGTTTTTGATCACTAACTTGACAACAAAATACTGTATATCGATGAGTTAATTTTTCAATAACTTCCAATGGTGAAATGAATGTTCGAAATGTTGTAATGAAAGCTTCACTAAATGCTGAAATATTTCAAAATTTATTTATTATTACAATTTCATTTTAATACATTTGTGATTAATAATATAAGTCAATTGTTAAGATTAGATCTTACCATCCTCTTCTTCATCTGATTAGCATATGAATAGAGTAAATGCAATTATGTACATTTCTTTGTTTTATGTTTATTTAAATCTTAAGAAGTCTTACCGTTTTCACCATTTTTCTGAACTTTGCTTGCATGAACTATGAGAGCGTCTAAATGGCCTCCTTTAACTTCAGGACCATCTTCTCCATCTTTCTTAAAAATTAAATAATCTGATATGTCGATTTCTTCGAGAAGATTTGGCATATTCTCTAGTTTAATTGAATGTGATGGAGAACAATCCTAAATGAAATTTTTATTGTATATAAATAATCACATTTTAAGAAATAATAATAACCGAATTTAATAATGGAATAAAAAGGTATTAAATTAAATATTTTATAATTAAAAAACAACTAAAAAAAATAGAAAATATTTACAAATACGAAAAAAATATTTTCTAATTTGAAAGAACCCAAAAGAAATGCTTAGCAACTGCAGTACGTTTTCTAATTTTAATTCATTAGCGTTTAGTGCCCTATTTGTAGGAGACAAAGTTTTAAATCTTGACACATAATCTCCAGATTGCCTTAAAACAAATCATACAAATAAAATACTGGCGGTTAGTATGCTAAATACAATATAAACAAAAGACTAATCCATAATTACAAAACCAATATTTATACCAGGCATGCAGCGATTTTTGATAAACATTATAATAAACTATTAAAATATTCCGTCTTACAACGGATCAGAAGATGGTAATCTGAAAACAGTGATTAAGAAAATCACTTCATAACACTTGCCATTCTTTTCAATATAGAAATAAAATAATTATAAAATTTTCTAGGACCATGATCTCATAAATTGCATATTTTCAGGCGCATATTTAAATTTCCTTTTCCATGTTTCCCATTGGTTTTCTCTGCGCACATACGTCATCGGTGCCCGGATATATATTGAAACTATGGATTAAGTGATGATTATTTGAAACACAATTCCCATTTTAACATAATTTGAAATTCATATTTTTTTAAATGTAATTGTTTATACTTGAATTTTTTTACGGAAGCACTCATTCCCTTCAATGTATGGACACTTTGTCATTAAACGTTTTAAATTCTATACCAAATTTAGGTGTGATTAGTTTTTTAAATTATTCTCGAAAGCGTACTTTTAGATCTCATTTGTGGCACAAGCATTCTCATTTATCTTAATTTTAAAAACTAATTTCTAATATTATAAGCAAAATATATATATATATTTTGTTTCAACCAATAAAAACTATGCACTACTATTAATTCTACACCCCCAATCACCTGTTTATTAAAAGTATTATTCCTAAGGACTACATCAAATCCCTCGTCATCATCATTTGGATTATCATTGCTATTTTTTATTTGATTCTCACAAATATTATTATAATTTTCATTATTATTTTCTGTATTTTCATCATCATTCATTTCATTTGTTTCTTCATTTACCGTGGACATTTCATTTCCTTGATTAATTTGTGAAGTTAAACGTAAACGGGCATTTTCATAACCATCAGAACATAATGATACTGGCTTAGGACTAGGTGGTGGTGTTGTTATAATTGTTGGTGTTTTACAGTTAACTCTTTGTTGTTTCTTTGGTGGTAATGCTGGTGGTTTTTCATTATTTGGTGATGATGTTGGTGATGTTGTCGATGATAATTGCTTTCTTATTGGTGATAAACTAAAGAAACAATATTATTTTTTTTTAAATCAATTTTTATTTTTAATTTAAAACGTTCTTACTTCATTGTTTGACTATGAGATATGTTACGATTTGTTGAAAAACTGTCTGGTGAATGTGTCATATTATATGTATGTACAGAATGTCGTAATTGTTCTGAAGAATGTCTTGTTGATGCTGAACATATCTCCATATATGCAATAACTGAAATCATAATATATGAAATAATTAGTATAATATTAAATTGCTGAATATTTGAACAACAAAAACTGCTAAAACACTTTCAGATTATGGATATTCATGTTTCATTTGTATTTATAGTCTTTTATCGTAAAAAAAATTGCTACTGCGTAAAATACAAAAGATACAATTTTTACTACGATACAAGATAACAATATAACGAAGCCTGAATACCGATATTGTTTTAAAGCATTTGTATTCAAACGCTCAAAAAATCAACTAGTTAAAAAGAAAAACATGTAGTAAACAACAATATTATTAAAGAAAACAAAATTTCAATATTAAAATTTTAAAAAAATATAAATTTTGTTGTAAATATTTTTATGTTTTGTTTTAGTTATCCACCTTATTTTTAAGTATGATTTTGGCCCACTCTTTGGTTTTAGTATCATCTTTTATGTTGAATCAATTTAAATGAGTGTTTTTTTTTTTTAATTAATTTATATGAATTAAAGCATGTTTTTTATAAATCAAAATTCATCTAATTCTAGTAATTTTTAACCAAGAAAGCGTAAGAATTTTGAAAAATGTGTGTATTTTTTTGTTTGAAGTCGATTTTTAAAGATGGAAAAATTAAATCTATTTTTTTTTTTTTGCAAAAGAAAATTAATTAAAATTTGTGAATAAATCTAATAACGAACGTAGAAAAAAGAAAAACATTTAAGCAAATATATTAAAAGTTTTTTCTTTTTGCGAAATAATAAAAGACAAAAATTTCGAAAGCTTAAAAAAAGCTGATTTTCTAAAAACACATCATTTTTATTATTTTTTTTTTTTTTTGTGATTTCTAAAAATTCCATTTTTTCATACTATGAACTTACCCGAATATGCCACACTTTGAAACACTAAATTATTGAAACAAATCCACGTTAGAGTAGTACTTAATTTGATAGAAGTATCGTCGTCTAAATTTTAAGATCTAATGCGTAGTATTGTGTAAGATAAATAAAAACTTGAAACTTACTGTGCTTTTTCTTTGCCGGCAATGGTGGCGGTTGTTCAATATCACCGAATGCATTGTATCGTCTCGGTTCAATAAGACTTTGATGTTTACTTGGTAAATAGAATGCCGAATGTTGTCGCAATTCAGTAACTTCATCTTTTGAAAAAGAACTGCCAGAAATTGTTAGTAATTGATATTGGGAAAAGAAAAAAAAATAAATGACTACCTTGAAGAAGTATGATCAGTTTCTTCAACATTATCATATTGTGATATATGTCGTTCTTTTGTAATACTTTTATTACGTGTTTTTACCGGTAATGCTGGTGGTATTTCTATATCAGTTTGTGATATAAAAACATCATCTGTATCATTCATTTTTACAATTGAACTCATAACACTTTTTGAATTAAGTATTTTTTCAGATTTTAATGTTGAAATCTCTTGATTTTCGTTGATTATTTTATTGCTTTCATTGGTACTTGTAGATTTTAGAAAATTACAACTTGTTATACAATGTTCGATATTTGAATATGCTTGATTTGTTGAAAAACATGATATTGATGATTTATTTGTTGATACATTTTGATCGATATTTATCTCATTCGTGAATGAATCTAATTTTTTAATACTATTCAAATCTGTACTACTAGCAATACTGGATTTATGAGATTGCATACTCTGTTCGGATGAACGTTTTGTTGATACACTTTGCATACTGGCACGTATTGATTGCATCGATGCAAAACCTGTAAAAACAAAAGAATTGATTTTATTATAATATAATTTTGTCTTTTAAAATTTAATAAACAATTAACATTAATTTGAAAATAATAATTATGAATATGTTTTTTAAAATGAAAATAAACGTTGATGAATATTAAGAGAGAATCGGTAGAACAGATTCAATTATTATGTTTTATTAAATATATGACGATTTAAAAACAGATTTTCTATTTCTAAACAAATAACAACAGCATAAATATAAAATACAAAAAACATAAAAATTTTTATTGTAAAGCTAGAGGAGGTAGTTTTTTATTTTAAAAAGCAATCAATTTATATTTTTTTCAAATAGCAAATTAACTGAGAATATTTTTAAGCAGAAAAGACACACACAATTTATAAACATCAATTTAATTTTCAAGATATTCTATGTACCAGATTCATTTGAATTTCGTTGATTTTTTCCAACATACGAATTCACATTTGATAGAATTGTCTTCTCAGAAGAATCCTTTTTAGCTAACGATTCTATATAATATAAAAATGTTCATATTTAATCGTTTTAAAACTATATAAACAAAAGAGAATTTTGTTTTCGTCCCTTTTTTAAACAAATTTTATATTTATTATATATATTATATAAGTTTTCAATAAAGAAGAAATTACCGTCCTTGCATTTTCGAAATTGTATTTATATTATTAATAATTTCTTTAAAATTTTAATAATAAAATAGACAAAAAAATAAAGAAACCCTCAACTTACTTTGTGCAAACATTCGTTCAACATCATCCTCTAAAAATTGATCTTCCAATGATGTATCCATTGTGAGTGCTTTTAATTCTTCTTCTTCTCTCGAATGATTGAATGCAGAGTCTAGTGAACCAGCACTAGCACTTAAAAGACTAGAATTATCATCCGGAGATTTTGATCGCATTGATAAACTATAACAAAAGAATCATATTTAATAATAATATTTTTTTTAAATAGAAAAACTATAAATAATTTACTGATCAAGTCCACAACTTAATAATGATGAATCAATTGTAAAATCCGATTCATTTGTTATACTATTTTGTTTTTGTTGAAGTTTTCTTTTTGGTGGTAAAGGAGGAGGATTACTTGATCTTAAATGTAATTATATAATATTATTTTCTTTTAAAATGAAATTTATTTAATGTATAAAAAATTACCTGTTAGGCAAGGGAGGTTTTGGTGGTGGACTAGAATCACGTAATATACTTTCGGTACTATGAGATGTTCTTATTGGATTTGAAGATGATTTTTCTAAAATATCACGTTCTCTACAATAAAACAAGGAAGGATTTATTAATATAGAATATTCTCAAACAGAATATTTAAAATTAATTACTTTGGGGTCAAAGGAATGTCAGGTAATGATGTTCGTTGTCCAGCAACATCAACTAATGGCCTATGTAAAGTATTTGGGGACGAATTATTTGTTGATGAAAAACTCAATGAATTTTCTTTTTCTTTAATTTTTTCATTAGCCAAATTAACCAAATTCTATAATTAAAAAAGTATTTGAATGAATTTTATATAATAATTTTCTTTTCTTTTCTTTACTTGAACAGCATTTTCGACTAGATCAACAATTTCTTTAACATTTTCATTACTTAATGATGCACAATTTTGTTCATCTTCACTTAATAAAACTTCATCGCATAATTTTAATAATTTTCCAAGTGATAAATAAACTTGTGTTGTTGCTGAAATAAGTGTGCTGCTATGTTCATTTAAAGTGTATGATTGTAATGCTATAAAATTAATAAATAATGTTATTTAAAAATCAAATTATTATTATTAATATAGAATAATTACCAGCATACATATTCGCAATTAATTCTAATACAACTGTTCCATTGCCAGGTAATACTTCAAGTTTATTTTTTGATATTACATCTTTAAAATGTTTTAATGCATTTTTAATTTGACGAACATGATAATCCAGACCTTGTGGAGGTTTAACATCTTCATTTTGTGATTTAGCATGTTTACTACGTGGACTATGTGGAGAATGCGATCTAAAAATAAAAACATGTTCATTTTTTGGTCATCATTTTTAAAATAAAATTCAAAAATAAAAATTTTCATAATTTTTTCAAAAAACTTTCTACTATACTAAACAAGAGTAGAGAAGATTTCAATTATAATTCATAATATTTTCTATTTTGTCACATACCTTCCTAAAGTGTTTGTTGGTGTTCTCATTTGTGAAATTTTCTCAAATAAATCGTCTTTAAATGATCTTGCTCGTCGAGCTAATTTTGTCCCCTTTAAACTATTTTTATGGCCAGAAGATCCTGTTGATGAATTTGGCGTTGAAGGAGAACTAACACCGTCTTTTTATATTCAAAATGAAATAAATAAAATAAATATGAAATTTTGTTTTAATGCAAATTTTTTCTTTTTATTATTTATTTAATAAATTTTTTAATATGCAAATTAATAAATTAATTAATTATTATTTAGGACAAAATATGCAGTTTCTAATTGGAATTTCTCAATATGAATATTAATTTCAAATCCGGTCTTTCACATACATAACTATTGTTTCCGTTCTTTGCGAATTTATTGATATTAAAAATAAGTGAAAGTAAAAAAAGTTCATAATTGATTTTATTAAGTTCCGAGTTAAAGAATAAGAATTTTCTTTGGAATTCCATAAATTTTTGTGTAGCACTTGTTTTTTTTTTTTTTTGGTTCGTCTTCAAAATTTATCTCATTCATAATTTTAAAGGTCGAAAACAAAATCATTCATAAATAACCAATTAAATATTAATAAAATAATATTTTTTGTGCGAAAACTAAAAAAACTAGATTTGCCAAATCAGGTCATTTAAGAAATTCATAATAGATGAAGGAACTACTTCAAATATTAAGATTTTGATCAATGCCAAGGTTGATGTTTGTTATTGGCACTGTCTTACACAATATAATACTTTTATTATTTTTCATAAATAACAAATAAAAAACATCCCACACTATTTATATTAAAATATTTGTAAATAAGATTTTATCGGTTTTTTTTTTTTTATTCATCTTCTTCTAATTTATAAAAACTTACTTCGCCTAATTACGATCGGTTGTGATCGTTTTAATTGTCGTTTAGATATTTTAATTTTATTCAATTTTCGATATTTATTACAATGACTATTATTATTATTATTATTAAATTCTTTAACGTTATTAATAATATTATTTTTAAATGAATATGAATGATTATTTTTCTTTTCGATTCTTGCACAATCGATTAAAAAAGATTCATCGTAATGAGGCATATCAACACGTTTTATAAAATTCCGCGCACGACACCAACAACACACCAGCAATAGAATTTTAATTTAATTTAATTATATATTAATTTAATTGATTTTAATTCAAATCATCATCATTTTATCTTAATTTTTCATTACGAGATTCTAATTCGTATAAAATAAAAATAAACAACTGAAATTAAATAATGTTTTCACTAAACTGATGTGATCACCATGAATTGTGGTGGAGATCACCACTGCCAAGATCAATTTCCATGATCGTATCAGAAGGAAAAAAAAACTATATTATTTTATTTTCTTTTATTTTTTTGGCGCTGTCGTAATATTTTTGGCCCACTCTTAAAAATTATGAACACAATAAAAAATCATGTCTTGTTGTATATTTGTTGATGTTTTTAATCGGATTTTTAAATGGTATTAAAAAGAAATTTTTTCTTAAAACAATTATATTTTTATTTTATAGTATGTTCAGTTTCTGGACTGGACGGAATTTCGAATTGGTTTTTTTTTTTTTATTAACGAATTGAATTTGGAATTCTTGTTCAAAATTTGAAAATCTTTTTATAGACAAAAAAAAAATGTTGCATTTAATCTAAATTCGGGTGTTTTTTAGTTTTTAATAAAATATTTCCCCCCGTGTGATTTCAAAATACATTAATAAAATAAAAAAAAAGTCATCAATTCGAAATTAGAATTTCTTAAGGGGGTACGTGAAGCTTTACTGTCGACAAAAAACCAGTCTAAATTTGGATTTATTTTTTTATTGGTGGAAAAAGGTGCTAAAAGGTTAATGATCACGAGTTTAAAAAGAAACAAACTTAAATAATATCAATCAAACAAGTGGTGAAATTTTTTTCGAGACGTTGGGCTGTGAACAATCTTCAGCTCAAATGGTTCACATAAACCTAAAAAAAAGCAATAACAGGAATGGGTTGTTGATAATCGCCTATTTTAAAACTGATTTTCCCTGTCACAAAATTGTGACAAATTAAAGCACAAAAATGAGATTTCCATGCAAAAGGTCGTAATTTTTTTTTGGGCGCCAATGCTTTTTTATACTTTAGTACAAGCTGTACTATAGTATCGATAAAAAGGTATGAATACCCTATGTATGCCTCTGGTATTACCTATTTATTACGTTTTTATTAACTCGCTTTGTTTGTTTGTTTGTCCAGTACAAATCTTGCAATCGATTTTTAACTAAATTTCCGACTAGCTAGATATTTAAAACTTTTAGAATAGCTCAGAACACGATGACAATGCATTCTTTCAGTAAATTTTGTTTTGTATGGAAGGTTCGTTCGGAATAAAAAATTTTAAAAAAGTATTTATTAATACATAGAATTGTCAAGTTTATGATTCAACAGAAAATTTAAAAACGTGGTATATAAAAAGTTCTTTTTATCTTGTCTTGTTTAAGTTACTTCCAAGTGCAGATTTCTTGCCAAGAGCAAAGACTTTATTTATTTCTATTGGTCTCCTAAAAATAATAATAGTCTGAAATTTGTATTAGTTTACATTTAAATATTTTTAACTTATAAGCTAGACAAATTAATAAGCCAACATATTATTATTCTGAATATTAGTATTAGTAAAATAAACGTTCATAAGCTTTATGTATTTGTTAAAACCTTAATGACACAATTTCAATTTCATCAATTCTACAAATATTATGTTGAAATTTTGCGTATATTTTCTTGAGACTTAAAACTGAAGTTGTCGACATAGGAAACTAAAGTTTTTCTTATGTCTAAAGGCTCTGCTAGACATAAGACTTTAGACTTTAGACTGTTTTGTAATTTAAGATCAACTAAAGCTTCCAAGCTTCCTCTTTGAACCACTTTGAAATTGGTCATTAGACCTTTTAGAGAAAGTGAAAAAAAAATCAATTCGATTTTATAGATAGATGTAACCCCTTAATAAAAGAAAAAAACAAAATAACTAAGTCAAAAAATCATTCATTTCTCAAAATAAATCCGCATGCGACGAGATTTAGAGGCGACCATGTGTTTTCGGTATAAAAATAAACTCTTATTTATTTAAAATACACAAAAAAATAATAATTCAAATTCAAAGAAAATTAAATAAATCGAAAATTAATTAGATAAAATACTAAAAAAGAGGACGACTGTGATGAATAATATATTTAGAGAAGAACAAAAGCGACTTGTTGGATTTTTCGCCATTAAAGAAAAAATCACAACCGAAAAACACATTTTTCTTTCGTTTATTATTTTATTTATTTATTGCTAGGATGTGTATTTTATTTAATATTTAAAATAAGTATAAACAAATTCAGTGACGACATAATAATAAAATAATTAAATAATAAAACAATAATAATAATAATAAAAAGAAAAATAAAAATGAAAATAATAATTATTTGAATATAACATTCTCGGTGACAATGAATTGTTAAATTTTAGTTTTTTTTCTTTTTTAATTAAAAAATATAATTAATTAATTGTCTTTTAAATGGTTTGGCGTCATTAATTCTTGAAATTATTGAATACAAACCAAAAAATTTTAAGATTTCACTTTTAAAATTCAAGATAAAATTCGGATATCTGCTGAAACTAGTTTTAAAGACTGGTATTTAAAAAAAAAAACGTCTCAACAATACCATATGCAGATTTAAATTCTATTTTGATTTAAAAGTTTATTAATCCGCACAGATTTGGCATTTTTTTAAGGTTAAACATTACCAAATTTATTCGCTTCCCGAACGATTAAAATTGTATTGCTTAAAGTTGTTTTGAAACCTTTCAAAAGAATCAACTTAAAACGATTATAAACAGTCATTTATAAAAACTATTAGGACTGCATTTTCATTCGGTACAGAAATCAGAGAAACAAGTCCAAGTGTGGCTCTAAAATTATTGAAATTTTTGTATAACAACTTAAAAATAAATATATTAGTTCGCCTTTACGTTAGGCCAATTCGGAGGCGCAAAAATACAAGAAGTCTTATAAGTTTCTTTGAATTTTATTAGTTTTAATATAATAACGACTTTTTGCATAGAAAATACCACATATTTGAAAATCAGAAATTAACCTTAGTACACAGTTGTCATAACATAACCGAGCTAAACGAGGATCAATTTGATCTCAAGTAAAATTGAATTAAAAATTTTTATTTTTATAATTGAATAAAAAAGAATATAAAAATATGAAAAGTAAATGAAAAGAAGTAAAAATTTAAAATTAAGTAACTAAACGATAAATTGAAATAAAAACATATAGTAACTTTAAATCGGCCTATAGCCGATTTTTTGATACCCTATGGTAGAAATGGGGCAGAAAAACCGTCAAAACTAGCATTATTTCAAGGTTTTTTCT
This sequence comes from Xylophagus ater, assembly GCA_963422695.1. NCBI lineage: Eukaryota > Metazoa > Arthropoda > Insecta > Diptera > Xylophagidae > Xylophagus > Xylophagus ater. The sequence continues at coordinate 8,665,232 of OY730478.1, forward strand.
TTATAACTTTGTTCCTTCTTATCAAAATTTCATCCAATTTACATGTAACCTAGACCCTGCTAGCATAAGTCCAATCTGTAAATTTTATTCAAATCGGTGTATTAGTTTTTAAATTAGATCAAATAAACGTTGTAAAGAGGGTTATGTTCTCCTAGGATTAACTCTTTCTCTTTTATCGTTGTACCGATTTGATTAAAATTTAACAAGGTATCGTCTATTTATGTAGTTAACCTATGTAATTAATTTAAACAAAATTGATTTACAAATTTTCCAATTAAACCCGAAAAACCATAAACAAAAAAAAGGACAAAACTTTCTGGTGACCTTAGTTTTTCCTTTATAACTTTGCTCCCCCTGGATCGATTTTGCTCAAATGCAATACCAAACGAACTTAAGGAATAAGCAATTCACATTGTAAATTTCATCAAAATCGGATAACGCGTTTTTGAGTTATCTTGTATACGGACGGACGGATTGACGGACGGACGAACATGCAAAAATCGATATAACTTTTGATTCCTGACACAACCATACCATTAAAACCTTTCTACGACCATTATTTCGAAGTGTTACAAATGGAGTGACAAAACTAATATACCCTCTGGTAGTACCTACCACAGGGCATAATAAATGAAAAAAAAGCAGTGTTGATATATTGGAAAGCAATAAAAAGCGGTATTTATTTTGTTGCATTTTCGGGACAGGTAGAATGAAGTATCTGCTTTGAATGAACGGCAAGAAAACAATACAATCATTATTATATGGCTGCTCTACAATTTGGGGGACTCTCAACGCTAGATGAGGAATTAAAACTGATTGAAATAAATCACAGAAAAAGAAAGAGGATTTTATACAGAAAAATTGTTCCAAGCTAATCTTATCATTCAATCTAGTTAAAAGAGTCTTCTCAGTACCTTCTTAACTAAGTTACGCAATCAGTTGCAACATTAGATAGTTTTGTATTTCTTAAATACTATTTTATAAATACCCAGGCACCAAGATATTAAAATATTAAAAAATTACTCGATTACTCCATATTCATGAAAAAGTCGAGTATTTGGATTCTTCCCTAACTAAAATGTGTGATTTTTTAAGAAAAACTCTAATGTGTTCTTATGAAATTCAGTTCACAAATAGAAATCGAAACTGAATCTTATTTTGAAATATTTTTCTTATTTTTATTTCTAGAAAATAGTTTTTCTTTTGGTATGTAAAAAACACTCTTTTCTTTTTTCTTTTTTTTTTATTTATAAAAATCAATTTGCTTTCGTCAATGATCAGTCAATCAGAAAACTTACGGGATTTTGAACTCCATCGACGTTGCCACATGTTTAATGAAATAGAAATTAAAAAGAAAAAACAAAAAAAAAAAAAAGGCAAATTATTGGTTTTTAATTAAAAGAAAAATTCAATCTCGGCAACAAATGAACAACAATAAAAAGAAATATTTAAGAAAATTTTTTTTTGCTTTAAAGTTGATTTTAGTTAAAATTTTGTGTTTTTAAAAAGCCGCGCAAAAATTTCTATTAGGAATTTTAATTTTACTTTAGGTCTAAAAAAAAAACAGCAACAACTAACTCAATTTCTTAGTTTTTTTGATTAGGAATTTGAACGTTCTTTTTATAAAAAAAAACGAAAGCTAAATCAAATTGATTTTAATGTTTTTTTTGGCAGTGATGCATAAACTTTATTCGTTATGCTTGAATTACTTTTACGAATTCAATTAATGTCGAAATCCAATCAAAATAATTTATGTTAAGAGTTCGTTGAAAAAAAAAACGAGAACATAATTAATAAGAATCATTAATTTACAATATTTTGATTAGCTTAGATATGTCGATTTAAATTGAGATTTAACTGGACTTGTTAATTCAGTTTCCACAGTTTATAAACCGTACTCTCTACGTCGACTAATTACTATTTCAGGACTCAAATAAATACTTCCAAATTATATAGTTTTATTAGGACTTTAAGCTAAAATATTGTATTTCTTAACGACGTCAATAGTCTAGTTCTTGAGTAAATCATCATATATGGCGGTTAAAATTTACTCATGAAATATCAAAAAAAAACAAGCTATAGTGCAAAACCACTATTGAAACTTCTATACGTATGTTCAAATCACGTTATCTTCTAAAAATCGGGTAATACGTTTGTGAGTAAATCCTAACTGCAAACTATGAAGAAAATATGTAAGCAAAGTTTGAAAATCGTATCATTTCATACAAAAAATCCGAATTTTGTTCGGCAGCTACCCGAAGTTGTAATCGGATTTTTGGACATAATTGTCCTTTCATTGAAAAAGTGTCTCATACCAAATTTCATTGAAATCGGACCATAAATAACGTTACAATACCATGTGAAAACACAAAAAACCGAACTTTTGTTCGGCGACTACCCGAAATTTTAGTCCGATCAAACCCAACTTCTGATGAGGAACACTTCTCATGAGGAAAAAACCGCTCTTACCAATTTTCATGGAAATTGCTTCAAAAACACGGCCGCAATCTTGCATACGACAGACGACAGACAGACATTCTATAAAATTAATTGCAAACGATTTAGAATCTTATAAAACGTGGAGATTTACTTCGTATAGAAGTTAAAAAGCATAGAAACTTGACTTTTTGATGCCCTACCGAAGAAGAACATTTGACGTATAATAGATCTAGACAACTCCTTTGCGACTGTGTTCTATGATATTAATTGTTACTAATTCCTCATAAAATGTGCTGCTTGGGTGGAATAGTATTTAATATCTCTAAAGTTCTGTGATATACCATAAAAACAATCAAAACTAATAATATTTCACAGTATTCCCATCGTAACTTTATTTCCTTTTCATCAAATTTTCTTTAATTTACAGATAACCTGGAACCTAATAGCATAAACCGATTCTTTTTCAAATCGGTATATCCAGTTTTTAAAGTATAGTATCTAAAAAACTAAACAAAAGCAAAAACAAAAAAACTTTATGGTCAAGCTAATTTTTCCCTAGAACTATTTATTTCTCGACTAGCCTTGAACCGATTTGACTGAAATTTAATACAGTATCATCTATTATATATATAACGAATATACATAATTAATTTAAATGAAATTACTGCACAAATTTTCAAATTAAATTTCATCAAATTCATTGTAATTTTTGCCTTAAAAACTTCCTTTCCCATCGACCGATTTAGCTGAAATGCAATATTAAATCAAGTTAAAGAATGATCAACAAGTATTCCAAATTTAATTCAAATAGGACAACGAGTTTTTGAGTTATCATGTTAACGAACGAGCAGACACATGCATAAATCGTTATAACATTGATTCTCTGGTAGGTAGCGCACCTTACAATAGGGCATTAAAATTAATAGTACTAGCATTCAATTCTGATCGTGAAATAATAACAATGAAACCACTACAAAGTCGGTAGCGCCCACATACAACAATTGCATCCAAATGTTGCATGATTCGTAATCCATTTAAGTGGTGTATGAGAACTATATACTTGAGCAGTTATCCTAGACACAAACCTGGACAGAAAAGGTACATTATCGTTCTTGATGATGAAGCTGTACATAGTTGCATTTTAATTAATAAATATGTAAATGATGTCAGATACACTTGAATAATTAATTAATTAATTAATTAATTCTAAAGCACGAATCACAAAAACTGTGACCACTAAAAAATAATGATCAGAAATATTTTCTTTGGAAACAAGTTTTTCATTCATAATTTTGAGTCATGTTTTGTTAGCAACACCAAAAGGGCCCGTGAATGATTAATATTATTCTGAATGAATTCTTTTTTGTATATTTCATAAATTTAAAAGATTAATAACAACAAATTTGAATAGAAATTCTTATAGGATTTCTTTTAAATGGGATCACCAAATTCTTATTGTGTGTTAGTTTAGTAAATTATTTTATTTTGTAATTAATTGAATGAATGAATAAAATTAAATCAAATATAGAAGAAAAAAGTACAAAACTACTTAAAAACACGACGACGACTTTTAAACAGGATGAAATGATTTTATGCTCTATAATTTTTGGAAACAATAAAAACCACTTTTATTTTTGTTATTTAAACAATGTTGTGTATGGTTGTGTGTACTACCTGAAATACTCGACAAAATGTTTTTTTTTTAAGTCACCAGACTGTATCCAGTAAAAATCACAATTCAATACAGGCTTTTTATGAAAACAAGATATTTTATTATCTTATATTTTCTTCACTTTTATTTTCGAATAAGATTTGTTGAAATGAAAACAAAAACAAAAAACTCATGTAAATTACTGAAGTACGTTTCGTATTGGACTGAACAAAGTTCTCTGTTCAAAATCGTTTAATGAGTAAGAATATTAAAATTTGTATGATATACAAATTTGGTTAGTAATTTCCAATTCGAATCCAAGTTCGTGATGTAAAGAGAATTTCTATACACCAGCGAAATTGTTATGTCATTTTTTTTTCTGTACATAATGACTAAGCGACTTAAGTATTTCATGAATTTTGCATTTAAAAAAAAAGAGATCACAGCACAATGCCAATATATGCCCAATCTCCAGCTACAAAGATAGCAGCAATCTCGGTATATGTTTGATAAACAATTCTTATAAATATGATCTCTTATCAACAAGAAATTCCAGTGCATGCCCTTCACTGTTTATTTTTTTGTTACTATCTTCTTTTGTTGTCTTTAAGAAAACGGGAAGTTACAAATATATGTCTTTTTTTTTGGGAAAAGTAATCATATATGACACATGTCATTCAACACCCTAAAAAAAAAAAAAAATGTATACGGGATTCCATAATTTTGTAATAATTTGTTAAGTTTTTTTTTTTTTTTGGAACTATTCCATATCCATCGAGGGAAAAATCATTACACTCTCGAGGCACAAGAATTTATCCGGGAAATAGAAGATGAGGCAACCAACCCACAGCTGCACATATTTCTCTGTGCAACAAAAAGTGCAATGAATTCATCTCTGAGCAAAAAAAAAAAAAAACAAAACGATTTGTGTGTATATGCAATTTCCGCAACAAGATATATTTTCTATGTTGAACTTCTTTAAACATATTTTATGAATAAAAAAAGAATTAAATTTTAATTAGAATTTTCAACCATAATTCACTTCACGGCATTTTGACATTTCCATACATAAAAAAAAAAAAAAAAAAAAATTAAAAACTTTCAATCAAAACATCATTCATTTTTCTGTTCGTTCGGAACATAAAATAGCAACAACAAAAAAAATTGGAAATTGGAATTTTTCTAATGAGAAGAAGTTTAATCAACTTTTTTTCTTTTCTATTTTTTTTTTTTTTGGTAACACCATACCGTTTTTGTGCGTTGACGTCATAATTTAAAACACTTCTTCAACCGTTTTATCAATTTATTGTAAATTTATTACACTTTGATTTTTATTAAGGTTCAACATTTCACAAATTTAATTCAAAATACAATTTTATGAAAATTTTTACATATTTGACTCTCCCGTACTTTTTGACGGCTAAAAAACATGACGGATTATTAATGTCGCGGTTCGGCTAATGGCTCGGTGCGCCGTCAATATGGTATTTCTTACTATGTTTACATGACAACATCAAAAATTGATTTACTTGGTTTTTAGAACGATTTTCAAATTGAAGTGATTTACTGCGTTTAGATGACAACTTAAAAATTGACTTGAAATTTTGATGTTGAATTCAAGTAGAACATGTAAACGAAGTATTTTTTACATAAATTCGGAGAAGCAGAAACGTTTAAGTCAACCTGTTCAACTAACAGATGTCTCTTTTTATATTATCATATACGTAAACCATATATTGTTTATATTTGTATAATAATTATTTATGTTGTATAAAAGTAAATTTCAAAATGGCTGATATATATGTTACAAACTGTTTTTAAAGAACGTTGTAAAATGATTGAAAACTTCTAAAATTTTTATCGGAACAACAAAACAAAATGAGTTTAGCTACGAATAAACAAAGATTGCTTCTCAAATGGTAATTATTTAAAACAAAAAACGGAAAAATAGTAAAATAAATAAGCGTATAGCATTTTTTTTTCAATTAAAAACAAGCGTTTCGATGTAACGAGGGCGCTAAATTTGCGCCTCAGGATTGACGCACGCCCTGCAAAGCAGGCGTTTTCGCGTTCAAGCTCTTCCGCAGCAAATCTTGGGAAGGTAGCACATATATGGACGGCGAGCCATCACATATAGTTTACCCCCCTTGGATTGAAATTCAGCTAGAAAAAAGACAACAATTAGTTTATTGTATGAAGATTTAAAACTTAATTGTACTTACTGTGATTTGGTATATTAGAAATTTGTTTAGGACAGTTTTTAGATGTCTTAACAAGTAAGCACACCGTTTGCAATTAATTCTCGATTTATTAATTAAATGCTACTTGTCCATAATTTGTATATTTTATTATTTTCTTTTTTTGTTTGTTTTAAATATTTTTCGTAACTACTTTTTTCTGTATTAAAGAATGATTTCCAGTCCAAATCCTACGGTTTCAAAAATGTATAAAAATTATATTACTTGTTGTTTTATAAGGATTTTATTTTTTTTTGAATTCTTTTATTTTTTTCAACTCTCTGATCGACGCCTTGCTCCAATTTGGTCAAATTGGCAGCCCTGCGCCGATCAGTTCATCAAAAATGTCTGAAAAATAAAATCAATTAGTTATAGGAAGATTTAAAACCTCATTGTACTTACTGTGGTTTGGTAGAATAAAATATTGTTTAGGACAGTTTTTATATGTCTTGTAATTCACCTAGAAGATAGAAAATATTAGTACATTGTTTGAACACTCTGAATTCTACTTACTCTTCCAATTGATTCAACTTCCTGATCGACGCCTTGCTCCAATTTGGTCAAATTGGCAGCCCTGCGCCGATCAGTTCATCAAAAATGTCTGAAAAATAAAATCAATTAGTTATAGGAAGATTTAAAACCTCATTGTACTTACTGTGGTTTGGTAGAATAAAATATTGTTTAAGCCATTTTGAGTTTACAGCCGACGCGACACATCGTCGCGACAGTCGTCTGCAAACTGAAGCCAGAACAACGAAAAAACAACAAAAACAACGACGAAAAACACTGGTGTGGGAAAATTGAGAAATTCACCATTAAGAATTTGTTAAAAAAGCGATCGTTTTGACCCCCACCATGCTCCCACCACTTCGCACCAAACGCGTTATTGGATCCGTTTTTGACATAAATTCGGAGTTAGACAAATTTTTAAGTCAACCTGTTCAACTAACAGATGTCTCTTTTTATATTATCATATTCGTAAACCGGATATTGTTTATATTTGTATACCAATTATTTATGTTGTATAAAAGTAAATTTCAAAATGGCTGATATATGTTACAAAGTGTTTTTAAAAATGATTGAAAACTTCTAAAATTTTTATCGGAACAACAACAAAAAAAAATGAGTTTAGTTAAGCATTAATGAATTACACCTCTGAGAACAAAACAACCAAACTAAGAATATTTCATTCAGAAAATTGTTTTTCAAATATTTTATTCATTAGAAATACGATTTGTAAACAATTTAAAAAAATTTTATGGTTTCGGTTGGCACAAACAATTTTTATTTGCATCACAATGGCCAACCAAACGCCCAGTAGAAGCTAAGCACTCGATTTCACATGCCATATCACCTCCTGATAGGCACAACATTTCAGTACCTACAATAAATAAGACTAATAATAAGTAAATTTATTTAAATTATTTAATTTATATTAACCTTTAACTGAAAGAATGGCGCTGATAAAAACCGCGAAAATAACAAAAATAGTTATAAACTTCATTTTCTTGATTGTGAAATTGATTGACGGAAACTCAAAAAAGTTCTGAACACTCTTGAAAAGTCCAGACTGGATTGGATTTGGTAAAGATGCAACACAAGTATTTATATGATAGTAAAAAAATTTAATTTTATGGTTTTATCTGGTTCTTTTAATAAGATTGTATTTGTTGATTTTTATGCCCTATGGTAGGTACTACCAGAGGGTATATTAGTTTTGTCACTAAGTGTGTAACGCATAGAAATAATCATCGCAGTAAAATTTCAAGGGTATGGTTGTGCAGGGAATCAAAAGTTATATCGATTTGTCCGATGTCCGTCCGTCCGTCCGTCCGTCTGTGGACAAGATAACTCAAAAAACTCAAAAAATCTGATTTTGTTGAAATTTAGAATGTAAGTTGGTTATTCTATAACTGCGTTTGGTATTGTATTTGAGCAAAATCGATCCGCGGGGGGCAAAGTTATAAAGGAAAAACCAGGGTGACCAGAAAGTTTTGTCGTTTTTTTGGTTATGGTTTTTCGGATTTAACTGGAAAATTTGTGAATCAATTTTGTTTAAATTATTTATATTGGTTAAATACGTAAATAGACGATACCATGTTAAATTTGAGCAACATCGGTCCAAGGATAGTGGAGAAAGAAATAATCCTAGGAGAAAATAAAGTTTTTTTGATGTACTTTAAAAACTGACATGCTGATTTGCGGATTGGATTTATCCTATTAGGGTCTAGGTTACCTGCGAATTAGAGGAAATTTTGGAAAGAGGAAACAAAGTTATGAAGAAAAAACCTTGAAATACTGTTAGATTTGACTGTTTTTCTGTCCTATTTCTACCATAGGGCATCAAAAAATCGGCTATAGGCCGATTTTAAGTTACTATATGTTTTTTTGTTAATTTTATGGTTTTCTTTTTAACTTAGAAACAGACATATTTCAAACTGTTTGACTTAATTAAATTAAAACCATATTTTTTATTTTTGTTTGTACGGGTTGATTATTATCTTCATTTTTAAAATGAAATTGAACAAATAAAGACATTTGGTGTACGTGTTATTGACATAACATAATTCACTATTGGCTAAAATGTGTTCCTTAGAATTTGCAATCGATTTCCAGATCATTCAAAGTTTTGAACTCATTATTCAAAATTCAAAATTTTTCATAAAAATTAAAAAATTTCAAGTTTTTATAAAACTTTTTTGGTAAACTATTAAAGGAAAATAAATTGAACTTAAAATTAAACTTGAAAATTTGATATTTGAGCATTTTTATTTATTTGTGTTTTTCCTTCTATTCTGGCAGTCCTTTTACACTTAAAGTAAACGTGTACCATTTGTATCTTAAGGAATTGATTGCTTCAAGTAATGCAGTTCTATATATTTGTGGTACGAGTACAATTTCTCAAAGACGGAAGATATAATAGCGATGACATTCCAAAAATCATCACAAAAATTTGGTAATAAAGTAAAATATATCAAAACAAAAAAAAAACGTAAATTCTTCTTATTTATTCGAAATAATGAACACTTAATCATTGGCGCAAACGCAGTGAAGATTGTTATTACAAACACCATTTAATATTTCCATATCAATACATTTTATTCTACATGTCAAATTGCCTCTTAAAAGGCACGTGTGATCAGAACTTAAAAAATTAGAATAATAATTTATTCTTTTACTTATTTTCATGATAGAAGCATTCAAAATGAAATAATATAATTACTATACCTTTCCGTGGGCTAAATTATAATTTATAATTCTTCTTTGTTTGCCATTTGTTCGTTAAATTTTTCACATAAATTTAAAGCATAAATGTCCAATTCAATAAAGATTCTAGGACAATTTGTAATGCGAGACAGATGACTTCAAACCTGTGTCTACCTCGTTTCAAAAATCATTCTATAATACATTTATTTCCTGAGATACACATTCTGTTCTTTGGGAAATGTATCCTTATCTGCGCGTTAACTTCACCTTATAAAAGTTTCCATTTTGTACAGTTCTTGTAAATTAGAAAACTGTATCATCGCCTCAGTATTAATTTCCGTAATGATCATTCATAGCGTAATTATTTGATAATTTCAAAATAATGATAATTGGACTAAATGCTCTACGCAGATACTAGCGCCAAATGGTACAAATATGAACTAAAATATGTTAATTTAATTCGTTCAAAAATAAATTAAAGCATCCTCAAAATCCATTTATTTCTTCTAATTTTGCCCTTTTTCTAACCAATATCATTTTTAATAGAAATTTTTTATTGAAAACTTAAAAGTAGTGAAAAATATTTATAAAAACTAAATAATATTTTCTATTTTCGCCACCTATCCCCAAAACGAAATATCACCCGAACCATAAAAAAGTATTTATTCCAAAACTCTATATAAAATACTGAAAACTTTTTAAAAGTTCATATTAAAAAAGTTGCCTATAAGTATGCAGTTCGATAGTGGAAATGCTGAGGAAAATTTAACTTCAGAAAAGTTTTATAAAAACTTAAAATTTTTTAAGTTTTGAAAACATTTTTAATTTTTAATGAGATTTAAATTTTGAATGATCTGGAAAACGATTGCAATATTTTGAGGAACATATTTAGACAAGGCTGGATTAAGCGAATCCCAGTCCACATTATAATATGTCGATAACTTGTGACCCAAATGTCTATATTTGTTCAATTTAATTTTAACAATGAAAATAATAATCAATAATAGTACAGACGAAAATACAAAATATTGTTTTATCTTAATTAAATTAAACAATCTGAAATATGTCTGGTTTTAAGTTAAACCTTAAAATTAACAGAAAAAAAAATCAACAAAAAAACTAACCTAATTAAATAATCATATAAATACTTGTGTCGCATCTTTACAAAATTCAATCCATTCTGGACTTTTCAATATTGCTCAGAGCTTTTTTTGAGTTTCCGCCAATCAATTTCACAATCAATAAAAATGAAGTTTATAAATATTTTTGTTATTTTCGCGATTTTTATCAGCGCCATTCTTTCAGTTGCAGGTTAATAGAAATTAAATAATTTAAATTAATTTACTTATTATTATTCTTATTTATTGTAGATGCTGACGCGTTGTGCGACTTAGGAAGTTTGATTTGTGGAGCCCGCTGCCGTCTTTCGGGGAAAACCGGTAATTGTGACACAAATAATGATTGTCAATGCACATAACAATAAAATTGGTTTGAAATTTTTCTAATGAATAAAACAATTTCGCTGATTGAAATGTTATTAGTTTGATTGTCTTGCTTTCAGAGTTAATTCATTGAGCCTTTGGTAATGACAATTGTTATTTTTACCATAGTGTAGAAAATTGGGTGTATGCCGATTTTAAGTTTCTCTATGTTATTTTTAATCTGGACGAGAACCATAAATTTTCCTCCCCATTTTCCACCAACTGTTTACTTCTAGATGCCCAATAATTTCACGTTGAGATTTTCGCTTAGATCGATTTTATATAGAGAATAAATTTCCACGTAAACATGTTATTTTAATTTTGTTTTTGTAAAAGTCTTAAAAATTTGTATGAAATTATCAAAAATCTGTTGAACAAAATTTTTGACTATGTAAGAAATTTTTACCTGAAACTGTTAAATAGAAGTAAAAACAAAGAAAGGAATTTTTAATATTTTTTCTTCGATTCCACTTTGAAAAAAGCCGGAGTAGAATACTACTCGAGTATTATAATTTCGGCGTTATATTGTGCATCCTTTATAACTGGGTGACAGAGCTGTGGATCTATGGCCAATATTCAAATTAATTTCATCCAGGATGTAGTGAAATACTTCCTTCGTCACTCTGTATCTATTCACAACTCTACAAATGTAAGAACATCACAGCAATTTAAAACTATAGATATCTAATTTTTCATATTACTTACGATTTATCCGACAAATCCATTAAATTTTTTGAATTCCGTAATATCCTTCTAGTTTTTCTCTCCAAATTAATTTCATCTTCATCGCTACTGCTGTCTAAAAAAAAACATATTCCTGAAATTAAAATTTTGATAAAAATAAAAAACGAAATCACTAATGTTATTAATAATAAAATTCCAAATCACTCACCTGGTCTAAAATATAATAATAATATTTATTATAATAATTAAAAATTCCACAAAACTTTAAAAATTTGTAATTTCAAAATACAAATATGTTAAATTATTTGAAAAAAACACCAAATGTCAAAATTTCATCGGGCAATTTGAAAATTTATACCATTTGCTTGGAATTCACAACAGCCACACTAATTTACGATACGATAATTTTACAGGATGCCAAAAAGAATTCAGATCGAATATTAAATCGAATCGAAAATTCAGTTGGATCGAAATACAAAATTCCATTCCAGATTTTCGGTGCTTGAAAGAAAAATGTACCCCGGAGTGAATATAAAATACAGTTCGGTTCCGTTTCGGTTTCGATTCGATTCCGTTTCGGTTCAAAATTGATTCCGATTCAGTGCAGAACCACCAAAAACAAAAAAAAACCACCCCAAAGAATTATTATATAAAAATTATATAAATTTATTCATGTACTATTTTACAAAATAATTTTTTAATACACAGATTTTTTTATTTTAATTATTTTTTTTAAATTTAATTTAAACAAATTTAATAAAAATTTATTTTATTTATTTTTTTTTATTTATTTATTTTTTAAAGTACATTTGAAATTTTAGTTTTAATGTAATTTCTTTTTGTTTTTTTTTTTTTTTTAAATAATTTTAATGAATTCGAAAAATAATTTACGAGAAAAAAATAATTAACAAATAAAAAAGAACAACAAAAAAGTTAGAAGAAGAAAATTAAAATTAAATTTTTTTTTTTTATTTTAAAATTAAGATATTTTCATTTAGAAGGCAGGACACGACGCAAAACAAAATCAAATGAATGTACTTTAATGGAGAACAAAAAAAAAAAGGAAAAATATGTAATTTAAAAAATGTTCGGCATTGTTTCTTTTCATATAAAATAATAAATAGTAATTTTCTTTAAAAAAGTTTATCTAAAACAAGAAAAAAAAAATAAAGAATTTCTATAAATAATAATAAAAAAAAAAAAATATGTTTTAGGGATATTGTATTTATATAAAATATATATTTTTCTGTTTCATTTTAAAAAAAATATAAAATAATTTAAAAGTAAAAAATCTGTTTATTTTTGGAATGAGAAAAATCTCCAAAAGTAATTGAAACATTTCTATTCGAGTGACTTAGTACTTCCCAAATTGACAACTTGTTCATTCCAAATCTGTTAAGCAAATCGAAAGTAAAGATACTCAAAATACGTATAGTTTCACGTCCTACCAAACCAATTCTTTATTATATTGTTATTGTTTTTCATAAAAAAACAAAATTAGATCTGTAACCGTAAAGATCCGATCAATGCCTAAATTGGTATTCTAAAATCATATGTTTATGTAAAGAGGATTATACATTTTACGCTATGTGATTTCTCGAATGAGTTGCGATCACGAATGAAAGAAATAAAAATTACGATTTCCCATGTTTTAAATTTGTTTTTTATGCGTACCTACGTCACCCGAGACATGAAATACATTGTTTGTGTGAAAAATTAGGATTAGTCGTTTGAAATCACGCATGATGCCATAAAAGTATGAAAATAAAAAATTCAAAATGGCCGACATGCGCAATCTTCATTTTCTTTCATTCATGAGTTGCGATAATATTTTTGAAAATTTATATCTCTTGGAAGAAATGGCTCACTCCATGAGCAAATATTTTCCCAATTCACATGAAAATTTAAATTTTAGAAACGTTTCTATTAATTTGCTATTAATTTTTGAAAGAGTTAAATATAAACAAACTGTTTTTTGGGATAAGAAAAAAATTGATTTCAGAATAAAAGTAAAATTTTACAATAAAAGTAAACTTTTTAATGTCTTAAACAAATTATAATATTCTGAATTTTATTAATTTTAAAATTTATCATCATTTGACAATAAATTCGACGTTTGGCTTACAAGAGTTGGTAATATAAAAATGTGAAGATTCGTATCATTTTCTCTTGGGTGATTTTTCTTATGAGCCACTGCACAAGGGTCCGTTATTTGGTTTCTCGACTCGATCCGATCAATCGAGTCGAGAAACCAAATATAGACCAAAAATTCGCATATGAGTAACTCATGTAACTGCTCTGTAAGTTCCTATTAAATTGTCTGTAGCTTTACGATTCGGTAAAAGAAAATTCCAAATTCTTCCAAACTTATTAAGCAAAAATATACTAACAAATTTTCAAACTACTTTTGAATTTTTAACATTTTACAATAGGACGCAAATTAATTTTACAAGAGCGAAAAAGAATACAGATTCAGAATATCAATTTATGTGTTTTTCTAACAACTTCCCTTACAGAAATCCCAGTATTTATGTATATTTACGAAGTAAAAGACACACGATTTAAGAATACGACAATAATTCTATTTATAATTTCTTTTTCCAAAATGAACTTTGAATGTAAAATAAAAAAAAATACTCAAGCGAATATGTTAATTCAAAATGGCGCCAATTAAAGTTAACAAAAGTGAAGAGATTGTAGTTTTATTGAAATTTTATGAAGAAAATTGTTTTTTATGATATATTAAAAATAAAACTTATAAAAACCGTACTTATTTACCAACCACAATGGAAAGATTTGCCATTTTTATTTCAATCACATTAAAATTTCATTCTCAACACAAAATTTTCGTGTATCATCGAAACGCGGCGAATTCGAGAATGAGAATCATTTTAGCATTTCAAATGTCATTAATTTACATATTTTTTTTTTTAGCTAATATTTAAATTTAACTGAAATTTTGATACGATTTCTTGTTTGTTTTACTTTTAAATTACTTTATATTTTTGTTTCTGTTTTTCTAAGATATAAAATAATTAAAAAAAAAAAAATGTTTGCTTTTTTTCTTCTTGTTTTTGCTTAAAAAATAAAAATTCCTACAAAATATTACAAGTAGTTACTACTTCTAAATATAGGTTCGCTAAATGCATAATAGTTTACAAAGAATTACTTAAATTTATATTTAAAATATATATTTATATAAAATAATATAATAAAAATTTAATATATATAAAAAAAAAAAAAAATAGAAGAGACAATTTTTCTTTTGTTCATTTATTTTTTTAAACTATTTTGTAATTTTGCTTCTTTTTAGATTTTTCGTTTTTTTTTAATTACTTTTTTTTTTATTAATTAATAAAAAAAGATAGCTACTTATTTTATTTAATATTTTCTTATTAAATACTTTTTACATTTTATGTTTTTTAATTTATTAAAAAAAAAAAAATTATAAAAAAAATTTTATTCCAGAAAAAAAAAGAAAACATAAAAAAATGTTTCTTTATTTTGTCTTTTTTTTAATTAATTTTTTGTCTTTTATTTTTTATCAAATATTTTATTAATTTAGAATTAATTAAATTTTTATATAATTTAATTTTTTTTTTTTTTTACTTTTCAACAAGAAAACTAAAATTATTTTACATACAAAAAAAAAAAAAAAAGATAAAAAGAAAATTATTTTATTTTTTGTTTTTTATTTAAAAATTTTATCACTTTTTCTGTCTTTTATTTATTTTTATGGAAATTTAAGTTTTTGTCGTTTTTTTTTTCTTTACTTTAAAAAAAAAGGAATGAAATGGAAATTTTTTGTGTTTTTTAATTCAATAAAAGTCTAAATTAAAAAAAAAAAATTCAAAATAAATTATAAATCAGAAATAGTGTTCTCTTTCCTTTTTTTTTGTTTTTTTTTTTCTTAAATCGAAATATAAAAGAGATCGATTTTTTTCTTTTGCAAATAAAATTTCGCGGCCATTTTAGTAGAACACGAGAAAAAGTAAATGTAAAAAAAAAAAAAAAACAATTAAAAATATTCAATTATTAATAATAATAAATCCATTCCTCGTTATTATTTGAGCACCATTGTGAATATGAAATTTTATTTAGTATTTTGAGAAAACAATAAACAAACAAAAAAACAAAAAAAATTGTTTTGTCATGGGACTTCCCCGTTATTCTGTAGTGCCAAGGCGAGGAACAAGATGGAACACCATTCCTGAAAATAGTGGCATAATTAGAAGATCTTAAAAATTACGTAATTTTAAAATAAATGCATTTTTTTTTTGTTATGCCACTTTTTAATTATTTAATAATTATTTCAAATGTATTTATTATTTCCAGTCGCAAATTCATTCATATTTATTAGAAAAAAAAAACAAAATTTTTAAATTTTGATCGTTTTTAAGAAAGAAAAAGAAAAAAAATCTCAAATATGAGATTCCAATATACATAAATCATGAATCAAAGAATATACAGATTACTTACGCCTTCCCGTATTTCAAATAGGTTTTTCTGCGCACCTACGTCACAGGGGTGGATTTTTGTATGAAAAATCACAATTTTTTACCCCATGCCAACATGCGCATGGGGCAATCTGTATATTCTTTGATTCATGTACATAAATTATTCAATAAAATAATAAATTATCGAACTTAATAATGAGATTCCAAACTGATACGTTTTTATTTTAAATAATTTTTGTTATTGTTTTATTGTTTTTGTTGTTGTTGTTGTATATGGCAGTTAAAAATAATAAAAAAAAATATAGAGAGCTAAACCTTTATTTAAAGCCTATGAAATTATGATATCCACAAAAATTTCTAACATAAAATTGAAGATAAAAAGGGAAGATGTTTAAAAACATAGAAACTGTGTCAGTTTAGAACTACAAAATGGATGGATCTCTTTTTTTTAATATTCAAAATAACATATCTATGAATCAAATAATACAGGATAAGGCACTGAAAATCCCAGCAATTTTTCATGTCCTAGTTACAGTTTGGAAGAGGCGACAGAAAGAACCATGCATTGGGACAAAGACAGGCCACGGAAGTATAACTACTAGAAGAGACTTAAAGTCTTCATCAATTCAAATAAAAATAATATAGTACTCTTATAGGACACTGTAGATTGAAAGCACATTTCAAAAAACTAAGACTTGCACTAGGCAGTAGCTGCAGATTCTGCGGGAAGAGATCTCAATGCAGATTCTTTTTGACTTCGGAACATTACACTCCGTAGAAAGAGTAAAACATCTGGGGACATATTGCTTCTTCTCAAATGTGTGGATACAATCTTTTTATCTACTCTGAATACTAAAATTCGTAAGAGAAATGAGTCTGGAGGAAGATGCTCTAGAATTGGAATTTAATCAAATTACTACACTAAAAAAAGAAATAGAATAGATTCTTAAAGGTCACAGTAAAGGAACACCCTATAACCTAATCTAATCTAATCTACTGTTTTGTTATCAGTCATAATTAATAGTTGGCCATGATTCTTTTTTTTTTATTTATTTTATTAATTCAAAACTTTCAGACGCGCTGCTCTATTTCTGTTTTTATACTATAGGTCTGTTTTATTTGCCATACCCTACCCCGGAGCAGGGTAAGTGGCAAATAAAACGAGCAGGAGTAGCAGAAAGTTTTAATTCAAATGTTTGTAGCGCTGCTTAGCAACCATATTGTAATGAAATGAGAAACTTTTAGCTAATACACTTTTTTATGGTAGAAAACTGAACTAATTCGGGTGCAATAGTTACACCTGCTCTGAAAGTAGTGCAGGATTTGCTCTTTTAAACAATTTGCTCGTTTAAACATCATAATAAGAAGTTCTATTAAATTTTTAATTTTTTTTTTTTTTTAAATATTGAAGAACTACGAAAGAATTACATTTATATGCTGCGTTTTATCCTCCGGCTCGATAAGTTAATTGTACACTTAATTAGGTATGATAAAAATCATCATCACTAATTTTCATTCTGGATAATTTCAAATTTGTAATAGTTTAAGATATTTCTGCGGTAGAACAGGCATTAATAGCTTTAATTAAAGCAGAAGGAGTTCACAAATAATCTAATGATATCTTTCTTGTTATAATAACAATCTATCTTCTTTTTTTTCTTTTGTAAAAATCTTATCCGGATAAATATTAATAATTCTAATCAAAGTATTTTTAATATAAGCACATTAATTATTATTTTATACAATTCATTTAAAAAAGGAGAGAGTTTTATGAAAGTGGTTTTTCCTCTAAATAAGAAATGTGTATAAATATGTATAAAATTCAGTCACTTGATGTGTTATCTCTCCTTGTTTTGTTCAACAAAAAAAAAATATATTTGTTTTCCGAGAACTTATAATTTTCTTTTATACAGGCACACAAAATTTCATCTAGTCTTATTAACATACAGGATTATTAAAAAAAATATATTTTTATATATATATATTATATATGAATTAATTATTTAATTAAATATAAATCGCTTCTGAACCTTTATTGGCTTGATGACCACCGGACATATACAAATTATTAGCTGGTGACTGTACACCTTCCGACCAATCCGAATTTGAATGTGGTGATGAACTAGACCAATGACCAGGTGATTCTGGAGATGGTGTTGGATAACTATCTAATGTTTGAACTAGATGTTGCGGTGTTTGTCCACCAGAATGTTGACTTGGCGGTGTTAGATACTGATAATATGATGATTGTATATTTTGTGTAGACGGTGATGAATTTGATGGTGTCGTTGATGGATTTGAACTTTGCGAGGATGATGGATGCATTTGTCCTGAAAATGAATCTAAAAATAATAGAAAAACAAAAGAAAAAAAAAGTAATTATATTAGTGAGGATATTTCTTTTATTCGAACATGTCAGGAATAGAGTTTTTAAGAACCATTTTGAAATGACCCATTCTTGATTTAAGATTAAAAATCTATTTCTTTTACCTGGTGATCCACAAAAACTATTTAAGTCCAATCCAGCTGAACCAAATTCAAAACCCATTTGTAATGATGGCAATATTGCACTATTTGTATTTTGTTGTTGTTGATTACTTATCACACCATTCGGTGATGGTAAACCATTTATTGGTGAATTTTGCTGTGACATACTAGATGATTGAAAACCTGATGAATTACTATTTGGACCACTAGTGCTACCGCCACCTTGTTGTGATCCATGCTTTTGATGTGTAGCATGTCTCATGGCTTGTATATGTGTTGGAGATGTAGGCAAACTTGGTCGATTTTTTGCTGGCGACGGTGAACCTTTTAGAGACAAAACAAAAAAAAAAATACATATTTAGAATGTTTTTTTTGTCCTTTTTTGTAAATCAAATATATCCGAAATCTTACCTATATATCCCTGAGGTGATAGAGCCATATTACTCTGTACCGAATGAGGTGGTGATTGATTTGAATATGGTGGACTTAAACCTTGTTCACCAATTTGTACATTTTGTGAATTAACCCGCTGAGCGTTTAATAAATCTTGAAATGGTGAACTCATTGAGTAACCATAATTTTCCAAATTAAGGTTTTGTAATGATTGCATAGATTGTGCATTCTGAAAAAAAAAAAAAAAATGTTATTAGTATGAAAACCAATTAATTTTTTTTAGTGATTCAAAAAGAAAAACTTACTTTTATACAATCCTCATAACTGGGCGGTTGTTTATTGCCCATTAAATCCATATTATGATGAGCGGCTATCGCATTTGAATACAAGCTGGCTGTATCATATGGACTTGATAAATTTGTTAATGGTGATTCAATAGAACTTAATGTTCCATCTAATAATTGAACATCAGCTAATAGTTGACCTTTTTTAGTTGAGGTCTTTTTAACACTTGGTTTTCGTCTCATACTGCCATCTGTGTCTGGACTATTCGGATTTGTTGATCCAACTTTTTGTCGTTTCTTATTTTTCGATTGCTTACCAGAAGCAATTACTGTCGGTTGTGTAATCATTTGTGGTTGTGTTGGTGGTGATCCAATCATTGAACTTGGAGTCACTGTGACCATTTGTGGACTTCTAGGAACATGCTCATCAAGTAAACGGACAATATCTTGATGCAATCTTTCACCGGCCACATCTCGAGGTAGCCTATCCATATGATCAGTTATTTCTCTATTTGCAAAATTATCTAGCAGTGCTTTGCATGCTTCAAATGAACCTTCTCTAGCAGCTAAAAATAAGGGTGTTTCATCCTTATCATCTTGAGCATCACGATTCGCATGATGCATTAATAATATATTTACAGCGTCAACATTATTGACAGCAGCAGCCCAGTGTAGAGCAGTCTTTCCAGAATTATCGGCAGCATTTATATCTGCGTCTGCTGTTATTAAATCTTCAACCATTCTTTCGATGGCTAATCTGGCAGCAAGTATTAAAGGTGTTGTACCGTCATGCATGCGAGCATTTAGGTTTGTTGCACGATTTCTTAATAATATTTGGAATACGCCCATAGCATCTGCAGCAACAGCGGCATGAAGTGGTGTTCTGCCAGTATTATCTTGACAATTAGCATCAGCACCAGCATCTAGTAATCGTTTAGTTGCATCCGATCGGGCATACCTAGCTGCTAAGTGAAGTGAAGTTTCTCCAGTCTTATCCATAGTTGCATTTAATTCAGCGCCTTGCGCTAGGAGATCAGAAATTACTTGTGCTGTTGCATCATCACTCGAATCAATATCGTCACCGTTATCAACACCACCACCACGAACTGCTGCCACCATTAAAGGTGTCATACCACTTGGACCACGTACGTCTACTTCATGTTTTCCATCTTGATGAGCGGGAGGTGTCATAATTGATGGTCGGCCATCGGCTACTTCTAAATGCTGTTGTGACCAAACTCGTGGATCTGCTTCTTCATAATCTGTAACAACAGTGTGATCACTCGAATAACCTTGATCACATACTCTAATTCTTTTTGGTTGGGGCATTTCAGATTCATCATCTGACCAATGTTGTGCATGACCCATATGTCCAGAATTTAAATTTCCATCGGAATCCATACATGCTAATGAATTATTTTTATTGAAATTTCTCATTTCCTGACCATCTGGTCTCCGTCTTGAATGGCGTCTCGGACCAGTCGCTGGTGTGAAAAATCCTTCAGGAAACCATGTTATACCATGCGTGCGTTTTCGTTGAGCTGTTACTAAAACTCCAAATAGAAGACATGCAAGAAAAACAAGTACGGCACCTAAAGCAACATATTTAACGTTTGTAGGACTATCAGGTACATCATCTTCACCGGGAGTATTCAAGCCTCGAACCCGATAAATGGGAAATGAACTCGATAAAGTATGTTTAGATGCTGTTGCTGCTAGGAAATCAGCTGCTTCAGCGGCACTGTTAAAACATTCATCACATTTACGATTATCAATTTCTAGAAAAACTTGTACACCACTTTGTCCCATTCTTTCCGAGAACGCTACATGATGTTTTCGCCCAAATGCAGTATCTTGAAGCCCACTTATTTCGGAAGTTCCTTTCCAAGCGTATATCATATCAGCACCCGATCTATCCTTTTTTATTCTCAATGTCGTACGTAATTGATGTCCCATATCTCTCAAAAATGGTATAATTTTTTCTTCAAATTGTATCTTATCCATTAGAACGACAACTGAAATTACACCATCTGCTAGAACAGGAGGTTCCTTTTCATTTTCACAATCCAATCCATCCCAATTACATTCAGCATTATTACAGCCATAGTCACATAATCCGTTTGCATAATGCTTTTGACAATAGGCATCAAAAACGGGATCACATGGTTGTAATTGCTTCTCGCAATCTCGACCATCAAATAAACACTGTGGGTTATTACATTCCTCATTACAAATTCCATCTAGAAAGACTTTCCAACAATCAATCGGTGCCGTACAATTTCCCCATGGATTGATACCCAATGAACAATCATTGCCATCAAAGTTACACGCGTACGTATTACACTCTTCATCACATTTATGATTTCCCTTTTTCTGTTGACATCCTTTTTTAATGCATTGTTCTCTTTGATATTCTAAATCTTTGGCATAAATACCTAATCCATTTTGATTGCTATCAAACCATCCTCGATAGGTTGGATCATATTTGTCACATGTTTTTCCAGCCCATTTTTCCGGACAGAAACATTCGAAATCACCAAGTTTATTTTCACAGGCAGCTCCCCTCTGACATGGATTAGGATTACATTCATCCAATATATCATATTCACAATTTGTACCACTTGTTCCGAATGGACAATCGCATCTATAACCGCCAGCATCTTCTATAACACAAGCTCCTGCTTTACATGGATTCGAATCGCAATCGTGTCCGGAAAATTCACAGTTCTTTCCATAAAATCCATTCGCACAAACGCAATGATGTCCAGATTGTTTTGTCGAGCAAGCTCCACCATTTTGACATGGTGAATTGGCACAAAAATCAACTTTATTCTCACAATGTCTTCCCATGTGCCCTGGTTTGCAATTACAATGATAATCGTTTACTAATTGTACACAATCTAAGGTACCGGCATTTGAACAAGGATTGGAAAGACATTCATTGATGTCACCTTCACAACGTGATCCAACAAAACCAGGAGGGCAGATACATTCAAAGCCACCAACTTTATCCATGCACGTACCATTGTTATGACAAGCTCCTAGAACACAATCGTCTTGATTTATTTCACAAATAATCCCTAAAGTTCCTGGTGGACATGAACAACTAAATTTATCAACTAAATCATGGCAAGTTCCTCCATTTTGACAAGGATTTGGTTTACAATCATCGATATTTAATTCGCAATTTTGTCCTTGGAAACCACGCTTACAAACACATTTATATGATCCTATTAAATCTTTACATGTTCCTCCATTTTGACATGGTTGCGATTCACATTCGTTAATTTCTTTTTGACAATACGAGCCAGTATAACCTTGCTGACAATGGCATCTATGTGAATTTCCAAAATCTTCACAAGTGCCATTATTACAAAGATGTTTTACGTTTACAGATTTTCGAATTGCAGCATCTTTACATGAAACCATTTCTACATCACAAAGTTTTCCTGTCCAACCAGTTGCACATGAACATTTGAATATATTTCTTCGTTGTATACAGCTTGCTCCGTTCTCGCATGGACTTTGAGAGCACCAATCCGCGTAATCCATACACTGTTTCCCTGTGTATCCATATGAACAATGACAAGTATACTCGTTTCCATTTTCATGACAAGTTGCACCATTTTGACAAGGTTGTGAATCACATTTGTTGATTTTATATTGGCAATTCGATCCTGTAAAGCCCGGATGACATGAACAACTATAGCTATTAATACCATCAATACAAGTTCCTCCATTCATACATGAACTTTCAGTGCAGTCTTCATCATTCGTTTGACAATTTATTCCCGAGAATCCTAACGGACAAGTACACGTGTAAGAATTAACATATTGATTACACGTAGCTCCATTTTGACACGGCATACTAGAACATTCATCAATATCTACTTCACAATGTTTCCCTTCAAACCCATCAACGCACAAACATGTGTAATCTCCAATTCCATCTAAACACGTACCACCATTTTGACATGGAAATGATGCACAATCGTCTGTATTTACTGTACAATCTCGTCCTTCATAACCTTTGGCACAGAGACATCGATATGAACCTGGTACATTTGAACATGTGGCACCATTTCGACATGGTGAAGATAATGCACATTCATTTATGTCTTCATTACAATATCGTCCAGTGTAGCCCAAAGTACAAGTACAAGAGAAATCTAGGAAGTTCGAACTCGGAGTACATTTAGCACCGTTATGACAACGACTCGAAGAACATGGATCCAATTTAGATTCACAATCAACACCAGTATATGGACCACGGCAAGCGCATTTATAACCATTTACTAAATCAATACAGGATCCATCATTCAGACATGGATTATGAATGCAATCATCAATATTCGTTTCGCAATTTCTTCCACTATATCCAGGCGTACATTGACAAGTATACGAGTTCAATCCGTCGCGACAAATCCCACCGTGTTGACAAGGATTTGAAGCACATTCATCAATATCCACCTCGCATCTTTTACCTCCATAACCTGGTGGGCAATGACAAATAAATTGATTTACTCCATCTTCACATCGTCCACGATTAATGCAAGGATTAGAAGCGCATTCATCGACATCACTGAGACATCGTGCGTCATAATAGCCTCGAGGACACTCGCATTTAAATCCATTTATAAGATCCATACAGACTCCTCCATTCGCACAAGGATCTGAAGCACATTCATTAATATTTACTTCACAATGAGTGCCAGTGTAACCAGGAACGCATTTACAAGTGTATCTAAACAAAATATAGTTATATAGAGAACGAATTACGATATTTATCAATTCAACTTACTTATTAATTCCATCTATGCATGTAGCTCCATTCCGACAAGGATTACTATGGCATTCATTTACATTAATTTCACAATTTGGTCCTGAAGTTCCGGCAGAACAACGACATAAATATCCACCAACTAGATCTTCACAATGTCCTCCGAATTGGCATGGATTTGATTCGCATTCATTAATTTGGATTTGACAAACATTTCCCGTATAACCAGGATCACATTGACAAGTGAACGAATTATCACCATCAATGCATTTTCCACGATGGCACGGTGATGATTGACAATCGTTAATGTTAATTTCACACGATAAACCCGTATATCCTGGCGGACATTCACATGTATAGCCAGCAATTGAATCATGACAAATACCATTATTTCGACATGGTTGTGAATGACAATCATCAATATTAATTTGACATCGATTTCCAGTAAAACCTAGAGCACAAGTACATTTAAAACCATTGATCATATCACGACAAGTTCCTTCATTTAAACATGGATTTGGTTTACATTCGTCAATATCAATTTCACATTGTGTTCCAGTGAATCCTATAAGAAAAAAAAATTTATTTTATAATAAAATTTATTCAGAAAACTTCAAGACTATATTTACCTGGCATGCAGACACATCTAAAAGTTCCAGGATCATCTAAACAGCTTCCTTCATTCTGACATGGATGTGATTCACATTCGTTAACATTAGTTTCACAACGTGGTCCGGTAAAACCTTGTGAACAATTACATGCAAATGATCCTGGTGTATTAACACAAATTCCATTATGTTCACATGGAGATCCTATCGAAAACAAAAATCAAATCAATTAACTTGGTTTTTTTTCTTCTAAATTAACATTTTAATAAAATTACCTTGATCACACTCATCGATATCTTCAGAACAATCAATTCCTTTGTAACCTGAGGCACATGAGCATGTGAAGGAACCATTAATTGGACTTGTATCACAAATTGCATCAGCATGACAAGGGTTTGATGTGCACGCATCATCTAAATGGCAAAGTAATCCAGTTTTTCCAGGAGCACAACGACAATAGAAACTGCCTACACCATCGATACAAGTTGCACCATTAAAACAAGCCGCTACCGCACAATCATCGATGTTTACACTACAATCTGGACCTGTCCAACCATTTACACAAATGCAAGAATAACTTCCAATTGTGTTTGTACATGTTGCACCGTTTTGACAAACAGAAGGTCTACACCAAAATAAATGAATATATATATATATTTTTTTTTGAAGACAAGAAGGATAATATTAAAAGAATTTACCTTCTTGCACATTCATCGACATCATTTTCACAATATTCGCCTGTAAAATTTGGTGGACATTTACAACGGTACGCGTTTACTGCATCAACACAGGTACCACCGTTTTGACAAAGATTTCCTGGACAATCATCAATATTCTCTTCGCAATTTTTACCTTGGAATCCTAATTATAAAAAAATAAGAACAAAACAAAAAAATTATATCAAATTTATTTGTGCTGACGGACATTCTATCTAGATTCTAAATCTAAATGAATATTGGTTTATTCATCCTCAAAAATGATACTAATTAAAAAATAAATTCCATCATTAAATACATTTTAATTTATACGCGTGGCAAACAATCGAAGAGCATATCAAGCCAATATAATCTCATTCTACAAGGGAATATAATAATCATATATATTTATCAGGAAAATCATATTGATGAGCATACGACTTATTCTATGAAAAAATCGTAATGTTAATAATCCACAAGTTGTAGAATATTGAAAAAGAACAATAATATCGAAAGATGAGAAAATTCAACAAGTGTATTTTGTTATGTTTCTACTTAATTAATCCAAAAATAGATGAAGTAGAAAACAGAAACAGAATCAATATGCTACTAACTAACAAAACATATCACACATGTCACATATTCTGGTCACATACGTTGAAAAATGATCATGTTCATTCCACTTCTACTATATGCTATGCTGGGTCTCAAATTATGTTATTTTTATACTTGGGGTTTTTTTTTATGCTTTCTTCAAGTATTGGAGAGGTAGAGAACATAATTCGAATAATTTCATTTCATCAACTAGAATTAACATATACAGAGTGAGTGGAGGAATAGGGTGGATAAGTTATCAAAAGTACGGTAGAAAAAGATAATGTCGGTATTCAAGTCCTCAAATACTTAAAAATAGAGATATGATGATTCTTGCTATGTTTTGTTGTATGATTTCAATAAAATATATCAGGTACAATAATAACAAAAATGCAAATGAAAATATCTTACAAGTTTTCTTTCTTTCTATAAAAAGCTTCTTTCTCTCATATACAAGTTTCTATCATTTAATATTGACATGTTACAATAAACATAATTTTTTGAAATATATTACAAAAATAATTATGTTGACTGATTCTGAATAAGTCCGTAGTACACATAAAGTCTAGCAGCAAGCACCAGTATACCAGGCAGTTAACCAACCCAACCAGCGAGTAGTACATATAAAAACAAAAAAATCCCGCTGCTTTGATTATATTTGCTTTGTTTTTATAACTTTTGAATTTTACTGTATATTTTTCTGTTTGGCCATAAACATAGCACAACACTAAATAACTACACATAACCGATAGAGTGGTATGGTATAAAAAAAAAAACCATTGCATAGCATAAGTGCTGACGACAAATAGAGGGCCAATACCAGCCCAATACACACCACCATGGAGAATTTTTCAAGCAAAAGCATTTCGTTTCCCACGGTCTCATATCTGTTAGTAGAGGAAGTCTGCCACGCCAAACCGGCTTTGTATGCCGAAGAGTGTGTTTACATAGAGCTTTATAAAAATGGTGAAATAATATCGGATTTTATTTTTCCTTCTTTTCTTAAGAATTGTATGCTAAAATGAGAAAGAAAACTAAATAATAAAAAAATGTTGCATACATATGCGAATGACCCAAGTAAAAAGTATGAAACCAACAAGAAGAAGAAAAAGTAGCAAGTCCATCATCATAAAATAAAAGATAAAAAAAAAACAAGAAGATAAGTTAAGACGATGACGACGAGAAGAAGCAAAAAAAAAAAAGTATACGATATAATCCAGAAGCTAACCAAACCCATACCAGGAGCTAGTAGCTGGAAAAATCTTTCTCTTTCGATATATGAATGAAAAATATGGAAAAACACATCCAACAATCCAAACTGCAGGAACATTTTTTTTTTTTTTGGATATTGCTTAAGATTTGGACAAAAGAGAGATGTGCAGTTACTTTCGAAGAAGAAATCATAGTAAATAGAAATAGAAAAATAATCTCAACTAGAAAATACTGAAAAATAGTTCTAATAAAAGTAGAAGGAAGAAATCCTCTACATGAAAAAATGAGATTTGTCTCAAAAAAGAAGAAAGATGAACGAATTGCAATGCAGATGAAGATTAGTGTGATTGACCATCACATAATTGCCAAAAAAAAGGCTAGAAAGAAAACATTCAAATCTCTTTTGATATTGTGATTGTTTGAAAGTTTACAATCACCGCATCATCATCACATAACACCGATGGTGGTAACATATACCTTGGCTTGGAAAACTTTAAAATCTTGATCTAGAAATTGGATTTCATTTTTTTCGTAGATTGCTCTTTCGTGATTTGTTCAAGTAACAGAAATGAAACAAGGTAAAAAGAAACCAGGGGTATTTTTTCAATCATCATCGATAAGGTTATGATCATTTCTTTTAAAAAATCCTGAAAACTATAACTAGTCTGTGCTGAGCCAAAATTGAGAATCAACAACTATGGTGGTTGGTTAAGACATGATTCGCTTTAAGCTAAATTGTTTATAGCCAATTTGATTTTTTTTTTTTTCAACCAAAATAAATATAATTTTTCCCATCGTACATTTTTGAGCCATAATAATATTTACATACATATATAAAAAAAAGCTTTAAATTGGCAAAGAAAAAAAAAAGTTAAATTGAAATTTCCAAATTAAAAAACATAAGTTATGTCTCGGATAACACGATTTTCTGTTTTATATGAGAATTTAAAATTTGATTTGATATTTCTTTTAGGTAAGTAGTGATTTGTGTTACAGTCTGTCTTCATTATTAGGAAAAGTTTGACACAAGATTTCAAGTAGTGGTAAAGTGAAGAGATATTTTCTATATTCAAATATATAACTATTTTTTATTATAGTTGATTATATTAAATAAATCTAAAACAGTAAAAGACGACTTTTTATAGCATCGAAACTATTCTTGGAAATTACTAAATAGGAGAGAGGAAAAAAAAGAAAAAAGGAAAATTTCTCAACTTTCAGCTATATTTTTAAAGTATAGTAAAACTAAAAAAAAAAAAATTGATATAGTCTTATTTAGAATGTTGTCCATACTTTTATGAATCATTAAATAAAAGAGGATTTATCCTGTCTTTCTTATGCCAAAAATATAAGAGTATACTAAAATGGATCTATAAATTGAATGGGCGAAAAAGTCATTACATTATTTATGTCGACAAAATAAAGACATTGATCGAATCCATCACAAATCGACATTTAACGACACGAGAGTTTCCCTCAGAGTCCTAAACATATGATACAAATCAAACGCTGAAAACCATCAAACAGAATCGTCCAACTTGTAATGGATTGTGTAGTGTTTCATCATGAAGTTTAGTTACTGGTCAAAAAAACTGTACAGTCCAGTTTCTGACCTTGCAGCAATTAAATTACCATTTGTTTTGATCTTTACAGAACTCCATAAATGGTTTTCTCTAATAGATGTACTTACGACATCCTATTTAGACTTCTTGCATGAAGTACTGTTGTCAATAAGCTTTAATATTTAATATATATAACAATTATGTAAAGTGTAAACAACACAGTTTTTTATTGAATTGAAATTGGGCCAACAAAATAGTATTCGCGAAAAGCGTTACACCTTTTAACTTCAATCTGAAGAAAAGTGCCGCCTTAAGATGTCATATGCTTATGGCGAACATGTTTTCTATTTCAAGTCACTTGCAGAGATTGGTTTAGAAGACGACTGAAAGATAATGATTTTGGTTTGAAAGGCAAACAACGTCCTGGTCAGGCAGTTAACGGTTGGTCGTCTTTACCGACAACAATTAATCAATTTAAAGCGAAAATTTCAAGAAAAACGAAAAGAATTAATATGATTTTCCAACATTCACACTAAATTCGAGTTGAAAAGCGAAAACGTATGGAAATGGCTTGACTCGGTCTTTCACCCTAAAAACCTCAAAGTTCTACAATGACGAGATAATGGCTTTTCTAGAAAAGAGATCATCCACTAGACATACAACATATTGTTTAATAAAGTTTATGTTTCTCAAGAAACTGACTTTTTGGACCATCCAATATAGATATATATACATATAATTTTAACGTGATGACCGGAGGCGAAATTACAAAGTTTAATTTTTATTTCATTATTCTTATTATAGATGTTTCTTTTTTTGTTCATCTTGTTGCTTGTTTTAAATGGCAACACAGTATTAGAGAAAGATATTTAGTTGGAATATAAAACGTTGAAACAGATATTCTCTATCTATAATAACCCCATGGGGGCCTCTTTCAATATATATATATATATATAAATTTAATATTTCTAGTCAGTAAAATATATTTTATATTCTTTTTTTTTTGTTTTGTTTTCCCCTGCGGTTTTCCTTAGTGATTAGCTATTGTGGTTGAATGGGGATATAAGCGATTTAAAATAATATATTAAGAAAAATATTTCGAGTAAAAGAATTTTTTGCAAACGCAGAGAAATATAAACGGAAATTCCATTATTAATAGAAAAATTTTTAATTTTCAAAAAAATCTTGTATTAAGATATATTCTAAAGCAAGGCTGTCCAACCCGCAGCCCGCGGGCCGCATGCGACCCAAAGCAAGTATCAATGCGGCCCGAAAATATTCAAAGTTACTGAAGCATGTCCATTTTTCTGCCAAGTGACAAACAACAGAAACAGAACCAGAACAGAAAGCTCTTTCGTTATGTAGTAAATTCTGTCTTTGTTTGCGTTGCTCGCTCAGCTACACTGTTCTGTTGTTTGTCACTTGGTGGCTTAAGTGAAGAATGAAACATGCTAAGTGTAAAATTAGAACCAACATGTTGAATGAACACCTTGAGAACTGCCTGAGAATTGCAACCACGTCAATCGAGCCAGATATTGACGGTTACGTTTCTCAACTTCAATGCCAAGTATCACATTCATTTTATGATATGGATTTTTACATAGTAATATGCTTGCGGCCCGAAACACCATGTCTTCTTCCAATGCGGCCCAGGGAAACAAAAAGGTTGGACACCCTTGTTCTAAAGTGTTATGAAATCTAAAGAATATCTATCATAAATAACGTTATTATTAGGCTTCTTGCGAAAGACGACTTCAAACAATTGATTATAGATATTTTTGCACAATTTTCTCATAGGAAATTTGAACACTTAAAGAACCATTTCCTTCTTTAATACCTTTTATAATCTGTTTATTATTATTTTTTTTGGCTTTGTAATTAATCAATTAATCAATTAATAAAAAGAAAATATAATTAATTTATCATTGTTACAAAAAAAATAGATGAATTTTCCGATTTATTTTACACTCCATCACATTAACCAATCATAATTGATAAAATTCAATTGAAAAATATAATTTTTCTAATGAGAAATAAATTAAATAATTTATTTTCATATTATTTTAAATTTATCAACACTTACCTGGTGGACATTTGCAATCGTATGATAAAATATTTGATTGTCGGCATGTACCGCCATTCTGGCATGGTGATGGCGAACAAGGAATATATTTTGATTCGCAATTTTTTCCAGTATAACCAGGAGCACACATGCATCTAGTAAAGAAAAATTAAATAAATAAATTATTATTTAAAATAAAATAAAATTTAATTAAAATATATTATATAAAATTATAAATTTGAATTTTTCATTTTGCACTATAATTAAGAAAATATTTTATTATCATCAAAGGATTAGTCCATTTTCATTGGAAGTGTTTATTGACCAAAGTATCTAGTTTAATAATTATTTATTATCAGTAATAAATAATTTATATAATGACGCTGTTTTTATTGAATCTTTCTTCAGTGGAATCTTGGTGAAATAATTACAAAATATGGAAACCATGTAATATTTTTTCACACACTACAATCACATATAAAATATTATAAAATAAATTATTGTGTGTCTAATCCTTAAAAGATCAGCAGTGGAATTCTGTTTGGGGCGAGAAGCGACAATCGATTGTCGCTTTCATAAATTAAATAAGGCAATTTGCCGCTTGAAAGTGATAAATTTGAGGCGGTAGATATTGATTTGTCATTTTCAAATAAAGCAATAATATTTTAAAAGCTTTCAGTTTCAAAATTCAATGTCGCCTTACAGCTGATATAATTTGTATAATCGTTGCTAGTACACCAGAGATTATATATTGGTTTTGTCACTACATTTGCTACGCACAGAAATAATCAACGCTATCTAAATGCACTAGATGCAATGGTCGGAATTGTTATCTAACTTTTTTGATAAATAAATTTTTATTTGAACTTTTGTGCTGAGTTTTATGAGTTGTTTAAGAACTAGAACCTAATCATCACGAAACTTTTTTATAGACATTTTTCTCCAAATACTTATACTATAAAAATTTTTGAGAATATTTATTTAAGGAATTCTAGGAAAAAATTCTATTAAAAAAAGTAACTACTGCCAACCAGACTCCAAAACTACACTCCCATCTAACTGTTCTCTGTCACCTAATTAAACTTTTATTGTGCGAACTGTTTCCAGAAAAGTTGACTATGAAATTTGTCCTTTTTCCTTCTTAATTTTTAAGATATACCGATTTGAATAAAATTTGTAAAACAGATTTAGACTATTGAGTCTAGGTTACCTCTAAACTAGAGTAAATTCGCAAACGAGGAAACAAATTTATGCATAATAAACACTGACATATCTATCATTATTTTCATTGGATTGTAAACTTGCTAACTACGAGTTCTCCTATCTATATACCGATTTTAAGTTTCTATATATGTTTAAATAAGAAATTAAAATTTAATTCAAATTTGTTATACATTTTTAACATAATATAATTACAAAAATTACATTCAATGTGAAATTTAAATACTATATATAGTTTTTCTTAACAATTTAATCGTTTCCATACCAAATGAATTTTTATAATGAATGTTGAACACGATTTTGATTCAGAACAATTTTTCAATTGTAATTCAATGCAATTGAAATATTGTTAAAGTTATATATTTATATATAATTTCAGTTATACTTAAAAAGTACATACTTTATAATTTTGCATATAAAAAGCCAATTATTGATATTTAAATAGAAAATTACGATTACCACTGTTCTGTCTACTGTCCTGAGCTGTTTCTTGAAATACTAAAGTAGCAATTTTTGGGTCTTATTTTCATATCATATATACAATATAAAATGTATAAAAACAGAACAACTCATCAGGACAGATTTATATACTTTTAAAGAGACCATCAGAAGCAAAATCTTTTAACGAATGTATTAAAATAAGAAAGAAGCGGGGCAGGCACTTTTTTTTGTCAAGATTAAACGTGATTCACAATAATAATAAAATAAACGAATGAGAATTTACATTATTTAAGAAAGCATGCTAAAACGGAAGTTGTGACAACCTCCAATTACAGGAAGAAGGGCAACAGAAATTATTTCAAAATAAGAAAAGGCTAAGTAAATTCTGTTTTTTGCATCTTTCGGAATTCATATCATTAAAAGAGAACACAAATCACACACAAGCACAGAGTGATTAATTTTAACAATTTAACTCTTGTGGAAATTTCTTATTATAGTACTTGATAAAAATTAAAAGACTTATTATATTTGATTAGGAAATAAATTATTAAAAATTAATACTAATTTTTTGTATGAGGAAAACTAAAATACTTGTTGACAGTTCTACAAAATTGTATCTCGACATTCGTTAAGTAAAAAAAAAAATTCTATCAAGATTTTGATTGGATTTTCTAGTGCCTAAGATCTAGTTGCTCAATCTCTATCTGGCTTTAATAGGAATCTAGCGAAATTTGATTTTTAGATAGTTCTAAATCTTCTTAAGAATTAAGTTAATATAACCTTTTTTTACATGATGATCTCAAAAAACATGGAAAATATTATATATTGTATTTCTTTTCAATTTATAAAAACCATATAAAATATGAAAAATACATAAAACCATCAATTTGCAAGCAGCTAATTAAATTAAAACATTTAGAGTTTAAAAAACCGACAAAAAAAAAATAAGAACATATTAATTCGTATGAATTTTAGCAACTGCATGAGGAATGTTCGTGTATAAAACGCATTCTAAAAGGTATCTTTTCTTAATTTTTCTTTCTTTCTTTTAATATTACATACAATTTTTTTTTGTTTTTTTGTTTTGTGTCTTTCAATTTTTATTTATTTTTAATTATGATAGCAATAAAATCAATTATTTTATTTCAATTTTATACATTTACGTATAAATGATGCGCGTGGAGCTATGTGTGAAGAAACTTTCATCGAACCTGTTTTGTAACAGTTTTTCTTCTACATGACCAACGTCGTATTTGATATTTTACAGGAAAAAAAGATATTTATTCAAATTATAAAAATTTATATATATATAGATTTTCAGTGTGTGAAAAAAAAAAATAAATTTAATAAAAATGTCCAATGAGAAGAACTTTTTTCCGAACAAAAAAGATATAAAAGTATCACACACAAGTCAACCAAAAAAAAATTTTAAATTATAAATATTGGATGGGCCAAAAAATCAGTATATTGATGATGACAAAATGAAGGCATCGATCGAATTCAATCGATGTTTAACGATACAAGAAATTGTCAAGAATTTTAACATATCGAAACGTTGAAAACTTCATTAAACGTTCAGAATTGGTGAATTTCAAAAGTATTGAGTTTCAACAGAAAGCTAGATCAAATACAAGTTTGTTTAGTCGACAAAAATTGAAATAACTTGGACATGCACTTTTTATGCATCCACCGTAATAGTCTTGACCCTTACATCATCAGACTATGATCTGTGTCTGTATCTCAAGAACTCTATTAATGGCGTAAATTTCATTTTAAAAAAAGCTTGTCAGAATAACTTGTGTATGTTTGTCGTTCAGAAAATTTTACAAAGTTTTACAATGACGGAATGGAATGGCTCTACCAGGAAAATAGCAAAAGATCATCGACCAAAATGGGCAATACTGTAACGCGGTACTCCGATAACGTGAATAACACGATTCAAAAATTGCTTAAAAACTATTTTATGAAAAAATGCTCAGGATTTCGTATAACTCGAAGAAATCCTTATAACGCAGAACATATCTTTCGCGTTATAGAAGATCCTATACTATATCTATTGTTAAATAAAGTTTCTATTTTCCATGAAAAATTTGTCTTTACACGTACATAGGCAAAAAACATAACAACTTTTTGTCCCATCCAATATATATGAACCAAAGATGAAAAATAGTTATAATTCGGTTCCGATAGATTTCTAGTTAACCCAAAGGTGATGGTAGCATCAAGCCAATACTATATATTTATATGGATTTTTCAAATCAAAAATCACTATTAGCAAGAAATGTGATATGAAAACGAAGAAAAATCACCAATTAAATAGTAAATTCGATAAAAATTTATGACTATAATAATTGTATGACTTTTGTCGATTTTGGTGCGCGCGGTCTTTGCAATATCCAAAAGCTATAAAAAATGCACACACCACCATCGTCGGTCGAGATTTAATGAAATAAGCCAACACAGAAATAAAGAAACCCGCCTGTTTATTGAGGCTATACTATAGTATATATATAGCGTCTTTTCTTAACAATTTTTTACCTTATCTTTCTTACTACTAACAATATATGTATATTTTTTTTTTCCTGTTCCTCGCGTATAACATATACCAGATCTCTTAGCTTTCTATTAATGTGTTTTCAACAAAACGCCCGTAAATGGTTAAACAATCGATTTAAAAAATAGATTTTTAAAAGACAGCTAAAATACCATCATTGTGGTTTTTTTGTTGCTTTTTTTTTAGTTTTAGTTTTCTATTTAACCTTTGAATATAGAAGGAGACTAAAAATAAAATCAAGAGAAATTTGGGCTATTTCTTATAGCTTAAGCTTAGAGGAGGAGATCGAGTGTTACTAATTCGTGCAAAAAATTAGGTTTTTTTCTGTGCAAAGATTTTTTTTGTTTTCGATTGGATTTTAGAGAAGAAAATAATAAATGAGATAATATATTAAATGAAAGACGACTTTTGTTTTAATTTGGTCATTTAAAAAAAAAGTTTCAAGTATAGACATTAATTATATATGAAGAAAAAAAAAACAATCATTTTTTTTTCAGTAAATTAACTTAAAAAAACCTTGTATTTTCCAAAGATATCAATTTGTTTTTAACCAATATATGTATTTTTTTTTTTTTTTTAAATTTAATTTACATTAAAAATCAATTTTTAAGAGCATTTTTTTTTTTGGTTCCAAACTTTATGTGGTAAAAATGAAAGTAACCTGTGAGCAGGTGAAGAAAAACTGGTACAAATTTGTTGAATATGTTAAAAAGGCAAACAATATTTAAGAAAACATAAAAAATCCCAATATTATTGGCTTTGATTATGTGAGACAATTTCGTCGTATTTATAATTGGTTAAAAATCTATTCATAAGAAATTAATGATCTTTTCTTTTTTTTTTGTTAAATGACATCAAATGTGTGTTTTAGCACAATAAAAAAAATAAAAAAAAATCGGCCTATAACCTAATATTATAAATCTATTCTGCAAATCTTATTCAAATTGATATATTAGTTTTTAAAATATGTATACTTAACTTAAACCTCTTAAACGTTCCAACGTTTCCTAATTCGCGTAAAAGAAAGTTATGCGAAAAAGAGATTTAAGTGTAAATCAACAAAACTTTATGAACACGCTTTTTTTTCCTACGACTATTTCTTTCTGCACTATCCAGATGGACCGATCTGACTGAAATTTAACATAGTATCGCATATTTATGTAATTTAAATTCGAAAAACGATAAAACTTTCTGGTCATTATGGATTTTCTTTATAACCACGCTCCCCATCGATCGATTTTGCTAAAATGCAATACATACCATAATCGAGTTATCACTTAGTAAATTTAATAAAAATTGGATAACGCGTTTTTGAGATACACGGACGGACGGACGGGCATAAATCGATATAACTTTTGAATCTCCAGAGATCATAGAGCATAAAAAAAATAATACAGATTCAGTCTAAATATCAAGAAATGATTATTGTTTTAAAATGTCAATTAATGAATGTAGTTTAATCAATCTTTTTTTTAACAAAACGATAAATATTTTTTTTTTAAATTATGAAATTTTTATAAAATTATGAAATTTTTATAAAATTATTAAATTTAATTTTAAAACGCTAAAAATGTATATACAAATTGTTATACATCATCGAACACAAGACTCGCAGATTTTATAAGTTTAGTAAAACAAAAAAAAAAAATACATATATCTAAAATACATAATTTCGATGTGATGCGAAAAACTTTTGCCACTATCATCGATTGGAAAACCGTTTCAAATCGTGTACTTCTCTAGGTAAAGATCTACTTCCTTCATCTTAAAAAAAAATGGTGTTATGTTATTTAGTCAACCATGAAAGAAATAGTTTGCTACACAATTCTTTTTGTAAGTTTAGCTTTCCTTATGATGCCGATCGGTTAATATACTTATATATATATATAGATATATACATCATAGATTGATTGGGTGCCGCTGCTATTAATGAATATTCTGATCAATTTTTTTTTATTATTACTATTACTATTATTATACAATTATATATATTTATTTATAATAGAATGGAATGAAAACCAATCACATGAACGAATAGGATCAATGATATTTTATTTACAGTGGAAGCTTTTAAGTTGATTACATTTTTATATGGACTAAATTCAGCTGAAATTGCCGAAAACTGGCTTGGAATTGATTCAGCGATTCCTCCATTTTCCATGAAACTTGTGGTTCTTTTACTAATAAACTCAAAACTACATTAGCTACGAATCTTATATAATAAAGCTATAAAAGTCAGCATTCTACAATATAAGGCGATAGTGATTATTACTTTGGTTATTTTCAAAAGTGATACCGTCAAAATAATGCTATTAGTTAGAATATCGCCTAAATATTATTTGAAAGTGACCTGTCGCTTCAAATTCAGGACTATCAAGTAAGAAATTGCCTTGCGTAAAGCATAAAATAGCCAATCGTTTGTCTCCCGTCGTCGTATCACAGAATTCCATTGCAGATCACTTTAGGAATTAGATTATCGCTGTTCTTAGATACTATATCCTAACTGAGATTTCACTGTATTTTCTTATTTACTACAATATTTTATGTTAGTTCTATTCTTCGTTTTATTTTATTCTCAATTGAGATTATAAAATTTTTTTTTTGGGAATAAAATGTAAATTTTGAAGAAATTCATTTAAAATAATAATTAAAATCAAATAATTACTTCTTTTCGGTAAATTATTTATGGTTTTAGAAGAAATGTTTTTATTTTTTTTTACTTACTGATATGATCCATGCGTATTAACACAGGTACCACCATGAACACAAGGATTTGTTTGGCATTCTTCAATATCTTCAGAACACGTTATACCTTTGAAACCATTTGGACAATGACATTTAAAATTTCCACCTGGAAGTGATGTACATGTTCCACCATTTCGACAAGGAGATGATGCACATAAATTTTGTTTTTCACAATGTTTTCCTATATTTAAAATAATAATTAATACAAATTAGTTAAGAGAATATATATATATTAAGAACATGTTCTTGTTGTTTATGATAAATACCTGTATAACCGACAGCACATGAACATGTGTATTCTTCTAATGATTTTAGATGGCACGTACCATCATTTTGGCATGGTGATGAATCACATGCATTTTTAACTGGTATCTCACATAATGATTCTGTAAAACCGATTGGACAACGGCATGCAAAACGTGGTGTACCATCACGAAATGTTACCGAACATGTTCCGCCATTTTGACATCTTGGTCCAGGTCCAGTATGACATGGATTTGGATATTCACAGAAATCACCGACATATCGTGATGTACAACTGAAAAAAAAAATCGAGTTTTATTAGCTTTTAAAATTCAAATCAAAATTTATACGCATAGTTATAAAATGTTACAAAATAAGTACAAATAATGTATAGAGTTGCCTTTAATGTTTTCACATTTTCCTTAACAGGTATAAATATGATCCAATTTGATTACAAATATGGATGTGTAAAGACATTTTCTAAATTTTTCATTTAGTTTTTAAGATCATTCAAAACAAATCAAACCAAATTAAACATTAAAAATTGAAAATATTTTCACGTGCGAACATTTTGTCCAACGTTTATATATTTCAACAAATGGAATTAAGGAAAGCGAAAATATGCCATAAAGTCGCAAATTATTTCAATCTTGTTTAAAAAAAAAATATATAAATAAATGATTAAAAGAGCCGATCGATATTTAAAGAAAAACTGGTTGAAATTTCATCGAAGAAAAATACAAAATACAAAAAAAATATGTATCTTCGCGTAAAAAGATATCGAATGAAGATCAATAAAAATTTCTTCTTTTTTTGTTTTACGTTTTACCTTATTAAAATTGAATTGCTTCTTGAAAAGTTAATGTCTTTAAAAAAAAAAAAGAGCTTAATTTTAGTCTTTTCATCTTTTAGTTTGTTAATTGATGCCACTAAGAAAACACTATAAAACTTATTCGACCCCAAATAAGTAAAACGATTATTGTGAAGAATTCAAATAATATTGTATTATATGTTATAAAACTTGTAATGATCAAAGTGTAGTCCTTGAATCAGTAGCATTTCAAGATTAAATGAGCAGATCTTGATTTAAAGAATATGATTATGAAGATGATTTTTTGACCAGGAATTAAAAGTAAATTTTAAACAATAATGTTAATGATATCTATCTTATAAGTTAGGGTTCAAATTCAAGATATTTCTTGTAAGCCATGATATACCAATATTTAGATAGCTTCTTATCATATATCCAAACCTTAAAAATATAAGTTGTTGATGCTTTCATTTTGAGAATCTTTTGGATAACAGATGTAGTATAAAATCGTAGAAAACATATATCAAAATCACAAATATAAATCGAAAACGGTTTTTTTAAAATAAATAAATTCAATTTTCCGAAATGTATAAGTCGAGAAAGTGGGCTAAGGCTTCCAAGTTAACAAATTTCAATCGCATAACTTAAAAAACTATCAAAAGTTCTACCAAAGATATAAATGAGTGAAGATATGTAAAACATGTAAACATGAGTAAACTACATTAGATCTTATGGAAAGAACTTTTAGGAGCTTTAAATTCTTTCCATAAGACCTAATGTAGATTAATTATGTTAAAAAACGCTTTTTAGAACTTTACATACCTTATTTTAATTAATATCTTTGGTTCCACTTCAGTAAGAGTGAAATCGCAGTTATATTGACACAGGATTTTTTTTTTGATACTACAAATGAATGACTTTTGAATAAAATGTATTTTTTATGTGAATAAATATTAAAAATAGTTCCAGAAAAAAGTACAAATCAATATTTTCTAGTGATTTTTATGATCAGAAATCCTTCGGATTAAATATATTTTTCAGGTTTACTGAATGAACTCCATTACTGACTTGAATATATAGCCGAGAAAAACATAATTTGATATTAAAATGATAACTTTATTGCGGTTTTTTCATACACATAGGTATAAGAAACATATAAAACATAAAATACAATTTTTTTTTTTCGTTTTCAAAATTAGTATTCAATATCATGATGATGAAATGAAAAACCTCAAAGAAGAAATATCTCGAGATAAAGAGTACATACAAGTAATTTTAACCGTGTAATAAGTGTGCAATTGACATCTCTTGACCTATTCTTCTTTCGCACCGACCAGAGGTTGATTGAGGTTTAATATTGTATTATATATGATTCGAAAATGTTGAATATTGATATAATAATAATATCACAATCATTATCTTATATGTGCAATAGTAATCAGTAATAATAATAATTGAGAAAAATTTTAAAGTTCTATCTCCAGTTTTTAGAAGAAGACAAAAACTTGAAGATAACTTTTCTCCTTTGTTCGAATTCATGTGATTTATATACAATATTTTTGCCTTTAAAATAAAACTAACCGCAATCTAGTTTATAATACAATATATTGTATTATTGAATATCAAATGCCATGATGTTATTTACCTCATCATCCATAGTCTATCTATATGTTACCAGAATTTACATTTCGAATAACGCAGAGTGTATATCCAAAGATTTTCTTTGCCAATGCGGTCATTATACAATTTAGAATGGGAATTAATTAATCTCTGATCTATATGATAAGGTGTACCTTAAATGCTTGCTTATATATTTTATTTTCAATAGTGTTCAATAAGGAAGTGTTTTAAGAATCGTTTCTTCATTCATTTCCTTTTTTTTGTTTTTTGTCCTGGTAAGGTCCTTTGGAAAATCAAGCTAATAAAAAAATATTGTTTGATTCTGTAAATTGTCGCTATAGTGTCACAGATTTGTAGTGGTAATAGGCACATCCAGAAATCCTCAGAGCAGATTAAATGAAGATTCTTCTAGTCTGAACAGTTTATAAATTGATCTGCTGGATATGTGAAACTAAGTACCGTCATATTTTATTTTAAATAACGCAAAAAAAATATATTTATGTCAAAAAGTGGGAAAAAAAAATCAACTTTGACATTTCCATTTATTCTATACTAGGTAAAATTTACCCAATCCTATTTTAGTGGCTTTCAATATCAAAAACAACTCAAAACTATTATTCAGATGCATTGTGCTGAAGGTTCCTTCAGGTAATCTGTTTTTTCATGAAGGCACCTTAACTCTAACCGACGAGGACTACCGAATACAATTTTTCTTACACAATGTAATTTTGTTTTAAGGGACTTATTAAATTCCCAAGAATTAGAACTTAAGAAACCATTAGATTCTAATTGGTATTTAATTAAGTTATTGAATACGAAAACCTTGAAAATACACCTATCCCCCGGTTTACACTGAAGACAGATTCGTCAGAAAACTGTGTAAATCGAAAACGGGCAATTCAAATCAATAATAAAAAAAAAATAAAAAGAAGTGGTATGTGATCGTAGCGAAATTGTGCAATTCGAGTGGCGTGTAAATCGAGGATTAGGAGTATATTATCCTCACTAACCATGATCACTTTTATTCTTCTTATTATTGAAGGAAATGTCTTACTTAAGCGAAAAAAAAAACATATCAGAGGACAAGAAAAAAAAAACACTGTCGACAAAGTTTGATTTATAAAACCGCCAAAATGAGTATATTATTTTGTATTTGTAATAAATAAAAAATTAAAGAACATGCAAGAAAAAAAAAGAGCAGTATTTATATATAAATATATGTTTTAGTTTGTGGTCTTATCGTCCCACAGGTATTGAATATCAAATTGCAGAGCAGAATGTCAGCTCGGCATTTTTTTTCATGCACATTGTCAATGATGAGCTCTTTAAAAAGGGTTATGAAGGGTTTGTTTGTTTCGTTTTTGTTTTACTTTTTTTATTAAATAGCCCGCATAAAAATACACTTGAAGTAATATGTATTGATTTATCAAGGAAAACCGAAAATACATTTAAATAACAATAAATATTCTATTAAAATATTTTTGGTATTCAATTTTATATAGTATACAACCGTTTAAGTAAATATTTTTAGAAGATCACATTTTTAAGATTCACTATAACTCCATTAGTTAAGATCCTTAACCTTCCAGTTCTCTATTTTTAATTTTCTTTAAAAAATGATTTTTAATATTGTCAGTAACACTACCACAATGGCTTCTAATTCTTTTAAATGAAAGTTATTTACCGACTCTGGCGTAAATGAAACATATCAAAATCTCTTGCCTCGGCTTTTTTTTGTACAGAAAACTCAGAAGTTCTATAGTGATTGAGATAATTAAGTTGTCAGGAAAATGGCAAAAGTTAATCGACTCAAATAGACCGACTATTAAATAAAGTTTTAGTTTTCTATAAAAACTTCTCTTTTATTAGTTGTTTGGTCCATCATCATGCAGAAGTTTTAAATTTCTATATGACATACCTAAGGTAAGAAGGGGTTAGCTATAACTTGGACCTAACTACGGTGCTGACCTTCATTAGAAGGACTAACCGGTTCGTGGAAGAGACCTAGCCTCTCAACCAACCTTTTATGAAGAGGTATAATGAGGACAGTAAAGCCTACGTGCGGGCTTAATACAATATAATACCTGAAAAAAAGAATAATTGGTGACATTCACCATATTATTTATATTAATTAAATTCGCCTTTTCTTTAATATGCAAAAAATTTAATAAAATAAAATTTCTTTTAAAAATGATAAATTCATTTTTGGCTTGAGGATAAAAAAAAACCTCATTATCAATATTTATATGTGTTCTTAATTACCTCCAATGATATATTGATAGTTTTTAATCATTTCTTGAAAAAGAAGACTATTGACCATGTGTAATATACACCAGGTAATTTCTTTAACATTCAATTTATGTAGGTATATCCTCGTTGGTGGATTAAAAACAAAAAAAAACAAAATAATAATAATGATGAAGATGATGTTTTGGTGGAAGACGAAAAAATTAAAAAAAAAATATAAACATAATATCGCAAACAAATCATATAAATTCATAATAATTGTTTGTTATGCGTGAATGCGTTAAATTTGTATTCATTTTCTTCAAGTCTTTTAAATTACAAGAAAGTCCGTTAGACATGAAGAAAAAACAACATAATTCAAAGAAGAAGAAGGTATAATTATTTTAATAATTGCATTCAATTAGTTTCGAAGTCTTTATGATTTGTGCGATTCTGGAAAAATCATAATTTGGCCTTTTTTTTCTCCTATAATACAAATAAGTATGTTGCTGTATATTTTTTCTAGATTTGTCATATAATAAAAAAAAAGTAACCATTTAATAATTACATATGCATAATTTAGATTTTATTTGCCCTTTAGCAAGAACGAAAGAAAAAAAAAAGTTAATGTTATACAAAATCTCGAAATAAAACAAGAATTAAACTAACTGGTTATGTTTAGTAGTTTGATTACTTTGCAAAGGGTGTCCCGAAATTCACGCAAGATTTGAATATTACGCCATTTGTTATGTAAAATGTTGCCAACGAAAAAAAAGGACAACGTGAGAGCTGACAGTTCAGGGCTATTAAAGCGCTACACGAAGGAACAATATGTTTTCATTGTTGAGCAATATTTTAAAAATAATGAGTCATTTCCTGGTCATGTAATTTTCCGTTTTGGTGTCCAGAATTGGCCGCCCATTATATCATGCCGTCGAACTCCTTTCTTTGGAGTTTTTTTTAAATCTAACGTTTATCCCAAGAAGACTACGACCACTCACGCCTTGGAGGAGGAAATTGAACGCTGTATCAACGAAATTCCACATTTATGCAAACCGGTCATTTAAAATTTCAACAAAAGAGTGCGTATGCGCCAGCAAAGTCGTGGAGTCCATTTACCCGATACCATAGATAACCCTATAATACTCTATACCTTATGAATCAATAAAAAAATTACAATTTTTAATTATAAGACTGTGTTTTCTATCAAAATTACTTCTTGCATGAATTTTGGGACACCCTTTAGTTACAATATAAACGAGATAGAACGAAATATTTTAATAGTCATGGAAATTATCTAAGAAAATTTAAATTATATATAATTAATACCTATAAAAAAAACTAAAGATTTTAATATCTACTTAAAATGTAATATAAAAACTAAACTATTTTATAGTATACCATTTAAAAATGTTCATTATTCTAACTATAACAAGTTTTTAGTGATTACTTTTGGTTTTAGTGGAAAAGATCTTTAGAATATGTCTTAATATTTATTGTGTGATACATTGTTGGCACACCTTTTCTCAATGTTCTCTTCAGACTATTATTGTGCAAAAAAAAAAAAGATATAGTATGAAGGATTCTATAGTACATGTCAAAATAAATATTTAAAAAATACAAATGGGAAAATATAAGGTAGTATTAGAAGTCATCTTATTAAATAAATAACTTCCAAGAAATTGAAATTCTTCAAAAAGTATAATTTTTGAAGAATGCTAGTTAATATCTTAGAAAAATTAAGAAGCTCCCTCACTAAGAAGTTTCATTTGAAAGAACTACATGCCAATAACGGACGATAACGAAACCTTCCACCTGTCGGATCCTCGTGTAGTTTATATCACAATTAGTTTGTTTTCGAATATCTTTAAAAATGTTCAAAACTGCGATAACGAATCACGATTTTACCACTCAAAATACTAATCAAATTCATATCTGTAACAGCGACAATCTTATGACGATCTACAGCTTATTATTTTGATTATTTATCAAGAAGAGAAATATGCATGTATATTTTCTTATATAGTAAATCTATTTGATTGTAAATTTGATTATATGTTCTGGATAAACATGAAAAACTGTTGAACCGATTTTCATGAAACTTGAAATGTATATCGTGAATAGAAAATCGGTCTACGGAATAAGGTACATGAGTATGTAAAGTCAATTTTCAACACTTGATTTCGA
Source organism: Xylophagus ater (assembly GCA_963422695.1). Lineage (NCBI taxonomy): Eukaryota > Metazoa > Arthropoda > Insecta > Diptera > Xylophagidae > Xylophagus > Xylophagus ater. The sequence continues at coordinate 8,710,113 of OY730478.1, forward strand.
TATATTAAGATACCAAGCAACAATCTCGTGTCATTAAAGAGTCTGATATTTTCCCTATTCAACATTTTATATATTTTAATTTTGATAAAATATTTATAAAAACTATCATAATTTCTTAAAAATGACGATTAAAAATTAATTATTCATATTCGGATTAAATTAAATCGATACAAAAAATATTTTGTTCCACCAAAAAGTGAAATTATATTTCTCACCGTTCACTTTATCCAAATATGATTATTAATTAAACGCTTTTGAAACGTTAATATAAAAAGTACACCTCGTAAAATGTTTAAAATATAAGTATATATAACTAACAGTAGCGCGCAAATGAATGTTTATTTTACAGAAATTGTCATAGATGTAATATTATTTTGTTTATCTTCTATACAACTATATATATATATATTTTTCTTCATGATGTCGATCCCAGTTTTAATATTACAAACGTCACCATATTTATATAATGAACCAAATTTATATACGGATTAAGCTTGTTGCATGTTGCAGTTGCTGTCATTTTTTTTTCTCCACATTATAATTTTAGTGTGTGGAAAAACATTAAATGAGTAAAATGCGCCAAAAAGACTTAACAAGTTGTATTTAATTATATATTTTAAAGTATAAAATATGTGCAAAGAATATAACACCATAATTATGTATATAACTTTAGTATATATATTGACCATAAAAATATGTTTTTAGAAGACATATAAATTCACTGAAAATATTATAGATACTTTTTAAAGAGAGAAAAAAACAGAATAGTCAAAAAGTTACACATATTGAAGAAAAAACATATAGTAACTGAAAATCGGCCAATAGCCGAATTTTTGATGCTCAATGGTAGAAATGGGACTCGTAGTTAACAAATCTATAGTTCAAGGAATTAACTCCGTAAAAGAAACACCAAAACTACTAATATTTACAGGTTTTTTCTCCATAATTACGTCTTTTTCAAATTCGCTTAAATTCACAGGTACGCTGGGCCTAATAAAAGCTCTTGCAAAATTTTATTGAAATCGGTATATAAGTTTTTAAAATACATTGGAAAAACTTAATGAACAGGTTCATTTTACACTACAACTAGTTCTTTCTCCACTATTCTTAGGCCGATTTCATTGAAATTGAACATGGTATCATTTATGTAGTTAATCAATATAATTAATTTAAACAAAATTGCTTCACAAATGGTTCAATTAAATCCGAAAAACCATATAAAAAAAAACAAAACTTTCTGGTCTTCCTGGTTTTTGCTTAATAACTTCGCTCCTCCTCGGTCAATTTTGCTGAAATGCAATACCAAACCAAGTTAAGGAATAATCAACTCACATTGTAAATTTCATCAAAATCGGATAACGCGTTTTTGAACTATCTTGTATACCAGGGGTGGGCCGGATCCGACCCTTTTGCTTACTTTATCCGGCCCGCTGAAAAATCCTGCATGCAATTTTTTTAATCTCTTATATGCGATTTTCATCATCTTTCATTAACTGATTTATTTAATGACCATTAATTTAGTATAATGGATCATATTTCTTTAAAAATTACGAGACATATTTTACTGGGCACAAATTGTTCGCATATACACCTAAGTAAGACAATTTATTATTACTATTATCTTTTATTAGCTGTCAAATTTTTCTGTCCAAATGCTTTAAAATGATACTTATAGTGTTTTTGTCAAAAAAATTTCTTGGACAGGGAAACTCCACCCAAAAGATTCGCGTGTGCACAGCGTACGCGGTATAGTCCTCCGGCCCGGCAGACATTTTGAAAATTTCATTTTGGCTCGCGCTTAAAAGTATTTGCCCGCCCCTGTTGTATACGGACGGACGGACGGACATTCAGAAATCGATATAATTTTTGATTCTCTACACAGCCTTAAAATACCGTTAAAATCTTTCTACCATGATTATTTCGATGTGTTACATACTTGTGACAAAACTAATATACCTTCTGGTAGTACCAACCATAGAGCATAAAAGAAGTCTAAAAGTTACAGAAAAAAAGCACATTTTAACTAGCGAGATTCGGTTCTTCATTTTCATTGTTGTTGTTGTTTATCATGTTTATATTGGATCAAGTCATCAGAAAAACCGAAAAAGCAATAAAGAAGTCAATATATTTATATTTTTGAAAGAGTTTTTGAACTCAAGTTGAATTTCAATTTGTCTATAATTCGATTACACACTATACTCTCTCTCACTATATGCATCGTATACTTTATATAACTACATAAAAGAATACACAAAATTTTAACCGCAATAATATTGTAATATGTAAATGAAAACATAAGCTTTTATGATATTTTAGATATATATTTGTAGTATATGACATTCTCCGGATTTAAATAACTATATTTTGAATAGCGGATTCAAACTTGTGGGAAACTTGTATTATATCAATGCCATAACATTGTTGTTGTTTGAACAATAAAAATAAAAAATATATGTTATAATAAAGATAAAAAGTAACAAGTGTCTAATAATTTCAATTTATTGGACCATATGAAGAGCATATGTGTTTTTAAGAATAATATCAATTATTGTTTTTGTTTCATCACACAGTTTTTATGCCCTATGGTAAAATATTAGAGGAGGATATATTTGGGTATTGTCATTACATTTGTAACGTAAAGAAATAAAAATCATTGAAGAACGATTTCAAGCCACTAGATGTGTAGAGAGAATCGTAAAGATATATCGATTTATACATGTCCGTCCGTTCGTGTCTACACGATAACTTAAAATTGTGTTGTTTGATTTTAATGAAATTTTGAAGATAAGCTGATCATTCCTTAACTCGTATTACATTTCATCAAAATCGGCTAAGAGCGAAGGTATTTATAAACCAAAAAAAGAAAAAAAATGGAGATGACCATAAAAAGTCTTATTGTTTTTCGAATTTATTTTGATAATTTGTGCAGCAATTTCTATTTTAAATTAATTACATAGATTGACTATTTATAAATGGACGATTTTAATAAAAATCGATCTAAGGACAGAAGACTTATAAAATTTTGTCGTTTTATATTTTTTCGATATACTTCAAAACCTGATAGATTTATGATTTAATTAGTTCAAAGAAGACGAAACAAATTGTAGGCAAAGAAAAATAAATACATGAAGAACCGAGCCTGGATTTGATCCAGGATCTCATCAGCTTCTAGAAACGAGGTCTTTACCGACTTGACCATTCAACACTGTGATTATCGATCTGTTCATTTGCCTTTTCTAACTAAACATTATTCAAACAATACAACTGTTATTCGAAAATATAACAGCTATTCTATAACCTTTCAATTGCTATGCCAATCATTTTGTATTAACAACTATTATGAAACTAATACAAGTACACCAAATGTGCTGGTTGGGATCTTTATATCACTTCTCTAAATCTTTCATAAACGTTGACATTCATGCAAAATACCAAGAAAAACTGTCCTTACTCCTACAAAATATTATTAGTTTTAGTTTTTATTGAACGACTTCGAGTTCCATTTCTCTATCATAAAATATCAAAAAATCGACTATATGCCGATTTTAAATTTCTGTTTTGTATGTGATTTATTAATTTAGTCCTTTTTTTTGGGAAAATAAAAACATTAAAATTAATATAATCTTAATGATTTTAAAATCAATTAAAAGTTTTTAGAAAAAAAAACGATACTATTCAAAATAAAGTACTTTTTATGAATATGAAATTGTTTTTATACTAAATAAAATATTACACGATATTTAAATAAACATTTATTGTTCAAAAGTTCGTGTTTTACACACACACACGCCTGGTTCAAATAATGTACATTATTATACAAGAAAAACAAAAAAAAAATAGAGTTGATCGCCTTTTTGTAAAATGCGCGGATTCCTGTGAGAAAGTAATTTTTCTTCAATGGGTGCGCATATATGATTAGAAAAGACACGAAAAAAAAATAAAATAAATAAATAAAAAATTAACACACAAGAGGAAACACTTTTATAATAAGTACCATATACCGCAGTTGTGTAAATAACATCTTTTAGAAACAGACATATATTATTTTATCTTTCTAATAAGAGACTTTCTTTTAAAGGCTTTTAATTTGTTGGCTTTTTTTTTTCTTCATTGCATTTACTTTTTAGCAATATGTAAATAAGAAAACAAATTTTCTGTACTAGTTTTTTTTTTTTTTCTTCTTTTTTTTTATAAAAGATAGTAAGAAGTAATGACTCATATTTTAAGACTTTACCTGTCCATAAATAACATATATATATATATCTAACTTTAGAAGAGACAATCAATAATGAAATTGTTATTGTGTTAAGCTATTATTACAATATTATTGCTGATTACAAATCTTGTCTTCTTTAGAAATATGTAATTTTTATATACGCGGATCTTTGATCAGTTTTTAGAACAAGAGACCGCCAAATCAGGTTGACCAGGAACAAAATAAAAAAAAAATAAAAAATTAAATAATTATTAATAATAAAAGAATGTCGGCCAAAAAATGTTAAAAAGAATAATAACAAGACTAACAAAAAACAATAACATCAACTGTTCGATATTTCTATTCGTTTTAAGACTTGAGACTTGTTTTTTTTTTTCTTCTTTGAGGATAACCTTGTGAAGTTTTTTGGCAATACTATATAGTATATGCATTAGCGTGTTTTGAACACCTTCTATGCATACTAAATTACGTGGGAGTACAATTTTATTATTTGTAATTCGGGTTAATTTTCATAAGAGTCATGTATTTTTACTATGATTTTTTTTTTGTTTTCTCAATTTCGTCTTTCACATGTCATATATGTGAATTATGAGGTTTTTTTTATGATCACTATTATTATATAGATTTAGTATTTATTTTTTTTTATATATATATAAATAATAAATGGAAAGTAAAAATTTATTCAAAAAAAGAAAAAAAAAACATGAATTTTGACACTGAAATAATTTATTATAAAATTACCGATTGATATATTTCCAAGCTTAAGCAATATGAAAAAAAAAAAAATTTTATATTTATTATTAAATATCTTAATCCAAAAAAAAACAAGCTATAGTGCAAAACCACTATTGAAACTTCTATTCGTATGTTCAAATCACGTTACCTTCTAAAAATGTGGTAATACGTTTGTGAGTTATCCTAACTGCAAATTATGAGGAAAATATGTAAGCAAAGTTTGAAAATCGTATCATTTCATACAAATAATCTGAATTTTGTTCGGCAGCTACCCCAAGTTGTAATCGGATTCAATTGATTTTTGGACACAACTCTTCTTTCATTGAACAAGTGTCTTATGCCAAATTTCATTGAAAGCGGTCCATAAATAACGTTACAATACCATGTAAAAGCATAAAAAACCGAACTTTTGTTCGGCGGCTACCCGAAGTTTTAATCCGATCAAACCCAACTTCTGATAGAATGGTTCTCATGAGGAGGAAACCGCTCTTACCAATTTTCATGGAAATTGCTTCAAAAATACGGCCGCAATCTTGTACACGACAGACGGACCGACAGACAGACGACAGACGGACATTGAATAAAAATGATTGCAAACGATTTAGAATCTTATAAAACGTGGAGATTTGCAAAAAAAACAAAATTTTTTTTTTTTTTTCGATCATGATTTCCGTAACTATATACTTCGTATAGAAGTTAAAAATTTAATTCAAAATAGTTCCTCCAGTACCGAAAAAAAAGCTTTAAAAAAATGAGCTTAAACAAATCATTTGTGACGGAAAAAGAATGCTTTTTTGATGGTTGATTAACCAAAAAAAAACAAAAAGAAAAAAAAAACATGAAAACAACATAAAGTTTATGTTGTTTTCTGTGAGCTCATCAAAAAAAAAAAAACAAGTCTAATAATAAAGTTCATTGACTACTAAAATAGTAAGTGCCTTGTATATTTTTTTCTTTATGTATTTATGAAATTAATAAAATCAGAATAAGTGTTTTTCATTTCACGTATTTTCTGCCTAAAATTTCTATAAAGAAGACTTTAAGAGTTTAGGCTTTATCAAACACTGGTCAAAGGAATTATCGAATCTTCACATTACTAAAATCCTTTTTATTACTCTAGTTAGCTCTATACTGAAATATCTTTCATCCAGGTGTAATCTTCCCCTGCAAGTTCCAAATGAGTTAATTGGAATCTGTTCAAAAAAAGATTCGTACGTTATGCATTAAGAGACCTTCCTTAGAATGACCCCTATTTATTGCCTTCATATGAGAATAGATTAAAATTGATGATTTTCATAAAGGCAAAAATAACGTGCGAATAAATCCGCGGTCACCTGCTAGTACAGTATAACCTTTAAAGTGGTTTGGGTCACTAAAACATTAAAGAAAAAGTTAGTTATACTTTTAAGAATTCCATTTTTAAATTGTCCATCCATCTCAGTTAATCTTAACCAATTTTGAAAAAAATATAAAATATTATAAATTTTATAGTGGAGACGCGGCAAATATTTCTCACTTCCAATGCTATTTTAAGATTTAAACAAAAATTTATCATCTTCAATTTTGATTGTTATATGATTATTATTTCATTTTTATTATACACACCGCCAATGTGGTTATTATCTACACTTAATCGCCTTTTAAATGCATTAGGTGAACCGCATATACCTTGTGGAAGAAGCTGGAGTTTAAGAGCCCTAATAATAAGGATGGATAGTAGTTTTCAACAATGACCTTATAACAAACCAAATCCATCAGATTAAGAGTTGATTTTGTATAGAAAACTAGATTGTATTGTCTTTTTTTTTCAATTAAACACATTTGTGGTCACCCTTATTTCATATCGTAACCCCGAAGCGTCAATTCTTCTAATTTCTAATGATTTAAAGAAAATTTCTTTAGGAAACTATATATATATATATAAATATACGTCATGTTGTTTTTTTAGTGATAAAAAGGTTGACTTTTTATATATGTCGTATCGTAATAGAAAAAACCTGTCCATGACGTTAACACAAAGTCACTGACCGCGAATGTATTCATGAAAGAGGTTTTACTGTACTGCATACATATTTTTAATCTTTAAATTAAATTTTTAATAACAAAGACTATTGACCACAACAATTACTTATGAAATTTTAAAACCTTGTAATTGAATTGACCAATTTTTTTTTATTGACAATTTCATATTCAAAATATTGAAAATCTTATCGATGAGAAAATTTTCTGAACATATTTAAAATTTATTTAATTTGAACAAGTATAGAGACCCTCGAAAATTTGTTACAAGTTTATATTTCTCTCGAAATGTAATAATTTTCATAATCATCAAAACTATGAAAGTTATATTTCGGCACTTAAGGGGATTAATATGAATTTTATCAAATGTTTACATTATAATTTGTTGATTATATTTTAAGAAAACAAATGAAAATATTTAACATTTGATGGTCCAAAAAGTCATTGCGTTGTTGATGACGACAAAATAAGGAATTGATCGAATCCAGAATCGGTGACTTACAAAAATGTTGTGGTTCATCATGATAATGATGGACTAGATACAAGTTTTGTAACTCGTCAGGTTGGCTGAAGAGTTCTTTTGATGCCTCCACCGTATAGTCTTGACCTTGCATCATCTCTCACTTGTTTCGACCTCTAAAGAATTTCTTTAATGGTATCTTAATTTGAGTTTAAAAGAAGCCTGTGAAATAGATTAGTTTCAGTTTTTCGCCTTAAAAAATCTAGAAGAGTTCTACAGTGACGTGATAATGGGTCGTCACATCGACCAAAATAGACAATACTACATAATATGATTATTGGCTTGGAAAAATTCGTCTTTCCTTTACACAGAAAAAAAAACGCAACAAGTTTTTGGTCCATAATTTAAATCTTCAGATAAATGCAGATAAATTCGTCTGCGGGATAAAGAGTTCTACTCGCTCTTCTACTCTAAACGATGATTTTTAATGAATTTCAAATTTCTTTATTGATCTAATAAATATAATAAAATAGAAGAAAAATGTATATTTCTAGGAAGACGAAAAAAACCAAAAAGAAATGATTTTTATCTAGTTTTCTGTTCATTTAAAATCTTTATAAAATTATTGTCGTTATCCATCATTTAGGTGAATGCACAAAGCCATATATACCGAAAAAACAAGAAACTATTTTTTTTATATATTTCTTTAAAATGAAAAATAATTCAAGTTCTTAAAGAAGGCTATGAATCAAATCAATTGAAAGTTTGATACTTGTTTCTTGTATTCCATTCTGTATGAGAAAGCACAACAAAAGAATTCAATATAGATACGCCAGAAGATAAGTCATTACAGATAGAAGAAATATATTTATATTATACGTGCCCATCTTCGATATAAACCTGGAGGAACATGCTTACGATTATCTATATCCCCATGTCCATGTGCAGAATTTTTAATGTTTTCTTTTATTTTTTTGTGTTACTTTTTTTCATTCGGTGCTGTGCGCTGTTTTAATTGATAACACAAAAGGTCTGTTCATAAAGAAAATCATATAGGAACTGAAAATCGGCCTGTAGCCGATTTTTTAATGCCCTATGGCAGAAATGGGATAGAAAAACTGTTAAAACTAACAATATTTCAAAGTTTTTTCTTTATAACTTTGTTTCTTCCTTTCAAAATAAGTTCCCCTAGTTTGCAGGTAACCTAGACCCAATAGCATAAATCTAATCTGCAAATTTTATTCAAATCGGTGTATTAGTTTTTAAAGTACGTACCATAGGGCATAAACAGTATATATTCTATGGTATAGAATACCAATATATTAGTTTTAATATAACTTTTCTAAAGCACTGAATTTATTCAAAACTGCTTTCACTGATTTGACTGAAATTCCTCGAGTACAAAGTATTAAAGATATTTATCGAGAATTTTGGGTATAGACAAATTTTAGTTTTTCTGTATCTTTATATATCTAACCATCATCGAGTATCTTATATTGCTCGGGAATTTCATACTTAAATGAAAAGACGATGATGAAGAGGAGGATGACGATTTACTTTGTCCAGTTTTACCACAATCATACCTGCCCTGCCATATTTTATAATAAAAATCTTTCTCTTTTTCTAATCTCGCATTCGAATGGAATAACAAAAAAAAAACCGCAAAAATGTTAAAAAAAAAAAAAAAAAAAATACTTTTAAAAGAAAGAAATCAAAGTCGAAGAAAACTTTTACGGCGAAATAAGAAGTAAGAAAATAAAAAAAAGAGTTTAATAAGGTAAACTAAAGAAGAAAAAAAAAAACAAGAATTATTTCAACAGAATCACCTTGTGCACGGGCACGGCATGCAGCAGATCCGCTCCAACTTCGGTAAACACACAATCCGTCTCAAATACAATGATAAGGAATTTGTAGGTAAAAAAATCGAATTCGACATTTTTATTGCTCTCATCATGGAGCGAGCGAATCAAAAGAAAAATTTTTTATTCTTCACATTTTCTTTAAATTTAACTATTGCGCTTGTGTAAGTCAGTTACCTTTTGGTTTTTTGTTGTTTTTTTTTTACCTATTGAGATTTTTTCAAAGGTGTTTTACACATGTGCAGCTTGTATACTGTGTCCTCATCGTAGCTTTTTTGTTTTTGCCACAAAAGAGATATGTTATGATGTAGATGACGACGTGTGTAGAGGGTAGGGTAAAGAAGAGAAAACAGAATAAAAAGAAACAACGGAACATCATAAGAACTACCTAGGTATATAGAGAGTAGTAGGTAAAAAGCAAGCAAATCAAATTACAGTGTAAACCTGATTTGTGTGTACGCAATCACAATAGCGTATCACGGGCGCTACATGATCAACATAAAAAAACACATGCAAAGCAATTTTATTTAAAAAAATTTTAATTTTTTTTTTTTTGGATTTTATTCTTTTTGCTTGTATGGTAAAAAAGAAGGCAACTTGAAGAAGAAAAAAACACAAATCTAACAGGAATGGTAAAATGATCATGACAAACCTTTCAAATACATCGATAAAGAAATTTTTTTCAGGTTTTTAAGGCATTATTGTGTAAAAACAGTATTTTTGATAATGATTTTTATATATTTTTTTTTTGATTAATGCTTATGTAGATGTGTTTTACTTGTTATTATAATATATTTTATTCTCTGATCTTCAAAGGGTGTGTATGTGGGACAACATTATAATAATAATAATAATATCAATAATAGTATAAGAAAAAACTGATTTAAGAAGTGAATGCTTCTTTCTTGGTCTGATTTTTGAATACATATGTATGTATGTATATGGCCTAGGCTGCTGTTGCTGCTGGCATGAACTATGTCTGTTTTTCATGTTTTGCCTGGTTTATGTTTGGCCATCGCCTATTTCTCCTGAAAAGATCACTTCAAAGAAAATAGCAGCAGTAACTGAAGAAATACTTGGTGGTCGGTCGAAGAGAAGAACAACATCGTTGCCAAAGTTACACTTCATGCACTTCTTTATTTTTTTTTTGGTATGTTTTGTTGATATAATAAGAAAGCAAATAAGGTGAGCACCGGTGTTGTCAAATTTCATAATATATATGTGTCACATAAAAATATACTTTCATATGCGGTAGAACAAAAGATAATATTGTCATTTTTTTTTTGTTATAAAAGGTAATCGGGTTGAATAGAGAGACAGAGACCCAAGTGAAATAATTAGCACTATCTATTTAACCAGTAGGTTCATAGCGGGGAATAGTAAATAAAAAAAAAAAATATTACGTTAGAAGAGGAATTATGAAATGAATATTCTCGTTTTTTCGTTTTTTTTAATTTTCATAACTTTTAAGCCGGCAAATATACTCGCGTAAACTGTTAAAAATAAGTTAATTAGAACATAAAACTATAAACTTTTAATAGGATTAAATATATAAAAATGGTAACACTATTTTGTAACGTATTCGAATAACGTTGCCCATATGGTAAAAATTATTTTTTTTTTTTTCTTTTTGAGGGTGCATTATCGTTAAGTACACAAAATCTATAGGGTGTTTATTTTCATATACATACATAGAGAGATATTCTTCTTTAGATTTTATAAGGACGACATTTTTTTTTATTATTAGGCGCGTTACGCAGCTTACAGGTATAGAAAACAGTGTACTTTATAATACAATATAATTTTTTTGGAAATTGATTCATGTGTATGTATGTAAAAACCTCCCTTCTCTTTCGAGGGAAAGATAACTGAAATATTGTAAAGGAAAAGAATATTGAACATCTGTTGTTAGACGTTTTTATACCACCGGGTCTTTTACATGTTGGTTATGCTTTTTTGGATATTAATGTTTGCAGAGTTTGTTTCTTTTCAGGAAAATTTTCTTTTAAGTGAAGTAAAAATGCAAGCAAGTTGAAAATTTATACTCATGGACATTTTTTTTTTTTTTTTGATTCGATAACGATCAAATTTAGTAACGAACCAAACTTTTAAATAATGAAAAAAGAGAAACTATTAAATCAAATCATTTCCATAGTTTTTAGTCTCAAAAAAAAATGAAACAAATATAAAAACTTAACAATTTAACCCGTTTTTATAAGAATATTTAAAATTCGTATTGGTCTATACTATCGTATTAAAAGGGTTGAAGATTAAAGTTCAAGAATATTAATTTAGCTAATCCAATTCAATATTTTAAATTGTGCCTGTAAATAGTATCTTTATTAAAATACAGAACATAAATCTATATTTTTAGTTAGAACCGTTAAAACTGAATTTGGGATCAAACCCACCTCCACTAAAAAAAAAAAAAAAACATTTTCTTTTTTCTAATAAAATTCCTTTTTTCTACTAAATATTGCCTTTGAAAATATTATCAAATTTTGAACTCATTCAACCCCACCAAGTAAGTATATCCAAATTTTACAATATGCTCCTTTCATATAAACTTATTCTACATCCAATTTTAAAACCGTATTTATTATACTCCAGTTTATAAATATTAATTTATGATTAGACTGTAACAACTGTTCAATGACCGTATAGGAACTAAATAAGTGAAGGGTAGTAGTTCAAGAGACCTTAACAATATAATAGCGCGACTCCTTCCGACACACTATATGCGCATACATATTAAAAAAAGCAACAAAAACAAATAGGTACAGTGTCGGATCGGCCAAGGTGTCAGCTTGCCCGATAAGGTGCATTCTAAAATAATAAGTTTATATTCGATATTAAAAATAATACTTGTTTATCGATAATTAAAACTTCTAGGAATTTAAAGTAATAACAATTTTTATAATTTAACAATGCAAATAATTTTTATGTAACTTAAACCGCGTCAAAAACGGGGCTAATCTAAAAATTCTTAATTTAAATTGCTTTGTCTAATATGTCTGATCAGTAAAGATTATTGTCAAAATATCTCGACTGTCAGTTTATTAACTCTTAATGACGATTTATGAAGAATTGTTGAGAGAAGCTTCAAATATTTTCTTTATTGAAAAATAGTATAAAATTCTATTTTTCTAAAAACTTCTAAGATTTCTTTTTTCATTATTTATGCGGGAAACAGAATGACGTATCTAGAACGGATTCCACAGTTTTGGTTTTCAGATTGTATTAAAAAAAAGTCCTTCGTGGATCCATCGCGATCTGTGTATTCTAATTGAAAATGTATATATTAAAAATTTTAATGTGTCGTGAATTCGTCATTCTGCTTGAACCTTTATAAAAATTAAATGATAGCCTTATATTTAGTTGTGAGTGAGTGAACCCACTATGTCTTCTCACAACCAATATTTTTAGACTCAATCCCCCGTCACTGAATAGGTAGATAAATTTAAAAACTGGAATCGCACGTTAAATATTCTTGATAACAACATACTTATTATATGGTAAAGGGGTTCTTTTGAAAACAGAGCGAATTAAAGTTATTATATTTGTGGAAAATATCCAACGCCATAAGTCGCGCGTGGGTGACATGATTTCAAACTGCATTCTTATATGCGATTGCATTTTGTGAAAATATTTTTTTTAAAGATTCGCTTTTTTTATATGAAAAAAATAAAATAAAAACTGGTTTATTTTTATATTTTTGATCGAAGAAAGATTTCATCTCAAGAAAATATCATTAAATAAAAATATTTTCGAAGTAACTACACTAAGCAAATATTTAAAGTTGTACTTAACATTAGAAATTATTATTATTGTTGTTGTTATTATGAGATCTTTTTAACCAACAAATTTTTTTTTAAATGTTTAGGACCTGAAAAAAAAATAGTACCCCATACATTTTTTTCGCGATTTTATATAATTTAAAAAAAAAAAAGTTAAAAATTAGAAGAAAATTTATTATATTTCTTACAAAAAAAAGAAAGAAAAGAAAAGAAACCGCAATATAAAATAGGAAAGGAGATACAAAACTTTGCCATGGAGACCTATAATAATAATAATAATAATAATAATAATAAAGGTATTTTTTGTTGAACATTTAAAGAAAAAAAAAAAACAAAAAAAAAAGCGATTGCAATCAGCACAAAAGCGCACAGTGTAGTATATTCCCGCGCCACACGATGAATAAGTTTTATTTCTTAACAAGATCAAAAGAATTTTCGTCGTGATATGAATGAATTGCCATTATTTTCAAATTTCTTGTAACGTACTTTATAAATACACTTTTTTTTTTGGTTTCAAAAAGAGAATTGCGTTCATATTCATGCACATGGATAATAAGAAATGAATAATTGAAATAATTTGACTTCATTATGACAAACATTAAATGGGCAAAAATAATAATTGAATTATTCAACTTAAAAAAAATTGATTTCAATGGAATATTCAAATTGTAAAATTTTAAATCGGGAATTGAGTGTAAATTTTTTTTGGGATTTAAAACAAAATGGGAACAGTTTTTTTAATGTACCAAAATGCGGCTACACTCTAACAAAAAAAATAATAATCTCTGTATTGCAAGAGTGTCGAAAGAGATCGAGTTGAGATTGAGAAATTTACATTATTTGGACTCGATCCAGCCTTAAAAAAAAAGATTAGTCGAATCTTGTCCTACTCTAATTTGAACTCTCGATTTGCGTACACAATACTCTGTTTTTACATTAATTATTATTAAAATCTATATTTCAATCCCTGAAACGACTGTGAAGAACCGAAACCTAACATAATGGTTTTAGTTCATTTGTCCTAACCTATAGTAAAGGATGCGACATCTTTAGTCGTTCGGCTTCTTTTGGTTGATGCCGAACACCCAAAAGATGCCGCACAAAAGTCTTTGATTTTTCGCAAAATCGATGGAAGAATTTATATATCTAAATTTCAATCCAGATTCAACCTGGATTTAACTCTGTGCATACATAGTATTATTCTTATCTGAGACTAGTTTCGTTTAGTACTTCTTTGTATTCAAATTCACAAAACAATAATTAGTATTTTAGTTCTTTCATCTTATTGATTATAGATTTGTCTGTTGTTATGGGGATCCACCTGTCCCTCATATCCGAGGAATCATATATAACTAATGATCGGACATGCCTTAGGATCGAAGTATAAAGCTTAAACAATATAATATAATATTTTTTAAAAAAAACTGATTTACGTTTAATATATATTAAAAATTAAAAACTAGTTTTTTAATGCAATTAATTCATTATTTAAATTTAAACTAAAGCAAATAAAAGTACAAATAAAATTTGCAATTTATTGTCGATGAATTTAAATAATAATAAAATTATATCTAAAAATTAGGTTCATGAGCCATTTATTGGACCGTTACATTAAATCTCTAAATATCACTAAACTCGATATAGAACTCATATCCACAATATTTAAAACAGATCTAATCTGGATTATTTTGTATATAAATTTTTGAACAAAATTTAGTTTTAAAGAAATTAAATACGTGAAATTGATTGCATCTTAAAAATTTCTCTTTCCACATTTTCTTATCACAAAAATGGAATCTCTATCTCATAGATAGATATGGACAAAATAAATTTTCCTCTATATATTTTATAACACTAACATATACCCAGACCCAGTAGAGAGTCTTATTAAGCTCGAATTTAATGCCAAGTTTTAGTTTAGATAGTTCGTTAAAAACATATACTGTAACGTAAAATCGGCCTATAGCCGATTTTATGATATCCTATGATAGAAATAGGACTCGTAGTTAATAAATCTATAGTTCCATGAATTAACTCTGAGAAAGAAACACCAAAACTACTAAATATTTCAAGGTTTCTTCTCCATAATTTCGTTTCGTCTTTTTCAAATTCGTTATGGTAGTACCTACCATAGGGCATACGAATCGGTGTAAAATAGTCAATAGTTTGGAATCTACATTTGGATGGTATATTTTTTTTTATTTTCATTGCAACATTGCAATGATAGTTATTCCATTTTAAAAAACAAAACATAGTAACTCTAAATATATATGTTTTTTAGTTATATATTCCAGCCCAAAACAAGTTCTGTATCTATTGTATGTATCTTTTAAAAGAGTTCAAAACATTTATGGTAAAACAGATGGTATCGTCGATAGATTTGTGATTTTACGATTGAAACATTACTAAAACGAAAGCTATTTTAGATACTGCGAAATATATACTTTGAATAAAAACATTAATAGAATCTAAACTAAAAAGAAAACAATATGATATAGTTTAAAGTTAAATAGAATAAGATTACGCGTGTTGATGATAATGATGATGATGACAACACAACATCTCTAAAACTGGAGACAAAATTGTTGAGAATCTAGTAAGGCTACTTTTCAAAACTCGAAAAAAATAGATATATGTTATGTACATATAATATTGATTTCGCGAGACAATTAGTTTTAGGTCGTTGGTTACATAAAAAGCAGACAAGGCAGATCTATCTATTTTTTTTCGTTTTGTTTTTCTTTATTTTTACAAATATAGTTATTGATTTTATAAAATTTACTGCATTATTGCATGTACTTGTTTTTAGATGTCTTACAGGTTTTTAGGTTTGGAGCGTATATATTCCCTAAAAAGGAGTGTACTCTATCTGGAAATGTGAAACATTTAATTGGTTCCAATAATTGTAATGATCATATATCGATTGTATATTGATCGTCAATATGATGGTATCTGTAAATAGTTAACTGACTTGACTGGTCATCTCTTTAGAAGCTGTGTTTTTTATTTCTTATTTTTATAAAAAAATTTTAAACCGATATGTCTATAAAATATATAAAATAATTGCATTTTATATAAATTTTATTTCAAAAATATTTGCAACTTGTTATTTTGTAAATCAAAAAGTTTTTGTAATAAATTTCAATATTTTAGGCAAATTCATTTGAAAGGCATTTTCTTTTATGTAATACTAGAGGCACACATAAGGTATTCAAACCTTAGTATCGATACTACAGTATAGCCTTGTACCATGGTATAAAAAGGGGTTGGCACACATCAAACATAGTATCTGTCTGACATTTGAAATTCTGCCATTTCAGGGAGAATATGGGAATTTCATTTCGGTCCTCTTAAATCCTCTATATGATTCCTACAAATATCTATAAATTTTGAGGTTCCATCCACCGATAAAATTTTGCGTATTTAATTACTTTTTTCAGTTTTTTAAAATAATATTTTCAAAAAAAAAGTGTTAACATGTGTCAATTGCTAAGCTTTCCTACAACATTTCATTCGCTATTTTCCGCTTCAATAAAAAGGCGCGACAATCACTAAAGAATAGATTACGGTGGACGAAAAAATTAAGTAAAAAAGGGGATACCACGTACTTTTTCGAATTTAAATACCAGATTTATGCTACGTAGTTGAAATGGTATTCAGCTAGTATTCGACGACAGACATATGGTATGCCACATGGTATCCTTAAACTATGGTATGAATACCCTATGTGTGCCTCTAGTTACTAGAGTCTAGTATAAACAGAAACAAAATTGTTTTTCCATCCATCAGTATAGGCATCAAATTTTTATAATGTATACAAACATTGGAATGCTTTAAGGTTCACACAGATATTAAACCTTTAAGATCAAGAAATGGAGATATGTATATGAAATCCTTCGAAATTTGTAATAACCCTAATATATAGAGATAGTAAACTAAAGATAGTATCAACAAAAATATAAATAGTTAAGATTCATATATTTATAGTATTTTCTTCGAACTAAACTAATTTTTACGTAACACACACAGCGACATTTTGTCGTATAATAAATATCGTTTTTGTATCAAAATATCACATTTAGTCTGCAAAGACTTTTTTTTGGTTTTTCTTATTTTTAAACATTTTGACAAAGAATTTATCAAAAATGATTATGATGGAATTCTGTTGGGCATTATTCACTTACATATCATTTTACGGACATTTATGATCTCTCATTTAGTGAGTATTTAATTTTTCTTCAACATATATAAAAATATGCTAGACTAAATAATAATATTTTATTTACATTTGTTTAGCATATGTGATTTTTTTTGTTGTCTTTTTGAAAAATATGATTCATTCTTGAATTAATTTAATATTTTCGTATTTTAGGTATTATTTGAATAAATATGAAAGATGATTTAAGTTCATCAGTTATTTATCAAGAAAATTAAAATAATCTAAATGAAATTAGATCATATATTAAATATTTACCTAAATTGATTGAAAACACATAGAAACTTGAAATCGTTTCATAGCCAATACTATTTGAAACGATTTGGTAGGAATGAGACAAATTCTATAGTTTAATGAAATAATTCAGAACGAAATAAAAACTTCAATCAGAAAGAATTTAATGTTTAAAGCTCGAGTTCCTAAAATGTTGCTCTCATTTAGGAGTAGCCCAGGTTTTCAAGGCTTCATCAGATATCGTTTAATTGTAAACATCAAATATATAAATATATAGGGCAGAGCTTAACTTAGCATCAACCAGTTATATATCAGTATCAGTAGCAATATTTGAGGCAAATAATAAAGCAAATACGCATGATTCTCCAGCCGAGAGCGAAGAAAAGAACTTTGTAAAATTTGGTTTTGTGAGTAACTGCAAAATGACTTGACCGATTCTTTCAAAAATTACCGCATTTTCTGAGTTGGATCGATATATACGCATGTTCCAAATTGAAATTGGTTGAAATCGATTGAGCTGTTTTCTAGTTTTACAGTAGCACAGACAAGGAGGAGGAGTATCAATCTTGCATTTTATATATTAAAATTTATTAATTGAAAAGTAGTCATAAAAAAATTACAGATTAACATGCTTATTCTGGCATTGTGACAGTTTTGCGGTCAGAAATATTTATGACAATAATATTCTGACTGAAATTATGACTGCTACGAAAATTCGTATTCTGGCGAACGGGTCATAATATGTCCAAAATATGAATTTATAACACTTTAAAACTGGTATAATTTGAGCGAGCTTTCGTGATTATTTGAGAAATAGTCGCGAAAATGTTTGTATGGGTTCGAAATTTTTCTATCGGTGTAAAATTATTTGTGTGTTGAAAAGAATGTTGGAAATTATTCCATATTTATCAATTGAATCACTCAGAGAACCCATATAAAATTCCGTTGTGATTTAAAATATTGTCGGTCAGAACTTATGATATTTTTTTATGACAGTTGTTAGTTATGAGCGCACCAGAATACCAAATAGTATTAAAAAAAAAGTTACGACAATGACGTCATTTTATGCCAGTCAGAACTTGTTATGACTGCGTTCAGAATAAGGGGGTAAATTATATTTCTGTCGGATATGATCGACCAAAAATCACTTCGCGATCGACTTTTTGGCCATTCCTGCTCTAGTATACCACACCACAACCAATAGGGTATAATACAAATCATATTCAAAACCGATTTTAATATTTCATCTATTTTCTCTTTTCCAAAAAAACCAAAAACACAAAATAAATTTCAAATAAAATTTATGTAAGTTTGTTCATCATCATAATTTCAAAAATTTCCAAAAAAAAAAAAAAAAAAATGCATTTTTATGCATAAAAATTATGTTTTCTTTTTCTATTATTTTCATCAATTTAAATTTTGGTTTTCTTACAAGACTACTTCCTTGAGATAAAATGAAGAAAAAAACAAAAAAAAAAGATAGTCACACATTGGTGAGGTGAGATTTTTTTTATGACCTTCATTAATGTTTATACAAATGAATTTTTGTACAGTATTTTTGATCATTTTTTTTTTTTAGTAATCAACTAACTAATAGCGAATGGATATAATAATATAAAAAGTCTCCAAAAAATTTACAAATACCAAAAAAAAAAAAAAAAAAATAGAATGAAAGTTTTTTTTTCTGAAGTGAACATTCAAAAAAAAAAAAAAAAGAAATACTCTCACGACCTAAAAAGAAGAAAACATGAAGTAAAGATTCCGTCATTCACTAAATACTATGCGTATTCCAAAAAAAAAGTATCCAAAAAAAAAAAAACACATAATAATAATAACAATCATAAAAATGAAGATGAGAAGATTTTCACTAAACAAGTCCAAAAACTCCTCTAATGAACATTTGTGCACTTAAAGAGTAGATATATTTTTTGAAGAATTTCATTCACCACAATCAAATACCAAATTTTTGAATACTATAAGGTGGTACCCATATAATGCGTGCGTGCCCAGATTCATCAAATCTTTGTAATTACTGTCAAAAAAAAATAGCTTTTTTCCTCGAAAGACAAAAAAAAAAAGACAGGAAGACTACAGATTTGGGAACTTTATCAAGTTTAATTAGATATTTTCATGTTACATGTGTTATAAGAAACTGCAAAAAAAAAAAACACAAGAAAATTCATCACCAAATTGTCACCGGATTTTGTTGAATTTCGTTTGTCGAATCGAAAAATATTCACATGACCTTCTTTTCGATTGGAAAACCGCGAATAAAAACAAACAAAAAAAACTCACTCAAAATAGTTTTTAAGTTAACGAATTTTTTTTTTTTTTCTTTTGAATCTATTAATTTTTTTTTTTTGTTTTTCTTAATAAAGCGATAAAATATCTTAATTTATTTGCAATTAAGCTCATTTTATATAATATTTGTTAATAAATTGTTGTTGCTCGAACAGAAAAGTCGAAAAAATTATGCAAATATAGAAATTAATTTATGGATATTTTATTTCAAATTTGTTAGTTTTTTGTCATAAATCTTAAAATTTGTTCATTTTGACTTGTTAGCGCAAAACTTTTGCAAAGCTTTAAGAAAAAAAAATTTTTTCCAAGATACTCAGAAAAATATATTTTTAAATTTTGATGAATTTTTTTTTTTTTTCAAACAGTCTCTGGATTAATATATTTTCCATCTTCTCTTGCGTTCCATAAAGTAACATCATTTTAGAACCACTCCCTTCAAAAAAAAAAAAAAAAAAACATATCCTCTGATTTTGGGAAGATTTTGTTCTCAATTTTTAAAAGAAACCGATGCGCGCCTATTTCTTTTCTGGATTCTTTTAAAACACACAAAAGAGATTTGAGTGGGATTGAACTTGTTTTGCTGGAGGGCTTTTTGGGGCTTCTTATGTTTTTCTTCTTATTTTTTTTTTAACTAAAAAAAATATATATATATTTATATATAAACCAAATATATTTCACCATTTTAAAAACTGACACGGAATGCAAAAAGAAGATAATTCGCGTTTCCAAATTCGCTATAATAAGACAAAAGATTCGTCTTTTCTTTGAAAGAAAAAAAAAAGAACGGAAAATAATAAAACTGATCCAAGAAGTTTACCTTTGTAAGAAAGAAAGATGGTTTTTTAAAAGAAAAAAAAAAAAGCATTAACAAAAACTTTGTAAAACGAAGATGTTCCTTGATTTTTATTTTGTTTAAGATCTATGTTTTCTTTTATTTATATATAAATAAATAAGTAAAATCTTAACACAACAAAAGGGTTTGTTTTTAATCCTGGTTAGTTTGAAGGGGGAGGAAGTGGGTTTATTTTTCCCAAAACAATGGATTTTTTGATAGTACAATAAAATATGTGTTTTTTTTGGGTTCCTGATATTTTCAAAGACCTACCAACAGATAATGGATTATTTTTTTTTTTCTTTAAATTTTAAAACAGAAACATGGTCATCCACTTTTTTTTTTCCTTTTAGTTAAATTTAAAAGAAAAAAATGCCCAAAAAAAAAATTAACCATAAAATAAAGAAGAATTCGAAATTTTCATTGAAGTTTTTTTTTCGTGGAACCTTGTTAAAAAAATAATATATTTTCTTAAAATTCGGATAAAATCACTCAAATGCAAGCTTAATGATGTTAAAACTTAAAACTCATTTCATTATGCAAAAAAAAAAAAAAAATGACTTGTCAAGATATCTCAATTTACAGGGCTTACGAAAAATCTTCCATTTGGTCCTTAATTTTCCATAATCCTCTCTACTTCAGATACACCAAAGATGATTTGTAATCGAAATTAAAAAGATTTTGATTTAGTACGAAATAATGTTGACATTATACTTAAAGATTGGTAATTTTTATTCAAGATAATGATCCAAAGGGCATCTCTCATACTGTATTAATAAAAATTTTCCCAAAAAAATAAAAACTGTGTGTAACTTACTTGCAAACTGATAATCCATTTATTTTCTGTATACAAGTTCCACCATTTTTACATGGTGAAGGTGAACATGATATAAATCCTGTAAAATGGAAAGCAAAAAAAAAATTGTATTAATTAAAAATAAATCATAATAAATAAATATAAAAATTTGTAATAATAGAGTTGATAATTATGGGCAAAACAGATTACATAAATGAGGACTTTTTAGTAATAACAAAAAAAAAAGAACAATATTTCGCGGGAAAAAAGATTCAAACAATACAAAAAACTATTCACAAGATGAACACAAATAAAAAAAAAGATGAAATGCAAATATATGAGAGATTTAAATCAATTATTTTAATTAATTAAAAAGCAAAAGAAAACGTAAGAATTACACATTTTACAATTTTATTAATAAAAAAAAAAAAGAAGAAAAAATTAGACTACAATTTCGAAAAAAAAAAAAAAAAAAATTAAAATTTTTCTTAAATATTTTGCAACAAAAAACTTCGGTGAGAAGAAATCTTCAATCTTGAAATTGTTAAGAAAAAGTGAATATCTTTTTGAGATAATTTTTTACTTTTTTTTTTGGTTTTAATGGCATTTTTATGTGATATATATTTACATAAAATAAAAAAATCTACTAAAAATAATATATCTAATTTTTTTTTTTTACTTAGACTTTCTCTATCTTGAAAATATACAAGAAATAGTTTTAAAAACAAAAAAAAAACTATTTACATATTAAATTTGTCTCATGGTTATCATTTTTTTTTCTTTGCTTTTATATAGAAATAATTTTATATAATCACATTTTTCTAAAGCGAACACAACAAGCTTTCATTTTATTATAATCAATCAATCAATATTTTTTTTTCTTTCTTGAAATTTATTAAGCGTCAATTAAAGAAAATCAAAATTTTTGACATCATATATTATAAAAATTAATAATTTAATAATCGCTTTCGGTATTGGTTATTTGAATTCTTAGAAATATATACAAACGTCTTTTTTTTCTTCTTCATATTCAATCATTTACAATGAAGATTATTAAACTTTAGCTGTTATTAAATTAGCGGATAATGCGAATTTTAAATAAGAAAAGGAAACGATGATCTGACGCGACATCAAAAAAAAAATAAAAAGTTATCTTAAATAAAAGCTTGAAGAAGTATTCAATTTTTTTTTTTTGAAGTCATCATCAGATTTTTATCATATTGATAATTAATCATTATTGAAATTAGCAAGTTCGTAGATCAGACAACTTGTTAATCTACTGAAATTATCACTTTGTAGGATGATCTTCTTTTGTGACAAGTTCAATTTGTGGAATAACCCAAGGAACATAAAAACAGCATTTATAACCCATTTTGCAATAATAAATTTAAAAACGTGTATAGGTTATATATTTCTCGTGATTAACCATAGCTCCAGTAGTTAAAACTGTTACCTGGAAGAGAGTGTGGATTGAAGCAGCTACACATTATTTTTTCAATATTAGCATTTCCACTGGCCTACAACAAGAGCCGAGTCAAGTATTTTGAATACTTAGAAGGGTCTTCCTATTTTGGCAAACAAAATTTTAGCTAGACATAGTAATAATCTAGTAATTCTAAAACAAAAATAATAATTTTTCATTCTTTAACCCACTCTAGACTTTAGTATATGTGAAAGTTATTGGTTTTTTTTTGGGACTGTCCAAAACAAAAGAAATTTATATTGAAAAGTAAATAATCCAAAAAAAACAACAATTCAAAATACCGGGTAACCAACCGATTAAATATGTATTAAACATTGCACATATCATAAAACTAACTCCCCACGCGAATATGGCACAAAAAAAATAAAAAAAAATATCAAAAGTACCACCTAATCTTCGCGTATCTTTCATCAAAATTCATTCAAGTTTCGCGATATCATAAAACATGCGAACAAAACTACAAACTATACGGATGAGTGCACTTAATATTACTAATTATCCGGACAATTGACCTCATATATACAAGCGCCCACATGCTGTCTCATCCGTGAAATCGTTTTGAACAAAATCTTAAATTTTATAATTTTCTTTAGTGATAAAACGATCTGAAAATCATCGATTCCAACCAATTAAAACTCCCACTATTAGATGATTATGATCAATAATAATTGTGCATTTAAACAAATACTTGTAAGAATTGTACTTATTCATGAGATCTTGCATAATGTATGTATGTACGTTAGATATAAGGTACAAAAACTATATACAAAAGAAAGAAAATGTAATGATTGCAGCAACAAGAAATGCATTCATTGACACTATATATATAGTACCACGATGTATAAATTGGCATAAACAAAAAAAAAAAAAAAAAAAACAATACCATAGATATATAAAAGGTCTCCCAATTATGAGAGCTCTAATGACTTCAATTCTATATTTTTCTTCTATATAATTTTTTTCTGCTATGATCGCCACACCATATTTTAATGCAAATTCACGAATTGCACTGCAATTTCCCGCGACAGTAGCATAAAATAGGTGAACAAAAATCAAATATGTATGTACTATACTTATCGACATCACAGTTTCATGTACATGGGAGGTATTCAAATTAAATTAATTGAAATAATATAGATTTTTTTTTTCGTTCCGTTTTGGGAAATTTATCTTACAAAATTTCGATGTGATCTTTTCTTTTATAGAGAGAGTTCATTTTTTTTTTATGGAGTGACATTCGATTATTTCATATGTTATTTTGTACATTTTTTTTTAATTTCATGAGATTGAGATCAAGATTTTGTCTTTGAGGTGTGCCCTTCTATGACAATGATTATTATATATTTTTATTACTATTTTCGTACAATTTAAAATGTCTGATTAATATTCTAAAATATTTCCGGGAGACAAATTAAAAGTTCTAATTAATCAGAAACTATTTTAGTAACACAAAAAATATTAATCATAGTTTGAACATCTTTGCAGTAAGCAGTCCTATTATGGTTTCTTCACAATATACAAAATATAAATTAAAATTTGTAAAGCTAAAGTGGTTCTTTTACACAGGGTCTACATTGGTCAATATTTCTGGTATACCAGCTAACTTACCAGAAATAAAAGCTAATGTAGTCCCTGTGTTACCAGAAAAATTGGTATACCAGGAGGGTCTACACTAGCTTTTTAGCAACCAATTTTGCTGGTATATCAGAAATATTGGCTAATGTAGACACTGTGTTGCCAGCAGGAAAAATAGGTAAGGATACTATTTTTACAAAAAACACACACATACTATGGAATCGATGAAAAAATTGTTATGATTGATTCCATAATAGAATAATCCTCAGATTTAAAAACCATATAAAAACTTGAAAAGAAAAATACATTAAAATCAAACCAGGATGAAAACGAAGGAAATCCTTTTTAATACTATAATCATAAGTATATATGTTATAGTAACGGAAGCGATAAGATAAAATCTTTGCACACAAATCAACCTACGAAATAAAAAAAAGTTCTTCGTGTTTTTCTTAAAAGAGCAAACAAGTCTAGAAAGACATAAATAATGAATGATATATCCAATAACAATCTTGGACTCTAAGACAAGATGTTTCGTGACTTCAAAACATATTTTAAAAGTTCATATTGAGGTCATTTTGATTTGTTTATTTTAAATAAATAAAAAAACAAAAACAAATATATAAATTAAAACATGAACTTTTAATTGTCGATCATCATAAGAATTTTTCTTTAATATCTCGAATGATTGAATATTTCTCTAAATTGATTGTTATTTTGTTGAATTAGCAATAAACTTCAAGAATAAATTCCCAAATTATGATTTTAAAATATCTTGTATATCAGACTATCTATAAGATTCTTTATTATAGTTTTTAAGTTCAGTGTCAAAGTTATAAGTACAACAGCACAACAAAAAAACAAAGATGAAATACAAGAAACATCACATAAAAGATAATCTGCTAATTACTTCATCAGACAATCATCATTTTCAAATTTATATTTTTTATACTATTGCTTATTTATACTAAAAGGAACAAAAAAAAATTACCAATAGCCTTTAATCGTATCTATATAGGGTAAAAGCATCAGTCTTCGGATACTCAATGAAATTACCCCGCACATTTTAAATGGAAAAATGTCCCGGTCGAATATGTTGAATAGTTTCTATGATCTAAATAAATGTCTCTATTCCCTCACAAAATCAAATGTTAAAGGCTTATTGGAGCCCTGAAATCATGAGATCATATTGAAAATGTAAGATAAAATGCTCAACAGGTTTAAGCTAATCCAAGCACTCCTCTGGGATACACGTCTCATGGTCTCAAAGATATAAAATGATTTGGCCAAAATATTGCACCATTTTTAATTTTTGAATGTAACTCGTATTATCAATACGTACTTTTTTTTTTCTTTTAGAAAATAAGTCTAGCATCATTAGTTTAGACCGTTCGACTTGAAAAAAAATCGAGATCAAATCATGTTTGTTAAAGAAAATGGCGTTTTTAAATATCATCAATGAAGTAATTAATGACGAAAACTACTAGTATGGAGAAATAATACTAAAATTTAATAGAAGCAAGGTATTGCCGTATTGTTCCTTTTCTGGATTTTTAAGTGGGATCGATGACGTCCCATTAAGGTCTTTAATATTGTAGTCATTGCACAGGGCCTGCTAATTTCGATTTGAATTTGTTCCGAAATTAAATGTATCCGGTTTGAGGAGACTTTTACCCTACTATGAAGTGTAAATACTTAAAACTCGTTTAATATATATAATGATTTTATATATATAGTAAAAAAAAACAGCCTGTGAACGGAACTTTGCTAATTGAGAGTTAAAGAGTTTAACTTTAGCCTATGACGGAATACTATTTTTCTTTTTTATTTATGAAAAAGAATGAAATAATTTCATGATACAAAAATGTTGTACTGGAAGTTTTGTCTATTTTTTTTCTTTTTTCTTTTTTGTATGAAACAATAATGCGTTAATGTCCATTTAATCAATTAAATATATTTTTGTAAGTATTTTAAAAATAGGTTCGTGTATAATTATGAGAAATTTTTCACGCTTGAATATTTCAAAGAAAAAAATAACTTAAAAAAAAATCATTTGACAAGATCAATCATTTTAGTTAATTATTGATCTTTAGAGAGAAAAAGAAACTCGTGCCTTTTCACCAAATATGAAAATATTTAAAAAATTACAATTAAAGAATTTTCATTCTGAATGATTTTCCTTTTCTTCTTTTTATCTTGAAAATTTTGTACAAAGAAAATTTCAAGTTAAAAATATGATAATTAATTTCGATTGAATCAATTTATTTAAAATAATAAGACTTTTAGTTTTACTAAATATATTATTACATAGCGAGAAGGAAAAAAAACAACAATTAATATTTTTTGATTGAGGTCAATTAAATTGGATTGATGTCCGTTCATTTTGTTAGATTCAAATTATTATATAGAATTTTCGTTTTGTTTATTATATGACCAGACGTAAATTCATATTTTGCTTATACAAAATATTCAGATCAGATTGGATAGACCAGTTTTCTTCAAAACTTCCTTCTAGCTTTCGAATATAAGACGAAATCCAGATCGAAAATCGTATTGAACTACACTATTGAGACGTCGATAATCTAGTGAACAAGTAATCTCTCCACTAATGACGTCCCCAGTAGTAGCAACTATTAACAATCAATTCTAATGAGTCATAAAAACAATGAAATTGCTACAAAGTTATTTCATTCGTACAACAATTGAAGATTTCGTTGTGAATACTCCGAGGTTCAGAATCCATTTCTAATTGTATCAAAAAGAGAAATATTTAAGAAGCTTATCTACAAAAAAAAAAAAAAAAAAAACTAGATAGAACGCCCAGACATTATCTTGGTATGTTGTTGCTAGAACTTTGATGATGATGATGCTTGATGACTGAATCAGAAATGTCAGATAATCGTTTATCAATCTTTAAAATGACAACAAAAGGGATTACAATAAAATTTATTCAATATCACATGTTGGTGGTAGTTAGTCATGAGTCTCTATTTTATAGATTTACCTCTTCTTGATTTTTCTAATCAAAACTTAATTTAGAATAATTGTTATAAAATGTGGCATGTTCTACTTTTATAATGTCTTTTTATACAATTGTGTATAAACATAGGAGACGCGTGCATTTTAAATAATAATAATAATAAAAAAAAGCCACAGGAAATTACATGGATGAATACTTTCAATATTTTATTTGATTCTTTTTTAGGTTTTGTTCCAATATTGTACACAATTTCGAATTATGTTTTCGATTTCCTGGCCGTGCCTTTAAATCTAGGTAAAATATTTACCTGTAATTCTAACACGTGGCTGAAAATATATTCAATAAATAGATTTAAAAAAAAAAAAAAAAATACCGATTTGCAAATTAACGATAAATATTGAAAAGTTTACTCTTATTTTTTTGCTTACTTTAATGAAAGATAACTATTCATGTTTTTTTTTCGCCCCAAGTCTTGATTATCTAACGAATTGAGGACAAAGACGGACATTCACTTAGATATAAGAAATTTCGCGAAAGAAAAGTCAATATTTATCATTTAAAAAGTTTTTTTTTTCGTGCTTCTAAAATGATAAAAAAAAATAGAGTGTGACTAACGTGTGCCAAAAAGAAAAATATTCATCTACTATATAATCAGGCGTATTCTGCACACATATGTTATGTTATGTTATGTTATGTTAGATTTCACATAAAATAAAATCTTTCGTCAATTTCGTATTCTGCATAGAAATTCTATTTCATGTTAGAGTATTTTCTTATTTCGCAAAGAGAGAAAGTAAAATGATATCTGAATAGAGCTTCTCATGACATTTAAAGGAGATTTGTTTTTTGGTAGATTTTGATGTTTTCCAAGTGTGAAAATTGGAAATTTCTACCGAAAAAAATTACCCTAAAAATTTAACAGGCCCATAAAAAACTCTACAGATTATATTACACATTATTAACCAGGCAACTCCATTAGTCTTTTTGCAAGACTTAGTCAGACTGAAAAAAAGTCTTTTGGAGACTCTAAAAATTGGACATATTTTCAGTTGGACTGAAAAAAAGTCTTCTGGAGACTCTAAAAATTGGATTTTTTTTTTCAGTCTGACTTAAAATAAGTCTTGAAATAAGTCCAATGGAGCCGTGGGGTTAAGCAATAATTTGAGACCATTTTGCCAAAAATTTGAGCAATAATTAAGAAAAAAAGAGAAATATTTCCATTTTCATTTGAGAAGTTCGTAATGTATGAAAATCTTCTAGGTTTTCTGAACTTAAAATATTCCATAAAAGCATTTTTACAGAATACGAAACTTCAAAATTTTTTAAAATCATTTTAAAAATAAAAGAAAAGTAACAAAACATAAAATAATTTTAAAATAAAATAAAATAAATCATTTTGACTACAAAATTTCTCCAACTAGGTAGATAATTCCTGGATATATTTTATGGTATAAGTTACCCCGATTTCAATTCAAAAATTCGTATTATTTGATAGGATTTCCAAAGAGAAGCCAAATTCACTTTTCAATTTACTGAAATTTCGCTAATTTCTTTGATAGAATTAAACATTTTCATTTAATATCGAATATATGGTAAATCACTCAATTTGATAATGTAATTATTTTCCGAAGGGGTTAAATTTTCCCACGAATCTATATCTATCTTCGACAATTTAAACTATATCATATGTGTTTTTATAACCTTCTTCCTTGTTGTCATATGAAATTGGAGGAATCCACATGTTTTTCTTTTTTACCGCCACCACCAGACTAACTAACCATATTCATATTTCCCCCTTTTTGTTTCCAAAAAAGTGTTCGGTATTTAGTTTTGATTGAACGAAAAAAACAAGCAATGTGTGTAGTACTATTAAAAACGCACTTATGTTGCGTACATAATATATTTATGAGATTTATATACGGATGATAAATATACAGGGTCGCGGTTCGATGATATATATGAAAAAAAAAGGAAACAATTTTTAATATGTTACATTTTTATATACTATAGTCTTGAAATCCATTTGTTCAGATTAGTTGTGAGACATGTTTGTCAATTTCAATATTCATGCGGAGCACATGTTCAAGTGCAATTACATTTTCGAGAAAAAAACACACTCTTTTTAGTTTAGTTAAATATGTGTGTATATAACGAAAAAAAAATGCATCACTCTTGTGATGAGATAGTACATTAATTTCTTATGAAATTCATTATGGGATAAAAATGTCTCACATCTCTCATTTATATGATGTGACTTTTGAAAACGTATTGGAATAACAGAAAAAAAAGAAAAAAAAAGAAAATACTATATATGAAAACGACAACCACAAATGAGTCGACAAATGAAAAGAAAAACGACAAATTTTTCTTCACCATAATAATATAGTGATGATGATAACAGTACGGAAGATTTTTTTTTTTTTTATTTAACGCAAAACCACTTACATAGTATATTTATTATGAATGCGTTCATATATGTGACTTCTTTTTTTTTTCTTTAAAATTAGTGTATACTAAAAATATATACTAAGTTGGTTTTGAGCTGGTTAGTTAGTTATTTTGTATGCTATTTAAATAAAAAAAAATTTAAAGAGGAAGGGATTCTGTGGTTTAAAGAGTTCCCACACTTTTCATATTCATATGAAAACAATGTTTAAGCTATTTTTGTTTCGAAAAAAAAACACTATATATATATATATAATTCGGTACACGATAATATCCCGTTATTATTTGATAAGATTTTAATTTTTAGATTTTTAATATTTTAGAAAAGAAAAACAAAACAAAAAAAAACATATAGTAACTTAAAATCGGACTATAGCCGACTTTTTGATGGCCTATGGCAGAAATGGGAGAGAAAAACTGTCAAAATTAACAATATTTCAAGTTTTTTTTCTTCATAAATTTCTTCTAATTTGCAGTTAACCTAGACCCTAATAGCATAAATCTAATCTGCAAATTTTATTCAAATCGGTGTATTAGTTTTTAAAGAACATAAAAAAAAAACTTTTTGAACAGGCTTATTTTCTGCTCGGATTATTTCTTTCTCCACTAGTTTTGGATCGATTTTACTGAAATTTGACATGGTATCGTCTATTTATGTAGTTAACCAATATAATTAATTTAAACAAAATTGTTTCACAAATTTTCTAATTAAATTCGAAAAATCATAATGAAAAAAATGACAAAATTTTCTCGTCACTCTAGTTTTTTTCTTTACATTCTCCCTCTGTCGATTTTGCTAAAATGTAATACCAAATTGAGTTAAAGAATAACAACCAATCTAAATCGTAAATTTCATCAAAATTGGATAATGCATTTTTAAATTGTCTTGTATATGGAGATACTATCATAATTGGATATATAAATATATACCCTTGAAATCCTTCTAAGAGAATTGTATTTCTATGCATTACAAATGTAATGAGAAAAACTGTTATAGCCTCTGGTAGTACCTAACCATAGGAGATAAAAAGTTTTATCATAGAATTTTTGATTGTGAACATTTTATGTTTCCATTAAGAACATATAAATTGAATGAAAAAAAAAGAGGAAAAAAATTACTACAAAAACTGGAACAATGTGAATTTCATTTGCGCGTTCAATTGTCTTTAATCAGATAATCACTACTCCGAGAGTGTGATGGACACGAATTCAAATATGATTTCTGTGTAATAAACAACAAATTACTGATAGTTAAAAATGTAAACAGTGATTTAAAAAGCTTATGATTTGTTGGATTTAGAGAAAGAGAGAGAGACGGGAGTCATTGCGGAGAGTGGAAAGAAATCGAAATTCATCTCAATTTTATTCCGGATGAAATAAATTATTTTTATACAATTTTCAATTATTAAAATGAAAAAAGCTGAAAAAAAACATTCAAGAAAAGGATATTAAATTGGGAATGAGGAGCTCTATACATTATGAAACGAAGACTTATTGATCGTATTGTATATTCGAGAATACCGCATACTAGGCAAGGTAAATTTTGATCTAAAGTTTCTCAGCAATTCGATATAAAATCTATTATTAACACTTAAGCAATTCATCCCACGTTAAAGCGGGATAATATACAAAAACAAAAAAATACAATTTACATAAAAAATGCTGATTGCTAAAGTATAAGGACTGCAGTAGTCGGTACTGGCATAATTCAAACAGTTATTCTTCCTCTTATGATGACTGCAAACATTGCGTACCTTATGTTTGAGCTTAGAAAAAAAAAGGTTGAAAGTAAATGCTGCAAAATTTTGGAAAACTTTCCATTTTATAATCAACCTTCTACGGCTATAACAAAAAAAATTAGATATGTTGTGTGCCCGCGACTTAAACTAAAACAGTCAAATCTTTTAACGTAGGACCAAATTTCGACTCAATTTTGAACACAAAGTAATTGTTTTCTTTCTTGTAAGTTATCACATCTCATCTTATTATCCAACCAACTAGAATCGAATCTGCATACTATCTTTATACCCTTCCCGCTGTAATCGTCATAAAAGTGTAAAAAAAAAACAGAAAATTTCTTTAATTGAAAATTAAATTAATTCGTTGAAAAGTTGATGGACCTTAATCTAAAAAAACATTTAAAATTGATGATAAAAGAATAAATTTAAATTGAAAAACAAATCTTCATCATGGAAAAAAAACGTTAATTAAATTTAAAAATATAAAATTATTGGCCACCTACTGTGTGTGTGCGCGCCAGTCTATAGTAAGTAATTCAATAAACTGCAAAATAGGATTTGTATTTTTTTCTTATATGACACAAACATTTTCTTTAAGTATCGATAAAGATTATAAAAGCGACAAAATAATAAAAATCCATACAAAGAAAAAAAAAAGAAAACACAAAATCTTAATTGGGCTTAAAATTAAAAATCCGGTTCCAAACATTATAACCAATTCCCGTCGAGTAAATTTATGAGAGTACATTATTTTTTTGTACATTTTTGAATTATGTTTTATATATGTTTTGTGTGATCTGGGAAGAACTCAGAAAAAAAATAAAAATATGAAGCCATCTGGTGCCCTTATATGATCGGTTAAATTTTCTTTAGGCCCAAGTAACCAGAAAAGAAAAAAAAAACAAGGTAAGAAAAAAAAACAAATCATGCTCAAGGTACCTTGTTTTTGTTTAAAACTAAAAAATTGAACTCTATCCTTTCAACTTTTGTGTTAATGTTGTTTCCTTCACTTACTTTTGTATATTTTTTATTTAAACAGAAATTTGTTCGATGTGTGTCGAAACTCTTTTCAAGAATTTTTAAATTGTTGGTCTTTTTTTTTTTAGATGAGAGCTTGGAAATCGGATATTTTTTGTCGCAAAAATATTTCCTTTTAATTTACATTTCATTGCACAAAATCAAAATGAATTAAAATTTAATTTTTTTTCTTTTCGCCTCAAAAGTTGGTCAACGACTTTTTAAATTTCTCAGAAATTTCGACAAAAAAAAAAAAATGAATGTTATAAAATTCTTGATTTTTAGAACTTCTTTTAACTTTCCACAATTCTTTTCAAAAATATCAAAGTTCTATGATTTCTATAAACATTTTATAAAATTAACTCTTTGGGTTATGTTTTAGTACAACATTAAAATACTGAATGGACCAAAAAGTTACTGAGCTTTCTTCTTTATTAAACAATATATTTTCTCAATTTTGATGTTTTGTCATTTTCCTGGCAAAACCATTATCGTTACTATATAACCTGTCTCGGTTTTCAGATCGAAAAAAATCATTTTCACAGGCTTTTTTTAAACTCAAATTTACATCACTAAAGGAGTTATGAAGAGACTGAAACCAAATGATAATTTCAGTTTGATTGGTTCAACGTCCGGCGGACTATAAATGCGTTACCAGTCCCCAATTAAGCTCTCAATATTTGACGAGTGTGACTTGTATGTGGTCCCAATCATTGTCATAATGATACACAATACTTTTGCAGTTCACCAATTCTAGACACATTTTTTTTGATGATTTTTAACGCTTAATTTTCGATATGTTCAAATTCTGAGACATCTCTCATGTATAATAAATACCAATTAGATTCGCGTAATGCTTTAATTTTGTCGTCAACAATAATACAACGACTTTTTAGCCCATCTAATATGTTTAATAAATAAATAAAAACAACTGTTTTCATTCATTTTCAAATAAATTACGTTAGGTTTTCATTGGAAAAATCCAAGCCCATTTTTATAACTGATTATACTTTATTATTCGAAAAGAAAAAATCTTTTTCATATCTGATAAGAAATACAAGAGTTAACTTTTAACCTGAAATCTTCAGAAAATATTATAGAAAGCAAGAAGTCATAACAACGCGAAGCAACTTTAAAATTCAACATATGGTTTTAGTTCTTATTATCATGAACTTAGGAAATATGTTAACACAATGAAGAACAAAAAAAAAAGGGTAGAGATGAAATGAAAACGGTGCTTATGCGTTTTCAGGAAAACTTGTTCTTGAATAAGAAAAAAAAAAACCACGATCCATCATAAAGAGCATAAGGTGTACTATACCATATAGTGTTTCTTTATTTTATCTTATACCAGAGCTCTTTGCGCTGGTATACCACCTTTGAGAATTTTTATTACTTTACTTCGAATTCGAGGTAAACTTGATGATAATGAAAAACAAACGCATTTAATTAAAAAAAAAAAAACAAATACAAAAAGCAAATAACATAGAAAAGATTGTCGGAAGATTATTCAATTTATTATCTATATGCTTTGGTATTCAAACTCAATCCCCTTGAATATATCTACTAAAGAATAATAACGAATCGATTAAAAACTTTGTCATTTATAGATATTTTCTTCAGTCTTCCGTGCATTAAGAAAATTGATGTTTTCGAATGTTAATAGTGAAAGGGTACCTAACTGAAAATATTATTAAAATTCATCATCATATATAGTTAGACAATAATTTCCTTTTAGTCTACTAGTACTTCTTAACACTGTAAGAAACCTTGGACTAATTTTTTCCAACGTCCAACTAAAAATTTATATGATTTATAAGATCATGAATTGAAAAACTAATATCGCGAAGGACAATAACGACATAGCAGATTGTTGTTAAACGCTTTGTTATAACTGACAAATTTGGTTAGATTGATGGAATATACTATAGATATTTATTTATTTATACAACAGGTTACTCCTGATTGTCATTATCTGAAAATCTTCATCGCTAAATCGGCAACTAAATTGACAACTATCGCAAAAAGGTTAGAAAAAAATGCAATTTAGGTTTACTAGTCGCGAAATGTTTTAATTTACCAAAATAGTCACTAAGAGAGACGCTATTTTGGAGATAGTTCCAGTGTAGTATAGTGAACACTTTCTTATTTGCACAAAGAAACGCAAGAAATTTCCGCTTATTACAGATGTCCGCTTAAAAAAGAGTAACTTATCATTATTTATAAATATATATAAAATAAATTTTAAAAGCTTATCCTCACACCAATTTGCCTGTCTGTCGGTTTATCAAATCTGTCCATTATGAAAATAATATTCAAAAGAAATTAAATTAAATGTCAGATAAAAATATTTGTCGCTATATTTCAAAAAGGTGAAAATTAAACGATGTAGATTAGCGACAAGCGACAACTCATGAATGAAAGAAAGATTACGCTTTTCTTATGTTTCAAATTGGTTTTTTCTACGCATATACGTCATCAGTGTCCCGATATACAATAAAAGTATGCAGTAAATCATGATTATTTAAAACAAAGTTCCCTTTTTAAAACAATTTATCATTTAACACTAATAAAAAAAAAACAGGACAACTCCTGAATTATATGACTGACAAAAAAAACTCTAACTACGAAAAATGGCCGGAGTGCGCAATGCGTAATCTTACATTTTTTGATTCATGGTGACAAGCAGAATTGACGAATTACACAAGTTCCTATTGTACTTGTTTGTTTTCTTTTGACTTACGAAACCGTAACTTCTAGACGCAATCAAGTTTATGAGTCGCCCTTATCACATCAATGAATTCTCAAGATTCCTTCTGGAGCCATAGGTACCACCACAGTAAGCGTCCAACGTAACTTTCTTTCGAAAATAAAATTCGCCTACTTATTCAACAGGAGAGTTCAATATAGTAAAAATTTCGGATGATATAAAATAACATAACCACCCTCAATTATTAACACCTTTTATCTTTGTCTGAATACAATATTTATGTCTATTAAAATAGGTATTTTAACCTTTTCAATCCCCCTATTTTTATTTCATTCTTTTCAAACTAGATAACATATTGGTAAATAATTCCAACGGTCGTCGTCGTCGTCGATCGAGTCCGGGTTGTTGTGAGATCTTTCATCAAAAAATCTCAAATTTTGAACTCTTACAAAAATTTTGTTTCATAGAAATTTTTTTCTTTTTGGGCTTACTCAAAATCCAAACACCAATCAACTAAACAGCTGCTCTTTTTTTGTCGTTACACACTATTTATGGGACCTTTTATGTTTGTATAGATTTCCATACTTACGCATGCATACATTTACGAGAATGTGCGTTCTAATATATGTATACAAAATGTAAGAAATTTTGTTAAGAAAACATGAATGTATGAATATATATCAGGTTGGAGTTTTTGAGCAGGGAAAAAAAACGTGCGCAAATTACTTAAAATTCTAGAATTTGAATGTGTTGGATGAGTTTTCATATGGATGTGTGCAAATAATCCCAAAAAACCGGAACAAACACTATCGCAAAAAAAAAAAAAACAAAACCAAACAATTTTATGTTACTTTTTATTATATTTGAAGAAAAATGTATCTGAGAAGAAGAAGAAGAAAAAAAAAACGAATGGGATTTGAAAAAGTTTTGAGACTTTTTTCTTCCCAAGTGTGGTTTGGTGTGGTTCGCGTTCTTCAACTTCTTGTTATTTTCTTTTTCTTTTTTATGTTATATTATATTAATATATATGGAGAGAGAGAGGTGAACACTGGAAACACTGTTATCTTGTTTCGGTTAAAATCAAAATGGTATTTCTCGATTCTCGCTCCTCATCTTAATACATTTTTCTTTTTTCTTTACTTGGAAATACATTCACCATATTCCATGAGTAATCAACTTTTGGTGTCTTTCTATGTTGTGTGTTTTATGAAGGATGTTTGAAATACATAACATAAAAATTATCTTATTTAAATAAAAGTTCAAATTCTTGATATTGTTTTTTTTTTTTTTTGTTGGATGAAAAAGTAATTTTTAGTGAACATTTTTTTTCTTTTTTTAAGATAAAATAATATAAATGGTCTTTTATCTTGTTGAGGACAATTTTTTTTTTTTTTGTCTTTTATTTAAAATGTTGAGGACAATGAAATCACTGATCAGGTACACAATTTGAAAGATGCATGGTTGCCATATTTTGAGATGAAAAATTAAGTTATTTGTTTTCAGATTAATATTCAAAAATTGATTTTGGCGGAAAATAAAAAATATATATGTTCATTATTTAGTTAATAAGCAACTATTTATGTTTTTAACGCAGCCGGGAATTTTATATGGAATTGACAGTTAAAAAAAGTAATACATATTACACCCGGTGAATCTGACTTCTAGCCGGACCTGCACTCAAGTCGATCAGAAATTTTTGATGATCGAGTTCAAAAAAAAAAGGTCAAATGAACTCAACTACCGAAATTTAAGACTCAATATTCCTAATCTAAAAATTGATTTGAAATAAATTTTTTGTATTTTTCGTATGAATGCAAAATAGGTAAGTTTTCAAGACATATTGTAATCCAAATTGAAATCAAAATTTCCTCTCTCGACTGATTTGTTACCCATTTTTTTATTGTTAAATTATAACCTTTTTGAACGACTGATATAAATTAAAGAGCCAAAATCTGTATTATTTTTTTCCTTTCCAATTAAGATTTAATTAAAATTAAGGACATATCGTCCTCTGGATTGCCTATATTAATGTTTCTGACGTGGACGAATACCTCGTTGAAATACCCTAGGACTACCAAATCAAACACACTACTCGACTTAGAATATATTATATTATACACTTTTTCTTTCTAACCTATTTGTATCCGGAAATCAATCTCGTCGTCGGGTTGTGAAGAGTTTAAATAGGAAATTCATTAATAATAATAAACAATATATTTGAACTTGATTTGTCTAATCAACGAGAAAATTTAAATTAAAGAATGAAATAAATTGTAATAAATATTAATAAAAACAGATACAAAATTAAGAGAACACAAAAAAATGTTAAGTAATTTTCAAAATGAAAACCAACTAAAAAGATGTATTTTGAAGTACCTAATACCTAATTAAAAAATAAGCTACATTTTAAATAATTATAAATTCAAAGTCCAAATCGAAGTTTTCCTTCCTATCCCAGAGGTTTTAGATAAGGTTTCACCAAAGAATAAGTGACTTGGGAAATTTCAAAAGATTCCCATTCGTTTCTTTAAGAACATTTTATTCTCTCTCTTCCAGATAGATTTTGCCTTCGAAAACTGCCCCGTACTCTTTCGCACCTATTGCCACGTGCTTTTTTTGTACTTATTCTAATTAGTTCGCTAACTTTTGGTACTTTATCCATTACTCAAACTTCGAATTTCACGAATTCTAATCAGAAATATTTAATATACGAAAAACTTCTGTTGACACATGAGAGGATTACACTAATTCTACAGAATTTTAAATTTCAATTTCATCTGAATGATATATTTTAATTCTTCTTCTTATTTCAAATAAAAATTAAGAAAGAAAACTTAAAATCAAATAAAAATTTATTTCAGATAAGGACTTTTGGGTAAACATTTTACATTTGAATATAGAAATAGTAGAATCGAAAGACATCTTTTCCATTTTTCTCAAACAAATGGCAACGTTTTGATAAGCACCTTTAAACTCCATTTATTTCATCATATAAGGATTGTCTCAAACTCCACAATCATTCAAAAAATAAGAAATTTCCTTCAAAATGAGTCTCTTTCCCGGTTAAAATTTCTTCAATGGAGATTTCAGGATTGATTTTATTAAATTATTAGCTTTTATACTGATCGTTTTAAAAGGTTCCATATTTGTCTCTATTACTTACACCCGCGTTTATGAGATGATTTTAAAAAAAAAAATCGGTAACAACAAAATCTACGATATGACCAAGATTCAATAAGGTTTGATCGACCTAAAATTGCGCGACTAGCCAAACAAAATTTAAAATTTTTGTATTTTTCAATTAAAAATTACTTCAAAAAACCACAAACGGTGTCTTTTTTTAAAACGTTATATGGATTTTCACACAAAATACAACATTTTTCTTTATTTTAATTTAAAAAAAATTCTTCTAATTGAAAGAAAACCTATAAAAAATAATCACGGAAAAAACGTCTTTTCTGAAAATTCGACATTATGAAAAAGACCGCTGCTTTTCATTCACCAACAAATATTGAGTTGTTTTGTTGCATAAAATTAAAAATAATTGAAAATTATATTATTTGAATTCTAAAATTTCCACAAAATCGATGAGATTATTTTCTAAAATAGTTTCTTTTCAGATTTTCGAATGAATTCAAAATAGAGCACAATTTCTATGAACACAATATGTAAACAGGGCAGGCAGGGTTCGTTTCTTGTAACACACCTGCCCTATTGAAGTCTCTCGTTTTTGTTTGCTGTAAAATGAATGTCTTTTGGTGAATTTTTTCTCTAATTTTTAATATAGAATATTTAACGTGAACGTTTTTAAATTAAATCTTGAATAAACTTGAATTTAAGACCTAAAAAAAAAATGGACTTTTATACATTTTTTGGATACGTCTTGAGAATGAGATTGCATCTACATTTTAATGGTTTTTTTTTGTAAAATAAATACTTAATAAACAAACCTTCGACTTCAATATTTATAATAATCCCAAAAAGAAGATACAAGAACAGAAACAACTTAATCCAAATAATATCCGATTTTGTCCTGTTATTGGTCAGTAACCACATTTTAACTAAAATTTTTTTTTTTTATATATATTCTTATTTATCACATATAGCACACATTTAAAATATTATTTAATTATATTTTTAAAATAATATAACAAGAAAAGAATCGAAAATTAGGAAACAACTCCGATTTTCATGTAAAAAAAAAAAAAAAAATTCGAATTTCTTTTTTTTTTTTGTATAATTTAAAATCACGACTTTTAATATACACGCACTTTTTATTTATATTTATAATTATTTTTTGTATATATTCTTTTTATAATTAATTTTCCGTTTATTTGAAAAATTCAATTCTTTTAGCCCGATTTAATATCGCACCGTTACGCCACTTAACCAAAATCATGATTTTTTTTCTCACATATTTTTCCTTCTATTTTTTTTTTTGTTTCAAATTTTTCACAATAAAGAAAATGAACAAAATCAGTTTCAATAAATAAATCCACTTTGAAAATAAACCGCGGAAGAAAAAAAAACAACAAAATTCACTAATTTAATGTAATTCTTTTTTGATTTTAAATAATTAATTTATTTAATTAAAATTATCCACTCGTCAGTTAAGTAGCGTTAGCGCATGCTCTTCCAATCGCGTCTCAAACCACTTTGTTCCTCGACGGATTCAACCACTTTCTTGTTTGATCTAAAGTAGTGTGCGTGCATAAATCCATTAAAAATAAAGTGGTGAAATTTAAACTGGCCTCTGAAATATAGAATTTAAACAAAGCAACATGCATGTTCATATATATATCGTTTCATATTTGGACGTAACCAAAATGGCCGACAATATAAATGTAGTTGTATAGAAATGCATGGGAAAATTTAAAAAAATGTAAATATGGCGGACACGAATTTTTTCCTATATGAACCGTCGACAATGTTCGGCTGGTTTCGGTATTGAGCGGAATTCGCATGCACAAATTTATGCATTAAAAAAAATAAATGATTTGGATTTTTGAGACAGCCGTTTTATTGTTCTCCTTTCTCATTTCGTTCCCATTTAAACTAATTCGAGATTTCGATTTGTTTTCCGTTGTCTAATTTATTATTCTCTCAGCCCTTAAACATTTATGTGCTGCCAGCTCAACAGTACAATATTAAGGAGTGTGGGGGATAAAAATATGTGGTGAAAATTATTTAAACGGTTATAGAGTATGTTTTTAAATCGTTTTTTTTAAAGAAATTTATTACAAATTTGCATTGATTTCAATTGAAACTTTTTGGCTTCAATTATAAACAAGAAAGTATTCGATTTATTAGCAAAAAGAAATTGTTGTCCATTTAGTAATATAAACATGATTTAATGAAAATCATTTACATACATTTTGGTCAAAATCAATTGCCAAAGTAATATCGATTAGATTAGATTTTAATATACAAAAATGGCACAAATCAAAACCATTTTATTTACGTACTAAAATTTCATTGATTTCCTTATATTTGTGGAACTCTAAAAGTTTGATCAATAAAGAATTCGAAAAACAATGGCAGAAACAGAAAAATTAGCTCAACTTAATAAAAAAATTAACGAATTGAAAAAGAAAATCTTATTAGCAGGTAAATAATATAATTACAATTAATTAAAATAACAATTTTGTTTATTTTTATGTTCGAAAATTTGAAAAAAATAAAACCAGAGGGTCAAAAAAAAGCCAATACTGAAGAATGGGAAAAACAGAAACGTTTAAATCTCGAAACAATTTCAACATTAAAAAAAGACGTAAAAGATTTAACCGCAAAATTAACATTTCTAAAAAATCCAAATAGTCGTAAATTATTGAAACAACCACAAGAAGTTATTAGAAAAGTCGAATATCCTTTGGGTGCTAAAAATGCTGAGGACGCTTTAACGATAATGGATTTAAAAGTTATCGAAACAAAAAAACAACTTGATTTACTTCGTGATAAATATTTACAAAGGCAAAGATTTTTTAATAAATTAGTTGAAGAATATAAGGAGCTATTAACCTATAAGAACTATCAAAATATCGATCTTGGTGGACCACCGCCAGAAACTCTTGAAGAAGATGCTAATCGAAAGGTAAAAATTAAAAAGCATATAAAAAAAAAATTAAAATGTTTAAAAAAAGAAATGTAATTTCATGAAAAATTATGAAATTTTATTTTTGTGCTGATAAAAATACTACGGAAATAATAGAATTTAAAATTTCATGTTGAAACTTGTCTTCCCGCGCCAGTTCCGGGGCTTATCTTATCGTCCAAATATGCATTTTTAGTGGTGAACATTACCAGAAAAAAATGTTAAATTTTTTTTTTACATATTTATTTTATTATGTATATTTTAATAACATTAAAATTTGCAATATTTTAAGCTTGTTTGCCATTTGGAAAATGAAATTCATAGAACAAATGTTCAATGGATGGAAGCTGAACATATTCGTAAAAAATATCGTTCTATAAAAGCATCTCTTATGAATGATTCCGAAAGATTTGAACGTTCTTTAAGAGAACTGGAAGAATCATTAATCGAACAGCAAGCTGAAATTAATCGACTTCAGGTGAGTTTTCAAACTTCTTTATTTCATTTATGAACATATATAATTAATTTTTTTTTTTGATTAGCAAATTAATAAAGAAGCTGTCGAAATGAGAGATGCTGCCAAAATTATTCTTCAACGTCAAGAACAACAAGCAAATACATCATCAAAAGCTCGTGAAAAACAAGCTATCGATTTTCGGAGGCAAGTTGAAGAAAGAAAATTAGAATTGGAAAGGATTGAAAGGAAATTATTTTCATCAGGTAAAAATTAATTCATAAATTTTT
This sequence comes from Xylophagus ater, assembly GCA_963422695.1. Classification (NCBI taxonomy): domain Eukaryota; kingdom Metazoa; phylum Arthropoda; class Insecta; order Diptera; family Xylophagidae; genus Xylophagus; species Xylophagus ater. Next base: position 8,752,362 of record OY730478.1, read on the forward strand.
GAATCGTATAGATTTACTATAGTCTGAAAATTATTCATGTACGAAAATTCGAAGGAACTATTTGTAGTTTGATAAATCTACTTTTAAAAATTCTTTTTTTTTTATATAAGGTAAAACTCTTGTACATCAAGAAAGTATTGGATCAAGTTCCGGTGAACCGCATACAGGAAAAACGGAATTAGAAGATGATCCGAATGCACAATTAAAATCTATGACAAATGATATGGAAGTGATATTTAAGAAATTAATGGAAGTTACTGGAGCAACAAATGCCCAAGAAGTTCTTTCAAGATTTCTATCACAAAAAGAATCGGCATCAAGGCTGAGCTATTTAAGAACAGCAGCTGAAGCTGAAAAGAAACATCTTGAAGTCCAACGTGAACTATTAACATCCGAATTAGAAGCATCAAAATTTTCTGATATGAGAGAAAATGAAATGTAAAATAGTTTTGATTCATTTTTATTATGTTAATTTTAATTATTTATTGTAATTTAGTAATCAAGAACAAGTTGAAAAATTTAAAACTGAAATAAATGATCTCACTGAAGATGAAATTCAAAATCTTGAAGCAGCTGAAAAAACACAGAAAATTATTAAATCAATAACCGAAGCTCTAATTGAGATGATTTTTAAACTTCAAGAAGTTGATGAAAATGATATTTATTTATCGCAAACAAATAAAACAATTCCAGCTCTTGATTTACCAACGTATTTACAAAATGATATAACCGATGACGATTTGATTTGTGTTAGAATAAATTTCTTGGGATTTGTTTTTTTAAATTAATTGGTAAATTAAATTTTTTTCACAGATTTTAGAAGAAAAATTAAAGACAACTTTAAAAGCAACTGCTCAAATTGATATCGCTGAAGATGTTGGAAAAGATGATGACGAAATAAAAGTAAAATCGTTAAAAAAAAAAAAAGGAAATTTTTAATAAATTTTTATTTTCTAGATTGATGAAATTTATGTTCCCTTGGCATCACCGAGAGCACCACCATCAATCATTGAAGAGAAACCACAGCCACTACCAATTTGTTATATTAATTTAATAAGTGGACGAGCCGGCCAAACATCATCTGCTTCACCGGGACAAACACCACAGCCAGGTTTTTAAGTTTTGATCATAATAAATTCCAATTGTTTTAAAAGAAAAAAACTTTATCTTAAAGTAACAACCGATGATGAAAGTGAAGTTCCATCAAGAAATTTCTTAAAGAAGCAAGCACTTTTAATTGTCGACTCGAAATCTAGACGTAAAGTTTTTAGACCAACAATTCCACGTCGAAAATAAAATTAATTTCAAAGTTTTTTTGATTAACATTATTATTATTATTATTTATTATTTTATATTATTTAGATTTCTATTATAATATTTTGTAGACTATTTTAATAATTGGAAATTTATTTTAATGTTTTTTTTTTTTGGAAAAATTTGATATTTTTTTGGATTTTATTTCAGTCTTTTTAGATTAATTAAAGAACATATAAAGCAACAAATATTAATTAGCATTAATAAAATTTAAATACCTTTATTTTATCTTATAAATCACAAATATTTTATTATATACGTATTTTATTTATTTTTTTTTCGAAATATTCAGTCCTAGGAAGACCCTTGGTTACTTTAGTGCCAATTTACGTTTATGCAAGCAAATTCGTATTTTAGTTAACATGATTAAAAATATTTATACAAATTCAATTGTCATAAAAAATGGACAACTACCTTATAAAACTTTGGAAAATCTTAAAGAGGAACGAATTTATTGGCGTTTTTGATTCACGAATGAAAATTATGACTTGAAAAATGCAACAAGATTTCTGCACTTTTTTTTACAAATTCTGTCATTTTTTTCAAATTAGAATCAAACGGAAAAGTTCGAATCACTTTTTCTTTTACTCATATTAGAAATAAATTCGTTAGAAACTGTCGTTTTTATGCCCTGTGCTAGGTACTACCAAAAAGTATACAATAATGAGAGTTTCCAACTTGGATTCTGATTTGGGCACGTCTGCAAGCGCCAGCTCAATTATAGTATTTGTATGATATAAAAATGCATGTATTTACATTCTTTTTTTACAAATGCTATTAAAAAGGAAGCGTGCTTTGCAGCGCTGTAATCTTACCAAAAATTTATATGCAAAAAATTACAAGTGGTACTACCCATTTCTATGATAGGGCTATATGTTACTACATACATACATGTTTGTCATTTAAGGCTATGAATTTAGGTTCAGGGCCCGTATTTGATTTCTCGACTCGGTTCATCGGATCGACAAAAAGCCTTTAAAGTCTTTGTCGATATAATAGAAATTTGGTATTTCACAACAAAAATCAAGATCGAGTCGAGAAACCCAAATACGGGACTAGAATTGCTTTTATCGTCGATAAATTCAAATTCTCAGCCAACATTTTCTAGAAACGAAAACAACAATTGAGTACTTTTTTTTCTGAGAAACGAACGAAAACAATTCTGACCTGCCTTGAAACGCTGCTATAAAATGCAGAATTTTTTTTACAAGAAATGAAAATGCAATATGTTTTTACTATCCCCATCATTGGATCCAATTTATATTCGTTAATTATCTGAGTTTTATTAATTTTAAATCTTCTCTAGATATTTTATTGTCCTTATTAATAATATTTGAAGCAATCACTGATTTTTTTTCTTTCATTATTTTTAATATATTTGATGATGAGATTAAATATATCTCGAAATACGTATAAAAATAATAATATTTATTATTTATAAACACAAGTTTTCAAATTTTATTGATTTTGTTGTACCAAAAAAATTCAATAATTAATTAGCATATTTCTAATATTTTATTTTTTTAAATTTGTTTACAAATATTATTTATTGTATAATAATATATAATATAATATAATATATAATTTGTAATTAATAATAATTGTACAAAATAAATTGTGTGATTCGTGATCGCTAAACTGAAATAAAATCAATTTCAAATTTTCCCTCCAATTTTATACAATTTAAATGTTTTAGCATTTATTTTTAGTATTTTCTTATTTAAAAGAAACTATTAAATATATTTATGTATATATTTTTTTTAAATTTTCATTAGTTAAGGCTCAAAAATTCCGTAAGAAATAAAAAAAAAAATAATTATCTTATAAAATTCCGGCAGTGATTTTTCTTTACAAAAAAAAAAGAAGGAACAATTAAAATTAGTTCCTTAAGGCCTTATAAACATTACACAATTATTCATCGAATAAAATTTTCGGACACTTGAAATAAATTCTACTTTCGTATAAAAAGCATTAAACGTTTAAACTCCATTATCAGATAGAAATTCGATGAATAAATGTCATATGTAAACACGATCGAATATCTTAATTAATGGCCTTTTTCTATAATTGTAGCAGATTTTTCATTGTTATAGATTTATTTTTCGCTTTAACCACATAAAACACAAAATATGGTATTCTTTAAAGGAGATGTAATGATGAAACGTATGACTCGCAAGACAATTTGAAGGTACTAACCGCATAGAGGTTCAAAAGAGAAAATGAACTTCTCCAGTGTTTGGAACCGATTGATTTTGAGAATATATGAAATGTATTCGTTTAAGATATTCTTTCTATTGATCGATCATTTATGGGTTTTATTGAATTTAACAAATATTAACATTAAACTTCATAAAATATGATCGAATTGAAAATATCGAAATGGTGACAATTTTTTTTATAATAGGGCAATTTCGTTTGATCTCTGAACATTGCAGGATTATTCTCTAAACTTTTTACAATACGAAATCTATTTCAAATCGTGTGTTTATTATGGATTCGTAACTTTACATATACAGAGAATTCTGTAAGCAAAGTCACATAAACGCCTAAATGGGTATTCTGAGTCTGTATCTATTTTGCTCTTGGTAAAATGAATTCGCCGTCTTTCACTTTTGAAAGAGTTCCGCATATTTCAAATCGTAAAGATACAAACTATTTGACAGGAACGTACAGAGCGATTACATAGGCATATGATTTCAGAATACCAATTTAGGCATTGACCGGATCTTTATGATTACAGAAGACGAATTTACAGTTTATGAAAGCATCATTTCCTTTCTTTCTTCAAATTGAACATTCTCTTTATTATTTAGTTGTTTTCATCAAGCGCGTTGTCTAAAACAAACAAAAAATGCTACAATTATGTATTTTATATATAAATGAAATCTTAATTCGTTATTATAAAAACTATTATTATTTAATTATAATTTGTTTCTCTGTAATTAAGTATTTATATTCAAGAATATTATGATTTTATATTTATTATTTTATTTTGAGGTAACTGACTGATAAAAATATTGAATTTTCAAAAAATATTGTCTCTGAGATTATTTTTAAAAAAATATCTTTTTGTTCATGAATGAAAAAATATATAGATTACACTTTCGTATATTTGAAATTGGTTTTTTTCTGCGCACCTACGTCACATGTGACATAAAATACATTGTTTCTATGAAAAATCACGATTATTTATTTGAAAGGAAAGAAATCACACTTGACGCCATAAAAGCATGAAAATAAAAATTCAAAATGGCCGATATGCGCAATGCGTAATCTTTATATTCTTTCATTCATGCTTTTTGGTTTGTTTATATAAAAATTATTCATTTCAGTTATTTCTATTTCATTTTGTTGATTCATATTTCAATTAAAAAATATTGTAACTTCATGTAGTTTTTATTTATGCCGAATTATTTAAAAAAAAAAAAATATTTTCATTTCCAAATTTTAAATTAAAATCAATAATAAAAATATCTTCTGCTTTTAAAATACGTTAATCTTTTGATTATAAGCAATTTTCTGTTTCTGTTTACGCGATATAAGCAATTTTTCACCTATTTTTAAGGATTCGAAAACATAACTTAAATAAATTTAATTAAATATAATATTATAGACGGCGATATGAACAACCATATTTAACTAACAAAATTTTGAATTGAGTAACAAAATTTAATAAGTTTTATCTAAGGATGTCCCATTTCTGGAAAAAATTCTATCTGCTTCAGGGAAATGTGTGAAAAACTTTAATTAGATATTGAAATTAATGATGAATTGAATTTGTTCCATAAAAATTCACCGGACGAACAAATTAAATGGTTCAATCCAAATTTGTATGTAAAATATTTTACGTGGTGAAGTACGATTAACACCGTATATTATATTTGGACCACCAGGGACAGGAAAAACAATTACACTAATTGAAACTATATTACAATTAGTAACTCTATTACCAAGTTGTCGTTTGTTAGTTGGGACACCATCAAATAGTTCTGCCGATTTAATAGCAACACGTCTAATTGAGCCTGAAGCTCTTCAACACTGTGATTTTATACGTTTAGTATCACATAATCTAGTCGAAAGAGATATGATACCGGATCATTTAAAACAGTATTGTACAACTGCTGATATTGCACTTGAAGGAACTTCAAAAGAAAATATGATTATCACTGAATCTGGATTAAAATTAAAATGTCAACTTAAATATTTAGGACATCATCGTATAACAATTGGTATGTGTGTTACATTGGGAACATTATTAAAAATGAAATTTCCAAAAGATCATTTTACACATATTTTAATTGATGAAGCTGGTCAATGTTTAGAATCGGAGGCTATGATTGCAATTACATAGGTGGATCGACGTTGCGGACAAAGCATATTAGCCGGTGAACCTATGCAATTGGGACCGATTGTATTGAATCATTACGCAGCTGAAAAAGGACTAGAAACATCATTTCTAGTTCGAATACTAAATCTTTTTCCATATATGAAAGATAATAATCGATTTCCGAATAATAATGGTTATGATCCAAGATTAGTTACAAAACTCATCTATAATTATCGTTCATTACCGAGTATACTTAATGTATATAATGATTTGTTTTATGATTCAGAATTGATACCAATGATCGATGAAGAAGAAAGTAGGGAGATTCAAATTTTTAAGAATGCTTAATGATATTTTACCAGAAACCACGCAAACAAACCATGGTGTATTTTTTATTGGTGTTCGTGGAGAAAATCGACAAAATCCTGATTCACCATCCTGGTATAATCCAGCTGAAGCAAATAGTTTATTTATGTTTCTAATAGAATTATATAAAAAAAAAATTAAATGTGAAGATATTGGAATAATAACACCATATCAAAAGCAAGTACATATTATCCGGAATTTATTGCTTGAAGCTGGTTTGAAATTACCGAAAATTGGTTCCGTTGAAGAATTTCAGGGGCAGGAAAAACCAATTATTTTGATTTCTTCAGTTCGATCAAAAAAATGACTTCTTCATGTTGATCTGAGACATGCTTTGGGATTTGTAGAAATTAAGAAACGAATGAATGTGGCTATTTCACATTCTCGATCGTTGTTGGTAGTTTTTGGGAATCCTCATCTATTAACTTTCGACCCTTGTTGGGAACATTTAATAAAATATTGCATAAATAATTATGCTTACTCTGGATGTGATTTACCATCGAATTTAATGTAATTTCAATCTAAAAATTTATTTGTATTTTTTGTCTACTTTATATGTATAAGCATTAAGTATTGTATAAAAAATGTAATTTGTTTAGCAACTCTGATAGTGTAAACACTCATAGTGTTGTATTCGTTTTTGAACATTACAAATGTTTTTACACATTTCAAATGCCTATTTTAGAAAACGTATAACAAGACAGATATTCTTCATTTGTATCAAATTGTATCGAATATCAATCGAATTAAACGATTCCATTCCATTTTGGTTGCTTTATGTGTTATTAAAATGGATATTTATTGAAAATTTTAAGATCTTTTCTAATATGTAATTTAAAATCTACACTAATTGAAATAGAATCGAAACTAAAAATATTTATAAATCACACAAAAATTATTTATATAATCAAATATATTCTACGTGTTCCTTTTTTTGTTTTTGTTTGTTTTTTAATTAAATTTGCTTTTTTAAATTTAAATAAATGAAGATCTCTAAAATTTTAAATGTTTCTTAATTAGATTAAGCAATATTTTGATTTTCAAATTATGAACGATGATTCTATTAGTTCATATTTTAAATAAATTTATCTACAATTATTTAACATACATTTTTTTAAATTTAAATTCCATATTATTAGTTTCTAAATTACATGAAGTCACGTTTTTTGTTTGCAACTTTTTTTTTCTTTCCTCCTGTTTTTGGTTGAATTTATTTATTTTGCTAATCAAAAACAAAAAGAGAAAAATGAATTAAATAAAACAAAATAAAATTCCCTGCTTTTTATATAGAAAATTTAAAAAATATAATTAGTAATTATCTAAAAATTGATTTTTTGTATTTGAATGCCATTTTGTTTTTTGCTGTTGTTTTTGTTTTGTTTTTGTATTTTATATCGGGTGGGCATTGCACATTTAATAAACCTGTATTAATTTTTTTCTTTTCTTTTTGGCAGTGAATTATTTTACTTTATAATAATAGAAGAAAAAAAAAATATATTTTATTTTATTTAAAACATAACAAGAAAAAAAAAATTATTGGAATGAATAATATTCGCTTCTTTTTTGTTAGGCTTTTAAAGCCGGTGTTACCAGGAGTGTAATCATGTGTTAAATCTATTGTGATTAAAATCGATTTAACACCTTTTCCACTCCAATTTATGAAAGAAAAAAACAAAAAAAAAAAAAAAGATTATAAAACAAAAAAAAAAAACATATACAATAATAAATAAAAATTCCCAATATTTTAAATCAAATAATAATAATAAAATAATATGTTTTTATGAAATTCCTTCCCATTCAATCAAATACTGAAGTTTTCCATTGGGAGCAAAACGTTTAGCACGAACTGCAAAATTTTCACCATTCGCAATTAGATTAGCCGCACCAAAATACATATTAACAGATGTTTTCAATTCAGATAATGAAACTTCTGATTGATTTCCACTTTTATTCGGTGAACCGGGAATATTTATAGTTGTTCCGATATTTGAACAATTTGTTGTTAAACTTGAATTTGAATTACGTCTTGGTGCAACTTCGGAATAATTTTTTCCTTGTCTTTGACGTAAACGACGACCATTAAAAACATTTGTAATTGGTCCCAAATTTGTTGGTGTCGTTGCCTGTGGTGTACTTGATGCCGATGAACTAGTTGAATTTAATGTTGATCTAATCACTGATACAGGCCATTCTTTTGTATCCGAACGAATTGGTAGATATGCAGCTGATTTTGGTATTGTTTGTATTGTAGCTGTACTAATTACCTATTTTTAAATTATTTATAAAAAAATAAGAATACATTTTCAAAGAAACAAACAAATTATATATTAAATACTTCTACATTTCCAGAACGTCTTCTTAGTCGTCGACGTTTTATTTCTTTATTTGGTCCTATCATTATATCTTTGGCACTTAAACGTCTTTTAACAGTTCGTACTATTCGATATTGTCCAGCTGATTGTGATAAATCAGTACAACCGAATAGTGGTGGTGCCAAACCAGTTTGTTTCATTGCTACCTTTTTGATATGATCAAATTTTACAATATTATTATTATCATTCTTTTTTGGTGTTAATCGAAATGGATTATTTCGTCCTTGGAAATTTTTTGGCGGTGGGATAATAAGATCTAATGTTCCACGACTTGATGTTTCATCAGATGAATCACATATATCAATAATTTCGGAAGTTTTTAAATCATTTTTTACTATTAAAGTTGATAAAAATGGTGATTTTCTTTTACGATTCTTTTTAATATGTTTTGTATCGAATGTATCAACTTTTATTACTTCATCGACATCCATACTATCATTATTTGTGATATTATAAGGAAGTTCACGTGCCTTTTTCTCTTTTTCAACAATTAATTTAATTGGTAATTCATCATCAGATGTAAATTTTTGATCGCTTGCTCCACCACTCGATTCATTATCTGAATTTTCACCCAAATATGTTGCTCCAATTAGTTTTGCATCAATATCATCTGGAATGTTGATTAATGATCTAAAAGAAATGTAAATTTGTGTTTTTTTTTTAGTAGTTTAAAATAATAATCCAAAAAAAAAAAAAAAGAATTTATTATTAATTATTAACCTGAGAGGAATAAAATCTAATTTAGTATGTTGACGTAAATACTGGTCACTTATGTCCATATCAAATGGTATTATTAATTTTGGAGCTGGTGGCGGAATTCTAGAACGTAAACCCCATACTGATTGCCTCTTTTTAATTTCACGTCCACATTTAAATCTTGCATTATTCATTGATAAAGTTTCAATAATATTATCACGAATTTCTGCTGATGATAAATTTCTCATCTAAAAGAAAATTAAAAAAACAATTTAAATTTTGTATTTATAGAAAATTGTAATTTATGTACTAACATTTTGATTTAATTGTAACATTGGCCAATTATCAATAGCATAAGGAACTATTACTTTATTCGCATGATAATATTTCTTTTGATTGTTTATAGTTATATTGAATAAAAGTAAATGTACTACATCGTTCCATTTCATTTGTAACCGTCGAAGAAATTCTTTACCATAATTACACATTGTACAAACAAATACATAAAACCTAATTAAAAAAAAAAAAACAATAAATATTTATATTAAATATTAACAAGACATTTTAGGCATTTAAAATTTACCGATCTCCACAATAAACTGGATAATCTAAACTTCCAACACATTTTTCATGATACCATTGCTGACATTTACAACATTGAAGCATTTTATTGTACCATTCTCCATTACCACCGCAATAACAATAAATCTGTTCTAAATTTACTCTATGATGATTATCCCATGTTAAAGAATCGATCTAATTTAATTGGATATAAATACAATTTAGAAAATTTTGATAAAAATATATATATTACATTATAAGGCAATTGAGATTTATGTATAATTTGATTTGAAACTGGACCAATTCCATTTAAAGAGAATTTTCTATCATCATTTCCACGTAATTCACTAATTTTCGATTTAAATCCATTTGGTGCTGTACATCTTGTATGAGGAAGAAAGACAAAAAAAAAAATATGTTTAAAATAAATTTTTAATTAAAATGTATAAAATATACCTTCGACAAAACCAAATTCCATTTTTTGGAAAACTACAATCAGTACATTTCTGATGATAACCTCTTCCACATTGTTCACAAACCTCAACAATATCGTTATTATTAATTTTTTTACATACCACACAAAATGGATCATTATTTGTATCATTTGAACTAAGTTTTGTTAATTCATCAAATGATGACCAATATTCAGTATTATCATCGAATTTAACAAGAAACTGATTACGTGATATAGCAACAATTGTTCCTAAATAGAATCGACCATCTTTACGTTGAACAAGAACATCTTGTCCATTCGTAAAACCAGTAACTTGTTGATCTTGTTTTGATGTCTCACGTATTAATAAAACATTATTTGTTGTTGAATCTGGTTCAGTAGATTTATCTTTAGTATTATTATTATTATTATTATTATTTATTATTGGATTATCCAATGATATTGTAGATGGCTGTGATGATGATTGTGAATAAGATTTTTCAGCCACTAAAGAACTCTGTTTAACACTCGATCTAGGATCATTAAAATGATTGTTAATACATATATTTATCCTATCTAAAACTACAGTTGAACTACTGGCTGATGTTGGCATATTACTAGATGTATGATGATCCGAATCAGAATTATGTGTTACTATTGTGATGGAACTTTTTTTTATATTCTTATTATTTAAACCGATTGTTTGATCATCTTGTGAATAATTATTTGTTATTAAAATTGTTTTCGGTACAGATGATGATGTATTATAATAGCACGAATGATCATTATCATCATGATATAAACTATGCTCATCCGAATTTAAATTCGTACGTTCTTTATAATTATTATTATCATATTCATTTTTGATAGTTATCTCATTAGTGGTGGTTAATTCTTTTTTAATAAAATCTGTACTATATTGAATTTTGTCCGATTTTGTATTCGACATGTTTTTGAAAAGATTCTACTCCTCTCTCTCTCTCTCTGGAACCCCCGGAAACCCTGTAAATATGTATAGTAAAATATGAAAAACTAAAAAAAAAAATTATGACAAATTTTTTTTTATCAAAACTTCAAAATTATTTTAATGTAATAAAACAAGAAAAACGATAAGAAATTTAATTAAAATAGAAAAACAAAAGAGAAGAATTCAAGCAAAATGGAGGAGTTTTAATGTGAATTTTTTTTTTTTTTTTTTGTCCAGAAATCATATCAAAAAAACGCGCTTCTTCCCAAAAACAAAAAAAAAAAAAAAAACAAAATCAAGCGCTTTTGTGTCTTCCATTAAATAATTTTTCAATAGTAACATTTTTCTGGAATTTGTTTTCAAAAACTCCAAATCATATTTCATTTATTATTTTCAATGCATAAATAAGTTTTCAATATGTTTCTTCGACCCTAAAATGGAAATTTTCATTGACAATTTATGAAATGCCGGACTTACCAATTTATGAAAAAAAAAAACTAATTACTTGTGGAAAAAAAAAGAAAAATTATATGAAAATTATTTCAAATAATTTATTTTGTGGAATTTTATTAGTTCTTCTAGGTTTTCATGAAACTGTAATGTATTAAATTGAAATAATTTGAACACTTTTTAATGACAAACGAAAAAAAAAAAAAACTCTAGGCATCAGATGGGAAAGAAAGGAATTCACTTTTTTTTGACATTCGCGCTCATTTTTCTAATGAATATAATTTTTTTTTGAATTTTTCAAATTTAAATTCATTTGTTTTTAAAAACATCCAAAAATATATATGTGTTCAATTTACCTAATTTATGATTTTTGCACAATTTCCAAATTTGTTATTTTTATATTCCGTGGAAATCAAACAATATCCGGAATATTGGAAGTCAAAAATATAATGGCGGCAAAAAAACTGGAAATGTTAAAAATATAGTACCACAAAAGGGTTGCCATATGAAACATAAACATAATATAACATAATTATAACTGCTGCCATCTATGAATATGTTTCATATTGTTTTTGCCTACATTTATGGATAAAAAGATAAAACTTATAAAATTTTCTCAATTATTTTTTTCTTTTTTTGTTAAATGTGTTATTAATTATGATAATTACAATTTATTCGGTTGTTTTTAATTTTTCCGCTTATCATAAATATCTGTAAAATGTAAATTTTGAAAAAAAAAATATCAAATGCATAAATTGCAATCGAAAGTGTGTGTTGGATAAAATGATAAAAAAAAAATATTAATAAACGTCAATAACTTATATTGTTGTTGTTATTATTTATTCAACTTATCAAAATATTTCTAGACTAATATTTTATTTTCAATATACGTGAGATTATTCGATGTTGTAAATTATTAGTTTTATCTTGTAGATTTGGCTGCAATGTTTTTAAAGATACATAATGGCAAAATGAACAGATGGGATAGTGAAAAAAATGTTCAAGGATTTCTTACTGGAATGATTTATTTCCCCTTAGTATTTTTCACTTTTTGTTTACATTTTTTTTTTGTATGGAATTTTTTGTAGAAACATTTCACCTTTGTCAACATTTTTTAAAAACATTTCACCTTTGTCAACATTTTTTATAAACATTTCACCTTTGTCAACATTTTTTATAAACATTTCACCTTTGTCAACATTTTTTATAAACATTTCACCTTTGTCAACTTTTTTTATAAACATTTCACTTTTTGTTTACATAAGTAGAAAATATGTACATTTTTATTCAATTACAAATACCTAAGATTTTTATTTTTACATTTTATGTTAAGATTGCATTTTTTTTTTTCAAAAAACACAAAATATTTTCTATAATAACTTAATTAAAAATTTATGTTATTGCATTCACATCTGGAAAAGTAACTTTTTATTTTATTGGAAATTGCAAAATATAAAAGTTTAAATATATACTTTTCGAGAAAAACATTAATAAAACTAAACTGTTCACAATACTTGTTGCTATTTCACGTGGATTTCTAGATTTTGCTTTCGATTTTAATAGCTGAGCAATTGGCATTGCACTATTAGGGGCTTCTCTGGTAAATCTGGATTGCATTCATTTCTGTGATTTTTTCACATGGTGTAGAATTCTTTTTCTCCAATGCAATTGCCTAGAAAATTTACTTTTTTTTAAAAATAGGTTTCTTAATCGAATTATAAACAAACCTTATTTAGAATTGATAAACGATGTTTTAATTTTTCATCGTTATCTTCGATTAAATAAAATTTAATTTTGGACATATTTTCTTGGCGGAAAAATTTAAATTTGAAAATTTAAAAAGATGTCCTTGCTATGGATTGGGTCTAGAATAATAAAACTGTTATACATATTAGTAAAAATTTGTAATTTGAAATTATTGTGTTAAATTCTTGTAAGAACAAAAAAAAAAATGACAATTCATAACTAATTTGTGTGTGTACTGAAAGCAAAAAAAAAAAGAAAAAATTAGCGCATATATAAGTATATAATAAATTGGATATTATAAATTGTGTATTGAAACACTTTTTTTTTTAAATAAACAATTTTATAAATTTTACTTTAATTCCATTTGACATTTCGTGTCTTAATTTGACAGTGCGTGCATGTTTTTGACCTTTTTGTTTGACCTTTTGACGTTTGGGAAATTGGGAAATTTTTTTTTTACGCTGAAATATTAAAAAAACATATATATTTTATTAAATATAATAATAATAATAATTAAATTTCGGAATTGAAACTAATTTTATCAAACAATCTAAAACTAAATATTTTAATTCCAAATACTAATAACATTTTATGGAAGAACCAAAAATAAGCCGAGACACACACCATAAGTGGTGGAAAAGCTCATTCATATAATTCAAGAATTTATATTATTATAAAAAAGAAATCATCATCATTCTTAAATTACTTAAAAATATTTATGCCCTATGGTAGGTACTACCAGAGGGTATATTAGTTTTGTCACTAAGTGTGTAACACATAGAAATAATGATCGGAGAAAAATTTCAAGGGTATGGTTGTGTAGGGAATCAAAAGTTATATCGATTTATGCATGTCCGTCCGTCCGTCCGTCCGTCCGTCCGTCCGTCCGTCCGTCCGTAGACAAGATAACTCAAAAACGCGCTATCTGATTTTGATGAAATTTATAATTTGAGTTGCTTATTCCTTAACTTGGTTTGGTATTGCATTTGAGCCAAATCGATCCACGGGGGGCAAAGTTATAAAGGAAAAACCAGGGTGACCAGAAAGTTTTGTCGTTTTTTTCGTTATGGTTTTTCGGATGTAATTGGAAAATTTGTGACCCGATTTTGTTCAAATTAATTATGTAGGTTAACTGCATAAATAGACGATACCGAGTTAATTTTCAGTCAAATCGGTCTAAGGATACTGGAGAAAGAAATAGTTGTATCCTAAAATAAGCCTGTTCATAAAGTTTTTCCAATGTATTTTAAAAAGTTATATACGGATTTGAATTAAATTTACGAAACGTGTTTATACTATTAGACTCCAGCCTACCTGTGAATTTGGGCCAATTTGAGAATGAAGAAACGAAGTTATGGAGAGAAAAACCTTAAAATATTCAATTAAGCAGAAAGTTCGTGGCGTTTTTTTTCCAATAGTTGGCTTTAGAATCGTATAACTTTAGTAGTTCTAATCCTATCAAGTTATGTTATAGCGCGCTGAAAAGGTGACATCTTATAGAATACTTAGAAAAAAAAATTGCGAAATTCTGGCAGAACAAATTGGGGTAATTGGGTTTTGAAAATGAGCCAAAATTCTGAAAAAAATTCCCTATATTAATGCTCCATGTTTGGTACTACCGTCCGTCCGTTGACAAAATAACTCAAAAACGCGTTATGCAATTTTGATGAAATTTAGAATGCTACTTGGTTATTGCTATAGTGGTTTTGGTATTGCATTTCAGCAAAATCGACTGTGGGGCAGCGAAGTTATTAAGGAAAAACAGGGGCGGCCATAAAGTTTTGTCGTTTTTTTTTATATAGTTTTTCGGGTTTAATTGGAAAATTGGTAAAGCAATTTTGTTTAAATTAATTATGTTGGTTGACTACATTAATAGACCATACCATTATAAATTTCAGTGATATCGGTCTCAGGATAGTGGAGAAAGAAGTTGTCGTAGGAAGAAATGACCCTGTTCAGAAAGTTTTTTTGATGTATTTTCAGAACTAATGAAATTTGCAAATTAGACTTATGCTACTAGGGTCTGAGTTACTTACAAATTAGAGAAAATTTTGAAAAGGGCAAACAAAGTTATGAAGGAAAACCTCGATATATTGTTAGTTTTCACAATTTTTCTCTCCCATTTCTACCATAGGGCATCAAAAAATCGGCTATAGGCCGATTTTACATTACTTTATGTTTTAGGAATGAGATTTATACCGCTTTTTTTCTGGAAATAAATTTGTGAGTTATTTCTAATTTTTTTCAATTTTTTTTTTTAAACGGGATTGAACTCTATTTCTGGCAATTTGAAGCCCATTTCCAATTAAATATCTTCGTAACTGCAAGATAAAATAAAATAAATATTAAAAAATAAAATATTAAAACACTCACTTTTATGTTTTTTAATAAAAATACTTTATTAACTTTTATAATGTTTTAAAACTGAACATTAAGTAAAAGCCGTTAATTTCCGTTATTATTTCAATTGTGAAATATAGATTTTATGCTTATTAATTACAATTGCAATACATTAAAAAACTAATCACCTGAATTTAACCTTTCATATAATTATGGTAATTATTATTATTGTGTTTGTGTTTAAAATTTTACATAACACTAATAAATAATGATTAATGCTTATTAATTATTATTAATTATGGACCAAAATGGAATTATTTTTATATCCCTCAAGAATTGTAAATTATAAATTTTATATTAACAAAGTTCTCATTTCTGCTAATGAATTAATTAAACATGATAAATTTTTTTATTGAAATCGGCATATGAGGTAAAAGATTTAGTTAAAATTTATAAAATAAATATATAATAAGTTTTATGAAAAAAAAATCCTTTTTTTCATTCAGATCAATCACTTTTCAGTCAATTAATTTTTGTTAAATGAATGCATAAACAAAAAAATTTGATCCTTTCAACTCTGTATATTAAAAAAATAACACAATCTTAATGAATATACTCACCATAATTATACCGGTTTTCCTAAAAGAAATCGATATGATTAATAGATTTTAAAAATATCCAACTTTTCATTCAAACTTGATCAGGTTAAAGTATAATTTAAAAAATCCTAAATAATGTTGTTTTATACAATGTATATTTTCTTCAGTCTAAATAACAAAAAAATAGTATAGGTATTTCTTTACCGTTGTAAAACAAGCTAATAAAAATATTTCAGTAATAATTATTAATTGTCATTAATTTACAATCATAATTTTTCTTATGTAACATATGTGGGAAATTCTATTTTTTAAATGCCCAAACAAAAAAAAACGAGCACTTTTTTTAATATAAAAATTATTTCTTTAATATTTCAAATTAAATTAAGCCTAAATATAATTATCAAAATTTCTATTATTCAAAATTTAAACTTTACTTTACTTTTCGGCAATAAAGCTATAATAGAACACGCTAAGTTAGATGAAAAAAATTTAACGGAAATTACTCAAGTAAATTGAAAATGTGTTTTTTTAAATCATAAAACCTATTTAAAAAACTTGAATTTTTTTTAGTCAATTTATTATCCAAGTGAAAATATAATTGGAAATAATTTCAAATTGCTTCAATTAAACAATGATATTCTATCGCAAATTAAAGAAGGACAAACAATTCAATTTAAAGGATCCTTGAATGAAAAAGTTGTTTTATGTACGGACGAACGAAAAAGAAGTAAAAGAAGCCGAAATATCAAATTCACTTTTTGTGGTTCCAACTTTTAAATTTGGTCAAGCAACAAGTGCATCACCATTAAAAAGTCCAAAACTTGGTACACGAATACATCCTTTGAGAATAATTTAAATGATAGTGGTGAAGAACAACCAGCAAAAGAAAGAGTTTTGGAAAGACGTGATGTGATTAAAGTCTTTAATGAATATCTTGAATATCGTGAAACAAAAGGAAAATATCATAAATTATTTGATTTGTTCATAATTACATCCTATTTTCTAGTAACTGAATTCTTTTGCAGATATTCCAGGACCAGAAAATGAATACTGCACTGATAAAAAACTCCTATTTAGATATGAGAATCTTTTGAATGCTATTCAATGTAGTCGAAAAGAATTTGATCAAGGTTTAAGAAGAATCCGAGCAATAGAAATTGATGGCCACATGCGAATCCTAGAATATGAGTTAGAGAACATTTCTGTTTATTTATGCAGTACGAATCTAGAAATTCCAAATGTACATCATTAATTTCTTTTAAATTAATCCCGTTTCTATGGAACAACAATAATCTCAAATAATTTCACTAGTTTTTCGAGTACATTTGAAAGTTCTTGATTTTAGTACTGGCATATAAATGAAACAATAAAAAATTTTTTTATAATCTGTAAAAATTTATTTACTTTTAGTTATGAATTTCGAATTATAAATATAATGCTTGGTTTAATTAATGAAAATTCATGAAATTTACAAGAAATTGATCGTCAAATAACAAAATATTTTACAACCTGGATTGAAATTTCGTATAGAAGACTTCTTAACTGCAAAGGTAATTTTTTTCAGAAATATTTATTTTGGTTTAGTAATTTCGAATTAAATTAAATTTAGCATTAATCTCAGATTCAACTACTTCTTCTCCTTCTGCATTTTCATTACAATTGTCGGGAATTGTATTGAAAATTTCTTCAATTTTGGTACAAAAAAGCCATCCATATTATGCGTATGTGGATAATATCTTCTGGTCAAATTCATGCTTGGATGGAAACGGAATTGACGATATTTAGTAAAACCTTCGGTACCGAAATCAAGACCAGTCGGTAACAAGTTTAACATTTCTCATTTTCAAAGCATAATCAATTACCCATTCATTTTCTTTTGGTAAAACTGAACAAGTTGAATACACAAGATAACCACCAGTTGGTGATTTAGCATTTAAACAATCGATAGCAGTTAAAATCAGTTTACTTTGTAAATTATACTTGTAACAACGTTGAACATCTATTTCTTTTTAAATCTGTTTTTGTACGGTAAGATTCAAAAATTATAATACTTTCTATTTTTATTAAATAAAAACAAAAATTTATTTAACATAATATTGTTCGAAACGATATTTATTTAAAAAAATGAAAATAATTAGTTTAAAAAAAAAAACATTACTGCATGATACTTAAAGCATGTGTTACGATTGTTACTTTATCTACTCCACGATTTATAACGTGAGGAATTTGTTTAGGAACCATACTGAAAGAATAAAATATGAAATCAAATAAAACTAGTTGTAAGAAATTGATTTTAAAATACCTAATACAGTCAATAATTGGGCAAACTGATAAACAAAGAGTGCATCCGGTACAGTCATCTGTGACATTTGGTAAATGTGTTTCCGAATCGAAAGTTATAGCTAAAAGAAAAACGGAAGTAATTTAAATTAATTCCTCTTTCACCAGATAAATTCAAATACCTTGATATCCAGAATCTGCACATGTCATGTAGCATTTTCCACAATTAATACAAAGATCCTAAATCGATAGAAGAAATAAGGATTAATAAAAATTTATCAAAATCTTCCAAAATCTATTATTACATCATCGATTAAAGCAACTACTTGTTTTTTGTTGTCTAAATTTTTATAAGTTCCAATCCTAGGTAAAGCTACTCCAATAACGTCCTGTATTTTTGGTATTGCTTTTACTTGTGTATTTTTGATTTTGATAATTTCATTCGTATTATTTTGCTCATCATTTTGATGTAATCCAAGAGGACCAGCTAATTCTCGATTCTTTATCATTTTTTCTTCACGTAACTTTTTATATGGACCGAAATGAACTAATGCCTAAAATCGATATTGAAATTTAAAATGTATTTTTATTATATAATGATTTCGATTTACCTTTCCATCTTCATCTAGAAGACGTTCAACTGGTTTCCCTTTTTGTAATTTCATTGTCGGAGGTGATTGACCATCCCAAAGATTCGGATGATATGGTGGAGGATTTGCTTTCAAATATAAAAGTGCCTTTAATCCTGTACAATAATCATCGATAACAGTAAAATCTTGATTCTGTACAGCTGAACACACCTGAAGAACACTAGCACCACATTGTAGAAATTGTAAAGCTACCTCTGCCGAATCAATACCACCAATTCCTAATATTGGAAATCCTGGGAATTTATTAGCTATTGATGATATTGCTTTCAATGCCATTGGTCTTGTAGCATTTCCAGAAACCCCACCATATGTAGTTCTCTTTTCTGTACCAACAGCTGGCCAAGCAATAGCATTCGCATTTATAGACATCAAACCTTGAACTGTATTTATTGCAGATACACCATTTGCATTCCCGTCTTTAGCCGCTTTTGCAATTGATACAATATCAGTTATGTTGGGTGTTAATTTTATGAAAAACGGAATTTTTACAGCTTCTCGAACCCAAAGTGAAATATTATATACAAGAACTGGATCTTGACCGCATGCTAATCCCATTCCAGATTCACCCATACCATGTGGACATGATAAATTCAATTCTAATGCATCTGCTCCAGCAGCTTCTGCTGCCTGTGCTAATTCGGTCCAATCATCTTTACTGTATGTGCACATAATACTAGCGATAATAATTTTCGTTGGGAAATCTTTTTTTAATTCCGTAATACTTCGGAGCCAATATTGACAACATTTTTCAGATATTAATTCAATATTAAGAAAGGCACCTTGTTGTGGTCCATAATTATGACCGGCAGTAACACCTCTAACTATACGTGGTGATACATTTGTAACCAAATCCTGAAATGATATTAATAAAATATAATTTTTCAATCTTGTTGGATTAACTATTTTACTTTATCTAATCCAAATGTTTTTGTAACAGTAAATCCCCAACCTTGTTCAAAAGAACGTCGAATCATAGCAGCACTTGTTGTTGGGGGAGCTGATGCTAATCCGAATGGATTCTCAAATTTTAATCCACACATTTCAACAGAAATATCAACTAAATCGATATCAGTATAGAATAATGGAAGTTCTGGAGGTGTATCAAATGAAATATTCTAAAAATACAGAAAATACATATATCTTTTTGTTTTCATATAACAAAAAATTTTCCATTTTACTTGAAGATGACAATGCATGTACCAAGCGGCAGTTTTTCCATCATTTACAGATTCAACAGTAGTATCTGCCCATCCTGCTAGATCACCACCACAAAACACTTGAGGTAATGAAGTTTGTTGAGTTTTAGAATCGACTTCAGGCAGATTCCAATTATCCAATGATACTGGTAAAAGCGCTTCGATTACTAATATAACAAATATAGTATATATTACTTTCATAAACATTTAGATTTAGATTCTATTTTACCATCCGGATCATATAATCCAGAACCAAATGCAGAAATTACAAAATTCGCTTTCAATCGTGTAGTTTGATCATGATCTTCTATCCAATCTCCATTCTCAATTTGTTCTGTCCGACAAAATTCCATTCCAGTAATCTGGAATAATATGAATAAATTAGAAATCAAAGAAAAACGATATTGAAGAACTCTTTTTTTTGTTACCTTATCATTTTTAATTAGGACTTTTAATGGTGACATAAATGGAATGAATTCACATTTTTCTTCTCTTGCTAATTCTACTTCTTCCGGAACTGCACGAATATTTGAACTACCTTTACGGAATACAACAAATACTTTCCTAGCACCACATCGAAGTGCTGATGTAGCACAATCAAAGGCAGTATCACCAGCACCCAAAACAATAACATTACCATATAATTCCGGTAAAGCTTGATTCACTTTACAAGCACATAAACCCGGTTTACTACCATTCGCGATACGTGGTAGAAAATTTTTTGATGTATAAAAACCATGACTTTCAGTTAATCCTTTAAAAACTGAATTCATTTTCGGTTCTGGTAATCCAATTCCAAGAAAAATTCCATCAACATTTGATTCAATTAATTTCTATAATATAGAAATGATTAATAATATAATAATTATCTTCATAAATTAGTTAGTTGCCTTACATGGACTGTAATATCTTTGGTTGATAATGAACGACCAGTTTCAAATTTTACACCCAAATCTTTAACAAGTTTTATTTCAAAATCGACAACATCATATGGTAAACGATATTGTGGTATTTCTGAAGAACTTAGACCACCAAAATAATTATTTTTTTCATAAATTGTTATATCTTTATATCCTAGACGTCCTAAAAATGTTGCACATGACAGTGTTGCTGGACCACCACCAAGCAGAACAATTTTTTTATTTGGATATTTTAATGGTTTCTGATTTGGTGGATGAATTTGACGAATTCCCATATGTTTAAAAACTTCAGTCGCATATTGTTGTAATCCACCGATATTGATTGCTCCTTCTTCGGAAGCTTGTAAATTACAACCGCCTACGCATAAGTCACTTGTTGGACAAACCATTCCACATGTTAATCCTAAAGGATTATCTGAAAATATTGCTTTTGCAGCTCCATAATAATTCTGTATATTTTAATGATGAGAAGAATTTTGTTTTTTTTTTTAATAATATTAAATAATAAATAATTTTGAAATAATTTACTTTATTTGCGATACTAGTTATGAAACTTTTTACATCCAATTGGGTGGGACATGATTTTTGGCAGGGTGCATCAGCACATTTCAAACATCTTGCAGCTTCTCTTAATGCAGCTCTTTCCGATAATGTTGTATGTTTTATATCTTCGAAATTATTACGAAGATGTAATGAGGACTAAAAAAAATTTTATTTTAATTAATATAAAATTGTTTTTAGATGAATTTCAAATTACTTACCGCACATGCTTTATCAGTATTTCGTTTCCAATGTTTTTTATTATCTTTGGTAACTGTTGATGGGACTAATGAACATTTTGTTTTTACACGAGGATTTAAGCTTAGAAGATTCTACAAAAAACGGGAAGAAATAATTAATATCAAATTCAAAATATTATTAAAGATGATTTAATAAATTACTTCAATATCAGGAATTTCTTTACTTAAGTACTTTGCTGGCGGACTCATCTTTGACAAATGTCTGAAAAAAAAAATGTTTGAACTTTTTTTTTTGGATAATATTGGACGAACTAAAATATAAATGAAAAATGAATTTTTCATGGAAAACAAAAACTTTATTAAACAACGTATTGTCCATTTGGGTCGAAAAGTTTTTGCCATTTTCCTGGCATAACGAAAAACCGAGATAACTCATATTTCACAGGTTTCTTTTGAACTCAAAATTATGGCATTAAAGGAGTTGTGCAAAGATTGAAACAAGTGGAAGTCTAATAATGCAAAGTCAGGACTATATACGGTGAATGCACCAAAAGCTACAGCCAATTTGCAACAAGTAAAAGCAATTCTTAATAAAATAGACAACGTAAATATTTTTTTTTTTTTGGAAAACTAATCACACGACTCCACTGGACTAATTTCAAGACATATTTTTAGTCGGACTGAAAAAAAGTCTAATGGAGACTCTAAAATTTGGACATTTTTGTCAGTCCGACTGAAAATATTTCTTGAAATAAGTCCATTGGAGTCGTGTGGTAAAGTCAAATACAATTATTTTCATGACAATATAATATTCTATAGCAATGGCCTTATGGAGCCATTAGTTAAAATTATTGACTGGAATTTAGCATCAAAACTAGTTGCCAGCTGCCTTTTTTTTCAATATTACAAGTTGTACTGGCACAGAGGCTTCTAGTAATATTGAAAAGAATTAAATAAGTGGATATTTGGTAATTTTTATAAAGGTTTATTATTTCTTATGATAAATACTAATATCAAATTTTTTATTATAATCAATCAATGTTTATAAATCAATTGATTAAAAATATCAACAAAAAATTAATTACATCATAATTAGATTAAATTTCGGATAAAAATTATATAATTAAGTTTGCAAGAAGAAAAAAAAAGAAGTATAAACTATTGGGGCTGCTATATTTTGTTTAAACACTATATTTTTAGTTTTAATTAAACATCTTTGCATTAGCGTTAGTCGTTAGTGCGTTCGTTTGCAGTCTACCTTATAGACTATGAGTTTTATACAATTACTAAGATATGCTTTGGCCAATTTTAATGAAATTTAGAATATAGACTAATTATGCATTAACTTAATTAGGTATTGTATTTGAATAAAATTGGTACAAGAGGAATGGAGCTATAAACAAATATATACTCGCAAGACCACAAAGCGGGTTTTTTTTTCTAGTTTTTAAAATTTAATTGGAAAATTTGTAGACCGATTTGATTCAAATTTATTATAAACGTCGGTCTCATATAAATACATATATGGTTTGTCGTTGAATTTTAGTAAAATCGATACAAGGATAGAGCAGAAAGAGTTATAGAACACAAATTTGCCTAGGCACAAAATTTTGTCGGTTTTTTGTTTATTTTATTATCAAATGTATTTCAAAAGTGACTTGACCGATTTGAATGAAATTTTCATAACAAATGTATATTATTAAACGTTAGAAAACTTCTAAATTTTAAGAAATTCTAATAAAATGAAACAAATTTATGTAATACAAATTCAATATTACAACTTTTTGGTTTGGAATATTTTTGCCATTGGACTATTTTACTACAATACGTTTTTATTAGCTCGCTTTCTTGTTAGTTTATTTATTTGTCCAAGTACAAATCTTGCAATCGATTTTTAACTAACTTCCCGATTTGCTAGACATTTAAAACTTTTAGAATAGTTCAGAACACGATGACAATGCATTCTTGTATGGAAAGTTAGTTCGGAAAAAATCAGCAAGCTGGCGCTTCGATCGAATTCGCACTTATTAAATAATAAGAAATTATCGTCAAAATTTTTCCAAAAATTTTGATGACATTCAAAAAATAACAAATTTTTTGCTGCGATTATTTAATAATTTCATTATTTTGTATATTTCGAAAATTGAACTCTGATGATCTTTAATCAAAATCGTTTTATTTTTGCCTTTCATGTCAAATTAAGTTCAATAATTATTGATAATAAATGATTAGAAAAAACAAAATCAGAAATGTTTTCATTCAAAAATATCAAAATTTTCACATAAAAATCAGAAGATTAGTTCTACGCACTTTTTTAATATAAAAAGTTTCCTTTCTTTTTCTTATTTGATAAGAAATTCACAATATTGCGAAGCGATTTTTCTTCAAAGTTGGTTGTAAATTGTCAGAAAATTGATGTTAATTTAAGGTCACAATACTTGATCGTATTTAATCAACAACTAGTAACAATTAACTTAAATCGACTAAGAAATTGATAACTTTCAAATTAAAATTTATTTTATCTTTTAAGTTCTCAGCAAAACAAAAGTAATATTTTTCTAAATTAAAATTTATGATATTATTATTTTTATTAAAATTATTACGTAATTAATTTGATTCTCTTAAAAAAACACAATTTTTAATTCAAAATTAATTATTTAATTTTCGTTTTTTGTAAATATTTTCACGTACCTTAAAACTTTTAAGAAAAATTTTTTTAGTTTGATTCTCAATTAATTAAAATCAATTTAAATCAATTAAAAACTTTCAATTGTTTTTTTGTACTTTATTTTTAATATTTTATGTTTTAATTCTTTTTTTTTGTATTCAATTCGATCTTCACACTGGAAGAGTCGATTACGAACTGAAATCAAGAATATCAGTGAAAATTATAAATTGAAAAAGATCTACGAAAATTATTATATTTACTATTTTGTAATCGGAAAATAGATTGAATTTGGTTTCAGAAATTTAATGATAAGTAAAAAAATAGACTTAATTTCATTGGCATTGGAGAGCTAATCATTGACTAAAATACAACATATACTGTTGCAAATTATAATCTATAATTATCGTGGGTTTTTGTACTTTCAATAATTCATTGAATTTATATTTTCTATTACTAGTTATAAGACTTATAGTGGATGGTCCAAAAAGTCATTTGTATTATTGATGACAACAAAATGAAAGCATTCATCGAATCCAATCAGGGGCCCTGGTATGGAATACGATCGTAATCGTAACGTTAACGTAAGGCATGTCATTTTTATTGTTTTACACTAAGAACAACACGTTTTACGTTAACGATACGATTACGATCGTATTCTATAACAGGGCCCCAGCATTTAACGACACGAAAGAGAATTTTAGTATATCGAAATCGAACGTTTTAAACAGTCATGATGCTTAATTTTAAAAAGTTCAACGGACCTCAAAGAACGGTTATTAATATTTAAATGGTATCTTGTCCAAAAGGGAAGAGGCGTCTATATTGCTGTTGATAACTTGGTGAACAAAAGCAATATCAGCCGCATGACGCCTCCATTCCAGAGAGTGTAACCCAATCAATTTTAGTCTGTTATTATATGGAGGCAAAAGAAAGGGGTCATTCCAAGGCCAGTCTCTTAACGCGAATTATAAATATTCGTTGGACAGATTCAACAATGTTAATTTGGGACTTGCAGCAAAGAGACCACACTTGGCTGGCATATTCTAATATAGGTCTTATTAAAGTAATAAAAATAAAATAAAATGATAACGCTAGACTACATACAAGATTATGATCACTCGTGATGAATTTAGAGATTCACTGGGAATTATTTTTCGTATACTCTTATTCTTGCACTATCCAGAAACCTATTTCGTTTCGGACTAGAATGGACAGAACTCTTTTAATGCTGTAAACTAGAATTCAAAAGAAGATTTTGAAATGACTTGACTCAGTTCTACACTGACGGGATAATGGCTCTGCCAGGAAAATGATAAAAAGGTTACCGACTAAATATGTATTTAGGTAAAGTTTTTGTTTCTTCATAAATAATTCCACTTTCATTTCATATAGGAAAAAAGCAACAACTTTTTGGCCCACCTTATATTATATATTAACAGTTATTTAAATTTAATTATTAAAAAAAAAATATGTTTTATACTTTTATTTTATTCGTTCCAGTTTAAGCAAATTCTAGCTGAAAGTTATTTTTAAAAGAAAATTTTAATTATAATAATATGACCAAAGATATAAATGAGTAAAGATATGTAAAATTCTAAAAAGCTGTTATTTAACATGAGTAAATTACATGAGATCTTACGGCAAAGCTTTTAAGGAACTTAAAGCTCACGCCATAAGACCTAATGTAATTTACTTATATTATATTAAAGCTTTTTTGAACTTTCCATCTTTGATAACTACAAAAATATTATTAGCATACGCCTAAAGACCCCCAAGCTAAAGTCTCCTATGGTCTATTGTGAGGACTTTTTGATAACACTATATTAAAGGCATATCAAAAATTTGATAAAAAATTAAATAATAACTTTAAGTGCTATCAATGTTATCATTGGCATTGGTTCACTTTCAGTTTCTTCCTATCGGTGAAGGTTACGTGTTTTTTTTAGAACATTTCAAGCAAGATATTTTAGAAAGGAATACAATTAATTAATTGTCGAGGTCCAGATTTGAACTCGAGACCTCTCAAGTCTCAACTGCCTTTAATATTAGTTCTTAAAAACGTGGACAATCCTACCAAGAAATGATAGCAATGGTAGAGTTATTGAAGAAGTCCCGGACTTTTATTGTGATTGTATTTCCGATAGTATGAATTAAAACTAAAAAAATTCGATTATTAACTTTTTTGATATCTTATCATAAATAATATAAACTTGTTGAGATAAACTATTATTAAAATTTTTTAAAAATGTTGCCAAGATCTCTCAAGAATATTATGTTAAACCAGAAATAAACGAACTTTTAAAAGTAATAAGATTATTTTTTAATAATTAAAGCATATTTCAAGTTTCGGAAGTTATTCTGTGTAAAAAAGGGTCTGATAAAATGCATCTTCTGGTTTGAGAAATGTTGATGGCTTTGAGTAAATGACCTCACTGAAGGTTCATTAATTTCAATGTAATCGGATGGAAATATATAGAGTATAATATTATATCAAGAAAATACGACATTGAAATTTATAAAATACAGTTTAATCGCGATTCTTGTAACTTTCGATTCTTACAGTTATGCCAGTTTCCTCAACTGGCCGCGATTATTCTTATATTAAAAGACACAACATCAATGAAAATTAAAGATAAGATTTTCTTGACAAGTATAACTCTATTAGTTAGGACCATTGACCGGAAAAGAAGTGGGATTCAAGCCAAGCTACGGGCGAATAACTTTTTCGTAATATCGTTTTTAAATAGTGTTGCACCGGCACAGTGGCTTACAATAGCATTACAATGTTTTATATCGAAAACTTAAATTACTATTATATATTCTAATAGTTATCTGTTACCAAAATAACAAGTTGTGACTTTCTTAACTTTAAAAAAAAAAACATATTCCGTTCATTTTCATAAAGCGAAAATAAAGTCAAAGAGCATATTTCCATATACTACTATGCTTATGACCCGGAAACGGCTCAACAATAGATTTTGTTCAATAGATTTATCCATATTAAAAACGAAAAATTTTTCACAATTACAAAAGACGCTGAAATTTTTAAACTAACAAAACGAAACATCATGAGATTTCTATTAACTGTTCACAACAGTCATACCAATCTATCAAATGAATATACATATTGATATTCACTGCGCGGGTATTTTTTTTACAAATACCATTTTAATACCTTTTTTCCATAGTAGTACATATGTTTAATTTGAAAAACCTATGTATGTATTACGAAAAATCACAGTTCGTTTTAAAGAACAATCACAATCTGTTCCTTTTATGTACAAATAACAATTCGAGTCATCATGGACTAAGTAGTGATAAATATTTAGCTGTTTTTAATCAATAATTATGTACTTGAAGCAAGTGTATACTGGCAGATTCAAACAAAACTTAGAAAAATACTGTTTAGTTAGGCCATCCATAACATATTTCTGGATCCGTCCAGTGCAAGCAACTACTTCGAAATTCCACAATATTTTGTGAGATAATAATTATTAAATATGATTCTTATTTCTTTTATATATAATATAAATTTTTGGGAAATCTTAATATAAGAAAAAGAAAAAAAATATATTAGCATTTTTAAAATGAATTTTGTGGGATATAATATTTTTTTAACAAATCAAAAAAAATGTATTAAATAATACAAATTAATAAAATATGCAAAAGTTATGCAATTTTTTTTTTGTTTAGATAAATATTTATGAATATTAAAACTAAAACAAGTTATTAACTTTAAAATTTTAAGAAGGAAGTAAAAGTAGAATAATTTTTAAACTAAAAATTTTAATGTAATTTATTGTATTTTAAATAAAGCTTTTATCATTTTAGAACATAAAATTTCAATATCTTGAAGACTGCATTTTGACCTTTTTAATACATCAATATTTGTATAGTATTTGTAAAAAGAAAAATTGCATAACTTCTAAAATATTTCATCTTTAGCGTGTGTGGAACATAAAAAAAAAGAAGCATCTTAAATATATGCAAAATGACCAATTAGTCTGTTCGGTGAATAGCGTGATCAGGCTTTTAAATGGAGGCGCTTATGGATTTATTATATAAAAGTGAAGATCTGTTCCGATCTGTGACATGGCATCTTCCATTCAAATGGTGCCATTAAGGTATCACTACTTAAATTCATGATCAAAGAAATTAATTAATTACTATTGATATCTAAAAATGGATTAGTTTTTGTGCTAAAATTTGAGTTGTTTTTTTGTTTTCGGATGGTAAAACGAAAAAATAAATCATAAATATTAGTTTTTTGGAGTTTTAAGTCATTTTTTTTTGGAATAAATAAATTTTGTTTTTTCTAATTTTGGAAATAAATTAATGCAATTCCGGTTGACGAATGATCTTCATTTGATATACAATTTATTTAAATTTTGAAAATTTTTTTGCCGTTTTTTTTGGCCACTAAAAATCATTATTTAAGATAAAAATGCTTAAAACTTAAATTTCTGTTACGTCGAATTTTGGCATTTTTTTTTGAAAACTGTTAATTTTTATTAATTGATTTCTGTTAACCTTTTCTTTTAAAGAAGTATAAATAACATGTTTTTTTGTGGTTATGTAGCTTTAAAAAAAACGTTAATTTACCATCAATATCCTGGAATTAAAAAAAAACGATATAACTAATTTAATGATAATCTTAATGGATTTAATGCATTGAAGATGCTACTAATTTGATTTGAGTTTTTATGATCTAACGGATTTTTGTGGAAGACGATCAATTTTTTTATTCCAAAAATTGCATCTGTAATTTTTCGATATGATATAGCACTTGCGCTCAAAAAGCTTCAACAGATGATTCAGGAGTGGCATTCTATAAGGCGACAGGGGATTATATCGGTTGTCGTTTGTCGCTTTTCGGCATTCCGTAAGGTGATATAGCCGCCAATATCACCGCATATTGATGAATTTGAGGCGACAGCTCAAACCCTGTCGCTTTCATATAATTTAGAAGTTTATGTTTATGTTATGGGCTCATTTGTGTGTGTCTTTTAGGCCCCAAAAATAATAAATGAGCTGTATACTTCGATAACGATATTGGAGAATTTTTATTTGAATTTTTCACAAAAAAATGATTTTCTATAATCTATACACTTATAAATTTTTACCCCGGATATTGGCACTACTAAAATTTACTCGAACACGTAGCTAAGTTCAGTTATATTTGTTGATGCTTAGAAAAAATGAAAAATTCTTCTTTTTAAATAAATAGTGAAATTAAAAATAATCATATTTTGAAAGATGGCTACTTAAAGCATTGTTTTAACCAAATAAACTTTTGAAAAGTGTTAAAAAGTAGCAATAATAGAAAAAATAGCCCAAATCAGATAAGATTCAAAAATCAAGAGGAAAATATATAAATGTTTCCGTTAGTGTCATCTATATCTCAACTATAAACTTTAAGTCTGTTACAAATTAACAGCGATAAATAAAAATGTATTGCAACCGTCCTTTTTTGCAAAAAAAACACTTATTGTTACAAATAATCATCATCTGAATCTTCTTATAAATAACCCTTGAATTCCTTCTCTATAAGATATTCCCTATCGATTTAGTGTGTGAATTAAACACAAAATGATTGAGAAATTCCATTATTTCTTTATTTTAATATAGTCAAACTCAAAGAAAAAACTTGGCGATCCAGGATCCTTATTTTCTAAGTTTGATCAAATTTTATATCAAAGTACTAAGCGTCGTGGTTTTGGTGACTCAATGTATAGAAAATTTGGTAACAGCTTCCAAGTTGTAATATTACAGGTGCTGGAAACGAGCTAATGGTCAACTCGGTTCGTCTTACCTAATTTTCAGATGTAATATTCAAGCTTATTGTTTGGCACAGTGATAAACAGAATAATTGTTTTTAAAAATTAAAAATAGATTAAGATGCCAAAAAAATACAAGAAAATTTTCTTTTAAAAATTATTTTTATGTTCAAAACGTACCCAATTTAAATGTGTTTACTCTTTTATACTGACCTTGGTTTTATTTGGTATATCTGCAATATTAAAGTCAAGCCAAGCCTTTTTTATATAAATTTTTTTTTTTTTTAAATATTTAAATAAAGAAAACCTGCGTGCTTGGAACACTTTCTTCGAAAAATCTTAAACAATATTAACGTCTTTTGTGTAAAAAAAAAAATAAATAAAAAAATGAATAATAGTTAGTATATTAGGAGTTCAATTGATGTCACCAGAAGTTGTTCGCCTTCGTGTTCAATTTTGTAGTTATGCACAATTTGTGTTCCAAACTTGAATCCAAAGACTTTGTTAAAATTACAATGTCATATATAAAAGTGTTAAATTCAATTCTTTTAATTTAGGATTAGATTAAGATCTTTTAATCTAATTTTCCAACCAAAGATAGAGAATTTTTCACTTGATTTTACTTGTTCATTAAAAACGAATTGATGATTTGATCCTTTTGATGGTTATAATCTTCAGAGACGATAAAATTATGTATTAAGAAATTTATTTTGGTATTACAGTCTGATGTAATATATGATAACGTTTCAAATGCCTTTTAAAAAGTATCAGAATCAAGTTTAAGTTACTATGGCGGCTAGAAACTGCATATAGTTCCGAGAAAACCGTATTTTTAGAGTAAACAAATTTTGTGGTTTTGCATAATAAAAAATAAGAAATTATTAGAATAACCTAATTAAGTAGTTAATCCGGTTTATATTTTTGATACTTTATTGCAATTTTTTCTTAATTTTAAATTTTTTTAATGTTCTGGCAATCCAGTTTTGAACCAGACGATGACCACGATCGATTTAAATAGATACATTTTAACGTATATATTACTATAAGTAATTTTTTAGATAATTAATGGCACTTCCCGGGTAGATTACTTTAGTAGCGTGTCACCCTCAAAGTCTTAAGGTTTGCGTTTGTCTCTTCTAAATATATTCTCGTTAAATATGTTTAATAGTCTGAAGTAATAAAACAAAAATTAGTATATTAGTTTAATAGCTATTTTCCTACATAAAATAATGTCTTAATAATAAAAATTCCAATAAAATATTACAGCAGAACTTTCAACCTTGTAGTTTATTTTTATAATTAACAAAAAAATTAAAGAAATTCTTAATATGAAAATGTATTACCAAGAAAATTTTACAATATTTGTTAAAAAATAATTAAATTATAATTTAATAAATTTTTCATATAAAAACTATACAAAATAAAAATCAGGCAAATAAATCAAATTATAGGCCTTATTCTCCAGCAATTGTGAATTTTAAATTTGTGATCAGGTAACTGAAAATCGGATCGTTCTTGTAAGTAAGCTAAGGAGAAATTTGGTCAACGTTTTGGTCGAAATTTCGAAAGACACAAAATTATGCAGCATAATTTAGATCTTAATTAAACCTATTTTTGTTTTTAATTTTTTTTCAGGATTTTGTAAAGCAGGCTTAGGAAATCTGAAATGGAACAATACACAATCGAACAACGAAGACCATTGAATAGCGTTGTAAACAAGCAGAATTGTAATATATGGGCTACGGAAAATCCAAGAGCAGTTCATTAACGACAATTACACCGACTTAAGTATACTGTTTGATACGGTGTATAGTCTGGGAGGATCATTGGCCCATATTTCTTTGACAATAATGATGGTGTTGCAGTTTCCATCAATAGTGCTCAATATTGGACGGTGTTGGAATATTTTTTAAAGCCAGCTGTGGGAAACCATTCAACTCTTTGGTTTCAACCAAATGGAGCGCATATTGCACGGGATTCAATGGCTCTTTTAAGGAATACCACAACGTTCATTTTGCATATATTAACTTAATTTCTGCTTGGGAACATGTTTATGGTACCGATTGCGTTTATTACCACTATTCCTATCAGAATTAGACCAAACATGTTAATCTTGATCTTTAGAAAAAAAAAGCTTAAGTGCCAATTTTCTTCCACATGTTGTTTTAATTAACTTGAATTGGTTTTTCCGTTGAAATGTAATCGCAGTAATTTTTATGGTTTCATATAAAGATTTTAAACCGAAGAGTGGATGTGTGCATTCTGTGCGACAGTCATATGAATCAGAAAACTTTGCTCGATATCGTTAAGTAAATTTCTCGTTACAGCTGGAGAATAAGCCCGTAAATTCGAAAAAGTTATTTTTAATAATAACATTAATTACTTAATTAATAAAAATAAAGAAATAAAATGTTAATTTGATATAATTCAAAAGAAAAGTTTCAACATTCGGTAATGCAATTTTAAAATGCATTTCTTAGAAGGCATTAGGTCAGTGATGGCGTTTGGAATTTCGTTCTCTATTGATTTTGAGGGGGTTGTGGGACTCACAAAAAGAGTTGAAATTTCTGGTCTTGGAGTATTTTCTTACAACAGCCTAACGACAACTGTTAACAGCTTTAAGAAATGAACACTGTTTTTGGTTGGGACCATAGGAAAGTACACCAGACAAACGACTTGTGTACACCAAGTTGCACTGTAATATATTTTTCCTCATTTTCCTTTTTTTTTTAAGTACAAAAAATTGGTTTTTCTTGTTGGAAACAAGATTTTTGCATTTAAAAATTTTTTAGTTTTACAATTTTTGAAAAAATGAATAAAATAAAAGAAATCTTTTTTTTTGCCTACATCACCGTGCGCCACCTTTAAAGAGGAAAAAAGACACAAAAATCTTCAAGAAATTTCCCCACTCCTTCACACAAGATTATATATATATATATATATTTTTTTTTAAATATAATTTTATAATTTTTATAAAAGTTTTTTTTTTTTAAACATGTAATAATGTGAATTGTGAATTCCGATGATGGCTTTTTTTAAAAATCAGACTATACAAGTTTGGGATTTGTAAAAATTTTTGTTAGTTGAGTGGCAGTCGTTTGAAAGTGAACGTGTGGTCTTGGTTTTATTCTTGTCGTTTTAAAGAAACCGCGAGTTTTTTTAAAAATAAAAAAATAAAAAAAAAATTATTTCGAAAACACACAAAAAAAAAATCGAATAATATTAAATAAATTATTTAGGAAAATACCAAAAGGATTTAATTAAAAGCGAAAAAATGAAATTTCTTAACATGTGAGTCTTAAGAAATTAATAATCAAATTGTTTTTAGAATTTTTTATAATTTTAGAAAAAAAAAGAAATATTGTGATTTATAAAAAATTTTAAATTTTCATAATTTATTTGTGATCATCCTAGATAGGATCCGATAGGGACCGAATATTTTCGGAATAATTTATATATATTTTTTTTATTATTTAAATCTTTTTTGATTTGATTATTTTTCTTTGCCTCTGAATTAGGTGGGTGTAGTCCAAAACTCGTATTTTGAACAAACAAGAAAATATCAAATCAATAAAATCGAAAGTGTAACAAAAAATATATTAAAAAAAAACAAGAGTTTAAACTGGCGCCATTTACTTACATTTTTGTTGTGCAAATAAAGGCCCTGGCTCTAATATGTTAAATATGTATGTTAATTATTCGAATAAATAATATCGAATAATGATATCGATTTTATTGCATTTTTTTTATGAAATCAAAAGATCCTTCAGTAATTTTTTAAAATGGATACAATTTAAATAGGAAAAGAGTTAAGTTCATTTAAATAATCAAATCAATTTCGAAAAGTATAAGAATTTTTTTTAACGACAATTATTAAACCTTTTATACACGCTTATTTCCCTGTCTAATTTTAACAAGAGTTATTTAGTACTATATTGAAAATATAGATGGCACAGATTGAAAGTTTGGTTTTTTTTATTGTAGTATTTGAAATTGATAGGAAATTGCTTTGATGATTTTAAATTAAGCCACATTTTGGACATTTGTTTTTCTATTATTTGTTTTTAGTTTTATTTGGTTAAAATAATACTTCGTTAATTTAAAAAAAGAATTTTTACCTTTTTTCAAATGTCAAAAGACATAACTGAAGTTGGGTGTGTTTCCTAGAAACTATAAGTACATAGAAATTAAAAAAATCGTTAAATAATAATGGACAAAAATTCCTCAAAAAGCACACCTCTTATTTCCTGATAAGAATTTAAAAAAGTCGCTTGAGAGTTAAAATAATGAAAAAAAAGATGAAGAAAATTAATCCTTCTTTATTCACCTTTTTACAGGGTGGAAATTAAGTCTTGTTCTCTTAAAATTTCTTAGCATTTTTATAGTACAAAAAACATTGTCTGTTGTCTCCATTTTTTTTGTATTCGCAAAACATTTCCTCATTAACTGATTTTTTTATTGAAATTCTTTATATTTTCTGCTTAAAAATTCATAAATAACGAAACTTAAAAACATTTTATTACAAAAAATCAATAAAATTCGATTTGTGAAATAATTAATTCAATAAAAAAATACATAGTTATCAAATCATAGAGTATTTCTTACTTATCGTATATAATGTTCCTCCGTCAAATGAATTTTTGCACGTCATAACTAATTTCCATATAAAATAGACCTAATGATGTCTACAAAGTAATTTAGCACAAATATAAACAGTTTTACAATCATGATATAAGATTATTTCGATATTGATTAATAAATATAGATCCCAAGACATTACTGGGAGAGCTGTTGTAAATATATATAAAAATGTGAAAATATTTATAGTAGGTGAAAGGTTTTTTTTTGGTTCGTTTCATTTCTTCCGGCTACACAACTTTGGAAGAGAATTTGTATGCAATTATTAACGTTTTTGGAAAGTTTAAACAAAAAAAAAGAAAAAATCCAAAGAAAACATACAAAAAAAAAATAAAAAAGAAAATCAATTTCGTAATTGAAGATGGATCATAAACTAAAAAATTCAAATTTAACGACGACTATTCGATGATTATGGTATTTAAAAGCAGATTTTGGATGTCCCTCTCAATGACGATCCGCGTTTATTTATTTATTTGAAATTTCCATTATTAACAATTTTAAAATTCAATTTGCAATTTTATTTTGGTGGTTTCATTTTTTGTCAGCAATTTTACGTTTAAACTCGTGCTTAGATTTTTTAATCACAAAAATATTATTTCCGTATAAATATTGTTTGTTATTTTAATTTAAATATATAATTAATTAGCTAAACAGAAATTATATATCATAATTATAAATATTTAAAAATCCAACAAAAAAAAAAAAGAACTGATTGTAACTTTCTTTTAAAAAGTATTAAAAAGAAGGACTTTTCTTAATTTTTTGTGTTTTTTTAACTTGATGGTGAAAATGTCACCCAAAATTCGTTGATATATATATTTTTTTCTTATTATTTCTTTGAGGAATTACCAGTAAGAACTGGTTTTCTTATTTTTTTTAATTCAATAAAAAACAAAACCGGATTACATTCAATTTCATTTAAATCTTATTAAAAATATACTTCATGTTGATTTTTTTACTTTCTTATACTTCATAGTAAAATATACAGTGGAATACGGGAGAATGTTTTGAGATCCACAGGGAATACTAATTGACCGGACAATCTTTTTTTGATAAGACTTATATAAAACGCTCTGATCTAGATCTGGAGGGGAATCTTATAATGTGTGCGAATAGTAACTAAAGTGACTAATAGTATCTAAAGTGACTAAAATGACTGTTATTTCGTTCAATAGGTGTGCACGAAGATTTTAATCGTGAGAAGACTTCTCATTTTTTGAAATTTAATTTCTTATGAAGAAATTCCTAAGAAAAATCAAATAGTTTGACACAGTCGTTACTTTTGGTCATTATTAGATAACAATAGTTATTAATTACACTACAAAGACTTTTCAAATAAATGCCATCTATGAATTATAAAGGATAAGTTTGATAAAGTTAATTTCAAAAACACTTTTTAGCTACTCAGATACTTTAGAAAAAGTATGCCTTTTTCGATTTGATTTAAGCCGAAATAATAGGCCAGAGTCAAGCATAGGAGAAGGCAAAACTGAACGAATGCTAGCTTATGCACGTCAAATTCGTTCAAACAATTCTAATATGCATAACATGTAAAGTTTTTAGATTGCTTTTAGTTAAATTTAAACTGATTTTAAAAAGTTGTATCAATTGTTTAGAAAACTAATTTTTATAATAATCCAAATCAAGTCCGTATTAGCTGCCAAAATTTCCGCACGAAAAGTACTAATTGATTTTTATGGCTTCAATATTACAAAACAGAAATCAAATTTAACAAAAACTCGGCTACGCACATTATAATTACAGAATACGATCTATGAAGTTTAATAAATTTCCGTAAGTTCAGTTATGCTTGATTCTACCCATTATAATTTAGTGTTAATCGAATTATGCTATTTCACTTCTGATTAGTTTTTGACAGGAAATGTTATACCAAATGATTTTGTATTAAAATCTGCTAATTTTTCCAATGGATTTTTTTTTTGTACTACCAAAAAGCATTCAATACACTCCAGTGCCCACCTTGTATGTGGCACACATTTTCAGTCTGCAAACAAAATATTACGTTATTAGTATTGGTAAAAAAAAGACCAAATATGTACATGTTTTTTTATATCACACATAGCGAAATATAAATAGGAATAGATTTCTGTGTAGCACGCAGAGTCATTTTAACAATTACTATTAAGAAGCTGGCTTGTGCAGATGTGCCCAAATCCGAATTCAATTTGAAAACTCTTTTTATTGTATGCTTTTTGGTACTACTTAAAAAATTAATAGATAGATACGACTATTAATAGATATTTAATGGAGAATTCAATTCTAAAACTAAACATTTAATTTCTCCTATATGAGGAAATGAAACTTTAAGTATTGTGTATAAGAAAGTTAGACGATTTGCAATATACATGATATATAAATATTGTTTCTTATTTTTTTCTTTAGTTTTAAATCAAGAATAAAATAAAAACTTGCATTATTGATTATAAAACGGTACTTTAGCGATATTAATTAGTTTATATTTCAAGGTTTTTATATATAAAATTTTTACTCAATAATGTTCCTGATTTTCTGATTTTCCAGAAGAATTTTGAAACAGTTTTTTTCTCTTTTTAAATAATAATTTTTAATATATTACATCTTTGAATAACTAATTTAAATTTCATGGTTCAAGTCTTTTTTTTTTGTTTTAATAAATTTTATAATTAATAAATTATTGATCGATTGAAGGTTGCATTTGATTTTTGATTCAATTTATTTTTATATAGTAAAAGAAAAATATTTTATACAATCAAGGTTACGGAAGCTAATTAAATCAAAGATATATCACACAAACAGACCACTATTTTTTTCTTTTCTTAAGAAATACCGAAGAAAATCAAGATTACAATTTATTATAAATAAATATTTATCCTTCATTGATTTATTAACATTTCCGTTTAAAAGCAAAAAAAAAACAAGATGTTCTAAAATATAATTTATAGGAAAAGAAAAGCAAAAAAAAATGTCGTGGAATTTTTTAGAACAAGTTTTTCGATTTCAGTTGAATATTGCATCACAAATATATTTGAAAAGTTGATTTAACTTTTTTAATTGATTAAGTTCGAATGCAAAATTATGGTTTAACTATTTTTTAGATAGAGACAGTTTTTGTGAATAATTTATTTTATAGCAAAAAAAACTTAGTTTCTTAATTGATATATTTGATAACAATTTTTTCTTTCAAAAGATGAGAGAGTGTCTTTTATTAGTTAACTTTTTTTTTTTGCTAGAAAGTTGTATACGATTTGAATTCTGCAAAATTTATGTATCAACCGGTATTTAAAATTAAAAGCCGGTTAATAAAAATAACTCTTTATCGAAGGAATTATAGATTAAAATAATTAAATTTGTTTTTTTTCTAATAAAAATTGAATTACAATTATTAATTGATGCCCTACGGTATAGAAATGGGATTCATTGTTAACAACAAAAAAACAGGCATCTGTTATCTTTGTTTCCTCTATTTTAAATTTATTTTAATTCATAGAAAGCTTGGACCCTAATAGCATAAATCTAATTCTGAAAATTTTATTCAAATCGGTCTATTAGTTTTTGAAGTACATTAAAAGAAACTGTATGAACAGACTTATATTCTTGGACCGATTTTAATGAAATTTAATATATTATCGTTTATTTATGTAATCAGGGTCAGAATCGTGTAATTCGATTGATAGTAAATCGTATCGAAAATACATTGCAATTCCTGTTTTTTCGATACGATTTGATCTGTCATTGATCATCATCGAAGCAAGATGGCTGCTCATAAATCAATCAGGATTAAAGTTAAATTAGTTAAGAAGCTAAAACAAACCAGATCGGTGCATCAATGGATTCGCCTTCGTTCAGGGAATGCTATCAGATACAACGCTAAAAGACGTCACTGGAGACATACTAAGCTCAAGTTGTAAATTGATATTCGAGAAGAAATAAATTACTTGAAATCAAGTTTCACGATTCAGTATATGTAAATAATTTGAACAAAATTGCTTCACAAATTTTCAAATTTTCAAATTAAATCTGAAAAACCATTAAAAAAAGTTAAACACTCGTTACTTTTGTCACTGAGGAAACAATATTTATAATTCACATGACAAAGATTTTTCAAAGAAATGCCATCTATGAATTATAAGGGAAAAGTCTACTTTAATTATTATTCGCAAACCGTTAAAATATTATTATTAGTATTAGTTACGAAAAGGATTCATGTAATTTTTGAAAAACATAAGCCTGGCATAAGAATTTTCAGGAAAATCTTAAATTTTTTGATTAAAAATATATTTTCAAGAAGGATATAATTTTTGAAAGTACTTCACCTAGACCTTGGAACGGTATAAATCGATTAACACCAAATCGAATATGAAAAGCATGCGGTAGATATTTTATTTA
Source organism: Xylophagus ater (assembly GCA_963422695.1). NCBI lineage: Eukaryota > Metazoa > Arthropoda > Insecta > Diptera > Xylophagidae > Xylophagus > Xylophagus ater. The sequence continues at coordinate 8,791,788 of OY730478.1, forward strand.
ATGATGTCAAGGCGCCTAGACGGAGGAGAGAGACATTTTCTTTGTTATTCAATTTAGTTTCAAATTTACGCGAAACATCCGTTCCATGTGGTTTTATTTTATACGGAATAAAACCGCATGAAAAAAGTCCACCAATAAATATATAACGTTTTATCAAAGATATAAATGAGTAAAGATATGTAAAATTAGAAAAAGTTTTCATTTAACATGAGTAAACTAAATTAGATCTTATGGAAGGAACTTTTACGAGCTTAAAACTTTTGCCATAAGACCCAATGTAAATTTCTTATGTTCAAATAAAAGCTATTTTGAACTTTCCACATCTTTTCTTTATTGATATCTTTGGTTTTATAATGAGTCATTAGAAATTACTCAGTTAAAATATTTGACCTGTGATTTTAATTACAAAATTTTTAATTTGATTCTGACCTATCGACCAAGGATGATCACCATTACTTGGTCTACAATGACTATGGTATCCATAAATTTGACTTTGTATATAATTGGAATGAAATTAGCTTACGTATTAATTGTACTACAATAATAGTTGTTATTTAAAACAGTTTTATTTAAGTTTGAAAGAATTTGAAGAAGATTTATAAGTTTTTCCATACATTTCTGTCATTGTCTATGCTTAGACAATTTAGTTTATTTTATTATAGATAATCGTCTATAAAGACTTGCCTACGCTTAGACAATAATGTAGTTGACATAGTCTTTGTCGCTTAGCATAGTTTGGTTTATTCTTCACGCTAACAATAAATGCCTTTTAAGATTCAAAAACAGTATTGTTGGTTATGAAATAAAAAACAGATTATACGCATTATTATTAACAATTATTGAAGTTGATAAAATTGATTGACAACAATTAATGATGACTTTCGATGATAGTTGACGAAAGGCGACGATTGAAGTCTTAGGCTAGGAACTCAAGGATAGCAACATCATTTCAACAAGTATATAAATAATTTGAATCCTAAAAATAAAATAAAATATTGCTAAATTACCTTACAAATGTTTACAGAATTCCAATTCAAAATATACATTGTTGGGCTTTAAAAACTCGATTTACTTTTGAACTATCTTTTTTTTGAATTGGGTAATTTTCCTGAATTTATATACTAAATTAAAATTCAATTTAAAATAAAAATTCTATTAAATCTTGTTCTGATATTTCAAGAATAATATTATATATCTTCTTTAAATATCCATCTTAAAAATCCCGAAAAATGATTAATATTATACCGGATATAATAATATGGCCTTTAAATAAATAATTCTAATAAATAAAATTCAAGATTTTATTAGTTATTTAAATATTATATTACTTTTTTTTGGTAATAAAAACTGTAACTTACATCATTCCATAGGCCGAAGGGTCGGTCTCTCCCAAAAAAATATACACGTTTATTTTGGCTTGACTACAAAAAATTATACAAAAAAATATATACAAAATCTTCAAATATTATAATGGCCTTTAACAATATCTTGTAGGATTATTTAAAATTCACCTTTTATATATATATAAATTAGATTAATATTCATATAAATTGAATAGTGTAGATTTACAAATATATATATTAAATTTACTATCGAACATAATAATAATAATATATGCAAAAGAGAAACCGCAAATTTACAATATTAATATTTATATTGGAAATAATCAATTTCATAGGCGATATATTATGCAATAAAGTTATATCTTCAAGTTTTTTTTCTTGTATATAACTTTAGGTATATGAACTTCGACATTATAAATTATAAAAAAAACTATTTAAATACTACATTTTATGGCGTAACTAATAATAATAATAATATTATTTTTTTTTTATAAATATATTAGTTTGATTGGTTATATTGTATTTGATTTTTTTTGTTAGTTCTCATTTTCGTTTGGGTTGAATTTTTTGATCGTTAAAAGGTGAAATTACCAAAGCAGATTGTATAAATCAATATGTTTTTGTTTCTTTCGTTTTATACAATAAATGCAAATTAAATATATATATATAAAAAATTTTCAATCATTAACCCACAAAAAATTAAAAGAAAAAACAAAACAGAGTCACATCTTCTCATCACTATTAATTATTTGTATATGTCACGGGTTTATAATCGTGACGAAATTTATAATAAAAGAAGAAATGTTTTTTTTCAAAATGCCATCCATTGATTACGATTTTATGATTTACACCTAAATAATGATGATGTATATTACATATAAATACCACCTTTCAGGCATGAGACTATTTTCTATATACAATAAGTAACTGAAACCTAATCATAGAATCCGCACCTATAAAAATACAAAAAAAAAAAAACGAATGGCGCCCCAAATATAATACTCCTATAGAGGTCTCTGTATAGAAGACTGTTGTTAGCCTCTATATATATCCAATACAATCTTCTTAAATTTGTTTAGTTTTTTTTATTCATTTGGCTCCAACAAAATGCAATTCTTTTTTTTTCTGCGCGCTTCTCGTCTGTATTAAAGTTTTTGCTAGCTTATCGAAATTGCATGAAGATCTTCCATCACATGATTAAACAAAAAAGAAAAAAAAAACCTAAAATGAAAATGAAAATATGATGGAAAAAAATAAAAGAAAAAAAAACCATATTACTACCGGCTTGGGGATCCAAGTGAAAGTTCTTCTTTCATGAAGGACAGAAAAATAAAACCAGTTTTCAAGTTGTTAAAATGTTAATTATGTGCATATATACATAACCTGCAAAATGAACGAAAATATAAATATATATATAAATAAATGAAATAAAATAATAAAAAATAAAAAACGAGAGTTAAAATCGAATGGATCAAGTGTGGCGCACATAGGGTACATGATTTTTATAAACCGCAATGGTAGGGCGACATCTTGCTTTTTTTCGTCTTATATTTCTTATTTTCCTACAAAACCTAAATATTATTTTCATTAAATTTTCCAAAAATATAATTAAATTAAATTATTACCTTTTTTTTCTTTTTTTTTGAAAAAGAACTTTGACACTTTCAAACGTATAATTTTTTTATGAGGTTAAAATCCCACCATTTTGTTTTAACGACATTCTTGTAAAAATTCGTTGTTTTTTTTTTTTTAAATGGCGACTAATTTTTTTTTTCTTCTCTTTGTAAATAAAATTCATTTATAATTGATATTCACGTTGCAATACCAGTTTTATTTAACATTTTTCTTGGAAAAGATTTTTTTTTTCTTTACTTTTTGAAGGATATACAAAAAAATAAAATTATACAGTTTGTATGATTTTTTTTAAAAATAGTTGCTCCATTTGCATTTTCAGGTTTACAAAAAAAAAAAAACTAATAAAATGAAGTAGATTTCTCTGATTTTGAAAAAAAACAATAATAAAATATATATCGAATAAAAGAAACAAGGTCAATGAAAGAAATAAAATTTTAAATCAAAAAAAAATAACTCATCAAAAATTATTTACAATAATTGTTTTTTTTCTGTTTCCAGTACTTTTCTTGCTGTTCTCATTTTGGCATGCGTTTTAATATCATCTGCTGAAGAGGATGCAAAACGATCAAATGTATTATTACGTCGTCCGGCTCCTAGAGGACCATTAAGTAAGGCCAGCTCAACAACAGCAGCACCAGAACAAGACGAACAAGAGCCTGGCGATGAGGAATACGATCAAGTTGAAGAATTAGAAGATGCTGAAAAAGAAGAGGACGAAGCCGGTGCAGCAGCTCCAACAACTACAACATCAACAGAACCACCGAAAAAAATTGGACCAATTATAAGACCATTCCGTAGTAATGATGATCTTCTTTTAGCACTTAAACGTCGTCAAATGGGTGCCAAGAAAGGACCACAAAAAGGTTTATATTTTTTTTAAAAAGACTTTAAAGTTATGACACACTTAGGATATGATGTCAAATTGGATTTAAATTTTATAAATCAATTTCATTAGATTGTAAGCGTATTTAACTGGATTTAATTGTCCAATTTCTGAAACACGGATTAAACGTGACATCAGAATCTCTGTCGTAACTTTTATATTTTGTTTTTTTTTGTTTGTGCTTCTTGAATTTTATTAATTTTCAATTTTACACTTTCCAGAACAACCTGCTGCTAAAGTTTCAAATGATGATGAAGAGAAAGATGATGGACCAGCACCATCAGGAAAATCATCGTCCGGTTCAGGTAGCCGACGAGGACGTTTCAGTGGACAAAAACCAGCTACAGAATCGGATGAACCATCAGCACCAGGCGAAGAAATTCCATCGGCACCAGTTAAACGACCATCACGTTTCAATTTAAGACCGGCCAGAAGTAATTAGATTAAGGAATAACGTTGTTGTGCTACTTTAGAGAAATGTTTTTTTTTTTTTTTTTTTGGTTTTGTAAATAAAAATTGATGAGAAATTAGAAAAAAAAACACAAAAATGGAATGAAATTTTTGAAACAAGAAAAAAATTAAAAATAAAAAGTGCCCACAGCGAGATTTTGTTAAATTTTGATCTTGTCTTTTCAATTTATATCCAAAAAAAAAAAAAGAAAAAACTAAATAAATAGAAAAAATCTTATTGCAGTGATGTGATTTTGGAATTATTGTAAAATTTCATTATTTTAAATTAGTTTCAAAACGATATAAATTCTTTTTTTTAATTTAATTTTACATTATTATATACAATAATTTCAATGTTCCGATGTTAATTTTTTTACGGAATATCGATAAATCAATAAAAAAAAAAAAAAAAACTTTGAATAGTTTTATAAAATTTTACATTTTATTTTTATATTTTATAAATTTCGTTTAAAAAAAACATAATCTGGTCTATTCTGTATTCAAATATTATGTTATGTTATGTTAAATTTTTACATAAAATAATATTTTTCGTTACCGCACGACTCCACACGACTTATTTCAAGACTTATTTTCAGTCGTACTGAAAAAAAAGTCTTGTGTAGTATCTAAAATTTGAACTTTTTTGTCAATCCGACTGAAAATATGTCTTGAAATAAGTCCAATGGAGTCGTGAGATTAGATTAATATTTTACAAGGTGATTTTCTGTTATGTTATGTTATTTTCTTGCACAGTGTAAACTTATCACTTAACGAGCAGGTTACGTAGGATTTAGGTTTTTTCAATCAAACTTCCTAATACGTGGTAAGTTGTAGTAATACAATGTTTATTTAATTATCTTAAAAAATCCCCGGAAACCGAGAAAGATAGAGAAAAACAAACCGCTAAATATTAAAATGATCTGAATAGGTTTTATTACAATATTTTATGAATATTTTAAGAAATTTTTTTCAGAAAATTGAGCATCCATTGACTAAAAAGAAATGGCATTTAAACATTTTATAATTTATTTTAATTCTTGATTTGAATGGACATTTCCAAAAGGAGAATAAAAACAAATATTCAATTAGGATCAATCGATAACATCTTTTAATCCCAATGTACTAAAAATTTAAGAAATTCTAATACGTTTTCTAAACCATAAAATAACATAACATAAAATAACATAGAAAATCGTAGAAGAAAATATTTTGAAGATAAAATTAATACTAAATTAAAGCAGATACTAATCTATTTCTTAAAGCGTAGTAAAAGAAAGATTATAATCAAATTATAATAATTGAAAGTTGTTTTTCTTTTTCTTTTCTAATATTTGAGATCAGAGTCTTAAAGACAACTTATTTTTTTTTGTTTTTTTTTTTAAATTCCTACATTAAGTCATATATATCACAGACTTTCAATTTATCTGTCTTGCAACTCTGCCTTAAATAGTTATGCTATATGGTAATAAAGTCATTTCGGGATGATCTAAATGAACATCACGAAATTCATGTGTAAAAGTAAGAATATAAAAACTAAATATTGTTGCAACGATCCATTCAGATATTGAGCTAGTTACATGATATTGCCATCCACCATCAGAAGGATACCTTTAAAAAAAAAGGGGAATGCGTTAAAATTTTTTTTTCATCTTTTTTCTTTTGAATATGAATAACTAACCATTTTCTTGGATCTTGTCCTTTAAAAAGGATATGTGAAATAACTCCAGTTACGGAAAGTATAATAAAAAAAATTGTACATGAAACAGCCATTGCCAAACGTATATGTGCCTTTAATTTGCTACCCGAAAATGGTTGTATCATATACGAAATAATTGCCTGTGAATTGTTAGATTTTTTTTTAATTAAGAAAATAATACTAAAAAAAAGAAATCATTTATATTCTGGAAAACACTTACTTGCATCCAAAAATATAAAGTACCAAAACCGAAACAACAAAATGCTCCAACAAAATGAACAATTCGAACGTTAGTTTCTTGAAAATTTGCTACAATACTAATTCCAAAACACGATGCAATACCAAAACCGCAAGCAATTTTATTATAACGTAAAATGATATCTCCTAAATCTGGATGATGTCCGTACAATTCTAATACTTGACGATATCTTATGTAAATAGTTAGACCCACTTTTTGTAAATAAAAAAATAAAAAATTTTACTTTTTTTTTTTTGAAAATGGAAATTAAGAATTGTTTTTACTTACATAGAACACTTCCTATATTAATTAATTGGCCAAAAACACAACTTTCTGGAGAATATGTGGCAGCATCACTTATGTATGGGACTGCAGGAACTACATGTCCCTCCAAAATAGCAGCAATATATCTGTATTAATACAAAAAAAAAACAAATAATTCAAATAGAATTTGATTCATCATAATTGCGGTTCAAATAAATTTCGTATTGCGTAAACTAAATGAAAACAAAGATGAATACTTTGTATTGTACGACAATGATTCATTTGTTTGGTATTCAAATTTTCTATTTTGTTAGATTTATTTACTATATAATTAATTTTTATTAAGAAAGACTAAAAATTTAAAGTACATTATTTCATTCAAAATTTTTCTATATTTCGGGAAATCCCCCAATATATCTATATTTTTTTCTTCTTTAAATGTAATAAGCTTACGTTCCAATAAAAGTAACTTGAAATAGAAGAAATACAATCACCGGCAATAAATATACTTTCGACATGATAAAATTTTTACAATTTTTAGGTCACAAACACTTTCACTTGTCAGATTGTTTGACAACTAATGAATGTCACCTTTTCAGAAGTTAGCCGCAAATTGCATAAGATTGTACTAGAGCTACACATCTCTGAAGCATAGAATAGATGCATAAAAAAATTAAGAAAAAATGGATGCAAATTTAGTTCTATTTTCAAAATATTTTTATTTTGAAATTGAATTTATTATATATTCTGAAATTCTTCTAGAAATATTTCTTTTTTAAAACGTACAATATTTATTTCATTTTCCGATATTTAATTATTTCTAAATTGAAACTTTAAGAGATACGAAACTTATTATTATTATTTGTAATTTCTGTTTAACGAAATTAATATACGATGCTGCAATAAAATAATAAAGTTTTTAATCGAAATTTCCTTAAATAGTCGAGTAATAAAATAATTAGCAGAGAAAAATAATTTCTTTTGAAATGTAACAAAGGAATTGATAAAATTGTATTTAAATAATACGTTTATTACGAAAAAGGTCCTAACGATACCCAAATAACCCAAATAACTTTAAAAAGATAATAAATTTTACCTGAAAAAATTAAAATTTAAATATCCAAAAAAAAAATTTTTCTAAATGCTGAATTACACATTTCTTGAAATGTCGGCTTGGTTCGTGTTTTCGTTATTCCATCACTCATTCCAGTCTTGATTGTCGTTGTTGAACGTATATCGTGTTAAGCTGTCAAAGACGTTTTATAAATTTTACACATTTTTTTTTTTTTTGCAATTTTTATTGTTAAAAATAATCGGTGTATAAATTCATCAAATGGTGATTCAACCGAAAGTAGAGATGGCTTCGACAAAGCCACAATATCCGAGACTATTTAATAAAATTGTTTTAACATTAGAAAACTGTTTATTGCCCGAAAATAAATTAGATGAGACTCCATCACAGTTGGACGGTTTAGATAAAGAAACTGAAAAAGATTTACGAATTTTAGGATGTGAATTAATTCAAACTGCTGGAATATTATTAAAAATTCCACAAGTTGCAATGGCTACTGGACAAGTGCTTTTTCAGAGATTCTATTATTCAAAAAGTTTTGTACGCCATAACATGGAGACGACAGCCATGAGTTGTGTTTGTTTAGCATCAAAAATTGAAGAAGCCCCGCGTCGTATTCGGGATGTGATTAATGTTTTTCATCATATCAAACAAGTCAGAGCTCAAAAGTATGTTTGAATTTATAAAATTTAAAAACAAAATAATATTCTAAACATTTTTTTTCTTTTTCAGAGAAATCACTTCAATGATTTTGGACCAAACTTATACAAATATAAAAAATCAAGTAATTAAAGCTGAACGTCGTGTACTAAAAGAATTAGGTTTCTGTGTTCATGTTAAACATCCACATAAATTAATTGTGATGTACTTACAAGTTCTTGGATATGAAAAAAATGAGAAACTAATGCAAATGGCTTGGAATTTTATGAATGATTCTCTAAGAACAGATGTTTTTATGCGTTATCATCCTGAAACAATTGCTTGTGCCTGCATTTATTTAACAGCACGAAAATTGGGTATACCGTTACCATCGAATCCATCATGGTATGGAGTTTTTAAAGTATCTGAAGAAGATATCATCGATATATGTTACCGGATAATGCATTTGTATCGCAGACAAAAGGTATATTCATTATTTTAATTTTTAAAAAATTCAGAAAACTTAAAATCATAATTGCAGGGTAATACAAAATATAGATAAATATATAAAAAAAAGTGTAAAGTAAAAAAAAAGTTATCTAAAATAGTCCTTAATTCGAAAGTTCAGCGTCAGCCAGCCGTCCTGTCTGTACGCCGTCTTCTTTCTTAACGCTTAATCAATTTCTTCAAATAAAATCGAAGGAATACTATTTATATTATTCTAAAGTCGGAGGTTAATTTTTATGTATTAATAGAAAAAATCAATTTTTTTCATATAATTTCAGCCAAATGTTGAAAAACTGGACGAATCTGTTGAGGAATTGAAAAAGCAATATCTTGAATCCAGAAATAAAACACGTCAGGAACAAAATACACCACCAGCTGTGACAACAGTTGATCGAAATAATGGATCACATAATGCTTGGGGTGGATTCATTTCACGTACACTTCCGTTACCAAATCCAGAAGTTAAAATCAATCCAAAACGATCACATTCAAGAAGTAATTCACGATCTCATACACCGCCTGATGATAATAAAAATCGTGTTATGAAAAAATCACGACACAGATCTAAATCACCGGTGAAAGTAAATAAAAAGAAATCATCACGAAACTATTCAAGATCACCATCATCATCTCCACATCCGAAACATAGGAAAAGGTAATTTTTTAAAAAAAGTAATTTTTTCCTATATGAATGAATATTTCTTATATTTATAGAAATGAAAGGAAACCATCAAGAGACCGAGCTGATCATTATTCAAATGGTGATAGAAAGGATCGTGATAGAAATCGTGAAAGAGATCGACCACGAGAAAAGGAACGTTCCAAACATGATCGATACTCGTCAAATTCCGGCCGAAATAGTCATAGAGGAAGTAAACATAGAGATCGTTCACGTGATAGAAAACGTTGAAGAAATAACGAATGTGTTTGTTCTTAATGTTTAATTAATTCATAAAAAATAAAAAAAAAACAAACTATTTTTAGTATAAATGAAATGTTTTTGAAGTGAAATTTTTTTGAATTTCGTTAGAGTAAAAACGGTAGGCCGCATAGTTCTTCCTCTTCCTGGCCGCTGGAATCAATGTTATTTTTAAATGGTTCATTTTTCTCAAAGTAAAACAGAATTTGCTAGGAATTTCGCTTGGGTCGCGCTCGACTCAGCAACCCTACTTTTTAGAAAAATTTCTATTCGCTTACCAATTATCTTTACACCAAATTTAAATAATGTTGAGTAATTGGTTCTCATGTTTTGTACCACCGTTGGCCCAGGCTACCTGTGAATCAAAGCGAATTGGAAAAAGAGAAAACAAAGTTATGCAGAAAAAACCTTAAAATATTATTAAGTTTTGGTTTCTTTTTTCAGAGGTAATTTATTGAAGTATAGATTTGTTAACTAAGAGTCTTATTTGCATCATAGGGCATCAAAAAATTTGCTATAAATTGGTTTTAAGCTACTATATGCTTCTCTGCGTTTTAACAGAAAGGAACAAGCATACAAATCTTTCAATATGTTTAAAGATTTTCAAGAAGTTATGTTAAATATTCTTTCAGATTTTATGCATCGATTAAGCCCCAAATATATCCTGATTCTAAATTAAACATATTAACGAAACTAATCCAGCATAACATGAATTTTATGCAACTTCAAGCATTAAGCATTCCCAAAAAAAAAATGTATTCACATAAATGAAATACAAATTTTATTATCATTTACTTTTTTTATTTTACAATCAATATAATTTTAATATAATTTAGCTTTTTTACGGTTTCATCTTAGTTCCTGAAGTGATTTTTTCGTTTATTAGATGGACAATATTCAGCATACTCTTCCCATGTGCAACCAACTCTTGTACAACATTCAGCCGTTATAGAATTACCAGAATTTCCAGCACGTTTAGTTCTTCTTGTCTGTAATAGATTTCGTGCATAACTTTTTTCAATCCATGGTGCTATACCTATTTGTCCAAAAAACATAAAAGTTAGTTCCTATATTTTTTTTTGTAGTTTATTAATTTTTCATTTATCTTACGTGATCTCTTTTTAATCATATCACCAGGTACACTGCTTCTCCGAGTTAGACGATAAATATCCTTTTCACAAGCCCAATATAAATGACGAACTAATTTATCGCGACATCTTGAATGACTTTCTTGATGCCAAACATTTTCCCAATCTGATTGTGTCCTAAAATTAATTATTGAAATAGTAAAAATTTCATGATTGGTTTCCTAATTTTTTACCGTTCACTAAACATTAAATCTAAACCATCTTCAGTTTGAGATGATATACTCATTTTACCAACATCAAGAAGTAGCCATAAAGCTGTTATAGTTGATATTTGAAGCCACATTATTACTTTTGAAACAAAAAAATTATCAATCTGATTAAAAATCTTTTTTATTTTAGGAAATTTAAAAATATATATCCTTTCACGATCCTGAAGTAAGGTTTCTAAACTGTAATACAAGATTTTGAATGGAAATGGCATTATTCAATTTAAAAAACTATATTTAAATTTTAAAGTATAGTTAATCCTAAACCCTTAAAAATTGGTCAGTTTTAAAAGGGTTTTAAAATTTTTTAATGAATTAAGTTCAGCTTTAAACACTAATTTTCGAAGTTTTTTAACTGATATTTGATGGGTCAAAAAGTTGTTGCGTTTCTTACTGTGTAAAGAAAAGGCAAATTTTTCCTAGAAAACAAAAGTTTCGTCGATGATCTTTTGCCATTTTCATGGCAGAGCCATTATCCCGTCGCTGCAGAACTTTTGAGTTTTCTATTGGAAAAACCGAGATAAGTCAATTTTACAGACTTATTTTGAATTCAAGTTTAAACCATCATAGAAATTTTGTAAAGACCGAAACAAAGGGTAGTCTGATGGTACAAGATTCGGAAACTTATATATAGTCAGACTTTTGGGATTCACAAATTTTGAACACTTCGTTTTAATAGTATGACGATTTTCAACACTCGATTTCGATATTATCAATTTCTCGTAACGTTAAATGCCGATTGGATTCGATTAGTGCTTTTATTCTATTTTCATCAACATCATAAAGAATTTTTGCCCATCGAATATTAGCATTTTAAATCCTTTGGTTCGGGAATAATTTTTTGTTAAGGATCACTACTGCAAGTAATTAATTCAATTGTTTAAATTAGGACTATGCTGAACTGGATATGTAAACCAGAAATTGTGTAACACTTAAAAACAGCAAATTTTTAAAAATATACCGATTTTAAAAAAAATCACTAAATACTATTACTAAATATTATTTTACCTTTAATTTAAAATTAAAAATATATGATTATAATGAAACCTTTCGAAAATTTGGAATAGACTGATTAAAATTTTAAGACTCCATTTTACTAACCGCAAAGCTCCAAAGATTAACGGACAAAATATATAAATGGACTTCGGTGTTAAATTTCCTGTTTCATTGCATTTTAATGAAAAGAAATTCTCCTTGATTTTGCGCAATAAAATCATGTTTCATTAGAATTCCCAGAAAATCAAGAGATCCCTTTTTTTGTGGATAATAAAAGTTAATATTAGCGAATAGTTTTTCTTGTGACAATATTTAATTTGAAGTTAATAAAACGCCAATTTAAAAATAAAACCAACATTAAACTAAGTCCGATGGAGATTCTATCGTTTTAAAATAATCCAAAGGACTTATAATTAATTTTGAAATAATATTAAAAACTCTTTAATGTAGGAGAAAATGAGGTATTTTGGACAGATTCTAAATAAAAACATAGAATAAAACGAAAGTAATCAAGCAAAATTGAAAAAAGAAACGAAAATATATTATAGGTAATTGTTTTAGGTTTGGTGTTTAAGAACTCTACCGAATTTGAGCATAGAAAATTGAGGAATTCGATTTTATATTACGACATGCTTTGAAGTATAAATTCCATTAGGTTCTTTAAATTGTAATACAGTGAGCTGAATCGAAGGCACTAGCGTCTGTACTATCAATTATCGACTATCGAAAGATTAAAAACGAAAAAGTTCTATAAACAATTCATCAGAGAGTACCAGACAGCATAAGGCCAAGAAGAACACCCAGTGTTTAGGTGAACGAATAATGCAAAAACACTACTCGGACGAGATTAGTAAGCCAAGCCCCTCAAGACAGAAACATTACACCCTACTGGAATAGTCCATTGCCTTATTTATAATTATTTTCTAGCAAAATTATGAAAAAAAGACAAATTACATTATTCCCGAATAAAAGTAATCCAAAATGTACTGCATTCCCCTAAACTAAAATGTATCTAGAAATTTTTGTTCGAAATCATGTAGTTTAATGGTTTTATCTGGTCACCTACTATGGTCAAATTCATCTTGTAATAAAAAAAGGCAATATTTACATGGTCAATAAAAAATATTTGTTGAAGCATTTACTTTTCACCATAATACGTGGAAATTATTTTGTTTTTTCTTTTTTTACATCTCGAAATTGTGTACCTTTTCTGTTTTAATATGAAGGAAAACAAATTGGAAAATGTCATCCACCTACGAGGATGTAAACATTTCACCATTTTATTTTTATACAAAATACAATAAATAATTATATCAACAAATGAACATGTTTCATTGGAGTTTTCCAAATACCCATCATTAGTTCAAGTACAAATCGTATACTGTATAAAAAAAAAACGATAATAAAATTTTTAATACCATGGACACGTATTTCATGAGGTGGAAAATCCTCACAAATAAGATATTAAAAAATTTGTATCTATTGGATAATCCATAAAGTCATAGTGTTCTTGATTGGGACAAAATAAAGGCATTGATCGAATCCAATCGACGTGTAACGATACTCAAGACAGAATCTTAATATATCGAAATCAAGTGTTGAAAAGCATTAAACAGAAGCGCCCAGAATTGGTGAATCACAAAAGTTTTGTGTTTCATTTTATGATAAGGCTAGATCACATCAAAGTGTCGTTATTCGTCAAAAATTGAGAGCTTATCCAGGAAGTTTTGATGCATACACAGCATAGTCCTCAAATTCTATCATCAGACTTAGGTTAGGTATAGATAATCCAATAAGTTTATTAATCTTTTTCGGTTGCTATACAAATTGGATTGTATATGAGCCAGTTTGTCAGATTAAATTTCACAAACTGGTTGTTTAAAATGTTTTAACTTTTTCGAGGTGTGGCTTTAAGTTTGACAAACTTTTTGGAGTATCTATAACTAGCTTAGCATTTGTTTCGATCTCTGAGGAACTCCTTTAATAGTGTAAATTTCATTTCCAAAGAAGTTTGTGAAAATACCTTTTTTCGATTTTTCATTTTGATGACCAATTTTGTCTTTGGATGTAACCACAAAATACGTATTCTAGAAACAATCATACCAAGTCATAACTGACACGACAGCAGAATGAAGGAAATTATTAGTCTTTATCGTTTTATTGGAATCATGCTTGTTCTTCATCGAAAGCAATGATACATTCAATGGAGATATTTTCAAGGTACGTCCTTAAACTATGAGCTATCCAGGCGAGAAAATAACCAATTGAAGGAATTTCTTTTCTCATGACTGTACAAATTCTATACACAAATATACAGAAAGTGATAATTAAATTCTTAATCCATAAATGAACCCAATTAACCGAAAATACTGATAACGTTAATTAATTTCATTTCTATTACAAGATGATGTTTTTATTTATGATTAGATTATGTAATTACATAATATTTCATTACTAAAAAAAAAAAAACAAGCAAGATGTAATTTCCGACCATTCTGATGTTATCGTTATTTTGATAAAATATTTGAAATCAAAGTCACTGGGCCAACCCAGTCATAAAATAAATTAGCTCCAAATTTTGCCAAACTTCCTTTATTATCTAATGTTATGGTGTCTATTATTGGTGCTTCTTTCTTTGGAAATCTAATCTAATCTTAGAGTAGAATTTGTCGATTGGTAGTTAATTTTTGTATATAAATAGTAGCATAAAAATAAAAATTGAATCATAAAAAATACGAACGATATTATGTCTTGGATAATATTATTATTTGGATATTTATTTTGCCATATTTTGGGCAGCACTCATCAAAATACGGTTGAGACTAAATCAATTTCTGATGATCAAATAACTGTATTAAAAACACCTTCAGATATTATTTTAAGAAGATTACGAAGAAGTTTTGCCGAACACTATACATATATTCTTGGAAGACGTTCATCAGGTATTTTATAATTATTAATAAAAATAAAGAATTAAGTTAATTTCTTATGTTTACCTCTGAAGAGGATAGAATACTTTTACGTGGCACTAAATATACAACATACGATTTGATTCAAACTGTTTCAATAAAAGCCGCCTATTCAAATCAGTACATAACTATCACTTATGTCGAAATCGAAATTGATCATAGTGGTGAGGCTATTGAGTTTGATCTGATTAATGGAGGACTTGGTCAGGACAATATAGATATAACAGCTAAAGTTGTTAATACAAAACTTGTTGGATACACTTATTTGATTTATGGCCATTAAGAATTTAGCTTTTAATTTGTTATATTTATTGTAAAATAGAAGATTTTCGGAAAAAATAAAGGACTTGGAATAAAAAAATTATGGATAACCAATAACCTATAACGTGTTCTTTTTAAATTAAAAAATTTAGGAGTTTAAAGCATCTAAATTGTAAAATTTGGGTACTTATATCGAATTACACAGTTCCAGTCTAGAATTTTAATATATCGAAATTGAGTGTTGAAAACCATCAAGCAGAAGCATCCAGAAATGTTGTGTTTCATCATCTGGTATACACTTGAGAGACTTTCACTGGGAATTCTTGATGCATTCATCGTCAGGCTACCATTTGTTAAAGTTTCTGCAGAACTTCTTTAATGGAATAAATTTCAGTGCCTGTGATAATGAATTTTTTTCTTTTTTTGTTCGGAAAACCCAGAAGTTCTACAGTCAATGACGAGATAATGGATTGGATCTGCCATATAATTTCCAAAATAGCATGTTTTCCATAAAATCTTCGTCTTTCTTATTCTAAAAAGATAAACTCAACGATTTTTTAGCCCATCCAACGTCTCTATTTGTATTTCGTAATTACTAGAAAGGATTATATTTTACAATCGTTTCATTTTTTGAAATCTTAAGTATCGTATGTTGCTTCTATATATAATAATAGCTTGAGTAATTCCATGCCATAAAATACCGTTTTCCTACGTTGTTGGCTACGTATAAGGAAATGAGCAATCTTTAAGAAAGACTCACTTGTGTGTAACCACAAAATAATATTTGACAAAGCGGGCGGCTCATTGAATTAAATATTATTCCCATATTACAATACATGTAATAAATTACTCAATTTTGTGTGATTCATTTAAATATGCTTCTATGTTGTATTACAAAAATCATGACCAAATGGTTGACTGTAATAATATTATTGGACAATAATTCCTATAGAACAGAATCTTGAAATTATGAGAAATTATCAATTGGCCTCCATAGGACAAGATTGTGATAACAGTTTTGCAATTTTAAATATATTCTATAATTCTCATTTTTTAATGAAAAAGATTATCATTGCGAATTCATTCAGTTGTTTTATTGATGTTGAAGTGTTTTAACCGTTTTTTCTGGCCTAATTAAAAATTATTAAAATGATTTTATTTAATAGAATCAAATTTTGTGTGTTTTTTATTAACATATTTATATTATTAAAAATATGTTTAAGTTTACCAATTAAATCATCTTCAACATCTTCTGGATTATCAGTTCCACCTCCAGAAATTGTATGTTCTAGAAAATATTTTATGAAATTGTTTTATTAATGATTAAAGGATGGAAAACTATTTTGAGAACAATAAATTATTAAAGTGTTCTTAATTTTAAAGAAAATATTTTATAAGATTTGTAAATGAATGTTACTCTTGGTACTTCTTTTTCTGATGTACTATGATTTTCGTACACATCATTTATGAGCCTTATTTTGGAGTATTGGAGAACATGAATTTTGTTAAAGACCCAACTCAGTGTGTTATACAAGAGTTACCTTCTTTTTCAAGTGAAATGTATTGAATATTTATTAGATATGATTCAATCTATTTGATATTTTTATGCCCTATGGTAGGTACTACCAGAGGGTATATTAGTTTGGTCACTAAGTGTGTAACACATAGAAATAATCATCGTAGGAAGGTTTCATGGTTGTGTAGGGAATCAAAATTTATATCGATTTATGCATGTCCGTTCGTCCGTGTACAAGATAACTCAAAAATGCAATATCCGATTTTGTTGAAATTAAGAATGTTAGTTGAATATTCCTGAACTAGGTTTGGTATTGCATTTCAGCAAAATCGACCAAAGGGGAATGAAGTTATTAAGCAAAAACCAGGGTGACCAGAAAGTTTTGTCGTTTTTTTCATATAGTTTTTCGGATTTAATTTTAATATTTGTGCATCAATTTTGTTTAAATGAATTATATTGGTCAAATACGTAAATAGACGATACCATGTTAAATTTGAGCAAAATCGGCCCAAGGATAGTGAAGAAAGAAATAATCCTAAGAGAAAATAAGTCTGTCCATAAAGTTTTTTGATGTACTTTAAAAACTAATACACCAATTTGGATAAAATTTGCAGACTAGATTTATGCTAGTAGGGTTTAGGTTACCTGCAAATTAGAGGAAATTTTGAAAAGAGGAAACAAAGCTATAAAGAAAAAAGCTTGAAATACTGCTAGTTTTGACTGTTTTTCTGACCCATTTCTACCATAGGGCATTAAAAAACTATTTATTTACTATATGTTATGACTCAATTTATTTTCAGTTAAAATTCATGCGAAGATTTGGTTACCTCGATTCAACGTCATCAGAATCTGAAGCACTTTATCATGAATCTGCAATAATTGATGCGGTAAAAAATATTCAAAAATATGGAGCCCTAAATCAATCGGGAATTCTTGATAATGAAACCCTGAATGTGAGTGACTATATATGTACATTACATTGTTTTTAATATAAAAATAAATATTATCTAAAATTTATATAGCTTCTGATATCACCAAGATGTGGTGTTCCTGACATTGAGCCCGATAAAACTAGGACGAAAAGATATATAATCGGTTCAAAACGTTGGAGGAAACGAAATATCAAATATTAGTATTGTTTGCAATTTTTCTCAAGATTTTGACCTTAATGCATTTCCTTAATAATTTTCAGCATAGCGAATTGGTCACAAAAAGTTGGTGAAGATAATGTTATTAGAGATATGGCCAAGGCTTTCGGTGTGTGGTCAGCCTATAGTAATTTAAAATTTAAAAGAGTCTACGATCCATCCGCTGATATAATTGTTGCATTCGGTGCACGCTATCATGGTGATAAGTGAGTTCTATTTATTTATTTTTATATTTTCATTGAAAAATTGTATTTTTAAAATTTCTATATTTATAGTTATCCATTTGATGGACCTGGAAATATTTTAGCACATGCATTTTATCCATATGAAATGCAATCGTATGGCGGTGATATACATTTTGATGAAGATGAAAATTGGAAAGAAAATACAACTACATTATATGAAGGCGTAGATTTTTATTCGGTAGCTGTTCATGAATTGGGTCATAGTTTAGGATTAGCCCATTCACCTGTTTATTCGTCCATTATGTTTCCATATTATAAAGGTGCAAATTTCAATCATTTAGCTTATGACGATATTTTGGCGATGTACGATCTTTACAGTATGGATTATATTTTCTTAAATTGTATTATTTTAGTATATTGTCTCTTCTTTTTTAGTTCAACAACCATTTGAGGAGGAATCATCTTTTGATGATGACGATTACAATGATTACCCAACTGAAGGCTATACAACACCAACTACAACAACATTATCACCTGTAACAGAAATCATTCAAAATGTACCAACATATGCTACCACTTTTGATGGGGATTTTGAAACTGTTGATGATCATCAAGTAAATTATTTTTTTGAATATTTTCAATAATTTTCTATGAATTGATTTTATTGTAGCGTAAAAATGGATTAATAACAACTCAAATACCAACTACGAACAAACCAATAATAACAACATTAAAACCTGAAATCAATAATATTCCAAATATTTGCGATGGACATTTCGATGCTGTTTCGGTATTTCGTGGTGACGTTTTTATATTTAAAGGATATTATGTTTGGAGATTAACTGATAAATATCGTATAATGAAAGGATATCCAATTAAAATTACTGGAATGTTTGCATTCCTTCCAGAGAATACAAAAGTTGATGCAGCTTATGAAAGAACTAGTGACGATTCTATTGTTATGTTCTCTGGTATTTATTATAATAAAATTTTTAATATAGAAAATATATTTACACGATAGTTTAATTTTAGGAAATCAATTTTGGGTATACGATGGATACACGACAATTGAAAATACTCCAAAATCTATCTCATATTTTGGTATTAGTGAAAATGTTACAAAAATCGATGCAGCAATGTTATGGCGTAAAATTATTTGCCTTCTTAACTTTCTAATTGTATATTATAAAATTTTATATTTTAGCGAAAAATGGACGTACATATTTATTTGCTGCAGATCAATTTTGGCGTTTTGATGAAGAAAATCAACGTTTAAATGATGGTTATCCGAAAAGTATTAGTAGATGGCATGGACTTCCAGAAAATATCGATGCAGCAACAGCAATGTCGAATGGTTTAAAAAAATATATTCTTTTTAATCAATAAAAATTTAGAAAACAATTCTTTCAAATAGGAAAAACATATTTCTTTAAGGATAATCTTTATTGGTTGTATAATAACAAATGGATTCGTCCAGAACGAGGATATCCCAGAATAGCATCAAATGCATGGACTGGTTGTCCATTAATGGAAATAAAACAACTATTAAGAAATTAATTTTTTTATTATATTTATTTAACTTTCTTTTTATTTACAACTGAACTTGTACTTAAAAATACAAAATAGTATTTACAATAAAAATATAATACACCTAAGCTGCAGTAGACACTTGTTAACATTAATGGTAGGAATGGTAGTTTTTTATCGAAATTTAGAATATACTGTAGACATTGTTCATAGATTAATAAACATACAAAACCGAATAAATAAAATTTTTCATATAATTTAATATTAAGCGTTTTATGAATAGTTTTTAATCCAAGATAACATGCCAAAGTATAGGCAAGATATAACGATGATTTAATTAAAACCAGTTCAGGAGTAAATAGTAATGGAAATAATGAGTAATGTCCAACAATTAATAGAAATATTGTTGATTTTGCTTCAAACAAGTTAGTTGTTGCTAAAAGACTAAAATAAATATTATTACCTAATGTTCTGAATTATATCAAAATAAAAAAGAATCACCTAATAGGTATGATAACCATTAAAATTGCTTTCTCATGAACATGCCAACCAAACATGAAGGATGTACATGAACATATAACAATCGCTTTTAAGAAATTATTGTTCATCCTAAAATTGAAAAAAAAAACATATATGAAAAACGAATTGGATTTAAAATCATTTAAATATACTTATTATCTTGTGTTAATCCTATTTTTATCAAACACGGTAGCATAAAAAGACCTGTTAAAATAAATGTTGTCATCGGATTAACTGATGGCAAGAATTGATGTTCGTATTCTTGAACAAGTCCTCCTGTATTAGCTGATTTCGAATTAATTCCTTTCAACAGTATAGCACTTATTTTATCAACAAAGTTATATAATGCCCAAAAATTTGGTGCCCAATATGCATGAGTTAATCCTCTTTTGAATGGAAACAATCTAGAAAGTACCTAAAAACTTATGAAAATATTATCAAACATAAAAAATAAAAAAAAATTACCTGTGGTATTTGATCATAAAATGGTCCAAATGAAATTAGTACACATGATATTACAATTGTTCCTAATTTTATTAAATTACTAAAGAAATTGTTACTTTTCCAACAATAAAATTTAAACATAAAAACACCATAGACCGGTGCAATATACAAGAATATATGTTTTAAATTTAATAACATACAAAATAAAAATCCCGATTGAAGATATTTATGTTGCAAAAGTTTCCCGATACTTAAAAGTAAAACACCAAAAAGGAATCCATTATATTGGAAATGAATGTGATCCACAAAAATTAGACCAACATTACAAAGTAAAAGTCCAGCAGTTACAGTTTTTTCAAGGGAAGTTTTAAGATGAAGTGAATTTATACATCTGAAAGAAAATTGTTTTAAAATAGGAATATTATTAAATCTCTTATTGCTTACACTTTAACACCTAAAGCAAAAATAAAATCTGTTAAGATCACTGAGAATCTTTGAAATAAAATCGTTTTTTCAGATGAATAATTTAAATTCTCGATCTTTAACATTTCTGGATCGAAAAATTTTGCAAAATGTGATAAAACATATTCAAAATATGCAAAAAACGGTGGATAATCTAAAGTCCATTCGCTGGTATCCTCAAAATACCATTTGGAAATTGGTAATGAATGTGTAATTGCCAACCAATTTCGGTGAACTTCAAAATCAGTTGAACGACTAGAAAGAAATTATAAAAAAAAAACTTTTTTAGTTGCTCGAAAATGTTAAAATAATTAATAATATTACTAGCTTGGTATTAAAAGTATTTTAATTCCGCTAATAAAGGCAAAAATCGCCCAAAACATCCTGTCTGCCGGTTGATATAAAAAAAAAAGTCAACAAAAAACTGTCACTGTGGCATTTGATAACATATTTTCGAATTCGAAAAAGAATATCTTCGAATTTATTCATGTTATCGAGGTTTCAAAATGGCGGAAAATTTAAAAAAAAAATAGATTACAGTAATGAATTAAATTCATATTAGTTTTGTTATTAAAAGGTTAAAATTCAAGATTCAGTAAAAAAAAAATTAAATAAAACAAAAATTAATGAATTTGTCATAACTTTTGAAAGTCAATGAGTAAGATTTTGCAAAATTTAAAAAAAAAACGATAATTATTAAAACATTTTATGGATCGGATAAAAGTCATTTAACTTAACAAGCAGAAGTACAAGTGTCGTATCCAAAACAAACTTGCGGTTTATTAACTAATTTTGTGGTTTTAAATAAAGCTATTTCAAGGTTTATATAATAATAATCTTTGTAGTCAAATCTTTCGAATCAAATTCTTGCATATTATTTCGATGAATCATTTTGTCGGTTAAAATTTTTTTTTTAAGTGCGCTTCTTTTGTTAAAATAAAAATATTCCTCAATGTACGTAAACTTTCCAGTTTTGTAAAATATTCATGTATCTGGAAGCCGTATTTCCTTTGTTTTAAAATGATCGGTCAATCAAGTGGACATTGTTCATTAAGGGGTTACATGTATCTAAAAAAGAATAAAATCTTGTTTTATATTTTTTCACTTTCTAAAAGTTCCAAGCTTTAAGAATATATCCTAAAAATTTCACATCTGTACATTTGACGAAGTTATAGAATTCTGAACTAAGTCAATTCAAGAGTACTATTAGGATTATGGAATCAACGGGACACAGAATTTAGATTAAAGGGCCGCAACTTTGACATGTCTGACTTAGAGGCTACTACCAAAGGGTATATTAGTTTTGTCACCAAATTTGGTAAAACATCGAAATAATCATCGTATAG
Source organism: Xylophagus ater (assembly GCA_963422695.1). Lineage (NCBI taxonomy): Eukaryota > Metazoa > Arthropoda > Insecta > Diptera > Xylophagidae > Xylophagus > Xylophagus ater. Next base: position 8,814,161 of record OY730478.1, read on the forward strand.
GAAGGTTGCAAGGGTATGGCTGTGTAGAGAATCAAAAGTTATATCAATTTCAGCATGCCTGTCCGCCTGTATACAAGATAACTCAAAAACATGCTATCCGATTATGATAAAATTTACAATACGAGTTGGTTTTTCCTTAACTTGGTTTGATATTGTATTTCAGAAAAATCAGCTTGGAGGAAGCAAAGTTATAAAGAAAAAAGCCGAGTGACCAGAAAGTTTTGTTTTTTTTTCCTTATGGTTTTTCGGATTTAATTTGAAAATTTGTTGAATTTTGTTTAAAATAATTACCTGGATTGACTACATAAATACCATTCTAAATTTCAGTGAAATCAGTCTAAGGATAGTGGAGAAAAAAATTGTCGTAAGGGGTAAATAAGCCTGTTCATAAAGTTTTTCTGATGTATTTTAAAAACTAATACATCAATTTCAATGAAATGTATGCGAAAGATATTTATGCTATTAGGTCCCAGCCTACCTGTGAATTAGAGAGAATTTGAAAAAGGCGAAACAAAGTTATGGAGCAAAAGACTTGAAAATTTTAGTGCTTCTTTCGCTAGACTTAATTCATTGAACTATAAATTTGTTAACTACGAGTCCCATTTCTACCCTAAGGCAACGTTGCTATACGTTTTGAATATAATTTTGAATTAAAAATAAATTTTGATAATTTTTCACGGAATACTGATATATATGTATATATGTGCCCCCTTAAGGAACGTAACAATTACCGTACATGCAACAATTATTTGAACTTCCAACAAAATACACGAAAAAAAGTGCGGTTTGCTATTTTTTTATCAATTTAGCATAATTTTAAGATTGTCCTTGTTTACCACATTTTATATCTTTATATGAGTATCAAGCGGTCAACCTTAATCATTTTTATTTCCCATTCATTTATTTATCTGTTTATCAGCACCGTTATCAATTAACATACGATAAAAGATAAAATTCATATAAGAACAGCTGTTTTGTTGTTGTTGTTCAAAAATTATAGTACATTAGAGGTAAAAAAGAATTGGTAAATATTAAGCACGATTCATGATAAATCTTGTTTCGTTATTTTTTTTTTTTGATTTTGATATTCACCTTTTCTATAGGATTTTTTACAGGGTGTGTATTTTCTAAATAAACTGAAAAAGAAAAATGCATTCTGTTATATAGTGTACGTCACTACAGTGTGGCATAGTCGGTAAAGAAAATTAAAATGCACTAAATCAAAGATTAAACAAGCTATGAGAACTTCTATACATATCGATCAAATTATTTCATACAACAATTTATGATTTATTTTGTATAAAAATTTCGAAGTTTTGTCCGAACACCCAAAGTTATGCTCCAAATTTCATACAAAAAAATCCGAATTTTGTTCGGCAACTACCCTAAGTTGTGATCGTATTCAATTGATTTTTACACATTCCATTGGAAAAGTGTCTCATGCCAAATTTCATTGAAATCGGTCCATAAATAACGTTACAATACCCTGTAATGTAAAAACACAAAAAACCGAACTTTTGTTTGGCGGCTACCCGAAGTTTTAGTCCGATCAAATCCAACTTCTGATAGAATGGTTCTCATGAGGAAAAAACCGCTCTTACCAATTTTCATGAAAATTGCTTCGAAAATACGGCCGCAATCTTGTACTCGACAGACAAACAGACAGACAGACAGACGACAGACAGAAATTGGATAAAAAAGATTGCAAACGATTTAGAATCTTATAAAACGTAGAGATTTGCGATCATGATTCCAGTAACTTATATACTTCGTATAGAAGTTAAAAATTATATTTAGTCGTCATCATTATCGACCATAGTTGAACATAAACCGTGGGAAAAAGGGGGAAAATATATCCCAGTTCAAAGAACAAAAGGTGTATTACCGAAATTTTATGGGATTAATAAATATTACCAAAATGAACTGAAAAATATAATTTTAATTCAGTTCATTTTTTTCACACGATCGCAAAAGATCAGTTATAATAATTTTTAAAAATATAAATAATAAAAAAAATTATCTTAAATTATTAAAAATTATCTACCAAAATTTCGAATCGGGCAACTCTAGTCTTACTATCTTTTTTCTTTTCTCTTTTTCCGTTGCTTTGTTTCTCATTCCACAGGTAAAAAAACATATAACAGGTCACTTGCGCGATCGCAACGAGATTATTCAAGTTAGACAAAAAAAAACCAATACAAAAACCGCTTGAAAAATACGATCGAAAATATTTTTCTCATTTTAGTTGATCGCGGCTCGCCGTTTCTTTAACAACGTTGTAGATTTTCTTTGCGGCGGTTTATTTATTAAAAAAAAAAATAAAAATTTTTTCTAAAATAAATTTTGATTTTCTTGTTTTCTTAAAAAAAAATTACGTGATAATTCTTGATGTTTGATATTTTTATTTATTATTAACAATTTGTGCGTTTATTTGTTTAGTTATTTTTTTTAATAAAGAAAAGAATTTGCATAATTTAACTTGGTGATTATTATTTTCTGAATTAAAACAATTTTTTAAAAAAATGTAATTAAAAAAAATTATATCATAAAGTGGAAATATAACAAAGTGATTTTGTGTATAAGATTTTTATTAAAAATTTAATTAATTGTGTTTAAATTAAATTTAAAAAAAAAATAATTTTTTTTGGGGGAATTATCCTCGAACAGTGCAAATATTTGTTGAATCTTTGATCTTACGTCTCAAACGAAAGGAATGCAATCATTCAATCAAAGTAAGTCGAATTTGAAAATATTTCTTAAATACTGGATGGGCCAAAAAGTTGTTTGATTGTTGTTTCTCTTTAAATGAAAGATAAATTTTCATGAAAAATAAAAACTTCATTAAACTGAATATTGCCCATTTTGATCGATGACCTTTTATGATTTTCCTGGTAAAATCATTATCCCGTCACTCTAGAATTTCTAGGATTTTTGGGCCAAAAACCGAGACAAGTTTTTTTTAACTGATATTTACAATATTAAAAGAGTTCTGCAGAGGACGAAACAAATGGTCTGAAGGCGCAAAGTCAGAACTGTCTATACTGTATATACTGTCTATAGTAACCCCACGACTCCATTGGACTTATTTCAAGACATAATTTCAGTCGAACTGACAAAAAGTCCAAATTTTCGAGTCTCCATTAGACTTTTTTTTCAGTCCGACTGAAAATATGTCTTGAAATAAGTCCAATGGAGTCGTGTGGTAAGCATCAAAAGTTTCTAGCCAAGTCCTTTCCATTTTTTTGACGAATAACCAAACTTTCATGATGAAACACAATACTGACTTTTAGGATTCACGAAGTCTAGACGTTTCTGGTTGATAGTTTTCAACACTAGATTTTGGTGTGTTAAGATTCTGAGTAATCTTTCTTGTCGTTAAACGTCGATTGGATTCGATCAATGCCTTTATTTTGTCGTCATCAATAATGCAATGACTTTTTGGTTCATCCAATAAAATGATAATAAATTTACAGTCAAACTTTGTCTAGAACGGAAACCTATCTAAAAATGATTTGTTTTTTTTTGGTCTCCTGCTCTTTTGTTCATACAAAACGAACCTTTTTAAGACGAGACGGACACTTAGTTTGTTTCGTTTCGTCTTAGACAGGTTGGTTGGACTGTATATGCACTTGGTTTATTAGTACTAAGTAACTATTGGTTCCCTTTATTGAATTTCTGGAAAAAAAACAAAGATGTATGAAAAACTTCCATTTTTTTTTGTTGAAAACATTTTAATAAAATAAAATATAAAATTACCAATATTTTTACTCCCTTTTTTTTACCTTCGTAACATTAATCGTTATTTTAATGTTTCATTTTTATTGTTGTTGAAGTTGTTAAAGTCTTGAAAATCTTTCGAAACAAGTTTTTAAAAGAAGGTATAGTAATCATTAGATTGGAAACTACCTGTAGCAGCTGCAATTTTCTTATGTACATAGTTAAGAAATTCACAAAAGAAAATAAGAAGGCTAAGACAGAAAACAGCAGAAAAAAAATATGAACAACGATCCATGAAAATCGATGGAAAACATAAAGATGTAGAAGAAGAAGGAAAAGAAAATGGAAATCTATAACAAAAAATGAATGTTTCTAAATGAAAGAAGAAGTATGATCCCGCAAACGGATTTTTTTTTTATTATTGGACAAAAGATGACAATGACGCTAAACTGGCTAGTCAGATAATCAGGGATGTATTTGGAAGATTTTGTATAAGTTGGTACTACTAATGAATGTAATCACTTTGTTTTTAAAGCAAGTACATTTTTTGACATAACTTATAGCAGTCATAAAAATCATTTTACTTAAATTTTAAATACATTATTATGATTATACTGTCATAATATTATGACTACTAATTTGTATCAGAGTACTTATGGGTATGACAGTTTCTTTGGTCAAAATATTGATACAGTATCTTTTAACTCATCCAACAATGTCGTTATCTTATTCTTCTTCCTATATCGTTACACACAGCAGTCGTATCTTTATGCGATAATTAATGTAATGAAAACTCACCTATATAGTACATACGACTATAATCAAATATTCAGTTTGATCTGAATCGAATTTCATAGTTGAGAAACAAATCTTGCAAGATCAATCTTGACTACAAATAATGCAAATAAATTAACAAACAAAAAAACCAGATCAAATTGGTTGATATCGATCAGAATATATATTTTGGAAACCGCAGGACTGGAATAGGGTACCTCGATTGAGGCCATTCCTATGCTTTTTCGATACAATTTGGGTCAAGTTAAGTTACACGATTCTACTCCAGACCCCCGGCTTAAACTGTCTAAATTTGAATTGAAGTTTATCAAGTACCAAAACTTTATGTCTTGTAGATCTAACTCTATAGCTAAAGCTTGGATGCGCCAAACTAAGCAAGCGCCTTATATAACCATTTAACAGATCACTTTCCAGTGCTCTATTTGCAGGAAACAATATTGATACCTGCTATAAGTGATCTTAGACTCCCAATGTCCAATAGTTCCATTCCGACACTGTAAATGTTATGAAATTTGAATTTTTCTTAAGATACTTTGTAAACTGGACTGCTGGCTGTTTCGTATATATAGTACAAAAAGTTTGTGTTTTTTTGTTGCTTTCAGTATGCGCGAGGAAAGCAAGAAAGCAGTATTTTAAAATTTATTCTTCGCGGTGCATTTAACATTTTGTTAAACACTTTTTTTTCTTTTTTTCTTTTTTTCTACACAAAACATTTTACTTCAATGTTCTGGTTTAATTTTGTTTTCCGCTTTTTTTTGTTTCTCTTCAAATAAACAACGACAAAAATTATCATTCTTCTTCTTATTATTTTTTTTTTGTCTTTCTTGATGAATAAGAAGAAAAAGTGAACCTTTTAAATAAAATACAGTTTTACTTCTTGTGTTCACTAATGATGACAGCAAGAAAAAAAAAACCAAAGAGGATTTTGAACTCAAAATAATAATATTATTATTTATACAGTCAAACTTGCCTAAAAACGGAACCCCGTACATAAGACGGAAACCTGTCTGCTCCCTGCTAATTGGGTTCATATACAAATGAAAAACTTTTCAAACTGAATTCTGTAAGGCGATAATCGATTTTCAGCTACTAGCATTTATAGTCGTTGCTACGTTTGTGTCACTAGTAGCAATACACTAGTAAGTTGCTAGTACGTAGCGGGTACTGAGAATGTAAGTCAGGATTGTCGTTGAACCTATATGACTATTTGATGGTGATAAATTTAAGGTAATTTGTCACTTCGAAATAATATTTAGGAAATATTTTAACTAGTAACCTCAATAATAAAAGGAAAGTGCTAATCACTATTGTTGTCTTACCACACAACTCCATTGGACTTATTTCAAGACATATTTTCAGTCGGACTGAAGAAAAGTCTTGTGGAGACTAAAATTTGGATTTTTTTGTCAGTCCGACTGAAAACATGTCTATAAGTCCAATGCAGTTGTTGGGTTACAGAATTTTACTACAGTTTAAAATGGAAATCTTCTTAGGTCCGTTTCGGTTCCAATTTTCGACAGGTTTGACTGTGTATATGAAAATGTTTAAAATATTAAGTGACAATGGAATTGAAAGGTATTATAATAACAAAACACCAACTTTAAAAAAAAGCACACAAATAATATATTATTATACTCTTGAAATTTGTCATTGATATTGTTGATGGTGGTAATTTGCAAAATTTGAAGTCTCTAAGTTTCCACTTAGTTGTGCTGTAAAGTAAATCTGCAAGGAATATCAAATCCATGAACAATAAAAGAATAATGAGAAGTAATAAATAAAATGACATTTAAAATTGATACAACTTACGTCAAAAAAAAGTAACTAGTTATAGAGTAACTCAAAAATTGGACATTTTTGGGTCATTGTTACTTTCCCTACTTTGCAATTTTAAAATAATATCGTCACACTTTTAACACAATGGATTAAGTGTATTTTTTTATGTTCAGTTTCCAAGACTTTGCATTTATTATTGACACAAAACAAGAAACAAGAAGGAAATACACTTATTTTATATTTCTTAAACTAAGTATTAAAAAATAAGAAGAAATTTGTAGATGCACTCAAATTACCATTAAGCTGTGATTTATAATTGCGGGATTTTATGAATTTGATTTTATGCAAATACCTATCTTTTCATGTCAACCCGGTGGACAATTCAAATATTTGTACCTAGGTGAGGTACTTGAAAATTCGTACTTATCTGAATTTCAAGTTAAAAACAAGATAAAACTTATTTAAAAAACAATTTTTTTTTCAATATAAACACTTTTGTTTTTTCGTAGACAATTGAATGGTACAATATTAAATTTCGTAACGCTCCAGGTTGTAACAGACACTTACTGAGATGTCCGACCTCGTCTTCAATGACAACTCAGTGTATCGAGTATTCCAGCTTTTGTAGAAGTTGATATATCTAGCTTGTCGTAGAAATTAACGAATCTAACAAATTTATGTACAATAGATACCCAAAATGGAAAGGTGTAACAATATTGTTTTTATTCATTTGTTAATTAGTTACTTAAGCTTTAAAAAAAAATTAAAATGTTTGACTAATTTTTTAGGAATAATTTGAAATTGAACACACATGTGACTGTAGTACTAAGTATATGACCGCATATCCGTCTTTCGCGAGTAAAATTTTTAAAAACAAAAAAAATGCATTTAATTTTTTTCAAAATTTTATATATTTTTTTGGTCGTCATTATGAATCCATAAAAGAATTCTTGAAAATGTTAATAAGTTATTAATTTCCTCAATAAACAATGGTAATTTGGTGTAAATTAATTCTAAGTAAGAACGTGACATTATACTCGTAGCAGAGACAACATTTAAAAAATTTCTAATATTAAAATCAACTCAATCTTAACCACAATTTCCTGCTTATCAAAATCCTATATCTTTAAGGATTATACATTTAATTAGTAGTGAAGTTAATCATGTTTTGTTCTACTTTGAAAAAATGACCAACATGAAATTATACATCGTTCCAGCCAGGATAGGAAGTGGTTACTCTTTGCATGAGAATAAGAATTGTGGTTTAGGTTTCATTTCGGTTTTTAAATATGTAGTTTCAAGAACCTTATTTCGTTCACATGCATATTCAAAGTTGCTTTCAAATGTGTTCCCAATTGTTGTATGTATGTACATCTAAATGAGATCAACTCAATCCGATCATAAAATTATTCCTGATCGATTGTAAATTTGATTGTAATTAACTATGTAAACATGGATCGAAAATTTCAAAGTGGGATTAAATAAAGGAATTCTGTGTTCTTGTTCTTGAGTTACAAATGATTTTTATACTGTACTACCAGATACTACTATTTAGTGACTATAAATGATAGAAGTTATACAGATTTTTGTATGTCCGTCTCTGTACAACATAACTCAAATCTTTGGTCAAATTTTAATGAAATTTACAATACAAATTGGTAATTCTTTAACTTCATTTGGTATTGCATTTCGTCAGAATCACCCCAGAGGAAACGAAGTTATAAAGCAAAAATCAGGATGATCACCACAGTTTTATCAGAATTAATTGAAAATTTTGTGTAACAATTTCGTCTGAATTAATTACATATGTTGATTACATGAAAAGACAAGCTTATGTTGAATTTCAATTTCATTTTGAAGTTGTAGCAAAAATTTGGCCTAGCTATAAAGTTTTCTCATTTTTTTGTTTGGTTTTTCAGATGTTAATATTCAAAAATTGATACATCGATTTGAATAAAATTTGCAGAATATGTTTTAAGATTTTAAGTTTCTCTATGTGTTTAAATCTTTGCATAGAAATCAAAATTTTAAAAGAAAACTAGACTCATCTTCTTGTATCAAATCAACTGAACCATGTACGTACCCAGGATCAAATCTTATAATCTCATTTCGATTCTATCTTTGAAATACATCATGTAAATTAGTGACATGACATGTTCGGAAATGTTTTTATGTTTAACTTGTAAATTACATAGGATTTTTTAAAGATAGACTATAAAAGGTCTTGGAAAAAAAGTACTAAGAAATTGATAACAAAATTGTTAATTATAAAATTTCTGCTAGAACAACAAAAAAAAAAATGAAAACTATTCATGTCCCTTACACGACTAAGTTACTATCTCGAAAGTATGAAATTTTATATTTTTATCAATTTATGTAATCTAGAAATGAAAAAAAGCACTTTAAAATTGCCAGCCAAAACCACCTACAATAATAATAATAATATATGTACTTAAAATTTATCAAAAAAAAATTCATTAACATTTTAACTTTAGGTCTCCTAAGAAAAAGCATGCCAGCGTCGCTGTTTTCCGGTTCGGTCACCTTTTATGAAATGATTACAAATGAACTGAAATTAGATAAAAATCTTGTTTTTAAAGAATATTTGATATTGACATCATTATTTCTTGCATTAAAGACAAAAAGAAAAGTTCATTTATATACGAACAATGCTGTATGACGGTATAATTATTATGCGGATCAAAGCTTTGTCCAGTACCTATTGGTGGGTGGCTGGCTGTTACAATGGAAGTGTGAAGAAAAATATTCTTTAAGAATCCATATATATATATATATTTTTTGTGATCATAATTTAAAATAAAAGGTTATTCCCCTTTTATTTCGTACCTTTTTCCAGATTATTTTATTCATAAAAATGTTCATGCACTAAAATGGAAAATGTTGTTAGTTTTTTTGGTTTTGGGTACCCTTTGAAATAAATAATTTCTTGTTTTTCAAATTAGCATGTCCAAAAATGTCTTCCGGTCTGCTATTTACGCCTTTATAGTTTCTATGGCTTTTTATTTTTGTTACATAATCGATTTTTTTTTTATAGTCTTCTGAAAAATCATTTGTTTTCCGACTATTAGAATATCTTTTTCTTAAGTTTAATAAAAAAAATTAATTTGTTTACAAAAAACTTATAAATTATAAATCAAAATGTTGAGACACAATGACTAACCACAATTTATGTTCTAGGGCGACTAGGTCTCTGTGGTTTTTAAATAGAATTTTGATCGAATTTTAAATTATGAACGTGAATAAATTAATATTTGTCTTTTTTTTTTGTTGCTTTGGTAAAAATTACCGAGTAATTTCCTTTAAATATTCTAATTAAACGGTTATGGAGAACTCATATGGAATAATAAAACAATTTTTTTTTTATTGTTTTTAAACCCACGACTCCATTGGACTTATTTCAAGACATATTTTCAGTCGGACTGACAAAAAAGTCCAATTTTTCGAGTCTCCACTAGACTTTTTTTTCAGTCCGACTGAAAATATGTCCAATTTTTCGAATCTCCACAAGACTTTTTTTCAGTCCGACAGAAAATAAGTCTTGAAAAAATTCCAATGAAGTTGTGTGGTAACATTTCGAATCGAAATGCGGTGTTCGGAAGTATATAAAGTGTAAAGTGGGTACTATTCCTAACTTCTCTGGTAAATTTCAAGTAAATGTAAGTTTGGAGGAAATTTGTTGAATGAATTTTTAAGGTCATGCCATATAAATCAGCTTCCTGCGTTGTTTGGAAGATTGTAGAAATAAATAAAGATTTTTATTTAATTAGGTTCCAATACTACTTTTTGAACATCCCAGTATTATACCTCTATAGAAGTTTATTAGTTTGAAAATTTCACTGTAAAACAATAGAACATTTCTTTCATTAAAATTCTAAATATCTCATCTTATGTGTTAAGAAACATAAAAGTAAATCATATCGATGTTATGATGTCAGCACTGTCGTGCTAATTGCAGAATTTAGCAACGAGCAATAACTTAGCAACTGTTTTATAAGATCTTAAAGATTCTTCGAAATCATTATAGAATTGAAGACAATGAACTTTTCCACGAAATTCATGATCAATTCACGATTTTTGTTTTAAAAATGGAACCATTTCTTTACCTTTAAATATTAAAAAGAAGTTTACAACTTGACACTGATACTATTCTTTTATACTAATTGAGAATTGTTTGTTAGTTAAAATGGATTTTGTTTTATTTTATTTACTAAAACTATTCTGAACACAAAGAAGAGAGAAAATCTATTTACGATAAGAACTGAGATTTACAACTTTGCTTGATATCTATGGGTATCCTGCAAATCTGTTATGTACATATGCACTGTGTGATCGTTAACAGTGTGTACACATTCGCAAATTCATGTAATTCAAGTCCCGTGTTATTCAAGGTGTGGGAAGATATTTCCCAACTTGAAATTAATTAAAAGAATTTTACTAAGTTAACCTCTCTAGCCGAGAATCTATATTTTTCTAAAACATTTTTACAATTCTTTTATTTTTTACATTTTTCAAAGGTTACTATTTTAATTTAATCAAAAATATGAAATTTACAATTAAGTAGTTTTAATTTCAAATGCCTACTTACTAACCAAATTCCAACCAAAAATAACATAAGGTGTAGCACTCTACAAAGGGTTGTAGCAATCTTTGTCCGTGTTATTCGCGACTTTGTGCTATTCAAGTACCGAGCTATTTGAGGGATGTCTGTATTTATGTATGAACATTTTTATTTTTTACAAGAAAATATGATAATTCTGGACATCATATTATTGATTGAAAATTTCCATTTATTGATGACAGGAAATAAAAAAAATGTTCATAACGAGCTTTAATTTTGCTTTTAATTTATTTGTTCCATTCAAAATTCATGAAGTTTGATAAAAAAAAGTACATTCATATATGAAATTTTTTTCGGTTTTTTTTTTTTGTTATCTTATCGACGAGAAAAAACCGCGACATAAGAATTAAAAGTGAAAAACTTTCTTTCCGAGGTATAAAATTTATAGGAAAAACTTATTTCACATAAGCTTTTTTGTATTTTTTGTGTTTAGTAATTTTATGGTTTAAATGTTAAACTTTATAACTTTTTAATAGTCATATCTATTATTTTTTTTTTGTTTTTAATAATTTTTTCAATTCAACCTCTTATCACTTGTTTATGAAGAACTCCGCTTTTTTTGAATTTCATTCTATGACGAATGAAATGCGCTTTAAAATTAGCGAAAGTTATAAATTTTAAATTTTATAATCTTTTTTCAAAATAAAGTAACCTTTTTTCTCCATTAATTTTGGATGCCTTAAATTATAAATTCCGGATATTTATTCGTAGCAAAAAAAAAGCAGAATGAGAAATTTCTTTTGGAAATTTTATTATTCAATTACTTATAAAAAAAAAGATAATTAAAGAAAACCTTCTTTTTTTTCTGACAAAAAAATTATTAAAATTTATTAATTAAAAAAGTTTATTACTAAATTTTACCGAGAAAAAAAATTTGCTGATAACAAAGTTAGCACAATTTTCAAGTGGAAAATTATTCTTATTTTTTTTTTGCAGACTTTTTAAATAAATGAAAATTATTATGAATTAATCAAATCTCATGGAAAAGTATTAACAACAAAGGTTATCGTTTTTGAAAAACAAATATATGTATTGAAATTTAAATGCAAGTCTGTTCATAGTTTTAAGGCCCAAATGGAATAGATCCATGATCGATTTTTGTGTTATCTAATGTCAAATACGGCAAACTAATCCGTCATAGATTACATTGGGATATTTGACATTTAACATTTCATGCATCATAAATCTATCGTTTATCTGTCATTTTGTTCGACCTACTGAGACATAGCTACACGGTTAAAAATGGGACATTTCCATCTTTTGGTTCGTTATAATTTTGGTAGTTAATGATTTTCAAATACATAAGAAATGGTCCTCGAAGTTAATGTTTTTAGGTCATTAAGAGTAAGTTTGCGCTGGCATAACATGAAAGTCATAAAAATGGAGGTCTTTTTTTAATCGTGTAGTTCTTCATTTCGAACTTCTGGAATAGGGCGTTTGAAGCGTTACAAGATTCTTTTTTTTAAAAAAGTGGCCTTATAAATTTAGGTCAGTAATGAACTTGGAAATTTAATGTATATTTTTCTTCAAGATAATAAACCGAAGGACAGTATCCAAATCGTCCAAATGGTTATATATAGTTTTTCATAGGTAAATTCAATGCTATTTAATGCTTCATGCTTGAAGTCGTTTATCTCAAGGTGGGAATCCAATTCATTATGTTAAAGGGAATATTGAACAGAAACAAAATAATGATACTTATTAATATTATAAATTTTTGGACGAAAATCAGTATATTCAAAGCACAGTCTTGAACAAAATACCTCCCACACTCAATCATAGTTACCAAATATTATTGATACTTTTGTTTGTGAAGACTATATATGATTATCACGAAAAGGGAAAAAATATGTTACTTGAAAAATATTAAGGCTAAAAGTTGGATTGGGTAATAACAAGAAATGGGCTCATGTTAATATGTTCTTATTTGGAATACTATGCTGATCTAATACTTAGTGTCCGCCTGTATAAACGTTAAAAAAAAAACTCCTACTATTAAGATTTAAGTCTGGCGTATAAAAACAGCATATGTATATTTGGGTTAAATCAAATTCTGAATAGAATTCTTATCAAATAAATAAGAAAGTAAATTACTTTATATGAACATCATTAAGTTGATTGTGTTATTCAAATATATAATCTAAAATTATACTTTTGTAATGTCATTAAATTATTTGAGGGCATTAAAATATACTCGTGCGTAAATATAAGATAATGCAATTTTGTATTTATCGCGAAAAGTAAATTTGTTCATTTCCTATATCTCATTCTTTTGTTATATATGAGAATCGGACCGCGAAATCATGACAATCAACATTTGGGTAAGTTTTATTATGTCCGTAATACAAAATCTAGAATATTCGATAGAGAGTATATAAAAATGCCCGTAAAAAGCTTTTCATAATTCTGAATTTGGTGATTTGGCCTAGTTCCTTAAAAGTAGTAAACATTATCTTGTTTTTATCAACTAAAAAGAATTTTTTTTTTGTTTTTAAATTTGTATTTTATGAAAGCCCAGCGTCGTATTATAACCTTGGACATAACAAAGCAATTGCCTAGGGTACCCAATTTTGAGAGGCCTCAAATCTGCAACAGGTTATTACTACATAAATCTCCTTTTTTTTACTGTTATTGTTTTTACTTTCATTTAACGTTTTAGATTGTGATTTTAAGATCAGAATTTTTAAATTGTCAACAAAAAAAAAAGATGTAGAAAATTCTACATTGTCGGTCAACATTTTAGAGAAATGAACAAGACAATTTTTTGAGAAAAGAACGAAAAAAATGTTGACTTGCCTATAACTTAAAGGCAGTATATTTGACTTATATAGATTTTAACTAAACCTGTGCGACTATATACTATGATAGTGTAAGGCAAATGTTGTCGCATTTAAAAGTATTTATATAATTTTTGAGTTTTCTGCCATTCTTTTATTTAGAAAAACATCAGTTCGCTACAAAATGATTTTCTATAACAGGCCTCTTCCTATGTATACATATAGAAATATATTCCAGACGCGATACTTTTGAATATCGTATATCTAGATTGCCTAGAGCCCCAGGTTATCATATTGTGCCACTGTAAAAGCCGTTAAAGAAATTATTATACAATATTTTTTTAAACTTTAATTTCATCTACATAAATGTGTAAACTGTGTTTTTTTTATAATTAGATACTTGCTATACCCTAATAAAAAAATCGCGAACTAATTAAGATGAAAAAAAAACGGCAATTCTTTTGATTCACGAATTTTAATGAATCATAAGTCCAGTTTAGAATTTTTGGCGTATTTTTTTTTGATTGTTTTCCAGCATAAATTCATTTTAATGTAGGTTTTTTGTTTTGTTCATATTATAATAAAAATGATTCACATTTTTACAAGTTCAACATATTTCAATTTTGATGTACCATAAAAGAAAAATAATTGTAATTTATGCTACTTGAAGTAAAAATGGCAAAAAAAAAAATGGAATTCATGGAAATGTTTTTTAGCGGATAATCTCTATTGACATGGAATTCATGAAAAATGTTTTTCGTGAAAGGTTAAATTAAAAATATTGAACAATATCATGGAAAATTATATAAAATTGAACTCTGACTCACCTGGTAAAGAAAAAAAAGTAATATAATAATATTATAAAAATGCAGAATGCAACTTATTGTATCACAATAAGAAGATATTACAAAAACAATATAAACAACTTCGAGATCGTAGGTCGATTTCTTGGTGAAGATTTGTAAAATGTTTATATTTATAAAAACTTATTTGGAATACGTGTAAAGACTTTATGGTTATTTGAAAGAATAATCTTTCTTTACATGGGGAAGTCTAGTGGGAAGATGAAAATATTCAATATAGGAAATCATTCTAAACAGTAAAAATTCATTGAATTTTCGAAAAACAATTATTTTTGTACATACCTATTTGAGGTGTGTGCTGTCGTCATACAAAATAACTGATTTTTATTAAAAATAAACTCATTAATTTCGTAACACAATAATTTTAATTATATAGTTAGTTAGTTAAAACTTTGAAATACTAAAAAGTCTAATTTTCAGTGGAATGCGGTTAGGTACAATCTTTCTTGGAAATTTTTCATTTTAAAAGGATTAATTTGAGATGACAACTATTGTTTCGAAAACTAAAAATTTGAAGTTATTGATTCTATTAGGTTGCCGAGATCTTTAAGTTACAGACTTTTGGCATAATTAATATCAGCTTCCAAAGTTGAATATTTCAATGGTATTAAAATAGACCCATTAAACCAAAGTTTTTTTGATAATGTGATTTTTGATGCTAATCCCTTAGTTTAGGCTTAATGTTAGCAACATATAACTAATATCATTAATAACAGAACAAATAAACAGAGCATGGATGGAATATAGCATAAAGTTATATAATCAACATAAGTGTTGGGAAGTAATAGTTTGGAGCAATATCGCTTTTCAAAATCATTTTCACCTCGATTCTGTTTTTAGTTTCTGGAGGCAGATTTTCTAGCTTATAGTTTTTATTATTATTATCTATTATGGCCATTTATAGCAACTTATCTAGTCATGACTAAGGCGAACTTGTCTCAAAATTTTCTTGAAAATTAAGTTAATTTTTCAGAACAATTGCTTTCGTTAATCTTATTTTTAATAATCCCGAATTTTTCCTTTATTCGTTTCGAATTTGAAAACCTCTTAAGGGTTTTGAATACTCCCTAAGGGTTTTCGAATCCGTGACTTTATAAAATGTACGAATAGTATATTTCTAAATAGGCTCGACTCATATTTATTCTGTTAATTTTTGGTCAAAATCTTATTTTGAGCGAGGTATACAACCCCGACTACTTACTATCAAAACCAGATATATAAACTGTTAAGCTCGTTTTCATTGGGCCTCTGGAAAGTAAACCAAAATTCGAAATGAAATGAAAGTTTCTTAAACTATTCAAAAATACTCGTTAAAACCAAAAATTAATTTTATGAAGAATTCAGTTTTTTATAAATTTCAAGTTTTTGTTGGCATTTAAAAATTTTCCATTTGAAACTTTATTTCAGACATTTTTTACAAACAAAAATGGTAAAATCACTTCTTAAATTTTTTTTTTTTCTTTTTTACAATTAACATAAGTAAACGATTATAATTGATTACATAAGTTTAACAAAAAACAACATCAATTATTATCGCGAACGATATTCATGTGGAATAAATCATGGTCATTCAAAAAACTCATTACCGAAAACTTGCCAATGACAAGATTTTTAAAAAAGGAGTTAATTCATGAAAATATGACCAAAAAAAAAAAAACAAGCAAGAAAAACACTTATAAAGTAATGATCGTAGGTAATCCACTTTGCAATTACGTGTAATTCACATTAAATCAATAAATAATGAATTTTTTTTGTATTAAAGTGACAACGATTTTATAATTATTGTAATTATTTTATTCTCTCCTTTTATATTTAATGTGGTTAAAGCATTCCAATTCAATACGATCATTTGTTGTTAGTACCAAAAAAAAACGATCTTTTTGATCGATAATATTAAAAAATCGAAATTAAATAATATGTATTGAACAGTGGCGTTTCAATGACCTTTTAAATAGATTCAATATGACCCATAATAATAAAAAAAGTGATCATGCCACTGTATTATTGATATTATTGTGTTTTGCATTCGATCAAGTGTGGAAATTACATGAGTAAAAGCGTACATAATGGAAGTACTCGTAATGGGAAACTTTGAAAACAAATTCTATATTTTGATATTGTGTTTTATTTTTTTTTTAGGTCAGATTGTCTAATGAAATTTCTATAAAATTGAAATACTTTTCTATTCAATTCTATTCGAAATTGTATTCTATTGTGAATTGCTAATATATAGGATACTGAAAAAATGGCGGTTTTATTTCGATAATTTTCTAGGTCCGCACCACAAAAAAAAAATAAAAATTTTAATTTTGAATAGATTAAAATAACATTCACCACAAAATGATCGCAAGCAACAAATTTCTAAATTGGCAATTAATTATAACTATTAGGACATTTTCAAGTATTTATCGATATTTTTCATGTAAAACATATTCTATTATAATTTTTGACAAATTAGTCCAAAATGACCAGAATATTCGCAAGATAAAAGAAAGTGCAACATTCTTTTCCTTGCGGTAGGGCCCTCACCACAAGTTCAACCTAGGGGTCTACAGATCCTAAATACGACCATGCGGCTGGTAAATGGAACAGATGTAGTAAACGTGATCAGTAATATTCATCTTATTTATCTCACTTCTTTTTTTTTGCCCTATGGTAGGTACTAGTACTACCATGGTAAATTTCAATAAAATCGGTCCTACGATAGTGGAGAAAGAAAGAGTGTTTTTTTAAATACTTTAAAAACTAATACACGGATTTGAATAAAATTTGCATATTAGATTTATACTATTAGGGTCTACGCTACCTGCAAATTATAGGAAATTTTTAAAAGAGCAAACAAAGTTATGAAGAAAAAACCTTAAAATATTGTTAGTTTTAACAGTTTTTCTGTCACATTTCTGACATGGGGCATCAAAAAATCGTTAACATATGTTTTATACTTTGTACGAATTTTGATATTTGATCAAACATATTTGTTTGTCATAGAACCAAACTCTGGAAACCCTATACTTTTGTTGACATAAGACCAACAATTTTTATTCTTCGGTAGGCGATGGTAAACGTACTCCACCATGCACAGTACAGTACACAGTACCATACATCAAATAACTTGAAAACTAGTTTAGCTTTAAATTAAAAGGCTAAAAATAAATATCCTATAGTAGTATACGATATGTACCTATACGATTTTTGCTAAAAGTTATGATTATTAGACATTTTAATAAATGAAAAGAAGAAGTCTTCATTTAAATGTTTATGCCCTGTTTTTAAAATAATTCAAAATTTATTTTTCTTAATATAAATCATTTATGTGCACAGACAAGAGCCACAGGGAGTCCGACATAAATGCAAATAATTTTTTTTTTTAAATATTAAAATATTAATTTTAATTAAAAACGGGACTGTAAATTTGGCTCGTTATAAACACATTTCGTTGTAATCGTTTAAAATCTCATGTCGCGGATTTAAACGTCGTTCAAGAGTACTTCATTTTAGTTTATTATAGCCCAGGTCGAATTTCACTGTATTTTACAAGGAACTTATATTTAATTATTTGAGTATACAATTTATTGGATTAATTTTTGGGCGAGTTCTTGTTTTTGACCACTTTTATATAAATTTTAAGAATCCGATTCTAGCTAATTACTTTAAAAGAGAATCAAGGTTTATTTAATAAAGTCGGTAAATATACAAACATTTAGAGATTGTAGGTAATTCCAGGTAGTTAGTGGTCCTAACGACTAAACGTTAAAAAAAGCCTCAGGTTAAATAAAGCATTACAATTTTAGAAATTGTTTATATGAAATATGTTTTACTATGTTTTTCTATTTTGGTAAGAAGGATCAAAACCAGAACTAATGTACAAACAAATGTGTTTCCGGTTACCAAATTACCAGGTAAAATTTAGAGTATGTACAATTTAGGTTTAAAAAAAAAGAAGAAATTTTCAATTCCATACAAGATTTTGTATGAATGAGTTTAGATACAAAAAAACTAGGTGTTATAAAGTAACCTTTTGTCGTCCGAAACTAGTTTTTAAAATCAGCAAAAATTTACATTGACTAATTTAGAATCGGAAATTGTTATATAAGTTTTATTGGGTCCTAAAGTTGTAGTATTTTATTACTTTAAAGTTCTATGAAATTTGGCACTCCATTTTTAATACAAATAATCGTAAAATGATCTCAAGGCAATAGATGTGTGGACAACTAAAAGGTAATTCAATTTATGTATGTCCGTTGGTCTGTCTGTTTACATTGAAAATTCAAAAATAGATGTTAATGAAGCTATGTTTGTTAGTTTCTTAACACGGTTTTGTATTATATTTAAGCTAAATCGGTAAGCGGGAGATGAAGGTATAAAAATATTTGCGGAAAGTTGTAAACGTGTCCTTTTCAAATTTGGCAATATTTAAATTTTAATAAGAAGAAATAGTTATCGAGCAAAATTGGACTGATCATAAAGTTTTGTCGTTTTTCTTGTGAAGTTTTTTTTAGAACAAACTAAAAATGAAATTATTAAAATTTATTTCTTACCTAAAAACTAAAATATATCTTTCAATATTAAATAATTTTAGAAAAATAAAAACTTCATATATTATAATAATCTGTATTTCAACACATACTGGAAATCCTCATAAATCCAATCTCATGAAAACGAAATTAAATAGAATCATCCGAAATTATTGATATTTTCTGTTGTTTTTCGAAACAAGAAAACGTAATTTCTGAACTTTATAAAAAACAAAGATATCAAAAATTCTTCTTGTTGTTCTATAATATTGGGCTAGGCCAAAAAGTTGTTACGTTTTTTTATTTATAAATGAAAAACGAAAGAATATATTGTCAATTTTGGTCGATTAAACTTCTGTCATTTTCCTGGAACTTCCATTTTCATAGGCTTCTTTTAAACTGAAATTTACATCATTAAAGAAGTTCTCGAGATATCAAAACAAATAGTAGTCTGATCATGCAAGATGAGGACAGTGGATTGATCAGAAGTTCCTAGCCAAGCTCTCTTAATTTTTGAGGAGTAACCAAACTTGTATATCGATCTAGTATTATCATGATGAAACACAGCACTATTGCGATTCACCGCACTTCTAGACGTTTCTGTTTGATAATTTGCAATGCTTGATTTTAATATTATAAGATTCTAAGCAATCTCTTGTTTTATTAGCATTGGATTCAATCTATGCGTCATCATCATCAACGCACTGATGTTTTGGCCTATCCAGTATTTACAACTTGAGATGATTCATGAAAAAAGAAACATTAACCCTTTCCTGTCAGAGTAGACAGTATACCTAAATGATATGTTTTATTTTGTTATTGGTCTACTGAACAGATTTATGGTAGTTTTTCGGTAAAGAACATTCATTTTCTTCGTGACTCTATAAGAACTTTGTTTTGTTTTTTAAAGAAAAAAAAGTGTACTCTACTAAAAATTAAAAAAAAAAAATAATAAACCAGAAACTAGAGATTCTATCAGATTTCTAATATTACCAATAATTGTTACTAAAGAAAAAGAAAAGAAGAAAGATATTCTTAAATTTTCCTTGGTCTCCATCAAAAGTACCGTCTAATTATGACTCAAAGAAATACCTTGTACACATGCATAAGGTTCTTATTTTTTTTAACTTTTTTTTTACCAAGGTGAATTGCTTAAGGAGCCCGTGTCTTTTTTTTTGTGTTAGAAAGGTTTTGTTACCAAAGATGATGATGATGATGATGATGATGAATGCAACTAAACTTGTGTTGTGTTTATAGCCTATAAGAAAAATTTCTTAGAATTCAGGAAAAGAATAACGAACACAATATGTTTAAAAACTGAGAAAAAAATAAGAACCTATCATCAATTTCTTGTGTTATAAGAACTCTGAGAAATATTGTAAGAACAAGTTTTTTTTTCTGAGTTCCATCAAGTTTTGTTTATTTGAAAATTTTGAATCAAGAATTTGATTTTTATAAGGCTTTCGAACTGAGTTTATATACTAGTTTTTTTTTTTTTTTTTGGACAGTGGACATTGGATATACATAACAAAGAAAATTATAGCAGAACATTAAAGTTTCTGAATCATCATTTCTTAAAGCATCTGTCGTGTTACCCAGCAGAAAAGGTGAACCTTCAGAAGGCATCTTTCATAGATCGATTGGGATGAGTTTAAATGTGTGTTTTAACAATAGCATTTCATTGGTGGAAAGGAAATTCTTTTTGTTGAATATTAGTACAAGAAGGCCCGCATATGTTAATAGATGATGGTGGGTGACATTTTGAATTTCAGGACATAGAAAAAGGAAGAATTTATGATTACGTTTCCAGATTAAATTACTTATATTAAAAACGTGGTTCTCTCTTTTCATTTTCTCGTTTAATAGTTGGTTCTTGTTTCTTTCTGGCCCATTATGGAATTAAATAAGCCATAACCTTGACATCCTATAAGACATCCTGTAATTGTGACTGTGATTATCACTTTGATCATTTTCAAAAAAGACAGCTTAATAGTAGCCCAATAGCCCAGTATAATACCATACTATGCCAATAGTGCTCACCTTGCATTTATCACTTTCCAGTGACAAATTGCCTTTCGAAATACATGAAAACGACAAGCTTAAATGCCGAAATTGAAATTTTTAGAAAATGTTATTTTGATAAAGCTCCATATGCATCTTTAGGTTGTAGAAAGTATAATATGTTATTCTATATTAAAAATGAAGCATACTCTCGAAATTGAAATAAATTTCCGAACATCTTTCTTGTATGCATTCCCAAGATGTCGTTTTTCTAATTTACTACTGGGTTATATATGTGACGTATACACGTTCAATTCATGCACATCCATATCTTATTGTGATGAAGAAAAACAAGAAATTGCATTATAAAGAATCTTCAGCTGATCTTTGGGTTAAAAAAGAAAATGCAGGAAATCAACCGAATCAGATGAAAAAAAAGCATCCGAAACATAAAAAAATACATTCAAGTTGACGATGGTTTCTTTTGAGTTCAGTTTTAAGATAAAATTGCCATCAATCAAATCCATAATGTGGATAGAATAAAATGGTTTAAAGAAGGTCTTTTCATATTGGTTGGAACATCCCTAATATTTTACTGGATAAAAAGTGGTCAACACCTGCCGTTCGTTTTTAAAATTGGTTCCTTTTTTTGTCTGTCTGTCCCCTGAAGGTGTTGCTGCCTATATACAACTGAGGATTAAACATGTGCGTCTGTCTTATTTTCGAAAATATATCTTTATCTAAAAAAATAACTAAAAAATAAAAAATTATAGCTTAAAAGATTTCAAACGTATATAATTTGATTGAAAATTGAAGACACTTATTTCACGATATTGATGAGATTTTGAGAGCGAAAGGTGAAATTTTTTTTTTCTTCTTAAATCGATTATTTCACCTAAATTTCTTTGATTATATAAGAATTTGTTATAAAGATTTATTATTATTAAAAAAAAAAAGAAATAATATATCATCAATCTTTTATAAGTTTTAATCAAAATCTAATAAAATATACAAAAAGAAAAACAAATTTTAATTGGAAAATAATGAAAGAAAACAATGCAAAACGTTTGAAGTCCTAAAAGAAACAATTTAAAGACAAATTTTGAAAATTAACAATTTCTTTTTGTGTTTAGCAATATTTTTTTTTTTAGAAATTTTGGGAATTTTGGTTTTGATTTTCTAAATAATAAAAAAAAGAAAAGAAAAGAAAAGAAATTTCACCTTTCGATAGGAATGTGTGTGAATAATTTTCTAACATAATTATATTGTATGCTTTTGAAAGCTCATTAAATATAATTATAAATTTTAATAGAAATTATTTACTGTAATTAATCATGTTAATTTATTCCATATATTTATGGTTTTTATTCAAATCCAAAAAAGACCATACAAAAGAAGTTATTAACATTTAAGAAATTGGTAATATTTTAATTAAGAAATTTTATTCCTAAAACTTGGTCGAAATTACGAAATTTCAAGTCAAGTCGATAAATAAATTTTCGTAAGGTAAATTAGATAAATTAGTTTGAATAAAAGGTTTTTATTTGTCCTAAATTTGTCCTAAATATTGTATATGTACTCTAAAAATACAAACAAGATTTCTTAGTTTAACTTGTTAGTTGCGGATTTTAGTAGTGCCAATGTCCGAAATAATCATATAGTAACTAAAAATTGGCCTATAACCGATTGGACGGGAGAGAAAAACTGTCAAAACCAACAATATTTGAACGTTTTTTCTTTACAACTTTGTTTCCTCTAATTTGCAGGTAACTCAGGGCCTGATAGCATAAGCGTAATTTGTAAAATTTATTCAAATCGGTGTATTAGTTTTTAAATTGCATTAAAAAAACTTTATGAATAGGCTTATTTTCTCCAAGGATTATTTCTTTATCCACTATCCTTAGATCGATCTTACTGAAATTTAACATGGTATCTTGTATTTATGTAGCTAACTATGGTAATATAATTAATTTCAGCAAAATTGGTTAACAAATTTCCCAATTAAATCCGAAAAACCATATAAAAAAACGACTAAACTTTCCGGTCATCCAGGTTTTTGTTTAATATCTTCGCTCACCCTCGGTAGATTTTGCTGAAATGCTATACGAAATCTTGTTAAGGAATAACGAAATCATATTCTGAATTTCAACTAAATCGGAAAACAAGTTTTTGAGTTGTCTTCTACACGGACGCACGATATAACTTTTGATTTCCTACACAACCATACCCTTGAAATCCTTCTACGATGATTAAGGCAGTACATGCTTCATTACCCAAAAACAAAACGAAATCTTTGGTATTCCGTAATATAATTTTCTGCTGATCTAAAGTCTTCAAATGTGATGATCATGTTTCCGACACTAGATTTCTAAATTCAATTAAATTTATTATCAGACCTAGATTTATAAAACTAGTTCATAGCAGATTAAACTTAAATCTAGTTTAACATCATGATCAGGATTAAATCTTCTAATCTGTTGCAGCTATAACTAGAATGAAAAGGTGTCGGCCAATAGCTACTTAATAATCAGTAATCGAAGATTTTCTATTTCCTAAACATTTGAAAAAAAAAGAATCGATTAATGAATATGTTAATAAAAAACTAACAACAGGTTCAATTCGATCTACGATCTTTCACAAGACATATTTCTATCAAATATAGAATCTAATTATTAAAACCTAAAATGATGAACATTTTTCAAGATACAATATGACAAAGAAAACAATTTTAAGATATATACCGCAGAGATTCAAAGTTCTAAAATCATTTCCCATTCCCGAACAACAAAAAAATCGATTTATTTTTCTAGATTTAAGGGCCTTCCAAAAAAGGTCAACTAACTTAATTTGAATAACAATGAAGCCAAAAAAAAACTATATTATATTAAAGCTCAATTATTAGAAAAAAAAAAGCTACGAGGCCCTTTTTCCAATTCCTGCTGTTTTTCACTGCGATTATAAATGAATATTTAAAATTTTGATAAGTGATAGTCGTTTAAGAAGAGAAAAAAAAACACATCCAATATCGATCAATGTTATTTTATAATGTCTTCACATTGAAAATCGATTGGAAATGTATTAAAAGAAGAGAGGCTTTCTATATGGGAATTGAATTAATGAGAAAATTAAAAAAGAAAAAATGTTTATAATTTATTTAATATTAGAAAAAAGATAAAATTTTGAAGAAGAAAAAAAAATGTCATCGATATCAAAAAGTTTTTCATTTAATTCCGCGCATTAAATTGTTCATTTGAACATTTTTTTGAATTTTTTAAAAATTTTTAAATCTTCCTACTTAAAATTTGAAAAGAATAAACAAAAAAAAACAACACCTATCTCAGCTATTTTCTCATCAAATCGCTAAGAGTTTTTCATTAAGATCTTCAATTTTTTTGTCTCTAATACAAAATAAATCATCAGAGTAACAAAAAAAAATTAATATAATTTTTGGAAAAGATGTAGTTTTTGAATGCCATTTCCAAATAATACTTAAAATATTTTAAGATACGTAAATTAGAGAATAAAATGGTATTTATGTAAATGTTGTTTCGATTACGAAATGATTTTTACGAAAATTGATTTTTAAGTTGTTGTTTTTTTGCTTCGATTTTTTTGAGAAAGATCACTTGAAATTTGTTATTTTTTAAAATTCAAATCCGTCAAATATAAGATTATTAATATACAAGTATCAATTAATTACGATTTAAAGATTACATATTATATTTTTGAAATGAATTTCAACTTCGGTTATCCATGATAGTTGGTAGTAAAACAGTATATTTCTTTTTGTTTAAATTGTAGCTTTCGAAAGGGCCATTACTTCATTACTGTATCAGAAATTTTTTCAATCTTCAGTTCATTCGCAAAGCTTGAGTGTAAGATAAAAGATGGAAATCCCCAAGCACAAGATGGATATTAATATTAAATATTTGTTTTAATTATAAGATTAAACTGATTTAATTAAAGAATATGGAACAGGAATAAATTGCGTACGCTAATTGTGATATTATCGGATCACAGCCTTCTAAAGAAACACGCCAAAAGACAAGGAGTGGTACAAAGCGATTTCTACCGGTACTGTGAAGACATAGGTGCAGCTGAAGGCATCACACTTAAGTTGTGTGTATGAACAGCTTTCTCTCGAATTCGCAACCATATTCTGGGCAGTTGCTTTTTCGACATCTTAGAGTTACTTCAATCGGTCGATATGGGTAGTTTATTTAAGTTTCGTGGGACAATCAACTATTTTGAAGAGGAATGGGATACTCATTCTGTCCGGTAATTATTGGTCTCGTACAGATCACAATTAAGTGCCTAGTTTTGTACTCATATTCTTCCTCATCTAACCTAATCTAATTAGAGAATAAAGAAGAAAATATTTATGCATGTATATATTCATGGCAATTGAAAGGTCAAACAGATAAATAGCTTTTGATTAGTCTTGAATGTCAATTTAAAAAAAGTTTTGTAGTTTTAAGATAAACGAGCGCATAGGTAAGAACGATTGTAGTTCTATATTAATTTTTTGAATTTCGATCCACAGCTTAAGGAACATGGTCTTAAGGTGCGATAAATTATTAAGCTATTTAAAAATTGATTCTCTTTTCTCGCTTGAGAAAGAACTGAAATATAGATTAAGTACCAGAAACAGATTCAAAATTGCTCCAATGGCATCGAGGTTAGATGCAGTTTCTTAAGATTGACATTTTCCATATAAAATGGGAATAGCGGTGATAATCCTATTGATTAATAGATTCTAAACTTAAACAAACAACAAAGTAAAACTTGTACTTTTAAAATTTAAATAAATGTTCACCTTTTTTATTGTTTATTTTTTTAATGTGATTTTAATTGCTATCATTTGAATGCAAATTAAACTAGATCAAAGTCCAAATGAAATTAAACAAGTAGTATACCTATATGTTTACTATTAAATATAGTCTGTGAGATTTTTGCACTAGTAAAAATTTGTATACAATTTTTAATTCACGTTTTGTAATAATTAAACCAGTTTTTTTTCAAGATTATTTATTTGGATAATAAAATTCATATAATCCACATTAGAATTTTTTAATTGAAATTTAAACCAATTTGTATAGCACTAAATTATCATATCTTTGGAAAAATATTCCTTTCTCATGTGACCGGAATTTTAGGCATTAAATTATAAACGCAAAGGGCATCTCATATGGCAGACTAATCACATGTTTAAGCCTTGGTTGATTTTACCTTAATATTTAATTAGAGTTTGACAATATGTTAGCAGTTAGATTTTTTGATCTTAAGTAAATAATTATGTAAAAAATTTTCAGGTATCACAAAGTCTTAATAAATAAAATGAATGCCAGACTAAGCAACATAAAAGGCACAAAGAAACTTTGTAGTTGGGATTAAAAACTTAAAAAATTATATTTCAATTTAATAAATAATAAAAAATAAGTTTATGATTTTTAAATAAGCAATAATAACAAAAATTTATAATTTTATGAATTTTTTTTACCTTTGATAAATTAAATAAGGTGTGTGCTCCAAATATTAGTTTTATGCAATTTATAATCGCGATAAATCGAATTAACTGGAATTTTTGATGAGTTATAATTATTTAATAGATTGTATGGGAAAATCCAAAAAAAAACCGCTTTCAGATAGAAATGAAAGTATATAAAGATAAAAATTGCAATATTTATAAAGAAAATTGTAAATTGATTTAACTTCAAACAAATATTTGATTATATTCATTTAGAAAATTAATTTATTATTAAATAAGAAGAAATAATTTTTTAACGGATTTTTATATTCATTTTTTAGTTAGAAATCTATGCCAGCCACAAAGTCACATGATATTTTCGTTTTTAATACCTTAAGGTCAATCTTCACACAGCCGACATC
Source organism: Xylophagus ater (assembly GCA_963422695.1). NCBI lineage: Eukaryota > Metazoa > Arthropoda > Insecta > Diptera > Xylophagidae > Xylophagus > Xylophagus ater. The sequence continues at coordinate 8,841,132 of OY730478.1, forward strand.
CTACTTCTGATGCAAGTATGGGATAACACTATACAAAGATTGGTTAAACAGAAAGGGAGAAGACAATCATCCTACAAATTTTGTTGGCTTCTGCATTTCTGATTTTCCCATCTGATTTTCGATCTGTGGTTGATTCCCCTCAAAAACAGATGAACATGTTTGTCTGATTTATATGGCACTTCATCTGCGGGTGCATACTCTCACAATTATCACAAACGGTACCGTCGCACACTACCAATTTCTAAATTGTGTGGGGAGACTCTGAAGTTTTTATTCCATCTAACCTAGTGTAAATTGCAAAAGTCCATCTCTTTCTAGTTTTCTGATTTTTCCCGTCAGAATAGGATGTCGGTTGTGTGGAGATTGGCTTTTAGTGGTACTTGGTATCTTCGCCAATAAGACTATAGTTCTACTAAAGATGATGGAATATATAAATCTATATTCATTGAACAAGTGATTACTTTTTGAAAGCTCTTAACAACCAAATAACATGCTAAACTGTATAAGTGATATTAGGATACACATTAGATGTGTGAGGTTTTAAAAAGTGGTTACGAAAATGTTTTCTAGAATGGAGATCTATGTGTTTTGTCATCTTTAATTATATACTGTTCTACCATAGGCAACTCATATAAATACGTCTATAAATATACAAACTTCAGATAAATTTTGACAAAATGATTTTATTTTGTAAAAATTCCCAATGTACTTCCGGATATGCATAAACGTTGTACACTTTCTAAATTACTTCATTGAATGAAACGTTTCGTTCGAATATTGTAAATTTATTATTTATTGACGTTATTGACGTTGTTATATCTTCTCTCTGGTTGTATATTCTGAAACCAGCTAAGCTGCTATTGCTAAATGTTGTTAATATATCATCGTGCAATTTAAGTAAACCCATAGAGATGTAGGGACTACAAATCGAGGTTGTCCAAGTTGAATCTCGATCATTTCATATGGATCAATTTTAAAAATACAATTTTTTAATGCAAAAATAAAATCAATAGATTTCACTTGTCATAATGATAACATGCACTGAATCTACAATCATCGAATGGACTGTAGAGTCTTTTAAATTTCAAATATTATGATAGAAAAGATTCAATTTAAATTCTAAGTTTCATTATTTTTTTATACGGAAACATATATGCTTTTTTTTTTGTTTAAAAAAAAATATATTAATAATAATAAAGAAACTCGTTTACACCTCGTATAGTCAAGGTAGTTTCAAGCACGTAGGAAAATTAATTTTCCAAAAGAATGGAAACGTGTCTTTATCTACGAATTATTGCATTATTGATATTCCTTATTTGATTTAAAAGAAAAGAACTTGTTAGAAAACATTTTATTAACTATTTTATAATTAAAACATTATCAAAAAAATATATTTATTAATTTTGTAATTTTTTTTCTTCCTATTTTCAGGCGAATTACATGAAAACATTTTAATTTCGATTTCATTAAAAATAAAATAAAATAAAATAAATGACTGTGAAAATTCCAATATTAACATCATTAACTCAAATACCAGGTGGAACAATGTCGTCCCGGGATCATCCGTGTAATCGTTCAACTCGTCCACTTTTAATGGAACGAAAAACACAATTATTAACAAAAAAAAAATCTGATAATAATAAAATGCATGGTTTCAATGATTTCGATATAATATCACAACAATATAAAAATTTGAATACACATATTGGTTATCCATATGGTAGTCCACCATCACCGACAGTTAATTCAAATGATTTTATATTTTCCGATGATCAACATTCCAGTATTTATACAAATAATTCATCAACACCAAAAACAAATTATATACCAATTCAAATTCCAAATGGAAATTATCAAAATAATGATGAATATAATAATTATAAGAAAATATCAAAATTTAATGATTTCGATTGGAGAACATCGAATACAACAACACCATCGATTATTGGTAATCAAAAGCTAACAAATAATGTAACAAATTGTGAAATAACTACTGGACCATTTATATTTGGTGTTCATAATGCGAATACATTTAATGAACTTAATTCAACTGTGATAAATACGAAACCGACAAAATACTCAATACGAGAAACTAGACCCACATTAAATCAAGTAAGTGATATCATAATATAATTTTTTTAAAACTTTATTTTGGATAGAAAGTAATACAGATAGTCCTTTTTGTTTAGCTTTTCAGATGTTAACTTTTTAAAACTGATATACCAATTTAAATAAAATTTGTAGAATATACTCTTAGAGCCTAGGTTACCTGTGAATTAGAGAAAATTGTAAAATGAGGAAACATAGTTATGAGGAAGAAACCTGGAAATACATATTGCTAGTTTTGGGAGTTTTTCTGTCCCATTTCTGCATATATTCCATTAATAAGAGTGAATCATATTACTAATTTGGGTGTAATTTGCGACAATCAACTTGATTTCAAGTTATACTATATATTGATTCATTAGTCCATAAAGCCAATTTTACATTAGGAAGAAGAAATTTTCGGACCTTTTATTACTAAAGCCCACTTTATTACACTCGTTAGAGTTGAATATGTCAGTCAGGTATGGTCTCCCTACCAAAAAAACCCAAATTAACAGATTGGAGTCTGTTCAACGTCGGTATGATTCGCATTACGTAACCTTCCGTGGAATGACCCCTTTCTATTACCAACATACCTTGATAGGTTTACAGTCCTTAGAAAGGCGATGCGTAGTAGCGGATGTGATTTTTGTGAGTCAAACCTTGAATGGTTCTATTTACTTCCTTTTTCTTTTGGAGAAAATGCATCTTAACATTAATACACGGTCTTTAGGGTCCATGGAAATATTCCAAATTAGTCATCATAAAACGGTAGAAACGAACCGGTTTCCAGAATGTTCAAGTCGGCGAATGACAATGCCAAGGAATTTGATTTTTGTTTGAGCAAAAGACATTTGAAAGGCCTACAATGACCGTTGCTTGCATTAAGCAATGTTAAAACCAAAAAAAAAGGATTGTATTTTAGGATTTTGTAATTCCCATAAGTTAAAGCCAGAAGCTGTTCCAAGTGTATGCTTGATTTCATTGATTCTATTCCCCTATGTTCGCCAAAAATACATAAACAGTAGAACCTTGCTTAAGAAAAACATACAGTTTTTTTTAAAAAAATAGCGTTAGCTGAACACAACCTTATTTATAATAGCTTGCTTTTCTTGGGAACTATGTGATTTGAATACATTTGGGAAAATTTCTATTTTCTCACCATGTAAGTGAAAATTAAAGAGGAACATTGTGGAAAAGTATTCGATTAAGGATAGTTAAAAAAAATGTATTCAATTAGTGACATCAAAATGACGACATTCAAGAAATTGTTAGACTAATTTTGATTAAAATTTGCCAATTGTCTTTTAATAATAAAGTAAAGTGCATAAATAAAAGAGTAAAAGTAGATGAAATTAAGGGAAATAGCCCAAATATTAAAGAAAAATTCAAATTTGATATGCAAATTTTTAAAGAGTATTCAAATTGATATAATTTTTTTAAAAAGTAATATCTTTTTACTAATTTTGTATAGATTGTTTCTATGTGAATCATTTCTTACTATGTGGAGTCTATTTTATGCAATTAAAATACAACGCTGTAAATCGTAATAAGCATAATACCCGCGTATTATTATTATTTAACTTAACTGATATAAATCAAATATATTTATTTAGAAAATGTCAATTTGTGGTTGTTTTTTGTAATTATTTTTTTTATTGCATTAGAATTTGAGTTCATAACTTTTAAAATGAATTTTTCTTTCTCCTATAAAACAGAAACTATATTATGTACTCTATTTATATATAGTATTAATTACGTAATTCAATTATTACACGTAAACGTAAATCAAACAAATAATGAGACCGGAAAATTTTACTCATATTACATTGCATACCGTTCATGTGAATATATTAGCATAAAAATTCTTCAAATCAAATAGACTGTTGAATGGGCCAACAAGTTGTTGTGTAAATGAAAGACGAACTTTTCATGGGAAACAGGAAAAAACTATATATATTAAACAATGTATTTTCCATTTTGGTTGATGATCTTTTGCCATTTTTCTGCTAGGTTCATTATTTCGCTACTATAGGCCTGTTTTATTTGCCATACCCTACTCTGGAGCAGGGTAAGTGGCAAAAAAAACGAGCAGGAGTAGGAGAAAGCTTTAATTCAAATGTTTGCTTAGCAACCATATTGTAATGAAATGAGAAACTTTTAGCTAATACACTTTTTATGGTAGAAAACTGAACTAATTCGGGTGTAATAGTTGTACACCTGGTCTGAAAGTAGTGTAGGATTTGCTCTTTTTTTGTTTTTGTTTTCAATGTAAAAATTCGCTCTACCCCAGAGCAAGTGGCAAATAAAACAAACCTTATATAATATTTGTAGGCTTTCAGAGCAAAGACATGACATTTTTACAAGTTTCTTTTAAATTCTGCAGATACCAAAACAAATAGTAATCTAATGATGTAAGAACAGGACTATACCGAAGTATAAGTAATAGAGCTAATTTTTATTTGCCTAGATTTGAACACATTGCTCTAATTGGTGGATTTTTTTTATTCCCCAGCTTTGGTTACTTTATAAATACTCACCTATATGGTGGATGTATCATAATAATAAGTAACCAAACTTGTATCATGATGAAACATAAAACTTTTGGGATTCATAACTTCTGGACGCTTCTGTTTCATAGTTTTCAATATTAGATTTCGATATCTCAAGATTTTGAACAATCTCTTGTGTCGTTAAGCACCGATTGGATTCGATCAATAACTTTATTTTGTCGTCATCACGAATGAAATGACATTTTGGCTCATTCAATATATAATAGTGTTATTCGATTTTTATTAGGGCCTCTCTCTGTTTATGATTCTGTTCCAATTTTTATGTACAATATAATGTATACCTGAACATGTTAAAAAAAAAGAACACCACGTTCATATTCATATATTTTTTTATGTTATAACAAGTTAGAGGTAAAATACTATATAACGAAAAAAAAAAACATATAATAGTCTGGAATTAATTTTCCTCCCTCCTGGTTTATATACCATGAATCCCATATCAACAAGTTAATAATGTATTTTTATATTGTAAAATTGAATATATGAAGCGCAACAATAAAAAAACTTGCTTTGCCCAAAGCGTTATACAATATATTCCAGATAAATTATTTCTAACAATTTTTATCTAAAAAAAAAAATAAAACTTGTACTTCGAAACTAGAAAGGCTTTAGATCAGTGGTATTCGAACTTTAACATCCTCCGTGGAACCCTTTTACTGGATAAATTATCCACGGAAGTCTAGATTCAAAATTGAAAAAAGTATATTGTTAAATTCGAAATTACGCTTTAACTTTGCAGAATTACTTGTTCGCACACTAGACAGAATCCACTTAAAACGGAAATTCCATCATATTTTCATCTTTTGCGGCTTCCTAGCCTGGATTTATTTCTTTCTCCAAGAAGATAATATTATGGGTCCGGTGTTGGTTGAAGTATTAGACTCGTTGAAACTTCGGGTGAATTGGAACCTTGTTATTTGGCTGTTGCTCCTAATTTCTCCGTTTAAAACCAATCTCGTATTCTGTTTCTGGGGCTTCTAAGTTTATTTCCAATAAATTCGGGATTTTTAAAAAAAATCTTGAGACATCCCGCAGAAACCAGTTGGAAGAACGCTGTTGGTAAAAGACTATACATACATATTTAGTAGGAGGATTTGAATGGGCTTGGAATCCTGTTTAAAAATACGTTAAGACATAAGTTTTCTGTAAGCTACTGGAAATGAAATAATTTTAAATCTAGCTTAAAGTGAAGAATAACAAAATGTCAGATAGTGAAATAACAAAACATCATCATTTATCTCTTTTAAATTTAACTTTACGGGTTCAAGAACCTTTCAATTATTATTTAATTTTAATTTTAGTGATGAGCGATCGCACAAGCGCAAGTCATTTAAATTTCCTTTTCCAATTAAATAAGTTATAAAAATGAATTGTGCCAACACGGTGAAAAAAAGTAGATATTATAATGAACTGATGCAAGTAATCACCATGAAAATATATACCCGTGGTCAACACATTACCTGACATTTTTATAAATCATAAATATAAGAAAGAGAAAGAAAAAATCAATGAACAGAAAAGAAAGTAATCTGTTAATATCATATAAAAATATAAAAAATGATGATGAGATGAGATGATGATAATGTTGTTGGCTATAGGTAGTTTGTTTGTTTGATTGTAGGTCCATCATGACTGGTTTCAAGAGGTGCTTACCACAGCCATCTATTTACAAATACATGTGGGAACATGTTATATATTCTTCGGCCACGTTTCAATAATTCAATGAACTCAAATTGCACACGTATAAAAAAAAACAAAAACAAGCATAAAACCAACATTTTAATATATATTTAATTTAGATGGAAATCATTTTTAATTGCATTGCGATTAATCAATTAGCCCAAGTAATAGTACTCTCGTAGTGTGTACACATCGTGTAGTAGAGAAAATTAAATATTCCATTCGCAGTAGATTCGTTCAGTGATTAAGTTTTTTTTAGGATAGTTTTTTTTCTAGTTCTTAATATTGTAATTTTGTTATTATGTATTAAAGACTTAATGATAATGATGATAGTGTATAACTGTTGATACGCGCTACGAAGAAATTTGCATAGTAATAGTTCATTCAACTAATTCATGATGCAGTTATCTGCGATAAGATTTATTTATTGGTAATTTATAAATTATTAAACATTCTCATAAAATCACAAATATTGCTCATGAAATAATAATAATATTGTAATAATATTGAACTTCGTATGGGCAGCATGCTGCATTCATTTAAAATTGTTCAACCCTGTGAATTTTCGGGACGTCCCCGTAAGACTACAATTGCGGGTTTCATTGTAGAGTATGTCCCAGTAGTTACCCGTACTTTCGTTTGAAAATCACCTTGTTGATGCGAATCCTGCCTAGTTATTTTCCAGAGCCTTTCATTTGAAATTAAATGCAGCCACCGAACTTTCAGTATGTTTCTTAGATATCTATATAATATTTGTGGAATTTTGTCTGTATGTACCGAGTTGGCGTCTAAACGGCTGGACCGATTTTGATGAAACATATCTCCACCGATTCTTTGTTCCAGCGCGCTGGTTATAGGCTACTTTGATTTTTGGGTTTGTTTTAAGTTTAATTCAAGAACGGCTAGACGTATTAACACCATATTCGGACCATATGTAAGTTCCGTGCCGAGCTAGGAAATTTTTCCACTTTTCTTCAATCGTGTTAAACCGAAATCGTACAATTCGAGTGCCGTGTAAATCGAGGTCTAGATGTAATTTGCTTTACTGTTCATGAGAATCGGGTCAAAAATTAGCTATTTATTGAATGAGTTTCATTCTTTGATGTTATACTGCAGTACAGTGTTTGAAGAATAGGAGGAAGTTAGTCCTACAAATTTAAAATGGGCATTTTGCCGACTTTTTGATACCTTATATAAATTCTATAGATTTATAGTTTGATCAATTAGTTCTGAGAAAAATTATTATACCACCCAAAACTAATAATATTTAATATTTATTTCCTCTTCTTCGAGTTTGCTCTAATTTACAGATAACCTGGGTCCTATGAACATAAATCTATATTCTGGAAATTTTATTGGATTCGGTATATCAGTTTTTGTAGTAAATCTAAAAAAAACTAAACAAAAAACAACATGTCAAGACTTCATAAAATCATTTTCCTTTTTATGAGATAATAAAAATAAAAATTATATCTAAAAATTTCCCAAATTGACTATTTTCCAAAAAAAAAAATTCCAAATTTTAAAACTCCATAAATTTATAATAATTCGATTATGTTCATCAGCATAAGATCTAACGGGATAAAAATATGGTGTTGTAAGCATAAATTAATATAAATTATATTTTATTTAGGGTCATAATTTTCATATTGATTTATGAAACTGATTCTCAGTTCCTTCTTCGGTGTATTGTTAATACCACCAGCAGAGTTAAAAAGTAAAAGAAAAACTATACCTTCTTCATCTTTTCTTTTTGTTCATTCAAGAATAACAAGACAAAAAAAAAGGGTCTTTTAAAAGCACTTTTTCTTGTTAACCTATTCGACCCTTAAACACGATCCTGAATTAAGATTATATAGTTTCTTCCTTCTTTTTACCTGAAAAAATGGACTTGATGGTTGATTCTTAGGACGTACGTTAAAAAATTTATATTACTTTATGTTGGGTTCGTTTTTCTTTTGTTTTGTACCTTAAAGATAAATTTGCTATATAACGATTTAACGTTGATATTTTCTATTTTTAGCACCTTTTTTTCAAGGTGAACACACATGTCTTTAAGATTATCTTAAAAGAGCACATGAAGATTAAATCCAATTTGTTTTCTTAACTTTAAATTGTTTAAACTAAAAGTAATATGAAAATAGAAAAATATTGATGAAAAAGAAAGGAATTTATGATATAGACACTGGCTTTGGGGCTGCTAGGCTAACGATTTCTTTCGAAGATATTTTATGAAATAAAGTTTTATGAGGAATAAAGTTTTTTTTTGTTTCTTTCGTGATAAACGGAAAATTATGATATTAGTAAAATATGTTTACTAGTTTTATTGATTAATAACTAAATAAAAAAAAGGAACTTGTTCTTTTCTATATTAATTACTAGCTGACCCGATTTCAATAAATTTGTTTGTGATCGTTTTGTGGATTTCTAAAAAGCTATTGAGAGAAAAAAACGTATTTCTGCTACAAAATTCCCATTGAAGAAAAGCACTTTCAGTTTTTCTCGAATTTTCCAATTTTCCGGGCAAATTTTCCCATTTTTCTTTCTGTAAGAACCTTATTCGGACTTTTATGAACATTTTAACAAAAAAATGAAGGAATCGGTTCAGCCGTTCTCAAGAGATGCGCTTACCAACAAACAGCATTTAATTTTTATTTATATAGATTTAGCTCCGAAGTAGAATGAGTTAAAATCGTTTTTTCTTTTATCGATTACCTATTATTTAAGTGTAATATTGTTGAATTCAAGAAAATCTTTAAGTACATACAAATTAAACTGTTCGATGGGATAAAAACTCATTTCATTGTGGGATGACGACAAAATAAAGGCACGACAGATTGCTCAAAATCTTAACATATAGAAATTGAACGTTGAAAACTATTAAACGAAACCATTTAGAATTGATGAATACCTGAATTCGTCAAAAATTGAGAGGTATTGATTGGGAACTTTCGATTCATTTACCAATCTGTATAGTCCATCAAAAGATCACTATTTGTTTCAGTCTCTGGATAACTCTTTTTAAATAGTTTAAATTTGAGTTGGAAAGACCCTTTAAATACCTTCAAAAGTTCTTAAGTCACGGGATAATAGACCTGCCAGGAAAATGACGAAAGATCATACAAGTAGACCATCCCTTTTCATTTACACTGAACAAAAAACGTTACGAATTTTTGATTTATCAAATAAAATGTTGAACTCAAAATGTAAGAATTGCCTAGATTTTTAATAGTCGACTTGATGGAAAAATGACAGGATTCTGACATAGATTTATAGTATAAATATGTTTACACCATTCTCTTTTATTTATTTATAATATATGTTTTAAAATTCTAACCCCAACTTTCAACCAACATTGAAATGCTTGTGGAAGCAATAATGCTAAATAATTTGCTAAATTACATCACATTAAAAATTACTATGCTAAGCTAACACTTTTATTGCTACAAAATATGAGAAAAATGTTACTTTGGACCTCTATTTGGTGTATAAATAATGGTTTCTTGGAAAATATGTGGAATTTATTTGTATGCTTCTCTGTTTATGTCGCCCTTAGGTGCACCTCGTTTGCTCGGAAGGTAACACTTATGTAATTAATTATAATATTCTGATATATACTTTTTTGGTTTCGAAATGTTTCCCACGGGAACACCTTTTATTTATTTTGCAATTTCTTGTACATATTTTTATTTTTTATTTATCAATTTATTTGATCTATATTTTTCTCCGCGATATCAGATTGGGCGTTAATGTTTAATTGATTTTTATGTATTTATTTCTATTCAAAAATTTCGAACAAAATTTTAATCATATATTTTATCGAATTTTCATTTAAAAAATATAATATAAATTTTCTTTTTTCTCTAAATTTTCAGTCAAACAGTGATACAAGTGCAAGTTCAAATGGAACTGATTCCAGATATTTAGTAAAATCACGTAAAGAAACCACAAAAAAGAAACGAAATCGTAAAGGTTAAGATTTTTTTTATTGAAAATTTGAATAAAATTTTAAATTAAATTATAATTAAATTTCTTGTTTTTTCTTTTTTTCTTAAATTTAGAAGAAAAAATCAAAAAAGAAAATCGTCCAAAAATTAAATGCGTTCTTGTTGGGGATGGTGCTGTTGGCAAAACAAATTTAATTGTATCATATTTAGAGAATCGATTCCTTTGCGAACATGTACCAACAGCTTCAGATATTTATAATGGTAAGAAATAAAACAAAGTAGCTTGTTTATTTTAAAATAAATATAAATTAAAAATATAATTAAAAGAAAAACAAAATATCAAATAAAAAAAAACCGCAAAAATGTAACAAAATATTTAAGAAATAATTACTTTTTAAACGAATCAATTTTAAACTATTTTAAATTACGTTTTTGCTATTTTATTTATTAATATTTTAACATTGTTCTTGGTAGATATATCAAAAAAATAAGATAATAAGGATTACCAGATAATTTTAGTGCTGTTTCTTTGCAGTAGTATTCCAGGGACGCCGTGCTAAAAATATACTCTTATTCCTGTAAAAAAATAATGATTTCTTCTTGAAAAACATTATGAATTCTGTTACAATTTCTAGGAGATTGTAAGTTTTGATAATAGCTAGTTGGGGTATAGTTATGTGGGAATCAGAATGACTGATCCATGAAGGATTCAAATTTTAAATACATACGTTTTCAATTACACTACACAGCTCGCGACGGATCCACGACGGACTTTTTTTTAATATAATCTGAAAACCATAACTGTGGAATCCTTTATAGATATGTCATTCTTTTTCCATTATTAGTTTTGATATCTACAATTCAATCATAACTCTTTACACTAGAAACTCTGTAAATTCGTATATTCGGTACATTTTGAGATGGATAACGATGACCGTATTTTGAATTTGGATTATATCTGATGCGATATTACTTATAGTTTTGACACACTTTCCGTTTTTCCGTTCTTCCAAATCTGAGCTATATACTGCAACATCTGGCGTCCATCAAGGTAGTCATTTGGAAACAATTTTATTCGTTCTTGAAATTAATGATGTTTCCTCCGTGGTTAAGTACTCTAAAAATTTTAACTTTGCGGATGATATGACGATTTATAAAGAAATAAGTAACTTAAATGACTCTCTGTATCTGTAGAGCGATTTAGAAAATTTTGTAATCTGGTGTTTTAAAAATAAATTGGCGCTCAACAACGACAAATGTGAGGTTAGCACATTCTCCAGGAAACGTGAAAATTATCCATGTGTATATAATATTAATGATGCGCCTCTACGTAGAGTGACTAGCATTAGAAATTTGAGAGTGATTTGTGACAGTGAACTTAACTTTAAGCTACATATTAATTCACTCGTTCATAGAGCTAACTCTACATTAGGCGTTATTAAGGAATTCTCGGACTCTCATATAACTATATATATCTTGCCAACTATTGTAGGTACTTTCATCTCAGACTATAGGACACGATTAATTTTTGTCCTTGTCAAAAGTATTCATTGTACAACGTTTCATTTGAAAATGCCAGTTTCCTGGCTGATTTAAAGTGCTTTCTTTAGAGAATGTCAGTTTTACAACCAACTTCGATTTTCAATATGGAAAGACTTAGGGATGTACAATATAGTTTTTAAAGCTGAAGAACTCAACTAATGCAACCACTCAAATTTTTGGATTTTTTGATATTGTTATAGTTTTGAAAGTAGGCGGGTCTAGTCTCAAATAGTGTCTAAGATTTTCTCTAGAACTCATTTGGTTTCTGTAACAAATTCTTTCATATCAAATAAAGAATTATATCGCTAAATAAAAATGAATTACTATGAATTTTGAATATTAATAAAATATTTGCACAATTAATATTCTAATAATGATTCTAAAAACGAAACTTTTTCTGCATGCAAATTTTACTTTTCTATTTTTAAACATTTCCATATAATATATTTTGTACATTCATAATAATTATTCGCTACTAATTCCGGAAGATAAGTTTCACTTTATTCTAATTGAAGGTCAACCCCACGGCGGAATAATTTATATCTTTGTTATCAAAAGAAAACTCGGCAAAAGTGAAAAATCAAATAAAAATTATTAAAATAGCGGAAACATGGTTCGATTAAATTAAATATTAATCAGACACACAACCTGAATACTTTACTTTGATAACGTGTACAAGAGTAATAGCAAAAAAAGAAAAAACAACAGAAAAAAATAAATGAGGAAAATATTGATAAAAGAAAATGATTCATTTTCCTATGCAATTGCTGTTAAAAAACAAATAGTAATATAAAATCGGCCTATAGCCGATTTTTTGATGCCCTATGGTAGAAATTGGACAGAAAAACTGTCAAAACTAACATTATTCTTCATAACTTTGTTTTGTATTTTCAAAATTTCTTCCAACTTGCAGGCAACCTAGTCCCTGATAAGCATAAGACTAATATGTAAATTTTATTCAAATAGGTGTATTAGTTTTTAAAGTACATCAAAAGAACTTTATAAAGAGCGTTAATTTCTCCTAGGATTATTTCTTACTCCACTATCCTTTGACCGATTTGAATGAAATTTAACATGATTCGCCTATTTATGTAGTTAACCTACATAATTAATTTAAACAAAATTGACTCATAAATTTTCCAATTAAATCCTAAAAACCAATATCAAAAAAACGACAAAACTTTCTAGTCACCTTGGTTTTTCCTTTATAACTTTGCTCCCCCTGGATCGATTTTGTTCAAATGCAATACCAAACCAAGTTAAGGAATAAACAACTCACATTGTAAATTTCATCAAAATCGGATAACACGTTTTTGAGTTATCTCTTATACGGGTGGATGGATGGACGGACTTGCATAAATCGATATAACTATTGATTCCCGACACAACCCTACCCTTACCCTTATTTTGATGTGTTACAAATGGAGTGACAAAACTAATATACCCTCTGGTAGTACCTACCATAGGGCAACAATAAATTGAGAAAAAAAAATATTCCATATTTTGTGATAAGAAAATGAATTGCTTGATAATTTACATGTTTCAACAATATTTCAATAAGAGTTATAAAGTAATTGAAAAAAAAAAAAGTTTGAACTTAATTTATAACACCTTAGAGATTACAGTCGTGCAGACTTCTTGTGATAAGACTTATCTTATTTCGTTCAAAATGAACTTGTTTTCGATTTAGAAAATTGCATTTTCTGGGAAAATTTGAACTTATTTTACGTTTGTATTGAGTTTTATAGGAGTTTATGTAGTTCTTCGCTGTCAAGTTTATAAAGGGTTATAGATAGAACTTCTGTTAGAAATTGTGTGCCATGTTTAATAATATTTTAACAGCTACCATTGTCATTTTTTTGTAGTATAGTCTACCATTTTATCATGTAGCGTTTTTAGTATCAAAATCTTTGTCTTTGATTCGCCAAATTCAATGTGCACTTCGTCGACATTAATCGTCTATTTGAACAAGATATTCGTGGAATTATGGAAAAGTTTGAAAAATCTTATTCTTTATTCATGATGTAGAGGAGCCTAGACAGGTTCAGTGTTACTTGACAAGTATTATTGATGAAAATTTTCGTCAAGTAATATTGATGGAAATTGCCTCCACACATTGCATTGAAGAGCATCCAAACGATCAATGTTACTTGAAATATGAGTCATTCGAGTAATATTGAACGTGTGTAGGCTCTTTAGGAATGCCGGTAAGAAAAAAAATGCCTGAATTGAGGCCAATTATTCCGTTGTAAATGAAAGTGTAAGAGAGATGATCCAAATTTATCGATTCCTCGACGTTTGTAACATTTAAGCATATGATATAGCAGATCATGGCTTATTTGATTCGTTATAGTTCTATTAATTAGGACTATCGACTGGAAAAGAATTTTGATCAAGGATGGAATGAGTTGGGTGATCGAGAAACCCCTGTATTGAAGTCGATTGTACCCTTTTTCTTCATAGTTAATTTTTACGCACTGTAATCCAGCGTGTTTGATTATTTAACGTTCCCTCCGAAACACGGACTTCAATTACAAATTCAAACTAAGAACACTGCCTAGAGCCGAATATTTTTCTTTTATAATAAAATGGTTTTTTTTAAATATTCAGAATGGTAAATTTTGGCACTTAGTACTGGCACAGAAGCTTCTAGTCAAAAATTATATTTAACTGGGACTCTCCTCGATAGATGGGGATGTAATGGAAATTAAAATTTTTCTGGCATACATTTTTGATGGCGTGTAAAACGGAAGGGATTATGGCTGTATAATAATTAAACTGTATAATATTTAAAATTCATATTTTAAATACAATGAATATCGGCGGGTTTTTCCTAATCCATACAAAGTTTAGAAATGTAATCAAATGAACGCGTTCCACTCTAAATATATTTATAATTTGATTGACTACATCGAATTGAAAATGTTATAATTTTAATTTTTTAATTTAATTAATAATAATATATGGAAATTTAGAAAAAATAAGAAACTAGAAGAAACTTATCAATAATTTGTTGAATATCACGAAATGAATTTCATTATTGTATATTTTTGATAGTTTTTCTTTTTCTGTTGGTGGAAAATTGTACGCGCAGAATTTGTTACGCAAGAACAATTATTAATTTCTTAAATACAGTTTTTTTTTTCAAGTACGAAGTAACCTATTTTTTTTTCCATAAATCTCATATTTTTGATCCAGAAACAATAAATAACACAAACACACCTGTCGATGTATGTTATTTACCTTTTTATTTCTAAATTTGAACAGTTTTATGATCAGTGATCGTGAAAAATCTTTTACGCTTTTTATATTTTTAGAATTTGAATTAGCAACAGATACGCAAGGGAATTTTAAATAAATAATAATTTTTGGTAAAATTTATTATTAAGAAATGTGTGTACTCTCTAGCGTTTAGCAATATTGTTAAAAAAAGAAACCTCGATTTAAGAAAAATATGCCTGAATCTAATCGCTTAATTTTGTTAAAGGTTTCTTCAGTTCGGTTTTTATTCAATGTACATATAATGAAATACAACGCCCTATATAAAGGACATAAGTCATTTGAATATTTTAATGAAGATGATAGAAGCCTGTATGCAAAAAAAAGGAATTTTATTAACGTAAATCAAATTTTTTATCCTTAAACTAAGCTTAATCCTAAATTCTTTTCCAGTAAACGTTCTTAACTAATGGAGCTGTACGCGTGTTTAATATTTATATTAAATTTTGTTTTCCAAAAATATCTATGTTGACATTGCCTATTTTAATAAGGAAATAATTTCGATAAAGTATCCTTTTTTGTATACAAATATGTGACATAATCTGGTGTTTGGGTTGCACTTTAGTAGAAATAGTCCATAAATGTATATAAGTTCATTGTTCTTCCAGGGATGTACAAGTCCCGTTCACTATGTCTCAATAAAAACATGATTTTAATTTAAAACGGACGATAATTATCTAGTTTTACCGATCACTCTGTTTAAAGTAGTTAATAAAAACATATAGTAATTTAAAATCGGCATAAAGCCTAGTTTTTGGTAACTCATAGTAGAAACAGGAATCATAGTGAACAAAGTTAATGAAGTTTAATGAATTAACTTTCTTTTTGAAAACAACATAAACTAATGATATTTTTTCTGCATAACTTTGTTGCCTTCTTCGAGATTGCTTGAATTTATAGGTAACCTAGGCCCTCTAACAGTATTAATCTATTTTGCAAAATTTTATTCAAATCGATGTATCACTTTAAGTAATATCTAAAAAACTAAACAAAAAAAAACGATAAAATTGTATGGACGTGTTTTTTTTTCTACAACTATTTCTTTCTCCACTATCACTATTGGACGGATTTTAGTGAAATTTAACATAGTATTGTCTATTTATGTAAATACGTAATTTAAACGAAATTGCTGTACAAATCCTCGAATTAAATAAAAATAAAAAAAACCGCCAAAAAATTTGTGATCACACTGCCTGGTTTTTGATTCGTAACTTCTATTCCCCTGTCCCGATTTAGTTGAAATGCATTTCCCAACTGAGTTAACGAAATACCAATCTATATTCCAAATTTCATTAAAATCGGATGACACATTTTTGTGGCGTTTTGTACACACACGTTTGGTAACTTTTGATTGTTCTCACATTTAGGGCCTTGTGAAACCGTGCCCCGATAATTTTTTTTCTATGCGTTACAAATGTAATGACAAAACTAATATACCCTCTGGTAAGTGTCTACAATAATAGTAATGTAAAATTGCAATTGATACCAATTATATAATTAGCAAAAATTTCAATGCGTTTCTCTTACTTTTACAAAAGATAATAATATTTAATTAATTAATTACATATTAGGTTTTGTTTTTGTTTTTCATTGTCAAGTGATTGTATCACATGTGATAAATTTGTTTTGTTGAAAATTACTAATAGAACGTGTTAAATATGTATATTTTATTATTTATTGTAAATTAAGATAATAATCTTTATCCATGTGATTAAAACGTAATCAGATAAGATCAAGATCAAATGAACCATGTATGTTTGAGTTAATTAATTCTTAATCATTATATTGTTTTGGTTGATAACACATATTTATTAAATATAAAAATAGAAAAAACATATTATAATTTTAGTTTTGCAATATTAAAAACGAAAATTTAAACTTTCTAATTATTATGTTTTTTAATGTCATTTAATCGATTGTTAATAAGAAACATACATTTTTAAGACAGGCAAATTAAGAGAAAGCTTTTTTTTTCTATTTTATTTAATTAATTTACATCTAACAATAATTAATTTTGTTAGTGAAATGAAAGAAAAAAAATTAGGTTTTCTTTTCGAAAAATATGTACTTTCTATTTCAAATCACGCTATTCTTTCTTTTTTAAAAGAAACCATATAGGCATATAGTAAGTTTTTTGATACTCTCTAACTCTAGGACTCCGAATTAATCAATTTATAGTCCAATGGACTCGGAGTTTAAAAAAAAAAATAACGAAATCTTTGAATATTTCAATGTTTTTTCTTCAAAACTTTGTTTTATCTTTTTCAAATTGATTATATTTTAAAAGTTATGTTGCTCTCGAGTACTGAGTATTAGCAAAAAAGATGGAATTCATAGAAGATCCAAATCCGATATCAGTATGGGAACAGTTTGCCCCGGTAGTTTCATTAGTATTGAACGGTCAAAATTGAGAGTGTGTGTGTGATTTATCGCATTACCACCTCTTCAAAATAATTTGAATAAAATGATTAAATGGGACGCCATTTTTATTCTGATATTCTCCCAAAAAATTTCTAAATAATTATGAAGGACGAATCAAAACAGAGATTAAAAAAAAAAATATTTTACTTATTCAGAAAAGGGCATGGCTGGTTTTCAAACGGAAAAAAAAATTTATTTATAAAATATGGTCTTATACAGGGTGACACAAAATGAACGTTTTGTATTATTTAGGAGCCATTAAGTCCCTTGCAGTATGCGCTGTTGTTTCATCTTGTTGGAACCAAATCGTGGTTTTCCACAGCTGGCCTAAAAATTTCCCAACATCTTCCGATATTGAGCACTATTAATGGAAACTGCAACACCGTCTTTATTTTCGAAGGAATTTGGACCAGTGATCCTCTCAGACGACACACCGCACCAAACAGTACACATAAGTGGGTGTAACTGTCGTTGATGAAATGCTCTTGGATTCTCTGTAGCCCATATCCTGCAGTTCTGCTTGTTTATGAAACCGTTTAATTGGAAATGGGCTTCAATGCTCATTATCAAATTGTTAAAACAATGGACCGTTCATGTTCAAAATAAAGTTGGATGATTTTGGTTCGTTGCTCGATTATGTATTGTTCCATTTCACATTCCCCATTACAAAATCCTGTAATAACATTTTTAAAAAAATTGAACAAAAAATTATCAATAATTCACTCTACAACATTTTGCGCCACCCTGTCTTTCCTTTTATTTGATCTATATTTCTTTTAAATGCGATCTCAAAGACGAGGGGGACAATGTTTGCGGAGACAGGTGTTTGATTTTTTGGCAATATGAAAATATTTTTGGTGATTTGATTCCATGAAAAATATATTTCAATATAATTTCTGGTCGAGTTTCTGGACAAGTGGTGTTTTAAGGCAGAGGGGAACACATTTTTTAGAAATACTCTTTTTGTGTTGTATTATCACAGATTGTGTGGTTTTTTTTAAAGAAATTTTAAAATCAATGTGCCGATCTGTGAATACATTTTCTATAAAACAAAATTATGAAAGGTCAGTTTTTTAAGCGATTTTATGATTTTTGTTTTTTTTGCTAGCTAAAAATTTTTTTAGGGAATGCATATAAATTGCAATATCGGGAAATATATAGTAAATATTTTTCTTAGGGCTTATGAGGAAAATCTCTCTCAAAAATGGATTGATTATGTTTTCAGTTTTTTTAATTTGTTTTGAGAAGATTTACTTGCAGACTTTTTTGAATTATTCATTTTAAAGGAACAGTGCTTTCTGAGGAGAACTAAGATCATGTAACTAAGCACTTTTTTTCTATGATCAAAACACGGGTTTTCTTCACAGAACCAATGCCCGTATAAAGAATGGCGCATGGAGGCAATAATACACACCCATCCTTATTTGAATTTAATTTCATTATTGCCAAAATAATGGCTATGAAATTGGTGTATTCGTCCAACGCTACCAATTGCGAAGCAGATGACGACGATTTTCTAAATTTAGATTGGAAGGCAATATTGAATTCAGAAGAATCTTATATTACCCAAGACACAACTGGATCAGATTTAACTTCTCGCACCTTTTCTCCGCTAGACGACCCGGAAATTGAACACGAAGATTTTAAAATTTTTGATAGCCCTAATGACACAGGTGCTCAACGCTTTTTTTCTGGTTTTATTTTATTTAAAGTTCTTGCGAAATTGAAATGTCTAGACTGTTGCGCATGCATGATTAAGTCAGAATCTTCAATGACAAAAGCTTCCGAAGCCTTAATTTTTTTCAAAAATTTTAGCCAAAATTCTGATTTTGGCAAATTAATTAATCCGACTGATATGTGTGCCGAGATTTTTAATCTACATTTCAATGTTTTTAATATCATTTTTGAAGAAAGCCCGGAGGTTAAAAACATTAAAAAAATTATAGAAGCTAAATGTTTTGAAGAAACCAATTCTTTATACGTGCATTGGTTCTGTGAAGAAAACCCGTGTTTTGATCATAGAAAAAAAGTGCTTAGTTACATGATCTTAGTTCTCCTCAGAAAGCACTGTTCCTTTAAAATGAATAATTCAAAAAAGTCTGCAAGTAAATCTTCTCAAAACAAATTAAAAAAACTGAAAACATAATCAATCCATTTTTGAGAGAGATTTTCCTCATAAGCCCTAAGAAAAATATTTACTATATATTTCCCGATATTGCAATTTATATGCATTCCCTAAAAAAATTTTTAGCTAGCAAAAAAAACAAAAATCATAAAATCACTTAAAAAACTGACCTTTCATAATTTTGTTTTATAGAAAATGTATTCACAGATCGGCACATTGATTTTAAAATTTCTTTAAAAAAAACCACACAATCTGTGATAATACAACACAAAAAGAGTATTTCTAAAAAATGTGTTCCCCTCTGCCTTAAAACACCACTTGTCCAGAAACTCGACCAGAAATTATATTGAAATATATTTTTCATGGAATCAAATCACCAAAAATATTTTCATATTGCCAAAAAATCAAACACCTGTCTCCGCAAACATTGTCCCCCTCGTCTTTGAGATCGCATTTAAAAGAAATATAGATCAAATAAAAGGAAAGACAGGGTGGCGCAAAATGTTGTAGAGTGAATTATTGATAATTTTTTGTTCAATTTTTTTAAAAATGTTATTACAGGATTTTGTAATGGGGAATGTGAAATGGAACAATACATAATCGAGCAACGAACCAAAATCATCCAACTTTATTTTGAACATGAACGGTCCATTGTTTTAACAATTTGATAATGAGCATTGAAGCCCATTTCCAATTAAACGGTTTCATAAACAAGCAGAACTGCAGGATATGGGCTACAGAGAATCCAAGAGCATTTCATCAACGACAGTTACACCCACTTATGTGTACTGTTTGGTGCGGTGTGTCGTCTGAGAGGATCACTGGTCCAAATTCCTTCGAAAATAAAGACGGTGTTGCAGTTTCCATTAATAGTGCTCAATATCGGAAGATGTTGGGAAATTTTTAGGCCAGCTGTGGAAAACCACGATTTGGTTCCAACAAGATGAAACAACAGCGCATACTGCAAGGGACTTAATGGCTCCTAAATAATACAAAACGTTCATTTTGTGTCACCCCGTATAAGACCATATTTTTTTTGCTTTTGAAAACCAGCCATGCTCTTTTGTAGTTAATTGGTGCTTCAAAATGTTTCAGAAATTTTTTGGGGGAATAAATCACAATGAAGATCGCGTCCCATTCCTCCAATAAAAATCACGCGTTCTACTATGTTAACTTTAGGGATTTTTTTTACACACGGATAGGAAAACACAGCGTACACAAATTTTATATATAAAAATTCCTCTGTTTATATACTCTGTGGTATTAGGTAATTTCATTAATTTTTCGATTATTATTTGACTACTCGGGTAAATTGCATACTACTCGACGACTACTCGACGATTACATTTGATTTGTTTTTGTAACATAAGAACCAAAAATGTTCATTTGGTGATTTCTTCACCTCTACTTAATACATTTTTGGGGTTTTAAACATATTAGCCTCTTAACCTCTTCACGAATGTTTTTTCCATTATAGCTCAAAAATTGCTCAACTTATTTCAATAAAATTTGGTAACTAAAAATTAGTAAAATCTTTAGCAAAAAGAAGGTCGAAACAGAATGACGAATTCACAATGGATTCACAACGCATTACAATTTTTAATCTATACATTTTCAATTAGACTACACAGAACCCGACGGATCCATAACGGACTATTTTTAATACAATCTGAAAACCGAAAACAGTGACTCTGTCGTGGATCCGTCATTCTGTTTCCCGCAAGAATCTTTTAAAAGGTTGTTTTCTGCACCATAAAATCTAAATGAAAATATGAACTGTTTTGGATTAACTGACTAATAACAAAACTTTATGACTTGAGAAATTTTTCTGTACAACTATTTCTTTTTGGACTTTTTCTTTGAATCGATTTTAAAGAAAATTACCTTAATATCGTTCATTTATTGTAATCAACCTCACATAATTGATTTAAATGATATTGCTTCATAAATTTTCCAATTGAATTCGAAAGAAGAAAAAAAGATCAACAAAACTTTATAGTCATCCTGATTTTTGCCTTGTATCTCTTTCCCCTTCGTCCAATTTTGCTGAAATACAATACCCTAAATCGTGTTAAGGAATGATCATTCTAATTTCATTAAAATTAATCCATGTGTTTTTGAATTATCTTGCATATGGACAGATGAACGAGCATGCATAAATCGATATAAGCATAGATTAGTATACCTAGAGATTTCCAAGCCAAATGAGCAGCGCGATATACAGTATTGCTGTTGTAGGTGAACTTAAAGAAGAATGGATGAAAAGAGGTTTAATGTGAAAGAAAGAGAAGAATCTGTATTGTGTTGTGATATCACGGTACAAAAAGGATCAGTTGAATGCACGGTCGTTGGAAGTCTTTATGAAGGAAGTCTCCGATGATTATGATTCTATGCGTTACAAATGTAATGGACACAAAACTAATATATCCTATGGTAGGGCATTCAAATCATAGGCAATTTATGTTAATTCGGTAGATTGAATTTGTTTTTCAATGTAATTTGTTCTTATGAGAACAAAAATAAAAGAAATTGTTTTAAATCGTTGCGCTTGATGCCATTCATAATATAACTTGAGGGGCTTTTTTTTCTACACACTATTTGAAATCATTCATTGAAACGAACTGCATTTTTGATCTTGAAATTCTATCCACAAGAAGGTGATATTCCTTTTAGTTTTAATTTTATATATTTTTTTTTATTGTTTGTTATTATATAAATAGAAAAATATTATTTGTTTTAATATTTTGTTATCATTGACGTAGATAACTTCGAAAACATAACGTCACATGTATTTTCGTTGGATGGTATACAATTAAATTACGTGTCCAGGTGTAATTATAGAAAATAACTTCTTATAATTTGTACTTAGTTAAATTCCATATGCTTTATGAAAAAAAGGGATGAGTAACATGCAAAATAATGTATAAAGGTATTTAACAATTAAACTCTGTATAATTGAATAAATGTGCAAGTAGGCAGATGTTAAAGGGTTTGGTGCCATGAACCATATGTTCACTGAACGTGAGAACATTTTAAAATGTCCCTTACGAATACAGTAAGATATCTTTTTTAACGGTTTTCTTATTTTTACTTTAAAAAAACAATCCTTTGTAGAAGATATAAACGTTTCGTAATACAAATAATTGGAATTGAATGGTTTAGAATTTATACCAATAACATTTGTATTGTTTTAATGAATTTTAAATAAATGTTAGAGTGGTCTCGAGTCTATGCTTTGTTACTGGTATAACTGGTGAGCAGGTTCGACTCAAGTTTTATGGCAATTCGTCCACGTTAGTATTTTTGATACCTCTCATAAATTTAAGGTTCCCATTTTAAAATTGGTATTGCTGCAATTTATTATTCTTGTTGAGCCATTGTGTATTTCTTTGAAAATCTTATACTTTTCAAGTTTTAAGGAGACTTTATGCATTCGTTTTTAGATTTATAAATTAGATATCTTTTGTATATTTGTATGTCCTCCTAGTCGCTGGAACGTTTCTGCCACTATTTGGCAATATGTTATTAAGTAGCTGTTATGTGGCGAATATTCCAATTAGGATTAGAAAAAGTTCTTGTTTTAATTTTTATTTATTTATTTTTTGAAGTTTTAGTTTAAGTTTCTGTATCACTGTTTAAATTTGCATATGCTTCAAGGACCATAATGGAGATAGATTCCGTAGTCCTTATAATATGTTAATTATGATTTAAGAGTCAGGGGTGGAATTGTGTAACTTGTTTTCGATCAAATCGTATCGAAAGGGCATAGGAATTGCAATGTATTTTCGATACGATTTACTATCAATCGAATTACACGATTCTAGAATTTCTTGTATCGTTGGGAGAAAAAAACGCAGAAAATTCTACATTCTCGGTCAAAATTTTCTAGAAATAAATAAGACAATTTTGAGAGGTTGAAATTCCTTTTTATGTAAAGAACGCAGAAAATTCTGACCAGCTTCGAAAACTGATATAAAATGCAGAATTTCTTTTTGAGAAAGAAAAATACTATTATATATTTCGCAATTTTAAATTAGTTACACATTTTATTAATATTTAAAACTTTTTGAAAAATTATCAATTATTCTAAAATATATTTAATAATTTTATTTTTAATTTTTTTTATAGCTGAAGTTATGGTCAACGACAGTCCAGTTCATATAACACTTTGTGATACCGCTGGTCAAGATACACTCGATCCACTACGAGAACTTTCATATCCCGATAGTGATGTTTTTCTATTGTGTTTTTCAATAGTTAAACCAGAAACATTTCATTCAATTAAAACAAAATGGGCACCAAAATTTTCCAAAACGAAAGCATCACTTATACTTGTTGGTACACAAGCCGATTTACGAAATGATTCGATTGCAGTGAATAAGTTACAGGTAAAACTATTTAAATTTTATATTTCCTTAAAATCTAATTATTTCAACTCTATTTCTGTTTTTTTTTAGATGCAAGGTGAAAAACCAATCTCATTTAGTGATGCTTGGGATTTAGCAAATTCAATTGGAGCCAAATATATTGAAACATCATCTTTTACACAAGTAATAACAATTTGGATGTCAATTTTTTTTTTTCGAAAATTAAATATTTTCTTTTTTTTATCTTCTAATAGGAAAAAGTTAAAGACGTATTTGATACTGCAATTTGGGATACACTTTTACCAAATCAATTGCCACCGACACCGCCTCTATGGAAGAAGCTTTTATGCCTCGCATAGAAGACATCGTGAATTTTATCAAACAAAATAGAAAAACAATATTTGTTATATAATTTCATTTTGTTTTTTTAATTAGGTTTCTTTTTTTTGAGTATATTTTATATTTTAATTGAAATCGACTGAATACTTAATGAGTTCTTGTTATTTCTAAAAATAAAAAAAAAAACAAACAAAATATTATTATTAAAATTAACGCATTATGAATAAGTGAAATACAATCTTTTTTTTTTGCTCTTTATCATCTATTTGATATTGTATTTATGAAGATCAACTTCATATTTAATTAATTGTATTTTCTTTATATTGTATACTGTTAAATGTTTAAGTTTAATTGAGAGTAAATTAATTTCAAGAAAATTGTTCACACTGATGATATATATATATAATAAAAAAATGTATATATTTTTTTTATCACATATAATTTCCAAATTTGTTTTTCTTTTGAAATTACTCCCACTTTTGATGAATGGAAAAAAAAACATTCCTACAGGTATAAAAACCAAGGGTTCTACTATGGACGGGAAATCCTAAACACCTGAAGAAAATATAGAATTGCCCCAACCGAGATTTGAACTCCAGACTATTTTATCTCACTTTTTCAATAATTTCAGTTTCATCTATTCTCAACATATAAATTTGGATCATTTTTTAAAAATAAGAATACTTTTTAAAAATTCATATATTTTAGATTATTCGATTATATTTATTTTCTTCTCATCTTATTACTTTAAAGCTAAAAAGCCATTTATATCAAATACATACAGTATCGCATTATATTGCAACGATAAAAATTATTATATTTATTAAATCAACTAAAAATTTCCGAAAACTTCCTTACTCGGTGTTGAAATACCACAAGCTTCTTCATATCCCTTTTTTGAATCTTTCTTGCTATGTCGTTCTTTCTTTTCATGCTTATCTTTATCCTTTTTCTTATGAGATGTTTCTTTCTTGTGTTTTTCTTTAATCGATTTAATCGGTGTTCCTAATAAATCCGGTTCATTTTCTTCATTGTTATTCTCCTTCTTATGATGATGATGATCTTTACGATCTCGATGTTTTTTCTTATCTTTTTTACTACTATGATCTTTAATTTTCTTTACTTTATCATCATTTTGTTTAGATGAATTTCCACTTCTTAAATGTAATAAATTGATATTGTCATCAAGTCTTTTGGAATTTCTAATTTTATTAGAATCCTCGCTGACCAATGGTCTATATAAAAAAAATTGAATAATAAAAAATATGTATATATGATAAATATAATGTAATTTACATTTCTAAATCGATATCTAATGCTCGATGTGGATCATTTATATCATATTTTGAATCTTTATCTTCTGTATCTGAGAGTTCAGCACCTTCTGGCATTTCTGCAACTGTATTAACAACATGTAGGGGTTTCGGTTCTAATATAAATTAAATATAATAATAAGAATAATTTGAAATAAATTTTGTTAATTTTCAAGTAATTACCATCTCCTTCGGACTCCGTTGAACTATAAGTAATTTTATGTTTTGATTTTTTACTTTTCTTAGTCTTTTTGATCTTCTTTTTAGAATTCTTTTGTTCATCTATTAGATATTTATCTGATCTTTTCGTGGCTAAATTGAAAATAATACGTACAGGGGTGGGCATAATTATTTTTACACTTGAAATTTTTTTCTTGGAGATTTAGCCATGATATGTTTAAAATGCAAAAACTAAAAAAAGTGGCGAAAGCGGATGGAGATTTTTTATACACAGCAGTATAAACTTTTATTGGCGTAGGGCATAAGTATTTTTACACACAGTACAAGTGTCGGAAATCGTCTGTTTTGGTCAGTATGGTCCGTTTACTGAATGAAATTATTGAAGGAAATTATTTTTTAATATTTAATCTTTAGTATTTAAAAAAAAAAATTGTTGTAAAAACTTTCAAAATGGTGAAAAGAAGGGAAATCAATGTGGAAGACCGCGCGACCGTTGTAACGTAGTTTGGGTGTGAAATTTCTGCTACTAAAACTGTGGAAACTTATCAGATTTCATGGTAGACTATTTGTCTACTATTAGAGAAAAAGAAAGAGTTAGAAACATTTAAAAAATCAAAAGGATTTGCAGAAATAGAGTCACAAGTGACCACGAAGACGGGCGTCTTGTCGGTTCTATTCAAAAAACTCGTCTACTGCTCCATATAAAGTAGCCGTAAATTCAAATTAGGTAGCTGGAAGACACACAAGTAAATGGACCATACCTAGAAGATGCACCAAAACCGAATTAAAGACCTATGTTACCCGGAATATGCCATACACTTCTGTCGCAAACAAAGTAAAGTGCGTCAACTTCTCCAAAGAGCATAAGGACACGGCTGTGGTGTTTTTGAGGAGCGTATTATGGATTGATGCGAGTGCTTTCATATTCCATGAATACTCTGGTAAATCCTCTGCTTCCTCCAAAACACCACAGCCGAGTGCTTATGCTCTTCGGAGAAGTTGACGCACTTTACTTTGTTTGCGACAGAAGTGTATGGCATATTCCGGGTAACATAGGTCTTTAATTCGGTTTTGGTGCATCTTCTAGGTATGGTCCATTTACTTGTGTGTCTTCCAGCTACCTAATTTGAATTTACGGCTACTTTATATGGAGCAGTAGACGAGTTTTTTGAATAGAACCGACAAGACGCCCGTCTTCGTGGTCACTTGTGACTCTATTTCTGCAAATCCTTTTGATTTTTTAAGTGTTTCTAACTCTTTCTTTTTCTCTAATAGTAGACAAATAGTCTACCATGAAATCTGATAAGTTTCCACAGTTTTAGTAGCAGAAATTTCACACCCAAACTACGTTACAACGGTCGCGCGGTCTTCCACATTGATTTCCCTTCTTTTCACCATTTTGAAAGTTTTTACAACAATTTTTTTTTTTAAATACTAAAGATTAAATATTAAAAAATAATTTCCTTCAATAATTTCATTCAGTAAACGGACCATACTGACCAAAACAGACGATTTCCGACACTTGTACTGTGTGTAAAAATACTTATGCCCTACGCCAATAAAAGTTTATACTGCTGCGTATAAAAAATCTCCATCCGTTTTCGCCATTTTTTTTTGTTTTTGCATTTTAAACATATCATAGCTAAATCTCGAAGAAAAATATTTTGTAAATTCTAATTACAACCTAATAAAATCGGCATGCAAAGAAACGTTTTTCAAGAAATTTCAAGTGTAAAAATAATTATGCCCACCCCTGTATATAAATTTGGTTTTATAGAATTATTTTGCATTTTACTTACAATGTATTTGTAAGGGAATATCTAGTGCTAATTCCGCAATCGGTATATCTTCACATCCGTCAATATTTAATGTATCATTACCAGATTTCTTTTTGTAATCTGACTTTAAATAATGAGGATTATTACTTTGCTCCAATATTCTTGCTTCCCTTCTTTTGTCAATTTCTTCTTTTGAAAGTTCTTCACTTTTCTTCTTTTGATTAATATTATTATTATTATTATTTGAATTATCATTCGAAATAAATAATTCATTTTGTTCATCTTGACTAGATGAACTACTATCCTCGGGTGGTGTATTAATCCA
Source organism: Xylophagus ater (assembly GCA_963422695.1). Lineage (NCBI taxonomy): Eukaryota > Metazoa > Arthropoda > Insecta > Diptera > Xylophagidae > Xylophagus > Xylophagus ater. Next base: position 8,869,086 of record OY730478.1, read on the forward strand.
TTCATCCAAATTTAAACCGTCTGGTATTTGAACCTTCCTCTGAGCTTTTGATGCTACAGGATTAAGATCACCAGTAAATAGTAAAGCCATTTCTTGTACTATTTCAATTGCCATAGTTGGAATTGGGGCTTCTTCTACAACTGGCACATCTGATATAATATCATTCGTATGATTAACTGTATCAGACACTGAAAATTGTGACTGTAACATTTCAATTAGTACATATGCCGAATTTGCTCTTTCTTGTACTTCAATGTCACTAGAACTAATAAAAGGAGAAAGTTGTTCTAACACTTGATCACAGAGCTATAAAATCATATCATTATTACTATATGGTTGAAATATGTATTTTACCAAAATTTACTTTTATTATCCCTTTCACATCACGTTTTTCTAAGCATGCTGTTACCAGTCTTGTAAATAATTTCACTATATTCTGTACAAAAACTCCTTTAATATGTCCCGGAAGTGGTCGGGATCTAAGTAATATATTTAAAGTACGTTCCGGATTATCTAATTCACTGAAAATTGAGAAAAATTATAAAAATCTTGAATTGAAAAACCATTCAACAAAAAAAAAATACCTTGCGAACTCGCCTACAATCCAAGCAGCCGCATATAAAACTTCATACATTGAATTACTTTGAGTAGAAATTGGAAATGTATCTAGAAGTGATGTCATTTCAGCAACGGCAAAAGGACGAACTGCTTGCACACGAATAGATACATCTAATAATTGTGTTGCAATTACCCCTCCTATAAAAAATATAATGTAAATCATGTTCATATGATAACATAAAAACAATATACCATGTTTAGAGCCACTTTCCAATTGTATTAGTTCTACCAGTACTGTTAAATACCATTCAAAATTGGTAACATACTGGTATGAACCTTGTGAACAAATTTCAATAACTTTAAAGAGTAATTCATCACGATATGCAGAACCTTCAGCTCTTTCCATATGTCCTAGCAGTCTTTTGCAAATTTCCATGAGATTCTTTTTCGATACCATTCCATATAAAAGATCCAATGCACGTAATCGAATCGATTCATCTTTATCATCTAAACAAGCCAAAATCAAATCCTTATGAGCTTGAACACTTTTCGGATGAGTTTTAAGAATTTTCGACATTGCCAAAAGTCCTAAATATTTTACTGTAATATAAGAAAATAATAATTAATATGAATTATTATAATAATAAGATGAATCTCTTACAATTTTGATCTGAATCTTCAATTAATATTCGTAATTTTTGTACACAAAGTTGAATTGAGGCACTATGATTTGGCATACCGCTGCTTATACTAATCAATACCGCAATTACTGTGTTAATACACTCATATAAAAGACTCATAGCCGATGTACTGTTGTTGGTTAATTAAGAAAAATATTTTTTAATAATTCAACATTTTTTTTTTTTTGTTAGGTAATATATTCAAACAAAAGTATTTTCATTTTTTTGTTTGAATTCACCTAAAATATTGAACAAATGAAAATGAATGACACTTGCCTATGAATTAAATTTGTGAGGGGTTCTATTAATTTCTTTCCTAGCCGGGGTTCTAAAGGGGTTAAAGCGCCAAACTGAAATTTAAGAAAAATGATAATTACTACTAATAATTAGCCTTTTCTATCATAAATATCATTTTAAAATAAGCGACGAGCTACTTTACAATAAATTACTTAAAGAATATTTTTTTTTTAGATTATTGTGATGCTTCTTTGCAAATAAAAGAAAGTCATACAATTTACAGCATAGAAAATAATCAATAATAAATAGCGAAAGAGATTTCCTTCACACATGAAATATGAAAATAAAATATAATCTCGAAAAAACCTTGAAATTATATCTAGCAATGGTTGAGTTAATCTTTTCCCCAGTGCCGGTTCAATAGCTGTAAGGCTTGCAAACTTTTCGTAAAGACATATATTATATTGACACGAAATTGATAACACAAGAAATACAAAATTTGTTTTTTTTTATTTGTTTTACTTACCAATTTGATTATTTTTATTAACATCCAATTATTTGTTGATGTTGTCATTAATTTAAAGAATATTGGTGCTAGCGACAAATAATTTTTCGGATTCTTACGTGCTAATTCGCATATAACATTAACAGCAGCAGATTGGACACCTAAATTAAAAAAAAATTCCATTTTAATGATATAATATGTAATAAAAATTATGAAAGAAAATTAACCTGGATCAGGATCTTCGAGTTTTTCTTTTAATTTTGGAAATGCAGGTCTTAATGCTTCCGGATAACGAAGGAAGACTTTATACATCATTAGGACGGCTTTCATTCGTAAATAAGGTTTAGTAGAGCTCATCTAAAATAAGAAAAAAATGAATAATTAAAGAAAGAAATAGTATTGAAAGAGAAATCTTATTTTTACCAATGTCATGATATCATTTGCTAGATCTCGTGATAAATCTGCAGAAATAAAACAACTAAGACCACTAAGGGCAACGCCAGCATCATATTGAGTTTGGGAATTCAAATCTTTCCGTATCATATTTGTGGTGAGCATTAGCAACTGTAAAAAAATATATGTAATTAGAATTATTATTTTTTGTTTAAATTAAAAATGAAAAAAAAAACAAGACAGACTTCACTATCCGGATGAAAGCATTGGCTTGCAGCTAAATAACCAACTCGTTTACAAGTGAATTTTGATGAGCTCATCACTTCAATGATATTGAATCCAGCCCAGGATATGTCATAGCCAAGCATTTGAATCTTAAAACAGAAATTTATTTTAAGTTATTATAAAAAAACAATAGAAACTTGTAAAGTGGGTCAATAGCTCTTAAATAACTTTTTTTTTCTTTTAAAAGGATCTATTGAAATATGTTATTTTTATACTTACATATGTCAGCTTTGATACAGCATTGCACTTAACATTGATGTTATCTTGCCGTAATTCTTGTTTAATCTCTTCAATGCATTGCGCGATATATTTGGCCTAATAAATTAGAAATGTATAATTTTATAAGAAAAAATTGAACGCAATTAAAAGTAGTGTATTTAATGAAATCATAAATTTTATGGTCTGTTGCTTTAAAAAATATAATTGGTATTAAAAATATGAAAAAATCAATTAAAAATCCATATATGTATGGCGTATATGAGATAATGATAGGGAAACTATATAAGTATATAGAAATACAAATTCAAAAGATTCCTCAATTTTCAAATAATTCCAAAAAAGAAAATTTCTAATAATTTTTCCACCCACAAATCTTGATACCCTTTTTTGTAGCAATTTCTTTTTCAAAGTAAAATGACAAAAGATAAATATATAATCAACATAAAATGTTTATAATCATACTTAAAAATCTATTAAAAGGGGAGGTTTAAAGGGTTTCCATTAAATATACTGTTTTTTTTTTGTTTAATTTAATTAAATTTAATTACCTCATTGTCTTTGTTGTTGCGAATTCCACGAACAAGATCTGTCAAATTTTTGTCAAACATTCTTTCGAAATTTCCCTTCACTTTTTTTAAAGCCATTTTTTTCTTCAACTTTTATTTTATCTTAACATGAAAAACTTTAATATACAAAACCGCACTCGAATTAAAACTAATTTAATATGAACTAGAAATTGTTTTGTTTGAAAATTGTTAAAAATTCTGATAGAAAATCTCGAATAACATACAATCTGTCAAAAACACTTTTCGGCCGGCCACGTAAAAATTCATTCGCAACGTATATATGGAGGATTGAAAGATCGAGTTCAAATTAAGTTGAAATTTTAAATCACGTATATATGCGTAGAATATCTTATGGCATATATACCTTAGAAAATTGTGTCCAAATGTAGTTGATAATACAAACAAATAGCAAAAATTAACGAAATATTATATCAAACAAATAGAAATCGTAAAACAAAAAAAAAGTATAAAAAATGAAATTAATTCAATTTGGATTCGATCGGCGTATACATGAAGAGCTTATTGTATTACCAGATTAAATAAATACTGTCATAATCTAGTACTGCATTACTATTTGGTTTAGTCCATTGGATTTAGTTAAAAAGGCACAATTAAAAAAATAACGTAATTTTAAAAAATTTATTTTATCAGAAATTTACAATTATCAATTTGTAATTTTACAAAAATTATTCATAACAATTGAGTACAAATAGTTTGTTATAAGTTGTTCAAGTTTTATAAGTTGTTTATATAAAATATTAATTCTATTGTGTTGAAAGGACATCTTGTTGTGTTTTTTTAAACTTAAATTATATTATTAGTTATTTGTTTATTTTCTAAATAAAAATCCAGCGATTTCCAGCCCGTCGTTAAATCTTCCCATTTGAATTACCATTGGTTGTGGCTGGTGGTGTATTTTGCGATATGAAATTCAGTAAATCCATTTGAGTTACAATAGAGGTAAGATTTTCTTTAGTTTCTCCGTTTTCTTCAACTGTAATAAATATCATAAATACATTTTTTAAAATTTAAATTAATAAATATTTTGCTTACCTTTTTCAACAATCAAAACAAAGGTTTCCACTTCCAAAATACGTCCGATTTTACCTAAATTTGTACCTGTTGGTACTTTTATGTATTTTTTATAAAGACCCTTTATTGCTGGATCTTGTAATTTCAAATTCATAGTTACGATTTGATTCATTAAATTCGCCAGAGTAACAGCTCCCTTGAGTTTGCTAGAAACATAAATTAGTTTCAGATAAAATTGTACAAACTCGAAAAATGTATTTCTTACCCGTTATCGTCAATGACAGATATTTCACTTATATTATTTGTTTTCAAGATTCCGATAGCTTCTTGGCACGTTACCGATGGGGAAATTGTTAATGGTTTTTTTAAGTTCAATTCTTCTACTGCATGATCCCACCACCAATGTTCGTTTATATTAACTGGTTTTTGGAAATTTCTTGCTTCCATCCAATTATCTGAGACGAATTTCGTAATATAGTTTCGTATGCTATCGGGTAAAAGAACAACACATTTTTGTCCTTCTTTCAAATCTTTTGCAACATGTAGAGCAGCCGACATTGCTGCTCCACTACTGCCACCGCATAATAAACCTTCTTCTTTAATTAGTCTTCTGGCCATTAAAAATGATTCTTGATCAGATACTTTTATCCATTTATCAACAACAGAACGATCCAATACGGTCGGAATAAAATCATAACCAATTCCTTCGACTTCATAATATGTAACATCAGTTTTGTTCATTTCATCGGGAAGTGCTAATATCGAACCGTGGGGATCAACAGCAACTATTTGACAACTTGGTAGTTCTTCTTTGATTTTTCTACCAACACCAGTAACAGTACCACCAGTGCCAGCACCCATTACAATTACATCAACATCATTTTCACATTGCCATAATATTTCTGAACCAGTTCCATCATAATGAGATAATGGATTTCCAGCATTCTTATATTGATTAAGAATAATTGAATTTTTGATCTCTTTATTTAATCTTTGAGCAACTAATATTAAACCTTCCTCATCATCAAATGCCGCTTCAATAGGAGTTCGGATAATTTTTGCACCCAATACACGTAATGTGGCAACTTTTTCATTTGACATTTTATCTGGCATTACAATAATGCATTTATATCCTTTAACTGCACAAGCCATAGCAATACCGATTCCTGTATTTCCTGATGTTGGTTCAATAACTGTATAATCATGATCATGATTTAAAAGTCCCATTTTTTCAGCATCTTCTACCATTCTATAGCCGATTCGATCTTTAACAGATCCTCCAGGATTAAGAAATTCACATTTTACATCTAAAAATAAATAAATGGAAATCATAGATAATTGAGGTACTGGATAAAGTGACTTTATCTAAGAAATCCTAACTTTAATAATAACTTACACATATCACATTCGATTCCTTCTGATTGTGGAATAGTATTTAATTTAATCATAGGAGAATGTCCGATTGCATGAAGAATATTTGGTAAGATTTTTGGACGTTCGCCACTGGAAAATGATTTTAAAAAAAGATTATAAAAAATCGGAACTAAATACTAATAGTACATGAAGTTGACAAAAAAAAAAACAAGAAACGGAACTCTGACATTATTTGATAACAAAATAAATATTATATCTATATTTAAATCACAACCAAACCCACAAAAGTAGAGTGATAATTATGTTATCAATTTAATTGCTTCTTCAAATTTTTTTATTAATTTTTTATTATAAATATTACTTACTATGGGACCACAGTATGTGGGGTTTCCTGATGTTTTTTTAATTCCCATGTGCATTTTGATGGACACCCGGGATGTACAAAATATGATGGTAATTTCTTATTATTTCCATGTGAACATGGATTTTGTTGAGAATCTGGCATATTTTTTTTTTTTGTCTTTAAAGTTAATATTTTGCTTTAGGAGATTCGATTTCTAAAAAATTGTTGCTGTGTTGTCTTATCAATGGAAGAGAAAAAAAAATAGTAATCTTTTAATAAAATTAACCAATATGACATCAACGAAATTCAATTACATATTACGAATTTAATATTTTTAAAAGAAAACAAAAGATCTATATTTACAGACGTAATTGATATTAAACAATCACATCATAATATTTTATGGTTTATTTTTCTTATGATTGAGTTTCAAGTGCGTTTCATATTCGAATAATAATTTTTAAAAATATATATATTTTTTTTAGGTAATTGATTAATACATTTTTACATTAAATCGGATAACAAGATTATAGCATTTATTAGAGAATGGAAAATCCCAGAAAAAATTCAATCAAACCATTTTTAATTTGATAAATGATCTTTCAATTGAATCAAATTAGAAAACTCTGCTTTTTGGTCCAAGATCATTGCAATTTTTGATGAAGATAAATGACAAAAATTGTTTACGGAATATTTTCAAAATTATCAAAATTAGAATAGTTTTTTCGAATATTATAAAAATTCATTATGAAACCTAAAAGAAAAATATGAAAAATAATTTTAATGTAAATTTTTTATATAAATAAATTATATAATAAGTAAATAAGTTTTAAAAATTCTAAATTTTTATAACTATTTATACCTAATAGTTTAAAGATCAATTATCGCTTAAATGTAAATTAAATTATTTTCATTTTAATATCGAATGAAACGATTTTACCAATATTCTATTCTATTCTATTTATAAAATGCGTTACTAAGTGCCTATGATTTTCAGGTGCCTGAAGGCAAGAAAAACTGTTCTTCTGAAAATTAACCTAATATGAGTTGAACTTCATTATTTCCTACAAGGAACCAAAAAAAAGGATCATCCTAATACTAAATGAAATAGAATGAATTCAAATAGAGGTACAGGTAAAGTTTTTTGAAAAATTATTTTGGTGGAATATGAAATAAATATAAATTTAAAAAAATGAGTACGAATTGTGGCGGGAATTTTGTTTGAAATCTGACTAGACGGACTAGGAATACGAAATAAAAAGGTTTGTTTGTTTAATATATTTTTAGGTTTTTATTTTACCTGATGATAAAAATATAAAAAAAACAATATATGGTACACTGGAAGGAAATATGTTCAGACTATCTGCTTTGTCATGTTTTCCCCATAAATTTTGTCAAAAATGAGACATTAGAAATGTCTCTAAAAGATTTCCAATATCAATAAATATGTTACATAAAATTTGTCATACATCTTTGTACTAAAGTCATCCCTATTATTTAACGCTATCTGAGTGGACATTTTCGACAAAACTAATGCGAGAACATATGACAAAAACGGTTAGTCTGAAGGTATCTTTAGCTATTTCCTATGTTTTGTCGAATTTTTATGCATTTTATTTCTATAGTAGTATTTTTTCTTTACGTCTTTGAAGATACTGTAAGATAAACTATAAGGTGCTATAACTAAACACTAAGCACGTATTATTTCTAATATTACTAACCAATTTTTATATAAATAGTTTAAAGAAATATAATATTCCATTACGTTTTATTAAATATGAATTTTACTTCGGAAATATTAGACTTTTTAATAATATTATTATTGTTATTATTTAAATTATAATTTTACAAAAGTTAAATAAGTAATTATATTTTTTATATAATTATTGATAATTTCCATTCAAAATATGTATTTAGTAAATAAAAAACAAGTGTTTCCCAAGTAAACATGAATGGCCACGTTCTATTGAATAAAATTAAAATAATATCAGAAAAGAATCGGTACAACAGGTACCTAATTTTTATTCTTATTCAATTCTGATGAAAATAGATTTTCAATAGAAAAAAAGAAAACTTCTTATATTTTATTTATACACGAAACATGAAATTTTTTTTTCTTTTTTTTTAGATGACATCCACTTTAATTAACTTTCTTGACAATCGAATTTGAACTCAATATTTTCATTAAATTGAATACTTTTTTGTATGAAAATTTTAGTATTTCATAAATAAAATCACACTATTTATATTAATTAACCTACCAAATATAATATTTTATTAATTATTCACAATTTTCTGATAATTTTCATTCAAATTATACAAATTATTAACTAAAAAAAAATGATTGAACACTTTCAAAAAACGAAACACTCGAAAGGAACACAAGTTTAAAACTGGTCACTCAAAAGACCTCTCGAACTAGTTATATAGTATCGACGCCGAACAAAATCATTATATTTTTTTAATATTATAATATTTCTAATATTTGTTATCTCTCAAAAAACCACAAAATATTTACTTACTTTGTTTTTAACACGAGGTAAACTCTGTTCTTTTTTTCTTGATGTAATATCAATTTAACACCGGTTCTGGAGGAAACATGTGGTAAATCAATATGCTAGAAACTTTGTGTATTACAAGATGGACTGGCAACAAATGTATACCATTCGAAATACATACATAACATTCTATGCAACTAAAATTTGAGTGATTTTTTGAGTGAAATTTTGCTAGATATCAGTGACGGCAGCAGAATTGCCTATGATCAACGTGAATGAAAGATTACGCTTTCCCATATTTCAAACTAGGGTTTTTTTTCTGCGTACCTCTACGTCACCCATGAAATACTTTGTTTGTATGAAAAATCACGATTATTTTTTTTGAAAGAAAATCTTACTTGATGCCATAAAAATATGAAAGTAAAAATTCAAAATGGCCGATATGCGCAATCTTTAAAATTAAACAATTCTTTAATGAGACAACAATATTTTTAGAAAACTAAAGATAAGAAAAATACTTTCTTGGCAAGCATTAGTTAAAACCGTTGACTGGAAAAGAATATTGTATCAAGTCCAGCTATGGCCAAACATTATTTTTTTCTAATTTCTTTTTTGTTAAGTAAAAACAAACTTAACAAATTATAAAATGTTTTATTTATAGCCATTGGCACAGGGGCTTCTATTCAAATTAAATTATAATAAAAGTAGGACACACGTGTAAGTTCCTTTTTTCGATAAAAAAAAAAATAATTTAATACGCATTTTGTGTGAGAAAATATTTTTGAAAGTTCAAATTAAATCCATTTATCAAAAGAATTTATAAAAAATGAAATCACTATCATTTTAACTATATTTTGCGGTTACCATAAACCGCATACGCAGTCGAATATTTCAAAATAGATAATTGTAACCGAAATTTGAACTTTAGTGTTTTCAAAAATAATTAAATGTTAACTTAAAAAATAATTAAATAATAAGTATTCTAGTTTTCTGTATGAAAATATATTTAATTTTTTAATAAATTTACAATGAAAATAAAATTACTCTGACTGTCATATAAATAGTACAAAACATTGCTACAAAGAATGATAATGCTCGTGCTGGTTGCGGTACAACATAAACTGCATACACAATAGTATGGAGAATACGTGAAATAGCTACAGCTCTAAATAAATTGATCGCCAAAAATGCATCAGGATTTGTTAAAACATATAAAATTCCAATGAATAAGAATGGCAGGATATTCTCAAGATCATTACGATGTGCTCTAAAAAATTTAAAATATTAATAATTTTATAAAATTTTTTCTTTATTAAAATAGAAATTATACAAACCTTCGTACACGCTCAACATCGTTATCATCAAATTTTACCTTTTCCTTTTTAGAGGGAAGATCTTCTGGATTTGCAAAAGTCTAAAATTTATGAAAGATTTTTAATTTTAATAATCATTTTTAATGTACAAAAGGATTATTCTGAAATTTAATAGTTCTTAGAAAATAAACGTCTTTAAATGATTTAAGGATAAAATCAGCTTAAGTTTATTAGTCTTCAAATTATTTCTGCTGAAATTCGGGGAAATCAGGAGTTTGCTAATTACTGAATTAGGTCAAGCCAAGTTAATTATTTTGAGAATTTCCATGTAGTTCAAATTTTCAATTTTGCTTAAAAATGGCTAAAAGTGTTAAAAGAATGCATTGTCATCGTGTTCTGAAAGTTTGAAATGTCTGGCTAGTCGGAAAGTTAGTTAAAAATCGATTTCAAGATTTGTACTGGACAAACAAACAAGAAAGTGAGTTAATAAAAACTTTGTAAAATATAACATGCCCTGGAGCTGATTATTTTCGCAAACTTACAAAGATGAATTTTTCATTTTTGACAAATGCAATTTTGAATTTATTTTAACGGTTTTTTTTTGGAATCGAATACCAAAAACTATTAAATTGCATATCAATTTTAGATACGGATAAAAAGTCTAACTAATAAGTATTAAAATTGTCCAATATTTTAATAAGCAATTTGAATTAATTATTTGACCATCTAAAAACTAAATAATAATAAGATTAAATAAATATAATAAGAATTTGAAAAAATCGAATTATTCAACAGGTTCACCGAAATTAAAATGATTCTGGCAAGACTAAAATCAATTTACTTGAAGAAAAACATTTTCAATACATTCGACCCGATCAATCTCTATTTTTTTATTTTTCTTTATTTATAGAACGATAACAATAATTTTCATAAATGTTTTCAATTTCTGAGCATTCCAGCCGGCTTTTTGATAACGCTTAAGATATGACTATTTTTTCTATTTAACAAAAAAAAAACAAAAACATGTCAACCACAAATTGATTATTATCAAAAAAAATGTTCACGAATTTTTGCAAAGTCATAATGCAGAATTAAAAAAGCAATTAAATATATTTACATTGTTCTTGAAACGTTGTCGTCCAGTTAAAATAACCATTCCAAAAGTTTTCAGTACCAAAATTGCTGACCAAAATGCGAATGATTTAAAAACTGGATTATCGAATGATAATAATTCAAATCCAGACATTTTATATGTTTTATTATTTAATATATAACAAAAAAAAATTAGGAAATTGATACACCAACTTTGACGGATTGAATAAAACTATTGAATGTAATTCCAAAGTAATTACGAAAGAGTTACTTATAAATTACATGTATAAAAAAAGGGGGAGACATACATAATTATGCTTACCTTAACACAGGGTCTACATTAGCTGTTATTTCTGGTATACCAGCTGGCTTACCAGAAATAAAATACTACCAGTTTTTTTTACGCGGGCCAATACTGGTATGCCAATTCAGTATCTGTAATGCCGTTGAATAAAGAACAGAAAATAAAAATAAACAAAATATTGGCTTTAAAGTGTCGAATTCAATTCTGTGGCAAATATCTTCCCATGCCCTTTTTTTAAAATCAATCCTATACCAGAAAAATTGGTATACCAGGGTGGTCTACACTAGCTTTTTAGCAACCAATTTTGCTGGTATACCAGAAATAAAAGCTAATGTAGACCCTGTGTAAGAGAATTTCATGGTGGGGAAAAACATAATTGCTGACAAGTCATTTTCTAAAATTACGTTTATCCTATTTAATTTAATTGTATTTACCTTTGTACCAAAATGTTAGTTAATAACGACTTTATCAATATTTTAATTACATAAACTTGCTGACCAATAAGGAAATGCTTTACTCTTTACAGGTAAAAAAAAAAAACCGGTAAACTATTTATAAATGATTAAATTTAATTAATTTGGATTTTAGAATTACCATCTTAAAATGTATGATTGCATACAATTAAAAAAAAAAAATTAATCACATGATATTCAAATTTTTATTGCGTTGTCATTGTAGTTAATCTTACTTAATAGAAAAGTGGAATTTCTACCGATTCTATCGGAACAGATGACTTTATAAATGGACCAAAACATATCTACAAAATTCTACGATATATTTACCTTTGTTTTAAATCGTTGTATTGCTGTTAATATCGCCATTCCAAAAGTTTTGATTACCAAAATTGCTGACCAATAAGCAAATGATTTAAACACGGGATTATCAAAAGATAATAAATCTAGATTCGACATTTTTATAAGAAAATTCAAAATTAACAAGCAAAAAGAAAAACAGAAAATTGACCACAACAATTTAATAACTCAAACCAAACTGAATTAAAATATTTTTAAGTAAATTAATTGACAAAGTTGAAATATTTATTTTGGAATATAAATAACAATAAGTTATCTCAAGAGAGAGAGAAAGAGTTCCAACGAGATAGTGTGTATCAAAAACCAACACCCATCCAACTTACTTAAGCCGAAGTCAACTGATAGTCAAAAAGTAGATAAATTAGAAACCATTTTTTAGTGATATTGAATTGACGATTACACCACTCCCAAAAATACCGTCTTCTACACAGGTAGTGTTGAATTCAATATGGTGAGATCGAACTTTAGAAATTGATTAAAATTTTAAAATTTCCACAAAGCTTTGCAAGAAAGCTTTTCATTTGAACTGCGTCTGAATTCTAAACCATTTAAAAAATAGATATAGCGCCCTAGAGATATGTTTTCTTTTTACGATTCTAAAGGTGCTTTCAAGTTATCTATTTTGTCATATGTCTTCCCAGACATTAGTAATGTCATTGGCCATATATCGTTGTAGCAATGTGTTCTCTATGAGTTCATACAATCTGAGTGGATATTTTTAACAAAGTTTATACATATAAAGAAATATGTGGCTAAAGACACCTAAAATTTAGATTCTAAATAAAAAATGCACAATTCAAAATCTTAATATATATAAATGCAACAGTGCTACTCCTCCGTGCCACTATACCGATTTTATATGCGTATTATCCAACTTAGAAAATGCGGTACTGTTTGTAAGAATTGGTCAAGCCGTATTGAAATGAATGATGATCGTCTTTACAAGGTTTTATATATTTTATAATAAAAATTTGCATTTAAATTTAAACGCATGCATGCGTATACAAAATCCTTCAGAAATTGTACATATTATTAAATTTAAAAATCTAAGGTTTTCTTAAGTCTTCATTATTAATTAATTACTACTAATTAAAATGCATTGTAAAAATATTAGTAATAACAAACTCTACATATTAATATTCTCGGTTATCGAACCATTGCCAAGTAGGATTTTTTGTGTTATCAACAATATAAGATTTACATCTATTATTAAGCCTAAAAATTAATAAAAATTATTATTATTATTGTATTTAGAATAGTTTTTCTATACTATACTATATACCAAGTTAAACAATTAATTATCGGATGTTCTTTACGAAAGCATTTCGGTCTTAAAATATTAAAATATGTTGCACCAATTTTGTTCGAAAGAAATGTATTTGCTTTTTTGAGACAAATATAAAATTCCCGATCACAACTACAATGTGATCTTGTGAAAATTCCGGTATTTTTTAAACCATGTTTTTCTTTATTTGTCGGTATTGAATCTGGACATTTATCGTGTTGTCGACAACAACTATCAGTTATCGGAAATATTCCAATTGATTGATCATTTTGAGCTTTATTTCCAGCTCCACACCAAATTGTTCCTAGAAATAATATTCTTAAGAAGGTTTTTTTTTATTATTAATATTATAAAGAAATTACCAGGATAAATTGGTTGTATTTTTTTATTGAAATTTTGAAATAATATACCAACAAAACGTACTCCTGCATCGAGTTCTTCTTCATCATTCATTGTAGAATTTAAATTTCTGGCTTTTGGAAAAATTGAAAATTTATTCAGTATATTTTTAGCAAAATGTGAAATATCTAAAATAAAATATAGAACATTTTAAATCATATTTAAAATAAAAAATAATTTTACTTTTGATTGTCTCGAATCCATCAAAAGAATCTTCAGATGTTTGATTTTCTGGGAAACTTATTAGATTTTCTTTATCATTTTCTGGGAAACTTATTAGATTTCCATTTTGATGATCGTAATCCTAATTATATTTTGATATACTTTTATTATTAAAATATTTATACATATTTACTTTACCTCTGTTGGAAAGGATATCGTAGATTTTTGTGATTCTCCATCTAATAAATTGATATTACCTTCTTGATCATAATATTTATGAGAATTAATATTTTCTAAATAATTCACATGATCATTATTGATATTAGAATATCGTTGATATTTGGATATAATTGAAAGTATTGTCGTAGATTGAAATAAAATTATTAATAATAAAATTGGAATATAATTGATTGAAATGTTTCTATTAAATCCTTTCATTTCTTTTATTTTCACAATTTCAAAAAATTCAAAATTTTATAAAGTCTTTATAAGTTTGTATTACAATTAATTTAATAAATAGACGTAATTTTCTGATGATAATTTGTTAAGGGTCATTAAATAAATTGAATTAAAAATTTTCTCTTGAATATACAAAATTAAATTGCACGAACAGATACAAAAATTTTCAAATTAAAATATAATCAAAAATATGCCAAAATTTAATGAAAATTTGATTGGAAAAACCAATTTTATTCAATTATGAAATTTAATTTAGTAGATTTTTATTTAAACTTAAAATTCATTGCATAATTCTTATCACCCTTATTAATAAAACTAATATAAACATTATGTTTTTGTTTTTATCACTAACTCACTCACTTGTTGAATTTTTTTTTTTTGAATATTTCTTTATGATAGAATTTTACCGTCTATTCGATACAATTGGTGAAAGCTAACTGAAACTATAAATATCAAAAAGATGTAGTTTTTTTTTTAATTTTAAATTTAAAAATCTCTGGCGGGAAATTCCTTCCATATTCATTACTCTACAGCTTCTCTGACACTTGAATTCTTTTTGGTCTGCTGGTGGACCATGAAGACTATTGTTAATAAACCTTTATTGAATACTTTTTATAAAAATACAAAGCCAAATTCAAATATACGTATTGTGATTTATTGAATACTAAATATTGAGTTATTTATTATTTATTATTATTATTATGATTGCAAAACTCCTACAAACTCGGAGAGTAAGATGGTCATTTAGTTTATAACTTTTTAACACTTAGTGATTTAAAACAACCATCGAAGCAAATATTATTGGGAAATATAGACAAAAATTGAGTTAAATTTGTGTTAATTAAAGAAAAAAAAAACATTACATATCTAATGAAATCCATTAATAGTTTAATTATCATATGAACAATGAATTTTAGAAAGAAAAAATTTAATACCTATTATAATTTCCATTTTAAAAAAATTGTTATCTCATTTCGTTTTTTTCCTTCGCGAAAAATATTGAAATAAAGGAAATTTTATATGAATTAAAATTTGGTTTATCTTGTTATTAATTCTTAAAATTAAAGAAGGTGTATTGCAAAGCGCAAATTAAAATTGAAGACAGTTAATATTTGTCAAAACCTGAAACAAACATGAATCTGAAGGGTGAAAGACTGAAATCCTTGGTCTAGATTAGACAAAGAGTTTTGTTGATACGATCACTCGAGTCGAGAATAGTTTGGTTGCTTTTTGATTAGCGAAAACTTAGTATCAACATTTATGAACGATTTTTTAGAAAAACGATAATATAAAAAAAAAACAGCCTGTAGGAAAATTATAGTTTCTATATAAGTATATTTTATTGTCATCACATAAATACCACAAAAAATATCAAAAATAAAATTAATATCAATAATATTTAAAAGAATTTCTTCAAGTAAAAGACCAACATTTAATTTTGTATTCTCTGTCTTCTCTTCCTGCTGTTATAACGTATTCATCTCTTGCAGAAAATTTTATACATGTAAGTGGACCTAAATTGAAAACTTTCAAAATTTTTAAATTTTCAAAAATAACTATTTTTTTCATTACCATTTGAAATTTTACAATTACATTTGAGATTTCCTTCAATTAAATTCCATACAGATAAAAATCCATATTCATCACCAATTGCTAGTAAATCGGTTTTATTATGCCATGTAAGACATAGTGGAGTATATTTTAATAATTTTTTAAATAAATTCATTCCTGTCATAACATCAGTTACAATAAGTACAGAATCAATACTGCAACTGGCTAATTTTGTTCCTAATGAATTGAATGCCAAACATGTTATTGCATTTTCATGATTTACAAGTAATTTCGGTTCGGCAACATCAATATTATTTAATGTTAATATATCAGAAACCCAAATAAACACTTCACCAGACCCGGTACCGATAATAATTTGTATTGAATTTCCAGATAATCGACTATCTAGACACATTACTTTTTCTTCTAATGGTATATACGCAACCATTGCATTTGATAAACGAAATGTTTTGTAGTCAACATTTGTAAACCCTCTCCACACTCTTCAAATATTTAGGATTTCATTTATTTTTTTTTTTGATAATATTTAATAAAATAAACTTACTTGACACTACAATCCCAACTACCAGATATCAGTATTCCTAATTCATTAATTAAATTTAAACAAGAAACGGCATCATCATGTGCAGGAATAATATCAGAAATTTTTCCATAATCACAATTATATAACAATCTAAAGAAAATATTTAAAAAACCAATATTTTATACAATGTTCAAAATCATACTAGACTTACATTGTATTATCCCAAGAACCAACAACAATAACATTGGAATTTGGTAATTTCAAACAAGCACCCAAAGGTAAACTTCCGAAAGAAACACTCCTTTTAAACAGATTCAAATTTATTTTAGGATTATATTAATTACCATATCATCTTTACCTGATTTGATTTTGTTGACTTAAATTGAAACATTTTAGTATACCATCTTTGCCGGTTGAAAATATTATATCATCATCTATGAAAATAGATGTTACTTGATCCCTATGACCAGTATAAGATGCGTACAGTTCAAATTTGAATAATTTTTCACAATCTTTTTATATAAAAAAAAAAAAAAAATAGTATAAAATAAAAAAACTCATCAAAATTTTCCATTCTAAAAACTTACTTTTATTAATATGAACGGAATTGTCTTCTATATTTGAATTTTCCATATTTCTAGAGACATGAGGTTTATCAAATAATTGTTTAGGTATTTGTCCAAATTCAGATATTTGCACTTCTAATGCATGACGAGTACCTGAATCTTCAATACTATCTAAATCGACAGAACCTTCATAACACAAGTGAAAATATACTGAAATATTTAATAATGTTAAATCAATTCAATTCTTATTTTACTTTATTTACAATTATTTGCTTTTAAAGCTTCTTCCCCTCTTTGCTTGTAACCGAATATAAGATCAATCCAATGATTTAAATTTCTCGATACAAAATCTGATTCTAAGGCTTTCCTAAAGTTTTGAAAGATCGCAATAAGTATATATTTCAAATATTTCAATTGTAGTACCTCAAAATTTTAACAAATAGCTCTGGTGAATTTTTTGCCCATGGTGGTAATGCAACATTATTAACAGGAGTACCATCACTTCTGATACCAAAATCTATTTTATGTATATTAACAAGAAAATCTCCATTTTGAGTAATATCATAAAATTCAGGTATAAGTTCCTAGTTTCAAGAAAATTTTATAATTTCTTTATAAAAATAATATTTATAATCTACTTTAAAATCAGACATATTATTAAGGCAATTCCGAAATGTATCCGATAATTTATTAAACATTCTATCTGGATGATCAAATCGTCCATTTTGAAGACATAACATAAGATGTGGAAATTTTCTTACCTAAAATATGAAGTAACGATATTATTAGGTCAGTTGAAGTTTCTACAATATATATATCTTACTAAATAAAATAAAACTAAACCAGGAGCAGAATAATGTGAACCGTACAAGAATCTAAAAATAATTTTATAAAAAGTTTCTTGGTAGTTTTTAATTAAAAATTACTTTGGTTCTCCCATTTCATCACAGCGTTCTTTTAAACGATTTAATCGTTCTGGATTAAGTGCACCCATTGGATTTTTTAAATCTCGATAAATTCTCTCATCATTTAAATCAATTTCATTCGAAGTATAATCTGTTATAACCCAAGGGAAAATCGGGTATTGCGTCAAATCCTCAAATGTTCGATCAGCTAAACTAAAAGTTTGTAAATATTATTATATTATAATCGAATTCTTATAGTTTAATTACCTATTTAGATACAATATATAATCGTAATTAGATATTAACCCATTTTGCCATTTTAATGTCATACTTTCGGGTTCAATAACTGTTATATTCAAATCTGGTTGCCGAAAAGCAATATCACAAAAAGCATTTCGTTCATTAACATTACGAAAAGCTATATAAACATGTTTAGCAGGTTGCCATTTGATTTCCAATCCCTTAAAAACAGATTTTATTGATAAATAAAAATACTTTTTCTATCAAAAAAAGGCATACTCACTGTATGTCGTAATAAAAATCTCCGTTTTGTAAAACTAATAATGGACGATAGTTTAATTTTGAGCACAGGATACTGAATTACAAAAATTACATAAGTTCTGGCTATAGAAATATAAAAAGTAATTATACTCACCGGTTGAATATTATTATATGGTTGAAAATAAATACAGGAATCTGACAGTACTAGTCTTCCAGGATTTAAAACAAGAGGATTAATTTCATCAACTTTACAATCATATAGAACTTCTTCGTAAATATTCTCCAACCAAAGTGGATTAAATTTGACACGATTATGTCGTGAGAAAACAATTTTTCCAATCTAGAGTTTATTTTCATATTTTAATTAAAGAAGAAAATAATAGACATTTGTTAAAATTTATTACCATATTATTTTGTTCTAAAGCATGTAAGCTGGACGCACGATGCAATTGTTGACAAAATTGTAAAATATAATCATTCACATTAGCATAATGAAAATAAAAATAGAATTTTTTTTTAGCTGTTACAAACTTATATGGGGCGAGTATATTATTTTCGAGCATCTGTATATATTGTAGGCTACTGCAAAATGATAAAATATTATAATACAATGTTAAAGAACTTTACTAAGAACATTTCTTTGGTAAGATAAGAAACCAGTTTCTTGTTTTGAAATTGTTTTGATAAACTTTTAAAACCTTAAATACAGTATTCGTATAGTATTCTCAATCAGTTTAATTGAATATGTAGATATTTTTCCATACAAAAATTACGAATAAATAAAGAAAGAATAAATCTATTTAATTTGCATGTTTATAAAGCAAAATAGAAAAAAAAAACATTGAAAAATCCCCGCAGTTGTTCAAACTCATACCACAATAACCATTTAAAATACGTCATATTTTGTTTAAGCAATTTCCCATATACAAATAGAATAAATATATTTTAAAATACCAAAATTACCTTACTACTAAATAGCTATTCCGCAATTTATTATTACTTTCGGGCAAAGCCAGAATATTTTCACAATCTTTATATGGTATTTTAATTAATGGTGATTTTCCGCATTTCGGATCGAATACTAAAGATTTTGAGCATATTTTTAAACGGCCAATAATTTTTTCTGGATTAATATCAATTTCTTTATCGATCAAATCAACCGAAAAATCTTCGAAGTAGATCTCATTCGGTTCCAATAGTAAAAGTGAGAATCTAGCAGAAGAAAATATGATTTATTTTTTATTAAAAAAAATACTATTTTATTATAAAATTTTAATTAGACCTTTCTTTATCCGGATCCATGATTTGTGTAGAGAAAGTTAAAATAAAAATAGAAACTTCTTTTCATGGGTTTATTAAGATATTATAATGTTAACAAAAATTGCCAACTACCAACTAATTTATTTAAAAAACCAGCTTCTTCTAAATAACAGTGGTCAGTTTTTTCTTATTTTAACTTTTAACTTTACCACTTTTATTAATTAATTTCACAACAATCCACTTCCATTTATTGTTTTTTTTTTTTGACTGACAATTCGTTTGTTTTTATCCATGGATTTATTTTTTGTTTATTATTAAATAAAGTACAGTGGATTGAATTGTCTAAAAAGCAACATAATCAGCAGATACATGTTGCCCCTAACATGTATCTGCTGATTATGTTGCTAACCAACTAAGAGTGTTGCAACTGAATTTTTTCGGAAATCTAATCTTAAAAATTTTTAATTTTTAATAATTATTTACTACATTATTAAATATACATATATTTTTTTTAAAAGAAAAGTTTTATAATATTTATAATATATAATTATATTTATAATTTATAATATTTTTTGTTAATTTTTTTTTTTCAACAATTGAAACGAATATTATAAATTTCGGGATTTCCCCGTTTACATTCTGCGATGAATCTCTGTATAAAGCCAGACATTTGTTTCGTAAAAAAACTTAATTGAAGGACATGATTTAAATTTCAGTAGTAGTTAAGTTTTGATCGTTAATTTTAATATTATTAACTTTATTTAGTATTTTCCGTATTTTCATCATTCTCTTCAATTAACAAAACAGAATTTCGTAACAGACTCTAATAATTACAAGAATAGCTTGAAGAATTTAATTAACTGTTAAAAACCAGGAAACATATCAATGCGTTACTTATTTCGGTATAACTTAAAGTCATATTTGATTCCTCTGCTAGTTTCCGGTACCATTACGAAATACAGTTATTTAAAGACGACTTCATAAAGTCAAGTGAATAAAAAATAGGTGAAACTAATTTCAAAATTAAGCTCGTTAATAGGAACATTTAAGATGTGCAAGAAATTCTTTGCCTAAAGTGGGAAATAAAGGTTCAAAGTTTAATTCAATTTTGTAAGTAGATTGAAATTCTCATTCCAATTTAAATTATTATCTATAAATTCTGTCATTGTTTTTATAGCGAATTTTTGTTATTTTAACATCAGAGTTGCGTTCTCCTGTAGGCAAATAGATAACTTTTCTGGGGATCTCACCAACATGGTGTTGAATCGTGATTGGCATAAAGCATTTAATACATACATCACGAAAAAGCGAGATACGTAATCTTGTATTCTTTGATTCATGATTGTTAGTGCCATGTATGATAAAAAAAACAACTTGCTAGAACTTGCGTGGAGCGGAGCTTACGCTTGGCACAGCCCTGTGCCTCAGGCTTCATGAAGTTATAACGATTGCTTCTCATAATCGTAATCAGGGTCAATTATTGGAAAATAAAAAATAATTTCGAAAAAGGTGATATCGTAACAAAAGCCAAGAAGTTAGTATTTTCGTTAAAAAGAAATAAAAAATAAACTACTTTTAAAATTTTCTTTCTTGTTACCGTATTTTGTACAGCATACAGATTTTAGTGCGTTTTTCTCTTTTTTCAAAATCAAATAAGGAAGTCCACGTTAAATATGAAATAAAGAAACACCTTGAAAAGGTCACGTCTAGACAAATCAATTAGCATCATCATTGGTCAAGGGTTATGCCCTCGTTTTCTTTCACCCACATATTTATTATATCATCATTTCGTCGTCACATTTTTTTTTAAAAATTTCTATTCTCATCATTTTAAAATCCATAAATGGAAATCAAATAATTGATATAATTTAGTAAAAGATTATTTGCGAATTTTGTTGTTTTTTTTTTTTTTTTTTAATAATGGAAAAACACTTTCATGCGGAAAAAATGAACAAAAATTTGAAATGGCAATTAGAACGGATGCCGCTAGACAATATCCAAATAGTATAAATCAATTTTTCTAATATTCAATCAGACGAAATAAAGTAAAAAAATTAAAAAGACATGAACTTCTTACATAATGCAATAATAAAAAACAAAAAAAAGAATTCCATGAAATTTAAGACGACTGTAAAGAGGAGGTCAACAAAAATTAAATTTAAAAATACATTTTTTAAATCATTTTTATTCTTACAAAAATGGTAGAATAAGTGATTCGTTCTTTTTCGCCAATTTTTATATTTTCTAGAATTTTTACTATCAATAAAGAACAAATCAAGCGAAGATAATTTCGCATTGTTTTCATTTAATTCTCAATCTTAAAAAGTTATATTCTTTTTAGTTTTTCTTTTTTTTTCTTAAAGAAATAAAATATTCCAGACCCGAATTTTTTAATGTAATAAATAATTTTCGATTAAGCAGTTGAATTTTTGTCTTTTTTTGCTTTTAATTTAAAACAAATACACAAAAGAATAAAAGAAATACAAATATTAATAATATGTTATTTCTTTTTGTGAAACTATTAAAAACTGAATACGTATCTGTTCTATGAAGTTTTCTATAAAAGATTAAGTTTTTAATTCTAATCGATCAATTCGACTTTAGATTTCGGTAAGAATTTTCAAAAAGAAAAAAACAGACTATCAACGTTTTTTCTTTTTTTTCTTATTTTTGGATAATTTCTTAGAAAGAAAAAAAAAACTATTATCGGATATTATTCTAACTAAATTTTGTGTAAGTAATTAATTAATATTTATTTCAGTTGTTTTTTTTTCTTTGTTTTTATTCAATTCTTAAAAACCAACAAAAAAGAATGTCCTTCGCGTCCGACGTTGAACAAGATAAAAGCGTTAACGAATTTCATCATAATCGGACCAAAAACAATTCAGTATCGAAAAATATGCCTAATCAAAAAGTGACAGAAAATATGTGGAATAATAAGCGTGATGCGGATACCGATTCAGAAATATCTGATACGGAACATTTTTTAGCTAAAGGTAAAGAAATATGAAAATATTAAATGATTGTGATTTGTGTGAAATATTAATTAAAATGATTTGTGAACAAATTAATTAATTAAGGAGCGTTTTTATTAACGCCATCCCATGAGCTATCTATGGAACGTGCAGCCTTAATTTGTGAAAAAATGAATTTCAAAGGTTGTTTCAGTTTAACGAAAACCGCTACTGGAATATTATTTAAATTTTCAAATCCTGAAGATTATCAAAGTGTATTCAAAAAAGGTTTTCATAAAGTGACTGGAGCACGTTTTTACAGGAAAGTAAATCGAATACAAACAAAAAAACGAAACAATATTTTGATATTACCCCAAAATTTGAAAATATTTCAAGGTGGCCATTCCATGTCGACCACAGAAAACGTTCACATTATACGTGTTTGATGTTCCAGATGATTTACCTGTTGAGGATATACGACATTCCTTGTACAGATTTAATTCTGTCGTAGAAGTTGTACGACTTATTGTACAATTTCCAATTGACAAAAGCATTGATGGTATTTAAAAGATAAATGTTTTTTTTTTTTTAAATATATAAATATTAAAAAAAAAAACATGTTTTTGATACTATATATTCAGGAACTTCAACGCCAAAACAAACTCCAAAAGATGATCAACCACCACCACAAGTCAGTAAGGATTATATACCACCAGTGATCCGGATTACTATGGCATCTTTGGATGAATATAATACGCTCCTTCAAAATGGTTTAGATTTTTATGGAGCAACATTTTTCCCGACAGAAGCAAATGTTACGTTACCATCTGCTAAACTTGCTTACAAAAAAGGACGGTAATTATATAATTACTATTTTTATTGGCAAGAGTTTTCGTTTTGTCTTTTTAATAAAATTTTATTAATGAAAAAAAAATAAATGTATAGAGATTGTGGTATTAAAAACATTTACACACAAAAAAAAATATAAATACAAAATTACACGAATTTAATTAATTAATTAACAAGAAAAACAAATAATACATCCCACTTTAATATAACAATGTTAATAGTAAAATCTCTATAAATTTCATCAAAAATTATATTGAGAAGCTGATCGCAAAAATCTTGCCCATTTAACAAAAAAAACTAATACAAAATAAGAATAGAATTATGCTTATTATACTTTTAAAAGAATGTCGTTTCTTCCACAATATTATAGATTATTGGATGGTACTATTCCTGGACGTGTTAGAGAACTACTTCCGGTCTTTGATGCTGCCGGATTTTGTAAGATACCACCTCCAGCCAGTAAAACTATTAAACCAAGGCCATAAATGGATTCATATTAACGGCGTTTCAATAATGATTGTGGACAAGCCTACATGCTATTGTTTCGATTTAAAATTGTATTATTACGTTTTTTTTTCTTCTTTCTCGTCCCCATTATTTGTTTTGTTATAATATTTAATTTATTTAACGAATTTGTTTTTTCTTTTTTTTTTACAATATTAGAGCATTTCATTATAACTTATACACTGATTTATAACATTTAATTATAGTTAATGAATTTATCGAAATAAAAAGTTCCTTCCAATGAGAAACAAATAAACAACGTTTTTTTTTATTATTATTTTAAGACATCTTAATTTTATAGTCCAATTTTTTTTACAATTATAAGATGTTTAATTAATAAACATAATAAAATGGGCGGTTTTTCAAATTACTATAATTTAAATCTCGTTTTTTGATACCTAAAAACTTGAGTTGTTCCACGAGGTCTAAATTTGATTTAGGCTTGATTTAGACGTTATGGGCCTAGTAAATAAGGCCACAAGCTATTATTTTATAATATAGAATGCCTTCTATCTATTTGCTGTTTAAAATTTGTAGTAATTATATTATTTTTGATTTATTTAATATATTGTGATATAAATGTTTACCAAATTTTTTGCAGAAAATAAAGATTTTTATTATTATTGTTATTATTATTATAAGCTTTCAGCTGCAAATCTTTAGGAAGTAGCAAGTATATGTTTATCCCCCGTAATATACATATATATATATATATATTAAATAATGCATTACATAAGTTTTAAAAATTAAAAATGTTTAAGATTTGAAAGAATTCAGTTTCTTAGTTGCTTAGCAACATAATCAGCAGATACATATTGCAGCTTAATTTGCTTTTTGGACAATTCAAGCCACTGAACTTTATTTAATAACCAATTAAAATAAATCCATGGTAAAAATAAACGAATTTTTAGTAAAAAAAAAAAAACAATAAATGAAAATAGATTTAGAAGAAATAATACAATTTGTCCGAGAGGGAACAATTATTTTATAAGTGGACAGGAATATTTTCAAAATACGAAATAAATGATAAAAAACACATTGATTTATAAGTTATAAGAAGCTTTGACTCTAGCTCTTTTTCTCCAGAAATTGGTTCTAAAGTAACGTGGCATTGGAACCAAAAAGTTCAAAAATAATAATAAAAAAAATAACTAACGACTAATATTTAGATGAAACTGTTTTTTTAAATTACAATAATAAGTTTTTATTAGTTGGTAGTTTTTGTTAACATTATAATATATTATTAAAAACTTGAAAAGAAGTTTCTAATTTTATTTTAACTTTCTCTACGCACAAAACCCAAAATATGGGTCCGTCTCGATTGGGATCATGATAGAAAATTATGCGCAAAAATATTCTCTAATCTCTAAGAAAATGAGCATCTACCTAAAACATTATTAAAAACTACAATCTAAAAGAAGGTCATAATTAAAATGTGAAATTAATTAAAATTTAAAAATTTCCCCATCTTGTGTCGTCATTAAGTTTGTTTACTAATTAGTAGTATATTTATGCCCTATAGTAGATAATACCAGAGGGTTTATTAGTTTTGTCACTAAATTTGTAAAACATAGAAATAATCCTCGTTGGAAGGTTTCATGGTTGTGTAGTGAATCAAAAGATATAACGATTTCTGCGTGCCCGTCCGTCCGTTCGTATACAAGATAATTCAAAAACGCGTTATCCAATTTTGATGAAATGTGAGTTAGTTCTTCTTTAACTTTGTGTGGTATTGCATTTCAGAAAAATCGGCTGAAGGAGAACGATAGGTTTAAAGCAAAATCCAGGGTGACCAGAAAGTTTTGTCGTTTTTTTAATAGTTTTTCGGATTTAATTTGAAAATTTGTTTAGCAAATTTGTTCAATTATTTACATACATTGATTACAAAAAGAGGGAGGCGGCGATATGTTCGGCTATAGGCCGATTTTCAGTTATTACGTATATATGTTTATAAAAACCAGTTTATTGCGAATTTTGGAAATGATCATGAAATTAGCTTGTTACAGCCGTGGCTAACTTCAGTGAGCGATCGATACGAGTAATAGTGGTTTTCCAATCGTAGTTCAAATTATTGTTTATATTAAATATAAGAAATTTTTTTAATTATGGACGCTCCAACAATTTTTATATTAAATTATATACATCGTAAGTTTTATAATCTAAAAGAAAAATAATATTTCAAAAATAAAAAGTGATTATGTGATGTTAATTTGTTAATACGAAACAAGTTTTTTAGTGCAATAGATTGTGTTCAAAAGTTTGTTTTTATTTATTTATCTAAATTCGATCGTGTATCATAAATCAACATTATTAAAAGTTAAAAATTCTCTAGAATTAGGTAATACAACCTACAATTTTGGACCAGGAAATATTCCGCAGGGATCAGAAATATCTTATGGTTCAAATTTTCCACTTGACTCCAGTGCGATTCCAAATTTAGGATTTAATCCAGCTTTTCAATCAGCATTCAATCCATTCAATCCAGCATATCAAGGAAATCCGCTACTTCTTTCAAGTATTCCAGTACCAGCAAATCCTGCATTCCTTGGAAATCAGGCATATCCATTGAATCCTACTATTCCAACTATTCCTGCAAATCTTCCAGTAACAGTAAATCCCGTACCAATTGGAAATCAGGAGCCATTAACTCCAACAGTACCAGTAAATACCGTACCAAATGGAAATCCAGTGAATACAACAATACCAACCCAAGTAAATCCAACATCTTCATCAAGTTCACCGATTCCAACAGGTTCTACAACGAAACCATTAATATCAATCTCGCCTTCAATACCAACTTCCACTGAATCATCATCAGACATTGAAGTTAGGTCCTTGGAACCTCCGAGACCGGCACCACGAAAATTAATCAAAATCAATAATTTAGGCTCCACGCCACGAACAACTTCAACGACAACGACAAAAGCAACAGTTCCAAAAGGTGAATGTTTTCCTCAACCGGGAACTTGTGGACAGCAGGTTGATGAGATAAACCCAGCACAATATATCTTCGCTAAAATTGAAAGAAATCCGTGGAATGTATTGTTACAATATGACACAGGTACATCGATTATTCTAATGAAACTTGAGATTCTTATTAGTTTTAATTATTTGGTTCTAGGTGACGGAACAGAATTTTATTGTGGTGGATCACTTATAACTAACAGATATGTGATAACAGCAGCTAGTTGCATTGTCGATTTACCTTCAGGTTGGTCTTTAATTGGTGTTCGATTGGGTGAATTGGATTTAAAGTTTACAACAGATTGCGACATGGGAATTTGTGCTGATCCAGCTAATGATATTACAATTGAAAAAATTATACCGCACGAAGAATATAATTCGAATTCAACAAATTTTATTCATAATATTGGTTTGTTACGCCTAGCAAATAATATACGATTCACCAAATTTATTGCACCACTTTGCCTTCCGATTGCAGAACATTTAAGAAATGTTGATTATACTGGTCTTCTTTTGGAGAATGCTGGTTGGGCGCGATCATTAACGGATACCTCAAAAACGAGTAAATTTAGTGATTTAGTATACGGTATAACTTTGGAAAAGTGTAATACTTTCTACAATCAAAAGAATGTTGAAATACAAGATTCTCAAATATGCGTTTATAGAGATTTTACTTGTTCTGTAGATCTTGGCGGAGCACTAACAATTAAAAATGAAGAAAATACTTTAACTCCATTTTATTATTTAGCAGGTATTGCATCTATAAATGTTGCTCCATGTGATGATACTTATCCTGGTGTTTATACAAAAGTTGGTTCATATATTGATTGGATTGAAAATATTGTGTGTTAATTGGAATAAGCAATATAAATTAATTGAATAAAATTTGAATTTAAATTTCGTAAATTTAGTAAAACTTTTTATTTTTATCGAATTGGGCTCTGGAATAATATTGTCCATAAAGAAGAAATATAAAAAAACAGTAAGAAAGTAAGTTCGAAATGAATTTAAAAATTTTATATGTAGTATTTCATTTGCTTTTCATTTTCGAATGGAAATAGGAAAAAGTTGGATTTTATAATAAAATTTTTGAAGTAAATCCTTATCATTTAGTTGTTATCACTTCTGCTGTTCAACTTTTATAATTACTATATACTATAAACATTATTTTAATATCCAACAAAACATAATAAAATGGGCGGTTTTTTCAAATTTAATTTAAATCTTTTAAAAACTTAAGTTGTTTCAAGATTTTGAAATGATAATGTTGCTGAACTTTTCACTGGCAGCATGTTGCTGGAAATATGTACAATAATTGAAATGTCATTTTAGTTTTTTGACATTTTCGCTGAAATTTTGGTGAAAGTAAATAATATATTTTAAGGAAAAAGCAGAAATTGAATAACATTAATAAAATAAAATGTTTTCGACTAAGATATTGTTGCGTAACTGTTCTCAAACAGTTTTTTTATCACGAAATTATTATAAAACAATACAAAAACAGATTCCACAAATGGATATAAATTATTTCAAAAATTTCAAAAACTTGGACGTACTATCAGAAAATGTTAAATTACGAAATGGACCGGGAAATGTAGAATTAATAAAAAAATTATTAAACAAATTAGAAACTGAAACAACAAATGAAAATGATCGTGTTCAATTAATTGAAAATCTAGAAAAAGAAATATTCAAATTGCCCAACAATACGCATCCTGCGGCAATTGCATGTGGAGATACACCTAAATGTCTTCAAATTTGTAATCCGAAGCCGGAATTTAGTTTTAAACCTAAATCTTTTAATGAATTAGCTAAGAAATTAAATCTTTATCGAATGGATCATTTAGGAAATTTAACAGGACATAAAAGTTATTATTTGATGAATACTTTGGCAGAAATGGAAACTGCACTAATCCGTTTTGCAGTTGATGATCTGTTAAAACGTAATTTTCAGCTTATTTCTGTACCAGATATTTTACCGAGTGAAACAATAGAAGCATGCGGAATGGCAACGACTGGTGATCGAAATCAAGTAATTTTCGTTGTTAAAAATATTTGCCCTAATAAGTGTATTTACATTTGTAGGTCTATAAATTAGCTGAAACGGATGAATGCCTATCTGGGACAGCCGAAATGGCTTTAGCGGGATATTTTACTAATAAAATTTTAGAAGAAGAAAATTTACCCATTAAATTAACAGCAGCTAGTCGCTGTTTTCGAGCTGAAACATCAGGATTACAAGAAGAAAAAGGTTTATACAGGTATGAAGTAATTTTCTTAAGTATAATATTAAATTGGAAATTTTATTTTAGAGTACATCAATTTACTAAAGTAGAAATGTTTTCGATTTGTATGGAGAGTCAGTCAGATGAAGTCTTAGAATCGTTTAAAAATATTGAAATTGAATTATTCCAACGATTAGGATTACATTTTCAAGTATTAGATATGCCGCCATGTGAATTGGGAACACCAGCATATAGAAAATACGACATGGAAGCATGGATGCCTGGAAGGAATATGTGGGGTGAAATTTCAAGTTGTAGTAATTGCACAAATTACCAAACGAAGCGGCTAAATATTAAATATAGGACAAAAAAGGGTTCAATTGAGTACGCTCATTCTGTGAATGGAACTGCTTGTGCAATACCCAGATTACTTCTAACATTATTAGAAACGAATCAAGTAATTCCGATTTTCTAATAAATTTTTCTTAAATATTATTAATGTTTTGTTTTCCTTTGAAGAAAGAGAATGGAACAATTACTATACCGGAAGTTCTACAACAATATCTTCGAGGACAAAATCAAATTACAAGACAGAAAATTCTACCAGAATTAAAATTAGTAAAACGTATTAGATCTCCAGATTTTGATTAGAGTAATAAAAATATTTTAAGAATTTCAAAATTTGATTTCGCTTGTATTTTTTTTGTAAATAGTTAAATTCGCCGTGGTGCTGCCTGATGGAAAAAGTTGTTCTTATGTTAATAAATTTGGTATTTTATTTAAATGACCCATCATTTTATAACTTAAATCAATATAATATTGATTTTTTAATGTTTTTAACATGACTTAAAAATCTTATTAGTTTAACAAAATATTTTATTTTAAAACTTCCTTTTAAATCTAGTAAGATTTTCGCTCCGCCAATCAGATATGTTTTCTCAATCAGCTGTTTAAACGTCAAACTATTAGGATATAATCTTGGTTGCTGTTCGATGTTCCTCGTATTAAAAAAACATATTTATTTCAATATATAAAAATTTATTTAAAATAATTAATTTATGTGGATTCTTATTATATAATTATTAAAAACAAAATTCGTTTAATATTGTGTCAAATTTGTGTTACAGTTCCACTATAAAAATAGAAAGTTTGTTTATAAATTTATTTGAAATGAAATTACTTTAAAAATCAGTACAATTTGAATATTATGAAAAATAATTTATAATTTTGATTTCGTGGTTCTGTTAGATAAAATGGATAAAAAAGATTTCGATCTAGGAATGTTGAAAGATGTTCGTTTGGATATGGATGATCCGCGTTTTCGTATTCATCCATTTCAACAGATTGCATCCGCCTGTACCGGAGCTTTAGTAACTTCTTTATTTAGTAAATTTTATAATAAGTATATATTAAAATTTGTAATTGTCAAAAATGTATTTTTAGTGACTCCTCTTGATGTTGTTAAGACGCGATTGCAAACACAACAAAAAGTTCAAATTTCCAATAAATGTTTTCTTTATTGTAATGGATTGATGGATCATTTATGTCCATGTGGTCCAACTTCAGGTCCCTACCAACAAAAACCAATACATTTCAATGGGACAATTGTAAATTCTGAAATATTATAAAAAAAAAATCAAAAAAATTATTTTCTTTATTCAAGGATGCCTTCGTGAAAATAAGTCGTGCTGAAGGTGTAGGATCCTTATGGTCTGGTCTGGGTCCAACTTTGGTATTAGCCCTTCCATCAACTGTTATTTATTTTGTCGCTTATGAACAGCTAAGATTGAGATACAAAGAATATTATTTAACATACATATCACATATGCCAATGCACAGTTCTTCATATGTGCCATTTTATATTCCATTGTTAGCTGGATGTTCAGCACGAATTTTAGCTGTTAGTATTGTTAATCCTTTAGAATTAATTAGAACTAAAATGCAATCCCAAAAACTTAGTTATTTTGGTATATTTTAAATAAAAGAAAATAGAAGCTTTTCTCTAAGTCAAATTATTTTAGAACTTGGACAAGCTTTAAAAGGTATGATTGGTAATGAAGGAATTAAAGGTTTATGGAGAGGCTTAGCACCAACTTTATACAGGGATGTACCATTTTCAGGTGAAACAAAAAAAAAAAAAATATGGATATATAATTTACTCTCTTTTTTTTTTAAATCTAAAGGAATATATTGGACTACTTATGAATCTATAAAATCAGTTTTTAATGTAACTACTCCGACAGTTGGTTTCAGTTTCTTTGGTGGAGCAGTATCAGGAAGTGTTAGAAATTTATTTCGTAGTAAATTTGAAATTTTTTTTTTAACAAAAATATTTATTTTTAGATCGCAGCTTTAATAACAACACCTTTTGATGTTGTGAAAACCCATAAACAAATAGAATTCGGAGAGAAATTTATCTATACTGGTATAAATCAATATAAAAGTATTTATTTTCCGATTCTATATTATTACTTATTGTTTCAGATCAACCAGTAAAAAGCATTCCAACTGAACGAACACTAACAGCTGTAAAGAAAATTTACTACAGTAATGGTATTAAAGGCCTTTTTGCTGGAATTTCAGCTAGATTAGCTAAAGTGGCACCAGCATGTGCTATTATGATAGCTTCATTTGAATATGGAAAATCATTTTTCTATCAATATAATATTAAAGAATTTATAGAATTTCAAACTTTAAATAAAAAAAATCTAGATCTTGAAGTCGTCGATGATGTGAAATTAAAATGAACAAATTAAAAACTAAATAAGAAATTTTGTAAAATTGTTATTTTGTTTTAAAATTCTATTGACAAACCATTTTTGTTTTTTTTTTTTATATGGAATTAGTTGTACAAATTTAATAATTTAAAATTAAAAAAAAAAAAAATTCAAATATAAAATTGCGTGTTTTTTTACAGTATTCTTAATATACATATAAAATGCTAGAGTGCTACTCCTCAGTGCCACTTTATATTAGTGGTTTAGGTAAAAACCCAAAAAGTACTGATTCGATTTTAATTATATTTTGGTCCAAGGATATTGGAGAAAGAAATAATCCTAGGAGAAAATAAGACTGTTCATAAAGATTTTTTGATGTGCTTCAAAAACATATACACCGATTTGAATAAAATTTGGAGATTAGATCTATGCTATTAGAGTCTAAGTTACCTGCGAATTTGAGGAAATTTTGAAAAGAAGAAATAAACCTTGAAATATTGCTAGCTTTGACAGTTTTTCTGTCCCATTACTGCCATAGGCTATAAGCCGATTTTCAGTTACTATTTGTTTTTTTCATTATTTAAATTACGATAATAATAATTTTAAAATAGTTACAAATCCACCGATTTTTACTTACTAGGTTCAATACATATTTTAACTAATAACTTTATTCCATCAAAGTTTGCATAATAAAAAAAAAAAAATTTTCATTATAATAAAATACGTAGATCTTAGTCTGATTTCGATTTGAATATAATGATAAATGATTTATCCTTCTAGTGTATGCTTAAAATAGTTAAAATGATTCCGTTCCTGAACAAACAAATGTATGATTTCAGCTGATGAGTACATTTGATGCGGCGAAAATAATCTTTTTAAGCAATACACTTCTCTGTATCCTTTTTCACGAGAAAGTAGTTAATATATATAAAGATTAATAAAATTTGTTAGTTTATAATATATATTATACAACCTAGTGTGGATATTTAATGATAGTAAAATAGCATATTTTTTTAAAGTGATTTGCAATAATAACATAAAATAACATAAAATAAAGGCGTAAAATTCTGTTTTGAATGAGAATACCGAACTATGTTTAAAATTTTCCCCATCTTGTGCCGTCGTCATTAGGTCTGTTTACTACACTAAATAAAAGTATATTTATAAAAACCAGTTTATTGCGAATTTTGGAAATCGTCATGAAATTAGCTTTGATGCAGTCATGGTTAACTTCAGTCAGCGATGATCGATACGAGAAATAGTGGTTTTCCAATCCCAGTTTAAATTAGTGTTTATATCAAATATTAAAATTTTTTTAATAATTATGAATGCTCCTACAATTTTTATATTAAATTATATACATCGTAAGTTTTATAAACTAAAAGAAAAATAATATTTAAAAAATAAGAAGTGATTATCTGATGTTAATTTGTTAATACGAAACAAGTTTTTTTGTGCAATGGATTGTGTTCAAAACCTTATTTTTATTTATTTATCTAAATTCACGATCGTGTATCATAAATCAACATAATTAAAAGTTAAAAATTCTTTAGAATTAGGTAATACAACTTACAATTTTGGATCAGGAAATATTCCGCTAGGATCAGAAATATCATATCCTTCAAATATTCCACTCGACTCCAGACTGATTCCAGGTTTAGGAATAATTCCAGCAGTCCAGTCAAAATTCACAGTAAATCCAACATATCAAGGAAATCCGCTATTTCTTCCAAATATTCCAGTACCAGTAAATCCTGCATTCCTTGGAAATCAGACATATCCATTTAATCCAACTATTCCAGTGAATCCAGCAGACACAGCAAATTCTCTATTTCCTGCAAATATTCCAGTACCAGTAAATCCCATATTGACTGGAAATCAATACCAAACAGTGGTAACAGATTCTACAATAAAACCACCAGTAATTATTTCGCCTTCAATACCAACTTCTACTGAACCATCATCAGACATTGAAGTTACTTCCTTGGAACCTCCGAGGCCGACACCACCAAAATTAACCCCACGAACAACTTCAACGACAACAACAGAACCAACAGCTCCAAAAGGTGAATGCTTTCCTCAAACGGAAACTTGTGGGCAACATGAAGATGAGGATGATCCAAATAGCTCTGAGAGAATTGATAGAAATCCATGGAATGTGTTGTTAGAATATGACACAGGTACATTGATAATTCCAATGGAATTCTTATTTGTTTTAATTATTTGGTTCTAGGTGACGAAACAGATTTTTATTGTGGTGGATCACTTATAACTAACAGATATGTGATAACAGCAGCTAGTTGCATTGTCGATTTACCTTCAGGTTGGTCTTTAATTGGTGTTCGATTGGGTGAATGGGATATAAATACTGCAGCAGCTTGCTACGATGAAGGTTGTGCTGAGCCAAGTTATGATATTGGAATTGCAAATATTATACCGCACGAAGAATATAATCCGAAATCAAGAAATTTTATTAATAATATTGCTTTGGTACGCCTAGCAAATAATATACGATTCACTAAATTTGTTTCGCCAATTTGTCTTCCGATTGCATCACATTTAAGAAATGTTGATTATACTGATCTTCTTTTGGAGAATGCTGGTTGGGCGCGATCATTAGTAGATACCTCAGCAATGACTAAATTTACTGATTTAGTAAAAGGTATAACATTGAAAAAGTGTAATACATTCTACCTTCAAAGGAATATTGAAATACAAGATTCTCAAATATGCGTTTATAGAGATATTTCCTGTTCTGTAGATCTTGGCGGAGCACTAACAATTAAAACTGAAGAAAATACTTTACCTTCATTTTATTATTTAGCAGGTATTGCATCTATAAATGTTGCACCATGTGATGATACTTATCCTGGTGTTTATACAAGAGTTGGTTCATATATTGATTGGATTGAAAATATTGTATGTTAATTGAAATAAATGATATAAATTAATTGAATAAAAGTTAATGTTTGTTTGCAATAAACAAAGCAGTGAGAACTCATTTGTGTTGTGTGAAACACGTGCAACCAAAACATTGAAACATTGATTTATTCCAAGGAATTCCCACATTTTGCATTATGGGCATTGGAGAGTTAAATATACTCATCCGTCAATTTACGCGAATATCCGTTTCACGTGAATTTAATTTCCGCGAATGAAAATCGCCTACGACTTCATTTCCATTGTGAATTCTCAATATTTTATGTTACATAGTTTTTATAAATTTGCTGGAACAAAAAAAATTGCAGCAATGTTGCAGCATGTGTGAATCAATTCACAAGAGCTTTATAAAGATTTTCGGCAGAGAATGACCCTGTTCCTTCGTACTCACTGCTACATTTATCATTAAGTTGGGTTTCAGATATGATATTAATTAAATCAGTATCGGTTAATTGTAATTTGTAAAAAAAAAATGTATTGCAATTTCGATGTAACGCTTGGACATTTTTTAAAACTCTATCAATAAGCACGAATGAAAGAATATAAAGATTACACATTGCGCATGTCGGCCATTTTGAATTTTTATTTTCATACTTTTATGGCATAAATAAATAATCGTGATTTTTCATAACAAATAATGTATTTCATGTCTCACGTGACGTAGGTCAGCAGAAAAAACCAATTTAAAATATGGGAAAGCAAATCGTAATCTATATATTCTTTCATTCATGGTCAATAAGAGTCTTTGGGGTGGTGGTAAAGGAAGAAGAAGGAAGGATGCAGCACTATTTTACCACATTTTTATTAGTTCGCTTTCTTGTTTGTTTGTCCAGTACAAATCTTGCAATCGATTTTGAACTAACTTCCCGACTAGCTAGACATTCGAAACTTTTAGAATAGCTTAGAACACGATGACAATGGATTCTTTTAATACTTTCAGCCATCTTTAAGCAAAATTGAATTCATTTTCAGTAAATTTTGTTTTTTGCAATGAAGAAGCCATAAAGGAAATGGAAAGAATGCGTCAATATCCTCCAGCAATGTGTGAAAATTTCTTACAATTGGCTCTCTTTATTACGCATTTGATCATTTTCTTTCAAGTTGATGGGATACATAGTATTATCAAGTTTATATGATTCAATAAAACATTTAAAAACGTGGTATATAAAAGGTTGTTTATGCCCTATAGTAGATACTACCAGAGGGTATATTAGTTTGGTCACTAAGTGTGTAACGCATAGAAATAATCATCGCAGAAAAATTTCAAGGGTATGGTTGTGCAAGGAATTAAAAGTTATATCGATTTATGCATGTCCGTCCGTCCGTTCGTCTGTGGACAAGATAACTCATAAACGCGTTATCCGATTTTGTTGAAATTTAGAATGTAAGTTGGTTATTCCTTAACTGCGTATTTGTATTCTATTCGGTTCACATTGGAGCTTCAATACATATTTTAACTAATAACTTTATTCCATCAAAGTTAGCATAATAACATAAAATAACGGCGTAAAATTCAGTTTTATACGGAAATACCGAACTTATGTTTAAAATTTCCTCATCTTGTGTCGTCATTAGGTCTGTTTACTAAATAAAAGTATATTTATAAAAAGCAGTTTATTGCAAATTTTGGAAATGATCATGAAATTAGCTTTGATCCAGTCATGGTTAACTTCAGTCAGCGATGATCGATACGAGAAATAGTGGTTTTCCAATCCCAGTTTAAATTAGTGTTTATATCAAATATTAAAATTTTTTTAATAATTATGAATGCTCCTACAATTTTTATATTAAATTATATACATCGTAAGTTTTATAAACTAAAAGAAAAATAATATTTAAAAAATAAGAAGTGATTATCTGATGTTAATTTGTTAATACGAAACAAGTTTTTTTGTGCAATGGATTGTGTTCAAAACCTTATTTTTATTTATTTATCTAAATTCACGATCGTGTATCATAAATTGATATTAATAAAAGTTAAAAATTCTCTAGAATTAGGTAATACAACTTACAATTTTGGATCAGGAAATATTCCGCTAGGATCAGAAATATCATATCCTTCAAATATTCCACTCGACTCCAGACTGATTCCAGGTTTAGGAATAATTCCAGTAGTCCGGTCAAAATTCACAGTAAATCCAACATATCAAGGAAATCCGCTATTTCTTCCAAATATTCCAGTACCAGCAAATCCTGCATTCCTTGGAAATCAGGCATATCCATTTAATCCAACTATTCCAGTGAATCCAGCATACACAGAAAATTCTCAATTTCCTGCAAATATTCCAGTACCAGTAAATCCCATATTGACTGGAAATCAATACCAAACAGTGGCTACAGATTCTACAATAAAACCACCAATATTTATTTCGCCTTCAATACCAACTTCTGCTCAACCATCATCAGACATTGAAGTTACTTCCTTGGAACCTCCGAGGCCGACACCACCAAAATTAACGTGTCGAACATCTATTGCAACGACAACAACAGAACCAACAGTTCCAAAACGTGTATGCTTTCCTCGAAGGGAAACTTGTGGGCAACATGAAGATGAGGAGGACCCATATAACTCCGAGAAGATTGGTAGAAATCCATGGAATGTGTTGTTAGAATATGACACAGGTACATTGATAATTCCAATGGCATTCTTATTTGTTTTAATTATTTGGTTCTAGGTGACGAAACAGACTTTTATTGTGGTGGATCACTTATAACTAACAGATATGTGATAACAGCAGCTAGTTGCGTTGTCGATTTACCTTCAGGTTGGTCTTTAATTGGTGTTCGATTGGGTGAATGGGATATAAATACTGCAGCAGCTTGCTACGATGAAGTTTGTGCTGAGCCAAGTTATGATATTGGAATTGAAAATATTATACCGCACGAAGAATATAATCCGAAATCAAGAAATTTTATTCATAACATTGCTTTGGTACGCCTAGCAAATAATATACGATTCACCAAATTTGTTTCGCCAATTTGTCTTCCGATTGCATCAAATTTAAGAAATGCTAGTTATACTACTCTTCTTTTGGAGAATGCTGGTTGGGCGCGATCATTAACAGATACTTCAAAAATAACTAAATTTAGTGATTTAGTAGAAGGTATAACATTGAAAAAGTGTAATGTATTCTACAATCAAAGGAATATTGAAATAGAGGATTCACAAATATGTGTTCATAGAGATTTTACCTGCTCCGCAGATCTTGGCGGAGCACTAACAATTAAATTTGGAGAAAATACTTTAACTCCATTTTATTATTTAGCAGGTATTGCATCTATAAATGTTGCACCATGTGATGATACTTATCCTGGTGTTTATACAAGAGTTGGTTCATATATTGATTGGATTGAAAATATTGTATGTTAATTGAAATAAATGATATAAATTAATTGAATAAAAGTTAATTTTTGTTTGTAATAAACAAAGCAGTAAGAAGTCATTTGTGTTGTGTGAAACACGTGCAGCCAAAACATTGAAACATTGATTCATTCCAAGGAATTCCCACATTTTGCATTATGGGCATTGGAGAGTTAAATATACTCATCCGTCAATTTACGCGAATATCCGTTTCACGTGAATTTAATTTCCGCGAATGAAAATCGCCTACGACTTCATTTCCATTGTGAATTCTCAATATTTTATGTTACATAGTTTTTATAAATTTGCTGGAACAAAAAAAATTGCAGCAATGTTGCAGCATGTGTGAATCAATTCACAAGAGCTTTATAAAGATTTTCGGCAGAGAATGACCCTGTTCCTTCGTACTCACTGCTACATTTATCATTAAGTTGGGTTTCAGATATGATATTAATTAAATCAGTATCGGTTAATTGTAATTTGTAAAAAAAAAATGTATTGCAATTTCGATGTAACGCTTGGACATTTTTTAAAACTCTATCAATAAGCACGAATGAAAGAATATAAAGATTACACATTGCGCATGTCGGCCATTTTGAATTTTTATTTTCATACTTTTATGGCATAAATAAATAATCGTGATTTTTCATAACAAATAATGTATTTCATGTCTCACGTGACGTAGGTCAGCAGAAAAAACCAATTTAAAATATGGGAAAGCAAATCGTAATCTATATATTCTTTCATTCATGGTCAATAAGAGTCTTTGGGGTGGTGGTAAAGGAAGAAGAAGGAAGGATGCAGCACTATTTTACCACATTTTTATTAGTTCGCTTTCTTGTTTGTTTGTCCAGTACAAATCTTGCAATCGATTTTGAACTAACTTCCCGACTAGCTAGACATTCGAAACTTTTAGAATAGCTTAGAACACGATGACAATGGATTCTTTTAATACTTTCAGCCATCTTTAAGCAAAATTGAATTCATTTTCAGTAAATTTTGTTTTTTGCAATGAAGAAGCCATAAAGGAAATGGAAAGAATGCGTCAATATCCTCCAGCAATGTGTGAAAATTTCTTACAATTGGCTCTCTTTATTACGCATTTGATCATTTTCTTTCAAGTTGATGGGATACATAGTATTATCAAGTTTATATGATTCAATAAAACATTTAAAAACGTGGTATATAAAAGGTTGTTTATGCCCTATAGTAGATACTACCAGAGGGTATATTAGTTTGGTCACTAAGTGTGTAACGCATAGAAATAATCATCGCAGAAAAATTTCAAGGGTATGGTTGTGCAAGGAATTAAAAGTTATATCGATTTATGCATGTCCGTCCGTCCGTTCGTCTGTGGACAAGATAACTCATAAACGCGTTATCCGATTTTGTTGAAATTTAGAATGTAAGTTGGTTATTCCTTAACTGCGTATTTGTATTCTATTCGGTTCACATTGGAGCTTCAATACATATTTTAACTAATAACTTTATTCCATCAAAGTTAGCATAATAACATAAAATAACGGCGTAAAATTCAGTTTTATACGGAAATACCGAACTTATGTTTAAAATTTCCCCATCTTGTGTCGTCATTAGGTCTGTTTACTAAATAAAAGTAAATTTATAAACATATATTAACTTAAAATCGGCCTATAGCCGATTTTTTGATGCCCTATGGTAGAAATGGGGCACAAAATCTGTCAAAACTAACATTATTTAAAAGTTTTTTCTTTATAAATATGTTTCTTCCTTTCAAAATTTCTTCCAATTTACATGTAACCTAGACCCCGATAGCATAAGTTTAATCTGTAAATTTTATTCAAATCGGTTTTTTAGTTTTTAAAGTACATCAAAAAAGCTTTATAAAGAGGGTTATTTTCTCCTAGAATTTTTTCTTTCTCCTTTATCTTTGGACTGATTTCATTGAAATTTAACATGGTATCGTCTATTTATGTACTTAACATATGTAATTAATTTCAACTAAATTGATTCACAAATTCTCCAATTAAATCCGAAAAACCATACACAAAAAACGACAAAAGCTTTCTGGTCATCCTGGTTTTGCCTTTACCAAATCAAGTTAAGGAATAAGCAACTCACATTGCAAATTTCATCAAAATCGGATAACGCGTTTTTGAGTTACCTTGTATACGGACGGATGGACGGACGGACATGCATAAATCGATATAACTTTGATTCCCGACACAGCCATACCCTTAAAACCCTTTTACGACGTTTATTTCGATGTGTTACAAACGGAGTGACAAAACTAATATACCCTCTGGTAGTACCTACCATAGGGCATAAAAACCAGTTTATTGCGAATTTTGGAAATGATCATGAAATTAGCTTTGATACAGTCATGGTTAACTTCAGTCAGCGATGATCGATACGAGAAATAGTGGTTTTCCAACCGCAGTTTAAATTAGTGTTTATATCAAATATTAAATTTTTTTTCATAATTATGAATGCTCCAACAATTTTTATATTAAATTATATACATCGTAAGTTTTATAAACTGAAAGAAAAATAATATTTAAAAAATAAGAAGTGATTATCTGATGTTAATTTGTTAATACGAAACAAGTTTTTTTGTGCAATGGATTGCGTTCAAAACCTTATTTTTATTTATTTATCTAAATTCACGATCGTGTATC
Organism: Xylophagus ater; assembly: GCA_963422695.1. Classification (NCBI taxonomy): domain Eukaryota; kingdom Metazoa; phylum Arthropoda; class Insecta; order Diptera; family Xylophagidae; genus Xylophagus; species Xylophagus ater. Next base: position 8,910,100 of record OY730478.1, read on the forward strand.
ATAAATTGATATTAATAAAAGTTAAAAATTCTCTAGAATTAGGTAATACAACTTACAATTTTGGATCAGGAAATATTCCGCAGGGATCAGAAATATCATATCCTTCAAATATTCCACTTGACTCCAGACTGATTCCAGGTTTAGGAATTAATCCAGCAGTCCAGTCAAAATTCACAGTAAATCCAACATATCAAGGAAATCCGCTATTTCTTCCAAATATTCCAGTACCAGTAAATCCTGCATTCCTTGGAAATCAGGCATATCCATTTAATCCAACTATTCCAGTGAATTCAGCAAATTCTCTATTTCCTGCAAATATTCCAGTACCAGTAAGTCCCATATTGACTGGAAATCAATACCAAACAGTGGCTACAGATTCTACAATAAAACCACCAATATTTATTTCGCCTTCAATACCAACTTCTGCTCAACCATCATCAGACATTGAAGTTAGTTCCTTGGAACCTCCGAGGCCGACACCACCAAAATTAACGCCACGAACAACTTCAACGACAACAACAACAGAGCCAACAGCTCCAAATGGTGAATGCTTTCCTCAAACGGAAACTTGTGGGCAAAATGAAGATGAGAAGCACACAGATAACTCCGAGAAGATTGGTAGAAATCCATGGAATGTGTTGTTAGAATATGACACAGGTACATTGATAATTCCAATGAAATTTTAAATTCTTGTTAATTTTAATTATTTGGTTCTAGGTGACAAAACAGATTTTTATTGTGGTGGATCACTTATAACTAACAGATATGTGATAACAGCAGCTAGTTGCGTTGTCGATTTACCGTCAGGTTGGGCTGTAATGGGAGTTCGATTGGGTGAATGGGATATAAATACTGCAGCAGTTTGCTACGATGAAGTTTGTGTTGAGCCAAGTTATGATATTGGAATTGCAAATATTATACCGCACGAAGAATATAATCCGAAATCAAGAAATTTTATTCATAACATTGCTTTGGTACGCCTAGCAAATAATATACGATTCACCAAATTTGTTTCGCCAATTTGTCTTCCGATTGCATCACATTTAAGAAATTTTGGCTATAATGGTTTTCTTTTGGAGAATGCTGGTTGGGCGCGATCATTAGTAGATACCTCAAAAATAACTAAATCTAATTCTGACGTAAAAGGTATTTCTTTAGAATTTTGTAATACATTCTACCTTCAAAGGAATATTGAAATACAAGATTCTCAATTATGCGGTTTTGGTGATTTTAACTGTACTGGAGATCTTGGCGGAGCACTAACAATTAAAACTGAAGAAAATACTTTAGTTTCATTTTATTATTTAGCGGGTATTGCATCTATTAATGTTGCACCTTGTGATACTGATCCTAGTGTTTATACAAAAGTTGGTTCATATATTGATTGGATTGAAAATATTGTGTGTTAATTGAAATAATTGATATAAATTAATTGAAAAAAAGTTAATTTTTGTTTGTAATAAACAAAGCAATAATAAAAATAATAATTAAACATATAGTAACTTAAAATCGGCCTATAGCCGATTTTTTGATGCCCTATGGTAGAAATAGGACAGAAAAACAGTCAAATCTAACAGTATTTCAAGGTTTTTTCTTCATAACTTTGTTTCCTCTTTCCAAAAATTTCCTCTAATTCACAGGTAACCTAGACCTAATAGGATAAATCCAATCCGCAAATCAGCATGTTACTTTTTAAAGTACATCAAAAAAAACTTTATGGACAAACTTATTTTCTCCTAGGATTATTTCTTTCTCCACTATCCTTGGACCGATTTTTCTCAAATTTAACATGGTATCGTCTATTTACCTATTCAACCAAAATAATTAATTTAAACAAAATTCATTTACAAATTTTCCAGTTAAATCCGAAAAACCATATAAAAAAACGACAAAACTTTCTGTTCACCCTCGTTTTTGCTTAATAACTTCCCTCCCCTTCGGTCAATTTTGCTGAAATGCAATACCAAATCCACTATTGCAATAACCAAGTAGCATTCTAAATTTCATCAAAATTGGATGACACGTTTTTGAGTTATTTTGTCCAACGACGGACGGCAGTACCTTACATGGAGCATTAATATAGGGAATTTTTTTCAGAATTTTGGCTCATTTTCCAAACCCAATTACCCCAATTAGTTCTGCCTGAATTTCACAATTTTTTTCATAAATATTTTATAAAATGTCATCTTTTAAGCGCGCTATAATATAACTTGATAGGATTAGAACTACTAAAGTTATACGATTCTAAAGCCATCTATTGGAAAAAAACGCCACGAACTTTCTACTTAAGTAAATATTTTAAGGTTCTTCTCTCCATAACTTTATTTCTTCTTTCTTAAATTTGCCAAAATTCACAGGTAGGCTGGAGTCTAATAGTATAAACACGTTTCGTAAATTTGATTCAAATCGGTACAACTTACATTCTAAATTTCAACAAAAACGGATAACGCGTTTTTGAGTTATCTTGTCCACAGACGGACGGACGGACGGACATGCATAAATCCATATAACTTTTGATTCCCTACACAACCATACCCTTGATACCCTCATGCCAAATTTCATTGAAATTGGTCCGTAAATAACGTTACAATACCATGTAAAACACAAAAAACTGAACTTTTGTTCGGCGGCTACCCGAAGTTTTAGTCCGATCAAACCCAACTTCTGATAGAATGGTTCTCATGAGGAGAAACCGCTCTTACCAATTTTAATGGAAATTGCTTGAAAAATGCGGCCGCAATCTTGTACACGACAGACGGACCGACAGACAGACGACAGACGGACATTGGATAAAAATGATTGCAAACGATTTATAATCTTATGAAACGTGGACATTTGCAATCCATGTTTTTAAGATTAAAAACATTTATCAATAGAAGAGGAACTAAACGTTTAAAATATTATAGTTACAACCAACAATATACAATCAACTAAGTACATGGGCAATTCTGAAAGCTCTTTAAGATATATATTAGAATCTATTTAGGTTACAACAAAGATGTAATTCTTAGTGCCGACCATTATCAAGTATAAAGGCGAAAGGAACAATTATAAATTAGAAAAAAATGTTAATTCTTCGATGGCGCTACAGACCATGGAGGTAATGGCATCTTTAAGAACTAGTTTTTTTACGGGTGAGTTAGTTAGCCCTGCGCCAAACCCCAAAATGGAGGGCTACTTTCGCACTTACAATTTTAGCCTAATTTTACAAGCTATGACCACCACGTGGAGATAGAGTAAGCACTTGTTCAGGAACTTGACAGTTGCGCACCTGTCTCAGCGAGCGGTCAGAATGTTACCCTGTCAATCCCAAACCAGGTCACAAAGAAAAATTTTAAGATTTGAAATTATTTAGTAGCAATCAAAATTTTCTTTATTTAGATTTGGACATTTCAAGTATTTGCGTATCAACCATTTTGGGTAGGTGATTCTTCGACGACTTAATACTATCAGTTTTGTCATATGGCTTCTCGTCAAAAACTAGAAATTAGTATCTAAATATTTCCAATTCCAAAAATACCTATAAACTCATATATCTTTATGTGTTTCCGATGAGAGTTCATGCTATTTGAGTGGGTATTTTTTGAGAGAACTTATACGAAGAAGTAGTCTAAAGACATTTTAAGAGTTACTCTTTAGCCGGTCGGACACATGGGTAGTTTAATTATATTTTGTGCGAAAATTAAATGCTTCAAAGTGTAATAGGATAATAAATTTTTTTTCTTGCAGCGATCAAAATCGGCTCATAAGATGCTTGGTGTCGTACGAAAGTATCTCTACTCTACTTAATCCAACCACAAAACAGGACTGTTGGCGTACGCAAGTAGTTTCACACTTTAGATTCGACCAAACAGTGAGTCGTTTCAACTTTAGTTTGGATTTTTATACGGCTGAAGCAACTTACGTGCTTTCATAGTTTCGAAAATTCGAAATACAAACTTTGTGTTTGATCACTCTTTTTAAAATAACTTAAATAAATTATGAAAATTTTTACCAATTTTTTTTAAAATTTAATTTTGTATACATTTTTCTTTTTTTTTGAGAAACTGTTGTATTTTCCTAATCACTGCTTTCAGATTTAAAACCCCTCGTTTTCTTCAATTTCCTTAAAAATTTTTTAACAAAGAAAATAATCTTTTATTTTAATGAAATATTTTACCAATTAAAAATAAAATAATTAACACATTTTCTAATCGATATATATTTTCGTTTCGATTCTCTATTTTTCTTTTCTTTAAAATAAAGGGCGATTTTCAGTTACTATATGTTTTTTCCTTTATTTAAATTAATAATATTTAAATTAATTAATAATTTTAAAATAGTTACAAATCCACCGATTTTTACTGTAAATAAAAATAAATTAATTTAATTCAAATAATAAATTTGTTGATTTATATAAGGTATTTATAATTTATTCTAATTTAAAGTACACCAAATTATTTAACGAAAAATGAAAGCTTTTAAATTTGAAATTTTTTTTTTATAGTAGCAGCTTTTAGTGTTTTGAGGATACCGCCTGAATGGTTGGAGTTATACTAGGTGAATGGAGTTCTCCGAAAGTATTGATTATGACAAAAAATATTCTCTGAAAAACCTTATTATATTGATTACGATGAAATATTTCACTTAAACAATATAATCGTAATTTGAAATGGCAGCTTTGTGGTATTGAATCGTATAGCAAACGGTTTGTATTCTATTCTGTTGACATTGGAGCTTGAATACATATTTTAACTAATAACTTTATTCCATCAAAGTTAGCATAATAACATAAAATAACGGCGTAAAATTCAGTTTTATACGGAAATACCGAACTTATGTTTAAAATTTCCCCATCTTGTGTCGTCATTAGGTCTGTTTACTAAATAAAAGTATTTTTATAAAAACCAGTTTATAACGAATTTTGGAAATGATCATGAAATTAGCTTTGATACAGTCATGGTTAACTTCAGTGAGCGATCGATACGAGTAATAGTGGTTTTCCAACCGTAGTTTAAATTAGTGCTTTTATTGAATATTAAAATTTTTTTATTAATTATGAATGCTTCAATAATTTATATATTAAATTATATAAATCGTAAGTTTTATAATCTAAAAGAAAAATAATATTTAAAAAATAAGAAGTGATTATCTAATGTTAATCTGTTAATACGAAACAAGTTTTTTGGTGCCTATTGCACCAAAGTCTGTTCAAAAGCTTATTTTTATTTATTTATCAAAATTCACGATCGTGTATCATAAATCAATATCATTAAATTTAAAAATTCTCTAGAATTAGGTACACTCTACAATTTTGGACCAGGAAATATTCCGCAAGGATCAGGAATATCATATCCTTCAAATATTCCATTTGACTCCAGTGTGATTCCGGGTTTAGGATTTAATCCAGCACTCCAGTCAAAATTCACAGTAAATCCAGCATATCAAGGAAATCCGCTATTGCTTCCGAGTATTCCAGTACCAGCAAATCCTGCATTCCTTGGAAATCAGGCATATCCATTTAATCCAACTATTCCAGTGAATCCAGCATACACAGCAAATTCTCTATTTCCTGCAAATATTCCAGTACCAGTAAGTCCCATATTGACTGGAAATCAATACCAAACCGTGGCAACAGATTCTACAATAAAACCACCAATAATTATTTCGCCTCCAATACCAACTTCTGCTCAACCATCATCAGACATTGAAGTTAGTTCCTTGGAACCTTCGAGGCCGACACCACCAAAATTAACGCCACGAACAACTTCAACGACAACAACAACAGAGCCAACAGCTCCAAATGGCGAATGCTTTCCTAAAACGGAAACTTGTGGGCAACATGAATTTGAGGTGGACCCAAATAAGTCCGAGAGACGTGATAGAAATCCATGGAATGCATTGTTAGAATATGACACAGGTACATTGATAATTCCAATGAAATTTTAAATTCTTATTAGTTTTAATTATTTGGTTCTAGGTAACGAAACAGATTTTTATTGTGGTGGATCACTTATAACTAACAGATATGTGATAACAGCAGCTAGTTGCGTTGTTGATTTACCTTCAGGTTGGGCTGTAATGGGAGTTCGATTGGGTGAATGGGATATAAATACTTCAGCAGTTTGCTACGATGAAAATTGTGTTGACCCAAGTTATGATATTGCAATTGAAAATATTATACCGCACGAAGAATATAATCCGAAATCAAGAAATTTTATTCATAACATTGCTTTGGTACGCCTAGCAAATAATATACGATTCACCAAATTTGTTTCGCCAATTTGTCTTCCGATTGCATCACATTTAAGAAATGTTAATTATACTGATCTTCTTTTGGAGAATGCTGGTTGGGCGCGATCATTAGTAGATACCTCAAAAACGAATAAATTTACTGATTTAGTAGAAGGTATAACTTTGGAAAGGTGTAATACATTCTACAATCAAAGGAATATTGAAATAGAGGATTCACAAATTTGTGTTTTTAATGATTTTACCTGCTCCGCAGATCTTGGCGGAGCACTAACAATTAAAAATGAAGAAAATACTTTACCTTCATTTTATTATTTAGCAGGTATTGCATCTATAAATGTTGCACCATGTGATAGTACTTATCCTGGTGTTTATACAAGAGTTGGTTCATATATTGATTGGATTGAATATATTGTGTGTTAATTGGAATAAGCAATATAAATTAATTGAATAAAAGTTAATTTTTGTTTGTAATAAAGAAAGCAGTAAGAACTCATTTGTGTTGTGTGAAACACGTGCAGCCAAAACATTGAAACATTGATTTATTCCAAGGAATTCCCACATTTTGCATTATGAACATTGGAGAGTTAAATATAGTATACCCATCCGTCAATTTACGCGGAAATCCGATTCACGTGAATTTGATTTAACGCGAATGAAAATCGCGTTTGACTTCATTTTCATTGTGAATGTAAATTTTTTCGGATGAGTTTTTCTCAATATTTTATGTTACATAGTTTTTATAAATTTGCTGGAACAAAAAAAGTTGCAGCAATGTTGCAGAATGTGTGAATCAATTCACAAGAGCTTTATAAAGATTTTCGGCAGAGGATGAATTTGTTCCTTCGTACTGCTACATTTATCATTAAGTTGATATTAATTAATTCAGTATCGGTTAATTGTTAATTGTAAAAAAGAAAATTATTGCAATTATTGGACATTTTCTAAAACTCTGTCAATAAGTACGAATGAAAGGATATAAAGATTACACATTGCGCATGTCGGCCGTTTTGAATATTTATTTCCATACTTTTATGGCATCGCGTGTGATTTTCTTTCAAATAAATAATCGCCAATTTTATACCAAACAATGTATATCATGTCTCGCGTGACGTAGCTCAGCAGAAAAAACCAATTTGAAATTTGGGAAAGCAAAGCGTAATCTAGATATTCTTTCATTCATGGTCAATAAGGTTGTTTGGAGTGGTGATAAGGCAAGAAGAAGGAAGACTGCAAAACCATTTTTATGTTCGGTTCGATTTCGATTTAAGGTCCCATCGTAGGGATGGGTCTTTTACTAGTTCAAAAATAAAATAAACTTCTTCCATTTCTTTTTTTTTTATTATTATTTCCTTAATTTACAATTTTATTTATAACGATCAGAACAGTCAACAGTTTTTCTTTTTAATAAACTAGTTTTATTATTTTTCTATTTCTAATTTCATAGATTTGTGTTTTAGAAAATATTTTCCATATCTTGACAAGCTGTGCATTTTTTTCCTTCCTTTATTTAAATTACGACAATAATAATTTTATTTTAACTTTATTTAGTGTTTCATAGTATACCTTTCTGCATTTGAGAATCGCTATATTAGAAATCGTTTTTTTGTTTTTGTTTTAAACTCGAATCAGGGAATTCCTCGAATTATTGACGAGGAAATTTTGAGTTGAATGGAATAAATAGCAAAAAAAGTTTACTTTTGTGAAAATTCAAGATTCAACGGAACAAATATATTTTATAAATTTTCTGAATTTCAACTGTTCAAACTCGTACTGAAACCAAGAATTAACTAATCCATAAAATCCACCTTTTTTAATTTCTTTCATCTCGTCACCTTAAAAATTGAAAAATTATTTATTGTCATCGAATTATTTTTAATTTTATTTATTGGCATTGTATTCTCAAATATATAAAGTTTTTTTTTTCTTAATATCAATAATTTTTAATACTGTTTTAAAATATTATTGAACCAAAAGATTGTTCGTAAACTTTTTTTGGTTTAATTTTATTTTAAGCGTGTATTTATTTTAATGTTTTTTTTAAACTTAGAAATTTATTAGAATTCTTTATCGAAATACATTAAATAAAAACGAAAGAAAATGAAAAAAACATCTCATAAGATCACAAAGGCCTTTCCTAAAATTTTATGAATAAATTTCTTTCAGTCAGTTTTAATGGAACAATATTATTCTTATGCAATTTTCAATATTCTTAAATTTAGATAAAGAACAGTTTCCAACGAAAGCTAAAGTGTAAAATTTTAATATTTACTTAAATATTTTGTTTTTCTAATTAGTAAGCAAGACTTTTCTGTAGAATCCATTGATTTGGTAAATTTTCACATTTTTTTATTCCTTCCCAAAGTTAGTTCAACTAATAATTTCAATTTGTTGAAATTATATACAAAATAATAATTTGGCAAATATTTGAAATTAAATAAGAAAAAAATTTTCTTTCATTTATTTTTTAAGAAATTAACTTAATTTTCTTTAATTATATTTGCTAAAAGAATTATTTTTGAATTTCATTTTATCGCAAATTAAAGAAAAAAAAAGATACAATCGAAATACTGTCAAATTGGAAGAAAGGAAAACTTATTTTTAATATTTTTAAATATTTGTTATGTTTTCTTATTTCACAAATTCGTTATCACAATCTGTTTAAATGTTTTTAAGTTTAAAAACATTTATCAATAGAAGAGGAACTAAACGTTTAAAATATTATAGTTACAACCAACAATATACAATCAACTAAGTACATGGGCAATTCTGAAAGCCTTATAAGATATATATTAGAATCTATTTACGTTACAACAAAGATGTAGTTCTTAGTGCCGACCATTATCAAGTATAAAGGTGAAAAGGAACAATTATAAATTAGAAAAAATGTTAATTCTTCGATGGCGCTACAGACCATGGAGGTACTAGCATCTTTAAGAACTAGTTTTTTTTACGGGCAAGCTAGTTGGCCCTGCGCCAATCCCCGAAATAGAGGGCCACTTGCGCACTTACAATTTTAGCCTAATTTTATAAGCGGCTACTAAGCCAAATAGTTTCCGGTGATCACTACATGGAGGTAGAGTAAGCAGGAACTTGACAGTTGCGCACCTGTCTCAGCGAGCGGTCAGAATGTTACCCTGTCAATCCCAAACCAGGTCACAAAGAAAAATTTTAAGATTTGAAATTATTTAGTAGCAATCAAAATATTCTTTATTTAGATTTGGACATTTCAAGTATTTGTGTTACAACCATTTTGGGTAGGTGATTCTTCGACGACTTAATACTATCAGTTTTGTCATATGGCTTCTCGTAAGTTTTGTCAAAAACTAGAAATTAGTATCTAAATATTTCCAATTCCAAAAATACCTATAAACTCATATATCTTTATGTGTTTCTGATGAGAGTTTACGCTATTTGAGTGGGTATTTTTTGAGAAAACTTATACTAAGAAGTAGTTTAAAGACATTTTAAGAGTTACTCTTCAGCCGGTCGGACACATGGGTAGTTTAATTATATTTTGTGCGAAAATTAAATGCTTCAAAGTGTAATAGGATAATAAATTTTTTTCTTGTAGCCATCAAAATCGGCTCATAAGATGCTTGGTGTCGTATGCAAGTATGTCTACTCTACTTCACACAACCACAAAACAGGGCTGTTAGCGCACGCAAGTAGTTTCACACTTTTGATTCGACCAAACAGCAAGTCGTTTCAACTTTAGTTTGGATTTTTATACGGCTGAAGCAACTTACGTGCCTTCATAGTTTTGAAAATTCGAAATACAAACTTTGAGTTTGATCACTCTTTTTAAAATAACTTAAATAAATTATGAAAATTTTTACCAATTTTTTAAATATTTCATTTTGTATACATTTTTTTTTTTGAGAAACTCTTGTATTTTTCCAATCACTGCTTTCAGATTTAAGACCCCTCATTTTCATCAATTTCCTTAAAAATTTAATGACAAGGAAAATAATCTTTTAAAATTTTTAGAAAACAAGAAACTTTATTTTAATGAAAATGTTTACCAATTAAAAATAAAAATAATTAACACATTTTCTAATCGATATATATTTTCGTTTCCATTCTCAAATTTTGTTTTTTTTTTTTTTAAATAAAAAAATAATTAAAAATTATTTAAAAAAATATTTTCTAGTTTTTTTTCTTTGTATATAAATTTATATAATTAATAAAACTGGTAACTATTTACAAAGTAAAATTTTTATATTTATGTGCGGGGGGAAAAAAAACGGGTGAAAAAATACTAAAAGTAACGACGGCACAACAAAATTCTTTTCTTTTTTATTCTTAATAATAAAAAATTAAAAACGAAAATAATATAACATTAAAAAAAAAGAAATCTTTCTTATAAAAAATAAAATAGTTTTTTCTTTTTTTTTAAACTTTAAAAATAATACATTAGAAATAAATTAAATTTAGGAAACATAAAATGATAATAAATTGTTAAATCTCTACTTGTTAATTTTTTTTTTGTTGTTTTTTATTTTTTATTTAACTTAATTTATTTACTTTTTCTTCTTTTATTTTTTTAATTTGACTAGTATATTCCTAATAATTCAATTTTCTCAGTATCTGGTGCAACACTAACGGTTTCCGTGTTTTCGGCATACTCTTGACCGATGCTCTTTAAAAATAAGAAAGCTAAAGCAAGAAAACTGGTACCCAAAAGATCACCCAATGATGTTAAATATGGGATTGCTGAATTATCTGGATCAATTTTCCATTTCCACATAGCATGAATGATAACGTGTGCAATATAAAGTAATAGCATGACCTAAGAGAAAACATTTTGAATAAATATTTGAAAATAAACATTTTTGAGATAAAATAATAAAAAAAAAAAATAGTTTATCTAAATTTCTTAATAAAGATAAAACAAAAAAAAGAATGTAAATATCATTAAAAACCCGAAAAATTTAAATTATAAGAATTTTTTAGAAGATTTTGGAATTTTTTTTTAAACTAGGCGGCTCTGCTCTGCTTACTTGGATCATCAACCCCAGCATGTATAAACAACAACCAAAATACTAAACCAATGAAAACAATTTATCAAGGACACTATTCTTTTGATTTTTGTTTTTTTTTAACGTTAGAATAAAATTCTTTTTTTCTATTTCTCTCCGTCTCAATTTTTCAAGATGCTAAATTTTCGTTGTGAGTTATATTTAAATTCATATGTAAAATTATTTCCTTGAATATATTTGCCTAAAAGTTTGCATATTTTAATTACAAGTATTCGCCTAAAAGTATGCATACACTTATTTAAAAAATGATATGTGGAGAAAAACTATTTTATATAATAGAGAGATTATTTTCAACAACTAATTTACACATACCTGAACTACACTACAAGTTAAATATGATAGTAGAAATGAGATCCGCACTGTTGATTTGCCCCAATGAAGAGCATCAGCTGAATAAAGGAATACAATTTGTCCAGGAATTGACAATAGAACTAATATCTTTGCTGTTTTTGAATATGGAACTGAAAAGAAAGTTTTATATTATTAGTTATTTGGCATTAAATTATGGAAATTTCATGCAAAACCAATATTAGTAAAATTCAAATATTTTATTTATTTATCGATTTTATTCAAATTACGTGATTAGCTTAAGTTCCCATGAATGCATTACGATAATTTCCTTCAATTATCTATTATTACAATTCAAAAAACTGTCATAATTCAAACTTCAACTGGAAAGCTGGCAAGAAAAGATCGTTGGATTAACAGGACTAGTGGCAGCCTATGCCATACATAGGAGAATATAAGTAAAAATATCGTAGTAATATGAGCATCGATGTTTTTCTTATGCAATTATGTGTAGCTATTCAAGGAACTGTAGTTGATTCGATCAATAACAAATGTGAAAACACAGTAAAAATGGGTCTAGTGATATTTCTTTATATCACATGTGTTGGTACAGAAAATGAAAATACATACATATGTTAATACATTTCGTGAAGCCTCACTTTAAGTATGAAATATGACGTCGGCCGCGGTATTAATGTGGACTCTTTCAACTGTGTTTTTCATCACATTTTCGAATATTTCGGATATTATTTCAGCAATTTCTTGTCGAATCTTGTTCTGCAACTTCATCTTCATGTTTCCTTCAATTACCTCCACCGAAAGAGATCGGAAGCAGCCAAACCCGTAAAACGACATAATATGAGAATTTTATATGAATGACGCATTTGTTTTTGCACGAATATAATAATTTTAAAAGGAATATTTAAAGATAAAACTTACCTCCTCCGAATAATGCTCTCCATGGTAATTCAAAGATTTTCGTGTGTGGCGGAATTATACCAATAATTGAACTTTGATGTAGCATCGTTGAAATTTTACTGGCTTGAACAGATACCAAATTACCACCGATACCATTAATAATTGGTTGAAATACTACAAAACCATTAAAGACGTGTACAACTTGGTCTAGGACAAGTCCTCCTAGCCTGGAAGAAAAAACCAGAAAAAAAATTATATATATTTATTACGATGAAAGTATTTGAAACAAATTAAAAAAAAAAAAACGATAAAACTTTCTGCTTTATAACTTCGTTTCGCCTCGGCCAACTCACATTGTAAATTTCATCGAAATCGGATAACGCATTTTACGGACGGACGGACATGCAGAAATAGATATACATACATAACTTTTGACTCTCTACACAACTATAGCTTTGAAACCTTTTATTTTTATGCGTTACAAATGCAGTGACAAAACTAATATACCCTCAGGTAGTACCTACCATAGGGTATCATGACCTATTTACTATGTTTTTTTCGTTTATTATCGCATAAAATTTCAAGTTAATTGCAATCATTTTTCCAATATCTTATTTAATAAATATTGGCAAAGTCCATTTGGAACGCTGAAGCGATTAAAACAGGTCGTGCTATTTTTAAGATATTAATTTATCTAGAAGAATAATCGATTTGATAAGTTTTCTTATCGTCACTTATTTTGGAGTACCTTACCTATTTTTTCGCTTCAAAAAGAAAAGACATGCGAAATAAAATTAATATTTTTCGAGACGATTTTCGTTTTTTTTTTCTGAAAAACAACTTTAATTTTCTACTAAATAATGATTTTATCAAATAGTATCAGAAAAATATAATAAAATTTGTTGATTTCATTTATATAAATAGACAAAGTATTACTTTAAATTTGTAAGGAATTATAAAGTAATTAATTATGATAACAAATATGTATATACATACACCAATGAAATATATATTTTGTAAATATTTCCCATAAAAAAGGACACCTTCTCCTAGAGAAAGCTTAATATTTAAGGACTTATAAATTTTATTGGAGCTGTTAAAATAAATGAAAAATAGGGAGTTGAATAGCTCGCGATAATCGGAACCATATTATGGGTATAACATTCTTTTTCTTCTTACTAGATGTAACAATAGCTGGGTTTATTTCATTGGACTCAGGGTCAGGGTCTGCTTCATAACATGTAAAAGCAACAACAACATAACCCAAATATTTATCAGGGTCAGGGCCTGAGACCCCGATAGATATTAGTTACGTAAAATTGCAAGATATCGTAATAAAAATCTCATAACCAATTTCATAAATTCGTGAAAAAAATTATTTTTTAATATCATTTCAATAAAGATTTTTGAGAATTTGCTAGTATTTATTTGATTTACGCATAATTTATTTAAAAAATTATCGAAAAAGTTGAATTTTTTCCAAAGACAATTTTTTTTTCTTTTCGGGACTCAGATCGTTTTGACCCTGATGAAAAAACACACCTATTATTGAACAAACGAGATCATAACTTATTGTACTACGTTCATTTTGTGTTAAATTGTATATAAAAGTTAGTAACTCCTGTAAGATGTATCACTGACTTATCACTGACGACGCTCAAATACCTTTAAGAAATTAACTGATAACAAATCTGATCAGAAATGGAATTATGTAATTCGATTGAGATTAACCAGAATCGAAAAAAGGATAGCAATTATTTATGATTTTTCGAAAAAAAATTTCGCTCCAGATTTAATGTAAAAATCGTAAGGAAACATTATATGGTTTTTATCACGTATATCGAGTAATTTGTAACGTTTGTCAATAGTTTTTGTCATTCCACTTAAAGCGATTTAGATTGATTGTGGTGATCGATTATAAATTGATCGAAATGGATTTAATTTGTCCAATTTCATACATCTTATGATTTCCAATATGTATAATAAACAATGCTATCTTTCGATGTTTTCCTAGATGATTAAAATTGGTATAAAATTAATATCGCTATCAGTTATTTTTCACTGATAACATTATTGAAAAAGATATCAAGAAGATCACTAAATTGAAAATTTCAAAACACGGCTTTTGGGTCAAGTTCATCAGAGAAAGTAATATGCTAATACAAGTATGATTAGATACAATTTTATACTTTGTTTTTTTAGCAGCCACTAAACCATTTTCAAATAATTTACGTTACAAAAATCAAACGACGAAGAAATTGTCTGTATCAGAATTTCGCATTAATTGTAATATCATGAAAATGATAAATTAGCATCGTACTATATACGTAATACTCGTTTTTCTCGCTTAAAAAAATAATTCAAATATATTTTTACTTACCCACTAATAAATAGAGCTGATAAGACTGGAACCCAGCCTGTTGTTAAAACAGGTCGAGTATATTTATTGCGAATTACTATTAATACCCAAATTGGTAACATACTAAAGTATACAGCGACTACCACAAATGTAATCCAGATATGAGTTACTATTTAGAAAAAAAAAAAAAATAAATAATAATAATAAAAATAAATAAGTAAAATAAAACAACTAAAATTCTTTAAAGCTTTTTTTAAAACTTACCTAAATTTTCAAATAATAAAGAAGCAATAAATGATAACAAACTTATTGAAACAACATCACCGATTGATGCAGCTAATGGAGTTGCTACATTATCCGGATTTAATCTATATCTTTTTGATGTTAATATCACAGCCACTAATACAAAATCTATTATATTAAAAAAAATTAAATTATTATTTAAAAATATGTTGTTTTTTTTTTCTACAAATATAAACTTTTACCTAATACAAAACAAGAAGATGTTGCTGTAAACATTGCGGACGCCATTAACAGCATAACATGATCAAAAATGAATTCACCATTAGTAGCTGCACCAACGCATGTTGCAAATATAGCAACAATAAATGAAGCAACAATTGCCTGTACTTGAACTAAAGCTATATTCCCGATAATCATTTGGATGATTTCTTTTTTCGATGTCATATTTCCTAAATTTGCTTGCGTTGATAAACGTGATGCAAGACACATATCTAAATTTCCTTTAAGACCAAGAAGTGATGGAACTAGGATGAAAATTTCACCAACTGTTTGGAAAACTTTCCATTTCTGTAAAAGAATTTATTGAAAAAATTAATCTATTGAATCTAGAGAATTATCTTTTATGATGACACAATGACAAACATTTTATATCACATAAATGTGATTATTATTAGATATAATCATTAATTTAAGTAATTTTTATATTCCCATGTTTATAAAATAATCAAGTTCGTACATTATATAATTATTAATTTTATTTAAGGGGAGAACTCTAAGTAAAACGCTAAAAATATGCAATATTTAACTTTATTTGTTTCAACTTAAAATGGATCCTTTTAAAATATTTGATGAATATTGTTACGTATAGTATACTACACGTTATAAACTAGCAAAGATAATTTTTTTTCGTACAAAGAACATAAGGATTATAGGTATATCTTTGTCCGAAGTATCGTGGGGTTGAGGTTGTCATGTGCCGTCTAATGTCTGTTCTGTTCATCGTCTAGCTAGAGTAAAGTAATCCTCGGAAACAAAGCAAGAAATTTAAAATGATGATATTTTGACAATGAGAATACGGAGGACGTGAATCTTTTAGAAAGCATAATGTAAAATCGAAACAATGGCGATAGTTGGAAACAAAATTAATTTAATTAATTAAATAATACATTTATTTTAACAAAAGTGTTTCTACAGTTGCTGTAGTAAGTAGAAAAAGAAAGTCCACCCGAGTTATTTAAAATGTTTTGAGATTAACAAGTTCAAAATTTTGGGTACATAGATAAACTCCCTGCGTGACGTACGGCTGTAAAACTGACTGTAGCCATTACAATTTTTCGAAATTCATTCTACAACTTAAGAAACATATTTTGAATATGATAAACTATTAAATTATGCATTTATAACTTGGAGGTATCACCTTAAATATGAGCAAAAAAAAAAGCAAAGAAACAAAAAAACAATTAATAAAATTTTTCACGTTTAGAATGTGACATTGTTGAACATGAAAGCAAAAATTATTAAGCGTTAAATAATTTAATTTTTATGATTTGTTAATATTTACAAAAAGAACAATTTCAGAGAGAAAAACCATAATAATAATAAAAGATTATCAAAAGTTGATTAGGATAACACCTTTTTAATTATTTTTTGCTTTATATGTGGAAATTTTATTTAATTTGTTTTTTTTTTCTTTTTTTTTTTGGTTTGAACTTACTTCAACTTCTCCAAGTATTAGACCGGCCCCGATAGTACCAATACCTGCTATAAAAAATGGTATCGAAACTTGAAGTAATATATGCCACCATTCTTCATGTTTAATACCGGGCCGATTAAGTGCTAATTTCTCATCGGTACTATCGCCACCACCTCCTCCATCAATACCTGCTACTCCCCTATCTGATCCAGGATCAGGTTCTGATGATGCTATTGACGTCGTGATGATTGAACTTAATGAACCAGTTGTCGAATGCGGTAATCCTGACAATTTGTCATTGTCAGCGTCTGGAAAAAAAGTATATATTTTTTTTAATTTATTTATATTAATAATTAATATTTTCTTCGACATTCATAAAAAATCCTGAAATTTTTTCTTTATTTTATATTTTTTAAGCGAATTTTTTAATGTTTTTTTTTTGTTTTTCGAAAAATCTGTAGTTAACTAATTTTTTTAGATGAATATTTTACTCAAAGTCTCTCGTAATACTTCAAAAATTATTAATTATTAGCTATGTTTTTTTGGGAAAAATAAGCACGGTAACCATACATTTTATACGAGCTTATTTAAGGAATGTATAATATCGCCGCCTAATTTAACAACAGTTGTTACTATACTCTATTGAAATATAGATGGCATTTTTGTTGTTTTTTTCCCATTATTTTTATAACTTTTAATTTCTCATTTTATAAAAACGTTCCTAATTCAAACAATAATAGGCGAATTTTCATGAAATTTGGAATGTATATTCTGAATACGGCAACTGAAAAGATAGAATATGTCTCCACTCAGTTGCTCAGTTTTCGCGTGAATAGGAGAATATGGATTTCTTGCGCTGTGTAACTGTGACAATCATTGCCCTATATTGTGCGTATTCTTATATCGTTTCGTTTTGTTTTGATAATATTATCGGAAAAAAAAGACAAAACCAAACAAAAAATGTTGTTGTAGCCGATGGCTTTGTAATAAATCATTTAAAATTTTAAAATATTTTGTATACTAAATAAAATGATAAAAATCATTCATAATTGATATAATGAACTCCGTTTTTACATTAAATCTAAATTTTTAATTAATATATTAACTATATATTAATTATTGTATGATATATATAACTTAACACAAATTTTCAAAAACTTTTTAGAAGCCGGGGATCCCGAGCGATGCCCGGGAATTCAGCTAGTAATTTATGTTATCAAACATTGTGGCATTTAAATTAGAAAAAAAAATTGTGGAGACATCTCGTTATAAGACTACCGCATTACTTGAAATCTACGGCTTAAAAGCAAAGCGTTATTTGTTGCAATTTTCGTTCCGCAATATAGGTGTCTTGCTATAGAGAAATAGTGAATCAACCTATTAGATGTTTATATAGTACATACTCTAATATAATACAAATGTGTGTAAAACTAGATAAAATCTCTTATAATTTGATTCTGAATTTATACGAGTTTTTCGTGAAAAACCAGTAGTCCGAAAGCAAATGAAGGTGTTTTAACACTTTACCTTCCACATATTTTTTGAATCTTACCAGTTGTAATCGTGACTTCTTCTTTACTTGTTACCGCGGATTGTTAAATTAATTATTATTAAATATAAATAAGATCTTTTAGAAACATTAATTAGTCATTACTACTAGTAGTAATAATATGTGAAATGAAGTAACTAAATTTATTTTGATTCGAATTACAATTTTCAAAAATTTTGGAAGAAACTCAACAAACAGGTTGGACAACAACATACAAGTTTTTGATTGGATTCATATTAAAAATCGAAATTTATCAAAATGTGTACTAAAAGTTCAAGTTTGTTTATCTTTAGTGTGCTTTTTAAAATAACGTTTTCAATCACATATGACCCTCGTTTTTTGGAACTGCGTTACTCTCTTATGGATCGAGATAAATACAATAAATTTAAATTTTTAATAGGAAATCAATTTGATATCAACACAAAAACAAAAGAAGGATGGTCACTTTTGCATTTTGCTACAAGATATGATGTGGAATTAAATATAATCAAATATTTAATAGACAATGGAGCAGAAATTAATGCTAAAACCATTGATGGTGCCACACCATTAATTTTAGCAGCTCAATTCAGTCGTCCATCGGTAATATCTTTTCTATTGGAAAATGGTGCTAATATTGATGAAAAAGATACATTTGGGTGGACTCCACTTCATTTTGCGGCAAGGTATAATGAAAATGAAGAAATTATAAATATATTAATTGATAATGGGGCTGAAATAGATGCTGATGATAATGTTAACATAACACCACTTTCACTAGCAGCCCGAGGTAATCATAACAGCAATATAACAAAGAAGCTTCTTGGTAGCGGAGCAGATATTAATCATGGCGATATAAATGCTTGGACAATTCTACATGGGGCTCTTAGATATAATAATGATTCCTCTGTGATAGAACTGTTAATTGAAAGAGGAGCTGATATAAATGCGACCGCAGACAATGGTTGGACACCTCTACAATTAGCTGTTAGAAACAGAAATAAAACAGTTGTGGAATATTTGATTAATAAAGGCGCAAACACACATGTTTCTTCCAAAGATATACTGGATTTATTTGAATTAGCCCTTTTGAATGAAGATACGTCTGTTATAGAATATTTGTTACTAAATGTTGATAACGATTTGCCTGAGGAATATGTCCACTTACTTCGTGAATCTGGTAATCGAATTCCAATAATAAATGAAATCAAAGGGGTTTTAAAACTTCGAGGATTTTTCCAGAATCCTGATACTATACACGATGAATCGTTAAGAGACGCTGTTTCAGAAAATAAAATTGATATAAATGGTCATGATCTAGTTAATGGTCAAACACTACTTCATTTAGCTGCGTTTAGTCATGATATAGAGTTGGTTCAGTTTCTTCTAAATAATGGAGCCAATGTTACTGCAGTTGCAAATATAAAAGAAATGTACTGGACTCCATTGCATTCAGCAGTTTCAAATGGTAATCTTCTAATAATCAAATTGTTAGTAGATGCTGGTGCCAACATTAATGCAACTAGTTTAAATGGTCTAACACCTGTACATTATGCAGCTCAGAATGGAAATATACGAGTTTTAGAATATTTCGTAAGTAAGGGAGCTAATCTAAATATGGAGGACGACAATGGTTTTACTTCATTTCACCACGCAGCTCACAGTTCATATTCTGATGAGAAAATATTAAAATATATTTATGAAAATGGTGGTGATATCAATAAAACGACGAACAATGGAATGAATCTTTTACATCTTGCTGCAGAAACAGATAACATTAATTCTATTGAATATTTAATTGGAATAGGTCTAGACGTGAATGAGAGAGACAACAATGGATGGACAGCCTTACATTACGCCGCAAGTGTTGGAAACCTTTCCACTATCGAATTATTAGTAAACAATGGTGCTGATATTAAGGCCATAACACATGCCGGTGAAACCGTTTTACATATTGCAATTATTAATTATGTACCATTTGAAACATTATCAAAGGGAATAGAATATCTACTAAAACTAGGAATAAATGTAAATCAACTCGATAATACAAATAGTACGGCACTGCATTATGCTATAGAAAAAGATAATGATGATAATAATAATATTGTTGCAATGCTTTTAAAAGCCGGCGCTGATATTTATAAAAGGAGCAATACAAGTTTGACTCCAATACAATTAGCAACAGATGGAAAATCTCCCGAAATTATTACTACTTTAATTCAGAATGGAGCTGATTTAACCGATGCCTTAGAATATGCTAAGAGAAGAAAAAATCTAAATCAAAGTGACGATTATAACTCCAAATTAAATAAGACTATTGCTATTTTAGAAAAAGAGGATTTTTTCATCGCGATTGAAAATGATAACAATGAAATTGTAGCAAATAAATTATCTATGAAAATTGATGTTAATACACGTGACTTATTAAACGATTGGACACCTTTACATAAAGCATCCGGAATTGGTAATTTCAAAATTGTAGATATTCTCTTAAGAAACAATGCCGATGTTAACGCCACTGACAGACATTTTAATTGGACTCCGTTACACAGTGCTGTTCAAAGTCTTAATTTTGGTCTGGCCGAACTTTTATACAAGTCTCACACAAAGTTCAACACAAATTCGAGTTTTGAGATTAATCCAATAGATCCTTCATTCAAGTTGGGAACTAATTACGCTGATAAATTGCCTAAAGATACTCTTGACGAAATCACATTTAAGTTGAAATCCAAATTCTATTCTGAAACTGAAATAGAAAAGTTTTTATTGAAAAAGGCTTCTATTATTATTAAAACGAATAGTTCCAATCAGAATTTTCAATTTGATTTAAGTGAAAATGGTCCAAAAACTTCAGTAGACTATGAAATGATAGTTGAATTACTTTTAAAAAATGAAGCTGATGTAAATTCAAAAGATAAAATTGGATGGACTCCTTTACATTACGTTGTAGAATATACTGAAAATCAAAAGATTGCTCAAATTTTGATTGACAATGGCGCTGATGTAAACGCATTTACCCGAAATGGGGAAACACCATTACATTTGGCCACGAAAAGAAATGCTGAATTTGTAGAACTCCTTCTCAACAAGAATTCTGACATCAATGCTAGAAATAAATATAACTGGACTGCACTTCATTACGCTGTTGCAAATACTTTAGATATTAGAATTGTTCAACTTTTGATTGAAGGAGGAGCAGATATCACAGCCAGACAAAATGAATCTTTAACACCATTATTATTATTTTCAAAATATAACGATAAAACCGAAGTGGGAAAACTTCTTCTTGACAAACGCGCAGAAATCCAAGAAACGGATGCTTCAAAGTGGACTTCATTGCATTTTGCTGCAGCCTTTAATAATAACTCCAAAATTATAAAATTTTTAATTGCAAAAGGAGCTAGTCTCACTAAAATGACAAGTGATGGTTCAACTCCATTAGTTCTGGCAATTAAGTTAAATAACAATCCGGAAATAGTAAAAGTTCTAATAGACGAAGGAGCAAATACGAATATGAAACAAAAAGATGGATTAACACCTTTAATATTGGCGTCTAGTTATGCAAAAGACCCCAAAGTGGTATTATATTTAATAGGAAGCGGTGCTGATATAAACGAAAAAGATGACATGAACCAAACTGCCTTACATTTCTCTGTCAGATACAATCCAAGCTCCGAAATTACAAAATTGTTGCTTGATGCCGGGTTTAGTTATAATGCAACCACAAAATCTGGTTGGACACCATTACATTTTGCATCTTATGGTCAAAACCCGGAAACAGTCAGGCTTTTGATTGGACGGGGTGCCGCCGTAAACTCTAAAACAATTAACAACTTGACTCCTTTGCAGTTAGCAATTATAAACAATTCTCCGAAAATAGTAACTGAATTACTGAAAAATGGTGCGAACGGTAGAACTGTGTCATCTAATGAAATGTATGTGTTGAACGAAAGAAAAAACTCGCCAGATTACCAGGAGAAGCGTTTACTAATCGAAAGCATTTTAATAAATCAAAGCTTATTTTATGAAATAGAAAAACAAAATCTGAAATCAATCATCGATTTGATTTCATCAGGAAAAGTTGACTTGAATGTGAGGGATCTTGAAAATGATTGGTCACCACTTCATAAAGCCGCCGAAATTGGAAATTTGGATATATTTAATTTTCTTAGTCAAAATAACGCAAGTGTTGAAGCCGTGGATAAATACGAAGGGTGGACACCACTTCATGTTGCTTCAGCGAAGGGAAAAGAGAAAGTTGTGGAAATAATATACAATCGAAAAGCTGATATAAATGCAAAAACGAAGAACGGCGCCACCGCTATTCATATTGCTGCTCTAAATGGACACAATGATGTTATTAATTTCCTTATAAATAAAGGTGATACTAAAAATAGAAAGGATTCAAATGGCTGGGATCCATTGCACTATGCAATAAAAGGCGGAAGATTAGACACTGTGAAATACATTGAAGAAACTGGCACTCCTATTAATATAGAAACTGAAAACCGTCTTAATGGTTTACAAATTGCTGCTCTCAATCGGCACGTATCCATTCTGGATTATTTAATTACAAAAGGAATGAATCCAAATATTGTGGATAAAAAAGGTTGGACATCATTGCATTATGCTGCAGCAGGTGGAAATCTCGCAATTTTAAAGAGACTAGTTAATGAAAATGGCGATATTGAAGCCAGGACATATTTAGGAGAGTCAGTTCTACATATTGCTGCACAAAATGGAAATGAAGATATTGTGAAATATCTTGTAAGATTTTTAGATATAAATGAAATGAATTCTAAAAATTTTACTGCGTTAGACTACGCTGTACAAAATGACAAAGTAAATATAGTGGAGTTACTTTTAAATGAAGGAGCTGACATTAACACAACATTAAACTCTAACAACACTTCGCCTCTGGAAATAGCAATTGAAAATAATTTCGAAGAATCTGTGTCTCTTTTAATTAGGGCTGGTGCTGACGTGAGTAATGCGTTAGATTTTGCACGCCTCAAATTGAACACAACTAAAAATATGATTAATTCTTTGAAAATAATAAAACTTTTAACCACAACAAATTTATTCAATGCAATTGAAAGAAATGATCTTAAAGTCGTACAGAAAATCCTGCTTAAAAAATATTACGTGAATGCACACAATTTAGAAAATGATTGGACTCCACTGCATCAAGCTTCGGCTAAGGGAAATATTGAAATTGTTAAATTTTTACTTGAAAATAACGCCAACGTTAATACTACTGATAAATATCATAATTTTACTCCATTGCATATTGCTGTTCGAAGTAATAATTTAAATGTTATAGAATTACTTGAAAAGTGGAATTCCGATGTTAATGTGGATGCAAAGGATTATGTCAAGCCAATTCATCTTGCTGTTATGAATGGAAAAAGCGATATCGTAGAATTTCTAATTAGTAAGGGAGCAAATCCTAACGCGCAGCAAGTAGTTGGATCATCACCATTGCATTTGGCGGCCAAATATAATAAAAACTCAGATGTTGTACAAATTCTATTAAAGAATGGTGCTCTAGTTAATGCAAAAACAAAGAAAAATCAAACACCATTGCACTTTGCTATTAAATATGATGCAGAGCTAGCAATAACACGCTTACTACTTGAAAATGGTGCTGAAGTGGAAAGCGCAGATAATAATGACTGGACTCCATTACATTTTGCTGTAAGATATTCTGAAAATCCATTAATTGTGAAACTCTTGATAGAAAAGGGTGCAAATTTAAATGCGGTCACTAATGAGAAATGGACACCATTACATTTGGCAGTGAGATATTATAAAGGACCAGAAATTGTTTTATTATTGCTTTCAAAGGATGCGGATGTGAAAGCTACAACGCATGATGGTTTGACTCCATTACATCTCGCATCTAGATATAATATTGACATACAAATAATACAATTTCTGTTTGAGAAAGGAGCTAATATTAATGCAATAGATAAAAACGGATTAAGTCCATTACACTATGCTGTTAAATATAACACAAATCTTGAAGTTGTGAATCTTTTCTTAGATATGGGAGTCGAAATCAATACTGATACGATGGATAATTTGACACCATTGATGTTGGCAATCCAAAATTTTTCGCCAACAAAAGTAAAAGCTTTATTAAAATATGAAACTAATCTCGAATCGGATATAAATTTTGCACGGACGCAATTGAAACCAAAGAGAAGTCCACGAAACTTGTTAAAAATTATTAAGATTCTGTCAGAAAAAGAAATCTTTAATGCTATAGAGAGAGACGATCTTGATTATATTAAAAATATAACTTTATCCAATAAAACAAGTTTGGACATTCATGATCCAGAAACTGATTGGCAACCGTTGCACAAAGCAGCTGTTAATGGGAATATCGAAATGGTTGAATTCTTCCTTAGTAAAAACGCAAAAGTTAATTCCACAGATAAATTCTTAAATTGGACCGCTTTGCATGCTGCCGTCAAGAATGGAAATTTGCAAGTAGTAGAAGCTGTTATATCCGCAGGTGCAGAAGTTAATGCTAGATCATATAATAATGCTACACCAATGCATATTGCTGCTCTTAATGGTCACACTTCAATAATCATGAAGCTGTTGGAAACTGACGGAGATCTAAATATGATAGATATCAATGGAGAAACGGCATTGCATTACGCAATTAAAGGTGGATGGTTGAATACAACAAAGTATATTTCAGAAGTTGGCGGTGATTTTAATAGAAAAGCTCATAATGGATCAAGCACTCTACAACTGGCTGCCCTAAATGGTCATAAGGAGATCGTGGAATACTTTATTGAAAAGGGGTTAGACATAAATCAAACAGATACTAATGGATGGAATGCATTGCATTATGGTGCAGCTGGTGGAATAGTGGAAATTTTAGATATTTTATTGGCGAAAAGTTCAAATATTAGTGCGGTTACAAATTCAAATCAAACAGTTTTACAAATAGCTGCACAATATGGAAAGAAAAATATCGTTGAATATCTTTTGGCTAGGAACTTCATGCGCAACAATACCGGTTATGAATATAGTAGATCATTATATTGTGCAGCGGAAAACGGAAATGAAGATATTGTTAAGCTTTTCGTCGCAGAAGATTCTAATCATAGTTTATTTGATCAAAATGGAACAAAAGCAATTCATATAGCGGCCGAAAAAGGACACACCAATATCGTCCAAATATTAACAAATCACAGTTTTTCAGTTGACGAAAAAGGCAAAGATAATTGGACACCTCTGCATTATGCTTCTCGAGGTGGGGTAGATGAAAAACCTATTGCAGCCGAGTTTCGACTTTTAAAAACAATTCAGTTCCTGTTTAGCAAAAATGCGGATTTAAATCCCAGTAGTTCTAGTGGTATCAATCCTATTCATATATCAGCACAATTTGGTCATCTCGTCATCACTGAGTTTTATCTTCAAAATAATATAAACGTTGACGAATTGGACAATTACAATAATACACCTTTACATTATGCAGCCAAAAATGGCCATTTAAAGGTTGTGAAGTTACTCGTCAAGTTTGGAGCAAATCTAAGCTTCTCGAATGTGGACGAAAAGTCGCCAATAGACTTGGCTCGAAATGGAAATTTTACAAATATTATAGAATTTTTAGAAGAATACAAATCCTAATAATGTATAATATTATATAATTCGTTGAAGAACAATGTAAATTAAAATGTCTAAACTTTAATAAAATTCCTTAAAGAAATATTTCAATCATTGAAGTTTTAAAATTGTGGTTAAACATTCCGTGGGCATTTGGTAATTTATTGTATTTTAAACTTTGTGAAGTTAGTTCAGTTGAGTAAGGTAAAATACCAATAAAGAGCATTGAACCAGTTGTGAATACCCGCCCAACAATTTGGCAAAAATAAGAAAATCGGTACAATAGTTTTGAATTCTATTGACCCCTTCAGTAGTCTCACTAGCCTTTAGTAAACGCTTCGTACACCAGCATTTTATGAAATTTTGAGGTAGCAAGTATTCATTCAACTTGTCCGATTGTGAATAATTGTTCAGAACTAACGATTGTAATACTTTTTAAAAAGCTTAATTTAAAGAAATTTACTTTGAATAAAAAGGGTATACTTTCCTCTTTGGAATTGACACATATATATACTTAAGTTTAAAGGAAGCATGAGCTTCCTCGTTCTCATCAAAGTCATCTGATAATTCATAAGTAGTAGACGTTGTACATAAATTGTACTATAAAATATTAGAAAAGGCATAAAAATAACTTATAATATTTTTACGAAAAAATTCGCGTTTTGTTTAAATGCTGTAAAATCACAAATGTTCACCATTTTATTTCTGTTAAAGCTTTCTTGAAATACTCAATTTAAAATTTAATATTTTTAATAAATTAACACTAATTGTTTTCTATTCAGAATTGACATTTGAAAAGAAAAGAAAAATTATGTTTTTAAATAAATGTGACTGGATTACGTTTTGGGATTTCAAAAGTAACTAACATTATTCGAATTTTCATAAGAAATGGAAATAGAAAAAAAAAATTGAAATGTTATAATTATTACACATTACATATTACTTAACAGGTATAATAACATGTAATAAAAGAAAATTTTCATATAAAAATCTTAACTTTACTCTCCTAACTAGCTAAATTTCATTCTAAGTCTTCTAACTCACCTTTTTCAGCCAATATTAAATTTACAAACAAACCAACACTGCTTTCTCATTTTATATGAAAAAAGTAAAAACCCTTGAGCCTTATATTGAGTGATCCGCATATAAGAAAAATCCTTATATCGCAGGCAGCTTATAACGAAAGTCGACTTTATATGAAATCATATTTGGCCCATAATTATATAATAACTTATAAAGTACTATACAAATATCAAATATCAGGGGTAGTCGCTCTTCGTTGTAAATCAATTAGTTAATTAGTTGAATTTGGCGAATTGGTATGCAGAAATATAACGAAGAGTGAATCCACTTATTAGGCGTATATACATACTATATAACATATAATACAAATGTGTGTAAAACTAGATAAAATCTCTTATAATTTGATTCTGCATTTATAAGAGTTTTTCGTGAAAAACCAGTAGTCCGAAAGCGAATGAAGGTGTTTTAACAATTAACCTTCCACATATTTTTTGATTCAAAACAGTTGTAATCGTGACTTCTTCTTTACTTGTAACCGCGGATTGTTAAACTAATTATTATTAAATATAAATCAGATCTTGTAGAAACAGTAATTAGTCATTACTACTAGTAGTAATAATATGTGAAATGAAGTAACTAAATTTATTTTGATTCGAATTACAATTTTCAAAAATTTTGGAAGAAACTCAACAAACAGGTTGGACAACAACATACAAGTTTTTGATTGGATTCATATTAAAAATCGAAATTTATCAAAATGTGTACTAAAAGTTCAAGTTTGTTTATCTTTAGTGTGCTTTTTAAAATAACGTTTTCAATCACATATGACCCTCGTTTTTTGGAACTGCGTTACTCCCTTATGGATCGAGATAATTACAATAAATTTACATCTTTAATAGGAAATCAATTTGATATCAACACAAAAACAAAAGAAGGATATACACTTCTGCATTTTGCCACAAGATATGATGTGGAATTAAATATAATCAAATATTTAATAGAAAATGGAGCAGAAATTAATCCTAAAACAATTGATGGCGCCACACCATTATTATTAGCAGTTCAATTCAGTCGTCCCTCGGTAGTATCTTTTCTATTGGAAAATGGTGCTAATGTTAATGAAACAGACATATTTGCGCGGACTCCACTTCATTATGCGGCAAGGTATAATGAAAATGAAGAAATTTTAAATATATTAATTGATAATGGGGCTGAAATAGATGCCGATGATAATGTTAACATAACGCCAATTTTACTAGCAGCCCGAAGTAATCATAACAGCAATATAACAAAGAAGCTTTTGGATAGTGGAGCGGATATTAATCATGGCGATATAAATGCTTGGACAATTCTACATGGGGCTCTTAGATATAATAATGATTCCTCTGTGATAGAACTGTTAATTGAAAGAGGAGCTGATATAAATGCGACCGCAGACAATGGTTGGACACCTCTACAATTAGCTGTTAGAAACAGAAATAAAACAGTTGTGGAATATTTGATTAATAAAGGCGCAAACACACATGTTTCTTCCAAAGATATACTGGATTTATTTGAATTAGCCCTTTTGAATGAAGATACGTCTGTTATAGAATATTTGTTACAAAATATTGATAATGACTTGCCTGAGGAGTATGTCCACTTACTTCGTGAAGATGGTGATCGAATTTCAATAAGAAATGAAATTGAAAAGGTTTTAAAAATTCAAAGATTTTTCCAGGATCCTGATACAATTCACGACGAATCGGTAAGAGACGCTATTAGACGAAGTGAAATTGATATAAATGGTCAGGATCTAGTTAATGGTCAAACATTACTTCATTTAGCTGCGCTTACTCATGATAGCTTATTGGTTCAGTTTCTTGTACATAATGGAGCCAATGTTAGTGTAGTTGCAAATATAAAAAAAATGTACTGGACTCCTTTGCATTCAGCAGTGGCAAGTGGTAATCTGCTGATAATTAAATTCTTACTAGCTGGTGGTGCCAACATTAATGCAACTAGTTTAAATGGTCTCACACCTGTACATTATGCAGCTCAGAATGGAAATATACGAGTTTTAGAATATTTCGTAAGTAAAGGAGCTAATCTAAATATGGAGGACGACAATGGTTTTACTTCTTTTCACCACGCAGCTCAGAGTTCATATTCTGATGAGAAAATATTAAAATATATTTATGAAAATGGTGGTGATATCAATAAAGCGACGAACAATGGAATGAATCTTTTACATCTTGCTGCAGAAACAGATAACATTAATTCTATTGAATATTTAATTGGAATAGGTCTAGACGTGAATGAGAGAGACAACAATGGATGGACAGCCTTACATTACGCCGCAAGTGTTGGAAACCTTTCCACTATGGAATTATTAGTAAACAATGGTGCTGATATTCAGGCAATAACACATGCCGGTGAGACGGTTTTACATATTGCAATTATTAATTATGTACCATTTCAAACATTATCAAAGGGAATAGATTATCTACTAAAAGCAGGTGTAAATGTAAATCAACTTGATAATACGAAAAGTACGGCACTGCATTATGCTATAGAAAAAGATAATGATGATAATAATAATATTGTTGCAATGCTTTTAAAAGCCGGCGCTGATATTTACATAAGGAGCAATACAAGTTTGACTCCAATACAATTAGCAACAGATGGAAAATCTCCCGACATTATTACTACTTTAATTCAGAATGGAGCTGATTTAACCGATGCCTTAGAATATGCTAAGAGAAGAAAAAATCTAAATCAAAGTGACGATTATAACTCAAAATTAAATAAGACTATTGCTATTTTAGAAAAAGAGGATTTTTTCATCGCGATTGAAAATGATAACAATGAAATTGTAGCAAATAAATTATCTATGAAAATTGATGTTAATACACGTGACTTATTAAACGATTGGACACCTTTACATAAAGCATCCGGAATTGGTAATTTCAAAATTGTAGATATTCTCTTAAGAAACAATGCCGATGTTAACGCCACTGACAGACATTTTAATTGGACTCCGTTACACAGTGCTGTTCAAAGTCTTAATTTTGGTCTGGCCGAACTGTTATACAAGTCTCACACAAAGTTCAACACAAATTCGAGTTTTGAGATTAATCCAATAGATCCTTCATTCAAGTTGGGAACTAATTACGCTGATAAATTGCCTAAAGATACTCTTGACGAAATCACATTTAAGTTGAAATCCAAATTCTATTCTGAAACTGAAATAGAAAAGTTTTTATTGAAAAAGGCTTCTATTATTATTAAAACGAATAGTTCCAATCAGAATTTTCAATTTGATTTAAGTGAAAATGGTCCAAAAACTTCAGTAGACTATGAAATGATAGTTGAATTACTTTTAAAAAATGAAGCTGATGTAAATTCAAAAGATAAAATTGGATGGACTCCTTTACATTACGTTGTAGAATATACTGAAAATCAAAAGATTGCTCAAATTTTGATTGACAATGGCGCTGATGTAAACGCATTTACCCTAAATGGGGAAACATCATTACATTTGGCCACGAAAAGAAATGCTGAATTTGTAGAACTCCTTCTCAACAAGAATTCTGACATCAATGCTAGAAGTAAATATAACTGGACTGCACTTCATTACGCTGTTGCAAATACTTTAGATATTAGAATTGTTCAACTTTTGATTGAAGGAGGAGCAGATATCACAGCCAGACAAAATGAATCTTTAACACCATTATTATTATTTTCGAAATATAACGATAAAACCGAAGTGGGAAAACTTCTTCTTGACAAAGGCGCAGAAATCCAAGAAACGGATGCTTCAAAGTGGACTTCATTGCATTTTGCTGCAGCCTTTAATAATAACTCCAAAATTATAAAATTTTTAATTGCAAACGGAGCTAGTCTCACTAAAATGACAAGTGATGGTTCAACTCCATTAGTTCTGGAAATTAAGTTAAATAACAATCCGGAAATAGTAAAAGTTCTAATAGACGAAGGAGCAAATACGAATATGAAACAAAAAGACGGATTAACACCTTTAATATTGGCCTCTAGTTATGCAAAAGACCCCAAAGTGGTATTATATTTAATAGGAAGCGGTGCTGATATAAATGAAAAAGATGACATGAACCAAACTGCCTTACATTTCTCTGTCAGATACAATCCAAGCTCCGAAATTACAAAATTGTTGCTTGATGCCGGGTTTAGTTATAATGCAACCACAAAATCTGGTTGGACACCATTACATTTTGCATCTTATGGTCAAAACCCGGAAACAGTCAGGCTTTTGATTGGACGGGGTGCCGCCGTAAACTCTAAAACAATTAACAACTTGACTCCTTTGCAGTTAGCAATTATAAACAATTCTCCGAAAATAGTAACTGAATTACTGAAAAATGGTGCGAACGGTAGAACTGTGTCATCTAATGAAATGTATGTGTTGAACGAAAGAAAAAACTCGCCAGATTACCAGGAGAAGCGTTTACTAATCGAAAGCATTTTAATAAATCAAAGCTTATTTTATGAAATAGAAAAAGAAACTCTGAAATCAATCATCGATTTGATTTCATCAGGAAAAGTTGACTTGAATGTGAGGGATCTTGAAAATGATTGGTCACCACTTCATAAAGCCGCCGAAATTGGAAATTTGGACATATTTAATTTTCTTAGTCAAAATAACGCAAGTGTTGAAGCCGTGGATAAATACGAAGGGTGGACACCACTTCATGTTGCTTCAGCGAAAGGAAAAGAGAAAGTTGTGGAAATAATATACAATCGAAAAGCTGATATAAATGCAAAAACGAAGAACGGCGCCACCGCTATTCATATTGCTGCTCTAAATGGACACAATGATGTTATTAATTTCCTTATAAATAAAGGTGCTACTAAAAATAGAAAGGATTCAAATGGCTGGGATCCATTGCACTATGCAATAAAAGGCGGAAGATTAGACACTGTGAAATACATTGAAGAAACTGGCACTCCTATTAATATAGAAACTGAAAACCGTCTTAATGGTTTACAAATTGCTGCTCTCAATCGGCACGTATCCATTCTGGATTATTTAATTACAAAAGGAATGAATCCAAATATTGTGGATAAAAAAGGTTGGACATCATTGCATTATGCTGCAGCAGGTGGAGATCTTACAATTTTGAAAAGATTAGTTCATGAAAATGGCGATATTGAAGCCAGGACGTATTTAGGAGAATCAGTTCTGCAAATCGCTGTACAACATGGGAGCGAAGACATTGTAAATTATGTCCTAGAATTTTTAGATATAAATGTAATGAATTCTAAAAATTTTACTGCGTTACACTACGCTGTACAAAGTGGAAAACTCAACATAGTGGAGTTACTCTTAAATGAAGGAGCTGACATTAATACAACATTAAACGCTAACAACACTTCGCCTCTGGAAATAGCAATTGAAAATAATTTCGAAGAATCTGTGTCTCTTTTAATTAGGGCTGGTGTTGATGTGAGTAATGCGTTAGATTTTGCACGCCTCAAATTGAACACAACTAAAAATATGATTAATTCTTTGAAAATAATAAAACTTTTAACCACAACAAATTTATTCAATGCAATTGAAAAAAATGATCTTAAAGTCGTACAGAAAATCCTGCTTAAAAAGTATTACGTGAATGCACACAATTTAGAAAATGATTGGACTCCACTGCATCAAGCTTCGGCTAAGGGAAATATTGAAATTGTTAAATTTTTACTTGAAAATAACGCCAACGTTAATGCTACTGATAAATATCATAATTTTACTCCATTGCATATTGCTGTTCGAAGTAATAATTTAAATGTTATAGAATTACTTGAAAAGTGGAATTCCGATGTTAATGTGGATGCAAAGGATTATGTCAAGCCAATTCATCTTGCTGTTATGAATGGAAAAAGCGATATCGTAGAATTTCTAATTAGTAAGGGAGCAAATCCTAACGCGCAGCAAGTAGTTGGATCATCACCATTGCATTTGGCGGCCAAATATAATAATAAACCGGATGTTGTACAAATTCTATTAAAGAATGGTGCCCTAGTTAATGCAAAAACAAAGGAAAATCAAACACCATTGCACTTTGCTATTAAATATGATGCAGAGCTAGCAATAACAAGCTTACTACTTGAAAATGGTGCTGATGTAGAAAGTGAAGATAATAATGACTGGACTCCATTACATTTTGCTGTAAGATATTCTCAAAATCCGTTAATTGTGAAACTCTTGATAGAAAAGGGTGCAAATTTAAATGCGGTCACTAATGAGAAATGGAGACCATTACATTTAGCACTGAGATATTATAAAGGACCAGAAATTGTTATATTATTGCTTTCAAAGGATGCCGATGTGAAAGCTACAACGAATGATGGTTTGACTCCATTACATCTCGCATCTAGATATAATAGCGATATACAAATAATCAAATTTCTGTTTGAGAAAGGAGCTAATATTAATGCAATAGATAAAAACGGATTAAGTCCATTACACTATGCTATTAAATATGACGCAAATCTTGAAGTTGTTAACCTTTTCTTAGATATGGGCGTCGAAATCAATAGTAATACGACGGATAACTTGACACCATTGATGTTAGCAATCCAAAACTTTTCGCCAACAAAAGTAAAAGCTTTATTAAAATATGAAACTAATCTCGAATCGGATATAAATTTTGCACGGATGCAATTGAAACCAAAGAGAAGTCCACGAAACTTGTTAAAAATTATTAGGATTCTGTCAGAAAAAGAGATCTTTAATGCTATAGAAAGAGACGATCTTGATTATATTAAAAAGGTAACTTTATCAAATGAGACAAATTTGGACATTCATGATCCAGAAACTGATTGGCAACCGTTGCATAAAGCAGCTGTTAAGGGGAATATCGAAATGGTTGAATTCTTCCTTAGTGAAAACGCAAAAGTTAATTCCACAGATAAATTCTTAAATTGGACCGCTTTGCATGCTGCCGTCAAGAATGGAAATTTGCAAGCAGTAGAAGCTGTTATATCCGCAGGTGCAGAAGTTAATGCTAGATCATATAATAATGCTACACCAATGCATATTGCTGCTCTTAATGGTCACACTTCAATAATCATGAAGCTGTTGGAAACTGACGGAGATCTAAATATGATAGATATCAATGGAGAAACGGCATTGCATTACGCAATTAAAGGTGGATGGTTGAATACAACAAAGTATATTTCAGAAGTTGGCGGTGATTTTAATAGAAAAGCTCATAATGGATCAAGCACTCTACAACTGGCTGCCCTAAATGGTCATAAGGAGATCGTGGAATACTTTATTGAAAAGGGGTTAGACATAAATCAAACAGATACTAATGGATGGAATGCATTGCATTATGGTGCAGCTGGTGGAATAGTGGAAATTTTAGATATTTTATTGGCGAAAAGTTCAAATATTAGTGCGGTTACAAATTCAAATCAAACAGTTTTACAAATAGCTGCACAATATGGAAAGAAAAATATCGTTGAATATCTTTTGGCTAGGAACTTCATGCGCAACAATACCGGTTATGAATATAGTAGATCATTATATTGTGCAGCGGAAAACGGAAATGAAGATATTGTTAAGCTTTTCGTCGCAGAAGATTCTAATCATAGTTTATTTGATCAAAATGGAACAAAAGCAATTCATATAGCGGCCGAAAAAGGACACACCAATATCGTCCAAATATTAACAAATCACAGTTTTTCAGTTGACGAAAAAGGCAAAGATAATTGGACACCTCTGCATTATGCTTCTCGAGGTGGGGTAGATGAAAAACCTATTGCAGCCGAGTTTCGACTTTTAAAAACAATTCAGTTCCTGTTTAGCAAAAATGCGGATTTAAATCCCAGTAGTTCTAGTGGTATCAATCCTATTCATATATCAGCACAATTTGGTCATCTCGTCATCACTGAGTTTTATCTTCAAAATAATATAAACGTTGACGAATTGGACAATTACAATAATACACCTTTACATTATGCAGCCAAAAATGGCCATTTAAAGGTGGTGAAGTTACTCGTCAAGTTTGGAGCAAATCTAAGCTTCTCGAATGTGGACGAAAAGTCGCCAATAGACTTGGCTCGAAATGGAAATTTTACAAATATTATAGAATTTTTAGAAGAATACAAATCCTTATAATGTATATTATATATTTCGTTGAAAAACAATGTAAATTAAAATGTCTAAACTTTCATAAAATTCCTTAAAGAAATATTTCAATCATTGAAGTTTTAAAATTGTGGTTAAACATTCCGTGGGCATTTGGTAATTTATTGAATTTTAAACTTTGTGAAGTTAATTCAGTTGAGTAAGGTAAAATACCAATAAAGAGCATTGAACCAGTTGTGAATACCCGCCCAACAATTTGGGAGAAATCAGAAAATCGTTGAAATAGTTTTGAATTCTATTGACCCCATCAGTAGTCTCACTAGCCTTTATTAAAGGCACCATTTTATGAAATTTTGAGCTAGCAAGTGTATATTGCAGCAAAAATTAATTCAACTTTTCCGATTGTGGATACTTGTTCAGAACTAAACGATTGTAATACGTTTTAAGAAAACTTAATTTAAAGAAATTTACTTTGAATAAAAAGGGTATAGTTTTCTCTTTGGAATTGACACACTATGTACTTAAGTTTAAAGGAAGCATGAGCTTCCTCGTTCTCATCAAAGTTATCTGATAATTCATAAGTAGTAGACGTTGTACATAAATTGTACTATAAAATATTAGAAAAGGCATAAAAATAACTTATAATATTTTTACGAAAAAATTCGCGTTTTGTTTAAATGCTTGTAAAATCACAAATGTTCACCATTTTATTTCTGTTAAAGCTTTCTTGAAATACTCAATTTAAAATTTTATATTTTTAATAAATTAACACTAATTGTTTTCTATTCAGAATTGACATTTGAAACGAAAGGAAAAATTATGTTTTTAAATAAATGTGACTGGATTACGTTTTGGGATTTCAAAAGTAACTAACATTATTCGAATTTTCATAAGAAATGGAAATAGAAAAAAAAAATTGAAATGTTATAATTATTACACATTACATATTACTTAACAGGTATAATAACATGTAATAAAAGAAAATTTTCATATAAAAATCTTAACTTTACTCTCCTAACTAGCAAAATTTCATTCTAAGTCTTCTAACTCACCTTTTTCAGCCAATATTAAATTTACAAACAAACCAACACTGCTTTCTCATTTTATATGAAAAAAGTAAAAACCCTTGAGCCTTATATCGACTGATCCGCATATAAGAAAAGTCCTTATATCGCATGCACCTTGTAGCGAAAGTCGACTTTATATGAAATCATATTTGGCCCATAATTATATAATAATTTATAAAGAACTACACAAATATCAAATATCAGGGGTAGTCGCTCTTCGTTGTAAATCAATTAGTTAATTAGTTGAATTTGGTGTATTGCTATGTAGAAATATAACGAAGAGTGAATCCACCTATTAGGCGTATATACATACTATATAACATATAATACAAATGTGTGTAAAACTAGATAAAATCTCTTATAATTTGATTCTGCATTTATAAGAGTTTTTCGTGAAAAACCAGTAGTCCGAAAGCGAATGAAGGTGTTTTAACAATTAACCTTCCACATATTTTTTGATTCAAAACAGTTGTAATCGTGACTTCTTCTTTACTTGTAACCGCGGATTGTTAAACTAATTATTATTAAATATAAATCAGATCTTGTAGAAACAGTAATTAGTCATTACTACTACCGGTAATAAGATGTGAAATAGAGTAGCTACATTTATTTTGATTTCAATCTTAACAAAAGTTTATATACTTTCAGTAATTTTGCAAGAAACTCAACAAACAGGTTGGACAACAATATAAAACTTTTTGTTTGGAATCATATTAAAAATCGAAATTTAACAAAATGTGTATTAAAAGTTCAAGTTTGTTTATCTTTAGTGTGCTTTTTAAAATAACGTTTTCAATCACATATGACCCTCGTTTTTTGGAACTGCGTTACTCCCTTATGGATCGAGATAATTACAATAAATTTACATCTTTAATAGGAAATCAATTTGATATCAACACAAAAACAAAAGAAGGATGGTCACTTTTGCATTTTGCCACAAGATATGATGTGGACTTAAATATAATCAAATATTTGATAGAAAATCGAGCAAACATTAATGCTAAAGCAACTGATGGAGCCACACCATTAATGTTAGCAGCTCACTTCAGTAGCCCGTCGATTTTATCTTTTCTATTGAAAAATGGTGCTAATATTAATGAAATAGATATATATGGGTGGACTCCACTTCATTATGCAACAAATTATAATGAAAATGAAGAAATTTTTAATATATTAATAGATAATGGAGCTACAGTAGATGCCGAAGATAATGAAAACGTAACACCACTTTTAAGAGCAGCCGGATATAATCATAACATCAATGTAATAAAGAAGCTTCTTGATAGTGGAGCAAATATAAATCATATCGACGATTACGGTGGGACAGCTATACATTATGCTGCCAAATTCAATTCCAATTTCCATGTAATACAACTGTTATATGAGAGAGGAGCTGACTTAAATGCGACCACAGACAATGGTTGGACACCTTTACTATTAGGCGCCAGATACAATCATCAACCTGTTGTAGAATATTTGATTGATAAAGGTTCAGACACACGTGTTTCTGCCCAAGATCTAAGGGATTTATTTGAATTAGCTGCTGAGAATGAAGATACGTTTGTTGTAGAATATTTGTTACGAAATGTTGATAATGAGTATGTCCACTCACTTCATGAATCCGGCGATCAAATTCCAATAATAAATGAAATCAAACAGAGTTTAAAACTTCAACGATTTTTGAAGGGTAATGATAGTGTGCACACCCAACCGCTAAGAGACGCTATTTTAAGAAATCAAATTGATATAAATGGGCACCATCTACAAAATGGTAAAACATTACTTCATTTAGCGGCGTTTAATCATGATATAGAGGTGGTTCAGTTTCTTCTAGATCATGGAGCCAATGTTAGTGAAGTTGCAAATATAACAGAGATGTACTGGACTCCATTGCATTCAGCAGTGGCAAATGGTAATCTTCTGATAATTAAATTGTTAGTAGATACTGGTGCCAACATTAATGCAACTAGTTTAAATGGTCTCACACCTGTACATTATGCAGCTCAGAATGGAAATATACGAGTTTTAGAATATTTCGTAAGTAAGGGAGCTAATCTAAATATGGAGGACGACAATGGTTTTACGTCTTTCCATCACGCAGCTCAGGGTTCATATTCTGATGAGAAAATATTAAAATATATTTATGAAAATGGTGGTAATATCAATAAAACAACAAAAAATGGAATGAATCTTTTACATCTTGCTGCAGAAATAGATAACATTAATTCTATTGAATATTTAATTGGAATAGGTCTAGACGTGAATGATATAGATAATAATGGATGGACAGCCTTACATTACGCCGCAAGTGTTGGAAACCTTTCCACTATCGAATTATTAGTAAACAATGGTGCTGATATTCAGGCAATAACACATGCCGGTGAGACGGTTTTACATATTGCAATTATTAATTATGTACCATTTCAAACATTATCAAAGGGAATAGATTATCTACTAAAAGCAGGTGTAAATGTAAATCAACTTGATAATACGAAAAGTACGGCACTGCATTATGCTATAGAAAAAGATAATGATGATAATAATAATATTGTTGCAATGCTTTTAAAAGCCGGCGCTGATATTTACATAAGGAGCAATACAAGTTTGACTCCAATACAATTAGCAACAGATGGAAAATCTCCCGACATTATTACTACTTTAATTCAGAATGGAGCTGATTTAACCGATGCCTTAGAATATGCTAAGAGAAGAAAAAATCTAAATCAAAGTGACGATTATAACTCAAAATTAAATAAGACTATTGCTATTTTAGAAAAAGAGGATTTTTTCATCGCGATTGAAAATGATAACAATGAAATTGTAGCAAATAAATTATCTATGAAAATTGATGTTAATACACGTGACTTATTAAACGATTGGACACCTTTACATAAAGCATCCGGAATTGGTAATTTCAAAATTGTAGATATTCTCTTAAGAAACAATGCCGATGTTAACGCCACTGACAGACATTTTAATTGGACTCCGTTACACAGTGCTGTTCAAAGTCTTAATTTTGGTCTGGCCGAACTGTTATACAAGTCTCACACAAAGTTCAACACAAATTCGAGTTTTGAGATTAATCCAATAGATCCTTCATTCAAGTTGGGAACTAATTACGCTGATAAATTGCCTAAAGATACTCTTGACGAAATCACATTTAAGTTGAAATCCAAATTCTATTCTGAAACTGAAATAGAAAAGTTTTTATTGAAAAAGGCTTCTATTATTATTAAAACGAATAGTTCCAATCAGAATTTTCAATTTGATTTAAGTGAAAATGGTCCAAAAACTTCAGTAGACTATGAAATGATAGTTGAATTACTTTTAAAAAATGAAGCTGATGTAAATTCAAAAGATAAAATTGGATGGACTCCTTTACATTACGTTGTAGAATATACTGAAAATCAAAAGATTGCTCAAATTTTGATTGACAATGGCGCTGATGTAAACGCATTTACCCTAAATGGGGAAACATCATTACATTTGGCCACGAAAAGAAATGCTGAATTTGTAGAACTCCTTCTCAACAAGAATTCTGACATCAATGCTAGAAGTAAATATAACTGGACTGCACTTCATTACGCTGTTGCAAATACTTTAGATATTAGAATTGTTCAACTTTTGATTGAAGGAGGAGCAGATATCACAGCCAGACAAAATGAATCTTTAACACCATTATTATTATTTTCGAAATATAACGATAAAACCGAAGTGGGAAAACTTCTTCTTGACAAAGGCGCAGAAATCCAAGAAACGGATGCTTCAAAGTGGACTTCATTGCATTTTGCTGCAGCCTTTAATAATAACTCCAAAATTATAAAATTTTTAATTGCAAACGGAGCTAGTCTCACTAAAATGACAAGTGATGGTTCAACTCCATTAGTTCTGGCAATTAAGTTAAATAACAATCCGGAAATAGTAAAAGTTCTAATAGACGAAGGAGCAAATACGAATATGAAACAAAAAGACGGATTAACACCTTTAATATTGGCCTCTAGTTATGCAAAAGACCCCAAAGTGGTATTATATTTAATAGGAAGCGGTGCTGATATAAACGAAAAAGATGACATGAACCAAACTGCCTTACATTTCTCTGTCAGATACAATCCAAGCTCCGAAATTACAAAATTGTTGCTTGATGCCGGGTTTAGTTACAATGCAACCACAAAATCTGGTTGGACACCATTACATTTTGCATCTTATGGTCAAAACCCGGAAACAGTCAAACTTTTAATTGGACGCGGTGCTGACGTAAACTCTAAAACAAGTAATAACTTAACTCCTTTGCAGTTAGCAATTATAAACAATTCTCCGAAAATAGTAACTGAATTGCTGAAAAATGGCGCGAACGGTAGAACTGTGTCATCTAATGAAATGAACGTGTTGAACGATAGAAAAAATTCGCCAGATTACCAGGAGAAGCGTTTACTAATCGAAAGCATTTTAATAAATCAAAGCTTGTTTTATGAAATAGAAAAAGGAAATCTGAAATCAATCATCGATTTGATTTCATCAGGAAAAGTTGACTTGAATGTGAGGGATCTTGAAAATGATTGGTCACCACTTCATAAAGCCGCCGAAATTGGAAATTTGGACATATTTAATTTTCTTATTCAAAACAACGCAAGTGTTGAAGACGTGGATAAATACGAAGGGTGGACACCACTTCATGTTGCTTCAGCGAAAGGAAAAGAGAAAATTGTGGAAATTATATACAATCGAAAAGCTGATATAAATGAACAAACAAAGAACGGTGCCACCGCTATTCATATTGCTGCTCTAAATGGACACAATGATGTCATTAATTTCCTTATAAATAAAGGTGCTACTAAAAATAGAAAGGATTCAAATGGCTGGGATCCATTGCACTATGCAATAAAAGGCGGAAGATTAGACACTGTGAAATATATTGAAGAAACTGGCACTCCTATTAATATAAAAACTGAAAGTCGTCTTAATGGTTTACAAATTGCTGCTCTCAATCGGCACTTGTCCATTCTGGATTATTTAATTACAAAAGGAATCGATCCAAATATTGTGGATAAAAAAGGTTGGACATCATTGCATTATGCTGCAGCAGGTGGAAATCTCGCAATTTTGAAAAGACTAGTTGATGAAAATGGCGATATTGAAGCCAGGACATATTTAGGAGAGTCAGTTCTACATATCGCTGCACAACATGGAAATGAAGATATTGTAAAATATCTTGTAAGATTTTTAGATATAAATGGGATGAATTCTAAAAATTTTACTGCCTTACACTACGCTGTACAAAATGGAAGACTCAACATAGTAGAGTTACTTTTAAGTCAAGGAGCTGACATTAATACAACATTAAACTCTAACAACACTTCGCCTCTGGAAATAGGAATTGAAAATAATTTCGAAGAATCTGTGTCTGTTTTAATTAGGGCTGGTGCTGACGTGAGTAATGCGTTAGATTT
Organism: Xylophagus ater; assembly: GCA_963422695.1. Lineage (NCBI taxonomy): Eukaryota > Metazoa > Arthropoda > Insecta > Diptera > Xylophagidae > Xylophagus > Xylophagus ater. The sequence goes on from OY730478.1 coordinate 8,951,666, forward strand.
TGCACACCTCAAATTGAACACAACTGAAAATATGATTAATTCTTTGAAAATAATAAAACTTTTAACCACAACAAATTTATTCAATGCAATTGAAAAAAATGATCTTAAAGTCGTACAGAAAATCCTACTTAAAAAATATTACGTGCATGCACACAATTTAGAAAATGACTGGACTCCACTGCATCAAGCTTCGGCTAAGGGAAATATTAAAATTGTTAAATTTTTACTGGAAAATAACGCCAACGTTAATGCTACTGATAAAGATCATAATTTTACTCCATTGCATATTGCTGTTCGAAGCAATAATTTAAACGTTGTAGAATTACTTGAAAAGTGGAATTCCGATGTTAATGTGGATGCAAAGAATTATGTCAAGCCAATTCATCTTGCTGCTATGAATGGAAAAAGCGATATCGTAGAATTTCTAATTAGTAAGGGAGCAAATCCTAACGCGCAGCAAGTAGTTGGATCATCACCATTGCATTTGGCGGCTAAATATAATAAAAAACCGGATGTTGTACAAATTCTATTAAAGAATGGTGCCCTAATTAATGCAAAAACAAAGGCAAATGAAACACCATTGCACTTTGCTATTAAATATGATGCAGAGCTAGCAATAACACGCGTACTACTTGAAAATGGTGCTGACGTAGAAAGTGCAGATAATAATGACTGGACTCCATTACATTTTGCTGTAAGATATTCTGAAAATCCATTAATTGTGAAACTCTTGATAGAAAAGGGTGCAAATTTAAATGCGGTCACTAATGAGAAGTGGACACCATTACATTTAGCACTGAGATATTATAAAGGACCAGAAATTGTTTTATTATTGCTTTCAAAGGATGCGGATGTGAAAGCTACAACGAATGATGGTTTGACTCCATTACATCTCGCATCTAGATATAACATTGACATACAAATAATACAATTCATGTTTGAGAAAGGAGCTAATATTAATGCAATAGATAAAAACGGATTAAGTCCATTACACTATGCTGTTAAATATAACATAAATCTTGAAGTTGTTAATCTTTTCTTAGATATGGGCGTCGAAATCAATACTGATGCGACGGATAACTTGACACCATTGATGTTAGCAATCCAAAATTTTTCGCCAACAAAAGTAAATGCTTTATTAAAATATGAAACCAATCTCGAATCGGATATAAATTTTGCACGGATGCAATTGAAACGAAAGAGAAGTCCACGAAACCTGTTAAAAATTATTAAGATTCTGTCAGAAAAAGAAATCTTTAATGCCATAGAGAGAGACGATCTTGATTATATTAAAAATGTAACTTTATCCAATAAAACAGGTTTGGACATTCATGATCCAGAAACTGATTGGCAACCGTTGCACAAAGCAGCTGTTAAGGGGAATATCGAAATGGTTGAATTCTTCCTTAGTGAAAACGCAAAAGTTAATTCCACAGATAAATTCTTAAATTGGACCGCTTTGCATGCTGCCGTCAAGAATGGAAATTTGCAAGTAGTAGAAGCTGTTATATCCGCAGGTGCAGAAGTTAATGCTAGATCATATAATAATGCTACACCAATGCATATTGCTGCTCTTAATGGTCACACTTCAATAATCATGAAGCTGTTGGAAACTGACGGAGATCTAAATATGATAGATATCAATGGAGAAACGGCATTGCATTACGCAATTAAAGGTGGATGGTTGAATACAACAAAGTATATTTCAGAAGTTGGCGGTGATTTTAATAGAAAAGCTCATAATGGATCAAGCACTCTACAACTGGCTGCCCTAAATGGTCATAAGGAGATTGTGGAATACTTTATTGAAAAGGGGTTAGACATAAATCAAACAGATACTGATGGATGGAATACATTACATTATGGTGCAGCTGGTGGAATAGTGGAAATTTTAGATATTTTATTGGCGAAAAGTTCAAATATTAGAGCGGTTACAAATTCAAATCAAACAGTTTTACAAATAGCTGCACAATATGGAAAGAAAAATATCGTTGAATATCTTTTGGCTAGGAACTTCATGCGCAACAATACCGGTTATGAATATAGTAGATCATTATATTGTGCAGCGGAAAACGGAAATGAAGATATTGTTAAGCTTTTCGTCGCAGAAGATTCTAATCATAGTTTATTTGATCAAAATGGAACAAAAGCAATTCATATAGCGGCCGAAAAAGGACACACCAATATCGTCCAAATATTAACAAATCACAGTTTTTCAGTTGACGAAAAAGGCAAAGATAATTGGACACCTCTGCATTATGCTTCTCGAGGTGGGGTAGATGAAAAACCTATTGCAGCCGAGTTTCGACTTTTAAAAACAATTCAGTTCCTGTTTAGCAAAAATGTGGATTTAAATCCCAGTAGTTCTAGTGGTATCAATCCTATTCATATATCAGCACAATTTGGTCATCTCGTCATCACTGAGTTTTATCTTCAAAATAATATAAACGTTGACGAATTGGACAATTACAATAATACACCTTTACATTATGCAGCCAAAAATGGCCATTTAAATATTGTGAAATTACTCGTCAAATTTGGAGCAAATGTAAGCTTGTCGAATGTGGACGAAAAGTCGCCAATAGACTTGGCTCGAAATGGAAATTTTACAAATATTATAGAATTTTTAGAAGAATACAAATCCTAATAATGTATATTATATATTTCGTTGAAAAACAATGTAAATTAAAATGTCTAAACTTTCATAAAATTCCTTAAAGAAATATTTCAATCATTGAAGTTTTAAAATTGTGGTTAAACATTCCGTGGGCATTTGGTAATTTATTGTATTTTAAACTTTGTGAAGTTAGTTCAGTTGAGTAAGGTAAAATATCAATAAAGAGCATTGAACCAGTTGTGAATACCCGCCCAACAATTTGGCAAAAATCAGAAAATCGTTGAAATAGTTTTGAATTCTATTGATCCTTTCAGTCTCACTACCCTTTAGTAAAGGCTCCTTACACCATTTTATGAATTTAATTCAATTTTAAGTCAACTTGTCCGATTGTGGATACTTGTTCAGAACTAAATGATTGTAATACGTTTTAAAAAAACTTAATTTAAGGAAATTTACTTTGAATAAAAAGGGTATAGTTTTCTCTTTGGAATTGACACATCTATGTACTTAAGTTTAAAGGAAGCATGAGCTTCCTCGTTCTCATCAAAGTCATCTGATAATTCTTAAGTAGTAGACGTTGTACATAAATTGTACTATAAAATATTAGGGGGGGCCTATGCCTATGCCTTGTACTATTATTAAATTATTTTCACCAAAAAAAATCGCGTTACAATTTGATATTGGAACAAAGTATTTGAGGTTCTTCAAAGGTCAACAAAAGCCCTTTTTAATTTTTGAAATGAAATACTTCTATGGGGGCGATTAGCAAAAGTTATGTCACGATTTTCTGGGACGAAACGTCACATTACAAAAAATCTCATTACATGGACGTCCTAGATGAGTACAATGTTCGGCAATATTGTGGAGGTTATAACGAGAATTATTTCTGTTGAAGACCCAATAGTTTTATCTGCCATCGTATTGGCGCTGTAGTCGATACAAATTTTTGAAATTTTTTTGAACTTTTATATAGCGGTCGTACACGATCGAAATGTTCGGCAAAGTTGTGGAAGTTTTTATGGGGATCATTTCTGTCGAAGACCCAATAGTTCTATCTCCCACCATTTGGGCAATGTATTAAAAAAAAGCTTCTATCTCACTTCTACACTGTGGTAAAAAGCACACTTCCGTTTGTTTTTTTAATTATAAAGATCTTGTTTTTAAGCTTAATTTTTGTTTGCGGAAACTGTGATGCGAATCCATTAGAAAAACCTCTAAAAACAGTATTGGCAGAAAACTGTAAACTGTAAATTAAAATTGCCAACTACTTATTCATTTGATCCTCCCTAATCCAATCAATCCTTTCAACTTTTAAGTCAGAAGTCTTTAAGTATATTTAAAATCACTTTTTTAATGTCAATAATCTATAACCAAACAGAACATTGAATATAATTTCATTATTTTTCCGTTAAAGCTTTTTTGAAATACCTAACTTTGGTATAAAAACCTTAACTTTACTCTCCTAGCTAGCAAAATTTCATTCTAAGTCTTCTAAATCACGTTTTTCAGCCAATATTAAATTTACAAACAAACCAACACTGCTTTCTCATTTTATATGAAAAAAGTAAAAACCCTTGAGCCTTATATCGAGTGATCCGTATATAAAAAATTCCTCATATCGCACGCACCTTATAACGAAAGTCGACTGTATATGAAATCATATTTGGCCCATAACTATATAATAATTTATAAAGAACTACACAAATATCAAATATCAGGGGTAGTCACTCTTTCTTGTAAATCAATTGGTTAATTCGTTGAATTAGGTGTGTAGAAATATAATGAAGAGTGAATACATCTATTAGGGGTATATATGCGTTCGGTAAAAGTACCAAATCTGTAAAGGAACACAACCAACCAAACTGGTAAGGTTTAAATCTGAGATTAGCTTCATATCTAAAGTGACCAGACGTACTGATTTATTCAGTACAGGTACTGATTTTCATGACTATGTACTGATTTAAAATTTGTACTGAATAATGTAGCGGTAGAATAAGATTATATTTTTCTTTTTCTTTAAATATCTAAATAAAGTATGCAAAAATTGGCGAACAATTTTTATTTTCAGTTATAATTATTTATTCAGTTCCGATTTGATATTACCGAATCTGAATTCCTTGAATAACTGGTTTCGATAGGCCAGCGAGAAGGCGCGTTACTCAGTAGAACGATATCCGTGAGTTCTCAAATCCCCGTCGACGCCGAAAATTTTTTCAGTTATAAATTATTTATTAAGTTCTTTCTTACTACAAAATTTATAAATGATGTGCGGAGAAAACTTTTTTATTATAATAGATAGATATGATATTGAAATTCTGTCAATTTAACGCTAGAATACATAGGGTTGAGTTATGTATGCAAAAAATTCTAATGTAGACACGTTGCTTGAATGGCAGCGCGGTGTTTCAACACTAATCTAAACATAGCCAATGTGCGCTACAAAATCAGATGTGAATTTCTTATATCGTAAAATATTCTCATATAAATGTTGGTAGGGTAGACTTGCTGATTGGTATTAGAACTTGATACTTTTTTAGTTCTTTATGTTATTTTTTTAATTTTATATGGAATAATTAATATAAATATATTAAATAATTTAATTTTGTTTTATTTCCTTAATAGCCCAAAATGCAAAATGTACTGAATTTGGCCTCAAAAAATATGGTCACTTTATTCATATCTCTCCTTATACTGGTAAATGTACACATTTTCTTACGTATATAGGTAAAAGTTAAATATGTGCCATATATTGTATTTGTGACAAACCAATATAAGAACGGAGCGTAGCGCAGCGAGCATGCATTAAATCATTAGTAATAATAAAAATAATAAAAAAATGCAATATTATTGTATTTAAGTGCAGGAGGGCTTCATATAATCAGTTTTATATTTGTTTATAATATAGAAATGAGTATATAGAAATGGTTCATAAATGTAAGTTGAACTCACACTTTCCAATCAAGCTGGCAAATGTGTACATTTACCGGTATATGTACTTTTACCGCCCAATACATATATTATATATAATAATAGAAATGTGAATCTGGAAAAACCAGTTGACTGAAAGCGAATGAAGATACTCGCGGTTTAACACTTTGATTTCCATAAATTTTCCGTTTCAAAACAGTTGTAATCGTGAAGTCTTAACTTGTCATCGCGTTTATTGTTAAAATAATTATTATTAAATATAAATCAAATCTGAAACATAATGTTAACTATTAATTCCTATTACTAATAAAGCATATGAAATAAATTAGCTAAATTTACTTTGATCCGTATCATAAGAAAAGTTTATGTACTTTCAATAATTTTGCAATAAGCTCAACAAACAGGTTAGACGACAATACAAAAGTTCTTAATTGGAATCATATGAAGAATCCAAGTTTATCAAAATGTGTACTAAAAGTTCAAGTTTGTTCATATTAAGTGTATTTTTTCAAATAATGTTTTCAATAGCAATTGATCCCCTCTTTATGGAATTGCGTTACTCTCTTATGGATCGGGATGATTTCAATAAATTTACATCTTTAATAGAAAATCAATTTGACATTAACACAAAAACAAAAGAAGGATGGTCACTTTTGCATTTTGCTACAAGATATGATGTGGAATTAGATATAATCAAATACTTAATAGAAAATGGAGCAGAAATTAATGCTCAAACAGCTGATGGTGCCACACCATTAATATTAGCAGCTCAATTCAGTAATCCATCGATAGTATCTTTTCTATTGAAAAATGGTGCTAATATTAATAAAACAGATACACGGGGGCGGACTTCACTATTTTATGCAGCAAGTCAAAATCAAAATGAAGAAATTTTAAATATATTAATTGATAATGGAGCTGCAATAGACGCAGAAGATAATGAAAAGGTAACACCACTTTTAAGAGCAGCCGGATATAATCGTAACATGGATATAACAAAGAAGCTTCTTGATAGTGGAGCAAATATTCATCATACTGACATACACGGTTGGACAGTTCTACATTATGCTGCCAGATTTAATTACAATGTCTATGTGATAATCCTGTTATATGATAGAGAAGCTGACATAAATGCGACCACAAGCGATGGTTGGGCAGCTATACATTATGCTGCCCGATTCAATCCTAATTTCCATGCGGTAGAAATATTATATGAGAGAGGAGCTGACTTAAATGTGCCCACAAAGGACGGCTGGACACCTTTACAATTAGCTGTTAGATACAATGGTTACTCTGTTGTGTTCCAATTGCTTCAAACAGGAGCAGACACAAATGTTTATACCCCAGATCTAATGAATTTATTTGAATTAGCTGTTTTGAACAAAGATACGTCTGTTATAGGATTATTGTTACGAAATGTTGATAATGATTTGCCTGAGGAGTATGTCCACTCGTTTCGTGAATCTGGCGATCAAATTCCAATAATAAATGAAATCAAAAAAGTTTTAAAACTTCAACGATTTTTCCAGGATCCTGATACTATACACGACGAATCGTTAAGAAACGCTATTTTAAAAAATGAAATTAATATAAATGGTCTTGATCTAGATGATGGTCAAACATTACTTCATTTAGCTGCGTTTAGTCATAGTATAAGGCTGGTTCAGTTTCTTCTAGATAATGGAGCCAATGTTAGTGTAGTTGCAAATATAAAAGAAAAGTACTGGACTCCATTACATTCAGCAGTAGCAAATGGTAATCTTCTTATAATCAAATTGTTAGTAGATGCTGGTGCCAACATTAATGCAACTAGTTTAAATGGTCTCACACCTGTACATTATGCAGCTCAGAATGGAAATATACGAGTTTTAGAATATTTCGTAAGTAAAGGAGCTAATCTAAATATGGAGGACGACAATGGTTTTACTTCTTTCCACCACGCAGCTCAGAGTTCATATTCTGATGAGAAAATATTAAAATATATTTATGAAAATGGTGGTAATATCAATAAAACAACAAAAAATGGAATGAATCTTCTACATCTTGCTGCAGAAACAGATAACATTAATTTTATTGAATATTTAATTGGAATAGGTCTAGACGTAAATGATATAGATAACAATGGATGGACAGCCTTACATTACGCCGCAAGTGTTGGAAACCTTTCCACTATCGAATTATTAGTAAACAATGGTGCTGATATTCAGGCAATAACACATGCCGGTGAGACGGTTTTACATATTGCAATTATTAATTATGTACCATTTCAAATATTATCAAAGGGAATAGAATATCTACTGAAAATAGGAGTAAATGTAAATCAACTTGATAATACAAATAGTACGGCACTGCATTATGCTATAGAAAAAGATAATGATGATAATAATAATATTGTTGCAATGCTTTTAAAAGCCGGTGCTGATATTTACATAAGGAGCAATACAAGTTTGACTCCAATACAATTAGCAACAGATGGAAAATCTCCCGAAATTATTACTACTTTAATTCAGAATGGAGCTGATTTAACAGATGCCTTAGAATATGCTAAAAAAAGAAAAAATCTAAGTCAAAATGACGATTATGACTCCAAATTAAATAAGACTATTGATATTTTAGAAAAGGAGGATTTTTTCATCGCGATTGAAAATGATAACGATGAAATTGTAACAAATAAGTTATCTATGAAAATTGATGTTAATACACGTGATTTATTAAACGATTGGACACCTTTACATAAAGCATCCGGAATTGGTAATCTCAAAATCGTTGATATTCTTTTAAGAAACAATGCCGATGTTAACGCAACGGACATTAATTTTAATTGGACTCCTTTACACAGTGCTGTTCAAAGTCTTAATTTTGGTCTGTCCGAACTGTTCTACAAGTCTCACACAAAGTTCAACACAAATTCGACTTACGATATTAATCCAATGGAATCTTCATTCATGTTGGAAAACAATTACGCTAAAAAATTGTCTAAAGATTCTCTTGATCAAATCACATTTAAGTTGAAATCCGACTTCTATTCTGAGGCTGAAATAGAAATGTTTTTATTGAAAAAGGCTTCTATTATTATTAAAACGAATGGTTCCAATCAGGATTTACAATTTGATTTAAGTAAAAATGGTCCAAAAACTTCAGAAGACTCTGAAATGATAGTTGAATTACTTTTAAAAAATGAAGCTGATGTAAATTCAAAAGATAAAATTGGATGGACTCCTTTACATTACGTTGTAGAATACACTGAAAATCAAAAGATTGCTCAAATTTTGATTGACAATGACGCTGATGTAAACGCATTTACCCAAAATGGGGAAACACCATTACATTTGGCTACGAAAAGAAATGCTGAATTTGTAGAACTGCTTCTCAACCGGAAGTCTGATATCAATGCTAGAAATAAATATAACTGGACTGCACTTCACTACACTGTTGCAAATACTTTAGATATTAGAATTGTTCAACTTTTGATTCAAGGAGGAGCAGATATCACAGCCAGACAAAATGAATCCTTAACACCACTATTATTATTTTCGAAATATAACGACAAACCCGAAGTGGGACAGCTTCTTGTTGACAAAGGCGCAGAAATCCAAGAAACGGATGCTTCAAAGTGGACTTCATTGCATTTTGCTGCAGCCTTTAATAATAACTCCAAAATTATAAAATTTTTAATTGCAACCGGAGCTAGTCTCACTAAAATGACAAGTGATGATTCAACTCCATTAGTTCTGGCAATCAAGTTAAGTAACAATCCGGAAATACTAAAAGTTCTAATAGACGAAGGAGCAAATACGAACATGAAACAAAAAGACGGATTAACACCTTTAATGTTGGCCTCTACTTATGCAAAAGACCCCAAAATGGTATTATATTTAATAGGAAGCGGTGTTGATATAAACGAAAAAGATGACATGAATCAAACCGCCTTACATTTCTCTGTCAGATACAATCAAAATTCTGAAGTTACAAAATTCTTGCTTGATGCCGGGTTTAGTTACAATGCAACCACGAAATCTGGTTGGACACCATTACATTTTGCATCTTATGGTCAAAACCCGGAAACAGTCAGGCTTTTGATTGGACGTGGTGCTGACGTAAACTCTAAAACAATTAACAACTTGACTCCTTTGCAATTAGCAATTATAAACAATTCTCCGAAAATAGTAACTGAATTACTGAAAAATGGTGCGAACGGTAGAACTGTGTCATCTAATGAAATGTATGTGTTGAACGAAAGAAAAAACTCGCCAGATTACCAGGAGGAGCGTTTACTAATCGAAAGCATTTTAATAAATCAAAGCTTATTTTATGAAATTGAAAAACAAAATCTGAAATCAATCTTCGATTTAATTTCATCAGGAAAAGTTGACTTGAATGTGAGGGATCTTGAAAATGATTGGTCACCACTTCATAAAGCCGCCGAAATTGGAAATTTGGACGCATTTAATTTTCTTATTCAAAACAACGCAAGTGTTGAAGCCGTTGATAAATACGAAGGATGGACACCACTACATGTTGCTTCAGCGAAAGGAAAAGAGAAAGTTGTGGAAATAATATACAATCGAAAAGCTGATATAAATGCACAAGCGAAGAACGGTGCCACCGCTATTCATATTGCTGCTCTAAATGGACACAATGATGTCATTAATTTCCTTATAAATAAAGGTGCTGCTAAAAATAGGAAGGATTCAAATGGCTGGGATCCATTGCACTATGCAATAAAAGGCGGAAGATTAGACACTGTGAAATATATTGAAGAAACTGGCACTCCTATTAATATAAAAACTGAAAATCGTCTTAATGGTTTACAAATTGCTGCTCTCAATCGACACGTGTCCATTGTGGATTATTTAATTACAAAAGGAATGGATCCAAATATTGTGGATAAAAAAGGTTGGACTTCATTGCATTATGCTGCAGCAGGTGGAAATCTCACAATTTTGAAAAGATTAATTGATGACGACGGCGATATTGAAGCCAGGACGTACTTAGGAGAGTCAGTTCTGCAAATCGCCGTACAACATGGAAGCGAAAACATTGTAAATTATGTCCTAGAAATTTTAGATATAAATGGGATGAATTCTAAAAATTTTACTGCCTTACACTACGCTGTACAAAATGGAAGACTCAACATAGTAGAGTTACTTTTAAGTCAAGGAGCTGACATTAATGCAACATTAAACGCTAACAACACTTCGCCTCTAGAAATAGCAATTGAAAATAATTTCGAAGAATCTGTGTCTATTTTAATTAGGGCTGGTGCTGACGTGAGTAATGCGTTAGATTTTGCACACCTCAAATTGAACACAACTGAAAATATGATCAATTCTTTGAAAATAATAAAACTTTTAACCACAACAAATTTATTCAATGCAATTGAAAAAAATGATCTTAAAGTCATACAGAAAATCCTTCTTAAAAAATATTACGTGAATGCACACAATTTAGAAAATGATTGGACTCCACTGCATCAAGCTTCGGCTAAGGGAAATATTGAAATTGTTAAATTTTTACTTGAAAATAACGCCAACGTTAATGCTACTGATAAAGATCATAATTTTACTCCATTGCATATTGCTGTTCGAAGCAATAATTTAAACGTTGTAGAATTACTTCAAAAGTGGAATTCCGATGTTAATGTGGATGCAAAGGATTATGTCAAGCCCATTCATCTTGCTGCTATGAATGGAAAAAGCGATATCGTAGAATTTCTAATTAGTAAAGGAGCAAATCCTAATGCGCAGCAAGTAGATGGATTATCACCATTGCATTTGGCGGCTAAATATAATAAAAAGCCGGATGTTGTACAAATTCTATTAAAGAATGGTGCCATAATTAATGCAAAAACAAAGGCAAATGAAACACCATTGCACTTTGCTATTAAATATGATGCAGAGCTAGAAATAACACGCTTTCTAATTGAAAATGGTGCTGACGTAGAAAGCGCAGATAATAATGACTGGACTCCATTACATTATGCTGTAAGATATTCGCAAAATCCGTTAATTGTGAAAATCTTGATAGAACAGGGTGCAAAGTTAAATCCGATCACTAATGAGAAATGGACACCATTACATTTAGCACTGAGATATTATAAAGGACCAGAAATTGTTATATTATTGCTTTCAAAGGATGCGGATGTGAAAGCGAAAACGAATGATGGTTTGACTCCATTACATCTCGCATCCAAATATAATATCGACATACAAATAATCCAATTTCTGTTTGAGAAAGGAGCTAATATTAATGCAATAGATAAAAACGGATTAAGTCCATTACACTATGCTATTAAACATGACGCAAATCTTGCAGTTGTGAATCTTTTCTTAGATATGGGCGTCGAAATCCATAGCAATACGACGGACAACTTGACACCATTGATGTTAGCAATTCAAACTTTCTCGCCAACAAAAGTAAAAGCTTTAATAAAATATGAAATCAATCTCGAATCGGATATAAGTTTTGCACGGATGCAAGTGAAACCAAAGAGAAGTCCACGAAACTTGTTAAAAATTATTAAGATTCTGTCAGAAAAAGAAATCTTTAATGCTATAGAGAGAGACGATCTTGATTATATTAAAAATGTAACTTTATCTAATGAAACAAGTTTGGACATACATGATCCAGAAACTGATTGGCAACCGTTGCACAAAGCAGCTATTAAGGGGAATATCGAAATGGTTGAATTCTTCCTTGGTGAAAATGCAAAAGTTAATTCCACAGATAAATTCTTAAATTGGACCGCTTTGCATGCTGCCGTCAAGAATGGAAATTCGCAAGTAGTAGAAGCTGTTATATCCGCAGGTGCAGAAGTTAATGCTAGATCATATAATAATGCTACACCAATGCATATTGCTGCTCTTAATGGTCACACTTTAATAATCATGAAGCTGTTGGAAACTGACGGAGATCTAAATATGATAGATATCAATGGAGAAACGGCATTGCATTACGCAATTAAAAGTGGATGGTTGAATACAACAAAGTATATTTCAGAAGTCGGCGGTGATTTTAATAGAAAAGCTCATAATGGATCAAGCACTCTACAACTGGCTGCTCTAAATGGTCATAAGGAGATCGTGGAATACTTTATTGAAAAGGGGTTAGACATAAATCAAACAGATACTAATGGATGGAATGCATTACATTATGGTGCAGCTGGTGGAATTGTGGAAATATTAGATATTTTATCGGCCAAAGGTGCAAATATTGGTGCGGTTACAAATTCAAATCAAACAGTTTTACAAATAGCTGCACAATATGGAAAGACAAATATCGTTGAATATCTTTTGGCTAGGAACTTCATGCGCAACAATACCGATTATGAATATAGTAGATCATTATATTATGCAGCAGAAAACGGGAATGAAGATATTGTTAGGCTTTTCGTCACAGAAGATTCTAATCATAATTTATTTGATCAAAATGGAACAAAAGCAATTCATATAGCAGCCGAAAAAGGGCACACCAATATCGTCCAAATATTAACAAATCACAGTTTTTCAGTTGATGAAAAAGGCAAAGATAATTGGACACCTCTGCATTATGCTTCTCGAGGTGCGATAGATGAAAAACCTATTACAGCCGAATTTCGACTTTTAAAAACTATTCAGTTCCTGCTCAATAAAAAGGCGGAATTAAATCCCACTAGTTCTAGTGGTGTCAAACCTATTCATATATCAGCACAATTTGGTCATCTCGTCATCACTGAGTTTTATCTTAAAAATAATATAAACGTTGACGAATTGGACAATTACAATAATACACCTTTACATTATGCAGCCAAAAATGGTCATTTAAATGTTGTGAAGTTACTCGTCAAATTTGGAGCAAATGTAAGCTTGTCGAATGTGGAAGAAAAGTCGCCAATAGACTTGGCTCGAAATGCAAATTTTACAAATATTATAGAATTTTTAGAAGAATACTGTATATTATATAATTCGTTGAAGAACAATGTAAATTAAAATGTCTAAACTTTAATAAAATTCTTTAAAGAAATATTTCAGTCATTGAAGTTTTAAAATTTTGGTTAAACATTCTGTGGGAATTTTTTAGTTTATTGTATTTTAAAGTTTGTGGAGTTAATTCAGCTAGATAAAATTTGATAATTTTACGTATGAGTGAGGTAAAATACCAATAAAGAGCATTGAACCAATTGTGAATACCCGCCCAACAATTTGGCAAAAATCAGAAAATCATTGACATAGTTTTGAATTCTATTGACCCCATCAGTAGTCTCACTAGCCTTTAGTAAACGCTCCGTACACCAGCATTTTATGAAATTTTGAGCTAGCAAGTGTTTTTATTTACAATGTTGCAGCAAAAATAAATTCAACTTGTCCGATTGTGAATACTTGTTCAGAACTATACGATTGCAATACGTTTTAAGAAAACTTAATTTAAAGAAATTTACTTTGAATAAAAAGGGTATACTTTCCTCTTTGGAATTGACACACTAAGTTTGTTTTATTTGCCATACCCTAGCCTGGTGCAGGGTAAGTGGCGAATAAAACGAGCAGGAGTAGAAGAAAGTTTTAATTCAAATGTTTGTAGCGCTGCTTACCAGGCAACTTCATTAGACTTTTTTCAAGACTTATTTTCTGTCGGACTGAAAAAAAGTCTTGTGGAGACTCGAAAAATGGAACATATTTTCAGTCGGCCTGAAAAAAGTCTAGTGGAGACTCGAAAAATTGAACTTTTTTTCAGCCCGTCTGAATATATGTCTTGAAATAAGTCTAATTGAGTCTAATAGGGTTAGCAACCATATTGTAATGAAATGAGAAACGTTTAGCTAATACACTTTTTATGGGAGAAAACTGAACTAATTTCGGGTGTGATAGTTACACACCTGGTCTGAAAGTAGTGTAGGATTTGCTCTTTTGTTGTTTTTGTTTTCAATGTAAAAAGTTGCTCTACCCCAGAGCAAGTGGCAAATAAAACAGACCTCTAATATACTTATGTTTAAAGGAAGCGTGAGTTTCCTGTTTCTCATGCACTGAAATTGTTTTGTTGATAATAGTTTTTTTTGTTTTAGAAGAATTCCACATTTAACTTCAGTGGGACATCCCCAAGCACTTTTCATTATAATTAAGAGACAATTATTAAATTATTTTCTCACAATTGCTTGTGAGTATAATTATTACAATTTGTTTGATTCTTTGATAGATTTTTAGTTTAGATATTAAAAACATGGAAAATGTTTTGAAATAATTAAAAAATGACTCGTTTTTTTTTAGAAGAGATATTAAATAATAAAATAGCTATTTTAATTAGAATTTGATAGAATTTCAATTGTTTGATTTCCAAAATGATAAAAAAAGTTTCTAAAGTATCGAATTCGAAGTAAAGGAAGTTTTATAAAAGCAACTTCAAAATACAGTTGAAAGTCGTCGAATTAACATATGGTTAGTTTTTTTTTTTTCATTACACTCTCCTTTATATAAGATCCTCTATTCTTATTAAAATTTGGGGAATATTATTTTATGGCTATGCCTCTTTGTTTTGAAGTTTGTCTTGTTTGGCCTATTAACAAAAACCAAGAAATTGAAATAGGTCCTTTACATTAACAGAAATTCAAGTACAAATACATATAATGATTCTCATTGTAACTTTTTTAGTACTTAAAAGCACTTAACGAAAGGAATCTAAAAAACAATATGGTAAGTTCTCGCATTTGGTCTTACAAACTTTCATAAACAACAAATAACTCTAATACAAAATGAAGAACGTTTTAGAAGGTTCGATTGGATATTTCAACTAAGACACACATTTGTACTTGAGAGTACTTGAAATACATTTCTTTTTTAATAAGTCTTAAATGAAGTCTCATTAAATATTTCGTAGTACTACTTTTCGATTAATAAGGGCTCAAATATATAATATCTAATAAATTTCTTAATCCTGTTTGTACGGATTCAATGTATATGTGACCATCTGGAGAAAGCTCTAACATAATAACTACATGTCCGCTTAAAAGTCAGGCCACATTAGAGGATCGATCTTTTTCATCTAATATGATTGGTAAGTTACATGGCTGTATATCAATATTTCACAATAATTTCAACATCGCATGAAAATTTCTCAAATCTCTACCAAAGTGACCAAATTTGAATATGATAAATAAATGTAAAAATTTGAACTCGATGATTATTTTCGTCCACTACAATAAATCTGTGATCTCTATCAATATACCTGCATATACCTGCCGGTTTATGCATGCATTTCAACCCAAATTGGTCCTGGTTTGAACTATTTCGATCTTAATTTATTGAATATTATATTTTTAAGGATGTGTTGCAGTGTTGTTTTTTTGAAATGCAACTAACATTCTATTACACTGAATTTTATGTTAATTAATTTTAATTTTAATTTTATTGATAAGATGTTGCAAGAAAATGTTCTTTTTTTTGTGAAAATTATTATTAATAATAAAATGACAAATTGTGTGTTTTTTAGCTCTCCAAAATCAACAAAACATAGTATGGAAAGCTTTAAACAAAAATAACTCACCATTTCCAAAAATTGTAAATAATTTATTTTTGTCATCCTTTGTATAGTGTCCTGTTGTTCCATTTGTTGTGTTAAGAGTTGTGTCAATATTAATATCGGGAATATCAGATTTATTATCATGATTCGCAATATTATTAATATTTTTTTGATTTCTTCTT
The DNA here is from genome assembly GCA_963422695.1 of Xylophagus ater. Taxonomy (NCBI): domain Eukaryota; kingdom Metazoa; phylum Arthropoda; class Insecta; order Diptera; family Xylophagidae; genus Xylophagus; species Xylophagus ater. Next base: position 8,967,881 of record OY730478.1, read on the forward strand.
TGGAAAGGCATTTTTGTGATTTTGTTTTTATTTTTTTATTTTTGGTTTATATTAAATTATTTGTATTAAGGATAAATAAAAAAAAAAAAAATAATTTAAATTAAAAAAAAAACCTTTCTTTTTAAGTCAGATAAGCGTAATTATTAATTATTATTATTATTATTAAAACGAAAAAACCGTCGTTAATTTATAGACAAAAAAAAATTAAATAAAAATTTTCTAAGGTACTCTGTTTTTTGTGCTTTATTTTTACATTTACAGCGATTTTTTTTTTGTTTAAATAAAAATACTTTAGTAATTATTATTGTTATTTTAAATTTAAAAAAAAAATACTAATTAAAAATGCTCTAACTGAATTTTTTTAATTTATTAATTGAAATAATTTCTTTTAAATACTATTTTTATGTGTCGTTACGCGTTTTCTTTGACGTTCTAATTATTTATTTAAAAAATTTCACTTAATTAAAATATATAATTAAAAAAATAAAAGGATCTTCTTTTGAACACAATTTTTATTCAAAAACAAAACAAACAAAAAAAACCGAGTAATTAATTTGTTTGTAAATAAATTTTAATTGTGTTTTAATTATTTTTTTGGCTAATTAAAGGTTTGAAAATTTTTTTTTTTTTTAATTTTTTGGTTTACATCTTTGTATTTTTTTTTTAATATTATTGGTTTTTTGAAATTTTTTAGTCGCCGGACTGTTGGTATGGCTGCAACAGAAAAATTTTATGAATAATATTTTTTTTTTCCGAAATTTGGTTTTTTTCACATAAAACAATATTTTTTCTTTTTTATTATTAAATATTGGCGAAGTGTTTTTTTGAGTCAATTATTGTAAATTTTAAGTTTTTTAATTGCTGATCTCTAGTTTTATTAAATTTTTTTTTCATTTTTATTAAATTTTAATATTAATCAATGCCCGAGGCTTTAGGAAATCTTTAGCTGATAGACGCCGCCATATTTTGTTTATTGCATTTGACGTACATGCTTTCTTTCTGTCATTCCAATTTTTATGTAACAAAATCAGAAAAATAAAAACAAACAATATTTCTTCTTTTTTTTTTTTTTTCTTTAAATAAGTAATGTGTTTTTGTGTTTTGATGCGACATATTTGTATGTAAACAAAATAGCAAAATAACATTTTTGTTTATTATTTATCTTTAAAGGAATAACAAAAGTTTTTTTTTATTTTGTTTTTATTTTCATACAATTAGAGAAATTAAATTTATTTTACTGCATTCTAGAAATAGTAATCATATTTAGTCAATTTGGGTCTATTCTACGATTTTCTAGGATGTTTTTGACGTTATTTATAAAATTTTTCATAAAATTGCCTTGTACTAAAATAGCATTTTATATGAAATTTAACGTTACATAACATAAAATGTGAATTCATAATAGATCCCAATATTTAGTATACAGTCATTCAAATCTATATCTATATATAAATAGGCAAACACAAAAATTTACCTCCCTTTTATTCGTATTCTAACAAAAGATGTGGCTTAATATATATATCTATCGAAAGCTATTAATGAGGAGAAGTGTTTAAACACAAAAAGTATGTTGATATATGGTCGCTGAGCTAAGTTGGACAGGTAAAAGTTTCCCATATAGTTATATGGGAACAACAACCAAATATATGGCATACAGAGCTGTTGTGTTGTGTGTAATGAGGAAATGGAAAGAACTGAAATGGTTTAGAAGATTTTGATTCAGAATTATAAAGAAAACAGCCGTTTATTTTTCTGAACCAAATTCAAGAAAACAATTGAAAAAAGCATTGATGTTTGGATTTGTAAATAAATAAGTGTGAGAATAAAAATATCATATTGAAATTCACATGTTTAACTTTTAAGTATTGCAATCGACATTTTAATTTTCATTTTATTAGGTCGAATTTCGGCCAATGAGCGGTACTAGTAATAATAAATAAGTAAATGTTAAAACTATGTGTCTTCGACTTTCTTGCATATTTGAATACAAACTTAATTGAAAAATACTATAATTACAACTTAATCTTCCTCTAAAATGTTACCCTACAACCCTACAACCCTTATAATGTTGGCTTTATATTGCATTAGGAGGACAGTTTCGCATAGTGTGGTATTTTCTGTTGACCAGACTTTCACGTAATACAAAGTTATAATATACGAGTATAAGTTAAGTAGTATCATTAATTGCATTTGGTATTACAGTAATAATGTTAAAAAACCAATAAACAAAATTTTCCCACGAGAAAGGGTGGTAACATAAAAATTTGAAACAAAAAAATTGCAAGGTAAAATTAATTGCATAGTAATTTCAATCGAAAAGATGTGTACGTACATAATTGCTTAGTAATTTTGAAAAATAGCCCCCTTGAATGTAAAATTCTTTATTAATTTGAAAACATTTTATAAAATTTAACTTTAAATACGAGTAAGTTAAAAAGCTAAAAAATTACTCAATACAATTGTCCAAATTCACCAAAATAAGTATTAAATAAGACCTCCTAATTATCTGATTGGATTATTTTGGGTATCGTAATATCTATAAAAATAAATAAAAAAAAAGAATTAAAGTGAAATTAATTACAATCACGACTAAAAAATAACCAACAACAATTATGATTTGAACATATGAAGCACGCGTTTGGAATATATTATAATTTGCGGCATATTAAATTATGCTCTTGTAAGTAATTTGCGATTATTCTTATCAGACATAGCCAGAACATAAGACCGATTCGCTAATTAATCAGTTTTTGTAATTCAACACTTCACAGACAACATGCAGCGACTCATCATGCTTTTTAATATTCTAATGTTTCACCCAAAACAAGAATTACAAAAAAACCGGCAAATCAGTGCCGGTTTTTTTTTTGTGATTTACAAGAATTTCAAATTCGTAATTTAATTATTTTGTTGCACTAGTATTTACATAAAAAATTGGCATCTATCTAATCGTAATATACGAAATGCTAGAGTTATATTACTCCATCCCACCACAAGGCAATAACTTGACTTCGATGAAAGTTTGGAATTAAAACATTTTAGAGTCCGACCTAAAGTAATTTTAGACTACATACTTTCTCCTATATCATCCCAAAAATTTCTCTAAAAATTTCTAATCTCAAAAAATGCATAAACTTTGTCATATGCCTTTGTAACAATGTGTTCCTTATGAGTTCAAGCTATCTGAGTGGGCATTTTTGACAAACTAATAGCGTGAATCTTTACATTGCTATGAAAAAAACCTTACAATTCTTGGAGTAGGATGGTTCCGTAGCCGATTTCTTATTTTCTGTTCAATTTTTATTTTGAAGCCAAATAGTAGGATGTGCTTTTTGTACTATATTTGTATATTAGCCTCAAATTACAATGGTTCGATAGTGCGACGGTTTATGGCAGAACCTCACACTGGAAAATCAATGCTCAGAACAGATTCAAATGGAATCGGATTTTGCAGCGAGCCAAAACAAATTATATTACCTATTTTTATATCATTATTTGTGTCTCATTCTTTAATTTTTCGTACAAAATTAAAAAAATTAAAATTAAATTTAATAAATAAATATAAATTTAATTTAAATGAAAAAAAAGAAAAAAATTAGCACGAGTTTCTTAAAATTAAAAAAAAAAAAAACTGGATAATAAAACAATAAAAAATAAAGATTTGATATCAAAATTTGAAACTTGTCGAAATTTGATGAGGCTTGAAAGGAAAAAAAAAACCTAATTTTTTAAAGATCCCATCACAAATAAAGTAAAGAGATAAAAGTTTTTTATTTACAGGTGAGAGATTGTAAAAATGTGTGTGTGTTTTTGTTTTGTTTTTATTAAAATCGATTTCAATGAAATTTTATCAATACGAAATTTTTGATTATTTATTCAATAATACGGAAATTACGTGGCTCTGTGACGCATTTAACTTGCGCATGGGACTTTTTAAAAGAAAAAAATTGAAAATTGTTTTTACATGAAATTGATTAAAATTACGCAAAATCACGAAAGATGTAAGTACAAAGCTTTCAGTGCAATTTCATGGTCAAACTCCGCACTATTTTGTAATGCAATATGATTTTTATTGTAATGGAACTTTTACATAGTATAACGAATTAAATAATAAACGAAAAAATGTAATAAATTGTATTTTTTTGTTGATTTCTTGTGTGGTATCGAAGGCTACACACTTTTGGAGTTAATACCAAACAAAAAAAGAAAAATTAAATAATGAAATATCTTTTAAGTGTATTTCTGTTATTGAGTAAAATGTTAAATAATTTTTTGAAATAATTTCCCTTTCTATTGCGTAGAAACAGCAATGCTTTTGTTTGCTATTTGGTCCATGATTTTTAATTTAGGTTCTTTTTTGATTGATAAATAAGAAAAAAAATATTACGAAAGTTTTTGAGACTTGCTTCATTAAAGAAAGAAAATTTTCATAATAACAACGATCAATCTATAAGGATACTAGATACTGTGACTAGGTTTTTATGGAAGACGAGCTTGACATTATATTTCCACCTTAATCTATAATTTTTGAATATTGAATATATCAAACTCTTTTCAAACTTGCCTGCTACAATCGAATTAGCATACTTATAGTTTATACTTTTAAATTAGAACAAGTGATTCGACATTGTTCATAAAGAATAAATTAATTAAAATTTTTTTATTTTAATTCATGTTAATTTCTTCATATACAAAACCACAAGATTTTTGCAGTAATTTCAAAAATTATGACCTGAATGCAACATTTTTTAATTTCTGCATTTTCTTTTCTTAAATAGGTAGAATCGAACGGAAAAAATTTAAATCTCTTTTTTAACACATTTTTATTCGTTACCAGCCAATATTATTTCTTTGCCTCCACTGGACATTTTGTGTTATGATTTTAGAATTAAAATTGCTGGCATCGTCGAAAAATAAAGTGCAAAAAATTCTCGGTCAATATTTTCTAGAAACGAAAATGACAATTTTGAGAAACGAACGAAAAAAATTGAAAATGCCTTGAAAACTGATATAAATAGTATCAAAATTCTAGATTTTTTTCGAGACATAAAAACGCCATTAACTTTTAATTTCTCAAATTTGAATAGTTTATTATTATGGGCTGAATGTAATTTTTAATGAAATTATATGGCAAATTTCAAGTTTTGGAAAATTAAGACCGTTTTGGATGAGCTTTTTTCTAAGTAATTGTAAAAAATTCCTATGATCTTCCAAAAACCATATTTGTACGGTATTGTTACTCTAAATTTTATGATTATGAAATTACTTGACGATATTAAAATTCCTAATTATCTTAATTTAGATAATCTTAAAAATTTTATAGTAATTCTTTTGACTCGGATACAAATCCATCAATATCGATTCAATTTGAATAATAAAATGTTATAATTTTTCAATTTACAGACAGAAAAAAGAATTTTGTCATAGAATGAATATTGTTGAAAATAGAATGATGGAAAAAAAATTATGTAGATTGTACTTTATTTACATCGTAATGCAAGTACATATTCTAAATTTAGAAAAGAAAATTATTCATGAATTCACAAACTAGATTGTTCTGCGAGAGAGAAAAGCGAAAAACAAATTCTTTTTTTTTAACGTTTTAGAACAAAATTTCGTGTTTAAATTAACTTTAAACAATAAATATTAAAGTAACTTTTAAAAATCTAATATATTTAAAGCGTTTTATTAAACAAAAAAATCGTTAATTTATATTAATTTGAATTCTTTTGATAAAGTAGAATATACATATTCTTTTTCATTACCGGAAATAAATATAAGAGTGATAGTTTCTTACAATATATATTACGCAAGCGAATATATTATACATATATATATATTATACATGACAGAATAAAAGAATAAAATCGGCTTATAGCAGATTTTCTGATATCCTATGATAGAAATGAGACTTATAGTTGACCAATTGATGGTCCAATGATTCAACTCCGAAAAAAAACACACCAAAACTAATAATATTTCAATATTTCTGCATAACTTTGATTCCATTTCTTTGAATTTCTTCTAATTTATGAGAAACATAGACTCTGATAGGGTAAAGCTATTCTGAAAAGTGTATTCAAATCGATACATCTGAAAAATTGAATAGAAAACGACAGATTTATAGGCAGGCAAATTTTACTCCTTGACAATTTATTTTTAAACTATCTTTGCATCGATTTTAACGAAATTCAACATAATATCGTGTACTAATGTAAGCAACATACCTATGCAAATAATTTAAGTGAAATTGTTGCACAATTAAATTCTAAAAATAAAAAAGACGTTAAGACCATATCACCCTGGATTGTGCTTTATATCTTCGTTCCTACTTTGTAGATTTTACTCAAATAAATACAATACCAAACCAAGTTAAGGAATAACTAATTTATATTGCAAATTTTATTAAAATTAGACAACGCGTTTTTAAGATATTTTACAGAAAAGACATTCAAAATATCGAAATAACTTTTGATTCTGTACAAATCTATTGCCTTGGGCCCGCTTTTTGATTATTTCTCTTTACGTTACAAATGCAGTGACAAAACTAATATACCCTATTGATATACTACCGTAGGGTATTGAAAAGAATTTCCCATGTAAGATGAATATTGTAATTGATTAAAGCTCAGCAGGAAATTAATTTGGAAATCAGCAAAAATTTCGTATAGTTTATATTTTGTCACTGAAAAATGAAAATAAAAAGAGTTAAAAGAAACGAGAATGAAAGCTTTAACAAGAAGAAATTAATAATAACAAAAAAAAAATCTGAAAAGTTTTTAAAAGAAAATTTCTTTAGCTTTTTTTTTTAAAATACGTTTTCTAATTAAAAAAAAATTTGTTCGAACTTAAATGATAACAAAAAAAAATTATTATGAATTATTATAGCTTGGAAAGGGCGAACTAATGTACAAATCAATTTAAGTATCAATAAAACAAAACTAATTGTTAGAAAGTTTGATTTATAGTTTTTTTTTTTTCAAAGAAAAAAGAAAATGAATAATGAAAAATCTATGCCCAGAGTCGGATTAGTTTCTTCAGAGATCTTGTAAATAATAGAGGAATTTTTAAAACGTAAACTGGTTGGGTGTAACTACTAACTAGTTGATATGTTTCAATGTAAAGGGTTTTAAATAGAGTCTATGAACTTGATCATGGGTATTTCTAATGTCTTGTCCATTTTTAGATATTAAAATACTCAAATGTTAAACACTATTTAATTATTCAAGATTATTCAAATGAAATGAATATATTACGTAAATAGTGTTTAAGTATCAATAATAACACGTTTTATTGTTGATTTAATTAAAATATCATAAATAAATAGCATAAAATTTGTGTTGGTCTATTAAAATTTAAATCGGATTGTTTTACGACCACAGAACTCTTTATCAAATTCTATTTAAAGAAATAAAAGCTGCCACGATTAGCCTATAAATATGTATTGATTTAAAATTTTCTACTAAATCATAGTATTCTGTCCGATATTTTTAATCTCATCCTTCAGGAAATAAATTATCAAGGCTCGTATGGAAGAAATTTTGTCCTAAGAAACTATATTTCAATATTCTGTATGGAAAATGTAATGGGATTCTTATGAGAAAAACTTAAAGACACCTCTGGATGAGTTCTCTACAATAAGTCGAAATTTTTTTTATTAAAAAATTATATTTAATAAAATTAAAACACTTCCGAAACCGGAACAATTCATTTTTAATTTTGTAGTAATCAATTAATTTTCCTATCATTAATAATTTCTTTATTAAATGCGAATCGGATTAACTAATTCCCAAGCTTATCTAAGATTTTCTTTTATACAAATTTAACACTTTCTTCTTGATTAAATTCATTTTTTTTTCTTCAAGTGTTAATTTTTCTTAAAAATTTTTTCCGTCATTAAAAATATGAAAACTTTTGTGAAAAATAAAACAGAAAAAAACCAATATATAATTCATTTGAAATTCTCATAATTTTTCTAATGAAATTTTCTAAATCATTTATTTAAGAAATTCATAACTTCTTTTTTTTGGAATTACTATGAATTACCAAAAAATAGTTTTTAGAAATTTAGTTTTAAAAGAAAAATAACTTACACAATGAATTAAAATCTAATCGAACTAAACTTATTACAGACATTTTCCTTTTTATTGTTAAGCCAAACATCACTTGTTGTACATTGAAATATAATTTGTGAAATAAAAAATTGATTAAGAAATTATTTCAAATTAAGTAGAAAGAAAAAAATTATTCGCGGTTTTTGTTTTTTTTCTTATTTAAACAAGTGAATTTATTTTGGTAAAGACAACTTCTTCGTAAGTCTCTTTAAAAACTGTTTTGACTAAAAATTTCGGTTTTAATGAAGTAATTTAATATTTTTGAAAATTACATTTTTTTTTTTGGTTATTATTAATATAATATTCTTTCTGTGATACACAAACACTTTTAAAATGTAGACAAGCAAAAAAAAAAAAAGCTTTTTCAAAAATATCGTATTTCTTATGGTGTAGACACGTGGGGAGTTGCTTTTACTTTTTCTTGAAATTTTGAAGGTGTTAAAATTTATAGTGAAAGAAGATATTATTAAAAAAAAAATACTGTGCAGAATAGGCTGAGTTTCTAATATTCAGCAATAACTGAGAAATCAATTGTAGGCAATGAAATATAAATGTGAAATCGCCGAAGTCTGGAATTGAACTACTAAAATTAATAAGCTTTAACCAGCGAGCTAAGAAATCACTATATTTTCTCTTTTCATGAATATTGTTTTGAATAAAAAAACCATAAAAATTCTAATTATTTGCATAATTACAAACGGTCTTATTTTCCAACTGTAGCGAAGAAATTTTATAATTGCTATGCAAAAACACTAACCGAAAATATTATTCTCCAAGACATTCCTTGTGTACGAATGTGCTAGCTTATTTGAGGACCGGTTCGTGCGACTACCTAATCCCAAAATTTTAAAAAATTTAATAATTTTAAACTAGTCCTACTTAAACTTGTTAAACTGTACTAGTTCTCTTATAGTTGTTTAATCAGTTTTATTCCATGTCTGGGCTGTCATGTAAATTCTTGAAACTTAATAATTGAGAAGAAATTAATTCATAATAATTAATACAGATCTTGTTCTTGTGCAATATTTTACGTATTTCTAGGAAGCATGTTTTCCAGACCTTTTCTTTTTGTTTAAAAAAATCGCAGCTCAAGTGCGGAAGTTTTTCTTTCAGTTTTTCTGTTTGTCTTTATCAATCAATGTTTGCATTCGATTGAGTTCAAGTTATGGATTCATTTTTAACAACTTTTAATTATTATTATTGTGAATTGTATTCGATATTGATATTGATTTGGTGTAAGGAATTACTTCCGGAATACGTTTTTTTCTTATTTTTTACAAAATTAAAGGTAATACAATTTATGACCTAAAAATAAAACAACTAACAACTGGATTTGCAATTTAACTATAACTATAACATATCAATAGCTGAACTTAATTGCTTGAAGCTAAAATAAATTCCGGTTTTAATAAATCCAATGTAATATTAGAAATTTTAGGAAATTTTATCGTTCAGGTCGTTGATTACGAAAGTAGACTAAGTCAATTTTATTCTTTTCAAGCTACGAGAAGATTTGCAAAATCCTTCCCACACAAATTGCATTAGACAACTAAAATACATTCAGTTTTTTCTCTGATTTTTCAATCGACTACTAAATTTTTTAAAAGAATGTACTATTGTTTATTAGATGCAAAACAAGACTATTCTATTCTAGATGATTCCGAGTTAATACAAAAAAATATTTCATTAGCAAATCCTATAAGTAACCTGCCATTTTGGGTCAAAATATTGTCAACTGCAATCATGAAATCAATACTTTATAAGTTTCATAAATAAATATTAACTATGTTTGATATAATTTAATTATAGTTAATTTTGGAATAGGTTCGTTTTGACATTCACCTTTTGAAATAATTTCCTTTTGAAAAGGATAAAGTAGGATTAGACCAACTTTGGCAATAGCTTTCCTCGCGTTTACCTTCTCTATTTCAGAAAAGAACTATCTGGACGAATGTACAAATGGCCTACAATTCCAAAAATCAATTTGATTTAATACTCGATGAATTTTTTTTTATAACCAGTTCTTTATTGCCTTTTCTTGATCATGATCTTAAGAATTTTTGGTAGGAATACAACTGTTTTACAAATTCCGTGTAATAGACTTTATGCAGTTCTTATATTTGCAAGGAATCGAACCGTTTTGAATTAAATATTCATGTTAAAAATTTATTCAGAGTTATTTTCATACTTAATGAATTTTACAAGTTATATTCAAAAGAAGTGGGAATCAGAATAAATAGCAAGTTCGTACCCAATAGTGGAGTAGACTTATTTCAGACACATATTTATATACTTAATTAAATTTTTTTTTTCATTTTGACATAGTCCACTTTCATAATCAACGACACATATATTCTCTCGGAATTCACAATAACTACTACTTTATAGTTCATGATTAAAACTGTTAAACCTGATTTATTGCCAAGTACACTATAGAACCTAAAATTTGATAAGTACACTCAGATTTTTATGCAAAGATATAAGATAACTTTTATCATTTTTACAATAAACCTAAACTGATAATATTTTTCATATTTTTATTGGAACTAAAATTATTGTTTAATTGTAATAATGGTTTTAACACTTCTAAAAAAAAACTACTTTTGCTATTTAAATATATGTTTTTATATCTAATTAGTTTGATTACATTTTTTTTCTTAATTTTTTGTTATAATTTATTAACATAAATTGAATGAAAATATTGAATGGAACACTTAAGTACACTCCCTCCTGAAATTTGCTACTCCTATTAAATTTCATATATAATTATAAAAAAAGATCGCGATTCACTGGAAAAAAAATTGCCAAAAAAAATTTAAATATTTCCATCAGACACACATTTTTTTGATTTACTAGAGATCAGCTCTATTGAACCGGAAAAAAAATCGATCGATATAAAAATCAATTTTGAATGATTGATTTTTTTTTTTTAATGAGATTTATTGAAAAACGGGAATGTCACCCCAAATTACTTTATATATATATATATATATATTTTTTTTATAATATTTTAATTTAAATATAAAATTTTTATTATATTTTAATTTTTAATTTTCACGTTTTTCTTTTACAATAATTGACTTTTTTCACTTCTTCACTAATAAAAATAAAAAAAAAAATATTTTTTAAAATAAAACAAAAAATTTTTTAATTATTACATTTTTTTGGTTTGTTTTTAAATAATTAATATTAATACTTTTTTGGGAATTTAAAAAAGTATAATATATTACGGCTTGCATATATTTTTTTATTATTTTTAATATTTACACAATATTTTCAAATTTCATAAAAATCGATAAAATAAAAAAAAATATATAATTTCGGGTACACATAATTTATTAATAATTTTATTATGTTTTTAAATTTTGATTATAAGTTTTAATTGAAATAAAATTAACAACAAACGTAAAAAAACGATCTTTAAATTTTATATTGTATTTTATTTTTTCAAAAGTTAAAAAAGATCAAACAGAAAATTATCTAGCAACCGTGACAAATTGGAACTTGTGTATAGATTTTCTCGTGACATTCCTGTCTTAACCGGCCGCTTAATTATTGAGTACTGAGCAATTGCTGGCATAGACATGGTCGTATATATAATCCGTCTTTTTCGATTCCAATTCACGATATTTATATATGATGAAAAGTTTTGTGATAAACTCAAAACGAAAATAACGACAAAGTACAGGTAAATCGCGAAAAAAAACAAAAAAAAAAAAAAAAGTATATTATTTTATTATATTTATTTGTAACTGATAGATGTTCAACAATTTCATATCGTAGTTAGGCAAAAAAAAAAAAAATTAATAAAGATATCATTCGATAATTATAAACTTGGATAAGACAAAAAAAAAAAATTAAAAAAAAATTGTAGTGTTATCAGGCGACAACTGAGACAAAGCTTGAAACAGGAGAAATACTATAGAAATTTTTAGAAGCTTTACTTATCGCGATTTTTCAAAAATTTCATTATATTAAAAAATTTCACAGCTTTATTTATTTTACTTGGCCAAGTTTCGTATTTATAAAGAAAGTATTCGTTGCATTTAGTGAAATGATCATAAAAAGCTTTCAACCTTCTGCTGTGCCATAATCTTCGTTTATGCATGTTTAAGAAAGATGATATTGTTTACAAACATTAAACAATCATCATATAAATTCATTTAAAATTTAAATAAACAAAATATTAAAGAAGGATTTAATCGGCGATCATAATATCCTAGTGAGAAGAGTCAATGTCAATGGCCTTTTTTTTCTAATCAGTAGATGAGATTTTATATTCAAGCAGAACGAATGGACCACCGTGATTATACTAATGACAAAACTAATACTAAAATACTTGAAAATTACATGAAGTACTTTGATCCCGTAAACATGAGATCTGGAATGCTCCATAAAAGCAAAATATTCTCGAATATATATAGTTTATCCAAACAAAATTGTTTCATCTTGTGCACTAAAAGTACCTACTATACACTTTTCGGGAACAAATCTTATGGATGCTTTCCGAGGAATGTTTGGTGATGTCGTGTACAACACTCTGTGGAAATTCCTTAGACTCATTTGTCTATGAGTTCAAAATTTGGTGCAGGTTTATTACTCAAGTATCTACCATAACGCAAAATCGATGGTATATTTGCTGTACACACAATATTCATTGAGGCACTTAGTTGTAGAAAACATTTTTCGTTAACGCAAAATCCTTTACGTTTTATTAACAATTTCTGCAACATAATACAATTTTTAGAAATATGGGCACAGTACAGTAAGTACATTATTAGGACCCACCTAACCTTTGGACGTTCACAAAAAGGTGCTCAGATTAATTGCTTAGTTTACAATTTAGAGTAATACAATGAGTCCAAAGATTTTATTTTCATATCTTTTACTAAATAAGTAGTACCTATTTATATTAATTCAAATCTGGTAGTTTGTACTATTTCAAATGGATACTAATCCTTATTCAAATCAGAATTTTAGGAGTTTCAGGTGTTTTAGGTGTTTACTAATCCAAATAATTGATAATGAATGATTTAATATTTAACAAATATCAATTGTATTGTTTGAATGGTATTCAATATATTTACATAGAAAGGCTTATGTTTAGTTTAAAAAACGTGTCAAGTAGTTCAATCTTGTGTAACCAATTAAGGTTTGAATGCTGATTCCCAGTTCTTCAAATTATTTATTTTTCTTAACCGAGAAAGCCTCTTTTTTTCAAAATTTTAAGAATATTTTATTGTATACTTCCGGAACCAGAGGTTTTATTATTATAAAAACATATTCATCATAATTTTATTTCCTTATTGAGACATTTATCGAACTAAATCCATAACTAATCTTCATTCAATATTACCATAAACTCTATTCAGTATAATCGTGATAATTGAAACGTTTCAGTTCATAAATTATTAACAAATCATGTCCGATAAATGCTGATCAAAAAAAAAAAAAAAAGAAATAATTGAAGTTCAATATTATATGAATTAATTCTGCATAAGTATTTAAATAAATTAAGTTGAAAACGTTACAAATTAATATTACATGGTTTTACATAAACAAAAAAAACGTATATAAATAAATAAATGAAAATAATATATTCATCGCGTAATAATGATTATTTATTCAAAACACTTGATTTTAGACATTCAAATATATTCAAATGTTTTTTTGTAACGAATACAATTTTAATAGTTTTTATATCCTAAAATTAACTTTTACGGCTGATGCCATCCATTCATTAATATTCGTCGTTAATGATTCCAATTTATGAATCATTTAAATCAATTCGATTTGTTTATTAGTATTATTTAATATGTCTACAAAATTGTATGTTTCTAATCTAGTCAATGAACCACTAAACTGGATTTTGAAATGTTTATTATGTTAATATATTTATGCCCTATGGTAGGTACTACCAGATTACTACCGATTTTGATGAAATTGTGGGTGCTTATTCCTTAACTTGATTTGGTATTGCATTTCAGCAAAATCGATCTAGGGGGAGCAGAAAGTTTTGTCGTTTTTTTGTTCGTGGTTTTTAGGATTTAATTGGAAAATTTGTAAACCAATTTTGTTTAAATTAATAATATAGATTAACTACAGAAATATACGATACCATGTTAAATTTCAGTAAAATACATCTAAGGATAGTGGAAAAAGAAATAATTCTATGAGAAAATAACCCTCTTCGTATAGTTATTTTGATGTACTTTAAAAACTGACACAGGGATTTGAATAAAATTTGGAGATGAGACTTATGCTATCAGGATCTGGTTTACCTGCAAATTAGAAGAAAAGAAGAAACAAAGTTATGAAGAAAAAACATTGAAATAATGTTAGTCTTGACAGTTTTTCTGTCCCATTTCTACCATAGGGCATCAAAAAATCGGCTATAGGCCGATTTTCAGTTACTATATGTTTTTTTATTTGTTTAAGCTTTGGAATCAAATTATTAAGAATGTTTACAGAACAGATCTGAAGTCGAATAATATTTGTATAATTCACACCAAATTTAGAGTATTTTATGGTGATTTAATCGATTTATTCGATGCTTTGTCGCCTAAATTACTCGTCTGGTTGCTATACAAATGTACACGAAGCAAAACTAAATATGTACTAATTTAATTTGTTAAGTAAAATTACTTATTCTCCTAGACTAGACAAACCGCAATAGGGATTTTTTTTTATAGTCGATATCATTTATATTAACTCCTGAAGATCAAGTATTTTGTTAAAAGTTTATACTATTCTGAATTATTTTATTATTACAAGTATTAAACTTTGTTTTGCAAAGTTTTTCCTGTTTTGAGAAGATTTTACCAATTCACAATTCATCGTTAAACATCGATCGAGTCTATGAATATTTGAAACACAAGAAATACATTTTTAGGTTAGATTTTACTTGTAAATATGTTTGTTCCATTTGACCGTGGTTGTTTCTATTATTTAGGTACTTGTAAGTACTTAAAATGCGCAAATATAGAGTTACAAAGGTACATATATAATATAACCTTGAAAATAATATTTTTCTTATCGATTTTATCCGATAAAAAAATTCGCCTGATTTTGTATCAATCAATTTTCCAAGTTGATGTATTTTATTTTTTGTTTTCTTTTAATTTTGAAAAAAAAAAATGTCCGACAATAATATTTGATTGCACATATCGAATTACAATTACAATTTAATCGATAAAATAATAATAATTTTTTGCTTTTGTAAATTCCCGAAAACTTTTTCTCAATTTCCAATAAAAAGAAATTAGATATGGATATGATTTATAGGGAAAACCCCGGTCTTATGAAAAACTTATTAAATATTTTCGAAAATAAAACCTTTTCATGCTACAAACTATGTAATTTGATACTAATTTGAAATTAATATTATTATTTGTGAGATCATTTTAATTTGAAAAGAAGAGAAATTTCAGAACGCAAAATTCATTTGAATAAATTTCTACGAATTGTAATTTAATAATTGTAAATTTTTTTTATATAAATTAGCATTTTATGTAATAAAACATATAACAAATTATATAATTTAATATTTGAGAGGAAAATAATAAACAAATAAAATCTTTATTATGTACTTATACTTGTAACACTTCATGTCTGAACTATACTCCTAGTAATATACTCATGATCCTTAGTCCTTTTCTAGGCTACTAAAATTGAATCCAGAATATACAATATTATGTTATTGGGAACTTGAATTAAGTCGACTGTTGTCTAAAAACTGGCGTTAATCATATTCTTTCCATATTGTTTATTATTGTAATGTCAATAAGTTTTAATATTTTGTATATAACATTTAGGTGGAAATCCCTAAGAATGAGAAAAGGATGTAGGTACCGATGGATAATATTTTATTTTTATCTTTTCTTTTGATTCATTTATCAAAATAATAGTCTATATCAGTTCAAGTACCTAAAATATTGTATAACTGTCTTCATTTAGTCTTTATTTTGGCATGGACAAAATAAAACTGAATTGATTTGGTATGCATAATCCTAATAATGGTACTTTCAGTTTTTTTTTTGGGTTAATTTCTTCCATTACAATTTGTTTTAAAGTTTAAAACAGAATTATCACTACAATTTTTTAATTATTTAAGCATTTCTAGGAATGTTTAATTTTCTGTTCGAAAATGGATAGTAAAGCATTATCTTAGTACCGGTATTTAAGAATTCTCCAAGAATCTTGAAACAAGACTTTATTATCTATAGAAGAAAGTACCTAATTAAAATTAACACCCATGATTCATGGAACAAGGAAGTTTATATTAAGATTTATAAATCTACGAATTCTATTAATTAAATTTAGTATAAATAAATTAATTCTTAATCATAAAATAATTTCCTCTGAAAGTAATCGTAATTTAAATAAACATAAATTCGTAAAAGAAACGTAATAAAAAGATTTTACCTCTTTTTTTTAAATTTTCCGAAAGTATGATTTAATAAATGATAAAAATAATACCTACGTACACTAAAAAATTAAACTCCGGTTTTATTTTCCAGATAGTCCCCATGCCAGAAGAAGATTATTCGTTTTTATTAATCAGAATTTTTTTATCTTATTTTATTGGACTAATTTAAATAGCTTAAAGTAAAATAACCGAATTAAAAAAAAATTTGGTAATTCAAATAGAAGATTTATGGGATTTTCTTGCAGCAGTTTGTAGCAGAAGAGGCGCATTTTATCGTAGAATTTGATCAACAATTATAATATTGCAACGTAGAAAAGACCGGAAAGAATATGCGACATTAGAAAATTCATTAGAATAAATTCGTTATAAAATTGAGTTTCAAGGAGAAATCATTATAAAATTATAATTGGTAATCAATCAAGTATATGCGATACAGGCAAACACAATTAAACTAACCACATTTGAGGTCAATTAAAACAATTCTAATTTATTTTTATAGTACTATTATTTTTTTGTTTACTAAATTTTTCGCTAATAAATCTTAAGAACTTTGACTAATTTTTATTTGAAAGATCCACGCGGACTATGGGTGTTTTACACCAAGAGCTATTTTTCAAAATATTGAACATATGGCAATCATATGGAATTACGCTCTGTGCAAGTATTCACAGCTGATTTGAAACTCTATGGTAGAGATGGGAATTGATGGTAACAAAGTTAACAAGTTCAATGAAAAAAACAATCAAAACTACTAATGACAATTCAAAAATTTTTTCAGCATGACTTTGGTTCCTTTTGAAATTAGCTCTAATTCGCCGGTAGCCTGAGTCCTAAGTTGTAAATCTACTCTGAAAATTTGATTTAAATCGGTAAGTTAGTTCTTAAAGTAGATCGCAAAACACTTTATGAACGAATAGACTTATCTTGTCCTATAACTATTTCTTTTTCCACTATCGTTGGACCGATTTTACTGAAATTTAGTATATTATTGTTTTTTTTTATGTAAGCAAGACATGTAAAAAATTTCACCAAAATTGCTGCAAAAACTTTGCAATAAAATTCGAATAAATAAAAAAAACGACTAAACTTTGTAGTAGGTAGTCGGTTCACGAGCTTTCACTGTATTTTTTGATTAGACCTTATTTTTTAATATAAATGACACAAATTGTATAACTTTTGTCGATATTATTTCAAGGTATTTATTTAATTTTGTTTAAAAATATTTAAAGTAAATTACTTTAAAGGTCGAATGAGAATCAATTATATTTAAGTTTTATTTATTTCAAGAATATACCTAAAATAACATTCTAGTCTCGTGTAAAACTATAATCAAATATCGGAAGTTAGTTAATATAATCAAACAATCATTTAATGTTGTTGACATTATTTTTCCCATCACGACCACGGATACTATACTATAGGACTGTTGTAACAAAACGTATTTATAGTATACTGATTACATTAAATATAACTATCAAGAAATTTTCCATTTGATAAAAACTAATAAAAAAAAAGTTTTCGATTATTTAAAATGCACGTAAACAGATATTTGAGCCTCGATGGTGTATCACGAACGATTGTGTCGCATATACGAGTACATGATATTATCAAAGAATATTGACAAATTACTTTTTTTTTAAAAAAAATATACCTAATTAGATATCTACATAAGCAAAACATAAAAAATCTTGACCCTGATTCTTGCTATGCTACTACTTAAGATAATAAACATAGATCAATCTTTCCACATAAAATTATGTTTTAATGTTGATTATCAAAACATTGTGGTTGGAATTCAATGCTTTACACGCGGTACCGGTTTTTTTTTTCTTTCCATGTGGAATTGTAAGAGATTTCATTCAATAATTGCGGTTTTCAGCATCAGTTCTGTATGATTTTATCTTGAACTTGGCCATAATTAACGCGGCTTAAGAGAGTCACGTCATATTTACGTTAATTTTGTATTGTGTTTTATTACTGATTCAAATAAAAGAATTTTTTGTTCTAGAAATGTTGTGAAAAGTTTTAATTAATACAAAAGCATAAAATTATCTTAAAAATTGTATAGAAACAATTTTAATTAAAATGCAGTTTAACTAAAAAAAAGTAACACATGATGATTAGAGTGCTTTTAATTAATACAGAATATATTAGACAAAATATAAGAATTATAAAAATTGTTTTTAATCAAACAAGAGACGAGATGATAAGTTTAATTTCAAGTTTAAATGAACTTTTTTTATTTTGAAGAAAAAAAGAAGAAACAAAAAAAAAACATCCTGGAAAGATATTAAATTTTTGAGTATAAGATTATTTTTTATTAACAATTTTTTTACCATGACATGATTGTGGATTATAAATAAACGATAAAGATAAAAACAAAAGACCAAGACCTGCATTAATATCAACATAAAAATAATAATAATTTTCCACAAGGTATAGAAAATAAACAAAAAACAAAAAGATCGTGAAAATTATGTCAATGCACTTTTTAAAAAAAATCTGTTTTCTTTTCAAAATACATAAAAAACCGAAAACAATAATAATTCTAGGGTTTCTGTACTCGATTCGACTTGACTCGGACTCGTCGAGTATTTGGGTAGTTACTCGGATTCGGAACTCGACTCTAAAGTACGGTCCAAACGCTCAGTCTTTTTGCACAGTCGTAGTTTGCGCAGTTTTTCTGTGGGAAAGCCTGCGCAAATTTTGTGTCCACACGATACCGTCTTTTCCATATTTTTACACAGTTTTCTTTGGAACTTCTTATTGTCAAGATATTGTGCTTAGAACTTGTACTAATGAATAGTTTAAGCTTAACTCCTCTAAAAAGTCTCTTGAAGACATTTTCGTACCTTTCGCCTTTCGCAATTGAATGAAAACTGTGTAAAATAATGAGTTTTCGTCTACACGCTACGATTTGCATGCACGTACCACAGTTATTTTTCAGACACGATCTGAAATCGCACAAGCCGCACTTTTGCCTGCGCAAACGAACTGTGACTTGTCCAGACGCTCAGTTTTGCATGCGCAAATCCGATTTGCGCAGGCAAAACTGAGTAAAAAACTGTGCGTTTGAACGCCTCTTAATACTCGACGAGTCTCTGAGTCCGAAATTAATAGCAAACTTAAAGAAGAATTTTTGCTTTTCAGAAATACTGGAAAACAAACAAGTAATCTTGATCGCCTGTACAATACATTTTCCTCCATAATACCAACTTCAACTTCTAATGAAAGAACGTTTTTGAGAAGTTTAAGCTTTTGTACTACAATCAATTTTGGTTGGACTTGGTTATACCGGGCAATTGAAGTGTCTGTCTAATTCAAATCGCTGTCAAATGTAAGCCGCACATCTTCCAAAACTAAAATTTGACATGAATGTTGCTTGACATATTGTGTGTCAGCAGTAAAAATTATTTGTTGGTGAAAAGACACGTTTTTATTTTTTGTACAATGGACCTTAAACGAAATTCAATTGTTGCGTTTCATTTGATTGAAAAGTCAAAAATCGAAATTCACCGTATTCACCAGATCTGAATCCGTTGGATTCTTCCATTTAGGGAATTTTAAGCAGCAGCTTGCAAAACAAAAATCACACAACTTTGGTAGGTTTAGATAAAGATTTGACTCGTGAATGGAACCGTTTAAGCCACGACGTCGTGCGAGTATCGTGTGCATCGTTTAAAAAGAGATTGAAGTTGGTGTTTAAGGTAAAAAGCGGTTATATACCATTCGAAAATTGTAAAATTAACTATGTATTATGGACTATCATTTCCATACATTTAAAAAAAAAAACGAGCAATAAACAAAAAAATTACAGTGGTTTTAAATCCGGACACTTCAATTACCGTATCCGGTATCTTAAATTTATTCACTGAAATAAATCTCTGACACTTGAGAAAAATTCTGCTTTCATATAAAAAGTATTGAACGGATATCTCGGAAATTATACTTAATTATCATACAGAAGTTTTGTGAAGACATCTTAAATGTAAACAAAGTATTAGTATGAAAATTACAACTCAAAAGTCCACAAATTAATAATTATTTTTATTATTACTAATAAAATTCCAATATAAATGGATATCTTCAGACAAAACAAAATTTTCAGTTAATATTAAGGATATTACTATTAATTATAAATAATCTTATTAAAAATTGCGACATTTTTATTAGGAAAAAATATTTGAAAACAATTATTAATAAATTATGGTAATAAAAATATTAATTAAAAGAAAATAATATTAGATTTTATCAAGAGGAAATAAAACGCCTTATACGCGATAATAAGACCTTTTAATATTAGTTATTTTGATTAAATTTTTTAGTATTTTCATATTTAATCTGTTTATATCATTTGATTAAAGTTCAGATATATACTTTGGATTAAATATCAGAAAAAAATTGATGAATTTTTTACAGAGATCGGAAATTTTATTGGAATTTTTTTATCAATAAGATACTGTTTGAATTAAACTTCTAAGTAATTACAAGATAAAAAAACTTTTTATATACCACGTTTTTAGATTTTCTGTTGAATCATATAAACTTAATAAATACTTTCTTAAAATTTTTCGCACAATATTTTCATAAACAAACTAAATTCACATGTGTTCTGTTTTGAAAATTGTCAAATGCCGTTACGCAACAGTGCAAGCATTGAATTCGATCGAAGCACCATCTTTCAGATTTTTTCGGAACTAACTTTCCATACAAGAATGCATTGTCATCGTGTTCTGAGCTATTCTAAAAGTTTCAAATGTCTAGCTAGTCGGGAAGTTAGTTAAAAATTGATTGCAAGATTTATACTGGACAAACAAACAAACAAGAAAGCGAGTTAATAAAAACATGGTACCGCAAGATATAGGTACTCATAATTCAATTTAATCGAATTAAATCTGGAGCTCTTATTGGGACATCCTTTAAAATTTAAAGTCTTCAATATTAATAACATAAATACGAAATTTATTTTATCAATTAAGTATGATTTCCTTCCATTTTTAGTTAATGATAAGAAAAAAATTAATTCCTATTCAATAAATCAAAGTCAATCTTATTCTTACGTATAAAATACATATCATTATTAAAATCCAGTTAAAACTTTAAAAAATCACCTAACTTTTTCTTTGATAAAAATCACACCGACTTATCTGAATTTTGAGTGGCTTGTGTCTAAATCGTAGAAAAGAATTCGTTATCTCAATCAATATATAATTAATTAAAAGAAGACTGTTTTGTTTCAAATTTTGAGTGATTCTTGAATGGAGAGAAAAAAAAATTTGGAAGCCTTTAGCAACATTAATTTTGTAAATGCGAAAATATTGAAGTGTGATTTTTATAAAAATCAATTTAAATGATTAATAATAATTAATTAGAAATCAAATGAGTGTCCATCAAAAAAGTTTGTATGAAATTAAAACGTGTTTCTCCCAATGCCAGGTTTTATATTGTATTTTTGGACATCTTCTGAAAGGTTTCAAGCCTATTGTTTTTCATTCTTCTTTTAAAATGCTTTGTGATCTCCAAACAATTTTGAGGGGAAAAACATAATCACAAACATATTTCGTATTCTGTACATAATCTTATCTTGTGGGGCATTTTATTTTACGCCAATTATTTAAAAATTATGATATTATCACTCATAAATGTATAGTGTAGAAGTATTTAGGAAATAACATATTGAAATACTTCGAAAAACGTTTTACAAATCCATTAACGTAATTATTTTTTATCAATTTCAAATTTTTTAGATTATCTTAACTTAAAAGATACAGTAAAAATGTTTTAAAAGACGACATTAGCAAAACAAGAAGTTTTCACTTTTTAAGTCTATTAAAATTGTACTACAGGCACAAATAGGATTTTCATATCTTTCTATCGATACTAATGCGCTAGGCATTCTGATTTTAATTACAATAATCATTTTTTAATGATACTTCTGGATGACCCATGACACATCTTTTTTTCACAATGATCATTATTATTGTCATTCCAAAAGGTTCAAAAAATTACTATTTTGTCTATAATTTTCAAAATAGAATGTTTATTCATTTTGATTCAATAAAATTAATTTTTTTAAATTGTTTTTAGTAAATTTTAAGGAATTTTTATAATAATAAACATTTTTCCTCATTTTAAGTTTAAGTGAAAGAAGAACACATGTCAAAATTACATGAAATTTTTAAAATGTTCAAATGTAGATGGCCTTGTAAACAGTGTGAAGCAACAATTTGGGACCTCTTCACAATTTCTTTTGATAATTTAAACAATAATGATGCTTGAAATAGATACTTAAAATTGATCATTATTACATAAATAAAGGTCATTATCGAGTTGTAATGACTGATTGGGCAATAATGAGCATTAAAATCGGGGATCTGTCTAGGATATAAGGTATAGCTTGTATAGAAAAACATTGACACACACTAAACGTAGTATATCAAAGCTTCATCTATCGTTAAAATTTTGTATTTTTTTAACACTACTTCCATTTTTTTTTTAAAATATTTTTAAAACTAGCTGGAAAAATGAGACAATTGCTCAGTTCAGCTACAAAATTCGATTGGTAATTTATAGGATATCAAAGTGGCTGGAAAAATTAAGTAAAAAAAACATAAACCATTGTACATTTTCGTATTTTAAAACCATATTTATGCTACGTACGTGAAATGGTATAATGCTAGTATTGACGCACATGAGGTATATAGTATACTTCATGATATTCTTAAACCATGGCATGAATACCATATGTGTGTCTTTTGTAATAAGATAGAGAGATAATAGGGGTACTACCTTATGGCTTTAAATTATGGTATGCCGTGTTCTAATTCGGTAATATTACATAGAAAATTATAGAATTATACAACGATACACTACGATTTACCCATATGTAACTTTTAGTACTGGACTAAATGCTTCTCAAAATAATAAAATAAAATCATTACAAAGTATAGAATTCTTATAAAATACTATAAATATCGTTATTAAGTAGGCTGTTGACCTGAAACATACTATAATTTCTTTTGCTATTTTATATAAAATTTTAGTAAAGATTTTTATATAAGATTATAAATTTCAATAATTTTATGACATCTATTTTTTTCCCAAAAAGGAAATTAGAATGAATTTCTTAATAATATTATGTTTTAAATTAGTTAACGAAAATTATTAACTTTAAAATAAAGATAACAAAAGTATAATAAACAAATAATAAAGATATTTTTTTAGTGAGTAATTACATTATAATCATCATTTTAATTATAATTACGTATAAAAAAAAAACAAGTACTTACAAGAATTTTGAGGAAAATTATTGTTAAAAAAAATATTGAAATTGATAAAAATAAAAGCAGATAAGTTTCCATGATATCATTTAAAATGTTTAAGCGTAAATTTTAATAATAAAAATAAAAAATATTTTATATGTAGAATAAAAATCTCTATCGGTATACTATATATAAAAGGTCCGGGAAAATTCTGTTGTTATTTAATAAAGATTTGTACAATCTGTCATAATTATCCATAATCATACTTGGTAATTTTCCGGAAGATTTATGATCTATTAGATTTTCTAACGGCTCTCTTTCAAACTGGCATAGTGCCATATGCTTTCTCAAATATTTTGTCAAAAATATCAACTCATATACAATAGAAATACTCTTATGGATAAAACCATTTAAACAACGTATGCAGTTTTGGGACATTAGGAAATGAATGCACCATCTCAGATCTGTTTTATATCAGTGATTCCCAAAGTGGTCTATATCGACCCCCAAGGGTCAATGATGACCTACAAGGGGTCCATGTCAGCGAAAAAAATTATAATTGTATAATTGTCATTACTTCATTGTAAGCAATTTGTGCTGTTCATATACAACGTTGCATAGTATCTTACATTATATTTATGTTCTTGGGGTGGTACACTCACTTTTAGCCCTTTCAAAGTGAGTAGCACTATACCAGCTGTCAAAAATACATTTGAAGTTGATGAATTTGCAAAAAATCAATATCAGGTAAAAAGGGGGTCTATCCAAAACCGAAAACATTGCAAGTGGTCCACGAGACAAAAATGGTTGGGAACCTCTGTTTTATATTAACAAGATTTTACAGCACGGTTGGAATGGAAAAAATTATTATTGGAAAAATGTACTATTTTATAACATATTAAGCTGCGTATCCATCAAACAAAATGTTTTTGCCGGCGTAGAGAAACACGTTTTCATGTAATTTTCATTTTAATAATTTGTTTTAATAATTATTATTTATCTTTTACTCCACGCGTACAAAAGCATTTCGCGCGTTTGGTGGATACGTAGCTTTAGAAGTACATATTCCCTGATAAGAAGAAAACTAACTTGCTAGTAACGCTAATGTGTAGGCAGGGTGATAGAGATCTACACTGGCCATGGTCTTATTGGGATGCACGTACATAGACTCGAATTATCCAGTAATAAAATCGGGAGCTTTTTAGCCTAGAACTTATCCGTATCCACGAATCGTAAAACATTGGCGACTTCGTAAGTCAATAAAATATGTGGTATTGGTATCGCTATGGATCCAATAGGCTCCGTGTAACCACCATAACCTAATCTAAACTAACCTACATTTTATATTTCCGTTGTAAATCGTAGTATTGTATTGTTGTATATGTCGAATTCGATAGAATACATCACGATTT
This sequence comes from Xylophagus ater, assembly GCA_963422695.1. NCBI lineage: Eukaryota > Metazoa > Arthropoda > Insecta > Diptera > Xylophagidae > Xylophagus > Xylophagus ater. The sequence goes on from OY730478.1 coordinate 8,993,097, forward strand.
ACAAAATGGAACGGTAATACCATCAGTGTCCATGTAGAGAAATTAAAGAAATTTTTCATTCTTCAATGCAATTCAATTAATTACGTACGAATTTAATTAAAATTCTGTCATCTTTATCACTATTGATATATTTTCATTGGTAACGGAAATGGTTTTTCCCTCTTTACAAACATATACAAAGTATGTATTCTTTTATTTATTTATTATTTGCAATTAATTTATTTCCAAGTAAAATTTTATTTTTAAACAATTATTAAGCAATCATATCAAATCAAATGCGTACATATTTACAATCTAAAATTGCTCCGATATTATTGAGATTAGATTAATTTTTCTATTTACAAAAATGTTTTACTACTCAAGCTAGTAAAAATGATTTTAAATTTTCTTAAAACAAAAGTCTTATAAAACAGTTATTTTTAGCAATGAAAATTTATAAATGATAAAAAAGGGTTAAAGTATAAAAAAATAGTAATAATAATAAATAGCTTAAAATGTGATTGTAAAAAAATAATTTTAAATTTAAATATATTTAATTAAATATTTTTTTTTTTTTTAAATCATAAAAATTAAAAGAAATTTCTTACTAATTAGATGTCGACGACGCATTTTGCAGATTCAAACACAAAATTAAAACACTTTTAAAACAATGTAAAGTATAATAAGTCGGCTACTGATGAAAGCCAAGAACAAATTAATAATCTTGTTCGATAGTACTCTTTACAAATATTATTTTCCAATAATCAATCGATACAAACAATATGTTTATTGAATAGCACTTAAATACCTCAACAATTTGATATTGAAGCAAAGTATTTGAGGTTCTTTAAAAGTCAACAATAACCTATTTTAATTTTTCTTTTAATTATAAAAATGTTGTTTTTAAGTTTAATTTCTGTTTGCGGAAATTGTGGTGAGAATCCATTAGAAAAAGCTCTAAAAAAAAGTACCGGCAGAAAACTATAAGTCGTAAATTAAAATTGGCAATTATTTATTCGTTTGATCCTCTCTAATCCAATCAATCCTTTCAACTTTTAAGTCGGAAGCCTTTAAGTATATTTAAAATCACTTTTTTAAAGTCAATAATTTATGATAAATCGGAATATTGAACAGAATTTCGTAGTTTTTCCGTTAAAGATTTCTTGAAATACTCAATTTAAAATTTTATATTTTTATAAATTAACAATAATTATATTCTATTCAGAATTGACATTTGAAAAGAAAAGAAAATTTATGTTTTTAAATAATTCAAAAATGTGACTAGATTACATTTTGGGATTTCAAAAGCTACTAAAATTATTCGAATTTTCATAAGAAATGGAAATAGAAAAAACAATTTGAAGTGTTAGAGTTATTATATACATTGCATATTACTTAACGGGTATAATAATGAATAATAAAAGAAAACTGTCGTATAAAAACCTTAACTTTACTCTCCTAAGTAGCAAACTTTCATTCTAAGTCTTCTAAATCACGTTTTTCAGCCAATTTTAAATTTACAAACAAACCAACACTGCTTCTCGTCTTATACGAAAAAAGTAAAAACCCTTGAGCCTTATATCGAGTGATCCGCATATAAGAAAAATCCTTATATCGCATGCACGTTATAACGAAAGTCGACTGTATATGAAATCATATTTGGCCCATAATTATATAATAACTTATAAAGAACTATACAAATATCAAATATCAGGGGTAGTCGCTCTTCGTTGTAAATCAATTAGGTAATTAGTTGAATTTGGTGTATTGCTATGTAGAAATATAACGAAGAGTGAATCCACCTATTAGGCGTTAATACATACTCTAATATAATACAAATGTGTGTAAAACTAGATAAAATCTCTTATAATTTGATTCTGTATTTATACGAGTTTTTCGTGAAAAACCAGTAGTCCGAAAGCGAATGAAGGTGTTTTAACACTTTACCTTCCACATATTTTTTGATTCAAAACAGTTGTAATCGTGACTTCTTCTTCACTTGTTACTGCGGATTGTTAAATTAATTATTATTAAATATAAATCAGAACTTGTAGAAACATTAATTAGTCATTACTACTAGTAGTAATAATATGTGAAATGAAGTAACTAAATTTATTTTGATTCGAACTACAAAAAAAGTTTTTAAATATATTTTTAAACATTTTGCAAAAAACTCAACAAACGGGTTGGACAACAACATAAAAGTTTTTGATTGGAATCATATGAAAAATCAAAAATTTATCAAAATGTGTATTAAAAGTTCAAGTTTGTTTATCTTTAGTGTGCTTTTTAAAATAACGTTTTCAATCACATATGACCCTCTTTTTTTGGAACTGCGTTACTCTCTTATGGATCGGGATGACTTCAATAAATTTACATCTTTAATAGGAAATCAATTTGATATCAACACAAAAACAAAAGAAGGATGGTCACTTTTGCATTTTGCTACAAGATATGATGTGGAATTAAATATAATCAAATATTTAATAGAAAATGGAGCAGAAATTAGTGCTAAAACAATTGATGGTGCCACACCATTAATATTAGCAGCTCAATTCAGTCGTCCCTCGGTAGTATCTTTTCTATTGGAAAATGGTGCTAATATTACTGAAAAAGATATATTTGGGCGGACTCCACTTCATTATGCGGCAAATCATAATGAAAATGAGGAAATTTTAAATATATTAATTGATAATGGGGCTGAAATAGATGCCGATGATAATATTAACATAACGCCACTTCAACTAGCAGCCCGAGGTAACCATAACATCAATATAACAAAGAAGCTTCTTGATAGTGGAGCAAATATTAATCATGGCGACAGAAATGCTTGGACAATTCTACATGGGGCTGTTAGATATAATAATGATTCCTCTGTGATAGAACTGTTAATTGAAAGAGGAGCTGATATAAATGCGACCGACATCGACGATTGGACACCTCTACAATTAGCTGTTAGGAACAGAAATAAAACAGTTGTGGAATATTTGATTAATAATGGCGCAAACACACATGTTTCTTCCCCAAATATACTGAATTTATTTGAATTAGCCCTTTTGAATGAAGATACGTCTGTTAAAGAATATTTGTTACGAAGTGTTTATAACGATTTGCCTGAGGAATATGTCCACTTACTCCGTAAATCTCGTAATCGAATGCCAGTAATAAATGAAATCAAGGCGGTTTTAAAACTTCAAGGATTTTTCCAGGATCCTGATACTATACACGACGAATCGTTAAGAGACGCTATTTCAGAAAATGAAATTGATGTAAATGGTCATGATCTAGTTAATGGTCAAACATTACTTCATTTAGCTGCGCTTAGTCATGATATAGAGTTGGTTCAGTTTCTTCTAAATAATGGAGCCAATGTTAGTGCAGTTGCAAATTTAACAGAGATGTACTGGACTCCATTGCATTCAGCAGTGGCAAATGGTAATCTTATGATAATTAAATTGTTAGTAGATGCTGGTGCTAACATTAATGCAACTAGTTTAAATGGTCTAACACCTTTACATTATGCAGCAAAAAACGGCAATTTAAATGTTGTGAAATTACTCGTCGAACTTGGAGCAAATGTAAGCTTGTCGAATGTGGATGAAAAGTCGCCAATAGACTTAGCTCGAAATGGAAATTTTACAAATATTATAGAATTTTTAGAAGAATACAAATCCTAATAATGTATAATATTACATATTTCGTTGAAAAACAAAGAATCAATAAATGATAGTTATAAAAACGTTAGAAAATAATGTTAATTAAAATGTCTAAACTTCAATAAAATTCTTTAAAGAAATATTTCAGTCATTGAAGTTTTAAAATTGTGGTTACACATTCTGTGGGCATTTGGTAATTTATTGTATTTTAAACTTTGTGAAGTTAATTCAGTTGAGTAAGGTAAAATACCAATAAAAGAGCATTGAACCAGTTGTGAATACCCGCCCAACAATTTGGCAAAAATAAGAAAATCGGTACAATAGTTTTGAATTCTATTGACCCCATCAGTAGTCTCACTAGCCTTTAGTAAACGCTCCGTACACCAGCATTTTATGAAATTTTGAGCTAGCAAGTGTTTTTATTTACAATATTATAGCAAAAATTAATTCAAATTGTCCGATTGTGGATACTTGTTCAGAACTAAACGATAGTAATACGTTTTAAGAAAACTTAATTTAAAGAAATTTACTTTGAATAAAAAAAGTATAGTTTTCTCTTTGGAATTGACACACTATGTACTTAAGTTTAAAGGAAGCATGAGCTTCCTCGTTCTCATCAAAGTCATCTGATAATTCATAAGTAGTAGACGTTGTACATAAGTTGTACTATAAAATATTGAAGAAGGCATAGTAATATCTTATTTTCACCAAAAAAATTCGCGTTTTGTATAAATGCTGTAAACTCAACAATGTCCACCTTTTTCTTTACACATTTTAAAGCGTAGAACATTTTTAATCACGCTTTAGCTTCCTTTAATTGTTGGTGATATTATATATTAATCACTCAAAACTCTAAATTAAAGTCAGTTAAAGGTCGGTTGCTAGTTGCAATTTTCAAAATTATTTGACAAATGAAAATAAAATGTATAGTAGAATATTAAATATAGTTTCTTTTTTTTTCGTTAAAGCTTTCTTCAAATACCTAATTTGAAATTAAATATTTTTAATAATTTTCAACAAACATTTTCAACATTGTTCAAATCTGGCTGCGCGTATCTACTATACATTTTATTTTCATTTGTTAAATAAGTTTGAAAATTGCAAATAGCGTAAAACGCTCATATTGCGGGCCGACCTTTAACTGACTTTAATTTAAAGTTTTGAGTGGATCGAGCAGTCGTTATATTCACGACCAACTATTTTTTATACAATTTGTAAACCGAAAACCATTAATACGTCATTCTGTTTCCCTCATAACTCGTTGTAAATCAATGACCTTAGTCACATAGTTGCATTAGATGTACTGCTACGAGTATATAAAAATATAACTAAAAGTGAATCCATCTATTAGCCGTTTATATATACTACTTATATTATAATACAAATATGTGTAAAACTAAATAAAATTCCTTATAATTTTATTCTGTATTTAAATGAGTTTTTCTTGAAAAACCAGTTGCTTGAAAGCGCTTTAACACTTTGGCTTCCACATATTTTTTCATTTAAAGCAGTTGTAATCGTGACTTCTTCACTTGCACCGCGTTGATTGTTAAATTAATTATTATTAAATATAAATAAGATCTTGTAGAAATTCTAATTAGTCATTACTGCTACTAGTAATAAGATGTGAAATGGAGTAACTAAATTTATTTTGATTTCAATCATAAAAAAAATTTATATACTTTCAATCATTTTGCAAGAAACTCAACAAACAGGTTAGACGACAATACAAAAGTTCTTAATTGGAATCATATGAAGAATCCAAGTTTATCAAAATGTGTACTAAAAGTTCAAGTTTGTTCATATTTAGTGTATTTTTTCAAATAATGTTTTCAATAGCAATTGATCCTCTCTTTATGGAATTGCGTTACTCTCTCATGGATCGAGATAATTACAATAAATTTACATCTTTAATAGGAAATCAATTTGATATCAACACAAAAACAAAAGAAGGATATACACTTCTGCATTTTGCTACAAGATATGATGTGGAATTAGATATAATCAAATACTTAATAGAAAATGGAGCAGAAATTAATGCTAAAACAACTGATGATGCCACACCATTAATGTTATCAGCTCAATTCAGTAGTCCACCAATAGTATCTTTTCTATTGGAAAATGGTGCTAATATTAATGAAACAGATACATTTGGGCGGACTCCACTTTTTTATGCAGCAAGTCAAAATCAAAGTGAAGAAATTTTTAATATATTAATTGATAATGGAGCTGCAATAGATGCCGAAGATAATGAAAACGTAACACCACTTTTAAGAGCAGCCGGATATAATAATAACATTAATGTAATAAAGAAGCTTCTTGATAGTGGAGCAAATATTCATCATGTCGACACATACGGTTGGACAGCTATACATTTTGCCCCCAGATTTAATTACAATTACCATGTGATACAACTGCTATATGAAAGAGGAGCTGACGTAAATGCAAGCGCATACGATGGTTGGACACCTACACATTTAGCTGCCAAATTCAATACCAATTTCCATGCGATAGAACTTTTATATGAGGGAGGAGCTGCAATAAATTGGAACACACCCGATGGTTGGACACCCTTACTATTAGCTGCCAGAAACAATAAAAAATCGGTTGTGCAATATTTGATTGAAAAAGGAGCAAACACACGTGTTTCTACCCCATATGATGAGATGAATTTATTCGAATTAGCTGTTTTGAATAAAGATACGTCTGTTATAGAATATTTGTTACGAAATGTTGATAATGATTTACCTGAAGAGTATATCCATTTATTTCGTGAATCTGACGATCCAATTCCAATAATAAATGAAATTAAAAAGGTTTTAAAACTTCAACGATTTTTGGCGGGTACTGATAGTATAACAGACAAATCGGTAAGAAACGCTATTTTAAGAAATCAAATTGATATAAATGGTCACGATCTAGTTAACGGTCAAACTTTACTTCATTTAGCTGCGTTTAGTAATGATATAGAGCTGGTTAAGTTTCTTCTAGATCATGGAGCCAATGTTAATGCAGTTGCAAATATAAAAAAAAAGTACTGGACTCCATTGCATTCAGCAGTCGCAAAAGGTAATCTCCTGATAACTAAATTATTAGTAGATGCCGGTGCTAACATTAATGCAACTAGTTTAAATGGTCTAACACCTGTACATTATGCAGCTCAGAATACAAATGTACGAGTTTTAGAGTATTTGGTAAATAATGGCGCTGATTTAAATATGGAGGACGACAATGGTTTTGCTTCTTTCCACCACGCAGCTGAAAATCCATTTACTGATCAGGAAATATTAGAATATATTTATGAAAATGGTGGTGATATAAATAAAACAACGAAAAATGGAATGAATCTATTACATTTTGCTGTAGAAGCAAATAACTTTAATTTTATTGAATATTTATTTGGAATAGGTCCAGGCGTAAACGACATTGATAACAATGGTTGGACGGCCCTACATTATGCTGCAGAAGTTAGAAACCGTTACACTATCGAATTATTAGTAAACAATGGTGCTGATGTTAAGGCCGTAACACATGCCGGTCAAACGGTTTTACATATTGCAATTATTAATTATCGACCATATCGACCATCAGCAGAGGACATAGAATATCTATTAAATACAGAAGTAAATATAAATCAACTCGATAATACAAATAGTACGGCACTGCATTATGCTATAGGAAAAGAAGATGATGATGATAATCACATTGTTGCAATGCTTTTAGAAGCCGGTGCTGATATTTACATAAGAAGCAATACAAGTATGACTCCAATACAATTAGCAATAAATGGAAAATCTCCCGAAATTATTACTACTTTAATTCAGAATGGAGCTGATTTAACCGATGCCTTAGAATATGCTAAGTCAAGAAAAAATTTAAATCAAACTGATAAATATCAAAATTCCAGATTAAATAAGATTATTGCTATTTTAGAAAAAGAGGATTTTTTCAACGCGATTGAAAATGATAACGATGAAATCGTAACAAATATGTTATCTATGAAAATTGATGTTAATAAACGTGATTTATTAAACGATTGGACACCTTTACATAAAGCATCCGGAATTGGTAATTTCAAAATCGTTGATATTCTTTTAAGAAACAATGCCGATATTAACGCCACAGACAGACATTTTAATTGGACTCCTTTACACAGTGCTGTTCAAAGTCTTAATTTTGATCTGGCGGAACTGCTCTACAAGTCTCACACGAATTTTAAGACAAATTGGAATTACGATATTAATCCAATAGATCCTTCATTCATGTTGGGGAACAATTACGCTAATAAATTGTCTGAAGATACACTTGACGAAATCACATTTAGGTTGCAATCCGAATTCTATTCTGAAGCTGAAATAGAAATGTTTTTATTGAAAAAGGCATATATTATTATTAAAACAAATAGTTCCAATCAGGATTTACAATTTGATTTAAGTAAAAATGGTCCAAGAACTTCAGAAGACTCTGAAATGATAGTTGAATTACTTCTAAAAAATAAAGCTGATGTAAATTCAAAAGATAAAATTGGATGGACTCCTTTACATTACGTTGTAGAATACACTGAAAATCAAAAGATTGCTCAAATTTTGATTGACAATGACGCTGATGTAAACGCATTTACCCGAAATAGGGAAACACCATTACATTTGGCTACGAAAAGAAATGCTGAATTTGTAGAACTGCTTCTCAACAGGAAGTCTGATATTAATGCTAGAAATAAATATAACTGGACTGCACTTCATTACGCTGTTGCAAATACATTAGATATTAGAATTGTTCAACTTTTGCTTGAAGGAGGAGCAGATATCACAGCCAGACAAAATGACTCCTTAACACCATTATTATTATTTTCGAAATATAACGACAAACCCGAAGTGGGACAACTTCTTCTTGACAAAGGCGCAGAAATCCAAGAAGCAGATCCTTCAAAGTGGACTTCATTGCATTTTGCTGCAGCCTTTAATAATAACTCCAAAATTATAAAATTTTTAATTGCAAAAGGAGCTAGTCTCACTAAAATGACAAGTGATGGTTCAACTCCATTAGTTCTGGCAATTAAGTTAAATAACAATCCGGAAATAGTAAAAGTTCTAATAGACGAAGGAGCAAATACGAATATGAAACAAAAAGATGGATTAACACCTTTAATGTTGGCCTCTAGTTATGCAAAAGACCCCAAAGTGGTATTATATTTAATAGGAAGCGGTGTTGACATAAACGAAAAAGATGACATGAATCAAACCGCCTTACATTTCTCTGTTAGATACAATCCAAGCTCCGAAATTACAAAATTGTTGCTTGATGCCGGGTTTAGTTACAATGCAACCACAAAATCTGGTTGGACACCATTACATTTTGCATCTTATGGTCAAAACCCGGAAACAGTCAAACTTTTGATTGGACGGGGTGCTGACGTAAACTCCAAAACAAATAATAACTTGACTTCTTTGCAATTAGCAATTATAAACAATTCTCCGAAAATAGTAACTGAATTGCTGAAAAATGGTGCGAACGGTAGAACTGTGTCATCTAATGAAATGAACGTGTTGAACGATAGAAAAAATTCGCCAGATTACCAGGAGAAGCGTTTACTAATCGAAAGCATTTTAATAAATCAAAGCTTGTTTTATGAAATAGAAAAAGGAAATCTGAAATCAATCATCGATTTGATTTCATCAGGAAAAGTTGATTTGAATGTGAGGGATCTTGAAAATGATTGGTCACTACTTCATAAAGCCGCCGAAATTGGAAATTTGGACATATTTAATTTTCTTATTCAAAACAACGCAAGTGTTGAAGCCGTTGATAAATACGAAGGGTGGACACCACTACATGTTGCTTCAGCGAAAGGAAAAGAGAAAGTTGTGGAAATAATATACAATCGAAAAGCTGATATAAATGCACGAACGAAGAACGGTGCCACCGCTATTCATATTGCTGCTCTAAATGGACACAATGATGTCATTAATTTCCTTATAAATAAAGGTGCTACTAAAAATAGAAAGGATTCAAATGGCTGGAATCCATTGCACTATGCAATAAAAGGCGGAAGATTAGACACTGTGAAATACATTGAAGAAAGTGGCACTCCTATTAATCTAAAAACTGAAAATCGTCTTAATGGTTTACAAATTGCTGTCCTCAATCGGCATGAATCCATTGTGGATTATTTAATAATAAAAGGAATAGATCCAAATAATGTGGATAATAAAGGTTGGACATCATTGCATTATGCTGCAGCAGGTGGAGATCTTAAGATTTTTAAAAGATTAATTAACGAAAATGCCGACATAGATGCCAGGTCGTATTTGGATGAGTCAGTTCTGCAAATCGCTGTACAACATGGGAGCGAAGACATTGTAAAATATGTCCTAACATTTTTAGATATATATGGAATGAATTTTAATAATTTGACTGCGTTAGACTACGCTGTACAAAGTGGAAAACTCAACATAGTGGAGTTACTCTTAAATGAAGGAGCTGACATTAATACAACATTAAACTCTAACAACACTTCGCCTCTGGAAATAGCAATTGAAAATAATTTCGAAGAATCTGTGTCTGCTTTAATTAGGGCTGGTGCTGACGTGAGTAATGCGTTAGATTTTGCACACCTCAAATTGAACACAACTGAAAATATGATTAATTCTTTGAAAATAATAAAACTTTTAACCACAACAAATTTATTCAATGCAATTGAAAAAAATGATCTTAAAGTCGTACAGAAAATCTTGCTTAAAAAATATTACGTGAATGCACACAATTTAGAAAATGATTGGACTCCACTGCATCAAGCTTCGGCTAAGGGAAATATTGAAATTGTTAAATTTTTACTTGAAAATAACGCCAACGTTAATGCTACTGATAAATATCATAATTTTACTCCATTGCATATTGCTGTTCGAAGCAATAATTTAAATGTTGTAGAATTACTTCAAAAGTGGAATTCCGATGTTAATGTGGATGCAAAGGATTATGTCAAGCCCATTCATATTGCTGCTATGAATGGAAAAAGCGATATCGTAGAATTTCTAATTAGTAAAGGAGCAAATCCTAACGCACAGCAAATAGATGGATCGTCACCACTGCATTTGGCGGCCAAATATAATAAAAAAACAGATGTTTTACAAATTCTATTAAAGAATGGTGCCCTAATTAATGCAAAAACAAAGGAAAATCAAACACCATTGCAATTTGCTATTAAATATGATACAGAGCTAGCAATAACACGCGTACTACTTGAAAATGGTGCTGAAGTGGAAAGCGTAGATAATAATGACTGGACTCCATTACATTTTGCTGTAAGATATTCTCAAAATCCGTTAATTGTGAAACTCTTGATAGAAAAGGGTGCAAATTTAAATGCGGTCACTAAAGACAAATGGACACCATTACATTTAGCACTGAGATATTATAAAGGACCAGAAATTATTTTATTATTGCTTTCAAAGGATGCGGATGTGAAAGCTACAACGAATGATGGTTTGACTCCATTACATCTCGCATCTAGATATAATATTGACATACAAATAATCCAATTTCTGTTTGAGAAAGGAGCTAATATTAATGCAATAGATAAAAACGGATTAAGTCCGTTACACTATGCTGTTAAATATAACGCAAATCTTGAAATTGTGAATCTTTTCTTAGATATGGGCGTCGAAATCAATAGTAATACGACGGATAACTTGACACCATTGATGTTAGCAATCCAAAATTTTTCGCCAACAAAAGTAAATGCTTTAATAAAATATGAAATCAATCTAGAGTCGGATCTAAATTTTGCACGGATGCAATTGAAACCAAAGAGAAGTCCACGAAACTTGTTAAAAATTATTAAAATTCTGTCAGAAAAAGAAATCTTTAATGCTATAGAGAGAGCCGATCTTGATTATATTAAAAATGTAACTTTATCCAATAAAACAAGTTTGGACATTCATGATCGAGAAACTGATTGGCAACCGTTGCACAAAGCAGCTGTTAAGGGGAATATCGAAATGGTTGAATTTTTCCTTAGTGAAAACGCAAAAGTTAATTCCACAGATAAATTCTTAAATTGGACCGCTTTGCATGCTGCCGTCAAGAATGGAAATATGCAAGTAGTAGAGGCTGTTATATCCGCAGGTGCAGAAGTTAATGCTAGATCATATAATAATGCTACACCAATGCATATTGCTGCTCTTAATGGTCACACTTCAGTAATAATGAAGCTCTTGGAAACTGACGGAGATTTAAATATGATAGATATCAATGGAGAAACGGCATTGCATTACGCAATTAAAGGTGGATGGTTGAATACAACAAAGTATATTTCAGAAGTTGGCGGTGATTTTAATAGAAAAGCTCATAATGGATCAAGTACTCTACAACTGGCTGCCCTAAATGGTCATAAGGAGATCGTGGAATACTTTATTGAAAAGGGGTTAGACATAAATCAAACAGATACTAATGGATGGAATGCATTGCATTATGGAGCAGCTGGTGGAATAGTGGAAATTTTAGATATTTTATTGGCCAAAGGTGCAAATATTGGTGCGGTTACAAATTCAAATCAAACGGTTTTACAAATAGCTGCACAATATGGGAAGAAAAATATCGTAGAATATCTTTTGGCTAGGAACTTCATGCGCAACAATACCGGTTATGAATATAGTAGATCATTATATTATGCAGCAGAAAACGGAAATGAAGATATTGTTAGGCTTTTCGTCGCAGAAGGTTCTAATCATGGTTTATTTGATCAAAATGGAACAAAAGCAATTCATATAGCAGCCGAAAAAGGGCACACCAATATCGTTCAAATATTAACAAATCACACTTTTTCAGTTGATGAAAAAGGCAAAGATAATTGGACACCTCTGCATTATGCTTCTCGAGGTGGGATAGATGAAAAACCTATTGCAGCCGAGTTTCGACTTTTGAAAACAATTCAGTTTCTGTTTAGTAAAAAGGCGGAATTAAATCCCAGTAGTTCTAGTGGTGTCAAACCTATTCATATATCAGCACAATTTGGTCATCTCGTCATCACTGAGTTTTATCTTCAAAATAATATAAACGTTGACGAATTGGACAATTACAATAATACACCTTTACATTATGCAGCCAAAAATGGTCATTTAAATGTTGTGAAGTTACTCGTCAAATTTGGAGCAAATCTAAGCTTCTCGAATGTGGACGAAAAGTCGCCAATAGACTTGGCTCGAAATGGAAATTTTACAAATATTATAGAATTTTTAAAAGAATACAAATCCTAATAATGTATAATATATATTTTGTTGAAAAACAAAGAATCAATAAATGATATTTATAAAAACGTTACAAAATAATGTAAATTCAAATGTCTAAACTTTAATAAAATAGTTTAAAGAATTATTATAATCACTGAAGTTTTAAAATTTTTTTTAGATATTCTGTGGGCATTGTATTTTAAATTTTGCTCTTATTTGTGATTTCGTTTTTCGTGAAGTGAATTCAGTTACAATAGATAAAGTTTATTTCTAATTTTATATGCGAGTAAGGTAAAATATCAATGAAGGGCATTTGAACTATTAATGAATACCCACCCAAGTATTCGTCAAAAATAAGAAAACTGTTATACCATGTTTCCATTTCCCTGAAATCTCGTGATTTTGAGAAAGAGATTTCAAAGTGTTTCCATCTGGCTGAGATTTCATTTGACATTTATAATTATAAACATATAGTAACTTAAAATCGGCCTATAGCCGATTTTTTGATGCCCTATGGTAGAAATGGGGCAGAAAAACACTCAAATCTAACGGTATTTCAAGGTTTTTTCTTCATAACTTTGTTTCCTCTTTTCAAAATTTTCTCTAATTCGCAGATAGGATAAATCTAATCGCAAATTTTATTTAAATCAGTATGTTAGTTTTTAAAGTACATCAAAAAAACTTTATGGACAAACTTATTTTCTCCTAGGATTATTTCTTTCTCCACTATTATCAGACCGATTTTGCTGAAATTTAGCATGGTATCGACTTTTTACGTATTTAACCAATATAATTAATTTAAACAAAATTGATTCATAACTTTTCCAGTTAAATCCGAAAAACCATATAAAAAAAACGACAAAACTTTCTAGTCACCCTGGTTTTTGCTTAATAACTTCCCTCCCCTTCGGTCGATTTTGCTGAAATGCAATACCAAACGTAGTTAAGAAATAACCAACTTACATTCTAAATTTCAACAATCGGATAACGCGTTTTTGAGTTATCGTGTCCACAGACGGACGGACGGACGGACGGACGGACATGCATAAATCGACATAACTTTTGATTCCCTGCACAACCATACCCTTGAAATATTTCTGCGATGATTATTTCTATGCGTTACACACTTATTGACAAAACTAATATACCCTCTGGTAGTACCTACCATAGGGCATAAAAATGTATTCTCCTATAAAGTGAAATATCATTTAAAATGTTCAATTATATATTATTATATATTATTATACTCTAGTTGGCTCAAACTTAGACGTAAAAGTTTTGTCAATTATTCATGAACAAAACCAGCAAGCAATTTTATAAAAAAGCTATTTTTTGAACTTTTACCGCTTACACAATTAAATTTAAAATTAAAATAAAACGAAAAATCGAAGATAAAAGAACATGTTAATGAGCTAGCAAGTAGGGAAAAAGCGTGCATAAGACGACATCATGAACCACTATTAATTTTTTTCTAAACTGTTATATTTTGAAGATCAGTAAGATCGCGTAAGACACCTATTTTTATTAATTTCTCACTCAAAACAACAAATACAAAGATATAAAAACATAAATTTTTGTTTTGCTAAAAGTTTTCTGGAAACTAAAAAAAAAAACTATCAATTTGTTAGATTTTACGAAGCCATCGACATCAAAAAAAAAACTTTTTCACGTAACTCATTTATTTCTTTTAATATTTTGTATGAAAATGTAAAGAACTTAAATATTTTTCTTCAGAACTAGCGTTTTTGTCCTTGGACCCAATTAAAATAAAATGTGTATTTATTTAAATGTAAAATTGTACCCCGACTTACGCGAATTCGACTTACGTAATTTTCGTCGGACTCACGTACCGCGTAACTTCGTAGTATTACTGTATAAGAATTTTTGTTGAGTACAACGTTTCAGAGCTAAACCTCCTGCTTGTATGTACTACAAGCAACTTATTTTACTAACTCATTGCGAGGGGTAAGTGAAAGTTTCAATGAAAAAAAGGCAAACTAAAGATCAAAAATCAATTTCAGGAAGTCAACTGTGATTAGATTTTTGTGACATGGGCGAAAAATTTCGTAACAAAATATTCTTTACGTTTAGCACAATTGATATAATAAATAATTAAATAAATGATAGGTTCGAAGGGCTGGAAAAAGAATTATAATTTATTTGGAACCAAAGAAATTATTGCTCAGAGGAGGGAATTCTGCGCAACTAAATTACAAGAAAAATATAATGAAAATTTATCAACACGGTTTCGCCCATAGTTTCTAAATACTGTCAAAAATAGTATTACAGAGGCAAGTACTATAAAAGACTTGGCGAATATTCTCATAGTTAACTACAGTTACTTGGAATCTGATACCTCGGAAGTCCAATGACAGTAGCTCCAAATTGAACACAGTTAAGTCTTTTTTAAGAAATAATATGTAACTTAAAGGATCAGTGATTTTATTATTTGCTTCAATAGATAATAACCCCACATAGAAAATAGATCGAAGTAATTAAAACATGTAAAATATAATTGCAAATAGATATATAAAATAAAACATATTGTAGAACCGAACCTGATATACGTTATTTTTAAATGTAAAAGATTAAAATGTTGCAAATCACAGCGACTTGTACAGAATAATTGTATTCAGATTTCGGTTGTGTCTCAAATCTGAGCATGACGAATCAAAGCATCCTTATCCAATGGAAAAAGAAATTACGAAATTTGTAAAATCATTTTTTCGGTCAGTGCAATGCACCCCTCTAGTTCTGGCATTGCACCAATAAATAATCATTTGTTCCGGTCACTTCAGAACTCACTTGTTCTCAAAAGAGGCATTTGAAAATCTTTTGGCGTAGTTTTTCGGTCAGAAATCACAAAAGTTTTACTGTGATGGGACTATGAATCTGTCTGAAAAATTGAAAAAGATTGTCGAACAAAATGACACATATTTGATATTTTGATTTAATAAACATCATTTAAAATATGAAAAAATTTGTTTTAATTTTGCATTAAAATGCATAGAAACTGTTTCCCCACCCAATATAATACAAATCTCTGTATATATGTATTTATTTTAAACTTAAACGAGGTTTTCTTGAAAAGCCAGTTTTTTGAAAGCGAATGAAGATACTCGCATCTCTCGCGCTTTTTTGATCTCCACATAATTTTTGATTCAAAACAGTTGTAACCGTGACTTATTCACTTCCACCGCGTTGATTGTTAAACTAATTATTATTAAATATAAATCAAATCTTGTAGAAACATTAATTAGTCATTACTACTACTGGTAATAAGATGTGAAACGGAGTATCTATTTTGATTTCAATCTTAACAAAAGTTTATATACTTTCAATAAATTTGCAAGAAATTCAAGAAACAGGTTGGACAACAATATAAAAGTTTGTGATTGGAATCGTAATAAAAATCTCAATATCTCAAAATGTGTACTAAAAGTTCAAGTTTATTTATCTTTAGTGTGTTTTTTCAAATGATGTTTTCAATAGCAATTGATCCTCTTTTTTTGGAACTACGTTACTCTCTTATGGATCGAGATAATTACAATAAATTTACATCTTTAATAGGAAATCAATTTAACATCAACACAAAAACAAAAGAAGGATGGACACTTCTCCACTTTGCCACAAGATATGACGTGGAATTAAATATAATCAAATATTTAATAGAGAATGGAGCAGAAATGAATGCTCAAACAACTGATGGTGCCACACCATTAATGTTAGCAGCTCAATTTAGTAGTCCATCGATATTATCTTTTCTATTGAAAAATGGCGCTAACATTAATCAAATAGAGTCATATGGGTGGACTCCACTTCATTATGCAGCAAATTATAATGAAAATGAAGAAGTTTTTAATATACTAATAGATAATGGAGCTACAGTAGATGCCGAAGATAATGAAAACGTAACACCACTTATAAGAGCAGCCGGATACAATCATAATAGTAATGTAGCAATGAAGCTTCTTGATAGTGGAGCAAATATTCATCATGTCGACGAATACGGTTGGACAGCTATACATTATGCTGCCAAATTCAATTCCAATTTCCATGTGATACAACTGTTATATGAGAGAGGAGCTGATTTAAATGCGACCACAGACGATGGTTGGACACCTTTACTATTAGGCGCCAGATACAATCATCAACATCTTGTGGAATATTTGATTGATAAAGGTGCAGACACACGTGTTTCTGCCCCAGATTTCATGGATTTATTTGAATTAGCTGTTTTGAATAAAGATTCGTATGTTATAGAATATTTGTTACAAAATGTTGATAATGATTTGCCTAAAGAATATGTCCACTTATTTTATGAAAAGTCTGATGATCGAATTCCAATAATAAGTGAAATCAGAAAGGTTTTAAAACTTCAACGATTTTTGCAGGGTAGTGAGAGTATACACGACGAATCGTTAAGAAACGCTATTTTAAAAAATGAAATTGATATTAATGGTCATGATCTAGTTAATGGTCAAACATTACTTCATTTAGCTGCGTTTAGTCATGATATAGGGCTGGTTCAGTTTCTTCTAGATCATGGAGCCAATGTTAGTGCAGTTGCAAATATAAAAGAGATGTACTGGACTCCATTGCATTCAGCAGTGGCAAATGGTAATCTTCAGATAATTAAATTGTTAGTAGATGCTGGTGCTAACATTAATGCAACTAGTTTAAATGGTCTAACACCTGTACATTATGCAGCTCAAAATGCGAAAGTACGACTTTTAGAATATTTCGTAAGTAAGGGAGCTAATCTAAATATGGAGGATGACAATAGTTTTACTCCTTTCCACCACGCAGCTCAGAATTCATTATCTGGGAAGGAAATATTAAAATATATTTATGAAAATGGTGGTGATATAAATAAAACAACGAAAAATGGAATGAATCTTTTACATCTTGCTGCAGAAGCAGATACCATTAATTTTATTGAACATTTAATTGGAAAAGGTCTAGATGTGAACGGTATTGATAATAATGGATGGACGGCCTTACATTACGCTGCGAGTGTTGGAAACCCTTACACTATCGAAATATTAGTAAACAATGGTGCTGATATTAAGGCCATAACACATGCCGGTCAAACCGTTTTACATATCGCAATTATTAATTATATACCATTTGAAAAATTATCAGATGGAATAGAGTATCTACTAAAAACAGGAGTAAATGTAAATCAACTCGATAATACAAATAGTACGGCACTGCATTATGCTATAGAAAAAGATAATGATGATAATAATAATATTGTTGCAATGCTTTTAAAAGCCGGTGCTGATATTTACAAAAGGAGCAATACAAGTTTGACTCCAATACAATTAGCAACAGATGGAAAATCTCCCGAAATTATTACTACTTTAATTCAGAATGGAGCTGATTTAACCGATGCCTTAGAATATGCTAAAACCAGAAAAAATCTAAATCAAACTGACAAATATAACTCCAAATTAAATAAGACTATTGATATTTTAGAAAAAGAGGATTTTTTCAACGCGATTGAAAATGATAACGATGAAATTGTAACAAATAAGTTATCTATGAAAATTGATGTTAATACACGTGATTTATTAAACGATTGGACACCTTTACATAAAGCATCCGGAATTGGTAATTTCAAAATCGTTGATATTCTTTTAAGAAACAATGCCGATGTTAACGCAACGGACATTAATTTTAATTGGACTCCTTTACACAGTGCTGTTCAAAGCCTTAATTTTGGTCTGGCCGAACTACTCTACAAGTCTCACACAAAATTTAACACAAATTCGAGTTTTGAGATTAATCCAATAGATCCTTCATTCATGTTGGGGAACAATTACGCTAATAAATTGTCTGAAGATACACTTGACGAAATCACATTTAAGTTGAAATCCGAATTCTATTCTAAAGCTGAAATAGAAATGTTTTTATTGAAAAAGGCGTATATTATTATTAAAACAAATAGTTCCACTCAGGGTTTACAATTTGATTTAATTAAAAATGGTCCAAGAACTTCAGAAGACTCTGAAATGATAGTTGAATTACTTCTAAACAATAAAGCTGATGTAAATTCAAAAGACAAAATTGGATGGACTCCTTTACATTACACTGTAGAATACACTGAAAATCAAAAGATTGCTCAAATTTTGATTGATAATGACGCTGATGTAAACGCATTTACCCGAAATGGGGAAACATCATTACATTTGGCTACGAAAAGAAATGCTGAATTTGTTGAACTGCTTCTCGACAGGAAGGCTGATAGTAATGCTAGAAATAAATATAACTGGACTGCACTTCATTACGCTGTTGCAAATACTTTAGATATTAGAATTGTTCAACTTTTGGTTGAGGGAGGAGCAGATATCACAGCCAGACAAAATGACTCCTTAACACCATTATTATTATTTTCGAAATATAACGATAAGACCCAAGTGGGACAGCTTCTTCTTGACAAAGGTGCAGAAATCCAAGAAACAGATCCTTCAAAGTGGAGTTCATTGCATTTTGCTGCAGCCTTTAATAATAACCCCAAAATTATAAAATTTTTAATTGCAAAAGGAGCTAGTCTCACTAAAAGGACAAGTGATGATTCAACTCCATTAGTTCTGGCAATTAAGTTAAATAACAATCCGGAAATAGTAAAAGTTCTAATAGACGAAGGAGCAAATACGAATATGAAACAAAAAGATGGATTAACACCTTTAATGTTGGCCTCTAGTTATGCAAAAGACCCCAAAGTGGTATTATATTTAATAGGAAGCGGTGTTGATATAAACGAAAAAGATGACATGAATCAAACTGCCTTACATTTCTCTGTCAGATACAATCCAAGCTTCGAAATTACAAAATTGTTGCTTGATGCCGGGTTTAGTTACAATGCAACCACAAAATCTGGTTGGACACCATTACATTTTGCATCTTATGGTCAAAACCCGGAAACAGTCAGGCTTTTGATTGGACGGGGTGCTGACGTAAACTCTAAAACAAATAATAACTTAACTCCATTGCAATTAGCAATTATAAACAATTCTCCGAAAATAGTAACTGAATTGCTGAAAAATGGTGCGAACGGTAGAACTGTGTCATCTAATGAAATGTATGTGTTGAACGATAGAAAAAATTCCCCAGATTATCAGGAGAAGCGTTTACTAATCGAAAAGATTTTAAGAAATCAAAGCTTATTTTATGAAATAGAAAAAGAAAATCTGAAATCAACCATCGATTTAATTTCATCAGGAAAAGTTGACTTGAATGTGAGGGATCTTGAAAATGACTGGTCACCACTTCATAAAGCCGCCGAAACCGGAAATTTGGACATATTTAATTTTCTTATTCAAAACAACGCAAGTGTTGAAGCCGTGGATAAATACGAAGGGTGGACAACACTTCATGTTGCTTCAGCGAAAGGAAAAGAGAAACTTGTGGAAATAATATACAATCGAAAAGCTGATATAAATGCACAAACAAAGAACGGTGCCACCGCTATTCATATTGCTGCTCTAAATGGACACAATGATGTCATTAATTTCCTTATAAATAAAGGTGCTACTAAAAATAGGAAGGATTCAAATGGCTGGGATCCATTGCACTATGCAATAAAAGGCAGAAGATTAGACACTGTGAAATACATTGAAGAAACTGGCACTCCTATTAATATAAAAACTGAAAATCGTCTTAATGGTTTACAAATTGCTGCTCTCAATCGGCATGCATCCATTGTAGATTATTTAATTACAAAAGGAATGGAACCAAATATTGTGGATAAAAAAGGTTGGACATCATTGCATTATGCTGCAGCAGGTGGAGATCTTACAATTTTGAAAAGATTAGTTCATGAAAATGGCGATATTGAAGCCAGGACGTATTTAGGAGAATCAGTTCTGCAAATCGCTGTACAACATGGGAGCGAAGACATTGTAAATTATGTCCTAGAATTTTTAGATATAAATGTAATGAATTCTAAAAATTTTACTGCGTTACACTACGCTATACAAAGTGGAAAACTCAACATGGTGGAGTTACTTTTAAGTCAAGGAGCTGACATTAATACAACATTAAACTCTAACAACACTTCGCCTCTGGAAATAGGAATTGAAAATAATTTCGAAGAATCTGTCTCTATTTTAATTAGGGCTGGTGCTGACGTGAGTAATGCGTTAGATTTTGCACACCTCAAATTGAACACAACTAAAAATATGATTAATTCTTTGAAAATAATAAAACTTTTAACCACAACAAATTTATTCAATGCAATTGAAAAAAATGATCTTAAAGTCGTACAGAAAATCCTGCTTAAAAAATATTACGTGAATGCACACAATTTAGAAAATGATTGGACTCCACTGCATCAAGCTTCGGCTAAGGGAAATATTGAAATTGTTAAATTTTTACTTGAAAATAACGCCAACGTTAATGCTACTGATAAATATCATAATTTTACTCCATTGCATATTGCTGTTCGAAGCAATAATTTAAATGTTGTAGAATTACTTCAAAAGTGGAATTCCGATGTTAATGTGGATGCAAAGAATTATGTCAAGCTAATTCATATTGCTGCTATGAATGGAAAACGCGATATCGTAGAATTTCTAATTAGTAAGGGAGCAAATCCTAACGCGCAGCAAGTAGATGGATCATCACCATTGCATTTGGCGGCCAGATATAATAAAAAACCAGATGTTGTACAAATTCTATTAAAGAATGGTGCCCTAGTTAATGCAAAAACAAAGGAAAATCAAACACCATTGCACTTTGCTATTAAATATGATGCAGAGCTAGCAATAACACGCGTACTACTTGAAAATGGTGCTGAAGTGGAAAGCGCAGATAATAATGACTGGACTCCATTACATTTTGCTGTAAGATATTCTCAAAATCCGTTAATTGTGAAACTCTTGATAGAAAAGGGTGCAAATTTAAATGCGGTCACTAAAGACAAATGGACACCATTACATTTAGCACTGAGATATTATAAAGGACCAGAAATTATTTTATTATTGCTTTCAAAGGATGCTGATGTGAAAGCTACAACGAATGATGGTTTGACTCCATTACATCTCGCATCTAGATATAATATCGACATACAAATAATCCAATATCTGTTTGAGAAAGGAGCTAATATTAATGCAATAGATAAAAACGGATTAAGTTCGTTACACTATGCTGTTAAATATAACGCAAATCTTGAAATTGTGAATCTTTTCTTAGATATGGGCGTCGAAATCAATAGTAATACGACGGATAACTTCACACCATTGATGTTAGCAATCCAAAATTTTTCGCCAACAAAAGTAAATGCTTTATTAAAATATGAAACCAATCTCGAGTCGGATATAAATTTTGCACGGATGCAATTGAAACCAAAGAGAAGTCCACAAAACTTGTTAAAAATTATTAAGATTTTGTCAGACAAAGAAATCTTTAATGCTATAGAGAGAGACGATCTTGATTATATTAAAAATGTAACTTTATCCAATAAAACAAGTTTGGACATTCATGATCGAGAAACTGATTGGCAACCGTTGCACAAAGCAGCTGTTAAGGGGAATATCGAAATGGTTGAATTCTTCCTTAGTGAAAACGCAAAAGTTAATTCCACAGATAAATTCTTAAATTGGACCGCTTTGCATGCTGCCGTGAATAATGGAAATTTGCAAGTAGTAGAAGCTGTAATATCCGCAGGTGCAGAAGTTAATGCTAGATCATATAATAATGCTACACCAATGCATATTGCTGCTCTTAATGGTCACACTTCAGTAATAATGAAGCTCTTGGAAACTGACGGAGATCTAAATATGATAGATATCAATGGAGAAACGGCATTGCATTACGCAATTAAAGGTGGATGGTTGAATACAATAAAGTATATTTCAGAAGTTGGCGGTGATTTTAATAGAAAAGCTCATAATGGATCAAGCACTCTACAACTGGCTGCTCTAAATGGTCATAAGGAAATTGTGGAATACTTTATTGAAAAGGGCTTAGACATAAATGAAATAGATACAAATGGATGGAATACATTACATTATGGAGCAGCTGGTGGAATTGTGGAAATTTTAGATATTTTATTGGCGCAAGGTGCAAATATTGGTGCGTTAACAAATTCAAATCAAACAGTTTTACAAATAGCTGCACAATATGGCAAGACAAATATCGTAGAATATCTTTTGAGCATGAACTTTCTGGACAACGATTACATTTATGAACATAGTAAAGCATTGTATTTTGCTGCCGAAAACAATCATGAGGATATTGTAAAGATTTTTGTCGCAAAAGATACCAATCTTAATTTATTTGATCAAAATGGAACAAAAGCAATTCATATAGCAGCCGAAAAAGGGCACACCAATATCGTTCGAATATTAACAAATCACAGTTTTTCAATTGATGAAAAAGGCAAAGATAATTGGACACCTCTGCATTATGCTTCTCGAGGTGGGATAGATGGAAAACCTATTGCAACCGAATTTCGACTTTTAAAAACTATTCAGTTTCTGTTTAGTAAAAAGGCGGAATTAAATCCCAGTAGTTCTAGTGGTGTCAAACCTATTCATATATCAGCACAATTTGGTCATCTCGTCATCACTGAGTTTTATCTTCAAAATAATATAAACGTTGACGAATTGGACAATTACAATAATACACCTTTACATTATGCGGCCAAAAATGACAACTTAAATGTTGTGAAATTACTCGTTAAGTTTGGAGCAAATGTAAACTTGTCGAATGCGGAAGAAAAGTCGCCAATAGACTTGGCTCGAAATGGAAATTTTACAAATATTATAGAATTTTTAGAAGAATACAAATCCTAATAATGTATAATATTATATAATTCGTTGAAAAACAAAGAATCAATAAATGATATTTATAAGAACACTAAAACTTTGAATATTTGTCACGTTTAATTAAATTGAGCCAAAAGAATGTAAATTAAAATGTCTAAACTTTAATAAAATGCTAATTTATTGTATTTTAAACATTGCTCTTATTTGTTATTAGTTTTTGTGGAGTTAACCCAACATATTTGTCGAAAATATGAAAAACATTACAATAGTTTTGAATTCCATATACAACATAACTCAAAAACGTGTTATCCGATTTTGTTGAGATTGTTTAATATGAGTTCTTGGTCCTTAGCTTCATTTGATATTACATTTCAGCTAAATCGACCTGCGGGGAGCCTGGTTATATAGCAAAAACCAGGGCGACCAGAAAGTTTTGTTGTCTTGTCTAATAGTTTTTCAGATTTAAGAAGAAAGTTTGGTGGGCAAATTTTTTACTTATTTTTATACGTTGACTACATAAATGAGCGATATTGTGCTAAATTTGGTTCAAGTTGGTCAAAGGATACCGGAGTTGCATTTCAACAAAATCGATCCAGGGGGAGCAAAATTATATAGAAGAAACCAGGGTGACCAGGAAGTTTGGTCGTTTTTCGTTTATGGTTTTAAGGATTTAATTGGAAAATTTGTGAACCAATTTTGTTCAAATTAATTATATAGGTTAACTACTCAAATAGACGATACCATGTTAAACTTCAGTCAAATCGGTCTAAGGATAGTGGAGAAAGAAAGAATCCTAGATGAAAATAACCCTCTTCATATACTTGTAGTTTTTTTTGATATACGTTAAAAATTAATACACCGACTTGAATAAAATTTACAGATTAGACTTATGCTTTCAGGGTCTAGGTTACCTGCAAATTAGAAGAAGTTTTGAAAAGAGGAAACAAAGTTATGAAGAAAAAACCTTGAAATAATGTTAGTTTTGACAGTTTTTCTGTCCCATTTCTACCAGGGCATCAAAAAATCGGCTATAGGCCGATTTTCAGTTACTATATGTTTTTCATCAAATTTTATTCTAAACTGTTGTGCTTTCAAAATCAGTAGCCGTGAAAGACATTTTTTTTTATTTATTTACTTAAAACAACAAATTCAAATATAAAAAAAAATATAAATAATTAATTTATTCACATGAAAAATTAAATTATTTTCAATGAAATCACTACGAATTTCTAAGAATACAAATGTCCTCGCACCGTCCGAAGAAATATGACTGTCCGTGTATTGTATAAGAATTTGTGTTGAGTACAGACTGCCAGAGTGATTTTATTTGAAAGGTATTAAATGTGTTTGTTTGTTTTTTGGTCCAAACAAGTGTAAAAGATATTGTTGTATTTAAAATCGCCGCAAAATCGACAAGTTCTCAAAAAGCTGCCTTATCAACCCAGCCAAAAGTTTTAGTTTTTCAATCTTTAAACTGAACTAGAATCACCTAGCTAGAACCCTTCACCTAGTCTTTTAGAGAAATAGTAAAACATTTAGATAGCATAGAATAGAAATGAAATCAACAAAAATTACAAAATTCGAAATATAAACGTTGATAAGTGAATTCTACTACTATGCCACTATTCTGGCAACAATATTCTTGGCCAATGAAACAAATTCATAAAAAAGTAAAATAAGTAATTATAGAAAAAAACATTTGTTTTTAAATTAAAAACATTTTAATTTATAAGTATCAAAATCCGAGTGAGTCATGTTTTACATATGAAAATAAAAATTTTTCAAATGATTTACAATATCCTATACCATATAATATATATAGTAGTATAGTCCCATTAGTCTTCCGTTTCAGATTCGTCTATGACCTCTGGTTTTGGACCCTTTCAAAAATCTACCCGAGCATCAAAATTGAGTTTCTAACTGTTGAAATCATAATGTTTTTGTAAGAAGACATTGTAATGAATGTAATGGAAAGTTTCTAATAAGCTATTCAGCTCCTTAAAAGTTGGATTTCTAGAGTTTCTTAGCAACTTCAGACCACCTTATCTAAAATCAATTTGTTTGCATCATGATTAAATTGTTTTTCCCCTAAAAATACTTTATTTGTTTCTTTTCTTTTCCAAGAAAACCGAAAGAATAATATTTTTTTACAATGTTTACAAAATATGTTTAACGAAAAGTAGGTATTTGTATTTAACACCTAAACTCTTATTAGTTTTTTCATCAGAAACTTTTTCAAATGTTCTAAAAACTACAAAAATTAGGCAAAATACACGAAGTATTAATTATAATTGTGTGTATTTCAATTCATCTTGGTTTTGTGAAAAATTGTTTATTTACACCAGAATTCTAACCGTGATTTTACTAGAATTTGTTTTATTGCAGAATGGCTAAATATATGTTTAATACAAAACTTTCATTATGATTTCCAAACTTATCAAATTCTAAGAAAAATATCCTGAATCTAAGTGGACGGATAAGTATGAGCAGAGAACTCAAAAAGTCTAGTCAACATTCTTGGGTAGATCTTCAATATTTATTACTTCAAATTTGTTAGAATGTAAAATCACATTTAAAAGTCGTCAATAATTTGTTGGAAGAAGAAATAGGTGTTTTTCAATTATTAGACAACAAAAGGGGTACTTATTATAAATTGGTAGTTACTATTGCAAAATCATATAAACATGTAAAATATAATTGCAAATAGATATAGACTGTAATAATAAATAAAATGTTGAGAAGAAATCTTTCAAAAATTCGCATACAAATTTCTATAGGAGAAAATGTCTCAAACGCTTCACTTTAAAATCTTTATGAAATTATAACTTAACTCATAACTGTCTCACATTTGTCTAAGAAGGCAAACAAAAGGATCAGTGTAGTAGATACCATTTTATCGGAATATTTTAAAGGCAGGAAAATTTTGTGCTTTACCTAGTACAGTGCCTATCAGTATTTTAACATATCAAAGACACAAGTTAGAAAAAAAAAAAATATCGTAAAACTAAACCTGATCTACGTTGTTTTTAAATTTAAATTTAAAAGAATTATGTGCAGCATTGCAAATCGCAGCGATTTTTCCAGAACAGTGGTATTCAAATTTCGGTTGTGTCCGAAATCTGAGCATGAAGAATCAATGCATCCTTATCCAATGGAGAAAGACGTTACGAAATTCACTAAATAATTACCTAAATTTACTTTTATTGATAGTTTTCACGATCTTCAAATCTGTAATGCGTTTTATAAATTATCAAAATACCAGAACGTGTTTTGTCCATTGTAAAACGATCATTAGACTACCATTTCATTCGTTCCGGTCACTTCAGAACTCACTTAATGATGTAAAGTTGATTTCTAAAGGGGCCTGTGAATTCACTTGTCACAAATTTTCGATCAGAAATCACAAAAGTTTTGCTGCGATGGACAACTATGGTTTTGCCTGTAAAATCACAAAAGGTAGTCGAACAATATGGCACATATTTGATTTAATAAACATCATTTAAAATATGAAGAAACTTGACGTCTTTGCAGTAAAATGCGAAGAAACTGTTTCCCCCACCCAATATAATATAAATCCCCGTATTATATAAAACTAAATCAAATCTCTTATATTTTTATTCTGAATTTGAACGAGTTTTTCTTGAAAAGCCAGTTTTTTGAAAGCGAATGAAGATACTCGCGCCTCTCGCGCTTTAACACTTTATTTTCCACATATTTTTTGATTCAAAACAGTTGTAATCGTGACTTCTTCACTTGTCACCGCGTTGATTATTAAACTAATTATTATTAAATATAAATCAAATCTTGTAGGAACACTAATTAGTCATTACTACTATTGGTAATAAGATGTGAAATGGAGTAGGTACATTTATTTTGATTTCAATCTTAACAAAAGTTTATATACTTTCAATAAATTTGCAAGAAGCTCAACAAACAGGTTGGACAACAACATAAAAGTGTTTGATTGGATTCATATTAAAAATCTAAATTTATCAAAATGTGTACTAAAAGTTCAAGTTTGTTTATCTTTGGTGTGTTTTTTCAAATAATGTTTTCAATCGCAATTGATCCTCATTTTTTGGAACTACGTTACTCTCTTATGGATCGAGATAGTTATAGTAAATTTACATCTTTAATAGGAAATCAATTTGATATTCACGGAAAAACCAAAGAAGGATGGACACTTCTGCATTTTGCTACAAGATATGATGTGGAATTAGATATAATCAAATATTTATTAAGAAATGGAGCAAAAATAAATGCTGAAGCAACTGATGGTGCCACACCATTAATGTTAGCAGCTCAATTTAGTAGTCCATCGATATTATCTTTTCTATTGAAAAATGGCGCTAACATTAATCAAATAGAGTCATATGGGTGGACTCCACTTCATTATGCAGCAAATTATAATCAAAATGAAGAAATTTTTAATATATTAATTGATAATGGAGCTACAGTAGATGCCGAAGATAATGAAAACACAACACCACTTTTAAGAGCAGCCGGATACAATCATAACAGCAATGTAGTAAAGAAGCTTCTTGATAGTGGAGCAAATGTTCATCAAATCGAAATATTCGGTTGGACAGCTATACATTATGCTTCCAGATATAATAAGGATCCCTCTGTAATAAAATTGTTATATGAAAGACGAATTGACATAAATGCGACCACAGGCGAAGGTTGGACACCTTTACAATTGGCTATCCGATACAATGAGCAACCTATTGTGAAATACTTGATAGAAAAAGGTGCAGATGCACGTGTTTATACCCCAGATCTAATGGATTTATTTGAATTAGCCGTTTTGAATAAAGATACATTTGTTATAGAATATTTGTTACGAAATGTTGATAATGATTTTCCTGAGGAGTATGGTGACTTACTTTATGAAATGTCTGATGATCGAATTCCAATAATAAATGAAATCAAAAAGATTTTAAAACTTCAACGATTTTTGAAGGGTAATGATAGTATACACGACGAATCGGTAAGAAACGCTATTTCAGAAAATGAAATTGATATAAATGGTCATGATCTAGTTAATGGTAAAACATTACTTCATTTAGCTGCATTTAGTAATGATATAGGGCTGGTTCAATTTCTTCTAGATCATGGAGCCAATGTTAGTGCAGTTGCAAATATAAAAGAAATGTACTGGACTCCATTGCATTCAGCAGTGGCAAATGGTAATCTTCAGATAATTAAATTGTTAGTAGATGCTGGTGCTAACATTAATGCAACTAGTTTAAATGGTCTAACACCTTTACATTATGCAGCGAAAAATGGCAATTTAAATGTTGTGAAATTACTCGTCGAACTTGGAGCAAATGTAAGCTTGTCGAATGCGGATGAAGAGTCGCCAATAGACTTGGCTCGAAATGGAAATTTTACAAATATTATAGAATTTTTAGAAGACTACCAATCCCAATAATGTATTATGTTATATGTTTCGTTGGAAAGCAAAGAATTAATAAATGATAGTTATAAAAACATTACGACAGATTGTAAATTAAAATGTGTAAACTTTAATAAAATATCTTAAAGAAATATTTCAATCATTGAAGTTTTAAAACTTTTTAAAAATATTCTATGGGCCTTTGGTACATTATTGTATTTTAAACTTTGCTCTTATTTGTGACTTCGTTTTTTGTGAAGTTCATTCAGTTTGATAAACTTTGTTTATCATTTTACATACGAGTAAGGTAAAATGGCAGTAAAGAGCGTTGAAACATATTCGTCGACAATAAGAAAAACGTTACAATAGTTTTTAATTCTAATTGATCCCTTCCGTGTCATTTTGAAGTTGCACCCTTTCAAAAATCTACCGAACAGCAAAATTGAGTTTCGAACTGCTGAATTCATAATATTTTTGTAAAATGACATTGTAATGAATAATGGAAAGTTTCTAATAAGTTATTCCTTACAAATTCCTTAAAAATTTCATTTCTGAAAGTTTCTTTGCAACCAGGGTATCATTTTGCTACTACTTGTGTAGTCAAATTGAAATAGTGAGTTCAGTCTATTAATATTGTTACTGTTTATTAGAAGATAATCCCCAAAGGCATATTCGGGCACTAATCGTCAACCGAAGATAAAGAGATCATATCTACACCTAGGGTTAATATTTTTTCGAACTTCGCTGGACACGAACATATCTTTTCGCATCATCGATATATGAATTGTATATTTAATATTTTGATGAGAGATATGGTAGGCCATGCTCAAAAAATATAAGGCTAAATAATGCTACTGCTTTCAGACCACCTAATCTAAAATCAATTTGTTTGCATCATGATTAAATTGTCTTTCACCTAAAAATACTTTATTTGTTTCTTTTCTTTTCCAAGAAAGCTGAAAGAATATAGTAATATTTTTTTACAATGTTTACAAAATATGTTTAACGAAAAGTAGGTATTTGTATTTAACACCTAAACTCTTATTAGTCTTCTCATCAGAAACTTTTTAAAATGTTCTAAAAACTACAAAAATTAGGCAAAATACACGAAGTATTAATTATAATTGTGTGTATTTCAATTCATCTTGGTTTTGTGAAAAATTGTTTATTTACACCAGAATTCTAACCGTGATTTTACTAGAATTTGTTTTATTGCAGAATGGCTAAATATATGTTTAATACAAAACTTTCATTATGATTTCCAAACTTATCAAATTCTAAGAAAAATATCCTGAATCTAAGTGGACGGATAAGTATGAGCAGAGAACTCAAAAAGTCTAGTCAACATTCTTGGGTAGATCCTAAATATTTATTACTTCAAATTGGATGGAACTATGGTTTTGCCTGTAAAATCACAAAAGGTAGTCGAACAATATGGCACATATTTGTTTTAATAAACATCATTTAAAATATGAAGAAACTTGACGTCTTTGCAGTAAAATGCGAAGAAACTGTTTCCCCCACCCAATATAATATAAATCCCCGTATTATATAAAACAAAATCAAATCTCTTATATTTTTATTCTGGATTTGAACGAGTTTTTCTTGAAAAGCCAGTTTTTTAAAAGCGAATGAAGATACTCGCTCCTCTCGGGCTTTAACACTTTATTTTCCACATATTTTTTGATTCAAAACAGTTGTAATCGTGACTTCTTTACTTGTCACCGCGTTGATTATTAAACTAATTATTATTAAATATAAATCAAATCTTGTAGAAACGTTAATTAAGATGTGAAATGGAGTAGGTACATTTATTTTGATTTCAATCATCACAAAAGTTTATATACTTTAATAATTTTGCAAGAAACTCAACAAACAGGTTGGACAATAATATAAAAGCTTTTAATTGGAATCATTCATATTAAAAATCTAAATTTATCAAAATGTGTACTAAAAGTTCAAGTTTATTTATCTTTACTGTGTTTTTTCAAATGATGTTTTCAATCGCAATTGATCCTCTTTTTTTGGAACTGCGATACTCTCTTATGGATAGAGATAATTACAATAAATTTACATCTTTAATAGGAAATGAATTTGACATCAACAAGAAAACAAAAGAAGGATGGTCACTTCTGCATTTTGCTACAAGATATGATGTGGAATTAAATATAATCAAATATTTAATAGAAAATGGAGCAAACATTAATGTTCAAACAACTGATGGTGCCACACCATTAATGTTAGCAGCTCAATTCAGTCGTCCATCGGTAGTATCTTTTCTATTGAAAAATGGCGCTAATATTAATCAAATAGAGGCATATGGGTGGACTCCACTTCATTACGCAGCAAATTATAATCAAAATGAAGAAATTTTTAATATATTAATTGATAGTGGAGCTACAGTAGATGCCGAAGATAATGAAAACGTAACACCACTTATAACAGCAGCCGGATATAATCATAATAGCAATGTAGCAATGAAGCTTCTTGATAGTGGAGCAAATATTCATCATGTCGACGAATACGGTTGGACAGCTATACATTATGCTTCCAGATATAATAAGGAACCCTCTGTGATAAAATTGTTATATGAAAGAGGAACTGACATAAATGCGACCTCAGGCGATGGTTGGACACCTTTACAATTGGCTACCAGATACAATCAGCAATCTATTGTGAAATACTTGATAGAAAAAGGTGCAGATGCACGTGTTTATACCCCAGATCTAATGGATTTATTTGAATTAGCTGTTTTGAATAAAGATACATTTGTTATAGAATATTTGTTACGAAATGTTGATAATGATTTTCCTGAGGAGTATGGCGACTTACTTTATGAAATGTCTGATGATCGAATTCCAATAATAAATGAAATCAAAAAGATTTTAAAACTTCAACGATTTTTGAAGGGTAATGATAGTATACACGACGAATCGGTAAGAAACGCTATTTCAGAAAATGAAATTGATATAAATGGTCATGATCTAGTTAATGGTAAAACATTACTTCATTTAGCTGCCTTTAGTAATGATATAGGGCTGGTTCAATTTCTTCTAGATCATGGAGCCAATGTTAGTGCAGTTGCAAATATAAAAGAAATGTACTGGACTCCATTGCATTCAGCAGTGGCAAATGGTAATCTTCAGATAATTAAATTGTTAGTAGATGCTGGTGCTAACATTAATGCAACTAGTTTAAATGGTCTAACACCTGTACATTACGCAGCTCAGAATGCGAAGTTACGTCTGTTAGAATATTTCGTAAATAAGGGAGCTAATCTAAATATGGAGGACGACAATGGTTTTACTCCTTTCGACCACGCAGCTCAGAGTTCATATTCTAACGAAAAAATATTAAAATATATTTATGAAAATGGTGGTGACTTAAAAAAAACAACGAAAAATGGAATGAATCTTTTACATCTTGCGGCAAAAACAGAAAACATTAATTTTATTAAATATTTAATTGGAAAAGGTCTAGATGTGAAAGATATTGATAACAATGGATGGACAGCTTTACATTACGCTGCGAGTTTCGGCAACCCTAACACTATCGAAATATTAGTAAACAATGGTGCTGATATTAAGGCCGTAACTTATGCCGGCCAAACGGTTTTACATATCGCAATTATTAATTATGTACCATTTCAAACATTATCAAAGGGAATAGAATATTTACTAAAAACAGGAGTAAATGTAAATCAACTCGATAATACGAAAAGTACAGCATTGCATTATGCTATAGAAAAAGATAATGATGATAATAATAATATTGTTGCAATGCTTTTAAAAGCCGGTGCTGATATTTACAAAAGGAGCAATACAAGTTTGACTCCAATACAATTAGCAACAGATGGAAAATCTCCCGAAATTATTACTACTTTAATTCAGAATGGAGCTGATTTAACCGATGCCTTAGAATATGCTAAAACCAGAAAAAATCTAAATCAAACTGACAAATATAACTCCAAATTAAATAAGACTATTGATATTTTAGAAAAAGAGGATTTTTTCAACGCGATTGAAAATGATAACGATGAAATTGTAACAAATAAGTTATCTATGAAAATTGATGTTAATACACGTGATTTATTAAACGATTGGACACCTTTACATAAAGCATCCGGAATTGGTAATTTCAAAATTGTAGATATTCTTTTAAGAAACAATGCCGATGTTAACGCCACAGACAGACATTTTAATTGGACTCCATTACACAGTGCTGTTCAAAGTCTTAATTTTGGTCTGGCCGAACTGTTATACAAGTCTCACACAAAGTTCAACACAAATTCAAGTTTTGAGATTAATCCAATAGATCCTTCATTCAAGTTGGGAACTAATTACGCTAATAAATTGTCTAAAGATCACATTTAAATTAAAGTCCGAATTCTATTCTGAAGCTGAAATTGAAAAGTTTCTATTGAAAAGGGCATCTATTATTATTAAAATGAATAGCTCTAATCAGGATTTAAAATTTGACTTAAATCAACATGGCAGTAAAAAATCAATGGATGTTGAAAGGATAGTGGAAGCCCTTCTAAATAATAAAGCTGATGTAAATTCAAAAGATAAAATTGGATGGACTCCTTTACATTACGTTGTAGAATACACTGAAAATCAAAAGATTGCTCAAATTTTGATTGACAATGACGCTGATGTAAACGCATTTACCCGAAATAGGGAAACACCATTACATTTGGCTACGAAAAGAAATGCTGAATTTGTAGAGCTCCTTCTCAACAGGAAGACTGATAGTAATGCTAGAAATAAATATAACTGGACTGCACTTCATTACGCTGTTGCAAATACTTTAGATATTAGAATTGTTCAACTTTTGGTTGAAGGAGGAGCAGATATCACAGCCAGACAAAATGACTCCTTAACACCATTATTATTATTTTCGAAATATAACGATAAAACCCAAGTGGGACAGCTTCTTCTTGACAAAGGCGTAGAAATCCAAGAAACAGATCCTTCAAAGTGGACTTCATTGCATTTTGCTGCAGGCTTTAATAACAACTCCAAAATTATAAAATTTTTAATTGCAAAAGGAGCTAGTCTCACTAAAATGACAAGTGATGGTTCAACTCCATTAGTTCTGGCAATTAAGTTAAATAACAATGCGGAAATAGTAAAAGTTCTAATAGACGAAGGAGCAAATACGAATATGAAACAAAAAGACGGACTAACACCTTTAATGTTGGCATCTAGTTATGCAAAAGACCCCAAAGTGGTATTATATTTAATAGGAAGCGGTGTTGACATAAACGAAAAAGATGACATGAATCAAACTGCCTTACATTTCTCTGTCAGATACAATCAAAATTCTGAAGTTACAAAATTGTTGCTTGATGCCGGGTTTAGTTACAATGCAACCACAAAATCTGGTTGGACACCATTAAATTTTGCATCTTTTGGTCAAAACCCGGAAACAGTCAAGCTTTTGATTGGACGCGGTGCTGACGTAAACTCTAAAACAAGTAATAACTTAACTCCTTTGCAGTTAGCAATTATAAACAATTCTCCGAAAATAGTAACTCAATTACTGGCAAATGGTGCGAACGGTAGAACTGTGACATCTAATGAAATGTATGTGTTGAACGATAGAAAAACTTCGCCAGATTATCAGGAGAAGCGTTTACTAATCGAAAAGATTTTAAGAAATCAAAGCTTATTTTATGAAATAGAAAAAGAAAATCTGAAATCAATCATCGATTTAATTTCATCAGGAAAAGTTGATTTGAATGTGAGGGATCTTGAAAATGATTGGTCACCACTTCATAAAGCCGCCGAAATTGGAAATTTGGACATATTTAATTTTCTTATTCAAAACAACGCAAGTGTTGAAGCCGTGGATAAATACAAAGGGTGGACACCACTTCATGTTGCTTCAGCGAAAGGAAAAGAGAAAGTTGTGGAAATAATATACAATCGAAAAGCTGATATAAATGCGCGAACGAAGAACGGCGCCACCGCTATTCATATTGCTGCTCTAAATGGACACAATGATGTCATTAATTTCCTTATAAATAAAGGTGCTACTAAAAATAGAAAGGATTCAAATGGCTGGGATCCATTGCACTATGCAATAAAAGGCGGAAGATTAGACACTGTGAAATATATTGAAGAAACTGGCACTCCTATTAATATAAAAACTAAAAATCGTGTTAATGGTTTACAAATTGCTGCTCTCAATCAGCGTGCTTCCATTGTAGATTATTTAATTACAAAAGGGATGGATCCAAATTTCGTGGATAAAAAAGGTTGGACATCATTGCATTATGCTGCAGCAGGTCGAAATCTCACAATTTTGAAAAGATTAGTAGATGAAAATGGCGATATTGAAGCCAGGACATATTTAGGAGAGTCAGTTCTACATATCGCGGCACAACATGGAAATGAAGAAATTATGAAATATCTTGTAAGATTTTTGGACATAAATGGAATGAATTTTAAAAAATTTACTGCGTTACACTACGCTGTACAAAGTGGAAAACTCAACATAGTGGCGTTCCTTTTAAATGAAGGAGCTGACATTAACACAACATTAAACTCTAACAACACTTCGCCTCTGGAAATAGGAATTGAAAATAATTTCGAAGAATCTGTGTCTCTTTTAACTAGGCCTGGTGCTGACGTGAGTAATGCGTTAGATTTTGCACACCTCAAATTGAACACAACTAAAAATATGATTAATTCTTTGAAAATAATAAAACTTTTAACCACAACAAATTTATTCAATGCAATTGAAAAAAATGATCTTAAAGTCGTACAGAAAATCCTGCTTAAAAAATATTACGTGAATGCACACAATTTAGAAAATTATTGGACTCCACTGCATCAAGCTTCGGCTAAGGGAAATATTGAAATTGTTAAATTTTTACTTGAAAATAACGCCAACGTTAATGCTACTGATAAATATCATAATTTTACTCCATTGCATATTGCTGTTCGAAGCAATAATTTAAATGTTGTAGAATTACTTCAAAAGTGGAATTCCGATGTTAATGTGGATGCAAAGAATTATGTCAAGCCAATTCATATTGCTGCTATGAATGGAAAACGCGATATCGTAGAATTTCTAATTAGTAAGGGAGCAAATCCTAACGCGCAGCAAGTAGATGGATCATCACCATTGCATTTGGCGGCCAGATATAATAAAAAACCAGATGTTGTACAAATTCTATTAAAGAATGGTGCCCTAGTTAATGCAAAAACAAAGGAAAATCAAACACCATTGCACTTTGCTATTAAATATGATGCAGAGCTAGCAATAACACGCGTACTACTTGAAAATGGTGCTGAAGTGGAAAGCGCAGATAATAATGACTGGACTCCATTACATTTTGCTGTAAGATATTCTCAAAATCCGTTAATTGTGAAACTCTTGATAGAAAAGGGTGCAAATTTAAATGCGGTCACTAATGAGAAATGGACTCCATTACATTTAGCACTGAGATATTATAAAGGACCAGAAATTGTTTTATTATTGCTTTCAAAGGATGCGGATGTGAAAGCTACAACGAATGATGGTTTGACTCCATTACATCTCGCATCTAGATATAATATCGACATACAAATAATCCAATTTCTATTTGACGAAGGAGCTAATATTAATGCAATAGATAAAAACGGATTAAGTCCATTACACTATGCTATTAAATATGACGCAAATCTTGCAGTTGTGAATCTTTTCTTAGATATGGGCGTCGAAATCTATAGCAATACGACGGATAACTTGACACCATTGATGTTAGCAATTCAAAACTTTTTGCCAACAAAAGTAAATGCTTTATTAAAATATGAAACCAATCTCGAATCGGATATAAATTTTGCACGGATGCAATTGAAACCAAAGAGAACTCCACGAAACTTGTTAAAAATTATTAAAATTCTGTCAGAAAAAGAAATCTTTAATGCTATAGAGAGAGCCGATCTTGATTATATTAAAAATGTAACTTTATCCAATAAAACAAGTTTGGACATTCATGATCCAGAAACCGATTGGCAACCGTTGCATAAAGCTGCTGTTAAGGGGTATATCGAAATGGTTGAATTCTTCCTTAGTTAAAACGCAAAAGTTAATTGCACAGATAAATTCTTAAATTGGACCGCTTTGCATGCTGCCGTCAAGAATGGAAATTTTCAAGTAGTAGAAGCTGTTATATCCGCAGGTGCAGAAGTTAATGCTAGATCATATAATAATGCTACACCAATGCATATTGCTGCTCTTAATGGTCACACTTCAGTAATCATGAAGCTGTTGGAAACTGACGGAGATCTAAATATGATAGATATCAATGGAGAAACGGCATTGCATTACGCAATTAAAGGTGGATGGTTGAATACAACAAAGTATATTTCAGAAGTTGGCGGTGATTTTAATAGAAAAGCTCATAATGGATCAAGCACTCTACAACTAGCTGCCCTAAATGGTCATAAGCAGATTGTGAAATACTTTATTGAAAAGGGGCTAGACATAAATGAAATAGATACTAATGGATGGAATACATTACATTATGGTGCAGCTGGTGGAATAGTGGAAATTTTAGGTATTTTATTGGCGAAAGGTGCAAATATTGGTGCGTTAACAAATTCAAATCAAACAGTTTTACAAATAGCTGCACAATATGGCAAGACAAATATCGTAGAATATCTTTTGAATAGGAACTTTATGCGCAACAATACCGGTTATGAATATACTAGATCATTATATTATGCTGTCGAAAACGGTCATGAGGATATTGTAAAGATTTTTGTCGCAAAAGATACCAATCTTAATTTATTTGATCAAAACGGAACAAAAGCAATTCATATAGCAGCCGAAAAAGGGCACACCAATATCGTTCAAATATTAACAAATCACAGTTTTTCAGTTGATGAAAAAGGCAAAGATAATTGGACACCTCTGCATTATGCTTCTCGAGGTGGGATAGATGAAAAACCTATTGCAGCCGAGTTTCGACTTTTAAAAACAATTCAGTTCCTGTTTAGTAAAAAGGCGGAATTAAATCCAAGTAGTTCTAGTGGTGTCAAACCTATTCATATATCAGCACAATTTGGTCATCTCGTCATCACTGAGTTTTATCTTCAAAATAATATAAACGTTGACGAATTGGACAATTACAATAATACACCTTTACATTATGCAGCCAAAAATGGTCATTTAAATGTTGTGAAATTACTCGTTAAGTTTGGAGCAAATGTAAGCTTGTCGAATGTGGAAGAAAAGTCGCCAATAGACTTGGTTCAAAATGGAAATTTTATAAATATCATAGAATTTTTAGAAGAATACCAATCCTAATAATGTACTGGTGGCAACTTAATTATCAATATAAGAATATGTTATCAGTACAAGCAAAAAATGATTTTCAGTCAGTAAATCTAAAACTAAATGTCTAAACGTAACTTAAATCGTTATAAAAAATCGCTACAATTGTTTCTAGCTTGTAGGCCTGCCCATGCCGATATAATCGCAAGATTTATATTTAATCGAAAAAATTTAATAATAAATTTTCGAGTGTTTTTTATTTTTTAATAATTGATCTAAATTAAAAATTCTGTTATTTTTTTATTATATTTTATTTTTAGTTTTAACTTTTTGTTGCGAACTGTAAAGTTTGTGGTCATATTTATTATTATAAAAAATTATTTTTCACTGCAAACTGATTAATCAAATAATAATGCAAAATTATACTTAATTAAAAGATTTAAATAAAAAACTTTTCAAAAATATTTTAAGGCATAGAAACAGTGCGAGTTTAAAAAAAAGTTTTGGTCCTAGGAAAGAAAATATTTAAAAAAAAACTCCATTATTAATTTAACTTTAGAAAATAATCGTATTAATTTTTTGTTTCTTAAAAGGAAAATGGGGTACCTAACCTATAACCAAAGATACAAATGAGTAAAGATATATAAAATTCTAAACAGCTTTTATTTAAAATGAGTAAACTACATTAGATCTTATGGAAGGAAAGTTTAGGAGCTTCAGGCACTTTCCATAAGACCCAATGTAAATTACTTATGTTAAATAAAAGCTTTTTTGAACATGACCACATCTTCTCTTTATTCACACCTTTGCTATCACTACAGTAGATTAGTATTTATAATCACAAACGCTCAAATACATTTTTAAAAAAAAGTATTTTACTTCGGTTAACAGTCTAGTTTAGCTTTCTCGCAAACATGAGGTAGACGGTCTCGGAAAATTATTTGGGACTAAAACTTAAATCTTCTAAGTTTGAAACCATATAAATTGAGATCACGTAAGTTGAAGACACCACTGTATACTACAGAAAGAAATATTTATATTTGAAATTAGTCGCAATTTTTTTTATCAAGAAATTAATTCGTATCGAAAAGATATAAGAACAGTTTTGTCATGAACAAAAGCAGCAAGCAATTTTATAAGAAGAAAAGCTATTTTTTTAACTTTTAACACTAACACAATTAAACTTAAAATCAACACAAGAGCAAACGAAAAATCGAAGATAAAAGGTTGATAAACTCAATAATAACATGTTAGGGAGTTAGCAAGTTGGAAAAAGCGTATATAAGGCAACATCATGAAACACTATTAATTTTTATCAAATTTTATTCTAAACTGTTGTGCTTTCAAAATCAGTAGCCGCGAAAGACACTTTTTTTCATTTATTTTTCACTCAAAACAACAAATTCAAATATTAAAAAATATAGATAATTAATTTATTCACATGAAAAATTAAATTATTTTCAATGAAATCACTACGAATTTCTAAGAATACAAATGTTCTCGCACCGCCCGAAGAAATATGACTGTCCGTGTATTGTATAAGAATTTGTGTTGAGTGCAACGTGCCAGAGCGATTTCATTTGAAAGATATTTAAATGTGTTTGTTT
Organism: Xylophagus ater; assembly: GCA_963422695.1. Taxonomy (NCBI): domain Eukaryota; kingdom Metazoa; phylum Arthropoda; class Insecta; order Diptera; family Xylophagidae; genus Xylophagus; species Xylophagus ater. The sequence goes on from OY730478.1 coordinate 9,033,009, forward strand.
ATTTTTTGGTCCAAACAAGTGTAAAATATATTGTTGTATTTAAAACCGCTACAAAATCGACAAGTTCTCAAAAAGTTGCCTTATCAACCTAGCCAAAAGTTCAGTTGTTCAATCTCTAAACTGAACTAGATCGTCTAGCTAGAACCTTTCACTCAATCTTACCCCAGAGAAATAGTGGCAATGAAATTTGCATAGAATAGAATAGAAATGAAATTAACAAAAATTCGAAAATTTGATAAGTAAATTTTGTAGGTCACTATTTTTGTAACAATTTTCTTGGCAAATGAAAGAAATTCATAAAAAAATAAAATCAATTAATTATAAAAAAAAAAAAAACGTTAGTTTTTAAATTCTAAGTATTTTAATTGATTAGCATCAAAATCCGGGTGATTCATTCTATAAATATGAATACGCATAAACAAAAAAAATAATATTTTTTTCGAACGAAATCTTTTTGTACTCCCATTAGTTTTCTTGTGACCTCTGGGTATCTGGTTTTGAATTTGGAACCTTTTATATGTAGATCTATCCAAGCAGCAACTTGTGGTATCAAAACAGTTACAACATTATTTCAAAATAGTGGTTGCCAAACTACGAAGCTTCAAGTTACTTGAGAGTTCATTGTAAAACAGAAAAAATTTTCCTATTATTGACCGAATTATTGACGTTTTTATATTTTGGTCCCCGCAATTCCCACTGAAAGGATACATGTACGTTCCAAGTTTCATGAAAATCCGAGTACTATTGGCCGAATTAGGGAATTTTTTATATTCCCTTCCCCTTTTACAACCCCCATCTAAAACACATGTACCAAATTTTGTTAAAATCGGTTCAGTAGTTTTCGAGTCGATAAATAAACAGAATTTCAGTTTTATAGGTATATAAATTAGATTTCCAAAAATAATTTGAAATGGTTTGAATATTGGCTAAAATGAATTTTAATTGCTATGCCCCATTCCCTGTCTATGCCCTATGGCAGAAATGGGACCGAAAAACTGTCAAAGTTAACAATATTTTAAGGTTTTTCCTTCATAACTTTTGTTTCTTCCCTTCAAAATTTCCTATAATTTGCAGGCAACCTAGACCCTAATAGCATAAATCCAATCTGCAAATTTTATTCAAATCAAAATCAAAAACACATTTATGAACAGCCTCATTTTTTCCCAGGAATATTTCTTTTTCCACTTTCCTTGGCCCGATTTTACTGAAATTGAACATGGTATCGTCTATTTATGTAGTTAATCATTATAATTAATTTAAACAAAATTGCTTTTATCATAATTTATCTTCTTAATTTACGAAAGAAGAAGAATCAAAGTATTCAATGAAGAAAGAAATTACGAAGTTTGCAAAATAATTATTTAAATTTAGTTTTATTAATATTTTTCACAATTTTTCAATCTGTAAGACGTTTTGCAAATTATCAAAATGTCAGAGCGTATTTTTAAGCATTGTAAAACGACTAGAAATGGACATTTTGGTTCGGTTCGGCGTTTTGGACTTTTTTCGCGGTCAATGACTGAAATTTGTCTTTCAGCCTAACATAATACACTTTAGATCTTTTCTATACAAATTATACGAGTATGTACGAGTATTTATATTATCAATAACTATAACTAACACTATTTATTTGATCTAATTTCAAATTTATAGATATACGATATCCTTATATCCCGTTTAAAAACTGTGATTGTACAAGAACTACTTGAACATTACGTAATAATGTGCAAATTGAAGCTTTCAGTACTTCCTAATCCTTTTAATAGTAATTTATGAAAACAAAAATTAAGTTTATGAAAACAGAAATTAAGTTTATGTAATTTTAATTTAATTCAGTATTTTTTTTAAAGCCATTAAAATTTCTATGAAAATTTTATATTATTTCACTAAATTTAAATATAAAAAAAAAATTCTTAATGTGTTTAATAATTTATTATAACGAAATTTAAAAAATTCCATACCAAAATAGAATTATTATCTGACAATACTTTTCTGTGTTTCAATAAAACTCAATTTATTATAAACGAATTTACCTCATATATCCTCCAAGAAGTAATTTTCATTAAAAAAAGATATTTATTTCCATATAATATTTTAGCATATGTTTTTTTTTTTAGTTTTTATTTTTAAACAAATTTAATGTAAATACTAAATTTCAAGGACAATATTGAACTTAAATTTAGTAGTAGTATTTTTGTTAAATAAAAAAATCTACCCCAAAAAACACCCATTCATGCGCAAACTTATTCTTGAAGAAACGAAGAATATAACACTACTATATATCTAAAAATCATATAAAGTTCAGCTGTTTTACAGATCTTAGGGAATTCCAAACTCCTATCAAGGATATGCAGCCCCACAAAAGATTACTAGATACTAGAATTTTATAGAATGTTCTTTTTTTTTGTTCATTTACAACAAAAGCACAAACACAAAATCGTATAAAAATATATTACGATGATTACGAAAAATAATTGTTCATTTATTAAATATTTATATTCACCAAATCCTTGATTTTGGAACAGATTTTAATGATTTCTTACATGAAATTTCACTTAAAAAAAAAAAATAAAAAGAAAACTCATTACGACATCAATTTTCATATAATAATATTATTGATGACGATAAAAATAATTGAAATAAAACGTCGTAGACAACAAAACGGGAAGCAATATAATTATATTGATTTTTTCTTAAATATTGCATATTTTTGCATATAAAAAAGTATTTGAAAAAAAAACGAAAAAACTGTTTTAAACTAAAAAAAAAAATAATTAATTTAAAATAAATATATATGAATAACTACTTGCAGCACAAAACTTAAATTTCTTTTTAAAGTTATTTACAATAAAAAAAAATTAAATAATTTATATTTTATTTAAACAAAAACCAAAAACATGTTAAAAGAAATTAAAATTTTTTTTTGTAAAATTCAAACGTTTTTTATTTAATTTTTCCCAACTGATTTCACAAACTCACATTTTTTCCAGACAACTTGAGTCGCGGTAAAAACGCGATTTTGACTTTCTCAGCCTTCATCAGTTTTGCACTAAAAAATTCTGCAACAGAAACGTCAGAACAACCCTCAAAATTAAAATATGTTTCGTTTCACCTTTGTTCGCTTGCAAAGAAAACGAAACAACCCTTCCTTGTAGATATTTTTTGAATAACAACAAATTTCTGAAGACCATTCTGGGAATGGACAAAGGGAAGATTTGATATATCTCCCAAAAAAAAAAGAAAGAAAAAAAAGTAAAAAGGAATTTTTCTTCTCTACAGAATTTCGGTATTGGTATTTTTGTTTTGTTCAACGCTTTTTAAAGCCAAAATTTTAAAAACCAGTTTCAGATCATTTACTCAAATCGATTTAAATCATATTCTTTTTTTAAAAATGCGCGCATTTTTAAAAATTTCACAAAAATGTCGTTTTTCGCATGAAAACCAATAAAAAACTGCATAATTAATCAACTATGAAAAAGAAAACATGTTTTAATTATTACAAATGATTTATAATCATAAAAAGTATACAAAAATTTAAAATTTCATTTATTAAAAAAGCAATCGGAAAACAAAAAAAAACAAGAAAAGAATAATTATTTTGAATTTAAATACTAAAATTTAACCCCTTTTTTTCGAAGTCATTTTTACTTATATTATAATATAACAGTAATTGATTACTAATGGCAGTTTGAATTAATTAATCTATATTAAAATGTATTTTCAGTAAAAGCAAACCGGTCCTATTTCAATCCAGAATTCTTGATCAGGTTCACCTATATCACGAATTGCAACATCTAAAATTGGTAATCGTGTTGCTTTCTCAGTGCTATAACTAAGTACGGATTTTGACCAATTGAGTGAGCGAGCCTTTATAAATAAAAAATCGAGAAGAATTAATTTTACTTTCAGAATAGAATATTTGAAATTTTACCTTGCAGCCATCTTCAAGAGCTTCATACCGTAACCGTTGCGGGCCCTTTGGTGTGAGTTCAGCATCATTGAAAGTTAATAATTTTAAGCCTCGTCTAAAATATATATTTAAATTATTAAAAGGGTGCTAATTTAATGTGGAATTCATTTTACCTGTATGTACTCTTCTCTTCGTTATAATATGCCACCGATTTTTTGCAATGATATGTAATATTTTGATTTGCATGTGCTGATAGTAATTGTAAGAAGCCTAATTGATTACTATCTGCCTTATAATTAATTTTGAGTCCATTTGGTATTTCACCCAACCAAATTTCTTGATCTTCACCTCTATAGGTTATAGTGTTGGATTTAGTTGGAGAAGGCATTACGCACGTAGCTTTCCTTGCCATATCGCAATGTACTAATATTGCATCTCTGGGATCTGCTTCATTTGGATCAATCCAGTAGCTACCAGATTGTAAATCAGGATGAGCTACAGCCAAATCACGGCAAGTTTTGGCTGGTGCATTCTTTTGCCCATTTGGTTTCTTGAAACGTTCGAATGATGCTTTAAGCTGTTCATATGCCTTAAGTACAATAGCTCGTCGCTCTTCTTCACTGAGATTATCAGAGTTACTAAAGAATCTTGGTGGCTCATCTCCCATGGGATCAGGCCCTTTTGATCCACCGACTGAACCTTGACTAAGTAGAGCAGCCAGAGCTGCGGCATCATATCCAAGACTATCTCCGGGCGGACCTGGTGGTCCTGGAGGTCCTGCTGGACCAAATGGTCCTGGTTTTCCTTCATTACCGGCAGGACCCCGAAGACCCGATGGACCAGGATGACCTTGCGGGCCAATACTTCCATCTCGTCCAGGCATTCCTCTTATACCAGGCTCCCCAGGTTTTCCAGGGATTCCTGGTTGACCGGCTAAGCCTGTGTCGCCTTTAATTCCTTGTAGTCCTGGTAATCCTTGGAGCCCAATTAAACCACGGTGACCTTTTGTACCTTTCATACCTGCTTCTCCTGTTTCTCCTTTCGGGCCTTCTAATCCGGGTGGACCAGGTTTTCCACGTGGTCCCAATTGGCCGTCTAAACCTGGAGGGCCAATTTCGCCTCGTGGTCCTCTTTCTCCAGTCAAACCTATTGGGCCACTAGACCCAGGTGGGCCTGGCAATCCAGGTGATCCTGGGCCACCTTGATTTCCGGGTTGACCTTGTGGGCCTTTGTCTCCAGTGCGTCCCGCAATACCAGGTGGACCTGCTTTTCCTGCGTGTCCTTCAGGGCCCTGTTCTCCTGTCTGGCCAGGCGGTCCTGGTGGCCCTGATAATCCAATTTGTCCTGGCTGGCCATCGTTTCCAGATTTCCCGGGCGTTCCTGGTTCACCTGGAGCTCCTCGCATGCCTCGGGGACCTAAACCACCAGTAGGACCCGGTAAACCAGGTAAACCTCGATCACCATGTGGTCCTGGTGGACCTGGATTTCCTGGAGATCCTGATGGACCTTCACTTCCAGTATCACCTTTTGGCCCATCTATCCCTGGTGGACCAGATGGCCCTTGAGGACCTGGTGACCCTGATCTTCCAATATCCCCTACACTGCCTTTTATACCAGGCATACCCTGGAGTCCTAATGGTCCTGGACTTCCCGGTTGCCCCTGCAAAAGATAAATATTAATATGCGAAATAAGATGTAAATTTTAAAAATATACAGCTAATCCCGGTTCTCCAGGCCGTCCAGGTGGGCCCATCATTCCATTTTCGCCTCTTAATCCTGGCTCCCCTCGTGCGCCCTTGGATCCAGTTAAACCAATTAAACCCATTGCACCTGGCTCTCCTGGCATTCCTGGTGGTCCAGCAGTTCCTGATTCACCTTTCTGACCAAACAAGCCGCGATCACCTTTGGCACCATGCATTCCGGCTAATCCCTGTGGACCTGGGAAACCTTGAAGCCCTTGGGGACCTGATGGACCTCTTTCTCCAGGTGATCCAGGTGTACCAGCCTCTCCAGCAATTCCCGGTGGTCCTGGTTCCCCTCTTTCAGCTGGTTCTCCTGGCGGGCCCGGTGGACCCACTAAACCTTGCGGGCCTCGGTCACCGAGACGCCCAGCGGGCCCTTCTGGACCTGGTGGGCCTAAACCACCTCTTTCTCCCTTGTCTCCAGATGGTCCAGCAGGTCCTCGCATTCCTGGAATTCCCACCATTCCGGGTGAACCTTGATGTCCTTTTGATCCTGGTGTTCCAGGTAGTCCCTAGAAGCAGATTCTATAAGCCTATTCTAAATTTAAAATTTTTTCATACCGGTGGCCCATCATTTCCTGGAGATCCTGACTCGCCTCTTGGCCCTCCTGTACCTGGTAATCCTACTGGTCCACGTTCACCTGGAAAACCTCTTTCTCCCCTGTTACCTGCAGGACCGGATTGGCCTGGCGGGCCAGGGGGTCCATTTGCTCCATCTTTTCCTGATGTCCCTGGATTTCCGGCTGTTCCGGGTAACCCCTAAAATTTATTACAACAAATTAAAATGCATTTTAATTTTGGTATTAATTGTTTGTTACCTGGAATCCTCTTGGTCCAGCAGACCCAGGAGCGCCCCTCGCACCATCATTTCCTGCTGGGCCGGGAGGGCCTTGAGAACCTGGTAAACCATCCTTTCCTACATCTCCCCTCGGACCTATAGAACCTTGAGGTCCTGGTTCCCCATCTTTTCCTGGTTCGCCTGGGAAGCCTTTATCACCAGGCATTCCAAGTGGACCAGGTAATCCTTGCAAACCTTGTGGTCCTTGTTCACCTGGTTTTCCGTCAGCACCTTGTATACCTCTTTCACCCGGACCGCCCGGTCTACCGGGAGCTCCAATTCTTCCTGGTACCCCTCGTAGTCCCTGTACTCCCGGAGATCCGGGTTGACCAACGTCTCCTGTGTTTCCTTTACCTCCTGGAGGACCTTGAGGACCTCGATCTCCAGACCCACCCTTGGGACCAGGCGCACCATCTGGACCTGGTAATCCCGTGACACCCGCTGGGCCTCTTTCACCTTGTGGTCCACCTGGTCCAGTGGGTCCCCGCATTCCTCTCTTGCCACGTTTTCCCTCGGGGCCTACTGTACCTGGTATACCACGAGGACCTGGTGCTCCGCCTTCACCTTTTACACCAATATCTCCTTTGAATCCCCTATCTCCGGGTGATCCTGGCATTCCCTTAATACCTGGTTCACCGGGGCTACCATTTAATCCTGGTGGGCCTCTACTGCCTGGAAAACCTTGAGGTCCTGCTAAACCAGGTGTGCCAGGACTACCCTTTTCTCCAGTTAACCCATCTTTGCCTGATGGTCCTGGATGGCCAGGTTCTCCCGCAATACCAGGTCGCCCAGACTCTCCTCGAGGTCCTTGTAAACCACTTGAACCTTTTGGGCCCATAGATCCCATATCTCCCTTGGCACCAGGACTGCCTGGAAATCCTGGTGGTCCCGATTTTCCAGCCGATCCCGGTTGACCAGGTGGTCCAGCAATTCCGTCATTTCCTCTTATGCCTGGCGGACCGGGGGCACCATCGCGTCCTCTTTCACCTCTTGGTCCGGAGGGCCCCTGAAAAAAATTTAAAAAAAATTGTAAAATTCGCTGCGACAATAGGTGCTATATTGCTATTACCATTGGGCCTAGGGCACCTAAGAGTCCCATTGGACCAGTAGCTCCCTTTTCCCCTGCGGAACCTACATCACCCTTTGCTCCATCTAGTCCCGGAAAACCTCTGTGTCCTTTAACTCCTGGTAATCCAGGCATTCCAGGTAAGCCTCGTGGCCCTGGTGGACCTAGAGCTCCAGCTACTCCAGGTTCCCCATCATCGCCAGGCTCTCCATCTTTTCCAGGTGTACCAGGTAAACCTCGAGGTCCTGGTGTTCCGGGAGTACCTGGTGGACCGGGTTCACCGGGTTCACCTCGCACTCCTTGAAATCCTTGAGGACCAGCTGGTCCTCCAGGACCTGAAGGTCCACGTGGTCCCACGGGACCGACTTGTGCTTGAAGATATTGAAATTGTTCTGGCATGAACTGAGGAGCACCAGGCCCTTTATCCGAACTTGATAGAACATCGGCCAATTGATGAGTGTAATAGCTCATATCTGGTACCGATCCTGGTGGTCCTGGAGCACCCGGAATTCCTGGTGTGCCTGGCATACCGGGCGGTCCATATTCTCCGGGATGCCCTCTATCACCAGGATATCCAACGTCACCACGACCTCCAACTCCTACTGTACTAGTTGTACTTGTTGTACCGGAACTACTAATATCTGCATTTGGTGCTGTTGTTTGTCCTGTTCCTGTTGAAGTAGTATTTATCGTAACTGTTGTCACGGATGTAGTTGTTGGCTTCGGTGTTGGTGTTGCGAATGGATCTCTATTACTGCTGGTACCACCACCTGTTCCACTAGATTGAGATGGAGATGTCTCTCTTACACAAGCACTTTCATCACACGATACTATTCCATCTTGACAAACACATATAGCGCATCCATTTACTCCAGATCGAAATCTATCATTTTGCCTATATAAATTTCCCTCGTAACGGCAAGAAAATGGTGCTAAAATTAAATTTCTTGAACTTATTTGATAGCTTTTAATTACTTTAAATCAAACCTATTATATTTTCATTTGAAATACTAGTCGAAGTAAGAGTATGTGTGACATCTGGAGCAACTATAATTTTTCAATATAATTATTTAATTCAAAAATCAAAATACTTTAATCATTAATTTACCTGTTGGGAGCTCATCATCAGGCTGTTTAAAACCATTTCGCCCATTATCATATCTATTTCCTAAAATATAAATGTAAAATTTATTTTCTGATTTATATAAATACAATATTATTTAACATTATTACAGATAAGAAAATTATGTTCATTAATTAAAAAGCATAAGAATGATACTGAGTGGACCATTTTTTTTTTTTCCAAACTGAGAAATGGATTTGCATGTGCATTGATAAAAGCGGTTCTTATTCCAAAAGAACAGAAGATATTGTAATTTAAATGTTACTGACCTAGGTTCATTCATATTTTATATGATTTATTTATTTGATATAAATAAATATAAGCAACGCAAAGCATTTAACAGAACAAACACCAATTGACTGATTGGAATGTGTACAATGCATTATACTCCATCTAATTGATAATAATTGGATCAGAGAATAGAAGAAACATTTTGATCTAACATAATATGTGTAGATCGATGATATATGTTAATATACATATGCGTACATATATACATTTTCTATAAAGATGCTCTTAGAATTATTGAATCGCAGCACTTTGTGCTGTGTTAAGTACCAGGCAATTAAATTTCTTGCATTTATATCAATAAAAATAGGAAAACTGCTAAAACAATTTTCATACCATCCAATATATTTATTTAACACATTTTTTTTTATTTCTAATATTTGTAAAATAGTTCTTTATATCAATTAATTGAATACAATTGAATATTGTTATCAAAAATAAAAATGTTTTCGCTTTTTTTTTTACTTTGTACATAGTCAGAAACAGAACACTATAGATTGTGTCCATATAGAGGTCAACATTGTATAAAAAATTAAAGAAACTATTATAGTGCTTATATTATTTCGTGTCCTATTTATTTAATAGTTCTTTTTTTGGAAATCGAATCTTACCATTTTGATCGAATTCTTCATCATAATGTTCCGCATAGAAATCTTCCACTACCTCATCATATTCCATTGGGTCGGGTAATGGTACATCCGCTTGAGGTTTGTTTAAAGATGATCTTGCTCCTTTTAGTTTTGAATTTTTATTTTTTGATTTTTTACGTTTTTTTGATACTTCACCATTTGCAATTGAAACAAGTACACATAGTACTAGCGTTAAAATTATTAATCGTTTTCTCTTCATTTTTTAATGTTTTCTTAAAATCAAAAAAAAAAAAAAAAAAAATTTAATAAGATAACGAATATATTTAATTTATTATTTTTTTTTTTAAACTATTTTATATGTAATATTTTTCGGGATTTAATTGCGTAATCCGAGAAATATATAATCTTAATTTTTTCAAAAATATAAATTTTTAAATTCAAAAATAATCAGCAACACACAGTGTGATCACAAAGTCTTTCTGTTTTTTAGATTTATATTTAAAAAAATTATTAACCAATTTCCTTCAAATTTATAAAATACATCATAAAAATATGCGATTTGATGTTGAATTTCAGTAAATTCGAGGTTTGTATTGCTTGTACAATTAGTATAAGGATAATAATCCTTTTTTTGTATAGCAGAATTGAAATAAATAAATAAAAAGGGAAATAAAATAAATAAGAATATTAAAGAAAGGACAAATACAAAACAATGTCGTATCCATCAAGTTTGGTCGTTTCCTTAAATCCTTCTAATTTACCTATTCGATAATATAAAATTCTGGCTAATTGAAGCAAATCAAAACGGATCCTAAAAAAATTAAATACTTTTCTAAAACTGAATTCTAAATACTCTAAATATAATTTCTAACTAAGTGTTTCCGGTTAGAGGAATTTTGTCAGTACTTTAAGGATTGAAATCGTTACTATCTATTTTTTTAATATTTTTTCTTAATTTTTTTAATATATTTTTTTTTTTAAATTTTTTGTGAAAATTTCAATTTCTTAAAAATTTCAGATGAATAAGTTTTGATGGAAATTTTGTTAGTTTCATTCTAATTTACTTAATAGAATTTTAGTTATTCTAAAAAGTTACAAAATTAATTTATTAAAAAAACTTTTAAAATTTCGACACTGTAATTTTTAACTAAAAAATAAAAAAAGCCTTGTCTACTTTTAGTAATAAAAAATAAAAAAATAAATATCGGATTATTACAAAACTAAAAAGAAAGTAATTTTTTAAATTTGGAATAATTAGTAAAAAAATATGAAGAAGAAAATATACATTTGAAGGACTCAGTTTTTTAAACACTTTGAAATAAATTAAAAACAAAATCTAATTGAATTATTTTGGAAATAAATTCAAATTAGTTCACGGACTTTGTTCTTATTTGATTAGAAATTTTCTTTATAACAAAATTTCATTTTTAATATTTTTTTACAAAAAAAATTTAAATTTCTTATCGAAAAATATTAAATTCAGAAAAAATTCAAATTTTCTTTTATTACAATACTATTTTCCATAAAACAAAAAAAAAAATAATTATTTTATAAAAATTTTTGCAAATATTTTTAACTATTACAAATTTTCGAAACTATATTATTTTATTAAATATTTGAAATTTAAATTTTTTAATTCACTAAAAACACGAACAGAACACAATGATTTCCAAATTACTTTTAGAATTGTAATTTTTCATTTAGATTTCACAGAATTTCAACATTTCTAATTTTTGATAATAGCCAATATTAGAACATATTTTATTTTTTCTTTTCTCAAAACTGTACATTTTTAATCACTAAGTAGTCCAAATTCTTAACACTTTATCCGTTATTTATTTGGTTTTTTGATTTTTTTCTTCATCTTTCAGTTCAAGAGATCATCGCAAATCCATGAAGCTAAACCGTTGATAAAAATATCATCCAATTTCCGCTTTTTATTCCCTTATCATAAATATATATTTCTATTTTTAATAAACACTAAAACATAATATTTTTATTACCGTTTTTTTTTTTTATATTTCAAATAAGTTTATCCAAAATTTAAAATTATTTTTTATATGTTTTTCAATTAACTTAAAACTAAGAAAAAAAAGGAAAAATACTAAAACGTTTCAATTGCAAAATTTTCTTGGAAGGATCGCCGACAAAACTTGCAATTTGAATTAATTTTCTTTTTTTTAAAATTTTTTTTTTTTTATTTTATTAAATCACGATAATATTAAACACTTTCTAAATTTAACGTGTCCTTCCATTTTGATAGTCGCGTTCAAAATAATTTCAAATTGCCTATTCGGTACCCTTTATATAAACTTTTTTCGTCGTTGAAATTTAAGAAATTAATAAGACATAATAAAATGATTTTTCTAGTATTGAGCAAGATGAATCTAAATCTAATTAAACAAAAAAAAAAAAACAAATTCTATTTCATCTTTATGTTCTTTAATGTCTTTTACATATGTTCATGTATTAATCGAATGAGAGATAATAGTTAGTCTTGTTTGTGTACAAAAAACCAAAAAAACACTTTGCAAACTTTTTAACAATTTTCTGGGATTCATCTATGTTAAAGACAATTCATTTGTAACATTTAAAAAGAACAAGGTCTCATAGATATGCCCAATAGAAGACATACATATGTACATCCATATCAAAGACACAACTCCAAGAATAATATAACCAATACTTGTGTTAACAATATCAATTTCCAATTTATACAAATTATTAAATACATTTTTTTAATTCTATTCTGGACCTCGCTTTACAGCCTAGATACGTTTCGGAAAAGTTGGACGAAAAGCGAAAAGCCGTACAATGAATCAATAATTTTTTGTGATGCCTAAACGCAGAAGCTGATAGTATGAACAGCAATTATTTTTTTGGCCGTATAACAAAACATTGGGACTCGTAAATCGAAAAAGTCCCATAACTAAAAAAAGGCCGTTATAGCGAAATGCCGTATAAAGAGCGGCCATATAGCGAGGTATAGAATTTTCTTTATATCAAACAAACAGACACAGGCACAGACAAATAATTTTGAAATCAAAAATTTTGAATTTATTGATAAGAGATTTTGCTAGAAAAATTTCATTTATAACCGATTTTTTTAGGAAATTTGATTTGAAAATATTTTGTTTTTGAATGATAATTGAATATATATGGACTAGGGGTGAAGTGATTTTAAAATGAACCTTCCGGAAGGCCACTGGGTACGGTCAATATGTGAAGGCTTTTCATTTAATTTCCAAAATATTATATATGATGATCATTGCGAAGAAATATATTTAATAAAATTTAAATTATATTTAAGAATGCAGAAAAGAAACCAAAAAAAACCTTGAAATTTATTAGAAAAAAGAAATGATTTTTATTATTTAAAAATCATTTTGTTTTTATTTAATTGAAAAAATTAAAGAAATTTCAAATTTTTAATAAAAAACATTTGCGATTATTTGAATATGGATTTTTATCAGTTAAAGTTATTAAAATTTTTTGTCTAATTTAAAATATTTGCAGATAATTCTAGATCCTTATTAGATTTTTTCCAAAAATTAATTACTTTAAATTTTTTAATTATGAAGAACGCCATTTTTCATTCATAAAACAAGTAAGAACAAATATTTTGGAAAAAAATATATGCAAATCTTTAATCAAAAATCTATTTTAAAATTCTAGAAAAGAAGTTTTTAATTCTGTTTTTTTTTTTGAAAAATATTAAAATAAAATTTTTTGATGGACACATATTCAAAATGTTAAAATATTAAAAAAAAACACGATAACCTAAAATGCGAGGTCAAATTGCGAGTTTTAGATTATTTTTTTTCGGTTCTTTTAGGTCATCATTTCATTTCCTTAATAGTTTTGAAAAAATCTTTAGAAATTGGAATATAAATTAAGAAAAAAGAAAAAAAAACCGATAAGAATTTGTGCATAAAATATTTATATTTCTTTTTTACAAAATTTATTAAGAAAAAAAAAAAATTGTAAAATAAAATTTTGATCGTATAAAACAGGATCTAAATTCTAATGTGAAATATTCAGAAAAAAAAAAATGTATATATAAAAATTGTTCAAATTGTTTAATCAATTAAATAGGGACTATCTAGTGCTCCCAGACCTGCAGCAACTCCACCTTCATTGGCTGTTGAAAGTTTTGTTCGCAGCATATGTCCTGCTTGAAAATTACTATAAATCTTTTTGCTATCACCAATTATTACTCCAAATATTCCCAATTCAGATACCAAATCTACTAAAGGCGGTGGTAATTGTCCACCGGGTCTAATCATGTAGCCTTGACATATTGGTGGATTTATTCTTTCCATTAAAATCCATGATGATCTTTCAATACTGTTCATTTTCTATAAATAGAAATACAATTATAAAAAAAAAACTATGATTTAATTCCATTTTAACTAACTTGTAATGCATATGGAATGTCACTACCATAAATATTATTTCCTCCACCTTCACGTTGTGGTTTTAATACAAATCTAATCAATTATAATAATAAGAAATCATTTTTGACTATTTTTTTTGAATTAATATTATTATATTATATTATTATTCCCCTTAGGAGTTGTAAAACATGGTGTATCGTTGGATAGTTATGATTCCGTATATTTGTATATAGGAGATATCACAGTACACCATGATTTACTTACATCGGTAAAGGAATACAGCTAATATTTTAGTAAGACTTACCGTTCTGGATTTTTTAAAGCCATTTTATAAGCTGATTTTCCACTTTCATTATCATCTAATGAATAAAGACCAGTAAATATTTCTTGAACTGCTTCAATCTATAAAAATAAATTATTTATAATCTAATATTTATGAAAAAAAGAAATATAAAAAATTCTAGTACTTTTTTTGTATCGGTAATAAAACGTTGTAAAACATCAGGACCAGCTAAAGCTTGCTGAACTTTTTTCGTACCAGCTAAATGATATTGAATTGATGGACATTTAATAGCAAGTGAACATTCTATTAATTTTCTTGCATCCCATTCTTTATTTGTAGGATAATGATCTGGTTCATATCCAGCCCGAAAATAGACAACATTAACCTCAAAACCATCACTGAAAATTATCGATATTACTATAAAAACTGATACATACAAAAAATGATTTATTATACACTATTAATTCTCTGTTAGGTCCATGTGATCCTTGTTCACTTATTTCAGTTAAAGTTTTCCGTAAAATCCTAATTTCTGGATTCATTTTTCTAATTTCAAATTCATGAAATCTCTGTAAATTAATAATCTTAATTTTTTTTTAAATTCCTAATAATCGAAATAGGATTTACCTGATCACAAATATTGTAGGAAATATTTTCAATTATAAAAAGTATAACACCTTTTTGATTAGCCATCATTTCCCAGGCCTTAATCAGACCATTACATAAGCCTGATAGAGCATCATTTTCTGGTAACTATAAATTCAAATATTTCAAAAATATTCATGAAAAAAATTAAAAATATGATATTTTTTATGTTTAAAAACTTACATCTTTTAATTTATCGGCATAACCCAATTCTTGAAGAGAATAGCTGTAAAAAAAATAAATTATGTTTAAGAAATTGTAAATACAATCAATTTTTTCGACAAAATAATAAATTGTGCTCTAAGATGGAGATCGCGGACAGGCATTTATAAAATTTTTTAATTAAGAAAAAAAAAGAAGAAAATAAACGAATTTCATGCCAATTTCAATTATTGTTTGTTAATTATTAGTATTTTTTTTTATTTTTATTTATAATTTATTAAAAATGTGCATTTTGTATTCGATTTTTATAGAAAACGTTTTTGCATGCAACTCTATCAAGTGCCATATATGTAATTCTTTTTAAAGGGTTATTAGGAAAAAATTAGCAAAGAAATAAAAAAATCAATAGCGTAATTAATATTAACATACAAAAAAAAAAAACATATAGAAAGTACTTTATATAAAAATTTCAGTATATTTTTAGTGTACCTATGAAAGGCTCGCATTTGAGTGGATATACCACCAAAACTAGAAGCTATGGTGTTGATTTCCACCTGTTTTATAGCATTGCAATCTGGGCAATTACCCAAGTAGTCGGATCGAAGTAATCCAAGGGAAAGGGTATCCTGTAATTATAATTTTATGCTTTGAAAATTTTTTTCTGTTTTTTTTGTTTTACTAATATTTGTTTGTTTTATTTTTTTTTTTTTCTTTTTCTTTAAATGTTTCTTTTAGTCTCACATCAAAAATTGTGTATTCGCGAAGAAACTATGTGAAAAATGTGATATGAGTGCATTTTAAAAAAATTATGAAACTTAATAATTAATTTACAAATAATTTAATTTTTAATCTGAAAAAGATATGTAAAAAAAAGAAAATGGCTGATGAATTTGGGAAATCTCGTACGTTATTTATTATGTATATTAGATAAAATCAATTAAAGACAATATATGATTTTATTTGTGACTTAAAAAAAATAATTAAATAAAAATTCTCCTGAAATAATTATTAAAAGTAGTTTCTAGTAGAAATTTTATACATTTTGAAATATGTTAGAAATATTAAACATAATTTTTAGTTTTTAATATGTTTTATAATGGATAATAAAAAAAATAGTTGTAACATGTAGATTTAGATTGAAATAACATGCTAAAAGGTTTTCAATTTGAATAAAAAAAAACTTCCATTCAAAGATACACAAATCTAGAGCGGAATCGTGTAACTTTGATATCGATCAAATCGTATCGAAAAAGCATAGGAATTGTAATGTATTTTCGATACGATTTACTATCAATCGAATTACACGATTTCACTCCTGAAATAAATCACACACAAAAAAAAGCGAACGCATTCCATTTTTTTCGTCTTATCATCATTAAATCTCGGAACATTTTGAAAATAGAGCAAAAATTTATATGAAAACGAAACGAAACGAGCTTCTAATAAAAATATTTTAAAAAAAAAAATAATTTTATAAGCTTTTTTTTTTAGTTTTTTTTTTATATATAACAAAAATATTTTAAAGCACCTTTGTATCTCTTTGCTGATTGGACCTAAATGTCCAAAACCTGAAGCAATTGTATTTATTTCGACTTGTTTCCAACAACAGTAAGCAAGTTTTGGATCAACTTCATTGCAACATTTTGTTTCCAGCATCAAATCAGATCGTAGAAGTCCCAAAGATATTTTCTTCATTTATTTATTTTATTTTATTTTATTTTTTTTGTCATTCATACATCAAATTATAATGGTTCGAAAAAACAAAAAAAAAGAATGAATTTACATAATTATGGAAAATTTAAAAAAAAAAAAAAAAAAAAAAAAACAAACATTAACACAAAGTTGATATTACTTTTGCTGCAGCAAGTGTAAATTATAATTTAAAAAAGAACAACTATTTTTCCAATAAAAATGGTTTTAGATAATTTAAGAACAAACAAAAACCAAACTTATTCAATGAATTTTTAAGCCACTACAAATTAACTTAACTGAAATGTAAATATTAGGTAAAATAAAAGTAATATTTTAATTAAAAAACTTTATAAAAATTAATATTTTAATGAACTTACCTTAGTGGTCCTGTACAGAAAAAAAAATACAGAATAGAAATTTATACGTGGAACTACATAAACAAGTTCTCTATGAAGTCTTTATTCTTCTAAAGAACAAACTACCTAAAAAATTGTTTCATGCTGCGAAAAATTTGTTAGCATTTAACAATAATGTGCTATAAAAAAAAAACAACTATCAAAGCAAACTTTAGCGAATCATTCGAAAGCCTTACAACGTTGAGCAATAAAAACCTAATTTTAAATTTTTCCATTGGATAAATTTAAATGAAATTAAAAAATTATTGTCCAAAAGTTATTGAGCGAAATATTAACAATAAATCTAGTTTTATAAATATCGTATCTACACTTGCCACAGCCTTTTTTTTCTTTCTTCAATTCATATATGTATAAATATTTACCTGAACGAATCCTTCTTTTAGGACGTGTTCATACAAATTGAATAAATTCCGTGTGAATTCATCAACTTTAATAGTTTCTGCCAAAGTTGTTTGCAGAAATTCTTTATCATGTGCAACCCAATGCATTAACTCATTTAAAATTGGTTGAAGTCGAATGGCTTTTGTAAATTCTTTTCTTGGAAATGATGATGGTGTCAAAATAAAGGGTGCAAACTGAAAATAATTGATTTTTTTATCAATATTATATCGAAATATATTAAAATAAAATATTTTACGTTTAGAGAATCTGGATCAAAATTTGCTTTCGATCTCATTCCAGCACCATGCATTAAAGCCCAATCTTTTGCTTTTTCAGTTGTTTCGATAAGAATTTTAGATTCTATCGGAACCGAAATTGATGATTTTAAACAAGAATTAGACATATTTGTTTAAAATTTAAGATGACTTGTAAAATTTCGACCAGCACTTGTGAAAAACTGTATTTGTTTTTGATAAGAAATCTATCAACTGACAGTTCACGGGTTTTTATATTAGAATACTACGAAAATTTCCCCTATTTTTGCAATCGTTTGGATTTTGCGATACGGGTGCAAAAACTTCTAATAAAAATAAGCGTTTTGAAAATTTTAATAAAATTTTAATATTTAAATTAATTAAACATGCATCCTTTGCACAGAAATTCTAAACTAAGCCTTTTTACCTGTTACATTTAAAATTTTTCACTCTCGAAAAACTTGTTCGTTCATTGGGCACTACTAATTTCAAATATTTGAAATTATTGTGAATTCTGATATCATTTATTGTGAATTTTTTTCAAAATGTCAATTTTTCTTAACATGTGCTAGTTCTATCGGGATATTTGTAAACAAATTGGTGCTGTAATTAAAAAATCTCGCAATGAAACGTAAAATTCCAGCTCGAAAACATCATGGAGTTCGTGATCCGATTAAACAAAATGAACTTCGACTTTTCAAGTATATTACAATTAATTTGTTTTAATAAAATCTCAATAATTTCTTATTTGTAGGATTAAAGATAAAATTAATAATCCACCAGAAAAACGAGATCATCAAAATGTTTCACGGAAGTTGGCCGATTTTATAAAACTCAAGGATAAAACAAAAGATGGTAAGAAATTTAAATTGAAAAGATCAATTGAAAATGAAGATAAACCGGAGAAATCTAAGAAATTGAAGAATGCAAGGCAAACTAAAGAAATTAAAGCTATCAAGCAACTTCCTAATGAAACCGACAAGGACTATTTGAGACGTGTCAATCGAATAACCCAAGAATCACTTAAGGAAGCTGAATACGAAGCAAAATATGGTGTTAATGTTGTAAGGAATGAAAAAACTGGAGAAATTTCTATTAAAAAACGTCCTAAAGATGAAATTATTGAATTGATGAAGAAAAATAAAAGAAATAAACCAAAGGGTGATGATAAAACAGGCAAAGTCATGGACAAAGCAAAGTCTAGAGAATTAATTAAACAAGCATTGAAAGAATTAAAAGAGGAAGTAAGTTGAAATAGTTTGTTAGAAGAATTATATAATAATAAATATGTTTCTTTTAAAAGAAAAACAAAGGACCAGCTGTGCAGGAGTATAAACGTGATAATGTAAAATTTGGTGAAATAGTTCATGCACCACCATCGATAACAACGTTACCGAGAAAAGCCCAAAAACCAGAAAGTGTTTCAAGGGTAAACATTATTTGTTATAAAAACAACTTTATTATTATTGTTTTTAAATCCAATAATTTTTTCCAGCCTGGACAAAAGAACAATCTACTTCTACAGTCTTTAATGAGTAAAGATCAACCCGTAAAAGCAGATAATTCTAAGAAGAAGGAAATTTCAATTAAATCGAAAAAAATACACTCCAAAATTGATCTGAAAGGTAAAAGAAAAGACTTGCCGATGGCTACGAGGCGAATGCTGGAAACTCAACAAAACGAAGTCGTTGAGATGTATCGACAAATAAAAAAAAATAAAATGAAAAAATAGTCTTCATAAAATGAAATTTTGTTATTTAAATTATAAAATGTAAATAATTTGTTTTTTAAATATACATTTGAAAATATGAAAATTTTTTCTTACATTAAGAAGAAAAAACTTCCTTAAGTATCTCTTTTTAGTAAATAATTGTGATTTTTCATACAAGAAATTTTTCATATAAACTCTCCTGTGACGTAGTTACGCAGAAAAAGCCAGACGGGAAATTTTTTGTCACCAATTTTTCTGATGTCCTCTCGAGCTAGCCAGTATTTTTCCGTTAGTGAATTGTCTCAATTAAATTATTTTTTTACTTTAGCACTAAATTAATTAAAAATTTTCGAACTCAATGACTAAATACATTGCACCCATACTGACGCATTTTGGTAGCTTTATGGATGTCATGTATTGTGACTCCGAAAGACAGTTCAAATGGTGGCAAATGGCCGTTGTAATCGCTGTCCTGTTTGCAGTACATTTTCCTGTCGAGGCTGAAAAATTATTAAGCACCCTAGTAGTATATTATCAATATTAATTGATAATAAGTATTTTTTCTTTAGATATCAGAATTTCCGAATTTTGGTAAATAAAAATATTGGAACAGGTTTTTATTTTTGTTTTAATTCGGACAAAATTTACTTTCTTGCAGCACTTGTAACACTAAAATATTTTCAAACGCAAACGTCAGCGCGCTAAACCTAAAAGAAATTCAGTGTTTTTTTTCATTAAAAAAAGTGCGAGAAAAATTTATTCATATTTTAAGTGAATACTTCCTTTATTAATAAAAAGAAGATTTAAAGAAAAACGGTAATTTAAATTGTTTAAATTCTATTTGCATAAAAAAAGTGAATCATCAAACAAAAGAAAAATTTACTTCTTCCGCAACACCAAATACAGAGCCATCTGAAAGTTTTATCGAATAAAACTGTGTTTCTAATTTAACCTTCAACTCAGGTAATATATGAAATAAATTCCTTTATTTAAACAATATAATTCGAAGTAATTATTATTGAGTACAAAGCAATTAGTTTAATTGAAAATATTGATGCAATTCGAATATGACACTCCATTCACGTTTCGTGATTTTGCGTTTACTCTTGGGATCATCTTTCACTTTCATTTCATATTCATTTTGTGCTCATTCAAGCCAGATTGGAAAAACACGTAATAATTCGAAACGAGAAGAAAAGCGATAAACATAATAAAAATTAATTTATTCATTTAAAATGAGTTAAGGTTTAACGCGATATTATAATAATCGTATCGTATTTCATTGTGAGATTTATTTAAATGAAATCAAACAATTCAATTTAATGCATTTTAAATATATGTTTCCATTTACTTGGTAAAGGAATATTATTGAATTCGTTTTTTTCTTGTGCAGTTTCTTTTTTCATATATATGCAAATATGCCATCAAGTGGACCTGTATATCAACCGACAACGGTTTCATATGAGACAAGACCGGGTGGTCTTTTAGCGCAAACAGCTTCTGTTTCACCGATGAAAGTTCTTAAAAAACCAATTCCACAAATAGCATTACTGATTTTTGCTCTACTATCAATAGCAGCTGGTGTTGCAATGATAGCAAATGGAGCAGCAGATTATGCTGATACTGAAGAACATAAACAAGAATTAGATGTAGATACAAGTGAAACAGCCGAAGGAATTGATATTGGAGTAGTT
Source organism: Xylophagus ater (assembly GCA_963422695.1). NCBI lineage: Eukaryota > Metazoa > Arthropoda > Insecta > Diptera > Xylophagidae > Xylophagus > Xylophagus ater. Next base: position 9,054,201 of record OY730478.1, read on the forward strand.
ATTGGTGGTGTTTTTATGACAATAATCGGTTTTTGTATGATTGGTTTGTATATAAAAGTAGCTGATTGTCGACGAAATTGTGTATGTCCATGTGTACTTTCGAAAAAACAAGGTCTTGCAAGGCAATTACAAGGAAATAGCGGTGGACAGATATTAGCTTTGAATCCATCAACAGATCCTTTGGTTTCACATACACAGTATGCACCAGTATCCGAATTACCAGCACGTCCAGATGATGAGGAACGTAGAAATTTGATGCCAGACAATAAGGATTGGTGAGAATTTAATTTTGAAGTAATACATTTTTTTTTTTCTTTTACACTTAATTTATTTATTATTCTAGCCTCAGTAGTGCTGAAGAATCTGATCGTATGTTAGATCCTGATCCAAGAATTGTATTACGTCCAACTGGTCATGTTGAAGAGGCCTAATCCAGTTTTTTTTTTCCGTTCTCCATTAATAAATATAAAACATATTTTCATATGTTTTATTAAGAAATATAACAGCTTTTAATATAAAAATATAAAACGATTTATATATATTTAAAAGCTTTATAACTTATGAGAGAATATTTGAGATTATTTTTTAAATTAATAATTTATAATTTTAAATTTTATATATTAATTCATATAAACACGTTTTTATATGTTTTTTTTTTTATATAAAATGCAATTAACACTGAATCATGACACATCATTATTGAAGGGAAAAAGAAATCAAGAAAAACAGAATCTAATACTAAATTTAAATTCAATTTAGCGATCTCTAAAAATTTACTTAGATAGCACAGGTTTATAGTTGTGAATGGTTTAAAGTTTTCTTTTTTCAAATAGGCTACAAAATATTTTACTTATTATTTGTTTTTTGTTCATTGTATGTATTCAAAAAAAAAAAACACTGTTATTGAGAAAGGGCCTATCTATAATGTGAAACATAAAAAAATAGGTCTCACAGGCCTCTTAAAGAAAGAAGGAAGGTCTTTTAAAGAAAGCTAGAATAAATCTGGCTATGAGAATATTTAATTTAAAAAAACAAAAAAAAACATTTACTTAATTATTATTAAGAATTTCAGTATTTTAAAGGATTTTTAATCCAAATTTTATTTATTTTAATTCTGATTTTGAACACGAAAAAATGTTTTATCAGATAAAAAAATAAATGAGCATTTTAGTAATTTATTAAAAATTAGAAAAATAACAAAATATATACTTATATCAATTTGTCCATCAATTTCTTAACAAATTTTTAGTGCAAAACAAAAAAGAAAAACAATGATTATAAAGAAAATACCATCCGAAAGACTGTTGTTGTATTTAACAATTTATTTAAAATTTTTTTTTAATATTTATTTTATTTTTTTAAAACAGACTAAACGAGAAAAAAATACATTTATAATAATAAACTTTTAAAATTTAAGATTTAATACAAAATGATATTTTTGTAAAATTAAATAAAAAAAAAAATAAGAGAGAAGGGTAAAAAGCAGCAGGATTTATAGGAAATATAAAAAAAATACAAAGAAATTAAACAAACGAACTAAAAAAAACATATTTAATTAAAAATTAATACGATATATTTTTCGTATTAAAGAGAAAAGAATTAATCGTATTTTGTTCTAAACTACTTTTTATTTGGTATATAAAATATAATATTGCACTATAATATATTTCTACGAAAGATTCCATGATTTTCTTAAGAAAAGAAAAATCAGGAACTTTCTTTAAAAACACCAAAACATAGAACACAAAAACACACACAATTATTGTATGAGAAATTACAATGCAAAAGAAAAAATCACACAAATAATCATATTTCGTTTTGAAATTTCCAAGAATATGTTTCCAAGTGAATTTTAAAAGTACATTTCCATGTACATATGATTGAACGAAGATTCTAAAGTTTTCATGATGAGTATAAAAGGTGGAAACGCCGCTGGAATAAAACAGATTAAGTCAAACTTCGAAAATGATTGTATCAAAGAGATTTTGGAAAGTGTTTATTTGTGCTGGGTTTACATAGTGAAATAATTGTAAATAAAGTTTATACACCGAAGGAAGTTAACCTAACTATTGCCCGAAGAAAAGTGATTACAATAGATCGTAAAGGTTAATCTTATACACCGAATTCACATAAATAAAAAGTGTTTATATTTTATAACATCATCGAACAAGAAAGATAGCATGCTTCAATATGATGCGAAAAAAAAACTAGCTCTGATTCTAATTTACTTTAAAAATATGAAGAAGAACATTTAATTTTGATCTCATTTTAAATATGCTACACAGTCAGTCAGACCCGGTTTTCCCCAAGAATAACTTAAAAACTGATAACAAATACGCATAAATTTATCTCGTGTCCTATAATATTTCTTTTCTTCCAGCAACGATAATCCTTTTGGAGCTTCCAATAAAAAATTGAAATAAAAAATTTCTTTTTTCAAGCAATAAAAACTTAATACATTTAAAAAGTAGCTTAGAACAAAAAAAATATGTAAAAAATAAGAAAAAATTTGTAATTTCCAAATTATATTTAATTTCTTTTGAGCGATTTATATTATTGTTAATCGCTTTCTAAGGAAATTTAAATAAAACGAAAATGCTAATAACAATCGCGTTACTAAATAGCTAAAAAAAAAAAACATGCACAATAAAAGTATTTTAATATTTGGTTGGTGACATTCCGTTTTGAATAAGTACTAAAAAAGAAAAGTTTTCATTTTTATTATTAATTGTAATTATTTAATAAAAAAACCCGTCCGAAAAAAAACATGTCCGTTTTCTATAAAATATTAATTATTAAATGATTTTGAGTTGAGAATATATTTGGAAAATAATGAATTGTATAATACACTTTGTTAATAAGTACTTTTGTTGTCATTTCTTGTTACAGACAGACAGACACAGATACAATATTTTTCAGTTCTTTAATCTTCATTTCTTTTTGATTTAGTTATACAAAGAAAAATACCAGTTTTATTCATTACCGATCACTTGAACAAAATGCGGGAAATCGATTCACGGTTTTTGGTTTTCAGATTGTATTAAAAAAAGTCCGTCATAGATCTGTCGTGTTCTGTGTAGACTAATTGAATCACCAAATTCGAAAAAAAAACTCATGTCAGTTTTTTCTAATTGTTCAAGAGCCTGAAAACTGAATTTCTGCCGAACTGTATGGAAGGTCTCGTCTCCAGAAAGACATGCAGTTTTTCACTTTGGAAAACAAATAGGAATCCTTTTTGCTCATGGAACATGCGTCTATACTTGAAGATAGAAAAACGGTGAAAAAGTACATTTTGAATTTAGTGATTCAATGCGTTGTTGTGAATACGTCGTGGATCCGTAATTTTGGTTGGACTTTAGAAAATGAAACTTATGAAAAAGAAGTATGTTAAATTTGCTTTCGTGGGTTTTAAAAAAAAAACGTTAGAATCACACTGAAAAGGACCTACGAGAGACACACAGTGTTCTAATAGAAAATGTTTTGTCGATTCTATCATTACGTAGAATCTATAAGTAAAATCAATAAAACATTCCAAAAACTTGTCAATAAATTACTTGGAAAAATTAACAAGTCAAAATTTTTTTTCGAAAAATTGTAAATTTTACTCGGTTTTTCATTTTACACAGGAGTTTTATAGTATATCTTTCGTTAATTCAAAATTGTTTTAAGTTATCGGTTTTTAAAACATATTTCAGGAAATAATTATACATCGATTATTATTGTTAAATAGTAAAGAATTTATTTTAAATACTTTCAACTCAATTCATTTATATATGGTAAAAAAAAACAGAGCGAAATAAAACATAAGTTCTTAAATTTAAAAAAAAAAGAAAGAGGGGGCCCGGCCCTATTATGGATACGATCGTAATCGTATCGTTAACGTAAGACATGTTGTTATTGTTTTCCACTAAAAACAACATGCTTTACGTTAATGTTACGATTGCAATCATATTCCATAATAGTGCCCCAGTACTCACGTATTTTATGGGAAATTTTTCTAATAGCTTTGCTTTCAAAATAAATGTATTACTTTTTTTTTTTCTTTTAAAAATCAAGCTTAATTCTCGCTAAAAAGTATTAAAATATTTATATATATATATATAGATATTTTTTTGGGGGGTTTTTTAAAATGTGCCAACTAAATTAACAATATTTTAGTGCAATAAATATTTGAGAAATCAATAAAAGGCAAAACTAAATTTTGTTCTAAAAATTCTGTACAATTTCGTCTCTGCAAAAGAAAATCAAAATAATAATAAAAAAAAAAAAAACAAGTAGAAATAAAATGAAGACGGTAATATTCTTACGAACTTCACTAACATTTATTTAATTATTGTAAAACATCTACAAAAAAAGAAAAAAAAATATTAATTATAATAAAAAAAAAAAAAAAAAAAACAAAATGTAAATGCATTTTCATTATTTTTTTGTATCTTCCTCTTTTTCAGTATCCGTTTTAACAGAATCTTTTAAATCGTCCTTGTCACGTTCCTTGTCTTTTTCCTTATCACTACGATCACGATCTCTTTCTTTATCCTTTTCCTTCTCCTTTTCCCGATCCTTATCACGATATCTGAAATAACAATAAAAATGTTTACAAAAATCTGTTTATGACTGCCGAAGTTTTAAGGCATGTCCAAACTGAAGTATGAGTAATGATAAAGTACCCAAAGCTAGCGAAGCAATCAGAGATTGAATCGAATCGAAAATGCATTACAGTTGCTATACTGTTTCGATACGATTTGGGGTTCAATTCGAGTTACACGACTCCACTCCAGAACAAGTACAAAAAAAAAACGCGTTACAATAAGTGTAAAAGAGTACGAGCGATTTTCAAAGGTAAAATCTATTAGGAAAAAAGAGAGAATGAACATTTTTTAAAAAAAGCACGTCAATGACTCTTAAAACTCTTATCTTTTTCTAGTATTTGTGTATTGCCATATAAATTTCAGCACGCGCCTCTTTGCTTACATCATATTTCTCTTTGACCCATACGTACAATATGTAGCTATCTATGTTAGGAGTGGGATAGAAAATTATTTGAAAATTTACACTCGAAATCGGGAAAACTTCATCACGGCTGAGATAGGAAGTTGGGACACTTTACAATTACTTATCCTTTGGTCCAAACCAAGCGAGTACGAGCAGGCATTTGCGAACATTCCCTTGAATTCATACATCAAGGGTCGAATCGTGTAACTTGATCTCGATCAAATCGTATCGAAAAAGCATAGGAATTGCAATGTATTTTCGATACGATTTACTATCAATCGAATTACACGATTCTACTCCCGTTCATGTTCACAATTGATCCAAGTGCTCTTCATGATTTCAAATGACAAAATAGTTACATGTTCTTCTTTTATTATAATTTATAAATTATTACAAGGAAAGAAATGAAGATTTTTAGTATCTGATAGCGAACTAAACTTGAAAAACTCTCGTCCTAATTAAAAAAGTAAGAACACGCAAATTCGTTAATGTTCTTGCACTTGCCATGGATCATTAGTGAGCGCTAGCAAACATACTTTTGCTCATTCGCAAAGGCGCGTCCACAAAACCTGAGCATTCGCAGAGAAAATATTCTCCTCTTGCTCGCTTGATTTGAACATGCCTTTTACAATTTAACTTACGATTCATTTTTTCTTTCTGATTTTGAAAAAACTGGTGAAACTTTATCATAAATACTTGACAATATCGAATAGTAATCATTGTACTTTTTCTGCAAGAACAACATACATTATTTTCAACAAAATAAGAATTAAAATCAAATAGTTTTTACATTGAGCGAGGTAATATTTTGTTCGGCATCACTCAATTTTCTATTAAGGTTTTTTAAACCAGTTTGTTGATATTTAATTTTTTTATTCGCTTTTGTATTACTACTTTGAAGATCTGAATTTTGTTTACGTAAATCTATTAAAATTTGTTCAGTTTCTTCACGTGCTTTTTCCGATCGTTTCATTTGTTCTAACAATTTCTCAATATCAAGAAGTCCACCATTATATAAAATCATACCTGGAAGAAGAATAAAAAATAATTTAATCAAAATTCATTCTACAAGAGAACTGATTTCTTGTGTTTGATGTCCTATGGTAGGTACTAAGAGAGGGTATATTAGTTTTGTCACTACATTTGTAATACACCGGAATAATCATCGTAGAAAGGTTTCAAGGGTATGGTTGTGTAGAAAATCAAAAGTTATATCGATCTATGCATCCGTCCGTCCGCCCGTCTGTCGGTATACAGGATAACTCAAAAACTCGTTATCCGATTTTAATGAAATTTACAATGTGAGTTGGTTATTCCTTAACTTGGTTTGGTATTTCAGCAAAATCGACAGAGGGGAAGCGATGTTATTAAGCAACAAACCAGGGTAACCAGCAAGTTTTGTCGTTTTTTTGCTTACGGTTTTTCGGGTTTAATTTGAAAATTTATGAAGCAATTTCTTTTAAATTATTTACATGGGTTGACTACATAAATAAACGACACGATGGTAAATTTCAATGAAATCAGTGGAAAAATAATGGAGAAAGAAATAGTTCAGGGGGAAATAAGCTTGTTCATATAGTTTTTCCAAGGTATTTTAAAAACTTATAGACTGATTTCAATAAAAGCCTGCCTATGAATTTGAGCGAATTTGAAAAAAACGAAACAAAGTTATGGAGAAAAAACCTGAAAATATTAGTAGTTTTGGTGTTTCTTTATCAGAATTAATCCATTGAACTACGAGTCCATTTTCTACCATAGGATATCAAAAAAAACGTTTTCATTTCATTTATACCCGATTTATTATCATTTCCATTATCAGATATTTTGATTTCTTTTAAATCTGATTGTTCTTCTATTGATGACTCTTTAAAAACTGGCAAAAATGTTTTATTTCCTTTAGCTAATTGACAAATATCTATATTCGTTGTGTCCATTTTTTCATCTGTAACTTTTGTTGCATCAATAATATCTTCCTCTTTTATTTTATCAGTTAATTTTCTATAGTAAAGAGCATCTCGTGAGATAATTTTTGTTAAAAGTTTACGAACTTGGGCTCGTGATAAACTTAAACCAATTATATAAAATAATTCTTCGATGTCCTTTTCAAAAATATAACCACAATGCGTTATATCGAAATAAATAAATGATAATAATAATTCCGGTTTTGCTATAATTGTTTTTTGTTTCTTTTTTCGATCAATCGATTTAATTGAATAACTATCATCTTCGGTGTCATCTTCTAAATTACGTGTTTTTGATAAACGTCTATCACGATCTTTCGCTGTTTTCTTATCTGACTTTTCAGTTTCATTTGTATGATGCCGTTCACGTCCTTTTTCACTTTCATTTTCAGAATCTTTCAATTTATCATTATTATCGCTTTCACTAACGTTTTTCTTATCATCTTTCTTTTTAGTACTATCATCTTTTTCCTTTTCCTTTTCTTTATCTTTCTCCTTTTCTTTTTCTTTCTCCTTTTCTTTTTCTTTTTCCTTTTCCTTTTCTTTTTCTTTTTCTTTTTCTTTTTCTGGTAATAACATAACTTCTTTGTAAATATTAAAACCAAAATCACGCATTAACATTTCATTAAAAAGTTCAGCAAAAAGAGAAACCTTTAAAATAAAAAGACGAAGTTTTAATATTTAGTTTAAAATTAAAAAACCCAACAAAAGATAATTTTTTCTTTTTACCTCGAATGAACGTTCTTTTGTATCTTCTGGACGATAATCTAGAAGAACTGATAATGACATGACTGTACAATCAAATTTTCCAGATTTTGCTGTTCGTGAAGGATGCACAATAATATTAGGTGTTTCTGGTAATTGATAACGACGTTCTAACTGTTGACGTTCTTTTTCATCCTTAAGGAAAAAAAAAAATTAAAAAATAGTTTATTCATTTTGGAGATTATTTATGTATAAGTCTCTCTGACTTAAATTTTATGAATAGACTAGCGGCCCGTCCCGGCTTCGCACGGGTGGACATTTATTTTTTAAACATTAGAAGGGTCTTTGTGCATTAAGTTAGACTACAGAGAATATTAGACGCGACAGACATGAATGTGAGGATCATTGGATACAGATGTATGCGGAACAAATCTTTATAATATTTCTATAGATTACATTATTTAAGTTTTAGTAGGGATACCTAATTTTTTCTAGTAATAAATATAGCCTATGTTACTCAGGGATAATGTAGCATTCTAATGGTGAAAGAATTTTTGAAATCGGTCCAGTATTTTGGAGTTTATTCGTTACAAACATACAAAAATACAATACCTTCCCTCTTTATAATATTAGGTTAGATAAAAACTCACCGAACGAATAAAGTGACCAGAGATTTTATTTAAAAAGCGTCTAATGTACTTCTAATGTTACATTACATTTATAAAATGCAATAACAATTACATCCGCCCTTCGATTTACGCTGATAAAAAAAATATCGCGGTAACGGAGGCAGAATTTACCGGGATACCATGTAAATCGTGGGATCGGGTGTATTATTGTAAATATCAGAGGCATAGAGATACATTAACTGAAGATTTAATTTCCCTCGTTTTCATAAAAAATTATGCAAGAGTAATGGGTCACTATTTTATCTTCTCGCTCGTTTACACCAAATGAATCAAGACCAGGTTTACCAAGTTTCGGAGATAACGACTCATCCGGTCATATAATAATTTAACTTGCTTTTCTCTCAGTTAGCATTTAAAATTTCCCCTCTGTCGGCCTACATGAGACAGAAAATTAATATCTCTAGTTAATATGACTATAATCAAAGGGCTTTAAAGGACTATTTGATACTGATCGGCCAGATTGCCGAAGGACGAGAATGTTGATGGGACTCGAGTGTAAAACCCTCAGAGCCATTGTGGGTATTGTGACAGGACATTGTTCCTTAAACGAACACATGTGGAAAATAGAGGTGGCCGAGATTCCGATATGCGAAGCCTGTCTGGAAAAAAATGAGTCAGCAGAACATTTTTGTGTGAATGCCCGGCCTTTTCTATCAAATATGCTACACTGGGTGCGTGCACCTGAGTAAGGAGGGGTTAGTTAACTTGGAACGGTTCGTAGAAGGAACCTAGCCTCTCAACCAACCTTTTTAGGAGGACGTATAATGAGCCAGTAATGCTTACGTTCTAAGGCCTGCAACTGCGCGGGCCCCTCCAATACAATACATACATACAAAGGCCTATTTAAAAGAGTTCTCATCTATGTATTCCATTATTTCATTGTATATGAAAGAAAAGAATTTGTCGGATATTTAAGATAATAGAAAATAATCAAAGAAAATATGAAACTCTGTAAAATGCTTAAACAAAAATGTGTACCTTTTTCACATCTTTACGTTCCTGAGATTTTGTTGAATCATATTCATCTAATACGATAATATTGCTTAGATCAACGTCAACAGGTTCTTCTTGCTGTTCCATTTCAACAGGATTTTCTATTTCTTCGGAATTATTTTTATTTAATTCAGTTTTTTCTGTTTTTTCAGATTTTTCATCTTTATCACCTTCATCTTCCTCCATTTTATTATCAGCTTGTGTTTTTTCAGCATTCAAAGCTTTCGTTAGACGTGCAACAAGTTGTGGTTTTAATCCTACAAATGAAATATTAAAAGTTTTCAATTAGAAAAAAATTAAAAACTAAAATTACAAAATCTTACCTTTTGATGATAAATTTCTAGCATTAAGTTCATCTCGTAAATCTTGAATTTTCATAATTTTTGGATCTAATTCAGAGAAATGCGTAGGTTCACGTTTAACACTATCATCCTGGAAATATTATTTTCAAATTATTAGATATTATATTGTTTTGTATTCAATTAAAAAAAAAAAAACTACTAGTTTTATTTTAATATATGAAAAATAAATGTTATTAAAATGAAATCAATTACAATTTTGAAAAAATTATTATAAAAAGATAAATTTAATTTCATTTTAATAAGAAATATTTTTCAAATATTTGCATTTTATACACTTTCAGGTGTGTTGTTGTCGGGAATAAATCCTGGAAATTAAAATAATAAAAAAAAAAAAAAAAAAACGATATGAAAAATAAGGAAGAATTTCGCGATAAATATTTTTTGTATTTGTTTTGGAGAACTTTGTAGACCAAAAATAAAGGCAAAAAATAGTTAAGAAAAAAAAATGAAATACTGAAGTTCTGGCGTTGAAGAAAAGGCTAAATAAATTATTTTATAATATTAATTTGTTTGTTTTGTTAAATTAATAAAACTAAAATATTTTTTTGATGTAAAAAAGATCTAAGCTAAATTTTTGAAATTCTTGTTTATGTCTTAAAATAAAGTAAAAAAAAAAAAAAAATCTTAAATTTTAATAAAGAATTATTGTGCCTTTTCATTTGTTGTTTCATCATTACTGGCTGATGTTGATACATTTTTTGTATCGGTTTCCAAAGGTTTGTTAGCAGCTCCGTTTCCGGCTGTATCAGTGTTGTTCGACGACAATAATTTGTTTGTGTTTCCTACACTCACCGGCACTTTAACAGCTGTAGAAGAAAGATTTGTATTATCAGAATGATTCTCTGCTGGCTCATTTAAAACTCGTTCCAAAGTGTTCTTATAGATGTGATGTAGTTTATCCCATTCGATACGATTCGGCATACATGAATTAATATCAGGTAGAAAAATGACCACAGTTTCGACACGAGCTGGAATTAAACGACCTTTGTGACTAGTTTCCGCACGACGATAGTACAGCTCCACAAAACGATACCTAGACACATAGTTTTTTTTTTTTTTTTTTTAACATCATTTTCGAAGTAAGGAAGGAGATCACATGGAAAAGAAAAAAGAAAAAAATAATAAAGAAAATCATCATTCTGGAATTTTGTTTTTTGTTCTTTAATATAAAAATGTTTTTTTTTTGTAGAATATCTGAAATTATGAAATTAAAAAAATTAGATTTTTTTTTTTTGTTCAAATACACAACCATTTTCAAATAGGAGGAAAGAATTTCTTTTTTTTTGAAAGAAAATATGAAATTGTATAAGTCTTAAAATTATCGTAAATGTTTTTAATAATGCATTTGGATACACACTCGGAATTGCCTAACCGAATAATTAAGTAAAAATAATAACAAAATAGTTAAACGTCATGCAATTCCAAATAAGATATTTCAGATAAAATTTCATAACAAAATCCCTGCGAAAATGTGATCTCCTTTAATAATTCATATTGGAGAAATTCAATTCAACAAATTAATGTTGGGATACTGGAATTAACGGTTTTAATGCATTTATCAAACTTACTTTTCTAAAATTAAAATTAGCATTATATCCAATATCTATAGAAGTCTGGATTTAATGTTTAATAATGTTACAAATAGTATTTTAAACTTACCATTGAGTACAAGTGGAAAGATCAATCCCAGTTAATGATTTACATGTTCGAATTGCAGTTCGAATTAATACTGTTGGATTTTCTCGAGGATTTTCACCATCTAAAGATGGACTCCATGGACCACCGATTGCCATAGTCTCATTTTTTCCACGTATACCAACTAAGAAATTAATCAAACGTGTTGGATGAACAAAATCACGATCCTCATCACGATCCTTATCATCAACTAAACATTTCTCATAAATTTCTGTCATTGGCGGTGATCCCATGAGCATAACTTTCGCACAAAATAGATAATCAGCATCCGTTGGATCAATAACTGATGAATTGTCTTTTGGTTGATCAACTGATTTGTGCATAATGTGAAAAGAACATGGCCGTTGTATTGAAAATGGATTATTTGGTTGAAATGCTTGTGACCATTTAATTTGTGTAAAGAAAAAATCTGATGGAATATATAAATTGGCATAACGTCGGCGAAGTTCCAATACATCAGCCTCAGTCCTGATATAATTATAAAAAAAACATTAGATTATAAATTAAATAAAAGTAAAAATAGATTTACATTGTAAGCAAAATTTTTGGAATTTGCACCATATATCGAGGAATGGCACGAGTTCGTCGTCTTTTCGGAGATGTTCTCCGAATTGGACTTCTTTCACGTTTCTCTACGCTATGGTCAGCTTTCTCTCGTTCGCGTTCTCTTTCCTCTCGGCGTCTTTTTCGGTCATTATCATCCTTAAATAAATGTTTACATTTAAAAAAAAATAAATAAATTTCTCATCACTCCATGACTTACATCATCTTTATTTCTTGCATCACGCCGAGATGCATGCCTGTCTGGAGATCGTCTAGAACCTGGTGACAATCGTCTAGTATTTTGCATTCTCCCGAATTGATATTCTGTTGGAGGTGGAACAGCATTATAACCTGAACCAAGTTTAGTAGTTGCCGACATAAGTGGAGGCGGCTGATTTCTTGGCATACTGACAGTGGTCGTTGGAACTATTTGAATTCTTGTTGCATTCCATTTGGAAGGTGAATTTTGAATAAAAACAGCTTCAACAAGAACTTTATCACCGACTTTTGGAATGGCACCCTTACAAACGCTCTTATGGAAATATATTTCATAATCAACGAAACCGCAATCGTTATGTAGCTTTGTTACAGTACCAATTGCGTTATATCCGGTATTTCCCTGATTTTGTTGTTGTGACTGATTGTTATTTTGTTGCTGTTGATTTTGTTGTTGTGACTGATTACTATTTTGTTGCTGTTGATTTTGTTGTAAATGCTGTTGACTACTATTACTATTAGTAGAAAATGCAACGGGATTTAATCCGCGAGGCGTTGGATAAGAAACTGCCTGAGAAAATAAAGGTGCTGGCGGCATTTGATTGAGATTTGTTTGTAGTTGGGCAAATGATGCATTTTGATTTTGATTTTGTTGAGGCTGAATTCCCATATTCTGATTTTGATATTGATTGGTTTGCATTCCCATCTGGCTCTGTATATTTTGAATTGTTGATTGACCGGCATTTCCGAGGCTGTTTCTTTGCCAAGGCGGATTTGATTGACCGGTAAATGACATTTTACTATAAGTTATAATTTATAAAATCTCTTAATTAAAATACACTGAATTTTTAAGTTATGTGAAAAAATTAATAAAAATAACAAAATCTGATAATTGGTAAAAAAAATGCTGACATTTGACAGTTGAAAAAATTACTATGAGCAAACTCGATAGCGATATTAGCAGTGTTGCCATATAAAACTGCATTAATATTTTTAAATATATTTTATATATGAATACGAAAGTTAAATGTTTTTTTTATTAAAATATTGAAATTATATTTCAAAAAATTTAAAAATTTACATAAGTAAATTCAAATACGATTTTCATAACTGAATTCATACTCAATAACTAATAAAGTTGAGACAACATTTCTATTTCCAATCGTTCTAATAAATAAATTTTAATCTATTTATTACGAAAATAAATTATAATTCAATTTGTATTAAACTCTCAGTAACTACAGTAAAAATACCAAACTCTTTTAGATATGGCACTACTAAAATATAATAATTTGAAATTTATTAAATATTTTCCTAAAATATCAATTTCAATTATGTTATTATAATACAATAAACTTCTTATTAATTAATATGATTATGAAATAAAAAGATTTTGTGAAAATATATGATTTAAAATTTTGTTTAAACATCAATTTGACCTAATATCCGGTTAAATTATGAAATATTCCCAATTGAAAAGTCTCCAAATCTCCACATGTACATTTGAAAAAAAATATGGCCTTCCTGCCAGTTCTTTGCCGGCAAGCACAACGTTCCTTCGCCATTAAAAAACCGGATCAATTATCGAAACAGTCGATTTGTGGATTTTTGTGTCTTCGTCAATTTGCCGGTAAAAAAATGGGTTTACCTCGTGTATTTTTTGATATGACTGGAGATAATGCGGTAATTGGCCGCATTGTTATGGAAGTAAGTACATAAAAAGTGATTTTTTAAATAAATATTTTTAACAATATCAAATTTTGATTAATGACTGAAAAAATCAAACGAGATAGAAAAATGCATATTGGAATACATTTGGGAAATACATGGAAGTTTCCATTCACAACGCCATTAAATTATCTTAAAATTAGTTATATTTTTTTCTTTTCTATCGTTTTTTAAAAGAAAATAAGTGCGGGCGTGTTTTGATGGCCATAAAATGATTGTGCAAAAAAAAAAAAATACTAATTTTCTGTCTAGGCCATGGCCTTTATAATAAATGTCCAGGAGGCAATATATTACTTTTTCAATTACAATTGTAAATGAGAAGATATCGGGCACCGCCTTTTCTCCAGCCTAGAAGTTGGCATATTCCGATTTAAAAATAAAAACTGAATTTCTAATTATAAAAAACAGGTATCGTAAAAAAAAAAAAAAATGAAAGATAATCGAATGGAAATTTCCATTAGATTTTGACCCGAAAATCAAGTACAAAATTACGATGAAGTCTCGGAGAAAAAAAAAAGAAAGAATTAAGAATTAAATTTCGCTGGGACCTTTTATTTGCTAAAAAGCATGAGCAACAAATTCTATTTTAATCGATTTCATGTCTTATCAAAAAAATAAGAAATTCTTTTCTTCTGCTTCAATTTGAAAGAATCTCAAATTTGATGATGTCATTAAAATCTTAATTTATTTTTTTTTTTTTTTTCGGATTTACCTCGCCATGCATTTGAAAATCAAGAATTAACAATAAAGTGACCATTTTGTAATCAAAACTTGTAATTTGTTTTCTTTTTAAATTAATTGGCATAAAGAAGAAAAAAATTCAAGTCACATGTAGTTGTTTTTTGTTTTGTTTTATGGGAAAATTTCCAGAACAATTTTTTTTTCAACGCGTGTTTTCGTTTGTGTGTGAGCTTCAGAAGGAAAACCAGAAAAAAAACCACGCTTGAAGTTTTTTATCTTTTTCTTCGATTTATTCAAATATTGTTTTTTATCTCTTTCGCCCTTGAACTGGAAAATCATTGTGTCATATCAAAGGCGATCTTTTTTTTTTTCTTTAATTTTTGAATTAAAAAGATTCTTTATTGTTTTATTTATTTTAAATGAAATGATAAAAAAAATAATCTTAAAAATTGCCTAGTTTTTGTAAAAGAAAATTTTTCTATTCCCTATCGTTCCCCCCCCCCCCGCACTGTACGCGCATCAATCAAATGACATTGAATTTTTTTTTTTTTTTTTTTTTAAATAAAAGATTAAAAGAAAATTACTTTTTCAAATTGAAGATAATTTCCGTATTTCCTCGTTTATTCAAATTGGAGCAATAAAATAAAATATGGAAATCTATTTTTGAAAAAAAAAAATTTTCATTTAATTCAAAAAGTGGAGTACTGCGCTTCTGCAATTTCTATTGCCCTAATTTTTCTTGTACGGAATTCTTTTCTCTCTCTCGAAGCTTTCCAAGGACAATGTTGAGAAAAGCAGGGGCGTATATGGCCATATGGTTGTTTTTTTGTTGTTTTTATTAATAGGGTCAAAAGGTTTGTTTTCTTTTCTGTGTAGAAATTTTTTTTTTTTTTTGCTTGAAAATCTATTATTTAATACATTCTTACGGTTCGAATTTTGAGTCGAGAAATTTATGAATTTCGGAAATAAATTCACTTCATTTCGATTAAAAAAATTTAAAGAAAATACGTAATAAAGATTTTAATCTAAAAAAGAAATCCAAATTAGTACCTACTACCTTACTTACTACCTACTAAAGTACTGCTAAAATACTTTTTCGGTTTTTTTTTTTTTTTTTAATCGGTTAAGAAGAAAGCCATAAGTCTCATTGTTATAATATATGTTATGAGCTTATAGTCAGGCTTACTCTAGGAGTGGAGTAAAGGTTTTTAAATCAAGGGTGTCCAACCTTTTTGTTTCCCTGTGCCACATTGGAAGATACATGGTGTTTTGGGCTACAAGTATATTACTATGTATAAATCCATATCATAAAATTATTGTGATACTTGGCATTGAAGTTGAGAAACTAAAGCGTCAATATCTGGTTCGATTGACGTGGTTGCAATTCTCAGTCAGTTCTCAACGTGTTCATCCAACATGTTGGTTTTAATTTTACACTTAGTATGTTTCATTCTTCACTTAAGCCACCGGCTGACAAACAACAAAACAGTGTAGCTAAGCGAGCAACACAAACAGGAAGAGAATTTACAACATAACGAAAGAGCTTTCTGTTCTGGGCCTGTTTTTGTTGTTTGTTTACTTGGCAGCTTTAGCACGAGAGCGCACACAACACACAAATCGTTTCTCAGAAAAATGGATATGCTTCACTAGCACAGGGTCTACAATAGCCAATATTTCTGGTATACCAGCTGGTGAGACCCTCCTGGTATACCAATTTTTCAGGTAAACCAGGGTCTACATTAGCCAATATTTCTGGTATTGGCCAGTGTAGACCCTGTGTAACTTTGAATATTTTCGGTCCGCATTGATACTTGCCTTGGGCCGCGGGTTGGACAGCCTTGGTTTACATAGAATTTTCCGTTTCGTTTCGGTCAGCACCTAAAAGTTAGATATGTCAAAATAGTATGGGAAAAACGGAAAAGTAGACACAATATTCCGGTACCTGAAATGAAACGAAAAAGTTACGCAAATTTCAACTTTTTACGAAAACGTTAATTTTAAAATAGTATTACATATTATATTGTGAGTCTGGAATTTTACAACATTTTTTTAGTAAATTACGGTTGAAAAATATATACTTATACTAAAAGTGGAATAATTTATTGAAAAAAAAGCAAAATTTTAAATTATATTACAAAAAGGAAACGAAGTAATGTGTTTACATATCCGGAAACAATACGAAACGAAAAGATTCTGTCTCAACTTTAATGGTGGCCAACGAATCAAATAATTAATTAATATTCGTTTCAGTTGACTTGAATATTTTTTTTGTATTTTCTAGAATTTTTCAAATTACGTAATTTAATTATCAATCTATAAATAACCACTATAAAATTATTCATTATCATCGACCACTGTGATAGCGGCTATGTGATATATATTTTTGATTGTCGCGGTTTATTATCAAAATTAATCTTTAAAAAACAAGAAATAGAAATTTAAATTTTTTAACGATTTCGAAAAGTAATCAGTTTTAACCCAATTTGATTAGGATGAATTAAAAATTCAATTATGAATTCTTCAGAAATTATTACTAACTTTTTTGTCGCAGTGCAACGATATAAACTTTGTATTGATCCTTTTTTTTGGCAAGTATTTCTAGAGAGTATTTACCTTTTCCATTGTAAATCGTGTTGTATTATCGGTCGTTGTATAATTTGGTAGTTTTCTATAGAAAATTATACAATTATACAACGGGGTTTATCACGACTTCAACGGAAAGACCAATGCTCATATTATGGATCCTTGCGAGTAGACAGTAATCGATTTTTTATACGAGCGCTGAAATTACAATTACTATCATGACATTATTGTAATTGGGATCAAAGGTGTTCCACAGGTCTTCTTGTTATTTATACAATTGGACAAATTTTACATTGTCTTGGGTGGACTATCTTCCAGACATTACTTGTATGAAAATTCAAAAAAAAGGAAATAAAGATATAATACACACAGATTTGAACACTGGACTGGCAGTCATTGGCTTGTAGTTCACACAGTACAGTTGCGAGAAGGTGAGTGGACAGTGAAAACAACAAATGTAGTAGCTCGCACGCTAGCTGCTCTCCTACTCGCATTGACAGTAGCCCGCATGATAAGTTTACACGATGACGATAGTTGTCCTGTAGCTACTGTCTACGCCAGCTCGTACTGTGTAAACTTACCTATTACACGTCTTGTATCGTAGCGAAAGTGTATTTTCTTTTGTATATTGTGAAATATAAATTTTTCACACTTTAGCAGTTTTACTAAGGTACAAGACCACATACAATGAAAACTGAAGACCTATATTGTGTTTTCTTCGGTATTAAAAGTAGTATTTGTGAGTTCATTTTCTCACAAAAATCTTTTGTCGATCAATAAAGATAAAATTTGTCTAGCCAAATTCTATAGTTAAAATGTTCCAACTCATAGCTAGATGTATTTTTTTGATGGTAGTCTCACTAATTTTCTTATCCTTTTTTACATGTGAGAAATTGTTCTACTTCAAAATATTGTGCCAAGAAAATCTAAGCTACTAATGTCCTCTGGAATAGAAGAAAATGAAAATTTTTTTTCCTTCTTTAAATATTGCCACTCCAAACTATGTTTTTTGTCATAATCATATATTATCAATAGGAGGATGTGGAAATGGTAGTCAATTAATCCTTTTTTTTTTTTTTGGCTCCCACATTTTTGTGTCACGCTACTGTAGCAAAATGTTAAATAATTTAAAATCGATTATTTAATTTTTACTTTATGTATCATTTTTCTCCTTTTTTTGGCTCCATAAAATCTATCCCGGGAAGAAAGAAGGAGGTGTATATTTTAGAGGCCTTTTGAAATTTTTTTTTTTTGTATCGATTAATTATCTGATATCTCATAGTTTATTTCATTAAGGCTATTTTTTTTTTCCTTTTTCTAGGAAATAATCCTTATTTTGATTTTATAAAACTTTTTCCTTGTTTCCAAGATTCAAGAAGTTTTTATGCCCTATGGTAGGTACTACCAGAGGGTATATTAGTTTTGTCACTCCATTTGTAACACATCGAAATAATCATCGTAGAAAGGTTTTAATGGTATGGTTGTGTCGGGAATCAAAAGTTATATCGATTTCTGCATGTCCATCCGTCCGTCCGTATACAAGATAACTCAAAAACGCGTTATCCGATTTTGATGAAATTTAGAATGTGGGTTGCTTATTATTATTAACTTGGTTTCGTATTGCATTTGAGCAAAACCAATCCAGGGGGAGCAAAGTTATAAACGAAAAACCAGGGTGATCAGAAAGTTTTGTCGTTTTTTTGTTTATGGTTTTTCGGATTTAATTGGAAAATTTGTTAATCAATTTTATTGAAATTATGCAGGTTACATAAACAGGCGATATCATGTTAAATTTCAGTCAAATCGGTCCAAGGATAAAGGAGAAGGAAATAATAAAGTTTTTTTGATGTACTTTAAAAACTAATACACCGATTTGAATAAAATTTACAAATTAGACTTGTGCTATCAGGGTCTAGCTTACCTGCAAATTGGAAGGAATTTTGAAAAGAGGAAACTAAGTTATGAAGAAAAAACCTTGAAATAATGTTAGTTTTGACAGTTTTTCTGTCCCATTTCTACCATAGGGCATCAAAAAATCGGCTATAGGCCGATTATAAGTTACTATATGTTTTTTTTGTGGAAAATCAATGAAATTTTCGTGTTTGAAATTTTCCTTTTTTGTTTCTTTTTAAATAATTTCTATTATTTATATTCTGGAAATAATTATCTCTCAGGTATTTTATTATTAAATGCTTGTAACAGTCAAACTTGATATTTAATTTAGTTTTAATTTGTATTTTGTCGACGAAATGTAAGTAATTTTTCTTCTTTCTTTTTTTGTTAGAAGGTAAATAAGTAATTGTATTTAGGAAATTCGTTGAGAATTTTCCCATATGATTACAGTTTAATAACATGTTACCTATTAATGAGTAATATTTTGTCTCGTTATGAGTCAATTATCAAATATTTATTTTTTTCTTCGTAGTGGAAAGAAAAATATGATGTAATATCATAAAAACAACACTTTTCTGGCATTATATTTGTTTATGGACGGACAAGAGTTGAATGAATTAATTTTTTTTTTCTTCTCGAATTCATGACATATATATTTGTTGTGTTTTGCTTCTTCTATTTCCAATTAAAATTTTGCATGATCTCAGACCGGGAAAAAATAAATTCATTGAAAAGTATTATGTGTTTTGAAGAATGCAAAAAAAAAAACTAGTTATGTCTTTGAACAAATCAAATGATGAATCATTTGATTTATCATCATATATAAAAATCGATTATATTCAAACAAATGAACAAAAAAACAAATATTAATTACCTTACAAAACATTTCCTTAAGGAAGTTATCTCCCACGCCTGATTTTGAATTTAATGATAAATTGTAGGCAAAGAAAAATAAATTATGAAGAACCAAGCTCTGGATTTGAACCTCATCAGCTTCTAGAAACGAGGTCTTAACCGATTTCACCATTCAACACACTGTATTTATTAATCTGTTCGATTTGTGTTTTCTAAATGTTATTCAAACATTACAACTGTTATTCGAAATACAACAATTATTCTATAACCTTTAAATTTTCTATGCTAATTATTTGTATTAATTGAAAACCTAAACTAAACCAAAACACACATATATTCCTACAAAATTTTGAACAGAATTTGAAATACACTCCTCTTTTTTTTTTTACACAGTAGATACGTTTCTCAGAAATTCGTGTGAAAAAAAAGATAAGGTTCCTGTAGTAAAATTGGGGGATACGTTGGTTGTTCCATCTTATCCGAAAATCGTGTAAGATGAAATAAAGAACTAAAATTAGTTTTAATGTGAAAAAAAAATGCTGAAAACTATAAATTTGAAGATAAAAATATCTTTTTTTTTCAGTTCTTAAGGTCAGAAATGTTCAAATATAATTGGTAGCACTATGTATGGCTGATAAGATGATCAATTGATTAAATATTGTGAGCCCCAATAGACTTATTCCACGACTCCGTTATATTTTTTTTCAGTCCGACTGAAAATATGTCTTGAAATAAGTCCAATGGAGTCGTGTGGTTAAACAATTTAATGAAGCAATATCATACTAATATTATAAAGAGGAAAGGTTTGTATGGATGTTTGACACGAATAAACTCAAAAACTGCTGGACCGATTTCAAAAATTCTTTCACCATTAGAATGCTACATTATCCCTGAGTAACATAGGCTATATTTATTACTAGAAAAAATTAGGGATCCCTACTTAAACTTAAATAATATAATCTATAGAAATATTATAAAGAGCAAAGATTTGTTACGCATACATCTGTATCTAATGATCCTCACATTCATGTCTGTCCCGTCTAATATTTTCTGTAGTCTAACTTCATGCACAAAGACCCTTCTAATGTTTAAAAAATAAATCTCCACCCGTGCAAAGCCGGGACGGGCCACTAGGTGTTATATATATATGTTTAGTTCTTTCAGCTGTTGATTTTATGCGCATTTTACCTTAACCGCAATTTTCAACTTTTTTAATAAATTAAGGCTCTTTATTAACATATAAACTTAAAAAAGTGCGTTAGTAAGATTTTTTCATTTATTGATCATCATTTGTAATAAAAGTTAGGTTACGTGTCGGCTTTGTTTTGGTCCAAAATAGATTATGTGCCAACACCAATACCAGTTCGCTTTATTTGGCCTTTATCAAATTAATAGGCCAAATTGGAGAATTTTGCTCCAAATTTATGCGTGGATTTTCTTGGTCCAAACTGTGCATAAACGGGCTGAATGTCATACGAAATGGATAGGTAAGACCTATCGAATAAAAGGATTTCCCAGTAATTACTACATTATAGCAGTACTGCCTAATTTGAAGTATTGTAAAAACGTGATTTTTTTTTTGTTGGTACATTGTTACCAAAGACTGCAATTTGTACTAGACGATCGCTCATGGTCACGTACATGACAATGATTTGAAATCGTGTTAGATCAAATAAATTTTTCAAAAAAGGAAGCCTTTTTTTAAACTGTATACCTTCAAATTCGTGTAAAAAAAGAGTTGGGTGTACATTTGAAATAATCGAAATCTATAATTTGATTTTTTGTGATAAAATAATCCTTATTTTGCCTTTATATGGATATTTAATATACAAAAAAAGAAAGAAAAAAACAGTTGACAACTTGATAACATATTTTTGTAATGTTTTAAGCACAAACCATTTTATCACATATTGTTTATCAAACATTTATAGTTGTTATTAATTCATTAAGTACACCGCGAAGAGTGAAATTACTTTTTCTGTGTTTTTTTTGGTGAAGAAATTATTTTACAAGGGCGGCGAATCAATATGAAATTATAATTTTACAAATATACACGTTTTATATACTCGTAGACAGTTCAATGGACTTGTAATTTTGTTTCTTTTAGTCTATGTAGATTTCTGTTCGATAATATAAACAAAATACATTTTTCTTGCTGCTTTTTCATAGTAAGAAAGTCGTCCGTGTAATATCAAATTGTATAAATTACATATACTTTTTTTTTAATGCCTCCTATGGTAGGTACTACCCGAGTGTATATTAGTTGTGTCACTAAGTGTGTAACACATCGAAATAATCATCGTAGAAAGGTTTCAAGAGTTATGGTTGTGTAGGGAATCAAAAATTATGTCGATTTATGCATGTCCGTCCGTCCGTGAACAAGATAACTCAAAAACGCGTTATCCGATTTTATTGAAATTTAGAATGTGACTTGGATATTCCTTAACTGGATTTGGTATTGCATTTCAGCAAAATCGACCAAAGGGGAGAGAAGTTATTAAACAAAAACCAGCGTGACCAGAAAGTTTTGTCGTTTTTTTATTTATGGTTTTTCGTATTTAACTTTAAAATTTGTCCATTAATTTTGTTTATATTAATTACTAGGGAGCTCCGCCCCTGCTCGCTTCGCTCGCCTACCCCGGGTCCCGGAATGGACTTCGAGTAGATTTTAATTTTTAGTTTTCCTGTAATGTAATGGTAAAAAATGAAGCATAATAGAGTAAGAAGCAAAAAAATATGTAACTGCTTTTGTGATTTATTTCACGGCTTCTGCAAATACAATTTTTTTATGACCTTTTGTTCTAGCTTGCACTCTATTTTTATAATACCTCCTCTGCTTCTACATCGTGATAGAGCGACATACAGTTGACCAGGTGTGAATAGAAATGATAACATGTGATAATAGATAGATTATTTATTCAGTTCGGATTTGATATTAAGGAAGCTGAATTGGTCGAAGCATTTATCTCGGTGGCGCGGCTGGTAAGCGCAGAATTTAGTTAAACTACTGTGCGTAAGTTGTGTGAGTTCAAGCCCCGTCGGTGGCGCATATTTTTTTTTTTCAGTTGTAAAATTATTTATTCAGTTCTGATTTGATATTAACGAATCTGACTTACTTTAAGAATTGAAGTCAATGGCATAGTTAGCAAGAGATTCAGTTAGTAAGACAAACTGCCCTAAGGTCGAATCCCCGTCGGTGCCGAAAATTTTTTTAGTTATAAATTATTTATTAAGTTTTTCTACTACAAAATGTATAAATGATGTGCGGAAAAAACTTGTTTATTATAATAGATAGATATTCGTTAAATACGTAAATAGAGACGATACCATGTTCAATTTGAGCAAAATCGGTCAAAGTATAGTGAAGAAAGAAATAATTCTAGAAGAAAATAAGTTTGTCCATAAAGTTTTTTGATATACTTCAGAAACTAATACACCAATTTGGATAAAATTTGCAGATTTATATTTATGCTAGTAGGGTCTAGGTTACCTGCAAATTAGAAGAAATTTTGAAAAACCTTGAAGTACTGTTAGTTTTGACTGGTTTTCTTTTCTGTCCCATTTCTACCATAGGGCATAGGCCAATTTTCAATTACTAGATGTTTTAATATGAATTTGATAAAATGGAATTTTCACATTCTTCTGTCATCAATAATTTTATTATAAATTGATTGAAATTATTTCTTCGGCATTTATTTAACGAGATGAGTTTTTAGCACTTCCTCTCCAACAAAAATGTTCGTTATTTTTAAATATAGAAAATTTTTACATTATAAAAACACCTAAAGGGAAATTAAAAATAGCACAATCATTGTGGAAAATAAATTAATTTAAAAGAAAAAAAGAAGAAAAACCAAGAAATGTGTGCTCACTTTCACAAATTTTTACCTGTCGTTGACTTGTTTTGCCGGTAAATTAAAAATAGATTTCAATATCGGGTTTTTTACGTAAATTGTTGCTTTGAGCTTTTTTCTTCTCTTTTGTTTTGTTACTGTTTAAAAGAAATGTGTATTTAAATACGAAACGAGGGTGGGTTTTGTTTTTTTTTTTGCCAAATCAATAATTCTTGTTTATTTTTTGTTCTCTTCAAATTTAAAATGAATTAATTAGAAATTTGATTCCATTTTTTCTCCTTATTAATTTTAATTAAAATTTAATTTTCTTTTTTTTTTTAGCTTCGTTCCGATGTAGTACCTAAAACTGCAGAAAATTTCCGTGCATTATGTACTGGCGAAAAAGGTTATGGTTATAAAGGATCAACATTCCATCGTGTTATCCCAAATTTTATGTGCCAAGGTGGAGATTTCACCAATCATAATGGTACCGGTGGAAAATCAATTTATGGTGCTAAATTCGAGGATGAAAATTTCACCTTGAAACATACTGGACCAGGAACTTTGTCAATGGCAAATGCTGGGCCAAATACAAATGGTTCACAATTTTTTGTTACCACCGTAAAAACTTCATGGCTTGATAATCGTCATGTTGTCTTCGGTAATGTTGTTGAAGGCATGGACATTGTTAAGAAGATTGAATCATACGGTAGCCAATCTGGTAAGACATCAAAGAAAATCGTTGTAGCTGATTGTGGACAGCTTTAAATTCCTTTTTCAAAACAAACAAAAAAAAAAAAACACAAATAAAAATAAAAATAATAATAATAAAAAGAAAATATTAAAACAAGAAAAAAAAGTAATAATAATAATAATATCGTCTTTTAGTTTTTTTTTTTTTTTTTCTTTTTTTGTGGTGTGTTTGGGAATTTTTAAAAAAAATCCAATTTTCTTTTTCACAGTCCATAAATATAATAATTATTAGAAAAGAATTGCAAAATACAAATTTATTTGAGAAAAGAAATGTTTTCCATAGTTTTTTTTTTTAATTTTTATTATCATTAAATAATAAAAGAAGAAAAACACTGAGTTTCTAATTAAAAAATAATTACTAAAAATGCATTTATACATATTTTTTTTAAAAAAGAAAAAAAGTAACAAAAGTGTGGTGAAAAAACGATGAAAAGTTTGTTGATTCGCACGTTTTTCTTTTCGGCATTTTTTTTTTCAAATATTTTTATAACGTTTTTTTTTTTTAAAAATTTCAAATTCTATTTAATTTCTTGGCTTGAAAAGAAATATAAACAAAATTCAGTTAAATTTTTTTTTTTTTATAATAAAAATTTACAAAATCCAAAATTGTATCAACTACAATAAATTAAAAACAAAAATTATAACTATTTAAAAAAAAAAAAAACATTTTTCTAGAAATAAATTAAAAGGAATGGAAGTAAAAAGGGGAAATTATTTGAATTTTTTTTTTGGGAATGCATTTATGTAATTTTTTTTTATGCTTTTTTGAATATTAATGATTTTTGTGGAAGAATAAATAAATAAAAATGAGAAAAAGACAAAAAGAAAATGAAATTTTTGAATTTTTTTTTTAGAAGAGCTTTGCAAATGTTTGGGGCTTGAAGTTGGAGTTTTGGTCGTGGCGCGAGAAAGTTATAAGGAGGGGAAGTTGAACAATTTCAAACGAGTATCGAAGGATTCGTATTTGAGCTTTTCTAGTTTAGCCTCATTCTAATATGGTTTGAAGCTTAGAAATCTATACAGGGATTGTATAATTCTACTAGAAAATTATTGTAGTTTTTTTTGAAAAAATTAATTGTCTTTTATTCGGAAATTTATATTTAATTGGAAAAAGAATTATGATTTTGAAGCATTTTCCGGTTTCCTCGGTTTCACTTTTACACCAATTTCTATTTTTCCATAAAATTTTTTCGTCTCTTTACACGATTATTATAAACATATCGACGATATTTCTTTATGTTCTTTGATTTGGTTTACACGATATCCCGTGAACCGTGTACTCAAGCATCTGGAAAATTTATCCGGAAAATGTTTGTTTTTTTCATATACCACTCGGAAAATTCTGTTTATCGAACAAAAATCAAAAAATGTTTTTCTGAAGTAATTTTTTTTTTTCAAATGAGAAAATTATAATTTTACAATTTCGAGATTAAATCCAATTATGAATATGGTCATGGTGGATTAAAAACAACGATCCCAAATAGATACATAAATTTCATATCATAGCATTTGAAATTTCCGCCAACTATTGCCCGAATTAGGGAAATTTTTCTATGTGCAGGATTACACGCTATGTTTTTTTGGGTAGAATTCTACCGCAGACATAGGTTACGGTTGGTTGGGGGTGAGGCAGAAGATCTACCTCTCGAAGAAAAACTTAAAAAAAGGACAATGGAGTTTTTTACGCACACAAACAAGAGTCACTGTTTGTGTCGGTTTCGAAAAAAATTGAAAATTCAAGCGCACCATTCGCTTACTGACCGTCAACAGGTAATCATAATCGAAAAGTACATAGGAAATAGTAAAATAATAGATCCTAACAGTTTGACGGTTTAAATCCGAGTGATGCTGTGCTCGCACATACTAATACACTCCATGTGTACCTTGTATAAAAAACTTGGTATAAACATTCCACGTCTAATCGGTTTGGTAGTTTTCTACCCAAAACTTGGTAGATTTCTACCGCGTGCAATCCGGCACTAACGAGACACGATTGGGGACACGAAAACCGATTAAGTAGTTTTCGAAAGAAAAATGTATGAACTAGAGGAAAATAATTTACCTTATATTCTAATTCAAAACGATTTCTGCACATGTATCAAATTTGATTAAAATACGTTCAACCGTTATTGAGTTATGATGGAACAAACATTCACGAATTGATAAGCAAAAACTGAAATTATATTAAGTAGAAGTAAATTTTTTAATGACGGATTTATGCTATATAATCTTGACAATAAAACAAACTTTCATTCGTAATAAACAACATAGAAACCTTTAATTCGAGAAGGATTCAAAATGTTCACACATGCCAGTCTTGATCAAGCTAAAAGAATTTATTATTCAATTTATCCAGGGTTCTAACCGTGAAAGTATCTATTTTATTTTTGGTTTGGTTAAAAGGACACAAAGGGATGTTTATTACCTGATTATATTCATTTTTGTTTGTTTTTTTTTGGTTTTTTTCCTTTAATACAACTTAAATGTTTGATTTTCGTTGTTCGAAATATTTTTGTTTCAGATAACAAATAACAGAAAAATCGAGAAAATGATTTTTTTGTTTTGTTCTTTTCTAGTCTCCCAATTAGTACTCCTTTGAGAGTTATTTATCGAAATTAGAATGGATTGTAGCACCATGATTCTTATTTTCTTTAGATCCGATTTTCGGTATGATAACATGAATAATGGGGGTGATATTGGTCATGCCCCATAGAATTAATGAGCTTCATACACATATTGTGAGCATATAGTAATAGCTCTCTAATTCGATTCTAGTTATACTTGCAAAAGGAAGAACGTCAGATTCTGCAATCTAATTGGACATACGACATTTTGAAGCAATTTACTGATATTACCTTATTCCATGGATGAATGATAAAATGTTATGTTCTTCAGAATATTTTTATATTCATTTGTTGCTAATTCAAATTTAGGATTTTCTTTTAGTTTTTATGATTGCCTCACCTTTAGAAAGAATATGAAGTAATTGTATTATACTAATAATAACCAACGTAATTATATACAGTAGAACTTCTCAAAAGGCAACTTTGTATATAACAACTATTTGCGCACAGCAACCATTTAAGTAGCAATTTTTGATTTTTTGGTTTTGATTTGCAAATGGCAAGTTCCAGAAAAACTTAAAAATTAATTAGCATAAAATTTATCTAAACAAGATAAATTTATTCTTCAAATTTTAAAGAATTGAAATTTCAATTTCACATTTATGAAAACTTTACCTGAATTTTTTCTTAATTTTTTCCTATTTTTATTATCATAAAAGTTGATTTTTTATCCTTAAGAAATTTTTAAAAATTACGTTTAAGGTTTCTCCTTAAATCTTGCTTTGTGATCATTTATGTCCAATAAAGATGCTTCTAAAAATATGTTAGGTTGTAATTCTTAGAATTTTCTTTAGAATTTTCTTGGAATCATAACTTTTGAAGGCAACAAAATTGAACATTAAGAAAATCTCGATAATCTTTTTCAATGACGAAAAAAAAAGGATAATGGCCTTTAAAGGTGACTATATTTTATTGACAAAAAAAGGAGCTATACACCCTACTCTTAATTGGTGAAACAACGAATGATTTAATTTTTTTTTTGGTTAGATAAGAATAAGTGAAAAGATAGAAAATATTTGGGATTTTGAAGAGTGTTCGGCGAGTAAAATACATAAGTATTGTAAGATGTTTTTTTCTAAATTCCATTCAGTCGTCCAGGTTAAAAACTTGAATACCTAGTACTGGAATTAAAAAATCTAAGTATTCGTTCAAGGCTCTTATAAAGACGAAAGGTAAATTAAAGTATACAAGACGATAGCATGTGATTCACCCTCGAGTACTGAGTACCCGGGTGCTCGGAAGTTTCATTGTTTTTTCGACTACTCGATTACCGGGTTAATTACATGACTACTCGACGCTTACATTTGACTTTTTTGTAACATAAAGACCAAACATGTTAAGTTCATTTGGAGATTTTTTTGCCTTTACTTAATACATCTTTCGTTTTTAGACATATTGTCTTTCACCTGAATGTTTGTTCCATCATATAGTTTAAAAATGACTCACCCGATTTCAATAAAATTATATAAAACTTAGTGAAATTGTTCCAGGCTTTGCTTATCATTCAATCTACCTCAACATCTAGTGAAAGAATCTTCTCAGTAGTTTCTAGCTTCTTAACTAAGGTACGCAATCAGTTGAAGCGTTGGGCATAATTATTTTTACACTTGAAATTTTTTGGAAAGCGTTTCTTTGCATGTCGATTTTATTGGGTTTTAATTAGAATTTATAACAATCACTCCATAATACGTATCTCCACTTTATATGGAGCAATAGATGAGTTTTTTTAATAGAACCGACAAGACGCCTGTCTTTGTGGCCGGTTGTATTGGATTTAGATGTCAATGCAATACTCAAACTGTATCAAGTGTCATCGTGAACTTTATCCACTTAAAAATGTATAAAATCTATCATTCTTGCATAGCTAAGATTTCAACGATTGTATCTGAATCAGTAAGCTTCCCTTTAAACTTTCCGAAACGAATAATATTGATTTATAAAATTTTTTTTTAAATGTTTCTTTATTAATTCTGGGATATTATTAATATTTTTAATTAAATTGTATTTTATGAACAAAAATACATTAATTTTCTTCCGTTTTTTTTGCTTCTAAATACTGACTTGATTTACAATACTTCTTTTTTCCTTATTTCACATAAAATATTTTCCATAAAAATAATTACGAAAACCATTCTTTTTTTTTATGATATAAAAATAAAACAGATAAAATGATGAAAATGATGAAAATGGCGATGGAAAAATTGTATTCGTTTACCTTTTTGAATTTTTTATGTTGCCTCAAAATTAACTTTTGTATTTAATATGAGGACCAAAATGAAAATAGCAGAAATAACAAATTAAACGAGAAAAATACGAAAAAACAAAAGAAAACAAATAAAAAAGAATAACAAATATACTTGTCAAGGGAATTACTAGCGAAATTAATATTTGTCTCGTGATCCCTTAACGGCCATGGAAATTTCAATTGCGTATACTAATTTTGGGTGGAAGAACTGCAAATACATAATCAATAAATACCGTTTTTCCCTTCTGTTTTTATTAAATACAGAATAATAGTCGAAAATAATAATAAAATCAAATTAATTAATAAAAATATTTCATCGAAGATTTTCCGGAAATTTAAGGAATTTTCTTTGAAAATCTAAAGAGAAAAATTGGTAAAAAGGTTCACACATAATGTGGGCCGTTTTATGCCAGCGGTAATTTTCAAAATATTGAACATATGAAAATCAAATGTAAATACGTACAGATAGACTGACACTGCCCGGGTTTGTATAATGGCGGCAATAATTGATTTTTTGCGTGTTATCTAACGTTTATTATTTGCCGGCGTAAAACACCCACATTTCGCGTGGACCTTTAATATTGATTTTTCCAAAAAAAAAAACATCTTAACAACTTAAATTCTTATAAAGCAAAAAAAAGGGAATGAAATTCTTTTTCTGTATAAGGCACCTTTTTTATCTCATGTAAGTAGAAAAGGTCCATCATTTCAAGAAAAAAATATCTTTCAACGGAAATTATTGAATAGAAAAAGGACATGAAATGAAAATGTGTTCAAATTGAAGACTGGCTTATACATCCTTTCGATATCAATGTCGAACTTCATCATTGATTTCGTCCATCAATATACAGAAAATATACCGAATTGAAGAAAATGAATAGTATAACTTTCTTTATATGTAGTTAGAGTTCATGAAAAACATGAATTTATTTAAAGTAACTTTGATTTTCTTTACGATTTCCATTTAAATATTTAAATCTGCTTTTATTCTCATCTGGTTTTGTTCGCATCCATAATAAAAAATGAAAATTATTATCCTTCGGCGCAAACATTTTTCCAATTAATTCATACTAACCTAACAAGAACCGTTGGTGCTTCGGATTTTCATAATGTCGGTGAAATTCTCATACAACACTGAGTTGTATGAGCCTTTTAGGTCAACAGAATATATGGTACAAAACCAACTCGAAAGGTAGTGTTAGTTCATCTAAATTAATGCTTCCCAAACTTCTTCATATTGCAGCCCACGAAACTTGTAAAAAATATTTAAAGGCTCCCGAAAATTTAGTAAATTTACATGCTATCACGCTAGGACACTTAACAATCTGATTCTTTGCACTACCGTAAATCAATAACTGTTTAGATTATATCATATGTTGGTTTTAATATTTTATTAGGCTAATAAAATTCAATTCATGTATAAGGCAATTACATCGTCTTGATAGTCGACTTGGAATATATCGAAAGTGTTTACGTCGCCTGTTCACATAAATTTCATGGCTCCCTTGTGGGTATAGGTTACGATTATTATGATTTTTAAATATCGATAATATGTATACATATAACTAGCTATGTAGTTTCTTGTACAACATAGTATAGAGAAAGTTAAAGAAAAAGGTACATCACCACATCATATACAGTCGTCGTCTCCAATCCTGGTCAATATTAGAGGTCAAATAATGCTAATATTGAATACTTTTCGTTACAAATACTGACTACGAAATATTTTACAATTCATATCCTTGTTCGGGGTTGATAAGGATGGAATGTTTTTCTTTTTTTTTTTCTTCTGAAAATGAAACATTTTTATGTAAATTTTTTAAGGTTAAGGAAAATTCCTATTTTACACATCACCAAATATTTTCGGGAACCAAAAATATAAAAAAAAAATTTTTGTTTGCAAGTATATAAATACATTGTGTATCCTTAAAGGGATACAATTTCATCAGAAAGATGAAGAAACGTTTATTACATAACATAACTGAAAGGATGACAAAATTAATTTCTGTGAATTTATTTTATTTTTGGAAATTAAATTAAGTATTTCTTTTTCTTTCTAATTTGAACTATCCTAATTAAAATGGGAAATTCATTTTGGTTCTAAGGACTTGTTTTCTTTAGTTTTGAAAATGATGTTTTAATTTTCAATTTTATATAGTGTTTTTTTTGAGATAGTAACCAAAAGAAGTAATGAAAAATTATAGAAGGAAAACCTTTGTATATAAAAAAAACTATTATGTCTTCTATTTCGTTGAAGTTTTAACTAATGTTATTAATACATATTATTAATGTTTTAATATTAATAATAATAATACATTCACATAAACAAATATAATATAAAATGAAACGAAAACGTGAACGAAATATTGATTAAAATATATGTGAAAACCTCAGCATTTTATTATTACTTTCGCTATGTTATTGTATAAAGGTGTAGTATTGAAAAATTCATTAAGAATATGACCATTTTTCAAACGATGTTCAGTTCAGTATTATATGGCATGTATTACAATTCTAGAGAAATTCTAATCTCTGCTTAAGACTTCTGAAGTCTTTTTATAAATTAAAGAAGTTGGTTTTTAGGCGTATGCAAATAAAAATTTTATATTAAGAAGTTGTGAAAATGAACAGACAAAGTATAATGATTTGATAGCTTGAGTCGTTTGGTTTTCTAGTATTGAGCAGATTGCTCAGGATTGAACCCTGACCTCGTCCATTTCATATTTATTTTATGTATTTTCAAAATAAAGCTGGGTCGCCATAATGTAGAGTGAAATGTAACGCTGATTATGGTTGGTTTATAAACCTTGATGAGATGGTGCAGGTCACGTTTAAAGGAGCAACGTTTCCTCTAATTTTTAAAATCCATGGGCGGTATAAAATAGAATGTGGGCAACCCTTTTAAATTAAAAAAAAGTCGGACAAAATTTCACAAAAAAATCAATCCAAAGAAGTGCCAATCGACAATTTCAATTTTACTAACTACGGCATATAAAAAGAAACAACCTAGCAGCCATGAACATGACTTCAGTGAAGAAATCTACACGTACTTATAAAATGTGCGCGTTTACGCAATGAAAGTGGTGACAAATTTTCAAACTATTTTCACAAAAAATAAGTTTTTGCAATATTTCTTGTGGGCGAATAAAAATGATGACTGAGCTAATGTCAATTTATAGCGGGGCGGACGCTCGCGCGTCCAGCTTAGAGGAAACGTTGCTCAGGAGCTATACTTGAAACAAAAATTAGTCTTTATAACCCTATTCTAAAAAAACTGAATTTTTAATTTAAGTTTGTAACTGTTCTAACCAAATTAGAAATCAAGTTTAATCAATACTTCCGATTAAACTAGAATTTTCCTTTAAATTATCAAAGCTGGATACTTAGTAATGTATGAAATGAAAAACTTAGTTTTTTAAAATCGATTTCTGGTGCCCATTTTTTTTTAATCATAAATTAGAATGTTTTAGTTAAGTATTATGTAATTAACTAAATTTTCTTCTTCTTTTAAAATTCAGTTGTTTATTTAGTTAGGTACAGAGAAAGTATTATTATTGTCTTTCATTTATATAAAATTTGCAAATCTTTGCACAAACGAATTTGTTTTCTTTTTGACTTTATTTTTATACAATTTGCAGTTTTTTTTTTATCAAAACAATATTAATTAATGAAGATAAGAATATTTATAAAATAAATTAACATTAATTAATAAGAAAATAAATTTTTTTTGCGCATTCCCTTTTTTTGTATGTTTTATTTCCTAATTAAGTCTGAACGGAAAGAACTAACTTGAAGAGGAAGATCTTCTTTTTCTATATTATAATCAGAATAATAAAGAAAAATGACAACCCTAAGGGTGTGTAGTTCCAACTAATATCGTTCACTATATAGTAAAGTAATGATAATATACATGACAAGCTGTATTTCTGTCAAAAGCCGAAAGCATCATCCATCGGTCGTTGTGCTGCTACTATATAAAGTCAGATCTGAATTCACCTGGAGATATTATGAAAGTATAGTAATCATAAAAAGTTCTTCAAAATCATAATTTTCTGTATTTTATTTGTTATCTTTTTTCGTATATACATCCAATATATAGTGTACATTAATTTCTATATCAACACGTCTGTACTTTCATCATATATTGTATTATATAGTTACAAAATGAAATAAATAGAGGACAACTTTTATTTTTTCGACAAGAGCCTGAAGATAGAAAACTTATCAAAAACTTAGTTTTATATATAGTTCTGATAGTTTTATACTTCTTCAGAGGAAATGTGTAGCAAGTCTTTCAGTTACGATGTTTTCAATTTACACGATTTTCTTGTTTAGGATACTTTTCACTAGAAAAATAATTTTGCATGAGCTCTTTAGAATTTGTTCACAAGGAAGTAATATGTTTCAGAAATTAAATATTCGACATTCTTTTAATGATGAATATTTTCCTGGATATGGTAACTAGAAGTTTGCAATATTTCAGAATATTTAAAAAAAACAAAACTTAATCTAAATGTAGAGCTCAGTAATGCAATTCACTTTTAAAGTGGTTTAAATTTTTACTATTAATCTTTATTTTTGCTTTTAATTTCACTTTTAAAGTGGTTTATCGTTAAGTATTTCTATTAATCCATTTTTTATTAACCCCTCTTCTATTACCTAGTCGTTTCATATCGTTTTATCTATCCTCCCGGTACCAATTCCATCATAACTTTAAAAATCAATTTTTTATTTGAATTATTCGAATATATTTTGCAATAAGTAGTTACTTGAATGTTCCAAAGTTAGAAAAAATATTCAAAACCAATCAATATGGCTTCAAAATATAGGAAATTGAAGTTATATAGGTAAGTTTTTCCTTTTTTACGCGATAGTAGTTTTAAAAGGATTTAGTGGAGAGAAAAAAAAATATAAACCGGATGGTAAATATACGAGCAAATTGAAAATACGATAAAATAGAATTGCAAGGATAGAAGAAAATTCAATTTCAAACCGAACTAATAGGATTTGAAAATCATTTCATGACATTTACTGCAAAATAATTTCATTTGAAAGAAGCACAAAAAGGGGTTTTCCAGTCCAGAATTAAAGAAAGGGAATTATATATAATGTCACTTAAAATATATGTCTTCATTTATATAACTAGATTATTATTGTTTGTAAATTGTATTAAAATAATGAATTCAGAAACAACATTAGAGAACTCAATATAATAATCTACGTAAAATGCTTTTGTATTTTTGGATATATATTCTAGAATGATAATGTTTGCTTGGCAAGGGCCTTCTACTGGCTAGATAGATGATATAAAATGATTTTATATGGACAATTTTATAAAAACAGGACGCATATAAGCTATATATAGAAAATCAATAAATTAATTACATGTACAAAGACGAAGATATCGAAATATTATTATATATTATGCTATAAAGTTGACATGGCTTTTTCATTCATATGTAATATCGAAAAAAAAAATAAGAAAAAAAAGCACGATTATGCTATTATTATTATTATTATTTGGTTGGAAATTGTTTGATGAAATGGAATAAGCATTTTCTTTTATATTGAATATATATTTTTTTTGGAAAATAAATGCGGATATAGATAAATTTCCTGCTTAGCTTAAGAATTATATATAAAAAAAATTGAAACAATATTACACAATGGAAACGTTTTAGTAAATCTTTATTTGTAATAAAAATAATAAAAAAAAATTATTAAAAATAAAAGTATAGTTTAATGGGTTTGATTTGTATAGAACTGAAAACACAGACAAGAGTTTTAGAATCCTGTATGCTGTCGTTAAAAAGAGTTCAGTCAACAGTTCTCGCTATATTTAAGAACGGGTTTAAAGCTGTAAATCAAAATACCTTTCAAGTTACTATTCAACTTTCGCGGATCGCAGGAGATATCCTGTTTCGATTTTCTTCGAAAATGTTAAATTTAAATGTTTAAAAACAAAAATAAAACTTTATAATTATTCTTTAAAAAATATCTGCATCGAAATAAGATATTGATTTGAAACTGAACGCCTAAATATATGCAATTGATAAAAGACTTACTTGAAATGTTCGTTTTAGTCCATTATTTCGAAATTTTCTTTCTTTTACTATTATTCGAAAGAAAAAAAAATCAGAAGGCTTTTTATAAATTTTCTTAATACGAAAAAACCAATCGAAATGAAGAAACAATTTTATACACTAAAGCCTTTTACTTTCATAGTTTATGTTATGGAACACATATGAGAAAATATTAAATGAACTGTAGAGAATTTATTGTCAAGTTTTGAAAAAACTGTAAAAGGATGGCTTGAAACGAAATCATGTGGAAATTTTTCTAATGGAAAGAACATTTCTCAAAGAATACAATTTTCACAACCACAGGCAACTTATACTGTAATATAGAATTTAATCGATACAAAAAGTGTATTAACATGTCTGTCTAAAGATGACCGATATATTTAAAATAAATGGAAAAATGAAAAGCAAAAAAATATTCCATAAATGAGTGTATTTTAATATAATAAAGTGTTTTGAACAAAAATTATTAGAGCAAACGAAATTCATTAATTTGTAATTTGAATAGATTTAAATGAGATCAAAGACCACACTCGTACTATATAGAAATATTTTTATCCATTTTATCTGTCTCAGTTCAGAACTATATTATTGTATCAATTATTCCATTTGGAGTTATATATGAACCCAATTGGATGTTAATTTTACATTAGAAACAAGCTAATAATTATTTCAAATTATAAATTAATGAATTAAAAATTTGGTTTTGTATTGTATAGAAAAGTTAAAACCAATGAAATTTTTCAGTTCGATCAATATCATAGCAAAAGTGAAGATTTAATAATTATCAGCCATTTTAAGGGTTAGTGTCAATTATTTTTTATTCAATTAAAATTTGTTTTTTTAATTTAGAGTCGAACAAAAAAAAATTGATTAGATTAATATTAATCAATCGAACATTTTTCTTAGTTCTCTTTCTCAAAAAAATGTTTTCTTCAAATCAATTTAAAATATTCCATGGATTTTCATAAAATTTTGATTACATGCCGACAGGAAAAATCTAATACCACTAAAGAGAAATATATATGCTAAAGTAAACTACTCGTCTTTCTTAAACACAAATTCGTAAGTTTAAAATTTCCACTGACTCTAAGAACGTTTGCGAATACTAAATTGATTAAGCGAAAAAAATTTTATCAAGATTATTAATCAGAGATTGTATATATTTTACGATTAATAACTACCTTCTATCCGCGGCATTGCTCGTATTTTTAACTTCTCTACGAAGTATATAAGTTACTGGAATCATGATCGATTTGCAAATCTCCACGTTTTATAAGATTCTAAATCGTTTGCAATCATTTCCAATGTCTGTCTGTCGTCTGTCGTGTACAAGATTGCGGCCGGGTTTTTGAAGCAATTTCCATGCAAATTGGTAACAGCAGGTTTTTCCTCATGAGAACCATTCTATCAGAAGTTGGGTTTGATCAGACTAAAACTTCGGGTAGCCGCCGAACAAAAGTTCGGTTTTTTGTGTTTTTACAATACAGGTAACGTTATTTATGGACCGATTTCAATGAAATTTGGAATGAGACACTTTTTCAATGAAAGAATAATTGTGTCCAAAAAACAATTGAATCCGATTACAACTTCGGGCAGCTGGCAAACAAAATTCGGATTTTTTGTAGTGAATGATCCGATTTTCAAACTTTGCTTACA
The DNA here is from genome assembly GCA_963422695.1 of Xylophagus ater. Lineage (NCBI taxonomy): Eukaryota > Metazoa > Arthropoda > Insecta > Diptera > Xylophagidae > Xylophagus > Xylophagus ater. The sequence continues at coordinate 9,091,291 of OY730478.1, forward strand.
TATTTTCCTCATAATTTGCAGTTAGGATAACTCACAAATGATTTACCAGATTTTTAGAAGTAACGTGATTTGAACATACGTATAGAAGTTTCAATACGATTGACGAATCCATGTCTTTCAAAGGAATGAGTTAAGGATGATTTTCTATTTTTGTTTTCTGCAAATATATCCTATTTTTTATATAGCTCTATCCAGAGTGGACTTTTCGATTTCCATGAAATTCTCCTATAGTACTATTCGCCAAATTAGGGACATTTTTATTTTCTGTGATTAAAAAATTCAAATATTACAGTATAAGAAAGTAACAAAATCAAATCGATATGAATTTGCTTTTTTGATTGGTAATTCTTTTTTTTTTCTTGTTGCAATGAAAAAATTGAAAAATCATTTTCCCAACGATGAATGGAAAACTTTTATTTATTCTATTTTTTAAAATTATTCTTTTAAAAGTGAAAATATTGCAAATATAACTTTGATAATTTCAAGGAAAATATAAAACTTTATATGTACATAAAAGGACATCCACCTTTCTTTCAAATTGTTTTATAAAAAAGTTTATATTCCAAAAAACAGAGTATAAAATTTGAAATAATAAAAAGTTAGTTTTTTGTTTAACAACAATTCGTATTTATTTCTAGAAAAAAGGTGCTTCAGAAACAAAAAAAAAAAAATTAAACACAAGTTTAAATCAAGTGTACTCAAAGACATTACATTTCATTCAAATGCATACAAACCTTTAGGTGGTTAGGTGGTTTTTTGGACCAAAGTTGGTATATGGAAATTCACCTGTAATAAAATTAAGTTAAAAGCCACTTTAGATAAATAAGAATCAGGGACGAGGGATCTATATATTGAAGAGAATGAGTGAAAATCCAAGTGTTTCACTTCATAAAAGAGTAAACTTTGTTTAAGAAAAACAGTGATTGAACTCATTTCTTATTGAAAAATAACTCACAAGCTTTTGTGTTTTCTCTTCAAATAATGAGTGGGAAGACGAAATCATTATATTGGCTGATATGAACAAAATTAATTTGAATACGCCTAAAAATTAACAGAATTTATGAAAGTTTTTTGGTCTGAGACGGTGGCGCTGCGAAATTTTATAATTTTTACGTCTCTAATATTGAAAAGAAGAATGATTGAATATTTTAATTTTTGTTTTCAGATTTATGAAGACATTACTAGTTCTTTATAATCCTAGTTAAAAGTGCTTCTGTGCTTCCAAAAACTCATACTTCGTGACTGATGAGAATATATTCATGTTAAAATCTCTATGATTTGTGGTTTTTTGAAGTCGGTTTGTATATAGCTTAATTTATGGAAACCGCATAGAAAATCTGTTTGAATCTAACAAACTCAAGTATAATCGAAACTATTCTGTAATGGAATTTGTATTTCTCATTAATTTTCGAATTTGGTTAAGAAAATTTCTTTTCATTTTATTAATGCAAATATTTTAAAGCTTTTATTTAAATTAAAAAAAAAAAAAAGGTTTCTTATGAGTTACTTATTATCTTTGAAATATGTGAACATAATAAAAAGTAAAGAAACCCTTAAAATGATGTTTTTTACTGCAAACAAAAAGGAAAAAGAACCATTTTACCAAGAAAAGTTTACATACAAAAATAAAGTTTTTGTAATTTACTTTCTAATAAAGCTTTTAGCGTTTCTCTATCGTCAAGATTAAGCATATTCTCCTTATATGTATATGTTGTTGTTGGAACAATATTATCATTTTTCCTTTCTTCGCTTAAAATGAGAATAAAGCCTTGTGATGGTAAAAAATTGCGACACTCAGATTTTGAAAGATATTTTGTGGTCTCTTGAGTTCGAAAAACCTATTTTTAGAAAATATCGTTTCGTCTGTTTAGCTATTTTAGCTTGGGTCAAAATTTAATTTAAATAATATCTCTCGAACGCGTTAAAAGATGTACAATTTAGCTAACATTATTTCACTGCTGAATCTGACACAGTTATCTATTATAATTTTATCCAAAAAGGCCAATAAAGGACATGGTAAATTGTATGATCAATGTAAGTCTTTTGTCTTGAACTTTACAATGAGAACTATTATAAGTTCAAATTAAGGATCAGATAAGAACACATTTTTAAAGGGTCGAAATAGGATATAAATTTATAAATGATTGTAGAATTATTTATAATGTAAGAAAGGATTCTTCCGGTGTATGCATTGAGAGTGTATTTTCTTTAAAAGGATAAGTGACAACAAAATACTTAAAAGATTTAAAATATCAAAGTTGATTTTCAATGAGCTTATGCTTGCACTTAATTTTTTAAAGAAAATAAATTTATTCTGTGAAACATTTTTAAAATGGTGAAAATAGTAAATAATCACATCCCTTAAGAAGACAAACATTTTTGGTTTGAAATGTTTTTATACAGAAAAATCTATGTAAGTACATAGAACTGGATAAACTACTTGCAAGTGATTTAATAATTGGTTCAATGTCATGTAATTAAAAAAAGTATCTAAATCTATAATTTAAGAGTAATCAAGAAAGAAATTTGGATTGGTTTGTTACAGGTAATTCGTTATTTAGTTTAGATTCAACTGTAATATTATAATAAGTCAAGAATTAGAATTCGAATTAATTAGCTACTAGTAATGAGATCTAAACGAGTGCGAAGTCTCAAGCACTTTTTCTTTTCTATAAATTCAATACTATTCAAATAAAACAATATTTATATATAATAATTGTAAACCATTGAATGTCGATTATTTCGTATGAGGCTTAAAACTCCTACATAACTAAACCTATTTGGTTTTATTTAAATATTTTTGTAAAATGAACGTCATCTGAATTAAAATCGAATTATGAACATGTGAAGGTAAAGAAAATAAAGGTAAAACGCGCTAAGCTAGGCTAGTAAACAGACACTAAGTATTCCTTGCTTATTTGCACAATTATTATTAATTGAATATTATTAAAACTATATAAATATGAAGATTATTTGAATTTGTCTTATAATGCGGATTATTATTCAAAGAATTAAGTCAGTTTTATTACAAATTGAATATGTAAAATAAGATTTCCAGTTTCATATTTGATTAAAGTTTTCATTGGCTTATCACAAAAAAGAAATATATATTCAATATTTCATTTAATGAAATTCAATAGGAAAAACTTGAAACCAAGCTAAATGAAAACTTATTTTTTGAAAAACAACATCATAATAAACATTTTCGTTTTGTTCTATATATATATATTTTGACATTGAAAATAAGATAACAAATCATTCAGAATCGAAATTACGAGTAGGCGGATAGCAAAAAAATCAATTTTTGTTGGTTTAAGATAGAAAAAAAAAACAACCAAACAACATAAAAAAATATAAAGCAAAAAACAAATAACCTCGTTTAATAACATGAAAAAAAGCAAACAAGAAAAGTTTCATTGAAATTTTCTATTTTTTTTAATATACTAATACAGTAAAAATAGAATAAAATATAAAATAATAAATTTTATTCCAATATTATATAATCCTTTTTGGAAAATCCAAAAATAATGTTGCAAAACAAAAATATTTTTCGCATATTCACAAAAACAAATATTTAATAAATTGAGCACGTTTGCATATTTCTAGGCGAATCATTTATTATGGTATCATTAAAAAATAATACTTAGTATACCAATTAAATGCAATTTTTGAATGCATTTAAATCGATATATCATCATTATCCATGAAATATAATAATATCCATGACTTTTATTATAATATGAAGTTTATCACTAGGATATAAAATCTAACCTTGACATAAATTTAACCAAAAAAAAAAAAAAGAAAAGTCTTTTCAAATCGGCTTATATTGTGAAAATTCCCGACTCATGATATAGCAGCATTAAGGAAAACATATTTTCTTACTTTCGTTTTTGTCTCTAAATATATGTATATAGAAGAAACCGTATTCCAAACATACATATTATGTATATGGAATGTGTAATCGACTAGGATACGTGTTTTTTTCTTCATCCTTTCCAATATACATATATTTATTCCGGCATAGTAATAGACAATAAGGAGACAATGTCGAAAAAAATCATGGTGAAAATCTGACTGTTGATGGGAAAGAAACAAACAGAAAAAGAAGAAAAGCGCTTTTATCTGTTTCATTTTTATTTTATATATAAAGAAAATAATGATTTCTTACTTCACAAATTGAAAATTTTCAAAACTCCATGAGTTAATATAAGAATCAGTGACGAAGCATGAATTTTTGATGAACGGAAGCACGTTTGGCTAGCATTATAAGAAATTAGTAATATCTCCTGTGCTAGGACAGATTAGAAGTAAACATTTTAAAATAAAGATAATAAATCATTCTTCTTTGTAATATTAGAGACAAAAGAATTATACAATTTTCTAGGACGATCGTCTCAGCACAAAAAATATTCATTTCATTTTCGTAAATTTGCTAAAAATTGCATATATTTAGGTGAATTCAAATTCTTTTTGTTCATATTAACCAATATACTATAATGATTTCCTCTCACTCTTTATTGTAAAGGGTTTATATCAATAGGAAATATAAGAAATTATTTTTTAAACAATCATATGAGTTATTCTTCAATAATATTATATGTGGCAATATTCTAAATGGATAAATAAAATTGAATTTTAATTTTTCTATAGAAGCACTCCATTCTCTTTATTATATATGAATCCCTCGTCTCTGATAAGAATATATAAGAATATTCGGTCGGTTGTTGTCAGAACCTGTATTTCATACAGAATAATTCGAGGATTGTAAGGTGTCACGTCAAATTATTTGAAAAAAGAAAAGCAATTTTTTTTCTTGCAACAAGCTTGATAGAAATAAACGCGAAGTAAAAAATAAGAAAAAATGAGAAAAAATATTTAACGGAGAAAGGTGCAAAAGATTTGAATAGGATGTTCGATGCTTTAGGGCGTAGAAAATATAAATCAATACAACAAGAATATATATATGCTTATCAAACTTTCACCTGGTATACATACATATATGTATGTACGCACAGCAAAACAATGGTATGAAATATGTAAATTTTCTCTTTTATAGCTTCAGGGAGGGAAAAAAAGGAAAGAATAATAAAAAAAAATCTGGAATATTCGCATGTGTAAGGTTATTTACCAGGTGATCATCCATAAGCTTTCACCACAAATAAAATTTTGGGAGCGCCAAAGAAAAAAAAATATATGTACTTTTCTTCTTGTTATGTGTTTTTTTTTTCTTCTCGAAATATATATGAATTTTTAAGCATGGGTAATGTTTGTAATACCATGTATGAGAATATATGGTAATTTAGTTGAAAATTTAAGTAAAATTATGGTCGCAATTTCGGCTTATATCCAAGCCAATTATAATTCGATTATACTAGTTCTTTTCTATATAATGAGATTAGTACATCTATACATTGGTTTCACAACAAAAAAAAAAAAAATTCTAATTAATTTCTTATGTTTAATTATAAAGAAACAAAAAAAAAAATAAAGAATAAAAACACAAACGAACCCGCAAACAAAAAACACAAAATTTGAACCTGTGTGCTATCAAATTAAATATTCTGAAAGGTGAATATAAAATGTTAGCAGTTAATGTATATATAGGAGGCCTTTTCCTTTTTCTCCATTTCACTTTTTTTATGTAGAGGATAATATTTCATTTCTTTTTTTTTTCTGGTAAAAGAAGAAAAATTAAAATTTCTGACCGTATTTACTGCTAAAAGTTTGAATTGTATAACATCAACCGCAACTTCACTTAAAATCTAGAGAAGAGCGTGTTTTTTTATGGTTTTGTTCGTGCTTTTAATTTTAAAACTTAGCTCGAGGATATAGATCCTTGTTGAAATTCAGGAGTTTGAGCTTATATGTTTATATCCAAAAATTTGTATATGTATCTTATATACTAAAACATTTTTTTCTTGTCTTTTTTTTTGTAATTCTTATATTATATATATGCGAGCGTTAGATGAATTTTAGGGTAATTCAATTACAGGATACATTTTTAAGTCAGTTCCTTTTTCTATTTACACAGTAAAAATGAAATAATCACACGGTATAACATTAAGAATAAAAAAAAAATACATAAAATTGTATATCTTTCGCTCAAGGAAGACATAGATTATATTTGAATTACAAATAAAAGTACAAAAAAAGCAGCATTTTAGAGAAGAGAATTAATGTAATTTTTATGTTATTTCATATTTAAATGACCCCAAAAATTCAATTAATGTTTTGTAATTTTTAATAAATTTCAAACATTTCATGTTTGTTTGTTACCTTAATATTTGATTTTCATGGGCTTTTATTTCAAAAGCCTAATTCGAGTAGGTATAGTATTCCTTTCTTTCTATTAAGGCGCATATTGCTTTGTATCAGTCTAAATTTGGAATCTCGAGATTGTAATGAATATTCTTAGTTTAAAAAAAATGTCCGACTGTCTGTCTTTCGGTTTCTATCAGAATTTTCTATTCACAATTGATCACAATCGCTTTATTCCATTGAAATGAAATTTGAAGAGGTTATATACAGAATTAGATCCATATTGTTTTTGGTTAGGGTCTGATAGGAGATAGTCCTGAAGAGTCCAAAATTAAGCGTTTAGTTAAAATTTATGAATTTTTATACAATTTTAAATAATATTAAAAAAATTTTAATTTAAATGAATTTTAAATGCATATTTTTCTACCATTATAAATCTTTCTTGAAAAGGACTATGTGAAAAAAGGATTTGTTTTTTTCGAAATTTTGAAAGCTAGTATATGTCTAGTATATGATATTAGCAGTGTATTTTTTCAGTAATTGCGACTTCATTAAATTACAAGATTTTAGGGCGTTATAATATGATACTTATTCTTTATACGGGACTACTTTAAGATATTATATAAAATGTTTTAATAAAGTGTTTCTGGTGTGATAAGTATTTATGTACCTTCATGAAATTATTAACTATATGTGCTTGTAAACAAACCACAATAATACTTTATTTTATACAATATATTCAACATGTTAAAAATCATTTGAGATGGCATTCATGTGTGTGATATGCTTGAGAACACGTCTTTATTGTTTAAAACGGATTCTTGATTTTTTCAAGCTACGTTACTTCTTACTTCACTAATTCTTATATGGTCTTATCACCTTAATATACATGAAATAGTTTGATTCAAAAATATAAAAAAGATTGTAGGCAGTAGAAAAATGTTAATGTCAAATCCATGGTGATATAATAAATGGAGATTTCATATTTCTTGTTACCATAGAAAGCTAGGCAAGGTAAATGGTCACTATTTTATCTATTCGCTCAAACGGATTCATGCTCAAGTTTTCCAGGTTTTGGAGATAACACCTCTACGAACAATGCAATGTAGATATAATAATTTAGTATTTAAAATCTGCATTGTTGTGGTTCTGTATACATATAACATTAGTTTATATATTCTTCTTTGTGGTCCCACTATCTCTAATAAAAGTTTGAATCATAATACCGAAAATGAAATGGTGAGACACGAATGTAGTTTTTTAGTTAAAAGATTTTGTTAACTAATTTCTTAATTTAAGTTTCCACTACTTTTAAGATAAAAAATATTATAAATATATATAATATATTATATGTTAAAGGAAAATGTTTACCCAATATTTTATAAATGAATTATTTTATAAGATCCATAAGTTTAATTGACAAAAGATTATTCTTTACCAAATTAATACGTACATTAAAATATATTTCTTTATTATATCGTTTCAAAAATTATGCTGAAAAATTTCATAAAATGGCATTATATGAAATTTTCATCCATGAAATGAAATTATATATTGCCTATGAAATTGATCTTAAAAGGATTTTGGTTTCATCGAAAAGAATATTGATGAGCTTTCATTTTTTTTCCAGTAATACATCATTTTTCCAAATAAAAGAAAAAGTGAAATTTTTAAGATTTATATAAAGAAAATTGTCAAATAATATATATATTTTTTTTTAAATAAAAAAGTTTATTTGAGATTCGTTCTACGCGAGAATTGTGTGAATGAAAAAGGCGGTTAGATGGTTATCAAGAAGATATAGCTTACTAATAGAGATCTTTGAATAGGTGACTAATATTTAAGGGGATGTATCTAACTAGTGTAGGATATTAAAAAACGTGAATATTGTCGAAGCCTGAATCCAGAGTTGAATTAGAGACATCTCAACTGCTAGCAATCTGTAGTAATTAAACTACACTAAACAAATGCATTAAATTATATTGTATTTTAGTACTAGTAAGATATTTCGTCCTAGAAGATGGAAATTAATGATTAAGATAACTGTTGTAAAATACAATAAAAAACTAACTCTTCTTTTTAATAGTAGAGTCGAAAGAATTACTCAATTTCTTGGGGCTTCGTGCTAAACCGGAAGAGCTTTGAGAAATACATTTTCATATTCTTATTAGGAATTTGTAATTTGACTATTTTCAGGCGCGAATTGAAATTATTATTGATGATTTTAGTCGTTTTTAAATTATCTGCAAAGCGTTGTGAACGTTTTTTTTCTATTTAGTGATTTCGGTTTTGTGGCGCAACATTTATATAATAGTTTTACGATTACTACTGCCTTTGGAAATCATTAATTGACTCGAACTACAACTTTTTATTGCTTAACTTTATGAGAGTATTAATAAATGTCATTCTCTACTATACTTTTGTTAAAAAAATTAGTAGTACGAACTTTAATTTACTATATTTTCTAAAGTATTACAAATTATGGCCCTTAGAATTGGTAATTTGATAAAAAAAAAAACTGGGTGGAAAACATGTAATTTTTAATAAGATCCTTTCATAGTTGTGTACTTAACGTTTATTTTTAACTACGAATAAAACATGAGAAATATGATAACATTAAAAAAAATAATTAAAGAAACAGGAAAAAAAAAGATACAGAAAAATAATGGACCGAAAAGGGATTTTCCATACAATCTTTCAGTATTATTCGAAGTCGCAAATGTTTTTCATAATTGTTTCATTCGAAGCACTTTAGATTCTATATTTAGAAATTAAATGAATTTAAATAATAAAAAAAAACAAATAACAAATTTTTACGAGGATAAATCCCAGGTAAAATGACGTCATATATATTTTTTTTTCATCTTAAATTAAATAACAAACAAAAATTAAAAATGTATAATAACAATTATTCGCGCGTATTTTGTAAGGAACGCAAGAAGGAACGAACAAAAAAAAGCAACAGAAAAACAAAAACTCATTCAATAGGAATAATATTAAATCAAATTAGAGACAAGTACGCTATGTAAAAGTGTCAAGTATTTTTTACAACTACATTATTACAAATGTTACTAATAATAAACAGTATGGACCCATTTTTGGTATCATCAATAAAAGCTATAAAAAGAGCATAAAGAGTAACGATGGATAACAAACAACGGGTAACAAGCTGTGTATGCACACACAAATACAACTATATAGATTAGAATATACTGAAAAGGGACGAAGAAGATATCTCTAATAAGAAAGAAAAAAAGGAAAAATCAACTAAAATCCTGGATAAATATATTTCATGGAACAAATGGAAATGATAAAGAGTAAAAGCGAATATGTTAAAAACGAAGGTGAAATGGAAAAACAGGATATAATATGGTACATACATTTGTATTTTTGGAAATTTCACTTTTTTCCCCATCGATTATCCTTAAAATATGCGTGCGTTTACAATTTTCTTCGGTTTTTCTCTTTCTTTTCGTTTTTAACTGTTCTTCGTCTTTTTTTCTAATTCCTTTTCTTCTTCTTCTTTATTCCTGTTGGCTTTTAAAAAATCCCTCTTTTTTCCAGCAACTTTCCAGAACAAAATAGAAAATAATAAAACTGAAAAAATATGAAAACATTTTCATTTCGGAGATTTTTCTTTGTTTGCTTTATTGCTTATTTTTTCAAGTAAATTTTCCTTGTTCGTATGCGTATGTGTTGTACAAAAATCGCATGCGCATATTCATTTTTATTGCCTCTATCGGCTATTACCTGTACTATTTTGTGTTGTCAGGAATAAAATTTTAACGAACCCGAATATAATGAAGATGATATAATATCCTTTTTGGCTTCTTTTCCAAAGATACAATCACAAAAAAAAAAGGATACTCATTCATATTACAAACACAAATATATTATCTATTAAATACAATACTAATATATATATATATATGAAATATATATATATTTTCATAAATATCCTATTTCTGTATTTATCCTTTAAGTTTTCCCAACCAAAACATAACGAAGGAACAAAAAAAAACACAGTATATGTAATAAACTTGTGTATTGAAAAATATAACAACATGATGATGGAAAAAAAGAAAAACGAATGACGAAAACGAAGAATTGAAAGAAGTGGAAGAAGTAAATCATACCAACAATTTGGAGGAAAAAAAAAAAGCAAAAGAAAAAACAACAAAGAAGATAAAAAACCGGGATAGACAGGAAGGTTTGTATGAAACAGACCCCACTTTGGAATGTAAAGTAACTGTGAACTGGCGCTTTAATGAATTTATAGTTAAAATTGAGTTGACAGCAATTACAGGAGTCATAAAATAACCTCCGACAAAAAAGAAGAAGAATAACAAAAAGATTTTCTTTAGATTTTATTAATATATATATATTTTTTTTTGTTTTAATAAAAAGAAAAAAATTAATTTATAATCGTTTGTTTTTAACGTTAAAAACGTTAAAATATAAAAAAAATATGTGTTTTAATATTTTAAATAAAAGTGAAAATTAAAAAAATAAAAGGAAAATTAAAAAGGAAAACTGTGATTTAATAAAGAAAGACAAAAAAAAAAAAATTTTTTTTATTTGTTTTAATAATAAAAATCTTTAAATAAAAAAAAAAGGAAAAAAAACACTCTAAATGATTGGTTTTAAAATTATTAGAATTTTTCCAGGGAATAAACAGGTGATAACGGTGAAAAAGGAAATTTTCTAAAAGAAAAATAACAAGAAAAACAGTTAAACGGAAATTATAAAATTAAAAACGGACTATTTTGTTTTTCCCCGAAGTTTTTCAAACTATTTAATTGTATTAAAAGATTGAATTTCTTTTACTTATTTTCTTTTTCTTTTTTTTTTTTTTTGAAAAAAAAGAAGAAAATTCCAGTACAAAAATATTTATAATTTCAAAAATACGCAATAAAAAACACCCAACAAAAAAAAAGGAAATTATTACTTGTTAATCCTGTTTTGGAAGCTAATTTAAGGAAATATAAGAAACATAATTTTGAGAATATTTAAAAAATAAAAAATAAAAAAAGAAAACTGTGCCATTCAAATTAAAACAAAACGAAAAAAAAGGAATAACATTTTTCTGGAAGAGAAGAAATATTCTAGTCACCAAACATATAAAAACGGGAAGACAATCATTTTAAGGCTTTTTATAACAAGGTTAGCTCGTTTAAATTACAAAAAAAAAAAAAAAAATAAAAGAAAATAAATTTTCTTAACACAGGATTTTCATTTTTATTATTATTGTTATGATTATTATTATTATTATGAGCATTTATTTTTGTTATTGTTTTGTATTGTACAGATGTAATATTGTTGATCATTCCCAAGTTGTATAAAAAGAAAATTTACTTTTGGGATATATTTACTATTTACATCTATTTGGTTACAAGAAAAAGTATATCTTCACAATAATTACTTCTTCAGAAGAGACAGAAAATCCAGCAAACAAGACTCTTATTATATAGGTTTTCTTTTCTTACTTTTTTTTTATCTATTCTATTTAACATATTCTTTTTGTGTCTGGAATATTTTTTATCTATATAAGTACTGAACATTTTTCCATCTATTATTTTTCTAGGTTATTTTTTTCTTTTTACTTTTCTTCTCTTTGGTATAATTTCATTTTGAAAACATTTGAAGGAAAATTTTAACATAATGAAAAATATTTTAAGAATCTAAGATGTTTATCTTAAAAAGAAAAGAAAAGAAAAAAAAATACTTACCTAGGTAAATGAGAGAAAACGGATAACCATAAGAAAAAAAAAAAAACAACAACGAAATAAGTAGTATAAGAAAGGACAAACCTTAAGACAAGGAGTAGCTTATTTTCAAATGATATACAATAAAATATCTACCCGAAGACAGCTAAACTTATACACAACAGCATAAAGTTTTTTGCCCAAAAATATCCTTGTTTTCCAAACTGAATATATTTATATATGTATATATACATCCATTAGTTACATTTATACCCATAAAATACCTTCACGTTTTGCTCCTTAGCTTTGAAATTTTTTTACCCGCGTTTCGTTTCATTACGTCTCATCTCGAATAGATTTTGATTATTTTTCTTAGAAAATTGTATACGAAAATCATTGTATTTCTTTTTGGTACTAGGTAATTTTTAGGAAGGTGGCTAAAAAGACTTTTAAGTATGAGATCCGAAGTATGACGAAAGACTGTTTAACTGGAAAGTATGATAGGATGATTGGGCGTTATTATATATATATATATATACATATTTATCGAATACACAGAGAAATGGATGGAATTTTGTTTTTCTTTTTATTTTTTTTGAGATGAAAATGATGGAAATATACATATATATATATATATTTTAAAAACAAAATTATAAGGAATAAGAGAAATTCTGTTTTTGTTGTTACACGATGTATATTGATGTCATATAAAAATGTCAAGTTCATTTCGAATCTTTATTATATAAAAAAAAAGGAGAAGGAAAAATATGAAGAAAAAAATGAAGTTAAAAACAACAAAGGCAAAAACTTATTACGAATGCTGACAATTCTTTTATGATAAAAATAACATAGTGTAAATGTACCAAATCGAAACCATTTTATTAAAATACAGTCCTTGTAATGGTCATGATGAAATCAAAATTTTTATTTCGCAATATTTCAATGAATTGCCCAATTAATTCTTAGTACTCTAACTAAATGCTGAGCCTGTTAAGAATATATCATGAATATTACAAGGACTTTTTTGAATAGAATTCGCCCTGATTTGAATACTCAGTGAAGAGATTTGGTAAATTTACCCTATATATATGCAATATATATTTTAAAATAAGAAAGAAAAGCACAAAAAAGGTTTTTATTATGAATATAGAAGTCACCCTATCCCTGTTTTGATTTTGATTTCATAAGAAAATGGAAAACTGTTCTGATTGATTGTCTTTTTCCAATATGAAAAGGAGGAATTTTCAAGAGACTCACCTACCTCATTCATTTTATTTGTTTGTTTGTTTATTTCGCGATTTTTCTTTGGTTTTTGTTTTTTTCAGATCAGATATGGAAATTATTTTGATTTCTTTTCATATACATGTGTATATTATATGTTATTTTATTACTCAAGCTAATCTATATATATATATATGTACATGTATTTTTATATTGTTGGTTTTGTTTTTACCTTTTGGGAAACAATGTTTGCTAAATTATTATTCATTTTCCTTAAAGAACTGAACATTATCCACCTGAAGGCGATCTCTCAAGAATAATTCTATTCAGTTTTCATTCTGGTTCCTTATATTGAGTACGATACACAAGAGAGATCAATTGATGCCCTTAAGGTAGTAAGGACCCAAGCAATGTGACTCCTTACAAACTCAATAACAAACAAAAAAAAAACCACCACCGCACAAACAAATCAAGCAAAGAAACAAAGACACATCAGAAACGAGATTAAAATAAAATCAGAAAAAAAAGGAAAGAAAAAATTATATTGTATACGAAACCGAATCAAAAGTGTTTTTGAGTATTTGAGAGTTTCTGTTCGATGATAGACGGATTCATAAAAATCAACTCGAAAAAATTACATTTTTTTTTTAAATTAAACTTAATAATGTTCGTATTGAAAAATAAATAATAATTTTAAATAAAAAATATATAATTTTTTCTATAAACTGTGATGGAAAATAAGTGTTTATTGTGCGGATAAAAATTTTAAAAAATAAGGTAAGAAAAACCAAAGAAAAATCGAAAGTGAAATTTATAAATTATTGGTTTTAAAAATTAAAAATTTATAAAATAATTTTTAAAAATAAAATGTCGCAGTAAATATCATATAAAAACAATCAAAATAAATTAAAATTTAAAAAACAAGCTTACAAATTTTTAGTTATCGTCTAAAAGTATGCAATTTTATATTAAAATTATGCTTTTAAAACTATTTTTTGTTTTGCCTAAAACGATGCAATTTTTTATCTACTTACTTTAATACATAATTTGATATTTTATAAATTACTCTGGAATTAATTAATTTTTAAAATTTTTTTTTAAATAAAATAAAAATTCATAAATACTTTTACAAACAAAAAAAGGAACAAATGAAATTTCTTATTGCTAAAATCATTTTTAATACAATAATTTGTTTTAATGAAATTTTTTGATCTACATAAAAAAATAAATGGTATTTATGAATGTTTATGATTAACAAAACAATAAATACTAAATTATTATTTGCATTAATTTTGTATTAATACAAGTATATTTCATTTATTTCATGATTTATATTTTTATAAATTCTGAATTAATTACAAAAATATGTTAGTTTTTTGTTAACACATCAATTTTTGCTTTTTACTGCAATATAATATTATTTCTTTAATATTTTTCTTAATGTAAAATCAAATACAAAACGAATGAAGATTCATTTCACTTAAATACTATCATATTAGAAGTTATATCGTACACATTTATCATGTCGTTAACTTTATGTGCGATGACTGATGTGTAAGATAAAGAAATGGGTCGAATTACTTTCCTCCTTTCTTTTTCTGTTATATGGGTAAAATAACACAATACACAAAACTACACTATCCCAAAAAAGGATCTCTTTGACAAAAGGTGATGATTATAATAAAAAGATTTCCTTTAGATTAGAATTAAATTTTGATTAAGATTCAGAAATTTTACAATGAAAATATTAAATTGAAAGTGTCGATATTTTGATATTTTAAAACTTTGAAATGAATTAAGAGAGTTGATAATAAGAATAATATCCTTATTTAAGTTGTAGGTGAAAGAATTGAAGTTTCAATTTCACAATGTCTCAATTTCCAGTTCGATAAGAAGTGTTTATACACATTTTTTGCTCTTAACGAATCATTTTTAACGTTGGTGTGCTATAAATCAAATTTTCGAAATATAGATTTTATAATTCTTAACTAATTTCTACAATAAAATTAAAAAATTCAAAAATTCTTTCTAAATTTAAAAAAAAAGTAAAAACTACGAAAAGAAAAACTGAACTGAAAAGTTACAAATTTATACCAAATCAAAGCTTTCAAATTGGCTTGTGATATATGGAAGAAAGTTTTTCATATTGTTTAGAGGTATTTTAGAATATATCAAGTGAATTTTCATTGTTTCTAAGATCGTCCGGGAAAATTTATAGTATTTTTATTTATTCGTAAATCTCTTCTTTTCAAAATCACAGATATTGTATTTGAATTGTATTCCTGACCTGAAACTAGGACTTATATCCCATCATATATACATTTGCTTCACACATAAATTCTCAAAAATAAAAGTCACGTTTCTATTACAATAAATAGGCATATCAAAATCGAAAATTGATCTTTATATTGTTTGTGAATAAACATTTGTGTTTTTTTTTTCTCTCTATTTTCTAGTATAGTAAAATCTGAAAATGTGTAGCCGGTATTCTTTAAACGCATTCTCCAAATCCTAAATCCTAAATTCACATCGAAAAAAAACTATAGACTTTTTATTTTCATACTTAAATTTTTGCGCCGACTCTGCAGTTATAATATTCTTTGAACTTGCTTCATCCAAAAAGATCTGTATAGAATTCTTGCTTTTTTTTTTATTATTTTCAATATAATATGATGAAATCCTGCGTCTGTAGGATCCTTATTTTATGTATGTATGTATTAGATGTAACTTTCAAGGGCATATTTATGCGCTTTTTGTTGGCGTATGCGTGGGTTATCATTCTAATATGATACATACTAGTCGCATTTTATATTCTCCAGTTCAATGGGGGGTCCTTTTATTAGAATATATATATATATATATATGTAAAAAATTTTACTCGTCACGTTATATTCAATGTATTATACTCTCAGTGTTCGCCCACCCCCAACCGTGTTTTTATTTAGAAAATTTTCTTGATTTGATTTAATTTTCATCATACAGATTTGAGGAAATATTTTACACTTGTGTTTCAGTTTCACTCCCTATCAACTGTTTTTTATTTTATTTTTTTATTCTATATATACATTTGTTTCTTAAATCTTAAATATTTCTTTATGCCCTTAACATTGTTGTATTTTATTATTTGGAATATTGAAAATTCAAAATCTGTTTTATCAAAACGATAAAAAAGAAAAGGAAATTTCATTATTTCAATATACAGAAAATCTTTACAAAAGGTATACGAAGAATTCTGTTTTATTATTTTACAATGATTTATAGATTTTGTTGGACAAATTAATATTTTAACAGATTTGATTTTATCGAAGAGCTTGAAATAATTCTAAAATTATTTTAAAATATATATAAAAGTTTTTTAAATTTAAATTTTATATTAACACTTAATAGTATTCAAAATATCTAAAAATATTTTTAATATAAAATAGAATAATTTATTGAAGAATCAATAAAAAATGTTTTTTTATTTTTAAAAAGAATAACAAATTGTTTTTTTGTATGTGATCTCAGATAATAAAAGAACTAAAACCAAAAACGAAAGAAAACTTTCTAAAAGCTTGTCATTTTTTTGTTTAGAAGACCTTTTTCTGAAGGTTTTCTAATATCAGAAAAAGATTTCATTACATTATTCATGTGATTCAGATCTTTCAAGTTACAATATTAATCGGCAAAATAAAGCTTAACTACTATGGATTGACCAGTTCTTTGCACGTATATATGTATATCTATTTATATATATTTTAAAATATTCAGATAAATATTTATTTGGTACTTTGAGGGCGTAGATATAATTCTTATTTCTAAAAGAATAGAAAATCCAGTCTGAAGCTTTTTTCTGTATGTTTTTTTCTTCTTCTTTGAACTCGTTAAGGTCCAAATTACAAATTCATACTTATTAAGAATACAGTCAAATCTATCTAAAATGGAAACGACTTAACCGTGATTGATTTATCCAAAAACAAGGTATCAGAAAAATGTATCTTCTTACAAAAATTTTTGACTTATTCTAAATATGATTTAACCGGTAAATAGAGTAAAGAATAAATACATAACAGAATAAAGTTAAAAACTCACAAATATTTTTAATTTAGCTCAAACCGATAAAGCTTTTGAGAGTTTGAAATGTAAGTTTAAAGAGACAGAAGATACTAGAATTATAGCGTTTACATGATCTAATTGAAGTCGGCTTCAATCTAAAATTCATCCATATTTAAACCGGATTGAATTCAATCCGATTTGAGTCGATCCGATCACAAACATTTTTCTGATCGGCTTGAAATTTGCATGTAAGCCCAGCTCGACTTCAAATCGACTTGAAAATTTAAATTGTAGTATGAAATCTAGCATAGAAAATAGAAATTTGTTTGCAAGCATATTGCAATTTGAGATTGATTTCAAGTCGATTTCAAGTCAATCTTTTAATTTGGTAAAGATAAAAAACCCGGTTTGAATTTCAAGTCGGTCTCAAGTCAAGTTTGAAGTCGTAAATGTACCAAATTCTAGAAAATGATTTATTAGGAATAAGATATAATAAGATATAAAATGGACTTGATTTTCGAAAAATACTAAAACTAAATAATTTGATAAAATTATTTATTATTAGTATAAAATCTCTAAAACTTGGATCATTTACCCTATTCTAGAAAACTAGAAATTCTTAAAACAAGTTTATTTCTAAAATGCAAGAATAAAATAAAATTTAATATTATTTCAATCGATTGTAGAGTCTATTTATCCTTGTACAGAAAGTTCATCAGTAAAGAAGCACACAATCTTCTATACGAGTAATTTGATAGAGTTTTATTATCATAAGAATAGAGTTTTTCATCTTTTCATTAAAAGATGATTCAAACTTTTCTTGTCGAGCAGTTCTGAAGTGGAATTAAACTTCCCTTTTTTTTTTTAACAGCTAGAAAAGATATAAATGTGAAAAGTTAAGTATATATTTAGGAAGAGTGAATTTTTACGATAAATTTATTACCTGTAATCAGTTTGTTCATTCAATTTAATAAGATTTATAGTTGAATGAATCGAAATTCTTTTCATATTTATTTTAGATTACTTAAGAGAAATTAATTCCATTTCCAATCATATATATATTTTTTAAAGATATATTATTAGCAGATTTTAGGAAAGTTTGGATATGAGTCGAAAACATAACTAAATATTTAGGAAAGATTATTATTAGATTAGAGTTAGCCCAAGCACAAATGGTTGACTATGTGTTTTAAGTTTCCTTAAGTTGATTTTTTTTAAAAAATATTTTTATCATTTAAGAATAATTTAACTTAAGCCAAATTAGGTATATGCAAAACTGAAAAATTGGTTAAATTATAAAGAGTTAAGTCGCACAGTTTTCGCTGTTTCGCAATATTTTATACAATATAATACGAGAGTGTGTATATTGTAGGACTTTTAGGCGTAAAAGAAAATCGGATTGAATAGTTTACAAGAAGTACGTATAATAAACCTGGAAATTGTAATTTTAACTTCAATTGTACGCCATTATGTTAAACCAACCTTAATTAAAATGTTACTTTGACAATATCAAGATATTTTCATATACTTTCAAAATTTTGTTAGAAGAATAACAACGTCACAGTTTTGACGTCCATAAACCGCGCGTGTCTCGAAGACATAATTCATAGGAACAGCTGTATCTTTGAAAATTTTGAATATTTTGAATACAAAAAATCTTTATGAGATATATAATTTAAAGTGTGTATGATATAATTAAAAAAATAAACATTGAACATTATAATTTGTCGAGTAAACAATTCCAACATTATTGGTAGGTGTATCACCTTAAGGCAAACCTATTCTTTATCATGAGTTTTACTTCGAAAAAGAAAAGAAAAATCAAGTACACAAGACTTATAATGGTTGCATGGCCAAAGGCTTTTATACATTTTCTTTATACACCACATTTTTGTATGTATTGTAAAAATAGTAGAAAATAAATCTTGAGTTTGTCAGCGCGTAAGTAAATACATTTTAGATCAAGATCTTATTCCAGTAAAGGATACAGAAAAATTATCCAATGAACACATACCCATATCTACTTTCATGATAATCGTTAACTAAATTAAATTGAAAATAATCAACATTTTCGAATACATATTTCAAGAATCTTTATGAGTTCAAGTCTTTATGATTCCAAAAAAAAAAGAAAGAAAAAAAATTCTTATCTCTTTTATACAAAATTAGATGACATCTTCAATAAAGCGGAAATTACCGACTGACTTGTATTGCATTCAACAGGTCTATAAATTTTAAGAACCCATATAAACATTTATTTTACGATCCAGTTTAACAAAATGAATATACTACTAAAAGCTTGCGAGAGCTTATATAAATTTTACGAAATATGCAAAGGCACGATTTAATATTGAAACACGAAAAATGTATAAAAGAAAATTTAATCAATATTTTGATATTTTCAGGTTTTAACCCAGCCAAATATACACCATAATTTCCATATATATATATATTTTCAGATGATAATGATTATATGGTCGATTCCCGTTGGACAATACGAGTATAAGGGAAAAATCCCAGACTATTTTTAGAGCTCGCTTCTTTTTTGTACTGTTTTGTAAATCTTTTGAAGTCGATCTTTTTCTATATAATATGATATTATCTAAGTATTTTCTAATAAAAGTTTAATACTCTTGTTTTATAAGACAAAATCAATATCTAATAATCTTGTAGCCTGTTATCTGTTTGATTGGTTTGCCTGTTGCTTGATTGAATCTATATAGAAAACTTTTCTTATAGAATTTTCATTTAACACCATTAAAACTGAAACAAATAAAAAAAGGGGTTTTTATTTTGTGAATAAAAATGATCCACCATTGTAGAATTTTCGTCCATGATAAATGTGTATGATAAAAAATTTTCAAAATAATATCTAAAACCATTCCCTGTTCATCAGGAATTGTTCTTTTTCGTATAGGAAAATAGAAAAAAAATCACAGTGTTGATGAGGTATATGATGGTGGTGTGCTATTCGCCCTCTGTTGAATTATTTTATCTGGAACACCCAGATTTAATTTCAAACTGAAGGTCGAAAATATATATATATAAACTGAATTAGGGAAATATTTTTACTCCCTTTTGAATGCTATTTTGAATGTTGAATTTTATCTGGGGAAAATCAATATAGTTGTTCTAGTATGCTTAAATATGGTACATTGTTGATATTCTTGTAAAAATTTTTAACCCTTTTAGACCGAAAAAAAAAACCATTTATAAATTTATTACTCGAATAAATTTTTGTTACACGATTTTTATAGGAAATGTTTGATAAGAATTTTATATTTTTATTTTAAAAATCGATTGAAAATGTTATTTTTAATTTATACTTAAAAAAAAGAAAAATATTTTAGTTTAGAACTATACTACACTTTTATCTACATACATAGTTTTACATTAATTGCTAATTTAAGTCTTAAATATTTAATTAGTGCCCTTACAAACGATAAGGATCCATATTATCACGAGATTGCGCTATTAAGTTTAGCCTAAACTATTAAGTATTTTGTTCTTCGATATTACCAGCACTAGCTGCCACTATCTTTTCAAATATGTGCCTATTATCCTATCTATAAGTGTCTTCTAATTAGTAATTTTTCATTCTACAATAGGAGATTGAAATAGTCAATAGAATATTGATATCTAGTTTCGTAATTCGATACTAAATAAAGAACATTCTAAAATTACTTTCATATGTATCAAAATCGATTTATTCATAGAATCGATTACCATTTTCTTTTGCACGTAATAAAAAAAAAAGAAGAATCATGAGAAGACTATGAAATATATTTATTAATTAACTTTATACAATTTGTTTTGATTTAAAATTTACATTATTAAAAATGTGAACGGATTTCCCATCTTTTATGAAAGGTAAACTTTATGATAATAATATAAGTTGATTACACGTTGTTATATAGAACTGTCTATAACTTTTAAAACAACACTAACCTGTCATATTAAATTAAATGTAAAACTCAAACCTTAGAAAGACTGAAAAGAAAAATGACTATAACAACAGATTCAGTTGAAATGGTACGCCTGAATAAAACCACCCACAAAACATTTTTTGGGCTTGAAATTATTCAAAATCTAAAGTAATGAAACACGTACTATGGAACCATAATGAGAAATCTTGTTAATTACGTCTTGTTATGTTTAACAACAAGAAAAAACAAGGTTGATGAAGAACACCACCACTAACGAAATTTTTATTAGCCCGTGCCATTTACTGTTCACGAAATTGTGCATTTATAATTCATGATAATAATATTTAAGAATGGCAATTGACTTAAACGGCAGGACTTCGACTGATGAAATAGTTAGCCAGCATAATAATCAATAATCTTTTCATTTAATTAAGAAATTCTTGAAGAAGATTTTTGGATGATATTGTTTCTTCATAATAGGACTTGAAAATTGTATACTTAAGTTTTTAAGGAAGGAGATTAATACTTTAACTACTTTTGTAAATAACAATGAATAAATAACGTACTATAAATTCAATAATGTTAATTATTGGTAGAAATATGTAAGAGGTTTGATCATGAAGTAATGAGAATAATTTTTTTGGGTATGATTTGACTAGAAAAAGGGAGAATAGTTTTATTCAAGTTAAACGCAAGGTAATGAAGGGTCAAAGGTAATCGCTAATAAAAAAATATTGCAGATTTAGTCAGAAAGACAAAAAAAAATTTAAATATCTTTTATACGCAAAGATCCGGCGTATACGATTAAGCTATACGCAGTGGGCTGCAAACAACTTAATTCTGTGAATTCTGGACGGTTTGGTCTGTTGAGATAGATGAACGTAACTAGTTGTATTAGCATTTTATGAAAGTAATAAAAATAAACACTTTATATTCATAAAAAAAATACGGCAAACCTAGTGGCCCTATTATAAATACTTCCATCGTTTAACATATAATTTCTTAATGAGAAATTACCAATTATTCAGGTGCATAGTTCTATTTTAATTACAATTGTTTTTATAGTCTATAATCAAATTGATGTACATTTTGAATCGAAAATCGATGGTTATTATATAAAGACAAAACAATTAAAAAATAACCATTCACAAATTGAATTCAATAAATTCTACTTGTACAGAAGAAAAACCGATTATAATTTCCCATTCCAAAAATAGAATATCAATTGAAAATCTATTAAGTTTTAATATGACAAAATGTATTAATGACGTTGGGCTGTCACTAATTACAATATAGCAGGGACGAGGATTCCATATATTGAAAGGAGGAATGAGTACTTCCGTAGAAAAATTCAATTAGAAAAATTAAAATTCAATTTTATTTATTCATTAACTGAATGCGTGGAACAAAAAATAATTTTATTACGCCTGAAAATATGCAAATTTTGGGAAAATGCATGAATTTTTGAAAATTTTTGAAAATTTTCCAATTTTATATTTAATACTTTTGAAGAAACGAATATGTCTATACAAGAAATATTTATAGTATCTGTATGTTTGGAAAATTCTCTTTTATTTCAATTATTATTAATATTCATCGCAAATGTTGTGCTCGTACAGCCACACATACATTTTTTTATTCATAAAAATGGTTAAATTTGAATAAAATATTTTCCATATAGTACAAAATACATATATAGAGAAAGTAACAGCTGCCCCCATTTAAATGAAATTAGTTCTCATTCTTGGTAATATAGTTATACATTTTTTAAGGACAAAATATGTTTCATACTTTATTTTTGGGATACGAAATAATAAAATTATAGACCACTTTGCAATTTGCTTATTTTGAGATTTCCCTTGGATAAACGACCTTCCATAGTTACCATTCAACATATTCTAAATTTAATCACATATCTTTTATCCCTTTTTAAGGATTCATTAAATTACATTTAAAAATTCTTTGAGTCAGCAAAATTACTAAATAGAATTGGAATTGATGGAAATTCTTTGATACGGGATTTTATCCTTTAAATAGTTTTAGATGTCAGCGTGTGGCACGTTTAACGTTATACCCAAAAAAGGTTGTCTATGAAATTTTGTGAAAAGATTTCTACTGTTTTTTCAAATGCACAATTTTTTCAAGCAGTCTTTGTATAAGTTCATAACCAACCACTATTTAAAAAAAAAAATACGTAAAAAAACTTAGTAATCGAGTTTTAAAAATTCATTCGTAAATTTGACATTTAATTAATATTCGCTTTTCTTTTTGTGTGTTTCGAAATTTTTTAGGACAATCAAATTTTAAGGGATAAAATGCGCCGAGCCTCTTTTACGCCAATCTTTAATATCAGCAATCAAGAACCATTGATTGTTGTTGAAGAGTCGAATACTGGAGAAGAAGACGAACCAAAAGAAGAAAAAAAATCCCAAAGTGATTCATCCGATTCCGAATCACCGGTTAATCCATTTCTGCTATCACCATTTCCGGATCCACAACAAAGAAGAAAACATTCTTTGCCATCATTACAAATAACCGAAGGTATAACAGCAAGCCAAGTACGTCGCCTATCGGAAGCTGGTGCCGAAAGTAGTACATTAAGTTGTAAGGAAGTGGAATTTTTGGCAACACTTTCACAACAAACCATACCAGCCTCTGGTGGTAGACGACATTCGATTGTGACAATTTCTCCGGTTCCAACATCATTATTTGGTAGAAATCGACGAGAATCAGTTGCTGGTATTCCAACTAGGTGAGATTTTATAAACGAAGAAAAAAAAACTACAATTTGATAAATAAAGATAAATATTAATTTTTTTTTATCGATTTTTTTCATTTTTATATTTTTTAATAAAGTCGTCGTGGTAGCGGTTTTCAAGGACCTCCCTTGACTGAACATAGGGGAAGCGTTCATAATTTGCAACTAGATATTATGGACGGAATTGTACAGGCACGAAAAACTACCAGATCTGGTAGTGGAATATGGTCACCAGGGAACGAGAATAAAGTACAAGTTCAAACATAAAACAAAGGCTGACATGGATTAGCGCTGGTAGCAAGCCATGATTTAGCACATAAAAATATTATTATTATTTTTAATAAAAAATATAAAAGTCTTTGAATAAAATTTTTTGTAAATGTTTACAAATAATCTTCTTGGGATAAATTGTTATAATAACTTTTTTTTTTAAATAAAAAAAAAAAGGTAATTGCCAAAAATTACATATTTATTATTTTCAAATTCCATGTTTTGGTTTCATAAAAATTCCAAAGTTGTTATTAGTTTGTTTTATTTTTTAATTCATCATAATTTAAGGCCCATATGCTGAAGAAGATAAGCGAGCTTTAAAATTTAAAATTCAGGCTGGATGCTTGGATTGTATTTTGGTCTTTAACATTTCTTCAGCATGTGGTCCTACAATTTTTTTATTCATTCGATTTCAATTTATATCTTTTCCATAATAAACATTTATTATTTTGATTTATTATATCAAGCTAATTATTAGGTTGGTTAAAAAGTTTAGTTGTTTTCTGAAAAAATCTATGCAGAAAAATTATAAACTAACAAAACTAATGGCGTTTTCGTTTCTCGAAAAGAAATTTGAATTTTGTACAATTTTTCCGGACAGGTCGGATTTTTTCGTTAATTCCTCATGAAAAATGTTAACTTCTCAAAATTATCGTATTCAATTTTAAGAAAATGTTGACCAAAAATGAGGGAATATCTGCATTTTTTTTTTGACGATGCAAGAAAGTGTGAGCCTGAAATCATGACGTTAAATGTCAAATGGTAGTAAAAATAACACCTCATTACGGATGGATTACAATCATGGTTAAAAAAACAAAAGTTGAATTTTTTTCGTTCTTTTCTTAATTCAAAAAAGAGCAAAACTAAACCGAAAAATGTGGATACATTAAAATTTTGCATTTTTGGGCCAGAAACGTGTGAGAAATGAAAACGTCATAATTATTTGTTTGTGTTTAATTATATAACTATGTTTTACATTTTAAATTCTAAATAAAGAATAGTAAAATAAAAAACTTTAAACTTTAAATTAAGTTAAGTTAAGTTAAGTAAATTTGTTCACTTCAATTTTAAGTTTCATTGGCAAATAAGTACGTAACTTAAAGCTTTTGGCAATGATTTCGGAAATGTAGCTTAGAGTTTGAATATCAGACAACGCACTTTAAAGTAAAAACTTAAGTCATTTTTCCATGTTAAAATTGATCAACTTTTTGTTGTGAATAACAAAATGATTTTCATATCTTTTTTTGAATCTTTTTGTGTTACGGTAATTTAACTATTCATACTATGGATCCGATTTTATATTAAAAGTGTTTTGAATAATTCTGCGTTATTCGTGATTCACAAATAAACATGAATTTTATTAGTAAATGCAATCAAACTTTTTGACCAACAGCAAATAATTTATAAAACAAATTTTCAAGTTTAATACTGGAAAAAAATTTAATTTCGATATTTTCCTATTTTTTCAGCTAAAATAAACCAGGAATTGACCTTTTAGCAAATAACAATCATTTGACGTTAACATTAACACAAAATAACATAAAATTCAACTGAAACTGAAAGCCTTTTTAAGTCAACACTTTTTAATAACATTAGTTTTATGATTATTTGTTTTATTTTCGTTATTTTTTTTTTTATTTTTTATATAAAAAATAAAAACACAGAAACATATTGATGTTCCTAAATACACAAATTTTACTGGAATATAATAATTAAAACCGAAGAAAATACCAAAAATAATTAACTAATTACACATTCTTGTCACTTAAGGCTATTTGTTTCTAGGATGTTGTCGTATCATTTTATATAATAATTGTTAAAAATTAATTGCTCTTTTTTCAAAATTAAAAATTATAAGTTTTTATATAAATTAGAAAATTTCTTGAGCACTTAGTTCCGCTGTCACTACTCTAGTATTTCCATATTGTGAGTGACTGCTAAGATAATCAAAGGAAAATCTTCTTAACAAAACCAAAAAAAACCAAAAAAAAAAAAACAAAAAAAAAATTATATACTTCCATAATATTTATTGTTGTTGTAAATATAGATAATTAACATTTTAAGTTCATTAAAAAAAAATAAAGAAATAAAAATTTAAAAACTATATATATATATATGAAAAGTCAAAATTAATTCAGAATAAAATATAAAAAATCAAAAAAAAAAAATCAAATAAAAAACCAAAAAAATATTTTCGAAATTTAAATAATGTGTAATATTTTATTAGAAAAAATCAAAAATGTAAAACTATTTAAATATATAAAAACAAAAAAATGCAATATAATTATTATAATAGATATATATATAAAAAAAACCAGTAAAGTTTAAATGTATTTCTAAAAATTGTTTGTTTTTTTCGTTTTAATTTTCTTTTTATTTTTTTGGAATTTTATTAAAAAAGTTAACTGTTCAATAAAAAAAAAAATAACATAATTATGTGTCATGTATGCCTTCCCAAAAGTCCTATTCCATTTGCATATGCATAGTCAAAGTATAAGTAATTATAAAGAACCCAAAACTAGCGAATAAATTATTACACCAATCAGAACAATGTGGTATAAAAAAACCAAAATAAAATTCACGTGGGAATAAGTGCAAAAGAGCAAGACAACTAGTCTAAGGCAAAATGTATCAGGAAGAGCGAAAATGAAATTTTGTTGACTTAACAAACTCTTAAAACTCCTATTTTTTTCAAGTTGTGCGTTGGTATATAAATTTCATCATGTATTTGTTTGTTTACCATTTGATATTGTAAACTTAAATCATATTTCTATGGTACAATGTTATCAGTGGATAGACAATTTGGTGGAAATTTTTCTCCCTTACTCTAGTACATTCCCGAAATCGGTAAAAATTTCGGCACAACAACAGGGATAAGAAGTTGGGGTACTTTATATTTATTCATATTAGTTCCATGGAAATTTTGCTCTACCCATTTAACATATTTACTTTTAAACCGCTCAAAATATTCACTAAGTGACGACGTTTCGGATCATGGTATTTTGATTGGAATAAAATAACACTACTAAAAATAATAGTACATAACAGAACTCGCATTTCAAATAAATATCTATAGTTGTAACGCTGAAGTAGTATTTAACTAATATGAGAGTAATTTATGGGGATTATAAGAAAAAAATCCACTTCAAGAATAATAAACTGTTCTGCATTTAAATCTATAATATGATTATGATTTCTAAGACGTGAAAGAAGTGTTATCAATGTGTTCCGTTAAATACCCTACTACTAAGTTACAGAATTAATTTTAATACATTTTAAAATTAATTTGAAATAACGATAATACACTATTAGCAGCACATTGACTGGACAATCAACAGAAAATCAAAATAAATGGATCTATCGAATTTCTTGAGTGATTTATGGTTTTCAATTGTAAATATAGGATGAGACTGCAATGTTGTACGAATGGATGTGGAAATATCAGCAATTTGTAGCAATATTCGTGCCTTCTATTCTAATAAGAATACCATTACTTTTTCGCCCATCCAATATATAAGACCTAAATGATATATTTATAAAGTTATTTTTTTGATTAATAGTCCTTTAAGTCAACACAAAAGTTAGAAAGAAATCGTTCAACTATGTACTTAACCATGTTCATTTTTACTCATGTTGTTATTTATTTTATTACTTTTTTTTGTAACAATTCCATATAGGTATTGGGTATGGGAATTAAAAGCCAATTTTTTCTAATATATGTGGTAAATAGTATTGCTTGCATGTAACACATTTAATTTGAAGTTAAACGGTTTTCAGTAGCGAAATTTTGTTGACTAAAAAATAGGTTTTTGATTTTAGTTCCATATTTTCAAAAATAAAAAAGTTTTAAACACTTTCACCAAATGGGATGATCCTCTACGTAGACATGATCAAGGAGTCGAGATTTATTCATTATTTTGGACCCGCTTATATTGAATATAGAAGGTTAAAAAAATGGACTCCAAATGAAGTCGAAAGTACCAGAAATTGAAACTTTTTACCAAGGAAATGAAAACCATAATACAACTACCAAAATACAGTCAATTCAGTCGATCCAATTTGGACTATAAATGCACTTGAACTTAGTTTTGATTAGGTTTGGTTTCACCCTGTATCCGGCATTAGAATGGCTAAATTTGAATTTGTCTGTTTGTCTGTTTGTAACCCGAATCCCTTAAAATATGAAATTCATTTATTGAATTTGAAGGAAATTTTTCCGAAATTTCTTATTGATGATATTCCATTCAAAATAAAAACGTATATACACCGGATTTTCTTAATAAATATATTCTATTGAAATATCATTCGATATTAAAGAAGGATTATTATTAATACTCTAAATTAAGTGAGTGGAAGTCACATGAGATACAACATTCGATTAAGATGCCGTATTATTATAACAGAGTGTAATCGTTTTATGGCATAAAAAAAAAAAATATTTTTCTTATTTTTCCTCTATTAAATATTGTAATATGAGAGCTTTAAGCTTTTATACGTAATGACACAATTATGATATAATTATGATTTATAACTTAATATTTCCACAGAAAAAAAAAATCCTCTAATAGAAGATTAAACTGAATTTATCTTATTTATGTTCTTGTCTGGAAAATGTTTGAGTATATCAAGTTCAATTTTAATATGATAGGCATACAAACAAATTGAGTTAATAACAATGTCCTTCTTTAAAATGAATTGAAATATGTATATAGTATCGCACGAACAAATCATCCAACAAGCTTTATGAAAACCAGTGAATAGTAAGTATGTGATTGAGTATTAGCACAATTTATTAAAATTGATATCGATTATGCATATATTATTTAAATTTGTGAGGAAAACTTGCATACAAGACATGAATTGATTCAGATCTTAACACCCAACACCCAACACCCAAATACTCATCGCCACATTCCTGCTATAGTGGCAATGTTGCTATTAATAATATTTGCTATATAGCATATTTTGAAATATGGTAAGAAAATAGCCTATAACCGATTGAAATTATTGGAATATATTACTATTAGTTTCCTCATTAAATCAATTCACCTTTATTTAGAAGAAACATGAGGATTATATTAATTTATATTACATTTATCCTGAACATTTCCTTTATATCCGTCGAATTAAAACTAAATAAACACGTAAACTGTCATTGTCATGCCAAAAAGATATCAAATCATTTATTTATATGACACCAACGTGTATGATATATTTGGATCAAATTGTGTAGTTAAAAATATTTACCAATAAAATCCAGAAATGCAAAAATATTTGGAATTGTTTATTTTTATATGCCCTTCCTGTTTCTGTACTGAGTTTTGCTTAAAAACGATATAAATTCGAATTTACGGTATGAACAAGCAATATTTAAAATTTTATTAAAATCGGCTTATGGATTATAACAGCGGATGGACGTACACAAAATGATTATATTATATTTTGATTTACCAAAATCAAGCCTTTGATAGCATCAAATTAATTTAGATTCTCTATTATCTGAATCAAAAGCCATTAATCTATTGTCATAACTAAATTCCTTTAATGTTCCATTGACTATTAAATAACCAGAGAACTATGTTTAATAAATAGTTTTGTTTATAGTTTTATTGGTTCATATTCCATCGGCCATCGGATCTTATATGGATTGTATAGCCAATGATGATGATACCCAATTTACGGACCAATTTATCCTTTTATATGAATAATTTATTATTTAATTAATTTATTTAATAGAATTTCTAATTTCAATTTTAATTTATCACGATCATTGTTTATTTATTTTATTGTTTAAATTAATAATTCAAAATGAACAATGAAATTTAAAGAAAGAAAAAAAAGTATTGAATGAGGACCAAAAAAAAGGGTCTTGATTGGGTTTTATAGAAAGTATTCTTTAAACAAAGAAAAAGAAAAATGAAACTTTCCTAGACAAGATTTTAAGAAATGGATTTTATGTGACAACAATTTGGATCCAAAAACTGATTGAAGGATTCGACGAATACAAAATTGATTGATTATTGTTTGATTTATTTCCGTCATCCCAAAATGATTTTACTGTGATTTTCACTTTAAAAATAGGTCGGAACCGTCTGGGATTTTGTTTTACATATCAGATTTGTATTTTTTTCCGGTTATTATATTATATTTTTGTGAAAATCTATTTATGTTGAAAAGAAAATTGTTCATTGAATGTTTGGAAATATAAAAATTCAAATTAAACTTATTTTTTATAACGAATAGCCAACGATTCAATAAATACTTCATAAATACTTATAACTGCATGATTTGTACAAATTTATGTATTTCGAGAAATGTTATGGTTTTTTGTTTGTAAATATAGTAAAACTGTTCAAAAGGCGATTTCGTATATAAATTTAGATCTAAAGTTATTATTACAAACTTTAAAGAATCTAAGAATTTAAAATTTTAGACAATTAGAAATGTACAGAATAAAAACTAAACTACTGTAACTTTTCAACAAAGAACTGATATTCTGTAAAAGTTACAAACTGCGTCCAAATTAAGGATATTTACAACTTCATCAGAGATTAAAAATAATACAAAATTTTCATTATTTTTCCTCACGAGCTAAATAACATAAAATATGCATTTATTGTGAGCATTAAAAAAACTAAAGGTACTTTAAGAAAAAATAAACATTTAATTAAATTCTCACTTAAATAAATAAATGTGCAATATTTTTCCACTAGTTAGTATAAATTCTTAAGTGGGGCTAGAGAGCGGAGTATAGCGAACGGATCGAAACAAAACGGAGCGTAGTAAGCATCCATGAGGTCACACTAGTAATACTTTTCTATTAATTTGTATATTGGCCGGAAACCGTGTAGCATTATGCATATTACTCTGGAAATGTAATAAATGAATTAATAGATATCACTTTACCCGGTCATTTTGTCCATGATACATATTGTCCGGGCACTATTAATCATATTGACTAGTATATATCTATATAAATATATTGTATATCAACTTATATAACCACTAATTTAACTAAAATAAGTTATATATTTAAAAGAGGGATCACTGGGATGTAGACGTTTGCTTTTAGGCGTATCGAATAAATAAGCATTTCCATGGTTAAAATAATATTAAATTAATATATAATAATAGAAAAATTAACAAATATCGATACACTGTTCCGTAGTTTATAGACCCTCGTTGCTAATACTGGCGTGGGATTAGGTGTAGGGATTCGATGCCTGGTCCTGGCTGCTAAAATTTCTTATTTATTTATTGCCTCGAACTATATTTTTCTGAGAAATTAAATGCACAATTTATTTTGATATTTTAAAATGTTTCGAAGAATCGCTTGTTAAACAGCCAATTAATTAAGAATTTCTTTGTTTTCCTTTTAAACACTATTTAAAGAAAAGTATTTACTTGAATATAATTAACAAATAATTATGTCAAACACAAGAAAAAGTATCTTATGTCATTTATTTAATTTTCGAGAACAAATAATTACGAATATACTTTTTCTTTTAAGGTAAGGTATTAAAAATTCTCAAGTTTAAGCATACAAAATACTCTACTACACAATATAGTAATGAGGAAAACTTTGGTACATGATGAAAACCAAAAAGAGAAGTGTACAAAAAAAAAAATACTTAAAAAAAAAATTATCCGTTAATTAACTTTTTCATTTATTTTTCTTTTTTTTTGAAAGACAAAAGTGCAAAAAAAAAATGAAAAACTTCTTATCCACAGTGTCTGTAGGATTCTTGGCTTAAGGCGAATAAGAAAAGGGGTTTATTATGGTTCAAAGTTTAGGAATTTCGGTTTATTATTATTTTTTTTTCTCTTTGTTAGCTTTTTTTTTCATGTCCAATAATGGCTTTAAGAAGAAAAAAAAGTTTTTGTATTTGGGTACAAAATGGAAATACAATGTTTACCCATAAAAGAAATATAGAAATACTCATGTTAGATATATATTTTCAGGTAAATCCTTACGATATACTATTTTCCAGGAAAAAAAGAGTGTTATATAATGTCCGGAAAGAAATAAAAAAAAACAAAAAACAAGAAAGCCACTTTCCTTTTTATACACGTGATATGACTTTGGTGGGCAATAAATTGATCCCTTTAGGTGAAATACTATGTATTTACCACAAAAACTTTCTAGTGGCCAATATAGAAAACATTTTTGTTTCATATGTTTTGAATACTGAATAAGGAAAACAAAAATTCAAATAAAATCCATCTAATAGAGATATTTCTATCAAGAGACACATGAAGTATTGAATATGTTAACTGTTTTGTAAAATAGTCAAAAAAATTTCCTATCCTATTTTCTGGAAATATACGTGCTAGAAAAGTAAAAGTATCTAGAAAATGAATACCTGATAAACACATAATACCGATTTCATATAATGATTATTTCAACAATAAAACTCGGATATACTTATTTGGAGGAATGTGTAAACGATAAGTGTTTCATCAATTATGAAAATGATTATTGTTATTATTATTATCACATTTGAAATATAAATTTTAATTGGATCTATTCAAGGTGAAAAAATGTATACATCGTTTATGTAACTAACTGGAAAACATGTGTTTTCATCCATGCATTAGACCCGTAACTAACATAGGGCTAGGGTGGGCTGTTTCCACCCCTAGGATTTGCGGGCTTCCGTAAGAAAATTTGAAGAATATTATTGCGTTTTTAATCAATGGACTCCTAACCCAGCAAAAAACTTTTTTTATTTGGCTTTATACTTAAATTTTCAGCAGCTATTCTCACTCGGACAATTTTGCTAGAATAAGTTTCAGATTTCTAATAAATGTTGTCAGGAATTACATAAGTTGTTTCATGTTGATGAATACATAAAGATTTCAAAAGTTCTGAAACAGCAGCGATACGTCACAACGAATTTGTTTCCAATTTTATATACGTCGCATTCGATGAACTTATTTATAGGCGTTCTGAATACAATATCGATCACGTAATAGTTTCAGGAAGTTTATGAAAATAAATTTTTAGGTAACAAGGGGGTTAGGTCAGGCTATTTTCAATCGTTATACATAGTCTAATGATTTGTTGAAATAGAAGGTAAAAATGTCTTTAAATTTATTAAATTTTTCGTCATATACACTCAAGCAAAATACATCATTTTTTTTGGTTTGAATCAACTATTTTTGCCAATTATTCTCATCTAATAATGAAATAATAAATTAAAGAGTCTCAATATAGTCAAGATGAGGATCGATGAAAGAACATATTAAAAAACAACAAAAAATAAAGAATTTTTCCAATCATTACTAGGTGGGGTGAAAAGTAACCTCCTTGACCGCCAGAATGCACTGCTACTGCAAAAAAAGTTATGGTGCATTGAAGCCCGTTCATATTTAGGCAGACATGCCAAATTTCAGTGCGATACTTTCTTTAGTTTTGTTTTTACAGCCGATTGTTGTTGACGTGTTTGGCATCACGATTTTCGTTCTATCATAGAACATTATTTTTTGAGAGGCAAAACGGCGAAGGAAACAAAAGAAAAGTTGGATAAATATTATGGGGCTAACTCTCCGTCAGATTACATCGTCAAATATTGGTTTCGAGAGTTTCGTGGTGGCCGCAACTCCACTACCGATCAAGTCCGCAGCGGCAGGCCCTCCAATGCGGTTACAGAGGATTGTCATGGCATACTCATCGTGGACTACCTCGAAAAAGGAAAAACTATCAACAGCGAGTATTACTGTGCATTATTGGAGCGATTGAAGGCCGAAATCGCTGCAAAACGGCCTCACATGAAGCGAAAAAAAATTTTTCATTCCCAAGGAGGTTACTTTTCAACCCACCTAGTATATAAATCCTAATCAAAGGATATTTAAGGCATTAAAAGAAGGGATTAACTTTTTCCAAATTTTTATTTTATAGCAAGAAATCACACTTTAGTAGTATACTCTGGGAAACTCTTAAAAATGGAACTTATGAATTACTCATCTTAATCAATTTTATATGATTATTCCCTTTAAGAATATTATGACTGTATATTTTTTACTATCCAAACTGGAGTACTAACAATCTGTTCGTCCTTCATTTAATATAAATTACGTTATAATATTTTCAATTCGAAAGAAATAGTAAAGTCTGAATAAAATGTTCTATAAATCTACAATTCGCATCAAGATTACACAAAATTCAAATCAATCATGTTTCAATAATCTTATTTACTCTTCTATTGCTATAGAATGGATATTGTTCTTGGTTATGTCCTTGCCTTCATAAAAGTTATATTTCATTCTTTTGCGATGACATATTTTGCATTTTAATGCAAAATATAAATTCTATCCTCGACAAAAGAATTTATGCATTCATATTTATGTTATCTTATCTATGAAAGAAAAAAAAAAGAATATGAAAATAAAAACAACATTTTATAGAAAAAGACATTAGAATACACAAATCTAGAGTATATGAAAAAATCCGTAAAAAAGAAAAAATGGCAACGACATATACGTTCAACAAGTTACTTTTGTCCTTGTTCCACTTTTCCCTATCAAAATATATCTTCCAGGAGAATGAAAAATCATTTTTCTGGGAGAAATTTCAATTCTGAATCTACACAAATTTTTTTCTCCCGACATTAATTTAGTCCCTGACTTTGAATAATAATTATAATTGTAGTCGTGCAAAGGCACACACCAATAAATTTTTGTCGACCAATCAATTGAAAGGACATCGGGGAATAAAATGAGAATTTTTATACATATGAAGAAAATTTAGATTTTCTCATTTTATTTCCTTCCAAAAAAAAAAAAAATAGTATAACGAAATTAAATCAAAAACGAAATTTTTGGATAATTTCCTTTAAAATTCATGCGCTTTATAAAAGAAACAAAAAAGGAACAAAATAAATTTTCCAATTTTCCAAGTTTTGGCGACAAATTTTGGACAAAAATTTTCATGAATATCCTTTAAACGACTTTTATACACTCTGGTGTTGGGTAATAATATTAAATGAAATGAATCTATGATAAGAGTGAAATTTGCCAGTTTATTGAAGTTGGGAAATTTTTGAGATGATAAAGTGAATTACCCAAAAAAAGATAAGAAAAACAGGAAAAATTTTTCCTAACTGAAAATTGAATCCAATAATTTTGGATGCTATTTCTTTTTCAGTTAACGTGGATACTTCGTCGATATAGCATCGTCGTTATTAATCTTGATACTTAACAATATATAAAAAAAAAAAAACTGAAAAAAAACAAATTGCTTAAATCTTAAAAAAAAGCTTTAAATTTTGAAGCAAAAAAAAATTAAAACAATTAAATTTTCTTTTCCAAAAAAAGTATTTTTTTATTTTTTTAAACGTGGCGGCATAATTTAAAAGTGTTTGTGTGCGAAGTGGTTTTTAATAGTATTCCTTTTTATTTTGAAATTAAAAGAAATTTAAGAAATTTTGAAAAGAAATTTTTTGAAAAAAAAAAAAATAAAAAGAAAAATTAATAAAGAATACTAAAAGTTCAGTTTTTCTAAGAAAAAATAATTTCTTGTTATGGAATAATTATTTTCTCGAGAGGATACATCTGCAGCAAAATTTCAAAACACACAGATTTATATCTTCAAATATAAGAAAACCAACAAAAGGAAAATTTCTTTTTTGGATTTAAAACTTAAATCTCAACAACATAAAAAGTTAGTTTTATTTTCTTATGCAATTTTAATAACATAAAATTCAATTAACATTTTCTGCACAAGAAGTATAAAAGCCATAAAAAAGGATTAAGCTATTTTTATTATCATTTATTTTTAAGGAAACTTCATGGTTATTTCGTTTTTTTTTCCCTGATATTCTCGCCTGTTGCGTTTTCCAGGATATAAAATATCTAAATGAAAGTTTCCATATAGAAAAAGGGTATTTTCAACATGTTGCGCTTGTAGACCACATTAAATGCGATTTTGTATTTAATTTATTAGATTTTATTTATAACGTTTTATTTTCGAGAAATTTATTGTATTAACAGGAATTAAATGAACAAAAATTTTGGATTTATCGAATTCTTTCTATACTACTGTAATACTGTGTAGGAAAATTAAAAGGATTAAGATAAATGCGAATATATTGCCTCATAATTAATTACCATTCAGTTCAAATTGATTGGATTAAATTAAGTAATCCATAATTAGAGTCATTGGGTTAAATTGTATTAAAATATTTTTAAAAGAGAAATTTTCTTTTTTTTTCGAATTTCAACATGAAATTACAAATATTCGTTTTTGATAGGAGGATATTTATTTTTGAAAATACGTATTTATTTGGAAACTTATTTTCCTATAAAATATTTATATTTATCCAGTAAAGTCTCGATAGTTCTACAAAGTGTTCAATTAAATGAATGTAACAATTGCCGAATTTAGAGAACTTAATGGATAATACTTTTGTTAGGAATTAGCAAGGATTTAGGTTTAAATGCGCAAAAAATACACAAAGTAAATTCAAATGGAAGCAATATCTTAAATTAAAATAAATATAATATTAAAGATATTATTTTTAAAAGAGATCTCACTTAAATTTAGCATAAAATTCGAAACTTTATTTACTCGAAGACCGTAAAAAACCCAACCATAATAACGTGAACATCACTGGTGTTCGTTTTGGTTAACATCGGTAACATTGGACCATGAGAACAAGCTTAATCGCCTTTAATTTAATTTTGTAAAGGATTAAAAGTATTTACAAGTATTTTTTTTGGGATCAAATTATTATTTTTTTTTGCGATTGTCGTGTAATCGGTTTATAATCAATACGCTTCACAAATATTGCGTATTTCAATTAAAAGAAATCCTATTGAATTCAAAAGCTATTTTATTATATTTAAATTCAATATTTTCCTTCAGCTTTTTCTGGATTTGTTATTAACCTGATTTAAAGCGTTACCAATATTTTGTTGTAAAATATTTTGCGTTTTGCGAAGAGAAATTTACATTTCAAATATTGTCCTGAAAAAAAGAAGAAAGTTACGAAAGAATTTTGAGGCTAAAAAATTTAAATTTTTGAAACTTTATATGAATAACTCTAAATACTTCTCAACAAAATACATAAAAAGCAAAAAAAAAAAACTTTAAAAAGTTTTTTCTTTCTTGTATAAAACTATAGAATCAAAATTTTCAAGTTTTTTTTTTGGAATTCAAATTAAAAGTTCATACAAAAACTTCTCTTTTGAAAAATATTTTCCCCAAAAAATTTCGAAATAAAAGTCAAATTGTTCAAATTATTTGAAAAACATTTTCAAATACAAGAAAATCTAAAGAAAATCCGTAAATTAGTCCAAGATTTCAAATTCATATAAAAGGAATTATTTAAAATATAAGAAATTTCCGACTTCTTACAAAAACGTTTTTCCAATTTCCTTTGAAAATAATATAAAAAAACATGTAAAATCCATTAAAAGTAATTTTAACAATTTACACATAATAAAAAGAAAATGAAGAAAAAACCGCGAATCAGTAAAATGAAAAACCATTGAAATCTATTCAAGCGAAAGCTTTTTATTTAAGCTTCAACGAAGAAAAGTTTCTTTTGATCAAAAAAAAAAAAAAAACATTTTTATTTGTATTTATGGCGTTTTTCCTTTTTAAATTAAAATTAATTCGATACGAATTTTTATTGACTTGCGGTTTCTTCTTTTTTTTTTATTAATTATTCCCTTTTAATTATAATAATTTTTACTAATTGGTTTAAAATTGAACACGAATGAAAGGCAGAAAAAAAAGGTATTCTATAAGTTCGACCTAATAATTATGTTCGACAAGAAAATTAGGTTTTTTGTACATAAATTAGAATGTTTTTCAGCAGATTTTGATTCTCTTAAATGCTAGAAATTTAAAAGAATTTCTTATAAAATTTAGAAAAGTTAAAATGGACAATCGAAATAGTATTTCAATGGAAATTCAGAGAATATTTTTTATTCATAGACAAGATATATGTATTTTTATACCCCATTTAATAATGCCTAATCGCTCTTTTATATCTTATAAGAATATGTCCTTAATGAACTGAATATGACTGATAATGATGTACAATGCTTGTTACGATTAAATTTACATATAAATGTGAATTGTTAATGTTGAAATTTTCCGAAATGATATCAAATTTACCCGGAAAAATGGAATAATTTTCATTTAATAAATATAAAAAAATGTTATTATATTAAATATTTTGGGTCGAATTATGTAAATGCAGATAGTTATTTTCCCATGAAAAACAGATAGATGATAAATACGGAAACTTTCTATTTGCATGATGTCAATATACCTAAGAAAGGATCATTTTTCTATAATTCTACTAAAACTGTGTTGAAAATGTAAAATTAAAATAGTCCTTAGTCAGTTGTTGTAGGAATTACGAACGTATAGAATTTTCATTCCCATATATTTGTATGAAGAAATTACAACCGCAATAGACAAACCCGCGCTTTTCCTAAAATTAAACTGGATATACTTGCTTGGCAAATATTGCGAACCCTCACTAATTATATATAAAGCTAATTTATTACTTAAATTAACTAATTAAGTTTCTTCGTCCTCTTTGATAGTATAACTAACAGCTCGAAATAACTTATTGCCTCCCTCAAAGTAGGTTTACTATAGTTTTAATTTCTTCCAACGCGTTAATTGAAGAAAGGCAATTGCAATATTCATTAAAATATGAAATTATTAAGTAAATAACTTTTGAAGTGGATTTTGTGTAAAGTTTTATATATTTCTAACAAATTCAAATTGATCATGAGCTAAACCTTATTTATGAAAAGGTTATTCATTATAACAAAACGTCCCATGTCAATAATCGTTAAAAGACCCTTTTCAATATATATATAAATAAAAACCCTTAATGAAAAAGGTTAGCCACACCAAAGTCATGCGAAATTTACTTCGTCGAGAATGTATTTAATTACTTAATTTATTTTTCAATGAAAAAAAGAAAACAATAGGAAAATATTGTTAGTGATGTAATATACGATAATTTAAGTCAATAAACAAGCCCAAAAAAAAAAGAAAAAATAAAGAAATTTCAGCAATTATACAAGTTTTATGCAAACGAAAAACATTTATATATAATTACAGACGTTTTTGGCATTACGAAAATTTCTTTCGAAAATATTCAATTTATTTTCATTTGAATGCGCGAATTTTCCTTGTTGTGGGAAAATATTCGTTTCACACCTGTTGATTGACTTTTAGCGAACACTTTAGTAGCTCTGTGTTATTTTATTTCAATTCTACAAATTCATGTGAAAATTTATGTCTATAGAAATTTGGATAAATATATTCCTGTTGAGTTTTGTCTTCATGTTGTTCCCAAAAATCTTAGTTCTTGTAGCACTATAATAATTAATTTGCATTTGCTGAGATTTTAAGATTTATTAAATCATAATTTCGAGTGTCACGTCTTTTACAAAATGTGAAAGAACTAAACTCCCAGCTCAATTTATTGAAGATTTATGATTCGAGTACTCGCATACTCGACATTTCCATGAATTTTCCAAGTATTCAATTACCCGGGTAATTAAATCGAATACTCGAGTAGTATGGAAACTGCACACACAGAAACCATATGAAGTTAATGACAAGTTCTGACAACTGAATTTTAGTTGCGAGAACTGAAAATTCAGTTGTTACAACTAAACTTCATTTGTCGAAACTTTGCAATTTTTCTTTGTGTATATTTGAGGTTTTGTAAATCTAAAGCTGATAATGGAACAGCTTTTTTAAATACATGAAATGTTAAAAAATATTTTAATTGAAATCAGAAAAACCTTTTATGTATTTAAATTTGCTGCTACAATTTTTAAGTAATAATAATCTGTGGCATCATTTATGAAGTAAAATTTTTAACTTATAAACATTAAATTTCGTTGAGTATTCTTAATCTGTTAATCTATATTTGTTTGTGACCTATTTCTCGAGGATAACCTGCCATTCTTAATAAGAGTAATGAATTTTTGTAATTGGGACTCTAAAGATAAAATATTCATGTCGGAAAATTGTTATAATTTCAGTTAAAATCATTGTATTCTAAAATATTGTGAAAAAATAACAAAAATGAATATAAAATGATTAGAAAGTTCTTCATTTAAATGAAACTTTTGTCAATTTCGGGTATCCCCAGTAGAAACGGATCTATTCAATGAAACAGTATTTTGATCATCAGCTTGGGATTTTATTAGAAGCCCACTTTTCCTTACCGATTTTAATTTTCTTCAGATTATTGATGTTTTTTACAAACATTGTAGGTGTTGTACAAATAATTGCATTTATAAAGTTTTCTTAATTTTCAATTTAACCCAGTCAATTTGTACTTTTACCTTGCAAAAGGTATAGGAAACTTTATATTTGGTACGATTGTTCAACTAGGTAAGTTATTTAAAATTCAAAGTTTTCGACCTTGGGGGGGTGCCGTTCGCACCCCCATACTGGTTTAAAGGGGTGGAAAATCACTTTTTCGCGATTATCTCGTTACTTGTATGAGATACGTTGATTGAGGTCCATACAAAAAATGTAGAGCGTACAATTCTCCACATTTTTTGCTTAGAACTTTTTTTTTTTCTAAAGATTATAGTCTTGAAGTTACAGCGCGTAGAAAGTGAGCACTTAGACAGAATAGCATGGTCGTCGACTTTTCTAATTCTGGATGAATAGTGAAATTATTGTAGACATTCCAAATTTTTATATTGTTATTCAATATTAAAGAAAATATACGAGGGCAGGCGGAGTTGCAATATACCATAATAATATAAATGACGGAGCCCGTGTTGTTACTCCACAAATAGATCTCAATGCACAATAACTACAATCACTGTCTGTTCAGCTTTCTAAAGTGGGAGAAATATTAGCTTGTGAAAGCAGATTGGACCATAATAAATCAGTTATAATTGTGGCAATTTACATTTCTCCCAAGCGATAAATACAATTATTGAATTCATCCACGAGAATTTGCTAAAGTACACACCAGAAATTTCGCGTATTCTTAAAAAGATTACGATAAAATTCCGATGATTTTAATTGGTGATTTTAATGTTAATTTTGCATTGGATACAGCGCTTCCTTTGATTGAGTTCCTCAACACCATATTCAATTTAAAAAAGTGCAGTAGTCGCATTGCTTCGACAACAAGATCAAAAACAGTAATTGACGCTGTATTTCAAAGATATATTGATCAAATGCAAACCAAATAATTTATTTCACAATTTAGTTATCATAAGTCAGTCGTGTCATTTATTGAAATTGAAAACAGAGAGTGTGAATAATAAAATGTAAAATAACTTTTAAACTTGGTACCAATATTTTAATAAATAAACCCTATAACTATCCCACCCCTGAGACTCGTCTCAATCTCTGGCTGTTTAGTTTTCCGAAGGTTTCACTTCTACCGCGTGTGCACAGCACGCAGGATTTTTTTTTTAAAGTACATCAAAAAAACTTTATGAACAGGCTTATTTTCTTCTAAGATTATTTATTTCTCCACTATCCTTAGACCGATTTTACTGAAATTTAACATAGTGTCGTCTGTTTATACAGATAACCAATATAATTAATTTAAACAAAATTAATTCACAAGTTTTCAAAATAAATCCGAAAAACCATATAAAAAAAACGACAAAACATTTTGATCACCCTGGTTTTTGCTTAATAACTTCGATTTTACTGAAATGCAATACCAAACCAAGTTAAGGAATAAGCAACTCACATTGTAAATTTCATCAGAATCGGATAAAGCGCTCTTGAGTTGTCTTGCATAAGAACGGACGGACGGACATGCATAAATCGATATAACAGAAGCAGTTACTTACCTACAAGGAAATCTTTAGTTATTTTCCGCAGGCGGAAAACAAATTAAATATTTTTCAATATTTTCAACCATTTTTAATTCTTTATACCCGATCGATAGCTCAGCAATCGGAATTCATTGACAATTCCACTCCAGAATTCTTTGTTTAAAAAAAAAAAACTCATGAAAAACTCACTCAAAAAAATTATTTCGAATAAAGAAAAATTACTCAAAAATCACTCATAAAAAACTCACTAAAAAAACGACACATCTACCCCAAACGATAGTTAACTTGCGACTAGTGTAACGGTGAGATGTGTTCAATATTGTTTTCGAGATATTTTTAAAAAATTTTTTTTTTTTTTTTTCAAATAATTTTTCACAAAGAAATAAAAAAAAAACCAAATTTTTTCAAAATTAAATTTGAAACAGAATCTTGATTATTTGCGTTCGTTCGAGTTATATTATTTCTATATTTTTTGTATGAACCTCAATCAACGTATCTCGTACAGGTAACGAGATAATCGCGAAAAGGCGATTTTCCACCCCTTTAAGCCAGTATGGGGGTGCAAGCAGCACCCCCCCCAAGGTCGAAAACTTGGATTTTTAAATAACTTACCTAGTTGAACAATCGTACCAAATATAAAGTTTCCTATACCTTTTACAAGCTGGAGCCATTTTTTACGCTCTATTGACTGGGCTAATTAGGGTACGAAAAAAGATTCATGAAAAGCGGCTCAATTTGGTGCCGCATTTTCAACTCAACTTTGATACTTCCATATTTGTGAATAGTAGATTTGTTATAATGAGTTGAGCGTCATGTATAAATATATATATATATGTATACACATGAAGCCAATAAATGCAACTCATTATCACGACCTATTCCAATATTCTTTTATTACATATTTCTCTGCCGGCGGCATTTCTTATATCATATCCTGACTGCCTTTTTATTACCGACTAAAGCGGATGAACATGTTTTTACACCATCGACGCAATTACGTTTGTAATTGCCGAAAGGAATTTCTTTGGCGGGTCCTAAATACTTATTTCAATCCTTTTCTTGACCTCGTCAAAGACATTTGTGCTTAAGTGTTTTCGTATCGTTAAAGGGATTTACATAAGTGTTTCCTGAGTCATCGCTATGCATTTTCGTCTAACAAAATGCATTAGGTAATAAAAGCAAACTAGGCAATTATCCTTCAGTTCTAAGAACTATTGAGAAAGGAATTTCTTTTCGGTTTATAGAATTTTTGGTGGGAACTAACGCCCGCATTTAAATACCAAAAATTTACTATAAAAAGGACGAACTGAAGATGGAGTCAGAGTCAGTCGAGAATATACACGCGAGCTGACCTTACCTTAGTTTCGTAAACTGGACCAAGCCATAAATTCCCTAACGTGAGGCTGCGTTAGAAGTTTAAGAACTAAGAGCAGGATCAAGCGAGCGAAATCAAATAATAATAATATTATTAATATAAAACAAAAGAAAACCCAATAAAACTTAATAAATAAAATA
Organism: Xylophagus ater; assembly: GCA_963422695.1. NCBI lineage: Eukaryota > Metazoa > Arthropoda > Insecta > Diptera > Xylophagidae > Xylophagus > Xylophagus ater. The sequence continues at coordinate 9,134,784 of OY730478.1, forward strand.
TTTATGTACAAATAAAGGATCGTTTTTTTCGACTCCCCTTTAAGTTGTAACATAAATTTGGTGGCAGCGAGTGGGATGTGACGACAGGTTTGTAAGACCGGTCACACCAAAAATATAACAAATTAATTTAAAAAAAAAAAAAAAAAATCGAAATCGTGGAAAATATAAAAAAGGGTGAAAAATATAATCGTGAAATTGATACGGCAGGTTTGTTAAGCGTGTTACCCCAAAAAAAAATAATAAAAAAAAAATCGCGCAATCGTGGCGCCAGGTTTTGACCGGCCACCCGCGAGGAATAATACAAAAAAAACCCTCCGTGAAAAAAGTGAAACAAATACGTGGGAGTGTAAAAAGTGTACGAAGTACTATATATAAAGTCAGAGGAACAAATTCCTGGCCAACACATTTAGGGAGGAGCGTGCCCATACAAAAAGAAAAACAACAAACAAAAGTAACGCAACATAAGCAGCATCAAATCAACGCGCTAATAGCAGCATCAACAAAACTAAAATAGCGAAGACCAGAATAATCAAAGAAGAAAATAAATAGAAAAGTAGTAAGTCAAATATTGTATTTTTTTTTGAAAATATCTTTAGAAAATAAAGTGTATGATAGATTCTTAAGAATACACATAAATAAGTATATAAAATATTTTTGTAAGACCCTATATTTTTTTTTTTAAAGTGCAAAAGTGAAAAAAAAAATAATAATAATATAAAATTTTATATAAATACGTGTGATCGGTTGAATTTTTGTGTTCCTTGTATTTCCTTTCTGTCGACAATAATATTTATATTTCCGTCATACGGCCCCACTAGAAGTAAGAGCAAAATGACCAATAATAACCCCATTACTCCAAACCCAGGGCTAAACATAAGGGACGCTGCAACCCTTATCCCTGAGTTCGATGGTAACCCTATAGATTTGCATCGATTCTTGATGTGTTGCCAATTATTTACAGCTACTCCTTTTACAGAAACGGAAAAAGTATGCCTTTTAACGTTAATTAAAACAAAATTAACGGGAAAAGCGTACGAAATAATTAAATATAACTTAATAGAAAATTGGGAGGAATTAAAAAAACTGCTTCAAGATCAGTTTTCAGAAAAGCGATCTCGGTTGTCTCTGCAAAACGAGGCAATTGCATTAAAGCAAAAACAGAAAGAGGATATTTACGAATATTCATTTAGGACAAAAAAACTTCTATCCTTGTTAAACGAAGTAACAATAAACTCCCAAACAAACACAACCTTACAAAATCTGTTAATCTCAGAAAACAAAAAATTAGTTCAAAGAGCTTTTGAAGAAGGGCTATCAAATGAACACATTAAAATATTAACAAAGTGTCAATCAAAAAATTCTTTGGAAGAAGCCATAGACTATGCTATCGACCAATCTGATAGGATAGAAAATAAGAGTAGCCCCAAACAATGTTCCAAATGTAATAGTGAAAGTCATGCTGAAGAGCAATGTTTCGCAAATAAAAGAAGAAACTCACATATAAAAAATGAATTTCGAAGTGTCTTCTGCTCTTATTGCAAAAGACCTAATCACCATATTTCGGAATGTAGAACAAGAATGTTCAGCAACAGTTCGCGGCAACAAGGTCCACTAAACACTTCCTCTCAGAGAATTCCCATGACACAAACATATCAAAACTCCCAGTTTAACACCAAGTACAATTCTGGAAACAATAATGTAAATTATCACAATAACAACGTTAGAAACAACAACGCGAATTACAATAGTCCAAGAAACAACAACCATGTTACAAACGATCAAAACTATCAATCGCGAAATCGAAGCCCTGTGGAGAGGCGAGTAAATTTCGCAACCACAGAACAAAGCCAGAATAGTAACAATATTAAAGCCCAAAATAAATCGGAAAACTCCCATGGGCGGGATCGAAACCCCAATCAATTCGCGTCCCGCCTCAATCAAATAACAATAGAAGCCGACATACACCACGAATAAACCCACAACAAATCAAAATAAAACTGAACGTTACTAGAAAAGACTTGACAGTAACATTAAAAAATGACTTATCTAAATCAGGAAAAAGCATTTTTCTTATCGATACAGGTGCCGAAGTTTCACTTCATAAAGCATCTTCTACATCGGGTGAAACTATAATAAATCAATCGCAAACTATAAAAATATCTTCAGTAGCCGGTAAAACAATCTCGACAATCGGTACAGCCAAATCCAACATAAATATATCGAACCAAGTATTCGAACATTCTTTTCAAATAATAAGAGATAACTTATTATTAAGCTACGATGGTATTTTAGGCCACGACTTCCTTGACAAATTTCAAACCAATTTCTATCCCTTTCCGTACTTCCGAAACAACCTGTACAATCTTTTGACAGAATTTCTAAACCCCAAAATGCTACAAAATTTTTTTCAAAACCCGAAAAAATCGGAGAAAAAACAAAACATGATTCAGTAATCGAAACCGAAGACGTATCTAAATCATCTGTAATGAGAGCTATGTGTGCAAATAGGAAAATTAAAATTCCTGCACGTTGTCAGGTCATAGCGGTCATAAAAACTGAAATTAAAGGCGAAGTATTTTTTTTAAATCAAACATTAAAACAGGGTGTATATTTGGGAAATGTAATAGTGAGGGCTGACCAAAACGGTTATGCAAAAGTACCAATATTAAATTCGAATAAAAACGACGAATACTTGAATATCCATGAGCTGAAACTACATGTCGAACCTTTAGACAAATACGACATCTTACTCCTAAATACAGAGCACGACCCTATACAAAATCGTTTAAATCGATTGGAGAACGAAATAAATCTAAGCCATTGTAATAAAGAAGAAGCTAAATCCATTTTCGATATCTGCCGAGAATTTAATGATGTTTTTTATTTAGAAGGAGATTATTTAACATGCACAAATGCAATTACTCATACAATTCCGATTTTATCTGACAAACCGGTAGTGAATGTAAAACCATATAGACTACCGCAAGCTCATCGTCCAGAAATCAACAAACAAATCGACAAACTAATAGATGAAGGTATAATTTCACCAAGTAATAGTCCGTGGAATTCTCCTCTACTACTTGTACCAAAGAAGACTGATTCATCTGGAAATAAAAGATGGAGGTTAGTTGTTGACTTTCGTCGTCTAAATGATATCACTGTTGGAGATGCATTCCCATTACCAAATATTACTGATATACTCGATCAGTTGGGTAGAGCTAAATATTTTAGTACCTTAGATTTGGCAAATGGATTCCATCAAATACCAATGTGTGAAGACGATAAAGAAAAAACGGCGTTTAGCACCGCATACGGACATTATCATTATAATAGGATGCCGTTCGGTCTAAAACGCGCCCCAGCTACCTTTCAGAGATTAATGAATACGGTACTTATTGGTCTTCAGGGAATCGAATGCTTTGTTTATATGGATGATATTGTAGTGCACGGGTATAATTTAAAAGATCACAATGAAAAACTAATAAGAATATTACAACGATTGCGGTCAAATAACCTTAAATTACAACCTGAAAAATGCCACTTCGCTAGCAAACAAATTCAGTATCTAGGACATTCAGTAGGAGAAAACGGCGTATCACCGGACCCTAATAAGATAGAAGTTGTCAAAAATTACCCAGTACCAAGAAAAGAAAAAGATATTAAAGCTTTCCTCGGATTCGTGGGATACTATAGACGATTTATTCCAGAATTTTCCAAATTGGCAAAACCTTTGACCAAATTATTAAAAAAAGGTGAAAACTTTAAATGGGATGCCTTTTGTGACGAATCTTTTACAAAATTAAAACAAAGACTAATTACAGCCCCTTTATTACAATATCCACAATATGATAAGGAATTTTTAGTAACATCTGATGCCAGCGATTTTGCGATTGGAGCAGTACTATCCCAAGGCAAAATAGGCGAAGATAAACCTATCTGCTATGCAAGTAGAACACTCAATAATGCAGAAACGCGATATTCAACTATCGAAAAAGAACTGTTAGGAATTATATTTGCAGTTGCACAATTTAGACCTTACCTTTATGGCAGAAAATTTACCATTATTACTGACCATAAACCGCTTACGTGGCTTATGAGTCTGAAAGACCCAACCTCTCGTTTAATGAGATGGAGAATAAAACTCGAAGAATATGAATACAAAATTGTGTATAAACCGGGTAAAGCAAATTCAAACGCAGATGCCTTAAGCAGAATAAAAATCGAAAAACTTGGTCAAAGTAACACAAATGACATCAAAGAAGAATATGACGAAATCGAATCTAGAAACGAATGGAATACAATATTTTCAAAGATTAACAAAAAATGTAAAAAAGAAGCGAAAGAGAATTCACTCTCGTCGAACGAATCTCAAAAAAGCAATAATCAACCCTTCAATCGATATTCGGATATAATCCCTTATGATCATTCTCGAATAAAAATTCATCGCTCGAAAACCGATTATATCAATGCTAACCTAATCAAAATAAATAAAGTAGAACGAAAATACATTTTAACTCAAGAACCTCTTAAGGAAACCATAAGTCATTTCTGGTCAATGATCTGGGAACAAGACAGTAGAACAATAATAATGTTAAACGAATTACTTAAAAACATTGAAAGTCATATATATTGGCCGACGAATTTTGAAAGGAAACATTTATTGTATTTAACAGATGTTGGTCTCACTGTTGAATATATTAAGTATGAAGAATATGCAAATTTTGCAAAACGAACTTTTAAACTTACAGATGTTGAATCAAAAGAAAGCAGAAAAATTACACATTTCCACTATAAAAATTGGCCGGATTTCGGAATTCCAAATTCCCCAACCGAACTTTTGAACTTTCTTAAGGAAATTAAAAACTCAGGCACATTTAACACTGAAGTCGGACCACCTGTAATACATTGCAGGGCCGGCATCGGTCGATCAGGAACATTCTGTTTAATCGAATGTTGTCTTGCTGTTATCGACAAAGAAGAAAAAAAGTCTGTGTCAGTACAACATATATTGTGTCAACTACGGCAATATAGAATGGGACTTGTTCAAACGGCTGATCAATTACAATTCGCATATCAAGTAATTATAGAAGGAATTAAGGAAATAAATAATATGTCTCAGGAAAATGAAAATACTAAAGAAATTCAAGTAATAACTAGAAGTAAAGCTGCAAATAAAAAGGAAAATAAAATCATCATGGAAAACAAAAATTGCCTATTGGAAGTAAGAAACATAAAAAATAAATATTTCGTTTATTTCGGAAATAACAAGAAACTAGAAGAAAAATTTAAAGAAATTAAAGATATGAGACAAGGGGATATAAAACAGTTCAAAGCAGACAAAATCAACTACACTATAGGCAAAGTACCTATGCAACAAGACCAAAAAGGTCTCGAGGAAATTTTCTCCAATTTCAAAAAATCATGTGAAAAAACACAAGAAAAAGAAATTTATATTTCTATTCAGATATTAAACAATGCTCACTACTTCCTAACCAAATCTATTTGTTCTCAAATATTTCAAAATTCTCCGATTCAACCTATTTTCTATTTAAACCAAATTTTAACGCTCACACATCCTGAAGAAATAAATAAAGTCATGAAGGAATATCACAACTCACCCTTAGGTGGCCATCAAGGAGAAAACCGAACTTTGAAACGAATAAAACGTAGTTATAAATGGAACGGTATGGCTAATGATATAAAGAAATTTATAAGGCAATGCCCTACTTGTCAACTTAATAAAGTTCGAAAAAACCAAAAAATACCGATGAAAATTACTACTACAAGTTCAAAACCTTTTGAAAAAATATTTCTAGACATAGTAGGTCCACTACCTGTGAGCTATAAAGGCAATAAATATATGTTAACATTCCAAGATGATCTAACAAAATATTCTGAGGCCATTGCAATAAAAGATGCCGAAGCAGCAACAATCGCACAACACTTTACAGAAGAAATTATTTGCAAACACGGTATCCCCGATATAATTCTAACTGATCAAGGATCTAACTTTTTAAGCTCAATGTTTTCAGAAGTATGTAAATTGTTAAAAATACACAAAATACAAACTACCCCATACCACCCGCAAACGAATGGTGCATTAGAGAGAAGTCACAGAACCTTAACTGAATATTTACGTCATTACGTCAACAAGGATCCACTCACTTGGGACACTTGGATACCTTACGCAATGTTCGTGTATAACTCTTCTACTCATTCAAGTACCAATTATACTCCACACGAACTATTATACGGTTTTCCACCAGCGATACCATCCTCATTAAAAAGAGAACCCGAAATTAGCTATAATTATGACAACTACGCCAACGAACTTAAGGCTCGCCTTCAAAATAGTTACAAAATCGCACGAGAAAATCTTATTCAGAATAAAAACAGATCAAAAAATTATTATGACGTAGGCAGCAAAACAAAAAGATTTGTTATAGGCGACAAGGTATTACTAAAAAATCAAGTAAAGAAAAATAAATTCTCAGCACTATGGATAGGTCCATACGAAATAACAGAAATAAATTCCAGAGAAAACTCTACAATACGAGTTGGAAATAAACAAAAAAGAATTCATAACAACAACCTCAAACCTTTTTTCGATTAAAACTATTGATATAGTATGCAACAAAAACTCATCTTCAAGCTATCCAAATTAATGTGAAATTGACGAAATTCCACCCAATTTCTACATTCTCAGTAAAGATCCTATACCTACCTATTTATCATATACACTTCCCGATAAAATTCTACTAGAGTAGAAATCTAGAAATGAAAATGAACACGCAATGGATACCCAGGGAAAAAAAATCAACCGATTACTAATAAGAAAAATTGCACAAAATATAATAATAATATTGAGAGAAATTACTAAAAACAAAAAAAGGGGTCCATAATTTTAACATTCATAAATACATATATAAACACAAAATGTACAAAAAAAAAAAAAAAAAAAAAAAAATGTATTACAAACATTCATATATTTATCAAATTTTTTAAATTAACTAATTCAAATATATAAAAACACAAAATGTATTTTTACGATATTTAAGTATTTTTCATGAAACAAATTATTTAGAAAAAAAAAAATAAAAATTACTATTATATAAATAATTAGAAGTAAAAAAAAAAAAAAATGTACGACTCAATCTTTCAATTCGTTCCTACAACCGAAAGTTTCATTTCAAAAATATCAACTTTCGCAAATAAGGGGTATGGTGTTATAATGAGTTGAGCGTCATGTATAAATATATATATATATGTATACACATGAAGCCAATAAATGCAACTCATTATCACGACCTATTCCAATATTCTTTTATTACATATTTCTCTGCCGGCGGCATTTCTTATATCATATCCTGACTGCCTTTTTATTACCGACTAAAGCGGATGAACATGTTTTTACACCATCGACGCAATTACGTTTGTAATTGCCGAAAGGAATTTCTTTGGCGGGTCCTAAATACTTATTTCAATCCTTTTCTTGACCTCGTCAAAGACATTTGTGCTTAAGTGTTTTCGTATCGTTAAAGGGATTTACATAAGTGTTTCCTGAGTCATCGCTATGCATTTTCGTCTAACAAAATGCATTAGGTAATAAAAGCAAACTAGGCAATTATCCTTCAGTTCTAAGAACTATTGAGAAAGGAATTTCTTTTCGGTTTATAGAATTTTTGGTGGGAACTAACGCCCGCATTTAAATACCAAAAATTTACTATAAAAAGGACGAACTGAAGATGGAGTCAGAGTCAGTCGAGAATATACACGCGAGCTGACCTTACCTTAGTTTCGTAAACTGGACCAAGCCATAAATTCCCTAACGTGAGGCTGCGTTAGAAGTTTAAGAACTAAGAGCAGGATCAAGCGAGCGAAATCAAATAATAATAATATTATTAATATAAAACAAAAGAAAACCCAATAAAACTTAATAAATAAAATATTTATGTACAAATAAAGGATCGTTTTTTTCGACTCCCCTTTAAGTTGTAACAGATTTTCTTTCTTCGCTTGATTCTTTAGTTTAATTTATAATTATGAAAGTGAAAAATTATTGTGTATAATAATATTATTAAAAACCATTATTTTACAAAAAATGTCCACTTGTGAACTTTCATAAAAATAAACTTGTTGAAAACATGAAACTTCTTAATTTAAACCGAAATATATTAAGGATCTTATTACACGATAATTTTGAGTTTCAGATTTAAAAGATTGTCCTTCTGAAAATCCCCCAAAAAGTGTTGATTGGTTCATTTTGATATAGCTTAGATTCCGGTGTCATTATGTTTTCACTTACATTTTATAAAAGGTTATTTTATAGTTCGTCAGTTTTTATTATTCTCATTTTCACCTAACAAAAAAAAAGTAATATTCTCCAGGAAAAAAGGAAAATCATTATATTACAAATTTTTTTTCCAGGCATGTAATTTTATGCTTGATGAAAATGTAAAAGAGGTGCTAAAAAATTTTCCAGTAATACATTTTCACATTTAGATAAATTTAATTAGTTAGTTTGTCGTCTTAAATCGCTACGTAAATGTGTTTTTTTCCCTCCTAATACAAAATTTTATCTCCAGGTTTTATTTCAATTTACTTTGAATTAGTCTTTTATACATTAAGGGGGTCCATTGTTCGAGTTTCTTTGCAAATCAGAATTTTTTTTACACCTCAAATCGTGCCTAAACCAAGAAATTAATACTTACCATAAAATCATATATTGGTCAAATATGGTTTTGCAATCTATTACATTCGAGATATAACAATTAACTTGTCTTTTTTAATAAAGCCACTGAATTGAACAATCTCAAATTCTCTCACACCCTGATTTTCAAAAATCCTTTTTTTGCCCATTACATTTTCTTATAATATTCTAATGCAGAAAAAAGCGAAGAAATATTAAGCTTCAGACTGATCGGAGGCGATTTAGAAGACGCTAAATTGGTAAAAAGGATTTCCAACGACTGATTCTTCTTGAGTACTAATATCGCGACACATTATAGATTCTTCCCTATAATTAACATTCAAGCTCTTTTCATATATCCATATTCAATTTCACCTAAAACAAGAACCCTCATGCTGCGCATTTGGTTTCGATAACGTTTGGTAAAACGAAAAATCAATTTTTCACTTTTATGCACCATGTTTACCCCCTGAAAAAAAACTTCCCGGAAACTGAATTCCTGATAAAAATTTACAAAATTTCTTACAATTATCATCATCTTTCAAAAACAAAAGAAACTAAGTTATGGCCCGAAAAAATATCAAAATCACTGTGGGAAAAACAGATTTTTTGAAGTTTTATCACTTTGAGCGACTTCTACATTATCTCCAATCAGACAGAAACTAAAAATCTTCTTTTTCCTCTTATTGAAGATTAAAATCCACACAACGGAAATCCACCTTAATATATATATAGATGTATGGAAATAACTTTAAAAGCGTCCATTTTTCTAGGATAAGGATAGTACAAATAATGCGTTTGTTTTTCATTCATAGTCGTAGAAGATAAATTTAATAAAAATCTTTATATCATGGAGTTGTGTGTACAATTTATATGTGAATGTTTCATCAAGGATCATTTTGAATTGCTTGTAAGTGTCCTGATGATATCTTAGTTAATATAAGTTGTCTTCACATTTTTTCTTTTCTTCCCTGTACTTTTTGTTTGGTTGATTGATTGTGATGAATTGCTCTATTCGATAGTATTACTGTTGGAAACTAAGAAATATAACTTATATTCAATATATAAAAGCTTTTTTCCACTCTTACCCCACGACTCCATTGGTCTTATTTCAAGACATATTTTCAGTCAGACTGACAAAAAAGTCCAAATTTTAGAGTCTTCACAAGACATTTGTCCAGTCCGACTGAAAATAAGTCTTGAAATAAGTCCAAAGGAGTCTTGTGGTTAGAAAACCAAAAAAATTAATTTATGATGACAAGTTTTGTAAATAAAAACACACCAAATTGAAAAATAAACATATGTTATAAAAATACATGTAGAAACATCTAAAATGAAATTTAATATGAAATTGTTTACATTTTGTGAAGAAATTAATATACTATTAATATTATTTAGGTTTCAGTCAAAATAAACATATTTATGTGAAGAAACGTTATGTAGAAAAAATTAAAACTCCATTTTAAGTAGGTGCGTGTTTGTTTTGTGACAAAAGTTCAATTTCACGGTTAATACCTGAAAAGAGCGTTTTTACGAAATGTTATACTAAAAATACTGTACTTGTAAAACAATTTAATTATGTGCTTTTACGTTTTTCTAATTAGAAAGGAAATAATTATTATTACAACAGGTATCTCCTAATTGTTTTTCATTTTTACATGAATAAATATTTTAACGTTGAATAAAACGTGAACAATTTAATTTTTTATTCGAATTTCTGCATTTTCTTTAATGATTTTTTTTCAAATTTAATTGGTAGCTTTATATAAGCTTCTTTAAAAGGAATAAAACTCAATTTTGAAATAAACTTTTATCAACAATTACTCTTCAAAGTAATGCATTTTTAATAATTTTTATATTTTACGTAAAACATAATTTAGAATAATGTTTTACAGTTCCTTTAAATCTTATTGGTACACTTATTTTCATCAATATTTTCAAAGAAAGGTATTTAAGAATATATAGTACTGAAAATTGGCTATAGCCGATAGGTTTTTCCTTCATAAATATGTTTGCTCTTTCCCAAAATTTCTTCTACTTTGCAGGTAACCCAGGCCCTGATAGAATAGGTCTAATCTGCAAATTTTATTCAAATCGGTGGTAATGAATTTAAACAAAATTGCTTCACAAATTTTCTGGTAGTACCTATCATAGGGCATAAATATAAATAATTAAAATGCTTTGACATGCCTTGTTACCTAACTTTAAATTTCACAGTGGTTTTACACCTTAAGAATGTTCATATTTCGAATTCTAAATATCTTGATTTGAAAGCACAAATTAAAACATTTTAAAAATATTTGAAGTACTATATTGAATGATTTTGTATGTTTTAAAACAACTTAGCAATATAATAGTATAATAAAGACTCACGTCGAATTGTTGATTTATACAATACGATGTTTAAAAACCTTAAATATGTTGTTATTTTAATTTACTTACCATCAAAATGTGAATTATGACAGAACCTATATGGAACATGTTATCCTATTTGTATACGATCGGTCAACATATTTCATTTGAACTAAAATAAATTCAAAATAATTGAAGTCTTTCGTGAATAGATTCAATTAAAATGAAATCCTATAAGAAGTCTTTAGACAAATAATTAATTAACTAATTTCAGAAAACATAAAAATGTACGATCATGATTTTAATTAAAAATTCTGTACTAATTACATCAAAACTAATTTCAATTTTAATTGAAGATGATTTCGGCATGCAAATAATTGGTTGAAATTTTTTTTTTCTGTTTACCCAAATTCTAATCAACAATTTATTTATTTTCTTTTTTTTTCTAGCGATATAACAATATTGAGAAAAGCTATAAAAATGTAGTATTATATAGTTAAGCATCTGTTGGCGCATTTATATAGCTCTAGGGACGACATTATAGAAAGAATGATTCTCTGTGATTTTATTTTGTATTTAATTATATTCTTGTGTAATGAAATAATCGATAGAATAGTTAGTAGATGATGATAGGACATGGATTTCTCAAGGTAATTTCGGTAATTTCGGTAAGAAATCGAGTTAGTTATTCTTGAGCCATATGTCATACGGAAATAAAGTATTAAGTAAAAACACAATAGTAGAAATGAAGACCTATTAAAAAGAGTAAAATCTATTATATTTACAAGAATTACATTCATATTTAGAAATATATGATATATAGTTAAGGCTAAGCTTGTATTTTCATAACGTTACATAATTTTCTATAGAAAATGCCAAATTATACAATGATACATCACGATTTACAACGGCAAAGAAATAGTTCTAGTATGTGAGATGAATAGTTTTAGGCTTAACTAAAAGGAAATAAGAAGAATTTTGAAAATATCTAAAGGATTTAATTTATTGGTAACTATACTGGATTTCTTAAAAGCATCATGTATTCTTTATTTGCCGAATGAAACCAAACATTCTCTTGGGAAGTATGTAGAAACGCTTTTCTACAATTTAAAATGTTTTATTTAAGAATCATGAAAGGTCAGAAATACTAAATTTAGTCATACTTGTTATCTGGAACACAGAAGTTTTAGCCTATTTAATCCTAAAGAGAACAATTTTATTTACAGACGTGCCACAATTATTAAACTTCTTCTTTTCAAATTGTTATTTTGATGAGAAGAATATATTTAAAAGAGATCCATTTACATATTTGTAGAATCTTCTATTCAGTAAGACGAACATTTGAACGTTCTTCAAACTTAACTTTATGCGTAAATTATTTTCGAAGTAATAACTTTTTCATTTGTTGAGAATTTTAAAATTACTTATCCAAATTGGACGACATGAGTTATTCGGGAATTATTTGGTGTTATTTTCAAATATAAATACTATGCATGTAGATGCTATATATTTGTTGAATAAGCAAAAACTTTACATTGCAGTTTATAGAAAGACTAATTGAAAATTTTTAAAGAATATGAATTTCCAGACACAATATTTCTTATTTTAATTATAAATTAACCTGGTATACATGCTAAACCCAATTCAGCTCGAAACCGGGTCGAAATGCAACTAAACCAATATACCTTCTTCACATTATATAATTAATAAATTATAATTAATAATGAAATAATTATCTCAACAATAATATCTCAGTGTCTGTCTGTTATTACCAAAACATTTTAATACGCGCCTGAAAGTATGCAATTTCCGGGTGCAATTTCTTATTTACTGCTTTCAAGTTTTCATCTTCTTATCAGACCTGAGGTCGAATTTTCACACAGTCTCGACTCGATCTTTCAACTCTCCATATATGTATAAGTACGTAATATATAATATATGTACCTATATTGTATATATATATATGTATATGTATTTTATGAGAAAAAAAAACCTTTTTAAAAAATTAAATTTACCGAAAATAATTTGATTTAACAAAATATTTTAAAAGGATCAACGAAAAAATATTTGTCTAGAAATTCTGGCATATGATTTTATGGAAATTTATAAAAATTTTAGGTTTCCCTATAAAACGTGTGCGAAAGTCAATTTTTTGGAAAAAAGCTTTATAGATAAGTAAAAGTAAAAAAGAAAATATTTGGTTTGAATAAGGATAACAAAAAGAAAAACTCAAACAAGGCAAATAGGAAATTTGAATTTTTCTACTCCAAAACCTTAATCCTTTATGATATTAAGTTTCCATTTGAAGATCCTTCCTCTTCAGACATTATTAAATTAAAATATACTTCTCCCAGTTAAACCTTTTCTTTTCTTTTTTTTCCTAAACTAAATTTTTATTTAATTAAAATTTGGGGTTTGAAAATATTAAAACAAAAATCATGTTTATCCTTAATTTAAATGAAAATATTTTCATACCTTCATGAAAATTTTCATATGAAAAATTTTAATCGAAAAATTTTTTTTTTCTTTTTATTTTAAATGTGTTTTTAATTCAAGATCGCACATAAAATATTAGATTATTTATTATTCGTGGAATAAATTTTTCTTTTCTTTTTTTTTTTTTTACTTTAATCAATTTTCTAATAATAAATTTTTTAAAACTTTTCCAACTTCTGTTTCTGATGAAAAAAAAAAAAAAAAAAACGAAGAAAATTATTTGAGATAAAAAAAAAAATTACGAAGAAATTTCTTTTTTAATTTAAATTGTTTGCTGGAGCTTAATTTGCTCCTCTGTTGGGGATACTGTTCAATATTTGGTCGACGTCATCGAAAAATCTAAAGAAAAACTTAATCTGACGAGGGCCAAACAAAATGAACATGTATTTTGGTAGAAGGAAAAATTTTTCAGAGAAATCGAAACGATAAATTCAATCCAAGAAGGTGAAGTATTTTATGGTTGACCCTTGACTTTTCCAATCTTCTAAGTTTAAAATTTTTGAGAGAGAAAAAAAAATAGAAGAAAATCGAAAATTGTTAAAGTTGGATGAGTAACAAAAGTCAAAGAACACAAAAAGAAAATTACGCCAAAAATAAACTAACTTTGATCGTGAAGCTTTTAACATGAAAATTTTCTAAAAGAAGTTTGTGGCTTTTTATAAAGGAAAAATGCAGTTTAGTAAAATGAAATCCAATTAGTTTAAAATGACATTCAGAATATTTTCCAGCTGTGTATTTTTCTCAATAAATAAATGTTTTCTTTTCAAAAATTGTGACCAGAAAATGTAGGATTTTATTCGCCATTATGTAGTGAGATTCGGAGCTTTAAAACGAAAAAAGTTAATAACACATGCTAACAAACTATGTACTTTAGTAGTTGTTCTATTTTAACTTTAAACAAGTACAGAGCTAGGAAAAAAACAGTCAGAACTGTGATATATTGCCTTTTCAATGAGTTTGTTTAGAACTTTTACTTTTGTTGCGACCTATTTATAGTTGATTTTTCTATGATCACGTTAACTCTTTAATAGACAAACGATTTCAGAATACCTCCGTAAAACTTCTGGTATAAATAGTCAGTCCAGATTATCCAGGATCTTAAGGTTGTCATTGCTTGAGGTTGTATTTAATTTCGCCTTGGGAATTTATAAAAATAATCACCTTAAGTTGATTTTTTGTAAGTGATTTTGATTGTTTGTGAAGTGACTTGAAGGACACACTTAACACGTTTCATAAAAGGTTATTCTTTGAAAAAGAAAGAAAGAATAAAGAATGCATTAGTAGCCGACACTTGGAAATATTTTAGAAGCACTTATCAGTATAATCCCATAAAAATCGCCTACATAATCGAATATCATATATCGAATTTTATCTTATTGTTATTTTTTTTGGAACATTATTTTTTCTTGATTTCTAATAAACGCCAAAATAATACAATAAATTTTCTTAACATTTCATAATTATATAGCCAACCTCTACTTATCCGAAAATGAAATTTTGCGGTTGTTTTTATCCTGTATTCCTATTTATATATATATATAAAGTATCTATTTGTGTTATCCTCGGTTTTGTTACTTCATTTTTCATTTTATATATGGTATGTAATTGTGTATGGTTGTTTTCCTATATATCGGATATATTCTATTCAATATACGAACGAGAAAATTGATTTTCTGTCAAATTTTATTATTACTTCTAGGAAATACCTGAAAGGTAAATCTATTTTCCACTATAAACGTCGGAAAGAACAAAAATACCAAGAAAAGATGAACCAACTATAATAAAAGATCCTGTTTCCATCATAAATCAGTTTTGGTTTCTAAATATAAATAGCTTGTATAAAATGATATGAAATTTTCAGGATATTTTCTTCTGTATTTTTTTTTGTAACTGACAAATCTGATAATATTCACTAATTGGAAATTTTATCAAGGTGCTTTTTGCTAGTAAGATACTAATTTCTAAATAAAATATTTTTGAATACCAGTAAAATGTTAGATATTGAAAATCTGCCATCTTTTTTATCCAAAATATTAAAAAAATTATTATTACCCTTAGAAATATGGTACATTTAACATCTAAATCCATTATGCCACTCCTCCTTCACTGTTGACCATTAATTCACCGCCGTGTCCCATATATGATTACAGTCTATCTTGATCCTTTCACAGAGATTTTTAATTACCTACATATTCACTAAAACAGAAGTTATTCGCGCTCGACTACCCTCTTCGACTGATACGGCTACTAAAGGTCACGACAAACACAATATACATAGATTTTGTTTATCTTGCGTAAAGGTATACTAAATAACTCTGTTTCGGTGCTGCTACGATTAACAAATGTATCCTCCTACCTCGACAGAGAACTGCATTAAAGTAGAAGCATCTATAAACTTACTACATTCGGAACTTACGACCGTTATTAACATTTTTAGTTGTTAATAAAGTATTAGTTCGAACATTGTATTAATTATTTAATGGAAGTCGTTTTAAAGGGATTTTAAAAAAGTTATAAGCTTTTTAATTAAAATCGACTTAATTTAAAAATTGTGAGTTTTTTTTTTTTTGTAATAAAAGCAAATTGAATTTATGAAGTTTTTAAATTTTGTATTTCATGGAATTATCGAGAGAGAATTTTTTAATGCAATTTACTTAACGATAAAGTTTTAAACAACAAATCATTAAAAACAATAAACTTTTATCGGAAACAATAAAGTTTTGTTATTTTTTTTTATCGATTACGAAAGTATTAATAAGAAAAAAAAAACGATATCGATAAAAAGTTTTTTTTTTCGGCAATATTTAAAAATTTTTTGAAACAAATTGTTAAAAAGTCTGCTTAAATTGATTTATCTATTGTAGTAAAAATATAATAAGAGGAAATTTTTTAAACATTTTAAATTCATTCCTACTCCATACCAAAATTGGTTGTTCTTTTATAGAATTTGTTTGCCTTTAATCATCTCTATTTAGATTCCCTCTATCAATTTCTTCTAACTAGCGAGTCTATATTTTTCATCTAATTTTCGATTAATCTCGCAATACATCATCCTTCCTCTAACTTCTCTCTTCATTTTATTTATTACTATTGAAGTAAAAATTGGTTAATTAAGATCAAATCTTTCAATTCATTATAACTTTCGGATGGTTTTCTTTATAACTGAATCCCACACAAATAATATTATCACATAATTTCGATTCAATTCAAAGAACAAAACTAAGTTGGAATTGATTCCTTTGAAATAAGAAGTAATATGTTAGGGTTCTATGAAATCTTTTTTGATAAACTAACTAAATCCTTATATGTCCTATTCTTTTTTTTTTAACTTAGTAGTCGTATACATGCTCCAGCTTAATTTAAAGGACGAAGTTTTCTTGTTACGCCCACATCAAATTTCATGATTCCGGAAATTTTTAACGATTTCAGAATCGATATAAAAATAGTTTTATAAAAGTACTTTTTGTAGTTGATATCGATCAATATTATATATCTAGGAATTCCTGTGAAATACTGAAAATAGTACGAAAATTGGAAAATACGAGTACATCAAATTAAATATTTATTGCAATAAAATTTCCTATGAAATAAAAGCATTTACAATTAGTTTATAATTTCAGAGATCTGATTATAAGTCGCTTAATAAATTCAAGATCAAGCGTCTACTTTTATATCCTTAAAAGCGATGCCTTTTAGGATACTATTAAGAATTTTAAGGTTTAAGAAATATTTATTTTGTACATAAAACCGAATTTATGTCCAAGTTACTGTGTCCAAGGTACTGTAAATTGTTTGAATATTATTTTTTCTATATTTACGTGTTTCAAAATAAGATAAACAGAAAAATAAATATTCATATTTCATAACTCATAAATCGTATTTAATATTTATAAAATTGAACATAGATAAAGTTCTGTTTCAACCGAATAATTTATACAGATTTTAGCAATTAAACTGAAATTGAAGTCATAAATCAATTAAATTCTGCAAAATATACAAGAATTATTCTTAATCGTGAATTAACTTTAATTCAAATTAACATAACCTTTATAAATCATCAAAATACTAAATTAAGATCAAAATATCATTAAAATAAATTTGTTTTTATTAACATGAAATAATGAGATAACATTTTTAATGTTCATTAACTTAACTGCATTTTAATTAATATTAAGTATGGATACTAGTTTAATTAAATGTAATTTTTAACCGAAAAATTATGAAAAACTGTTTTAAAAATCATAAATATTTGCAATGGAGCAGGTTCTGGAAATTTATCTTTAAAGTTTTTGATTAATTGTTATTAAACAAGGCATTTCTGTTTTTAAATATAAGGCGGTTAACAATTATAGCTTTAGAACTTTTCATTCAAATAATTCTATCAAAAAATGCATAAATACTTTATTTGGAGTTATTTGTGAAATGTAATATTAACCAAAAATGGTCGCTTTTAGGCGTTTCACAAATTTGAGCTCCTTCAAGAGCATTAGACTTACACAAATTTCAGACGTTATTTCAAGTACTGCTGAACTATGGTATGGAAAGTCCAAACGTGATCGAAACTGAAATGAAATGCATATATGTATACGCTGGTCGAGCCAAATTTTATTGACTGGACTCGACTGCATTTTGATAGTTGGATTGAAACCAAATAATGCCGTAAATAAGCGAGTTGAAAAGTTGAATAGTTCAGTTGACAGTTGTTGTGTTTCGCAAAGGTAATGTGGATGTTTTTCTTTTGTTACGGGTTTCATTTATTTTGTGAAACATTTAAATTTTTTTTTGTGGTTTCGACTACATTCAGATTCGATTTCTATTCGATATATTCGATCAAAGTAGGTTACTTTGTTCATAAACTCGAAATTTTGATTGGAACTCTACTCTAACTTTCGACTATTCGTGTAAATAGTAATAGACATGTAGTTCAAGATAACTGCACAGAACATTATAATAGTTTAAAGCAATTAAATATTGAGGTCAAAATGTGCTTCATCGTTTATTTTAGCCTAATTTTCGAAGAGAGGCAGAATTCCATGAACGTATTCTTGTATCATGTATTCTTCCGTAACAAAATTTATCATCTCTAGACTATACTTTATTTTTAGCCACCCAGTATTTTCAATTTTGTACACATCAATAGATTTTATGTTAAATAACAAAAATTTCAAGTATACTTTTAAAACAAAATACTTTTAAAGTATTGCAATTGAGATAAAACAATTGTTAAGATATTATTATTAAAAAGTCAACGAGAAAAAAGATAAGAAATATAAAATATTACAAAATAGAGACTCTCTTAAAACAATATTTGCCTTCCGAAAATGAAGATAATATACGTTTTATTTTCCATTTTTCCTTATTTTTACTGTTTGGCAAAAAGACATGATTCAAAAAGCTCTCGAAAACTTCTAGATACCAAATATAGCAATGTCAGCTTATGTAAAGTATATTTTTGATACAAATTTTCACAAGAAATTCAAGGTGATAACTTTATTTTCATATGAAAAAGAGTATAAGTATAATCAAATTATGTTAAACCATTCATCAAAAATATGTTCAAGCCTATATAGGTTTTCGAGACATGTTTCTTTACGAACGTATAAATCCAATGCCACTGTCTATTGAGATTTGATAATATTGAATTTACAATAATTGAATGAGAATCACGTGAACAAGCTGAATAAAATCCCAAATGAAATTGAAATACCACATATTCGGATTATATTGAAATATACATATTTGTGGAAAGGATTTTGAAAATGTTAAGACTACAATGTATCGCGCAAATAATAACAAAAAAAAAAAAAAAAACGAAGAAAAATGGAATAAATCATGATCTGGAAGTTAAAAGAACCCAAACAAATCAGATTGTGATATTCTTATTTACCTTTAGTGGAAACTGCAAGTCATGAGTAACTTTTCCAGCTAATGTAGCTATAACGTAACTACTTACTAGTACTACTACTAGGAACATAACCACGTTATTCAATGTCTGGTGAAGTTGGTGTATTATGGAACAAGGTCAACTATTATGAAAAGATTCTCTAACTATCATCTATAAATTGTTGAAATCTTGTTTAAAAAGCAGATACCGTCTATATTCTGTGGTTTACACCAAGTCTCAATGAATTATTTAAAATAGATTCTCATCCACACGCGTAAACTCCTTGAAGATGTTACTGAAATACACTAAGAACGTGCTTTTGGTTATTTTCTATATGATTTCTATACATACAGTGAAGAACATCTAAAATAAACATACAAGTATATTATATGTACTAAATAATTAAATAGAATTTCTTCTATAAAGTCTTTTTCAAAGACTTTGAAAACACACTTAATTCCAATAATAAATTTTGATCAATTTAATCAAAAGTGACATCAAATAAAATCAATAAAATCTATCTATTTTTAAAGAATAGTGATTTATCTATAAATAACATTCTAAGAACTTCTTGATTTAACTAATATCTTTGTTTAAGAACTTTTCTAGTATAGATAATATTGCACTGCTGAAATTCACTTAGATTTGGATTAAAGTTTTTTTTGGTACAAAAGACAGTGAAATGTTATTTTATTCAAGGGAAAATATTTTCTTTACTTCGAAAACAAACGAAAGTTTAATATTTTCGTTGGGTAAGATAAAGTTTGCTACTAAATTTTTGCGAGATGTAGACAACAAAAAATATGGTCCTATATTTGTGTACGTACTTAAAATGTAATGTTCCATTTTATAATATCATTTTTTTACAGTTAAGAAATAAAATGTCTTCCTTAAAAAAAAAGTAATAGAACATAAAAAAGTTTTTCTTTAATATAACAATAATGGACAGTTTTCAGATAAATAATAATGTGAACAAACAATGTAGAAACATGTTGTCACATTTTTAACTTATATATTAGAATGTTATATAACCTACTGGAATCATGAATCCTTAATCATCACGATTTTAAAGATTCTAAGTCGATTCCAAGAGTTATCAAGTAATGTCAGCCTGTCTGTAGGCAATTTGAATACAAATTGGTACCATATATGAGAATAATACTACCAGAAAATTGATTTGACCGGAGTTTCTGAGTGACTCTAAACGTGGCAGTTGATATTACACGAATAATTGGGAAAATTTTCAGCGGGAATGTCAAACCAGAAGTGGGTTATTTTACGCTTGTGTGGTAAATTTTTTGGATTCACGATAAGTCCAGAATGCTGTTCAAATTTGGTACAAACTTGGGCTAGAATCAGATGATGAACTGATTTGATATTGTTTAAGAAAGTTGGCTGTGTTGCTATACAAGATATTTTTTAATTTAAATGAGACTATTGCAACGGAACTTATGATAGATTTCGATAATATTTGAATCTTTTCAATATTGCTATGATTTTTCCAAAAAAGAATTGAATCCAAATATTAAATTTAAACAAAATGGTTTTCCTATCGTTTCCGCCATTGTTTACTAAGCGATTTTAATAAAAATTTTCCATTGTTCAGTATAATAATATTTCTCATATATTTATAGAATCTAAAATCATGGTTTTGCATTATATTGTAAAATTTTTGAAATTAAAAAAAATTATGTTTTCTCATAAAAGCTATTTAAGAAAATTAAAAATAAAATACTAAATATACATATTTGGGCACGATTGTAAATATTTTATGTTCATTTTTAGACCGCCTTCTGATATTAAAAAAAAAATCGATGTCCGCCTTACAAGGACAATCTCTTCGTTCCGTTGAACGTGATTAAAATATATAAAGATTTCTTTTAGGTTTTTTTTGGGTGTCTTGTCTTCCTAAATTCGGATACTACTTTAAGTTTAACCAGTCTGGAATTATTATGATACCGTAAAAAGGCTTAAAAATATGAATCCTTGGTAAGGAAATTTCCCAACATTTATGATAATGTTTTAATTGAATTTTAATCTGTAGGCTAATTGCATGTCTAGAGAATCTAATTTATAACAAAAATTATAATATTTGACATTTTTATGCTTATTTTTAGTTTTTGAAGGAAACCGAATAGAAGTTACCAAAGGCGTAATATTGTATAATAAATTCATTTATTTAATGGAAAATTTTTATATTTCAAGCAGAAATTCTATTTTTGTTATCGTAAAATTTCTTAAAATATAACTTTTTTTTTAAGTTATGTCGTAAAATTACACCCACAATACGTTTCCGATTTACCTAAATAGTTTTTTCTATGAATAGTATTTTCATGAAAGCTTGTCGAGTAGAGTAATTTTACTCAGAAAAAAATTAATAATAATAAATTTGATTATTTTTGAAGGAAATTATGAATTCAAACATTTTTACTGTATTTCGGCATTAAAGATAGTTCGATTTAATTGCTTCTATATCTTCTCTGCTCATTTCTTCTGGTGTAAGTTTAAGGAAAAACTATGAAAAAGCTTAATACAATCTAATCTAATCTATGTACATATAGTTGTATTTATATATAGAAATTCAGCTGGATTTATAATATAATTTCGATATTACTCAATAAGACCCTTAAAAGCTCTTCGATTGCAGTTCCTCATAAGTCGTTAAATAATAACACTTTAATTGACTTTGAAAAGAAAATCCATAAACTCAATTACAAATAATTAGTTTTAAATATTCTTTGTTTATTCGCATAAAACTCTTTCGTTAACCCATTCCTCTAATTTAAAACAATTTTCAAAAGTTTTCTATCAATGAAAAGTCTATTCACACTCTTCACTTTCAATTATTTCTTTAATATTTAAAACGTTTTCCTTGGGGAATTCCATTTTCTTCTTAGTAAATGATTTTCACTTATAGATTTCGATTAACGGAAAGATCAATTAAGTTTCAAAATTGAATACTGATTAACTCACTCTAACGATTCTATATAAATATATATTTTGCATAAATAAAAGCTTTACAATTTAAATATGGAACGAGGTAAGAACTGATAGAAAATTTATGTAAAAATTGTTAGAGACCCTCACTTTTTTACTCTACAAATATTTTTTTCTTCTATTAACTTTTTAACTATATGCATATTGGATATCTAAAAGGATAAACCATATCCCTATTATGGGATTCTATCCATTCCTGAAGGCAAACGAATATCTTTACTTTTTCTTCGGAAATATATAATCTACTAAAACTTTTCTTAATACTAAAAATACATATATGTGCTCGACAAAAAAAAAGAATTGAAACATGAAAATCAAACTAGAAGAACATTATCCAAATAACAATTAATGGAAGTAAAGTCGTGCATGGAATAACATTTAAAATCCTAAAAGGAAAGAAGCAAATGCTAAAATATAAAAACCATACTCTTTTGGGCGTTATGACTTGAACTAATGAAATTTATTTGTTAAGTCACCCGTGAAAAGGTTGCCACCTTATATATGCCCTTTAGGTTTGCTCTGATTTTCTGATGTTCCTCTATATCCTCTGAATATTCTAGAGTTGAAATTCCGAACAACAAATTTCTTTCTATAGTCTTTTGTTGTTGGTTGTGAAAAGAGAAGTTATTCGACTTTTAATGAGGCCTGATTGCAAGGGTCGAAATAAATTAGTCATAAATTAAAAACAATTTATTTTGGTCCATCCCTTGATCCTTGCTTGGATGCGGCTTCTTTTTTCCATTTGCCTTCATCTTTGATATTTCATTATTTTACCATTTTTCTTGGGTTTTTTTTTTTTGGTTGCCAATTTCTTTCCTTCATGGTATCAAATGATATGCTAATTCTTAAGAATAGAATCTTAGGCTTCATTATGCTGTGACAATATCGATAGTCTGAAATATTTATACAATACTATATTATCTAATGAAATTTTAGAATTTCCAATTTTTCGAAATTTTAAAAGGTTTTCCTTTTTTGTCAACCTTCTTCTGCGCTACTGTTTTTCTTTTCTTTTTTTTTAAGGAAAAATTTTATTGGAATTTTACAGGTATTTTTTACTTATTACGGAGTTTACAGAAAAGATTATTTCTATTGATATAATTTTCAAGATTTTCCATAATAAATTGTGTTTTTCTTGGTTTCTTTTATTTTTAGATGAGATTTAGAAATAATTACTTTTGGGTTTTTCTTATTGGTTCCGATAGTCCTGATTGAAAAGTAACAAGAAAAAATATCCTTAAATTAAATGAAAGCAAAAAAGGATGTCTTTTTCTAGAAATTTTGTAAATATTCGACCTAAGCAAAATAATTTGGAGATTTTTTATGTATTGTTCAAGTGGAAATTTTCAAATTTTTTCTTTGAATAAATTGTTTTTACAATTTGTGCTGAATTTCTTCAAGGATATTATGATAATCGAACAAAAAATATATAATATAATATTAATGGGATATTTAAAATATGCACACTGCTAATGCTTATTCTGGAAAAATGATTTCCTCCATTTAAATTTTAAAAAAACGGATCAAGACTTTTATTGATCAAATAATTTTCCACATCTTTTATTATCCTTTATGGATAGAAATGTACAAGATAAACACAAAGAATTAATTTCAGTTGGCATTGGGCATTTTTTAGTTGGCATTCTATGGTTTTATTCTCGGTGTCTTGACTAATCTATAATGCTTCAATAAAATTATCTGAGATTACGTTATGGGTTCTTTCAATCCTAACTACTATACTAACCTAACCTGTATATTGAGTTGATCAGATGCAGATCATACTAAATGTATGGAAGTCTTTTACTAAATTTGGTTTTCAAGTTGTAAGTTTATAGATACTGGAATCAAGTTTTAGTATCAATTTAATTTCTAAGCTTTACTTTAGTGTACGAGTACTTGACTACTTGATTAAGTAGTTTATTAAGAAAATTGATACGGGTACAGTTCCTTTCTCCGAATACCTGAAACATTTCCATTTCTAATTGATTAATACCTTTAAGTGTTTTGTGTACTTTCCTGGAAATATACGAATAATACATTGTTAAGATCATTTTAAAGTTAGTATAATTTTCATTCTTAAGAAAAGCATTGACATTTTAAGAATGCCAGAAAAGTTGTTTTTTTTTATGAATATTTTCCTAATTTGACATGGAAATTTTTGTTAAGAATGTGTCAAAGAATTTTCTTTAAATAGAAATTAATTACATTATATTCTGTCGAAATAAATCCTCGAAGAGTGTAGATGTTTTTTTTTTTTTAAGATTTAGACAGAGAAAAATTCTGTTTTTACTTCAAATTAGTAGAAAGTGAAAATATTTGGAATTTCGGGTAATCCAAAGCAATTTTAATAATTGCTAAGAACCATGGACGACCATTTCACCAAAATGGTGAATTAGTAAATAAAAATTGTTATAATGGTTATAATGAAGAGGAAAAAAATTGTTGTACCATTAAGGTGATGAATTTAATTGTTGTAAGTGATATTCTTTTGTTGTTGTATTTTGATAACGAAAACATTTCTAAATTAATGAAATGTAAACTTAAATAATGTTCGATAGTTTGTTTTTGTTGTCCAAGAGGCAAAATACTTAAAAATGATGATTAATTCACGTAAATTATCTGAAAATTGTCTAAAATATGTTTAGGGCTCGTTTGTAAAAGACCATTCGGCTTGTAATGTTGATGTTTGAAAGTGACGTGAACTACATATGATACAACATCCGCTTAAATCTTCCGCGGCCGATAATATCTCACACTGCACTTACTATACTGAAATAAAAACGGTTAAAATCGATTAGAAATCGTTACTAAAATTAAGTTCCAACATCAGTAAAATTACAACTTGGAAATCGTTACACAACTTAAGATAGGAGTTATACACCACACATTCCGTGGCCAAAACTATAACATTTTATCAAACTTAAAAAGAGTGTCTATAAAACATAGTTCTCTAAAAATAATGGTTTGATCGTCAAGTTTTTCTCTTCTGAATATATTTTTCCCATTTCCCGTGAAATGATTAAATTGATCCAAGAAATTACCAGCTATTTGTATCGGACATTGACATTCAGCTAAATTATTTTTCTCATAGTTCGCAAACCTTTCCCTATTCACTCACTATTTGACTTCATGACATACGAGTATGTCTTTAATTATCATGGAAACCGGTCTCATATTAATTCTTTAAATTACAGATATTTGTTAGCCATTTCAATTCAATTAATTAGGTATTTTAATATACCAAAAAAAGAAAATCGATATTATTTTTAGAAATATCGTATTCCATTTGCTTTAGCCTCCCATTCATTACAATTATAGAATATGTATTAATTATGTTCGATTGTTATTTTTTCTTCTTTTTTTTATAAATAATTATGTAAAATATATGTATTTATACGTTTTTCAAACGATTCCCATAATCATTCAATCAGATAAAATTTCAAATCTTTTTCAATAAGGTAATATACTTTATTATCCAACAAGTTGAAAGGCCATAGACAATATCGGATGGTTCAAAATATTTGCATAGTATACCATGAAATATCCTTTTGTATTCCTTTTGTTTTGTTATATACAATATATTTTTGTTTTTCCTTTTTGAAAATATCAACCCTTTAAAAAAAGCAAAATAATATGAATAAAAAATGTTGAGTGGAGAGATCGGTTTTCCCTCTGACATGAGTCGGATATGATAATGGATAGGTCCACGTTCTGCCTTAGGTGGCTTATATAGATGAAACCTCATTTTATGTGATATAGCTTCTTATCAGCATTTTACAATTTGTTGTTGTTTTTTTTTTGTGTGTGTGGTCCTACAACCCTTGACTTTTATAAGGTTAAAGGTTTTTATTTTTATTTTATTTTTTAAAAATAAAAACATAAAACCACTTTTTTGAATAGATATTTTATAAATCTCTATGGGATCTTTTATTTTCCGTTTCTTCTTTTAAGAATCTACATAAAAGTATTTATTTATCATAAAAATGTTACTTTTATGTTTGTTAAAAAATAAAAATCATAATGAGAAAAATAAGATCTGTTCAATACGTTTCAGTAAAATAAAAAAGTCCCTTTGAGATTTGGTTAATAATATTTCAAAAAAAAAGAAAAATATTTTCTTGCTAACTTTGTCTCGAATTCACATTAAAATATTGATCTCGACTAAATATCTAGAGATTAATATTAAGGTAACGTGTTTTATTTTAATTAGTTATATTTGATTCGTTTTTTTAACTTGAGATTAAGCATCAGTTATTTTAGAGCAATGAATATCTTAGTTGTCTTGCTTCAAGGGAGGCTAATAAAAAGTATGGAGTCCGCATGAAAAAATCACGGTAATAAAGGATATTTTCTTCTTAACAAAATATCGCACAATCTTGAAACCATATTACCCTTTACAGCTCGAGAACGGTTTATTCAATTTATAAAAAGAGGATGCCATATTAAATATTTTGATTAACTGAACATGAATTAAGTTTAGCTCAGAAATTAGAAGAATTCATTCAGATTAATTGAGAATGATTTCCGTTGAATATCTAAGGAGATAAATATTTATTAGAACTCCGGAAAGAAAATCTCTAATCTTGAAATGCATTAATTACTTATTCGGGAATTTTCAAATCTCAAGAACGCAAAAGTTTAAGAACATACGAGTGCAATCGAGTAAAGAAATAGATAGTTATTAGGAATTTTTAAGGATGCCCATTCCTGCATTTGTTTCAAACTGTTTGATATCATAAAACTTCACTTTTCACTTTTCACTATATGCCGATAGCAGCTGCCAATTTCGTATCATTCCACAGTTAATAAGTAAATATCTGTAGGAGTATCAGTTTCGTAATAGTTGTTAATAAAAATAATTGGCATAGCAATTGAAAGGTTATAGAATAGTTGTTATATTTCGAATAACAGTTGTATTGTTTGAATAATGTTTAGTTAGAAAAGGCAAATGAACAGATCGATAAACACAGTCTTGAATGGTCAAGTCGGTAAAGACCTCGTTTCTAGAAGCTGGTGAGACCCTGGATCAAATCCAGGCTCAGTTCTTCATGTATTTATTTTTCTTTGCCTACATATCACCAATATTTTTATGATAATTCAAGTATTTTTTTTTTTTTTCAATCTAATCATCACTTTGTCAGTCCATCCATGTTCATCTCATATTATATTACTTGGTTTCGGATTTCTATCATAAATATATTCATGCCGAATTGAAATTACGTGACAATAATAAATTATAAAATATCAAATTTAATTTTAATTAAAATCTTCACAATATCAGATTTATTAATATTTCCCAAATATTAATTTCAGATTATTTCACCTTTATATCACCGAACATCAATGTTCATCCATTAATATTAGTTAATTGTGTTAATTATTAAACCAGAACCATCATTTCTGTTGGCTTTATTCTATTTTAAGTATAACTTTTTTTTATCGCCTTTCATATATATTGAAAAATGATAAAGAAGGGAAAGCCATCTAAATAGTAGACAACTCCATAAATTTTGTAACAATATGACGTCGGGCCGACAGTCTTATATACTTTATAGACCAGGGTGAAATGCAAAAACAAAAAAAACAGAAAATCGTTTTGGTTAGATTTTTCCATCATAAATTTTTTCCGCTCAGGTGATCAGATATTAAAAAGTAAAAATTGAAAAACAAAAGAGAAAGCATAAAAGTGAAATTCGCTAAGGACGAAGAAAACCCCACACCACAGTCTGAAAGAAGTCAATTTTCGTCAGACATTTCTAAACAAAATTTATGACAACATTTAAAGATTAGGAAATCATCTTTTTTTTTGGGTTCATGGCTTATACTTGTATATATTATTATTATTATTATTATTATTATTATTATTATTATTATTATTATTTTTATTATTATAATTTTTTTCAACTTAAAAGATCGATATACAAGTAACTTACGTTCTCGGATTTATAAAGATGAAACCGAATTTTTTTCTTTTTTGCAGCCTTCACAATCATGTTTCTGAAAATGATATTGATTATATCTCCATCTTAGATGATAATATTTTTGCTCCATTATCTGTGAAAATTCGACTTTAGCTTGACTTACAACGGGATTACAAAACTCCCTCGCACAGCACATAATAATCTCGATGATTTTTTTCTTTCTTCTTAATGCCTTTTTTCTTTTAAATTTAAGATTCTTGTACCAGAATCTTTGACTATGCCCCGAGAAGAATGAATTTTATGAAGCATAGTAAATTGTTTTCTTTTTTTCTTTTTTTTAGCAACAGTTTATTTAAATGGGGTTAATTTTTTGCAGATCTTCTTGGTAACAGATTTTCCATAATAAACAGGATACTCAACAAAAACAATTTCATAAACATATATTTTATATAGAATAACATATTAATTTCAGTTAGATACTGAGTAATAGAATTTAAGGCAATTTTTATATATGAAAAAAATATTTAATATTTCCTTAAAGAGTTTCGTGTTGGAAAATTTGAAAATTAATATATGTACTATCTATGTAATAAAAAGTATTTTGTTGATTTTCAAATATCTAGAGAAAATATTCAATTTTCCTCCAGTTTTTTTTTTCTTCAATTTACTGTTCTTCAACCTTCCAGAAGGTTTTTCGTAATAATCCAGAAAAATTTAACTTCGTCACTGAGTCTCATAGTTACCTGGGATAAGATGCGAAATATCAGAAATTGAAAATAGAAATCCGGTAAGAAAAAAAATGTCCTTAATTAATACAAAATAATTTACTTTAATTAAAACAATTTTAATTACCTTTGTCGTTACGACTTTCTTTCGTTGAGAAAAAAAAATGCCAAACTATCGTAAATTTAAAAAAAGGGACTCATAAAAAATAAATACATACTCGAATGAAACACGTCTGCACTGTTTGCCAACTGGACCAGAACTAAATCCAATTGTGTTCAAATGCAAAACGTATTGCAGGCAATATGTAGCAAGATGCAAGATTCATGTATCATACATATATATATACAGTCAATCCTCATATATACTGATACTTATTGGACTGGACTGCCGAAGGACGAGAATGTTGATGGGATTCCAGCGTAAAACCCTTAGAACCATTGTGGGTATTGTGACAGGACATTCCTCCTTAAACGAGCACATGCGGAAAAAAAGGGTTGGCCGAGAGTCCGATATGCGGAGCATGTCTGGAAGAAAATGAGTCAGTGTGAATGCCCGTTCTTTTCTAGAACCAGACTTGCTACACTAGGTGCGTGCACCCTGAGTAAAGAGAGGTTAGCTAACTTGGATCTAACTACGGTGCTAACCTTCATTAGAAGGAACTAACCGGTTCAAAGAAGAGACCTAGCCTCTCAACCAACCTATTTAGGAGAAGGTACAATGGGCCAGCAAGGCCTACGTGCTAAGGCCCGCAACTATGCGGGCCCCTCCAATACAATACAATATAATCCTCATATAACGTGGTATTTACGAAACGCAGATTCAATATAACGCAATCTATAAATGTCTGCAATGTAATTTCAAAATCAAATTATATCTATCTATTGGGTTGACTTGAAAATTTTTGAAATAAGGCATTGTAATGTATTTTTATCCTTCTTTATCACTTTTGTACCCATTTGAAGATGGAAGGCAACAAAGTTCATTTTAGTCACTTGATTTCCTTCATTTACAGCCCTGAATTTAAAGTAAAGAGAAAACTAATAACTGACAGAATAGTAATTAATAATAATTTAATAATTTCAGGCTCGGGATACTCATAGTCCGGCGATGCCAAAAAACAATTTCTGTTCGGCATATGTGCGATTATGTAATATAGTGAGAGAGTTCTTTTACACATATAAATTATAATTTTAAATAGAATATAAGCAAGAACACCTCTACGAGGTTTTACTGTCAACGGATTATTTTGAATGCTCAAATCATTTTTTAAAAAAAAGGAAGTCTATTATCATATTATTCTACTTATTCTGGATTAAAGTATTAAAATGAATTTTCTGTAAATGTCCATGAAAAATAGACCTCCTAATGTAGAACTCGAAATTTAGTACAATACATTAGGTACTCATGTTTCGCAGGCACGGTTTTTCTATAAGTACAATTTTTTTTGTTTGTATCCCATAAATTATATTATCCTGTTTATCTTAATACAAAACAAAAATGTTTTATCTCGTATTTTTTATATTTAAATTTTATTCAGGAAAAATATCATGTATTTTATTTTCATATACATTTAATGTAACGAAAAAAGGTT
This sequence comes from Xylophagus ater, assembly GCA_963422695.1. Classification (NCBI taxonomy): domain Eukaryota; kingdom Metazoa; phylum Arthropoda; class Insecta; order Diptera; family Xylophagidae; genus Xylophagus; species Xylophagus ater. The sequence continues at coordinate 9,165,440 of OY730478.1, forward strand.
ATAAGTGCGGAAAAAAGAAAAGGTACAATTTTTTTGGTACTCTCTCTACATCTACATGGTGTAGCAAGGGTAATGTATAAATGTTATTCTAACTTCTCATCTACAAGAAAAGATACTAGTAAATAGATTTAACATATTTAATAGTTTTAATAGTTTTATGTTTTTGAATTTGACTTCAATTTTTGTATTTTCAGGATAATAGATATTATGTGAAATTCAGGCTATTATAAAAAGGTTAACACGGTAATTCATTCATGTAAATTAAGATAATATTATCTATGTTAACATTGATACTCCAGCAATCATTTAAATAAATTTTATTAGTAATATTTTCCAAATAATACCTACTTCAATGTATTTGCTTTTCCGAAGGTTAAAAGCTTAGAACTTTATGATAGTGCTTGTGTAATCCAATTAGAAATAATAACAGGAAAAAAAAGGATTAAAAATAATTGCAATAACTTGAGCTTAAAAGTTTAACTTTAGAAGCTTCTGCAATTTAAGTATACTTTTTTGCCTAGAAAATATTTCCACTTTTATTAGATTAAGTTTTATGCAACAAGTTATTTAGTTGCAATTATTATACAAAAAGGATTTTGCTTGTTTTAAATTCAAGATTATTATTCTTTCCTTATCCTTGTATAATGTATAATGTAAGTACTATAGTATATGTATTGTAAAGTACAATAGAATAAGAGTAGTTATTAGTAGGTAGTTGAATAACAAGACTTTCAATTAATATAAGATCAGGAAAAAGTTGAAATAGTTGAATGAATTTTCCTGGAATGGGATATCTTTTTAAAAAGGAGGATTAATACTATTCTTAAAAATATATTTTTTATGTTAAAACCTAAATGCTTACGCAAACTGAAATCCTTCCTTATTAATGGTATTTTCTCTTAGTTCCCTTAACAGAAAAACTTTAATTATTTTAATTGAATTAAGGTTGACCCGTGGGAAGAACGAGAATAGCAGCAGTGTAATGGAACGATAAATATACTATAATATATAATATATAAAACTAAAATCGGCCTATAGGCAATTTTTTGCTTTAACTTTTAAAATTAAATTATTTTTTTTTTAAAGATTTTCTTTCGTGTCGAGTTTATAAAATTAATTTAAAACAAAATCTTATTAAAAAGCTTTAAACAGAAGGCCTATTACTTCGAAAATTTCAAAGTTTGCATGTCAGAAATTTTGTTGAAAAATTTTTAATACAAAAATATTTAACTTATTTTCATTCGACTTGGTTGCTAAATTGAAATTTTCGCATACATGTTCAGCCAGGAATTTTAATGTGTTTTTAAATTAATGTTGAACTTTATACATATTTTAAGAACATATAAATTTTGTTTTTATTATCATAACTTAATTATTTTGTTCATCAAAAATTTCCTTTTTATTTAAAATTTAATTAGGAAAAAAATATGTATATGAGATTTGAATTAAACAAGTTGAGAAATCAATAAAATTCAATTTTTTTTTATGTTTTTATTTGTTTTTAATTTTGATCTTAACTGGACTATTCTGGCGTTATGACAAATTTTTAGTCATAACAAATTTGCAACTACAAATATTATGACAGCTGAGAAAATACATATTCTGGCAGACTATTCATAGTTAATTTATAACAGTTTAAACTGTTATAATTCGAGCGAGTTGTCATAGTTATTTAAGAAAGACTGTTTGTATAGGTCTAAACATTTTTATAGGTGTAAAATTTGTTGTATATTTAAATAAATGGCGGAAATTATTCTAAATTTATCAATTAAATCACTCAGAGAACATATAAAATTTCGTTGTGATATAAAATATATTCGGTCAGAACTTATGATAATTTTTTATGATAATTATGAGATGAGCGCATCATAACGCATCAATAAGAATAAGCCTTAAGACAGTCACGTCATGTTATGACCGTTTTATGACTGGGCTCAGAATTAGCATGTAAGTCTTGATTAAGCTAACTTTTTTCCAATTTGATTGAAAAATTAGAAAGATTCTTTTAGATTTTTTTTAAAGTATTTAGATCTGAAGGAATAATATGGTGATTGACTACAATCTTAATCACACGACTCCATTGGACTTATTTCAAGACATAATTTCAGTCGGACTGAAAAAAAGTCTAATGGAGACTTTAAAAATTGGACATATTTTCAGTCGGACTGAAAAAAAGTCTAATGGAGACTCGAAAATTTGGACTTCTTTGTCAGTCCGACTGAAATTTTGTCTTGAAATAAGTCCAATGGAGTTGTGGGGTAATATTATGTTATATGCAGAGAAAATACAGCTCTGAATAGTTACAAGGAAGTTTTTAGGTTTATGCAAAATTTTCCAATGGCATTTAGGAGAATGAATTAGCAGCGAGTAGGCATAGTAGTTGATACTCCTGATGCCGTTTAATGTGATTTTAAACTTGAATAACCCTTTTCGAATTTTAGCCTGCAAAAATAAAAATATATGCTTTTCAAGAAATATTATATAAAAACAGAATCCATTCGCTTACAAGTTAGTGTTAACGAATTCATTTAAGAACTACGTGCTTAGGTCCTTTAGCCTCTTTCATTTTAATATAAACATGTTTCTCGTGGAATATTTTAATATTTAACATTGTTAAACATAATATTTGTTTAGTCATATATATGAAAGACACCACAAATTAGTTACTTCTATGAATTCACTAAATTATTCAAGGCACACACATATTTTGCTTCATGTTAACAAATATGACATTCCAACAAAATCACAAATTTACGAGGTGAATTGATTGAATTATTTCTTGTATATAATTCAATAATAATAATATTTTTCATATATATTTATTTAGTGTGTAAGTGTCCTTTTCACGTTCATTGTCACCTTTTTTATTAATGCTCGACTACATTTCATTTCATGGTTTCCTCTCTTAGCTCATACATATTTTACATGTCCTTTTATTTGCATTATTATTATTTTTTTCATGCTGTTTCCTTTTTATTGTATATATTGTTATTTCGCCCGTGTTCATATATTTTTATATATTTTTATTTGACATAAAATTTATGTTGTAACAAATTGAAACACTTTTCATTCATAATAAAAAAAATATGTATTCTTCGACATGAGAAGAATGTATTACGTGAATTGAATTAGAATTTAATATTAAATTAGTCGCATTATAAGTTGTTTTCTTTATTAGTATATTTTATTCGTTAAGAAGATTCTCTTTTATGCTTTTCCAATTTCTTAACGAAATTACTATTATTATTTCAATGTGTATGAATTTTTTGATCAACCTAATACGTATCTTATATTTTCGTCCTCATTTCTTGTTCTTTTTTGTAGTCTTTTATATATAATCCTTTTATTTTACTCAGTTATACAAAAAAAAAAGAAAAATTCATTCAGGTAAAACAAAAGTCTCGAGAATCCATTAACGTTATCATCAATTATTTATAAACATTATTATTGAAATGAAAATATGAAAAACAAGGCGGCTAAAAAAAGATTCTAAGTATATACAAAATGATGAAAATTAGACTTCAGAAAATCTGCCATTTTGCATTTTTCACTTTTCCACTTTTAGATAATGATGAATTTATACTTTTGCCTTTATATAAAATGACTTAAATTATGACTGTACTAAAAATACATACAAAAAACTTATCAATATTCTCTTTCTTGATATTACATGAAAGTACATATATCCTTCATTATGTCTAGATTCATGGAAAATATTAACTCAGGAAAAACACAAGAAAATTAAGTATTGAAAGAAAATTGATTAGATCTTCAAGAAAATATATTTCTACTATTTTTATACTCTATGGTAAATACTACCAAAAGGTATATTAGTTTGTAACGCATAGAGATATTCAGAGATATCAAACTACTAGATCTGTAAAGAATCAATAGTTATTGCAATGCTTTTTCGATATGATTTTGTTTCAATCGAATTACTCGATTCCACATCTGATTTTAATGCATTTTTCAATATAAATTGATTATTTCCTAACTCGATTGGATATTGCAATTCAACAACATTTTCCAAGAAGAAAGAAAGTTTCGTCGATTTTAGCTTTATTTGAATTATGTATAAAATATACGTTGAATTAAAATTGATGAAAGGATAGTGTAAAAAGAAATAGTTATAGAGTAAAATTACCCTCCCCATTATGCTTAGTCATTGTGTAGTCTTCCAAATTTACTTTAATTTACTGATATATACCAATTCGAATAAAATGTATTAATAGAATTACGCTATCAGAACCTAGGTTAACTCGAAATCAGAGCGAATTCAAAGTTTTGCTTGTTTTTGTTTCAATAAATTTATTTACATATTGACTATGAATTTGTTAACTCATAATACATATCAATTTTACCATAGGTTATTAAAAAATCGGTTATATACCGATTTTAGGTAGCTAGACGTTCTTTTCCCTAACATACTCTTAAAATCCAATTTCTTTTGGTTTCGATAAATGAGATTCCATAAAAATAAATACAGAATTTTAGATATCCTTTTTCTTGGACATTAAATATCAATCCTTTTTTGGGTATGTCGTGTCTTTTCAGGTTTTTCGTATATCTTCAAGAAAATATATGATCTTTGATATTATTTTTGACAATAGGCTTTCTAAAGGTAAAATAGTAATAAAAAATATGAAGTCCTTATGGGATATTATTTTGTCTAGTCTTTTGTGAAAGTTAATATGTTTACATTATACCCAATTTCTTTTCGTTTTAATTTTATTGTTGTTGATACTAATATTCATTATTCTTTTCTTGATATTAAGAAGATTATATTGCTTTGTGTTTAATATTTAAAAAACCTCAAAATAAAAATCTTCTACTATTTTAAAAAATATTTCCAACTAAGTGGGCACTTATTCGCAGTTTAACTCTGTCGAAAATTATATGTGCAATAGTCAGCTATGTTTCATTGTATCTATTTGCAATTATTTATTATATCCTTGGATAAATTTAGTCCTTGCGATATTAACTCATTGCACTCGACATCCAGTTAGGAAATAGTATTATAGAAAATTAAAGCTTCAAATTTTGTATGTCCTTTTCCCTTCTATTTATCTGTCCATCTGTACGTTTAAACGATACATTTCTATATAGTATTCATATATGAAAAGTCAAGTTCTTAACGTATACTTAACGTTTATGAAACAGTAATTCTTGGGGTGTCTAAAGGATGTCTTATTTTTGGAGGATAAAATTTCTTTTAAAATATATAAATATGAAGACTTTTTATAAGGTATTAGACTTTCTATAGCAAAATGTTATTTAAAAGCTTTAAATCTTTAAATATTTTTTTAAAAAATAATTTTCTTTAAAGCCTTTTCAGCAAAAGAATTTTTATAAGTTTTGATATCAAAAGTTATGCTCTCCAATTATGTAAACTTGTGTACGGAAAATGGGAATCTTCTTTTTTCTTTATTAAAATTTTTACACTTCTGAATAAATATGCCTTATTTATCATCTCAATAATTGCCTTTTTTCATAAAATATTAAATAATAAAAACGAATAAATTTTATTAATATCAATCATAAATCAAATTTCACACAGCCGGAAACTATTTTGTCACATAAAAACATAAATGATATCAATTTATTTGAAATAATTCAAAAATCACTTACCAGAAACTGAAGCATAAACTGAAACGTGTCAAATGTTCAAATATATACAAATATATTTATACTTTTAATATGATTTTGATTTAATTCCAAAGTTTCAAGTTTGATATATAATTACTTCAGATATATATAATAATAAAATTCTTAAATAGAGTTCTAGAAAAGTTCTAATCAAATAATCATTAATAATTTAATATTATTCAATGAAATCTCTTATAGAAATAGATATATATTACGTTGACAAGGATTAAGAATTTTTATATTAATCGGCTTTGACAATGAACCAATAATGATCACTAGGGACAACGTGAAAGATATCAGAAATATGTATTCCAATATTCGTTTCTTTTAAGGACTTATATATATCTTTCCAATTTTGTTTTCACTGTACAAAGTTTGTATATAACTATAAGCTCATTGACTTTGAAGTAATCCTTTTAAGGTTAGATATTACAATAAGGATGGGGAAATAAGAGATAAGTAGATAAGTTTGAATTATATCAAAAAGTACAGTCTGTAGAGATTAATGTAGATAATTCGAAATATAAAATAGTTTTATCTATTATCTAAAATTGGAAAAACTACATTTCTTATTATCTCTTCTGTAAAATTACAAATTCTATAAACGCTTAGAAAGGGAGAACGCGGTAATTAAAGAACTTTTACTAGAAAAAACACTATAAAATTGCATACTCCAAAATAATTAGAAAATTTCCCTAATTTATGATACACCCTGTATTTTATTTAGTACTATATCTATCTAATATCATGTTCATAAATATCTCAAACATGATATTAATAAAAGATATCATTCAATGAAGAAAATGTTGAAACATTGTTTCTAATGAATTTCAGTTTAATAATGTATGCTCAGATCATGAAGTAAATATACATAGTTTGCTTAAGGGATGACGACCAGATATACATACTTCATTTGCTAACAGACGACCTCATCACCTTGACAATATCGTATTTAATGCATTTTATAACGACATGATATAACAGAATAGTGATTTTCTTAAATCAACATGTCAATCCCAAGCTCCACAAGGATTTATTACATAAATGTATATAAAAAATGTATCCATAAGAGTACCATACCATAATTAGTTCAATATTAAAATGTGTGTTTGACTTTTGATATTCGAAGTTATATCTTATCTTTTATGGAATTTTTTTATACTAACGAGTGTACTCCATTACAAATATGACATTAAAAATTCACTTTGTCTACACATAAGTGTATTGAAAATATTTTAAATTTGGACATTTTTATGTCGAAAATAATGTTATACTACTTGTATATATTATTTTTCTTTTTTTTTGGGATCGGAGTTGGTTTGAGTTTTATAAAATCTATAATCTACAAAAAGGATGAGCAAAAAAGCGTTTTTTTTTTTGTTTGTTACGAATTTAATGCCCTTTTCAAAAAAAGGCTCTTCAAACTAGATTGACAGTGATTGAGGTTTTGTCTCTCAAGTTCAAAATATATATACAGTGTATCAAGAAGCTGTTCTTTCCTGGAATAGACTTTTCTCCTATTTATTTATATATATCGGAATTCCTCCTGTTTTCCCTTGCTTCTTTTTCTTTTCTTGATATACTATTATAGAAAAAAGAGGATTTATTTGATGGTGACTTATTCTTTTTTTTTAGTTATGCTCATATAGAGTATAGCACTTTATTCAATTCAATTCAAATCAAATTTTTATAAATCGTTTTCTATTTCCGATCTATTTTCGAAATGCCTGAATAAATAATTTAATGATTTTCGAAATTAGATTATTATATAATGACGCCAACTATCATTGTTATTATTCTTGATGTTATTATTAATTATGTCGTATGGTAGGTCTTTTCGTCTTTCGGTCTACAAGATAACTCAAAAATGTGTTGTCCAATTTGAATGACATTTGGAATATAGGTTGCTCGTTCCTTAACGCGATTTGATATTGTATTTCTCGAAAATCTGCATAGGAAGATGTTATAAAGCAAAAATCATGTAGACCACAACATTTTGTCGTGAAGCAATTGTATTTTAATTAATTATGTAGGTTGACTATATCAGTAAAATCGATACAAGAATAGTGCAGAAAGAAATAGTTCTATAGAAAAATTTGTGCTAGCAATTAATTTTCATTTAGTCTTTCAGTGTTCATGTATTTCTGTTGAAAATTTGAAATGAAATTTTTGTACACCAGTATTTTAGTTGACGTCTAAGATACTAGAAATCAAGCTTCTTCCTAAATTAATTCCAAGCATCTATGTAAAAATTTATCTTTTATTTAAATATTATATTTATTTTAAACTGGAATATATTTCCGAAACTATTTCAATTAATCTAATTCATGTCAAAGTATGATATCAATTATGTTATTAGAATTTCATTATCTAATTATTATTGATTACTAAAACCCATAAATTGATTTGAGAATTTGGGATTCATCCGAACCCAAAATTATGTCGAACTAAATTAGGATAACTTTTATCAAAAAAAAAAAAATTGTCATTTTATTATAAGAGAGATAATATTTCTACCATTTTTCTGGATAAAGTTTGTCTCCCTATATTCCAGTTTATTATAGAAATAACAAAAATGTGTCAAAATAATAGTGTAAGCAAAATTATGATTTGTTTTTTAAAGTTTACTTATCTAAAAGTTGTTTTTAGGACCTTTGTCAAGGAAAAGTTAATAATTTAGTGATATTTTCTGGTTATTAATTTTAAAGTAGAAAATACTAAAAATTCTTTTTTGTTCTCGTCATAGACGTCGAGTTAAGATAGGAACTCATTCCATTCTAAATGAGATTAATTTATAAAAAAAAAAATATATGTAGATAATTTCTATCAAAACTAAGATATTTTCAATTACAATAACAAAACAAATGAAATGTTTCAATAGTAAAAAGGAGAACACGTACAATTAATGGTTTTTCAAGAATTCTTGGCCAAACAATTCAAAGTTATTTGCAATAAAGACGTGTAAATATCCGATTGAGACTATTCGTATCGATTGGAAAATAAACCTGATGGGAATTACAAAAAACAGCAAATTTAATTTGTTCAAACTGAATTAAAATTCCGATTTCAAACAGTGATTGCGCGTTTGTTAAAATTATTTAGGATGTCTATCAATCATAGAAACTCGCCAATACAAGTTTGAAATGATAAACATTGTTTTAAAAACAATTGTACAGAGTTGTACTCGTATTCTAGAACTACCAATTCTTAAAGAATCGAAGTACAAGAAATTCATTTATGATTTTATATTTTCTGACTCGTTTTCGTTAGAACTAATTTACTGTAAGAAAATATTCCCAGCTCAATAATGAAAATGAATCTTGTATCATATCACAATCATGTTCGTGCCTATACTCCATATTAGAACAGTTTACCTTCAGCTTTTCTAATCAGTCTGTTGGCAAATGATAAATAAATAAGTCGAGGCCACCGCTCAGATGTAGTACTCATGAGCAACTAACTACTAGCGAGGACACTGTATGAAAGGTATTCAGTTACCTTTTAAAAAATTTAACATCATTCATTTAATACAGCAGTTATTTGTACTCTTTGTAAAGCTTTCAATGCTGATTCTTTGAATTAAACGCGTAATAATCCTACAAGTTTAAACTCTAAATGTAAGAAAATTTGTATAGGTTTGCGTTTGGTTGTGTTCTTTACAGTTAGAAATAAAAATTGGTACAAATTCTTAAAAGTTCTTATTATTTCAACAAAAGAAAACCTTTTCCATTCATATACAGGGTGTCCAATAAAATGTGTACACATTTTGATTGTTAATAACTTCTAATAAATTCAACCTATTTAAATAAAAATTAAATGCTGTTCGTTGGTAAGCGCATCACTTGAGAACAGCTGAACCGATTTCGCTCATTTGTTTGCCAAAATGTTCGTACTAGTCCGAATAAGGTTCTTACAGAAAAAAAAGTCGGAAAATTTGGCCGGAAAATGGGAAAGTTTGGGAAAAACTGAAAGTGCTTTTCTTCAATGGGATTTTTGTAGAAGAAATACGTTTTTTTCTCATTTTTACTTTGTTTACACATTTTCAATAGCTTTTCACAAATCCACAAAACGATCACAAACAAATTTATTGAAATTTGCACAGAACAACGTCTGTCGGGTCAGCTAGTATTATAATAACTTCTATCTTATATCTTCTTTTTTTCGATATTCCTGCACATTCATCAGATCTAAAGCTTGTCGTAAAATTCATCGATAGTTCTCCTTTATGTGACATAAACTTTATCAATTATCACTATAAATAAAATTCCAATTGCGTTAGATATCGGGAACACGGAAGTACTTAATACTGTCTGTACGTACAACCAATGGTAATCAAAATAAAATCATATTGAACGTTTGGTTTCGGAAGAAAGTTGAGGAACACAGCATCAAGGGTGTTAAAGTGTTTTTATATATTTTTATTTTGGACACTCGGTATTTAGTACAGCATTGTTCATAATCAAACAATGCCTATATACATTCTCATGAATTCAAATGGTATCCTGTTGGGAAATGTAAATTTTCCCTCTGGGGAGTAATATAAAATGTCGTTTGATAAAATGCCATAAAATTAATATCTTTGAAATTATAACGTATTGTTTTGTTAATTACATGCTCGAAAAAAAGTTAAACAATAATTTGATAAAAAAATAAAAAGATGTCGTCTCATTTTGAAATCGTTAACAATTTGCCAACAAAAAAAACGAAAGAAAGAAGCGAATATTTAATAACAAAATTCTGATTTTATTTTATGTTAATTTTTCCACTTTATTTTTTATGTTTCTTATAATTTTATCATCGAAATATACAAAGGAAATTGAAATTGACAAAAATTCTTGTATTTCGAATTTTTGTCAAAGACTCATCTTTTCTTAATAGTTCCATATTTATTTCTTTTTCAATTGTAAAAAAAATTCACTTGGAAATCAGCACACATATTTTCATAATAAGAGAAAATATGGATTCTATAGAGAAGAAGAAATAAATAAGAAAATCCTTTCATAAACTGGCTTTTCTTTATATTTTTTGAAAATCTTTTTGTTGAATTTCTCTAACTTCAATACGAAATACGATCAAAGAAATTCACTTATATTCCTTTTCTTCTTCTCGTATTTTATAATGTCGAGAATTTGATTTTCCATAAATCTCCTTGATGAAATTCCACATCCCTCAGGTTATTTTCAACAATATTAATCAATTTTTTTCTTTCATTCGTTCGTGCACTTTAGTTTATTTAAAAAAAAAAAAGAAAAATAAACGAAGTCCTTGAATTTCTTAAAAATATCCTTCTTTTTTTTTGTATATTCCCATGTTTTGATATACGTACATAAATGGAACATCTTTATAGATATTTTTCCGTTTTTTTGGATATCACATTTTCAATGGCAGACTTCGAATTTATTACACCCAAGTGGTGGCCTTTAAATTGAGTTGAAATTCTATTTTTTTTTTCACTTTTTTTCGTCTTGGTTTTTCAGGTGAACATCATCTGGAAAAGAACGAGATCCTTTAAGAATATACAAGAAGGAAGAAAAAAAAAACGCAAACGTAAGTAAAATAATTTTATATGTTATTTTTAAGGAGGCCTTTTTTTCTGGTTTTCCGATATTGCACGTATTTGAAATAGGTTTGTATTTTCGGTTTTTTCGATGAAATCCTGTTGAATATAAACGAACATAAAGTTATGGTCATCAATTTAAATACGTGGTTGACTTTGGGGAGTATTTTTGGGTGTGAAAATTTTGGCTTTTTATAAGTCAAATATATAATTACAATTAACCCTCGAATAATCGTATAAATTAAAATCGTGCAATTCGAATTCACAATAAAACCTTTAAAAAAAAATAAGAAGAACTGTTCTGTGACTGCGCTAAACTAAAATAGTACTGTGTAAATGGAAGCTTTTGATAATTTCTTCCACCATGTTAAAGCGAAATCATGAAATTTGAATGTCGCGTAAATCGAGGGGTAACTGTACAATTAGAAAGAAATTATGTATTTACGTGGTAGAAAGAAATATTCATCATGGTTTTTGTTTTATACAAAAAAATCAAAAGAAAAACACTTGTCTTAATTAAAAATTTAATTAATTGAGTTGGTAAATATTTTTTCTTTTTCGTCATGAATCATAATTTATGTATTTTATATGATTTTATGAATTGTTATGGCAACTTAAACGGGTCCTCTTTACAAAAATCAAATGGTTAGTAAAAATAATTTTAAAATACAGTACAACCTGAGCTATTGGAATCAATTTCGGAAATATTGTAACCTGCTGGATTGTTAAAAGGAAAATATTTGTATTTATATCTCTTGGTTCAATATATTGGAAATAACGATTCAATTCCTTCAAAATTCCTTCAGAAATTTAACTTGAATTCGCTTGAAAAAAAAATATTTGATACAAATTTTATTTTCACTTTTATCTTATTTCCAAAGCTTAATTCATAGTCGAGAATTAAGTGGAGCCTAAAATTTCCTGTCTATGTATAAATAAAAATAATAAGTACAAATCGATTTAATATGTCTCTAACACTACGAAAGAAAAGCCTATCTCTTATTTGATAGATTTTAGAAATTTGTTATTTTCTATTTAACTTATATATGAAAATCTGTGAGACGCTGTGTGAAGAAAGGAGCCAGGCTTGGACTGACTCACTGTGACGCCGAATAATCTCCCTGTAGGCCGGTAGTACTGCGCTATAGTGGGCTGGTGAACAATCATCGAGCGTTGCTTTTTTTCTGAGAAAATGGACTGATATTCCTGGTGCAATTTGCATAGCCAGCCCAACTCTGAAAAGAGCCAAAAAATTTTAAATGTTTCTTTAAGATGAAAGACTTCGTTTCATATAAACTAATGTTATTATCTCAAAGAATACATTTTTGGGGCCTTAAAGTTTTCTTTCTTAAAGTCCAAACAGAATGACGGGTCCACGACTAATTCATGACGCATTAGAATTTTAAGTGTGTACGTTTTTAGTTATACTACACAGAATGCGACGGATCCACGACGGATTATTTTTAATACAAATGCATTATGGTCTTTCTGTTCCCACAATAGGACATACAATAGACATATTTTTTTCATTAGTTATTACGGAATAGAGGAAAGTTTTAGCATTGAAAGTTGTTGTATATCAGTTATACAATTTTGTTCTGTTCCGGTACACCATACTAATAATTTTTATTTGTTTTATTGAATTCATAAGAAAAGTTTTTTTTTTTACATGAAATAAATTGTTCTAATTTTAAGAAATAAAATATCTTTTCATATTCTTATATCTAAATATATTTCCGCCCAATAAATTGTTCAGAGCTCGTAAATTTTAATACATAACAAATATAATAAGGAAATTATAAGATGATAATGAAAAGTACGTATACGTATTTTATCTTTTATTACATCTGACAATAAATCATATATCATGTAGAACGTGTAAATGAAGGATAAATCATTCTTATTCTATTGTATATATGTACATATACGAACTTTATATAAAATATAAGTCAGGTCTTGAGATTATGTACATACATATACATTCATAGTGTTATTATTTTCATTAAATATCCTCAACAAATCCATTAAGCACATATAAAATAATAATATATTTTTATAGGATTGGTTTCTTTAATAACACCAACATTAGGATATATGAGGTTCATTTAGGATATCCGTCAGACACATACCCACACACACACAAAATAAAATCTAATATGAAATAATGAAAGAAAACGGTTTCTTTCAGTCCTACTTAAGATATAATATTATTTCTTGAAGATATAAACGATGGTGTGAGAATTGACGAAGAATTTCGTGGTAAAAACAGATTTTTCAATAAAACGAACAAATTAATCAGAATCCCTATTATTGACGTCAAATTACTTAACGAATTACGAAATACAAATTATCGAACTTATAGTCAACACACACAAATGATATTTTTCCTTTATTTTTAGTATCCTACTTATTTTATTTTATGTTACTCATTAAGATGGAATAAAAATGAGGAATTCTCTTTATTCTGACGTAGAAAAGATGTATTGGTACCTTTTTTTTGCGCCTTCCTTTTCAAAATTAGCTCATTATGTGATGTATAATTGATTTTTTTTTGCTTCATACATGAACCTACATGTGTAACATACTTTACAAGACTTTTGGATGATAATTATGTTGAAATCCATTAAAGGGTATAGATTTATATATATGTACTTATGTGGCTAGATGTTTTTCTTCTTAAACAAACATACTAAATAATGACATATCAATAACAACTGACAGAATACATCAGAATGTTGTTTCAAGATGAAAAACTCTTTCATAATTACTCGGCTTAAAAATAATTGTAATCGAAATTTATTTTCTAAAAAAATTAAAAATCAAAAAAGAAACAAATTTAATTAATTATGGATAATAAAACCTATAAACACCAAGATCAATATTAGATTATTAAATTAATGAATCTAATCATAAATCTTTTATGATACAGAGACGCACAGTGTGGGCCGTAGAACGAGATATTATCAAGAAAATGTTATTTCTCTATTCAGAATAGAAAAATGATTTTCCAAATATAGATTTTTATAAAAAGAAAAAAAAAAATATTTCAGAAAACAAATATTAAAATTTTGGGAAAATTTCTATTCATATGAAAAATTCATTTGACTGAAAATTTTTGAATGAAAAGTATCAGAATTCTTTATGATTTTTAAAGTCATGTTAAATATATTACAGAGAAACCTTCCAATATGAAGATCGCTTAGTTTTGATAGAGAAATAAAAGTCGCTTTCGTAACTGACATAAATCACCTTAAAGCCTAGACCCAAAAATCTCAATATTGAAATGAAATCTGCAGGATATGCTCTTTGAGAAGAACTATTTATTCGCCAATAATTTTCTTGTATGATGTTGTACATTAGAAAGGGTCATTTCTTTGGCAATGAAAAAAAATTAAATACATAACATCACACCAAATAAATTGTCCCATCGGTTAATCCAATTGGTTTATTTAAGAACTTCCATATTAAGGGTAACATGTTAACAGATCCTCTTCTACCGGACTGTCTTCTCTGGGAACCGACAGTTGGTTTAATTATCACGTTCAACTGTTTTCATTTCTGATCACTATAATATCATTTTGGACCCTCAAATCGATTTGATTTTCGGTCTTGTTTTTTCTTTTTTGTTGGATACATTTCTTAACTTTTACGTATACGAAAAAAGATTCTTCGTAAGTCAATATCGTAGAGAAAACCCTAAAGTAATATTTAAAAAGTATTAAAATATACTTTAATATTTTTCTTTAAAATTTTCTTTTCCAATTTAGTTTTTCATTTCTCGTTCCATTTCAATTTAAAGTCTTGGTTTTGAATATAAGCATAGTTGTATAGAACTTTCTTAGAATTTAACTAAAATATAAGATGATATTTTGATCGATATTGAAAATTGTTGGAAGTACATATTTTGAGGTTCGCTGAATCCAAATTGACTTTTTTAATGTCTGTATATATGTATCTGGAATCTGAATTTGTATGCACTTTGTATGGTCACTATTTTATATGCACAATAACTCGATTACGGTTTACCCAATTCTGTTTAAATTCAGGAAAGAAATATGTAATAAAGCGATAGACTGATGAAATTTTGATTGAAAATTCTTACCCGGAAGTGTTTTCTTTACGACAAAAACCTATTTTCAATATGCCTTAAAAAAGAAATTTTCCGTAGGACTGGTTGGGCTCAGGATTCAATACAATTTTATTATTTATTTTGAAAAATTCAATTAAAAAAGAAATCTTTTAAGAAAAACAAATAAATTATTTGAATTTATTACAATTCTAACATTTTGATTAAAATGAAAAGAATTTCAATAATAATTAATTTTCTTAATGAAATATTGATTGGAATTTTTTTTTTTTTATTATTCAAGTTTTCTTTGAATTTAATATTAATGATATTTTTCCTTATAAACATCAAACAAATTCAAATTGAATGGTGTGATAGAAAATGTCTTCATTTTGTCTTCTTATCCCAACAAGTATTTGAATCTATGAAAATATCTTTCACAAATTACGAAGCCAACTCAATGTTATGTATATAAGAGAAAATATTTTATCCTCCACATAATTTCTCGTCCTTCACAAAAATATGCCATGTCCGTTGGTATATATGTATGTATATAGTATATATAGTTAGCTTCGATTTGGGTCTGTTTACTTATATATTCAATCAGGACAAGGAAAACTAATCATGTTTGGGATTTCTAGAATCCTCCTACTATCAATATATTAATAAACATTCTTTTCAATGACCTTATATACATATACCATATACTATGTATAGAATCTATTCGCCACATTCTTCTTTATTTGCTTAAATATAATTATCTATAATACAAGTGAAATAATGGTATGAGAATTTCTTGAAGATGAAGAAAGAATTCCTTTCCGGATGAAAATTCTGATTTATTAGAATCGATCACCAACCCATCGACCCATTACATTTCAATAAGTACTTTTTTCCTTCGATCATTTTGTATTTCTCGGATTTTTTTTCTCTGTATTATGAATATTTGTGCAAGCTTTTGATTTCTATAGTCTTTAATTATAGATGGATCTTGATGGGCCTAGAACTCATATTTATATATATAATTCAGTTTTGTTAGTTAAGTACATTTTCGAAGAAAAGTGTTATTTGAAACTTACATTAGGTTAATTCGGATTTTCTTTTCATTAAAACTAAAATACTCATATTATATTATTTTTCTGAAAGGACATTCATATAAAATGTAATATTATATAGTTGGCACCTTAATATGAACAAAAAACTTCAACTTTATTTCCTCATAAAGAATACAGGACAATCCGAAATTGTTGTAACTACAATAAATGTTTTGAGAAGTACTTGTAACTGGACAAGCAACAATATTTAAGATTATGATATCATTAAATTTGGCAGATTATATTCTATGTATTCCCAAATTAATTAATATTTAGACCAGTGTTTCGCAACGTGGGGCCCACGCCCCACAGGGGGGCAATTTGTTTGTTAAGGGGGACAATTCGAAAATGGACATGACACGAGTTTAACCCTTTCGCTCCGAGCCATTTAAATGCAATGCTAGATTTCGGTGCCAAATTTAGTTTCTTAAGTGAACAATTCAATTTTTTAATATCAAAAATTATGTATGTTACATAGGGGGGCATGAGAATTTTAGAAAGGCTAAGGTGGGGCATGGCACAAAAAAGGTTGGGAAACACTGATTTAGACAATGCCATACTCAGACGTATAGTGTATAACTGAATATGTCTGTTCTTGTATATCGCTTTTGTCATAGAGTTTATAATAGTACGTTTCTGAATTAAATCTATATTTTCAATAAACTTTTAAAATGAAGAAATAGGCAGTATTTACTGCTTTAAGATTTTACAAATATATAACTAAAACGACATTTTCTATAATACAATTCAATTCCATTCCTCCTCCTATATTTTTAATGCCACCTAAATACAACATATGAACATTGGAAATGCAGAAATCTTTTTCAAAAGAACTTCTTCCTTATATTCTCTTATCTGAGTATCTAATATACCATATTGTATGACTATATCATATTATATCGTCAACAGACTTCCGGTACCCATGTTTAGAGTAAATCTCTGATTGTGCTTCGAATATAAAGTTTATTGTACACAAAGTCACGTCTCACAGAAACTTCAACCTATATTATGAAACATCCTGTATTGCGTGACCCAGTATATAATATTGAAAATTTATTTATGTGTCTACAAGAAAAATCGAAATAAAAATATATCCCTTTTTAAGGCATCAACAAGTAAAAGTACTAGCGTTTAGGTTCATCAGGAATCAACAAGGCAAAATCTATGTATATATGAAAAAAAGAACAAAACATTTTGATATACAGGTCACTCCACCTGTTGCTAACCAATATCAAATTTCTTTTCTATATACTTTCTCATCGTCAGCAATGAAAAACTACTATGGTATGTGGGACTCATATAGATCACATAACAACTTGTTGCTCGTTATATCCTTTTGAATGGAGCACTGTTAGATATACATATATATGTTGAGAAAGGGTGCTTTTTTATGGTTTATGGTTGAAGACGTTATATTCATGTACAATAAGTTAGATGTCAGAACTACCTCGATTTCTCTGATAAGAAATACTACCGACAAGAAAGGAAAAAAACCTCAAACTATATTCATGGTTCGTCACGTATCTAATTTATTGTTATTGTAAGTACGATTATATTTCTTTTTATTAATCAACTGAAAGTAATTAAATATAATTTTACTCAATGAAATTTACCTGAACTATACTCTGTTTCTTTTTGTTTTCCAAATCCAATGTTTTATCGCTAGACTCGATCATCATGGCACCAAAGTATAAAAATTAATTTCCATTCTTAATTTTGTATTAAATGAGGGAACTAATTAACTCATTTATTTCATTATAATAATTTTAGTATAAAGATTAAATAACAATTTTTTACTTTTCTAATTTTTTTAAGGTATCGTAAAAATAATGTTGCGTGAATATATTTATTATTAAGTTTTGGATGATATAATTTGATTAAAATATTCTAATTATTTTTGGTGGTGATTTTTTGCAAAAAAAAAAAAAATTAGACGATTTTGTCAGTGAACAATATTAGAAAATGTCGAAAACACAATATTATTCCAGAAGTTGAAATGAACATAATTAAAAATCCTAATTAAAACATAAATTATAAAGTTCTCATTGACTAAACAAAAAACAGGAACGTTCAATCATCCACAATACCCATAGTCGTCTCCCACTCACATTGATACACATACTTGTCGTGTACAGAGATTTCAACCTGAACTAAATCTATTATATAAACGTCAATTATTTTCATCCTTCCGTAACATAAAGACATAAAACCTAACATTATATAACATAACATAAATTCTACATGTACACTGAGCGAAAAAATATGATTGCTATAAACATAAGCGATGGGAACATACTTTCGGCTCTACTCAAGTAATCCAGATTCATTGCTACACTTTAAACTTACAATGTAATAATGAATATATTAAAGTAGTGGCGCTTAAACTGAATTGGTTGAATAATTGAAGAAGCTGGCTAAGTGGGTAGAGTCTCATACTAGTATCGATTGATTCGAAGCGCAATGTTCATTTTTTCAGTCTTTAAAACAATCTAATAATAAATATAGGTGTAACAATACAAACATATATTCGGGATAACTAAATTTCAGGACAACTATTAAAAACACTAATGTTTCTTACGAAAATTACATCATAGTCACTTAAAATATGTTTACCATTGACCTATTATTAGGAAAAACAAAATATACTTGCAATGACCATAAAATAGTTGAATTGAAAATAGTTTATCAATAGGGTTTCTCTCAGTGTACCTACGAACATTTATCATTCCTAAAAATATGAATTTTCCATTTATTAAAAAGCGTTATGGATATCTGATTCAAAATTTCCATCTTTTTCAATTTTATTTCTATGGAATCCTTGTTTAAAATTAATAAATTTTCTGTTCGTAAACTTTTTAATTAAATGCTAGAAGTCATCTTTCTTGTAGAAAAATATAATATCTCTAGAAATAAATAATTAATTTCAAAATTGAAATAAATATCAAAAATCATTTTCATTCATAAGTTTTCATAATTTGACGTTTCTATTCATTCAGTAACGTCCCAACTATAATATTTGACCATATAAATAATATTTAAATTAAAAAATAAACTCAGTAGAGAGATAGATGAAGAAAATCGGTCACGAAACTTTTCGAAGATTCAACATTTAAATTTTGGAGGCAAAGAAATATAAAGAATCATGAAAAGCTAAGGGACCAAACCTGTGCAATCGCGGCAGAGACTGTAAATGACTGCGATCCACTCAGGACTGTACTTGAGCTGTGCATTTGCCTTACAAAAAATTAAATCCTTATAAGGATCGCATACAACTTTTCTGTGGATAAACTAAAGAAAACCAGTCTGCGGACATGCATTTCACTTTCAAATTGATCAATGGAGGTGTTGACTCAACTTTTAAGGGGTTTAGACTGTTAGAGGAACTTGTTTGGAAGTTTTTTAGGTTGTCTGGCTTGATATGGTATTGTAGCTGGTATTTAATGAAAAATACGAGGATATTCTTTTCCATTTAAATGATGTGAACTTGGGAAATCTGCCTTTTCAGTGAGTTTAACTCTTTATTACTTTAGTACGTTATTTTATTTGATTTGCATTTTTTTTTTCTTTGTGTAGTTAATTAAGTTTTTTAATTGACTTATTGATTAGTGTTAAATAAATAAATAAATAAATTAAAAAACCAAAATTGTTGTTTGTACTTTTCTC
Organism: Xylophagus ater; assembly: GCA_963422695.1. Taxonomy (NCBI): domain Eukaryota; kingdom Metazoa; phylum Arthropoda; class Insecta; order Diptera; family Xylophagidae; genus Xylophagus; species Xylophagus ater. The sequence goes on from OY730478.1 coordinate 9,185,466, forward strand.
TAAACCATTCCAATACTTATAATTTGTATTAACTAAAAACCTAAAAGTCCTTCAATTTTCTACTAAAATCAACTCCGGTAGCTCAAATAAAGAAGAAACTACCATAAATAAGTGAAATTTAGTTTAAAACTTTTACCATGTTCAACATGTTATGGCTAGAAATAAAATCATTAGACCTGAGTTAATAAGATTAGAATAAAAATGTTTACTATATAATATTAGTTATACCGAAAAATACAATATTACTTTAAGGATGAGAAACTCTACAAGGTGGAGTCCAAAGTAATCAGGACTTTTTGAATCTAGCGCCCCTAGTGGCGCCATCTATATGCCGACTGGTGCGTTAGAATCTGCTATCCTTTATCGACTTCCTGTGAGAATTTCATGAAGTTATTGCGTTTTAAGTGCAGTATGTTTGTGTCATCGGTGCGAAAATGAGCTTCGACGACCAAAAATTGCTCAGAATTCAACATTCGAAGGACATCATTAAAGAGGTCAAAAAGGACAAAAACTTCCTTTATAACATTGTGACTGGTGACGAAACGTGGTGTTTTCAATATGATCCCGAAACGAAACGCCAGAGTGCTGAATGGAAGGCGCCGGACGAGCCGAAACCCAAAAAATCGCGCCTGGAGAAGTCAAAAGTGAAGACAATGCTGATTTGTTTTTATGATTCCAAGGGTATTGTCCACAAAGAATTTGTTCCACCCGGTCAAAACGTTAATGCGGTATTCTACCTAGGAGTTTTGAAGCGTTTGGTGCGCCGTATTCGACGTGTTCGGCCCGAATATCGCGAAGATGGAAGTTGGCGTTTGTTGCACGATAATGCGCCGTCTCATCGATCGACGCTTGTGACCGATTATCTCACCAAAAATCCATCAACCACTCCCCGTATTCACCGGATATGGCACCGTGCGACTTCTACCTTTTCGGAAAAATGCATTTGCCGATGAAAGGAAAGCGTTATGCAGACGTAGAGGCCATTCAAAAGGCTTGCACCGGCATACTGGCGGCCATACAGGCCAACGAGCTAAAACACTCATTCGACATGCTTTTGGACCGTGCAAAAAGCTGTATTGAAGCAGAAGGAGACTATTTTGAATAAAATCAATTGATTTTGCCGAAAAAACCATTTGTTATGTTTTTTTTTTTAAAGTCCTGATTACTTTGGACACCACCTTGTATATCGTTGTATGCTACATGAAAATATGTTGTTCTGTAAAAAAAAAACAAGATACATATCCTAATACACTAATAGAATTATGTGCCCGTGGCAAGGATTAAAATTGATTTAAGTTTAAAACTGATTATGGTTGTATTTCATGCTTGAACATTATCGTATTAAATTTTGGGTTGGTTACATTTTACTTAGTTAGTTTTATCTTAATTTTCACGGCAATATCTGTACTAGCTTAGATGGATAATAATTTCATAAAATGTTGTTTAAAATTGTTCCAAAATTAAATTATGTTAGTTCATAATTATGTTATACTTTTAGGGAGTTCTAAACGTGTTTTAAAAGCATTTTAATATGAAATATTTTTGATTAAAAAGGACACTATTTTGAAAGTAAAAATGTCCATCACAGGAAAAAAGAATGAAAATTTAATAATTGAAGGAGGTATTCCATGTCCTCCATTTGTCGTAATTTTGAATAAACTCGAAATAATTTGAACCAAAATAATGTGGAATAAGAAGAAATGTTAAAGCAATAAATTTCAACGCGAAAATTTAGTTGTCGTTAGAGCCTGTGCGCGTTGCATCAAATGGAGAGCCCTTTGTTTCTGTTTCACTCTTAACAACCAGCACGCACCAACGATTTTTAAATTGTGGAGGTCTAGATTTAAAAGGATATCTCAATATAATCCTGTGATCATGTTTTTTGAATCCTGTTGTTGGAGTTCAGACACAAAAAAATCTATTTAAGAATGGAAAACTAGTTCCATTTAGATCTAAATAATCTTGGCTTAGACCCATTCGAAATACTTTTAGTCCATGAATTTAACTAGTTTAATATACATTTAAAAGAAAATTTATTGTTATTCCTAAAACTTTTCTTTTACAATAATATTAAATTAAAAGGCATCCTTTTTGTATACAACGACATAATAATTTCATGGTTTATTATCATTTTATACTTTAATTAAAGGAAAACTTTCACATAATAAAAGGAAAATAACTTTTTTAAGAAATTTGTGGAAAATATTCGGTTTTTTTTATGATAAAATATTTTCGTCTGTTAATTTCACATCGAATTTATGTTTACGAGTAATTAAGAAAAAGCAAAGAAAAAAATTTGTTTTTGGTGAATCGAAATGAAAAGACAACGTTTTAAAGATGTTAAGAAAGTTTCCCGAAGAAAAATTATGAAATTAACTTTGTGAATGGAATTTAGTTGTGAGCGCTTTGAAGAAATTCATTATCATCATTTAAATAATTTTCCAGTTGTATGAACTTCTTTAGAATGATGAACAACTCTTATCGTCAGACAAGAATATTTTTAAAGATTGTCTTTAAGTTTTTTTTTTTTTTTAATTATTTATTTTAATTATCAATCGTGTTTTTTTTTGTAAAACAAGCTGAACTTTTAAATCGAATAAAAACCAATTACTCAACTTTAATTTAGTTTCATTTACTGATTTACTGAATTCAAATTTTATACAGAGTGTTTGTAAAATATTTTATATTAATGAGATTATGATTATTTTTAGTAGTTATAAGGTTGATCAGTGCTGTGGCCAATAATTCTTATTGAAAGCAAAACATTGGGTTGTTTCCACTTGGGATAAATTAGTATAACTATGATTACTTCAACATTAATCTTTCAATTCGGAGGTAAAATTATAGCTTCAAATAGAATAAAAAAGGAATTGTACGTAGTCTATTAAGGCTGCCATATAAATTACCATAAAAATAATAACAAGGAATAAAAACTTTAATTATTTGAGTGTATCTGAAACCAAATAGTCATAACCTATTAGATGTGGTCTCTTTGAAGACGTTTACCTTTATAATTTTTCAAACAAGATTTATTTCAAAAAATTGAATTTTGTAATCACAAATTTCTCTGGAATACCTTGTGCAAAATTTTCACTTAATACATAAGTAATGATAAATCCTTTCAGGTTTCGAATTATGTTGAAAAATATATGATGTCATTTCAACTACCTATAACTTCATATATTTTACATTTTCATTCTCGAAACTAGTGAAAACTTATTTAATGAAACAGTATTTATCTACGAGTGTCGACGAATCTCTTTCAAATAAATTTCATATTAATTTGTTTATTTTACAGAAAGCTTTTATCATTATGCTTCAATTAAGTATTTTAAATTTATAAAATTAAATGATGGTAGGTATATGTTCTTATGTTTGAATTTATTGACATAAAGCTTTATCCAAAAAGCAACGATAAAGTTTTATCTAAAATAGATTTATATACGTATATATGGCGGGTTCAAATTTTCGCGAAATTAAGTTTTAACAAAAGAAAATTGTCTCCAATAAAATTCTTCAAATTAATAAAATCAATTTCTATAAAATAATAAAGATTTTTAGCTATGTCAAGATCAAATTAGCATAGTTAGACTTAAATTTTATACCACAGTCATAGTCCTAAATTAATCCTAGGCGAAATCAATAACTCCTACTGAAAGCTTGGTTATAACATTTTGTAATCACTTTCACCAATTCTATCAATTTGAGGTGTTCTTTCCACTTCCAGATACATTTTATCGATGCTATTTTCTGTCCGGTTCACAATAACTCGCAAGTTAAACATTCTAATGTTATGAAATTTGTACACTACATTCTGCTGCGAATTTCTAGCTAAACGAATCACATCACAATGTTTTTTCCATCCTGAGACATGGATTTTTAAAGAAATTGGAACATTGCCTCTTCTTAATGTAAAAATGTGTAAAGTGAAGGTAAATAATTACAAGATAAAAGAACCTTTTATATATCACGTTTTTAATTTTCTATTGAATCATATAAACTTGACAATTCTATGTATTAATAAATACATTTTTAAAATTTTTTTTCCGAACTAACTTTCCATACAAAACAAAATTTACTGAAAATGAATTCAATTTTGCTTAAAGAATGCTAAAAGTATTAAAAGAATGCATTGGCATCGTGTTCTGAGCAATTCTAAAAGTTTCAAATGTCTCGCTAATCGGGAAGTTAGCTAAAAATCGATTTAGAGATTTGTACTGGAGAAACAAACAAACAAACAAGAAATTCACTGGACCGATTTTTGTATAAAATAACGTATTCTAAGTTGGATGTACAAGTATTCCAAATTTCAGAGAAATCGTTTAAACCATTTTTGAGTCATGGTGAAACAAAGATTAAGTAAAAGGTGAGGTAAAATCAGTATTGAAAACCACAATTGTAGTTAACTCAAGTAGAAGCAAGCTATCCTTTTTTCAAAAACTTTGAAATAACAAAATAATAAAATAATAATAAATTGGAAATAATTCTTCAACGTTATATAAAATAAATATGAAGTGGGTAAGGATCAGAATCCCGGGCGAAGCCGGGTAGTAAAACTAATTATGCATAAAATGCAAGTTATTTCAAATTAACATTTCAATTAGTTTCTTATAATAAAAATTATATTTAAATTATAACATAAAAAATATATTTCCCATTAATTATAGCAAATTTTTTTCTTTATTTCCAGAATAATAAGCAAATTCTTCAAAAAATTGATATTATTGTATATCGGGAACGGCACGAAAATGGGTAAATTAATTAAATTAATTACTTTATTTATATTTCTGACTATAGTAAATTAAATATTGCCAATGAATTTTATTCAAGTATAAACCATTTTTCAAAAATAAATAAAGTCCAGAATATTGGAATTTTTATAATGTAATTTAATTAATTGAAATGAAATGCATCATGATGAAAATCAAAGTTTTCCTTTAATACAATATCGTGTGTTCGGTCTTTGAAAACTTTTATGAAATTGGAATTTATAAATGTAACTATTTTCAGTTAATATAAGTTTTAAAGAATTTTCATTTTATATATTTTCTTTTTTTTTTGACTAACCGATTGTATGTGGTTTTTATTTTACTGAAATTTTTCAAATTAATTAATTAAATTTTCAACAAAAAATAGATTATTTTAAAAATACCAGGAAAATAATAATATTGTATAAAATTAATAAATTTACATTTGAAATTTCATTACGATAAAAGCAATTATTTTCAAGTCCAAAAATAGTTCTGGTCTAGCTAGTATGGTCACATTTATTCATTTGTGGCTTTAATAGCATTAATAAAATTTATTTAGAAATAATTTAATTTGCTCAACAATTATCATTGACTCCATTAAATTAAGGACAACAATTTCTTTTCAAATTGGATAATGCCAGATATATAAATTAGGTTTTGATAGTCCTCAGAAAGTCTAAAGAAATCAAATTAGTTTTAACTAGGTAGTAAATATTTGGTATATATTGAATACGCTGGAATTCATTATACGGTCTTTAAAAAATTTGACAGCTTGATTGAATTTTGTCCATTTCAATTTCTGGCCATGAAATGTGATTATATCCAATACATATGTATTTACAATACGTTGTATAACTCGCCAAATCGTCCAGAAATTATATATGACAGAGATCCAATTAAGTTCTATAAAGGGTACATGGAATCGATTGAAATCTACATGCTGTGATTTATTCATGGTTGCGCCTCGAAATATGCATACCCATTTTAATATAAGGTGTCTCAACATTATTTTCAAGTACAAATAATTTTCCCTTGAAATTAAGGTTAGTCAATAATGATTAGTGTGAAAAGTCAATATGGAATTTGATCATTGCCACAGGAAGGAAACGATCTTAACTTTATGTCCTTAATATCATAGAAAATAAAGTTATATTATATTATATATAATGTTTCTTTTAAAAGCACTCTGTATTTGTTTGTAAATCATACGATATTAATGGCATGTGACGACAATTTATAGTTTTCTGTGTGGACATGTTCTTCCTTTCATGAAAATGGAATTTTCCCCATTTCAATATCATATTTGAAACAATATAGATAAAATTTTATTCTTTTGAATTCATGTGTAAATTGTCATTTAGAAATACAATTAAAAACTTTACACGAAAATAGATATATTCCCATTTTATGACATTGAAAACTTCTTTTGATTTTTCTTTCCCTGATAACATATGACATTAAATGCATATTATACAATACTAGATGAAAGCTCGTCAGTAATAATGAAGCTTAGATTCAAATAACTTTTCATCAAGAAATTGAAAATTGCATATTTCCATGTACACATGAAAATCGAAAAGTCGTTTGATTTAACGATTTATGAATTACAGACGTTTGAGAATATTATCAACTTGTAGTATATCAGGTTCAAATTAAATGTAATTAGATGCTATGCTTACTATGCTTAAAGCTATCTCAACTTAAAATTTTGGAATTTATTTTAAAAAAATAAGAAAAATGCCTATAAATTTCGTCTCTGTCAAATAATTATTTAACTTTCAAATTTTCTTCTTTTGATAGAGTTAGAAAATTTTTTACATCATATAAAAAACCTCAAGAATTTCTTTAGGAAATTTTTAAATGGCAGGACAATAAATTTTCTCATACAAAAAGGATTTGAAAAATTTTTTCGTTTAGCTAGAAAAATTAATTTTATTATATGAAAAGTATTGGAATGGAATTTAAACAAGAAAGTATTATATTTTTTTCGATGAAAACCTTTTAACTAGAAATTATTGAATAAAAGAAAATTTCAATTAAATTAAATTATTATCACAGAAAAATGTTAATTGGTAAATTGTTCTAACAAACAAATCGCTTAACCAAAATTTGTTTGTAAAATGTAAAACAATTAACTTATTAAGATTATGAAATAATTACCAAATAGATTGTTTTAAATTAAAGGCAAATTAGGATTTATTGAAAATTATAAGAATTATTAATCACAAAATTCGAGACAATAATTATTTAATTACAAAAAGCAAAAAGATTTCATTACTTAATGAATTGGATTATTTTTATAATTCCACTGTGATATTTTTGGAAATTATGACGTCAAAATGACGTTATATGGAAAATTTCTAGAAGTCAGTACAAGTGTCTATGGTTATGGCTAACATTTAAAAGTAGAATTTAAAAGTGTAGTACATAGTTACAAACTAATTATATGAGAGATTCATGTCCAGGCATATTAGTAAATTTTTAAGTAACAAACATTTTTAAACGTCGCTTCCAACGAAGTTAGAGGCTCAGTCAAAATATTAAAGCTTAAGATCATACCGAATTTAACAAAATTTAGTATTAAACATATTTAAATCAAATAAATTTTAAAAAATTTAGTGAAATATGATTCTTTTACATTTGGAAATTGAGTTCAAGTTGTTGTAAAAATAATTGAAATAAGAATTTCATTTTCCTTAGGTCGTATTGGGAATTTCATACAAAAACGAGAACTTGTTCCAAACAGTTTGACTTATTCAGTGATCAGTGAAATTAAATTCATCTTCACCTGTAATTTTATCCGTGTCAATGTATTAAGAGAGATAAAATAGGTATCTTTAAAAATGGCCTCAATTCCCTGACGATGGCAGAGAAAACTTTGTTGTTTTTAAAAATTTCGATCGATTACATTTTCTTCCTTTGAATTTTTTCTATCATTTCCATTTATTTTATTTTTTACTTATTTTTATGGATGTATTTTTCTTTATCCAGAATAAATCTAAAAAAAGCAGAAGCATTATTGAATTGCCTTTAGGGGCAAAAACGATGTGAATTACATGTTTTCCTGTGCTTTTATGCGAGTATATTGTCTTCTTCCGAAATTGAATCATGTTTTAAGGTGCCTAATACTACATTAAAGTATGTTTAAAAAAAAACAAATCAATACTATTTAAACAAATAGAATATTATATAGAAGACGATTTTTTTTCGAATTTAACATGATTTTTTTATCCATACATAAATTTCGGTTTTTTGGAATCCGTGTCCCGCATAGCAACTGGCATCAAATTGACATGTTACTTAATTTTTCTGAAATTATTCATTTTCCTTATTCAACGAGTTTGTAAATAGCAACCACTTCTAGACTTAGATATTGAAGCACAAAAATGAGTGAAAATTGGTACGACCCCCTGAAGTTAAGGTTTTGTGATACTTATACTATGTGAAGTACACTAAATGTGACTACATTCTAACCGCTAGTCTGATTATAATGGAAGTTAGTACTCCAGGTCAATGATACTAGATGAACCATTCGTAAACTTCTTAGCGAAAATATTAAATTGAAAATGAGTTATTTTACGGCTGTGTTGGACAGTAACTCCAGAATGACTTAATCAATTTCATTCCAATTTAGTACAAAGTTATCAGATGGTAAAATGATTCAATATTGTTTAAGAAAGTTGGGTGGCAGATATTTTAATATAAAGACAAAATTCTAATTTCATTTACAAGCTTTTTATTTTCCAAAAAAAGAACGACGAAATCACATACAAAATCCGCCTAGCGAGAAAACTTACCTTTGCCTCTCAGTAGGTGGAATTAGATTATCAGCCAACATTTTGATTTTGTTTTACTAACTAGTACTATACAAAAAGTGGAAATGGAAAGTCCCTCTTCCAGAGATAATGCCAATGTTATTTGTCTACACTCCACCATTGTCTAATCTAAAATATGTACAATGAAAATATACACGTGAACAACATATATGATCAGTTTAGAACGTCATTGATTCGAAATTTCATTACTAAATAGGTATTTGATTGACATCAACGACTAATACTTGTAACTTAACACCTAACTTACAGAGATGGGTTTGTCACGCGCCCAGGTAGATTAGTTTCATATGGAAACTATAAGACTAGTTAAAAAAAAAGTTCAACAACTTTTTATCTAAAGTTTCTATCTAAACTTAATCGAAATTTTAAATTATTTTTTCAAAATTAGTATTTCTTACATTTGGATGGAAAACAAATCTTATTAAGAAGACTTCTACAATAATTCTTTTATATATAAAATTTTCCGATGTCAATTAAAAGAAAAATGTAAACAGAAAAGTTTTCTCGTTAATCTTGACATTACTTGACTTTATAGAAAATTGAAAGAAAAACTTCTTAAAATGAAAAAGTCAAACTCAAACTTAAGGAAAATCTTTAACTATTGGACTAAATAGACATCTATGTATTACTAATTAAAAATGCGACAAAAAAAATTGATATTTACTTTGTTTAAATTTATTTACTTATTTATTAGTTGTTATTTTTTATCATTACTTAAAGAAACATATTCTTTATATATTTAATTATGAAAATATATGATGAAATTATAAAGTACCTTCAACTTTAAGAAAATTTCAAGCTTATTAAATTTAAATTAAAAAAAAAAAAAACAAAATACTGATAGAAACTAGAAAGAAGCTAATTATGAGAAAATCCATTTTGATTCAAGAAATTTTTCAAAGAATTCCAGAACTTTTAATCCTTGATAAATTGTAAACAACGATACAACAAATTGATAAAGTAAATTAATTAAATTTTCCTTGTTTTCCTTTATCTCTCTCTCTCTCTATTCAGAACGTAATACGATTTCCGTTTGACAACTTTGTAAATTATTTTCAAAAGGCGACTAAAACTGCATTACATAAATTAAAATGAACTCATTGACTTGATGCAATATCTAGAAAAGTAGGAAAAACTAATTACAGTGGAAAAAAACTTTTTCCCAATATTAACTGTTAACTTTTTCAATTTGGAAAATTAAAGAAAAATCAAAAAGACTTTGTACTAAGTAAAAAGAAATAATCACTACTAGTGATTTAGCATTGAAAAAGAAGTAGTTTGTTTAAAAATTTATATGGTATATCTCACACAGAAGCGTGAATAGAAGATTAAAATATGATAACATACAAATAATATAAGTAGTTATTTATCTCACTTATATCATTTCTTTTTATGAGGCTATTTTCATGGTTTCCATCTTGATGCTTTCGTTAACCATAATCTAGGATGCGATCAGTTTTCAGTAGAGAGATTTAAAAAAAAACACTTCAAAAATAGCCAACCTCCTTAGTTTTCATAAAAAGTAAAAGGAGTCAGAAGAAATTTTATGCTAGTTAGTTAATTAGATAGTTTTTTTGGATTTCAATAATCAAGCAAATTAGAAATTTTAGATATCTTGTTTCAATGATAGCGAATAAAAATGTACAGAATTTATTAAACACACACATAATAAATATTAAACAAAATCTTCAAGAATCTATTCATAATTGTACAAATTAATAGGTTATAGAAAAATGTTTTCCAGTAATCGGCACTATTACCCGAGGCACTAAAATTAAACCATTCCCATTAACACCTCCTGTACAGATGTCGAGATATTTCCTTTTCATTTAGTTGTATAACATATTGATAATTTTAACTATCATACTATATTATCATATATATATCCTAAATGGATGCTTTTCAACTACTCTATCGAATCTGTTTATTGAAGAATTTAGGTTCGTCGCTACACTTGGTACTTAAAATCTACTATAGAACAATAGTGGCAATGAAACTGAATTGGTTTAAAAATTAAAGACGATGACTAGTTGGGTAGAGTCTCATACGAGTGATTTTGAAGTTCAAAGTCACGGCGGTTTCAAATTTTTTCCCTTGTTCATTTCTTATGTTTTGGGAGAAATGAATTTCAAAACAACTATTAAAATGTTTTTGAAAACACTAATAATTCTTTAAAAAATTATATAATATGGTAGAACAAAACATGTTACCTTCAATTGAGCTTCTTATTAGGAAGGGTAACATGCACTTTCACAGACCATAAAATGGTTAAATTTGAAAATAATTTATCAGACTTTTCTCTCACATTTCTACCAAATACTTTTTATTTAAAACAAAATAAATTATATCTATTTCCTTTTTTTCTTTTTTTTAAATATGATTATTGATTGAAATTATTATTCAAATGGCGAATCTAATGAAATCATGATTAATATTGTCACATAGAATATTTTCAAAGATAATAAATATAACATACAACATAAAAAAGAACATAAAGGCATGAATATCATTGGAATATATTTACTTCCATCTTTTTTTCTCGACATATTTGTATCAGAGAGAAAAAAATATAATATTTGATGTAAAAACCAAATCAAAATCAAATTCAATCATGATAATTCCATCCAAAATATCCCTTCGACAATATTTTATATTTGTAATTGATTCATGGAAAATAGAAAAGCACTGAAGAGACGGGGCTCGTACTCCTCGTACAGAACAAGAGGAAAATACTGCCACGAATACAATAGAAAAATCAGTTTTTCATTTCGATCATACAATTTTCATCTCATTGAAAAAATTCACGTATAATATTTTAGACAATTGAATTTTCACCTTTCTGATGAAGTAAAGAAGAGGGGTAAAAAAAAAAACGAAAAAGTAGAAAATTCATTTTCTTAAAAACTCATATAATCAGTTTTACTTTCTTTTCTTTTTTTTTTTTTGTTCTTAAATTTTTTGTATTGTTTTTCATCATGAAAATATTTCATCTGAATATTGTTGAAGAATATCTAAAAGAAAATTTTATATTATAGACAGATTCATTCTATTATAAATACTTTTCATAGAAAAGAAGAATGAAAAAAAAGAAAACTAAATCAAACGATTTTTAGCATAAAATGAATTTTTAAACAGTCCCACGTCAAAAATATACTGCGTAAAGAAAAGAAATTGACTTTCACTGTTCAATGGAATACAAGAGAAACAAGATAAATGTACACATCAATATAATATCAAATAAAATTATACGAATTATATTCTGAAGAAGGCGCTTCCCTCCTATAGAGATCGATCGATCCTTCTCATAATGTCCTTATACCACGAATCAAATTCTTCGTATTTAATGTATGGTAATCCAAATATATAGTTGTTTTCAATTCAAGAAAAATTTTGAAGAAAAAAGAAAAATACAATTTTCCATTTTACTTTCTTTTCTTTTTTTTTTATTTCAAGTCATTTTATCCATTCTTTGTATGTAATATCAAATCTTTCACAGAAATACTATCAATCGCATTATGTTGCACACACACACACAACAACAATAACAACAACAAAAAAATCCAATTATCCTTACAAAAAGAATTCGATTGAACAAATTTTCTTTTTAAGCGCGTATTTACTTAAGGGTTCTTTTTATAAATTTAAAGAAAAAAAAAAAAAACGTTTTCTTTCTTTTTCTTCTTCGACAAATTTTTCACACAGATCCCTTCAGGATGAGACGTTCATCATTTTCACCGTTCAGTATTAATAAACAAGAACCATTGATCGTTGTTGAAGAATCTGGTTTATGTGAAGAAGAGGAACAACAACAAATTACGTATAATCAACCAACACAACAACAAAAAATTAGTTTAGATATAGATTCACCAGTTAATCCTTATTTGTTATCACCATGGCGTGATCCACGTGAAGCTAGAAAACATTCATTGCCATCACAACAAGTTACCGAAGGTATAACAGCTAGTCAAGTGAGACGGTTATCAGAACGTGGCGGTGAAGGTTCTGGTCCCAGTCCAAAGGAAGCTGCATTTCTAGCAACATTATCACAAGCACCAGCGCCTTCTGGACGACGTCATTCAGTTGTGACTATATCAAAAGTACCACCAACATTATTTGGACGAAGCCGCCGTGAATCAGTAGCTGCTTTTCCACTACCAAATGGGTAAGTTTTATTGTTCTTTTCATTTGTCTTAAACTTTTATTATTTCACAAATAAAAAATATATCATATTTTTAATATTAAATAATTATCATTATTTATTTATATTCTAGCAGTCGAGTTTTGGGCGGTGGCTCACGTCGTGAAAGTACATCATCAGTTGGACCACCATCAACTGATCATCTCGGAAGCATTCATAATTTACAATTGGACATAATGGATGATATTGTTCAATCGCGAAAGGCTCGATTGAAATTATGGACGACCAGTAGCGAGAAGGTGTGTGAAGTTCAAACAGTCGATGAGGCTGGCGCCAGTACAGGTACTCAACGTTATACAAATAGAAGATTTTCGGATTTCGTTGGTGCAGCACTACCAACAATACCATCATATCGTCGTGCATCCGAACATCCTGCCATAGTGTCACCATGTTTGCCCGGACCATCTGGATCACAGAAAAAGAAAAAATCTGGATTACTTGGTAGTCGTTCTGATATTGGTTCAATTTTAAGTAATTTAACATCATCCGCTATTGAAATTAATAAATGTGATGATCCTACACCACCGAAAGCCAAAGCAAGTCCATCCAGTTCAACATTAGATCCGAATGTTGGTCGATCAACACGTTCAAATAGTTTTGATATATCAATTTTACAAAATGCTAAACAATTTATTTCCGATACAGAAGATAAAAGTGCAGCAGCATTATCCGGATGGTTTACGAAACGTCATCAACCGATTGCCAAAAAGAAAAGTATCCGTAGTAAAAGTACAGCAATGGCAATGTCAAAAGATGTGTTAGAACGTTTACAAAATAAAGAATGTAAGGATACTAAAAAACCAGTCAAAGGTAAACACAAATCTGATGGTAAAGGTCCAATTGTAGATGCACATTTGATTGGTAGTGCAATTGAAGGTTTCCTAAGAAAAAGTACATCATCATCGTCATCATCAAGTAAGGGTGCCATACCAAAAGAGTCACGTAAAAAACCCGCTACAGTTCGTTCTAGTTTAAATTGGTTCGGTAAAGGTGATGAAGACGATTCAAAAGATACTTGCGATTCTTCGTTATGTTCAACATTAAAAGATTTATTCGTTAAATAATTAACAGGGAATTTTAGTTTTAAGCTAACATAAGTGTAATTAATTTTTCAGAATCATTTTCAAAAAACTTTTATCAATAATTTTTTACAAGAAAAAAAAAAATTCTCTAAAAATTTGGTGCCAAATAATATATATATATATTATATATTTATATGAATGTTATAAGGAAGTAAGTAAGTATGAATATATGTGAAGGATATTTCTTTTAAAACATTGAAAATATTCGTTAATTAAAAAAAATAGAAGATCCTTTTTAAGTCCCTTCCTCACTGATGTTGTTTAATGTTTCAAAAGATGTTAGTTGCAACTAAAAAAATACATATTTTTATTTTTATTTCAGTTCATTTTGTATAAAACAGTATAAACAAGATTAAAAATAAAATTTTGTAAATAAAAAAAATCAAATTAACTAAGAAGTCATGGAACCTGTTAATTATTATTCGAATAAGTCAAACAATTGAAATGAAAATTATTGTAAATTAGATTTACTTTGTACAGCACTATAAAAATTCATATTTTTAAATAATATTGAAAGTATCTCTGGAGTCTTTTCTAACATATAATTTAAAATTAAAACATTTTCAAAATAATTGAATCCAAAACAGTAACCGTTTTGAAACATCTATCGTAAACATGGGCTATGCTAATTCTGTGAGCTGATTTGTTTCAGATTCTCGAATGTAGTTCTCAGAAGTAACACTGATAGGCTTAGGGACCATGATGAATACAACCACTGCACTCTAGTTTTAAATTTTTTCTGTTTCGGAAAACTTTACTGAAAAGGATGGGCTTTAACAAAAAAAGTGTCCGAGAAATCCCTGAAGTATATTTAATTGACACATTATAAACATAAATGAGACTCTATTGGGACTAGATTAATACCATATTTTAAAATTGTGTTTATAATTTTGGAGGGATCTAGTGGCAGTTACAAGTTGAATGAATTGAACGAAAAAATTATATTTTGAAAAACGTCCCAAAAGTAGCCCCTATTTACGGTATGTGTAGTAACTGTGTAAAATGTATTCAAATCTAGTTTCCATATATAATTTCCATAAAACATTCGATAGTAAAAGTGTATGTAGTTTACGACATCTATGGTATATCATCTAATTATTAAATACTAAGTTCCATGTGATCATTCTACATCAATACTAGTAGGTAATAGCTACACAATGGTAATTAAATTATGCAGACGTGATTACCATTTTTAATAATTGGACCATTTAACACACACACAGAAAAACCACAAAGCTTTTGGCTAGTTGCACAACTGAATTTTATTTGTGAGAACTGAAAACTCTGGGAACTAAATTTCATTTGTCGAAACTTTACAACTGAAACTTAGTTGTCACAACTGAGATTTCAGTTCTCACAATAAGACTTTCAGTTCTCACAACTAAATTTCAGTTATTACAATAAAAAAGTTAGTTACTACAACAAAAAATTCAGTTGCTAAAACTAGGTGATTTTTCTGTGTGCATAATAAAAAAAATGGCATAAAATCAAATTCGTATTTTTTCATTATAAAATTATTAGTTTTATTCGAATTTTTTTTGCTCTCTATGGACGATTGGTGATATACTTGAGAGACATGTTAGTAATTTTAATAATACTATATGTTCTTGAAACATAAATATTCATGTTCACATGAAATGATACCAGAAATTGTTTACATATGGGTATATTAGGGTGGCCCTCTGTTTTATAACTAGTCACCAAGTCTTATACTCTGAATGTGTTCATATAGTAGTACATGAATGTCTTCATATAGTACATATACTGTTGACCCTATTTCTTGCTATGAGATAATTTTTTAATTTTCAATTTAATAACCAAATATTTTTTTTAATATTTCAACATTTTAATATTATATGTTTTTATTTAACGAGATACTTGAAATACTTATGCATGTGAAAAAAATATACATATATATAAAAAGAAAATATAATAATGTAAATTTAAAAAACAAATAAAAATGAGAATTTATGTTTAGAATTGCGTAAAAGTTCTAAATTAATTATAATTAAGAAGAATATTAAAACAAGAAGAAAAAAAGAATAATGTTAAATTAGTCGTATATCATATAACATATAAATAGTATTAAAAATTACTATTTTAATTAAAAACACATAAAACTAAAATACCACCCCACCAAAAAAAAAAATAACTTACAGAAAATATAACATTACAAATTTTAGTTAGATATTAAGATTTACTAAATCATCATAAAATCTTTTATATTAGACTATCCAGAATGTATAGTACACTCCAATTCTCATGAAAATTTCTCTACTATTGGCCGAGTTAGTTGATCTATCCAGAATGTATATTCCAAGTTTTATAAAAATAAACCTAATATATTGGCGAGTGAAGACAGGTCCTATATTTTAAGTTGGCCTATCCAGGATATACATTCCAAATTTTATGATAATCACCAACTATTAACTGGATTAGAGACATTTTTCGGACCTTACCGCAACCGCCCACCGAATGAAAACATGTCCTATCTTTTAAGTTGGCCTATCCAGAATTACGTTCCAAGTTTCATGAAAATACCCCAATTATTGACTGAATTAGCAAAGTTTTTGTGGGTATAATAAGTCAACACAATTTTGGAGCAAATTTGAAACTAAGCTGGATAAATTTAAAGTCTATTATTTTAAAAATTATTTGAATTAGTATCTCCTTTTTAACATAAAATATGCTTTTAGTTTTAGTACTGTCTTTGAGTTATTCTCATTAGAGTTTTATCTTTTTTTTAAAGCTTTAAGCGATTTCTATTTACACAACATGATGTATATTTGTTGATATTTCTATTTCATACTTGTTGATCTGCTCACCATTAATAATGCGAGAATTAATTCATAGTGTAATTAATCCAAAACCAGAAATTCATTCTTCATTCATCATTAATTCTTTCTCACATTTAGTAAATAAGATTTTAAAGACATTTCAAAAAAAAACCCACAAATACTTATATATCTTGTAGAAAAAATTCGATTGAACTGAAAAATTATAATAATTAAAGAAAGAGTCAACTCAAAAAGAGGTCCATTTATTAATTTTTGATAAACAATAATAGTCCCACCGCATGGAATTTTTTTTTAATTTCCATTTGAAATAGGAACTACTTTAAAAAAAACTTATTTACACGGCCTACAAATGTAAATTTCAGATACAACTTGTGGTATATATACTTTTTTTGTTTTAACACATTTGATGTCAGGTTATTAGAAGTATTAAAAGCCGAATCTTTAACTAATAAAATTGGCCTAGTCTACAGGTAGTATATCAAATAGAAACTAGTTTTTTGTTTTTTGAATCGTTCGTTGATTCTATCAATTGTACATAAAATTAATACATTTTCTTATTCTGAAAAAACAAAAGGAAAACAACATTTTAATTTTGTACATCAAAATATTATTGATAGAAAGATAATGAATAAAAGTGGCATATCGTACAATCATCAAAATACATAATAATTCAAAAAAAACTTTTAAAACCTGAAAGAAAAATGAAATATTTGTTATAAATGTTAGAAAAATACTTAATTTGTTGATGTTTTATAATAAATAATTACAAATAAAATTATTTTAAGCAATACTCATTAATATATTGAATAATAATAAAAACATAAACTAATTATAGAAAAGAAAATACTTTTAAAAAATAATTTAAAAAAAAAAAAAAATTATACTATTGTGAAAAATTTTATGCATTTTTAAAAACTATTTAAAAACTTTCTTATATTAATTTCTTTTCTTTGGACTATATTTTTAGTTTTTTTTAAATAAATGTTTAAAACTCTCTATAAATATAAATGAAGAAAAAAAAATGATAACAAACACTAAAAAATAACAATCCGAAAAAAAAATATGGAGAGATTAAATGACTGCTAAAATTCCAACGTTTTCAAAATTTTCATAGAAGTAAAATGAATTGATATTGTTTAAATAATAAGCCTTATTCTGACTATGATTTGTGTACCAAATAAAAAGGAAAATTTCCTTATCCTAAAATGAGAAAACCCAAAAATGCTACATATCCTATCATATACGGCTCCATTAGATCTTGAAACATCTTAATAGAGGGTTCCATGCCACCAAATTTTAGAATCATGCCTAATCTTCAATCTATAGTATTTATAAATGAAGCATCGATAATAAAATGGAAGATAATTGACTTACGATTGGTTATTTTTTTAAATAAGTAGGATTCCAGCAAATAAAACACCTCCTTTTTTATTATTATTTAAAATTAAACAATAAAATCCCTCTTCAGATAGTTTTAATTCATATTTAGTTGAGATATAAACTAAAATATAGTATTTTTCTACATATCGTATTCGTAATATGGTATTGATACTATAATATAGCTGATACCGTTTTAATATCATGTTTATACTTCATTCTTGAAATGTTATAAAGTGACATATGTACATGTGGTATACTATATGGTATTCTTAAATCATGATAACAATACCATATGCGTGTCTCTAATATAAAATATATACTCCATTTAAGTTATGATTGAAAACGAAAGAATAAATGTAACGATGGAAGCTGGATTACATACATTTTTTTGTTAATCTACAATATTATAAGAATAAGGAAAAGATGGACCCTTTTAGTTCAGAAAGCAGAGAACATCTAACAATAGACTCTTACAGTTTTCTACTAATATAAATTTAAAATTAGAAATAGCAGAATAAGGCATATTGCCTCCTTAACTTAAATTTAATTACATATTATTCCCATAAAGAAGTCGGGACGAGAGTAGCCGTCGCTCTATTGATGCTCTAACCCAGCAATGGCGAACCTTTTTGAGAAGTGGGTCAAATTTTGTTCATTATTTTAGCTCGTGGGTCACTAAGTCAGTGGCGTCACTTGAAAAGGCGGAGCGAAGAATGGTTAAAAACTATTTTTTTTGGTTCTCACTTTTAAAATCCTCTAAAAAGTTTACGTTTCATTTTTGTTTCACAACTTTTACTTTTGCAAGTGAAAAGCAAAAATAAAGGAATTAAGAAAATCACATATATATATATTATAAAATATTATTTACGAAAAAATAAGTTTATAAAAATCAACGCGTGGGTCATTTAAAAAGCCTTCTTGGGTCAGGTTCGCCATCGCTGCTCTAACCTGTTCCAATTTTTGCTAATTGCCACAGTTCGAATTAAATAAAGTAAAATTTAGAAACTGTTTGATTTAGAACTTCTGTGCAAAATAATACAATATAAAATTTTTGACAATTTCACAGCCCAAGAATAAATAAAACAATTTCAAAATTGTTATTTAAAGAAATCCTAAACTAACCAAAAAAAAACCTGCATAATCAAAAAGGACAATATACGTTTTTTTTTACAACAAAAAAGAAACAAAAACAAAATAAATAAAAAATAATCAATATTAAAATAAAAACTAAAAACATAAAATTGTATATTTTTAAATGAAATTAATCGTAAATAAAAAAAGAAAACTATTTTTAAAAACCAAAAAAATTTCTTCTTAAAAACAATAGATTTAAAAAACTTTAAACTTTAAACTTTTATGAATGTTTTATAGTATAAAAAAAAATTTCCATTATTTTCCTTTTTTTCTTTCTTAAAAAACAAAAAAATGTAAATAAAATATTTGAAAATATTTAATAATTGTAATAATTGTTTATAGGACCACAAAAAAAAATACATAATTAATTCAAATAATAAAAATAATCTATTTGTTAATTAGATAATTTAAGAACGAATAAAATAAAAAATTTGATTAAAAAAAAAAAACCTACATAACAATTTGTGTCAATAAATAAATTGTTGAAATTGAAATGTTGGAAATCAGGGGCACCACGCGGAAATTTAATAAAAAAGAGAAAAAGAAACCAAAATTACATATTTTAATTACAAAAAAAACATATTTAATTCAAAATATTAATATTAAATAGGAAAAAAAAAATAATAATATTTAAAAACTTAAAAAAAATTCCTTAAAAAAAAAAAATATTTAAAATTTATTTTCTTTATTTTTAAAAATAAAGTTAAAATTGTTATATTATCAAAAACAAAAAAAAAAAAAACAAAAAATTATCATTTAGAAAAAAAAAAAATATTTAATATATTTTTTAATTCCTAATAAAAGGATAATGCCTAAATTGATCAATTTAATAAAAAATAAAAAAATTAAAAGAAAAAAAAACAAAATCTATTTTAAAATATCTAACATAATTAAGCTTTATGGAATTTAGAACAAATTATAAAGAAATAAAAAACCCATAAATAAAATTAACATATTTATGAAAGTCATTTTCTTTTCTAATTATTATAATTTTTTCTTTATATAACAGCATGATAGTTCGAACGTATAACAGTTATACAGGAATCATCATTTTAGTACAAAAAAAAATTGGAAGAATTAGAGTCGAGCTTCAAACCAAGTTATGTCCTTTCTAAGTCTCGAATGGAAAACGAAACGAAATAAAAAGCATTCTAATGGTTCGATCTTGATTTGTGTTGAATTTGGTTGGATCCAGTTCTATTTTGCAAGGAAGAACAAGAATTTGAATTAAGGAAATATATGGTGATCACATCTGAAATTCAGCTTCCAGAATAGTTAATAGTCCCCGAATTGAATCTATCGACGGCAAACTGAAGCGTGTGAAAATCAAAATAATGAATATGTGTTATGTCGTCAAAAATTAAATGATCCAAAAAGATGTATAAATAAAGGAAAAGTTGTAACTAATTGTGCACTTAAATTCTTGCCACCAAGAGGTCATGAAGTATGGTAATTTTTGGGGCAAAAATAGTGGAATTATGAAATTTGGATATGGCTGTAACATTCATAATAATTCGAATATTGAACGTCGAGATTATAAATATTTCGCCAGGGCTAAAGTTCATCATTCTAGAATACAAATTTTGTATTTTTCAATATTCTTATAGGCAAAATACTTTTGGCTCCTATAGCGAAAGGGTTAAATGATCTGACTATATAAGGAAATAAGTTTCAACAGTCTAGGATTCAAAATCCCTGACGCATATGTTTTAAAAATTGCATAATTTTAAATTTCCAATTTTCTTTAACAACTAAAATTTCCTTAAGAACTTGAAAAATTTCTACTGTTTCCTTCATATCTGAAAAAACAAATTCCGGGAGTAGTCATCTTGAATAATCTAACAATTAAAATTTCTTTAGCGAACTTCAAAAGATTTATATGGTTTTCGCTTGTATACTTTGAAATTTAAGAATATTAGAATGAAATTATTGTAACCTAATAAATAACATCATTTATTCATTTTTAGCATCCTTTTTACAAATAATTTATATTTTTAGTGCGATACCCAATCCCCAATAGGCCCATTCAAACGAACGCGTTTAGAATTCAGTTCGTGTTTCATTGGTTACTTTGTTATTCATTAATACATATCAATGAAATAACTAGAAGATATAACAAAATTAGTCCTTTTTATTTTATTTTATATTTTTTGTTTTTTAATTTGATATAAATGTTATGTTTTCGTAGAAAGGCCGAAACTACATTGATTATTAATAAATAACACAAAACTAAAAGTTAATTGGGAAATTTATGCAGCAATTTTGTTTAAATTATTTACATACGTTGTTCACAGAAACGATTGATTTTATCATTGAAGTTTTTTACTTCAAGTCCGATTTCTACCATAGGGCATCAGAAAACCGGGTATAAGCCGATTTTAAGTTACTATACCTACATATATGTTATTAATTTACATTTGAGCAGCCTGATTTTGATTTTATCAAAGGTAAGGTTTTATAATTTTATAATATATGTAAACCTACAATGTAGGCCTATATAGGCACATTGCATACATCCATTGTATAGGCTAAGTCCATTTACCATATCGATTTTTATTTCTCATATAAATATACTTCATTCTGGTTAGGTCGAGATGGATAAATCGCTTCTTGATTAATGTACACGCTAGCAGTATAGTAAGGCTGATAACACACTGAAGCAGACAAAACAGACCAAGACAGTTTTTTAGCACTAAATCAGTTTTGTTACCAATAAATACACAGAAGTATATGCGCAAACCCACATTAAATCCGGCAAAAACATCTACGAAAAAACAAAATGTTTTCTTGAATGTTTCGACATATAAATACACACAATCAAATCGGTCAACCCTCACTAAATCGAACAAAACAACCGCAGTCAAACTTACCAATATTTCCCCTCCATCATTTTTGTCTTAACAGAAAAATACATTAATTTAAAGCAGTCGACGCACACTGAGAAAACAAAACAAAACAGATGTTATGAGTGTTTCGAATCGCGAAAAATCATGCCTGGTACTGTTCGATGGTATCATGTTTTTTTAGTCAAATGTCAATTATCAATATACGCGTTTTACAATTTAAATTTTAAAAAAAGTGTTTAAAAAGGGAGAAATATTAAAAATACTTGAAGGTAATTTGAAAATATATTTTTATTTATACATTTTAAGTTTTTTAGATCTAAAAATCAAATGCAATGGAGTTGGATGCAGAAAAATTGCTTTTGTTGGTGGAAGACCGGCCTTCAATATTTAATATAAACTTAAAGGAACATTCAAATCGTTAAAATCGTTTGTTAAAAAATCCCACATAATGGGAATGACATCTTCGTCTGAATCTGACATTATGATTCCAACTAATTCTGTTTTGTCAATGCCACACTGATTAGGCAAAATAACCAAAACATTTAGTTTTGTGTTACTAATGTGTGTTAGGTTAAGACAAATCGTTTCGATAAATTTGACATACATATTTGTTTTTGGCTGTTTTGTCTGATGCGGTGTGTTATCAGCCTAAGTCTAATTTTGGAGTATACTTCGTATACAAATGCTCAAAAAGTAATTCGTCTTTCTGAGGTGATGTTTGCACGTGTCAATTTTTGTTTTATTGAAAATTTATGTCAATTTATTTACTTACAATCTACCCTGTATAATTTAAATCAATACTTAACACGTAAAACCGTAGTACTTGATATCAGACAGTACCTGTGAATTACATGGAAAACCACTAAAAACAACATAAGTCTTAAATTACATTGAAACCAAAGTTTTCTTAAAGCTCAAATATAAAATAAAATTAAAAAAATTTCCCAAAAGAGTCAAAAAAAGTCCAAAAAAAAAACACGATTCTTAATTTTGTATATACGATAATTGTATGAATTGTAATTTTCATTTTTTGTTTGTTCATTAATTTCATATAAAATTTAAAGTGAATATTTAAATCTTTGTATTAAAAATACTATATTGTAATTCATTTTTTGAAACACACAAAAAACAGTAACCATTCAGGGTTTCCTTTGGGTAAATAAACTTACCAAACTTTAAGTGAAAACATATATACATATTAATATAAAACTTTTCAAGTTTGATTCTTTATGTATATGTTTTTTTTTTTTTTGCAGTACTTTTGCACATATAATAATATAGCATCATAATAAGTTGGTAAAGTTTTTCAAATATTCAAAAATTTCGAAAGACTTCTACTCGGTATATAGTTCTTGTTCAAAAGACTGGAAAATAAAAAATTGTTGTCAACAGGTTTTAAATAATAAATTAAAGGATATAGGAATGCCTTCGAGGACGCCTAAATTTCATATAAATGTGAATATGTGTTCTTTTTTCATTTTTTCATTTTGGAAACATTCTTTTAATATCACGAGTATGAAAATTTAACTGATAATTATTATTATTATGAAAGAAAATTTTTTCTCATTAAAAAATGTTATAAAGAAAAAACATTTTTTAAAAAAATGCATAAAATAGAATAACTTTTTCAAATAAAAAAAGAAAAGTTAGTTCTTTTATGAGAAGAAGCTTTACCAAAACTTTAAAATATCCAATTTTATTTTGATTTTTTTCGTTGGGAATTGTGAAGTTCATTGCCCGTGTTATCTCAAATCAAATAAGTTACTTGACTTGAGACCAAGGCAAGCTTAGGACGTGTGCACTTGTTGCATTTGCACAGCGCGTATTAGCATGATTTTGCAAAACTTCTCATATAACTTCTCATATAACTTCTCATACAACTTCTCATATAACTTCTCAATTAAAATAGGCTACAAAAAAAACTGTTTAAACCATTTAAAATATGCTCTATAAAATTCAATTAAAGGGTATTCACATTTCGTTGTATCTGGTCTTGTATTGTTGTGAAACTGCATGTTCTCACATCAAAAAGTGAAAGCACTCTTTCGCAATTGTAGTTACTACAAAAGCTTATTTATGCCAAGGAGAAATACGTTACACTTTTACACCGAAACTAACAATAGAGTTAAAGCATTGCTAAAATGTAATAGGATAAAAAATGTACAGCTATACATTTCGTAATTGTATAGTTTGTTGTTTTAGATGTCTATTCTAGTCCAAGCCTATTGAAATATTCTTGAATAAAGATTAATATTTATAAATATTTTCAATTAGAGAAGAAAGGGTCTTCAAATGAATGCCCACTTAGTAAATACGGAAGATATTTACTAAGTGGGTAAGACCTAAAGCGAATCTCAAAATTTTATATCATATAGATTCTTATTAGACTGACGTACAAATCAACACTTTGAAGTTGTTTTAACTAAATTTAAATTTTTATAGAATATAAACCCGTATACTATTCCTTATATATATATATCCTGGAAAACTTATTGTAAATATAAATATATATAAATATAAGTATATGGGTTTTAAGTACGTCAAACTCTAATTGTATCCTTTTTTATCTTAATAATAGATAAAATATTCGAATCCTTATATAGCTCATACGACAAAAATTATAAATTTTTGTTGATACATATTTTATTTTCCTTTTATGTTTTTCCATAAAACTTTAAATTCCTACTGATTTACATTTTTTATCCATAAGTTAAAAAGGATCAAATAATACATAGGAAATTTTACATATATCATTCATGATGATTATAAATGTTGATGATGATGAAAAATTAAGTCCTTTCAGCAATGACTATTTTTGTATTTTAAACAACAAATAAAATTTTATAAAAAATTCTATAATTATTAGAACCTTTTTTGACTTTTGATGTTGTTCATCCATAGAGTGTCAACCTTTTTTTTGTAGTTTTCCTTTTTTCCTATGAAACGATGAAGAAACTGTATATATGAAGTGTTTGTATGCCTTCAGGAATTCTAAAAAGGAAAATGAATTTGTTATTAGAAAAAAAAACAACAGAAAATAATGAAATTTCTTTAATTTCTAAAAGGACATACTCAAAAAGAATTCAATTTTTATTATTAAAGTTAAAGTATTTGGATGTCTAATTCATTGTTTGGAGATCAAACTACAAAATTCTTGATGAAGATATAAGTACATACTTACTAGTGATCTCAGTTTTACAACCAAAAAAAGTTATATTTCTATGAAAATACCAAATTAAATATATTGCATTAATAAAATATTGGAAAATTTTGCCAGAAGGTACAAATCATAAAGTCAAATATTCATAAATATATTTTAAAGTAAGCATTTCGATTCATATTTACATTTTATGTAAAAGTAAATAACTAAACCCGTACAAAAAAATGCAATAAACATATTTAATATTAGAAATGCATTGTTTTACTACTTTTTTTTTATTATAAATTCATAATACCGAAGGCTTTTTCATTCTTTTGAAATAAAATTTATCAAAAGTAAATAACATATTTTCCAATTTTATTAACATTTTTGGCAGGTTGAATCCGATAACCAAACAGAAAGTCCATCTATCATATTTGGTTTCAAATGTAAAGTATACCTGTTTAAATACATAACTTTGTCAATGTAACAGTGGCGTAACTATGCCTGATCAAATGAAGGTTTCTCCAAAGAAGTCGCCAAAATTAAATTCTTAAATTTTTTCCAAACCATCTTTAGTTTTCGCTTTATAATGGGAGTTGAATTGGCGTCATAGTTAAAGGTTTTCAAAGCATAAGTCTCGGCACCGTGGGACATTATCACCAATTCTCAAGGGGAAATATCGCTCAAAACTAAACGCAGAACGAGAAATTTCGGTAGCTGCGTCTAGTTTTATTCCAAAACAGCCTCCGTGAACATTAAAGGCGTCATCGAGCCCTGGTATACATAATCAAAAATGATTGTATGATTAACAGGAAAAGTCGAGGAAAGAGTAAACTTAATTTTTATTCAAATTTCAATATTTCTACATTATTCATTTATAATATTTAAATCGGATAAGTATATAAATGGATATCACTATATTTTATGATTAACTAAAAACGTGAATATTATACGTACTTGATATAAATAGAAGTTAATTACGTATGCATAGGTATATAATTCTATATTAATTGTATGGATCATTTATTGTGTTGGTTGAAATATATTTGTTTAATAATATTATTTGAAATGACGTACATTTTGGTTTCATTAAGCTACGTTTTCATCGCAGATCGATGTTTAATTTGAAATGAAATGACGTCTAGAATTCCAACTATTAATACTTTCAGTAGAAGCAGTGTTATGCATCCATTGATTTATTCTTTAAATAAAATTGTAAAAGAATAACCAGAATTTGTAATAACATCAGTCATCTCTAATTCAAGTATGTATACTGTTCCCAGAAGTAATAACATTTTAAGGATCATATCTCAAAATTTTCCATCGCCTTTAATACTCGTAATAAAAATGTTTGTGTACATTTCCTGATAATATTCGAATCTACCATGTGCCATAGGAGATCATACCATCAAACGATTGTAAAATATTTTATTCTTAACTGAAAATTTTGTATTGAGATGCACCTTTCGAAACTTTTAATATCATTATTATTATTTCTTTCAATAAAAAGAATATATTATTTAATATTAGACCAACTTTTTCTATTTTCCAAAGAAATTCCTTGTGTACTTCCTTGAAAACCTGGAAAATTTGTTATTTATATTCCGATTTATACTAAAATATTCAATTTAATGTTTTATTCCATAAAAATTTTACTAAAATATTTATTAAATAAATTTTTTATGATATTTGTGGAAAAATTATTATTACTCTCAACAAATAATCGGAAATATCAACAACAAAAAAATTGCCTTTAGTAGATTTTATGACGAGATAAAAACGGCGAAAACAAGAATAATTTTCCAAAAAACCAATGAATACTATTTTCCAAAACAGTTTCCTATTTCAAGGTAAACAAATAGTTTGAATTATTAAATTTATTACCACGAAATTGGCATAAATAAATTTCCGCTTATTGCAGCATTTCTTAATATTAAATTAATTCTTAAAAATTGAAGAAAGGTTCTGCCAATAGCTTTAACTACTTTCTCAACTCAGAAGCCCCACTATTTTAAGTATTGAAATCGATATATCAAGGATCAAATCACAAGGGATGAATTGAAAGTATATGGCGGCAAATCAGCGCATGTAGCAGTATAAAGGATAAAAAAGGTTTTATAAAAGATTTAAAAAGCATGAGAAAACAACAATTTCTTAATACCTTTGCAAATGTTTATTTTTACAAAGTATTAAAAGAAAATTTCAATAATCATAATATGCAATAAAAATTATTTCTGTGGAAATTCGTCATTTTCCTTTTACTTTTAATCTTTTCGAAATCTTTTAATCCTTCTAAACTAACAAGAAATGTCTGTTGCGGCTAATTTTGTGAGTTAGGGCTGGAGTTAAATTGTGGTAAATACTGTTTCCAAAATATCGGATTAATGCTTTAAACCCACTACAAGTTAGCTGTTTTTTTATTATTCTTAAAAACATTCAACAGTTGTACAAGGAGTTTTCCAAAGTAAACAGGACTTTTTGAATCTAGCGCCCCTAGTGGCGCCGTCTATATGTCGACTGGTGCGTTAGAATCTGCTATCCTTTATCGACTTCCTGTGAGAATTTCATGACATTTCATCTATTGAAAGTGAAGTTATTGCGTTTTAAGTGTCAGTATGTTTGTGTCATCGGTGCGAAAATGAGCTTCGACGACCAAAAATTGCTCAGAATTCAACATTCGAAGGACATCATTAAAGAGGTCAAAAAGGACAAAAAGGACAAAAACTTCCTTTATAACATTGTGACTGGTGACGAAACGTGGTGTTTTCAATATGATCCCGAAACGAAACGCCAGAGTGCTGAATGGAAGGCGCCGGACGAGCCGAAACCCAAAAAATCGCGCCTGGAGAAGTCAAAAGTGAAGACAATGCTGATTTGTTTTTATGATTCCAAGGGTATTGTCCACAAAGAATTTGTTCCACCCGGTCAAAACGTTAATGCGGTATTCTACCTAGGAGTTTTGAAGCGTTTGGTGCGCCGTATTCGACGTGTTCGGCCCGAATATCGCGAAGATGGAAGTTGGCGTTTGTTGCACGATAATGCGCCGTCTCATTGATCGACGCTTGTGACCGATTATCTCACCAAAAATCACATTTTAACCATCAACCACTCCCCGTATTCACCGGATATGGCCGATTTTGCCGAAAAAACCATTTGTTCTGTTTTTTTTTTTAAAGTCCTGATTACTTTGGACTCCTCCTTGTATATTATTTAGTTAAACCGCAAACAAATAATAAACTTAATTAAAAACTTAATCAATACAAATTCATCATAAAAAACAATATAGTAAATTCTAATTAAAAATTGTTTAAATTTAACACAAAAGAAAACCAAACTAAATATTTACATGCGATTTAAATACCGATTATCAAAACGAGCCTAATCAACTATTATCATTACTCCAAATAATTGTTATTGACATAAACTCCCCGGTCTCAATTTTCATAATAATGTTTGTCGTAGTTATATTCAAATGAGGACTATCGACCTGGAATACACAACGGAAAAGACTAATTAAAATTGATTTTATATTTATTTATTCAAAGAAAAATTTTTGGGAAAAAAAACAACTTTTCCTTTTAGGAAAGAAAATCAACGACCCATCAAACAGGTGAATGATTGATTGAGAAAAATTTTATATTATCGGGATTTGATTATTGATGAGGTGGAAAAAAAGAGTTCGAATACAAACAGATTTATTCAATATTTTTTGTATTTTAAAAGAAATTTTTAAGGTAATACATTTACATTTATGAATCCAAGAATTATTATTATTAAAATCTTGAAGGAAATTAATATAATATGGAAACCCAAATCGCACATTTTTATAATACATGAATACACATGAATTAAGCTTTATAATTTCGTACACAAAACAAGTCTGATGTATTATAATAAAAGATTGGTCTTAATAGCTTTTAGACGGAAATGGTAAATAGAAAGTCATTTGATCTGTACTTAAAATCGATAAGTTTTCGATAGTATCTTCTCCTAGTGCAAGATTACACGCAGTAGAATTCTACCGTCAAGTTTTGGGTAGAAATCTACCAAACCGATTAGACGTGGAATGTTTATACCACAGTATTTTATACAAGCTACACAAGGAGTGTATTAGTATGTGCGAGCACAGCATCACTCGATTTAAACCGTCAAACTGTTAGGATCTACTATCTTACTATTTCCTATGTACTTTTAGATTATGATTACATGTTGACGGTCAGTAAGCGAATGGCGCGCTTGAATTTTCAATTTTTTTCGAAACCGACACAAACAGTGACTCTTGATGGTGTGCGTAAAAAACTCCGTTGTCCTTTTTTTAAGTTTTTCTTGATTTTAATTAGCCAATTGACTAAATTAGATGATTTTAACCTAAGTTTTACAAAAACAAAAGGAACGTTGAAATTTCAAATTTGCATTCCTCAAAATTTTTTTTCTTAGGTCAAAAATATTAACATATTTCGCTATTCCTCAAAATTTTATTGAAAGTCCGCTCGTAATATGGGTGGGGGAAAAACTGTGGTAGGTGCCACTACGAATTTCTTAAAAATTTCATTTTTGACTCCCACCATTCTCCCACCACTTCGCACCAGTAGGCTACTTGACTTCAAAAGATGCATGCAAATAAAAGTAGCTTAATGAAATATTGTTCGAGAGGTAGATCTTCTGCCTCACCCGCATCCAACCCTAACCTATGTCTGCGGTAGAATTCTACCCAAAAAACATAGCGTGTAATCTTGCACCTATAGTATGTACTTCTATCAAGAAAGAAAAGATTTGCCTAGTCTACGAATAGAGTCCTATTTCAACCTTTGATAAAAGTGATCTTACTATCAAGCATGTAATAAAATTCTAAAAAAAAATTTAGAATTGAGAACAAATAAGACATACAAAGCGATGAACTGAATGGTAATTGTGTAAAAGAAAAGCATATGTTCCGGGAAATGGAAAAAACCTACGTCCAGGAGTGTACGTTTACAGCCCAAAGATGAAGACGAATAAAACGAATTTATCGTTAAATACAAAATCTTACAAATACAAATTTAAGATCATTTTTACCAAAATAGCCGGAAACAGGAGATTAGTCAGTAAATGGGGAGACTTAATTAAAATTAATACATAAATAATTATTGGATATATTTTGTTTACGCAAAATGGTCAGTTTTGCATATCTCCAATGATGAAATCAATTTTAAATAAGTATTTATAAGAAACTTAAGTACTATAATAAATAACTTTGAACATATTCATAAAAATTTTAATCATCTTTCAGATAAAGATGCAAATTATTTTTACTTTATGCAAAATAAGCGGATAACGTGCGATATACAAATTCCTTCTTCCTTCCATCTCACAATGGAGGAGTTACCTGTATAATGTAATATAATAAAATATTTCCAAAGGAAAGGAATGTGTTGACTTTACACCTAATTGTACAGGACAAATAAAATCAAAATTTTTCAATAAGGACGAAAGATCTACTTAAAGAACATTTATATAATATTGAACCTATGTCTAGATTTATTATTTAAATAAAGAAATCTTTTTTTATACTTTTTTTTTTCTTTTTTGAAAAGGTTAAAAACTTTATTTTCATTTGGATATGGATTTCGTTAGAATCTAAAACTCTTAATTAATTATTAAAATAAAAAAACAAATTAAATACTCGTTCACATAAAATGTACAATATTGACTGACGAAACAGAGAAGATTTAGTATTAGGATTCGTTATTTACATTAATATACCAACCGATGTAGAAGAAAAAGTTGTAATGTCTAATTAAAATCTAAAATGAAATTTATTAAGGTGTAATTACATTATATTTAATCGTGTATTGTATATATATATATATACAATATATAAAATATATACAAAATGTATACATTACATGTTTATGCAAAAAGAGAAAAAAAAAATAATAAGAAAATAAAAGAAAAGTTGAATTTGTGTTTAAGGAAATTAATTAAAGGGAAAATATTCTTCGTTGTTTAATTGTTTGTTGCCTTGAGGTCTTCTCAAAATCAAGCTTTTACATTTTTAATTTGTTATTTCTTTTCAAAAATTTTATATATTCAATAGAATCCATGTCAGTATCAGGTAAGTAATTTTATAATTTTTTAAAACAGAAAAGAAAATAGAAAATTTTTTGAAATTTTTAAACATTTTTACGTTTCAATTTTTTGGATTTTAATTTAATATTTTTTTTTTTTTTTTTTGTAATTCCAGAATTTTCTTTTAGGCTTTATTTGTCTGTTTATAAGAAAATAATTAATTTTCGAAAGAATGTGGTTTCTTAACTATAACAATTAATAAGTCACGCTCGTGTTATCGCCAGCATAGTGGATGGATAGTACCCAAACTCGTTTAATTATAGTTTAGAATTTCGTTATCCCCTGCATAAGTCTCCAGAGCATGTACCAAAAAATAGCAAGTGTAAGTGATCGGTTTGTTGATGGTATATAGAAGATTTTTAGGTTTTATCCTCTTATAAAAACTTAAATATTGAAAAAGAAGATATTTTAGACTCTTTACTATTTCTGGAAAACGAAAATAAATATAAACAAAACTTATACCACAAAAGAAGTATAAAATGTTTTTACTAAATCCTAAATTCAAATCGTTTGTTTACTTGACATCTACCTGCTGAGATAAACTAGTTACGTTTAGTGTAATTTTTTGATAAATCATGTGGTTTTCACACATGTCCCAGTAAACGATTACTCGAAATGATTTCATGTTGTTTTTTCTGAAGATTAATTCTACATGTTTTCATTCAAAATTATATTTTATATATATCAGAATAATAATATTTTGCTTACATTGTCATAGAATCTTAAGAAACTGATAAAATTTTAACTTATAAATTCAAAATTTTGTCACTATGGCTACGTTTACATCGACAAATTTTTAGGTCACCTAGTTAAAAGTTAGGTTTGGTCACACGTGTATTAGACCTAAGTCTAAAACAATGCCATATGTGAGCATTTGTTGAACTTGGACATCAAGAGATAAGCTTTGTTTGAGGTTAACCTAAACAATAATAGCTACTGCAGTGTCATCTAATCAGCTGTCAAAAAGTTCTTAGGTCGATTTAAATTTAAGGTAGATCTGCAATTTAGGTGATCTAACCTAAGTTACTTTAGACGTGTTTACTCCGTCATATTTAGGTCGACCTAAGCACTCAAGTCTCTTTTTAAGTCTCGGTGTAAACGTAGCATATGTCTTAATAGTACTACTCTAGTGGTTATCTGAAGAAAATTTCTTCCATATGTAATAATTATCAACCGTTTTAACGACATTCAGAAATTAGCTCCTCGCAGCACTAACCCAATCTTCCCTATCCAATAAGAGATATTATATTTATTTCATATTTGATAATTCAATATTTAAAAAGTACATACATAAATAGAAAGTCCATGAGCCCAAAGAGGAGTGGAAGGACGTTCTAAAGATGATGATGATATGTAAATAATTCCGGAAAACTCATTGATTTTCCTCAATTTACCATAAGTATTCAATTAAAAAGAGAGAAATCCATAAACTCGTTCATTTCATTTTAATGAGGAAATTTTTTGTAAAAAAAAATTGTATTTTGCATAGAAACTTGAATTTTATATTTTCTATAAATAAAACGAATAGAAAAACATATTTTCATAAAAAATAAAAAAACATAATATAATTGAATTTTTAAACAGAAAACCAGAAAATATTCCTTGTACAGGGTTATTAGAAAAATACGCGGTATTTTTAAATGCAAATATCATTTATATCAATGATTTTTATTTTAAATATTATTAGAAGTTTTTTATTCAAATAACTAAATTTTCTATGTTATAAGTGATCCTTTTATCCAACACAGTTCGTAAACATCGTTTAAAGTTATTTAATAGTATTATTTCTTCTGAAATATTTTGTACGACAGCTACAAGACCGTTTTCCAGTTCCTTAATAGTGTGTACGTATCAGGAATCCACAAAAATAATAATAATCACAAGGATTCAAATCCTACACATACACACGTTTCGAACAAAATACTCTACAGTACACCACATTATGCAAGTTAAATCTGCTGAATACGTTTTGTACCAAAAACTTGCAAGTATTTGATATTATTTGCAAAGAAAATCATATCGTATCCTTTAGCAAGGACCCTGTAGAATTCATGAAGAGAAATTTCTGTTCTGAATTTAACAAAATTAAATATAAAAACGAAAACATATGACTACATATTTGGCTTCAATTTTGTCAACAACAAAAATTTAACTAACTTTCGAATAGATAGTATATCTTTATTTTTATTCCCTATGGTAGGTACTACTAGAAGGTAAATTAGTTTGAGTTTGATAAGGGTTTCAAGACTATAGATATGTAGGGAATCAAAAATTATATCGATTTATCCATGTCGGTCCGTTCGTCCGCCTGTGTACAAGATAACTCAAAAACGCATTATTCGATTTTGATCAAATTTACAATATGAGTTGTTTATTCCTTGACTCGCTTTGATATTGTATTTCAGCTAAATCACCCCAAGGAGAGTAAAGTTATAAACCAAAAACCATGATGGTCAGAAAGTTTGGTCAGTTTTTTAAGGTTTTTCAGATTTAATTGGAAAATTTGTGCAGGAATTTTTTTTTTAAGTATTTACATACGTTGTCTACATAAATAGGCGATATTTTGCTAAATTTCAGTCAAATCGGTCAAAGCATAATGTAGAAAGAAATAGTCGTAAGAGAAAATAAGTTCGTTCATAAAGTTTTTTTGATGTATTTTAAAATCTAATATGCCGATTTGAATAAAATGTTCAGATTAAATTTATGCTATAACGGCGTAGGCTAGCTGCGAATTAGAACAAATTTCAAAAATAGGAAATGGAGTTATACTAAAAAAAACCTTGAAATATTAGTAATTTGGGTTGTTTTTTTCCGACATAATTCATTGAACTATAGATTTGTTAATTATGACTCCCATTTCTACCATAAGGTATCAAAAAATCGGGTATATGCCGTTACTATATGTTTTTCAATGAGAATATCATATATTTCCATATAAGATATACTAAGTCTCACATGAGTTTATGCCATTGTATATAAACCAACAAAAGAAAATGGTAAAAACAAAATATTTCATATAAAATTCCATATTAAAAGTTTTCTTTTCAGTATTTTAAATTCAATATACTAAATATAATGGACATGTAAAAACCAGATAACAATAAAATAAAAAATAATAATTTCATTATATTTGATAGTATCAATATTCTTAAATTCCAATTTTCCAAAATGTTCCCATTTAATATGAATTTAAGATCCCCTTTTATGGAATCTAATATACTAATATACCACATCTTTCTTTTTTTTCCTATTTTCTGATAAAGATTATTATAAGGAGAAAGAAAAGCAAAGCAAGAAAAAAAAATGTATCACTGGAAAAACTCATCATTAAAAAGAATTGGTTAGATTTTCAGACTTTCAGAGGCTTTTAGAGGTATCCACATCATGTAATTCCATTTGAATGAATTCAACATAAAATATAATTGAATTATTATTATAAAAGGATAAGAAATAATGATAAAAATTCAGTTTGTTATTACCGGAAAATATAGATTTTCGTATACGAAACTTCGAAGTTCGAACTTATTCCTTTTTATTTCTTTATTTTTGGAGAAGCTTTTTTTTTTTGGTTTTATGGAAATTGTACTTTATGTTATACGAAATAATCTCAGTTCTTATTTCAAAAGATTTCCACCAAATTACCACAAATTACTAATATCGTCGGTGAAGAACTTGACGTGGTTCAAATTTTTTTTTTTTGCTGTACTTTTCTTAAGAATTGAATATTATCGGTTCTATAAATGCCGGCAATAAATGGTTATTTGAAGCAGTAACATCAAGAAAATATTTTGAAAAATAATGATTGATCGCTGTTTGTTCAATTTCTGCCGTGTTTGTAAGTAAATGGAGTACATCCTTAAAAACCGTATATTAGCCATAATTTTGTTTAAATTAATTTGCCATACTTTAGAATTTTAATTGGTAAATATTATTATTAATATTAATATATTCAATTATAAAATTTAGTTTCTTTGAAATCGAAGAGTCCTTGAGTCCTCCATGATTGTGTTAAGCTTTTTTGTTATTTGTCATTATAGTAAGTCCAATTATTTCCCTTGTCGCACATATATATCCATCTTTAACTAACCAATTTCCTTACAGTGTCAGATTTTCTTCGCTTATTTGGTTATCAACCCCTTGATGTCCATCACACTATTACTCTATGTTTTGTCACCTTGTATATTTAATTAAAGAGAATTAAAAATATCTTATTGCGAACTTTGTTGTCAAGAAAACTTAAACTTAAAGAAAATTTCCAATCTAAAGAACACCATAAAAATATTCTTTAAAATAATAAATCAAGAAAAAAGAATGAAAAATTTTCAACTTTCTTTTTCTTATTTTTCTAGGTTAGAAAATTGAAAATTTTACCGTAGTAAATCTTATGCAAATATGTACAAAAAACTTTTCTTACCTTTTATAATAATCCTACTGAAAATTTCCAAACAGAAAAAAAAAAATAATAGAAAATTCATCTTAGCTAGCTGATATTGAATTTCATACTACATTTTAACAGCACCGACCAGGGCTAGCCAATTAAATGACCATTGAGAGCCGCAATAATGGCACAGTATAAGCGTAGACTAATAATAAAGATTTCCAACGGCTGTGATTCTTTTTGTACAGTGATATCCCGACACAATATAGATTCTTCTCTTTCTTTCACATTAAACCTCTTTTCATCTATTCTTCTTTAAATTCACCTACAAAAACAATACTGAACATCACGTTGCTCATTTAGCATGGAAATCTAGGTATACTAATCTATGGTATAAGTACACAGTAAAATGACAATCTAAGATGTGAAAAATGACGAGTGACTTTGCTTTATTTTTAGATTTAGACGACATTTTGTTGCCGCCCTTTGTTTACAATGCATATGTAGGTTTTCTCAACGCTATGATCACCCCTGGCATATAAAATTTCTGTTTCTATCTACAAATTCATCCTGAAATGATTTTAAAAGTATACAACATAAATACTTATATGTTTTATATTTTTCGGATGAATTTTCAATAGAAAAGTTTAGAAAAACATATACAATTTTTTTGAACTAAATATCCTTTTAAAATAACCATATATTTAAAACCTTTAAAATTCAAATCAAAAACAAATATAAAAGGAACTGTATACTCAGGCCATTAGGAAAAGTAAATTTCATTTTAAATCGTCAACAATTTTCTATTCTTTTAACTATATGAAAATATTTTTTAGGAAAAATATCCTTTTGGCTATATTTTTATTATATTTTCGACCATAAAAGTTTATTCCTATAAGAATGTATACAAAAATTCATATTTTTAAAATGATGAAATAAATATGATTCATATTTAGTTGAGCAAAAAGTTTCATTCTTTTTTTGATTTATTTTAATTTGAAATGTCTATATTAGAACAAAATTTTGGAAAAAGTTAGTCTTTCTGCCAAATATCCTTAATTATCCTTTTTGATTTATTATCACACTAAAAACCAGATAAGTTTTGCATTTGCTTTGTAATTTTTTTTGACAAATATCCGAACTTCGATAAGTGTCAGAAGAAAATTTGTACATATAGAAATTTATTATCATTTTTCGCCATTTGTATAAAGTCCTTTAATCGCTATACATCATATAAATGTAATTTCATAAAAATCGCTTGAAAACTTACTTACTATGAACCGTATCAGATTCTTACCAAAAGGTACAATATGGACAATATTCCCAGATACAATCAATGAAGTCCCTAACTTCATTAAAATCGAACAACGTATTCAAAAATGCTGATTCCAAATAGACAGACATATGAAAAAATCGTGAAGATGCGTCAAAATCTCAAGATCACAAATTTACGCTGCAAAAAGCTTTATTCCCATTAATAGAATACGAAATAGGGTTCACTAGTATTGGAAATCGTATGACTATCATATAGCATAAAGTCATTAAATGTTATTTTGAAAATACGACAAACTTAAAAGAGTGATATGCCGTATATTTGAATTATGTTGAAATCGGGATAATCAAGACCATCGAATTTATTTGATATTTTTTCGTAAATTCTGTGGACTTTAAAATAATTAGTTCCTTAAGGAAATTTCTAGTTAAAATAATTATTCAATTTGATAAAATTTAATTCATTTTACTTATTGGTTCGTATTCCGCATTTGTTAGAAGTAATATTAATTCATCATCTTCGGATGCTGGGCCTCTCGAAATATATTAATTAATATTTTCTAAAAAAAAATAAAATAAAAACAAATCATCGTACAGAAGATTTATTTGTATACGTGCGTCCTTGAGCCTTTGAACATAAGGCGAAATTGAATTTCCTTTTTCAGAAATTTTCCGAATTCCTATTCCAAAAAAAAACCGAAAATAATTTGTAGAATTAATTTTTCCTTTTACTGGTATTAAAAAAAAACCATAAAACCACTTACTTTAAAAAAATTAAATCTCTCCTAGACTTTATATCCACTTTATTATCATAGCTTTATCCATCAAATTCACCAAATATTAACTCGTTGCAAAGGTAATAAAATTTGTTTTACTACAATAAGTACGTTAAGGTATAATATATACAGAGTAAAATCGTGGAAAACGATTAAAAATCCTTTCCCTCATAAACTGACATATATAGAAATTTTGTGGTACCACGTACATTAGTAACAATATTCGAGCCCGTATAATATATTTCATTATAAGTTTTATGGTTTTAATAAAGTTGTCCATAGTAAAAGAAATACGTCCAGAAGAAATAAAAACTAGAACTCTGTATAAATTACATAACCCACACAATATACAATACTAAGTTTCTCTCCATCACAAATTTTCTATTTTTATTTTATATAATATAGAAAAACTCAAAAGTCAATATTCTTGATTTTCTTCAGTTTAAGAATTTATATTCACTTTAATAATAATTAACGAACGAAGAAAATGGTGAAATCGAGTTTGGGTTCAACGTGGAGATGGGACAATAAAATGATCATCATTAATCTCGATTATTGAACTTCAATTCTAAATTATTTCAGTATAAAGAGATTTGTTAGCGAAAACATAGTATGAAGATACTATATAGCCATTATTACAATGAATATAAGATATTAGATCGACATAAAAATAATATTGAAAATGGATAAAGTCGAAAATAATAAATACGTCTTCGGTGAAAAAAATCAACCAAAATGAAAACGAGGAAGTTTTTATTTGACACTCGAACGTGCAAAGATTTCGAAATATTCTTCCAAACCAAAAAACCACTTTCAATGTTTGCAAAACTCTTCAACAGGCGTTTTATTTTATTGATTTTTACTGTTTTGATATCTATTTCAACTTGATATCAAACATACCTATATACAATTTTTTATTTTCTTTCCTTTGAATGAGAATACAATTTTGTGATGGCAAAAAATTGCGACTTTCAGATTTTGATGGATCTCCACGTCTTGACATACTCTAAATTAGAAAAAAAACAAAGACATATTTTCAGAAAATGTCCGTTTATCTGTCTGCCGTCTGTCAGTGTTAAAATTTACACGATATTACTCGAACGTGTTGTGTTATTTGATGAAAAGTTGAGGAACTGATGAGTTATTAGAACGAATAGATTCTTATTGCTTTTGGTGTCAATTTATTTGAAATCCGAAACTCAGTTTTTCCTTAAAAACTTCTTAAGGTATAAAATTTTTTAAAAATGTCCACTCAGATAACGCGTACAAAGACATTTGGGACAAAAAGAGATATGACAAAATTTATGTAATTTTTGGCATTAGAAATGTCTTGAAACATTTTGGAAAAATTTTATGTGAAGAACAAATAGTCTGAATGGACTTTTAAACAATCGCAAAGACATTTATAACATTGATTTGTTGAATAATTTTCCTGAAGCAGGTTTAATTTGGTGAGGATCAAGGAAAGGACACAGTTAAAGAGTATAAAAAACAGAACACAAACTGAAACTGTCCAATCCAACAGAATTCATCTTACATATTATGTTACTACGAATTTTTATTCAAAAATGATAATAAATAGACATTGATAAATACAAGTCCATCTTTTTCTAATTTAAATGGAAGAAAGCATTCTTCTAGTGTATGCATTAGCAGTGTATTTTGTTTTATTGGTTTTTATATATCCAAAAACAATTGTTGCATTTGAAATTGAATTTTTCGACCTTTGTAAATGTTTTCCAATGTTTGGGTCTTATCGTATTTAATTTTCATTATTTTAAGCATATTTTTAAATTTAATGTTTATCTAGTCATTAAACTTAATTTTGTATTTTATGTTTTCCTTTATATCCGGAAAATTTTCATGATATATAAAAACAAAAAATGATTTCCGGGATGTGATTTGATATTCCTCTCAAAATAATATTATTAGTATTTATCGAATTGATGTTTTTCTTTTGCCTTCATTTTTAGAAACAGGAAATTTATGGCATTTAATATAATTACTGCCCAAAAGTTTGACGAATATAAAATAGATAATTTAATTAGTGTACACAATCCCAGAAACAGTATCGGTACCAGACAAGAAACAAAGGATTCACCACATCAAAGAAATTTCAACGTCTACCATTCAAACTTCAATTTTACAACCAATTTTTAATTACATATTTTGTTATAATTGGGCGCATTCAGAACTCGTCATCGTTGTCTAAAAGTTATTGCTTTCAATAGCAGGAATTTTTGAATTGCTGTATGAATGCATGAAAGCATTTTTTTGTAATGAACGTGAACATCATCTAGCCACCAATTTTATGCTGTATATACAGTACAGTTAGGGCTTATTCAGAATTGCATCCAACCATTTCATTGTCGAGTTCTGAATACAACCAATATTACTGATAGGAAAATGTTGTCACAAAATCCTTTTCGAAACAAACTCTTCTTTATAATTTGATAAAGAATGTTGGAAATTCCGGCCACAGGTGCGGGATATATACATACATCATAAAATTTAAAAATATTCCTTTTGGTAAATGTACCTTCAAAATTCACATTAGTTATATAAGGTAGTAACAAATACCAATTTCAAATTTCTTATAAAAGCTGACCCTCTGCATAACTCAAAAGTTAGATAAAAAATAATTTTTTATTCAATTTCCTGATACTATAAAAATGTGGTTCTATAGTTTTGTTTAGTAATCTTCATTTCCAGTTCAGTTAGTAAAGATACCATTGCCTGTATATGCCTCAGTATATAACAGTATGATACAATAAAGTAGGATTTTTGATTTCCATCTGTATATCAGAAAATTATATTCTAAAAGGATTGACCACAAAATAAAAAATTTAAATCAGTGGTCGGCCCATGAGGATATTATATTATTTTACAAAGTGAATAAATACTGATTTGGTTGGTATTCACAGTCATGTGTATCTATAAATAAGATGAGAAAATTGGAATTTAGTCACAGGAGATTCAAGTTACGCATTTGAACTTTCTTTTCATAAAAAAGGAAATTCTTCAATCTTTTACATCGGAAAAAAAATTGAGATCAAATTTTTGTATTTTAAAGAAATATCAAATTTTAATAATTCTTAAAGTTTTGAGGTTAACAAATCTTTTTTCGTTAAGATTAAAAAAACATTCGACAAAATTTAAAACCTCTCACGTTTCTATAACAAAATATTGGAAGGGTCAAAAAACACAACCTTTTAACAATTCACCAAATCTGAAGGCTTCTGTTTGATCATTTTCAGCACTCGATTGCGATATATTAAGATTTTAAGCCATCTCTTGTATCGTTAAACGTCGATTGGCTTAGATGAATTAACCATCCACAATGAAATGACTTTTTGGCACATCCAATAAAGCTAAATAAAAAAAAATTTAATAAATTTAGACTGTATTAGTCGATAAAATCGAATCAAAGGACTTTTGACATCAAAATAATGGACCTCCATTCTATTAAATTTTCTCTGCTACTCATATTTTATGATAATATTAAAAACTATTATTAAAAATGACAGCGGTTTGGTATTTTCACTAACATAAATATATTAACTAAAGATACTATGCTAGAAACAAACAATTACTTCTTCTTCTTTAAAATGAAATTACCGATAAATGTTTTTTAAAGTATTTTTATATTTTGTTTTTTGATCGATGACTTCATTTCCCAATACACAAAAAATCACCTGAAAATCACAATCTAAAAAAAATTTATATATTTTTTTGTATTGCAAGTTTATTAGCAAATAAAGTTAGAGACTAACTTTTTAGCGATAAGAGAATAATTATGTTCATAGTACTGAAATAATGTTTACATATTTAACTGAAGAACTGTATGTATGTTTCAGTAATTGCGGACAGTGACTCGTTAGGCTCCTATGGAATTCAAAAATTTAGGGACCCGAATTTTTTCTATTTAAAATTTGTACAGGGATTTTCTTACATGGCACTCTATTTGGTTAAGCAAAGGTTTCCGGTCTGGAATTTGTCCCTACAATAATATTTATGAGAAGGGACATGATTTATAATATATCATTTTGTAGCAAGGCATATCGATGGAGCGAAATCAAAACATAACCTGCAGCTACTATATATAACAAAACTAACTTTACACTAAATTTTATTTATTCATAAAAATCCACTAACTAGTAATGCTTATTTTATAGATTTAATGGCCCCTTAAAATTGGGTGCCTTAGGCAATTGTAATATGCCGCTCATTGCGGGTACTGAATTTCTGTTTTTTTGATTAGGTTTATTAAACGCGATAACGTCATCACCAAAACATTATCGGGAATTCAAAATACTGTTTATTTCTTTTTAACAAATACTCAGATGTAATTGTAGAAGCTCAAAAGAACAAGCTTATCTATTAGAGTATAATATAATATACAATATATTGAATTCAGTCGATTGAAAACATTTGAGCAAAATTAAACTTGAAAGAAAGAAATGTAGACCCATTTGTCAATAAAAATATAATAATAATATTTAAGAGCTTTTATAATTACAGAAATAAAAAGAAAAGGAAAAATTGGATATTTTCACCGGCTTCCAAATTAAGATAAACAAACAGCCAAGCAAATACCATCAATAAAATGGGTAAGTCTAGGATGGGCGTTATTTTATTAAAGACCCATCCATCAGAAAAAAAGTTCATTATAGACGTTCTTATCAAAAACTGAATTTTTAGTGTTGGTTTTGCTGGTCAAAACTTAGTTATAAAGCTTATTTGTTGTTTTTGAAATAAATTTCAATAATCATCTTCTAATTTTATAAATATTTAATTGGAGTAAATACCAACGCCTACATTGATTCAAAATCATTTAATTTTTTTTACAGGAATTGAATGGATATCATCAAATATTAATTCTTCTCTACCAGATAATGCTTTATTTGTTGGACAAGATACTGATGGTGATTCAATTTATGTAGGTCGTGCTTCTTATGAGGGTGATACTCTTCCAGCTAAAATTGTTCCAAGCAAAAATGCTGTTTATATTTCATATAATGGTGTAGAAAATGAAGTTACTACATTTGATGTTTTATGTGGTGATGGTTTTAAATGGGTTAAATCACGTAACGGTAAAGTTCCAGCAAATGCTATAACGACCGGAAAAACATCAGATGGTGAACAATTATATATTGGACGTGGACATTTTTTTGCAAGTTTAACACCAGGCAAAATCCAACCAT
This sequence comes from Xylophagus ater, assembly GCA_963422695.1. Lineage (NCBI taxonomy): Eukaryota > Metazoa > Arthropoda > Insecta > Diptera > Xylophagidae > Xylophagus > Xylophagus ater. Next base: position 9,228,371 of record OY730478.1, read on the forward strand.
CTCATCATTGCTTATATATACCTTATGGAAGTGTCGAAAAAAGTTTAAAAACATATGAGGCTCTTGTGCTTCAAGATAATTAAAAATTGGAAACTATGAAACTATGAAATGTAAATCTTTCAATCTTTTTAAATATAATAAAATCTCTTTATAAATACATGCCTGCATCTTTTTATTTTTCAACAGGTAATATTTCCATAATATTTGAAGATAAAACGTGCATTAAGGGTTATAAATCTTTGAAATTTTTGAAAATATAAAAAAAAACCAAATAAATTTTGCACTAAGCTTTTTCGGAACCGAAACTGAACCGAATCCCAACTGAATCGGAACCGAAATGGACCGAATCCTTTTGAAATCGAGATCTAATCGAAACTTCATATTCACACGTGTAGAACAAAAAGATCCTGTTCGGTTATATGACATAAGATAAAATCCCTTCTCATACATATAGCCAGGATCGCAGATGTGTTCTGCCTCTAAAAGAAGAGAGAGAAGCTAGCTCTGGTGATAACGGGGGTCGAATATGTAGAGGAGGGCAGTCTCATTTGAGCATTCGCAAACGACGTACAAACTTTATCGTTGGCAAGGGTGCCAGGGCTAGTTAGTCCAAGTTACTTACAATTCTAATAGTGGTTAACTTAGAACATTCGTTACTTTTCATCATTTCACCTCAAAAAATTACGTAACTTAGAATTCCACAAAACGACACTATTTCCCTAAAACAAACCAATTTTTATTTATAAATTCTGGAAATTTTGTTTCCATACGAATTTTCTGTATCTGCCATAGTTTAGGAAAAAATTAAACTTGAGAAAAAATATACAAAAAACTTAGGTATTTGCCATACCAGAAATTTTATAACTTCAATATAATTTATTAAGGATTCCCTCGATATTACTAACAAAATTTCATAATACATTGAACGTTTAAAATGATCTTTAATAATGTTATTATACATAATGGAATAATAATATACATAAATTAATTAAAACAAATTTAATAATAAATGATATATCAAACATATTTAATTAGTGTAATCCTCTTGTGTAAAAATTGTATTGTCATGCCGCATAATTGGAATTCATGATAATGTATTATTATTATTACAGTTCAGTACGAAATTTTATAGGTAAATTGCAAACAATATATAATAATGAAAAACAAAATAAATATATTCAAGTTTAACGAGGTATGATTTGAAATGATTTCGAAATTAAATTTGCTTCCATAAAATAATATTTGATTTAAAAATTTTCACATTCTACTATTCGAAGAATTTGATTCGCTCCAAAACTTTTTCCAGGTAATAAAGTAATTGGTTTTGATACGTGACCTCCGCCAACACATAACATATTTGTATATTCATCATCTCTAAAATCAATTAATTTTCTAGCTTCTTCAATCCATGGATTCCATAAAAATGTATCAGGAAAATTACATTTTTCTAGTTTCATTTTTCTACTAGAAATACTACTCGTATTTGTAATAATATGTTCTCGTTGTGTATTTTCATAAATTCTATCTGTCGATTCTTCAATTGTAACAAGTTCTCGTCCATCTTGATAAGTTTCACTATCTCTTGTAGTATCAATAAAAGTACACCATTGAAGACCAGATATTTGACATTGACGTACATCAGGAACTAGTAGATGTGTTGTAATTAATAAATCAAAAGATATCAATAAATCTTTACTAGGATTAGAAATTTCAACATAAAAATCTAATCCTTTTTCTTTTAATATTACATGATAAATTATACGAAATGAATAATTCCACATTGATCGTGTAAATTCATTATCCTTTAATGAAAATGAAGCTTTAACATCACCATTTTGTAAACGTTCTACTGGCTTTACTAAAGACCATCGTGTTATTCTAGCGAATCCATGTCGTGTACCAAATAACCAAGATCCGTATTTTGGAAATACTATTGAAATACCGCCTTGAATTGGTTTTTTACCATCAAATGATGCTAGACTACTTACAAATAATTGTTCTTCCTTTTCTATACGCCATGAAACAATTGTAGCTCCATGTAAATTTATTGCACAAGTTGTATTATTACATCGATCTAATATAACAACATTATTTTTAGTCATATTTTTGGTATACATTTTTGGTTTTTAATTATTGATATTTAATTACAATTTAGTATTGAAATTTAATCAATTTTCAATGAATTTTATTTAATTCAAAATTTTTGTCAATAAATCAATTTAATGCAACGGTTTCTATGTTTTTTTTAATCATATATTTCATAGTTGAATTCGTTTTCTAAAAGCGTACAAAACGAGAGGTTTATACTACTGTCTAGAAGCTGTAGCATAAATTCAAATACTTTCATTTACATTTGAGTCGTTAAAACTCCATTTAAGTCGTTAAAACTCCAACAATTCATACGTCGATTCACTTAACTAGGTCATCACCTGAATCTAATATTTGCGATAATTTTAAGTTTGAATCACTAAACTTGTTTCATCCTCTAAAAAATATGGAATCATCATAATCGCATTTCTGAATCTTCATTAGGATCAGCTTGTACACAAGTACAAGTACTCATAAGTAGTAATAGAAATAGATATTTACAAATATGATATATTAGAATTTAAAGCTAATACTATTAATCTATATTTCTTAAAACAAACATAATATTTTCCATAATCATTTTAATAGAAATTTATTTTCAATTTTAACAAAAAAGTATGTCCTTTAAATTTTTTTTTACTTTTAGGGTAAAAAATACAAATTTATGACCAAAGAAAAATATCATTTCAACCTTAAAAATTAACTTCATAAAAGTAAGATTTTCATTTTTTTATGATTAGGTATAAAAAAAAACCTAACAAAAATTTTACGTATTTATGATACAATTTCTTCATGATTTCCCAGATTCATATTAGTACATGTTTATTCGGAAGAAAATGTAAAATAATCTGGTGCAAATCATACTTAAAACAGCAGAAAACAGCCAAACTTATTTGACTTACATTCATGGAATATGTACCAGCATGAACTGGCATCATTTTACTCTCCGTTGTACTATAAAACCTAAATGCTTCTATAATCTTATAATCATAAAATTAAATTTATAACGTTATGGCAACATGTGTTTCAAGATATGCTATTCTTATCGTCCTATATAAGCTCTACTTTATCATGATATTTTTCTTCGTTTTCTTCTTTTAAGTTCGCTAAGGTCTGGCGGATATATAAAGACAATTGATGGGAGTTATACTACTTGGTATTCACCAGATTTTGCATTAAAAATCATATCATCATATGGTTTCCTTCAAAAAAAAAAAAAAAAAAAAAATATCAAGGATACACACATTTCCGCGGTTAAGAGGACTGGTTTAGAATCTTAAAATAAATATTTTTAAGAAGTTTCACACTGCTGTAATGGATTTGGAAGGAATTTTGTTTTTCGGAATAATATAGTCGTTTTTTTCTTTTCTGTTCATTCAAATCATTTTGGCAAGGAGCTGTGGAATTTCATGCATGCATCTTATTAAGAAAATTTATATACTATAATAAAGAAAAAAGGAAGAATTGTTGCGAAAAGAATGAAGTTAAATTTTTATAAAAGCATTCATATTAAAGGCAATATCTGATATGAAAGCTGAAAGCATGAAAAAAAAAGGAAATTTTCAAATTTCCTTTTGAATCCTTGAAATTTTTCGTAGAAAATTTTACAAAAATAGAAATTTTTTGATACGATCTTTCAATTCTTTGACCATTCAATTCAATTATATATATTTTTTTTTCGGTCTTTTATTAACGAAATTTTATTACGTTCTTGAGGTGAATTTATAAAGAAAAAAAGTCATTTCTCTTTTATACATTTTATTATTATTGTTATATTTAATTTTAATGCCGTCTAATTAAATTTATTATTCAAACCAAATCAATTTTAATATTCTCTATTCTATTAATATTATTCAAGTGAAGTTTTATATCGAAAATACGAAATACAGAAATCTTCTATCATATCAAAGTGGATAGTAACGAATTTTTATTTGTTATTTTTATTCAAAACAATAAAACCGCCAGAAAATTAATGAAATCACATTTTCTAAGGTCATATTTTTGTGAAAACCATTCAGAAAATTTTAAGAGAATGGATATAAAGAAACTGTTGAGAAAAAGATAAAAATGACAAGTGGTCTTTAATAGCCTGCCCACTTAAAAGGTGAAACTCATTTGGCCTTCTGTTTATGATCTTCATTTTATCCAAAGAAAAAAGCTGGATTTTAGGAAAATGATACAAACAAAGAAAAAGTTCTGTTTTTTTGGAGACGGGGATATATTTGTTGTTTTTATCATTTCAAATTTTAAGTAAATTGCCTTAGAACCATTAATAAACTAGGAATGGTTCGTCACGTTCTGTGAAAAAAAAACTTTCATCTTAATTATGTGCAGTACTGAATAATCATCGTAAAATAAAAGGCAGGAAAGGAAAGGTATGTTACATTAGAAATTTATTATGTTCAAATTTTAATATGATAAAAATATTATGGAATAAATATTAAGAAATCAGAAAACTTTAAAAGAATTAATTAATTAATTAAGTATTTTGAAGATAGACTAAACATAAGATATATGCTTCGTTTATATAATTTACTTGAAGTCGACTTCAATCCAAAAATCGTGCATATTGGTAAACCCGGATCGACTGAAATTCAATCTGATTCGATCCGATCACACAAATTATTCCGATCGACTTGAAATTTTCCATGCAAATAGAGATCGACTTAAGAAGTTAAAATGGAGTATAAACAGAAAGAGGTTTGTTTGCAAGCGTCTATGGTATTAATTTGAAGTTGATTTCAAGGCGATTTGAAGTTTATATTTTAATCTAGTAAACCTAAAAAACCCGAATTGAGTTTCTAGTCGATCTCAAGTCAACTTTCAAGTATAGTTGACTACTCTATAGACTGACCATTTGAATGGGCGTTGTTCGTCTCTCTAAATATAAGTTTTTATTGTCTTTACTTTACAGTACATAATATAGTAGAAAGTAGATTTCTATTTACACAAAACTATCTACTACAATGATGTTTATAGAGTATACTACATAGATTTGAAGAGTATATAACAGAATTCAACAAAATCGAAATTCTTCTAAAATCTACTCCAAAATATATTTGAAATACTTATTTTTATACTTTTCTTTCTAATCTCAACAAAAACTTATTTTAATTCACATTTTTTCCAGGTGAAAATAACAAAATCCATATTACAAAAATAAAATGTGAATAAATTTTCCCGTTTTTTCCGAGGGTAGTATCCATAAATTATGTATGTTCACATAATTCACGGATGTGTTACAACATAAGCTCTGGCCAAATATGAAAGAAAGTGACTCCGTCACAGTTTTTTTTTATATATATAGTATATAGCACTCTGTCATGTCACAATATATTATCTGAGATTTTTTTTCATTAGATATGTTTAGAAAAGATAAATCTTAATAAAAGCGTCAACAAAAAAAAATTAGTAATATCATTCTTGTGAATGAGGTGTTTTTCAAATACTTTTCTTAACACTATCAGAGAAGTTTTTTTTTTTTTTTTCTTCTTTTAACACTATTTTAAGATTAAATACTTCAAATGACTGGCAAAAAAAAGTTCCGTTTTCTTCTTTAAATATGATTATAGAACTTTTTCTTATCAATTCAACTGAAATCACCTTTCATGCGATTTTCTTTTTAAAACTAGTTATTTGCTTTCTTTTTTTATTCTTGATCATATTTTTCTATGAAATTTAATTTTGTTTTTCTTTTTTTGTAAAAAGATTATTTTTTATTGAATAAAAAAAAACATGATTTTAACTTTAACAAAAAAAAAAGCTTTTTATAATAAAATAACATATAAAATAAGCTGGTCTGTATACTTTTCGTATGAATGAACTTTATTGATATGTAATTTATCACGAAATAAAACATAATAAAAAAATGATTTACAAAGAAATTTTCATTGATGAAAAACTACTTTGTATACTTTGAGGTAGATCTTGATTTACTTTTGCTAGTAAAAAATAATAAACTTTCTTTAATCTCCTATAATTACCTTTAAGATATTTTACATGTAACCTATCAATTGCTGAAATATCTAGTACTATCAGAATACCCGACGTTGTTCGAGCTTTCTTCAGGACTTTGTTGAACATGCGTTGAGGTTGAGTAATTCAACATTTTCTGAGTACTGTGCAAACGTTGCTCCGTCATTAAATTTGCATAAGCCTCCCCGACAATTCGTATATTTCGAGTATTTCTACCGATGTTTCCTCTTCTCAAACGTATCGACATTTTTCTATTAACAAAAATGAGGAAAATTGAAATTTCTTGACCGCAGCGACACCTACCGGAATAAAACTTAAAACAAACCTAGATTCGCCCGGAACCAACATATGGTCCAAATATGGTGTCAGTGCGTCTAGCCGTTCTTGGGTTTGACCGCAGCGCTCCCTACCCGGATAAAACTTAATATAAACCTAGCTCGACCCGGAACCAACATATGGTCCAACCCCCTCAACCCCACACCCAGTAGAGACATACCATATTTTGTCAATTGGCCTATTCTGAATGTACATTCAAAGTTTCAAGAAAATTCAACTACTATTGGAGAAGTTTTTATATTTTTCTCCTCTTACAACCTCCCCATCAAAAATCAAAGCAGCCTATAACCAGCGCGCTGGAACAAAGAATCGGTGGAGATATGTTAAATCAAAATCGGTCCAGCCGTTTAGGAGCCAACTCGGTACATACAGACAAAATTCCACAAATGTTATATAGATGGCAAACTAATCAACTTTATGAGATGTATTTTTGGAAATATATTGTAGATGCTTTTGCCGCAAAAGAATCCGAATTACCAATCAAAAACTAATCTTTTTCAGGATATATTTGTATACGAAGTTTTGTTGAATTTAGTTAAGTGGTTCTCGATTTCTTATTCCTAGTAAAATTCAAAAAAGTTATATTTTTAGCCAGAAAGAATCAATTCTGGTTTTGAATTTCCAATCAAAACTCAATCAGTTCATCCTTTTACTACAAGCAGAAAAATCACAAAGTTTTTCTCAAATATCGAGAACTGAAATTTAGTTGTTACAACTGAGTTTTCAATTCTCACAACTAAAATGCAGTTGTCAGAATTTGCCAAAACCGTTGTGATTTTTCTGCGTGTAGAGCCTCACAAAAATAGAGACAACTAACATAAAGTCGTCAAATCAATTCGGATTCAAATAGACCTCAAAACACGTCGAATTCTTTGAGGATTTAAACTCTTTAATTAAAGTCTAAGAAAATAATAATATAGTAGTGATACAGAAAAGATTAATTCTGTAAAGAGTTTAAAGCTGAATTTTGAAAAGGATTAAAAAAAATATATAAAATAATTTTTTTTTTTTAATTTAAATTTGATTTACTTTAAATACGAACTTAACTAATTAACTTAAAATCTTTTTTCTATATTAAACAAACGCATTAAATTTTAATTTAAATTTTAACAAAATGTTTTTTTTTTTAAATTTTAATGAAAAACAACTGAAAAGAAAGAAAATTTTGTCTCATAAATTTTCATTTCAGAACCTAAAGGCTAAACAACAGAATTGAAAAACAGAAAAATTATATTCTAAGGATAAGAAAATTTGTTTCTGTTCAAAAAGATATTTAATATAAATTTTATGCCTTTTTTTGGTGCTTTCGAAACAAAAAAGGCAAAAATTGAGAAATTACGCAAAAAACATTACAAAATCTAAAGTATTTTGTATTATTATAATGAAATTGGTTTTTTTTTTTCTTTCTTTTTGTTCTTTCATGTGATTTAATTTCTAAATATGTATTTTCTTACAAAAAGGATTACTAAAAAACGAAGTAATATTACAATGTTCTTTATTATATACTTTAGATTTTATATTGTTGAATAAAATAATGTATTTTTTCGTGTGTTTGTTATACTATGTAATACACAGAAGAAATACCATATATAGGGAAGACTAGACAAATTTCATAATATTATTCCTATGAGTGAAATTTTTCAACTATATTTTCGAGTTATGATTATGTTGATTTTCAGGAAATTTCGGCAATGCATACTAGTAACCCTACTAAACAAATATATGCAGGATATAAATAGGTTGTAAAGAAACCAATGATAAATTTCCAAATAAATTTTTGTTGCATTGCTATGAAATTATACTATATATCATTTTGAAAAGCATTTCTCGCTCTATTTGCTTATTATTTAATATTAAAAATTAATATTAAAATAAGCAAATTACTATTTATCAAAACATTTCAATGCACAAAGTTTTATCAAATAATTGTAAATAACTTGCAAAATAGACAGAAGTTAAAAACGTTTGATGTTCAACAAAATATATAGTTCCAAAAAAGCATATAGTAACTTAAAATCGGCCGATAGCCGAGAAAAACAGTCAAAACTAACAATATTTCAAAGTTTCTTCTTCATAACTTTTTTTCTCCTTTTCAAAATTTTCTCTAATTTGCAGGTAACTGAGACGCTACTAGCATAAATCTAATCTGCAAATTTTATCCAAATCGGTGTATTAGTTTTTAAAGTACATCAAAAAAACTTTATGGACAGACTTATTTTCTCCTAGGATTACTTCTTTCTACACTATGCTTTGACCAATTTTGCTCAAATTTAACATGGTATCGTCTATTTACGTATTTAACCAACATAAATAATTTAAACAAAATTGATCGACAAATTTTCGAATTAAATCCGAAAAACCATATAAAAAAACCGACAAAACTTTCTGGTCACCCTGGTTTTTGCTTAATAACTTCCCTCCCCACCGGTCGATTTTGCCGAAATGCAATACCAAATCCAGTCAACAAGTAACTTACATTCTAAATTTCATCAAAATCGGATAACGCGTTTTTGAGTTATCTTGTTTTTTTTTTTTTTTTGTAGTACCTACCATAGGGCATAAAGACAACCGGGTGTGTGCTAAAAAAAACACTTCAACTAAACCTGCATGATAACTACATTTCTTTTGCATCCCTATTGTAAACTTTCATATAAGTTCGAACAGCATATTTTTGGCATTTATACAAGATTAACCTAGGTCTCTCCTATCTTCCAGAAAATATCGTACTTACTTGGGATGGAAAAATTTTCATTTAATTTTAAAAAATTTACTCACTTTTTATTCATTATTAAATCCAAACAAATTAGGTTACGCGAATTCAAGATTAACGAAATTTGATTTGAAAATTATCTGTTTATATAAATGGAAAGCTAGCCTTCTATAGGTGTGTAGTTTAGATATAAACACACACCTCCTGGCAACTGAAGGTACGACTTCAATTTTATAAAACATAGCAATTAAATAATATAATTTCATCTCAATTATAAGAATTTATATATTGTATTTGATATTCTGTATTTAATTTGTGAACAATAAAGGATTCAAAGCAGGAAGTACAGAAATTAAATAAACGTACAAATTTCTCTATTTACTTTCATCTAAAAGGATTCAAATAATGGGAAATATTGAATTTTGGAAAAGCGAAATCATTTTGTATAAGTAAAATAAAATATAAGTTCATAATCATAAACGTGATTAAATTATTCGACTTCCATTATGATTAATCTTCAAAATGGATTTAGTATAAAACAAACTTCTATCTGTGCTTTTTAAAACTTTTTCAAGAAACTATATAAATAATAAAAATTCAAAAAAAAATATAGACATTAAATGAATATTTCGAGTTATATTATTTGAATAAGAACTATTTGAAGTAGTAAAAACGAATACGACTCATGAATAATTGAGTTAAAGAATATTCACAACCAATTTTTATTCGGAATGGTTATCATAATATACTATTGTATCTACAAAATTATATTTTACTAAATTTCTCTTTGACAAGAATTTATATGATTCGATTTCATGAAATCTTTCAGAGCATCCTAATAGCATGCTAGTAGCTTTACTGCGAGGCGTTTATGTATTTCCAATAACTTCCCTTTCTAGATTTTAGAATTTTTTGGTATTGATTTTCTCAATTTTACAGGAAAAGCTTCTAAGTTAATTTTAACTGTGATTAGGGATCTTAATTTGTTTTTATTTTTAACACATTTTTACTATCTTAGAATTTAACTAGAATATTGTAATCAAAGAAAAATTCAACATTTTATTTTTGTGTGGTCACATTTTTCTATGCTTGATAACTTAAGAACCGTTTATGCAATTTTGCTGAAATTTTGTACAAAATTAAATTATAATAACGGTATGAACTGATTAGATTTTGACGGGATATACTAAACCGGAAGTAGTTCTTTCTGGCTAAAATATACGTTCAAGAAAATTTAATTGGTTTATCATACTAGATATATTTTTTTGGATAAAGATGTGAAATCGTTCACTTTCTACACTGAATCTAATTAAAATTGAAACACGTTTTTTAAACATATTATTCCAGCATAACTTGAAATCTAAGATGTTGAATTTCCGTTCATGATTTCAATTAAGTACTACAAGAAAAAATGGAATTGAATACTAATTTAATATTCTTTTATATAAACAAATGTTTTTCTTAATGTGCTGTCTCAAGAAATGGAACTTTAGATAAATTTTGAAATATAGAAAAAAACTAATAAGTCAACGAAAATTTAAATGTTATATACTATTTTATTTTTTACTTTAAACCTTAATTTTATTAAAAATTGAAACTCTATATCTATTAATAATAATTTCATAACAAATAAAGTTTTTCATTTTCATTTTAATTTGATTCCCTAACCTGTTCTTTCTATTCTCAATTTATAGAATACATTAAATTTTTCATTTGACATTCAATAGTGATAAATTATATGCACCTATTTTGAACATGTGCCGAAGGATATGATGGAAAAAATAAAACTGTATCCATAGGGATTTGAATTTACAACAAATCTATAGAACATGGGTATGTTCGTGGGATACAGACTTTTTGCATTATTTTCAACAGAAAATTCCTATTACCTGTATATATGAATGGAATTTACGTGCTGCACCTGAGCTAGATATGGAATTTTATTTAAAGAAAAAAGAAAAAATCTATATTTGCCAAAAAAAAAAAAAATTAACTTTAAAAGTGTAAAATGTATATCAGTATAGGAATTCTGGGAAAAGACTTTTACAACATGAATTATTTACTGGCAGATTCTGAACTGCTGATAAATTGTTGCACTTTAAAAAACAAAACATGTAAAATAGTGAATTTTTTTTTTTTAGATGATATTAAATTAAATAAAATGACATTACAAAATATTTTCATAAAAAAATATTATTTGACAGGAAAATTTATGATAAAATATGTCTTTTAAAAATATTCTACATAAAAGTGTTTAAGACGAATTATTTAAAGTATTTCAGATATTTTCTTACTTTGGTTACATAATATAGTGAATGCAATTCATTAAAGCATATTTTATGGACTTTATCTACTTTATCTACTTAATATAGAGAATATGGTTGCTCATAGTATAGTTAAATTTCCGGTTGATAACAAATAAATAGAGAAAAGTTTATACTTTTGTTGAATATATGACAATAGGGACGAATATGAATATAAATTCAAATGAATACTAAAGCTTTATTAAGACTATTTGTAAGGAAGTTGAAAAGTGGAAAACTCATATGAACTATTACTTATCACAATAGCCAATATACGTATATCTAATCGAAAATTTAATATGTACGAACCGGAAGGATCGACTTTAATATTGTTTAATCAAACAATTTAATTTTCTTTGTCTGAACGTTTGTCCAATACTAGTAATGCAGTGGAAGGAGCACTTGCTAGGTATTATTGTGTTCCTCAAAACTTTACGCCTTATCACTGCTACCTAATTACCTAAATTAATAGATTGTAACTTTAGTCAGAAGTTGATATTTTGTTTTATAGTCGTTATATTGATTTAAGAATTATGGTCAAAATTGCCTAAGATATTATATTTTTGTTATACCCTATTCTTTGGATTCAAACATCAAATGAACTTTTTTAAAACAAATTTACACAGAAAATTATTATAAAATTAAATAATTAATTAATTTCCTTAATATATCTTGTAATTAATTGAAAGTTAGAAAAAAGATTCATCAAAATACAAACTCAATTAATATGCATCTCTTCGAAAGAACATTTAGAACGCCTCAAAGATTAACTCCTAATAATTTATCCGAAGTAATTATATGCATATCTGATTAAAAGAAAATAATATATAAATTAACTTGTTCAAGCATAAAATCAATTAGAATTCAAATTAATATTATTAATAAAGAAATTCACAGTCTCTATATTTTTTATTAAGACAACAAAAAACCTCATCTATGAATTTTTTAAAACAAAAAACGTAACAAACAAAAAAGAACGAGGCGTTAAAATTGTTATAAGGACAAGAAAGAAATTCAGGAAAAAAGGAAGAAATCTTCTATATACTAAATAATGAGTATACCCTCAAGTTATTTTCTAATTATGTATTCATGAGTTATAAAGAAGTTCTTTGTCAATTTATCTTATTATTGAAAAAAAAAGAAAGAAAAAATGCAAAATTTGCAAGTTAAGATAAACAAGAGAAGAAAAAAAAGGACACCAACGACCATAAAAGTTTTACAGTAAAGTTTTCACAGATCACTGTTTTATATTTTCGTTTCTTTTCTGGGCTTTTATTTTCAGTCGAGAAAAATCAATTATGAAATCTTCTTAGTCACTAATCTCTATTCATGGTAGTTTCAGGCATTACGCATCAATAATGGAATGGTTTGCAATAAGAGATACGAGTATATGTCATGACATTATTATGTGCAAAATGTTTCAGTTTGTTTTTTTGTTCACGATTACCGATCCTTTTTGATGATTCGACATTTACGAATATCATCATTTTCAAATGATAACAATTCAAATCAATATTGATTCAAATACGAAAATTGAATTTTTACTAAATGTGGTTTGTAAAGCTCTTAAGAACTTTGTGTTTGATGTACCAAAAAAAAGAAGAATGTACAATATTAGAAGAATCAAGTCATATAAGAATGCATCTTGGGATCCATTTCATGCATCAAAAGATTATTTAAATAGATTTTTCAAACAAAATTTTGTCAATCGTTGCATAAATTGATATTCAATTTGATGTAAAATATTTCAAAAATAATTTCATGAGTACTTTTTCATGCATTCAACATAATTTATCGTTAAAAATGTTCCTCATGAAAAATTAAACCGGATTAATTCTTTATAAAAGCAATTGGAATATTTGAAAAGTTATAAACTCCTGAAATTGTATTACACAACTCGATTTATTAATCCGTTTTTCTACAAACTAGCAAATGAATATTACTTCTATTCAAAATATGTTTTTTAGTGGTGCGGATGCATCCAAAATTCTACAAAATTCGTTCTTAATGCACGGAAGCTAACTAATCCACATAAGATATGCACACATATGCATATATTCGATTTGGGGCCTATAACCACTTCTACACATAATTCGGCGCTGTGTTCAGCAGGACAATTTTTTTCATTTTGAGTTACGTTCTTTTTGCTCGTGAGCAACTAATATCCATTCAAATTATATAGTCATATGCACCAGTTTTTTAAACTATGATATTTGATTATTATATTAGTTTTTCCATTAGGTTAAAACACTATGCTATTTTCCTTTTAAATTTAAAATTATACATATTTGCTAAGGAGCTTTATTTCAATATAAAATAGATTTAGGAGTAGTTTTTATTATATAACTTCAATGGGAAGAAAAAATTCAAAATATGAACAAAATCCTAGAAAAAACAGATAAAGTGTTTTCCCATTCATATTATAAATTCCCACTATGAAATGTTGTTTTTAAATACAATAGATATTTAATAATCCCTAGAAATAATACCGTTTTGCAATGCGAAGTACTGGGACTTAGAGATTATGACTGAAAATTCTGATCGGAATAAATGATTTTTCATTAGAAATTTTTTGGCGATTTCCATATACTGGATTATATATAGATTGAAAATGTTTTTATCTATGATGGCATATTTTGGACAGAGAATGACCATGGAAATTATTACCAAAATTTTAAATTTAGTATTTCATCCAAATCTAATACCCTTCTTTATTGGAACATTGTTATGCAAATAGGATAGGTACTATACTGCAAACTAAGAGCATTTCTAAAAGGATAAAAGCAACTATGTTATAAATATATCACTTTTCCGGATGTTGCTAAAAACACGTACGATACCATCACCTTTGAAATAATGAAGTACCACTCATTCGATTACATTATAATTGAAATACAGTACCGAAATAGTTTGAAAAAAATTAGGTTTTAAATTGTCAAGATCCTTTTCCTCTTTGTAAAGAATTGTTCTTTCAAGAATTTCTATGCTAATTTAAAATCGCCTAAGTATCGATTAGGTTTTCCTCTATTTTCCTCAAAATACAAAATTTATCATTTTGAACAGCACCAGAAACAATTTCTAGTATAATATTGATCCAAAAATTTGTTTAATTTTAGTTTTTAAATAGTTTCCTTTTGTAAATTCACGACGGTCGAAATGTGTCCTTTAGAGAAACACATCTTGAGAAAGTTGTAAAGAATTTGTAATATGTGCACGAAAGAAGACTTAATTTCAACAAGACGACGTCGCAAATTCTTTTGGTTCCAATTTAATGAAATTTTTGTAAAAAAAAAAAAAAAAAACGTTAAAATATTTGTTTTAAATTTAAACAAGAATGTTCTATAGAATATATATATTTATTTTTTTAAACTTCTTAACCATGATTAAAATCATAATTAGAAAGAAATATTAAAAAATATTTACAAAATAATTTAAAATGTTATAATTTTTTCAAAATTAGAATTTTACCACTGATAAGAATACATACTTAAAAATCCACTTTTCCCCTATTGAATGGTTCATGCCTAAGATACATGTCAACATGACATTGATATGAATTTCATTTGACAGTTGCCACCGCACACAAAGTATTTACAAGAAAAAAAATGGTTTTATTACAAATATGCGGACGAATTAAATTAGTATTTTTAATTATTATTGGTGCTTTTCGACGTGCTCTATGCTGTTTCTCACGTAAAAGAAAACCATCATTTTCAGATTGCGAAAAATTAGAAAGTGTAAATGTTGTCATAAATTATAATGATAAACAAAATATGGTTAGAAAAAAACAAAAACAAAAATACTTTTAAATTCTATAAAATTCTGATTTATTTCCAATTAGCGAGAGAAAGATTGGAATAGATGGGATGATACACCACAAACAATCGAAGAACATATCGAGAGCTATAGACAACGATTGGTTAGACCGCCAACACCGAAAGAATCTGAACCAGAACAAAACTTTTTCGAAGCAAGATTTTGTAACATTCTTGAGTTTATTTCATATTCATTTTTATCTTTCATTAGGATATGGCACCAGTAATAAAACCTCAACAGAAAGTGTATGTAGCAACTGGAAATCAGAAGACTGATAATTCACGGTTAGAACTTAAGCACGACATTCCTATGGCGGTGGTGGTACTCTATTTGATATAAATTTTATTGTATTCTATCTTTTATAATATATAATCGATATATTTTTAGGCGGATTTAGAAGATTGGATAGAAGAAGATCCTGCTGGTTGGGAAGAATTGGATACAGAACAAACGAAACAAATAATCCGTGAGAAAAGAAGAGAAATCCGAGCTCAAAGACAAACCAAAAGTAAAGATGGAATTAAATTACCTACTGTAAATTTTGCAGAAAAAATAAGTCCTAAACATTCATAGTACGAAGTAATGGAATTGCATTTATACATGTTTTATTTTTGTTTTTAAATAAAAAAGGACTAGATAATATATATATTTTAGAAAACAATGATTTTCCTTTAGTTTTTAAACATCCCATATATTTATCGTTTTAAGTGAAATTAGTTCAAGATTGTCGGCTATAAAAAAAATTTTATTAAATAAATTTTTACCGTCCAAATGGATGAAATTATATATATATAAAACTTCTTTTCTTTTATTTCCTGATTGTATATTTTTTTGATAGAAAAATTGAAAAAGTTAATGAACTTTACGCTTATTGGAAAATTGCACATACATCAAAATAAACAAATGCATATTACACATAACTAAATTAAGAAATTCTTAATTTACTTTAGCCCATTATGTTATGAAATGTCCTATTATAAATCTAGTTAAACGTATATAAAACTAGTTCGAGGTGAACATGTTGGTAATTAAAGTGTTTTTAATGTTTGCTTATATTTCTATTTAAAGTGAACACATTAGAAAATCTTATCTAAAAATTATTTTAGAATTAAAATACTTCCAAAATACAATATTCCAATTTTAAATAAATAAAATATTCCATAATAAATGTATTTGCCGATTTGCCACATTTTATTTCTCAATTATTGAAATAGAAAAACTATTCAATTAAATTGTTTTTATTGATTTTTAAACTGTAATTTATAAGGTATATTATTTAAGACAATTCCATAATACCTGAATCGAAAACTATTTGCTCCAATAATACCTAATGGTTTAATTTCCTTGAAATAAAAAAAATTTTAGTGCCAATTGAAGACATAAACGATTTTCTTACGTTTATACCGTGATATTTCATATACTACAAATTTTAAACTATCGCAAGATTATTTATATAATAGTCTTCCAAAAAATTTCAACTAAAACTTTACGGGCAATGGACTTGATCTAATATTAGCCAATATGAAAATATTTTACAATAAAATGCACTATGCACATCGGTCGATGACGCACTACTCGTATATATTTGATAATTCTACTAAAAATTGAAATTCATTGTAGAAAATTAAAGTTAAATTAGAAAAAATACCAACAGAAAATCAAATAAAACCGATATTTTTGCATAATCAAAAACTATTCAATAGTTTAATGAAATTTTTAGAAGTTTTATGACTCCACTTTCACACCATTTTAGAGAAATCAATGAATTCGATCGAAATCAAAAAATGGTTGTGGGTAAATCTTTTGAACCGGGAAACAGGCGAAAATTTTGTAAACAAAAATTTATTGTATCTTTTGATGTAGTTGAGATCCAACCAATCAACCATGGATTAGGTTAAGAGAAAAAAGTTTTTAAGCAAATTATAAAAGAATTACTTCACACAAAATTCAAACAGTATCATTTGATCAGCCTCACAGATAAGTCGAAAAACAAGAAGAAAACAGTTTGAAGAAAAAAATCTAATCATGAAGGTAATAAATAAAAAGAAACAACTTAATTTTCTACATTTTTGAATATCTATCTAAAATTATTTTCTAGTTATGGATTATATTATTTCAACTAATTGGTCTTGTCATCAATTTTACAACATCTCAAAGTTATGAGAATGATTTTGAAGTATTTAAAAGTTTAAAAGGAGCACCCTATGAATCATTATATCCAGATCCTAGTCTAGATGTATCTGAATCAACATATCTCGAAGAGGATGATGGTGAGAATCGTCGTTCATTCAAAACTATAGAT
The DNA here is from genome assembly GCA_963422695.1 of Xylophagus ater. NCBI lineage: Eukaryota > Metazoa > Arthropoda > Insecta > Diptera > Xylophagidae > Xylophagus > Xylophagus ater. Next base: position 9,245,901 of record OY730478.1, read on the forward strand.
CCAGAACCAAAATTTACAAGATCTTTCCTATATATATCCCCAGATGATGTACAAGATCGTCTGGTACGTGAGAAACGTGAAGAACCTGATGAGGATTATGATTATGCTAAAACATATCGAGAATTTGTACGTGAAAATTTCGGTTTAGATGAAAACACAGCACCGTTGGTAGCTGAAGATGATGATGAAAAATACGGTGTAACACATAGCGATCAAGAATATGATCGAATTAAAGAACTTTCAGATAAACAATCTGAAGAAAGTAAAAAACATCCGGAATTTTGTAAAGTTGTTCATAAAAATGGAAAACAGTGTACAGTTTGTAAAGATCCAAAAAATAATGCTGAATCAGAGGCATGTTCATATTCTTCAGCTCCAGCTCCTAAAAAATATGCTTATAAAAGAGAAAGAAATTACAATAGCAAGGATGATGATGATAATGATAATGATGAAGATGATACTTATGATGAAGATGCATCTGAGAAAAAAGAACAAAAAGTTCCTAGAAATCGTGAACCGAAAAAAAGTAATAAATCTCGTAAACAGGCTAAAAAACTATCATCTAGTCGTGGTAATGCCCAACCAACAGAAAACTTCAATTATGCCAGAACTTTAACTAGTGGTGATAAACGATCTAAATCAATTCCATCGTATGATCAAAGTTTTAAATCTAGCGAATTGAATAGAGACGAACGTCCTTATGTTCAACAGCATGCAGCTAATGTTGATAAGGTACTTGAAGAATTCAAAACTAGAGATTGGTCAAAATGTCAACGTAAAGCTAAAAATGGTTTAACATGTTATTATTGTAAAGATAAAGAAGGTGTAAGCCATGAAGAATGTATGTTTATATCTGGTGATTCGCCAAAGAGCAAAGTAAAAGCATATGATGAAAATATTGATGATAAAACTGTAACACCAAAAAAAAATACACGTCGTTCAAGAGGATCGAATGCTAGAAGATCAAGAATTGAGGAATCAAATAGACGTGTTTTAAAAGTCGATGATGTTCCACAACCAGAAAATGTAAGTACCGGACATCCAACAGAAAAACGTACTATTAAACGAATGGTAAGTGTTAAGTATCATGGAAATGAGGATGAACCAATCTCAAATAAATCTGTATTTTATGCTAAAAAAGTTACTCATGTTACTAAATAAAAAAGTTTTCCATTAAATTTCACACTTTTAATTTGCCCTGACCGTCTTTTTTTTTCTTTTTGGTTTCTTTATTGCTTTAGTTTTGGAGTTTCGCGTAATTTTAGGCAATAGCCATTTTACACACTTTAAAAATCATTCAAGCGTATCAAATAAATGGAAAGGTTAAAACTTGATACATTTCTATTTAGTCATAGTAGTAACAAAAGTGAAAGTACTTATCTGTTCTACTATCAAATTTTTATCAATTTAAGATTCCTACAACGTAAATTAAAAGTAGAACATTATCAGAATTAGCATAAGTTCTAATGCTGCCCCATAAGTGGGCTTACATATGATTTATTAAGTTTGTGCGTGCCTTAAGGAACAAAGTGGATTGTTGAATTAAATATATTTTTATAGAGTCACCAAATTAAATAGAAAAAATAAGAAAACATATGAATTTGAACGAAATAACTACGATAAAAAAAGAAGAAAAAGAAATTTGATGACTTACCGAATATTTACATTCATTATTTCTTCAACTCATTAAATTCCTTAAATAATTTATTTGAAATATAGTTGATTATTGAACAACAGCTACAGAAAACCTTGTGGCAATGTTGAAAAAAACAAAATAATATTTGATATTTCCAAATCTATTCATTTTGCTTGTCAGAAAGTTGTAAAGAGCCCGTATGTTAATATCAAGTGCAGTTTATGATTCACCAAAGAACTGTAAGTAAAACATTTTAAACAATTCAATTACCTAACTTAAGGCAGTCAGTCCAACACCCAAAACAGGCCTTTCGCTTGTAGATTTATTTTCATTTCGTTTACATAATTTTCTAAGTTATGATATCACGTATCTCATATATACACCTAAGTAAATGATGATTTAATATGAATATATATTATAATTTTTAGGTAGGCTATAACCTGTATGTTTTCTCATGATGTACGGTATTATATGTACATCGCCGATAGAAAACATCATGAGCGAAATCCGTGACTGTATGTTGCACCATCATTACATCGAAAACGTGCACGAAGTTTTGAAGCCAGGCTTTATACTAACTCAAAACGACCTACAAAAAGTGATGCATCATACAACGTACCAAACAGTACACTTAAATGGGTGTAATTGTCGATAATGAACTGCTTTTGGATTCTCCGTAGCACATATCCTACAGTTCTGCTTGTTCACGAAGCCATTTAATTGGAAATGAGTTTCTACGCTGATTATCAAATTGTGAATAAAATCTGGATTTTCTTCTGCTTTTTGCCGGAAATAAAGTTCAATGATTTTGGTTCGTTGTTCGATTGTGTATTATTCCATTTCAAATTCCCCAAGCATGCTTTATAAAATCCTGAAATAAAATAATAAAAAAATGGTTATAAGTAATACAAACCACAACGTTCATTTTTCGCCACCCTGGGGAGGATCATTGGCCCACGTATCTCAGAAAATTAAGACGTTTGTATGTTGGAAAATTGTTGAAGGCCAGCTGTGGAAAACCATCCAAACCTATGGTTACAACAACAGCCCCACCGCATACTGCAAGGGACTCAATGGCTCTTTTAAAGAATATGAATATCACAACGTCCATTTTGTATTCTTTTCTTTGAAATACAAAATCAACCAACTAAAATTAATAAAGATTTAAATTATAACAATAAAAACAACTGTTTTTGCATTGAAAATTTCATTATTATAAAAATGTTTTTTAAGCTTATGGTAAATTATTATTTTATTTTGTATGATATTTTGTTTGTTTTTTTTCACAAAAGAAAAAGAATTTTGTTTATAAATTTTAATGTATATAAGATATTACAATAGTAAGATACAAAAATTACATTTAATAATTGGTAAACTCAATATTATTAACTTTAAAAAAAAGAACATATAAAATTTAAGATGAAGAAAACAAACAAAACCAGTACTAAAAAACCGAGACTGAACTGTTTTCTCCTTCTTTAAATCTTGGTAAATTTAAATATTTTAATTGTTTTTTTTTTTAGATCATTAAAAAAAAGTTTCACAATCGTATTTAAATATGATAATGTATTTTATTTAAATAAAAAAATTAAATAAAATACATTTCAAATAATTGCACAATAAATTCATTGTAAAAGAATTTCATTTTTTATTTCGTTTTTTCGTTTTTTTGTTTTGATGGCACTAATTTATATTTCTTTTTGTTTTTATTCAAATTTTATTTGTCTTTTTTTTATTATTATTATGTAATTTAATTGTGGAATGAAATCTTAATTAGCAATTATTTCATAAAGAAAAAAAGAATATATGAAATGTTTCTCACAGAAATCAAATATATTGATGAAAAGAAAATTATATTTAAATTCCAGTCTTCTTCTATAATTATGTTTTTTCTTATGTTTTCTTCCAAACTTTTGATACTACTTTAATCAATTTTAAATTAGATTTATTTAACAATGAACTGAATTGGCACCAAAACTCAAGTCGTTCACTGTCACCCGAAGAAATCTATTGTGTGTGCAGGATGGCCACTGAAAGACTGAAAGGTTTCAAAAAGTCATAACTTGTTCATTTTAAATTTTTCATCCCTTGGAGATTAAAAATGACTACGTATGATGTCCACCCAACAATGTGCAAAACTCATTGAGTTTTTCTATTCAAACCCAAAGAAAATACTGGCAAAATTTTAATGTCAGAGTACCCTCCAAATCAGAGATAATAACAATTCTTTGAATAAATTGGAAGAAGGGATTTGCATAAATAAACCATTAACAATTCAAGAACTTAAGAAGAACATTCGAGCCGAAATCCAACGTTTAGGACCTGAAGCCTTGCCGTATGGTCATGCAAAATGCTGTGGAAAGAGCTTGGGCCCATATTTGGTCTCTCCTTTCGAAGTTTTGAACTACCAAATTTCTATTATATCGACAAAGGCTTTCAAGCCTTTAAACCAAATACAGCTCGTGTATTTGTGAGTATGAAAATGATGATCATTTAAGAAATATTGTTTTGCACACATAAAAACCATGTATTTGTAAAATTTATTTTTGTTTTATATCATTCAGTTTTTCAGTGTCCATCCTGTACTTTTTTATGGTTGTTCTCAACGAATTAACTTCTACAGTTCTTATAGAAACTGAAACTTTTTCTTCCAAGTTATTTCTTAAATAGACCGGAATTATAATAAATTTTATAATAATTTTAATGAATACTATTGAAATATTTTAAACAATTTAAAAAAAGAAATAATAAATTATTAGACTGAGCTAATAATAGATAAAAAAAAATACATTAAGTAATTTATTTAATAAGTAAATTTTTTAATATTGAAATAACAAAAATTTTAGAAAAAAAAAAATATACAAATTTACTTTAAAAAAAAGCATAATTTTAAATCATTTAAAAAAGAAAAAGAAAATATTAATACACTATCTATATAATATAATATTTAAATGTTTCGTCACAATTATTTTATTTTTATTTAATAAATTTCTTACTTTTTTGCTTAATTAATTTTAAAAAATACTATATTTAACTTGGACTTTGATACCTAAAATAATAAGCTTCACTTAAAATACTAAATTAGAACATAAATTGCTCTATTAAAAAAATTGTACAATATTATCGCATTAGAAATGCGCACATACAAATCACACAACATTCTATCGAAGGAAGAAAAGATATTATTATTGGTTTTGTTATATAATAGCAAAAGTACCATTTTAAAATTGATATTATTATTTAAAAAAAAAAAATATTTCGTAAATACCAATAACCTGCTTGGTATTCTGTTTTATTTTTATATTCTTTTTTTCATACATATATAATTATGCGTTTAATTGCTATTAATATTGTTTTGTACACTATCCAAATTAGGAATGTAATCCATGGCCATAAGGCATGAAAACACTGTCATTACCATTTTTGGTTTAACTTCAGTAATATCTTCGGGTAAAGCATATACTCTAGCTCCAATTTTACGTGCCATTGAAATTGCATATTTAGCATTTGCATGGTTATCCTATTTAACAAAAAAAAATGAAATAATTATTTTATTTGAATTTTTTTAAAAAAAAATAGTATAAAGAAAATAACTTACTTCTTCGGATCCACCTTGTCGAACCAAATCATAATTAATACTACCATGTTTTATTGAATCAATAAGATCGATAACAATCTTTCCATCTGATATTGCATGATCTTGGAAACTTCTTAAACTTGTTGTTTTTCCAGCATCCGTTAATTTCTTATTCACCCATTGTACAATTTCTTTTTCAATGATAGGATTACCAGTATTTGCAAGTCTCGATAGAATAGACAAAGTATAAGCTCTCATCAATTGCCAAATAAGTGCTAGAATAAAAAAATTTTCAAATTATCAATTTAACAAGATTTTATTGGTAATAATAATAATAATAATTCTTACCAAGTGTTAATGTTGCATTGCCGTCACTTAAATCTTGTCCAGCAATTCCAACTAAAGAGAATTTAAGTTGTTTGCCAAGTTCTACAGCATAATTACAATTTTCCAATTTTTCCATGAATTTTCTTAAAGGTGTAAACCGTTTATGTACTTTATTCCAATTAACAATTCCTGGTTTAATAATATCAAAAAGTTGGAAGATAACTAAACCATCAGCTAAATCTGAATATAACCAGTTTACATGGGGTGCAACTCCCATTGAATTCATCCAGTTTCTGTATGCTAAAATTTAAATTAAACAAAAATATAAAATTTTTCCAGATTTTAGGAAAAAACATACTTTTTTCTTCTCTTGTCTCTTCAATTGTTTCTAAACCTTCAATTTGTTCGGGTTTATCTAATCCTGGATGATTATTGAATAAATTAGCAACAAATGCCAAATTCAATTTGTACACGCCATTAACAACATCCTGAGGAGTTAAGAAACTTCTACAATTTAATTTAGCAGCTTGTTGCAGCATAATTTCAGCACGAGATTGTAAATCATTATCCTGTTCAAAAATTTAAATATTATTTTTACAATTCTATTCAAAAAAATTTAAAAATAAATTACCCTCAAGGCCTCTAAGGTAACATCGGCATCAATTGGTGCGATTTGTTTAAGAAGATGAGAATATATTTCCGAATCAACAATATCGCTTTGGAAATTTGTACATCTACGTGAAATTCCAGCTTTCTCTAAATGATGATTAACCCAACGTAATAATATTGCTTCTGGTGATAATTTCATAAGATCTTCAAGATGTTCACCCTCATATAAAAGTCCAGCTAGTCCTGGACAACTATCCAATGTAATATGACTGAATAAACCAATACGAATGATTTGCCATAGAAGACCCAATACCAAATGTGGTTTACCTTTGGTCAAATCATGTGCATCAATATTAACAATATTACAACCGATAGCTTGTGATGATACAAGTGCTAATGTTAAATTTTCAAATTCTCGATAAACAGTTAAACTTTTCTTATTGATAGCACGCTCATCAATTGTATCCGGGCATGAATGATTTATAATTTTACATAGTAAAATACCATCTTTAATTTTTTGATATAATAATTTTCCTTCAGCATCAATTGGTAGAAGATGTTTCAAATCGGGATCATGTATTAGATTTGAATTGATCCAATCAGAAAAAGCTAATTGTTCTTCCAATCGTACCGAATGTGTTGTACCTTCCGATGATATACTTGACATACCACCTAAGGTTTCAAGATTTTCTTTTTTTGATACGACCGCTTTAAATGTACTACCGACATCTTTTGATTTCAAATCTAAACAAAGATTTTCAAATTCATCATATGATAATTTTCCTTGATGATGTGTTCTTTGTTTACTAGTAAATTCATCAATCATTTCACGAACTTGATAACCGGGAAGTTTAAATCCGACTTGATCGAGAGCTTCTTTAAGTTCTTTCAATTCAATATATCCATCATTGTTTGTATCAATCTAAAAAAAAAACAGATGGAAATTAAAAAAATATATTATTGAAAACACATTTTCTTAAGAATATAAATAAAAAATATAAAATCATATTTTAAAGAAAATCTGGAATGCATTTTTATGTGAATAACCATATTTAAATGAATAAATGAATAAATAATTAAAATGTGTGTCATATAATCTAATGAGAAACATTACACTTCATTTGAAGTGGTGTGTAATCTAGGAAAGGATTAAATTAAAAAAAAAAAAATAGTCAATTTACACATTTAATTATTTTTACAATTGTTCTATGTACTCGAATTTTATCGAACAAAAACGATGAACATATAAAAAACTAACTTAAAATTGGCAGATATCAGGCTTTTTGATATCTATGGTTTTGCCTCTATAACTTAACTCCCTCTTTATCGATTTCGATCAAATACCAAATACTGTTAAGAAATGGCGAATCCATATATATTTTTTACATTAATTAAACTCAGACGTTTTTGAATTATGATATCAATATAACTTTTGATTTTCTCCTCATCTAGTTTAGAGATGACTCAAACTGTTATTGATTGTTATTGTTCTTTAAAAAGAACAGTGATTTTTATCAATACTTTGGTGGTACATACAGAATTGTCCCATCGGGCGGCATGTACCATTAGTGGTGCAAAAAAAGAAATCAATTTAATGTGTATTTTTTGCTAATAAAAAGAAAAAAGGTTTGCAAATGAAGTGAATTAAAACTATTTAAGCGGCTTAAACATAAACATATATATTATTATTACAGAGCCGTCAGATGCCGAGAAGTACAAATTTGGCCGCCGGCGGGAACGTGTTAAACTATGAATTTCAGAGTTTGTGATCTGTTCTTTTAAGTCACACATCTTTTTATTGCAGCGAACACAGATACTACTCTTTTCAAAATACTTGTAAAATTACAGATTTCGATTTTTAAAACCATCTCTTACCTAGTTTCTAGTAAAATCAAGTTCTCCGGTGATTGTTTGGCTACGTTACAAATATAACTAATATACACCTTTGTATAATATACCATAGGATATAAAAACGTAATTAAAGTCACACTATTTCAAAATTGATTGTTCTAATTATAAAAATTCGATATGTAATACTATTTGTGTAATGTCGTTTTTCAAAGCTTTGTTTATTTACTCGTAAAAATTACAAATATGGTAAATTTACATTCCATAAGTTTTTAATCGATTGAAAATGATTTTTTTTTTTATAGGGACACGTTTCACAATTGTTCATTATAAACTTTTGCTTCTTCTAATAAATATATATATATATATATATATTAGGTTTATATGTAATTTTCCACATTATATTAAAATTATGCACACATAAGTTTTAACCTTATGACACATTAACTCATATTTCTTTAAGAATGCATAATGCATATTTTCTGTGCATTTTCTGCTTACGTGTTTCATATTCTTTGAATATTAATCAAGTATTTGGAAATTCAATTTTTTCTTTAAGAATATATATTCTTGAATCTGGAGAAATTCGTTTAGATTGGAAATTGTTTTTCGGTAAGAAAGTAAATAACTGAAATTTTAAAAAACCAATTTAAAACCAGTTTATTTTTTTGGAAAATTTTTGTTTTTTGTTTATATTCAGTTCATTTAAATAATGAATTTCAAAAGTAATGATGACACCAATGTTAAGTAGTTTACAATATTCATGTTATTTCTTTCTTTTTTTTCTTTTTGTAATACAGGCCAATAATTTTTTCAATTGATATGCAACACTATCGTGCTTTTTAATCGGTTTTATACATAATTAGATAATATTAATAATAATTTAATAATATTCAATTTACTGGAATTATCATGCATAGAAAATCATGTAAAAATCATATGCAAGTACTCTCATGCCAAATCTGGAGTGAAATTCTGTCAGGCGACAATGTAATTATCACTTTGGTCATTTTCAAAGGGGACAACGTCAAAGTAAGTAAGTATTATGAAGAAAATCACCTAAACATTATTTGAAAGTTCTCACCACAAATTTATCACTTTCAAACTACAAATTGCCTTATGAAATGCATAAAAATTACAATCAACAGAATTGACATGATTTTTGAATTAACTTCCATACTACCTCATTCAATTCTAAATTTTTATTGTCTTTCCCACATGGTGCTTTGTTTCCCTATTTGTTGCACAAATGGAAAGGGTGTAACTGTCCTTACCAACCATAAGCACTTACTACTTATCACTTCCTACTAATCATTAAACACTAACAACTAACCATTAAACACTAACAACTAACCATTAACCACTAATCACTACTACTACCCACTAACTTACTCCTCAGTACCTACTAACCATCCTCCACCCCTATATTTCTCCTTTGACGACACTAAATGAAGAGTGGTAATTTTGCCAAATAAAAGTTTTTGAATAAGAGAATACTATAACATCATTTATGAACCAATTTGAATAAAATTTGGTATAACGAATTTTTCTAATAGAAGAACTGTTAAATCCGAAGATCAATTAAATCTCCGATTCGGGCAGCAAATTTTTATATGAAACTATAAAATTTCCTTATTTTAGAATACATTTTTGAAAATATAAGATTTTATTCAAATTGATCAGAATAGAAATTCGGATGCTCGGTGATTAAAACTTTGGAATTTGCATACAAAATAAAGGATTCTTCCGTATAATTTCCGAAGTGATTTACTAAAAATTGTGAATTTTCCAGTAAAATAATTTGATCCACATGTACAAAAACTTTTAATCGTGATCTTGCACTAGAGCTTGTTTTTTTAAAAAAAAAATTTACTTATCAACTAATCAACTGATAACAGAACATTATTACTGATTGCGTTTTTTTTTTTAAATTGAAAAAAATTATATAAGATATTAAAATTTTGCACAAAAAAATATTACAAAAATTCACATACTTGTGGAATGATTTCGTTAAGTAATTTCTGATATTCAGAAAGAATTTCATGACGTTGAATTTCTTGGATTTCCATTTTTAGTAATAATTTTTCTTCAAAAAAAAAAAAACTAGGCACAAAAAAATTCCTTAATTAACGAATTTCTAATATCGAAACGAACTCAAAGAGTTTAGATTGCAAACTAAATATTAATCAAGGGTGTGGTGAGAAATTGGTGACAATTATAATTTTTGTTCCAAGAATCTATATCTTTAATCGATATATGTACTAAAATTGATATGAAATATACATAGGTATTGTATTATCAAAAAAACAATAAATCACGAGGCTTTAAAAAATAATCATAATATTTGATAATATTGAAATTAAAGCGAAATTTTTAATATGATAAGAAAAAAAGGTAGCAAATTTTTGGTGGGTTAATTTGAATGGAAAATTCTAATCAGAAAAATCATGATTAAAAAAAAGAAATTCTTTTTTTCAGAAATTCAGTAATATTCAATCACGGAGATGTATTTTTATAAAAAATAATTTTCAAGTTAAATCTATAAAGCGATAAATATTTTCAACTTAAAAAATCGCATCAATTGAGCTTTTTTTTTTAAAGACTAAAATCTTAAACCTAACAAGAAAATCATAATCGAAAAGAACATACATTAATATTCAATGAATTCTCTCGCATAATAAACCGATTAAGTATCTATCAAATAAGCACTTAATTTAAGCCTTTCTAATCACTTTAAAATATAACAGACAAACTTACAAGATAGACATACCTACAAGGTGTTACATAAAGTATGTTGGTTTTGTATTTAGATTGATAAAAAGTTTTTGTAATGGAAAATAAATACATTTTATATGTTTTTAAGTTTCTTTTCAACATCTTTTGGAAACATTTCCTAAAATTTTCCTCGTTCAACAATAAGACTTTTTCTCTTGACATCCACAAGACTTTGTAGATTGAATGATGTTTCGCTGGTTAAGAAGCTCGAATAATATAAATACAATTTTGTTTTATTTGTTCTACATAACTAGAGACATCGAAGAGACAATATCGAATAATATAATCTTCAAACTTTATCAATTGTTCCACAATGTCGCAACGTACAAAATAGCTCGAAAATCGGCTTGTTATACTGATTAATCTCTTCAAAAACTTTATTCTTGTTTACATCGTCGTACAATTTCTACATACTTTTTATAGTAGAATAAAATTTATGTGAAGTATCAGAGAATTTAATTCGGTGAATAAATGTCAGATGTAAACAAGGTCTTATAGTGATTGTTTACGTTTATAAACATAATTTTAACGCCATAAATAATATATAAAATTAGCGAAACGTGTGTTCTCGATATTTGAAATCATTGTAAAACTACTTATTTTAAACTTTTATCAATGATATTATTAATATGATAACTGAATAAAATTCTTGATAAAGCCTTCAAATTTTCTATGAACTGATTTTTCATATATTTCTATCTATCTCTTAGATTTCTAATCATGTTTTGGCATTTTGTAAAAAAAGATAATTGAATTTATTCTGAAAATTTGTTTGACATAAGAGGAGTACGTTTAAAATATGTGATAAGAAAAAAATTGCCGTAAAATTCTTACTAAAAAAATACGTTTTAAGTAATTCAAAGAAAATTAATTTTCTAAAATATTCAGACTATTTAAAAAGTTAATAAAAAAATCCAAACAGACCTTTACGTAACAGTCTATCTAGAAATTCCGACAATTGAAAGTAGTTTTAGATAAAAATTTAATTATGTTCGGGCAAATTGAAGAACATTTTGAAAATGAAAACAATTCGATTAATTAAGAAGAAAAAAATACTACTTCATAATTTTTTTTCTCAAAGAAAATACACTTAAAATTAAATTTGTAATTTTTAATTTGAAACAAATTTATTTAGCATTTTTTTTTTAATTAGAAGTACCGGCCGATGTAAGATTATTGATTTTGAATTTCTTTTATCGGTAGAAAAATTCAAATTAGTTAATTATTAACAAATATTTATGTACTTAGAAATTTTTTATGATAAATAAAAATATATAAACAATAATAAAAGTTTTATTGATTTAGTATTTGATGAACAAATTTTATAGTTTAATTTTCATAAAATTTGTAATTCAATGGAATGGTAAAAAAAAATGAGTTAATAAAAAATATATAAAAACTTAAAATTTCTCACGTCTTAAAGTTGTTACAGAAGGATATTTTATCAATGGGTGGAATTGCGTAATTCGATTGAGGCTAAATCGTATCGAAAAACCATTAGGCAAATCGAATCGAAAAAAACATTGCCTTTCCTATGCTTTTTGGATATGATTTCCTTCAAATCGAGTTAAAGCCTAAACAGAATAAAGGATCCACAACAGATCCACGGTTTTCGGTTTTCAGATTGTATTAAAAATACTCCATCGTGGATCCGGCGCGTTCTGTCTAGTCTAATTGAAAACGTATCCATTTGACATTTATTGCGTCGTGAATCCGTCATGGATCTTTCATTCTTTTTGGACCCTTTACATTATTCTGACGTTATAAATTCAGGAGTGGAAGTGTGTAACTCGATTTGAACCAAATCTTATAGAAAAAGCATAGAAAAAATAATACTTTGTCGATATGATACGATCATTCCACTGCAGGATTTACGACTAATTTAACTCGATTGGCGACAAATTTAACTGGTTCTAGAAATTCAGTTACTGAAACACAGATTGGCTGCATCCAGCACTACTAAGCGCTTTTTCAAAATTCTTAATCTAAGCAGTTAGAATTTTTTGAACTCCTGGATGCGTTTTTTTTGCTTGAATTAAGCACATAATTGTATTGTCTGTGCTAAACGTCAAATTAGTTTTAATTGAATAAATTCTAAAAATATATTTTTTTTAAACGAAATAAGTGCCGAAAGTAAATAAAAATTGAAAAGCGTTTTAAGCGCTTAGAACTGCTGAATGCGCCTATTTTATCGGTTGCAATAGTTAGATTTGGCTGTCATTTAGGCTGTATTTTAGGCCGTTTTGAAGTTAATATATCTTTTACATGATTTTACCTAATTAGATATATTTAAGATCTACCTAAGACCGATGATTTTTGGATAAAATCTATCATACTTTTAAAAAGTGAAGTTACAACATTGCTAGTGGCTTGAAAACGTTTCTTCGATGATTATTTCTTTACAAATACAATGACAAACTGAATATAGCCTCGGGTATACTACCATAGGGTATAATTAAAAATTAAGAAATTTACAGAAAATCCCATTATTATGAAAAACAAAAAAGAAAATCACCAACAAAATGATAATTTATGAAACTCCGGAACTAATGATAAGAATTCTTGTTTTTTTTTTAGTAATTTTCATTTTTTCTAATTATGTTGCTTTTAAAAATAAACATTTTTTTTTTTTTGTCGTATTAAAAATAAATACTTTATGAGTTATCAGTTTATGTGAAAGCTATCAAAAGTGAGTCACTCTGCATTTTTAAATATATTATCGGAAATCGCAAATGAATCATTTTAGGGAAAAAGACGCTCTCTCATAAACTATTTAATATGCTTTTAAAAATACGCATTAAATTTTAAGAAAAACGTGTATTTTTTTCAGAAATTAAATGATTAACAATATTTAAGAATTAATCACACCTTTTTGGTTAAAGAAAAATATGAAGAAATTACGAAAAAAAAATGAAAAGTTTTTCTCTAAAATTTTGTTTGAAAAATCCTTTCTCGTTTATTAAGAAACTCAGTTTGAGTCCATTATTAAAATGTCCTAATTTAGTTGGCATAGGCCCAGAGTCATGGTCTAATTGATATTAGAGGAATTCTATTTTTGTTTATTTGCCCAATCCAATGACCTAGTTGAATTCCATAGAATGATTTTCACATTTTCAAAAAAAAAAAAAAAAAATTAGCAATTTAATAATGGTTAGGAAAATCAATAAAACAAAAATGGAATTTATTATAGTAATTAAATAAAAATGATTCCACTTTGATTTTAATTAATGATAAGTAATAAGAGACAAAACATATATGTAGTAACTTCAAATCGGCTTATCTTCGTGAAATTGTATATTAACAATTTTATCTAAAGTAACCATATTGGGCACTAGATGTGTCGATTTTTGGCATGCACTTATGCGATAGCTCAAAAATGCGTTCGCTTATTTTAATGAAATTTCAAATATAGTTTAGTCATTGTTGAACTCGATTTGGGGAAAATCTATAAATCTGATTCAATGCAAAAATCGATCTAACTTTTGATTCATCTACAAAACTATAAACTTGTAACTTAACCTCTTTCTACATTACAAATGTAGTGACAAAACTAATATATACGCTCTGCTAGGTACCTAACATAGGGCATAATTACTTAATCTAAAAAAAAAAAAAAATTTTTTTATTAGTCTTTAAGATAAACACTTCTTTATGATTAAGGATTTCCTGTGAAAACATTTAAAACCTAATTTCTAGACAAATTGAGTGATATAATAAAATTGTTTTAATTAATAAAATTGACCTATTTGTGAACTGTTTATCTTTTTATAGTAATAACATGATATAATAATTGCAAAAAAAACACACACCTAGATTTTTTTTCTATTTTTAATTTCGCGGCTTTCTATGTAGTTTTTAATTAATATTCTGTATAAACAAATAATAAAACTATAAATTAATTAATTACTGTTTTTAATGTTAATCTGGAGAATTGATATAACATCTAAAAATAACAAAAAATTATAAAAGTTATTTCGGTCGATATTTGAAATGACCAAAAAAAAAAAGGTTTCAAAAGTATATAGTTGTCTAGTCTAGAGAAGAATCAAAAGTTATATCGATTTCTGCATGTCTCAAAATCGCGTTATGCAATTTTGATGAATTTTACAATATGAGTTGATTCTTCCTTGATTTGATATTGCATTTTCAGCCAAAATCGGCCGAGGGGGAACGAAATTTTAAAGCAAAAACCAGGATGACCAGAAAATTAATTTTCTTTTTTGTACAAATTATTGATCTTTAATATGTTAAATTTCAATAAAATCGGTCCAATGATAGTAGAGAAAGAAATAGGTGTAGGAAAAACAGGCTTGTTTATAAAATTTTTTTTTGATGTCTTTTAAAAACGAATATACAGAAGATATTTATACTACTAGGCTCCAGACTACCTGGAAATTAAAGGCAATTTGAAGAAACAAAGTTATGGAGAAAAACCTTGAAATACATATTATTAGTTTTCGTTATTTTTTCTCAAAGTTAATTCATTGATTTGTTAACTACTAGCATAGGACATAAAAAATTTTTAAGTTAATATATAAGTTAATATTTAACTTGAACCTAACTACGGTGCTGACCTTCATTAGAAGGACAAACAGGTTCGGGGAAAAGACCTAGCCTTTCAACCAACCTTTTTAGAAGGAGGCACAATAGGCCAGTTAGGCCTACGTGCTAAGGCCCGCAACTGTGCAACAATACAATAATATTTAAGTATATTATTTTATATGAAAAATGCACTTATGACGTTTTTTTTTTTTTTACAAAAATTTAACTGACTTCAACATAAATTTATTTATTTATTGCAATTCTTAGCAAATAATTTAAATAAGAATATCAATATTTTTACTAATTATGAAAATATTTTCTTTTGTATTAATTTTAATGTGCAAGCAAAATCAATATTCTTTTTTATCAGAAAAACAAATCATATAAAATTATTCGTAATTAACTTATCTAGAAAGGATGTTTTGTTTATAGTAGGTAGATTGCCGGTATTTCAAAAAAAATACTTTATCAGAATTTTGACTAAAATTAGTATAAAATTAGTATTAAAGTATTCTAATCTAATTTTTTATTTTTTTTTTTACTAACAGATGACGTTATTACGTTTTAATAAGTATAATTACATGTCGAAGTTTTAAGGTCTGTCCTATTACAGCTGGCTGGCACTTCAAACTTACGAGATTTATAATGTACGAGCTTTTAATGAATGCATTTAATACAAAAATATGATTCAGTTGACTAAGATTACGCATACGTATTACCACTAAATTCATTATCTCTTTATTTTGAATCAATCGTTGATAATGAACCAGATTTTTTCTATAATTAAGAATACTTGATGTCATTGGAGTTATTTTCATTCCAATTATTTTTTTTAATTGAGAACTCTGTGCCGTCGTTTTAGTTTCTTTTAATCAATTTTCGCCTTATGGAAACAATAGGCGCTTGCCATTTGCACGTTTTAAGTACTAATTAGTAAAAAGATAAAAATATTTGCTAATAAATCTGATTCCAGGCATTTAATCAAATATATTTTGTTTTAGTAATTGTGAAGTAGAGGACAGGAATAATTCCAATATCATGCTTTTGTAACTGTTTACTAAGTATTCGCATATCTCTAGTAGTATACCTGATGTGATTCTTAGAAATGTAAATCAAAATATGGTTTTTCTTATTGAAAATCAAATAAAAATCTTTTGAGCATTAAATAAAAACAATACAGAATTTATTTCATGGAACCCAATTTGTAGAACACTGATCTAGAGTATTATCAAGAGTGGAATCGTGTAATTCGATTGAGATTAAATCGAATTGAAAATTTATTGCAATTTCGATACAATTTCGAATAAATCGACTTACACGATTCCACTTCAGATATTTTTCTGTAGGAATCAGTTAATCTTGCAAGTCGAGACACTAGTTTAGAAAAAACGCTCTAAATGTATCTAATTTCTTATCAATTAAAGAACATGCTTAAATTTTATTACTATATATATAAAAAAAACAAAAATTCTCTTCTACAAAATTTCATAATATTTAAGTACAAATAAAAAAAAAAAGAAGAAGACATTTAAAATATATTGTTATTTGATAAGGGTAAAATGCTGACCTCACATTTTTCTTCCATTTTAGATCAAATTTTTATTAATAACGCAAATTTTTTCGAATATTGATTAAGAAATTCAATATTGATTCGAACTAAAAAAAAAAAAAAAAGAAAAATTCATTTTGCAAATGAAACTCTTCCGGTTTTTGTTTTCTATCAACAAAAAAAAATAAAATATTTTTACCAAAATGATATTTATTATTGAAAAGGTATGAGACACATTATTTGGGGAAATTGAATGAACCCAAACGAAATTGTTTCCTATTCAGTTTTCATTTTTTTTACTTTTCTTCCGTATTCAAATTGATCAATAATAAGTAAATTATATTCATGACACGTTAATTTCGAAATGTTTAGAAGAAAATCTAATATAAGGTTTTTCAATAAGACTTTCTTTTATAATAGAATTGTATTTGCTTACGATAACAGTTGTGTCATTCAGTTTTTTTTTTATATATAATTGCAGTAGAAGGATTACATTTTATGATAACGAATTGAATTTCGCTCGAAAATCGCATGAAACTGATTTAAAACCATTCTGAAATAGGGCGATCTATGAAAACCACATTTTCCTGTGAATCGCTACGTTAATAAGCAATATTGTTGCATTTCGGTTTCTGAAAATCCAAGAGAAATTGTTGAACAATCATTAGATTCATTACAGATGTGCTCTACAGCCTGGCGGTATCATTGCACCACAAAAAGTGAGATAGAGCCAAAATTATTCAGAAATGTGATCGAAAATTTTGGCAAAAGAATCGATGTCTGCAAACGTGGTCGTGATGGACATTTACCAGATATTGCTTATCATTCATATATTGTAGAATCTCTACAACATATTTCAATCAAGAAATTCAGAACTCTCATCCAAAATGTGTGTTTAATTTCAAATTTAAAAGAAAGTACTTATTGAAAAACCCAATATTTGTACAATTTTGCAATAAATATAATTGAAATTATGCGTTTGTGTTTAACTGTTTAATACATAAAAATTGAGGCATGATGGCTTAAAAAAAACAATAAATAGAAAAGTTTAGTTAATTTTAAACAAATAGAAATAGAAGTTATGATCTTTTGACGAAATGATTCCAATCTATTAAAGGTATTATAATTGTATCCACACAAGGTAACTTGTTGGCTCTGATGTAATGCAGATTTGACGCAAAGATATTATTTCAGGTAAAAAAAAAGAAAAGAAAAAACAAATAGATAGAAACTTTTGCTTAAAGCTTTTTGAAACGATAGACGATTATTGTGTGTACTTAGCAACCCACTCTTTGCTGCGCAATATTACCTGAGACTCTGATTGCAAACAAAAAAAGCACACGAAGAAGACAATTAAGAATTGTCTCGGTTTTTTGCCATTTCAGAATGGGAGAATATTTAAAAACCGGCACAGTTTTTATATTACTAAAAATAATAATTTTTACAATCGCTAAAGAAAAATATTATCTTCATTTTTTTTTTCTTAAATTATATTACAATTGAATGGAATCTGAAAGGTATTTAATTTTTATTGTATGATGTAAGATTTTTCTTGATGAAAAGAAAATTCAGGGTGATTCTGAATTTATTTTATAGTGGAAGAAGAAAAAAAGAAAAAACATTTAAAATATATTCATAAGTCAGGCGGGTGTTGGTTTGAAGGTTGGTTAGGTTGTGACAGATGGGCGTGTGATTCATTCAATGAGAATTTCTTAAAGATGCACGGTATTTGCTTTGGTATTCCGTTTCTTCGAAATTATACTTTTTCAGTTTGCATAGTTTGTATACAATAAAATAAAAAACTTATTAAATTAAATTTTTTTTAATATTTTTTGTTTTATTATTAAATTACACTTACTACTGTGAATTTTTCTTGCATTTCTGATCTTTCTTCGGCTGATAAACTTTTCATCCTATTAGAAGCCATTTTCAAACAATCTTTTTTTTTTGCTTGTAATAAACACTAGTTTTTTTTTAATAGACCGCACAAACAGAATTCACTTAAATGTTTCTTTATAAACTTAAACTACTTTGTAGGAGGTATATTTCTTTGCTTAAATATATGTAATTATGTAAATATAAATAGAATTACACTATTCGAAAAGAAAACACAATTTTTTTTACTGTAAAAAAAAACGACGAACTAAACTTGTTAACTTCACGGCACAAATGAATCAACTGAATTTACAAGAATGAAATAAAACGGCTTGACAACTTCTTTTGGGAAACTGGAAAAAAATGGATATTCCAAGAGGTAAATTTGTTTCGTGTTTTCTTGTAACTATGAATTGAAATATTATTAATTTTTATTTATAGTAAAAGAAAAAAAAATTGGAATAAAAAAACTACTTCAACAGAATAAATAAAATTCAATTTTTATTTAAAGAAAAAAAAATATTTATGTAAACATAAAATTGTAAACTCCAGTTGGAAAATAATGTATTCGGATATTATAATTCCAGTCCGAAAACAAGAAATGCTTATTGCGAACAAAAAAATATATGGTAACACTGTTGTAAATCGGGAAAATAAAAATAGCGAAAGTTTGGTTTTTCTACTGTGAGCAAAATTTTAATAAAAATTTATATTTTAATTTGTGTGATATAAGAAAAAAAAAATACGAAAAAGAATTAGACATTCGATGGTTGTTTATTTGAATAGGTTTTCTGTGATAGAATAACAATAATATTCAATTTAATTGATTTGGCGTGTACATTTTTTTCTTTTATGTGTTGAAAAAATTTTCAATCACAAAGAATTTCTGAAACGTGTTTGAATCGTTTGATAAAAACAATGAACAACGGATTTAGTACAGAAGAGGACTCGCATGGTCCAACCGATCAAATTTGTTGTCTAATTGATGATAGTGATCGATGTAGAAATTCAGCGGGGAATGCATCTTACAGTAAACGTATACAAAAAACTGTGGCACAGCGAAGGCTGAAATTAAGTATTGATCAAAATGTAAGATAAATTCAATTAAAATAGAAATGTATGCATATGATTTATTCATATTTAATTATAGGCACATCATATATACATTTGTGACTTTCATAAAAATAGAATTCAATGTGCTAGAACGAAACGTAGACGAAAGGATTCTGATGATGATAGCAATGAAACAGATACTGATCTTCCGGAAGTTGATCTATATCAATTACAAGTGAACACATTAAGACGATATAAACGTCACTATAAAGTATCGACTCGTCCCGGAATGAATAAAGCCCAGCTAGCCGATGTAAGTACAATCGAACTCGAACCATTTGATATAGTTTCTTATCTATTTTTTTGTTTCCAGACAATAATGAAACATTTTAAAACAATACCAATTAAAGAGAAAGAGATTATAACCTATTTTATTTATATGGTTAAATCTAATTCAAATAAATTGGATCAAAAGAATGGCATAGGAAATGATACAACGTAAAAATTTGATTTTAAGAATTTACAATTCAATTTATTGTATATTTAAGTAAATTTCCGACAAATGTTTATTCAATCCTAAAAAATTAGGCATATAATTATTTGTCTATGTGAAAAAATATATTTAATGTCTAATTATTTCAAAATCATTGTTGCATCTTCTTCACTGTCACTTGAGGTTTCTTTAAATAAAATAAAGCAAATTTCAATTATGATAACATGAATATTATGCATTTACTACCTTGTTTCAGATCTGCTAATCCCGCAGTCTTACTAATTGGTTGATTGGTTCTTTCTTTTATATGTAAATTTGCTGCTCTCAATTCATTCTCTACAACCATCGAAGAATCACTTTCGCAATAGTCATCCTGTTCACTATCACTACTTTGTGGCATCCATTCAATATTCTTTTGATTTGATCCTAAGATTCCGGTATTTCCGTCAACTGATACTATTTAAAAATGCATATATAAGTTCCATTTGTTTACATATAGATTTTTGTATACTTTTATTTTCATTTCCATCGATTGTATCTTCCATTTTTACGTCTGGATTTCTGAAATCTTCATCTAAATTATAATTGAACCTACTCAGTTTAATTGATATTCTATCTTGTGCCAAAGATGTAATTTTATTCAATCGTACACATTCTGTAAAGCCAACAGATTTACCAGCAGCTCTAGAAATATAATTTATGCGTAAAAATATTGTTGTTAGCTAGATTTAAATAAATACCTTGCTTCTGTATCTTCAGTAAGAACTTCTTTTATTTGCTCAACAACTTCTTTAGCTCGATTTGCAGCTCTATTTGAACATTTCAAAAGTAAATTTGAACTTGTTAATGTTGTACCACCCAAATTTAAACAGCAAAGTTCACGATATGAATTCAAACCAAATATCATATTTGCTTCGGATGTTCTTTCTTCTATTACTGTTGGATCTGCTACAGCGATTTCACCATTTTTAAAGGTCGCATACGAAACACAAACAGGATAATGATGTAAAACAATCGGTAGTGGATCCTTTTCAGCTGATGTATGCACTTTGATTTCTTCTCCAGCAATTGATACATCTGGTCGTTTGAAATGTGCTAAAGCTGATAATGCTGCAACTGATGCACAATCTAAAAACAAAAATAGAGGTATTCTTTCTTTTCAAAAACAAATTACAAACCAATTATATTTCCTTCATGATTTAATACTGTAAGATCTACTCGTAATATCCATACTTTATCTTCGGCTAGTACACATAATGATTCCAAATCTACACACCGTGAATCTTTAAGAGTTCTTTCCAATGTTCGATTTATCTGCACTGTAAGTTCTGAATTTCTACCAGCTTCAAAATGTATTGCCGCCATCGGACCTAATTCAATATTTATATAAAGTAATCCTTCATTCGGTCGTGTAGCTTTCGGTTGTCCAAGTTCACAGGAAATTTGTGCAAGAACTCGTGTTTCACCAAGGGAAACATGTGCACTTCCCCATTCTGAACCGAAATTTATTTTCAAATCTCGGAAATCTTTTAAACCACGACCATCTAAACGCTATAAAAAAAAACATTAATTATTTGATGAAATTTATTATTAACTTATTAATATTTACTCGATTCTGTTTTATGCATTCGACAATAAATGTCTTTTCACTAGTCGAAAGTGGTACTTCTCTCATTTTTAACAAATTTTAAACAAAAACACAATTCAATTTCAATTCACCGAATTCGAGGTTATGAAGAAACTTCAAAAATTGGTCTTCTTCTTCTTTAAAAAAAGAACCATTTCGGAATTCGGATGTAATTGAAATATTTCATTAGAAAATTATCAATTAGGGTTGCCAACTGTGATATTTTCCCCAGTCTAGGTTTTGCTAAAGTTTTTCCAGCTTTTAACAAAATTAATAATTTTTATAAGAAAAACAAAAATTCATATATTTCTTAAATTAATCCCAACCTTCTTTTCCATTTCACTGAAAACGTATTTAATAGTTAAGTTGATATACCTATGTACATTTTAGTGTATTGTATTGAATTGTAGGGACAGGCATAGTATGTGGCCCAATATACCCCTCCCTAAAGTTGCTGGAGAACCCTAATGGACTTTCGTAACTAAACTTAACAACGTGAAAGAATTGAATTTATTTTGGTGGATTCTTTTTTTGATAATACTCCACGTGAGTGGTGGCCATGGATCTTCAAGTTTCGATGTCCCCTATATCTTCGAAAAATCTACTTTTAGAAAATGTCCGTTCTGTCTGTCTGCCTATCTCATAATAAATAAATAGATCATTATTGGTTTTGTATCTATCTGAGAAGAGGTCGGGTGATTTACGAAATATGAGACTTTTCTTTTTTCTAGGAAACATCTTTACCGATTATAATTAAATTTAGAACATTGATTTCTTGATTAATTTTAATGAAGCAGATTTAATTTGGCTAGGACCAGGAAAAGAACACTGTAAAAAGGACCAAAAAGGCAAAAACCACATAATCTGATTACCAAAGTTTTTCGAAGTACAACATTTTTTGAGGAAAATACAGATTCAATTTCGAAGTGGTCCAAGAATTTGTGTATCTGGGACCATCTGTAAACATCACACATAGAACACCGGATGAGATAAAGAACAGAATCCTGCTAGCCAATAATTGGATTAGTATAGTTTTAATAATGATGCTCTTAAAATTGAAGCAACAAACTGGATGATGATTGCAAGAAATAGGTAAGTAGACTCGTACAGGGTTGTGGCATCATTGATGATAAATGGTAATGATATACGTTATTACTTATCCCGAACAGCACATTTGATGTCTTTAATATTTAACGACATAGTATAAAGTCGTAAAGTAAGTAGTTAGGATATATATGCGTCAAATGTGTTGCTTGAGATAGAACGCAGAGAAATTAAGAACGGTAAGTTTTTTAGTTAATGATTTTCTTATCTACACAAACGACGTTTTAATTTAACAACGTTTTATTAATCTGGTTTATTAGGTTTGGCAGGATTGAGTGATGACCGATAATATACGTACATATCCCAACTGACTATGGAATATGAATATTTTATTGGTCCTACAATTTCTTCTCTTCAATTTTACTATAAATTCTTTTATAATTGAAAATAATTAATATTCTATTAAACGGATTTTTCAAAATATTTAAGAATTTTTTAAATAAATATTTCTGTAACTAAATTTCTCTTCTTTTTTTTTCTTGAATAAAATTTAAAAGAAAAATTTCATATCAAGAAAACATTTGATTTTGAGTGAGTTGGAGCTCAAATATTGCAACCTAAAATTTTAAAATTAGATACAAATCTGAATTTTACATCCCCACATAATTTGCGTTTCGTGTAGGTTGGAGAGGCCCGAAATATATATATATATATATATGAATTATATATATATATGAATATTTGAATTATGTTCAAATAGTTTTGCCACACAATGAAATTTGATTTGAAATTGATTTAGTAAGAAATAAATTAGATGAAGATAAATATCTATTCCAGATATATTATAAAATGGATAAAGAAATAAAATAATTTTATATAATAAATATTTTTAGACGAAATCTAATAAGAAATTTTAAAATTTGGAACTTAAAAAATATTAAATAAGCGATTTGTTCAACTAATTTTAAATAGAATACGGAAATATTTGTTTATTATACGAAAATTTGCATTTATTCTTTTATATAAAAAAAATTATATTATAATTAATTTATTTTGTAAAAATTATGGAAAAGATCCAAATTGTTTTGGCATTCATAAATATATTTAAAATTTGGTATATTGAACAAATATAGGGTTATCCAATTTGTTTGAAATAAAACACACAGATCGGTAATTTTTTGTGAATATATTCATCGATAGTTCGGTCCTTACAAAATTACACATGGAATACAATATCATTCGAATGATCTCTCTAGGCTATCTTGTAGCGCACGATCAGCTTACGCCAATTTTCGAAGACTTTTTTGACTCTATTTCGGCTATAACGTTACAGATTCTGTCTTTTTTAAGCACTTCAAGAGTTTGTACACTGTTTGTATAGATGTACACTTCTCCATAACCCCACAAAAATAAATCTAACGGTATCAAATAGCACGATCTTGAATGGCCAATTGAAGTCGCCAAATCTTGAAATTAAACGACCATCAAACTTTTCACGCAATTGACTCATTTTTTCACGAGCCGTATAGTATGTGGCACCGAGATAAATCATGTGGAGATGAAGGTATTTATTCGACATAGAGACCCATGGGAGAGGCCAAGTTGACATATCTGGTTTTTCGGCCGCAATTTCGCATATAGGAGCATAGTGTTCTCGTGAATGAGGTTGACAAAGATGAGTAGGTATTAGACCATCCTGCGAAAACTGCCAGTCTCTTCAAATTTTTAAATCAACTTGTGTATATACCTTTTTGTTGGGTGATGATTTCTAACGAATTCTGATTGTCGGAGATTTGCCATTTATGTATTATGATAGTTATGCGTTGTGTGACGACAGTTAACAAATGAAAGCACTATAAAATTGGTACCACGAGTTGGAAAACCCTTTATATATATATATATAAAATCAAATTGAGGAAAATGAAAAGAAATCTTTGCTCTGAAAGAGAAATTGTAAAGAAATATTTGGTTTAAATAACACTGTACCGAAATGAACACAGATAGAGCTCGGTAAAAATAGGAATTTTAAGGCTTTACTTTCTTGATTCTAATTTTAGTTAATCAAATTTATATATATATATATATATATTGTTTTTTACATAGATCATATTGTATTCGAATATATTTCAATATCATAGAGAAGAAAATTAATGAATTGGTTTTTCATTATTTTGTTTTTCATTTCACATTTAAAAATTATGCAAAAATAATAGAAAAGGCACATCTGTTTGATTCGAGAATTTATTATCGGTAATTTCATTTAATTGTAAAAAATTTTAATTAAAATTCAAATTGGAGACATGAGTCTGAAAAAAGGAAAATTCTTATCGAAATAATCAGTTTTTTAAATCAAAACAAAAGTGACTAAATTAAAAACCAAAAAAAAAAATCTTTATTTTTGTATTAAAATTTATTTTTTTTTTTCGTAATTAATTTAGGTACACACAGCTCAAGTTCACAAAGGGTGAGACGAACTATGAAAAACCACTTAGAATAATGAAAACTTATATTATATTATTTGGGTGCAAGTTTTTTGCAAATTTTCAAGGGTATATAATGGGCAATTTTCCAAATTCCTTGAAAATTCAAACCCTGCTGCAATAATTTGTATAATTCAAAAGCAATTCAATAGAAGTAGTTAAGACAATTTGCCAATTTCAATCAAAATACATTTACATGTACAAACGATTTCTAGTTATCATCGATAAATCATAGCAAAATAACAATGAAGATATCGACTTTTTCGATCTGGGCTCAGAATAAATGAAATAACTTGCAATTTCCGTAGAATGGGGTCGAGCAGTTTTCGTAACATAAATAATTATTTATTTAATAAGTGTTGAGACAACTTTTAAAAAGATATATGCACATAAATTTCATAATCCGCAAATTAGCATAATTTCATAGACTTTGTAATTTGTAATAATGAAGATTTTCATTCATCGACAAAAATATAAAAATGTCCCTAATTCGGTCAATAGTCATCGGATTGTTATGAAATTTGGATTGTAAGTTCAATCGAAAAGATAGGATAGGACCTATATTTTTTCATGTTTTTCTATATTTTTCTGTATTTGTATTGTAAAATTAGAAATTAGAACTTATTCTGCTTTTAATTTGACATTGCACTATAATTCAATTATTTTCATTTAAACATGAGTTACAACAGTAGGACTAGCAATGAAAGAACACATATAAAAAATATTATTTCAAAACTCTTTGAGATCTGTAACAGAAGAATAAAAGGAAAACATTTGAGAGACACAAAAAAATATCAAAGCTGCAAGTAGCCCCTGGCCTATCTGTCCTACGGCACAAAACCCTTAGAACATCGTGACAGGACTCCTTGAATGAAGACATGTAAAGAATAGGGATGCCTGAGAGTCCAGTATGTGGAGCCTGTTTAAAGGAAAATGAGTCAGCAGAACACTTTTAGTGTGAATGTTCGCCCTTCTCAAGAACGAAAATTGTTAGATTGAGTCAGTGCACACTGTAAGAAAAGAGAGTGTAGCTAATCTGGACCTAACTGCGATACTGTTCTTCATTAGAAAGACTTACCGGTTTGTCAAACGCATTTAGAAGGAAGAACATGCTAAAGCTTGTAATTGTGCAGGCTCCTATCTACGACAAAAGAATTATTTTTGATCGTGAAATTTAACTAGACTTCTACAATTAATCGCATAATCGTTTCTAACTAATAAAATAAATTGATCGTATTTTATGGAAGTGCATTTTATTAGGGAATATTACAAGTATAACTTGTACCATCAATTATCATCTCAAATTTAGAAATAGTTTGTTTGATTTTCAGTCCTAATTCAAAAGAAGTTTGTAAAAAAATATACTCAACAAAATAATTAAATTACCAATTTCAGGAATCAATTTGAATCGGTGAAAATATTCAAATAAATAAAAAATTACAAATTGAATGAGATTTTGAGTTCGCAAATTCCACACTTAATTTTCAAGAGGCCGAAACTTTCGCGGCGGATTTCATTAATATCGTTATGGAATAATAAAAATTCTGGAATTTTAGAAAAAACATACGAAAATAAATTTTAAAATCGATAATTTATAAATTTTTAATCAATAAAAAATTCTAAATTTTATATTTTATGAACTCAAAATTTTTGTATAAATTTAAAACTTCAATAAGAAAATTTCTGGATTAAATATTTTGATTTAAAAATTTAAACAAAACTGATTTTTTTTGTTGCTTTTTTCATTTTAAATTATGAATTTTCTTTCATATTCAATTTTTGTTTTCTTATTTAAGTATTTTGTTTACATTAAAAAATCAATTTGCAAAGATTTTCTTAGGTTTTTCTTTTTCATTTATCTATAAAACTCTTTTTTTCTTGTGGTTTTTCAAAAAAGAACATAATTTTGTTGTATATATAACCGAATCAAATTTAGAATCAGGTTAAAAATTTTTATACTAAAATACATAATGATGAAAATTTTTTGAATAAAATATTAAAATATTTAAACATATGATGACGTTAAAAATTACAAATGATTATTATATATATACTAAAGTATATATATAAATTTTGTAAAAAATACGTTAACCGATACCACTTCAACACCTACAGCAAAAAAACCCTATATCTGGGCTATTCTCCCCAAAACCCCCAAAACGATATAAGGTTAAATGTATTCATTCGTGTTCACATATATTAAAATTAAGCTCTTCCTAAAATGAAATATCTTAAAGAAAAATCCACATATTATTGAAATAAATAAGACAAAAAAAAAACGTTCTATTCTAATACTTTCATCTTAGTCAAATTAAAATCATTATTTCAGTCAGTTTAGTCGAACCGCAGCATCCGCATCGACGACGTCAGCTGCCCGGACTTAATATTAGAAATTAAATTTTTTTTTCTTTCCCTAGAGTAAGTTTTCAAAAAAAATATGAATCTTTATCTAAAAAAAAATATAAAGAAAATCCAGACAAAAAATAATTAATTCTAACTAATATTTGAAAATACATTTTCTTTACTTTAAATATAATTTTCTTATTTAAAAATGCTTTTACTTACAATAAAAAAAATAATTTTTGCTTTATAAAAAAAAAATTAAACCAAAATATTAGTCTTACTAAGTTTAATTATTTAATTAAGAAAATCATTCACAAAAAAAAGGATCTTCCAAAAAAAAAAGAAAAAAAATTAAGAAAAAAAAAGTGTGTTAAAAGAAAGCGACTAAGTGAAAGTTTTCATGAAGAAAATTAATGTGGAAAAATAAAAATTTAAGTGTGAAAAAAAGACGAATTTTTCTTTTGCAAAGGATTTTCATCAAAAAAAAATTTTTGGATTAAGTGAATTTTATTAATAATTTCTTAATTTTGAATTTTTACTTTTCGTGAGTGTAATGTAATTTTTAATTAATTATATTATTTGAAAATGTGCAAGAAAAAAAAAGAAAAAGATTTAAAAATATGCTGACAAATATTTTGTGTTCTTAAATCAAAATAAATTGAAAAAAATATTTAAGAAAAATTAATTAATTGATTAAATAGAAAAGCAGGTGTACGAGAAGATACGTTTCTAAATTTTCTTCATTGAAATGAATGCCGTTTCTTCTAAATTCGGGGATCTATTCTAGAAAAAATACTAAAAATAGATTTGTCTTCGATTAACTTGTGTTATATGATACTGTATTTGAATGATTAAAGTGGATTAAATGAAGATTATTGTGAAGAAACAAATCATATTTAATTATTAACAAAACAAGTTCATTTTCTCATAATTTAAATAAATGTGCATAAATTTTAACAAAGAATTTTTATCTTAAAATAAAATTAGTTTAGTAGATTTTTTAGTTGATTTTTTCTTTTATCTAAACTAGGTCAGAATTTATTTTCAAAATACGAGAATTCGATCAGAAATAAATCTTTTTCACGAATGCGCAAAACGATTTTTAAAACATTAAAATTATTTTTATAAGGATTACACATTTTCTTCTTGTAGAAGAAAAATCAGAAGAAAAAAAATAAACTTTTCTTTTTTAACTTTAAAAGTTAAAAATAGCTACGAAGAAAAAAGTGTGTTAGCTATGTTTAAGCGAACACGAAAATATTTTGGCTAGAAATCAGTAAAAGAAAAAAAAAATCCGGAAAAACTTTGAGCTTTTTTTTTGTGATATAACTTTCATGGTCCTCTCTCTAGTATTGTTTCGGCAAAAATCTAGTAGTATTATCTAATAAAAGTTTATTAATCTGATTTTTATTCAAAAATAACTGAAATTTAATGAAAATATTCTTTAAAATTTTGAAAATAATTTTCCTTCATTTAATTTCGTTAACTAAATTTCGAAAGAAATCAAAGATGATTTTATTCCTGGTCAATTTTCACTGAAATTCTAATAATTAATTAAAATCTATGCGCTTATCTAAAACAATTAGCTTAGCTTTATTCGATCCTACAAAAAACATTTAGATTTATCTTTAAAAACAAATTGTAACAATTTCAAAAACTCTATTTCAAAAATTATATTTTCTTTTAGATAAATAGTATCTATTTATAAGTGTGAGCTTTTCTAAAAGCCTTTTACAGATCATATAAAAATGATATTTTCATGTATATTTCCATATTTTTTGTACTTTCTCAATATTAGCATATCATAAAATACTTCTATAAATTTCCTTATTAAACTTATATCTTAAGTTTTAATATAAACCGAAGAAATCTCTACTTCAATTTGTATTTTGATCAAAACATCAGTTAGAAACTTTCCCCGGCAATCGTTGAAGTACATCTAAAAGTTTGAAGTCCCAATAGGTTTTCCAACTTATGGACGTACGACACGAAAACACCATAGTAGCAAAACGCCAAGAGATAATATGTAACTCTTATCATATTGCGATAGGCCTCATTTTCCAGAATACCATTATCTTAAATACTTTCACCATTTACACAAAACTGTTTTTCCTAAAAGATAAAAATTTAGAATTTTCTTCACGAAAACTCATAAATTATCATGGAAAATAGGCAAAAAAAATGAAGAAAATAAATTTTCTGCAATTTTCTTAAGAAAAATTCTATATTTTTATTATTTTCTTTTTTTTTTCTTCTTTTAAATAAGATTTCCAAACTCCTACGTAAATTTCATGAACGAAACAACGAAATTCAATACGATTTTAATCTATTTTTAAAATTATATTTAAGATAAAAAAAAAGAAAAACTCATCCCGTGTGTATCCCGTTTTGGCGAGAGAGAAGGCATTTTCATCGTTGTCGATTTTTATGTTTTTAAATTTATACCAATACCAAAGTTTTAAAATAGTCTTTTTTAAAATTTACTAATACATTAATAATATTTTCGTCTACATGAAATTATAAAAGTTTTAAAAAAGAAAATTCAAATATATTTGTTAGGAAAAATTGTTTTTCTAAATTTAGATATTAAGAAGAAAATTTTTTCGATGATCTAATTTGAAAACGGTTTTTTGTATCCAACAAAAATTAAATATAATATTTTCAATATTTAGTATAAAGTATAATTGTTGAATTAATTTTTGTAATCATTTGTTTTTAATCATTTTTAATTATTTTTTTTTCTTTTCGATTTTTACAGATTTAATTTTCCTAAACCATAACCATGTCCGATGACGAGGAATACACGTAAGTTTATAATTAATTATTTAATTAATTCTTTTAAAAAAAAAAAACATTCTTTTTTAAAGAATTTTTTAGTAAAAACAAAATTCTTATTCTATATTTTTAATTACAATTACAAATCTTTATGTTTCCTTTACACATTTTCATTATTAAGTAAAATTTTCCATTTTTGAAAAAGTTTTCGTTTTTTTTTTTTGTTATTCATTTCAAGTTTTTAATGTTTTAATTATAAAAGTTTTTAAAATAAGTCCTTAAATGTTTTTAATTCTTCCTTTTAATTTTCATTATTTTTTATTTGTTTTTTTGGTTATTTTTAAAAGTAAATGAAAAATTCATTTAAAATAAATATTTTGAAGGGAATATTTTAATTCGTTCATTATTTTAAATATGTTTTTTTTTCTTGTGATTTGTTAATTTTACCCAAAGAAAAAAACTATATCCATATTAAAAATTTTTTTAGCTCTGAGGAAGAGGAGGTCGTCGAGGAAGTTGTTGAAACGTAAGTTTTCAAATAAGTATTTAGCACGGCTTATTCGAATTTTGCACAATCAAGAAAATCGCTTATCAAAATAGTTTATTTTACAAGAAAATGGAAAGAATTTTTTTTAAAAATTTCGTAGAAATATCAGTTTTTTTAAAAAATAGAAAATCATTCAGTCATTCAGCATAAAATATGAAAAGAATGAATATTGCTTAATTAAAACAATCATTTTTAAGATCGATCATAAAAATAAAAGAATATTTTTATATAAGAAATTTCAAAAAAAAAAAAAACAAGCAAGCTAATAAATTATAATTACAGCGTTTTTGATTTTCAAAATAACCAAATTCTTGTTTCCTTTTTTTAAAAAAAAAATTTTTTTTTCTATTCTAATTACAGGAAGTAAGTGCCATAGAAAATATCCCATTAAAATCATGTTTTTAGAAAATTATTAGAGCCTGATTATAGAAAACCAAAAAAAAAAAAATTAAATAAATCAAAGTCAAAAATGTAGAAAAAAGGCTGTTGGTAAAATTTTAGCTTTAAAAAATTCGGAGAAAATTGTATTTTTGTGGAATATATTTTTTTATATAAAAAAAACAAATATACTGATATCAGTTTAATATAATAAATTCAGTGAAATCATTATATTCCAATTAAATCCTATATTTTTTTTTATATACAATATTTCTCCATTTTAAATTAGTTGCTTTTTTAAATTCCTTAAAAAAATGGAATGACGGTATTTTATTAATTTTGCCGAAAAGAAATTGAAAATAAAATAGCACATTAAACTATTAAATATATGTGTTAATATATTATTTTCGAAATTTTTATATTTATTTCAAAAATTCAATTTCTTTTAAGCATTTTCTTTCAAAAATATACAAAATTTTAGATTACAAAGAAAGAAAGTGTCTTAGCTAAATTCTATACAAATATTATATATCGTAAGTTGCATGTAAATTCAATGAATTTACGATATTGTAAATTTTCTTATCAAAATATTTAAAGTAAATCTTTAATTTAATTTTAAAAAAATATGCATATTTTTATATTTTCGGCAAAATTAAATTTAAAGCTTTAAAAAAATCGATTTTTTTTTTCTTTTTATACACAAATTTATTAACTATTTTTTATGATATGAAAAAAAAAACATTTTAAAGACAAATTTATATTTTTTAAATGAATTTTATTAAGTTTTTGAGTTTTTTCTTTTTTATTTGAAAATAATTAATTAAAATTTTTGCATTTCTTTCACCTGTTTATATAAAAATAAAACAAAAAAACCAAACAAACAAAAAAAAAACACATAAACACAAAATAAAACAACTCCTTGATACTTCTGGGATTCTTCTGTATGTTTCCAATTATGAATTATGATGATTTTGAACTACGCTTACAATTCTAAAGACAGACAATCGTTAAGACCGAGACCGAGTAAGTTGAATTAAAAAAAAAAAAAATACAAAATAAATCAATTTCAATAAATTAAAGCAATTAAAAAAGCTAAATTGTAAAGTAATAATAAAAAATATAAAAACAAAATTAATTCAAAGCTTCGATGTATACATAAAAACATTTTTTGGTATAACCGTTAAAAGCGCAAAAATTTTTTTTTTATTTTTTAGATTTTTTCCTTAATTTTATAATATTTTTGTTGTTAAAAAAAAGCGCTTCTTGTTCACATATTTTTAAACACTTTTTTAACAAATCAAAACTTTTTTTTGATGGAAAATAATTTTGCTTTTTTTTACAACTTTTTTTATTTAATTTTTATATTTTTTTTTTTTTCGTCAAAATAATTACAATTTTCGAAGTAATTTTGAATTAACAAATAAATTTTTGAATAATTTTTTTCGAGGATTTAAAATATGAAAAAGCTTTTAAAATTTCAATTCAACAAATAATTTTTGGCTAAGTTTATATGTGCAGTTATTAATCTAGAATTGCAAAATAGAAAATTCATTTCTGTAACTATTCAAACACGGATATAAATGAGTAAAGATATGTAAAATTCTAAAAAGCTTTCATTAAACATGAGTAAACTACATTAATTCTTATGAACCTTTAGACCCAATTTAAATTACTTATATTAAATAAAAGCTATTTTGAACTTTCCACATCTTCTCTTTATTAATATCTTTAACTCAACGTCGACTTTATAGGCAAGAAGTCTGTTGGATGTCTCCAAGATCATAACTACAGAAATTCGTAGCATATTTTATTTGGCAAATTTGAAGAAAAAGGATAAAATAAATAAAGTGTCTTACTTGTATTCTCATGTGGCACAAATTTTCAGTCTGCAAACAAAATATCTCGTTGTTAGTATTTGTAAAAAAGGTTCTGTATGATATAAAAATATATGTTTTTACACTCATTTTTTACAAACACTAATAATGAGATATATTTCTTTGCAAATTTGCAGGAGTGCCTAATACAAGTTAGGAACTCTATTTATTGTATACTTTTTGATTTCAAGCTTTGAAACTGCATAAGAAAAAAAACTAAACTTAGCCACTATTCTGTTAAATATTATAAGTTTTTCTTTAATATATTTATTTTTGCTATTATTCTGTGATGGGAAGAGGAAAATATAATTGTAAAATTTTATTTTTGTTTTTGTACAAATTATGCCATTTTTTAACCGATTTTTTTTTTCAAAATATTATTTTAAATACTGAATTAAATTTATAAAAGTTTAATTTCAAATTTCTTAAAAATTTGTTTTTAAATAAGAAATTTAATTATTAAAAATGCTGTTAAATCAAATATTGCAAACTAGAACGTATTGTATTGAAAAATTTATCATCAAATGATAATTAATTCTATAATAAAACACTTACACTTTGTTATATATAAAAAAAAAAGAAATTCAAGCTAGTAATAGAAAATATTTGAAATGGTTTTGTGCAAAAGTTTATTTAAATAATGGATCTAATATCTTGCTTTGAAGCCGTCAAAGGAATAACAGGTTGTAAGATATTGCTTTAAGCTTTGCATGCATATCCTTTTTTTTAAATACGTTATTAAAAATTAAAAAACCACAAAGAATATATATAGTACAGTATTCAATTATGTAGTGTTTGTCTTTTATTGTGCTCCTATAAATTTTATATTATGTGAACATTTGTATTATTTTTAAAATTAATGAAATGTAAATTTTTATGAAGAAAAATTTTTTTTTTATTAAATGAACAAAATTTATTAATTTTATTTTAAATTATATTTAAAGAGGGGAAGGCGATCCAGAATTCATTAAACGTCAAGATCAAAAACGTTCTGATTTAGATGATCAACTTAAAGAATATATTGCTGAATGGCGTAAACAACGAGCAAAGGAAGAGGATGAGTTGAAAAAACTCAAAGAAAAACAAGCTAAACGTAAGGTTTCCCGTAAAGAGGAGGAAGAAAAAATGGCCCAACGTAAGAAGGAGGAGGAAGAACGTCGTGTCCGTGAAGTTGAAGAGAAACGACAACGTGACATTGAAGAGAAGCGACAACGTTTGGAGGAAGCCGAAAAGAAACGGCAAGCTATGGTCCAAGCAATGAAGGACAAAGACAAGAAAGGACCAAATTTCACCATTTCAAAAAAAGATCCTGGAGTAGTAAGAAAAAATCAATAGTTGATAAAAACTAACGAAACCTATTTTAAAACGTTTTTAGCTTGGCTTATCATCAGCTGCCATGGAACGTAATAAGACAAAAGAACAACTTGAAGAAGAAAAGAAAATATCATTATCCTTCCGTATTAAGCCTCTCGATGTTGATAACAAGGGTGAAGCTAATTTACGTATTAAAGCTCATGAACTGTGGGAACTTATAGTCAAATTGGAAACTGAAAAATATGACTTGGAGGAAAGACAAAAACGACAAGACTATGATGTAAGTTTTTTTTTTTCAATTAAATAACTATAGTAATTGAAACATAATTATATATTTTTTTTTTAGTTGAAAGAGTTGAAAGAAAGGCAAAAACAACAACTCAGACACAAAGCCTTGAAGAAAGGTTTAGATCCAGAAGCTCTTACAGGAAAATACCCGGTAAATAGCTTCATATTATAGAATTTCTCAATTAATTTACAAACGTTTTTTGTATTTAATTTTCTAGCCTAAAATCCAAGTTGCATCCAAATATGAACGACGTGTAGACACACGCTCATATGATGACAAAAAGAAATTGTTTGAAGGCGTAAGTATTATGATTAAATTATTTCGTTTAATTGATATTTTAGGGATTCGATTTATTATACATTTTTTGAAAATCAATATTTTCTCCATTTATATCTATTATTAAATTTTAATTTATAAATGATAAAAGGGTTATAAAACAGTATATGCGGAGATGAAAGAAAAACAATGGCAACAAAGAAATGATTTCTTTATAAAACGTACAAAAAGTAAGATTTCAAAATATTTGAAAAAGGACATTGTTTTTAACTTTAATTGTTTCTGTGTTTTTCTGTAACAATGAAAAACCACACAACAAAATTGCCAACACAAAATTTCAAATCATTACTAAGTGATTTCGTTTTTTTTAAAACAAATTCCTATCTTCTCAAATAATTAATGCTTTTGTTTTTTAAAAATGTCTCGTTTTAATTACTGTTTTTTGTATTTTTGTACTTTTAAATACGACAGCAGATATATTTTTATAAGCAGGAAAATATAAAAATATAATAAAATAGAAATAATTCACCATTAAGATGATAATCAAAAGTTTAATCCTTTGAAATATCAAAACCAGAAGAAAATTGTAACTGATGCAAATAAATTGTAACTAAAGTTAAAATAACGGTTAGTGGAAGAATACGTAAACCTTCGGTAGGGTGGACCTATTCGAATCTCAAACAGGACCTCAGTAGGCGATTAAACCATCACCAACAACACAGGTGACAAGGGCTAAATCGGTGTAGGCAAGCTAAAATGATACAGATTGGGCCGGATGGCCGATGGACTAGAATGTTGATGGGATTCGAACGTAAAACCCTTAGAAACCATTGTGAGTATTGTGACGGTACATTGCTCCTTAAACGAACACAAAATAGCGGTGGCCGAGAATCCAAGAATTTATTAGAACTTAATTTTTATTTGCATCATTTACAAATTCTCAATAAATGTTAATTTTTGTTTCAAAATCATTACACTTTGCACGTTATCTATATCCCAAATCTATTTGTTACATGTATCCTCAGGGTTTTCTTGACCTCAATAAGGAAATTCTTGAAAAGAACTGGCAAGAAAAGAAAGGTCAATTCGGTGGACGTCAAAAAGGTCAGTATTTCAAAACAAATATAATTAATAAATTTCCAAAATTAATAAAACATTGAAAACATTGAAAAATTACCACAAAAAAAAAAGTTTTTGTTATAACAAAAATAAATTAAAATGTGTTTTCATTTGTGTAACCATTTTTATTAATTTAATATTTAATCTAAATTTGTATTTATATAAATGTTCTTTTCTTTTTTATTTTTCTATTTTTAGCCAAATTGCCCAAATGGTTCGGCGAAAGACCTGGCAAAAAATCTGGCGAACCAGAAACACCAGAAGGTGAAGAAGATGTTAAAGCCGATGATGATGTCGTTGAAGAAGATGAAGAAATCGTTGAAGAAGAGGAATACGAAGAGGAAGAGGAAGAAGATGAAGAGGAAGAGGAGGAGGAAGAAGAGGAAGAAGAATAAATTATTAGAGAAAGAAAAAAAGAAAATAATTACCATCTTATTTAATAATAATTCCTTTCACGGTTTTTTCGACTGTAAAACACTGACGTTAAAGATTCCTCCAAATATGGCTAATAACACCGCCTCATGGATTATAATTAAGTTTCATTATTTAATTATAATATAATTTTCATGTATTTTTATTAAAAACAAGAAAAAAAAAACTTTTATTACTATATTAAGCCAAAAAAAAAAAAATATACCATGCTTTTTTGTCATTTCAAAAACATTACAAAAAACATTAGAACCAGAAAAATTTCAGGAGTCACACAAAATAAAAGAAAAACAACTTTATTTAAATATACAATTTTTATTTCCGTTAAAAATGATATGAATTTAAAAATTTTGTTTTTATTCTTGCGATTGCACAGAATCTTTACTAGTATCTAATAACGGATTTTGAGACATTTCAATTTCATCATCGTCTTCTTCAATTTCCATTTCATAGAAACGAACTTTACGGCAATTATCTGATAAAACAGATGATACCTAAAAAGAAAAACATTCATTTAATTCATTTAATATAAATATTTAAATATATACCTTTCGACTGCCAGATACTGCAATAGCAGAACAAGATAAACCCTCAACGGGTTTTAAATTATTTATATCGATAAAATCTAATACATTATTTTGAGAGCATAATGTATATAAATCGAGATTTTGTGCAATTTTATGTAATGAAAAATTGTCACGTAACATTCCCAATGGTAATTGTACAAAATAACTTGAAATCTTATTCTCATTAGTTCCTTCCAAAAGTAATGATAAAGTCGTTTCATTGTAGAATTGTAAATATTTAAAAATGATTGAATTGAAATTTTTAAATTTATTTTGTATAAACAGACTACATATTAATTTTAGACGTGATGATTTAATCAATTTACATTTCGTATCGAATTCGATATAGAGTAATTCATTATTACGAACGGACACCACCATCATATCACAATTATTCAATTCATTTGCAATATAACTTGTGATGACTTTTTGTTTTGGATTAACATTACCACAAATCATTGTTGATTTTAATGTAAAATTCTCGGCAATTATTTTATTTGGTTTCGCAAAAAGATCACGTACATTTGTTTTTAACAAATTATGCTGTTGAATTAGGGAGAAATTTTTCTGATGTGGATAAATTAAACCACAATTACGTAAACATTCATTTTCTTCTAATAATTTATTCCATTGATGATTACCATCAAATTTTGATGGAAAATGAAGATTACTATCTTCTAAATATTGTCCAACTCTTTCTAAATTGAATTTCCTTTTTCCCATAGTTCCATCCTCTATAAGAAAATGCATTTTTAAAAAATTAAATAATGAAAATTACTAATTTTCTTGCTATAAACACCTTTTTCAAATAAACAATCATCGAAATTATTTAAGAATTCCGCTAAATATGTTATGTCCTCTTGTGTTACTGATGCCACCTCATCTGGAACACTTTCGTCCATAAGTCGAACGATTGCCACATACAACCAACACCAAAAGATTTTATAATCATTAACAGATTGATCGATGGCTTGTTGAAGTTCTAAAATTTTAATAAGAAATCCGCCAGCACATGAAATCGCATTATCTGTAGCCTCTGAGGTTAATAACGCCTTGAAATTTTACCAGAATTATAATAAAACATGTTTCTTTTAATATATTGTAACCAATACCCGATAACAATATGTATTTCTACTTAAACCTTTTATTATGTTTAAATGAAAAAATAAATTAACTGCGGCACTATGTAAAGGTTTCACCACTAAATTTTGGATTGTTGAATAACTTAGTTCGATTGAGTTTCCCAACTTTTTAAGACCCTTTTCGGTCAAATCTCTTTAATAAAAAAAATGTGCAAATATGTTGCAATGAAAAGAATTCATCTTCACAATTAAAATAACAAACTCGAGAAAACTTACTGAACTTAATTATAAAATAGTATAATTTTTATGATTTCAATTCCACTTACCTCGTTAAGAACTGTTCCAAAGCTTCAGTTGGATAACCGAACATTAGTAATTCTAAAAAATCTGCTGAAAGTGAGCCTTCTGGTTGTGAATTAGCATATTTCGTAAGTTTGTTATCCATTTCTAGTAATACAGTTTCCCATGCTTCAACTATACATTGAATAGTATCTTTTATATAACTAAAAGGACAAAATTATGTTACATGGACTTTTCAAATGATTGATTTTCTATAATTACTTCAAAGTTTCCAAAACATTTCCATATTTCATAGCTAAATTTAACAATGATGATGTATATTTCGATAGAACATCATTTTCAAAAACCAACATTTTCAATATTTCACCATCTCGAACAAAAATGAATATTTCCTCAAATGTAGCATTCATACGAACATCATAGATTTCATAATTATTTATATTTGTTACATATTTTAATATGTTAATTGTTCCACACGGTAGAACTCCAAATACGGATAAACAAATTTCACCAGATATTAAACTAATTACAAGAAAATTTGGTGAATTTTTCGTAAAACTTTTTGATGATGTATATTCAACTTTTCGTGCTGTCGATGATAATGAACTCAGATTTGGTAAAGATAAAAGGAAATTCTCGTTGCTATTCTATAAAATAAGAAATTATATTAATATTTTTGTGATTTTATAAAATTATTTAGTAAATTACATCGGAATTACAATCATAACTATTCGAGTTCTGTGAATTATTTTTGGCCCAATTCAAACTTTTTATATCGCAATCACACGTGAAAGAATAGATTTCGTCTTCTTTTTCAACATCCAATAATGCTACTTTTCCATTGCTATAGCCTAATTTAAAAATAATTTTTGCGGTAATTATAAAATTATAATTAAAGGTAGTTTTTCAATACCAACAGCAATAACAGTTTCATCTGGTTGCCACGACATTGCTCGGACTTTGATATTTTCTCCCGGTGAAGTGAATGTACATATTTTTTGCCAATTTAACCTTTGAATAATTACTTCTCCTACAGAAATAAATAAATTTATTTTAGGATAATAAAACATTTTAATTGTTTCACATTTAATAAAAAAAACAAAACAATCAGAAAAAATGTACCTTTTTCATTTCCAATTGCTATTAAATCCATTTTGTTACTCCATTCCATAAGCTCTACTTTAAAGCCCATATTTTTTACTCCGATTTGTTTCATTGCATTAATTTGCGACATTTTGTTTAAATAAATAAAAATTATTTATAAAATTTTTAATAAACCGTACCGGCATGAAATGTCACAACAAAATGTCATAACAAAAATTTGTTACCCATCAACAATTACTTCGTTTACATGACGACTGGAAAAATTGGAAGCCATCTTTTTTGCAATAAATTTGACATTTGACATTCAAAATGGCGGAAATTTAGTAAAATAATGAAAAAGTATTAAAATAAATAAATATTTTTTAGACACAAACCAGAGAATAATTCAATATCTAGATTCCTTTGTCCTTTCTTTAGTTTTCTTCACATTTCAAGATGTTCTAAATCTACTAATTTTAAAAATAAACGAACACACAATGGTAATTGTTGTTACATTGGATGCAAATAAATGCCCAGCACGAAAAATTCAGATTTAGAGTGCAATAAAATATTACAGGAAAGGAAAAATTGCTAATGTAGGCTTTGGCTCTGTTTATAGCTGATTTTTAATTTGCAAGTCGATCTACGTTTGCTTGAAAAATTTTAGTGATCGAAACAACTTAAGTCGATACACGTTTACATGCGCAACACTTAGATTGAAGTCAACTACAAGTAGATCATGTAAACGAGGTAATTGGCAGTTTAAATTATTTCGATTTGAAAACAACAACTCGGCAAAAACACCAAATAAAATTTAAATTCACGTTTGCTATGTTTAATTAAGATGCGTACTCATCGATAATTATCGTTTTTTATTGTAGTTACGTAAAATTTTAATTTCTACCGTGACAAAAATTATGCTAATTTTAAATAAATTAAATTCAAAACAATTTAATCTCGGCAAACTTCAAGTTGATTAATTTTGTTTTTTGATTTTAATAAACGCAACCGAATATTGGAATCAACGTAAAACTGGAAAGTTTCAATGGAAATTACGCTGGTACCGGCGCATTTTTCTCTTCAGTTGACTTTTGTAGTCTACGCCATTCCTTTTTTTTGTGAAAAATCTTATGATGGCTAAGGTGAGATAATTATTTAATATTTTCCATGTGTAATAAAATAGTTAATTGAATCTAATTAGATATGTTGAAAACTTGTAATTTAAAGTTTTAATTGAAAGTGGAATTTTTGCGTTTTGGATTACACCAAAATTTTTTTTTTTGTTTTGCATATATTTTTTTTTTTCTTGACTTTTTGCGTTTTGTCTGTTTTGTGTGAAGAATTTTCTTTTAAACTTTGTTCTTTTTTTTTTTTCAATAAAACCTTAGGCAAAAAAAAAAAAAAAAAATGGCCAATTTTTCATATTTCTATTTTATTAGAATTTCCGATTTATTTAGATCAAATTAAGAATTTAAAAAAAAAATACAATCGAAAAAAAAGTTTTTTTTTTTTTTCTTAATTTACTAGACGAGAGTATTTTTATGAAGAAATAATTTTCAAGGACACGAGGGAGAACAGAACAAATTTTTCTCGCGGTTTTATCTGCATTGCGCATTTTCTCTGGACGAGAAAAAAAGAAAAAATAATATAATCAAAACGTTCTTTTTTTTTGAGGAGGAAAAATCGCGGTTGTGAATTTGTGTTTAGGTGTAAAACTGTAAATACGGGAAATTAATAATTATATCGTTTTTTTTTTTGTATTACATGAACGCGTTTTTTTTTTTTATCTTCGTACAAAAACAAAAGAAAAAAAAGACAACCTAAAAATTGTTATTAAATATATATAAATGTTTATCAAGTTACAATTCATTATATTTTTTCAATTGCATACTCCCCGCCTCTCCCCAGTCTGGGAAATCTCAATGGCTATGTAATTTTTACGATTTTGGTAATTGAAAAATGTCACGAAAATTTTTATAATAAATTAAAAAGTTTACGATTTTAAATTTGATAAGTCTGCGTTTTTTTTTTCGCTTCTTTTGATTTGGATTTGATAAAATTCTTGTGGAATTTTTATCACCTAATTTCTGTGTTCTTAATATAAACAAAATCAATTTATTGATTTGATTCGAATTCCGAATAAAATATAGAGACTTCTTTGCGACACATAAAAGAAATGTCTTTTTTTTTTTTTTTTGATCAAATTCCCTTTTGGAAAAAAAAGAAGAAAAAACGTGGTTTTTATAAAAAAGAAAAGAATATTTTCTTACGAATTCAATTTTTTTTTTAATTTAATTTTTTTTTTCTTTTAGTAAACTATCTTATCAAAATAAGAAAATGAAAAGGGTGAAATATTTATACCTTCTGTAATTGTGGTAATTGTATTATTTTTTTTTGTTCGCTTTTATGCCCTATGGTAGGTGCTACAAGGGGGTATATAAAGATTTGTAATGCATAGAATGGAGAAGGGTTTCAAGGCTATGTTATGTCGATTTATGTATGGCTGTCTGTCCGTCCGATTTGGTGAAATTTACAATGTAAGCTAGTTATTCTTTAACTCGCCTTTGTATTGAATTTCAGCAAAATCGACGGAGGGAGACCGATGTTATTAAGTAAAAGCCAGGGTGACTAAGAAGTTGTCTGGTCTTTATGGTTTTTTCATATTTAGTCGGAAAATTTGTGTAGCAGTTTTGTTTAAATTATTTACATATGTTGACTACATAAATTTCAGTAAAATCGCACCAAAGATCGTGGAGAAAGAAATAGTCGTAGGAGAAAATTAAGCCTGCTTTTGTTTTTATGTATCTTAAAAACTAATATATCGATTTGAATAAAATGTACACTAGATATTTATGGTATTAGGGGCTTAGGCTACTTGCGAATTAAAGCAAATTTTGAAAAAGAGGCAACAAAAAACTTTGCCTTATTATTATTATTTTTGGCGATTTTTTAATCCCATTTCTGCCATAGGGTATCAAAAAATCCGACTATATGCTGACTTTCAGTAACTCGAAATGTTTTTTTGTAAATTCCCTGCAAGGGGGATGAAATTACTAATTTTACTTGAACCCCTTTTGTGTGTGTGGTAATCATTTTAATGGAAGCTATTTCGTTTTTTTAAATTGATTTCATTCTAATATATTTTAATAAAGAAATTACTTTGTCCATCATCATAATAATAAAATAATTGAATCGCACTATCCTAGAAATTATTTGCAAAAAAAAAACAGATTAAATCTTGCCATGCTTTTTTTTTTTTTTTTTTTTTGAAAAATTGAAACAATTAACGATCGTCATCGGTTTCGATGGAAACCAAATAACAGACCTTTTTTTTTTTTCAAATAACATTTTCTTAAATTTTTCTAATTGGAATTTCTTTTTATTTCCAGACTTTGGGTGAGACTGTTCACTAGGGCCTAAAACAAAAAAAAAAAAAAAATTTTTTTTTAAAAGAAAATTTAGCTGCTGATTTAAATTTAAAAAAAGAAAAACCAAACAAAAAAAATATCGTGATTGCATAAAGAAATTATTTACAATATATTAATAATATAAAAATAAGTTCATTTTACAATCTTATTAATATACACATTTTAAAAAAAAAGAAAAAGAATATATATTTTCCAATTTTTGAAGCGTGTGTGATTTTTCTTCATAATTTATATTCTTTTGGGAAATCGTGTTTTAATATATTTTCTCCGGGTCTGTTTTTTTTTTCTTTTTTTTTTTTTGTTTAATTTTATTTTCGAAAAATTAAAAAAAAAAGCCCAAAACTAAATTCAATCAGAAAGTATAAAGAAGTGTCTTTTTTTTCTCCAAATTATTTGAAAACAACAATATCATTTATATATATATATATATATTTATTTTGCTGCCCAATAAAGTTGTATTCAACTTTATGGCATCTGAGGAAATTTTCAATAATTTACCAAATAAAATTTCCACAATTAATATTTCGAATAATTCGAATAGTGACAATAATAGTGAATCAATAACACAAGCAATTAATATATTGGAAAAAGAAATTGATAATCTAACAAATATATCGTCAAAAATGTTTGGTGAAGTTTTCGATGCGAAAGGTAATGAAATTCGAGAGGCAACCTTAGAGGAGGCATGCCCATTTCCTGATGGTCCTGAACGTAATTGCATGATATGCAAGTAAGAAATCAAATTAAGAAAAAAGTATTTTACAAACATTTTAAATATATATATATATTCATTTTATATTTCAGAAGCCGTTTAAATTCTCCTCGAGTATTATCATGCCTTCATGTATTTTGTGAATCTTGTTTGGATAAACTTCTTATTGATGAATCTGGTGATTCGATGAAAATTGATTGTATTATTGAATGTCCGACATGCACTCAAACAACTAAGGTAATTTATTTGTTTTTAAACAATCTAAACAAGATATATGATAAGTAAGAAATCATAAAAAATTGTTTTCTTTTTTTTTAATTTAGGTTGGACCAAAAGGTGCCGCTTCATTAATATGCGACTATATTTTTACTAATATTCTTGATTTATCGACTATTGAACCGGGAATGCTAGCATGTACGTCTTGTAAAAGTAAGGAGAATGCGATTTCTCGATGTAATGATTGTGCGAATTTTCTATGCGCTGGTTGTGATAATGCACATAAATATATGAGATGTTTTGAAAATCATGAAGTTGTAAAATTAGATGATTTACAAAAATCGGCGGAAAAAGTTGCTATTCATAAACCATTATTTTGTAATATGCATACCAGTGAAAATTTAAAATATTACTGTTTCAATTGCCAAATTCCAGTATGCAATGATTGCTTAATTGCCGATCATAAAGGATCTGAACATCATTATGATGTTATTACAAATGCTGAAAAATGTGTTCG
The DNA here is from genome assembly GCA_963422695.1 of Xylophagus ater. NCBI lineage: Eukaryota > Metazoa > Arthropoda > Insecta > Diptera > Xylophagidae > Xylophagus > Xylophagus ater. The sequence goes on from OY730478.1 coordinate 9,290,584, forward strand.
TATTGATATTGAGAATTTAATGAAAGAAGCCAGATCAAAAGTAAACTATTGTGATTCGGCTGCTGCTAATCTTGGAACTGCATTAACCGAATTACAAAGTCAACATGATTGTGCCCGTGATCTTATTGAAGAATCTTATCAAAGTTTTAAAGCTGTTCTTGAAAAATGCCGTGAACAATCTTTAAAAGATTTAGAACTTTTACATTCGGAACGTGAATTGAAAATTATGGAGTTACTTCATAATGTTGAAAAAACTGTCGAGAAAGTTGATGGTGTCTGTAAATTTACATCTCGTGTATTAGATCAAGCTAATGCAGCCGAATTTTTAAGCATGAAAAAATTGATTAGCACACAATTCATTAATTTGATCAATAATACTCCAAAAGCTGATATAAATTATTCTTTGGAATTTGATACTAAATTTGAAAAATTCGAACAACTAGCACAAGATACATTTGGTAAATTTCGCACAGAATCGACTCCTCCAAGTCCAAAAGAAAGTACACCACCTCCAACTTTACCAGGCTTGCCACCAGTTCTTGCTAATCGTACAATGAATTCAAATAATTCTCAAGGTGCACTAACTGGTTCCGTAACTGCAAGCAGCCCAATTTCCTTACCTACCTCAATGCAATCATCTTTCGATGGTGATATGTCTGCTTTGGGATCTGGATTTATGTTGCCAAACGTTTTAACACCAGACTCACCTCCACAACAAACAATTGCCAATTCAATATCATCAACAGCTTCTGTACCTACTGTAGTTGGGACCAGTATACACGGATTTAATAGTATTGCTGAATATAATTTGCAACGTTTAGCAAATTTAGCCGAAAATACTGTAGATATGACAGACTCTATTGTTCCTTCAACCAATCCAAGTCCGCCATCTCAGCATATAACTTTAGCCGATTTAATTTCGGGAGATCAACGTGCGTTTAATAATTTACAAGCCTTAGCAAAATTGGGGCTTAACAACAACGGTAAGATATATATAACACATTTTAATAAGATATTTCTTATTTTTATTTTATTTTATTTTATATTTTTCTAATTGTCATTATGTGTATCTATAAAATATAGATTTTCATACAGACTTATCTTCAAACCATCATCTTCTTGGACGTGGTCCATCACCTGGTATCGATAGTTTATTAAATGATTTTGTTGGTTTACCATCATCAACTTCGCCAATAACATCTTTACCATCAATGGGAGATGATTTAAACATTCCAAGTTTTCCAACAATTAGTGTACCTGGTAGAACGAAAGCGACTCCAATGCAAATTCGATGTAAATTTGGTTCGTTGGGAACTTCAAAAGGACAATTCAATTCGCCGCATGGTTTTTGTTTGGGTGTTGATGAAGAAATAATTGTTGCTGATACAAATAATCATCGTATTGAAGTATTTGAAAAGAATGGTTCATTTAAATTTCAATTCGGTGTACCTGGTAAAGAAGAAGGTCAACTTTGGTATCCTCGAAAAGTAGCTGTAATGCATACAAACAGTAAATTTGTCGTATGTGATCGTGGTAATGAACGTTCACGAATGCAAATATTCTCAAAGAATGGACATTTCATGAAAAAAATCGCAATAAGGTATTTGTTTTCATAGAAATATATAAAATTTTTAAATTTTGATAATTCATATATAAATATGTATATTATTTCATGACAAAAAAGGTATATTGATATTGTTGCTGGATTGGCTGTTACCGCTAAAGGGCAAATAGTTGCAGTTGATAGTGTATCACCTACAGTTTTTATAATATCCGAAGATGGTGAATTAGTACATTGGTTTGATTGTAGTGATTATATGCGAGAACCATCAGACATTGCAATTAGAGGTAAAAAGAAAATTTTGTTTTATGTAAAATTCTCATTTAACGAAAAATTTTTTCTTTCATTTACAGACAATGATTTCTATGTTTGTGATTTTAAAGGACATTGCGTTGCTGTTTTCAAAGATGATGGAGCTTTCCAATATAGAATTGGGAATGAAAAAGTTACCTGTTTTCCAAATGGAATTGATATATCAAATGCTGGTGATATTTTAATTGGAGACTCGCATGGAAATCGTTTCCATGTAGCATGTTTCTCTCGAGATGGTACTCTACAATCGGAATTTGAATGTCCACATGTAAAGGTAGTTTTTTTTTTTTTTTATTCTAAATTGATTCTTTGCTTATTTGATTTACCATTGGTTCCGGAGCAGAAATGTGCGAAAATGGTGAAAAGTTTGCGTACAAAAAGAAACTTAGTTTTTTTTTTCATACTCGGCTACTAGAAGTAGACGTGAGATTTTTAATAATTACGTAAATGTTTATTTGAGAGTGATTAAATCATTGCCCAAATACTCAGAAGCCAATTCAATTAGGTCCATTTTTAGGAAAAGTTGGAGAGAATTTGGCTTCTGAAATTATTATATATATATTATAATGTTTAGAAGTCATAAAATTAATTTTTTTTTTTATTAAAAAAATATTTTTTAAGTTGCATAACCAAACCTCTGGGAGAGCTTAGAAATTTTTTCGAAATTAACTTAAACGCATTGGCTTCTGAACGGCTCAATTATCGGATTGATCATTCAATAGTAAATTATACACTACGTGAAGGTTTTAAAGATTGAAATTTGGAATTGGATAGGAAAGCATAAAAATTAATTACAAATCAATTTTTATCTTAAATTAAAATTTCTTTAGTTTGGGTTCGCTTGATTTTTTTCAAGCCATTCAAACAAACATTTTCATCAATGTAAAATTCGTATCGTTGAATTACGTACTAATTAGTAACGAAGCGCGAGTTTTTTTGTTTTTTGTTTTTTGAATAAACGGAAACATTTTTCGCTAGCATTATAAAGAACTAGTGATATTTGCTGTGCTAGAATGAATGAGAAGTTACAAATCTGAAAACAAGTATTAATCGCCCTTCTTTCGATTATTAGAGACGAAATAATATATAGTTTCCTAGGACTTTCAGAAATTCTTTCATTTCCGTAAATTTGTTAATTATTGCATATTTTTAGCCCCTTTGAAATGAGTTTTTAAAAAATTACATTCCCCTCTTCCTGATACATTTTTCATTTGAAAAGTGCCCCTGCTCCTCTTTTGCACTTATTGCAACGTTGATTTTTGGCGTGTATTTTTTTTTGGAAAATAAGCACAGTTACCATAGATTTTATTTGTTCTATCGAAAATTTCAGTGATACCAAAATCCGGAATTTAAAGTTATAAGAACATAGATTTAAAAATTTGAATTCCCAAAAAACACGCCATTATTTTTTTTTTTTTTTTTTTACTATGTTCTGATTGGTGTAATTGTTTATTCCCTAGCTTTTTTTGGCTACTTTATAATAATTACTCATATTTTATGTATGGTAATTGTCCTTAACATGCTTATTCTGAGCCCAGGTATAAGTGTCATAACTTGTTTTAAAGACTAATTGGTATTCTGACGCGCTATTAACTAACAATTATCATAAAAAATTACCACAAGTTCTGATCGAAAATATTTTACATCAACGAAATTGTATGTGTTCTCTGAGTAATTTTTTAATTGTTAAATATGGATTAATTTCCATCATTTTTTTAAACACACAAATAATTTTACACCTATAAAAAAGTGTTAGACCTATTCAAACATTTTCGAGAGTATTTCTCAAATAACAATTACTTCGTTTACATGATCTACTTAAACTCGACTTCAATCCGAAATTCATGCATTAGTATACCCGGATCGACTTCAAATCGACTTGAATCAGTTCGATCACAAAAATTTTTCTGTTCGACTTCAAATTTGTATGTAAAACCTATATCGATTTGATAAATTTTAAATGAAGTGTAAACTGAGGCGAAACAACTTAAAAAATAAAAATTTGTTCCCAAGCGTCGATGTTGATTTCAAGTCGATTTCAAGTCAATCTTAAGTCAATCTTTCAATCCGGTTGAATTTCAAGTCAATTCTGAAGTCGGTATGTAAACGATTTAAATGACTAAAGGTCAATCTCCACACAGCCGACATCCTATTCTGATGAAAGTATGGGATACACTTATGCAAAGTTTGGTTAAACAGAAAGGGAGAAACAATCATCCTACAAATTTTGTCGGCTTCTGCATTTCTCATTTCCCCATCTGATTCTTCATCTGCCAGACAATTTCCTGCAAAAGCAGAAGAACTTGTTTATCTGATTTAGGGCTTTTCATCTGCGTTTGCATACTCTCAAAATAATCTGTGTGTGACGGTATCTTGGTCACACACTACCAATTTTTCTAAATTTTGTGGGGAAACTCTGATGTTTTTATTCGATCAATCCTAGCGAAAATTACAAAAGTCCATCATCTCTTTCTAGTTTTCTGATTTTTCCGGTCAGAATAGGATGTCGGCTGTGAGGAGAGTGGTCGGCCTTTACTCGCTCGAATTATAACAGTTTAAACTTTAAACTGTTCATATTTTGGACATAATTGTGATTCGTCTACCAGGGCTGCGTTCACTCACCAACTAAATGTAACTAAAAGCGACTAAAAGTTACACTTTTTCGTTCACTGGTCAACATTTTTCGACTACGATGACGTCATGACACCGACACTCTGTCGTTCACTCATTAACACCGGTGTAAAAAAAAGTAACTTTTTTCAACCAATGTCATGGACCGTAGTCGATTATTGTCATTTCTATTTTGTCAGTTTGATTTTGAATTCAAAACAAATATTTATGAATTCAGTATTTTTTTTTATTATTTGGCACATTTATAGAAAAATTATAGTTTTAGTAATAAGTTTATATTCAATTCGTTGAATTATATTCGAAAAAATTTTAAAATAATAAATTTATAAAAGAAAGTGAAACCATAAAATATGTTTTTTATATAAAAATTTGTTACTAAATTAAATATTAAAAATAAATGGATTTCATGAAAGTAATTTTAATAATTACAGTACAATAATTAACCTATAAATGCGCATTTTCTCAAAATGACGTTTCGAAATGACAATAATTGACTACGACTACGACCGTTCACTCGCAAAAAACTTACATTTTTCAACACCGGCTTTTTTGACATTAACTTACACCGACTTTTTTTTTTTTTACACCGGTGTGATCGAGTGAACGGAACCCAGAAGACGACGAATTTATATTTATTTGTAGTTGCAAATTTGTTATGACTAAAAATTTGTCACAACGTCAGAATAGGCCTGTAAATTTCCGACACATATTCTAATTTTTTTTTTTATAACAACTCTTTTTTTTTTTTACTAAATATTTTGGTTTCCTCCAGGTTTCCAGATGTTGCGGTTTAAAAATTACATCCGAGGGTTATGTTGTTACCCTTGCTAAGAACAATCATCATGTTTTAGTGCTCAATACTCTTTATGTTCACTGATTGACAGCCGGAGCAAAAATTTTAAAACCAAATCGTTAAAAAAGATAGATGAAAAAAAAACACAAAAAAAAAACAATATATTTGATCTCTTTCATGTTTTTATTATTTTACAAAAAAAAAAAAAACTTTACAAGAAAAAACACAAAAACAAAAAAAATCGAAAAAAAATACATTTACAATTATTATTTTTAGTTTTAGTTTTTCGTTATATTTAAAAACAAACAAACAAAAAAAAAAAAATACGCAATTTATGTGTTAACGAAATGATGTTATTCCTTTTTTTTAATTATTTTTTTTTTTTTTTTTTTTTTCATACTAAGGCTGGTTATCCAAGACATTATTATGTTACTATTTTTTAATTATTATTAATAATATTGCATATTTTTTTTCTTTTTTTTCTCTTAAACTTTTTTTTTTTTATTTTCATTGAAATCATAATTTTTTTTTGTATTTCAAAATCTTATTTTTAACATAATTAGTAGTTTTTCTTTGGTGGCGTTTTTTTTTTTTTTTTTTATATACGCAAAGAAAACTTTATTAACGGAAAACAAGTCATTTTTTTGTATTAATTTTAAATTTTATTTTATTTTTTATTTTTTTTGTTAATTATTTAATTATAATTCCATGCGCTGTTAAAAAGAAAAGAAAAAGAATGAAAACAAAAAAAAAGAAAAAACAATTCAATTGTTTTGTCAAACAAAACATTTGTTTTTTTTTTGTTTTTACATTAATGAAAAGAAATTTTTTAATTTTAAAAAAAATATATATATTAAAAAAAAAAACATTAAACAATAATAAAAAAAAAAAATAAAGAAAATTTGCACTGGGAAGAAAAAAAAGAGCAGAAAATTATTATAAAATATATTTTTTTTTTTGTTGTTTAATATTTATATGTTAGAATCTTCATATATGTATACAAATTGTTACTGGTTTTTCCGCCATTTTTTTTTTTTTTTTTTAATTATTAATTTTAGAATTTTTTTTTTAATTTTTTTAATATTTTTTTTTAAAATTTTTTTTAAATTCCCCTTTTTCTATGTAAAAAACTTAGTTGTGTGATTTTTTTTCTCTTTGTTTTTTTTTTATTATTATTAATATTTTATGAGTTGTATTAGTTTTTAATTTAAAATCATTATTGATTTATAATTTTTTTTATTTCTTTTTCTTTTCTTTACAAATTCTTGTTTTATTTAGTTTTTAAGGGCGAGTATGTAGCGTGAATAAAATATTATTCCAAAAAGAAAAATAATATTAAAGCGCGAACGACGAACGGAAAACAAAAATAATTTTTTTTGCTTGTAGAAAAAGAAAGAAAATTGCTTATTTTGTGTCTAGTTATTTAATATGATATTTCTTATATATTTTCATTTTCTTCTTCATAGATGATATTTAATCTTTACTTACGTATATATAGGCGGTATGAAGTGTATATCGAATCTCAATCTCTGAAAATTTTGTATCTTAAATACGAAGATATACGAAGATTAGAGAAAGCCATTAGGAATTTTTTTTAACTCTTTTTTTTTTTTGTATTAACTCGTATGTCCCTCGCTTCTGGAGGTGTGACAAAATACGTTTTTTAGTTTATAGAACTAGTATAAAATAATAATAATTAAAATATAATAAATATAAAACCAAAAAACTTTTATTTAACATGAGTAACGTACATTATATGTCTTATGGAGTATGAGCTTAAAGCTCTTATCTATAAAAACTAATATAATTTACTTATGCCTAAATAAAAGATATTTTGAATTTTTCTATATCTTCTCTCTTTATTTATAAATCTTTGATAATAAAACGTTGAATTCTTCTTCTCTGTCGCTGTAAATTATTACTTGTAATAAATTTTACCTAAAAATAAATTACAAGTTTTAAGCCGCCTCAACACAACATTGAAAGAAATAAATCGAGCATATTTTATCGGGTTACGATTTGATATTTGATGTGGTGGTTATTGCTTTAAAGAGAGATATAGACGGTTTTCTTTTATTTTCTTACACATTGGATGGGTGTTATAAAAAGCGAATGAAAGTATAACATATATGATTTTGGAGCGATTATCTAAACGCTTTTGTCGACGTTGAAAACATGTATTTTTTAGTCATGTTTGGCTTATTTAGAAATTTTTCAAAAAAAAAAAATTGACCAAAGTGCTGCTTGCATATAATCAATCGCTCTCCTGATGATTGCAAGTTATCCGACCCGACGACAGTCGAGAATACAAGCACAAGCCATGCATAATGAAAACACCCCCAATGATTTTAGTTTGTATAGATAGTTTCTTAGTTTTATGAGTTTTTTTTTTATTTTTCATAGTCTAACGTTTAAAAATTCTGAGAAGGATATAAAATGTTATTTTTTCATCTTCCGAATTTACTCAGAAATAAAAACTATTTCTTTTTCTTTTCATATCTATTAATATTAATAACGCTAGTTTTTTTTATATCCGTTTCTTTAATTCTGCCGTATATATATATACGTGTAGTAGTTAATAAATTTGAAATTCAATTTTGTTTTTTTTTTTTTTTTTTATTGATTTTTGAGAATTTTTATTCTTTTTTTTTTTTTATTGATTTTTAAGAATTTTTATTGTTCTTTTCAACTTCATTTAATTTTACTTTAATTTTATTATGAATTTTTTAATTGAATGAATTTTAATTAAATTAAAATTTATAAAATATGTCAAGCAATTTTTCTTTCTTTTTCGAATCTTTCCGATAATGTAGCAGAATTTGTTTCCTTTTTTTTTTTTTTTTTTAATTAAAAATATTATTTTCTTTAATGAATTCCTTATTAGCGTTACATACAGTTTTTTGTTCCAAAATAATTTAATTTTTTTTTTTTTTTTTTTTTTATATTATATACAATTTTTTTTGCATTTAAAAATATATACTTTTTTCTTTTTCTCTTAATTAATAATTACATTTTTTAATATCCAAAAAACAAAAAAAAAAAAGGTTTATTTAATATTTTTGCCTTAAAGAAAAAAATTAAAAAAAAACAAAAACAAAAAAAAATATTTAAAAATATTCAAAAATATTTAAAAATATTTTTAAAAAAAAAAAATTACATTAATATTTTTGTGAGATAATAAAATTTTTTTTTTCATCGATTTTTTAAAAGAAAAATCTTATAGAATTATTTTTTTTTTTTTTTTGATATTTAAATGAATAAAAAATAAAATGGATAAAATCCATAAAAAGAAAAAAATATATTAAATATCAAAAGAGAGAAGAAGAAGAAAAAGAACAAATCTTAAATCTCAAATATATGAAGAAAAAAAAAATCCGAAGATGGAAGAAATAATTTTTAACAATAAAAAGAAAAGGATGATGTGTTATATTGCTTTACCTGTGGTGTATAAGTTCCTCAAGAATTTTTTATATTTCTTTTAATTTTGTGTTCTGTTTTTAATTTTTAATTTTTAACTTTGAATTTTTTTTTTTATACATATTTTAATTTAATTTTTATGTTTTTAAATAATAATAATTGGAATCTCCAAGAAATATATATATATATATATATATATTCTTTTTTTTTTTTAACTTTAAACATTTGTCTTTTTAATTAATTTAAAAAAAAAAAAAAACAAATTTTTAACCGAAAAAGAAGAGAAAACGCGAATGCCTACAAATCTTATTAAGAATTCAATAACTTTTTTTTTTTTTGTCATTTATTTTTGTTTTTTGAACATATTTTATTAATTATACACATATCAAATAGTATGTCAATTTTTCTCTTAAGTAATAAATTAAATAAAAAATAAATAAAAAAAAAATCATTAAAAAAATATTTAAAAGAAATATTTTAAATAAAACGAAAAAAAAATAATAAAAAATTTTTTTTTTTAGATATTACTATTTTTTATTTTTAAAAATTAAAGAAGAGAAAAAGAAACAATAAGAAAAGAAAACATTTAAAAGTATAAAAAATAAAATAGTGCCATCATTTTTTTTTTAATTTAAAAAAAAAAAAATTATTTTTTTTTTATTTTTGTCGTAGAGTTTAAATAAGAGTCGTCTTTTTTTTTTTTTTTTAAATATATATTTATATCTCGTAATGTTTTAACTATTTGTAATATTCAATAAGAAAAGTCAATAATTCTAGTAATTAATGTGTGTGGAAACTTTTGAGAGAAAAAAAAACCCCTTCCTACTACTACCATATTTTTTTTTTTCTGAAAATATATAACATAAAAATGTGTTTTATGTTAATTTCATAATTTCAAAAAAAAAGAAAATAACATAAATCTTAGAATGTAGTTAATTAAAAGAAAACAAAAAAAAAATGTAAGGTTAATGTTTCCAAGTAGATAAGATCTGACCAATTATTCTAAAAAAAAAAATAAAAAAAAAAAATGAAAAAGAATTATTCTAACAAGCAATATTTACATTTTTAAACAAAATAAGTAATTAAAAAAAAAAGGCAAGTGTTTATATAAAAATAATAAAAAGAAAATAATTAAAAAATTGTGTGTTGTGTAATTTAACGAAACAAAAACAAAAAGGAAATATTTTTTAAAATATTTCTACTTTTTTTTTTCTTTACTTTCTTTTTAATTACTTTCATTTTACACATTTTCTTTATTTATTAAAAAAAAAATAAAAAGTAAAAAAACTCAATATGGATTAGATCTTATCTGCATTACTAATATTACTAAATGGTTTTTTTTTTTTTAAATTTTTTTATTAAAAAAAAAATTGTACTTGATAAATACTAAAGAATTAAATAAAATTTTAAAAGTATTATATTTGAAAAGGACAAAAAAATTAAAGAAAAATAAATAAAAGTAAAAATCGATAGGAATAGTAAAAAAAACAAAAAAAAGAATTAAAGAAAAACCAAGACAACCAAGATTTTAAGAGTCACGTCACTCTTGTCGATATCACTTGTGACCGTGTGACTCGCAGAATATGCCTGAATATGTGTGAATTATAATTATCATGAATGAAAGAATATAAAGATTGCACATGTTTGCCATTTTGTATTTTTATTTTTATACTTTTATTCGGTATCACGTGTTAGATTTTCTTTCATATAAATAATCATAATTTTTCATACTAAAAATATGTATTTCATGTCTCGCGTGACGTAATTAGAGCTGAAAAAAACCAATTTGAAATAAGGGAAAGCGTAATAATCTATAGATTCTTTCATTCATGATTATAAATTATAATCGAGCTAATTAATTATATTTGAATTTTTTAAGACAAACATTTTTATTCATTTTTGTTTTTGATAATGATAAAATACAGAGACGAGAGAGAACTATATATATATATATTTATATATATAAATATCTACCTACCTAAATTTGGCGAGAGTTACTTAATATTCCTTATTAAAAATATATTTTTATTAATTTTTAGTGGCAAGAAAAAAAAAAGAAACTATTAAACAAAAAGACATAATAAAAACCAAAAATATTTTGAGAAACAAAAAACATTTTATGCGAACATTTTTTAGACTAGATATATATATATTTCCCCCGCGCGCGCAATGTGAGAAACAAATTATATTATTGTTGTTGAACAAGAATATAAGAGCGTGTTTATAAAAGCAAGTTGTTTTCATTAAAATAGACGACTATTTACAAGCTTATCTGATGTATTAAAAAATGCATTCACACCATGAATATCACATTTCGTACACAAACTTTGTACTACATCGTTTATTGCCATAACTGGAAGAATATAAAAATTGCGGATTGCGCATGTCGGCCATTTTGAATTTATATTTTCAAACTTTTATGGCATCGCGTGTGATTTCCTTTCAAATAAATAATCGTGATTTTTCATACAAACACAATATATTTCAGGTCTCGCATGACGTGGGTGAGCAGAAAAAACCAGTGCTTATTTTTGACAAATTGGCGAAATAATTAGCCCCGACAAGGAATGCTTGTTTTTGACAAATAAGCAGGTGGCTTCGCAAATTGGTGAAATTTTCAAACTAATCACAGAACCTCTAAAGAATTGTCAAAAAAAAAAGATAAGAATTTCGCAAGTTTGTGAAGTAACTTGTTTTTTCGTACTATTCATCAAATCTGATGATCCACTTTTGTTTGTAAAGTGAAAATTATTATACCAAAAATCCTTATCAAAATGGCAATGAGTTTTCTACGAAATGATTCATAAAAAACCAGTAAGCAGCAGCAACTATGCATTTATAAAAACGCCCTAATTTTATCATATTTTAATTTTTTGATTTTAATTATCGAATATTTCTCCTTAACCCTTTTTTAAAGTAATTTTTCACTATTTTTTTTTTTAAATACAGAATTTTTAAATATATATACATATAATTATTATATTTATTTATTTGTTTCTTCAAAATAATTTTTAAAAAAAGAAAGAAAAGAAAATGAAAATAATCCAATCAAAGATGATCCTGCAAGGAAATATAATTTTCTTTTAACGATGTGATATATTTATGAAAATATATATAATTTTTTATTTTTTTTTATAATTAAATTTTGTTCAATTTTGTATTAGTCATTTGTCGTTAGTTCATTAAATCAATGTTGTACAATTTTTTTTTTGTTGCATTATAAAATTACATAGAAACACATACACACACACGCAGAGTAACTGGGAAGAATATTTTTCTTGCAAAAAAAGAATAAAATGAAGAAAAAATCGAGGCTCAAAATAAAAGCTTTTGATTAATTTATTGATTAATTATTAATAATAATAATAATAAATAATATAAAATATATATCATATAAGAGAAGAATTATATTAGTAATACAATTTATTATAAAAACGAGTTTTATGATTAATTAAATGATTAATTAAGCAATCATAAAAGAAAAAAACGAAAAATTCTAGCACAAATTATATAGAATCATAAAAAATTTGATTCGAAATTGATGGTATTTTTCAAAAATTTTTTAGTATTAATAATTTTTTTTTTAATTATTATTTTCTTAAAGACTAGTGCCAAAATTAAATTTTTATTATATTTCTTTGAATTCATTTATTTTTCGCTTTTTGCCAAATAATTACTTAAGAAATAATATTGTTCTTTTAGTTTAAACGCCTTTTGTTTATACATTTTTGTTCGAACTCTCATTGAAATCCTAAACTCTATCTTCCGGTTAGGATTATCCATGTATCGGGAAGATAGTTATTTATTTTTGTTTGTTTTTTTTTCAATCTAATTGAAATGTTTAAGCCCTCCTAGTTATAAGGAAATGTTTCTTCCTTTCTATTTTAACTTTTTTTAATTGAACAAATATCACATATCATACATAAAAAAATCAAAAAAAAAAGAAAAAAAAGAAGGAAAATTCCTTTTAAAATAATCGAGACTTTAACTTGACTTTCCTTTTTTTTTTTTTTTTTTTTCGTTTTCAAGAAGGTTGAAGAAATACGTATTCCAAGAATGAAGTTATATTTTGCCCACCCTTAATATTTTTGCGCTATTTATAAAAGCTAAAATAATTTTTTTTTCTTTTTTTTTTTTTTTAATAAAATAAAATATTACCTCTAGTTTATAAAATTAGTTTTTAAGATAGTATAAAAAGAGGAGGAGTTTTGGAATTGTGTTTGTAACTCGATCTCTGAACCCGATATCGTATCGTATACATACTTTTTCGATTCGATTTAGTCTTAATCGAATTACAACACAACCGTTTCACTTTTTCTTTTTTGTGTTCCATTAAACTACTATATCTCAAAGTAGACAATTTTCAATTTTTGGAAAAATTGAGGAAACAGCTTAATTTTTACACAATACACCAGAATGAAATGAAATGAAATTTGGAATAATTATCTTTATTTTGAACAGGAGAGTGGAATCGTGTAATTCGATTGATTGAATCGAATCGAAAATACATTGCAATTCCTATGCTTTTTCGAAACGATTTGATCGAAATCAAGTTACACGATTCCACCCCAGATTTTTTAACAATTTAAACACACGCGGTAATGGAACAACAAGGAATCATTGTAAATTTCCAATTTTCAAATGTTTTATTCAACACGGTATTTGTTGGATATGGCATTTATTTAGAAAAAAAAAAACAATAATAAAAAATGTATTTTTATTAATTATCAATAATATGTAATCCATTTCCCCTCGCCCCCCCTTTTATATATATATATTTTTTCTTCTTCTAAAAATAAGATTTTATCAAAGAAAATAAAAGTTTTTAATGCTCATAAAAATTGATAAAAAAAAATTTCTATTAAAAAAAAAAAGAAGTTATATAAAAATATATATATGCACATGAAAAAAAAACCATTAATAATTCGCTAAAAATTATTAATTAGAAAAAAATTAATTTTTTTTTTATTAATTGTTTTTCTTTTATTACTTTTCGGCGATTAACTTTTTTTTTTCTTTTTCTTTCGAAATATAAAAACAACAACAATATTTATATATCAACTAACAAAACACAGAAAAAGAAAATTCTATATTTACTGAATTTATTAATTTAAAAACAAAAAAGAAAATAACTTAAATATATTAATTAAAAAAGAAAACAAAATTTGCATATTTTACCATTGTATATTTACAAGTTCAAAAAAAAAAAAAAAACCAAACAAAAAAAAAAATAAAAAAAATATAAAATTAAATATTAAAACAAAAAAAAAATTAATTCTATATTATATTGAGGTATTGTGATAGAAGTTTTTTTGATAATTTTTACAAATTTAACCCAGTAGGACATATGTACAAAATAAAAAAAATAAAAGAATAAAAAACAAAAAAAAAAATTAAAATTAAATTTAAAAAAAATTATTAAAAAAAAAAAATAGATACTCCATATTGCCATTATTTTTATCGATAAATATACAATAAAAAAAAAAAATTAAAAACAAGAAAAAATCACGACAAAAATGCTTTTTATTTTTGGCGATTTAATATTTAAAAAAAAACAACATATATATTTAAAATATATATAAATATAAATATATATATTTATACAAAAAAATATATACGAAAAAAAATTAAAAACAAAATTCTATAATATACATATTTTACCTTTACAAAAAAAAAAAAGAAAATGTTAATTAAAACATTTGAAAGAAAAATCATCAAAATTCTGGGTTTTGTTTTTTTTAAGGAATAAAAGAAAACGAAACGAAAACACACTAAAAAAAAATCTTTTGGAAATGATTGTTTTTTTCCGAAGAAAGTGTTTTGTTTTTCTTTTAATTTCCGAAATTTAAAGATTTTGGCGATCAATTTTAAAAGGAAAATTAAAAAATAAAAAACATATATATATAGAAAATTTTACTAGCAATAAGAAAACAAACGAAAAAAAAGAATTGAAATGAAATGTTTTTTTTTTTTTTTGAAGTTGGTGTAAAAAACTCTAAAAAGTTTTTTTTTTTTTTATTATTTTTTATTATTTTTTAATTATATATTTTCCGAAATAAATTACGTTGATTTTTTTAAAATTAAATTTTTGATTTTTTTTTTCTATTTTTTGTATATGAAGAAAAAGAATTTTGAAGTGGAATTATGTAATTTGGCGATTGAGAGAGGACCTTTTTAGTAATGCATAAATATGCGGCACATATGTTTACTGAGGAAGGCTGATTTAATTAAATTCTAATATGTGCAAATTTGCGAATTTATTCATGAAAATTTTTCAAAAAAAGAAAGTAATTATGGCGAAGCTAATGATCTGGAAATAAGGTATATGATTTTCAGACTATGGGCCTTTTCAGTAATGCTGCAAGTTATGCACTGCAAAGTCGTCAAAACTGCAATTTCAGCATTACCGAAAAGGTCCTATGCTTCACTGGCGAAAGAAGAATTTTTTTTATTTTTTAATTGTCAAATAGAAGAATTAAAAACTAATGAAATTTCTTATTTTCATTTTCACAATACAATTTTGGCAGCTATTATTCAAATACGAGAATTGGTTCAAAAAAGCAAATGGAAATACAAGTTAATAAGATTTTGATGGGCAGTTTATCGTCAGTCAAGCAAGCAACCATGCAACAATGAAAACTCCCGAAATATGCACAAACGCGATCTGTTCCAAAATTTATTCATATTGCACAATGTATGTAAAATGTATGTAAAATACCGGCATATATTTTGCGATTTTTTATGAGTTGCTGTTAAGCTCCTGTATATTATGACAACATATGCAATGTCGCCTAAACTGCAATTGCATTACTTTACTGCAAAGTCTCAGAATAAATCTTATCGAGAAAAGCATTATCAAATTCCTATGGTTTTCTTCGAGATATTGGATCGAAATCTAGTTACATGATTCCACTCAGTTTTTTCTTTTTAGTCACATTTTTTTTTATTAACCTATGAGGAGAAGGAGGATCCTTATATGCAGATGCAGGATTTGGGATAAGAAGAACTAATCGTTACTTTATACTTATTCAGCGATTGTAAGAATAATTTCAAATGGAAATACAAGTTAATATGATTTTGACAATTACAATTTCATCGCGAATCCAACGTCAGTCAGGTAAGCAATCATGCAAATAATGAAAACAACCAAATTTGTAATGCAAATGTGCAAATATTTGAGGAAAAAATTAAGAACATTGTTTTTATCCATTTGTAAAAAAAAAAAAAGAAAAATTAAGATATATGTAAATGCAAATAAAAGAAATACCTTAATTGTTCCAAAAAGTTTAGAACTTTTACATTAATATGTAGTTGTACGCACTAGTTGTACTTTGGATGACTTGGCATTTGCCGTAATTTTGCAGCAGTTTAAAAAAAATCAGGTTAGAGTATAAAAGTGGATAGATTCGCTCGAAGCACATAACAATTTCATACTGAACAATATAACGTATTTTCCTATGCATTAAAGGCCTTTAATGTTTCCTCTAATTATATCTTTTTCGTATTCATTTAAGAACTTAATATTTATATGACTTTGTGAAAGATTCTGCGTAGTAAATAATTAAATATTCGACCAACTTCTTTTGAGTTTCAAATCAGTTTTCAACCATCTTGTCCTATGTTCCTTTTTACTTATCTATTTTGGGTAAAAATAATTATTTTAATGCTAATTAAAAGAAAAAAAAAGATATTTCATTAAAAATGTTTGTACTACTTAAAGTGTGCTAATGTTGTTTGTATTGTAATTTTAAAAGACAAAAAAATATTTATCAAAATTAGAAAATATAGAAATTGTTTTTGAAATGTGAAAATTTGAATCATATTTATATAAAATTTTGAAAAATTTCGTGAGTTCTCATATAAATATTATAGAAAATATTTAAAAACATAAAAATTAAAATTTACAAAATTTATTAATTAGAGTAAAATTACTAAAGTTGACTTGTTTCGCGTAAATATTTAGGAATCGTATTTAGAAATGGTAGTAATTTAAAAAAAAAAAGAAATGGTAGTGTGTCCAAGGCGTTAATTGACTTTTTATTTAAAATGATTTATTTGAATTCATATTTTTAAAAATTCTTTTGTTTCAACTTTCTTTAAAGTAAATTATAAATTAAAAAATTTATTTTATTTTAATTTTTTCTTGTGGAGTTTTTTACACTTTCCACAAAAATAAAACAAAAAAAAATTATTAAATAAAAACCCAATTTTTAATGACTTAACATTTTATTATATTGTAAATTAGATTTTTCTTTTTTGCAAATTGGCATGTCGTAATTATAATTGTTCTAAAAAAAAAACAAAACTGATTATAAAATTAAATCAAAATATAACATAAATTTTTAATAAAAACAAAAAATATATATATATAAAAATATTGTTGTATATAAAAAACAAAAACAAAAAAAACTAAATGTAAAATTTCTTCTGTGTTTTTAATTTCCGGGGAAAATAATAATCATCCCTTTTTTTGGCGCAATATATATATTATAAATTCTTTTGGATGCGCGATAATTCGCGACAATTATAATATATACATATAAAAACCCAAAAAATATATTATATATTTGATAAAATATTGTAATTAATAATAATAATAATAATCATGTTGAAAAATGTGCTTTAATTTTTTTCTAGAAATGTTTAATAAAAAAAAAGAAAATTACAGCAAATCAAAAAAAGAAAATTTAAGAAAATAACATGAACACAAATTTATCATTCCATCCACGACCTTTGCTAAGAAAAACCCATTTTTTTAATGATAAAAAAAATGAAAATTTATTAATTAAAATAATTAATATTAAATGAAAAAAAAAAAGAAATTCTTTTTTAGTTAATTTTATTTTTAATTTTGTTTTTTCCTTGTCAAAAAATAACAAACAAAAAAATACATTTATTTTAAAAAGTGCTATTGCACTAAATATTTAAAAAATAAAAAAACAACTTATTTGTATTTTTGTATGTAAAGTCACATTATTTAAAATTTATAATAATTATTTGATGTAATTGTGACTTACATTTTTATGTCTTCCTAGTCAGCTTAATGCTATTTCAGAATGGGCTATAAATTACCAAAAAAAAATGAAATTCTTAATTTTGAGCCATCTGAAAATATTTTAATATTGTACTAAATTTTACATAGACACATAATTATAAAAATAACTTCAAAAAATTATATATATATATATATAGTGTGTTTGTTTGAAGTGCATATAAACGTGTGTAATTTATATTAATGTAATTTTTACTAAAAAAAAATTCAGGAGGAAAAATAACTTTGCTTTAAAAATTATATTTAATAATAAAAAAAAATATGAAAATATTTTTCCTATCAAATCAAACATATTCAAAATATTCTACCCCCAAAAAAAAGTAATATATATAATAATAATAATAATAATATCTATAAGATGGAACATCCTGCTTTTTTGAAAGTACAATATTTTTTATTTTAAAATGATTACAACGACTTTTCAAATAAATACAAAATGGTATTAATTATAGCATTATTTTTAATACTATCCATTTTCTTTATAGCACGTACCAAATTTACTGGAAAATCACCGAATTCTAATTTTTTTCTATTTTTAAAATATGTAAATAGCAAGCTCAAAAATTAATTTATTTATTTGAACAATTTTTTTTCTGTTTTAAAATAGAAGAATATATTAAATAGTATTAGTAAAAAGAGGCAGCTTAAAAATTCCGGCTAAAAATAATATGAAAAATATATTGAGTAATGCTGGCAGATTAAAAAAAGCTTTCCATAAATATATTAATGATTGCCTATTTTTAGGAAAATGAGACAGACATTCAGTCCACCACCAACATATGAGTTGTTTATTTTGAAAGTGGTTTAAGTCTACTTTATAAAAGAAAATAGTTAAGCCAATGCCTTCTGGATATCTCATTAGGCCAGCACATAGACGACAATGACGTCTTAACTTCAAGTGTGTGAAAAAAAAAATAATTATAAAGGCATAAGTTAAGCACGCTATAGTTATATAGATAAATAGTACCTTCTTTTAAAACAGTTTAATAGTCAGTTTTCTATCGCGAAAACGTCGAAAAAGTAATCATATTTGAACTCTGTAGTGGCAGTTTGTATTGGAATCATTTTACAAAACTGCTGATAACTCAAAATCAAAAAAGGTCGATTTAGGTCATTTTCAAAATAAACTGCTCATATATGGTTTAACCCGGTTCTTAATCTGGTTTAAATATTAAATCTGAGTAGATCCTTTAAAACTAATACAGAAGTATTAAGATTTGAAATAATAAAAAAGGATTAATTTGTGTTCCACACAAAAATGTTTGGTATATGTTTTAGAATGTCAAAAAAACGCACTTTATTGCTTAGATTGCTAAAAATCTACTAAATTTTGACTGAAAATGTAATATTTTTTTTTATTTTAATCTATTTCGAAAATGATGTTCCATTTTATATATTTCTCTGAAAAAAATCAAAAAAATTTCTAAATAAAAAAATTCTTTAGTAGTAAAAGTATTTGTCATAAAAACAGTTTATTATAGTAAAATTATATTAAAAATAAAAATAAAAAAACAAAATATTTTTGAAAATATAAAATCCTTTACAGGGTTCAAAATAAAACACCACATAAATTTAATATTAACTAAATAAGTTATTTATATTCTTTATTTTTTGTGTTTCTTTTCTTTTTTTAAATAGAAATAATGAAAAAAACAAATTTAAAAAAAAAAACACTACTTCCGCAATATAAAACAAAATAGAATCTAATTATTAAATAATTTTTAAATTTAATTATAAACAAATAAGAAAATAAAAAAAAATCCTACCATAAAGTCCAATTTTTTGAGAAAAACAACAACAAAAAAAACCAAAATGAAATAAATTTTTAAGTGAAAAAATCTATTTATATTTAAAATTTTATTAAAACAAAAAAAAAAAAAAAGAATGGAAAAAACTAAATTCAAAAATAATTATATATAAATATTTAAATAACTTTGTTCATTTTTGGATGGCTGTTTATTTATAAGTAGAAATATTATTAATAACATTTAATACACATTAAGACATTTTGTTTTTTATTTTTTTTTTTTAAGTATTTTATTTTCATGGATAGATGAGACAATACGTATTCAAAAAAAATGAAAAAATTCAGAAAAAACACAAAAAGCATTATACATAAATATATATATATACTAATATGTAATAATTACCTAAAAAAAATATATATATATACAACAATTTTTAAGAAAAATATAAAAAATATTACACAAAAAAACGAAAAAAAAAATGTTATTAATTAAAAAAAACAATTATTTACATTTAAAACAAAAGAAAAAAAAACATCTACTTAGGGCACATATGACTTTGTAATCTATTAAAAATAACTGATTCTAATCTAATAAAAATAAAAAGAAAATTTAATTGTAAAAATCTTAAAAATTGTTTTTAAAAAAAAATACCAAAAAAACAAAATCATCTATTTTTTAGCTTTGGAAGAAATTATTTTTTTTGTTTTCCAACAAATAAATAAAATAAATAATTAATAATAATTAATAATAATTAATAACATATATTCTGCCTTTCTATACAAGAAATATAATTCTTATATTATTAAAAAAAATATATATATATATATATATTTAAAATAAATTAATAATTACAAGAAAAACATATGAATATAAAATGAAACTATATATATATCTATGTATATTTTATTGTAATAAATTAATAATTATGAAAATCGAAAAATTATGTACACAGCTAAAAAACAAAACAAAACGACGAAAACTCATTTAAAAGTTAATTTTTTCTTTTTAAAAGAATAAGAAACGAATCAGTTTGAGATTTTAATCGTTCAATTCAGATGTCGAACGCGTATTTTATAAACACAAAGATTTTGCTCAATAGAATTAAATATTATTATTAAAATATAAAAAAAAT
The DNA here is from genome assembly GCA_963422695.1 of Xylophagus ater. NCBI lineage: Eukaryota > Metazoa > Arthropoda > Insecta > Diptera > Xylophagidae > Xylophagus > Xylophagus ater. Next base: position 9,311,230 of record OY730478.1, read on the forward strand.
ACCTCATGATTATTTTAGTCATTGAATATTTATTTGTTTTAATAATAAATATTATATTTAAAATACATTTTGTAACTATTTTAATTGTATTTGTTTGCCTAATTTAGTATAAATAATTCAATTTTTTTTTTTCTGTTAATTTTAAAGAATTATTCAAATTAAAAACGATCATGTAACCAAAAATCTACAGGATTTGATATTCTTAAAAGAGGGTATCTTCCTCTCTTGTCTAGGAGGAATGAAAAGTATAAGGACTAAGTTTTAATATACTAATTTACGTGCGACAGACGATTATATGTAGGATTTTGTTATATGTTCAGGATTGTATTGTATTCTATTGTATTGTATTGTATTGTATTGTAGGGGCTCGCACAGTTGCTGGCCTTAGCGCGTAGGCCTTACTGTCCCTATATACCTCCTCTGAAAAGGTTGGCTGAGAGGCTAGGTCTCTTCCTTGAATCCCTTGATCCTTCTAATGAAGGTCAGCACCGTAGTTAGGTTCAAGTTAGCTAACCCCTCCTTACTCAGAGTACACGCACCCAGTGTAGCAACTCTCGTTCTAGAAAAGGCCGGGAATTCACACAAAAAATGTTCTGTACAAGATATAGTCTTCATATTTTGATAAAAGGAACTTTGTTTTAATTGTACCAGAAATTGTAACATAATTTTTGAACCAAAAAAATGTTTTCAGTTTGGATTGGAATCGTCTAACTCAATTTGATCCAAATCGTATCGAAAAAGTATATAGCAATCGTAATGAATTTTCGATTCGATTTGATCTTAATCGATTTATACAATTCCCATTCCAATCCGTTTATACACATACCGAGCCGGTACGATTGAACCGTTTTAGTCTGTGCATATATGAGGATCGTTTTTCAGATATGTTCATATCTTTATTGGGCTTTATTTTGGTATGGATCAAATCAAGTCGAACTAATATGCTATATTATATTATTGGTTGGAATAAGACTGCTGAAATGAAGACTGTTCCTCTCTTTATAGATAAAAGAAATCAGGAGTATCTTGTTGCATTGGTGAAAATATTAATTGAAACTGTTGTTTCGAAAAGAATGGTTTTAGTCTGAAACTTATATGCTTATAAAAAATCGAGTACTAATGTCGGAAAAATCCTATACTTAATCAAGTCCTAGAAAACTATATCATCATCATGTAGTGTGTTTAGGCCTTTCGAAATAAATAATTAAATTTTGTATTATCACAATTTATTTTAAATTTTGAGAAAAAAAAAACTTGAAACTGATGACAAAAAAACTAATTATTATTAATTTTAAAAATAGAAATTTTTAAAATAAAAAATATATTGTTTATTTTAAATATGTTAAATTTTATTCAAACAATTTATTTTTTATATTAATATTTAGTCTTTAAAAATCAAAATTAAAGATTTTCCTACAAAAACAAAAAATACGTAAAAAAAAATACTACAATAAATTATTAAAAAAAAACATCTCAAACTGAATTCATATTAATTCAAATTAATATCTTATTCTCAAATGAATAAAAAAAAATTAATATAATTGCAAATAAAACAAATAAAAAAATTAAAATAATTAATAATCATAAATGTTTCAACGAATGCGCAATGACAGATACAAAATAATTAATAACAAAAAATAATATTTAACAAAAATATATATATATAAATTATTTACACACACCCCGACACACAATAATAAATTAAATTAATAATTAATAAAAAATAGACGCATACAAAAACGAGTAAGAAAAAAATTAATCAATTATTCAAATTGAAACAAAAAAAAAACACCTATTTAAGCAAAAATTTATAAAAACAAACCAAGCTTTTTTCAAAACAAAATAAATAAACGAAATCACGTATTTTTATAAAAGCATATTATTGTAATTTATTAATTTTTATTATTAATTAAAAACAATTGAAAAAATATATCAAGAAAAACAGAACGATTTCTTCAAATAAATTTAAGAACCATTAAAAATCATTTATTTTTTTGTTTTCTTTTTGAAAAAACATAAAAACTAAAATGAAAAAAGCACTCAATGACTAAAAAAAATTAAGAAAAAATTAATATAAAAATTAATGACAAAAGCAATAATTATATACTTGTAAAAAAAAAAAAGAAAATTAATTTGTATATAAAATATTATTTTTTTTTTCTTCATAAAATTACAAAAAATATTAATTATTTAAAAAAAAAATGTTTAACAAAAAAATATACTATAAAAGAAAATTTCACACAATTAAAAAAAAACCAAAATACTTTTCTTTTCTTAGGTTTCTCTCATTTTTAAAATGCGCTTATCTTAAATATTAACTATTTAGTAATTTTTATTTTTTACAAACTATTTTTTATTGAATTAAAAAAAAATCATATATATATATAAGAAATTTGAAAAAAAATAAAAAATAAAAATTATAATTAAGAATTTAAAAATTAACAACAAGAAAACATAACAATCAAGATGTAGAGTTTTTTTTCATGGTTGTGACATACATTTTAACTAGTTTTATTTAATTAAATGTCGTTAGCCGGTGTTATTTCGTATTTTACTGTTGAAATTGAAGAAAAATTGAATTAATTATTATAAAATTTGAATGAAAAATCAATATAAAATTAAATAATGTGTGTACACACCTTTACAGTGTTTTTTGTTGCGTTTCTTTTATCAAAATAAAATAATTGCAGAACAATAATTTAAATGTTACAATAAGTAATTCCTTATATTCTAGACAGATCTCCGATTTTAATGATCATTATTGCTTAATCAGTCATTAAAACTCGATAATGTCCTTTATTTGGTAACCGGTCAATTCACAGAAAAACAATTCACAGAAAAACAATTCACAGAAAAAAATTCACAGAAAAACAATTCAACAAGTCAATCAATTTTGTGTTTGATTGTAAATAAAAGTGTCGCCGTCCCGTCTCCGTTTCGTTCACATAACTAAGGCAAAATTAGTAATATGGTAAAAATATTTGCTGAAAAATCTGATTTGTTTTTCCATTTGCTAGTTTTTATCCAAGCTATTTAAGTACTTTGGAAATGCAAAATGGAAAGCTACTAATATTTTTAAAAAGTATTTAAAAGAAATTAAAATAAATAAAATATAATAGAAAAAGGCATAGGATAGTAAAAAATTTGTTTGTTTCTATTATTTATATTAATTAAAAATGTATTAAAATAAATAAGATAGTTATAAAACAAAAAAGGTTAGAATTGGACAAAGTATTTTTCTTGTTTTTAAAATTTTTAAAATTAAAATTAAAAAGAACCCGAATTTTTAAGATATGCCTTTGGCTTCGAAAGCTTTTCCTTTTTGATTTTCTAATTTTAAAACCAAAAAATTCCAACAGCACAATAATAAAAGTATTTTTCTAAAATTCTATCCTATGCATCTGTAATTTTATTTTATGATACAAAAAAAAAATGTTTTTAATCATATTTTTATGTTTTACATTTCAAATAAATTCAATTCGCACACATCATTTTTATTTTATTACATTAATCTGCAATATGAGTATATTAAGTTTGATGGTTTCTCAGATCTTGTGCGCGGACTATGTAAATAATTTGGAAATTAACGAATAAAGAAGTACATTGAGAAATATGCTATGAAGGATTACTTGAGAAATCATTAAAAACAACTATAAAAAATGGATATTTTCATAAAAGTCAATTGGCGAACGTTATGTGTGTTACCAGAAAAGGAACTTGCAAAGTAAATTATCTAAAATGCGTATGCAGTACTAAGACTATATTTATCTGACTTGATAATAAAAACATATTAAAATAAAAAATGTTTATATTGTAGTAATACTAATAACAATTTGATCGCAAGTTAAATGTCCGTCGAGCAAGTAAACCATGCATTTATGAAAACATCCTTAACAAACTTACCTCTTAAGGCGTATCCAAACCAAGCGAGCAAGCAAGAGCAGAGATTTGCGAGCATTTGTTGATATACCTACTCGATACGGATCATTATAAAGCGAGAGCAAACAAAAGCTTGCTTGAGTCGTCCATATCAATGATGTAGAGATGGATTATTACAGTAATTAAAACCTAGTATTAGTTAGTGTAAATACTTGTTGAATTTAAATAAAAACAGTACTGAAACGATACTACAACTGGTCGTGACAACTAATACATGATTTAATCGATAGGACATGAACCTACGGTCTCATATGTATATTCTATTTATAGTGGTCTACGTCAACTCACTATTCTTGCTCGATCGGTTGGTTTGGACGTGTTCACTAAACACAAGTTGAGCATTATTTTCCCAAGAACCTTTTATTCGTGTTGCCTATTAATATGAACAATCTTATTCAAACAGTCACTTAATTTGATAGGTGACGTGACTCCAAATAAGCCTGAAAATAATTTATTTCTTTATTTTTATTTCAGTATTAAATATATTTAAATTTTAATCGAAATATATTAAAATAAATTAATTATTTCATATAGTTTTTAACTTTTATTTCAAAAAAAATAAAAATGTATGTTAAAAAAAGAAACATTTTAAATCATGTAGAAGACAAAAAAAACCATTCTAATCAAAACAATTATTAACTAAAAATTAAAAATGCTATTTTTAATTTGCAAAAATATTTACTTTAACTTAAATACTAGTGTATTCCATGTTTTTAAATATACTTGTATACTAAAATGTGTGATCAAATTTAAAACAATTGAATTGTTTAAATTCTTAAAAATTATGCTACTTCGATTTTCAATCAAATCAAATTTTATTAAATAGAAATTAAAAAAAAAATGTTTTCTTTTTGGAATAAATAAATAAAATTACCTAAAAAACCAAAAAACAAAAATATTAGCAATAAATTATATTTTTAGGATCAAAAAAAAAAAAATTTTCGTAATATCGTAAGTTCCGAATAAACTCAATGGATTTACGATATTAACTTTTCTCTCAATTTCAAATTCGAATAAAATATAATCGAAGTGCATATAAAATGTCCTGTTTTTATAATAATTTTAAATAATTCTAATTTTTATTCATTATTTTAATTAAATTAATTTTTATATCACAAAAAAAAGAAAATAAAAGTAAATAAATAACAACATTTGTGGCCTTTATTTAATAAAAAGAAAAACTAATAAAAATTTTCGTCATATCTTTTGGATGACATATTTTATTTTTTAAGATATTTTTTTTTTAGATTTAATTAAATATTTGTTTTTGCCAAAAAAAAAAAAATGTAATTTAAGAATTAAAAACGTACTATTTTTGTTGCCAAAAAAAAAAAATACAAAATTTGATCACACATTTCTAAATAACAAAAAAAATATATATATATATTCGTTTTTAATTTTTTGTTTTATTAAAATACATTTTCATAATTAAGCTTGAAATTAAAATAAGAAAATATTAAAAAAAAAATTATTAAAAATATAACAAAAAAAAAATGTGTTGCAATGTTTTTTTGAAATTGCATTTTAACATATCAAAACCTAGTTCTATATATTTAGCCCCAAAAAGTTAAAAATAAAAAAAAAACCCAAACATATAACAACAAACAGTTTTTAGTGCTTTAAAGAACTAAAAAGAAAAATAAAAACTAAGCACAATTTACATGTAAATATATATATATTAAAAAATTTTCGTGTTACATATTTCAATATTAAAAAAAAAAAAGAAAATTTATATTTAACATTATTTATAAAAGGAAGAACGAAGTTACTACGCTAAAAATTTAAAAACAAAAAAAAAAAAATATTTATATTATATAAATTTCATAAACGAACGTTCATGAATTTTATTCACACCTTTTTATGTAGAGGAAAAGTTAATATTGTAAAAGAAAAAAAAAACATTTTTAAAAACGAAAAAAATTTTAAAAAATCAAAAAAAAATTAAAAAAAACATTAAAAATAACAAAAAAAAAAAATTATATATTAATTAATTTAACGAATAAATTTTATTGTGTCTTAGTCCATGTTGTAACGAATTTAATGAAGAAAAAAAAAATAAAAAAATAAAAAAAAAAAATGAATAAGTTATTAAAAATTTTAAAAAAAAAAACACATGTATTCCAAAGATATTTAATTGAAAAGAAAACAATTAAAATAATTTTTTTTGAAGAAAGCTCTTGGAAAATGATCGAAAAAGCTTTTTTGCAAAATCATCTATATACATGTATATTTTTTTCTTGATATTTTGAACATTTTCCAAGCGTCTAAAAATATTCAAACAAATAAAATTATATTATTATATACAATTATATAAAAATAAAAAAAAAACATATTTAAGAATAATTTTTGATGAAGAAAGATATTTTTTGATTTTGTGGCGATATTAATTATATTAATTTTTATTTAGTTATTTTTTTTTTTTCAAAATGGTTTCGGAATTTTTTAAAATTTATATACATAAGATTATTATATACTTTTAGTTTTTGTTTTACTGTTTTTCAAATGTAAATAACATGTTTTTCTCCAAACAAATGAAATTAGTTTTATTAGAATAAAACCGAAGTGTTTCATTTAATAAAAACCCCTTTTTTTCCTTTTTAACCAAAATAAAACCCTTCACAACTTTCATTTCCTTTTTAGTTGCCTCTCCTAACAATGATAGGCTAAAATTATTAGGCTTACATTCTTTAGAAAAGCAACTTGAAATGGCTGATGTGATTTTTGTTCATCCAATTTTTACCACGTTTTTATTAACTCGTTTTCTTGTTGGTTTGTTTGTCCAGTAAACATTTTGCAATCGATTTTTAACTAACTTCCCGACTAGCTAAACATTTGAAACTTTTAGAATAGCTCAGAACACGATGACAATGCATTCTTTTAATACTTTTAGCCATCATTAAACAAAATTGAATTAATTTTCAGTAAATTTCGTTTTGTATGTAAAGTTTGTTCGGAAGAAAAATTTGAAAAAAGTATTTATTAATATTGGCAAGTTTATATGATTTAACAGAAAATTTAAAAATTTGGTATATAAAAAGTTTTTTTTATCTTGTAATTATTAATGCTGACATTGATGCTTCCTCTATTTTAGACAAAATGCACTTTTATTCAAACATTTGTTCCTTAAGATCCATGATGTTGTTTAAAATCAACTTTCCCTTTCCCTATTTCCCCAACACTAATGATGATAATATCACTTATACTACATTCGATGCTTCGTTTATTCGTTGCCTTATGATGCTTGCTTTAAACAGGAGGTGGAATCGTGTAATTCGATTGATAGTAAATCGTATCGAAAATACATTGCAATTCCTATGCTTTTTCGATACGATTTGATCGAAATCAAGATACACGATTCCACCCCCGATTTCGGAAGTGTTAACAAAATGAATTAGATTAATTAGTTTATAAATTCTAGGCAAATTTAATAATACCAAGATACTTTTCAAAAATCTTTCTTTTCGTCCCTTATATAATGTTGTTTAATCTTGATACGGTATTTTTACAAAATTACTTCAAAACCGAGTTTTTAACTTGATATCCTGTTTTATCCTTCTTAATACTGTTGGGTAATAGGTTGTCACCAATAGAATCATAGTGTAAGATTTCATAAAAATACTCGAAGTTGTAATCGGATTCAAATGATTTTTCGAAACAAAACTGTTCGTACATTTATCCAGTATCAAATTTAATTGAAATCGATCTATAAATAACGTTACAATACTCTGTAATTTAAAAACACAAAAACCAACATTCTTTTTTACAAACATTGCAAAAAATATTGAACATTGTCGGATACTGTTTGCCATAGACATTATTCACGTCATAATCGAAAAATCTAAACTTCTGCCCAATAAGAATTAAAAAACATGCATTTTAGTGTATTCAATTTTTTAATTTATATAATTTTTATGTATTTTATACACGTGGTTTATTATAAAAATAGAAAAAAATATAGATTTTTAAAAGAGAAAAAAAAATATCATTTGCTAAAATGTTGAATGACAAAATCAGAAACATTGGAATTATTCGATTTATAAACGCATTCCCCTGCTATCCAAGTTGACCAAACATTCAAATCATCTCCCAAAAAAACAAAATCAGCATCAGCTCCAAAAGCGAGTGAACCTTTTTTATTTTCTATACCTAAGCATTTAGCTGGATGTAAAGATGCTGTCTCAACAGCATAAACATTTGAGCAACCTACAAAAAATTTATTCTATAATTCTATAAAATATATTTTATTTAAATAATTGAAATTCTTACCAGTTGATTTTTTAAAAATACGCACACATTCATCCATTGGTGCAATACTACCGCATAATGTAGTTGTACCAGCAATATAAGCTTTTCCACATTGAACTTCAACATCAAATTGCCCAATATGATGAAAACCATCTTCGAGACCCATTGGCGAAATAGCATCGGTGACTAGAATTAAACCGTTCGGATGTGTTCTGTGTGCAATACGAAGTGCAGCCGGATGTGTATGTACACCGTCTGATATTATTCCAAAATACATAGTTTTATTTGATGGAATCTTTTCTGATGCGAGAAGTCCGACAAGACCTGGATCTCTATGATGAAACTAAAAAATAAACAATTTTTAAATATGTTAACATTTTATTTAATTTTAATTTATACAAACTGGTAGCATCGCATTAAATAAATGTGTTATTAAAATTGCACCATTTTGAACTGCCTTTTCTCCTTCACTTAAATCTGCCATCGAATGCCCTAACGATACTGTAATTCCCTTTTCAATTAATTTTTTAATTACTTCCGATGAATGATCTTTTTCTGGTGCTAAAGTTACAATTTGTACATTTTCAAGTGAACCATAAGTAGCTATTAAAGTATCCATGCCCTGAAATTATTTGGAAACAGAATTATATTTTTCTATTTATTTAAATCTTTAGTTTTTCTTACATTTTCTAAATCCTTAATACAATTTACAGGATGTGCTCCTTTTTTACATGGATTAATAAATGGTCCTTCAAGATGAACACCCAATATTGTTGCTCCATTAATATTTCCTTGACATTTTTTAATTTTTGGAAGAACAGCATGATATGTTTCGGATGGTGAAGTTACTAATGTTGGACAAAATGAAGTAACTCCATGGGCTAAGAGTTCTTTGGCTACTTTACAAACACCCTTTTCAACAGAATCAACATCATAGGAGAAGTCTACTCCATATCCTCCTAAAAAATAATAAAAATTTAGTAATTTTTTCAAGATTATTGAAAATACTTTTTACAACAAAACAAAAGATAAATTCGAAAAAAAAAATTGATAAGATTGGTACTTGAAAAACAGAAGATGATAATTTTTATCAAATTTTGAATTGAACTTTTTCAACTTTATAAAATTCTCATTTCTACCGAAATTGAGAAGAATTTACGAATACGCACCATTTATTTGGAGGTCAATGAACCCAGGAACTATAAATGCATTTCTACAATCAATTTGGACATCAGCATGTGTTTGTTCCTCGAAAAATACTTTCTCCGGATTAATAATAATTCCATTTCGTACCCAAATATCGTCCGTAATCACTTTATGATCTCGTATTATCCGGCAATTTCGAAATTGAATTAATTTATTCGTTTCCATTTTGATAGTGGACTCTTGTGATATATGTTTACAGTGGAATTTTGAAGGCACTACAAACTCCGGCTTGCACTCACACATTTAAACGAAAAATTTAATAATATTGTTTTTTTTTCTTTTAATAAAAAAAACACTTTGTTTTTTGGAGACTACAAATTTTTAGTCGACATGCTACTTAATCGAAAATCCGCAAGCAAATGATTAACAGAGAAAAAAGTCCCATATAACGAAAACAGCTGATTTTATGATTTAAGAGAAAAATTTATATTTAAGAGAAAAATAGATAGTTGGCACAAAATTTTGAAAACGCAACAATTTCACATTTTTTTTGTTCACAAATTTTGTTTTTTGACAAACAATTTTGCTGTTTTTGTAAAAATAAAATTACCTAAACCGATTGATTTTATTATAATTTTTGTTTTTTAAATTAACCGCCATTAAAAATTTTATTATCCTGCATTGCCGTCACACCTTTGAAATATTTAAACCCAACCCTGCATATGAACTGCATTGTCGTCGTTAGTTCAGTCATTTTGTCATTCATTTTTTCGTGGGTTTGAAAATTCGTAAAGTTCTGGAACAAAAACCGTGAAAATGGTAAATTTTATTAAAATTATTAAAATATTATCTATTTTCCTTTAATTTGACAATATCTTAAGATACTTCTTTGTTATTTTATAATTTTCATTTGGATTTGTGTTAATTTAATGCAAATCCATTGCCGGGTGTTTTTCTGGTACACACACGTGAAAATTTGTTTTATTTTCTCTCCACGCTTCTAACTGGAAAACCTTTTACCCGTATCTGATTTATAATTTTGGAAAATTGCCTTTTCCATTAATTAAATTAAAGTAAATTCACTAAAAAAAAATCCATAAAAAAGAATGCTATTAAAACATGACTCATAAACTGAGGTTATGGTAAAGAAAATCTTGAATGAAGGAAAATGGAAATGAAAAAAAAATTTTTCTTATAACTCATTTCTTATTTGAATTTTTTAGGAGATGTCTTTAAACCCCGTACGTATTCTCAAGAATGAGGCACAAGAAGAAAAAGCTGAAATTGCTCGTTTATCATCGTTTATTGGTGCTATAGCAATTGGTGATCTCGTTAAGAGCACACTTGGCCCAAAAGGTATGGACAAAATTTTGGTATCACATGGTCGAAATGCTGGAATGGTTCAAGTTACAAATGATGGTGCCACAATTTTGAAATCAGTTGGTGTTGATAATCCGGCTGCGAAAATTCTTGTTGATATGTCGAGAGTACAAGATGATGAGGTTGGTGATGGAACAACATCGGTTACAGTTCTAGCTGCCGAATTATTACGTGAAGCCGAGAAACTAATCGAACAAAAAATGCATCCACAAACAATTATTGCCGGTTGGAGAATGGCAACAGCTGTTGCTCGTGATGCTTTAACTGCTTTCGCACAAGATAATTCTGCAGACAGTGAAAAGTTTAAAGAAGATTTAATGAATATTGCACGGACTACATTGAGTTCAAAAATATTATGCCAGCATAAAGAATTTTTCGCGAAGTTAGCTGTCGATGCTGTTCTTAGGTTAAAGGGTTCTGGTGAATTGAATGCAATTCAAATTATCAAGAAAACTGGTGGTACATTAGAAGATTCATTCTTGGATGAAGGTTTCCTCCTTGATAAGAAACCTGGTTTGTATCAACCAAAACGTGTAGAGAATGCAAAAATCTTAATTGCAAATACTCCAATGGACACAGATAAAATAAAAGTATTTGGAGGTCATATTAAAGTGGATTCAATGGCAAAAATTGCTGATCTCGAATTAGCAGAAAAGGAAAAAATGCGTGATAAAGTACAAAAAATTTTGACTCACAATTGTAATGTCTTTATTAATCGGCAATTAATTTATAACTATCCTGAACAATTATTCGCTGATGCTGGCGTTATGGCGATTGAACATGCTGACTTTGATGGAATTGAACGTCTTGCATTAGTCACGGGCGGTGAAATTGTTTCTACTTTTGATAATCCTTCCCTTATAAAATTAGGGCATTGTGATGTTATTGAACAGGTATGAAATTTTAATTAATTATATTTTTCATTTATATTAATATTTATAATTTTTTTTTTGAAGATTATGATCGGAGAAGATATTCTTCTTAGATTTAGTGGTGTTAAATTGGGTGAAGCTTGTACAATTGTTATTCGTGGAGCAACTCAACAAATCATTGATGAAGCAGATCGTTCAATTCATGATGCTCTTTGTGTTTTAGCTGCTACAGTTAAAGAAACTCGTATTATTTATGGTGGTGGAAGCAGTGAAGCTTTAATGGCTTGTGCAGTATTCAAAAAAGCTGCAGAAACTCCAGGAAAAGAAGCTATTGCAATGGAAGCTTTTGCACGTAAGTAAAAAAAAAAAATTTTAAAAAGAAATATTAATATTAAATTTTGTACTATTTATGTAGGAGCCCTATTACAACTTCCAACTGCAATTGCCGATAATGCCGGGTATGATTCTTCTCAGTTAGTCTCAGAGTTACGAGCTGCTCATTCTCAAGGTAAAACTACATTCGGCTTGGATATGGATCAAGGAAAACTCGCCTGTATGAAGGAATTAGGAATCACAGAATCTTTTGCTGTTAAACGTCAAGTTCTTTTATCAGCCATCGAAGCAGCCGAAATGATATTACGTGTAGATAATATCATTAAATGTGCACCAAGGAGACGTGTTCCAGACCGTGGTTATTGTTAGGAGACGTATTATTTATCGTACTTTGTCTTCATATTTTACCATAAACAGTTCTTTTTTTTTGCAAATTTCACTGAAAATTTTTTAAAACACTAATATTTTTCATTAAAAATATTTACTTAACATAAAAATGTGAGTTTTTTTATTTCTCTTATTGATTTCGGTACACGAATGGGGAAAAAAAGGCATTTGAATATTATTTGAAAACAATGATCTTAAAGATCGGTTAGCACTAAGGTTTAAAATTTTATAGAAGGAAAGTCATGTCAAGCTAGCGGGGGCCGTTGGTACCTATACAGTGGGACTAAATAATTAAATTTTACAAAAATATTTGAAAAACAAAATAGCGACACAAAAACATTTTAAAAATCGAGCAAAAAAAAAATTTACTTCGGCTTCGATTTGGTCCGTTTCGGTTGCGATTCGGTCAGTTTCGGTTCAACTGAGAATGGAACATTGAACAAAGGGTCTTACAATCCTGGTTGTTTTTTCTGAAAAAATGAAAAAAAATTTGAAAATGAACAAGAACACCAACGCTGAAACACATGAAATGCATAATTTCAATTCTAATCCGTGACTTCAAGTAAAATTTCAATTTTTGTGAGGGTTTATATGAGATCTCCCAAAATGAAAAAAAATTTTCTAAATCATTTCATGAAAAAAATATATTTCAAAATTTAATTTTAATTTTAATAATTCCAATAAAAATATGATATTCTGTCATGGGGACAAAATGTTCACAAAACTTTGAGCTTGTTTTTTTAATAATAATCTTTTTAAAATTTCAATTAAATTGCGTATACTTTTTTTTTAATAAATACAAAAAGAAAACTAATGATTTGTTAATATTGTAATTTGCGCTATAAAAAACCTAATAATGTATTTCGCAAATTCATTTTTATCTAATAGTTGAAAAATTCGTTTAACAGATTGTACAATCCATTTCGCCATGTTTTGGTACACAATCTAGAACCATTGCCACTGCTTTTGCCATATATGTCATGGTGCCGTAACTACCGCTTGGCGCACTAATTAAAATAATCAAAATATACCTATGTAGAAAACAATGTATATAAAATACCTATCGTATAAATGTTGACAAATGTAAGCAGCTCCACCACATAATAACATTCCCGATGGTGTTGTATCTTTACCATCTTTAGATTTGGCACAACACAGGGTTGCATCACCCTGAACTTTTCGCTGATCGTCTAAGAACAATTGATTCGCCCTATGTACTAAGTGCTCAACACAAATAACACCACCTAAGGATGGAACCATATTGTGCTCAGTTACTAAAGTTAATACCATAAGAGCTTCAACAACCAATTGACGATATTCAGGTTGTGGTATAGTATTTAAAGCTGTTTCAACTTCAAGTGCAAATTTCAATTCTCCGGGTGTCATTTCTTGTGTAAGACTTTGCGGTAAAACATGTCCTTCTATTGCTATTCCTTGACACTAAGAGCAATTTAAAATAACAATATTTCTGTTATTATATAAGAGAAATAAAATAATAACAAACCTTTTCAAGAACAGTCCAAACTCTTGAATAGAAATCTCGAGGAACTCGATTGAGTGCACCATCTAACCGTCGACGACGTAGCCATTGTCCTTGCCTATCATCAATAGCTGATATACGGTCATCATTTGTTTCTGGTTCTCCCAGACCAATTTGACTTTTCTTACTTACACGACTTGATTTACAGCTAACAATGGAGAAGTTTCCACGAGCGACTAAAACAGTTCGTATTAACAAGCTTAATAAATAAATAAAAAACCCATAATTAAATTACCACTGCTAACAGCAAACTCTTTTCCACTAAGAATATGATATAATAAATTCTTCATTTCAAATGGTGATAAATTTAGAAGATGTTCAGATGCTTGTTCACCATCACAATTAAGTGTTCGCGATAGTTCTTTGGCCATTACTTGAATTATAAGACCAACACGTAAACGTAACATTTCATGGAAAAGCTGCGGTTCAGTACGAATGAACATTGCCAAATATACCATTAATTCTTGTGTTAGCATAGCTGTACTTTCATCATCTCCATAAACCTAAAACAATTGGAAATTAATTTTTCATAGAATTATGAAAAATAATCAATATTTCTTACTCTATGAATTAATTGTCTAAGTTCAGTCTCCGGAAGTGGTGCTGTGATTGTAGATTCATGACTTGGTGGCATACCAACAGTAATCTAATACAAAAAAAAAAATATGTATAAAATGATTTATATTTAATTAATGAAAATAAAAATCATACTTGTTTTTGTCGAACCAAAAGATCTGTAATTGCTTTAGCTAAATCTTCAACACGTTTTCCTAACATACCAGCTGTATGTCGAACAAGACCCCATAATTTTTGTTGGCAAGCTTTTTCATAGAGTCCTTTTAGTAGAACACGAACAGTTACAACTCGTCCATCTTCTAGCATTCCTTCAGATTGAGAAGAATTACTATCATTATATTTCCTAGCTATAATATCATCATCATCATCATCAGATGGTTCTAATTCTGCATAAGCCATCATTGCAGTAATATAAATTAGTATATATATATATATAAACAGCCAAAGCATTATATTCCCATTAAATTAAATGAATGGGATGATCATGGCAAAAATAAATAGAAATAAAAAGCGACAAAATATGTTAAAAATGATTATGGATTATTAATATTTATAAATTTTTGTTTGTATAAAATTTATTTAAGCTAAATTACGAGTATTTTCTAATTTTAAAAAAAAAACACACACGCACAACTTAAAACTAAACGTTTAAAACGAAATTAACAATATTTCATATAATAACGAAATTTATTATTATATATTGCCCTATGGTAGAAGTACTATCAGAAGATATATTAGCATACTACATTTGTAACACATCGAAATAACCATTGTAGAAAGGTTTATAGTTGCGTAGAGAATCAAAAGTTATATCGATACCTGAATGTCCGTCCGTTCGTCCTTCCAAGATAACTCAAAAACGCGTTATTCGATTTTGATGAAATTTATAATGTGAGTTGGTTATTCCTTAACTTGGTTTGGTATTGCATTTCAGCAAAATCGATAAAGGGGGAGCGAAGTTATTAAACAAAAACCAGGGTGACCAGAAATTTTTGTAGTTTTTTTGCTTATGGTCTTTCGGATTTAATTTGAAAATTTTTGGAGCAATTTTGTTTAAATTATTTACATGGTTTGACTACATAAGTAGGCAATACAATGTTAAATTTCAGTGATATCGGTCCAAGGATAGTGGAGAAAGAAATAGTCGTAGAGGAAAATAAGACTGTTCATTAAGTTTTTCCGAAAACTAATATACCGATTTCAATAAAATTTGCAAAATATATTTATGGTATTAGGCCCCAGCCTACCTGTGAATTAGAAGAATTAGAGCGGATTTGAAGAAGACGAAACAAAGTTATGGAGGAAAAACCTTGAAATATTAGTAGTCTTGATCCTTTTTTCGCAGACTTAATTCATTGACCTATAGATTTATCAACTACGAATCCCATTTCTACCATAGGGCATCAAAAAATCGGCTATTTTACGATTTTACGTTACTATATGTTTTTAATTACTTTTTAACATTTCAAAAAAAAAAAAAAAAATGGGGTTTCCTTTTTATAACAAAATAAAAACTAAAATTAGTTACATTGATCCAATAAGAGTTTGTGTTGGGTTTTTAATGAAACGATATCGTGTACAGAGATTTTATTTATATGTAAAATTGTATATTTTTATAACTTACCCTTCGGATTCGCTTTGTTTTTCATGCCTAATCCAGCTGGATTTTGTATATTTATATTTTTGAATAGAGAAAATATTTTAAATGTTTTATAAATTTTGTTTAAATACAAAATTACGACAAATATAAGTGAAAAAAAAAATTGTAAATTCAATAATATTATTAGGATAAATCATAAGAATGTATCCGAAATCATAAGTTTGTTGCAGAATTTTTTTTTGGTTATGAATAACTCATGCCATGCAATGGAAAATGAATATCCAGACGGACCCAATTGTTCGTTGATGTACGTATTTTCCTTTTTACATCTCAATTTAGATCATGTTTCGTAGATAATATATCTTAATAAATATTGTAAAACAAAATACACCTAAGTTCTGTTTTAACACGAATTATTTGTTGATTTTGTAAATTTGGAAACAATATTTTAATTTTCCATATAGATGTACCCAATTCTGCTACACAAGTATTCTTCGAAATGGTATCTATAGTGTAAAACCTGAATTAGGTGTATTTACTTTGTATCCTTTTGATTGAATTTAGATTTCAATTTTAATCTCATTTTTAAAATGCCAATTAAAGAAATGACTAGCGGGGCCCGCCTGTAAATTGATGCTAAATGGTTTTGTAACTTTATTCATTTTTTTTTCTGTTTTGTTAACAGATCAATTAATTATCATCAATTTATATAAAATAATTGCTTTTGAATTAATTCAAATATTCAGCGATATTAATAAGACTGTATTCTAAATGTTAGGGAATATTAGTTCTTAATTAAGTTGAATTTTTTAAAATTCAATCAAACAAAACTGATATGTTTTTGATTTGGATTAAATGATTGTTGTACAGATTAACGAATTAACATTAGTACAACAGAATACAAAACAAATTACAGGAAAAACAAAATTAAATGAAAATTTTAACTCACTAAAAGTCCTAAACATGCTTTAAAAATGCACTCAAAAATACTATATTTTATTTAATTAATAAGTTTTAAATTTTCAATTAAAAAATTACTCGTTTATAATTAATAAACAATAAAACAAGGGCCTATGTTTTATTGTTTGAAATAAAATTCTATTTAAAAATATAAAATATTTTACACTAACCTGTATTAAAATCCAATCCTTGTGTATCAACTAAATACTGTAAAATATCTCCTTGTTCCTCAAGACTTTCAGTTTCTCGAAGCATTGCAATCAATTCCTCAACTTCTGTATCAGCAAAATTAGTTTCGGCACGATGACGTTGAATTAGTATTTTTGGTACTAAATTTTTTTTTTTTGTATATTATTCAAAAATAATGTGTTGGAAACAAAAAACAAAAGAAAAATAAAACATAAATAAATAAATAAATAAGAAAAATTAAAGAAATTAAATTAAATAAAAGTATAAAAAAAATACTAAAAAAATGTCTTCTTTAAAAAGAAAATGTAAGATAAACGTAAAAATACTGCCAAATCTAGCTAAGATAACCGAGATCAAATCCTTAGATGTAATCCTTGTAATCCTTTATGATACAATTCAATACAATTCAATTCTTTGATCTCGAAAATCTTTGATTGGTCGACAAAACAGTAAGTAGTTACACTGACATTAAAAAGAATAATAATCAAATTTGTGTATAAATATTGTATAAGTATTCATAAAAGAAAAGAAAAAAAATACCAAACTTACTATCAAGATTAGTTCCTGTTCGAATAGGAACAAAAGGTTCTTCTATATGTTCATTTGGTGAATGCTCTAAACTTTCAGATGGTGAATGTTCTGGAGTTGTTGCGAAAAAATTCATCGGTAAATGATTTGGTTGTAGCCATGGTGGTGGAACAACCGATGATAAACGTCTTTCATTCGATACATGTGTTTCCATACCAAGAGTATCAGCTTTAAATATAATTAATCTTAATTATCTCTTATTATATTGTATATATATAACAAATTTGTGTATTGAACTTACAATCAACATTAATCGATCGTGTCTTTTTAATAGCACCTTTACATGACATACGTCTTCTTAAATGGCGTGGACGATTACCAGCTGCACGAAGATTTAATGTATTCTTTTGACTAAATGATCCTAAAAGATGTTCTTCTAAATATATTTGTACATCGGGATGTAAACGATCTGGATAACCATCTTCTTGACTTCCTAAGAAGCTTAAATCAGTTATAGCTGATGTATTTAAGAAATCTCCTAAATTTCCGAGCATAACACGAGTACCATTAATATAACCGGATTTTAATTTTCTCATTGTTTGTATCATCGCAAGAGGGATTTTATTTTGATCTAGATTTAAATAAGAAATATTCTTGTAAAAATTTTTGTTTAAAACTAAATCCAATAAAATCAATTGTTTTGAAGCGTTTTAAACAAAGATGGTGTTATATATATATAGATACATATTCTAGAACAAATTTTCATGATGAATTTTTGAAAACTCTTTTAAAAATGTGCACCTAAGGTAATAATGATCAATTCTGTATCATAATTGAGAGCCATTCTTGCGTCTTATTTCAAAAAAGATTTCGAAGATTTCATGACGAAAATTTGTATTAATGTAGAAATCTATATATTTAACATCATCTTTGATTTCAGATAAATCGGACATAAGCAAAAAAAGCATATTATGTTTTTGTTTTTAGTTAATAAATAAGATTTATGAATGATAGAATGGAAATAAAAGGACAAATTGCATGCATTTGTTCATTTCAAAAGGATTACATAATTACGAAAAGGGGGTCTGTTAGTTCTATTGGTGATAATATTATCTAGCTTTGAAGAATACTATTCAAATTAGTTATAGACAAAGTAATAAAGAATATGAAGGGAAAATATATAAAGAAATAATTACTGAAAGAAAAACTTTAAGTTTTCCATAAAAAGATTTTTAAATAATCTCAATAAAAGTTCAACTCTCTGGATTTAATAACATTTAATTAATTTACCTTATATTAAACTTGAAATTTTCAAATAATTTTTTTTTTAAAATTGTATTTCTTAAAAATCCGTTCAGACCCCCTAAAAAAACGACACTAATAGCATTTAACTGAATTCCAAAGCAAAATTGTGTATTTATTGATTTTTAAAGCGAAAAACAAGAAAAAAAACATTGAATTCATTAAATTTAAATAAAAGTTTATGAAGAAAAATAAAATCCTTTTTTTAAATAATACTACCTCCGTCCGAAAATATGATATATACGTATACGGTCCCTGAATTTTCCCCAAGATTTCCTATGAATACATTCATATAGTTTGATAACCATCCTTGATTTATTTCAAATCGTAATAGGAATTTTCTCCTTCAGTCAACATAGTTTGGCCTTTGTTTAGTTGCATTCAAAATTTTGCAATATACGAGTACCATTAAGTAGGTCTACAGATTGATCAGTCATGACTGTCAGTCGTGCTTGATAGAAAGCTAACGAAAATTTTGAATACCTATTGAATTTGATTGACAAACCATCAGTTTTTACATTCATGCTGATCAGTTTTCTCTCAGTTGTTCAAGAGCTGATGGAAAACTGATCAATGTAAGACCTACTTTATGTTGATTAGTTGGTTTAGCTTGTTTTTTTGAGTTTTTTCTTTGCAATACAACCAAATTTTTGGAAATATCGTATTTTCCTTAAACTTGTTTATCATCAAATTTAAAAAATAAGATTATTTAATTACAATTTTTACTTTATTATTCATTAATCTTGATTTTTTTTTTAAATGTAATACCATATTTTCGGATGAAGGAAGTAATATATTAGCCGTATTTCTTTACCGATGTAAATTGTGGTGTATTGTTGTATCGATTGTAAGACTAGGTTGTCTTTTTTTGTATAGAAATTACCAAATCATACAACGATACAACAAATACACTACGTTTTACAAACGGTAAGGGAATACCCATATTGAAAATAGGCAATGTATAATAAGCAATTAATACTAATTACCTAAAAGATAATGAGTTGCCATTAAAGTAATTGTTGGCCTTCCTAACATATGACGCCAGTTGTTCGTTAAAAAGGCCAAATTAGTTGTAAAATTGCTGGCTAATAAATCTGGATCACGAGTAGTGTAGTATTCTTCGAAGTCAAAATTCTGGATAGTTTTTTTTGTTTTGGATTTATTTTTAGGTTTTGTTTTAATAAATACTTAGTATTTTTATAAATTTTTATTTAATTCCTATTCAAATATGTTTGATATGTGGGAGAATGATTACAATCAAAAAAAATTATATAGAACTAATGAAAGAACAGCACGCAAAAGAACAAATCTAAATAAAAATTAAATATATTAACAAAAAGAAAACACTTGCTGTTATTTACTAAATCAATTCTAATGTTCGATTATAAATTCATTCTTCAAGAAAAACAAAAACTAAGTCTTTTTTCTTCAAAATTGGGAGATTTTTATTGAAATGAAAACAATGATGAAAATTTTATATCGCTTTGCAAAATCTTAGCATACCTTCACCAATAATTATTTATGGTAAGCATATTTTTCTTCCGATTTTTTAAAAAAAAAAATAAGAATTCTTGTTTCAAGTTTTTCGATATCTAAATTTTAATATATGAGGAGCGTTATTTCCAATTCTTGCTTAAATCCAATTCTAGATATCATTCCCAATGTAAAAAGGGACGCACAATACAATAGTTTCTAATGATAAACAGCGAAAAGTATTGAATTTACATTTTTTAAAATATACGACAAATCAGTGTGAAGTCAAAAATATTGTCTAACTAAGGGTGTCCAACCTTTTCGTTTCCCTGGGCCGCATTGGAAGAAGACATGGTGTTTTGGGCCACAAGTATATTACTATGTATAAATCCATATCATAAAATGAATGTGATATTTGGCATTGAAGTTGAGAAACTAAAACGTCAATATCTGGTTCGATTGACGTGGTTGCAATTCTCAGGCAATTCTCAAGGTGTTCATCCAACAAGTTGGTTCTAATTTTACACTTAGTATTTTTCATTCTTCACTTAAGCCATCAGGTGGTAAACAACAGAACAGTGTAGCTAAGCGAGCAACGCAAACAGAAAGAGAATTTACTACATAACGAAAGAGCTTTCTGTTCTGGTCCTGTTTCTGTTTTTTGTCACTTGGCAGCTTTAGCACGAGAGCGCAAACACACAAATCATTTCTCAGAAAAATGAACATGCTTCAGTAACTTTGAATATTTTCGGACCGCATTGATACTTCCCTTGGGCCGCGTGTCGCGGGTTGGGCAGCCTTGGTTTAAACAAATAAATAAAATACTTATCAACACGTTATTATTTGTGTCTATTAGATGGGAAAACGAGTCTACTCCATTAAAAAAAAACATATAGTAACTTAAAATCGGGCTATAGCTGATATTTTGATGCCCTATGGTAGAAATGGGACAGAAAAACTGTCAAAATTAGCAGTATTTGAAGGTTTTTTCTTAATAACTTTGTTTCTTCTTTTCTCCAATTTGCAGGTAACCTAGACCCTGATAGGATAAGTCTAATCTGTAAAATTTATTCAAATTGGTGTATTAGTTTTTAAAATACATTAAAAAAAAACTTTATAAAGAGGTTTAATTTCTCCTAGGATTATTTCTTTCTCCACTATCCTTCTGGTAGTACCTACCATAAGGCATTAAAACGATTAGCTATTGTTTTAGATTCTCAATTCTTAAACCATGAAAACAACTCGAAATCCTATAAATTTATTTGAAATATGAATATTTCAATCAAAATAGTTTTATTCCTTCCTTGAAAACCTAAGAAAGTATATTCCACTGTATTTACAAAACAGTTATATTCTTACCACACGTAGTTAAGATTACGGACGAAGGAAAGTCCCTAATAGTAATATATGAACTCCATAACGATTAGGATACGTTTAGTCAGGAAATGTAAAATCCATTGAATTGATGTTCTTACTAGCCTGCTATTCGTACATGTTTTTGTTAATTATAATAAAATTAAAAAGAATAAGTCATTTTCAATTTTTCACAATTAAAAAATGTTTTGATTTCATAATTTAATTTAATTTTCCCACAAACTCCAGATAGTTTTTATTTAAATAGAGAAGAAAGGATATTTTCAAGATTAGTCTATTTCAATTCTAGTTTATTACTTTCACTAAAGGAGAGTTTAACTCCAAGAGGTGAGGCTTATAACTACTCTAGTTCAAATTAAAAATTTCAATTATATTAAAAACAGATAATATTAATTAAATTCAACTTAAAGAATATTGATTTTGGGATTGTAATTTAGAATATTATAATATAAAATGGCAGGTTACTTAAAGCATTTGCTAATGCAACAATTTTTGGTATATCTCTCTGAATCATCTCGAAAATGGAATAAACTGGCTTCGCATCTAATTGAAAAATTTCTGACAAATAGATTATTTTGTATTCAAGAATAAGACAAGATATCTTTTTCCATTTTAATTTCCAAAACTGTTATCCATTAATTTTATTCAGAAACAATTTTTGATTGTTAAATAAAATTATTAAACCTCACAAATGTTTATAGTTTTTGAAATTCTGCTCCTCATATAAAAAAAATAGTTAACAAAAAATATGTGAATTTATAAAACAAAAAAAGAATCTAATAAAATTGTATGAAACAAGAATAGGAATAAAATTATTTTGGGTATTCATTTTTTCAGGAGTAAGAAAACAAACAACCAAAAAAAAAAGGATAATCAAAAACTAATATTAAGAAAAAAAAAAAGTCGGAAAAAATAGAAAAATAAATTATAAAAACTAATAATACAAGTACAACCGACCTAGATGAAAATTTTTCAAGACCAAAGTGACCAGTGGCCGTCCAAGTAAATTCTGCCATGCTGACTTCAAGAAATTTATTTCTCCTTTTAAAATGTCGATCATAAGTTCGTTATCAGATGCAATGTAAAAACGGGTCAAGTCCATAAACTAATTTTATATAATATAAGAACTTAAAGAAAAAACTTGTTTCTAACCCTTTTTTTTAAATGTTAACTCATATAATAATTTCAAAAAAGATTTTGCTAATTGTAAATTTTCTCCCACCAATTTTTGAAAAAAATGATAATAAATATAATATTTATTTTATTTAAAACGAATTTACCTGTGGTGTGAATGCAAAAATTCGATCCTTTAACGAATACAATTTACTTGTACTCAGTATACCAACATCACGGGATTTACGACCACTTAATCCTAATTTACGATTTCTTCCTAAATACGTATACAAATGGCTAAGAACACGAGCAGGTTGAACTTCGATTGGAGCAACATCAGCTATTGTTTGAACAACTAAATCATGTTCAGCTAATTTATCACGTATTTCATTATCTTCAGCAATAATTACGACTTGTACAACAACATCGGGTTTCTTTTGAGCACCTAGACGTCGATTTAATGGATCCAATTCTCCAACAGCAAGGAATCCCTAAAAAATTTATATTTGAATTAATTTAGAAGAAAAATTATTTAGAATTTTTAAATTTTACTTCTTGTAAAAGTTTCCCTAATATATAAAGAGACTGTCCCCATAAAAATGGACAACGTCCTACTACTTCTCGAGGTTGTGAACCAGGTTTTTGATATTCACCTGCAACTGAATCTTGTGGAACCGCATAACTTTCAGGAACTAAAGATATTCCATCTTCACCACGAACTAAGATTTCCTATTCACAAAAGTAAATTAAAATTTGATTGTTTATTAATTTATCATTTACAAACTTCTAATTTGCCCAAATATTCCGAGACAGCATTTTTATCGTTTTGAAATGAATTGAATAAAATCAAATATGCAAAGAATAATGGCCATTCACATTCAATATTTTCAAACATTCTTAATTCCCATGGTTCGTAGTATAAACGAGTTGGATCTTCGCGTGGAGTACGAAAACCATCTCTTAAAAATCTTTTACATCCATATTTCCCTTGTAAACGAGTAACAATCGCATCTTTTGTAGCCGTAATTAATTGCGGATCATCAACAGCAAACGCTGGAAATCCGATAATTGATAAAATGCCAGAATCTAATTCTTTACTATTTGATTCTCTTGGCAACATTGATTGAAGAACCGCTTGACATTTATGAGCTTCATCCGCTAAGACATGTATAACACTTGCTGGCCCACCGCGAGCTCCAAAAAGATCTAATTCATTCATTGCTTCGAGAGCAGCTTTTGCCATTCCAATGGAACTCGCATTTAACTCTGGTAATCCATGATTTGTTTTATCTCCACGTTCCCAAATACCATAATCCTAATTTAAAACATTATTTACTAATTGGCTGGGTTATTTAAAAATATGGTAATTACTGGAATACAATACGCAGATTCAATATAAAATACTAAATTCTGAATAAAAGAGACTTCATCCAATGAAAAGACAATTTGAAGACCAGAAGCAGTCATTTGTGCCAAAACAAGTAAATATAATGAAATTGCATCAATCTAATTAAAAAGTTATTTAAATAATATAAATTTTGTTTATTTAAAAAAATATATATCCTGACTTGTAGATGTCCCCATTCCATATCTCCAACGACAACCTGACCATTTTTACTTGAAAATTTCGCATGTATTGAATCCAATGGATTTTGTGTGATTTTAAATTTTTCTACTTTATCTTTTTGTTGCATCATAGCCATTAAAAGGCCACGCATTAATTTCACACAACTCTGTTCTAATTCATAAGCTTTAGCGCGATCTTCATCTTGATCAGCGATTTTCTTGTATGCCATGGAAAGGCCCCAAACAGCCAAAATACAATAAACGTTATCACGAATCCAGGCATGAGAATTTGTTGGACTAGCTGGAAATAGCCCAGTAACGGGTTCTTGATGTGCCATTATCAAACGATGAACAATACGTTGATAATAGTCCAAACGGACTCCTGAATTACTACGACTTCGCATAATTTTTAATCTAATTTAATTACCGCGCACTGACAAAATTCTAATTTAAATTTTAATGATTTCTTGTCAGTTATTCAATAAGTCTTTTTTTTATACAATATTATTATTTAATAAAACATTATTTTAAAAATGAAAAATAACCAATTAATTATGAAAATCTGAGATTTCTTTGAAGAAAATCTCAAAATTTTCTTCGCACACACCAAAAGAAAGTCACGTCAATGTCAGTTCAATCAGCGAGTTCAAAAGAATCGAAAATATCTGCAGATGGCTCTGTAATAAATTTTAAAAATATCTTCCTGTTTTATTTTATAAGTATTTTTATAATTTATAATTAGCATCAAGCACCAAACACCATATTAACAAATGATTGAAGTTGACAATATTTTTAAAAATAATTATTCAAATCTACTTTTTCTTTTTAAACAATTCACTTTCCCTTTCATTATTAGAAAACACATTAAATACATGTTTTATAAAAATCCGTTATATTTAATCAAAAAAAGAAATCGAAAACGCATAGTTATATAAGTAAAACACAATAGTTGTAAACAAATAATACCAATGTACGGTAATTATTTTTGAAGAATTTTATTTCATAAAATTAGAAAAGTGTAATTTAACAATTTTGTTTTTATTGTTGACATCAAAAAAAGAATTTCTAAATCTATATATAGATGGCAGTAAGATAACTGGAATGGAATTTTGTATTTCGATCCAACTGAATTTTCGATTCGATTTAATATTCGATCTGAATTCTTTTTGGCATCGTGTAAAATTATCATATCATAAATTAGTGTGGCTGTTGAGAATTCCATGCAAATGGTATAAATTTTCAAATTGCCCGATGAAATTTTATGAAATTTTGACAGCTGATAGTTTTTTTGTTAAAAACATTAATTTAAAATGTTTGTGTTTTAGATTTGTTTTTAGTTTTGGATTATTTTTAAATTAATATTTAACAATAAATATTGAAATTGTTGGTCTCAGTGAAAGAAAATATCTTCAAGTGTCTTCGGTCCTAAATTTTGTGGCGTTTTTTTTATTTTGTTATAATGATAATTTTCACTTCGCTTAGAGCATATTATTTGGTTGTAATTTCATGAAAATCTTGATAATTTTTTTTGGTTTTTTTACCATTTACCAAAAGTATGTAACGATTTCATTGTCATTTACCTCTTCATTTTTATTTCAAAATATAAAATTTATTGATTAGTTATGATTTCTTATTAATTAGAAGCAATATTATTGCCAATAATAAATACGGATTTTTTTTAATATTATTTTTGACTCTTCCCCTACAATAGGCATAAAGTTTTGTGATGCTACAAAAATACGACCCCAAACAATCTGTTACTTCGTTTACATGGCGATTTCAGAATTGACTTGAGATCGCCTTGAAATTCAACCCGAGTTTTTTATCTTTACCGGATTGAAAAATTGACTTGAAATCGACTTCAAATCAACGTCAATTTCATAGCGCCGCCAATAGGTTATGTTTCATACTCTATTTTAAATTTTCAATTCGATTTGAAGTCGATCTGGGTTTACATGCAAATCTCAAGTCGATCAGAAAAATGTTTGTGATCGGATTGACTCAAGTCGATTTGAAGTCGATCTGAGTATACATGCACGATATTCGGATTGAAGTCGACTTCAATCCGGTCATGTAAACGAAGTAATTGCCAATCAAATTTTTTTTTTTTAGGTTATGTTTCCCCTCTTTTCATACTCGAAGTCGATCTGGGTTTACATGCAATTTTCAAGTCGATCAGAAAAATTTTTGTGATCGGATTGACTCAAGTCGATTTGAAGTCGATCTGGGTATACATGCACGATATTCGGATTGAAGTTGACTTCAATCCGGTCATGTAAACGAAGTATGTGTGTATAATAAATTGCCACTTATTTCGAGCTCTTTTCAGAATCAAGACGTGTTTTAGATTTCGTTTGTGTGAAAAATTTTCAAAATAGAATATATAGTTTTTTTTTTTGTATAAAACCTATTCTGTATTTACTATGGGAAAAGGAATGCATTGGGGTGTTAAGTGTGAAGTATTGTCTTGCCGGTTAAGAAAACGAGACTCACCTTCCTCAAAGTTTTTTAAATTTCCAACTAAAGGATCAGATTTATTTAATAAGTGGGTGACTGCTTGCGGCTTAACAATGCCTCCCAAGCCTAATAATGCATATGTCTGTTGTAAACATTTTTTGGCTTCAAGTAAAGGAGTACGGTATTTAAAGAGAGGTGCAATACCCAAACTAAACTTGAGCTGTGTCCCTGAAGATAGTACTAGTGATGAGACATTTCATAGTATTCCTGTGTTATTTAGTGGGAAAACGTTTTGCAAGAAAACCAATGATTCAGGTGAATTAACTATATAAATTAGTTTTTCTATAGTGTAATTTAACAATTTTGTTTTTGTTGTCAACATCAAAGCAAGAATTTCTAAATCTGTATATAGATGGCAGTAAGACAACTGAATTGTAACCAATTGCTTTAGAAGTTGTCAAACTGACATCAAGTTGTTTATAAAAAATAGACAAATTTTATTGGGCTTATTTTCTTTTTTCTTTTTTTTTTTTTAAAGAAGAAAACAGAATGCAAGACTTTAATAAAGTCTGTCGTTCATGTAATTCAGAGAAAACCAATTTATTGAATTTGTTTGCAAACGACGGCGATGATGAACCGACATTAGGAGAGAAATATTTGGAGTGTACTTCCTTGAATTTGGAAAACGGCGACGAATTTCCACAATCAATTTGTTATTCGTGTGCAAAATTACTTGAGCTTGCATATAAATTTCGTAAACAAAGTCAAAAATCTTTCGATGAATTAAAAAAAATAATAGATTCAAAACTGCCACCAAAAGAGATTAAAATAGAAAGTAATTAAAATTATTTTACATTACTATTTAATTTTATTTAATAATGAATTTTTCAGAAATCTCTGAAAACGAAGAAATGCCAATTGAAATAATCGACGAGGAAATTGAGGCAAATGAAAGTGATTGTCGGGTAATAGATTTACAAAATACAATAATATTAACGGAATCTGAAAAACCAGTAAATCATATAAATCAAAATAAACGAACCAATCAAGAAGATATTAATCAAGATAGGGCATCGAAAATCTTTATTCATCGATCTGTAACAAGTATGGAATACAATTATTTTCTTGATTATTAAAATTTCAATTTATATTCCTAATTCTAGATGATCAATCAATTAATAGACCACATAAATGTGTTGATTGTAATAAAGGATTTTTCACTTTGAAAGCTTTTGAATTACACAATAAAATTAATCATAAAGAAACACAGGAAATTATTAAATTAACGAAAACCGATGAAACTGATGAATATGAATGTGATTACATTATAGAAGTTTCAAATCAATCTATTAAATGTGATTATTGTGAGAAATGCCTTGAGAGTAAAGAAACTTTGGAAATTCATATGCAAACACATAAAAGTCCCAGACCGTACACATGTAAAATCTGCTTAAAACAATATACTGATCAACGGTATTTACATCGTCATATGTTATATCATCAAACAATTCGTTATAGATGTTCGGCAAATGATTGTGGGAAATATTTTAATATTAAACATAAGTAAGATTAAAATTAAAATAATCAAGTATATACTTTTTTTTAAATTTTGTATTTATTACAGATTAACAGAACATTTAAGACGTTATCATAATACAAATCTAACATCGGAAGAAGTTCGAAAAATTAAGCCAGAAACTGATCCGAATCCTTAAAATTTTAAACTGATAAATTTTCTTATTTTTGATCTCTTAAATAAATAAGAAATTGGATTTTAACAAACGGTTTCTATTAAATTTATTATTTCTCTAAAAATTTTGATAAACTTCGCCTACTCTATCCCGCTATTGTCATTCCAATTCTCATGAACTGTTCGAAGATGACTATGAAATCTAGAAGAAAACCATTTTAATTTATATATAATTTATTTTTATACAATAAATACCTATCTTTCCTGATGAAAGTCATATTACAATTGATACATTCATATGGTTTTTGTTGAGAATGTTTAAACATATGAATTCGTAACGATGAACGTTTTGTATATTTTTTACCACATTCTGGACAAGGATGTCTAACACCTAAATGTGTATCCATATGAAGATCTAAATGACTTTTCTGTTTATAACGATTTGGACATTTATCACAAGCGTAAGGTTTCTCTCCGGTATGCTCACGTTGATGTAATATCAAGTGTGATGGTCGACTAAATTTCTTATCACAATTTGGACATTCAACTGTTTTACCAGTATGTAATGCCATATGGGTTTTTAATGATGCATTTTGTGTAAAACGTCTTCCACATATATTACATTCGTATGGTTTTTCACCAGTATGAATACGTTCGTGACATTTTAAAGCATTTGTTTGGGTAAATTTCACACCACACGTTTTACATTCGAATGGTCTTTCACCAGTATGACTACGAACATGATTCCGAAGACGATATATTGTTCTGAATTTTTTTACTAATAATAAAAAAAAAACATCTTTTTTTATATTAAATTATAGAGAATTCGCCAAAAACTTAATACAACAACACTTACAACATGTAGAACATGAAAACTTCTTTTCACCAGTATGAATTGTAATATGATCATTAAGACGTTGATTTGTTAAAAAATTCTGACCACATATTGAACATAAGAATTTAGCAGTTTTACCAGTTTTATGATAAGCTAAATGTAAGTTCAATCCACTTTTAGTTATGAAAGATTTATTACAATGATTACATTTCATTGGATGTATTACTAAAATCAGAATTTCAATTTGCATTTATACCATTTCTAATGATTATTTACCTTCGTGTTTTCGAAGATGCGATTTAAGCGATGAAGATGAACATGTTATACCACAAATGCTACATAAAGTAATTTTTTTTATATTACTTTTTACTTTGTTATTATGCTCTTCGGGATGCTCTTTTACTGGATAAATCGAACATAAAAAGGCTACTAGATAAATATTTAATCAAATGATACTACTTACTTGTATTCTTCTCACAGGAACTACTTTCTTTTAAATCAGCATCTTCAATTATTTCTATATCTGTGCTTTCAGGAACATAAATAATTTCTCCTGTTTCAGATCCGCATAATTCCTGAATATTAATATTTACAATTTTTTGGCTCATATCATCGTTTAAGGAATCTTCAATTTCATCATAAGTTTCTTCAACTCCATATTCTAAATTAAATTTTTTTTTGTTTTCATATTCAAAAAACTTTGAAAAATATTTTCTTACCCGTTACAAATGTAGAGCTATTACTTTTGCTCTGGATTTGTTTCTCTCGTAATATTTTATCTGATTTGTGTGCTTTTTGTATAAAAGAATATGTCGATCGCAAATCTTTTAAACATTTATTACAGAATCTTGTTGTCAATCCATCAGACTCGCTTGCTTTTAAATTTGTGCACAAATTGAAACAATCGAAAACTTTTTTTTGTGAATCTAAACTAAAAAAAATACTAAAATTATTAATTTCAATTGAACTTTCTAAGCACACACGACAAGTTGTTTCATAATTTTCCATTGTGTTATCTCATAAATTTCTATTTTATTTTAAATATTTTTGATTTTGCTATTTTGTTGATTTTTAATAAATGTTAGGTTAAAGACGAGTATTGCCATATTGAAGTTAAATTATACATATACTTCGTTTACATGGCAGCATGAAAATTGATTTGAGATCTACATGAAAATACTAAAATCAATCATCGTTTACATGTAAAATGTATAGTCTCGTAAAAGTATTTTTGTGGTTGGATGAATTCAAGTTGATACGGGTTTACGCACAAAATAGTATAGTTAGAAATTTACTTCAAGTATGTCATGTAAACATGATAACAGAATTCCTTTTTTAATTATGGCATTACTTTTTTCTAACAAAAAAAAGTAAAAAAGATGAAAAGATAAAAAAAGAAACGTCAAACAATATTGAAATAAAAAATGTAGGATGATGTAAAATATTTTAAAATTGATTTTTATTATAAAAAAAATTTATAATAATGAACTTTATTTATTTTTAATATGATTTTTAATTTTTAATTTATTTTTTATACCACTTTTAATGTTTCGAATGTAGAACATTTGTTTTGTTTTTTTATATACTTGAATAGTTCCTCGTTTTTAAAACAATTTGTAATTTTTTTTCATAATACAAATAAAATCATAACGAAACCACAATTGTGTTCTTTCTTAAATAGTAGCAAGATATACATCGTTGTATTTATTTATTCGTTTTGTTTTCATTTTCTTTGAAGAAAAATTGCTTTTAAAATTATAATCAAACTACTCCATTTGTTGGTTTAGCACCTAAAATATCAGGGAGCTTCTTCTACTAGATCCCAAAGATGTTTAATCCATATTGTAACATTTTATATAGGTCCTGGAATGAAATCATTAGGTTTTAGTATTGTTGGTGGCCACAAGATTCACCAAACGGAATATTAGGAATATTATTGTTAAAACCGTATTTCCATCTGGACAAGCAGCTGATGATGGAAAATTACTAGCAGGTAAAAAATATATTATTATAATTAAGAAATCATATTAATTATGGATAAACAATAAAAGAACATGGAATAAAATTAAATTTTATAGTTTTCAATTCAAAATACGTCCATTTGATCACACGAAATCAATTGAAAATGAATTGATAATTTAAAAATTTTATAACATTACTATTTACAACTACTGTTTCCATCTATTAATGAGTTTGAGTCTACAATAAATATTTGATCTTTTATTTCTATTTAATTTTTTATTAATCTTTTATTTCTATTTAAAAAATTTTATTATTATGGATTTTATAATTATTATTACAAAATTTGATATAAAAAATTATAAGTAAATATATTTTGGAAAATATAAAAAGAATACCAAACTTAGAAATTTCTTTTTAATAATTCCATTTCATTAATATAAACACATATCTGGCAATT
This sequence comes from Xylophagus ater, assembly GCA_963422695.1. NCBI lineage: Eukaryota > Metazoa > Arthropoda > Insecta > Diptera > Xylophagidae > Xylophagus > Xylophagus ater. Next base: position 9,343,154 of record OY730478.1, read on the forward strand.
CTGTTATAATGAAAGATCATTCGCGTTCTTGCCTTAAATTGCGATCGTTGTGAAAAAATTTAATAAAGTAACTTAAAAAAATTAAAATATTTTAAATTTATTAATAACAATTAAAATAAATTGGTGTATAAGACATATTCTTGTGTGTTTTTTTTTTTAAAATCATTGAAAAAAAAATTACATTTTCAAACCGCGTGGAAATTAAAATTACAGGTAAAATTTTATTTAATGAATTTATTTAATTTAATTTATTTAATGAATATAAAAACCGTAAAAATTTACTTTATTTCTAAATTAAAGAATGAGATTTTTTACCCTATAACGGTAAAATAGCAAAAAAATAATTTTCATTCTTATTATGATTGCAGGTCGGAGTACAGTTATAAAAATGCCGGGAATCAAAGTATATAAAAATTCACCAAAATAAATTTTCATAGTACACAAATTGAAAGAATCGAAAATTTTTTTTTGTGAATCCAAACTAAAATAAATACTAAAATTGTTAATTTCAATTGAACTTTATAAGCACACATGACAAATTGTTTCATAATTTTCCATTGTTATCTCATAACCGGCGGTTAAATTCGATCATCAGTATAACGCCCGCAAAACAGGCGTCAAGCATCTGTCCAAATCTAACCAAAGGTTAAATTCGATCATCAGTATAACGCCCGCAAGACAGGCGTCAAGCATCCGTCCAAATCAAGGGAGGTAGCACGCACACGATGTGACTTGCGTACGTTTACCCCCTTATTTATTTGTTATTTGATTTTCACATAGAAAAAACTTTCTACACGAAAAAGAAGTGCAATTTTATAAAGAAAGTTAAGAGTATTTATTCTGCTATCTGAAAAATATTAGCGATTAATTTCATTATCCAGAGTTTTAAATATAAAATGAAATTATACTAACCATCAATTTTATAATGAAATGAACCATATTCAATTCATAACAGCATATGATCAAGTTTTAATACGCTTAGAAAATAGAAAGCAATGAGTATTTTTATAAACGCTTTTAATGTTAATTGTACTTACTTTCTTACGTACTATTTTTGCGTCCTCCCGGCCATTGCCTTGTCCCAGTTTTGGCAAACTGGCAGCCCTGCGCAGATCGGGATCTTTCAAACAAATCTGAAAATGATAAGCATTTACATTTCATTCTACTTACTGAAAATATTGATTTTGATAATTTAAATCTGAATTATTTGTCGTTGTAATATTGTATTTAGTTTTCTACGCACTGATTTGAGCCTACCCGGTCTTTGCCTTGTTCTACTTTCGGCAAACTGGCAAACCTGCGTAGACCGGGAGTTGGCAAAATAGTGCGTCTTCCTCGTTGCTTCTTTTTTATAAAATTTAACACTTCTTCACAAAGAAACTAATATTTTAAATAATTTACCTAAATTCAAATTCACTTTCACTTTCGCTAGTATCAGTGGCAACCCGGCGCACATCCGGTAATATCAAATAAGTGAAAAATAGAAAGCAATAAGTATTGTATATGAAGATGTTAAATTTCATTCTATTTACTTTGTAAAGACTGATTGGGTTTTATTTGTGATTGAAAGCATGTACGTCAGAAGTTAAATCTCCCAAAAATTATTCATTAATTAAATATTTGAAATACATCTAGAAATGGAAATTCGAATTTGAATATTGTGTAAAAGTCTTGAAACTTCATTTTACCTTTCTCACGTACTAATTTGAGTGTTTTCGGCCGTTGTCTTGTTCCAGTTTTGGCAAACTGGCAACTCTGCGCAGACCGTGAGTTAGCTCGTTGCTTCTTTATAAAATTTAACACTTCTTCACAAAGAAGATGTGGTTAGTTTCTCCAAAGGAATCGAAAACCTTTTCGGAAAACAAAGAAAACGTTGTACAGCATTTGTTAGACCGATTTAAAGCATGCACGCGAAAATGAATGGTATACATATATACATATATACAATATGACTCGCTTGCAAGATGATAAATCAAAATGATTCGCGCTGTAGATATAAGTTCTTTAAATATTAAAACAAATACCGGATGGCGTAAAATGAACATTGTGGTTTCAAACTGGATTTTTATTCACAATTTAATAATGAGCGAAATTTTAGTATCCGGAGTGGGTTAAGAGATTGTATCTCACTTGGAGAGAAGCAGTATGCCTCCAGATGTTTCCTTCTCCTACGGTGTAGTGCCTCAGAATCAGAGATAATATCCATTGGGGTTTTTTCGTCCCCCTCGCAGAATCTGCAGGTGCTATCTTTTTCAAGTCCTAGTTTTTAAGGTGTGCTTGTGTCTGCAGTGTCCTGTTAGTATTCCTGTCAGTACACTCATATTCTTCTTATTGATTCTGATAAAGGCTTTGAATCTCTGGGGGTTGTATTCCCCAAGGAGATCCTTGGCCTACCTTAGTCCTGGTTGTATTTCCCAATGTTTGGTTCTTTCTGCCACTCTTCTTTCATTAAAATTTCTCGGATTATGCGTGGTCCGATTACACAGAAGGGTTCTGGATCTATAAAGGGTGTTCCTGCCCCTTGTTTCGCCAGTTTGTCGGCTTCTTCGTTGCCCTTGATACCCATATGCCCTTGTATCCAGTACAGGGTAACTTTGTTGTTTGTGCCTAATTTGTTTAATTTGGCCACACATTCTTCTACCATCTTAGAGCAAATTGTATTCGAGCTTAGTGCTCTGATGGCCGCTTGACTATCTATCATTATCGCTATGTTCTTATTGCGATAGTTCCTTTTAAAGTTGACTTCCGTGCAGCTTGCAATAGCGTGCACCTCTGCTTGGAAGATACTGGTATGTACCCCCGTAGGTTCGGAGTATTTGGTTTTGGGCCTATATACTCCGATCCCTGTGCCTTCGGCTGTTCTGGAACCATCTGTATACCATTTGATGGCGTGGTTTTCTATGTGGTAGTTGGTGTTTTCCCCTATCCATTCCTCTTTGCTGCTTAACTCTGAAGTGAAGTTTCTTCTGAAATTGGGTCTTGTACCAATGTCTTCCCTTGGGGCTAACAGCCATGGGTTGTCCTTCGATAAGGAGATATGGTGTTTAGTACCTATCATTACTCCTGTCTCTGCTGAAGTCTGATTAATGTAGCCTTGGAGACCTATTGTATCTTTAGGTGTAGTGGAGTTATTTATTATTTATTTTTATTTATTTATTTATTACAATTTCAAAAAGTGCTGAGCACTTGTGCTGAAATTCATTTTATTTACATTAATTTATAATTCATTTTCTTAAATTCTAGTTCTTTCTGTTGGCGATTGTATTATTTTTATTTTAATGATTTTAGAAATTTTATATTATTACGTATATAAGAATTTCTTTAGTTGAATTTTAAATGATCTAATTATTTTTTTATTTTTTAATGCCCATGGTTAGGTTATTGAAGATCATGAAACCCCTCGTTATTACACCCTTTTCACCTATATTAATTTTAATTCTTTCTATATGTAAATTTTCGTTGGTTCTTGTATTGTGTCCATGAATTTCCGAATTAATGGTAGCTGCGAAGTTATTTCTGATTGTATTATTTGTTATTTTGTATATTAGTAATATTAGTTCGTATTCATTTATTTTTTCAAGTGACAGCAGTCTCTCATTGTAAAGGGACTCAGTCATATTATTATCCTTATTTAGTGATTATTGGTGCAATCCTTGAGTTCTGCAATGTTGAATGTATTGTTCTGTTAGCGTAATTATATTTATTATATTTTGTAAGTATTATTGTGGACATTTTACTTTATATTATTTTTATTCTTGATATTATCACTGCTATTATTATTATCTTTATTTCTATTATTATTATTAGTGAAAGATTATTTTATATTATAGTACTATTATTTTCTTCGTATTCAATATTGTTGCTTTTCTTATTATTATAGTTATTGTTGATTGTTGGCTGCATTTATGTCTTCATCATTCCTAATTGCTATAGTTGCCTTTCCCTCATTTTGTTTGGCTAGGATCTTCCCATTGCTAATCCAAATAAATTTGTATAAATCTTTTAGTTTTTCTCTTGCTCTTTTATATAGTTTTATATTATAGTTCGTTAGCATATCTTGGAAGCGGATTTTATTATGATTTTTGTTTTGCTGCTCGTTCTTGTATGTGATATTTTTCCCTTTTATGAGTTGCATTATGTTCGCCTTCTCTTTACTATTTTGTAATTCTATTACCACAGGTCTTGGTTGATTAATGTTGATCTGTCTTTTATTTTGTTTCATTCTCCATGTATTTTGTATTGCATTATTTGGCATATAGTTTTGTTCGAATATTTTGTTTACCACCTCTATAATATTTTCTTCGGCTTTAAACGGGATGCCATGACATATTATTGTATTATTCAAGTTTTGTTGTTTTAACATGTTTAATTCATCTTCCATTAGGGTTATTTTTGTTTCCATGTTTGTCACTTTATTGTTAAAGTTTTCACATTCTTTCGTTAGAAGATCGTTAGCTACTAATAGTTTCTTATTCATCTCCATTCCATCATCGTACGTTATTGTTTGGAATTGTATTGATCTGATCACCTCCATTAGACATTTCAGAACATCTTTTAAAGTAGGGTTATCCTTGTTTATTTCTAACCAGGAGTTCATTCTCTTAGTGTTTACTTCTTTTTCTTTGTGGCATTTTTTTGAGCAGAACCATAACGGTTTTCTTGCTATTTTAGTATATTCTTTTTTGGTTATATTTACACAATCTACCATTTATTGCATACATCGCATTCTAGAGCAAGATCACTGTCTTTGACTTCACGTTTGCATTTTGGGCAGTTGTCACTCATTGTTTCGTTATTTTTTCTTCTTTATTCTTTTAGTTTTTTAATTTGTATGTATCTTTTTTCTTTTAGAGTGACTCATTAAAATTGATTAGAAGATCAGCAGTTTATTGTTAATTATTTGTGTAATTTTTTCAAGATTTTAGTTTTTTACTTTTATTCACTGTTAGATGATCAGATTTGTAATCTTTCACCGTTTTATTGCATTTATTTTATTTCATCTATTGCGTCTTTATCATTAACTGTTATGAGGTTTGATAATATAATTTATAAGTTTTTTTTTTGCTTTCTTTGTGGATCAGCTTTTAGAGTTCTTGTTCACTTTATTGTTGACCGTTATTAGTTGAAACTTATTATGCAAACTAGTACAATCCTGTATTATATATGTATTTTATTTCTGTCTGCGCATGCTCTATTCTAGAGTGACACGACGAATTTTATAAGTGGCTTCTGATTTTCACATTTTGAAACTTAAAATTTTTTTTCCATGTTTTTATATTTAGGCAGTATTATTTCATATGATAATATATTTGGTTACTGTTATAAGTTTTAAATTAAAATTTTACCTTTTTGTAAAAATCTCCTAGTTGAGGCTTTGTAAGTACACTAACACTTTCGTGTATTCTTCGCACTTATTTGTTTTTCAGTTATTTTAGTGTTGTGCGCATGTTCTATCCTTTAATTAAACGAGTTATTCTCTCATAGATTTTATGCGGTTTTTTTTTTTGTATCGTTTTTATAATTTTGGATTTCAACTTTTCTTTATATGCTTTGGTTATTTTAATTTATTATTATTTTATTTTATTTGTTATATATGTAGGTATTATATTACTAATAATGGTTTTACTTTTTATTCATATGAGTTATTAATTTTATTAGATTTATTTATTTTTTTATTTAGCTGCAATGATAATTCAAGTCTTCTCTCTTCAACAGTCAGAACTGAACTTTTGTTAGCTCCAGGAGCGCCTCTAACGCTGCAGTGTGGCAGGTTCTCATGGCACCCGTAATGCATACGCATGCCAATCTTTGTACCTTTCCCAGTTTCTTTTTCGCAGTGGTGAGCTGTGTTCTACCAGCCCAAGCAATTGTTCCATCGGTGATGATAGGTCTTATCATCATGGTATACATCCATCTCATAGTGTCTGGTCGACATCCCCAGCTCTTTCCTGAAATACGTTTGCATACCATTATGACCCTTGTTGCCTTGCTTGCCACGTTGTCTATGTGTTTATTCCATAGAAGCTTACCTGTCCATGGTAAGTCCCAGGTATTTTACTTCTTGTTTCATATCTATTAATGCCACTGTGGTTTTTCCCAGGTTGAGCCTGAGTCCCACAGACAAGCACCACTCATGGGAATTTTGATATTTTATGCGAATTTTTTTGTCTTTAATTTTAAGTTTCCTAAACATTGACTACACAAAAATTTTCCGAGAAACATTTCATTATAATTTCACGTAGAAATCTGAAGACTAGTGAAAATTCTATTTCACATGATACCAAGCTTAACTTGAAAAATCCTGGTGTTACATTGTTATAAGTGTACCGCACTTTTGGACTTGTTCTTCAAATATTTAAATATATTAAAATACAAAAATTGGCATTACAAAAAAGTTTTTTAAAAAGTATATTTTAGCTTAACCCATTCTGGATTTTAATATTTCTAAAGGAACATAATTTTATTCTACTTATTGAGTTAAGTTTATCTAGTTTTATCACTTACAATTTAAAGTCCACTTTTGTCCTGATATTAAATCATCATAAAATTTGCTTAATTGCTTCGATCACAATTCGTCATTATATCCGCGGGGAATAATCGAACCCGAAAAGTTATTATTATCTTCTTTTGGTAAAATATCGTTTATTTCAAATTCGTTTAGCACTTTTTCGCGATCGCTTTTATTTATTGTTAACCCGTTAGGTTTATTTCCTTATATTTTTACAAGAACTAGACATTTAACTCTAACACTAGCATTAGCATTCCCCTTATGATTATGTTTTATAATTTATGGATGAATTAATCATACTCAACATATATTTGCACATCTTGTACCTCAAGGTACACCTTCAATTCTTATACCCTTTATAGTATGCATTGAAACAATTAGAAATATTATTCGTCCAGGAACCTTAGCTGTTCGATTAGCAGCTAATATAATTGCAGGTCACTTATTATTAACTCTATTAGGAAATACTGGATCTTCATTATCCTTCTATTAAATATTTCTTTTACTTATTGGACAAATTGCTTTATTAGTTCTTGAATCAGCAGTAGCTATTATTCAATCATATGTATTTGCAGTTTTATCTACCCTTTATTCTAGAGAAGTTAATTAATGTCAACACACTCAAACCACCCTTATCATTTAGTAGATTATAGCCCCTGACCTTTAACTGGAGCAATTGGTACTATAACAACTGTATCAGGACTTGTAAAATGATTTCATCAATATGATATATCTCTTTTTATTTTAGGAAATATTATTATTATTATAATGTAAAAAAATGGTAAAACATAAAATTTTGAACATTTTTATTATTATACCTTTTAAAAATTAAATTTGAAAAATTCCGAATACAAGCTAAAGGAAATCCCCTTTCGAGTAATTTACTTAATAATAATAAATGATTGCAACTGAATTAATCACCAACGCACTATCTACTTCTGGCGCTATTGCCCTTGCCGGAGAGAGCAGATGAAGATGAGTTATGTCGAGTTCCTATATGAGATTGCAGAAAACAGCAAATTTATTGCCAAGAAATTAATTGAAAAAAAAGTGCAATTTTTTCATGAGAAGAGCTAATACTGCAGACAATTCACCAATGGAAGGTATGTCCGAACTCCAACGTTATATAGAAGATGAACCAAATGAACAAAACTAATTCAAAATGTTTTGACTATCCATGCGTCCACTGCATCTGAATTTAAATAGAGTTTCAATATGAAGAAAACACATCCCACTTTCGCGATGATATTGAATTTAGAATGTTCATAAATCAAATCAAATCAAGGCAAAAGAACGTTAATTTATAATTATTAAAAACTCACAAATCACGGGAGTGGAATGTGATATCACATTGATGCTCTATTGAAATTCTGATGCAGTTCCAAACCAAGTAACTTGCATATGCCTTTATAACGCATATTACTGGCCGCATTTATGTCCCGATTCCACGCAGTTTTACAGTTTGGGTTTATGCAAACTACAAAACGGTGTTCGAGAAATATTCAGATTTCCAAAACATTTTGAGCAGAGTTTTGTCGATCTAAATTCATCGACCAAAACAACGTCGCACAGTTTTTGGAGCTGTCTCAAAGCAAGACGGTGCTGAGTTCAACCATATCCTTTCATGGAAGAATTTGTCACAGTTGTCGCTCTCCCCATAAAAAAAGGTATGCTTTCATTCCCGACGAATTTCTTCGCTATCTTATACGCGGTTTTCTGCGACATCATATATTTTTGAAATTTTAACCGTGCAACTTTTCGTCAACAATACACGCTTTGTAAAGTTTTTAAATGACTGAGCTCAAATTCAACAAATTCGTTAAAATTGCTCGACATACACGAAATTGTTCTCCCTGGATTGAATTTCACCACTCTATTTCAACAATTTCCTTTTCCGTGAAAATTCTCCAGAATTATGCCTGTATTGGGCCGATTTGTATTTTCCATTTACAAATTGACCCACAGGGTTATATGCTGCAGTAGCATACATTAATTTCAAACCGGGGTCACAACCTATGACTTTGTCGTAACCTCGCGAGGAAAATTTTTGACGAATTCCTCTCATTGTAGCATCTTCCAAACTAGGATCTAACTCCAGTTTCTTCCGACGGAATAGCAACGAAATAGCTACTCCATCTGTACGAATGGAAAAATCGAACTTACGGTTCCTTGTTTCCAATTTTTTGTAGTTAAAGAACTTATCCCTCATTTGTTCTCTAACTGGCGCGAATAACTTCCATGAAGTTTTATCACCCTGTAATCGCATTGAACACAGTTCGTCGAAGAAAGCTTTAGAATCATATTGTATATGTTTCCTCCCTTTCTTGAAAATAGAGAAAATACGGAAATTTCTTATCTCCTCCCGTTCGAAATACCGTTGCAACCGATATAAAAATGGTATATATTTGTACCATTCAGTTTGAAGATTCGGAAACCCAGCTGAATGGTTCAAAATAGACGTAAGCCGATCTATCAATACCTGATTATCGTTTCCTGGGTGCCCATCATTGAACAGATGGTCCAATGTCAAAAAGGGGTCTATATCCGGTTCTAATGTCCGGAAAAATTTCCTAACCCTCCGATACATATGAAGCCTAATATTATTTTTTAGGCTGGTTTCATATGTATCGGCCGCTGATAAAAACAAATTTGACCGATATGACCCATCATATTGGTCTAAATTTGGGTAATTCCGATTTGATTATAAGCCGGTTTCATTTCGTATTTCCTTGGGCTTTTTGCTTTCAAGCCGTAGAATTAATCCAAGAATCTTGGTTTCTCTTCTATAACCAAGTCTGGATTTGAACTCAAAACGTTGCTGTAATCGTGAAGTATGTACATGGATGCTTCAACCATCCAACAGGATAGTTCTTCAGCATCCCGATTTATTTTTTTTAAAATGTACGTCGTTCTTACATATTGTAGCTAAGCCACATTTAATTGAGAACGCCTGATATTTTTTGTTTTCAGGTCGGCGCAACCAAACAAAAAGTTGGTTAAAATATAAGTTGCGAATGGAATTTTCATCTCATTTCAAACTAATTTTCCACAAATTCCTTTTTAAGTTGGTTTTTATATTCTATTTCCAATGTTTGAAGAACTTTTTTCTGCCCATAACGAAACATCAAATTTTATGGCATTAGAATAGAATAGAATGCAGATAGACAATACGTAAAAGTGCTTCATGAGAAAACTCGATATTTTCCAAGTTATTGTGATATTATTACAGCAGGCAAGTAAACAAATATTCAGAAGAAAAAATATAAAGTGAATGTCAACAAAATTTTTATTAGAAAATTGCTCAAATTTTTTTTAAACAACCAAACGATGATTATGTGAAAAAAAAAATTATTAAAAATTTATATATATATATATACTCATCAAACTCGTCGTCACTCCAGTTTTGTTCCATCGCAACTGTTTTTGCGGGTGAATTGCTTTCTGGGTTCGGCTTTCGTCTTTCTGGACCTGCTGCATTGCAACGGTTTTTTTCACAACTGCGGGTGCGTTGTTTTCTGGGTTCGGCTTTTGTTTGTCTTTCTGAACCTGCTGCACTGAAACTGTTTTTTTCCTCTCCTCCGGCACTGAACCAGTACAGTTCTCGCAGGCAACAGCGGTTGTTATTAAAGCGTCAAAGTCTTCTTTCAATTGCCGTCCTCTCTCTTTACGCCGGTTCCGTTTAGCCTGCTTTTTCTTTAAACTTAGTACCCTTATTCTCTTAGGTTTTTTCCTTTTTGTACCAAGTTAGTTTCTGACCCCGATGGTTTTGGGTTTTCCAACTCCATTTCTAAATCTTCAGCCGCCATCCCAGTAATAGATATACTGTAATCAAATAAAATAGATTTCAACCTTTTACACTTTCAAACTTTTAAAATTACATAAAAAATTTAAATAAGGACGTGTAAAACCGAAATTGAATTTACTTAGATCCTGTTTTATTCCTTTTTTTCTCGAAATTTGTGATAAATGATAAATGATTTTTAAAAATTCAAACAAAGAGAAATTATCGCCTACATGTGTGCAATTCGGGGTTGCGTTCACTCACCAACTAAATGTAACTACACTTTATCGTTCAAAAAAGTGGAACCATAAAATATGTTTTTTATATAAAAATTTATTACTAAATTAAATATTAAAATGAATAGATTTCATGAAAAAAATTTGTATTCAAGTTGATATGGATTTGCACAAACAGAAAGAATTTGAGAGTTCTGATAGGCATACTAACAGGACACTGCAGACTCAAAGTACACCTAAAAAAGCTAGGACTTGCACTAGACAGCAGCTGCAGATTCTGCGAGGGTGAGGAAGAAGCTCCAATGCACATCCTCTCTGAATGCGAAGCACTATTCCGCAGAAGAAGGAAATACTTGGGGCATACTACCTTCCCCCAAATGAGATACAATATCTTGATCCACTCCGGATTATAAAATTCCTAAGAGAAATAAGTCTGGAGGAGGTGCTTTAGAATGGGAGCCTAACCAAACGACTGCACCAAAGATAAGGGGGTACAATAGATCTTAAGGTCGCAGTACAAGAACAACCTATAATATAATCTAATCTAATCTAATCTGATATGGATTTACGTACACAATATTTTAGTTTGAACTTTCCTTCAAGTATGTCATGTAAACGTGATAACAGAATTACTTTTTTTAATAGGGCATTACTTTTTTCTAGCAAAAAAAGAAAATAAAATAACAAAAAGAGAAACGTCAAACATTATTAGAATAAGAAATGTCGGATGATGTAAAATATTTTAAAATTGATTTTTCTTGTAAAAGGAAATTAACAAATTTATAATAATGAACAGTGATGAGAAAACTTGTCGTGTGTGTTTAGAAAGTTCAATTGAAATTAATGATTTCAGTACATACCTTGGTTTGGATGAAAATTCCCAAATGAAAATTGTCCATTGTTTTAATTTGTGTACAAATTTGAAAGCAAAACAATCGGACGAATTCACGAATAACTTCTGTAATATTTGTTTAAATGAATTGCAATCAGCATATTCGTTCATTCAAAAAGCTATAAAATCAGATAAGCTATTACGGGAGAAATTCAATAATGTTGAGAAGTCCACAACTTCTTCAGCGGGTGGGAACTTTATTTTGTTTTTTTGTTTTTTGTTTTATGTAATTAAATAAAATCATAACTTATTTTAGATTATATTGAATGTATAATTCAAAATTATGATGAGGTTGAAGATGAATTAAATGTTAAAGAAGAAATTTTAGAATATGAAATTCATGAATTACACGGATCTGAAACAGAAGGAATTATTTATGCTCCATTAGATATAAAAATAGACGAAAAGAATTCTATAGAAACAATTGAACAAGTAGATTTATCAAAAATTAGTTCCAATACGATAAATACAAGTCAGTTACCATTTCATATAAAATTTATCGATTTTTATTGTTCGTTTTTTGTTTTATTTTTAGAAACAGATGAAAGTATATCCGAAAAATATATTCAAAATAATACTAAGAAAGTTCATTTATGTAATATTTGTGGTAGAACTTGTTCTCACCGTTCGTCACTTGAATCTCATCTTCTACAACATAAAGGTAAAAGATTTTCTAATTTAAAAATTTGAAATTAATAAATTTCATTTTAGGTGAACGTCCTTTTAATTGTCAACAATGTGATAAATCTTATTTTACAAAAAATGGCCTACAATTACATGAGATTGGTCATAAAAATGAACAAAATTCAGATAAGTTTTTATGTTCAACTTGTGGTAGAAATTTTGCAACACATCAACGTCTTCGTGTTCATAGTTTAGTACATACTGGTGAAAAGAATTATTCGTGCACATCGTGTCGTATGTTTTTATATTAAAATTTTTATATTTTAAAATAATATATATTTGTGTTAATAGCAAAAAAATTCGGAACATTGTTTCGTCTTCGGAATCATATTCGTACTCATACTGGTGAAAGACCATTCGAATGTAAAACGTGTGGTGTAAAATTCACACAAAGGAATGCTTTAAAATGTCACGAACGTATTCATACTGGTGAAAAACCATATAAATGTAAAATTTGTGGAAAATCTTTTACACAAAATACAATTTTAAAAACACATATGACATTACATACTGGTAAAACTGTTCAATGTCCAAATTGTGATAAGAAATTTAGCCGACCATCACATTTGATATTACATCAACGTGAGCATACTGGAGAGAAACCTTACGCTTGTGATAAATGTCCAAATCGTTATAAACAGAAAAGTCATTTAGATCGTCATATGGATACACATTTAGGCGTTAAACATCCTTGTCCGGAATGTGGTAAAGAATACTCAAAACGTTCATCGTTACGAATTCATATGTTTGAACATTCTGATCAAAAACCATTTCAGTGTGCCGATTGTAGTATGACTTTTAATAGAAGGGATAAGTATGTTTTTTTTTGTTACCATTGATTAAGAAAAACTATAATGAAAATAAAATTTTATTTTAGATATCGAAATCATCTTCGAAAATTGCATAATAAAATATTTGTTGATAATAATATTGTCGAAATATTAAATTCGGAGCAAACAGAAGAAATTATAATCCAATTAACAAGCGAAGATAATTTAATGGAAATTAATAATGTATCATTATTAGAAACGGAAAAGGAAGGAATTTAAGACATTGCTGATTCCATGTACATATTAAATGAAATGTATAAGTCAAATTGTTTTTAATTTCAATTTAGTTATTTATGAACTAAACAAAATATGAAAGTTATCCATTTTTCAGTTTCTAAGCACCGAAAAGTTTACAATTTAAAATTTTGGTATAGTTATAGGCGCACAGACCATGGAATATACAAAAAACTTTGTAAATCAAATCTAGGCGGTATATTTTTATTTTTTTGAATAAAAAAAATTTCCTTTTTTTTCGTTTAACTGTTTTGTATTCTTTTCCCATAAAATTGGTTTTCGTTCCTAATTTTTTTTATTAATTGATAAGTTTTTATTTATTGTTTCTATGAGCTTATTGGATGTGATATTTAAGGATTCTATAATTTTTTTCAAGTTTTTTTTTTACCTAATGAAGCTGTGAATGAACTGCTTTGAGCTTTTTCTGTACTATTTTATCTGAGCCTTTTGCCTTATATATAAAAGAATATGCTAAACGTAAATCTTTTAAACAAATATCACACAATTTCTTTGGGAATTTGTCTGATTGCTTCGCTTTTAAATCCGTACAATAACTGAAACCGTCTAGAATTGTTTGCTTGGAGTTTTGATCGTTATTAAAAAATCTATTAAAATCAATTGAACTTTCTAGACATACACGACAAGCTCTCTCCATGTTTTCCATAATTACCAAAGTTGTGGAGTTTTTTTTGTTTTGAAAATTTTTTTTATGCCTGATATATTTTTTTCAATGTTTGACATTCGAATTTTTTCGCTAGTAGTACAAACAAAAATTTGGTTTTTACCAAATAATTTAAACATTTTATAAGAAACAAATTAAAACTAGGAAAAAATTAAATAAATCAACATAAAATTTTAATAATAACCAATATTTTTTGCATTTTATTTTTAATTTTTTTTCTAAAACTTAAGATATCAAGAAATAAATAAAAACAAAACGAACGCAGCGCCTTCAAGGAAATTCGTGAACTCAATTTGGCAGGTAAATTTGGAAAGTTTTCAAAAATTTTGCGTTACTATATTAGTCACGAGGCAGTGCTGCGTTCGATTTTACTACAGCCATCTTATTGTCATATGTATAAAAAATATAAAAAACGCTATTTTTATCAGCAGTAGTGAAAATTGTAAAGTTTGTATAAAAGAAAAAGCCAGAAACATTTCGTTTATAACATGTTCACATGTGTATGACAAAGCAAATAGATAAAATCGAATGAAAGAGAAACTGGATTCATCGCATACAAGTTGTAATCCGCCATTTCTTCACGCGAACGTGTGATCGCGTTTTTATTTTTTCATGGGAAAAAATTGCAAAAAAAATCTATAATTAAATAGTGTAGCGTGTGTAAAACGTAATAAATTTGATTACTTTCAATTTGGACATTTTTTAATTAAAAGATAGTGGATTTAAAAGAGTTAAGGAAAAATTAACAAAAATGATTTGTGCAGTGGATTGAAAAGCGAGGCAAAAAGAACGAAGAAAAAAAAGATTCCTTCTATAGTTTTTTTTTTTCTCATTTTAGTTCGGTATTTTTTTTTTTTGATTTCGCAAACTTTTTTTTTTAGTTTTTACGGCCAAAAAAACCAAGCATAAAATAAAAAGTATATAAGATATTTAAAAAAAAAGGGGAGAATAGTGTGTTTTTTGACAGTTTTCATTCGTTTGATCGCCCTTACGTTTTTTTTTGTGTCATTTAAAATTTTTCGGGGGTAGTGAACACACGTTTTTTTTTCGCCTATCATTTGATAATTTCTTTTACTCAAGTTTCTATTTTACATGTGATTTTTGTACTTTGTGCGGAAAAAATTCATAAATAGTGCATGTAACAAATTTGTTTTATAGCCTGTGGTTTTTTTCTTTCTTTGTAATCCTTAAAAAAAAAGCTTGGATAATGTCGGATGATGAAAGTCCCACCGGGGGGCAGCAGCAGCCAGATAACGAAAATGATGCGAACGGAGTAAGTTTCCTTTTTAAATAATTTATTTGCAATTTATTATTCAATAATTTTATTCATATGTAAGAATTTCGATATCAAAAATAGAAATTGAAGAAATTATCTGAAAGAAAATCAAAAAAATGAAAAAGATCAATGAAATCACAGCAATGCGATTATGTTTGACATTTTCATTTTTTGTTTTTGTTTTTAAAAATTCAAAATAAAGCGAATTAATTAAGAAAAATAAAAAATGTGTTACTAGTGCAGTTTTAATAAATATTTTTTTTTTTTTTATTTTTTAGTCAATTATTGGAAAAGTTCGATCTCGTGTATCCACAACATTTAATAAATGGTTTTCACCAACAACTTCAGCCGGCAGCAATGAAGAAAATCGTAATGGAAGTATTCGACGAAAGAGACAAGATGCCCTTGATGATGACGACGATGAAATTGACAATGTAAATAGAACAAATATTGAAGATAGCGATAATAGTAACGATGAAGATTATGAACAGAGAAGATCAATTGTTCCGCCATCAAAAAGGACTAAACTAAATGTTACAAGTTTAATCGGATCAAATGAACAAATTTCTAATACTTATGATCGAATGAAAGCAAATGAAAATTCTTATATAAATTTTATATCATCAACTCCAACAACAATTGGTAGACGTAAAAATTTGGATATACAAAGAAAACAAATCTCAAAAGAACAACCATATAATTTTTCGGAAGCAACAACTTCAAGTTTTATGTCATCAAATATAACTGAGACTAGATCGTATAAAGATTATGAATCATCGGGGGGCGGCGATGGTATTGAAGTAGTACCAGATCGACGAGATCTTAATTTTCAAACATCCCATAAATCAAGGTAAATAAAAAAAAAAATATATATTCCTAAAAAGAAAATATTTGTTTTTACAATTTCATTTCTATTTCTAGACGTAGCCTTAATATTCCATCTGTATCAACATCTTCATCTGTATTGGCACGTCTTCCACATTTA
The DNA here is from genome assembly GCA_963422695.1 of Xylophagus ater. NCBI lineage: Eukaryota > Metazoa > Arthropoda > Insecta > Diptera > Xylophagidae > Xylophagus > Xylophagus ater. The sequence goes on from OY730478.1 coordinate 9,359,262, forward strand.
AAGCGTCAATCTTTAAAACGGACCAATGATGATAAACAATTTTCACCTTCATCCCGTCTAATACCTGATCAAGTTCTAGTTGAAGATGAGGAGGATGAAAATGAAGATGAAGAAAAGGACAATGATGTAATTCTAAATGATGATGATGATGATAATGATGGTGACGACGATGATACTGTTTCTGAATTAAAAAGAAATCAACGAAATCTTACAAATGGTATTGGTACATCAAATATTTTTCATATTGATACTGCATCGGAAAGTGGAGAAAGTCAATGTTCTAGTGTACAAAGGCGTAAAGTATCTGGATTATTTGGTATAGGTGCAAGCGCAAAACGGTTACGGGCATCGACGGCCAGTGGTTTAAATTTTTCAAAGCATTTACAAGGAGAAAAATCACTATTTTGTGATAAAAATATGCCAAGTGCCCTGCATAATTCCACAACTTCATTAACTAGTTTAAATCGTCGTCAATCGTTTAATGCATCCTTATATGGCAGTACATCGGCATTAAGTGATAGTCGACTATTGAATACATCTTCTCCATTTTATAAAGGTCGCACAACTTATGGTGGTGCATCGGCTTATAGCAAATACATACAAAAATCGAATCGTACTATATGTACTCCAACATTAATTCGACCTTCATCAAGTTTATCTAGTTTGTCATCGATAAATTCATCGGCCCAACCAAATGAGTCAACATCTACCCTATCAAATACAGCCAAACGAATTTTAGATTTAATGAATCAATTTACAACTCCATTAACTGATGCTAAAAAAATGGCCAATAATACAATGATTCCACCGTTAACGGCACATAAAAAACGTTTTAGTGATGCTGATGCGGCAGCAAATCGTGGTATACGTATGTCAATGCCGAAAACACCATATAGTCGATCAATAATTCCATCAACATCTTCAAATAGCTATGATAATAATTCGAAACAATTAATTCCACCCGTAAATGAACTTCAAGTACCAACAATGTCACAATTATTACAAATGAAGAAATTATTAAACAATACCGAACGTGTACGTGAAATTGCAAATTCGTCAAAATCTGTTCTTAATCAAAAGGAAGAATATAAATTACCATTCGATAATAATGAAACTAATGATAACAGTGGGTCCATAAAACATGTAAATAAAATTAAATCGAAGAAAACCAGCACAAGAAGTAGTACGAAAAATAATGAAGAAATTGAATTTTTACCAGAAATTAATTTGCCAGATATATCTTTGCCATTTATGAAATCTGTTCCTAAAATAGATATTACACTACCAAAAGAATCATCATCAACACAACAATCAACAATATTGACTAAAACAAGTACTTCATCATCTTTAAATGGAAATAAAATTAGTAAAAATATAAATTCAAACTCAAAATTATTAAATAAAAATGACGAAAATATAAAATCAATTAGTAGTAGCAGTAGTAAAAGCAATGATAGCAGTCTCGATTTTAAATTTTCATCACCAATACAAATACCGGTAGATATAAGAAAATACGTTGAACCAATCAATAATTTCAAATTTAGTGAACCGTTTTCTGTAAATAATTCAAAAAATTTACCATCAACATCAACAAAATTTGAAAATTTCAAACATAATCAATCAAATGATAAATTTAAATTAAAAGAATCAAACAGTAATACAAATTCATCAACGAATTTGATAACAAGTAATATTGCCAGTACATCTTCACAATCACTTAAAACTGGAAGTGTTTTAGATATACTTCAAGTAAATCCAATTCAATTAAATAAATCTGATATTTTAACTAAACCGGCATTTGATGGTCAATTCAAGATGAACAGTGATAAATGGGAATGTTCTGTATGTTTAATACGAAATGCTAATAGTTCATCTAAATGTATAGCGTGTGAAAATAATCGACCAACAAACAAATCTGGATTAATTCAAAGTGAACAAAATAAATTACCAACAATAACAAATACGTTTGGTGATAAATTTAAACCAAAATCTGATACATGGGAATGTTCAATGTGTTTAATACGTAATAAAATCAATGATGAAAATTGTGTGGCTTGTAATACACCTAATAGTAAGTTACCATCGACAAATGATTCAAAAATCGTGTCGAAATCAATAACAAATGATGTTGGCTTTAAAAATATTGTTGCAAATCAATCATCTAAATGGGAATGTTCAGCTTGTATGACGCGAAATGAACAAACGCGTACAAAATGTGCTTGCTGTGATCAAAGTAAACCAGGTGCTGTTAATGATACTCAATCTGGATTTTCATTTGGAACTAGTGCGACTAAAGCGAAATTTACATTTGGTTTTGCCGGACAAAAAGAAAATGAATTAAAGAATAAAGAAAATAATAATAGTGATAACATTAAAATTAGCGATAGTGAAAAAGAAAATAAAACTACCGGTTTTACATTTGGATTTGGTAATAAATCAACTCCAGCAGCGACAACAACAATACCCACAACAGATACTTCAAGTCCACAACAACAAAAATTTACCTTTGGAATAAAACCAACCAATATACCGGTTGATAATAAGGATAAAACAGATTCAGCTACTAAACCTAATTCATCAGCAGTAAGTTCAACATTAAGTGGAATTTCATTTACAGCACAAACAACAGCCGGACAAAAAGAAAATGAATTAAAGAATAAAGAAAATAATAATAGTGATAACATTAAAATTAGCGATAGTGAAAAAGAAAATAAAACCACCGGTTTTACATTTGGTTTTGGTAATAAATCAACTCCAGCAGCGACAACAACAATACCCACAACAGATACTTCAAGTCCACAACAACAAAAATTTACCTTTGGAATAAAACCAACCAATATACCGGTTGATAATAAGGATAAAACAGATTCAGCTACTAAACCTAATTCATCAGCAGTAAGTTCAACATCAAGTGGAATTTCATTTACAGCACAAACAACAGCAACAACAACAATGCCATCAGGTATATCTTCAGCGTCTTCGTCAGCTCCTACTTTTGTTTTTGGTAAATCGTTAACATCATCATCAGCAACACCATCATTTGGGGCAATTAGTAGTAATGCAATTACATCTACAAATTCATCCTTAGCAACAACAGTACCATCATTTGGTACACCGACATTTGGTAGTCCATCAACATTTGCTAGTCCAACCGGACAAATTTCTCAACAACAAAATACTACGTTCGGAAGTAGTTTTAGTGCCTCAAATAGTTCCCAACAGAATAACAATAGTAATAGTAATTTATATAATTTTGGTGCCGCTGCAACAGATAAAACTGAAAATGTGACACCAGTATTTGGTAGTGTTTCTTCAACAACGGTCAATAAAGGATTTAGTTTTGGTACTAATACTCAAGTAAATCCATCCGTTACATCTGTTCCTACAACTGCATCAAGTTTTGTATTTGGTTCAAATTTACAAAAACCAGCTGAATCAACATCATTATTTGGAAATTCTTCGAATAATAATATTACATTACCAGCATTTGGTAGTTTTTCATCGACAGCAGGTAATCTTAATCAATCACAACAACAACAACAACAACAACAACAACAACAATCGACTCTATCATTTGGTCAACCATCAGCAGTTGTAAATCCATTCGGATCAAATTTAAATAATACACCAACATTTGGTACATCATCATCTGTTGGATCAACAGCTGCCGGTACAAATTCAACGGGAACATCTTTGTTTGGATCATCATCACCAGCTTTTGGTAATACATCAACGTTTGGTTCAACAAATAATAATAATAATAATAATCCTATGGGATTTGGAAGTGTTGTACCATCTCAAAATAATACTTTTGGTAGTAGTAGTAGTAGTGGATTTGGAGGAATTACAGATAATTCACAACCTAAAAAGATTGAACCATTTAATTTTGGTGCACCAACAGCACAAAATACAGCCGTACGTATTATATTTTTTTTTGTTATAAGTTTTAACTATAGAATAATTTTTACAGGGTGGATTTTCATTTGGATCTAATAATAGTAATATTAATAATAGTACTGATAAACAACCATTCTCATTTTCTGCAAGTCCAGCACCACCAGCATATAATTTTACTGGCAGTAAAGAGGTATGTGCAATAAAAATTTAAACAATTTTTTTTTTTTTTTTTAGTTTAATCAATTTCTAATAAATTCTAATTAAGCTATATAAATATTTTTTTTTTATTTATTGTTTTAATAAGAATTTCTTTAAATAATAATTAATTAAATTAAAAATTTTTTTTTTCTTTTCTATCATAATTGAAAAAAAACAAAAATAAAAAAATAAAAATAAAAAATATCCAACTGATATTGTGTTGATGATGAACAAAAAAAAAAATAATCCAGATAATAAATTCATCACAACCATTTCAATTTGGAGCTGCACCAGTTACCGCGGCCGCTTTTAAATTTAGTGGTATTGAGGTAATTTAAATTTTTCTCTTAGAGAACCAACAAAACAAAATCAATTTACCAAAACAAAAAAACAACAACAACTTATCCATATTCACACTGATCGCATTTTTCACCCAATTTTAAACAACAATATTTTTTTACGTACACCAGGTCATTAAGTATGAAATGAATTTCGAACTTTGATTTATTATATTTCAAGCAAGAAGCAGCATAAGCCTAAACTATCGATCGATACAGTTTTGTCATCTTAACACGGTAGCTTTTTAGTGGCGACAGCGAAGAAGTCTGGAGAACGAGTTGTATGATAAAATCCTGAAAAGCGTTTCATACAGCTTGTTGGAAATTAAATAACATATTTTCCTTGCAAGAAATGATCCAATTGCTAGAACAAATCGTAGTCAGTTGTTGGTGCAAGTTCAAGGGGAATATGGTGACTGACAGAGACTTTCCATGTTCATCTCTTGTAGTTTGATCAATATTATTCGTGCGACATGTTGTTATTGTTGAGCATTGTCTTACAAGAGGATTAGCCTTTGTTTATTCATCAATCTCGGCTGTTTAGTCTCAAGTTCACTCATCATTTCGTCTATTTGGTTACAGTAGACATAGAGCCGTAATCGATTGATAAGGTTTTATGAAGCTGTAGTGGAAAACATTTTTAGTGTTTTTTTGGTGAATATTCGGTTTCGCAGTGTGTGTCTTGGCATTTCATCTTTCATTTCTTAACTTTATTAAGTTGTTTCAAATGGTTTAATATTGAAGGGATGAGTAAATTTTGTTCCTAATTCATGCATAGTTTGAAATGTATACGCTTACACAGCAGCTTTCAGCTCATCACATTATTCAGGCCTTTGCGTTCAGGTTGCCTATGTGATTTCATTTTGAAGATCAAAATCGCTAGATCAGAGAACTTCTCAAATCATCGAGCCTTCCATCCTTCGTTGACACTTCGATGTGGTGTCTGCTTTGCGCTTAACTTCACAATGTGAACTCATATGCTCGATGCTTCGTTTAATCGTTGTCTTATGAATGATAGTATGTGATGCTTGCTTTAAGCATATATCTGAAGTGTTTGTATTCGAAAATATTGCAAATTTTTGTCTTTATCTATGGTTTATCAAATTTAAGAATAATCACAAATCAAAATGTGGATTTGAAAAGGTAAAAATATCAGAGATATATTGGATATCAAGCTTGGTGCCTAAGGTAATCGGACATTTCATACTTAATGACCTAATATATATTATATATATATTTTTTTTATAAAAAATTTTTTGTTTATTTTGCATTTGCTTTTTATTTTAATTTTTTATTGTTTATATTAATATTTTAATTATATTTGTATTTATTTTTGTACATTTTTGCATTTATGTGTTTATATATGAATACTAAAAAATACGAAATGAAAACCACCTCACTAATATATTAATTATGCTGAATATGTCATTTTCCTTGTAAAAAAAGTTTAATTTGCATTTTACTTTTGTTTTTAATTATTCTTACCCCACGACTCCATTGGACTTATTACAAGACATAATTTCAGTCGGACTGACAAAAAAGTTCAAATTTTCGAGTCTCCATTAGACTTTTTTTTTCAGTCCGACTGAAAATATGTCTTGAAATAAGTCCAATGGAGTTACAAAATATGACTTTTTATTTCATTCCCAACAAAAAAATTCGTTACATTCGATTTAGACGACTCAATAATAATTTTATCTGAAATTATGTAATTTATTGAAATTACATTATGCAAAGGTTTGTGTTTTTTTCGTTTCCCATCATAAGCCTTTGAGGCCTTTGAAATAATGCGACAATAATTTTCATAGAATTAAAAATTTGAATGGAAATTCTACAACATGATTTTCTTATGATTTTTTTTGTTTTAAACTCCAAAAATTAAATGTTTTATCATTTAGAGTTGACACTAAAAAAAATCAACACAATTCATTCAAGAACTAATTTAGAGTGTGAATAAAGGTTCTTCTTTTCATGGTTTTTTTTTTTAAAAGTTTTTTTTTTTGGTAAACTTTTATAAAATACATCTTTTCTTTCTTTTTTTTTTAAATTCATTATCTGTTCAAATTTCATATCAATTGATCAAACTTTTTTTTTTTTTTTTTTTTTTTTTTTTAATACAATTGCGTGCACATTCGCTAGATTGTCTGCTTTTTTTTAAAATTAATTATTATTACATTTAATAATAATTTATTAAATTTAATTAATTATTATTTATTTATTAGAAATTTTTATTATTAATTTTTTTCTTTCTTGTAAACATATTTTGCTATGTTTTTTTTCATTATTTTTCTTATAATTTTTTTTTTGTTAATAATAAAAAAGAAAATCATGATACTAAATTTTTTATATGGAAAATATGAAAATTAGAATGAAAATCAATAAGAAAAATTAGAAAAACGAATTAAATTTGAACAAAAAAACAAAACAATAATTTCTACTTGCAGACTACTTCGAATGCGCCGTTTCTATTCAATGCTGCTCCAGCAGCTAATAACATTTTTGCGTAAGTACTAATTATTGTGTCTTTTTTTTTCCTCATCCTCCCCCTGTGTTTTTTGTTTTGTAAAATATATTTTTTAATTTAATATATATTTTGTTAATATATGAATGCCTTTAAAATAACTCAATTAATACATTTTTACATTGTTTTTTTTTTTATATATATTTTGTTAAAGTTTTTGTTTGTAAAGTTTTTTTTCTTTGCATTTTCTTTAAGGAGTGATAAAATTTTTGAAAAAAATTAATTAAATAAGAAATCACTTTTTTTTTTTATATTATACACTTTTAAATTCATAAAAAATTGGTAAGAATCCTTTTATTTAATGTGGTTTTGGTATTGGAGTATGGTTTTTCAAGACCACTAAAATTGGATATACAAAAAAATGGTCACGGAATGTGGATTAAAAGGTATATATTGGATGCGGTTTATCATGGACATGTTTGGTTTTATGTCAAAAAAATGTTTTGGGATAATGGAAATGGGTTATATAGTGAACGACGATCAAATGTCAAAAAATCGCGTACAATAGATAAAAAAAAGACTAAAAAGGAAGGTAATTTCTTGAAAACATATAAAAACTTGTTCTGGTAAGGAATTATTATATTTACTTATTTAGGATACTACTCGTCGTGTTCACTATGACCGTTCCATTTCCATTAAATCAAACATTTTTTTTTTTATAAGTTTGGTGCTGTAAAAGTGTCCAGAATTACCAAAATTATTCATGTATGTAAGTTATGTATATAAAAGTGTATTACAAAAAAAAAAGTTGTTGGAAAATTATTTAAAAAAATGTAATTTTTATTTTTGTCACTCTAAAAAAATTTAATTTTCAAAATATCAGATGAGAAACCCTCTAATTTTTATAATTTTACAAGAAAATAATAAATTCTACATGAATTTTTGTATTTTCAATAAATAATTAGCCCAACACCAACACCGGGACAACCACCAACAAATCAACAAGTAGTCCGTCGAAAAATTCGTACAGCAACAAGACGTACTCAACCACGGTAAGCCATCAATTAATAATTGGATGGTTAAAACCGAAAAGAGACATTAACAGGACGACGATGACACCAATAAAGTCAGAACAGACGACTATGACAAAATATATATCATCATTATCATCAGAAGAAGAATCACGGATAACTACAACATCAAATATAAATGATGATAAATATGATGATTGTAATAATATTGTTAGCAATATTCAGAATAGTAGTTATTCATTATGTACTGATAGTAAAAATAATAATAATAATAATAATAATAATAATAATAATAATAATAATAATTTTAATAATAATAATAATAATAATAATAAAAATATTAATGAAAAAGGACTGACTTTACAAGACGAAAATTTATTATTACCTGAAAAACAGTTACAACAGCAACAAGAGCAACTACTCCAGCAACAACAAGAACCGACATTAGACAAAATAAAATCATTTTCTAATACTGAAGAAATATTATTAAATAAAAAAAATGATAAGAATTTAAAAAAACATAAATTATCTCACAAAGTTTTAATTAATTTACATAGTAAAAAATTTCATAATAAATTTTTTAAGAATAAAAATTATTCAATTGATGAAGAAAAATCAAATAGAATTACAACAAAATCAAATTTTCTATATTTAAATAATTCAAAATTGAATCGTTATAAATTTATACGAACGTCGGCGACGGCGGCGGATAATAATAGTAATTTCGAAAATTCGAAATTATTTCCGAAAAAAGATTTGTATAAAAATGAATTAGAAAAATCTTCAAAATTGTTAACAAAAAATATGAAATTAATAAATTCAAATAAACGACGAAATTCTTCGTCATTAAAAATTTCAAAAAAATTTGATTTAAATAAATATAAATATGTAAAACCTAAAAATGAATAATTTCAACAAAAAAAAAAAAAAATTAATGGAAAAACTGAAGTTTTGTTTTAAAGAAAAAACACAATAAGTTAAAGTTTTTTGGTTGGTTTTTCTTAATTATTTCGATTTTCTTGGTTTCGGTGAAAAAAATATTCAATTAATTTTTTTTTAATTTTATTTTAATATATGTAATTTTATAATTTTTTTTTCTTTTTGATAAAACTTAATAAAAAAAAATACTTGGTTTTATTAATTTCATCGTAAATTATTAGAGAAAAACGAAAATCAATTGGTAAATTAATTTAATTTAAGATTTAAGTTGAAATGTTTTTATAAATGGGAGATAAATAATAGATTCATCACACACGGAAAGTAGTACCAAAAAGCTTATAATAATGAGAGTTTCCAATTTGGGCACGTCTGCCAGCGTCACATTATTATATAGTATTTGTTAAAATGACTTTGTGTGATATAAAATTTCATGTATTTATAGTCTTTTTTTATAAATCCTATTAAAAATGAGGCGCGCTTTGTAGCGCTGCAAACGTCTCATCAATTTATATAGAAATGATTACATGTGGTAGTACTTAAAGTGTTTGCAGACAATCTGTTTTCTATCATATAATTTTGTTAAATTTTTTTTTTTTTTTTTTCAAAAATACTCGCTTAAACTTATAAAGTTGCGTTTCCACCAAACGTGCAAAATGTTTTTGCTCGCGTGGGATAAAAGAGAAATTCCTATTAAACCGGCATATTAAAATGAAAGAAACATATATTTCATGCAAATTACAGGAAAATGGGTTTCTCTCTTTTTAATAACTCGTGGTTAGTAAATTTTGAATGCTTCGGTGACATAAATTGAGCTTTAGCAATGCCTTCTAGATATTTTCATCAGGCCAACACATATACGACAATGGCGTCTTAATTTCAAGTGTGTGGAAAAGAGAAATAATTATTAAGGACGAAGATAAAAAGAGAGAAACAAGCTTCTAATGCAAATTACTTTCTTTGTACATATACTAATATCTTTCCTTTCCCTCCTTCCCAACACTAATGATGATAATATCACTTTATACTACATTCGATGCTTCGTTTAATCGTTGCCTTGTGAATAATAATTATGTGATGTTTGCTTTAGGCATATATCTGAAGTGTTTATTACATTAGTAACGTACTTCTTTATTTCAATCTTCGTGCTTCACAATTATTTTCCTTTTTCACACACTTGAAGTTAAGACGTCATTTTCGTCTATGTGCTGGCCTGATGAGATATCTATAAGGCATTGTGGCTTTAGGAACACATTAGTAGAACGATGATATATGACAAAGTTTATGCCTATTTTCGACACTAGGAAATGTGATTAATTTTTGAGAAAACAGATGAGAAAACATATGATAAAACAGATCAGTTTAAAAGGACTTTTAGAAAATATAATGTTTGATTTGATAATATTCTTATTTATAGGATAATAAAACGAAGATTTTTTTAATTCTTGTTTTTAATGTAAAACTAATTAAAATAACAGATATTCTTTTTTTTTTTTGCTATGTAATTTAATTAAAACAAAAATAAAATTGATTTATATATGTCTAAAATGTATTTATTTATAATAATATTTTCTCAAAAAAAAGGAAAAAAGGAAAAAATTCAACTGAACAAAAGAAAATATATAAATATATCACAAATTAACTAATTAAGTGAGAAGATAAATAATTAGGAATTCGTTTTATATATAAATACGGTATTCTATAAAAAAATTAAAAGCGTTTCGGCTATTTCTAATTTCTATGTGTTTACGCTTTCTACGAGAAATACTATATATTTTATTAATTGTTGATCGCCGCTCCTCTAACTTATTGTCAGTTAATTTGTGATAATAAAGGATTAGAAATTTGTGTGTAAGTTTTTTTTCCCGAATAAATGAGATACAATTAATGCTTTATATTATTTAAAGCCCAGAAGCAGTAGAAAATGCACTAAAAAAATTCTGTTCGATGGCTTTTTAGCACAAAAATGTTTTACATCCATTTTGAATATAAAACGTTATCGATGTAGAAAAATTTAGTAGTTTCTACAAAATATATACATTTTGATTGTCTCTCTTATTTAAGAAAAAACGAAAGAATGAGCATACAGTTTTGATCCTTTGATATATTCAGTTGTTAAGTAATAGATTTTAATATAAAAGTAATTAATTAAACAAAACAAAAAATATTCAATTAAAGAAAAAGAAAACATAACAATAAATACATCTTTTTTTTTTCTTAAAAAAAAAACATGTTATTTTTTCTGGGACTAATTTCAAGAAAAAATTAATTTTTGGATAATTTTTTTTATTATATTTCCCTGAATTTCAAAATAAGACAATTACTCAAACTATATCGCTTCAACAATAACAGATCAATAGCTTCGATCGCTTCTAATTTTTATCACTTTCAAGCGACTAAATTGTGTGTAAATTTATTAAAGTGATTATCGATTATTATATCGCTTTGTCGTCTTACCAGAGAATTCCATGGCTGGTTCTTTTTTTATATTTATATTTTGTTTTTGATAGGAAAAAATAACATGAAAAAATGAGAGAATTATAATTAAAGAAAAAAATTAAAAAAGAATTTAAATGAAAAAACTAAAGAATTTCGAAAGAATAAAATGTGAAACAAAAAATATCAATAATCATTGTTTTTTATAAGTCTATATATATATTTTTTGTACAAAAAAAAAGAAAATGGAAAAAAATAACTGAAATAAAATTAGCGAATATATAAATTCAAAAAAAAATTATTATTAAATTATTAATGAGAAGAATATTTGAAAAAAAAAAAAAAATGAGTAGGATGAAAAATTTGAATATATATAAATAATTCGATAAAGATGTATTTATTGTTCCTTTAAATTAAAACATAAAATCTTTATATATATACATATATATATATAAATATGGTATAAGAAAGTGAAAATTTAACAATTTATAAAAAAAATATAAGATTTTACTAACAACAAAATTTATTTAATTAAGAAAACCCACATTATTTAAGTTTTTGTTTTTTTTTTTTGATTTTTTGATTTAATAATTTACAAGAAAAGGAACTCTTTCTTATAAGCAAAATAAAAGAAAAAATAAGAAAGAAAAGAAATATTTAAAAATAAATAATTTGTGAGATATTAAATTGTAAAGAATTAATTAAATAAAAATAATTGTTAAATAATTGAAAATGAAGAGTTTTTTTTTCTTTCTTATTTTTTAATTTTTTTTTGCAAATTTTTTTCCCCTTTTAATTATTATTAAAAGAAATAGAATTAATATAATTTTCCTTTTAATTAAATTTTTTTTTTTTTTGTGTTAATTAGAGGAAAAATTAGATGTACAAAGATTTTTTGAAAATATATATGAGTAAATATTAAAAAAAATTAATTAAATCTGTTTTTGACAAGCATTTTAATTAGCGCTGTGGCAAGGAGTTGGAATTATAATAATAATAATAAAATATCGAAATATAAAAAATGGAAATATTAATTATTATTAAAAAAAATATCCATAAAAATTACATTTTAAATTTAAAACAAAGGAAAAAATTAAGGAAACGTTTAAGAAAAAATGCGAAGTGATGTAAAAAATTGAAACAAAATAAGGAAATTTTTAGTTTGTAAAAAAAAAAAGTTTTTGAACTGAAATCGAAATTTTATTACAAAAAAAGGAAAATAAAACAAGGAAGTTTTTTAATTTATACAGTTGAAAGGACATATACACACACACATATATAAATATATATAAACTATATAAAGAAAAGTCGCTCTTACTACATTTATTAATAATAATAATAAATTCATTATTAATTATAAAAACCTAAAAATAAATAAGTAATAAAATTGTTTAAGAAAAAAAAAAACATTTAAAATAATAAATTTAAAGTAATAATAAATTAATATCAAATAAAAAAAAAATATTTGGATGGCGGTGCAAAAATAAGGGAATGTTATTAAAAAAAATAAAAAAAAAGGAAAAAAAAAATTAAATAATAATAATAAATTACATTAATTATTAAAATTAATTTTTGAATTAAGAATTTCTTTTATTTCTCTCGGAAATTTCGTTTCTTTTATATCCAAAAATGGGACAAAATATATTTCCCTCTAACTGAAACAAAATATTCAAGGAATCGAGAGATAAGTTTTTACTTATAGGAAGTATTTTCATTTATCGAAGAAGCTTTTGTTTTATTTCAGTTCCAGAAGAACTTTTTATGTTATCGAGTAGTTTTTCTTAAAAGAGAATTTTTGTCTGTAATTTTTTACTTGATCTTTTTTTCATTACAAAAAAAATATGGAATAATTAAAATTAATAAAAAAGGGCTTAAAAATTTAAATTTTTTACATTTTTGTTATTTGGAATTTTTTTTATTCTTCTTGAAAAACCTTTGTAAAAAAAAAAATTAAGGGAAGTTTTTCTGTTTTTTTTCTTTCTTTTTTTTTAGATTTAAGTTTTAGTTAATTTGAAAAATAAAAATACAAAAATAAAAAAAAACTTGTTAGTTATTTTTATAAATAAAATAAATAATAATAATAATTATTATAAATTTTTACTTTACTTTTATTTTATTTTATTTTAATTTTCCTTTTAACATTTTATGAATTCGAAATAATTCTATTGTCGAATCTAATTAAATCAGGCATTAAGAAAAGAGCTGCATTAAATTATAAAACTTGTAAAGACAAGATTGTTGTATTTCTGTATAAGTCTAGAAATTGTACAATTTATGGGCATTGATTAAGTCTTACTGTTGGTAATAATAGTGGAATTATGTAATTCGATTGAAGCTAAATCATATCAGAAAAACCATTACAATTCTTATACAATTTAGATTATGAATGAAAGAATATAAAGATTACGCATTGCGAATGTTGGCTATTTTAAATTTTTATTTTCATAATTTAATGGCGTCAAGTGTGATTTTCTTTCGAATAAATAATCGAGATTTTTCATACAAACAATGTATTTAATGTCTCGTGTGACGTAGGTGCGCAGAAAAACTAATTTAAAATATGGTAAAGCGTAATTCTATATATTCTTTCATTCATGAATTTAGATCATATCGAGTTACGCGATTCCTCGTCTACAGTGAATGAAATGGAATCGTGTAGTTTAATCGAGACTAAATCGTACTACACGATCCCATTCCTGGGTTGCTCGGAATCTAATTTTTACCCATTGAGGTTAGTTTATTAAAAGTTAATTTTAAATTAATAACTCATGAAGTTTTTGCGTCCTACGTAAAGAAATGTTGTAAAACTCTTTAACACAACTAGAAATAGCAATGAAATTTTTTTTCGTTCTAGTGAAAAATATGTGCTTAAAGATTTGGGGACACTTTGAATGTTTGCGATGCAATTGGCACATGTTGTTGGTGTAATTGTCTGCAGACCTTCTTCCATAAGGCTTTCTAAGGTTCTTACTCTCTCTGTTCTTTGACGGATAATTCGTTTCTGCTGTTAAGAATACTTGATAACTTTCTTGAGAGCTCTCTTTGCACTATTCTCATATTGAAGTTTACTATTCTCATTTTGAAACTGAAAAGGTATAGTTCATTGGAATTCAAAATTGTTATCGAGTGATCTTTGCTTAAAAACTTATTTAATATTTTATTAGGTTTGTTTATAAACAAACATTGTAACGTGACATTATAACCCAATTGTTTTAATTGAAATTATTGAAAAAAAGATGTGCCGGAATGCAACGAAATAGTAAAAGAATTTTTTTTCGTTACTTTACATCGTAATGTTAGTGTTTTTTTATTTTTAAATTGTTACGGTATTAGTACAGTGTTGTGTTACAGTGAAAAATTGTGGTATTTTGTTATAGCGTTACGTTACATAACGACCGTTATGCCAACGCTGGTCTTACAGCCGAAACTTTAGATTTTGTTGCATACAAAAAACTATATTTAAGGAGTAAACTGTAAAAATTTCTATTATTTTTATTTAGCCTATGAAGAAGAGAAAAATAGCATACAATTTTTTCATTCGTATTAAAAACTTACATATTTTGAATTAAATGGAAATAACGTCGCCTTTTCCATCTACTTTTGGTCACTCAAAGAAGGTATTAAACTCGAAACAAGTTTCATCTTTAGTTTTTGACTAATACGATTTCGTTTCGTCACGTATAGGAATTTTTGGGTAAACAAATAAATCTATTCTTCCTAAGGGCGGACATATTTGTTCTTTGTACAAAACATATTAATACTTGATAATCATTTTAACTGCGAAAATTTCAGTTTTAAAATATTTTTACTTTTAAGGTTTTTTGATTCAATAAAATATAATATATTAGTTTTTAATAAAAAATCTTTTTATATTTAAATTTAAAGTTAACACAATTTGGTAAATTGGAACCAATCAGATCTTCTGTAGTGTTATTTACTGTATTTGTACAATATTATCAATAAAAATGTATTAGAAGATGCGATAAGAACTTATATTCAATACAAAATCGGTAGTAGATATCAAACCTTATCAACGTTGTGCTATTAAACTGTCAAAAGCTTACTAAAATTCTAGCGGTATTTTTTTTTTTTTTATTAAACAAATATTAATTTTTCTTGCAAATTTATTTTATATTATATTTTTTAGTTGATAGTTGAACGTGATATTAGTTTAAATATAATATAGAAATATACCCATAATGACTAAAAGAAAGGGTAAAAATCGAAAAAAAAGAGGAAACAAAAAAAAAGTCCCAACCGATGAAGAACAAGCAGCTGAAGTCTCAAACGATGAAGAACAAGTAGCTGAAGTCTCAAACGATGAAGAACACGTAGTTGAAGTCTCAAACGATGAAGAACAAGTAGTTGAAGCTGCCGAAAGTACCAGCGACGAACCAAAACAAAATGAAAATGTAAGTGTATATATAATAAATATTCAGATTTTGAGATTGGTCACGATGACAACAAATGTGTTATATGATAATGTATCACAGTTAATAAAAAAGTTTCATTTAAGGAAAATGATATTCCCTCATGCAGTCATTCGACTAGTTCAACAAGATTTTATGAAACCGTTATTAGTAAACTAGATGCTATAATGTTAGAAATGACAGAATTACGTCAATCAGTAACAAAACAAAATGATAAATTTGATACTCAACAAAGTATTCTTTCACAAGAGGTGAAAATTTTGAGAAAAGACAATTCAAAGAAATCTAATGAAATCTGGAGATTAAAAAAAAAAATTAGTCATTTAGAACAATTACAGGAAAATGTAAAATCGAATCCAACAAGTGATAATAATACATCAATGGATTGCATAGGAAGTTCTATTGTCTCTACAGAATCATTTTTAAGTGAAACCAGAGGTGGACCAACAGTAAATCCATTTGAAGTAGAAAGATCTGATACTCATGCTAAACAAGCAATTGGTGCACAATCTAAAATTAAAGTAAAACCAAAAAAAGAACCTAATGTTGGTATTAAAAACTTTGTTCCGCCATCAAGTTCAACCAGTACTTTGTTATTGCCTGATAATAATATAGAGCAAATAAAATCTGAAATATTAGCCGAAGAAGAGAGATTGCGTAACTTATTTCCAGTAGAACTTAACGAATATGAAAGCCTAGCAATAAATATTGATGAGAGAGATTTTGGATTTAATTTTAATACATCGAATTCATCACCACAAATATCACCGACATTATCTGCAACAGTAAGTTTAACATTTTTGCTGTGGAATTTAATTAACAACACACAAAATTCAGAATTAATTTCCCTTCTTTTTTTTTTTTAAACAAATGAAAAACCATAATTTATTTTTCCAGCTTTTGAGTGAACCGTTTCAATTCAATGCTCCAGTTGAAGCTGCTCCAGTTGAACCCTGTCGAAAAGTTCTTGTAGGAAAAAGACGCATTCCATCACGGTAAGTCATCAATTAATTGGATACTTGAAATCCACAAAAAGATATTATTAACAGGACGTCACCGACCCGAGAGTTTGTTGATTCGACAAGGAAAGATGTACAACCATCAACATCAAAAGAAGCACGGCACGAATAATTACAGCATCACAAATAAATTACAGTACAAATTAAACAGGAGAAAAGTACAAATATAAAAATAAATTAGGTATCTTTAATAAGTAATATATAAAAAAAAAAAAAAAATTATTAAGAATCTTCCAGAAATTAAAAATCTGTAACTCAATTTTATTCACAGAATTAAAAATAATCTCAGCAACAGAATTTTTGTGGGTTTAAAAAGAAAATCAATTCAAATGGTTGGGGTTTGATTTTTTATTAAATTTAAGTAGGTTTTATATTTAAAAGAAAATTTAGAAGAAAATTTAGTAATGAAAGAAAAAATAATAACACAAAATTCTACATAATTAGAATTCCTCCGAGTTATATCGAAGAAATTAATTTCAGTATTAGTAGTAATCGAATTCTGAAGGAATGAAGGAGTTTATCTACCCGAAAAACTCATACTGTAGCTTATATATTAAATAGTTAGATATAGGTAAGAAAAATGATGTCAGCATTTTCATATTTTCTATGCATCATAAAATCCTTTTCAGATATTGAATATTATATACTCGCACACATAAGAATATTCAATGACCAGTTTTAAAGCGTATCAATTCTTATCTGCATTGAAAATGAGCTTTAATAACTGTAAAAGGACGTTTTTTTTTCATAAATCTTTGATATAAGACTGAGTACCCCATAGATAAAATGTGCCAAAAGCTTTTTACTTGAATCTTAATATAAATGACTTTAGTCTTCAGTTTTGATTTTATTTTTTAAAGAAAATTTCTTTAGAAATTTTCTTTTGTTAATAATACATATATTAGGGATGATAACAGAGTGATCTTAAATATTTACATATACTCGAAGGAAACAAAAAAGAATGTTTTTGAATATATTTTATAAAGAAGGCTGAGTCTAACCTTGATTCATGCAATCTTCCTTCTTTTAATGAAATTGTGTGCAATTTATTAGCTAGTATAGAGATAGAATAAAAGAGCCTTTGATATTGTGATTAGTATCTAAAGTAGTAATATTAAAAATGCCATGAACTTTTGATTTATATAAATTCAATACGATAATAAAGTATGCACATATTTAATGGCAATAATGGTAAAAATTTAAAACTATGTATAATGAGTTGAGTATAATTTAATTTAAAAGAAGTTATTTTCTAAATATCAAACCGAAAATAAACTTCTAATTTCTTTCTGATATAAGTTTAATATTTCTTGTGTCATTATTAAATCTTCTTGTAGTTATTCTTATATTCTAATTAATAGTCTAGTTCTAGTATATAACGATATAAGCTCAAATTGGTTTTAATTCAAAGCAAATAATAATTTATGATAGAATCATTTCATTACAAGTAAGTAGTAAATACAAAAATTTATACCTATATTTATTTTCTTTTATAAGTTTTATATAGTTGCCTTTTAACATTTCTTTACTTATAACTATTAATACTCAACGAGCTTTTATATTTTATGTACAAATATTTAGTTTAATTTAGATACGTTTATATAATATGAAAAGAAAATGTTTCGTTGGGAAAACAACAAATCAAACCCTCTCTAATATGTCTTGCTAGTAAATAAGCTTAATTAATGGCAATCGTATTTGTTTGACTGTGTTTTATGGTTTTCGTTCATTTAAGTCTAAATATTATGTAGACTTGTTCCTTTTATATTGAAGTCTCGTATGGTGTGTACTTCAGAATGATGTTCTTCTAATAATCTATGATTTGGTACTAGGGCATTACTTGATATTATATAGTTAGTTTCTTAAGGATATTTCGTACGCATTATAGCTTTTTGTTAAGATTGTGCTTTTGTATTTTTGATTATTTTTCGGTATAAGATAATATGTATTATTAAATAGAATATATTACATTTAATGTACATATAAATGCTCTATTAAATTATTTCAACACATTTATATCCATTCAAAATTATTATTATTATTATTGTTATTCTTATAAAAGTACAATGTAAAAATTATTATCTAATCATTTTAATAGTTTTTTGTTTTGTTCTTTATGATTTTCTAGAAGTTGTATTAATGCTTTTTTTTTTATATAAATAAGGTAAATTGTTCAAATTAGTCGTTAACATGTTTTGTAATTATTTTAAATATTATGTTAACATGTCTAAAAGAAATGATTATTAAATCTTACAAGAATTAAAATCACTTAAATAGAAAACGTTCTATATTATTATTTATTTTTACATAGTTTTTTCTTAAAAATATAAAATTTCCTAAACGTTGGGAGTATTTTTAAAGTTGTAGAATAATCTTCGAAAATATAATAAATAAATTCCTAGTAAAGGAAACTTTTTCGCCAATTCACTCCTTCCATTTGTATATATCTTATGAATCCTAGCAATTGGTGTTTTTTTTATTAGTTTGTCTAGAATATTTTTCTTTTGATTACCTCCTTGAACATATTTCTGTTTTGTACATTAAAAATGTGTACAAACTTAAGCATCCTCGAAGTTGATACTTATCTCGTGTCATATTCATCAGTTCGTGGAAAATGCTTTGTCAAAATTGCTGACCTGATTTCTGCGTTTATGCTATTTATGATATAAGTTGTATACAATAATTTAACAATTTTTCCAAGGTGGGAGATACCTATCTGCTGTACACACAAAATGTATTTGCTTTTGATTCAGGTGCATAAAATATTTTTATTAATAATCTATCGTATAAAATTCTAAAAAATATAATTTCACTCTTGTCTCAACATATTATTACTGGGAATCTTCTTCCACATTTTATAGAATACAAATCCAATTAAAATGGTGTCAAATAATGAAATGAATTAAAAATTAAAAAAATTATTTAAATTATTACATTTCAATATTTTGAAAAACAATATTTTATGCAAATCGTATAGAAAGAAAAAAATATGAAATTTTCCTTTTGTAAAATAGCTAACGTATATAAGTGTTAAACCGTTAAAGTAGACCCTCATGAATTACATCGTTTTTTCTTCAGATTTATTCCCAAAAATAAATCCATCTCGGGGGCAATTCAACTTTCCGACAAAACTTAATGGTCTCATCGAAAAATAGCTAGGAAGCCATAAATTTTTTATTTTTTTTTATTTTTTTTTTTCGCTATATAAAAAGAAATATATACTATCTTACTATACAAAAGACCTTATACCTTCTTTAAAGGAATAAGAAATGCGTGAAACTTTTATAAACATCAATTGATGTAATACTATGAAGAAAAAAGGACATAAATCTGTTAAGATATTTTCAATTTTTTTTTTATTTATTTTTTTTTTCTTATATATTTTTCTTCAAAAAAAAAAACGAAGATATTTATCAAAAAATTTGTCCAAAATAAACTTATTTTCTCATCGGTTTTTCTCGAATTCGAAATATTATCACAGAAAAACAAAAAAAAAAAAAAAAATTTAATAATGAAAATTTCAAAGATTTATATTTTATTATAGATAAGGAAAACTTTGTGAACTTGAACTTGTAAAAGTTTTATTATATAATACCAAAAGAAAGAACAAAAAAAAAATCATATAATGTCTTGATTTATGAAAGTTTTTCCTCAAGATTTCGGTTTAATTAATTTTAAAATATTTTCTTTTTCTCCTTATTTAAATTAAGTACATATAATATAATTTAACAACTTAGTTTTTATGGCATACATGTATGTCTAAATGAACTGACATGGTTTTATTTGCAGTTTCATAAATTCATCATCATTTAATTAATTCTCATTTATTATATTTTTATTAGGAAAGAAAGATTTTCAGATAAATTAAAATTTTTGTTTTATATAAGAAATTTATATCAGGTATTAAGGTATTTTGCTTATGTACCGGATGGATCTGAACTTTTCTGAGTTTTAAAGAGGCCTATCTATATGAATAAAAATTAAATGCTGTTTGTTGGTAAGCGCATCACTTGAGAACGGCTTTTTTGTTAAAATGTTCCTAGTAGTCCAAATAAGGCTCTTACGGAAAGAAAAATGGGAAAATTTGCCCGGAAAATTGGAAAATTCTGGAAAAACTGAAAGTCCTTTTATTCAATGGGATTTTTATATGAACTCGAGACCATATGCCTGGATTTGTGAAATTCTTTTTTTGTTTTGTTCGTTATGGTCCTGGAAAAGTTTTCAGCAAAAGAAAATTTGGGACAATTACAAATCCACAAAATGATCACAAACAAATTTATTGAAATTTGGATAGGACAACGTCTGTCGGGTCATCTAGTACGAAATAAAATTTCAAATTTGAAATTTGACGACATAATTGATGCAAATGAAAATACTATGTCATTACCAAATTTTTGATGACACATTTTATAAACTTATGAAAGGACGAGTGTTCGATTCTCGAGATCAAGAATACTCCCTTTAGAAATATCCTCTACAAGTGTTTTTTAAAATATGATTAAATGTTCTTTCATTCCAAAGAAATTGAAATAACATAACTAACATGTTAATTGCTTAAAAATCCCTCTTCATAAAAAGAGTTATGATACAAATCTTTGGAACAAGCAAATCATTCACGTCATGCTGATATATTATGTATATTTTAAGTGAATAATTTTAACAATTGTAATGTCATGAAACACCCTGTTGATAAAAATCTTCAACATATTATTTCATTAATCATAAATGGGTGGAATTTTATGATATTATATCATTCATATTTCGATAATCGTATAGGATTTAATGAGTGACTTTTTGACATGTTTCCAAAGAAATAAAAAACAATGAATTATTATTTAATGTAACCGAAGAAGAACAAATTATTGTTCTGAAATTAATATTATTTAATTTATTTGTTTAGTTACTGTCTTCTATATGAAATAAAATATCAGTTATTTATCATTTTCATGATATAAGAATTTTTTTGAAACCATAAACAATAAATGTATAACTATATATCCTGAAGGGAGTTAAACGTGTTCTTTATCTTGTCCAGTAATTTTCCAGACACATTTCAGTATTATGAGTATGACACCGTTTGTGCGTTTTTTTTTTTTTTTAAAGAAACATGAAATTTGAAAAGGAAAAACGTTAATTTTGATTATGACAAAAACTTTTGTCTTCTTAAAAGTTTATTTATAATTTTTAAAATATGAATATATCAAATAAATTAGTTAAACCAGGAAGTAGATGCATAAAAACTCCACATAGATTTCATTGATTTTAATTAGAAAATTTTTACACCCACCTTGTATCCATCTGTAGTAGTTGTCACATTGTGTCTAAGCCAAAAACGAAATAAAGTTGTCAAATAACAAAAGAAAATTTTTGTAGATGTCTACAAAAACTTTGTAAATTACGAAACTTTAAAACTTAAGGCGAAAAATAGCACGTAACGGATCCAATTTGATCATATTGCGTTGGTGTCTCTACGGTATATACATGAAAATTTGATTCTATCTATATATATATATGTAATTCGTATACCAACCGAAAAGATTCACCTTATTTTGCCTGTTGAAATTCAAGTGGCATTCACTATTTTTTTCTTCCCTTCAGAGACTTTGACTAGTTTTCTTTTACTTGTTTTGTTATCCTTAAACTTATTCAAATATATATATATACGATTGCCTTTATATATTCTATATTATATTTTGTTTTCATATGGGATTTCTGTATAGGACTCGTATTATACCGAATTCCAAAAGGTTATAAGAAATTGTGAAAGATGTTTTTGTTTTATGCAATAGTTTTTCTAAGGACCTACTTTAACATATATATATATAGCTTTTATAAAATTCCGTCGATATTCTAATTTTGATAAACTTTTTACTTATTTAATTATTTTTAGCTTTATGTTTTTATGGAATTTTTTTTTGTTACACCGAAGGGTAAATAAAGTGAAAAGTTCCATTGATATAAGTTAGAATTAATAAACTTTCCATTTACTATGAAACTTTTACTATAATAATAGTTTCTTTGGGTTTATGGGACTAATAGAATTACATGTGGTTAAATATAATGTTATAAAAAATATAATTTCATAGAAAAAATAATCATAAATATACATTTTGTGTGAAAATTCCGGATTTGATTATGGGAATTGTCAATTTTCTAAATTGAAATTTTGGAAATTATTTATATTAAATTTATATAATCCCGTTCTTAAATATCAGTACTGGCATAAGAATGTGGCACTTTGGTTTCAGATAGACTTGCAGTTGAATAAAGGCATGTGGTAAATTTGTATATAAAATTTCTACAAAAACGAAAATGCCAATAGTCAAGGTATTGATGGCATGCAATCGGCGTCTAACAACAGGAGAGATTACGCAGATTCTTAACATATCAAATCGACTATTGAAAACCATCAAACAAAATCATCCGCAGTTTTCAAAATTGTTGTGTACAATCAAGATAATGCCACAAAACCATATACAAGTTTGTTAGCTAGTCAAAAAATTGAGATATGTTGGCTGGGAACTTTTGAAGCATTCACACTATAATCCTCATTTTGTACTATCGTCCTACCATTTGTTTCAGTCTCTGCAGTATTCTTTTAATGCTGTGTCCAAAGAATCATGTAGAAATTATCTGTCTTGGAAAATCTAGGTGTTTTACAATGATGAGAGAATGGCTATGCGAGAAATATGATAAAAAGTCATCCTTTAAAGAGTAAAAAATCTCAAAGAATTTTTGACCTATCCGATAGCTAAAAAAATGAAACCTCGAAAAATATTTAGAACACAATCTAATCAAAGAGGAAAAATGAAATGGATTTAATAACATTATATCAATTATAAATTATTATTTTTTCCTTGTGGAAAAATGTTGATTATGAAATTAATTTAATAGCAGAAGTTAAAATTTTAATCAAAATCAATCTTTTGTGTTTGTTCATTTTGTAAATCTCTTTCATACTTAAAAGATTATGGAAAATCTTCATTATAAAAATTTCTTGTTGAGATTTAAATTGAAATAAAAGGAAGCCCTGCTTTTGAGAAATCCTTGTTCAATTATTAGGATTATAAATATTTTAATCATAATATGTTCACGTATATGTGTTTTTTTAAACCTTTGGAAATAAATTTTATTTTTAAGTGAATGTGCCAAATGCAAATATTAATTTGAAATTTATTAAATTTTCAAAAGTGGTTTTATATAAATTATTAAAATGTAATTTATTAATTTATTATTTATAAGCAAGTGTATTTATATGATTTAATGTTAAAGTGATGTATTAGACAGCTTTTTTTTAAACATTTATTTTATTTTGGAAAATTTACAAATTAAATCAAAATATCATCATTTTGTGGAAAAATTTAAATATAAATAAATAATATAAATATTTTTAAAGTATTTATTACCTAGTTTTATCGCTCTGCTTTACTATCGACTCACAAATGTTAATTTCAGTCGCATAGTTTGAACTCACGTCGAGGCTACTGATCAGTCTGCTGATAAGATGACAGGATCATACAATCTTTCTAGAGTTCATAACACTGAATATTCGATCGAAATTTTCCGAGTTTACCCGGAACACCAACCCAAACAGACAAAAATTTTGAAAATTGCTTTTCCGGTCTTTAGATCATAATATAATTCAAGGAAAATAATATAATATATAGATTTAAATATTGTTTGTGTTTATATGCTTCTGATTTCTATAAGTTACTAATTTTTTTTCAAAGTTTTCATGAATGCGATCTTAAAAACATTGAAAACAATTTTTTATCTTGAATTCTTGTCCCAATACTTAAGAAGATTTTCTTTTTGTTTTTCTTTTTATTTGAGTATGAAAAGAATTTCCCTGTAGCAATGAAAACGAAAAAAAGTTTTGACATGCTCTCACATAGAATTTTAAGAAAATCCCGAAAATATTCATATTGTTTGGGGAAATTGTATTAATTTCATGCGGTGAATTATTTTCCTTTGGATAAAAACATTTTTTTGAAAGAATTTTTTATGTTGTATTTCATTATACAAAAATGTATTTACATAATCCTTGATGCCTTGATATGTCTAGTCAATATTGAAGAGTAAGCAAAAGGTTAATTCTAGTCTATTGATTTAGTTCTGTTTTATTTATGAGAATTTTTACCTTAAAGGTAATCTGTTTTCGTTGCACTATATGTAAAGTTAATGTTGCATCATATATATATTTAACCTAGAAATCATTTTGTTTCATTCTAATTGAAATCAAACAATATAGTGTTCAAATTTGATCTTTGAATTCCACCGACTATTTTTTTTACACCTGGGGCCACCCCATTGACCATAGGCTACCTTTGAATTAGACCGAATTAGAAGAATATTATGCAGGAAAAGACCTTAAAATATTATTATTGTTGGTTGTTTTTCTCACAGTTAATTCATTGAACTATAAATTTGTTAACTACTGGTCCCATTTCCACCACTTTAAATAACTTTAAATAATTGGCTGTAGGCTGATTTTAAGTTAATATATGTTTTTCTTTAATATGAGTACGGTAAACAAACTGTTTAAAGTAGAAAAGAATCAATTCTAATAAATTTAAAATTCGATTTTGTACAACAATTTTTTTTTTATCTTTGGTAAATGATATATAAATTAACTGAAATAGCTTAACTGAGATTTCCTATGTCAAATGAACAGTAAATATTTCATTAGAGATATATAATTCATCACGGGAAGAAAAACAAGGATTAAATGTGACAGCGGAAAAAAAAAATTACGATAACTTTTCATGTTAATTAAAAAGAGTTTTACTTGTTTTCCATTTGAATTGGATCATTCTTTTGACATGATTATAAGTTAAATAAATTTTAAAATGAAGAAAATCTTCTATATAATAAATCAATCTTTAAGGTGAACATGATTACAACAATAATAATAATAATAACAAGAAAAGAATAGAAACGAAACCATAAAATTGAATAAAACCAAGAATTATACCCGAGATTAATTTATATCACGCAATCCTTTAACCTATTATTAACCCTATACTAATGTTAGTTTCTTACCATTGACCAAATTGTTTCTGATAACATCACATTCGTTTACACTGTATAGTAAATCGATATGCTATTCGAATATGTAGGTGGTAGGTTTTATATCCTATGGTAGATGCTACCAGAGTTTTGTAACGCAGACAGGAAAGGTTTCAAAGCTGTAGATGTGTACAGAATCAACAATTATACTGATTTATGTCTGTCCGTCTGTCGACGTAGAACATAACTCAGAAATGTGTTATGCGATTCTAATAAAATTTACACTATTTCGGAAACATAGTAATATCGAAAAACACTGAAATTCATTGAACTTGCTAACTGGGAACTATCAGCCCATTAAAGATACAATCGAACCGGCACAGTCGGTCTTCGTTTATATGTAGACTAAAGTAGTTTAATCGTACCTGCTCAGTATATGCATAAATCTACTGTATGAGCCTCATTTCTAACATAATGCATCAAAAAATCGTCTTTAATCCGATTTTAGGTTTCTATATGTTTCTTCGTTAAGAGCGAATGTAAAAAGAAATTGGATATCATAGTGTGCCTATTTGCAATACACTAAACTTTCATTTTATGTTCTAATTAGTCTGACTCTGATTAACTCTTTTTGTTTTTTGTTTTTTTTGTTAATAATATATAAGTCTAACTTATTGGTGACTAGTTATGTTCTACAACACGCCAGCATCAGTATTTTTACGATTGGAAAAATATTTGTACTATCAGGAAGTGTGGATTTTTTGGGATTAGAACTTATATAACTTGTATGATTGATTGATTAATTGATTATATTGTAAGACTACATTTATAGCAAAGTTTCTTTAGATTGAATAAATTATTTGTATAGGATGTTTGGCATTATTAGAACTGCTAGGATTACTATTAGAGAGTACTGTGCAATGACATGGTATTATTGATTGTATACAGAGTACTTATTGGCAACAAGTTTAATTAGAGATTATCACGAATTCTGGTAATTTGAATTATAAACACATTAATATAGTGAATGCTCATAAAAACAAATGAATATAGTGAAATCAGCCTAAGACGGAAATTTGTCTAAGATTTGGTTCCAGGATTATATTGAAAAGTAAAATGTCTTTAATTTTAGAAACGGAGATCTCCAGAAAAATGTGTTCAGACTTGCATTTGCGCCCGAGGACAAAAAATGTTGGCCAAATTTATCCTAAAACTGTTTACTGAATTGGAAAATCTTGTTCTGAAAACTTGGAAGAAAGGGAATTTCCTATAATTTGAGTATGTAAAATGTTCCATTATTTTCAACTAACTATAGTTATTTACAACTTGAAATAACTGAAATTTCTGAAAAATGAAAGTTTACCTTTGAAAATCTTTGCTGTTTGTTAACAAGTTATATAACTTTATTTTCAGTCCATACTGTTAATATACAATTTTCTGGAAGTTCCAGTTTTTAAAAATTCGGGAAAAGCAAAAATCGATAAACCCCACTAAAAAAATCTCCCATTTTATAAGTTTGTCGCTTCCAACTAATTATTGCTAGCATTAACTCTTGTAATTTTAGTCTTACAGGTATCAAGTTTTTGCTGTAATAATTATTTTTATAAAATTCTTGCGATTATATAGTCACGAAATGGCTTCTTCTGTTCAATAGCAATATTTCAAAGTTAATTACAAATATTAATTAATAATTTTCCTAAAATAACTATGCAGTCATTGGCTCCATTAAATCCCACATTATTTCTTCTTAAAAAAGTAGATCTTATTAAAATAATTTTCAATTTAATTAAACTGAAATAAAAATCTATATATATACATATATAAATGAGATGCTTTTAGAATAATGTGGCTACATTTTCTTTACCTTCTTTTTGCTGTTAAAATAATCAAGAAGATCTTAAGAAAAATACTGAGTTTGATAGACTTAATCTTCATTTCCGTCTTATGGTGAACGTAGTTTTTTTGTCAGGTTAAGTAGATTGTTTTTCCTATGTAGTAATTGTTTTCTTTTTGTTTTTCTTCAAGTTCGGGCTTTTCACTAAAGCTTTTTCTATTAAATTTACAAATTGTCTTTTCTCTCCGCACTAGAATTATTCTTATATATAGAAATATTTATATTTACAGTTGGATATCTACTATATGAATTTATATCTCCTTCTTTTAACATATCAAGAACATAAATCACCAAGTCATGACAAGACGGAATTTTCTAAGAACAAGCGAAGATATATGTATTCAAAAAAATATATAGTATATATTTACAACATAATAATCATCTGTATTGTCCTTGGTTCTCTTTAAGAAGAAGATCGTTTGCTTATATTATATCCATATCAAAGATGAATACTAGAACTGACGAGGATTTCTAAAGAGTGTACAAATTATTCTATGGATGTAGTACAACTATCTATTCCATGTCCTATTTTTGAAAAGGAAAACATTGGAATTTCATATAATAAAATGTAGTTTCTTCTTTTTTTTTTTTTGATATGAAAGGGTTCAAATATTTTGTATAAAAAAGAACAAGTCGAAATACTAAGAAGGATCCATTTTTAATGATGGAAATGCAAAAATGCAACAGGATTTAAGTTGTCGGTCTATTCATAAAAACCAAAAGTTAACTGATGATAAATCTTCGTGAATAACATTTCAAGATTGTTTCTATCTTCTTATATTTGTTTCGTTTTTTCTTTTTTCATTCATATGTAAAAGAAAAGAAAATCATAAGAATTTTTGGTTGTAATAAGAAAATCACTCAAAATGAAAACATGCAGTCTATTTGGTTTTTAAAAAAAAAAAATATCAACATGAGATTTTGTATTATATTTATGTATATAATTTCAGTGTACTTATCTCATGAATAATGTTGTGGAATTTGTGTACACTACTTAAACTGACTGTTAAATTAAAGCTATTCATGAAAAGTTTTAGTTCATGGCCGTCATTAAAAATGATATAGAATTGAAAAGAATATTTCAAGTCAGGACAGGACATATAAAACCTAATGTTGGGAACAGAACATATATGTATACAAAATTATGGCTGCATTTGTCGCGAGAACATAAGACCCACATATAAATTAAAACCGAATTGGTCCAATTCGTCCATATTCACTTTTGTGGGGTAAAATCGAACCTAAATTGTTATTGTTCTTTGGTGTCAACCAACAACACACAAAATCAACTGTTAAAACGGTCTAATTGTACTAGGCTATTTATAAACGCGACGTTTTTCTAAGATTAAGATTGATGAACAGAAAAATTTTAGTTGGGTGGCATCAGATATATGTATATTTCTATAATCGGGTTCTTCGGGTCAAACGGCCATAGGACGACAGTGTCGTAAAATGCTTGTGATATTTGTACGCCTATAAAAATAATGGATGCTGTTTCTAAGTGAAAACATTATACCGTGTATGGGAAATTGAATTTTGATCATTCGTTAAAATCCACCTAATATTAAATTCAATTGTATAATTATTTAATTAAACGCAACCATCTTTCACTGGTGGTGATATTACGATACCGGGACTTAAACCTTGAGAAGATACTTGGACTAATCACAAAGGTTAAGTGAATAAAAATAAACCCTAAAAATGCGGGCATCATCAGAAACCCATATTTTTATTATGATGATAAAAACCAGGCAATTTATCCTTTTCAGAAGTATTATTTCATCTTTTATTTTTCTAAATAATATTTTGTGATGAATTTCATTTAAAAAAGCCATAATATTCATGTTATTTCGTTTCTTTTTATTGAATAATTACACTTATTATTATTATTCAATTTATATAGGACTAAATTTTATTTACTGACCTTCTTTATAAAAATATTTGATAAACAACCTTTCTTGAAGGCGTACTTTTATGTTGAAATAACCTTTTTTATGTTATCCTTTTTTCTTCACCTTCTAGACGAAGATATCTCTAAACCTCAACTTGTGGGAGTAATAATTTTGAAATTGTTTTAACAATAGAACTTAAAGTGCATTTAAATATACCACAATGATACCAGTGTATTGAGATTAAATTATATTGCAAAACGCTATTAAATATAGAATAAAAGATGTCAGTTTCTTCTTGAAATTTTATAGAGTTTTGTGAAATTTTATATCCTTTAAGACTCATTCTCATTCCTGAAACGAAGAACATGAAATAAATATTATAAGGACTATATTGTCGGCCTAAAATGTAAAACACACTAAGTCAATTGTTTAATTTTTATTTCAGGATTTTTGAAGGAGAATGTTGTAAATGGTTAACTTGGGTAAGTACTGTAATTAAATAACTGTTAAGATTTGACATATTAACACAATTTTTGAATGGCTTTTGAAAAATTTCACTTCATTTTTTGTTTCTTTAAAAACTATGTTTTTTTGGCTTAGTGGGTTTCTATTATAAGCGGACGATATTATTGGCCTTTAGCAATACTATTCAAAAATTATATAATGTCTTCGTTTTTTCTTTCCAAACAGAAGAATCGAAGAAAATAAATTCAGTTTATCCAACGACTCCATTGGACTTTTTTCAAGACATAATTTCAGTCAGACTGACAAAAAAGTCCAAATTTTCGAGTCTCCATTAGACTTTTTTTCAGTCCGACTGAAAATATGTCAAATTTTTAGAGTCTCCATTAGACTTTTTTTCAGTCCGACTGAAATTATGTCTTGAAATAAGTCCAATGGAGTCGTGTGGTTAACAACAAGAACTTTTTAGACGCATCTTGGCAACTAAAATGTGGATTGTTTCGGGGTAAATGGCTTAAGGGTGTTTTAGTATGATGCTATAAAGTGAAGAAATTGAGTTACGACTTCGTATTGTTGCAAGGCGAAGGTTATATGGTGTATTGATCCTAAACACTTAAACTTTATTGTTGTCTGTTCGTTTATCGTTCATTTTCATGTTAAATTATAATACATTCGATATGAATGTTCGCATGCATATAATGGCATCTAGTTTTCCAAACTTTTACTATAGATTAAAATAATACATATATAGTCATATGTATATAATACAAATATATATATATTTGAATATAATCTTGTTTATTAGTATAATCAACAAATTTGCTAGACTAGAAAAAATAAAAACAAAAGAAACATAATGTTGTATTGGTTTGTTCCTTTTAAACCGTCAAAAAAAAAAATGGATAACGTATAGAGAAAAAGAAACCATGTGGAAATATTCTTATCCAGTTCAATTCAGTAGATTTTAAATCTAGTCTCGCTATTATTAAATTGTTGGGATGTTCTTTATGCCTGTCCCAACCCATTTTGCTCACATAGTCCTTGAATGGGAAACGTTTATTGTTCGCTGTTACCATTTTATTCTATACATACGTCTACTTATATCATTACACGTCAGAAATCCATGAAGATTGCCTATTCTATCTCTATATTTAGTCATTATATATATATAGATATGTATTTATGTAAATGTTTCTATGCAATACTGTCCTAGGTTAAAGTTATTCTATCGACTTAAGTACGAGCAATTTATTTCTTTTATTTGCGTAGGAAAATAAAATTGGTTTTTATGGCAACCCCAAAAGGATCTATATATGTATATATATATATATAAATATATATATGCGTGAATGAGTATTTTTATATGAAATTTGCCTCCAACCACGTGGAATCAAATTGTCGGGATTTCTAGTCTTAGGCTTAACGTTTTCTTTTTTCCATTCCATTTTTATGTATGCAATAAATAAAAGTATGTATGTGTTTTAGTTTTTCTTTGTTTTCTTTTATACACCGGAAAGCTTTCGTCCTTCCATTGTGGTTGCTGTTCAACCACCATAACTTTAGCTTTTGTATTTTCGTATTGGCAAGAAACAGAATGAACTTAATTTGCATAAAGTTCAGTTGTTTATCTTTAAACAAAGGCTTTAACTGATAGCCCTATGTCCTTTTTTTCTTCTTCGTATGCATGCTATTTAGGAAAAGAATCTTTCTTAATATATTTTTATAAAATAAAATTGAATAAGTTATTGCATGCCTATATAAAAAGAAAAAATATGAAGTTAATTTTTCAAATTCTTAACAACAAGCAAAAAAAAAAAATACAAAATCTTGTACCATATTTGATATATAAATATATTAAAAGTAATATTTTTAAATTTGAAAAATACTATCATATCCTTTAATTCTGCGTATGCAAATTTTAGGTTAGCACTTTTTTTATACAATGAATATTTTACATTTAATGATATGAATATTATACAATAGGCTTTAAACTATAATCAACCCAATTCTTATTCTAAATAGAATTATAGGCAATACAACCTATATTCTCGTCCACATTTTAATCAAAGCCATTTTAAGTGAAAGCATATAGGAATAAGCAAAAAAAAAAAAACTGAAGCTCTTTTCGACAAATTGAAATTTCTTTTAACACTATAAGATCACAATTTTCTTTCATCGTGATGGCAATCATTTTATGTCTCTTATATATGTCTTTTAGCAGATTGAATTGTTAAAAAATGTATGAAAAAAAAAAACTAACATGAACACGAACATGAAAATCTCAGTGAAATGTCATTTTAAAAAATCGATCAAGGAAATGATGGCGTCATATGAATCTGTTTCGATCACTTATCGAAAAAATTAAGTGCTACAACAAAATGTTTTACGAAAAATGAATCAATGAAAATGTTACATATATTTGACGTAAAAGTTTTTTTTAAAAAAAAAATATCATCAAGGATAAGAAATGAAATGAAAATGACATGAGAAAAATCCGACTAAAAAGAAAACATACCATTTCTGAAAATTCATTTCAACAATACAAATCAAATCTCTTAGTCAGCATTTTGTTTTCAAAATGAAAAATAAAAATGGATTGACTTGAAATTCTTTTCTTTAGTTTTGTTTTTCTTTTTGGCAGAAAAGTCTATCAAGAATTATATACCATCATTATCGATTTACTATATCTATAAATGGGTTATAACAAAACCATTCTAATCTTGTATGTAATTCATGTAATAGAGAAATTTATTTCAAGTTCAAAAATTCAACAGATAAGATTATTGTCAAATGACAAAGATTAACCTTTTCTTCCTATAGGTTAAATTCAAGTAATTGAAATCATTTTATCTAAAGTGCAATACTTAAGAAATGAATGGAAAAAAATAGTTGAATTACGATTTTATTAGATAATTTAGAAATAAAAGTTAGTGGTAAAAAAATTGCATACTCTTAAGAATCAAATTATCGATAGTGAATTAGAATTACATACATTTAGGCGATTGATTTTAAAATAAAATTTTTAATAAAACTTTATTTTTATGTAAAATTCAATATTTAATTTACAAAAAAATTCTTTTCTTTTGCGTATTTATAATTTTATTTGTTTTTATAAATAAAAG
Source organism: Xylophagus ater (assembly GCA_963422695.1). Classification (NCBI taxonomy): domain Eukaryota; kingdom Metazoa; phylum Arthropoda; class Insecta; order Diptera; family Xylophagidae; genus Xylophagus; species Xylophagus ater. The sequence goes on from OY730478.1 coordinate 9,392,387, forward strand.
GAAATCAATAAAATTCGCTTCTAATAAAGCTCATTTAATAGGTCACGTTTCAAATTCAAATTTTCTTCATCTATTAAAATACGACACCGTTTCGTATTATGTCAAATTGTTTTCAGTTAATTCAAAATAAAATATTCAAAAAAGGTACGTATTACATTTCTATGAAAAGTCTAAGATTTAAAAAGAAAATATAAAAAATTAGATTCTTATTTTGTTCATGAACAGACCAAAAACAAAATTTATAAAAATATATTTTGTATTTTTATTGTATGGGGGTTGGCCAGAAAATTATTTACGTATAGTTTTGGTTAAGACTTACAAATAGAATCAGTTGAAGATGTTATCGAAAACAAACTTTTACACCATTTTCATTGTATCTTTGTAAAAATTTAAATGCAAACTGCATTAAAGATTACAATTTACACATCCGTGCATTGGTTTTATTTGATGCCATTATATTGTAGCAATTGTCAGGTATTATCAAAAAAATTGCATTGGTTTTCATATTTATCACATTTACGTCAGAAATGTTTTTATGACTTCTTTTTATCTTGTCTCGTTCTGTCATCTAAACTTCTATAACATGGGTTTTCCTTAAGATATCTACATCAAAGAATTTAAGATGTTTCTAAATCTGTATTTTTGATATAACATCTTATTTCGACTAATTTATTCGAATTTGTATTTATTTAAATAAAAACTTTAGATAATATACATACATATGGATAAAGGCAAAAAGAAAACGTACAAACTTGTCAGCCACCCAAATATTTTCAAATTCGTAAATCCTGATATCCCTTAAGATATGGCGCATTTGAAAATTACCATATTTGAAAGGTTAATGAACGATAAATAATGAAATTTCCTGATTTGTCCTGACATTCAATATAAATGCAAATAGAAATTGTGTGTTACGAAAATTTTCAATTTACAATAAAAAAAGAAAGAAGAAAATTCATTAAGTATAATTCATTAATTTTACTATCGTATCATCGTAGACATTTCTTGTTTTTCCTTAACAAAAAACAATATATTGTATTTGCAACAATATTATAAAAAAAAAGACAAAGATTTATTATAAATTTCTTGCATCATTTTTAAACTTAATAAAAGTGCAACTAAATTGCATCTGAAATTTTTATCTTTATTAAAAATTCTTTTCACATTCATTAGTTTTTATAACGAGTATTCAATCTTGAATAGAAATGATTCCAACAAAATCTAAAGAAAATATATTAATATTTTGGTGTCATTTTCATTGAAGATATTCTTCTTTTTATATTTAGTAGCGAAACATAACATCCGAATCAACACAAAAATTCAACCATAATGTGATCTCCTAGTTGTTTTTGTATATACGTGTATGAATTCCTATTATATATCATCACATACAGGATTCAAGGATCGAAAATATATGAAATGTTGTTGGCGTTAACGGTTAGACCGTGTTCATGTAGTTTTGATATATATATATATATTTTTTTTGGTTTGTCTTTATATTGAAGCAAAATTGTATACAAGATCCGGGATGAGGTATAGAGATGATAAAAACTATTTTTCGACAAATTGGCGACATGGTAGCTAACTTTCTTGTTTGTCGAATCTATTCAATTCTTGAAATGATAACTTATAGAAGGGTGGATTTATGTATATATATTCATATATAAAAAGAAGGAAAACATATCTTTGTATACGTGTTTGCAAAAAAGAAATAAAGTAAAAAAGAAAAGTTTAGGTAATTTTCACAATAGGGTGGAGATGGATCATTTATTTCATGTTGACTCATAGTAATCAAGAGCGTTTCTGTGATTTCTACACATATCTAAAATGCATACTTTAGACTAGATAAATATCTATATTATATAAGAACATAAGAAAATCAATTTTCTCCTGTTTTTAAATCGGTTTACATATATATATAGTATATATTTTTTTTTGTTAAAAAGGCAAGTTGAAAAATGTTAAAATTAAATATTAAACAACTTTTTTAATATATTTAAAATTATTTTCGCGGTTTTTAGACTGAAAAAGATACAGTATTTATATACCGCAGAAAAAAACCAACAAGACAACAATAATATTACAAAAAAATTATTTTGTTAGGTTTGTTAAGGGTTCCTCTATGTTTGGAAATTGTTTACCATCATGACCTAAAAAAATATGAAAATCATTCATATGAACATTTTCCTACGATCTCTTTTTGAAAATATACTATATTGAGGACTTATACAACAATCGCTACCACCAATGTCGGCATATCTCATTTTTCTTTTCATTTTTTTTTTTTTCAAATGTATTTTTCTTTGGAATCCTTGACCCGTTTCCTTCAATATTTCCATTGCTTTTTATTTTATATTGTTCATTTTTTGTCTATGATGTCCAGATTGTATAAAGGGTAAAAAGTTTAAAGGGTAAAAAGACTTTAGAGAACTGATGCTAATGTATTGAAAATAATGGAGTGGAATACAAAAAAAGAAAAAATGGGGAGAATTACGAATATATTGAAAAAAAAATGGAATAAAAACTCAAAGAAATGGAAGAAGATAGGAATTTTTTTTAAGGTCCGGGGTTATAAGGAGCCAGCAAACAAAAAAGAAAAAAAAAACGACTAGGAAAAATATATAATATAGATAGAAATTTCCAGTGCTGCAAATATGCGCAATATCTAAAAGAGAGAAAATTCTTGAGAATTAAATAGCTAGAGAATAAAATAGGATACTATAGTCCAGATTTTAAATCGGGATATTCCAGCTTATTCTATATCTAATATCATTTTTATATTGTATGCAGCAATTTTTTGAAAATGGTTTGAATGCAATAGAATACGTACGTTGAAGGTTGAGAAAAGCTTCTTTCTCTCAAAAAGGATATTCTCATAATTGTACAAACACATACATTGTTCTGATCTATTTTGTAGACTATTGTATATATACCTTTGGCAAGATTTGTGTATTGTGTTAGTTAATATTAAAATAAAATACGAAAATGAAAGTTATAGATTATCAAAAATAAAAGCTTTTCGTATATTACAAAAAAAGGAAAAAGGAACAAAAAAAAGTCCCTAATTCAATGTTTCGCGTATATGCGAGAGCTTTTTTAGTATTAACTAAACTCGTGTTAAGTTAAGGACGTGCTCAATGTTTGCTCTTCGTGTGTGTGTCTTTCGTGTTACTTAGGTGTTGTTGTTTTTTTTTTTTCAAAAAAAAATTTCTTATTTAATTAAAACATTAAAATATTAATTAAATAAAAATATAAGAAAAAAGAAAAAGAAACAAACCAAGAAAAGAAAAACTTAAATTTTTCTTGCAAAAGAAAATTTTGTTGGTGAAAATTTCTTTTAAAGTAATAATTTCTAAAAAATATATTTAATAATTTAAATATTTTATTTATAAAAAAACTAAATTATTTTATTTTGTTATAAATAAAAGAAAATTGAAAAGCATTTAAGATAATTTCATATTAAAAGTTTTAGATTTTCTCAAAGAATTTTGTTTGCGAGAAAATGTGACTAATTTTGAAGTTATATCATTTAAAATATTAAAAATTTCAAAACTAAAAATAAAGTGGATTCTTAAATAAAAATAAAAAGAATTAAATTTCAGTGTATTCTGTTATTTAAAAAAATAATTATATATTATTTAATCCTTTCAAAAATTTTCTGATGTGTACATGAATATTTACATAAGTACTTCCTTCAGTAAAAGTAAAAGAAAGAAATTCTTTATAATTAGTGAACAAGAACTGTTTAAAAATCTAATTAAAAATGATTTCAACGAAACATGGTGATGTTTGTAAATAATAAATAACTAAGTAATAAAACGGACATCCTTGTTAGCATAGAAATAAAATGCTAAGAAAATTATTAAGAATTAAGTTTTTTTTTCGTTTTTCTTGTTACTTTTCTTTTTTTTGTCATCAAGGAAAAACCAAAACGAAAGAATAAAGTGTCATACTGGTGGTTCTATTTTAGTGGGGGTGTATTTTCTTCACCTTAATTTTACAGAATTCCATTTTCCGTTCTCTATGATTTGAACTCTCTGTCTCGTTCTTTCTTAGAATATCATTTCAGTTCTTTTTTTTTTTTCCACTGTGCCATAGTACAGATTCTTACGTAATTTTATATTTCAGAGAGGCTTCTAGGTCCCTTTTTTTTTTCTTCTTTTATATGTTTGGTGTTTATTTATTTTGTATATGTATTATAAAATATATAATATATATATAGATGTGTGCGAAAATTCCAATATACAAATGTTTTTGTAGAAGGATAATCATATACAGAGTCAATCGGGTTATGTTCCTGTATTCTCTCATCTTTAGAATAGGTAATAGTTGGCAACGTTTTCAATTCAATCCTTTAGATTTGCCTAACCAAAAAAAAAAAAATAAAAGGAAAAAAGAAAAAATAAATGTGGGCATAGTGCACACATGGTGTTACGTATAATAACCTTATAGATGTGATAATAGACAAACGCAAACGGAAATTTGTTATCTCGAGTATATATAGACTCGAGTATGTTGATTTACATCATCCACATTGAATTCTATTGAATTGGGTTTTGTCCATAATATATTTTGTACAAAAAAAAAAAATGGAAGAAAAAAACAAATTAAAATAAAGAATAGAAATAGAAACAAAAAAAAAATGAATACAGATAGGAAATCTCTACTTGATTAACTAATAAAAAGGATATTTGTTATAATAAATTTCTATATGAAAGTGACAAGATAAATAATTCCACCTCAAGTTTTGATAGCAGCTTTTATTTCATAAATAAATTTCATTTTTTATTTAGTTTTTCTATTAATATTATATATATTTTCTACTTATATAAGTAAAGTCTATGATTTTTGATATTTCTAAAATTAATCACATTTTAGTAAATAAAATATGGTATATTAAAAAAGATACACGAAAAAGAAATAGATTATTTATCATAAATTCAACTTAATTTAACTCATATGACATATAATATGTGATTTAGCCCGTATTTTGATAGACATCAGAAAAAGGGATTTTCATTGGCAAAAATGAAAGAAGAAGCCTTCAAGCTAATTTTAAATAAATCAAAAAAGGTTTACATTTGAAATGATTAATATTAGAAATATATGTATATGAAAATATATATTGATTTGATATCTTAAATGAAAATGTAAAAATAGGCTTTCTTTTTTTTTCAAACATTTTAATATAAGAAATTGAAAGATTACATCAAATATTTATAACATGAAGTCAAACTGATATTTTAAAATATATATGTAGTTAAGCTAAAAGATTCGTCGAAGTGTTCAAAGTCTGACTTACTTTTTATGATCGTATATATCAATTACAGTTATCCCATGTTTCCTGAGGATTTTCAACCATAGTTCTGATTATATACATGTAAAATACATAGTTCTCCTACAAATATTTTTTTTACCTAATTTTTGGAAGTAATTTAAGGAGATTTTAATCACTATTTAAGGTTATTTTTAAAATCTTTCTATAAATAAATGAATTCAAAATTTGATAATTTTTCGAAATACATATTCAGAAGTCCTGTATTTTTCGAAAGAAAACACTTTGTTCTGATTTTCCTTCTTACAATTTGAAAATCTAATTTTCTTTTAGAAAAAACCGAATTTTAAGTTCAAATGTAATTTATGGTAAGTTTTCAAAGGAAAGATTAACATTCTTTCAAATTTTGTACTTTTATTAAATTTATACCTAAAATCAAAAAAAGTTCTCTAAAATTTGTGTTATTGAATATTTATTTCGAAAACTTAAAGAAATTCTTTTTGAAGTAGATTTTATGTACGTTTTTCAAGAATTTTTTATACTTTTGAATTCAGACCGAATTTGGTGTTTTCCGTATATTCACTTGACAGCGATTTCATGATTTGCATTTATAATTTAAAAAGAAAATGACCAGTTGAATTTTTTAAATATTCCGGGTGGATGGCTGGAAAGACATATCCAAATGGTAGCTCATTGTAGAGGCCTTTAAATTTTCTTTTGTCAAATTTAAAAGGTTTTGAAAAACGTTTCACACATAAAAAGTTATTTCGAAATTTTACAATTCCGTGTCAAATAAAGGTAAACTAGTAAAAAATAATGTAACAGGCATCTTTTTTAATTAATTAAATATTTCATTAGTTCATAATTTAATTACATTGTTACTCTCGAGCAACATTCGAGTTTTTATATTAATTAAATTGTGTCCCTTTTGTTGCAAAGATAGTTTTTATTTCGTTTCATAAAGAATGCACAATGTTGTATGGTAATTGAAGATTGAAGATTGATATGAAAAGTATTTAAAAAAATAAACAGGTAACAGGTAACTGTTAAATATGTTATTTATACACTGAGTAATGATTACTTTAGATTGCATTATATAATCAACATTAGGGACTGAATTTTATATGCATTTCTATATCTAAATGGGTTGATTGCATGTTTATATAGAGTGTATATTTCTATAGTCACACGACAACATAACTTTTCTATCATATATTAAGTAAATGAAATTACAATAGCGAAACTATAACGAATGGCACGAAACCGGAAAATTTGCATGATTTTGTGCATATTTCTTTAGTGAGTTGACATATTTATTTCATTTTGTTCTTTTTATGTTCATTATTTACACATTTAAAAGAAAATTTATATTTAATTGAGGCATGAAAGGGCATCATAAATACGCCCTTTATTTAAAAAAAAAAAACAAACACATGATGTGTCATAAAAGTATTATGTAGTTCACAAAAATCTAAACCTATGTAAGTTAATTAGTATCTGGTATGATTGCATAAAAGTTAATTTAAGTAGATGATTTAGATTTTCTTTAACAAGTACTTATCGCATAGAATTAGGTACTTTAGTTCTTTGAATACATAAAACATCGCAGACTAGTTGGATAGTTAAAATATTTCGTAAAAAGTACAGACACAATGTTTGAGATTTTTATACAATAAGTCTGAATCTGATTATTATGAGTTCCTTTTAAAAGTCAACTAAATAAAAACTACAGAAAAGTAAAGAAAATACGAAAATTTTCTCAACTTTAGTTTATACAGAAAGGATTATATATTTATTGTCTAAAAACCGAAATACATGCAAACAGATAAATAGACAGACAGACATTATAACGATGCCAATGGGCTAATGAAAAACAATTCTGTCTGAAAGGACAAATAGAAAGAAGAAATTGAAATGTTTTTTCTTTGAGTTAGGTTTTATCACGAAAGAATGGGTTAAGTATTTTTGAAACACAACAAAAAAAAATACTTTTAGATATCATTTCGCTTAACAAAGAAGTCAGAGTAAAAGCTTATGGTGTGTATAATAATAGAAGAAACTTCACAAGATTTCAATTGTCTTTTAGATTAAATTTGATAGTATATAGTAGTATGAATTGAATATTGTTTTGGTTTTATTTGTTGTGTGCATTTACCATCAAACGAATTTAAGTAAATCATCTAGAAATGATAACAAGTGCATTAAAATTTAAAAAGACAGCTTTAGGATAAAACTTTCAAAGACACATTTTATTTATAAATGTCTTCAAAAATATAAGTTTTATAATAAATAAAACATAATAAAAACATTATCAATACTTTGTGTAAATAAACATAGTTTTATTCAAACTGTTAGAAAGTGCATCAAATCAAAAGGATATATTATATATTTTCTTTAGAACATTCAAGTACAGTGTATTTTATTTTTATTTGTAGTGAAATATATTCTTCAGGCTGTGAGCTTTTAGAAAGAAAAAGATAGTAACTTTTTTGAATTTTTAAAAGCTATAAAGTTTAGACCTAGATAAAAAAAAAAAAATAAGAAAGTAAATAGTAACTGGACAAAAAAACAAAACAAGTATAATTTTCATCAGAATTGCTGTCGAAGCTTTATAAACATGGGCAAAAAAAATTCAAAACTGAAGCAGGACACCATCGACCGGCTTACAACCGATACATATTGTAAGTACTTTTAAAATGTTTTATATATTTACGTATTTGTATATCATTTAACTATAATAAATATTCTGAATATTTTATATACTTTAGAATTTATTAAAAGTATCAAACTGTTCCATTTTATTGGTTAATCTGTAATCGGAATTTTGATGATACTTTTATTCTTCGGCAAGCAGAACTTTCTACATTTTTATCTTCTTAAATTAAGTTGACAAAAAAAGGGATTACTAATCTGGATAATAAGTTTCTTATTTTAATTCCATAGCTAATAAAAAAACATTACTTATTCCATCTTAAGTCAGTAGCATAACTAGATTTATTTTATTGTATCCGAGCTTTATTCAAGTGTTCGGTAATGAAAAATGTGACATTAAAATAAGTGTAAATTAAGTTGCATACTAATAGGCGTATTTAAAAATTATGATTCTAATGAATTTTCATAATGTTAAATTTATGAATGAAACACATTGGAAAAAAAAGTTAGTTTCTTTTTTGGAAAATCAGGTAATATATTTAACATATGACATGCACATTTCATTGTATGTTACATGTTGAATATTATATTACTAGGATTTTATTACAATCACGCAAAGTAAATTTATATTCTGTTGGAAATTTATTTCAAGAAGCACATTTTAAATTTCTTTGATTCAACAGTTATTATATTTGAAGTCAATTCACTCTTCAACTTGTTTATTTTACTTATTTTTCAATTGCAATTTGTATTAGTACATTTTTCAGTTTCTATTTATAATAACTAAATGTAATATTGATTTAATGCAATTTTAGTTGACTATGATATATAATACCATAATAATGATGCAGGTTTTATTTATCTATCTACAAACCTAATATTACTCTTACATAAAGCAATTAAAATAAATAATTACATTTCTGTATAAACTATCACAAGATTAGAAATACTTCAGTATCTTCTTAGATTACTTAACACGGAAATTATTAACTGTCATTAAAATGAAAACCGCAAAATGTTCTACTAGTAGTACTTTAACTTCAAATGAAAGTCTTTTTCATATTAGAACTTTGTTAGAAACATGCTTTTATAGTATATAATTATATGTCTAGAATAAAAATTCGAATTTGTAAAAATTGGTAACATTTTGATATTGGTTGACATCATAAAAAGAAGGAAAATGTCAGGAAATTGACAACAGCAAGGAAATGAAAATAAGGAATAATTGTGAAAGGAAATTTTTTTACAATATATAAGAATTTGAATTTAATATTCTTTAAATATGTTTTTTTTTTTCATATTGAAAATAATTTCCTATCCGACTTTAATAGAAGAACATTTAAGATTAAATTACGTATAGAATTCTTTTAACATATAAATGAAATAGTTAAAGATTTGTTGACATGAAAAACAGCATTCTATCAAAAGATTTATCACTAAAAGTAATTTAATTACAATATATAGAATGCGTGTTAGTTATCCGCGATCTTAAAGAATGTACACAATCATTCCCGAGAGTATCATTCATTCATTCACTTATTTTGCCAAAAATAAAATTTTTTATATATCTTTTAAACATTTTCTTCCTTTTTTTTGCACACTCAAATCTAAACATAATATCAAGGAAATTAAAGTGAACAATTATTAAAAGTGACAGGATTACACTTTTCAATTTTCATTCCAAGGTAATAAATTGTGGAGCGGTTTTCTTTTGACTTGTTTGTATTTTTAGATCGTTAAAATGAAAATACTGAAATGGGAGTGTTATCTTTTATATATAGTTAATGCTGAAAGAATTTTGTTCATTTCTTAACTTTAACAGTTAAAGGTGTTAGAAATGGCTTGAAGGAAATTCTTTAAATTTTAGATCACATTTGCACTTATGTAGATAACTAAAGTACATAAATACATAATTTTATATTTGATTATAAGTAACTATCACTTTCACATGGTATAAAATGCTTTTATAATATCTCCCCAAAAAAACTATCTGTATAGTCTAAGTCTAGAGTTTAGAAAGGCAAATTTGAGTAACATTTTAAAATTTACAACTCAAGGAAGAAATAACTTCATCCAAAAAACTTAACTTACAGAAAATTACACTTCAAGGATTGTCAGCGAATAATTTTAATTAGAATAATTATTTTTTTTAACTAGTAAGTAAAGTAAAGTTCTAAAGACTTATAAAAGTGTATGTAAATAGTTCGCGTCTGTGTTAAATGTAGTCAAAGGTATTTACTTCTTTTTGTATAAATTAACTAAATATATTTTTGGGCAACATAAACTGCTGTACGGTTTGAAAATTACGACGAAACGAATGAGGTAATTCAAAACGAATCGGAATTGGCATATCCTTTGATATTGTCTGTCATACTTGTTCTAAAAGTCCACTATTCTAGTCTACTATTCATACATGAAATCTATAAACACTTTTTGGAATATCATATACATATTCTAAACATATTTTTCGTACATGGTTGGACCTAACATAAGTTCATATGGAATCTCAACTTTGAAATTCGTATAATTAGGAAAATATAATATTTCAAATAAGTTTGAAAAATCCTTTTATTTGATATATACTTGTAGTACTTATTCTAAGTTTTATGAGAGGAGCTCTATGGATTCGTATTTAGTAGTATTAGCTCAAAACTTTTTCAGATAACATATAGCTGAAGAATCTCCAAAAAATTGATTCCAATTTACAGGCTTATTTTCTAATCACGATTTTCCGTCCTTACGATATAAGAAAAATGCAATTATTTTATAAAAATTTTGTTATTAAAAATTCATTATGTTTTCAAATTTTGTGATCAGAATAATATTATACAAATCTGTCTTCAAATAAAACTCTGTACTGCAAAATAGCATTTTTAGGTATGGTCATTGCATAGCGCTCGCAAAACTTTTAGCGACATCATAATAAATTTATTGCTACGGTTGGAGAATAAGGCCATTAGTGTCTGATATTTAAACTGTACTATATATTAAATTGAGAACAAATGCTATAATTTTTCAATTCCTCCATTAAAACTGAATTTATTTACTCTTCTTGTGCTGCATTAATTTAGAAAAAAATATGTCAAATGATAACTTTTTATTTTATAGCTATATTTTAAATGATTTTTTCAATAGAAATATATTTGCTGAAATTGTCTAAGAGGACATTACATTGAAATCCTTTTATTTTCAATTATAAAAGAAACTACTAAAGTTTTTCAACTTTACTCGAATATAGAAATTCTAAAAAATTTATTAAAACGGTTGAATGACTTTTATTCAAGAAAAATTGAGAAAATTTAATTGTGGTTGAACGTTATCTTGAAGGATTGAACTTTTTTCATACTTTATATATTTTAATACCTTCGAGGCTTTTCTATTTTCAGGTGAAACGACAATTCAATTTAATGTTGTCATAGAACGAAAAGAAGAGATAGATTTGAAATGTTCTAAAATTGATTTTCCATTTTAAAGTGAAAAATCGAAAAAGAATTTACTTTACTATACTTTAGATTTTTCCTAGCTGCTGTAAAAAGATTTTTTTACCAATTTTCAAGTATAACTTCTTGAAAATCGATTTTATTTTTCAATTATTTGATAAACTTTGAAGTTTTAATGTAAAAAAGTGCATTTCAAAAGTAAACGATTTGAATAGATTTATTCATGCAATTATAATTTCTTTATAAATAGAGCAAACTGGACTATTATATTTCTGGTAAAACACAGAACACAGAACACAAAACACACATAATCAGTAAACATTAATTTTACATAAGAAAATCCAACCACAAATAATCACTAACATTTCGGTATAACAGTTCTAAAAGTGTGTGTGTTTTCGTTTTAATGAAAGTAAGTTTTAGGAATATTGCCTATTCTGAATTTAAGTATTGTAAGTTCTAGAACGTTTCCATACGGGTATATAGGATTGAAACATCGCAACGCAAAAACTCAGTTCAAGTTGAACTTGACAAGTGATTGTATCGGGGTGATTGTCAGGAAGACTTTGAGAGTGATGGTTTGAGGTGGAAATTTCGAAGCAATTTAATAGTAATAAGTAAATTTGTTCGTAATTACTGTTGTAAATAAACTTTAATTAAGTTAATTTTGTAGAAATTGATTATTGATAGACAAATATTTTTCTAAGATTAATTGTTACCGTACAAATATTGGAACTACACACACATACACACACTTAATTCACATAAAAAAAGTTTATTTTTAACATTCGAACCAGCGTAACATATAAAAATACTATAAATTTTGATTAAAATAAAAAAAAACATGTTATCATTCTTGACAAAGAGAAAAATGTTAAATCGTTAAAGTCTTTTTGCTTCCTGGACTAGGGCTCTAAACGACATAAACTACAAAGCAACAATAGGGTGTATTTTATTTTATTTCATTGATTTTACTTAACATATTAATTATTGCCAAATCTTTCACATAATACTGAAAAATCGATATTTATCAATTTTTTAACTTTGATGTGGTAATTTCCTAATTTTATTTATTCAAACATCAAAAAAAAAGGAAAAGAAAAATAGCAAGGCAAAAAATAAATTTTCACTTTTTGCAGTTCGATTTTGCAATGTCAGAGATTTGTGATAACATAAATAAAGTCATACCTAAATTGTTAAGGTGCGTATTTTTTTTTTTTTTTTTTTAAGAGGAGGTGGGTGCCAAAGCACCCCGTACTTAGGCCTTTCGGCCCATTGTACCCTCGGGAGAATCTGGACATATGTCCTGGGATAGCACAAGTTTTCTAAGAAAACCTGTGGGAAAAAGATTAATTACCTGTATACCGTTTACGGAGTGGTAGCTTGTCCCAACTCTGGAAACAGTTCTGTTTTCTTCAGGTAATCGATTAAAGATTCCATCTTCAGATTCCGGACATCCGACAAGGTCAGGAATGGTTTTCCGAAGATCTTCTTTCGCAGGCCCGTTAAGGCATCACATAAACTAATAACGTGTAGTGAAGTTTCCTCAACGGTTTTGCACTTACGACAGGTGGGATCAGATAGGATACCTATGGTATGTAAATGCTTGCGGAGGCAATGTCCCGTGAGGGCGCCCACCAGCACTCTGATTTTATTACGGTCCAACTTCAGTAGCGAGTCCCTGACAAGGCCTGGTTCCGTTATGAAAATTTTGGATTGTCGTAGGGACTCATTTTGCCACTGAATTTTGTGTTGTGCGGTAATCCATTCTCTAATGGAGAGTTTGGCTGTGCTCTTAGGAATACCAATGATGGGTTCCGGCCCGATAGGTTTCCTAATGGTGCCCATCTTGGCCAGTACGTCCGCCATTGTATTGCCTGGGAGCCCGAGGTGTCCCGGTATCCAGTTGAGTACAACTCTGTTGTGCTCAGCTAGTTGGTTGAGGGTGTTGAAGCATTCTTGGACGATGCAAGATGTTATCTTGACTGCACTCAGAGATTGTAGTGCAGCTTGGCTGTCCGAGAAGATGTTAATATGCAGGTTTTTGTAGCCCCTGTTTAGGTTCTCATTGGCGCATGTCATTATGGCGAAAATTTCAGCCTGAAAGACTGAACAATGAGTGCCCAAGGCGATAGATATTGCCTTTTTGGGCACCGTACCAATGACACCTGCCCCTGTTCCTGCATCCGATTTAGACCCATCCGTGAACCAGATGAGGCCGGGTGGTTTTGCGAGACTCTCACCGTCCGCTATCCAGGATTCTCTAGGAAGCATGACAGTCTCGAATCTGCGTTTGAAAACAAATGCCGGGGACATAACGTCCGATGGCATCGAGAGTATGGGGTATGATTTGATCAGACTAGCTAGGATCCTAGTATGGCCCTTGATATCTGATCGATCAATCCAGAGTCCAGCATTTCGCAGTCTATAGGACGTTGCCATTGCTGTACTTTGAACCACCAAGTGCAGCGATGGGGTTCCCAAGAGGGCTTCCATGGCTGCAGTTGGCGTGGTTCTGATTGCACCCGTAATACTTAGAAGAGCAAGTCTTTGAATACGGTTTAAAAGTTCTCTAGCATTGGATACTAGGGTACGAGGCCACCAAACAATTGATGCGTAGGTCAGCAGAGGTTTAACCACCACATTGTACATCCAGTACAACATTTTTGGCTTTAGTCCCCAGGTGGGTCCAAAGGTTCTGCGACAGGCCCATAGGAGCGCCGACGCTTTCTGTTCTTTGACCTCCACGTGCTTTTTCCAGGTCAGCTTTTTATCTAGATATACTCCTAGATATTTCTAAGGTGCGTATAGTCAAAGGATTTTTTATTTGAGATGAAAATCATTCAAAGCCTCCACATCCTATATACATTACGATATACAAATAAAATAAATACTATGTGTGAAAGTTATGTTAACTGGTTCGTATATACCATATATCGGCATTTAGTCAAAGGCGACATATTGTTTACGTTGCTTCAATCCACCGAAATTTCATTTCAACCAAGGCTATATAAAATCATATATCGAATATGTTATCATACAAAAAAAAGAAATATACCATCAAATCCCTTTCTTGGATATATTTTCAAAACATATATGCTTAGAGCAGAGTTGTTAAACATGTTTACTTGGTCGGTGTTGAAGGCAAACATACATTTATATTGTATTAACAATTTTCTAGTATTTTCACACTTTCATAAAAGCTTATATACTTAAAAACAAACAAACAATATATATATATATATATACAGAAAATGGAGTTTCAATATCGGAAGACATTCAATGATGAGGTTGATTTAGTAGGCAACTTTTTCTTAACATTCCATCTGGTAGCTTTCGTTCTCGGTCTTGTGTTGTTTTTCATATTCCTTTTTTTCTCCTATTATATATCAGACCCGATTATTATTACCTTTTTGAAACCATATATAACAAATTAATGTCACGTGACATTATAGGAAGAAATACTTGCCGCAAGGATTATTTTCGGGTTTATTTCTTTAGTTCTTAAGGATCAAATATCATCGCGAATGTTACTTTATATGATATAGAAATATATAAATAAAAATATTAAAGGTATTCAGTATATGAGCATTTATGTCAAATGGAATTTATTCTGATGTGGAATAATGTAAAATAAATAATAATAATGAAATAGATAATCGCGAACAGACAAACAGTCTAAAAGTCATTTGAAAATACATTGGAATCATTTCAAGTTAACTGCTTTGGAACAGGACTATTTAATTTGAATACATTTTTACAAATTAACACTTTTCTTCAGTCAATTAGACAATTTCACATATTCTTTTTGAGTTGTGTTTTTTGTTTACCTTAAGTTAGAGACTAACATCGCAGTGTACCTAATATTCATCAATTTTATATAGATAGATTTCAGACTTTAACAAACTTGGTTAGACATTTTGGATAGGTTTAACACTTGTTTAGTGTATATGACATATAAGCTCTCATCAAAAGAAGTAAAAATGTTATAGAACACTATATGAAAGTGGCAATTTAATCGTTACACTTTTACAACTTATTTTTAATACTTTTGTGGTGTAAACTAAATTACGTGTTTTCGGTACACTTTTAATTCTGTGAAAATATAAACTCAAAGAACAATTGTGAATTTATTGGCCAATTTTGGCAACTGAATAATAGATGTGACAACTGAATTTTTTGTTGATACAACAAGCCAATGACGAGTATGTAGGCAAAGAAATATAAATGATTGTGGAGAGCTGAGAATCCTGGAGTTGAACCAAGGTCTGGTGTCAGTCACTATCAAAGAAATCTAAACTAACACGATATTTACACTTTATTCCTTAAAAAATAAAATGTGCTATGTTTAAAGATCCGCTTAGTGTACAATATATTCTAAAAATGTATTAAATCTATCTATAACTATTAACCGTGCAGGCAGATAATGTCAAAAAGGATCTACAAGAAACTACTGGATGAAATGGTCCACTTGAGAGATCTCGCTGTAATATTTCTATATGAAATTAATAGTATTGATTCTTTAAAAAATAGAAATATTTTTTTATTCTCATTTCATATGCAATCATAGCCTTTCTTTTATATTCTTGGCCGATGTCCAATCGAAAGAAATATGTACGTAATTTGAATTCATATAACTTTTATGTGGAAATGAATGTATAGTATATGCTACTAGACTGGATTCTGTTCCTTCTTCACTTTCGTCAAAGGTATTTTGCCGATGGTAATTCGAATGTTTTGTATATGAAAAAATAAATATAAATAGAAACTAGCTTTTCCATAAAATGTTGTTTCGAAGAAGATAGCTTTTGCCTTTTAGAATTTACCTTTACAAAATCTAGATAACTTCATACATATCTGGAAAAAAAATACTTTTCAGCTAAAATTGCTTCAATAGATTTAAACCACATGAGTTATTGAGTTATTGGTAAAATACAAGATTTCCAAAGGTATATCCAAGATACATATAGTGGAAGAAAAAAATTGCTTTGGGTTGAAATATTTGAATGCATTTAATTTAAAATGTACAAATTGGAATTTATAAATTGATATACGTGTATATATTCTTTATCTCTAGGATGTGACATTTCGTGTTCTATTTGTTTTTATAATATAGAATGTGTATACGATGATTTTGTATGTGAATTAATTTGTTTGATATCGAAAAAAGTTATAGGTTACTAGTTTTACAATATATTGAAAATACCTTTCCATATTCGATTTGTTTTGTTTATATATTAGATCGATCAATATGATTTTTTATGTATACATTTTAAAATATTGTATGTTGCAGTTTATTTATAAGAAACAATAAACGGGAAATTTATTTACCATTTCAAGCACGATTTCAATCCAATATATTTTTTATTGTTTTCTAGTCTAGTATAATACATATGCGAGTAGTATATATTTTCTTTTTATTAAACTATTAATAATCAAAAGAAATTCTACGTTCATTTCTAATGAAATACAAAATAATGTATAAAATCAACTTAAGATCGAATTTGTTTTAGTGATTGATTTTCATACAAATCGATTTGATTTCAATAGATGAGCATACAAAAAACATTGAAGCAATGGAAAAGTTTTTACGTAATACTTACATAATTGAAATGTTATATATTTATATCGTACTTTTCTTTTATACGTAGATAATTCTGTAGGCTTTATATATATTATATAATGAACAAAGTTTCCTAATTAAGGTTTCTATGAAAGTAACTGGAACCGATTGGAACATGTAAATTTAATAAGGCCATGGTTTAATTGTTAATCAAAATGAAAAGTAAAATTCCGTTCTCTTAATTTCTACTTAAGAACTGAGTTATCAAAAGAATATATAAAAACAAATTAATATATTTTGGAAAAATACTAAAATACAAATTGATAAAATTTTAATCCGAAATGTTTGCTAAGATTTCTTGTGTATAAATTGATAAATAATTGCATATTTCCAGGCAACGTAAATATATAACCAATTTTTATTGAATTACAGTAAAACATGGTAATTAGACTAATGCTTCGGACCAGAAAAAAAGTAGAGTATTTGGTAAATTGTTATCATTATATAGAAAAACTTTTGTAGGATTTGGTGAACGAATTCGAAAGGTGGTCTCGATATACATTGTCGCAATTAACAGATTTTACCGTATTTAATTTTTTAGATAGTAATGTAAAGATATTAATGAACACGTTTAGAATCCTAGAAGTTCTGTAACTTTATTCTTGTTATTCTTGGGCATCTAGTTACAAACTTTGTACGACATTGAGACGCCCAAAATAATGATTCTAATTACGTACTTTGTTATTTTTAGTAAAAAGCGTAGACAATGTTATGCCTTCAACTTCTAGACAACACAATTTTTTTCTACTGATTTCTACCTACACAGGAAACGAGAATAACCCACCTCATAATTATTACAGGCTGATATGCCGTTGTATTTTCAGACGGTTTTCGAAAGATTGATATACATCATCATCATTGTGGGTATTGATAACGCCATAGCGTGATAAATTCTCATATGCCACTCCGTTCTAGGTACATTTTAAAGATATACCTACCTACTGATTTGAATATTCGGGAATGTCTTTTTTATTGAAAAATATGAATTCAATTTTACTTGTTTGAGTTTTTTGGCGTTAAATACAAATAATTAGCTTTCAATGTTTTTTATTAACTAGCAATTGTATTGTTCGCATAAACAACGGCATATTGCTGGCAATGAGAAGTCTCGAATTCAAATCCAGGCTTCAGCTTGATTCGCCTTTTCTCTGTTTTCTTCAGCTATTATTTCTGAGTTATCTTATTTTATGTACTAACATTTTTTTTTAGCTTATCACTTAAATATTCGTAAAGTTTGTTTGGTTTTTCTCCCAAAATAATATATATGAGAGAAAAAAATAAAGATTAATCATTCATATGACATTTTCTTACTTAATATGATATTCTTCTCCTCGAAGACAAATATTTGAATATGTTTTGTATCTAATTCTTTTGTATTCAATATTTTTGTTATTTTTTCCTTTCCTTATTTTTACGCAAAAGAATTATTTTATATACAGTTTAGTTTAGATGGATTATGTTAAAGGTTAAACGAACATAAACAAAAAAACTCGTTAATCAAACTAAGCAAACTGATAATTCCAGTATGGTCAATATGTTACTTATAATCACTATAATGTTATTTAATTAAAAGTACATTCTTACCAATGTCATAACATTTCTTTTTTCCATTTTTTCTTTGTCACCATTTAATATATTCTATTTTTATGTAATTTCTTTTGCCGAATGCCTATATCAATTATCTCATTCTCTTATCAAAACAAATAATGTTATTCTTATAATCTTCCTTGGTCACATTTTGTTAATTTCTTAGGTATATAAGATAAAAACAAAGAAATAAATAAAACTCTGAAGATTTTCTTTTTATTATTATTATAGGAGAAAACTGAGGATCTAAGCAATTTCTAACTGCGAGTATATAAATATAATTTCAGTATTGTATAGAAAATATTTTGCCTCGGGAGCAGTAACCTTAACTGTCAGCGTTGCGTATTAGTTAAATGATCTTCATCCTAATTACTTTCAATTATTGTCGGACTAAATAGCTTTTCAGCTTTTCGACATGATTACAAAGAGTGCATAAATATAAGGGATTCCATATTATATACGTATATGTTTAGTTAGTTCTATAAACTGGAATGATACGGTTAAGCACTGTTTACATAATTAAGGAAAACCTAATGTGTTCGTTCATGCCTATGGTAAAATCTTTTATATATGAAGATGATATTATGTATATAGAAAAAGAAATATTTCTATATATACATATATACATTTTCTCTCCCTTTGAACATACTTATATAAAATGGAAAAGGCTAATGTTTATAGAACCTTTGGCCGCCCGCAAAAGTTTATTGTCATTTAAATTGTTGGGTTTTAATATGGATACTCTTATACATGACATCATTATCACATGTAAGCTAGTTATTAGTCAAAGCAGATTAACTAAGTCTGATAGTTGAATAAACTTACATATTTGTATATTTATGAAACTGGACATTTATTATTTTGTTGTCTTTTAAGGAAAATGTAAAATATTAAATATAGTAAATGCAGAGCCTAAAATAACATAATAAACAGTTTATTGGTTGAGGGTAGAATTGGAATCTGCGATTTAAGCAAAAAAAAAAAAAGATTTGAAAAATATATAAATTTTTATCAAGAAATTTTAAATTGGATATTTTGAGGCGCGCATGAAAATGGGAGACATATTTATACCAAGGACATTATGTTCGAAGATATTTTTTATATATGTCTAAAAAAATCACAAATGCGAATAACTATGTTATATGTTTGATAATATTAGCATGTTTATGGGCTGTCAAAATCTTGTCAACATGATTTATATATAATTGATTGTGATAAGAAAAATTCAATCAGGAATTCATTATTTAGAAAAAATGGAGGAAAACAAAACTTGCGTACTAGTATAATTCCTTGTTATAACTAGAAATGGTAAACTATAAAACAACAATGGAATTTATATTTCAAAAGATGTAGAACAAAACACTCTCTCTCGCAATTAATCAGAGTTCCACCACCATGAAAACATTTTATATATTATATTATAAAGTATTTGGACTATTTAGTTAGAACATTTAAAATTTTCAATACTACGCATTATAATCCTTCAAGGAAATGTGGTTGAAATTTTTCTATGTGTCACTATTTCGTGCTTGTGGGACCAAGGACATTATCAATGTTTTTCTTTTAGATTGTACAATTATCTTGGGTATTCATATGAGGATATGATGAAAATTTTATGGGCGGACCGGTATAATGATATAAAACTAAGAAATAGGAATTCTTCTATATATAATAGCATCATTTCTATTTCGTTCTTTTTGTTGATGACATGAAGTCTAAACGGATTTTTTTTTTGTTTCTTCTAATTTTTGGTTCTATTAAAGATACCTTTTTATTACGCTTAACCTACTGGTAATAATCTGGTTATACAATTTCCTGGTAGATTTCTAATGAAACGAAATTTGTGATAGCATATCTAATCTAATGTTTGACTAGGGAAAGAAACCGGATATAATTACATTGATGAGAAAATATGAAAGAAAATTGAATAAATTTCCTAGGGAATTTTTCATTTCGCTAAATTATATAAGAAAAAATTGTTTTTGAGTTGTTGTAATAAACAAAAAAAAAAAAACGCGAATATTTATCCAATCTCTCATATCGGTACTTGGCCTCCTAAAACATCGTGACTATAAACTAGAAATTAAATTGGGTAAAAAGAAACAAATCGAATAAAATATCCTTTTATATTTTCCAAAATTTGCCTTTTTGGCTTTTATGGGTTTTGTATAAAATACGAATTTATCTCGAATGAAAGCTTTGATACAACTAAGAATTTCACTTCATTAATTTGAATTAAGTTAATTATAGAAGTTACAAAAACAATAAAATGTTCTATATAAATCTTTAGGCATTTTGGGTGATCATGCGGCAACCAGAATGACCCTCAATTCAAATGTTTACGAATCCATTGTCAATAAGAAAAATATAGAACTTCAGATTATTTTATCCATTCGATTTTTTCGGCCTAAATTTCAAAGTAATTTGTTTTTCTGTACAATAATTTCATTCTTTGCTTTAAATAGGTTTGGAGACAAGCTCAGTAATGTGATATATAAGGCTATTAGTAATGATTATGTTCCTTAGAAAAAGTTTTTGTGATCACTTTTTGATTACCACTCTTACTTTATTAATATGTTACGCGCTAAGAGCTTGCAATATTGATTCGTCGTGCTTGTAAGTCTAGAAAGGTATTTAAATGTTCTTGAAATAAAACATTTGGCGCTTGGGTCCTTTTGGGAATAATGTTTTTCAATTGCTTGATACTATACAAAATTATGGAAATATGCAAAAGGTATCGACATCACCAAAATTATCGAAATGGAGACATGATGTGTTTAACCCTTTAACATTAATTTAAACAAAATAATAATTGAAATTGCTATATTCGTGTACACAGTACACAATAAACGAAAAAACATATTTTTTCTTTATAATTTAAAAATTTTCCGGAAAATTTTTAGGTGTAATTTGATTTGTGGGTTTTATTTTTTTTTCTTTTTGAAGTACCAAATTTACATTATACACAATTTTTTTTTTTTGTCACACAAATGGAAAATATTTTTTGTCACATCTGAAAAAGAAAAACAGGGAAAATTTGAACTTTCTTTCATTTGAAAAAAAAAGAAAAAACAGAAAATTGTAATCATGTTGTAATAAAAATGAAAAATATGTTAATGGATTTTCGTTCGTTTAATGTTTTCGTTTTATTTATTTTTCCCTTTTTTACGGGTTATCGAAATAAACAGAGAACCAAAAAAGAAAATAACATTCCACTGGGTGAGAAAAGCAAATATATAAAAACCCACCAAAAAGTGAAAAAAAAAATTGTTCTCTGAAGCAGAAAATGGAAAGCAAAAATCCCGAATCCAAAAACATCAAATGACAGTGCGGTAAAGTTTGAAATCTGTTCTTTTGCTTTTCCTTTTTTATTTTTTCATAAATCAGTTTTCTTGATTTTTCCAGAAGATTTTTTTTTTTTTATACTATATATTTTAATTTTCCGTATATTTTCTTTATTGTTAACCGTTCTAAAATTTTCAATCGATTTTAATATGCTTTCTTTGCTTGATGAGAAGTTTTCTCATTTAGAAAAGTTTTTTCTGGAGCTTTGCTTTTTTTTTTTTGTAAATATATTTTTTAATAAAGAAATTTTCTTTTATTAAAGCTTATTAACCTTTAAAGAAGAAGAACGAATATTAAAATAAAAGCCTTTCATAATCCTTTTCGTTTATTATAGATTTTTAGTATTCCCTGAAAGGAAAATGACAAGATGAAAGGAGTTTTTCTTGGTAAAACTGAATGACATGCAAAATTTTTGATATTCAATATTTGAAGATCGCCAGATGAGGACGCCTAAATGAAATTAAGACAATAAAATTCTTTGAATACTTGAACAAAATTGATTGGAAATATAATATTTATGAAGCTTATCTACTTCATACTAAATGAACTTTTATTATTCGAAAATAACACCTTTGTGATATTTAGTTTGTTTAAAAATATTTTAATTATTCTCTTTTGGGTAGTTTTCAGAAATAAGTTCTTTAAAATTTGTCCATTGAAGATTTTCGTTTTCTTCCTTTTTCCAAAAAAAGGGTTATATTAACCAACATTTTTTTTGGAAATTTTCGGACGCAAAAGTGTTTATGTTTAAAATATAAAATTTACAAAAAACACCTGTTTTTTCTTTTGGTTTTAAAATATTTCAAAATATTTCTAAGAAAATCATTTTTCGCTATTAAAGAAAATTCATTAAAAAAGATACAAAATATTTTGCTATAATAAAGTTTATTGAAATTCTAATACTTTGGTAACTAATTTAAGAAATTCGTTTAAAATATTTCTGAGAATTAATTCTAATTTCAATAATAATAAATAATATTGATTTTTATAGTGTGATTATTATGAAGTTAACAACGACCAATTTAGAATAGACTTAATTCTATCTGCTTTAATAATTCTAGGAAATAGACAAGATTCGTTTTTAGTACATATAATTGAAATATCAACAACGTAATTAAGTTCTATATCTCTAGAAATTTAAGTCTTCTTTAATTATTATTCTCGTTGTTCTATATTACTGTCCTGTTGCTTATATATTTCAATAGGGCCTGGTAATTGCTTTACCTTTGATATTTAAGTGGAACATAGTCTAAGGCAACTTTGATTCTCATACTACATGGATCATGAGCTACATAACATTATTTTAACAGTAGACAGGAAGTTGATCAGGGGTCTAATGTATGCAAATTAATTTTCGTTATAGATTATTATCGTCTATAGGTGTAAACGTAGATTTTCTGGGCGACTAATATAAAAATTTACGTATTAAATTAAATTAAAAATTTTGCCTTTAAATTGTTAATTATTTATGCCTAAGAAATGTTTAAATTTCATAAATATTTTTATATTTTAATATTCGATTATTTTCATTTTCGATATATTTATTTATACTATGATTCGTTTTTATTCCTTTAATTACGTTTATGTTAAATTTATATCCACTTTAAATTAAATTTTTATCTGTCATTAAATCTGTAATGAATAAAGCTCATGCAACAGATGTACTACATATTGACGAAAACTTGATGGCCGCCACCATTCTCATTCAATCTCAAGGGGTGTTCTAAATGTCTTTCCAACTTGTGGGAAGGACAATAGACTTACTTATATATAATCAACAGCTGTATATTAACGATCAATATATCAAATATCTTCAAGTATACAAGAGCTTCATGTTTTGCGTGTATAGTTCACATCTGGTATAAAAAAAATAATAACACTAAAAAAAAATAGGGAAGTTTCAAAAGGAATATAAAGGAAAATAAGAAATCCATAATTATAAAACTCGAAAAGTTTCCAATGATTTCATTTTAAGGTAAAAACTAAAGGAAACTTTTTCAATAAATATGTTTAAAAATATTCGAGAGACGTAAAAGCATTTAAGAATAATAATTTAAACATGAAAATCAGTAAGTTAAGGTGTGGTAAAACGCAATATGTTCACAACTAATAATATTAAGTAGAATTTTCAGAATTTTTAGAAGTTTTCCTGTAGAAAAAAAAAATAGCTGTTGTTTTACGAGTTGAAAATTGTTCGAATTTATTTACTACTTGTACTTGTACATGATTTTCACGTAATAGTTTTTTGGTCTAAGATTATAAATGGTGGAAAAGTTTTTCTTTTTTTTTTTCTAACATTGAAACTGTGATTTTTGTTCGGAAAGCATAATAAAATTTATTTAATGAATGTTTCTAAGTTCTTTTTAGAAAGCATTTATTTTTAAATTTTCAAAAGATAAAAGCACTAAAATATGTTACATAACATTTAGTCATTAAAAAAGTTTTATTATAATATCTTTTAAAGAATTTAAAATCTTTAGAAAAAAAAAATACAATAAATACTTTTAGTAGGAATTTAATAATTGGTATGGGAATCTGTTCAACTTTAATATTCAACTTTAATTGTTTTCATAAAATATAGAAAATGCAAATTATTTGTCATTAACAAAAACTATCTAGAATTCAATTTGAAATCATAAATTATTTATACACTTTTTTGAAAGAAGTTCTAGAAAGAAGATATGCACAATAAATCGAAAAATTACCCGAATTTAGTCTTAAAACACCAAGATCTGGTCTATCCTTTCCAACCAAAAATTAATCAGATCATCGTTTAATTAGACTACATCTATGTGTGCCAAATTGCATCCAGGTTAGTTATCGGATTTTCAACTTAAGACCGAGACAGAATGTTTTCATTTCGATCTGTACGGTTTAAGTAGGCACATAGTTTTGTTTCGATTTTAATTTTTAATATAACATTATATTTTTCGCCTGACCGACTTGAATTTTCTAAATTATTTTGTAAAATTCAACAGTTAATAAGACTTACAATCAACTTTCTCTCTAAGTTAGGCCCGCGGGCGGCCGCCCAGGTATAAATTGACATTAGTCCAATTATCATTTTTATTCGCCCAGAAGAAATATAGAAGAAATATTTTGAGAAAAACGTTTTCGTAAAAGTTGAAATTGGTTCAACTCTTTTGTTTCGATACGGAGAGGTGCCGATACATTGTGTCTACTTTTCCGTTTTTCCATAAATTTTTACATACTCGATTTTTGGGTGGCGGAGCTAACCGAAACGAAACAGAACATTCTGTCTGGCCTTTTATTGTGGCCACGTCGATCACATATATTCATCATTACAAAAATGAAAAAAAAGTGATTATAATGCAATTAATTAAAATGTAATTAATTAAAACAAAATTTAAATGAAAAACAAATTTTAATACACAAAGCATGTTCACAAACAAGAAAAGAAATAATTTTGTAAATTTTCTGGGTAGTAGTTTTCTGGTTATTAAATTATGTACGACATAAAAATTTAATTACGATCTACTTAATATTTTTTTCCTTTCTTTTTTTTGGGGTATACATTTCCTGATTTATGATTTTTTTTTCTTATTCCAGCAAAAGCTTTCGTATACATAATTAAAAAATATACCACTTAAAAGTTCTTTGATAAAAATTAGTTTATAATGATGACCATAGTCATAGGAAGAAAAAGAAAAATATTTCATATGAAAAGTTTCAAAAGAAAAACAAATATTTGCATATTTCAATTATGTTTTTATCGTATTAACAATGCCTTCAGACAAATTATCATGTAAGTTGATAAACTTTAAAATAAGTTTGTATTGAAAGTTAACGAAAACATTACAACATAAGCAAAACAAAAATTTTGTTCAAAAAAGTTGTTTTTACTTAAAATTAAATTTCTAATTAAAAATATATTTTAAGTAAAATTATTCAATATTTTAATATTCAAAAAGAAAATGATGTATTTTGAAAATATTACTTATAACTTGCGTCAAAAGTTTCAAAACTTTATTATACTGAATTTTAAAAGTATTTATCATATCCGTTGATTAAGCAAGAATAATAAATGGTTTTTAATCTATTTTCAGTAGTTAAATTTTTCCAAACAATTAATTGAAACTGTGGACAAACCTTTTTACGTATACCACAAACGTTTGCTTTGATGGTATTTTAATCGACAGTATATATATAATGGAAGATATAAAACCCAAAACCAAACAAGAAAATACAGTGAGAATTAAAAGAAGATTTGGTCAAATTACTATATTAAAATAGAATGCTAAGGGTTTTACTACCAAGCTTCCATGAATAATCGTTTTCGGTTTGAATGTGAGATTTCATATTAAAATCTGTATTTTCAAACAATCTTCTGTTCACTTTGAATTACTCTTTCTTCTACATTTTTCACAATTTTTCTGTTTTAATTAAAAGTTAGAATGTTCCGATTTTCTGTGTTATATAAAATCTTTTTGGATTAGATTTAACTTGTCGATATAAATCTTTCATAGAATACGAAATGCTTTTTTGTTTTTTTCTGAATATAAAATGGATACTTTTTCAGAGAGAAAATATGTTGGAAAGTTTCATTTAAGCGTTTCATGTCTTTGACGAGACTTTTTCCAACAACTGTAGTTCGGTTATTGTCATAAAGGTTTTCGAAGTTTCTTTTTCCGATTCGAAAATAAAAATGTTTTCAAAGTAAAAGTTTAATAACATTATAGTTTTATAGAATTTCAATATTTTCCAATATATAATACATACAAGCTTTTATTGGAATAATGCATAGCCTCGATCCTTTTTATTATTCATATTTCGGTTTGTTTAATACTATAATAAAAGTATAGCCACAGCATTAAATTTAAATATAAAAAAAGGTATTAAAATTTTAAATTTCTGTATTAAAAGAAAATTTGTAGAGTTTCTAAAAAATTCTACTCTTTTGGTTTCATATAAAGCATAGAGAATATATCTTTTGAATTTTAATTAAAACGAAAAACTTTAAGAAATATAAAGAAAATTCGAAAAACCAATGTATAAAACAAAATGAATTGAAACTAATAATAAATTCGCCTGGAGGTATGCAATTTCTTAGATACTTCCATCACTTGCTTACAACAATTTATTATAGAAATATTCCAATTTAATCAAAATAAAACATTTTAATAGCTTCAATTTATGATATTTTCGAGAATATAAACTGTTAATTCATTTGATCATAAATTTTTTTCGGTATTTTCACATAAAAAAAGGGTTTTAATGTTAATTTTTTCCAACAGTTTCTTTTACAAATTCATCCCTTAATTTTTATGCTTGTTTTCTTGAAAAATTTATAGGTTTTTTTTTTCTTCAAAAGTGACGTCAAAAATATTTTATTTCTGTCTACAAAAAGGGAAAACTTTTATTATAAATGATATATTTATCAATTTTCGATTTTCTAATACGAAAAATCCTTCCTCTTATTGTGAATTTTTCGTTTCGTTTTCTTGCAAATTAACTTCGATCCTTTCTAAAATCAATGAATTGAACAATTCCTTTTCTAACACAAAATATTTTATTATATTCATAACGAGAAACTTCTCGTCTTATTTTGTTTGCGTAAGCAATAGTCAAAAAAAGGAAGCTTTCTATAACATGGTATGACGTTTTACATGGAAATGTATTACGCAAAAGGTCTATGAGAAACCACCAAGTAAGGATATCATCGTTTCGTTTCTATACACATTATTCAATATTCGAAAATATATGCATTGATATCATCCAATACATACATAAACGTTTGTTACTTTAAGTTCTTTTGCATTGTCAGAAATTCTTGTGATAAGCTACTTGAATATGAATTTTCTTATCTGCTTATCTTTTAAGAACTACGATGTTAAAAGACGAAAACATATAAATAAATAACGTTTTTGTGGGAGAGTAGAAAAGAAAAAAAAAAAAAAACTATAAATTTGTTTTGCGCCTTTCTTAGTTTTTGTTCATTTTTCTATATAAAATTTGGTATTCACCATCCGCCGATATGTCTACTTAGGAATGGGCTATACAAAAGTGTATATAAAAATGGGCTTACTTTTTCTATAGAAAAAAAAGAAGATTCATAGATAAGACATGAGTTTAATATTGTAGAGGAAATAATACTTTCGTTACAGGATCAGAACAAAAAAAAAAAAAGCCATACACATAGAGAGGGTCAATGTCTACTCCATTATATATTTTAAGAGGGACACAATAGATGAACTAAAAATATGTAATTTCTAGGTATATATGTATGTATGCATGTTTTAATATATTACTGGTGGGTGGTTAAGTATTGAAGTGGAAGCTTTTGCGGCGCCTTTGTGACTATAGCAATTGCTCTATTGTTGGTCCTTTTACAATATTCATCTATTATGACTTTATCTTTATAAAGTTTTTTTGCGTACAGTAATTGTCTGGCTCCTTTAATATACGTGAACAACAGGATACATATAGACTAAAAGGTTTTGTGATTTTTTGTCCAAAAAAGCAATATATATTGTAAATTTAATTTGAAGATATAAAATAATTGGAACAATAAAACTATAGTCGACTTGATTAATGTATTTTTTGTTAATTAAGGAATATACAAGTATCACTTCTATAATATAAGTAAAGTTTATGTGATTTATAAATTTTGTTATTGCTTTAAAAACAATCATAATAATCCTTAGAACAAATCAAAAACATTATATTTACTTAAAATTTAAGAATGATGAATTGATGCTGAAAATGAATTAGTACTAAAGACATTTCCATTTTAAAATATGATTTATTTTCGGATAATAATTACCTCATAAGAAACGTCAATCAATAAGGTTATACAATTTAGATACATTTTAAACTTTTGTGCTAATTTCGTCCTAATATATAATTTCAAAGAAAATGAAAACTTGAGAAGCCCCTTTTAAATTTAGCTTATTTACCTTTTATTTCGTTTGGTTTTATTGTAAACAAAAGATATCTAAATGACATATAAGTATATTGGTATTTTATAGGGTGTTTGTCAGAAAACCTGTCACATCAGTTGATGACATGCTCCTTTTATATATTGCTTCCCATTAGGCTTTTGCAAAAATATCCACTAAAATCTACTTCAGAAATTCATTTTAACATTAATCGTTTTGAATTATAGTTCTTTGTTGAATAAAATCCTTATATGATATATATCTG
Organism: Xylophagus ater; assembly: GCA_963422695.1. NCBI lineage: Eukaryota > Metazoa > Arthropoda > Insecta > Diptera > Xylophagidae > Xylophagus > Xylophagus ater. Next base: position 9,421,473 of record OY730478.1, read on the forward strand.
TGGAAAATTTTCTAGAGCATTTACGGGTAGACATCTTGTAGTCGCCTTCAAAAATCAAATCTACCAAATTCTACAATAGTCCTGCTGGAGATAAATAAATATTGCTGTTTAGACGCCATTCTTGTACATTTCAGTAATCATTTGAGAATCACTCTGTATATATTTTTTTTATTCACTTTTCAAATCTAAAGAAAAAGATATTAAAGGAGGACATTTTGAAACTAACTTTTTGGAGTATTCTCAATAAATTGCAGAAAAAGAAAAATAAACTAAGGTAAAAGAAAAAGTTTGAGGGTGAAAAAAAATATAAGTTGATTTCCACGCGTATTAAATTCTTTTATTTTTCTCAATTTCTTGTTTATTGATTTTGTGCCATTGTTTTTATACTCGTGAAGTTCATTGAGTGTTATTTAAAAAAATAAAAGAAAACGCAAAAAAATTCGGAAAATTTAAAATCCGATTTCGTATTTTCTATTACCAAAGTCGAAAAGAAATAATTGGTAGAAAAGAATTCCTAGAAGAAAAAAGTAAGGAAAATAACGACAAAGACAAAAAGCTCTTGACTGTTGGTTAAACAAATGTGTATAGGGAAAATTTGCCAGTCTTCAGTTGAAATGTTTGTCCTTTTTGGAATATCTTTGTAAATAGCTGAAAATAAATGATCCAGAAAATTAAAATTCTACTTTGAAACGGTGTAAAACCAATGAAAAAGATAAATGTTATTGGTGTGAGATGAGAGGCTTAAGAATCTTTCAAGGGTGAAAATATATTGAATAAAGAAACCAAAAGATAAGGTGGGAAAATAGAATACTATATTTATATACACATATTATGACTATGACTTTTATTTTGATAGTCAAAAGCAACATTTCTAACTTAGTTCTATTTCATTTCTAGAATAAGTAAACATCAGAGAATGTTAAATTTGTTTTGGAAACAATTATTATTTAAACATCATCAATTTTATTCAAGTTTGATTTAAACTTTTTTTTTCTTTATTAAAATGAAAAGAAAATTTTTTTTCTTACCATTCAAAAAAATATTTCAATTATATGAAGAAACCAAGCGTAATACAAATATTGATAAAACGAATCCCATATTCGTATGTTTCTTGAAATCGTTTTACATACAAATTATAAGGTAGGTTTGAGCATACATTAATGTTTATCAATATAGAAATTTCGAAACTCATACAGGTTAGTCCAACATTTGCAAATCCTGAATTATTCTCAAAATTGTGACAATTTTTGCATTATTTTGATTCAAAATACATATTTGAATGAAAATACATATACTATCGATCCTGAACTTAATTGTAAACTACTTCAAAACTAGAGTTCTATTCTCCCTTTGATATAATTAAAAATATTACAATTGCTATGCTCTCATTATATGAGCATAGAGTTCGGATACAAACCAATAGAATGAGTTTGCTGAAGTGATGCTATACATATTCCTTTTATCCAATTATATAAGGAAAGGAAAATTGTAAAAATATGAAATTTTTAATTAAAAAAAAAAAAGAAGAAGCAAATGTATTCAAACTATGGTACAATGTGCATATAACTCCCACAAAATATATGCATCCATTTGAATGCATTATAATTACATAAAAATTAATTTATCCTTTAATAAATTTGAATATGTTGCTTGAGAAGAATATTTTATGAAAAAGTTTCTATCATAAATAATTTTTTATGATAAAATTTTGTCTTTACTCTGGAAAAAATAATTTTTATTCCATTATAACCCGAAAATGAAAGGATATAATGGACAAAATTTCACTGCTGGTTAACAGAAGAAATATTGTAAAACTAGAATTTTTGCATTCACTAATATAGTTCGTAATAGCATTAAGATATGATCTAATAAAAGAATATTCGCTATCAGATATAATGCATATGGAATATGTACAGGTTGATTACAAAATGTGAATATTCTTATTCCAAATGTTGTCCTTATTTATTAATTTTTCTATTGAATAAAACTTTTTCCCATAATTGCATGAAAACTTTAATCTTGAAGAAATTTGATAATTTGATAATTTGATAATTTGGATTATGTAGTATATTTTATTTTAGAAGAAAAATTGTGAACCGGGAAAGAATATGAAGCTAATGATGAAAACTGTAGCACTATACAAAATATTTTGAAAAAACAGAAAATGAGACCAATAAAAGTCGCTTCTTATGTTTTTGAGTACTTTCTTAAAAACCACACTGCTATATTTTTGATACTAAAAAAAAAATCATAAAAAAGTGGTAAAAAGGACAAAAATGTACCCACTTTGCAATTGCATACATTGCATGAACGTAATAATATGTATGTAGTTGATATAAAGGATATTTAGTCTCTTGACATGGGTTGCTATTAAATTTACGACTTGTAGCACTAAATTCTATAATATCAATGTACATAGAATATTATAATACCTTTTATATAAAAATATATATTTCTTGATAGATACTTGTAGGTGTAGCCCATTGGCACATACCTTAGGGTGAACCTTTTAGATCATAAAAAATGGGTCAAACTTGATGATATTTATATTTTTCAAGAAAATTTTATACCGAAAAAAAAGGAAGAAAATATCAAGAATACGAGTGCAATTTTATCGTATCTCTTATGGGAAAAATGGGACATTACATGGGTCGTAAATTATTCGATTTTACCAACCATTATTATCTAAAAAATAAAAAGTAGCAGCAGTCTGGATCTTGAAAACCTTGATGATGTTCTCTAGTATAGTCGTCGATTACAATTTAGTTTTAAAAGAACAGGAAGAAAAAATAAAATACATATCTGCAGAAAAAGGAAAATGTACTCTTCAAAAGCTGCTAATTCGTATATAATTATTATACCATGCTGTTACCAGACAAGACATTATAGAGTTATTAGTGTCGAGAGGATTCAAATATTAACCAAGAGTAAAATCATTTTTAAAGTCGAAAGGCCAAAAAAAAGGAACGTTATAATATGTTTGCTTTTACCGCAAGATTTTGTAGTATAGTATGATAAACTTAATATCCCTTTTAGAACGATAAATCACATTTTCTACTAAAAGCTAAATTGTGATTAAAATGATAAAGTACAAATTCATATAGTAAAAAGAAAATGAATTAAATCTTATGAGTTCTGGGGTACACGAAAAGAAACTGTTGTTGTGGGGTAAATTCGTATTATGTTGTTTTTATTTTTAAAGTATATATTTTCTTGTTTATAAAGCAAATATATTCATTGTCAGCGAAATTTATTTTATAATTCCCAACTGATATTTTTAGACTTTAATATACAAGAAACAATTTTTAAAAAGGATTTTCTTATTTTGTTTAAATATATAAGAAAATATGAATGAATATTTTTAGTATTATGGAAATTTTTTAGATTTACTTCTTCAGAAAACCTATACTATAAACTTTAATTATGAAAGAACACTTAATGGCCAAGAATAACTGCTGTACTAGAAAATAAATTGGCTCGACTCAAATAAAAATAATAACAGCAATAATACAATATAATAGTCATAACAAATGCACCACCTTGTTTTGCATAAGAAGAAAACTTCCAATCATTTTAGTTTTATCGTTTAGAGTTTTTCTTCTGCATGAAAATGAAAATTTCCATTTTCTGTTGGCACAATTCCATGCAACAGTTTGAAATGTTGTACAGAGACGTAATTTCACTTCAAAACTACTTATATTTATATTTTTATGGTTTTACTTTTATTTGGTTTCCTTTGAAATTAATTTTAGAATATCTTGAACCAACATATTTTTAATTACAATGATTTTATGTTTTTGAACGAGAATCCAATTTCATGCTAAATTTTAAAGGAAATGAACATATATGAAAAAATTATCGATATTATAAATTTTTTTTTCTTCAGAATATTATTAATGTGATTAACAAGCATATTTTCATATAATAGTAGAGGTGATTATATCAGTTTTCTTGGAGGAGTTGATAAATTAGCTTACAGAAACATAAGAGAGCTTTAAAATGTAGCTGTCGATTACACTTAATATTATAATTAATAACTTTTGCTTCCAATTAATTTAACACATAATTTAATCATTAATATTGGGAAAATTTACCAAATTTGGTTATATGATATTTGATGTAAATGATTCTAGTTATTGAAATACAAAGTTTCACATATAACTAACTACATTCTATAATGATAAAATAAATATTGTATAATGGAATGTAAATATTCATCTGTTGGCATATTTTGCAAATAGAATTTTGAATGATTATATTCTATGAAAATGATTTGACTTGTTTTCATAAATAATCAAATCAATTTCCAGAAACATGCTACAATGTGCACGTTCCCAAATGCATGTTGCAAGATACATGTTACAAAATTTGGTAAAATTTAATTTTTATGCCCTATGGTAGGTACTACCACTCAAAAACGCGTTATCTAATTTTAATGAAATTTACAATGGGAGTTTCTTATTCATTATCTTGGGCTGGTATTGCATGTGAACAAAATCAATCCAGGGGGAGCAAAGTTATAAAGAAAAAACCAAAGTGACCAGGAAGTTCTGTCGTTTTTTTGTTTATGGTTTTTCGGATTTAATTGGAAAATTTGTGAATCAATTTTGTTTAAAATTATTATGTCGGTTTACTACATAAATAGACGATAACGTATTAAATTTCAGTTAATTTGGTCCGAGGATAGTGGAGAAAGAAATAATCCTGGAAGAAAATATCCCTCTTTATATAGTTTTTTTTTTTGTACTTTAAAAACTAATACACCGATTTGAATAGAATTTACAGATTAGACTTATGCTATCAGGGTCTAGGTTACCTGCAAATTAAAGGAAATTTTGAAAAGAAGAAACAAAATTATGAAGAAAAAACCTAATGACAGTTTTTCTGTCCCATTTCTATAATAGGGCATCAAAAAATCGGCTATAGGACAATTTTCAGTGACTAACATATATGTTTTATGTTAAAAAATTTCGAATTTATTATTTTCGTATTCAACTGCTTTTCATTATTACTTATACTTAAAATATTGAAGAACAAATTTTATTGAATTTTACATTAAATAATTAAGATAATAATTCAGTTTTGTGTACAAAACACACGAATGTACATAATTTGTGTTATAAGTGTGTCCAAAAATATTATTCACTATTTTCAAATTATAGAAGTGATATTTCAAAAAGTTTCTATGCTAAAATTTTGTATCATATAGTATATTATTTCTGTTTAAAGTAAACATAATACATTTGATTTACTTTAGTTATGATTATATTAAAATTCAACTGAAATTCCTGAAAATCACGTAGTTTGGTGTTCCAAAATTTTATCACATAACACGTGAGCATAGATTAAAAATCTAGCTTTTACCATAAATAAACAGTTCTACAAATTATTTAGTGCATACATAAATGATCACAATAGAAAATGTGCATAAGTACTATAAAATTGAAAACTATGCATAAATCTCATGCTTTGTACATGCTATAAAAATTTTTATCTGAAAATGTTGGAAGCTTTTTACAATGTGCAAAGTAAAATATGTAGTTACTTGTAGATTGAAAGTACCACTATAAAATACTTGTTTTCTTTTTCTTTTTGATAATGTAAAAATTATGATAATATATGTACGTTTTTTTTTTTTGGATCGAAATAATAGATCTTAACAATATTCTTTTGGAAATTTTGTTCATATTTTAATGATTACACAAATTTGTTAGTTTTCTTAGTTTTAAAGAAAAATTTCAAATTTGAAATCTTTAATATCAAATTTTCAAACTGGAAAAAAGTATTATAATTAAATGGTAACCAATTGAAATTTTAATGAGGGATCTTGATCCTTTTAAAATGAACATTACCGGAAATTATTTAGGAAAAAACTTCTGCTGAGCTTTTAATATAATTTTTAAAACATCTCAAATTTTCTATGCTCCTTGATTTAAGGTTTCTTCTCTCTTGTTTTTTTTTCTTTGTAAACTCTAAAAGTATTGATCTTAATTTATTTGGAATATTAAATTATTTTTTGGGTTTTCGATAAAATCATATTAAATGTTTGGGTTTATTTGGGGTTGATTTTCCTCTTTTTTTTTTTATGGAAAAAAATTTATATCAAGAATTTTCATATAAAAATTATATTAACTAAAATGCTGACATAGACTGAAATATGATTTAACTTTATTTCACTGCAATATTTTCGAAGTTTCTACTGAATTACACTTAAATCAAACAAAACGAGATCAACTTTTTATATAAATAAGTTAGACTGACAGACTGTTCGTAAGAATTTTCATGAAATCAATTTGAGCTGGATTCAACTGAAATTCAATTTGAACTAGTGTAGTACAATGCAGCACCTTACTGGTCACATGCACATATTGGGCATATATTATTCTGTAAATTCTTTCCGGTTAAGGAAGTCGTTTTTTCAAATCCCGTCAATACTACATAAAGAATTTTAATTAATTCTAGAATATATTTAATTTAAATAATAATATTTGCCATTAATCTTTTTCATACTCATGTCTGAAAACTCGTGAAGAAATCTTTCGTAATCCTTCATTCAGCAACATTATTTCTTCTTCATGAAACAATCTTACAATCAGTTTCAGGATTTTATTCTCAATTTAAATTCGATTATGTCTTTTCATTTCTTCCATGATATTATATACGAATAGATACAATTTATCTTAAAGGATATAATATTCAAACCGCGAAATTTTCGTTTTATATTTTCCTTTTTTTATTTTGTATAACAAAAGTGGAATTTACTATATAGGTTTTGATAATGATCAACACCAGTTACAAATGGATTTGGTTATTGGTATACGAATTTTTCAAGACCAGAGTTTACCAAACTGAGTTTCACGAAATACATAATAGGACTTTGTCATTAGCTCCTAGTAAGATATAGAATTAGTATTGCTTGATATGTTTCAACTACAATCAATTTTGAGCACATAATTTAATAAGTTTGCATAGTTCGAATCCCAGTGTTTATACGAGTACACAATCTATGATAATTTCTGATAACTACAATGGTGATATAGTTTTACATTAATAGTTTAATATTTCTGTATGTAAAATATTCTACTATTCGAAATTCAAATATGAAGCTTTTGTTGCACCTTGGAATATAAGAAAGAACTTGAAGATTTAAGGTTGAGTTGGTTGTTTGTTGTTTATTTGTTGATTTGGGTCCAACCAAGAATATGTATTAAATGAAGAAGTTTGAATAGTTTTCAAAGCTCTGTATTAGGCTATATGTTATATTGTATGTGTGTAAAAATAAAAATATCCTCTTTTTAAAATTCATGTCAACCCAACCATATTATACGTTTGAACAGATACGAAAAGAATAATATTATATAGACTCAATTGTAATATATGATGAATTATGGGTGACGGTGACTCCACTTTTAATACTATATAAATAAACCACGATGGGATGGTTCTAGATGGTAAATACTATTGTGATTAGCTAAACTTCTATAAGTAGAAATAAATGTATCTATCATATATAGAAATATTCGTCGGGGAAGAGAAAGAAAAATATGTGTGCCTGTCATATTTACCATATATTATATACATATATAAATAATGTAGAACGATCCTTTCTTCAATTCTACAAAGTCTAGAAATGTATATGTTTGAGGTTATTTAAATATTCATGTTGGAACCAATTTGATAGTGGATATATAAGCCGTTGAAAGCTTTCACATATATAAATTTGTAGAAAAAATAGGAACAAATATATATCAAGTTGACTTTATTGAACAATGTATTCCATATTATTTATATATAGTATATTCCGATGTATAAAAAAAGGAGGTTGAGAATTTCCATTGTGTCTCTTTAAGAACCATCTCTATAGTATAACTCCTGTTTATTATATATATGAATATCTACAGATAGAGAAAGATATGAGTTATGAGTTTACGTATTGTATCCTTTATGCCTTATATATGAAATACATGTATATACGTGTATATAAATCAATATAATAAAATGGAAAATTTCCCGGAAAACATTTGTATGGATTCCTTTAAAGTAATAATATGTGGTATACTATTAAAATAGACAAAAATAAACAGTAAAATCATGTTTTTATATACCGTCTATTGTTGATTTTATTGTATATGATTAGAAATTGAATAAAAGTACCTATCTGGGATCAGTGAAAATTGAAAATTTTGTTGGTTTTTTATATGATTTTGGAATATATTTGAATATAATCATGATGACATTACAGAAAAAGAAGCAAAATGTACAAATTGATATTTATTCAAGAAAAATGTATTTTCCCTTTTTTTTTTAATGTAATATGAGGTGTATGTATTGTTATTATGAGAAGTACGATTTAATGGTTCCTCTTAATCACTTAGTTCAATCATATTATATTTAAAAATACATATTTGTATTTTATATATAACTCTGGCCTAATTCTTTTTGTTTCTTTGTGCCCATACAGAACTTTGACCTGTGCACATAGAATTCACCCATATAACATATTTGGATAGTTAACAACTAGTTAGAGCAAGTAAAATGAGGAATTCTGAATATTTTTTTATTTCAAAATGTTAATCATATTACCAAAATTAAAATATTAAAAAAAAATTTAAATACTTAGACTTATCTTGGCTTCCCTAGTTGTGAAACCCTAGTATGACAATCTACCGCGAAATTATGCTCTCCTAATTTTATTTGGTCTCCAAATCGTCAGTGATCTGCCATTGTAGTTTATCTAGAATAGATAATCACTGGAATATTAACGTCCCAACCCTTTTCTTTTATGACTAGCCAACTTAGTTCTATTGTTCTTGAAAAGCTCTTCCAGCTTACAAACTACAGACTGTAAAAACTTCTATCACGTATAAACAGGGAGCTTAACGTATATACTATATATTTTTTATTTTCATATGGGAAACAGGAAATTGAATAATAATTTTTAATAACCTTTAAACTTTTGTTAATTTTTGTTGTACAGGTTGTTAGTATTTTTTGAAGGGTGCTTAACTTAAACATTTATTTGAACTTAATGATAATGATAGATATACTACAATAATATATGTACTAATTTCTGTTATATTCACCCAATTTAAACAGGATTTCTATTCCTTACCCTAGGCTATAAAATTATGGATTATTGCTTTATTGCTTATCGCTCGGGCTATACTGATGATAGTTATATAAGTGTTAATAAGTATTTCTAATTATATATTTAAATTTTTTACTGATTGAAATCTTCATATCTTAAAATTATAGCAGTTTAAAATTATTTTCATTTTTTGTCTTTGTTGATTTGTAATGAAAATTTAATTTCGTTTAATTTCATAAAAAGCAAATACAAAAGAAATAAAAATTCCTATTATTGTTATTGATATTATATAATCCCAAACTGAACAAAAACAATAAGCTAAAAGCATGTTATAAAATTTTTTTTAAAACAAAAACTATCAAATAATAACGACTTAAATAAGAGCCAATACCTTGAAGTACCATCAATTATCATAATCTTATATTCAATGAACCTTTAAATATCCATTTATAGAAACTTATGTGGGTGCTTTTGAACAGCAGAATCCTAGAAGAATTTTGTTGTTCAAGAAAACAATACGGAATCTAAACTATTTTCTTTTAAATTTCATCTATTTAAGAAGATGTAAGAAAATGTAAAAAAAAAAAACTGTTAAATTTTTATAAGGGATATATGGGAATTCTTTTTCTGCTTACGTGTACCTTATTGTCATCGTGTCTATATTGTCCTTCGTCATTTATCCAATGGTTTTGCAGACGTAATTTCCCAACTAGGTAAAATTATATTTCGTTTCTTTTTTCTTTTCTCATTTTTTTAGACGTAGTTTAACACCCACATTCTTTATTATACGTGTTTCTATACTATCTAATGTTACTATATAGAGACTATATAGTGTATAAAGAAATGCTTCTCGTGTGCGATTTCATTATGCGGCAGATGTCGCAAAGTGCTTCCTTTTCATTCACGTTCGTTTCAAGCTTTTTTTTTGTTGTTCTTGGTATGGCAACGTTTTCTTATTTTCACTTCGGTATGAACATCTCTCAATATCTTAAAATCCCATAATAAGCTACTTCTTCTTTTTTATTTTTAAAAGAAACCCACCCTCAAACCAAACCGTATGATAATCTATATATTTTCTAATATACCTTCGACATCAACATCTTATCCTTCGACCACCAAACATTTATATCACCCACAAATATTGTGTTCAGGAAAACATGTGAAATATTCGTATAAACGATATTAAATGTAAAAAAGGACAGATCAAGAAGCGATGAATGGGCTGGTGTGAACACATTTACCATATACTTTGTTGAACATTGGTTTGATTTTATTATATTATTATGATCGTTTCTCTGCAAGGATCCATTTTCAAACAATATTATCCCTCAGGTATTTAACAAAATTCGAAGTAATTTAAATTCGTATCTGGTTGTTTGACTGTCAACCAATGAATTTCGAAGCATAAAGTGTATCTTATATGGTACAACGGTAGCGGAGTTCAATATAACTATAATATAGAGATTTTTTTTTATTGTTACTCGTTTTTTTTTTGTGGCTTTCTTTTAAAGATATTTTCCAGATAAATGTCATTTTATATTACAATATTTTTTTTTGAATATAATACAATCGTTGACTGTTATTTTATCGCGCGTTACTGAAGTTGAATCCTATCATTTTCAGGAAAAAAAAGTGGCAGTCTTCACTGTTGCTGATAGCATAGAAGAAAATGTTTGCCGTAAAATAATAAAAATGAAAAAAATATAAGAGATATTTACTAATAAAAAGGATGCAAGAAATTTATACATCCACCCCTTAGGGACTCATATACTATATATAGTTCTTCTACATGTGTAAAATATATGTTGGGCTCATCGTGTAATTTCACTTGACTTCATTTTCTTTGGATACAACTTCCACTTTTTCTTGTACAGAATCTTTCGTTTTTTTTTTCGTTTGTAGTTTATTTATGGTAATGGTTTTTTTTGCACACATTTTACGCATAAGAACATCGACCTCACCATTACCTACTTCACTACTACTATATTATTGTCGATTTTTTATTTTGCCTCATAGTGTAGAGTTTATACTTTATTCTTAGATCTTCGTCAACATCCTTTCATGTGGCAAAAGAAATAAGGGTAATCGGATGGCTCAAGCAGCCATAGGGGAATCATTTCTTCACATATAATGATGACGAGTCACATTTTTCTTGATATTGATTTTTTTTTGTTTGTTTGCATGTTGTTTTTTTTGCCGAATCCGGAAGGATCTTGTATTTACCTTTATTCCTTGAATTCCATATTAGACAATATACTTTTCTTGTTTTACATATGAAATCAAAATCGCTTCGGTTACGATTGAATAAAATTAAAATTTCATTTTATTTTGTGTTATCGAAAATTTAAGGTGACTTTTATTTGTCATATATATTTGTATTAAATTGGATATTATTTTTTTTTTCTTTATTTAACAAAGTTATTTATAGTATTTGAATTTTTTTTGTTAGAATATATTTATTATTTTAACAAAATTCATATCTATTAGAAATTGTTTTTGTGTTTAAGTTTCGTACCTGTAATTATGGGTAATTTATGTCCATAATAATGTCTTCAAATTACTTAATGTCTTACTATACTTATTTACTGAATTATTAATAAATTACTTGATGAAATTGAAGAACGTGTAAATATGAATTGAAAGAGCCTCGTAGATATAACATAAGTCCTGGACTTAGGCTATTAAACGTCTTAAGGGTACGCTTTCTTTATGATGCATTGTAAAAATTTAAATCATTTCAATTAACATGTCTTAGTTTTCTTTTTAATTTTTTTCTTTGAAAAATTAATAAAAAAGGTTGCCATTTTTAACTTTAAAGATAAAAAATCCAACAGAAAATTATTTTTGTTGAAGAATTAAGGTCCTGTAGAAAAAATCTCAAGTCGATTAATTGAGAAATAGGCTCCCGATAATCTTTGAACTGGAACAAAACATGGAAAATTAGTTTTCATTTTATGTATATATAACTTATGGTAGTTTTACATAAATAAGCCAAACTCTATATATACAATATATATAATATTATAATATGTTCATTCTTTAATGTTCTTCGTTTTATATTTTAAGCTTCTGACGGAAATAAATCCTTATTCTATTTTTTCTGTTATGGATTGCATAGTTTCAGGCGAATTGAAAAATGAAATAAATTGTTTTTGAAAATATAGTGAAAAATTCAGTTTAAAAATTGTGTTACTGCAAGACTTCCGGTCCAGATGACAAAAAAATATATCTGCATGAAAAGTATGATATGTCTACTTAAACAATTTGAAACTTTACATCGTTCTCCAGAAGTGGCATGGTCATTTTAATATTATTTTTATTTCCAGCTTATCTAGTATAAAGTCGCTCAGAATAGTCTGTATGAAAATTGTATTAATTATTGCTTCGTATTTCATTTAATTAATGCTATCAATTATAGTATAGTATAATTTTCATTTCATCAATTTATTGAAAATTAAATTGTGACAAAATACAATATGTATTACAAAAGATACTGTGATAAAATGATTAAATGTTCACATCCACAAATAGTATACTATAAATAGTTATTTTACATAAACATATAACAAAATGCAAATACGAAATTGGTTATCCATTTGATACCAAATCAGTAAAATCAACAATAAATTGGATAATATATGTGAAAAACAATAATAATAGTCATATGGGAATTTCCAGTTTTAGTGCCTATATATTTTGGTACAACGTGTGAGATATTTAAATAAGTTATTATCTTTATATACTGTGATAATAAAGAAGATATTTGCTATATTTCTTCAATTAAGTAAAACAAAGGTATAACATTTATAGATAACGGTCAATATATCATTCATCTCTATACTATATTGTATAGCGATTGTGTGATAGAAGAAATAAGGATATTATTGTATTCTATTTTAGTGTAAACTAATTAATAAGACATGACTGATTATATTAAATCTTGAGAGCTATTGTAAAGAGAATGATAGTATATTGATGGTAGACAAGAAAAATTTATTAGAATAAACATTATATTAGAGAAAGTATACTGAAAACTTTCATGAAATTACAAACATTAACTTTTATCTACTAATTCTTTTAAATATTAAATGATACAAAAGAAAAACATATTTAAAACTTAACTTCAAGATTATACTTGAATAATTTATTTATTTTTGTTTTTGTTTCAGTTACCGAAAAAGAAATCAGACAATGGTAAGTGCTCCACAATAAATCTTATAACTTTAAATTGATTTCATTTTATAGGATTCTAATTCTAAGACTCTTATTTTAGGAAAAATAAATGGCAATACGATTAAGAATATAATTAATTGGATGATTTTTTTTTTGTGTTTTTTTTATGTTATTTAAATTGAATTTATTTCAAAGACAATTTGAATTCAATTTTATGAATAATATATCTTTTATTAAAATACGTGCAATCAAACTTACAAATATATCATTTCAGTTTTTCTCAATTTCATCATTTAATTTGTATTAAATTATCTAAAATATACAAATCTAATAAATTTCTATTATATTTCAGTAATCCAAATTTATTAAAGTTTAAATAAACATTTTGTTATCTTTTATTGGCCAAGTTTAATTCTGAAAGTATATCTTATCTCATTTAAACAGGCATAAAGGATTCCTTAAAGACTGTCCCAATGGATTACTAACAGAACAGGTAAAAATATTTGAAAATTTGATATGAGCTGTTTTTTATAGGAATTTCGAAATTACATTTTCATATACGAGTTGAGAATAAAATGTACCAGAATAACTATTGTTGAAGTCCCTGCGTATGTGTTTTTGGAATATTTTACCAATAGTACTCTCATTTTTCTATATAACTTCTTAAATATTCTTAATTTTATACAATTCAGTTATTTTAACGTACATATAATAAGTATTCAATTACTCCTTGATTTCATCCATATTAAAGGAATTCGGTATCTCTTAAATTTATTATCTTAATTTTGATAGTAACTTGTGAAAATCGTAATTTTGAGTTTCGTTAAATACTTCCAATAAAACTCAGTTAATTTAACATGATTTAAAAAAAATATAAAGAAATATTGTAATTGGAAAATTAATGCATTTTGAATAGGGTTTCATCAAAATCTATAAACAATTCTTTCCACAAGGAGATCCCAGTAAATTTGCATCACTTGTATTTAGGGTTTTCGATGAAAATAATGTAAGTATACAATTCAAATAATAATATAAAAAAATACCACAGAATGAACAAAAATTAAATGATTTCTTTATTAGACAGATTTTGAGTACACCTTTTTTACGTTATCAAATTTTATTTTACCTTATTTATAACAGTAATACTTGCTTAAATTATTTTCAATTTTCTGTTGATAAGGGTAAATTTCCATCATCTAGTTTATCCCTTTAAAATGTTCAAATACCTTTTCTAAAACTTCCAAACTACAATATTTAATTATTCGAGTGCGAATAATTTATTAAAGAAATTTCTTTAGAATTTATTTTAAATAATCTAAAAGAAAAAACTAAATATTTTTAAAAAAAACATAATTTGTTTTTCCTTTGGTTAATTATTTACCACTCACTTTCCACTGGGAAAATAAATGAAAAATTATATATTTTTTTTTTGTCTGGTGAAATGGTTTTAACATTTCACCTTATGTTTTTGTCAGATTAATGAGTTTTCAAAGTTGACTGATTACTCAAATTGACTGTCAACATTAAATCGGTATGGTGATGGTTGATGGTCTTTGGGTCTATTGTACAATATTCCATTCATCTTGAATATATACATAATACTTATATAGACTTATTTCGATTTGACTTCATCATTATTTTAAATTGAAAATGTCTCGTTTTTATGATTTTGGCTAGCTAGAAAATTGTAGCCATTAGAATTCGATTATTTACACTTTTCAATTAATTTCCACAAAAATTTTCCTTATTCGAGTTAATTAAGTAGTACTCTATTAAGAAAAACGGGAATCATTTTATTTTAAAATATTTTATCGAACAAATTCATTTTAATTCAATTGAATTTTGACTTTTGGTTTTAAAATGAAAGAAATTTATTTTTAAGTTCTTTTTCTTGATGACTTATACTTGAAAGTTTTTCCATCAGTAATAACTCTGATCCGCAATTCTTCTAATTTTATAAAGAAGTGAACCAGAGTCGGCAAAAATGTACTATTATTGTACTGGGTGAAAGCCCGCAAATAATGACGGGAAAAAATAACTTAAAAAGTATATTATTTGAGGTTTGGATTCGAAATCGTGCTTGAGACAAAAACGTTTTAAGAAATATACAAATTTTCATCAAGACACCAAAATAATTGTATTATTTGATAATATATGTAATAGAGTCCTATATTTTGAATTGCTTATATAGGTTCCTGGTAATCGCTCTCTAAATATGTTAGGTCTATCCTCTGAAAAGTGTACAAGCTGTACAATTTGAATTCATGTCATTTAAATTTTTGAATATGTGTAAGAAAGAATTTGATATTTTTTTTATTCTATTTGATACATTACCTACTTTTATTTAAAAGTATTTATATATTTGATTAAGTAATGAAATAATGATTTCTTTCAAATGAAATTATTTTTGATTGATTTTATATATACAGGATGGTTCAATAGAATTTGAAGAGTTCATTCGGGCGTTATCGATCACATCTAGGGGTAATTTGGATGAAAAATTACATTGTAAGTATAACACCCATGAAAAACATATCAAAAATCTCAAATCATTAAATTGAAATTCAATTTGAAACATGGTTTTATTTATTATCACATCATATAAAAAATCTGTCGGTTTCATATGGTACCAGTCCTATAAAATATATAATTATTTCTTTTTAAATTTTTAGGGGCATTTAGACTGTATGATGTTGACAACGACGGATACATCACAAGGGATGAAATGTATAATATTGTCGATGCTATTTACCAGATGGTGGTAAGTTTATTTTATTATTTTTCATATATTATATTATTTATATCTATTAATGTTGCCTTCTATTACTCTATGCTACGATATCTTGTCACCTGCAAAAAAAAAAAATCCACCAAAATATATATTAAATTTTTTTTCTTTTATATACAAATCAATTAATTAATATATTTTTCTAATTTTGAATTAAACTTTTTCCTTTTGGTGGCTTTTTATATAAATGTTTATTATTAAAAATGTTCTATTTTTAAATTAAAAAAAATAAATATTATGTAATATGAATAATAGGGACAACAGCCTCAAACAGAAGATGACAATACACCACAGAAACGTGTTGATAAGATATTCGATCAAATGGATAAAAATCATGATGATCGTTTAACATTAGAAGAATTTCGTGAGGGTAGTAAAGCTGATCCACGTATAGTACAGGCATTAAGTTTAGGTGGTGATTAACCGAAAGATATTTAGTAAATAATAATAATAATAATAATATTAATAATAAAATAAAAACAGTGACAAAAATATAAAAACAAAATAAATCATAATTAATAATTTTAAAAAATAAAAGAGAGGAGAAATAAAAATTTAAAAATAAATGGTTCTCAAAATAATAAATATAAAATAATTTAGCGGGATTATAAAATGATTTTATAAATTATAAACGAAATTTTTTGATATTATTTCATAATTTTTTTATTTTTTTTTATGTTTTTAATTATATCAAATAAAAACTACAAAATTTCATTTAAAAAAAGAAATATTTTTTTAAACATATTCTTTTTATTAATAATATTCGACTTAAAAAGGTTATAAAAATAAAAACAAAAAAATATGTTATTATTAATTAATAAAAACTTAGATTTTAGGCAAACAAAAGAAAATATACAAACATAAAAAAGAATTAAAATAAAAAAAAAGAATATTTTGTTGCTAGGATTTTATAAATAATAATTATAAATAACATATTATTTAAAAAAAAATAAAAAAAAATATTGTTAAATAATTAAAATAAAAAAGTTTAACAAATTTCGACTTCGAAAGATTTAAAAACCAAAAAAGAAAATTTATTCCTTTTACTTTTAAAACCAAAAAGAACACCACAAAGAAAGGAAAAGTTCTTTACATATTAATTAATTACTTAATTAGTTATTTATTAATCAAATAAAATCTTTAACTCCCATTTTATTCTATTAAAATATATTTATACCAAATAAAAATGAAAATTCTAAGTAAATAATCTTAAAAGTCAATTGTCCTGTTTCCAATTAAGTAATTTTATAATAAATCAAAAAGAAAAAAACGATTTCGATAATAAATTAATTTTTTTTTTTGGATTAAATATTTCTGATTTTTTAAAAAAAAGTTTTTTTATTCAAATTTCAATCTCCTGAGATGCCATTAACAAATTGATTAGTGTATTTTTGAATAAACATAATTTCTGTGCAACCAAAATATTGACAAATTTCAAACAATAATTAATTACTTCGATTAATTTTCTTTAATTCTATTTATTAAAGGTTTCAATAATTGAAAAGAAATATAACATTTTTTAACACTTCCATAATTTTAAACTTCCTTATATTTTTCTTAAATACAATCAAAATTTTTATAAATATGATAAATATTTTTAAAATATTAAAAATAATAATTTTTTTTTCGAGTTTAAACAAAACAAAAAACTAAAAAACCTTTTAAAAAATAAAGCAAATATTTGTAAATTTTGTAAAAAGCACAAAACAATATATAAAACAAAAAAATGACGGTCAAAAAAAAATAAATATAAAAACATATTATTAATAAAGTTCGTACAAAATAAAATTAAAAAAAAAAAATTAATTATATTTAATAAAAAAATTACAACATAAAAACAGAGACATTGATATAAAAAGAATTAAAAAAAAAAAACGTTTACACTTTTTAAGCTTCTACTTTAAAAACTTAATTAAAAAAAAAAAATTAAATAAAAACAATGCTAAAAAATATGCTATAAAATAAAACTTTCTATTAGTAACTCTAAAACTTAATAATATTAATTCGATAAAAATAAAAACATAAATAAAAATTATTCACTAAAAATTAAATAAAAACACATTTTATTATAACAAAACTTGAATATTTGAATGCTTTCCTTGCTTATTTAGTAGATTTTCTCATTTTTAGTTTTATTTTTAATAATTTATATTACTTTTATGTTTAGAAACTTTAATTTTGAAAACTTAATATCAACATAATATGGCCTAAACAATTTTTAAAACTTTAATATTATTCGTTTACATTTTTTTGTTTTTAAGTTTTTTTCTAATTTAAAAATTACTAATTCATTATTTTACAACAAAAGTGTTTTTTAGTCATGTAAATTATAAAATAAAATTAAAAAAAATGATTTAAAAATAAATAAAACGCTTTATATTAACTAAAAATTTAAAAAAAAAAAAACGCTTTTCTAATATAATAATTAAACAAAAGCAAAAATAGGTTTTTCTACAGTGATTGTTAGGATAACAAAAAGAAAACTATAAAAAACAAAAGAAAGTTTTAATTTTCACATAATTAAATAACATTTTTTTTTTAATTATTTATTATTAATTTGTTATTGTTGTTGTATGAGCACGAAAATTGCTTGGCTTGCTTGTTTTCAATTATTAGATAAATAAGTTATTTATTAGTAAAGTGTCTTTGCTTAATTCGATACATAAAATAAAATCAACTAAACTGTAATATAGTGAATACACTTTATTACAGTTTTATTAATTTATTTGAAATTTAGTGAAGACACTTCTTTGAAAATAACTTATTTTTAAAATAGAAAAAAATATTTCTTTTCTTTTCATTTCATTAATACATTATTTATAGCTCTATATATATAAAATATTTTTTCAATAATTAAAAATTAATACCGTCCTGCTTATGTTATAATCTTTTAATAGCTTTCAATTAAATTTTAAATGAATGAAAATCCTATTTGAATGTTTTTAGTTTTTGTATTTATTTTTTTGAAATGCTTGTGCAAAAAAGAAAATGTTCTTAATAATTTCATCCTATTCTAATCTAATTAAATTATTTCATTTGAAATGAATTAATAAAAAAATTTCTAATAAGTACTTTCTATTTTCGAACAAAGTCTAGAAATATTTATTCTGTTTGAAATTTGGTTTTTTATTAAATTGAAGAGCAAACATTTTTATATTAGTTTTGTTAACAAATTATTATAGATTCTGCTAAAAATTACTAAACTATTTATAGTTGTGTTTGTTTTAAAATTTACAAAATCTAGTAGTACTTAAAAAATTTCAACATATTTTATTAATTTATTTAGTTTCTGTTAGCCAGAATACATTAAAGTATTTCGGGCCTGCCTGGCCCAATGGCTGTTTAGGATAATATTTTTTCTTAATTTTATAAACAATTTTTTTTTTTTTAAATATATAATAAAGAACATTTTAATAGTACTTATTAGAAAATATTTAAATGAAATAATGCTGTACTTATTAGCAATATTTAATCCCGCTATTATATAAAAAATTAAAAAAGAATATATTATATATAATTTCAAAAATAAACAAAATATTAAAAGAAAAAACAAAACCAACGGAATTTACTCATCATTCTAATTTAATTTCTCTTCTATATGTGGTTCAGCTTTATGTTTATAATTTGTTATTTTTAAACATAAAAATAAATAAATAAATATATATATGTACATGTATTTAATATTTATATATGAGTAAATTATATATAAAAATAAATACATGTATATAAATATATGTTTGTTTAAGAAAAAACTTCTTTTTAATTTTAACTTTCTGTGATAAAATACAACAATCATAACAAAAGGAAATAATGAAATTACATTTAAAAAAAGAAAAAAAATATTAATAAATAAATAAGAATAATATAAATAATATTATTTATGTTATTTAAAAAGTTCAATTTGCAAAAAATCGAAAGCTAAATTTCATTTAGTAGAATTACAATTTGTTAAGGTGCCATTTTTATTTAAAAATAATGAAGCCAAAGTGTCTTCGCTAAGGTAAACCAATGATTATATATTAATAATAGAGTGTTCATCCAAATGGAGTGGAAGGGGACACTTTTCCATAGCAATGTCAGTTTAAACCTGATTCCTTTCTACATCATTAAGATAACATCTCTTTTATTTTACTCTACTTTTTAGCTAAATATATGTAATTTAATTTGGTACAACCTGTTTTGTTTTATATGTTTTTCAGTTATTTTTATTGATTATTGATTAATTATTACATAAAATATTTTGGTCTTAATTAAACAAGTGCAACTACATCCATTAAAGTAGTATTAGTCATAATAATTTGTATGCTTTCTTATGATATTCAGTGCAACACACAAAATTATAATTTAATAACAATACTTTGAATAATTATCCAGTTTGCTGCAACTTTGCAATATTGATTTGTCATTTCAACAATATCCTCTTATATGTAATTGTAGGAAAAATATATATCATATACTACACACTTTATGCCTTAAATTCTTTTATTAACTTTCAAAAATACTTAAATAGAATTCATTTATTTATTTCCTAATATAAGTGGCACCTTTTTAACAATTTTATTTAAAACAAAAAATTTAAATATTGCCGTCGAACTGAATTAAGCTTCATAAAAATTAAATCAAATCAAATTTTTGAAACTGAATCAGAACGGATTCATGTAATTTTACTTAAATACTGTTAAATATTTGAAGAATATAAAAAAAAAGATAAATAAAAAATTAAAAAAACTATTGAAAATATTACAAAAAATAAAATAAATAAATAATTATTAATTTAAACAAACCTCACATACACACACAGATTAAAAACACCAAATTATATTTAATGAAAACGAAAATGAAAATGTTTGATGGAATTAGTTAAAAAAACAGAAAATCTTATGCATTTTTTAGTAAGTATAAGCATAAAATTAAAAAAAAAAAAATAAAATAATTAAATATCCTAAATAAAAGTTTAAAAATATAAAAACAAAAATGCTTCAATTGCTTAAGCGCTTTGTTTTTCTTTTTTTTTTATATAAATATTAAATAAAAAAATTATTAAAAACCAAAATCTCTGATCTGGTTTTACACTTTTACATAACATAAATTTTTTCTTATAAGCCTTAAAATTAAAAAATTAAAAATTAATAAATAAGCTTTTTAAAAAAAATTAAAAAAAAATTAGATTAAAAAAATTTTTGTTTTTCTTTTTTTTTTCTTAAATTTAAAAAAAAAATTATTTTTCTTGTTCTTCGATAAAAAAAACAACAATTTTCTTTCCACTTCGAACAAAATTTTTAATAAAATAAAAACATTTTTAAATATATTATTATGCACTGTTATATATTGAACACCAAAGCACAATTTTTTTAAAATCAACAAAAAAAAAAAACAGACATTCTTCATGTATAAATTTATAAAATTAAGGAAAACCAATTTTAATATTTAATAAAAAAAAACATAAATCAAAGAAAACTTCTGTAAATAATAATTAATGCAATTTTTCTTAACTTTGTAGATTCAAATTTTAAAATCCTAAAAATTAAACATTCTTAAAAAAAAATAAAAAAAAAAAAATCAATCAAAAAATCTTGAAAATTATTTCTTTAGAGAGCATCAACTTAAAAAACAAAAATAAAAATAAAAAAAAAGAATTTATATTAAAACAAAAATATTCCTTCAATGAAAAACGACAACAAAAACAACAAAAAGTTCTAAATTATATTTTAAAATTAAAAAGAAAATTTATATATAATCTTTAAAAAAAAATTGATTGAACGAAAAATGTTAAAATATTCAAGAACGAAAAACAAAAAATAATGGGAAATATTCCTATTTTTAAGCAATATTAATTAGTGATCAATAAATATTTAATAATTATTACCTAAATTTAAAAATGAATTTTTTTGAAATGAAAAAAAATTCATTAAAGAAATTATTAACAGAAAAATTAAAAATACCAAAATAAAAAAGAAAAAAAATTGTTGAGTCCTTAACAGTGAAGTATTAAACATAAATTATTAAAAATACAATAAAAAACTATTTATTTATTTAAATTTTAAAAACAAATGTGCGAAAATAGAAATAATAAGAATTAAGAAACAATTTTTAATTAAAAAAAAAAAAAAACGAAATTCAAAATTCATCATAAAATCAAATTGCAAAAATTATAAAAAAAAACAGTCAAAGTTTGAAATATTAAATATTAATTAAAAATTAAATACAAAAAATAAAAAATATTTTTTCTGTAAGTTTTGAAAAAAAAGAAAAAATTTTTTGGTAAAAATTTGAATCATTATTTTTCAAATCACACAAAAGTGAAAAAAAAAATAGTTAAGAAATTTAAATGAAAATCTAAAATTCAATAACAATAAAAAAAGAAAACATTTGTAAATTATCTTACAGAAAATTAATTATTATAAAAACTGAAAAGCAAAATAAAAATAAAATAAAACAGTTAACAAATAATTATTTATGTATGTGTGCAGTTTAATAAATAAATTACAGAAAAAAAAGTTACGCAAAAATGATTGAATATGCGTTTCTGTTAAATATCCTTCCTATATAGCTCATTCTCACAACTTCAAACGTTTCACGATAACCTATGCACTATCCTTCGTTGGTTTTATATTCCATCCTGTCTGATATTTTGAGTGAAAATTCTAATATGAGATGAGCCCAATAATCAAACAGATCAGATCAGAACAAATCAGAACAGATCGATCAAATATATCCAAAGTTATCTTGTAAAATTGGTTCAGGCTCTAATTTTCCAGTGAAGATTTACAATTTAACCACAGTAAACATAGAATTCTAATATACATTTTTTGTACTGTTTCAATGCAGCTAAAGGCTAATCTCCGCACAGCCGACATCCTACTTCTGATGCAAGTATGGGATAACACTATACAAATATTGGTTAAACAGAAAGGGAGAAAACAATCATCCTGCCAATTTTGTCGGCTTCTGCATTTCTGATTTCTCCAACCGATTTTCGATCCGCAGATGATCCCCCTCAAAAACAGATGAACATGTTTATTTGATTTATATGGCACTTCATCTGCGAGTGCATATTCTCACAATAATCACACACGATACCGTTGCATACTACCAACTTTTCTAAATTGTGTGGGGAGACTTATATTTTTATTCGATCAATCCTAGCGAAATTTGGAAAAGTCCATCTCTTTCTAGTTTCTGATTTTCCCGTCAGAATAGGATGTCGGCTGTGTGGTAAATACATTTCTTTTTATATAACAGAATTTTTTACAAATACTAATAATGAAATATCTTATTTACAGACTGAAAATTTGTGACACGTCAGAATATAATTTAGGATCTCTAGTGTATTGTATGCCTTTAGGTTTAATTTAACTTATCTCATGAACATATACAGATCCTAACACAAGCATATAGGATAAAAAACGCGAACATCTAAAATACTTATTGTTTCTAATTCGGTTGCTAAATGGGCTTCGTTTAGACATGCTTGATGTAAACGGACGGATGGACATGTCTAAATCGACATAAGTTTTGATTCTTTACACATCTATATCCTTGAAAACATTTTCTGATAATTACTTCTATACGTTATAGTCTAATGACAAAACTAATGTACCCTTTGGTAGTGCCTACCATAGGGTATAAAAAACAGGAAAATTGATTATTTTCTTAGAAAAAACTATTAATGATAACACCTTATTGCAATTAAGATCTTATTTTACAACTCCTACTCACGCCGAAAGAAATGAATTACTCTAATCATTAGTTCTTATCAGAAAATAAATTGGTGTTTGGAACATGTTTCAAATACGTTTCAACAAAACATTTTCATTTTTTATTTATTATTTGAAAGGTGGAAAAAGTGTTTCTCCCCAAAAAATTATGACAAATAATATTTATTATTTATAATATTACAGATAATCCTGATATAATGTAGCGGTAATTAGGTCAATCATCGTATAACGCGGTACATTACGCTCGAACTTAATACTGCAGCAACAAATTTTATGAGTTCTAGATTTGTTATAATATTAAAAATTTGCCTATAAATTTTTTTTTGATTTTAAAAAGGTATTATCACATTTTCTATGCGTCCTGATGCTTGTATGTTATAACTAGAGCCCGGATAGTTATGCATTATAAAATGCCCAAATATGCATGTAAACATGCACGAAAAACTCTAAAATATGCTCTAAAACGTGCCAAAAACGAAAAAATGCAACTTAAAAGTCCAATATATGCAAAAATCCGGAGAAAATTGCCCAAAATATACAAAAAAAAAAAAAACGAAAAATCAAATGAAAAATTAAATAAATACGGGTGAATGACAAATTTTTTTATTTATAAAGAATTTTTTTAGTTGAACAGAAAATATTCACAAGCATTCGATATTGCAAGCAAAAAGTAGATGCTGTTGGAAATGTTCAAAGGTAAATCTTCGACGTTTCTCAGTCAAAACGTATTTGTAAGTTGAAAAGGAACGCTCTACATCCGATGTAACAACTGCAAATTTGAACATCGTAATTTCCGATGGCGTTAGTGCACGTACACGTATTCTTCCTCACCATTGCCTTGATTTTAAGCATTTTTGTACAATACATCTCTAATTTTCACCAATGATCGGTAACCAACATTACGAGCTAAAATTCGATCAAATTTGTCTAAAAACTTTTTCTGGTCTAGTAAAACCAATTTTGAACGAACTCCTTCAATCACTTCCATGTTTTCATTTTAGCCAATAGTATTGACATCGATTTCTCCGTATTTGTGTGTTCATGTTTACAAATTAAATATACACTGGAAAGATATTTCGCCTTAATGAATGTTTCGAATTGAGTGTCGATTTCATTCAATTGAAAATTTGTAAAATGTGCTTGAAATATGGAAAATATTTTAGAAAATTCTTGAAAAACATTGAAAATATGCACGAAAAATGTACTAAACATGCATTTTTGGCCAAAATATGCATATTTCCGAAAAATGACCAAAATATGCAAATATGCATGCAACATGCATATGCATAACTATCCGGGCCCTAGTTATAACACATATTTACCGCGTTGTAGAGAGATCACCTGTATACATTTCTTAGTTGGAATTATTGGTATTTCGATTTTCCTGAATATTATAAATTTTTTTTTAGTGATGTTACCTTTTCGTGTGAAAATGTATAACTGACGAAAATCGCGCCACCAAAAAAATATATAAAATTTATCGTTTTAGCAATAAAGTTCTCTACCAAAATGTTTCGCATATATTTTTCTATATTTGGTTTTCTTTTGACCTAAAAACTAATCCGAAAAAATATTATATATATATATATCTAAGTAAAGGAAGAAATATATTTATATACATATGTACAACAAGACAGGAAAAGAAGACGGAAAAACAGTATATAAATGCAAGACGGATCTACGTGGGCCTTTTATGGTTTATGGGAAAAGTTATAGTATACGAATTGAGAATTTTCCCAACGGTTTCCGTCATGCCTTCAGACTTTTCTTTTAATGAAAAACTTTTTTATATTATTTTTTGTTTTATTTTGTTTTTTCAACTAATATATAAACCACAAAATTTTTTTATATTGCTTATATATATATATATAAAGAAAAGGTATTTTCAAGAAAAATTCATATGCTCTTATTTTCTTTTATATTTTAACGGAAAAGTTTAAGTAAATATTGTATAAAATAAAAACAAAAGAAGATACTGAAATTTTGTTGTTTTGGTATTACAAAATTTCCAAAATTAAAATTCACAAATATTTTCATTTTATACAGTCGTTTTTTTTTCTGGTCTAATTAAAAATTATTATTATGATTATTATTATTATTATTATTTTTGTTTTCATTGAATAAGGTATAATAACATCAATATTTTTCTGAAAAAAAATTTAAGGTAATAACATTTTATTTTAATAGTAGAATACATTTTTAGTTTGATGAACTAAAACGTTGTTTGAACAGTTTCAATGGAAAGTAAATCCAGGGCAGCAACAACTTATGGGATCTAGAATTGCAAGGACGATGCCGAAAATTTTTTATATAAAAATAATAATAGTATATAGTAGTAATAATAATAGAACTACTAAAAATATTACAATATAGCCTCGATCAATGGATACGCGCAAAAACTCTTTATCGGATACACAATCATTCATAACTTCTAAATTCCTTCGTGCACGAAAACTAAGTATGAATTCCATTCTAGGTAAATATCTGCACTTTATTTTAGTAGTATATCGATTTTACCAGAATAAAGATATTCCTATTCATTTTGGTAAATAAATGTCCGTCTTTGGGGTACTCTATCTCAGACATATCCAAGAATAAGACATTCGGTTTTTTTTACAGGGAATTGAAGAGTTCTTTTCCAGCTTTTATTCGATGATAAATTTTCTTGAAAATGGACTTGTTGTTTTTTTAATATTCAACTTTTCAAATCCGATACAATAACATTTGTACATTTTGAGGTGTACTACCTTCCTATTCCTGTCACGAAGTTTCTAGATACCATATTTTAAAATAGCTGCAAGAATCGAGAATGCCCTTTAATTTAATAGCATTGGATATAACATTTCCACAATATTTAGCTAAATAAATTGTTATAGAAAATGTTATTACAGAATATGCACAACTTGTTCTAAATAG
This sequence comes from Xylophagus ater, assembly GCA_963422695.1. Taxonomy (NCBI): domain Eukaryota; kingdom Metazoa; phylum Arthropoda; class Insecta; order Diptera; family Xylophagidae; genus Xylophagus; species Xylophagus ater. The sequence goes on from OY730478.1 coordinate 9,448,156, forward strand.
TTTACATAATAAAACTCAATAATATCCAAAAGGGCATAATATTAAGAATAAGTTTCATATGGATCGACCCCTAATATTTATGACAATGATATTTCGTACAACGATCGAGTAAAACAGGTGCCCATAACATTAACCATAAATGGAAAATTATATAGATGTATAAACCTAGCAACTAGAAATATTGTACTCGTTGACCCTAGTCATGTGTACGACTCATTGACAAAACTCCTTCATTTCGTAAAGGCCAATAAATCTATTTTTGGATTTTCATGGCACTTCCATGCTTCATACGAGCACAGTGCATAGCATATGATATGAATTGTGAGAAAGTGAAATTTCCCAAAAGGACATATCGCAATAATTTCTGTTATCTTGTTCCCAGCACACAATATATAACAACATGTGGTGGATATCTAAAATAAGAAACATTAAAAGTGTCTTCCCATGAACTATTTTTAGAATAAATTTTGTTTTAGTTTGATTTTTTTCGTTTTAAACACTATTAATATGAATATTTGAATGTCTGGATTTCGGATTAGGATTTCTCCATATATGTTTTTCTTTTTTCTTTTTTTTTGGGTAAATTTGTCATTTGTATAAACGGAGATAATATTTTTGTGATATTTTCTTTTTAATCCCTGAAATATTGTAATTTTTCACATTTTCATTTTAGTTAGTTTTTGGGTGTTTTAGTGGCAAGTTGTTGTTTCGAAAAATGGATTTAAGAAATGACAATAATTGTAATAAGTTTCCAATAAATTCTTGTGAAAATAATAAATTAATGGTAAAAATAAATGAAGACTTAAAATTTTTTTTGATAATAATTCCTTTACTTTTAGACAAAAATGGATTTTGGATTTTCAGAAAATGAATTAAGAAAATCTTTTCCTGAATATACGGAAAATTTTTTTTATGGATATCATTTATGTCATTTGGAAGCGAAAAATTTTTTAATAATTAATGGAATTTCAGATGGTTTATTGAAGAAATTCTCAACAATTACAAATGTTGAAAATAATTTTAAAAATCCGAATAAAAAATGTATTGTGAAAAGTGAAAATTTAGTAAAGAAAATTTTAACACAAAAAAATGACAATTCAAATAATTCCGTTAAAGTTTTCAAACCGATTTATGAAAAACGTGAAATTTTGAATAAAATTCGAAAGAAAATTTTTGAAAAAAATCGACAAAAATTAATTTTAAAAAATCTTTGTAAACGTAAAAATATTTGGAGACCTTGGTGATTGGATAAATTTAATTTTTAAAAAGTTTTCATTTCTTATGCCAATTTAAAATCGATTAAAATAAAAGTAATTAGCAAATATTACATTGTATACATTTTCTTTTAATTGTAGAATTTTAATGTAATCAGACAGATTTTTCTATTTGAAACACCTTTGATCATTATGAATATTCATTCACTATTACCTCAATAATTGGCCTGCACTACTTGTAACACTCTTATTATTCTAGAAAATTCTTCAACCAGTAGTAGAACTGATAAATGTGTTGATCACACATTTATCAGTTCTACTGATTTCGATTTCGATTTCAATATAACTTAAAATATATAGATTAGATTTTTTTATAGATTAGTTTTTTTACATTTAGCTTCATACGATTAGTAAAGATCACCTAAAGCTATGTTCATCATTTCTCAGTTTAAATAATTTTTTCTTTTGGAAATCTTCCTTAAAAAAATTTTCATAAATTAATTTAACTTAATTATTTTTTGCACATTCAAAAAAAGACCTACCAAAGATCATAAACATCAAGTAAAATGATCTTCTTAAATTACATACAATAAAAGTTTTTGCTTTCGTTCTTTGTCCCAAAAGGTAATTAACCTGTTTTTTCATAATTATGACCCACCTTGTTATAATTCACTAGATCATATCAAAACCAAAACCAAAAAAATAAAAATCCAGATCATTTGCTTACCACGCGTTTTAGGTGATCGTGTGAAAATTTTTTTGTACAATGTTGACAAAACGATTTGAATTTCACACCAATCAAAAACTTATTCATTCATTCATTGATCGTGTTGTTTGTTTTTATTTTCTCGAGAAGCATTTTGATTATTTAAATAGATAAAACGAAGAAAAAAACAAACAAAACGAGCAGACATTTATATAAAAGCTAATAAATAATAATATATTTAAATGAAACAAAAGAAATAAAAAGATCGTATTTGATTTAGAACGAAATAAAATCCGAGGTAATTAACACGCGACCAGTACTTGAGTTACCTTTGTTTTCTGCCATTGACTTCTGAATTTGTGTATTGCAACATAATTGATCATCGAAATTAATAATACCCCGACGTTGGGAGTTGAGGTTATAAATAATACATTTTCATATTTATAATAAAAGCCTAATCCTTATCCCTGTGCATGATCAATTTAATACACAACACAAGATATGAAGAGGTATTTTTTTTTCTTTCTTTTTCAAGTACTTACTGTTATTATCAACTTCCATTTGTTTTGAATTACTTCACTCTGATTCAAATGTTTTGGGATCGCGGCAAGCCACCGGTTCCCACGGTTGCTGAGTGCACGCGCGATTGCCAACTTCTTGTTTTCCCCGCGCTCGTGCTGAAGATTTTTTTCTTTTTTTGTTTTGTTTTCATTCTATCTTTTCTTTTCTGTTTTCCCAATATCATTTCTTAAGACATTCTCTTCTATGTATGTAAAGATCTTTTTTTTTCATATACGAATTTATACAATGTGGATACATATTATTTATGTTTTGCCAATTTAGCTTCTTCTACTTGTATGAGAATTTTCTAGACTTAACACGATCATTAGAGCGCGGGTCATATGACCCTGCCACCACAAATCCATGAGATGCTGTAATCATACTTGAATGTATGTTGATTGGATTTTTTTTTTCATCTTCAATCCTAAATAAAATGAAACTCGTGTCCCAGCCGATCTCAAACTGTGTTTACATTAATAAATATTTTTAATATGATCGATCGATAATCATAGCTTAATAGTCTTCTGTATAAAATTGATCTATAATTGATCATGTTATTAATAAAAAAGAAAAAAAAAATTAAAATAAAAAAGCAATTTATCTCGAAGGAAATTAATCGGACCAGATAAAGCTACTTTAAAAGGTGATGGGAAAATTTTGATACCAAAAAATTAAGCTCTTACAGAATTTTATATTTCCGGTGAATAATTTTTAATTAAAAATATTTATATATAAGTATTGATATTTCAGGGTTTATACAATTTAGTACAGAAATCTCTTATCTTAATTTATCATTATTCAAAGATTTCAGTAGATCGCATTACAAAATAGTATCATTCTCAAATATCGAAACCACCCAAATGAATAAATAAGTACCTTGGAATCTACTCAGTTCACACGTTATCCAAGTTGAACAATATTTCTCATGGTTATAACGTAATAACTGATGGTGATCATACGTAATAGACCTGACAGCAGGTCGGTGGTCTCAAAGACCATTGCTACTGAGCTAGTGATGAGAAAAGAAAAAAAAAATAAACAAGATTATATTAACAACAAAAACACGATCATAGTACAAAAAAGTAAAAAGGAAAAAACCACAATCACCGCAATTGCAACTTAAAAAAGAAGAAAAAGAAATATATGACTAAATGATGAGAACAGGCACGTTCAGTGTTGGGGATTTGTTAAGCAAAAAATATAAAACAACGAATAGCTTGAGACTCGATATGTTCACAGTTCACAGAGAAATTATGAATGGGGAGAGATCCCATCTTAACCAGTCATAGATTTTGTTCCCATGAGTATCTCCCCATTTCAAAAAAACAAAAAACCAGAAGCTTGATCGTAGGTTTTGCTTTAAACTTTTCGTATAAATAACATAAGAAGAAAAAAATTATCTTTTACCCAAATCCATAACCATTGGATGTAATATAAATAAACGTTCTTCATGGATACGACGACTCAATGTTTATGCCCTATGGTAGGTACTACCAGAGGGTATATTAGTTTTGTCACTCCATCAGTAACACATCGAAATAATCGTCGTAGAAAGGTTTTAAGGATATGGTTGTGTCAGGAATCTAAAGTTATATCGATTTATGCATATCCGTCCGTCCGTCCGTATACAAGATAACTCAAAAACGCGTTATCCGATTTTGGTAAAACTCAGATTGTGAGTGGCTACTTGGTTTGGTATTGCATTTGAGCAAAATCGATCCAGGGGAGTAAAGTTATAAAGGAAAAATAACGGTGACCAGAAAGTTTTGTCGTTTTTTTGTTTATGGTTTTTCGGATTTAATTAGAAAGGTTGTGAATTAATTATATAGGTTAACTACATAAATAGATGATAGCACGTTGAATTTCAATCAAATTGGTCCAAGGATAAAGGAGAAAGAAATAATCCTATGAGAAAATAACCCTCTCTATACAGTTTTTTTGATGTACTTTAAAAACTAATAAACCGATTTGAATAAAATTTACAGATTAGACTTATGCTATCTAGGTTACCTGCAAATTGGAAGAAGTTTTGAGAGGAAGGAACAAAGTTATAAAGAAAAAACCTGGAAATAATGTTAGTTTTGACAGTTTTTCTGTCTCATTTCTACCATAGGGCATCAAAAAATCGGCTATAGGCCAATTTTAAGTTACTATATGTTTTTTCTTCTTGTTTTCTTATGGTAATATTTTGTGTATCAAATCCAATAAAAAACAATGATTTTTGCCACAAGCACAAAATATTGTCGTATTTTATAAGACCGTGTCACATTCGTTTTATCCCATAGACTTTGCGGGTCGATTACAAACCATTTTTGTTTAAAAATCTTCTCTGAAGAAATACATACAATTACCCCATTCAATGAAGACGCAACAAAACAAATTTGTAAGACAAAAATTAGTTGAATAAAGATGCAGCGTATAAAGTATATTCATATTTTTTTGATGCTTGAAGACTATTATAATATTCCGACCACAGATTTGATTTAGTGCACCTGTTTTTAGTTCCCACGATCGGTAGCATTATTATTTTTCTCAAAAGATCACATGAAGATTAAGAAAACCGTGCATGCATAATGTATATGTGATGAAGTATGATATTCATACATGCCAGGCCAGCACGAGTTTGAACGTATGCGATTTGTATCATTGAAAAGGGTGATGGTTATCATGAGGATAATACTAATTAGTATCAGGTATCTTTTAAAATTTTTGTCATCATATATAATTAAATATTACGTCAATCTTGATTAAGGTTTTTTTTCATGTTATAAGTATCAAGATTTGTATTTTCATTATTCGTTATTTTAGGTATAATTAATCGATTATGTCGTATTAAGGTATATGGGCTTTCGTCATTTGAACCCCTGTAGCTAAATATCCTTAATAGAGAATATCTTAATTTTATGATTTACATATGATATTTAAATATGTATATCAAAAGTGCTTTTAAATGGTTTTCTTTGGGGAGATTTTAGAAATAAATTGGAGAGTTATAACTAAGTAAAATAGGCTAAAAACTTGCAATACAACTTTTCAAATATAAGGGGTTTTCAATAAGAACCTTTTTCTCCAACAGGGTTGTATTTGCTTATAAAGACAATTGTGTCATTCAGTATTTGACATCATTGCAGTAGAAGTTCTACATTTTATTAAAATGTATTCAATTTCGCTGGAAAATCATCCATCCGGAGCCGACAGATAAGAATGATATTTTTTGGTGTTTTTAAATTTTTCAAAATTTTTTAATTTTTTATTTATAGAATTTATAGAATAAAAACAAATACATAAGAATCATAAAAACTTAATTATTCCAGCTACAAAAAATTTTAATAAATCGTTGAAAATTCTTCTTTTTTAAATTTAAAAGCAAATTTTTTGATATGAGAAACCACCCGACGTTAATAAAAATATGTTATTGGGCAAAAAGAACCACTCCCTGTTTAGTAATTTCAACAAAAATTTAACAAGTCCAAACTCTTGTTAAAATCTATCTTTGTACTAAATTTTTATAAGATTTGGTTAGTCTTTTGTGGTCCGTTTTATAGCCTCCGGAAGAGTTAAAAAAGAGTTTCGGTTTTGTTGAAAAAGACCACTCTCGTTTAAATCATTCCTGCCCAAATTCTATTCACCCAGTTGACTTATCTTTAAACTAAATTTAAATAATATTCAGCAAACCGTTTTTGTATTTTTGTGCATATAGAAAAATAGCCACCGTTGGCTCCAGGCTACTTGTAAATTAGTGCAAATTGAAAGAAGAGAAAAGAAAGTTATGCAGGAAAAACCATGAAAAATTATTATTTTTGGTGGTTTCTCAGAGGTGATTCATTGAACTATAGATTTGTTAATTACAAGTCCTATTTCCGACATAGCATATCAAAATATGGGCTAATAATACTAGGCCAATCTTAAGTTGCTATATGTGTTTTTATCTTTATTTAAAACAAAATCTTTTATAATTTATAATTAAATAATTTATTATTAATTTGTATATCACAGTTGAAAATAAATTCTATTTATGAAATTTGAATTTAATTTCATTCAAAAGTAAAGCTTTTTCCGCACAATAACATTAATTATACATATTTTTTTGGGTCGTTTTTTGTTTTATTAATTTTATAAATTTTAATACACTTTGATTTACTATCAAAAACTAAACTAAAAACTTTGGATCATTCATTACACACTCGCACATAACTCATGTATATATAAGAAAATATATATAGTATATAATCTTAATTTCATAATTTATTCACCATGGTCTCCAGACACAAGATTCATCTTGAGATAACTTTGGTTTCAAATTGATGGGACGACACTTAATCAAATTATTATCATTATTATCCATTTGAATTTTGGTTTGTTGAAATCTCAAAGGATTCATAAATAATTGATTATCCGTTTGTAAAGATTCATGACCATAATATTTTCCATTAATCGATGAAGTTGTAGATAATCCTGATGTTGATGGAAATGAATATGATAATTCCATATTTCGTATACAACCATTAATATGTTTTAATAAATTTATATCCGGTATATTTTGATCGAATTTATTTAAGAATTGTGAAACTTCACCAGCACATTGTCGGAAACCATCCCAAAATCGATCGGATACATTCGAATATTTTATTTTTGATTGATTTGATGATTGAAAAAATAATGAATTTTTCTCACGTAAATTATGTAAATGACGAACTGTTAATTCCAATATATCAGCTTTTTCTAATTTTGCAACATTTTCACCTTCCTATAAATTATGTAGATCGTTAAAATTTAAAAAGAAAAAATGTTATTATTATTATTTACCGATTGTAAAGCGCCTGTCATTAATTCTTTGAGCTCATCTAGACATCGATTAATTCTTGCCCGCCTTTTACGTTCTAACATCGGTTTCATAACTTTCCGATATTGATAGGTTCGTGATACCGGTTCCATTGATACCGAACCAATATTTGAAAAATTATTTTGATTTGGAGCCATTTCTTCGAATTTCATTCAATAAGAATTTTTTATTATAATTCTTTAGAATACACAATCTCACTATACTTATAAGAAAACTGATCGTACCGACGATCTTTACTTTCTTCTTCAACGTTTGTATTTGAAGTAAATTTATTAAAAGATCGACACTATCTTTTATAAACTTTTTCTTTATGGGGAGTTGAAAAGCGAAAAAAAAAACACGTAAGAATAACAAACCTTTCTAAGGTGGGGATAATGTTTTTAAAAAGAAGATCGTAAAATGTAGCTCCACCAAATAATTATTAATATGGACATCATCGTGAGAAGATCTCTGATCTTGGCGTGTGATGATACTTGTTATTATGAGTCTTTCCGTGAGACACTTATATGAATTCAGTCAAGATTCTAATTGATCTGAAGTTTTATCTTGTATATTCCGTTACTTTTTAATATTGACTGTGCGATCAATAAAATGATTATAAAGTTGTATTTTTAATTGTTATGTATTGGCACATGTAGTTTTTTACTTACAAATTTATGGTACGATTACAGCGCTGCAAAGTGGGTCTCCTTTTTAATAGGATTTGTAGAAAAGACTGTAAATACATGTATTTTTATGTCATACAGGGTAATTTTAACAAATACTAATAATAAGCTGGCTGGTGCAGACGTGCCAAATCAAAATCCAATTTGGAAACTATCTTTATTGTATGCTTTTTGGTAATTGAATGTCAATATAACTTATTAATTAATATGTTTATTGCCTTCGAAAATTTCTGATGATGAATTGAACCTGCAGCATGACGGATGGCACTAATGCTGGTGCCATTGAAAACCTAATCATTTTTATTTAAACTAAATATTGTATTTCAATTTAAAAGTTGTTTCTTGAAATTACGTTATTATGAACACCGCTCATATAAAATTCCACAGACACCTTTTCTGATGTTGTCAGTTTAGTCTAATTAAATAAAGGTGTTTTGGATCATCAAAAAATTTAAAGTTTGATCTAAATTGGGAAATTCTTATGAAATTTTTCATATTAGCCTAAATATTTGGTTTCAAACTATTTCGAACTAGTAAACTATCAACATATAAACAATTTTAGGAGCTTCCATATTAAATCCCAAAAATAGTAAATTTTTAGAGGTTCGTTATACTATACCGTAATATATTATATATAAATTGCTGACTTATTATAATATTTTCCCTATATTTGTCCAGTATTTAGATAACGTATAAAAATCATAAATATTTGATTAAAGTAAAACAGCCTATTAATAGTAAATGCACCCAAAATAATTAAGTATACTATAAATGATGATATTTGTCTAGTCAGAAAATAATCATATCTAATCAATGATGGAAACCGACAATCCTGTTTTGTGCTGAACTGAATATATACTACACACCAAATCGTCTGCGAATTTAAGTGATTCCTTTTAAAAGTATAGAAATTTGTATCTGTCCAGAATTTCCGTTTTGAAAAAAAGGAAGAAAAAGAATGGCATTACATATTTCTTATCTAATCTCATATGAAATAAGAAAAATTTTTCCCCATAAAACGCTATGAAGATTTGGGATCCAACGAAAAAAAAAACGTCCCTTCCAAAAAAAAAAATAAGCTTTGACTGTGCCTTTTCACAGCTATACAAGAAGAAGATATTGTTAATATGGGTTCATGTAATAAAGCCACTTGGGCCTTATTACCGTATTCCATTCAAAATTGTTTTCATCTTCTTTGGGGTCTATCGTTTTTTGTTATATAAACATTTTATATATTCATATGTTATAAGGATAAAGGGGTATAACTTTCACTATATATGAAGAAGATACAATCGCATATGAAGAAAAAAATAAAAAAAAAATAAGTAACATTTAAAAGAGAAAATAATACTGCTTTCACTTTCGTTGGTGTGTCTATTAAATTTATAAGGATGGTCATTTTAAGAATATTCTTTCGAGCAATTGAAGATCTTCAAATACCATATAGGAATTTTGTATATATGTATATTATTTTTTTTGAGATATTTTTCCACTTGATAGATATACTATCCGATTGCGTATGCTATTAGAAAAAGAATGTAATTTTTTTGGACGTGTTAAATGTGAATAAATGATCCATGTAAAGGATGCTGGTAATGTTTAAGACGATAGTATATCAGAAAAATAACCTTTTTGTATAGTACCCGGCGAGCACGTAAAATATAATAAGAAGACTCGTAATCTTGAAAATATGGATGATTAACTGATCCCAATGAAATCCGATTTTGGACATTATATTTCTATGAAATCAGGAAAATATATGAAAAATATAATTTGTTATGGTTTTGATATAATTTTATTTTATTTTTTTTTTTGGGGGATGAAAGAAAAATATAAGAAATATTTCGGGTTTTGATCGATGTTATAACCTTCTTATGACATACAAATATACTAAATAAAAATTGTTTTCGATATAATATAATCGATTGAAAATATCATGTTCTTATAACAAATTTATTGTTCCAATATTTAGATTATAATCGGATGGTTTTTTTTTATACCTTACATAATATATTTGAATTTATAATTTTGTACATTAATATAATTAAATTTTTTTTTGCCAATAATTTCTATTCTGATCCTGTTTTAATATAATACAATTTTAATATAATATAATTGCAATTTTGGTAATTTGTTGATTTAACTAATTACAATTAAATTATACAATGGGGAAATGAAAATATTAACACACCCAGAAATATACCTTTATATATATATGCAATTTTTCAGATATTAACTAATTAAATAGAAACTATAGAAGACCGATGTGCTAGTGAAATTGGCAATTTAAAAAAAAAAGCATTTTGCTAAAAGCTGTGTATTGGAACTCAAATTCTCTATAATACAAATATGAGTATGTCCTTCATATTTTGATATTAATCTATTATTGGATGAAAACAGCATATAAAATAGTTTGAATAAAATGATATTACGAAAACATCGAATCATATAAATTAGAGATGAACCAAAAAAAAAAAATAAATAAATAAATAAAATAATTTTATATATTTGGTCAATATTGAATATTATCAATGATTTATGATGCTTAATAATTTATTTCACCGAAATAATATAATTATATGAATATAAGTGTATATACAGAATAGAAAGCCTCTTGGGTCAGTAACATAGTCCATGATTAAGGACAACATATAAAGTTCATATGTTTTCGTGAAAAGATAGATGATCTGGATTAGGATGTGGAGCGGAAATGTTAAACCGGTAGTTGATGATTTTAGTCTAAAATGGATGAAATATATGATTTTATGTTTAAATCGATTTAAGTCAAAAATACATGAATAATATCAGTTTTCTAGAACTTTTTTAATAATTTTTTTTTATAGTAAATAAAAAGTGTATATTTAACTTGAAATATATGAGAATATTCAAACATCTTATGCTGAGATGCTTGTAAATTTGATACAAAATTATCTTAAGATAAATTTTATTTATATTTTTATTCAATACGGGTATTTTATTTTGCTATTTCTTCTTTCTTCATTTGATACCTCAGTCTAGCAAGAGTATGCTCTGCTCTGGAACCCATAAACCATTGTCTATTTAAAAAATAATGTTACGAAATCATGACAGTTTTGAAATTATATATCCCATGAGACAAATACTGAATATAAGTTTAACCAATACGAAGAAAATTTACATCAACCGAAACTCCAATTTATATACAAGACCGTAATCCCGAAATATGATATTAAATAAAATATTTTACTTTAAAGCTTACCGCATCGTTAAAATCATTCAAGATATTAGAATATTTGAGATACAAATATCGTATACCATAATATTAAGGGAAAAGTGAAAAATTATTTAAAACATACATATAGTATAAATGATGTACTATATTGGTGAAGAAAACATGTCGAACACGCATCGAAATGAACAAATTGTCATCTCTATATAGAACATGAAAAGCCACTTAAAATCTTGTGGATCCTTGTGATTTTTGATGTTTCAACCATTTTTCTGTACTTTAAAATGTGAATAATAAAATACATGTTCAGGTATATACAAGTATAAAGAAATAATACGCATATTTTATATAGATTAAAATATTCTATATAAAAGAGAAAATATCAACCAATAATCGCGATAATAGAGAAGGAAAAATCAAATTGAATTCATGTCACGTGTAGATTTTAAAATGATAACGAAATTTTTTTGCCTATATTTATATTTTATCTTTAAAAACTTTGAAATTATATTTCTTCGGGAATATATTTATATACGTTCCTTTTTTTTTAGTAATACATAAATTCATATTTTCATTTCGATAAATTTTCTATTTATATTTAAATGAAATTCGCGTAATTTTTAGATTTTCTAAAAAAAAAATACTGAAATACAAATTTATTTTATAAGTTTTTAAAGAATATTTTTATAAGGACACTTTAATATATTCAGGAAACTAACGAAAAAGTGCGTACGAAAAAAAGTATATCACGATAGTTATTGAAATTAACAATTTATATGCCAATCGAAAATATATGTATATTTCTAGTACCAGGTACGTATCGACTTTAGGAACTTATAATAAATAATTAATATTAATTAATTAAGTTAATGTCATTTCTATTTCTATTTATTTCTTAGAAATCATTGTAAAGTATCCACGTTTTCGAAATGAAATTTAAATCCATGCTTTCTTTATTCAAATATTTTGTACAACAAATTAGAGCATAGATAAATCCTTTTCTACAACTCACGAATATTGACAATTTATTTCCAAGTTTATTATGAATATGAAAAAGTTTTCTACTCTAATATTGCATGCCAAGATTGATATTGACTCAAAAAACAATTAAATCGTTACTTAGGCAATATATTTATAATACGTTCAAAATTTGGAATTTTCATTTGGTATTCTGGAGGAATAAATTTGAAAATCGACTAATCTTTGTTACTGTAAAAATTACAATTTTGAAAGCGTTATTAAATTAAGCAAAACTATGAAACTTGCTATTAAAATGTATAAAATTCGAGCAAACTTAGGCAGAGCTTCAGTAAAACTTAGTTCTCTATGTACATATATGAATCTGAACTACAAATATTGTAGTTTTCAACAATAGAAACAAAAGAGGATATTCAAAATTAAATGGGAAAGGGATTGATACTTGAAATTTTGACTACACTTGGTCACATTCTTCTAATTCACTATTATTCATACAGCAGATTTTCCCATAAGGCAACCGTACTGTTGAATCACTCTAGTCTACTATTTACATATATTTTCATATTTACACTAAAAGTCAAAGGTTATAAGGAATAAAAAGAATAGAAAATAGTTTACATACATATACTATATTTGGATCGTTTACATATTTTTTTTCGATGTAAAAACTAATAATTTTAATATTTATCCTTTTTTATATTATATCTAGAACAAACCCACACAAATCTTGCATGTTACTATTAATTTTTATTAGACGACAATGTTGACGACGCCGGCAGAAAAAAATTTTCTCTTGAAAAATTTCTTAAATATTTTTGATGTCTGCAAGTATATATGAGGATGCCCTATTCGGAAAATCTATTAAAACTACCAAAAAATCCCAACTTTTATTTTTCTTTTTCTTCTGTATATTAAATAATATGATGCCAATAGTAGTCCTAGTATTTGTAATGAAATAAAAAAAAAATTATTTTCAATGGAACTGGTAGAAATTATCTCCAAAAGACGCCTAGATATTATTATAATAATATAAGAAGGTGGAGAAACATAATATGTTAAAGCATAAAAACAAAAATAAAGAGAAATATAACAATTCTTTCGTTTTTTCGTTTTATCTTGAAGGAAAACAAACCCATAAAACTGAAATAACTTTATGCAGGACTAAAAGTTTATGATAACTTCTATGTATATATATATATATACAGTATATAAGCACATTATAAAGACGCTATAGGATATTATATAAAACAATACAAGTTTTCTACTTCTTTTTCTTCTTAAGAAGCATCATTTTATATTTTCGATATATTTTAACCATATTATGTTAAGTATGTATATAAACTGTTTTATGCTGCTAAAATGGAACTCTATACATGATCATAATAATTCCTTCATGACAAATTTAAGAGTTTTCTTCACATTTTCGGTTTAACTTTAAAATTTATTATAATGATGATGAAGAAATGAAAATAAAAACCAACAGAATTTTGTTTTCGATGGAAAATCTGTTGGGCTATTTTAATATTTAAAATGAAGTTCATAAAATAAACTGACTATATTATAATTTTAGAGGAGTGAAAAGAAATTATTATGATCAACAAATTCTTTTTAAAATATTTAATCATCGGAAAAATATTACTTGTTGTTTGGGAAACTTGGTATCTTTGCATAAGCTTAGGCGTACGAAAATTTATGAGTTTAAAAAAAAAATCAATTTCAAGAAATTGTTTGAATTATTAAAAATATTTTAATTTCATTTTGATAATTAAATCATGAATAAAATTAAGGAATTCATCATCCGTTTTTTATAGGACTTCATAAGTTTTCAAAGGAAAGTGATTTTAAAAAAGAAAGTATTCTTATAATTAAAACAAACGTGTATTTAATCAATCCTGCATTCGAAACGGAATAAAAGCAGCGTCCATGATGTATAATATTATTTTATGGACTGTAAGTAGTGATGGGTATAGTAGAAAACAGAGTTTTATGCCCTACAGCAACAATGTTGAAAATTAACTGAATAACTGAAAAAACGGCGTCTAGACCATATTCTATATTAAAAATTTCCAATCTTAATTTAAAAAGTTTTCAAATACATAACATAAAAGTAAGGTCCGCTGATATTTTAATCAAATTACACTGCTGAAGAATATAAACCTCAAGTACCAATCATATTATTTCGAGAACATTCCAAAAAAAAAACTTTCTAGAGCTTCAAGTACGACACAATATCGCTATTAGCGTGTATTAAAAAGTTAGTTTGCTAATAGGCTAATGTACACGAAAATACATTACTGGGCTTGTCTCAAAAACCCATTTAAAGTTAACTTTGTTTTTTTTTATATTGTTGGCAGTTAGGTCTCTTTAAGAGTATACTTTTCAGTTAATTTTAAATTGCACACGATACTACAAAATTTTCCATTTCGTATGACCGTTTGCAGGGACTTATAATACAAATCAATAATATATATGTATGTATCTATAAGGATACAAAAAACTGGGATGACAAATCCATAGTACATGAGTATACATGAATTATAACGATCAGGATCAATCTGATACAACATTTTCATATTCTTAAATATAAAATGAAATAATAGAGAATTTTTATCTGGAATGAGATGAATATTAGGCATTTTTCTCATACCTATACAGATTTTTATTCGTCTTATTTTTCATGCAGTTAAATCCTGTTTTGCCTGCTAAAATTTTTTTGTATGTTTTCTAGTTCGAAGTATATTTCATTCAACAAAATATATATAAATAAAAGGGAACGAGATTTATGACATTGAATAGCTAGAATTCTTAAGCATAACAAGTAGATTGGTCGGATGGTGCTATGGCGGTTATAGGCTTGTGAGTTGACTATGAACGAAATGAAATAATACGTGTGTAACTTATTTTTAGCCAAATATACATATTTATATTTATATTTATTTATATGTAGTATATTCAGGAAAGAAATTTTTGTTTTCTTCGTGATTTTTTTGATTCCTTTGAATATGAGAGAACGGGAAAAAAAAGAAACTTATACAAATATCATATTGAGACCTGTGAAATATGACATTGTTTCAAAGAATAACGATAGAACAAGAATTTTAATTTTCTTTGAATAATAAATATTGCAACATGGATATTATTGGATAAAGGAGGAATTAAATTCGTTACCCATGAAATTTCTTTAATATGAAAATTTGTAAAAATTTGAAATAATTTATCGTTTTTAAAGGTTTTTTCCAATTAAAGAATCTAAGAAAGTATTGTCTACTATATTTCGCAGTTAAGATGCCGATGGATTAATTGTTTAGTCTT
Organism: Xylophagus ater; assembly: GCA_963422695.1. NCBI lineage: Eukaryota > Metazoa > Arthropoda > Insecta > Diptera > Xylophagidae > Xylophagus > Xylophagus ater. The sequence continues at coordinate 9,463,643 of OY730478.1, forward strand.
TCGAATCAGAATTTCGTTAAGAATTTACTCAGGCCTCTAACAATGGTAACAATTGAATCTCATCACTAAAAATAGGTAAAATCAATACAAAGTTGTTGCCTATCTGTATCGCAATAGTTCCTTGCAAATTTTGCAAAACGCTATTTGTATGAAGGAAATATTGAACTAATATGCATTTACATGATGTCCTCACACGAGTACCTAGTTTTGCGTAGACAAACTTTGTATAACGCGGAAGTTAGGTTCCCTATAGAAATGACGTGCTATACTAAGAAATTGTATTAAATTTAACATTGCGTACCATTTCACTATAATTATCATATTCCAAATATTAATTTTTCCAAAAAAGGTCAAAATTTCGTAACACGCAATAGCTGTATTTTTTTGGGAAAAATAGGCACAATTACCATACACTTTATACTCCCATATTTAAACAATATTATTAATCAGAGTCTAATTTTAACAACAGCTATTTAGTACCATATTGAAGATATAGATGGCACAAATCGACAATCTTGTTTTTTATTGCAGTATTTGAAATAAACAGAAAATTTGTTTGAATTTTAAATCTCATTTGTTATTATTATTATTGTTATTTGTATTATTTTGGTTACTTTTGATCATTTTTATTATTTTCAGATTTGTTTAGTTAAAGCAATATTTCAAACTTTTTAATTTCACTATTTGTCTAAAAGAAAAGAGTTTTTAATTTTTTTCCAAACGTCAAAAGATATGACTGAAGTTGGCTGCGTGTTCTAACAAATATAAGTACATAAATTAAAAGAATCGTTTTCTTGAGAAAGTGAAATAATTGTCGATAAAAATTTCCAAAAAAACACATCCAATAAGTTTCTATAAATAAAAAATTGAATATTGTTTAACATATTCATTTATACGACATATTTTTGGTTTGAATTATCAAATTAATAATAAATAAATAATACATCAAATTTTATTTATATTAATAATTAACAATTAATAATTTTAATCAAGCGATTTTAAAATTGCATATTTTTAGATTTGTGAATAATAAAATCAGATTGCATATTTTTAAATCGAATTAAAGAATTCAGTTTTATGACTTTTAAATATATTTTAAATTATAAAAAAAATTTAATATTTTATAAAAATTCAAAAAATGTCCTTCACATATACAATGCAAAAAAAAGGTTCAAGTTGTAAAGTTTAAATAAATTGTTTTCACGTTCATTTCGGTTGTAAAGGTAAAGGAGAAAAGTTCACCTGTGAATTTCGGTGAGTACACATGCCTTTTATACATTCCACACATTTCTATTTTAATCGAATACATATATCACATTTTATGAGGTTTCATGCCTTTTTAAAGGATATATTTTTATTATTTTTAGTGCGCTATTTTTACGTTTATTTAAAGTATTTCGATGCTATTTCATTTTCAGTTTTATTAATGACAAATAAAAAATGTATTTAAAGTTTTTATTATATTGTGTTCTTAAAGTTATCAACATAAAGTCAGACTTATAGGTGTCAGACTAATGCCAACTTAATTACTACCATTGTACTACATATTAATTATACTATAGGAATGATTAAAAATAACTATATAGTTACTTTTTAATCGAGTATAAATCAAAAATTTAATTTATTTTACCATAACACTTTAAGAGTATATAAATATCTTTTATAATTATAAGATTTTAATTAAGTTTTTGTAAGTTTTACATTTTGCATGTTAAGCAAATATGTTTATGTATATTTTGAAAATGTTTTCTTAGATTATTTTTAAGTGCATATTACTACAGTAAATCTATAATGTAGAAAGGTATACAAATGGTGAAAGTAAGATACATGAATTTTCTATAAAGCATGTTAGTTACTTAGTTATTTGGAAGTGCACATCTTTATATCAAAAAATTTAAAAACTTGCATATTTGTGGACATAAATAGTAACATAAATATATATTGTAGGCGATCATCCAGTTCAGTTATAATTAAATTTATATGATTTTAAAATATATACAATGTGTTAAACCAGAGGTTCCCAAAACTTTTTTGTCTCGTGGACCACTTGCAATGAAGTAATGACAACTATACGGTTCATTATCCAAAATATATTCCCTATCAATTTTCATGGAATGCCAAAATTAATGTCACGACCTGCTTATATGAGAGCCACTAATGTTGCCCCATTTTCGTTTCATGGAGCCCCAAATTTTTTTTCGCTGATATGCACCCTTGCAGGCCGTCGTCGACCTTTGGGGGTCGATATAGACCACTTTGGGAATCATTATGTTAAACAATAGTTATTTTGTAATTTATATTATAAATAAAAGAAAATGTAAATATTTTATAAAAAAATTGTATGCTTTTGGACAATATACGATTGTAAAATACATATTTATTTATTTTTTTAATCATGAAGTCAGTATTAAATAATAAAATAAATATATTTTTGTATAATTTTCATATACAAAACACATAACTATTTATCACAGCGATAAATATTTTTATTTGATTATTATTAAACATTTTAAATTTATTATGCTGAAAAAGTTATATAAATTTTATTTTAAATTGCTTCCAATTATTTTATAATAAAGTAGATTTTAATTATATTCACAAATAAAAGTATACCATAGTATAACCACAGTTTTGGCAAGCTTAAAATTAGACATTATTAAAATTGTGATATTTTTGTTTATTATTAAAAGACGTTCATTACCAAGCATCGATATATAAAGCGCACATTTAGAACAATTGAAAATGCTCTTCATAAGATTAGTTTTATATCATATCAAATTTTATGATAAATAATGCGACTTAATAAATTAAAGTTGCTTCACTTGAGAAATGCGCTTTGTCCAATTTATGTACAAAATATGAAATACAGCACCATTAAATCTCATGTAGACTTAAAAGCTTATAAATGCAATGATTGGTACTTCAAAGAGCTCAAGGAAAACTTTTTCGAAAATGTTTATTTTCAAGCTTATTTTAGCAATAAAAATTTCATTACTTAAAACTGACAAAATATTTTATAAATGAGAGATAGTTAAATCTTATTGAATTTACATTCGAATGAGTGATAAGCTAGTTCCGAGTTCTTCTATAATATTAGCTTTAATAAAAATAATTTAACAAGAAATTGAAAGATAATCGTATGTGTCTGGAATTTAAAATAATAAAATTTATACTATATGTTAAAACAAGTGTGTCCAACCTTTTTGTTGCCCTGGGCAGCATTGAAGAAGACATGGTGTTTTGGGCCACAAGTATCTTACAATAGCTGACGAGCGATAATAGACCTACACTTTTCATGTTTAAGTAATTTAAAAATTATTAGTTTATGAATTTTTCATTATAAAAACAGAATATGAAATTCATTTACTATAACTTAAGCCGCCAGATGACAAACAACACAACAGTGTAGCTGATCGAGCAACGCAACCAAAAAGAAAATTTACTATAGAACGAAAGACCTTTCTGTTCTGTTCTTGTTTCTGTTGTTTGTCACTTGGCAGCTTTAGCACGAGAGCACACACAACACACAAATCATTCCTCAGAAAAATGGAAATGCTTCAGTAACTTTAAATATTTTCGGGCCGTATTGAGATGATTGCCTTGGGCCGCATGCAGCCCGCGGACCGTGAGTTGGACAGCCTTGTGTTAACAGATTATATGGTAAGAACCGAATTTAGTTTTTCCAATTTAAAGAGTTTTCAATCAAATAAAAAACTTATATATTTTTCTTTTGATTCTAAAAAATAAATTATTATAAAATCTTCAACATGTAATTAATAAGATTATAAAACTAAATTATTTAAGGTGATTAACTTCTTCAGAAATTAATCGAGTTTAAAGATATTACGAATCAAAAGAATATTTAATTATTAATCAGATCTGAAACAGTAATCAAATATTTATTTAAAACAATTTCTTTTTTATTTCATTATAAAATGAATTAATCTATTAAAATTGTTTCAAGTATTTTCATATACTATTTTTGAATAGGATTATTGTTTTCCAAAAAACATCAAGATAAATTATAAAATATTTTACCATCATCAATGATGAATCATTGGCATCGTAAAAAAATTCTTTAGAATAGAACAACTATAGGCCTTAAATTATAGGGAATTATATTTTTTTGTGAGTATAAGAAGAAAATTTAATACCCAGAACAGAACAACAGCAAAAAAAAAACGATAGGAAAAGAAAATATAAGAAGGATTTTATTAAAGAAAATTACAGCCAATGGAGAATCTCTTAAAGAGTATTAAACAAGATTTAGGAAATTAATTCAATTGAAAGCTTTCTGTGTCGGTTGACAAGACTGGAATACTGAAATTAACTATGACACAAGGATAAAGTGATAGCCATTTATATATCCTATAAGAGTTGGGTAGTATATAGTATATAGTAAAATGTTAGGACATACTTTGTCAATGTTTAATGTTGAGCTTTTTTATTTTTATATTTATGCTATAGATATTTAACCACAGAAAAGGACACAAAAACTTATCGGTATCATAATTAACTTTGCAAAAATAATTACCATAACCGCATATTATAAGATGTTATTTTCAATCTAAAATTCGGGTTAAGTAGAATAAATTAAGATTGAAATTTTAATATTATATAAAAGTTCAATGTTTTAATATAATTAAATGGTATTACTTTTGATCGAGCATTAAATGTTAGAAAACTTAGAAATGAAGACATTGAAATTTATACTATATAGAAGCTTAAATTCTTTATACCAGAGTTTTGTATATATTTGATATTTTATAATAAAAGTTTTTGTAAAATTTGGTAGCTTTGTGAAACCATTAATTGTAATATTTTTCCAATAATTATTGAAGCTAGATCTTGTATAATTTGGACATTCTATATATTTAAATCTATTAACTTTCAAGTTGTGTAAATGAAATTTTTGACATTACAATTTCGATTACTTAAAGTGTATTTTGTCTTAGTTATTGTTGTTTTTCAATTGGTCTGAAGATATTTGGATTAATGAAATTTCAAAATTATTTTAACGTTTACGACTTTAAGTTGACCACCTCTTTGGGTTGTTATTAGTTAAGAACTGACCATTTAAACTTATCGTTTCATCTGATAATCTCAACAAATATTTTGAACTGTTCCAAGCCGTCGCGCTTGTATTGGGAGAAATTACCAACTGTTATGAAACTCAAATATCTTGAAAATATTAATTATGAAATTTATTTAGTTTTTTCTCAATAGCTAATTATTTCCAGAACGTGGTCTGAAATATGTTAACCTGAGAAATGCTAAGTTTTACTGAATTATCGCCTAAACTTTCATTTTATTTTCTATAGTTTAAATGTATCTCTAATATACTTGAGGGTAGATATATCTCAAGCAACTCCTAAAATATACTCTCCTTATAAGCGTACTTCTTGTATAATACTAAAAATCACGAGAATGTATTCCAAATGAATATTAAATTTAAAATTACTAAAATTTCTGAAATTTTCAAAACTTAATAACTTTGTAAAAGGTTTCTGTTTCATGTTTCATTAATAATATTTGAAAAAAAAAATCAATAAAATATTCGAAATAAATTATATTTTTTAAACAACAAAATTTTTAAAAAGATATCAATTTTCATGAAAATATTTCGGGTCTAAATATGTACATGAAAATACTGGAACATAAAAATTCGAAATATCTTTTAAAAGAAAAAACGAATAATAAATAAATCTTTACAATTGTTTATAATAAAGAAAATAACCAAATATAAAGTAGTTACGATATCATTCAGCAATGAAAACAGCCCATAAAATTCAAATGAGGAATAATTTTCCAATAATTCAAAAAGGATCAAAATTACCATTTGAAAAACCGAAGGAATGGGAGATTCTTTATAGGATAACCATAAAATGAGGAGATGAAAAAAAAAAATAAAAGCACAAATACAATACAAATACAATAAAATCTATAACAATTGAAATTCATTTTTAATTTGATTTTTTTTCCTTTTCTTTCTAGAAAAATGATAATATTGATTTAGAATTTCCATTTTAAGATTACTTTTCTATACGAAATTCTGTTCAAATTACTAACATAGTGGCGACAAGTGGGAATGCAAATGAACAGAACAAATACAAAATTATCATGAATATACTAGGGGTATTTATTCCCTTTCCATTGTAAGATATGTTGTATCATTACATCGTTGCATGATTGGAGCGCCCATACAAGCAGGATGTATCGATATTGCTACATTTCGTAGTGGAAGAAAATCATAAAAGGGATTTTTGTATACACCATAAAAGTGTATTGTAAGTCAGAGTTGTATATTGTATCGATTGTTTGTAACGAATGGCTAATACAATTATTTCGGAAGTGATATTTACAATAGCTATTATTATTGTATAAAAGTTTAGATAAAAGAAAACGAAAAAATGTCCCAAGATTCCTGGAAGCAAAACTAAATTGTAATCCTATTAAATTACTATTTACCAAGAATCTAAAGATTCCTCAAAGAAATACTATAATTAAAATGGTAAAACCTTCTATTAAATACAAGACCTTCTCAAAATACGTTCACAGTTTGTCATGATATGTTTTACATTTATACAATTTTACAATCTTGTAATGTAAAAGAAACACCCCTACTATATTTGATATGCATAGAAGAAAATTACATTAAAATTGCATTCTTTCGATATGATGAAATGAAAAATCAATGAGAAATCAAAATGAAAATATATATTAAAAAGAAAACACAATTTTATCTGTCGTAAACTATGCAAATATATTCGAATTCATTTTTCTTATTAGTATATTATTCAAATTCGATTCATTTGTGTGTAGAATAGTGTATACAGAATCAATATTAAACTTTTTTTTGAAATGGATCATGCCGTACACCCAAACCAATTCTATTACCAAAAGAAAGGCAAGCAATCAAATGAACAGTTGCAATATGGGATGCTGAACTTTAATGCAGTTTTCCCGTTTTTCTCATAGTATCTTATGCATAATACTATAAAAAATTTACATAAATATATATGTACAGATATTGAAATCACATGAATTCCTAATGCAGTTGTAAGGATCTCATAACAATGTCCCATTCAATGGGTAGAAATATAAACATATATGGTAGATTTTCCAACATCAAATATAAAATATACTGCAGTGTAATATTCTAGAGATTAGGTGAATTCTATTACAGGTGATGAGGAAATGAAACTGAATTATACGTGTACATGTTTTAATTAATTTTAAAGGTGAATAAAGGAAAATTTTAGTTTCGATATAGCTTCATTATAAATGTGGTCCTTTCGATATAATTTAATATGTTTTTTTAGTGTCAAATATATTACCAATTTTATACAGGATGTTTCCAAATGAATCGACATTACTTGCATAGAATATTAAATAAAAGAAAAACAAGGGTGAAGATTTTCTTTGAATTTTCTTTTATATATTCGATGTCTAAATATGATACAAATTTTGAAAAATAAAAATGTTCAAAAAATACCTGAAATTCCATATAAAAATAGAAATTTTTAGCTGTGTCGTTTTCTGGTAGCCTTTAATTTCAAAGTGTGAACTTTATTTTTTTAAGTTTTATTTGCTTTATTTACCATAATATGATTTGAAGTCTATTATATATGAATATCTAAATTATTGGAAAAGGAAATATTTCTTTTATTTGAATATAAATTTTAGTAAGTAAGTATGTAGAGTAGGGGTACTGCGTACAATACCAGGCACCTTATGGGCCCATTGGGATCCCTACGAGACCAAAAGTTACCCGATTGGGAAACCTCTTCCTCTTCAAAGCATTTGATTTTTCTGTAAAATTTCATTAAACTGCCCATGTCAGTCGCTGGAAGCATCCTTAAATTACTGAAGAAATGGTGACACAAAAAGTTATTACTAGCTCGAGAGCTGAGCATTCACATAAAATGTGTTTGATGTCTTCAGCCACTCCTATGTTTCCACAGTACCGACAGAGGTCTGTTTGCACTAATTCCAATCGCTTAGCGTGTTTTCTTAACAGACAATGTCCCGTTAATATCCCAATGATTGTTCATAGATGATTCCTTTTCCAGTCTATTATAAGAATCGACTTCTTCTGATTCAGTTTCGGCCACAAACTTTTCGATACTTCGTGCCCACTAAAATTGCACCAGCGTGTGTTTTCTTCCATGAGGATTTTATCCTTGATACGTGCTTTATACGCGGTGATGGAAGGCAGTCCATCATACATTTTAATAACTTTTAGGAATTTTATTTCATATTATTCATAATAATTTTTAGAATTGTCGAAATTATTTATAATTATATAATATAATTTATGGTTGTAAATATTTGTAGAAATTTCTATTAAATCGTGATTGAATCAAACTTAATAAGAAAGTATCAGCAAAATATGGCTATACAAGTTCATGCTCAAAATTTCTCCCAAGGATCGACATGAATCACTTAAATGTCACATTTCATAATATAAATTACATTTTCAATTGGCATAGGGCCATGAAAAATGGATTTATTTTAAATCAAATCTAATAAATCATAATATGATATTTTAAAAAAATAAACTTCAAAAGTAATATAACATAAAATATTGAAATTGTTCTAAAAAAGAAGTACGATAAAATTTTCCAATACAAAATAAAGTGCCCATTTTCAAAACTTTAACAGAAAAAAAGTTGTTCTATCGTGACTAGAAACGCTCTCAAATATAAAAGAGAGACCCTTAAAATTTCTATACTTTATTAAAACAGTATGAATTGGATGAAGATTCCTTCAGGTTATTTTCCTTTTTTCCCTAAAACTTCATACAGAATGATTTTACTAGTTTTTTAAAAGAAAAAGATGCGCTGATTCATACAATCGCCAAATTAGATGGAATGATTTTCATCCACCTTATTGTTTACATACATGATATTGAATGTAAAATTTTCTTTTTCTATTTGTATATAGATAAAAAAAAATGAAACGAAGACAACTTTAAGAAACTGTGATGATACAAGCAAAAAAGAATGGTTTCCCGATAATGTAGGCACCATTATTTTCTTCGATAAAGAAAATCGTATCATACTTTCAATATAATACTATAAAAGTTCAAATTGAACATTGAACGCGTTCTAGCAAATGGATCTCATGAGATCATATAATAAAGAATGAATAGATGTAAATTTTTTTCTAAAAGAATATATTATATCAGAATGTAAGTAAGAATCTATTAAGTTTTCCTTTTATTCTTCAATTTTCATTTTAGACTTTAAAATTGAATGTAAATTTCAATCATATTCGAAGAAGACCTATCCAGAAATTATTATTTTTTAAGAAAGAATAATAATCAGTCGTTGAACAGTTGGAAGAATCGATTAAAATATGATTTTAATTGAACTAATTATCACATTTTAAAATTTGTAAAACAAGAAAGTAATAAGACATTTTAATGATTGTGAAAAATATAATTGAATTTAATTAAAATTTAACGTGATTATTTTAAGTACGCATCGAAATTATTTTCGCCGTAGGCGTAGTTAGGAATGTAAGCACGTAAGGTGTTTCAACTTCCGTTTAGCTCTTCATATGGCTGAAACCACTTACAATTTATATTTATTTTACAAACAAAACCTTTGATTTCTCCTAATATTAAGAACTCCTTAGAAATTAGTAACTTTATGTATATGTTCTTAGAAATATGAATATACACATATCTCGGATTTGTTTAGCAAAGTTTAATCAAGTTTCAGTAAATGAAGAAGTAAGCTCTTAGTGCGGGCTCTAATTGCCTTAGTTTAAAAAGTACAGTGAATGCCATTACCATTGGTCTTTATTATCTATTGTCTTACTAAAATGTTATTAGATTTTCTTATGAAAAACCTTGTCTCTTCCGGTACATCGAACATACAAAATGAATATATTTTTAGATTTCGGTATTTACTTTAAATTTGTATGGAAGTAAGAACTTGCTATTTTAAATTTCTTCAAATATTTACAATAGAAAATTTAATAATACACAGAAAAACAATTTAATTTAAACAATCTGCCTAATATTTCCCATTCTCTTACAATAACGATAAAAACACAAAAATCCAAAGCTTTATTTTACATTAAATTTAAATTTAAAATTGTTATCAAATGATTCAGTATTTTTGTGCCTTGGTATATATCTCCTTTTTAATATGGTTTGTGTTATCATTCTCTTATCATTTGTTGGCTATTCGTTTACTTGGACCAGGAGTTCTTTATTAGGCTACATACATTGTAAATTCTCACAGTCATTGTTATATCTTTATTGTTTTTGTCATCTCTACAAGTATCAACATTAAATCGTTGTACTTTTTCTATTGTTATATTCAAAATTGTATTAACAAAATAGAATAGGATGAGCTTTTCTTTAAATTTAAACCAGAATTAGATATTTATTTATTTAGGAATTCTAAAAAAGAGAATATTTTTTACTAATATTTAAAGCTATACATTTTTCTAGAGATTATAGAAAATGTCTGTTCATTTTCCACACCTACCGATCGGATCTTTAAGCATTTTGCCTACAATATTTTTTTGATCACTATTTAAATTTTGAAATGCATATTTATACTCTCTACTATATATCAATATTTCAGTTGTTGAATACGATTTAGACTTTCACAATACATACCCGCAAAAAATCACTTGGCTAAGCAAATCCTAAAGAAAAAACACTGAAATCCATGGATTTTTTAAAGCTTTTCAGGCTTAAGTTTCTGTGTCTTTCTTATTCTCAAGTTTGTAGTATATAAATGCTTTTAAATGAAACTTGATTTAAATTTAAATTTTGGAACTCGATTAAATGGAATCGAATATCTTTTGATATTTAAATAAAAGGTCAATTGGAGACTATATGAAAGGGCTAATGCATTGTCATTGTTTTTCGATATGACATAGAAGTACAATCGACATCAGTCCACTCCAGGGTATGGTATTTAAATCGTCCTGCGTTAAATTTTACTAATATACTTAAAGGCTTCTTTTAAAAAGAAAATACTATTTCTTGCTCTCTAAACCAAAATTCCAAAAAACAAAATTTTAATTATTTTTTTGGTCGATGATTCAATTTCCCAATAATAAGAAATCAGCTAAATAAACAAATCTAGCAAATATTATTAATTTTTATGAATTCCAAATTGATTAGTTGAAGAAAAAAACGAAAGATAAAAATATATTGACGGTTTAATTTTTTAAATAATACGATAAGGGGGTTTGGTGTGTTTTATTTTGGACTGTAAAATTTATGTTCTAAATAGTTATATTTTCCATATGCTCCAGCATACCCAATTTTCCTGCAATATTTATGTTTTCTGTAATTTTGGAAATTGTATATTTTTTTTCTTCTATGCCCTATGGTTGGTACTACCATCATATTTGTAACGTATAGAAATAATTATAGGAATATGGTTTCAAGGCAACAGAGAATCATAAGTTATATCGATTTATGCATGTACGTCCGTCCGTCTACACAATAACTCAGAAACACGTTATCCGATTTAAATGAAATTTGGTATATATGTTGATCATATCTTCACTCGATTTGGTATTATATTTTAGCAAAATCGGCCGAGGAGGAAGGAAATTATAAAGTGAAAATAAATATGATCACAAAGTTTTGTCGTTTCTCTTCGCTTTTCATATTTAATTCAAAAATGTGTGAAGAAATGTCGTTTAAATTAATTACGTGGATTGACTACATGAATAAGTGATATCACGTGGAATTTCAATAAAATCGATTGAAGTATAGTGGCAAATGAATTACAATAGTTGTAGCTTTTAGGGAAAAATTTGGAATGGCCATAACGTTTTGTTTAGTTTTTCAGATCTACTTCAAAAAATAATATCCCGATTTGAATAAAATACAATATTATGACCGAAGTTATCTGTAAATTAGAGTTTTAAATAAAAAAACAAAGGTATGCAGGAAAAAAACTGACATTGAACTATAAATCTCTACTATTGAACATCAAAAATTGGCTATAGGCCGATTTTAAGTTTCTATATGTTTTTTGTTTACTTTCACGATTATAATAAACACTTCGCTATCGCAGCGAATAAGATAACCAACCACTTCAGATAGAACCAAATGGTGGAAGAGAGTATAAATATAGAAGTTTCAAAATATTGAATTTATTCGATTAAAACTTTTGTGGAAATTGAAATTATAAAAAATAATTATAATATATACGAGTGTTTCTCATTAAATAATAAAATAATACAAATAAAAGTAAAATTATTTCTGCTTGTAAATTAAGATAGACAGACAGACAATAAAAATGAGTAAGTCTAAGAAGGATGCAATTTTATTAAACGATCAATTCAAATTAAGTGTAACAAAATAGGATTACGAGTTTACTAGACTTTATTATAAGTTAGGACTCCCAGACAACTTATTTGGTTTGCTTGCTTTTTGGAATACGAGTATCTGTGGCCGTCCGAGCAAATTTTCTTTTAATGTCCGTTTTTGGGCTGTTTTGGCCGGGTTTTGTGATTTTAATAAAATTGATAAAAATAAAATAAACTAACTTTTATAAGGCGATTTTATACTGTAATTTTGTTCTGGATTTTGAAACGCAAAATTTACCATAATATTAGTTATCAAAAATAAACTTTCTTGTGTTTATGTATTAAAATTTCGCTGGTCTAACTAAACTTAATTTTGTGATAATCAATCAATAAATATGATATTTTCGACAAAATATTCAATATTAATATTGTGACAGAGGAAAAATTTTAAAATTCATATTTATTTGGATTTTAGACATCTCACCAAGCCAACATCTAAATGGTGGTGACGTCTTAAATCCCAGGCCGTGCAAAAGTGAATTAAATATTACATTAGACTAGAAAATTAAAAGAGGGAAACATGTCTCTAATACAAAAATCATTCCATTTTTTCCACAATTGAATTAAATACGTCACCATCGTCTACTTGTTGGCTTGATAAGCTATCTAACTAAAAGGCGTTTGATTAAACGAACATAGAAGCTTAAACAATAAGAATGATAATGTTCGACGCGACAAATGAGAAAACTTATTTTTTCGCTATTATTATCTTAAAAATATGGGAAAATTAAAATTAATCCAAATAATATATTTTTTTAGGTATGGAATGGAAATCATCAAAGGTTAATTCTCGCATACCAGAGAATGCAGTTTTTGTTGGACAAGATTCTGATGGTGATTCAATTTATGTTGGTCGTGCTTCTTATGAGGGTGATAGTCTTGCAGCTAAAATTATTCCAAGCAAGAAAGCTGCATATATTTCCTATAATGGTGTAGAGCAAGTAATTACAAATTATGATGTTTTATGTGGAAGTGGTTTTAAATGGGTTGCATCAAGTAACGGTAAAGTTCCAGATAATGCTGTCACAACCGGAAGAACACGAAATGGTGAACAATTATATATTGGACGTGGAAGATTTGATAATAGCTTAACACCAGGCAAAATTCAACCATCTCATAAGTGCTTATATATACCTTATGGTCGTGTTGAAAAAAGTTTATCAGATTATGAAGCTCTTGTTCATGAAAGAAATTGACACTTTTTGAAAAGTTTGATGTTTTAAGGAATTTTTTTTCTTAATTGAAAATTTTAAATAAAATTTTGAATCTAGTTAAAAGTTCTGGTGTTTATTTATTTTATGTTCAAAATTCCTGCGTATATTAAAGAATTAATGAATGTGTTAGCAGGTCTATTTAGAAAGTTGTCGTTAACTCATCGCGTTATCATCCATAGCCATCGGGCAATAAGAAAAGAATAAGAGAACGAATTATATTCTTTTTGTAGAGTTAGGACTTTGTGCCTAAGCCTAATTTTAGAACTTAATTATACGATATATAAATTTTACAAAAAAGGAAATTATTGCATTCATTGAAATATTACCTCAGAATAATTGAAAATAGTTTACTGTCTTAATTAAATCACTGAACATCTTGAATTTCTCGAAAAACTATTCAAATTAAGGACTCACAGCGGTTTCTGACATAATTTTCTAAGTCCACAATGTGAGTTTGATGTCACCAGAAATTATACAGTGTCCTTTTGCATTTTGAAAATAAAAAAAAAAATCTCTTCTTTAATTTTCGATGATAAAAGACATCAAATATACGAGTTCAGTTGAAACAATAAATCCCTTCATATTTTTCTTTTCTGTCTCTCGAATATAATAAAATGAAAAAGAAAAATTGTACAAAACGTAAATAAAATCTCAATCCTGTTAAGTTGAGTTTCATCAGTGCGTAAATCCCATATATATAAAGGCATCCAAGAAAATCCATTTCTCTACAATAGTACAGCTCAGCGTTAAATTTTATATCTCGAAATAAAAGGAAAAACATTTTCATTGTGAATTGTGAAGATATCTTGTTCCTAACCAAAAACACATTTTTCCTAAAATATCATATCAGACAGACTATATATATACAAGATGTATACATTTATTAAATATACTATATACTTATTTATTATGTTAAAGTTAAGATTTTTATATAAATACGGAAAATAAAAGGAATAATAAGGAAGAAGAAAATATTAAATCAAACGAAAAATGAAAGAAAACTACATATTAATACATGTTGTGAGAAAAATATTTTAGGAATTTGATGTGTCTGGTCATTTTCGTTGTTCTATTGAAGCTATATCTATGAATTATGGAATTGAATGACTTATGTTGTTTTTGTCCTTTAACATTTACAATCATCAGAATTAAGTATATCCAAAATAAAAATGACTGAAAATAATTCTAAGTATATGATGAATAAGAATGTAATTTTAAGATAAAGTCTTATAAGATGAAAATATATAAATGGTGATTTTTCATTGGTATTTTGAGGTTCATTTGTATGTTATTAAATATAGTAAATCCTCGAAAGCTAAGCCAAGTAAGTTATCGTTTAAAATAGATATTCGTTTATAGCTGCCTTATTGGATATCATGTATTGATTTCACAGATTGTAGTAAAAATTATTAAAATAATTCCATATCCAAAATGGGATGTAATAAGCTAACACTTTATAGAATTGTTTAGCTTGATTTAAATGGTTATTTAAATTGCAGTTGAATAATAAAAAACAACACATTACTCTTGTGGATTATTATGATCTTAAAAAAAACAAGTTGATTCCAAAATTTTGATACAATAATGTAAAATCTAAATATATCAATTTTGAATTATAACTTAAACTGGTTTTGTTACAGGTGCTAAAATTCCACTTAATATATTAAATAAACAAGCTTACCGATTTATCAGAAATAGTACGAATTTATAGTTTTATTACCAATTCCATGGAAACCACTAACAGATTAGATATTTTAAAACTTTTGATATACAGGTATACTTATAAGAGAATCGTTCTAATTTAGATAGTTTAAATTCCACAAAGAAAATAATGATATGTAAATAAAGATTTGAATATAATGTGTAATTACTTCCCAAAATTAGTTTTATCTCTTCCATCGAAGCTTTCAACCTAAGTATGTTTAAAATTAAAGATTTTGTTTAATGATAACTGGATAATCGCAGGATTGGTATATATTTGCTGATCAAAGAGAAATATGTATGTAAAAAGAAATTAGACTTGATTATGATTGGATATAGAAAAGGACATTACATATTCTGGAAGCTTAAAGTGATTTTATATACATTCTACTAAACATATATGTATATATTCTATTAAATTACATATAATACAATTCCAAATTTATGAATTTGAATTTATTGAATATCCCTGTAGCTAAAATGCTCCAAAATTTGATCCTGAAATAATTTTATTATATAAAAACGAAATCTTTAAATTCAATTGTTAGTTTCAAATCGATCTTCCATGATTTATAAAATATTTTATTTTGAATTTATTTCTTTGATAAGACAGATATGGTTCATTCCAATAAATTTTTGGTTATTCGAATTCAATATATGATGCAATTTAGGAGCGTTGCAATTTTGTAGTTATATGAATTGAGCACAAATATGAAGTAAAGGATTTCGCCGAACAATATTACAATATCGTAAAACTAAAAAAAAAAAATTTTTTTTATTGATTCGAATTTCTTGAATTGATTTTCAAGAGAATCAAAAAAAAGGAAGAAAATTGTAAGTTATTTCCTCTGATTTAGAAGTATTGGAAAGCTTATGGCACGTTCGAAAGATTTACCTTTGGGCAATAAAATTTATGTGACATTTTGGTATCACATAGAATTCAATATAAAATTATGATCATGAAAGTTTTATATGATTTTTATTAGTGTATTTTGTTATTTTATTGAAAACTAATAAAAATTTGTTTTCTATTTTCCTAGTTTTTATAGTCTATGAAATTGACCAATTCGAACGAAATTTAAATTATATTGGCAAAATAAGTGGAAAGATTTATTAAATACTGTACACTTTTTTTCTGAACATTTAATTATATATTGTTTGTAATTGATCTTTTTCATGAGTAAATTTATTGCAATGCTATTCAATTACTTATAGATAGTAGGATAATGTAATATTTTCCATAATTTATTATATTTCCATTTCCAATATAATTTATTATTACAAAATAAAAATAGCAACAGTTGTTTACTGTGTTTATAGTTAATGTCGATCATAAACTTTAAAAGGGATTGATGAAGTTTATAGCAAGTTAAATGGATAAAAATATATAACTTTATGAAAAACACCTGTGACCATATTTAAGTAGTACATTGTTGGTACTACGCTACGACTAATAATGAATATTTTGTAGATTTCATTATAAATATAATATATAATATAATTTCTTTTAAATTTCTTTTATTTGTGTAATAAAAAAAAAATTACAAATTGTTTTATAATAGAAAAAAAAAATCTAAGGAAAAATAATATAAAAAAAATAAATTCAAAATTCAAAATTATATTAAAAATAAATTAACAAAAAATAAATTCCATTATTATAATAGTAAAAATAATATAAAAAATTCAATATTAAGTCAACACCAATCTAGCACTGTTCAACAAGTTCTTATGCCAAGCCATATAAGAATGTTGGTACCGCAGTTGTAATTAAAATTGCCATTCTACCAGTTTGGAAATCATGTAGACGTAAAGCTTCTGTACGTTGCCACGGGGAATGATACTCATGTATTGTCGTTGCACATTTCGTTAAGCTTATAAAAACCGCAATTCTCCCCTTTTTTACAAATATCATTATACCATTTGGATTTTCTTCCCGATCCAAAATTTCCTAAATATTGAAATACACCTAATTCTGTTTTTACACGAGTAAATGTGAGCGTAGAAGGATCGGAAAATTCTGCCTATAGGCGACAAATTAAAAAACCGTACTTGACTGTTTTCAGATGTTGAAAAGTACCCAGGTACAAAGCACTTAAATTTATTTTATTTCAAAGATTTAAATTATTAAATAAGTAATAATATTAAAAAAGAAAGTGTTTATATCAAAAATTGTTTTGTACTTAATAATATTATCAACTAAAAAATGTTGTATTATAAAATTATTGAAGCAAATGTTTGATTGGATTCTTGTGGAAAACTAATTTAAATTTAATATTTCAAAACTTTTTACTATAAATTTTCTATTTAATGATTATTAATTTTATCTAGTGAGAAAAATTTTATATATCCTGAAGACAGAATCAATATGCTTTCATGTTCAATATTTTATCAAATTAAAAGCGATTTTCCACAAGGAAAATTTCAAAATATGGCTCCGTTCAAAAAAATGTATACGATATATCTATGGATATATATCGTATATATTTTTTATGGACAAAACAATAACAAAAAAAAATACTTTTAACTTCAAAGTGAAGAAGAAAATATTAAATTAATATATTTTCTTATTACATTGAAGTAAACTTTGAGATGAAAATGTTTATACGCCTTTTGCCAGTATATTTTACACTTAAAAGCAATTTATAAAAAGGTCAAGTAAAAAAAAGCATCTTTAATATGTTTCTATAATGATTTTGATTGATGATTAAGGAATTCTCGTCTTAAAAAATTATTATTTAACTAATTTAAAATTCTTCTCAAATAAAAGAAAACTCATAATTTCATAAGTTCAAAATTTTTATCAATTTAGCCTATGAGTATGCAATAGTTTTCTAATTGTTGAAATTTAAAAGATAAAATGATTTCAAATTTTTAGGAATAAATTGAATTTTCTAAAATAAAATTCTATAATGTTGTTTAAAGAAACCAACATTAATAAAACCACACTCATTACTTTGTGCAAAATTCTAAATGCCAACATTTTGAATTGTCAATGCTTTTCTATATTCAACGAATATGTTTTCTATGCATCATTTATTATAAATTAGTTTCTTTAGAATTTACATGACAATTCATTAATTTTAGTATGTTATAAGAGTTTGTTGTACTTTTATATGGCATTCTAATCATACTCATGATGGATTTGAGGCAAAGAAATGAACACGATATATTAGAGTACTATATTGAAAGTAATTTAGAATATTATACCATTTTGTATGCTAAATAAATACATGCTTGTTGACAGAAAATTCATTTAAATGAGATGTAAATCAAACGGGTACATATAACATATATTTATGGAAAATCGGCCAATAGCCGATGGTAGAAATAGGACTTGTAGATAACAAATCTATAGTTCAATAAATTACCTCTGACAAAAAATAACCAAAACTAAAAGTATTTCAAAAATTTGTTCTCCACAACTTTATTTCGTCTTCTTAAAATTCGCTCTAATTTACGGGTAGCCTAATAAGTAATAATAGAGTAAATATATCTTCTGCAAATTGTATTGAAATCGGTATATTACTTTTTAAAATACATCGAAAAAATTTTATAAATCGGCTTTTTTTCCTACAATTATTTCTTTCTTCACAATCTTCGAACCGATTTTACTGAAATTTAACATCTTATCGCTTATTTATGTAATCAATGTATAGTATATAAATAATTTAAAAGAAATTGCTTCACAAGATTTCAAATTAAATTTGAAGAACCATTTTTAAAAAAGACAAAATTTTCTGGACAACTGGGTTTTTTTTATAACTTTGTTCTTCCTCGGCCGCCGATTTAGCTGAAAGGCAATATCAATACCAAACCAAGTTAAGGAAGAATCAATTCATATTGTAAATTTCATCAAAATTGAATAACGCATTTTTGAGTTATCTTGTATACGGACGGATGGACATGCAGAAATTGATATAATTTTTGATTCTCTACACAACTATGTATATCCTTAAAACCCTTCTACGATTATTATTTGTATGTGTTAGAAATCTAGCGACAAAAATAATTTACTCTCTGGTAGTACACCTACCACAGGGCATAAAGATTATTTGAACGTTAATTGCGTACGAAATGTGAGCTTATTGTGTGTGAGGTCATTTTAATGAGGAAATAAAACATCACACAATTAGAAAAGTTAATTATAATTTATTATAAAAGTAATTATAAATTTTTTTTTCCACATAATTATAAAATAATGATTGATTTAATATAATTGTTTGCTTTTAATTTTATAGTTAAAGTTTTGTGTATATTTTTTAATATTTTAAAACTTTAATTAGATTCTATTCGAATTGCATACGCATTTGCATATTGAAACTAAATTCAGAAGCAATTATTAATTATCATATTCCTACGATATCATGACTATTTCATTTTATTCACGTCAGTTTGAATTTCTGGCGAATAACGTAATTTTTAGGTGTACTAGCTTGGAATGGAGTTGGTTACATCGTTTGCAATGTGGCTGAATATGTAATTCATGATATGGACCAAAAATATACGAAGTGACCACTGAAATTCTGAACAATAGATTTGTTTTTCTATTTTCACGTTTGTTAATATATTTGCGAGGAAATATTCCGGATCTACATATATGAAAGGTTAACCAATTTAACAACAGTGGTCCCTCGTCAATCAATGAATCCGTGAAGTTACGAAACATTTCATTGTTGTTAAAAGATATTTAGTAAGATATTATGGGTCAAGGATCAAAAGTTTGGCAATTTTAGTATTAAATTTTATGAGAAATAAAAAATATTATTGTTCTTTTCATTAATTTGTTATTAATTTTGTCCAATTTCTTTTTATTAAACCCAAAAAAAAAGTAATACATTAATCTTTTCAAATGTATTTAAATTAGTAAACATTAGTTTGTTTCTGCACCGCCAAAATTCTCTTCCAAACGGAACAAATAATCTGCCCAATTTCATGAATTAATTAATTATAATCTTCCAAAAATTTTAAAGACAAAACTGAAGGGGAGAATCATCTTGTCCACATTGTTAAATATTAATGAGGATTTTAGTTTAAGATTTTGATTTATGACAAAAGATTTCACTTTGCTTTTGAGAGTGGTTTTGTTTGACGTAATTTTGTTTATTTTTTAATTGTTGAATATTTCGGGAATTGTAAATATGTATAAATATTTAAATGAATGTCAAAGGAGAATGAGGTTTTTTTCATTTAAATTAAAAGTATTTTGAAATTGTAAATTAAAAAAAGAAAATTTAAAAATTGCGCTAACAAAAATTCGAAATTAAATTGCAAGATGCTTTATAAAATTCGAAAATACCATGGACGATATTTGACAGTTCGAATGTCATTTAAAAGTCTAGTCAGGTGTGATTGTTTTCTTTGACGAGGCGAATGATAATAAATTGAAGAAAGAAGATAGTTATTTGGACCAAAAATAAATAATTTTACACACTAATAGGATTAAAAAAAGAATTTATAAAATGCGAAGAAATTTACTCTTTTTAATTGGGACATTTCTTCTATGTTTTTGCAATGGAAGAAAACATCATTTGGAAGTTCGAGTAAGTCGACTATTTTAATATTTATGTCGTGGAAGAAAAAAATCGATCGTTTTTAAAATGTTCGTCATTTTATTGTGATTTTATATGATACTATTTTTTTTTTTAGGACGATGTAAGACGTTATATTGCTTTGAGTACTTTCGGATTCTATCAGGGCGGCATACTTGACGTGAAATTGAGTAATTTTCGAATTGAACCTGGCCAAGAAGATAAAGTGGTAAAATTTATTTGCTCTAAATCTTATTTTCAATTTATTTATGTAAATATATTTTTATAGTTCGGATTATCAATGGATAAGACAATGTCGGATGCAATGAATCCATACTTGGATTCGCATCAGGACAAATGTATACTCGAAGAAAAAGCATCATCACAACATAGCGGGCCAATTGTATTTTTTATGATGGATCTTCAAAAACAATTGTAAATTCATTTCATTTGGAATGAAAAAAAAAATTGTATTAATATTTTATGGTTTTTTTTCTTTTCTTTTTTTTAAGAGTTCATGTAAATTGCTCAAAGGATTGGAGACATATACATATTTATAAAAATCGATCAAAATTTCCAGTATTTCGTGCTAAACGCCAGTCATTTGCAGAAGTTAGTGATTCAGCCCTTTTTATGCAACGTAGACGAAGACGTGATGGTATAAAATATAAAAACATGAACTAAAAATATCGTTTTTTAAATAAATTTCATAATTTTTAGTTATGGAAACCCAATCTTCTGATCTTTCAACAGAAAATTCAGTCTGTAATCTATTAACATTACCAATCGAAGTAAATATTCTGGACGGTATAAAATATTACAGTACAGCGGTAAAAAAAATTTCTATAAATTGCATATAAATTGTATTTTATTTGATGTATTTTTTTAGTTTGCCATATACATTGCCACAAAACAAGAAGAAGGATTATACAATTTATATTTCCATGCGTGTCCAAATTATCAATCACCAGGCTTAAGTTTATCATTTAATGTAAATATCTTGGCGAAGCGGGGGAAGATATATTCAAATTATATTTTATATTTTCTTTCAAATTTCCAGGTTGATATCGAAGAAAGTAATAATGGAAATTTCCTATCTGCTGGAGAAATGCCATTGCCTGCACTTTATTTCATGATGTCGCTATTATTTTTCTTATCCGGATTATTTTGGGTTTTCATATTGAAAAAGAGCCGGTAAATATAATGCAATCCATAATAGATCATTTGAAATTATTGTATATTTTTTATATCAGACATCCAGTATTCAAAATTCATTACATAATGGCTGTATTAGTTTTCCTCAAATCACTGTCGTTAATGTTTCATGCAATTAATTTTCATTTTATTGAAATTAAAGGCGAACATGTTGAAACGTGGGCCATTTTATATTATATAACACATTTGTAAGTAAAAAATTAAAGTATGAATATCTAAAATAATGATAATAATCTTTTTCATTTATGTATTTAGGCTCAAAGGTGCTGTTCTTTTTATAACAATAGTTTTAATTGGTACTGGATGGACTTTTATCAAACATATTTTAGCTGATAAAGATAAAAAACTTTTTATGATTGTTATTCCACTTCAAGTAAAAAAAAATTCATTAATATTTTAATATTTGTAAGAAAAAATGTTTTTTTGATTCTCTTTTTCAAAGGTACTTGCAAATGTTGCTGAAATAATAATCGCTGAAAGCGAAGAAGGTGATATTGAACATCGAACTTGGCGTGATATATTCATATTAGTAGATTTATTATGTTGCGGTGCAATATTATTTCCGGTGGTTTGGTCAATTCGTCATTTACATGAAGCATCTGCAACCGATGGTAAAGCAGCTATTAATTTACGGAAATTGAAATTATTCCGACAATTTTATATTATGATCGTTTGTTATATCTATTTTACACGAATTATTGTTTATTTACTAAAAATTACGGTTGCATTTCAATATGCTTGGCTCGATGAAATGTTCCGTGAAATGGCTACATATGTATTTTTCGTTTTAACGGGTTATAAATTTCGGCCTGCATCACAACATCCATATTTTACTGTTGAAGATGATGACGATGATGAAGTTGAAGTTCTTACCGAATCTGGTCTTACTGAAAACTTGCATAAAACAAAAGTTTTGAATAGATTAACACCGCCGTCAACAATCGTTGAAGCCCATTATGAAGAGGAACGGGAAAATTTAATTAGTAAACGAGAATCAAGTCATGAGTATGATTGAAACATAAAAATTAGTAAAAATATTAATTAAATTTGACTGTGACCAAGATTGTACTTTTTTCCAAAATTTTCGTGTTGATAGTAATTTAAAAAAAAAAAAAAAAGTTCTTTTTTATTTCTAAGCTATAGCTTTTATCTTATAGAATTGTCTTTTTAGTTATTTTAGTTATTTTCTTTACATTTAAAAGAAAAGAAAATAAGAAGTTTTTTGAGTAGTGTTTTAAAAACTCACAATTTTGCAAAGAATTAATTAAATGAAAAATATCGAAAACATTTTATCGGAAAAGTAAATAGTAATAACAAATAAACACAGTTCATTCGCAATTTAATCTTGAAAAACAAAAGGTATTAACGAAGCAAAATTTTGTTTTAAATTTAACAAAGTTTTTATATAATATTGTTAAGCTCTATTTTTCAAAGGCATTTTATTTAAAAATCTTAACAAATTTTCTAAAAAATATTATATCTAGTTTATGAGATTGTTTTGCAAATATATTTTATGGAGCATTGCATCATTCAATAAAATTAAATCTAAAAATTATTAAAATTTAATTCTTTTTCATTTCTTTAAAAGATGAAAATTTTTCATTTTATTCAACTTATTTTTTAAAAAAACGAGAATTTCAACACGACAAAGTTACTTTAGACCAATCGTTCGACCAATTCGCATTTATTCACCACATTGTTTTCTCTTGTTTCAAAATTTTTATGACAGTGAATTGAAGTGCATTGGGTTTTTTTTTTTGTCAAAATGGCGTTGGAATTCATTGTTCATCATTTTGTTGTCCAATGGTTTGTGAGTTGATACTTTGTGTGTATAATTTAGAAATATCCAAAAATTGGGAATAAATTGCAATAAGTTATATATTAATTTCATAAATTAGATAAAAATAAATTGTTTAAAAGTCCCTTTTTGTCGAGAAAAACGTGTTTGCAAAAAGGGAATTGAAAAAAGCGACTTGCTGGAATCACACATTCACACACGTCAAAAATACGTACAAAAAGAAAAAAAGGCAGCTGATTTTTTTTTTCTTTTGGGATGCCATATTTTTTATTGAAAAAATAAAAAAGTTAGTTTAAACAATATCACATCGAAATATTCTCAAAATAATCACTTAAAAAAAAAAAAAAGAAAAAAATGTGCAAGCAAAAATCATTTATTTAAAGCGAAAAAAAACAAAACTTTTTCAGTGAAAAAAAAAAAAAAATAGTTTCAATACGTCAATTAAATTAAAACAAAAAATTAAATATTTATTTAAAAAATTAAAAAAGAAGAAAAAACGTGGTTATTTAATAAAAATGCAATCAGAAGGTGATGAAAGTTGGATCGAAGAGCAATCAGTAGAAGCAATAAATTCACAGCCAAATTATGAATGTGAATTCGTAACACAAAGAGATGCTGCCATTAGGAATGTTTGGGGTGCATTTCAGGATTCCGCCACTTCAATAGCTCAACTATATCGTGGTAAGAAGAATGGCTAATAAGTTTTTTAATTCGTTTTTTTTTTTCTTCTTTTAATTCCAAAGCATCAAGAATTTTTTGTAAGTAAATCTGGACAAAAAAAAAATATTCAAGGACAGAAATTATGCTAAGAACCAGAAAAAGACAAGTTCTTTTGGTTTAGATCTGATAAAAAAACATTTCCGACATTTTGTTTTATTTAATTTGCATATGAATTATTTTCGATTGGTTAAAAACTGATTTGGAAATAAATTCGATTATATATTTTTTGCAAAAATATTTGCAAAAACAAAAAAAAATCTTGTGGCCGAATTTAACCACGTTTTTATTTTTGAAGAAAATTCTTTAAAAATTGAATTTTTTTTTTAAATTTCATGTTTTGAATATTTTACTTCCGAAAGCCTTTTTCGGTTTAAAACCTAATTAAAATGAAATCTCAACGACGCGGTTTTTAATTAAATATGTAAAAATGTCAATTATTTTTCGTTTGTTCTTTTTTAAAGAAAACTGTTTTCTATTTTAAAGTTCTACAAATACTTTTATAATAATTAAAAATATATAAAAACGTGAAAGGAATCTGAATATTTATTGATTTTTTTTTTCAAAAGGATTTTTGAATGTCGAGGTTATGTTGAAAATCCAAAATAACCGAACATCATGCCGTCATTATTCTATATTTTACATTCTAACTAATACTACAATATTCCCTTTATATTTAACTTCTTTTTTTAAATTTATATTCATGGAAAATATAATATATTTATAGATAGAACAGGCTGTAGTGCTACCGGAGCTTTATGGCTGCCATTTCAGACTGCTGCTGGAACAGTGACAACTTTATATAAAGGTATAAGAAAATCTTTTTAATGAATATAAGTTCCCCCGTTTGCAAAATATATTTCAAATTTCAGATTCCTGTGAAGGTATAAAGCGAACAAGTGATGTAGCTATGCAATGTGGATACCAAAGAAGGACTAGAGAAATAGCAGATTGGGCGCGTAGTAAAAGAAGACGTTATATACGTCGGGAAGATCTCCTTGCATATTTAGCCGGAAAACCTCCACCACCTTTACATGTGACTAGAATGTCACAATTACGGTATTTAAAAAATATGTGATTTTTTTTTTGGTTTTTCCTAATGTAAATTTTTTTTTTAATCAAGTTTATCGCCAAAGCCTGAACCACAGCATAATAATCAATTTTTAGTTGGATCAAATCAAATGCCCAATGAACCGCCAACAGATTTGCACACATTTAAAGAAGCTTTAGTAAGAAAACCAAGGTTTGTGATTTTTTTTTATTTTTAAATTTTTAATCATAATTTCAAGAAATTTTTCGAATATTTTTTTTGTGTAGAGGGCCCGAACTTTATGCATTTGTAGCTAGTGAAATAGCGCGTCATTGCAAACGTCCAGCAAGTCCTTTAGATGTGAACATGGATGTTCAAAATATTAGTAATAAGCGACAACGTTTTATGTAGAATCAACTGAAAAATTATTATAAAATAAATAATAATAAAATTAAAATAAAATTAATATGTAATATTAAAAATTCAACTAGAAAGGCAAAATCAATTTTAAAGAAACAAAAACGAAATATGCATAAATTGAAAATGAAATTAAAAATTTGAAATTTACGTGAATTAAAAAATAATTAATTATTGCATAGTCGAATTTTTATTATCAATTTTCTATTTTCCTGTGTATTTTATAATTAAATATTTTTTTTCTTTTTTTTTTTTTTTTTTTTCTTTACTTTAAAAATCGGTTTTTAAGAAAAATTATTAAAACATTTGTAAAAAATTAAAAAAAAGAATAGAAAAAGATTTAAAATATATTTTTGGAAATTTAATTTTAGAATTGAGTGCTTTCACTTTATTACGGAAAATTTATTTATTTTTTTATTATTATTAATAAATTATAATAAAAGTATTGCTATTTTTTTTTTCTATATTTGAAAACACAAAAATATATTTTAGATTTTATTTCTCTAAAAAAAATTAGAAAAAACTTCAATATTCATGAAGTTTTTTTCATTTCAAATATTTTATTGCAAGAAAAAATTCTGTTAATATCATTTTTTTTTTTTTGTAGAATTTAAGATTTAATGAGTTTTTCTTTCTTGTTATTTAATTTTTAACGTAATTTTTTTCCTTTTTTCTTTTAATTATATGTAATTAGGCTTCATTTCTTTGTAAAATTTTTTGTTTTTTTTTTTTCAAGAAAAGAGGAAGAAAAACAAAAACAAACAAAACATTATGTTAAAACTATTTGTTCTAATATTTAATCTAATAGAATTTTTAGTTAATTAACTAATTTAGGTAAATTTTTGTTTAACACTATAATTTGGTAATTGTTAAAATCAATCGTATGGATTTGTAACCCTGCTATTCGAGTCTGAAACAACCACAACAGTTCAATAGAAATTCAATAATTGCTTAATTATCGTTTATATAGTAAATGAGAAATATTTTTTAAAATAATTAATTTTATAAGAAAGACAATAGTATGATTGAAAATTGAGTAATTGTTAAAAAATCCGTTATTGTTTAATAACTTATAAGATATTAAAATATCGATAAAGTAGTGGAAGTCTATAATATTGGATTAAATTAAAATCTCAACATTTGAACTGATGATGTGATATGTTTGATTTTCGACTCGAAAAATTTACATGTTTTTCAGTCATTGGTGTTATATAACACCTCATCTCCACACGAAATAAATTCAGTCAGATATTATGTTAGTAAATGTCAATTGGGAATGTTAGTGGATTGATTTTGTTATAACATTTCATCTCCACAGGACAGAACAGCAGACAAACCACCTGCTCTGACTGAATTTATGCCATGTGTAGACAGCTAGGAACAAGAAAACGGCATACTAAAGGCCGAAACAGAATGTTTTCGTTTCGTTCGGTACCGTTTCGGTCCGGCTCGTTCCAACATGCTCTGTCTACGTGTTCATGTGAATAGGTTAGACACATAGTTTCGTTTCATTTTTCTAATATAATACAAAAAGATTTTATATTTCTTCAATAAATTGTTTCATTTTTCGACTTGTTGACCTTTATTAAACAAATTTCTAAAATTCCACCATTAATATAAATTATAATACTAAAAAGTTGAAATTTGCTCAACTCTTTCATATCGTTTCGAGATACTCCAAAACATTGTATCGACTTTCGTTTTGCCATACATTTTTACATATTTAAATTTTTTGCGATGCGGATCTGACCAAAACGAAACAGAACATTCTGTGTGGACTTTAATGATAGTGGAATGAATACATAGAAATTATAATGAGAAATAAGTATCATTTGTAATTTCTTGTATTTATAATTTTATTAAAATTAGTATGGAATCGTCTTAATGGATGGTTTCTGTCATACATAAAAGAGACACTATCAGTTACGTTTATTCGCATACTGAATTGGTAGGATTGAATTATTTTAGTCTAAACATAAACGAAGACCGAGCCGCTTTAATGGGCTTTTTCATACGGACCAAATCAGATCCCGAACCGGTTTAATTTGCGCATGATTATCGTGTTAATCGAAAAGTACCTATAAAAAAAATAAACTTAAAAATCATATTGTGTGATAAAATTATAGAAAATAATATTTTATCATTAATTTTGTATCAAATTTTAATTCGAAAAGCATTTAAATTAGTTTTTTTTTTCTTTTGGAGGGCTTCCAAAATCATTTATTAAAATATAAAATTTATATATATATATAAATTAATCAATTTCTAAATTATTTAATATTTAAAATTTGATATAAAAAAAAAAAATATGAAAATTCAAAAGAAAAACCGCCACCATCTTTTCTTGCAATAAGATTTTCTTTATGTTTTTCTTTGTTAGGAAAAAATATATTAAATTTTCCGATTATTTCAAATAAATAAAAATATTGATATTTTCCTTTTTCAATTATATGTATTTTTGTTTTCTTTTTCTTGTTACTCCATTTTTTTAAAAAAAAAATAAAAAGCGAACAAATTTTGTTATAATAAAAACTTTGTTAAATTGAAATGATTTCTTTGATCGTTTCTTTTATTTTTTTTCGTCGTTCGTCAATAATTTTCCCGTAAAACGAATTCCGATAAGTTTTCGTTTAATTTAAAATAAATTAAAAAAAATTTTTTCTTTTTTTTTTTTTGTAGTATTATTTATTAAATTTTCTAATTAAAAAAAAAAAAAATTATACTTGTTTTTTCTTTTTTTTTTTTTTTTTAATAATTTTGATCTCAATAATTATATAAATATTAAGTTAAAATATAATTATGATGAAAAATACACAAGAAAGATAAAAAAAAAGACTTCATTTCAATTCTAGCAAAAATAAAACATGTTTTATTATTAAAGAAAAAAAAAAGAATGCAAAAAAAAAGTTCGGTAAGTTTTTGTTAGGAAGAAAGATTAAAGTAATTTTTAATAATTTAAAACAAAACTGCAACGATATTAATTAGGTACAATAAGAAAATACATATTTTAAGATAAAATAATCAATTTGCAAAAAAATATTCTTAACAATAAAGTAAGTAAATAAAAACAAAACGAAAAACTATATTAGTAATCAAGTCTGCCTCATACATGAGTAATTTTGTGTTGTTTAGTTTTTTTTCTTTCGTTTCGTTTTTTTTTTTTTTTGTTGTGTATTTGTTAATAATTTGAATATTAAATAATTATACATAAAAAATAAATAAGATTATTAAAATTATAAGAAAACTAAATGCTTATGTAAATAAATGAAGAAAGAATATAAAATTTATTATGAAACAAAAAGAAGAAACTTATTTCTTTAATTTTATTATAAACATATATGTAACGTAAAATCGGCCTATAGCTGACTTTTTGATGTCCTATGATAGAACTGGGACTGACTCATGGTTAACAAATCGAAAGTACGATCCAGACGCTCAGTCTTTGCCCAGTCCTAGTTTTCGCAGGTTTTCTGTGAGAAAGCCTGTGCAAATTTTGTGTCCACACGGTACCGTCTTTTCCATGTTATTTACACAGTTTTGTTTGGAACTTCTTAGTTATTAGTTATTTTTCAGACACGATCTGAAATCGCACAGGCCGCTCTTTTGCCTGCGCAAACGACCTGTGACTTGTCCAGACGCTCAGTTTTGCCTGCGCAAATCTGATTTGCGCATGCAAAACTGATTAAAAAACTGTGCGTTTGGACGGCTCTTAATAGGTTCAATGAATTAACTCTGAGAAAGAAACACCAGAACTTTTTCAAATTCGCTCAAATTCATAGGCAGGCTGGGCTCTAATAGCATAAAAACTTTTTGCAAATTTTATTGAAATCGGTATATAAGTTTTTAAAATACATCGGAAAAATTGTATGAACAGGCTTATTTTCGCTTCCGACAATTTCTTTCTCCACTATCCTTGGACCGATTTCACTGAAATTTATCATTGTATAGTCTATTTATGTAGTCAACCCATGTAAATAATTTAAACAAAATTGCTCCACAAATTTTCAAATTAAATACGAAAAACCATAAGAAAAAAAAACGACAAATTTTCCTGGTCACCCTGGTTTTTGCTTAATAATTTCGTTCTTCTTCAGTCGATCTTACTAAAATGCAGTACCAAATCCAGTTAAGGAATAACAAAATCACATTATAAGCTTCATCGAAATCGGATAATACGTTTTTGAGTTATCTTGTATACGATTAGACGGACAGACATGCAGGTGTAACTTTTGATTCTCTACACAACCATACCCTTGAAAACTTTCTACGATGATTATTTCGATATGTTACAAATGCAGTGACAAAAGTAATATACCCTCTGATAGTACCTACCATAAGGCATACAATTTCGAATTTAAGTTTTCTAATACCAGGTCGTCCTCGATTTGCATCGTTAAACTTGAGATATATTTTTAATAAAACCAAGTCCAGTCGACTGGAATGGACATCAATTTAGGGACCCATATTTGGTTTCTTGACTCGATTGATCGGATTGACAAAAAGCCTTTAAAGATATAATAGAAATATAATAGAAATTTTGTATTTCACAACAAAAATCGAGGAACCAAATACGGGCACTGAACTTTCCATCTATTCTCGAACTCAAACGAGTTTACTGGTATACGGAAATATGCTAAATTGATCCGAGCTGAACAAAATGAATATTCTAGTTATCTGTATGTGGGGGAATTCGTGTCGCTGAAATACGGAAACCATTCAACTGGGTTTAACCAGCCCCGGAAATGAATTCTTGGTTACGGAAATGTGTTTTTTACAATATTTTTGATCGCATAAACCAAACATTTCATATTTTTTAATGAATTTTTTATTTTTCCTGGATGTTTATAGATCATCAAAAAGTACCTACAAGTTGGATATTACGAAGAATGATAAATTATGTTTTGCGTATAATATATACTAACATAAAAACATAAAACTTCAAGGATTTAACAATCGCTAATACAAAAATTTTGCAGTAAAATATTTAATCGAGATTTTTTTTAATAAGGAGATCTGTTTTTTCTGGATAATTTGATTTTGGATTGTTTCTGATTTATTATGAACATTGCTATGGAATCCTCTAATTTGCAAGGCAATTTGTCGTTTGAGAGTACTAATTTTGGGGCAACAGCTACCGATTTGTCACTATCAAATAATGCCTAGGCGGTTTTTTAAATATCAATCTTAAACCGTCGGTTTTGAAGTCACTGTCGCCATATACAATATAATTTTACTACTGATAAATATACGTTGCTATGCAAAAAAACACAAAGGTATATCCCAGATTTATCCTTTTGATGTAATTCATTCAGGATGACTGTTGAATAAATTTGATGAATGTGTTGATTCGTTCCGTATTTTTGTTTTTATACAATAATGAAGAAATCATATCCTCATATCTATTTAATTTGGGTTGGTCCCATGTTGGTGCAATAATGCATTTCTATTTGTCTGCAAATTTTTAATAAGCGAAATAACTCTAAAAACTCTTTCCTCAGTCTAAATGGTCAAAATCCGGACATAACAAGGTTTATCAAATTAGGATGTTAAAAAAAAAGAAAAACAAAACTTCATACATCATATTATAACTATTATGTATTTGGATCCCATTATAACTTTTAAATACAAACTAATTGTCTAATACATTTACTATTTATTCTTAAATAACAATAATACTTTTTATATTTTGAAACCCAATTCACCAAAGGAATTTTACTATCTTGGAATATTACAACTTTTTCTAATTTTTAATATAATTTATATTACTTTTTAATTCCCAATTCTAAAGGAATCTTACAATTTGGTTCATTATGAGATGGCCTATCTGAATAGATAAATAAATTTTTATCATCTAAATCAAAAATTCCAATAGCAATTGTTTTAACAAGTTCATTCGGTTCATTGTTTTCACGAAATATTGGATGTTCTGGAAGACTTTGATCACTTAATATATTAATAACATCATGTTTAGTTTTCGGTTCATAATACGTTTCAAATGCTTTCATTCTGGATTCACTAGATGCTTGCATACCTGGATTAATCTCTCCTGGATGAATTCGTAAATATCTATAAAAGAAAATTCAAATATTATTTAAGATAAAGAAAATACTTGTAAATATGGTAAATATTATACCTATTGCAATGAAAAGAACGTTCGCCTTCATTTACTTCATGTATATCTAATCTGGATTCATCTTTACCATCTAGTACTGGTGCCATTTCAATATTATAAAATTTTCGTGGACCTTTCTCACTAAAAAGTAAAAGCAATATTTATAAAAAAAAATTCGAGATATTGAT
Source organism: Xylophagus ater (assembly GCA_963422695.1). Taxonomy (NCBI): domain Eukaryota; kingdom Metazoa; phylum Arthropoda; class Insecta; order Diptera; family Xylophagidae; genus Xylophagus; species Xylophagus ater. The sequence continues at coordinate 9,495,917 of OY730478.1, forward strand.
TCAATTCAAAACTACTTTAAAAATGTTAAATTAATTGAACATCCATCTGCAGCACCAACTCCAGGATCTTTTAAAATATTTACAGCTTGTTTATAATTTTCAGCTGATAATAAAGCTCTAGTGATAAAATGTCGTGCTAAAAAAAGAAAAGGATATATATATAAATATTTATATTTTTGAATTAAAGTTTGTTTAAGTAATAAAAAATTGGTAATTACGAGTTTTTCCACATTTCAAATCGGAAGCTGAAAGTGTATTAATGGAGAAAACTAGTCCATGATAATTGAAATTCATTGTATAGCCGGGTAAATGGCCAGCATAACATAATGACATGAAATGTTCCTCTTTCACCTTATATTTTCCTTGTGGTGAGTCCTCTTTAATATGAGCAGCAACATAATAAAAATGATTTAATGTTTCAGAAAGTGCATCTTCGGTATGTCCCAAAATATGCTGATGGCATTAATAAAATGAAATGAAAATTTATATATTTTGGTTAGTTAAACTTTTTTAGTTATTTGTTTTTTTTTTTTTTAAAGAATTATGCAGAAGCTTACACAATCGGGTTCATTTATCATAATAGTTGAACATCCAATTGGTTGGAGTGGAGTTGTCCTTTTTTTAGCACAATTCGGTGTTATATCGTCCATGTGTAACAGGAAAAGCTGAAATATTTTATTTCAAATAATATGTTAAAATATGTTTAATTCTATAGTTTTGTTACAAAATATACAAAATAACACTTCATGGGATAAGTAATGTACTACTTGACCCATTCTAAAGGGTTTTAATTAATACTGTTTCAATTAAATATGAAATTTGTTATACGTATTGTATGCTGTTCTATAAAATATCCTATAGTAATTACTCTAGGATCTATGGTTTTAGTGTAAAAATCTGGCCGAAGAATTTGCATGTCTAAAGATAAATAACTAATGAAGATTTTCGGTCAAATGTGTGGTAGATGTTAAGATACAAGGTATTGAATTAAACGAACTATAAATATTTGTTATCCTATGGTAGTATACCAAAAGAAAATATTGGTCGAAGAATGGTATCAAGACACTAAATAGTAGTGGAGGGAATCAAAAATTATTTGTAAAAATTGTAATTTGATTTTATATAAGAAATAGTGCAGAAAGAAATAGTTATGGAGCAAAATTGGCCTGGTCATAAAGTTTTAATCCCCTATGGTACATACTAACAGAAGGTATATTTGTTTTATCGCGCATACAAATAATCATGTGAGAGCTGTTTCCAGTTTAGAGATGTGTAAAGAATCAAAAATTTGTGTAAATATATTGCTTACATCAATTAACGATATTGTGTTAAATTTCATTAAAATCGATCTAAGAACAATGGAGAACGAAATAACATAGTTGTAGGAAGAAATAATATTAAGTTTTTCAAATGTATTTTAGTCACTGATGTACAGATTTGAATAAAATTTGTAGATTTCTGCAATTATGGCCCAGTCTATATATAAATTAGAGCAAATTTGCAGAAAAAGAAGCAAAGAAATATTATAAGATTTGTTGTTTTTTCTTAGAGTTATATTAATTTATTGTACTCTTGTTCACTTTGTTAACTATACGAGTCCCATTTCCACCATAAAGGTGCCAATTGATATTAAGGACGATTTTAAGTTTCTATATGTTTTATTTAGTTTTTCAGATTTCATCAAAGAACTACTTGTAGTAGACCGATTTGAATAACATTTTCAGAATAGATTTTTGTTATCAGATAGAGCTAAACTTTCCTATTAAATCTCAGTAAAATTGAAGTAGCAAAACAAACTTATGAAGACAGAAATATTAACATTAAACCCCACGACTCCATTGGACTTATTTCAAGACATATTTTCAGTTTCATTGAAAATAAATCTTGAAATAAGTCTAAAGTCGTGTGGTTAGTTGTGGTTTTTTTCAGCTAACATTTTTGTCGCTGGCACGTTTCTGCCACTAGTTGCAATATGGTAATAAGTAGCTGTCACAAAGTGGATACTAAAAAGTTTGTAGTTGGGTTGGTTTTTTTTTTTTGCCTGAAACTTAAATTCAATGGATGTAGATGTGTTACAAGCCTCATTTCTACTCTCTATGTGTATCAAAAAGTCGCGCATTCCCTGATTTTTGATTTTTATACTGTAAACATATTTTATTGTATAATTAGTTATTTATAAGGTATTTGTAATAAAAAAAATAATAATAACCAATTCATTAAGAAAAGAAAAACGTACATTGAACATAAATATCTTTCAATTAGTAAACTTATAAAAACTTGTAAAATTCACTAATAATATTTATCTTACATCATGATTGAATGGAATTGCTATTTAAAATATGTTATTCTGTAATTAATATTTCATATTTTTTGAACTCTGAAATTATAATAATTGTTTATCGAATATAAAGTTCTGTTATGAGGTGAACAAGAAATGATATCAAGAATTCGTTACAAGTTAAAATTACGAAATTCGTACATAATGACTTGTGTTACTTTCTTGCGATTTTCAATTAATATGGTGATTTCCACTTCTGTTTTCATTAATAAATATGTATGTTTTTTTTTCATTTTGCTTTTATTTAATTAGTTAGAACCAAATTACCTTGGTTTGATGCGTACATTGAATATAAATAATAAATAAAAATGCATTTCCATGCAATTAATTGCATTTCTGCAAATGTAAATAAATATAAAACTTTGTTTTTTCTTTTACTATAATTAATGTTGTTCTTATTTTTTTGGACTTTTAATGCCATGACCAGTTTAATGGCAATGATTATTAGCTACAAGAAGGTTACATTTTAGCCTTTTGTTGCAAATAAATGTTGCAAATTTATTACTTATTATATTTTTGGTATATTTTGTATTGGTTTTTGGAGTGATTATTTAAAACAACTAATGTTTTGGAAAATAGGAATTAGAACAAATTCATTTATAAAATAATAATTACATTACTTAGTTTATGATTTCTATCGGTATCAGTCTTTGAACAAATTATAATTAATCTTTCTTGTTTTTTCCTTAAAGTTTCAGCAATGAAAAATACTCCATATACTCTCTATACGGAAAACTAGTCACTAATGTTACTTTAGCTAGCTGACTAAGCTACAAAGTTACGTTGCAGTAGTCAGGGTCGTATTTACTATTAGGCAACTCTAGGCTGCACCCTAGGGGCCCGCACCACAGAAAAATAATGTTTAAAAATTTTAATTTTGAATAGACTAAAATAACATTCACCACAAAATGACTGCAAGTAACAAATTTCTAATTGACAATTAATTATAACCATTAGCAAAAATTTTCAAGAATTTTTCGATATTTTTCATGTAAAACATATTCTATTATAATTTTTGACAAATTAGTCGAAAAATGACCAGAATATTTGCCAGAGAGTAGAAAGTGCAGCATTCGTTTCCTTGCGGTAGGGGCCGCACCATAAGTTCAGCCTAGCGGTCTATAGGTCCTAAATACGGCCCTGCCAGTAGTATGACAATAGTGTGCGCTCGAAATATTACTATAATATGCTTTCAATTGAATGAAAACATTGGATTGTTGCTCGTTAAGTATCCCAGTGTAAGATACACTTAAGTAATTACCGATCAAAACCAATTTTAAAGGTCAGCTCAGTTACGAAAAATTAATAAATCTTTTACCTTATAAAATTCAACTTGGGCACCATCAGCGATTCCTTCTAATTCTCGAATATATTGAGGAAATGATTTTTTTACACTATTTAATGTTTCATTGTAAATCTCTTCTGCAAAAATATATTTATTTTATAATTATAAAATAAGAAAATTAAAAAAAATTAAAACTTACTTCCTTTTTCCGTTTGATAAAGTGGAATATAATCTAATTGAAGTGGTTCCGATAATTTTATAAATGATTTTATAATCGATTCAAATGTTCGACCCTTTATAATTAAAATAAAATTAATTGAATTAATTATTAAAAATAATATAAATATTAGTAATACTATAAACATCAAATCACAAACAAATCAATTTCGTACATGATGAAATGTGTATGAAATTATGAATATAAATATATCAATTAGAAAAATAATTGATATTCTAGATGAGTCTAAAGAATAGAAAATTATAAGTAATAATTCTTAGTAGTTAATATTCAAACAGTAATTGTATTTGAACTGGATTTTTTCTGTATACTGTAAGTCCTCGATATGCACGGTACTTATCTTTTGGAAGAAAAGCGCACAGATTGAAATTGTGCATTGCGAAATCTATTTTACCTTCCTATGTAAGTACTTACGTACATGGTAAAAAATATTGCAAAAAACGCCCAGCTAGGCAACTTTTATCGACATAATACTAAAAATTGTTTTCTATATACCGGATCCGGCAATTCAAGTGTCAAAGTGTAAAAACGCTGCAATTTTTTGTTTATCGGTCAGTTTTATTAAAATTTATAGAAATGATAGTTCATAATATGTACATAGTTAATTTTACAATTATTAGAATGGTATGTAACCGCCTTTTGCCTGAACCACCAGCTTCAATATTTTTTTAAACGAGACACACGTTGCTCGCTCAATGTCTTGGCTTAAACGGTTCCATTCACGAGTCAAATCTTTTTCTGAACCGGTCAAAGTTATGTGTTTTTTTTGCAATTCGCTGTTTGTAAAATTCCCTAAAGGGAATAATCCAACGGATTCAGATCTGATGAATATGGTGAATTTGGATGTTTAATTCCAATCAAAGTGCAACAATTGAATTTCGTTTAAGGTCCATTATACAAAAAATAAGAACGCATCTTTTCACCAAAACAAATAATTTTTACTACTGACAGACAATATGTCAAGCAATATTCATGTCAAATTTTAGTATTGCAAGATGTGCGGTTTACATTTGACAGCGATTTGAATTAGATGAACACTTAAATTGTCGGACACAGTACATTACACTATTCATAGACCCAATCTTTGGCCAGGCGAAAAGTGTTGTTGGTAGGTGCGCGATTGCAAAACTACCAAGGTGTTAATAGCATTACTCTGTGTAAAGTTTAAGATCAGACAAAATTATTAATTATATTTTATAAACTACGAAAAGGTAATTGGTTTAAGAACTGAACATATTAAGAATGTTATATTATGTCATCATTCATATCAAAAAAATATCGATTGAAATTGCCATAAAGTTCTAAACATAATAATTAAATTATAAAAATATGCATAGTACATAACATGTCATAAATAACACAATACCCATTATTAAAAAATTGTGTTAAATAATTATATTTTGATTAATATAACTAACTGATAGAAAAAAATTGCTTCTTTTTTTAGTAAAACAATAAACAACTTTCGAAAATAAGAATGGATTTTATAGTGCTCTAAGGTACTAAGGCAAAAATGAGTCACAATATAAATATATAAAATCAGGGCTAATAGTATTATCTATTTGCAAATATACATTTTCAAAATTTTAAAATAACAAATAAAACGTGTTTAATTTAAATATTCTTTCGCAAATATATCTCCCAAAGTCAATGTTATCTTATTTGCCGTGCAACACGCTAGTTTTATGTTATTTTTCGTCTTGAGGTCTCCAAGTTCTAGTTACTCGACACAATTGATCACCTGAACGTATCTAATGTTAATTCCATCAACAAAAAAAAGAAAATGCATATATGACTTCTATTATCACGATTCGAAAAGAAAAACGTTAAGAATTGCAAATCTATATATATATATATTTTAATGCAATTAAGTTGGTCTATTATATATGTATATATTTAAATATGATAGCGTTTTGTTATACTTTGAACCACGATTTTATATAATATGCAAAAAAAATATAATGTTTTATGCTAGAAACGTGAATATGATATTGAATTTAATATTTTATAAAGGTTTCTCAAATTATTTCCTCAATTAAAATGAAATTTAAACCTTGAGTTGTTGGATTGCATTACATAGAATTTTAATTGAGCATTAATTTAATGTAATGATTGTTCTAATTCTTTCACAATAAAGCAATTTTTTTCTTCTACTATTTTATCCTACAACAACAACACTGTACATTATGCTGTCGATATGACATCTAGTATTATAGTTTATAATCCTAGGTGATCATTGCAGGAAGACTATTAGCAAAGTATAACTGATTCTAAAAACTCCAAAGCTAGCGAATAAATAGTTACACCAATCAGAACAATGTAATAAAAAAAAAAAATGCAAAAAATAAGTGCAAAAGAGCACAGGATGTTCTGAAAGTCAAAATGTGTCAGGAAGAGAAAATGCAATTTTTTAAAAAAAAAACTTCCTGTTGAGCACAAGGCTTGTCGTCACAAACTTTTAAACTCTTATTTTTTTCTAGTATGTATATACTTGTTTGTTTACAATTTGGAACTGTAAAATTTAAATCATATTACTCTGTCACCCATACGTACAATATGTAGCTATCTATGTTAGCAGTGGATAGAAAATAGTAAATTTCCAGTGGAAATAGGTAGAAAAATTGGCACGACATAGCAGGAATAAGAAGTTGAGATACTTTATAAATACTCATACTTCGCTATGAGATAGTAGATATTCTTAATTCAACCGTTTCATAACATCCTTTCATGAAAAACTTTGTTTATAAATACCTGCCATCGTTCATACCTTAATATAATATTAGGTACTATAGCCTTTAAACTTCCCTAATTAGTATGAATATATATTTACTAGTTTATTTGTTTTATATTTGTTGGTAATTTAAAAAATAAACTGCATATAGGCAAAAATGATTTGAACTATTCTTTAGTTTTAGACTTAACAGATTTAGTACAATAGCTTCATTATATACTAGTTTAGTTCGATCAAATCAAAATTAGCATATTTTTCTATTTTCTAATATCAAATCCCAAAGAAATTTTGATTTTTCGATTTCGATTTTTTTTATCTAATTTAATTAATGCAACTATTATGCAATATTTGCAAAAGAGATTTAACAAATTCGATTTGTTGTCTGACATTTCTACTGTTTTAATCGAGTTAAACAAGATTAGATAAAGAAAAAAAAAACCATACAAATTCTTATGAATGAATCCAATGAACTAGATCTACAAGTAATATGCAAGTTTTCTATTTGTTTTTATAATTCATTATTAACTTATTATATATCATTATCAAAGTGTTCAATATTGCTAAAAACCTGTAATATTGGTTAACCAAATGCATTAAATCATTTAATTAATATTTTATTCGAGTTTTATAATCTGTAAAGTCATTAGGTTAATTGTTCAGGTAAATAATAGTACATAAATAATACAAGAAATATTGAAAAATTGAAAATTATGGGAAAAATTTTAATTTATGATTCATAAATAAAATAAATGGGAAAACCTTACACATATTTGCCAATGACATTGAATTTTTTAAACTGATTGTAAATAATAGTAATTAAATAACTAATTTAAGTATTTAAATTTGCATTATTGATGTCTTTGTACTAACAGAAAATTAAAAATGATTAAATACTAAATTTGTAATTAATTCAGAACAAAATATACTCATTAAAATTATTTGGCGTGAATCGTTTTTTATCTTATTTATTTGTTATCTTATATTTTCGTTATCATTTCGTTTTAGAAAGTGTTCCCAAAAAAATGATAAATTTAATACTATAATCAGTTTGGAATTGTGTGCTTTGCGCTAAATAATTTTATAGTTTAATTATTTAGAATTAAATTTTGTAATCTTACTTAAGGGATTATCACACTGGGATATATCTTTTTGTGAAAAACAAGGCAAGTTGGGCAGAATAAAGTGCTCAGAATTGTGAACGAAACATAAGAAACAACTGACGAAACAGCTCTAAGATATCGAATAGCTAAGGTCACTATAGGTGTTCCATTAAAACTATCCAAAATGCGTGTTATTCCCATGTACATTGTTATGCATTAAAAGAATTACGTAAATTGTTCAGAGATTTGAAAAAAATCCAACTGATTTGAGACAAAAGAAGACTCGTTCTACACATAAAGCATTGTCTTTAAGGGATGCTAATAGGAAAACATGGAAGGAAATTCGTAAACGATCGATATAAATATATAAAACTTTTTTTGCTTTAAGAAATAGTCTAAAATTTATATTTATAAAATTGATATGCTAAAGATAGCATGTGTAAATTTGAAATAGTTATCTATAGTTTTAGAATTTAGAGTGGAAAAACGAATGTGCAAGAATACTATAGTCAAATTTCCAAAAAATTATGAAATTGCATTTGTAGTTTTTCATTAATTAATTGTCAAAGTTTACGCTATTTTCGAAGTCATCCCTTAAAATTTATTAATAGTTACGAAATTTTCATAACTTCCTTGATGTTCTTATACAATACCTAATTAAACAAGTAACACTAATTTCTTCCCAGCCAAAATCACCAGAAATTTTACACTTTACACTTTATATAACGAAATTCCGACAGCTTAGTTTTTCCAGCTAATTTTTATGGAAAATAGTCATGAGTCTTAAAAACTCAACTCTAGTTCCAGTATGTATATTCCAACTAAAGGTTCACATTTTTAGACTCGTAATTAACGGTTATTTGGAAAAAAGGTAGGTCGGAATTGGGAAGACTGTTGAAATCAAGACATATTATATTAGTATGAAAAGACTCGATAATCCATATTTTATTGCAAAGCAAACAAAATAACATATTCTAGTGAATCTAGAAAACAAGAATTTTTACAGAAATTTAGAATAATAATCTGTTGTGGATTATTTTAATCTATTTCTGGAGATCCGATTAAATGTGGGGTCGTATTGGAGGGCGCTATACTCTTATAATATGTGAAAGTATTTATCAACAATTTATATTTTTCACTTAGGCAGTCAAAACACAATCACAATTGTTATCATTTTCTTATCGTTATAAAAACAAAACAGCAAACAAATCTTATATTATTCACATTTAATGTGATAATAACGAATTCCTAATTTATCAAAATGATAATTTTTTATTATTTGAAATAATAAAAATTTTGAAATTAAGATTTAGTTTTTTATTTATTTTATAATTTTTAAATTAATTTTTAAATTTACCATATCAAAACCAACTTCATAATGTGTTCCCGAAGTATAAAGGATTGGAATTGCATGTCGTCTTGGAATTTTCTTAGACATTTTCTTGATTTTTTTTTAAATTTTAAATTAAAATTAAAAAACACGATCAAAATTATTAAAACTTAATTTTTTTTTTATACAAAATATTAACAACCAATTTCACTGTACTGAAAATTTTCACATAGAAAATATGAGAAAATGTTAATTTTTTTTTTTTTAATATTATAAATTTTTAAAGAAAACTCAACCCTTGTTAACGTTTCGAATAAAACCGGCAAACTGAATTGCTAGAATACAATATTGGAACTGTTGAAGTTCTGTCGATGAAATCAACTGAAAAAATAATGCTGGTCTGACGTTTCAAGTCTAATTTAAACTAGATTCAGGTGTATGAGGCGGGAGTTTATTGATAAAAATCGATTAAAAATATATTATATATATAAACAATATATTGTATATAGCTAATACTATTTATTGATAAGAAAAAATGATATGTTCTTCAGTATATAAAAATAATAATATAAATTTGTTTTAAAAAATAATACAAATAAATTTTATATTAGTATTATTTAAAAATGAAATATTTTAGTATAGTAGGTAGGTAGGTAGAGTAGGGGTACTCCGTTCAACACTAGCAACATTATAGGCCCATTGTGATCCCTTGAGTTACCTTTAATATTTTAGTAGGTTGGGGTAAATTCGGCGTTCAATCAACAGCAGAATCCCGTCGAAGGCTAAATTCGACCTTCAGTCGACCACCTGCATTGCAGGTGACATCCAGTCGAATCAAAGGAGGGTAGCTCGCACACGGTGTGACCCGTGTACGTTTACCCCCCCCCCCCCCTTATTATAGTATATAAATCTATATATATATATAGTATATAAATTCTTATAACTATCTTAAAACTATCTTATAACTATCTTAAAAACTATTAAACTTCTTCTTCTTCATATGTTTTCCAAGTTATCGTTTTGTTTTCTTTTCATTTCTAAAATAAAAAAAATTCTTTAAGTATTTATATATTCATTTATTGGAAATACTTACTTTGTGTTGGTCTTCTTTCGGTTTGCATACATTTTCGAGAGGGCACATTTTACCGTTGAAATTCACCTAGAAAAAGAAATCAATGAGTATTTGTAAAAGCGCTTTAAACTGCACTGCACTTACTCTTTTACGCACTAATTTGAGCCTTCCCGGCCGTTGCCTTGTCCCAGTTTGGGCAAACTGGCAACCCTGCGCCGACCGGGAGTTGACAAATAAGCCTGCAAATGCAAAGCAATGAGTATTGTATATAAAGATGTTAAATTTCATTATACTTACTTGGAAAGATGATTTTGATTAACGCAATTCTCTCAATAAAGGACGGATCGTCGAAGCGCTGTCCGGTTTTGTAGGAGCTGGCGCCTTATTTATTGTTTTTGTTCATTTCTTGGGATAAAGACATTTAATCTTTCAAAAGGTTCATTGTAATGTTATATTCTCCTTCGGATTTACGCACACGTGATTTCTGTTCATAATAATTCTGGCAAATGGAAAGCAATGAGTATTGAAAATTTTTAACTTCACGGTACTTACTTGTTGGCTATTGCCTTGTTCCAGTCTGGGGTGTTTGAAGTGCACCTAGAAATGGAAAACATTGAGCATTGTATGGACATTTCGAACTTCATTTTACTTACTATTGTACACACTGTTTTTAGTCCCGGTATTTGCCTTGTCCAGTTTGGGCAAACTGGCAACCCTGCGCAGACCGAGAGTTGGCAAAATAGTCTGAAATAATGTACTTCGCGTTGGTTCTTCTTTATAAAAGTTAACAGTTCTTCACGAGAAAGATGTGCAATTTTATATTTTTTCTATTAATGAATGAAGCGATCAATATCAATATTAGAAACTCATATTTTAAATAATTTACCTAAATTCAAGTTCACTTTTACTTTCGCTAGTATCAGTGGCAACCCGGCACACATCCGGTAAATATCAAATTAGTCTGAAAAATGGAGAGCGATAAGTATTGTATATGAAAATGTTAAATTTCATTATACTTACTTGAAAAGACTGATTGGGTTTTATTTGTGATTGAAAACATTTACGTCAGAAGTTAAATCTCCCAAATCTCCCAAAATTTATTTATTAATTAAATATTTGAAATACACCTAGAAATCAAAATTTGAGTTTGAATATTGTATAAAAGTTTTTAAACTTCATTTTACCTTTCTCACGTACTAATTTGAGTGTTCCCGGCCGTTGCCTTGTTCCAGTTTTGGCAAACTGGCAACGATGCACAGACCGGGAGTTGGCAAAATAGCTCAATTTAATATACAGTAAACAATCTGGGAATTGAAGAGAAATTAGACGCGATCCTCCCAATACCTCCTTTGAAAATGACAGAAACAAAAAATTCCACATAAAATAAGGAAAGAAAATTAAAATTTTCCATTAAAAAGAAAGAAGTAACCTATAAATCAAATATATTATATTTTACAACGTGCTCCTTATAAGATAATTGTAGCAAGGGAGACCAATAATAGTCTTATGCGTTTTCGACAAAAGAATGGATGAAACAAAGAAAGCAACAAACCCCGCGTGCTTCTTAAGCGCCTAATCCATGTACTAAACTTTTTTCAAGTATTGGTACCTGTAAGAATAAATTGTACCAAAGTTTTTTTTAAGTGTTAGTGCCTATATAACAGCATTTTTGATAAGCACGTGGGTTTTTTTAAGTAGAAGAAATTTTTTGTTATGTATTTTTCAAATATTTTAAGTGTTAGTGCCTGTATGAATTATTATTTACATAAATGTCAGAACTGTTTATTAAAGCTAAATGCATATTCATCTCTGTTCCACTAACATAATGTAATCTCAAAAAACATGATAGCTAACTGTAAAGATGCATGGTTAAATTTACATTTTTTATTGAGAAAAAGCATACATGCACGGAAAATAAAAATTATGGGTTGCAAAAGCGGGCAAATAATTCTTGAGGTCACTCATCAGTTTTCACATTTTGTTCCACTGATATTTTACTGTATATTAAATACTGTGAAAATAGTCTGCGTGTTTAGGCAAACACTGGAATTCAAAAAAAAATAAATTTTGTTCATTTCGATGGTTGTTGGGATGATAGTTATAAATTCAATAATAATATAATGGTGGATCGGCATAAACTTCACCCTATATTCATCCTATTAATTCGCATTTTAAAATAATTCACAGCATTTATTGAGAGAAGAAAGAAAATTCGCCATGTGTGAGGGATTCGATCTCGCGCGCACAATTTGCTTTAAATAAGCCTCATGCTTTTACCAATTAGTCCACAGAAACCGATGCTTAAGCTATTCAAATTGGTTAATATCAAATCAGAACTGAATAATGCCCTAGACCAGAGGTTCCCAAACTTTTTTGTCTCGTGGACCACTTGCCATATTTTTCGGTTTTGGGTAGACCCCCTGCTTACCTATATTAATTTTTTGCAAATTTATCAACATCAAATGAATCACCAATTTCGAAAAGGGCTCATGTCGGTTTTTTTAAAATGTACTTTTTGCCGTTTTTTTATCTTCACGTATAGACGCATGTTCCATGAGAAACAGGGAATCATATTGGAGATGAGACTTTTGGAAACTAATGCAAGATATCTAGCCTATGCGAACTATTTCAAGGTCAATTTTAATTTGTCATTTTGGAGACCACAACTTGAAGTGTGCTCAAAATACGAAGAAATTAATTAATAGTTAAGAAATTAACTACCAGTTCATAAAGGCATCCAAATTTTACTAAATCAAAGAAATCACTGAAAACTCTCAAGTGGTTTGTACCACTATCATGGGTTTGGAGTTTGATTATATGCAGAATCTCCCACTGCCAGGAAGTATTTTATTTCCGACAACTATGACAGCGGCGAAAAGAACTTTCTACTCCTACCACGAGGTTCAAGCCCTCAAATGAACCAACGAAGTCGTATCATGTTTAAATGATTATATTCGTAAAAACGTCCCTGAAGAAGTAACGGAGTTCCACTTGTTCTTCGACGAAAGTTCGGGACAAAGCAAAAACAATTAGTCAGTCGAAAGTTCAAAGTTTTCTTTATTTTCCGCAGAGGCTCGTACAATGATTGTGATAATGATTGTTTCTGATTAATAAACTGACTATCTTATGATAAACATTCTTTATTTGCCATTTTATTACTAAAACCACCTGCGTTTTTCAATCAATTTGGAAAAGGGCTCATCTCGCAAAACTCTAACAGCTGTTTTTTCGGGACTCGTGTAATAAAGAAAACCATTTCAGTATGTTGTGACGCAGTCCAATGGTTAGCACTTTCAAAAAAATATGCCGTCTAAAATTCCATATAGTTTGGCAGAAATTCTGTCTCCTGAACAATTTGAAAAAACCAACATGGGCCCTTTTCGAAATTGGTGATTCAAATGTATTTTTGACAGCTGGTATAGTGCTACTCACTTTGAAAGAGCTAAAAGTGAGTATACCACCCCAAGATCATAAATATTATCTAAGATACTACGCGACGTTGTAAATTGTATATTGGAATAGACAAGAATTTCTACTGCGCGTATGTGTGTAACATGATGATACCGCTAAATCATTATGTGCAAGTTTTTACAAGTTCAAATTGTATGGCGACCACAAAGCGGAGGGCAACAACTTACAAAACTGTAGTAGCGTGTAATTCTTAAACAGTTTCATATATTTCAAAATATACCTAATAACTTAAATTTTAATATAATTCTTCTTCACATTTCAAGAACATTCATGTTTTGAAAATTTTTACTTCATAGGTACTTTTTTAATTTATGTAGAATGTAGGTAGTTATATATCTTTATATTATAAGGTAGTATTATGTAAGTAAATAGGTACTATCTGTGTATGGGGATTATTCCATTCATGGAATGTCAAAATTAATGTCACGACTTGCTTATATGAGATCCACTAATGTTGACCCCCATTTTCGTTTTATGGACCCCCAAATTTTTTTCTCGCTGACAAGGACCCCTTGCAGATCGTAATCGACCCTTGGGGGTCGATATGGACCACTTTGGGAATCACTGCCCTAGACATACTACACGATTTGACCCAGTCAATTATTTTTAATCCAGATCATGCGGCACATTCTGTTTTTCTGGATTAAAATTCATTCTCAATTACTCTTTGACATTTCTCAAAGCTTTCTATAAAATCTTTTTTTGGTTAGAAAATTTTGGAAGAAAAAAAAAATTATTTATGAATATGCGAACATCTAAAATATAAAAATAAAAATTTAAAAATATTATATTTGAAGAAAAAAATCATGTGTGCTGTGTACACGCGGTAGAAGTGAAACCTTCGGAAAACTAAACAGCGAGACTGAGACGAATGCAGTATCAGGGGTGGGATAGTTATAGGGTTTATTTATAAAAATATTGGTTTCAAGCTTAAAAGTTATTTTACATTTTATTATTCACACTCCTTGTTTTTACTTTCAATAAATGACACGAGTGGCTTATGATAACTAATGTATGAAATGAATGCCTTGGTTTGGATTTGATCAATATGTCTTTGAAATACAGCGTCAATTACTGTTTTCGAGCTTGCTGTACAAAATCACAGATTTGAATTTGGAGGTTCTAATTTTTTGTATTTTGAAGGAAATGATTCTTTTTTTCAAATATAATATTTTTAAATTTTTTCTTTTATATTTTAGATGTTCGCATATTCATAAATAATTTTTTTTTTACTTCCAAAATTTCCTAACCAAAAAAAGATTTTATATAAAGCTTTGAGAAATGTCAAAGAATAATTGAGACTGAATTTTAATCCAGAAAAACAGAATGTGTAGCATGATCTGGATTAAAAATAATCGACTGGGTCAAATCTTGTAGTATGTCTAGGGCATTACTCTATTATGCTTCATTTTTTCTCATTACATTACACGAAAATTAAAATCTACTCAAAGTCCACTCCGGGACCCGGGGTTGGAGAGCGAAGCGAACAGGGGCGGAGCCCCCTAGTATATTACAAAAAAAAAAAAGATTGAGAAGGAAATTTATTTATTTTTTTTTTTTATAATTCATGAATTACGAAAACATTTAATTTATAGTTAATCGATAAACATTAACTGGATTTTTTGACGGTTAATTTTAAATTTTATAAATGAAATTAATTTTAAACAACAACAAATAAAAACAATATCAAAGATAAAGAAATTTTTTATTTGGAATTACCTTGAACATTTATTTAATTTTTTAATTTGTTCGATTAATGACGAGTTTAATTTAAGTATTTGGTTTTTCTTTTAACAAAGTTGTCCGAAATAATGTCTTACAAGATCATCTTCATTCGGTAATTCGATTGAACTTTCTACACACTTTGTTTTCGTAATTATAATTTCGTATTTTCAGATGTTATTGGAATGATTTGTGTGTGTGCTGCCACCAAGTGACAAAGAACAGAAACAGGACCAGAAAAGAAAGCTCTTTCGTTATGTCGTAAATTCTCTTCATGTTTGCGTTGCTCGCTCAGCTACACTGTTCTGTTGTTTGTCATCTAACCGCTTAAGTGAAGAATGAAATATACTAAGTGTAAAATTAGAACCAACATGTTAGATGAACACCTTGAGAACTGCCTGAGAATTTCAACCACGTCAATCGAACCAGATATTAACGCTTTAGTTTCTTAACTTCAATACCAAATATCACATTCATTTTATGATATGTGGATTTATACATAGTAATATACTTTTGGCCCAAAACACCACGTCTTCCTCCAATGTGGCACAGGGAAATAAAAAGGTTGGACACCCTTGATGTAAACAATTCCTATTAGGTTTTTGATTTTGGCGAATTTATTAAAACATTTGTTGATTGGGCGTTCATTTCAGTTATTAATTTTTGATATGGAATACGAATAACTTTTAACAAAGAATGCTCGTATTTTGTCAAGAAATATTTTCACATCTTCTATCCTGAAAATTGATTTTGTGATTAAATAGAATACGTATTATGAATTAAAAACTATAGGTTTTAACAAATATTCCCAAATATTCTTTTAGTAAATCTTGGCCACGAGCTATACTGAAACCTAATGATTTCATTCCAGAACCTTTATAAAATGTTACAATATGGAATATACATCTTTGTAATCCAATAGAAGAAACAAATTTGTATTTTAGGACTTTTAATGTGGAAGAGGAATTAAATTTCAATATTTGTTTGGAGTTTCTACCTTGAGCAGCTAAATGTAACGATGTTTGATTTTTATTCGACTTAGCATCAATCATCGCCTTTTACCCTAAATATTTTAGTAGGTTGGGCTTAAAAGTTATTTCTCTAAAAATAAATATCTATTATTGGTCAAAAGCTTATATTTGTTATAAAATACTTTTTTTTATATACTTGAATATTTTCCATTCTGGGCATTTACTATGCCACCAATCCATGGCGGTTTTTCAAGGTATTTAACATAATTAAAAATACACGCAATTCAATATTTTGTTTAAGTTTCTTTTGATATGGTTTTTTTACTATCTTTCGGACTATAAGAATTCAAAATCGATAAGCCATATAATCTTTCATAAATATTACCTTATCTTTTTGTTAATTTAACTAAAAAATTTGTTCTCAATTCTTCATTATATATTTATTTTACTATTCTCTTACATTATAAACATTCAGTTTTAGAAGTTAATTAATTGAATTAATTTAATTTCGGCGTGAAATTATGTTGGAAAGAATTTTCCACTTGACGTGCTTCAGGAATTCCGTGAATCACAAATTCTTTATCACTGACCGTAGTAATATTTAAAAGCGTATCATTAATTATTTGTTCTGCAAGTAAAATGTCTGATTGTCGGATGTGTTCCATCAAAATGTTTGGAATTTCACAAAATTTTCCTCCAATAATTTTTCCTGTTATATCCTTCTGTAATTTTATGAAATCAATATTTATCATTTCTTCTGTAACTTTATTTGTTTCTCGAATTTGATCAATTAATTCTTCAAATTGACTTGTTATCTTGATGGCATAACCAACAGCCTCCAAATATGGGACATTTCTGTTTGAAGTCATAATCGGTTTACGACCAGTAAACTTTCTTATCAACATATCGAAAAGTAATATATTTCCATCCAAATTCAAGTATGAAATATCAATTTCATTTTGCAATCGTTTTGGGAACTTTGCTGTAGGTATGTGATTTAATTGATTTATTTTTACAGGTGATCTTTCCTTAGAAAAGACATAGTCACTTACAAACCGTTTAACAGAAGAAATGTATTTCTGTACGAAAGATGTCGGTATATTTGCGCTACTCGAAACGAATTCTTTTTGAGGAATGCAGTCTTCTTCACAAAGACTAATTCTCAAACTTTTCTTAATAGAATCATGATTCCAATCGAAATAGTATCCACCATGTGGATAAGTTATATTTGGTCGTAATGGTTGTTGTCCTTTATCTGAATCATCTTTAGTATCTACGATCACCTTGTAATAAACAGATCTGAAAACTCTTTCCTTAAAGTCCTTTTGTAATTCCTCATAGTTTCGAATTGTATAATTCAATAATTTGTTCAGGACAACAGCTTCATCGGAAAACTTTAAATTAATAGTTTTCATGACAGGGCTTTTATAAAATCCACTTAACATCATTGTACAATATTCCATTTTATCTAAATGAGTGTTGAAAGTATTTGTCACAACCAAGTTGTCACCTGACGAAGTAAAGTCATAAAAGGGGAAGGTTCCCTTCGGAAGGAAGACATCAATTCCACTTTCGACGTCGTCGGGTGTTATTAGAATAAAATCTCGATTTCTGTCAAAATACAAAGGGAATGGAGTCAGTTTCCATGAATCAATGTTATACTCTAATTTCATGCGAGCTCCGTTTAACAAGACGTCCAAATTTTTGTACCAATTATTTTCAGAAATATTTTTTAATGTTACTTTCGCAATATTAGTATTATTAAATTTCAAATTAAAATTTAAATCATCTCGAATTTGATGGAGTGAAGGCACATACGGTAAATCATGTTGTAACGATGCATTCCGTATGGGAATCATTAACTGACTTAAATCTAGGATATCTGTAAAGTTGTCTTTATTGAAATTATAAATAATTACATCCGGAATTGTTGTCACATTTTCACTCTCCGAGGATATCATGTAAATATTCTGTCCAACATTACCAACTAAATGTGTAGTATAAGCTGGATTACTTGTAAGGACCTCATTCTCACTACTTCCTCCTATAATTACCATCTCAGATTTAGAATGAATGAAGAGTGACATATTTAGACGACTCGCCACCTTTGTGTAGATTTTTATAATTTCGCTAGGAGGTATTTCAGTACTTAAAGAACCATAAAGTCCACCACCCATTCCGATTTTAATTTCGAAATGATCTCTCGTTAAAAATCGAGGTTGAGAATAAAAAGACTCTCCATCGAGCAATTTTTTTAACTTGTACACGGATTTTATTCCCATCTTATCGAATGTTATTTTTGGAATTTTTTGATCAAATTGAATGGAAGATATTTCTTTTAATTCATAATTAAACATCAAATTATGAGAGGAATTAAAATTATTTAATTGAATATCAAAATCTCCATCACTTCTAAGATCGTAAAAGAATTTTCCTGTGTTAGCAAAATTTTTAACAATCGTGTTATTCCACACAACAACCCTGGTTGCATTGTAATCATTTTTAGAATCCAATATATTAATTATATCACTGTTGTTGGCTGTTTTTCCTCCTTGAGAATCAACAAAAGCTATATCGTTCACAATATTAATTGTTTCGCTCTCATTTCTCCTACCGAATACCCCTGTGACTCTACTTAAGTCAAGTACATCTGAATTATTGACATATCTCAATTTCAATTCATCAAAATTGATAAGCACACGATTATTTGGTGTAAAATCGTGTTCTAAAATTAAAACATTATCTCCAGCGGCACCATTCAATGTTCCAGATACTGAAGAACCCGTTAAGATAAATTCATCATTCTGGTTACCACCTGTCAGATTCATGTTATTACCTGTAACTAAGAAAGTATTGGAATATATTGGTAATCCAGTCGAAGGAAATTCTTCATTTCTTGTATCTATGAAAGTGGATATTTGGCCATTACGTTGAATATTTATTTGAGTTCTATCTTTAGTTATAATTCTCGGTTGTGTATAGGATTCTTCATTAAAGGCCAACATTTTGAAATATAGATGTTGGCCTGACTTTGTCTTTAGCGAAACATTTCCAAAATGTGTGTTAAATTCTATTAGATCGATATCATCAAGTTTATAATCCATCAGATGATTATGATTTCCACTTCCAATATCACCAATCTCAAGATTAAATTCACCATCAAATTTCAGATTGTAATAAAAGTTACCACGAGATGCATAATTCTTAACAATAGTGTTAGATCGGACTACAATATTTAACTTTGGTTCACAATTTAATGGGTTTATTCGAATTTCATCAGGAATATCCTTTTCACCCCCATTTCCATCCACAAATTCTGTATCACAATCACAACTAATAAAATCGCTGTAGTTTTTTCTGCCCAAAACTCTTTCAACACTTTTCAATGCAACTTCGCCTTTAGAATTATTGTAGGAAATTCTCTGTTTTTCTAAGTCAACGCTAATCCTGCTCTTGGGTGTGAAATCGTTATTTAATACTAAGGTATCAAAGCCTAAAGAACCGTCAATACTTCCTGTTATTGGACCTTCCTTCATTATGAATAAATCATCTTTGTTTCCACCTTTGACGTGCTTATTATAACCACTTAAAAGGAATTTGTTTGGAATTGATTCACTACCCTCTTTCGCATAGTGGTCCCCAATTGTATTAATAAATGCTGTAATTTCCCCATTTTGATGTATTAGTAGGATTGCGTTATCGTTTGTTACAATCTTTGGTTGTATGTAAAATTCATTTTCAAGTATTTTTAATTCGTGATTCGACGTCTTCCCAGAACGATTTTTCAAAGAAATTCTCTTTGACTGTACGTTGAAATTTGCTGTGTGTAAATTGTTAAGAGTAAAATCAAGTATGTAATTATGATTCGCAGTATTTTTGAAATTCGAAAGGACATCGAAGCTGCCTTCGCGCTTAATACCGTAATTGAAATTTCCACGCTTCGCATCATTTTTTACTACAGTATTTGATGGGATTGCAATAAAAGTGGTGTAATTGCAATTTAAGTCAACTATATTGATTTCGTCCGAATGTCTATTTGATCCTTTCCTTCCATCAACATATTCAGTACCACAACCGCAAGTAATAATGTCCTTCACGTTCTCATTGCCCATAATTTTTTCAATGTTAGTTACTTTTACAGATTTACTGTATGATGGACATTTTACGGTATTGGAAGCCAAATTAATTATACTATCGTAACCATGAGATAGTATCAAAGTATCACTACCATCCATTCCATTTAGAGATCCTCGAATCGAAGGTTTTTGTAAAATAAATACATCATCCTGATGACCCCCAGTGAAATGTTTTTCTCCTTCCCCGATTAAAAACGTGTTTGGGTAAAATAAGGTTCCACGAACGATATCATTACCATCTTCCAAGTTAATGATTGTATTATTTCCAGTTCGGTTCTCTAAATAATTAATTCCCATTGCATTTTTACATGAATAAGTTTTCATATAATTACCATCTCCACCAATAGGATGACAAAATAAATTAGAGCTATCCGGAACCGCTCGTTCTAATCGCACTCTAACTTTTATATCTAAGAATGCTTGATTATTCAAATCTTTCACCATTTTTCCATTACTTTGTGTTGCTGTCGGGACAATGAATCGTTCAATATTCGAATTCTTTTTCAAATAATCTAGAATATTATCAATAATTCGTGTGTTAATTTGTTTACGTTCAACAAGTTTTTGTAAGTATTCACTCGGTTTTTTCCCCCAAAATGCTCTCCAACCTTCATGCCAACGTTCACTTGTTCTTAATTTAATCCAACGATTAATAGAATTTACTTGCTGAACTGCGTGAAATATTTGAACACCGATCGAGGCTAAGATGTCTATAGCGATTGACACCGCAATTCCGATAGGACCACCAACAGCTAAAGCTTTAGATACAAGCCCCAGAACTCTTAAAATATTAGTTGCAATAATGACTGCAGTAGAAACCAATGATATCGAATCTCCTATAATATCAGCCAAAGCGTCTTTATTGCCATTTTTAAATTCTTTTACACTATTTACTAATGTATAAATTGTGAATCCTGAGGTAGCAGCTCCAATAAATGGCCCACTAATTTTCATAAAATTTCCTAATAATTTCGCTCGTTTCAATGATATATTCAAAAGTGGTTTCGCACCAGTTGCTATTGCTTTCCCTGTTTCAGTTAGTATAATCTCTAACTTCCTAAGTATTACATCACCGGCAATAAGACCCGACATTATCGCAAGGCCTTGGAAATCCCCTCGAAACAATGAAGAAGCCAGGTCTTTGAATAATAATGCCTTACTGGATTTATGAAGTCCTGAGTTGGTTATTTTAGCAATTTTCTTGAAAGAAGCTTTAATGAGTCCAATACTCAAAGCCACCTTTTTAAGATCTCCTTTAAATGAATCAAAATCATCATGCAAATTAGTCAAATCATCAACAATATGTCCGGTATTCACTTTTTCAAATATCCTATTTGCTATTTCGAAATGTTTTTTCGAATTTTGCACTTTTGATAATTCTGTGAGATCTTTTTGATAGTCTCCTTTTACTTCAAGCTTATCAATAACCTCTAAATACTTAGATCGTTCGTTTTCTGGTAAATTGTTAATATATTCTATAAATTCTTTGCTGTTTATACTTTCGATATGTTTTACAAATTCCGGACTATCAATTGGAATTTTTGAAAGTTCTTCCATAGTCACACCAGATTTCGGTTCAAATACACAAGATTTGGCGGCTCTCTTACTTCTTCCTTGATGAGAGCTACAAATTCGCTTTACATCTGCTGAATCTTCAACATTAGATGGTGGTTGAAGTATAGCCTCAGTATCATCAATATGACTTTCAATTAATTTTGTGTGCAATTTTGTGTCTGTATTAAAAACTAATGATATTGAAGTTCCCTTAGTCATATCAGTAAAAGTTTGTAGCGTTGTGTATTTTTTTAATTGAGCTATTGCCTCTCCTAAAACTTTCTTTGCGTCTTCTTTGTTATTAAGTTGTTTAGCTTTTAATTCCATAATAATGAAATTCTTTTCATGTGCTTTTCCACCTTCTAATTCTATCTTATGCACAACTAGATCGATTCGACCATTTGATGAATTGGGTTCTATAAATGTTCTAATATGTTCTTTACTTTTACTATCAGATTTTGATAAGAATAAACCTTGCATTATTGCCTGAAAATCACTTTCAAATTTTATTAAAGCTTTCAATGGTGCAATATGCGTTTCCAGATTACTAATACCATTCTGAATTTTGGATTTATCTCCAAAAAAATCCGAAATATCAATGTTGTTAATCTCCTTTAAATTACCTTCATAAATTGATGTACTCGTATGGTAGGTCTTTATTTCGATTGGTGCATTTAAAAAATGAGGATTTCCTTTATCAAAACCAGTGTTAGAGTCTGGATTTACATATATATTTATCTGTTTTGATATTTCATAATCAATTGGAAAACTTTTTTTGATTGCGGATTTGCTCTTTCCGGTATGAATATTTAAATTAATCCAGCTTTTACCATCTTCACTTAAAAAGTACGACATCAATCCTTCTGAATTTTGATGAAGAAATATTTCTTTTTTTATATTCGTACTGCCAAGAATTTCTCCTAAAACTAAATTTTGAAAATACGTATTAGATGCTTTGGGATTTTTAATTGCTAAATTGGATGTTGAAAAATAAAGAAATTTTAATTCATTTTTTATTTTCTGGTCGTTCTTACTAAGGATTGAATTAACAAATCCCTTTGATTTATAGATCTCTGTACGTTCCAATTTCAATTGAAATTCTTCGACGTTCACATTTGAATTTGGTTTTCCAAAGTTTACACCAATTACAATTGCTTTATCAGCAATTGTTTTTATACTCGGTGGATTATTTATATAACCTTTTGTTGAAACTTGTTTAATTGCTTCTTTAGCACTATTTTGCCCAGTTTTAAATTCAACAACAATTGGTGGGGAATTCCAATTCTTATCATTTCTAGAAAGAAATATTAAATCGGAATATCCTTTACCTAAGATAATTTCGGAATAAATTTCCATGTGATATCTTTGTTGAAAATTCAAAACTAATGATCCGAATGCAAATCCATGGTAAGCAGATTCTGTAACAGCCGAGAGACCTTTCTGTTCTTGATTATGATAATAAATTTTAATGAAATTTTCAAATATTTCTCGAGATCCTTCAGTTGCGGTTTGCAGTTTTGATAAATTTTCCAATGAAGTCTCGAACATATCATTATTATTCGGTAAAGTTTTCGCTTCTGTAAAAGTTTTATCATTTACTCTTAATTCCTCAATTTTATTTACTAAACTATCTATATTATTCTTTTCGATAGATTTGTATTCTGTCGGTGATATTATGAAATTTAGTTTCTCTGTTTTTAATTGAAAATCTTTAGTTCCCGTTGTTGAGCTTTTTTCAGATGTGATTTGAAATAATAATCCATCAATTTCAATATTTTTAATTTTATCTTTTATTTGAAAAGAGTCAGCAATTTCAGAAATTTCATTAATACTAAAATCATAAGTTTGTCGACGATCTGGTCTGAGCTTATCTAAACGTGTAACAGTTCTAAGAATCAGTTTTTCATCACCTTTTTGATCACGAATCAAGAATGCAAATTTTACTGTTTTACTGTCACCATTTTTTGGAATTTTATATCTTATATGCTTTATATTAAGCTCATTCATTAATTTGGTATGAGGGAGTGTTAAAACTGATCCCAAAAATACATGAGGAAAAAATTCTGGTTTATTTGGATTGTGGATGTTGGGAACAGTATCCAAAAATATTTGGAAATTATCTTTAAATCCATTTGATTCATTTGGTTTATTTAAAAATAAATCAATTAATTCTCGTGGTTCATCTCGCGGACGTTTTTGACTAATAGGCATTTTAAAGTCCTTCGAAACTTGCTGATTCTGAAAATATTATATTGTCAGTGTACGCAAGAAAATCCTCGTATTTAGGTAGTATATGATTAGCTTTTAGTATAATGAAAAAAAAAAAAAATTAAAAAGGAATATTTTAAATTAAGAAATAAAATTAATTCTTTATTTTGATTACCTGTATTTTGAAGCGATTATATATATAGAATTTAATTTTTCCTATTTTAATTAATATTTATTTGAAATAATTGAATTTTTTAACACAATATTTGTTTTCAAGTTTTTTGTTAGTTTATTATTTCGGGATTAGTCTAAGTACTACAAATTTTTAAGACTTTCCAAATATATTTATACTTTAAGATAACACGATCGAGAAATTATTTTATTTTTATGATTGGAAAATAATGTTATCAGGAAAATATTAATTATATTTTTGCAATGGCATGATTCATCTAATTCAATTGATAATACATAGAAAGGGGTCTATTCTACAATTTACTATGTTATTTTTTGTTATGTTACTTGAAATGTTTCATTGAATTTTCCTAAATTTCGTGTTCGAGGAATAGACTCAAAATTCTTTGAGTTAAAAAATTGGTTTAAAGATAAATTGTGTTTAAAAATAAAATTTTTATGGATAGAAAATAAAGAAAATTATCTCTTGAAAAATTTAAACAATTAAAATTAAATCAGTTAAACTTACGTCATCCAAAAATCACCCAAAATAATGAGCGCAGTAAAAATCAAATATAGTCATATTTTCTGAGTGTAGTTTCACCACTTTGACACTCTCCATTTCGGGAACCAAATGTAAACGTAAAATTTTTCTGTGACTATCGTTGGTTCTAAACTCCAGAAATCAAAAGCAGGCATTTTTTCGATCAATCTTTGCACACGGCTTTCAATTTAGGAAGTTTTGCTCATTGATATATTAAGTTTTTATACTTTATCACGATACTCCAGATAAGACAATGTTATCAAAAGCTTACTGAAGCTGTCAAAGTAGAACAATATCTGTATATTATATCAATCTTTATAAATGACATTCATGGCTACACCTTCAACTTACTGTATTTTTGTATTATTAAATGCTTGTCAACAAAAAAATTGGCATGTAGATAGATTACATCCTTATTTATATGTATCCACATTAGAGTTATAATAATTTACAATAATTATATATATAAAAGGCGAATCCTTCTTTCGTTCTTTCTGCCCGTCCTATATTGTGCAGAAAGAAAATTCGTTGAGCAAAAAAAAAAAACACTTTTTGATATGTTGTAGAAAATTACTTGAAAAGTGGAGCAATTTTGTTTCCGGGTAGATTGGAGGTCGGAGGTTTTACAAAACGGGACTTGAAATCTCATTTCGGAAAACCTCAGTTATTATCTAAAATATACATCGGACATAATTCTGACCTGAGGCAATCTTATTAAGATTTCTACGCCGGACATTCTGACGTACACGACAAAGTTCCATCTCCCACCCTTTTGGCGCTGGAGGTAATACAAATTTACGAACTTTTTATATAGAGCTCACACGCGATTACAATGTTCAACGAAATTGTGGAGGTTATCATGAGGATTATTTCTATCGAAGACCTTAAAGTTACGCCTGTCAGCGCTTTTGAGCTGCGGTCGTTTCTAAGCTGTTTTGGCCCCTACTCCATCGAGGTTTTTGTCTTTACGTAATATATGTTTGACGGGAGCTATTTTACCAACCGGGGAAATGGTATCAATTTAATGTTTTCGCTTGGGGTATGGCGGGGTAAATAATGTGCATTCTGAATAGGTCGACTTAAGAAAATAAAATTTATCTCCAGTGGTGTTACGGAAACGGGGTAAAAGATTCATAATTTAGCGAATTAAGATACTACGCTCGAATAAATTTAGTTAATTTACAGTAATTTGTAAACTGAAATTTTTAGGAGGCCGTCTTAAGACGGGTAACCCCCTAGTAAAGATATATTTGGCATGGTTGCTTTAAGTTTCAGTGTTTCCTTGCCTGTAAAGTCATAATTTAAAAATGAAAAACAAACATATTTAAATATAACTTCGTATATTTAATTAATTTAAATACATTTTCATTTTAGAAAAGAAACATAATAATATTGATAAGATACAAATATCTTATCTTATTTATAAATAATTAATTATTAAATGCTAACCAATTTGTGTATTTCTATAGATATTGAGTTTAAAATATCATCGGTTTGACGGTTAAGAAGTTCAATACATTTTATATTTGATTCAAAGGCTCTTGAAGACGTATTTCCATATGAAAGGAGAAGTTCCTTAATTTTCATATATTCTCCAGATAATAGTTTCTTCATTATTTCTGATTGCATTTTAAAAGAATCTAAATTGATTTCCTTCTTTTGAATGCCACAATTCGTGGCAACATTATGCAACATATTTTCAAATTGTATTGTTATACTAATAGCATATCCTTGAGCAGTTTTTTCATCTAATACGGTATTTTGGAATGGATTGAAGATAGTTCGCCCGTTTTTCTTTGCTAAGATTATTTCAGATAGCAATAAATTTCCGTGCAAATTAAGTTCACTTCCAAAATTTTGTTGACCCGAATTTGAATTTGAGAATTTCGAAGATTTCAACATTTTCAAACTAGTATTATTAAGGTTTGATACAGTTCTTGATGAAAGCTCTAGTTGATCGCGAATATGGTTTTTAAAATTAATTCCTTTTTGATATACTAGTGGAAATAGATATGGATTTATCCAACGCTGCTGCTTAAATAAGTTAATGAAATTTCGTCTTTGTAAATAAATTTCACTGTCCTTAAGCATTTTTTCATTGTCGTCATTTAAAATCTGTACAATATTATCATAATTATTAAGCTTAGCCAAATCTATCGGTTTATCAGCATTTGAGTTGAGAGCGTTAATGTTAGCACCAGATTGTACTAAAAATATTACAACTCCGACGTGACCATTCTCTGATGCATAATGCAATGGTGTCCAATTACTTTTGACTGTACCACTATTTATTAAATCCAATCCCCCATTCTTCGGTCCGCCCGCCTTTATAAATAAATATTCTACAATATTTATTTGACCATATTGACTGGCAATATGAATAATTTTTTCTCCTTTAGCAGTTTCTGCATCAATATTTGCGCCATACTCTAATAAAAATTTTAGAGTTTCCAGTCTTCCACCTTTAGCAGCATAATGAAGAGGAGTCCAGCCTTCATAGGTACCACCTTTAATATCAATACGATCATTAAAATCCATTCCTTTTTCTTTGAAAAAATTCAGAATGTGTTTATATCCTTTCTGAGCTGCAAGATGTAAAGGTTTTGCACCATGTGCATCTCTGGAATTAATATCTGCTCCTTTGTCGACTAATGATTTAATCATATGTAAATTTCCTGCATCAGCTGCATAATGTAAAGGAGTCCAAATATCTGTTGAATCAGAGTCGTTTACATTTACTCCTTGTTGTATAAAATATAAAACAACTTCACTTCTTTCATATCTCGCTGCCATGTGAATTGGTTTCTTTCCATCGAAACTAATGGCTAACATGTTAGCCCCCTTCGCCACCAAATATTCAACAATTTCTAATTGACCATTCTCTGCAGCATAATGTAGTAATGTTTGGTTACTGTTGTCAATATCTTCAATTGGAGATCCATTTTGCAAAAAGAATTCTAGGATACTTTTATGCCCATGGGCAGCAGAGATATGAATCGGCTTTGCTCCAACTGTACTTTTCGCATTCAATGTTGCTTTCTTATCGGCCAGAAAATGTACAACTTTCAATAGCCTTTCTTCGTCAAAATATTTGTGTTCATCTTCAAGTCTACCTCGTGAAACATAATGTAAAGGTGTCCATTTATTCATACCTTCTTCATTAACAGATACTCCTTTAGCCAAGAAAATATTAATTATTTCAGAATTTCCGGTTTCAGCAGCAATGTGTATTGGTTTCGTCCCATCGTAATCTGAAATATTAAAATTCACTCCCAAATCTAGAAGATATTTAACAAGATCAATATTTCCTCCTTTAGTTGCGTAGTCTAATGTGTTCCAGTTTCTAGAATCCGTTTCGTTAATATTTAAATTTTCCTTCAAAAGAATTTTGAAGGCGGCGATATTTCCATGCCTTGCAGCAATATGTAACGCCGTTTGTCCAGCCATCGTTTTTGCTTTGGCGTCCGCTTCGTTACTTAATAAAATATGTATAATTTCTACATTTCCATTTTCTGCTGCATAATGCAAAGGAGTCCATTTATCATTGTCAGATTTATTAACATCAATATCTTGCTTAATTAAATAAAGAACAATATCTTGATGCCCATTAAGTGCTGCTATATGAAGACAATTTAGACCCTTTTCTGTCCTGGAATGAAGGTCCGCGTCATTTTCAACTAGAATTTCGATTGTATTTAAATGACCTCCTTTTGTTGCATAATGCAAAGATGCCCATCCATCTGTGTCTTGAATATCAACACTAGATCCGTGATTTATAAGAAAAGTTATAATTTCTGAATTTCCATTTAAAGCTGCAATATGAATTGGTCTGGCTGCATTGATCGCCTCGGCATGAACATCAGCATGAAATTTACAAAGCAATTCCACAATACTTAGATTATTACTTTGCGCAGCAGAATGTAGCGGCGTCCAATTATACGTTTTATCCGTGGCTTCAACATTAGCATTGTGTTTGAGAAGAAATTCAACAATATTTATGAAACCGTAACGGGATGCTTGATGTAGAGGAGTCCAATCATTCTTTATGTCATGGACATTGATATCAACTCCTTGAGTAAAACAATTTTTCACAGTTTCAAAATCATTTTTTTTAATAGATTCAAATAATTTTTCTCGAAGTAATATTTTAACAACATCTAAATATTTGCTTTTAGTTTCTACATCAGACTTTTCACTTTGCTCAAATGCAATATCTAGTGGCTTTTTATTATCAACATCAACCACATTACAATCGGCATCGCTTTCGATTAGAAACTCTGTTATTTGCCGTTGACCATAGAGAGCAGCTAAATGTAACGAGGTTTGATTTTTATTTGACCTAGCATCAATCACCGCCTTTTTCCGGATTAATAATTGAACAATTTCAAGTGAATTAGTTTCAACAGCTTTATGTAAAGCAGTTTTTCCATCTTTGTCTTTGGAATTTATATTAACTCCTCGATTCAAAAGAAAGTTAATGATATTCGGTTTCTCAAATAATACAGCTGTGCTTAAGAAACTATTTCCGTTTTCATCTTCCATATTTATGTCGAAACCAGTGTCAAACAAAATTTTTATATGTGGTATAGTTCCGTTTCTAATAATACCCTCATCGATTACATTTCTGCCTGCCTTGTTTCTTATATTTATATTGGCACCTTTATTAAGTAATAACTTTATAGCTTCTACATAATTTTTCATAATAGATATGTGTAGAGGTGTTTCTCCCATAGTATTTTGGGCATTTATATCTGCATCTTTATTAAGAAAATATAACATCATATCTACATTATTCACTAAAGTCGCCTTATGTAATGGAGTATCAGAGTTATTATCTGTCACATTAACATTGAAATCATTTTCCAAAAGTTGCATTAAAGGTATTTGATTGGGGTTTTTCCCCTCGATTTCAGCAGCTTTATGTAAAAGTGTTTCTCCATTTTCATCTCTTGCAAAAAGAAAAGCCTTTTTATTAATCAAAAATTTCGTTGCATTTAAATTTCCATGGAAAACTGCAGTAAATATAGGAGTCTCTTTCTTATTATTTTTGGAATCCAGTTCATTTTTACCATCAATTAAAAGTTCCATAGCATTTACTTTATCATTTATTGCTGATTTGTATAAAGGAATCTCTCCTTTATTATCTTTTGTAATCTTACTGGCACCATTTTTAAGAAGAATATCTATTATTCCAGTGTTTCCACCGAATGCGGCTTTATGTAAAGCGGTTTCTCCATTAACATTCTGAATGTCTACTTTAGCACCTTTCTTCAAAATAAATTCAAGTAACTTCGTATTTTCATTATCAACAAGTTTATACAAAACAGTTTCATTTTTATTATCCAGTTCATTTAAGTCACTTCCTTTTGTCAAAAGATATTCTGTCATGTCAGTGTCTTTATTGGAAGAAATTTTATGTAAAGGAGTTTCTCCATAGATGTCTTTCGATTTTAAACTTGAACCTTTCCCGAGTAAAACTGGAGTAACATTCATATTTTCATATAGAACGGATTTATGCAAAGGTAATTCTCCATTCTTATTTTTCGCATTCAAATTACCACCTTTCTCAATAATTTCAGCGATATTCAAATTATTGCAAAACGTTGCTTTATGCAATGGAGTATCACCACTTTCGTCTGTACTATTCAGTTGAACCTTATTTTCCAACAGGATTTTTACAATATCCTTTTGGCATTTGACAATAGCTTTATGTAATGGTCTTTCACCATTGTTTGCTACCACTTCTATTGTAGCGTTACCTTTTATCAATAGATTTGTAATATCAACAAATCCCATTGATGCGCTGAGATGTAAAGGTGTAACACCTTCATTATTTTTGATATTTACATTAGCACTGTTATCAAGTAAAAATTGTACTGAATTTTTTTTATTATTAATAACTGCTTTATGAAGAGGTGCTTCACCGAATTTATTTTTAAAATCAATATAAGCATTTTTTTCAATAAGGAATTTCATAATACCTAATCGATCATTAACCGCTGCAATATGTAATGGAGTATCTTCGTTTTCGTCCTTTTCGTTTAAATTAGTTCCTTTCTCAACAACAAGTTTAGCTATATCTAAAGCACCATTAAAGGCGCTTGTATGTAAAAATGTTCTGCCATTTTTATCTTTAATTTTCATGTCGCAACCGCCATCCATTAAAATTTTGAAAGCGTCAAATTTATGATTGAAAACTGCTACTTGAGAAGGTGTTTCTCCATTTCCGTTTCTGATATCAACATTAACACCACTATTTAAAAGACTTTTTATCATATTTAATCGATCTTTTAAAACAGCAATATGTAGTCCAGTTGTATTATTTATTTTTAAACTGGCTCCTTTCTCGAGCAAATATTTGGCAGTATTCCAGTCACGATAGACAATTGCCCAATGTAAGGGTGTTAAATGATTATAGTACTCAGAGTTTATATCACATCCGTCTCGTAATAGCTGTCTTATTCTATGAAAGTCATTTGTTTTCATAGCGTTGAACATTTCTAAAAATTGTACAATGTTCATGCTGTAACTGTCTTTTTCGTCACTATTCATGGCTCTGACGGGATGTGCATTTGAACTAGCTCCATTATATATCAAAGTTTTAACAATTTCTAAATGACCTTCCTCAGCTGCAAGATCTAAAGGTGTTAATTTGACATTATTCTTAGCATTCACATTAGAACCATTTGCAATTAAATATTCAGCAATATTAACGTTATTTGAAATAGCAGCGTAATGTAAAAGAGTCCAACCATTGCTAGTCTTCGCTGTGAACAACTGCTTATTCTGTTTTATGCTTTCTTTGAATTTTTCCAAATCATTATTTTTCATGATTTCAATAAGTTCGCTGAGCTTTTCAAAATCTTTGAATATCTGCCTTGATGGTTCTTTTCGAATGTTGTCGAATAAAGTAATAAATCCTAGAGCTGGGTTAGGATTGGTACTAATAAATTGTAGAAATCGTTTTTGTACAATATCCAATGGTGTTTCATGATCTATATCGATGTTATCAATTTCAGCTCCATTAGTAGTTAGAAATTTAGTTGAATTAAAATTTAGAATGTTGGTAGAAAAATGCAGTGGAGTCATTTGATATTCATCAACATCATGAACAGTTGCTCCTCCTTTTAAAATTTCCGTAATATTAGAAATTTCATTTTCATTTTGGAAAATCATTGCGGCCAAATGAATGGGATATAATTTTTTCGGATGTTCGATAAACTCACATGGAACCTTTTGATTTACTCCGTTTGTGATATTCAAATTTGAAAGAACTGAACATATGTCTCCTTTATAATTAGGATTTTCTGAAATATAGCAAGGGATATTTACATTAACACCCATTTGAATAGCTGCTTGGAATAATTTCATGTTTCGATCAATAATCGCTTTGCACAAGATTGTTTTGCCACCGAATCTAATATTTACATTTGCACCTTGATTAAAAACATTTTTAATTCTTTCAATATTACCACTTTGAATCGCTTCTACAAATACTATATTCAATTCATTTTGTTCCGCTAATTCTGCAATATCTTTGTATCCCATTTTTTCAGCAATTTCAAAAGCGGTTTTTCCATTCCGGTCCATAATAGAAACATCAGCATCTTGTTCCAGTAATGCTAGAAAGTTATACAAATATCCTTTACGAGCAGCAACATGTAAAGCAGTTTCATTGTTAACATTGACAGCATTCACGTCCAGAATCAAATCTAGAAAGTAGTCTAGAATATTCAAGTTTTCCGTACCAGCAGAATAATGTAAAATTGTAGAAGAATTCACATCAGTGATTGTCGTTATGTCAAAACCAAAACCGAAATTTCGAATACCTTCTAAATCACCAGAATTAATCATATTCAAAACTGAAGATCGAATATTATCTAAACTATTTTCTTGAAGGAATTTTAAAAGTTGTACAGCATTGATTTGTTTCATTTCCTTTGCAACATCCAAAGGAGCCTTATTATTGTTGTCCTTTGCATTGATATCAGCTCCGTTTGTAACCAGAATATTTATCATATAAAGCTTTCCTAATTTCGCAGCCAAATGTAGACCAGTTTCTCCATCTAATGATTTATTATTAACATTTGCATTTTTGGCAATCAAAATTTTAATAATATCAGTGTTTTCATTATACTCAATGGCATTGTGAATGGGTGACCATCCTCTTTCATCGTGTTCGTTTACATTAATCTTAAATTGAAAGAATTTCTCAACATCCAAATCCGAATTTTGTATAGATTGAAAAAAACTTGTTTGAATGATTTTTTCCACGAAACTTATTACCGTCGTATTTTTAGTTGTTTCAGCAAATTCCAATATTGTTAAGTTATCATATTTGTTCAGAACAATTTGTTTGGTTAATTCGAAATTATTCTTATCTACAGCATCTTCTAATGTAGTTAGCGGTGTTTTCGGCGGTTTTGGTGTTTCAGGCGGTTTTGGTGTTTTAGGCGTTTTCGTCGTCTTTGGTGTTTCAGGCTTTATTGTTGCCTTTCGTGTTACAGGCCATTTTAACGTCTTTGGAGCCATTTTACTTAAGGAAATAATTTAAAGAAAAATATTTTTAATAATATTTAGACAAGTTGTATAATTCCAATACATCCGAACACTTTCATATTTAATTAAAAACCTACCTTTCCAATAACAAATATTATGTCTTTAATTTCACTTTAAAATAACTAAGCAAAACAATAAACTAACTCGTTGAACGATATCGAACTTCTATTTATAGTCGAATATGTTCAATTAATAATAGAATTGTATTGAAAAGAAAACAATCGAAGCAAGCTAATTTTTAGACAAATATTAATTATTATAATCAGTTAAAATCTATTTAGATAAAAACAAAAAGAATGTTGTTGGAAAACATTTGTTATTAAAAATTTTCTTATATAAAATTCGCTTATTGCAATCAAATCCGATTAATAGGCGTATTCCCTTACCATTGTAATACGTTGTGTATTATTGTATAAAAGGTGCGTATTTGCCCTTTGTAATTCGGGTTCCTACGATGATGTATAAATCACGTAATGGGAAAGATACTCTAAGGGTAAGAGAGCTCTTCTGGAGTTCTTTCTATGCAAGATAAACTGGTGCCTATGAAAATACTTGCCATTGGCAAGATATTTGTCCCCATGTAAGGCAGAATCATCTGGTGTAACTTTCAGTGAGCGTATCCAGTAGTACTTTAGGTGAGCATGCAGAATTACCTGATAGGGTTTAACTGTGTGGTATTGAGCGTTCTTATTTGTGGTACAAATATTTTTAATTTTAAAAACCAATGCAGTCTTTCTATACGAATATATTGCATATACGAATGCATGTATACTTTTTTAGACTCGTTGCTTTGTTAACTTCCATAGCTAGCGCATAACACACAACTTTATTGGTAACACACGTTAACTAATCAAATAATTTTCATTTTCATTTCCTTGTAAGTGAAACAATAATGAAAGAAATGATATATTAGTACAAGATTGCATTTTGTGATATGTGACACCTTAAACTTCGGGGGACAGTGAAATTTAAAACTTCATTGAATATAGTATAGTAAAGTAATGAAATCTATGTACTTTGCTAGATAAGATTAATCTTTTTATTTGTTTTTCATTAACACCAGGCCGGAAAAGCCTCTCCAATTTGTTATTATCAGAGGGCATATTAGTTGTCACTAGATTTGTAATGCATAGAACTAATCATCTGTTTTAAAGCAATAGATTGCACGTTCGCCTGTCCGTTTACAAGATAAATAAAAAATACGATTTTTATAAAATTTCCCATATGGGTTGGAAAAAAAGGATGTCGTTTTCTTCTTTCCTTTTTTGAGATTTACTTTAAAAACGAGTGGACCGATTAGAATAAAATTTGCAAAGTGGATTTACGTCATTAGGGTTCAGGCTATATAAAAATTAGATCGAATTCGAAGAAGTTAATTCTTTGAACATGTTAACTACGGGTCTCATTTCTATCATCAACAATGAAACAAAATCAATTAATGATAAATTTATTAAAAGCCTAAAAATGACAGGCAGATGATGCGATATTTTTGAGACGTTGAGTGGAGGACAGAAAATGAAAACAATTTCTCTTCATAATATAAAGTCTATTATAATTTTTGTATCTTGCCGATGGATGGATGGTTGTAATGCTTAATGATTAATCTTAATTTAACTAGAACCGTCTTTCGATAACATAAACATTATATGGTTTTTGATTTTTTATTTTAATGGCTATATAGCTCAGTCGAACTTTATTATTAAACATCTGAATATCCATCCTATTTTCAAAAGCGCCTAAAAGTAGGTAATTTTTAATTTCTTGAAGGACATTTTATACATTTTCAGGGCTTTTTGGTCAGAACTGAAAAACTGAACTGAAATAATTAGAATAATACACGAGGTAAATGAGCAGCATTTTGTCATTTTGATGAAGTAAAATTATACTAGAGAGATATGTACAACTCTCTTTTTTACATTTTCCAATTGTAGCACAATCGTGCGACAATCTAGAGATGAAAACACTAATCTTGTAAATATGGAAAATGAAACATTATTTTGGTAAATAAAATAAACGTTAAATCTATATATTTTAATGTATAATGACAATAATTATAATATATTATATAATATAGCTTTGCTTTTGTAATTTGTATAATTAATCATATTTAATTTATATACAAACTCTTTCATTTTTTTCACTTTCTTAGGAATATCATATCGATAAATCGATTCAAGCTAAACCAAGCAACATTTTCGATAACAGACAACTATTTTACTAATCTCGCTATATTTTTGTTTTAGGCTCAAATACTTCCATCTTTGAATAAGATTATTGTTATTTTATTTCAATTTTATTATTATTTAAATAAAAAGAAAATCATCAAGAAAAAAACGAAAAGAAATTTTACATTTATATTCGGTTTTTACATTGCAGACATTTTTTTTTTTCTAAATTATTGTGATTTGAATTTTTCGTGTATTTTAAGTAATTAATTATTTTATTTTTTATGGATTTATGTAAATATATGCAATATTTATGTTTTAATTTTTATTCTATTGATTTTATTTATTTAATTACAATGAAAACAAATATATTTTAAGCGATTCTTTTTTTTTTGGTTTAATTTTTTGGCTTTTTAAGATTTTAATTTGCTACTATTTTTTTTTTTTGTTTTTAAAAAAATTTAATCATGAACTATTTCTTTTTTAAATTAATAGGTACATGTAGTAGGCTTCAGAGCTTTTCCCCTTGTCTTTTCAAATCCATATTTTATATGTTAAGAATTTTTTTTATTTGCAAATGTTTTTATTTTTTAAACGTATTTTCTAATCGGTGCATTTAAACGGGACTTAATTAATAATTGTGTGTGTGTTACTAGTTTTTATGTAAATATTCAAGAATATTTTTTTGGTAGTTTGTAGTTTTGTCTTTTTTAAAATTTTTGGTTTTTTGATTTTGAACTGCTACAAGTGCATTCGTGTAATATCTTTTTAAATATTTTTCTTTTGGCAATGAATTTTTGATTATATTTTTGGCTTATAAAATTGTTTAATATGATTTCTTGTTAGAATAAAAATTTTCGAGAAACCTAATTTTCTAAGAAATAAATCAAAGTTTTAGTTGAAATTTTGAATAGGAGCATTTTTTAATAATTAATTAATAGTTTCGTTTTATGATAAAAGTACAAATTTCGATAGAAAATAATACAAAATTTTTTCAGTCAATCTAATTTATTTTTTAGGCCATATTATAAACTATATATTTATTTACAAAAAAATTTTCATTTTGTATATTTAATAAATAATGAAATATGTTCGCGTTTTTCGAAAAAAAAGAAAAAATTAACAAATATCGAATAAAAATATTTAATATTTTTAATTTTTCTTTAAAGGCACATGAATTCAATAATTTTATAGTTCAATAGCCGGTTGGAAATTATGATTAAACAATTTTATAAGCCATCGAAAATATTATATATAAAAAAATAATAACTAATTTAGTTTTTGTCTATTTTTTTTGTTTCTTTTTGTATTTGTTTTAATCGGAATTAAATTCCATATTTCTATAATAACATTCATTTTCAAATAACAAACATTCATCAAATATTTTTTTTTAATTTCGCACCATTAAAGTTTTATCATTCCTTGTTTTTTTTTTCTTTTTAAACTAATCTTTAAATACATAAGAATAAGATATTTTTGTCAATATTATAAAATCCTTTTCATCTAATTCTATTATTTTTTTTTTTTTTTTACTATAACCTATATCATATCCAAAAATCCACCGAATTTTCAATTAATTAAAAAATATTGTCGACTCATAATAATCGTAACAAATTTTATGGTAATTTATTTCCTTCTGTTTTTCTATTTTTCTTATTTTCTTTGAGCAAATTACAAATTATAAAAAATTAAAATTAATTAGAGCTCCCAAAAATGGGTAACTCCCTATCTCATACGGCGGTCTGTGCCGCACACTCTTTATATCAAATACTACTCGAACGACCACCAACTGTACAAAGGCCGGATGTTGTTGTATTATGTATATGATTTTTCAATGCTGATTTATCCACTTTAAGTAACGGCTGAGATTTTAATGCCATCTTGTCAAAAAAAGAAGAGATAGTTTTGATTATCAAAAAAGAAAACAACTTAAATTTACTTCAAAAACATACATCATTTTTCCTTTGACAAATTGGTCCACTAAACCATGGCCATTTAAATGTTCTCATCAATGTATTTCGAAAATCTTCACTAAATAGGCAGTAAATATAAAATGTTATCGAATAATTTGTTAACTCCAAAAGATTTGCAAGAGCCCGAAATACCTGCGAAAAAAGAGATTTCAAATAAAATTGATAGAATATAAAAAAAACATAAAATGTTTATGTATATACTTGAAAGGAAAAACTTGATAAGTTTTCCTGAGATAATGTCATATGTAATATTGCCATTGGTGATACACAACCAAGGAACAAAATTGATGTACTACCTGTTAAAAAAATGTAATTAAAATTAAGTAGTTAATATTGTGTATAAAAAGGAGATAAATGGAATGACCGAAAAAGCATGACAGACTTCTGTTTTATTATTATTGAAGAAGTTTCTGATTAGAAGATTGTAAGAAGAATTATTATGGAATTAGAATGTTCTTAAAGTCGGATAAACAGCAAATTAGGTATTCTTAGAGATCATTTTCCGTGCAGAAATTGTTTCCATCCGATATATGAATACTTTTCAATCATTCTATTCATATCCGAAATATTTAAAAAAAAATTAATTCAACCTAAAAGTAAAATTAAACGACGTTCTTCTGCGAATTTACGTGGATCATCATCCTTAAAACATGAATTTCTTGATAATGTCATACGTCGTCGCCTTTCGCATGTCCTTCTGTATACAATCATTATTCGTAAATTGAAACCGGCTATAAGAACGGTTGGTACAAATTTAAATATAACTTCAAGAATTACTTTATATACCTGAAACACAAATAATTACAATTATATTTATAATATTATAGAATTTATCTTAAAAAATTTTCTTACAGAATAAAATAATGTTGATAAAAATTCATCATTATCTTTTCGGTAATACATATGAGTTCCATCATTTTCCAGAACACATTTAACTAATTCACCACGAAATATACTCGGAAGATAAATAATAAATGTTGCTAATGGGATAAGAATAACGGTCATCCTAGAAAAAAGAATGTATTAAATGATTTTAAATGTGACTTAAAAATTTCCATTATTTCATATTTTTAAAATTTAATAAAATCTGTTTCTAGTTTATATTTACGAATGGTATAAAAACTCACACCTTGGCGGTCCCATGACTGGTCGAACATATCCTGGATGACATACTGAAACATAACGTTCAATAGTCAGAACTAAAAGCATCATAACTCCGACTCCTAAAAAAGAAAATTCAAATGAAAACTAGTAAAATGTATTTAATGGTTTGTGCCTGTACTTACCTAAACAACCATTTCCTAAAAAAAGCTCTAAATGTGCTGAATAAAATGCTGGACCAAAATCCTGCCATCGTCCTTTATCTTTATGGACTAACATTCTTATACCAAATGGAATTGCAAATACTATCGCCAGAAGTGCTGCTGCTGAATATCCTGAAAATTCAAGTAATTCAGTAAATTCAAGTAAATATTTTTGAAAGAATAATTATTTAATAAGAATTAAATTTGACTAGGATACTCCTGAAATTTCCACTTGTTAGCCCGATAGGACAATTTTCAGAGAAGTTAATAAACGATTCTGATTATTGAAAATTTCAGTTTTAATATAACTTTTAGTTTACTCAAACAGACATTTTAACATATCATTTTCTTAGTTTTGATTAAATATATAATATAATATTCTCAGAAGAACAAACCAAGAAATGAATTTATTTCGTAAATGATTTGTTTTCTTTTAACAAACAGCAAAAGAAAATTCCAGCAAAAAAAACAGAAAAATTTGTGTAAACAGAAAAACAAAGACCTTTCATTAATAATTATACCCGAAGGACTCTTACTGTAGGCTTTGTTATTTTTCGCACGTTAACCAAAAGGAAGAAAGCCAAAAAAAAAATTCATCTTAAGTGAATTAAAGTTGATTTATCCTGTTGATTTCTAAACATATAATCATAAGACATCATAGCTGCTTTTATGTGTGATGCTGATTCAAGAAAAATATAATAATAGTATACTGTGAAAAACGTGACTTTTTTCTAAGAATAAAATATTTTAGGCAATTCCCACTGGATGATAATTTAAATTTGGTAATCTTATATTCTACATTTTTAACATTTTATAATTAAATAATTCAATTTAATATGGTTTTTAAAAGACCGAAAAATTATCATCGTTTTCCTTTTTCATAAATCCTTATGGAGTAAGATATTCCTATTCTTATTCGCCGAACCAATATTTTAAATTGTTCATCGCCTTGGGGGGATAATTTAGCAGGGAAGCCAGTATCAAAATCGTCGAAGACATGGTAATGAAAT
This sequence comes from Xylophagus ater, assembly GCA_963422695.1. NCBI lineage: Eukaryota > Metazoa > Arthropoda > Insecta > Diptera > Xylophagidae > Xylophagus > Xylophagus ater. Next base: position 9,535,799 of record OY730478.1, read on the forward strand.
CCGATTAGGAATTAATACTAAAAAAATTAATTTCAGATAATTTAATAAATTGATTTTATTGAACAAAACTTAATATCCGTAATGAAAAGTTTCATCTACGTTGTTGATTTTCAAAGTTAAATAATGTGTAAACATTATTGATTACGAAAATACATTTGCCTTTTTTTCATATTAATAATAAAAATTCTCTGTAATCAATGTTTGCTAAAAAAAAAAAAAAATTTCATGAAAATCAATTGAATTAAATATTCAAAAGACGAAACAAGGATATTAATCAAATTGCATTGTTTTCACCTTGGTTTTAATATGTAAATTGCCTTTAAGTGCTACTACATCATTAAATTGTAGTCAATCAAAAATTTGTCGCAAATTTTCCAAGAAAATCAAATCGATAAAGAAGAATTTTTAATGATAAACCTTTCAAGTATCTACTTATTGAATTTATTCTTTAAGGGGGAATAAAATAAATTATGATTTTTCGTTTATCATTTAAATGAAAACTAATTAATCAAATTAGAAGAAAAATATGAAAATTATTTGACCAACTTAAAACTATAATTATAAGTAAAGAAATTCTAACTGATGTTTGAAAACATCGAAACAGGACTTTAATTGAGATCATAATTTGAAAAATATTTTCATTGATCCGGATTCAAATATATGGTAATCTATTACTTTTTCGATTTTTGTTTTATAACTTCATGGCAGTGTATTTTAAGTGAATTCAAATATCAAACACTCCGACATATTTTCAAACGCGCCTGAAAATAGGTTGTTTATAATTTCTTGATTAAAATTTATACATTTCGCAGAGGTTTTTGGTTTCCTGATATTTTTTTAAGACATGGATTTTTCATTACTCGCCCAAATGGATCCTAGCAAAATATCATATCATAGAATAATTGGGATTATATAGTCAATTTTTGGTATCTTATGGCATTCAAATAGTTCGTGAAAATCAAGCCATTCCAACCATATACATGCAAACATTTTTGAACTGTATTATAGTCCTTCCTACCCACTTTTATAATAAAATCGAATCTTTGAATTTTTAATATATATTTGAAATTTTATTTACATCTCTATCTTATCCTGAAAGAAGCAACAACTACATTCATAATATATTTATTGATTTTTTAGCCAACATATAACTTGAATCCTCCCTGCGAAATAATTTCTATCCAATTCTATATTGAATTAATAATTTATATTAAAATTCATATCTCAAATTTAAATCAAATTAGTCAAAACCGCTTTGAGTTATCTCTGATTAACAACAACACAAACACCTGAATGAAATAATATAAAGTTATTTTCTGCAAAATTTTCATATAATATATAAATTTTCCATGTATTTGATTCATAAGAGTCTCATTATATATGATTTTCATGATCCCCCAGGTCACGGTGTATTCTTGTAAGAAGTTAATATATTTGTACAGCAATTTTTCATTTCTTGTAAATCAACTTACCCTAAAGTATATTTGGTAAATTCTTTTATTCGACTAAAGGTAAAAGCTCTTGATACGGTTTCGGTTCTTCCGCAAAATCTAAAATTATGTATACCTAAGGTATTTTATGTTTTGATATTTTCCATAATTTAAAAAGATATAATAATTTGAAAGAAATTTTTTATTGGGAACAGATTTTTTTGGTTAAGGGATGATTATATAAAAAAATTTTATTAGTATTTGTATCGTCTTTAATATGAAATTATTTCTTTTTAAATTGTACTCAATAAATGTAAAATATCTTCTTTAATAAAATGTAAATTTATGACAAGATAAAGGTTTAAATTTTTGACATTTTTCTCATTATTTGAAGAAACTAGGCTTGTTAATAAATATATTAATATTAATGCAAACACAATAATTTAAAAAGAAATACAAAATATCCATTAAAAATTGAAATTTAAAAAAGGAAAATGTATTATTTTCATAAAATGTCAAATATAATTTAAGGAAGGTAACTAGTTATGAACAATGTTAATATTAATGAAGTAAAATGATATGAATTTTATATCACTTTCGCGTTTCACCTGTCAGGAACTTATTAATATAATTATATGAATAATATAAAAGATCGCGTAATTTTCATTGGTTTCATATTTAGTTAGTATTTTATTATTATAATTTCATTTTTATTTCCTTCTGCTCTTAGAGACCCATCTCTAATTATAAGCACGGTAATTATTTTTTAATGAATCTTCTGGATCACACGTGACACATATTCTTTTAGATAATGGTCATTATTATTTCCATTCCAAGATTTTCGTAAATCATTTATTTTGTTTGCAATTTTCATTTTTATTCAATAAAATAATTCTTTTTTTTGCAAACATCATTATCTAGTTTTAATGACTGATTGGACGATAATGAACATTAAAATCAAAGATGTATCTTCGGTATTAGACACTAAACGAAGAAGTTGTGTTGTGCTTCTGAAATTTAAGAACTGACGGGCTAGCTTGAAGCATATAAGAAAGTAGTATCAAAAGGTTTCTAAGAGCCTACATATTGTAAACTGTTTAGTCGCGAAAGATCTGAAAAATCACTAAAATATGCCAACAAGACCCTTTGTTAGGAACAAAAATAGGAATTAATATTTTCAAATCATAATAAATTTATTGCTTCTCACATAATAAGTACTACAATAATCACTTAATATAAACATAATGGAAAACAATATTTAATATTCCTTTTTGAATTTACATGAAATCACTTCTTGGAATCCAGGACTGACAAGAAGTGGTTCGATATCAAATTTCAGTATTTGGTAAGTTGCCAACTTTTTCCAAATAATTTTAAACTATCGACAGATTGACCTATCTTCAAAATTGTATGAAAATTTAATATTAATATGTATATAATATTGTTTCTATTCTATAATTCTTTCCTTGTTGAATTTTCTCTTACAAAACAGTATAAAACTTTAGTTTTTTACGCTTTTTTTTTGAAAATATTTCTAAAAGATTTTCCATTAATATTTTCATTTCTTAATAATTTGCTTGAATTATGTACAAAATGTTTGAAGATATTCGAAAAACTTCTGGAATTTTAATTTCTTTACATATTGAAAGAGCTTGGAAATTATAAGATATGATTTGTTACGACTTATCTATCTTAAAACATATATATTTAAAATTCTAATGCATAAGATGAAAGTGATAACTTTAAACTCTGTCATTTTCAGTTCTAGTATCAAATATATTATATCTTCAGCTCATATGTAAATTATAATAAAGTTTTCCTTGAAAAAAATTTCTATAACATACCGCATATATAAAATCTACCGATTATAAAGTTTAACTACAATATATGGTTGAAAAGTTCTACCAAAGAAGTTACATAAATGCATATATAAAATAAACCCTTCCCATAAGGATGTCATTTTATGAAAGAAATTTTACTTTCATATACATGAAAAGATATTAAAACACCGAAAGAGGAACCAAAAAAAAAAAATACAAAATACAAAATTGTTAACACTGTGTATCCCACAGGATTTGAAAATGTATATAAGAAATGTATACGAGCACAGAATTGCACAATTTCAAATATAAGACAAGACAAGAATATTTAAATCGAAAGTCTGTTCTGAATTAAATTGTATGTTATGTACATGGGAAACTGATATATATACAAATAAGTATATACATATAGTTAAAGAGCATATAATACACCTTTTTTTGGATGGTATAAAAAACTATGTAAAGTTCTAAATGGGAAATTACAAATTTGTTATTTTGTATAACTTTCAAAATTATATATAAAACAGAAAAACCTCTATAATTGAGGGACTCAAGAGACCAATTAATTTTTCGGCTAAATTAGAAGGTTTCCCTTGAAATTATTAGAAGTCTGCACCTTTTTTTCGGACTAAACTGGAAAATGAATTTCATGTATCCGGAATGCAAATAAACAAATATGTTTCATGTCTAAAATTGAAGAAATTACATGTAGGTAACTCAATTAGTACAAAAAGGAACAAGGCATATCTCCAGAGTATTACTAATTTAAAGGTTGTGCCAATTGAAGAATTTTATACTTTCAAATGTTTTTCGCCCATGGTGTCGGACTTGGGATATTAGAGAGCATTTGTTTTATTTAAAAATTGATACACAGACTATTTAAATGAATATTAAACGATAGAAAATTGAATTAAGGAAGTGTGCATTTATTAAATTAGAATTACTGAATTTTCTAACTTATAAAAACACAATACATATACAAGAGTGCAAACTGTTTAAACAAGAATTATATCATGTTTGGACCTTAGTGTTGCACCAACATCAATTGCAGAGTATTTCAAAATTAAGAAATTTCACTATAAAGTTATATTTTTGTATGAAATTCAAGAACAAATTATGTCGAAACGGTAGAAAGTTCACTAAATTGTTATAGCTTTAAAACACGCAAAAATGTCTATTAACTTTTAAATAGGTCTCTAATTCTTATCGACAATTTATATCCAATTCAACCTTTATAAATTTTACAATAGTTACTATACATAGACCATACCAAGTACAAGTATATCTAGCATATCCACCTTGAAATGATCATGGACACAAAAACTCTACCATGTTTAATTTATCTTCAAAAATTTTCATTTATTTTATATGTATTTAAATATGCAGAGTATACACAATATTGTATGTGTTCAAGGATAATTAACTGGCACTCATCATGAATATATAGAATATGAATTTATTCTATATATTCACATGTATTTAATGTACATGATGAAAATTTTATTATTCAAGAACCAAATAAATCCAAGGATTTACCTGTCTGTAAGCAAATATTTCAAATTCTTGTTAAATTTTGTTCCTTCAGACAATATTCTAATCTAAATAAGATTTATATTTTGGTAATTTATATAACTTAAAATGTTTGGTCCTTTTTTTTTATAAAATGGTATTTTTTGGTTAATAAGAATGAATTTCAAAAATTAATTTATTAATAATAATTGGATTAAAAAATTTGTTAGGCTTAAAAACTGTTTTGAAACGAGAATTAATATTATGGTGACACTTTTTAATCCTGATAATAGATTGATTAAAATATTTGGCATACTCTTCTCTATTCATATAGTATGTGACTAAGATACTTTCCCCATTGTCTCCATAGTCTTAAGTATGAGTTAAAAACTCGCCATGAGAAGACGCACAAGAATAGCTTATGCTATTTTGTCATCAGGATCAAGCTAACCTATGTGATGTCGAAAATCGAATGCACTTGGATTTAGAAGTTGGCCAATATGAAATATAGTCCTCTAAATAGATTCTATTGTAAAGAATTGTATTGTCTAAGGATTTGTGGGTTATCTACCTTTTCGCTTCCTATTTATTGTATTTATAAGATTCTTTATTAAATATTGTAGTAGATTTATACGTCTATAAAAAGGTTCTTCACGGAAAAAAGACCAACCAAAAAATTTCCATATATATAAAAATTATCATTTCAATGTCTGCCTGCTCTTTTATTCCTTTAATATTTCCATGATTTTACAAAGAATAAATAAGTAAATATTTATTAACTTTGAACTAAAATTTAGTCTTTTTTTGTAAACACTTCAAATTAATTCCAAAACAAGTACAACTCCAATAAAAGTCTACATATTTGCATAGTTTGTATATAAACCTCCATTTTAATTGTACATTTTTATTACAATAGAATCAAGTTCACGGGTCTTTTGGCCACAAAAAATTATTCAATTCACTGACTATTTTATACAATATTCCAGAAATATAATAGGAATTCTCTTCTTTATATAACCTTGTTTTGAATTTTCTCGATGCACTGTCTTCAAAGTTATAGTCTTTTGAATTTTCCATGAGGAAAAAAGAAAATCAGTAAGCAAGGATAATAAAAGAAGCGCTGTGTACATGGACTTGTTTTGTTTTTCTAGATTATAATATTTTTATATTGTTCTATGAGAATAAATTTTCACCGAGATGAAAATCTTGTTTTTCTTTTGTTATTTTGACTATTTGTGTATGCACATTTTGAAGCCTTCATTTATCAGAAAAGTATATTATGCTTTGAATTTTATTTGTTTTAAAAAAAAATGTTGATGCAAAATTTTTGTATAAAATTTTATAAACTAAAATCAAGGAAAATAAAAAGGAAATTACTGAAACGTTATAAAATATTTTATGAAACATTTTCAATTAAGCACTTTCTTTTTTTTTGAATATAAAATTTATACAATAGAGTATCGAAAAATTATACTAAAAAGAAAATAAAATTGATGGAAATATTTAAACGCCTAATGGATTTCATTATGACTCGTATTTTTCGGAAAATTTGATGTTAGTTATAGAAAATATTTATAGTATTTTTTGTGAAACGGAAAAAATTTGCTAGGATAGCAAATAAAATGCAACGAAATCGTAATCAATTGGAAAATATTTTCTGGCTCTATAGTTTTTCTAGATTTATCTAAATTGAATCTGATTTCAATAAAAAGAACGAAAAACTTTGATATTCAGCAAATTTTTTACTTGTTTTTGGTGGCAAAATAAAAAGACATTCGAAGGACATAAACAAGGATATTCGATTTGGAATCATTGTCAATTTGTTTCAATTTTCAAGTAAATATTTAGGACAATACCAATTTTGTAAAGGAAAATCAACTCTTCTTAATGTATGAGTTTTAGGTGTGTGTTTGTATACAGACGCCTAAAACTCATACAGCACTTATATTCAAGTTTGAGTGATTAAAACATGTAGTTTAGTTAATAAACAACAAAAACAAATTTATTAAACTAAGTAAAAACAGAATTAACAGTAACTGTAGGACCAATAGTGCTTGAGAAGTTTCCAGTTTAAATCCTAGATTTGACTATTCGCTTTTTTTCTGTTGCCTACAGATATTTCGGATATTGCTTTAATTTATTATTTAAAATCCCTCCTTTTTTATTACAAGGGTGTACATTTGGGTGGAATAGTTTTCCTGGTTCTATTATAGTAAATTCAGATATTATTCGAAATTTGTACATATTTCATGGTTTTACAAAAAATTGAGCTCGCCCAACACTATCTACAATATATTTATGGGCAATTTGGCAGCCACTTCAAGAATCTCTACAGTATAAATATGCAAGGCACTCATGTAAAATTCTATGTAATTGATTTAATTTATTAGTCATTTTCGTAAAGAAAATCGATCTTCAATAACACTTTAAATCGATTTAAAATTTAAATAAAAAAAAAACAACCATACAAAAATACACTTTTTCTGAATATAAAAATAAAATAGGAATATAAAAACGAAAACATTCATTTACAAAGCGTCTTTCATTTTAATTTCATTAACGTAATTGGACGAGTTGGAGTTCTACTCAAAGAAAAACAGAAATTTCACTTTTAAAGTGTATATATTTCTACTTCTTCAGGATCAAAGAACGAACTCATTTCTATTTTCATTTTTGTTATTTTACAACTTTTTCCATATGGTAGACGAAAATAATTCCATTCGTGGAAGATAAGATAAGACAAATTTGCCTATACTACGTTCTATACCCAGTCCCAGTAGTATATAGGTACTATATAGTAGGAGTGTAAAATAGATATTGAATAAGTATCTTATCGTATCTTTTTATTTAGTTTTTTTTTGTTGTTGTGGAATCTTAAACGATTCTCAAGCATCTTCGCCTTTTATTTTCTTTTTCTGTATAGTGAAGAAAAAAATCTTTCCAATTGATATAAGAATGTGTCAACTCTACTCTTAAAGATCATTTTACGATTTTCTTCTATTATTATTATTATTTTCGTCTTTTTTTTCGGGGGTATTTCTTCTTTCACTTTGTATGGAAATCACTTTACCATTTCTATGTATTATAACAAATGAGTCCTATAGAACGATTCATTTAGATTCAATTTTACAAACATATATCTTATACACAACTATGTATAGAATGAAAAGTGATGTCTATTTACATTACATTAGTTATACAATGTTATCATGTTTACGAAAAAATTTAATATGGAAATTGAGATTTTTGCTATTTAAATTGTATATAACAAAATCACATATGAGAAAATTTCGCAAATATCATATACGATAGTTGACGTTCACTTGTTTGGATTATATTTTCCATATATTTAGAGGATATTTAAATTTTCCGGAAATGTACAAATCTAAATGATATTATATAAAGTTGTGGGGAAAAAACAAAACATATGTGTATATACTATTATAGTGGGTCCATCAAGGATAATCATGACTTTGATTTTCAGTCTAAAACGTTATCTATTTTTTCGAAAAATTGTTGGAGTTTAAAATTTCTATTCTTTTTATGAATTTTTTTCTGTTTTTTTTTTTTGTTCTCTGACATCAACTTTAATGAGAAAAGTTTAAAAAGCTAATTTGAGTTTATTATTACTTTGGGAAATGATAAAAGTCTGATAAACAAAACTGATATTATTTTTAATGATATGGAATAAATTGAAATCGTTTATATTTTCATATATGCAATTTACTTAATTATATTGAAAAGTAAGTAATTCAAATAATGCTGTATTTAATGAGAATTCGTTAAAAATTAGATTTTTACAACTAATTTTGTTGTATAATAAATTTTTCGTTAGATTTAGCTTTCCTTAATATAGCCGAACTTTGTTGTTACCTCACTTTAAAACCATGAACATCCGAACTGTATAGACTAAGGAATAAGGTTTGGTAACATTTTTTCGTTACAATTTCCTTTGGTCCCGCCATTAAGGATATATATTTTAAAAATCATTTTATTCGATTATTCAATTTTTATTTCACCACATTTTATTAGAACATTTTAGCTAAAGAAAATCCAAAAACTTCTAATTTGTTAATTCTCCCTTATTTTATGCAAAGTTGTGAAATAATGATTCCTTCAAATGTTAACAATACGGACCAGAGAAAATTTAAAATTTGCAAAATGTGTTATTATTGACCATAAATTGGATGTGTTTGAACGTTATGTTATGCAAAACAGTTACAGGATACATAAACTCTTTCAAATCCTCTTCAAAATTGTCGAATCATTTTTATTGTGAATGAGGTGTATGTGCCTCGAATGTATCTTATTATATAAATCAACAAAAATTGTTAAATTTTTTTAATCACGATGTTTAAAAAATATAAATTAATTAAGGTATACTCGTAAAGTAATTATTACACGCTAAAAGTTTAGGAGATTTCATGCTCTCCAAATTTTCAGAAGGTTATTTTCCAATCCAGTAAACAGTTTCGGAAACATTTTTAAGAAACTTGTTGGATAAAAACTAAATTTATATTTGACTAAGCGTTATTTTTAGTTCATACTTTCTATATGTCGTCATTTAAAAATTCAGGAGTGTGATCCACCCGTTTGGATGCATTTCTACTCCTAGCAAACAGTATCCTGACAAAAGAAGAAGAATATTAAAACTTGTATGCTTAAGTTTGTCATCCATAAGCTAAAAAATGTATAGTACTTTTCTTTTTCGTTTTTAAACAACAGTATTTTCAGGTAACGATAATATTTATATATGTATTTCCCATATGCTGTGGTGTTCAATAAAATCTAACAATTGAGAGCAAGCAATATAAGTTTTGCAATACTCTACTATCAAACTCTCTTAGTGACCTCCTATATTTCTGTGCCATTATCATTTTGAACTTGATTATTACCTTATTCATTATATCCTTATGAAACGGGGACAATTAAAGTGCTATTCACCGTTTAAAATGTTTCTATTCAAAACCAAAAACTTTTCAAAATTCTTATGATATCTTAAAATCGATTTTCAATCTTGAAAAAAAAATGCTATTAAAAACAAATTAAGTACAAAATTTGTGTTGTCTAATGATTTATCTTTATTTAATATCGTAGAAAAAAAAAGGAAATTAATTATTTATAACAAAATATAAATGCATTATCATTGTTAAATGTAAAAACGAATAAATTTAATTTGTAATATTAAAGATAAAAACGAAAAAAAGTTTGAAAATATCCTCCAGATAAAAAGGTAATTAATTTAAAATGTCCTGCAATCAGTCAAATAGATATAAAAAAGGAAAAAATATAAAAATACTTTATTAATATTAAATGGTTGAGGTTAATTATTATATTTTTATATAAAAATAAATTTTATGAACAAATTTAAAATTTTATTTTTATAGTTAAACTCTTATTCAACATTAATTTTTTAATTAACTTGGAAAATCTAGAAAATAAAAAATTTGAATTTGATGGAAAAAAAATACGAAAAGAATACGACCAGGAAATGGAAGCAGAAAACCGTTTACAGATGTAATAAAAACCAGGAAAATATAAATTTCCCATTTTGAACCCTTTTCAATTCTAATATAAAAAGTTTGATATTACCTCATATTTTCTTTTTTTTTTAGTACTTTAACAGGGAATATTGCTTTAAAATGTTGTAGAAAATATATAATAACACTACAGTATGATGTCAGAAGCGGATTCATAATCGTTTAGGAAATGATTTTTATACAAAAGTATGTTACATAAATGATTTATATTGTAAAATGATCCGAAATGATGTATAAAATGTGGTTTACCTTTCATTTGGTTTAAGAAGTTATCGGAAATTAAAAAAATGATCAAATGCCTTGATGGCAATCCATATTCCCTATATATTTCTTACCTAACTCAATTCTTGATGGTACTTATTTTGTACTCTCGTATAGTAAACCAAACGATTGTAAGATGAAAACTGTAGAGATTGGCATATTTTTATATCATAATAAGAGCATATATATAAAACAAGATACGTGATTGCTGATGTGCTTTTCTTTTATTACTACGAGTCCTGGTGTATATGACCAATCTTCTTTGAACTTGTAAAAAATCCTCAACAGATGCCTAAACATTTTTTTTAGGTTAATCGTTTTTATAAATATTTCAGTTTTTTCACGCTGAAATTTTAAAAATAATCTGCCTTTACTGCTAAAGTTGGAGCGAATTTTTGGTTGAATTTTTGAAGATACAATTTTTAAAAATGTTTTAACCAATTTTATGAGAAAAATTTTTCTTTATAATTACCTCGTTATTTTATAGAAACTTTCGTTCTGGGATGAAAGTTTATTTCAAACTTGTACACCTTGTTTAATGGTGTCATATGTCGAAAATTTCACAAAATATCATGTATTTTGGAATTAGACTATGGTAATTTTATTAGTATTAACTGGTCAATCTAATATATGAAAACTAATAGTAAAAACAATGCAATTTGATGGCCAAATCAACAGAGGATGTGATCGATAATTCGAAATGGTGAAAATATTATTGTGTCGCAATAAAAACGAAAGGATAATATTAGTAAATAGGATGTAAAAATCCCATTTTTCTGTATGATATTCTTTTTTTTAATTAAATTCAGAAAAATATTTTCTTCCTGTAGAAAAAGTCAGTATCCTATCCTCAACAAGGGTCTGTGTACCAACATTTTTATGGGAGATTTTTCGAATTTTTCACATTTTCCTTTTTGCCTTGTGTAAAGTGAGAAATGTTCTCTCTTTAACCGATTTAATTTTTCATTGTCTACTTTGTAATAATTTAAGATAATAAATTTCTTTTTTATTCATTTTCGGTAGATTTAAGTTGAACGTTTTTTCTTTTGATATAGGATCAGATTTTGTATTTCGTTTTTTTTTTGTTTTCCTTTTCTTAAAACTGATGTGATATAATCCTTGACAGATATTGGATTGGATATTCTTAATCTGTCAACATAATATAAAGGATATTATTCTTCGGTATAGATAAATAAATATCACTCAAACATCATCAAAGTTAAATCGAATTGACTTTTTGAACCTGTTGCATTCTATTTCTATATAATACCAATAAAAATTGTGTTTACTGAAAGAAAATTCCTTTTTATTTCTTCAGAAAAAAAAGGAGATTTTATGAGGTTTTTTTTTTTATATAGAGATACGGTTTGAAAGGTTCCTTCGTTGCTTTCAAAGATTTTATATTACTTTTTTTTTTGTTTTATATCCAATGACAAGGCCTACATGAGTATCACACTGATAATGTGTCTACAATAAAATCACTTCAACATAATTCAGTGATGTTCTCTGAACATTAAAAATGATAATAATAATAGTAATAAGAGAAATAATATTGTACATGTGAAGAATGGTGTGAATGAACTGTGTTCTCAAGATAAGTACGTAATCTAAAATGTATTTATAAGATAAGAAGTGTATTTAATCAGTCTTTTAATAGAATTGATATTTTTGTGCTATAAAATTACAAGTAATAACAATAATTAAAATGAAAAATATGTCTTCTATATATACAATATAAGTTTATGTCACCTGCGAAAGAAGCTTTGACGAGGTCATATGAGTTTATCAGTAATAATATATAATATTATATTTCTGTGTTCATCCATTCAAGTCAGTATATCAACTGAAAATAGGAACTATATTTTTACTATCAAGAAATCAAATTTTAGGTTCAATAATCCCAGATATGACAGTAATAGAATACGATTGGTATTTTGTTTCATATATCAAATCAACACGGCTAGAAGTGATAAGGATGATTTCTTTCGAAATTCAGATTCATTCATGAGAATAATGTATAGTTACGATTTTGGGTATAAATAAATCCATTTTTGTTTGCTTGTTTCCAATAGAATATGAATAACGTTTTGTGATGGTAAAAAATTTCGACCTCTGGAATTTAAAGGATCTTCATGTTTAGACTTCAAAACATAATTTTCGAAAATGTCTGTTCATCTGTCTCTCAGCCTATCTATCCATCTCTGTATGTCAATAATTAGTTAGGATGATATCTTTCGAAGATGTATTCAACGTAATTGAAATTTGAAGAACTGATCAGTTATTATACTGTCTTATCCAAAGGAAATTAAATATCTGAGTTTATCTTACATTATTACTACAAAATTTTATCCGAAAAGAATATTAAAGGAAATGTTGGTAAATATAATATTATTAATTGCTTTTTTTGGAAATTTAAATAAAAGAAATCATCCTTTCAAGTGTATTGCATTGGCAGTGTATTTTTTGTTTGAATGATTTCATAGTGTATTAAATTCTTATTAACGACATTGTCAATTTCAAACTGTATCTTCAATTTCGATGTAGGACGGTATATGTATATAGAAACTCTATTGCGAATTAATTCGTGGTTTAATTAGAAATATACCTACATCAAAATATATATTTAATTAATTACGATGGATTAATTAATGAGAAAAATGTAATTGCATGCGATATAAAAAAAAATTCTCTTAATTAGATTTTTGTTAATTAAGAAAATGAATGAAAATTCGATTGATATAAGTCTCATACTATAATTTTGATCCACGTTTTATTATCAATTATTATAATCTGGGAAAGATGAGTATAGTGTGCAAAATAATGAACAAAAATAATCATCAAGAAATGTAATATTAGTCCACAAATGTGAATTTAAATTAAGAACAAACACTAAATTCTTTGGAAAATTATTTGAAATATGTGGAATTTATTAAATAATAATAATAATATTCTAATAACAATATATATTATATTTTGTTGTAATAGTGTATAGTTAAATTCTTATATTTGATGTGAAATCCCTGTCCAATTGCTAGGCCTAGACGCTTCAATGGAATAAAATAATTTCAAACACAAATCATGTACCTGTACTTATACAAGAAATTTTGAAGTAATGTTACATTTATCCAGTGTCTTTTTACACATATAAATAGAGAGTGAGAAATACTAACAATCGATTATAATTGCTAGTAATGGTAAAATAATTACAAATTATGTATATTTCCTTGGAAATGTTCTGAAATTCGTAATCTATGCAAGTTGCAATATTGGAACCGGCCTAAATTGAATAGATGTCCATTGTGTGTATACTTAGGTAATTGCAAACCTAACTCTTGAAACAGGATTTCGTTCCTTTATATTATATGGTTATACGGCAACCTAATAAATTACACTCAATCTAATTCTCAGATTTCTATGAAATTCTCTAAAACACATCTTAAATTAATAATTGAAAGCTTAAAATTACACTAGGTGTATCCAAATTCGATTAGATTTCCACCATTTCTAATATACTTCGCTGTCACTTTTAAAAGTGTAGCTCATAATATCCAATAAATAAAATTATATAAAATAAAAAAATAAAAATTTTAAAACAACATTATTTTCGATAAAATCTTCGTAAATCAATAGAAATTTCAAACTGACGACAATTTTAATATATCCCAATAGACAATTCAATTATGCAAAATAGTGGCACAACATCCAACCAAAATACATTGTATCTCATACATCTATTATGTAAATTATGTTATCCATAGATAAATCTTATTTAATATAAATATGGTAAAAACGTAAAATATATACGAAAACATTTATGTCATATGTTCTATCTTAGAAATTCTCTAAGCAACAGGATAATATTTATTATAAAAATTAAATTATAGATAAGAATATTAAAAAACAATTCCTCTTACCTCTCATATAAATATAAGCGGTTCCTCTCATATTTCGGCGTGTCAAAACGATCAAATTCAGTACATTTCCGATTATTCCTAAAGCACATATAACTGGTAAAACAATTCCATATGATAATTCTCGTAAAGCTTCTGTTCGAGGATCTTCACGACTCTGATGTATATATACAGATGGTGTCCACAGTTACCAAAAGTAAAACACAACATAATTATATTCATTTAATAGACACAAAAATTAATTTCATATTACATAATATAGAGAAAAAAAAAGAAGAAAAATTTAATTAACTAAAAGACAAACTGATATAGTATTAAGAACCGAACAAAATAACCGAAAATTGAGTGATAAACTCATAACAAATAATTATTTCATACTATAGTATGTATATTAAAAAGGACAACAACGAGTAATTCTAGAAGAACCTCAAAACGTCTTACTTACCCCATTTGTTGGATTATCATCACCATCATCATCATTCCCTCTGGATAAATTTGCACCCCCCCATATAACTGAACACAAATTGGGGTCCTCCTCGGAAGGATAAAGTCGTGTTATCATAATTTTGTATCCCTGTCTGGTGGCAAGATAAAAAGTTCTTGTTTGGTTTTGAGTTGAAGGGATGATATTATTTTTTTTTAAGGGTTCTGTTTATAAATGAGCTTTGAATATTATATATATATATATATATAGAAAATGATACCCTTTATATATATAGTATGTGGTTTTTTTCTAGATGAATTTATGAATTTTGGAGATAGATTTTATATATATATATTTATATACAGAATTTTGGGTACATAAGTATGGTTAATAAAATACAGCCGCAGGTAATTTTTGTGTGTCCTTATTTATATTACATAGGATGTTTCGAAAAATATGTAACATTTTCATATGAAATGTGGTAGACAAAGCTGTTTATGAGTTTCTATACACATAGTTATAGTAAAAATTACACTTATAAATGGTCTAATTCTCATTTAATTGAAGCCCCTTCTACTAACAAAATGGTGATTAATTTTTCTGTTAATTAGTTTTCGTAAGTTGATTTTATCACTTTCTTTAAAGAACTGAACGATTATTATGTATTTCAGTGAATTCGTATACTTTATATAGAATGGATATTTTAAAGGCGACATTTTTGATAGCAAATTTTGATGAATCTGTAATGAAAGAAAATTTTCTATTTAATAATTAGAAATAATAATTTAAATGTTTAAAACACAAGAAGGAAAAAAAATAAGGATCATTAAATTCTTAATTATCATAAATTATATTTTATTGAATAAATTTTGTGTAATAATTTTATTTTATAGCATCTGTTCTAAATTGTTCATCTAATCTCACCTAAAAATTGAAAATATTTTCTAAAAATTATATTATTGTAGTATGTGCTGTGAATATAACATTGAACTTGTTACTAGGTATTTTTTTTCCTCCATTTTTTGGAGGTGGAGAATAACGAACACTTTCCGCTACATTCATATTTATATCAACATGTTTTATGCATTTAAAACACGAAAAAATGATTGAAAATCTTTTGCTCACTTATATTACGTGCTTACAATATCCTATTGAATGGAATTCCTTTTTTCACAATGAATTGTACATATAGGAACTATAGCGAACAATTTACTCGAATGAATTAAGTGTGTGTGCAATTGTGTGTCAGGTTATGATGTAGAAGAGGAATATATCACTTATAACACAATGTAGGATCCAGTCGACTTCGAATTCTTTAAATATAATCTTTTAAGAAAGATTCCTATTTATTTTTCGGTTTTAGGTGACAACATTCAATAATTCATAAATTGTGATTATCGAATCTAGTTCAAGGCGAAAGAATTTTCAAATTCATATTCGGGATTATGTAATCCATATAAGCGGCTATGAGGAAAATTCTCATAGCTTGTATCATAAATAATGAGTGTGTGTGTATTCAAAATTAATGAATAAGAGATTTTTACATGGTTGAAAAGGATCTGATATATAATCTTTCCTGCATCCATTAGTTAAGGGTTAATATTGATACTTAGATGAAACGTTTTTGTGGGAAAGTATATGATTTTTATTTGAGATGGAATAAAATACTTAAACTTTAATTAAGTAAAGACAAAATATTACCCTAAACACAGTAATTCAAAGTATTAAATACATATGAGTTCAAATAAAGTTCAAGCTTTAGGCATAAAATGAAGTTGAAAGAAACGAAATTTTAACATATGGTCTCTCAAAAGTTTGCGTTGCCAGAAACTAAAGATTCAGCGGAATAGAAACATGTGAAACGATAGAAGAAATTCAAAAACAAATTATGTTCATTCTAGTGCGAATAAACTAAATCAAAGTACACGCTAAATAATAAAAAGAAATGTGATTTATTCATTCGAAATTTATATACAAACATCTCTCTAGTCTGATGCATCTGAATTATTTTCAAATATTATACGTTTTTGATTTCGGAAATATCAGTTTTTAATGGGGAATTTCATTTCTCATACTAAGTACAAACTATGCTTAAAATGAAAACCTAAAATCATTTGATAGCGCTAAAAAATGAGGTCTGGCTTGAAATTAAGGATAATATTTGACAGTACTTCAACTCTATTTTCGACTGTCTTAAAGCATTAATTCGTATAGAAAGAGATCTAGACTATATCCATTATCTTTAGTAAATAATTCAATTGATTCTTATGCATCGTAACTTAAAATAAAGTCAATAATTTCCAAGAATTTACCTCTTCTAAAGTAAATAAAGTATCAATCTTATGGCTACATTTATTTCTGTTATCATTTCTAATATTATATATAAATATATCTTTTATTTTATATCAATGGATTATTAACTTGAAGAAATTTTATGGAAATTGAAGTTGACTTTTTATTATCATTTCAATAAATTTTAAAGAAAACATTTATTTAAATAATTTTCTTCTTCGATGATAGAAAACCCCGAAATAATCCCTTAGCTAAATATTAAGTTAACTGTGTCTTCCTTTTTTCTTTTAAATGGTTTTAAATCCCTTTAATGTGATTGTTGAAAAATGTTAAAAGATGAAATTTTAGCTTTACCAAATTTAGTACCACTTAATAGCATCAATTCTCCAAAAGGTCTTTCATATTTTAACAAAAATTATGTCCATTAAGGAAGATATTTGAATGAAAAATAAAAATGTAATAAAAATTTTGGTTGTGATTTTGGTATAATCGGGAAATTCTTTGATATAATCTTAAATAATAATTTTATTATGTATATTTCTAGGATATTCACATAGAATTTGGTAATTTATTTCTACAAAATATTTATTACTTAAAATTTTTGGGTAGTAGCAATTTAATAATATTTAATAATAATATGGAAATCATAAAACGTGATTTTCTTCTCTAGATAATCGATATTCCATGAACGTGTTTGAAATCAACCACTTGAATGTCCAGTGTCCATAGAACTTTAAAAAAAATATAAAGTTTCTCAAATATATATATATATACTAACTAAAATGGGGCAATAGTATAAAAGAGCAGTGTAATTCTTTAGATTGAGTATATAGTGTAAAGGGAATTGAATCTATCCATGACGTGAGTGTGTGTGACTAAAGGACAATCAGATTTGTTAGTCCACATTGTTGAATTGTGGAAACAAAATAGGAATAACTAAAATGATAGAATCTCAAAAAAATCACGAATAAAAATCAGAGCACGCTTGACAACCGGACTCACAATTTTTGTGGTATATATGAATGATTGGGAATCATCTTCAACAAAATAATAAGTATACATGAAGGACATTTGTTGAATGCTGATGTTCAAGATACTTCTTTCGAATATATTTTTCCCATTTTCAGAGTGTGTATTATGTTTCGTTCTATATATATCTCCATTGTAAAGTCTTTTATATCAAGTCCCAGAAATATCATCAGTGTCTAGACGAAACGAGCATTATATATATATGTGAACGTCACATTTATTCTTATAAAACGATCAACTATATATTCCCATGATGAACAAAATAAAATATTATAATATATAATACATGTGTGCCGAATAACTAGAGCTTAAAAAGTTTATTCTAAATTCAAAATTTTTGAATATGGTCATTGAATTAATTTAATATTCAGTTGAAAAATTTTGACGAAAACAAAACTTGTTGGTATATAATTTAGTATTTAAATTTATTCTCACTTTTAAGTGAAACAAAGTTAATGAAAGCTAACACAGCTTCACTTCTTTATGAGAATTATTAAAAAAAAAATATGTATATAAAAAAATATTTACTTAAATAAAGTAGAAAAGTTGTGAAAATTTATGTTTCTAATCAAATTGATTTACATATTATATTATCAATTTAAAATTTTAATTCTATTATGTTCTTCCAAAAAATCATCAAACTAACAAGGACTATGAATTTTTAGGAAATCTCGGTTAGGTTTTACAAATCGGAACAATAAAACTCAGTAATCGACAATCGATATAAATTAAAATATATTATTAACTATTGGGTGATTTAAATAATTTCGAGTGTTGCCGAGGAAGTGGCGTTAGTGAAATTATTTCCAGATTGTTTGTTATAAAAGCTTATGTACATTAATACTTTTATATTAATATTTAATATTTAGTATATGGCATTTAATTACGTATTTAATTAACATATCGTAATAAAAAGTATTTACGGGAAACGCTTTTAGCTTTAATCTCTCTCTTGATTGTGAAAGCTTATGGTAAACTTGCCATACCAAAAAAACGCAATAATTAATGTTTATTATTACCCGCAACAATTAAACAATTTGAAGCGGGTGTTGAAAGAAAAGTGGTCAGAATATGGAAAAAGACATTTGAGACACCTCATCAGACATTGCACCTGATTATTACTTATTGTAATCGATGCAGAATGGTCTCTGAACTGAATATCAAACATATGAACATATCAAAATTGCCGGAAACAAGAAAAATCCATTTGTTTCCCGAAAGATAGGCGAAAGTTATAGTTAATGATGGACAATAGTTTAAAAAATAAACTTGTCTTTTCTATCAAAAAACAATCACTCCAAATTAATACAAGTACCCAATATATTCAATATCTGCGTTTGTTACCTCAGCTGTTTGATTGAGCTTTGACAATTAAATCATCAGAAAGTACTGGCGTCTTAAAAATTTAAAATTGACTTTAAATAAGAAATAACAATTAAGTAAACTGTTCTAATTTAATTTTTATTTTAAAAAAAATAACATATAAAAACGCATTACTTAATGGAAGTCTGAACTTCAATAATAAGTTAACTAAGACGTTCAAGAATTATGATAAAAGTGTTAGAATTAAAATTATTGCCTACAATAAAAAAAAAATTATCAACATGTTTTAATTAACCTATTTTGAGAAAATAGCATATATTGTATTTCCTTGAAAATTCAACATAAATAATATTATCTAATAAATGAAAACAAGTAAATCGTAATTAATTCCTTTAGCTAAATTTCTAAATTTTCGTTATTTATCACAAAATTGAAAATTACCATAAATAAAATATATATCATTTTAATTGAACCGTATTTAATAAATACTTATTATTATTTAAATCTAAAAATTCTAATCGAAATTGAAAATTCCATTAAAATATCTAAATCAAAATCTTTAGAATTTGAATTTGTGTAAAATCATTTCCTCGAATTTCTTAATAAAATATTTTAATGACAATAAGTTTATGGTATATCAAGAATAAATTACAAAACAAAGAATTTAATTGAATTTATCAAGCAATTAAATTCTGATTGCGTAGGTAGAACCGTAACATATGTGAACCGAAACAATTTAACCTATTTTAAATGAAATAATTTTTATATTTGTTTGTAATTTAGTAAAAAATCGGATTTAAATGTTTTTTTTGTTGAAGTAATAGGAAAATTGTTCTAACATGATTCTAACAAATAAAGTCAACCACAAAAACGTGTTGAAACTTTAAATTATAATACGAGTACTTTATATCACACAGGTAGCAAGAGAAAAAGAAAAGTTTTCCCGCAATTCAGTTAAGGAAAAAGTTAAATCAAAATTGAAAAAATTTCAATTTAAACTTTAAACTACATAGTTAAGTACTTTCTTTTATACATAGAAAAAAAAAAAGAAATAACACGACAATATTTACATTATTATTTCATAAAGTGTTTAAAGTTTAAACTTTCTATTATGACAAGAAAATGTTCTCTTGATTAAATATTATTCGATTAAGAAAAAAGATGAAAAGTTAAATAAGTAGAAAAATAATTATTAGCCATAATAAACTCTTTGATAAGAAATTCTGCAAATGAAGTTCTAATCTAAAGACATGACTAGGCCGTGACTTTTTTTCAAAAAATCATTATTGACTTACTTGTTAATCCAAGGGGTTACACGGTTCTAATTCTAAATACAGGGTCCGACAAAAGATTGATAGGCATTTATAATACAATAGAAAAGATTATGTATTCCTTGTTTCTATTCTAAATGTATTTCAAATAAGGACGACAATAAGTGGTCAGAAATTTTTGAATTATACTTTAAAACTCATCCATCATTACAGCAATGCCATCCAATGTTATATATGTATCGCAATCTCGTAAATTTGATATAATTTCAGAGAAAAAATACCTACAAATGTTATCTTCTAGGATTATTTAAATGAAAACTATACATACAACCGTGGACAAAAAGTAATGAGACTGTATTTTTAACAAAAAATTGTTCACAATTACAAAAGATGCTAACATTTTTAAACTAACAAAGTAAATATCATGACATTTCTATTAGCTGTTCACAATGACATAGTCATATCAATCTATAAAATAAATATACATATTGATATTTTTGAAAATACAGTCTCATTCCTTTTTGTCCATAGTAGTATATAAGCTGGAAGTCCCTCTCTATATCGCCGTGTTGATAGAACAAAATTATACTATACAGAGAAATTAACCGCGGTATCATAACCAACATTATATTAAAAGGGCATTCATATTCATATAGAACTACGTTCGATACACTTTATATGCGTATCGCAGTTCTACATTAAACACTAATAATATTGTTATAAAATTGGATTAACAAGCTCTGGTGCCCATACAAACGATCAGATATGAACATCGTCTCCGATTACTCAATTAGAACTAATCTCCGCTAAATTTTCGACCTCCGCTATCACCAGAGCTAGCTCCCTCCTCTTCTTTTAGAGGAACAACATACCTTCGATCCTGGCCTATATGTATGAGATTGGTATTTATCTTTTGAACATGATCTTTTCGTTCTACATTCATAAGATTTAATAATGTTAGTAACAATTTATTATCATTATTATTTTCCACATTACTTTTGTTGAACTTTATATAATACTTTTTGAATCATTATAGTTACACCACTGGACTCCGAAAGTCTTAATTATTTTTATTTTTATTCTGAAGGATGAGAATTTGTAGGAATTGAAAATCGTCCAGAGTATTGAATGATGCTGTTCGAATACTACATGATAAGGTCTAGACTGGATTTAATCATGAACTGTGAACTAAAACACGATTTCGCTTCTATAAAATTGCGAAAGAACATGAATGTCCTGCGTTCAAAGTAAACATTATTTAGAATTACGTACATTTCCTACTTCGTATATATTTCGTTACTATCGTCGTCTAGTCTATTTGTGTGGGCGGTATGGTTTTTTTTTTATAGAAGTGTTAAATAGTCCTAGTTTGATAAAGGATATTTTTTTGAAGCATAAACAAATAAATTTCGATTCTATTTTATTCGTTGGAAAATTTTCTTTATATATCTAATCGTTCGGGAATGGTTTTTATGTAATTCATTATTTTTTTTTTTAGATTAGTTAATTGCTTAGAAATGATTTCATTCATCATAAATTCATTTATGCTTCATTTATTCCATTTTAATAGAATTTTTGAATATATTTTAGACTTTTATTTTTTTAGATTCTTTTAAAGGAATTTATAAGATATTTCTGTTCCAAGAAAATATACTATAGGAACCACAAAATTAATGCAAATTTTTAAAATGAGATTTTAGGAAATGTTTAATGCTTTTGTGTCTGGATAATAATTATAGCTTTCCAATTTACTAGCGTTTTATTAAACAAAAGTTTAATTCTTTAACATTTAAACTCTTTAAGAATATGCTAAACAATTTTCTTTGTAGTTCTCATATTAAAGGCTAAGAAAGTATTTAAGAAATGAACTTTTTCTTATTATACAAAGTTTTAAAACTTCTTAAAAGATTTTTCAATTTCCATTTCTCAACTGAATACAACTGAAACATACAAATTAACTTAATAAAGTCCTGATATAAAACATGCCATAGGTTAGATTATTATATTCTTGTTTTTCCCCAAAATTAATTCTTTTCTGTAGAAAGCCTATTAACAAATAAAAGAAAAACAGCCACAGAATTATTCCCATGATAGTGAGTGACCTATAATGGAATTTATTTAAACCCTTCTTTTGGTCATGGTCAAATTGAAATCTCCGCCTCCTCGCGGAGTACAATTTCAGGTTCCTGAAATTTGTGTAGCGTAAATTTTGTATTTTATTGCGTAGTCTCTGTGGTATCCCTAATAAACCCTGTAAACTTTTCAAAGGATCAATATGATGTAATTTAAACAGATATTTTACGCACGACATTATATTAAATGAATAAAGTGGTTTTCGTTAATCGTACATAATTTATAATCAAAATTTTCAGTTGACCCAAAAACTTTTCGAAATCCTTTAACATTCAATGTGAGTTCCTTTTAAGAAAATATATATTTTTTTCTTTGAATTTTGACCGTAAACAGAGTGTTTTCCTAACTAATTCAAAAGTACTATTTTATTATTTTAATGTAATTTTGGTAATAACAAAATTTGAAGCAGACATTTTTTTTTTGGTTTAAATAACTACTTATTATTGTTTCCAAAATAAATTGTGTATTGTTCAACAAATACACCTTTTATTTACTAGTTTCAAATATATGTATTTAATTATTATCATTTAATTTTAAATAATACTATATTTTCCTTTGTATTTATAAATAATTTTAATTATAATATTTGGCGAACATTCTTTTCCCCGAAAAGTAAATATTATATTTTGAAAGTTTCCATTAAAATTAATTAAATCGGTATAAAACAGGATGTGTTTTCAAGGCAACTGTTATTTAAAATATTTTCATAATCGAGCCTGATACTCGCCAGTTATTTGTAACAAGGGTCTAAACCATTACCACCATACTAAACCCTTTTTTTAGGCTCTTCATTTGAATATCTATAATATCATTCAAATAATACAACATGTATTTGCAATTTTTGTAAACCATTCAATACCGATTATTTTTACTAAACGCCTAAAAATCCTTTTTGCAACTTTAAGAATCAAAATTCTAAAAATATTTTAAACATTTATTCCAAAAATTCCCTTAAAAAAACATCTCTCAATCAATCAATCCAAATCATTGAAATCAAATTATGTCTTGATTTACATGCAACCGGTGTGAAAAATTTCCTTTTTGTTCAAAGGCAATACTTAACCTGGATTTGTGTTTTATGTTTTTCCCTTTTTTTTTTGGAAAGTATATATGTAAAGCTTTTTTTTCATATCAGTACACAAAAACATGTTCATGAAATATTTTCACACCACAGATTTTCTTTAAATAAATTCGAATAATATTTTTGTTTTTAGGTAGTACCTTATTTTATGATTTTTTCGGATTTAGTCAGAAAATTTGTAAAGCAATTTCGTTTAAATTATTTCCATATGTTGACTACTTAAATAGGCAAAAATGTGTTAAATTTCAGTAAAATCAGTCGAACGATTGTGGAGAAAGAAATGGTCCTAGGAGTAAATAATCCCGTTCATAAAGTTTTTCTGATCTACTTAAAAATGTAATATACCGATTTGAATAAAATTTTCAGAATAGTTTTATGATAACAGGGCTTAGGCTATCTGCGAATTAGAGCAAATTTAAAAAGGAAGAAACAAAGTTATGCAGAAATTTATTATTTTTGGCGGTTTTTTGCCCCATTTCCACCATAGGAGGCATCAAAAAATTATATACTACAAGTATATATTCCGATTTTCAGTTACTATTTATTTTTGAAGAGCTTTTAAAAAAAAAAAACATATGAAAATTTTTTGTCATTGTTAAAACAAAAGTTATTTTTATTTTCACTTATCCTAAAGCTTTCTTTAAACCCATCCGAAAATAGAATAATTGAAGAAAATAAAAAAAGGGAAATAAAGCTAATTTTAGGAGAGAATAAAAAATAACCGAAAATTATTTTCCAGCCCATTGGCAAAGAAATTTTTAAAGAGTTCTAAGAAGAAAAAAAAAGGATCGTTAAAGTAAGAATAACAGACTTCGTTAGATATCTAGTAGTATATTATACTATTTTCACCATGCCCCCAAAAAAATTTCCCATTTTCCGTTTGTTTTTCTATTTTCAGTTATGTATTTTTAAACATGAATTGGCGAAAAGTGAAAAAATAAAATTTTATTTTATTTATATTTTCAAATATATAAAATAACAATATAATTAGCATACGATAATTTAAGACATACCGACTTATGTTTATGTTTTAACAAAAAAAAGGGATTTAAAATAAATATGCAAGATTTCCTTTTCTCCTTCTATGTTTTTAATCCATCGTTGACCTATTTCTATAATATTCGAAAAATAGCAGAGAGTAACAATATTTTACTAATTTTTTTTTGTTTTAAAAATACGCGTATATCGAAATTCCAGAGTGTATTACTCGAGAGATTGTTTGTTCTATGAACATCATTTTTTTTTGTTTGTTTGTTTGTTCTTTTAATCACTTTTTTTTAAATATTAAATTTTTAATTATCATAATTTTTTTTTGTACAAAATTTAATCACTATCAAATATCATCATTATTACATTTTTTTTTATTTATATCAAAAAATTCACTTCAAAATTCACTTTGCACTTTTTTCACGTTCTTATTGATTTCATCTTAAGTGGACTTTCAAGTCCTTTTTAAGTAAAACTATCACCAAACTAGCATCATCAGCACATTTCATTTTGTCTCTTATCTTTATATATATACAAATTTACGTGTATATATATATTTTATATTTCCTTTTCTGATGCTGTAATCAAAAATAATGGTGTTAAAATGATAAGAAATTTCTTTCCTATTTCTTCGACCCCAACATAATTTTATTTTCTTAAACAATAAAGAAACTACTAAGTACCACAGTAATACTTGTTCAACCGTTAACAATCTTAATTTAAATCAACCACCAAAAAAAATAAAATATCATAGCATCGTTTATTATTAGTATATTTTCACACAAAATATCGTTAAACACTTTATAAAAAAATTAAAAGGATATTAAGTGTTAGAGAAAGATTTCTTTTTTATATGTCCTTTTAAGAATCTAATAAGCTTCTAACCATCTCGAGTTCAGCGGACTGACTGACTACTGGTTGACTGAAATCAACAGAAACCACCTCGATGCCGTTAACATCATCAACGGTAGAAGTTCTTCGACTTCAAAGTTGGTTTTCAGTTTTATAGAATACAGAAATAAAGTTCAAATCATTTTCACGATATACACAAAATTGTTGAGTGGTATTCAGGGTGAAATTCGCATTTGCGTATATAGAATGGGGGATGAAATATTTCATAGAAAAGCGTTTGTTTGTTGATTTCATGAAAAAGCTTCTATATAATACTATGAAAAACAAAAGCAAAAAAA
The DNA here is from genome assembly GCA_963422695.1 of Xylophagus ater. Taxonomy (NCBI): domain Eukaryota; kingdom Metazoa; phylum Arthropoda; class Insecta; order Diptera; family Xylophagidae; genus Xylophagus; species Xylophagus ater. The sequence goes on from OY730478.1 coordinate 9,562,000, forward strand.
TGAAAGGATATATCTATTACTATATATTTTGATGGTGATTTCATAAATGGAAGCTTTTCGATGCGTTCGTATTTCATTCTTTTTCTTTATGGTGTTCGTAAATAATAATGTAAAGTGTACATTATTTCAATGATGTTATCTCCACTTTCACTTATAAAAAAATGTATTTCCATCTAATCGGAATTTCTGTTATTTCCAATCCACCCATTTTTAGTTGCAGTCACTTGCAGTACTTAGTATCATGGGAAAAAGCTTTAAGGCGCCAATATTATTATAGATGTTGGAAAAATTTCAATGCCTTTTCTTTAAATAAATACTTCCTCTGTTCAGAAATGAATGATCGATTTGAATTTTTTTGTTGTAAATAAATAAGTGTCCGTTTTCTCAAAAATTATGTATTTCACATAAAAAAATGTTAATTAAGATTGTCACAATTTTTTCTGATGCTTTGAATTTATTGGCAACAATTTCGATTGAGCCATACCTTAACTTGCCCTTGCTGCTGACTTCTAACAATGAAATGATAGAGAGATTGGCGAGTGTATGGAGTCAAATAAGGTTTCTTCGCAGCATTTGCAACCAAAATATTGTTTTTATTGTCCATATTTGGGGAAAATCTGAGTTTACAATTTTTCATTAAAAAAACACTGTTTTTAATGTAACACCTTTATTTTACAGATGTAATATTTACTTGTCAGTAATCATGGGATGCTTTTGTTAATTTTTCAGAAAATTCCAAGTCGGGCACTTATTTTTGAATGGACGAAGGAAAATCACTGTTAGTAGAGGAATTCCATCACATAGAAAAATTTTACTCCTACGATTTTTTGGTTAATTTCAATTATAGAAAAGAAATGGTCATGGTAGAGAATGTCTTTAGTGTAATTTTATTTATTATATGGTATGAAAAATGAATAAATAAAAATGAAACAGAAATTAACTAACAAATATTGTGTGGTGTCCATTTTTACACACACATTCATTTTAATCTAAACCGCCTTTCATGGTTTACTATGCTATGCTAAACAATAACCATAAGAATCATTTCGTAATATACTATATTCTGCTACTTTTTTGTTGCTACAAAGATTTCCTACAGATTATTGTAAATTCTAGAGTGAAAAAAAATGGCGAAAGTAATAGAGGAAAACAATTAATCAATCTTCCTATTATATACTATCTAGACAGATTTATTATCCTGTGATTATTGTGCCTTTAGAATAATTGAAAGTGGTTAAAGCCTTACTCCATCTTATTGTATTATTCAATCTCGATGATCAAACCACAACAGTAAAATGTTGTAATATAATTCATGTCATTTGATTAATTATCTTTATAGTGTTTTAATTAAACAACAACAGCAAAAAAACTAAGTACATAAATTCTCGTATGTCTACAATTAGATTTAATTCTGGTAATGTTTTTACATATACAAAAGTATGTAATCTTAAGATGCATTTTTTGATTATAATTTACGTATATATGAGATTGCAGTCTAGTCATATATTATTAAGTTCTAGAAAAACAATAAATACAGTTCAAAGAACTTCAACTTGGTTACAATATTAAAAGCTATATATAAAATCATATTATAATATCCATTTCAGTTTTTGTAACATTAACAAAAGGAATTTTCAAAATACATTGTATACAAAATGAAAATTATATTTGTTGTTCGGTTAGTCTTTTTTTTATAAGGTTTCATATATTGCTGAAGCCTTAGATAATTACCCAGTCTCAGTATCCTAAGATCCTTTTCCATTTTTCTTTTCAGCTTTCTTATTGATGCATGTTCTATGACCGACTAAGATGACATGAAATTGATGAAGAATATGTTTGAAAAATTTAATTAAGAAAATAGAAAATAATAACAAAAATTATCGTTTATAATTAATTATCATCAATTATACTATACTATGTAAGTATTATCAGTTACTTAACACCCGTCAAAGTTCGCTGAACAACTTAATATTTTCTCAGTTTATCTGACTTCTAATTTAAATGAACGAGATTAATAAAATTCAATAAATCTACATCAATAATTCATTTGTGATTAAAATCTGTTTGCTGAAATCAATTTAAAGCTAATTATTCTGAAATATATTTCATCATAAATAATCAATTTTCTTAAAAAATTTTTGATTTTAAATTAAAAATAAACACAATTTAAGAATTTCAAGAAAAAAAATCCATCTATTTAATTTTATATTTATTTAAAACTCATGTATTTTATGAATTTCCCAAAAGACTTAGATGATCTTTATTTTTCGTGCCACCAAAACATCAGACCCGAAGGATTCACAGAAAAACAAATTGGAAAATTTTAATGAATGTGAAATTAAAATTTCGTTTTTCCTTTCATTTTAAATCTAAAGGGATATCTGCTTTTTTTTCTTTTTTGACTATTAAAATGGACAATATTTTTCTGCTTTTTATATTATTCCTTTAGACAAGATTATTTAGGATTTTGTTCACCAAACAAGAATAAACGAAATATCTTCTTAATGTGATATATTGATAAATGATTAAATTCTTAGATTTAACATAGCTATACATGGATTATCATTATTTTAGTTATAGATAATATACTATCATTATTAATGATATAAAGACATAGAGGAAGAGAGAGCGCGCGTATTGTTTTGCACGAAGATATGTCCTTCAATATTATATTTTCTAACTTTCTGAATAATTCCATCTCCATGATACGAATGATACCTTTACATCCATTTATCGAATGTCAATTATAATCAAATCAACATGATGTAAACTTGTTCTATGAACTAGAAAGAAAGTCATCATTAATATAAGATATTCTTTTCTTTTTGTTTTTACATCTGTGCTAAATTCAAAAATTTTCGGATTTCTAAACAGTTAGACATAACTAAGGTAACCATCATATTAGGAACTACCCTAATAGTATTATTAGTCACTGGCACGTTGCTGTCACTATTGGTGATATGTGAATAAGTAGCTGGCACGTAGCGGATACTGAAAATGTTGTTTGGGTAAACACTTATCGAGTGATTATAATAGAAAAATAGTATTCTTAAAGATTTGATAATTATTTTTATTATTTAATTTTATTTGATTATGAAGTCTGTAACACATTTCCCATTTGAAGCAAATGTACTACAGTTTTGAAATAAACAGGATTAGGTAATTTGACTGAAATTTACTGAAGATCCGAACAAAATTGTTCATGTTTCATATTTTCGAGAACTTACTTAAAATATATTTTTTCGCAATTTATTGTACGAATAAATTATAGAATATATATGCTAAAATATTGGATCTAAGAAACAACGTTTTATAGACAAGTGGGCCCAATACACAGAGTTTTTACTGTATATAAATATTGTATGAATATCATGAAAACATAGCGTGCACATTATATATCTCAAGAGATCTACGCGAGTAAGCTATAACCTAAAATAGTTCATAAATTATTAAGTAGTTATCCTTCCGTGAAACGAGGATATGTCATATTGCATTTCATCAAATTGAATCGATTTTAAGAACAAGATATTCGTTTTATTCAATTTTATACTTGAGATTTTTCTCGGTTTATTCTTCTTACTTGTGATCTCTTGTTGGGAATTATCAATTCTATAATCTTTATTATATATGAAATAACTTTGGAAATATTCCATAGAAAATCTATAATTTGTTTTTTTTTTGCTGGAGTAAGTGTGTCAATCATTTCACAAAAAAAAATAAAATAAAATAATATAGCATAAACGAGGTTGATTTTTCATCTATTTTTATATTTATTTTTCTAGAGAGAACCTACCACCTTTTCATAAAGATACTATACTATGTGTTTTTTTCCACTATAGTCATTCATTTTATTTAATACCATTAACATATATCCACATATATAGTATATATTTTTTTTATTTGGGTGTCCCAAAAATGTCACAACATCCATATTACAACGAAAATATTTCCTTAATATACAAATCTATATAGAGATGATCATATATACATGTACATGTCCTCGACGAAGAGGTGTTTTGCATATGACACTTAGTGACTGTTCCAATTTCATATTCGTTTCGAAGACTACCGGCTGTTGATACATGTTTCCACAAAAAAGAAACCTTCCTATGTGGATATATATGGTGTGGTGATATGATAAATTATAATAAAGCTTTCTCAAACAAAAAATTAATCAGAAAACTTTTCTTTTTCTTGTTCTTCGATATTTAGGATCCTTGAAATTAAAGAGTTTTATTATATTTAAAAAAAATTTCCCATAAACTTTCATGTTTATAGATAGCTTTCTGGTAAATTTAAATAATTTTTTATGGTTTTGTAACAATTTTGGAGAATATTTTCTTGGTTTAAATTAAGATAATTGTCTGACCTAATTCAAAACCTAAAGAACTCAAGATATATACCTAAAGAAACAATCCTTTTTGGCTAAACGAAAAGAAAAAAAAAACGTACACAAAAGTATTTCATTTTAAAAAAAAAAAATATATGAAAGCATTTCTTAAAGGATATTATTTTTGTACAAAAGACATTTTTCTCTTGAGACTAACCATGTTCCATATTCACCAAAAAATAAGAAAAAAAATAAATAGAAGAAAATATACAAAAGATATAGTGACATTTTTAGGTCATTACTAACAAAAACTTGGTCATATCTTTCAGAATTTATACTTCTGTAAGATTTTCTTCTTAACAAAAATGTCTTATTCAATAAAATTTTACACTTCTCCAAAAAAAAAAAGATTTCGAATTCATAAAGGATTGAATTATTTAATATTCCCTAAAGAACTTTAATATGAACTTTATATAGGAACATCATTTTGTTATAGTTTCATTTCAACACAATATTTTAGACATCTACTTACGAGATACTTCTATAGTAATTAGTTAGAAAACGGATAAGTTTATAAACCAAGGTTCTTAAGATATTATGTGAAATTTTAATCGCCTATTTTAATACACTTCTCTTTTCAAGAAATTACTTCAGAGATAATTTATCTACTATTCTAATATTCTTGACCTCAATTCCTTAAGAGTTATTCTTTTATTTTTCTTCTAGTTATTTTAAGGATACACATTAGTTATGAAGGTACTCGAATTTAATAACGCGAAGGCGTATTTAAATCGTTTCAATGTAAATAATTTCAGTATATACTATTCATTTCAAGAAGACACTTAATGTCTTTCTTTTAATTTGAATATTATAAATTTTCATTAAATTGAATTTTAAACTAGTTAAAGTTGGTACTTGATTTAATGAAAATAAAATGCAACGCTTTTTTATCCAAGCTAATTCGTGTCGTAAGAATTGTTTTGCATTCATTTAGGTTAATCTTTAATTCAGTTTCGTTTCATTTTTTTTACGATTTAAAAAAAAAAGAAAAGAATATATAATACAAGAACTATAAAATGTCTGGAAACCTTTTAGAAAAGAAAATTCTTGTATTTAGAGACGTCTGGAAGTAATTTACTTTTATACAGATTTATATTATTCTTAATCCAAAGACACGTCCTAATGGGGTATACTTGACGTAAAGATGTAAAAATCTGTTACACTTTAGTACGGATTTTTAGACCGTACACTTTTTTTTTTTTAAAAAAAGGTAGGTTGTTATGTTTGCTTAATTAAAAAATTGAAGTAAATTTTTTAAAGAGCTTTTATTAAGGCATCTTATTTTAAAAATTTTGTTCAAGTAACTTAAAGACATACATTTTATGATTGAATATAATAAAGTTGAAGATTTTTTAAGTAATTTTTGATAGATCTGAAGTTCAATCAAATTTTCATTAAGTTTAATGTAAAAAGTTTTTATAAAAATTCAATATAAAAATTTGTTTTTATTCCTTTTATATTGATTTAAGTAGAGTTCTACGTTTAATACATTACCAGATGAGGTCCTCATTTTTTACATGGGATCCATACAATATCTTTCTTCCCACAGAATTAGATAATAAGAGACATGGACAATTCTTTGATCAATATAAATTTTTTCGTTTTTATCTTATCATAATGGAAGCAAACATTCTTCCAGTATTGTATTTTTTTGATGTTTCAATGGAATCTTTTTCGTGAAACTGCATTTTTACTAATTAGCTTGAAATTTTCTCACGTATCTATTGAAGAATTTCCCATAGAATGGAGTTAACTAATTATCCTGCTACTCGATTACAGAAAATGAACAAAAGAATGCTCTTTTCTAATTCCATACAAACTGAGTAAAATAATTTTAAATAAAATAAATCAATCATTGGAGTTTCTGGGAAATCAATTTTTTATGAAATCGATTTAAAAGTAATTTGAATATTTTATATTATACAACATAAATCAAAAAAAGAAAAAAATTGCTCAATAAATTCATCTCGGCGAATCAAAAGAACATTAACAATATTATCATTATACTATTTCGATTCAACTGAGTAACAATTTATCAATTCGAACAGGATGTTCAAGATAAAACAAACATAGAGATCGATTATTCTATCAAGGAAGTACTTCATTACACATGTATCCAATGTTATGCTACTAAAATATAACGTTAAAAAAGAAAACATGAGTTTTTATCATGAAATCCCTCCTCGACATTGGATGACATTTTATATTGTTTGTTTTCTGATGCGAAAAACAACTTTTCATATAGAATACTTGTGCAACGATATGTCAACCATGACCCCATTCAACCTATATTGGACCATTTCTTTTTGATACAATACAAATGAAATTTAGTTAGTAAACATTTGCACCATGAAAGATAGGTGTTTTCCATATAAGTAATCTTTAGAAAGTATAATCTTTATTGCAAAAAAAAAAAAAAAAAAACAATATACTAAATTGGAATAGCAGCAGGTATTTGTAACTTGCAAATGCTTGCTATACAGTCCTTTATTTTGAAGCGAATACAGGATTTAGAAAGCATTGTTTAAAGTTTATCCAAAATACTCTAATGTAAATTTTCAAATGGGTAAATGTAAATATTTACATATATACATAGCTGTTTGGCAATTAAATCCTTTTTAAAAGATCAATTGTAATGGGGTTCACAAATTACAATTACCTAAAATGTGTACTCATTTTCGTGTTAAAATACAATTAAAATAAATGAATTCAAAAAGTTGAATAATATAATTTTGAAATTTATTATATTAAAGATTTTCCGAATTAATATTCCCATTTGTATGAATATTTGTTTTAGGAAATTTTCGATTAATTTAAGAGGAAATTTGAAAAAATTACACTCTTGGGTGTGAATTAGATTTTTGATATTTAGTGAAATTATAGAAGGAAATGTATATTCGTTTTTAAGTTTGAAAAATTAATATGATTTTAAAAGAAATTAAAAGGGAATTCAGTTTTAAACGTGAAAGGTCTCTTGTATAAGACTTGTTCTCATCAATTATTATTAGACTAAATGAAACCTTCTAAATTGTGAACATAATAATAATTCATTTCAAATTCAGAAAGTTTTAAAATATTTCTCAATGAGCTTACAAATCATTATCATCTTCAAACAAATGATGTGATACTTCGTGCTTGTCCAAAATACTAACGATAGTTACTATTTTTAATAAAAGGATGCCAATATATAAGAACTATTTGGAATATTTTAATTGTAATCATTACTACCATTAATTACTTTATTAATTGTAAATGCCTAAAGACAGTCGAGACAACCTTTGAAAGTTTTCTGATAGATGGGCATATATAAGTCCTATAAACTATGTAAACTGAATGCCAAATTTTTAAGAAAGAAACATATACTCGATTTAAAACTATTTCAGTTTCAAGATTCCACAAGCATCAGTTTTTGTTGGATAAGGGTTTATCCTAAAAATTAATTCATGTTCTAAACTGAACATAATTTTCTATGTAGAATTTTTATAATATTCCAATGTTAGTTGTGATATCTGTTTCTAAGACATGAATTATAAATTTTAAGAATTCAGAAACTGTGAAAGAATTTCGTCTGGAAATTTCATAAATTTAAAATCAAACGAGCGACAATAAAATAAATTTTTTAACAGATTTGAATCGACATCGATTATTAAGACATTAAGAGCAAGATTAGTATTATATAAATAAAATCACGGTTTGATGACAATGATAAATATCCTTTAATTCACTTAATAATATTTCAAATATTCATAAATCATATATTTTAAATTATGACTTCTTGTCTATGGAAACAAGCCTTATCTAATAAAGTGATTTCAATATCTTTCACGTTTCTAAATACGAAATATTCATATAAAAAATTTATATCTAAATTAAATACATATTTAAAAATAGATAAATTCACTCACAACAAATATATAGCTCTGTTTTCAAAGATATGTAGTACATATCTAATAAAAACATTTTTAAATCCTTTCATTAATATGTATTTAACTTATGTAGCTCTCTTTCTTGTATACACTTTTACAGAGTTGTAAGTTATTCACGTTCGTATATGTCAAGAATCGAAGCTAAAGTAGATTTACACTCTTGAATGTTATTTCAAATACGTATATCCTTAAGTTAAAATCGCGCGATTCTATGGTATTATAAAAACGTGTAGAAAAAGAATATCCTGAAGGAACATAAAAATAACACCAACAAAAATGGAATGAAATAGAAAAACTTGTATTTAACATGGAACAAGTATAGTGTATAGAAAAGCGGAAAACATATAGAAGTTATTTTATATTATATATACGCAAAGGTTTCTTGTCACCACTTATCGAATTACTTCTGGTTTTTGAATTGGAATTGCTCTAAGGAGGATCATATCGATAAGATTTGCGGTATCCGTTTACATAATGTAGAAAAAAGGAAGAAAAAGAAACATAAATAAATATAAAATAAAAATAAGAAAAGCATGACGACAAGTTTTATGGTTATTTTATTGAATAATGATTTCCACCGAAGAAAATCTTATCGAAAAGTATATAGAATTTTGCTTGTATATTAAAATCGTTTACCTTTTTTCAATACAATCCGTTTTAGTATAAAATGTATCTAAAAAAAATTACCATAATTTTAGGCAAATACATAGATTGTATTCTAAAAGCATTGAGCTTTTAGAAAAATATGTAAAACCGTATGTAAATCCTTACGATATACATAAAGTGAATACTCAAAAAAAAAATATCGAAAAACGACCGATTAACCCCTGATTGAAATACATTATTCGAAAGGTAAAAACGATTGTATCGAAAGCAATCACAAAATTCTAAATTCTAAATAACAACAACTAAAGCTGTACTGTACGACAAGCTTTCGGATTTAGTATGTTAACAACATTTTCTGTATTACTAAAAAAAAAACATATAGTAACTGAAAATCGGCCTATAGCCGATATGCTATGAAAGAAATGGGACAGAAAAGGAGCCTAAACTATAAAATAATTATATTTCAAAGCTTTTTCTGCATAGGTTTGTTTCTTCTTTTCCAAATTTGCTCTAATTCTCAGGTAGCCTAGGCCTCAATAGAATAAATCCATTGTATAAATTTTATTCAAATCCGTATATTAGTTTTTTAAGTACAGCCATAAAACTTTCTGAAAAGTCTAATTTTGTCCTATTTCTTTCCACACTATCGATTTTATTGAAATTTAGCACAATATCGGTTATTTATGTAGTCAACGTATGGAAATACATAACGTAAGTAAAATTGATGTACAAACTTTCCAATTAAATCCGAAAAACCACTAAAGAAAAGCGACAAAACTTTCTGTTGTTCCTCCTTGACTGATTTTTCTGAAATGCAATACCGTGTTAAGATATAACCAAGTTACGTTGTAAATTTTATCAAAATCGGATAACGCGCTTTTGAGTTGGCTTGTACACGGATGGTCGGACGAATGGACATGCATAAAATGATAGAACTTTTAATTTTCTACACATCTAGACCATGTAAACCCTTCTCCGATGATTATTCCTATGCGTTACAAATGTAGTGATAGAACTAATATACCCTTTGGTAATACCTACCATAGGGCATACAAATTTCTGAATGAAATTTTAACAATTTCTTCAGTATAAGATTAGTTGTGTTTTTCAATAATAAAAGAAAAAAGATGCACAATTTTTTTTTTATCATAAAATCGCGATAAAAACTTATCATAGAAGAAAATGTTCTTGGAAAAACTGGGACAATTTTCTCATTAAAGAACAAAACTATTGCGAGGTCAAATAGAATATAAAATTTTAAAGTCTATCTTTAAACTGAATTACCAAAATCTTAAAAAAAAAGTTTCTTTTACAGCTTTTTTTTGGTTAATAATAATTTAATAGTTTTCAATATTTTATGCTATTATGTGGAATTTGTTTATTACTCATTTAAATAATATGACTTGTTACTAATCAACATTAATGTGGTTTTATTTATGCGAAAACTATTAAAAAATTTAATTACTTTCGAGATGAAAATTTTAATATAATATGAGTATTAAAAATACTGTCATTTTGTTAAGAAAAATTGTAATTCTATTTGAAACGTTCAAGGGCCTTTATATTAAAAGCTAATAAAAGTATGAAATAGTAATATTATTACATCTTGTCATAAATTTTCAATAAATCAAAAAACATTAAAATATAATCATATAATTAAATCATCTTCAGTTTTACCAATATATTGTATGTAACGGGTTTACCAAAACGGACTTTAGATTGTTGAATATCAATAATTCTAAAACATCATTTCTTCAGGTAAATTTCGATAAAAATAAATGCATTTATAAAATATATGTTATTCTGAAAATGATCATCTTCAGTGCTGAAGCATATTCCATATTAAAAATGGTGAAAAAAATCCTCAATTTATTCAACAGCAATCACTATAGTATATTTGAAAAATGCCCAGTTTGGTGTGTTTTATAGTCTGGAAGAGTGATCTATCCATTTTTCTTCAAATATGTTGATAAAAATGTTGGAACCGTCAATTTTGTATGATCTCAACCTAATGGAATTGTCGTATTTGATATTTATTTTCAGCAAGATTGAAGGCACAATGTACGAAAATATCATCCAAAATCAAGATCCTCGTACAGTTGCTTGTAAGGATAGTCATGAAGTGGTGTATTACACTGTATGTGAATAAGGCAATTGCCCAGAGGACAACTAAAAGTCCATTTTGTATAACCCTATACAATTAAAATTTTAATAAAATATTATTTATATCATTCACTTCAATTTTTAATTAAAATGTCCAATCTATCAAATTTAAAAATAAAAGAAATTAAATTTAATTACTAAATATATAGAACAAGTAGTAATTTTGTTTAAAGGACATTTTTGTAGTTTTCAAAAGTAGGGTGGAGTGGGTTTATGTATAGGTAAAAGTGTTTTTCTTCCAAATTTTAGGTCTCCAAACAATTTTATTACGCTAAATAGTACAATATCCGAATTGTAAGTGTCTATAATTATTTTAATAAAGAAGCCGCTTAAGTTTATTAAGCTCCTTTACAGCCAAGGCATAATCAAATATTTGACCATTAGAAAAACAATGCTACTCATGTAGGCAAATCCTTTTAATAAATGTACCCAATTCTACCCTACAATAGTACTTAACATTATAAAATAATAATAATAAACGGCGATCAATTCAACTTGATTGACATGTTTAAGAACTTAATTAAATAAATATAAATATTCTCTTTCCTGTTAACAGACGTAAAATGTTCTCACTTCAAAGTTTATGTAAAAAGCTTGATCATATTTTATGATAATTTTGTTAAAAAAATACTACATAGAATTCTAAACATGTATGTTAAGATCTTTGTTCAGAATGATATATTACGCCCGCAACCTATGTTTTATGGGCAGTATGTGTTATCCCATAACTTTATCAACAAGGTCTCGTTTTGGTTATTAATTTTCTTCTATTTTTCTTTTCAATTACATCGAATATTAGATATTGTTTTATAAAAAAAACACATACTAGCCAGCCTTTTTGAAAATATCCAGAATCTTTTCTATAGTATAGTTATCGATATAAAAACAAATTTCAAAATATTTTGTGGTCTGTCTCTAAACTCTGGAATAACCCACACGTTCCAAAATTCTCACAACAATTGATTAGGGATTATTATGTATAAGGATTTTGAACTTTTCATTTTATTAGTTTTTAGTAATAATTAATTTTTATTGATTTTTAGCTGGTATTCATTCATAAAGCAAAATTAAGAAAATGGTTTGTAAAATAACTATAGTATTCTTTATACAAGTTTGTTTTAGTATAAATAAATTATAATTAAGTTCATGAAATCATAGTCTGTGTGACTGTTAAACCATTCCCACTAACATGTAATATATAGTATGTATGCCAAGTACTAAAACTCAGATTTTGTAATAAAAAAAAGAAAAAAGGACCCTTATTGTACCCCAAAAACACTCATAGAATAATATTTTCATGGATATCTTATTTAATAACTATATTTAGCTTAATAAGTGTCGCCTGACCTTTCTATTTACAATACATATACTTCCCATTTTGGAATATAAGAACCTTGAGTTAAAAAGTTTGTGCAGGAAAATTTTAAAACTAGAAGAATTTCTGTTTCCAACAATATCATTTTATAAAGACTTCACAAGTACTTCAAAAGGACTTTCAAACTAGGAAATACTTACAATTACTTAGTTAGAACTCAAACAAGTACGAGTACACAAATTATGCTAAATGTATATCATTTCTCGGTATTTTACGACTTAATTTAATTAACTTTATGAACTCTACTATCTTAAATCAATTATATTTCATTACATTACCTATTTATGACTGATTTCAATTACTTGATAATGCAAATAAAATTTTGGAAACATAAAAACATTCTAACGTTTTTTAAACAAGTTATTCAAAAATATTTTCGTAACAAAAGCATTCACAAGAAATATTTAGAATCAGATTTTGTATGCCAATTATTTAAAAATTCTTTGGATGAAAATAGCGTAAACGATCTGCTTTGAATAAGTAGAAATTTCCTTCACTATAGCCATGAGATACTCACATCGAGGAAGCAATATCCATTCATAAATTTATCTAATCATTACTCCATGAAAATACAGTTGCGTATCATATTTTGTGAAAATACATTTACAAAATTCTCGACTTGTCTTCCCAAAAGATATTACTAATCCCGATTCCCAAGTTATCAAAACCCTATATGTATTTCCATATGTGTGATTTTACAGTACTTATATTAATTCTACATAAAATATGAACACGCAGGAATTCTAAATAATCATAATTAATTTGTTGAAATCACTTAATTATATACAGAGCTTGATTTCTATTGATTCAATTTGTCAAAAAATCAACAAGCTGTAAGCCATATAGGATGTAATTATTTTGCTATCTCAAAGATTACAATATCAAAACGTTAATCATGTATGGTTTCTAGGAAATACCACCCACAAAAAAGAAAAGAAGAAAATCCTCAATATTCATGTATGTCAACGGAACATATCTAGTTTATTACTTTTTCATATAAACAGAACCAAAAAAAAAGTCTTCTAATCAATTATATTTATTGCTATTTCGTGTATATTTTTAGGACTTCTTTTATTTCCACTTTTATATTATCCTTAAAAAAAAAAAAACATACAGCAATGAACAAGAAAACAACATAATCTTCGGATAAATATCCAAAAAAAGACAAAAAAGAAAAATTCTGTGTGATCATGAAAAAAAGTCCAAAGAATCTTTGATTTATATAGCTCAAAGATAAAAATGTACACGTACTGACATCCTAGAAGGCATCTGGCAACGTGACATATTTCCTTTATATCAGGAATCGGTTTTCAAAGACTCATCTCTCAGTGATAGATTTATCCTAGTGACCTATTTTCATTCTAGACAATGAATGCGTAAAATAAGGGATAAAATGATGGTAGCACTTTTTTTCTTCCTTTTTGTAAGTTATTTATATACATGCATATTATATATCCGAAAAATTCTTTGGAAGAAAATATTCTATGAAATGTAATCCCTAAGGAATCTTAGCAGTTCGACTTATATACATACACAATATTCCCTTGATTCTCGATTATCTTGTTTAACATCAACTATAAAACATCACTTCGGGAAATGAACAATAATAATATATAACATTGAAACGTAATGAAAGAATAGGATCTCAATTTATCTTACATGAAAATCGATCCTAGAAAAAATATAGAACTGTTTATGGAGCATCTATTTTTATAGTTTACCTTTAGATAGGATTTTTATTTTGATGATACATCATTTACCTAGAGATATGGAGAATAGTATATTCTAGTAAAAAAGAAAGAAATTTCAGAATTTTTTATTAAATTTCTTCTTTTTTTTTTGGGAAAAACTCAATCAAATGGTTTTCAATTGAATTTATGATAAAATTGATTTTTATAAAACAAAAAAAAGTAAATTTGAATGGAGGTGTCCATCTATAAACTATTTCTGTCGTTTAGAAATGGGATGTAAATTTCTATAGTCATAATTTTTCACATAAGAATCCTTCTATGATTTTGTTCTTTAACAATTTTCTGATAAAAAAAAAGGTAAAACAGCAGCATACGATTTGCATTGTGATATTTTCATCCTACTCTTAAGTATTGACCCAGATTTTTCCGGAAATAAAAATGGTATACAAAAATTTTCATCCTGTTTGAATAATATATAAAATTAGGTTAAATTTTTATTCAAATAAATCAAAATGGTTAAATCATGTAAAGGAAATCTTCTATGAAATAGACAGATCCTTTTTTCTTGTGGAAATTGTTTATATGGTGTTGTACTCTTATTTTGGGTGTTTAGGTGACTTTGATTTATAGGCAATTTTCTATAAATATTTTATTCTTTTCAACAGTTTGAAAGTTGTTGTTTACTCTTTTATGTTTTGAGTTGTTTTCTGCACTTAGCCAATATAAAAAGTAAGTCAATACGATTTTTTTAATTGATCTTAATTATTCACAAGTCTAAATTTATATGGAGAAGATTATATACTATACTATAAATGATTATATACAGTACAGCACAAGTTGTATAAGGTTATACGAATTCAATATAACTTATGGGAGAACATATGTCTTTGTACATATGTAGGTGACTTCAAGTTTCCTTCTCAAATTCATACTTAATCCTCTCAAAAAGTAAATGAGATACAGACTTCTAAAGTCCTCACAAAATGTAAGGATCATGTGTCGATTAAATTTAGTTATTGGAATTTAGTACTTGGTTTACAAATATTTTACTTTCTTATATTGTACTTTGGTATACCAAATAGTTATAGTAATCGTAAAAAATGTTCACAACTGTAACAAAGCCAGCCTCGCTGCGTAACTTCTTCCTTTCCTGGCACTAAGTATAGATTATTTAAAACATTTGCAATTTTAATTGAGAGTGTCACAAAGTACAAGAATGCTTAAACGAATCTTAATAAAATGTTTTAACGAAATGAAAATATTGAATGAAATTTTAAATTGGAATAAATTTAGGACTAAAATTCTGGATACATTTTTTATATTAAAATTTTTTTTGGGCATGTGTGAAAATTGAAAAATTACGTATAAGCATGAGAAAATCTGGAAATTTTTCACATCAGATATTTTGGTTACATTATGAAGCTTGGAAGATGACATGAAATTAATGATGAACAACATTCTTTTAGAAAATCTGTTTTTTTTATTAATCTTCTGCCACCAATTTTATATTTTCCTGATTATAGGAAAATATACAGAATCGAAGAAATTAACGAAATTTGTCTTAAAGTAAAAATGTTCACTTCTTATTTTCACATCTATTCAACCATTAAAAAAAAGTCATTTTAATAATATTCCTCGTAAATTCAGAAGAAATTCTAATATCATAAATCAAGTCTGGAACAATTAAAGGATCTTCGTTTGCTTCTTTTTTTTTGTTTTGGTAAGAAAAAACTTTTATTTAGCTTTTGTACTTCTTTTCATACTCAGTGAATTTAGATGTTCTCGTGTGAATATTAATAAGATTTATTTTAGAAATTCTATTTGGTTATTTTATCTTCTTTTATATTATTGTACAAAATAAAATTACATATTATAAAAACCTTTGGGATTTTTTCTCTTCGAAATTACATTAAATTTAATTACATTTTAGAATTTTTGAAATAATTCAAATACAATTCAATAACCTTTTTTTTCGTGGATGAATAAAAATAAGAATTTTGTTTTGTGGCACGTTTTTGTAATTGAAAAGTCTTAGAAATGTTAAATGTACTTTCATATTTCATATTTTTCTATAAAATTTCCTATTTTTTATTTTTCTTCATTTTTTCGGAAAGCATTGAAAATTTTCAGAAGAAATCAACATTATTCTTTTGTTGATGGCAACGATCTCTTAATACTATGTAAAATGTTTATCACTTAAAAAATTATATAAGTGAACTCGTATTTCAAGAAAAATTATTATTATTATTATTATTATTATTATTTGGTTAAAATTCCATGAAAAAATATTTTTTATTGGTTCTTTGCACTCGAAAAGCCTTTAATAAACACATTTTCTTTTCTTATATTCTTGTTCACATATAAGAATGTTTTTGAAAAAAGCTTTTATGCTTTTATTTGCATATCTCTTTTGTTGATTTAAATCATTTATAATATTTAAAAAAATAAACATATAGAAACTTAAAATTGGTATACAGCCGAAGATTTCTAGGAGTCGTAGTTAATATGTCTATAATTCAATGAATTAAATCTGAGAAGGAAAAGCTTTTCTGCATATCTTTGTTTCATCTTTTTCGAAATGCCTCCAGTTTACCTAACCTAAGCCTCTAATAATGTAAATCTCTGTTCTGCAAATTGTACTATATTCAAATCCATATATGTAGGTGTAGTCATGTCTTTTCTTCATAAATTCGTTTTCCATTTACTTATTTTACTCAAATACCATACCAAATCGAGCTAAAGAATAACCAAGCCATATTCGCAATTTACGAGTTATCGTGTAAATGAACAGACGGACGGACATGTTGAAACCGAGATTACTTTTGATTCTCATACACATGTGCTTTAAGATTGTTTTACGATGATTATATCTATGCTTGTCAATGGTAGTGACAAAACCCATATACTATACCATAGGATATACAAATATTTAATATTGTAATAAATTTCAATAATTATATTAATAATAATAACAATGAATATGGATAATATTCTAATCGAATCACGTTTAAATATTTGTTGTAAGGGTTTTTCTACTATCAAAAGCGATAAACGATTATAGATATCCTTTTCAAATATACAGAAATTTTCTCGAAATCGAATTTTCCTTATATAAATACAATCATAATTCATCATTTAATATGAAAACAATAGCATTATTCGAATCATAAACAAAACAAAAGTTTATTGAACTTTTCATATTTTGATTTATATAGAGAAAACGAATTGAAATAGTATCCTGGAAAATCCTCTAGAAATCATAAATTAAAATTCCTTGAAATTCGAATATTTTCCCTTTTGTACGGGATTCAGAGACTATGTATTGAGGACGATTTATTATCATGACCGTAAAATGTAAGTACCTTGCTTTATTTTGAATTTATCGGGCGTATAGAATAATTTTACAATTTCAACTGTATTTTTCGACGTAATCAATTTATGCTAGGCTAGGCGTCTAGCGAAGAGTGTTATCAAAAAAATTCAATATGAAATACAATAAATATAAAAAGAATATTCGAAATTCAATCAATCAAAAAAGCAAATAAGCAAATAAGTTTTTCCATTATTTTTTATATATTTCCATAGCGTCTTGCAGGATAAGGTATTATATTGTATTTTCGGAGAAAAAACTTATTTATTGTAAAGTTGTAAAAATTTTATTTTACTATTTATAAAACTATGTTATATCTGTAGAAAAAAAGGATAATGGAAAGTAAAAGCATTTTTATTTTGTTTAACAAAACTTCTTTTTTATTTGTCGTTTCTCAATGACGATCGAATCTAGACTGTCTCACTCAAGATCGTTGTCGGCCTTTTTTCTACACCAATTATCTTCATTAACTCTGATAGCCATTCTACAATCAAATCATGACCAATCTTTACGTAGGACTTGTTTCGAATGTTACCATTGAGCTATATAAACATGTTTATATTCTTGATAGCCCGTAAGTTAACAATAGGTGGGTTTTTTTCATCGGGGTCTGAGTCTATTTTGAAAAAAACGAAAAAAATTCAACTTTTTCGATCATTTTTTAAATAAATTATGCAGAAATATCTATCTCTCATCTTTATTTTGATAGAATATGAATGGTCTGTTAAAGCTAACTGCAATCTTTAACGATCTTAATATTGTGGAAGGAAAAGTGGTCTCCAAACCAATTTTATTTTGTTTTCACTCGATTTATTCACTTGTGTTGGTCGCGACATCGAAATTTTCATGGGACACGTATTAGGCTACATCCCCAAATTTCATTCCTTTCATATTTAGTTAATAGTGGCTGAACCTCTATTGTGATTATTATGGCATTCGATCAGTCTGTCACTTCTGTTTGTCACTGGCCCTTTCATATAAATATAGAACTAACTTTTTGTTTTCTAATATAAATCGTCGTTGAAATAAAGTTGTTACCAAAAACATTCATATTCAAATGAATTTGAAAAAAACTTTGATTTAATTTAAGTTATTATATTTTTAATGAAAAAGGATATAATAGAATCTAATATACAAAATCTGTGTTAAAGGTTAATCTTGGTATACAATATTCTTTTGAGATCGGATGATTATGTTTTGCAATGATTATGATAAAGGACTGACAGGTATTCTCCCAAAAATACTTTCTTCTTCTTTTCTTGTTGTCCATATAATAATACCTCTTTCAGTAAGTTCTTTTTATATATTTTGACGTATATACTTTGATATAATAATAAAATCTAATAAATTTATATTAATATACAACATAATGTAAACATCTTTTACTAATAATTTTCTTTTTTTTTGGGTGAAACATAAAATATCAGCTGTCACAGTGTTTAATTGTCTAATAGCTCTAAAAGTATTTCTGTATTTTAATTAAATTAATTTTAACTTCAGGCATTTAATTATTAAATATTGTTTTCCTTTTCTTCTTTTTTCTTTTTATTCCTTTTATGAAATTAAATGACAGGACAGAAGGACCTAGAATAAGTGATTTTAATGAAAACAATTTTTAGATAAAAATTATCAATAATTAAATCAAAAAATATGAATTTTAAATTTTCACAAGAAAGCAAATTGATTTGAAAAATAAGAGAACAATTTAGGAAAATCGCCAAAAACTGATAATTTCTTTCATTATAAGCAATTATTATTGAACAATAAAAAAGGAAATTGAAAAATATCATGAGAAAATCAATACGTTTTCTAGAAAAATATAGAAAAAGAATTGTTTAACTTATGTATATAATAAATCAATTTTTTATGATCGTTAAAATCAAAAAAACAAACATATAGTAATAAAATGTTATCAACTTACTTATGATTTATTATTAATATTTTTTGTTTTATTGCAAGCATATAACTTGTTTTTTTAATTACCATAACATATTGTTTCTCTAATTTATAACAAATGAAATATAAATAATATTTTCTATTTCGTCATTTTTATAATTGCATCAAAGACTTGTTCATTTTCAATTTATATAACAACAATTTATGGTATGACAACTTTTGAAAATATAGTTGAAATAGCATTTTATAGATCAGTGGCAAAGTCTAAAAAATAATGATCTAACCACAAAACTCCACACGACTTATTTCAAGACTTATTTTCAGTCGGACTTAAAAAAAGTCTTGTGGAGACTCTAAAAATTTTACACATTTTCAGTTCGACTGAAAAAAAGTCTTGTGGAGACTCTAAAAAATGGACTTTTTTCTCAGTCCGACAAAAAGCCTTGAAATAAGTCCGATGGAGTCGTTTCATAGAGTTTAACTTGTTGTGGAAAAATTAACTGTTTGAAAGGGTGTACCAAATGCAAGCATGTGCAAAAATTTTCCCTTAAATATGTAAATAAATGTCCCATATATATGTCACCATTCATTATAAATTGTTATGTGGGATTAGCGAGCAATCATGAAGTCACTAATAGTAGTAGTAACAGTAGAACTTTTTGGCATTATTTAAAATGCTTAAACAATATGCAAAATTAAACTTTTTATACAGAATCCCTAAGGATTCTATAAAATACCAGATTATATACATTGCCGCTAACACATACATCAAATAGATATATCAGAATAATAAATTTTAATTAAATACTGCAACTTTTCCTTCTAAATATATTCAAAAGTCTAGTTTCTATACTGAGCTAAAGTCTGTCCCTTATACTAGAGACACACTTACTGATGTATCAATACTGAAGTATATCTTATACTACGGTATAAAAAAGCATTGGCACATATTAAACGTAGTATCAAAGTTTCATCCATTCAATATTGCATTTTTTAATCACTGTTTCGATTTTTTGTAAATAATATTTTCAACACAAAGCTTAAAAAATATGTCAATTGCTCAGATTAGATATAAAATTCGATTCACGACGATCAGTAAAGAATATATGTGATTGAAAAAGTTAAGTATGTACAAAAATTCAAAACCATCGTATATTTAAAAAACCATATTTATTATGTACTTAAATGGTATTAGATTAGTACTCCGTGGCACTATAACTATGACATGAATACTCTACGGTTCTATATAGTGTTATTTAGTTGTGTGAAATTCATTTTTTGGAGTCAAAAAGTCAACAGTTTGCATTTTCCCAAAAAAAAAATTCAATTTCCATTTGTTGCTTATTATGCAACAAAAATATGCTTGCTACTAATGTTTGGTTGGAAATTTCAATATAATATGTTTATTAGTGTTCGATTGGGATATTTAAACAAAAGTTTACAACTTAATACTTTAATTTCGAAAACCCCCAAAAGTTTGATTGTCACAAGTTTGTAATATTTTTCTTTTTTTTTCCATATTCTTTTAGATTAGCCTCATATAACTTTCTTTTTTTGTCTTATTTCAATTTTCATTAAACTAAATGAAATGATATATAATAATAATAAAAGTAATTTGCTACGAAAAATTAATTTTTATATACTTTTCGTATATAACAATGGAAATTAATTTTGACGAAAACTTTTTCATATAATATTCAAGAAAATGTATAGGCATAAATTTATACTCTATTACGTTACATAAATATAAATCTTTAGGTAAGCACATATTAGTATATTTTGTATAATTCCAAAGTTAGAGTGAAAAACTTTTTCAAACAATTTTCATATTAATGTCAACAACATAAATTCTGAAAGTCGGAAAATTAAAAATATAAATGTTGTAGGTTTTTCATTATTAAATAAAATTTTTGAGAGAAAAAAACCAAAGAAACAGAACAAAAGACTAGAACAAAACAAATTTACAGACCGGAACTAATCAAATGATGAAATACTGTCAGACATCCGAAAATATACTTGTATTTATCTTCGAAATTTTTCCGGATACTAAAAGTCAGCATTTCTAAAAATATATCTTTATATTTAAGGAGCAATAACCTTTTGCCATAATATTACAAAAGTACCAGGAAAATTGAGGAGGTAAAAACAAAAACAAAAATATATATTCATGAAACAAAATAAAAAGAAGATAAAGCATTAACTTTTAAATATTATCTAGAATTTTATATCTAGAAAGTAGATAACCGTCATTTTAAAGGATACATAAAGTGTAGTATCCCCTTTAAGAAATTCCGGATTTTTGTTTTTTTTTGTTTTGTATTCTATTTCAAGAAGTAAACTATATACTCTTCTTAAGCACTTCCTTATTTTATCACACATAATAAAAATGTCTTCTTATTGTTCTTTTTTTCGGAAATAAAATCACCAGCTTTAGTAGTGTAGTTATTTTTAAACCATTTTATGGTTAAATTTTTAATATTAGAATTTTCTATCCATTAAAATTTTATAATAAATGATTTTTCATTTTTGCTGTGCAATTTTTAAAAGTTATAAAATTTTTAAAATTATAATTAACAACATTTTTATATACATTTATATATAATTTCCAATGGTATTAAACTCTAACATGATTTTAGTTATGCAAAGAATTTATCTCTTTATTAGTGTTTTATAAAAAAAACTGTGAACACATATATTTTTATAACACACAAAGTCTTTTTTACAAATACTAATAACGATTTAAATTTATTGCAAAAAACTTATAGTAACTGAAAATTGGTCTATAGCTGATTTTTTAGTGCCCTATGAGAGAAATGGGACAGAAAAACTGTCAATACTAACATTATTTCAAGGATTTTTCTTCATAACTTTGTTTCCTTTTTTCAAAATTTCTTCTAATTTGCAGATCACCCATATCCTGATAGCATAAGTCTAACCTGCAGATTTTATTCAAATCTGTGTATTAGCTTTTAAACTACATCAAAAAAACTATATGAAGAGGGGTATTTTCTCCTAGGATCATTTCTTTCTCCACTATCCTTAAACCGATTTAAGTGAAGTTTAATATGGTACCGTCTATTAGTGTAGTTAACCTATCTAATTAATTTAAACAAAATTGGTTCAAAAATTTTTCAATTAAATCTTCTAAACCATAAACAAAAAAACGACAAAACTTTCTGGTCACCCTGGTTTTTCCTTTATAATTTTGCTCCCCCAGCTTCGACTTTGGTGAAATACAATACCAAGTTAAGGAATAAGCAACTCACATTGTAAATCAAAATCAAAATCGGATAAAGCGTTTTTGAGTTATCTTGTATATGGACTGACAAACGGTCACACGGACGGACGAATGTGCATAAATAGATATAACTTTGATTCCCGACACAACCATACCCTTAAAACTTTTCTACGACGATTATTTGGATGTGTTGCAAATGGAGTGACAAAACTAATATACCCTCTAGTAGTACGCACCATAGGGCATAGGGCACCAAAAAGTGAACTCTATTTATATTAATTTCTCTTGCTTATTTAGCTAGCACAATAAAGCTTTTGATTTAGAATTGTAAATTTTGACAGCTGATAATGGCTTAAATGACATCTTAAAATCTTAGTGTTTCTAGCAATAATGAGGATGAAGCAAAGACATACAATTTACCAATATAAAGAGTTATAAGTTTTAAATTGTCCATAAACTGCTCCATACTTGACCTATTCATCTGGAATATTCGAGGTTCGTTTTTAATCACGTACATTTTGTAGTAGTTTTTTTTTAAACAAAAAGTTATCAAAAATGCTAGTTGGGAACATAGCCTAACTTAAGGACAAACCTATACACTAGTTTTTTTTAGGTACTCAAGACGCAGGAATAGGCAATATATAAACAAGTTATCTTATCAACGGTAGAACTAAAGTTCCACGTAAGCACTGATAACGGCTGCACTGATTTCAAATTATACCACTGATTTTTACTTTTGGCTGTGGAAAAAGTATATATATAACAAAAAAAAAATCCATATTCAATAAAGCATATTTATTTTATTTATTTTACACATTCCTTTGGCATTAATTACTTACCAAAATTTAAAATGAACTTTAGAAAACGAATCTAATTATTTTCATTATCCTGTTGTCGCATAGGCACGATCACATTTATATAAATCATTAATTTTTTTGATATCCAATTTTGTTAAAGTTCTACTTGGATTGATAACTTTATCTCCTTCCTGAAATTTTAAATTTTATTAAATACTAAAAAATAAAATATTAATATTTACTAACAGCAGTTAAAATAGTTGCTGAACCATTCCTGGTTCCTGTGTAACTATCAAAATGTAAAATACTTTTCAAATCGTATTCTTCCTTATCATTTTGTAATGGTTCAACTTTTATCTGTTGAAAATATTCTTTCAATTTTGATGAAATATTACTTTCGATAACTTTAATATGTTTATTTCGATTAACTGAAGTATGTTCATGAACAAAACCCAGCGTATGCATAAATTCATGTAGAATATAATATTGGTCAACAGCATGCAAATTAATAACTTGTCGTCCACCAACTCTTCCTAGATGGCTATGAATTGGTATATCTCGATTTTGCTAAATAAAAATATAATAATTTTTAAATAATTTTATATATTTTAATGAAAGACATAAATATTTACAGCGATATATACGAAACTTCGGTCTGATGGTCTTTTTCGTATAAAACGAATACAACTATTTTCTTCGATTATAGATAAAGCTGACCATATTTCAATTCTGTCCCAGGGATCTAATAATAAAATCAATTTTTTAAAAAAAAATTTATTTGAATAACAAAAATTATTTCTTTAACTGAAAGCTTCTCCAATTTCAATCGGAACAGTACTATATTTCCATAAAAAATTCGTAATATCGAAATTATTTAATTCGATTGATTTTCTTTGAATTGGAAGAAGTTTTATGTCGTCGATCGGGACAATAATATCGAAATCGTAGTCATTCGTGTCATCTGTTTCCTCTGGGGCAGCTCCTTCTTCCTGACGCTTGACTCTCACATGTTTTGTTCCTAAATAGAAAATGAATTAGTTTTTTTTTCATATAACATATGAACTAATTTTTACCTAAAACTGAACTAAATAAAAGTACCAAAATAATATAAAACATTTTCACTCGAAGTTTGCAAATATAGAACTGAACTGATATTATATTCAAATTGTTAAAAATGAAACCCTATTCGATAACTTTTAAATTTAAATCTCATAAAATTTAAATAATTGAAATTCTTTTCTGATTCGATTTAGAACCAAATTGATTTCGTACAAATGCTATTAAGTAAGAAACGTGTTAAGTTATCGCATTTATGAATTTCAATAGAACTATTATTATTACAATAGAATTTCAACCCTTTGAACGCTTTCAATACAAATGATTCCATAATGTATCGAAATCAATTTGATCGGAATTAATGTCTTTACAATGTGAAATATTTTTATCGTATAATTTCGAAATTAATCAGTTAAACCGGAACAGAAATGAAAATCATTTTGAATCTTTATACAAAAAAAGAAAAAAATGAGGAAATTTTTAGGTCACCAAATTGATTAGACACTTTCTTAAAAGGAACTATTTGATTGATAGGTCAAATGCGATAAATTTCATGCATAATTGATGTGCAAAGAAGACTATACATTTCCTAATGTAGGCATATTCAAAGGCTTGAGAATAAATTAGGCCAAACAAATAATAGAAGTCTTCGGAAAAGTAGAGTTAAAAAAAGTTTGATATGGAATCAGTGACAAAATTGGACGTGACCATAACAAAACTTTATCTATACCTATATTTTCGGAGTACTAAATACAAACTCTTGGTTGTTCCTATGTAAAGATGTAACAATAGGGAAGCATATCGTATTAAAGACTTAACAAATCTCCAATGAACACGATCATTAGGATTACAAAATTCTTTCTACCCATTTTGATTGCTTATTTTTAATCCTATATATTTAGGTTGATTGAATGTAGACTCCGTTCTAAGGTTCGAATTAAAACCCAAAATTTGTTTAGTAAATTAATAATTTCCATATACTTTGATCCTTCATAAATGACATATCTGACGGACTATGAAGATCACTTGATATACATATTTTTCATCTTAAAAATGAATAAATTAGTTATTAAAAACGGTTTAAACTTATCCCATCACATGGATTTTTGGAAAAAGATAACAGAAATCCAATAAATGTTTATATATTAGGCAAATAAATTTCAAAATGACCCAGGATAACATGAAAATCTCTGATTTTTTCAAAAGGAAAATCTGCTGAACATAGATAAAGTTGTAAAAGGCAAAAAATGATCGAAAGGAAAAATTTTAAAAATTCATTCATCGAAAATTGGGTCACCAAGCAAAAAGAAAAACACAAGGATATTTTATCAAAACAAATTTTATATTCCTGAGGGATTTTTTTGATTTAGTTCTAGCATAACCAGATGATGTCAATTTGTTCAATTTGTTATCCCGAAACACTTAACTCTGGGAAAACATCCATCTGATGGATCGCCACCGAAAAAACAATACCATAAGAAAAACTGTCTAAACCATTTGTCATATAAACATATTTAAACTGAACATTAATGTTAGAGTATAATGTTATCATTAGCATCCAGACACGCAAATAAATGAGCGTATTTCTTTTTAGGGTGCCACTGAAACGCTTAAAAAAAATTCCGCAAAAAACAAATATATTTAACAGCATGGTTTCCAGCTAATAAAGTCCCATTTCATTATAAAGATTCCTGATTTCCCTTTCAATTTATCCACGTTTATTCAAGAATATGTATATTAACATTATCTTTATTCCAGATATCCTTCATTTCGTTAAGCTTTATCCTTATTTTTTTTTTTCCAGCCACAGATGAAGCTTTATGGTTTTACACTTTATTGCTCAAAGAAATTGGGTCAGCTAATTTTGAATTTTTGTCACAATATTGTGACAATAATTTGTTTCTGTGCTGTCAGCGACCAAAGACTCCTCCTGTCTTCAATTTTGGTTGTTTTATTTTAAAATTCTCATCAATTCCACTATCTTGACTCCCACTTTTGATAAGGGTTCAATTTACCAAAAACAGGATAGCTTCCCAATTTTATCCTTATTTTTTATATACATATATAGTATGTACATATAAATTTACGTATATAGCTGTATATTTATTTTTTGATTGGGATAGATGAGAGTCTTAACTTGAGTATAAAATTGACTAAGTGAAGACGATCGTTCTATAACGAACGAAAAAAAAAAAACACAGAATTTTTTCATCCTGAATTCCCTCAGGAACATCTGAAACGAATAAAGAATGTTAGATTGTAGATTATTGCTTCAGTTCGGCAATAAGTTATCTTTTTTCTTTCGGTTTTCATCATAGATTTCGAATCACATCTGCTGAGATAAATAGTAAAAAAAAAAAACAAAAAAGTTTCCATCATCTATAAAATATTCTTCTATTTGGTGGTAAGTTTTGTTGTTGTTCTACAAATAGATCCAGAATATTCCTTTGACCTAGTTTCCTGAAGGAAGAATATCATTTATAGATGAAGGTATCGAAGAGAATAGATGATATCCGAGAAAATTTAAGCATGTTTGTGGTAATGTTCACGTATAAAAATCGAATACACAGCCGACAGGCGTATCCCTAAAAAAAACATACATATATTCAGGTGAAAAAGGAATGTGACAGGATAGTAAATAGATATATGTATATATATAATGGCATTGAAATATAAGAATAGGGTATCGTATACATACTATTATTAGTTAAAGCTAATATTTTATGTGCTTTCATTTTCCCCAAAGTAAAAGCATTTTATGTTCACGTCAGTCAAACGTAACTTGAATACATAAAATATGTACATTCAAATTGATATTAAAAGACAAAAAAAAATACGAGTAAATAAATAAAGTTCGCGTTGATTACGTGTACATTTCCTAGCAAGGACCTTTATTTTTAGAAAATCATACGGAAATAATATTTGAAAAGTTTTTCCCAAAAATATAGGCGTTAAAATTATACATATAGATATTTTTAGAATTTCTCCTAAAAATAAAATTCATATAGACATAACTAGGAGCCACTAACTTTTTCATGTTCCCTTATTAATTTTTTTATTGCTGGTAATGTTAAATTAGGTTATACTAGTGACCCACTTTCAAACCAATTAATAGAACATGAAGTCATGTATTTGGTTGGAATGTGTTCATGATGATTTAGGAAAAAGTCAAATTTGATAAAATATAGGGTAGTTTTATTTCTCCATTTGTTAAGACATATTTCCGTTTTTCTTTTTTTTTGCTCCTTTTTATTGTGAAATAATCATCCATTAATGGCAATGAAGAAATTTTTATTATGATAGGAAAATTCCCACTATTTATATAAAATATTCCCGGTTTTATTTTTCTTCAAGGACCCGCAAGAAAATTAATGCACACACGCAATTTCTATCAATGAATTACAAGTACTTAATGGGTTATCAAAAATACATAATATTGAATTGGTTTCATTACTTTTTACATGTTTTTTGATGTAATTCTATCCCGTATTTTTCCTTTTTTTTTCTTTGCATGTAAACTTAAGTAATAATTACGTGTAATCATAAATTTATTACAAAAAGTCTTACAGTCTTAAAGCGTAAATGTTAAAATTACAAAATTGTATATTAAGAATACATTAATATAAAACATAAATATGTCCTTAAGGAAACATGAATATTATACAACGATAAAAAAAACCTTTTAGGGCAATCATTTTCTAGTAGTTAATGTTGTCCCGTGTTCTTGAAAATAGCTCCAATAGATGAAGTTAGAAGACATAGAAAAATCTACTCTATTAAAAAAGACTATAAAAAATCGCTTTATTTTATTTCTTTCGTCTCATCAAATCATAGAAATTTTATGAATAATTAGTTTTTAGTAGGCCAGGAAAAAAAATTCAGTGAAACCTATGTACACAGTTTCGAAAGGAGGAAATTCAGGTTTATATTACGAAAATAGAAGTTTGAATATAAATCAAAATGACCAAAATCTACTTATGTAATTCTTCAGATATCTAATATTTTTCCTTTTATTATACTAATTTCATGTTGTTACATAAAATCATAATTAGAATAGAAAATTGCAGGAAAATGTATCTTCAAATGATATACTAAAAAACCATAACCAAAATACATATCTAGAAAACAGCTATTAACCATTATCATGAACTCTAAAAACATTTGCAACAAAATGATGACCTTAATCTCTGAGGTATAAACAAAGGCTTCCTGGATACCTTTTTTTTTGGGGTGTATATAATTGATCTTATAAAGGGTTTCGTTTTAATGAATAGAATGAGAAATTTCTGTTCTGTACAACCATTATAGATTCATTTTGCAAATATTACAATGAATATTTTCCTCTTTTTTTATATAAATACATCAGAATAAAGGATACTTAACGCTGTTTTATGTATTCTTCATGTGCCTCGAAAATTTTAAACAATAGAAAACCTTCTCTAAGCAAAACATTATTTCTAGTAAATGTAAAGGAAACCTCGAAATGTGAATAAAAACTGGTCGATGATCCTTGTAGAAACTTTTTTTTACAATCTTAAATTTTGATTATTTTATGCTTTACAGTGTAATGACCTGAAATTTCTAAAAGATTAAATACGCATATGAGTGTCTCTAAAATAAAAAGAAAATGTTTTAAGATTTTAAAATATCACTAAAAATTTAAAGGTTTTTTTCCAAAAAAAAGAAGTTTAAACTTTAAAATTTTTATATAACACGAAGGTTCTTTTAAGTTCTCGAATATATTTACTCTTTTAAAATGTCATCCAGTTTTTTCATTATATTTTTACAGATATTTTTAAGATGGAAATAAAAATGTTTATGACATTCGAAAACTACCGTAGAACTTTTTATTCATATTTTTAAAAAGAAAAGCAAAAAACAAACTTTCTTTGAAAACAATTTTTATGTAGAATAAAAGTTTTATGTTCACTTTAGTTATTTTATCCAATCGAATAAATTCATACTGCTTCAGAAATCTTTGAAGAATTTTCCAATTTATCAGAATTTCGTTAGAAAAGAATTTATAGAAAAATGAAATCATATTGATAAAGTCCTAAACACAATGATAGTTTTAATTTTGACTTCAACAATGAACTGAACTTTCCGTTGGATAGGACAAAAAGTCATGAAAATAAGACTTCAACATATTTTGTCTGCCAAATCCATTTTGAGCTAGAAATTGGCTAACTATTTGCTAGAAATTTTTACTAAATTATTAAAAATTCAATTCAAAACGTCATAGAAAAGTTCCTATTAGTCATAGAAGTTCTTTCTTTCAAGTTTAGCTCTTTTGTGTATTTGGAATCGTATAGTGTAGAATTTTCAATAGAACATGATTTTTCTAAAATATTTAAATATTTACTCGAAATATTCTTACAAAAATTCATTTCTTTACCTTATTCTCACATATAAACAAACAACTAACATTAAAAAGAAGAATATCAATAAAATTTGGATACCATACAATGCTGGCTGGCTAAAAGACATTTCGTCTCGATATTTTCTTATGAATTTTTTATGATTCAAAAGAGAAAAAAAAAACAGGAAAATTGACAATAAATGCAGAAGACATAACCATGAACCTATTTGACCCAGATTACAAGGTAAAATGTGCACCAGCTGAGTTTCCGGGAGTGATTGTAACAATTTTATGAAAAACTTCTACATGTTACATCTCTCTTTTATCCTTCAATGTTTATATGCACCTAGGATATTATTATAAATAAAAGGTATAACTTTAGATATTTGTACAATATATCTGATATAAAGTGAATTTTGTTGAGAATCCTTGAATATGAAAAATATCTGAGCACATGGCTGGATCTTGGGAGGAGCTGATTTTAAACTGTATACATTTTGATTCTCTGATGCAATTTCGGTTACCTCTTTATGATCATATTAAATCAGTTTTAATGAAATATGTTTATTTGACGAATTTTCTTGAAACATAAGAAAGAAAATTTCATTATAAAATTTTCTCCACACAAAAATAAAAGAAATTAAATATTATATAAATCTAATTTCAGATAAATACGTTCATTTATTTTTGTAAGAAATCAAGAAATCTCTAATGAAGATAATAAATTAACTATTTTTAATACCATTAACCATTTTTTTTTTCTTCTGGGTTAAACGATTCCGTTTATTATGACCGATCCTAGAAATTTTCACATACATGTAATTCTTGACAGGAAAATAATAGGAAAATATTTTTATTTTTGGAAAGATTTTCAGACTAGATAAACAATTCCCACGTTAATCAATGCATACACACAATTATACCATATGAGTCCCATTAACCTCTTTTTATTTTCATGACTATGACTATGCCCTAAATTAATTATCCAAATAGGCAGAACTACAACCAATAAATTTTCATCAAATTCTTTTCAGTAAATCAAAATACAGGGTTACCAAAGAAAGACTGAATTATATAAAACGAAAATAACTTTTACAAACTTTTTCAGTACAATTTTCCTGCTCACAAATACGGGCCCTTTCTGCAGTTTTCATGACCGTATGGTTTTAGGTCCTAAACGTCGAATTTCGACTCGAATCTTCTCGTTAAGTTCCTGAATTGTTCGAGGTTTATTTACGTAAATCGTTCCTTTCAAGTTGGAGTTGGAGATACTCCGACTTTGAAATGTTGCCGGTATTTTTTCTGAGTTTAAATAGTTGATCTTTCGTTGGAATACAAAAACGGAATAAGTTTTGCCAGACATTATTCGTAGCCATTTTAATCTCCGAGAGATGCTCTATAAAGCAAAGAAGAAAACAAAAAACATTGAAAATGAACAAGTTATAACTTTTTGAAACCCTTCAGTTTTGCAGTGGCCACCCTGTATAAAGAAAATTGTCTGTAAACATTAACGTTTATTTTCATTGTTTTTCTTAAGGATATAAAACGGTGACCTATAAATTTGGAAAAAAAAGATTGATAGCTATTTTATATTAAAAAGAAATACAAATTACCATTAATACCGAAAAACTTATCCAAAAAATCATGGAAATTCTTTTAAAAAACCATACAAAAAAGTTTTTAATAGTATTTTCGAGTGATGGAAAGGCAACCAGATTAAAAAAAAAGCGGAAATTCCAATGAATATCATCACAATATCAGTTTCAAAATATAAAGAAAACCCGGGAAAAAACAACCGGAATTGCTTGTAACCACTTGAGAGAAATTTTATTTTTTTTTTTTGGGAAAATTACTTTCTTTCTTTAAAACTTAATAAAATATAACAAAAAAAGAAGAGAAATTCTATACAAAACAGAATATTACTTATGAATCAATCCATAAATGGAATCTGGGACAATTGGAGGTTTTCCAAATAGATTCAATCCGTAGACGATGCTATGATAATATTTCTATATAATATTAGTGCCAAGAAAATAATAAATAAAAAAAGGAAATTCATGTAGGAACTTTATTTAAGCTTTTATGCGTTATATTTAAGAATTCTTCTCTAAATTCTAGAGGAAGAATTTTATTGTGACACAATTGTAAATGTTTAGCTTCTGTGATTTAGTTCTCTAGTTGAATGCACAGTACAGTTTTTGGTACAGTTTTGGCAAACAATTTTTATAGCCAATTTTAAACAAGGACAAGTAATACTTAAAGTATCGAAATTACTACAACGCTATCTTGGATGATTCCCAAAGCTACTCGTATGTTCTTTAGAATTGAAGATACTACCCGATTTTATTTATTTAGTTGTTTTCCTAAATATTCATTCCCTATTTTTTTGGCATAATTGATTCAAAATTTATGACTCTAACTTAATAAACCGATATTCATAATTATATACAATCATATTTTCTGAAATTACTGATTATACCTTTGATATGTACGAAGACAAATGATTCCAATTATTGACTTTATGTCACAAATCACTGAATATTTTACCAATTAATTAAAATCCTGAAAGTACAAAATTATCTGTTAGTGAGACTTTATACCATATTTACTAAAGCGATTTTTCATGTATAACGACTTGAAATGAGTTTGTAGCGTACTAATTAACTTAGTTTTTAATACTTTCTTTGTATATTTTTGCACTCAGTTTCATAATTATTATTTTTTAGTTTTTTGTTATCTTACATAGCCATGAAATGTTTTTCTAGTAACTTCTTGAAATGTCAAAGTAGATTGAAAAAACTTATCCTTAAAAAGAATGTTAATTAAATAAAGAAATTAAATATTTGTTAAATAGTGTCTTTTTTATTAAATAAATAAGAGAGAAGCTATAAGTTCAGTGATTGTGTGCCTCTTACATCTTCGACCTTCGAAGTCTATACAGTATTCCTTAACCTATAACAATATTGAAAATATTACACCATTTCCTTCATTCATCGTCTAGTAAATATTTCTATAAATCATTTCAATTACAATCACACTGGGTGCTATATCGACCCTCTATAATACATATAATGGAAAATAAAACATGAGATTCTAAAGCGAGATAAATTGAAAACTTATGTAATCAATATCCTTAATAAAAATGAAATTTCCTTATTTTTTCCTTTTTCTTTTTTAAGTTCAATAATATACACTCAATATATGTATAAGAATCAACAGTTAAGAAAACGAAAAGAGACCCTAGGATAACATGTTTATATTGCAATATTCTATATAATAGGAAAACATACATTTTTGTTTAGTTTTTATGAATATAATAGTTATTTTCCATAAAATATTGTTTTATTTTTTTATTAATATAAACAATTTTCTAGAAAATCGATGATATACGATGGATGTGCAAATGTTTTCACCTTCGAAACTAAAATATGATATATTTATAATCATGTTCTATGTTTATTTTAAAATATGAGATGTTTATATAAACAAGACATCACGAATTGGCTATCATATACGAGGACAAGGATATATAGTTGTTGATACTCAATCAAATTTGATATTATTATATATGTGAATATGAGGGAAAAAAAACTCAACCATCCTTTCCATTGAAAACTAATAGCAAATACTCGTCCTCCTACAAGTTGCATCACAATATATATATATATATTTGGTATATCCATGACAAGGATTTGCAATTAATCTGATTGATTTATATTAGAAATTATATATCTTGTGCTCGGATTACCTAATCGATGATGTTTTTCAATCACTTGGTGGCAATAATCAATAAAGAATGATAATAATAAAGCGAAAAAATCAAATGTTATATGGCTGTGAGAAATCGCTTTTAATAAGCTTTATTACAATCTATGGATTTTCGACCTTAAATGATAATCAATTAGATAATTTTTGATTTATTTTCTAGAAATATTTTCTTCTTCTTTATTTAGTATTCAATAAATTGAATTTTTAGTAAATATTTAATTGTAATTGTTCTACAGGCGTGCAGTCTAAAGCGCAGAAGGTATACAGAGTGCACGTAGATAATTTTAAAACAATTATCCAATTACTAATTTTTATTTTAATAAAGATTTAGTTTGATTTTAAGAATAAGTGTTATTATATATTATTAAACTTTGCTCTTTTTCCCCATCGCTATCTTCCTATTGCGAATGTGGAAGAATATATACCTATGGCACTTTTTTCCGTATCCTAGGAGCATAGGTAATTTCGAATATTCAATGAATTGACTGAAAGTATTCTATGAACATTAATTACTGCATATTTAAATAATTAAATTTTATTGATTTAATAAAATAAGAACATCAATTTTGCATAGAAATGAAATTTCAATTATATTCCTTTTTTAATAAAATTTAATTATATTTTACCTCAGAAATGTTTTTTAAATGAAATTGAATATTTTTTACACATCAGTAAATTGCAACAAACGATATTCAAACGAAATGATAAAAACCGCCATCATTATAGCCACATTATGTGCATCATGGTTTGTTCATAAAACATGCATATTTTCTGTCTAGGATAAATTTATTGAATTCTCTACAAGAATTGGAATATAATCACTAAACGAACGTTTATCAAAGTACATTTCTTCAACTAGTGTTTATTCAGTAAGAATCCTATCAAAGATATACTTACGAAACAATATACATGAAAAAAAGCTATTGATTATCACATCTCTTATCCAGTTGTATTGTAATATCTTCTTCTACTTCATCGGATGCTATCACGTTCTTTGCAACCAAAAATAAATCGGAAAAAAATAAATCAATCGATCGCTGGTCATACAATAAATCAATCTTTTTAAATTATCTAAAATTGGATTTTTATCCAGAAAACTTTAAAGTGTTTTTTAAAGTACATACTCATATTGTATTAACACTTCAGTTTATAAAGATAAGATAACTAAAATGTATATTACTCAAGTTTCGTTTAATTCGTAATTAGATGCGAGAACATGAAATTAATTATAATTTAATCGATAAATCCGCGACAATTTAATATACCCTTATCAAATTAATAATTATTTTTCATTAAAATGACAATAATTTCAATTAAACAATTAAGATAATATTTAAGTATTAAATATGATTAAAAAAAAGAACTCAATCGAAGCAAAATTAAAAGTAAATATTGTTATCTATCGTAAGTGTTTCTATTTTTTCTGTAGTAAGTACAAGTATTTTGATTTAAAAATATCTTTCGAATTGATCAATTGTCACGAATTCATCATTTCAATATTATTTTTAAATATTTCAATCTAAAATTAAATTATTTCAAAATAAAAAACATCTTCGGTAAAATTTTAATCGAAAAATTTTATTCAACGAAGTTTTTTCTAAAAATTCATTTCCCAAATAAACAAAACTTTTAAGAACATTTTATTCAACGCGAACTTCTTTTAAAAGCACTACAAGAAAATGGTTCTGTCGGTAACCTCTTTGGTTTCATTACTGATGGTGAAAAAAAATATGTGGTATGAGACGAACCATACAACTTTCTTATGTACAATGTTTCAAATTTAATTTTCTTACAAACCAAATGGATTACCAAAAAATTTGTATTATATGACAAAAAATATACACAATTTAATTTTGAGTAAAAAAGTTACTTATTAATTTTTGGTTAGAATTATTAGGAAAGAAGTTACCGAAGAAACTGCAAAATTTCGGTACATACTTCAGTTCAACTGAAAATTTGCTACCCTGGACAACAACATCGTGTTGAAGTGGCCGAGGAGATGCTTTCTGTAACTGATGATAATTTGAAATGAATAATTACTGGCGATGAGACTTGGATCGTGCTGCAGGTGAACCAAAACCAAAAAAACCAAAATAGCCGCAAGAAATTTTTCACAATTACAAAAGACGCTGAAATTTTTAAACTAACAAAAGCAAATATCATCTATTAGATGTTCACAACAGTCATATCAAATTACCAAATAAATATGCACATTGATATTCATTGTACGCGTATTTTTAAAAATACAGTCTCACTTTTTGTCCATAGTAGTATTTCATTAGGTGGACTAAAATGTTTACAGTCCGTGCCTACTCCGATCTGTTCTACTCCTGGCTTGGTACCCGATCTATTCAATTTGCCTTTTCTATAAATTCTTAACAATACAACAGTCATTCGAAATAATTGTAAGCCTTTAACCTCAAACCTCAGTTATTTGAATTAACTATTAAAACCAAACTTATATAACTCCTATGTCCTTAAAACCACGATTCAGTTTTTTTGTATAAGAAAGTTGAAGACAAATATTTAAAATAGAAATTTGTTTTTAGAAAGTAAAGAGAGCGTCACGTTCTTCCAGAAGAAATGTGATATCGATTTTATAAATAAGAAACCCCCTCAAAAAAAAAAAGAAAAAACAAAGCTAAAAACCTTATAATTAACTGATTTAAGAAGGTTACACCTTTTTATATTTAATCAAGCTTTTAATTTAGAATATTTATTCATAAAAACATTTTTTTAAATAAATTTTCTTTTCGGTTAGAAAATTTGTAGCAAATTTTAAGAATTATTTTGAACTTGAAATTTCTTAAGAAAGTTGTTTTTTAAAAAACCGTTAAATAAAATAAATCAAGATATTATACTTTCTCTTTATTTGAAGGAAGATGTTGTTGTTCAATCTTGACTATAACAGAGCAGAAGATTTTGAGATTAAATAAGAAAAGATTATACTTTGAAAAAGTCGCCGTATGGAAATCAAGGAATCGTTTCCCATGACCCCTGGTCTGGTCACGTCAATAAATTTATTTACTTGAGAAGGTCAAAGTCTGTTTGGAGGTATAGAACTCGTGATGACGATGATATTCCCATATTAAACTTCAAACAAAGATCTAAACTGAAACAAAAGAAGAGAAAAAAACTTTTTTGAATCTGAAATTTTACTTTAGCAAATTGTTTAAAGTCTTAAAATATATGTGCAAAAAGTTTTTCCAGAAATAATTCCCAATATTATCACTGCTCTTGAGTCTCTCATTGTACCGTAACAACACCTCAGCAGATTTTCGATGCTGGAAGGTTCATGGATAATATAAGATGAATATGTATGAAATACGAAAAATGCCTCTCAAATCAGTCATGGCATTGCTAAAGTTTTGCGGTAGTATTCCAAATGTGTAGTCTACTATCAACCACACTCTCAGAAATGAATCTAAAATGTATTACTTTTTCGAGTGTTTTGGTCTAATTCGAATTCATAAATGATTCATAAATAAATCTTTTGGCAAATTAAAATGTATGCTAATTTATAAATCATAAAAATTCATAAATAATTTGGCCAAAAGCTCGGAAAAGCGTGTAACGTCCATCATACAAATGGAGCAGTTTGGAATAGTCAAAACTGATTTGTGAATACTTTTCTATATATGGCTTGGATTGGTCGTTAAGAACTTAAACGTAATTATCAATTTCACGAACTCAGTGTACAATACTTAGTTTTGAGTTAAGTTTAAAGAATGATTAAAAATTTGGAGCTGAAACAGTATTCAAACACTAAAATAAGTCATTAAATAATAAATTCGTTGATAATTACTAAAAATTACAATACATTCGCATATACATATTTATGAATACATAAGCTGGAGATATTACGTTATTAATGCTCACAAAATATAATTTCCTAAATTTTTAAAAATACAACTTCATTAAAGGAGCTTTTAGTTAATTACCTTAGTGGGTAGTGACACAAAATATTACTTTATTTTTGGAAGAAATTAATTAAATCGAATTTATGGAAGCTGAAAATATGCATTTCAAGGAAACACCCACAATCAATTCTGTTCGAAATAACATAAGACTTTCCTTGTAAATAGTAAGCATCGACTTT
The DNA here is from genome assembly GCA_963422695.1 of Xylophagus ater. Classification (NCBI taxonomy): domain Eukaryota; kingdom Metazoa; phylum Arthropoda; class Insecta; order Diptera; family Xylophagidae; genus Xylophagus; species Xylophagus ater. The sequence continues at coordinate 9,599,734 of OY730478.1, forward strand.
GCCAGCGATTTTTTTTTTTTAATTTAATGCTCTGTAATATATCAATTTTCCTTTCCATTTTTTTTAATTTATGAATACTTAGAATAATTAAATCTAAAATTCATTTAAAAAAACAAAAAAAATTACACAAAAAAACAGGAAAAACTGGAAAATTTATATTCTCAAAATGGTAATTTGTTCTGGCGTTGAATTTTAAATGTCGCGTGTTTTATATCTTAAATATATCTCCTTAGTAAGTAATCTTAAGAACAACACCCTAAGGTATAGTATAAAATTACAAAAATGGAAAAAACTGAACAAAATTGTAAATGAAATAATAATAAAAGTGAGTGGACAAAAATTCTAAATAGATAACAGAAAACATTTATCAATGAACACCAAAACCACTGTTTTGTAATATCTTTTTTGTAATTTCTTCAAAATTATCAAAACGATTTTCTTTTAGTTCAAAAATGAGAAATCTTTTCACATTCGAAAATGAAAGTGAAAATGGAAATGAAAATTTAAATGAAATGAAATTTGGAAAATTCAAAGAAATATATATTGTCAAATGAGACAATTGCAGAACTGTAAAAGAAAAATTGATCACATAAATCGTATGGAAAATGTATAGACTGAGATAAAGCTTATTCTTATGAAAGTTTTGCGCATTTGAAAAGGAAGCAAAAAAAAACCGAAGCCTTTTTATTCATTGAAAATTTAATAAAATAGAAACGTATGCTTTTATTAGTTCTACTTTTCATTGAGAAAATATAATTGTGAATTTATCTTCGTTTTCAGAAAAATTCAAAAGTACATACAGAACTCATTGGTTTTCAAGAAGATTGATTAGTTCTTAACTATAAACTTTTTGATTGATTAGCTGATCGATGAATGAAACGAATTTCTATTGGTGTCATCTTGCCATACTATATAATATCCAAAAAGCATAATAATACTTAGAAAATTTTGTAAATATGAACATATACTCATTTTTTTTTTAATAAGTATTATTGTTCCGCCTTTACTAAATAAATTAGTTAATTTGAGTCTATTCATAAAAGGTGCGTTTCTCATATAGTATAATTTACCAATTATTTGAAGAAGTTCATTGTCTTATTAACTAAGTAAAGATTACCACAAACTTTATGTTCATAACTTAAGCCTACGGAAATAAATATTGACGCAAAAACTTGATCCCATTAAGGAGACTCAATCTAAAGTTTTGTTTTATTATGGAATAACCGTGGCCAAAATGCATAATGACTTAATTCGATTTTAAAAGCTTTTCATAATGAGGAAATGAAATTTTAAATTCGTGTCAACATTACTTAGATAAGCCTATTATTTAAGGATATCTTCGTAATAATAGTCTAAATCTTTGACAGTATATTAAATTAATAATGTTGTAATGGATTTCGATGCACAGAGCATAACTGCATATATCTTGATTTACGCATCACCATTGTGGCCACAGAAATACATATTTATTTTCAATTCTAAGCAATTTTATTGGAATTCTCATAAAATATATGTATGGTGGATATTTTATGTTTTATTATGTTTACTTCCTTGCGATATGTGACAAATAAGAGGATTAATGTTCATATATTGTGTTAGAAAAGATATGAAATGAAACTCAAACAAAAATGGATTTCATATTTTCAAGAAAATATCTAAAATATTTTATTACATTTTTTATTACGAATTGAATTACATTTTACAATGAATGAAATGATTGTAAAAAACTTAATAAATCATATAAATATATATTGCGATAATACCAAAAAAAATTCAATTTGTATTTCTTAAAAAAAATTCATATTGGAATATTGTCATTTACTATTTACAATATATTAAATTCTATATAATCAACGTAATAATTTATGAGGTGATAGAGAAATATATATGTAGGGGGGTTCGGGAAAATGAATTCGAAAAAGCACAAGATATCAAAAAGAATGTAATTTATTAAAATATCCATAAAATAACTTATAAAATTTCGACAAAGGTTTTTGTAATTAGAATTTACTATAATAATGATTTTAAACAATGATTTTAAATTAAACGTGACCGTTGCTTATCGTTTCAAAAAAAAGTAATGATTTTAATAATGAATTTTTTTAACTTGACCGTTACGTATCGTTTCTAAAATAGAAGTGATCTCGTCTCATTTACTAAAACTGATGATGATGATAGTTAACGGTATTATTATAATGAATTAGTATTGCTACTAATTCCTACATTCGGCCATCCTGAACTTTCGGCAGACTCTGCCGAGCGCTTATTCCTCCTCAAAGTTTTCATCATCTTCACTGTCGTTACCTTGCCAATATTTCATTAAGTCTGCTGCCGTGGAAGTATTATTTGGTCCATCGTGTATACCAATTTTTTGCACTTCATATCTGTCGTTACGCTTAACTTTTGTCACCTTATAGGGTCCTAGGTAATTTGGATGTAGCTTCAACCCACTGCCAAATTGTGTTCTTTGAATAGCTACAATATCGTTGATGTCATATTTTTGAGATGCTTTCCTTTTTCGATTGTACGTTTGTAAATTTTCTTTTTGTATTTTTGAGATTTCCTGCTTCGCTTGACTTCTAAGTTCATCTCTGCTTTCCATAAAAGTTTCCACCATGACTTCTTTTAATATTAAAGATTTGACTCGATAAATCCAAGAAAATTTGCTAAAAGCATCTATGACGACGAAAATATAGTATAATATATATACAGTATATATATAGTCCAGTTTTTCCAAGATATCTTCAATTATAGGTAGAGGATATCGATCCTTTATAATTTTAGCTTTTAATTTACGATGGTCAATACATAATCTGTTTTTCATATTTTCTTTCTTTACTAGGACGATAGGACTTGCAAAACTAGATTGACTTGGTTGGACAATACCTTCTTCTGACCATTGTCCGACTTGCTTCTTAACAATTTCCCGTTTTTTTGGTGCTAAACGCCGTGGCTTCTGGTAAATCGTTGCTTCATTTTCTAATACGATGTTCATTTCTATGCAGGATTTAATGATTTTGTCTGGGTTATAATTAATTATTAAATCGCGTACTTCGTTTCTAACGTTCTCGTTCTCAATATCGTTGGTAATATTTGATATAGAATCATTTACGTCTTCAACATTTATCTTTGTAATATCGTTTTCTTCTAGAACGAATTTTTCATTTGTTTCATTGATGATTTGTACTTTTCCATAATTTATCGATACTTTTACATTTTTAAGAAAATTTTTCCCTAAGATTATTTGACCAGATATCCATTTGTCTGGTACAATGTGGACTTGGATTGAGTATACGTCCTTTCCAATACACATGTTTACTTCACATGAACCAGATGTTTTTCTTGGATACCCTGCAAAACCTCTAAGCATTATTCCTGGTTTGTCAAGTTTTGAAATATTGATGTTTGACATTACGGTATTTTGCATTAAACTTACATCACTTCCGTTATCAATGAAAGCACAGAACTGTTGACCATTTATAGATACTGCAACGTGGTTGTCATCTAAATAGATTCTATTTATTTTTGTCATTGTTGTAGTTTCATGATTGGTTGATTTTTTTTCTGGGCAATTTGACGATATATGGCCAAAAAGATTGCAATTAAAACACCTAGTGCCCTTTTCCTTGTCTGGACAAACTTGAGTTACATGAGATAGTGCACCGCAATTTAGGCATCTTTTATTTTGTTGACGGTTTTTGAAACCGTGAGCGTTATCAATCAATTTTCCATTACTATGACTTTGTTTTGATACACTCTGTTGTATGTTTTCATAAACCCTAAATTTTTGTTTCAACTCGTCCAAAGTCGTGGCTTCATATAATATGTTTTTGTTATTCGTATTGTCGGAAATACCTTGAATAATATAAATAATAAGAGATTCATCATCAACTTTACCTTTGTTTGCGATTTGCTTCATAACATACAAATATTCAAGCAGGCTTTCGGATGCAAATTTCTTTCTTTTTTCTAGCATTTTGTGAACCTGTATGCTTGAAGGAGTTTTGTCAAATTCTGATTTTAACGTAGCTTTTAGTTCAATCCAGCTGTAGATTTCACCATTAGCTTCAACTGCTAATCGAGCGGCGCCTTTTAGTAATCGTCTAGCGTATAAATATTTCTGCACATCATTCCATTCACATACCTTTGCTATTTGTTCGTATTCGCGGATCCAATCGCTGAAATTTTTCCCACTTTCGCCGGAAAACTTTTCTAGCGATTCTTCTACGTCTCGAAATACGAAATTGTTATTCTTTCCCTCTGTCATTGCGTTATCTTTCTTTTCTGTAGGTTGTACTTCTTTTTCTTTAGGATCGTTTTTATCTTCCTCTGTATTGTCCTGATCTTTTGAAATTAAATCGAGAGACGCATCCAGCATTTGATTGCTAGCAACACCTTCTTGAAATAATGCGTCGTATACTCGTTGTGCTAGTTCCGATTTCAGGTTATATTGATAAGAAAGCCCTTTTGCTTTTAAAATGTCTTTTAACTGGCGTGTATTCAGAGCATTTAATCCGTCCATAAAATTAGTAGAATATCCTTCTGTTCCAAAATTTTCCTGCTAATACATCTATTACCAAATTTATTTAAAAATGTTTCTTTGCGTTTCTTTTTTTTTTTGGTTTTTATTTGTATTAGTTTTAAATATGGGAAACAAAAAAAAATAATTTGCCCTTTTTATAGTATTAACAGTTAACTTTCCAGAATTATTTAAACCAAAATTTGCAATAAAATACAAAAATAGTTTTTTCTTTTCAAAATTTTTTCGATTGCAATTAAAAACAGTTATTTAAACTTTCAATAAACTTTTCTTAAATTTCGTTTCTAACTTTTCTTTTTCTTTTAAATTTAAAGATTATTAGTTTTCGATTATGTTATGCTTTTAGGTTTTTCACTTTGTATTATGTCACAACTTTTCCGCGTTTTCTTAGCTTAGTTTTCTTCACTTTATCAAACTCTTAAATTGCCGTGTTTTATTTTTCTAGTTACCGCGCGCTTTTAACAGAAAAATTTTCCCATGTTCACAACTTCTGACACCATTGTTTGTAGGGGGGTTCGGGAAAATGAATTCGAAAAAGCACAAGATATCAAAAAGAATGTAATTTATTAAAATATCCATAAAATAACTTATAAAATTTCGACAAAGGTTTTTGTAATTAGAATTTACTATAATAATGATTTTAAACAATGATTTTAAATTAAACGTGACCGTTGCTTATCGTTTCAAAAAAAAGTAATGATTTTAATAATGAATTTTTTTAACTTGACCGTTACGTATCGTTTCTAAAATAGAAGTGATCTCGTCTCATTTACTAAAACTGATGATGATGATAGTTAACGGTATTATTATAATGAATTAGTATTGCTACTAATTCCTACATATATATATATATAATCAATTGAACTTATGACAATATTTTACAAATCTTTTAAGACGCCTTCAGACTGTTTTATCATATCTGCCAATAAAATTTGTAAGAAATTAGGTGTTAGAAACTTTTTGAGATATTTAAAAAGAAAATGCATAAACTTTCTCATATGTCGTAGTACAAAAATGTTTCCTATGAGTTCGCAATATCTAGTGGACATTGTTAACAAAATTTATAGACCGACATATACCATATGTCTGAAGACACCTTTTAAAAAACAGTTAAGTTCAAAATTTTCTAAAGAACAAAATAGATTTATCCACTTTTCCAGTTGCTAGACTTGCGGATCTTATATCACAACATTTTTGTTTTTATAAACTAAGTTATCTGATATTATATTCCCTTCTCGATTTCTCTACATCTATGTGATAACTAAATAATCACAGTTTTTCAGCATTTTCATTTTTATCTCAAGTTGAAAAGAATTTCAAATCTCGTGTCTCTAGTGTTACGAAAATTTCTTTTGACAAGTTCGAAATTTTTCAATTTACACTTTTTAAGATTGATTTAATACCCAGGATCTTATTATACAATATGAAAAATATTACAGAAAACTCATACATGTCCAATTTGAGAGGAAATGTTTCTCATAAATCAAGAAACGAATGAAATTTTCATTTCTATAGTGGAGAAAAACCATGTGAAAATGAAAAATGCAAAATAATATATCAACATTTGTTGCAGGAAAAACACAAAAATGCATGAGAAAGTTTGAATTTTATTTATTCACGTTCGTGAATTTTATGTTTTATTTGTTAGAAAATTTCAAGGAGTTTTCAATAAATTTCCACAAAATAAAATAAATATAAATGAAAAATTATTAATAAATAAAAAAAAAAAATATGAAATTTAAAATATTTGTACTATTTGTCAAAACTAAAAGAGAAATGGTGTTTGTTTTAAACGATTGGATTTTTCTATTTCGAATAAAATTAGTGAAATGATATTATTTAAGAACCAATAAATAATATAAAATAGGAAAAAAAATCGTATTGGTTACTAACGAAATCAATAGAAACTCAATTAGTTGATCAAATTTGCTGTATCAAGCATCTGTTCATGTTCTTGAAAGTTCTCAGCAAGTTCTTGGAGATAACTTACAATAATATCAGATATTTGAACGTAAAACATCTCTATTTGGGAATGTCTCACTATTTGAGAAAGTATATCCGGGAATAGTTTTTGTAGAAGTTCAGTTTTTTTTCTATAGTTACAAATTATCTTTTCTTTTATGGATTGTATTCAATTGAATACATATATAGTCGGAAAGAAGAAAAGAATTTATGGTAAAACTTTCATTACAAAGTTTCGAAGAATAATAACATTTTATAGAAGAAATTTTTATATGATTTCGTTATAAAATTTATGAAACCAAATATTGTATTGTATTTTGAAGTAAATTTTGTATCTTATACGTATAAATGTGTTTTTAAAAAAAAATTACCATACAGCACCTTCTTTTTATTATCTTTTAATAAAGAATCATCTTATTTACTACTTGAATTTCAAAAGAAATCTGTAGAACCACAATTCATTAATTTATGTAGTATTAGCTGTTTGTGCCAGGCGTTCTTCGGTCTGTAAGTAGTGAAATTGGTGAAATTGGAATTGAAAAGGGTAATGAAATCAACTAAAACTAAAATGCACATTTATTGACCTAAGTACTTACAATAGTGAAACTGCAATTTTCTGATAACACTTCTAGATATACATAGTTAGACAAAAAGGCGCCCAATATTGACCGAATTAGAAATGTTTATCTATTTGTACAATTCCATTTTTAAAGCTGATCAATCCAGAATATAAATACCAAGTTTCATGAAAATTTACCAAGTATTGTAAATGTACTCAAAACTAAATAACTGACGGTCGAAACAAAAATCCACTATTTCCAGGATAATATGGTCAAATAGAGAACATTATTAATTGCTGATCGAAGAAAACGGACACCGGATTCCGAAATGGGCAGCGAAACTTTGCGACAGATCACGTGTCGACTAAATAGGGTCATTATCCCTCCCTACGGATAAACAATGTAAGATTATTTATCTCCGTGATCGTCCTTGCGAATTGATTTTTAATGGCTCAACATAGCGAAGTAGAAATCAAACTTAAGGAATGCATCGCTATGAACTTTATATATATATATACTATAATTCAGACTTTATATTCATACTATCGGCAATATATCTGAAAGGTAAGAACAATTTGTTCCAGATGAATTCAAAATATTACTAGGAAGGTGTAAAAATACCACACAATAAAATGATTTTCCAAATATATAGTATGTCTTCTTTACATGGCGCCGACGTTTTTCTAATTCTCCACTGAGTAGTAAATTGTAAAAAAAAACGTCTCCGACTTAATGCCAATAAATTACATCTTAAAAACACGATTAATTTTTTAAAAAAGTGGACATCAACATATTATATAACATTATATTTAAAAATATCGATTTTCAATTAAATTTACTTCTATATAGAAAAACCATTATAATCAATTTTGTTTCAGCCATTTCTCTTCCCATATCTTTAAATTGTTTTTCATGAAAAATTTCACTAATTTTCTTTTCAAAGAAATAAACGTAAAATGATATTGTTGATAATTTTTATATTTTCACATCTTATATATTTTGTTTAGTCGTGAATTTCGATGAAATATGAAGTCTTTATATTAACTTCAGACAATTTTTTTTTTTTATATACTTATTTTGAGAAAATTTTCAACATTATTTTGTCTGGATGAAAAATTACAAAAACCGTTAAATTTCATGTCTAATATGCAAAAGAAAATAATATGATCAGGAGTAAAATTTAAAAATAATTGGACATCCTTAAAGTCACCAAAAACAATTCAGTCCAAGTGAAATAAAATATTATGATTTTTGTGTGCAAAAACAGATTTATATGAAAAGCTTTTTTCTTAATATTTTTATACTAAAGGGCTTTGAACTCTTAAGAACACCAAATTCAATAACAAAGGCTTCAATTTTTTTGCTGGTCACTGATTTTAATGGTATTTGTCATTAATGTTATTAGACATAGAAACATTGTCTTCTTAATTACCTTTTTTTAGATATTTTCAACAAAACCTTAATTAAGCTCTTATTCTTCTTCTTTTTCTTTTGAGAAAAACTAAAGGATGCAAAATATTGGTACGAATATGTTATTAGTTTAACTATGTATTATTCATTAATTAAATCTGTAAGATTTAATAAAAAATTCGATTCAAAATGTATTCCTATGGCAGGAACGTTTTAATGTGGTTTCTATCAAAAGTTTCGAATTCATTACCGAGAAGTTGATTTGAAATTTGAAAATTTGTGGTTAACCAAAAAGTTTCAAAAGTTACAAGATTTTGTAATAACATTAAAAACCTCACATTTATAGTTTATTATATTGAATAGAAGAGCCCATTAAAAAATTTAAAATCATTTAGAAAATGCATTCACACATTGCATAAACCAATTTTATACATTCCGGACTGAAGATGTGTGGTTTTTGTGGGTTCTTTGGTTAGAAAATGGAAATTTCTGAATGAGAGATTTCATTTAGAATTTTAAAGTTCTGCTTTTTATTTATTGTTTTGTAACTTCAATTTATTTTGCACCAACTTTTTTTTAATCTTGTATCATTTTTGATATTCTAATATTTCTTGTCCCAAAAAAAAAAACTATTTAAATTTAATCTGATGTCAAAAATTGTTACAAAAACATAAAGCTTTAGGAATATTAAAAATTAAATCACATACATTTTTTTTTTTGGTGGCATTAAGTTTTAATGAACTTTTTGATGAAGTTAGTCTAAAAGATTTACTTTAAATTTGCCTTTTTTTTGTTAATTAAAAAAGTAAAGAAAAACTTTTTTTTCTCAACATAAAATTAAAAGTGACAAAACAGATTTTTCAGAAAAATAAAATTAAAATTCATATTTGCCATAATAATTTTCATATTAAAAAGAAATTAAAAAAGTTATTCAACTTTTATTGTGAATTATAATCGAAAATTTTGTTCAATATTTTAATGCTAATCAAATTATATTTGTGAAAAAAAAGGAAAATATTTTGCGAACAGAATAAATAATATTTGAAATCATTTTAATATGAAGAAATATGGATTCTTTTTTAATATTTTTTTTGATCAAAAATGATAATAATTTATGTATTGGTAAAATATTAAAAAGAAATATATCAAAAAATATTGAATATAAAAGTAAGTAAAGCAAGTACTTTATACTCTAATTCAATTTTAATGGTCGTCATAAATCACATCGCTATCTAAATGTTATTGATATGAACATTTTTAGAATCAAAAAATACAAACAATATAATTAAAGAATCATTTCAAATAGATTTTTCAATGAAACCGAATGAATTTTCTGGTTTTCAGGAGCAATTCTGATCATATACTTATATTTTCTTCATGAAAGAAATTTTCACCAAAATTTGAATTCAATTTTAAAGGAAAATTGTATGTTTTCGACAAAAAAATTTTCCTCATATTTGTGAAAATTATTCTTTATTATTATTTTTTATTATAAGCATCTCAAAATCTTCGAAATAATCGCTGTTATTATCTATGACTAGGGTTTCTGTACTCGATTCGACTCGAATCTTGATGATCTGTACTTCTAATGAAAGAACATTTTCGATATGGTAAGATGCAGCTTTAGACCCGGATTCGAATCGGGCTCGACGAGTTTTAAAAATCTGAGACTCGTACTCGCCGAGTCCTAAAAACCCGAGTTTCCAGAAACCCTATCTATGACCTTGCGCCATTTATCAGGTAACCTGCTAATTTCATCGTGACAGAACCTTTGTCAAATAGTCATCGAGCAATTATTGGTCATTTTAAACTTTAGACAATTGTTCTCCCGCTGATTGGCTCTGCATTAATCGAAAAAGTAGTAACCTGAATGAAGCATTTTAGATAGTTCCTGTAAAGTCATTAAACCAAAATTTCGAAAATCAAACCCAAAATATTTTGTTAACCGACATCAAAACCATCAAATTTAAATACTCTATTGATCGAGATTTATTCGATAATTTTTTTTGTTAATCTTAAATTGATCTCTAAAGCGCTTCCAAAGAATTTCAGGATAAGTTTAATCAAAAAGTAAATAACTTCAGATAAATATTCTTTTAAATTATAAATAATAAAATCTTTAAAGGAATTACAATTTTACTCCGACACAAACCTTTTATACAATATTAATTCAACAAATAATATCAATTTGCCTAAGAAAACGTTGAACTTCAAAGTTATTGAAATACGAATGAAAGCAATTGTTTAAAATCCCACGTGAAAATCGATTTTAAGAAATTTCTGCTGAATTTTAGGCCTATTCTTGTCACATATGTATTTAAATTTCAAACAGAAAATCTCATTCATCATTGATGAAAATGACAGATGAAAATTTCAATTATCAATTCTCGTTTTTTTTTTGTTATATTTTATTGAATTCGGTAATGAAATTCCTTTTCCAGGACAAAAATGAAAGCATGATATTTATTCATAAAAATATTATTGGTAATACAATGAACTTTCGGGATAATATTCAATTCATGTTCTCTTTTGGAATACAGAAAAACCCGACTGTTACAACTAAATCCTATAATAATTGTGTTCATCCATAGAAAAGTTCTTAAAATGAATTTCTTCTCTATATATATAGTATACGAGAAGTATACGTAATTCAGAATATAATAAAACCAATGAAAATCGTATATAACGAAACCAAAAACGCATATACATATTTTTTCTGTGTAATACTACTTCCATTAGGCTTCTATATCTCAATAATCCAACAACCAAAAAAAAAAAATGAAAATCGCCGAAAATAGGAAAATAAAATTGGTTCTTAAAACAAAAACAAAACAAAGAATCACTTTCACCAGACTCAACTCAATTATATGAGAAAATCTTTCGAAAAGTTCGTATCGTATTTGCAACTTAATCGAGCCCATTTCTGAATGTACATTTTCTTTTCGAAATTTTCTTTTTTGGATGTATTTTTATTTCATGCTTCATAAAAATACAGGAAAATCTCATATTCGACAAGGTCTCATGGGCTAGATTTTCATTTTATATGAATTATGACATTTTTTTCTTTCTCTGTGCTAGAATTTTTGAAGGAACTCTTTAATATTTGACGAGATGACTTTGAAATACTATATTCTTAAAGTATGTACATGTTCATATTCATATAAGTAATGTGAAATTTTTAAATCATTTTCTAGTTGATTTACTTTTACTTTGATGTTTTATGATGACTTTTGATTTGGTCCTTTAAACTGATAAAGCTGTATAAATTATATGAACTGGTGTGTCGATTTTGATTGAAAATATGTACATAATCCGATCCCAGGCAAAAATATGCGAGACTAGCAATTTTTTTTCGATATCTATAGAAAGTAGAATACTTTAAAATAAGACATTTATACACTTATACAAGGAACTTATTCATTTGATCCATTCTATCCTTCTTATCTTGGCTATATACATATATATTCGAAAAGGCTTTTAATTTTTAAATATCTATTTCCAAAGAATTGAACCAAATAGATTGAGATTCCGTTTGGGATCCGTATTAATTATTTATGAGAATTGACAAAATTAAAATTCAAGCATATGCTTCCATTCTACGGCCATATTTTCTTCTTCGTACAAACTGTATTCTTTTAAAACTCATGGAACTTCTAAAGAAAATTAAAGAAAACAACATATTAAAGAATTTGTACGTGAAAAATTCAGAGATTAAAGCCGAAATCTGTAAGTACTGTTTTTCTTTAGTAAGTCTACTTAGAATATATTATCCGTATAAGAAGAAATAAAAAAAAACTCAGAATTTTTTCTTTCTGAGAAAATAATTTTTCATCTTAGTAATAAAAACCATAAACAAGAAACGTAAAATAATAATTAATATATAGAAAATCAAGAGAAGTAATTAATCAATATATCTTATGTATCATCATCAAAAGCACTTGCTGTGAAGCAAAAACTCTTTCATATTATTCAAGTGGATTTTAGGATGCCTTTCATTAATCTGTATATTTCTCCATTTTTTCGTCTATTTTTTTTTTTTTTTTGGTAGAATACAGACATATATCAAAAAATATCTCATCTATGATCACTGGGAAAGGAAGAAGAAGAAAGGAAACTTAAGATTTAAGGTCATTTTTCTATTAGAAGAATACATTTTGTCATATTAAATAAAAGAGAAGAAAAAAAAACTTCAACAATCTCGCCCATAAACAATATAGGCACTCTAATGTGAATTTTCTTGACATGTTCAAACAACTAAATATTGTTATCAATCTTCAATTTATTCTATTCAAACTTATTTTAGACAGTAGAATATTTTAATTGCTAGTAGACAATCTGAAATCAGAGTAAGTACAACAGACAGTTTCTCAAAAAAAGGATATACAGTTTAAGACAAAGATCCATATTTTTACCACCCTCCCCCTCCGCCAAGACGACACTTTTTGAATACGCCAAACTTTCGCTCCACTCAAAACCGAGGGAAAACGGAAAAGCGCTTTATACACGGAATTATTAAAATTTGCCTATTTTCAGGCGCGTATTAAATTGCACAGATACATGGTGTATTATATACTATATAGAATAAAAACTTCTTCATCAAATAAAATGTTTGAAATAAATAAATATGTTCAGTCAGTATGTATATATCCTTCATTCTCGTATACAAATATCCTTTACAAACATCATATATAGCGATATTTTAATATGAATAAAATCAGATTACAATATTATATCCGATATGAGTGACTTGTTTTCCCTTGAATTAGATTAAATTTAATGAAACGAAAAGCTCTACAAATATCCTGTTTCAGAATTTCTTCCCGTAGATTGTGGTTGAATAAAAAAACCACTATATGATAGAAAATTGTAACTGCTAACAGATTTAGAGAAGATCTTTCTTCATTACATAGTATACATAATATAGATCTAAATAAATATGTATATATATAAACATATAAGGGAGAAAGTATCATACAGATAGACGTATATCGTATAATCAGGATATATGAAAAAATAGGTCAATAGGATAAATAGATATTGTCCTAAGATATATCCCCATATATGATTTGAGTCACGTCATGATGATTTCCGTTTTGTTTTTGGTTGTTCTTAGTTTCTCGTTTTTTTTTTTGTTTACGTCCTATCTTAGACCTATCTTATCTTATCTTATTCTTATTCGTTATTACACTATATTTACTACAATGGTGGTATTGAATTAAGCAACTTTTCTTATATCCTATATATCCAAATAATGTTCCCTTTATAATTATTTCCGATTAGACATTTCTGGAGATCTCCTACCAAGCTATAATGGATATAAAAATGAATATATTGAGTTATCAGTTTATTTATATACAAAAAAAAATTGGATCCGCACGTAACTTTAATTAAAACGTGACTCGTTCTGAGAGAAAATATTATATTAGTTAAATTCGAGTGATAATGTAAATTGAGACTTTTCCGTACATTTATTTTTAATTTTCTTTTTAATTTGATTGTTAAAACGAGAATAATATATTTAATTATGTAATTTGACAACACATAACTATTGGCGAATAGAGAGAGAAAAAATTGATTATATTATAACGAAATTAATTTGATTTAGTCAATTAATATTAATTATAAAAATATTCCATAAAAGAAAACTGGAAAAAGTACAAAATTTTAATGAAAAATATATCCTAAGTATGAGTAAAGTATACCCAAAGCTAGGCATTAAAACAATTCGCCAATTGGAGCAGAATAACAATAATTCCATTGAGACAAGTACATGGAATATACGTCATCACTCTTATAAAATTTCGAATCACTCTTATTGTTTCTGGTGTTTGTACATTCATATATGAATTTCAGTATTTATTTATGCATTGTTTTACATTTTTATGCACATGTTTATGTATAAGCGAAATAAATTATTATTAGTCAATTTTAACAAACGAAATTATCTCCTATTAAATTTTAAAAAATCCACTTATGCTTGTTTTCCCATAGACCGCAAATAGGGAGCATAAAAGGGAGCTAAGATAGGGGTTAAAAGCGGCAGGTAGCCTGGGTAGTACCCCTAGTACAATATATGAAAATCATAAATAATGTGTTCATTAGTAAAATACAACGAATAAGTCAAGTTTACATAGTTTTAATAGGAATTTGAAAGGACAATATTAAACATAAACTGATGGCCATATTCCAGAATCCAGATAAACAGATACAATTTTCTAATGCAAACATAGTGTTACACCATAATTCGAGGGACACAACAAGCCTACGATTACAACCACATAAATCACATAATATAATATTTTCGTTTAACACTAGCTTTTGTCGAAAATTTAATTGCTATTAACAGGGTTGACAATTTTAATGAAAGTTCAATGTTCGACAATCAAAAGAAAGGTCATAGATCGGATAAAATCATATCCAAAAATTTTCCAAAGTATTATAATCAACCTAGAATATAATTATGAAGACAATGAAAATTTTATGATTCGCGACAAACAGATAAAGTATGAGCCAGAAAGAAATTCCATATTACTCGTAATAATAAATATGGAACATAATCTTTACTGATGGATATCAAAACAGTTCAGTTATGAAGAATCTACTATTTATCATTGCGCAATAATCGTTATATTGTACTACCTACTTTGTTCTCGTTCTTATTTCCTCATTATCTAATTGTTTTACCAAGCCGTTTACCATTAAGTTTATCATTTACGCGCATAATACAAAAGAATAATAACAACAAAAATACTTTCTGACATCAAAATAAGGAGACTTTAATTTTTTTCGGTGATGATGTCCGACCATGAACTTTTAATCTGACCTATTTGTATTAGAACGAATGTACTAGAAATTACTACTACTAACTATATATATACAGAGGCCGATTCGTTTGACTTTATCATATTATAATATATTCCAACAGATAACAAATGCATTATGTACAAGTTCAAATAAAATTTACGATTAGTTAGTGCCCTGAATAAGAAAGTGATTAACGCTGTTCTTGTCCTTCTTGCATTTTAATTATATAAATACATGGCATTGATTATACTATATTCGAAATGAAAGAATTTTAATATATACTAAGTTCATGTACGAAACTTTTCAAATGTTGAAGGAAATTTTAAAGACTTTATTAGAATTGTATTGTTTTAAATGTTGGTTTGTAAGCTATCATGAAGTGAAACTTGTTATCAGTTTTAAAGTTATAATATGTATGAAGTTTTTGTTATAAGATGATAGTACATATGTAATAAATGTGATGTAATATATAATTGTAGTGATAAGAATTTTTGGATGATTATAAATATCTGGTATGGCAAACTACCAAACTTTCTTATACGAAATATTTCAGTCCACATCATTTGAGCTTAGTATTAGAGTATTATATTAAAGTTTAGCTTTGTATTAAATTTAAACCAAAATAGGGTTAGTTGTTTTCAAGTTATGATGCATAGAAAAAACACAAATTTAAAATAACCTGAAGATTTATTCAATTTTTCCTTTCATAACAATCGTCTTGTGTATGGTATATAACATTGAATTTATATTTTACCCAAAATTAACAACTTTGACCTTTCCAGTAAAACTATGGCAAGTCCTTTATTTAAGTTTTTGATTTACAACGTCGACAAAAGTTAATTTGCTTGGTAAAAATTTAAAATTTTCTATATTCTCGACTACATTTCGACTCGATATTTCAACTCTCAGTACCCATATAAGTGGGTTCGAATTTCGACCAAATCTCGACTTGATCTTTTGACTGTATTTTCTAGTAAATATTTAATCTTTTACATCTTAATAAGATCTAAGAAAGTAAAAATATTATCTAATTTAGTTAAAAGAATATTTTTTAAAAAAAAGTCGGAAAGAATAAAAATCAGAAATTTATTAAAAATATGAAGTTTGAATAAAAATGACATCCTACACATTATAGAAAAAAAATTGAATTGTAAAAAGGTATACTTAAGACAAAAAAAATTACAGAAACCTTTTACAAAATCCTGTGTTAAAAGCCCCAAAGGGCCGAAACATAAGAAAATTCTAACCAAAAAAAAGCAAAGAAATATGAAACTATATTTAGAATACGGTTTACTAAATATATTTGTATAGGAAACAATGACACTTTTTCTGATAGTCCTCTTTAGATGAAATTTTATGTAAACAACCTCAAGAGATATGATAGAATTCAAGAAAGACAATATTATTCTGTTTTGGTTTCAATATTTAAGGTCAAAGAACCGATATACAGATTAGGTACATTTTATACTAACAGACGTATATAATACTATCCATATCGATTTTGCCTTTTCTTCCTTCGTGTTAAGTATATATCCAGAACGGATTCAGGAAACGTTTTATTACACTCATTCTATAGGTATTTTGAAAATATAGTAGACATAAGATTCCATCAAGAAAAATCTTGAAATGAACCATTTTAATATTACTACATCTATAACAGAGAATGTAAAAGTAAAACTTCAATGAGATGTAATTTGTCTGAAGCAAATCTGATGTCGACAAAATGTATAATGAAGGACCAATATTCTGCACTAGTTCACATCTATTTAATGATTTCGATGGCAACGAAATCAATTTACGTCAGCCAGTTTATTTTTCGTTTATATAAAATCTAACTTTATATCATACCCGGTTTATATCTACTTAAATCGAAACGAAATGGAACCTTTAAGAAAATGAAAACAGAAAAAAAAAAAACAAACAATATTTTATATGCGTATCCAAGATGTACTGAATAGAACTTCCACTTAAGAGCTTTTTTAGAGTTACCATGGGACATGTACATATGTGGATTTCTATGGATTTATGCTTGAAATCTATGTACGTTTCCGGTATAATTTTACTGTTTATTGACCCGGCTTTTATTTTTTTTTGTGGAATAGAATGTAAAAGGAATGTTACCCAAAAAATCTTTGTTTTATTCTACATATTATATACTCGTATAGTATTACGTTGAGTAAATTTCAAATTTTCAATCACTTTTATGCGCCACAGCAAAAAAAAAGGGATAATAGCTTAAACTAGAGATTTTCTAGATAAATATATTATGTCGAAAACAACTGCTATGAAAAACGAATCCTTCTTCAAAATATACAATATTTTTTAATGAAATAAATGAGCTTTTGAAAAGTTTCACTTCGAGTTCATAAAATTAAAATTATTACATTTATGAAAATGAAATATAATGTTTTGGTAAACCTTTTCCTGGATTATATGAGAGAACATTTTCTTAAGCAAATAAGAAACTGATTTATATCGAAACTAAATAAATAAATTTTAGAAAAAATTGTTCATAGAAAGTTTTAAATTTACAGTGAAACTTGATAATTGAGATACTCAGTTATTATGTGACATCTATTCTAAGCTGACAGTGCTAGGAATTGTTTATGTCATACAGTCTGTAGGCTAAAACCGTATTAATTTTGATCAAACAAAAACCTCAATTTCTAAAGATATGTTAAGAATCCAAAGCTGTTTCAAATTATGTCCTGACTTCACCGATCTATCCTTGTTGATCTATTGTTTTCCTAATTTCTTTCACATCTAATAGGCACTTGTATGCATTACTATTGTTACAATTCAAAACATTTCGGTGTACACTCATTATTTACCAATAAAATAAAATAAATGATCAACTACGTTACCAAATAAATTAATAATTCTATAAGATTGAAATATTAAAAAACCACCTTTCCTTCCTCTACTTCAAGAGGTGGACCAATAAAACAAGTTTCACTGTAATATATTAATTATTTTGCGTAGAAAGTGAACCAGTATTCAAACTCTTAAATAAAACTTTAAGAATGGAATGGATTTGAACTTTGATTCTCAATTTCTCACCGAAAGGACCTTTTGACTTGATAAATGAATTTTTCATTGACAAAAAAAAGGTGAAATTCTATTTCACGCATCGTAAAAGCGAAAAAAATCTATAAGGAAAAAAAATTGTATAATAAATTTGATCCAAATTACAGGACTTTTACCACCCAAAAAAAAAAAGAAAAGGAATACCTAATTGACAATAATTGTTTTATGAAAATTTAATATTCTGATAATGAATATTTTATTAGAAATTACGTCGACATATATTTTCCCATTTCAAATTAAATAAATAACTTCAAATTAAATTAATTATGGTCGTCGAAAGGTGCGTAATAAATTGTATACAACCCAAAATATAATAAAATAATCAATTCAATATCGTATGCAATCAAGTCAAGAGTCGTTTTTGTTTTACCTTAATATCCCTTTAATCTTCATCGTTTTTCAAAACACAAGTTCTTAAACATAATTTTATTTCTTTTCTGTCTTCTGTAAATACTTTTCTTAACAACCTTCATCTATAACCATCTTTTTTTTTCTTCAAGTACTTAGTATATAGTATGAGAATGATATCCAAACGACCATGTCCACTTCAAGCAATCAAAGTCCAATCAAATGTCGAGTCGCCATTTCTTCAAGATATGGTAAAACGAAAAAAGAGAGACGAAAATATATATAGGAAAATTTTCTTCAATCGTTATTTCTTTTTTCTTTTATACTTTTATCCATTTTCACTCAAGGAAATGAACTGGAAAACTCTTCTTTTCCAGTTTTTTTTTTTTTAGTTCGTTTATCGTTCACCTCTATTAAATTACATTCTCCTAATCACTCGTTCTATCTCTATTATAATCATCGTACAGTACAGAGGATAGAAAAAAGTATAAAATTTTGGAAAAACACTTCAATGACAAAAGTTTTTCCTTAATTTATCAAAAAATAAGCGAATGGCGAAAAAATATTTCGGAACAAAAAAATGAAAGAAAACAAGGAAAAACACTAAAGCACCGTAAAAACATTTTCTTACCCTTGAAACTTTAAGTTACGAAAAAAAAACGGATTTCGATATAAGTAAAAGCATGAAAGAAAATTTCCTTCTCTTAAGTTTAGTTTTAAGATAAAATGTAATGTACGTATCGATTGAATTCGGCTTATATCGTTTTGCTAATAGACAGATAAAATATCAATTGATCTATACGTTGAGGATGTAAAGTTTAGGACAATGATAAAATACAGAGATTTGTTCGGAGGAAAAAATATATATTCCTGGTAATTTTTCTGGTTAGTTAATTTAAGGGAATGATAAATGACTAACTGGTTTTTGAAAAACTTTAAAGTTAAATTGCATGTTGATACCTTTATTACTAAAATCCAATTCTAAACATTTTCGCTCTATAATATAATATATAATTTCAATGTCACGCTGATAGAAAGGCACCATTTCGCCATTTAACTATATTTACTATATTATTTTTGTATGCGAGAAGTACTTCTATATTGATCATACTTCAGTAATTTTAAAATTTCTAGCAATAAATGAAGATTTTAATCATTTGAAGTTAATAATATTCAAGACAATCAATTATTCTGGTTAAGAACATAACATACCTCCTTAGATTACAATATATTTGGATAAGCAACATAAGCAAGATTCCATGTAGCGTTCTAAAGAATTTGCTCTTTTTTAGCATATGAAAACCCACATCATTAGAAATTTAAATAAGGAAACTCCTACCTACCGATATTAGGCCTACCCTAAACTTGGAAAAAAAAACTTTACAATTTCTTATTTTATGAAATTCAAAATAGACTAAAAGAAAAATCGATGATCACAGAGAAGAGTGCTCAGGCATATTTAAGATGCCTTTTATAACCGAAACTTTACTGTAATAGGAATAGTTTTCAACTATAATTCAAGTCTTATATTTTCTCTAGGTCGCGGCGATAAAAACATCTTCAACTTATCCAAGTTCAAAAATTGAATCTCTCTTTACATGCAGCTGGATTAAATTTGAAAGAATTATTCCTTATTTGACCAAAACATCACAATGGTTCTATCCAAGGTATCTATCGTCTATTCTTGAAAATTCTTTTCTACATATTTATTATCTAAATATGTATAAAGGGTTGGATAATTTGATTCCATAATCCCTGAAATATTCGGTTTATCATAAAATGTTATTTGTTTAATTTAAAAACTTGGAAACCATTTTCATTACAATTTCATAAAATTTGATATAAAATCATATTGACATTTGATATATATGAAATTTTGCACGTCCACCTTATTTCGTTGTTCTTTTTTTTTTTTCTTTCTTCGTTCTTAATAAAATATAAAATATTCGATTTCACACAAAGTCTTCACCGAAAAAACCTTAGATTTCCATAATTTACCCTTTTTTCCGGAAAAACCATTTTCACTTCATATTATACATATATAGCATGAGACAATCTATTATAATATAATATTGAAATAGATATATCGAAAATGAATAGTATATATCTGGAGGTGGATGAAAATCGACCTGGAATATGTCAAACAAAATTTGGTTTTCACAAAAAATTTTTACCAAAAACATATAAAGTCAAATAAGTATTATTTATATGAAAATTTAGATAGACTTGAAAATACACAATTTCGATTTTTGTCAATAATTTGATTTGTGTACGAAAAACACGATATTTTATGATACTATCATTTTACAATGGAAAATATAAATATGACAAGAATATGTTATAAACGTAAATATTACAAATATTTTAGCCAACACCATCAATCGTTAGAACAAAGTTTTGAAAACGTTGGGATTAGAAGTAACGACAGCAATACATGAAAATAAAATATGTTGGGGTCAAAAGACCTAACAGGCTGTATTTGTTCTATTCCAGTGGAAGTATCAAATAAAATAGGTTTTATATAATTAAGAAATAGTTTTACATGTTAAAAGTAAAAAAAGTAGGTTATTCCCTGCAATTAGAAAATTGTTACAGTTCTGGTGGTTACTTATGAACAATTATCCTAAATTACTCTCTGTTATATTTGTATATAGGGAAATTTATGGTCAGATAGACGTTTTATATTAAGATAAATGTGTTAAATAATAATTTCATACCAATATATAAATATCATTTCATCTCAAGCCTAAATATTATTCCGCCTATGTGTATGCAATCAGTTTACAACTTAATTATAGCCAACGAAGTAATTACATTGTGTTACATTATTCTGAATGAAATATCGAAATAAAATGATGTAATTGTAAAAAAAAAAAAAATTACAATAAAATATTTATTTGATAATTTTAACGTAATCAAATTTATCTTTACGAGAAATCTTGTATTGAAGTTAAAAACAGTTTTCCCTTCATTTTAACAAAAATAATAATCATTTCATATTATCACCTAATTTGTTCATCATGATAAACCCTCGGAAAATATCTAATTAACAAATCTGGTTAATTATATTTTCTTGAATCTTCTGGGATCATTCATATAATTTTTATTTGGTTTTTGTTTTAGACGCCTTTGTCATCTTCAAGTTTCCTTTAAAGCCGGAGGAATATTTGAAAAGGAAAAAAAGAAAAATGGTATGATAAAAAAATATTTGATTGAGAAAAGCTTTTGAGTTTCAATTTGTTATCGAGTGAAATTTATTCTAAATATGTATTTGAGTGATATATATATTTTTTTTTTATTTCGTAAAAGTTTCGTATATATACTATTTAAAAGCTTTAAAGTTCAGTTATTCTCCTTTTTTGGGAAATTTCTATAATTTATAAATGTAATCCGACTTTTGCGGTTAGGCTGATAAATTTTCTTTTAATCAGTTGTAAAATATAGAAAACTCACTCAAATATAGGTTTTTTTTGTACATTAACATTACATTGACTAGGATAGTATAGGATATGATATTTAAGGATAAAAGCAATCAAAAGCATATCAAAAAATTTTTACATCCGTGATTGTCTAAATTTCTTTGTGTTCTAGACCTTCAAATTGCAAGTAATGGAAACATAATCATTTATTAAACAGTAAATTAAAATACGCGTAAATAAATTTTGTAATTTACTGACCAAGTTTCGTAATAGAGGCCCTTTACACACATATCCTGATCAGAAGTCAAATGCATTTCCATCTAAAAAAAAAAAAACAATTTAGGGCCCCCTGGTAAATCGGACCTCAGTTCTCTGCCACTGGCAATAGATTTGAATGTATAGGCCGCACTTATTCTCCATCCTTTATTCTGCATACACCAAACGATTTTCAATTTTCAAATATGCCCTTTGTAATAAAATAAATAACTCAATTTTTGTGTAATAAAAGATTTATACTTTTCCATTTTTTCTTTTTTTATCAAGAAAAAAGTACTTACGAGTAATTTAATTTCCCAGAATATTTTATATAATTGAAAAATGCCTCCATAATAAAACAACCAAGAAGACTAACTTCGGTTTTTATTTTTTAATCATTAACTTAATTTCACATCTCATTTCATACTAATCCCAGAATATATACATATATCCTTTATTCATGATCGTAAATTTGAAATTATATTTTTTGATATAAAATTCGAAAATCAAAAAGTGAGGAATTAAAAATATATGCGCTTGGCAAAATTTCTTGCTCTAAAATATCGGTCATGTGTGAAATTAATTAAAAGTTTTATCCACAGAAAAATTTATGGATACAATATTTAATATACAAAGTAGATCCGGAAGACTCGTTTTATATAGAACAAAATTTATACATATATGGTATTTTGAATTATGTAGAAAACTATAACTAAGCAGGATCTACTAAAAGCTGACTAAAATGAAAACGAATGAAATATCGACGAGTCTAGACCAACAATTTTTGCAATAAATTTAAGCGATAAATTCATTGACATTATTGCGAATGAAAGAAATTATATTTTGGTGGTTGAAAGAAAGTTTTCAAAGAACGATATTCGGAAATAGAAAATAGGAAATTATATAATCGAGTATTTTACGAATTAGAAAATAGTTTGAGAACCAATTTAGCACATAATTAAGTATAGAAATAGAAAACCTAATAATTAAAATTGGTTTTTTTCGTTGTGAATTGATCATAACTTATGACTGTGATAAATTTTATTTTGGCCACGTTCAAAAAGGTAAAATTTATTATATTTGGAAATTGGTTTTCTATATTTTTTGAAATATGTATTTTTTTGAATTTATACATATGTATATGCTTTTCTTAACTTTGGGAACGTTTCTTCTTTACTTACACAAAATACGGTTCGCTTTTACCATATACGATTTGAAAACAATAAAATTTTTGGAAAAAAAAGGTGGAAAAAAGCCAACTTTATTTTTATATTGATTTGTGTGATTCCAAAAAAAAAAAAAAAGACAGAAAAAAAAGGTATTTCTGTAGAAACGATATCTTTTTTGAGATTTTCCTTTTAAGAATTTAGAGCCTTTTACATCTGTGCTTTATACTATAAATATTCACTTGGGTTTCATAATACTCCTTTTGGGATGCATTTGATAAAACAAAGAATAAAGAACTGTGACTTCTCTACGGAATAATAATAAGATAAAATTGCTTTTATGATATTGTATAAATCACGGCAAAATGCTGAAAAGATAGAAACAAAATTCTAGTCACTTTCTTTTCGCTTATGAATACCATTTTTTAAGGGTGTTATAAAATTAAAGTGATGAATTTAGTTTTTATTTTATTATTAAATTTTATTTTATTAGATAAAAAAAGAAGGATATGAAATTCTTAATCTTATAAATAAATGAAAGGATGGCGTGTTATACATATTTTAAAAACTGAATGAAAGAAAAGTTACTTACAGTTTAGTAATTCTTTAAATCCCGCTGGAAAAGTTTTCAAGAAAGCGTATAATTTTTTAGCATGGTATTTACCATATTAATATTGCATGGAATCATTTAATTGGAACAAAATATCACTTATAATATTATATATACTTCTTTTTCTTTAAAAGAAATCAACAATTTCTTTCAGAATTTTGAAAACCTACAAATATAATCTTCTAAACTGGTGAAATAATCCTAAACCTCTCAGTTTCGTTCTACGAATCGACTAAGTCACAACCCTTTTCTGGATGATGAATTGTTCAATTATTTCCTTCTTAAAACTCTATAAATTATTTACTAAAAATGAAAACTGTTTAGAATTCAGGAAAGTCTTGAAGTGACTACTTAAAAACTAAATTATTTCTTGATAAATGTTTAAACTTTACAAATATCTAAAAAAAAATGCTATTTTCTGAGATGTTTGTGAAGACTATTTTCAAAATAGTGTTCTTTTTCTTGAGTTATTATTAAAAACACTTTTTGGAAACAATAGTTAAATTAAATAATTAAAATATTCTTGTAAAAAACTTATATAATTCTTAATTTAAAGTTTCTTGTCATTGATTAATGTCGATATAAAATGCACATATACATACATAAAATACGAATCTTTTAAATTCTACGATATTAATTGAATTCCTATGTAAAATTGTCATGTAATTAATTTCCATTATAGAAAAGTTTTCTTCGAAAATATCACAATTTCCATTAGTATTATGTACCAATTTCATAAATATAAAATTCAACAGAAAAACAGCTTACGATAGTCTTTTACGAAAGATAGGTAAAAGCTTTTCGAAACACTAAAGCAATATTTTATGTAATGTATAACATACATAAAGAATCTATTCTATTATCCATTTCCCTATTGAGATGACTTGCATTTAGATAAAATTAAGAGAGATACCAGATACTAGTGTATTTTGTGACCGAAAAAAAGCAAACTTTTTAACATTGCACAATATGTCATTAGAGAATTAATTATTCTGTCCTACAACTCGTCCTCATATAAGTAACTTTTATAATAATACATTTATTTCATTTAATTCTCTTTCAACTTTTACTGGATATGTTCTTATGTTCCGTGTAACTGAATTAAAACTTTTAGAGTTTCGAATTTAAGTTTTTGATTAGGTATTTATTTGCTGGTTTTTGTAAGAGGACTAACATAAAACTTATTTCAAGGAATTTGGAAATAAATTCATTGTTTTTTTTTGAGAAGAGAAATTATTTTAAAGAACGAAATCAATTATTTTAATATATAATCAAGAATTTATCGATTATTATGTAAAGGATGACTGAATGACTAAATCTTAAATAAGATTAATTATTTTCCGTCAGACTGATCTAGATATACATAGTCTAATTCTCAATGATTGTTCATTTCGTACGGTATTGAATTATTATACAATACCCTCTAATTCATTATATTTAAGAAGACATTATTCACTGACACTAACCCGTTTACTTTATTCAATTGTTATCGATAATTGTGCGTCTACTTGAACCATCAAATTATCACAAAAGATCTTTTCCGAAAAATATTATAGGTACATCCACAAAACCATGTACAGATTACTCTACTTTCTAATAATCTAATCTACCTACTTTTAAGTTTTACAACTAAATAATGATGCTAATATGATAATTGTTTTGTAAATTCGGATTTAACTATTCTAAAATAAAGTACAGGCTACATATTTGCATTGAATATCCTTTAAATTTTGATTATATGCATTTCCAGGGGCTCCCAGCTATTTGACAGATATTACATTGAAACGTCATGATTTTAAATACAACTAACGTGGACTTATCTTGTCTACGTTTTCGCAAAATGGAGTTTATTTGCAATTCTATATCTAATATCCAAATGTTACCTCTACTTGTGCCCTTAGGTAATGACTCTACTGATGGGATTTCTAGATATTAAAACACTAAAAATTCTGAGAGGAGCCCATTTTGTACTTTCATTTCGTAGTTTCATCGCAGGATTAGCTTTGCACTAGTATCTAACCTATTTTAAGTTTAAACGTTACCCATAACACAGTACTTTAAAACCGAAGCCAAAATCTAGATATACATATATTACAATAATTTATATATTTTAAAACAATTTAAATCAATTTTTTCCCCCCCAAAATCAAGGCTAGAGTCGTTAAAGTCAACATTTTTCCCTTTTTCCCAAAATATTACTATAACACGGATTGTGCATTAGACACATTACACCATCAGATTTAAAAGAAAATTTCCAATTCTTTAGAAAAAAATATATAAAATTTTACAACTTATCGTGTTTTCTACTCAAAATGAAAATCTTTGGAAAATTTTCTCCCCATCTAAATGAAAAAAAAAAAGAAAAACAACAGAATATTTATTTGAATTTTTGTCGTCTCTCGATTTGAATTTTTGGGTTATACGAAAAACGAAGCAAAAACAAATCTCTCGAATGAACAGATATTTTACCTTTAACAATATTAAAAAGAAATTTTCTTAACATAAATTCTTAAATTTATTGCTTTCTTATAAGAAATAAGAAAATATAAAGTTTCCCGAGTAAAGTCGTCGGTGGGTACACAAGCGAATATACCAACAAATATCGAATGAACAACAATCGAAATTTTTCTCCAAAGGAAGAAAAAAAAATAAACCACACGTCTAGGATAAAGTTTAAAGGGATTAAATTTTTATCCCTTAACTCTGATCACATCGTGAAACTACTATTACGGAGATGCTGTATATATGATTTTGGGGTTCTCTCATCCTTGCACGTAGTTTTGCACTGTCGTGATTGGGAATTGTGTGTATAGCATAAAATCTAATTCAAAAGTTGTGATCGGAAATGAATTTCAAAATCATGTTAGACTTTTTTTTCTATACGTTTTGGGAAATGGATTTTCTAAATGCAGTAGTTTTGGAGATTATCGTTAATCCTTCGATTATATATATCAGAAAGTGATAACTTTTCATGTAAGAATGCTTTTAAAAAATAAAAATTATTTGACATATTTATTTTATAGGTATAAATAAAATACCATTTTACATTTAAGATTAGGAAATTGATTTTGATTTTATTGATCTGGAAAAGGAATTTTTTCCTTCATTTTTAGGTCGCATAAATGTATCAATATGTTGTATAAGTATATATATATATATGATTCAAGATTATGAGCAATACGTACACTATTTGTAATACATAATACGGTCACCATTTGTGATGTTTGGTTTCAATGGATACCTTAGGAAAATATCAAATGTCAGAACAAAGATACTTCTTCCGCTAGAGCCTTACTGATCAAATTATGGACCAGTGACCAATTTTATACAATTTGGCATTAAACTAACGGACTTATTATCATTCAGAATCGAATGAATTGAATATTCGTTTGAAAAATAAAAAAGTTTGGTGAATTCGCTATGGATTTACTAAAGTGAATGTTCGATTAAATAGTTCGCTGGTACGGTTGAAGAATAGGCCCAAATAAGTCGTATACTAAGAATATATGTATAGTATGTAGAAAATCGTTACGAATATGATTTTCTTACGATTTTATTTCGATTTGTTCTATATTTTTCGCCAAAAATCGCATGTGTAAACAATATTCACATAATCCAAGCGTATATATAAATTGGCTAAATTGATAATTAATGTTTTTATTATTATATTCCTGACAGAATATCATTAATGAATGTCATCCATGAAATTAAATGATAAATTATATTAGTTCATTATTTACTTAAAACAAACATACAGGAAGTGGTTTTCTTATGATATAGGTAATTTAACTCGATTTTAGGGTTTTACCTGTTTCCATTGTAATATACATATATTACCAAGGAATTACGAATTAATTTGTTATCAAAATAAGCAATTTATTAATTTTGAAAAAAAAATATAATCTATTCTTTTAAATTGTTTTGTTAATGAAAAAACCAAATTTAAATTCAATTTAATTTCCTAATTTAAATAGGTTTTGTCTTTAATTACATTATTTACACTCAATTTCAATTTGAAGAACAAATAAAAATATGTGGTATGACAAATTACCCGACTTTCTTGTACACAATTTTCTTACAATTATAGATTATCATAATTTTCTTCTATTACGTAATAATCTTCAAGATTCTAGACATTATTACGGAAAGTTTACATTTGACTAATATAGATTTAGACTATTTACATATATAGATTTAACTATGTATAAGAAAGTAAAAAAGAAGCATAAGTTTTCGTTGAGTACTCAAAAAGAACGTAAAGTAGTAAAATGTAAAGTCTGAAGATAATTTCATTTAAATAACACCCAAAAGCTATAAGCAAAAGTTTTTGGAGATCACTTTTTTGTATAAGATAAAACGTTTTATGATTAACATTTTCAAAGGCAACAACTTTACGAGAATTCTTAGAATATCTTTTGTAGAAAAATGTTTGATATAAATTTTATGATAAATACATAAATCCAGACTTCTGCGGTTTATTGCTGTATGACTGGAATTATGACAATGAATGGCCCTTTATTAAATAGAATTTTTGGTTTATTTTGTACGGGTTAATTTATAAAAGTTACAAATCTTAGAAATTGATATTAAAATCACCTTTTTATTATAAATCAGCAAATGTGTTTCTTTCATAATTTATTACAGATGAAAAATATTACTTTTTTCAACTCGTACGCTACTACAGAGGTAAGATTCAAATAAACAGCAGGTATTTAAAATTAACTTAAAAAAGAAGTATACCAACCCATACAATGTATAGTGTAGACTATCGTCTTTCAACTTGGCAGGACCGTTAAGTTTCGCGAAAGATTTCTATACAAAGTAACACTTAAAAACATAGGCTAGAAGGATTTCGCTGGTACATACAAATAGCTGGACCAAATAAATCATTTTCAAAGCACCTGATTCAATTCTTGCAGCATCCAATCGACACACACAGCCTAAATTTATTTCGTCCGACGAATAAATTTTCACATATTTTATAAAGTTTTTGAAATTTTTTAGATTGTGTGCAGGTTCTGATATCCTTCAGGTATCTTAAATCTTTCAAAAACTCTAAATTATGGGAATACAAATTTTTTCTATATGCGGAAATATAAGATATATGCTTTAACATATTTCTAATAAAAAATAATACAACAAAAATCTAAAAACGAATCCTTTTCGATAAAAACATTGAAAACAAAATCCATTCTTTTACACAAATAATTTTGTAGCAATGAAAAGATTTCTTAGTGAAAAGTCATCTTTCTTACAATACTCTTAGTTAAAGATTACAGAATCTTTTAGAATATAATCCTTTTGATGTAACTGTCTTAAGCTTGTTCCAACTTGTTTCAAACAAAAGATTGTATTATGATTCAAACTAAAAGAAAGTGCATAGTGCGGAACACAATCTGTATTGCAACGACAAATCTACGGAAAAAATGACTTCCTTTTAACTTAATACTTTTTCGACTACTTTTTATTAAACGAACAAAATAAGTATTTTTTTGTATGTGTGTGTGTTTGTTAAAAGATTTTAAAAAGAACATTTTTTACAACGTCAAAGATTTGAGCACCTACTAAAAAAAGTTCATAAAACAACGAATTCTCTTCCTTTTTTTACGAACTGTGACTAAACTTTTAAAAAGAAAATGGTACACAGTACTAAAACTAAAGAAGTTGAATTTCTCATTTTTTTTGTTTTCCATTTATAAAAACACAACGGATTGAAGAAGTATTTGTATCAAAGAAAGATGAATATCTTTTCCGGAAAGTAAAGAAAATTTGAGAAATGATACTCAAAAAATCAGGATAAAAACGATGAAAAAATCTCCAACGACTATAAAATAGTTTTTCCACTTTGATGTTGTATTAAAATAAAATTGTTTGTTTTATTACAAAATGAGGAAAGAAAATTAAAATCATTTAAGGTTTTCTAAATGAGTGACTTAATTCCGTTTTTGTGGGGTTGCTGGGTAAAATTTTTAATATCAAACTATTGTAATTTTATAATAAAAACGTTTTATTACAAATTAAAAGTTAACTCTAATGGAAAATTTGAAACTATATATACATTTTCCAGCTGAATACTTATCACGTTTTTGTGAAATTTAAGTAAAAATTTTAAACGATATCTTTTAGTCTTGCTATAGATTTAAACATATTCGATATTTCGAAGGCGGTTATATATATGAAATATTTACATAACTAATTTCTTTGGTTGTAACTTTTACTCTAGGGTTTCTTTTGTGATTTATTCAAGGGCCAGAATAATATAGAATATAGTATTTCCTTTCGTTTCTTTTATTTTTGGAGGTCTACTTAACAATTGACAAGAAATGTCTAATATAAACCTTTTGGCAAAGTAAAAAAAAAGGGACAATATCTTAAGAATTTCTTTGTCATAATGTTGATAAGGACAATGTCCTGAATATTGCTGCATTAGACATAAAATTAATTCAACATGATCCATGGAAACAGTTCTTTTCGGTATTTGCTATTTTTTTTTGTTGAAATCTAACACAATCTTTTCTATTCTAATGACAAATGGGTGAGACCTTAATAGCATGGATATCAACTACATCCATAAACGATTCCACAATATCTTCTCAATGGCCAACTATATTTCTTAGCATTTTTTTTTTGTTTTGGTGCTTCTTATCCAACAAAGAAAAGCACAACAACAAGAAAAACAGAAAACTTTTAAGAAATTTATTTCTTTTTTTTTCTCCTTTGGGGAGGCTTTTCCCTTGTATATAGCACGAGTATTTGATATTGTTGATGATATTTGACATATGGTTCGTATAAAGAGTTACATTTATCAGATCGGTTTTTTTCTGATGGAAACTGGAAACTGAAGAGATTACGATAATTTTATCAAATATATTTTTTATCGAGTTCGGTTAATATAAAATAGATTTTTCTAAGAAATAAATAAATTTTCGTATAATATTATGAATGAATTATGTTCGAAAACATTTAAGGTTTTATTAATATCAATTTTGTAAACTATTAAACATTCATGCTTCGATAAATCTATATAGAAGAATTTTTTTTTTTTTGTTATACAGTTTTAACTTTGTTTGAAATGTGTACTTCGAAGGCAGGTCAAAAACCTCCTATTTCCTCTATAGAATAGCAATAATTTCAATACGGCGACAATATTCTTTAGGAGTGAAATGTTACTTTGCCTTTATGCCAGTCTATATCCTTAAACATGTTTCAGCTTTTAGAACAAATAATAAGAAAGAAACAAATAAGTGAATACTCCAAAATAAGCTTCCAATAAAAATTCAGAATTCGCCATTTAAGATACTCAAGTATTCTACCATAAGGGATAATAGAAAATCATCTCAATATCCAGAGGTTTTTGTACTTTCCGATGATCCTAGATGGAAATTTGGCTCCGAGTTAAATTACCACTTAGAAAAGTTGTGAAAATTCAAACTCCGGAAATGTAAAATGGAGACTGTATCACGAGAGAAAAACACTCTTAGAGCAGTATAGTGTCTGCCCTTTTAGAGTTTTAATTTGGTATAGAGTTACATAAGCATATGGGATAGATGAGGAAAATCCGAAACAAAATGACGACAGAACTTTCAAGTAATCTTATAGCACTAATAATATTAAATAATTCAAAATAGTCAAATTCTTGTCGTCCTAGAGTCTATGCTCATTAAATATCTCCACCATATTTTCTGGAAAATATTTAAAAAATGTTTGAACTAATAAGAAAACTTTAAGATTGCATGACAATTTTGCATTGATTTTACCTAAAAATCTAATTTTGGTTGCAATTTTTTCTTTTTTTTTATCCTGCGCATACAATTATTATTATTTTCTTATTTCCACAATGAAAGTAAAATTTGATATGACCTTGTGGAATTTTTAGTTTCTATTCAAAGACATAAGAAAAACTTCTTTTAGCAAAAAAAGGGAAACGCAAGAAAAAAGTTTTCCCTTTCTTCATTAATCATTATCTATCAATATGAAAAAGACAAGTATAAAAATTATACAAAAGCTCATAAACCTTTCAGCTTTGGTAATCCAGCACAATGATTATCCCAGTTGGTTATGAAGTTTTAACTTCCCACTGAAGGTTTATCCAAAACACCAGGTACGAGAAATATATAAGCTCGTTATAATAAAGGAAAAAACATGAAAATTCATAACAGGGGGAGGAATGTTTGCGCATTCAACTCTTTTTGTGGTAGGTCGGTCTTATTGAAAAATCCAACCATACAATTTTTCGTGTCGTTTATTTTGTCTTCCTTTTAACAAGACTATGTTCAGTTATAGTTTGAGTTTAATAGTTAAAGGATGAAAAATCACGAAAATATGAAACTTAAAAACGATGAAAAACAAAAGGAAGAAATTAAACCTGATTTACCATTCGCCTTTGAAAAAGAATTAATTGAGAAACAAAATAAAAATATACGAATAGCTGATTATTATATACCTTCGGTAAAAGGTCAGTCAATTTTTCTAAATATATTATTATAATAAAAAGTTCATAAGTTTTAAGTTTCATATATCATATAATAGCAATTCCGTATACCGAGAAATTCTATTCAAAATATGAGAAATTAACATTAGAACCAAATAATTGCGAAAAGAAATTTTTAAATATAATCGAAAAATATCAGGCCGAACCACGTGAAAAATATGGAATACCAATTTTGGAAAGTCATAATTATGGATGGATTCCTGGCGGTTATGCTAAACCATTCGATGATAGTAAATCAAATTTCTGTTGGTATCCGAAGCGTAGATGTTATTTAACGAAATTTGGTGAAAAAGTTTCAGGTGAAAAAATCACAGAACGATCACAATTTAATGGTGTTAAATTTATTTTAAGTTAAAAAGAAAAAAACTCCAAAAAATGTATACATTTACGAATAAAACTATAATTCAATAAAAATTATTTAATTTCTTATATTTATTCTTTAATATTTACAAAATATTTAATTTCATATTTTAACAAATATTATATATAAAATCAGTCTTGTTTTTTCCTTCTTATTTGCTATATTTGAATTTTACATGGTGGCCCTATAAAACTAAGTAGAACTGGTAATAATATTAAACCGTGTGCAGCACCAATTAAGACAATACCTAAATACATCCGAAAATAAAATACTTGAAATATTTGTGATTTTGCAAATGCTAAAACAAAAATTCCAGCAAATTTTGTTAATGTTATCCCGGATAATACACTGCTACCGGTTGTCGATAATGATTTACTGGCACGTTCTAAACTGCTACCATATACTTGTTTATATGAGCGAACAATATGTGCTATGAATTCAACACCGATTCCGACACTAACAACTAAATTAACTAATGATACAGCATTTAATGTAATATTCCATAACCACATTAAACCACCCATATTAATAAGAATTAATGTAACCATTACTAAAACAATTAATGATGATATGATATCAAAACCGGTAATTAAAAATGTTACAAGAAATATAGCTGCCAAAGAAATACCCAATGAAAATAATGAATCTGCCCATATTGTTAAATATTGTTCATAAAATACATAAAATATACAATATGGAAAAAATGTTATATTTAAATTATGTTTTTTAAACATTTCCTTAACATCTGAAGAGATTTTTCTTGCTTCACGTAATGCTGAATAAAATTCTTTTGATGTTACCGATGTCGTCGAATATTGCATTATATAAGATTCTTTAACATGAGCTGCACCAAATTCATCCAAAATATAATTAACACCCTATAGACATACAAAAAATTTTAACTAATAAAATACTGTTCTCATATTTACACAAATTTAAAACTTACATCACCATATGCTGGTTTACCAGCTTTAGCACAGCTTACATCTGGTAAATCAGATAAAAAGAATGTAATATATTTGGAGAAAGTTTCTTCAGTTGGTCGTATTCCATCATCTTGTAATTTACGTGGACATAGTTCACATTCGGGTTCACGTGCTTATGGAAAATTTTCAATTAATACAAAAAAAAATTCATTTTAAATATACACAAAACTTACAATTGCTTGGACAAAATGTTCCATCAGTTATATTAATTTTACAGCAAGATTTAATATTAAGCCAATCAATATAATCGTCTATCCAAGAAGATGCTGGCCTCGCAAGATGTGTTCTAAAAATTAACAAATATATTGAAATGTGTCTCGTCAAAATCAAAATCAATATACAAACATTTCTGGATAATTTGATCCAACATATAGTTTTGTTGAAAGTGAATCATTATTACATAATTGTCCACCACATAAAATATTTTGATCGATTTTATTTTTAAAATCTAATCCAGGACCAATAACCCAATAAATTGGAGCACCCATTGATAATAATTCTGCCATATACTAAAAATATATTTATAAATTTCATATTTTATGAATGAAATATAATTTCTATGATATTTACTTTAAAATATTTAACAACATGAGAATCTTTTGGCATTGATAATTCTTGATCTAGTCCTGGTTCTATTGAGGGGATAACAATAATTGAAAGGCATGTCCAGACGATGAACAAAATCAATACGATTGGTCGAACTTTTCTGCAAATATAAAACCAATTTTAGTATTAACCCGAATTCCTAAGACTCATTTATATCATCTAGTTAAACAATGACATTACATCTATATAAATAAATCAATGGAATTTTTGGCGTAACAAAATACTTACGATGATAGTAAAAATGGTGTATAAAAATTTTGAACTAATTTTTGTAAAAGACTAACATCTGATTCTAAATTCGGTATATTTTTTTTCGATTTAACACAACAGAACAAATCTAAACGTCCATTTTCATAACGTTTTTGATCCAAACTCATAATTGCAATAAATGCTGTAATTTGGAATATAAAATCTAATAAAATAGCTGCAGCCGCATACATTGCGAACGTTTTAACAGCAGGCATATCTGATAAAGCACCTTTTGAAAAAAAAGAAAAAAATTTCCAATAAAATTATTTTCCCATTAAATACAAAAGAAAATCCATTTACCAATTGCAAAACAAAAAAATTCTGAAGCTGATGTTTGTAATATCGATGGACCAACTTGACCAAGTGCTTCACCAATTCCTTCTCCAATAGTTTCATATTGTGTTCGATCTATTCGATTATATGTATGTACAAGAATAAAGATATTATCAACTCCAACAGCAAGAACTAAAAATGGAATAACTTCAATTGCCAACATAGTTGTAGCAACTCCAAGATAACCGAAAAATCCCAAACTACATAAAACTGATATTAAAACGATAAATATTCCACCAATTGCAAGAACAATTTTTGTTTCCGTAAAAAATTTCTTTAAACTTTTAATTTTCCCAAGAGCAAATGCAATATAAACAAACATAACAACATAACTGATGATAACCGTTGATGTTTCACCATTCGATAGTTCCACGATTCCATCTTGTATTGAACGTTCTGCAGAAAATGCAATATCAAGCTTATCACTTTTATAGTTTTTCAAGAAATTCACAAATTTCAATTCCCATTCAAAAGCTGGTTTCAAAAGTTCTTTATCATGATGATTCTTAACTAGAAATGTTAAAACAATCCCTTTTGCTAAACGATAAATTGGTGTTTCACCAGGTTCGACTGTAGGTAAACCGCCAACTGCTATACCAGGTTCTATTGGTCCTCCATATGGACCTAAGCAGTCGAAACTTATAGGGCTTCTAAAAATATAATAATTTTAAAATAAGTAAAAAATTAAATTTAAAAAAATTTACGTTAAACAATTATCGATTTTATTCAGATAATTTTTTACTAATCCAGTTTCTTCGTCTTTTTTTTCTTCATTGAATTTATCGAAATCATTTTTAAAAAATCCAAAAATTGATTGAACTGTACAAAGGTCTAGTGTTGGCGCCTCTCCTGGTTTCGTCATTGGAGCATAACATATTTTATCTAAACCAGCATTTTCATCTAGTCCAATATTTTCAATTGATTGTTGTAATTTAAAAACTTCTGAAAGGAAATCTTTTTGATAAGCTGGGCCAAATTCCAAATTACCATATGAAGTTTTGTGTGTAATCTATTTAAAAAATAAATTTTAAGTTTCCATATCTAAACTAAGTATATGTGATAAAAGAAAACTTACATAATTTGCATTGACTGGCTTTATAAAAATTTGATTAGTTCTATAAAAAGGAGCAAAATGACTATCAAAATATTCTTTTTCTATTCTTGCTTGACTATTTTCTGCTGCCCAAATTTCAACTGGTTCCGTTGTAATTTCCATATATTGAATACCATAAATTAGGCCGCCAATTAACCATGAACAAATTGCCAAAATTAATACTGGATTTTCAGCACATAATGTGCCCCACCATTTAAAAATTTTACTCAAAATATTATGAACACCATCATAACCACCGAAAAAAGGTGAAAATTTCAATGATTTCCCTTTACAAAAACATGAACCGGCAATTACGATAAGAACACCAATTGAACCGATAACGATACCGACTATAAATGTTATACCATTTAATCCGTGTATAATAAATCCAGTATCATACTTATCAGGTATTTCACCAATTGGACATGATTCGGCACAATCTAAACATGAACATGCTGTTGAATTTTCATATGCTTCATTACAAAATAATGTTTCTACAGAAAATCTTGCATCTGGATCCTCCTCAAGAATATATGTTATACGAAATGGTACATATTCATTTATAATTGGATCACCCATAAAATCATACCATTTTTTTGGACTACATGTTTTTGCATCGTACGGTAAACAAGCGACATCCATAACTGGACGACCAGTTGCTGGATAAATAATATTTTTACAACTATTATAAACGCGAGTTATGAAATCTTCATCAATATGATATTCAATTTCGGTTATATATGGTTCATATACAGGATCATCATCAATAATTGTTGGAACCAAGAATTTACTGTGTTCCAAAGAACATGTCATTGAACAAATTGATAGAAGCATATTTTTAACACAAGTCGTACAACGACCGAAAATTCCTTCAGCTTGATTGATTCCATTTTCCATACTAAATATTTGATCGGCATCACAACAAACCGGGACACTTGCTATATATATATAGTATTTTAATTGAATTAATTTCATTTATTTTATTAATTAATTTCGACTTACGATCACTATAAATTTCTGGACATCTTTTCAGTAAAATTTCTTCAGCTGTAATATTGTTTACTAGACGTCCAGTTCCATTGTAGACACAATTATGTTGAAAATTTCCATTTGGATGACATTCACCATACCAAATGCAGTGATGTTCAGATTCGTCACCGAAAACTATCGTCACTATACTTAATGCTATTAGTAAACAGATTTCTAAAAATGGAAAAATAGTTTCATTACGTTTTCGGCGAATAAAAGATTTTGTTAAATATTTTAGCTTCATATATATATTATACAATACAATTGCTAGACGAGCAATTCCTACACTGATTAGATTTAATAAAGATTGTAAACCATATAACTTATAATCGCTATTTTAACACTGTATGATAAAAATAGTATCGTTGTTAACAAATCTACAGTTCAATGAATTAATTTTGAGAAAAACAACCAAAACTAATAATATTTCAGCGTTTTTCTTCCTAACTTTGTGTAATGGTGTATTTTTATCCTGCAAACTGTATCCAAATGAGTACGCCAATTTTTGAAGTACATTTGGAAAACTGGACAAAAAAAAAACGATGAAAATTTATAACCAGATTAATTTTTGCTTTGCAACTATTTCTTTCTGCACTATCTTTCTGGATCGGTTTTATCGAAATTTGAAATATAATTTTAATATTATTAACATTTTTTATTCAAAATTGTGTAGAAAAATTGGAGATATTAGTTGAGACGTTTTTCCGGACAATTTCATAAGAAAAATGTGAGTTTGAGCCATATTTATTATCTAGTAATCAATTTTAAATAGTTTCTTAAATATAATTTTATATTTTTGTATTTAAAAATTTTGATAATTTTAATACAGTTCTTAATTAGCTTTTTCTCAACTTTGGATAAACACAATTTCCAATTTAACAGACTATCAAAATCCAGAATCCAACATTTTGACTAAATTGTAAATATTTCGAATTTAAACCGTTTTTTAATTTAACAATTTAATGTTTATAATTTTAACATTTTTTGGTAAAATTAATTAATTTAACTTCTTTTAATGATTTTATATTTTTTTTTTATAAAATAAAAGTTTTTTTAACTTGTTGAATTTTGAATTTTTTCACTAATTTCTTGCTTTTAAATTAATTTAATTTGAACTTTTTTTTATTACCACAAATCACCTAATTAAGAAAATTACTAAAATTACAGTTTTACTATAATATTAACATACTTTTCATTTTATACAAGAAAAATCCTTAAAATCAATCCAAAATGAAATTTAATAATTAATCCAACAAATTAATTATGAAAATTAAAGCCAACTTTTTATTCGTTTGTTTTTTTCTTGGCTGTTTTGGATCACGCACAAAACTGAACTGAGCCAATTTTTAATTCCAATAAATCTAATTGATTGCCAAGAAAAAATAT
The DNA here is from genome assembly GCA_963422695.1 of Xylophagus ater. Taxonomy (NCBI): domain Eukaryota; kingdom Metazoa; phylum Arthropoda; class Insecta; order Diptera; family Xylophagidae; genus Xylophagus; species Xylophagus ater. Next base: position 9,638,429 of record OY730478.1, read on the forward strand.
TTCTCAAGAGGAAATCTTATGAAATAGTACTACACGTCTTATCATAATTTTATTGATTATAAAATAATAATTAACACCTGCAAGTTAATCAATTTTATAGGAGTTTATTATAACGTCATACAAAATGAATTGAATAACGTAACATTTTTATACACAAAAATTCAAATTCAATTTTTCCTAGTAAACTTATGAAGATACGAAATAGTGTTATATCCTGAAAGTATGCTGAATTTCATTTTGCGATTAAAACTACGGAGATCTATTCTCGAACTTGATCGAGCTTAGTATACGTATCGATTCGTATCCTTCTTATTCGTACAGTTTAATATTTCGTATTCTCGTACCAACAGTTTCGTATCCGAAAGACATAAGTATAAAATCATGAAACTAGATTAGGGTGAATATTTAACTGTAAATTTTTGCATTAAACCCAGTTGAGTGGTTTCCGTATTCTATCAACACGAATCCATTCGCATATGGATAAATAGAATACCAATTTTGTAAAACTGGAATCGATTTTGCATATTTCCATATACCAGTAAACACGATTGATTTCGAGAATAGGGACCATGGTCGAAAAACTAAACAGTTTATTCAAAATCTTTTTCCATTCAAAGCCAATATAGGATTTTGTTTGAAATACAATACGTACGTAAACGCAAAGAAAAAGAAGGTATAAGAAAGTGGGAATATAATTGAATTATTACCAATTAAATATTTGAAAATTAATTAAAATAAAAAGCTTAAAACATTTAATTTGATACTCGTTTTTTATGATTTATTGATTATTTAATTCATTTCGTAAATATAATAAAATTCCATCTAGTAATACGTCTCGTAGTAATTAATGAAAAATATAAAATAACAGAAGATTATCTTCAATTTGGCTGGGAAGTAAACAGTTAATTAGATAACACTCAAAATCAGGTGTACGCTGAGGAACACCTGAGAAATAATCTTTGGACATGGAATGGAAATAAAAGATATAAAATATTGGTAGAAGAAAATCCGGCAAAGAAAATAACAAGAACATTTTAGAAACGATTTAATAATAATTTTACAAATTTTCATTTTCAATTTATATCGAAAAACAATATACAATATTATAAAATTTGACCGCATTTTAAAACTATCTCGTAAAAATGATATTCTCTGGTAGATGAAAGCACAAAAATACAAAATAAACGGATTCCAATTGCACATAAAACCCATAAAATATAGAAAATGGAGCATTTATTTAATTATCTTTACGGCACTCATAAGACTGTCTCCTGATATTAGTCTGTCTCTTAGATGAAAAAAAAAGGGTTCTTTGAACCGATTTTATGAATATTTTTAGTATACAGGATTCGCATTCAATTCAAAGAATCTTTTCAAAATTCAATTTTTATATGGAATGTATATGGACGAACGTATTCCATTCCCTGAATCCTGTAAAGAACAATTTTATAGTGTTGGCCTCATTTCTAAACTAGAAATTTTATTAAAATTGTGGAATTTAATATTCATATCATAACATTACAATCATTTTATATTCTTCTAAGGCCTGGTGTAAAATTGCTCTTTCATAGAATTTTTTTTTCTTCAAGTTTACTAAAAAATTAATAATACTTAATTAAATTCTTTTGATAATTTCTTCTAAACTAAAAACTAAGCTAAACTAATTATGATCGTTATTGTATGGTATAGAATTTACAGCTTTCGCTACAGCCAAAAAGGGCCTTCCTTCAACTTCAAATAATTCTGGAAGTATTTGAACAGGTGTGGTTTAAATGTTAAATGTTATTTTGTTTTATAAAAATACTCAGACAGGATACATTGTTTCTTATCATTAAAAGCATTTATGGGCTAGTATCAGAGCGCTAGATAAGTAGTTCAAGTGGGTAACAGGTGGACTATGTTTTAAGTTAATCGATGAAATTTTACCATTACAAAAAAAAATATGTTTTAAATTGTCATGTATTATTATTTTGATTTTGAGTAGATAATATTAATATGAATTTTATTTATTTGATATTAATCTGTGAAGTGCTTAAACGATTATCCTATTTATAATTATAAAAATGTTTTATACATTTTTAAGCACTCATTACAAAATCGAAAATATTGTATCTATACAGATTATCGAACAACATCAAATCATTGCTGTATTGGATTATAAATGATACGCGACACTTTCGGGACATAGGTCGCACCCAAAGATTCATATAAATTATTAGGACGTTTTTCATTACCTTTAATGTCGTAAAGAACCTTGACATAATCCTTTTAGGTAGACTACAATGTCCAAATTGGCCTAGATTTTATTATTTCGATCACGAGTCTTATACAAAAGAAAATGGAAATGATATCTACAAAAATGTATAGAAACAAAAATTAAATCAACAATTTATGAACAAAAATTACATGGTAATCATTCTGTAATTCCCAGCCATATCTCTGTAAGGAAAGATATGGCTGGGCCTGGGCATCATTTGATGAAGTCAACACGAAATTGTTGTAGCTGAGAAAAATAAATGTTTTTAAAAGGTTTCAATATGGCTAGAAGTATTTTAGAAGACTACTTTATGAAATTATTTGTTTTTTTTAATCTCTCCAACATATCAACTTTTTGATGAAGCCTGTTTTATATCATATACAACTTTGTAGTATAAAAATTTGCTATAGTTTCACTAAATTCAAAAAAAATTAATAAAATACTATTCACACTTAAATTATACTAATTTCTTTTGACGAGAAATCTCATTTTCTTTCAGAATTCATTAAATATATTTATTTACTTACAATTACTTAATATCAAAATTGATTATTAAATATAATTCGTTAAAATTTATCCAATTAAATGTAATAGAAATAGCCGTAATGTATTTTCAGTTGAATGATAAAAAATTGCAGAATTTTACAATTCTTATCTTATCTTATGATAAATTCTAAAAACAAATAAAATTTCTCAATCATATATCATATTTCGTCGATAAAATATATCGCAGAACTTTAACGGAAAAGATTTTTAATGGGCTATTATAGTATCTATGGAAATTTTGGGAAAGAAACTAAGCGCGATTTGTAGAAAAAAAAGTACCAAAATAGTAAATCTTTATTTTAAATTTAAAAAATTAAACAATGTGATTAGATTATAAATTGTTATTGCTTCTTAGTGAACTATAAATTATAAATTTTATAAATACAAAGTACATAGAGCGATTAAAAATGGTGTAACCCATTAAATAACTTCTTAGAATTTCTTGTATCGGCCCTGATAATATTATTTATAACATCACAATTATTACAAGTTTTTTTATCAGTTAATTTCCTATCAACAATGTTAAAATGAACTTTAAAATTAATGAAGCAATATTAAAACGTGACCAAATTGGATATTTTTAAATTATTCATTGCTAATCATTTTCTATTTATAATACATGAATTTATCAAAAAAAATGTATAAAAATAAAAAGTTCCTCCTTCGAGTTTGTTTAATTTCTATATTTATCCGGATTTTATCATTTTAATTTAGAATATATTTTATCGTATTGAAAGTAATTGATATTTTTGAATGGAAAGCTTTTTTTTAAAGTTCTAACAATTTTTCAAAAGTATAACTAATTAATAATATAAAATATTTCTTTTTCTATAATTAATGTCGGAAATTGAATAGTAATTAATTAATAATTAACTAAAAAACAAACCGATAAACAAATGCCGATTTCAAATTTAAAAAATATTAAACCTTATAATTGTTTTATTTTTCGTACACCATTTTTCGAATTTCGAAAATTCTTATAAGAAATGTCAAAAATTAAATGTTTTTGATTTAATATTAAACTGACGTTTCAGATTTTGGTAGTCACTTTGTTTTTTTTTTATTTATTATTTTATTTTTATATTTTTTTATGTTTATTTATTTATTTTTTTTTAAGTTCTTATAAATAAAACTTAATTTTTAAATAATTAAATGAGAGAAAGAAAAGGTTACACATCAAAAAAATGCAACAACAAGGACAGATCAATGGTGTTTTCGGAGCGGATACAGATCATATTGAAGTAATTACTTCATCTTATGGTGATTTGCATTCTGCCAGTGGGAGTCAAAATCTTCTAACAGAATCCCCAACAAATTATCATTTTACAAGATCTGAATCGGGAAATGGAAGCCGCATTGGAACACCGGATCAGCAAACTCGTGTGGTAAATTTAATTATTAAAAATTAGATTTTTTTTTTCAAAAATTTTAATTTCCTCTTTAATTTTTCAGGTTCGTAGATTATCTAAAAACTTTTCAAAAAAGGGTAGAAAACAATCTATTTTCAATGATAATTTATATAAGCTTCCATCGAGAAAAAGTATGTAGTTTTAAAGAAAAAAAGAAAATCTTTGTTTTATAATTTTCTGTTGCAGTTTGTGCTATTGAAGGACAATTTTTAACACATAATATAGCAGAAATTGATCAATTAGCAACTGAAATAGAACAACATGATGAATTAATGGAAGACAGTGTTAGCGGAGAACAATTACGAATGTAAAACTAAAATATTTATAATATTCTGTTCTTGTATATTACATTTTTTTTTTACTTTAGTAACACAATACGTGCTCTACCGCATTCGTTGACGATAAAACGACAAATCAAAGATAAACTTTCAATTACGATGACACAAAAGACACAAAAACATCCTTCAGGAATATTAAAATCCTTAAAATATCACACGGGTATGTTCCTAAAACATTTATGGACTTATGTTGCGAATACAATCCGAAGTATTGAGATTTGGTATGAGTCTTTGAAAGAAATCGATGGACATTTTGGGAGCAGTGTTGGAGCTTATTTTAAATTTTTACGTTGGTTATTTTTATTGAATTTAATGCTAGTGATTTTTACACTTGGATTTATAATAATTCCACAATTACTCTATCGAACGATCGAAATAGAAGACTCTCTAACTCCAAACAATTCTACTTCGAAATATTTAAAACCTTTAGATTTGTTAACCGGAGAAGTAAAGCTGGGACTTTAAAATTTAAATAAATTTCTGAATTTTTTTCTTTTTTTAGGGTTATTTTACGCGTTCAATCCTTTTTTACGGTGCATTTACAAACATGACTTTAGATTTAGATTCGTCTAATACTTATAGTATTCCTCATGCTTATTTTATGACAATGTTGTTGCTTTACATTCTGACCTTTGTAATAATTTCAAGCAGGCAAGTTTTTTTACAGTAAAATCTTTAAATTATGTAAAATAATAATGAATTTCACTTCAGTATGGCACGATCATATCGAAAAAGTTTCATTGAAACATCCGGAGGTGTTCAATCAATGTTTGCTCATAAAATATTTTGTACATGGGATTTTGGGATATCAAATATGAAAGCTGCACACTTAAAACATGTCAGCATTTATAATGAACTTAAAGAAGTCCTAAACGAAATGAATGATAACAAAGAAACTGTACCGAAGTTGATAAAATTTTGGAATATTTCATCTCAAATTACCGCTCATGTTTTAATAGCAGTTATGTTAGCTGGTTTAGGAGTAGGAATGTGGACATTATTACAGGTTTCTTTTAAAAATAAATATTATTTTATTTGTTAATTAAATAATTTTCTATTTAAATAGAATTTTGGAGAAGAAAATGAAGAATCACCATGGGCCACGTTATATCTATCGATAGCAGTTAATATAACAATTCTTGTTTTACAAGGATTTTTCTCATGGATTGCACGGTAAATTGAAATTTGTAAATAATATTTTTTTTTCATAAAATTGAGTCTTTTTTTTTGAAGTATGGAAGATTATAGCTCACCACGTCGAACACTTCATGTGACTTTATTTCGTAATTTTCTTCTTGAAGCCGTAATTGTTAGTGTTCTTATAATTTTCTGGCTTACAAAAAGTCGTACTGAGGTAAGTTACAAATTCTTAATCTAATAAAATATTTATTTTAAAGGGTTTTTTCTTTTTTCTTGGAAAGTGTTGGGAAACATCGGTCGGACAAGAGATCTATCGTTTGATTATTGTAGATTTTTTCATAACAGTTTTATTTTCATCTTTATTTCAACTAATTCAATTTACAATTAAAACGTAAATATAACAGCATTTCGAAATTGCTCTTTAAACAAATTCTTCAATTTTCAGTAAATTATGGTCTTCGATCGGTGAACCAAAATTTGATATTTCCCGTAAAAGTCTTGGATTGATATTTAATCAAACCTTATTATGGGTTGGATTATTTTTCTCACCTCTTCTTCCTTTGGTTGTTGTAATCAAAATGATTATAACATTTTATATTAAGAAATTTACACTGATTTATTTATGTAAACCGCCGACTCAAATGTGGAAATCAGCTCAAACTCAAACGTTATATTTAGTTTTTACATTTTTATCATTATTAGGTGTAGTTATAGCTTATGGCTATATAATGACACAGTAAGTGGATGGTTTTTCTATTCCTAAATACAGGATAATAAATTATAAATAAAATTATTTTCATTTTTTTTTTAGGGTTCCTATAAGTAAAAATTGTGGTCCATTCAAAGGTCACAGTTATATGTTTCAAATATTCGTTGAAGGTGTTCTAGCATTACGTGAAAATCATTGGATTTGGCGTGCTATAATGACGTTAGCACGTCCAGCTGTTGTTGGCGGTATTCTTGTTACAATGTCTGTTATTGTTTATTATTTACGATCAAAATCACGAGCTGAAATAGCAATGGTTAAATTATTAAAAGATATGCTCTATTTAGAGGCAAAAGATAAAGAATTCCTTCTATTGAATATCGCCCGGATTACACAAGATAAAGAATATATTTTTGATGATGATGAATTAATTTCATCTCGACGAATTCGTGATAATTATGCTGAATCAAGTTCAACATGGAAATATGAAAGTGGTGAAAATACACAAAACGTAACTGAATTACGAAGTAGACGTATATAAAAATTTTCAAATAATTAATTTTTGTTTTATGATTGATTTTAACCAGTATTATTATTAAGAATAATTTTTTATGATAATCTTTTTATATATGAGAAAATAAATATAAATTATTTAAAATTAGCTTTTTTCTTTGGTTTTCTTCGTGAAAACCATTCATAAAATTCATGAAATTTTAATCAGCTGTTAAACCAAAACAAACGAATTGTTTTTTTATTTTTTTTATATGCGGCAGCGAAATTTATTTCATTTTCAATCATTCCATATTCGCCCTAAAAACACCGAAACCGGAGCAAAATTTTCAATATACTTCGTGTCTTTTTTTTTCCATAAGTGAAAAGTTTTCACACAAGAAAAGTTGTCTTTTGTTTTTATGCCTTCAGAAAAATTTAATTAAAAAAATAACAAAGGAAAATAAATTGTTTTTCATACTAAATATAAACAAAAAACTATTCAAGTTATAAAATAATAATAAAAAAATTGGAAAAAATTTAGTTTTTAAGTTAAAAAATTGTTGATTAAATTCTTGTTTTTGTTTTTGTTTTTGTTCGGGGCGCATATTATTAAAGTAAAACGAGAAAAGTGATTTTGAAAATTTTCCTTTTTCATTGAAAACTTTAAGACCAATTATTGGAATTGTTTTTCCATACAAAAAAAAGTGATAAAATCTGAAGAGAAAAAAATGCAGTCCGAAGAATATGTTTCGAAGAATTTCGCATTCGATTGTGATATGGAAATGGATTTTAATGAAATGAAAGCAAAACATGGTAAGTTCTTTATTTTGTTTTTATTCTTGTTTTAATGGAAAATATGTAATTTCCAGAAAGAAATTTTTTATTTCAATAATAAGAATTTCTGCTGCGAATTCTTTGCAATAAAATCTCATATGTCAGTAATTATTTCGCATTAAAGAAGAAAAAGTCCAAGAAAAAAAAACTGTATACTGCGACCTGGTTTTTGTTGTTGGTGTGTCTCATTTTTGCGATGACGTATTATCTTTTTTTTCGAATGTCCACTGGAAAATTTTTCTAAATTTGAAAATACTAAAACTAATAAAAATAATTAAAAACCTAAAATCGTGCATAACGAATTTCAATCATTTTTATTATTAGGAAGAAGAGAAAAAAAAAAAGTAATAAATAAATTCCGCATTTACCTGAATCTAAATTTAGTGAAATTGCGAAATTTTATATACAAAAAGAAAAAATAAAAATAAAGTATATTTCTATTCGCCAATAATAAAATTAATAAATTCAATAAATGTCGATGAGACAATAATTTGCTGTTAAAAGAATTTTTTTTTTTTAGATGATAAATTCTTGATCAAATGAAAAATTTAAATTGTATAAATAAGAAAAATTTGTTTGCTAACTTTTTAAGCAAACACCTATTTCAATATCTTATTTTTTTTGTGACTTTAAAAAATGACGCAAATTTTATTACAGCTTAATTCGAATCAAAATATTTTCTTATCATTTTTTTTTATGATTCTGAAGACTTTTTTGAAGAATTTTTGTTATCATTAGTTTCCCGCCTAAAAGTAATTTTATTTTTATGAATTCAATTCAAAACAAAAAGCATATTTTATTCTAAAAATAAATTAAAGGAAAATTTTCATATTTCTATAATAATGCCATAATAAATATCCAACATACTATTTGGCTGGGACTGGAAACTATTGATTCTTCCACCATATATAGTCCTGATCTTGTACTATTTGACTGATTGATTACCTTTTATTTCGGCATAGACTAGTATACCTAGATGTCCAAGATGTCCAAAATGTCAAGAAAAGAATCTTAAATGTGTAGGGATATTGCAACACAAGAAGAATCATTTGAATGTACAATCGTGGGAAATCTTTCTTTATCATTAGTATACGATTTCGGCCTCTTAGGTGGCGTAAATTTAGGTTCAAAAGATACCTCGCTTCTACATGCCCACAAAACGCAGAATTTCTACACTGACATGATAATGGATCTACAAGGCAAATGGCTGAAAATCATCGGGGATTATAAGTCTGAAGTCAATTTAAAGGAGTGAACAGGGGGTTCTTTAATCTAGTTTTTATTTTCTGTGAAAAATTGGCCTTTCGTTTACCTACACAGAGAAAACAACTCAAACGATTTTTTTGCGATTCAGAAATTTGTTTACCTTATAAAAATTCTTTATAAATAAGTACCTAATTATGCACCCAAAAAAGGCTCACCCATTTGATTACACTCATTAAAATTTGAGAAGATTATTACAGACTAAATTTATTTACAAATATGGTAAAAGAATCCCGCAGACCAACATCCACAATACATAGTAACTTTCCATAGCTCATGCTGTCATTTCTTTAGCTTCTTATCATTATTATTTTTTTCAGTTCTAATTATAATATTTAATTGCGTTTCAGACATTTTTATTATGATTGGATTCAACAGAATCACATTTCTAGAATATAATCGTACGGATTCTTCTTATTATTCCAATTCTTGTATAATCACATATTTATTTACTTAATAATTTTTCCAATAATTAGAATTTAATAAGAATTTATTAAATGTTTCTGAGAAGCCTAGAACAAGTGTATTTAAATTTTATAAATTATTAGACTGGTTAAGATATTAATAACAGAATGTAGAATACCCAAAAGTTGATAACCTTACGATAGTGCAATTTTAAAAGCTTTTAGTTATTCGGATATATTTGCTAGTTGTGTTAAAATTAAAAATATACTAAAACTCAATAGTGGACACTAGATTCATTTTCTTATTTTACCTTGATCGAATCTCCTCCTCATGGTACTCACTTTAAAAAACTCTAGGTTAAATAAACTAATGTGCCTGCAAAATTTTATTCGAATGTATATAGTACTAAAAATTCATTAATTTAAAAATTTATTTTTCGCTATCAAAATAATCTTAATGAATTACATTTTTGAAATAAATAACGCGACAACTAACTATAAATCATGTTCAACAAAATAATCTCACCAAGCGAAAAACAAATCTATATTTTCAAATACACAACACTTTATTCCTCTTCATGTTAAAGACTTTTTTAAAATAGCATCTCAGTCACTGTTAGAAGTGATTTTTGTAGTAAATATATAACACAAAAAAAAAAATTTTATTTCATATAATTTCATTCAAGTTTTTCTTATAAACATTTTTATATTTAAATGTGTTTGTGGAAAATTTGTTTTCCATTTAAATTTCAAGGATTCAAATGAAAGAAAATATCTTATCAAGGTTATGGTTTTCATTAACATTTATTGCCAAAAGGTAATTCCATTGAACTTGAATAGTGCAAAAAGTTCCTTGATTAATAAAACCCATAATAAACTATATTCAAGAAATTTGAAAAGAATTTTCTATTGAATTTATTAAAGTAACAACATGTCGAACTCTTCTCTTTTCATAAAACCTATTTTAGGTCGAGAATATTAATGTATTCTTATTCCTTCAGGCTAAAAATTTGTTGGTTTGGTTTTGGTTTATGAAAGAAACTAGTTATATTCTTTGTAAATATTCAACTGAAGTTATTATAAATAGAACTAGAAGAGTATAAGGTATAATAGGACTTTATTTGATGATATATTTGACCTACAATTGTTTTATTTCAAAGATTTTCAACCTTTGACATATTTGTTTTTTAAAGTAAATTGACTAAAAAAATACATCCCAATGATTTTACAAGTTTAGAACGACAAAATTCTACATAAGCAGGCATCTGTTATATTTCATGTGTATGTACATATATCCAGGATCACATGTATTTTCTGCTTCTAAGGGAAGAGGGGCAATGAACACTGGTGATGATGAGCGACGAACTAATAGTATAAGGTAGACTTAATTGCGCCATTACCTAGTACAAGGGTATCCAACCTTTATGTTTCCCTGGGCCACATTGAAAGAAGACATGCTGTTTTGGGCCACAAGTATATTACTATGTATAAATCCATATCATAAAATGAATGTTGAAAGTTGAGAAACTAAAACGTCAATATCTGGTTCGATTGACGTGGTTGCTATTCTCAGGCAGTTCTCAAGGTGTTCATCCAACATGTTGGTTCTAGTTTTACAATTAGTATGTTTCATTCTGCACTTAAGCTACCAGGTGACAAACAACAGAACAGTGTAGCTGAGCGAGCAACGCAAGCAGAAAGAGAATTTATTACATAACGAAAGAGCTTTCTGTTCTGGTCCTGTTTCTGTTGTTTGTCACTTGGCAGCTTTAGCACGAGAGCGCACACAACACACAAATCATTCCTCAGAAAAATGGACATGCTTCAGTAACTTTGAATATTTTCGGGCCGCATTGATACTTGCCTTGGGCCGCGGGTTGGACAGCTTTGACCTAGTACAATTCGTTCCTCATCTGTTGTAAGCGCGCCAGGGCTAGTTAGTCGAATATGTTGAACTGCGCAATACACATATAAACTATACCAAACGTAGTTCTACACAAGTAATACAATATTTACATTATACGTATATAAAGTATGATTTTACATTATTTCCGTGGAGTATAACTAAAATAATTAGAGGTTTTTTCATAAAGGTGATTATTTTTCGTTTTATGGATTTTGCAAAATTCATTAAAGTGACTGATTTTTCTTAGTTTTCCATTTTCAATTCAAGTACACTTTAAATTAAATTGAAATTCAATAAAATTTATTAAAATTTAATTTTATATCCCAATTTCTACTATCTAATTGAATTGTGTTACGATAAATGTTTTCATCATATTTCCTAATAAATAACTTGATGAACAATTGTGACTTATATAAATACGATATGATTAATGTTTCAATTGATATTCAAATAAACACAATTGTAACTTTCAAATATGAAAATTACTAGGTTTATAAAGCAATGGAACTAATTCTATTCCATAAATTTTGAAATATACTCTTCATCTCAATTGAACTGTTTGATTATTAAATTAAATAATGACTTCTATCATTTTCAGTGCATTGCCAATTTATTGAATTTTCAATGAGTAAATCATATTAGAACGCCTTTCAATTTATTCGCGCCTTATATAGGGTGTCCCAATAAAAGCACAAGATTTAATTTGCGTAACTTGAAGTATGTGTATATCTCGGGTATTCTGCATCCTATAGATACAGCTCATACCTCATTTGAAGATCAATTTAATAATGATTTAAATGCCATTCGAAGTTTTCGAAAATATTCTTTTTTAGGATAGGAAATACAAAAGTTCTCTAGTATGAAGGTTTACGTATATGTCAGGTATTCTGAGTCCTACAGGTATGATCTATACCTCATTCGACGGGGAATTTAATAATAAATAAAATAAAGAATGTTTCGAAAGAAACGCACGATTTGAATTTTGTGGAATTGTTTTTTGACCACAATAGGCGCTCGAAACTTGACAAACTGACAATAATAATGTCGTTCCATCGTGCAGAGTTCCATGATAGCAACAATGGCAGATGTCAAGATTTTAGTACTGTCCAGTTAATGAAACGAAAAAAGCGCGTAATTTAAATCTGGCACTATTATGGAGACACCCGATACATGGTGTTCAATTGAACTTTTTTCCACATTACTTTTTTTTAAATCAGTATTGTTGATATCGGAACACATTTACGAGGTCCTTTACTGGAGAATTTGTACCTGGGATATTTTGAAAAGTATATGTCAGATCTAAAAAAAGGTCCATCTAAGTTTTTCAGAACATATTCCCTAAGGAATTTTGTCGACTGAGACATCCTGTATAAATTCATCTAATTCTGGATAGTTTATAGAAAAATCAATATAATTTGTATTAACCTTTCTTCTTCTTTAAAGATTCAAGAATTAACTCGGGTTTAGTCAGATACTAAAGAAAATGATGTATTAAATCGATTCGAATAAAAACTATTAATTGGATAAATTAACCTGCAAAATTTTAGTTCAAATCAGATTAAATTTTTAATGATGGTTGTTATTTTAGTTGTCATAAAAAAGGGTTCCTAATTATATTTTATGACATCCAAATATAACTTTTTATGTGGGTGTATTTTAATTAATATTTTATATTAAAATTTTCTTTGTATATAGTTTTAGTTTTGAATAATAAGAAAATATCAAAAAGAATTACCCAACTGGAATATAGATTAATGCAAATCTTATAAGATCAATAATTTCTGGGCTATTTTTAAATGTTTCGTTCGTAATTAATGATTGATTTTATTGAAATAAATTCGTCCATAAAATTTTGAGTGAATTTTTGTAACATCAAAGAAAGAATTATTATAAAAATAATTTCAAATTAGATTAGAAAAATATTTATCGTAATTTTCGGAATTTCTAATTTTTGTATTTCTTAATAAGTGTAGAGTAATTTAGTGACTCTTGTGTAATAAAATGCATACACATATCGCTAACTTTTTATATATTTATTGACATCAATCTATAATTTGTCCTTTGCAATTATAGATGAAATACAATATCATTCGAACAATCAACGCGAGCCATCTTGCAGCTCACGATTTCCTTACGCCAATTTTCGCTGACTTTCATTATTACCAAAAAAAGTACTTCTTCTAATATAACTAACATACAGTGGTGTTCAATGAAATCCGGACACCTATCATTTTTTGATTTGAAGCGATTTTTTCTAAAGAAGTAGTGATGCTCTTTCGGTGAAATAATTTTTTATATTACCTCAGGTAATATTTACTAAAAATATTATAATTTTCAATCAGTATTTTTGGTTTTATTCGAAAATTAAAAAAATTCATAGAAATTCAGATGATTTTTTGTAAATATTACGTTTATTAAGATACAAAAAAAAAACATGTTATAAATAGATTCAATAAAATTTATCAATTATATTTTGTACACACTAGTTGGGACCTCCTATTTAATATTTAGTATGATTGCCATTTGTCTTAATAACCGCTGTGCACCTGTGCTTCATGGAATTCACCAAATTTCCAGTGACGTCATCATTAATTTCATCCCAAGCACTTTGAATTTGCCGCTTTAAGTCTTGTTGTGTTTGGGGATTACCTTTACAGACTTTTTTTTCATAATAGCCCAGATATTTTCGATGGGATGAAGATCTGGGCTGTACGGAGGCCATTCTAATGTCTGAATATCGTTTTGGTTTAGGTAGTCTTTTACCTGAAAATGAAAAAAAAATGGAAGTTAATAAAATTTCACAAAATGTTAGAACTGGATTTTCTTGAGGATTGTCCAATGGTTCTAAAAAAGTAAATAAATACCTTTTCTGAATTGCGTGCTGGCGCATCATCTTGCGGAAAGATGTAACTTTCAGTTTCAGCAAACAGCTCCAAAACTAACGCTTTCAAATAACTCTCTAGGACATTTAAATACACATCTGCGGTTACTCTTCCATCTATAAACCCCAGATGACCTAAACCACTTGCACTGAAACATCCCCAGACCATTACTCCTTCAGCTTTGTGGGGAATTTCCTGAATGCAGTTATCACTGAGGCGTTCTCCTTGCTTCCTTGGGACGCGTAGCCGCCCATTCCCGACATGCAGCTTAAATTTGCTTTCGTCAGAGAAGACTACTCTATTCCACATCTCTCGGGTCCAACTGGAATGTTCCTGGGCCCACCGAAGCCGAGTGATCTTTGATGAAACCTTTAAAGATGGCTTTTGGAGCGAGCAACGTGACCTTAGATTTGCCTCAAGTAACCTCCTCCGCACGGTTATTGCAGAAATTTCAGTTCCACTGGCTAAAGCAAGCTCCGCTTTCAATTTTGTGGAAGGTTTAAAGCGGTCTCGTTTGCAACGAAGGACCAGAAATTGGTCTTCTACTATGGTTGTTTTGCGTTTCCTTCCAGATCCTTTGGAGCGTTCTGTGGTCCCGGTATTTTTAAATTTTTTGATTAAATCAGCAACAGAGGACTTCCCCCGTGATACTCTATCACTAATTTCCCGTACTGACAATCCTTCATGCCATAATGCGATAATAACACTTTTTTCAGCATCACTTAATTTCGACATTTGTTTCATTTATTTAATGTTTATGCTTATAACTTGACTTATCGATTGTTACTAAACTATTTTTTGAAATATATACTTACTACATAAATCAAGTAACTAAATACTGAAAAAAAAAATGGGAGGGGATTAAATTTTTACCTGCACCATGCATTTTTTCCAGGAATTCAAACTGTCCGGATTTCATTGAACACCAATGTATAAGGAAACTTGCTGACCCACATTCTGCCGGTAATAAATAATGTATTTTGAAATAACTTTCAATCGTAAAGGCCAATCTCCACACAGCCGACATTCTATTCTGACGAGAAAAATCAGAAAAGTAGAAAGAGATGGACTTTTGCAATTTTCGCTAGGATTGATCGAATAAAAACATCAGAATCAGTCTCCCCACAATTTAGAAAAATTGGTAATGTGCCAAGGTATCGTGTGTGATTATTGTGAGAGTATGCACCCGCAGATGAAGTGCCATATAAATCAGATAAACATGTTCATCAGTTTTTGAGGGGAATCATCTGCAGAACGAAAATCAGAGATGCAGAAGCCGACAAAATTTGTAGGATGATTGTTTTCTCCCTTTCTATTTAACCAACCTTTGTATAGTGTTATCCCATGCTTGCATCAGAAATAGGATGTCGGCTGTGTGGAGATTGGCCTTAAACAGTTTGTAAAGTTTCTAAAAAGAGCATTTTCCTGAAACTATATTTCCTTTCGGCCTTAAAAGAAGAACTCAATATTATTTTTAATTTTTATTTAATTAATTCTGATTAAATATTTCCATAAAAAATAAAATATGTATTTTTAAAAATATTGTCACAATTTTTCATTTCTGTCGAAAATTAATTTTCAAATTTAACCAAACATTTTGGGAATGTTCTAAATTTAAAAGTATTCTAAAAATTACTTTTCAAATAATGACAACAAAAAATTATTTTGCTATTATTTTGCAGAAAATATTTTAACATGATATTAGGTGTCTATTTCTTTCTTTAATAATGTCATCTTAATTATAACGGAATGTACAAAGTGGGTGAGAATGAATGCCGCCAAATGTCGATCCATTAATTTGAAGTTTACTTAAATTTTAGGTAGGTGTCAAACATTATTCAAATGTTGAGCCAAATGGCATTCAACTGTTCAAATTGTAGTCGTAAATTTTTATTTAAAACAAATGCAAATTGAAACAATTTGATTTCAAAAGTTCTTACGAATTCATATGTTTTATACAACTAGAGTTCATTTTAAGCATCAAACTTTATTAATAACATTCTGCAATTTTGCATAAAGTGCACAAGTTTAACAAATGCCTAATAAAAGTTTCAAATAAGTCTATTTTTGGCCTAGATTTTATTAATTTGTACACCCATAGAGAAGAGAAAAGAAAAATGTATTATTTATGGACATGATCAAAATGTTTCTTACACAAAAATTTTCAAATTCGTTGAAAAATTTGGTAAACATATGTAATTTATAAAAAAAAACTTAGCAAATTTAAATTTAAAAGTCAAGGTTTTCTGGACTATATGGAGTGAAATTTATATTATATTTTGAAAATTTATATAAATTATAAAGTGGCAATATTTAGGTCACGTATGTTAATAAATTTAAATCTCTCATTGCATAAATTGTTCTAGAAATTGCATTTTCATATCATTAGAAAACATAATACATGTATTATGTTATCAGTGCTCATACATTCAGAAAAAAAGTTATACCTGGGAGGTTTATTCGTAGAAAAAAATTCTCAGTTTTTAAATGTTCCCAGAGTCATGTCAGAAAGTGAATTTGCCCTACGAAATAATCATTAAAAATCTCCTCCTTACTGTAATCTTCCTTCTTTAAGTAAAATGTTCCGTCAACTTAAATCTAAAATACGGGTGAATTCGTTCTAATAAAAAATTTTCCATAAACTCAATTTCTAGAACTTTGTAGATGATGTTACATATACAAAAGACGTATTTCTAAATTTGACGTAGGCAACCAAAAACACCTTCGAAAAAAAAAAATACATGACTAACAATTTGATTAAATGAAAAAGCAAAAAAAAAGTTTGCATCGTAAAAAAAAGCTTTAAAAATATTGAATTTTATGTGACAAAGTTAACATCTGAAAACAATTACTGAAATACCTTTCTTAGCGCAAAAATAAGCCGGAAAAGCGGTATTTTTGTTTGACAAAAATTATGAAAAGTTATTTTTTTGCGTGTTTTACTATCGTAAAAGTTTTCTATTATTTAGATTTTATCGAAGAATATTACTAAGTGCCTTAAGCACGAAACTGTCTTCTATGTTTATATGAAATATTTAAACTAAAATGTGTCCTCTTCAGTAAAACTAAAGTTTTATCCAAAATACTATTTTCTTCGTATTTTTTGGTGTAATTTAATATTTTCGCAATCTTAAGTGCTTAGAAACGAAAAAATATTCCATTTTGAAGCAATAAAGATGGCTTAAATTTTAAGGTGGACACATTTTTGTATTGAAAATTGGGACTGAACCAGATTTTCTCAAACGTACTTCTATTGAAATGGGTTCACATCAAAGTTATTTTGATAAAAATTTGCCCTAGAAAAGCTGAGATATTATTTCTGAATACGAAAATATTTATCTGAGCTCCAATACAATACAAATACAGTGCCAGTGCAAATACTGGAAGATTGGTTCCTTCCATTTAAATTATTATGTCCTATGGTAGGTACTACCAGAGGGTATATTAATTTTGTCGCTAAGCATGTAACGCATAGAAATAATCATCGTAAAAAAGGGTATGGTTGTGTAGGGAATCAAAAGTTATATCGATTTTTATATACCATATGTCCGTCCGTCCGTGGACAAGATAACTCAAAAACGCGTTATCCGATTTTGTTGAAATTTAGAATGTGGATATTCCTTAATTGGATTTGGTACTGCATTTCAGCAGAATCGACCGAAGGGGAGAGAGGTTATTAAGCAAAAATCAGGGTGACCAGAAAGTTTTGTCGTTTTTTTAGTTTTTGGTTTTTAGCTTTTAAATTTATGCATCAATTTTGTTTAAATTAATTATGTATATTCGTTAAATACGTAAATAGAGGATACCATGTTAAATTTGAGCAAAATCGGTCCAAGGATAGTGAAAAAAGAAATAGTCGTAGAGTAAAATAAGTCTGTCCATAAATTTTTTTGATGTACTCTAAAAACTAATACACCGATTTGGATGAAATTTGCAGCTTAGATTTATGCTAGTAGGGCATATGTTACCTGCAAACTAGAGGATATTTTGAAAAGAGGAAACAAAGTTATGAAGAAAAAACCTTGAAATACTGTTAGTTTTGACAGTTTTTCTGTCCCATTTCTACCATAGGGCATCAAAAAATCGGCTATAGGCCGATTTTCAATTACTATATGTTTCTATATTAAGTTCATGTTATATCCTATTCCGACCTTTTTTTTTTAAATGTGTTCTTATCTGATATTTAACATCGCTTTATAACAGTTTATTTGCATTTCATAATGGCTTATCAACACAAAGTTTTATTCACAGTGATTTTTTATCCTTAAGCTTAAGGTATATTTATTAAAAGATGATAGACGACGTACTAAAAAAACATTAGCTCAAGTTTAGGTCAATAAAAGTTCACTTGAAAGCAATGTCATTGCTTCTCACGGAACCAATATTATGTTAATCTATGACATGAAAATAAGGCACACCTGTTTTTTTTAATCGAGCTTGTTTAAAAATACACAAAAAATAAAGTTCAATATACTTTTTTCTAAACTTTTGCCGGTATGGAAATTGTATGGAATTTTCATTCGTTTTCCTTTTTATGTTAATCAATAATCATTACACGAAAATCATTTCCATTGAATATGCTATCAAAGGTACTACATGATTTTTGTTGTAATCGAAAGAAAAGCATGTCAAAGGAAAACTTTTGCTTTTTAAAAGTAATATTATTATCGCCCGTTCAATAAAAAAAACATGAACACACAAAATGCAAGTTTTTGGCTGGCACCCATATTTTCTTTTTTAAATGTTATTTTTAGAGTCTTCAATATTTTGAACCACATAAGTTTTTTTTATTAAAAGAAAATTCGACGAAATAAAAAACTTAAGATTTTCTTTGTGATTTTCGATTTGTTTTTTGTTTGTAGTCTCATCATTAAGTCAGTTTTTCCGTTTTTCTTAGTCAAGTTATTACATATGAAAAGAAAACATTTAAGAAAATTTACTTAGTTTGTTAATTATTTTTTTTCTGCTTTGGAAAATTGTGGAAATTTTTGTTAATTAAATATTTTGTTTGTAAATAAAAATTAAACGGTTTTCCTTTAATATTTTTTATCAATTAAAATAGTAAGGAAAAGTGTTTTAGAATAGTTTTTCCTTTTTTCTTTTTTTTTTTTGAGGTTATGCAATGAAAGTATAAATATTTTTAATAATTTAATCGAAAATTTAAGAAATTTACATTTTATTGATTTAATATATTTAAATATTTAATGTTTTAAAAGTGATTTTTGTAAAACAAATTGTAAAAAAAAAAGTATTAAAAATGTGAGGTTATGTTTTATTTATCCAATGGTTAAAAGTGTGTGTATATTTTTTTTGTATTTAAAAAAGGATTATTTTAGTGGAAAAGTTTTACTTGGAAAATCTTTTTTTTTTATAGATTTTTGCAATATCATTTTTAAACCTAAATTTAGAAATCATATTTAAAGAAAACAACGACAGCTAATGTATTTTTTTGATACTATTTTTAAAACAAGTTTTTTTTTTTTGAAAAATTTGTTTGCTTTTATTTTCATGTAAAGAAAATTCTTTGCTCTGGTAAACAACCTGTGCAGCAATAAAATGTCTAAAAAGAAAAAAAGATAATAAATTGAAATTAAAAATACACTATCAACATGTTGTTTATAAAATTCTGCAAGGACGATGAAAAATAAATCAAAATAAATTTATCAGATTAAAAATCTCGACCACATTTATTGAGAAATTGAGATAAATATTTCAGTTCAAATTGCGGAGGGTCCGATATAGTCTAATATTTCTATCATATGCCATTACTTTTGATGATATGATCGATAATTATTTAAAAAGTAAAGGCCCTAGGCCTCCAACTGGCTATAGATTTGCTAATGGGTATTCTCGTAGAAATATGTATTTCTATATTGAAAATTCTTTAAGCTTTGATCTAAAAAAATGTATAAAATCATAGAAAACTGTCACAGAAGTTGTACTACGGAATAGTAACAGTTTTTATGATTCGCGTTTTAGGTTGGTTTTTTATGTTATGATAGTTCATAACGGTTTCCGTGCCTGGAGCAAAATAATGTTGAGTGTAGTTGTTGTAGGTAAAATTTAAGAAGGCATAAAGCTTTAATGTGAAAGAAAAAACATATAGTAACTGAAAATCGGCCTATAGCCGATGTTGATGCCCTATGGTAAAAATGGGACAGAAAAACTGTCAAACCTAACAATATTTCAAGATTTTTTCTTCATGACTTTGTCTCCTCTTTCTAGAATTTTTCCTAATTTGCAGGTAACCCAGAACCTGATAGCATCTGCAAATTTTATTCAAATCGGTGTATTAGTTTTTAAAGTACATCAAAAAAACTGTATTATTTTTTCCTAGAATTATTTCTTTCTCCACTATCCTTGGACCGATTTGACTGAAATTTTTCACGGTATCGTCTATTTGTGTAGTTAACCTATATAATTAATTTCAACAAAATTGTTTCACAAATTTCTTAATTAAATCCTTAAAACCATAAACAAAAACGACAAAACTTTCTGGTCACCCTGGTTTTTCCCTTATAACTTTGCTCCCACGATCGATTTTGCTGAAATGCAATACCAAACCAAGTTAAGGAATAACCAACTCAAATTGTAAATTTCATCAAAATCGGGTAATGCGTTTTTGAGTTATCTTGTATACGGATGTACGGACGGACGAACATTCATAAATCGA
Source organism: Xylophagus ater (assembly GCA_963422695.1). Taxonomy (NCBI): domain Eukaryota; kingdom Metazoa; phylum Arthropoda; class Insecta; order Diptera; family Xylophagidae; genus Xylophagus; species Xylophagus ater. The sequence goes on from OY730478.1 coordinate 9,659,279, forward strand.
TATAACTTTTGGTTCCCTACATAACCATATCCTTATAACCTTTCTATTTCGATGTGGTACAAATGGAGTGACGAAACTAATATACCCTCTGATAGTACCTACCCTAGGGCATAACAAGAAGCTATAATGCTTAGGGATCATCATAAGTACATCATAAGAATTGGTTTGAAATAGGAACAGCTCATTGAGAAACTATATTGTTATAATAGTATATGGTAGGACCTATAGGTATATGCGAGCCCTCCTAAAAATTTGCAAAGTTAATCCCTTCGTTAATCCCTTCGGCGATGTCAATGATTTCTAACGTTTCTAAGCGATGTTGTTTATTTGTTTACGCAATTAGCGTAAATTCTCCACATTTAAAGAAACAAGTTTATTATTTTATTAAAATAACGTTAAATAAATATCTAAATGTAAAAAAAAAAAAACGTGTTAATTTGAAAATAAATACGTTCTAAAAGCTTTCTAAAAAAATTAGAATTAAGTTTGGTTTCGTGTTCTTGTTGAGAGATGACAATCAAATAACAAATTAATCTTTTGTAAAGTTCTTTATGCGAATACAAAAGTATGAAGAAATTTAGGCGAATTTAATAACATGTAATCGAGGAATTGAGCACGTTTTTTCGAAAATGATTCAGAAAACTTTGGTGACGTTTTACTTATAGAAAGTTTAAAAGATTTTTTCGTTGATCTTTTCTTAAGAAAAGAAAAGATGTTCATTGTCTTTCAAGATGTTCGGCGCCTTGACTTTGTCTCTCGAGATATTTCTTTTTGACAAGTTTTATTTTCCTTTCCCTTTTTTCTTTTTTTAAAGATATCCTTGCCAAAAATTGTTTTGTCTGCCGGTTAAAAAAGTTTTGGCTTTCTTCATCACAAAAAAAAAGTTGCATATATTGCGTACAATATTAATTCTACAAAGATTCAGATTCTTTGTTTTTTTGGCAAAAAGATTAAACAAAATAATTTTAAGAATAAGTAAACAAATAAAAAATTCCATCGACTTTACTAAAAATTTTATATTTTGATAAATGGTAAATGCAATAAAAGTTATGGCATAGACACAACAAAATATAATAATGTGGGCTAGACGTTGTAGACCATAATTTTCAAACATTATACTGAATTTTTTAATTACTTAATATCCAAAAAAATTTCAATAATCGCTTCGAGTTTTCATCGGCCAATTTTGATAATCACTGGTATTTCAGAATATGAGTTCAGACGTAGTCACTATATTACTGTAGTGCTCCGCAGCCAGTGTGCAGCGGCACAAATAAAGGTCTAGAATCTAGATAATCAATCTATAGTTAAATTTTAATGATGGTCTTTTATTTTAAAAATGCCTAATGTATTATATATAGTTTTGATCGACTTCTATTCTCACTTGTTCTCACGAATTTCATAGTATAAAGGTTTTCATTCAAATATAGTATTGTAAATGCAGCAGCTTGAATATGGTAGCCAGATTCCCTTATCGAAGTAAATCATGATGTACTATAGTATCTCTTCTATGATTCAGTTTTTTTGTATAAAAAAATACGGAATCATATAATTATGCAACGATACACCACGTTCTATAACGATAAGGAAATACCCATAGTATATTGATATGGTACCTTTATATCACTTTTCATATTTAAACGTAATTTTCAGTACTTTCTGGTGTATCATAAGGACTCATTACAGATTGGTCTGAATCAATTTGTATGCCCTATGGTAGATACTATTAAATTACATCGTTTTATGCATGTCCATATGTCCCTTTATACGATAGCTCAAAATCGGGTTGTCCATAGATTGTTCCACAATGTGGGTTAGTTATTCCTTAACTCGATTTTGTATTTCACTACAGCCAAATCGACCGAGGTAGGATCGGAATTTCGAAGCAAAAACCAAAGTTTAAATTAATAACATGCGTTGCTTTTATAAATAATCTATACTCTATAGTATAGACTTTATACTAGACTAAATTTCAGTAAAATCAATCCATGGATATTGGAGAAAGAAATAATTGTCAAAAAAAATATGGCGTAGAATTCATTGAACTCATTGTTCTTGTGAAGTACGTATCCCATTTATACTATAGGGCATCAAAAACTCTGCTTTAAGCCGATTTTAAATTTCTATATGTTCATTAAGTATATGTCTTGTTTTCTTAACGTATCTTATTTATTTCCCAAATTAAAATTAATTGAACGTCATATTCGCGGTTTTTATTATTATTTTTTTTTGTTGCATACATGCATCTCTACTATATAATCACGAATTGAATTTTGTTATTAAACAACAAGTGATAATTATTTTGTACCTGTGTTGTGTCGGTTTTTCAGATAATATTGCTTGTTCAAAAAATTTGTCTAAGTTTTTATCGCCTCAGTCACCCGCCATTGGAAAGAATATTGTTCATAAGTTTCAGTCGCCTTTGTAAAGTTAGTAAAGTGAATTAAATTTTTTAAATTTGAGTGACATTTTTAAAAATAAAAACAATTAAAACTTTTAAATAATTTTTTAATAAGTTCTTCAAGCAAATAGAATTTTGTAGAGTTTCATGGAAAAATTAAAAGTTTTCTAAAATATTAATTTGGTTCCAAATTTTTTTTTGATTTGTTAATATTTGTTGCGTAATAATTATTTTATTATCATTTTTTTTATAATATTTGGAAACAATTCCACAACTTTTTATCTTAATTTAAAAATCTTTAAAAAAAAATTCGATTCATTTTGAAAGTTTTGGTCTGTTTTCTACAAAACACCACCCGTACAGGGTGGAACTTAAATAATAAAATTAGTTTAAATTTAAAAGTGGGTGAATTGAATTGGCAGTTCTTAATATATACAGTGTATCAAATTTAAAAATCATCTTTTCCAATTATTTCACACTAGTAAGATATCCATTTCTATTACTCGCGAGTTGTAGCAATCTGAAAACAGAAAAATACAAGAATTTCTAAAAAAGAAAAAAAATTGGATCCGGTTGACGTTGAACTGATCCCTATCACTCCCCATAAGCCATTAAGATTTTATTCGAAATTAAAATAAACTGGACGGGGACGGCATTAATCATTTTTGATGAAACGAATTTTACGCCAGCTTTCACCTCTCTACCTCTTCTAGAAAAGAAGAATTGGTTTTGTATAATTGTACCAAAGATATAAATGACTAGAGATAAGTAAAATTCTAAAAAGCTTTCATTTAACATGAGTAAACTACATTAGATCTTATGGAAGGAACTTTGTCAAGATTAAAGCTCTTGCCATAAAACCTAATGTTAATTACTTATTTTAAATAAAGGCTTTTTTGAACTTTCCACATCTTCTCTTTATTAAAATCTTTAATTGAACCTTAAAATCAGGGCTGTCGAGTCGTTAGTTCACTCCGGCTCCAAATACAGTATGGTATTACGAATTTCCAAAAAAAACAAATTTAACTGAAACTTTTCCGAGTCGGTAGTGGAACATCACAAATTATTCCAACTCCAGCTTCTACCAAAAACAAACAAATAATATGTTGTAGGCAAAGAAAAATAAATTATGAAGAACCGAGCTCTTTCCGGATTTGAATTTCATCACTTTCTAGAAATGAGGTCATAACCAACTTGACCATTCAACACTGTATTTATTAATATGTTCGATTTGCCTTTTCTAAACGTTATTCAAACATTGTAACTGTTATTCGAAATAACGACAATTATTCTATACCCTTTCAATTTTCTATGGCAATTATTTGTATTAATTATTTATTAAAAACCTAAATTAAACCAAAACACCTATATTCCTATAATGTAAATTTTTTTTGTATAATAATAAATTGATTTAGTTGCATTGTTCGAAAAAAAGTAGTCAAAAATTATAATATTATATTTAGTTGTCGGGCAATTATAGTGTCTTTAAAATCTAGCTTAATTCATGTGTTATTATTTTAAGTGCACTCGAAACATGTTTGTTTTGAAAGATTTTCTTAATGTACAAATTGCAGTATTAATCGTTTAATATTCAACTACACACTAATGCCATTGGATAATAATAATACTTAAATGGAATTTAAAAATTAAAATATTGTTTTGTTTTGTTTTCAATAGAAGATTATATTGTTCTAAAAGATTTTTTAAACTGTGAAGAAATAATTTTATATAAACAAAAAATATTTAAATAAAAACCGTCAAAATGAGTGTTCGTGGTGTTCTAATACATTTAGATTCAACTGAATCAATGTCAGAAGTACCAGAAGTTCGTAGTTTAACACCGAATCCAAAAAGTCCTCATACTAATCAATCTGAATTTTTCTACGATGTTGACACAGGTAAGAATCTGGTTTTGCAAAAGCCAAATAATGTGTACTTAGTTACAAACGAAATTTTAAAAAAATATATATGTTTTGTTTTTAAATAGTCAAAAGCGGAAAGACTATTTAATGAATATTTGCCAAAAAAAAGATTTTAAGATATAATAATTTTCCGCGAATTTATGAGACACAGTTGTATTCTTTGTTGTGACGTCGTGAAAATCTTAATAATTGAATTTCTGTTCAATTTTTGAATGCTTTATATTAGTCATTAATTATTTCGAATATTTATGAAAGTGTATCATTAATTTAATAGCAATAATACTATTTTTATGTATTCTCTATTTTTTTGTTGTTTCTGTAAAATTACAATTAAACTATTTGCCAAAAATTGCGTCAGTCAATTTATTAATTATTTATGAACCTCAAAGTATGATTTGTTTTGTTGAAAATATAATTAAATAATATGTTAATTGAAATAAAACCATTAGAAATTTGATTAAGCATGTACAGAGTTATTTTTCTCATAATTTATGACTGTAATTTCGATAATTGCTTTTTTTAATTGACTACATACGTATTTAAAATGTAAATTCTACGCCGGTAATCAACTGGAATCACAGGAATAGTTACTATCATTTGATAACAAAAATATTGAGTAGCCGTTTTTTACTTAAAATGGGCGCCTCCAACAGTCCTAAGCGCTTTACAGCGCTTAAATCTAACAAGACGACTGGATGCAATTCTAACTTTAAATTTTTTGCTAATCCAAACAGCGTATTTAAGGTTGTTGTTCATGCTAAGAATGATTTGTGTAAAGGATAAATTGAGAAGAATTATTGAAAATTGTTTCTGGATTATTTAATTTTAATTGGAATTTATAAAAAATGAGTTTGATAAAACTTTCCACTTTCCTATTAAATTCTTATTTGATTTTATTTGCAATTTTAATTTACTCTCGACACTTATTTCGTAAAAAAAAATATATATTTTTAAAAGTTATTCAAAACGTTTAGCACAGATAACCATTCGCTTGATTCAAGCAACGCATCCAGCAGTACAAAAAATTCTAACTGCTTAGATTAAGAATTTTGAAAAAGTGCTTAGAACTGCTGGTTGCAGCCAGTAATTCGATGATATTAAAAATTAGCTCGTTACTTTAACTTTTTTATTTCATTAGGCAGTCATAACAATTAAAAAGAAATTTATGCAGAAAAAATCTTGAAATAATGTTTTTGTTTATTATTGTCAGAGTTAATTCATTGAACTATAGATTTGTTAACTGCGAGTCCAACTTCCACCCTAGGGTATCAAAAATAAAGCTTATTTTAAGTTAATATGGTATATGTTTTAGTATAAGATAGATTTTTACTTGAAAATGTATTATCAATGTCAGTTAATTTTAATAATAAGTATTATAACCTCAGAAAAGGATATTACCGATGTTAGTAATAAACTCGCAATATTTTCATATTAAATTCAGTATATTTATTCTTTTTGGCCTCGGTCCAATATAAACCAATTCCCTCAAGCAATGTTACTTGAGTTTCATAATATTTTCAACAAATAATTTATCCTTTATAAGAAAAATTCTCTGCAGTCAAGTTATTAAGAATAAACTTTTTTTTAAAATGCTTTTTTAATTCAAAATTGAGGTTGCAAAAAAAAACATGGGTATAAAAGCCAAAATTTGTAATTATGTTTGTTGGAACCTTTTTTTAATGAATATTAAAATTTTAATTATTTCTTAATATTTAATTTTATAGAATATTTGAAATTTATTAATAATAATTTTTTAAATGTTGAATTATCATATTTTTAAATATAAATTATGTAGAATCTAAAAATTGTTCTGAATTAAAAAACAAGACAAATATTTGATAACCTTAAATTGATATCGCGATGCCCTCTCAAGAAAATTCTTCATATGGGGTAGAAATTTTAAAAGAAATTATAAACAGTCTGATAAGCGATAGTCTTATTATTATTATTGCTCTTGACGGCATACAAAATATTTGACGTTATTTTAATACTTATCAAATTCTTCAGAATCTACTGAAAAACATTGGCGGCAGTATACATGCTATTCAAATTAATCGAAGGAAGACAAATGACAAAAACTTACAACATAAACTTTTATAAAAACCATCTAAATATTACCCCGTATACATGGGAGAGTCCAAATTTACACTGGTCGAGTCCAAATTGAGTTTACTTAATTTACTATGTTTTGGGGACTGTGTTACGGTTTTTATAGTTTTTTTTTTTTTTTGGTAAAAAATTTGAATTTTTTGTGTTCTGGACTACATTTGAACTCTATTTGGACTCGATATTTCAACCCTCTCCGTTCATAAACTCGAATTCAAAGTTCCACGCAATCTAGACTCCTTGATTGTTCGGCTCTTCATGTATACATAGTATACGTATATATATATATCTACAACTGATTCAAAATCATTGGGCCCATCCAGCAGTTCTAAGCGCTTAAATCTAGCAAGGGACTGGATGCAATTCTAACTTTAAGCGCTTAGTGAAATTCTAGCATAAAATTTTTTTGCTAAATCGAACAGCGCATTTGAGGTTGTTGTTCACACTAAGAAATGATATGTGCAAAGGAAAATTGAAAGGAATTTTCGAAAATTGTTTCTGGATTATTGAATTTTAATTGCAATGAGTTTGTTAAAATTTTTCCACTTTCCTATAAAATTTGTATTCCACTTTATTCTCAATTTTTATTTACTTTCGACACTTATTTCGTTAAAAAAAATATATATTTTTAGAATTTATTCAAATAAAACTAATTTGACGTTTAGCACAGACAATAAAATTATTTTTCGCTTAATTCAAGCAAAAAAAAACACATCCAGAAGTACAAAAAATTCTAACTGCTTAGATCAAGAATTTCGACTAAGCGCTTAGTAGTGCTGGATGCAGCCAATCTCTAACTCGACCTCTAATCTGTGGGGTGAGTTTGCATAAATTTTGTTCCTCCTTTTTGGTTTATTATGAAATAACGTGCAAAAATATATAAATTTTTTAATAATTAACCGATATTGAAAATTTAATAAAACCGAGGAAAAAACCATCAATCTCCTCATACAAAGTTGACTAAAAACCCTCCTATTACAATCACACGAACGCTTTATAACATGACTTGAGGTGGTTTTCAGAAAATCCATAATTTGTTGGTGCCGGTCTTCACGAATATATGCAAATTTTTGAGGAATATGCTTGCATTCCATGATGAGAACTTTTATGCCAATTGTTATAAAAACTTAAAAGTAAACTGATTGAATATCTTAAAATTTGTTTGAAGACAAATTTTAAATACATGTACTACATGTATTATTGATTAGATCATGACCTATTTTGCAAAAGGGTATAATCAGTTACTATTATCTGATTGATATTGAGTAGACTTCAAATATTAATTCGTAAAAAGCTTTTTGCTTATTTTGCGTATAAATAAATTTCTCGGATTTTATACTATTTTTTTAGGGAAAAAAATCTTTTATTTATTAAAAATTACGTATTTAGAATTCTATGCGCCACAAAAGTAAAGGATATTTTGTAAAATAGAAAAATTAATTACTTTTTAAATAATAGCATTATTCTTTACAAATAAAAATTTGTTGTATCATCATTAAAATTGATTAACACTAATTCAAATTCAGTCAGTTTCGGTTGATTACATTTAAAAAATATTTCTTTTATTATTTCTCATGCATGAAAAATTACACTTTTATTATAATTCTGATTAAAATTCAATTCAAAAAGAAAATTCAATAACAAACTTCCGAGTTCCAAGTAAAAATTGCGCACCTTTCGAACGTATTTAATTCTTAAATACGTTCTAAAAACAAATTATGAAATAAAAAAAGAACAAAGTTCAATTTTTATAATTTTTTATTCTTAAAGGTTTTTCATTTTATTATATCTCCAAGTCTTATTAAATATTTTTCTGTGCAAAATGTAAAAAGCTTTCCATTTTTAATTACAAAACTTTATTTACAATTCGATTTTTCTTGAAATACAAGAAGTTTTTCAACATCGATTTTTTTTATCATTTTTAATGCAATTTCTGCATATCGAATAAATAATTCCAATTTGATGTCTTATCAAAATGTTATTAATAGACATACATATATTTATATCCCTACTCTACTGTAATTCAACTAATTAGCAAATTGATATCAGTTTATTTTTAACATTTATATAAAATTGATTTTTATCAAGTTCGATTCAAAGAGAAACCAAACATTCTATATTTTATACAAACAATCAAAGATTTTATTATTAAATATTTAAATATTTTAAAAGAGTACTCATGTGTTACTACCACACGTTATAATAATGTTTTAAGGAAATTATTTCATATATCAAGTTACAACATTAAAATTGCCCGCAGTCGCAATTTAGTCTAGACGATGACCAGTCACATATAAACTTTCAGAATAAAACTTTAATTTAAGTTAATAAATATTATATATAAATTCAGTTAGAAAACAACACCCCAACTCTAAAGTTGTACCGTTTTTTGTGACACCTGCATTTTTAATTAAAAACAACAACAGACAAACTATAATTATCATTAAAAATAAATAATTAATTTAATTAATAAATGATTTTTTTGAATTTTAATCGTGTTGATTCCGCTCAACGTCTTTTAGTTGATGGCAAACTTTTTCGTAAATCTGATAAACGTCTTAATAATAAAGGTAAGACTATTAGAATTTGAAAATTCAAATTGTGTGTTGAAATTTGAAAAGATTTTTTGTGAATAAAAAAACAAAAAAAAATATATTTCTTTTTTAGAAATGTTGTTTCCGTGGGTGATAAAATTGTATTCTAAAAAATTAAAACTTTATAATATCAAAATTAACAGAAATAACAATAAATTTAAAATTTGAAATGAAGTTTGAAAAACACGTTAGGAACTGATCCTTTCGATGATTTTTCATAATTATGATTTTTTCTATTTAAATATTGCGTAAGAAAATTAAATGCAATTATAATTCTATTTTTGTAAATTTAATTATATGAAATTAAGCTCTGGAAGAGATTTAATTTCATCCTTTCACTAAAATAAAGAATTTGTAATCAAAATTCTAAAGTTTGTTTGACGTATTTAAAAAAAAAATAAAAATAAATAATTCAAGTTTTCTCCTACACATATTTTTCCTATGTCGCTGGAACATAAATAATTTGAAATAGTGAAATGTTCATTAACTTGTTGGTTCTCTATACCCCCACGTCACATAATAAATAAACCAACAAAAAAATGTAGTGTATAAAAGGATTAAAAAATACTTATTTTAAAAGAAATTGTCATTGAAAAAGGATGTTTAAAGTTTATAAAGGAATTAAAAATATTAATTAAGAAGAAAATAAATAATAAAAGTTTTTGTGCAAAAATGCTCTGCTTTTATATCCTATCCGAACTGGTTTTGCACTACAACAAAAATTATATTGTATACTTTTGTTCAAGTTCAATTTTAAACACAAATTCATTTAAAAATGAACCGAACTCGACTGCACTTGAAACATAAATGAGAAAAGAGGAAAAAATGCTCCTTTTTATACTAAGGAAAAAAACGAAAAAAAAAATCAGGGGAAGTCAGTTGTTTTTATTGGTTCTACTATAGTAAGGTAAACGATAACATTAAGTTAATATTGTGACGTGTTATTCTTTCGGTTCGATGTTATTAGAATGATAACACTTTTTATTTATGTGAATTTAGTGTATAAACTTTATTTGTACTTATTTCTGCTTAACAATTAGTCTTAAAAATATTTGTCTTTCAATAATTTAATTATTACAATTATTTATCACAGTTTATAAAAATACACCACAATCGCTATCTTTAATAATGATCACAAATCGCCGTTGTAATCGCTTCCACAAAAATAATCACGTTCGAATCTCTGTTTTGTATAATCTCTGACGAAGCTTTTCACTTCAACTGATCGATTAAGATTGATTCTAGCCTCGACTCTAGGTCTCCTTTTATATAAAATTGATGTGTCTCGGAATATTCTCGAATATTCTCGTTTGGCTTTCTAAAAACTAGGTGGCAACGTTTACACAAAGAAGATCTCTAGAAAATTCTTATTCACCGAAAATTCTTATTCAATACACAAAGCAATGATTTATTATTTATTTTGGAGCTTTCTGGAACAGATTTTTTTGAATGTGCTATTTTTATGGCATGAGTCATTGCTATTATTATTGAGAAGTGTATTGAATGTGCTATTTTTATGGCATGAGTCATTGCTATTATTATTGAGAAGTGTATTGTATGTGCTTTTCTTATGACATTAGTCATTGCTATTGTTTCGGTCGTGTGATCAATTTAATTCTGGAGCTTTCTGGAAATACCTTTGATTTATTTATTAAATCAAAATATTTCCAGCAATTTCTAGTGATGTGCAGTGCAATATGAATACGAACAGAGAAAATGTATCTTTTTGATGTTACGTAGAAAATATTTTTTAGCTGATTTAAATAATCCTATTAAAACATTAGCAATCTGCAAAGCATACCTGATTTATAATAAAATGTAAATATGTACATCCTTTATGGTTAAAAATATTTGCGTTGACGTTGTATATTATAATATTTATGATTAGCGTTAAAAAATCTTAGGAGAAATTGTAGAAATACTTAACGTCTAAATGTACTTAAATTATTTTCTTTACTAATTAAGGAACGAACGTCTTATGAATACGTTTCAAAAATTCCCTTTGATTTGTACTGGAACAGGATCTTAGAGACAATTTTTATTGATGTTAAGATGATTCTGGATTTTGGTGGTTTTGAAATTTGTTATATTTTCTTTTCAAATTTATCATTAAAATATTTATTTATATTTATATTTACAAGTATTTCTTTTTCACAATTGGACATAGTAAATCGTATTTGTGTATAAATGGTTAATTATTTCTTTTTTTTTTTTGTATTTATTATTATAGGAAGTGATTCACCATCAACAATGGGAACAGCCCAAGGAATACAAAATTCAAATGGTGAAATCGGTGGTCTTCTTCCAAATGAAATTTCCGCACCATATGAAGTGCCACAATTTCCAATTGAACAAATTGAAAAGAAACTACAAATTCAGCGACAGTTGAATGTGAAGTGAGTTTATTTTTATAATTATAATTTTCTTTTACATAATTGCTTTTTTTTCTGTTCTGTTCAAAATAAAAGAATAAAATTCTATGTGCGCTTTGTCAACTATTTGACGTTATTATTATTTGTTAGGCTTCACAAAATATTACATTGAATATTGTTAAGTTTAAAAATACATACTACTACTTTTTTTCAATATCATAATTTCTTTTTTCAAGTTTAGTTTTGAAAAGATTTTAATAGAGTGTCACCTTTAAAAAAAAGTTTTTTTTGTTTCAGAATTTTTATATTTAAAGAGAAAAGGTTTTCTTTTTTTTTGTTTAGAAGCTTTAAAAACTTAAATTTTATTAAAATCATTAATTTGGATTGGATTAAAATTTTTTGTAATCTAATTAAAATTCTTAAATAAAAAGAATAACAGCTTGTTTCGTATAATATTTCATTTGCATATTGATTTTTTTTATGATAAATATTTAGATATAATAAAATTTGATAACATATTAATAATAAATATTGGAACCCTTCTTATCGTGAACTCTTTTTTTAAGCTTTTGTTTACTTACTGCACAGTTATTATGGAATTTTTATAATATAAACAATTTGAGAATATGTTTTTTTTTTTAAAACTAATTTGAAATTTGAATAAAACGTATTTATATTTCTGTTTTTATAATGAAAAATTTTATTACACTAATTTTTAAAAACGAAATTTGATTCTAGTTGCTTTATAAATTATTTTCAGTATGGAAGAAAAACGAATTTCCGAATATTTAAGTGCATTTCAGTATCGCCTAGTGTTACAAATTTATTTAAAATAAAAAAATTTTAATTGCATATACATGATGAGCACAAAAATCGATTCAAGTTTTAGTCGAAATTTCCGACCCGTGTATGGATACACAGAGGATTGAAAGATCGAGTCCAAATCGAATCGAAATCTAGTCGAGAATACAAAAAATTGCAAAATTTTACCAAGCAAAATGGTAACCGTAACATCAGAATAAATTCAAGAAAAAAAAATATTCAAAAAATCAATTGAATATAAACAAAAATTGCCAATAATACCTTTTCCAAATTCCAAGAACTGTCAACATGTCTACTCAAATTTCAAAGCCTCGTATTTCAGGCATTATTTGGACTAGACCTTTCAAGTTGTTTATGAAAAATTCAATGCATTTCTTTCATGATGTAGTACCGCCTTTTTTATCATTTTTGAAGCTCCTTTTAATACTGATAAAGCATATAATATGTTTAGGAAATTTTCAGCCAGTACTGTTTAAGTTTTCTTGATTTTTAGCATATATTTAACAGAAATATTGTTTTTATTGACAACCGATCTCAAATTGAAATACAACCGGTCAGGAACTTGCTTGAGATTCGTGATTGACTATTTCCGTCAACCAAAAAGAACATGGTAATATTAAAACACGGTAAGAACACATAAGTTCTTAAGTACGTGCTATTACTATGATTTTTCAATCATTTATAATTGAACATTTTTTTTAAAATACTGTATTCACTTTAATGTAAGTGTTCACTTGGGAGTAAATTGCTGCAATATCGTTTTCGTACACGACTTGAGTGGTTTTTTTTCACAATCAACTTGCATCTGTGCATACAGCAATAAGAAACATATCCAAGTTTATTGCAATATTTTCAGGAATTTGCATATGGCACACTTAAAATCTCAGATCTATGTAGGTCATTTATTCAAGGTTTTACTGAATAAACACTTACCATACAAAAGCCTATAAAATTATAAAAACAATCCGTCTTAACACTTTCATGCACTTTCAAACTCGTGATAAAAAGTTAGCACACAAAATTATTTAAAAGAAGAAGAAAAAAATTTCCTTAACATAATAAACAAAGTCAATGGCATAAGTATAATTTCCAGAAAACATGAATGTCCTGATTAAAACGCAAAATTCTTTCAATTATATTGTATTTACAGTCCTTGAAATTAAAGCCTGAACTACTAAAGGATATTCTTTGCTTTTTATATGTAGTTTAGGTGGATGGATATTCGTGCAGCACGATATTCAAACACAATACTCTTCCGAAGTGTTTATATTTCACCTTTTTTAAGTATATTTGTAATACTTTTCTTATTCTCCTTAAACTCTGGTGTCTTCGATTATTATGATCCTTTTTTTTTTCTTTTCTTCATAAGGAGACAATATTTCCACAATTGCGACATTACAGTCGTCGTCATCGTTCTTACATAAATAATGATATAATTAATTTCTTATAATTATAATCGTTTTTATTTTATAGCTGGATAGGTTTGTATTTTTTTAATTAACATACAGTAGAGCATAAAACCACCATCCTTCATCACACTTTAGGGGGTCTTAATTCATTTTGTTTATTTATTGTTTTGGTTTTCGGTTTTCTTTTTTCAAGAGGGAAAATGTATTATATCGAAGGCCAATCTTTTGCCAATAATTGTTTAGTTTAGGTCAAGTTATTCACAATAAAATTTTCATTACATTCAGTTAATCTTGGTCACAAGTAGTGTTATTAAGTAGATAAATTGGTGAGCTTTAAGATAAAGTTCTAGTTCTTGTGTGTTGTATGTTTATTGTGTTTGTTGTACTCTGAAATTTTTATAGAAATATGGATTCTGATTGTTTTTGGCATTCGTCATACAATAATATTAATATGTAAGAAATCATAATTACAAAATTTGTGATTACACATATTCATATTATAAAAATAATAGTTTTTCTAACGTATAATACATATAAATAAACAAATTTTTGATTCAACTTTTCTAGAGCAATGGGTGATCGACATTCGGTTGCTACTGCTGATCAACTAGCTGAAGATCAACTTGGAATTGATGAAAATGATATTGTACCGAATTTTCAACGTGTTTCAATATCTGGTGAAGATACTAGCGGTGTACCATTAGAAGATTTAGAACGTGCATCCCGGCTTCTTATACAAGCATTAGAGTTACGTGAACGTTATATGGATATGTCACAGCAAACTTTTCCAAGAACAACAACAAGATTTTTAAAATCTGTTCATGCAAAAAATCGTTTTTATCATATCCAAGATGAAGATAAGAAAACAATTGCAGGTAAATGAGGTTTAATTTTTGGTTGAAAAGGTTTACCCCCGTTAAGATTAAAGCCAATAAAATGTGCTTTTTAAAGTTATGGAAACTTATGTTTTTAATTTTAAGAACACATCACTTTTTTTTATAGTAGTTTTTTTTAGAATTTTTGTAGAATTTTAGTTTTTTTAAATGGTTTTTTTTATTAGACATTGATTTTTAAGTACTATGATTTTTTCTTTTTACTTCACATATTTATTTTTTATAGAATTAATCCGCAAGATCAGTCTACCCAGTTCTCAAGGTAATTCGTTCGTCGTTTTGCTAATTTCCAAGAAAATCAAGAAAACTCAGCGAGCGAATCATTAAATTTGTTTCATCAAAGAATATGTTTTTTATGTTTCTTATATTTTTGTTTCTATTTTTGAAAAAAACTGCATTTTTATTTTAGAACTTGAACTTTTTTTCTTAAATATAAAAATTGAGGTGATCATAATTTTTAATTATGCCACACAAAAAACTTTTGTAATAGGTTTTCTCAATCATTTTTTGTGATTTTAAAATGATCATCTCAATTTAAAAAAACAACCTCCAAAAATTTGTTAACTAACATAAATAACATTTAAAAAATATGTTTCATTAGCTTTTTCCCTTATTTTTAAATACAAATTCATTACGAGCAATGTTTCTTAAATATTCTTCTTCGCGAAAATCTGTGAAAACCTCGGAAATAAGCCTAATAATTTTGATGATGCTTCAAAAGAAGGAAACAAAAGGATAAAAAATATTATATCGTTTATAATTTATTTAAGAAACATTGTTTTTCTTTCTCAAATTGAAAATAAATCAACAAAACACACCGAACACGGAATCAGACCCGTTCTTTAGTTAATAATTTTAAAATTTTGTTTTTAACTAATTTATACAAAATCGACAACAATAAAAACAAAAACTTAAAAGGAAATTGTTTTGTAATTGATTACAACTTTGTTCGTTACTACCTATTTGTATCTTATTAAAAAGATTTCCCATTAAAATTCGTAATAATTTTCCAGATTATCCAAGCGACCCACCACACAGTCGTGCAGATCCATGGGAAATTGAATTTCCACCATCAAAAGATTACACAATTAAAGCAGTTAATGGAGTTTTCAATGTATTTAAAGATGAAGTAAATTAAAAAAATATTCAGAAAATTTTCAATAAACTTAATATACTAATTATTTGATCATTTCATAGACTCTGACTGAACCTTTGGACTATAAATATCCAAAATTAGATGCATTTGTATCTGATATGCAAGTAATGTGCGCTATGATTGCTGATGGACCATTGTAAGTTTTGTAATTAAGTAGTACAATTTCGAAGACAATTATTTAGAAAGTTTTTATCTTCTTTTCTTTAATCTTTATTATCTTTGATCATTCTTTTAGGAAATCATTTTGTTATCGACGTTTATGTTATTTATATTCAAAATTTCAATTGCATGTACTTCTTAATGAATTACGTGAATTGGCATCACAAAAAGCTGTACCACATCGTGATTTTTATAATATACGGTAAGAAAGTCTAAACAAATTTTTGTTTTTTCTAAACTAATTTGAAATATTCCCACAGTAAAGTGGATACTCACATTCATGCAGCATCTTGTATGAATCAAAAACATTTATTACGTTTTATTAAGAAAACTCTCAAGAAAAGTGCTGATGAAGTTGTTACAATTCAAAATGGTAACAAAATGACACTGGCACAAGTATTTCAATCGATGAATTTAACAACATACGATTTAACTGTTGATATGTTGGATGTACACGCTGATCGTAATACATTTCATCGTTTTGATAAATTCAATGCAAAATATAATCCGATTGGTGAATCGCGTTTACGTGAAGTCTTTCTTAAAACTGATAATTATTTAAATGGAAAATATTTTGCACAAATAATTCGAGTAAATATATATTTGTTGTTCGAACGATTTTTTATTTTACTATATTTTTATTGATTTTTAGGAAGTTGCATTCGATTTAGAAGAATCAAAATATCAAAATTCTGAATTACGTTTATCAATTTATGGTAAATCAAGAGATGAATGGACCAAATTAGCTAAATGGGCAATCGATTATGGTGTTTATTCAACAAATATCCGTTGGTTAATTCAAATTCCACGTTTATTGTAAGAAATACTTATTTCTTTTCCTTTTTTCAAATTAAAAAATAAATTTTTATTTTTTCTCCATTTTCAGTGATATCTTTAAAACGAATAAATTAATGAATTCATTCCAAGAAATTCTTGATAATATATTTTTACCATTATTTGAAGCAACAAATGATCCATCAAAACATCCAGAACTTCATCGTTTCCTACAATATGTGATTGGTTTTGATTCGGTTGATGATGAATCAAAACCAGAAAATCCATTATTTGATGGTGATATTGCGCCACCACAAAAATGGACTGGAGAAGATAATCCACCTTATTCATATTATATTTATTATATGTACGCGAATATGACGGTTTTAAATCATTTCCGAAAGTAATTTCAAAATATTTCAATTTATCCTGAAGTACAAAAATGATATATTTGTTTCTTTTAGGGAACGTGGTTTTAATACATTCGTATTACGTCCACATTGTGGTGAAGCTGGACCAGTACAACATTTGGTTTGTGGTTTTCTAATGGCTGAAAATATATCACATGGTTTATTATTACGTAAAGTTCCTGTACTACAATATTTATATTATTTAGGACAAATTGGAATTGCAATGTCGCCATTATCAAATAATTCATTATTTTTAAATTATCATCGTAATCCATTACCAGAATATTTAGCAAGAGGTTTAATAGTATCATTGAGTTCTGATGATCCTTTACAATTTCATTTTACAAAAGTAATATTTAATTTATTTATATAAGTTTTTGAAATTATAATTTTTTTGTGATTGTTTTTAATTTCAGGAACCTTTAATGGAAGAATACAGTATTGCTGCACAAGT
Organism: Xylophagus ater; assembly: GCA_963422695.1. Lineage (NCBI taxonomy): Eukaryota > Metazoa > Arthropoda > Insecta > Diptera > Xylophagidae > Xylophagus > Xylophagus ater. The sequence goes on from OY730478.1 coordinate 9,676,751, forward strand.
ATGGAAATTAAGTTCATGTGATATGTGCGAATTGGCACGAAACAGTGTTTCAATGAGTGGTTTTCCACATGAAGTAATATTTTTAAATTAAACTTTTCGTTTCCTTTCTAGAAAATATATATTTAAATTCTTTTTTTTTTATATAGATGAAACAACACTGGCTAGGACCAAATTATACACAAGAAGGTGTTGCTGGAAATGATATACAACGTACAAATGTACCAGATATACGTGTAGCTTTTCGTTCGGAAACATTACTTGATGAATTATCAAATATATTTAAAGTTTATGAAAAGCCAGCTGGATTGAATTTCAGTTATTAAAAGTCTAACTATTTTTTTCTTTCGTTCTTCATATTCATGTTAAATCTATATTAAAAGTTTTACATCATTAAAATGTGTTGTATTTAAGATATTTTAATATCTTTTAAAATAAAAGCAGTCATTTTTTTCATATATTTTAAAGAGAAAATGCTGTTTTTTTTTTCTATTTTATTGAACCAAAATAAAATATTTATATAATAAAAAATAAATAAATGTATATTCATTCAAAAATTTTGAATTCAAAAAAATTCTGTAATCAATAATTTGATAAAATATTAAATATTTAAAAATTAATTATTAATCACAAAAAAGAAAGTAAAGAAAAGAAAATTGAATTTAAAAAGGAATTGAAAAAGAACCAAACAAATTAAAATATGTATCAAAAAGAAACAAGGGTAAATGAAATTATTGGTTTCCTTAGAATCTCTATACTAGAAAAAGAAATTAGAATTCAGGGCCCATCATATTTGGTTTCTCGATTCGATATTTATGAAATACCAAATTTCTATTATCTCCACAAAAAACTTTAAACACTTTTTGTTGATTCGATCAATCGAATCGAGAAACCTAAAAATAGGTAAAAATTGAAGAATTTATGATTAGGTTTTTTTTATATGAAAATAAATATTAGGATTTAGAATAGTGATATTATGATAAAAAAAAGAAAAGAAAATCTAGAAAAACGTAGCAAAGAAATGCCCAAAACATCATAAAGAAATTCAGGTTTAATTTTTTAAAAAAAACCATTAGAGTGGTATGCAGGCTAATACAAGTTATTAGGGCACAATATTATTTATAGATTTGTTTCACGAGATAAGAGGAATATGGACGTCCTTCTGATATTATAAGATAAATAGTATTGCTAGAAATGGATTCGTCGATGTCCTAACGGTATAATATAATGCCGCAAAGAGATACTGCATAAAATATATTAAATATTCGTTTTAAAAAGACTTCAGACTTCCCTTTTGTTCGAGTCAGAACTTAACAAACTATATCGTAAATTTATAAAGGCAAGCATGGAATAAACGGGTATAGTTATTGAATTAATGAGATTTACTTAATTTACATTAATTTTTTAAAAGTACTTTTTTTAGCATAAATTAAGAAATCTTGAATTATGAGCAGTTGAGCAGCCTAGAATATGAAACATGTTTAGTTTCAATATTCTTCTCTGTTATTGGCAAAGAAAAAAAAAAGGCTAATGGCGAAATTTCATTCTTTCTTGGGCTATTTTCTAAGTAAAAAAAAATATTCCGAATATTCTGCTTATTTTAGAAAACGATATAAAATGAAAAATTGTAATATTTTTTTGTGATTATAAATAATTTTTTTTAAAAACAAAAAACATTTATTAATATGTATTTATAATAAAAATATGTTTCGTTATTAAATTTAAATTTGATTTTTTAATTGTTTAGTCAAACTTTTGTACAAAATTCGTATTTCTTTAAATTTCTTAAAGGTCCGAAAGACCAAAACAAATATGACTAAGAAGAAATTTTAATCAGGACTGGCATTCTGTATAATAGCGACAGGCGATTGTCACTTGTCGCCAATTCGAAAGTGATCACTGCATATTTCGGCAGTACGCATTTAACTTAATTTTTTCGTAAAAAAGTTCCAAAAACATAAACATCAACTTCTAAAACTATAAGAAAGCGACAGGGTTTAAACTGTAGCTTCAAATTCGTCAATATGCGGCGATATTGACGGCGATATCACCTTACGGAATATCGAAAAGCCACAATCGTCTATCGCCGTACAGAACCCCTACCCTGATCAACATGATCTCTTCATCATAAAAAAAAATTTAGTCATTCGGTTATTGGGCCCTCTCCCATAATGTTTAATTTTCACTTCTGCTGGAAATTGTTGAATTTGTTGTTTTCAAAAAAATCTACAAAAAAAATAAAATCAATTTTTATTTTGATACAATAAATTGCATACATTGATTCCAACTCACAAACTGAATTTTAACTTTCCAAAATTATATTTTAAATATGATAATGTGTAGCAAGGTTAACAAGAAGAATTTCAATGTTAATTTTTATAGCCCCCCATTAATTAACCAAATTCACAATGGCTATTGAACGGGCGCCGTTGTTTTTCAATGTAGTTGTTTCATTGTCGGTTTTTGTTATCAATCGTTTTTCAACCAACAGACTTGTTATGACTAAATTTACTTGCATAACAAAATATATTCAGATAAGACGGATTCAAAGTCTATGAAAACGAACAGTTCATGGATTGAAGTGAAAGCTACAAGTTGAATTAATAAAAAAAAAAGTCTTTTGGTGTTATTTTTTTCTGTTTTATTTGTTAATATTGAAAATGTCCGACAAAATAAAAGTTTGTATCATAGGATCTGGAAATTGGGGATCAGCAATAGCAAAAATAGTTGGTGTTAATGCATCGAGTTTAAAAAATTTCGATGATCGTGTTACAATGTATGTATATGAAGAATTAATAAATGGAAAAAAATTAACAGAAATTATTAATGAAACTCATGAAAATGTTAAATATTTACCAAATCATAAATTACCACCGAATGTTGTCGCTATTCCGGATGTCGTAGAAGCAGCTAGAGATGCAGATATTTTAATATTTGTTGTACCACATCAATTCTTAAGAAACTTATGTGCTAGTTTACTTGGCAAAATTAAAACAACCGCTACTGCAATATCCTTGATTAAAGGTTTTGATATTGCTGATGGTGGTGGAATTGATTTAATTTCTCATGTAATTACAAGACATCTTAAAATTCCATGTTCAGTTTTGATGGGAGCAAATTTAGCGAATGAAGTTGCCGATGGACAATTTTGTGAAACTACAATTGGTTGTCGTGATATGAAACTTGCATCGATATTTCGTGATTTGATACAATCTCATCATTTTCGGGTGGTTGTTGTAGATGATGTAGATGCTGTTGAAGTGTGTGGAGCCTTAAAGGTATAGTTTTCATTATATAATAGGATTAATAACTCAACTGTATCTTCATAAATTGTGTAACAATATTTTACAAGTTAAAAATGAAATCATTTTTATTATTACTACAAAAATTGGAGAATGTTGCCATGTCCTTTTGAGTGGCTTTGTGAGTAGTATACTGGATATACCATGGAAAATTTTCTATTTTTTATGATTCTTGATAGTTTTAAACTAATTCCACAAACGGTTTCATTCCGAAATACTGAATTGGACACAACGGTACATAATTTTCCAATAAATTGTCCAAATAATCCAAATATTGGAAATATTTCACTAGGTTACTTTGTCTAAAAAGTATTTTAGGTGTATTATTTTTAATTAATTAATAATTGATTTGGAATAATTTGCCACATTTCTGTTAGGTTCTTTTAATCGAAAACCCTACTTTTTAGACAGCATGCGGTATATATTGCGACACAATGTTTTTACCATGGTCTACCTACCTAGTTTGTAACAAATCAAATCATTATCCGAACTATTTATTGGTAGTGAATTTGTATTTTTACTAATAAACTTTGTATTATATTTTTAATAGAATATCGTAGCATGCGGTGCTGGTTTTGTTGATGGTCTAAAACTTGGTGATAACACAAAAGCGGCAGTTATACGTTTAGGTCTAATGGAAATGATTAAATTTGTTGATGTTTTCTATCCGGGTAGTAAACTTTCAACATTCTTTGAAAGCTGTGGTGTTGCAGATCTAATTACCACTTGTTATGGTGGTCGTAATCGTAAAGTTTCTGAAGCTTACGTTACATCAGGAAAATCTATTAAACAATTAGAAGATGAAATGCTACATGGACAAAAATTACAAGGTCCAATAACTGCTGAAGAAGTTAATTTTATGTTGAAGAATAAAAATATGGAAGATAGATTCCCATTGTTTTTGGCTATACATAGAATTTGTTCGGGACAAATTAGTCCAAAAGATCTTATCGATTGTATACGTAATCATCCGGAACATATGAATTGTGAGATTATAGCGAAAATATAAATGATTTTTAGAGATTCACTTTCATTTTTAATTTTGTAATTGATTGTTGTTTGTTTTTCGGTTTAAAATTTTGTAAAAAAAAAACGAGATAAAGTTTAATCTTAAGACTTACCTTTTTATCACTTGAAATAAAATTTAAAAATAAATAATAATTTGTTGTTTTCTTTTTATTTTTGTCATAAAATACATTTATTTCCAAAAAAGTAAAAATTTAAGTATTTCTTTATTAAAAATACATTTTTAAAAAATAAAATTAATTACAAAAAATAAGTACGAAAAGCACAAAAATATGCATAAAATTTTGGTTTTTTGTTTTGTTTTTGTTTTTTAAATTACAATAAAATCGATAGTATAAAATAAAAATCACTAAAAAAAAAAAGAAATGTTAAAAATTTCAAATACACAATAGTTTTTCTTTTTTTTTCAAAAAATGAATTTTTTATGATACTTTTACTTAAAATGGTGAATTCATTCCGAGTTTAGTTCCAAAATCTAGTCTTGCACGTCTTTGGTAACGTAAATTAACTCTAAAAGAACAGAAATTTCTTGTTAAAAATAATAAAACAAAAATCTAGATGGAAAAACTCATACTTAATTTCTTCCCATTTACAAATTTCGGTGACAGTAAAACTTATTAGTGAACTCAAAATTATAAAAACTATTACAGGCCAAACAATTGATATCTGTTCGTAAACATCATCGTTGAAAAATACTTGTAAAAAACATATGAATAAATGTAAGACTAGCAGTGAAGCACTCGATGATGACCAAATGTTATTTGAAAATGGATTCTTTTTCCATAGTAAATGATCGCGATGAACAAATGATGTTGAAATAATCACTACAAAAAAAAAATAATAATAATAATAATTAGAAAATCAAATTTCATCCTTGTGTAATTTAAATTTACAAAGGACCTAAAGAATTGGACATTCAGCGTTAATTTCTGGCTATAGAGCCCATCAAGTCGACAGCTGTAAGTAGCATTTAATTCAGAAAATGTAAACATTTGAAGGGAGTTTCAATATCCTTCAAGAAAGGCATTTTTTTTATACTAACTAGATGTAATTAGAAAAAAGCATATACGGAGAAAATAAGAAGCAGGTGATTTGTAATTGGCGAGCGTCGAAAGCATAGACAAAGCCCGTGACAAACAATTTTTGATGCCCTATGGTAGAAATGGGACAGAAAAACTTTCAAAACTAACATTATTTCAAGGTTTTTTCTTCATAACTTTGTTCCTTCTTTTCTTCTAATTTGCAGGTGGCCTAGATCCTGATAGCATAAGTCTAATCTGCAAATTTTATTCAAATCGGTGTATTAATTTTTAAAATACATCAAAAAAACTTTATAAAGAGGGTTATTTTCTCCTAGGATTATTTCTTTCTCCACTGTCCTCAGACCGATTTAATTGAAACTTAACATGGTATCGTCTATTTGTGTAGTTAACCTATATAATTAATTTAAATAAAATTGATTCACAAATTTTTCAATTAAATCCGAAAAACCATAAACAAAAAAACGACAAAATTTTCTGGTCATCCTGGTTTTTCCTTCATAACTTTGCTCCCCCTGGATCGATTTTACTCAAATGCAATATCAAACCAAGTTAAGGAATAAGTAAGTAACATTGTAAATTTCATCAAAATCGGATAACGCGTTTTTGAGTTATCTTGTATACGGACGGACGTACATGCCTAAATCGATATAACTTTTGATTCCCGACACAACCATACCCTTAAAACCTTTCTACGACGATTATTTCAATGTGTTACAAATGGGCATAAAAACACGCACTTACCAAAATGTAAAACAATTCCTAACAATGAAAATATTCGTGCTGTTTCTAAATTGACATCAAATTTATTTTCATCAATATTTAAAATTTCTAATGGATGTGCCAATAATGTACAATATGAAAGTATCTGGGAATAAAAGAAAATTATTATTTACATTGAATTCTGATTAATTAATTTACCATAACTAATATTGATGTTAAAAATTTACAACCATAACACCATAAAACAAAACCAAAAACTCTTGAATCGAATTTCGTTTGTTTCTTGCCGGTTGCACGACTCATAATTTTCGGATCCATTTCAATACGTGTCAGTGCCAATGATAATATTGGTACAGCGATACACATCAAATAGATTAGTGTGATTGGTGTAAAAATCGGTGGTAACGATAAACAGGCACTTAATGTATTTAAAATAGCTAATGAACAACCACAGCATGCCCAAAATTGGATACAATTCCATAGACCAGTTGAAAAACGTCTTGATAGCTCAATAATGGCAACTATTGATAATGGATCATCACGACAAACGGATATCGAACATGGTATTGAATTAAGCATACGACTTAAGTAAATCGGTGAAACAGTATTGTTACGTGTTAATATTGAACCTTCTTCTAAAAATTTCGTTGTTATATCATCGTTTGTTGAATCTTTCACTTTTCTAATACGTAATTTATTATTAAGTATATTTGATTCGGTATAAGCTGGTATATCTTGACAAACCTGTAAATGAGATAACGATTAAATGAACTAGAAAATACTATATGTTGTTTAAAGGTAATAAAAGATTCAACAATTTCAAAATTAGCCATTTTTATGATACAAATGTATCAATCTGCGTATTGTCTCTTTTCTTGTGAGACCGCGTGACTATCTAGGCCTACTAAAATCCCTTTTATAAAATGTTACTGCTTTTTTTACCGTCGTAAAATTTGATTTAAAAAAAATATATATTGATTTATTTGTTCAATTCTATAATAACTTGGATTCAACTGGTTTTGGTTCAAGATCCATTACACTCAAGTTATATATTCTATGAGATAAAACTACTGTATTTATAGACTAGAGATATCAGAAAGTAAATAGAGAGATAACCTTTGTATCAGATATCCACAACAGATTACCAATAATCACTAGTTTATTTATTAGGATCCAATTTTCTATTTGTATTATTACCTGCGGATAAAGTGGTTCAACTGCAATACTACAATCAGCTTGTAGAAATATTTCAGCATTTGAATTGCTGGCACTGGAACCTATACAAACAACAATTTCACCATACGATTGCATAATATTTAACATTTCTCCAGTTGCTTCGGCTGAACAATCCGTGAATAATGAAACTTGTAATGGGACATTATCGACCTTTTCTAAATGCGGTCGAATATTTTCAATTCCGCGAGGTAATTTGGCACGATTCGACATATCAAAATGGACTGGTGCACTTTGTTCAGTACTATCAGTTAAACAGCTTAATGAACGGCAATTTTCTTCCATCGCTGAATCATCTGAACTGCGATGTTGATTTTGTTGTAAATCTTGTTGTTTTCGTTGTTGATTTAATTCAATATCAGATGAAAGATTTGATTCATTATGATTTGAACTGATATTTAATATATTACAGTCTTGATTTGATATTGCACCCGGCGCTGATGAGCTCAATGTTTTCGATGATTCTAAATTTGGTGATAATAAACAATTCATTTCTGAATCATTATTAATCCTTTCTTGATGATCTTTTAATGAATTAATATTATTTTGCTGTTGTTGAGCTAATGTTGTTTTAAATTCAATATTTCCTGAACATTTCGGTGATTGTTGATTTGAATGTGGCGATTGATGTTGTTTATGATCTTCACTTAACAATGATATGTGACAATTCCAGCCAGATTCTAAGCCCATCTTTTCGGAAAACACTCTTGAACGTAATTCATTTTCTTTACTAAAATGTACAAAACGTATACATGCACGTTCTAAACGTTCAATCAATTGTACAATATCAGTTTGTGCTTGATATTGCATCGTTATCATACCGATAAAAACTTGATGACATTGCATTTCAAAACAACCTTCAACATCGGTTATATCATCATCTTTCGTTTCCGAAAATAATAAAGAATCTGTACTAATTGAATGACCCAATTTTGAGTGTCCCTCAAAATCACAATGTGATTTATCAATATGTTGCATTTTATATTTAGTTTCGGGTGGTAATTCTAGATATGCAATATTATCATTCTTACAACCGCTAAGTGCACCACAAATTCCATGTCTTAATGGACGATAAGCAAATGCTGTACAATATGCTGTTAGTGCACTTCGTTGATAGAAATCTTGGGCTCTTTTACGTTCCTGTTGACCAAGTGGACGTAAATCTTTGCCATCCCAAAAATCATCACAACAATCTAGAACAATATCAGCAGTTCCTTGTGTGAATAATGATAAATAACCACCGGGTGATTCTCGTAATACAACCGATAGTGAATGTGGAAATGGAACTTTTACTTTTGATGATAATTGTAATTGTCGTGCGAAACGGATATCACGACGTACAACTTCTGGTTGCTAGAAAATTATTCAAAAATTTAAATAGACTACAAAAAATGAAATGAAACAATTTTCTGGCCTTACTAAATGACGATATGTTGCTAATTGTCCTTCGAGTGTAAAAATATCTGTTGCATGTGTTGTAAATCCGATTCGTTTTGCCAATTCACAAAGGCATCGACTATAAATTTGTGAAAAATTCATTTTTTTTTTAAATTACCTATGAACATTCTAAAATGTACTTCTTTAATATTGTTTACAATTCAAATCGAATGAGATATCTCTCTACGTTTTCTAATATCCAAAATTGTACTTTAATTATTTATATACATATACAAAAAAAACACAATTTATGAATATTGAGAAGACATAGAATAGAGTTCTCAGTCATTCTAATCGAGAACGATATTAATCAAGAACGTTTTTAACGCATTCAAGCTTCTTTTTGTGAAAAACAAACTTAAAAAATGAGGCTGTTTTATAAAAGAAATTTTTTAAAAAAAAGCTTGGGAACAAAATATTTCGATGAAAATATTGTTAAAGAAATGTGAACAAAAGACGTGCTGTATTAAAAAACTGTTTTTAGTTATTTCAGAGAAGCGTATATTGGAGATATTAAAAGTGATATTCGATCAACTAATTACTATGAAAGACTAACAAAACTAATATTCTTGTTGACTACATGCGATAGAATTAATGATTATTTCTTTAATACAAATGGAACTACATTTTTTGGCGATTTTTTTAAAGATAAATAACGAATATTTTTTCTTTAGAGAATTATAACTTATATATAAAAAAAAATAGGGAGAGACAGAGGAATAGGTCATATTATAATTCCGCAAAATTTAGTTTGTGCTCGGTTGGGAATCTTTCAATTAAATAAAAAGCAACTCATTAAGTGAATAATAGCGCTATATCAAGCTCAACTATTTTAATGTGAAGGAAGAGCATTTAACATCTTTATAATTACTAATTCTATAAGATATGGGCCAAAGATCGCTGTATTTTCTTTTGTGTAAAACAATATACTGTCCTATTAGGTCGATAATCCTTTACAATTTTTCCTGGCAGAACTATTATGCCATCACTATATAACTTTTCGTTTTTCTGTGCGGAAAACCGAATAATTTTCAAAGATTTCTCTTAAACTCCAATTTACACCATTAAAGGAATTCTGCAACGAATGAAATAAATATTAGTCTAATGATGCAATGACTAATGACTATACATTGTATGCATCAAAATTTCCCAATTAAGGGTTCTCAATTGTTGATGACCAACCAAACTTGTATATCATGGATAAAGGACAACATTCTTACGATTAACCAATTTTGGACGCATCTGTTTGATGGCTTCAACGTTCGATTTTAGTAAAATAAGATTCTGATCAATTTCTCGTGTCGTTAAATGCCGATTGGATTCAATAAATACTTTTAGTTTTTCATCATCAATAACGCAATAACTTTTTGGCTTGTAAAAGAGATTTCAACGTTATTTTTGGTTTTCGGTAATTTTAATATTAAAGAGCTAATAGAAATGATGCAATATAATGTTCACATAACTATATATATATTTTTATAATATTAAAAGTTATTCTGTGCATTTATTATGTAAAATTGAATAAAAGAAAAGTGTAATTAAAATCAGGTGCTGTATTAATTTTACTTCGTATGAAACAACAGGATAAGTTTATGTAGTACAAAGTATGGATAATATCTTACAAGAGTATCTTTCTTTTTTAGTTTTGCTGCCGTTATTTAAGTCTGTTCAAAAATTGGCAGGATTCGTTTACCTTCGCCTAACAAGAATGAAATATCACATAAATAAAATCTTTTAACAATTTTTTTCTTTTAGACACACTATAAGCAGTTTTCCTCTCGACAAAAAGAAATGGACATTTAATTAATAGACTTCGATTTTTACGTCTTCAAAAAAGAACAACAAAATAACAGAAAACGATCATTGAAAACGATAACAACAAACATTGAGTAAAAGAAAATTTTGTTTAAAAGAAAATGTATACGACGATGAAAAAAAAACGTAGAAAAACATTATACAAATTAATAAATATTTTTGTTTTCAAATAAATAATAAATTAAAATTAGTATTTCATGAAAATTTCACACAAAAAATCAACAAAAATTATAGAAAAACAAAATCAATGAATGAATTAGCCCACGACTCCATTGGACTTATTTCAAGACATATTTTCAGTCGGACTGACAAAGAAGTCCAAATTTTAGAGTCTCCACAAGACTTTTTTTCAATCCGACTGAAAATAAGTCTTGAAATAAGTCGTGTGGAGTCGTATGGTTATGAAGAGTTTCTTAAAAATCCTTTCTTTTTCATCAAAAAGAAAGTACACAATCCAAGTTCTTAAGCAAATATTTTCAATAATTTCGAAACAAAATGAAAACAGAAAAAAAATAGAATCATTCAAAGGATAGTAAAAAAACGAAAAAACATTCAAAAAAAGTACTTCCTTTTAGATAACTTCAAAAGCTGAAAATAAAAATATTCGAATTACATTTTTTTGATTTCACAGAAAATCCACAATTTTTTGTTTTTTGGGGTACAAAATATTAATAAAAATAATATTTAAAGCAAACATTAGCAAATTACATACCCATGCATAAAGCTATTTAAACTGGACTCTATGATCGCATACCGATTTGTAACTGGTACTAAATCTTTATCTAGCATTGCAACAGCAGTAACATGTCCACAAAATTGTGCGTAATGGGCATGCGTAATTGGACTGCATGTATTCAATAAAATAGCTAAACCTGTGTTTCGAATAGAATTCAAAAATCAATTATAAATCGTAGAAAATAATAAAATAAAATGAAAAATTCCATACCCAATGGTTTCAATGAGGATATGTGATTTTTCCATTCATGATCATCAAATTCCAATTTGAATGGACAATGTTGATCATGTGTTAAATCTAGAACTTCAGCAATAACACCAGTCTTTGCATCATTATTATTATTATTACTATTATTATTATTAATATTATTATTGTTATTTGATAGATCTGAATCTAAACTAGATTCGCTGTTTGCTGATGTTGGGCAATCTTCGGAATCATGTAGAAAAAATATTTTCTCAGCTGTTGGATTTGGCCACGATAAAATTCCTTTCTTATCGACACAACAAAGTGCTGTTATTGAACCTAATACTTGAACAACATTGGCACTTCGTCCAAGTAAATCACTTGAACCGTTCCATAATGATATCCATTTATTAAAAACTTGTCGTCGACATAATGATATATTTTCCCAATCATATGTTGGTGTATCTAAGTCTTCTTGAAATGATTTCTCAACATCGATTGTTAAAAATGGTTGTGGCATCGATAGAAACGTTTGTAAACGTGCAATACCCCATAAATTGACAGCGATCCACATCAATGGAAATATCAGTGGTAATATAGGTATTATAACGGATACAGGAGCATACAAAAATATTTCCTGCCAATGAACTGTTTCTTTTTTACCTAGAAAAAATTTATTTATTTTTATTTCGATATGAAACTCATTTAAAAATCAAAACCTATTACTCCAACACCAAAATATCTTAAAATTCCTGCCAATAAAGTCGTAAATAGTGATGCAAATAATCCCCACTGTTGAATATATTTTGTAACAAGCTAAAAAAAAAATTGAATTAATTCAGTTTAAGACAAGTGAAAAGAAATTTCAGTCGAATTACTAAGTATCGTTGTTGATTGTAAATTGTTGGTGGTTTCTTCAAGAAATCTTCCAGGATAATCTTCAAATTACTTAAATATGGTGTGTTCTCTAAACAACAAACTAAATCTGGCATCGGTGATCTAGCAGAAGGTTTTGCCGGCGGTTCAATTGGTTGCATAACACCATAAGTTTCATTCACTTTAAATTTTCGTTTACCATTTATTTCTGTACATGAACCTGGACTGATTTGACCGGGTCTTAAAACAATATAATCACCACGAACTAATAAGGCCCATGGTAAATTAACAATTTCCCGATCACGATATGTCCATTGTAGTGTTACGCACGGTGATAATGGACAACAAAGATGAGGATAATTTGACATTTGCCATTCTCCACACAAATGTTCTTCGGCCAATTTAATTTCATCCAGAACATTACGAATTTTCCGAAAAATTTCAGTTCGTCTTAAATTACTTTCTCTTATTACTAATGCTAAATTTAAAATTAATATTAAAAGTACAATTGCCGCCGAAAAGAATTGTTCACAAATTGTGAGAGCAATTATTGAAAATATGGTACCGAAAATGGCAAACCAACCAAGTGGACTATCAAATGGTTTCACAAAAGGTGATCGTATTTTTCTGAAAATCCTGTCAAAAATAAGTTTTTAAAAGTATTTCAAATCAAAACTATGAACTTTTATTTTACTTTTCTTTATAAAATTGATCCTCATAAGTACATAGAACATTTTGAATTTCTTCATGAAGTCGTGCTAGTGCAGATTTTGTTGTTAGACCGAAATCCTTCGTATCATTTTCAGTTCCCATTCTACGAAAAACGTATATTTTCCACACCATCCGAATACAAAAATTTAAATATTTTTACGATTTTTTAATTACATTTTAAAACTTTTATTCCCGATTTAAGAATTGAAATTTTCTTTTTCATATGTTTACGAAACCTTATCGCCGAGTCCAACTGTCAAAACAAATTTGACTGTTCTTGTTCATCGTGTTCTTTACCATTTAATACTATTAAAATTCACTTTTTTCAAATAAAATTTAAAAATTACTAAACAAAAGTGTTATATTAATAATTAATTAATATAATTGAATCACAATTTAGATTGCATATGATAAAATTTTCTGAATAATCATATTATAAATTATTAAATAAAGGAAAATTCAACAAGCCTTTTATGTGATAAATTGGCAAATTCTAATAAGAAACTGGTATAACACGAGGTTTGTGACTTGACTAAATATGGTATAAAATTTTCGGTCGCAACGATAAAATTTTCATTCGCAAATTTTAAAAACAACAAAATTTTCGTATCCAAATATTAAATTACCATATTTCTTTATAGTTTTTATAATTTTTTTTTCCATTTAAAAATCTGGACCAGAAATATGCCAGATGTTTTCATTTATTTGTGATGCGAATTTTATTAAAATCGCAAAGGTCAAATTTTGCGATAATATTTTACTGAATGGGAAACAAATTGTAGTAAATTAAATATTATCGTTATTCAGTTAGCTTTGTTTAAGTTTGTGAGAAGTGTTTTGTGAAAATAAATTAGAAAATTGATATTTAAAGTAATTCTATATAATTTTTATTACTTAAAATAATCTTTATATTAATTTAAATACATGAATCAAAGAAAAATAAATGATATTGGTGGTACTTCTAACTGGAAGCTCTTTAATTGCTATTCAAGCCCTGTACTTTGTACTTCATATTCGTTGAACAGAGATGCAGTGAGGTTTAAGGGAATTGTCAAATTGCCCAATCTTACGAGCATCAAATCCAAAGATATAAATTAATATAAAGATATGTAAAATTAATATAAAAATAAATTATTCAGAGTCAGGCAAACTAAATTATAAAAACATATTGTAACTAAAAATCGGCCTATAGCTGATTTTTTGATACCCTATGACAGAAATGGCAGAGAAAAATTTGCCAAACTAACAGCATTTCAAGGTTCTCCATCATAACTTTGTTTCCCCTTTTCAAAGTTTCTTGTAATTTGTAGGTAACTCAGATCCTGATAGCATAAATCTAAAATGCTTTATTCAAATCGGTGTATTAGTTTTTAAAATACATCAATAAAATATTATGAACAGACTTATTTTCTCTTAGTATTATTTCTTTCTCCACTATCCTTGTACCAATTTAGCTGAAATTTAACACGGTATCGACTATTTGTATAGTTAACCTATGTAATTAATTTCAACAAAATTGATTCACAAATTTTCCAATTAAATCTGAAAAACCGTAAACAAAAAAACGACAAAACTTTCTGGTCACCTTAGTTTTTCCTTTATAACTTTGAAGTTATTGTCTTTTTCAAAAAAACAAAGAAAAAATGATTATACTTCAGAAAGTCCTAGCTAGAAAACTAAAAGAATTTTATTTTTATTTTCCTTCTTTCCTTTCTAAACTTATGAAAAATAATAAATTCTTTAAAATTGCGGTTACATTTTCTTCTATTTTGTTTTTCCATGGTATTCGAAATTTTATTTAATATTCGAGATTCAAACCTTTTAGTCCGATACACAAATCAAAAAATAAGGACTCTAATTCGAAATAATACCTTTCCTTTTTCTTATTTTTTGAAAATTATTCATTCTTGAATAAAATCGATAAAATTTCGAGGATAATTTAATAGAACAGATGAATTTTCGAATTAAATTTTTTCTTTTATGTATACATTATATAGAAAGGGATATAAATACAATAGAAATGTATACAATATTAAAGTAAGACCAATACTATTAAAACGCCGGGTATAAAATCATAAATACAGATGAAAAATTTTGTGCAAAAAAACTGTTTGATTGTTTCGATTTTTACACTCACGCAAAAGTATGTTCATTTCGAAATATCCATCTTCCACAAAAAAAAAAGAAACATTTAAATAAAAGGGAACAAATAGAAAATACATAAAAGAACATTCACATATAACCACTACCAATTCCAGTATCATCCTTCGCAAGGAGCAGGATCAAGAATAGCAAAAATTTAATATATTAGAAACACAGTCAGTCGTTCGCAGAACTTCTTTACTAAAGCGGGTGTAAAAAAAAATAGCAAACTAAAGGGAATTGTGTTTTTTTTTCTTGTATTTTGTGAAAGGGTGTGACCAAGTTTTTATTTGAAAGAAAAACAATGAAAAACAATTTTCTTCAATTTATTCTTATGAAAATTCTTTATATATTTCTTTCAAAATGAGAATCCTTTAAATATGTCGGATTAACATCAAAGAATTTCTTTAAAAAAAAGATATGAGTAAAAGAAAATTCACCAAATATATAAGAAGGACTTATTAAGTGGGTGGTGTGGTTTTTCCAAATTTTTCTTCTCTTGTGTTGTGTGTAACCATAGTGTTACTATTTTCGCTTCATTCTATAGTTTCAAGTTTGGAGTTTTTCTTTTTGTTATTTTTCTTTTCTTTTTTTTTTTAGTTCGTTCACCCTCTTTAAGAACAATACGGGGTCAAATTCAGATTCACGGGTCAAATATCCTATAAAAATTTATTATTAAAAAGTGTATGCGTATATTTTTCAATTTTTGTTCACCTAGTTTTTGGCCTACAAAAAAAGGACCTCATAAAAATAAATACACGTTATAGTAATAATTGAAACCGGGTTTTTTTGTTTTGTTGAATAATAAACGCGAATTTGTAAGTGGAAAAGAGGTGGCAATTAAAAAACAAGTACTTCGTGAACAGTTATAATTTTCACCCAACAAATAAGAACTTTTCTTTTCTTTTTTAAATTCAAAAAGGATGCATTAAGAGGCAAAGAATTAAGTGTGGTGTTTTTTTTTTTTGTGTGGAAATTATTTGTACAGGATAAATTTTCTCCTCTCTGTCCTCAATAAGGATGAATTACAGGAAAAAAAAGGTGTGATACTTCTTTTTAAACAAAGTGAATCAGTGTGATATTGTTTTAATGTTTTAAATTACATTATTCTTCAATTATTATGAAAACAAAAAATAATTAAAAATAATTATATGAAGTACAAAAATGTACAAGTGATAATTACTTTTCTCATTATCCTTTATTATGTGTGAATAAAAACAGAAACAAAACAAAAAAAAATATGAAAACTAATTTCATTGTCATAATGTCTTCATTATAGAGAATATATAGGAATAAACCGCGAGACTTTTCATCCCTTGGGTATAGTTTTTTTTTGTTGTTATTATGAATATATATATTTGAAATATTTAGTAAAACAAAAGTTCATCTCAATATGTGTGTATTTTAAATATTAAATACATAAAAAAAAGAGGATTTCTAATAGTGTATAGTCCTGTTTTTTTTCTTCTGTTGTTGAAATTGTATTGAATCCATATTTTCAAGTGTATATAAGAGTCCTTATTTTACAGAATCATTTTCTTCTTCTAACTAACGTTAGAAAATCGTTTTTTTTTCTCGGGCACGAAGAAAGTGTGTATTCATTTTTTTTTATTATTTTCCTTTTTTTTTGTATCCACAAAAATATCCTATTTTCCTATTTTGAAAAGAAAAACTGAACTTGTGATTGTGAGGCTGGTGAACGTTTTTTTTTTTTTTATTATTAAATCTAATAAATTTAAATCTCCTGTTTTAATATTCAAATTTTTACAAAGAAAAAGGATTTAATATTGAATTTTTGCACACACTGAAAGAAAAAAGAAAAAGGATTATTTTTGTAGACGAAATTTTGAGATGAAATTAATAAATAAATAAGAAAATAAAACAAATGAAATAAAGTGTTTTTTTTGTATTTAATAGTATATAATAAAATCGTTTTATAATAAAAAAATAAATAAAGATGGGTGAACATTTAAATGATGACCAATATAAAGTGCCTGTGATTGCAAAATTACTACACGCTTTGCCACATTATAATATCACATTTCACAGAATAAATAGTACTTTTCGGCCAAGAGATGAAGTCTATCAAGAGGTAAAAGTCATCACATTTCAAAAATATAGTATTCAATAAAAATATTGTTGTTTTTTTTGTCTTGTTTTGCTAAACATAAAAATATAGAGCTTGGGTATATTGGGATCAGTTCCGGCTGCACTTCTTATTATTTCATTATTGGGTTTATTACTATATTTAATGACAAGATGCTGTGATAGAAAACCCAGACCTGCACATTCTATAACTAGCTTAAAAGTAGCACTATCCATAGTGACTGTAATGTGTTGTGCTGCAATTGGTTTAGGTACTATAAAAACGCATTCATTTGTATCTAAAAAAAAATTAACAATAAAATATTCCTAGGACTTTATGGTAACGATGATTTACATAATGGTTTATTGGAAGTTCTTACAGCAGGACGAAAAGTTGATAATTTAGTTAACACTATACGTAATCAAACGCATATTTTGGAGAATACATTAACAACAAGAATAAGACCACAACTTGTTGAATTGGCGGATATTTTCGATCAGCCAGTTACAAATCAAACAGCTCTATCAATATTAATTGTTTCACTTAATATTGTTCAAGGAAATGTAACATTAGCAACAAATTCTGCTGGTGATATAAGACGTCCTCTAATGGGAATATCAATGACCAGTTATCTTTCGGTATATATTTTTTTTTCTTTTTAAATTACTTATTTTATCGAACAAACTAGATAACTAAAAGAAAATATTATATTATAGAAAGGAGATCAATGGGAATTAATACGATGGCCAGGAACTGTAGCTGTACTTGCTTTATTACTTGTTCTATGTGCTGTACTTTTAGTCGGTGTTGCACGACATTCACGATGTGCATTAATTTTATTTAGTGTATGTGGTTTATTAGCCGTAACTGGTTCATGGCTAATGTCTGGTCTTTATCTATCATCATCGGTTGCTGTTGGTGATTTATGTATTAATCCAGCTGATTATCTTGTATCAGCATCACCGAGTGAATTGCCAACAAATGTTCTATTACATTATACTCAATGTGAACCGGGACATACAAATCCATTTACACAAAGATTGCGTGAATCACAAAATGCCATTACCAATGCACGAACAGCAATGGCAATGGTAACGAGAATTTCATTGGTCCTATTCAAATCGTCTGGTCTACAACCGAAATTGGGTGCTGTATCAGCTGATTTGAATAGTAGCGAACGTTTATTAACGCAATTAACAGCATTAGTTGATTGTAAAGCTGTCCATCATAGCTATTTGAATGCAGCACGCGGTTTATGTGAAGGTGGACTACTCGGTTTGGTACTGATGTTGATTGCTAGCTTTATTGCAGCAATCCTTCTAACTATAATGGTTTGGGTTGATTCACATACTTGGATTTATATACGTAAACGTAATGATTATGCACAAGTTGAAGAACCATCTTATATATCACATCAGGCACCACAAAATCATCAACAAATGAATGCCAGAACTTTACCACGAAATCACAACGGGTATATACAATTGTAAAACAAATCCACAATAATTTAATGAATAAAATGATATTATTATATTTTAAAGTAATTTTAGTCCACCAGCTATAAGCGGTTCACATACACTCCAACACCCGCCAAGAAAACATGAAATGATGGCGGCCCATCAACATCAACAACAACAAAATATTCGAGCGATGGGAACACATACATTGGGACGATTACCATCCCATAATCATAGTCCCACACATCTAGCAGGTAATTGCAACTGTTCTAGGCTTAGAGATTATCAATTGATGATGGGTCCAGTTTCTAAAGGTCCCAATAACGGTAAATACGCAACATTAAGCAAACAATGTAAAACTTTGGAAGCGAATGATTTTTACTGAAAATCACCAGCCTGTAGCGAACCACCACCCGGAGGACGACAGCATCAACAACTGTACTGTCATCATCCGCATAGCCATTTACACCATGGGCACCAACATCATGCTCATCAATATCAGCAAAATCAACATCAACATCAAATCTATCAACAAATACCAGCTGTTGTAACTACTCCACAACAATCTGTGCCGGCAATACCAATTAGCTCACAAGGAATTTATCAAACTACACCACCGGTATCAGTATCAGGAACCACGACACCGTTGACAACAATTAACAATTCAACAACTGCCACCATGCGAAGACCATTACCAACACCAAATCCACCAATTAATAAACAACAACAGGACACCGTTGAAGCTATACCAAGTTCGAATAGTATAGATAGTGCAATGTATGAACGTGATAAACAAATTTATAGATGTTCAACATTAAGACAAGGCGGAAAATGGGATCCAAAATATAAACCGTCAATTTTAAATTGTCCACTGCCCGAGATCCCAAAGGAAGCTGAATCACCAAAACACGAATCACAAAACAAAGAACAAAATTCTAGCTATTCAAAGTATGTACTAATTTCGTATTTAAAAACATATTTAAAATTAAACATTCGTTTTTTTTTTCTTGCACAGAACACTTAATCGTCCACCAATGAAATTACCACCACATGGTAAAGCAATACCACCACCAAAAATTGAAGCATCCTCATCACCTCCACGTATCACAAATATATCACATACAAATAATAATAATCATAATAATAATAATAATAATAATAACAATAATAATAACATAAGTAATAATAATGCTGGTACACTGCCAAAAAATGATGGTACTTTAATGAATAATGCTCAACATATATCATCATCATCGCCACCATCAACATCTTCAATACAATCACCGAAATCATCTACAACAAGTCCTGTAACAGTTATACAGGATGAGCCTACCAATACAACTACTATTAATCCGAATGATGAATCTAATTATGCTGTGACAGAGCTGTAAGATAAATAATAAAAAGATCCTTTTCTTCTTTGCTCATTTTCATTCCTTTTTAATTAAGGACAAGGAAAAAGAAAGAAAAAATTTAATCTCTTTTCTTTTTTTGAAGACTTTTTAGCTGATGAATTTTTAGATATGCATCTAATTATATACTTGCTAGATATATGTGTATATTATCTAAAAGGAACGAAAGACTCCTTAATTTTAATATTTAAAAAAACACTTGAAAAGTGTGCTTTTTAAGCAAAAAAAAAAATTGTCTTTCATAACAAATATTAACGAAAACTAAACAAAAAAATCGCTACAGGCTGCAAATAGGAAATTTTAATTTAAATAAAAACCAAAAGTTTTAGAATATTTGGCTATAATATTATATATTTAAAAAAGAAAAGAAAAAAAAGAAATACTTCCTTTTATTTAAAATTAAGAAATTAAAATTATCGTTATTTAAATTTAAGGTGTATACATTCCTCTTATTAATCATAAAAAAGAAAGTCGGAATTGTTTTGAGAGATTTATTATTAGTTTTTCTTATTTATTTCGATTGTAAATAATTATATTCCAAATTTTCAGCCAATTGAAAAATAAAGGACAAGTTAATAAATTAAATTAAAAATACTAAAAACAGAATAGGAATAGAATTAATTTAGCTTTGCTGACCAAATATTTTGCTTAACAAAATTATCCTCACGAGGACCTATTAACCATCAGCTTGAATTACGATATGGATTGATTAATTGAGTAATCAAAATTTTTTTCAATATTTTGATTATACAATCGAAAACTGATTAATTGTTTCATTTAAGAGAAACGAAGCAAAATAAATTTTGAAGAGAGAAATCCTATGATAGTATGAATAAATTTTGAATAACTTTTAAATTAAATGTGAAAATAATAGAAACCAATTAATCAGTTTAAAACCCAACAATTAAACAATTAATCACTTGCCTTGGAAAATAATTAATCAACCATGCCCTAGCCTGAATTGAAGTGTTGCAGAAATTAAGTAATGGTTCCACAATTCTTGTAAAATGGTAATCGCTGTATGAAAAATGAAATCCATTGAAATTTCTAGAATTTTATTTGTAAAGAAAACGAATAGTCGAACAAATTAACGCTAAAGTACCATTTTTTTGGCATTGAAAGCGCTATCATAGCTTAGTAGCTTTTGATGTGTTGTGATTTAGCAATTATTTAGCATTAATACTTCTTAGCATTTCAATGTTGCTTTAGGCAGTTTTACATTCTCTAGATAGATTTTAGAAAATACCAATATCTTTTTTTATCACTTTGAATAACGAGAAACTCCTCTCTATAGTATTTCAGGAAGGCTTTTCAAAATGTTTTTAGGGTTTCTTTAATATATTCTTAAATATTTTAGTAAAATAGAGCGTTCCTGGGCTGGAATTCACAGGGAATGAAGCGTAATAACGAATCCATAGGCAAAAGAATGAAATAAAATAAAGAATTTTTTAGCTAAAAACAGAATTCGATTTTGGGCACTTCGTTAATGACTTATAAGAGATTATAATGATTTAATTTTTCAAATTTAAAAATTAAATTAAAAATATTTTCATATACTTTTATGAATCTCGAAAAACAATTCTTTTATTTAAAAAAAAAAACTTTTTTAAATTAAAAATATTTGAAAATCTATGCAAAAATTCGGATAAGTAAATTAATTAAAAATAAAAACAAATTATTATAATATTTTGCACAAAATGAAAATACTTTTATTTAAGAAGAAATATAATAAAATAAATTAAAAATTATTACCAATAATTTCTAATGAAATTATTATTAAACTATTAAAACTAAAAACAAAAAAAAACAACCAAAAATTAAAATAAAATCGAACAAAAATTCATTTAAAAGAACTTAAATAATAAAACAATAACATTTAATTGTTGTAATTATTAAAATAATTAAAAAAAGAAAATTACTATAAAAAACTATGTAAATTATAATTTGTTAAAAATAATACTAAATTTTGAATTATTTACTTTTCTTTATATTTTATTATAATTAAATTTTTCATATTTATTTTTAACTATAAAATAGTATTGAAATATAGTAAAATATTTGTTGTGATTACGATTTTAAAAAAAACAAAAAAATAATACAACGCAAACATTTTTAGACAATTTTTCAAGTAAAATATAAGATAAAATACGATTTATATAAAAATAAACAAATAAATCATTTTTAAAGAATATTATTTTTAATATTTCATTAAAAAATCAAACGAAAATTACCAAAAAAAAAGAAAAACTATTTGAAAAACTGTGAAAACTTTAGATTTTACTTGATAAATTTCATACTTTTAAAAAAGAAAGCTCAAAAAGGCTGCAATATAGATTTTAAAAAAAAGGAAAACTTTAAAAAATATATAACTTAAAAACAAAATTAAAAATATACAATATTTGAATTATTACAGTATAGTCACAATAATTTCAACAAAAAATAGAAAATCATATTACAAATCAAAAAATACTCTCTCATTATTTGGATCTGTGCCGACCTGAACAAATATACCGATTTTTAAGCAATACTGCATTTCTGAGAGAAAACGGAATCGAAAGAAGGAAATTTTCTTTTTCAGAAAAAGAAATATTATACCAAAATAAAGAAAAGTTATAAGGATCTTAATTTAGTTCATCAACCAATAGGCCAAAAAGTTTCGTCGTTTGTTTTACAATATATGGTTTTTCGGATTTAATTGGAAAATTTGTGAAGAAATTTTTTTTTAAAATTAATTAAATTGGTTAAGTGCATACCATGTTAAATTTCAGGTAAATCGGTCCAAGGATAGTGAAGAAAGAAATAATCCTAAGAGAAAATAGCCTATTCATAAAGTTTTTTTGATGTACTTTAAAAAGTACTTTAAAAGTACCGATTTGAATAAAATTTTAAGATTTTCAGCTATTAGGGTCTAGGTTAGCTGCAAATTAGGGCAAATTTTGAATCGAAGAAAGAAAGTTATGAAGAGAAAGCCCTTGAAATATTGTTAGTTTTGACCGCTTTTTTGTCCCACTTCTGCCATAGGGCATAATTTTCAGTTACGTAGCAATGTTTTTGATGGAAAAATAAGGATTTTAAATTTGAAATTCCCTTACTGAGACTATCCACAAAAATTCTGATTTTGTTTTTTTTTTTGGACCTTCTCTTTTGAAGAAAAATTATTAATAATGATTTTATTCTTTATATTTTCAAATCAGGGGCCCTATTATGGAATACGATCCTAATCGTATTCCATAATAGGGCCCTAGGCTTAACTATATACAAACCTCCAACAAAACAAACCTAGAAGAAAACTTTTCAATAATCCTAACAAGCTTATGATTTGAACTAGTTGCAATTATTGTGATTATACTGTATTAGATAGTTTGTAATTATTTTTATAGTCTTGCTGAAAAAAAGCCATAAAAATTTATTTTTTATTTTAAAATTTGTTATGTAGTAATTTTATAATTAAAAAAGAGATCGTAAATAAATTAAAATCAATAAAATTATGACTAAAAATTAAATTTAAAAAAAAGGAAAGAAAAACGGGGATCAACATCAAAACAAGATATGAAACGAACAATTTTTGATAAAAACTAAGAAAAAAACAATTTGTTTATTAAAAATTTTTTTATGGAGAACATTAATTAAAAAACAACAAAATAATATTTTAAAAAATAAGCCAAAATTTTTTGATAGCAATTTAAAAAGGATTTTTAAAAAAGAAAATTAAACAAGAATAATTTGAATGAAAATTAATATTGATAGAAAAGGATATAAGCTTTTGCAGTTTAGCAAATTTTTTATTAACCGAAAATTCTGAGCAATATTTACAATAATATTAAAAATTTTCATTTTTATAACAAAATTTTTTTGGTATATTTTTTAATCAAATCAAGTCAATTCAAAACGTAACGAAATTTTTCATATATCAAAATTAAAATAAAAACGAAATAAAATATGCCTAAAAACTGCATTAGCCCCTTTTTTAAAAATTAACAAAAATTACCAAAAAAATATAACCCCGAAAAATTTATATAATGTTTTTTCTATCATATTTGTGAAGGATTAAAAGCATAAATCCTTAAAAAAAAAAGAATCCCTAAAAATATTCAAAAAACTCAAAATAAAAATAACTAAAAACTGAAAAATATGTTATTAAAATTAATAAGAAAAAAAAATTTATATACTTTTTAATTAAAACAAAAGAAAAAATAATAGTTATTACTAATTTAAAATAAAAATAAAAACAAACCTATCGACTGTTTATAGTATTAAATAATAAAAAATATTTTTTAATTTTATATACGCTGATAATTGAATGTTTATATTAGATGTTGTCACCAAAAATAGTAATTATTTTTTAAAAATTAAAAACACATTAACTTCAAATTATAAATAATATACGTAGAGTACTGAAAAAAATGTTCTGTGTATTGGACTACTAAACTAGAAGATGTATGTACTTTCCAAATTCTTGGCTTATACGGTTATTGATATATAAGCTGAAACTTTAAAAAAATAATCGTTAAATCATACTTTGAAGATCAGCGTAAGATGCCATATGTTTATAAATCTTTTAATATATTTTAAGTGAATAACGAAGAATATTATTAAGTGGCTGAAAACTAATTTAAACTAAAGTATACTTAAGTAATGATAAGGCTAGCGAAGAAGCCAGAATAATCAAAAAAACGTGAATGACTCTTAAAAACCTTATCTTTCTTTACCATATAAATTTTAACATGTGCTTACATTATATTTCTCTTTCACCCATACGTACAATATGTTAGCTATCTATGCCAGCATTGGAGTAAAAATTGTTTGAAAAAAACAGTCAAAATTTGAGGATAGGAAGTTTCCATACTTTGTCATTACATAAACTTCGTTTAAACTCATTAGTTTTAGGCCAGCTTAAATGTCTAAATATTGAATGAGTTCTTTTACAAACTGGAAATTGCATTATCGCCCAAGCAAAGATATTAATAAAGAGAAAATGTGGAAAGTTCAAAGTAATTGTTATTTAACATAAGTAATTTACATTGGGTCATATTAAAGGTCCTTCCATAAGATCTAATGTAGTTTACTCATGTTAAATGAAAACTTTTTAGAATTTTACATATCTTTACTTATTTATATCTTTGGCCTAAGTATCACACAGCTATTTGTTTTTAAATTTTATGATTGTAAAGTAAATGGCTACTTAAATTTATACTCTTTAAAAAAAAATGTCAAAAAACTTCAAATTTTCCTTCTCGGAAAGAATTTAAATTCACAATGATTTTCCTTTCAATTTTTGGGGAATGAAATAACTTCTGAATTCAAATATGTGATATATAGTATTTATGAAAACCTTCGTCTTAACTAATATATTATTAACAAAATTTATTTTTGTGTAATTTGAAAGACAATTTGGATTGTGATGTTTTCAACCGAATTTCAAACAGATCAATACACTTTAGTTTAAACAAATAATATCGAAAACTGTCTCTACCAAATATGTGAACTATTGGTTCCTTCCAAAACGGGCAGAAAAATGTCCTGTTCCTGTAAACTTTATTAATTGGTTCAATTCATTAACATACACAACTAAAACTTTAAAGATGTCCTACGTATATATTGATTGTTTCGTTCATAAGATTTTTAATTCATTTTAAATATTTTTTAATTTAATTATTTTATAATTTTTCAGTGTTCTTTAATTTTATTTATTTACTTCTAAAATTTTTTAAGACAAAATTTATGTAAAAAAAATAATTATTTTAATAATTAAAATTAAAAAAAAAAAAACTAAAATGTTCTTTTAAAAATATAAAAACAAAAATATATATTAACTATTTTTACTCTACGAGTATTGGACCTATTAAAAACATAAAAAATAAAATTATTAATAATTATTAAAACTATACGAATGCAAATAATAATTAAAGAAACATATTTAAATAAGAGGAAAAAAAAATAATAAAGTTTTCAAGTGTTTATTAATGAAATAAATTAAAAATATGTTAAATAATAAAAAAAAAAATAGTAAAATTTTTTCTCTTTTTTTTTAATTAATAATTTATTTAATTTATTATTGTATATCTTTTTCTTTGTTCATATGGGCCTGTTTAGAAGTTAATTTAAATTGAGAAAGTTCACACCTTGAACGGAATAACCAAAAAAAATATTGCTGATTCATTTTCATTCCTTACCATTGATAGAAAGGCGATATACACTGATATGTCTGTGGTAAGCAAAGGACCTTCTTTTATTACCCAAAAAGGAGAGACCTAAATTTTTATCAAAAAAACGATGTCAAATGAAATAATCAAAATAATATATTCCAATTATTAAAAATTGAAATTCAAAGATGATCCTTAAAAGTCATATTTAAATAGTTATAAATAAATGAGTTCAATATAAATTGGTTAGAAAATGCGAAAGCAATAATGTTCCAACTCTTTTTAGTTTAAATATCGTTAGGAAAACTTTCTTTAAAGGGATCTTACCAAGAGTTCCGTTTCATAGTTATCCCAATAAAGAGAAATTAAAGTAAGAGCTAGTTAATAGAAAGAATTCACTTTAATCGAGCAACTTTTTTGTCTCTCAGTCTAAAGAAAATGGCTTGTTATTCTTTTCTTGGTTGGGAAGAATGAAACTTTCATGTAATCAATTCAGACCATCTTCTCGACGGGAAAAAAATAGGTAGCCTTTTTCCAAGAGTCACTTGTCAAATTATGTAACATGACCGTAAGAAAAATAATTTTTTTAGATAAGGCAATAACGTAGTGTCCTTATTACAACCTCTCTTATTTTACCAATAACCGCATGCAAACCCCACCGAGGAAAGACATATCCTATCTTTTCAATTAGCCTATCCCGAATGTACATTCTAAGTTTCATGAAAATCCGATTACTATTAGCCGAATTAGGGAAGTTTTTATATTTTGACTCCCCGCAACTACCATCGAAAATCTAAGTACTCTAAGTTGCAAAAACATCTAGACATATACTAAATTTTATTAAAATCGGCTCAGCAGTTTTCGATAGAGGTTGCTAGTGACAGGGGGATATAAAAACTTCCCTAATTCAGTCAATACTAATCAGATTTTCATGAAACTTGGAATATACATTTTGGATAGGTCAACTGAAAAAATAGAATACATTTCCACTCGGTGAGGGGTTGCGAGGGTTCAAAATATAAAGAAAACTCTAATAAATTGTTGGGTTAATAATGATTCATTCTTATTCCAAAAACAATTTTATGTTTTTCGATTTATTTGTTTTGTGGAAAGTAAATTGATTTCAACAGGTCGATCCCTGTCCAAATAGGGAGTTGGTAAAGCCGATTAGTTAAAAACAAGTAAAATATTTAAAAATTTTATTTTTGCTTATTAATTTTTTTTTTTTAAAACAATGCATTTTTTTCAAAGTTTTCCAAAAATCCCGAATCAAATCAATAAAACAAAATAAAATATAACTCAATATATTTTTTTACATTTATTGATTTCATCAATTTACTTAAAAATAAAACAAAAAAACAAAATTAAATAATTTTTATATATTAAAAAAAAAATCATAAATCGTATTTTGTTCCTTTTTCAGTGCAATAAAAGAAAATTATATAATTGGAAAATTTATAAATCTACATTTTGATACTTAATGTATTTTTGTGTGTGTTTTATGTTTTTCTATGGAATGAAGATATTAATAAACTAATTCCGATAAAGAATTTTAATAATTTGTTCAGCATAAAAGTTTAATACTTTTGGGAAAAAAAAGCCTAAATATCTATTTTTTTAATTTTAACAAACAAAATAAGTTGAACCCGAAATAGAATCCTTGACTCCCGAAAAAAAAAGAAGAATTTATTACTTTTGCGGACTTTTTTTTTTTAAATTGAATAAAATTTCTCAGTAATTATTACTTTGTTCATTGCTACATTAAATTTAAATTTTCATAAACATTTCTATTAATAATTATGTATTTATATAATTTAATACTATTTAAAGTATATATATATATAAATATATATATATTTAATTTTGTGTTGCAACCTCTTGCACTGAAGTTCCACTACTTTGACTAACAGTACGTGAATGACCAGCCGAAGTTGTTGTACCCACTGGTGTTTGAACCATTGGTGTTGGTGGTGATTTATTAGCTGGTAATTGATTTGGAGCACCACTCATTTGCATATGATATCTATGAAAAGAACAAGAACAATTAAAAAACCCCCAAAAAAAGGATTCAAAATAAAATACTTATAAATATTTTCTGTGCTTTCAACAACTCCTTGTGTTAAATTTAAACTTCGTCCTTTAATACCAGATTCTTTTAATGGTGGTGACCACCAATTCACCATTCGTCCGACAACTGGTACATGTCTTAAAATACCTTCATTCCATAGTTTTTCATCAGTTTCACGTTGTAAATCGGCTGTTGCTGCTTCAATACCCTAATTCAAACAAAAAAAAAATTATATACGATCACAAAACATATGAAATTATAAAACTTATACCTTTTTAACAATTTCTGACATTGAATCTAATACTCGTGAATTTTCTTGAACACTTTTACCAACCGATATAACAAGATCAAGCAATTCTTCAACATCTGTATCATGTGTAACCATACCAAATCGTACACAAATTAGACCATCAACACCTTCGCCTAATGAAAATGCATTATCTGTTGATTTTAATGCTTCAACTAGATCAACATTTAAACGATTTAATTCAGTTTTAGCTTGATCTGTTAATAATGTTTCCCATCCTTCGGGTACAAAACGTACACCACCCATTCCAGCCCAATCCGGTAATTGTACTAATCTTAGAACATTACTTTTTTCAACTAATTTATTAAATGTTGCTTTATGTTTGATTGTAGCACGTAATATATCAACATGTGATTCTAAACATTGTGACAAACTTTGTAAATTTGCTATGGTCGGCGGTTGTTCACCTAAACCTAATTCAAGTGGACAAAATCGAATACATGTACCATGAATTTGATGTTCAATTATTTCAAAATCAAACTGTAAATAAAATATAAAATATAATAGAAATTTCTAGACGAAAATTTAATACAAAACATACATTTGGACAATCTCTTTGCATAATTTGTCCTAACCATGAATTTAAACGATCAAAATATGCTGCATTTGCTACTTTTTCGATGGATTTATTAATTATTGCCTGTGTTAAATCTTGATTTGGATCCCCTGTTCTTGTTGTATTATTATTATTAGTCTCTTCGGAATCTAAACATTGTGAACTACCATCAAATTGAAAAACGACAACTGGAACGGCAGCTTCAAATAATATCTAAAAAAAAAAAAAAAATTGTATCAAAATTAAATAAATTAATATTTTTCTACTATTTATTACATTTGCATCTAAAGGTTTATGAATAATATCGACCAATTGAATACCCGATTGTCCACCTGGAACTCGACTCTAAAAGGAAAAAAAAAATACAAATATAAAATCTAATTCTTTCATTTATTTCAATATTTATTACCAAAACTCTTAAACCATCACATTTCGATGTTATATCATATAAAACACTGCAAGTTTGGAATGCCATTATAATTTTCTCTGCAATTGCTTCCCTACCCAAAGCTTGAAGACTTGTCCATAACGATAAAGCAGTTAACCGACGCGATAAAATTGGATCCGAATCGAATACAGACAATGCCACGTTTTGCATTTGTCTATGTAAAAGCTATAAAATAAAAGTATATTGATTTTTGTGCACATTATATTTCGATTCAATTAAAACTTACAACTATTGGTAAACTAGGAACTCCAAGCCAACTTCCTAAATTAATTGTAATCGAATCGGCAACAGAACGAATCTGTAAATAATTAAACACAATATTTTTTTTGTGATCGATTATTGAATAAGAAATATATAATTAGTCTTACAGTTCCTGGTCCTTGCGTGACTGCTAATGCAGCTAGACCATGTCCAGTAGCATGAAGCCAAATATTGTTTGTTTTACAAATATCTTGTAAACGTGTTAAATTATCAACATAACCACATATCGATGAACCAACATCGGCAACTATTAAGAGTGGTGTTCTATTCGCTCCGACATCAGTTTGTATTTGCTTTTGTAGGAATGATAAATCCATTGTACCAACAGTCGAATTAGTTGGTATTAAACGTATCGATTCTAAAGGTATTCCCAATTGACGGCAAGCAAATTGTAATCGAATTGGTGTTGAATTTTCAGATATATAAAGACATGGATTTGCTAACGCAGGAATACCACCTTCCAAATAACCTGGACACCGTGATATAATTGCCAAACGAACAGCTCGTAACGTGGTTTCAGCATTGTCCGAATGATAACTAGCAGTTGCGTCAATATAACGAAATAATGTACCTAACCATTTTGATGTATCTCCAGATATTGTTCCGGTAACTTTTGTCAATTGTTGTCGATCTAGATGACTTAAATATGCAACTATACTATGTGAAATCAATGCTAAATGTGATACATCATCAAGAGCTGGTAAAGGAAATTCAGGATCATCATCAGAATCTGAATATGCGATAAGAGATTCTAAAGATTTAAGAATTTCCGATGGTGGCTTTCTATCCGATTGTAATAGACCAGTATTTGGTAATATCTCTGTTGGTGTTGCACCTGGTGATTGCGTTTCAGGATTTGTCTGGGTAAAACGGACATTTTCCAATCTTTGTAAAGTTTGTGAAGTTTGCATTTCCAATTCGGCCAGACCTGAACGAATCTAAAATAATAATAAATGAGTAATCAAATGTCGTGTTTTACAATTACTGATAAGACGTCAACGAACCACTATAAGCAAACAATGCAATAAATTGATAAAAGAAAATACTTACACTCGAAGCCGCAATTTCTGAGACTTTTTCTTCTTTCACATTCGTTTCATCTTTATTCACATTTTCCGACATTTTTTTCTAAATTAAGTTTAAGGCAATGAAGAATATTATTATGTATATTGAAATGATTTGATTAATATTTAAGACGAATATTATTTCTCGCGGGAGTGGAAGCAAAGATTTTCCGGGCAGATCTTAACCGTGTTGTGTTGTCAAGTTTTTGACATTTCTATTAGCTGTCATTTGAGTCATGATGGCAACACTTTTTCGAAATTCGAAAATATGATTTTAATCAATTTTTAAATTTCACATATAGATGGATCTATTCATATTTTTTCAAAAAAAAAACAAATAAAAAGACGTTAAAATTTGTACGCCATTATAAAATTATAAAACAGACTTTTCGTTGAAGAAAGAAATTTATAATTTTAATAAAACTTATTTGCGTTAATTATTTTTAAACTAAATTTTGAAATAGATTAAATATTTGAATATAATTTGATATAATTATATTATAGACATGATGATTAATGTACAAACTTAAATTTTTTTTTAAACAATTAAAGTGATTTTAGTTTTAATTATTTAAACTAAAATTTGAATATGAAATTTCAGGAATTGTGACTAAATCATAATTAATGCTGGAAACAAATTCCAATATTTTGTTTTTAGTTTTTCAGGTTATTAAATTGTAGGCGGTTTTTATTATAGCTTTTTTTTCGAGAAACATTAATTTTTATTGGATTATTTAAATTTCTTTCAACAAAACTTTTATTGTAAGTGAAACTTTTCGAACCTCTAATCAATATGATAAAAACCTTTTTTTTCTTCAATTAGTTCAACCTTTACTCTCTATTAACTCCCAACTGTCTACCTGAACTGGAATACTCCTATTAAAAAATCAAAATATAACATTCCCTCTAACTAAACCCTTCAAGAACTCAGAAAAAAAGGTTAATCTCTATCCTATTCATTATATATTTTTGAAATATCCAAAGTGCCTGCATAGATACTTTGTCATTTCATTTGTTGTGTCCAAATTTTTATTTGGTTCTGACCTTCTTTCAAGATCATCAATTTTTTTAAATACTAAAATACTTCGAAGTATACACATGCGAACAATACCTCACAATGGACAATTGAACAATACCCACTTGAAATATTCTTCTATTTCAAAAACGAAAAAAAAACAATGGTAAAACTTCAATGGAGATTCGTATATGGAATCTATTGTAATTCTTCGCATACAACAAAATTAACCAAAAAGATTCATACTTCATTGCATTTTAGGTTCTAAATTTCATGTGTAAAAATGAATGTCTAACACCACACCATAAAATTCTTTCGTTTTTTGGGATTTTAAGGTGTTACCGGCGTCATAAAAATGCACTTAACTTAGGAGGGAGATTCTTTTCAGTGCTATTGTTTTCAATTCTGCGCATGTCAGGCAGACTCAAGTGGATTTTCATATTTTCTTTGATCATGTTTATTATTCATTGTCAGGACTTTTGTTTTGTGACAGAGAAAAACAGGAAAACAGGCCAAAAAAGGTAAGTGAAAATCCTTCTTAGTTAAATTTGTTCCTTTATGAACGAAAACCTAAGAAATGAAATGAGTGAAGCGATTTTGTGAATGATTTATGAGAATTTGTGTGTTAGATGTTAATTCAATTTCTTTAAGTATTCAAGTTTTGGAATATCAAAGCCTATATGAAAACCATGGCTAACTCAAAAGGATTTTCAGCTAAGATAAGATTTTAATCATATACAAATTTCAGATTAATAATTTTTAATAAAAATGGAAAATATTACTTAATATTTTCGAAGAATTTTGACTTTATTTTGGAAGAATATTGTTGTTATTTTATATTATAAAAGAAATTCTATTTTTGAATAAAACTGTCCTTATTATAAAATTTAAAATAAAAATATTATAGCTGTATTTAAAGCATAGGTTCCCAACCAGCTTTCTTATACATTATACTGAAAACTTAGTTTTGTTATAGACAGTGAAAGTCATACAAAAATGGTTTATATAAAAATTATGCGAAATTCAAAAACGTTTTTATGATTGAAGGAGGAAAGCTAAACATATTTTCCTTTCATTAATATATTTGGTGATAATACAGTGGAAGCAGCACAACCAATGTGGCAACTAATACAATTTTGGAATATATGGAATTTTGGAAATATAGGAACTACAATGCTATTGTATATATTGAGGTACGATTAATTATTAGCAGTTTATAATTTATCCAGCTATAGACATTTTTCATCTTTTAACATTCGCCAATATTATCATTTTCAAGGCGTGACACTGTTAAGTTATACTTTGTGTTATCGACAACATGTAATGCAACACTGTTATCCCATTTTATTATACTGATTTCACTATGGACTCGTTATAAGTATCCACTTGAAATCAAATCGCTTCTATACCGCCTTCGCAATAAACATGTTAATTGTGAAAATCATTATGTGGCAAAATAATATTGCTGCAATTTATTTGCAAGTGAATGCTTCACTATAAAACACATTTACTTACCAAATTTTAAAAAGGTCTAACATGTCCTCCAAATATTGCATCTAGAAAACAAAAAGAATTCTCGATTCGGATGTCCTGGCTGTATTTCTACTCCTAACCAAAAAAGATGTAATACAGTTATATATTTTTTGTCCTAACTTATAAGAAAGTTTTGTATAAAAATGAGAAAAATTTCCAAAGAAAATTCTTGTATCTTTTTTGTGGAAAATAAGATAAACGAGACGATTTCAATTTTTATAGAAAATGGATTTTCTCGTTTTTTTATTGAAAAATCTATGAAATAAACAAATTATATTTTTTTTTATTTCGTTGATATGTTTCAAAGAAAATAATAATCTCAAAGGAATATCATAAGGAATATATTTTGAAGGAAATTATGAAAACAGGTGAGATTTGATAAACAAGATTTTCATTTATAGATTTTTTTGTATAGAAACCGATTTTGGTAAAGAACGAACGAATTTTCAAATGAATTTCAAAATAGACTTGTGTCCTTTTTGTACAATCCATTGGGTGTAAATAAATTCAATAACATATTCTTTAAAAGGATCAACCTGAAAATTACTGATACATGTTGATGTGCGTGGAAAATATCTGCCATTTTGTGCACAAGTTACAGATTTCAGGATATTTAAAACCCTATAACTGGAAGTGTTTACTCTCACATTTATTTCGATAGCAATTTCTTAGAAAATTTAGAATAGAATTTGTTTTCGTTCATCATGTCTGATATAAGGAATCAATCGATTTAAATCGTTTTCTACAATTTGTCGTTTTGATATTCTTTTCAATGAATCTAAAATTGGACCATAAAAGATAGACGCATATGTTTATGCCTAACCACATTCGTGAATCCTTTTTAATGACACTGTTTTTGTTCGGGACTTTTGATATTTATATTCAAATACATAGAAATAATTAATAACAATTTAGTTTCTTATTATTATTTGAAGAATTTACCTGTTATATAAATTATAAGCATTCACAAAATGCATTAATAAATCAAATTGAATAAAATCATCAAAGAAAAAAAAAAAAAAATTAACAATGAAAACTCTTGAGAAAATTTTTGAAATTATTTTCATAAGTTTTCTTTCTTTTGTTTGATGAAGGATCAATTTCCAATAACCCAAAACTATTGTCAATGATTTTCGTGGCTTTATTCTCGTGTAAAAATCCATCTGGCGCTTCAAAGTCTACTACATATATAATGATACTTTTGTTCTATTTAAATAGATATTCTCCGAAGTGTATTATAGATAAAAAATTTTAAAATACATTTGTGACGAAAAGACTGAACAATTTGAAAGGACCTGAAAATGATTTTTTGACCTGTGATTCAATAAAGAACCGGTTCGGTTTTGTCCTTTTCATTATATTTGTTGTATTTGACAATATTTTTTCCTGAGAAAATTCATAACAAAAGTGTTATAAAAGGACATCATAACACAACAAATATTCACCACCTACTGATTTTTCAAGTGGTTCTATTGTTAAAATGTTTATTGAAAAAATAAAGAAAAGATATCATTAAAAGTATTCTATTTTCCAGAGAAAACCAAAAAAAAAAAAAGATTTTCATAAAGAAAATGCATGTAATTGAACTTGACACACCATCCATAAAGCGCCGCACTCTTTTTGAGTTTGGCAATTAATTTCTAGTTCTTCTTTCTAAATCGAAATTTTTACTAAAAAGAACAGTCCTTCAATTGTCACCATCCAAATTTTTACTAATTTATGTTTTTTTGCTAAAATTTTGTTTAAAAAAGTTTTCTCTTATCTCTAGTTTTTCAATCTACCTTCAAACAGATGCTTCTTTCAGGTCCTGTTTTCTTCTTTTTTAAAGATTGGTAAAGGAAAATCCATATTTAATTCAAGAACCCAGTGCACTAGCATGAAAAGGTAGGTACACTATCATAGTCAAATTTGCCTAAAGTTGTAATTTTGCTTTCGTATAGGTTCAAACATTGGATTGCTCCATTTCTGGAACCAGTTTTGTCCCTATTTAGGTGAAGTGACACTACATAAAGAGTTTATTGTAGACATGACTATCATTCTCTTTGCAGGACTAGCTTTACGAAAATCAAAATTACCTGATAAGTAAGTAGTATTAATTTGATGTAATTAAAGGAGATGTAGGCACTTTATCTCTTATGTTTAGGTACTCTCCATGATATTAGCTTATGATTTTACATATACAAATTTTCGACTATTAAATTTCATATAATTCAATTTCGATAGTTTTTAAACAAAAGTTTGTTCAGCTGATGTCGAAATTTTGAATAAATTTCGATTTTCTGCAGTTGTTTATCAAAAATTTAATAATTATGCACAATTTCCAATTAAACAATATGTTATGTTTAAATGGGAATTTCCCATGACGTATTGTGATCACAAAGTAATTTCCATAACTTATTTACTTGTGTGTCATTAACGCAGGATTCTTGACGTATTGTGGGAAAAATTGAAATCGCAATAATTTTACAATCTCATCTATTATGAATCGCAATCGAAAACATAACTCAAAATCTAATTTTATTTGTCTTTGATAATATTTCAGAATACTAGTCTCTTAAGTTTCGTAATCTCAAAATTTTCAAAAATTGCACACCAAAAATATTTTGCATTTTATAAAAATTTTCATAATTGCAAAATTTCCGGATTATGTTACATTAAAAAACATGTTCTTCTTAAATTTCCTTGTAATAAGTCAAAAAAAATAGACGAAATTGTATCATAAACATTTTATGCTGTTTTTTTTTTCTGGCCTGATAGAACTATGCACCTCCAAAAGAAAAAAATTTAAGTCTCTAATTACCAAAAATTTGAAAATAAATATTTTAATTGAATATATAACTTCTTGATTTGATATCAAATTGACATCGGAATCTATCAATAAAATAAAAAAATCTGCATATTTATGTTTAAAGGTATTCAATTTCATAAATTTTTAATTCAAATTTTTTAGTTAATGAAAATCATTTTTGATTAGTAGTCAATTATTCTTTTTTTTTAGAAGTTTAATGAAATTATCATGAGTTGATATCCTGTAGTATAGAATACCATAAAACGTAATATCAGTTGTATCTATATGTGATTCGAGGAAGAGACCTAACCTCTCAACCAAATCTTTAGGAGGAGGTACAATAGTAAAAGTGCAACTATACAAAACGCTCATACTTCTGGTACTTTCATACCGAGCAGAGTCTTGGACACTGCCCAAAGCAAGTAAGCAGGCACTTGGAACCTTCGAGCGGAAGATACTTCGTCGTATATTCGGTCCTTGTCAGGAGGATGGAGTCTGGAGGAGAAGATATAATGCGGAAGTATGCTTACTATACGGAGACGTGGACCTAGTTCGGAAAATAAAACTCAAAAGGCTTCAATGGCTGGGCCACGTGCAGCGAATGAATAACAATGCTCCAGCTAAAATGATCTTTGAATCCAGATCTGAAGGGACACGTCGCAGAGGGAGACCAAGTCTACGTTGGAGAGACGATACCTTAGCAAACTTAAAAAGACTGCCGATCCCCAACTGGAGAGGTTGGAGGAAAATATTACATCAGGCCCAGGACCTCCATGGTCTGTAGCACCATACAATACAATACAATATGTGAACAAAAATCTCAATCCGCACAAAACGTGCACAAGATTAAAAGTAGTTTAAATTTTTCTATGTCCCTCCTTTTTATATTTAATATTTAATATTTTGAACTAACTTTTCGACTAATTTCATTGAAATTTAGAATACCAATTCTTCTATAATATTGAATTTCAGTCAAATCTGTGTGAATGGAGATCTGCAGTGAAATTCTATAAAATTACAATTGATTGTTGTTTTCATATATTTCGTAAAGACATTTTGTCACTTGAAAGTGGTAAATTTAATTTGAGATGAGAATTATTGGGCTACAACTTTCAAATAATGTTCAGCCGATTTTCTAAGTATAACATCCTTAGTTGGACTTTTGTAAATGACCAATGTAATAATCACTGCTGCATTATAGAATTCTGCTGAAGTTATATACACCTAGACCTCGATTTACACTGCACTCGATTTGCACGATTTCGGTTTAACACGGTTAAAGAAAAGATGGAAAAATTTCCATTTACTCGGAAATTTTGCCACTTTTCTACTATTTCAGTTTAATACGGTCACAGAACATTTTTTCTTATTTTTCTTTTTAATATTTCATTGTGGATTCGAATTACACGATCTCAATGTACCCGGAATTATCGGGAACCAAACTACCGTGTAAATCGAGGTCTAGGTGTATTTACGTACAACCATTATAACCACATAGTTTGGCACTTTCTGCGATAACTCATAAAAATAAATTTAAGAATCCTGTAACACAATTTCTTGGTCAATTTGAACTAAATCGATGAAATGCTTGTAGTTCTTTTGCTAAGAACCATTTTTTTTTTTTTAGACTTCAGATATGTTTATTACAAGCAATGCAAGATATTATTCAACACCACAGCGAATAAACGATGAATCGAATGTAGATGCTATCAAAGATATAAATGACCACAAAGGCATGCAAAACTCCAAACAGTCCCCACCCAACATGAGCAACATGAACAAACTATACTAGGTCCCATGGCAACAGCTACTAAAAATTCCTTGCACAAGATCCAATATAGCTCACTCATGCCACCCAGTCCAGACGAAAGCCGTCCAGAACCCTACACATCCCTACAAATCCGGTCAGCATGCTATACACGGAATTTAGTTTGCTAAATTTTGCTAACACAAACAAAAATAATATTTTAAAATATAATTAAAAATAATAGAAAACCATGTTTTTTTTTTTTAGTTCTTCTTACGCTGAATCATATTTCAAAGAAAATGTTCATTTTTTTAAGACAAAAAGTGCAACAAAGAAGTTTCTTTTTTTGTAAATTCTTCTTTTTTTCATGTGGACTTTGTGAGTGCATTTCGAAATGAATATACAAAAGATTATAAGAGTATGTGTACGGGATTTTGAAATTGCGTTCGTTTAATGCAATTTTCTCCATTGTAAAAATCCGTCTGAAAACGTAAATGTTAAAGTTAAAGAAGATGATTCATAATTAAGTACATGATTTGTCATAGAAAAAACCGGGACAAATTTCACTACATATACAAGAAATTAACTGAAATTATGAAGAATTCAAGTGGCTTCATAAAATGCATTTTATTAGTAAATATAAAATCTTATAGACCCTTGTTTGTCTTTCATTTCTTCGAATTATTTTTAATTGATCCAACAATTATGCAATAATTTATGTACAAAAGACGTAGAGTAACTTAAAATCGGCCTATACTCCATTTTTTTGATGCTCTGTGATAGAAATGGGACTAGTGCTTAACAAATCTATAGTTCCATTAATGACAATGTCTAAAACATTGTAATTGGTTCAATGAATTACGTTAGGTTAGGTAGAGTAGGTGTACTGCGTACAACACCAGACACCTTATGGGCATATTGTGATCCCTACGAGACCAAGAATTACCCGTTTGGGTTAACTATTCCTCTTCGAAGCATTAGAGTTTCCTACAAAATTTCATTAGACTACTCATGTCAGTCGCTTGAAGCATTCCTAGATTTTCGAAGAAATGACTGCCCAAAAAGTTATTACGAGCTCGAGGGAGAGCTGAGCATTCACATAGAATGTGTTTGATGTCTTCAGCCACTCCTATGTCTCCACAGTACCGACAGATATCTATTTGCACTAACCCCAGTCGTTTAGCGTCTTCAATGAATTAACTCTGAAAAAAAAAAAAACCGTCAAAACTAATAATATTTCCAGATTTTTTCTTCATAACTTTATATCCTCTTCTTCAAATTCGCTCTAATGCACGAGTAGTCTGATAGCATAAATATCATCTGCAAATCTTATTCAAATTGATGTATTAGTTTTTAAAGTACATCGAAAAACCTATATGAACAGGTTTATTTTTGCATACAACTATTTCTTTCTTCATGATCCCTGGACCAATTTTACTAAAATTTAACATAGTATTATCGATTTATGTAGTCAACCCATGTAAATAATTTAAACAAAATTGATTCGCAAATTTTGCAATTAAATCCGAATAACCGTTAAAAGAAAAATTATAAAACGATCTGATTTCTGTTTTATAACTTTGCTACACTTTGTTCGATTTTTTTGAAATTCAATACCAAATCAAGCTAATTTACATTGTAAATTTCATTAAAATTAGATGACGCGTTTTTGAGTTATCTTGTACACAGATGGGCGAACGGGCGGACATGCGTTACGAATGTAGTGACAAAACTAATATACCCTCTGGTAGTACCTACCATAGGGAATAATAAATATTTATGAAATTTAATTTGTATTTTTTTCTTGTATCCTAATTCAAGATTGCTGGATTCTTGTTGGCCATTAACAAACAACTTAAAAAAACATACAAAATTGGCTAAAAAAAATGTACAAGTTTAATTTTCCAATTAATCAATGAAAATCCGTAAAAAAAACGCATGCCCTAAAGCTATGTCCATACTTACCTAATCCAATGTTCATGCGTTATGTAAATGAAGAAAAAAAAAATTAATACTATTTTTACGCGAAGTAATTTCTGTTTATTACTACGTGTGAAAACATAATTTCTGACGCGAATTTAAAAGTCTACCAACAAAAAAAATCAGGTATATGTAATTTTAAGGTCAATTTAAAAAGTACAAGTATATACCCATGGAAAGTCCACAAAAGAAACTAACTAACTACTACTACCTATAAATAGTTCATAGCGATTTTTGAAAAATTGTTCATCTACTCATGCCGATTATCATTTATTTTAGATTGATGTCGAATCTCAATTGATTGTACGAACATTATTTATAATGGAGTAATTTTTCTACACACATGATCTAAATGGAAGGTCATTTTCATTTAGACTGTAGCCGATACTATTTTGCTCATTTAGTTTTTACACTTAACATTTTCGTTCTTACAAAATAATTAATTATAAATTAAAAAGTCACTTAATTAACTTGTTGAATTGGTTTTTTCTTTCTTTTTCGAAATTTGAATATTATAGGGTATGTTCATCAGTTGTCGATTAGTCCAATTAGTATAATTTCTTTTGTAATAAAAAAATGATTAGTTAATATTTCAAACGAAATAATCTCCTGAAAATACCAGTCAGCCATAAAAATATCAATATTTGTCAATGGAATTCATCCTTAAAAATCTGAAGTAGTAGTACGTAAAGGCCAATGTCCTCACAACCGAGTTCCTATTCTGACGGAAAAAATCAGAAAACTAGAAAGGGATGGATTTTTGTAATTTTCGTTAGGATTGATCGAATAATAACATCAGAGTCTTCCCACACAATTTAGAAAAATTGTTAGGGTGCGACGGTATCATGTGTGATTATTGTGAGAGTATGCACCCGCAGATGAAGTGCCATATAAATCAGATAAACATGTTCATCTGTTTTTGAGGGGAATCATCTGCAGATCGAAAATCAGTTGGGGAAATCAGAAATACAGAAGCCGACAAAATTTGTAAGATGATTGTTTTCTCCCTTTCTGTTTAACCAATCTTTGTATAGTGTTATCCCATACTTGCAACAGAAGTAGGATGTCGGCTGTGTGGAGATTGGCCTTAACTTGTTTCACAGGTTGTGTTTCGATCATACTCACAACACACAAACTGCATGTGATTGAAACAAGTTATGCTGCCATTATTATGAAAAGTAGAGACACATGGTCTGAAATAATCTACGTCCTGGAAAATTAAGTAAGTTATCTTTACGCAATGAAGTTTTTCAGTTCTCCAGACTCTAGATAGATAGATTATGATAGGGTATACTTGTACCGCGATCTCAAGATCTATTGTACCCCAGACTCTAATTGTAAAGTTATTTAAAATTCCTGACTAAAAATTAAATTGATTTTAGTTTAGGCTATTCCTATTGAATGAACGACTTAACTTTATTGCTGGCTTCAGTTTGTGGAAAGCGATTGTAATGAATTTTAAAGCAACTATAGGTGGAATTACCCTATTTATTTTGATAATATTTTTTTTTTGTGAATATATAATTAACGAATGTATTTATTTTAATACTTTGATCATGTATTAATATCGCGTTTTTCATTGACTGTAATTTGAAGTTTTTATGACTGACTGGTTGGCGCCAAAACATTTTTCACGATTTTCGGTCAATTTTGTATACTGTAAATATCAAATTTCGAAAAAAAAAAATAAATAATAATATGCAAATGATATTAAATACCTTAAAACTGATTGACACTAAAATAGTTTATCATAAATGAAATAGTAGAAAATTATAATCAAAAATTTAAATACACGTCTCCATTTTCTTAGTTTAGATAAAATATTTGTTATATCAAAAATTTATTATGGAAAAATAATGATAATAAATATTTACTTTTAGTTTGAGATAATTTCTTTGTATTGAATTTATAAAAAACCAAATCTAGTTTTCAGGCATTCAATTTACAATTAAGACTATGGCAGATAAAATACCGACAAGACATCTATCTACACTAATATCATTTTTCAGAGACTAGTCGCATTAACTATGTGCTATGGGCCTTTTCAGTAATGCAGTAAATACAGTTTTCCTGACTTTGCATATGTCGCAATTATGCGGCAGTTCGATCGGAGAGTATGAAAAACTGCAATATATTCATTCTGCATTTCGGAACAGACTCATCCAATTCATGTAAAACTTTACCCTTACCTCAAAAATACGTTCTCATCTAAATCCATTTTAAATCTTATAAATTTACCAACTTTAGAAAACTAAATAAACTGACAAAAAATTTGTGTCTTCTTCCTATTATGTACCATATAAGTCGCATGTCCAGATTTTGCAATTTGAAGACGTTTTAGGACAGACGACGATTCTGCAGATTTTTGCATTACTGAAAAGGCCCTATACTTGTATGTGTTGAATTTTCAAACAAAAGTAGTAATTTGACTTCAATATTAAAAACAGTGGTACTAGTACGTAATTTGTTTTACACTTTTGATTTCGACCAAACAGTAAATCTTTTTATCTCTACTTTAAATATGACCAACACAACTTACGGGGTGACACCCCAGGAAAAAAAAGAGAATGGATACGAAGTATAAATCTTTACAAATACTTCATCCTTCTCTATAATTCATTTTCTTATCCATTTTGAGAAATCTCCGGACCAACAGTGATTAATTCTAAGAATTGGTACACCTTTATAAAAGAGGTGAAGAAATGAATAGTATATATGTCGGTGAATGTTAAGGACGGCAATACATATATGTATATTAGTTAACATTTTTCTTTTATACTCTTTTAGCACCAGAATCATTATCTGAATCCAAAATATTAATATCTCAAAAAAAAATCGTAAATGTTGACATCTATATTTTCTTGTATACCCGAAATTAAAAAACAAAATTATTAATACATATTTTCCCACCTTTTAAAATAACCCTTTTGAGCTAGAATTTGAATTATGGAACTCATTTCAGATAAAATTTCCATAATTGTTGTAAATCTAGTCTGGAATCGCATAGTTTTATAGACAAAAATATATAATAAAAAAAAAACCTGTTCATAATGAATTTAAATATAAAAAATTAAAAAAGAAAACATAAATAAAAATATAAATCTGTAGTCTGTATACGAAACGCACAAAGAAACTTTTTGAATTACTGATCCATGAAACCGGAAAACTCATCGTTTTTCATTATTCTTGTGTTGTATATGCAAAATAGTAAAAAATAAAGTGCTAAGTTAAAATCGCTGTGTAATTAGTGGTCACTCTACTATATTCACTATATTCAATGACACTATAATGAGCAAAATATTTCCATATATATATATAGAATGAATGAACCTATATGAACGTACGTACGAGGTCTGATGAATTCAAATAATAACAACATAATAAGAATGATACATAATAATGAAAAGTAGGAAAATACGTATATACTATATTTATATTTAAATTAACAGATT
This sequence comes from Xylophagus ater, assembly GCA_963422695.1. NCBI lineage: Eukaryota > Metazoa > Arthropoda > Insecta > Diptera > Xylophagidae > Xylophagus > Xylophagus ater. The sequence goes on from OY730478.1 coordinate 9,720,292, forward strand.
ATATTTCAGAGAATGGAAATTAATTCGTAAAAATAGTAATAAAAGATTTTTAGAAAATAGTTGTAAAATATTGGAAAGCATATATGGTACTATAAAGGATCTTTGCACATTTATTACAATAATACAAAGGCTCAAACATGACGCCCATTGACTGAGTTTCTGACATGTCAATGCAAATTTTCAAAAGTTAATAATGTTATAACTATATTGGCAAGTTTATTTACCATAAATCACACCTTTTTATTACAAATGTGTGACTTAAAACAAGAAGAGTGCACAATGATAAAATTGTATACTTTTGTTTGCATTTACAAATGTGTAAAGAAATATTGGACATAATTGAATTGGCCAAAAAGTCAATGCATTTTTTGAAATATATCATGGCAACAAAAATTTTATCATACTAAATATTTTCCATTTTAGTCGATGATCTTTTATTGTTTAACAAATGTGCAGAAATTAACTAACAATTAAGAAATTAATCACTGAAGATTCTCAAGTGGTCGGTAGCACTATCATGCCCATCCAGGAAGTATTTAATTTCTGCCAACTATGAATTTTGCGTGCATAATATGAAAACGGCGAAAGAAACTTTCTAATCCTACCACGAGTGTCAAGCCCTCAAAGGACCCAACGAAGTGGCATCATGTTCAAAGGATTATATTCATAAAAACATCCCTGAAGAAATAACGGGGGTGCACTTGTTCTGCGACGGATGTCCGGGACAAAACAAAAACAATCAGTCAGTAGAAAGTTTTCCTTTATTTTCCGCAAAGAGTACACTCGTGCAATGATTGTGACAAATGCCATTTTATTACTAAAATCACCTCAGTTCTTGGATAAATTTCAAAAAGGACTCATTCATCTCGGGAAACTGTAACAGCTGTTTTTTTTTAAACTCTCATAGTAACCAAAACCATTTCATGTACTATATGGTATGTTATGATGCAGTCCAATGGTTAGCACTTTCTAAAAAATGTTCGCCATTAAATTCCATATAGTGTGTCTCCTGACCAATTTGAAAAAACTGACATGAGCCCTTTTCGAAATTGGTGATTCAATTCAATTTTTAAGTCGCCATATAAACGCCATATATTAGAAGATATTCATACTGTATATATGTATGTAAATATTATAATAAAACTCAGAAGTATGTAATATTTTGAATTCAATTGAAATTGTAAAATATTAAAATACATTTTTTTGTAATAATAATTTTTACTATTCAAAGATGAGTACTTTAAATTCATTCGTACTCGTATATGTGATATTGCAAACATAAATTGAGTGAAAATATAGTATTTTGTATAGACATGAACAATTCATATCTTTTATGTTGATAGAATGAAGCGGTTTTAATAATTATAGTCTCGTGTGAAAACTATATACAATTGAGAATGATGTAATTAAAAATTTAGCAAACATATACATATATAGTACATATATCATACTCTTTTATTTCAATTAAAAATTTTTGTACAAAAACAAGATCAGAATTTGTAAACAAGATGAGTGAAATATGAACTTATGATTAACTATATTAATATATTTCTCATTTTTCTTTTAATATTATTAATAATAAGAAAGTTCGTTGATTCTAATCAAATGTAATTGATGCAATTATGCATATTAAAAATATTGTGGCATATAAAATTGGTTAAACGTTTTACGTAATAAATGCTGACTGTTTCCAACCGTTCATATAACATGGAAAATTTGAAGAAAATTCCGAAAACTACTTACATTTTTTTCTTTATATCTTAAATCATTTTAGAACTAAATATTTCTCAATGTTTTAAGAGAATTGTATATTTGTATTTTGTGTATGTTGAAACATTAATTTGTTGTTTTTCTCAACAGTTAACATTTTCAGTAGCCGCTTACTTATCCAATATGTTGTCAATAGTAACAGAGTCATGGCACCGACAATGAATATGGGCTTGGTCATAGTACTCAAGCACTTTAGCTTGAAATTAGAAGTCTGATAAGCTAAAGAGAATTTTACGGTACGTACTACCAGAGGGTTTATTAGTTTTGTCACTCCATTTGTAACACATCGAAATATTCGTCGTAGAATTTTTCAAGGGTGTGATTGTGTGGAGAATCAAAAATTATATCGGTTTATGCATGTACGTCCGTCCGTCCGTATACAAGATTCGATTTTGATGAAATTTACTTCTGCCTTGCTTCTTCCTTAATTTGGTTTGGTATTGCATTTCAGCAAAATCGATCCAGGGAGAGCAAAGTTAGAAAGTAACATAAAGTAATTAAAAATCGGCCCATAGCCGATTTTTTGATGCCCTATGGTAGAAATGGGAGAGAAAAATTGTGAAAACTAACAATATATCAAGATTTTTTCTTCATAACTTTTTTTGCCCTTTTCAAAATTTTCTCTAATGTGTAAGTAACCCAGACCCTGGTAGTATAAGTCCAATTTGCAAATTTTATTCAAATCGGTGTGTTAGTTCCGAATGTACATCAAAAAACTGAACAGGCTTATTTCCTCCTACAACTATTTATTTCTCCACTATCCTTAGACTGATATCACTGAAATTTACAATGGTATCGTCTATTTATGTAGTTAACCAATATGATTAATTTAAACAAAATTGCTTTACAAATTTCCCAATTAAATACGAAGAACTATATAAAAAAAACGACAAAACTTTATGGTCACTCTTGTTTCTGCTTAATAACTTCGCTGCCCCTCAGTCGATTTTGCTGAAATGCAATACCAAATCCACTAGAGCAATAACCAAGTAGCGTTCTTAATTTCATCAAAATTGGATAACGCGTTTTTGAGTTATCTTGTTCACGGACGGACGGTAGTACCTAACATGGAGCATTAATATAGGGAATTTTTGTAAAGAATTTTGGCTCATTTTCAAAACCAAATTACCCCAATTAGTTCTGCCTGAATTTCACAATTTTTTTGATATATTTTCTATAAAACATCACCTTTTAAGCGCGCTATAACATAACTTGATAGGCTAATAACTACTAAAGTGATACGACTCTAAAGCCATCTATTGGAAAAAAAACGCCACGAACTTTCTACTTAACGCAAAATTTCAAGGTTTTTTTCTCTATAACTTCGTTTCTACATTCTCAAATTGGCTCAAATTCACAGGTGTGCTAGACTCTAATAGCATAAACACGTTTCGTAAATTTGATTGAAATCGGTATATAACTTTTTAAAATACATCGGGAAAACTTTATGAACAGGCTTATTTTAGGTTACAACTATTTCTTTCTCCACTATCCTTGCATCGATTTGACTGAGATTTAACATGGTATTATCTATTTATGTACTTAACCTATGTAATTAATTTAAACAAAATCGATTGACAAATTCTCCAATTACATCCGAAAAACCATAACCAAAAAAACGACAAAACTTTCTGGTCACCCTGGTTTTTCCTTTATAACTTTGCTCCCCGTGGATCGATTTTGCTCAAATGCAATACCAAACGCAGTTAAGGAATAACCAACTTACATTCTAAATTTCAACAAAATCGGATAACGCGTTTTTGAGTTATCTTGTCCACAGACGGACGGACGGACGGACGGACATGCATAAATCGATATAACTTTTGAATCCCTGCACAACCATATCCTTGAAATTTTTCTGCGATGATTATTTCTATGCGTTATACACTTAGTGACAAAACTAATATACCCTCTGGTAGTACCTACCATAGGGCATAAAAATCCAGGGTGACCAGAAAGTTTTGTCGTTTTCTTGTTTATGGTTTTTCGGATTTAATTGGAAAATTTGTAAATCAATCTTGTTTATATATATATATATAATTATATATACCATGTTAAATTTCAGTAAAATTGGTCCAAGGATAGTGGAGAAAGAAATAATCCCAGGAGAAAATAACCCTATTTATAAAGTTTTCTTGATGTACTTTAAAAACTAATACACCAATTTGAAGAAAATGTACAGATTAGAGTTATATGCTATCAGGGTCTAGGTTACTTGCAAATTAGAAGAAATTTTGAAAAGAAGAAACAAAGTTATGAAGAAAAAACCTTGAAATAATGTCAGGTTTGACAGTTTTTCTGTCCCATTTCTACCATAGGGCATCAAAAAATCGGCTATAGGCGGATATGTTTCAATAATAATTTAATTAAACAGATATATAATTAATATAAACCCAAATAATAATAGACCTCCTACCCAATAATGAATATATCCCACGCTACTTAACATAGTTATTAGGCGTTTTAACTTTATCAACGATCACAATCATTATTGACAATTAATTATTAATTTTCATATAAATTTTTTGTATTGAATATTTTGAGTGTGCATCTTAAAAAATTCTTAAGATCATAATCACTAATATCTTAATGTAAATGATGTTATATACAAAAGAAAAAAACCCTATACGATACTCAGTTTTGGTGTTGAATGTGTTTACATCGCGGAATATTTTCATCTCAAATTTTAATCAGATTTAATGAATTCGCGGCTACCAAATTACATGACCAAAAACACAAATTTTTTTTTCTTTACAATATTATTTTGGACATAACAGAATCATGCAATTTTGCTTGAAGCGATCACGAGCCAAAGAATTTTTGTATACAAAAAAAAAAACGATCATGCCAAAATGATTACCGTAAAATGATCGCAATTCAATGATCATTTTTAATTCGGAATTTAATTTATGATATAAAGAAGAAATTGTAATTTTATATTATATGAATTAAAAAAGAGAAGAATTTTATTGTTGTTTTATAATTAAATGTAAATTAAAAAGAATAAAAAAAAAACATGTAATATAAAAATAAGAATCAAAAAGGTGAATAAACAAGTGAACAATTGTCCTTGTGATACTCCACGCATTTTAATTAGTCTCATTAATTGAATTCTTTCTTATTTATAATTTTATGGCCATCCAATCCAGGAAATAAAATGAAAAAGTATATTTTAATGAATAAATGAAAAAAATTTAATTTAATTTTTTTTTACTTTTCGTGCCCAGGCACAAATTTAAAAATTTAATAAAATTTAATGAATCCGAAAAATGTACGAAAAATATTTTAGCAGGATCAAGCATTTCACGTAATTCATGTTGGTATCTCAATTCCATTGTCTTTTATAGAAGTGTGCCGAAATTTTCATTGATCTCGTGGTGAAAGCATATTTATGGTCAATTTTCAGATCCTTCGAAAATCCAAAACATGTATGATATCTCTTAACTTAAAGTAATCCTTTTTTTTAAACATCCATCTTCTGAATAAGTCGTTTTAATTTTAATACGTCCTCAATATGATCACTTTATTACTTATGATGTCCAAATGTTTGTTAAAACACGTTCAAATACATATAAGTTGAAATACAGAAAATTTTTACACGTCTTACATCTTAACATTTTATGTCGGTTCGATCATTCGACGATAAAATAACCTTGATTGACTTCTTTCGAATTAAATTTATTTAATACTTTATCGATTTATCGAAAGAATAATGAAATATTTTCATTTGTGAATAGTATAATTGCACACATAACCATTCCGCAGCCTTGATCAGTGATCATATAAATTTAAGAACTTAAATTATTTTACCGAAAGCTTAACATCATATTTACAGAAGCTAAGTTTATGAAGTTGCAAAACTTAAATTTGGAGTAATTTCTAACAAAATGATGTCAATAGTTTTAATATGTAAGTACCAACCAAGTAGATCGTCGAGATCATCTGCGTGATCGTCGTCTTCGAAATAAGCTATAAACACTTAAAGTTAGTTTATTTGGTAAATACTTCCGCCTAAACGACTCAAAATAAATGACATGATCATTATTGTATGAATTTCTAACCAAAATGTTGTGTTTGCAGAGCTTTCATGCATCGATCAGCTTTTAACTCTGTTCTATCTTGCTGTCGCTATAAAATCAGAGAAAATTCCTAATCCGTGGCTTTTTTCTAATAATTTTCTTTCAACATTTTTGAAAAGAAAATATAAAAAAACTTTTGCACAAACAAAAAAGATTATTTTGGATTTTGAACAAAAACAAGAATTTATGTCAAGATATAAATTCGTCAAATTTTTAAAAGTATAAAAATAAATATTTAAGAATATATATTCCCGATCAGTAATTAGTATCGACATTGTTTGAAAAAGAACTTGGCGCGGGGTCAATAACTTATCTTTTATTTTATATTTTCTTTTTTTTTTTTAAGAACAAAAATCTTAAATATAATAAAAACAAAATTTTTGTTTAGGCTTCAGACTGGCTTATATATCAATGTATATGTCTTCTTATATATATATATAAATATTTTGGTTTTTTCTTATTAACTGTAAAATCAAGTTTTATACTATTTTATGATAGACGCCAGCATAGAACCACCAAATCTCAGTCGACCCCCTTAATTGCTTATTAAGATGACCAAAATAGCTGCAGATATAGGTAAAAAAATTTTTTCTTATAAATAAATACAAAAAATAAATATTTCTTAATATTATATTCTTAATGAATTTTTTAAGTTTGTTGTAATGAAAAAAAGTTATGTTTAATAAAAAAAATCTTATGATTTACAATCGAAGGAATTGAAAATTCCCGAAACAACGAAAAACGATCAAAAAAGATCACATATGAAAAAAATAGATATACTTTGTGATATCATTTTGATATTATTTTGGAATTGGAAATTCGATAATTTCCAGCACAAAAAGTCTTGTCTCCAAAAAGTTCACGAAACAATGCAGTCAAACAAGAAAAATTTTATACCAAAAAAGGTATAAGGCCTAAAAAAAAAAACGAAAGATAGTAAAATAATACCATCTTTTGATCCATCTTTTGAAGTCAATTTAAAATATACGATCTTGTACACAAATATACCTGTTTCTAAAATCTGGCCATATAAGAAGATAATATTCTTTTCATTTTTTCATATATACGCATTGGCTTTGTTTCTTGTTTTTTTTTTTGTTTCTTTCAAGTTGATTGACTATGAACCGAGCCTATAATAGACCATCGTCCAATATAATACCAGATTACATATATATCACAATCCGTAGGAATACCTGAATACCGTATAGCGATTTTCAATCGAATCTTTCATTCTTAATATATTTTTTTTTTTTCAGATGTTTGGATCTTGTTGATGTTAATTCTTTTCTCATCATCTCGATCGACACAACAATCTTTTCCATTGGTTCATCTTATGATACTGCACAATACGCCTTCATATCAGGCAAAATAATATGTTTCGTAGTAAAAGAGATTACAAATGTTTGATGGTTACTGTTTTGTGTAAGGAATTACACGATAAATGTGAAAAATTTTAACCGCGCCATTTGATTTATTTTATTGAAAGGAATTTTTATATATCTTTTTTTTTTTACTTTCTTATAAAACTTAAGTTGTTGGATCTCTTTAGATGGCCCCGTTCTTATTGTATGTGTTAAATATGTTTATCCATTTGTTTTTTTTTATCTTCTGTTCTTATTTCTCTCATCTGTTTAAAAGACTGGTATTTTTCTTAAGAAGACGTAATATACGAATTTTTTTTACATAATAAAAAATCTACAAGAAAACATAGTTTTCTTTTTTTTTTTTTGATGTATCCAACATTAATGTATACAGAATTGGTATCGCAACATTCTTCATCATCATTATATGATTTTCTCATACATATATTTGCTTCTTTTTTCTTTAAAAGACCGATTTGATTTAATGATTTCTTTTTTGGGGAGGAGTGCCCCAACTTTACTATATTATGTTGCACAATATTTCAATATTTTTTGCGGTTAAAACTTATAAGAATTTCTTGGTAAGTCAGTTAGTTTTTCTTCAGAAATTTCGATTCATAAGATACAATATTGATATTGAAACAGAAAAAATGGTGCTCTGTTTGATCATTTTGTTGTGTCCCAAGAGATTTCGAGACAATTACAAAATAATCGATAATGAATTATTTATTTGTAACATTGTTTTAATACACATTTTTTGTATGTCCGCTTAAATAGTATCCTTTATCATAAAAATAATGTTTGAATTGTATTTATACTTTCACTTTGAATTTACTAACATAATACTTTTAAATATGTACACCGATTTAAGTTTTTTTCTTTTTACTTGGAGTACATTTCGGAATCTTGGGAGATATGACTTTTGAACTCAGCAACTGTCTATAGATATAAATTATGCTGGAATTTGATGTACCTGCATAGGGTTTAGCTTACATTCCAATGTAACACTACGTAATATCAGAAAACTAGTTTCAATAATTTTAAACGAGAAATAAAGCCACTATTTGAAAAGGGGTTTCTATTATATAACATAGTTTCGTGCTATACGAGGATTACTTACTATTGTATAAGCAAAAACGTAATTGGATTGTTAATGACGACAAAATTAAAGAATTGATCGATTGCTCAGAATCTTGACATATCGAATTCGTCGTTAAAAACCACCAAACATAAGCGTACAGAATTGATGAATCATGATAACACTCGACCACACACAAGTTTAGTCCTTCATCAAAAATTTAAATAAGGAAATTTTGTTCTATCCATTATATAGTCATAATCTTATATCATTAGACTACCATTTGTTTCAGTTTCTGTAGAACTTTAATACTTGTATTGTAAATTAGAGTTAAAAAGAAGCTTGCGAAAATGAATTATCTCGGTTTTCAGCCCAGAGAAACCAGACATTTTTCAGTGACAGGATAATGGGAAAATGCTATACACCCCAATGGATAATATACTCCTTATATTACTTAAATTGTCAAGACTTAATAAGAAAATTAACAACTATACTGGACAATTTTAGAGACTCAATTGAAACTTTTTTTCTGTTAGTAAAACTTGCTGTGCTAAAAGATGAGGAAGTATGTATCTGCATTGAATTTCAAAATACATCCTCAAAATAAGATTACAACTTATTTTTGATATCGAATGATTAAGGATTCGAGAAACTTGTGAAAATGAATCAATCTTAGATTTTTGTCAACACCTGTCACAAGTAATATATCATTTCTTGGCACCTATGTATGTAATCTGAAAAAAAAAATTTAAGATTTCTCTCTCTAATAAATACTAAACATCACCACAAATTTCATATCACATTATTCTCATTTTGATACTCATTTAATTTCTTGTCCTGCTGTCCATTTGGTATGCAATGGTGCTGGGTTACAAATGATCCGTATATACAGCAACTGACCTGTACAACATGAAAAATTTCATCGTCTTTTGATATTTTTAAATTTTGAAGAAAAACAGAAAAATAGAATTCATACATAGATCCACACATGGTCATATATCAGACGACATTATTTATATAGGTATTTTTGTCATATATACAAAAAGTACTTAATATTTTCCTACTAAAAATAGATATATATGTAACCGCATCAAGATATCAAGAGGCACATATTATCAACGGCCATATATAAAATACTCGAAGTTCTTGTTTTCCTTTGACTTTACTATACAACATAGTCGAGAAATTTATTATTATTTCTTCTTTTTTTTAATTTTTGTTTACTACGAAATCCAATGAGTATAGTGAACTGGACAGAATCTCGATGCCCGTTCATAGACGCTTTTCTTTATCATCCTTTAGTATAGTTACTAGAAAACTTTTTTTTTTCTTTTACACATCGTTGTCTGTTGCCTTGATCTCTTACGAGGCGTGGAATGTCTTTAAAAAAATTTATTTTATATAGTAAAAAACTAACATAATAACACAAACAATTGAATAAATAAAATGAAAACAACAATCCATAGGAGAGAAGACAACAAAATTTTACCCAAAAGACCGAAGACCAAAGACGTGATACGTTGTTGGTTCTTTAAGGTAATAACGATGATCTTTAGTTTGTCGATGATGATATGATGATGATGATGAAGAGTAAACTCGTAAAGGTGAAGTCAATTCAGGTTTAGTTGGAATATCTCTAGATATTGTTGGTTACTGTTTTTTTTTTGCTGCTTTGTTTGATTGCTGGTTGTTACTCACCTCTTTGGTTAAACATGTACAAGTCATCGGTTATATATTTCTCGCGTATTTTTAATTCTTGTATTTTTTTTTTAATTGTTTTTCATTTATTAACTACTTGTATTACCTTTTTATGCCCTATGGTAGCTACTACCAGAGGGTATATATTAATTTTGTCACTAAGTGTGTAAGACATCGAAATAATCATCGTAGGAAGGTTTCAAGGGTATGGTTGTGTAGAGAATCAAAATTTATATCGATATACAAGAAAACGCATTATCCGATTTTGATGAAATTTACAAAGTGAGCTGGTTATTCCTTAACTTGATTTGGTATTGCATTTCAGCAAAATCCAGAGTGACCAGAAAGTTTTGTCGTTTTTTTTTTGTTATGGTTCTTCGAATTTAATTAAAAAAATTTGTAGAACAATTTTGTTGAAATTATTTACATGGGTTGACTAAATAAATAGACGATGGTAAATTTCATTGAAATCAGTCCAAGGATAGTGGAGAAAGAAATAGTCGTAGGTGAAAATATGCCTGTTCATAAAGTTTTTCCGATGTATTTTAAAAACTCATATACCGATTTCAATAAAATTTGCAATAGGTGTTTATGCTATTAGGCCCCAGCCTATATGTGAATTTGAACGAATTTGAAATATTAGTAGTTTGGGTGTTTCTTTCTCAGAGTTAAATCATTGAACTATAGATTTATTAACTACGAGTCCCATTTCTACCATAGGGCATTGAAAAATCGGCTATAGACCAATTTTATGTTACTATATGTTTTCTTTTATAGTGTCTTATCTTTTAAATAAGAACGTCTTACAAGATTTTTTTAAGTCTGCAGAAAATAAGCCAAACTGAATATAACACGAGTATTCGCATGAAAAAAAAAAACGGTTTTATTTTGTTCATTATTTTACGGATAATCATTTGATTTGTATGTTTTTTTTTCTTTATTGATAATATGGAAAAAAAGAAACACGATTTGTTTTCAGAAAAGAATTAAAATTTCTTTATTTATATATTTTAATATCAGAATGAATTGAATGGGTTAACTAAATACAAAAGGAACGTGTATTGGAATTAAAGATTTTGAATCATTAATTTCAATATAGTATATAATGGAACGAATTTTTGCAAATTAACATTAAGCTACTGTTTCAGCCTCTGTGCCAATTCTTATTCATTTATTATTGAGAATTTTTTTTTTTCAATTGAATTCCATACTAAAATTTAAATATCATTATGTTCCTGATATACAATGAAATACAGAATATTTTATGACGTTGCTAAGTATTCCTTGACCGCATAACAGAACCGCACTAACATTCTATTGTATGACTTACCTTATTTCTAAAGGCATACTTCGGTAGGCCAGAAGATTTCCATGATGAAAATTATTATATACTTGTAGAAGGCGTTTCAACAAAAATGTAGTAGTTTTAGCAACTAAAATAATGATCTTAAAACCTATATTTTCGAAGAATTGGTTTTCTACATGTCAGAATTTGATTTTTGAAACTTTGTAAATAATTCTTACAAATTAATTAATAAAGAATTTTCTATTAAAACATGTTTTCAATTATCTACATGAATATTGTATCACACAAAATTACTTGTTGTGGCATACACTAATTGTAAAGATTTACAACGAGGGTGATTCTTCTTGTGAACTAATATTCCTATACATTAAGAATTCTTCTCGATTCTAACTATTTGTTTGGAAATGGCAACGTAATTTTAAAAAAATATTCCATACATTTGGTTGGCAACACCTAATACTTATAGTTATTAAATCGAAAATTAAATGCAATACTCGTAGCTTAGAAATGGCATTCACAAACCTAAGTTCTCTAAACTTAAAGATCGGGTCATCAAGTGTATTGACACAAATCCTAATCATTTTAGCTATGCCATTTAAAGAATTTGTCAATAATTTTATACGATTAATCTGCACTGTATTCAAGATTTTTTCACTTTTTCATGTCATAAGAAAATTGCAGATGCCGACACCTGTTCTGTTTCATTTCATAAAAGTGTGCTAACTTAAAGAATTCTGGCTTCTTAATCCAGTTGTTGAACTCTACAGATTGGAGAAGTGTAAAATCCCAAAAATGGCACTTAAGTTAATTGTAAACATTTTTAATACTTTGTTCGTGATTAATTCAAAAAAAAAAAATGAGTTTTCTCAAAATTTGTACAATTTTTACTATCCTTTTTTTGCGGTTCGGTCAAGATCCATTAAGTTTGTGTATCTTAAATCTTTCATTACTTCGAAGATACTAAATGGTTGCGTCAAATTATTATTATTTTTCAATACAAGAAATCTTGTTCCCTTTGAAATAAGTTAAATTTAAACTCAAATCTTACGAGTTGTAATAAATTTATTTATTATGAATTTATATTAGTGATTCATTCAACAGGATAAGAATTCTTCTTTTTTCTGATATTAAAAAGATGGATAAATGAAATCTCTTTGAAAACTATATATGGAAGCTTTCATCAGATTTGTTTTTACCAAGAAATAATGAACAAAAAAGCAAACGTGAACAATCACTGTTGCCAGACATTTTATCGCTTGAGTGCGTGCAAAATAACAAACAACATAAAAACATAAAATAAATTAAATGTACATAAAAATATTGAAATATAAATGAAGAAAAAAAGGAAGAGGATTTCATCGTCTTGGTCGTCTTTTTTCATACCTAGTTTTTTTTTTGTTCTTTCCAACAATCTCAAAATATAATATTCTAGCAAAAATCAACCAACCACATTATAACTACTATATTTTTCTTGACTCCCGTTGACTATATAGTCAATGATGTATCCGAAAAAAATTTATCTTGTCCAAGTTTTTTGACTTTTTACAGTCACAATACTGTCCAGTCGTTTCTATATACTTATAATTTGCTTTCTTCTTCACCTTCGTATATTATTTTGTATTGCAATACGTTTTATATCGTTCGATACCTTTTACCTGTAGCCTATTTCAGTATTATTTCTTATTATTAAGATCCTATCGAAAAGATTGTCTATAAAACGATAATTTTCCAACTGTATAGCTTTTTCTAGATATAGTATTTTCAGTTGTAAAACGGAAAAAAAATAATATTTTCAGAGCATCCTTATAGGATTACATGAGCTTCCCTTTTCAAAGTCTACGAGGGGTGCTGTTTAAGTTCATAGTTTCAAATTTGTTAAGTCACATTAATTAACAAATAAGCTTCACGGTCATTTTGTGCGAATAAATAGAACAGCATGAATGTTAATTAATTTTATTATAAAAACTTGCCTTTTTGAGTATTTTTTTCACATATTAAAATTGTTTCTAAAATATTGCGTTTGTTGAAAACCACGAATATTTGGCAAATCAAGTAGTTTCAACTTTTTATTTTATATCTGGATATACTCCTGTCCCAAAGCAGAAAGTGGTAAAACACAATTACAACGTCGTTCACGTTACTCTTCTTGAAGTTTGATAAAAAACCTCACAAACTTGAGAACGACGAGGAGCTAATTTGTAGCATATACAATAATTTTTTTTTCTTAGTATTTTTATTGAAATAATAGAAGCTTCTTCACATATTGTTTTGTTAGTATCGAAATCTAATTCTAAAGTTTACGGTAATAAACTTATCAGGAATGGAATCGTGTAATTCGATTGACATCTTAACATCCAAGCAGCACATTTGACGTATATGACACTTAACGACGTTTTGATTCATAATAGAGACCCACATAGTACTAGATAAGATTTCTATGCATCAGCTCATTTAGCATCGATAATGATGAATAAATGATTTGACATATGAACGGGTCCTTTAAAGGAAAAGTCAAAAATTATTAGTACAGAAAAATGACACTATGAATTAAGACATGTATAATAAATTCATATATCTTTGCAATATTTTCTCCGTGAATTAATGAACTTTAAAGTTATCCCTCGCATAAAAGTACTTACATAGAACTTTTCCTATTATATATTATATACTATTGATAATAGTCATAAAAAAATTTTATTTGTAATTTCTGATATAAAAATGAAGTTAACAAAACAAATAAGTTTAAAAAAAAGCGAAGAATTGCACTCCCATTATTAAGTTTCGGATAACAAGCTCATTAAATTGAAAATAACAAAATTGTAGAAAATTTTAAATTGTATTCTTATAATTAATACGTTATTATCAATAATAACTACTTAATAAATAATTGATCATTTCTGCACTTTTTCTTCTTTCAACTAACAGAATATATGTATATGTAGTATAAACTTATAGTACAGCCAGTTGTAGTCTATACTGAAATGAGATGATACACTTCAGCGAAAGAATTTAATCTTTCTATGTGCATATGAAGTGTATTCTTCTACCTCATAGCATCGAAAACTTCTAGTTATACTTAATCCAATATCATGTTTAAGAATTTTATTGATAATTTAGAATTCTTACAACATTCATAGACATTTAATGGTGATTCTTTAAGATTTAATGAACTGCTCGAGAAGTATTCCTATAATATAATATACCAATTCCAGTTTCAATCCGTTTGAATCAAACAATCGATTCCGCTTCTGGTCTTAATAATGATTCTCACATAATTTCTTTGATTTTTCGATTGTACTCTCACATTTTTAAACTAATGGTTATTATGAAAAACATAAATATGTCGACATTGACATTTCATATTTTTTATTTGGAAATACAAGTATACTAGTTGACCATAATGTCAAAAATAATATTTATTACTTTATATGAAACGTTAACGTAAATAACGAGATTTGTTTTCGTATAAACATACCTAAAAGGTTCTCATTTCTATTCCTATTATTATTTAAATATACGAAATAACCATGAAAATGCCATCAATTTAAATATATCTTTTCTATCACGATTTAACCATGATGCTACTAATGTATCCTATTTATTGTGTCCTCAAGTACACATTCGATAAAGTTCCATTTATATTGTTTAGATAGATGAAATCATATGAAATTATAAATTAAATTTTCAATCTTGGTTGTGATTAATATTTCTAATATTTTGACCAAAGTATATTATCACGATTTCCTATACTCCTTAACACGCCTTACTTGTACTATATGTAGATAATCGCACGTGTTCCATGGACGGGATTCCCAAGTAATAGTAGAATTTGTCTAGACATACGAGTTCTTCTTCTAACTGAAATATTATGGTTGAACTATTTCTTCTGAACCTTCGTCATATATAAATATGTAGGTATGCTGTTTATATTCTTTCAAATCAGATTTTGGTAATGTCTTCTCAATATCAAGAAGTTCCGGATTTAAAGGAAGATGAATTAACTATTAAATCTAAGGATTATATTAGAAACGTGATTGTCCCTTTAGATCAAGCCTGTCCAACCCGCGGCCCGCGGGACGCATGTGGCCCAGGGCAACTATCAATGCGGCCCGAAAATATTCAAAGTTACTGAAGCATGTCTATTTTTCTGAGGAATGATTTGTGTGTTTGCTGCCAAGTGACAAACAACAGAAACAGGACCAGAACAGAAAGCGTTGCTCGCTCAGCTACACTGTTCTGTTGTTTGTCACCTGGTGGCTTAAGTGAAGAATGAAATATACTAAGTGTAAAATTAGAACAAACATGTTGTATGAACACCTTCAGAACTGCCTGAGAATTGCAACGACGTCAATCGAACCAGATATTGACGGTTTAGTTTCTCAACTTCAATGCCAGGTATCACATTCATTTTATGATATGGATTTATACATAGTAATATACTTGTGCCCCAAAACACCATGTCTTCTTCCAATGCGGCCCAGGGAAACAAAAAGGTTGGACACTCTTGCTTTAGATCTTTTCACTTAATAGTTACTTCTCTTTTATCCATGATAGAATTAAAGACGTTATCATCGTTAACATGCATCCCTCCTTGGTATCAAGAAGGCATTATTTTTGGCGAATTCCTGACCTGATAAAAATTTTTCAGATAAATTATTAAAACTTCAGAACACACCCTGTACAACTCGCACATTCTTTATATAATTCCATATTTTTTTGTTATTTCTTTTATAGTTATGTATTTACTTTAATTTTAGACCTCCATAAAATGTAAAAATAAAGAAAAAAATAACATAATATTGAAAGGAATCGTGATCTCATTCACGGATCGCGATATATTCTTGAATCGTGAATTCAATAAAATCGAAAAGATGAACTTGATTTTTGATCTGCCAATAATTTGTGATCTTTTGCTTCTTGGGATTTTTTTGTTTCTGTCTTTTTTTGGTATTTTATGTTGAAACGCGACAAAATCCGGTGCAAATTTGATGTTTATTTTCTTTTAATGAATTTTGTGCTTACCTTTTTCTTCTCGTGGCTCGTGGAATCGTGAAGTTTGTGATGTTTGTTTAAAAAAATAAAAATTGTTTAATGTCAAGGCTGGGATGTTGTGGTCAAGTACAAGTTTTGTAAGAGACGAAAAAAAAAACAACTAAACTTTTTTTATTCTGCTCATAATTTATTAATTAATGTTAAATGAATAAAAGTTGAACTCATTCGATTCAATATAATACAGACTAAAAAATTTTAAATCTAAATGAGTAAGAAGTATAAAATTCCATTAGAAAGTAAGATCTTGTTCCGGTTAAAAATTCATTAAAATCGTGAGTTTGATTTCTTTATAATGAATAGCATACCTTATTCGTTCACAGCTGAGGTTTCAGTTCGACACGTTTTCTGAGGATGATAAAACCTCCCTAAGTCGATTGGGATCTTTTATTCTCGGAATCTCCATATTCCAATGTTTTCGTTAGAGAATTCTACCATTCTATATTCAGGATGAAAAACAGCAATGAAATATGGGAGGATTTCCACAAAATTCTATTTTTTTTTGAGAATTAATATGAACATAATAGCTATTGAAGTGAATATATGAAATAACATCACAGAAAAAGGATCAAAACATATAGAAACTTAAAATCGGCTAATATCACATTTTTTGATACCCCATGGATGGTAGAATTGGGACTATAGTAGTTGACACATCTGGAAAAAACAACACAAACTAATAATGTTTCAAATTTTGGTTCATACCGACTTTTCTTCTTCGATTTTGTTCGAATTTATACAGGTAACCTGCCGATTCTTAGAGCATACATCTAATTTGCAAATTTTAGTCAAATCAATATTTCAGTTTTTAAAGTACCTAAACAAAAAACTAAGTCATATTTTTCACTACAACTTCTTTCTGCATTATTCTTAAATTTGTTTTCACGAAATTTGGCATAATATCGTCTATTTATGGAATTAATTTACGTAATAATTTAAAACTAAGTTGCTAAACAAATTTTCGAATCAAATATGCAAATTTGAGGTCATCTTGATTTTTGCTTTTGAAGGCAAAGAAAAATAAATACATGAAGAACCGAGACCTGGATTTGAACCAGAGTCTCATCAGTTTCTAGAAGCGAGGTCTCAACCAATTTGACCATTTAACAGTGTAGTTATTAATCTGTTCATTTGCCTTTTTTCGTAAATTCTAAATATTATATTATTCAAACAATACAACAGTTTTCTATAAAACCTTTCAACTCTCAATGCCAATTTATTTGTACTCTAATTTTAACTCTACACTTTATAACTAACTTCCTATTTAACTGATTTTTCTAAAGTAGAATACTGAACTGAGTTAAGGAATACTTAACCTGTACTCTAAATTTCATTAACATCAGACTACAGACAACATCAGACAGGATGAAGGGACATGCATAAATCGATAACAGTGACAGTTGATTCACTAGACATCTGTCCCAATGTATGGTAGTAACAAAACTGACATACTCTCTGGTAGTATAATTAATGCAGGGTATAAAAAAAGGTACAAAGGAAAGCTGTACCAACTCTATATGACTATTTCAATATACAAGTATTGTGATAAAGGATCAAAATTGGACGTTGAACAAAACGCGCGCCCCTAACAGAAACTCTGTTGGCCATCTAATCCCCGAAACATTTAGAAAAACGTGTCCTATACGACATCCACAATAGACTTACAAATTAAATCTTAATTAAGAAAAAAACACATCTAACTTTTATAAATTCATATTTTTAATAAATAATTCATTAATATTTAAAATAAAATCGTTTGTTCTTCGTCTGAACTAACTTTAATCGTTCAATATTTTAATACTCAAACTCAATTTCATTCAATTTTTCACATTAAAATTCAATTCTCGCTAAACTTATTTGATATTCACTATTGCGATCGCGAAAAACAAAAAAAAAAGAACAATAAAATAATAATAAATTTGTCGCGACTTTAGAATTCTACTAATATGGTCACTCATAATATTAATATTAATTCTTCATTGTGAATATTAAAATATTGTTTTATTGTTATATTATTGATGATAGTGGGTGAATGAGTTGAGTGGGTGGTGATTCTGTGTTGCACTATTTTAAATTAAAAAAAAAGAAACAATTATAATTATTTTTTTTATTTATGAATATATTGAAACGCAATTTAAAGTGTTTTTTTTTTTATTTTCAAATTTTCCAGCATGTAATTGAAATGATAACAGATCAGAAGGACTTGAACCATCATAATCCAAGCTTTTTCCTCTACACACAATATAAAAATATGTTAATTTGGGCGAAAATTTAAAATCTAACATCCTGCTTCTCATTTCAAATAAAACAATTAATTAAATATTCGGACCAAAATATTTAATTGTTTTGCAGAAAATTTTCAACTTTTTTTTTTTTACCATAAAAATTGTTTAATAAAATTATTCACCCATACACGGGTTTATTGCCCTTGGTACCATATCTTCGGGGGAGGGCTTTGTTTTTTCAAACTAAAGCAATGATTTTCTATAATACCAATTTCTTATGTACAACACACGATCAAGAAATGTACATATTATATTAACGGACAGTATAATCTCAATTAGTTTTCCCATTACATCAAGGCTGTCCAACCCGCGGCACGTGGGCCGCATGCGGTCCAAGACAAATATCAATGCGGTCCGAAAATATTTAAAGTTATTGAAGCATGTCCATTTTTCTGAGGAATAATTTGTGTGTTGTGAGCGCTGTCGTGCTAAAGCTGCCAAGTGACAAACAACAGAAACAGGAACAGAACTGAAAGCTCTTACGTTTTGTAGTAAATTCTATTTCTGTTTGCGTTACTCGCTCAGCCACACTGTTCTGTTGTTTGTCACATGGCGGCTTCAGTGATATTAAATGAATTTCATGTTCTATTTTTATAATGAAAAAAAAAATTCATAAACTAATTAATTTTAAATTAGTTAAACATGACGATTTTTTCGCTCGACAGCTATAGTAATATACTTGTGGCCTAAAACACCATATCTTCTACCAATGTGGCCCAAGGAAAAAGCTTGGACACCCTTGCATTACATCATATATGACGACGTTAGTCCAGTTTCCATCAATAGTGCTCAATATCGGACGATTTTGGAACATTTTTTAAAGCCAGCTGTGGAAAACCATTCAACCCTTTGGTTCCAACAAAAAGGAGCCACAGCGCATACTGCAAGGGACTCAATAGCTCTTTTAAGGAATACTACAACATTCACTTTGCGCATTTTGTAGCACTGTTATATTTATGCAAAAAGCATTTATGTAACACAAAATAAATATTAAATTATTCTTCGCTATTATATTACGAATATTTATTATTGGCGACATCAAGTGGCATAAGGCCACTTCTTGTGAATTCTCTAAAAAAATATATAGTAACTGAAAATCGGTTTATAGCCAATACAAATATGTACTAGCTACGAAGTGTGACTACTGAAAAGAGTACCAATTTGGATGTTCATCTAAATCATGAGCGGAATGTGACGTGGACAAGAGGATTTAAAATTAATAATTGATATTTTTTAATCTAAAAATAACCGATATATTTAAAAACCTGCTTTGGCGCCAAAAAAAAAAAACATATCATAATTTTTATTTTTTTCTTTTTTTTCAAAATTCATTCAAGTTTTGTTTTGGTACGTTTTTTCCCAAAAAAAAGAAGTTATCAAAAAATACATCCGCTTTCTATTTCTAATCAAATAAACAAATTTAAAATAATTAATTCCAGTTCTTTTTCTTAATTAAAAAAAAAAAAACAGTCAAAATCGATTCTTCTAATTCCTTTCACTTCGCGTAAAATTTTGTTTTATATTTTTCTATTTTATATTCGATATAAAAACTTAGATTTATTGGAATTTTTTTTTTGGTCAGCAACATTTTTTTTAAAAAGACGTGAAAAAAAACATTGTCCAATGAAAAAAAACGATCATCAAAAATTCAATATGAGTATTTTGTAATAGAACCAAAAGACCTTGAGCATGATTTCAAGTTCAAAAAAGTTCGCATGTTAATGACAGAAAGAATCACAATAAAACATTTTTTCAAAAAAAAAAAACATAAAATTTAAAAAGTTGGCAAACATAAAATTAAATCAAAAACAACAAGAAAAAAAAAACGCGATGGCCAAAACGTAAAATTTGCAAAAATTATGACGACATAAACAGTCCAAATGCAAAAACAATAAAATGAGAAATTAACATCACATTATGCGTAAATATGAAAATAGCATAACTAACACATTTGTTTTTGTTTTTTATGTAAATTATGTTTTTTCAATTGTTTTATTTATTTTTGTGAGAACATTGGAAATAATATTAGATGAGTAGCGAATTCATTTGCATACGTAATACTTTTTTTTTGCGTGTGTTTGTGTGAAAAGGAAAATGATTAATGCACGAACATGGCGGGACTAAAATTTGAATAAAATGCAAAACGAATTTTTGGAAGTTCTGCAACTGTTTGTTAAACATTCTTTCCGACTGCGAAACGTTACTTCATTGTAGGAGGAAATGGTCATACTGCTTCTCCCTAAATGAGATACAATCTCTTAATCCACTTCGGATACTAAAATTCCTAAAAGGAATAGGTTTGGAGGAGCTGCACTAGAATTAAACCAAACTACTGCTCAAAAGATAAGGAGGTATAATAAATCTACCCTATAACTTAATTAACCCCCTTATTCTGGCCTTGTGACAGTTTAGCTGTCATAAATATTTATGATAATAATATTCTGACTGAAATTATGACTGCGAAAACTCGTATTCTAGCGAACGAGTCATAATTATGTCCAAAATATGAATTTATAACAGTTTAAATTTCTTACGACTGCGCTCAGAATAGAGGAGTTAATCTAATCTTATGTTTGTTATCAAATAATTGATGCAGTGATTGAACTGAATAAGGCTTTAGAAGATCCGTTTGATTGACTCTGAAAATTCTCGTTTCTTAAGCATTGATTAAATAATATATTTTATTCAAATATCTGATGAAAAAATTCCGAAACTTATCTCACGAGGGACGTAAATCCTCCTAGGCTGGGTTCGCAACTACACTAGGCACTACATTAGAAAAAAAGTATTAGTTAATCCAACTAATACAATATGTCGGTAATGACCACTAATGTATTCATTCAAAAATTTTAGTTTATTACTCGTATTAGTTGAAATATGTAATGAAGTTAGTTAATTAGATATTGTAGATAAAAAAATTTTAATTGATTTCATCATTTTATTATCATATCGATTATATCGATTTATGCATGTCCGTCCGCCCGTATACAAGATCCGATTTTGATGAAATTTACAATATGAGTTGCTTATTCCTTAACTTCTTTTGGTATTGCATTTCAGCAAAATCGAAGCGGGCTGAACAAAGTTATAAAGGTAAAACCAGAGTGACCAGAAAGTTTTGTCGTTTTTCTGTTTATGGTTTTCGGGTTTGATTGGAAAATTTGTGAATCAATTTTGTTTAAATTAATTATATAGGTTAACTACATAAATAGATGAAACCATGTTAAATTTCAATCAAATCACTCCAAGGATAGTAGAGAAAGAAATAAGAAAATAACCCTCTTTATAAAAGTTTTTTTGATTTATTTCAAAAACCAATATATCGATTTGAATAAAATTTGCAGATTCATCTTATACTATCAGGGTCTAAGCTACTTACAAATTAGAAGAAATTTTTGGAAAAAGTAAACAAAGTTATGAAGAAAAAACTTTGAAATAATGTTAGTTTTGACAGTTTTTCTGTCCCATTTCTACCATAGGGCATCAAAAAATCGGCTATAGGCCGATTTTTAGTTACAATTTATTTTAAACTGACTTAAAATAAATTAATGAATAAAATGAATTACATATTAAAAAATACTTACTTAAACTATTGAAGATCAATTTCTCAAATCCATATACAAAGTCAAGAATTCGTAAATTATATCAATTAAAAAGTTTAACAAGCAAAAAGATTTTATTAAGCTAATCAAAGAATCCACAAAAACTAGAGCAAATTCCATTCGAATTCTCATCATAACTTTGAAAATGCCGTCGATTAAAAATTACAGGAATGAGATATAAAATTAAAATGTAAAGAATTTTGGATTTTTCCACTGCCTCCATTATCATTATTAATGGTCATGTAGAACCAAAAATTGACCGTGCGGATGACTAATTATAGTAATTCAAGGGCGTGGTAAAACCTCTTCTTTTCATCATCATCGGGAAAAAAAAGTTCTTCATGCGTTTAAAAAAAAATAAAAATCAAACGAAATGAAATTTAACAAAAAAAAAAGTTGTCGTAAATAAAAAATTTCGAATTCATTCGAATAAATAAATTTGAAAATTGTTAAAAGGTGGAGTTTTAAACAACCGAAAAAAGCTCTTTCCAAAAATTTAATTATATAAAAGAATTTCAGTTTACAATTCCAATGAAAAAAAAACCCAAAATTGTTTTACTTTTCGGGTCTCACGTGCATCACGACATGACAAGTTTTTACGAATTTTCAAAAATCTTAACTTTTATGAATTTCCAAAATAAAATTTCTTAAGTAAAATTATTAAAAGAAGAACAATAAATTTAAATAACTTCAGTTTATAATTAAATACGATTAAGTCTACAAACCGAAGACGTTTACTACAAAAATTTTGAAGAAGATGTGTTTTTAGGAAAAGAATTGTGGACTAACTTTGAAGAAACTATAGGTCTGTTTTATTTGCTACTTGCTCTGGGGTAGAGCAAATTTTTACATTGAAAACAAAAACAAGAAAAGAGCAAATCCTATAGTACTTTTAGACCAGGTGTAAGTATCACATCCGAAATTAGTTCAGTTTTCTCCCATAAAAAGTGTATTAGCTAAACATTTCTCATTTCATTACAATATGGTTGCTAAGCAGCGCTACCAACATTTGAATTAAAACTTTCTCCTACTCCTGCTTGTTTTATTTGCCACTTACCCTGCTCCAGGGTAGGGTATGGCAAATAAAACAGACCTTTTGTTATGAAACTTACATGAGTTTCTGAGGAAATTGGAGAATCTGAAGGTGTCTTCGAGATTTATACAAACCAGCGATAATCTAAGAATTTAGTTCTGATTTCAACTGAATTATTATCTATTATTATTTGTATAAATTCATTCGTTGATCCCAGCAACCTCTTCAGAATATGTGATAATTGTTTCCATCTAGGAGAAATTTCCCAGACAAATTTGAATAATTTTCTTTAAACTTTTCGTATGTATTTTTCTAATAGAAGAATTTTCCAAAGGCTTGAAAAGGAAATGTCTTGAAAACCTTTTGAACAAATTTTAATTTAAATACATATATATTAGGTTTTCCATTGAAGTTGGGTTAATTTTCAAGTCAATCAAACAAATTTGCATACAAATTTGGAATTAAAAAGATTTTCAACAACCACCGTTCTTCCAGCTTCTCATTTCTATTAAGAATAACCGACTTTAAATATAACAGCCAAGTATAGTGATCAAATGTGTATGTACTAATGATGTACACGCAGTTTTATATTACAGTGTTGGCCAGCACGTCGACCGAGTACTAACGTGTATCAACGGTTAACTTAATGGTCACATATGTATTTTTTTCATTAAATAACTTACTTTACTAATAAAAATTGAAGTAAGATTTGAATTTTGACTTTTATTTCACCGCCCATGAATTTATGGTCACTTCAGGAGTTATATTACTGTGAAAGCCTCAAAAACAGTGTGAATTTTGAGAATTAATTTAGTTCAAAATTTTCGCTTAAGAATAAACGCGTTGAAAGTAGTAAATTGCTTTTTCTGTTCTAAGTGTTAAAACTCGAAAACTATTCCTATATATAAACTTTTGCATATTTTAAGGGTTTACCCCACGACTCCATTGGACTTATTTCAAGACATAATTTCAGTTGGACTGACAAAAAAGTCCAAATTTTCGATTCTCTATTAGACTTTTTTTCAGTCCGACTGAAATTATGTCTTGAAATAAGTCCAATGGAGTCGTGTCATTAAAGTATTTTTTAAAAATTTAAAATTTTTAAAAATATCTAACTATGTAACTCCCAAAGCTACTATTTCTAGGATATGTTACAACATTTCGGAAAGTTGCTTTTTCGACACTTTAAGGATGATTTTCGGGTTAACCTGGGAAAAGTATGTAAATTTTGAGGAGAAATAAAATACTTCTCAGAGGAATAGCATAAAAGAGGATAGAAGAAATTGCTAACCATTTTTAGTCTCGCAGATATCACTATTGGCTTATAAAGTACCTGGTGTTGTACGTAAGTATCCTACACGACCTAACCCCTAAATTCAAACATTCGTAAATTTTTTCCATTTCTAAATATTCATTCTTAATAATTTCTTTTAAATGGAAAATACATAACATACTTATTTCATATAATCAGAAATGCTCTAAAATAAATCTTCTGTTTATTACATTATTTCCAATAAAATATTCGATTATTATTTTGTAAACTAAAGAATATGGCAATTATAAAAAAAAATTGTTATTGAAATTGAATAAATTATTGTATATCTGTAAAACATTGTTCGAAAATGCATTAACGAACAAAAAATGATAATCATTTCGTTATAAGCGAAAAAAAATAAAACAACAGCATGGAAATACAAATAAATATATAAGAAATATATATAAAATAAATGTTTAAAAACAAAAAATAATGAGAATTTATTAAGCAACGAAAAACGCCATTGATGGCAACATACTATATTCACGATTATATCGACAACCAAAAATAATATATATTGTAAGTCAAAACGCATGCGTAGCTTAATTGATGGATGTGCAGGTCCATTGTCTTCAAAAGGGAAAAACGATCAGGTATATAAAAACAAAACCTTTTAACTAAGATGGTGGTATTTATAACTCAGAACAAAATGAACATTGTTCTTGAAAGAGACAACTTTTTTTTAGCATTATTATTATTGTTACTATTATTATTATTTATATATAGGGTAACCGTATCAAATTGCTGCCAATGTCCAAATTAGAAATTGTTATAGCAAGATATAAATTAGTTAAGATTTGTAAGATTTGTTTCCCTTTAACATAACCACATTAGATCTTATAGAGTTTTTAAGAGTTTAAAGGTTTTCTCATAAGATGTAATATAGTTTATTTATATTAAAAAAAGGCTTGTAAACTTTCCATATCTTTTTTTTTAATTTATATCTGTAATAATAGTCATTATTCATCAAAAATTGTACCCCAGGCAGAATCAGAAAAATACCTTTGGTCTTCATTTAGATTCAAGACTAAACTGGAAACATCACGTGAGACAAAAAAGTGAATAGATTCGATTATAATCACGTCAAATGTACTGGCTAATTGGACATCACTCCAAGATGAACCTGTATTGCAAAAGACTACCAGTCTATTGTCAAGCCGATATGGATGTATGGTGTTCAGCTCTGGGGTTGTACTCATAAAACTATTCGAGATGTAATCCAACGCAGCTAAAATAAACTTCTGCGAATGATTACCCACGCTTACCGTTATGTGAATAATACAGAAATACACAAGGATTTAGAAATAAAATGGATAGAGGAGGTCATCCGCGAATATGCCATTAAACACGAGAAGACACTTCTTGCCCACACCAACGTTGCGGCCATACAATTGTTGGATATCAGCAATGAAACAATACGATTAAAACCACATGAACCAATAATATATTACCAACTCGTATACCTACAGGGAACTGGGCACTGGTGCAGCAAACCTATACAAGTTTATGCTTACCTCATAAGTACTATTGTCGTATCGTTTTATATTTCTTCGTATCTCGTATTTAAATACGACGTGTTAAAACGAGCGGTCCTTTTAAATTTTTCGTACTGAATGGTATAACAGAATTGTTAAGCTGACGTTTATCAAATATGTCAAGCTTGAAATTAAGTATCAAAAATCCTTAGACAAAATTGAAAAAGGAAACTAATTCATTACTTAATTGATAAAACAATTGATGAACTATATTTATTGGAAGATTTTCAAAATGACGCTGTTAGGTCAGTTGACCATCTTTTTGTATCCTGTTTCCGTGCATACGAATTTTTAGCAAAGATGATGAATACCTTTTATGTTCTTACCATGGTCAAAATTTTATTTGAGTATCAAGAACTAATTGCCTATAAATCCACTGAAACGAAAGTAAAAGAATTATATTTTCATGACTATTCAAAGTATTTCTTTTGATAGAGTGGTAGTAACTTGGTCACCGGTTTGCAATTAGGTAGATTTACCCTATACGAACTTTTTATCTTCAACCGTCGTCTACGTCTTATAGTAAAAAAAATGAAAACAACTATAGTATGTACAAGAAAAAAATAAAATACGATTCGAATGCCTCGTGCAGAGAAGATCAAGAATAGTTGTTGTAGGTGCTGAATTTCAATTCAATAAAACTTCTACAATAAAGGTGGTGTACGATATGCAATGCCATTGGCAATTTCTTGAGAACGTGATTATAATCTTTAAAAAAAGAAGGCCATTTAAGAATTATTAGATATGTATATATATATATATTTAAGAATGAGAATGAAATATCACATGTGAGTATGTATATTATTTTATATAAAAATGGATAATTCTATTACTAAGCCTATATAGAAGTATGTGCGTTGCTACTTTCTGAATCTATAGTAAGAATATCTCTTTTAGAAAAAGAAGTTTTAAAAAACAAAAAAACGAGTTAGATTGACTTTTGTTTTAGAATATTGTATTTTATTTTGTTGTTTTGCGGTAGACAAACAGAATTGCATTAATAATTCGTTTTCATTTAATTCTATCATATAGTATTTTTAGTATATTGTAGAATACAAATTTTATTACTTAGAAAATAACTTTATTCTTGTATTTAAAATAAAAGACACGAATAAATCAAATTATTTACAGGGTGTTCCATGTGACTTTTGAATTCTGTCAAATACTATGTAATACATGCAGAGACTAATTTCGACACACCCATGTGAATATATCATATGTGGATATAAATGGAGTTAAGAACAGAAAAGGTTGAAGCTTTTTACCGAGCAAATGGAAACGGTAACAACGGAAAAAAGTACAAGAATCAGAAAATATTTATAAAATCTTTCAATACAATAAAATCCCAATAAAAATTAATTTAACTTAACTTTTTAACCCACTTATTTGCGACATTATTTGGTATCGATACAGTTAACAAACCGCAGTCATATTTAGTCAGCTTAACTTTAACTTAAATTGTTATACAAACTTAAAAGTTAAATAGTTAAACAACTCTTACAATTTAGATCAGAAAGACGGGACAGATATTGATTTTTATTTCAACTCTACTAAAGATATAAATGAATGAAGATATGTAAATTTCGAAGAAGTTTAGTTGTTTGCATTAATTCGAGATAGTACTGATAACATATATTGGATATTACCACATGTAATCATTCCTACATAAATTAATGATGCAGTGCTGCAAAGCTCTCCTCATTTTTAATAGTAAAAACACTGTAAAGAAATGAAATTTTATATCACACAGAGTCATTTTAACAAATACGATTAATAATGAGGCGCTTGCAGACTTGCCCAAATTGGAAACTCTCATTATTGTATGCTTTTTGATATTACCCAAAGAAATGTCAGATTTTTTAGTTTATTTGGCTGAACTCTGTATTTTCAAGCTCATCAATATTTCTCTAACAAATTCACAATTTATAAGAAACGAAACTATTTCAAGTATTTGAATTAAATCTAATTGAATCTTGATAAGCCTTTCTTTCTTTTTTTTAGTTTATAGTTCAAAAATTAATATATTGTAAATCAACAAATTATGTACTATTAAAAATTCACGAGGACGAGGTTAGCGTATAGTAAATTCGCAGAATACATCCTAAAGCAAAAAATAAATTTTGGACTTAACTCTTTTTTTTGTTATTGAATTTATCTCTTTTTAGTATCTTTTATTCATTAATAATATCTTTTATTCATATGGATTGTAAAACAAAAACAAGAAAAAAACTATGACAAATTGTATCTTAAAGTTTGTTTTGTAACATTTTATCAATTCAAATTAATAACGCTCAAATAGTATTTGAAAAAAAAGAAAAATCAATTTGTTTATTTTTAAAACTAAAAACAAAAAAATCGAATTTTTTTTTTCGAAATTTTTGATTTTAAAAATATACAATTAACATAAAATTCATCACTAAAGTATTAGATTCTTATAAAAAAACAGAAGACACAAAACTTAAATATAAAAATTAGTTTTTTCCCAAATATTTAAACGCCATGTAATTTAAATTTAATTTTAATTCTTGTATCCAAATAGCCATAATTTATTTGAACTTATAAATACGTTTAAATTTAAATTAGAATTGGATGGGTCAAAATAAACATCTTAACTATCTTGTTTTATGCCCGTCTATTTGACTTAGTGGCCCTTATAAATTTGGGGAACCAATATACGCCGGTTGTACTATACGTCGTGTATTGGTTTCTAAAATTTATATACCATATATATGTTAAAGCGCTAAATATGTTACTTGAGACGGAAAGCTTATTATTAAATTTAAGCTTGAAGTAGTTTCAAATTTGATTTGAGACTTTTTAACTCTTTCTATATACATATAGTACATACTACTATGGACAAAAAGTAATGATGTTTGCTTTGTTGGTTTAAAAATTTCAGCGTCTTTTGTAATTGCGAAAAATTTGTTGCGGCTGTTTTTTTAATAGGATAAATCTATTGAACAAAGAATTAATATTAAATTTTGTGTAAAAAACGAAATTTCTTGTACGGACACATTAAAAATGTTAGAAAAATGTAACAGTGATCAGTTTTTATCAAGATCACAAGTCTCAAAGTGACCTTGTAGACATTGTTAGTATATCAAAAGGATCAATACAAACAATTTTAAATTTGAGCTTGTCTCGTGTGTCTTGTTGTCTTGTCCCAAAATCATTGAATTTGTTTGAAAAGCAACGTCGTGTTGAAGTGGCCGAGGAGATGCTTTCTATAACTCATGATAAACTGAAATCCATAATTACTGGTGATGAGACTTGGATTTATACTTATAACCCGGAAACGGCTCAACAATCCAGTGAATATCGTGCTGCAGGTAAACCAAAACTAAGAAAACCACGTTAAAGCCGCAACAAATTTTTCACAATTACAAAAGACGCTGAAATTTTTAAACTAACAAAGCAAACATCATGAGATTTCCATTAGCTATTCACAACAGTCATACCAATCTATCAAATAAATATACACATTGATATCCATTGCGCGCGTATTTTTAAAAATGCAGTCTCATTACTTTTAGTCCATAGTAGTATGTACGTATTTCAAAGTTCAAACACAAATCAATTTATTTTAGATCACCCTATATTTATTAATAAAGTATTTTCAATTGTAATTCTTAACATGTTAACAAAATATCAACTTAGTTATAAAGAAAACTATAAGTAAATTAAAATAAAACCTCTTCGTTTTTAATAGAGTTCATATCATTGGACTTATTATAATGGATGAAAAGCAGTTTCATAGCAACGTATCCAATGTTTAATAGATCAAGTGACACTATAAATTAAAATCAACTGAAATACTCGTGCCGAAAGTTGAACTATTTATTAGATGGCGCTGTCCAATTGACTTTAAGTAATCAAACATAACCTAAATGACCCCGAATTAAACTGTTTTAATCATTGTTTTAAGTTTTTCAATTCGGTATACGATACTATACGAACGTTTATAGTTTATTTGAACTGCATCATTAGATCAATTAGGCTATGACCAATTTATATAGTCGCATTTTAGAAATTAACGATTAAAAGAAACAATTGTAAAACAAAAAATATACAAATAGTAATTACATCTATTGAATAATTTCCGGTTAAGATAGATTTGAACGTTAGTGAAATAAATCTATTTAAAAAAAAAACGAATGTTTTAGGGACGATTTTTTTTAATTAAAATGTATTCTAAAACAGATTATATAAGCCCTTTTGGATTTCTTTGTATGGACAATAAGTAGATTGTTAGGGCAGCTATGCCCTGAGTCGATAATAGTTCAGTTTAGTATCCTTTTCAAAACATAAAGGTTCTTGAATAGCATTGAATATATTCTCTTCTGAACTAAACAAGACAACATTGTACCAACTAAAAATACAGGATCATCATCATAGCCCGATTTTCAGTTACAATATGTTTTTAACCTTAGGTCGTCCTTAACAGCCTATCATTAAAAAATCCAATAAAGTTCTGAACTTGTGTAGATCTGCAATCCAAGTCATACTATCGCTACGATCTCATGCACTCAAATGGATATATACATTTCGTTTTCTCTGGATACCACATGTGTAAATGCAAAATCATTTTTTGTATACTCTTTACCAGATAGTATATAGAAGTATATAGAAAGAAAATATATAACATAATATCTAGTTGGCAATAAATTCAACAATGTAGTTTTTCTGGTCAAATAAATTACATTATTTAATATTTTCCACATATGAGAGAGTGTCCACATATGATCATAAATCATATATTATAATCGTCAATTTATTTATTTATTCATTGATTTTTCAAATATAGTTTATTTTCTTTTTTTTTCTCTCTCTTTATCTATATTTAAATAAAATATTAATTTAAATTGATTGTGTCATAAAAAAACGTTGATCTTGTGCATCACAATTTGCAAGATAAAAATCATATAGAGAAAAAAAAAACAATCATATATAATTACTTATATATAAACGCGACGATCATCGCAGGTCACTAATACCAATACAAACACCACCTACAAATGCACTGTGAACAAGTTGACAGACGATCATATAGTATTTTGCGTTACGATCAACTATACTTTATCCGGTTTTGAATTCTTCGATTTTCGATTCACAGTCAGTCGTCGATCAGCGATCTTGTTTAAAAGTTTATCTTGGAAGAATTTTGTGCATTTAAGAAATTTTATAGTGACGGTTAATTTTAACACGTGTTAGAAAATATTTAAAAAAAAAACAAAAAAACATTTCAAATAAATTACTTAATTTTATTAATTTTTTTTGTTGGATAATTTGTGAATGTATTTTTAGTGATCATTAAAAGATCAGCCATAATATCATATTCGTTAATTTGTGTCATAGTTGATAAAAGTTTAATGATATTTTTGTTTAACTGATCACTACATGGGGGGAATAAAAAAAAAATCTGAAATTATGATCAATTAACAAGAAGACAAAAAAAGAAAAGAAAACAAGTTTATTTAATTTTGATCTTGTAAAATTAACTTAAATTCCGTGTACCAGCAAAAAATGGCATACTATATAAAGAGATAGAAAGAGAATATTCTGCTGTTTCTATTTCGTTTTGTACGATCGTTTTTTTTTTTTTGTCGATCTCAGCATACAACAAATCGATCAAAGTACTCTACATATATTTAATAATAATTAGTACATACTCTATGGAAAAATACATGTTTGAGAATATATAAAAAAGAAAAAACCATATAAAATGTCCGTGCTTTTACTCTCTTGATCGTACGTTCACAAATTTTTTTTATTTACAATGGAGTACGTACACGCATGCGTTAAGAACTTTAATCGCGGTTGGTGATCATATCGACAAGTTTTCGTACGATTCTTTAACGACATCTCCTCCAGCTCGTTTCTAGCCGCCCGTTCGCTTAAAAGTTAATCTTGTTTTTATTCGCTATTAATAAAATCCGGTTAATAAAATTTCGCGATCGGTTTTTGACGGTTTTTTTTTTGTTTCGTTTGGATTTTTATTTTTTGTTTTAAGACATTTTTATGTTAAATTTATTAAATTTTTAAAAATATAATTTTAGTTAACAATTTTTTTATTTTTAAACTTAATAATTTTTGAAAGTGTTTTTTTATTGCAAGTGAAGTTATTTTAAAAAGTTAGAAAAAAAAATAAGAAGAAAAATTTGTTTACTTTAATTAAATTTTATTACAAATTTTTTAAAAGTGTTTTTAAGTGTTTTTTTTAAAATATAAATTAAATCAAAATGTATAAAAACAATTTGTTGTATTTTATAAAACTCTGTAAATATTAACATGAAAATATTTTATTTGGATTTATTAAAGGATTATTGATTATCGTAAAAGGATTTTAAAACCAAAAAAAAAATCAGAACTATTTAAATAAAATGTAAGTTAATTCGATTTGGATTGATTAAAAAAATATATATTTTTTATAATAGAAATTTAAAAGAAAGTTCATTGACTGTATTTTTTTTATTATCGAAAACCTATTTTTATTTTAATTACATGAATGAAATGGTATTAAATTTGTTTTTTTTATTGAATTTTATAATAAAAAAAGTTTCGTTGTAAAATGTGAAAAAAAAGTAAAATTACCCATGCTGAGTAAATTGATTTCTAATCATAAATTATCAGTGAACGAACTTTATCTTTGATTTAATTGAAATTTGTTACCTTATTAGATAACAAATACGAAAACGAAATTTTGACAAGAAGAGAGGAAAATACATATTTAATTTAAAACGATTAGATCGTAACGTATGTGTGAAATGTCGAGGTATAGATTTAAACTAAGGACTTCTCGATTAGTCTTAAATGAAAGCAGACGAACTATGTTAATTCTGTTTTTAGCTTGCCTTATATAAACTTCTATAGTTCTTAATTGAATTTCGAAATTAGTCAAAGCTAACTATTTAAATACTACACTACAACTTTGCTTTGCGTAACCTACCATGGAATGATCCTTCACTGTTGCCACCTTACAATGATAGGCTGAAGCTGTTCAGTTTGCATTCTCTGGAAAAGCATAACCTTTTCTTAATCTTGCGGGATTTTCAATAAAAATTAGAACCACTAGAAATAGATTTTTCATTCTCATTTTTATTTGGTTATCAAAATATTAAGACCCATTCTATTGCTAAACTTTAACTGCATCACAGTTTAACGTCCAGCGAATGTACAATATACTATTTATTAAAATCATAAAGCTAATACCAATCGATATAACATTTTCTCATATCTTTTAGCATTGAAAACAGCGCTTAGTAGCAGTTAATTTATTTTGATCTAGTAATTATTTAGCCATTTTAATAAGTACGTTTACGCGCATACCAAACCGGTACGATTGAACTATTTTAATCTATGTATAAATAAAGACTGATTGTATCTTTATTGAGGTCTATTTTGGTACGTATCAAATCAGACCAAACTGGTTTGATCCATCCATAATCGTCCTGAATGCTACTTGCAAACGTTGATAGACTCAAAGAGAAAACAAATTAGAATTTTATCATACATAATTTTTGATAGTTGTTCCATGTAATTTTCAATGTTTACCTAATTTTGCACAAAATGAGATATTATTAAAAAATATCCTCTCAACACTAAACTAGTTTCTTTTGAAAATTTCCATCGTCCACCTACATGTGAACTGCCAATCCTGTACGAGAAGATTTATAGAGTTGTTGCAACTATTAAACCGCGGAAAACAAAGTGCCTTTTACATACTTATAATCAATCACCGTATATCGTCACCAATTTTAATCACTTCCAATTAAATTAAATCTAATTTTCAAATAAAAATTAAGTATTCTACTTCAAAATTACCCAAAATCATGATTCAAAATGTTTCAAATTGAAAATTTCATTACAATTATTCTCTGTGCATTTTGTTATTTTGGTAATTTCTTATTTATAGTATAATTAAAGAATCGATTCGATGACATTGAATTGATTACAATCAAATCGACCTTCATCGAATCACACAGTTATTATGATCAAAAAATCATGACAATGAATTTGTGTACTATTAAAAACTTTTTCACTATATTTTCGATATTAAAAATCTAGAAATTTTTTATATATTAAAATACAAGACAAAAAAAAGAGACCCGCAACAAAATGTTTGTTAATTTTCTTGAAATCCTTGATTTGAATGGAAATTAATTAATATTGAAATAAGAAAAACAAATTGCCATGCGTATATTTAAATTTTTGACTGCATTTCCATTTCACCATCATCTTCAAAAGAGCCTGAAATACAACAATCTCAAATATTAAATAATAAAAACAATCAAAATACATAATGAATTACATCATTTGCTAAAATGAAACAAAACAAATTTAAATTCAAAAGATTCGTTAGAACTTTGTTCGATCATTTAAAAGAAAAAAAAAAAGTATTTTCGAAAATCTAGTAATATCGAGGGAATCGCGAACTTATAATTCGAGTTTGTGAAAAAATATGATGAATTGTAGAAGTTTTCTTTCTTATCAAATAATATTTCTTTTGAATTCTACAACAAACAAACAGGTATCCATAAATCTTCAACATAAGTGATTGTTTCATTTTTTTTTTTACCAAAAAAACATATTTTCTTAAAATTCCGTATACGAGGGATGGACAAAAACTTTGCAGAATGATAGGTTTATTGAAGGAGTGGGAGTATCTAGTGTACACAATTCTATTGTGTGACTTATTATTAATACATGTGCCAAATTTCAGCCTAGTTGTGTTAGTGTTCATTAAGATATCCTCGAAGAAGTATATTAAATCCCAAGTGTGGATAAGATTGAATTTTGCGCCATCATTAAGTACCTGACAAAATAAGTAAAATCGTCTCAAACCATTCCGGAAAAGATGGTAGTGGTTTACGATAACTGTTGTCCTAAGAAATCCATGATTTACAAGTAGAATAGGGAGTCGATAGGGAACAACCTGCTCCCGGGATGTTCTTTAATGGCCAGTCTCTCAGACGTTATCAAAAAAAGTTTGTAAAATTTTGTACTGGAAGCTGCTAAAAAAGGCAGATTAGAGGAATAGTAGGAGTGTCACCTAGAATCATTTTCAACATTCTTCATCAACATCATCTTAAGATCATAAAAGTCCATGCGATGCAGAGAAAGCTCATACCATTGGAGAAACAAAAGTAATGCAAGTCTTTGGCTTCCAAGCGTTAAGTCTAGATGTGGCTCCATTTGATCATAAACTGGTCTCAAATATGAACTGTGAGGTATGAAACTTACAGACAACGAAGAGATTGAAGCTGCAATTTCAGCTTCAGCTATTTTGAAAGCAAATACAAAGGATACAAATACACTTATTGAAAGATTTGAAATCTGTATTATGGTTACGGGTGAATATAGTGAAATGTAAAAATAATGAATAGCTTAGTTTTACCTATCTTCGTTCACATTCCTCGAATTTTTGTCCTTCCCTCGTAGACTATCAGAATTTACTTCAAAGTCTATTATTTTTGATTGACACCATCACCATAGTGACTAGTGAGTAAACTCATGACTTTTCAAGCAAAAACTGCCTTTTTTTTACAAACTCATCTCTTGTAGAAAAAAAAAAATGTTGTACCTATTCACAAAAATATTGTTTTCATAACGAACCATAAAAAAAAACAAGGTGTGCTATTCATACACTTGTAAATTGTGATGAATGTATTTTTATGCAATAAAAAAAGATAACCTCTAGCATAGTTTATATAGAGAGAACCAAATAGTATATATCGCGTTACTACCTGGAAATACGTTAAGAGAAATGAAATGAAATATGAAAAAAAAAATGGCAAAGCAAATAGCAACTCAAAAGTTATTGGAGTTAACTATATTTTTTGTACTTCCCCAAAAAAAAAGAAAAAAAGATACAACTAAAAATCCACTATAAAAATCCAAAATAGAAAGAAAAATACATAGAAAATTTAACAAGATTTAAAAACTGGTTTTTTGGATACAAAAAAAAACGTAAAAATGTAATAAAGAAATAGAATGTAGGAGCCCCCAAAACATAACCAACCGACTAGACTCAAATGGCTAACAGAGGCTCCAACAAAAATATATATAAACTTACATTCTTTTTGTGTTGTATATCGTAAAATTGGAAGTATGTATGTACAAATATAGTAAAAAACATATATTTTACAAACTTCAAAATGGCTTATAGCTGATCTTTTCGATATACACTATGGCAAAAGTGGAACTTGCAGGTAACAAACAAATCTATAGTCGAATGAATTAAGTAACTTGGAGATAAAAAAAGAACAACCAATATCTTTTCTTGCCTAGTTATCTTTTTTGCGGCTTTCTATAGATTTTTCAAATTTACTGGTAACGGAGGCTCAGATAAGAAAAATCTATTTCGAAAATTGTATTTAAATCAGTTAATTAGTTTTCGAATTAAATCCAAATAATCAAAAAAAAAAAAAACAATAAACATAACAAAATCTTATTACCAACCCAATTTTACTATATGACTATTTCTTGATGCATTATCCTTTGATGGATTTTACTGAATTTAAATGAATTTAGGAGATTTCTAATCAAATCCGTCATTCTGTCATTCGGGTTTTTACTATAAAACTTCGTTCCACCTTTACTGATTATGTAGAATGATGTATATTCTAAATTTCATTGAAATCAGACAACGTATTTTTGAATTATCGTATATAGATCAATGAAGAAACTTGCATCCTTCTAACTACATTTTATGATTCTCTGAGATCGTTCTGCAATGCTTATTTCCAAACATTTAAACATGGTGACAAAACTAATATACCCTATTTGGTGTACTACCATAGGATGTAAACATATTTACCTGAAATTTGTATATCACGAAAAAAAGGCGCACCTAAACATTATTTTGAATAGTAATATCGTAAAGCATGAATTTTTCTTTTTTTGCTTATTCATTCTTCCCAATTGATATACCATCATTATCGAAGCTGTCGTCCTATAACTGTGCGAAGATGCTCGATGTTATGTTTTCTTTTTATTTTTTTTTGGTGTTTCAGTTCATAAAAGAATGTTCAAAACATTGGAAACTACACAAAAAAAAAAAACGATGGAACAAAAAATAACGATCCCAGTATGTACCTATGTACACATCTTTCTATTCTGGGTTATAGTAGTAAGTCAAAGTGAGTTCATCCATCCGAATCCATACCATATATATTCTAGAATCGAATTTTTATGTTGTATATGATTTTTATACAGAAACATGTTCATATGTACTCTGTTAAAAAAAAAAAGGAGGAAAAAAAAACAGGTTGAAAAATGTATTTTAAAATAGCATCCAGGAATATATCAGGTAGAAAGAAAACAAGAACCTATACGTACAAGAAGAAGACTTATTGGATGGTACAAACGATGATGATGATAATATGTTGTTGAATATATATGCTATATGCGGAGGAAGATGTGAAACGAGATGTGGCATAGGTATATACAAGTATATATATACAAAATGATGTTTTTCATATGAAACATGTCGTCGTCTTCATTTATATACATGATTGTCCATCCATGGAATCTTTTCATATAAATTATATGATGTATGAAAGTGTAGAACAGACCCAAATATAAATAAATATAAAGATCAACCAGCCGCCAAAGAAAACAAGTTTGGCAACTTCATTTCTTAAGCGCTCCTAAGAAAACGACAATAACATAAAAAAAAAAAACATAGTTTCTTTTATGTTTTTTAAGGAATACTCTATGATTTCTTGCTATTATAAATGCATCTATGGATTCATAGTTGGATGGATTAAGAAAAGAAAAAAAAATAAAGAAAGAAAACGAAGAATCATTTCTTTAGAATCAAAAATATCTTAGAAGGTGGACCAAGATGATTTTATGCTATTCTGAAAGACTATTGTCGATAACCATAATGATGATGATGAATTAGCTACCATCTTGATGAACCTGACTTGTTTTTTTTTCTGTGATGAAGAAGATGGTATTAAGAAAGATTAGAAAAAGATTAATAAGAAAAGAAGAACTATGATCGCATGTACAAACACACTATTGACTCTAGTATTTTGATGGTGAATAGTTTAGATATAGTATAAAACTCTTTTTTTTACTTCTTCTTCTTCATATAGTACTCACTGTCAAGGTCATTCGCTTCATTTCGATGACTTGTTCAAGTAACTGGAAGTTGAAACTTCTTTGGTTAATGTTGTTTTATATTCAGTTTTTTTATATAACTACTATCATGTTCATTGAATGGGAGTGGAAACAAGTTAATGGACCGAACAAGGGATAGTTTAGCTTTTATAAAATATATACAAATATATATATATAGTTTTTTTTATTATTAATAAAATTGCGGATTTTGCTTGAAGGAATTTTTAATCTTGGAGTTTTATTAATTTGCTTTTTTTTCTTATATTTTTTTTAAGAAAATCAAGTTTTTGATCTTTCTTTTTTTTTTGGGGAATTTTATTTTCTTAATTATATCATATGAAACAGAGAACAAAAAAAAAGGTGTTATTCTTTATTTTCTAAATCCTGTTTAGTAAAAATATACCAAAAAATTTTATATTTTCTTAATTTTCATGAATAATTTTCCCGCCAAATGATATATTTTAAATGAGATTTGTTGCTCAGTATAGTCGACTTTCCATCTTCTTCTGCAAATTGAAATGTTCTAGGATGGAAAAGATATACCAAAGATTTTTTGTATTAAACCATATTTGGTGGATGAATATTTTACTCAATGGTTAGCAACAAGTTCTAAATGGAATTTTCAATTTATTTGCCTATTTTATATAAATTATTTATGAATATACAAAAAAAAAAAAAAACACAAAATACATTTTATGAAAGATTTATGAGAATTTGCTTTTTTCTTATTAGAATTCATTCAACACTCACGGTTTAAGAAAAAAAAAAAAATGAAGATAAAAAGAAAAATTCAAAGTGAATTTATTAAAGTTATTAATATTTCGATTTGTATTGGAATTTTCATCGATGATTTATTAAGAAAAAAAGTGAAAGTTAAAAATTTTTTTAGTAGGATTTTTTTTTTTTAAAGAATTTTTATTTTATTGGGTTTTTTTTTTGGTTTTGTGATAGCGAAAGCTTTTTTTCAAGGAATTTCGTGTCCAGTTTTATTCAAGTTTTAAATATTAAAAGAACAAATAGACTGTATCGAAGTCCGAACGCGAAGTAGAACTCGAGACTTTTCAACTGCTCGCAAATCTCTAGTATTTAAATTCAACAAATTCACGGATGTACTTGTTTCATTTTCTCATCATAAACCTTACATTACATTAACATAAACATTACAATTGTATTTTTATTTTTATTAAAACCATCTAAAGTTAATTATTTGTAATCTTTTTAAACAAGCGCCTAAAACTATCTTCCAATTTGGACAATTATGCCATATATTCTCAAAACGTTTCCAACAATGGTCAACAACTAGTTATAATAAACATTTATGTAAACAGCGAAAAAAGTAGGTGAAAATCAGGACAATACAAATTTTTTTTGGAAACACTCGCCTCGCTTGCCTAAAGGACTAACTAGGACTAGCTAACTAGTTGAGCTAGAGTATTGTTGGTGATTCTGGAAAACCAGAAATAAGTTGAATTGGTATATATTTGTATAAAAAAATCCATTGAGAACGTGCATTTCAAAATCTGTTTACAATCAAAATATGTGCTTTATGAAGGAATCTCCAACAAATATAATCCCAAATAGGGACCAGGCGATGTTATGAGTTCTTCGCCAACCATAGAAGAGTCATAGCTGATTCAAAAATGACGATATATCGAATCTACTACTATGGGCAAAAAAAATAGCCGCAACAAATTTTTCACAATTACAAAAGACGCTGAAATTTTTAAACTAACAAAGCAAATATCATGAGAATTCTATTAGCTGTTCACAACAGTCATACCAATCTATCAAATAGGTACTTTTTGTCCATAGTACTATTTATAGATACTTGATTTTAAAGTCCTATATCTCAGGCGAATGATCAGCCAATATCGAAAGATTAACGACTTGAATTTACCAAATTTTACACAGACTTATTGGCACCTTTTTAATAATAAATCGTATATACATGAGTAGTCTTAATTTTCGAACATACAAAAAAAGAACAGGTCCTTAAATTCTGTCGATTAATCCAGTTCAAATTTATCATTCACTATTTCAAGTCATTATTAATTTTAGATTCATTCAATAAATTGACTTGAAATACATTGATGAATTTGAACCGGATTAACTAATTGAATTAATTTATTATCCTTACATAAAAAATATTACGAAATAAATAATAATCATAAAACTAGAAAATGTTTTGCTTAAGTTTACTCATAAATCAAAAAAAAAAAACATATTTAATTGACATATTTTTTTTTTTCTTTACAAAACTTTTCAAATCAACTTTTTTTCTTCAATTTATTTTTTATTAATTTTAAGCTAAAAACTTTCGAAATTCATACAAAAAAAAAATTAATAAATTTAAAAAAAAAAATACTATAAACATTCCACCTACATGTTTTTTTTTTTTGGTTTCTTAAAAGAAAATAATAAAATCAAAGAAATATGTCCATGATTTCAAACATTTTTCACAATACTTTTTTTAAATAATGCTGAATTTTATTTCCATTTTGAAAAAATACAATAAAAAAAAAATTATAAAATCGAAATCAATTTATAATTACTATGACTTTTTTTTATATACATATTTCTCATTTTGGATACATTCGAATGTATATAAACATTTTTCGTGTAATTTATTGAGCGCCCGTTCGACTCTTTTATAACAAAAAAAAAGGCTTTTTTCTTTGATTTTTCAAAGAAATACAAAAACTTATGAATTATTCAAAACTATATATTTTTCAATAAAAGCGAAGAAAAAAAATTTGAAAAAGAAAAATTTATTAAACAAAGACTATTTATGGAGGAGGAGGAGGGAAAAAAATCATAGTAATCGAATTCGAAACAAAAACTTGATCAGTTTTAATAATAAAACAAAATACTATTCGAATTTCTAAAAGAAAACCAAAAAAAAGCAAGCTTACACACTTTAAACCCGAGAAATATTATTTCTTTAGCGATCAAATCAAATTCTCCTAACGATCACTTATAACGTTTTTTTTTTTTTTTTTTGAAAATAATGATCAAATGTGGGAGTTTGAGGTTAGGTTTTCCATTTTATTCATTCGTTAATATCATTTGTTCGTTTTTTTTTTATTATTAACAAAATAACAAACGAAAATAAATTTCTAGTATGGCAAACTGACTTTAAACTTTCTTATACCTAATTTTTATGACCTATGCTAGGTATTATCAGAGGGGATATTATATTAGTTTTGTCGCTACAGAAAAATTCATCGGAGAAGGGTCTCAAGAATGTAGATGTGTAAAAAATCAAAAGTTATATCGATTTATGCATATCTGTCCGTATACAAAATAACTCAAAAACCCTTTGTCCGATTATAATATGAATTAGTTCTTCCTTAACTTCATTTGGAATTGTATTTCAGCTAAATCGGCCGAGGGTGAGCGAAGTTATAAAGCAAAAACGACGGTGACCAGAAAGTTTTGTCTTTTTTTTTTCATTTTTCGAATTTAATTCGAAAATTTGTGAAGCACTTTTGTTCAAATTATTTACATACATTGATTACATAAATAAGCAACAACATGCTTAATTTCAATAAAATCGGTCCAAGGATAGTGGAGAAAGAAATAGGTCTTGAAGAAAATAGGACTGTTCATAACAAATACACTGATTTGAATAAAATTTTCATTATTTATGCTATTACGGCCCAGGCTAGCTAAGAATTAACATTAACAAAATTTGAAGTAGAGATAACAAAGCTATGCAAAAAAAACTTTGAAATATTATTATTTTTGGCTGTTTTCCTGTTAATTACGAGTCCCATTTCTATCACAGGACATCAAAAATCAGCTATAGGTCGATTTTCAGTAACTATATGTTTCAAGTCTAATTTTGTTATTGAAAACTT
This sequence comes from Xylophagus ater, assembly GCA_963422695.1. Lineage (NCBI taxonomy): Eukaryota > Metazoa > Arthropoda > Insecta > Diptera > Xylophagidae > Xylophagus > Xylophagus ater. Next base: position 9,762,389 of record OY730478.1, read on the forward strand.
TATTAACTCCTGTGTGTTTCAACTTGGAATTTGAGTTAAATATCATTTGAATCCAATACAGATCATTCTTTCATTACTACAAGCGTTCATACCAAATTTTATTAAAGATCAGCGAATATGTTCTGGATCGTGTATCGTGGACACAAGAAATGATCACACCCTTCATTTGTAAAATGGTCAATACGGATTCTTTGAACACCAAAACATTTGTATATATGTATAATAAAGTAAAGTAAAAACGATTAGAACAAGTTTTTCGAAATTTATATTTTCCTTTTTTGATGGCGATCAGTTTTTTTTTTGTTCTTACTTAATATAGGTAATTTCTTGTCGTTATTTCAAATAATATTTTCCACGATCGATCTTCATTCGATTAAATTTCATTTATAAAATAAGCAAAAAGAAAAAAATAAAAATGTTAAATGTTAAATAGACTTCATGATGCTCAGAATAAAAACGAAAAAAAGACTTGAAAGACATTTCAAATGCGTATCGCATTGCTCGTAAGATTTTTTCACGATCACATTTTTATAAGAGTGTCGCCATCTCTGTTGATGATCGTTGGATTAATCCGAAATTACAACCGCGAAGTTAAAGATCATATTGAATTTACAGTCGAATGAATTTCATTTCTTATTATTTTCTTTGATTCATTTTATATATGCTTTTTTTTCTTTTTTTTGAACTTACTACGATCGTACGATCATGATGGCGATTTTACAACGAAACAACCGATCTGTTTTTTAAGTTCTTTCTTCGTGCTTTTGACCATTTTTAACGTTCTTTTTCTTATTAAGTAATGTTTTTGATCAGTTTTTCTGTTGCTTATGGTATCTCTTTTCTTGGAAAACTTGTTACACACGATCGAAATGCCATGAAGTTGGCGTGGTTTAAAGATTTTTACAAAATCCGTACTATGTTAAATTCTTTTAGTTCTTGTTTTTTTTTTTCTTATTATTTGTTTGGATTTTTCGTCTTCCTCAGTTTGGTCGTCTTCATATATTTTACTATCAATGCGTAAACTTTAAATTTTTTTTCCATTTAGTGTTTTTTTTTCTGCTGTTGTTGCTGTATGTTAAAAACCTTCTCTTTTCTTTAGGACCACAAGAATTGAAATAGAAGATGGAAATCTTCTTATGGAAGAGTCTTTTTGTTATCACGTATTTTTTCTTTGAGTTATGGCTGTTTTTTTCTTTATAATTTTTTAGAGATTTTTTTGTTTGATTTACCGCGAACCAAACAACAAAAAACTAAAAAAATTTGTTTGTAGAGGAGATCAGCTCACGAGTTGTAAATACGAACGTTACGGTTAGAAGGAAGTTTTTATATTGTGTTAAAAATATAAGAAAATGTTTACTGATTTGTTCTTTTTCGTCTGGTCTATTGTAATAAAAACGTTCTAAATGTATATATTCTTTATTGTGGAGATTATAGTTTAAGATCTGGAGATCTACGTACTGGACCTTCGTCATGTTGATCATGAAAATAGCTTGAGACTTACACTTCACTTATAATATTTGTGGTAAATAACATGTTGGACAATGAAATCTATTGTGTCATTTTCTTTCTGTATTTTAATTTCTACGCAAATGAATTACGATAGTATATTTCAGTAGAAGACTGTTCAAACTACTTCTATTGAAGTAATTTTTGAAATAATTTACTATATTTTAGAATACAAATATAAAGAAATTCGTTGTCTGGGTTATTGATCTACGTTTTTTTGTTATTCTCAAGTATAGTACTCGAAGAAAATATCTGGTCTTTAAAAAATGATTATTAACTTGCTTTCTATTTCTATTAAATCGTAAAATTATTAAGTGATGTTTTATTGTTTCGAAATAAATTGAAATTTTCACATTTAATTATATTTCTTAACAACTTTTCTTTAATGAGGAATTTCTTTTTTTTTCAGATATACTGAAATACTGTTAATTAATTCTTATGTATAATAAATAGGTAAGTTTAACTTTTTTTTGTACTTACAATTATTAATATGGGAGCAGACTTTATCAGTTCCTTTGAACGGTCCAAGGTAGGATATAGCTGCTGGTGCTGGAAACGAAGAAAGTAATTACAGTCCAGAATTCCTTTCACAAGCATGAATTTCTACATTCTGTTGTTTCATATATAAAATTGAAAAATTCTTCTCAAAGGATGAACAAGGAGTACTTGGAATGTGTTCTAACTGGTCTTAGTCTCGAACTTCAGTGATTATGTTGTTTCAAATATAGAATAAGAAGATTTTTTCCCGAAGATAGTTGACAAGGAGTATTTGGAATGTATCCTAACTAGACCTAATCTCGAACTTCAGTGATTTTATAGTGATTTGAATATCCTATCCTGTTCATTTCTTATAAACGTCCATAGTAACTATTCTTGACAGTCGTCATTTGTATACATATATAAAGTATTCCAAAGTGATATTATTGACTAATCTAAAATATGAAATAGTAACTAGGAACTTTAATGTAGTACTTCAGAATTAAATTGAAAATATAGTAAAAACCCGATTAGAGATGAGAGATCGTAAATAAATAATGTTATCAGTTAGATTATAGTACAATTGCTATAATTGAGATTTGTAGAAGAATAAAGAATTAAAATTATATAAGAAAAAAAGTGTTCCGATTATATCGAGTTTATATTGTACTGAATTTTATTGGTCTAAAAAAAAAGATTCCAATAAATCAACTAAATATTTGGTAAATACAAAAATTGCTTACACTATTGTTTACACGTACTTTTTGTTTGAATATATTACATACATATGAATTAGAATCACCTAAAAAAGAAAAAACCATATAAGATAAGAACTTTCGCTCTAACATTTTGATAACAGAAAAATAGCAATTTTACATTTTCACATGACTTAATTGCAAGTACATGTACTCTAATTTTAAAATATCATACAAAAATTGCACACTCGTATAGTAAAGTTAACTTGCAGACAGACAGTTTGGCATCATTTTACGTGGTTTTCATTACAGAAAAATTGAAATTTTAAATAATATTAATTTTTGTTTTGTTTGTTTTTTTGGTTTTGAAAAAAAAACTTATTTACTTGGTTGTTATTATCATATTTGGCAAGTTCCGCAAATATTGAGATCATATTTCTTTTTCAGAGCACACAATATGATAACGTATTATCATAAAACACATTTACACTATATATGTTATGTATAATGTTGTTTCGTTTATTTAAAATCCGTATCATAGCTACGTGCCATTTTGGGATCGGCCTATGAAGATCAATGTATACAAATATTAAAAAAAAAAACAAACAAAACTATTCGATGGCCCAAAAAGTCAATGCATTCTTGATGATGAAAAAATAAAGGTATTGATCCAATCGTCGCATAACGACACGATTACTGGGAATCTTAACCTATCGAAATCGAGCATTCAAAACAATCTAAACAGAAAACCCAGAAGTTCTATAGTAAGGATATAACGTCTCTGCCAGGAAATTGGGAAAAAGATCATTAAACAATTTTGACAATGCATTATAGGTTGTAAGAGGGTTATTACAACCTTACAATTTTTTTATGTAATCACTCAAAAATACCCTGGAAAATATGGATTTTAGAAGATATTGTATTTTTTAAAGTTAATATATTTTCTTATAGTATAAATAAAGATAATTCCACGCTCTCTTTTTCATTTAATTGTAAAGTGCATATTTTTGTTCAGTGCAAATATGTTGTATTGTACTACAAAAATTAATTTTTTTTTAAAATTAATATCTTATATACCTTGCTATAATTCCATTGAAAATTAAAAAGCCAATGGTATATCGGCTCTAAGGTACTAAGAGGGTTAATAAAGTTTTTTTTTGTTTTTGTTTTGAATATTTTCCAATTAAATTACGAATTTAATTACAGTAATTGCTTTCTCAATTACTTTAATTATAATTGTAATTAATAGTTATACACTTTTTAATTGCTTTTAATATATCTTTAAATAATTTTCAAAAAAATTCACATCATTCTCACGTCACCCAGCTTTCTTACAGTCTGGTAAAAGTGTTAAAAAACACAGTAAATTATCAAATATCTAGAAAACTTTAGTCTCTACGTCAAAAATGGATTCAATAGAAAATAAAAATTAGAAAATTGTCTAAAAGAAATGTTATTTTGATCCAAATGTAATTTCTATCACACAACTGGATAATCGAGTGAATGCGAAGGTTTATGTTATATTAAAGACATATTAGTAGCGATAATCTAGATTATCTCACGATTCTCGATTCAAATTCGATAATGGACCAGATTTCCTCAATTATTTAGGATAGTTAAACGAGTATTTCCAGCTCATTTATAGAATAATTGAGAACTTTTCGCCTTCAGATTGTGAAATTTAGCTTTTTTCATCTGGAAATGCCGCTCATATTTATAGATATAAACCTTCAAAAAAGAAAAAGTAAGAAGAAGACGTAGAACAAAATAACAGATTTGAATTCAGCGGCTCCAAATGTTTTGTATTTTGAAGTAAATGATTCTTTTTTTCTAAAAATATGACATTTTGAAATTGTTTCTTTTAGATTTTAGATGTTTTGATATTCATAAATAATTTTTTTTTTAGTTCTAAAATTTTCTAACCACAAAATAATTTATAGAAAGTTTTAAGGAATATGAAAAAAAAATTGAGAATTAATTTTAATCCAGAAAAACAGAATGTGTCCTATGATTTGGATTAAAAATAATCGACTGGATTAAAGTGTGTAATATGTCTACGGTATTAACTCCCTTTTTTCAAGATCATTCAGATTTTCCATTTAGTTTTCTTATATATTAGCTTAACCAAACTTTCAGTTTTCAAACGATTTTGAAGATCCTATAGCCTATAAGCCCGTTATCACTATCAAAATGAAATCGATTCCGTTTTGTATTATATAAATATGAAATTATTTTCACTCCACATACTCTGTCTCTCTCTAGGGAAATTGATAACAACTTGATAGTAAAAAGCGATCATGTTTTTCTTTTATTTATTTGCTATTTCTAAAATTACATTTATTTGTAAGAAAAAGGTCAAATCGGTTAAATTACTAATGACACAACAAAAGTAATATAATTATCGACAAAAAAAAAATTCCATCATTATTCCGAAAATATTTTCTACTATATTAAAAAAGTAATAAAAATTCGAATAATTTTAATTATTATCTTATTTGAGTCTTGTTATACGAGTTATTTATTTTTGTTATTAAATAAATATACAATATAAAAACATCCACGTTCTCATATGTGTACATACTATATATAGGCCTGTTTTTATTAGCCACTTGTTCCGTAGCAGAACATTGAGAACAACAACTACAACCCGAATAACTTGTTGTTGATTTTTCTGCTTTAGAGTAACTGACAAATAAAACACGGCTATAGTATGTAATACTTGAATATAGATGGAGATAAGAATACATCATTATCAGTAAATATGTGATACATTTATTAGGAAAAGATTGATTTAAATTAACTAGTTTAAATTGTATTTAAGAAATGTTATTGACCGAATATTATTTCATAAAAATAAAATATATCATATTCTAAATTACACTAATTAAATATTTTTTCTTAAAAGATTATAAAAGAAAAAACATCCAGTAACTTAAAATCGGCCTATAGCCGATTTTTTGATGACCTCTGATAGAAATGGGACAGAAAAACTGTCAAAACTAACAATATCACATTACCTTGTTTCCTCTTTTCAAAATTTATTCTAATTTGCAGAAAACCTAGACCCTGATAGCATAAGTTTAATCCGTAAATTTTATTCAAATCGGTATATTAGTTTACAAAGTACATCAACAAACTTTATAAAGAGGGTTATTTTCTCCTAGGATTATTTCTTTCTCCACTATCCTTGAACCGATTTGATTGAAACTCAACATGGTATCGTCTATTTATGTAGTTAATCCATATAATTAATTTAAACAAAATTGATTCGCAAATTTTCCAATTAAATCCGAAAAACAATAAACAAAAAAACGACAAAATTTTCTGTTCACCTTAGTTTTTCCTTTATAACTTTGCTCCCCTTGGATCGATTTTGTTTTAATGCAATACCAAACCAAGTTAAGGATAACGTGTTTTTGAGTTATCTTGTATACGGACGAATGGACGGATATGCATAAATCTATATAACTTTTGATTCCCGACACAACCATACCCTTAAAACCTTTCTACGACGATTATTTCGATGTGTTACAAATGGAGTGACAAAACTAATATACCCTCTGGTAGTACCTACCACAGGGCATAAATATTCTTATTAACAAGTAAATAGTGTAATTTATCTTGTTTTTATTGATATCAGAAAAATTATATATTATTTGTTTTTTTCTTTTTAGTGCATATTTATTTATTTGATAAAATAGAAATTATCATAGAAAATTATATTTACAAGTTTTTTTTTGGTTTTTGTTTTGTTTTTTTAGAATGAACCAAGCCCCAAGATCTTTACGCATTTAGTGTTTCAATGAATCAAAGCCTGACCTGACAATCTCTATGACAATTAATATGTTTTAACGTGAAACAATTGGTTGTACAACATTTCTTTACATATGTACAACACAGGTAGTATTATAATTAAAATTGTAGTGACTGTTTTACAAACATAAAAGTGCGAAAAATGACCTTGTTTATGAGTTTGAATCAAAGTCTTTAAGTTTTTTACCCGCATTTCAATATATTGCTAATGCTCATAACATATACATGAAAAGTAGAAAGATCATGTCAAGATTTGGTCATATCGAATCCAATTGTATCGGTATCCTTATCCGCATTTATGTTGCGTTAATTCAAGTAAAGCTGAGACAAATCAATGTTTTCGCACCATGCAAAATGAATAGAATCCCATTGTTTTGGTAGTCCTATCTTAATATTTAGTGTTTTCCATTGGCTTTTCCTAAGTACTTGCAAGTATTGTATTAAAATGTGTCTTGGCTAAAATGTCTTTATACTTTAGTTATGTCACGAAAGTTCTCATTTCTAGCTCTGATACAGAAGATGCGAGTAGATATTTTGGGCTTCGCTTATTTAGAAATGGCAAGTATTTGTAAAGTCCTAACAGAAAGCATTATATATTATTTTTACCTTAACTTTAATAAACCAGAAAAACTTTCCTGATCAGAATCTTTTTTTTTGACAAAACTCTACTAAAAAATGTTAGTCCTGAACTTTCTATAGTATTATTTTAGCTGGTCAAAGCTCCAATATATCAGAAGGAAATTTCCACTGTAATGAATCAGAATCATCCAGACTACAAAGGTGTCTCTATGGACTGTAAATTAAGAATACATTTTTTTACACTTTTTAAGTTAAATATATACATTTTCATCGTCCGAACGACTTTGTTTAAACTTTTATCGAATTTGATATTCATTTCATGTTTATACCCTATGGTAGGTGCTACCAGAGGGTATATTAGTTTTGTCACTCCATTTGTAATACATCGAAATAATCGTCGTAGAAAGGTTTTAAGGTTGTGTCGGGAATTAAAAGTTATATTGATTTATGCATGTCCGTCCGTCCGTCTGTCCGTCCGTATACAAGATAACTGAAAAATCCGTTATCCGATTTTGATGAAATTTACAATGTGAGTTACTTATTCCTTAACTTGGTTTAGTATTGCATTTCACCAAATCGATCCTGATGGAGCAAAGTTATAAAAGAAAAACCAAAGGGACCAGAAAGTTTTGTCGTTTTTTTGTTTATAGTTTTCGTATTTAATGGAAAAAGTTGTGAACTAATTTTGTTTAAATTAATTATATGGATCAACTACGTCAATAGACGATACCATGTTAAATTTCAATCAAATCGGTTTGAGGATAGTGGAGAACGAAATAATCCTAGGAGAAAATAACCGTCTTCCTATAGTTTTTTTTATGTAATTTAAAAACTAATATACCGATTTGAATAAAATTTACAAATTAGACTTGTGCTATCAGGGTCTGGGTTACGTACAAATTAAAAGATATTTTGATGAGAAGAAACAAAGTTATGAAGAAAAAACCTTGAAATATGGTTAGTTTTGACTGTTTTTCTGTCCCATTTCTACCACAGGGCATCAAAAAATCGGCTATAGGCCGATTTTGAGTTACTATATGTTTTTTTTACTTATTTCCATTTCATATTACGAATCCAAGATATTGAAAGCGAGTAATATGATTTCTCTGAACTTCACTCTCTTACAAAAATCGTTGATAATTTTCTTTTCTTGCATTTTATTTTTACAAATCATCGAAATATTGATAAATTGATTGGAAAAACAAAATCTTATGACCCAATACGATTTTTTGATGGAATTTTTTTCTACAAATTGAAATAAAATCTTTTTTAATATTAAAAGAAATGCTTAAAAATAGAAATACTATGCGATCATGTCAGAAAGATCATCCGATTACAAAATTTCAACAAAAATATTCATTTTACAAAAGTTCTGAATTTTTTTTTCTTGTTTATTTTTAACATTAAAACAAGATTGAATTGTAAATTTAGCAGATAAGATTATTTTCGATGAAAATAACATTTTTACTATTATTTAACATTTTTATTTTATAGTTTTGCTAAAACATTATCCAATATTATAATTTCTTTTTTTTATTTACTAAAATGTAGTTTCAAAATTGAATATATTTATCGTAAAACATCAAACTTTATTATACCCAAGTGTTGACGTTTAAATTTGTCATAAGTTTTAAAGAGATTGAAAAAATTGAGCAAAGAAATTCTGTAAAGCACGGAAACCGATCTTCACTCACTTCATACAATTTGTAAGGCAATTTCTTGCTTGAAGCTGATAAATTTTGAGGTGGCATCTATTTAGTTGGCACTTTTTAATGTTTAAAACTTGTACTTGGAAGAAATCGGTTTTGAAAATGAGTAAAGGGATAAGCCTTGCAAAATTCGACTACAGAACTAAAATTACTTATTTATTTTTGGTATTGAAGTAGTAGACCAAAAGATATTGCCCTGGAAAAATCATAAATTAATTTACCTACAAAAAATTAATCAGACTATGTTCTTGCTAAAACAGACTTCTATATCAAATTTTATACAAATCGGGTCACACGTTCCATACTTACATGATCACTACAGTGACTTATAGTATTTAATTTGACTCACCAAATGTATTGCCGTGTTAAAGTTTTATTTTTTAAGATTTCTTATATTTAAAAGTATAAGAAAGCAAAAAAATCTATCTCGGGACCAATAATAAAATCATTTTGCGAGCTAAATAAAAAATTCAAAGTGATAGGATTTTTTTTTTGTCTACGAGTTGAAATTTAAATGGTTATAATTTATTTTAAATACAAAAAAAAAACATTTGAGGTCATAGGCTAATCGTTTCCAATCATGGCGCAAACTAAATTTAGGACCATGATTACGTATATTGATACCTCCCCCGCTTTCGTTTTTTTTTCTTCTTTTTACTACAATAGTTGCCAAATTATGGAACAGGTCTTTTGATTTAGAAAGGCTACAGATTTTTTTTTGTTTTGTTTTGGGGAAAAACCTCATAAACGTATTTAAACAATTAATTTCTTTTGTAAGTTTTGAAAGATTTAAGGGGCTACATCTACCTAAAGTACCGGAAAGAAGGTCTAAATTCGAATTTATTTATATTGATAAAAAGTTATTAAGAGTTTTAAAAAATTCTTTCAAAAAACAGACCCGTTAATTTTTTCTTTAATTCTTATATTGAAGTGCAATTTTCAGGACATGTTCTTAAAACCTGAAACTGGAAAAGTGTGCACTTTTAAATATTAAAATTAGTTTAATTTTTTTTCTAGGTAGATGTAGTCCCTTAATCCGTTTTAGAAGTGTTGAAATGGAGTAGAAGTTAAATTAGGAATTGGGCTTGATATAAAATCTTGTTAAGCTTTAATTATTTTCTTTGAGCGAGTTGAAGTTTCAAGACTATTGTATATGAATGAATGAAACTAAACTCATCTCAACTTTTGGATAAATTAAGAAACATGAAACTTAAAATATGAAACGACCGAAGTAATTGATTGAAATATAATACAATAAGAACAAATATGAATCCGATAATGCAGGTTGTTTGCTAGAGCACACTTGTTACGCCTATTTAATACGCATTTTTAGTAAAATTGCTAAAGTGTAGAAAATATTCACTGCGTAAGATACAAAAGATACAATTTTACTACCATACAAGATGACATACAACGAAGTGTCAATACCAATAATGTATTTTTTGGTCGTTGATTATTTTTAAAACTACACAAAATGATATCGAAAGCATATAGTAACTCAAAATCGGCCTATAGCAGATTTTTTGATGCCCAATAGTAGAAATGGGACAGAAAAACTGTCAAAACTAACAATATTTCAAGGTTTTTTCTTCATAACATTGTTTTTTCTTTTCAAAATTTCTTCTTATTTATAACTTTTCATTGTCTGCATAACCATACCCTTAAAGACTTTCAACGACGATTTTTTCGATGTGTTACAAATGGAGTGCTAAAACTAATATACCCTCTGGTAGTACCTACCATAGGGTATAAAAGCGTCATGGTAGATGTACCAAAAACGTCAAGCAATGAGGATATACAAAGCACAATAAAAAAGAATTGGCTCAGAACTGAATCGACGATGATGAGAGAAAATATTTGGCATTTAAATATATTATTTTTTATTAAAGACAAACCCTCTGCAAACTAACAAGGAAGTCCAAAACTCATAAAATCTTTAACAAATTTACACGTTCTGGGACGTAAATTTTTGGAAATCATTTTACCGATTAATTAATTATATAACTTTTTTTTTCATATCGAATGGAAAATATAAAATAAAATAACCTTGTAAATTGCGAAAATATGAATTTATTATCATAAAAATACATATATTTATTAAATGATGCTTTCGGTCAGCTGATTAATCAAAGCTACAAATACTACAACATTTTTTATGTACAAATATATTTCAAGTCGTTAAGCAATTATCTTATAAAAATGCTTTTTTTTATGCGAACGCAGTTAAATGACCTCAAATATTCTCGCAGAATAAAATATTAAATGGGTATACTCTATAAGAAAAAAGTTGATTAAAGCATATCGCATAAAATGTAATCCATTATAATTAAATTTACAATTAAAACTTTTCAAAATATTATTAAAAATTTTTATCACCATTTCTTAAGAAAGAGAAAAACAAAAAAAAAAATGTCCAACAAAAGACAAAAAAAAATATATAAAGTCACAAACGATCTTTTCTTAATTTACATTTTTGCTTACAAAATTTCTTTTTTGTCGTCAAACCAAAAGCTACAAAAGACAAAAATTACTAAAATTGGATTATATACAAAATTTCTGATATTCTTTATTGGCAATGGCAATGCTTTCATTTTGGACAAACTTCTCGTCAAACAAATTTCAATAAGAAATGTATAAATTGATCGCGATTTCTGACAATATCATCGATTTTATTCAAATTCAATTGCAAGCATTGGTATCCTCTATTTAAATCGGTCAACAAGTTTCTCATTTAAAGCCCAGAATAGAAATAGAATGAGCAACTATTAATATAAGACCAAAAAGTTGATACCGGCTGCGCCAATTTGACATATTAGGTATATGGTATTATAAAAAATCTATGTACGTACTAAATTCCAATATAATCAGCGATAAGGATTTTGATGTTATCGTGTAAACAAAAGGACAAAAGGATAAATGGACTGGCGGAGAAAATATGAAAATAAATTTTGATTTTTTACACATCTTTAAGCATAGCACAGAGACAGGTACATGTCCGTCAACCCGGTTGAAAAAACTGAATTTTAAGCTTCTGTAGGCTGGTTGGATAAAATCAAAACTTTTTAATTTTCAAGGAGCGTGGCTTCAAGTCTGTCGGCATGTTTGTCGGTTTTCAAATTGGTTGCAAACATCATTGTGAAAGACGGAGGTGCAGTGTTCACATGTACATAAAGTGAGAGTGATTCTAGCAAAATTAAGTCTGAAAAATCATCGACAGAGCACTTTGTCGCACTAGCGATTTTTCTAAAATGGTGTTCATAAACATGTCGATTGAAATGTAGTCAGTCTATGGGTTTTTTTAGGTTGCAGACATATCGATCGACATGTATATAGTCTGTAAGGGACTTTACGATCCGTATTTTATACCAGAGGATAAGAAAGAAAGGCCTAAAATATAAATGATTTTTTTCATATACTCGCAATGTCCGCCTTCAACAATGTTAAACGGGTCACAAAGCATTTAATAAAATCGTGAAAAATATTCATATTAATATTTATATTATTATTATTTTTTTTTTTTGTATCATAACAAAATAAACCACAATAATCTATTTATAACCACACTTTTATTGATAAGAAATGGATTATTCATAATGTTTTTGTTGGTTTTATAATGTTCGGTCATTTTGCAGTTGAGTAGTCAAATAATGGGACAAATCCACAAAGCGATAAGAATACGGAACTGCAAAAGTTGTATTGGGTGATGCTAGTATGTTGTTGTTTTTTATGTTCAAGAAATTGAAGGAAAATCATTAACTCTTCCTAATATATACATAGGACTGTACCTATATAGTATATGATCCGCGTTCTGATATATGTATGTATATTTTACATATGCCCCATGATTGAATTTTTTTTTGTTTATACTATACATGAGTTGGGTTGGGTCGGGTCTTGTACAAACCATAAAGATTCATGTTAGAACTAGACTGAACTTGTCCATACTTGATAAAAATGTTATCGTTGGACTTTCGAAACTTATTAAATATGGCGAATTTTTGATGATTTTGAAGAAAATTAAATAAGTAGTCTTGATAATCATTTAAATTTTACGAATTTGAATATCAGATCAGAAAATAAACCGGAATTTTTTGTGTGAGTGAGGAAAGAGGTTATATCAATTTTTAATTGTTTTTTATTGATAAATTTTTTACGTTCAACTTATTTAAAATTGAATAATTTTTATAATATAACTTTTTCTTGTTTGTTTTCAATTTCATATTTTTCCAGTTACCCTTTAAGTGCGTGACCATCTCATATTTATAATATTTAAAAACCAAGTACTTTACACCAGCTTAAATGCAATAATTAGCGATCGTAGAAACGTATTAGCGGAGATATTAATTGTCTTCTTTACATGGGCCGAAAGCGAAACATATAGAAACCTGGCATTAAATGTATGGAGAACAATAACAATAGGCGCTTTTTTTTCATCGGGGTCTGGTGTATTTTGAAAAAACGATCCGGGCCTCGAGAAGAAAAAAAAATTTCAAAAAAATTCAACTTTTTCGATCATTTTTTAAATAAATTATGCTTAAATAAAATAAATACTACCAAATTCTCAAATATCTTTATTAAATGATATTAAAAAATCATTTTTTTTACGAATTTATGAAATTGATTATGACATTTATATTACGATATCCACATTTATATGAAAAACGATGGCTGTACCATCTCTTGTAATTTTACGTAACTAAAATCTATCGGGGTCTGAGGCCCTGTACACGATTAATATTTGCGTTATGTCGTTGTTGCTTTTACGTGGTATGAAGCAGGCTCTGACGCAGACCCCGATAAAAAATGCACCTAATGATCAATTGAGAGAAAACCAAGTTAATCTATTATATCTTATTGAATGAACGGCGATTCATTATCTATGAAAATCTGGTCAACTTGAGCAGCAGTAAGATATATATCTTTTTTGACTGGAGTTTGAGTCGTTTCGAGTAAGCGAGCGAGAAGATAGAAGCGAAATATCGATGTAATATATCTCTGTGGGGAGGGAATAGTGAGCCTGTGGCAGATCTGCTATTATGGAAATTAAATTAAATGCAAATCTGAATCAGAAAGTTGTTCTGCTTATCTCATCTTCAGAAGAAATATTATCTAGAAATTTGGTTATTAATTAAATATGACAATTTGGCCACCTCATGGTTCTTCTTCAACTTCTGTTCAATAATATATAATGATTAAACATTCTCAAACTATTCTCAAAATTAATTAATATCGAATTGTAAGAAATATAAATTCGTTACAATATTAAAATACAAATTTATGTTCTAATAAAAATTCATAGAAAACATAATTCGATAATAAAAACAATTAAGTTTTTTTCCTTTTATAACTACTGAAAATTTAGATTACCTGGAAAAAAGCTTAGAGACGCCACAGCCTCTTGTAAAGCCATCACATGTCACATGTTACCGGTTGTTTTCTGTGGGTTTTGTGACAAGGCCGTTTAGTCAACTTTAATGAAAACACGCCTTCAATAAATTTTGCATAAAACCAAAATGAAACCAAAAAACCTAACCATAGATGGAATTCCTTTATAGCTTTACACAAAATCTAAAAACAAAAAAGTATGTTTTGCTTTTAATTAAATCAACAACAACTTTATTATTTATAAAATTTAATTAATTAACAATAATTAAATTTATTTATATAATAAACTTGTTGTACAATATTTTAATTAGCATATTTTAATATTTTTTTGGTAGTTTTTCTTTTAGTATGATTAATAAAGAATTTATTTCAAGAAAAACACTATACAAATCCAATTACAGTATAGTCACGATAATTTCAAATCATTTACGAGCATTTCAAACAAATATTTGTAACATAAATCTAATAAGCTTGCTTTTATCCTCCGTAAAAATAATGGTACCCAGTAACCCGTTTTGTGAAGGTATTTTGTGTCCTTTTAGGTATTTCTCTTCACAAAAGCTCTTAAAAATTAATGTACACTATTTGGCTTGACTTTATTCAATAGTCGGAAGTATTTGATACCAAATTTTGTTTTATGAAAAGGTTGAAATGCAGGTTATGAACATACCTTCAAAACTAGTGTCCAATGTATTAAATTCAGTATAATATACCAAAAAAATTCAGGTCACTCGGATAAAACTCTTTCCCGTAAGATATTGGTAAAGTCCGTTCAACAAGCCCGGTTTTACTTACCCCACGACTCCATTGGACTAATTGCAAGACTTATTTTCAGTCGAACTGAAAAAAGTCCAATTTTTAGAGCCTCCATAAGACTTTTTTTCAGTCCGACTGAAAATAAGTCTTGAAAATAATTTAATAGAGTTGCCTGGTTACATAGATAAAAGTTATTGCAACTACACTGTCTAATATGTTAAGGTAAATACATAATTATGTTTTCTCTGAAACACATTTCCAAATATTTTCTTCTAAGAAATATTTCCATTCCAAATATACTAAATATAAATTAGAAGAAACTAATCACATAATTACAAATCTTTCATATTACATTCCATTTTAATATTACATACAATAAAATTGCTCCCCAAAAAAAAAAAGGAAAAATCATTTTTGATTGTATTTTAAATAGCTTTTGAACAAATTAATCGCATAGAAATCGCTTCATCAAACGTTTAAAATCTGTCAACTATAAAGTCAACAATTAATTACAAAATTTCACAGAAATGAAACATATTTTATGAAAATGAAAGAAAATTTCAAATTCGTTTTATATGCGATTTCAGATTTACAAGAATCCATCTCTAAAATTAAATAAATCGGTTTCTTTTTTGGTGAATACTTTAAAAAAAAAACCTTACAAGTTTTAAAAATACTTTAGAATGCAAATTAAAGACGACAGACAGTCAGACAGGCATCAAAGAAAAACATAAGAGAAAATAGAAATTATGCTGAAATTAAAATTTATTTTACTTTATACTTGTATTAAAAAATTGGCAACAATGATACAAGATTTGTACGGTTCTATTCTATAATTTATTATATTAGTCAGTAATTTGTATATTATTTTCGCCAAAAAAGAAAATACGAATGATATTAAACACTATGTTAGTGTGTCTCATAACTTTCTCTATACGCAGAATTACCGGCAAATGTAAAAGAAGTTCGAATCATTTGAAATAGTTAAAAAGAAATTTCTAAATTTATTAGTGTTAACATCGAAATGGTCAACAATTTTTTGACTTACCACAATTATGTTAAAATACACATGAAATCGATGATCATGGGGAATCAGTTCATCAGAATCATCCCATTCGTATTATGCCGCCATACATATTGTAAACTTCCTCTGGCGTCTCCAAATACAGTCCATGAATCCTCTACAGTTATCTATTATGGTTT
Organism: Xylophagus ater; assembly: GCA_963422695.1. Classification (NCBI taxonomy): domain Eukaryota; kingdom Metazoa; phylum Arthropoda; class Insecta; order Diptera; family Xylophagidae; genus Xylophagus; species Xylophagus ater. The sequence continues at coordinate 9,778,512 of OY730478.1, forward strand.
TGTTCAATGTGATTAAAGTAGCCCACATACCATACGATTATTGGTATCGATATTTGTGTTGTATATAACAATGACTTGATTTGTCGGCTGTTTCTAAATCGATCAATTGTATGGGTCAGTGCATGTGATCTTGGTAAGCGCCTCAATAATCGCCCATTTAAAACTTTCTGATCTAATTTTTACCCCACAATTTGGTGGATACCCAGCTTAAGAAATAAATATGTAACCAGAAGTGGAACCAGAAGTGGAGTATCTCGATTTTGACCAAATCGTATCGAAAAACTATATTAATTCTTTTTCGATTCGATTTACTATAGTTTCAATTGATTGAATTACACGATTCCATTCCCATGTAGCGACAATGTTATTCTCTTATGATGGTATTGGCCCGGAAAGGGATAATTCCCATTTTATTTAGTGCATATTTCTTTAGGTCTAACATTCTTTTTGACTTGACTCTATTTCCTAGTGTAGAGAAGGTAAAAGTAGTATCATATTTAGATTACAACCAATTTTGTTTATTTTCAAATTCATTTATTTTTAAATATAATTTAATTTTCTATCTGTTTTCCTCAGAAAAAAAAATCACAGCCAAAAGAAAGAAAATCTCTTTCCTCATTTGAAAATGTCAAATAATATTGTTTTGTTTTTAAAATTCTTAAAAATAAAAGCAAACTTTTAAAAATGAAAAAAAAAAAAACTGTTAAAATTTCTTTATAATAATTTATAAATAAACATTTTAAGTTTTAAAAGCTTTTTAATTTGTAAAAAAAAACCAGTATTTTTTTTCCATCTTTCTAAATTTTATTTAATTTTGTTTTATTTTAGTGACGACATTACAACTAAAAAAAAATTGTATACTAAAGTAAAAACTAAATAGTTTGCGAATCTGTAAAATAAGACGACATGCCAAGAAATATTTGTTTTAATTAATTAGAAGTCATTTACGCAAAAATATGCAAAATAACAAAAAGTAAACATTCAAGACAGAATATTTTTACGTGATTTTTTAACAAAGAAATTTTTAATTAAATCTAAAAGTTAAAAAATTTAAAGCATAATAAAAATCCGAAGAAACTTTCAAGATAGCTTTTTATAGTTTAGAATTGTGAGATAAATGTGTGATTTAGTTTTGTCATCATTTTTATTTTAATATTGCAAATTAGTATAAACTTGGCAGCGGTATTTCCGTTAATATTTTAATATTTATTTTTAAATGAAATTTTTGTAGTAAAAGCTTTCGACAATTTTCTCGTTTTCGTTCATATTAATTATCAGGGTGGTAAGAAAACGTTAAGGCTGTGAGTTTCTGTTTTTCGAAACTGTGCCAACCAAGATTTGGAGTGATTTTGAACTTAAACACTTCTGATATGTACTTAAATTAAGCATCACATATTATCACTCATAATACAGCGAATAAACGAAGCATCGAATGTAGTATCTCAGAAAAAAGAAACATAGAAATTTGTGTTTTTTGGTCACATAAAATTTAGTTAAAAAAAGGAAACTAATAGCGGTATAAGAGCCTTTTAAGTTTGTATTTGCTGGAGAACAAACCAAAAATTTGTATATTCGAATTTACTACGAGAAATTGGTGCATTTTTCTGGAAGTCAGTTCGGTGATTATTGATTTTAAACAATTCAACGGATCTCAATGAACAAATCTTTGTCTAAAATATAGTAAGCACCAATGGCAGCATTAAAAATTTGATGAACAAAGACCACATCAGCAAAGGTACCATTTACATCTGACATTTATTCGCTGAATTTCTGTGTGATATTGTGTAAACGCTTATACGATTTCTCCATATAATGATTTTTATATAAAAGTAGAATTAATCTCTAAGTTCAGACAGTTTTATTTGATGGATAAATTCGAGTTACAATTAATCTCTTAAAAATTAGTTGCCATAATTTTGTAACAATAGTTATTAAATTGAATTATTGATGACCAGAAATAAAGGATACTAAGACCTTAAAGTTTTATATTGTTTAAGTTAAATTGAGTTTAAAGATTCATTTAAATAAAAACTTACAATTGAGAAATTACAAGCTTTGAAAGCCAGTAGGTAACTCTTTTTGGTGTTTCACGATTTACAGCCATTATGTGCTAAACTAACTCATCTATTTCCGTCCCACTCAGGCCAAATTACTTAATTTAGAATCAACTTACTTTCTTTTCATTTCGCTGGCAATTCTAGCCAAATTTTTCAATTACATACTAAATTTGTCTTTCCATCCAACAGGAAGCAAGTTTGTTGTAAACTAATTAAAAGCCATCAATAAAAGTCTAAAGTTAGAATTACTCTTTTTGTTTTGAATTGAAAAATTAAAGAACGGACAAAACTTTTCTTCCATCCTAACATAAAATTTCATTTATTTTGCAATTCATAAGTTTGTGTTATAAATTAAAAAATTCATTAATTAATTTTAAATATGAAATAATATTTTAATTTAAAATTTATTTATTGTTGACGTATGAATAATGAAATAAAAATGCGTATGAACGGCGATGCTTCATTAAAATGAATTTCATGTGGAAATATTTTTAAAAAAAACACTAAGTTTTATATTTTTCTGTAATTAACTGAAATTATACAAAAACACAAAAAATTAAGTAAATATTTATAAATTATGAGTGTACATTTTTATTTAACTTTTTAGCATTTAGTCAGTTTCACGTGATTATAATAATAACAAAATAAATTGTTTGAATTAATAAAATAAAAACCATGCGATTATTTAAATTAAATCAAATTTTTTTATTTTTTATTTATGTATTTAAAATAGCATTTCTGAAATATTTATTTAAAATAAAAAAAAAAAATTAGATAGAAAAAATTCCATTAAAAATGAATTTAAAATTATTATAATTTTTGTGAAACAAGTAAACTTTGAAATTATTCAACAAATAACTTTTATTAAAAAATAATTATCATGTTTTTTTGTTTAGAATAACATTTCATAAATATTTTATTTTTATTTGTTTTAAGATGTGTGAAAAAATTTTCCACAATTTTTAAAAAATGCTATTTTTTTCTGTTTCGTAATTTTATTTAAAGTAAAATTTTTTTTTTCTAAATCTAACAACGTAATCTTTTATAGAATTTCTAAGAAACTGAAAGTTTCGAAAGACTAGGATAATTTATACAGATTCTGAAGTTACCGCTGAAAACTGGAATTCTCAATTCAGTTAAATTCGTCGCCAATCGATCTGAATTAGACACAAATCCTGGATTTATTTTTGTAAAACCAATCATGGAATATACCAGTAAGATTTGGTCACTGCACCATAATAGAATGGAATATTTATAATGTAGATTTTTACGTTTCCTTTTACGGAATTTGCCGTGACCATTCAATTTTGCTGCCAAAATTATTAGGTTTAGATTCCCTTGAAAAGCGGCGAAAAGTGGCAAATGTTGTCTCCGTTTATCCACAGTTATTTAAAATCAGTTTCCACCGAACTGATTCCGTGAAAATAAACAGATCTCCCGAATGTTCCGCGTGGTAAATGCCAATATACAAATTTTAGACTTTTAGCTCAACTAATATGAACTATAAAAAATTTTATACTCGTATAATTCGTTATATCATATTTGACCAATGCATGATTTTATGTATTAATTTCCAGATTTAGGTTTGATTTGACAGACTAGAATCTGAATCCAGGTTGTCGTCAATATAACGTAAGAATCTAGGCAAAATATCCTAGTCTGTAACTTTAGGACATACTTTTTTTGACTACTCAGACCTAGATTAGTTGAGACCGTTGACTGGAAGAGAATTCCGGTTCAAATCCAGAAGCCAGCAAATTTTACTTTTTTTTTATTTTTTTTTACTGAAATATCCTTTTTAAATATTACCAGTTGCATAAGCATAGGGGTTTCTTGTTTTATTTAGTTTTAATATTAATTTCTTTCTCTAATTGAAAAATGTATAAAAAAAAAATACTAGTCAGTGAAGTCGCAAACCATTTTGAACTGAAATTTCTTCGAAGTTCGAATAAAAAGGAAAAATGAATATCAAAAAGTATCGAATTTAAAGAAAGTTTTAAGTAAATCCAAAATTTAATTAAATATATTTCAAAAATAGTGAAAATTTTTTAGAAATAAAATTGAAATAAAATCCTAATCAAAATTACATAATAAAAATCAAATAGAATTTGTCAATATTGAAATTGATTTCGATTCAAAAATAATTTAAAATTCTAAAAATTATATAATTTTTTTTTGTAGTTTAACTACGTAAATTCTAAGATATAAATAAATATATACTTTTTTTTCATTTAAGTATCTAAATATTCAAATTAGATTACGAAATTAATTCATATTTATTCTAAACGTGATTTCAATCTGACTTGAAATGTTTGAAGGAGAAAAAGTAAGAAAAACATGATTCAGAATCACTTAATTAATTTAAGATCATAATAAAAAAAAAGTTTTTTTTTTATTTTTACATAACTTATGAAGTTTAATGCCCTAAATTTTCTCCGACAAGAAAAAAATAATAATAAATAAATAAAAACTTGAATTGACTAACAAAAATAATTTGTCCACAAGCTTTTTCAATCGTCTTCAATGTTTTCAAATTCAAAATCAATTCAATTGAAATTCTTCAATAATTTCGATTCATTTTTATTCATGGGTTTTTCTGGTAATAATTAGGAATTTCTTTTTTTTTAATTTCATTCACAATAAATAAAAAGAAGTCATTCTAAATTCAAAGAAAATCGCTTGTCGCTAAGTAGTTAGTAAATTTCGAAAAACATTTACTTGATGCTTTTGTGAGTTCACAAAGTGAAATGAAATTTTTTCGCAGTTCATAATTGAATCCAAAATCTAATTTGAAAGAGCAAAACTTTAGCTTACAGAATTCTACTGCACTGTATTCTGTAAAGTGACATTTGGTATCACTTTAATCACATTCAAGTGACAAAAATTGTCTTACGAAATGGATGAAAGCGACCCTTGTTGTCTTACAAAATTTCACTGGTGACTTTCTTCTTTGCAACATTAGTTCGATAGTAATTCAAAAGTTAGGACCTAGAAATCGAAATGCTGAATTTTTAGGCTTTAGAATGGTCAAAATTAACTCTTTATTCTTTTTTTTTGAAAGATTAAATTTAGATTAAAATATTTTTAGGTCCTAAGTAAGATGAAGATGACCTTAACTCGTACTAGTCCCTAATATTATTCTATATCTTTGTAATTCGTTATTTTCATTCAAATTGAAAGTTGAAGTTGAAGTCGTTTTATTACGTTTTAACCTTTAAACATTTGAAATATTCGAAAAAGAAAATAAAAAAAACGCAATTTTATGAGTTTAACTTTTTTTTTGAATGTCGGAAAGATTTCAGTCGACTTTTTATGAATTTCGTTAAAACGTTATAAATTGTGGAATTTCGAATTTGTTTTGAAGAAATTTTAATAGAAGTTTTTAAAACTTGTTTTTTGATTTTTATTGATAACAGAAAAATTATATAAATTTTTAGTGATTTAATCGTCTAAATTTGATAATTAAAATTATGTTTATTTTTAATTAAAGTGAATCGTATTAATTTTATAATAAAAATAAAGAAAGGTGAATGAACTTTTCAGTTAAATACTAAATCAAATAACTGAATTTAAATAAAAACAATACTGTACAGTCGAGACTAACTTAATTTGACCTTATTGATTTTATATCCAAAAAATACAATAGTAACTTTATTGTTTCGGTTTTTTTTCTCGAGATTTTTTATTGGGATAACAATATTTTATTGATCCTGATACTATCTTTAGAATTTATAGAAGAAAGGAAATGCCGCTACTCAAATTTTTAAGTTCGAATTTAAAATACTACTTTACTTTATTTTGGATTCATTGAAAGTTCTAAGATTTTGTTTTCTAAGATTTCAAATAAATGGTGTCCATTTTCTAATAAATTATATAGTAACAGTAACAGCTCAAATCGAGCCTAAAGGTAAAGGCATTGATAAAAGTCAACTAATCAATATCGAGTTGTAAAAACCCTTAATATCTTTGGTTCTTTAAAATCCTATGGAATCCAATATGTGTAGAGGAGAACTTTGGTTGAGTTTCTATTTTATAAAGAAGTCAAACTTTTCATGGTTTATTAAATTAATTTCTTCCAAGCTTCTCGTAAATAATACCAAATAAAATTTGCAAATAATGAAGAGGCTGTCATCAAAGATCCGAGCTACCGGTTTTACTTCTTTTCCAAGTCATATGACTTCTTCTTTCCGTTCTAAATTATTTATTTTCTGTAGAAATTCTTGTTTTTCTAGCCCACCCGCAATTTTTATTTTGACTCATTGGAAAGCAATTAAAATTTTTTTTCTAAATTCTAATTTTTGTTTATTTTTGGCAACATTTTTCACCGTCTACAAATAAAAACAATATAAAATATTTAATTTTATTATATTGAACTTTAAATTCTCAATTTTTTAATTTAAAAAATATTTTTTATTATTACTTAACACATAATAAAAGCTTATGACGTATTAAAAATACTAAAAACAAAACAAAATTTTTTATTTTTAATATATTTAAATATTTTTTAATAAAAAAGTTGTTTACCCTAAACATTTTTTTTGCTTGTTTTAACATTTAAAAAATTCATTAATATAAATTCAATTTTTTTTTTTTTTGTTCTTACATATAAAATCCGGGACTATTTTTATTCTAAAAAGTATCTCGATTTTTTTATATTAATTTATTTTCTTTAAAAATGAAAATGAAATACTTTTTCTTAAAATAAAAGAACAAAAATTCAATCATTTCTTTAAAAATAACAAAAAAATTTATATTTACCAAAAGAATTTAGACACCTTTTTGTTTGATATTTTTCTAAAAAAAAATTCAAAAATTCAAAAAAAATTAAAACTTAAAAATAACAAACAAACGAAAAATTTTTTTAAAAATAAAAATTTTTTTTTTTTTGGCGTTTTTACAAAACAAATTTGAATATGATTTTTGAGTTTTGAAAAAAAAAAAAAGAAAATGTTTTTCTTGAAAAAATACGATGAAACTGTTTTCATATCCGCCGCCGCCGCTGTGTTTTTTTTTAAGAAATCAAAGAATGAAAATATGTGTACCTTATTTTTAATGGCACCTTTCCCATTAATTTATTTCCCAGAAGAAAAAAAAATTTCCTCGTGATTTTATAAATAAACTCATTCATAATATTTTTTTTTTTGAACTAAACATTAAAAAAGAAAGAAAAATGTATTTTTATAAAAATTTATAAGAAATTTTTCATATTTTCTTTCATTAAAAAAATATTTAAATTTTAACAAATTAAACTCGAAATTTTTTTTTCGGGGGTTTTTTTCTTTTTTTTTTAAATTTTGTGGGCGATTTTTAATGAAAATAAATTAAAATAAAAATGTTTTTTTTTGTTTTTTTAAATAAAAGTCATTAAAAAAAATTTATAAGAATGAAATCTTGTTTTTTCACTAATTTTAAAATATAAATAATTCTTGTGAAGAAGTTCTTGGTGGACGACGGAAAAAACTCTACATTGGAGGCGGAAAGACACATATGGAAAATTATATTTTATTTATGCTTCCGTATACTATGTGATTTTTTTTTTATTGGGATAATAAATTTTAAGAATTTTTGTAAAGCTCTGTTAACCTATTTCCAAGAAAACGAAACTAAAACAAAACTTTTTTTCATTCTAGAAAATATATAAAAGTTATATATACTTAGGTCGTAGCGAAAGTTTTTTATATCAATTAAAATCAAGTCGATTTACAAAAGGAATGATTCAGTACGTTTCTGCGAATACCGAAACGGTATGATTGAACCATTTTAGTCCACACATAAATAAACACCGAACTGGGCTATATTTTGGTACGGACTATATTAAACCGAACTGGTTTAGTTCACGTATAAACCTGCTGATTTAGTACATTGTATTGTATTGCATTAGCCCATTATACCTCCACCTAAACAGGTTGGTTGAGAGGCTAAGTCTCTTCCGCGAACCTGTTAGTCTTTCTAATGAAGGTCTGCACCGCAGTTAGGGCCAAATTAGTTAACCTCTCCTTACTCAGGCTGCACGCTCCAAGTGTAGCAAGTCTGGTTCTAGAAAAGGACATTCGCATTCGCATAAAAAATGTTAAGCTGACTCATTTTCTTCCAGACACGCTCCGCATATCGGACTCTCGGCCACCCCTATTTTTCACATGTATGTCCTGTCACAATATCCACAAGGGTTTTACGCTCGAGTTCCATCAACATTCTCGCCCTTCGGTAGTCCGGCACAATCAGTATCATTTGTAGTAGTACATTAAAAAGTAGTCCAAATTTTGATAAATAAGTTTAAATTTTAGTCTGAGCTATTTTTAGTCTTAGCTATTAAATTAATTGAATACTAAATAAGCGATTGAATATCTTTCAAATGAATAAAGCTTTCCTATTTTTAAGAATTCTATTTTAATATTATTTACTATTTTACGATTTTATTATTCATTTCAATATTTTATGTCTTTGAATTGCCATTTAGGAAAATTTAATTTATTACTAAATTACTAACCATGCTGTAAATATAATTTATATTAGTTGAACTGAAAGTTTGCTGGATAGTTTACAATCCCAAACCAAAATCCATGAGCAAAAAAAAAACAGCCAGAACGTGTTGTGGACATTTGTAAAAACCGATGAATGATAGTTTTTCTGTATGGATATGTTCAAAGCATTGTGCAAATCAACATAAAAGTCAATTTATATTATTACTAGTGATTATATGCATGCTCGGTCCGCTTGCTAGTCCCACTGGTGACAAATATATTGCACATTTATTTACTGAAGTGGGAATTTAACATAATGTTTTGTGGCTGTTTTTTGGGCCCTTTAAACGCTTTCGGTTTTGTTGGATAACAGATATATGTACTACAGAGATTCACTTCATAGTAAGACAAAGAATAAAGTAAACTAAAGTAATGTAAAGGATTAAAATTTTGTGACAATTTAGTAAGTGTACTAAATTAATATCTAATCAAAAACAAATATACAATTTTTTTTTGAGATAAATTAGATAGTAAATCAGTTGGAACAAAAATTATTTTTATTTCAATAAAATTTCATTCAAATCTAATTATTTTTTGATTGGAGTTTAGTTAGTTTTGCGTAAACAAAATGTTCATTCTAAAAATATACACTAAATTCACCTGCCACATTAATTTCAATAGGCTATTACTGATATTTCTCAATTTCAATTGTATAATTCAAAAAAACACGAAGAAAAATCATCTTCTGGGGCCGCATACTGGCTCTCTTCTTCATTATTTGTGTTCCGACTATTAATATCTATTTTTATACAACAATTTTCATCATGATTTGAAACATACATGTCGTTTTGATTTTTCTTCTATTTTTCTTCTTTGAAAATTTGTTGATGATGATACACTTATTTCGATGCGCTAGAAAAACACTATAAAGCTAATATAAATTTTTGGTTATAACATCTCGTTTTGCCCTGCCCAGTTTCTATATACTACTTCAAATCTATTTGTTTATTTCTTTCGAAAGATGATATTTTCAAAAATTTTCATTTTATATTTTGTACTCTTATTGGTTATTTTTTGATGAAATTCTCTGCCAAGTTAAAATGAAATGAAAATTCGCATATGCAAATAAGTTTTTATGACACAGGCGTCATACATAACTATTAAGATTTAAATACAATTTTAAATTTTTCTTTTTGACGTGTCTACTATAAATGTTATATACTCATTCAAACATTTTCATTATCCACACAGCCCCACTTGTACACCTTCTCTTATATATATCTTATTGTAATAAGGTCTACTCGATGATTTTTGATCCATCATGATGCCAAATTGAAGAAAAAGCATTTTTAGTGTTGCTTTCGCTTTTACTTTTTACTTTAAGATTTCTTCTGTTGCTGACGTTAAATTTTTGAATTCTAAAAATGTAAATGAAAATGTAATCATCCCAAAAATAGAATCGAAGAAAATTTTACTACTAAATTCTTGCGTAGATACTTTCGAAGTATATTATTTTTTTTTATTTTGTTTTTGGCAAACAAAAATTTTCCTCTTACATTGTCGTAAATTATCATGAAAAGAAAATGTTGTTCATCTCTTTTTTTGTCGATTTTAATAATGTTTATTTATTTTTCTTGGGCTTTTCATCATCATCATTCTTAAAAGAAAATATATATAATACAAGGAAAAAGAAAAAAAACATGGATAATGATTGTAAAAAAAAAACTTGTATTTTTAAACTACACCTCGTACACATTTTTCGTGAAAAACATTTGTAAATTTATTTTTTCCCTTTAAGAATTTCCTTTTTGTATTTTGTATTTTTGCGATATTTAAAAAAGAAAACAAAATTTTCATCTCGTCAAAATATAGAAAATATATATGAAAAGTCTGTGCGCGCTTGACGACGACTCTACAAGAATAAATATTTTACGCATGCGTGACGCGATTAAAATTATATTTGCCGGCAACATTTTCTTTTCAGTGTTAAAAAATAACATTTTATATATTTTATTTGCTATTTTTTTGTATACATTTTTATTCACATATTTTAGTTTATTATATTAAAATATGTATTTTTAGCTTCTATACCGTAAATAGTTTTAACGATAATAATATCGCGCTTTCCAAATGGTTTAAGTCGATTGACAGAGACACTCCTATCGATCTGTTTGTGGTCAAATTTAGGAAAAGATTCGAATGAAATTTGGAATGTAGATAAAGAATCAAAAACAATTATTGAGAAGAAGGATTCGAATCAGTTACGAGTAACGAGGTCGAAGAACTAGATCACTCTGACACGGACTTTAGGGCTATTTATTTGCCGGGTACCCGGATATTAAACGGAAGCTTTTTGGAAATGAAAAAAAGATCTTGTGTATTTAAATTTTATACTTTTTATTCATAAAATAGCATTTAAAAAGTACAATCCCATCTAACATTATCATTTCTAACTGATTGCGTACGTTAGTTAAGAAACTAGAAACTACTGAGAACATTCTTTCACTATATGTTAGGTAGGTTGAATGGTAAGCAAAGACTAGGAAAATTGCTCTGCATGAAGTCCTCCTTTTCTGGAGTTTACTTCAATCAGTTTTAGTTATTTATCTTAGATTGAGAGTTCGGCCACTTGTGGAACAGCCACCTTCAAAGTAAATACTTCACACGGTTCAAAATGGAACATGTTCACCTTTTAGCTCTTTTTTTTTAATTTGATTCTCCTTCGATGTTTTCATCTGCATTTTCTGCTCCATAAAACAATCTTTTAAAAGTCTCTTTTGCTAAGATTAAATTTTATTCAAATCGATTGAGCTATTTTTGAGCTATGGCGGAACAAACATTCAAGAAGAGGTGGAATACAATATGTCTAAAAACAAAATTGTTTTAGGTAGATGTAAAAAAATTTCCAACGGAACTTAACATTTTTGCGTTTGAATTCTTTTGTAGTTCAATCAAAAGAATTCAAATGCAATTACTTCGAAAAATTAATGAAATTTCCGACTACTCGGGTATTTGGTACTTGAAGGAAGGACACACTAGTTGATTGCTTTCAGCTCAAAATCATTATCTTTGAATTGTCTTAAGCAATCTCTTGTTTTGTCTTAGCTATAGAAGCTCGAATAATGTTTTTGCACTATATCTATTTCTTGAAAACATATGGAAATAACGTGATATTTTTAATGGTGAAGCAAATAGAGACCCATTCATTTTTAACACAATCTTCTTCTCGTTTTCTTGAGGATCGTGTCGTTTTACTGATTAAGTTTTTTTTTTATATATTAATTCTTATTTATTTTTAATAATTTCGTGTTTTTATTTATTTTTTTTGCATAATTATTTCAAAAGAAAAAGAAAAACGGAAAGCAGACCGAATAGTACAGTGTCTGCAGAATGTGTTTGGCAAAACCATTTTCGATATGCTAGAATTTTTTGATTTGTTTCGGACTGTTGTAAGTTTTCTTCTTTTTTTCTATACTATTATGCCAATTTAAATTATGCAGACATGTCTATGGATAATTTGGAACAATTTTTGGCAAGAGTTTTAACTAAAATAATGAGATAATTAGAATGTTTTAAAAAGGAATGTATGCTTTTAAGTTTTTGTTTATATTTAAAAATAATTTACTTTGTTCTAAGTAAAACGATATTAAGATATATTTTTTATGATTTTATAAAGTTATCGGAAATAAATGAACTTACATGGAATTGGGCTAGTCTAGAATTTGTCTATAATTAATTATGTATGTCGTCTATTTGATGGAATCCAATTTCTGGTTTTGATTAACACTGAGGGAACTATCATATTTAGTTACACTTAAAGCAAAGACCTTAGGCTGAAAATATATGCTCGATACATGCTTTGAAAGTTTGAAATACCATTATTTTCAAGAATTATAAACCGCATAGGTAAATAAGGCAATTGCCAAGAAAAGAACATCCCATTTTAGGGGTATCAATTCTGCAAAGTAGTTTGTACTACCTAGTGCATTTCCAGGAAGAACTAAAACTTTGTGTAATATGCCCATTTTTCAATTAGAAAAACATCAGTTTTGCTACAAAATGATTTCTAATATCAGCCCTGTGTCTATGACGGACGGATACCAGGTGCGAAATCTCTGGGTAGCTTAACCAAATAATACAGAATTATGGCCTGTAAATTTTTTTAATAAAGAAAATAGGGACCTGAAGTACATAAATTGCTTAGAAGTGCATGCAATCATGACTCGCTACTGTTTGTAAGAATAGTTATAATAGTTAATAAAAATAATTAATCTATCATACACTCAGAAATGTGTAAAGTTATTGACTAGTTGTGACCACTGGATTTTAATTCTCACAACTGAATTTTCGGTTTTCACAACAAAAAATTCAGTTATCGCAACCAAAAATTCAGTTTTCACAACTAGCCAATAATTTTCTGTGATTAGGACGGTTTTATTTCAATACTGTCTAGTTAAGTTGTAAATATGTAATCATAAAGAATTTATAGTATCATAAATACCTGAAAAAAATAAGCGATCTTTTCTAATAACCCTTCTATCTCTTATAGCCCGATGAATGTTAAAAATATCTTTTGCCCTATACCCCAAGATCAGACCTCATTTTCTATTCTTTTGTATCTAATAAATAAAATAATATAATTCCTGTCGGATAATCAATATTCATTCAAATTAATATCCATTAACATTTTTGTTATCTTTTTCTGTTGAAAAAATATTTCATATATTTTAATGTTCTCTAAATAAACATCAATGGATTATAATGACCTGTTTTATTTAACACAAAGTTATGTAGATTAATCCATCAATCAAATAAAATATGACAGGAGTGACCAGTGGATTTTTGAATTTTCTTCTTTTTCTTTTTTGAAATATTATAATATCCAAAAGTGTTACCTATACAATTTATCGCCTAACTTACATGTCCAAAATCGAAATCATTAAGGTGTTGTTCTAGTCCATTAACAATTTGATTTATTTGGTATAACAGTAACAATTCTCTGATTCATTGAGATTGCATGAATTCAGGTCAGATACCTTACTTTTTTCTTTCCTCGCAATAGTCTTTACGAATTGTTTGTTTCCAAGCGATAGTTTTTATTTTGGGCTTCTAAAAAACCAAAAATAATTGATGCCCAATCTAAAATACAACTCAGGTCATCATTCTAATTTGGTTAATGTTTATATTCTTTAGTTCTAAAAGTAAAAATAAAAATACAATCAGAAACAAGTAATCAAAATGTACTTTAATTGGAAATAACAACTGACTGGGATATAATTTCCTCCTGTTTTTTTTTTCTATTTGATTGTGTTCTTTCTATATATTGACCGATTTTGTGAAACTTAAATAATCAAAATAATTTACTATGTTACAAAAATAAAACTATATTATAGAATATTATAATAGCTTATAGTAGGAGGTAATTTATTGCTATTAGTTTTTATAGGCGACTCTCTTATATGGTTTTTTCATGGAACCTAGACTATCGATGACCATCTTGATTGTTTTTGATATTGCAAATAAAGTGTGGTTAATGTGCGTGTAGACTATCTGATAAGACGCAACAAGAAATGAAATATAACATTTATGTTTTGATATATTTTTTCGTATTCTTTGTACAACTATAGTATATAAATACAAGGTGTTTCAGGAGAATTGTTAAATTATCAAATTTAATTTCATTATTCCCTATTTTTTGTCACTCCATTTGTAACACATCGAAATAATCATCGTAGAAAGGTTTTCAGGGTATGGTTGCGTCGAGCATCAATAGTTATATCGATTTATGCATGTCCATCCGTCCGTCCATCCGTATACAAGATAACTCAAGATAAACAATATATTGTCCATTTTTGTCGATGTGCTTTTGACATTTTATTGGTAGGGAAAGTATTCCATCACTACAGAACTTCTGGGTTTTCTAAACGGAAAATCAAGACAAACTATTTTCACAGGTTTCTCTTTTGAACTGAAATGTACACTATTAAAAGAGTTGTGTAGAGAGTGAAACAAATGATTGTATGATGGTATAAAATCGGAATTAGAAGTTGGATGTATCAAAAATTCCTAGCCAAACTTTCAATTTTTGTGATCAAAATTTATTTCCTTGAATTTTCCTCAATTCGGTTCTCTCATCACCGAACATTTCCGTATTATTTTTTATAGTAATTCTTAAAACGACCTAAAAGGCAAAATAAAATCCATTTGTTCCATCATTCTCTTCAGAAGTTTGAAGATCCTATAACTAGATCGTTAGTCTTTCTTGCCTCTCTATCAGCTCATGACCAAAAGAAGTTGATTTTTATAATCTATTATTTATCTGTCTTACTCTGTACTATGTTTACATGTTAATAACAAAAATATAATTATGCTTTTTTCAATATAAAGAGCGGTATATGAATCCTTTTTATATAATATTATGGGTGAAATATCGATTGTGAAATTCTATATGAAAATTCGAATTTTGCATAAAAAAGAAAATAATCAATAAATTCAATTAATATTTGGTATATTTTTCTTAAAATCTTAAAATAAGTTAAATATTAATTTAAATATTTGTATTAATTTTACTCCTTTTTTTTATTTTACAGATTTTCAAATTATTGGATAAATAAAAAGCAAAAAGAAAAATAAGGTAAATATTCCATTTTTAAAAAATCTATTTTTACAAATATTTGAATAAAATATGTTTTTTGTTTTAATACAGTTTTTTTTTGTTAACAAGAAAATATGAATTTCTTTAAGGGTTTTTCTTTATTTTAAAATCCCACTTCTTATTTCGTGTTCTATTCAAAATGATTATTTTCTTATTTTTGTTTCAATCTTGATAAAATACAAATAACCGAAAACAAAAATTAATTCTATTTCATTAGAATTTGTAGGCAAAAAAAGAAAAACAAAGAAAAGAAAAAAATGTTGTCATTTAAAAAGGAAAAAAAAAAATTATGTTACCAAGGTAAATTTACATAATTTCTTTCTATTTTTGGGTAAAAGAAGGTTTACTCTAAAATATTTACTGAGGAAATTTTGCGTTAATATCCTAATCCCATTCCTGTAATAAACTCAATTTTAGTCCTAAATTTTTTTTTTTGGTTTTCGTCTTTTCTTTGGAACGAAAGTGACAAGAAAAACTTAGAAAAGGTCCTGAACATTTTTCGCATAATTAATTTTTGAACATCTGTCAGAGAATTTACCTTGTGGTACTATTATAATAAAATAAAAATAAAAATTAGATTTTTTTTATAAGACAATATGGAAAATATAGCATCTTTGAAGTGTTGATAGAAAGAATAATGTACACCACATTGTCAAAGCTTCGATATTGCGGTCTGAGTTTGAATATGTGGGTTTAACCTATATTCTGACGTTTATACAAATAAACCAAAACATTGCGATTTAGTATATTTTTACTAGGCAGAACCACTTCGATTTAATGATATCTTTTTTTTTTATAGAAAACTGAAAAAAGAATCCTTCAGAATCTTATAAATTTTCAACTAACACGTCAATTATGTTACATATTCAAAATATCTCATGAAAATGGAAAATGTTCTATAGCACATACATATATAACCAGTACCAAGGAAATATAACAAAACATAAGAAGAAGTGATTCCCAAAGCATACATTTTTTCAAATTTTTTCACAGAACCAAGACAACAGACCTCGATGACAGAATCCTAGAATTATCATCAAGAAATTAAATTGAAAGTATTCTTTAAATTCATTTCACGTATGAGATAAGTGGTGGTCTGAGAATATTAAAAGCTGTTACATACGATCAAACGTTACGTACGGTTTGATATGTCAAGGCAAGCCTAAAGCAAAAGTTTGTTTGTAAATTTTGTCTACACACGATCAAAGTTTTCTTCAGTTTTATTTGTACCATTATTGATCAGTTCTTATAAAAATTTAGAAAAGGACCGATTGTTTAGTATAATTTAGAAAACGGTGATCAGTCTTACTTGACAAATATTACTTGTACGCGATAGGTTCTTGCGTAATTCCATTATACTTGTACCAGAATTTCCTTTAGTCTGGAGTTAAGTTTATGTCCCACACGATGTATGTATCAAATCAAGCCTGATTGCACCAAGTCGTGAGTAATGCTTGACCGTGTCTGACAACTTAAAGAAATTGTTTTAAATAATTTTTGAGTACATATTTAAATGTGATTTAAGATTTTAGCCCTTCACAATTTCCTAACTACCATTTTCAATGAATTTTAATTTGATTTTGAAGAAAATCATTGGCTTAGAGAAGGAAACTACTTCTTGGTTAGTCTTGTTAGTCCTATATTCTTTCCTAGTATACAAAATTAAAAATTTATATTTAAATAATTATTTTTTAATGGATTTTTTCTTATCAATTCTATTGAAACCTTCTAAAAAAGGGAATGAAAACGAATTTTCTTGAAATTTCAACTTCAAAGTTTATTCATCATAATTTTCCAAAAAAAAAATAATGTAAAGTGGAAATAAACTTGTGGAAATATAAAAGTATAAAAAAAAATAATTCGAAGAAAAACGAAAACCACGAAACCTGACATTTTATCCGCAGAAAATGTTCAGCTGTCATAGCATCAAAAAAAGTAGGTGGTTAACATGACAGCACCCATTCTTTTGATTGTTCCCGGATTGTGAGAGTTGAATTTATTTTGACAATTGAAAGAAAAAAACAGCAAAAATAAAACCACCCTTAAAATCCATAAATATATATATATATATACTGAAGGTCACACGTGGAAATATATTATATGTACTTAATAAAAGAAAATTTTTTTCGTTTTTGGTTTTATTTCATTGAAATGATTTTCTTTTTACTAAATTCAGACAGTCAGTCACCTCACCACCTTTTCATGAACATATAAATACAAAATAAATATTAAAAATATGATTTCTTTCCTATTAAATTAATGAAAAGAAAATTTCAATTGAAATAATGAAAATGTTTGTTAAGGGTTTATGGGACAGTTGTCTAACGAACGACAATTAATGTAATAGGTCACAACAGAATATGGACAGTAATATGTAATATATTGCTGGTTGTGTAATTTTTGTGAAAGTTATTTGACAGTGTTGTAATCTGAAAGATTTCGGTGCTTAGAACCAAAATTACTGGCGGTTGAGAAGTTACGAATTCAAATCTGGGCTTCGGTAATTTTTTACATTTTTTTTTTGGTTATCTACAACTTCGTAGATCCATCCTTTTTATGAAATATGCATCATGCACAATCATTTTTATAAAACAGTGTATACTTGAAAATTGATTATATATACAAGTATATACTTAGACCAAAAATCAGACTCCTACGCTACTGTTCTTAAAGAAATTTAAACACTTGTTGGGGGAAAACAAATAGAAATGAAAATGACTGGCAAAAAAAAAACGGAATAATAAATTTTATAAAGCTTTTCATTCTATAGAAAACCATCATACAAAAGAAAAGCTTTCTTTATTAGTTTATTTACTCGGAAAAGACCCTTTCTTTCTTTTCCAAAAAAAAAATAATAGAAACGACCACAAGCATTTTGTTATATATAATAACTTAAAATTTGCCGTATTTATCCTTAGTTCCTTTATATTTGTACTCTTGGAAACAATTTGAATTTGAATAATATATACCGTCTTCTGATAAACACAAGCAGTAGTATTTAAGTAACTATGTTTTATGGTTATATGTTTACTCTATTCTCTTTTGTAAATACTCATTTTTAGTAAACAACTTTCAATATTAGAAATAGTTTAACTAAATGTAAATATCTATTATTTTCATTTAGTTTTTAATTAAAATTTAAATAAAAAACAAATATTTTTGTAAGTGATATAAATATAGTATACTTTTAGGAGGTGAGAACAATTAAAAGCTTTAAAAAAACATAAAATTCATTCTAATATTGTGTATTTTACTACATTATATAAATATTTTCTTACTCAAATATTTAAAAGTTAAAAATCGCTGCTTAATAATAGAGAAATATCCTTTAAAAATGTTTGCTCAGTTGAAAATTAGTAATAACAAGCTCTTTTGTACAAAAATATTTTTGGTGCAATTTTTCATCCCGCTATCCAACCCGGCGTTCAGATTTTAATGGAAGTAAAAATTTAGTGATGAAAATTTCTATGTATTTGTGTAATACAATAAGAACACAATTTTCCATCAGAGAATAAAAGGAAAACCCTGAAAATTTATCCAGCTAAGAAAATATATATACTAATATAGATGAGAAAAGCTTTTCCTTCTAGTTGTGTATTATAATATTCAAGGGAATGGATATTGATTTTATAATTCGGTTTTGGTTCTGTGTATTGTGGTTTTATATTCGGAAAATGTTCGTGCCTGTTTTTTTTTTTGGGGGAAAATAAAATTTCATTCATATAATTTTCATAGAAAATGTGTGTTGAGACACACACAAAAAATATATTACGTTCGCGGAAAAACCTTTATATAGGAATGAATGAGAGATAATTATACAGTTTTTTTTTTTTGAAAATTTTGCGAAAGTCTTCTTCAAAACTTAATAAATGAATTTAAAAAGCACAAAGTTTTTTATATGATATCCTGAAGAAAAATTTCCCGTTTTCAATTTTTAAAAATTTAAGTAATTAATGAGAGTTTAAAGTGGACTTGTTTAAAGTTTTCTTGTTGTGAATCAATGCTAAAATCGTTATACGATTATGTAGTCGTATATATCCTAGTCTGAAGGTTAATTTCAAGAGTATGTACTAATTAAGTTTATGATCTCAATTTTAATAAAATTTTTATTAATATTTATTATTAATATATTAAAAATTATTTATATATCTGAAACGAGAAAAATTGCATAGTAATAATATATTAATATACTGACGTCGATTCTCGTTTAAGATAAGATAATTTTGCGATTGATTAAGCATATTTTTTAATACTTCTAAAAGAAGAACAAAAAAAACAAGAACACTTATAGATGAAAATCAATAATTTTGATATTATTATAATCCAGGCAAAAAAAATAAAGCTTGAATTTTATTGCAAGAGCCTTTTTTTTATGGTCTCATAAAATAAAAATAATTCAAAAAATATACCCAAAAATGAACACGAAAAATATGAAATATTATTTTTTATCTAAATATTATCGGAAACCTTCACAAAAATTTAGTGATTTCACCATTTTTAGATTCTTTAAGTAAGGATGAGTACTTTTTTTTTTGGGTACATAACAAACAATATCCAGCAATCATAAAACCATCCTTTTATCAATGACTATATAGAGTATTAATACAGAAAAAAGCTTCCATCAAATATTGTATTGATGGTATGAAATTGCGTTTTTCTCTTTTCAAGCTTTTTTTTCAAATCAGAAAAGAAAATTGCGTTGTACAGATGAGCCCCAAAAAAAGGGGTTTTTTGTTTCCTTTCTATATAACTATAACTATATATATATATATGCTTAAAAAAATAGAAGTAAAAGGAACCACAATACAAAATACTAAAGTATAGTGGAATGCCATCTCTAAAATGTATACGATCGTAACCATTTCACTATGGTTGACTGGTTTGGTTTACACATAAAAGCACGTACGTAAAAAAAAAGAAAAAGGAAAATCATTCTCTTACTACCAATTCATTCAAAATCCGATGAAAAGTTGTATAGAACGAAATTCTATAGTATTTTTCGGTTTATATACTTTTATGGGGGAAAAAACCAAAGATATACGGGAAAAATATAGTATATAGTAGATTTTTTTCGGTATAGTCGTCAACATTAATGAAACACAAGAAATTTTTTCTTATGCAGAATTTTCATTTGGGCTTTGACTATTCAGAAACATAGAAAAATCGTACTTATAGAGTTGTATCCCATCATGAATTTTATAATATCTCGTAAGATACGACGAGTTCGGTAAAAACTTATTGACGTAATTTATTCTGCACTCAATTTTATCATACAACACAAATTCCGAACGATCAAAGTTCGCGATTAATTGATAAAATGTTATTAATCAAACTGAATCACATTGAATTGTAGATTTTTATTCATTTCATTAAATCCAGCTTTAAGAAAGAAAAAAACGCGACAGAAAACAATTGTAATTACTATATTTATAATCTTATGACTAGAAAAATCAATAACACAATATATATCGATTATTTTGTCGTATTTTTATATTTCAATTTGTTTATTATTTAACGCTTTGTTCTTGATCTTGAGAAAATATATGATATGAATGAATTATTTAAATAATTTTTTTTGTTTAACATTTATTAAAGCTTTAAAGAAACCAATATAATCGTTTTTTTTTTCTATATCGCAATAGCTTTCGCACCCCTTACTCGCTTAATTATTCTCTAAAAATAAAATCATAATTTTTCATTCTAAAATGAAAAAAAAAATACTGCACAGCACCCATCTACTAGATTTCCAGTGAAATATTTACACTATTACTGTAGAATATAATCCTGAACCCACATTGAAAATCAAAAAGCTTTCCGGCATATTATGTACGTGTTTATATACATATATGTTATTCTCCTGCTGTCTATTTGAAATAAAATTCGTGTGGGGTCAACCTTCTTTTTATTCAATGTTCCCTGTTTTTTTTTTATCAAAGTCCTTTATAAGTTACTATAGCAATACTCGCATACAAAAACAGAACATGTACAGAAATACGACTAAATTGGCTCCGATCATGACGCACATTGGCTTCCTTTTTTCTTTCATCTGAAAATGAAGAACATTTCTAAAGTATAAAAATACAAGAATACATAAAATAAACATAATAATATGTTTCTTTATATGTCTTCCTTTTTTTTTTTATACTGAATAGTCAACAAGGACGAAGAAAATCAGACTCTTTTCATGTATACTAAAATTTGTAATTTCTTTTTTTTTTTTTATCTTATATACTTATTTTAAAAAAATATGTTTATGTATTCAATTTGAGTAGCTTTTTTGGTCCCTTTTTTTTGGGAAAACATGGAAACCTTGCGTATTTTACGAATAAGGATTATATAGAAAGTTTTCTCAATGAAATATTTGTATCTCTTTTTATCCCTTTTTTCCTTTATATATATAAATTATGTGTTCGTGTTACCAGATAAGTACTAAAAATGTTTAGTATAAATGGAATCAGATCCTTAGAGATATTGTTTTTTGAAAAGATATTCGTTTTGCACTAATTTGATTTTTCTTAACTACAAAAAAATGGTCTAGTAATAGTGTCCAATAGATTTCTTTTCAAATGTATTAGCTTAGGCATAGATAGAACAAAGTCTTAGGTGTTGTTTTAAGGTCCTTTTCTTGTTATACTAAAAGTTATGTAGTATACTCATTTATTAAAAACAAGAAATTAGCGATTATTTGCATACTTGTGACTGTCAAATGATGGAGCTTGTGTGGTTTTTATTGCTAGAAATCTATTTGTGCTAATTATGCATTTTTTTCATTCGCTTCTTTTATTCATATTTATTTTTAAAAACTTTTACTATGTTTAATTTAATTCAACGTAGTAAAACCTTGACGTTGACCTAAAATTTTGATATAAATTATGCCTACCTAAGCTTTTTCCAAATATATTCAAAAATATTTAGGTATCGGAAACCCAAATATTACCATATTATATGTGAATCGCAGTTCTACATTAATTACTAATTTTTATTTATCACAAATGATCAGGAGTGAACCGTACTAGGCGGTTGCAATTAAGTCTATCTTAAATCATACGTTCGTCGTCCGTCAGCACCTTCCTTTAGGGGCAGAACATACCTGTGATCCTGGCTATTTGTATGAAATGGGTTTTTTATTCATGAAATATAACCAATACCTGCTTATGTAGAATTTCGTCTTTCTATTGTACAATATTGAATTTATCCAACTTGTTTGTAGGTCTATTTATGTATTAAATATAAAGTTGAGGCTATGTTTCGAATTTATGTATATTATGCATATGCTTTTTCAATTCTAAAGCAACAATAACTAAACCAAATATTGCTAGGTCGATATAGAGTTTAGGTAGCCAATATAAATATACTAATTTAAAGGTTCTTTATCTGTGCTATTGCCTAAATTTATTAGCCGTATATATACAAACTTTCTATCTACATTTCGAAAACGGTCCTCAATCAAAAATTCATCGAAGATCTCTCCAATTTTCATTGGTCTTCAGATTTCCAAAAATAAAACAAAATTTCTATCAATTCTCATAATTTAACATAATTTAATATATTTTTATCGTACATAATCTGTTACGGCATTTATTTTCGGTATTTGATATTGATATTGATATTTTTCAGGATCAGGATGGTATTTTTTTTAATAAATATTTTATATTTTGAAGACGTAAATTTCTAAAAATTTATACAACTGCAAAAATTCCTAAATATCAAATCATATTATATAATCACTTTGAAGACATATATATAAATATTTTTTTTTGTTAACCAAATAATATATAAAATATTTAAATCAATTTATATAAGACACATTCTCTTCATTCTCATATAATACTCATATTACTAATCGAAGTCTATAAATTAAATCATTCATATCGATTGATAATCATTACAAATCAATAAGTTTACTCATTCTTAAGTAATTTGCAATCATGGCCAAATAAATAAAATGTGTAATTTCATATATATATTTTTCTCTGAAAATACAATTTTAAATCGAATGTAGAAAACTCCACCTACACATCTGTATTTCTTTTTATATATTAAATAAATCTATTTTATATTAAGTCCATCAATTCTAATGTAGTTTTTTATTTATTTTTATTTTTCACTTATCAAAAATACTTATATAGATGAAATGTATAAACAACCTAAAATATTTTAGGAAATATATACGAGGTGATCTCAAAAAGTTCTCAATTCTGAATATATATCGTTTCCAAGTTACGTTCCTGCTACTTATTCACATATCGCCACTAGTAGCAGAAACCTGACAGCGACCAAAAATCCTAGCTGGGTTTTTACTTTAAAAATGTAGTCGTAAAAATTTTAAAAGTAAGTTTTAAATGTTCCAACTTGAGCTTTTTAGTTATACTTCAGTTGAAATGTTTCTGAATGTATTCAAGTTTATGGTTTTAAAGGAATATGTGCTTTATAATATATACTTTTTGATCTCATTGTCAATTTAATGCCTTTTTATAATATTTTTCGTTTCGTAGAAAACCACGCTACCGTCGAAACCATTTTATAGTACTATAATCAAAGAAGTAAATTTCCAAAAATTCTTTGATAAAGAGAAGATGTGGAAAGTTCGAAATAGCTTTTATTTAATATAAGTAATTTACATTGGGTCTTATGACAATAGCTTTAAGCTCGTTAAAGTTTCTTCTGTAAGATATAATGTAATTTACTCATGTTAACTGAAAGCTTTTTAGTATTTTACATATCTTTACTAATTTATATCTTTCGTTTATTTTATCTAATGATTCTGATATTTTCGCAATTTTCTACTATCCAACCCCTAGTTTCAGACGGTAATGACTTTAATGAATAATCCTAGTGTCATGTCTCTAATTCATAGTAAGTAAATATTTGGTATCAACGAAAGCAGATTATCATGTTAGTCGTAATACGTATGTAGGAGTAAAAGAAGTAATACACGAATAAGTTGTACAAAAGTAGTGGAGAATCTGAATTGCTTGAAGAAGTGGAATCGTTGACTTAGTGAGAAAGCCAATTTAGTAGTAAACCAAGGATGCCTGAGTTCGAACCCAAGCGGTGACGATTTCACATTTTTCAGTTTCCCACATGTATATAAAAATGATAAACTACATTTATCTCACACACCAATAAAAAACTTAAAAAAAAGGTATGTCAAAGTAGTATAAAGTATAGCAGAAACTTTTTGAATACACCTCTTATAATTATTCTAGTAAGAATTTTACTTACTAGGATTTAAAAATGATGCTACCAACTTTTTAGTCTTCACAAGTCCCATTCAATCAATATTTATATACCATTTAAGTTGTTTCTATGCCAATACCTACGACTAGACATTAGAAAAAAAATCATGTTACAGCCGTGTCAGTTACTAGCAGTCATTCGTAAATTAAACCATTGGCGAACACATATTATGTTTGTACATACCTGAAAAAACATAATACCTTATATGAATAGAAATTTTTGTGTTTCAACGTAAAACTCTTCCATTTATAACGAATACTATATATCTCTTATTTAAGCTATGTCAGCTGGAATTAATGTTTATTTTTTTTTTTCTGTGTTTTTTTTGGTTTAATGGAATCTCACCTTCAAAAATATTGTACAAATATTAATATTATTTTTGTTTTACTATATACTATCATCATCAATATAATCCCCCACCTTCCCAATTGTGTGTGGGCCGTGAAATATAAAACATGACAAAAACATCAACAACAGTAGTATAACAAAATCGTCGAAATATGTACATAAAAAAAAAAAACAAGAAAAGAAAACTTTTTATTATGGAATCCAGCTGGGCCGCTTATACTATATCCAAAAATAATTTCATTTTAGTCCAGTCACTAGGAGCTCCGTTTTTTTCATGCTCTTCTTCTTTATTATTTTCACCTCTACCTCCCACTTTTTTTTATGGAAAACAATATATGAAGAGAAAACATATGATAATAATATGTTCTGTAGTAGTAGTAATTGTAAAAGCCTAATATAATAAAAATATATCTTGTAGAAAGAAAAATATCATATGGATTTCGGTAACTTATTTTCTATAGTATATCCTATGGTAGATATTACCGCAGGGTATATTAGTTTTGTCACTAGATTGGTTAACGATCTCATGGCAATAGAGAATCAAAAGTTTTATAGATTTATGCATATCCACCCGTCCGTCTGCAGCTACATGATAACTCAAAAACGTATTGTCTCATTTTTATGAAATTTTCGATATAGCTTTATAATTTCTTAACTCTATTTTGTATTAAATATCAGCTTAATCGACGTAGAGGCAATGAAGTTATAAAGCAAAAACCAGATTGACCACAAAGTTTTGTCGTTTTTTGTTTTGTTTTTCCTTTTTAATTGGAAAATTTGCTATAACGACCTAGGTTATCTATAAATTAGAGCAAATGCTAAGAGGAAACAAAGTTACGCAGCAAAAACTTAAAAATAATATTAGTTCTGGCTGTTTTGTTCACAGAGTTTATAACGATAATGACATTACCTACGAGTTACCTACGAGTCCCATTTCTACAATAGAATATCAAAAAATCAGCTATATTACGATTTTAAGTTTCTATATATGTTTTTTTTTTTTGGATAAATTGGAGACAAGTTTGTGTAAGAAGAAATCTTTTATATAATATGGAATTCTTTCCTTTAGATGTTTTGTTCATATACCTATTTCTCTTCTTAATATGCGAAAGAAGGTGTATATTTACCCGGCATGGGAAAATAAAGAAAAATATGTATATCAGAACATTTTTATTTTGAGAAAATACTGCAGAGAATGAGATCGTGCTTATTACGCTATTGTAATCTTTGCATGACAACAAAACATTCACATTTATAAGTTCAGTGGTTCTCAAATTTTTTCAATTGATTCGCAGCGCCCTTTTTGAACTAAAGTTTTCCCATAGCGGCCTTCCCTAAGTCAAACTTATCATACATAAGAGATAAAAATAAATAAAACATTTATAATACCGGAAAAATTCGTAATGGACATATAATCAACAAGTCAAACAACTGCATTTCATTGAATAAATTCATTCTTTATTATTTATTCAAAAAGCTTTTGCAATATTCCACAGAACTCCTGAAACGCGGTGCATACTTTGGGAACCACTGCTGCTATACTATCTCGCGGTATTAACAAAAAAGCTATTTTTTCTCGTTTCTCACCCCTTTGTGAATATATTATAGTATACAATAAACACGAACGTTTCTATAGTATTATAAAATATCGATATGTATAGTAACCATCGGATATAATAACTCCCATTCATACGTTTCTTCTTCTTCTTCTTGTTTTTATATGGATTTTCCATCCATCCTCCTCTAGCTGAGGGTGTTTTTCTTTTCAAGTTCCTTACCATCCATACCGAAAATTCTAGTATGGTAAGGACGTTATCGAAACAACAAGGATATACAAACTCAAAGGACATTACGATATTATGTATAACAGTAAAATGTTTTTTTTTTCGTGGTATAAACATACTATACTATAGACTTCAACCTAACCTACTTCAATTTATTCTTGAAGAGGATGATAATCTGGATGATTTTATTATATTTCGTGTATAGTAGTACCGACTAGTATGTCCGGAATATACGAGTATATAATACGTTTTCAGTGAAAGAGAAGGTAGGTGTTTATACTTCCATAGTAGAGAATTATCTTTATATATGCGGCGAATATACATACATACACCTTTATGGGTAGATGGTGGCTTATGAACATGCTGTTATCGACTATACTATGCAAGCTTGCAAAATATATATTTATTATTATTATTATTTTTTTTTTTTGTACAAACAAGCAGCAGCTTTCATTCAAACTTTGCACCATTGATTGTATTTGTACATTTAACATTGCGCATGGTTCCATATATTTTAATGTACATACTATATAAATCCCCAAGTAGGTATTGTTCTGATATTTTCAAAAGTATCTGGTTTCTTCCATAATCACAACCCCATTCTGTCGATTAGATCAGGGATGAGTGAAATTTTAAAGTTACTCTATGTGTATTTATATAATGTTATGACTTTAATAATGGGGCTTTTCTTTTGTAAAATACTTCATTGATATCTGAACTTGTATTAGTATAGCTTAATTTCCAATTTTTCATTTTCCACTCTTATATAGAAAAGGAATCAGATTTTCATAGTTGATATGAAATTTCCCTGTATGCCTGTTACATATTTACTTCTTCGGAAATAAAAACTTGTGCATGCGTCTTATACAATATACTTTTCTGTATGAAAAAATACTGCATTTGTATGTGTTCTATGTAAAATTTCACATATTTACACAAAAAATTTGTTAAATATACAAAGTTGTGTATCTAAAAAAAAATAAAAAAAAAAAACAAGCAAAACTTGAAAAAAGCTCGTGTAAAAGGCTTGTATCCATCGTCAATTGCAGTTTTTCACTGGATTTTCAATCGAAATGTTCGTTTCGTTTGATATCGTAGAAAATAGACTAAAATATTTGTAATTAATGAAAAGCTTTTCGATTATTTCTGGTTGTTTTTTTTTTTGTTTTTTTTTCTAATTAGTAATTTTTAACGTAGATTAGTTTTTATTTTTATTTTTTTTAAAAAATAAATTAAATTATATTAAAAAAAAAATAAGTATTTAATTTACGTGATAAAGCTTTTTGCGTGACTTGTTTTGGAAATTTTTTTTTTTTTTAGAAAAACAAAAAAAGCTTGATAAAAACATAAATTTTTAGAAGAAAAAAATATATATATATGTATATAAAAAATTAAAGTGCAAAATAGTGAACTTAATTTTTGTATAACAAAAAAAAAATCATATGAACTTAAACTCCCATCGCCTCCCCAATAAAGAAAAAGCACATAAAACTTTCGTTCAAGGTCATTTGGATAATATAGCTGTTTAAATATTTTATAAATGTATTTAAAAAAGTGATGTTATATATTTAAAAAAAAAAAGAAAGAAAAAAAAAACGTTTTTTTAGATGTTAAAATATTCTCCAAAAAAGAGTAAAAAAAAATAAAATGATGTTAATATGTGTTCATTTGTATGCTCGTAAAGTTCAAGTTTAAAAATTCAAGTTATTTTCTTTTTTAGTAGATTTTTAGAAAAGCAAAAAAAATGAAAAAAAATACAAAAAAAGCTAAACAAGGAATTTAAAAGCTTTTATTTTTTTTTTCTTTTAATTAGTTAAAAAATATAATATATAATTATTAAAACAAGAAAAATGATTATATTAAAGTGTATTTACGTGATAAATTAGTGTTTTTAAGTAAAAAATAGAGTTTATATATATAATTTAAAAAGATTTTTAATTTCTTTGTTGTTTTATATTATTATTAAATAAAAAAAAACTAATCAAATATTTATCAAACGAATTGATTTTTCATAAAAGTCGTCCCAGAGTAAAAACAAAAATCATGTGATATATTCATGTGAGTTGAATTTTTTAAGTTTAATTTTTTATTTTGTGTTTTATTTTAGTACTAAAAAAAAAGAAAAGATTAATAATATTATTAAAATTACAAAAAAAAAGAAAATTTTCTTTTTTATAATTAATAATTTTCATATGAAAATCTCTTATATAAAATTTTGTTGCTCCTTTTATCGACTTCATATGCTTTTTACATGCGATTTGCATGAACTATATTAAATATAGGAGATATATAGTATGTACAAGTATGTAGTTATCATCAATGCATACACGTTTGTATATTTTCATGTGTTTGTATTTTATGTAGTATACATAAATATCCTTTCTATTTAAATCATGAAAGTGAAAAGGATCTTCCTCTAACTCTACAATAGATTTCTTGAAAAGTTTTCATAGCAAAATAAAAGTAGTTCAATGTTTGTATCATTCTACTTTTTCTGGGGGGTTTCAGAATAACCGCATTCCGGGTATTATTTCCTGACAATAAAATAAGAAAAATTTGTACAGGAATTTTTTTTTTTTTGATATAGGGGTTTTCTTACCAAAAGTTCCGAATTTCCGAATTAAGAGAGACAATTTTTTGTTTATTTACTTTAAAAAAAGAAAATCTTTAGAAAATTCTAAATGACATAATAACTGAAAAAAAATGTAAAATTATTAGTACAGTCGAATCTCAGTTGTTGAGAACTTTAAAAATCTTTTTCTCTCATACAAAATTCTTTAGGGTGTATTCAAAACAAAAGATGTCTTAACTTTATCATAAAAATTTTATATAGTTCAAACAATTTTATGAGACTTCAGAAATTTAGAGTTAAATTAGTATTTGCTCCTTAAAACTAGATAATAGAATAAAACTTAAAAACTAAACAACTGACTTACAATTATTAAACTTTTAAATAAAATTCGATTTCAACAATAAATTGTAATTTGAATTTTTTGATAATTTGAAATAATTTTCATAAGATTTGACTTATTGTTCTCTGCCAATTTTGGGAAGGAATCATGAAATTCAGTTCCACCGGCTGCGCCAAATTTTTGTTTTAGGCAAAATAAAACTGCTTGAGTTTCTAAAATTATTGATCTAAGTATAAATTGGCATATTTAGTTTTGTTAGATTTGTAATCTATAAAATCGAACATTAACTAATGCGCTTACATTTCATCTACAGTCTGGCTTTATTTTATGTAATCCAACATAGTTCGACTGTTATTCATGAAAATGTAGGTATAATGGCAATCAGCCCTGGTTAATATTTATTTATACAATCGGTACTGCACTGTTTTCATACGAATTTTGCATTTTTTTTAAATTGTTTGAAAAGAAAGTTATTTCTTTCTCTTTTTTGCATGTTTTTGGATAACTTTTTGAATGATCTCCAATTTTGTTCAATTTTTCCGAATAAAAATATTATGGAAAAATTTTAATAATTTTAAATTGAATTTCATTCAAACAAATGAACCAAAAATTTAATAAACAAAAGTTGATTTTTAATGCAAATTTAATTAAAAAGTACAGATTTTTTTTGGCTTTGTAATAAATGTATGTATTTCAAAATTATGCAGCACAAGGATATATAAGTATTTATTTCAAAAAAAAAAAAAAATAATAATAATATTTCAAACATTTTGAATAATTAAAATAAAATGCTTGTGGCAAATTTCACGTCATATTGTTAAATAAATATTTGCCATTAAAAACAAAACCCAACAAATAAAGAAAAACCATAACGACATAGTATCCGAAACATGTTACTTCTAAAAATCGCATATTATTAAATATTTGTCGATTGGCAAAAAAAGCCTTATTCAAAAAAAAAAAGTAATAATCAACTTCATCATAAAAATTCATCACATTTGAAAATTTAAAAATTTTTGCACAACTTTTCTTTAATTTTGTTTGTTAAACAATATCGAACGAGCGATGTTGGAAACATTACAAAATTATTAAATCATAAAATGAATAATGGTTAAAATTAGCCTTTTGGTTCAAATAAAAAAACTCCAAAAAGAAACAAAAAAAAAGAAACATTAAACTAATGAAAGAGTTAACCTAAAAGAAAATAAAAAAAGTTTCGTGGAAAAAGAATATATAAGATATGGCAAACCCCCCAACTTTCTTAAACTAAATATTTTAAGTTCATTTTCGCAACTTTGTACCTTATCCAATATTATATACGAGAATATGTTTTTAGCGCGTAGTATTTCCGATACCAATGAAATAAGGTCATCTTCCCATTCCCATTCATCCCATTGCAGGGTTGTATTGATATCTATCTCGTCATTAGTATTTGTAAAGGAAATCTGTAACTACATGCATTTTTATATTATACAGAATCTTTTTAACAAATACAAATAACGAGATATCTTGTTTACAGACAGAAAATCTTTATCACATAAGAAGTTGGGCACTCTAATATATTGTATACTTTTTGATATAACCTATATTTATACCAAATTTTATCAAAATTGAGTTATTCACTCGCAAGTTATCGTTCACACATAAAACAAAAAATGACAACATAGGAAAATAGTCAATTCGGAACATTGTTGAAAACCAGAGATCGAATTTTCGGACAACTATGAAGTCTAAGAAAGTAAAAGAACATTCAAATTTTTTGATATACAGAAGTGAAGAAGATATCTTATTTTCGATTAAGAGACTATTTTTAGAAGTTTTTTGGGCTATGATATCATTTTTATGCATTGATAAAAAAAAAAAACGAGAAAAAAGAAACGTCCATCGTAGTGGAAAAAATTGCCACCAAAAAAAAAAAAAAGATATGGTCGTCGAAGAAAAAATATCTTCATCAAAGTTATAAAATCTTCTATAAATATAATGAGAGAATTTTGTTGTCGCCCGGCCCTAAATAAGTTCAGTAAAAGGTGGGCTATGACGTTTTGGGCTTTAAAGCAACAAAATAAAATTCTTATCGAAAAATTATTTTTAGTCCAAAATCGTAACATAAGATACATCCCCTAACATATTCATATAAACCAAGAATATGCCTAATAGGCATTCGAAAATCCAAAACAACCTGATAATCTACACACCGGCATCTACGAATTGACGTATTATTTACTCTGCTAGCAACAGCAGTAAAATCAATAAAAAAAAACTAATATTATTTTCTATAATAATTGTTTATGTAAACAATTATAGAAAAGATTTTAAATAAATTAACATTAAATAAATTAATGATTATTAAAAATAATCAATCAGAATATAATAAAAAAAAGCACCAGCCAAATCGGCAGTAAATTCTAATTCAAGTAGAATAAAAGCTTCAGTCAATCGAATCGTAGGCCAATTTCCATTCGTAATAATTGTTATTAATTTATTTTGTATATCAATCATGTGCTTTTGTGCGCACTGCAATGGAATCACGTCCGCACTGTGCACGTTGCCTGAGACTTACTATATAAGAAAAAGTTGTATATATTTTTTTTTGTTTGCGATAATTTTATATCACACAAAAAACTTGACTCTTTGCTATGCCGGGTTTGGTGTTCAATCTTGAGGTCCAAAGTTAGACACAATCTCAATAAAGAAATTAAATTGTTTAATCAAGAAATTTGTATATAAAAAAGCATATAGTAACTTAAAATCGGCCTATAGCCGATTTTTTGATGCCCTATGGCAGATATGGGACAGAAAAACTGTCAAAACTAACATTATTTACAGGTTCTTTCTTTAGACCTTTGTTCCTTCTTCTCAAAACTTCTTTCAATTTGCAGGTCACCTAGACTCTGATAGTATAAATCTATTCTGTAAATTTTATTCGAATCGGTGTATTAGTTTTTAAAGTACATCAAAAAAACTTTATAAAGAGGGTTATTTTCTCCTAGGACTATTTCTTTCTGCTTTATCCTTGGACCGAAATTTAACGTGCTATCGTCTATTTATGTAATTAACCAATGTAATTAATTTTTTTATTCACAAATTTTCCAATTAAATCCGAAAAACCATAAACAAACGGCAAAACTTTCTGGGCGCCATTTTTTCCTTTATAACTTTGCTCCCCTGCTTCGATTTTGCTCAAATGCAATACCAAACCAAGTTAAGGAATAAGCAACTCACATTGTAAATTTCATCAAAATCGGATAACGCGTGTTTGAGTTTTCTTGTATACGGGCGGACGGACGGACGGACATGCATAAAACAATATAAATTTTGATTCCTGACACAACCATACCCTTAAAATCTTTCTACGATGATTATTTCGATGTGTTACAAATGTAGTGACAAAACTAATATACCCTCTGGTAGTACCTACCATAGGGCATAAAAACAGCTGATATTTATACCCATCTTTTTCTATTTCGAATTCCTTTCTCTACTTTCCAAAGAGTTCTAAATAAAGCTTTCTTAATAATAATGATAATATTGTGAATAAAATAAATGGACTAAATTGAAATTGGACAAATTAACATTAGTCATATTTTTTTTGTTGAGACTATATATTTTCTATATAATATGGTAGAAGAAAAGTGTAGAAGTTATTATAGTATGAAATTTGAGAGAACTTTAAAAACTAGAGCTATGACTTTGTAGTCACTATTTAAAGTAATATTAACATTTAAATATATATGTAAAATTTTACTTAAGTCCACCTTTTTTTCACTTAACTAGTTTTAGTTCTGTCTGACACACTGGGAATACATAACGAAATTCATATGATGATATATAAGTCAAACAAAAAACCAGTTCAAATTAAAGCCGGAAACTGTCGATAGCAGAAAAAGTTGTCACCCATATTTCATACATTCTTTTAACATTCCAAATACTTTATTCTATATTAAGGCATCCTGTAGAATTGTGAGAAAATTTCCAAATCTTCTTTAAACGTTACCTTCCTCAATTTACTGCTGCGCATTAGTACTACTATCGATAATTTCTATTTCAAATTTATCCAGTTTAACTAGGTGAGAACCGATCCTAGTTCACAACCCTACCCCAGAGCAGGGTAAGTGGCAAATAAAATGAGCAGGAGTAGGAAAAAGCTTTAATTCAAATGTTTATAGCGCTGCTTAGCAACCTTATTGTAATTAAATGAGAAACTTTTAGCTAATACACTTTTTATGGTAGAAAACTGAACTAATTCGGGTGCAATAGTTTACACCTGCTCTGAAAGTAGTATAGAATTTGCTCTTTTGTTGTTTTTGTTTTCAATGTAAAAATTTGCTCTACACCAGAGCAAGTGGCAAATAAAACAGACCTAATATAATATATTATGACTGCTGTGGAAATTCGTTATCTGGCATGATAGTCATATTTATATCTCCAAACTGGAAATGCAAAGATACTTCTAATTGTCAAATGTTCTGAATTGGTTCGAACTTGCAAAAGAGACCTGTGGTATTATTACAGTTCCCAGAATATAGTAGGTCTGTAAAAGTTGTTTTTTTCGTTTGATTAGTTTTCTGTCATATCCGCGTGTGTAGAAAGTCAAATTACGGTCATATAACGAATATATGAATTGTTTGAGTATAAAAAAAGTTATAAAAAATATTTAATATGTAGTTTTGTTAGTTTAAAAATATTTTTCTTTTTTATAAATCTGATAAGAAATATTATTAACCACCAAGAAATTAAATATTTGAAGTTATTTTGTGGTTAAAAACTTTTGTTTTTGTTTTTATTAAATTAGTCATAAAAAGCACATATGTCAAATATTTTTATGATTATACTAAAAAAAAAAAAAAAGGTTTAAAATATGACTAATTTTAAATCCAAAAAAATTTTGATAAATATATGGCACATAGTGTTAGGTCAAAATCTTCTTTTTGGGGGAGATTAATGAACTAATTTTCTCATCTTGTTTTCATTATAAGAAATGATTCATTTAACTAACTTTTGAATTAATTAAATAATGTAATATGTTTAATATTTATCTGATCTCATTCTATTCTAATATGAAGCCTTCATATCTTCCAGTTAAGTATCGATTACATCTCTTAATTATGTTTAACTCATTTTCGGCGCCAAACTTTTTTTTCGCCTTATTTTTAAATCTCAGACATGTAAGAGTATTGAAACTATGTCAAAATATGTTAAACGATTTCTAGAAAGGTCACTAGATACGATTTAATTTTAATCCTATTATTTGTAGTAAAAAAATCCAGTATTATTGATTTACAAGATCAAATGGAGACTGACCTATATATAATCGATTTAAACATTGATAACATGTTAACTTAATAGATTAAATGGAAACTTTAATGTGCTAAATTTTGGATACATAAAAATTTTCCATAATAATAAAAATAACAAAAATGATTGACGTAGATAGAAATTACGTATTTTTGGTTCCTGTGAAAGGACGTTAATTGAAATTTCAACGTAAAAACCTTTTTTAAAAATAGTCTATGCCTACTTAGTAACTGAAATTTCGATCATATTAATACTCCTATAAGAAAAGCATCATATTTCGCATAATAATAGACATATCAATGTGATTAGTTATAAAAATTTATAGGTTCTGTGTTGTTTTATTTGAATTTAATGGAAGAATTAATCAAGGACTTGTGAAAGAATTTGTATAACAGTTAAAGTATTAAATTCGTCGTATATAGTATAACAATATATAGTACTCGTATAACATGATTGTTTTTAATTCCTTTAAATGAAGGATATACCAATAAATAGAACACATAATTTTCCAATGAAAAGCAATATTGATTAAAAACCTTTCATCTTATTTAGTGAAAAAAAAATTTTTCTTTGACGTATTTTGAAAAATTTAAGCTTACACCTAATTCGGTTTTTAAATGTGCTTTTTTATACAGGATTTGGAATTAATGTGAAATAAAAAAAAAAGATTTCATTCTCTTTTTACACGATTTTTTTTTTAGTTTAACACGATCGAATCATCAGAAAATATGTTCAGATATCGATGAATTGTTATAGTTGACAAAATCCTTAGCATAAAGATGAAATAATTGAAGTTGACATTTTGATTCCTGATCCCAAAGAACAACATAATGATAATGTCAAAAACGACAATGTTCTCAATACAAATTTAATAAAAGAAGGTTTTTAATTGGTCAGTAAGTTGTGTAATTGTGTTTTTCATATGTTTTATTGTATTATTTTTGTTGATTTGTTAGGTATGGAATCAATCTTTTATTTTTCCATAGACTAGATACGTCGGGTTAAATGAATTTCTTTAAGTTCACGTGTAATCCAAACATCAAGGGTTTTTAGGTACCCAAGCCTTCTCAAGTAGTCAACAGCAGTTGTTTTGGATGATATTAACTTCTCTGTAATATCACGAAATGTTATATGTGGGTCAGCTACAATCAAGAGCCCTAATTCGTCCTTATCAATCTCAGTTGGTCTACCAGGCGCGGTGCATCATCACGAAATTTTGCAAACCAATTCTAGCATGTGCGTTCTCTGCACATACACAGCACATATCTTTCTGGGTAGCTCTGCAGCTTTACCTTTTGTTAAAATGAAAAAAGGCAAATATATACGTCGAAAATGCCTCCAAATACTATACAACACAACCGATCGACTTGAAATGTTTACATAAGCTAAACATTGATCTATAGTCTATATTATCAAAAAAAAAAATATATTCCTTTGAGATTTATAAAACTCACACAGGCACACAAAAAGGAAACTAATACTGTAGCTTAGTAAAAATTGAAACCACTTTCCGGACTACCCCAAAATAAATTTTTTAAACATCTTTTGTGTATCAACAGAATTAAGTGTACTTCTTTATAAAACAATGTTTTTGAGATATAATCAACATTTAAATCTGACATTGATCGACAAAAAAACAAAAAAATATAATTTTCTATTTTTCTTTGATTTAGGCACTTTTCCATAGAAAAACTACAAAGAAAATTCTAAAAAATTTCATTTTCATACGAAACGAATTCTTAGAAATTATACTTTTACTCTACAATAAGTTACTATACGATATACAGTACTTTCGTTATTTTATATTTTTGTGATTTTGATAAAAGAAAATTTACACATTACTTTCATTTCTTTTTTTATTTTTTTTTTTCTGATAACAAAATTTGTAATTAATATATTTTTAATCATTTCAAAAAAATTTCAAAGTAAATTAATCTTTCAATGAAACAATTCCATAAAATATGTAATTAGAAAATAAAATTGAATGAAAATTGTTTCTTATCAAAGTCTGAAGTGAAAGCCAATTGTTTTCCTGTTTGATGTCTTATCAGAACTAAGGTAAAAAAATAAAAAGGAAATGTTAAACATGTTTTAAATTTCCTGGAATTGCAAGAGTAATTAAATAAACAAACGAATTTGCTTAAAATTATTCTATTTTCTTGATCATGAATAAAATTAATTTTAAAACAGGATTTCCATTTTTTTTTCCACGATCAATTATTTTTCTATCTATCATAATTTATGCTTACTCAAAGAAAAAAAAAGACGTTATTAATATTAATGATATTGAAGGTCAATGGGACGAAATATAATATAAATAAAAAAACATATATAGAACTAAAATTGGCAGATAATCAATATTTTGATATCCTAGAACCTTTGTATTATAATTATGTCATTTTGCCTACACTAATTTAACTTAAATTTAATTCCACGTTAAGTATTTGTATCATTAATATATGTTCAAAATTTTACATAAATTAAGAGAGATGCAAACCTCGTACGAATCGAACCACTTTGAACCATCGATATTTTGACTAACCAAAAGCAAAACTTTTCATTTTCTTAACCTATTCGCTGCCAACCACAAGTATACTCGTGTTTGGCAGGATGTTAAGTATTGCAAACACGAGTATACTCGTTCTAAAGAAAGCGTTTTAAGCTGACAAGCCTTTTTTTTAGCTACACTTATAAGTGTGAGAAGCTTCGAGCTTCGAGTATGTAAACCTCCACATACAATATATGAAAAATGACATCGAAACGATTCTAACTTTTATGTCATTGTCATTACCAGGCACAAGTGTACTCCTTGATAGTAACTATAAAGACTCAGTTTCGATATACTATTGTGCCCAAAAACTAGTCGGAATTTTTTTATAAATCAAAAAATCTTTATTTATTCTTCCAAATCAATTTCGTCCCCTTCAAAATAGTCCCCTCCCGATATAATACACTTATGCCACGGCTTTTTCCAGTCCTCGAAGCATG
This sequence comes from Xylophagus ater, assembly GCA_963422695.1. Classification (NCBI taxonomy): domain Eukaryota; kingdom Metazoa; phylum Arthropoda; class Insecta; order Diptera; family Xylophagidae; genus Xylophagus; species Xylophagus ater. The sequence goes on from OY730478.1 coordinate 9,816,252, forward strand.
CCAAAAATTCGTCCAAAGGTATAGCCTTCAATGCGCGTAGCGATTCACGTTTGATCTCTTCAATCGACTCAAAACGATTTCCCCGGAGTGGTCTATTGAGCTCTGGGAACAGCTAGAAGTCACACGGTGCTAAATCAGGCGAATACGGTGGTTCTGGAGCGACATGAGTGGAGTTTTTGGCGAAAAACTCACGAAGAACCAGTGCAAAATTGAGAAATTTTGGCACCAAACGCGATTCGACTCTTCTGAGGCACAAATGATCCTTCAAAATTGCTTGCACTGATCCAATTGATATTGCAAGCATGCCGGCAAGGTCTCGAATTGTTAATCGACGATTTTCGAGCACCAATTCTTTGAGTTTCTTGATGTGTGTTGCTCATCAATTGACGTCGACTAGTTTTTGGACACAATAGTATGTATATCCTTGTCGACTGCACATTTATTATTCCTTTTCGGTTGTATGTACATGCAAAAACCGAAATAATTGTTAATCCTTTAGACAATATTTATACTATTTTTGAATGTTTTCCTAAAGATTACTTCAAGCGTAGGCAAAAAATTAATAAACCCGTTAGTATTCTTTACCATAGACAGACTATAAATAGCTTATTCTGATAAATAGTAAGAAAAAAAAAAGAAAATGATAACAATTTTCCTATCATGTCGATTTTTGCGATATTAGACCGCATTAATTAAAGTTGTATACTGTGTACTCTGGAACAAAAATTTGATAACGAATAAAAAAAAAAAGAAAATGACTTTTATTACTAAAGTGAGTAAAAATTGGATATTTTGATATAAATTTATGTCATTTTATCAAAAAATTTCAAAATAATTTGATAGACTTTTTGGTTATTTTTTTTATGGGTCTTAATTAGAATTGATAAAGATGGTCACATTTTTAATTTGAAGTTAACTATATTACATTTCTACCAAAATGAAAATTGTAAGACTGGACATTTAATGTCATTCATATTCCATATTTTTCTATTTTCCAAAAGACAAAATTCCTTTTAGGATAATTGCAAAACCCACGTTGATTTTTGAAATGATTCTATTAGCACAGTTCTTTTATAAATAATACAATGTTAGTGTTACGATCCTTTAAGGGTCGATCGCCTACACAAAAAGAAACTCGTTTTATTAATATAGTAAAAAAAATATGCATTTTTAATAATATTATTAAAAAAACATAGATTTTTATAAATAAATTCGTTTGATTAAACTAGGAAAATATTATAAATGAATTATATTTAAGTTATTCTTAAATCCGAATAGAGTTACCCCAAACGGGTAACTCTTGGTCGCGTAGGGATCACAATGGGCCAAAAGGGTGCCTGGTGTTATACGCAGTACCCCTTCTCTACCTACATAAATCCGATAAATTTAAAATTCTAGAAAAGTGGTTTTTAGCTCGTTTTATAATATCTAACAATTCAATTGAATAATTTACACTATTTATTCCGACAAGAAAGCAATTACATCATTTTTTTTTTTATTATTAATTATAAAAACATATAATTTTGAAATAGGAAAATTTTTAATTATTTTCTAATTTTATTACGAGTATAAAAAAAAAATTGAGTAATATATTCCTAATTAAAAAAAGAGTCATTTTAACGCTTAAAAAAAAATTTATTATAAAAAATTTATTTTCTATTATTTTTAAATGTAAATTTTCTATGCAAGAAAATTTAAAAAAAAAGAAAATTATTCAACTCATTTAAACATCCCATTCATTCATTACCCACCCAATTACCATAGAATTCTGATCGGTGTATTTATATTTATATATATATAATATATTATATTTATATATAATTTATAGTGGATTGATTTCGTTGAATGTTAGTTGACAGAAAACGATAAATTATAGAACAAATTGAAAATAAATAATATACTTTTTAGTTTTAAAGCTTTTTATACAGGGTGTTTCGAACAAATTTTCAATTTGATCTAAGTTTTCCGAAGGCAACAGAATTCATGTGGGTCTATACTTTTATGAAATCTTTTATATGCCATTTTACCCACCTTTCTGCTCTTGTGAAAATGAAATTTAATACTCACCTGGAAATATGCAATTTATAATTTATTGATGAAAATAATGACTGAACTAATTTTGTTTTTATTATTTTCTATGAATAAATAATGTTTTCTTTGGCTATTTTTGCAGATTTATGTATATCTTCCGATCCGTGCTATAGGACGTGCTCGTGTACTTGCACTTTAATTACGATGATGGAATTTTTGTATATTTAAAAATATTAAGTCCTGCCTTTCTAGATAACGTGTATTTAGCATATATTATAATTTTATTCTGCACAGCAACGCCTCAAAAGAATTTCTTGTTTTTAACATGATCAATGTTGCCATAGTATCTAAATCTCTTAAAAGATTAATTTCAATTAAATTCAAATTAAATTTTGATATTGATTTTATTCATGCTTATTTAATTATATGGTATACGCTTTGTTCAATTTAAGAAGAAAAAAGAAAATAGAATAAATAAAATAAATAAATAAATCATAAGCATATCTTTAGAGAGTACATGTTCTTTAAGAATTTTAATTTTAAATAATTTTTAATAAAAATAAACATTTTGCTTTTGATGTTCTTTTACATTATAATGAAAGGTTAAACATATTTAAATACACAAACAGTTAGCGTGTGTTCCCGTTGAACATTAGGGATTATGAAATGTGTAAGATGTTTCATTATACTATACACAGAAAATGTCATACAACATAACAATATTGTTTAATTTTTAGCAAATTAGGTTTATTGCTTGGTGCTCATACAGATGAAGCACTAACATCTGGAGTAATGTTCCTGACTGATTTGTGTGATCAAAGACAAGCTAAGATTCATACGAAAAATAAGCAACCTGATGATAGTAATGGGTTTTTTTTACACAGTGCTAGTAGCTGTCCTTACGAGTAGTATCTCTTGGTTGTACGTCGAACGTACATTTTTAATTTTTTTTATCACATCCGTCATCTTTTCCATATTAATTTCTTTCGCAATATGTTGTAAGGATGCATTTCTAAAATCCTTGTTTTTATAATTGGGATCAAAGCTGGTCCACAGATTTTCTTGTTCTACAAAAAATGTTGTAGTAGATCGCACGCCAGCTGCTGTCCTACTCGCATTGATAGTAACTCGCATTATACGTTTAGACAATGACGGTACCTGTCCTGCAGCTACTGTCTATACCAACTCGCACGCTAGCTCGCACTGTGTAAACCACCTATAAAGGAGCTAATATACATATAGCTGTTCTACGAGTACTAACGCAGTAATTAACCAAAAAAAGTGATAGCGTTTGAAGTTAGAAATCTCTATATGAAATTACTACTAAGTACTCAGTGTTAGATCGATTCTGTGTAGATTTTGATATGATATCGAAATTTTACGCATTACTATTTTATTTATTCACATTTCATGTATTAAGTTTATTAATTTTCTTATATTAATTATACAAAATTTTCTTCTCTTTTTTGGTTTTTGTTTTTTATTATGCTTAATCAAACAAATCGATTTTCTTTAATTCCAAACCATTTCATCTAATTAAACAATTTCATAATCAAAAATAACTAATAAAGAAACAATACAAGACGTATTGATCTTTTTCTTTTTCTTTCAGTAGAAATTTTATTTCTATACCAAACAACAAGGTTATACTAATTTTTTTTTTAATCAATCAACTTTATTCACCCAGAAGCATAAAAAATTAATAATTATAATTAGTAATGAATGGTAACACTTTTACATGACCAAACAAAATTTCTTATGAAATAATATATTATTTAACAACAATAAAATAAAAAAACGGCAACAGAATGCAATATCTTTATAAATATTGAAAGCTGCAACAAATGCTTCTACTATAAAAAATATATGAATAAAAAAAACCATCTCCAAGAAACCAAAACCCCACAAAGTTTATAGCGATTTTGAAGAGAAAGCTTTTAATCATATCAAGGCAATCGTTTTTAACTACAAAATAAATGTCTCAAATACGTTTATATTATTATTAAATAGAATATAATAATTATACAATAGTATATATGCTAAAAAAAAGTTGTGAAACTAACACAGCCTAACTGGTGTTATCTATGGTTTTTCTTTCGGTGCAAAAAATAGCTAACTTCAAAAGAGCTTTTGTTCAATTGCTTTTCTAAATGGTCGTGTTTTTTTTTTTGTTCTTTTCTTTCTTTTAATAATATAGTAGAAAATGTGAAATATTAGTCGACAATTGAGATTTTCACAAAATAGAACATTATACATTGATAATTTTCATTTTCCACCCACTAAAATGGATTTTCACTACCCAAAAACTCTACTTTCCGTCACTCGATTCCCTCTCCATTTAAACGAGTAAATATACAACGGGCTTGAACATGAAAAAGCTTACTTTGGTTGGCCTTGGCCATGACACTTGGCGTATGTTTTATATCAAGAGTTTGGTGCTTTTACTTGGCATTCAATATATAAATTTAAATAAAAAAAAAACCATGTTTTATAGTAGTGTTAGTAGTGAAATACTATCAGAAAAAAACTGAAAGAGATAGAAAATGAGAAAATTTGAAATAGAAGAAGAAAAAAAAGAAAACTTTTTCTATATGGGTAAGGAAATTCCACGTGCTTTTCTTCATCCCTTAGTTTATTTCATTCTGCTAAAAATCCACCCTACACAACAAATTTCCACTATCACTACGATCATCATCGTTTCTCTGTTTTCCTTTTTTTTTTCTGGTCACAAATTGAGTTGAACAAGTTGATTTTCCATTTCTTTATCGTATATATACATATTTATGTATAATGTAGTAAGATGAAATTTAGTGTTACCAGAAAGTTAATATTTAAATAGAACTTTTTAAATAACTAGAAAATGTTCAAATGCCAATAGCAGTTCTGCATATCCTGAAATTTCCAATTTCAATTACTTAAGTGGTTACCATACTGTCACAGATTCAAAATTCTGCATTAAAAAATAGTTTAAAATCTAAAAATTGATGTACAAAAGATCGAATGTTTAAGTTCGAAAAGTTTCCGAGATATAGGACTTGTAATGGGAAAAGGTAGTACATGCAGGCACCTGTAGTTAAACTTTTTGAACGCTTTTATCTTAAAACCATTTTGTTTCGAATACGGTGTAATTGGTGTAATGGATTGATCAATAGACTTATAAATTTGCAACACATGTTCAGAGAAATAATAATAGTCCCGATTTGACCGATGATTTTGTTGATAACATTTTTTGTTTAAAAAAATAAAAACAATAATGAAGAAATTAGTGGGATAACTTCGAAAAAAACTGTCTTACCTAACAAACTACGATGTACGCGAAATTACATAACATAACATAATATAATTAACTAGGATTTTTTTTTCATAACATTAATAATCGTTAAGTTGTACTATCAGTTATGTCGAAAATTACATTACAGTGAAAACTGCTGGTGATTTTGTCATTCAAAGCAACCCGTGTAAAACTGAAAATATCTTAAGACGAAAACGGACAGATTTTATGTTATATTTTAATGGTAGTAAACCTACATAAAACGGAATTTACTTTTCCAATAGATGTGGTTTAGGAAGATAATTCTAATTCTAGCGAGCTTTTACCTTTGCTTTTAGAGACGAATATATGTAGAAAATATTTCGGCTTCAGATTATTTAAATATAGATAATGAAGCAACGACTGAGGACGATGTAGAGTTACATCAGGGATGAGAAGATTGTAGAAATAACCACAACTATCGAATCTGATACACTGATAGCATTTCGTTCAAAAAAACTAAACAACCAGTAATATATCTAAAGCATAGATTAGTATACCTAGACTTCCAAGCCAAATGAACAGCGTGATGTTCAGTGTTGTTGTTGTAGGTGAACTTAAAGAAGAATGGATGAAAAGAAGTTTAATGTGAAAGAAAGAGAAGAATCTATATTGTACCGGGATATCACGGTACAAAAAGAATTACAATCGTTGGAAATCTTTATTATTAGTCTATGTCTAAAGTATATATTTTTTTATTAACTCTGTAAAAGACGGAAACTTGTGTAAGACGAGAATATTTCCCGGTCCCGTGGAATTCCGTTTTAGGCAGGTTTCACTGTAATTCCCAAAATTCCCATCGTTTTTGAGCCTCTAACATTTTCATAATCCAAGCACACCTTTATTCAATCGGAATTTTTCATTTATTTTTTATGATACACGCAAGTAACTGATAAATATTTCCAATAAATTACTCGTAATTAATTACCCAAATATTAATTTCAATTGAATAAATTTTCTTTTCATTTTTTTTTTTTTTAAACATTTTCCAGAAGAAAATTGATATGAACATTTTTTTTTTAAATTAAAATATAAAATTACTCAATTATTTCAGAATAAATATTAATAATGGAAATTTATTATCAAAATTTGTATATTTGAGCATAAAATTTTGAAAAGAAATTTTTATTTTCTCTATGGAAAATCTTTTGGGAAAATTGATATTTAATTTTATGAATTTTTTTTTTAAACATTTATTTTTATACAGCAAAAAAACAAAACAGAATATTTTTTGTACATAATTCAACAACAAAAAAGAAAAGAGTAAAATTTTCGGTTATCTTCCCTGTGGACATTGTCCAAGAAAAAAGGATCTTTGACCAAAAAATTTTCCATTTGAAATATTGTATAAGTTTTTTATTCCTTCCTTTTTTTTCTTGATTCCATCTAAAACAGATTTTTCCTTGTCCATTAATTTTAATATAGGGATGAAAATAACATAATATATTTTGATTTTCTTTATATAATAATAATGTTAGAGAAAAATTTCAAAGTTTTCAAGTTTGTATAAAATTTAAGGATTTTCCAACTTCAAAAAGAACACTGACGTAATTTCTTTATGGATTAGGAAAATGTTTTATCATATTTAATGAAAATATAAAAACTAAATATAGAAAATGTTAGGCATTGTAATATAGTAAAGATTTTTCGTATTATTCGGATTCTTTTTTGGTAGTATATAGTAATTGATAGATTTACGCCGAATTATCTTGAACCTATGTCTGTTGGTGTATCCTTGACCGTTTTTCTAGAAGAAAATTTTTTTTTGGGGTGGGTTTTATATGTCCAATTCTTGGTATTCTAAATGAACAAATTATATTATATTACAGCCTACATTTCTATAGAAGGAACTTACAATAATGTAATTTATTTCTTAATATCAAAAGAATCTAATATCATTACTATACTGACCTATTTATAGCTTAATCAAAACAATATTTGAACGTGGATACCTCATTAAAACTCTCACTCGTTATATGCATATCATATTTTATTGGAATTTTGATTCTCTGTATGGGCCTGAACTTCTTAATATGTTTGTTATATAACTTTTAGACAAATAGAAATATTTTATTTTTAAGGATATATAAGTATGTGACCTAACTAAGGGTCAACAATATTTGAATCATTTATGTTAGGTAATTTTTAATCACCAAGAAATAATTTTTAATTCTTTACAAGAAATCGATTAAAAGTCCATTAGACTAGTTTTCACGTTTTTGGGTGAACATTTATTGGAATCATTTGGTCATCGGTTTAAAAAGGGAATATTTCAAGAAATCGATTATCCGAAATATTCATTCTTAAAAATAAATTACCTTAGTCAGACTTTTCTTTAATTTCATGTTCGACATGATATTTAAAATCAATTATTTTCAGGTCTATTTAAATAAATCCTTTTTAAATATTAAAAACTTTATGAATAAATTTAAAATTCTTAATTCTTTTCTGAAAATAAAGATACTTATTTTAATAAATCTCTCAAAATCATCTTGAATTTTCTTTGAAAGTTTAACATAGGTACATAATCTTGAAAGATGATGATAAAATATATATAATAATTGAAATAAATTCATGTTGCTATGTGATTTTATCTCAGTCCGTGGTTTTCATCGATCAATTTCCATTAATTCATTAGGAAATTTTCCTCCAATTTACTCTATTTGGTTTCTTTTTTTTGGGAACCTTGAAAACTCAATCGATACAGATGACACCTACTGTACTCTTATATAAGAATATATCATGTTAATATCAGTTACCTTGTGGTCGAATAGATTTTTAGGATTTCGTTTTTTTTTTTTGACCTGGTTGCTATTCTCTTCTGCAATTGATTTTGTGTCTGAATAGAAAATGTAAGGACTTTTTTTTGTTTCCAATAATAGCCCAATATAATGTCTTCAGTGTAAAAATGTTGATGATATCTCTTTAACTAAAATATATTTCTTAATATCCCAAAACTTGAGTAAAAATTTCTTTGATTTTTGCCGACCAAATATGATAGTAAAAAGTAAATACTATTTTTGCCATATTTTGTATACCTTTCTTGTGGTAGGGAATTTCTTTCTTTTTGTAATTATGTAAAACACTTGGAAGAACTTATTCCGAATGAACATAAAATCCATTTTAGTCTAATAAAAAATTTGCATTGTAATATTATTTTACCGAGAATTTTACCTGTAAAATTTTATAGGTATTAACAATATTGGAGGCGGGTCTCAGCCTAAATTATCATAAATGGGAAAATCCTTTTTGTTGAAATAGTATTCAATAAAAATATATTTTGTTTATATTATAAGATAATTAAAGACGACACAAAGATTATTTTAATAGTTATTCAGGTTATAAATTTTAAAAAGGATCTCAAAATTTCCTTGGAAAATTTTTCTATGAATGTTTTCAACAAGTTTACGACACAGCTTAAGAAATTCTGAAGGTTCAATTTAAATTTTAAATTGTAAATTGTAAATTTAGAATTTAGTTCGATCTTAACTGTGAAAGTGAAAACTTCAAATATTAAGTATTTTGGATTAGTTTGAAAAATTTGTTTAAAATTAAATTTTAGTTCAAAAACTTTATTAATTTCTTTTTTTTTATCTTTTTTAATGTAATTTTTAATTTGAAATAACTTAAATCTTAATTAATAATATTATTTTATTTGGTTTCTATTTACAGATTATTAAAATTAAGAACAAAAAACTTCAATAAATCAATTCAAAAAAATTTTGATTCTCATCAAAGAAAACAAATTAATAAAACATTCAGTGTCATTAATAAAAAGTGTGAAATAAATAATTTCTAATAATTAAATTGTGTTTTTGGCCGATGTTATCCGCTGTTGAACATTTTGGTCCCGCCGCCGTAGCTGGAACACAGTTTGGTCCTGCCGCTCCATCTACTATACCATGTTATCCGCTTTTGAACATGTATACAGCTGTAATACCCCCGTCCCCCCAAACATTTGATCATCATCATTATCATCAATATCATCATCAACAACAGCAATTACAATTGAAACAACATCGTACACAAAAATTAAATCAACAACAACAATCAGATGTTGGTATTTTTTTACCAAATCAACAACAACAATTAAAATCAAAATTACCATCACCTGAAGATATTGGAAAGATTTCAATAACGTCACAATATCATAATAATAATAATATTAGTGATAAAAATATAGCCACTTCGGTGGCGACAGCCATGTCATCAGCTGAATTTGCAAGGCCACACCCAAAACAGCCACGTTATAATAGTAATACTAGTAATAGCAATAATAATAATAATATTAATATAAATAATAATAATAATAATTTAAATACCAATAATAATAATTGCATTCCATTACCTTCACGTAATAGCACAAAAATTGGTAATAATTGCGTAAATTCAACGACAATGCCACCATCACAGACGAAATACTCATCTGAACAATCTGGGCCTGTAAATTTAGTCACAAATAATAATAATAATAATAATAATAATAATAATAATAATAATAACAATATAAATAATTTAAATAAGAATAATAATAATAAAATTAATAATAGTACACCATCGCCACCAATTAAAGATACGCATTTAGAAACATTAAACGGTGTTGTATCACAAAATAGTCAACAGCAATCATCTTCATCAGCTAGTGATAATAGCAGTGAAATGATGGCTGGAATATATGCACAAAAACTGCCATTTACAACCCAGACTGCTGCAGTCGCTTATCAATTGAATTATTCACATTTATATGGAAGAGGAGCAATGTATGGGTAAGTTCAAATATATTCATGGATCATTTTCGAATTATATGTAATTATTTTTTTTATACAATATAGATCACCAGCTCTCTATCCAGGTCATCATCCACTTAATAATCGTAGTCAATTACATAGTAGGCCAACATATATAGGAGGACAACATGATACATATTCACCATATCTTCCGCCAGTTACATATAGTCCTCCATCAGTGCCAGCTCCACCACCAGGTATATTAAGGCCATCACCACAACAAACAATAAGTCAACAACAACATATTGGTAGTAGCAATTTGATAAATCATCATAGCACCGCCAATTTATTGAATAACAATCATAATAATACAACACAAATAATGCCCGTGATATCATCTGATCGTCAACATCAAACTACATTTAATCATTTACAACAAAATGTTTCGTCTGAACGACAATTACATCAAACGATAAAAGATAAAGATCTGAAGAATTCAACAACATTTTTGAATGGTAAATTAAATTCCTCTATAAATCAATCGACAACAACGTCAGGATCATTAAATGTAGCTGGTTTTAAAGTGCCATCCGGTAAAGAAGGATCTCTTAAGCATCGTATCTTAACTCGTCCACCATATGGTGAAAAAGATGCAACTAGACGTTCACAAATAACAGCTTCTATTATTCGGTAATTATTTTTATCTTAAAATACAAATTAGTCTTTTTTTAAATATTAATTATTATTTTTAATTTTTTTTTTTTCCAAAATTTAGATCTTCGAATAACAATAATGCAACAACGAATTTCTCAAAAGGTGCACTTATTGAATTATATAATGGTGAATTACGACGTGTTGAAGATATGAGAACTGAAGATTTTATTCAAGCCGCTGAAAAAAGTCAACATTTACAATTGGCGGATTCGACTGTTGTGAAAATTCTCAATGCTCCAAATAGTGTGATCATAACTTTTAGTTATAATAAAAATCGTGCAAAGGTAAGAATTTTTTCTTCATATAATAGGATTTCATGGGAGTTTAGTTTTTTTCATTTCTGGTAACAATATCTTATCTTCTCGAATTTTTTAAAATTTAAAGCTTAATTACCCGAAAAATTATACTCGTGGCAATTTCACAGTTTAATAAAAGACCCAAACTTTTCTAAAAAAGAAATAATTATTTTTCCCGATATATGGCTACTGCCTTTTTTGTCATACACCTTCAAATTCTAAGTTCCAATGATGCACAAATAATTTGAATTAAATTCGGTTCATTTACCAAAACGACATTAAATTTCTTGGTACTGTTGAGACCCATAAAATTGCAGATCAGAAACATAGACATTAAGGATGCGGGCATAGTATGCCTACATAGTAATATGAAATACCCACCGGTGGGAATTTCGATTACATCATTCAAAAGAATTTTATAAGATGTTAATTTGATACGTCTTTTTTATAGACAGAAGGAAATATTTTATAATAAAAAGATCTTGTTCGAAATTATCGCCTATGAAAATTTTTATTAACGAATAATATTATTTATATTTGTTAGATCGAAGTAGGCAGGATTATGTAAAATTGTGATATAATCACTTTTAGTTGAAATACGATCTCCTAAATACGATCACCAAAGATCATGATCATTGTATCATATAAAATAACTTTAAATTTTTGAAAAGATCGGCGTTATTACAAGACGATCACGATTTTTGGTTTAATTGAATTAGCAATAATTCCTATAATTGGTATCTACTTAAGGAGTTTCTGTTTCAAGAAAGAAGATCGATACCTGAATGACTTTTTTTGCTTGTTAACAAGGTAACTTCGATTCCTGATCGATCTTCGATCATTTGATTTCTTTCAAAAATTTAGTAGGATCATTTTTTGTTCGCAATTTTCTCTTGATTTTAGATCAGAACGATTATAATTTATCCATTCCTAAAAATTGATATTATTATTCTTCATTCTATAAAGAAAATCAACTCTAATTGTTATTATATATTCGAAATGATCATTATTCTTTAATCTTATATAAAAATCGAAATGAATTCAATATATTATATATTTATTTTGCAAAATAAACTATTTTTCTATTTATTTATTCAACATATATGATCATATCCAATCAAACAACATCATCATCATCATCTTCTGATCAAAATGATGATAGGATTTCTTATTTTTTTCTTAAATATACTATAAAACATATTGGAATTGGAAATTTTTGATCAAAAACATTACCATTTATGTTAAAACTCTGTACAACCATTGTTTTTTTTTTACTATATACATATTTTGTACTTGATGGCGACACATCTCCTGATCATCATATCTGATTTACATTAATTTTTATTGACTTTTCTTATTTTTGTTGCACAATTTCTGAACTAACAAAATTTTATCAACAATTTAAATACAACAATCTTATATTCTAATAGATATAAAAGCGATTTGATTAATATTAGTTTCTGTTTTTCTTTTTTGTGCGAATTTTTAATTAACATGGGAATTTCCACCTTATTAACTTATAATTTAGTAGTAATTAAAAATTAACAAAAAAACAACAATATTTTAAATAATTTCTCACCTAAATTTACCGGAATTGAAAAAAAAAAGAAGTAATTTATAATCCAGTTTTTAAATTAAAACAAATCTCAATCTACAAATTCAAGAAAAGAAAAAAAAAATGAAATAACGATAATATTCGTTTGCCAAGGTTGGACATGGTCAAGAGAGCATCCACTAGACAAGGTTGCAAAGAAAAAAATAAAAAATGGAACTCGATATAAGAATTTCTTTATCAAAAAACACAACAAACAAACAAGAAAGAAAAAAAAGCGAAACGATCTTTTAATTTAAAATAATTAAATTCAGGTTGTTCAGGCTATATATATAAAATAATAATAAAGCGAACAAAAGATAAACAGAACAACATTGGTGAATTGCTAGAGTTTCCATCATGTCAAGTTTCCCTTAACAAATAATCTTGTTCATGATCGAATCGTAATGAATTCATTTCATATAAATGGAAGATCACTTCTTTCATCTTATAGAATAAAAATAATGATCCACCATTAAATTGTTTTTGAACAAGAATTACTCTTGGCGAATAACCTTGCATGATTATGTTGGATCTTCATTGTGATAATACCGCATGTACGGTATTTCCTTATGTTTTTCTCTTGCTTTACATCTCAGTATCTAACTGACCATTACACTTTCTTTAATTTTAAATCGACAGTAAAAAAGAAAACGTCTTTTATACTATTTAATCCAATGTAATTCGATTCAAAGAAATATAATACTTGACCAATGTTTTTAAAATTATTAATTACACAACGTTTTTTTTCTTTTCTGTACAGGCTGATATGGAAGTATCACAAGAACATCCATTTTTTGTTTATGGTCAAGGATGGGCATCATGCAATCCGGACATATCATTACAAATGTTTGGTTTGAAATGTCAACGTTTACAAGTTGGAGATGTATGCATTTCATTAACACCGCGTGACACTACTATATCGAATCATCCAATATCATCATCATCATCATCATCATCATTCGTAGCACAACAACAGCAACCACAACATCAGTTGTCATCATCATTATCATCGTATCCTTATTATAAAGATGATATTTTACCACAAAATCTATCAAGAAAATCCAGTTTGAATGTTAGTTCATCAACAATTCCGACAACAGCAACTGGAACAACGGTAACTAGTCGTTTAACATCGCATTTAGGGCCACCACCATTACAACAACAACAACAGCAATCATCTCCCGGTTCTGTAACTGGAATTTTATCACATATTCAACCATATGATATGTTACATTCACCAATTTTACATCATCCCCATCATCCGCATCAATTTAATCTTCAACACCACCATCATCTTTTACATCATCATTTATCACCGTCACGATCTGATGGAATTGATGGTTCTGATAATAAACAACAACAACAGCAACAACACCATCGTGCTCAAAAACCACAATTTTCCAATATGATAACTTCAGATGGTAGATTTTTAACAAGTAATAAAATGAATGGTGATATGATACCACAAACCTCACCGCCACCATCATTATCAGCCCCAACTAGCCGTCCCCCATCAAATCAACCATATTATTTAGGTACCGGTGAAAATGGTGTTGGTATAGCACGTAACGAACATTTAACATTAGAACAACAACAGGCAGCTGTAGAACTATCACGTAAACGTAGATGGTCAGCCCCAGATAATATTTGTGATGATGTTGGTTGTCAACAACCACCATCAAAAAAAAATCCTTAATCCTTAATTGTAAATAATTAAAATATTTGAAAATAAAAAAAAAAATTAAAATTAAATTAGAAAACCAAGCCTGAAAAAAATATCCTTCTTTATATTATATTTTCTCATTTTATAAGCAAAACAACAAAAATTAAAGTGTGTCTACGAAATGGTTTCGATATATGATTAATTTGTGTCTTGACTTAAAAATATAAAAAAATTTTAAAAAGGAGAGAACATTTAAAATGTTCTCTAAAATGGAAATTAATATTAAAAAAAACTAAAGTCTATGTTGTAAATTAAAAAATAGAATGTTCTCTGTTCCAATAAAATATTAAAAATTTGATATAAAATTAAAAGAACGCAAATAGGATATTTTTAAAAAGTCGTTCGAAAATATATTAAAATGAATTTTTCAAAAAAAAAATTTTTGTGAAGAAAAATTAAATAATTATGTATTTTTGAATTTATTAAAAATAAAAGAAAAAATTAATTAAAAAAAAAACTTATTCAATAAATTTCTTTTTATCTAGTTTCATCAAAATTTGAATGGTCAAGTCTTAAGAACCGAAAAAAAAAGAAAGAAAAACAATAGAAAATCAATTCTTATATTTTAAGTAACAACAAATATTATTTAGGATTACATATTTAAACAAAAAGCAAACAAAAATTCTACTTTTACTTTTAATTTAAGAGAAATACAAGGTATTTGGTTAAAATACAAGAAAAACTCACGCAAATTAAATACAAAATTTCCAATAGTTAAAAAAAAAATAATAATAATAATAGGATAATAATAATAATAATCTAGGTTTTGGTTTCACCTCTGGTTAATAGCACATAACTTCAGAAATTGATAATAACCACCATCAGGTGGCTAAATTTGCGCTTCAAGATTGACGCACGCTCTGCAAGACAGGCATTTACTCGTTCAAGTACTTCCGCAACAAATCTTGGGAAGGTAACATGTATACGGATGGCAGTGGTAGCATATATAGTTTACCCACTTTGGATATTTCAAGTACATCTAGAAAATAGAAAGCAGTGAATATTTGTATACACGTTTTAAACTTCATTCTACTTACTTTTTTATGAACTGATTTGAGCGTTCCCGGTCTTTGCCTTGCTCCAGTTTGGGCAAACTGGTAGCCCTGCGGAGATCTGGGATTTATCAAACAGATCTGAAGAATAGGAAGCAATTACTTCTAATAAATTTTGTTAAAAATTCGACATTAAAGATGTCTATATACAAATTTCTGATATAACAAAACAAAAACCCATAAACTTTGTCATATGTCGTAGTACCTATGTGTTCTCTACGCTATTTGAGTGGACATTTTTCACAAAACTTTTACGAAGTCATATGACAAAACAGATGGACTATCTGAAGGCACTTTTAAACATTATATTATCTCTTTTTAGATGATTTATCATATTGAAGTTTATGTTATAGAAATTATTAACAATAGTCTTCTTAAGAGTCCAAATATAAATGATCATAAATTGATTATTTTCGAGACGAGAGTTCCGGTGAACATTCTTTTCCGAATTTAAATAAGCAGAAAGGCAGGCTAGAACTAGATTTGTGTGATAATTTAACTTAAATTTCGCTTGGCCGAATATGCCTGACCGGTGTAGATCCCTGTTCGTGATCGATCCTAAATTCGTAACATAAACTTCAATTTTCGTTGACAAAAACGTAACAATATTTAGATTAGCATTGATTTATTATAAACAATTATTACAAACTACTAAAATTAATAAAAATTAAGTGACAAAAAAAACACAGCAAAAACTAAACTTGCTTGGCCATTTTTTTCGATAAAGAAAGAACTAGATTGGATAAAATTTAAATAAAATTAATAACAAAAAAAAGAATTGTAGATATTAAAAACAAAAAACAAAAAAGAAATTAATTTTAAATAAAGGAAAAAAAAGTATATATTTATAGAAAACTTAAAAAGTAAAAATAAATAAAATATTGAAAAAATAATTAATAATAATAAAAAGAAAAAAAAAATTATTGTGATCAAAAATATAAAAAAATTATAAAAAGTATTAATTTTAAAATTACACTTCTTTTGACAAGCTTTCTTTAAAAAAAAAAAATTTTTCCGTTTTGTAATTTTTCTTCCATGTTTAATTTTTTGTGATTATTATTTTATGCTTTAAGATTTGTTTTTAATCAAAACGGTTAATTAAAATGAATATATATATAAATATATATTAATATGAAATAAGAAAAAAATATAAACAAAATGAAAATAAAATTGATTATTAAAAAATACAAAGTTTTTAAATTTGAAAATTTGGGAATGATTTTATATAGTTGAGTCCGTTTTTATCCAATATTAATAGCTGCAGGACAGCTACTTGCATTGTGTAAACGTATCATGCCAGTAGGACAGCAGCTGGCGTGCGAGCTACTACATTTTTTGTTTTCACTGTCCACTAGCCTTCTCCCACTACATCACAGGACAGTACCTCGCTCCCAACTGTACTGTGTGAACTGCGAGCCAGTGGCGGCCAGTGTTCAAATCGGTGTGTATTCTCATTATCTTCTATTTAAAGAGTTTTTTTCATAATGTCTAGAAGGTGGTCTACCCAAAACAATCTAAAATTTGTCCAATTGTATAAAGAACAAGAAAACCTGCGGAACCTCTTTGATCCCAATTATAATTATATGTCATATATAAAGTCGATTACTGTCTACTCGTAAGGATAGCTACTAGTACTGTGTAAACAGCCCATAAGGCAAGTTACCGTCAGATATGCAAACCGAAACTGTTTTGTATGTGGTTCGGTTTTGATTTAAGCATAAATTTTATTTCTGGTTTTTGGTTTCTAAATATTTGAAAATTTGGTTTTGGTTTAAAGACTCCATAATTTTTTTGGTTTTGGTTATGGTTCTGGTTCGGAACAACGATGTCTTTTTTCTTAGTTGATGTGAAAGAAACGAAGGAAGCAAATTTTTTCAGCAATTTTTTTTCTTCGCTTTGAGTCAATTATGTCTAAGATTTCCGAGTGCTTTTTTTTAAAAATGCGGCATTAAATTTTGTGGGTTATTACTAGTCGTAATATGACAACAACATACTGTAATTTAGAGAAGAGGAGAACTCTATCCCATTTTTATACCAATAACAATTAATTTTTTGCCGAATTATTACATAAAAAAATGGATTGAAATTACGGATTATTTTTATATCTATTTTTCAAAAAAACAAAATATTTTTAAATATTTTTCTCTTATTTAGAAAAATCATAACTGTTGGCAATGATTTCTAAAAAGAAAACCGTTAAATTTTTTAGTACTTCTGCTCTACTATACTCTACTACTTCTTCTACTTCTTTGACTGTCATTTGACAGCTGTTAAACAGAATGTGCTAACAAAATTTTAACAAAAACGTCAAAAACCTTGAAAAATTATTTCAATTCTTAGAATTTAAAATCGAACGGTATTAAACGAAAAATAATATCATATTTTTATCGGTGATACGCGAAAGAAAACAGTGAAAACATTATTAAACAATTATAAATGTGCCGTTATGACATTGGCAAGTTATGCTAAGCGACAATAATCGAGTAGCAAATGTGCCATTGCCTCCAAAATTATTGCAATTACAGAATGCTGATGATCCTAAAGAACTTAACCTGGTTGGATACGGTAGACGAAATCAAAATTTTGCATATCAAAGAAATCATTACGGCAACGAATATAACGATTACACAAATTTGGAAGATAATTTTCGATCATCTAGTCAAGACAGAAACGATTGTAAACAATCTATTGTTGGAAGAAATTTCGAAGCTGGAAAAATCCAGCAACAACGGGATTTCTACCAAATGGGAGATCGATACGATAGAATGGATCGACGGAAAAAATTCGGTTCATCAAGTAATGATATTGCTAATAATCAAGATGATTATTCTGGTAGCTTTCGTGATAGTAACGATGGTGAAGGTACATCACAAAGCCGCGATAATGAATTTGGTGGTAGCTGTAAAGACTTGAACAGAAATCATGGAAATTTGATGACAACTATAACTTCAAATGCTGGTAAATTACAATGAATTTCAATGATTTTTGCTGGAAATTTGGAAATACTATTAATTTGTTTTTTTTTTTTTTTGTAGGTAAAAAGTCTGAGATGAATGCACTTTATCATCTTTTTTCGGAAGACATGCGTATATCAAAGATGTTAAGACGTTTATGTGCGGAAAATAATCCTCAAAATGCCATCGAATTATGTGAAAAACTTCAAATCGTCATTATGGATTCATCAAATGCTTCTTATATACGACGTGCGTTTGATTTCTTAGTCGAATCTATAATATCTGTACTCCAACAAGGACCGATTGAATGTTTAAATCATGTTGCTAAAGTTTTCGGAATGTTGGGCTATATTAATCGTCATGATTTTCCAATTTATAAAAATTGGATATTTAAAAATTATGATTCAAATAAAGGTATTCGTATCTATTTAATGCATGCATTAAAAATAACATTTAAATATGATGCGGTTACATTAGATTTGAATTCGTATAGTGATCGTTTGATAATACAATTGAAAGATTTACTTGAAAGTGCTGATATTGTGGAGAATTTTATTGCAATCAGTGATGCAATATCAGAATTTGCAAAGAATTATAAAAATTCATTTGAAAAACATTTCACCGATATTGTTGATATTGTTGTTGGTTGGCATTTAGAAACTGAACAAACTACTAAATTGAAACAACACTGTGCCATGGTATTACAAAGTTTCTCAGAATTTTTTGTGAAAAATTTCGATTTTACAATGGGTTTATTGGGACAATTTCTTGAAGATATCAGTGCGTTCGGTGATGATATTGAAAATTCATTATTAGATAATAAACCACCAGCAATTGATCGAACACTACCAGAAATTAGTGTTGGTTCATTTGTTGGTGCATTCAATTCGATTATAAAATGTTTAACAAATAAAACACATATAACAGCATTCGAAATGGAACAGAATTTCTTCGATGAAGCCATTTGTACGATAACACATGTTGCATATCAAAGTTTAAAATTAACATCATGCCAAGAGACGGTGCAATCGATTAATGAATTTTTCGTTATAATTTTATCATGTGATCGTAACAATGTGAACTATAATATTGGTAAATTTCTTGATATTATTAATTTGGAAGTTGATAATATTAAAAATTTCAATGATTTACAAATCAGTAGTCTTCTATTCTTATTGTTAATGTTTGTAAAAGAATTAAAATCAAATACACCATTACCATTTGTTACGTATATTTTGGATGTGAAACAAATTGATTTTGGAAAATTAAAATTATCAAATAATCAGAAACATTATAAGAGTCTTATTAAGTTATATCATGAAATTCTTTTAATAAAAAATGTACCTTTATTACAAGAAGCATACAAACATATTTTATATGATATAAGAAATGCTATGAGTACAATTTCTGGTCAAAATGAAAATCCACATTATACAGAATCGCAAGCTGAATGTATTCTAAATTTCTATTTAATTGCTTTATCAGTTCTAGCAACTCAAACATCATCAATAATCGGTATGTATGCATTGCAACCGAATATTTTGGAATTAATTATAAATGATTTATCAATTTCAAATTTAAAAATTTGGGAAAAAAATCCAACTTTACATAATTCAATAATTAATTTACTATCAGTACATTGTATAAAAAATCATAATTATATTCTATCGAGTAAAATTCTTATGTGTAATGTTTTTAGTAAACTTTCATTGAACGAAATCAGTCCGACTGGTGAGAATTTTAATATGATATTGAAATTTTTAGTCGAAATCTTAAATTCAAATAAGATATCATCAAAGATTTTATTAAATATATTAAATTGGATTAATTTACTTTATCAACAATGTAATCAACATAATAAAGTTTTAAAAGATCATAAAGAATTTGTGCTAATCAGTAAAGGTGTTTGTTTAGTTTCTACACGTTATCCGTTTGATATTATTCTTAAATGTGCTGAATGTATTAATACTATACTTGAATATGATGATATCAATATCGAAGTGCTAACATCAATTTCTGAAATCTCTTATATTCATATGATTTCAATAAATTCAGAAATTCGTGAAAAATATTCCGAAATATTTGGGAAATTACCATTAGAAATTTCACTTCGTCAATCATGTGAAACAACTGGATTGGCAAAAATCAAAGAGATCAAATTGAATGAACTACAACATTGGTATACATCATCAGCGACTTTATCGAATTTACGTGAGAAATATTTTAAGAATTTTATTGAAAAAATATCAATCAAAGAAAATGCTGAATTTATTGAATTATATTTGAAGAATATTTTTCCAAAATGTTGGACAATTCAACGTGGTCGAACTGGGGAATTTTGTAATTCTGCATTAAATGATCTAACATCATTATTACATTGGATACAATTGGAAGCAGCACAATATTGTGTTAATAATAAACTTCGTACATCATTGGGAAAACCACAAGAAACATTTTTAAAAATTGAAGCCATTATAAAAGAAAATGCTCGAATATTAGCTTTAAAAGATTACTCAACTGCAAAAGATGTTCACTCATTAATTGCCAATCAAAAGCATGCACGTATTTTGCTTGGATTTCTTGAATGTTTAGAAAAAGCAATATATAATGCATCAGATGGTACAGCTTTTGCAATGTTATCACCTGAAAAACCAGCTAGAACATTCTTTCGTGTGAATGCATCCACATGTAGTGAATGGTTTAATCGGATACGAACTGCAGTTGATTTGATCGGTCTTCATTGTATGGAACCGGAAATGGTTATTCGTTATTCGGAAGTAATGTTACGAGTACTTGTTAGTTCAGGACGTACATCAGAAGCTTTATTCGTACATACTTTAATGTCATATACTTGGGCACTTTTACGAAATGGTGAACCTGAAGAATTATATGGTTTATATTTATGGACTAAAATAGTATCTGGTAAAAAATTTGCTTGGATTAAAATGGCAAGCGAACATGCTGCCGGACATCGTGAAATAGCAGCCGATGGTTATATGAATATTTTAAATATGGATGAAAAATTGGATCAATATATTCGTGATTTTATTACAGATCAATTAATTGATTGTATGTATTTTACCGGACAATGGTCTGAATTAAAAGAATTCATTTCTAAACAAGAACAAACCAGCGATCAACGTGTAACAATTCCACTTTTAACATTGAAACCATCACAAATTGAAAATATTATGAAATTTGAAAATCTTAATGATATATCTGTATTAGATTTAACCGATTGGGAAATATTAGAGAAATCTGTTGATATTCCCAATAATTTTTCATATCACAAAGTTTTATCATTAACCGAGAACACGTTTGTTTGTATGATTCTAAATCCAAATGAATTTGATGAGATTAAATGGAAAACATGTACGGATATTATACATTCGGGTATTCAAGAATGTTTAAGGACAAAATCAAGAGAACATCTTAAAAGTTTAATAATTCTAAATCATATATCACACAAAATTTGGGAAACAAAATTCAATATGAAATTGAATGGAATTAATTCCTTAAAAGTTGACACAATTCATGGTTCAACAACGGTCACAAGAATAACACGTTGGGCAGATTTATTGAGTGCATTACCACAAAATTTAAATAATCAAGATTATGATTTTCATTTAGATGTTGCTTCGATGGCACGTAAAGAAGGGAATTTTAAATTATGCCAAAAAGAACTTGAAAAATTTTTTAAACGAAATCAAATTGAAAATCTACTGCAATTAGAAAATGAATTAACATTTGATAATATTTGTACTGGAATTATTTCGAATAAAATTTCCAAAAATATGTGGACTGATAATATTTTAAGAGGTGCAACAGAAGCTGCTAAACTTTTATATAATGAAACAGAAAAACATAATAAAGCAATCCAATTAGCATCATCATGTTGTTTAGGTGCTATTTCATCTGAATCGAATTTAATTTCGGAACGTATATCACGTACACTTCTTACATTATCTGATTGGTTATCACAAGGTACCGAAAATCTTCTCAGTGAAAATAATGAGACACCAATAATAAAATTATTATCAATTTTACCTGATATTCGATCTTATCCTGATGAAAAAATTAATGCAATTATTCCAATATTGGATGCTGCTGTTGGTAAATTAGTTCAGTATAGTGTTAAACAGAGTCCAGATTTAGGTAAAGCATGGGGTGCATTAGGTAATTGGTGTTATCGGTGGGGTCGTAAAATTGTCGAAATTCGTACGAATACAAATGTTGATAAAGCTGGATTACAAGATAGTGATATCGAGAAAATTCAAAATCTCGTTCCAAATGGTAATGAAGAAGATGTTGAGAAAATTGTGACAATATTAAATCAACATCAAGTAACAGCAGATGATGAAGAAATTGGACCGAATGATGTAAGTTCAACGGAATTAATTGAAAGTCAATTAGGAAATATTGAAATTCTAAAGAATGTTGATAGTAAAATTATTCTATCGATTGTTGAAATATGGAGACAAGCACATAAAAGTGTTTATGGATATTATGAAATGGCAGCCGATTCTTATTTTAAATATTTGAATTTATCATCAGAAGATTGTAATGATGGAAATATGACAAATGGTGATTGTTCAATAGTTACAGCCACTCTAAGACTTCTAAGACTTGTAGTTAAACATGCTTTAGGTTTACAAGAAGTTCTTGAAGAAGGACTTGCAACAACACCAACACGACCATGGAAGGTAATTATTCCACAATTATTTAGTCGTTTGAATCATCATGAATTATATGTTAGAAAACGTGTTTCGGAACTTCTTTGTCGTGTCGCTAAAGATTCACCACATTTAATTATATTCCCAGCAGTAGTCGGTGCCGCCCAAGAAGAACGAAATGATAACTTAACATCATTTATTTCTTGTAATGATAGTGATAATGAATTGAATTCATCTAATAACGCTTTAGCGTTATGTTTTAATTCATTATTGGATACACTTTCAAAACAAGCTTCAGAAACAGTGGAACAGGTACAATTATTAGTTCATGAATTGAAACGTGTTACACTTTTATGGGATGAATTTTGGTTATATTCACTAGCACAACTTTATAGTGAATATTCGGAACTTTTTAATACATTCGAAGCTGAAGTACGGAAATCTTCAGATCATAAATTAGATGTACTTATCGAAAAACATCGAATATTAATGGAACATGTAATTGAAGATATGAAATATTTATATGAAATAACTTCTAGAGAGGCAGAAACAAATTATGAACGAAATTTTCAAGAAAAATACTCAAAAATTATCGAAACAACTATTGAGGAATTAGGGAAACCATTAAATCGTGAGAAACCAAATGAATCATGGCAAAAAATTAAACAATTATATACAGTCTTCCAGCAGAAATTACAAAAAAATTCTCAAGCCACATTAAAAATGGCTGATATTAGTCCAGTTTTGGCTAATATGAAAAATACTGCAATATCAATGCCAGGAGTTGAAACGAATGATAATAATCATGTTTATATTAAATCTGTTGATAATATCGTTTATATATTGCCGACAAAAACTAAACCAAAAAAATTAGCATTTTTTGGTAGCGATGGTAAACGTTATACATATTTATTTAAAGGACTTGAAGATCTCCATTTAGATGAACGTATTATGCAATTTTTATCAATTTCGAATTCAATGATGTGTCGATCAAATGATTGTAATGGTAATATAACTGCATATCGTGCACATCATTATTCTGTAATACCATTAGGTCCAAGATCTGGTTTAATCAGTTGGGTTGATGGTGTTACACCGATTTTTGCTATATATAAAAAATGGCAACAACGTGAAGCTGCAAATCCAAAAAAAGATAAACAATCAACAGCAATGCGTGCATCAGAAATCTTTTATAATAAATTAACACCATTATTAGCTGAGCATAATTTAAAAATTACAGATAATCGAAAATCATGGCCAATCAATGTATTACGTAAAGTTCTAGAGGAATTATCAAATGAAACACCACGAGATTTATTAGCAAAAGAATTATGGTGTAATAGTAATAATGCCGGTGAATGGAGGCTCTCGATACGAACATATTCTTTATCGGTTGCGGTTATGTCGGTTATCGGTTATGTTATCGGACTCGGTGATCGTCATTTGGATAATGTTCTTGTGAAATTATCAACCGGTGATATTGTTCATATTGATTATAATGTTTGTTTTGAAAAAGGTAAAACATTACGTGTACCTGAAAAAGTGCCATTTAGAATGACACCAAATTTGGAGGAAGCATTAGGTGTGACAGGAATTGAGGTGAGTTTTTAAAAATTTCCTTTTTTTTTGTGTGTGTCATTAAGCGTATTCAGAATTCTTCAGTTTGGGATATGCTCATTAATTTTCCGAACATTGTTTTGTATTTTTAAAAAAAGGAAAAGGTTTATTTATAGCTCATAACAAAAAAATACAATAAATGTACTCTCAGATTTACCAAATTGAATTCAAAATAAAAGCGAAACTTCTTTTATATAACATAACATACAAAGATAATAATTTCCCTCGAGGATGAAAATACCAATGTTTTTCATGAACAAGTAAAATAATATTTTCGTTGGTTTTTCTTTTAATATTGCATTATTCCATATCATGACTCTGGAGAAACAATTCTTTTATGTACAATTTTGTATATTTACCTAAGGTTTTCGGTAATATTAACTTTGCTATGAGATACTACAGATTGCAACTAATTTAATTCAAAGAATAACATCAGATTTTCAATATTAAATAAAACTTAAAAAACAATTTTAAATCATTTATAATGAATAATGGATGGCTTTTAAAGAAAAAAAGAAAAAATAATATCCAATAATCCGAATAAATAAATATTATATGATACCATCATCTTTTAGGATCTTCATTTGTTTTGATATGTTCGGTGGATTATATTTTATTGTTACTAATTCTTTTCTCAGACGTTTGATTGTCTTTCTTGCAATCAAAAAAAGCCAATATTTAATGAGAAGAAATGTTGTTAAAGACGAAGTCATAGTAAAATCTATCTATACTTTTTTATTCATTGTAATTTTTGAAGATATATTTAAAGTTCATCCAAGGATAATATCCAAATAATTGTTGTCAATTGAATTAACAAATTTATTCCATTCATTCTATATCAAATGAGCAAGATTTCACATCCTAATTTTAGAGTCTGTCATTAAATGTTACGTCTTTTTTAATCCTCTACCTTTAAGCGTGTAATAAATTTATTTTAAAATCCATGTGGATAGATACTAAAAACAGAATTGTTCCCACTTAAAAAACCATTTAACTGACAATTTCAAATTTATACGTCATTAATTTCACCAATAATCTGATCCTAAAAATAAACTAATCTAAATGACCGAATTACTAAATCTGTAATAATGTTGAAGGCGTCATTCTAATTTTAATTATACCAGCAAAAAAAAAAACAAATCTATTTTGCATATCGATTCTTACATACATAATTTATTAAAACAAAAGGATCCTCTATGTTCATCTCTCTGAGATGACTGAGCCCAGACTTTTATTTGTTAATATTTTAGTATTTTCGGAATGAAATTTCCTATAATTTTTTGAAACCTTAGCACCAAGACAAGACTACTATATGGAAATGCGTTTCCATAAAAAAAAGCGAAATTCATTAATTATTCATTGCTTGATGTAGATTAAAAAGGATTTTCCTCGTTTCCTTTTTGTCGCAAGGCTTTTCACACTTTACATGTTTTCTTTTATATCAAAAATAAAAAAAAAACATCGGAAACATGGAAACATGTTTTCAGTATGATATTTTTACATCTTGATCATCTTAAGAGATTTTATATATTTTGTTGTAGGTTTTAGGAGAGACACCAAAAAAAAAAACATTTATTCGATGAAAATGGAATCCATTCAAGAATTCTTCATCCTTTCACTTGGGTGAACATTTTCAAGTATTTCATTGAAATGTTAAATTTAGTGGAAACATTGATTTCTTGTTGTTGATTCTTACATTTTATTTTTGCGTTCAATAATATTAACATGAGCCATCTTTATCGAAGACTTCTTTCAATAAGATTTTTGAAATGAAATAAAAATACTATAAAATTTTCATGATATTATTTAATATGTATTTATATATATTTTATTGGTACATATAAAATCTCAAGCCTATACTTATCGAATAAAGTGACTTACACACCAGATTTATTTATTTTGTTCGCGAATCACTAATTTCGTCTAGTGACGTGACTATCATAATACCTTTGAGTATATTCTCTATTATTTTAGAACTAGTTTTCATCAATAAACAATAATAGTATAATATAAGTAAATGAAGTCAAGTATTACTAATAAATCTCGTAAATGAACAACTATTTAGGATTATTTTGAGAGTCACTTCAATCGACAAATGACGTGACTAGGGCTGTTTGTCTTACCAGGTCTATGATTTAGTTTCCGGCTTTTAAAAATTAAAAATAGCATTAGTTTTTATATAGAAAAATCAAAAATATTTTATTCAAAGTACTGTCCATCGCTTTCTACACATTTTGACCACCTTTCACAGGTAATTTGTGGATACCACTCCAAAAAAAGTTCTTCTTCTTTTGATGAAAACCATTCAGGGACCCAATTTTCCAGTTCTTCAGATGTTTTGAAGTGCTGCTCTTTCAGTGCGTGTCCCATCGAAGAAAACAAATGGTAACCCAAGTCTGGTGAGTACAACGGGTGAGGTAGCATTTCTCAGCCAAGCGCTTCCAACGTTTCCTGAACTTATGTAGCAACATGTCACCTAGCGTTATCATGTTGCAAAATCACTTAATCGTGTCTACCCGTCCATTCTGGTCGCTTTTCATTCAAAGCGCTATTCAATTTGATCAGTTGTTGTCTGTAACGATCACCCGTGTCTATTTCACCCGTTTTCAAAAATTCATAGTAGACCACATCCATCTGGTCCCACCAAATACAGAGTAAGATAGCGTCGAATTGTAATTTTTTGTATAATGGTGTCGACTAAGGAAATAAGAATTATTTCTTTGCACGAGTTCAAACTGGATAATAGCCCAACCCAAGTCCATGTCGATGGTACGGTTATTAAACGAGTCGTACAAGGGTGGGTTGAAAAATTCTACTATGGGGAAAAGAAAAACCGCAGTTGTCATTATTGAAATAGCTGCACATTGAACTTTTTATGATGTGTTTTCTTTTCATCAAATATTTATAATGTGAAGTCCGAAAAACCCATTTGCAAAACTTTTACCTGTCTGTGGTGTCTTTGTTTCAAGTAGTCTCGAAAACTATTTTTGGATCGGTCTTTCACGGTTATAATAGTAACAGGATAAATACTATCATTTTATCTCATCATCTGGCTGAGTTCTAGCGTTGGGTCTAAATATAAGTACAGGTATTTGTTGTGTCAAGTTCAAACTATCCAACTTTCGTGATTCAGAGGTGGGTGGAAAAATCTAGTATCAAATGAAATCATAAATGGAAATAAAAACATCCCAAAACTCACACAATAATTTCCTTTTTATTTATATTGAATAAATTATTGGGGTTTCCTTTTTTTTTAGGTTTTAAGTTCTTTTAATTATTATTTTTTAGATTATCTAAATTATAATACATATGTTTTTAGTCCCAGCAAATTCGGTCTGAATTGTTCACTCTCGTTCATTATCACAAAAACTTATCTCTCATAAAATGTTTATTATTACTAAAATTTTCATTTTATATTTTGATTTTAATATTAATAAATTGACATTTTATAATAACTTTTTTTTTTTAATATGTTCATATATTATTTATTTACATATATGTAAGATCTCATAAAATGAGTAAATTTTCAATATTTTAAAGAAAAATAGGGTATTTTGGACATTCGTATTTCTTTTGTGATATTGTAAGTAGCTGTGGTCTTTTAAATAGTCATAACCACTTCTAGCGATCTTAAATCTTATCCGGATCTCCTATCTACTTACAGTGAAACCTTCTATTTTCATCTTATCCTTAAATCTACTAAAATGTGCAAAATAATCCTTATTAAAGACATGTGCTTACTCTACCGTGTTATGCTTGATTGATTTCGGACGCCTTGTGTAACTATTTTTAATAATCCTTTTCTAAAGCATTTTTTAACTGAAAATATCCAGGCCCAAAATACGCTATTCATTTTTGGATAATAATTGAAAAATATTAATTTTTTATTAGATTTTTTTTTTGATATAAAATTTTTCAAATTTCATTTTAAAAACATAGTTTCTTAAAATTTTAAAAATTTTCATATTTTGAAGACGACAAATTTTCAATTAATTTTTATTTTTTGATTTTAAAAATTCAAATTTTTAAAGAAATTTTTTTTTGATGAGTTTTTCTTAATTTTTCTTTTCTTTTAAAATTTTTATTTTTTTTTACATTTTACATTTAGGTACTTTTTAATTTTATATTTTTAAAATATTATTTTATAAAGCTTTGGAAAGTTCTTCGTTTAATTTTTAGGAAAAACATATTTTAAGAGTTTAGTTTTTAAGCATTTAAAATTTTTTTTTTTGGAATATTTTTGAAACATTCAAAAACTAAAAATATAAGGAAATAAAATGTTCTAAAAAAAACTTAAATATCGAATATCACAGTTATGATTTTTTTTCTTCTTAAAAACTTAAATATAAAAAGTTTAAAAAATGACATAAACTAGAAAAAATATATTATTCTATATAAAAAAAAGAAAATGGATAGCAAAAAAAGTTTATACAAATATGGAAAAAGATAAGAATTACACAATTTGGCTATCAAAATTATTCAAATTATTAATAAATAAATTACCATTTGATAATTTTCCATTTAAATTAATTGAGTTCTGCCCATTTGGAATGCCATTTTTCTCCGAAATTAATTTATCTAATTTATTTCCATTAACAATACTAATTTGTGTATTCCCATTACCATCACATTCGATTTGTTTTATAATCAGATTACGTCCATGTCGTATACCATTTTGATGTTGTACCAAATTATCATCAGAATTCTCTGGAAAATGTTCAGGTGCCGATGAATCTTTTAAAATACCATTATAAATATGTTTCAATTTTAATTCTTCAGAATTTTCTAAATCGAAATTTTTCATCGTCTTATTATCATTCATAATTGTTTGTCCATTAGCTAATACAATTGTTGTAGCCGGTATTATCTTCGGTGCCTGTACTAATGTTACAGATTTTTTACGAATTTTCAATGTTAATTCATCTTCTGTCGTACAATTCGAATTATTCACAATACCAATATCATAATTATCTGTTGGTAGATTTTCGAAATTATTAAAATTACCATTTAACATATTATTATGTGGTGGTGGTGTACTTGTTATTGTTGCATTAATTGTATCTTGCTGTTGTATTGATGAACTTTTACGATGCATATTTGATCTGGTACTATGTTGACTAACATCATTATAATCGGGACTTTTACAACGTAACAAACGTGCAAATGCACGACGAAAACTTGTATTTTTCCATGCATAAATTATTGGATTCATACCAGAATTTGCCATTGCCAATGAGAATGCACCTTTATATAATAATGGTGAACTTTCTTCCAGAAATTTAAATATTTGTGCACATGCAACGATAAAATATGGAAGCCAACATATTGAAAAACATCCAAGTATAAATAAAACAACCTGTGAACAAATAAAGTTGATATATGTATATCAGACATTGTCGATCTATATATAATCAATATTTTAGTATCCTAATAAATATATCAGACTTGATATATAAAATCTATTTCAAGCTTTTTTTGTTTTTTATCAAACACAATGATATAATTACTTTTTTTTCCAATTATCTAATCTAACCGTCGTTTCATTCTATTCAAAAAAATATTATTATTATTATTATTATTATTGTCCACTTTATATACCCTTGACCTCTATCTATATAAAGTTTATAAATATTACAAGAATTACAATCGATTGACCTCCAATTTTCTTCCATTTTCTTGATAAAAACGTCAAGAAGCCTTCACATTTTGATATCTGCCGCGAATTCCTTTCTAGGTTTTGTTTTTCCTTCTTTTATTGTTATTATTATTCTGACTCTCTAAATGGGATTTATTTTTAGTTGTATAGATGGATTGATGATAAGGACATTATATACTAATTTGAAAGCTACATATAGTATCATAGCGATAGTAAGGAAAATTTCTAGAACAAGATATAACAGTTTCTTTTATTAGAATTACGGTATTTTGCCACATAAACCATAGTATAGACATAGACTAGTAAATATAGATGTTCAAGGTATGTGGGCAGCGTTATGTTCAGTATAGTTGTTGTAACTTGTAAGTCAAATTGAAGAGGAATACATGAAAATAATTTTAATGTGAAAGAAAGAGAATAGCCTATAATGTGTCGGGATATTTGTACACAACAAGAATCAGTTAAATGCACAGTCGTTGGAAATCTTTATTACTAGTCTATGATGATATATAGACTTAGTACGCGAAACAAAATTTCTCATACAAATACGAAAAAGCTTTTGACCTTTTAAAAATAAGAGGTATGATACGAAATCTTCATGAAACAAAAGTGGTACTTTTTGCTGAATGTAATTCCGGCTTAACTATGTTCAAATTTCGTTTCGTTTCAAATCTGTATACTACAACTAATTAATTTCAATTTAGATTAATCTGATTTTGATGTTGATTTTATTTTATTGGATTTGACAAATTTTCAATATGTCTTTTTAATTGATGAAAATTTCCAAGGTTTTTTTGTTTTTTTAATTGGAAAAACTTTTCCACTATATATAATTTTCACAAAAGAAAGAAAACATTGAAATTTTCATTCAAATACCGTAATGCCGGAAATTTTTTTTTTAAAAGAACTTTCTAAATAATATTTGTTTTTATTAAAACACACAAACTACGCATTCGGGTATCCTACCATCATTACTAATACTATTTATATTAGATACTTAATTTTTAGAAGTCATTGGAGCAACTTGAATTTAAATGAACACATATTAACAATGGAAAAGTTAAATATACTAAAATCTAATTAATTTATTTATTTTCGGCAACTAATTAATGTAAAACTATTTCAAACAAGTCGATCGTTTATTATTAGATTTGGAATGTATATTTAACAATAAACAAAACAGTGTAACCCTTTTAAATTGACCATTCTAAAAAGCAATCTGGACACATGATTTATTAATAATCCTGACTTCCTGATTACTAAATTTATCGAAAAAATAGAACTCATTCACTAATTGTTTGTCGTCAAATTATTATTTTTTTAGCATATTATTAACATATATTTAAAGCAATTGTCGTCAATAATTAATGAAAATAAAAAACAAAACAAAAACAAATTGTAAGTAGTAAATTTTCCATAAACACAAACGAATTCATACCTGAACCGATTTCCAATCGGATGGACTT
The DNA here is from genome assembly GCA_963422695.1 of Xylophagus ater. Taxonomy (NCBI): domain Eukaryota; kingdom Metazoa; phylum Arthropoda; class Insecta; order Diptera; family Xylophagidae; genus Xylophagus; species Xylophagus ater. Next base: position 9,848,065 of record OY730478.1, read on the forward strand.
TCATGTAAACCAGTAAATGATGAACGTAACTGTTTGGCATGTTTTGATGCTTCACGCCAGATACGCCAATAAACAAGTAACATGCATACCCAAACCATTGAAAATCCAGGCGTTATAACACCAGCCATATACCATGGTGGTAGAATTTCATCGAATTCACATGATTTTGCTGTTTTCCAATTATTCCAAAACATTGGTATAGATGCAAATGTTGCACCCACTATCCAACCAAAACTTAATAATATTAATGCAACTTTTCTTGTCATATATCTGTAATAAAAAAACAAAACAAAATTTAAATATTTTTAATTATACATAATCGATATGGATAGTATTTTGTTAATTGAGAGAACATATAGAATTTGGTCAGAATTTAATGAAATTATCCTTCATTTATGTTAATTATTATTCATTATTTCATTTGTATAAACATTTTTACTTTAATATAGAAACTTGTAATTATCATTAGTTCAATTCGAAAATGACTAAAAGTATAATTAGTAAAATTTTTCAATTCATTTCGAATGAATCTAGAAAATTGTAATTATTAAAATTAGAACAATTGCTTTGCATTTTAAATTATATTTAAAAATATTGGATATTGTACTAATTTACAACGAATATGTAATGGAACAATGCAATTTTTGATTTTAAATCCATTTTAATTACACATTTCCATTCAACTTATATAATACAATAAAGTAATATACAATAGTATGAACTTTTTGAAAAGTCTTAATTTTGGTTCATCATATAATGTGAATAATACCAGAGGCCATTTTCCACTAGACCTAAAAATATACATCGAATGCAGCACAATATCAATAGAGTACAAATTTTTGTTGGATAAATTGTTTAGAATTTGTCGTAATATACAATATTACAAAAAAAAAAAAATATTTCAAATTATTGGAAATACAAATAACATACTATAATAATTAACTTTAATCAAGAAAATAACTAAAGAATTTTACTAGATAAGAAAATCACTTTAACTATTTAACTATTTTCTTTTACATAAGACATAAAAATTAAAGTAAATTTAAATATCCGCAAAAAGAAAGAACGAAACTCACCTGCTATAATGTAATGGATAGACAATTGCAATATAACGATCAACAGCGATCGCTATTAAATTCCATATTGAAACACAACATGCCAATATTATTAAGAAAAATCTTAATAAACACCATCCTTGTGATCGTCCTAAACCAGATCCCATATAAAATGCTAAATGATATGGTAATGTAAAACCAACAACCATATCAGATATTGCTAATGATAATACAAACATATTTGAGATCACCGATCTTAAACGACGACTAAATCTAACGGCTAAAATTGTTAAAATATTACCACCAATAATAAAAACTAAAAGAACACCATCTATGACAGCCCAAAATGCAACATTCGATTCGATCACTTTAACACGATCCGGTATTTGTTGATAGCTACGATCATCAATGATCATTGGTCCATCAATATCAAAACTATTCACTATTTCATAATATTCTGTTGCCATTTTTAAAAAACACTGTTTTTTTTATTTTATTTTTAAGAAAAAACTTAAAATTTATCTTTTATTTTTTTCACTTTTATTTTAATAAGTTATTTTTTCACATTTCAAATCTTGGAATGGTTTTAGATGACTGAAAAAGCTTTCTAGTAATTCCATTTTGAAAGAATGATTTTTACTTTTTGTGTTTTTCTTTTTTTTTAAACACAAACTTTATAGGTACTAAACCTAATAAATTACAAAACAATGTTTTATTTTATTTTATTTTTTTTAAAAGCTTTTAAAATTGACGGTTTTAAGTTTAAGTTTTTAAGCGTAAACAAATTAAAATTTTTTAACTTCACTTCTTTTTTTTGCTGTATTTTATGGCAATATCAGTCTGAAGTTCATTAAATTTCCAAAAAAAAAAAAAAAATTAATACTGGTTTCTTCACTTAATGTAGATGAGATCTTCTAGTTTATAATGTCCAGTGAACATTGATCATGACGAAATTAAGGTATAATAATAAAATTATTATACAGCTAGATGAGTTGGCAACTATTCAAAGTACTTGGTTGCGATTTACCTTCAGATTACGTCAAATAATTTACTCAGAATGTTTGTCTGCGCAAATATCTAGAAGTTAAAACAAAAAAAATATATAAATTAATAGAATAAATATAATCATTATATTAAATTACACAAAAATATTAAAGAAAAAAAAAGCGGGAACCGCCGGGTACGTACACACAGAAAAATTGGAAAGTTATCGATTAGTTGTAACAACTTTGAATTTTAGTTGTGACAACTGAAAAATCAGTTGTGTAGAACTAAATTTCAGTTGTCGGATCTTCACACTTGAGGTTTATTTGTCACAGCTGAATTTTAGCTGTGAAATCTGAATTTTAGTTGCGAAAACTGAAAACTCAGTTGTGTACAACTAAATTTCAGTTGTTGAAACTTCACAATTGAAGTTTAGTTGTCACAGCTGAATTTTAGTTGTGAGAGTTTTAGTTGTGAGAAATGAAAAGTCAGTTTCAAGAACTAAAAAGTCAGTTGTGAGGACGAATTTTAGTTCTCACAACTGACTGAGTTGTAACAACTGGCCAATAACTTTATAATTTTTCTGTGTGTATGATTTTTTTGAATGAATTTTTTTTGTTTATACTATCAGACACGAAACTTTGATTAATGCAAAAAAAGAAAGAAAAGAAAAACATAATACATAATTTGTAAATATATCCAAATTAGTTGAATACATATTTATTTTATTTATAGAAAAATGAAAATCAATAGGATTTTTCATTTAAAGATAGCTTTCCATATGCTCATTTTTTTTTTGATACATTTTCTAAGTGGAAAATGGATTTAGGTTAATATTAAAATATATACTTTTATTTTTTTTTTTTTTACAATAAAGTTGAGTAAAGTCAAAGTTTGAATAACGCTGATTACTGGAATTTTTCAGTTTCCTGCATTTTGAAATTATAAAGTTTTCTTCGAAAATTTATTCATGAAAATATTTCAAAAGAATGTTAAAAATTTGTTTTTATAATATTTTTCATGTTTTGAAACAAACGATGATAAATATTATAGAAAATAAAATTAAGGGGGACTTCTACCTTAAATTGCCTAAAAATACGCCGGAAAAATAGGTTATATTTACATCTGTTTTGAAAAATAATTAAACCTATTAGAAATGAATCTAAGTTATTTTTATTACCAATCAAATAATGCCTATAACTCGCAGGACATGATGTCGATTTTTATAACTTCCGATACATTTTTCTCCTCTAAACAAATTAAACTTATAATTCGATTCAGATCTTAAAATTTGCATGAGTCCATTGTCATCGTTTATGATTTGATTCGCAGTAAATACTTTCGATTTGATATATTGATAAATTAATTTTAAAAGAATCTGATTCTTTTTTTACATATTACTCCGAAATTAAACAATAAAACATAATTTTGGTACTATTGAATAGCTTTTCTATATATAGTAGCTTTCCAATGAGGTATGACAAAACATTGTGTTGGAGTGGCTACAGTCTAAGAGGTTGTATGGAAAAAGTCACTTCATAAGTCATATTGGCTCTTCTACCATATTCTAGAAACCTTTTTAACAACTTTTCAATACCTATCTTAATTCTAAAGGTACAAAGTAGAAAATTTTCTATAACAATAAACGAAAAATCGATTATTTTCTTTCTTTTTTTGGATAAAAGACCCCTTAGGTTCAACATTGTATGTAAAGTTTCCGATTCGTGATAGGAAAACTTTTTCGAACAAAAATTTGTCTAAAGGGCAATTATACACGTTTCGTAACTTTTTTTTAAAGAATAACAACTTTTTTTGATAACTAAAATCTCACTTTTTTATTTATTTATCTCATTAAATCCAATTCTAGTCACCTTTATATGTGCAATAAATAATTAATTGAACATCTTCAAGGTGTCTAATACTTTACAATGGACTTCATCACGTCTACATAATTTTAATTATTCAAGTAAAATGTTGATGTTTACCCTCGTTGGGGTTAAACATGTAACTGGCAGTAAATTTTATGCTACCTATTCTTGTACTATAAAATGTATTCTATAGTATATGTCTGTCTAGTTAACATTCATATCATGTAAAAAAAAACTAATACATTTTACATACTTAAAATATATTGTAACTACATATATATGGTATATTTCCATATTCCCTTACATATAAAACATTAAAATCCCAATGGGAGTGATTTCAGTTTCTTTTTCGAAACAATATTGATTTTAATTTTTTTTTTTTCATATAAAAATCCTGTTTATTAGACTAAATATCCAAACAAAAAAAATGATATTCTCAACAAACATGTAATGGAGATTTTTGTAATGTTGAAAAAACATTGTCAAGAGACATGACAAAAATTTCAAACACAAACTTTGTACTCATATGGGTGACGCTATAATAAAGATTTTGCCAAACCATAAACATAGTTTATGAATGGAATTTTACCCTTAGGACATTTCAATATTGATCAATATTTGATATTTTCCCCATAAAAGCTGCTATATAGTAAAATTATGGTAGCTATTTGAAAATTGATTTTTCGGGTGTTTCGTATGGACTCTAGGGGAGCTTTTAAAGGAATTTTGAACACTGATATTTTTGTGAAGAATCTTGTTTTACATGATAAATATAATCTTGAGACAGTGTCGGGAACTAGTATCACGTACAGTATTAATTCCAAGATTTGTTTAACAAATTCCAACTTCAAAAATAAAGAATATTGTTATTCAATTTTTTACTGTTGACAGGATTATTTCTAACGATCCTTTTTTTTTTGGAATCGACAAAGAAAACAAACGATTTTAAGTATCAATTATAGAAGATTTGAATCACATGCAATGTTTTTGAGACAAACAAAATGTCTAATGTCTGATGTGAAATATAAAAAGGACATTTGATAATTGTGGTTGTTGAGTTAAGTCAAAAATGTTTTAGTCTTAAAACAAGTTAGGTGTAGGAGGAAAATATTGATTTGAAATCAATTTGAAATTGATGGATAAAGTCAATAGTGTACAGCTTGTCGAGCATTTTTATTTTGTCATTTAATGTGATTTGAACACACATCCCTACTTAAATCCCCTAAACACCGTACGATTTGGTTGCACAACCGACCGACCCAACAGATTGGGTGTTGCATCCACACTATGCAAGCCACGTCCATTTATCGGGTCGACAAGCATACACACCACACGATTTGGTCGTTTGGTCGGTGTAGGGGTTTTAAGAAATATAAATGTGGAAACTTTTTTTTGGAAATTTAAAACCATATCGTTAGTCGAACTCAAGCCCAGTTATGAGATATGAGTTGATTTTTTATTGTTTTTGAAACTCCATCGATTTTAGACGTGAGTCAATAAAATTCTTTTAATCATTTTGGGTAAACAAAAAAATTCCATATTGTATAGGTTTTGATTTCAATTTTTGGGTATACCCGCTGGTTTTTGTTTTGTTTTTTATTTACGTCGATCAGAAAAATGTGTTTCCAAAAGATTTGAGTGAAATCGATTCGTTGCTTATTTCAAGTAGACTTCGAGTTCTCTCATGTATACGGGTTATAAGATTTTTCTTACGACATTGAGATCGAAATAAATAATACGTAGCTAGCTTTTTATTTATTTATTATTATTTTATTTTTTTGGTGAATTAAGCAAGACACAAATGGAATTGAATATCTTAAAAACCATAAAAAAGGTTACCCGTCTCTGATTCACGTTCTCTTTTTCATGGGCACGTATATTATAAACATATTATATCAAACAAATAATAAACAAATCAAAATATAAACATATTATTCATTCTAATATTTGCAGAAGAAAATAGGTGTTTTCGACAATATACGAAATGACATCTCTCTCCTGTTTATAGCTGCCGGTTGTCAATTTGATGTCATTTTTGTTTTCAAATATTATATTTTGATATGAATTAAAATTATGTCTATAACAGTATATGTGTATCCGATCCACGGAATATACCTATATATATATCAGGCCCATATTAAATAAACAAATATGACGATATATTTATTCTAGAACAAACAAAAAATTAAATAAAACATTATTTGAATAACATAGATTATAAATATTCTTTATTATTCTTTATTATTAAAAGTTAAAATCAGAACAAAAAACATATAGGAACTTAAAATCGGCCTATAGCCGATTTTTGATGTCCTATGGTAGAAATGGGACAGAAAAACTGTCAAAATTAACATTATTTTAAGGTTTTTTCTTCATAACTTTCTGATCACTCTGGTTTTTCCTTTATAACTTTGCTCCTCCTGGATCGATTTTGTTCAAATGCAATAACAAACCAAGTTAAGGAATAACCAACTTACATTGTAAAATTCATCAAAATCGAATAACGCGTTTTTGAGTTATCTTGTATATGAACGGACGGACATGCATAAATCGATATAACTTTTGATTCCCGACACAGCCATACCCTTAAAACCTTTCTACTACGATTATTTCAATGTGTTACAAATGGAATGACCAAATTAATATACCATCTGGTAGTAGCTACCATAGGGCATACAAAATTTATTGAAAACATAAAAGAAGTTTTAAAATGTTAATTAAAAAATTAAATTAAATGTTTTTTTTTAATAAAACTTTTAAAGGGTTTAATAAAAACAAATATTCATAATTTTTCCATATTTTTTGTTAATTAATTTGAACGAATTTTTACTTCATTAAAGAATTTTTCCCTATATTTGTTATTTCTGTAAAATGAAGTGAATGACCGAACTTTTACTTATATCCGTCAACTTACAGGAACTTTTATTTCGGTTAAACCAACTAGAATAAAGCAGTTTTGTCATAAATCATTTTTGTGGACCTTTTTTTTAGTGTACTGTAATAAGCTTTTGGGTACTTGATTTCTTGTTGGTGGTGAATGAATTAAGGTAAAATTTTGAAGATTTTCATATTTTTAATTCTCCGCATCATTCATAGTGTCCGCAATAAATCTTCCCTACACTCCCTGATAATATGATTTCAAATAAAATGAATTTACCCAACAAAAACTTCTTTTATTCGATATTGTTTTAGAGGTGAACGAACCTTAACGATGAACTCTCATATTTTTGTCTTGGTATTTTATATTATTAAAGCTTTTTAAAACATTTGTATCTATTTTCCTTAATACTTGTATGAACTTTCTTTATGTTGATTAAAACTTTACGATCGGTCGATGTGGATCCTTTAGTTATTTGTTTAAAAGATTTTATTCATTTCTTAAGAAAAAAAAACTCTTGATTTTCTTTTGTGAAAGAAAATGTTGAATGAACAACAATATTTGTTTGGTTTTAATATAATATAAAATCTCACCAATTTGTTCTGTTTTCAAACTTTTCGTCTATAACAAATTGTTTTGAGGTGATTTAAATATATTATTTGTATTGTACTACAGGTGACTGTCGTACAACGCGGATTTCTTGAAATCTTTAAAGAGATCGCGACGATCATTGTATAATGCTATAAATTACTCTGATAAATACTCTCGTTTGAAAAAAGTCCAATGGAGTCATGTGTTAAGACCGTTAACTTGAAAAGAATTAATTTAAGTTCTGAGACTTTAACAAGGTCTCCAAAGCGCAAAATAAAAAAATTCTCTATTTTTTGAATAAAAATTAATTTTTTTCTCCTCAATTAATTAACTATTAGCGATGTTTTTTTAATTATATACTATTTTTAATCAATTTATAAAATCTCAAATATTGATTCGATTTTACGAGTATGAATTGTTAAAAAAAAAACACTCACTCAAAAATTAACTAAAAATATTCGTGATTAAAATTTCCAATTAGAAATTCTTTTATTTTAATATTCTTGGATTTTCGCCATTTAAATAATTCTTAAATTCAAACGCGTTTTTGTTTTTGCGGTTTTTATTTAGGAAGCTTTGTTTTTTAAATATTTTATAAGAATTTTATTAATTTTGTACTCGCACAAGGTTTTCTTATTAAATATTTAAAATAACGAAGGTCTTCTTTTGTCTAACATAATCTTAGCACAGAATTATGATTGATTAAAAATTTTAACAGTTAATTTTTTTCTTAAATATTCTTGGAAAAATTACACTTAAAACTTTTCTAATTATAAACTTTAGTTATTTTTACGATTTCTTCTGTAAATATTTTGTTGCTAACGTTTTTTTTTTTTTAATTTACATATAAAAAATGTTTTAATAATACTTAATTATTTAAATTCAAATTTATACTTTTAATTAGAAAAAAAATATGATTCTTTAAAATCAATTTGAAACTAAAAAATTTAATATTTTTATTAAAATTTTTATTAAAAACATTAAATTATCTGAAAAGTTTTCTAAACTCTGTTAACAGAATAAAGGATATTTATATAATATACGGAAAAATGTCTTCTGCTATTATAAATGGTTTAATAAACGTGAAAATTCCAAGGGACAAAACATTCTTTATTATTGTTATAAAGAAAAGCAGGAAACTCTTTTAAAGTATACTACAAAAATATACTACATTGGAAAATTTTCAAAAGTGTTCTAAGCACTCAAGAAATACGGCATTACTTAGGTGTATACGAAATACACTGCTAATGTGTTACACTAGAAGTTTTTTGTTTTTCATTCATACAAATTACTTTTTATTTTAATGTATTGACATAAATAGCAAAACGACTTTTAAACATATAGTAACTGAAAATCGGCGTATAGTTGATTTTCTTTGCAGGTAGCCCAGACCCTGATAGCATAAGTCAAATCGGGTATTAGTTTTTAAAGTACATCAAAAAAACTATATGAGGAGGGTTATTTTATCCTAGGATTTTTTCTTTCTCCACTATCCTTTAACCGATTTGAATAAAATTTAACATGGTATCATCTATTTGTACAGTTAACCTATATAATTAATAAATATTATATCGATAATTGGCACATAAGCCATTCACAATACCAACAACTTTGTATTTTATAAGTCGATAATAGAGACTCAAGAAGGTTATAGTAATTGATTAGAAACATTTTAATAAACACAATATTATAAATAAAATGTGTTAAAATCAAAGTTTCCGTCTCTCAAAAGAAAATGAACTAACATTTTCGCACTTCTCAAAATAGAAAATCTATAAATTGATATTAAAATTTCGTTATATATGGGTAGCTTGATGTTCAGTGTTGTTATTGTAGAAGAATACATCAAAAGAATTTTAATGCGAGAGAAAGAAAAAATCGAATGTGTAGGGATATTACTACACAACAAGAAGTTTCATTCTAACAAGAGACATCGCCCAAATAATTTACATCGTCTTATTTTTTTTACTGATACAAAACTTTATTTCCATTGGATGAATGAAAACCAATATAAGAAGCAAAAAAAAACACGAGAAAATATCCGTTTCTAAAGTTATCCTTTATTCAGGATATAAATTTGTTCCATATATCAAGAAAATCTAGACTAAAAATTGGGTTAACTTAAAGTATTGGATTTTCGGTTTAAACTTTAAAGGATTTCTTATATTTCACGAAGAGGGAATCAAAAAATATTTCTATATTATTTTTCCTGTCATAAATCTTCTTTTAGTTCAAAGGTGTATCAGGAAATTTTGGGGTTCGAATGTTTTCTATTTTCGTGAGATTTTTAAGCTTTCAAGGGATTTAAATTGTAAACCAATCTAAAGATTTCATAAACACAAAATCGTATAATCAGAAAATGGATATAAAAAGTAATTCTCTGCCATGAAAGAGTTTTTCTTTAAAATATTTCTAGATATTTACGCCACTGTACAAAAGTTACGCGTAAAAAGTTTTGTACTAAAAATACAACATTTTACTTTGACAGTGATTAGGGTTATATTTTTGTACGAAAAAAATCCTAAAAACACAAAAATCCATTTGATTTAATATTGAATAAGATCGTTGTGGCATTTAGTGTTATTATTATTATTATTTTGTAATGTCAAATTAATATTTTCTTTAAAAAAATTATAATCAAAAATATGTTTTTTTAATTAATATTTTGAATTTTTAATATTAACAAAATGAAGAGTCGATAGGCGTCCCAATGAGAGCTAAGTAGCAAAATTATTATTTCGAGAAAATTAAAAAAAAAAACTGTCTATCAAGACATTAAATGCGCTTTAAGAAAGTTATAGGTTACTCCTAAGCATATCTACGTGGTGCTTTATTACTAACGCGCATTTAAAGCAAATACTTAAATAAATTTTTGCATTTTACTTCTAAAAAGGATCTACTTTAGAAGTTGTACTCTTCAAATATTTAGTAATATTGATTTTATCATTCAGACTAGATTAAATATTTATTTCTACATTATTATTTTTGGCAATAATATTTATTTGGAAATTATATTATATCATAGAAGTGATAACAAAACACTATATTATTGACAGAAGCATCCGATTAAAGTCACAGGAAATACTCCATTTAGTTCATTCATAAAAAAAAGATATTCCATTTTTCATTAGAATAAAATGATTTCTTTTTTTTGATTTTCCAATAACCGATCATTTCCTATTCTATTTTTTATCATAAAATAAAATAAAAAAAAGATAAAACAAAAACATTCTTATCATGTAATTTAATGGTCTAAAGAGTTTTAATTGATTAATCAGGTTCATCGTTTATCGAATAAGTGTCTAGGTAAATAAATTGCATAGAGGAGAAATTAAAGTACCTATTTTTTTGTGATAAATTGATAGATCAATAAATTGTATTCTGTTGTAGTAATAAATTTCCAAAAAACGAAACCATTCTTCTTTACAAGAAAAATAAAAAAAAAGAAGAAATTACGTATCTTAAAATCAAGGCATAAACAAATTGACTGGAACAATAGAATAATAGATTCTATCTTCTTAGAAAAGGGTTTATTTTTCACATCAATATTTAACAAGAAGGTTATTTACATTTAGTGCTCACTAAAGAGGCTGAGTGATTACCAATTTTCTTTTCTATACTACTATAGTAGAAATGGAAGTGTAGTGGCAATGTACCTATTATAACTCTGAGAAAAAGAAACAACCAAAACTACTCCTTTTTATTGTACTAGATAATTTTTTTTTTCGTCTCCTTAAAATTTGCTCTCAGATAATGTAAATCTATTCTGAAAATGTTATTCATACTGATGTATTACGCTGAAAATAATAGTAATTCCAAAGAATCTTCACTTAAATTTAAAGCGTAATAACCAAAAAAACAAAGAAAATTCAACTGAACCTTGATAAAAGCAAGATTAATCTAAATTACTTAATTATAGTACAACAGCAGCAACTAAAAGACAACAACCCGCTCCAAAAAAAAAAAAGAAAATCATTAATCGATTTAATCGTTTGTTTATAAACACTTCTAAATAATAATTTTCCGTTTAAAGGATTTATCGCATGCTAGAAATGTGTAAATATCGAAAAAAAGCTGGTGAAAAAGGCCAAGAAAAGCTTCTTATTTCTTCCTAAACGAGGATAAGCTCCTAAACATCGAATTTTCATTAATCTTTTTGTAAAAAGATACTTTTTGAAAACAAGTTTTTGTTTACATATTAAAACTTAATAAGTAATTATGTTTGTCCTCTCATTATTATTATTCTAACCTAAATAATGTATGTTAAGCACTTCTCTAATACATATTGAAGTGATATGCATGCTATTCCGTTGTAAAATAGACACGAACTATATTTTGTTATTCTTGTTAATGGAAAATTATATCAGAGTTTTATTGATTTTTTATTAGAAAGCAAAAATTTTCATAAATTTTTTAGTGTTTATATTTTATTATTTAAAATTTGTTGACTTCATTTTTTATGTCCTTCCTCAAAATATGTATATTGAAAAGCACTTTTCATTTGAGTTATTTACTTTTTTTTTTGTGTGAAAATATCTCCCAATAGATATATTTTGATCTCATATTAAAGAAAAACCTACTTTAAGATCATTTTTCGTTTTATGATTTGATTTATATTTCATAATTTTGTTTTTTTCTTTTCTAAATAACATCATTGTTATCGAAGACCTACATTCCCAAAAGGATTCTTTTCTTAATAACAATGAATATTTGTTTTCAACAAAGAAAGTGTGATAAAATTTCAGATAATTCTTTCTTATATCCCTTTTTTTATATAAAAACGAAAGTTCCAAAAAGCTTAAATCCGTATTTGAATTTTATTCAAATAATGCTTATATTCGATCTATAAGAATCATATTTTTTTCGTTAGTGGGGTAGAAATGAAGAGATCCTTGTTAATCTTATTCTTATTTGTTGTTATTGAATATATATTCATTTTTTATTTTTCCTATAAAATCATAATAAAAACATATTAAAAACATACCTCTAGCTATTGAGTAGGTAAATATTATTAAAATTTTTGCCAAATTTTCTTTCAAATAAAATATGAAAATTAAAGAAAGAAATATTAATAAGAAAAAAAATATTTTTTTGAAAATATTCAAAAGTGGGAGTTCTTCAAACGATGTCGTTTATTTGAATGAAAATTACAACTAAATATTCAGTAAGAATTAAATATTAAAGCATAAAAAGGATATTTTGTTTGTCATTAGAACAAACATTTTTTATTCAGTTATTAGTTTTTTTGTAAAGTATTGCTTTGTAATTAACATGATTAGAATATGAGCACGAAAATGAGCTTGACTAAGCATACTATACAATAAATAGAGTTCTCAACTTCGATTCTGATTTAGTCACATTTGCACAGTAATATAATTTGTTTTAAAAAAGAAACTCTATGTGCTATAAAAATGCTTGTATTTACAATCATTAAATACTTTGAACAAGGAAACATCCTTTGCAGCTCTGCAATGAAGCCAAACATTTATATTTCTCTGTGATATTATGTAGAACTTTGTAATTAAGTTCGATTTTAGGATTAATAAAATGTCTGGTATTTTACTAGTTAATTAAGATTAAGATTAAGTTTTAGAGTGTTCCTGTATTGCGACCTTTAAGATCTATTGTACCCCCTTTTCTTTGGTGCAATAGTTAGGTTAACTTCCTATTCTACAGCACCTTCTCCAGGCCTACTTCTCTTAGGAATTTTAGTGGTTCAATAGATTGTATCTCACTTGGGGAGAAGCAGTATACCCCAGATGTTTCCTTCTCCTACGCAATGGTGCCTCACAATCGGAGAGAATATGCATTGGGATTTCTTTGTCCCCCTCGCAGAATCTACAGGTGCTATTATTAGTTAAATAATTAAATATAAAGTAAAAAGAAGAAAAATATTTGACGACTGTGAAAAGAATGTAGTCTAAGAATTTTTGTGATATTTATTAAATGAACTTAGAAGAAGATTGGCTGATGAAAGTGGATTATAGAGAGAATAGTAAAGATCAGGTATCTCCTTTAATTGGGTTAATTGTTAAGTAATTTTCATGTTTATCTTAACGATTCTAATATATTTAAAATTATCACAAATTCTCAATTAGACACTAATTTCTATTTATGTACATATTAATTAAAAACATATTACTTATATTTTATCAATTTATCGTTGAACTTTAAATTTGTGGACATTTTTGAATGAAATTTTATAAATATTTATTTATCAATTTCAGAATTTCCAATGAAAACCTATATACACTCCCCCTAAAAATTATTTTCTAATTTGATAACACATACGATAAAGTAGCTTATCGTCGCTTTAACCGTTGATCATTCTGGTAATGGCACTTTGTTATTTAAATACCGTAAAAGTAAAAGCTTAAATTGTCAGCTGAGTTTTTGATAATAAAATAAAAATATAATTAATATAAAATTTTAAAAAAATTGTTGTAAAATGCGGAAACAAATAATTTCCCTAAACTTCAACTATCTTAAGGAGATAAAATGTAATATAAAATTCAATTTTATTTCAAAGAAATCGAAATCTTTTGCGGAAGTTAAGATGAAATTCTTTAACATAATATTTCTTTTAGTAGGTTTACCTATATCTTGTTTGGAAGAAATTTTTCGTTTACTTTTATTTCCTTCTTCAGGATAAAATCTTGTAGAGATAAAAAAGATACATAGAAAATAATGTAAAGTAATTTCAAGAAATTGGTATCCTGTTTTATAATTCACTTATTTTCATTTTCATTTCCCTAAGGTAAACATATTTTACGCAGCTTTTTTTTAGTATGAATTAAAAATTGAAAGATTAACTTGAAAATATACTTTTGTACTTTCTCCTCTTCAAGACTGATAAGAAAGAAATCGAAAATTGAAAATGCTTTTTAAATAATCGTGATTCCTTTTTTTAGAATTTAATTTTCTAAATTATATTTGGAGAAAAATTTTCAATTCAAGTTTTCAATGTAAAAATAAGATGTCATGTTCAAGTCCCTCAAAGCCCTTAAAAATACAACAATTTCTAAATTTAAAAATAAGATAAATGATCGAAGATGTGTTTTCATGTCAAGATTGGAAACCTATTCAATATGTTTTTATTGTATGTTGTGTTTTAAACGTGTTTCAGTCACGTTGTCTAGATTGGAATCGTATAATTCGATTTAGACTAAATCGAATCGAAAATGTATTGCGATTATGTTAATCTTTTTCGATATGATTTGGGTTAAATCGAGTTATACGATTCCACTTCTGAACACAAATCGAAGCTGAAATTTTATGCAATTCATGTTCCACTTAACAATTTCGACTACAATATATATTTGAACTGAATTTACGAATTGATTTATATTCGATGAGACTATTTACAAATGAAGTTCATGATGATGAAAGTTTATCGATCGATCGTTACCCGATTAAATAAATCTAATTTTAGGAAAAATAATTTCGATTTTTTTTTTTTTTTTGGGTTTCGAAGACAATAGAACTATAATGAATAATATACAAGAAGAAGTAATAAACATTTTATGAAAAAGGATCGCGTGTCCTTATTATTATTATTCAGTCACAAAAGCCCCGAAAAAAGGTCATACATCCATATCATAATTATTTTTCACCTTGCACTCAAATGTATGGTAAAATGAATTCTAATGTTCCATTCTTGTTTCAAAAACTGATTGTCCTAAGGACCCTTAATCAGAATTCTTAAAAAAAAAACATGTATTCAAAAGTTTTCTCCTAAAGGAAAAAAACATGATATTTTCTAAAAATAACAACTGTTTTTTTCTACATCTAATTTTCTTCTTTTTTTATCCTGTTGATTATACTTTCCCGGTGGAAATAAATAGCTCACAAAATTAGGTCAGAAGGTGGTTAAAAGTCGACCTATATATATTTTTCTCAGTAGTTTTTCTTTTAATATTTCCTGATATGTATACAGTTAGTACGTACTCTGGGAACGTAATATCATCATCATAAACTGGAGCAATACCCGATATATTATATTACTTTGCAAAACAAAAACAACAACTTTGAACTCTTTCTCAGGACGATTATAATTCCTTTCTTGTATGTTTGTGTGTAATTTTTTTTTATTTCGTTATTTCACAATATTAATATTTATTCATTTTTTTAATTTCACTTGCTTTAATTAAAAATAACGATTTTGTTTTTTTTTTTTACAAATCACATTTATTCATGCTTTGTTTTAATTTACCTTATTTTTTGGTAATTACATTAATTTCATGACAAAAGAAAAAACCGTAATAAATTAATTAAAACCGGAACCACTACTTAAAAATTTTGTGTTTTTAAATGAACTTAATAGCAAACCAACAACAGGTAGATTCTGTTGAGGTTCATGTACATTTATTTGTCTGGTTCTAAAACAACAAATAAAATGGAATTTTCTTTTTTGTCTTTTATATTTATTATCTTTTGGAGACTTGGCTGGGAAGCTAAACGTCCAATTTTGTCAACCGCTTCCGATCAACTAAAAACTTTATCATAAAATGAAAAGCTTTTAACTTAGAACATGAAAAATCGTAAACATAAAATATTCGTTAGCTTTTCATATGTGTTTATTTATTTTTTTGGTTTTAGCAACATTTGTAAAAAACGCAAATATAGTTTTGTAAACATTGAAAAATGTTTACAAATGAAAACTTGTAATATAAATTTTCCTAATAACTAAAGTTTTACAACGGAAAACTTGAATTAAAGTTAGTAATGTTGCTAGCAACATTTTCTGTTAAGGGGAAAAAAAAGCTTTTACCAAATTTTTTTCGATTTGGAATAAGAACATTTGTTGGAATGGTAAAATTACCTGTGCTTTTTTAAGAGATTACAGTCAATAGTATCATTTTTAGGACATTTTGAAATTAGTTTTGATTAAATGATTGGATGGAATATTTTAGAATATTGTTTTCTAGAATTAAATGACGATTGCGAAAACGAGAAAAAGAAATAAAGTTCATTTTCAGTGGAATTTTGATTAGATTATAATGAAGACAACTAATGAGTAATTACGAGGAGGCGTAATTTTATTGTTTAAAGATTTTCTATGTTCATTGAAAATGTTTCCTACCCAATTTTTTATATATAATATATGCTGGTTGGTTCTTTTTCCGGGTCGCATTTTTTGGTTAACACGCATATTTCGTATGATTTATCATTTTTGTAGTTTTCATGATAAATTTTTTTTTGTTTTAATAGGAAAATTCGAATTGAAAATTATCAAAATTTCCAAAAAAAAAATTATAATCTATAGAAACTAACTACAGTCGAAGTTCGATTCTTGGTAGTTATAATATCATAGAGAAAAGAAACAGAGAATTCTTTGTGTATACATTTTTAACACTATTGCATTGCTGGAAAAAATTCTAATTCGTCATTAGTGTTTGTAAAAAAGACTTGTAATTGTAAGTACATGCATTTTTATATCACACAGAGTATTTTTGAACAAATACTATTAATGAGGTAGTATGGTTTGCAGACTATAAATGTGATCAACTTTAATTTTTGTTTGTGGCTTAAAATTATAATGTGAAAAATGACTACCTAGGACTTTTTACGTGGTAATCGATCAGTAATCAACAAGATAGAGATTAATAATAAAATGATGATTTCATATGATAACAATTACTTGCTATTCATTAACCTAATCCTTGACTTCTTTAGAAAAAAAAAATTATAATATTTCTTTCATTAGTTTTAAAGTATTTGCTAAGTTAATGGATGATGTCCATCTCGACGGCTGTCTGGAGATTGGCCTTTAGAGCAAAGAAAATTGGTTTTATTTCCACCAATATTTTCTTAGAAAAATAAATTCGAATTTAGACCTTTTTTTCGGTAGACTAAGTAGATATAAGTATGTATCGGGTGTCTCTATAATAGTGCCAGATTTAAATTTCGCGCTATTTTCGTTTCATTAAGTTGACAGTACTAAAATCTTGATATGTGTCACCTACCATTATTGCTATTAATAATCATTGAGCTCTGCACGAGGGATCGAAATTATTATTAACAGTTTGTCAAGTTTCGAGCGCCTTCTGTAGAGCAAAAAGACAATTCCACAAATTTCAAATTGTGCGTTCCTTTCACAACATTCTTTGTGTAATTAATTATTAAATTCCCCGTCGAATGAGGGATGGATCATACCTGTAGGACCCAGAATACCTGAGATATACGTATACCTTCATACTAGAGAATTTTTGTATTTTCTGTCCTAAAATGGAATATTTTTGAAAATGTCGAATGGCATTTAAATCGTTATTAAATTGATCGTCGAATGAGGTATCGGTCGTATCTAAGGGAAGCAAAATACCCGAGATATATACATACTTCAAGTTATGCAAATTAAATCTTGCGCTTTTATTGGGACATCCTATATAAATATAAATTATGGGAAATATTGGATAACTGCAATTGTCGGTGGCAATCAACATTAAAGTATCTGTTTAGAGTAAGAAAAATCTAGCTTCCACTGTATATTATTAGAATGTTATTAGATATTTAATATTTATTACTGTTTATTTAAAATTGAATACTTATCAGTTTTATCCAGGAATTTGTTATCATTAAATTTTAATTAATTATTTTTTATGAAATTTATTCTAAGAGAACTATCAAAATTTTTCTAATCTTTTGATAGTAAATCCCACATTTTGTAATTTATGAATTTTCCACAATTTTATGGTTTTTCTTCTTATGTTATTTTTTTCGAATTACTATACAAAGCATAGTTTAAATAAATTTAATTAAATTAAATGTTTTAACCAATAAACCAAAAAACATATTCTTCTTTGTTAACAACGACTAAAGTCATTTTCTCCATTTAAATACCTTGAACAAATTGATAAATGATTGAAATCAATAATAAATTTAGATATGAAAATTATTTTTTTTTTTTTTGTGATTATCTTCTTTATTTTTTTTTTTTGATAACCGCAACATTATAAACATATCGATAGCAACCGAATTTGTATACAAAATTTATTTCAAGTTCATCAAAAAGGCATCGCTTATTGGATGTCATCTTATATGACAAAAAAAAAAATGGAAAAAATCGAATGATTTAATATACCATAACCTACGCAGTTATATGATTTTTTTTACCCGAGATAATATTTATGCATAAAAATATAACTTCTATAAATTATGAGTTATCTATGGTTATATAAAATCAACATATTTATGGAGAGGGAACATTATTTTTTTTTGAAGTTAAGAAACAATATTTTCAAAAAGGATATTTTCTTTAAGAAGATTTTTCAAATTATGATAATAGGATAATTGAAATTCAATCTGTTAAGATCACATATGTTGCACGTTATTGATTTCTATGGATAAATATTAAACTTATAAATAGGAAACCTATATATAGAATGTGTGATTTTTTCAAAGTATCTTCAATAAAATTAGGTATAAAATCGTCTATTCTAGAAGTCATAACAAAATTTATGATTGGATATACAGGCATCCCTCGAATAGCACGATACGTGAATGGCACGAAACCGTGAATAACACGGTCAAAAATGCCGCAACCCTTGAATAACACGGAATTTGAATTACACGAATTTGCGAATGTGTACACATATATTACTGTTAACGATCGCACAGTGCATATGTAACATGTTACATAACAGATTTGCAGGAAATAAGTAGATATCAAACAAAGTTGGAAATCTCAGTTCTTATCGTAAATAGATTTTCTCTCTTTTTTGGGCTCAAAATAGTTTTAGTATCATTGCATAAAGTTGTGAGTGCTTATGGAACCAAACGTACAAATTTGTATGGATATCGACATTTGAATTGCACGGTTTTGACGAGCACAGAACGATATTTTCAAAATTGTAGTATCAAATAAAACGAATTTCAATAACACGGTACCAATTAACCGTGTTATTCGCGGGATACCTGTATATTGAGTGTTTTTACCAAGTGTAAAATGTTTTAAAGCCTTGGTAAATTTCCGAAATTTCCATAGAATGGTTATTAAAATTTACCGTTGTATGATGGCAACAAAATTATTCAATCTTTCGTTTATTGTCGGATAGAAACATCAGACCGAATATCTATATCGAAAATTTTTTCATCCTTGATACTATGAAGTTCATGAAAGGCCTTATGAACATTTTTTGAAAATTTTATAAGCACTTTTCATGTGAATTTCATACTTTATATTTTAAATATTTTCTTTTAAAGCAGGCAAAGATTTTTTTCTATTCTACTACAAAATGAGCCATTGAGTCCCTTCAGGATGCACGATGGCTCCATCTTATTAGAACCAAAGAGTTGGTTGATTTTCCACAGGTGACCTTAAAAAATTTTCCAATATTTTCCGATATTGAGCACTATTGATGGAAACTGCAACATCATCTTCATTTTCGAAGAAATATGGGCCAAAAATCCTCTCAGATGATAGATCGCACCAAACAGTACATTTAAGTGGGTATAATTGTCGTTGATGAACTGCTCTTGGATCCTGCGTAGCTCATATCCTGTAATTCTGCTTGTTTACGAAGCTATTTAATTGGAATTGGGAAGCCCATTTCCAATCGTTCATTGTACATATGTACATATATTAGGCGGATGTTATTCTGTTCCGGAATATAAAATATATTGATTTTGATTTTGAAGCTAAATTGTTATACCTTCGAACATAAGAATTGGCTGGAAAAATCCTATTTTACAAGAGTAATATTTTGTTGGAATGAACTTTATTTCAAAATCATATCTTTTGTCAAAATATACAAAGTTTTTAAACAAAAACAAGTTTATATATTTTGAATTCATAAACTTTTGATGAAGGATCAATATATTTTTGGAATGATAAAAATATTGATATTAAAACGAAAAAAATAACAAAAACAATATTTTTTTTTAATAATTTGTAATTAGATAGGAAGCACTTGAATGTCGAGATTTTCAAGTGCTTACAATATTTTTGTGTTTTTATTTATATCGAATAATAAAAAATATTCCTATAATGTTTAATCATAAAACACAATTGGAACATCGTCATCAGAAAATGTTAATCGATTTTTATCATTCATGTATCTAAAACAATTGCTTATCAAAATTTATATTATTTCATAAAATATACATGTACCTTGTTGGAATTTAATTTGTTTATGATATTTAGGCTCTTTGCAGGAATATATCAAGTTTTTTTCTTGGATATATAAAAATAATATATGTATTTTATTTTTAGAGAAAACATTATGAAAAAAAATTATTACATGTCATTTGAAACAGTTTATTATGTTTTCTAATATTTTTGTTTTTTTTTCTTTGATAAGTGTTTTTCGACATTTTTATTATATGTAATTGGTTTTTTTTTTCTTGTTTAAGATGAATTAAAAGATATCATCAGATTATGTTTTAGAGAATTATTGTTTTAAATTTTCTTGAAAAATAATATTATTATAATTCTAATACACCCAACTCTTTTTTTACACGGCCTTTTTTTACACGATTTTGAAATAGCATGAAAAAATATACTTTTTTACACTTTTTTGTTCTAGCACGAATTCTAGACATTTTTTTTTTCAATTCTAATTTTGGCAGTGTCTTACAGAAACTTATATATACAGCAACAAAATGCGATTTGGGGAATACCGTAACCCCGATATTACATAAGTAAACAAGCCGCACCCTATCTCCTAAATTATAATTCCTACTGAAAATTAACTCCAAATGGATTAAGCGAACATTTGTTGCCTATCTATTTCTGTAAAAATTAATGAGATAAGTGCAAGTGCACTATGCTAATTTTAAGATGTTTTAAGTAAGGTACGTGCAAAAAGTGAATTCTGCAATCCACTACTCAGTCTTTGCCTTCACTCGACCGACAGCTAGCTTCTGCTGGGGTTTTGCTTGAAAACTTGCTAGAGTTTTCTTAAAATGCAAAAATGTCTATAACTTTGTTGAATTACCCATATTAATTTTGAATTGTTTAGGAAGATAAGGAAGGACAGTTGTGCTAGACATATCTGACATATCTACTGATGATAGCAATTTTGGTCCAGTTCGTAATAAACGTGCATGCTTGTTATCAAGTAGCGATGAATTGTTGCGAAATTGATTTTTATTCCTAATTTAAATTTAAATTTTTGTACTTATGGACTGAATTTTCACTGTGCACAAATTTTAATTTTTTTAAAAAAAGAGTTGGGTGTATATTATAATATTAATGAAAGTTAAAGCTAGAAACGTGGGTTTTATTCTGGCACCGGAATGACGAAGAAAAGATACTTTGTTTATCGAAAATGGAAGAAATAAAATTACATTTAATTCAAAACTAGTAATGAAAAGTTCAATTAAAATCGAGATATTTGTACAAAAATAGAATTTCTCTAATCGTACAAATAATACCAATATTGTAAATTACGTACATCATAAATTTCTATAATGTTAAAATATAGAATTTTCAAGAAATAATAACTAAAAAAAAGGAAAGTATTCTTTTAATATAATCAAAAAGCAATTAATTCAATCAATTTTGATTAAGTTAAAATAACCTCAATATTTACTTTTTGTTTATAGAATCTTTTAGTTTAGATATTTACCAATTAGCATTTTTAATCCTGAACTAAATAGTTTAGCTGGAAAATTCACTAAATGTAAATTTTAAATAAAAAAGTGGTATGGTAGTAAATATACAAATTTATATGTATGCAT
The DNA here is from genome assembly GCA_963422695.1 of Xylophagus ater. Lineage (NCBI taxonomy): Eukaryota > Metazoa > Arthropoda > Insecta > Diptera > Xylophagidae > Xylophagus > Xylophagus ater. The sequence continues at coordinate 9,870,120 of OY730478.1, forward strand.
ATATGTATACTACCGCGTTCAAAAAATGTTGGAATTTACTTAATAAAATACAATTTATTTTGTCGTCTTCAAAATTTTGTCCTGACGATTCGAATCATTTTTGCTAACGTTTTTCTCAGTTTTCAAAGCAGCACTCGCATACAATTTGTAGCATGGAATTTAGCTCCTAAACTTATGAACATGAATTTTTGAGCATAAATATTATCGTGATGCGAAACTCACTAATTGTATTTGCTATAACAATTCTAATCGTTTTGTACGAACCCATAACACCTATGGTACATAAGATTCTCAGTTTAACGATCAGTTCTACGAAATTCATAATGCACAAAACTACGATAATCGAAGAAAACAATGTTCGTATATTTTTTTGAACGAAGTAGCATATTTGTTCTAGATTTATATTTCATACATATTAATCGTTTTCCAAGAACATGTTTAAACATAATTCCATTGAATTTAACATAAATAGATTGGAAGAGATATTTCTATGGATACTTATTGGAAAAGTTTAAGATATAAGAACGATATATTATGTATATATGTATCTAAACTAGTCGACAGGACGTTTCCAAACCAATCCGAAGCCCCCAATGTCTGATGTAACTGTCCTATTTATCAAACGCCTAAAACTAGGCAATTTTTGTGTATATCTTAATATTGATGATTTTAGTAGGTCAATGTTTTATTTAAAAGATATTTCTTTTTAAACGTAATTTTAGATAACATATTATTTTTCTAGACTATTTAAAAATTTTATACAAAAATATTGAATTATTTTTAAAGTTAATTCAATTATGCTTATTTTTAAAAATATTCAAAATAAGAAAATTTCAAATCAATCAAATTTCTAACAAAATTGATTTATTATCAATCTTCGAATTTCAAAAAATCTTTACTATTCTCTTCTCTAGAAAATATGTCACAGCAAAGAAGAAAAAAAAAGAGTCAGGTCTTTCACCTTCAGCAAATAAGGTTTCAACCCTCAAACCTATACAAAAAACATTCCAACTTTTAATGAATCTGGGCACTTCCATACATTTTTTCCCTTTTCTGATATCAAAGAAATATTACGAAATTTTTGTTTCAACATCCTTATATTGTCTATACCTAAAATAAAGACTTGGTATTCTATTGCGATCCTTTTATTAATTACTGTTCGTTATAGGTTTTTAGATATTCGAAAGAAAAGGACAATGAACTATCATTTTATTTGGGATATTCTTTCGAGTGACAACGGTTGTATGTTATAACTTTTAAAAATACATTAATAAATCTATCTTTTATTACACAAAAACATATATAATTATCATATGTTTAACATTTTAATGTGTTTTATTCATAAAATCTTATATTTCTTTTAAACACAGCTAAGAAATTCAGTCTTTTATGAAATTAGGTATTCAAAAAATGATTTAAAGCTTTAAATATTTTTTTTTTTGCATAGCAATAAATCAATTCCAAATTTGGTCCAACGATTCTTGATTACAATTTCTAATAAATGAAGTTCTAAGGATTCTTATTGTATTATATAAGAGAAAAAAACTTTGACAATGTCCAAAAATTATATAACAAAAGTGTTTTTATAAAACATTTTGTCGTCCATTCAAAAGTTGGCCTTGTTTTCGCTCCTATATTAATGGATTGGAGGTATCATCTGCTGGGCGCAAATATTGGCTGTCATATAAATGATCAATGCTTACAAATTTAGGTATTTAACATATATGAAAAGTGGATAGTCTACCTTATCATATATTTGGTTTTATTTTACTATTTTGCTATATTTTGCCTTATGTGACCCCTCCAATATCTGGGTAACTAGAACCGTTATGTCTTCTTGTGTCATTTTAAACCTTAAACATTTCTAAACAAACCCTTAGCGTTATTTGGTAGACGTTTATCAATCAAAAAATTTATTTGTTGAAATAAAATCATGAAATAAAGAATTCTCTTATTAAATTGCTGGCAAAACTTGCCACAGACACATACAAAATTATGCAAGAAGTTTATGCTGATAATTGGTTATTAAAGTCGAAGATTTGAACTTTGTATAAAAGATTTGTGGAACACAGAGAAACCCTATCAGTAGTAGCAAAGGAAGAAGCTTCTAGGTAAATATATTGCAGAAAAACGAGAAATATATTTTAATTTAATCTACACCTACAACAAAAATATAATATCCTCTTATTTTTGATCTTTCAATATTCCAAACATGCCAATATGTTGTATAATCATTTGTATTTTCAACTTTGTCAGTAATACTTTCAAGGATTCCATATGGATAAGTCTTCTCTGTATGACCATGACTCTATATGAATAGAAATTTATTTGACGAAATTTTAAAATTATATAATCATTATAGAATGAAAATCCGATTGTATAAATTGTCAGACCGTAACATAATGTTGCTATATAAACCGCCTATCAAAAAAATATCTATAATATTGATGATATATACGTGCTTGTTTTCCCATCAAAGATATTTACATTTTACGCTTATGGACAAGGATTTCATTCTAAAAATATCAAACGATAAAAATTTGTAGAAGAAAGAATTTCAACAATATAATAGGGTGATTGTAAAATAAATATACATTGTTGAGTTTATCATCAAGCCATTTTGGGGTACAAAGGTAATAAGAAATTCAGCTAAATTATAGAGCTTATAGAAAGAGTCGACGGTAGGCTAGAGGGTTATAGGAAAAAGAATAGGAAAAAGACATCAATTTCAGCAATAATAGAGTTCTCTAGTTCCATTCCAATACTCCTAAAAGTTCATTTACAATGAAAAATTCTATACTACTAATTCGATGTAATATTGTAGGTGGTAAATTGCATTTGTTGGTTCATCAGACCTTAGATCTTTTGCAGGTTTTTATAACCGTTTTTTTTTTTTTTTTGAATAGAAGTACAACATCTTAAAAAATCACTGTGTCACTTTTTAAGAAGTTTATTTTTGTGTCTCGAAATAGAACTGTTTGTCTTAAAGACACCCTTTATTCTTAATAATAAAATATTTGTCTTGAACGGTTCTGGGCATAAGCGTTTTAAAATAACCTTATTATACGAAACACAAAATTTAATGTAGGTGAAGATTTCTGTTGGCAATTTGTTACAGGTTTCAAGAGATAAAAATTTTCTTTTAAATTATTGATGAGGTAGAAAAAAACAAAAACAAAACAGTTTTCCTTATCTAAAACATTATTATAATATTTTTTTTTTGTTCTAACAAAATTCTTGATCTTGATTTGAATATTTTTAAAATTGTATATAATAAAATTTTGTATATATAATTTCAAAAGTATTTTCTAAATGAAAAATATTACAAAATATTAAATTTTATTCTCAATTTAGCCCAGTCAATGGATACTTTTACCTTGCAAAAGCTATAGGAAACTTTATATTTGGTACATTTGTTCAATTAGGTAAGTTATTGAAAATTCCAAGTTTTCGACCTTGGAGAGGGTTTCGCTCGCACCCCCATACTTGCTTAAAGGGGTGGATTCTCAACATTTTTTACTTGAAATTTTTTTTTTGTAAAGTTTATAGTTTTGAAAGTAAGCGTTTTCATCAATTTCATGGAAAATTTTATTTTCGAATGAAATAATTTCCTTCTGTTTATTAATTTTTACACTTATATTTTACTCCTTTCCACGCCACCGTACAGGCAGAGTAATATTGTGCGTGTTTTAATGCGGTATCCCCAGTAGCCATAATCCACGAAGCATTCATCATATTGTTGAAGATAATTATTGATTTGACTTCTTTAAGCTTCTTGTATTCATTGATGTTCTGGATCAGTTAATGTTGAAGAATATTGAAGTTATGGCCTCTCCTTGAGAATTTTCGTCTTGTTCTTCAGGATCATTACTATCATCATCTGGCATTTGTAAAGTCAAAAATTCATTAATTTCAGGTGGTTCACTCTCGCAATCGGGTATTATTTCCGGGTTATTTTAAAATTCCTGAGAATCGTACGCTCTACATTTTTTACCTCAATCAACGTATCTCGCAACGGTAATGAGATAATCGTAAAAAATCGATTTTCCACCCCTTGAAGCCAGTATGGGGGTGCGAGCGGCACCCTTGCAAGGTCGAAAACTTGGAATTTTCAATAACTTACCTAATTGAACAAATTGACCAAATATAAAGTTTCCTATACCCTTTGCAATCTGGAGCCATTTTTAACGCTCCATTGACTGGGCTAATTTTATATATACGCTAATGTTTCCTACTTGTATTTGCATTCATTCTCACCTTCTTAATTGGTGTTCCTTTTCCTTACTCCAAGTTCAGTCTATGCTGCTGATAGCGATATTTATATCACTAGATGATGCTAAGTGAAACTGCCCTATATATTTTATATAACATACATATTTGATGCTAGAAATTAAGCGATATCTGAAGCCTATTATTATTATTATTATTATCTATATTCCCTAAAGATTATATCTAATTAAATAAAATTAAAGCATATTTATCATTATAATATTAAACGAGTAATATTCTTCTATATTTCAATAGAGATCACTTTTGAGTTTTAGATTGACAACATTTCATAAAATCGATATTCTAGATATTCTTATTTATTCAAAATATATCTAACAACCAAAAATATGACAAAAATATGTAATTTTCCACACAATTTCCATCATATACAGTATGCATGTGATAGCTTTTTAAAGCTTTCATTGATTAATTGACTTACTTTGTCAATTTAATTAAAAAGCCCATTTAACTAGAAATTTTCATAATATACCAAAAGACGACTTCCCAAGAATTCGATATACCTAAATGAATCATATTTTCGTTTGAATAACTTCCATGAAAAGGAAATTATTTGCATTACAGAAAATTCTCAACGATTTTGATGAGATTTTGCAAAAATTATTAATAATTTAATTGATATATTATTGAATTACACTAATTTGAAAATTTGCAGATTTCATTTAGGTAAATTAATTAGAATCATTAAAAATAGAATGTATTTACAAAATTAAAAGTGAAGAAAGAAAAAGAATCATAAAATAATTTATGGAAAATTATTAATCATAAAATCAATATTCTCATTCCATTAACAGAAAATCAAATAGAACATCAACATTTCCGCTTTTAATTAATGAGGCAATTAGATACTAGAAAAAAAAGTACTTTTTTCATAAGCGGTGGATTTTTTGGGACCTATAAAGTTTTGTTTTTGTTGATAACGTATAAATGATTAAGCAATTCAGGAAATATGATATGACGAGACGAGACCATAAAAATTGATTTATAGAAATTCCTTTTCAGCATTGGGTATAGACTTTAGATAGAGAATGTAAAATTTAAACAACTTCAAATAACTAAACGAACTTTTATGCTTGAAATGGGACACGACAAAATTTTCTGATCACCTTAATTTTTGCTTTAAAACTTCGCTCTGCCTGGGCCGATTTTGCTGAAATGCAATACTAAATAATGTTAAAGAAAAGCGAACTTACGTTGAAAATTTCATCAAAATCGGGTAACTTCTTTTCGACTTATTTTGTACACGGACGCACAGACACACGGACATGCAAAAATCGATATAACTTTTGATTGATTCTCTACCGACCTATGTCCTTGAAACCTTTTTACGATGATTATTTCTATGCGTTACAAATGTAGTGACAAAACTAATGTACCCTCTAGTATTACCTAACCATAGGGCATAAACAGAAATTGAGTGAGTTAGAAATTAGAAAAGACTTTTAAACCTAATTTTACTAGTTTTTTCTTTCGAATAGTGAATTAACAAATATTTTCGATTTTTCTAGAATTTAATGGATCCTCATTAATAAAAATGCCTTTGCTCGTTGCTTCCTAAACCGCTTCTTAAGATGTACGTGGAGTGCTTATAGAAAATTATGTATAATTTTTTTATTTACTTTATTTTCATCAATATTGTACTTAATTCTATTTTTCGACACAATCTTCAAATTTAATTTTTTTTTTTAGACATTGTTAAATTCTATTTTTATTTCTTTTAATGACACAAAATTCAACCAATTTATTCAAAAAGATGAAAGCCATTGTACCAATGCATAAACGGAAGAATATTCTCGTGTGCTATTTATTTTATAGTAAACTTATTTAAATTTATTACAAAACACGCTTAACTGGTCTAGTTTTGTTCTAGTCGAATTTTATGGTCGTTTTACGGACACAATTCCACTAGAGACAGTTTAATTAAACACTTATGTATAGTCGGAAGTTTTTTTTGCATACTAAAAGACCGATTTGCTATACTGATGGTGCTTAAAATAAGGTACCTTACCAGATGGTGTTTTCATCGGATAAAAAATCAGTTAGACAAATAAAACGACGAAATTAATTTAGCCTTAATAATCATAATTTTTAATATTTATTTCGTATAAATTACAAAAAGAAAAGAAATTTTTTAATTACATTTTATAGAATTCATTAAGTGTAAAAAATATTGCATATCTTTTGGCGATTTATTTATTCTAATCTAATTGTTTTTAAGAAGTACGTGCCTTCGAAAGGCATGTAATATTATATAATAAAAAATGTATTTATTTTATTTCAATGTTAAACGATTCTAATTAAATAAATTAATTTATATAATTATACTTTTACTAAGAAACATATAAATTTCTAACAGATTTAATTTATTTAAAAATTCATCAATGTCAAGTTTTTCTCATTTATCGCAGAAAAGTATTTTTCCATTTTCCAAACGAACATCATATTATCCTTAAATCGTATTGTACCTATTTAGTTTTGGATGGATTTTATGTGACCTTATTTCTCTAAAAATGATGTCGTTTTAGACATTTCTTGAAAATCTTTTTTGAACATATTTTCAAAGTGTTTAAAACTTAAACATTGATTTTAATCAATAATTAATTTTTCTTTAAATTCTTTTTCCGGTTTAAGATATGTCCATAAATTCATCATTATGACAATAAATTGATTAATCAAATATTACTACAAAACTAATTATATCCGGTTTGATATGAACTGTTGTAGGGATAATCCCATGATACATAAATCAGAAATTTATGGAAGCTTTTAGACTTACAAGAAATCCCATAGACTTTTCTTTTTGGGATGAAATACAAATTGAAACGGGCGGGCGAACTATTTACAAAAGTTGTTGAACTTTTCCTTCTTGTATTAGGATATGCCGGAAAACAAATATTCTAAGGCAAAATTTTCATTATGGCAGGAAAATTTTTTAGCAGAGATTACATAAACATAATACAACGAAGACCAAATTTAATCATTATTTATGATATTCTATCGCTAATTTATCTTTATATATCCATAAATCTAAAAATGTTTTAAGATCATAGGTTTATTTAAAAAAATATGAAATAGAACTGAAAATCTCTAAAGGGCTTTTAATTTTCTCTATCTTGTCGAATATTACTTGAAATTATTTTTGCATATATAGACTTCAGTATTTATGTAGAAACAAAAAGGGTTTTTTGTATGATAATTTTATACAAAACAAAAATATAAGAACTTTATTCTTTTTACAACAAGATTGTTGAAAAGCTACGAAAGTCATATTAGGTAAATAAACTTTGAAATGTTTATATTTCCTTATTTTTATGCCCTATGGTAGATAGTACTTTGTTGTGAGTTGGTCTTTCCTTAACTTGATTTGGTATTACATTTCAGTTAAATTGGCTGGGAACGAAGTTTTGAAGCAAAAAGCAGGGTGATCAGAAAATTTGGTCGTTTTATTTTTTTATTTCTTTTCCAAATTTAGTTGGAAAATTTTATATACATTGATTACGTAAATAATCGATAATATGTTCAATTTAAGTAAAATCGGTTCAAGGATAATGGTGAAAAAAATTGTTGTAGGAGAAAATAAGCCTGTTCATAAAGTTTATTTTTTTGACATAGTTCAAAAACTATCATACTGATTTAAGTAAAATTTTCAGAATATATTTATGCTATTACGGCCCAGGCTATCTATGAATTAGAGTAAATTTGAAATAGAGGAAAAAAGTTATGCAGAGAAAACTTTGAAATGTTATTTTTATTAACTACGAGTCTTATTTTTACCATAGGGCATCAAAAAATCGTCTGTGTATAAGCCTATTTTCAGTTACTATATGTTTCATATAAATAATAAGGTAAACGCGTTCTGGAAAGAATATAAAACAGAAATAAACAAAAATTTCTCTGAAAATATCTTCATATAATAAAAAAAATATATATAATAAGACGCAGCAGCAAAAAATTACCCTATTTGAAACATAAACCAGCCACATAAAAAGGCTGATAGAATGTAACCTGAAGGATATTTTGATGATATAGTACCTACTACATCAGACAAGAAGTTACATGTTATTGTAATACGATGAAATGATAAAGTATCAGATCATGTCGTACTATACTTTATGTTCTTATCAGAAAAATAAAAAACATTTCATAACGCGTATATCGAAAAAAATAAAATCGATCACAAAATACAATAATTATTGTTTTCTAGAATTTTCTTGTGCATTTTTTACCTGACTTTTTCTTTTAACTTAATTACCATTAATTTTAATTGGAGGTCAAATTACTTGTAAAGGAATTGTCCTTTATCTTAAATTAGTCCTAATTTTTTTTTAGTTGGATTTTCTCAAAGCAAAAAAATAAAAGGTAAATTACGACGTATTTTTCCAGATTTTTTTTTCTTGTACAGAAAAGCTTAGATTAAATCGCCATAACAGTCATCATGATTAAGTGAAAAGTTAGATAAGACGGATTTATGAAGTAAATAAAAAAAAAGTTATGAAATTGTTTGACGATATAAGCAGAGTCCAAATAATCGAGATTTTACTGTAGTAGAACATTCCTAAATGAGATTTTAATACGGAAATCTAAAGTAAAAATAACTCGATTAATTCTAATTAAAAGTAGAAAAGTTTTTGAGGGCGAATGTTAGAAGTCCTCGTAATTACCTTTTATATCTATAAATTTTTTAGTAAAATTAACCTTTGTTCATAGCTAAACGATAGATTTATTGACTACCTATAAAATACTTATGGTACTAGCTTTTAAAGAGTATATTTAATGTGGAAAATATTTGCGGCATATCAGAAAAAAGTTCTTACAGTTCAAAGCCCTTAGGTACAAATTTATATTTGTTATGAAAAAGTACAAAAATACATTTTCTTTTTCAGTGATTTTAGTTGATTCTAAAATTGAAAATTTTGTTTTGAACTTTAAAAATATTTTCAAGACTTTAGTCATAAACCCTGGAGAGCACAAAATATCGACTGGAAAATTTCTAACATTGAATTTTTGTTTCTTTATATCCATTTTCAAATAATCAAAATTAAATTCTATATAATAAATGTGATTTTCTTTAATTTTTTACTTTTAAGGGAACATTTCGATTAGCATGTGAACATGTCCTTAAAACATTACGTAAAGAACGTGAAACATTATTAACATTACTTGAGGCATTCGTTTATGATCCACTTGTCGATTGGGCTGTTAGTGATGATGGAACAACAACAAGTACACGAACAACAAGAGCATTATTAGCAGCTGCTGAAATGGCTACATTGGGTGGACCACTTGCTAATATCATTTCATCATCTAATATATCTTCAACATCATCAGATGATCGTAGACAATCTCGTAAGAAACTAGAAAATGAGGTCATGCGTGATACATTAACATCACGTTTTGCTGAAATTAAACCTGAATGGACACAATACAGGTCAGCCGGCATTATTTCATTATATATTTTGTACTATAATAATAATAATAATAATAATAATAATAATAATAATAGAAAATCGAAAGCTTTTATTCTTTCATATTTTTTAAATGTTCATAGATATTAAATTTTGGTCAAGGATAATAGTAGTAATTTTTTTCTCCTTTCGGTTTTTAGTATCAACATAGTAGAAGTATTCTCTCAGTTTTGTAAATCGAGATGTATTAGGTATATTACAGTGACGAAACGTGAGTTTTTGATGAACGGAAGCACTTTTAGCTAATATTATAAAGGACTTGTAATATTACTCGTGTCCACGACGAATGAGAAAATAAAAATCTCAAAACAGGGATTGAGAAAATCAATCATGATTCTTTTTAATATTAGAAACTAAAGAATTATAAAGTTTCTATAAATTTGATAAAAATTGCATATTTTTGAGCGTATTCGAATTATTTTTTATTATTTTTATTGGTTTGAAGAAGGACATTTTTATTTCGTACTTGATTTAATTTGAGAAATATTTTTCTTTTATATAAGATATTAGTTTTGAAATAAGTGTTGAGTGAAGGTTCCTTTCGCTTGTACTTCGCTGAATGATTCTTTGATAATTTTGGTATCAACATTCTTCTTCGATATTAATTTATCTTAAAAACTAAGCTCGAAAAATTCGGTTTTTTTTTCTGTTGAAAAGAATGTATTGTATTGTATTGTAACATTGTCTGGAATAACCACGACCTTCAAATCCTTAATTTCAGAAAATGTAATTCTTTTGAATTTACAGACGATTAAATTACTTATTAAAAAAGAAAAATACCTAATGGTTTTGTCGTTGCCATGAAAAAACCAACATACTAGTATGTTCGATAATTTCTCAGCCTTGACAAGAAAAACACTGTAAATAAAATATATTTTATTATTCAGTATAATTTCCCTGAATTTCAATACACTTGTTCCAACGATTCTCCAGTTTAAAGATTTCATTCCTGAAATAAAAATCCGGTAGGCCTTCAAAATACGCCTCTACAGCTGTTATGACCTCTTTTAGCTTCTTGTTTCGATTCAGGATCATAGTGGTGGATCCAAGTCTTATCCATAGTGATGAATCGCGACGTACGAAATCCATTTTATCCCTCTTAAAACGGTCCAAATGTTGTTCCATTGTTAGCGAATGCGGCACCCATTTTGCACAAAGCTTTTTGAAACCTAAAACTTGAGCTAAAATATGATGTACTGATTTATATCAGATGCCTATGATGTCAGGTATCTCATCTACAGTCACTTGTCGATCTTCCAAAACAATATCCTGTATTTTTTGCATGTTTTCTGTTGTTGATACACTTTTTGGACGACCTTCGAGTGGATCATCTTCGAGGCTTGTACAACCAGATTTAAAAAGGGTAGCCTTTTTTTTCACAGTGGAAAGTGAAGACGATGCATCCTTATATACTTTTAACAATTTTGCATGAATTTCTGTAGGTGATAAACCATCCGAAACAACGAATTTAATCACTTCCATTCAATGGAACGTCAATTTCAAATAGCTTCTAAACAATGACTGGATTGACTTAACGACGTGAAACTTGAGACGTGTTCATATGAAGGTTGTACCAACATAAGACAAATAAATTGACCTGTTAGTAGGGCGTTCTGTTGTCGAGGCTGAGAAATTATCGAACATCCTAGTATATATTGAATTAAAGTAATACAAATTAAATTTCCTATGAAGCTGAAAGATTTTTTAACATGTTTTAGAAACTTTAAACTGATTTTTTATTCTCGTATATTTTAAACATTTATGATTTTTATGCTTTTCTCAAAAATTCATTACGAATATTTCCTTACCAAATATTTTCTTTAAAGTATAAAAGTTTTTATAATGTTTAAAGCATTTTTTTGTAAATAAAAAATGATGAGAAATGCAAAAAAAAAACTTTTATTTTGAATTGGAAAATATGCAAACTTTCGATTTCAATATTTTCTGTACAAAAAATTCAAAGGAAAAAGGTTCAACAAACTGTTGTATATCAAATTTTATTATGCTGGAATATAAAAAGGCATGTAAAGATAAAGGTGTCTCTTTGATCAAGTACCCAAATGATTATAATGATTTCTATCTTGTTTTCATTGATTTTCCTCAAAACTTTGGTTCCTAAAATTATTTTCGAAGTTGTATAAAGTTTATATATTTAATTAATTGTTTGAATAGTTTTCGGTTTTTGATGAGATAAAGAAGAAATTGAAATTCAAATGAATATTTTTATTTTAGTGATAATAATTTAAAATACATCAGAAAGTTTTAATAAACTCTGCCTGAGGTCAAATAATTTATGAATATCTATCAAAGGATATCCTACTAGTTTTAAATAAATTTTATTAGTATCTTTAAAACAGATTTGCACAACAAAAGAAATGTAGTAGTTCTATATCAAAACTTATTCTACTATTTGGTACTAGAATTCCTTAAATAGTTTTCGACATTGTTTTATATAACTTTTGATGGAAATACTTGAAATGTTATAATTTTAGAATTTACCTAAAATGTTCTATTCATGAATTTATATACCCTATGGTAGATAATACGAGAGTGTTTATAGTTCTGTAGCGCATAGGAATTATCATCGGAGAGCGGTCTGCGCATTTTTGTATGTATCTCCATTCGTTGGTTAATGCCATAAGGCGTTGTTTAATTTTTATGAAATTTGGAATATAGATTTACCATTCCTTAATTCGATTTGATATTGTATTTCAGCAAAATCGGCCGAGTGAGAAAGAAGTTTTAAAGCAAAAATGAGATTGACCACAAAGTTCTGTCATGTCTGTTTCCTTTTTCGGATTTAATTGGAAAATTCCATTTATGTTAATTACGTGGGCATATAAATAGATGATACCCTGCTAAATTTCAATAAAATCGATTCAATAGTACAGCAAGAAATATTTGTAGAAAATTTACTTGTCGTTTTTTTTTATTTAGTTTTTCAGATACACTTTAAAAACTGATATATCGATTTGAATAAGATTTCCAAAATGGAGGTTATCTGTAAATAAGAGCAGACTTGATATAGAGCAAGTATACTTATGAAAAAAACACTTTGAAATATTGTATTAGAGTTAATTCATTTTGAACCTATTAGATTTGTGTCCTATGAATCCCAGTTCTATCACAGGAAATCAAAAAATCTGTTATAGGCCAATTTTGAGTTTCTATATGTTCTTTTTGAATATTTTAGGTTAAATATTTTCCCAGTTATTTTCACCCTAAAGGAATCAATATTTATTTTCTTTAAAAATATTTTTATAAATAAAAAATTGTTTTTTTCCTGTTTTTCACAGAGATGAAGTTAATGAGCAACTTCTTCAAATGACACAATATTTGAATGAATTAGAAGAACAACGTGAACAATTCACAAAATCTGAATCCGAAAGAAATTTATTAACAAAACAAATGGCAATGATACGTGAAGTGGAAACATTAGGTTCAGCAATGGGTAGTCATCCATTAAATACATTATCACAACGTTATATTGTTTATCGTAAAGCAAATGATGAATTTAAACAAATTAAAGATAATTTAAGTGAGAAATTAAAAGAATATATGAAAAAAACTAAAGGATATTATCAAACACTACGAGAATGCAATGAAAACTATTTACAAGAAAAACAATTTGAATTGAATAAATTATGTTCGAAAGAAATTGATAATGAATTTAATATGATTAAAGAATTTCTTGAGAATAGTGCACAAATTCAAATCTACATACAAGCTGATCAGGCACGTAAAGAACTCGATACATCATTTATACAACAATCATTTATTATTAAATTAGCACTCGATACAATTTTAAAATATGAAAATGTTATACGTTATTATCCAAATGATCAATTCAAAATGAATCGTTTAATTAAATATGAGATATGGTGTACGAATTTATTAGAATCACCAGAATTATGTGGAAATGTAATAGAAGAATTTCAAGTAATGCTAAATGATGATTCAAAAATTGATGTGAATATGGAAAATGCAATACCATATGCTTTTCAATTAGAAAAATTATGGATTGAAGCTAATTTTACATTACGAAAAAATTATGATATACTACAAAATGAATATCCAGAAACGAATGTAAGTATTATTGTGTTAATCATTGGATATAAGGATGTATAAAGAAGAAATGTCTCTACAAAATAGAATTCTTGCTACTCGATTATAATCTAATTTAAAAAGCAAGTATCTGTGATAGAATGTTTTAATATCATAAAATACAAAATTAAAGAGTCTTCTAATTTAGAAAATCATTGTTAATGTAATATTCAAGATTTAATTTGAATTATAAACATTTCCAGTTAATTTCAATCTTCAGGCAATAATTTTGCAACCTTCTTAATATGTATTAAAATTGTATCTTTGGTCTTTGTTTTGTCCTATGGTAGGTACTATAAGAGGGTATATTAGTTTTGTCACTAAGTGTATATATAACACATCGAAATAATCATCGTAGAAAGATTTCAAGGGTTGTATAGTCAATCAAAAGTTATATCTATTTATGCATGTACGTCCGACTGTCCGTATACAAGATAACTCAAAAACCCGTTATCCGATTTTGTTGAAATTTAGAATGTTAGTTGAGTATTTCTTAACTGGAGTTGGTATTGGATTTCAGAAAAATCGGCTGAGGGGGAGTGAAGTTATTAAACAAAAACTATGGTAACCAGAAAGTTTTGTCTTTTTTTATATGGTTTTTCGGTTTTAATTCGAAAATTTTGTGAAGAAATTTTGTTTAAATTAATTATATTAGTTCAATAGGTAAATAGACGATACCATGTTAAATTTCAGCAAAATCGGTCCAAGGATAGTGGAGAAAGAAATATTCCTAGGAGAAAATATATCTGTTCATCAAGTTTTTTTTGATGTATTTTAAAAACTAATGCACTGATTTGAATAAAATTTGCAGGTTAGACTTATGCTATTAGGGTCTGAGTTATCTGTAAATTAGACGAAATTTTGAAAAGAGGAAACAATGTTATGAAGAAAAATCTTGAAATGCTGTTAGTTTTGAAAGTTTTTCTGTCCCATTTCTATCATAGGGCATCAAAAAATCGGCTATAGTCCGATTTTCAGTTACTATATGTTTTTATACATATATTTAAATATCATAATTTATTTTATTAATTTGATTTTTGTTTATTATTTTTTTTTCTTTTCTTTTTCTTTAATAAGGAAAAATTACTTAAAGAAGCTCAAGAAGCGATATCGATCTTTTTACAAGTTGAAACTGGTTCCCAACAGGCTATACAATATGCTGTTTTATCAACATTATGCGAAATAAATAGCCAATATATAAAATTCGAAGAATCATGTTTAAAATCATTATCACCAGAACAACCATACAATTATCGACCATCTCATAATTGGATATTAGATGAACAAACAATATATTTTAAATTAATCACCGAAACAATTAATATACTTTTATTTAATACAGAACTTTCGGAATCACTTCAACCATATATAAATAATATAAATATGATTTCATTAATAATTAAATCATTTAAAGAATTCGATACAACATTTCAAATTCATATTCTACCAAATTTAATTCAAAGACTGATATCATCTGAAGATTTTCAAGTAATTTATGAATCTGGTTTAGTTGAATTAAAAAGTGCCATCGATTTAAATCTAATTAATAATAAATTACAAAATAATATTAATTGTAATTCGGATATTGAAAAATTATTAATAATTTATGATAAATTCAAAATGAATTTCAATTCAAACGATTTAAATATATTTAATATGATTGAAGAATATTTTACGAAAATTTATACAAATATGGAGAATTGTTTAAATCAAATCGATTCAATTGAACAATTAGAAAATGATCAAAATTTCGATCATTATTTTGTATCAAAACAAATGTTGGTAAGTTGATAAAATTTTTAAATTAACAAAAAGTAATTCCTTCGTTAATGTGATAGAATATCTTAAGGGATTTTAAAGAGTTAAGGTACATCGTTCTTTGTAGAAAAAACTTTGTTGCAAACCCCAAATGAGAAGGTGGTAAATCTATGGCTATGGTGGGTGGAGAATCTTGACACATATTGTCGTCTGACCCAATTGAATATGGAGTTATCTTGAATATACATATTTAAATGGACTAACGTTATATATCTAAATCAGAAGGAACAATTGGTGGTTTCTAGTCAAGGATCGACAGATTTGGAGGTAAGCAATGTACAATCGGACTGTAGAACGAGCAAAGAGAAAGCCAATTTACAATCCAATTTCTAGCTTAATACGATTTAAGGTATTCTGCAATTTTTGTACACAATTCAAAGTTCTGATGTTTCCGGAATGTTTTGTTAATTCCCATTGATTTGAATATCGATTTTTTAGTTGTCGCTCTGATTTACGTATATCTTTTCTAACTGATGTTATCATCGATGGTGTTACTAGAGAAGTATTTGAATATCTTAGCATATCAATTTTTACTTGTTTTTTTAAATAAATAATTTCTTAGAATTTCTTTCAAAAATTCTGACTAATCTAGTTGAACTAATTCTGATATATCCCCGATTAACGAAGGACTTATACTATTTTGTAATTAGAATGTATTAAATTAATATAAAAACCCTTTTTCTATTTCCTCAGTTACGAATCCGTAAAAATTTCTCAGCACAAATTTTTCGACAATATTATGAATTGAAAAAAATCGAAACAATTCTAGAAATATTTTTAATAGCAAAAAATCTTATAAAATCATTTAAAGATAATGATTTACAAATAATCTTTGATCCACGTCTTCTACAACAGCCAATCTCAAAATTTTTAATAGATTATGAAAATATGTTTGTTCTCGGTTTAGGACCATATTTTGTATCAATTCTTGAAATTGAATTATTAAAAATAATTGATTTCGAATTCATAAAATTAGAATCAATTCAATTGAAATTATTAATATTAAATTCGGTTGAAAATCAATTAAAAATTGGTGGATTTTCTCCAACCGTTTATAATTGTGCACAAACAATTTGTACGAATTTAAATGTTGCCATAAAACAATATGAATTTATTGAAAATTTAAAATGTTCAATAACAAATCAAACAGAAACAATTAAATTACTTCGTTTAATTAGTACAGTACATATTTGGTTAAATGAGAAAATTTTCATGGTAAATAATCAACAAACATTTGGACATGTTATTCATAAAACTAGTATTTTAACAGCATTAACAAATGTTATACAAAACTTAAATGCATGGCAAATATCAATACAAAAAATTCATGATGAATTACAAAATTTCACATTAGCTATTCAACAACGCTTAAAATGGGCAGTTGGTGCAAATCCGAATTTATTGGATTTACAAACTGCATTTAATCAATGTGTTCAACAACAAAATGAAAAATATCATAAACATTCAACATTATCAAGAAAAATATTAACATATTGTTATGCAATAACAACATTTGAAAATTTAAAAATCAATAAACAAATTATCACCGAAAATGATGAAGATTTTCTATTAGCAATATCGAAATGGGATAAAATCTATAAAACCTATAAACAAGCTACAACAATGATAACACCAGTTGAAGAAGCTTTAGTACAATTATTAGATCCTGAAGGTACAATCGATCATTTCTGGATTGGTAATATTATTGGTTTATTAGATGAAATGATTGATTCGGTACAATCGAAAATTGCTAATATTGAAAAAGATTTAATAACAATTCAGGATAATCTACAAATGAGCGCACATAAATTAAGATCATTGATGGCAAGCGAATTACGTATGGAAGTTAGATTTTTATTGAAATTAATATTGAAAATTGATAGTAGTGGTGATCAACAGTCTCGCCATAAACAATTTCAAGGAGATTATAAAGAATTTTTAAGTCATATTAATGATTTACATATTAAAGTTTTAAGTAAAGATTTCACTGAACAAAATATTAAAGAAATCCGTGAACTTATTAATGAACTATTAATTGAATTGGATAATATTTATAATGATTTATTGAAATTAGTTGTTGAGAGAAATGATGATGTATATAAAGAGCGAAAAGATCGAAATACGAATGATGGGAAAACAACTGGAACACCAGTCAGAGAGTGTAAAAAAGGTTGGTATTTTTGTAAAATAAATGTCTAAAAATTTCTTTAGTTTAAAAGTTTAAAAATATTTCCTGAAAATTTCACATCGAAATCTATAGAAAAAGAGTTACAGAATTCTGAGTAAAACGAGTTCGAGCGTTCGGGAAGATTACTTGAAACTTTAAAAATCACTACATACGATCAAACTTTTCATCGGTCTTTGGCACAACAAACTTTTCGTAATTGTCATGCCAAAGGCCGATGAAAAGTTTAATATTCTACACAGATCTCCGATTTTAATGATCATTATTATCCAATCTGTCATTAACTCGATAATGACCTTTATTTACGTAATAATTATCAGTTTCAAGTATCTATTTCAAGCATCCTTATTTTTTTAATTTTAAAATGAAATTGTGAAGAGGTCTTAAATTTTTTCCTCCTGAATATTTTAAAAATTTCTTCTGGTTTTGACATGTTTTTTTCTTTCACATAAACTTAAAAGGAGGAAAAATGGTTATTATTCTAAAAATTCCTTAAAGTTTAGTAAAATACAATTTAAAAAAAATTAATTTTATTGAATCGAAATGAATAAAGATTCTATTTTGAAAATTATGAACAAAATAGTAACTTTATGGACCTTTTGAAATGACAAAGTTATAAAATTCTGAGCGAAGCGAATTTGTGAGAATCATATTTGAAACTTTCAACATACTTGTCTCAAAAGCACTATTTGCGAAGTCCGGTGGCTATCAAATTCTGATTTCTACGGAAAGGAACCTTTCTTGTTAATGTTTTTACGTCATAAACTAAGAATATGAGCCGTTTTATATGTCGTCAAATTGATTTTATTAATTATATGACCTTTAGTTCTGCTATCGGAATTTAAATTAAACAAATTTCGATAGGCGTTGTTATCATTTAATACATTTTTCAAATGTACAATTAAAATTCTCGCACGAATTAGATAAAACCGCTAACATCTCGATTAATCTCTGAATTATGTAAATAATATTAGTAGGCAACCTTTTATACATAAAATATTCCATTTTAAAACATAAATTACTTACAAAATTATATTGTTTTTTCTCTCCTTCTATCTTCTTCTAAAGGTAATCAACCCGAACAAAAACGTAATGCGTATGCTGTATCAGTTTGGCGTCGTATACGTATGAAATTGGAAGGACGTGATCCAGATCCAAATCGTCGTTTAACAATATCAGAACAAGTTGATTGGATGATACGTGAAGCAATGAATCCAGATAATTTAGCGGTTTTATATGAAGGATGGACACCGTGGGTTTGAACGATTTCAAATCATATTGAATTAAAGCTTTTTTTTTGAAAATAAAAAAAATTAAAATATTTAATTTATATTATTCATTAAGAAAAGCTTTAACTGGGTTAATTAACAAAAAACAAAAAAAAAATCAAAACAAAAAAACAAAATAAATCAAACAACAAAAAAAAAACATCATCAATTTTATTAAAAAAAAGCTGGTTTCTGGAGTGCTCTCAATTTTGGAGTGCCGCGCCGCTTGCATGTTTAGTGTGTTTACCAGTCTTTTCAAAATAAAAGTCTCTTCTAAGGATTGAGAAAAACAACCAAAAAAAAAAAAATACAAAATATATAAATATAAGCAATTGTTCAATTGAGGTATTTATTTCCAACAAAAAATGCCATCAATTAAAAGCGAGTGTAATTAAAAGATCCAAATAATTACACCAAAAAAAAAAACGACATTTTCATTCAAAATTAATTCCATCAATTTTGAAGAATCTCGTATATGTGAACAATTTCTTTTTTTTTTGAAAAAAATATGAAACGTTTTTTTGTATTTTGGACGGAATGAAACATGAAACAAGAACAACAACAAAAATGCTAGAAAATGCTGGAAGTATTATTTTTTTGTTTTAAATGAAAACTTTTTTAAATGCAATTTGAAAATTAAAAAAACAGTAAAAAAAAGGAAAATATTTTCACAGAATCAATTAAAAATATATTTGAATTAATTAATATGACTTTAATCATTTTAAAATTTGTTTTGATTTTCTTAAATTTAAAAAAAACAAAAAATCCAAAATTTAATTAATTTGCTTTAAAAGAAAATTGTCGTTAAAAAAGAAAAAAAAACAAAAGTAAAAGTAAAAAAGAAGTTTTAAAATTTCCAGCAAAATATTTTTTTTTTTAAAAATTTAATACTTTTCCGTCTTTTTTTTTTTTTATTTTTAATTAGTTTATAATTTTTTGACTTGAAATACTTTTCTAAATTAAGGGCAAAAAAAAAGGAAATTTGGAAGGGATTTTAAGTTAACATTTTCTTGTGGCAGTTCTTCTAAAGATGCTTTTTTTTTTAAATTTTCGAACAAGAATCTAATCAATCTCGATTTTTAGATTAGAAATAAAAGTTGCTGTGTCTAAAATTTGAGAACTGCCAAGACTCTGGAAATATATTGACGGAATTTCAGATTGAAACAAAATGTTTAACCAGAAAACCGAATGAAAAAATCAAGAAAAAGGCATTTTCTTTTCAGTTTTGTTTATGTAAATTTTATTTTTTTTTTCTTTTGTCATTCGTCTTGAATTTTTTTCATCAAGAAATTCAAAATATATTTTTCTTTAATATTATTTCAATAAAAATTCTTAATTTTTGAAAAATAATTTCATATGTGTATTTCATTTTTTTTTTTTTTTGGAGAACCTAAATTTCATAATCCTTACTTTTTCTTTCAGGTTTTTGGACAATAACCTTAGAATAGGTATACAGATAATCAATAGCACGTTATTACAGCATGAGAACCTAGTCAATTTATCTATAGGGTGTTCAAATTTGAAGAATCTTCTTAAATTTTAAATAAAAGTATATTGGTTCCGGTTAATAAAAGAAAAAGAATGTCGTTCAAGTGACCTACCTTCCTCTGCTAGCTCGGCAAGCTGTCAATATTTTACCAAAATTTTGAATAACGTTTTTTTTTTAGGTTTAAGGTTTAATTGCTGTGAATGACGATGAATTGATATCCTCGCTCTTCAACAGCACTTGTACTAACAGTTGCTATATTTTCTTTGATTTTGAACTGAAACTGGTTAGTTTCTTCAAATTTAAAATAAGTTTTAATAATGAAAACACGTTGTTCACTCGTGTAGCGATTTTAAACTAACCGGAATTATTTACTTCATACATGAAAAAACAACAATGTAATCTAGTACCTATAAAAAAAAGTGGCAGCAAATTTAAAAAGATACCTCAATTCTCAAATTTGAAAACCCAATATTTAGAGCCTCTAATTATGACCTATTTTTATGTCAATACCTCATTTTTATATGAACACCTCATATTTGTATGAACACCTCATTTTTGTATGAAAACCTCATATTTGTATGAACACCTCATTTTTGTATGAACACCTCATATTTGTATGACCACCTCGGTTTTGTATGAACACCTCATTTTTAAAGGAACATCTCATTTTTTTTTTTTTTAGTGCAAAAATATCAAACATCACGATCTCATACACATCTGGAGAAAACCAAGAGAAGAGAATTGTGTTCAAAGGGAAAGCAAGAGAAATGAACTGTGCGTAAGCAGTTTGTTTTCATTCGTCAAGAAACCCTCATGAGTTTAAGTTTATTTTTCTGGCGCTCGTGTTTATTTTTGTATGAATACTCCATTTTTGTATGAACACTTCGCTTTTGTATGAACACTTCATTTTTGTATGAACGCTTCATTTTTGTATGATTGCTTCACTTTTGTATGAACACTTCATTTCCAAAAATGGGTATGGTTGTCAGGAATGAAAAGTTATATCGATTTATGCATGTCCGTTCGTCCGTCAAAAACGCGTTATCCGATTTTGGTTATTTCTTAACTTGGTTTAGAATTGCATTTCAACAAAATCGACCAAAGGGGGACCGAAAGTTTTGTCATTTTTTTCGGATTTTGAAAATTTGTGGAGCAATTTTATTTAAATGGTTTATATGGACATAGACGAAACCGTGGTAGATTTCAGTGAAATCGGTCCAAGTATAGTGGAAGAAGAAATAGTCGTAGGGGAAAATAAGCTTGTTCATAAAGTTTTTTTGATGTATTTTAAAAACTTATATATCGATTCCAATAAAATTTGCAAAAGGTGTTTATTCTATTAGATTTGTTAACTACGAGTCCTATTTCTACTATGTTACTATATATTAAAAAAAAAAAAAAAGAAAACATTCTCCCTCTTCATGACACTGAACTCCTTGCAATGTGTTTTTTTGTACTTTGTTTTGATTGGTGCTTTGCTTCGTTCGCTAGCTTTGGGTATTTTATAATTACTCATACTTCGACTTGGTTTATAGGTTATTTCTTTCCCTCCAATGAAAAATAATTATTTTCTTTTCCTATTTACTGCCGAATTATTTGTTTCTTTCATTTTCAAAGCAGGTATTGGGCGGACCGTGTTTTAATTTCTCTTCAGTTCCTAGTTTGTGTACTGTCCCTATTCTAGTGATCCTTGGGAGCCTTTCTTTATACAGCTTTTCACAATTCACAAGTATTGAAATGATGATTTTCAAAAAGTCTTTATTACAAACCAATGTTTTTCTATTATTTAATATTTTATCTTTTTATTATAATTTTTTTTATATAGAATTTTGTTTTTACAGTAAATTTTGAGTAAACAATATAAATAACATAAAATAGATCACACACACTCAAAATTAAGAACATTTTAAAGAATTTTGAGTGCTTTTTTTTTTTTTTAATACAAACATTTTTTCCATCATTTTTGTTTATAATGTTTCACAAAAATTGGCTTTTTTTTCGATGTCTCCGACATTAATTTCTTTATTACTTCTCGTGAAATAGAATTAATATTAAATTTAATAAATCTGTTTTTTTTTTCATGAGAAACTTTACCCAAATACCAAAAATAAAAGATAAATAAGAAATATTCCTTAATTAAATACTTGTGTTTCTTATATAAAAAAAAATTAAAAATTTTGATAATTTTCTTTGTTAACTAAATTTATGATTTATTTTGTTGTCTCAACAATTCATCAATCTGTGCTTTATACATTTCTTTAACATCTTGAAGATCCAATTCAAGCTCTTGGGTTTCTTCGACTTTTTCACCGTACATTTGTAAAAGTGCATCATATTGGCATTGTAATTCGGTGAAATCTTTTTCCAATGTTTCATGTGAAATTAATTTCTCCTTGATATTTTCTAATTCGTTTGTTAAATTTGATATTTCTGTATTAAGAACGTTTCGTTCATTTTGTAATCTTGATAATTCCCATTGTAATTGATTTATTTCACCATCACGTTGTTTTAACAATGATTGTAAACTTTCTAGCATTGGTGTTGAATGACTGAATTGATTCAGATTACCACCACCACCAAATCCATAAACAGAACCTGGACCACCACCAATTTGACGACCAGAATTTGAGATACAATCTAAATCATCCTGTAAAATTAAGAAATGAAAGGTTTTTTGCAATTTATCTTTCTTTAAAAAAAGAAATAATTATTACCATTTGCCATGCTGAACTACCTAAAGAATCAGCTAATGAATTTCTACCTAAACTTAATGTTGGTGATGAATTTCCAGCACCAACAATTTGATTGATATCATCACCAACAGACGGTTCTAGAGTGTTGGATTCAACTTGTGAACAATTCTCTTGATTCGATTTTATCTCTTCTAATTGTTTTCCATGCAAAACACGTTCAATTTCTAAATTTCGTTCAAGTAATAAATATTTTTCTTGGATTTCATCCAAATTTTTCATGGCATTTTCAAGTTTTCCTTGAAGTGTTTCGATTTGTCTGAAAATAAAGATTTTCTTAATGCATATATTTCTTTCTTATTAATGAGAAATTTACTTTTGATAATCGGTTTCTTTTAATCCGAAATCAACTTCGTTTTGTTGTAATAAACTACTTGTTTGTTCCGATTTTAATAAAGCACTTGAAAGACGTTCTTCTAGACTTTTTATTCTTGATATAAGATTATTTTGTTGATCTTTTGAATTTGATTCAACATTTTCTAAAGTTCCTAATTTTTTCTGTGCTTCCTCTGAGAGAGAGAAAAAAAAATAGTATTTTATTTGATTTTTAGCGCAAAAAATAACAATTTTATACCTAATTTTGAAACTAATTCTCTTTCTTGTCTTTCCCAACTATGTGTTCGTGCTGTTAAAGTACTTTGAAGAGCTTCCAATTGTCGAACTAATGGTATCGTTGCTAAACTAACTTCTTGTGTTAATTCTTCAGATCGTAATTCAGCAGCCTCAAGCCTACGCAATAAATCAACATTGTCCTGTCTTAATTTCTGTTCTCTCATTGTATTTCCAATTTCGGCAATTTTTAATTTCTCCCGTAAATCATCCATTTGAACGGACATTTCCATATTTTGTGTAAAAGTTATTTGTTTTTCCGATTCTAAATTAGCAAGAGCTTGCGTTTTTCGTGTTAATTCAGAATGAGTTTCTTGTCGATCTTGTAATTCTTTTTTGGCCGCATCTAAACTGGTTTGAATCGTTTCCAATTTAGAATTTAAATCTTCTATTTGTGATCTTTGTGATTGTGTTTCTTTTTCTAATTTTCGTTTCTCCGATGATAACTTATGAACAGCTTCAATTTGGGATCGTTCAACTTCTTCTTTTGCTGTTAGGGATTTTTTTAAACGTTCAACTTCTTCAGATAATTCTTCAATTTGTTCACGATTCTTCTTTAGAACGCCATCATTTTCACGTTCTTTGACACGTAATTTTTTGATAATATTTGAATGTTGTAAAACTTGTTTGGATAATTTTTCACCTTCAGTTCGTAGCTCATCTATCATAAATTCTTTATCGGCTACGATTTTATCTAAATCATTTTTTGGAATTTTCATTGATAATTCATTACGTGCCGTTTTCAATTGATCACGAAGTGCATCTCTTTCCCGAATACTCATTTGGAATTTCTTCTCTAAGGCCGACAATCGTTGTGTATATTCTTCAGTTTCGAAATGTTCACTAGTTTTTTGTTTAGCTTCAAGTTGAGCTTGGATTTGAATATTTTTTTCTTGTAATTCAGCATTTTGTCGACCAATTTCTAATAAACGAAATTCACGTGCTTCTAACAATTCACTGAGTTCGCTTATTCGGCGTAAAAGTTTATCAGCCTCTGAATGACTATGTTGTGAATCATCTGATTGAGTAGAAACTTCGGATGGTTCACGGCAATGACCTTTTTTCGTAGTTCCTTTTAGGTCTTTGAGAATATTTTTTTTCGTTAAAGAACATTGCACTTTTATCGGACTTGCTCGACAAGCACTATTCGTACTACTCGAATCACCATTTGGATTTGAAATAATTTCTATATCAGATGATGTGGCAGTTTCTACTTCATCGGCAGATGTATGACCAGAATTTGGTCCCGAATTTACTTTCACCATATCTTTTTCTTCAGATATTGCATCGGGAATTTGAACATCTTCAAAACTTTGTGTCGAATCTGATAGGAATGTTTGACATTCCATTAAAGTATCATCAGATGATGATGTGGTGGAAATTTGTTTCGGTAATGATTGTGTTGTTTCAATTAAAGTTTGTATAGATTCACAAGAATCGGTTTGTTTTGAATCGATTTCGATTGATTGATTTGCGGGTAAAGATTTCGTTGGTAGCAGAATAGGAGGTGGTATTATAGAATCATCCATTACTGTACTAAATGACATTGAATCATCATCTTCGTCTAGAATTTCATCGCTTGTTATCACTTCGACACTGTCCGGTGATATTGCAGAATCTGGACTTAAAATTTCACTACTAGTTGGTGTTGTTATTACTTCGACGGATTCAGAATTATAGACGGTTACTGATGGTGATGTCATACCAGAGCACGGTGTTGTCGGAGGCGATAGAATTTCAACGGAATCCGAATTATTTGAATGAACCGATTGTCGTTTACCAGACACTTCATTTGGTGTTAGACCACCTTTTGGTGGTGTCGTTACCATTTCACCAGCTTTTGGATTCTCAAAAAATGAACCAGTAAACGAACCCCATAGTGCTGGATTATATGTATTCCAAAGCGGTTGTAATGGTGTTGTCGGCTCCGTTTTACATTTATGCTGTTTTTTTTGTTCGGTCAATAATGTGGCGGCTGACATTTCCTCCTCTTGTATATCTAATGCTTTATCGATTTGTTTTTGTGCCTCTTTTAGGGCATTTTTAGCGAGACTCGCCAAACCAGAAGTATCAAACCAGCTCATTTCCACCTCCTACTAAAAAATTCTAGATATTTGCATAGCCGTTTTTTGTGTATCCAATCGAATGATAGGTTTATTGGAACAACTTGACATATACAATTAAATTGAATCAAAACAACAATAAATTTTTTGTATTTGGGAGCACCGGGCTCAAACAAATTTGCACTGAACTAAAATTTTCAATATTGATAAGGAAACGTCAAAAGTTTGTGATGTTTTTCTTTTCCTTTAAACACGTAATAATTAAAAAAAAAGACAAACAAATTCTTTGAATTTTTCTTTTAATCAATTGTTTTTTAACAAAATGTTTTCAGATTTTTCTTTTTCAATTATTTATTTATTTATTTATTTATTTATTTATTTATTTATTTATTTATTTAAAGAAAAAATTATATTTTTCTTAGTAAATAAAGCACACACAAAAAAAAGAAAACAGTCAAAATTTTAGACAAAACAAAAATTTCTATTTTCTTGTTTAATTTTCGAACTTTTCAAACTAACTTTATTATAAACATTCACTTTTGATAAACTAATTTCAATAAAACAATTAAAATAACATTTAAATCACAATAAATATCATAATTTTCGAAAGAAAAACTTTTTGACGTCAAATAAAAAATTTAATTCGGGTGTTTTTTTTTTATAGATTTTTCTTGACTGTAATTCTGAAGTAGTAGTGCGATTCTACTATACAAAATTTTTCAAATATATTTTTTGTATTAATTTATTATTTGTTAATTAATTTGATGAATAATAAACAAACAAAAATTTAATAATAATAATTCATTATATATTTGCTTGTTTCTTAATTTAATTAAAAAAAGAGAAAGAAGAAAATTTCAGCAAAGGAAAATTTTGTTAAACATTTGTAAGGTTTTAAATAAATTTTCTTTATTTTTACAAACATAAAGTCGAAATTATAATAGACTGAGGAGGAATAAGCATTTGACAGACATTCAAAGAATTCGGTGTTTTTTAAATTGTTTTTGATTTAAAAATGATTTTAAAAATATTGCGAATCGTTTGGAAAACTTATTTTCATAAAAATCCAAATTGTTGTATTCATATTTCATTAAAAAAAAATACATAGTTGCAATTTAACTGCCAAAATTTGCATTCGTTATTGATTTGCACTCCTTAAAAGGCGGTTAAATCTAACTATGTACATTATATCTGCTGCAATTTCGAATTTATAATTATATAATTATTATAATAATTAAATTACGCATTCATGAAGATTAGTAAACATTTCTGTAAGTTCGTCCTTATACTTGGCTGATGCTCTTATAATTCAGCCTTAAGATTTTTCGGAGCGAAAAACAGGAAACTAATTCTAACGGCTAAATTTTTCTATTTTCTCTAAAAAGTGTCTACAAAATCTAAATAATAATTATTTCCGTGCTTGATTTTGTTAATTAACATTTAATTTCGTTTATTTTGTGAACAAAAAAAAACGAAAAACAATTAGAATGATTCTAAATTTTTGTGTACGAATTTTTTGTTTCTTTAAAACAATTTTACTTTTGTAGAAATTTCATGTTTTATTTTATATTTTCCGGAAATATTTCTGAATTATAATTAATTTTTATTTATGAAATGAAAAAAAGTAATCTTTTGCGAAAATTTTTTGTGAATTTATCAAAAAATAACAAAAAATTCGGAAAAAAAAATAATTTTTTAATAATTTGGTGTTACTGTTGATGTGAAGCACTGAACAACCTGAATATATAGCTCCAGTGGCGCAATTGGTTAGCGCACGGTACTTATAGACAGTATCTGTAGAGCAATGCCGGGGTTGTGAGTTCGAGCCTCACCTGGAGCATTATTTTTTTTTGTAGGAAAAAAATTTTTTTTTTCGAATTTGAAATCAAATTTTTTTTTCTCTTAAAATTATTTTCTTAAATTAAAAACGAAATTTTACTTAAAACTGAAAAATTGAAAAAAAGAAAAATACAGAAATTTTCTTTATTCATTCACTCAAAAAACAACAAATACAATATTTACATTCAAAAAGGCGATTTTAATGAAATAAAAAAAAAATTAAAAAAAAAAATGAATATTTGAAAGTAATTTAATTAAATTAATTCCGCGAATGTTTCTTTTTTTTTTTGTTCAATCACTTTTAGTCAAAAATTTAAACAATTCCCGTTGGTCTCGCAGTTGTCGGTTGCGGTGTCGATTGTTTAGTCATAATATCGACAGCATTTCGGAAAATTTGTGATTTAACAAAATCAGTTGCAGCTGAATTTAAATCTTTTGTTGCACCAAAATTACATTTAACGTAACCGTAAAGATTTGCACCGTTCAATGCTAGCGCAATCATAACTAATAGTAGCCATTTAAATTTGAATCCGAATAAAGCGATTATAAAGAAGATAATCCAAGCGGCTGGGAATAATATCAATGCCAACCAAAATATACGAGCTTCATTGGGATTTACACGTCCCTGTATGTTGCGGCCCTAAAATTAAATAAGTAAATGCAAAGAAAAGCAGAAAAATCATGTAAAAAAACGGTTTTTAAATAAATAATTTGATTCTAGGACAGTTCACAGAAAAACAATTCACAGAAAACAATTCACAGAAAAACAATTCACAGAAAAACAATTCACAGAAAAGCAATTCACAGAAGAGTAGTTTACGGAAAAAAATGTCTTGAAAGTCGCCGCGATTTTCATTTTTTTTTCAATTTTTTCCGGGAATTGTTTTTCTGTGAATTGTTTTCTGTGAATTGTTTTTCTGTGAATTGTTTTCTGTGAATTGTTTTCTGTGAATTGTTTTTCTGTGAATTGACCGGTTACCAAATAATTTTATGTCATGCCTTTTTAATATATTATTTAATTAACTTTTTTTTTTAGAAAACAAAACCACCTTTTTCGATTCAAAAACCCAATGTGACTTTCCGTCATCATCGACATAATTCCACCAACGTAAACCGACTAATAAACGTCCGGTAATATTTTTTACTGTCCAAAAATCAGCTGACAAAAGTAAAATGACCATCACAAAACTGGATATGAAAGAATCGCTGAACCATCCGCAAAGCATGTAAACAACTATCGATGCACCACGAAAGAATAGATGAAAGAATGTAACATAAGGATGTCTAGAAACAAATCCGTGAATATTAATCCCGAATGGAATATATTAGAAATCTTAATCTTACGAATATTTTCCAGCATTTTGAGTGAGTTCTTCCTCTTCACCAAATGGCACAGTGTCATCATCAAGAAGAGGAACCTAAAGAAATCAAAGGTTTCACATTATATTACTAATATTTTGAAACGGTTTTCTTGAAATTTCTGGAAATTACTTACATAAATTCTTTCAAATATCTAAAAACTGAAAAAGTTATCTTTTTAAATGCAAGCAAAAATGAAAAATTAATAAATTAAGAAAAAAAATTCAAGCCATAAAACTCAAAACTGAAAATATTCCCCAAAAATTTGTGAAATTTCTTTTGAAAATAATTTTTAAATGTGCTTTAACTAAATTCTAGATTAATATTGTTAATAAAACTGATTAACTAAAACAAATTTA
This sequence comes from Xylophagus ater, assembly GCA_963422695.1. Taxonomy (NCBI): domain Eukaryota; kingdom Metazoa; phylum Arthropoda; class Insecta; order Diptera; family Xylophagidae; genus Xylophagus; species Xylophagus ater. Next base: position 9,899,715 of record OY730478.1, read on the forward strand.
GATATAAAAAAATAAAATAATCATATTCCACGTAGCTGCTCTTCAAAATAAAATCCAAAAAGCAGGCATTTCTTATTTTTACCTTAAATATCGGTTAAAAGAATTTTAGTAAGCAAACCTTTTTTAATTAAAATAAAACCAAAGCAATTAGCATGCAAAAACCTTACATTTCTTACCGTTGCCGACGACATATTTTACATAAAATAATAAATTCTTTTTGCAAACCCAAAATGAAATATTTTCCTTTCTTGTTTTTCTCGAATCAATCCTTATGTCAAAATTAACTGTCACACAAAAATAATGGGAAATTTTTTTTTTAGGAAAATTTTATTCAAGCAATTAAATTAATTTGTTTTATAATTGTTTATAAGAAAACAAAGAAATATGTAAATTTCGCTTTAATATATCATAATTTAATTTTAATTATGTCTTAAAAACAATTAAAATTAAAAACTATTTTCAGTTCAGTGGAATTTTTAATTTTCAAAAACAAAAAAAATTTCCCGATATTTTTTACTGTGTAGTTTTCTCCCATCGGGGGAAAAATTGCGTGAATTTTTAAGAATTCTCTGTTTTTTTTTCGTTTTCCTGAAAAATAAAGTAAAAATAAACATTCTTTCATAATAAATAAATAAAAAATGGAATCACAAAACAAATGTGTAAAGTTTCTTTCCGGTTTTGAAGCGACAGAAAACAAATGACAGTTCTTCACTAAAAAAAAAAAATTGAAGAAAATTCAAATATTCAATTTTGTCAAAAGAAAAAAGTTCAAAGTGTATTTTTTTTAAATCAAGTTTCTGCAAAACGAAATAATTCATTATTAATCAGAAATTTCGAGTCTACGGAGATACCAAAACATTTGCAAATGACAATGCATTAAATTTTTATCAATAAGAAAAATAACCTTTTTCTCCGGAAAAAGTTATGTTAGATAACAAAAAAAAAGAAAAAAAATGAGCAAAAAAACTTTGTTTACGATTTGCGTTGAATGATATCAAATAAAATTAAATAAATTCGTGTGCGTTTCGATGGAGAAATATTTATTAACCGTAAATTAATTGAAATTAATTGAAAGATTGCGATTTAAAATAGAAAAATTTCAATACAAAAAGAGAAAAAAAAAAGATACGAGCAATGATGTCGTCGCCCTTTGTTAAGCCGAAACAGGGTGCTTCTTTGACATTTCTACAAAAGAAAAATTGTTTGTGATTGTTTTTTTTTATTTTTGTTTTATTAATAATTTTAATTTAAATTATTTTGCATTTAGTTCGAAAAAATTTAGAATTAGTTTTAGCTTAAAAATTTTTTTTTTTTATTTGATTACAAAACTCTACGACTTAACCGGAAATTCCATTCCGGGTGCTGTTTAAACAATAGAAATCAGATTGTGTGGGAGCGAGCCTGAAGAAAGTTTTTAAAAAGGCTCTAGCAGGCCATCAGCAACAGTATCAAAAGATTTTCCAGAACTCAGCGCATAAATACATAACAACCATCAAAAAAAAAAAAAACAAAAAACAAAAAAGAAACACCAAACTTACACATTTTCGGGAGTGAGAAGGAAACGAATCGATTTTTTCCCCTTTTTTTTATGTTTTGATAATTTGTGTTACATTTTCTTTAAATTTTCAATTTTCTTTTTTTGGAAAACAGTTTAAAATAATGAAAAAATTTACATTTTTCACAAAAAATTCGAAACGAAACGATAATTAATTAAAATTGTTTTTAAAAATTAACAAAGTCAAAATTTATATAAATTAAAAAAAAAAGACAAAAAAAAAAGTAAAAAGACAAAAAATGGGTGCAAAAGCAAGCACTGCAAACGCTGGACACCAAAGTCCGCGTACACGAACATTTTCAACAAGTTCTAGTACTGATGTTGTATCAGCTGGTACAGCAACCGGCTTCAATTTATTACGTGCATTACCCGGAATGCATGTTCAACAAAACGATAGACAACGAGCGCGTAGTCTATCATCTGTACCAGATCTACAAGCTAATAATAATAACAATAATAATACTAATAATAATAATAGTAATCATAATAATCATAATAATCATCATCCAAGTGATGGTATACCAATGCAACAACAACATTCTGGACAATTATATGGTGAACATCATGCAATAATGGTTGCCGGCGCAGTTGATGGAGGTGTGGGGAATGATGATATACAATCGAATGCAGCTGCTGCACTTGGACGAGTGTATACATCATTGCCTTCACATATTTGGTCCCTAAATGGTAAGTTTTTTGTTTATTTTTCTTGATAAATAAGTAGACTAAATAAATTCCGGTTTTCAATTTCAAAATTTGAATGATATTAAGAGGTCCCCATGTGGAGTACAAAGAAGATTTCATTCAATTCGATATTTCATAGATATAGAAACATTGTTGATAGTTTATAAATTTCAGATTGTTAAGTCAGTATTACAACGTTGCTGACACAGTGTCACCAATTTGTTAAAAGGCAATGGCCAATCCCTGGATTGCTTCATGAACAAAATTTTTGCAAAATAAATCGGGTCAGTTGGAAAGGTGGAAAGTAATTAAAGAAAGGAAATTGCTAATAGTTCTGCAGTTCTTTGAAACTTGCTTAGTCTTTTTGGGTTAATCGAATCCTCCTTGATTATCCATTCGTAAAATGTTGAATAACAGACCTGAAGTATAAAATCATATTCGTGCGGATTTATGCCGGATGTAAAATACCTTTTATAGGCTTTTCTTTAACTGCATTCTTTCTGATTGTCTAATATTTAAATTAAACAAAATCTTTGCTCCAATTAAAACGAATTAATTGAGTGCTCTTCAGTGAATTCTCGCCATTATCCTGTAAATTATTCATTAATTTATTTTCGTTGTTAAATTAATTGTAGTGGAATATTGTCGCGGGTCTTCTATTAACTGAGTTTAAAATCATCCAAGGATGTTGAATTTTAATAAACAAGAGTTTCTTTCTTTTTTATGAAGTTTTATCAATTAAACTTTTAAATTACGTTCAATTTCTTTTAATTACTTACTTGCTATAAAAATCATATAAATTTTGTTTAATATTATAAATTTATATAAATTAGAACAGTAGATTCTCGATAATTTGTGCTTAATTTTTGAACAAGAAAATTAATGTTAATAGAAACAGCAGGCATAAATTTAATTTGCAAATATTTATCAAAGAAATTAAAAATAAAAAATATAACTACGTAAAAATTCAAGTAACAAAGTCCTAATATCTGCTAAAAACCGTATTTTTTGATAAGATTTATCACTCGTTTTTTTTGTGCCAACAAAAAACATCTATTTTTAATTTGAAAAAATTATGATTTTGTTTTTAAATTAATTACGCGATGATAATGAAACTTCGTCTTTATGATGACGTCGATAAATTTCTTTCTATTCCCCCGAAAATCATATTTAGACAAAATATTGGAAACATATTGGAGACGCAATTGACCTAATAAAAAGCTAAACGAATTTTTTGAACATTTTAAAATTGTCACGTATAAATGTAAGATTGAAATATCGAGTTTTTAAATTAACATATATAAATGAAATCAGTGATAAAGGGTGGAAATCGACGTCAAAGTGATGGCTCAAAAAATCAAGACATTAACTTAGAATCTTTCAAATTCCGGAACAATTGTTATACGGCATCATTTCAAGTCGATGCTTCTAACAAAGCGCATTCGAGTTCATTCAACTCAATTTGGATTCGAACAGGTATATATAGTTAAATCCGCCTTTAATCTGGAGTGGTTTCCTGTAACTCGATTTGAAACCAAATCGTATCGAAAAATCATACAAATGACAATGCGTTTTCGATACGATTTACCGCAGTCATAACAAATTCTGACTGTCATAACAGTTTAAACTGTTATAAATTCATATTTTGGACATAATTATGACTCGTTCGTAAGAATACGAATTTTCGCAGCAGTCATAATTTCACTCAGAATATTATTATCATAAATATTTATGACAGCAAAACTGTCACAATGCCAGTTAGTCTCAATTGAATTACTCGATTTGATTCCTGGCTTCAAGTCTGCATGCTTACGTGGTAGATGTTCGCGATGATATATAAATGACAAAGGCATGAGCTCCAAGGCAACAAAAAAAATCAAATTAATAAATTGCGATAAAGAGTCAGTAACTGCGACTTTATGTGTTGTCATAAAGTTTTTTTTTTTTTTTTAACTTGATTTCAAGTACATACCATGATTTGAGACACACACGGTTTTTTTAGCGGTGATAATAAAGTCACTACTATGTAGTTTTTATTTTGGTTTGATAATGATTTCAATTAATAAAATTTGTTATATTAAATAAATTCATTCATTTTGAGATTAATTTTTCAAAATGAAATGAAACTTTTTCTAAACAAATTCTTGATTTAAATGAAATTTTAAATAAATAAACATTTTCTCGAAAAATCATTAAATGAAAAACTAATTAAAATCTTGAGCAAAAATTTAAATCATTTTCTTAGAAAGTTTTATGGTGTTTTTCCAATTTGTTTTGGAATTAGATATAAATTTCTATTTACGTGAAATCATATAACAAATAGATGGTGAAAAACGATTTTAGCCACGTTTTAGAAGTCAGCAAATTATACGAGTATTTGGATAGACTTTAAAAGCGATTTATTTTACTTTTTTTTTTAGAAATAAATAAAGTCATTCACAAGAACCACTTTTATACAAATTTTATGAGGATTTCATATATTTCTAAAATAAAAATGTTGTCCTTCTAAAAATGTAGAAATCTTTCATACCTGAAGGTAAAATCCCAAACTAATGAAAGAAGAATATTCATAATACGAGTACTAACGAACATAAACGTCGAATTCGTAGAATCTATAGAATCCTAAATCACTTTGTACGTATTTTAAAGTACTTTTAAAATGGTTGTTTTTAGTTTAAATGCTAAAAAAAGTAGATGCTAATTCGTGGTATTTCAAGTCAATCCTTGTTTTACATGAAACAAAAATTATAATCTTGTTTTTCATGGCAAGAATCGTTTTGTCTTAAATTCTTTACTACAATATTTTCAAGAATCTTTGACTGGGATTATTGATCCAAAAAGAAATAGAAAATGCATGGTTTGTTGTTTCTATGAAAATTTATTGAAAATAATATATTGTTATCTAGTTATGTATTTTATAGCCTTTATAAGTCTACTTCCCAGGTTAAACCTTTTAACAGATATAATATTTTACTTACCTAAATAATACACCTGCTATTTGAGCTATTCCAGGTGAAAATTAGAGAAAGTCGTCAAAAGTATTCTACACATATTTGACTATTGTAGCATATCTCTTCGGTAATCACCATCGGATTTGTCTCCCTGGTCATGATGACAAAGTTGATCTCTAGACCTTTTTTTTTTTTGTCTAAAGAAGAAATACTAGACTTTTAGTCACAGTATACTTTAAAATCGGGCAAATCTTAAGTTATTTGTTCTACGGTTGAATAAATCGTAATAATAAATATATACATTTCTAAATGACCACTATAAAATGTTTCTAAACATCTGGTAGGTTTATTGATGCATGAAAATTAAACCCTTTTAGGAACTCATTTACTTGGAAACATTTGTATATTTTTCCATCCGTTTTCTATTATATGTGGGACTTGTTTATATGTAGTACAAAATTATTTTACCGCCTCTCGTTTACATATCTTTCAACATAATCAATTTTCACATAGCTTGGATCTGTTCCGGTTGCTTTTTTACGTAGAAGAGAGTTGCTGGATTCAATGAAATTATTGATATTTGTAAGCGAGATTTACTAAACAATTCTTTTGTTCTTAAATGATTTTCTGATATTTCTCGAATTTTAATCGAATATTAGAAAAAAAAACGATTCCAGTCTGGAAATTAATATTCATGAAAACTTTAAATTTTTAATTTATCAAGTTTAGAACAAATTTTCTTTCCAAGCACTTTTGCCTTCAATTTAAGTTTTTCTTTTTTGTTTTTTTTTAGTTTTATGAATTTTGTTCTTCGTTTTTCTTCATTAGTTGACTTTCAAAAAAAAAAAGAAAAATTCTAAAGGAAAACTTTCTTCTATCATAGTTTTCCAATTTTTCATTTTCTTAAATTAATATTCAAACAATATTTTCCATTCTCAAAGAAATTTTCATTATCAAAGTTCCTTTATTTTAATAATTAACGCTTTTCTTTTCTTTTTTCTTCAAAGAAAAATCGTGACAATATTTTCTTTAAAAGTTTTTCTTAAGAAAAAGACCGGATTTCTTCTGAATTTGACAAATTTTCCATAGTTCTAATTTATTTTGAAAACTTTCAAAGAACCGTTTTTTTCAAATTTCTATAATAAAAAATCAATAACCATTTAATTTCTTATATATCAAAAATTTGATCTCCGAAAATTCTTACCCGGGAATGGAAAATCTTTAGTTTTCTATTCAATCAATGTCGTCATAGTAAATATTATTACTATTATTTATTTTTCTATTTATTTTTTATGCTTTTGGGAATTCTGATAGAGTTTCCATCAAATTTAAGATGACAGCGAATAAACTGAAATGAGATGAACTGAAAAATGATTATATTTATGATAATTTAAAATAATATAGAAATCAATTTTTTTTTTTTTTTGATGCGATAGTAAATAATCTTGATCAGAACGTGAAATGGGTCTCTCTCCTCAGAGACATTACTAAAGTTCATCGAAGAAAAAACACAGTTTAATTGAAATTTCCTTGGAAATGTTCTTATATTTTGAAATATCGAAATTATTTTATCCAAATACATTGTTGTCAAGGAAGAAGTTCAATTTATATAGTTCGATAAATTTCAGGAAGATAAATGAAGTTTGTTTATATGATAAGGAAATTTAAATGTTGGCATATAAATAGGATTATTCCTATAAAAAATTAGTGACTTCCTTCAACATTAAGTAATTGAATCGTTACAATTTTATTAAACTCAGTTCAGTTGATAAAAATTCAACAATTTCAAATTTTCCTTTATATTATGCACTTAAATAAATCTTATTATAGTATAAAAAATGGAAAACTTTGTTTCCTTAGGCTTTGACATTGTTCACGGAGAAATTGGAAGCACATGTAACTATTGTACAATAGGACAATAGTAACATTAACATGAGATAGGATATTAGTTAAGTATGATAACATGTTTACGGTACAAAATAGGGAAAATAGTCATAACATGTATCTGTTAATGTTGGTCTGCATTATACTAAGGTACTGTGCAACTATGTTTATAATATTCATTTGCCGAAAATTCTGTACTATTTGACATGGTCAAGAGAACTGTCTTCAAAAATTAAGTCAATAGACATATTTAATTTTATACTTTTATCCGGAAATCAAGGTTTGTTCTTACAAATAATTCAGATGAAGTTGAAAGTACATGTGAATGAATACCCTTTATATATAATCTACCTTCTAAATCAAGGCATGCATTTTATTGTCCTAGAAAATCTTCAATTAAATCCCGAAAAACGGTATGATGATAATGATAATTTCCAAAATAAACAACGATATCCGTCTTCCATGTGAATATTATACTTTAGATATTTAATATCATTTTATCCATCCAAATTTAACATCTATAAGTTCTGTGTTCTATTTATGTACTTACCATATTTATGTCATCGATTAATAATTTTCAAAAAATTGCTTTAATCCAAAAAGAGAAAAACTAGAACTATAAATGCCTTCCTATTTGTATCCATTCACATATATGTACTTGTATATTGCATTATTTGTACTTTATCAACGCAAATATTCCCAACGGGAAATGAGAGCCTTTACGGATAATACCATGATAGAAGCCTTCTTCAGAAGTTTTATGGATCCGTTGTATGTCCTATGGTAAATACTACTAGAGGATATATTAGTTTTGTCATTACACTTGTACTGGCATTGAAATAATCATAGTAGAAAACTTTAACAGGAATAGTTGTAGAGAATTTAAAGTAATATCGATTTTTGCATATCCATTCGTCCTTACGTGTATAGAAAACTTAAAAACGCTGTCCGATTTCAATGAAATTTGCAATATGTCTTGATTATTTCTTAATTTAATTTGGATGGGGGAGGAGAGAGCGGTGTTATAAAACAAAAATCAGGGTGATTATAAAGTTTTCTCGTTTTTTTTCTTGTTTTTCGAATTTATTTGCAAAATTTGTACAGAAATTTAATTAAAATTTATTACATATGTTTACATAAATAAATAGATGATACGAATTTCCGTAAAATCGATCCAAGACGTGATTGCTTCCAGATTACTTTTTATTAAAAACTGGATTTTGTTTCCCATTGGGTTGAAATCGAACACAATGAAGAGAGTACTTAAATGTACAACATAAATAAAAACTTTTATGTTGAATATTTTTCTTTTATGATAGCTTTTAAAGCTATATGTTTTCGTTTTTTTTTGTGTCTACTATAATATACATTTCTTGTGTATTCTTTCATTATACACTTTTTTTTTTGCTATTTTTTTTAGAATTTTTTGTTTATCTTATAACTAGAACAGGAAGCAACATATGAAACTTATAACAAAATCAGGCAAGAAAAAAAGAAGAAGCAGTAACTTCTTTTCTTCTATATTATATTCTTCTTTTGGTTCTGTATCTCATCAGATCAATATATATGTATATATAACTACAATATATCTACTCTAACTCTATATCTCTGAAAATATATGTTACAACACATTAGTAAAACATTTAGTAAAGTATGGCATAAACTACAGGCATTTTATTATACTATATTTTTGTTTTTAAGCTTTCCTCCAACATTGCCCATCGTCCATCGTCTAATATTTATGAGATGATGCTGAAAATAAAATATTTCATATGGTCTCAGATTATTTACTACTTCTCTTTATACAACGACGACGGTCATGTTTACATAAAAGAAAATTCATATGAAAATATATAATTTAATAATAAACAAATTAACAAAATATTTAATTAAATTATGATTAATTAATTTGTAAGCAAATATTTTGAAAATTGAGATTTTAATTATGTTGCCAATTTATGGGTTGTAAATAAAGTTCCATCATACAATTCTGTTTTGAGATAAGATTGGCTTGAGATGGATTTCTTAACTGTTTTCACAATTTACTGACTTGATTATTGAGCGTCCAGAAATTTGGATGACCTTAGTACAGAGTTACATTCGAGTGTATATACAAGTAAGTAGTGCCAACAATTAGCACTCCTGTCCTGTGCTATATTCATTTGATTCTTACTTTCATGGTTCAGCCTCGATACAGAATTATGTAGGTATAGTAGTGGTATTCAAGCTTAAAATATTAAAGCTTTATGTTTTCGAAAGCGTTGTCATTCTATCTGATTTTTAAAATATTTATCTTTTTATATTTTTCTTCGCTTTATTGAAATAATTTCCGGTGTTAATATCATGGAAATATGGTACATTTTTTTGATGGGTTCCTTTGTGCATAATTCTTTTTATGTTATTGTACTCAGCAATAATATTGAACAGGACGACTTAAAGTATCAAAAAATGAACACTTGGTTAATGTGCGATTTTGTAATTTACAATATTTCATTATGTTTCATTGAATTACAACAAAACATGCTACTTTTTTTTTCTATAAACTAACTGCTATGATCACCTAATGAATATTAAATTAGTTTATACATATAACATAAGGAATTTTAGGATAATAAATTTCTTTCAGTTATCTCCTCATGCATGATCAACAATTAAGCTAATTTATTTATACATATTCATATATTAAAATATTCTACAGGAAAGCAATTCCTTAAATTGAATTTTCTCTTTAATCTGAAATATAGAACTTTTACTTAAAAAAATAATTTTTTTATGCTATAAAAAGTTGGAGGTTTTGTACAAAATGTTGCTTCATTAAATTTAATTTAAAAATTTCTATATTTCTTTAGATAAAAATATGCTGTATTAACAGGGTGTAGTAATTCTTAAGAAAACTAGAAGTTAAACCTTCGAGTTTCGAAATTTTATGAAATCAATTTTTTTTTTATATATATTTGAAGGAAAAATTTTCGTTAAAAAATATGGATTTTTTAATTTTCACAAATGTCCATTCTTCCTGAGTATTATGCTATTTGGTTTATGTCAAAATTCGCAAATCTGCATACATAAGTTCGATCTTTTCGACAGCAAATTTTGAATGTTTACGCAAATTTCATTAAGAACAACTTAGTGGCATTTTGCACAGAAAGGGTTAATACTTTCGATAAATCAAAACTCTATATTTTCAATGTCTAATTTTTTTCGTTTAGCACATTTCTAAAATAGTCTGCCAATGTTAGGTTTAAGCAGAATCATTTAAAAGTTTTTCGATTTCTGATTGCCATGTTAGGCCCAATATATTTCCAATATTTATACCTAGATGTTGTATTTTAGTCTTGACATCATTAAATTTTTAAATGTCTAGTTAGCAAGACGTACCAATACATCATTATATGAGCCTACGTGCTAGAACCTGCAATATTTGTACATCCCTCTACTACAATATGAACCTGCTAACTGAAATGATAACTTGAAAAGCATTATTTTCCATTTGATAAGATATATCCTGTATTTTCATAACGTATTAGGCATACTGAGATTTTCTACATTCTTCTGTCTTGGAGGGAAATGATGATGATTTCTTTTTTGTTTTTTTTTTTTTTGGATTAATATATACAAAATGATTGTATTGTGTATTTTCAAAGGAAAATTTGTATACTACATAATAAGTTATGTTTCGTTGTTCTAAGTTGTCGATTGTCGAATATAAAAACAGAAATGTTTGAAATAGAAATCTCCCTGAGTGCACTTCATATATATATAAATCTAAATGAGAATAAGAACAGTGTCAAGGGAGTATACATCTGGAAGATAACAGAACACAGAACACAGAGCTCGTGTAACAATATTATAAAATGAAAAACAGAAAAGTACATCAAGTTTCTAAGTTATATAAGAATTGAAAGGAAAATTTGGTTTAATGCCAGGAAATCGAGAAATGGGCATCAGCAAGGAAAACGTGATGATTCTATAATATTAAATTGGTTTCAACAAAAAAAAATGGAATATATTTTTTTTTCATTTATATCATCTTAATTTAATATTATCGACTTCTATTAATTCTATTTAATAGTATTAGTTGTATATTGAATACTAATAGGAATACATATTGGAAGAAATCAATTATTTTCTTTATGAAAAAGAGTCCAATTTAAGATTTGGTTATGAGTCTTAAATTTTTATTTCAATGTTCGAAATATGTGAATTTCTTCTTCTTAATTAAATTTTTTTTTTGCCCAGAAAACTAGTCTTAAATTGACTAAGATTTTCGATAAAAGTTGATATGGAAATTCATGTAAATCAGTATTTATTAGTCCACTAAGGGTTGGTTTGTCCATCAATTTCAGTTGCATCACCTTACTGAATTACTTCAATTTACTTCCCCAAACTGTTGACCATCGACATATAGAATATGTTTGACCCAAATTTCTAATTAACATCCGTTCTCAAGTATTAAATGTTTTTCAAATTATGGAAATGTAGACTTACAACGTTCTTAAACTCGTGTCATTCAATTTAAATTGCGATGGAACATTTTATGAATACATTTAATTTAAATTAGAATAATATTCTTCTAAAAATATGATATTAATTGAAAATTCTCATACTTCGTTTTCCTTAATCGAATGTGTATTTTTAAATACTTGTATGCCACTCTATTCTAAGGGGACAACCACAAAACAAGGTAATTTTTAGAAATTTTGTGTGAAGGTATATTTTACGTATGTATATGAAATTTACAAAAAGAATTTCTATTCGTAGTACAAAAATTAATTTGAACGATTATAAATATCTTGTCAAGCACATAACAGTCTATAGAGCCTGTTGTATTCATTGGGAGCAAAAAAAATTCAAAATACCTGGCTTTTCAAAGAGTATATACGTATCCCATGAACCTAATTTTAGAATAAAAATAATGAAAAATTGAAACAATGGCGACACTTGGGAAAAAAATGACGATTTTGACAAAAAAATTTCATGTTAATTTCTGCAATTAAAATAGGTTCAAGTATTTATGTAGAGATGCATGCAAAAATAGTTCATTCGAATAATTGTTTTTGGTGGTGTATAAGTAGATAATAACCTGCATAACGCGAGGTAGTAAGATCAGCTATAATTATTGTAATTATTTGAATTTGTTTCTACAATTTAAGGGTCATGTTATTTAGATAATAACATATTGGTGTTACTTGGGACATTCCCCCTTAAAGCATAATAATTTTCAAAAGATTTCATATCAAACACAATCAATATTATGAAATTTTACCTTGAAGAAAAACGCAATTAGCCTACATATTCAAAGTAAAGGAAATATATCCTTATATTTCTGCAAATTCTTTGGATTAAAGGTGAGTGAAATATTAAACGATAAAAAAAACTGCATATACTCATAAAAAGTGGTAAAGCTTTTCATGCTATTTCAAACAAAAAAAAGCTCTTTAGTTTTTCTATTTATCCCCCTTTTTTTTCTTTCTGACACATTCAAATATAAAACGACAAAACTATGGAAAATTAGTTTTTTCATATGCAATTCAAAAGGAGTTTTTTTTTTATGTAAACGACGGAACAAAATTTTCTTCAGAAAATTAAATCATAATTTCCTTCTAGTATTTTTTTTTTAGTGCTTTGAAGAAAATCGTTTTCTTTTTAAAACTCGTTCTTTTCTTTTTTTTCTAAGATTCAATTTAAATGTTCAAGAAAATTTTAATAGCAAAAAAAAAAAGAAATGATTTACATAAAATAATTGCATTTTAATTAACGTTCACAATTTACCATTTATAATGTAAAATACATATTTATTATTCTTATAGTTAGTTATATTGAAACTAAAAGATTTTCCATTTTATATACCAAAGAAAAATACCTAAAAAAAACCAGCATTTCGTTTTCCTATTCTGTTATTGACTTCCTTTTAAGCACACTCTAGACATTTTTCATTATTGTCTTTAAATCTGGGAATTGAATTTACCAAGAATACAAAATATTAAATTTTTCTTCTTTGCAATATTCTGAAATGGAGCAGAGAATTGTATCCCTGAATATTTTCACCAAATTAAGTAAATTACAGCGGTTTTCTTTATATTTGCAATTTAATTTTGTTTTGAAATTTTCTTGGAAAACTTGTGCACAAATTCATTGTCGAGGGATTAAGATTTCATTGTAAAGAAATTAAGAATTCATTCATTCATTTTAGTCAGATGGAGAAGAAAATTTTCTTGTCGGTTAGAAAACACTCAACTTGCTATAATTCATAACGTATTTGTTATTATCCAGTGTAAAAACTTTGGACATCTTCAAAATTGTTGTTTTTGAATAGATTCTGACTATATACGAAATGTACGAGCTTATTTATTTATCGATTTCGATAGAATATTAACAGGACACTGCAGACTCAAAGCACATCTTAAAAAGATAGAACTTGAGCAAGATACCACCTGCAGATTTTGCGAGGGGGACGAAGAAACCCCAATGCATATTCTCTCCGATTTTAAGGTACTGCTCCGTAGGAAAAGGAAATATCTAGGGCATACTGCTTCTCTCCAAGTGAGATACAATCTTTTGATCCACTCCGGATACTGAAATTCCTAAGGGAAATAGGCCTGAAGGAGGTGCTGTAGAATAGGAAATTAACCTAACTACAGCACTACAGAAGAGGGATACAATAGATTTTAAAGGTCGCAATAGAAGAGCACCCTAAGACCTAATCTTAATCTTTAGGCTCCTATTTTAAAAATTACTAGAAAGTTAATATTTAACTTTTGTCGTGTTTTATTTGTTACTTGCTTCGGAGCAAAGCAAAATTTTAAAATGGAAAACAACAACAAAGAAGAACACCTTGATCCGTTTTGTTGTTGTTTTCAATGTTAAAATATTCCTCTGCTCCGGAACAAGTGACGCAAATAAAACACGGAAATTTTGTTGTATTTAAAATGGGTTTTTAATATCCTACAATTTTAGTTTCCGCGTTTTCTTATTTGCAAGACGTTTACCGTTTCATGAGCTAAAAATCTCATTGAATTAAACATATTTTAAATAATGGGTAGTTAATATTTTGTTTATATAGTAAAGTGTTTTCACTAGAATTTGATTTTTCATATTAACATTTGAAAATGCTAGACCAAAAACCTCTTCATGGGCGCCAAAGAAAAATTAAATTCTAAAGCTACTAAAAGTCGTATCTTTATAAGAACCTATTTATGAAATGTTAAAGTTGTTCAATAAAATAACATTTAAATTCATATTTTTCGTTTTTATTTTTTTTAAATTAACACAAATTCTAGACTATTTTAGATCTAATAAAAGAAAAATATTTCAACGAATATTCAAAAGAATTTCCCATTTCTAAATTTAACTTTTTCCAGAATTATTGAAAAATAATTTTCTTCTATCAATTTCACACTCTATACTCTCATATATGCTTGCTGTACGAAAACTTTTCCGAACATATATGAAATGAACTGAATATGTCAAGAAAAAAAGAAAACTTAATTCTTGTTTTATCCTTGATATGAATTTGAAAACTTTTCTCAACAAAATATATCCTTGCTCTATTTCATATAGAATTCCGGAATCATACAAAACAATTCTTAACTAATAAACTCCCCTTTTATATTGTTATTTAGAAAATTCCATTCAAATGGAGACATAAATAGGTATACATTTTATAAAATCATAAATATAATAAATATTAGTAATAATATAATCGAAAAATATGTTTTATTGTTCATATTTTTCACATGATTTTCTTTTTCCTTATAAAATTTGGAAAAGCTTTTACTCTGTTTTTCTTCATCATAAAAACTAAATTGTTGGCAGTATGAATTATCTCAAGAATATATATATTGTATCATAAAGATATAGAATTGAACTTCAAACCGAGTTATTTCAGCTTCATTTATTGTGTAGACACAATTGCCTTTTGATGTCATTATTCTATATACAAGATAATAGATACGTGTGCATTTTCATGATATAAATAAAGTATTCATATGGAAATTTCGTGATCCCAA
The DNA here is from genome assembly GCA_963422695.1 of Xylophagus ater. Taxonomy (NCBI): domain Eukaryota; kingdom Metazoa; phylum Arthropoda; class Insecta; order Diptera; family Xylophagidae; genus Xylophagus; species Xylophagus ater. The sequence continues at coordinate 9,914,798 of OY730478.1, forward strand.
AAACAATATTTATCAATATTCATGGGCCGTAGAAATTCTAATAGGAAGAAGAAATAATCTGTCTGGTTTTTATTTGAAAGTAGAATGAACACAGAAATGAACATTTTTGAAGCAAAAAATCTTCTAGTATTCCCTTTTTGAAATGTCCTGGAAACACATTTTTATTGATTCTATGTGTACGATGGTCTGAAGAATAAAAGAATATATTCATGTATCCTTTCTCGAATTTAGCACTCTGTATTCACTTTTTTAAGTGTCCTGGAAACATAATTTTATTGATTCTATGTGTCTGAGGAATGAAAGAATAAGCTCATTCGTCCTCTTCCGAATTTAGCACTTTTCAAATTGATCTCCATTTAAAAGAAAAGGAATCATTCAAGGAGGACAATATATAATAGGTTCATGAGGCAATTTAATAATAATAAAGACCGCTTATTATAATCATCGCCATTGATATCTTATATTGTTCTCGATGCACAAAAGTAATCAATAAATAATTTTGTGTTTTAAGCATTAAAAAATCAATATTTTAAGGAGATTTCTTATGTGTGTCTTTTTTTTCTTCATCTATTAAGATTTCTAGCTTTCCATTTTTATGTTTTCAATGCCAAATTTAAACATTTCAGATTAATTAGATTTTATAAAGTAACCATTTAAACTTGAAAAGATTTTCAATGTTAATAATTTTATAATGGAAGAAAAAAGAAAATGCATTACAACATTTAAAGATGAAAAAAGAAAATTTTTTTATACTATCATTATTTTACGTCTGAGAGTTTTCATATTTGTGTGATATAACTCATCAAAAGTTGTCGTCTGATGAGATATGACACTCTGACTTATGTGAAAGATATTTTCTTTTATTTTTTTTTGTATGATGGTTGATTTTCCTGGTAAGTTTTCAAATCCTTATATATATTCATAATATTATTCACCGTTTTTTTTTTAAAGATACAAACAGTGAAAAAATATATGTATTTTTTTTCCTTTAAGTATATTTTCAAGAAAGCTTATCCAAATTAAGACTGATGGAAGAAACAAAACGAACACAAAAGAAAAAAGAAAAGCTTTCTTTTGTAGGTAGAATAATTTTTAATGTTTTATATCATTTTGTTTACAATGGAAAAATATATACACATATATGTATATAACTTTCCCTGGAAAAACTTAATTCTTTCTTTGAAGGATAAATTTATAACAACAGGTTGATAGAAAATTTATGATAATAACAAAAAGAAAAAAAGAAAACATGAATGGTTGAAGCTATATCAATAAATTATAAGGTGTTGGGAATATTTTTGAAATGTTTTTTGGAAAGGAATTTATATGAAACTTTTTTTTTTGTTATTTTTCGGAGAAAGTTGAATGACATAATTAAAAATTCAAATAACATCATAGTTCATGAAAATTAATAACTTAAAAGTTTTCCTTTTTATTTTATTTACCATATACCAAAAGATTTAAAACAAAAAGGAAAATACGTAAACCGAAATTTCTTTTTTACATATAATCAAATTACTTATAACACCTTTTTCATACATTAATTTCATATGTGGGACTATAATCGTACTTGAAGCCAAAGGTAATATAATATAAAATATACATTTATGTATTATATTTATAAAAATTATGAAATTAAATTAAGTATATCAATGTCATGAATTCTAATTAAAATTACCTTTTATGTGAGTTGTTCAAATCAACAAATAAAATTATATTTCAGTTAATTAAATTTACTCATAATTCAGTTAATGAGAAATTATAGATGTCAATGAAATTTTCAATTAAATCTTGTTACTGTGCTTTTTATTGATTTAGTAGTGTTCATTATGTATCAGTACAGTTCGGTTCAGTTTCATGGGAATACTTTAAAACAAATGTAATTATGTATATAAACGGTTATCCAATCAGCATGATATATCTTTTAAAATGGAATATTTTGTGTTATATGATAAGCTCAAAATGTTACGAAAGTCGAGGAATCGATGAATTTGGATCATCCCTAATATTGGCTTCATTTCGAATATTTCTTTGTCTTACCAGCACACATTCCCACATCATGCAATTGAGTTTTCAAATCTTTCCACAATTCGATGAATAGCTTGCTCAGATAGACGATTATATCGACCATAAAATTTCAGAAATGCACTTTGACTTTGATGAATTGAAGATTGATTTTGATAATAAGTTTTTATAATTTGTAAACGATTTTTGGAATGTGAAATGATAGGCTTTACTAAAAAAAAATAGCAATGGTAGCTCTATTAGAAGTTCTATTTCTCTTCTTGGATAACCCTTTATTTATTTGTAGATCAATTTGTATTATCGTGATTTATTGTAAAAAGAAGAAGCTGGAGATGCTAAAAGATCAGTCAATACGTCGTATTGGAAGTTGTGTTCCATAAAGTATTTTTTAGTTCAAGATTTTAAATGTTAACAGCTCTCTCGGCGACTTTTGAAATTAAACGGACATGGTGTAGACTACTATAGAATATGTAATTACAAAACAATTCGGCTTAATCAAAATTACGATGTATAATTTTTTTTTAAATTCAGGTCTTTAATCTAATTTGACTTACTTTTATCTACTCAGCAATTATGTACTACAATTACCTTCCAGAAAATGATTTCAATTATTTTTAATTAGCCTTCTTGTCACACATTTATGCTTTACTGCTTGAAATATGTAATTATTTTATATAGGAACCTAATTTTCTTCACTTCAAACAATTCATATACCATTTATACAAAAAAATGCTAATTTTCAGCAAATATCATTATGAGTTTGTCTCTCAATTTTATGTGAATTAACCTTTAAAAAGAAAAAACTTCTATTAATTATAAAATTTCAATATGAATTCTTTTTAACTTAGTAACTCTATGCCAGGCCCCGAATGTTATATATTATTTTATTAAAACTTTTCTTTTTGATTTTTCTTTTTCCTATTTTTTGTGGTACACCACACCACCCCACCTTTGGGCAAATTTGTTTTAAATGTAAATTTATTTCAAATACAATATTTATTAAGAAAACATTTGTCAGGAAAAAAAAAAGAAAGTTTTTACATTTCATTGGAAGTTCTTTACATGAATTTTGTTGGATAAGGTTTCTTTTGGCCATCAAAAAAGGTGGGTCCAACATCTGTTATTTCTATATTTTCCTTTCCTAAACATTAATTTATGAGACTAAATAATATTTTGGTAGGGCTTTTTTTACCTTTAAACCAACAAACTTTCTTATAAACAAAATTTAATGTTTAATCTTTTTTTCTTCATAAAAGGTCGGTTTTATTTGCCACTTGCTTTACACCCGAATTAGTTTAGTTTTCTACCATAAAAAGTATATTAGCTAAAAGTTTCTCATTTCATTACAATATGGTTGCTAAGCAGCGCTACAAACATTTGAATTAAAGCTTTCTCCTACTCCTGCTCGTTTTATTTGCCACTTACCCTGCTCCAGGATAGGGTATGGCAAATAAAACAGACCTAAAATAAGAATATTTTCTTTCATTAAAACTGACTTGTACACCATAAACATTAGTTCTCTGTTTCTTTAGTTATATTATGATCACAAAAAAATGTGATCATATTCCTATGAAAATTGCCAATTTAGATTTCCGGGAGCCCCCGAGACATATTTTCTTTGATAATGTTAAATTTGTTGGTGATTACAATACCTATCCTTAAAATATAAGAAAGTTAATACGGGGAAAACCATTAAGTACTCAAAAATAAATTGAAAATATGAAAATTTTATAAAATGAAAGAAAATTACCGCAAAAAAAAAATTCTTTTAAGTTTTTTTTTATTTATTTGCAAAAAAAGTTGTATTTTTGGTGAAAAATATTTTCTTTTTTGATAATTTACGGTCTATCAATGAAAAATAAATTTTTTTTTTCTGGGGAAAATATGGAAAATCTAAAAAGATTAAACTGCTTCCTTTCAATTTTTTTTTTTTTTTTTTGGATTGAAATGAAAGTACCTAATGAAAATTTATCGTTCATAAAAATAAATATTAAATGATATTAAAAAGAATTTTCTTTTACGATTATATTTATTAGAAACAATTTTTTTTTTCTGTAAAGTTTTTATGAGTCCTTTAAATCAATAAATTGTGGACGATTTGCGTTGAGCCACCACAGTGGAAGGATCTGATTGTGTTTTTTGATAATAGATCGTATTTTAAAATTATTATTTTTTTTTAATATCCAGTCATAATCAATTTCATTGGAAAAAATAAATACATAATTTCAACTTTAAAGAGGCCATAAGGATGATCCTGAACAGATTTGTATACATATTAACCAAATAACAGTATTGCACTATTTGTATACTTTCTTTCACGTTTTAATTTAATTTTATTTAAATTCAAATTTTCCGATTCTAGTGAAAATATAATATACACATTTTCTTTTTAATATCACGATTCGACTCTTTATCTAAATATAAAGTCTAAAATGTGTTTTTTTTTCTTTAAAGAATTTAAATTCCATAAGCTTTTTTGGCTCATTTCATATTCAAATCAATATTATTATATTTAAGACTCTCTTTTTTTCTTGCTATACGGGATATCAATAGATTTATTGGAAGTACATACATATATATTGTACTATATCATATGGTATTAAACATTATAAAAAAAAGAAAGATAGACAGTAAGAATATATACTTTTCTTTGATCCAAGTGAATATCCTTTACGTTTCTTAACGTCTCGGTGGACTTGATTCTATATAGAACATACTTGGTTACATCTATACAATGCCTAAAGGGTCTACATTCTATAACATATCAACATATTATTTATGCTTCTTTGATTTTTTTTTTTTTGGTATATTGAAAAATTCTTACGACTTTTTTTTTTTATAACAAGAATGAAATCTAAAAAGAAAAATTATAGCGAGCTTAACATAAAAGCTGACTAAATCCATTTTATATCTTTAGGACATCGTTAAATTGTTTAAAATTCTCTAAAATATTAAAAATTTGTGTATTATAAAAAAAAAGTATGTATAAATTTTATTAATTATGTAAAAGTGCATTAAATGCAATTTTATCTATTTTTAAAAAGAAGAATGAAGAATAATGAGTTCGAAGTCCGTAGAAAATGCATTCTTTCATATTTTTTTTTTTAATTATATGCGAAACGAAATTCTTACTAAATTTTTTAGAATTTAAATTTGTGATTTAACAATGTGCATTATTTATGAGTGAAAATTCTTTAAATTTGTGGAAATTAATTGTTATTCAAAGTGAATTTTTAAAGAATTTTACAATTCAGATGCTCCAAATTAATGTACAAATTGTACAAACATTTCATGCAATACAAATAAACTGTTAAAAAATAATGGCTACGTTTACATCGAGACTTAAAAAGAGACCTAAGTGATTAGGTCGACCTAAATATGACGGTGTAAACACGTCCAAAGTAACTTAGGTTAGATCACCTAAATTGGAGACCTACCTTAAATTTAAATTGACCTAAGAACTTCTTGACAGCTGATTAGATGACACTGCACTAGTTATTATTGTTTAGGTTAACCTCAAACAAGATTACAGATGATAGCTCATCTCTTGATGTCCAAGTTCCATAAATGCGCACATATGGCGTTGTTTTAGACTTAGGTCTAGTACGGTGTAAACACGTGTGACCAAACCTAACTTTTAGTAGGTGACCTAAAAATTTTTCGGTGTAAACGTAGCCAATGTTCCTGCATATTCTAGCACCGTCAAAAAAACTAAAGCCATGAAATTTTCGCCATCTGCATTCTCCTGCTAAGAAGTCCAATAAATCCATAAATACTAAAATTTAATTTTATTAATATGTATGAGTTCTCTTTCTTCTTAAATATCAATGAAAATAATATTCTTGTGTGGTGATTTTTTTTTTTAAATATTTTTAATATCATATTTTTATATATATTTTTTTGAATTTCCATTTCAAAAGAAAAATCCTTTCAAGTTAAAAAGAAAATAGCATATCATAATTTTAAAAAATATTGTGGAAACATAAATTATTCATAAAATAATTTATGATTTTTTTGCAAATCCTCTAAAAATGCATGTTGAATAACGATTTTTATAAAAGTTATGAACTTGAATACTTATATTTTGCAGTTTAGAAAATGCTTTACAAATACAGATTGGATGGAAAGTAGTTCAATTTGAATTTTGTCTGAATTTTATAAGAGCCAGTAATCTTGAGTACAAATGTCTAATTTTCAATAGAATTACTTTGAATAGAAAATCTATATTTTTCAAATTCTAAATTCAAGTTAGTGGAATTAATCTTTCAATTGGAGAGAGAAAAAGGAAAAGTATTTAGCATCTATGTATATATGCAAAATCTTAAAAGCTTGGTTACCTCTTTTTATCTCAGATAAAAACTTATCTAATTGTTTTTACAAAAAAAAAGAAACAGTTAAATATCAATCTTTTTGTAGAATTTTTATCGATTGTCGGTTTTTACAATTTATTAATTATATCTTGCTTCTTTGGGGTTAATGCAAAACTCTTAAGATTTGAAATTTTATTCAATTGAATTTAGGTTTTTTTTGGTTTTCGATAGAGACTACTTTTATACAAAAATTCGCCCGTTTTTGAAAGGGGTTTTCTCAAGATGTGTAAGTTAATCACTAGACTTTATGTTAATGGCTACGTTTACACCGAGACTTAAAAAGAGACCTAAGTGCTTAGGTTGACCTTAATATGACGGTGTAAACACGTCCAAAGTAACTTAGGTTAGGTCACCTAAATTGCAGACTTACCTTAAATTTAAGTCGACCTAAAAACCTTTTGACTGCTAATTAGATGGCACTGCAGTAAATATTTCCGAAATGTTAAATTTCACTGAAAGCTTTGACAGATGACAGCTCATCTCTTTATGTCCAATTTCCATAAATGCTCACATATGGCATTGTTTTAGTCTTAGGTCTAGTACGGTGCAAACACCTAACTTTTAGTTATGTGGCCAAAAATTTGTCGGTGTAAACGTAGCCATTGTACCTTATCTTAGCATATTCATTCTAGGTTATGAATATGAAGCATTCTATCTTCTGCGATTTGCAATGACAGCAATAACTTTTGTTCCATCTTATATTTAAAACTATAAACAAAAATTATTCATGTTAAATTTTTGTTGGTTTGATTTTTAGTCTTGAGTTTTCATAAAACACGTACATAGCAAATTCTTATGCTAACACAACAACATGCTGAAATCCTTCTAAATAACTATTTTTTGTTTTGTTTTATAATAAAATTATTATTATGCAATTTTAAATAATGATATAAACATTTTTTTTAATGAAAATTAGTGACATAAATTATAGTACGTACCTAGCTTTTTTTTATGAGGTAACATTTTCTATTATAAAATTTAATTTATTTTATTTTTTCGGTTTCAAAAAAATAATATTCTTGCACTTTTGGTTTTTATTTTATTGTCAAGAATTTTCTTTTATTAATTTATTTATATGAACTTTTAATTTGCATTGTAATTATGGCAATTATTTTACATTATGTAAAATAAAAAAAATACAAATTAGATTAAGCATCATCGACGTCATAAGCTCTTTCTAGGATGATGAATAGAAATTACTTCTGGTTTATTTTAAAATAAAAACATAGATGCTGTATTTTATTGGGAATTCTATTGGGCGCTAGTTTACTTTCTCAAACTAACGATTTTTTAAATCAATGTTCTTTTAACCCTTAATTTCGGATGTTGGCACTGCTGATATTATTTGACGGAACAAAACATCAAAAGAACAAAAGAGATCAAAGTTTTGATTTGCGCCATCTACCATCTGGCAGATGTCGCTTAGTACATGTTTTCTATCGAGCGCTAATTTAGCGCCCGATATTATACAGCGCTAAATAAGAACCTATAAAATGTATGGTAAGCACCGATAGAATTCCCAATAAAATACAGCAAGAGAAATTTAAATATTTCTTATAGTTGTTTTTTTATGTCCTATGGTAGAAATGGGACTCGTACCTAACAAATCAATGAAATTAACTCTGAAGAAAAGACAACTAAAAATATTTCAATGTTTTTTCTTTATAGCTTTGCTTCCTCTTCATCGAATTTGCTCTAAGTTACCTAATAGCATAAGAATGCTCCACAATTTTATTGAAGCTGATTTATAATTTTTTTAAAGTAATCTGAATAACTTAACAAAGGAAAGACTGGGACAATTTTTTCTACAACTATTTTTTTCTTCAATCCTTGAATTCATTTTACCGAAATTTAATATAGTATTGTGACGTGCTACCCGTTCGGTTCGATGTTATGAAAATGATAACACTTTTTATTTATGTGAATTTAGTGTATACGCTTTATTTATAATTATTTCTGCGTTAACAATTAGTCTTAAAAATATTTGTCTATCAATAATATAATTATTACAAATTATTTATCACAGTTTATAAAAATACACAATCACTATTTCAATAATTGATCACTATTTCACTTTGAGATTCAAATCACTCTCCTAATTGCTTCCCACAAATAATCACGTTTCAAATCTCGGACGAAGCTTAAACTTCAACTGTCTGATTGAAACTGATTTGATTGCACCACTTTCCTTCCGTATTTATAGTAACAGTGGTTTATCCTGCACCTGGTAGAAACTTCGCGTTTGAACGTTGTTCTTTCTTACATACTCATTGTTCTAAACTCGAGAAATTTCCCGCATGTAAACGTGTTTTCCATTATTTGATAAGAAGCTTATTCTTGACGTTTCTAAAAGTTGTGTGGCGTTTAATAATAGTGAATTTGTGTAGTGTTTTTGCAGGAAAATTCCAGACTTTTCTTTTATCAAGAAAAGTCGTGGAATATTTCCTGAGAATACAGTGTAGTATCAATAGTATCAATATAGTAGCATTCATGTAAACAACACTTGTAACTAATTTTAATAAAATTGCTCAACAACTTTCCAATTAAATACGAAAAACAACAAAACTTTAAGGTCTTCCTGAATTTTTGTTTCAAAATTTCGTTTCCCCTTTGGTCGATTTTGCTGTAATGCAATATTAAGTCGTGTTATATTTCAAATTTCATTGAAATCGGACAACACGGATATGCAAAATTGATATATGACTATAATCATTGAGGTCATAGGGTAGTATATAAACAACTAATAATAGAACTTAATGATTTTGTTTAAACTATTGATATACAAATTTCTTTGCAATTATAAATCGCTTTCACTACTAATCTAGATAAAGAACTCTTATCGTATATTAATATTAATATATTAATATTTAATCCGTTCAAAAAACAAAATATTTAATTAATTATTGACGATTCTATATTATTGTTTATTATTATTTATTATAATATCAATGAAACGCTATTTACTTTGTAATATTTTAAGTAAATAATATTAAAAATAAATTATTTATACGACAAATTTTGTAATCTGAACATTTTAAAGTTTTTTCGAAAATACATTTTAAATTATTTATTTTAAACCTTTTTACAAAAGATTTTTTTTTTTGTCTATTTATTCATGTATCTTTTTTTATCAGTTTTAAATAAACCATTTCCAAAACATTTTCATTATAAATTCTATAGAATTAAATTTCCAGTGAAATCTTTTATCAATTGACCCATTGTAAACTCTGTTTGTTTTCTTTTTTTTTTGTTGCAAAGTTTAACAGAAGAAAAAAAAATGTTTCTTATCAGGAAAGCAGCTGGAAAATTTATAACTTAAAAATTTATTTGTTATCAAAGCCTTATCAATTTGAATATTACTATTTGTATATGTATTTTGATATCATGAATAATTCTATCAGCTGTTCGATTATTATAATTATATTACACTCACAACCCCCCCGCCCAAAAAAAGAAAATTAACTTTCTTTACTTTTTTATTTCTACAAATAAGATTTTTCCATTTTGTTTTTGTTTTATATAAACTTGATATTTGTGTTTATGAACTCTACAAAAGCCTAGGCCGAAATTACCGGTGTAAATTGTAAAAGCTTTTAACTTGTTTTTTTTTTATTCTTTTTGAAAGATTAAATTTCAACTTTTGTTTACCTTTTGTCAATATTAAATAAGATACTTTACAGAAATCTTAATAACGTTATTTCGCGAAGTTAAAATTTACATATGAAGAAGATTAGTAGTGAAGTTGTTTGGAGAAGAGAATTTTAATAGGTTTACTTCTTTAAAAGAAGATGAAGAAAAAAAAAGTTTTTCTTCACTATGGTTGCCCCACATCCCATTTGATGGTAAAAAGCAGTTATATTTTTTGTTGTCTGTTTTGAAATAATGTTAATAAAATGATAAAAGTTTTCTCAAAAGCTCTGTAGTTTCTTTCCGAATTTAGATTTTCTGGACTATTTTTTTTTTGTCTAGTAAAGTAGTCGATAGAACCAAGTTTCCGATATATTTTTTTGTTAACAACATCATCTTTATTGTATGCATTTTTTTTTGGTCTGATGGCTTTAATATTCTGTCGGTTTAGTGCTCCTGAGTTGTGTTGCAGTTCTTTTTCCTAGAAATTATGAACATTTCTAAATGGTCAACGATGTATAAAGAAAAACTTGAAAAGATTTGTAACATTTTTTTTTTCCACTCAAGTGGATTATGAAAATCTGGTCTCGGAGTGTATACTTGTTATAGAAGGAATATTATATAATTCCTGTGAAAATGACCGGTAATAGCACTCAAAATGAACTTTTAAGGAGAGTAGTATAGTATCAATCGGCACTTTCAGCACCTTAAATCACGAATTAAGTTCATTGTGCAGTCACCGAAGAAATTAAATTTTAGAAGTGGTGCTTTGAGGTGAAAACTTTTATGTTTTACCCTCTATGCTATAGGTATTACCAGAGGGTTATTATTATTAATGGCATACAAATAATCATCCAGAGTTATATAGATTTATGCTTGTCCGTCCGTTCGTGTACAAGATATGTATACAGCAAAGGCGAAATTAAGTTATAAACCTAAAACCAATGTAACCGCAAAGTTTTGGCGTTTTTTTTTTTGGATTTAATTGGAGAATTTGTAAAGTAATTTTGTTTAAATTATTTATATAAATTGCTTACATAAATATATGACACTAATGTTTAATTTCAGTAGAATCGATCCAACGATAGTAGAGAAAAAAATCGTTATATAGAAATACTTTTAATATTTCCATTTGATTTGCATGTCCAATTTTCAACTTAAAAATGACTGTATTTTCCAGTGGCGGAGCTTTTTTTTTGTATATAAAATTTTTTCTTTTGGTGAAGTGAAATCAATATACACACGACGAAAGCTTTTGATGTATACCTTTTTTTGATAACTTTTGGTTTACCATTGTAGGTGTTACACACAATCGAAAATTTACTTTAAAAATAATGTCGGCGCCGGAGTTTCCATTTTTAACAGTCGTAACCAAAAATTTTGTCTTTTCTGTGGTAATTACACAGCTATACAACTGTTGTGGTAATTAATAATGTAGTGTCTGGGCTGAGTAGCGGGTCCGTCGTCCGTCTAATTCATCAAGAGCAGACGGCGACTACTGGAATGAATATTAATTCCAGAAAAACCTCTATTTTCCTATTTTGCGAATACAAAAAATAAAAATTAAAAGAAAATCATTCCAATTTAGAGCTTTTTCAAAAGCTATTTTTCTTCTGTATAGTATTAGTGAATTTATTTTTATTGTAGGCGGAATATATTTTTCGTAATATTGCAACAGCGGCGAATTTCCATCTGAATCTGATTGTTGTTTCGCTTCGTTTTGGCCTGGCAAAAAAAAAAAAAAAACTGTTCTGGTTTTGCTGTTTTTGTTTTGTTTGAAGAAAAAAAAAAAAATGTTTTTGTATTTTGGGAAAGAAAATTTTTTTTATCTTTGAATTTTGAAAATTTCAAAACAGTTCGGTTTTTGTACTGAAAGTGTAAACATCTCTCTCTCTCGAAATTTCGTTTAAAAATTTTTGCGTCGTACTCAGTTTTTTTTTGCTTTCGGTTTTGTTTGGCTGTGTGTCTGATTATTTTGTTGTTGATTCGGATTAATATTTGTAATCACAAAAATAATAATTAAAAAAAAAAAAAAAGTCAAGACGAAGAAAAAGAAAGTAGTAGTAGTAGTAGCCTCGTTATCAGTGTTATCAATTTTTTTTTGTTTAGTTTTTTTTTCTTGTTTTCAAAGCTCATAAATTGAGTTTGCCGGTTTCAGTTCGTTTGTATTTTTTTTTATTGCTTTTACCAAAGTTTTATATGATTTTTGAAAAAAATAAAAAATCATCCCAAAATTTTTAATTAAAAGAAATTAAAAAAAAAGCAACGACTACAAAACGACAGTTTTTGTTTATTTATGAAAATTTGTGATGTGGTACTGTATTCATATGTGAAAGGTAAAGAAAAAAAAAAGATATAAAGAAAAATGATATACCTAAGCTGTATCAAAAGTCTTTTCAAAAGATTTAATATCATTTTTTGTGGTGATTGTGAATTAAGTGAACTGAAATTATGAATATTAATAAATTATAGTGTGATATTGTCTGGGATATTAATTTCTTTCATTTTTTTTTTTTTCTAAATAGAAAATGTTTTTGATCCAAAAGACAACAAAATAATGAAAAAAGAAATGTCATAATATGTGTTTTGTTTGAAATATAATACTTACTACAATTATTATTAATGATAGTTTTTGTACAAGAGTTTTCCTTGTTTTTTTTTCTCTGTCGTAATAAAAATACCTGCTGTAACATCTCTAATTGGATTACATATATCAAATTTTTGTATATAATAGAAATTCACGTAAACCTGGAGAAATATTTTTTGTTTTGTTTCTATTTTAATAAAGTTAATTTAATTAAAAGAATCTGAAACAAAAATCGCGTTCACTATTTTTAGATTCTGTTTTTTTTAATAATATTATAAAAAAAACTTGGTTTTTAACACGAAAAATGAAAATACTTTTCTTTCAACAAAATAAAAAGAAGCGAATATTATATACTCCCGCTGTCCCGAAATAAGTGTCTGATTTGTGATTGTGATGGAAAATTAAAGAAAAGTAGCACTGACACTAAAAGAGAGATTATTTATTTATAAACAGCTTCAATTTTATCAGGCTATTTTTTTGTAAAATAAAGGTGTTATAATCAAAACAGTAGTTTTTTAACGAAAAATTCATAGCTCAAGTTTCCCACAAATATGGACAATGAAAAGAATGTTTTGTCTCCAAATCCTCGAAAGAAACCTAATGTGACTCTAAACACTGGCTAAGCTCTCTACCCATTCATTGTTAGAACTCAGTAGCAACGCCAAGTTGAAGTATAGCGCGCAATCAAAATTGTTTGTGACAAGCTTAATTAACATTTTTATGACCTATGGTAGATACTATCAGAGGGTATATTAGTTTTGTCACACATCGAAATAATCATCGTAGAAAGGTTTTGGTTGTGTTGGGAATCAAAAGTTATATCGATTTATGCATGTCCGTCCGTCCGTCCGTCCGTATACAATATAACTCAGAAACGCGATATCCGATTTTGATGAAATTTACAATGTGAAATGCTTATTCCTTAACTTGGTTTGGTATTGAATTTCAGCAAAATCGATCTAGGCGGAGCAAAGTTATAAAGGAAAAACCAGGGTGACCTGAAAGTTTTGTCGTTTTTTTTTATTTGTGGTTTTTCGGATTTAAATGGAAAATTTGTGAATCAATTTTGTTTAAATTAATTATATAGGTTAACCTACACAAATTGACGATATCATGTTAAATTTCACTCCAATCGGTCCGAGTATAGTGAAGAAAGAAATAATCCTAGGAGAAAATAACCCTCTTTATAAAGTTTTTTTAATGTATTTTAAAAAGTAATATGCAGATTAGACTTATGCTGTCAGGGTCTAGGCTACCTGCAAATTAGAAGAAATTTTGAAAATAAGAAATAAAATGTATGAAGAAAAAAACCTTGAAATAATTATATATAGTTTTAACAGTTTTTCTGTCCCATTTCTACCATAGGACATCAAAAAAATCCGATTTTTCAGTTATTATATGTTTTTAATGAAATTTGTTCCTTAATTTATGTGAAATAAATAATTTCTGAGAAAATTGGCATTTATTTATGGACAAGAAAAAATATTAAATCGGATACTTATTTCTGGACGGAGGGAGTATTTTGCTACGCTTTCGTCGAAAAATTTGAATATTAAAAAAAAAAAACAACTTATTATGCGTAATTATTAAAGAAATTAATATTCGAAACGATAACCTTAATCGACAAATGATAATTGGTCAAAGTAGTTATTATTATTATTATATGTGCCAATTCATATTTATTCCCTATGTTAGGTGTATACTATCGTTGGTTATTCCTTAACTCGATATGGTATTGGATTTCAGCGAAATCGATCACGGGGAAGCGAAATTATCAAGCTTGTGAAACTTGTAATTTTATTCTGATGTTCTAGTTTTAAATTATGCGCCAACTGTGCTTTACAGCTTGGAGTATGTATTTAATAAAGTTCAAATAATCTACAGTTTCATTTTTGAGTTGATCTTAAATTAACGCTACAAATATAATTCTTGATTTCTGAATTTGTAACATTAACCGGTTATCGATAAACTCCGCCATTTAATTTCATTTATAGATTTTATAAAATTTAATCTAAAAACTGAAATGAATGCGTTGACGACAATGATCTACCTAATTTTTCATGGGCAAATATCAAAACTAGAAAATAAATGAGACTATCGAGATATAATATCTATTGTAAAATTTATAATTATTCTGTCTATCACCTGAGGCTATAATTATTTTGAACGTCAATTAAGAATTTTTGTGTATTGACACAAGCCTCGTTACGTTAATAACAACGACGAAGGTGCTGTGGTGGTGATATGGCCGCTGATTCGAGGTCGTTCGTTCATTCTCATGATGAATCAGGAAAAGTGTTTTTTATTTGAAAAAATAAAAATTTTATTAAGAAAGCTCTGCTTTTTTTTTTTTTTTTTAAGTAGGTTGTTGAACACATTCAAAAGTTCAACAGAAGAATATTCATTTTCGTTGTTTTTTTCGCGCGATTGCTTTTATTATTATGAATCTAAAAATAAATTAAAAAAAAAAAAATACAATATTATTAACCTTTGCTATGCTCAAATAGAAAATGGAGTTTTTTTTTTGTTTCTTAGAAAAGAGAACTTTTCGTGATAGCCAAGAGAATAATATATAAGAAAAAAAGTTTTTATTAAAAAAAAAAAAATTTTCAATTTTCTTTGTTAGAACAAAGAACGTTTTTTCTTAAATTCAAATATTTCCAAAATAGATTTTTTTTAATTTTTAAAAATTTCCTAGAATTTAGTGTCGAATAATGTATAATAAGAAAAGGCCTGGAAAAGTACGAGTATATTGAAGTATATTCTATATTTGGCAGATCATCTTATCTTATCCATATACCTACTTTTGGAGTAGTATAAAATATTAGATGTCATTATTTGACATTTACACATCATCCTGCCATCTATGTGACAGAAATTTATAAAATTTTCTTTATTAAGTATTTGTGTATTTGACAGTTGTCTTTTTTTTTATTCAATAGCAAACTGAAGTGAGCCTAGAGCAAAGTTTTAAATGTATTGATAAACATTTTAATTAGTAAGGTCGGAATTTTAAAATCAAAATTAAAAAAAAAATTGTTTAAACATAATTCGTTAACTTTTGATGAGATAAAATCTAAACCAGTTTTTTTTTTTTAAATCCACTTTAAACTGGATTAAGTTTAAATTTATATTTTTTAAATGCACAAAAAACTCCTTACCTACATTTTGTTGATCGTTTAAATTTCTATTTTTAGTGAACATTTTAAGTAATTGGTTAAGTTATTTTTGTTTTGCATTTCTTATACTTAACTAATTGCAATCGCAAATTGATATACGATTTTGTGGTTTGGGGATTCAGAATAGACCATTTTTTTTTGGTAATAATGTGTCCTTCCTTTTGTACCTCACCGTTTTTTTTCCTGCTTTTCCATTAGTTTATGAAGAAATTTGTAGTTTCTCGAAAGCATAAATCGAATTTTTAAAATTTGATAGGAATCGATTTCTTTTGTTGTTAAAATTGCATACAAAAAATTTGTTTTACCTAATTTTACTTATTTCACTTATAAACAATTAACTATTTAATTATCTAATAAGTGAAATTAAATCAAATTATTCATTTTAGTTAGTAATTAATAAAATAGATTATCGCCTCCAAAATTATTTTTAAATCGACTTATGTTTGTTTTCTCTGAGACCACAGAAATTAACCTATACAACTATTGTGGATACGAAAGATGGCTAGTTTGGCATATCAGATCTTTTTTTTTTCTTGGAAGTTCTACTAATGCGCTTTTTATTAGTTACTGATTTTGGGCAATTTGCCAATTTAGTAATTTACAAGTTTTTTTTTAACAAAATTTTTAAAAACAAATGAAATAAAAAATTTTGTTTACAATATAGGGTGTCTCAAAATAAATGTTCTTATTTGTGATAATTTAGGCCTTTTAAACAAATATTATTTGATATATAGAAAATGGGTTTCGTTGCTAATTGACCAAAAGGGTTATAATGAACATATGAGATTTGATTTGATGATTCAAAATGTTTGTAGACATTTTTAATAAGTAAACTGACCCAATGAGAAGGTTTAATTAATTCAATTTTTCATATAAACTTTAATCTACAATTTTTTTTTAAATTGTTTTAAATAAACTTTTTCATTACATTTTAATCGAATTTTAATATTTGATATAATTGTATTACATTTTATGAATAAATTGAACTGAAATATCATTTATTTGTAATTTAAATATTATCGTTGTTAATATATTTAGTCAATTAACATGACGTCAATATGTGCAATAATTACTTATTTATAAAATTGTAATTACTTTATCAATTGCCTTCTTTTATTTATTTTTATCATATTTTATCAAAATATTAAATTCTGTTTTTATGATGTGATTATATTGTTATTAATTGTATTGATTTATTATAAATTATGAAAGTCTTTCTTATCAAATATTTATTTTTAAAGGTTAAACAAATTTAATTTTCATTCAATTAAATATACCTTAAATGAAAACTGGAAAAATTTAAAAAAAGAAGGCGTTAATAGGCTTCAATTATAATTAATCTCTTTTAATAAGGAAATTGATCATTTATCATTTTGTATTTTCAATTAAAAATTTAAAAATGAAAATCACTTTAATGAAAATGTGTTTTTCATTGAAAAATAAAAGTGTTTTTTTTTTAAATACATATAAGGCGTGTTTTTCTCATTCGTTGCTCCAGAACAGAACAGAATTTTAACATTGGAAACAACTTGTTCCTTTTTGTTGTTATTTTCAATGTTAAAATTCTGCTCTGTTCTGGAGCAACTAGTGGATAAAAAAAATACACACCAATAGTTTGCAATTATTAATTGGATTCGCGGACTACTGAATTTCGGCCAAATCAATTATAAATTCACGAATTTAGTCTGATTTTTTCATACAACTGCATAAGTTCTGAGTCGCCAAAAAGAGAAAATTTCATAAAATTTCTAAATCTTATAATCTTTTATAAAAATAGAAAAAAAAATCTAATTACGCGGTTGAAATTCCTTTTATGTATAAATAGATGAATTTAAGATGTTATTTTGTTGACGACCGAAAAACCGGAAGCTGAATATCAGTACGAAATTTACGCGACCGAAATTAAATTCGAACTAAATTTAGCCGGGTGTGTCGAATAATTATTGAACTTACTTAATCGTAGTTTAGTCATTCTTTTTTTGTTTCAAATATATTCTGACCTTAGTCACGGTATTCACTCTAATGATACTAAAATGTATGCTTTTTCTTTTATTTTTAATAAATAATTCCAATTATTAGTCGTGCATAAAGAAAATCCTTCATTATTATTATTGAACTTTTCTTGTACAGTCGGTGATCGTAGGATTAGGACCATTATTGGGTTAATTTTAATATTTGTTATATTAACATGTGCTGTGAAAAATATTAATAATATAATAATAATACCCCTCTAGAGGTAGACATGATTAAATTTTTTCTCCACTTGGTATACAATTTTTAAATTTTTTTTGAGCTTCTTGGCAGCTAATTGGTTTTGAATGCAAATATAAGTTTTATTTAATTGCTACCGATTTAAAATAATGCACTTGTATAATGAGACTTTTGCTGTGTAATTTTGTTAAGCGGTAATAGATTGTCGTTTGCTTATATTACGTAACTGAAGTTGACAGGTATTGAGTGGTCACTTTCAAACAAGTCTTTAAGCGATATTCTATCTAAGTAATGAATTGCCCTCTTCAAAATTACTAAACTGATAATTATTTTCGCTTTACAGAAATTCATTTGATGGATTGTCCAAATAAATTCTTGTAATTTAATTTGATGTGATCCTAATTCGATGATCAACGACTTTACTTGACAAAAATATCTTTTTATACATTTGTAAATCGAATTTTTTTTCCAAATAAAAATAAAAATACATATTTATTTTGATATTAAAAATAAACATTGATAAATTAGATCACAAATATTTGTACGTAGATGTGTCCGTTCACTATTTATTAAATTAAATTATTCTTTTCCTGTTTTTGAATGTTCGCCATTTTCGCCAAATTCATTCGTTTTATTATTTACTTATTAAATTTTCAAATTTTCGAATTGAATTAAAAACAATTTTCTATTTCTACAAGTATAAAAAAAAATTTGGGTATATTTTTTTCTTTTAATCTGAAGCCAATAACCTAAAGTATTTAAATTTTCTAATTCAGTTTTTAGTAAATTTTAAAATTATAGCAAATTTGGCGTTTCTGGATTTTATATAGTTCGATTAACCCTTTCATTTCTTTGATAGAATTTTAATCTTTAATATATATAAATAAATGAACAAAGATTAGAGATGTTGTTTAGGGAGTAAAGTTTATTTAATGGATTTATACCCAATTAACTCGAATTCTTTTGAACATCATTATTAAGGTATATTATATAATAGCATTTTTTAAGATTATCTATCGTTGGTTTGTCATTTGACCATAAATGAACGTTTTTACAATACAAATATAATGGAATAGTGTGCCTCGATGTACGACTATTTAAAAACATAACGCTTAGTTTTCTAGGAATTCTGTAAATGAAATTTTTAGGAAAGGATTTATAATATAATAATTTTATCCTTTAAATATTGTTTTTAAAATAATTATTTCTTTTATTTTTCCAAATAAACTTTTCGTTTTGGAAAATATACTTTCAAATAACTGAAGTTTCCATTCTTTGGAAATTGCCAAATTTTTACTTATAGTTGCGTTTCTTTCTACAAAAATATTTTTTTTTTGTGTTCACATAATCAATTTCTCATGTTTCAAACACTTTTTTTTTATATTTATTATAACATGATTAAAATTGATAAAATGTTTGAAAATTAGAACCGAACCCATATTAATGGATCAATCATGTATTCTTGTTAATATCATTTTTGTAAAAAAAAAATGTATTCTAGAAAAACTTTCCCAAAACCTTCAAGTTTCGAGGCAAAATCAAAAATCAAACATCCAGCCAACCCTAAACCCATTTAAAATAAAATTGCGAATTCGATGTCATGACCATTTTTATTAAAGGCTATTTACAAGAATTAGTATATCTCAATTCCTCGAATTAAGGTATATATAAAGTTAAAACAGAAAAAGGATGATCTATATTGCTTTTTTGCGTTTCTAAAGTGTAAATTTTTTATCCTTCATTTTTCATTTTATCCAATTTCAAAAGAAAACTAATTTTTGTTGAGAATTTCGTTAGAAAATTCCGATTTTCTGCGTTTAAACTTTTCTCAGTCTTGTGAATTTATTCCCTTTTCTCTATAATATCGATGAATCCCATCATTACACCTGGTTCAAAGAATTTGATAAAGAATGATTGTTGTCACCAAAATAAAAGAAGGTGTCTAAAGAAAAGGCAGAATTTCTTCTGCCTTCTCAAAGGCAATGAGTAACATTATGAATGGTAACTGATGGTGAAGAATCGGTTATCTTTAATAGATTCTATTAACAATGGAATTTTCATTAAATTATTCGAAAACAATGGAAATGAAACGGATTTTCTTTTCCTTTTTTTTTCTTGTCTCAAGAGTTTATTGGAAAGGTTTATTAAACAGAAATGTTTTGTTGTTGTGGGTGGATAGGTTTATCAGATACATAAAAATGAAGGATATTGAAAATTTGAAAAGGACATAGTTTTTTTTCCTAAGTTCTTATATAGAAATGAATCGTGTTCCATAATACATAAATAGTTTCAGTGTTATTTGAGTTAATATACAAGAAGATAGCATCACCAAAAATATTGAGAACGAGGATTAAAATATTACAGAAGGTTAAGTGTAAAAGCTTTTAATTGACTTGTTACTAAAATGGTTTTATATTAATATGAAATGTTCGTAAAGAAAAATTTCATAATGCAAACTAAATGTGTTGCAATTTTGTATACTACTGCGTTTAAAAAATATTGAGAGTTATTAAATTAAACACAAATTTTTAAATTATTTTGTCTAATTTTTTTCATTAGCCTTTTAAGGACACTTTTGGAAACGTTTTCCTAAGTGTTCATACGAGAAGTCGATTTATGATACTGCTGTTAGCTCCTTCAAGGTTTTTTTTTATCATTTCTACAGATTTAAAACTCGGTGTGTCCACCCAATGCTAATTTCACTTTACTAAAAAAAGGGAAAGTGACATGGCGAATATGACACATGAAGAATTGTATTTGTTGAGTTTTTAGCCGAAAACCAACTCAAACCAACGATTTTTGGAAAGAATTCATAAATTTGTTAATTATAATTTCTACATACTAACGACGCATGACATAAAGCTAGGTGACCACCAAATCCGCAGAATACGTTTTGCACCCATGGTTAAATGCGAATTCATTATTTAAAGAGAGAAATCAATTTCTCATATTATTTGTTTGTTTTTAATCTTTGGGTTGAATATTAATTTCTTCTTTACCCATTCAGAAAATATCCTGTGCATTGTTATGGATACTTAAGGATTATATAAAATTCTTTGTTTATCAGTTGAAGCAATCAGAAGAAATTGCTGATATACAACCTCATGATTATTTAAGAGAACAGTATTTCAATATTTTTTGACCGCAGTAGTATGTTCTTTCCTCTTTTTCTTAATACCGATTTTTAATGAAATTCGGTGTGTGAATGTAATTTTAAATAAGGTACGATAATATATTAGATAGAAGATGAAATAAATTATTAGTAATTGAATACAGATTTTACGTATTAAGTAATATGTATAAAGATCTTAAAATAAAACTTTTTGGTGCGTGTACAATTTTATTGCATGCTGTTTAATTGCATTAATTTTATGCTACTTCTTATTACGCGAATCATATTTTTCTATAGTCAAAAGCAAAAACCATATATTTAATTTTATAATAGACTCTTGTATATTTTTCTTTGTTGAACATTTTAATTAAAATTAATTATGTTAATTTTATTGTTCACGAAATGAAGTCATTCTGTTGTGACTCAAAAGATGTACTATATGTACGTACTGTGATTGTAAATACTTTATATGTACCCACTTTGTTTACTATATGAAAAATTGCTTTAGGTTTCTTTGGATTGCATTTTGAATTAGGTTGTGGGAAAATTCGTGACATATTATTTGCATTTATGATTGTCGTGTATTTACTAGTAAATATAGTTTATGATTTTTTGTGTACGAAGAGTGTGTAATTTTGTAAATTTATTTGATAATTTTATGTATATGGCATAGGTTTTTGTATAATCTGAAATATGCATAATTTATAAGCTTTGCAATTTAAAATGTCCTTGTGAACTCTTTAGGGAATAAAAGAAGTTTTATACGGTCGTTTGGAACTATTCTGTATTGGCTACTATAAAAATCTAATCAAAGATATCTCCATTATTTATATATATTTTTTTTATATATATATTTATATTTACCTTTATAGGTCCATAAACAAATCTTGAATATTATGTCTTGTGTCTTCAGAGATGTGCGCGGAATCCTTTTTGTAAGGGTATTTTCGTGGTTTTTGGTTTCTGTCTTCTTATACAAAGTTTAGTAAATCTTAAGTAATAAACTGTTTTACTAGATTTTACTCTTCATTCTGGAGAATTTTTATTTGAATGCATTTTATTAAAATTGCAACACAACTCTTTATTGTAGTTATTTCGAGTTAAAACAAATTTTAAGAAATTTTTTATATCATTAATAAAAATATTCAGTTCAGAACTATTTTTATAAATTGTAATTTATGTTCAGAAAATTAAAAAAAAAAACGTTAAGTAACTCTAACTCTAACTAAATCCAAAAATAGGAATTATGTTTTAAAAGCAAGAAAAAAAAGAATTATGAAGTTTGGAAAACGAATTTTTTATTACTAAAAATCTTCTTGAAGATATAATTTCATAATTTCATAATAATTAATGAAATTCGAACCTTTTAATTGACCGATAAAAACTATATTCAAACTTTATCTTTTTTTAAATTAATATAGAAATTTTTTTTTTGACGCATTTTTTTATGATTTAACTAAATTTAAAAATTTCTGTTGATTAATGTGTATCACGGGGACTTACCCTGCCCCATCGTATAAAAATAGGAATTCAGTCAATTTAGTTTTCACACTCGCATTTTAAACATTTTTTTAAGTATATTTTTTTAGGAATTTTTTTTTTAAGAGGTGATAAACTTAAAAAACGAAAAAAACTAACAAATATAATAAAAATAAAAATAGTCTAAATTGTTGTATTCGTTGGCCTTTAACCACACGACTCAATTGGACTTATTTCGAGATATATTTTCAGTAGGACTGAAAAAAAGTCTAATGGAGACTCGAAAATTTGGACTTTTTTGTCAGTCCGACCGAAATTATGTCTTGAAATAAGTCCAATGAAGTCGTGGGGTTATTTTTCAAAAATTTCTATTGAATAAATTTATTTAAGGTCACAACCAATCAAATATCGAAACCGGTTATACAAGTACATATATCAAATTGAGATCCTTCAGAATCGAATGAAATGGTTTTCAATAAACTATTTATCTTTTATGGGAGAATGAACTTTGTTGTGCCGAGTACATTGATATTAAATAGTAGGTTCTACTATGCCTAGGTAAGAGGAGAAGAGAAATTCTTCTTGATGATTAATTCCAAATAAATCAAGCTTAATACAGAAATTTTGTTGTCGTCTAATTTTTCATGTTGTTTTAAAATACAAGAAATGTTAAATTGGTTCTTCTAAAAAACATTTTTTTTTTATATTAGTACATATCATTTGTTTATTTTATTTCCAAAGAAAATGTTTCATTGTACACAAAAAAGGCAGAATTTTTACTTCGATGTACTCGTTTGGTTAGTCCCAAATGGATATGTGATTGTAGAAGAAAATGATTTTACATATGAAAATACTGTTGTTTTTTCTTTATCGGGAAAAGTACTTTTCCGAAAAAATACTAAACTGGAAAATCAAAGTTTTTATTTTATCATATTTGTTCATCATCAAAAAAGTCCCAATTTTATTATTATGCATTTTTTTTTTTACATATAAAATATAATTCCATTCTATTTTATATAATTTAAAAACGGAAACCTATAAACCTACTAAATTTTATGATAAAGTTTTATCAAACAAGAGAATGATGATATTTAAATATATTACTACTGCCTACGGAAAATATTGGAACATGTTAAATAAAGCAAACTATTTATTTATTTTTTCAAATTAGTTAACCCCTTTGAAAGTTATCTCATATGCGGATACTGGAAATCGATTTTCACCGAATATTTTTTCGCTTCTAAAGAGACGAAATGCACTTTTTGTCATTGTAATTTTACTTTCCTATAGTCGAGAAAGTCAAATAGTTTCTTATCAAGTAAAAATAATTTGTATAGAATTTTATTTATTGAGTTTCTAACCAAAAAACGCACGCACAATCATAGATTTTTGTAGAAAATTCACCATAATTGGTCGTATTCGAAGAATTGCAGTACACAAACCACACATCCCTAATATTACTTTTTGTAAAACAGTTAAATCAATTGGAAGAGCATTGTTTCCAATATTTTTTGAGCGCCGTAGTATATTCAAGGAAAATATTGTATCATATTTTCCTTCATGAATGTCCTTTTTTTGAGAAAAGTTTTATGTGATAGATTTTTATATGAAAGTGTAATATATTAAATATTGTGAATATAAAAATATCAACAAAAATTTTTGTATTGAGCAAAAAAGGAGAAAAAAAGAGGAAAACGAGGAAAATTTCTGGTGCAGAACATAATAAAAATATCACACAAAATATATAATATCACAAAAACGAAAAATATAAGCAAAATTGGATCATTTTTAAAACAAAAAAAGAAAAAGTTCATCATTTCTTTCAAGGATTCAAACAACTTCTTCTTTATTTTTCTTTAGATTCACTCAGTTTTTATTTATAGTGTGAGAAAATAAATAAGAAAAGAAAAAAAAAACAAGAGTCTAGGATAAAATATAAAGGCTAAACAGGACGACACAGGATATACATACCTTCAGTGATATTGATTCTGTGTTCAGAATAATAAAAAAGATAATAAATATAAAT
Source organism: Xylophagus ater (assembly GCA_963422695.1). Lineage (NCBI taxonomy): Eukaryota > Metazoa > Arthropoda > Insecta > Diptera > Xylophagidae > Xylophagus > Xylophagus ater. The sequence goes on from OY730478.1 coordinate 9,939,414, forward strand.
AAATTTAAAAGAAAATAGTAAAAGCTTTAGAGTGTGACGTCGTAGTTTAAACGAAAAGGAAAAAAGGAAGAGAAACGTATTTTTTTGTTTTTGTTTTTAGTTGTATTTACACGAACAACTAGGACACGATAAAAAGAAGTGAGTGTAAACGAAAATAGGAACCCATTTTTGGTCGATTGAATTATATTCTCTTCGGTTGTGACGTGAAAAGATAAATAGAAGAATATCGGAATTCTAGAAAAAAAAGGATCAAGGAATTTTTTTTTTTTGTTAAAAAAAAGAAACAGGAACAACAAAAATGGGTCAAACGTTTGGTAGTCCACATGTTTCCAATAGACAACCTCGAGCTAGAAAGGATTATGGTAAGATTTAATTTAATTTTATATGTTTTCTTTTTTTTTCCTTATATTCAATGTTTTTCTTATTTCTTATTTTGTTTTATTTATTTTTGATACGTATTTACATTTTAACTTTCTTATACTTTAAGTATTCTAATTGAAGTAAAATTTAATGTTTTTTTAGGTCCAGGGTTGATATCTTGATCGAAAGTTTTCTTGTAATTTTGTGTTTTAGATACGCACGCTATATTGAGAAAACTGAGATAACGAAATCATTTAGTGTAACCATATCTAATGCATTGGCATTTGTTCCTGGCAGAGTCATTATTCCGTGACTATAGAATTTTTGCTTTTTCTGGGCGAAAAACCGTTAAAAGTCATTGTAGCAGTCTTTTTTTAAACTCAAATTTACACCAATAAAGGAGTTGTCCAGAGACCGAAACAATGGTAATCTGATGGTACAAGTCTATATGGTGGTTAAAAGTTATTTGCCAATCTCTTTTAATTTTCGGTGGATCATGAAAAATACGTCTAGCGTTGTTATAACACACATGAAACACAACCCTTTTGCGACTCACTAATTCTGACCGCTTTTGTTTCATGGTTTTAAACACTTATTTTCGATATGTGTCGTTAAACGACGATAGTGTAATACTTTCTGAATGGAAACCGACAACTTAGACCCTCTGAATTTCAGAAACCAAACTTATGCTCAATTTATAATGTTTCTGTGATTATCGTCTCATCATAACTAATGATTGAGGATATATTTTGGTTCTAAGTTCAAGGAATTAAGAACTGGCGTTGTTTATTTTGTATAAGAAAGTTATGTATATTTTTATATGGAATTAAACAAACATTAATTTTAAGGATCTAAAATTAATTATGCGGAATTTGAATTTATTCAATAAACTTAAGATTTATGAGATATTTTAATACTTTAATATTTTTATTTATTTTTATTAGACTTGTATTTTTGAATGTGTTTATTTTTATTTGAATGTTCAAAGACAATTTAATTAAAAAATGATTTTACAGAAAAAGAAAATCATCAAACATTTGTTAGAAAATAAATTTCCGAAAGAAAGTTATATTAAAAAATTACAATTATATCTGCTCATATTACAAGTAATTTGATCTTCCACCATGAGTTCAATATAGAGCTTCGGAATAATTTAAAACGGGGGTGAAAATTGATATACATCTTTATTTTTTATGTCCAATATGTAAAAAATCATCAATTATTATTCAAATATTTTAAGTTTTTTAGTTTAATAAAATAGCTTGCCCAAGTTAAATTTTTTAAATTCGGGTCATTTAAATTATAAGCCACCCTGTTTTCAATAAGTACCCTCTTCCTTGACAACTTCAGAATTATATAATTTGGAGTCTTAGTAATTCCCATAATCATATCAAATCAAATAAATTGTTCATATATTATAATTTTACCAATTGATGAGAATAACTTTAATTCGGTTCTAGAAAATGTGTACACTTTCTATGACTAAAATTATACTAAAATCTATTTAGTCACGCGAGAAAGAATACAGTCTCAATTGCATTTACTAAGTTGCACATGAACTCAAATTTAAGCATAATTTTTTTGGATATCTAATCAAATTCATTGGAAATTTGAACTTTGTGGGTGGGTTCAATTTAGTTGATAGCATTGGGATATGTCTTGCTTGTTGATTTTGTATATTAAAACTTTTTCAATGCCAATTATTCGAACTTGAAACAATCTCACATTTATTTCTTTAAATAATTCTTTAAATTGGTATTATCAATCCCCGAAACGGAATAATGTACGTTGTACAAAACAAAATTTATCAAAACATGACAAAATATTATAAAAGTATAGTTCAGCTTCCATGACAACAAACCATTGGGAGAAAAAGGGTGGGACTGACGCCAGTCAGTGCGGTTTTTATGGTATGCTCAATATAAGGTTCGTTATGTATGGTCACGGTTTTAAAGAGTTATGAAGGTGTGTACCTAGTAGTAATATCAGTGCATATCAAATTTTGCCTTTTTTTTTTTTTTTAGATGTCTCATATTAGTCTACCTACATGTTCATTACATTTATTTCCGTTGTTTTTCATACATTATAAATATTCATTTCATGTTGTAAAAAAAATTTTACAACATGTAATATAATTATATAACTATGTACGTATTTTTTAGTATCAGGTGCAAGGATTGGGTTCAATTCAAACTTGTTTTATGGAATCACATTTGTGCAATAAAATATAGATAAAACAAGTATGTTGCTAATATGTGGTTATAAATGAGTAGGTGGACTTGTTATCGATTCGTGTAGATATATATATATAAAATTTATTGCAGTACTTAGTATCTATAAATAATAATTATTATTAAAGCTACTTAAATTATATGATTCAGTTTTGCTGGTCAGTAATACTTGTCTACCCAAAATTCCATTGAAAATATTAGGTTTTTATTTTCTTTTTCTTTTTTTTCGAGTGATTTTTCATCCAATTTTTGTATTTAACAAAATTGTGAAAATGGAAAATCTTTCTTTAAGAGGATTTTGAAAAAAAAAAAAAAAAAAAAGAATTTTCTTTTTATGATTTAATGAAAAAACTTTTTTTTTTATTTGTTATATGCGTAGAAATATATATAAAAATTAATTTAATAATTTAGATATTTTATGAGATTTAAATAAAGACCCTCTTTCATTCTTAAATTTTGTGATATATAAAAAAGAATTTTTTTTCTTATGTCTGCAGTAGACATTAATAAGCTTTTTACATTCTTAAAGCTTAGTATGTTTTTTTTTTCAACTTTCACATGAAATTAATTAAAATGAAAAATTCGTTATTTCTTTGATATATTTTTAAAATGATATAAAATTGCAAATATTTGTAAATAAATAAGTTGATTGCCTTGAACCGAAAAACAACCGAGATTATTTATTTAAATATAGATTTCCAGTCTTAAACTTAAGTTCAGCTACAAATTTTTTACGAATTTGGTACATATTTTATTTTCAAATGAGATAACCTTAAATAAATTGTTAGAAATAAAAGAAAATTGCGAATTGGATGAAAACTGTTCATGCTTACTATGCAATTAAATATCCTTATAATAAGGAAAGTGTTTATGAGATTCTTCCAAAGAAAAGGATGAATAGTTTTGATTTATTTTACATAACTTTTAAAAAGTGGTTTTGAGATAATCGCGTTTAAAGTTTTGGCTAAAAATACACCTTCATAATTTACAGCAATGTAGCTATGCTAATTTTTTGAATTTTGTTCTACAATTTAAGGGATATATTCTTAACAAAATAGACAATGAAATTAGTTTAAAAATGAAAACCTATTCCCATTACTTGGGGTTCCCTCTTAATAGGAGTTGCGATGAATATTCTAATTAAAAAATTATGTATGTACTGTGATGATTATTGTATTTATATATTATATACAAAACTCAATAGTCATCTATTTATTCCAATTATTTTTAAATACTTCTCAAAGCAATAAAAACTTTCGAGGATTCAAAGCGTGTAGGTATTTTTAATAATGTAATATTTAAAAATACGTAAAAAATGAAAAGGTATTTTGAAGGTAATACGCAATAAATTAAAATTAAAGATGAAGTAAACAATAATAATAACATTTCAAAAAAAAAATGATATTTTTGAAGAAGAAATATTTTACACCCAAGTCGAAGAAAATGTTACATTTTTAGGGGAATATTTTTTTCTTTTTCTTGAATACGTCCTTTTTATAAACTTAAAGGAATCAAATATTGAATATTATATCAAGTATCCATAGAACTAGGTTAATGTATATGAAATTGGGCAAATAACAGAATATAAAAGCTATTTACCCACAATAAAATTTACTAAAAATGATGGAAATTTTCCAATTGAATTTTCTTTCTCATAAAATTTAAGAACTTTTTTTTTTTGCTCTGGTTTTTCAATAATTTACAGAATTGTATAAGAAATATTGAAACTGAATTTAAATCGTTATAAAATTCTGGAATTCATTCAAAAAAAATACCGAAAAGAATATATACATTCAGAAACAGAACAATTACTTTAGTTATTGTATTTGATAAGACTTTGGGCAATTTTCAGTTATAAAATTGAAACCCATAAATTCAACAAAAGTCAAAAACAAAAAAGCATAAAATATAATGGAAAAAACAATTTTTCTCGCAAAGGAAAGCCAAAAAAAGAAGTTAAAGAATGTTTTCATAATATTTACCAGCAATTTACTTCAATACTTTTTACTTTCTTATACGTTTAATAAAGTATGTAATACAGGTCGAAAGAATTTCACAAATGATTTTCAACGGAACTATGTGTTTTGGGGTTTAAATGATTTGTTTTTATAGTCATAATAAATCGAAAAAACAGCGACTGACAGATTTGGATAAAATTTGGTATACATACATGTTATAATGGAAGCCATGATCTGATTATAGTTTTTCACTAAAAATGTTAAGTTAAAAGTGGATGATTTTTTGTTAATGAAAATAGTATAAATATTTTCTTGGATATTTTCTTGTCTATTCTTATTTTCAATAAAAATGAGTAAAATAATTTGTGGTTCAAGAAGTATCTTAACATATTTTACAATTAAATTAAACATGAAATATTGTTTACAAAATATCTTTGAGATGGTGGTTTGCCATACCACCTAAACTTAAAAAGCAGAAAAATATCTTTTTTAATAAATTACAAAGTAAAAGTTTTTCTCTTTCGGGAAAAATATGTTTCTTACAATATTTTAATGTATTTACAAGAAATACTTTTCAGAAATTATAAAGAATTTATGATTTAATATTTTCTTATCCGAAAAACAAAAGAAATTATTAATCTTTGAGCTAAACACTTCTCTTCGAATGAGTACACATCATACTAAAAGGTAAAATCCTTAAGTCTTAATCGTAACATTTTATGTTCCTTCAATTTTAATTGATAGAACAAACAAAAAGGATATAATGATTAAATTTGTTACCATGGTACTTATTTATTTTAGATATTAACTTCTTTTTGCCAATCCATTTGGATTCTACATCTTCACATATATATATATATTTTTTTTTTATTTTAGATTATATTTATTAGTATCTTATTTGTATGCAATAAGAAAATATATAATGTTTTTGGGATTTTGGGAGTACTTTTGTATATGATATTTCTTACATATTTTGATCAAATATTTAAGTAAATAGAATTTTTGTTTTTGTGATTTTGTTAACTTATATTAAATCCATTGAGATTATTAAGCCATTTAATAATAAACTATTATATGTTTGCCTTTGGGGGTATCTCATGTTATGAACTCCAGTTTCTTCTTTTTAAGATTTACAGATTATTAAAGCTACATAGCTAGATTTATATCGTTTGATATTTTATTTATATTAATTTCAAAATAAAGATTTAAAGGATTTTCTTTAGATCTTTCGTAATTTATTGTGTTTATATAGTTTGAAAAATCCTCATTTCACTCAAAATTTGTTTGATAAAAATTTTAACAACTTTTCATTTTATTTGAATATTTTAAATGAATATTATTAAAGTTCCAAATACTGGATATTTTGGAGGAAAACATTTATGACCTTAAAAACGAATTTTCTATAAATTTTTTTTTATGTATTTCATGAATAACATAAAATTCTATATTTTATTCGCAATGTCATTCTATTATTAAATTCTTGCTCTAAATATTAATAAACAACATTGATCTTAAAAAATTCATTAAAATTTTGTATCATGAAATTTCTATTTTTAAACACGAAAAGTTAAGTTCATTTATATATAAAATCAAATCTCTAGTTTATTGATTTAGAAAAATTGAAATTTATTATCATGTATCATTTTAATTAATTAAAAGAAAGAAAAAAAAACCGTTGAAAATTTTAGTGAATGCCTTTTTTGGTTTTAATTATTATATATGTCTTGAATTTGAAATGAAAAATTCTTAAAATCATAAATTAAAATTAATTTTTGTATTCAAATAAGTTCGTTGTTTAAAATCTGAGTTGGAAAATATTGTGTCAACGAGCCACAAAATAAGTAGTTTTTTGTTTTTTAGTTTTTTTTCTAAATTAAATTAACACATATTTGTTGTATTAAAAACAACTTGTGGATTTATTAAATAAAATACTCTTTTATATAATACGATAATAAAATTTAAAAAACCTTTATGGATTAAACTTATATGTAAACCTTTTTATAATTTACAAACATTATTTGTATACGTATTTCGAGATACATTCCTCTCATCATCCCAGCAGCTAGCATTGTGGGCTACTGGTACCTTCCTGCTACTAGTAAAAATATACGTATAAGTGGCAAATACGTAGCGGCTACTGAAAATATTAGCTGAGTACCAGTAAACACGACATTAACCCCATTATACTGAACGCAGTCATAACAAGTTCTGACTGTCATAAAATGACATCATTGTCATAACTTTTTTTTAATACTATTTGGTATTCTGACGCGCTCATAACTAACAACTGTCATAAAAAAATATCATAAGTTCTGGCCAACAATATTTTACATCATAACGGAATTTTATATGGGTTGTCTGAGTGGTTCAATTGATAAATATCAAATAATTTCCACCATTATTTTACACACAAATAATTTTAAACCTATAGAAAAATTTCAAACCCATACAAACATTTTCGAGAGTATTTCTCAAATAACCACAAAAGCTCGCTCGAATTATACCAGTTTATACCAGTTTATACCAGTGGTATAAATTCATATTTTGGACATAATTATGACTCGTTCGCCAGAATACGAATTTTCGTAGCAGTCATAATTACAGTCAGAAAATTATTGTCATAAATATTTATGACAGTAAAACTGTCACAGCGCCAGAATAGGGGGTTAGTTTAAATTTTTTATGATACGATTTGATGGTATCTCGATACTTTACTATAGCGAATATCATTTCAATATCAGATTTATACTTCTTTCTTAAAATGGTATAAAGTGGCAAACATGTGGTATACTACATGGTATTCTTAAATCATGGTATCTGTACCATATGTGTTTCTGTAATATAAGAATATGTTCAAAACCATCAATGCCAACGTTTGTTTTTTTGGCAAAGTTGTTTCTTCTTTTGAATTTTATTAATTAATTTTACAGATTTTTTAATTGGCTGATAGTATTTTCTTGCGGTTTCCCAAAAGAACATTCATTTCCAAAAAAAATTTCCACACTTTTTATTTAAATTATTTTTTTTTTTTTTTTGTGATAAGAATATTAATTTCTTATCAATATTCAAATATCGTTTCTGATTAATTTATTGATTACCAAAAAAATTATTTTTTAAATATGTATTTAATTTCTTTAAATAAGAATATATTAAATATAGCAAATATTTTTTAAATTATATATTTGGAATTTTTGTCATACCAGAAACATATTTACATACAAAGATTAGATTTTAATTATCTAAGTACTTTTTCTATAAATCTTAAAATATTTAAACTGAATCATTGTGGCTGACTCATAATTTATGTTTTTATTATTTTAAAGAAATCTTATTGAATCACTTGAAAATTAAGTAAAATATGTAATTATTATGAACGTAATATAATATTTTGCTCATAAAGTAAAGTTTTGATGAAATACATATTTTTCAGAAGAATTTTGAATTAAAAAAGAAAAATGTTGAGTAAATTTTCTGAAAAATTTATACATAAAAAAAATTGCACATCTTCTGAAGTAGAAGAAGAATTTTCTTATTTAACTGAAAAATATCTAAAAGTATATTTTGTTACCATATGAAACCAACATACGTGACATTTTTCTCATATATAAACTTTTATATTATCTTAAATTTATTATCAATTAAATAATTTTAAATAAGAAAAAAACAAAATATTCTAGAGTGTAGAATACCTGACTATCTATTTTACCACGTTTTTATTAACTTGCTTTCTTGTTTGTTTGTTTGTTTGTTTGACCAGTACAAATCTGGCAATCGATTTTTAACTAACTTCCCGACTAGCTAGATATTTGTAACTTTTAGAATAGCTCAGAACACGATGACAATGCATTCTTTCAATACTTTTAGCTATCTTTAAGCAAAATTGAATTCATTTTCAGTAAATTTTCTTTTGTATGGGAAGTTAGCTTGGAAAAATTTTTTTAAAGAAGTATTTATTATTAAATAGAATTGTCAAGTTTATATGATTTAACATAAAATATAAAAACGTGGTATATAAAAAGTTCTTTTTATCTTGTCTTCTTTAAACATTCACCTCAAAATTCTTTCACTAATTTGATAGAAATTTGGAATTAGGTTTATCATTTAATTATGTGTCTTGATACTGAATTTGAGAAAAATCTGTCAATAGCATGAACAAAAATATGTACATGCATTTGTTGTTATTTTATTTTATCAAATTTTAAAACAGTAAGCCGAAATTACAGACACAAAACTATTATATAGTAAGTAGTCATGAATGGAAGAATATACAGATTTCGCCATGCAGATGTTGGCCATTTTACATATTTATTTTGATACTTTTTTGACATCACATGTGATTTTCTTTCAAATAAATAATCTTAATTTTTTACAAAAACAATGTATTTCAAGTCCCCTGTGATGTAGGTGCGCAGAAAAAACCATATATTCTTTCATTCATGGTAAGTAGTAAATGGTTCATTTTATGTTTTGTTGTGGTTTTTCTGAAAAAGCTCAAAAACATTTTGACTATCTTAAAACATAACCGAGGTAGTATTTTTAGTCGCTGGCAAGTTTCTGTAACTATGGGTAGTGGCAATATGTTAATAAGTGTCTGACACGTAGCGAATTTTGAAAATGATAGTTTGGAATACTTATTAAGAATACAGAAATGAATACAACAATTAACATTTGGTTTAGATCGATTTTAATATGTTGATAAATTTTTTTTTTTAATAAAAAAATATTTAATCATCTTTTGTTCTATGATAAAAAAATCTGTTTTAAAATATTCTAAAATGAAATTAAATAATTTAATAATATATTTTCTTTTTTCTTTCAGGTAAGAACTTTTATATGATTCAAAATTTCCCACATTTTGGTATGTTTTCATAAGTATTTTTTTTAATTATTCTCAAGAACTATATATTTACCTACTCGAATTTTAATGACAAGCAAGCAAATCTATTTAATGTGTAAAACTATAAAGTATTTAGAATTGTCTCTAATTTGTTTAACAAAGTATAAATTTTTAAACTTATTTGTTTTTTAGTTGAATCATTTCTTATAAGATTAATGCCAACATAAATTATTTTGCAACATTTAAAATTTAAAGAATAAAGCATTAAACTCTTTTTCTTTTGCCTATAAATAGATTTTATTTTTTCTTAATATTGATTTTTGCTAAGACCTTTAAAGTTAAATTGGTTTTTTTTTTTTTATAGACGAATGAATTTGATACTCTTTCGATTTGTTTATAATTGAATTAGAATATTCAATGTTTTTGCTTGAAATCATGTTTAATGAAATATTTCATTAAAACAAAAAAATATATATATAAATTATTCAATTGGAAAAATTCAATTATATTTATTTGTAAAAGGTATTTTTAAAAGTTTATTGGCATCGGAATTTAACAACATATACATATATAAAACTAGATTTTAATATATTCCATTTATTATGTTAAATGGTTTTATCATTATAGGGCCTGAGATTTTCTTTGCCATTTTGCTAGAAAGTAAATGTAAAAAAGTTGTTCAACTATGACCATCATATTGGCTATGTACCTGAAAGTGAAGCTTGTTGAAGAGAAGAAGTTTTGATTTTAGTTTCGGTATTTATATACTAGGGTGTCCAATAATTTCTCAGCCTCGACAAGAGAACGTGCTGCTAACAGGTCAATTTTTTTGTCTTATGTTGGTACAACCTTCATATGATCACGTGTTAAATTTCACGTCGATAAGTCAATTCAGTATTTGTTTAGAAGCTATTTGAAGTTTACTTCTCATTGAATTTTTTAACATGGAAAAAATTGAATATCGTGCAGTGATTAAATTCGTTGTTTTGGATGGTTTACCACCTACAGAAATTCATTCAAAATTGTTAGAAGTATATAAGGATGCATCACCTTCAGATTCCACTGTGAAAAATGAGCTGCCCTTTTTAAATCTGGTTTTACAAGTGTCGAATATGATCTACTCGAAGGTCGACCAAAAAGTGTATTAACAGCAGAAAACATACAAAAAATACAGGATATTGTTTTGGAAGATCGACAAGTGACTGTAGATGAAATAGCTGACACCATAGGCATCTCACATAGATCAGTACATCACATTTTAGCTGAAGTTTTAGGTTTCAAAAAGCTTTGTGCAAAATGGGTGCCGCATTCTCTAAGAATGGAAGAAAAATGCATTCGAATACGACTTTCTCAACACCGTTTGGAGCATTTTAAAAGAGATAAAATGGATTTTGTGCGTCGATTTGTTACTATGGGTATGAGTAATCTAAAATACCTTTCCACCGGGTGAAAAGTTTGAAATTTACCATTGAATAGAAAGATGTGAAAATCTGAAACCTGGAAAATTAGGAATTGTTTTAGCAACTACCGAATAACCTTAAATTGACTGTTATTAAATTTTCTTAGTAACTATATAATCCTTTCAAAAATAAAGATCATTAAAAATTTATTGAAAATAAAAACTGATAAATTATTATGAAAACCTGAAATCTCGAAAAAATCAATAATTTTATTAGTCGAATAGTCACCAAATTATATCTCAACAATTGTTAATCAACAATTGTTAATCAAAATTGTATGATTTTATTTGTTTTATTAAATTCGAGACAAGTCTGTAAGTTTTTATCAAGAATTCATTATCAAAGAAAAAAAATTAAAAATATACATAAAATAATGTGTCCACTTTTTGTATTTGGCTTCGAATACATCAAGTATATTAAATGTATGTTATCAATGGCATAAAAACATCAGGAAATATATCGAAACAAGTTTGTTATAATAATGTTGTAACCGACAAACACCTAAAACATCCAAGTAAATAGGCTTAAAAAAGTACAATTGAAGTACTAAGGAAATGAATATTTCAATGGCATCTATCCACTTGATAACATATATAACAAAAGTAGTACGTGTAGAGATAGAGAAAGTACATAATAGTACACATTTAAAATGTTTGGCAATTTCTCGATATATGTTAACCACTTGAATCACTTTTAGTAAATACATACATTTTATATGTTAACGGCAATGTGTATAATCTCGGTATTTTATAGAATATCTAGGCATTTTGTATAATACCCCAAAATTATTAGGCAGATTGTATAAAAATTTTATTTTGTATATAGTCTAAGTCATACTAATATTATAAAGAGGAAAGGTTTGTATGGATGTTTGACACGAATAAACTCAAAAACTACTGGACCGATTTCAAAAATTCTTTCACCATTAGAATGCTACATTATCCCTGAGTAACGTACGCTATATTTATTAATAGAAAAAAATTAGGGATCCCTACTTAAACTTAAATAATATAATCTATAAAAATATTATAAAGAGGAAAGATTTGTTCCGCATACATCTATATCTAATGATCCTCACATTCATGTCTGTCGCGTCTAATATTCTCCGTAGTCTAACTTCATGCACAGAACCTTCTAATGTTTAAAAAATAAATCTCCACCCTTGCGGAGCCGGGACGGGCCGCTAGTATTTTATATAATGCCAAAGATTCTTTCAGCAAAGAACTACTGTTATTGAAATAACATATTATAATATTAATATAAGTCCTTCATGTACGCTCGTTGCCCTCGCTAGTCGGACTTAACAATTTATACTGAATGGTGACAAATATATTAGAAAGTTATTTAATTAAGGAGAAATTTTGGCCAGTTGACCAGTTGATCTCCGTAAAACGACTAGGTGATGTTTTATATACGATCAATATTTTTTATACTTTGCCAAACTCGACGAGGCGCATTATTAAAAATACCTGGGAATTCTTTAAAATACCGTACTATACACATTGCCGCTAACACGTTATTCAATATATCCGTTAAAAATTTTCTGAGAGTGGTAAAAGTTCATTTTTGTTCATTTCTATATATTGTAAATGGAATCATGAGAGAAAAAAAGACTATGTTTACATAACGAATCAAAAGCATTCATTCGATTCTGATTGATCTTCTCGTATTCAATTACATTACGACAGATAAAAATGTAAATGTAAACAAACACAAAAAAAAAGTTCCATTACAAAATATTGGATGGGACAAAAGTAGTTGTAGTTGGATCGATGGAACTTTTCCCATTTTCCTGACAGAATCATTGAAGAACCTCTGGGTTTGTTGAATGAAAAATTGAGACAAGCCATTTGCACCAGACTTCTTTTCAACTCAAAATATACATCATTAAAAGAGTTTGGCACAAAAGTTCGATGCTTTTCAATACCTCGATTTCGATATGTTAATATTCTGAACAATCTTTCATGTTGTTAAACTCCGATTCGATTCGATCGTCATCAACAAATGCAATAACTTTTTGATCCATCCAATAAAAGAAAATTCAAAAAAAGGACTGTTACAATAGGGTGGTTGGGTTGAAATCATTTTTACCTTAGGTTATTCTATTGACGCAGCAAATTTTTTTTTCTTCTTATTTATATAACTTCTTTTTTTTTTATATACATTATTTTGTTGGAGTATGTTTTGACGGTGAATTAAATTCAATTTACCTGAGCGAGATTTTATTACATTCACAAAAGTATACAAAGTGAATTTGGAGGCTGGAATTTATATGTTTAATATTTGGTTATTTTGATTTTATTCCATCGGATGATTTTTACAGAGTAGATCATATTATTTGGATTTGTTTTTCTGTTGGTTTTTCGTTTTTGCTCGGTCCCCTTGACTTTTATATTAAGTTATATTTGCGTCATAGCACTTTTTTCCATCGTTATATAACAAATAAATATTATATAGATAAATTATATGTTATTATGTTGTTTTTTTTTCCTTTCCTTACGGATATATAAAGTTGAATTTGGGGATATATTTCGTGGGTTCTCTTATAAGAAATCAAATAAAACTGTCAACATAAAATAGGTAGAATCTGGACAAATAGAAACAAATTTTATTAGAATATTGTTAAAGTTATAAAACACCTAATATTTGTGGCACCAGATGGGAATACATTTTGATAATAAATCATAATTGAAACATAAAACATCCTATTTCATTATGTTAATGGTTCTAAAGGAAAATTTTTGGTTTATTATGTTCGATTTTTTTTCTTTTTTTACTTTCATATACAGAATTATTTTTTAGACATCAAAAATTTAATAAATTAATGTCGTAATGAAATTAAATTATTTATAATAATACTTGTGGTTAGGAATAATTTTCAATTATTCCGTCAGTAGACCTGTTAGCTTATTAAATAGTATATAAGTAATTATTTATATAAAATCATAACATAATATGTGTTAAAACATTTGAAGAAATTATTAAGCATTTCCAATAAAAATTTTCAAATTCAAATATTCATTTTCACATAAGAAAATATACGAACTTACGAGCTAGTCAAAATTAGATGGCGTTGAACGTGATTAAAAAATAATGATTTCAAAAATATGTAATTAAAAATTCAACAAGTACTATTAATGAGGTGGCATATTTTGCAGGCTGCAAATGTGATCAAATCAGAATCCGTTATTTTGTGATTTTTGATAAAATAAATAGATTATATATATTTATTTGTAATCGTAAGAACTTTCTCTTTTTTTTCATATGAATAGCTAAAGAAAAATCCAATTGCCTTGTCAGATACATATTACGGGCATTATTCCAAATGATGCTAAAATTTATGTCATTTTCTTATACGTTCGTTCCAATAATAGGCGACAAAAATAGGAGATCGAAATAAGATTATATTATGATATGATAAAATCCAAATGAACACACCACAAAAAAAAAAGAATTCACCACCGTCTTTCTTGTTGAATAATAATTGAAAGCCAAGGCAAAAGTGAGAAAAATATATCGATTGCCAAAAAAAAAAAAACCAATTTTTTTCAAATATTTGTCGCCAAATAATTTTCTATATTTGGATTCGATGAGATTCAAAATAGAAAAAAATGAAAATAAAGTTTAATGGCGCATGATGCAAGCGCATTTTCTTAACTTTTTATCAAATGCCAGCAATCGAATTATCTGACAAAACAGTGATTATCATTTTCAAAAGCAATGGCTTCAAAATAACTACATTCTTGGAGTAGCGCCTAAACGTAATTTGCTGTCGCTTATAATTTTTTATCACTTTTAAGCGATAACTAAACTTACGTGACAAGGTTTGTCGCTTGTCGTCTTACAGAATTCCATTGTAGAAAGTTCATTAAAAGTTAGAACGTATTTTCACGGGACCGTAAGATTTGGTTCGTTATTAAGACAGTTTTTTATAGAACCGACTCTCACTGTACTAAAAGTAGGCTTAGGAAGGAATATCTTTAAAAATATAGAAGTCTTTGATTACATGAAATACGGAATTTATAAGGATTAGTCATTAATAAGAAATATACGAATATAATTTAATAATCGGAGTAAACCTTTTTGAAAATATATGTACATACAAAAATATTCATAAAAAGATATAGGGATCAAATTGACTGTTGGAGAAATGTACTTTGGTCTCACATGTGAATTCGTAAAAATACCATTCGCTGAAAATGAAAAGACTACACTTTAAGGCTTAAGATGTTAAATGGTATACATGCAGCACAAAATCTCTTTTTGGATGTAGGCATTATAGCTTTTTGATATTGATTTGATTTGGTGATTTGATGGAGGAAACCCTAAGGTAACAATGAGAAAAGTTGAGAACATAATGAAGAATGGAATTTTTTATATAGTACATGGATCTAAACAAGCAAAGAAGAAATCAATAGATTTACCTTACAATTGATTACAATTCCAATGATGTTTAAAATTTAATTGCTGTATTTTATTGGGAATTCTATCGGGCGCTAATTTACTTTCTCAAAAGAACGTTTTTTCTTATATAAATTCTTAAAAGTTTTAATTTCGAATATTCGAACCACTGAAATTATTTGGAGTACTTTTTTTTTAGGTTAAAAAAATGAAAAATTCTTATTTTAGACAAATAATGAAATTAAAACAAATAATATTTCGCGAGACGGCTATTTAAAGTATTGTTAATAAAAATAATAGGAGAAAAACTGACCAAAATGAGGTATGATTTAAGATTCAAACCAATTTTCTGTTATTTTTAAATATTCCAATGAAAAAAAACCTCTGATTTGCACCATGTACCATCTGGCAGATAGTAGTATCCATCCTGCTATCTATGCCTCCTATCCATCGCCAATTAGCGTCAGATATTATCCGCGCCTAAATATTTGTATGATAGACGCGGATAGCATTCTCAAAAAAAACAGCATACATGTCCTTAATTCTCGTTTGAATACAATTTTGTTTCGAATTTTTGAAGCGAATTAAATAACATCGTGTTCAGCATTATAATTTTGTGATGTTTTTCTGTCATCACAAAAATCACTTGCTCTAATTTATGGTCAGATTTTTATTACATAATTATATTTGTGAAATTTTCATTTTTCAAAAATGATAACAACATTGTAAATTTAATTTAATTTATTTCTATTTATTCAAAAACATACCGCAATTGAAATAAATTTTCTTATTTATTTTTTCTAGTTCAAAACAATTATTGTTTGTCATATTTTTTTATATTATTCAAAATCTGATTTTGCAATTTTTTCTACATATGAAAGTGAAAATTTTATTTTTATATAATTTTCTTCATAAGAAAATTTAAATTCTTCTAAAAAGAAAAAAAAAATTTCCTTCTAAATTTTCTTGCCAACAAATTATTTGAATAGGAAAATTCGAGGTGATCTTATTTGAACTAAATTTAGATAATTTTCATCATAGTATAAAAGAAAATGCATTCACAAATCATTATTTAAATTCATATTCAATCTATTCTTGTACAAAATTTTCGAAAAGATGTAAAATTGTGTAAGTACATGGACGTTTGTTGTTAATTAAGTGAGTGCACAATTAAAACATGTCTCTTTAAAATATATATTAATAGAATATTAATGATAACACAGGTAACTAACCTGAATTTATTATCTATAATAATTATTATCCAGACAATAATTCTAGATAAATATTAAGAGAAGATTCTATTGTTTTCTTTGCAGACCAAATATTAAATGTATATAAAAATATCATATATGAAATATTTCGAAGAATATTTATTATATTATAATAATTGTTTAGGTCAACAAACTAATAGTGGCAATTATTTCATTCGGTTAATAAACTTGATATATGAATATAATTTGCATCATCTTCTATGGAAACGAGTAAATTGCATTTATATAAAAAGATGATTGACGGGGATTATTATGTATACAATGGATACCTTTCTAGTTAATCGTTGGTAAAATTCCTTAAATTTGAATGTGAATTATATCTCCTGTATAAAGGTATTACATCCCACAAGGGGATATGTACTGCTCCTCTATTTTAGGTAAAATTATATCTATTCCAGTTTCGGTAGGTTCATTCGATAGGTTCATTCGATAGATTTATTTATACAATTTTCGTCTACAATTTTACATAGATTTTGAGCAATAAAATATTTGGAAGAAAAACTGTTCATTTGTTGCTAGAGAGGACTAATATCTTTGTAGTGATTTTATTGTTATTACCGATTAGAATTAATGTGTTAATATTGCTAATTTTTTTTTTTTTCAAAATTTTAATAATGTTTGCTGATATCGAACATTTTCTATCGCGTTATATTTGGATTTTCTATTTATTGATTTCTAATATCAAATTTCTGAAAAGAATTAAAATTCTTAAAATGACTAATCATTTGATTTCACAACTTATCTTACTTTTATGGATAACAATTAACCACTTTGATATACATATAGTATTGACATCATCAATTTTATAAACCTTTCATGCATAATTGACAAAGAATTTTCCTTTTAAAACCATTTTAAAGTCTCTGCAATCTCGTAAACTGGAGTAATTATCAGGTTATATTGATTCTTTTCGATTAAATTGGAATTTATCTAAATACATTTTTGTACGAATTTCAAATTGTACATAATATTTTTTTTTCTGCCATAAAGCTACTCACAATTTCATCTTATTTCAACAGAATAATTTCACTACAGGAACTTCCCATGATGTCAGTATTAAGAATATCTTTATTTTTTTTTCATTTATATGTTAATTTTTTTGCGTTTTATATATTTTTTTAATTTATTACTGAAATTTTAAGTTTGAGATCGTTTCTTTTGTTTTGATAAATAAATTACGTACTATCAAAATGTTAAAAAAAAACCAATAATTTAAAACTAAAATATGGTATGAAAATTTTTGAGTCGATAGTGTTAAAATGTTATACTCATATTCATTTTATTAATATGTTTTAAAACAAATTTAAGAAAAAATATAGATCAAAATTTATGAAAAAATTCACACAATAATATCATAATTAAAATAATAAAAACTTTTACATATATTTTAGTCTCTTTATTTAAAAAAAAAGATGAAATTCAAATTAAAAAAAGAAAAATCGTTAAAAACGTGAACCATCCAGAAAACAGACACCATCCCCCGAAATATGTTAGAACTTTAATGATTTCGCAATTAAAGCTGCTGTCGCATGAGTTTTATTCCCATTGTTTTGTCGTAATTCGGTAATGACTTCGTCACGTTTAAATCCTAATTTTACAATTTCACTGACATCAGATTCTGTAAATTTATCCGCTGTAGTAATTGGTGCTATTGAGTTTCTTGGAGATGTTCCAAATGATAATTGATTTGATGATGTTCCAGCTTGTTCTCTTTTACTTCTTTCGATTGCTTCTTTCATTTCGAATTCTTCTAATTTTGCAGTATCATTAATTAATTTCATTTCTTCGGCAGCAGGACTTCCAGATAAACGAGCACAATCGGGCAATTCATTTTCTGGTAGAAATCTCGTTTCTGTGCCGGTTGTACCAATTCTTAAAACATTTTGCTGTAAATCTATATTACATTGATGTCTTTTTAACATATCCAAACCGAGTAACATATCCATTCGTTTCTCTTCAAGCACTGAAAAACTGGTTGTCAAGAAGTCTTTTTCAATTTGCATTTGTACCATATGAATTCTTCCGATAATTCTTTGAACGCCAACACCCTTAGCAATACCAGACCATCTTGTATCCACAAGTCTATTAATATTACATCGTTCCGCGCATGAAGCACTCATTATAGTTGTTTGTGCACCAGAATCTATAAACGCTTTAACTGGGACATCGTTTACTTTGCAATTTATATATAACATAACAACAGTTCCGAAAGTTTCTGGATTATATTCCATAGCCGCTTCCATATTGGCTTCGATATTTTTTTGTCGTATCTCTTCAGCAATCATACGTTGAGCTTCTGTATCGAACGGATCCGCTTCCATCATTCGTAATCTTTGTAATTGTTGTTCAGCACGTGCTTGTATTTGTTCACGTAGAACTTTTGTAAATGATTCTAAATTTCCAGTCAATAAAGCATCTGATAATTTCGGATTATTTTGTTTTAATAATGCCAATTGATCCGGATTCGCTAAAAACATTTCTCTAACCGTTGCTGGATCATCTTCTGGTCCAACCGATATTGGTGGTGGCGGTTCTAATTGTGTATTTGTTGATTGTGTCGTTGTTAATCTTTCATTTAAATTTGTTGAAAGTAAATTTTCCGTAAAACTTCCCGGAATTTGAATGTTACTAAAATCTAGTCCTGTTAAATTTTGTGGTACACCTTGTCCTCCCTGTTCAGCATTCGGATTTTGTCCGTGCAACATATGCTGTAGAACAACAACATCTCCATCATTAATTCCATAATCTTTTAAGGATTTCTTTTCATCTAATAATGGTCGACCGCTAAACACAATCATTATTTTGGGTGCTGGGAAACCCGATTCCACTTCACAGAATGCTTTGAAATTTTCCAATTCTAGATCTTCGGAAACGTCAAGAATAAAAATGTTATCCGTCAAAGTGGTTACTGTTATTTTCATTTTTGTGGTAAATTATGAAAACTAAATCACACCAAATTCTAAAAATTAACTGCACTTGACTAAAAACTTTTGAATGAATTTATAAATATGCAAAAATTAAAATTAAATTTTTTGTAATATGCTTTTTTTTCCTTTTTTCTTTTTTCTTTTTTCTTTTGTATTTATTATTCGCCTTTGTTTATTTGTTTTTCTTTTACAAAGGCGCGCGTCTATTTCCAACTGCTGAGTACAACTTTCTGTAAAATTTTTTGCGATTTTAATAATAAAAAGCTATTTAAAATTACTTAAACAAAAACAAAGAATTTTTTGTCTTTCTTGTTAAATATGAGAACCGAAATTGAGCAAAATACACGTTAATTTTGTATTTGACATCGACGGCAGCGTCTACGTACGTCAAATTTACAGTTTGGACGGGGAGGGAAACACAAATAATCAAGTTGAATAAAAAAATTTGTGAGATCTTACCACACGACAACATTGGACTTATTTCAAGGCATATATTCAGTCGGGACTGAAAAAAAGTCCAATGGAGACTCTAAAAATTGGACATAATTTCAGTCGGACATAAAGTCCGACATAAACATAGACTTTTTGAGGAAGACTTTTTTGCAGACTTATTTTTGACGTATTAAAATTAAAAATGGTAACAATGGCTACGTTTACACCGAGACTTAAACACGCCCAAAGTAACTTAGGTTAGGTCACTTAAATTGCAGGCTTACCTTAAATTTAAATCGACTTAAGAACCTTTGACAGATAACAGCTGATTTCTTGATATCCAAGTTCTATAAATGTTCACATATGACGTTGTTTTAGACTTAGGTCTAGTACGGTGTAAATACGTCTGACCCAAACCTAACTTTTAGTTAGGTGACCTAAAAATTTGTCGGTGTAAACGTAGCCAATGAATTAAAAGCATACGAATGTATGTAATTGCAATAGGTTTTTCCAGATATTTAAGATATTTTTAATTTCTAGACATTTTTTTTAGAAAAAATTAATTTGGCGCATACATACGACAGCAATAAAATGTTTACAATTTAGTGAATTTAATTTTAAAATAAATTTGGTTTAAAATTCGTATCATTTTATGACAAAAGTACTAGAAATATACGTATTGATCATGGGATGGATTTTAGAAAGAATCTTTATTTCATTAACGTACCGTAATGCATTTTTCTGAGAATTTTTGATATCTCGAGTTTAGTTTCTACTAATTACAATTCCGGGAAGGATTGATATTTCAATAATTATAAAAAAAAACATTCATTCCTGTCAACCGTAACGCATTTTTAGTTGAAACAACATATATAAAATATTTTTATAATAAATTTATGCAGCAAAAATTGCATTGTTTCTTTGTCAACGACATTTTTACAAATAAAATGTCAGGACATCAACTGCCCACCTACAAATTTAATGTTTTCAAAATGGCGTCCGTAGACTGAAATTAAGTCTTGAAATAAGTCCAATGGAGTCGTGGGGTTACTGTATATATTTAAATTTTTGCAAAATTTATTATTTTAATTAAATAATTTAAAAAAAAGATATTTAAATTATTTCGTTATATTTAAATTGATTATTAATGTGCCATGAAACAATTTCGACCAATTTATTTAGTGTAACATTTTTTTTTTTTTTTTAGAAAGTTTAAATTTAAATTGCATAAATTATCCATAATAACATTTTTTTCCAATAAAATAAAATATCAATTGTTTTTATAGTATATAACTATATATAAACACACCCAAACTTTACCATAAATCGTGCTAATCTGGATTTTGTAATGTCAAAGAGAAATATTTATATTATAGAGTTGTGAACAAAAAAATCTATATTTAACTCCTACCCACCCAGTTTTTACGCATCAAAAAAATAAAATAATAATAAGAAAAACAAAATCTTAAATTGTATAAAAGAATTTTTATATTGCAATTATCTCTTTATCATGAATATATTTGTAAATTGAAAATTTATACAAATGTATAAAAATTATAATTAATTAAATTTAAAGAAAAAAAATTTTTCATAGTGCGCGTAAACGCCATTCATCCATTAATATTTCAGAAATCGCTTTAATGTCTGTCCATAAATGAATCTTGTATAAGGTCACAACTTCTTTGTTAGATGTCAGTCACATTAAATTGTATTTATTTATATAATTTTCATTTAGGAGTTAACTATGCGTTTGCTAATTATAATGTAATGCGTTTTCAAAATGATGGTCATTTCAAGAAAAAAAAAAAGAAAAAAATTCTTTATATCTGCTGCACATATGTCTCCTCTCTGTTCTGTACTCAACTTCAAGTAAGTCGTCTTCCATATGGGCTTTGTTTTCTCTGTTGTTTCAAAATCAAGTATAAAACAAACAATATATTCAGTTCCTTATGGGTTGTCTAGAATGTCTACAATGGTAATATACATATAATAGGGTTGGTTGACTTTAAATGAGCTTTTAAAACATTGCATTATTAATATAATTCATGTTATTTACAGTACACAAAATATTTGCGTATAAAATGACTGGGAAAATTTTCTCTTTTTTTTCCTTGTGGGTTTTTGCCTTCTTTTAACATTTGTCTGTTTAGTCTGAGTTAAAAACAAAACAAAAGGATTCATAGCGAATTTGTAGCAAGGATTTTTTTTCTTCTTTATTTTTTTTTTTTTTATGAAAGAAAGAAAATATTTTTCTTATTTCTTTAAAGGGAAAACTTTGTCGTTTTGTTCTGGCACATGTTTCCTCTGAAGATTATTATTTAAAATCCATTCCGAATACATGTTTAGAATTGTAATTAAATTTCTTTATACTTAAATAAAATAAATAAATAAAAAAAAACGGTGAATTATTTCATAGAAGAGAAAAATATATATCTTTTTTCTTTTCTTATATACTCTTAAGTATTAAATCCGAAAAATGTAAGCACGTTCATTTTCATTTCAATAACTTCCACTGGGAAAATGTTTATGCTTTTTCTTGTTTTTCTTATTTCAGTATAGTTTCATTTAAGACAAGACTATTTCTATGTACACTTAAAATTTGTCTTAATTTATTCAATAACACTTCTGACAAATTAATTCTTTCAAATTAAAATTAATACCTTGGATATCTTAAATGTACTTTTAATATTGTTTTTCTTAAATTTCATATTAAAACTATTTTAAATAGAAACTGTGTTCGATAAATATAAAATATTTTGTATTTATTTTCGGTTAAGTAATATAAATGATGACTTTATGTGGTTTTTAAATGAAAAAATAAATTAATCGATTGACATGATATTACTATAGTACATATTTAAATGTTGTAACTTTTTTCCTATGAAAATACCCTATAGTATGAAATTATGTTAAACTGGGCATGTTTGAAAAGAATGTGATGAGACATTAATAGCATTATTACTTCACCAAGATCTTGAATAGCTTTTTAGAATTAAATCATATTCCAAAAAAATTGTTAAACCTGACATGCTGTGCTGGATTTAATTTATATCTTAGTAAATATGCTTTTACTAAGTTTCACAATCCAATTACTATATTTCAGACCTAAAAATCATTTAAAATAAGGTCAAATAGATAATTATTGTAAAAAAAACATATAGTAACTTAAAATCAGCCTATAGCCGATTTTTTGATGCCCTATGGTAGAAATGGGACAGAAAAACTGTCAAAGCTAAAATTATTTTAAGGTTTTTTCTGCATAACTTTATTTCCTCTTTTTAAAATTTCTTCCAATTTGCAGGTAACCTAGACCCTGATAGCATAAGTCTAAACTGTAAATTTTATTCAAATCGGTGTATTAGTAAAATACATCAAAAAAACTTTATAAGGGGATTAATTTCTCCTAGGATTTTTTCTGATCTACTTGAAAAAAAAAGTCAAGTGAATAAACGTTCAGAAACTTACGTCATAATGGACAGCTATAATGGGTTAATTTTTATGTTTTTCAACCCAATTCCATGTTGTAATTTTTCGATCCATGAAAACTTTATGTATACGTATTAAATAATGATCATATTTTTATATAGAAGAATCAAAGGATCCTATTTATAAGACGTAGAATCTCCACCTAGTAGGTGCGACAATTTTTTAATAATAATATCCATTGCACATCGAACACAAATATTTTTTCAACAAAACTCAATTTTAGAGATTAGACAGCTAATTGTTATTGTTTTGAACGTTTTAAAATTTACTGCAAAAAATTTAAATTTCCTGCCTATTTAATTAAACTGTGAGACATTTCGTGTTAATTATGTTGATGTTTAAAAATGATGTTTATCCTAAAAATTTCTCTTCCGGAAATACAATTTTCCTAAAAAAAGGGAAAAAAAGGAAAAAATTTCTAACATCGACCGGAACAATTCTTATTCTAGATTTTATAAAAAGTTAATTTCATTAAAATTCAAAACAAGTTGTGTCTTGACTGCTTTAAATTCTAAAAAAAAAATCTCATAAACTTAAGAAATTTCAAAATGTTGATTATTTTTTTTAATTTTTTTCATATACTGAAATAAATCTCAGCAAAAAATGAAAGTTGAAAAATATTTTAATCAAAATAATTAAAAAATATATATATGGCATTTAACTTTCTTATACATGATTTTTTCTAGCAATACAAAGAAAAGAACTTTTACGAGTGTATACAAAAAATATAGAAAATCTAATTTCTTGTAGAAATTGATTTATGATATGTTTCCATTAAAGTATAGACTTCTACCGGAACGAAATTTTAATATCTCTTCCAAAATTACGGATTACGAGCTTAAGATAGTTTTAATCATGACATCTATGCGCGGAAATCTGGAGTGGGAATCATGTAACTCAACTTGAACCAAATTGTATCGAAAAAGTATAGCAATTGCAATGCATTTACGATTCGATTTAGTCTCAATCGAATTACATGATTCCACTCCTGGATATAACAATTTCCATTGTGAATTCAGTACTGTGCCGAAACGAAATCATACATCATATTTTCGTTTTTTAGATTTTGCTAACGTTAATTTTGTATGGAAAATTTCGATTCGTTTGAATTAGCAAAAAATACATAAATTGATCCTATTTTAATCTAAAATCACCCACACTCGGTTTAGGATATTAGCTAAAAAACTAATCCAATTATTATTTATTATTATTTTATTACAATAGATTTGTATACCAAATTTTATTAAAATCAGTCATCGCGTTTTCGACTAATTGTATGCGTAGATACAAAAATAAGAAACAGATGTTAAATAAATAGTCTGTTTGGATTCCAATAAATTCTCGAGATCATGCATTTTTGTTTAACAACTAATATTGAATTATCTTAGTTTTATAAATATATTGAAGTATTGAAGTAATATAAAAAAGTAATAGAAATGCATTACATCGTATTTTTACTTATTCTAATTTATGATTTTCAATTTCCTTTATATATATTTTTTTTTATTTCATCTTCTAAGAAAATACTTTCGTAATTTTCAAGAAAATTATCTAGAAATGCATTTTCTATGAAATGCATTCCAAAGAAAGAAAATCTGAGCACCAAGAAAAGATATATTTTTAAATAAAGTATCTTTATATTATAATTTTAGAATTTGAAATGAACATCGAAATCATTTCGGTTGTTGACATTTTCTTCATGAAAAGATAAATGCTTTTCCACATAAAATTCTTTTTCTTTGTAACACTTTAAGATTTACACCACAGAAAACCGTACTATGTTCTATGTATATTAAATTTTCTTTTTATTCACGATTTGCAATTGAACAAAGTTATTCCTTGTAGATTCATTTTGAAAAATCTCATTACTCATTCGCCTTGTCCTCTTAAGAAAATGATATAAATACAACATATGCAATCCGACAAGTAATTCCCATAATGTGAATCGAGTTAATTTGCTTAAAAACGATGTGTTAATAAACTTCTTGTGGCTGTGGGGTCAAGTGAGTGTATATTATCCATTTCATGTCAACAAACTCTAGTATATGATGGTCATATGAGAGGGTAAACGATTTAAACGAATTGCTTATCATTTATTTGTTAAATATATTTTTTAATCTATTCAATTAGATATGAAAATCTGACAACATCATCATCCGTCATGGGTGGTAGTAAATTTTTGATTGAAATAATAGAAAATTAAAAGATTATTTCATGAAGTCGTCTCCAAGATAAATTTTATTTTCCTATTAAATATTTACGTTGTTTTCATTTATAGATGTATGTTTGTTTGCAAAATCTGATAATAAACTTTCTCATTCAATAAATAATTCAAAAAAAACCTTATTTTGATTTTTATTCTTAAAAGTTTTTATTGTAATTTCATAAGAAGTAATCTCATGTCAAATACGAAGATTATGTGGTGTTATGTTTTGAGTATGGTTGACAAATTCCTTAGTAAAACCACAATTTGGTTAGGTCCAGGGATGAATTTTTAAAAAAAAATAGTTGAAAGTTCAAAAACCTTTTCTTGAAAATATAAATAGTAAAATACCCTGAGTTTTTAGAATTTTTTCTTGATTTCTATTTAAATCGAAATTGTTTACTGTAGTATCCTTCGAAATTTAAAGATTCGATAGATTTTTCTTAGTCGGATTAAATTTCTGAAGAGGATTTTAATAATACTGCACTATATTTCTAGGAAGGAATCCAACTTTCCTTAAAAACACAAAACACTGCACATTAAATTAATTTTTAAAAAAAGAAGAAATTCTAATGTTTCATGATTTTTCGAAAGAGAGAGATCATGAAAAATTACGAAAGAAATCACATACAAATGATCACTGTTTGTTTTGACATTTCCTGTAGTAAATTCCAGGAATAAATTTCTTGACGTTTCGGGAAATACGGTTCCATGTATGGTTGAGCAAAAGTTCTAGATTTCCGCAATGAGTATATAAGATGGAAACATCGCTGGAACAACACAGTTGAAGTCAAACTACATAAATTCCGATTTGAAATAAGTAAAAATTATTCGTGGAAAATAACTTTTCTGTTGTATAACATATTAAGTTTTGCAATAGTTAATTATTATTTTTTAGCAGGATTGAATGAACAAACTTAATTTCATAATAACATTATCGAAGGCTTATACTTGTATAAATTCTTTACACAATTTCTATTATATTTCTTTTCTTATTTAATTTTTATTTGGTTGACATTTATTATAATTATTCTACTTGTATTTATTGTAATGGTGTTAAAGAAAATCAACTTCCTCTATTTGCGTTATTAATATTTTTTGACATTAAACATTATTCGTCATTTAAGATGATTTCATGGTGATTTCCTAGTGCTAAAAAATCTTGAAAATCATTTATTACTTAATTGAAATTTTAAAAATATCTTAATATTTTTCTTTTTCCAAGGTTTTCAAATGATTTGTTTTTTTCAAAAATTAAAATTCTTTTAGTCTTCACTGAGAAAAAATTTTCCTTGAATAAAAATTTCTCTCATCACACAAAAAGAAAAAGAAAATTGCATAGAAAATATGCGAAATTTTTTATTTGTCATCGTTCTTAGAAAATTTCGAAATTTTACGAAATTCACTACAAATAATAATTATAATAATAGTAACACTAATAAAATTCAATTTTAGTGACGTCAAAGTGAAATTATATCAAAAGAAATATGATATTTCCTTTAAGATTATTTTTTTATGTAAGAACTTGTAGACTTTCTTTATATTGAATAGCTAATTTCTTCTTAATTAAAATGAATGGAACTTACAATTATTGGTATTAGTATAATTATGAAAACTCAGGACATTACCGAATTCTTTTGGAAGGACATTTTTTTCTATATTCATTGTAGTTAACCAAATATAACTTTCCATTGAGATTTCATTTCATAATAATCCATTGATTAGCTGTGACTTAGTTATTAAATATTGAAAGACTTATGTATTTTTCTCATAGTAATTAGTTTTCATACAAATATATAAAACTAGCTAGTATTCGACGATTTGTCCGCGTTATTCTTAAAATATGATTTATGTTTTTCAGAAATACACCTGCTATTGAGTGAGTTAAAGACGATTTTCTGTATCCTTGTTTCACGTATTGTCCTATACAGGACGCACATTCCAAATTTTGGTAAAAATCCTTCCACTATTGGCGGAATAGACTAGTTTTTAAATTGGCCTATCCAGGATACACATTTGAAATTTTATGAAAGTCCCCCAACTATTGACCGAATTAGAAGCGTTTTTATATTTGGTTTTCATCCTCGGCGATTTTTTTTTTCTTTTTGGAATTTTTGAATAGAATTTTTTTTTCATTCTTTGTATTCTGTAGAAAGTAATTTAATTCGTCGCTTATACTGTAAAAGATTGATAGCATCCATTAAAAAAGGAGGACATCTTATGATATGAAAAGAAAAAAATTGATATCTATATATACAGAAAAATACTCATTGAACGATTCCGATTAGAATTGAAAAGATTTGTGAGCAATCAATTTCTGTTGTAGAAAAATCACAAACAAATGAAAATGGAATTGGAAAAATCGTCGGAATCGGATGAAATAACGATGAACAAAAAAATACTTTCATGTAAAAAGTCAATCTTGTGTATTTTCTTGAAAAATAAATATATTCTGGATTTGAAGTCGACTAGAATAAATCCTTTCTCTTCTATATAACAGGAAAGTAGATTGTTAGGATTCTAACTCCTATAAGATCCTTAAACTACTATACTTAAGATTTCTTTTTTTCTTCTTCTTCTTCTTATTATTATTGTTATTATTTTCTTCAATGTACGTTAACATATATATTCTTGGTACTTTAGTTGGTGGTGATGACAACCGAAAGACAGCAGAATGAGGTTGACTGAACTTTTAATAGCAAAAATATCTTCCAAATGTTTCAATGGAAGTTTTTATCTTTCTTATTTTTTGTTGAAAATTTAGCCATGACCATATATAAAGATCGTTTTTCAATAAATGAATTTATTAAATCTTTTCATTCATTCCTTAATTAGTTTTCAATAATACTATTGATTTTTTTTTTCTTTGTAAAATTGGATAATGAAGGTATTCGTTGATGATCCAGAAATCCAATAAATTATGTGTTGTTTGTTGATAAATCATTTCTAAAAAAAAAAATCAAGGATACATATCCTTCATAGCCGCCAATGAAGAATGATTTGTGATTTGACTTAAAGACAGATAAATTTCATTGGTGTTGTAATATACACTGATGGTGTTTATATAGATAGTATATCTTTTTTTTTTTTTAAATACAACCAAGTCTGTCTGTTGTTTACACAGTGTTTTCCTTGAGACAATGGATATGATAGACGACGCCTACAAGAACATCAAATAGTAATATCTATATATATGTATATATGTATAAAAGTTTTATGATGGTAATTGATGGAATAAAAAGAAAGTTCCTTTATTTCATATATTATACTCGATTAACAGTTGAAAGTATAGAATCTGGAGTTTTTCTTTTCTAGCTAGGAAAAATGAAACTGAATTATTTAAGATCCACCACAATGTACTTTCTTTCTTTCTATATGATATGTGTTTATTTATAACGATATCATCCAAGAGGGAATTAATGGCGATGATGATGATGATACAATAAAAGAAGGGTGATTCAGAAACTGGGTGCTTATTTATCACATTTAGTATATAATACTTTTTTTTGGCTTTTCTATTATATAAATATAGTACCTAAAAGTGGAGATATTGAACCGGACATGATTCTTGAAATGTAATACTTAATAAAAGAAAATTTAGGTTAGCCTTGAGTTACTATACTATATAAAAAGTAATTAGGTTAAAATGATAATTAAGGAATGTATTTCGTTCTTTTTTTTTATATATACAGAAGAAACCAAATAAATACAATTAATTGAAATCTTTAATAAAATGTAATTAAGTTTGAATTTAATGAATTTTATTTGTAATATAATTTCCAAAAAAAAGAACAAAATTCAACGAAATTTTTCGCAGGAAATTTAATCAAAATAAAATTAGCTTGGCTTATTGATTTTTTATGTGGTTCTAAAAAGAAAAGAAAAGAAAAAAAAAAGTCAAAAATATAAAAGCAATCAAAAACATTCAGAGCTTTCCCAAAAGATTAATTTGATTTGATTTGACTTTTGAACTTTTTTTTTTGGTTCGAAGAATAAAAAAAATATATATATAAACAGTACTGATTTTAATTCAATGACTGAGAATTAAATTTAGTATTGAGTAAAATTCCAAAAAGTTTCTTTTTTAAATCATACTACTTTAGTCAAGTTTTTAAAGTTTGTGAGAGCCCTAAAAACAATCTGAATTTGAAGGAATTCCGGAAATACTACTACAAATGTAGTTTTTGAATATAAATAATTATACACCTTAACAATTAAGTTATAATTAAAAATTGTATTGAAAAATATTCATATTTAAGGAAGTTATGTAATTTCTAGTTTGTAGTTTGTTAAAATTGATCGGATAGTGTGCCTGATTTGGAGAAATTGCTTGTGGTCTGGCACAAAAATTATTATTATGATTATTTACTTAATCCTTTCAATGAACAGAGATCTGAGATAGCCTTTAATATATTTGAATGAAAGCTTTTTTACTATATATGTGCTACTATACAAGCTTTCTTTCATGGAAGGTATTTGTGTTGTCGAGGGTTGATGTTTTGAATTCATTCGTAGTAAAATAATTCATCTCTAAAGTTTATCATAGTTTAAAATTTTCTTCATGACATTTTTTGTGATAAAATCGAAACTATTCAAAGGTAAACAGTTGATAATATAGAATAATTGTATATTTTCTTAACATAAGCTTATGCAAATGTATTTTAAAATTAAACCATTTTTATAAATTATATTAAATTTTTTTCTGAAAAAGAGAAAATAAATGAAAATTTGAAGATAAAATTTCTTCATAACTTAATAACATACCCGCGTAACTAGATTGTTGTAATTTTGACTCTTTTCTTTTTTTTTTTTTTACTGTATAATATCCTTTTATTATAATATTTTCACAGAAGACAGGTAAAAAGGGAAATTTCATATTATTCTTTTATTTATATGCATGATTTGCCAAAAATTCCAGGACTTAGATAATACAATATTATTATTATTATTATTTTTTTTTTTTTAAGGAAAACGACGAAAATTGTACAAATACGGTTATATAAATAACTTGTTTCATTTCTCTCCAGCGATATTTCTAATTCTTGAAATCAGGTTTATCTTACCAAAAAAAAAAAAGAAAAAATGTCTTTCACAAAATTAAATTTTCTCCGACAGACAATCAACTTTTACCATTTCCTTACCTATGAAACTCAAACTGATATATTAGGTAAAGTGAAAAGAAATGCGATATTTATGGAGACATTTTGAATCCTCGAAAGTGCTATAGATGGTTTCAAAAGTTCAAAAGTGATGATAGGGAGTTAAAGGACAAATTAAAATTAGGAAGATCTCTTAAAATCTATGATGACACTCTAAACTCATTGGTGGAGTCCGATCCGCATAAAACAATAAAGGAATTGTTACAAGACCTCGGTTGTCCATGACCAACAGTGAAAGATCATTTGAAAAGGCTCGCAGATGGACTGGGTAGCTTCTTTTCATTTCAATCAAAAAACAGCATGAAATACTACAAATGTGTCTTTTCAATCTCTTGGCTTTTGTTTTTTTTCTTACTATTGTCAAAACAGAAAAATTACTAACAGACCTTCAAAACGATACAAACCGTGACAACTCAACGGCACCCGTGACAAACTGGTTTCAAAGTAACGTAACAAAAAACAAAAAAATACATTTTTTTCCGATTTACCTAATATATATTTTCTTCAAAATACAAAGGGTGTACATACAGTTTTTCCTTTTTTTTTCCCAAACTGTCTATCCTTCTTCAATCGTTCTTTATGTCAATAAGTCTTCAAGAGGTAATTTTCCGGAAAGAAATTTTCTCTAGTTTCACAGTCAAAATTATATACTTTTTTTCTTTTTTCTTTTATTATTATATAAAAGAAGGAAAAAGTCCACCACATAATCATAAAACCGAAGAAAAAAGCAACGTAGAAATCCTTGTGCCCTGAATTTTTTTCTATCCTATTTTTTCCTGTCGATCGAATTTTATTATTTTTTCAAGAATAATAGGTTAGTGGGTAAGCTGATTGTCCAAGGACATCATCAAGGATATACATTTCTTTATTTTAAAGAAAAATTGATTGTCGAATTTCTTTTTTCTTTTTTAATAATTATTAATAAAATAAAAATAAAAGAAAGAAATGACAAAGTTTGAGACATTTTTTAAGGATCCTTGAAAAATATGTTTTTTTTTTTTGCTGGTTTAGAAAATATAATCTTTAAAACTGAAGAACTTAATAAGAACAAAATTAAAAAGTCAAAACATTTTAAAGGAAATACACTGTCAATACGTTAAACTAGAAAGTTGATTTTTTCGTTCAGATTTTTTTTTTTTTGCGTTCTATTTGGCACTTATTCTGGAACAGAACAAAATTTTACCATTACAAATAAGAGTATGGTCTGTTCCGGAGCAAAATGGATTCGTTTATTATCGGTTTGAGATCATATGCAAATATGTATGCTGAAACTAAATTTTGGTTAAATCGGGCCTACGAAGCGTGAGTTTTTTTTCATTGATGTCCTTCATCTTACCAAATTAAATCAGATTAAGATAGATTTTCTAACCCAATTGAATGTTAAATATTTCATCAAAATCGCTGCTAAAAAGACTGCTAAGATGCAATTATATTTGGGGCCCGATATTATCCGGCGCTAAATAAGCACCTATAAAATGTGTAAAAAGCACGGATAATATTCCCAATAAAATAGAGCATTTGTCTTCTTAAAATTTATAAACTTATCAAATTTCTTACAAATCGTTCAATTTGTTCATTAGCTATCCTGCGAATTCGAAGGAACATGTTTTCAAAGGCATATTGTTGTTTGTACTCAGATGAAATTGAAAACATTAGATTTCCGATTTTTTTACTTGCACAAATCTTTATACTCGTCGTACCGAGAAAAAATAAAGATGAAATTTTCGAGATTTTCTTAAAGAAATATTTCTGACAATAAAGAAATAAAGTAAAAGTTATAAATTAAAATGTCTTTGCATTAAATTAAGATTTAAAATTTGGAAAAAAAAAATCTTTTATTATATAAGCATTTTTTCGTAATAATATTTTCATTTAGAAAATTGATTTTCTTCTAATGTTTCTTCATTTTTCTTTTCTTTTTAGGTAAGTTTGGGAAAACGTGCTCTAATACAGCAAATAAAATTTGTATTTGAAATATATATATTGTGTTTACTTACATGTAAGTATTTGTTAAATTTCAATAAGCTTTTTATGTTCCAAATACATTTATGGCTACAATGTCAGCTGTCTTTCACTTTTTGATCCCGTCTAACACGATACAAGGGCTTTTTCCACAATTTCTTCAGTGGTCGCCTGAATTGGTCGATTTAGACGTTCTACATCATAAATAGATTTATTACATCAATATGTGATGATTATCATTGGAGCTGAGGGATTACTATAGACATCTTATAATTTTTCTTTGATTTTATCATACATTTCCCTATCCAAGAATAGGTGTCTAATCACTGATCGATACTGAATTTTTTCCATATTTCAAAAAAAGTGGTCCTCCTTGAATGACTGTCAAAACTAAACTAAACTTGACAGATCGACATGTAACTGTACACGTGTTCATATGATACTAGTATCATATTAAAAAAATTACGACACTAGCAGCGACATCTATTATATAGCTGACAACTTTTTGTTACACTTAGTATTGGTAAAATAAAAACAATACGATAATATCTTGATAAGAGAAATTATACCATATTTTTTTTTAATTTATTTTTTAGTCAAATAGCTAAAATTCTTTGTTATCGTATAGAATACTTGAAAGTTTCGAACATCTCTTGTCCAATCATATAAAAATCACTGACGATAGTAAAAGTTGATATCAATTGACATGATTTACTCATTACAGCTAGTTTAAGTATGGTATGGATATCAAGCGATACGAAATTTGAACATGCTATCCAAATTAGGATAGTTTGATCATGTGACATCTATTCGTGGAAATTTCATTGTTACAATTTCGCGTACTGCGTAAACCAAGGGTGTCTAACCTTTTTGTTTCCCTGGGCCGCATTGGAAGACGACATGGTGTTTTGGGCCACAAGTATATTACTATGTATAAATCCATATAATAAAATGAATGTGATATCTGGCATTGAAGTTGAGAAACTAAACCGTCAATATCTGATTCGATTGACGTGGTTGCAATTCTCAGGCAGTTCTCAAGGTGTTCATCCAACATGTTGGTTCTAGTATGTTTCATTCTTCACTTAAGCCACCAGATGACAAACAACAGAACAGTGTAGCTGGGCGAGCAACGCAAACGGAAAGAGAATTTACTACAGAAGGAGGGAGCTTTCTGTTCTGTTCCTGTTTCTATTGTGTCACTTGGCAGCAAACACACAAAACATTCCTCAGAAAAATGGACATGCTTCAGTAACTTTGAATATTTTTGGGCCGCATTGTTACTTGCCTTGGGCCAGATGCGGGCCGCGGGTTGGACAGTCTTGGCGTAAACGAAACCATAAACAAAATTTTCATTTAAGATTTTACTAAAGTCAATTTTGTGTGGGAAATCTCGTTTCGCTAGAAGCGCGATATTAAATCCATACTATGTTTTACTTGGTAATTAGTTTTTTGTTTCTTTCAATCAGTATGATCATTAGTTTTTTTTTTTTTTTAAATACGTATATTTAAAATATGTTAAATCTTTAGTGTGTCAACGTTATTAGTCAAGTTTTTGTTTACGTTTAAAACAAAAAAAATCCACCATATTGCACTCGTATAAAAACTTAAAAGTTTCATTAAAAGAATCATTTTTTTCTCTCTCTCCATATTTTAACTTTTGGACGTAATTAAAATAAGTTTTTTTCTTTATTGTGCTTTTATAAAACTGGTTTTTTGTTTTCAAGTGCGCTACGTGCTTCATATGAGATGTTTGTGTTAAGAATTCAAATTATATATTTCATGTTCAGGTCTGATAACTTGAAAACTGATAAGAATTAAAAAAAAAAAATTCCCCACAAAACAAAACAAAAAAAATACTAAAGAACCTGGTTATGAAATTTTTCTTTTTGATAAAAATTTAAAAGAAAATATAATTTTAAATAATATACAAAAAAAAAGAGTATAGAAGAAGAAAAGCCTATTATGTATAAATCTCTAAGAACAAAAAAAGAATATTACATAAGAATTTATGAAGAAAATCACGAATTTTCATTTTTCTTATTTTATAAATTAGAGAAATTTAAATAATGAAAGAAAACGAGTCAAGTAACATATTCGAAAGGTGATAAACAAGATATTTCTTAAATTTTGCGAAAAAATCTAGTTAAAACAGGAAATTTAGTAGATAAATATATTTGCAAATAAAAATAGTTTTTTATTTTCAAATTTTGAAGTCCAATATTTTTAATCCAGAGCCATTATACCCGTCACTGTAGGTAGAACTTCTCGTCTTCTTCTTCTTCTTCGAAAAATCGAGATATACCATTTTCATAAGTTTCTTTTGAATTTAAATTTACATCATTAAAGGAGTTTTTCAGAGACACTGAAAGAACGGTGGTAGTCTGATGTTGCAAAGTCATGACTGGTGGATGAATTAAAAGTTAAAATCCCAATTTTTGTTGGGTCATCAAAAATCTGTGTGGTCTACTGAGCGCCTATCATGATGTAATACAATACTTTTGCAATCTACCAATTCTGAATGCTTCTGTTTATTGGTTTGATTGTTTTCAATATTCGATTTCGATATGTTAAGATTCTGGGCAATCTTTCGTGTTGTTAAATCCTGATTAAATTCAATTTGTGATCCATCTCATAAGTTTTTTAAATATTGTCATTTGAATGGTATCTCTAGCTTGGTCATCTGACCTGTATTCATAGACGGGAAAAACAGTTCGATATTTTTCGCTGACTCTACTTTAATGGCGAAAAATAATTACCACATACTTTTTATAAAGTTACAAATTATTGTACAACGAATTTAAGTCTGGTTTTATTTTATTTTAATTTTGATTGAATTGTGTTTTTATAGTAAGGTAATGATATATTTTTTGTGCATGTTATATGCGATATTGTGGCATAGTAATGAACATGAATTTCCAAGGTGAATTTTAACTTCACCTGCTTTTCGAATAACAATGATTTCCGCGTTCACATTTAATTAATATGCGATTTTTACCACAATTTATAACATTTAAAAACATTGAAAATATTGTTTTTATATATTTCGTTTTTTTTTTAACATGTTTTGATTACAATCAAATCTGTTCATGGTTTTTATTCAGATTTCATATTAACGACTTTTGCTAAATATAAAAAAAGTTATATAAAAAAACTTGTTTTTATTTTTTTGTAATTAAATTAACGTTTAAAATAGAAACTTTTAGTATTATGGTTAGCGTTAATTAGAATAGACGTATAATTCTTGAATGCGTTTTAAGAAAAAAAAAAGTCGGAAGTGTGCTTTTGACCACACTGTAGAAGTGAAACAGAAGTTTTTTTTTTGGATACAGCGCCGAAGTGGTGGGAGATAGAACTATTGGGTCTTCGACGGGAATAATCCCCATAAAAACCTCCACAACTTTGCCGAACATTTCAATCGTATGTAAAAAGTTCAAAAATTTGTATCGTCTACTGCGCCAATACGGTGCTAGATGGAACTATTTGGTCTTCGACGGAAATAATCCTCATTATAACCTCCACAATATTGCCGAACATTGTAATCGTCTAGGACGTTCATATAATGAGATTTTTTGTAATGTGACGTTTCGTCACAGAATATAGTGACATAATTTTTGCTAATCGCCCCCATAGAAGTATTTCACTTTAAAAATTTCTATAAATTTTATTCTTTATTGAATGTTACTAGCCTTTTATATACAATATATAACAGAAAATATTCTGCATCAAAAAAATCTTCTAAATAATATCAATTAATTCGAAAATCATTCAAATGATTGCTTACACGACTTATCCATGAAATTCGTTAATTTTTATGGATATTACAATGTACTTATATATTATTGGGGATCTATAAAAAAGGAGAAACCTGAAAGGAAACCGATTCCAAGAAAACATTATAATTATCCGAAGTAACTTTCACTTTTGCCACATCAATTACAAACCTCTCCACCTATATATATTTTCGAATATTAAGAGAAAATTTATTCTCAGAAGTCTACTTAAGTTTGTTTCAAGGAAACTGTCAACACAATTTTTTTTACCCTTACATATTTCTATACAATATCTTTATATATGTCTGATAATAATACTGTTATGTCCTTCTATCAAGAATTCAAAGTTTATTCTTACATAATACGGAAATATAAGAAGTTTTCTCTTCCTCTATACAACAAGAAAAAAAGTTTTATATTTTCTTGTACTTTTTCTTCCTTTCTTTTTTATTAACAGCATTCTAATATCAGACATAAAAGCCCATTTTCATCGTCCATCTAATTCTTCAGCTTTATTATATAGGTTGTATGGTAAAATATTGAACCACACCATCTGTTTAAGAACATACATTCTGAGATTTATCTTAAAACGTTCCGATGTATAGAATTCCCTTTATTATACGTTTTTATATGAAAGGTTCAGCAGCAAAGCGAACCAAATCAGCATCAACTTTATCACGGTTTTCTTGTTTTCCTAATGTTGTCCAAGTTAAATCTAAAGCGTAATATTGAATGTCTATGTTTATGAATTCATACGTGTCAAGAATATCAAAAACAAGCCTACATCATGCTAGCGTGAGATAATTTACTGAAAGAATTTTATTTAAATACGGTTGCCGTTGACGGGCTGAAAGAGTAGCAATAAAGACAATCATATAAAGTCGTAAAAATGGCTGGACATTTTATGTGTGAAGTACTTAGTCGAATGTGGTAGACTCGTAGTATTTATAAATTAGCTACGTTGATGGCCGTGCTTTTGGGATCATTTGGCCCAGGGATATCAGATACAAGCACACATCGTACCTTTTTAAACGATGCACATGATGCAAGCACGATGTCTTGGCTTAAACGGTTCCATTCAGGAGTCAAATCTTTTTTTAAACCGGCCAAAGTTGTGTGTTTTTCTGTTGCAAGCCGCTGCTTTTAAAATTCCCCATATGAAATAATCCAACGGGTTTAGATCTGGTGAATACGGTTAATTTCGATGTTTGATTTTCCAATCAAATGAAGCACAACAATTGAATTTCGTTTAAGGTCCATTATACAAAAAATAAGAACGCGTCTTTTTATCAACAAATAATTTTAACTACTGTCAAACGATATGTCGAGCAACATTCATGTCAAATTTTAGTATTGCAAGATGTGCGATTTACATTTGACAATGATTTGAATTAGGCGGACACTTTCATTATCGGACCCGGTATATTCAGATGTGTTTCATAAAATTCAGGTTATGACAATTATGTATACTAATGAAATTATGATACTAAATGGTGTTGTTGGGGTGTAAAATTATATAGCTATTGATACTACGCAGTTAAAGTACATATGTAGATTACAAATAACTTTCTAAATATGAATTACTACGAAATTAAGTTTATTCCGTTTTGTCCCTTATCAAAGATTTGTTTGAAAAAACAACTTAATTTATTATTTAGTTTGTTTTTTTTTTTCTCTATTTTAACAAATAAACTATACGTTGGGGTTTAATTTTTGCCTTTTGATAAAAGCACTTGTTATACAACCTTATCATTGAAATTAAAAATATGTATATCAAAATTTATCTTATTAAAATAAACTTTTTTTATGGGTATTTTGTTTAAAAGTTCCGGTTTTATTTTAAACTTTATACATAATAAAATTTTTTCTAACAAAACAAAAACATATTTATTTATTTACAAGATTAGTTAATTAAATTGTTATATAAATGATAAAGGTAATAAATTGGCGCATTTATTTTAATTTTAATTTAAACTCTGTACGTCCTGAATAGTTTATTAAGATTTTGTTAAAAAAAAGTCCATTTTCTTCTTTTTATTTACTGTTTTCTGAAAAAAAAATGTACTGTAAATATTGGTCAAAATAAGGACGATTATCATACATTTTATATCTGTTTATTTTAAACAGAAGTCAGTGTTTTATTTGAGATATAGATGGCACAATCGAAGTATTTGAAGTGATCAGAAATTTCGTTTGATTTTTGAATCGTACCTGATTTCGGCTATTTTTGTTTTTTGTTATTATTTTTATTCTTTTAATACCAATTTTTTCGCAATTACTTCAAATGGGTGCAAAATATGTTTTAGTTTCACTATTTATTTAAAAACAAGAATTTCTAATATTTGTCAAATGTCAAAAAAACATAGTTGAGAGGTTGGCTGTGTTTTGGAGTAATTGTCAGTAGTATCAAAAAGCATGCAATATTGAGAATTTCCAACTTGGATTCTGATTTGGGCACGTCTGCAAGCGTCATCTCATTAATAGTATTTGTTAAAATGACTCTGTGTGATATAAAAATGCATGCATTTACAGTATTTTTTTTACAAATACTATAGAAAAGAAGGCGCGTAAGTTAAATAGTATACTTTTTGATAGTAGTCCAAACAAATTCAACAAAATACACACATTGTGTTAAAGAAAAATTATATTGTATTGTTTATGGTATTTAATACATTAAATTTTATTAAAAATTTAAATTGTAAATTTTGAAACTACAACAATTTCCAAAACGTGCAAATACTTCAACAAAGATTTAAGGATTGGTGGAACTTTACACCAGATACTTAATATTCACTTTAATTTTCTGAAAAACATACTGTTTTTATCCTATTGATTTCGTCTTCTTCTATTTCATACTGAAATTTTTATTTTCTTCCATGTTCATTGATTAATGAGCTTCCTATGATGGATGATCATTTTTCTTTTCGTTTTTCTTTTTTTTTCTTTTTCTTTTTCTTTTCTTTAGATCTTTACCATATTATTTTGTAATCTTCGATTATGATAACCACATTGAAAATGATTTTGATTGAGAACCATCACATTACTGATTGTCTTTTTTTTTTCTTTCTTTTCTTCAATCAATATCATCATCATAATATCGATATCCTTTCACTCCTTTATTACATAATATTAAATACAATGGAACTTAGCACAAGGACGATCAAAAATAGCAAAACACATTAATATAATTTTGTTAGAGTTCGATAATTGTCGAAATTATGACATTTTTGATTGCCAAAAATGATTGACTATCGATTTAGTATGTGCGTTGCTGTTGTTTTGTTCATCGGAATACTGAAAATATTGTTTTTTTTGTGTCAAAATAAGTAAAATGTGTGAAAAGGATTATAAAAAATATTATAAATCTTTTATATATTTTATTAAACCAATAAAAATATTAATTTATAGAATTTCAAGAAAATGTAAATTGATAATTTTAATGATTTCTTGGAAATAATATTATTATAACATTATATATTTTTAGGATATCAAATATCGGCATTCATCTTTATCTTTCCCTGTCACTAAAATGTCTTTATGCCAAGGTTTGTTCTAGTCTTCGAAATATCTCTACTGATTCTTGATTTACAACACCGCGGTAATTGATTTGTGATCGACTTTGACGTGATTTTCTCGGTTTTGCTTCAACTTTTCCATGCTATTCATGATTGTTGAGCTGTTTTCAGCGTTTTATGCATATATCTATCATCATCAATAACGGATGCGTTTTAATATTGATTCATCGTTATACTAAAGACACATTAGCAGCAATAATCCACATTATCTCGCGATTCTAGATTAAAATGTTAGAGATTATCGAATTTTAATCGAGAATCGAGAAATAATGTGCATAATTGCTGCTAATCTACCTTCAGTATTAGAAAGTATCTCTTCAGAGATATAAACACGATGTGCGTACTTTAAATTAACCAATCCGGAAACTTTTTGATCATAGTAATATTGTATGTTTTATATGCTTCATATTTTAATATTTTTGATGTTATGCTACTTGACGATTTTTTTGTTTTTGTTTTAAACTGAATTAGAATTGTTAAATGTATTCAAAATTATATATTCTTGATCCTGATACACTAAAGAAAACTTTCGGACATAATTCTATGTATTTAAAGGTTTCCCTTGTCTTAAAATCAAATTAATTTCATTCCAAAACATTTCTTTTGGTCATTAAATTCGTTTCATTTAATGTTTATTATATATTTTCATTCTCGACAGGTATACCAAATTATTTATCCTAACCTAAAATGTTATGTCATTTAATTTATTATATTCCAAATAGACCATAGACCTTTTAATTATATTTTCCTAGAGGACATTACCTCCACTTTATTACATACATCTATTTTTATATCCAGAAAATTGAAAATGTCAATATCAGTATCGTAACTTAAAATAATTTTGATGACAACTTCCAGGCGTCTTAAAGTTTTTGTTTTTATCATTTTATGAAATATTATGATAAAAATTTTGTCTTGTGTTCATTTTTTAGACATTTTCAATCTTATCTAGAACTTTTCTTTCTCTTCTGAAAAAAAAATTCTAATAATTATAGAAAATATTTAAAAAAAAAAAGAATATTTTGTTGCAAAGTTGCTTGAAAGCTTGCTTTTTTTTTCTGTTATTCAAACAAGCTAAAAGTAAGATAAGAGCTTTTTTTAAAAAAAATAATATCCTACACACAAATCATGCTTCCTTACACAAGACCATATTGCTTCCTTTCAATCGTAAGAAATATATCATATGCGAATTGAATTGGACGTCGTTCTACTGTACCAGGGTTGATTTGTTTTGGGGTTTGATGATGATTGTAGGCACATTGCTGAGCTTTCATGTTCCTTTTCAAAGAGCTTTTGAACTTTATGAAAAAAAAAAAAGAAAAACAAAAAATAGGGCGGCGAATACATTAAATAAAGTGGTTTCATTGAATATATGTATGCCTTTAGGTAATGGGTAAATGTTAATACGTTTGAATTTTCTCTCCTTATTCTTCTTGTCGATCATTTACCTCCTAAGAAATATTTTCTTTTTCCATTTTCTCGACGCCCATTCAATTTTGTTTGCTGATGACTTACACAAGGGAAAATGTTTGAAACTTTTATATTAAATATACAATCGGTCACAGGCTTTTGCGCTAACCAGTCGGTTGATCCTTTTTTTTTGTTTGTTCCTTAATAATCATGACGTGAACAATGAAATTAGTGTCCTTTGACCATTCAATCGAAACAGTTCAATAATATATGAAAGAAAAAAAAAAGGCTAAATGTTATAACAAAGTTTTTTCGTTTTTTCTTTTTCTGTTTATTGTAAAATTGGATAAAATTGGATAAAATTCGGTAATAAATTAAGTGCAAAAAAACATATATATTGTGAATTTATTGGAATTAATTTAGTGAAGTCTATTATTGTTGATCTATTCAGAAATGGTTATAATTAATTATTGACAATTATTTCGACATAAATTTACTATTTTAATTAACACGAAAATTTCATGTTTCGAAACAAATACTATAAAATCGTAGAAATTATTGCTAGAGCGGATTTGCATGTTTGGATATCGTTTATAAATTATCAATGAATTATTTAATAGTGTTTATATGACTATAAAAATGTTGGTTTTATTTTCGAAAAGGATTCGAAATTTATTATCAAATATTTTTTGAAGTTTTCTTTCGTGTTTTTTTGGTGCATAAAATACAGTATTTTATAAGATGTACAAAAGTTGAAAATAATTTCAAATTTTTCTTTCAAATTTAAGAAAATTTATAGAAAGTTGAAACTCATGTTCAGAACTATTATTGTTGAGTAGGATATATTTAAATAGTATGATTTTCAGACACTTTTAATCTCATCTATCTATTATAAAAAAAAAGTTTTCTCCGCAAATCATTTATAAATAAAATAAAATAAAATAAATACTTTTAGGCGAATTGTATGTATACTTTTAGGTGAATCCCTATTTAATATAAAATATGTTTTTTCCGCGTTTTTATAATTATAAATAATTAAAGTATGCATACTTTTAGGAAATACTTTTACAAATGAATAAATATAACTCTATAATTAAAAACGAAGAATAGAAAATTTAGAATCTTGAAAAATTGAAACGGAGAGAAAAGAAAAATAGAATCTTATTCTACCGCTAAAGGAAATAAAAACAAAAAACAAAAGAATAGTGTCTGACAAATTTTTTGGTTGTTGTTTATGCACACTTGGGCTGGTGAGCGTGGCGAGCAGTATCATATATTTAAATTCGATAAAATTTTTTATTATTTTTCTACATGGTTTTCCGTGACTTTCAATGATAATAAAATAATTAACGTGTACAGTGGAACAATTTCCATATTTTATTACAAAGTACACTTTTTAAATACAAAATTTATAATTTTTATTATTTTTATTTTGAAGGCTAGATAAATATTTCTATAAAACTTGAATTAATTTTAATATTTTTAAAAAGTAATAATTTAATTGTAGAATTTTTGAAATTTAATTTATACATGCGTATTTCAAATGAAAAATTACGAATTAATGCAAGAAATTATATGATTTAATGAATTAGTAATTAGATTTTGTAAAATCTGGAAGTATATCTTACTATTATTATCATTTCTTAGGAATAAATTATTTCTATTCTCGCTGGCAGCGTTTTTTTTTATTTTCATACTATTCCATCCATTAGGACTAGTTTTATTTCACTCAATAAAACCATTTCCAAATCACTATTTACTATAAAATAAAAATAAATCATGTGAAAAAAAACATTACTTTTCAAGTTATCTGAAATGAAACTGCTTAGATTAGATTAAATTAAGTTCTAGGACGTTCTTGTAATGCGACCTTTGAGATCTATTATAGTTGCCCTCTTTTCTTTAGTGCAGTAGTTTGATTAAATTTCCATTCTAAATCACCTCTTCCAGACCTATTTTTCTTAAGAATTTTACTAGTTGATTAAGAGATTGTATTTCATTTGGGAGGAAGCAGTATGCCTCCAGATGTTTGCTTCTTCTACGGAATAATGCTTCGCAGTAAGAAAGAATGTGTACTGCGGTTTCTTCGTCCCACTTGCGAAATATGCATCTTTTATCTAGTTTTTTGAGGTGTCTTTTAAGTCTACATTGTCCTTTTAGTATTCCCGTCAGTATTGAACTGTTTACTTTTATTTTATTTCATTATTATTATTTTATTTTATTTTTTTAATCGTATCAATTGAATTACGCGTGCTTATAAATTAAATTCAAGAAACCTTCATAACTGCTATTTAATTTTAATTATTTAAATTACATCTCTCAGCTATAACTGGTATTTAAATATTAGAGTAAAACTTGCAGACAACATGATTTTCTATTGCATGCATTTCAATAACGATTATTATCTTTTATTGAATTCTCTAAAATTCTATATTTTTCCTATTCAAAATATAATTTGTATCAAATTGAATCAATTTGATTAAAGGTCATTTATTCCAATAGAAATTAATAATTTAAAGCTTTTTTATTTAAACAAATTTCAATAACAAGCATATATTAAAAATTTTGTCAATTTAATTATTTAATTAAATATAATTATTTGTTATTGATTTACAAATGTTATATGTATGTAAAAAGTCTCGAATATTACAAAATAATTTCAAATTAATTTTTTCGACATGAAATGATTTTTAATACAATTTTTCAATGTTTTTACGTGGCCCATTAAATTCATTCAAACTAGTGAGATTAGAACTTTTGAAAAAACAACTTTGTATAACAAACAAATTTCTAATCAGTTAAATGTAAAAAAACGAAAGAAAAATCGCAATAAAATCCATTTTATATTTGCAAAAAAAAGGTAGTAGTTTAAACCTTTATCGCTAGACTAAACAATGTATATCCGAAAGGAAATCATTGCCATATAGTGTGATACTACTAAAACCCCATATTATTAGACTTTTATAAAACGAAAAGCAATTTTCTACAATTGATGAAAAATCTAGAAATTAGGTGCGGAACAATTTTTTTTCTTCTACTATTTTGATTTTAAGAAATGATATTGCTCCACTAGCATATAGGTATATATACCTATATAAAATCGTTCAACATTATAATCTATATTATATCCTAGTATCCTATATAGTTTTGTAAAGCTTTTTCTATCTTGTTATTTTTCATGTATACACCTATGTAGGGCGATTTAACAACCCTCCCTATATTATATATGTACATATATGTTTTTCTTAACAAATGAAAGTGATATATATACAAGAATGAAAGTGGACTTTTGGGTTAAAGAGCTATTATCATGATATTGAACATGAATCTTCTTACCCTCAATTTTGTTTTTCTTTCTTGTTATTACCAATTGAAATTAAGCCCATCTATTATTTTCAAACTCTATGTGTATATCCTTATATTGTTTCCGAAGTTTTTACTTAGCATGTTCCATTTAGCAT
Source organism: Xylophagus ater (assembly GCA_963422695.1). Lineage (NCBI taxonomy): Eukaryota > Metazoa > Arthropoda > Insecta > Diptera > Xylophagidae > Xylophagus > Xylophagus ater. The sequence continues at coordinate 9,984,320 of OY730478.1, forward strand.
ATTGTTTCTATATAATGTTTTGAATATACCTATCTAGTTAAAGATTGATAATTACCTTTATAAAAGTCTAGTTACTATTTATATTGTGTTTTTGTGGGTATAACCTTATAAATATTTAGGTTTATAGTTCAAAAATTGTTGCTGTTTTTGCAAAATTTTATTTAGAACAATTTCTAAGACATGTAATGGGTGTTCCAATAGGTCAAAAAACTTAAAATAATTAAAAGGTTGAACATTTTTTTGATTATTTCATTATAAACTATAAATGTAGGAATTATGTATGGAGTACAATCAATACCTTTTAAATAGTATCCACAGTTTTTTTTTTAGTATCTCAGAGTTTATTTGACGAAAACCTCAGTGGCAAATTGGCTTCCAGACCACAATAAAGCTAGCTATTCTTTCATTTACAGCGTTATCCTATTGAAAATACATATTGTCTATTATATCGACTAATTTACACTATTAAAAATAAGGATTGAGGTGTTTTGGTGGAACTAAAGTTCGACCAGTACAACGATCTTTAGACGTTTTTTTTAGTATTAAGAGAATCAGTTTCTCCGAATTGAATATGTGCAATTATTTGTAGTTTGGATTTATATTGTGTTTATTATATATATTATTACGGCGGTTAACCGGTGTGTGTTAACTTTGATGTGTGGTTATAAACCCCTATTAGGCTCCTATGTATATCCGTGAAGTCAGCCGTGGAAGGCTGAATTGCTAGGATGACCGAGTTGTAGGAGTATAGGTGCTTTAGTTTAGTTTAGGTTTTGAATAAATAATTAATACAAATAATTGGCATAAAGAATTGAAAGGTTATAGAATACTTGTTGTATTTTCAAATAACAGTTGTAATGTTTGAATAACGTTTAGAAAAGGCAAATTGAACTTATTAATAAATACAGTGGTGAATGATCAAGTTGGTTAAGACTTCGTTTCTAGAAGCTGATGAGGCTGTGGTTCAAAGCTGGAGCTCGGTTCTTTATGTATTTATTTTTCTTTGTCTACAGTTATAACATGGTATATGATTTCTTCCAAAAATCCAACTTTTCATATTTTATATTGCACGATTATGTTCATAATAAATGTTCATAATTTTTAGACATTGCTCAATCGTGAAGGCTCCATATTTAATTGCACATAATGTCAATTCGTAAATTCGAACCTTTGACATAGAAAAAACAAAACAAATCCTTTAGTTTCTATTGAAATACCCTTTTTAAAAACCTATTTTTTGAATTTAAAATAATTTAGTAAATTTTTGAATGATTTACTTCGAATTAATTCATATTTTCTTGTCTAAATAGTTTACAAAAAATATACATTTTTTTAATACTAATAAAACTAGCCCAAGGATGTATAATTTTAAGGTACTTTAAATCAAAATGCTATCCGATTTACCCTCATTTAAGTTTTTTTATGATTTCTATATTTGTTTTAAATAATAATTTTGTAAATGATTTTTAATTTGATTTCCTATTATTTTGTAAAATTAATTAGCTTCTTTATATTTACATTAAATAAAATGATAAGAGAATCGATTAAAATCAAATGAATATTATTGTCAAGGACTTTTCGGACTTGATGACTTAGATTTAGGATATCTGTTGACTTTATTATTATATTGAAATATGTATTTTTAGAATATGTACACGGAAAAATGTGTAATCAAATCGACGTCATTGTAAAGCAATTTCCTTAATTATTTTTATTGGAAAATTTTTGTTTTTCCAAAGTCAAGTTGTAATAATTATATAGATTCGAAATTATATAGTATGTTTTTTTTCATAAGCTTTTTTTTGTCTTAAATTCTAAAAAATTTCATAATGTTTTTACTTTGAAAGAAATGTTTTTTTCTTGCCTTTGAAATATTTCCCCAAAACATTATTATTGACTAAATTTTATGTTAATACGAATATAAAAGAAAATAGGAAAGCTATTAAAATATTGTATAACAATTCGATACAATATTTTGAAGGACATCAAATTCATTATCAAAAATTTTATTGATTCATTTCTTTCATTCCTTTTTATTGGAAGCAATTATTTCGACATATATTGTCATAAATAATTTAACATGAAAAGAAACCATTTTTTTTCCTATTTAATTAAAAAAAAAAGGAAAATAAATCTATGTTAAAATGTTGAATTTTATTTTCATTTAACTTAGGTAATCCAATAATGTTTCGGTAATATGAATTGTGTATTACAAAACGATTTGTTGATGAAATTTTCATCATTTTTCCGGTTTGTAAACTAAAAAATTAGTTTAAAAAATTTTGTTTTAATTTTGGTTTTACATAATTTTAATAAATCATATGAAAAAAGTGTAAAATTTTGCTAAAAGAAATCAAAATTAGTCCGAAGATTTTGTAAACAAATTATTATGTTTTCCATATATTTAGTAATAATTATTAATTAGTTTCAATAGAAAAATAAGTATCATGTTTGATACCTCGTCAGTTACTGACAACTAGGGCATGGTTTGAACAAGCAATTACTTGAGTAAACAGAATTAATCCAATATTTTGAGTATTCAACGCCAAAATATTTAATTCTTTCATTTAAGAGAAACAAAGCAGAATAAATTTGGAAAGAGAAAATTAGATGCGATCTTCCCAATATCTTCTTTGAAAATGACAGAAACAAAATATGAATGAAGTAACCTATAAATCAAATATATTCTATTTTACATCATGATTCCTATAAGATAATTGTAGCAAGCGAGAGCATTAATAGTCTTATAATAATCTTATGGATTTTGGACTAAAGAAAGAATGAAACAAAGAAAGCAATCGAAATTTTTTTTAATTCAATGTTTGTAAACAAAAACCACGCGTTTCTTTATACTTTTAGGCGCTAAAATGAGTAGAAGACATTTTTTGTTATGCATATTACAAATATTTTAAGTGTTAGTTCCTGTATGAATAGGCATTCTTATTATTTACATAAGTGTTAGAATTGTTTATTAAAGCTAGATTTACTTTTATGCTCTTTTGGACTAACTTAATGTAATCTGAAAAAATGGTAGATAGCTAAAGAGAAGCATATGTATTTTCAAGAGAATGTTTTATTTATTACGCTTTTCCCTTTTCTTTCATATAATAATTTACTTCTCTTCGTAATCAGTTATTTGTATTTGATTTCTGGCTTTTAACATAGGAAGGAGTTATTTATTTTAAAGCCTCAATTACTCGAATGTAATTAATCAAACCATGCCCTACTGACAACACGGGTCCTAAGCCAACGGGGCTCTGTTAATTTACCAATTTATTCACTTTAAATATTATTTAAACAATATAAATAACTGTTTAGTCATTATTGTGCGCCTAAAACAAAACTCGCACAGTATTATTAATTAAAAGGTTCAGTGGAGTTGTTATATAGTATTTGGTATCAGAGTATCTTAATTCTAAATTTTAAATTGATTACAGTCTGTATAGCTACAAAAATATTTGATGTCTTAGCTTTAATAAGTGTATTTAATCATTTTAACCATTCGCAAAAGAAATTTCTCTAATTGAATAAATTCAATGAATTTTTGCGTTTATGAATTATATTACTAAGTACATACCGTGTACATATGTATGTAAAATTTGATATGTATTTTGGTATTAAAGTTAATTGCGGTGAATTTCGGTTTGAATCTTTGAAATATGTCGCCATCATTTTCTGCGTGAACATTTCTAATTAGTTGGAAAATATTACTACTCATATCATGAATATGAATTGTATATATTTCATGTAGAAGTTACATTCTATGCTTATTTGGCTTGAATTTCATTTTAATGTTAATAATATGAAAATCCATCATATTACAGTACTACACATATACATTTGATATAATTTATTTTTAGGAATTTTGTGATTAAATTCTTGGTTTTAATGAGGTATACTTTTTTTTCTGGTATGTGGAAAAAGATACATTATCTTTAATATAAATTTTCTATTTTAATTCAGTTACATTTGATAATTTTCGAAAAGAGAAGTTTGTTTATTCAGAATAATATAATCGTAATTTGCTTTAAGGAATTTTATAAAATAATTCCGACACGAATTTACAATTAAAAATAAAACTAATTTTAGTGTATGTTGTGCAATTATTCAAATAAATTGTCATAAAAGATAACAATATTGTTATAAATGTTTTATTAGTAAATGTTTAAATGTAAATACGACAAATATCGATTCTTATATTTAGCTTGAAATTAAATTTATTGAAACTTTAACATATTAAAAGAAGATTTTATGGGAAATAAGATTTACCCACTTATTCATTGTGTCACAGTTTTGTTGTCATAATAATGATAATAATATTATGACTGAAGTTATGACTGCTGCGAAAATTCGTATCCTAGCGAACGGATCATAATTATGGCTAAAATATGAATTTATAACAGTTTAAACTGTTATAATTCGAGCGAGTTGTCATGTTTATTTGTTAAATACTCTCAAAAATGTTTGTATGGGTTTGAAATTTTTCTATAGGTGTAAAATTATTTATATGTTTAAAAAATGGTGGAAATTATTTCATATTTATTAATTGAATCACTCAGAGAACGCATATGAACGTCCGTTGTGATGAAAATATTTTTTTATGACAGTTATTAGTTATGACGGGTCAGAATGTCACAAACTCTTCACAAAAAAAAGTTATGACAGTGACGTTATGTTATGACAGTCAGAATTTGTTATGACTGCGCTTAGAGGAGTTAGTCTTAATAAAAATTGTCATTAAATATTTTGTAGGCGTTTGTATGCAAATTTATAATTATTTATTATTATGATTATATACGAATGTATTAAAAAAAATATATAAAGACCTATGGTCGTGCAGCTATTATAGGACTTGAAAAATTTGTTAATATTACTTATAAATGCTTATATAGTAACTAACTTAAAACGAATAGAATTAAACGGAGTTGAACTACAAAGTTTGTAATTGTAAAAAGAATGAGGGATAGACTGTATTTACAATTGTAAAAGTATTTTATGATTCCTTCTCTAAATCTTATCAGTTAAATTCAATAAAATCCAATTTATTTTTGTATAAAAAAAATTCAAAGTAGAAAAATTTTTGCTATTTTTCCTCATAGGATTTTTTTCAGTAATAGTTTAGCCACTAAAGCACTTTTTTTTCTTTAAAACTGGTTTAAATATAATACTTCAAACTTCTTTAGTTGATTTTTTTTTAGGTAGGTACTTGACGAACTTCTTTTTTTTTTCAAGTTAAATTTCGATATAAAAACTTGTCTATGCAAACATTTTAATATCTTTAGTCGCTCATAAAAACTTGATATTTTTACCATATGAAATTTATGAGTACCTAATAACTAATTTTTGCATTATCATGTTTTATTAGTTAAATCTAGCTTTTTTTTTTATTTCTTATACAAAAAATACGTATATAAAATTAATAGAATTATTTCAATATACGTTAATTTAATAAAAAATTTGTTTTTATCCTTTGTTTTGTTTAAATCTGATGTAATAATTAAAATGAATTGCAAAAATACTTAATTCTAATGGAAAAATTCGATAAAAATTTAATTATTATTTCAGTAAGTGTTCGAATTAGTGCATAATTTTAGGATGAAATTTTCTTTGAAAAAACTGTTATTTTCTGTTTATCTTAAAATTTAAATAATAACAATTAAATTAGAAAAGTTTATTAAAGCTATATTTGAATAAATTTCGTTTTTGTATAGAAAATAAATTCTTCTAAAGAAGACAATCACTAAAAGTATTTAAAAAGCTAAAAAATTGTCATATAAATTTGGATAAACTTTTATTCAAAAAAAAGACATAGATTTATACAAAGATTTAATTTCATGTGGTTTATCCTTTTATTTTAACGTTCAGTTGTTAGTTTTGTGAATGTTTTCCAAAAACAGTTGACAAGTGAATAATTGCATTTAAACAACAGAAAACTATATATTTCTCGTGAGGATAGAATGCTATTTGTAGACTTCAATATAGACAGAGACACTGTACATAGTTAAATGCTGTTAAATTGTGCGAAAATATTATGTTGGAAATACCAACTAGAATATCATCAATTTTAGCAAAAATAATTGAAAATAGTAGTTTTTCTATTCCTATTCTTGTTTTTTTTATTATTGTTAGTGATTATTATAACCATAGTTGGTATAATTATCGGAATGGGAATTGTCGTTGGTACATGTATGCCAGATGCCGAAGTAGAACCGCAATACTATCAACCACATCGAAGAAGAATTTATGGTAAGTTTTAAAACAAATATAGTCCGTTCTGCAATTATATATTCCGAATACATTTTCTATATTTATTTTTCGCGGATTACTACAAGTATATTTTGCATATTTTTAAATTTATATCTGAAGGTTATATATGGAAAAATGGAGCTATGTATATCATTTTGATTGTAGTCTTTACGTAGCAACTAAATTTATTATCCCAAAAGATATAGTTTCATTGTGATGATTAAGTCCAGCATAAACGTGCTTGGTCTATGAGTTTTCTAGGTATGAAATTCAAGATACAGAGGAGATAGGAGCAAAATAAATTTCTTTCGATGCCAGAAAAAAAAATCAAGTCTACAAGCGTCCTTGTAAAGATTAGTGCCGACGTATTTTCGATGTTGATGTTTGTTTCCTTGGTACTGAAATTTTCAGAAAAATGTCCTGTGTGTGTCCTTCAATTTGAAAAAGCTTTTATGAAAATTAGTTTTAAATTATTGTAATGAAGGAAAGAAACATAACTTGTAATTATGGTAAATTGATTCCATCATATTACTTTTTCTAATTTTTGTTTTTAAACTAATTTTAACTTATTTCATTTAAATTTAAATTTTACTATAAAATACCACAAAAATTCATTCGATTTAGATATTGAAAATTATAGATTCTTCTTTTTAAAATATAATTTAATATTTTTTAACATTATTTGAACCAAGAATCAAAGCACCGTGAACAACATCTGCCACTCAACTTGAAATTTTAAGCACATTATAATACTGTAGAAAATCTTCATATGAGTTCATGGTGGGTCTTTGGTTTTTGTATATGTCCATTATTTTACTATAGTCTATTTCTATTTCTATGTAAGCATTTCCTAGTTATACTCAAAAGCTTTAGGTTCACACTTTTAAGCTTGTATACGAAATTTCTATTTAAACATTAAAAGTTTGTAACATTTTCCATATTTCCTTTTCAAGTATAGTACGTATATACAACCAGGACTCCCCATATCTGTTCTTCTGACACGTATAATAACTAAAGTTTAAATTGCAATATAACAATTCGATATATCTATAAAGAAATATGTAAATTTTTTGTCTATATCGAATGTTCAAGAGTTGGGTTATATCCATTTCAAATGTTTGGTATTTAGAATTTCCACAAAACGGCGGGATGGGAGAAAACGAGATTTTGGTTTTGTACGATGGCCACTAATATAATCTCTAAACTAGAAAGGATTGAGACGTTTTAATATTTCGAAACATTGTAAATTTATTCATGAAACAAAAATTTTCTATTTAAATTCATTTTATTCTCTTTAATTTAAACTTTGTTAAAGAAATGATGTAGTATATTTTCTTTTTTTTTTTTATAATAGAATTTTCGAATATTAGTATTTTCTGTCTGTCTTCGAACTATGAAAAGTTTTGTTGAGAATTTCAAATTTGTAACAGACAAAAATACAAAATTTGGATGATCTTTGTCTGTCCTATTTTGGTGGTGTTAGAAGTATATAAAAAAAAATTCTTTCGTTTTTGTTAAGGACATATTCCTTTGATATATAATATGAATGTGTCAGCTGTGATAGAATGATAAAAAAGAAATCACGTAAAGGATTCTTGGGATAATAAGAGAAGCTTAAATGTCTTATAATGTTTTTTTTTTTTTGTTTAACATGAAACATGTTTAAGTAGTTGTCTTGAATTTCGATGGACACTTTTTTAGTAAGATATTATTTTTGTATTATTTTAAATTTAAGAAAGAAAAGAAAGTTGTATATAATTTGAATATTGTTTGACTTGACTTGTTGGACTTTTAAAGTATATATCAATTATCCTGTCTCGTATTTTAATGAAAACATATTGTAATGGTAATTAAGATGTCTAGCTGTCTTTTAGTATTTACTAGACAAGCAATTTTTCAATTTGAAAATGAGAAATTGGGAAGTATTTCTCGAGGACTTTTTTTACTTCTGAGACCATATAAACTTCACACGTATAAATTTCTAATAGAATTGATAGCATTTTAGAATTGCAAACTCTTATATGTAATATCCGAAATAGATTTCAAACGTGTTTGGAATACGGATATAAATCGATCGCAAGATTTTCCAAGATCAACTTATAATGGGATTGAAATTACCTATATATAAACCCAGCTCGAAAAATCGAGAAAATAAATAAAATCAATTTTCTTATATCATTTTAATATACTTAAAATTTAATTTAATATTAGAAGGTTTTCATTTCATTAATTAGTTTTTACGAAAATGAAAATTTCCATTTAATACAAAGACAAAGATTTTCTGCGCCGATAATGAACAAAATTAAAATTACACTTCCTAACCAAGTTTCCTTAGCAAAATTACTGTTGCTTTTGTTTATCCTTTCTTAAATTTTTCCTTTTTTTAAGGAAAATCCCAATTAGTAGACTTACAAACTTTTTGATTTTCTCCGAAATATATTTAACACGCGATTTTTTTCTTTCTTCGTAATTCTAGAATAAGTCATTTCATCCAACAGAACGTATACAGAAACTTATCTATATATAAAACATAGGACCAAATGGTCAATTTAAAATATTCAAGAAAATGGAAAAGTAAAATTCCCAGTACAACAAATGTCACGGTCACAATTAATTTATTCATGACATCATAATTTTTCTCTATATAGTACATTATAATCTACAAAAGCATTTCCCGAGTTGAATGGCATGGTTTCGGTAGCTTATTTTAAGTGTCTCTAGGTCATTACTTTAGTCCTTGTACGTTTTTCTTTTTTTCATTTTCTTTATCGAATTATTTATTTAAGTAAATTTAATGACGTTGAAACGTTATAATAACATAAAAATGTTCGGGTTTGATTCTATATCATAAAAGTTTTTATATAATAGGGTTAAAACCTTCAAGAAAAACTGGGAAAAAATCATATAATTATATAATAACAACGATCGCGTCATCAAATTTCTTGTCGATCGATATTTGATTAAGTTCATGACAACTTTTACGGGTGGTATATATTTGGTTTCATTAATATTTTAAGCGTAAATATAAAAGCCTTCTAGAGTTTAATCATGCTTTTTTTTTTTTTTGCTTTATAAGCATATAACGTGAATATTAAGATAATAAATTACCTTCAAGTTATCAAACATAGTATCTCATTACTCTTACCTAAAAATATAAAAATATTCAAAAAACATGTCCAACACACTACATGAGAATAACCTTAAAGTTTGGATTAAAATTTAAACCTGTATCATAATTTTCAAGTAAATCGTTGAGTGTGTGTTTATATTATTTTTCTGACCATTTCCATCCTTAGGTTTATAATAAAAGAAAAATATATATGTATAAATTTTTTAAGGCCCTTTTATCATGGAAAAATCCCTTGAAAATCTTTATATATATTAACATGTTCACATTTTCTAAAGAATAAGATAAAAATCCTTCATCAGAGGTATGTAGGGTACACTGTTTTTCGTTGGGATAAGAAAAGGTTTTCTTGGGAAAAAGAAAACAAAAAATGACAACATAAATTAGCTAAGGAGAATAATATCAACTAGGACTATATACAGGGTGTTTTGAATGAAATTGTTATAGTTTTGTATGGATACTTTTGTGTATTTGATAGTGGTGTAGTTTGGTGATCTTAATTCAATGATTTTGATCACCATCCCATTTTTTCCTGTGAAGATATTTGAAAGGAAAAGTCGACATTTAAAAGTTCATATCAATTCAGGATCTTCGAACACCCTCTATATATACTATATATTTTGTTGTTAAAGAAACTCACAAAAATTCCCAAGGAAAATTGTTTATAATATTAATAATTTTTTGAATTTTTTAAATGTTTTTTAATTATTGTATATTAAAAAATATTTTATGAGAAATTTTGTACATCAAAAATCTTATTAAATATTTATTAATTTGTTTGGAATTTCTGTTGAAAGATTTAGAAAACATTTATGGGCTGTGTTTGAAGAAGTCAATGTCAATTCTAATTATAGAAATTTTTTCCAAAAAAATTAAAAACTATAACATTAAATATTTACTTTATTGGATTTTTCATATCTAAGTACGTGTAGACTTAAAAATTCAATAAGTTTCTTCAATTAGTTACAAATGTGTGAGTTAGTAAGGCTAAATTTTCTCATGAATTTTAAATGTTATTAACTCTTGTTACTTCGTATTTCTATTTTAGAGTTAATACAAATTTTTATTAAACTTTTTATGTAAGTTATATAAAACACCTTTCATATGGTATGCGATTGGAATACCAATCGTTTATAAAATTCTTAAGAACTCTCTAAGGAAACTCTTAGTTTGAGGCTATATTTTTTGACTTAAAATCAGGTGCCTTTTGAATATGTCGATAAATGTCAAGACAATTGACATTTTTGCATAATAAATACATATAACATAAAAATGGTATTTTTAAATATCGTTTTTATTTTGAAGTAACTAAAACGTTTTAATATTTCTTCAAAATTTTAGGTGTTTCACTGTGTTTTCGTTGTTAATTTTGGATTTTTTTTTTGAAATTTTATAATGAATAGCATATAAAAATCATATTTACTATAAGCTTTTATACCAGTACAACTGACAATATTTTTAAAGAAAAAGGAAGTTTAAAAAATGTTTGTACCTAGCTGGGCTTGATCCCTAGACCTCTTCTAGTCATTGAAATTAACTGGTACAGCTTATAGCTGGTCAATAAATAATACTTATCTGAATATATAATTCAGAATGAGAACAGTGAGGTTCTACTGTATTTATTTATCTGTCTGAAATTAATATTCAAAATGAGTTCATTCATTCTTTATTAAGTTTTTAAAGAAAGATAAAAGATACCATAAAAAATAAACAGTAATTAATTAAAAAGTCGTGTTAAAATTTATCATGATTAAAATACATTCTAATGTGATAATTAATATTAAATATTTTCAAGGTTTACAGAAAAAAAAATTTAATAATAATAATATTCCAAATTGAACTACTAACCAAAAATAAAAATAATAAACCAGGTGACAATTATTTTGATTGAATACACCACGTTTATTTAAGCTTTTCCGAATTCAATTTGCATAAATAATTAGCTAAGACCAAAGTCACTAATATACCCTATATAAAGGGTTAGTGCCACGGGTACCTAATCAGTAAATCTGTACGTAATGTGTACTTACTCACATTCAAAATTGTCAGTGCCTACTTTCAACAGTGACCTAAAAATTACAATCACCTAAGCCACGCAATAATGTGAATAATGCGGGAAACAGGATGATGACGGATTCAGGGTTTTGGGTTTTCAGATTGTGTTAAAAATAGTCCGTCGTGGATCCGTCACGTTCTTTCTGTGTAGTCTAATTGAAAAAATATACATTTAAAAATTTTAATGCGTCATGAATCCGTCATGGATCCGTCATTCTGTTTGGGCCTTAAGTGTTTTGGATCATTCGGAAAAGTTTCGCCTTTCTGGATAATCCAAATTTTGTCTCAAGTGGCACAAAGGATATGAAATAGGTCCGAAAGAGTTCTACTATTTTTTAAAATCTAAACTTATAAAAAACAAGATGATTTCTTTTAATGCGGCATATTTGCTTGTCATCTCTTTTCTTATAATATGTCTGAAATTTAGATATGTATGTCCAGGCGCTGAGAATATACTCTAATTTTGTTTCCTATTAAATTGTATGAATATTTTGTATCCTTTATTTTTTCTCGAAAAATGGAATACATTTGCTGCAGGTGCTTATCTTTTTGATATAACCTAGAAAGCGTCTTAAACTGATTGCATATTGTAGTAAATTATCGATAACTTTGGGCACATATTTCGAGCTTTAAGTTTGTATGAATTAGGCACCTGTGGCACTAAGCTCTTTCTATAAACTGAATGCTAATTCAATGTTATTTTTTCTTATAAATTTGTAACGTATGTATTTTTTTCGGGGTACTTAAAATGTATGTTGTGTACAAACATAATGTATTCATTTTGATTAGCAGGAAAAAAAATTATTGATATATTGATTGATTGATAATTATTTTAATTTATTATTTTTATTTTTTCTTTTTATTTTCAGGAATCAAATGCCCAGTTTGCAGCAAATTCGTTTTACCAGATGACATCGAATGTCATTTAGTTATGTGCCTAACAAAACCTCGTTTATCGTATAACGGTGAGTTATTTATGTTCTATATTAAATTTATATTAATTAAATATTTAATTACGAACAAATGAATTCAATTTTATATTTATTTTAAATACAAAATATTGTTGTTTAAATATTTTCTTATAAACTTAGAGTAAAATCGATTTTCATGCACAGGGTGAACAAATAATGGAGTTGTAATAAATACAGTATAAGCTACAATCTTTTTGATATGATATGAGCGACTTTTTATATGGGTGAAAATATACTTTAATTTTATTCATATAGAGATGTGAAAATTTAACTAAACAGTAATGAAAATTGCTTTCTTCCTCATCAAAATGTTTAATTAATTATTAATTGTATATTATTCTTAAGCTTAACCAGTCCCGGTCGTTTTATATTGAGTCATATTTCTTATTATAAGTGACCTTTTTTTATAAGCTACTTTTTTGTCGAAAATTGTCTTAGGTTGAGTCGCTAATATAACGAGAATTTACTATATATTTAGAAATTATCATTTATTCGTGCAAATTTATGTTTCTCTCTCAATTTTTGGGTAAATTGAATGAAGTTCAACACTATTGACAATTTCTACGATTAAATTTTCTTCCTTTCACACTAAAAAAAAAAAGGTTTAATTTAAATTGAGTTTTCCTCAAACTGTTTCCATCATGAAAATCCTATTCGAATTGAATGAAAATTTTCTAGCTATAGTTTTTCAAACGATTAAACATGTTCAATTCAAGTTAATTACAATTTTTTATTTTCAAAAAAGGTTCAATAAAATTGTATAAATGTTTTCTTTTGAAATTCTTCAAAAATCTTTAATTGGGTTGTGTTCATTGCCAATAATTGAATTTCTAGTTATTAACAAATTTTCCAAACAACAAATACTCAAATTCCGGTGTAAATTACGGCGTATTTACATAAATATAGTATTTTACACAGTAAATGAAGATTTCATTCATATAATAATAGGAAAAGTAATAATGTTTCGAAGAAAAAAAGTCCCAAGTATCAAAAGTAAATCTTTTGAAACAATGACAGAACTCTTCTTTGCAACAAAAAATTTAATACTAATATATCATTTCTTCACATATCATAAATTTATCGACATTTCCTTTCATAACTATGAAAAGAGAGATAAGACTCTTAGGTTGATAGTATAGTAATCATAGTAATCCTGAAAATTCATTCTAGAAAATCTTAGATATTTTGAATGATGATAAATAATGTTAATGTTATTATAAACGGATGATGTTTTCTATGGAGATGTGAAACCACATCAAACGGTAGATTAATTTCAATACAAAAGTTTTAATTAAAAACCTAATCCAAAATAATTTACTCTTGACAACATTTCCATGACATTGTCGTCGTTCGTCGTCGTCTATCTATTAATCTTTTCAACTCCTAAAAATTCTATACTACAATCTTTGAAGAATGAGCAATTTTCCGAGTCGAAAATTATTATCGTTATTAAAATAATGTCATATTACAGTAGCGCACAGAAATATGATGAGTTTCCAAAATATTGAAAAATTCTAGATCGATTTCATTTAGTGCTGCTGTTTCATGATCGAAGTGTGTTCAGTTGGGAATCATGGAAGAAGAGATTATGATGAATCTAGGAGTGGAATCGTCTACCTCGATCGAAATCGTATCGAAAAGGAATTGTCTTACATTTTCGATTCGATTTGATCTTAACCGAATTATACGATTTTACTTCTGATGGGTTAACTTGAAACAATCGAGAAAGTGTATTTGATTGAGTTAGAATTAGGACATTGCAACGAGAGATGGTTTATGTTGCGGGATTTCATAAATAGAAGAAAATATGGCATTGTTTATCTTGTGTATTTCTTTTTACTCGATATGCTATGCTATGAATTCTTGTAATTCTATATTCTATATTTCGCATATATTTTTGAGTCTGATTTCCATGACATTACCATTTGCCTTGCAAACCCAATTCAGTAGCTTTGGATTACTAACTGAAGTCTAACTCAACCCTAACTTGAAAATATGAATATAACTCTTTTCAAATAATGACTCTGTTAATTACATACATTTTTAATGATTGTAATTATGATGAAAATTTAAAAAGATTTTCATAAAACTTTTGATAAATTCGGGAAACTTTCGATGTATTTTTTATTTTTTTATGTTTTCCCAAGAAAATATGAAATATGTTTAAAATGGATTTTATGCATATTATATTATTATGTACATTAAGAAAAGATTACAACTTAAACTTTTTCAACAAATAATGTTTCTAGAAACTAAAAAAAAAATTTCCTTTTAAATTAATTATATTTAAATTAGACTAATTAATAAAGTTTTACAAAATATCTGATATTTATTTAATGAGAAAAACAGTACGTAGAAGAAAGTTTCTGATAGAAAAATAAACATATTATAATATCAAAGTTCAAATAAATACATATGCTGGAGCAATATTTAAAAGAATTCTTCCGGCAAACAAGTTTATCTAATATAATAGAAAGTTTGTGTAATTTCTTAATTGAGAATCCGTTCAGTGTAAAATAATATCAACATTTTATTTATTTAGTACCAAATGCCTCTGTTACATAGAGTTTCCAAACTAAGTCGAAACTGGATGGAAATGCATGTACTATATACGCTAGTCGAGGTTAAATTGAGTTGACTGAATTGGCTGAGTTTTGGTGGCTATATAAAAAATTTGAATTTTCTGTGTCCTCGACTACAATTGGCATCGATATTTCAACTCAACTTCGACTCGATCTTTATACAATATATTGTTCATATAATTTTTGAATTTAGTTAACTTTCTTCTAGGATAACATATCGCAAAAATACTGAAAAAACGAAATATACTTGTTTTTTGTAACCCCACGAATCCATTGGACTTATTCCAATTTTGAGAGTCTCCATAAGACTTTTTTCCTGTCCGACTGAAAATATGTCCAATTTTTAGAGTCTCCACAAGACTTTTTTTCAGTCCGACTGAAAATAAGTCTTGAAAAAAGTCTAATGGAGTTGCCTGATAAGGGAAGCATTTTGTTGGGGGGTCTACTCGTAAATTGAAATGAAAAAAAAATTGAATTTGCTCCACTTTCATAGTCACATCCAAAGTTTGTTGTTCAATCAAAAATAAACATTTTTACATCCTATTGGAAAGGGATTCATCTACACATGATAATAATACGCAGTTCTGGCTAAAGTTTGTGAATTATCGAATAAAGTTGTATCAACTTTTTTTTGTGGCATAAGAGACTAACAGAAAAATTTACAAACTTTAGTTGTGAATCCAAAAGTTGTAATAACAACGTATACGTAAATACGAAAGACGTAATATGAAGTTCAAATTCTTTCTTCATACTTCTTAAGATTTTCAGTACATTTTCTATATGATATGTGCTAGTTTCTTTGAAGATCGATTTTATATGGATATATTTTTGCAATTATACTCAGTGAATTTTGTATTGCATAACAAGAACTTGTTGTACAATAATCGTGAATTGGAGTAATAGAATAAACTGTCTAAAATGGCAGGTGAAATTATCTAACCATTTGGACTTACTTTTATTACCTTTCCATATTTTAAACAGATACTTTTAGAAGTAACATGGCACATGTTATCGTAAAAGTACTCCAATAGGTTATTAGGTTTACTTCTCCTTAAAACGAAACCAACCAAATTTAAACATAATAGGTCTGCTTTATTTGCCACTTGCTCTGGGGTAGAGCAAATTTTTACATTGAAAACAAAAACAACAAAAGTGCAAATCCTACACTACTTTCAGACCAGGGGCAGCTCTCACACCGAAATTAGTTCAGTTTTCTACCATAAAAAGTGTATTAGCTAAAAATTTCCCATTTAATTACAATATGGTTGCTAAGCAGCGCTACAAACTTTTGAATTAAGGCTTTTTCCTACTCCTGCTCGTTTTATTTGCCACTTACCCTGCTCCGGTGTAGGGTATGGCAAATAAAACAGACCTAATATGTATTGTAGGTTTTCTAAAATCTAATTCATTTTATATTCAATAGCATATAGTATTAGACAAAGTTTACTCAGGGTTTTGAACCGAAATGTATTTCGTTCCGGTTTGGAGTTACGTTCCCAAATTTTTTTCCTTCGGGGTTTTTTTTCGGTTTTCTTTTCTTTTTCGCCTCGGTTACGTTACGTCTCGTAACAGGTGAATTATCGTTTTTTTTCAAAAAAATTTGTTATCCTTATTTTGTCTTATAAGTTCCTAATATTCTAGTTTAAAGAATTAATGCTACAAATTTTTTACTGCCGATGCCGAAATGAACTTTGACATTGCTTGGAGATTTATTGCCTTACAGATATAACATATTAGGTCTGTTTTATTTGCCATACCCTACCCCGGAGCTGAGTAAGTGGCAAATAAAACGAGTAGGATAAAGCTTTAATTTAAATGTTTGTAGCACTGCTTAGCAACCATATTGTAATTAAATGAGAAAGTTTTAGCTAATACACTTTTTATGGTAGAAAACTGAACTAATTCGGGTGCAATAGTTTACACCTGCTCTGAAAGTATTGTAGGATTTGGTCTTTTGTTGTTTTTGTTTTCAATGTAAAAATTTGCTCTACCCCAGAGCAAGTGGCAAATAAAACAGACATATTGTATGGAAAGGCGATCAATTCCGGTTCTCGCTTCGGTTCGGTTTCTAAGCTCTGTGATTGTACTATTTAAATTCTTTCAAAATATGATTAAATTAAAGTGTTTGAAATTAATTTTGGTTTTTTCTTTTTTTCTTTACAGAGGATGTATTAACGGACGCTAAGGGTGAATGTGTTATATGTTTAGAAGAATTAAATCCTGGTGATGTAATAGCTCGATTACCATGTTTATGTATTTATCACAAAGGGTAAAATTAGGATGAATTTGAATTTGTATTCGCAAAGAAATTAATAAATATCTAAAATTTCTTCTCTCATTCATATATAGATGTATAGACAGATGGTTTGAAGTGAATCGTTGCTGTCCAGAACATCCTGGTGACTAGTAGCTGGCGCTCCATACATCGATTATTACTATTATTATTAAATTAGAATTAAAAAAAGAATTAAAATAACAACAATAAAAAAAAAACATAACTATTATATATTTTACATTATTATGAAAATTTTTACTTTAAAAAAAAAAAAAAAAAACAACAATGAACTTTATTTATAATTTTATTGATTTCGTTTGATTGTTTTTTCTTTTCTTTTTTTTTTGCAAATAAATATTAAACAAAACAAATGAAAAATAATATTAATATTAAAAAAAAAAAAAAAAAAACTACAAATAAAAATAATTCTCATCAATAATTAATAATTAATAAAAACAATTACTCTTCAATTTGCCAGAAAAAAATAAAAATAAGCATTTTGTTTTCTGTTTTTTTAAATTCATTTTGTTTTTAATCTTAATTTTTTTAAAAATTTTTTTGTTTTGTGGAATTAAAATAAAAAGAAAAAGGAAACCAGGACTCTAAAATAACGTTATTTTATTTAAGAGTTTTAAGAGTTGTGTAAATAAGAATTAAACAATATTGATTTATTGAATATCGAAAAAGATATTTTGAAATATTCAATAATGAAAACGAAATAACGAAACGAAATAACGTTAAAGATCCAAGAAAAATGTTTCGTTTACTAGAAAATTGGTATTAGGGAGCCCTGGCAAAAATGATAATAATTTGAAAAAAAGAAAATCCAAGAAATTAAATATTAAAAATATATAATTAATTATAAAATTAAAAAAAAAGAAAAAGTTAAATGAAAAAGAAATGATATAAAATGAAAAACAAAAAACCCATCGAAATTATATTAAAAATGGTGGCTAAAAAATTATGGAAATTAATATCCAATTTTAAATTTTTCTTTAAAATATTCATTAACAAACATATTTAATTAATTATAATAATTGTTCTTGTTGAACTGTATTTTTGTTATTTTCATTGTTTAGTAGATACTCGCCTCGATTTTCACGAAAAATATATCGATCCTACTGTGGATCCTTTTGAATTGGACAAACAAATATTGATACATTGCCTGGGCAACCGAAACTCAATAATTAGCCACAACTAAAAAAAAAAAACAGAATTCCCATGAGCCGCAATATTCAAATTTTGAAAACAAGATTTATTCATAATAATCAAAATAATTAACAAAAAAAGTTTGCACATTAATGCGAAACTTGTGTTTGCGAACGTTTGAACAAATCATTCATGTCAATTTCGATCTTTGATGTTACAATTCGCAATCGATTATGCAAATTTTTATCAGTTATTGATCCCCGATATTTGTTTTTACAAATTTTCATTTTTGAAGAAAAAAAAAGATTCACATAATACAATACTACCAAAAGCACTTATAATTTTTCCAACAAATTTTCTTATATTGGGTAATTTGATGTCATCAAGAAATTTTCCGTAAAACTGTATCTTATCGTTTTTTTCAAGAAAAATAGTTTTTAATTCGGGATGGAGATCAATTAATTCAATTTGCAAATCAAATGGCGCTGTGATTGGATCAACACTGAATGGTGTGCGAAATATTTCAAAATTTTTATCATAAGATGAGATTTCATTAAATCTTGAATCAAAAGCTTCTTTTAATTTATTCAAACAATCAGCATATTTATGAAAATTGGTTTGTACAGAGGAGCTAGTAATATTCAATTCTGCAAAATGAGTTGCATCATCATTTCTCAATTGTCTTGCCCATAAATGTAATTTGAAAACAAAAGATTTAATTTCACCACAACTTTCTGTAATTAACTTGTTTTCTCCTTGAAGAGTTTCAAATTTAAACTATTGAGGTGGTCAGTCACATCTACAAGAAAACATAAATCCAGCAACCAATTATCGTCTGACAATTCTTCAACAGATTTGTTTTGTAATTCCATAAACATCTGAATTTCTCCCTTCAAATCTAAAAATCTCCCTCAAATTACATCTATTTACTAAATTGTGCTATGAGCCGCAATATAACCTTACAAAGAGCCGCAGGTTGCCCGGGTACGCATTAAAAGATCGATAAAAAACGGATCGATTTAAAGCTATTGATTTATATACGAATTTGTTTCACATTATTTTAAGAACTATTGTTTGATAATTTATAAAAATATGAATTAGAGAAGTACGAGGACAATTTGAAAAGTTGGCTAAAATAGTGTTGTGTGCTACCCCTCTGGTTCGAATGTTATAGAATGATAACACTTTTTATTTATGTGAATTTAGTGTATAAACTTTATTACAATTATTTCTGTGTTAACAATTAGTCTGAAAAATATTTGTCTATAAATTATTATTAATTTATACAAGATTAATTTATCCACATAACGAAAAAGGCAGATAGTTGTAAAATTTGGAACTAACCAGGGATTGTCAAAAGGAAAAAAAATTAATAACTTTTTGGTTTTTATAATTTATTTTGCATTTTTATTAATAATTCATATATACAAAAAGACTTAAAATAATTTTTAATTTTAATTTTTCAGTGTTTAAAAATGTATGTGAATTTTATTTGGTGTTTTTAAAATTTAGGGTAAAAAAAGGTTTCCGCGCACTGAGGAACACTTTTAGCCATGAGTGAATAAGCGAATCCTCGTCTAGTAGTATTTAAGTCATTAGATCGATCCAAATGAAACTCAGTATTTAGCGATTTCTTGAATGAGGGATTATGAATTTGGTGTTAATTTAAAAAGGCAGGGAGGTCGTCGTTTAGGAAGTACCGGAAGATATTAGATTAACCTCTTCGCGTGAAACGTGTAGACTTTTCCCCTAAATTGTAATACAAATTTTTAACTAAATGATTGATTATGGGATTGAAAATGGGATTATTGATATAGACACCAACCATCAATAACCCCATAAATTCTGGCGAGTATCTGAAAGCTTTATTTATTTTTCTGGTGATGATTTATATAGTCATATCTTTTTTTTTGTTTTTCAAATGAATCTTTTGTCCAATCCAAAAATTTTGTAAAAAATATCTCATGTCACAAAATATTTGTCACATAAATCTAATATATTTTGACGGGCATTAAATATGATCCGAGATTTATTCAATATTTTTCCAAAATAAAACAAAAACTTTTATGATTTTGAATGAAATAAAAAGGAAATGAATTTCATGTGGACACCTTTTTTAAATCAATAAAAATCAATAACGTGAAATTTCGGATTATTTTCGTCTTAATGAAATTAATATTAATAATTAAATAAAAAAATTATGATAAAGAAAAATTAATAAAATTTAGTACTAATTTAATCTATATTAAAAAAAAAAGAAATAATAACAAAATAAATAAAAGTAAAAGAAAAAAAATGGAAACAATTAATTAAGTTTTTGTAAATGAATTTTTGATAATAAATTAAAGAAAAAGAGAAAAAAAATTAAGAAAATAAAAATTAGATATTAAAAAAAAAGAAGAAAGTAATGAAAATAAATGTAAATTTAATGATAAAAAAAAATTAGGATGAGATTTTGAGAAAAGAAAAAATATGATTTGTTTAAAAAAAAGAAGAAGAAAAAAAAACAATTTAGGATATTGAAAATCTAATTTCTAATTATTAATTTTTATATAAGAAATGAGAAGAAAATAATTTGGTTTTTGTATCAAGAGATGAGATTAGAAATTTTTTTTTGATAAAAGAAAAATAATTTAGTATGAAAAACGAAAGGATAATCTCATCTAGTTTCGATGATTTTTTTTTTATTTGTTTCTTTTAATGTTGTTATATTTAAAAGTGTGTGGGAGCCATGTCATATTGAAGAAAGAAAAAGAATTAAAAATGAAAAGTTAGCTGGAATACAAAAGAAAGAAAAACGTGTAAAAAATGGGTTAAAAGGACATGTCATACGCAAGAGAGAGATAATGAGTTCTGTGGAGTAGTAGTATGTAACTTGTTTCAGATCGTGTGTTTCGAATTTTCATAAAACTTCATAACTTGTTTCAATCATATGAAAATCCAAGCTAGAGTTGAAACGACTTACTGTTTGGTCGAATCAAAAGTATGAAACAAGTTACGTGCTAACAACCCTGGTCAATGTCGAATTAAAATGAATTAAATGAATTAAATTATAATTGAAACAATATTCCGAATCATATTTAGTCTTGTATTGTTCAATCTGTGTTTGACCTGTCCTTAAAGGGTTGCTTGTACGAAGGATATATATTTTTTATTTTTTTCACCATCGAAAAGAAATAAAATTATCATTTTTGTATGTCAAAAAATAGTGATATTATATTAATTATAATAATAATAATAATAAAAATAATAATAATAATAATAATAATATTAATATTAATATTAATTAATAACATTGATTTATTATTTTTATTTTTTAAATAAGAAAAACTTCTTGAAAATTTGATTTTTATTTATTAATCCTTTTTGTGTTCTCCTAATTGTGTACCGAATTTAGTTGTTGATTTGAAATATTTTCAAGTTTTAGACATTCTTGGTTCGGAATTCAAAAACTCTTGTCCAAATCCAGTAAAGAATGCAGCTAAAGAAAGATGGATGATCGTTATCGAAAACTTTTTATGTTTAGCTTCGGATAAAAACAATTTCTCACTGCCAAAACAACGAATTCGTATGTTTTGTTATAATTGAAGGACCATCTCCGGGACTTTGAATTTCGGAAATTCATGGATACTAAGGAGAATAATAGACCGTTTTGAAAAAAATATAAAAAAAATAGTTTTCAATTTGTTCCATTTGATAGTCAATAACGAGAAGTTATTTCAGAAAATTTCTTATAAATTAAAGGTGATAAGTGGCACGCTTTGGAATTTGGAAATTATAAAGACAGAAATTACTTACTAAATTTGTTATACATTTGACATTTTTCCATCCAACAAAATTCCATATGACCTGATATAAATTCTACTTTCGTATAAAAATCAGTAATTCTGATAGTTTCTTAATTCTGTGCTTCCTAATTTTTATGAATAACCCCAGGACTCCATTGGACTTATTTCAAAACTTCAGTCAGACTGAAAATAAGTCTTGAAAAAAGTCTAATGGAGTTGCCTGGTAACTGGTTTGATTACTAGCCTAAAAAGGTCAAAACTACGCAGACAAATTGTGACAACTGAGTAATAGTTACGCAACAGAATTGCTTGTTTTCGAAACTAAAATTCTGTTGTTACAACAAAAAATTCAGCTGTTACAACAAAAAATCAGTTATTACAGCTAAAATTCAGTTGTTAAAGCTAAAATTCAATTGTTAATTAATTAAATTAATTGAAAATAAGAACTTCTTGCATAGAATAATATTTTTGAAGCTGATGTGGAATAGTGTAATTCGTTTGAAACTAAATCGTATCAAAAAACCATTGCTATTTCTGTGTTTTTTCGTTGTGATTTGGTTCAAATCGATTTACACGATTCTACAACTGGCAGAACTTGCAAGATTTTTAATATTTCTCATTAATTATTTAAAAAACTAACATAAATTAATATTAAAAATAATTTTCCAAGTTTACAGTACTTTTAAAAACAATTTAACTCCGCTTCCAACAAAAATATACTTAAAAAAAATTTTTTTAAATCAAATTAAAATAAATACCAATAATTCTAATTTACTAAATTTATTATTTTCTTACAATTTTGTTTGTCCTACAATAAATCAAATATCAAAAAAAAAATAATAAATTTAATTAAAAAAATGGCAAAAAATTGAAATATAATAATTTAAGAAATTAAAATAAAAGCAAACATTTCTAAAATATTATTAATTTGTAATATTACTAATAAAAATAATATAAAATAGTTTAACTTTTGTAAAAATTAAAAACTTAAGGAAACTATTAGATAAAAAAAAAAACAAATCAAAGATTTTTACTTAAAAACCAAAATTTTATTCTACAATTATTTTTATTGTAGTTGAAAATTGTTGATTGGCGATTTATTAAATAAATCAAGCTTAAGCTTAAGCTTAAAATAAAAATGAGTATTGTAAAAAAAAATGACTTCACAAGTGAAAAAATAATGAAAAATAAAAGAAAACTCGTTAAAAAATGTCTTTCAAAAAAAAAGAAAAAACTCCATTTCTGTTTTTCATATAAGAATTATTAATTTGCAGATTTTTTAGCAGTTCTGTATTTATAAACACTGACACCATATTTTGATCGATTTTTTTAAGGATTCTTAAAAATAAAATTAAAATACAAAAATTTCCGGAAATAATGTTTCAAAATAGTTTTGATGAATGCCTTTTAAAAAATAATTAAAACGAACTGATTTAAGTGTTTTTACTTTTATTTACAATTATTGTTTTTTGATTCTGAAAAAATTAAAGAGCCTTTAAAAACATGGAACAACGAAAATTAATTTACTAAAAGAAAACAATTGGCAATATTCTTAGTATTCTTAATTAGTATTGTTTGTTTTTAAATTGATTTCTTAAACTAAAATAAAAAAGAAATTCCACCAAAATTGTTGAAAAGAGACTGTTTTAAAATGCTCTTCTATCGGATTTCCTGCAAAATAAACACTAATATCTTTTTTTTTCTTTTAAATAACTGCTAAATAATAAAAATTAATAACTAAATATTATTAATTTAATATTAAATTACAATAAAATACGACGGCAACAAAGTAAATTAATTTGAAAACAAAAAAAAAAGCTCTCAATAAATTTTTTTATGTGATTTTTATAGATTTAAAAACAAAAGTTTAAAAGCACTAAAATTAAAATTTATAATAATAAACTGTTTTAAATTGTGTGCTTTCTATGAACGAAGTAATTAATTTAAAAAAAATTACAAAAACTGTTAAATTAAAACAAAACCAAAAAAAGAAGAAGACCCATTATGAAGAAAATTAAAAAATTTTCATAACTAAAGAAATTCTGTAAATAAATTAAACAACTTTTTAGTTATTTTAATATTAAGAAAATAATTAAATTTACAATCTATAGTTAATAATAATTAGTATTGTAAATTATAAGTGTAGCGTGATAATGGATGAATTAAATGAATAATAAATTACAATGTTTTACAATATTTTGGCATTTTTTTTGGGAAAAACTATGAACATTTTGAATTTTACTCTAAAACAATTGACATGTTAAAAATTTGTAGGGTTTAGAAAAATGTTTTCAAAAAAAAAAATACCCTCACATCGGGTAACACCAAAGTGTACTTTTGTAAATGTCAAAAATAGTTCCCAAACAAAAATGGCAGATAAAGATGATTTGGTGGAACTTTTATTTTTCGATACGTTTTCTCACGAAATACACGAGGTAAATTTTATATATTTCACGAAATTAGAATATTTATTAATCTCTAGATTTTCCACAAATTGTTTTGCGGTAAAATTAAAGTTTTTTTTAGAAATAATTTTATAACAAACAATTCTAACCTCAAAATTTTGTTTTCTTTTTTTTACAGGACTTGAATTTAGATTTAGTTCAATTTCCGAAACCAGTTTATATTACGGAAGTACGAATAATACCGCTTGGTGCTCGTGTTCAAGCTGATTTTCCAGGTGGTGTTCGTTTGGGTGCAACAAATCCTTCAAAATTTGGAATTGAATTTTTTGTAAATGACTTAGGTAAGCCGGGTGCATCAACCTTTGAGAATTTGGGAACATTAGGATACAATCAAAATGATTGTATTCATTTAGAATGTGAAAATGATAAAATACCAACGGATGGGCTAGTTTTGAGAGGATGGTATACAACAATAACACTGGCGGTTTATGGAACTTTGACGAAAAATTTAACTGAACAAATAGCAAGTCCTCCACCTCCGATTGAAACTGTTCCTGAAGAAGTAGCAATGGTTCCAGTTCCATTAGTAACTGGTGAAACCCAACCAGAATGGAGAGACGATGCAGTAACATTACCAGCAACAGTTGAAGTGGCTATATTTGAAAGAGATCCTCCACCGGAAATTCCATTCGTTGAAAATTTTGAACAAGCTCAATATACAGATGATAGTTATTATCAAACATCAAGTCAAGATGGTACAAGAGATGTTGAGAAGAGAGTTTCTCGACGAAAATCACGTTCTTCGGAACGTTCAACATCTAGAAATAGAACATATTCTCGTTCGGATAGTACAGATCGTGATTATGCTGCACGTCAAAAACGTGAATGGTCTCGTAGTCCAGAATATCGTCATTCAAGACGTTTAAGACGTGACCGTTCCAGAGATGTTAGTGAACACAGCGAACGAGAACATAAATGGCCCCGTACGCCGCCACCAGCTCAAGTTGTAGATTCACCTCGACGTCCAAGATCACCAGAACAAGTTGATCAGTTTTCAGATATCGGAGAAGATTCTGATTTCAAATATAGACAAAAAACAGGAAAACCAACTGTTGCTCCATCACCAACAGTATTACCTGAAACTTTGGGTGAAACTGCTGATGAAATACAAGAGCCTCCAACATTAGACGATGATACTATGTCACAAGATGAACAATTCGAACCGATTTTAAGTGATGATGAAATCGGAGATGATGATATTAATGATGAACCGGAAACGGATGATATTGAAATGGAAGAAATTGATTTTGATGATGTCGTCAGACCATTCGATCCATTTAAAATGCCTGTAATGCGTTTCGATATTGATATGAATGCAATTTGCTCGAAAGATATTGATATCATACAGAAATTATTACGGAAATATGAAACTCAAACGCAAGTTCAGTCGCAGCAGGATTTCATCAATTCAACAGGAGATGAAAAAGAGAATTTCGTTTATTTATCCGAACAAATGATAGCGTATTTGAATCAAGTGAATTTAATGTCATTCCAACGACGTAATTATGTTCTGGAGAAAACTCTAAAAGAACACTTGGAAAACTTAAAATTAATGTCGAACATTTTTAAAGTTGCTGTAGATTTTGATTGTGCATGTGCACAACTTCAGCCCGGTCAAAAAATGCGTCATATTAAAATTGGTGCTCGAATAGCCGAATTAGTTGGAGTTTCATCAGATTTTCTAAACTATTATGTAAACGTTGAAGGTTTAGATCCATTCAAAAGTCTTTTCAGTTTATATGAACAAAATTACATGGCACTTTCAATAAAATTAATGATTCTTAAAGCGATTTATGCAATTCTAGATACAAAATTTGGTGTTAATGTATTTTTGATTAACAAATTAAATGGCTACCAAAGACTATTGATAATAATGCAATCTAATCCATTAACACGTGCTAAATTTGCAATTAAATCAATTATAAAAAAAGTGAATTTATTCGAATCACTCGAAACTGTACAAGATTTGGTAACGAAATTATTTGTTTTAACAAATCATTTTACAGAGAATTCTTATGAAAATCTAGAATTATGTTTATTAGAAATTAAGAATGCACTAACAATTGATGCATTAGGTTATCAACAGCCGAAACGTTTTCTACCAGTTTCCGAGAAATTTGAAATTTTCAAAGATATAACAGCACAAAAAAGTTGGTCTCACATGTTACAAAGTTATTTCAAAGCGAACGCATTCTGTGAATCATTGCTGTTGTTAGTAAGTAATTTAACCGATTTACCAACTAGTCTTGTTGATATTGTTTTTGATATTATCGAGATACTTACACGATCAATTGTTGGAATTGATTATTTAATTGAAGATTGTTTTGAGACAACAAATTTATTGATTAAATGTTTATTGGGAATTGAAGATCAAACCTTAGATCCAGATGAGAATGATAAGAAAATTGAAACAAATCTAGAAACAAAAGAAAAATCACAAATTAAACTTATTACAAGACCAGTAACTCGATCAGAAAAATTGGGATTTGAAATAGCAATTATGGTACAAACACGATATCATGTTGATGCAGTCACTTATATTAAAGACAATTTAAATTTGCTTGTTGAACATTTACATTCGTTATATGGTCAATTATGTTATCATCCGGCACGAATATTTACAATTCAAACATTAATCTTGAATAGTAATGTAATACCGTTTTTAAATTTAATTGAAAAAGAACGTAAAACACAATCTCAACGACAACACGGGTCACCGGCTGTTAAATATAAATCACCAGTTTTAAGTTATGCTGTTGATATTATCGATTATTGTGTACGTTACTCATTAAATCTTGGATATTTAGTTGAACATGGTAGTATTATATTAGAACTAGTTAAAAATCATGAAATTTTTGAACCATCTGTTTCGGCTGTTCTCCAAGAAATGTCAGTTTATCTAAAACCAATGGAAATTGCTAATAATTTCTCATATGATGATATATCACAATTATGTGAATTAATAAAACGTGGCCTCGAATATATAACAACATTTCCGGGTGATTTAATAATGTCATTACGTATATTAAAACATTTAGGTGTCGGTGATGATTTTGCAAATGAACGTGATACAAAAGAATTGAAAAATCGTTATGTTATATTACAATTTTATTCCGCTGATGGTATTGTAACATTATTAAATATTCTCGAAAAGCTTAATACATATTATGAACAACCTGGTTTACATTCGGCAACATTAATGACAACACAAGCAATTCAAACATGCCAAATTTTATTACCAGCATTAAAAATTCTTCGAGAAATGTTAACATTTGTGATTAAATGTCGTGATACACAATTTAAAGATTTAACAGCAATTGAACATTTAATGAGAACCTATTGTTTAATGCATTATTATCCAGAAATGAGTCCAGCTTATGATGATGCACAAAAAATTAAAACTGAAATAATTCAAATACTATTAGCTTATACTCAACCAAATCCGCAAGATGAAGAATCTGTTCATAAAAGTCTTTGGACACAAATGATACGTGAAATAATTAAATTTATATTAACTGGTCCATCAACATTTATACCAGGACTACAAGCATTCGCTGAATTACTACCATTACCACTGCCAGTTCAATCATTACATTCATTATCATCGATTGAAACACAACGTTTAATAACTGAACGAAAACTTTGGTCAGCACATTTACATCCACAAAGTTCTTCAATTGCTGATATGATACAAACAATTTGTCCATCATCATTTCCACAATTAATTGATTTATTAACTCGCGTTTGTTTACAATTGGCTGATTTAGCACCGAATATGACATTATTAATATCAAAAACAATTATCGATATGATTTTATCAGACAGTAATAGTTCATCATCCGTTGGAACGAGATCATTGGGACGACTATTAAAATTTCTTGGTCAATTAACTGCTTATGCTTCAGTGAAGATTTCCAGTTTATCAATATTTTTTGGACGTTTATATGATTATTTCAATCAAATTTTAACAAATCCAGATAAATCTGAACCTCATATTCAATGTCAATTAAGTATTCATCGAATTTTAGAGAATTTTCTAGATTCCGAAATTTCTATAATATCACCAAATTCGACAGGAAATGCTGAATTAAATTTGGCATGTTCTTTACCATCAAAAGAATTAATACCCGGAATAGTTTCGTCAGTTTTAATAAATCTATTTAATTCAGAAATTTCTAGTTCGATTACTACTGTAACGATTTATCGAAATTTAATGGTTTTAACAGAAAATGAGTAAGTAAAAAATTCGATTTATGATTTCGATTTTGTATTCATAATGTACATTGCTTTTTTCAGTATCACATTTTATCATTTACGAAATATTTTGGATTCGAAAAAGGAACAATATCAAGAATGGTTAAATAAAATGGCTGAGGCGCATACAAAAGGTGTACAACGTGAGATTTTAGGATGTGTAATAATATTTCTAAAAGCACTGATCTATATCGATGATTGTAGTGCAGATTCGACATTACCAAATAGGACACTCAAATTGAATATTCAAGAACTCGGCACACTAATTGGTTGGACTGGTAACAAAGAAAATATTCATCCATTACAAAAAATCAAAGAATTTCTACAAAATAACTCTGAAGATGAGAATGAAATTTTACGACAAGATCTAACAAGTTTATTAGATAATTTGGAAAATTTCGATCCATTAAATATCGGTTTAAAAACAGATATTACCGAACCGACTTTACCACAAGCAGAAGGAATTGTTACACAATATCTTTCTCGTCCAATTTATACAATATACGATTCAACAAGTGATGATCCTCAATTAAGTGCAGATTTTTGGCTCGAACCAATCCGTTTGAATACATTATCTGAGAAAATATTATCAGAATCTGAAAGAATTTCATGTGATCTATCTGAAATGGTTAATTCATGTTTACCACCCGATACAAATCTTACCGCAGATTGTAAAAGAATTCTTCATTTATCAGCATCACCACAATCGAATCGTGAACGAACAACGACAGCACCATGTTTTCGGACACGACGTGTTGAAGTCGAACCAACAGCACGTGTCGGTGCATTTAAACGTGCCCAAACCGGGAAACCAGGAATACGTGTTGATTCTGCTTCAGATGGGGAAAAGAAAATTTTTGTTACACCAATGCGTGGACGTGGTTTTCCACGAGCACCACCAACACGTGGTGATCTATTTCGTTCACGTCCACCGAATACATCACGTCCACCATCACTTCATGTCGATGATTTTCTTGCGTTAGAAACTTGCGGTGCACAACCGACCGGACCAACCGGATATAATAAATTGTCTCGAGATATTATAAGTATTCGTGGTTCAAGAGTCGGTCGAAGCCGAGGTGGCCGGATATCAACATTAACATCAGCTAGTTATAGGTGAGGAACAATATTATCGTGTTCATATTATTTATCTTTCCTTTAAAGAAAATTCACATCCAATTCTAGGACTGGATCACCAAATACATGGTCACACATTTCGGTGGGCGATCCAAATGTTGCACCACCACCACAACATTTTCGAACGGCTACATCTGAGCCTGTAGTCACACAACATTTTACAAATGATCCGCATTATTCTCAACCACATTTCGGTGGACCACCATTACGATCGAGAGGACGAGGACGAGCGAGGACTTTTATGAGATAAAATTTTAATATAAACAAGAAAGAAGGATTTTTACAAAATTAGTACAGTAGGAATATTTTTGGTTTTTAATTTCGAAATTTTATAATAGGAGAAGGAAACAATTTTAATAATATAATAAAATATATAGAAAATATAATCTCTTTTTCTAGAAACGATAAGTCCCGAAAACTTAACATTTTTCGAAACTGAAAAGAGGAAAAATCATTCTAAATCTCTGATATGAAAGGGGATTTTTCTTTTCCAATCATTTATCATGAATTTAAATTCATGTTCATATCTAATGCATATTTTTATATCTCTAAAATCATAGTTATGCTGGTAGGTAAAAGGTTTACCGCAGTGATGTGGCAATTTATGAAAATGATTGAATGATTTGAAAAACGAAATCAGGAAAAAAAAATAAGAAGGATTACCTAAGGATATATTTGAGAATGATATATTGTATATATTTTTTAATTGAAAATAAGACGTAAGAGGATTTCTCAATATAAAGTCTGTATTCATCTCATTCAATTTACGAGGGATTCTCTTGTGGGGAAACATTTTAATAATCTTTTCCTAAAAAATCGATATGTTATCATTTCTAAACTTATTTCTTTCTAAACATAAATCGATTAAGTTCAATTTTTACGGAATTTAATATACCGAATTAAAATTTAGTATCGGTTTTATTGTATTTAAAATAAAGATAAAATGAAAAAAGATGAAAAGAATTAAAGATTTGGAAAAGAAACCTTTAACTATGGTTTTTTTATGCCCTATGGTAGCTACTGCCAGAGGGTATATAAATTTTGTCACTGCATTCGTAACACATCGAAATAATCATCGTAGAAAAGTTTTAAGGGTATGGTTGTGTAGGGAATCAAACATATCGAGTTATGCATGTCTGCCTTATACAAGATAATTCAAAATGCGTTATGCGATTTTGATGAAATTTACAATGTGAGTTGCTTATTCCTTAATTTGGTTTGGTATTGCATTTGAGCAAAACCGATCCAAGGGGAGCAAAGTTATAAAGGAAAAACCAGAGTGACCAGAAAATTTTGCCGTTTTTTTGTTTATGGTTTTTAGGATTTAATTGGAAAATTTGTGAACCAATTTTGTTTAAATTAATTATGCAGGTTAACTACACAAATAGACGATACCATGTTAAATTTCAGTCAAATCGGTCCAAGGATAAAGGAGGAGGAAATAGTCCTAAGAGAAAATAACCCTCTTTATAAAAATTAATACACCGATTCGAATAAAATTTACAGATTAGACTTATGCTATCAGGGTCTATGTTACCTGCAAATTTGAGGAAATTTTGAAAAGAGGAAACAGTTATAAAGAGAAAACCCTGAAATAATGTTAGTTTCGACAGTTTTTCTGTCCCATTTCCCATTATTAACCCACTTTTGTTCCTATTTATTTTTGTTCTTTAAAAAGGATTTCTTAATTTAATTTTTTAAATAAATAAATGAAAAACGGAAGCAGTTATTCTAAACACATCCTTGAAAATACTCCAAAATCAATAAAATTCATTGAACCGTGCTATTGAGAGAAATTCGGTAATGGGTCAAAGAAAAGTTCAATTACTTTCGCCTTTAAATACGACAGAAATATCGATATATAAAAGACAGGATTTTTAAAGTATGAATTCATGAAAATTTTGCTTGAAAATTCATTGACATAATGAGAACATTTCAAATAGGATTACGACAAAAGAGCTTTAAATCTTTTGAGTTTTATTTCATCACCCCAAATAAAGTTGAAATACAGTCTAAACTATTTTCTCCGGACATCTTTTATTAAGAAAACTAATAAACGAAAAACTCATCAATTTTAAACTCTTCGGATAAATTCTATTCTGCCGAATATCTAACTCTAATATCCGGTAAAATACAAATCTTAGTAAATTATTTAAATATATATAGCTCAGTCTTATATATCAGGGGTGGCCAACTTCATTATATATATGATCGACTATTTTTCATAAAAATGCGTCGCGATCTACCTACTAAAATTTATCATTCCGTGATCGATCCGGGCGATCGCGATCGACTCGTTGGACATTTCTGTTATATATTATATGTAGCCGGCCAAAAATGTATGTTTTTCTCATATGCTTCTTGAGTGATCCTTCATTACTGCCTCCTTATAGGGTTAGACGACTAAAACTGATTGGGGTACATTCCATGGAAAAATGTTGTGAAATGGCTGGAAATCTTTGGTCCGCTAATTAAATTCATATATATTTTTTTATTTCGTCAACTCAACATGTCCCAAAGATTCCGGTTACCCGAAGATTTATTGTAGGTTCGGGGATGCTGGCCAATCCTACAATTTAAGAAGTCAATCCTCGGTGGGCACAATAAACCCAATTCCTTGTCTAAGTCCCGGGAGTGCGAAATAGGCATTACTTTCATCATCTAAATCAATCAACCGAGGATCTACTGTAAATGAGACCAAAAACCAAAAATTTAGATACTAACATTACATTGAAAATTGAATTTAATGAATTTATATTGAAAATGGTTTTACAACGAATACTGTAGTACTATGTTACCTAAGTATTTTATTTCCATTTGAATAAGTTTTCGACGAAAGAATTCTTTTGATAAATTTATACAAATATTTCAATTTCAATCATTTTATATATAATCGAAATACTCAAATATGTTTTAGCACTTGAAAATTCCTGGCAAGTGTTCTTCTCTTCTTTTTAGAAATTTTGCAAACAGGAAAAAATAATAAATAAACTAAATGAAATTTAATTATTTAGAAAGTTTTAATGCCTTTTTGATCAGTGTTTCTTAAACTTTTTGCATAAAGGATCCTTTTTTATTTAAATTTTCTTTACAAAAATGGGTTGTTAAATTTTTGATGAAATTTAATTCAATGAAGTGGGTTTTAGAACGATTAAGCTGACGCATTTAAAGGGACGATTTGCTCTACTGTGGTCTGAATCAAAGTTAGAAAAATCGGGCATATAATGAAAATCGGATATAAATGTTCATTACTCTGTCAGTACAATTATCCGCAGCTACTTTAGAGCTCTCTGGCTAGAACTGTGTAGTGTAAATGCAAATCGGAAAATTTTACTTTATCATAATATGAAGCTTGATAGTTCAATGTTATGTTCAAAACAAAACAGGATGCAACGTACCCTATATTTGATTTCGCATATCTTTTGTGGTACCCGTGCCTCAATCTAAGATTTAAGGGCGTTAAAAAAATATCAGTCAGTAGTAATATACAATTTTACATATTGGAAATGAAAGAAAACTGACTACATTTTAGCTGAATAAATTCTACTTGAAGAAACAAGAAAAATTAAAGAAAACAGACTCCACTTCTGGAAATAAATTTATGTTTTCTAAGTTTATATTTTTGTACTATGAAGTCCTTTCGAAGATGAACTTTAGGAGACGTTTAAATCAGAATTCAGCTTCCTTGTTGCAATGTTCAAGTCATAAATATATTTTGGATATTTATTTTTCAATTAAAATATGATGTTATAGTCATTTAGGGTTATAACATATCATCCATCTCTTGGTTTGTTTTCTATTGATTCATATACAACCACTGAGATATCGCTAGTATGAGATGACGGGAAATTTGTTGTAAATATAATTTTTGAATATAATTCACATATTTATTAATAATATTATACAAAATCTCATAATATTCTCTCATAAATTATACAATTTAAACATTAAAAATGATATATCCTTTCTATTTTGAAACAAATTTAATAGTTGAACGTGACTTTAAAATATCCAATCTCAAATATCAAAGCATTTTTACTAAACAGGATGATACCAGAATTATTTCTAGATGGGCCAAAAAAGGACCATGTTATAAGTAATATGTAATTTCAACTATAATATATTTATATATTTTTAGGGACGACGAGGAAATATTAATGGAAGTCATCACCATAATCATCAAAGTACCAACATTTATGTTGCCTGTTTTAATTTTCATCTTCAATATTCTGGATTTTAAAATACAGGAAATATTATACAATATTGTATACATGAACATTATTATAGTGGCATTAAAAAAGCCTCTGATTTGAATTTTCCCACCTTACAACTATTGAAGGTGGAACTGAAATTTATGTTGATATGAATTTCAAACCCATCAACATAACAAAATGTAAACAGAAACACTTTTATGTATAGTATATAATGTTAGGGATTCATTGTGTTTGTTAGTCTAATGATGGACCCACTAAATATTTTTAAACCAAAACTCTTGACTTAAAGGATGAAACTTCAAAATTCAATATAATATAAATATGGATATTTATGTATTTTATAAATATTTTCTCATTAGAATTTTGTATCCATATTCACATGTGGTCATTATTTAAATGAAAATTTGTATAATACTTTGCAGGGCTTTTCTTAGTTGATGAAAGTTTTGTATATTTTAATCCTTTAATATTTATTTAGGTAATATGAATAGCACGTTTTTTCAATAAAGGAAAGTTTTTGATTTTTAAAATAAATAGTTTTACGGTTTTATCAAAGTTCTGAATATTATTTTGTTGTAGAATATTTTGATGAAATGTATATTTATTTCATTTAAATCGATATTGTAGGTAAATTATTGTAGGATGGATCGATATTTCATCCTTATTAGACCGTTATTGCTAGTAACTAACGATAGTTACTAACAATACGGGTCTAAACGACTTGGACGATGCTCAAAACATTTATTCAAACAATAAAATTGTTATTTGAACTTTTTTGTAAACCATTTAATACCAATTATTTATTATAAACGCTTCAATATTGAAAGAAAAACAATATGCGGCAAAGCTATAACAAGTTATTTTCAAACTTTATTTTTGCCAATCCAAAAATTCCATATATTTAATTAAATTAAATTAATATTATATTAAAACAGATTAGATTTAGTTGATTTCTTTCATTTTAATATAAATTAATCATCTATAACCTACTTAAAATCGATGAAACCATCAATTTTAATGGAATTATATTCTAAAATCGATGTCCATAAATCAAAGAATCCTTATTCGACCATTGCAGTTCAACATCGATTTTACTATGTACCAAAACTATATATATATATAAATTCATATTGGTGTATATCTGATTCAGGATACAATTTTTAAAATCCATTTCAACGTTGAATTATTCCAATTTTACTTAGTCCTCTCATTCATTTACTTTTGCATAGGTAAGCATTCTCTACTTGGACGAAAATCGTAAAATCGAATTGCTTAAAGTACTACAAAAATCACTAGAAATGTGTCGGATTTCCATCGCTTTGAAAATTTTTTTTACTACTATGTTATATAGTATAACTTTGTCGAACTCATGAATACATTAAATGGTTTTCAAAAGGAACCATTAGAAATCTCGAAGCAAATTTCAACATTTTAATAGTATTAAAAATCAAAATGGATTTATCAATCGTTTTAATGTTTGACCAGATACAAAAAATATATATATATATCTACTATTCGTACCTTAACTTCGGAAACATTTTTATTGAAGATATTCTTTATATTGGAAGGCCCAAAAAGTCATCGTGTTTTTGATAACGACAAAAGATTGCGTTTAATAGTATCAGAGATTGCTTAGAATCATAACACATCGAAATCAAGCGCTGACGACCATTAAAAAAGGTATCCGGAATCGGTGAATCGCACATACAAGTTTGATCACTCGTTAAATATTGAAAGAGCTTGACTGGGAAAGTTTGTCCTCCGAATAGTCTTGACATTGCAACAGTTGTTTTTGTCTCTGCAGAACTCCTTTAATGTTGTAAATTTGGGTTCAAAAGAAAATGATTTGTCAAGGTTTTTTGCTCAGAAAATCCTGGCGTTTTATAATGACAGGAAAATAGCAAAAGCTCATCGACTAAAATTAGTAATAAATTGTTTAATAACATTTTTGTTTGTCATGAAAAATTCGAATTTCATTTACACAGGAAGAAACCCAACGACTTTAGGGTCCATTCATTATATAATATGTAGAAACTATAAAATTCTTGAAAGATAAATTAGAATTTCTATTTGATCGATGATGTTGATATTCCGAAAATTGAATTTATATAAATTTTAAGTGAAAAAATACTGAAAATTTGAAGTAATTTCAAACATTTGTAATTAAATATTTGCCTATTGGATATGCAATTTTTTGAATACTAACTTGAGAAATAATACTAATCAATTGATTAAGAGATTTCCTCTTCCAGAATTAAACAAAAATATTATGATAATAATATGAAATTTGAATTTTAGTTTGTTTTGTTAAGTATTTCCAAAAAGCTTTACTATTTAATCTTTTCTAATGGATTTTCTTTGTACACTAAAAAAATACACTTTAAAAAGAAATTCATTTTATCTACTAAAAGTTGAAACTTTAAAGTCTCATCATTTCAGTAAAAAGAAGAAAAAAAAAGATACTTTTAATCAAATAGAATTTAGTACTTGATTGATTGGAATTAATTCGTATCACGTAAAGAATTTGACTTATAGCGCGAGGTATATTATTTTCCAGCAAATTTTTGAAGACCTCATTTGAACTTAATGCAACCCTTTTCGTTTTTTTTTTTTCAAAAATGATTTCGTCTTTTATAGACACACAAATGGAAGGGTACTTTTTCCTTTTAGGATGTACGTAAATCTAGTCACGTTATTTTTTCTTCCACTACAGTGAAATACCTACCAGACTCATCCTTCTAAAAAATTATCCGCTAATATTGAACGAGTTTTTTTTCTTAGCTTTTTTTTGTTATTTTATATTTTTAACAAGTAAATTTCATCCATTTTTGTATCCTTTTACTTCATGTATGTGATCTTGGTTGTTTTACTTTTCGTGGTAATTGTATTTTGGTATCGAAAGAATATAATGATAAAAAATCCAACACCCACTTTTATCGAGTATTTATCTACATTATAGAGAAGAACGTTTTTTAGATGCTATTTTAAAACGTTGAAAGAAAATTTAATGGATTGAGTTTGTAAAGTGTTAAGTTTTAACACAAAAGACAATATTTAGGGAAAAATTGAACTCTTTTTTTATTGCCATTATTTTCATTTTAAATAGAGTACTTGTCAATGTGTCCTAGATACATGGAGTATGAAGTATGGATGTATCCAGAAAAAACAAAAACAGCGAAAATTTTGTAAAATCATAAAATAATATTTGGAAAAGAACATGTAGAAAAACATGGTATATCGAATTATCATTTATTTTTGGGATAAACATTTTTATCCGATATTTATATGAGTTTTTTTTGTTCATTCGAAGGATTTTAATCCAGTTTTCTGTTCAAAATAATGATTTGGTTTTAGAGACATAGGACCTGTGGGAATAGTAACTGAAGTAACTTTTCCAAAACTGACGTTATCGAGCTTATCATTTATAATTCTTAGATGGCATTTATTTGAAAAGTCTTTGCCGTGCTAATTATACTTTTTGCTACTTAACTATCAGTTACTGTCTAATAATATGGATGTCAACTACAATGACGACCTTAGAATCTCTCCAAATTTCTTCAAATTCCTAAACCAGATATACTTAACGCAAAATACAGTGAAATAATTTTCAGAAGATCAAAATATTGAGATAACTTAAACGTAAAAAAAACCACCATACAAATCTTTTCATATTATTCAAGAGGGAAAAGCCTTCAAAGTACTTCAAATACTATATATTAAAGAGGATTCTGTTTATTTCATCCTTTTTTCACACTTTTATGTCCCAGCAATCCATAATTAATTCAGAACCTCTAAAATATTTATTTTTTTTGTAGTAGAATTTTCTCGACATTAAAGAGGAAAATTTTATTTTGCACTTCAAAATAATTATCCTAAAGCTTTTTCATTCTAAAATGCAATTTAAGAGTAAAAAGCACGAAATTTTAATATTTTCTAATAATCATTTAGTTTTATGATTCATATATACATAATATGAATGAAAAAAAAATATATATTTACACTTATTTTGATCCTTTTTCCTTTAAAGATTATCAAAACAGAGAATGAAAAAAGAACAAGCAAATTGCAATGGGATTTTGGGAATTAAACATATAAATATCTGAAAAATAAATATGTATATAGGTATATATAAACATAATACTTCGACAAGTTATCATCTCCTTGAAGTTAATATCTTTTAGTTCTTAGCTAAAAATGAATTTTCATCTTATATTTCCCAAAGAGAGATATTTCGAAGCAACACGAATATCTTCAACCAAAAATTTTGGTGTGTTATAAATTTGGAGAAAAAAAAATACCAAACCAGAAAGAATATCAATCTCTATTGACCCAGTGAGACTACTAAAAACTAAAGATTTATGAAAATATAAAAAAAGAATTTTTTCCTAGCAAAATCAAATTTATTATAATTTGGAAAATTTCTTAATAGTAAATTTCGTGCCTCTTTAAAACTGAAAAAGAAAATAGGAAAATTGGGAATTATTTTCGAAAGATATTATTTGAATTAACGAAAAAACAATGGAGAAATAAAATCCTTCGGTTTAAATTGTTCAATTAGAGTCTGAAAATGTCACGAAAGTCGCTAAGATCTTAAACCAATTTAATTAGTATATGACTACAAATCATTTGATCACGGATTCATATATTGATGAGCTAAAAAAGAAGTGAGCTATAGAAATCCTCTTTACTTTAATATACATTATAATTTTATTTCCGAATGTAGGAAAAGGTTTGGGTTTATAAATCTATTTTTAGAGTCCGATTTTGAACGAGGTAATAGAAAATACTATCATATACTATACTGAAATACTCATTAAGGATCGTAAAGAAGGTATAAACTTTTCTTAGAAATTTACTGTATATAAAAATACTTTTCCAGCAGATTATATCAGGTATTCAACTCAATATCGAACAAGTAATTAGTTACCTCTAAAACTAATGCTTTTATCGAGTACTATTCGAGACGATTGAATTTGGAATAATTTTATAAGGGAAGCTGGTGCTTTGACACCAAAATAAAATAGGGTAATATCTGTTGTCCTTAGAAATTTTTAATATATAATTTGAAAGTGGAGCTTTTACATGAATCAGCATGATTCGTTTCTGTATCTGAAAATTTTAAGATGTCTTTTGGCCTAAAGTCTTTGGCAGCCTACTTCGGATAATATAATTCCAGGTTGACATTTTTTATTCATCCATTTTCAAATTTGTTAAAAGCTGCCTAATTGAAGAATTTACATTTTATTTACGGTAGAATTTCTTATAGCCAATTGTTTTCTGTAGACTCTGGACATTTCTAAAGGTACAAGTTTGAAGAATTTATTTCACTAAATTCCATTTTATAATATTGAGATGAAAGTTTTTTGCCAGCCGCAAACATTAAAACATTTCTAAGGACTTGTGATTCACACTGTAATTAATCACTGCAGCACAACTAATTAAATCTTGTTGAAAATCATTGGAAATTATTATTGTCATATTATTATATTTCCTCAGAAAATTTTGATATTATTATAATAATAATTTTAATTTAATTACAACTTGAGAAAACTTTCATATAACCGAATATGTAAATAAGGATTCATGTATTACATACACATTCCGACGAAGATCAACAAGTGTTTTTTGATAATGATACTAGTACTATTTTCAGGGTTCAGTGTTCTGTCCAGAATTTTCTTTTTGTGCGCATATTCCAGAAAAAAAATCTCTTGAGAAATAAAGGAATTTTAGTTCTAAATTTGAATTCGCCGGAAAACTTCTTCCTAGTTACAATTACAAGGATATTTTTTGTTGATTTTTTTTTTATGAACTGAAAATGTCGCAGTTTTAGTTGAACAAATGCAGTTCAATGATTCAGACTAGATATTTATACATTCTTTGCGATTTGAATTAAATTACATATTTTAAAGAAAACGTATTTATCTAAAAACAAGTATTTTCTTTCAATATTTTAACATATAAAAAAAAAAACTGTTATACCCATTTAGTATAAAAATTGCTTTAAGTAAAGATGTTAAAGCTTCTGTGTGGTTCTCGAAAATTGTATTCTGTATTATTGTGTACAGTATTTTAACCAAAGTTTGTTAAAATTGTCGAATTTCTCCAGCAAAAGTGCCCATCTTGCTAATAGTCTGGTTGCTAAATCTTTTTTTTTTTTAAAGTTCCTTCGAACGCTTTACAATTGGTTACAAGTTAGAACTTTTGTTCAAGTAGATAAACATGAAACTTCTTCACAGCTTCTACTATTACCAGCACTTCTAAGTCGTAGCACGAAATTCTGGAGTGGAATCGTGTATTTCGATTTGAATCAAATCCCATCGAAAATACGATTCGACCAATTAATTTGGTATCGGCTAAGACCGGATCGAAAACATTTTACACTGTGATTATATAAAATTCATTCGATAAGTATTGAGTTGTCGAAAATATGTCGTTTTTAAGTTTATTGTTATATTTTTAAATTTTTTAATGCAAAAAAAAACAGAAGTGGAATCGTATGATTCGATTGAGACTAAATCGCATCGAAAAAACATTGCACTTTCTATACTTTTTCGATACGACTTGTGTCAAATCGATTTACACGATTCCACTCCAGAATTCTTAGTAATTTAACAATTATGGTAATTTACTTAAATTTTTACTAAATTATTGAAGTATTCACAAAATAAAAAGAAAATAAAATATTCATGCCAGGACTATCCCAACGTTCTCCAAAAGGTATCTTGAAAGCATTGAATTGAAAAAATTATTAAGATTTTGATGAAATATCAACCAAATAAAATGATGACCTGACGCGAAAATCATCATTATAACAAAATAATGAAAAAGCGGGACCGAAGACTTGAAGATATTTTGTTTCGTTACTGAGACAAACTATTTTAAAATTTATTTACTTAATAATTTAAAAATTTGTCAAAACTAAAAATACAAAACTACACAAAAG
This sequence comes from Xylophagus ater, assembly GCA_963422695.1. Classification (NCBI taxonomy): domain Eukaryota; kingdom Metazoa; phylum Arthropoda; class Insecta; order Diptera; family Xylophagidae; genus Xylophagus; species Xylophagus ater. Next base: position 10,025,529 of record OY730478.1, read on the forward strand.
TTTGAAATTAATTTTAATTTCTTAAAAAAAGAACCAGCTATCATCAAAATTTCGTAATATTACATGTAGCCCAGTCAATAGAGCGTAAAAAATGGCTCCAGCTTGCAAAAGGTATAGGAAACTTTATATTTGGTACGATTGTTCAACTAGGTAAGTTATTTATAATTCCAAGTTTTCGACCTTGGGGGGTGCCGCTCGCACCCCTATACTGGCTTAAAGGGATGGAAAATCGCCTTTTCGCGATTATCTCGTTACCTGTACGAGATACGTTAATTGAGGTCCATACAAAAACTATAGAGCGTACGATTCTCCACATTTTTTACTTAAAACTGTTTTTTCTAAAGATTATAGTTTTGAAGCTACAGCGCGTAGAAAGTGAGCACTTTCATCAATTTCTTGGAAAATTTTATTTCTGAACGAAATTTCCTACAGTTTATTAATTTTTTACCCTTATATTTTACACCTTCACACACCACCATAGAGGTAGAGTAATAGGGCGCATTTTTTCAATGCGGTATCCCCAGTAGGCATAATCCACGAAGCATTCATCATCTTGTTGAAGATAATTACTGATTTAACTGCTGCAAGCTTCTTGTATTCATTGAAGTTCTGGAACAGCTAATGTTGAAGAATATTGTTCGTCAGAGATTGTGGACTCTCCATGAGAATTTTCCTCTTGCTCTTCAGGATCATAACCATAATCATCTGGCATTTGTAAAGTCAAAAATTGATTGATTTCAGGTGGTTCATCCCCGCAATCGGGTATTATTTCCGGAATATTATTACACTAAATTCTTGTGCAAGTGGCGCATATAATTGAACATTTTAAGCCTGCCTTTCTACAACAACATGTCCAACATCCTTTTTTACACTTACATGAAATACCTTTTAATAGGACTTCGGGTGCAGGATCGTTCATCATGAATATTGGAGTAAGGCCAAATTTACTACTTGTCCATCCCCAATCAGCTGCATTCTTATATTTGTTGTACGATAATTGAACTTGATGGTAGATCCGTAAAGAATGATATCGTGCAGCATCACTTTCAGGAGGGAAAGAGATCTATGTAAATTTATTTATTGTTAAGGATTTAATAAAATTTAATAAATTTTCAGAGCCCAATTTAGGGCGAGTTTTCGAAAGTATTTCAAATCAAAACATTTTCTATTTTCGGTGCATGTAATAACTCGAACGAACGCAAATAATCACGATTCGATTTCAAATTTTATTTTGAAAAAATTTGGTTTTTTCTTATTTCTTTGTGAAAAATTGTTTGAAAAAAAAAAAAAAAATTTAAAAAAAAAATCTCCAAAACAATATCACACACATCTCACCCTTACACTAGTCGCAAGTTAACTATCGTTTGGGGTAGATGTGTCAATTTTTAAGGGAGTTTTTTTTAAGTGAGTTTTTTTATGAGTGATTTTTGAGTAATTTTTCTTTATTCGAAATAAGTTTTTTGAGTGAGTTTTTATGAGTTTTTTTTTTTTTAAAACAAAGAATTCTCGAGTGGAATTGTTAATGCATTGCGATTTCTAGGCTATCGATCGGGTATAAAGAATTAAAAATGGTTGAAAATATTGAAAAATATTTAATTTGTTTTCCGCCTACGGAAAATAACTAAAGATTTCCTTTTAGGTAAGTAACTGCTTCTGATCTTGGTATTACATTTCTTGGTACAGATTTTAATAGAGTAATGAAATTTCTGTTCAAACGAAACTGCAATTATGGCAGCAACTTCTCAGAGGGTATATTAGTTTTGTCACTGCATTTCTGATTCATATAAATAATCATCGGAGAATGACCCCAAAAGGTGAATCTTAATCTCCAAAGTTTTTTCAATCCTGGGAGTCGAGATGTTTTACATTTCCTTTTTTATTTGATGAACTAAGTAAATATGGCGTATTACTCCACTTCTTGAAGATCTTTTGTATCCAATGCTTGCAGAATAGTATTTGCCAAACGCTTTTTTACAGGTTTCATTCCTTTTGAAATGATTCCACACTACCGGCGAAATTTTCCTTTGACCTAGCCTTATGAAATCAATTTGTTATGTTACAAAACAATTCAAATGTAATCAAGTAGTTATGCTATTATCCGGGTAATCGAGTAATCGAAAAATCAATAAAATTTCCGAATACCCGGGTATTAGCTATTCGAGAGTAGATACACTAGTCGCAATCACACCCACTGAATGGAGACATATTGTATCTTTTCAGTTGGCCTCTCCAAAATATGCATTCCAATTCTTATGAAAATTCGCTCACTATTGGCTGAATTAGAGACGCGTTTCTATTCTATATTATTTGTTTTAGCTACCCAGAGGTTTCGGGTCTGGTAAATGTCTCTTAAAGCTTTATGAGGAGGGATAGAAACATTTTATTATTCACACTCTCTGTTTTCAATTTCAATAAATGACACAAGTGGCTTATGATAACTAAATTGTGAAATGAATGATTTGGTTTGGATTTGATCAATATATCTTTGAAATACAGCGTCAATTACTGTTTTCGATCTTGTTGTCGAATCAATGCGACTACTGCACTTTTTTAAATTGAATATGGTGTTGAGGAACTCAATCAAAGGGAGCGCTGTATCCAATGCAAAATTAACATTAAAATCACCACTTAAAATCATCGGAATTTTATCGTAATCTTTTTAAGAATACGCGAAATTTCTGGTGTGTACTCTAGCAAATTCTCGTGGATGAATTCAATAATTGTATTTATCGATTGCTTGGGAGAAATGTAAATTGCCACAATTATAACTGATTTATTATGGTCCAATCTGTTTTCACAAGCTGATATTTCTCCCACTTTAGAAACCTGAACAGACAATGATTGTAGTTGTTGTGCATTGAGATCTATTTGTGAAGTAACAACACCGGCTCCGTCATTTATATTATTATGGTATATTGCAACTCCGCCTGCCCTCGTATATTTTCTTTAATATTGAACAACAATATTAAAATTTGGAATGTCTACAATAATTTCACTATTCATCCAGAATTAGAAAAGTCGACGACCATGTCATTCTGTCTAAGTGCTCACTTTCCACGCGCTGTAGCTTCAAAACTATAATCTTTAGAAAAAAAAAGTTTTAAGTAAAAAATGTGGAGAATCGTATGCTCTATATTTTTTGTATGGACCTCAATCAAGGTATTTCGTACAGGTAACGAGATAATCGCGAAAAGGCGATTTTCCACCCCTTTAAACCAAGGTCGAAAACTTGGAATTTTAAATCACTTACCTAGTTGAACAATCGTACCAAATATAAAGTTTCCTATACCTTTTGCAAGGTAAAAGTACCCATTGACTGGGCGGCTATGGGGCAATTTGTGAATTTATACCACTTGTATGAAATTCGCGATTCCAAACAAAATTTTGATCGTTTATGAAACCGAATTAAAAATTCAGCCGATTTGGAATAAACGACCCAAGACTTCATACATCGTTGACATTATGCCATCTCACGCTTTTATTCTAAAAGCATTGAATTAAGCTATCTCACGTTTATTTTTCCAAAAATACCAAGTCGTTAAGGTTATTTGAAAGGCGTGGAAGGACACCAACATTATATGCCTAACCCGCACACGACAAGACCTAAAAACGGTTGGCCGTTACACAGGGTTGTAGTAAATGCATTAAAAAATTATGGAGCTCTAGTAAATTCGCTAGTAGGTATCCCGGCGATTGAGCCGTGGGCGTGGCCAATAAAGTTCCGGGACTGATTCCCATATGATTTGTATGGGGTGCTTTCTTGGGGTAAATTGTCGTGGGTTTGAGGGGCGTGGCGGACCAATGGGAAGGGAGTGGGAGATGGAAAGGTGTAGTGGGACACGATGTGTGGGAGTGGGGCATGGTAAATACGGAGAATGAAGACAGTATGAGGGAGTGGGAGATGGAAAGGCGTTGTGGGGCACGTTGTAGAGGAGCGTGGTAAATGCGGCATTTGTCTCTTTCTGGCACCGTGATTTATTATAGCGGTGGGGAAAAAAAATGGCCACACCCCTGGGATGTCGGGATTTTAAACATGGCTGTCGACCAATTATTTTTAAACATGGCTGTCGACACATGTCAGGGCGTGGTATTTAGGGCGTCACGGTTATAGCTGTATTAGATTACAAAATTTAACCAGAATTCATGTAAATTTATGGAAAACACATTTGGATCAAGTATTTTTTTGACACGGTTATATCTGTATTAGATTACAAAATTTAACATCTGGCTGCAATTTTTCAGGATAAGTACATCTAAATTTATGGAAAACACATTTCGATCAACTGCGATCAGAAAAACGTGGGAAATTTTTTCCAGATTACATATGGTTACAATTTCGGAGTTAATTTATAACATTTGGATCATCCGATCCGAAAACGTCGCGTGGGGGGGAGGGGAAGATGTTTATGATCGACAGGACGTATTTTTTTACAGGGCATTTTTTCAAGCAAAATGAATTTCCCACAGATTACAAAATACATATGGTTACAATTTCGGGGTTAATTTATAACATTTGGATCATCCTTTGAAAAACGATCCGGGGTGGGAAGATGTTTATGATCGACAGGACGTGTGATATTTTTCGACAGGATTTTTTTTTAGTGGAATACAAAATTTAACCAGTTGGTTTTGATTAATTTTTCGGAAAAAACATTTGGATCTGTTGTGACATTAAAGCCGAAAAACAAAATAATTTATTCAAACAATACTTTATTAAAATAATATACATGGTTTCTTTTTTAATTTTAAATAGAATAATATAAGTTTTTTAACAGCTGCGATGTTCATACAGACATAACCGCATCCACAGGTATCCGGTCCACAAGATGTATTATCATTTGCCCATGAACAGCTCTCATAGTGCTCGCCATGCTTTCCAATTTTCTTTTGAACTTTGAGGTACGGTTTCAAGAAGGCATAGTGTTCATTAAGTTTCTCTCTATGTTCTTCAAGTATAAAGTCGCCGTAATCTTGTAAAAACCATTCAATATCGTTCAAAGTTTTCTGTACATCCATGTTGACTCTCGCCGGGCTACTGAGGTACCTTTCGCACTTCATTAGTTAGTGGTCTGTGTTCAACAATCTGATCGTGTAGAAGTAAACAAAATGCCGAAGTATTAGCCGGTATATTTCCCGACAATTTGAATTCCAATCTAACATCTACGGGACCCGATTTGATTGACTCGTTCTGATGCGCACAATCGATAACTACGATCGGAGCATTGTTTTTAAATTCATTTGGAGAAAGCAGCGGTTGTTCTTTACGAGTATAATATGCCGATTGAAATTTACAATACATATCGTATAATAGAGCGAATCGATCTTGATCAAATTTAAGATCTAAGTCATCATACGGAAATGATATAGAATTTAAATGAACTTTGATATCTGTTAGTTTACAGTGGTCAAAATTACTCGCATCTTTGCCTTTCTGATTTCTGCGGTCGGTTTGTAGAGCCAATATAACGTATCGAGGTTTCTCTAGCTGGTTTGAAGTTTTAACTGTCCAAGTATGTTGACTAGTTTCTGGCAGTACTGGATATTCATACATATCCCAACTGCGAAAACTCATTTTAATTGGCTGATTGTTCTCAATTAATTTATATAAAGTGAGTTTTTCTTCATCAGCGAGAGTTATATGCGGTATCTTCCATTTTAATTTCAGAATTTTTACCGTCACAGTATCTGTGGATGATATAAGTGCATTATCATCAGATCTAGCCCGTACTAAAATAAGCTCATGCTTTGCATTTGGTATAATTTTCTGATAATCCTCGGCGAATCCCAGGAGCATGTTCAATGGAATACAAAAATTGAATTGTCCCGATTGCAATGTAATTGGAGCTGATGGTGACCAACCCGCATTGAGTAGCATTTTACTTTCGTCGGCATGTAGGGAAATATAATTTTTGATGGTAGAAGTAAACCCTGCATTTCTATTACGATCAATTTCTACACCATTTAATTCATAACGAATTTCATCAAACAGATACGCCATAGCATTATTGCCTAGTTTTGCTGTAGCAGAGACTGTCCCATCATCACTTTTATATACTGCCCCCTCGATGTAAATAAAACTTTCACACGGTAGAAGAATTAAATCCTGATGTTGTATTGAAATTCGTATTTCATCACTGTTACCGTATGAGTTTAGAAATGGTGAGTAGCTGTGAAATTCCTTTTTCACAATGCTGTTATCATAGCTAACACCACTCGAGATTTTTAATAAATCATTCATTATTTTAATGTAAGCCCCAGAGATCTCACGTATGCTTTATTTATTAGCGACAGCTGCGGCTTAGTTGTTGTAGGTTCTGAGGTTATACTCTGAATGAGAGTACTATTACGCTGCGGGGTATTGTATATCAGCATTTTAAATGTAGTCGAATAGTAATCGTTTCTCCACGAAAATTCACTAAATTACCGTCTTGATCGACAAGCTTCAACGTGAGAGAACTTAATCGTTTGACGTTCAAAGGTAAATAGATGACATTCGTGGGCACCTCGATAATTTTATACCCTGGGCCTACCTTAGGAGCAAACTCGTGCAATGTATGTACCTGCTTACTGTTAATGTAAGACCCAGAAATAATGTTGCATTCTACTCGGACAGTATTCGTCTTAATAATGTTGACTGGCATATCGGAAACGTGCATTATATTTTTCGTGAGTATACGCTTACTGAAACCCAATAATGACCCAACCGAGTCTTTGTGGGTGAAATCTATATTTTCAGAAGATTTTATTTCACTCTTCAATGTATTATTATTAGCTCTCAATAAAAATCCAATTTTATTTTCTTCAAGCTTCCTTTCTATATATTTAGAAATATCGTCAATTTCGTACGATCCAACATCTATCTCTATAATTTTATTACCTACATGAAATTTGTTATTGTCCACATCAATATTCGGTATTGAATTATATGTTTGAAAATCAACGAGCCCGCATACGCATCCCTCGGGCAATTCCAGTGGAGGAAAATACTCTGCGGATAACTGTGATTCGTTACCACTTAATGTAAGGGTCAACGACATGGTGAGACGGTTGTAATGAAACTAAACAATTTTATTAAAAATCAATATATTTATTGTACAGAAAATATAAACATAAATGTCCACAAATTACAGAGTCATAGTTCTGATAACTGTTGTAGTTATATTTGATATTATCGCCCAAATAACGAATAATTTCAAGAGGCGGTTGTAGATTCCCGAAACTATCAAAATATTCAATATTTCGGCCTCGTTTGCAGTACGCTACCCAATGTGTTCCTTCCCCGGTTGTCAAATCAAGATTCACAATTCCACACTCGTTTCGCCATGGTGTCTTCGGCAAATTATTTCGCATAAACACACCTCGGAAATTAGGTAAAGATTTACCATATCTATATAAATCTAGTTCATCTAAGGGTTTATTGGGCAGCATTTTTAATAGTTTTTTGGATTCAAATATAGACCAAACCCTTTTTTATATGGCTTCAAATACAGCCCTTTGCCGACAGCAATAGATTCCATTCTTCGATTATGACGACTTTTTTCCTCCAATTCTCTTTTAGCAGCACTAGCATCGTTAACAGCTTTAGCTATACCAGCGGCACCACCTGATAATGCACCTAATGCCGATAGTCCTGCAAAAATGGGTAGTAGAGGGAGAATACCACCAACTTTTGGTACTCTAATCACACGGGGGCGTTTTGTCTTAATCACATTCTTTGTTGCAGCGAGAGCTAGTTTTACTGCTTCCTTTGTAGTTTTTGGTTTCCGAGCCTTCAATACTACTCGAGCATTTCGAATAATCTGTTGAAAAGATGGCTGACGTTTCACTCCCATCCCTAATTTAGTTTTAGTTTTCATAGTGTTTGTTATTAACCACGCATTCAGGCGTTCACTTAAGTTTGAATCAGAAGATTTTACTCTCTGCCACGCCTTCCCAGCTAATATGCGATCTGCAATATGTCGGTCGTTTAAAGTTTTAAATTTTGAATATGCGATATCGTGCTCTTTGCAGGCTTTATCTAATTCGTTAATTCCAGGATCTCCTCTGGCCAACCTTTCTTGTAGTTTAGTACCAGGCCCACAATATTGGTATCCTGGCAAATGTAATTCTATTGGTAAATTACTAATTAAAGAATTTAGTAAACCTCTCCCTTGAACGGTTTTAGAACGAATGTCGCGCGTGTGATCAATCATGCTGCACTGATCAAACTGACTAAAATGCGTTGTCTATGATCTTCTAATAAAATAGGCGATATAATTTCACTCAACTGCTGGATTCTTCGACTGAATCGAAATCTATCGACGGCGTACATTTGCCACGGCCCTTTACGACTAGCACGATAGGCAAAGTCCCAAGTATACATATTGTAAACTTGGGGGTTTAAGATTGAACGTAACCTTCTTGTTCATAATACCGTAATCGAATAAGTGGTGGTGTTTATAGACAGTACTCTTTATTCACTACAATGCGTTTCATCAAGCAGCACGTATCACTTCCTGTGAAAAATATTGACATTGCAACCGATATCCGTAAAGAGAGAAAGCACAGTTTATTACTGCCTGATAGTGTAAGGGGAGTTATTGTGGGGCCGTCAAATTGTGGGAAAACCAATGTTATGATCAGTTTAATAGAAGACCCGAACGGATTAAAATTTGAAAATATTTACGTGTACTCAAAATCATTACTGCAACCGAAATATGAGTATCTGAAGAGGCTTGTTTCACCAATATCCGAACTGGGCTATTACACATTTTCAAATAACAACGATGTTATACCACCTGAAGAGGCCATGCCCAATTCGATTTTTATCTTCGATGATGTTGCTTGTGATAAACAGAACAATATTCGGGCATATTTTTGTATGGGTCGACATAAAGATATTGACAGTTTTTATCTCTGTCAAACGTATACGCATATACCCAAACATTTGATTCGAGACAATACGAATTTCCTGGTTATATTCAAACAGGATGAAATGAACTTGAAACATGTTTATAATGATCATGTAAATACAGATATGTCTTTCAACACCTTTCGAAGTATGTGTTCAGAATGCTGGAAGGAAAAATACGGTTTCATTGTAGTAGATAAAGATAGTCCTATAAATGAAGGCCGCTACCGAAAGGGTTTTGATACCTACATAAAAGTAACTGCTGGCAACTGAAACAGATCAATACCAGTACAGCTGTGAAACAGTGCTGACCGGGTCGAAAGCTGTAACAGGTAACAGATCTGATGAAAACAGTACTCCGAGCTGTTAAAAAAGCAGTTGAAAGCCGTTCGAAACCTGTACCGTAGCTGTATAAACCAGATGCATAAACTGATCAGAGCAGATTTGAAAGCAGTTCACAAACATGAAAGAAAAACAACTAAGAGCCATCATAAAAACCACGAATTCAATTCGTAAGAAATACCGGGCTGTAAAATCAGGACGGATAGAGAAAGAGAGCAGGCAAGAACATTTCTTCTAGTATACGGCGCACCGAAGATCATCGAATTATAACGACACCGGTGGTAAAACAATACAACGCCAGATCAGAAAAAAGGAAATTTTTGGCAAATTTTGATTCCATCCCCTATGGGTTCAAACACACCAAGCAGTATTAAATAAAAATACTATTTTTAATAAAAATATATATTTAAGTGTAAATATAATTGCAAATATATATCGATTGTAAGAAAGATTATTTTTAGGTGTAAATATAAAATAAAATGAATATTATTTCACATCGCGTCTATTTTATTTCTATCATTATTACATTGTATTACATACTGTTTTAGCAAATGAACATTTTGTAGGGCACAACATCCTCTATGAGCTAAACACCTCGGAGTTAGAGAATATCGCATCCTCAAAGTGTTTAAATTCGGACATCCACAGTAGTCTAAATCAAATACCGTTGCTCTATTTCCGAGAATTTCACTGAGATATTTTTTCTTCTCCGATCCTTTAACATAAATTATTTTATTTCTCAAATTCGTCTGTAAAAATTGTATCGCGTGATTAATTGACGTGTATCCGCCCTCCCACGATAACCCATGATGATTTATGGAAAGCCAGGTAGCTTGAGTCTGCAGTGCTGATGGTAGTCTGTTAAATTCAAATGGCGGTTTTGGATGAAAATGACGTACTTCATTCCCATTGAACAGGATCGCAATTTCCTTAGGAATGAAACTATTACTTTTGAGGGCTGTTCTGTGACGAGTCTTACTGTATCGACTGTAAACTATCGAACTATTGAATATTTAGAACGCACAATCGACAATTGGTCCTTGTTGTTGTAAATCTGCACTAATACCCCCAAAATGGGGATTACGACTTGCACAAACTTCGCAGCATTCTTACTACCCCTTTTTTTTAAACAGGGGGGTCAGTGCGAATTTTTTACAAAATTTTTTCAAATAGCACCTGTATTTCCTGCCCGCATAACAAGACCTGTCGGTATCAGAACTGCCTCTTTAACAGGGCCTGTTCGTATCAGAACCGTCTTTAACAAGACCTGTCCGCATCACAACTGATTTCAACAGGACCTGTTCGTATCAGCACAGCGTTTCAACGGTACCTGTTCGTACAGCACTGCTTTCAACAGGACCTGTCCGCATTAGAACTTTTGTAAAAAATTCGCACTGACCCCCCTGTTTAAAAAAAAGGGGTAGTAAGAATGCTGCGAAGTTTGTGCAAGTCGTAATCCCCATTTTGGGGGTATTAGTGCAGATTTACAACAACAAGGACCAATTGTCGATTGTGCGTTCTAAATATTCAATAGTTCGATAGTTTACAGTCGATACAGTAAGACTCGTCACAGAACAGCCCTCAAAAGTAATAGTTTCATTCCTAAGGAAATTGCGATCCTGTTCAATGGGAATGAAGTACGTCATTTTCATCCAAAACCGCCATTTGAATTTAACAGACTACCATCAGCACTGCAGACTCAAGCTACCTGGCTTTCCATAAATCATCATGGGTTATCGTGGGAGGGCGGATACACGTCAATTAATCACGCGATACAATTTTTACAGACGAATTTGAGAAATAAAATAATTTATGTTAAAGGATCGGAGAAGAAAAAATATCTCAGTGAAATTCTCGGAAATAGAGCAACGGTATTTGATTTAGACTACTGTGGATGTCCGAATTTAAACACTTTGAGGATGCGATATTCTCTAACTCCGAGGTGTTTAGCTCATAGAGGATGTTGTGCCCTACAAAATGTTCATTTGCTAAAACAGTATGTAATACAATGTAATAATGATAGAAATAAAATAGACGCGATGTGAAATAATATTCATTTTATTTTATATTTACACCTAAAAATAATCTTTCTTACAATCGATATATATTTGCAATTATATTTACACTTAAATATATATTTTTATTAAAAATAGTATTTTTATTTAATACTGCTTGGTGTGTTTGAACCCATAGGGGATGGAATCAAAATTTGCCAAAAATTTCCTTTTTTCTGATCTGGCGTTGTATTGTTTTACCACCGGTGTCGTTATAATTCGATGATCTTCGGTGCGCCGTATACTAGAAGAAATGTTCTTGCCTGCTCTCTTTCTCTATCCGTCCTGATTTTACAGCCCGGTATTTCTTACGAATTGAATTCGTGGTTTTTATGATGGCTCTTAGTTGTTTTTCTTTCATGTTTGTGAACTGCTTTCAAATCTGCTCTGATCAGTTTATGCATCTGGTTTATACAGCTACGGTACAGGTTTCGAACGGCTTTCAACTGCTTTTTTAACAGCTCGGAGTACTGTTTTCATCAGATCTGTTACCTGTTACAGCTTTCGACTCGGTCAGCACTGTTTCACAGCTGTACTGGTATTGATCTGTTTCAGTTGCCAGCAGTTACTTTTATGTAGGTATCAAAACCATTTCGGTAGCGGCCTTCATTTATAGGACTATCTTTATCTACTACAATGAAACCGTATTTTTCCTTCCAGCATTCTGAACACATACTTCGAAAGGTGTTGAAAGACATATCTGTATTTACATGATCATTATAAACATGTTTCAAGTTCATTTCATCCTGTTTGAATATAACCAGGAAATTCGTATTGTCTCGAATCAAATGTTTGGGTATATGCGTATACGTTTGACAGAGATAAAAACTGTCAATATCTTTATGTCGACCCATACAAAAATATGCCCGAATATTGTTCTGTTTATCACAAGCAACATCATCGAAGATAAAAATCGAATTGGGCATGGCCTCTTCAGGTGGTATAACATCGTTGTTATTTGAAAATGTGTAATAGCCCAGTTCGGATATTGGTGAAACAAGCCTCTTCAGATACTCATATTTCGGTTGCAGTAATGATTTTGAGTACACGTAAATATTTTCAAATTTTAATCCGTTCGGGTCTTCTATTAAACTGATCATAACATTGGTTTTCCCACAATTTGACGGCCCCACAATAACTCCCCTTACACTATCAGGCAGTAATAAACTGTGCTTTCTCTCTTTACGGATATCGGTTGCAATGTCAATATTTTTCACAGGAAGTGATACGTGCTGCTTGATGAAACGCATTGTAGTGAATAAAGAGTACTGTCTATAAACACCACCACTTATTCGATTACGGTATTATGAACAAGAAGGTTACGTTCAATCTTAAACCCCCAAGTTTACAATATGTATACTTGGGACTTTGCCTATCGTGCTAGTCGTAAAGGGCCGTGGCAAATGTACGCCGTCGATAGATTTCGATTCAGTCGAAGAATCCAGCAGTTGAGTGAAATTATATCGCCTATTTTATTAGAAGATCATAGACAACGCATTTTAGTCAGTTTGATCAGTGCAGCATGATTGATCACACGCGCGACATTCGTTCTAAAACCGTTCAAGGGAGAGGTTTACTAAATTCTTTAATTAGTAATTTACCAATAGAATTACATTTGCCAGGATACCAATATTGTGGGCCTGGTACTAAACTACAAGAAAGGTTGGCCAGAGGAGATCCTGGAATTAACGAATTAGATAAAGCCTGCAAAGAGCACGATATCGCATATTCAAAATTTAAAACTTTAAACGACCGACATATTGCAGATCGCATATTAGCTGGGAAGGCGTGGCAGAGAGTAAAATCTTCTGATTCAAACTTAAGTGAACGCCTGAATGCGTGGTTAATAACAAACACTATGAAAACTAAAACTAAATTAGGGATGGGAGTGAAACGTCAGCCATCTTTTCAACAGATTATTCGAAATGCTCGAGTAGTATTGAAGGCTCGGAAACCAAAAACTACAAAGGAAGCAGTAAAACTAGCTCTCGCTGCAACAAAGAATGTGATTAAGACAAAACGCCCCCGTGTGATTAGAGTACCAAAAGTTGGTGGTATTCTCCCTCTACTACCCATTTTTGCAGGACTATCGGCATTAGGTGCATTATCAGGTGGTGCCGCTGGTATAGCTAAAGCTGTTAACGATGCTAGTGCTGCTAAAAGAGAATTGGAGGAAAAAAGTCGTCATAATCGAAGAATGGAATCTATTGCTGTCGGCAAAGGGCTGTATTTGAAGCCATATAAAAAGGGGTTTGGTCTATATTTGAATCCAAAAAACTATTAAAAATGCTGCCCAATAAACCCTTAGATGAACTAGATTTATATAGATATGGTAAATCTTTACCTAATTTCCGAGGTGTGTTTATGCGAAATAATTTGCCGAAGACACCATGGCGAAACGAGTGTGGAATTGTGAATCTTGATTTGACAACCGGGGAAGGAACACATTGGGTAGCGTACTGCAAACGAGGCCGAAATATTGAATATTTTGATAGTTTCGGGAATCTACAACCGCCTCTTGAAATTATTCGTTATTTGGGCGATAATATCAAATATAACTACAACAGTTATCAGAACTATGACTCTGTAATTTGTGGACATTTATGTTTATATTTTCTGTACAATAAATATATTGATTTTTAATAAAATTGTTTAGTTTCATTACAACCGTCTCACCATGTCGTTGACCCTTACATTAAGTGGTAACGAATCACAGTTATCCGCAGAGTATTTTCCTCCACTGGAATTGCCCGAGGGATGCGTATGCGGGCTCGTTGATTTTCAAACATATAATTCAATACCGAATATTGATGTGGACAATAACAAATTTCATGTAGGTAATAAAATTATAGAGATAGATGTTGGATCGTACGAAATTGACGATATTTCTAAATATATAGAAAGGAAGCTTGAAGAAAATAAAATTGGATTTTTATTGAGAGCTAATAATAATACATTGAAGAGTGAAATAAAATCTTCTGAAAATATAGATTTCACCCACAAAGACTCGGTTGGGTCATTATTGGGTTTCAGTAAGCGTATACTCACGAAAAATATAATGCACGTTTCCGATATGCCAGTCAACATTATTAAGACGAATACTGTCCGAGTAGAATGCAACATTATTTCTGGGTCTTACATTAACAGTAAGCAGGTACATACATTGCACGAGTTTGCTCCTAAGGTAGGCCCAGGGTATAAAATTATCGAGGTGCCCACGAATGTCATCTATTTACCTTTGAACGTCAAACGATTAAGTTCTCTCACGTTGAAGCTTGTCGATCAAGACGGTAATTTAGTGAATTTTCGTGGAGAAACGATTACTATTCGACTACATTTAAAATGCTGATATACAATACCCCGCAGCGTAATAGTACTCTCATTCAGAGTATAACCTCAGAACCTACAACAACTAAGCCGCAGCTGTCGCTAATAAATAAAGCATACGTGAGATCTCTGGGGCTTACATTAAAATAATGAATGATTTATTAAAAATCTCGAGTGGTGTTAGCTATGATAACAGCATTGTGAAAAAGGAATTTCACAGCTACTCACCATTTCTAAACTCATACGGTAACAGTGATGAAATACGAATTTCAATACAACATCAGGATTTAATTCTTCTACCGTGTGAAAGTTTTATTTACATCGAGGGGGCAGTATATAAAAGTGATGATGGGACAGTCTCTGCTACAGCAAAACTAGGCAATAATGCTATGGCGTATCTGTTTGATGAAATTCGTTATGAATTAAATGGTGTAGAAATTGATCGTAATAGAAATGCAGGGTTTACTTCTACCATCAAAAATTATATTTCCCTACATGCCGACGAAAGTAAAATGCTACTCAATGCGGGTTGGTCACCATCAGCTCCAATTACATTGCAATCGGGACAATTCAATTTTTGTATTCCATTGAACATGCTCCTGGGATTCGCCGAGGATTATCAGAAAATTATACCAAATGCAAAGCATGAGCTTATTTTAGTACGGGCTAGATCTGATGATAATGCACTTATATCATCCACAGATACTGTGACGGTAAAAATTCTGAAATTAAAATGGAAGATACCGCATATAACTCTCGCTGATGAAGAAAAACTCACTTTATATAAATTAATTGAGAACAATCAGCCAATTAAAATGAGTTTTCGCAGTTGGGATATGTATGAATATCCAGTACTGCCAGAAACTAGTCAACATACTTGGACAGTTAAAACTTCAAACCAGCTAGAGAAACCTCGATACGTTATATTGGCTCTACAAACCGACCGCAGAAATCAGAAAGGCAAAGATGCGAGTAATTTTGACCACTGTAAACTAACAGATATCAAAGTTCATTTAAATTCTATATCATTTCCGTATGATGACTTAGATCTTAAATTTGATCAAGATCGATTCGCTCTATTATACGATATGTATTGTAAATTTCAATCGGCATATTATACTCGTAAAGAACAACCGCTGCTTTCTCCAAATGAATTTAAAAACAATGCTCCGATCGTAGTTATCGATTGTGCGCATCAGAACGAGTCAATCAAATCGGGTCCCGTAGATGTTAGATTGGAATTCAAATTGTCGGGAAATATACCGGCTAATACTTCGGCATTTTGTTTACTTCTACACGATCAGATTGTTGAACACAGACCACTAACTAATGAAGTGCGAAAGGTACCTCAGTAGCCCGGCGAGAGTCAACATGGATGTACAGAAAACTTTGAACGATATTGAATGGTTTTTACAAGATTACGGCGACTTTATACTTGAAGAACATAGAGAGAAACTTAATGAACACTATGCCTTCTTGAAACCGTACCTCAAAGTTCAAAAGAAAATTGGAAAGCATGGCGAGCACTATGAGAGCTGTTCATGGGCAAATGATAATACATCTTGTGGACCGGATACCTGTGGATGCGGTTATGTCTGTATGAACATCGCAGCTGTTAAAAAACTTATATTATTCTATTTAAAATTAAAAAAGAAACCATGTATATTATTTTAATAAAGTATTGTTTGAATAAATTATTTTGTTTTTCGGCTTTAATGTCACAACAGATCCAAATGTTTTTTCCGAAAAATTAATCAAAACCAACTGGTTAAATTTTGTATTCTACTAAAAAAAAATCCTGTCGAAAAATATCACACGTCCTGTCGATCATAAACATCTTCCCACCCCGGATCGTTTTTCAAAGGATGATCCAAATGTTATAAATTAACCCCGAAATTGTAACCATATGTATTTTGTAATCTGTGGGAAATTCATTTTGCTTGAAAAAATGCCCTGTAAAAAAAATACGTCCTGTCGATCATAAACATCTTCCCCTCCCCCCCACGCGACGTTTTCGGATCGGATGATCCAAATGTTATAAATTAACTCCGAAATTGTAACCATATGTAATCTGGAAAAAATTTCCCACGTTTTTCTGATCGCAGTTGATCGAAATGTGTTTTCCATAAATTTAGATGTACTTATCCTGAAAAATTGCAGCCAGATGTTAAATTTTGTAATCTAATACAGATATAACCGTGTCAAAAAAATACTTGATCCAAATGTGTTTTCCATAAATTTACATGAATTCTGGTTAAATTTTGTAATCTAATACAGCTATAACCGTGACGCCCTAAATACCACGCCCTGACATGTGTCGACAGCCATGTTTAAAAATAATTGGTCGACAGCCATGTTTAAAATCCCGACATCCCAGGGGTGTGGCCATTTTTTTTCCCCACCGCTATAATAAATCACGGTGCCAGAAAGAGACAAATGCCGCATTTACCACGCTCCTCTACAACGTGCCCCACAACGCCTTTCCATCTCCCACTCCCTCATACTGTCTTCATTCTCCGTATTTACCATGCCCCACTCCCACACATCGTGTCCCACTACACCTTTCCATCTCCCACTCCCTTCCCATTGGTCCGCCACGCCCCTCAAACCCACGACAATTTACCCCAAGAAAGCACCCCATACAAATCATATGGGAATCAGTCCCGGAACTTTATTGGCCACGCCCACGGCTCAATCGCCGGGATACCTACTTTCGCTCCACCTTGGGGGATGAATCTACAAAGTTCTCTTTGGGAGTTCTGCTTCACTCTCTGTCATTTAATTTTGTACTTATATGAAAAGTGTCATTACTGGGCAGCGAATTATATACTAACTAAAATTTTTTTAGCCAACCATTTCAACTAATATTTGAAAATTTATACAATTTTCTCTTCATGCAAGGGTGTTTTGCCTTTCCATAAGTCAGCATTTATTATGCAATATTTGAAATCTGTTTTTTTCATTTTTCTTAAACATATTTATGGGAGTTAATGCCATTCAATTACAATTTCTTCACCAAAGCAATCTGATAATAAATTTATTATGGGACATTCGAATTAATGGGAATTTTTGTTGATACATGTAACATTCTAATACATCGCTTTTGTGCAATTTGGAAAAGGAATTAATGTAAGACATTTCAATTGGCGACAATTATCACAAAATTCTGAAAATTCTCGAATTGAAAATGTACAAAATGCATTATCAATCGCAATCACATTCATCCCCAGGTGACAATTCTCGTTTTGTGTACATAGCTAAACACAATCCAGGCACTTTTTTTTGAATAAATTATATAAGGGAAATTTGGATTGAGATTATAACTTAATTTGATACCACATTAACTTCAATCATTTATTTTAGGTATTGTTGCAAGTTTCTGAAGACAATTTCTTTCACGTGTATCCAATTTATGGATTTTTGGATAATCCCAGGTGGCCATACTTCCTGTAATTCACACAGTAAGGCTCCCCTATTTCTGTATCTGTGCAAGCGTATTTTCCCGGCTCGTGGTTCGCGGCGCAATTAATTCAGCGATATATGGCATATTGCATTTGGCTGCAATATGATCATACCATTGGCATTTTTTGGATTGTAGAGTCGTACAGTTTTTCCCAGGTTATTTTTTGATGGAGAAGAAAAGTTGTTTTTGGTAGAGCTTTTATGTTCGACGACGCCTTTTCGCATTGGACATAGAATAGGGTGTTATGTGGTTTTTTCCTAGTTGTTAGAATGTGTACTTTTTCGAACGCTACTTTTAGGTTTAGAGCTTCCAAGTCTTCGCTAGAGATATAAATTTTCTGTCTCAAGTGGGCCGACAGAGGGGAATATAAAACTTGGGTTTATTTGTATGAAAAATTAAAAACAACGCAAATTTTAAATGCTAACTGAAACCAAGTTAAATTGTTATATCGTATTGGTTGAGCTACGAGTCGTTATCTCCGAAAATTGGAAAACTTGGGTTTCTATCCAAGCGAGCGAGAAGATAAAATAGTAACCATTTCACCTCCATAATTTTGTATGAAAACAAGGGAAATGAAATCTCCAGTTAATGTATCTCTATGGTTTAATTATAGGAATTCTAATAGCCACTCACCTCTTTTATTGATACCTTTGGTTCCTCATATTAGATTTATCTAAAAACAAATATCTTCTTTCAATATTTTAACATACATATAAAATAAAAAAAAACCGTGATACCCCTTTAGTATAAAAATTGCTTTAAGTAAAGATGTTAAAGCTTAACTTCTGTGTGGTTCTCGAACCCCTTTGAATATAAATCCAGGATGTACACACCATACATGAATTACAAAGTGTACACAATTTCAAGAGGTGAATAATTCGTTTTGAGTTCTCAAATGTGGAAAAGACCATGTTGACATGAAAATATATATAATTTACAAGGGTAATATACATGAGAGCATAGAAGATTAAGGTTCCGTATTTTATAAAGAAAATATTGTAGAACCGAATTAGTATTTTAATCCTTTTTCACTTTACTTATTTTGTATTTGATATTTTACAATTGAAATTGTTTATTTAAATCTTATTCGACAGATAGAAGATATGTTAACTAGATTGTAATATGAAGAATGGGACTAGAATTATTTGAATATGTTTTCGATTTCATGTATACATAATATAGTATCTATGTTAATACATTTTACAAATCACATCAAAAGGAAAACTTAATTTAATGGGCGAAATTTTTCTATATATTAGTACAGATTAATATGCTTGGATTTTAAATATAGTTAATTAAAAATTAAGACAAGATTACATGGTCATTAAGCTCATTCAAAGGGTTCAAGTCTCTACATCTATCGATTTGAGAAAGCAGAACATAATCCATTGTACCAAAAAAGGAAGCTAATTAAAATATGTTTTTTTAAGATACATAAAGGATAGCGAATTTTGAAGTATTTTAATTGTGTTTTCCCCCTTTTAAAAGTGTATACATTTTTAATATGTGTTACTAAGATATAATCGGTTTTTGAATAAATGGGAAGTTTTAATGAGTTATGAATAAGTCAATCCATTCTCTGTCATGTTGAATGTAACGAAAAGTTTTTTTTTATTTACTTGTTGGACACCATTGATATACAAAATAAGAAATTAAAGAACAATATTTTCAACATTTTATGGAATATTTTCTAAAAAGAATGCATTTGTAATTTTTATATTTTGATAGCGGTAAAAAAGCGACATGATCCAAAAGTTTTCAAAATTCATAATAAAATCTCCTTCAAATGGAAGTCTAAATTCATTCCATATCCTTTAAGAAATTGTATTTAATCACCTAAATAATAAAAAAAGTATCAACGAAGAATTTTGCGAACCCAGAAACGATGTCATATGTATATTGTATAAATTGTTGGCATTGAATCAAAATATAGTGCTAACAAATTTCGTGAAAACTCGAAGAAGTTGGCCCCAAACTCAATAGCAATTTATCTTTTGGTGCGTGAAGTGTTGATTCAGGATTTTATTTCCTTCTTTTTATTTTTTTTTTTTCCAAGAATTCTGCTTTTGGTATGTTAAGAATTTTTCATGATTTAGTAAATGAGAATGTAGTATCTTCTTTTGCGAATGGAAAGATGAAAATAAATGTCTACTAAGATATTCCGTATGATATTATATTCAAGAGTAAGTTATGAGGTGTTAAGAAATTTTTGGCAATGCTATTATATATATGCCCATAACGAACCCAATTGTATGATAGTGAATTGCTCCCCAGGAAGAGTTTAATAGTAATCTTGTAAATTGGATTGGGCCAATGGGAATGAATACACAATATGCGTGAAAGAAAAATTTTCATTCATGGATCGTTTGGTTTATAGATATTTTGTATATTTTATTGTGTTGATCAATTATTCCATAAGGATTTTTGACGGTTGATTGAGTACGTAAAATATTTAATATAAAAGCAATGCTTCTTGTTGAATTCAGATTATAATTTTTTGGATGTTCGATCGAAAATTTTAGATTATATCCAAAGTCTTCGTTCAATTGCGTTTTCAATTCTAATTAAAACTAACCATGATTTTCTAAAATCACGTAAATTCTTTAAATGGGTCGAAAAAATTATGTGACCTGACTACACTAACCTTTTGATAAATCTTTACCAACCAAAACATTTACTATTTTTGAATTTATCTGTTATTTAATTGTTGCTCCCGATTGAATATTGGACAATAAACTATGAATTTTATTATTCAATCAAATTTGTGGATACATTGTTCAAAATGAAATTTACGTTTCTGGACACAAATGAAATGAATTTTTGCATTGATAAATATTTTCTAATAACCGCACACAATTTTATACAAAATTTCAACATTTTAGAGGATTTTGTTAATATTTTGAAATGCATTTATTCGGATTATTTGGTTTAGACATTTTCCAAAATCAAACAAATCATAAGGAATTTTCTAAAATATGATTAAAAACATTCAACAATTTTGTTTGTTGGTCAATTTTTATTAAGTTATCATAGTTTAAAGTCAAATTTGATTTTTCAAAATGATTTAATTAAATTCTTTTATAAATTCGTTGTTTTTCCGAATTTACGAAGTTTTTATTGAACGTATTTTTATGGTTTTAATTTAATAACTTTCAATTAGATTTTAATTTACGTTGTTGAGTTAAAACTATTAATATTTGGATGCGTTCATCCGTTTCTATAACAAATAAATTGAGGTAGACCAAACCCGAATTTAAAAAAGAGTTAAAATTAAAAAAACGATACATTTTTTAAATTAGTTGACAAGACTCAAAAAAAACAGTTTTTTTCCAGAACCTGATTTTTTAAAGAAATGCATTTTTAACTTTGATTTCAGTCCTTTTCGATTCGGTTCCGATTCATTTCGTTTCGGTTTCGATTCGGTTCCGATTCGGTGCTAATTTGATTCCGGTTTAACCGAGAACCGAATCGTGAAAAATCGAGCCTTGGTTATATACTGAAAATATAAAGTTTTAAAATTTGAAAATGAACAAAAATATGACATATTGCAAGAAAAAAAACGAAACCATTTCGTAGAAAAATCGCAAAGATGTTTAAACTTAATTATGAGACAGAAATTCTGCGATTGATTGTCAGATATAAAAACAAGACTTTAAATTACAATGTATCCTTTCTTATTTTCTCCAAACAAAATTCATCTTCTAGGAAAATTAAACTGTTCGGAATCATTTCTTAAATAACATTTACTTCTCTTCGAATTTCTATTTAAAATTAAATCAAGGTGAATGTTTTTGTTTCCTTACATAATATTTGAAATATTTGACGTGTATATTTCAGAGAAAATCGCTTAAATTCCACTTAAAAAAGCTTAGAAAAAAATAAATTCAAAATAATTTCTTTTGGAAAAATGTTATTTCAGGTAATTTAAATCCAGAATTTTAATTCATTTCGTGAATTTTCTTAAGAATTTCTTTCTCTAAAAATCATGTTAGCACGTAGAAATAATAAAGTTGAAGGAATTTAATGTTAACTTTTTTTTTCTGTGCTATATTTTCATTCCTGTCTATGAATATATGTATATGCACATTTTTTCCCTTATATTATTATTATTATTATTTTTATATAAAATATTTTTGTAAAATAAATTTTGATAAAACAATTCAGTTTCTAATATTTTGAAATTTTATCCTTGCAAGAAACAAAAACCGAACTCTATGAATTTGTTGACAAGAACAATCTCTAGAAATGAAAATACCAAAGACTTCGATCATTTTGATATACTATCTTCAATTCAATTCCCGTAAGGACAATATATATATTTTTGTTATCCTTGGAAAATTGAGAATTTCCCTTATTTTTGGGTTTGCAATATAAATCTCTTTTTTTTGTTCGATAATATTTTATAGGGAGAAAAATTACAAATCCTTTATAAAACATAAGGATTACTTCGACGACAATTGAAAATCGTTTATCTCTGGGTATTTTTTTTTCCTTCCTTTAAGTTGAAATCCCTGAGTTTTAAACATATCAAATTTCATATGAAATATCTCGAATGGAAAATCACCCATAAGCTTTATTATGCATAATTTGTTAAAGTTAAATTTATTCCTGAAAACTTTAGGAGATAGGAAATATTTTGCCAGACATAAAAATATTTGAAATTTAATTTTCTGTCAAAAGTTATTTATGATAGTAGTTTTTGAGGAAAATACTCGAAAAAAAGGAAAAGTGAATGAAAAACTGGAAAGTTTTCAGACATACATATCTCAGGTTTAAATAACTTCCCCACATAAGTCTAATATACTCATTAAAATGGCCAAGCTCATTATAAATATAGACACTTAAAGAAAAAATCAATTGTTAATACTCATTCAACAGTTTTTGTCAAGTACTTGCAAATTTGAACTCAAACCTTTCATAAAATTGATTATAAAAGCTTAGTTTATAACTTAGTTTCTTAAAAATAAGATTGTGCTGAAAACAATTCTCAGGATATAGGGAAATTCTGAACGTTAAATCGAAATATCCAATTGAGTACTTTACTTATAAGAAACTAACTATGATAAAAAGAATTTGTCATCAGATTTTTATAGAAATATTTTGGTACCGTATGTGTGAAAATTCCGAAAATATCATTTTTCGGTGTGTAATTTTAAACCATATTTTCTTAAAATAAGTTTTGTTTAAATTTTTAAATTTCCCAAGAAGATAAACTTCTTTAGATAATCAAACCATCCATCTTAGAAATATCAGACAAAACAAAATCTTGAAATATTTCTCAAACAAAAAGATATCATGTGACTTTATGTTGACTTAAGATCCTTAGCATAAATCTCGTAGGTGTTAAGATTTTTTTTGTTCAAAAATACGAGTATCTTTTTCCAAATCTGTATAAATATTTTAATAAATAATCTTAAAGATTCTATATCATAAAAATTATACTTCTTTTTTTTGCAACAAATTCCATATTGAGAACAATATTCTTGGAATAATCTCCTCACAAATAGTATATAAAATATCTTTTACATCTCCATTTACCGCACTTTGTTCTAAAATTCTGGGACAAAAACTTACCAGAAATTGTTAGCATTTCATTATTTTTACTTTTTATAACTATTTTAATGTTGGATTCTGACTATCTAAGTTTACCTACAAATTTTAAGATGATAACCATTTTAAATGGATGATAATGGGTGATGCGGTTTTATACTATTATAGTAAATTACACTTCTGAAAAAAAAAAAAATACAAGGTATTTTACTTTGGTATTATCCCGAGTGAAATACCTTTCAAAAACCTTTCCTTTCTTTAAATAATCTTCTTGGATGGAAATTTAATTTAAATACTTCTTTTTCCTGATTCTCATTTGCACACAATTAACACGAGGATTTTCTAATTGGAGTTGACACTTGAAGTAATGCTATAATTTACATTTAATTATTCTGATTTCATTTTCTTACACATATTTTTTGTTTCTTTTCGAAATATGTCTTTTAAATTTAAGAGATTTTTTTTATATTTAGGCTAAAAAATAAGAAAATACTTTTGCAAATATTTCACACAATTGTATAATATTTATGCCTTATGGTAGGTACTACCTGAGTTTAGTTTTGTCACTCCATTTGTAACACATCGAAATAATCGTCGTAGAAAGGTTTCAAGGGTTGTGTCGGGAATCAAAAGTTATATCGATTTATGCATGCCCGTCTGTCTGTATACAAGACTCAAAAACGAGTTTTTCGATTTTGATGAAATTTACAGTGTGAGTTCTTATTCCTTAACTTGATTTGGTATTCTATTTCAGCAAAGCGAAGTTATAAAGGAAAAACCAAGGTGACCGAAAAGTTTTCTCGTTTTTTTGTTGATGCTTTTAGGATTTAATTGGAAAATTTGTGAACCAATTTTGTTTAAATTAATGATATAGGTTAACTACATAAATAGACGATATCATGTTAAATTTTAGTCAAATCGGTCCAAGCATAGTGTAGAAAGAAATAATCCTAGGAGAAAATAACCCTCTTCATATAGCCTTTTTGATGTACTTTAAAAACTAATACACCGATTTGAATAAAATTCGCAGATTATGCTATCAGGGTCTGGGTTACCTGTAAATTACAAGGAATTTTGAAAAAAGGGAAACAAAGTCATGAAGAAAAAACTTTGAAATTATGTGAGTTTTGACAGTTTTTCTGTCCCATTTCTATCATAGGGCGTCAAAAAATCGGCTATAGGATTTTAAGTTACTACAAGTATATGTTTTATTTTCAAATTTCGTAATTTACACAAACTCTGTGTTTTATGGAAAGAGAAAGATATTCATTTCATCAGATATTAAATTATATTTTGATATTTAGAAAATACTTGGTTTGACAAGCCACCCATCTTTCTTAGATAAAATATTCCAAGTTTATTTTTCTTATAAATTATGGAAAATACAAGATATTTAAGACAACGTTTTTTAGCATTTCCGCTGAAAACTAGGAAGTTCTTTCGATCAAAATTATGTATGTTTCAAATTTTGTTGAAATTTGTTAAGTGGTTCTCTATTTATTATTAGCCCTAAAGTTAATAAAAACTGACGATTTTGGCCAATAAAAATCATCACCGTATTTCAACCTATCTCTCTGTACTAAATTCCATTAAAATCGCAGAAGTTGTCCTCGGACATATTTCATTTTCAAAATGGTCATTTTGGATTAATGTTGACCTCAAAACCGTAGGCCACGTTTTCGGAGGACTACAATAATCTCTTATACTTTAGTTAAATTCTAAGAAAGTACTAACATGGACTTTAATGAAGCAAATTAATATAATTAGCTTTTTAAAAAAAGAAATTACCAATATTTTTTCTTAATGAAAATATTTTCAAATATAATTTTTAATTAATAAATAATCTACTAAAATATTTTTGTGAAATTTTTCTCGAATGAAAAGTATAAGAATTTTCTCAGAAATATATAACAAAATAAACATCTGGAAAATATGATTTATATTATACCAAATATTTTATAGATTTCCTTTCGGAAAATTATTTGAAAAGGTTTATTTAAGGACCTGTGCTCTTATAGTAATATTTTATATGGTTTTTTTTTTTATATTAGTTTGAGAAAAAATTTCTCGTATATGTTTTAAATTTATGTCTGAAACTATAATAGAAAATTTTTTATATATGACAATAAAATGAAAACACATTCTGGAAAAACTTTTCAACAAATAGAAAGAATAAATATAATTTTCTTATGGTATTTTTCAATGTCCATATTTTTTAGTGTAGAATTCATCTTTAAAGTATTAATTTCATTTTGATTTAATACTTTATCTCTGATATATATTTTTAAAATTTAAAATTAATATAATAAAAAAAAAAATATGAAAATATCAAATATTAAAAACAAAAGGAAAATTTAATTAATTTAAGTCGGTTTAATTGAAATTACATGAACGATCTTTTTGTGAAGCTCTACAGTTCTGGAATATCATAAAAAACGGTATAAAAAATGGATATCAAAGTAAATACTTATAATTTAAAAAATTCTTTCATTAAATGTGAACTTTACTGAATTTAATAATACAAGAAACCCTGCGACAGTAAAAGAGAGTTTTTGGTCCTTTATTTTAAAAATATATACGTGTCTGACTTCGTTGGTCCGTTGTAAAGTTTCTGGTAAAAAAAATATTGAATATATTAATATATATATAAAAGTTCTAGCTGTTCTAGCTTCTACTTTGTGTATTATAATATCGATTACTATGGATATATCTTGAAGCTAAAGAAATAACATAATATACAGTCCAGGCAATTAAAAATCAGGCTTATAATTATAAGAGGAATGGACTGTGTCTGTATTCAAAACAAAATTTCTATGCATATTTGATTTAATTTAAGTTCTTATGGTTCTCTTGAATTTCGTAAGAAGCTCCTTAATTTTTTGGATATGCTTCTAAATACATTTATACGCAATTACATAATGCAAAATGCCAGTACACTTGATAAAATAATTCCAGCTTTGTTTCCTTTTACTCAGTTAGCATCCTGAGAAAACTAATAGAGTATTAATTTAAATTACTTTGTCTTTTACATGACTTCTTATAATATGTACGTGTCAACGAGTGTGTGATGACAATGATGTCAATCTTTCTCAGGTGAAATTATAAATTCTACACTAAGAACATTTACAAATGCTAGTCTTCAAAATTTTAATTGTATAATTACTGGTTAAATGAAGAAAAGGTTAGAAAAGTTTAAACCATTTTTCTTCAAGTCTATTATATGGTAAAAGGTAAAAATACTTTTGAATCGTGCATAAAATTGCAATGTATGGATACGTGCTTTTAATACCAAAAGGATTACACTTCAGTTGTGATTTAAAATAGGTAGTTTCCATTGTTAAGAAAGATGCATTCTCATGTTTAAATAATTTTCTTTTTCAAGATATTCAACGCGAAAAATGTTGATTATTTACCAAGAAAACCCATTGATGAACCTTTTCATAAATTATGTAATTCTTGCAATTGTAATTGAGAAAAAATTTCCTATCCTACAAATTGAAAATTTTAAATAAAATTTGGTTAAGGAACTGAATATTTCAAACGAAGATCTAATAAGTTATATGTGGAGTTAATAAAAACTTTAAGATGCTTTTAATATAAATATGATTTCACTAATATTAAATTGCCGATATTTTTCTTTGTATGAAAAATCAATAAATCCAATTACAGTTATTCATGAAAATCTAATCAATATTTACCAAATTCGAAATCTAATTAAATTTTAGTCTGTTTCAATAAATACATTTATTAGGAATTTATGAATAATTTCCTTAAGAAGATGGATATTTGTAAGAATTAATTGAATATTTGTAAAACACACAAAATCTTATAATATTTACTTATATACAATTTGAGTTATTAAACCAAGTTCAGTAAACTAATAACATCTATTTTTGTCGTCATGAATTCTTTAAGTTTAAGTCTTAAAAGGATTTCATCGTAAAGAATATTTAAACCTTCAACATAAACTTAAACTTTGCTGGATGTTATATTATAAGTCTACCTTTCAATAATGATAAACGTTAAGGTTTATTTTAAATTAAAACCACTAC
Source organism: Xylophagus ater (assembly GCA_963422695.1). Taxonomy (NCBI): domain Eukaryota; kingdom Metazoa; phylum Arthropoda; class Insecta; order Diptera; family Xylophagidae; genus Xylophagus; species Xylophagus ater. The sequence goes on from OY730478.1 coordinate 10,053,207, forward strand.
CAAAGTTCCCATAAAAATATCACGAATTGATAATGGTGGACATTCCCCGTCATGCCACTTTTATAATCGGGGCCCAAATTTTGTACGCATTTCAGGATTATTTAATGTATTAAATAAATCATTTAACTTGTCATTTTTTAACTTTCTGTTTTAATTAAAATTTATAACATTCGATCGAATCCATAAAAAAAAGCCCACAATAAATTAATGAATTTTTCAGAACTTTTTCTCTTCCCATTCAGAACATTCAGAAAATCCTATGAAAATAAATAATATTCTAAAAGTTCAACCTAGAATAACAAATTTGTATATTATATCCTTTATATCAACATTAAAATTCCTTGTAGTCTCGATAAAACAAAAAAAAAGGTCTTTTCTTTTCATTTTCGGAAAAAAGGAAAAATTTGTTTTTGACCGGAAAACTGAAATAAATCAATAAGATTTCTTTTTGTGAACCCAAAAATTGCACACAGAACAAATTTCAATATCGCTTTTATTCTTGATAATGTATAGAGAAGTGGTTGAATTTCTTTTCAACTAAATTCTATGAATAGAGCGCGACAAACAGTCAGGAACAGATATTATTTGCTTTAAAAAAAAAGGGAATAATAAACCAACAAGGACCTCAAACCTCTTGATTTTTCTTTTTCTTTATTTTGGTTTTATCTTCCTATATTGATGGATTTTCTTGGAACATTTTCGTTTGTAGAAAATAAAAAACTTTTACCGCAACACAGTCTTAAAAGACCGCATTTTCACTATACCTATATATACAGTCGTGTATATTCCGGAGAACAAAGTTTTCCCTTTTCATTTTCTTTTTTGTTTATTTATTTTTTCAAAATAAAGAAAAATGTAACATTTTTATTTTGTGGTTATGCTGGACACGACAAAATTGAAAGTTTTCTTATACCAAAAAGAAAAATTTTTGGTTGAGTGAACTTTTCATGTTTTGGAAATTTTTGTATCAAGATTAAGTTAAGGAAGTATGAAAATGATTTTCGAAACTTCTTGTTGTTTTTGAAGACGGAAAATCTGTGTTGCTGTATAATTTTAAAGTTTGCCTTTAAACATAAATGCCAACTGTGATGATGTGAAATTATATGTATTTAAAATCGGACCATAGATAAGTAAATGAACATTTGGTATATTGTATATATAGGATATACAATATAGTGTTCTGTATATTATTTAGAAAAATATTATGATTTTAATGGCATTTCTGAGTTCGTTCTGCTTCTAAAATACTTCAAAGATTATCAATGATCAGTTTTAGAGGTGAAATTCGATAGTCTTGTAGAAGTAATAGATCATATAGAAATTGACGGGTACGAGAAAGCCTGCAAACTAGCCTATCTGATGAGGGAATGAAGAATGAAAAAAAAATAAGTAAACAAACATACAAAAAAATTCTTTTCTCAACAACAGACGATTCCATTTCCAATCAAGTGTTGCTTCTATTGAGAATAAAGAAATATCAAAGAAAAAAAGTATATAGATAGCCGAGATTTTATCCTTCTTTTCATTCCTAATTAAGGAAACTTATAAGAAACTAATTTTACACTTTAACTTTGACTATTAAAATAAACTTTTTCAAAACTATTATCGTTCATTCGCAATTTATCCTGATTTTCTATTGTTTACCTTAATTAAAGGAATCGGGAACCGCATATACATATTTGCAAAAATAATTACTTTAACCCATTAAATATTACTTAGTAGCTTTCAAATTCATAAATAATATGTTATTAGAACAATTTTCGTCCTTTTATAAACAGCAAATTACCTTTTTTATATATTAGAAAGGAGGCAATTAGGTATAATTAGGTATAAATTATTATTATCTAGAAAATTTTTGTATAAAATGAAAATAAACGCCAAATTGTCACACTATTTGGATATAGTTTTATCATATTATCTTTGATTATGTTTGGTTAACTTTAAGGACTTTGTATTTTTTGTACTATTATAAAGATATCAAGAAAATTTTCTTAATCTTAAATTTAATAAACGTAAGAACTTCATGAATATACATATACATATCTACAATATAATAGTTTTGAATAACACAGAATTTTCCAGTCTTTTCGTGGCCTTAAATGTAACTGAATTAAATTAGATTTTTCTTTTCATTTAACGTGAATTGATATTAAAGCTTTTGTGAGGCTAGGTGCGATAGCAACAGGATACAATATTAGTATTAAAGCTGTGACAACGATAAATGACCAACAGATTAATCCTTTTGACCAGACTAAACTTTCAGTGGTTAGAAAGTGGAAAGAGCTATTTAAAATTGGTGAATTAAAATTTTATTTCGAATTTAAAGAATTACGAATATAAATTGAAATGTTCAAAATTTTGTTTTGTTTTAACTGGTTTTTCGGGATGATAAAGGCGTACAAATTTTGATTTATTTTTATTATTTTAGAGAATATAAAATGTCAATTAAAAAAAGTTTTCGCAGAATTTCTGATGCTTATTGTAGTCTTGGAAGGCTCATTTAAATTTTAAAAACAAATATAATGGAAAACGTACGAAAAGGATTCACGCACTTGTCAGTATACTAATTATCCACTGATGTCATCATATCAAGTGATTTTGATAAAACTTCAAAGAAAACATGGCCCAGTGGATAATTTGAAACATAAAATCAAACAAAAATTGGATTGAGTCTATGGGGAATCATCTGCCTCGTATGCAACAGTCAAAGGTTTTGTGACATTTTTTTGGTCAAGGTAGACAATTGAAAATGACGCAGATTATAATAAAAGTTCTTTAGGGATTTCAAAATAATTGTACACTCTAAAATTCGTCCCAAACAATTATTGTTTGTTCTCAAAATTGAAGTTAGAATTGAAGATCACTGTTTTAGACTACTTAGAAGACCAAACTTCTTGATTACTTTTATGTGAATTTCAACTAAGGCTATAACAATGAAATGAAGTCAATTATTTTAAATTAGTTCTTTTCAATTACTCATTACTTTAATAACTATGCAAATCTTTATTTAAAAATACTTTAATTATTTATTTCGGCCATAAATTATTTTTTTTTGGGAAAATTTCTTAAAAACAGAAAAAATTTAATAGAATTTATTTTTCGTTCTGACTTCGATATAATACTTTTCAGTCCATTAAATCAGCTCAGATTATTTTCCTTTTTTTTCTGGTAGACCTTCTATAGTATTTTTTTCTGAAATTAAATTTTTACGTCCCTTCAGGGAGTAACAATTTTCAATCGAAAATGATATCTTTTTTGATGATTTCTATATGCTATATTGGAATCAAGAAGTTTCAATTTTGCTTCTAACTTAAGGATTTGTTAAACTATGAAAAGGGGGAATCAATATGATTCGTGATAGAAATTCCCGAAAAAACAATACAAGTAAAAAATCTTAACAGAAAGACATATTTCGAAGATGCCAAGTTTTCCTTTTGGCATAAAAAATTTAAACAAGAAAATAAATAAAATACAAGAAAAAAAAAATATTCTTGTCTCTGTTTGTGAATTTTTAAATTGAAAATAAAAGTAGTTTAAGAGAAGACGTTCTTTTCTTTTTTGGGAAAACTTTTTACGAACAAATTGCTTTTAAACAATTAAAGTCCTCCCAGGTTTAGTTTAATGGTTTTTTTTTTGTGTTAAACAATAAACAAGTAAATATATAATAATTACATATTTTAAAGTATTTTCTTAGAAAATTTTACTTAATGCCTAAAGTTTGAAACGGAAATATAAATCTAAGAAATTATGTCCTTTTTAAAGGTTGAAAATGGAATTGTGAATAATCTAAGAGAAATGCAGGACATTATTTTTACTTAATTATTTATTACTCATGAAAAATTTAATATTTTGGTTTTTATTTCATGAAATAATTTCTTTAAAGTATAATTTCTTGTTGAAAAGGGATATTTTTCAAATATATTTTAAGATCGTTCATTCCTTCATTGACAAGTTCTCTTAAGTTTAAGTTTAAGTTTAAGTAAAAAATATCATAAATAATGATTTTCTCTTTAAAAAAGAATAGGCTTTATAGAAGTTGAGTCCTTTTTTTTCATAATTTATTTTTCATTAAATTATACTTTAAAATAATTCGAATTTATTAAATTTTAGACTAAGGGCCTTCGCAGTAACTCATAAATTTTCAATTGGAATTTCTTCTGAATTTAAGATAAAAAAAGGTACTTAAAAAGCAATATAATAAATATATAACAAGTATTCTAACTCAATAGATATTTCTATCTCGAAATACCCTTTCGAGGAAACCGAAAAAAACATGATTTTCTTAAAATAGGCTCATATACCGATTTTTGTTCAATCCTAAAAAAAAATAAAAACGTATTTAAGATTTCCTTTTTATTTCTTGAAAATATCTTGAAATTCTTAGTGTTCGATTGATCTAAGGAAAAGGTAAACTTCCGGATAGGAAAATTCATTTTCCCACAGTATTATAGCTTTCTAGAGTTTTTCCAAATCTATCCACTTTATATATTCAAAAGGAAAAAAAAAAAATACATAGGATATAAGGTGGATGAAAAAAAAAATCCCATTTGCCTATCAGAATAAAAGTTTGTTTTCGTTTTTGTTGTTTTGTTATACCTATATTCCTGTTCTGTACGTGTGCTAAGAAAAATGAAAAAAAAAGTTCAATATGAAACCATATCCACCGGAAAATCTAGCTTAGGAAAAATGGTAAATGAGATAAATCACAGAATCAAACTGAAAGTAATACGATAAACTTCTACCAACACCATTGACTATAATTTTAGTAACCTTTTTGGCCTATCGGGCCATAAAAGTTTCTTTACATATAAACATTAGTGTCTTTAAGAAAATGAGGTTCATGATGAGGCTGGTTGAGGTTTTTCTCTATATAGAAATGATTATACTCATAAAAAAATGTTGGTTGTTTTTTTTTCTTTTTGCAGGATATTTTCATGAAAGTTTTATTTTCTACTAAAGATGTAATGAAATAACTATATATAAGAACTCCCTTTACGTACATAGCAATACGATCTGGAAATTTCATTTAATAGTAATAAAAATGAATGTGAAAAACCTGAGGCAATTATTGAACTAACTTCAGAACATTGAATTTAAGTGTATACTCTTATGAGGAAAAAAAAATTGTAAAAACTGGACCAAGAATTCGTAACCACCCATGAAAATTTATAAAAAGAAACCTTAAAGCAATTATTATATCGGTTTTTCTTGAGATAAAAGAAGGCAAGATTGATCAAAAATTTTCTATGCTGAAGATGAGAATCTTTTTAAATATGAATGTATTTAAGATTTTTTATTAGTTTTCTTTTTTTTTTTGTTAAATTAAAGAAATACTGACTTTAATTTTAAGACAAAATACTAAAATAATTTTTGAAACTCAAATATCCTTGTTCTTCCCTTTTGAGTGAATGATAAATTGATAACTAAATACTTGCCAACAATATAGAAGTTATTTTTCTTGTATGATAAGATAGTTTTATTTTATCGATTAAAGAATACTAAATCATGGAAAAATAAATAACTTTCCATTAATAGAATTTAATCTGACATAATACTTAGCTTGATTGAAGAAGATATAGTACAGTATAGAATTCATATGGTACAACAAGCATTATAATCATATAAAATCTCACAAATCATTCAATATCACGCTTAAGGATGTGTGGATGACTGCAACAATTGTTCGTAATACCTTTTAATATAAGTCATATACACCTATAACACTATATATCGGCTTAGAAAACTTATATAGTGAAACTCACTTCTCTTACACTAACCCATAGTAAAGATCAGCATCAGATAGTCATTGTGTGTTCGGCATGAATCGAAATGAAAAATGACTTTTTCACGCTTTTCATAGTAAAAGAAAGAAAATTCTATTAATGGTAAAGGAAAAGGAAAATATTTCGAAGAAAAAAAGGATATTGAATAGATAGATGCTTTTACTAGATTATGGAACAGAAATATTAAGCGAAATAATATTAATTATAAAATGCATAAATGAAAATGAATTAGAGTTTTTACAATCGTCTGAAAAAAATATGAAAGGACTCAGAATCAATTACACAACTAAATTTTAAAAAATTATACATAAATCTGCACAATGGCTGTTTGTTTATCAGGAAACCCACTAACACGTTAAAAATTTTGTATGTTTTTGGAACATTTTTGATTAAATCTAAACTTTATTAAGGCATAATAATATAACATCTTTTTTTATTATTTTAATATATATCTTAAAAACTCCAGAAGAATTCCATTCTATTAGGAAAAAATTGAAACCTTGAGAATAAAATACCTTTTAGTTTACAAAAAACAATTTTAGGATACAATCTGCTAAGTAAATTGTTTTGATTCATGTGATCGTTACACTTACAGCACACATATCAGCTCCCAAGTTCAAGCTAATAATCATCCACAAAGTAATCCCTACAATAATAAGCTTTGTATCCTGCACATTAAAACACCTAGTCTCCAATATTCTAAAAATATGTTATTATGAAGTGAGAAATACCATAAGTAGCATTATTTAAATTAGACGCCTAAATATATGCAAATAATCTTCAATTACTGCTATTAAGAAGGATAACTTAATAACATTCGATATTTGTAGTTTTAATGTATTGAAAGCTTTTAAATGTTATTTTTATTATTTAATAACGAAGTCTAATAAAATATTAAAAATATTAGTTAAAGTTTAGTTCATTTGTTAATTAAAAATTATTTTTAAAAACTGCAATAAATCATTAGATTCTCCACCTTATATTAATGTAATTAAACTTTTAATTATAGTTTTTCGCTGAATTTTCATTTTATTATATCAAAGAAGAATACTTTTGAATGATGTTTCCAAGAAAGAAGCTAAATAAAAGTTTAATAATTTTTGTTAAAAATGTTGTAAACTTTTTTTTATGTTTGTATCTTTTGAACGAAAAAGTTTTGTATAAAAGTTGATAAAAATCTTTTATTTTTTTTATAATATTTTTTAATATTTTAAAATTTCATTTTTCTGATAAAACTTTAATTACTTCGTTGTGTGCATAATATGGTAATTGCGAAGATTTTAAAGTTTTTAAGAAATTGTTACTTTTATAAACAAATAATCAAATCAAAATGTGCAATTTCTACAAAGTATATCATTATATTTTTTGAGATGAAAATATTTCCGGAAAATTTAATTTGAAAGTTTGGTGAACCACCAAAAAGGAAAATTGCAAGTTTATACTATAAGTTTTTCATTTCATTTGTTTCTAGGAACGGTTTGTGATTGAAGTTTATCTTTTAGTTTGACTTTAATTACATATTATATTGCATTTTATGAAAATAAACAGAAATGTTTTAATAATTTGTTATGTAAAAAAGTTTTCCAAATACCTTGTGACAGGTCTCTCGTGTATGCAGAAGTGTTATTTTGATGAGAAATATATTTACGTGAGGGAATACAGGTAACATGAGGAATTTTTAATAACGAGAGAAATGCATAAGAATTTCAGTTAAAATAAAGTAAATGTTTTGTGTTAGTTTTAAAAGGAAAAGATAAAGTGTAATAGTTAATTAAAAGTTTACCACATTTTTAACTGTGTGAAATTTTTATGGATATTCAAATCTGAATCATATTTATCATTCTGAGGAACTTTTTGAGATGATATTAGAACCTAAAATATATCTAATATAATTTGTTTCTAAATATCCAACTCTTACTTATATCAATTTTGATTGAATTAAGTTCAAGATACTATATTTTAAAAGCTACATCATGATTTTAGTAGAAATGAATTGGTCGTACATTAAAAAAGTACGATCCCAAGAAAATCTATTCGTTTTTGTTCTTATAGAGATACGCGACTAAATTGAAATAAAAAATATATTATTTTCCTTGAAATTTGTATCAAATGAAATGGTATTGAAACAAATGACATTTTCCTAGCAAATAACTTTATGGGAAAAAAAATAAATATAAAAAAAGAAACATTCCAGAAGAAAAGAACTTCGAAAAGAAGATATAATCCAAATGGGACTGTAAACGCAGACAGGATATATCTTTAAGACATTTTCCAGACAGAATAAATATTTGTACTTCTGCGTTTATTGTATTTTTATTTTTATTGACAGGAACAAGAATTTATATCTTTTTAATCGAATTTTATGTGATAAATAACTAAAAGAAGAATATTTGGCAATATTTCACTTAACTTTGTCATATTTCATAATTTATATATTATTAGGCTGAGTCCTAGTTACATATGTCACACAAATACTTGTCGCGAGTTATCGAATTATGTACTAATGTATATTCATGTAGCAATATAATTTGCATTAAACACTTTCTTTAATTTTCTTTAATAAACCGTATACCAACAGTAATTGGAATAAATTGTAGCATCATTAATAATTCGGGAAGAACTAATGGGTACTTTTTGCATTCTTCCATCGATAATTTTAGCATAGCGATATCTTAGGCAGTAGTTCATATTGGCTATTTTCTGCAATACTAAGACTGTACTATGGCACCAAAAGAAAAAAACGATTAAAGCATTTATTTGCAGGAAATGAGGCTTCTTGTGGACATAAAAAAATATTCGTTATTTATTTCTCTTAAAAATACATAAATATTGAAAAATTGTTATAATCTTAAAAGAAATATATTTCCCAAAACTGGTCATATTTTTAATTTAATGTACTTTCCCTGAAAAGAAATTTAATATTTATTCAATTGCCATAATTGTGAGTAATTTTATTCATTAATTAATTTTTTTCCATAAGTTCATTACCTCATTTATTAAACATTCATTTTAGCATTTTCTGTATTTAATCAATTGATTTCTTAATATTTACATAACCTATATTTTATATGTTTTATCAATTTAATGTACTTTATTCTCTTGTCTGTTGAATTATTCTAGAAGTTTGCGATGAATGCAGTACCGAAAGGAACTGGATCTGACAATACACGTATTAGACCTAAGAAATATTGTATATTGAACGAATCTTACGATTTCTAGAGCCTGAGTTGACTTACTTTAAGATTCCTAAGGGGCTAAATTTGTAGGGAATTTCAAAAAATGTTTAGTACTATTGCTATGCATACAGGATATACTTAATAAGAGGACCTAACCCCTAAAATAATTTTGAAAATATTTATTATAATAAAAGGTTGGTTCTATAACATTTACATATACAAGAGATTCCTTGATGGGGATTTGGCTTTGGTTTGGATTTGGTGTTTTCTGTTATTATGAAACATTTTCAATATTCATTTTCCTTTGATTTAAATCTTATAAGACCTCGTGTCAGATCCTTTGATACTACATCTTCGACTGTATTATTATTACCGAAAAATCATATTTAATTGAAGTCAATCATTAAAATTGATTCTTAACAAATTTATTATAATACACTTTAGCTGTCAAAATAATTTATACTCGAAATTTAGTGAACTGATTACTAAAATTAGTTTGTGAAATGAATATCTTGAATTTTACCCATCATGACGAAGGAAAACTAATCCTAAAGGCAATATAAGAACACAGAACAGAACAAATTACTTTATATGGATTTAATGAATTGTAAACAGGATGAAAAAGGAATGCTATAAAGGAACATATTAAAGTTAAGTGGTTGACTTAATTGGAAATCAAGATTTCTACTTAATACGTATTCATTGAATCCATATTTGAAATGGAATACCAACTCATAAGTATGTGAAAATTATAAATGACATTGGAAAAGCCTATTTTTCTTTTATTTAGGTTTCGTTTTGAAATATAATGAATTTCAATTAAGTCGATTTATGTATGAAACCTATTAATTACTTAATTTTCATGAAGATTAAGAAATTTATATGAAATCAAAATTTATGCATGATTTTCAATTTTAAACAAATCCAAATTTATTTATACTAAGATGAAAAATGATATTATAATAAAGGAAAAGATTTTTTCCTTTTTAATAAAAAGAAAAATGAATTTCGATGTTTAAGAAATTGCTGACTCTATAAATATTGCAATTTCTCATAAAAACAAAAAAGGACAAAAGCAAAAAGAAAAAAAAATTATAAAATAGAATAAAATATGCAAATATGTAGAAAGGATGCAGTATCACTAAATGGAAATTCATATTTTCTCTTGATTTCGTGAAAGTCCAATAGATTTGATGGGGTCTTTTGTTCGTTTCGAAAGAAAATTGTTGAAAAAAACAAGTAGAAGGAAAAGCACTTAAATTTATATCTTTTACGGTAAAAATTCCAATTTTAATTTTAAATTGCTTTCTTGACGAAAAGGAAAAATGAATTTAAATACTGAAATTTTGTTTTTCCGTTCCTGTTGAACTTTATCTGCAGTTTTTTATTTAAAAGAAAAGAAAAGCAAATATAGGAAGAACTAAATTAATAGCTTGCATTATTCAAATTTCAGATGAACTTTAATCCTTTCTCATCAATTTTTCTTTGCTTTGTTTGTGAAATCTTCTTAGATCAGGAATAAAACTTTCATTCTGCACTTTATAATAATACTTTGTGTCCTAAATATTCCTCAGATTTCACTTAAACTGGAAAATCTTGAAGAAGTTTTATATGAATTTCATTAAAATAATTTATAAGTTTAAAAAAAGCACCAACTTTTCTGAAATAAACGTAATTTTTGTTTGAAGACTTTTTTAATAAATTCTTAAAAATATTTTTAAACTAATTTTTTAAGATATTAATAACTTCGCCGCAATACAATATTATAAAAACAATATGAAAAAGTTTTTAATTAAAACTTTAAACAATCTTATTTACAAATATGAAATGCAAAAAGTTGTTACATATTTTATAAAATTACCTAAAAAGAAAAAAATTATCCTGAAAAAGTTTTCCTGTATTTTCTTTCTTAATGGAAATTTGTATACGAAATTCCCGAAATTAGTTGTGATATTAGAAAGATCAACAAACTTACCGGTTTGATAACGAAAATCGAGATCTTGATATGAGTTAACTTTTTTTGTTTTGAACATATACATATCTATATCTACCTACCTGTATAGTATACCTTTCGCGATAGTATAGAGTGTTATACTATCGCGATTATCTTAAATTTCGTATTTAAATTTGGTATATTGTTGCCGGTCATTTGGCTTAACTAGATAATAACTGAAGTGGGGTGCATGCCATATAAAAAGTATGATATTTAAAGCCGCTTAAAATCGTAAACTACATTTAAGTTTTAAGCAAGGCTACGTATATTTTGATTTTCGAATTTATTGTGGAAGAATCTAGTTTAAAGACACTGAATACTAACAACACGAAAACTCTTTTAAAGTTATGTCTGCGAATTCGCCTGAGTTTGTCTTTTAGTACAGGTAATTATTTGCTAAAAAGAGTAAATTATTTATGAAAGTTCAAGACAAAAAATTCATTAAAGAAGAGCGAAAATTAATAGCAATAATAGTATTTTCACCTAAGATTTTATTTAAGATTTTAATATCTCACAAATTGAAGAAATAAAAATTGATTTCTATAATATTTATTTCCATTTTAAAAATGAAAGATTTAATTTGTTTACATAAATTAAAACTAAAATGATGACACCACTTAATTATGATAATGATTTTATCGGCTGATCTTGTATAAAAGACTTAAAGGATTAACAATCCTGTAGGAAATTAAACTATTTAATTATGTTATAAAGAAATGAATAGCGGTTTTTAACGTGTCAAATGTACATATCTTAGTTCAAAAAAAAATTTAATAATTGAAATAAAAACCAATAGAATCAGAATCAATATATTTTGGCATCGAGAAACAAGTTTATTTATTCCGGTAGTTTAGAAATCCGGCGTAAGCAAAAAATTCTTCGAAGGCATTTATGATGGCATCCTGGTTATTGAAGGTTTAATCGCGCAAGAAGTGGTCCAAGGGCTCAAAAAATTGGTAGTCAGCTGGCGAAAGTTCTGGTGAGCAGTTTCCGCGGCTTTACGAACCATCTAGAACTCATGTAAGAAAATCTTACGAAATTTGCTTACTATCCATCTTCACTTTAACTGTCTGAAAAATTGTAAAATCTTTTTTTAATAAAACTATTGCTATTTGCAAATATGCCAACAAATTCCCTTCAAAATGATATATAACTTCACAGGAATGCAACAAAAATTTATTTGAGAATTCATCATTGAAAATTAAAGTCATCAAACCCGTCATTCATTTCTTTACAACCTAATAATGTAAAAGCAAGAAAAAAGGTTTTCCACCTCTGAATTTTTTTTTTCTTTTAAAGAGAGTGAAAAGCTAATAAATTTTTTTATTAATGTTTTCATAAAAGTCATGTTTTCACTTTCTTTTCCATTTTTAATATTTTGGTTTCGCAAATAAAGCTAAACTTAAGATCTTAAAATTGTCATTAAAAATTTATTTTTTCAAATTTTGTAGGGTAAATTGTCCAATATTAGGCAGCTTTTCTGATAAAATAATTTCAATGATTTAGGTTAAATCGTTATAAACACTGATAAAACTTAATATAAAATCAAATTTTAAATTCCAAAAGTACATTCTTATTTATATACTTACTTTACTTATCTGTGATTATGTAATATTTGGATTTTTGCAGTGAACAATTCGAGTTTCGAATTCGAATTAATATATATAGAGGTAGAGGCAAATGAAGAGACTGCAGAGGGAGTAAAGCATGTTCACAGAATACTTAGGTCTAATTTCAGATTTAAAAACATGCCATTTTCCTGTTTTTTTTTAATTATTGAAAATATATCGAAGCTCTCGTTTCACAGAATAAAATTATAACATTTGTATAGTATTTTTCCATTTTTGAGACATACTATATGAGCCGATGGCATCATGTTGACGTCATACGGCACAAATAAATAAAATTGAATAATCAGATAACTGAAAGATTTGCCCTATAATTTTGGTACTAGTTATTTTTAACAAGAAAAGAGTAAAGCTTAAAAGCAGGGATCGAAACTTTTATTCAACTTTTTCAATAAGTTCCTTTTTAAAAGATACGAAAGAACTTTTTTGTAAAAAGTTCCAACAATAGTTAATGCATAGAACTTCGAAATCTGTAATCGTTGATTTGTAGCCTAGCCAGTTTGAACAAAATTAAAAGTACAAAATGATTACAGATTTTAAAAACCTTTATAGTAATATTGCATATTTCAATAACACGTAATTAATTAAAACAAAAAGGAATAAACTAGAATGTTTGATGAAAACACGAACTAGCTAGTACACTAATGATCATACTTCGTTTTGACGTTTCCAGAAGTTCCAAGAATAAGTTTCTTCGCATTCATAGAAAGTACGTTTACATGCAGGAATATTCTGGAAGTTGAACTCAAGAAGTATATAAGGTGGAACCACCTATAGAACGAACACACAGTTCAATTCAGAACCTGACCAAGTGATGATCAGATAGATTTTGGAAAGCGATTACAACAGTGAAATATTAAGTGATTTGAGAAATTAGTAAAGTAATAAGTAATTAATAGTGTTTTTCGATTGTAAATAAATTGTGGATAAATTGATCTTGTATAAATTAATAATAATTGAGAGACAAATATTTTTAAGACTAATTGTTAACGCAGAAACACTAAACACTAAACACTAAATTCACATAAAAAAAAGTGTTATCGTTCTGTAACATTCGAACCAGAGGGGTAGCACGCAGCAATATGTATATTTTGTAAGCATTTTCTGAAGTTCGAATCAAATGTTTTAACAATCGTTTTTAATATTTATTTCTTTATACTTCTAATAAGCAAGCTTATTGTGGATTTTAATATTTATAAAGATGTAGAAGATAGACTGTACTTAGGAGAATCTACAAGTGGGTGTTAAGAAAGATCTTCAAATCATCTCAGTTCTAGTCACTATTACTGATTACGAATTCCATTAAAAAGATAATAAAATATTTCTAGTTTAATTTAATTAGTAAAAACACTTAAAAAAAATATATATAAGAATTAATTGCTGAGAATTTTTTTCGAAATTTCAAAAATCCCAACTTAATAAATACGTCATTTCTAATGAATAAACTAAAAGTGATTTATTTTAAGTGAAAACTTCATTTTAACAAGAATTAAAAATCTGCGACAGAATAATAATAATAACAATAACAATAACAAATATGTACGATCATGGATGGATATAAAAATCAAGCTCTGCCATAGCCTGTATTGCTTGTTTGCTAGTCGTTAGCTAACTTTTCTAGATAACTGCATATTATTCGTGACTTACTGTGCCCTCCGTTCTGTATCGTACCAGGTACCGTGATCTCAACGCCGCGATATTGATACAACGTACGTCAATACAAGCACAAGAATCGAGAAGGCTACGAAAAATGAGGTGGTGGTAAGACAAGGTGGAATTTGAGGTGTTGTATAGGTGAACAGAAAACCAGAAAGAAATAAAATAATATTGTGAATAATGAAAATCACAGTCCAATGTAAATAGAATATCTGAATTTTTTTTTTCTTTTTTGGATTTGAATATTTGAAATTTTATACTTCTATACCCTATAGGATTTAAGTACTGATATTTTGATGTAGGAATTGTACAGGCCCGACGATAGCAATTTAAATTCGTTAAACATAAACATTGTATTTCAAATAGTCTTTACCAGTCATGAGTAACTAAATACTGGGTATGCTGGGCTTTATTATCCTCTAGGGTAGGTACTACCAGAGGGTATATTAGTTTTGCCACTCTATTTTTAACACATCGAAATAATCTTCATAGAAAGATTTTAAGGGTATGGTCGTGTCCATGTTAAATTTCAGTCAAATCAGTCTAAGGATAGTGGAGAAAGAAATAATCCTAGGAGAAATCAACCCCCTTTATAAAGTTTTTTGATGTACTTTAAAAACTAATACACCGATTTGAATAAAATTTGGAGATTAGGCTCATGCTATCAGGGTCTAGGTTATCTGCAAATTGGATAAAATTTTGATATGAAGGAAAAACCTTGAAATAATGTTTTGACAATTTTTCTATCCCATTTCTACCATAGGGTATCAAAAAATCGGCTATAGGCCGATTTTCAGTTTCAGTTTTTTCCATTATATTACGGTTACGGTGGTAGAGAAGGTGAATTTTTAAATCGGACTTAAGGAACTGAGAATCAGAAACCTTTTAAGACAAATTATTGTTTTGCTACTATCCTTATCAAATGTTCATTCTGCGACAAGGCCTGGAGGCAGTTACATCCAACGAAAGTTCTGAGATCACAAGAAAAGGCTATTTTGTGTTCTACGAAACACATTTCTTTTTACCTAAAAATAAGTACTTATTAACTTTCGCACTTAATTTCAGCCATTTCAGATATCAAAAAAGATGGCCTGCGATATATTAGGCAAGTAATTTGTGGGTCTCCATTAAGAATTTCGGCATAATAAAATTATTCGTGCAGAATAGGTTTTTCTATTCATAATTTTGTGGAATTAGAAAGCTTAGTAAAATAACTTCTACTATTAACATAGAAACACCAATAGTGATTTTGCACTATAGCTTTTTTTTAATATATTTTTTTCTTTTTTTAAATTCATGTATTAGTATTGAAGTTGATGCTTTTGCTTCGTAGTTTATTTCATCTTTTTTAGATAGTGCTTCTCCAATCTATGTCTCGTGGTTTTTATGTGGATATGTGAAACCGCTGACTTGTTCATTTCACCTACAAATAAACGATCGAAATTCCCAGGTGAAATACGCGCACCTTAAAAACAAAATCTCATAAAAATAAACATATTATTTTTTTTTTATGAAAAAAAACTGGTTATTATGAATTTTGTCGAATTCTCAAACAAACAAATAAACAGAAAAAAAAAAAGTTTTGCCGGCAAAAATTGTTGCTTTTATTAATTTGTAATTTTCCGATCTTATCATGGATGATTATTATTTATATTTTCTATGATACAAACTTTTAAGCTTCCGACATTTGCATGTTCAAAATTTTCTGTTCTTTTTTTTTTTTTTTTGATAAAACTTTATTAGTATAGTTTATAATATCTTAAATAGACAGTAAAGGTTGCAAAGGTTATTAGTAGTTCGAATACATTCTTGTCTGTATGTATAAAAAACAAAATCCGGTTTTTCATTTTATTAAATATCATATAAATTATTTATTAGAAAAAAAAAGAATGTCTTAAAGACGACACTATTTGGAAGATTTTGTAGGTAGTAAAATAACGCGAATGAAAAAAAAAAGAAAAATTACAGAGAAATTCGCGAATTTATAAGATATTGATTTAAAATTTTTGCATATCAAATCATGTTTTCTTTTTTTGTTGTTTTTGATACAAATACAAATTTTTTAATTTTTTAGAATTTTAAAATTAATATTAATTCTCAAAAAAATTATGATTTTAAAATAAAACTCGAATTTTTCGCACAAAAAAAAGAACCAGTTCTGTTTTCTAAAGAAACAATTAAAATTAAGTTCTTTACAATTCCTTGGTTCTTTTTACTTTAAAGATTGTTCACTTTAAATTAAATTAAGATGCAAAATGATCACGATAGATCACGTGACGATCGGATGGGTTATTTTGGATAAACAATCGTACGAAAGCCAAAGTCTATAACCATAAATCGTATACATTTACATATATTACATTTTACACCACCCTGTACTATAGGATCTTCGCTATAAGATATCGCGGTGTAAACCCGATAATAATGGCTAAATTTTTAGGTCACCTAACTAACACGTGTTTACACCGTACTAGACCTATGTCTGAAACAATGTCATACGTGTGTATTTATGGAACTTGGATATCAAGAGATGAGATGTCATCTGTCAAAGCTTTCAGTGAAATTTAACATTTCTGAGATATTGCGTTCAGGTTAATGATGGAATTAATCAGCTGTCAAAAAGTTCTTAGATCGATTTAAATTTAGGTCTGCAATTTAGGTGACCTAACCTAGGTTACTTTGGACATGTTTACACCGTCATATTTAGGTCTCTTTTTATGGCTTGGTGTAAACGTAGCCATTGCTGTTTTAATGGAATAGGTATATTAAAAATTATAGGGAATTATGCCAAGGTTTTTTTTCAATAATTTTGTTTCCTCTTTTTCAAATTTGTTTTAATTCAGCCCCAATAGCATAAATTACATTCTATAAAATCTTATTCAAATCTGTATATTAGTTTTTTTTTCCTACAACTATTTCTTATTCCTTATCCTTAGAGTTCCTTGAATTATTTTGTTCACGGATGGACGGACACACGATACATTCAAAAATCGATATAACTTTTGATGCTCTACGCGACTCTTCAAAACTTTCTACGATGATTATTTCTATGCGTTATAAATATAGTGACAAAGCTAATATGCCCTCTGGCAGTACCTACCATGTTTTTCAAAAATATGCCTACTATTGAGTGAGTTAAAGACTATTTTCTATCGTTGTTCCCGTATCCCCACCAGGTGTAGAAAGTAGGAATAACAAAATAGAAGTCTACGCGATTTCCAATACATAGCATGAGTACAAAATCAAAGTTCATATAAGGCCACGGTAGTTTAGCATAAAACTTAATACTTGGTACATTCGACTGCCTTCACAATATTTCGCAAGATTCCATAGAATTATATCTTTCGCTATTTACTTTTAAATCCCTTTTTTGCTATTTCTCAATAACTTGCAAGTAGGAACATTTCCAGACGTATTTCGAATATTTTGTATACCCTTTTCAATGCCTATGCAAATGTCTCACTTTAGTGTACATGCTCTGAATAACTAATTTTACTAATTTAGTATTTTTAAATCTCTGACAATCCTTATTAATCGAATTTCCTTTAAAAAAGTCGCTGTTTTCCTGCTAACCACTTGCAACCCAGTCATGTACATTTCACTGCATTTGTAATTACTAACTTTATGAAACAATTTAGACCTAATGTATTACCTTCATCTTCCAAATTGCAGGTTGTATTAACTTTATTTCTTTATTTATGTATCTCTCCACAAACTAAGGCATGTCTAAAACATCTCAATCTATTTATAAAGCTTTCTTTGGGAGAACTTTAAGAGTATTTTAATGTATTATATAAAAACTTTATTTCTATTGGATTTGTTCATAATAAATTATTTTGAATAAATGAAAGTACTTGTAATTTATTAGAATTAAATATAAATTACTTTACAAATACCAACAACTTTTGAGTTATTAGAAAATTATTGATGATTTATTTTTGTTTTTATTGTAATTATAATTTTCGATTATGTCAAATTTATTCAAGTACATTTCAATATCATGAACGAACTGGAAAAAAAATATATAATAATTCCTGGATAATCATCTGTTTACGTACATTTCAGGTGATTAGCAATAATTTACTTTGTAATTTATTTATTAGTTTTGGAGAAGACATGGTAGAAGTACTTTGACTATTTTTTTCGTATATTTATTTGAATCGTGACCAGATTTGAAATACAATAATAAACTCACCTATTATGTAGCGGGAAGGTGATTACAATAACGAGACAATAAATATATAACTAACTAGTAGGGACGAGGGGTCCATATATTGAAAGAACTAAGTGCTTTCGTAGGAAAATTCGATTGTCTCAAAAGTTCAAACCGTTCCAAAGAATTAGAAATTATGAACAGATTGAAAATAAAATAAGAAATTTACTTTTCAAATAATTGTATTGTATAGAATATAGAAATTTCATTCTTAATCTGTCCCTAATTACAAAAGAAGAAATAAGTTACACGAAATTGTTATATTGGCTACTATGAACAATAATAATTTGGATACTCCTAAAGGTATGTAATTTTTGGCAAATTTATAGAAACACCAAAATTTCTGAACATTCTTTAGTGTGAAACTGTGGCGCTAGGATATTTTTTTAATTCTTTCGTCTCTAATATTGAGAAGAAACATGATTGATTATCTTAATCCCGATTTATATTCTCATCCGTCCTAGAACTCGAGATATTACTAGATTTTTCTATAACGCAAGGCAAAAGCGCTTCCGTTCATCAAACTGACTGCTAACTACAATATATATATATTATTGAATTGGTCATATGTTTGATTAAGATAAAGTTTTAGACTAAACAAGTCTACCTATCCATATATATGAATTTACTGGAAACAAACAAGTACACTTCTATCGGTAAAGCATGGTAAGCTTTAAAATTTAATCTTAGTGGTAAATGTCAAGGATGCATTTTTTTAGATAAAATAAGATAAAACCATCATTTTTAGATGTTGGTTTTTTGTTTGGATTTGAAAAAATGAAACACAGATTATGAGGTGAAGTGAATGCTGTTACATCATATTATTATACTTAAAAGTCTATATACTTATATACTTTTTAATTACTTTTTTTTAGTTTAAGACTTATTTATATGAGGGTATTTTAGAAGTAAATTAATTTAGAAAAAAATTCAAATTTTATTACTTTCTTATACTTTAATTTCTTTATTGAACGTAACAAATATTTACTCCTCTTTTGTTGATGCGATAAGTCGAGAGCATCTACAGTAATTTTGATAAGACTTTGGTTCAGAGACCTTTCATATAGGCAAGAATTTGTAGATATTTTAGGCGTTGTATACTAATCATAAAATTTCTAGGGCTTATTCAATGGTGTAATGAAAATCATTAGAAGCGGAAAAACGCTAAGGAATAAACAAGTGTTCCCGTTGGATTAGTTGGTTTCGTCGTTTTCACATTTCTATCAATTTCAAACAAATGGTAGCAAATCTGTTAATTATTTTTGATAGAGATTTAAAATTGGAATATTTTTTTGCATACAGCTTACTTTCTATAATTTATGAGAAAATTAAACTTGACTAATTATGTATAGACAAGTTGTGTGTTTTTGTCATACTAAATATTTTTGCAGATTCTAATGTCTTACCACACGACTCCATTGGACTTATTTCAAGACTTATTTTCAATCGGACTAAAAAAAGTCTTGTGGAGACTCTAAAATTTGGACTTTTTTGTCAGTCCGACTGTAAATATGTCTTGATATAAGTCCAATGGAGTCCTTGGGTTAGTTTAAGGGAAAGTAGCATAACCTTAACGGTTGAAAAAATCTATTTAATGTGTTATTTATACTAAAATTATTTTCACAAATTGCCGTTTTAATATTTTAATACAAAAAAATATTCATAAAATCATTTGGGTCTAACATAACTTCTGTTAAAGTTAAAAATTTAAGAACCCAACCGTTATTTAAAACTATAAAATAATCTTAATATGAAATCTTAAGAAAAACATATTTAAATTTAAATTTCCTAATAAATTAATTTGATTTAAAATTTTAATATATATCTTCTTAAATACTATCAAATTTATATAAATTTCAATAAGTTTTTTTTTTAATATCATATTCCACTTAAATACGTGAGCAAAAGGTTCCTGATAACATCTTCTTCTTATTCAATTATACCAACGATAACCCTTCCACTTTTTCTATATACTTGTATATAAATTGGTTAAGAACATACAAAAACCAATCTTCTTGAATGGAGAACTCTCCATTATCCAAGTGGACTTGCAATAGCCTTTTCTTACTGAAATTTTATTAAACCAAATACAATAAAATGAAGTAATTAGATAAAATATGGAATTGATTGCAAAAAGAAACGAAAAACTTAAGATGTACTTCTTCAGTAAAAGAAATGAATGAGATTTCAATATAAAAAAAAAGACGAGAAACGTGTATAAGAAAATCATTCGATGCATTTTTGAGTTGAGTTTTTCAAAGAGATTTTCAAAATTTATACGTCCAAGTATTATATATCAAGAAAAATCTAATACCAAACACGCCATCAACTTCACATTTCGATTGAATTAATGCTTCAGTCGTGCATGTAATTGCTCACATGACCTCTTTACGGGTCTATATATATGTATATAGACAAAATATCAATGAGAAAAAGAAGCAAATAGGTCCAGTCGCCCACCTCACCACACTATATATTTACCAAACAATATATTTTATCCGTCTACTTTCCATTGAATCGTTCAACCAAGATATAGGTTTAATAGAAAAGTGCACACAAAAAAAGAGGTTTCTATACTATACTGGATCTAGTATGGAAATGTTTTTGAATCAATTTTCTATAGATTCTTAAAGTTTTCCTGTGAATACTTAAGATGCAATTTTATAAGATGTTAAAATATGAAGATTGGGATATAGTGTTGCTTTTTTGTTTGGTGCAGTATGCATGAAATTGTTTTGAGATGGAAAATTAGATATTGAAATGGAAGTTTGTTGTAGTATGTAATAACAGGTAGTAGTCGTTGCTTGAATCAATCTATCTAACTAAACAAATGTTTCAATGTTTGCACTTAAAGATATTCATCCGGTCACATTAAGAATCTTTTCAAACAAATTCATAGCAAAATATTGTAATCATTGGAAATCTATTACTTTAAGATGTGGTTTTTTTTTGTGTTGTTTTTTCGTTGGATACATAATTTATTGGTAATCTTAAATCATAAAATCATTCATGTACAGTTATAAGAGTTATTGGAGGAAGTAGTTACTTTAAATTACAGCATTTAAATCAAAGTTTTTTTTTTTTTTAAATTTCATATTTCCTGAATACCTCAAATTTTTTGAGGTTTCCATATATAGTACGACCAATTAACCCGAAAATTGAATGATGGTTCTGTTTTTAGAGTTTAAAAATAAGAGCTTTAACCTCATTGCAAGGCTGCAAAAACTATTAGTCTACAGATCCAGAGATATCTCTATCTATTCAGATAGCAGGCAAACAGCCATGAACGCTATGTTTGGCTATTGTAAACTCAGGAATAGCCCAAGGCTGGTTATATACATTACCTATGCGCTCAGAAAAATGTGAGATGATGGTGTATTCCAGCCTGCTGTGGTTTTGAGGGAAAAGAGCCGGCAGACAGGCTGGCCAAAGAAGGTGGCAGTTCAGAAAGCGAAATAGTTGATATACCGCCTCCTCTCTCTGCACATAAAGCACGTATCAAGGATAAAAGGAAGCAAACACACGCTGGTGTAATATAAGGGCACAAGGATCAGTGATCACAATGGGTCCATAAGTTGGTTAGTGCTAGTCTATCTAGCCTAATCTAACCTCATTGCTTGAAGCTGAAAGAAGAGTCAATCATAAATATTTTGAATTGTCAATAACTTCCTTGATTCCCACTTATTTAGAATAACATTTAGGATAAAGCATCCTTGAAAAGCATCAACAATTTAATACCATAACTGATGGTCATTTTATTGCTAGTTCTACTTTTTGAGATACTCCATAGAACTACATATTTCCATGATTTAGTTTAAAAAGGGACTTTTAAATCCAGTACCCTTTTCTTCGCGTATTAAGTTCTCCTGGAAAACAAAGAAAAAATTATAAAATTTATAATTTGATCTTGTTAAGAAGAATCATCATCCTTGAAAACAAATTATATACAATTTTTCTGGTGTTCGAAAAGTATATGTCCTAAATGAAATTGAATTTTTCCAATGCATATATGGAAATTGTGGGTGACTTTCTAAATAATGGGCATAACAAGAGTTCTGGAAATAAAATAAAATAAAAATGAAATACCTAAACCTGGAGGGTGTTTGTCTGTAGTCCAATAACCATTTGTCTTTTTTTGGGGTGGTGCGTATAAGTGTTTTCATTTTTTTTTTGTTTTTGGTCCTTGTATGTCTCTCCAAATAGAATTGTATCATATAGATTTCCATTCTATCGTTGTAGTTGTTATACACTTAGATTTCATTTTATATGTTTTGTCGGCACATAAATACGAAAGCATTGAAATGGATGTAAAATGGGGTATAGAGTAGAAAATCCAGTGACTATACAAGTTATTGAGTGCTTGGAAATTGTTTTGGGGTAGGTATGGTATATTAAACTTCATTCTCTCTAAGGAATAAAAGTACCTATTTTAATAGCAAATCGCTTTTTTTTCTGGATATTGTTGTGTTTTCTTCTATTTTTTTGTTGTTGTTGTTTTTTTTTGCAGCATGTTAATAGTAGTCACGTAAATTGACTTTAGGCTGAGTACATTTATTATGTAGAGTGGTTCCTATCTATATTATGTTGGTTTTTGTTTTGTTTTGTTTTTTTTTTCAATTATTCTCCTGGAAAAAATGGAAGCGTTTCTTTTTTTTTGATATAGGATGAAGATTATTTTTGGATTTTATTAGGTTTGAGATATTATTTGAAATAGAAAATATGTTATTTGGTTTTTAAATTAATGAAAAATATTGTCGTTTTTTTTCTTGTGCTGAAATTGAATTTATTTAACCTTTTAAATTGTATATTTCAGTATAATTAAATATTTTTATAGAAGCTTTTCTTTTATTAAAAATTTATTGAAATAAAAAAAAACATACATATACAAGTATATGAAATGCATATAAATATTTTTCTTAAGTTTCTAACATTTATAATTCTTGATAAAATGGAAAATTATTCAACAATAAAATTTTAATGATATTTCTGATGTATATTTTCTTAGCAATTAAAACTAAACGAAGTTGAAATGATCGGATTTGCATTTCTTATGATTGTTTGCTATGCAATCCATAGTGTTTGAATATTGGTTAAACTTACAAATGTATCTACTTCTACAGATATATAGATTTTCTTTTATTCTCTTCTTGATTTTTAGACAATTTGTATAGACTGAGAATTGAGATAAAACCATCAAACTATATAAAAACTTTCAGACTAATTAAAGTCCATTAAGGAAATTGTATAGTATACAAAATTAGAGACAAAAATTTTACTGACGTTCATTCTGGGTTTTATATTGAAATACAAAAGAGGATATTTGAATCTATCCGAAATAGATACATTATATGTGAAAGAATAAGTGGTTGAGGATGAATTTCAGAAAATTTCCTTTAGAAAACTTTTATACGAAAAAGAAAAAGCTTTTGTTTCTTGTTTGAAAATTTAATTTAACTATTTTTAGAAAACTAATTTTTATTTTTTTGCAAAAGTTTTAATCGAAATAATTCTATTTTCTTTTTTAAGTTGAGCTAATTTAATTTTGAAATAAATGTTTCATTCATATTTCCGAAATTATTATATTTAATAGGTCTAGTAGACTTAAAACTATCCGTTTTTTGCGGTCTTTTTCCCGATTTTTCATTACATTAATGTTTATGAACTAAAACATTAATGTAATGAAGTCTATTACAATTGGATTAACAGATTTTTAAGATAATATTCGATATATCGATACCTCAACAATTCTCCATATGATACATTAGATTGGATTAAGTTTTAGGGTGTTCCTGTACTGCGACCTTTAAGATCTATTATAACCCTTTTTCTTTGGTGCAATAGTTAGGTTAACTTTCTATTCTACAGCGCCTCTTTTAGGCCTATTTTTCTTAAGAACTATAGTATCTGGAGTGGGTTAAGAGATTGTATCTCACCGGGGTAGAAGCAGTATGCCCCCAAATGTTTCCTTCTCCTGCGGAGTAGTGCCTGACAATCGGAGAGAATATGCATTTGGGTTTCTTCGTCCTCCTCGCAGAATCTTCAGGTGCTATCTCGTATCTCCTCATATGATAATAATCGAACAGTTCCCCAACTTTTAATTATATCGCATATCGCGTTAGAGAGATATCGTGTAAGACAGACGAACAGACATTTTATCCAGCAGACTTCAAAACGGGAAGGCCCATTAAAATTTGTACATCACAACTTCTTTTTACCATTATAAAGTTTTATTCCCATTTTATGGGAAAAAAGCGATAGAAAATACAATACAGCAACTATCCAAAATTCTTAATATCAATTGCGGAAATTGATTTAAAGTCTTACTAATCTGTGAGGTTTTTTGATACTTTTCGTTGTTTAAGAAATCTGAAATTTGGCATTGAGTTTCATATATATGTATATGCAGAAAAGGTGTAAAAAATTCGAAACCTAGAAAATTCACAACAACGGTTCGAAAGCTGAACGAACATTTAAATTGTAAATCAAATCACATAAAATGTATTATTAACTTAATAAACCTGTACTAGGTCCTGGCTATATCACTCTCATTCATATAGTGTTTTACTTATTTTGAATATAATATTAAATTTTCATTTCAAAATAACTATTTGTGAAAATCAAACAGGATGTAATGATGATAATATTAAAAAGCAATATTATCTGGAAATTTATTCAATGATGAACGTTCTAAAGGATATATTCGGAATCAACAGGTTTTATATAGATACATATATTATCCACAAAAGCCTGTTGAATGCATTTAGAATTATGAATATTTTATAAAGGAGAATAATGGATGTGTTCGAAAGGATTTTCAATACAGAAAATATAAAAAGGAAAAATTTAATATCGAATATGCAAATCCACTGAGATGCATTTGAAAAATTTTCAATAGTAATTCGATTAGAAGTTAGAGCAGGTATGGTACCGAAACTTTTATTATATCTTATCTTAAAAAATTGATTATCGTTGTTTAGAAAACGTTTTTCTCCAGATTTATTTTTAATTACCAGAAATTATATGAAAATAATTTTTATAATCATACTCGTGCATTTTACCTGAAAACGCTGCTGAATTTCAAAAGGAATTTCCCCATTCTTTAAATGCACTTGCATTTTATGACCCGCGAGAGTACAAGTTACAGGTAACTAGGTATGGTTCTTGAGATTCCATCAATTTCTTTACTCTCTTATCTCTTACCTGAAATTTCTTTCTTTTCCTACACTATCAAATACAATAAAATACACAAAAACCACTTTTTCTTCGTGCATATGTATGTTGAATTCGCCGCAAAACATAATTCTTCTTATATATCTTTTATGATGTTTTTTTTTTAGTACAACATAAAATTAATGTTGTTTTTCGCCGCCACGTCGGCAACCTGCTTTCTTGAATCTACTAGAATTAAATTTTTATTGAATGATAGTTAGTCGCTCTCAGAGCGTGTTCGTGAATGGATTTAAATTTTTAAAAAGTGGAGAAAACGCGCGTTTTTAACGAAAAAATTAAAAAAACCACTAAAAGTAAAAAAATAAAATATTTTTTTTAAAATAATAAATAAATTAAAAAAATAGAATAAAAATTTTGTTCTAAAAATTATTTTTGTCCAGTTTTTGGACGAAAAAAAAATTTAACAATTTCTAAATAAAATAAAAACATAAAAAATAATTAAGAAGAAACTATTTTTTTTAAAAAATTAGTTTTTTAATTTTAAATAATTTCTTGTGTTTTTTTTTCTTTTACCTGAAATTTTGCTGAAGATCAGAGGAAAAATTACAGTTCTTGTGTGTAAATCCGGTTTTATAGTTTTGATGGCGGTTTTCCGCGAAGAGATGAGTTTTTGAAAGTTTTCTTAAATATATATAAAAGAAAAAAAATGTACATAAAAAACTAAAAAGAAATTTTTTTTTTTTTGGTTTATGGTGAAAATTTTTTAATATTGGTGTTAAAAAAAAATTTCGCCGGTGTTTTCGTTTGGAAGAAAAAGGATTTATTTCGGATTATTAAGCAATTTTTGGATTAATTTTTTTTTCTGGTTGTATTATTTTATGTGAAATTAATTTGTTCTTCTTAAAGAAAATTCTACTACAAAAAAAATAAGGAAAATAAAGAAAATCATATCAACAAAACAAATGTGAAAATTTTTGGTGCAAATTTAAAGTGTTAGTTCTTTTTTCTATTTAAATATTTTATTAAGTATTAATTGTTAATTTAGTAATTAAAATTTCAATTAAATCAATTTAGTTTTTAATTGAATTTCTTTTCTTTTTTTTCGTGAAATGAAATTTTTCGCATTGAAAAAGGGAAAATCTTGTTTTATAAAATATCGCGAATTTTGGTCGTAAAACAGTTATAAAGTTTTTTTTAACAATTTTTAATATTGATATTAGTTTATTATTGCTTTCAAAAAAAAAAAATGTTTCTTTTACAAAAGATTAATTCATTGAGAAAAAATGTTCTTTTAAATTCCAAAAAAATGAACAAACTAATTAAATATTGATTTAATTTTTCTTTTAAAAGTTCTACAAACGGAATACAAATATTGCTGTTTTTCTCTGGTTTTTGTTATTATTTGGGAATTTCCCAGAAACATTTGTCATTTTGGCTAAATATCTTTTTAATTAGCTCATTTTGCGTAATAAAGTACTCAAAAATTAATTTGAATCTTAATATATTTTCTTTATTCGTTGCAAAATGAAAAAATATGTGTTCGAGAAGTATCCGCTATTTGGTATTCAGTAATGAAAATACCGGATTAGTGGGGTACTATATTAATCAGTAGCGTGTTGTGGTAGCCTAGGACCAAAGGGCATTTATATTTTTAAAGCCCTTATTTTATAATTTTTAAAATATTTACATTGGGCATAATTCTGTTCTCTCTCCTTGAGTTAGCCGATGGGTTTGCTGTGGAATCTCCCTAATAATTGGAAGGAACTGCTCTTTTTCTAACTAAAAAATGGCAGAAAACTTAAAAATTATGTAAATAATTACAAAATGTGAGAAATATCTTTTTATTTTCTCCTAGAAATTGATTGAGTACAAATATGTTCTTGTAGATTTGATATCTCCTAAATTGGATTATCTAGGTAGTTACCTTATTTGTCAATGGCGTAATACGCCTCTATTATTAGTAAATTTTATTGGTTAGTATTCAGAGGTAGGGAAACTTCCTTTAATTACTTACCCCAGCCATTTAGCGGGGCTTATTCAAGATTTCATGCTGAATTATAATAATCCTCCATACCTATATTCTTCTAGAAAACATATTTCCAGTATTATACTATAGATTTTCGATGAAGCCAGAGTTAATTCCCAGCCTCCTGAAATATTTACATACAAATTTTATTGAGTCATAAATACAATATTATGAGGATATTCGAATTGCAAAATATATTGGTTAAATTTATGGTTTTAATGATTTGGTGTCATGATGGAAAAAATTATTGTTATTTAAGTTACGAGGTTTCAGTGCAATTGTGAACTTTATAATACTGTATATTTTAAAATCATTTTAATTTGGATTTTATTAGTCATTAATCAGTTGTGACAGAAGAAAGTTAAAAGTTTTTGACACCTACAGTTATTAAATATTTTCTTTACTTTTCTGGAAATATGTAGTCAAAAACGGCTTTGCCTTAAGATTGTTTGGTGGATTTGTTAAAAAAAAAAGAAAAATATACATTTGTTTCGCGAATAATTTGACATTGAAACCGACTGTTGACAACCTACTTCTTCTGGTTTGAAACTCTAATTTTCGTTCAGTATTCTAGATTTGGTTTTGCTTATAACTTTGCTAATAATTTTTCAATAGAAGTACAATGCAAGTGCAGTGTAAAGGTAAAGCTAATGAGTTCAGTTTTCTCCCACGTAACACACTACGAGTAGATTTTCATTAACTCTCTTTTGAAAATATACAATTCATCGAACACATCATGAATTCAAATTTCAATTGTCTTTGTTCTAAAATAAAAATAAGTTACCTGAAAACGAAGAAAAGAAAAACTTATAATAATATAAGAAAGTCGGCGGAAAAATGTGGCGCAATATTATTTTCGTATTGAGAAAAAAAAAAATATTTGTCGAAGACCACAGTAATGAGGTGTAATTTTCTTTTACATATATATAAAAAAAAAAAAAATCCAAATTTGTAATAAAAGAGAAAGTTATCGAAATTTCTTACAAGATTTCTTATGTATGAAAAAAAAGCATATTGAATGAATCACAAGATTTCATACAAATTAAAAAAAAATATGTTTTTTTTATTTCTAATAGAAATGACCTAATTATGTCGGAAAAAAAATAGCAATGAAAGTTCGAGAAAAAATTCAAGAATTATGTAAAAACCCAAAAAAATAATAATTTTTTTTTTTTGGTTTGATCTTTGATCTTCAAATTCAGGTGATTTTCATCCAACTGGAACGGATCACGATATTTCAATAATTATTATTTAATATTTTCAAAAAAAAAAGAAAAAAGTGTAATTAAATTCGATGAAAAATGATATTTAAAAATATATGAAATTAAAAATACATTTTTTATTCTTATCACATGAATATATTACATAAATATTTACAATTTTATCTTTTTCATAAATTATTTTAAATCATTGCAAAAAAATTAAAATGTTATTCTTTCAACTTCAAAAAGCGCCGACTTTAAAAAGTTTCATGAAAATTATACGCTTTTCTAAAAGCACATCAAATTTTGTTTTTAAATTTTGCATCTGAATTATTTTATTGTTATCTTTTTTTCTTGCATTAAGAAATCTTATCAGTAATTCGGTTGAATAATAAGAAGCATAGATAAAGCAATAGTCTCTTGTATACACTCAAAGAAACTAAATTTTATGCTAGTCTAACAAAATTAGAAATTAGTTGTGGTCAATACTGCCATTTACAATATTTAGAAAACCTAAACTAATATTTCCTATAAACTTTATTCTCAAAACTAAAAACTTAATTTTTCGGACTTTGTGTCCTTTTAATATGTTATATAAGTTCTATTTTCTAGGATTTTGGATATTTGTATAGTAATTGAAACAACTTTTCGTTGAGTCTAGCAATTCTCTTCGAAATAAAATTCAATGTTTTTTGGGCTCCACACACTTATTTAAGATACATTCAATCCCAAAATTGATTTTCCATATCCTTTTTTTCCATCCAATATTTATTTTAATTGAGTTATCATACAAAAAAACTTAGGAAAACAACTATAAATGGCTTTAGTAGTTTTCTAACTATAGTCATTTTGATAACCGATTTCTTCTTAGTTGAATATCAAATCGAAGATTTATATTATATACATTAATTCCAAAAATTCATTAAAATCAGCAGTGGGATTCTGTAAAACAAGCGACAATTGATTGTTATTTCCAAACAATCCGTAGGAATTTTGTCGCTTGAAACTGATAAATTTCAGGTGGTAATTATTGATCTGTCACTTTCAATTAATCTTTAGGCGTTATTCTAAATAATGTCCTTAATTCAAAGCTGTCACCTTTGAAAATGACTAAATCATTGTCGCCTTACCGAATTCCATTTCTGTTTTTGAGTTATGATATATATATATTGCAAATGTCGTTCTGTGTTTCTTTCGATGTATTCAAAACTTTTATTGTATTCTAGGACATTAGATATGAAATGATTTTTATATTTTAAACAATTTTCTCACTACAAAATTTAATAAAAATTATAAAACTTAACTAACAAAAAAATATCATTGAGTCGTACGCCTTAATAGTTGCAAATTAAATCTCATCGTTTTAATAATTATTTTTTATTTTCTTATTCCACACCTTATAAAATGTCATCATAACAAAATTTTCTTTAAGAAAGTTCGTCTACGACATACTCAAAGATAAATCTATAATATTCCAGAAGAAATAGCATTTATAAAGACAAGATGATCATAATACCTAAGCGATGGCATCTTGCCAATCCGAAATACCACATTCAATTTATATGACTCTGGTTTTAAAGGTTTCAGTTTTCATTTTTTTGTTATTATATATTACCACGTTGTCATATTTAAGATTTTAAAAAAATATTAAAAAAGTCAAAAAAATTAGAAAAGAAATTTAAATTTGGCGGACTCATAATTCTTGTTACAAAGAATAGAATAGAATTAGAAGTACCAAAAAGAAGATTACCTGTTCAAGAATTACCAATGAAAAAAATGTTCTATCAGGTTTCGTAGAAATTGTACTTATATACCTGAAGGTGTATCGAATATGTGTTTGTTCATATGTGTCGAAATTTTATACACCAGCTGGAATTTCTTCTTTCCTATTCTACCAAAAAAACTAACCATTGGATTTGTGCAAACTGATACCTGTTGTGATACAAAAAATAAAAATTTCCTACAACTCATCAAAAGACGTCCAAGGTTCTTCTTTCGTATCCAAATCGTTTGTCAGTTTTATCTTCTGTAGAAAAAAAAAACAGAAAAGGAAACAGAATATTTTAATTTTACAGAAAACAAAAACAAAAAACAGGCTTTGTGTTATCCTTTCTCCTTCCCAAAAGGAAAGGAAAACAAATGATTCCTTCTGTTTTATAAAAAAGGGATAAATTTTGTTTTGTTAAAAGATTTTTTAGTTGAGTTCATTAACACAATTCTTTCACCACCTACTAGGAATTGTGTCCTCTTAATTATTCCACTGACAGAATCCTTTGAAGCATTTGTTATTTTTCTCTCTTCTAACTTTGGGAACGCGGTTTATAGGTGTGTTTTTTTTTTTTTCCTATAACATTACCCTGTCTTATGTTTTGTATTTTTGATGTTTCTTTGATATCCATTCCACGGGTATATTTTCGGGATTTCTGTTTACATTCACCAAAAAAACAACACAGAAAAACCAGTTTCAATTGCGATCTATAAGAAACCAAGAAGCATTTTTTTCTTTTGCGGACTTTTAAATTTCTTGTTGAGAAGTTATTGATTGAAATTATTTTAGATATCGCAGTTTTTTTTTTTCTTCTTGTTATGAGACTGATTGGTTTTTATTTGGTTTTTAGTACTCCTTTTTGATTTTTTTTTGTACAGAAATGGTCCCAAGTTCAAGTTTGTCCGACAACACCAAGATTAAATTTTTTTTAATCTGTGACTTTCATACCTCTGATGGTCTTTTTTTATTGCTACATAGGTACTCGTTTTCAAGGTACACAATTACATATTTTGATAAAATTTTTTATGGAATCAAAAAAATGAAAAAGCTTTTAGGATTTTATGTTATAGTACATTAGAGAAAAAAATAAAAGGAAAACAAGTCCTTAAATAGTCTTATTAACTAAAAATATTACAATTCGTTACTCCAATTGTGGTATTTAGTACGGTATTGTAATTTTGTATTTGCTGAAAACCATTAAACGTATTTTAATAAAGCTTATTTTTTTCAATTGAGCATTTGAGCATTATTATTTTCTAAAAAAAAACTTCATTAAAATGTTTAGAAGGAATTTTCTTATTTGACTAAATCACCATTTTATTATTTTTATGTTTCAACATAATTTCTGTGTATTCCATAAAATTTCCATTTTATTTAAAATCATATTTTATAAATGATATAATAGTGTAATTTTGAAAAGCATAAAATTCAATGCAAATAAACATTTTTTTTTATTTTTTTTGAATATGTAAAATTTTAAATCGCGAAACATTTTTTGAATTTTAAAATATTTCTTGAAGATTTTGAATAAGTATTTATTGTTGTCTATTTTTATTACGACTCTCAACCTCAATTTTTTTTCGCATATTATTTATTTTATTAGAAAGCAAAACAGAGTCTTTTGTTCCAAAGTAATTAATATACAGTAGAGTCACGATAGATGAATATAACTTTTGCCAAAAGGATTGTCAAAGAATAGGAGTATTAAAATTAAGTATAGTTAAAAGCTATTATTATTTTAATGCTATATATTCTTATCAGTATTTTGTAATTTTCAAATTTTTTTGTATAGGAGTATAGGTGTTTAGTTTAGGTTTTGACTAAATAATGAATACAAATAATTGGCATTGAAAATTGAAAGGTTATAGAATAATTATTGTATTTCGAATAACAGTTGTATTGTTTTAATAACGTTTAGAAAAGGCAAATCGAACAGATTAATAAATAGAGTGTTGAATGGCCAAGTTAATAAAGACCTCGTTTCTAGAAGCTGATGAGGCTCTGGTTCAAATCCAGAGGTCGGTTCTTCATAATTTGTTTTTCTTTGCCTACACTTTAGATAAAAAATTTGACAACGTTAGAAACAATTTCTCTTGTCCAATTGTTTAAGAAATTCAGCTGAATCTGTAGTAGAAACCGTTAATAAATCGCCTCGTCATGCCCTTATTTAATGTCGTAGTATCTACTGTCAATATTTTTTATTAGTAAAACAGAATATTTCTCAAATTAAATGTTATTAAGTCAAACTACTATAAGTAATATGTATTATTGTACATATCGCCTAAATATTATTTGAAAGAAACAGATCAATAGCTATTACCTTGAATTAATCACTTCCAGGCGATAAATTTCCTATCATTGTATGAAAGTGTTATTCAATTCACGTCTGACAACTTACATAGTTTAGTTTGGCTTAAAGTTTGCCTAGTCTCAGAGATGAAAAATTAATCCTTCCAAACCAGCTAATATGAACAAACTTAATACTGAGTACTTTTAAAATTACAATACATCAGCGACTAGTCACACTATCGTGACTCTACTGTTATAATAGAAAATAATAGAAACAAATTTTTCTTTTTGTTTAGTATTAAAATATTCTGTTTTAAATTTTAAAAAGCTTTCCATATTCATATTTTTGCTATTAAGTTTTTAAAAACTAAATTTTTTAAATTTTCTAATAAAAAAAAATCATAGAAAATCAACTATAGAGAATTTTTAATAAATTTTGAATTAATTAAAAAACATTTTATAATTTTTTTTTTTTTAACAATTAATTACTTTAATTATTATAATTTCCTGAAGATGAATAAATCACGAGTGTTTATGTAAAACTAGCTTCAGTCAAATAGAAGTGTCCATGGTGTGATGGATATAAACAACTCTTCACTTGGCTGCCAAAAACATTTTCAGAAATACAAAAAAAAAGTCTTTATAAAAGAGCAAAGAAAAAAGGAAAGAAAAAACCTAATTAAGTTTTCCGATCACGTTGCATTCATTTACTGTGTACAATGGTCACGAAAAGTGCCTCTCTTATTCTCGTGTCCATGGTGTATATGCAGAACCTGGAACAAAAATGTATAACATCGTAGCACCATCATCAGCCTTCAAAATAATAACGCAATAGACGAAACGAAAAACCTTTCACAGGTTTTTTTTAATGTTTTATAAAGAAAACGAATTCTTTTTTGAATTATCGTATCCAAACCTCTTCAAAAAAAGAAGTTTATCACGTTCCGATATACAGAGTAGATGTGATTGACCTCATCGTCGAGGTTCTTCTTGCTTTTTTTAAAAAAAACTTTAACTTCAAATTTTAACACAAACTTGAAATGAAACGTTCTTGACATTTTATCTATTGAATTTCTTGAATCTTCCATCAAAATTTTTTGATTTTATATTTTTATTCTTGAATATCTTAAAAGGGAAATTATGACGTTTTATTCCTAACCACTTTTTGTCTATTATGACGATTATAGAAACGTTTTTAGAAATTCTATACAAGTTATTATGTTGGCAACTTTTAACACAGGCCACATAAAAATTTCATATATTCGAAAATATTGACGCAATTAAATAGTCTAGGAATAATTAAAAACGATGTCAATCAATTTCGAATTTAATCAATACGAACGTTTCTTGTAGTAATTTGGTTAAAATAAATTTCAAGAAATAATTGAAAATCAATTAAGACGGTTAAAAATGTAAAATGAGGTAAAGAACTGGAAAACCTTTTCTATAGAACCATCAAAAATTGTCGGTGATAATTACCACTGAAATGCTTCTTTTTTTTAAAAGTTAATAGCATATTTAGAAGGCACTATTAAAAATCAATTAGGACATCTTTATGCATAAGTATTTATTAAAAATAGAACGTACCTATGGAAGACGATTTTATAAGACTAGTTAATTTTAGTATACTTAAATTCAGGCCAATGAAAATTTTATGCCGAATATGCATTCAATTATTGAGTAATCAATTAATTGAATCATATTTATTGTTTATTTTGGTTAATAAAATTGTGAATTGTGAATAAACATAATATTTTCTTAAAAAAATATTGCATAAAATTTATAAAAATACGTAAACTTTATTATAATTTAAATTAAAATTAAAATTTTTAATGTTATTACTTCAATTTCGAAGTGAAAATTTAAATTTTAGTTAGAAACGAAACCGAACCGAAAACCGGATGGAATCGCTTTTTTGAATAAAACCGTAATCCGAGCCAAACCGAAATAATAAAAAAAATAGTTAATTACTCGGAACCAGAACCGGAACTATATTTTAAATCGTTTTTACTCGGTTCACAAAGCTATTTTTTTAAATGAATAAAATTTTAGAAAATTTTTACATACTACTTGTATACAGCATACTTTACTTCAAATTATTTATAAAGGGACAAGCATAGAAATATATTGTTGTAGCAGATTTCATTCCTACAGGAAACTTTACTATCTCTTCCTCGCCCAATCACAAGTTTTTAATTTGCGAATCTATCTATAATTCGTTCACTTAATTAAATAAAGCGAACCGAAACGAAAACCGGAGCGGAAAAAGGTTGGGAACGTAACCGTAAACCATATTTACCTGCAATGATTACAGAACCTGTTATAATTTGATGATAGTTGCGCAACAGTTTGATTTGAGCCTAGAAATTTCTGACTAGATTCTACATTTGAAGAAGACCTGTTCTCCTATAGTATAGGTGACATAAGATGAGCTCTATTAGTGTAAATTAAATATAAAATAAATAATCTATAATCTGGGCCAAATATGCTGCTAAGAGAACCATTATTGTTGTTTTACCCTATAAAAGAATTTTTTTTAATCATTTCCAAATAAATATTGTATATTAATTATTTCCCAAAATTTGTTCAGGTAAAATATACGATTATTGATCAATTTACTGAAAAATATGCAATTAATACGAATGATCGAACTGATTATAATTTACTGATCATTGTCGGAAAGGATGTGAGTGGTCTTTATTGTATAAATTCTCGTGTTTTCTGAATTTAATTATTGACTTTTTTATATAATTTTTTCAATTGAAATGAAACGCGATGCTCTGTAATGTGAACATACTCAAATTCTGCAACTTGTAAATTCATGATGCACACAAAAATTCCATATTTCCATTTTCTGTTCATTTTTATATTTGATTGTTTTATTTTATCATTGTTTTTTCAGATGCAAATTTTATTTCCGACAGAGATTTAGTATATAATATATAAAGTCGATTAAACTGAGAATTTATTAACCTCGTGACATTTTTTATTTTGTCACAGAACTTGCAATTGTTATTTACAAAAGAAAATATTTCACAATAAATTTAGTACTAAAAAAAAGATGTACAAATTGTTTAGTAAAAATATTTGCAAAAATTTATTTCTTATTCAATTCAAATTTTATATTTGGATTTTTATATGCTAAAGAGAAGAATATTTTATCATATCCTAAGTTTTCAATTTATGGCATGAGAAATATTTAATAGGAGAGGTAGGCCCGATCTTGAGTGATCGTGTCATTTACTTCGTTTACATGTTCTACTTGAAGTCGACTTCAATCTGAAAATCGTCCATGTAAACCCTGGTCGACTTCAAACCGACTTGTGTTGATCCGATAACTAAAATTTTTCTGATCGACTTGAAATTTGCATTTAAACCCGGATCGACTTCAATCTGACTTGGAAATTTAAAATGCAGTATGAAAAAAAACGAAACTTAACCTAAAAAATAAAAATTTGTTTGCTACCGTATATAAAATTGACGTTGATTTGAAATCGATTTCAAGTCAATCTTTCAATCCGGCCAAGCTAAAAAACAAGGGTTGACTTTCAAGTCGATCTCAAGCCAATTCTGAAACAAAGTAATTGTGGCCGATGATGATGATGGTGTAGAAAAGGGGATGTTGGTTTCAGCTCTACTTTTAAATGTAGAGAGTATCTAAACTAACATATCAGTTTCCGTTCTTTTAGTTTGGAGAAACTTCGAAGGATATTCTAAGAAAAATAAATGTGAAAATTGCTCAAAAAAGCATCAACTGATTTCTTTGAAATTTGTAAATTGCAATATAATTACTTGTCACTAAAGTCGGCTATTTTGATAATAAGTATAAAAGCGCAAAAGTTCTTCGTAGAGACCTCTAAAGTTAAACGCTGAAGAAAAAGCATATTATTTCTGTTTCTTTTATATATTTTTGTTTTTTTTAAGCAACTTACAAAATTAGAAAACGTCTAATTTTTCTCCTTATAATTACAAAATCCTTTTTATATATGGTACATCATCGACGTAATCTTGGAAAACTTGAAAATAAGAAAACTTTCTTTTTACGCTGAATAGCTCCATTAGATTTAGACCGCTAACAATGACTTGAAAGAATCCAAATTCTGCTACAGTCAAACATTTTTATTTTTATTGTTTTTTTTAAAGAAAATACTTATTTAAATATTTCCAGCAGCACTGACAGTTATGCAAATTATGATTAGTTCCAAATTTAATCAAAATCGATGCAATCATAGCTCTCGTTGCATCGATTTGTTTACAAAAGTCCATGCCTATCATAGTGCATAGTGCCCGGCCTTTTCTAGAATGATACTTGCTACACTGAGTTAACTACGGTGCTGACCTTTATTAGAAGGACTAACCGGTTTGGGGAAGATACTTAGCCTCTCAAGCAGCCTTTTAGGAGCAGGAGCTACAATGGGCCAACAAAGCTAAGGTCCACAACTGTGAGAGGCTCCTCCAATACAATACAATACATTCATAGCGCATACAAAATTTGTCTATATACTGATTTTAGTTTCCATATTATGTTTTCTTTTGAAAATTTCACCTTAAAAATTAAATTAGTTTTTAATTTGTTGATCTAATAAAATGTTTAGTTTTACATATTTTCTTATGATTAAAAATATTCAAATTCCAGCAAGAAATCTTCTTCTTCCGAAAAAAAACAAAATCTTTTTCATAAAAATGATTAATTTTGCATTTAAATTAAGTTTTAAAAAAATAAAAAACCATAAATATGTCTGACATACATTTTAAAAAGACTTTCGAAAGTTTTAGGCCTAAGAAATTGTTTTTTCTTTCTTTTTTTTCTTCTTTTTTTTTGATTATTTTTGTTAAAGAAAATAGAAAAGGTTTCTAGTAAATATGTGAGTATAGGCCTCATTTCAAACTACTAATTACATTATAGTTTTGTACTTAATTTTTTTCTATGTCGAAAAATTTCTTTCGCGTGATTAATTCGATGAAAATCTTGATTTGATGTGAAAAATATTGTATAAATTTCGAAAAAAAAGAATAGATTTGCGTGTAAAAAAAAGCAAAAACTAGATAAAAAAATCGATAATTTTTTAAATTAATAATTTCTTTTCTTTTTTTTTATTTCAGATCTTAAGTAATTTTAAATCTAATATTTGACTACTACCGGAATATCTCATCTCATCAGACATCAATCATTTTCGTAGAATCAAAATATTGTTTTAAATGTTAAAGTGTAAATCAAAAAAGTGTTAAAAATTAGTGAATATTTCGACATATTTTTGATATGTTAGTCCCGGCTTAGTGTTTTTTTTCTCCTAAAAATAAAAAATAAAAAATAATTTTATACTTAGTGTTTTGTTTTTTATAATTTGTGATAGTTCATTTTTTTTTTGTATGTTTTAGTTTTTTGGTTTCATTAAAAAAAAAATATAACATATCAATCAAAATACTAAACAAAAAAATCCTTCTAAAAGGATTCAAGAAAAAAGAAATTTTTTAACATTATTAAAAATATATAAAATATCAAAATCAAGAAAATTTATCCGCACCAGTGCGGTTGGTGACGAAGGATATAATGGAATCGTCCATTATTGGATTTCGTACAAGGACTAATCAACATGGAATAATGGCTAATCATATTTTAATTAGTTCTAAGGTGCTATCTAATATAATTTTATTCAATTTAATTATATTTTGCGGACATGCAAATGGTGTGGATTTTGGTAAAATAATTTTAGGAACAACTTCAACATCACCAGGTAAATTATTTGATTTGATAAGATTTATCGTTGTTTAAGCGAAAAAAACAGAAAGAATAAAAAAGCGTGTTAGAGATCAATATTCAAGAAAAACAAGAAATAGCCCCCAGGTTTACGTCAAGTTCAAATCGTCAAACATTATAAAATATTGAAAAGTTTATAAAATCTTGTTTTTGTATCGAATTATTAGAAGTATGTTCAAAATTTCTATCACATTTTATATATATTTCGTTTACATGATGAATTTTAGCTCTACTTAAGTATAGTAAGACCAAATTTCAAGCAAACTTCACTTCGGTTAATCGGAAAAGGCTTTTCTGTCTATACTTAAAAAATAGGCAAGTATAACTAACAATTAAAATTTCAATTTTGCTTCAATATTTATAACATAAAACTTGATATGAAAGTTATTTTTGGTTTTTCCCCAAAATGACTACAAGAAATTTATGAACACACACGAGTCATGTAAAAACCAATAAAGTTTAAAAAACAATACAAATCAATTCAAATGTCAAACTTAGGCAATTTGAAATCATTCAGAATAACTATAAAAACTTGAAATTTCAAGCCGGTTTCAAATCAGTTTTCTTACCTTCATGTATACATAGTAATAGCAAAGATATAAATAAGTAAAGATATGTAAAATACTAAACAGCTTTAATTTAACATTAGATCTTGTGGAAAGAAGTTTTAGGAGCTCTAAGCTCTTTCCATAAGACTAATGTAAATTAGTTATGTTAAAAAAAGCTTTTTTGAACTTTACATACCTTAGCTTTATGTGTATCTTTGGCAATAGACTTATAACTTCTAGTTGTAGCAAATGGTTTTGTAAAAACTTTAGAAATGCATTCGAAATGCCTTTTAGAACAATTATATTGATAAATTGACATGTGCGTATACCAAGTCATTTGGAAACTGGACAATTTTTCAAGTTATTTGAGTAGTGTAATACTTGTAGTAGTACAGTAATTATAGGAGGAATAAAATAAATTGTAGAACTAGTGAAAACTGACCATTTCTTGTGATTTTGCATAAAAGTTTATGCGGATTTCGAAGGTTCTAAATCTTAACTTTTAGGTTAAAAAAGGACGAAAATTTTCCAATGAAAAGAACAAATCAACAAAATCAAAGCTTCACATGAAAATAAATGAAAATTGAAATATTGTTAAAAACACAGCTGATCAATAAAAAAAAATATTGCCTTAGCAAAATTATTTTCTTCCTTCTAATCGTCCTGTAATTTTGTCTAAGTTATGTATTTCTTAATATTCATTAATTATATTAGTGAAAATTTTTAAAAAAACCTCTCGGATTAATGAAACTATAGCCTTGAAATGTTAAGAAAAGAAAAGTATCTCATAAAATAATTTCTTAAAAAAAGAAAGACGTTCCTCCAACTTTACCGAAAATCATTATCATTCAACCGTTTTTTTATATTGTATTTTTTGGTGGCTATTTCTTCAACTTTTCTTTAAAATTTTTCTTGTTTTTTCTGTTCGATATTATAATTCACTAATAATCCTAAAGTATTGTTCCACTTCTTGGTCACCATTATGTATATTCGCTATTAATCTATACAATATCAACATAGAAAATCAAGAAGTCCAATCTCCCCTGAGACTTATTCATACTTATCGAGTGAAAGCATGAAATGGTTTTTCTTATATATATATATGCCAAGATAATGTTCTTTATAATGGGTGGCTTCCCTTTTTCCATTTACTATACTTTCGACACACAATAAAATCATAGGAGTCATAAAAAAAAGAACACCAATATTGTATTTTTATTGGTATAAGAAGTGGTATATAAATATATAAATATATATATATATATATATAGGAAAAAGATTTGTTCAATAAAAAAGTCTTCAAGAAAAAGTGTGAATTGACCCACTTGACTAGCTTGACTGATCGCAAAAGTCGTTCTTTTTTCTGTCTTTTCTTTTTATTTTATATATATTAAATTGAAGTCGTTATTTCTTAAAAGAAGCAGCAGCACAACTTCACAATATGAATCTTATAATATCGATTTAAAAAAAAAAGAAGAAAGAAAATCTATATAAATAGGTGGTATTCGACTTCTTTTTCTTTGATATCATTTCTATATGGTGTAGTACAATTTTTCTAGTCTCTCTTGGTGGTGTTTGGTGTTACGGGTACAGTTAGAGCCAGTGGACATGATTTCCGGTCATTTCTATATAATATTTGTGTTCTTGTTTTTCTATTTTTGAAATTTTTTCAATGAAAATTTTCTATGTCATTTTCTTGACTATATGTATGTTTTCACTTCTATATGGCAAAAGACATGTTTCCTATATTAGATATACAAATATTATAATATCTACGAAAAAAGAAAGATATAATTTTTGTGTTTCCAGTTTTGATTAACGAGTTCTAAAATGTAATAAAAATAATGGAGAAAAACAGTTTGATAATCTTGCGATAGAAAATTTGAAACGTGTATGGATGACCTTTTTTTTGGCAAGACTTTGCTAATAACTTCATTTTTAAAGTTTATATTTAATGTTAAAGTAATGTATATACGAATTTAATGTCGTCATGTTTTATAATAAGCAAAAATTTTTTTTTGGTAATACATTAACGGATGGAAATTAAGAACATGTTTTTTTTGTATATTATGAGTTAATTACTTTTGTACACTTTCGGGGTTTTTTTTTTATTAATGACAGGTGTTTACCAATTTCCTATATCATATGACCGTATTTATATGTCATTTACCGGAAGAAAAATGTCCTAAATAAAGGTGCGTTTTAGACTATCTGTTTTGTCATATGTCCTTGTATATAAATTTTGTCAAAAATGTCCACTCAAATAGAGTGAACTCATTAGGAACATTGGTATGACATATGTTAGGGAATGTGTAGAAACATTTCTAATGTTTAATGTTTGACAAAGATTTATGGAAACATGTATGATAAAACAACTTAAGTAATATTTGTATTATATTACATTAAATCGAATTTTCTTGTTATCATTAATTTAGGATTTATGGATTCTTCATGATAACAATCATTTTTGAAAATATCCAATATTAATTAATTATATCTAATAATCGAATAGATTGAAAATAATTCTACAATTAATAGATTTTTATTGATTTTTTTAATGAAAATGATTGTAATTACTTTTATGATAATTATTCAGGTACAGAAAGTACTTAAGTCAAGGTTCTGTTTGTTTTTGGGAGAAGCTTTTAATTAAATAAATATTTTCTGTAAATAATAAAATCAAATTATTTGCTAGCTAATACAATTTTTGCGGTTAAAATATATACAATTGGATAGCTTTTAATTGATAATTAGGAAACTTTTTCTTTTAGCATATAAATTCAATTGGATTTCTATAAAAACATTCACATCCGTGAATTTAATCTAATTTTATTAGAATTTAATTTGTTTTTAAATTTTCGGAATAATTACCATGAATTGAACAAAATTACAGACTATTAATTGTGTGGACTTTCAATTACTTTTAAATGAGGATATATAATATTTTTATTTTTAAAGTGGAATTTAATTTTCATGCATTAAACTAAAAACACTATAAGGCAAAATAATTTTTGGATGTTTTTTTTCTTGCAATATCTTAAAGCTACTTCCGAAAAAGAGAGTTACTTAAAAACTTTGAAAAATGTGTTAAATATTCTATATAGCCTTCCGAAATTTGGTTTTAATTTTTTATCAAACAAAAATGGTATTTTACAGAGAAACTCTTTCTTGAGAGCCATGCATTAGGACTGTTTATCACATTTCGACAGGGTATACTATTTCCTGCATTATATTACATTATGCACATCCAAAGCAATTACCTTCTGGTTAATAATATGCTAATCCTGATGTACAAGTATATTAAATCTCATGACAATTTTTCATTCGGTGGAAACTACACAAGCAGCACATTTTACGTATATGCTCGTATAAGACTTAACGACACTTTGTTTATAACATAGTATACAGTCACAAAGTAATAATTAAGATTTATATATATTAAATGTGGTGTTTGAGTAAGATACCCAAAACAAGAATATATTTATTCAAATGTAACTAATTATTTTTGCTCAAGTAAATACTAACAAACAATATGTT
The DNA here is from genome assembly GCA_963422695.1 of Xylophagus ater. Classification (NCBI taxonomy): domain Eukaryota; kingdom Metazoa; phylum Arthropoda; class Insecta; order Diptera; family Xylophagidae; genus Xylophagus; species Xylophagus ater. Next base: position 10,095,954 of record OY730478.1, read on the forward strand.
ATTTCAAATGATTTATGTGTCAATACTATTACATGAAAATAGTCTTTCTTAATTAAATAAAAAGTATGTTCATATAAAATAGGCCCTTATGACTTGCAACTCGCCTATTATTGATGTCCAACCCGATTTTGGTGTGTTTATTTTTATGTTAGGATGAAATTTTTCATTGAAATTTCCAATTTTAAATTAACTAGTTTACATAACTTAGACTCGAATAAAAATTACGAAACTAGAAGTCCTCAAACGACTTCTATTTGTTCAAGATAATAACAAAAACATCTCAATTCGTTACCCAGAAATATATAGCTTTAAGAAAACATATTTTCCCATGATTTATAATTCGATTTATGAGATCTTCATTTTAATCTTATAAATCTTAATAATTTTGAAAATTTCAAAATTCAATAATTTCGTAATTGATTTTACGAAATATATTGAATTGATGTGCTTAAATTCCTAATATTATTTTAACGAGACAAAATTTTTCAAAAAACTACTAAATATGGAAACTTATCTTTGGTATTTTTCCTATAATTTAATCACAAGTATTTATATTTTTTTTTTCTTCTTTTCAATGATGACAGATTACTGCGCATCTTACTTAACTTTATATGTAAAAAAAATAAAATACAAAAACAAAATCCGGTTCTATGCACCGGTAAGCGCGGTATTTTGTCATTCGTACCTGGCCTCAAAGTGGTACTGATCGGCTAGAGATCCAATGTTTGTTATAAGCTGTATTTTTTCAACTCTATACTGTTGTACAATGAAAAATAAATATAATAGTCATTATATCCGTTACAATCGTGATTATATGTACTTACGCGAAAATGTAATACAAGAAAAATAGAAAAATCCAAAAAATGGTTTAATTTAAGAGAATATTTAATTCACTTGTAAAATTATTCTATAAAATGTGAAATTATCGATGAATTACTTGTGATGGCGGGTGTCACAAGGGGAAGTTTATTTTCATCATTTAAATTTGTGTACAATTACAAATTATGTACATTTAAGTACTTCCCATGTTTAATAATGTCACAATCACCTTTTTAATTAGTTTTCGAAAAAATACGTTCTTTTTTTTCGGATATCGAATTTTTATTAACAAAAAGAAAAAAAATTGAGTATCATTGAAATTAATACAAATTAAAATTCTTGTTATTTTGCGATGGTAAAAATTTCTTTTAAGCTTTATCTGGTTTTCAGCGAATATTTTTCAAGTTTCTTCAAGAAATTTCGCAATCTACCGCACTTCGAATATATTCGCGAAACAAAAAAAATTGATGCTTCGAATAATGTAATTTATTCTTGTATGCACACAAAAATATGTTTGTGGTTTTTTTTCATTGCTAGTTCATCATCAAATTTACCTTTATATACATAAAAAAAAGAAAAGAGAATACTGGTTTGATAACGAGCAAATAATTAAACCGGTCTGGTACCTGGTACCGCGATTTCCAAAGCGGTTACGATATGTTTTCTTCTACAATAACAGCTAACAAAAACACTGTAAATTTTTATGAAATAGAAAGACGCATAACAAACCTATTTAGATATATGTTAGTACATTGAAATGACGGCGTATTATTATGCTTGATCAAAAGAAAATCTTAATTTAAAAAGAATCAGTGTTTTTATATTTATGCCCTTTTAAAAATTTATTATTTTGTGGTCAACGATGAGATTGTCTCTGAACTATTATTGGATGGGCCAAAAAGTTATTGTATTTTTGATGTCCGCAAAAAAAGGCATCGATCGAATCCAATCCGCGTTTAATGACATATCAGAGATTGCTTAGAATCTTAACATTTCGAAACCGAGCGTTACATTAGAATTTTCAAGACTTATTTTCTGTCGGACTGAAAATATGTCTTGAAATAAGTCTAATAGAGTCGTGGGGTTATAAGTCATCAAACAGAAATAACCAGAATTTCTGAATGGAAAAAATTATGAAAACTTTCGATGCATCCACCGTATATTCCTGTTTTTACACACTTAGGCTACCATTAGCTTCCGTCTCTGCACAACTCTTTTAATGTTGAAAATTTGAGTTAAAGAAAATCCGGTGAAAATGACTTGTTTCGGGTTTCGAAAATTTGGGACTTTTACAGTTAAGGGGTTATTGCTCTGGGAAGGAAATGGCAAAATATCATTCACTAAAATTGGCAACATATTATTGACAAAACAGATATTGGTTATATTTCATGAGTAAAAACCCATCTCATACATATTGCCCAGGATTGCAAGTATGTTTTGCCTCTGAAGGAAGAAGCGGCAACTAGCTCTAGTGATAATGGAGGACGAACTAATGATCTGAGGTAGACTTAATTTCGTCATCGTCTAGTATAGTTCGCTTCTGATCAATTGAGGGCTAGTTAATCCATTTAAATATAAATAATAATTAGTAATTAATGTTGAACTGTGATATACATATATTAAGTGTATCACCAACAACTTTTTGGTCCACTCAACTAATGCTTGTATCTATAAAATAACTGAAGAAAAAAAATATCGTACAAATAGTGTCTGTACTCCAATTTCAATTGATGTCCACCTATTCAATTCATGTTTCCATATATAGCATGAATAGTATACACATATATGTGTGTATATAGAATATCATCTTTATTTGGCGGTGCTATTCAAGAATCATTCAATTTTACGTATTTATATATTTGTTACATCAGGATTATCGTCTATAGAATCATTTTATTTTGTTATTTATCATGCATTGATAACAATATATATATAAATGCTTTTTTTTTTTTAATATGAGTAACACTTGAAATCCTCGTCCACTATTTAATCTTGTTATTATGGTACTCGCTTGTACTAACCAAGCACATGGTACGCGAGATTTCGTTTTATTAAACCATATATTGTATACAAAACTTTATTATACTTGCGCCATAAGTTTGATGAATTGATGGGTGATGATGATTATTATGATATTGGATGATATACATATATATAAAAGGGGAGTTAGTTAGTTTTTTTTTTTTATGAACCATTGTAAACGATATTGAGACTTCCTAATTGCGTTAGTAGCTGACAATAGCCGATTACCACAGATTATGATTAAAATAAACATAAAAAAAAAACGCAACACAAAATCAAAATGGACTTGGACTTGTTGATTATTATTATTTTAATATATAGTTAAAAATAGTTATACGAAATTGGTAAATAAAATTTAAAGAGTTTTTGAAGATTCGTTTAGAAAAATTAAATCATATAGATACGTCCGACTAACGTGGCTATACATTTATGATCTTCAATTCTAACTTGACCGTCAATTATAATATGTTCAGTAAGTATGATTTTCGTTTTATCTAAGTCATTCCGATAGGAATTATTCAAACGTATTCCCAGTATTAATATTTAAGATATAGATTAGAAATTAAAAGCTAAATCTCATTGTAAGTATGGACGCAAACCAGTAACTGTATGATTAAAAACTCGTAACTCGATTCATTCAATGTACTAATTGAATATTTAATTGATATGTTTAAGTAGATTTAAATCGTTTTTAGTTAGTTAACCGACGTAGAAAAATTTCCACATGACAATAGTTGGAATAGAGTAGTAAATAATTAATCGTTTGTCATTTCTAATAGGAAAGATTTAAGCTTTGGCTTAACTAAACTCAATGTTTTCAAGAAAAAGCACGTCTTTAACTCTAGAACAAACGAAGTACTAATACCAGAACATAATGAATGTCTCCAAAATATATTTTATTTATCTAAACCTTAAACAAATTGCATTTTTTAAATTAAATTAAAGCTTGACTATTTCTTAGTTTTTTTTTATCTACTCTTGCTTAAGCTTAACCTTAACATTTACCCAAAACACCAAATATAATTTGGAATTAAACTAATATAATTTTAAAACAAATTAAAATTGCATTTTAGGTTCATTTACTTAAAAAAACATTAAAATTTAGAAACTCCAATAGTGAAAATTCATTTTACATATTATAAACTTGCAATCGATTGCATATAGAAAAGTTAAATATAACTTTTGGAATTGTACAAAAGTTTATGCCTTATGGAAACTGCTTAACCTTTTCAAAGAGAGAAACTTATAACTTATTCGGAATTGCAATTACAACTAAAGATACTGTACTAAGCAAAATATTCATATATGTATTTTTTAAAACTGGTTTTTACTTAAAACAGCCTAAACTTTAACTGCAAATGTATTTTTCTTGACGAAGTTTTCTTTTATACATATATAGTGAAAACTTAAGAATTTCATATTATCACCTAGTTCTAGTTTATTTATTTCTTTTTATAGTTAAAGTAGGTAAGAAATTGTTGTTAAACCAGAAAACCGATATTCTTGAGTATCTTCTAAAAAGTTGATATACTTTCTTGTATCTTGAATTTTTGAAAATAAGAATTTTATGTGTCAGTTGAATAACTCTCTTAAGAATATTATAATTAAATATAAAACTTTGTTTTTTATCAATTCTAATACTGGTTTATTCTTACAATTTTAAATAGTCTGATTGTAGACGATTAGAATATACTATATACATATGTACGTAATTCTTAAGGTTGTCTCTTTTAATTTACTTCGACTATGTTGGACATTGAAAAATTGTCGCTTTTAACTTTTTGAAGAATGCATTTAAACTATGAACAAACGGAAGTGCTCATTTGAATAAAATAACAACAAGATTATTGTATAGAAGACAAAAAACCACTTACTATAAGCAAAACAAAGTGATTCTGATTTGTTATTACAATGTAGTCCGCTGCTGGTAGAGTATAGTAATAAATATTTTTTTGAAATACGTTAATTGAAATATTGTTTGCAAGAAAAATTTACCGAATTAAAAATGCGGTAAAAACCTTTTTTTCCTTTGACTGATTTTATCATTGAATTTCTTTTCATGCAATTAATTGGCCTAAATTTCATTAAAAGAAAAGAAATACTTGAAGGTGGTTTCAGGTATTCGCTATGACTGCATAAAAGAAATTCGTCTTTTTATAAATATCAAAAAGACTTCAGTTCTTCAAATGAAAGAAACAGAACTCTATATAAATTAAATTTTTATTGGATTTATAAGTTATATTAATTGGAATAAATTAAAAGTGGGTTGGATAAAATTTTGATGAACTAAGTCTGTTTGAATGAATCAAAACGAGCAACATGTAAAAGTCAAGAGCGACTGAACTTTTAATGTAATTGTGTGGCATTTAAATCCTTTAAACTTATTTAGAAAAAGAAAAAGATTGGCTCTTTTGAAATGCATTCGGTACATCGCTTTTTGGAAAATTAATTAAGTTACAGCGAAAAAGAAAAAGAATACTTAAAGTTTAGTACTTCTTTCTTTAAAATTAAAATCAAATTAAAAACGTAGAATAATTGTAAATTCAGAGAAATATTTTGATTCATATAAAATTGTGAAAATTGGAATTGTAAAAATGTAATTATTTGATATTTTTTTTCTTTCGAAACGTTTAATTTCTAATTAGAGAAATTTGAAAAAGTTCTGAAACTTTCTTAATGCAAATTTATATAAATAACATTGAAAGGATATTTTTTATTTTTAAATAAGTTGAAATGGATTGTTTCAAAGAAATTATTAACTTTGCTAACAAATTTTGTGTAATTTTCTTAAAATTTTATTTTTGGGTCATTTTATTCACCCAGAAGGAAAAAGTTTGTATCCAAGTTTCGTAGGTAGTCAAATGATGTATTAAATTGTGATTTTTTTTTTTTAGTTCTGAATTTTTTCAACACTTTTCTATATTATTTCGCCAATTTTTGAGCCAAACATCTTCGAGAAAAACTTTACATAAATAAATTGATTAATCCTTTCAACTATTTCGTATATACTTTTTTTTATATTGTATTTATTTTCATATACAATATAAACATTTCATTTCAATTCATATCTTCATATTCCATCAAAAACTACATATATGAAGTCAATTTCCGCCCATATCACGTTATAGTCGTACATCATATTGTGAAGCTAACTAATTTAATTAGTGAAAATGATAGAATCATCAAAAAAAATTCACATTGAATTTGTGTATAGTTTCAACGTATTCCACAGACAATTTATTTATGAATATGTATATAAAACTGTATGTATATGGGATGAAATCAAACTATATCCGAGAAATCAACAAGAACAAAAGTTTAACCATATTTTCTAACCCCATTTTCATCAAAAGATCCATTAGAACCGGTATCAGATAATATCTTGAAACTTTTGATAATAATATTGACTTAGCTTACGGTATTCATTGCTCGTAGGTATAGAAGTAAGTATAACTTACATATGTATATTATGTATACATTTCTATTAGAGATTGAAATTGAATTATTCCATGTTATATCTAACGATTTGGTTTTGATTATTTACAATATTTGAAGTTATGATATTGTAAGAAATATTTATGTTCAAAAATGTAAAATCGATTATTCTGGTTTTATTCCTTTTCGATTTTTATCTGGAATAATTTTAATTCTTAGATCAAATAGAATTGGGTATATATAAATATGCAAGTAACTGAAAATCGATCTATAGCCAATTTTTTATGCATAATCCTTAAACCGATTTTAGAGAAATTTAATACATTATCGCCTAATTATGTAGTCAACGTATGGAAATAATTTAAACGAAATTGCTTCACAAATGTTTCCGTTAAATCTAGAAAAAACTATAGAACAAAACGACAAAACTTTCTGGTCACCTTGGTTTTTCCTCAATAACTCTGTCGATTTTGCTGAAATGCAATACGAAATCGAGTTAAGGAATAAGAAACTCACATTGTAAATTTCATGAAATGTGACTAACACGTTTTTGAGTTATCTTGTACACGGATATACGGACGATATAACTTTTGATTCTCTACACATCTTCAGAGTTAAAACCCTTCTCCGATGATTATTTCTATGCATTACAAATGTAATGACAAAACTAATATACTTTCTGGTAGTGCCTACCATAGGGTATTAAAATTGAAATTCTCTAATTCCACAATTACATTGGGATTAGTTACTTGTGAATTACTAGACAATTACAATTGTTTTCACTTCATCTATAAAGTCTTGTTCCCATTCTGAGTATTATTGCTCTACTTTTTCGTGTACGTATTTAAAAGGTTTAGTAAATGATTCTTGGGTTGCCCTTCAATTTGCATGACAATTTTCTAGAGCATATAACTAAGATATAAATTAGGGTCTTCCTGTATTTCCTATGCCTTCCGAAGTATGTAGTTTAGAAAATAAATACTATATAAGTAAATTTTTATAAACCTTCATTTTCTTATTTGGATTTTCATCAATCGATAAATTAGTATGAGTTGTTAATTTTCTAGGACATATATAAGGAGTTGCAAATTTAACCCTAAATATTATATTTTGTATAGTTTCTATAAACTGCCTAAATAATATTGTTACTATAGATTAGATTAGATTAGATTAGGTTTTAAGGTGTTCCTGTACAGCGACCTTTAAGATCTATTGTACCCCCTTTTCTTTAGTGCTATAGTTAGGTTAACTTCCCATTCTACAGCACCTCATCCAGGCTTATTTCTCATAGGAATTTTAGTATCCAGAGTGGGTTAAGAGATTGTATCTCACTTGGAGAGAAGCAGTATGCCCCCAGATGTTTCCTTCTCCTACGGAGTAGTACCTATTGTTAACATAATTGCTAAATCACAGCACATTACTAACTTCTAAACTGTAATTGCGGTACCAATGCTAAATTTTTTTTAGATGTTATTAGTTTGATAGAGAAATACTGAGCTAAGTTCTCCTATGTTAGATTAACCATAAAATCTACTAATTTGAATCCAAATTGAATTAATATTAAAATTAATCTTATCATACAGTTTTGTAGAATAATAAGATTAAAATGCAAAACGACGAACACATCGCATACTGCTAATGAAAATATCACAAATTAATTAAGACATCGTTTTTGAATTTCATAAATAATATAACTTTAGATGGCAAAAGAGTAGAGTTTTCTAACTTTCATCTGCAGGAATTTTTAATGAATGAATAAAAAAATCTTCAATTATAAAATGACGACTTTATTTTATAAATATGCATACAATAAAGAGTACTTCGCCCCAGAAACAAAAAAAAACATTTGTTCGCTTATAAATTCTATACAAAAATCATAAAGATTGAATTTAATTGAGTTAATCTTATTGTGTGTAGGCCTTCGGTTGAACATGGACCATGGTAACTTTTTGTATTTTGATGATTCCATAATAAAAAGCATCATCTTAAATAGATGATGGATCCATGAAAACCATTCATACATCTCCATATATACACTTAACATCATTTCCAATTAATTTTTTGCATCATTCATCAAAAATAGCTTGTGAACTTTCCTCCTTTTCTTCTGTTATACAATTTACCATCATATTTTTTTTTTTTATACTATAATAATTATATCGCATTTATATTACCAAATACATGTTTGTTGTTTTCATATATATGTATTTATACAAATTCATGTTTACATTAAATGTCTTATGTATACACAGTACTGGTTTTAACAGCAAATTATTTCAAGATTATGATATCTAAAACGCTGGAAAATTACTGTGAAATTTATAATTTAGAGAAGATTACCCAATAAAAAGCTCAACAAAAGAACGTACATCAATGTTAAAAAGTTGAAAATATGAAAATATTATAAGAAAAGCGTTAAAATGAAAATTTTCATTAATGATTAATTTAAAAAAAAAAAATTTTTTTTAAATGAAATTTAATTTAAATTTTTTTAATGATAAATTCGTAATCATAAAGATTGAATTTATGAAAAGAATTTAATTTTTTTATTTTTTTGAAATTAAATTGATTTTGTTTGTTCCATTGGAATTTATTGAATTTGAAAAAAAAATAAAAAATAAAAAATAAAAGTGAATAAAAAGTGAACGTGCTGTAATTAAAAAGAAAAAAATCCAGTGAAAAACATATTTTTTGGAGGCGTATATTTTTCTACGTGAAACCTTAATTTCATATTCTTATATAATGATGAAAATCTTGTCGATAAGTCTTTTATGAAATCATAAACCCAAATCTATGTTATCCGAATTTTTATAATAAATACCTTCGCTTGTTGCTAGATTCGCTCCCGTTCTGTTAAATCTCATAACAACGATATTATACTTCAGGGCTTTTCCAAATTGTAGAAGGAAAATTTTGTAAATATTATCTATTTACAAATATTTATTTGGCGTATTCTGAATACAATACTGGACACGAAAGAAACGTTTTTTTTGTAGTATTTAACTTATTAAAAACTATTATACACTATTTCATTCTTCATTATTTTTAAGATACATATATATTTCATTTTTCGATCTACAATACCACAAATCTTAACAATGCCATCTGCTACTCTGTTGATAAAATTTCTATCCGGTGAAACAGCAATTCGCGGAACTGGAAAAAATTCACTTAATTTAAAGCTGCAAGATTATGAACCTATACTTTTCTTTTTTTATATAGATTTAAACACACATCTTAGATTTATCGGGAAAACCTGGTAGTAAAATATTTCAAATATTTAATATTGTATTGTATTCAAAATATTGCAATATTGCAAATGTGATAGAAATCAATACAAAATTGTGATCTCATATAAAGGGTTATCCAATAAGCGTGATATACAATAACTTCCTTTTCTATTTGAAAGATCATGTAAAATCAATAATGATGGAATATAACTTCATTTCAATGTGCATCACGACTATATTTGCAAACCCAAATCTGGTCTAATTCTACTAGTAACATGAGTTATGTTGTTTTTAAATTGTTAATTTTTGTTGACTTATCAGCATAAATCACTGACTACATATTCTCACAGAAAATAATCCAACAACATGATATCACAAGTCCGAGGCAGCCAATTAAAACACCATTCTGACCATTTCTGGAAACGATTCAATTGTTGAATTTTTTTCCAATTTTCTGAGAGGACACTTCAAATACAATAATTTTGCTTATTGACTTGACATTCATCCAGAAATGAGCTTCATAACTAATGAAAACTTTTCGATAAAAATATGGGTAATTTTGCAGTTGTTTATTTGGTTTTAATTCTTGCACTAACTGGAGGAGTGTAAGCTCAGATTTTTATGCCAAATATATCATGTAATACCATTTGGTATAGATCATCTAAAGAATAATTGTTTTCAAACCTTTCCACAATTCAACGGATAGTTTGCTCAGATGGACGATTATGTCGACCATGAAATTCACTAAGTGCACGTTTAGTCTGGCGAATCGAAGACTGATTTTGATAATAAGTTTTAATAACTTGTAAACGTTGTTCTAATGTGAATCACTCCATGATAAAATGGCAGACTATACTGAAAAGAAAATAATAATGACAGCTGTTATAATATATTAGTAAACAATCCTTATCAGTAGTTCTATCACACCTATTGGATAACCCATTAAATCTCGAAGCTTCTCAGAAAAAGACGCTGCCATATTTTAATATTTAATTTTTATGCAAACATTTTTTTTTTAAATAATAACACGTAATATATTTTTATTCAAAAACAAAAAAGGGGAACAAATGATATTCTAGAAAGAAATCATAAAATTAAACTTGTCTGAAAATATTTAAGTAATTTATTTCTTTTCTTATATCTTTTGTTTACATTCTGTGACATTTTAAATGTCACGAGATATCATACTTTTTCAAAACAGAATTTTTTCAAAAGCTTATTCAAACAAGATTTTCCATAAACTTATATTATTATCCAAAGAAAGACCTGGGATTTTCGAAATGCATTTCTTTATGTCGATTCATGTTTTCGTACATACCATATTTTTATGATTTATTTTTTTTATTTTTATTTTATAACATTTTTTCAAATGTTTTATTTTATTTTTTTAATTTCCATTGAAATCAGAAACAAATGACATTTATTTATAAAATTTAAAATTTTATTTATTTAAGATTATTTTTTTTCGTTTTTAAAATAAAATATCATATTTTTTGTTTAAATATTAAAAGAAAAACAAAAGCGCCTTTTTATTATGCAAAAAAAGATTTCACTAGTGAATATTTTTCATACATTTTGTTTTTAAATAAATATATGATTCGAATTCTTTGTAATAATATTTAATTTATTAAAATAATGGAGTAATTGGATTTTGACAATATTAAATTAATTATTGTTGGCTGAATAAACTGATCTTGTCTGGTAATTTAAACAATTATGTCTTCTTCAAATATTTACTTAAAAAAACATAAAAATTTTTAAATTAGACACTAATTACAGGACAATCAGTATACTGAAGAAAAAAATTTTCCAAAGGAAATTTAACATATTTTTAAAATGAAACAACTTCCATTAAGTATTAAGTTTCTATAACAAAATGGAAAATCAGAAAAAAACGTTCAGTCTTCAGTTGTTCCACAATTTTCTTTATACTAATGCTTGTCCTGTAAATACTGTCTTAGTCGAAAAACAGTCTGGTAGCTTAGAGCTTAAAAAACAAATATTTAGGTCTACCTGATACGAATCAGTCATTCCGAAGTACGAATTTCGCTGATAAGTCGAAGTCAATTATGGCTTCTAGACACAGGTACAAATATGATAACAAACAAATTTAAAGAATTCTCATATAGTTATGAAAAGGGTTCCATTTTCATTTCGAGCTGACTGATTTTTTTTTTTGATAATGTTTATTTTAATTCTTTCCAAACGTATCAATATCGTACTTATGTCCAGTCAAGTATTAATTATAAATTTGATCCTTGGAAATATTGAAAAGCTCTTGAAAAAGCTGAAATCCAATTAATTAATAATTTTTAATATATTCAAACCATTAAAAATATATTATTACTGAATTGAATAAAAAATATATGGCATGGCAAAACGCTTCACTTTCTTATACAAGCATTTATAAATTAATTCAGTTTGATATCATAGAAAAATATTGGCAAAAAGTTGAAAAGAAATTGCGAGAAATTTCCTCTTTTTCCATTTACTATTTCCAATCAAAAACTGATTAAATCTTTTTTTATGCCTTATATATAAAATTTTAACAAAATTAGTCCTCGGCCTCATCGTGGATTAAAAAGAGTAACTATAATCGGCACTCAAAATGGTCACCATCTCAAAATTTGGAGCCAATTCAAAATCGTGTGTGATTCGTTATCATTCCTTATGTATAAGCAAAAGCAATGTATTATATAAAACATGTTATACATCCTTTTTGGTATAACAGAGTAAATATATTGATTTTTCCAAATACATATTATTTTAAATATTAAAATATAATAATTATAGAACTTAAATAGAATCATTTATAAATCCTTTTAATTAAAGTATATACTTTCGATATTATACCAAAAATTTCAACATTTCTAATTGACTTTATTAACTATTAAAAATATACAATTAAATTTTAATTATGTATTTTTTTTCTTGATAAATAATTAATTCATATTATTATTTTTTATTTTCAGGTAAGCTCAATCGATTTTTAATGCAATTAAGGGTAAGATTAAATTGTCTCAATAAATAAACGTCTAGGCTGTGTTTGCCTTCAAGAAAATGCTATGTTTACATAAATAAAACAAAAAAAAATAGTTATTTAGACCAGACATTAATTATCGTTTAATTGAAGTCTATTCAATTTAAACTTGACTAAATCTTTGCGGTCTGCTAATTGAGATCCGTCAACCACATACTTGAAATTTTCAAGTTTTTGCAAAACTGAAAATTCTATTTTATCCATTGGGAATGGGAATTACTTTCATTCGAATTCCATTTATGAAACGGTTTACGTGAACAAATTTTTGTTAGAAATACCTTCTCATATCTTTAGGTCTATGATATTATATAACATATTATAGCTCAAAAGGATCTGTACATAGTTGTTTTTTTTTATGTTGGTTTCCTTCTCATGAAGAATCTATACAGTAAGGAATATTGTGGTTAGGACTAAGTGTATCCTTAATATAAAACTATATATATTGTATATGATAGCATATATGGGATCTAAAGAAATTTTGTATTTAATCAAGAATTCGGTTTTCTTGATATTACATAGAGTAAAATTGTTATTGTTTTCACTTCAATTACATCCTGTCAGAGAATGTTTTAGGATATGTCATTGTAGTAAGATAAAAAGTGATACAATAATCGGTAAAAGGATTCAATGTTTTTTTTTTCTTTTAGGTCGTAATTGTTATCTAGATATATTCTTCTATTGCATATGTGTATTCTGGATATGCGGAAGAAGCTTTTACAATATATACAATATATGGATTACGAGAAATTGAGTTATATACTTCGAAAACTGTCATGGATTTTTCTTGTTGATTGAATTCAATTTAAAACTATAAGATTGATTGGAAAAAAGAAAAAAAATTATAGCATACGGTTTCAAATCTATTTTATAAGATAATTATGATTAATATAATAAAATAAAACAGTTTCGAATAATTTAGATTATCATAGCTTTGAATAAACTAACATACAGAAAACTTTCTATTCTTAAAAATAGTTACGTACGATGAAACAAATCTCAAAGCGACAGGGTCACTTCCATTGAAAATCGGAGGTTAAAATATTGGGCGATCATACTACTCTCTTATATTTTAGTTAAAGTCCAAGAAAGTTAAAATTTTGAATGATCTTTCCTTTGGTGTCTTGATTTAATAATTTATTTATAATGAAAATTTCATTTGTCAATTAAATTAAAATACCATTTTTAATCATACTTTCATATCATCAACTTTTTTTCCCTTCACATTTATATTAGAGTTGACATTTTTAAGTAATTCAATTTAGTATTCATAACATTCCTTCTTAATCCTTAATGTTATAAATATATTCACTTCTTTTTTTTCATTTATATTATAATAAAATTTACGTTGAAAAAAAGGGATCTACATTTTAATTTTTACTTCATATCTGAGCCTTTATCAAATGGTTAATATCCATAAAATGAACGTGTTTCTTCTATTCATCTTAAAAGTTTACCATGAAACTTTTATCCTATGTATACATTATTAGGAGACGTACTATACCTGTATATAACATAAATCGTTTGTTTGCTGTGCTCTACACCTTTTCGTTGACGAATCACTTTCATTTCGAAGAACATAAATTTCGATAACATAAAATGTTCTCATGTAGCCTCGGATTTGTAACAATAGAAGGATAACAAGTATATATAAATAAATGGTGAACATGGATGGATAAAATATCATATATAATAGGTGTAAAAGGACAACAATGATAAGAGAAATCTCTCCAAAAAAAAGTGTAAATTCTGTTAGAAATGCACATAAAATAAAATTGGTAAAATAGAAAGGATACATACGAGACTATGTACATACTTATTTTAATTTAATACAAATGTGTATGATTTATTTATGCTTTTCTAGCGTAATTTTCTATTCTTTAAGAAAGAAATCATTTACCAAAAATTTGTCTTGTACAAAATTATCAACCGAAAGTCTTTATAACGGAAATTGTGATGTAAGCAAAATTTTTAGACCAATTTACCATGTTGATTAATTTTAAATTGTCTTGAATTTAGTTAAATGCATGTACCTGAATTTTATATGCAAGTATAAAATGAAATTTATGGAAACTTTATGAAATTTCATCTTTAAAATACCTATGCTAACAGCTTTTAAGGTTTTATCAAGAAAATTTCCCTATAAAGTATTTCACTATAACAGTATCTATCGTATTTTCACGAGTTTTTAGTTTGAAAGATTCTAGATTTATCCTTTAGTTTGTGGTCGAAGGTAAAATATATGTATAGGTATATATCAAAGAGAAATGTGGCAGTATATAATATAAATGGGTTAAAGTCGTATATCGTTTGGAAAATTTAATTTAACACTATAATATGGAAGGTTTTCATGCACATTTTCAATTCACAGTTGAGTAATTTCCAAGTAGATGGTAATAGACATTTTCTATTGAAAAACCCGAAATTAAATTTACATGATAATCTTCTAGCACTTTTAATAGAATTTTATTTAATCTTATATAAATACCAAGAAATTTTCATTAAATCAGGAAAATTTTTAAATTATTTTAAGTTTAAACAGTTTTAGTTTTAAATGAAAATTTGAACTAGATTTTGTTTTTTATTTTGGAAAAGAAAATTGTACGAGTACGTTCCTTAATATGAGTTTATATTTAAATGTTAACAAATATTTTCCACAAAATTGTATTCGTGAGGAAAACTTATCTGGAACAAATTTTTTAAAGTACTTTTAAAGTATTTCATATATGCAAATTTATTTCAATTTGTTACGTCCTGTATCTGGAATTTGTTCATAGTCCTTAAAATGTTGTAGAATTTAGAAAAGTTTCACTGTAAAATTTTTACTTTTCTAGAAATTTTAGCAAGGATGGAATTTTCATTTCGGAATTCAATGAAGTTTTTGTGTTTAGATACACTTAAGGGTTATTTACATCTGACAATTATCCATCGTATAAAAAAAATGTCTGATACTTAGCATATTGATAGAATACTTCTACTTTAATATAAGAAGTGTTACGTGGAGAAATCGCAGAAGTGTTTTCACTTCTATATGAGACAGAAATTCGATGAATAAATATCAGCTGTAAAAACAGCTTTATGTCTGCTGATATTAGAGTTACTATGGTTATAATTTTTTTACTCAATTTCTGTTAAATATAAGTATTATACAACTTAAGAATTTACTCGTCTGTTCAACTAAACAAGAAATGTTTTAACAACGTTAAATAAAACAGTTTGTAGCGAAACCATTTTCTTTTTGTAATTAAACTTTTCTAAAGCTCTATTTTGATAGATGTTTACGAACCCACATTTTTATCTTACCAAGAGATTTTCAATGGCTTGATGGCTTCATGTGTATCTTTTTTTTATTTCCCTTATTATTTTCTATATAATAAAATGCTAGGTGAATACGGCAACCAATACATTTCTACATATATAAAAAGCTATAAAAAGAAAAAAGTACATAGTCCAAACTCTAGATTTATGTG
This sequence comes from Xylophagus ater, assembly GCA_963422695.1. Classification (NCBI taxonomy): domain Eukaryota; kingdom Metazoa; phylum Arthropoda; class Insecta; order Diptera; family Xylophagidae; genus Xylophagus; species Xylophagus ater. Next base: position 10,111,967 of record OY730478.1, read on the forward strand.
GTTCCTCTTCATGGTATCTGGTTTCTTCATACATTATATTTATAAGTACTATATATGTAGTATATAAACCTTTCAGTTATTCACACGTTGTACTCGTATGTTTCTTTTCACAGCGGTTGGTTTTTATACTTTAATGGAAGTACTTTGTACTTTGTGCATTTAAAAAGTTATAAAATTTCTTAAAGTCGGAAAAAAAGACTAGCTTTAAAGTAACGCACATTGTATATATTTTTCCAAAAATTTATGTAATTAAGTTTATAAGAAAATTTCAAAGTGTTAATTTGAATACATTTGAAATAGTCAGGTATTTTGTCACAAGCCTAAACTTTCCCAAGCTCTATTAGCACTTGAAAATCGCTAATTAAGAAAGGTTTTTTTTGTTTTTTTGTTGTTTAGTTGTTATTGAGTTATATATGAAATGACGGACAGATGATTTTAGAACATGTTTTAATTATCATTTTTTATTTTTTATTTATACTTCTCGTGACTTAATTAAAATATTTAAGAAAAAAAAACAAATCAATAATTCCAAGAAATATGTTTTTAGCAATTTATAACGTGACTAACAAAAAGTGGTATACAAATATAGACATTTCTATAGTCATGAATTATTGTGATCGAAGGACAGAATAGGTCATAAGTTTGACTTTTATGTTATAGATTATTTTAGTCAACATAAAAGGCATATAATCCTGCTTAGAGATTCCATTAATTATTTTGGAATACAAAAGTCCTTCGGTAGTTATACGATAGTTTTAACAATGATTGCTTTGAGTGGTCGTGGAAAGTAAATTGCGGGCTATTTTAGTAATCGTGGTATGAAATTTTAATTTCTTTTGAATTATTATTTCTTATTGGTTGAGCCGTTAAGAAATAACAATCTACTATTGTATTTGTGAATAAAATTAAAGGCAACAATATTATTTAATATGCCCATTTCAAGCCATAACCTTGGGTCCGGTCAACTTAGCTATTGTAGTACATTTTTACTGATATATTAATTAGGAAATGTCCATGAAATGTTTTCTTGTTTCTCCAATTCGGCTCCCTATTTGTATTTAGCGTGGTATCGAAAGTTTAAACTTTCTTTTGGCAAATAAATTTTATGATCCAAAAAGGGGAGCCTTATAAATTATACTTAAATGGTTTGAAATTCAAATATGTCAAATCATATTGAACTGTAGTCGTTGCAATTAAAAAAAAAAAAAACAAATATCTAATTGAAATCAAATTAAAGAAGTGAATTAAAATTCAATTTCTCAAATTCAGTTTTTACTAATTGCAAGTCTGGAAAATTTCATTAAATTTCATTTGTATTCATTCTCTTTCCAAAAACAAAAATATAACACACATTAAAATGCATTTTTGTTTGTCAGAGAAAAAGAGTCAAGAGGTATTTTATAAATCATTGTGGAAAAACAGTTTTCCAGTTAAAAGGAAAATTTTCCAAATCATACCGCAATTTTTATTGTCGATTGCACCAAAGGGCAGTTGTTTATTTGAAAAGCATAGAAAAAGTACTACTATACTGAAAGCTCATCAACCATATATCCTTGACGATCATCATGATGGTGATGATGGTGATTCTTTTGGTTGAATGGAATTCTCATGAATTATTCAAAACTTTGAATTTATGGTAAATTCTTTGACGGTATCATTTTTTTTTTGATGGTTGTTTCTTTTGTTGTCTTTTTTTTCGTTGAGGTTACTATCCTGTTTAATCCTTTGCCTGTACGATTTCTGAGTAACAACTTAAAAGCAAAAGATGAAATCGTTTTCTCTATGAATTCGAGTGGAAATAATGCACATCGTATTATATTATAAGAAACTTTGATACAAAATCTTATTCAGGTTCACATAGTATGACTTAAATTGCATGGAAAAATGGAAAAAGAAAAGTTCTTCTTTTGATTGTATTTCTTTTTAAGTCAAGAAAAAATGTTAAAAGTTAAATTGAAAAAAAAACGCAAAAAATGGTGACGAATAAGAATCATATGAACTTTATTTTTATATAATCAAAAGACATCAAGGAAAAACTAAACCTTTAGGGAAAATAATTTGAAAATGAGTTTGTATTGTCGAGGCAAAATTGTATATTAAATACAAATAAAAAGAAAATGATTTCTATAACATAAAACTTTGATGCTTTTTTTTCAAAAGTTAAAAGGGTTTTTCTTTACGTTTCAAATTAGCACATTTTATTTAGCTTGATTTTATATGAATTTTGTAAACCAATTTGTTTCTTCAATTTAATGTGATTTAATGACAAAAATAAATAAGTCTGCATAAACCGTGAAATACATTGACCTGTATTTAACTATTTATCATCTAGTTTTCACCAGAAAATTCAGTTCCGTTTTTCTCATATTAAGAAAAAACATGTTTTCTTTTCAATGCTAATCCATTTATAAAGAAACTCGTTTTTACCTTCACTTACTGATCGAAATAATGTTTTTTTCTTCTCCACATATTTACATGAATTATTTCCTTTTCATAAAAGATTAACTAATTTAATTAAGTGCGACAGAAAAACTAAATAAGTAATAAAATATGATTCATAAATATTGTTTTGCTCGTTCTTGTGACCAATTTACACAAAGTAACAATAATTAATGGATCTAAGCACTTATTTTGAAAAACTTCAAAATTGTCTTAAATATCAATGATCTTGAAAATAAAAGGAAAATTTAAATTAAGATCGATTCGAAATAAATTTTATTGAAAATTATGTCATATTACGAGACTCATGGACACAATTATTTAACCACCTACATATAGTCCCACTTTTGGTAAAATAACCTAAAGAAACTAAAAAAAAAAAAGAAAAGATTGAAGACCAAAAATTTCAAGACCCAATTATCAAATAAATAAACATGATGAATGCAATTCGCGAAACCGCTAAAATTCAACTGCATCAACAGAAAAGTATGTTGTGACCCACTTTTTATATATCCAATAACAGATATATCGAGTTTTTTCGAAAAATGTCAACCGAAGCTTTTTTGATGAAACTTCTTCAAATTTTTGTTTTTTTTTTGGGATTATTTTGGTTATTCCAACATTATATAATCACAATTTTTGTTTTAAAATATATATTAACGGCCATTTTCAATGAATTTTTAACACTTTTTGGTGTCAAATATTGGTACCCCAAAATATTTACATTGAAATTTCAGGGATTTATTTATTTATTTATTTTTTTGGAATATACAGAAAATTACTTGTATAAAGAATTGTGAACAGATGAGATCAGGAGTAGAACCTGACACTAAACTAGCCATGAGATTTAAACACTCGACCACTCAAGCACGGCTATTAAGTTATTCATTATTTCTATAAATTCAGCATTACTTAAGCAATACAACAGTGATTTGTAATAAGTGTAAAACCTTGAATTCCGATTATTACACACATCATAAGAGAGTCAGTTCAATTATGAATCCGATATTTCTTAGTATGTAATATTAAATTCGGATTCTTACAACAAATAATTTTGGTAATTGAAGATAGTTAAATTTGTGCTATAAATTTCATTAAATCTATTTATATTTATTTTATCATATGATTTCCAATCTTGATGAATATTCTAGGTGTCAACAGTAACACATTTGGACAAGCTGTACATAGTCGTATATGAATCTTTAAAATGGAAGCATTTATAGGTCAACTATTATACGTGATATTTGAAATTTAATTTGATATTAGATTCATTAAAGCAAACGATGAGAATAGGACTGAATATCAATTGCAATGACTATATGTACGTATATTGTTCACCATGGGATGTCACTTTTCTTGGAAAGTTTGAAAATCATAATAAATGGTTATTACACACGTTTTTAAAGAATAATTATGTATTTTAAACCATTTTATGAAATGACATTTAGTACCTTAAAGTTTCGTGATAACGACACGTTTTTCACAAGTATATGCGGACTTTCGTGATTAGATTTTAATTGAAACTCTTGCAAATTTGACAGGATGTTCTCATTTACTTTAATTCTATTATTATTCTAAATTCATTTTGAAAGAAATACATATGTTGCTAGACTGAATAATATTTATCGTAGAAGATTCTTTAAAAATATTACTTGTCTATTTTTAATTCGAAAACTATTCTAATTTTTTCTATTTCATTAATAAAATTATCATAAATTATCCAAAACTCCTTTAAAAATATTAATAAATTTACTTACCACAAGTAAATTTTCTTTTTTTTAAAAAAAGAGGAAAAATTCTTTATGTAGACCTACCACAATCCATTCCTTATCTTCATCTAAGACTATTTCGGTTTTATCATTAATTATGAAAACTTTTCCATTAAAGTAGTTAATCTAATTTTAGATCAAAAGCTATATACTATTTATATACATTTTGAAAAAGTTATCATATATTTATATAACAGCTTAAAGTGAATATCTATTCTCCATAATATGATAGATATCTGATATTTCGTATTACATTTCGATAGTATATAATAGGAATTTCGTTTCTAGTTCATGAAAATCTACTATCTTGACTACAAACTAAATAAACATACAATATTATACTCCTCCATTTATAGTTGATACACATTTTTTTTTTTTTTTAGTCCTATATATCCAAAAATTCATCACTCAAATTCGTGATGGAATTTCTCACACATATTTTTGTTTGCCTATTTTCATTTTGTATAGCTTTTTGTTATTTTCTAATCGTAAATTCTTTATTTGTGGGTGGATAAGGGATATATATCTACAATACGACGTTTAACCATCCATTAACTTTAGTATTTCAAGAGAAAATCTAAAATGTAAATATGTTTATATCATCCGGAAAATGGTTTATATAAAAGTCAATTTATTCAATTTTTTATATATTATATATATATATATAAGAAAATCATAGTGTACATTTCTTTTTACTATATTTTATAGAAACATTTTATTTTTGTATATCTTTCAATGATGTAGACTAACTGATAATTTATATTGACCATTTTGAGGAAGGAATATTGTGATTTATGATTTTCTTATAGTAGACGGCTTAGTTTCATTAAAAGTTTCTTCCATAATATTGTTTATGTTTATATATGTATATATAACTATATTGTTTTAAGATAAATCAATTGTTCACATAAAGGACATCAAACATGAGTCTTTTACACGCAAACAATAAACTACAATATTTCTTAATATGCTTCTTCCTGAGGCTTTTTTTTCTTTCTTTTTCAAGATTCTTGACATTCTTGACTGAGTATATGATAGTAAATTATAGTAATCTATATCTTTCTATCAAAACACTTAAACAATGACTTTACCATATATTTAACCATTTTTCTTTTGGATTCGTTTGCATTGTTAATGTACTGAATGGACCAAAAAAGTAATTGCATTGTTCACGACAAAATAAAAACATTGATCGAATCCAATCAGCGTTTAATGACACGAGAGATTGTTCAGAATCTTAACATATCAGAATCGAGTGTTGAGAACTATCCAACGATCAAACAGAAGAATCCAGAAATGGTAAATAAAAAAGTTGTTGTGTTCCGTCATGATAACGCTGGATCACATAGAATTTTGATCACTCGCCAAAAATACCATATATGCATCCACCATATAGTCCATCAGACTATCATTTATTTCAGTTTCTGTAGAACTCTTTTAATATTGTGGATTTTAAGTTAAAAATAAGCCTGCGAAAATGACTTATCTCGCTTTTTTTTACAAAAAAACTCGAAAGTAACAGGAAAATGGTAACGACTTTTTGGCCTGTCTAATAGTAAAATTAATTTAATAAATTGAAATTGAAATAATATGAATAGGAGGGCCTAGTTATGTAGAGTATCAAAAGGATATACGATGTTTCAATATAAATATGACAAAAAGCTAATCACATCCTGCTTCTAGTTTTAACAAAGTTTTAGTGTATTTTTACTCACAATCAGTCAAGTGTACGAATTTTATTATTTTACTGAAATTCAGATCTACAAGCTTAGACTATGTCTCAACAATATTTATCATTAGAATCAATGGCGTATTTTTACACTAATTAATATTTGGTTAAATAGCATTATATCTGAACACAATAATTTTAAATTATAGAAACAATAAACGAATATCACAAAATTTTGTATTTTAAGGGTACATAAATCCTCTTGATTATACCTTAAACGATTAAGCCTTAATCGTCTATTTTGTATCCGTTTTCCTATTCCTTATTATTCTAATAATAAAATGTATAAATTGGAAAGTATTTTCATTTCCTTCATTATAATCCAATTTCCTTCTAGTTTATTTCGAAATCGAAATTCATTGATGAAAGAACAAATAAATAAATAAATGGATATCTTTTTAACCACCAAAAACGGTATAGACAAATAATTTCTGAAGTATAAAGATTTTTAAATGGGGAGTCCTTTTTACTATGAAAATATATACTATATACATATATTGTTTTCGTTTGATCTTATATGAATCTCATTTCATTCCATCTTTTAACCATTCTTGGATATAAAATACGCTCCTTTCTTATACGTTTCTTTTTGATGTCCTACCTTGTTACTATGGCTATATACGCGCGTATATTATATTATTTTTTTTTAGTTGATCCCTATCTAATTTATCTGAAAATATATTCTCTAATACTATATAATGATTTCGAGTATTTATTTTGATAGGAAAAGCGCCTTTCTATTTCTTTTCTTTTTGTCTCCAGTTTTTCCTGATAGAAATTCCGTCACAAAAAGAAGAAGAAAATTTTGCTGATGATAGAAAGTATGTTTACTTAAATCCTGTCGAGTAGATAATATAGTATGTATGTGCTATACTATAGAGATTGTTTTATAAATAAGTAAAGTATGATATTATAAAGAGAGTTGTATATATTTAAGAAATGATTATATACCAAATGAAAAAGATTTCCTTCGGTAGAATTGATAGATTCTCTAAACATAGTGCTTCGTAATGATTTTTTTTTGCCGTAATGACCTAAGAAATTGATGATGATAACATATTATTTTGGATTATATAAAAAAAGAAAAAATCATGATATTAGAAGATAGAAGTATTTAATTTGTTCGTTAAAGATTTTAGTTCGAATGAGATTAATTTTCGTATATCGCATTTTTTTTTTAAGCCAAAAGATAATTACTTTATTATCCACTGGGAAAATGCAACAAATCTACAGTTAGAAACAAATTTTGTTTATTTATATTAAATTGATTGAAAAAGTTTTATTACTCAATAAAATATACATATATGTCGTATGAAACAATTATCTAACTTTCTTATACATAATATTTTAGGTTTAATTTTTTACAGAAACTAAAACAGATATAAAATTACGTAGAATCTTATTGTAGTTACATCAAAAGAAATTTATGCATTTAGCCCAATATGAACCAATTTAATTGCTTCCCAAAAAGTCTCATCAAATTGTTTTATTATTATACCTGAAGTAAAATCGTGTAATTAGATTGATAGTAAATCGTATCGAAAATACATTGCAATTTCTATGCTTTTTCGATACGATTTGATCGAAATCAAGTAACACGGTTCCACCCCAGTTGAATATAATCTGCAGTGAGATTCTCTATGGCGAGAAGTTATATTATAAATATAGCCTTTTTCTATCACATAAGACAATTTGTCACTTGAAAGTAATGAATTTAAGATAGCTGCTATTCGAAGTAATTTTTAATTTGAAAGTATCATTTCGAAATGATAACATCACTATCGCCTTGCAGAATTCCACTGCAGACCTTACCTCAACTTATTTTGCCATTGAAAATGTGCCAAGATCAAAAGCATTCAATACACTAGAGTGCCCAATTTATATTCTCATGTGGCATAGATTTTTAGTCTGCAAACAAGATATTTCCTTATTAGTATTTGTAAAAGAGACTCTGTGTGATATAAAAATAAATGCATTTCAGTTGTTTTTTTACAAACACTAATAACGAAATAGATTTCTTTGTAACCCAGCAATGGTGCCAAAAATTTATACGCAAAGAATTCTCGGTGTTAGATTATACAAATGTTCAAATATAGTACATATTATTAACATTGTTCTAATAAGAGGTTCACACATACAGTTTTGATGAGAGATACCATCGTAAACATATGATTTGATCGTGTGTATCGCCTTTGAAAATGATAATTTAAAATTTATTGCGTTTATGTTGCAATTCTAAGAGTATAAGAAAGTGGTTGAAAGTAATTTATTTTATTACTTTATTAATTTATTCTTATTAAACACGTAATTATTTTTATATAGTTTTTTCCTTAATTCTAATTATTACAACTTCTTTGATTGTCAGATGATCTTAACAACCTTGTTTTTTTTTAATTGTCTAAAATCTCTGTTAACCAATTATTATTAGTATTATTATTATTATATACTATTTAAATTCTATATATTTTTAGTCTTGGTAGCATTGAACTTTCTAAACAATATAATTTTTAATATATCAATCAATGTCGACTACGTTTATCTTCCAGGTAAATGATTCCAACAAAAGTATATTTTTACTTTGATGATAGAATCTATTTTTTTCCTTACACAACCACATCTACCAGTAAGTAAATTAAAATATTTCTAAACTTTGAAATTGATCATGCGGATTTTCTTGACTATAAAGACCTCCAACATTTCAACTCTTTGTCGTTTTGAACATCAATATAATCATATGCCAATAAAACCGATAAATTTTTAATTGCACTATACTATGAACAGGAACAAGGAAAAAAAAATGTGCTATCAATTTTTATGACTCCATATAAATTACTATCCTTATTATGGGGATGGTTATAAAATATTTGTCAATCTCTCTGCTCATCATTTTATTTGATATAAAAATTTTCCAGTAAATTTGTTATGCTTCGCATAGCGATCTGCGATTTATTCGTAATGAAATGCTATTATTTTTATGCAAAAAAAACGATAGTACCTCAAACAATTTTTATATACAATAAATATAAATATAAATATATATATAGAATACAAAAAGTGTATAATACTTAAATATATTTCAAGATATTTGACTTTGATGAAACGTCTTGAGGCGCTGTCTTGAATCTTAAATCGATTAATGTTATAAACTTAACCGGAAATTTGTCACCAAAGAAGAAAAAAAAACGAATTATGGAGATGATTTTGTTTGGTTGGATAATGAACTTGAGTTATTAAAACAAGTTTAGAGGTCGAACAGTTCATGTTTTTAACTTGATTTAAATCGATAAATCTTAAGTTAATTATCCTATTTAAAAGAAAATAGGGTAAGTTCATCAGTCGTTGATTACCTAAACCGTGACTATCAAACTTATGATAATAAATGGATTCTTCTTTCATATAGAATGGCTTGATATGTGTGTATTTACCCAAATTAGTTTAATTGTTATTTTTAGTTGATTTACGTGATAATTCTTTATTAGGTCCATAAATCACGACAAAATTAGAGAGTTCCTTGATATCATCTGATCTAAAGATTTCAATTCTATTAAAATTCATTATTTTTTATTAAAAATAACTTGTTTTAAAAAAAAACTAATGAAATAATGTATTTTAGAGATATTAAAAATAAATATTTATGCAAATTAATAATAAATATGAAAAAAAATTCTTCGTAAACTGCACCCATTTTTTAAAATTAATTTAAAAAAAAACCGAAAAAAAACAATATTCAATAAAATTGGTAAAGAATTCGTAAACTCGTCTAGGCTGTAGTTACTTATAACAAAAATAAGAACTTGATTCAATAACGAAATTCCTGAACCTTATTTAGTATAAAATACGTACTCAAAAGGTATGTCTAGCCTATTCGGCAATTAACTAGTCTGGTATTGACTGAAAATTTATTTAAATAACAAATGAATTAAAAAATGTATCGAGTGGAGTAAGATGCATGTTTCAAGACACACTTTGCAGGAAACATATTGTTTCTTTGCTTTGTACATGGGTTATCAAACCTAGATAAATTCATTTCGGAAATTGTTCTACCACATTCTAAAAGCAGATACAGAATGCTTTCGTTTCATTTTGTACTGTTTCGGTCTGGCCCATTCTAACACGCTATGTTTGCGTGTTCATGCGGATAAGTAGACACATAGTTTCATTTCGTTTTTATAATATAATTCAAAAAGTTTTTATATTTCTTCAATAAATTGTTCCATTTTAAGTTTATATTTTTCGAATTGTTGACCTTAATTTACTAAAAAAAAATTTAAAATTCCACCATTAATCAGGCTTCCAATATAATAATTCTATTTTTAGGTAACATGATGCTTTCGTAAAAAGTTGAAGTTTGCTAAACTTTTTCATTTCATTTCGTTTCGATTCGGACAGATACCATAACATTGTGTCGTCTACTTTTTCATTTTTCCATACATTTTGACATATTCAACTTTTTGAAGTCGGAACTGACCGAAACGAAACTGAACATTCGGCCTCGGCCTTAACTTTATATTTATAATAATAATATGAACCAGAAGCTATATAAAAAATAGAAAATTTTCTTGGAAATACTAAAATTCCAAAATGTAATATTGTGGAAAATCCAATTTGATTTCATTATAAACTTAATTTAAATTACATAATTAATTTTATCTTTTTTTTCTCGTTTTTTTTTTTAATCAACTTCATAGCTTTTACCTGATTTCATTAATGCATTTTTTTTATATTGAATTTCTGAAACAAATTCTTAGAAAATTATACTACCTGTTCTTAACGACGACAGGTATTTGATTAAACCCGTGTCAGGTCGCGATTCTAGACGTCAGTTTCTATTGAAGTTAATAAACAAACAAACTAATAAAAAGAACGTAATAAAAGCTTTTCACCTGACAAAAACAAATTTCATTTTAATTATTTTGCATGCTCATTAGAGAAATTAAAGTCTATGCACATGTACTTGACTGTGTTCAGTACAATGCAATTAATTTGTAACAAAATATAATTATTTCACAAGAGAGTTCATTAGGAGTGAAAAAAAGACATGACAAAAAACAAACAAAAATGTATAATAATTAAAAAAAATTAATTAAATTCATTTTACATTTTAAAATATGGTTTTTATTGTGTATTTTATAGATTTTTTGGGGTTTTTTTATGCTTTTGAAAACATGATTTGATTTTTGAAAGTTTTTTCTTAAAAAATTGTTTTCAGTTTTTATTCACATTAAATTTTTAAGGGGATTTCTGATCAAGTTTTTATAAAAACACAACTCGGACATATATTAAGAATTATAATAAAATAAGTTTATCGATTTTTTACTTTCTTAAAATTTATTGAAGTGTGTTGAAATCTTAGGAAAATTTCGACAGTCCGTTTTCAATGGAAACATATGTTTTCGTGTTCACATTAATTTTGATGACCTAATGATCAGAGACACTAGACTTTCAAATCACGAGATGTTTGACTCAATGCTCATCTATGTAAATCGTTAGATGTTCAGGTAGTTTTTACTAATCGATTCTTATCGGTAATATTGGTGAAATCACTACAAACTTGTACAGCAATTCAATATTTTCTTGCAAATTTTCAATCCATAAAAATTGTAGGCGCAAATTGTATGAAGATAAAATAACTCCAAGGAATGACTTTTATTGTCAAAAGTTTTAAAATTTTACGCAATAGAAGTTCTAACCGAAATTGATGGCATTACTTCCTCTGCGAAATCATCCCATTCTACGGTATCTTTCTGCTAACTCAAATAATTTTTGATAGAAAATGAAGTCTCTGTCTGTAAAAATTTTTCATAACGAAAAAATTGCAATTAAAAAATTATAAGAAAGTTGTATAGTTTGCTATCATACAATAAAATTAATTTTAAAATCATATCAAATAATTTACATCATTAATTCTGTTCTTAAAATTAAATACGATATGTTCATAAAAAACAAACGATATCTTTAAGATAAGTTATCAAACATACATTAACTTGAAGATAATCTTTAAACAGAAGCTTTCACCAAAAAGGAAAGTGTCTAAATTGCGAAAAAAAAATAAGAAGAAAACTCTAATACAAATTTATACATGAGCTGATTTTCTCACGCGATTTTCACACGAACTTAATGCTAAATTACTCCCACAACATATAAACATGTATGTTTATTTTGTTTAGATAGACATATGACTCCCAGAATACCTACATACATATATTAATAATAAATAAACTTTTCTCGTTGCGTATAAGAAGATTTTCCTCTTATATATATATATACAAGTATATATATATATATATATTTTTTTTCGGCAATTTCCACTTTTGATCCCGATTTAACCCCAGATAATCATACTTGATACTGGATTTACATTTAATTGCTAAGCAACTTTATTATTATGGGCTCTTCATCGTTTTTCATTTCACAAATAAATAAAAGATTTTCCTGCTTATTCATTTTTATATTTTTTGAAACCTTACTTTTATCTTTTGAATCGTTTTTACATAATTTTCTTTTTTTCTTTTTTGATAATTTTTAAGGCCAAACAAATTATCCAATATTATATCCCTGGAAAATTTTATTCGCTTTTTTTTTTAGTCGGGAAAATTCTTGGAAACACTCTTTCAAGTGTTTCCAAGAATTATTGTGAATAAAAATTAATTACGTATAAAAAATATAATAATATTTGATTGATGGGATAAATATTATTAAAAATCTTTAATATTTAAACAAACTTAGATAAATTTAATATTTTAATTATTTAATAACCGTTCTTTTAAAGAAGCTTTAAATATTTGAAATAGAGAAACTTTCACGTAAAGTAATTTCTTTTAAATTTAATTAATGAAAATTTGTAGATACAGTAAAATCGCGTTTATTAAAAGATTCGAAATTGTCCGATTGATCGACCAATATTGACAGTTTGATTGGAAAATCATTTTCATTCATATTTCGGTATGAATCATTAGAAAATGAGAAATTTGAAATTTCTTAATAATGACCTAATAGCTGTTAGAACGTACTTATGTATATGGTTTCTATACCACTCGACTTTGACTGAAAGTTAGCTAAAATAACTTAGCACAATATTGTCTTCTTCTACGGATTATGTACCTAGATTTCGACAAATTTTAATAACGAGAAGTGTTGAATGTGAAGAAGATTGTAGAATCCTCTTTGATACTAAGTTTTGTTTATGATTTTCTAAAGTATATAAATTGATAATCATTTCAATTAATATATATTTATGATATTTAAACATTTTATATTTAAAAAACAAAAGAGAGCTTTATTTAATTCCATCAAAATTCTTAAAAACAAGAATATATTGTAATGAAAAAGTTTTAACAAAACTTATACAGTAACTATTTAGTTCTACGTTTAAGTTCATTTAATAATATTTAAAGTTGTCAGCCAGTTAGTTAATCTCCTAGAAAAGCAAAAAATACAACTAGATTTAACTGCTCCCAAACAGTGTACTCGAAACATAAAAATAATTTTTTTTTAAAAGTATTGTACTTGTAATGTACGTACAATATTTAAAACTCTACTCTCGAGTAAATTCCATCGGAATATTTTCAAAACAGTTCATAAAACTTTAGGAGTGGTGAAGTTTTATATACTATATATTTTTTTTTATTTTTTTCTGAGTTTCTGTTTACTTCTTGTTGGCCTGTATTGTATGTTGTCATAGAACCCCCATATTTTAAATCTAGGAATAGTATATAGTATGGTTAGTATCACCAGCAGGCAAATAAAAACTATATTTATACTAAATAGAAAACCCTTATTCTGACAAAAGCTTAAAATAACACTAGAGCACAACAACAAAAATATTCCAATTTTATTGTTAGGGTCCTTATAGTTATCCTGCGGGAATTATATACGTATATAAAACAGTTATATAATACTCTATGCCATGATGAAATGACTTGGAGATGGTTGAATGCCTTCGAAAATACTGCAGTGATTAAAGTTATATCATTCGCGAAATATAAAAGCACATGCTACTCGTACTACCCCTTCTAATTATTTCATGAAGTGACATTCAATTTTATATTTTTTTTTTCTCATTTTTGTTAGTTATACTATTATTATTCTTGAATTATTATTATTCTAATTTTGTTTATGGTACTTGTCTTGTACATTTATTCAAGTACATACTCGTTTTATTTTTTTTTTTTAGATTGATGAGATTTTCTTTTTCATAGAATATGGAACAGAATATAGAAATACTCTACGGAATAAATATAGAGGATCATAGTTTACATTAGATTTATAGTGCAAAAGCATGCATATTTATGTCAAAAAAATAAAAAAATGGAATATTTTAATATTTCATATCTAGACAGCAATTTAATCATGAAATAGAATATCAATTGGATATCAAAGTTGTGTCACCAAAAATATGTTTAAAATTGAATAAACCAAAATGGATTAAAATCATAAAAAATGTTGGCATATAAAGAAAGACACAAGAATGGAATTCAAAACTCCTTTGCGTTGACTAACAAATCTTTCTCCCAGCAGTTAGCGCTTAAACTTGACGCTTAATTAGAATTCCACCCAAAACTTTTGTTTTGTCTAACTATAAGCTCAGCAAGCCGGTTTTACTATTGAAGAGTTTTAGATTACTTCGTTTACATGGTAACTTGAAAATTGACTTTAGATCGTCTTGAAACTCAATTCGGGTTTTTTTATCTTTACCAGATTAAAAGACTTGAAATCAACATCAATTTCATAGACGCTTGCAAACAAATTTTCATTTTATTGGTTTATGTTTCGCCTCTGATTATACTCCATTTTAAATTTTAAAATCGATTTACGTTTTTGTGACTCAAGTCGAATTCAAGTCGATCCAGGTTTATATGGACAATTTTTGGATTGAAGTCGAATTCAAGTAAATCAAGTAAATAAAATAGATGTCGCCAATTATATTAAGCTGTGTAATTTGAATAAAGCTATCTGGTTTTTGAAATTTGTAACTTATTTTAAAATTTTCTGATTAATTTCTGATCAAATTTTGTTATTGTCATAGGCTATTAGGTTCTTTACACAAAAATTTGTTCAATATTTATCATCTGTAGAGTTTTATATTTAGATTTTAGACTTTAAATTAAAGAAAACAATAAAAGCTTTTCTGACAACTTTTACAATTGTTCTTCTAATCCCTGTGGTGACATCATTTTTAAGAGGTTTCACTGTATTAAATTTTTAGACCTCATGTAGCGCCTCGTAAAAAATTTCTCCACAGCTAGTTCAAAAGCCTTTTTTTGAATTTCTTTTTAATTTCTTATTTGATTAATTATTGAATTTAAATAAAATCCAAAAAAATATATAAATCTTAAATTAATTAAAAGAAGTTTTCATCTTCATAAATATTTTTCGATATATAATTCTTTCGATTTAATTAAAAACTTTTATTGATTTCAAAGATGAATAGTTTTATTACGAAATTTTTCTTAATGACAATTTCAATA
The DNA here is from genome assembly GCA_963422695.1 of Xylophagus ater. NCBI lineage: Eukaryota > Metazoa > Arthropoda > Insecta > Diptera > Xylophagidae > Xylophagus > Xylophagus ater. Next base: position 10,127,371 of record OY730478.1, read on the forward strand.
AATTTTAACTTTTCATTTTATGAGCATTAAGTCTCGAAAGTTTCAAGTAAAATCCAAATTGAACTTTTAAACTTTTATTGATCAGTTCAGAAAAAATATTCACAAAATAGAAAAATCATATTTAAAAAGGTTTGCTAAGTAATTTTCAAATAATTAATTTCTAAAATATTTAATAAATAAATGTTTCTAATAAATTTTGATAAAATTTATTGTTTTCTTAAATTTTCGGAGCAAGGTTTTTCCTATCTGAAATCTCTGGAAAATTTTCATGATATTATCTTACGATTTTGATTATAAAACAAACAAGGTTTTCCACTTTTATTTGATAATCCATTAATAATTAATTCATTTACCTTGGGAAATTCTGAAGATCTGATCGAATTACAAGATCAACCTATCTTAATATAAATTTTAGCTTATTTTTCATCTTTTCAAATCGATCATTTTAATCAGTTTAGGACTTTTTGATGTAATTTGCATGTGAAAGTTAAAACTATTATTATTATTTAAATTTTTATAATAATTAATAATTTGTATAGAGAAAACTCCAATTTCTCGAGACTTTGTAAATTCATTTGAAAAATTACTTTTTGTACCTGAAAAATTCAATTTAAATTTTCTATATTGTTTAGTACATCTGATATTTTGTAATAGTGTTTGTTGAACATAATAGTAGAGAAGGAAAAAAAAACCTAGGTATTGTGCAAGATGAAGATGAATTTTGCGACCGTGGGAATTGCACGAGAAAGTTTGTTTTTTTTGCCATTCAAGAAAAATGATGCCTCCTCCATCACCCTCGACAACTTTAACTAAACCATATAAAAGGAAAAATTATATTATTATAGTAGTTAACTTTTTTCCTATATTGGAGGTTGTGTATATAGTTTTACTTTGAACTATTTTTCCATACTAAAAATTCTATGGAAACTCTTTTTAAATAGTTGCTTTTGTGAAATGTTTGAAGAAATAAAATTATCTCTTCTATATATAGGTTTTTCCTTTCTCATTTTTCCAATACAGTAGTTTAAGATAAATTATTGTAGTAATTGGAACTTTTTAATTTTGTCGTTGATTTTTTACATTGCCTAACTAAGTTAATGTAAATTGTAATGATAATTGAAGTTTTCAACTTCTTTATAAATTTGTTTTGTTGGAAAACTTTAACTACATACATAGACATGTACTATACATATATTTGAATGTTTGTCATCGCCTTCTTTTAATATAATTAAAGATGGTTGGTTAGTTCGTTTTATCTTTCGAGTCTTTAAAGTGTATAGAAGGAAGTTGGTAATTTGTTATCGTTTGTATAATTATTTTGATGAATATTAAATTTTATACGCATGATTTCTTATTATTGAAAAGAGTGCGTAAATAATAATAATAATGGGGCATGTAGGTTAAGTTCTCATCGTAAATATTTCATGTATATTTCAAAGTTACCCTCAGGGAATAAACATGATGATTATCTGTTTGAAACATTTATTATCCAATTTTGTTCCATTTCAATTTCTCCTTTCAATTTAGATAAATATATATATATTTTTTTGTTTTCGTAAAGAAGCAAATATATACCATAGTATGGTCATCTCAACAATTGTGTATTTGAAATTTTTTTATTCAAAAAATTCAATCAAATAATGATTTAAGATTCTCAGACAATATTTGACAGCCATGAAGTCTGTCCAATATTTGCTATCTGGACAACTAAACTCAATTCATTACAATATTTTTGAAACTATATTTCGATAGTTTGAAAAAGAAGGTGGATAGTAACCAGGCAACTCCATTAGACTTTTTTCAAGACTTATTTTCTGTCGGACTGAAAAAAGTCTTGTGGAGACTCGAAAAATTGGACTTTTTTTTCAGTTCGACTGTAAATAAGTCTTGCAATAATTCTAATGGAGTCGTGGGGTAACTTAAGTAAGTGACTTTTCGAAATGCGCTCTATCAAGCTTATCCCTTATAGTTCATAGATTGCATTAACTTGAAAAGTCTTTGCCATTATTGCCGAATAATAACTATAATGTTTCCTTAATGACAAAAGTAACTAATGTGTCAAACTATTAAAGTTTTAATGAAATATTTTCAGAAAAAATTTTATTTATAAATAATGCAAATCGAATATAATGAAGACAACATTAAAATGGTGTTTGGGTGTTTTCAGGTCATTGATGACAAAACATTAAATATATATAAAAAAAATTATGTATCCGGAAATTTAAATTAATTATTAATTATTTAAGATTTAATCAGACTATCGCGAGATTTCAGTATATTTATGTGTGTTTATAGTTTGTTACTTTTACAAAGTTTTTTATACCATTGCCCACTATAACAGGAAATGTCTGAAAGTCTCTTCGCGAGATAACTTGTTGTACGACACCTGTTAGAAATAAACTTCATAATATTTGTTTCAGTTACTATTCTTACACAGAAGTATGTTCATAAAATCAATAAAATTTTCAAGAAACATGAAGGTTTTTTCTTTTTCAAATATCGCATAAAACATATTTCACATCAAAGTCTTATTATCATAAAATATGTAATTTGAATGTTGAACTTTACAACAAATTTTGATAATACTATCAAAGTCATGTTTTCATATGTGGAATATCTTTTCTAGAAAGAAAAATATAAACTATTCAAACATTTTTCATGAAATTTACTGAAAAAAGTATTAAAAAAAGACGTTTACGACAATATCTTAAAAAAAAAAACGTTTTTATTTAAAGCTTTCCGTTTATTTTTTTAAAAATATAAAAACAATAAACTGAAAAACATAAATAAAGCATTTTTTTATTGTATATTTTTCATTCAGCTTAAGGCTTTGACCCATTTGTATTCATTCAGATTTTTATTCGCATTATATAGATTTTTCCATCAATTCCTTTATTTTTGTGATATAGCAAAAAAGATAGCATTTTTCTGGGCCGTTTTTCTATTTAGTTCGTTTTTTTTATATATTGTATATTATAGAAGACTTTCAATTTGTTCGTTTGATACGCGAGATTACAATTCAATTTTTACCCATTCAGGTACATTTTTCAATTTTCCTTCTCTACGATATAAAATGGAAAATCTTTTTAGTAAAAATATATGTAACCATATTCGCTAATATATTGAATATAGTAACTTCATTTTCCGAAAAAACCAAGTTATAGTGCAAAAATATTATCAGAACTTCTATACATATGGCTCAAATTATTTGATCTAATATTTTAGATGAGAATTTGTGAAGATTTATTCGCCAAAAATCCGAATTTAATTTAATTTATCTCCGGAAACAATCATTATTTCATTGAAATCGGTTCATGTTGCATTATTCTCTCGTTTTAAAACTTCAAAAACAAAACTTGGGCAGTTACCCATAGTTTGAGACCGATCGAACAGACCTTTTTATATAATTGATCTTGTGTGTTAAAAACTAACTCTACGTTCAAATCGAAAGCGAAATTTTTTGTTCACGCAAAGCCAGCAGGGCATACATTTTGCTGTACACAGCTCAACACAGCCAACTTCCTACTTCTGATGAAAGTATGTGTGGGAAGACTCTGATGTTTTTATTCGATCAATCCTATCGAAAATTGCAAAAGTCCATCTCTTTCGAGTTTTCTGATTTTTCTCGTCAGAATAGGAAGTCGGCTCTGTGGAGATTGGCCTTTAGAAACGACTTAAAAACTTTGCAAACGCGGGAATTGTTTCTTCATGAACGTAGTACTTCCTAACAATATAGAAGTTAAAAATTCATGTATAGTTAGATCTGCCTTTTAGTAGCGGGGTTTCCATAGAAATTGATGTCCCTAAAGAATGAAATATCGTGTTGTAAATCCGATATATACATATTCATTCTTTCATCCCATAAAACGGGTAAACAAGAATTTCTTCAACCAAAAATAAAATGTTGTTTTTTCTGCCGGAATTTGTTCAACAAACAATATGTTTTTTTATATATCCGCATCTATAAAATAAATGTAAAGAGATAGGTACTACACGGTACTACACACAGTACCTATACACATATGTTATTTTTATTTTTTAGACATTTATAAAATTCTGATAGATAGATTAAGCAAATAAACATATACAATATATGTATGAATACACTCTTTGTATGATAACAATTTAAAAAGTTCTTGTTATTTATTCATAATTGAAGGATGTTTCTTTACACATGCGTTTAAAGTCCTGTGCTTAATTAAATCTTGAAAATGCAATTAATGCCAACATTTGTTTTTGCGGCCAAAAATTCATTATTTGTTAATTATAAAACGTTTTAAAATTTGCCATAAAAGAATTTGATTTAAAAAACATTGCAATGAACGAAAATATGATTTAAAATGGAAATAAAAATAAAATACACCAATTTAAACACAAAATAATTAATTATATTAAATACTCAATCTATTTTAGTTAATCGCTTTGTAGAAAATAAATTATTTAATATTATAAATAGCTTAGGGAAATAAGACGGGATCAAATAACTAACAAAATTATAATTTATTTATTGATTATTTTTCTTTTTTTTTTTACAGAATATCGAGTATTCGAATTCTAAATTGTTATAATTTGATTTATGTATTTTCTATTAGGCTGGTATTCGGTTAGGATTAGTTAAACCAAGATTAATGCAGTTAATAGCAAATAAATCCAGATTAAATCGACTTTTAATTAGAACATATTTTTTGTTTTTTTTTTTAAATTAGTGAAACGAATTAAATTTGAAGAAAAACCGGCATGAGTTTTTGAAGTGGCGAAAGTTCTAATCTATTTCTTTTTTAGATTCGGAAACAAAACTTTATTCCGGTCCGATAGAAATATTTTAACAAAAACTCTCCACTTTTCACTAACAGAAAAGTGACTGTTTGTTTTTGATACTGCACATAGGGACATATTAAGTAATAATAAGTAATTCGGATTCTCCACTATTTTGTAAAACTTCGTCATGTATTACTTCTTTTACTCCTACATACATATGTGTAGTGTTTCATTTTCATTTAGCAAGTATAAGTTCAAAGAGTATATTTCCATATATGTTACATATGTTACGTATTACGAAAAGCATGGACTCTGTAAAAAGATCATATAAAAATCACTGTTCTTTTTAAAGACCAATAACAATCTATTCCTGTTCTTTAAAAATCACAGTTTGACTCATCTCTACTTGAGACTCCACTGGAAAACAAAGTCGATAGTTGAGAGTTCACTTAAAGTCCGCTTAAAATTAGTAATTATAAAAAATATGAGAATTAATTTTTATGATGAAAGTCCATAAAAACACGCGATTTGAAAACATAAATCAAAATAATACGTTTAGAAATTAAGATATACTCGCACATCTTACGAAATGCAAAATTTCCAATTCGTTTTTTTTTGTTTTTCAAAAGTCATTCATTACCAGCTTATGGTCCATCCTCATCACGCATGATATTTTACCACTTCTTATTATTACTTTGTCCTATTTGAGAGAGATCATTGCATAATCACAAAAAAGCAAAATGCTAAATAAAGTAATAAAGTTTTGTGATTCACCTCCTTTTAACTCTTTTTTTAAATGTCAAAAGCTCAAAGTGGTAAAACGATAAATGTGAATGTTTTTTTTTCTTCAAAAAGAAACCAACTATCTTTAACAGAAGTTTATTTAATTATTGTACTTCTTGAAAAAAATGTTTAAAAAGACAATATTTCACTCGAACTTATTCAATTACTCAAGTACTCCATTTTACGAAATCAAAGTGAATTCTAATAATGGACAATTTCAAAATGAAATTTTTGACAAAAATCATAATACCCAATGCCCAAATGTGCAAAGTTTATACAAGAAAAAAAAAAGAAAATTAAAATCTTAATCAAATGAAAGCAGCGATAGAAGTGGCGGTGAAAGATTTAATACAAACCGAGTTCAGTGAACTTTCGCCATGGTTTTGTAAATCTCTCCTCCGCAATACAATGATGGCAATGATGATGTAGCTCCAACAAACAAAATTACGATATAACCAGGCCTTACCTTATTATACCTGTTGATTGTGTTCATTTTGTGTATTCAAGCCAAAAAAAAACCGGCTGCATCGTTGCCAAATGAACTGATTTATTTAAAATGAATTTTAAATCAGGTAAAAGTGGGTGGAAAAATTATTCATGCATTTTTATTTAGCTTTCTTGTTTATCTCAACGACATTAAACTTGAAAAAAATGGTTGAAAAGTTTTTTTTTTTTTTATTAAAAATACTTGAAAGATTTTTATTAGCTAAACATTAGAAATGATTTTATTAGTTTTGTAAATTTTAGCCACCCTTTTATATCTATGTGAACTCAATTTTTATCAAAAATAATATGTAATTAAATTTTAACTGATGTTTTTTATATAAAATTTTATTACAAACTTCATTTAATTTATCTTTTAATTCCTTTACAAAGTAATTACTAATGCTAATAAAATCATATTTTTATTATACCGGGTGTTTCCTGCATTTATATTCGATGGCAATATCTTCTTGATATCTTATCAGGCTAGCTTAAAGTCAACTGTGTGAAACGCGTTTATAATTCAACTTTGTTTAGATACGTGCTTCTCACTTTTAATCTTCTGGGATTAAAATCATCGTCTATATATTGGCATGATGAGATATTAAGAAGGCATTAATAGTGGGCATAACAGAAGCACAGTATATCAATCAGTAATATATCTGTTTAAAGACATCTTGAAACTGACAAGTGACTTCGCATCTATACGGGAAAATCATGAAATTATATGGTTTTTAGGTACTATTGGAAAATTAAAAAAAGTTCCTATTGATTTTCCATTTCTTCTTTCAAATACAAATTCCTTAAGAATTTGTTTTGGTTTGTTACAAAAATAAAAAATATACCCTCATAAAATTAGTTCGGACACTAATTCCTCCTGGAATGACATATAGTATTGCATATCGCTTCGTATTGAACATAGCCAATATGGAGATATATAGAAAAAATTGATTTTGAGGGATTTGAAATTTTTAAACGAGACGGTTCAAATATAGAATTTTGAGTGGGATAAAAGCTATTTTATTTAAAAAAGTAAGACAGTAAAAGCATATAGGCAACGAAAAATAAATTATAAAGAACCGAGCTCTGGCTTCTAGAAACGACGTCTCAACCAACTTGACCATCCAACACTGTATTTATTGATCTGTTCGATTTGCATTTTCTAAACGTTATTCAAACATTACAATTGTTATTCGAAATACAACAATTATTCTATAACCTTTCAATTTTCTATGCTATTTGTATTAATTATTTATTCAAAACCTAAACTAAACCAAAACACCTATAAACTCCTATAAGTAAGAAGTGAGCTTATGCTGGTAATGTGCTTAAAACAGTGGCAAAATAATGTATTAATTTATTTCAGTTGGAATTTACATATAACACATCAAATGCTAAAATGTCATACTGGTATGTCATATTTAGTTTTAAACTAAAGTTGTAATATTTTTTAATTGTTACTTTAATCTGACGAATAACACAATATTTAAAACGAAAATATTATTGAAAAATATTTAAAAGCTCAATTATAACTGGCCAACATATATAATAAGTTTTTAAAAATCCGTTTCTCGGTGACCAACACTATGGCTAACTTGATCATCTGAAACAAATAATGGAAATGGATTTAGTTAAATAAAAACATAAACTAGTCTTTAATCGTTCGATGTGCAAAAATATACATTTTTGACAAAATGGCGGATAGTCAAACTTAATGGTTTGATTTTCACCCTAAAAAACGGCCGTTTTTTGGCTGTATAAAAAAAAGTTTTGATCGAAAAAAAAATCGAACTATTGAAGACTAGATTTTTGTGTATTGAATAAACCTGCAAAATTTTAAAAAGATCAGTTCAGTAGTTTTTGAGTAATTTTGGTCACCGACTTGATTAATGCTATTTAGAGTTTCAACTTCAGTTTAGACGAAGAACACACACTTCTCTTTCTAAGCCAATATCTCATTGAATTTTATTCGGATCGACTTGGAATTTTGAGGACATATTTTTAGATAGTTTTACTTCAAAATCACAAGTAGTGTGATCCTTTTAACTCTAAATCTTAAATTTTCAAGATATCTACAATCTAATGTAAACTAAAGTATACTTTAGCTACACTCTGTATATATAAGTTTAGATTTGATAGTAACCATAGCAATGCTCGAAAATTTCTTATATAGTTTTAAAATATGAATTTCGAAAATACAACTTCAAACAATTAAATTCACATAAATATAGAATACAATATTTTACAAGGTTATTTGTAATAACATATTTTGAGCATAAAATAAAATGCCGGTAACTAAGTAAAGTATGTACTCCTATTCTAGTTGTGGTCTATAAAATTTTAACATTCTTAAAACTCTTCAAAATATTTCCATAAAAAGATCCCAAAATTAGAATGGAATCTTTTCATGAATGCAACATAAGTAATTATTATACAAACACATTGAAAAGAAAAACTAAATTTTTATGCTATTGCATTTATATATGATATTTATGCTTACACAATTCAGAATAAATGTATTTATATACTAAAAGAATTGAATTACCGGTAGATATAACGGTAATGATTATTTCGTTCATCGTCATCGTCATTTTTTTTTATATTATTGTTTTTATTATGTTTTTGTTGTTGTTTCTCTTCATTTTAATTACTGAAGTTTTGCGGTGAAGCATAAAAATACTGACATTATTGTTGTTATTGTTATTTTGTTACACCTTTAACATAATAAAAATAATGTTGGCCATAATATGTTGGCAAAAAAAAACCACCAACAACAAAAAGACCAGAAGAAATCATTAATTTATTCATCTCTGTGTCAGCCATTTTGTTTTACATTACAATAAGGTCTTATGAGTTTTTTTTTTTTGTTTTTGTTTTATATAAACCACCCATCACCACCCACAAAATGTAGAACGTTAAATGTATATGAAATTGGTGCCAACTTAAAAAAAAAAAAATATGGATATGGTAAAGATTTTTAATTGGAAACGAATTTCTATTTCTATTGTTTTTTTGAAGATTTTATTAATTAGACTTTTATGATAATGAATCAATTATTAAATATCAAGAATTCGTTTTTACTTAATTGAGAAGAAAAATGTTTTTATATAGTCTCTTCTACTTATAACTTGAGTGACAAAGAATTCTATGTGAAGTAGGCTTTTTTTTCTTCTGAGGATGTTCACGATTGCCTGTAAGGTCATTAAGAAAAAAAGAAAAGTGGTCTCAATAAGAATTTTCCAGATAATTAAATTCAAAATGAATGGGACTTTCACAATTTAAAGAACTACTAAAAAAAAAGAAGCATATTTTTCCAGATCCTACTTCATTTCGCCCAAAAAAAAAACAGAATATGTATAGAAGTGTGATCCTTTTATTTTCGTCTTGATTGACTTTAATATTCTAGTTTATTTCTTTCGTTTATATTGATTTTATTAAAACAACTACTTTATATTCATTTTATGTGTTTATTAACATATATTCATAAATAAAATTATGTTAAATAATCATAAAAAAAAGAAAGAAACAAAATGATTTTCTTAAATGAGTATATAAAAGTAAATTAAACATAAAAACACCGGGTTTTCATATAGAAAAACGGTTATTAAATTTTCTAGCAGTATATTTGTGATCGGTTTTTTGTTAATAACTTCTAAAATATTTAATCGAAATTTATTAAATTTATATTCAAACAAAAGATAAATGTTTTATTAATCGAACTGCATTTTTAGATTTTCAAATGATTTATTCAGATTTGATAAAATCTGAAAAATGTAGTTTTTATTAGATTTGTACCATAGTGTATCATAAAAATTATTCTGTATGAATTTCTTTAAATATTTAAATATTTCCTAGTAAATCCTTGATGTTGTTTTATTTGAGAATATCACACGTTTCATATGTTATCGAATAATGCATATAAAAACACCAAAAAGGACCCTCATCTGACCTGCAAATCGCGATTCATATTCTTTGAATACAATGTCTATATTTTTTCCAAGGAAATTGTACAGAATTGATATGTATAATACGTGAGATGTCATATTACTACATTTTATAACTTTCTTATATATATTCTTCATATATATGGTGGTTTTTTTTCCCGAAGTTTCTACATCTGGCAAACTGTCACGTGTTATCTGTTAACTTTTTTATGATCTTCAAACATGATCGTAAAAATTCAAAACTAAAGAATCATGTCGATATGAAAAACTTCTTTTAATAAAACAACACTATCCAAGAAAATGTATATTCCAATAAAATTTCAAGATATTATGTTGGAACTTTATCCATGGGGTTGGTTTCATTCTCACTCAAATATAGTGGATGAATTCACAATTTTATATTTAGGTAAATCCAGAAAATAGAACCCACTTATCAAGTTCATTAATCCTTACCTCCAAACATTAAACGAGCATCTTATTGTGGGTAATATAGAGGTGAAATGGATGGTTTATTTTAACTTGATTTTCATAAAGCTTTGGCACATTTTCTATGTCATATTAATCCATGAAATGTTATTAAACAGACGTGATGAACATTTTTTTTTTGTTTCTTATTTCATATTTTTTATTAGATTTTTGTTTCATTTGAGTTATGTGGTTCGGTAATAGATTATTGTTTCGAATTTTTCTTGTTTTTTTATATACTTTTATAAAAGTATACATATTTTTGGTTCACCTTTAATGCTTCTTGATTATCTGTAAAAACCTTATGACAGCGGATAATCTGATTATAATAATTACAAGAAAATGCCTTCAAGTCTTCTACAATAATAATTTGTTTAAGATAATTCAAAATGAAGACTAGAAGATTTATAGGTTGAAAGAAACCATCAACAGAATGATTCTAAGGATACTAAAATGAAGGATTATTTATGGTATATAGGAAAAATTTGTGTTCTTTTTTATTTAGGAAAGGTATATTAGCACCAAATATTTAATATTCTTTTACTTTTAAAAGTTCCGTTTGTATATAAAAGGAATTTGTATTTAATTTTCTTAATTTTTTTTTTTTTAATATTTAAAACGGTGAGAAATTCAACATGATATTATTATGCACCTTTTTGCCTGGATGATTTTCTTGAAGCCTTAATTTTATCAGCAAATTCCTTAAAGTACCAGAACAATTGCCGTTATCATTGGACAGAAAAATAATTTTCCATAGTGAGTAGTACCTACACTAACGATGACAGAATAAAAATGCTGAAGAAAATTGTCGTTGCGTAATACTTAGGTATACACATTTAACATTGGTATGTTATCATAAACGACCAAAATATCAAGAACTGAAAAAAGAAAACTCATTGCATAGGATTTTCATTAAATAAACGTTACTACGATATAGAATGAAAATTTTCCAGAATATCATTATTATTCGTGTATGTATGATGTCGTCTCTTCATTGTATGTACACATCGTTATACGAACAATATCCAATGTTATTGCTGGGTCTTTAAAATGGAAATCATTTTATCTTAAAACATTGATGGGTTCTTTTATGTCTATATATATAGAAGTATCTAATAAAATTTAAAGTCTGCACCACAATGTGAGAGCCCGGTTTTAATAGGATATCGTATATAGAAAGTATGAGCCGTAAGTTCATTTTCCATTATTATATTCGCATTGAGAATTGTTATGACAGTATTGAAAGCAATCTATTAAGTAAAAAACAAGGAAAATTTTTATTTCATCTGAAAAAAAAAAAATAAAACATTATTTTTGATGGAAACAATAAGAAAATATTTGTCGCAATCGTAAAATTCTTTATAAATTCCATAAATTTTTAATAATTTTTATATTTTTGTTTTTAAAGAAAAGCGAAGTAAATTGTTCGGAAAACTCATATAAAATTTCATTTTACTCTGATGTAATGATTGTCAATGGAACACTCTATCCTTACTCGTTATATGTAATAAGCTCAACAGAAAAGTATATTTCATTTTTAATATTCAAAAAACCGCAAATTTGCTTTTCTCGAGACATTTGTAAAAACTATACTAAACTAATTATCGACTTTGTAGTTGATTTGATTAATTTGTCATAAATGTAAAAATCCGTTGCGATTAACATTTATTTTTCCGAAAGTCCAATATGAGTAGGTCGACTCTGAACCTTTTCAAGACTGCACTTAACTTTTGTTTTTTACTAATTGTGTTTCCTTTTCAAAGTATGAATTATTTTACAAGATTTTAGAGAAAAGTATTTCAAAGAAACAATTTGTTTCCAAAGCGACAAAAAAAACTAGGTACATAGTTATCCTGATCCCAACGAAAGAAAACCTAATCCTTTAGGGGTGAATAGACAACCCAAACGTGTTCTCCTCTAAGACAGTTAATAAAAAGGAGTACAGTAATTTATTTCTATAAATTTTAATTGAAATCTTCATCAAAATAACCACAATAAAGGCTGAAAGAAAAAAAAAATTTATAATAAAGTGAAATTCTTTTTCAATTTACGAGAATTTCCTTAAAAATATTGATTTGAAAAAACCACGATTTTATAAGAAAATTGAATTAAAATTATGTCCATGGTGTTGCATTTTTTGTTTGTTAAAATATCATCAAAAACAGAAACCACACACCATAAAAAAGATTGATTGTAATCAATAATAATGACAGGAAAAAAATACAATTTATTCTCTTAATAAAAATCACTTCAGAAGGTTTTTTTTTATTAAAGTTTAAGAAAAGGCAAAAGAAAATACACAATTTTTCTTAAAATCTATGTTAAATTACACAAGGTCTCAACATTTTAAGGTTCGAACAGAAAATAATAAATAAACCCATTTCATCGATTATTTAACGATAAAGTTTTCAGAGAAATTTAGATTTGTACATTATACTAGAAACACATATGGCAGAAATACTATGATTTAAGAATACTATGTAGTATACCACATGTGTCATTCTGTACCACTTCAAAAACTGAAGTATAAATATGATAATGAAATACTCTCAGATATAGTAAAGTATTAATACTATAGTATGAATACTATATGGTATGTGTTCACCATTAGCTTTCTCCTGGGTATTCAAAAGCAACCAAATGCGAATAAGTTTAAGTCCAAAACTTAAAGATTTTGAGACAATTCAAATATGAAATTTACCTTTCGTTTTCCTCGAAGGTGTAATCCAAACGGAGGAATAGGTTTCGGTGGAAACATCTTTAGGAAGAACATATCAAAAATTCTACCTTTGAGGTGGAAATATAAAGTTCCAGTTGTACTGGAACAGGATCTTTTTGGATCTATTAAATTACACAAACGTTTCTTTTTCTTCTTGGCATGAAGTTATAGCGAAAATAATAAACTGGAAGAAAATTGAAAAACAATTTCGGCCTTTTTGGGATTTTTTTTTTATTTTAACTTTTTTGAATAATATTCCTTCTTTACATGTATAATTAATTACCCAAGTATAACATTGTCAGTATTCGCTACAAGCCAGTTACTTATTCACATATTACCACTAATGGCAGAAACGTGCCAGCGACCAAAAATGCTACTAGGGTAGTGTTTAAATTTCTTATTTATGAAGTGGTTATTCGTGATGCGATAATTTGAAACCTAAAGTGCGATAAAAATCTGGGCGGTGTCCCGGCACAGGAGCTTCTGGTTATTATAAATTAATGTAACATCATAACAATAACAATTGTTTGTTTTTTGATTTCGGAACAAATTGAAAATAATATTGCCGAATATTTCAGAGTCTTCGCATAATCCTTTCATTAACTTAAAATCTTTCGTAGAATTTAAAATCACATTTCTTTTTCTCTGTCCTTATATGCATTCCATTCCATGGAAAACATCATTTATTTTAAGTTTATATATATTTCAGAAAATATTCTTGATCCCTTTTTCAATTCGTTTAAAATTTCAAATGTGTTCGTCTTGAGCTCATGCTTTACGGAAATTAAATTTCTGGAAATCTTTCCTCTACTTAGGTAGATCATTGGAACGTAAGAATGTCATTATATCAACGAACAACATTTCGAAAGAAGAAAATTTATCAGGATAAAGATGAGAACATGTACCAAAGAAAATAATCAAGAATGAATATAGCACGTGGATTCTTAACGTGTTAAGGATTTTCATTTACGTCTTATAAAATAAAGTTGAAACATTTCTTTAGATTATCATTTCTAGAAATCATTTTGAAGGATAAAAATAGTATTCACAGAAATTCTCACGTATAGATTACATATATATTTATGATACAAGAATTTTCTATACAAATATTTGTATATAAGTAGAGCTATGTGCTTTTCATTTAATGTTCGAAAAATATTCTATGGAAAAAAAAGTTCCATTTATAGAAAAGTTCAAAGAAATTTAAGTAAGGGAAATTCAAATTTACTAAGAAAAAAAAACTGAAAATGATATTTTTAATAAATCATGTGTGAACATTTCAAATGTTAGCATACTGAGTTGATTGTGACTCGGAAATAAATGAAGTCAAAATTTAATTACCCAATTTTATGAAAATCATAAAATATGAATGTTCTTATTCTCATATTACATTAGAAATGTTTTACGTTATTTTCTTCAATTAAAAAGGTATGCCTCAGAATTCGATCGGCTCAACTGTCTACAATCTAATAATAGTGCTAAAACCACGACTTATTACATCGTAAGCAAATAAGGCAATTGCCTCGAGAACCCAATATTAAAGGGTATTAAGTCTGCAAAAAGTTACTACTAGTGAATTTTTAGGGAAAAATTAAAATAATGGCATTTTCATTGGCCCCATATAAATTCGAACCAAAACATTTTTAGAGTTCTGCATTTTGTTGATGAATTCCGACTTTTTTCTTAACTTAAAATCGAACGAAATAGATTTAAATCTTCTATTTTTTAATCATGTTAATACTTTTACTCCCATTTGATTAATGTTGTGATTTAAAGGTTTCTTGAATTGTCGAAAAAAAAATGCAGAAAATTCTACCTTTTCTAAAAACGATCATGACAATTTTTTTAAGAAAAGTACGGAAAATATTTTGACCTACCTTGAAAACTGGTTTGACGTATGTAAATCTGAACTACTCCTATGCCACAGCTTAACTAAAGAGTACATAATTCCACTGCAAAGTTAAAAAAATAGGAGCCCTAAATATGCAATATATAAATGGACTAGGTACCCAGGCAATCATAACGTTTTCATATAAATACAATATTCTCAATTGTCGTTTCATATGCATAAAGCTTAATTTTTAAGTTAACTGAACTATATTAAGCTTTATATATATTATTTCATTTCTATTGTAATATACTTATATGAATGTATAAATGTTATTATATATTATATGTTCTTGAAATATCGGATTTTTATGTTATTTTCTAAAAGGATTTTCATAAATTCTGGAATACTTTTCGAACATAGTACATATGGTATTAATTCCGATATTTTAATATTTCTTTTTCAAAATTTTGTAATAAATAGATACATAAAAAAGATAAATCTTTAGTTATATAGAAATAGTTCCTACATTCATAAATAATTTTGTCATTTGAAAGGTGAAAATATCGATGAAAGATTTATCTTACCAATTCATTATATGGCCATGCATATACATATGGTACGTCTACGTACGTAAGGGTTAATGAAGTTCAAAAGAAACTCTTCTTGTTGGCTTAGAAATTTTAATATTATTATATTATATTAATTGGACTCTGAAAATACAAATTTTAATAATATTTTGTCGAAATATTTTCATCTTATTAATTTAAAGGCTATAGGTAATCTTCTTAAATGACCTGACCATTGATGAACCTTTAAAATTTTATGATTGGGTATTTACTTGATAAATTTTAATAAATTACATTTTATAAACTTAATTAAATGTTCCATCGATTATATTTCAAATAAAAAAAGAAAAAGTACTTTATTAAAGTATACTTTTCTAATTATGAGATCTCATTCATTCGTAAGAATTTGAATGACGGTGAAATTAAGTAAAAATTCGGTCACAAGGGTACAGAACTACCTAAAAAGTTTTATTATTGCGGTTACTTTTTCAAACATTTTCAATTCAGCGACGTTAAATTTTAATCTTATGTACACCGGAAAATGAGACATTAATAGCGAACATAATTTATAAACTGGAATAAACTTTTAACACAGTAGAAATTCCCTTAGCATATCGCGCTTGTATATATAATTGAGTATTTTGAATTTATATTTTGACACTTTAACAGGTGACAAAAGCTTTTAAAGTATCCTATGAAAAGTATTTTGGGATTTAAGATATACATATATAGTATCACAACAGTACCTATTTATGGATACATAGAATTTCTTATAATACAATTCATATTGCTTCAGGAATATTTGAGTTAATATTAGTAGAAGGTAATATTTTTGGGGATGATTAATAGTACTTATGAGCTTCTAAGATGATGGGGCCAAGACCTTCAGAACTAGGAATATTGATTTTGTTAAAATATTAAAGAAATGTTGTATAAGTTCAATGGCATAAAGGCCTAAATAAATTTGGTTTTTTTTCCTTTTAATTATCGCATTATTTAGAAACGAAAATAACAAATTAATTAGTAAACTTATTATGACAAAATGAAAGATTATAAAACTTTTGGAAACAAAAATCAATATAACAAAAAAAAGAAAACATAAATTATGAAACAAATCATATTGTTAAATGTTAAAGGACCACTTCTGTTACCTTTTATGTAGATTCAAAAGAAACCTAATTAGAAGGTTTAGATATGTTTTTTTTTCTTTCTTAAAAATACCTTTTTTTTGGGGAGTAGGCATACAAATAAAAGAGCTTAGAACTTTATGTAGAAAAATATGCTTTTAATTTATTTCATAAAATTACTTTTTAACTGTTTTATTTGAATAAATGAAAAAGGTGTACCAAATTAAGTACAACTTCAAGCACACTGGTTGAAAGATTGATTATATAGAATAAATTATTATCAAATGTTATGAAATCCATATATACAAGGAAGGAGTTACAATTTGTTATCAAAATAATATCTGAGAGATGTTAGAAACATTGTAGAAAGAAGGGGAGACCATTAAACCAGTTGAAATGAACTTCTAGAATAGCAAATTGAATTGCTTCTATCCTAATTTATTTGTTAACATAAAATTCAATTCTCATGTTATAAATTATACAACCATAAACTTTATACTAGCAAAATTTATAATTGTTATGTTTTTATGAAGCAAAAAAAAAAATATTATATATCAAAAGAAATAACAACATTTTAAAAAGTTTTGAAAAATTCGAACTCATAAATTCCGAAAGTAGAATAAATCGATAAGACCAAAAGGATTTACAAGAATTGAATCTTTAAATTTATGTAAAAAAAAAGAAAAAAAAATTGAAAGTAGAAAGGCAAAAAACTTAAAAGGGTTATATATTGGCTCTGAAATATGTTAGTTTGAAAATGGTTACTAAAAGGCATTATGCTACATATATTAAGTCGAATCTAGCCGAATACAATGTGAAACATCAAAAATGCATTAGACCCAGTCAGGGTGAATGTGGCTGGAATATGTTCTTGCTAGTGAATTTTTAACATTATTTCATCATATTTTATGTGATTTTTTTAATATTATAATTTTTATAAACTTTTTTTTTTTTCTTTTATATAAACAACATGTTGGCTCAATTTAAAATTTTTATGGTATATTTTAATATCAATCAAATTCATTTTAGTTTACACCTGACACCAAAAAAAAATATAAATAAATCAAATTTTATATTTGTCTATATTTAAAATATACAAGACTTTATTCTTCTTCATCTGGAAGAGTTTTTTTTTTTTAAATTAAATTTAAAGACATTATTACTAATTTGAGTGATAGTTGAGCGATGTCCGTATAGGATCGGGTCATGTACTACGAACAGCAAATTGACCATTTTCATGCTGGTTAAATTCATATAAACGTGAGACCATCCATTTACAATCGAAATTGAAGTCCTTTTAAGTAAAAGCCAGCATTTTTACTATTTATTTTTATTTTATATTTAATTGCAATTATTTACTATTTTCTGATTTTCCATGAAACTTAAAATATCGTCCTAGTAATTTTTGAAATTTGTATTCTATAAACTTAAATGCATCAACTGCAAATTAATGCTTCACTTTTTGGTGGTCAACCCTTTCATCAGGCGGGCCAAATTTCAGAAATAATATTTCTTGCCGGGCTACACACCTAATTTTTTATTTTTGCTAATTGAAGTAAATAAGCAGGCGTGCTACAGGGTTTACTTACCTACAGAATCCTTATGGTAGACAGACAGCATACTTGGTTAAAGTAGTTTGAACTCTTATTATGATAAATATGTATTTTAACGTCGTTCGCAAAATCTCTCCATTCGCAGCGGCGATAATAGAACGCAACTACAGAATAACACGGAATTGTCAAGTACTTACGAGTATGAACCCGATAGCATTGCGAGCTTCCCGAAGACGCCAACCACCACAGAACATATATATCAGAAGTTGCAGTCCCTTATTCAATTTTATCAACACCTAGTGTCGGACAAAAAAACTAAGTAACCTTAAGTGTTAAATAGCTGGCCTCGCGATGGCCACCTATGGGATTATCATTTTGATAAATTTCAATTTAATTCACCATCTCATTAATACAAATTTAAGCTTTTCATCTCATATACATGCAAACAATTAAAATTTTCCCTGTTAAAAGAAAATCCATTAATGTTATGTTTCAATGTTTCATGTACATCAACAAATATTATTAATGAGAATCTTGTTATTTTTTTCAAAATCCATAAAATTTATGTAAAATAAAATTTTCTCAAAACCCTGTAAAATCTGTCAATAACATATATAGGGCAAAAAAACAGCAAACATTATCTATGATATACAAATCATACTGGATTTGCATACAATGTTATTCTTATTCCTGCATAAAATTGTGATAATTCTATTTATCCATTGAGAGTTATTGTTAAACCACTGTAAATGGTTGTTAGTTTATTGGCATATTCATATTGACCATATAATCCATATACAACTGATGCTGATAATGGTGATGTCTCCTCGTTCATATACATAACTAGGAATGATTGATACCGTTTTGTATGGAACTATGTAATTTTAACGATATAATATCGTGTAGTATTTATTTATCTGTGATAAAATGTTTATACGAAATCATGATGGAGACTAAGTAACAATTTTTGACTATAAATTTGGACATATTCCGGTTGATATTCGAGGTTAAAACCAAAAATATATATACTATTAAATCAGGAGACCGGAATATTTGTAATATACATATGTATATAATCTGACAGGATAAATTTCTAGATTTTGTATGCATGAAGCAAGCGAACTGCAATAACTAAATCCTGATTGATTTATAAATTTGGATACTTGAGTGAAGGATGTAGCTTATTCTGGAATTTTGTTTCTTTTTTTATAGTTAATTAATAATTTTTGATTGCATGTAATTTAAAAAATGTTTTCGTATAACTTTTCTCTTTAAAAAAAAAAAGTTTTATAATCAAAAACGAAATTTTTATAAAATTCAAATATTTTCAAAAGTTTGGTTAGTTCCCGGAAAATGAAGAATTTTCTTAATATTCAAATGACTAAAAAAAAAGTCTGTCAATTTCTGGAAAGTAATTTCAATTTTATTTTCATAAAAGAACCTCATAAAAAAACTTTCTACGATAGACTTTGATGCAGTCTTATTGGTAGAATCGATGAAAATTCACGAGTTATCTTCATTCGAAATTAAATTCTAGTGGAATAATATCAGCTATCAGCTTACAAGTACTTTTCAATAAGAGAAAGTTCTATATTACTATTCTTTCAAATAATACCAATCTTATGTAGACAAAAAAGAAAAGTATTTAAACTCAAAGATGATCATAGATTTTCTTTATCATTCAAAGAAAATAAAAGAAAAATCAATCGGAAAACACACAAATTTGTAATCTAAACTAATTTTGAATGAAAATTCTGATGATGCAGTTAAAACCTCGACAATATAACTAATTAAATTTAATGAAAAGGTTTATCATACAATAGTTTTGAGATAATTAATTAAATTACATACATACTCATTGGAGAAAATCAATTACTTATTGATACGCATAAACTTTTAATTTAATTGGAACTTGTAATCGAATAAACATGTTAGGTATTCGAACTGTATTAAATTATGCATAATTAATTTGTTTAATTAAATTTGTTTTAAGAAAATGAGAAGTTAAACTTTAAGATTAAAAAGAAAAATGCATAATAATATTTAATATTTAAAATGTTAAAGTGTTCTTTTGATGTCATAATAAAAGGATGCAGAGAGAGTACCAGCAAAAGGAAAAAACAAGAAAATAAGCAACAAATTACAAAATCCCGGGAGTAATATTGTTTAAAAAAGAAAAAGAAATTGTGTACATGAAAAAAGGGATTCAAAAGATCCTGAAGGAGTATTTATACGAAGAAAAAAAAAGAAAATAGAAATAACTTTATCACTTTTTGTTGTGTCACTTAAGTCTACTACAATACTATCCTTTCTTTTCCTGGTTTAAAATTTTCATAGAAAACGATAAATTTAAAAAAAAAAGTTATTTATACATTTTCTTTTTTTCTAAATTTTCCTATTATTCCCAAAACGAAATATTTTGATGTAAGATAAAAGGACATTATGCTCTCGACTTTTTTTTATAAGTGGACATATTTTTGTTCCTTTTTATAATAAATTTGTCAAACAAATATTTTCAAGATAAAATTTCATGTCCCCAAAATAAAAACAATTCTTTTATGAAAAGCATTTTCTTTTTGATGTAATAATGATAAAAGTAATGATAATAAGAATGATAAAATTACTTGATAATTACACTTGAAAACTTTCTAGTTATTAAAGTATGACAAAAATTTACACCTTTTCTTGTGATATGACACAGAAATTTAAGAAAAGTAATCTTAAATAAACGCTTCATTAAATATGTTCACAGTTTTCTCTTTGCTTTTGAGCTTGTAAAAGCTTAGTGTGTACTTATTTTTGGGTAGATTTTGTATAAATACCGAAATTTGTACTTAATTACTTTTACAATAATTTTATTAAAATCGTTTTATTCTTTTTTTTTAAGTCTATAAAGCGAACACTTTGGTGAAACTCAGCCGACAGTAAAATTGAATCAATTCAAGCGTTTTATTAAATGATTTTGAAAACTAAAATTATAATTATTTTAATAATTTTTGGATATTTCATGAAAGTGTGGACATAGAAATTATTTTTGGTGAACTAATTAGATTTTTGGGTAAAAGCTAAATTTTCAAAATTACAAATCGAGTGTGACATTGGTAGTAATTTTAGATCATACTTTTAAAAAAATTTAAAGAAATTTAGAGGAGAATGACGTGTTCAGTATGAAGTACGAAAAAAGTATGCAAAAAATTAGATATTCGATGAGTTTCATTGAAAAGTCAGGTATTTTCACTGAACATTTCAGATCCTTTCACTGAAAAGATTGGTTTATAATATTATCTATAGATGTAGATCATGCATCGTTGCTAGATCTCATTTGGAATTACCTAAAACTAATGTTTTAAATCCATTGTTTGAAAAAAGAGTTCCCAAATTTTGTGGATAGTGAAGAATTTGTATTTTAGTGTAAATTTTTTTTGTCTATTAAATATTTTAGTATATTAGTAATTAAAATTTTTGATTAAATTTCTTTTTTCTTTTTTTCATTACAGGTAAATATTGGATATAATTCACATCAATTTCAAAATGTCGTAAATTTTACTAAAAAAAAAGAAAAGGTAAAAGTTTCATAATTGAAATAGTATTTCATAAATTGCTTAATCAAACAATAATACAAAGTTAATCCGAAGAACGAGATACATTTGGACAAGTGATTATTTTTGATGATGTCCTCTTATCATGTGATTACCCACTCTTGTTTCATTATGTAAAGAAAAGCAACTGAACGATTCTATTGTATGAATAAAAGCTCTAAATTAGAAAAATATAATATATCACAATATATAGCAGAAAAGGATGTCATAAAAAGGAAATTTACCGAAAGCTGGAAAATTTCAGGACAAAAATTATTAAGGGTGACAGCATTTAAAAAAAAGAAAAATGTATATATACGTATATATAATATATTAAACTATAATAGAACTTCGGTTTTATTGTAGCGAGACAAGAAGAAAAGGACAATAAAATAGAATACAACAAAAATGTTCCTTTTCTTTTATAATTTTTGTTTTGTCCTTAGGCTCATTTTGGACTACATAGTGTTGTCAAAAGGATGTATAGGGCAATATTTTTCATTTCAACTTCCTTCTGTCTAAAGCAATAATTTTAGTTTTTTAAATTTTCTTTTTCGGATTAAATATTGTATAAAAAAATTTCTAATATATTTTTTAAACAATTTTGTTTTTTATATCTTTAATTTACAAAAAATACAAAATAAGAAAAACTATAATGATTAAAAAGGAAAACAAATAATATATAACATAAGTACCAAAGATATAAATGACTAAAGACATGTAAAATTCTAAGAAGCTTTCATTTAACATGAGTAAACTACATTAGATTTTATGGAAGGAACTTTTAGGAGCTTTAAGTTCTTTCCATAAGACCTAATGTAAATTACTTATGTTAAATAAAAGCTTTCTTGAACTTTCCACATCTTCTTTTTATTCATATCTTTGTAGGTACTATTTCATGAAAGGAACTACAAATGAGTAAGTTTTAGAAATGATCCTTAAGCGAAAAGAAATGGCGTGAAGCCGTTTCTTTTGGCTTAAGGATCATTAAGTTTCATTAAAAGATGGACAACAAAACAACCCAGAACCACGGCTTCATAAACTTGTATTATGTTTGGTTTATAAATACGATAAAGAAAATAAAAACACAAGAATGTTAGAAAGTCAGAAGTTAAAATGTATGAAATCCATACAAGTTTCGGCAAATGAAGTAAGAGAAAACGCTGAAAGTTAAAATTGTTTTAACTTCCTACCGAAGTCCTTACTCCAAAGAGAAATGTTTTTAAATAATAATTATAACGTTAGTACTTATGTCATTTCAAGTCACAACATTTTGTTAAATCTTACGTTTTTAATTTTGTTACCATAGTTATAAATCAAGAGTTATTTGTGAACAATCATTACGCAATTTTTTCCATTATTTTCGGATACAGATTGTATTCATATGAATATCGTGAAATATTGTTTTCAGCATAGTCGGTCAATTTTTCGATCCCAGTGGGAATTTTAACAAAAAAAACTCAAAGCCAAAACAGTTTTAGCTTTAAAAAAGTGTAAATTTATTTGCAACTAGTTTCCTCTAGAGACATAGGAGTGGCTGAAGACATAAAGCACATTTTATGCAAATGCTCAGCTCTCTCTCGAGCTCGTAACAACTTTTTGGGCAACCATCTCTTTGGGAATTTAGGGATGCTTCAGGCGACCGACATGAGAAGTCTAATGAAGTTTTGTGGGAAAATTAAATGCTTTGAAGAAGAATAGGTCTCCCAATAGGATATCTCTTGGTCTCGTAGGGATCACAATGGGCCCAAAAGGTCCCTGGTGTTGTACTCAGTACCCCTACTCTACCTACTTACCTACCTTCCTCTAGAAGACTATATTTTTGATATTTCTTGAGATTTTATAGTAAGATAAACCAAACGTTTCATGGTTTATTTACAATTAAAATTTAAAAACTTAAATAAAGAAGTTAAGGTAAGGTAGGAGCCATTAGTATAGAAATGCATCTTCACTTTCTGGCTTAAAGTTCCGATATATTCGAAATTAATCTAAAATCAGAACTTCAGGTATCAGAATATTAAAGCAATTACTATTGTATTACAGAATGTAATCGTGATCACTTACCAGAAGTGATTTAATATCATTGCATTTGGTGACCACTGCTGGTCCCACTGGGATTATTAAACACAAAAAATCCATTCAAAGAAACTAGTAGAAGTTCACAGATTGTTAGTTTTGGAAAACTATTCTGTTTTATATTAATTCAAAAAACAAAAAAAATTAATTAGTATTGTACGTGAAAATATAAACTATCAGTTTGGGTTGGCTTTCTTTGAAATTATATGTACATAATTAAATTCAGAAAAAGGTATATTAAAAACATTTTTTGAATAACAATTTGGAAAGAAACCATTCTTTATATGTATCAATGACCCGGCATTTTCAACAAGAAAAATCCACACTATAGTTATTTTTTCGGATTTCTTTTTAGTTCAATCTCCAAATTCATAAGTTACATTGTATATTTTGTAAACTATACTATATGTTGTATATAATTCTCTATTATATTATTGTTGCACCGAGAAAAGCATATTCCATTCATTCAGATATACAAAAACTACGCAAGCATATCGGAACAATGCTAATGGAATACCAAAGCTGTATTACCACATCCTTTTATTTAAAGAGGGTAGACGTTTTCTGCTAGTTGCAAATATAAATTGGTAAGTATATGAAAGGATGCGCAGAATATACTTCATATCAGCTTAGACAGCATGTCTATTATTGTATCTACATATGCTTAAAAGACCTTAACGATAGAGCATTATTACAACCAGACGTAGGAATCACTATTTAAATGTTTATTCTTAAAATATGATATAAATTGAGGTGAAAACTGCACTAGAATTCATTTTTCTTTCCAAAATCAATTAAAATGAACTAATATCCATTCCATTATCTTAAAAACATACATGTCCTTTCTTTAAATTATTCAATTTATAAATTACACCCTTGGGGCCTATTCAAATAGTTTCTATCTAATTTTATATGTTTTTTTTTTCTAAATAGATATTGTCATCATCTTGCTTCATCGATTTTTATATAAATCGATATGATCTCAATTTCAAAATTTTGTCCTAAATGTAAATTTAAATTGCCTTCCGATGACAAAAAAAAAACACCTATCACCATTCTAAATATCTTTTATTTGGAATACAATTTCATAGGATAGAATGTTTTAGTCAAATAGCCGGATAGCCTAGTCTGATGATACATCGGAAGTACAGGTGTTGAATTTTTGGTTGCCCAAAAGAAACAAACGGAAACAACAACCTTCAACAAATTTTTGGCATATGTAGAACTTATACTACACGATAATTCATCCTTTTTTTTTCAAAGGAAAAGGATAGTTAAGAAAACTTTTAGGCATGTAATAAAAGTATCTACATATACAATATTATAGTCATTTAGGTTTTTCCGGGCATATATACAAGAAATGATTATAGTTACTATCAACAACAAAATATATAACATAGTAAAAATTTTGAGGACAAGCCAAAGGGAAAAATGATTGTACAATGTAACTATATAGACTTGATTTGAATAATGGACTCAATGGACGTGCCTGTGCACATCGTTTGGTATTAGTCCGAATACCGATAGGAAGGTTGAAAATATAGTATAGTAAAAGATACATATAGTAAATATGAAGGATAAAATATATATAGTATCAACATGTATGATCTAAATGCCATTAATATCTCTTCTCTATGAATCATACATGGGTCGATGGTTTAATATTAAAAAAAGGAACTTTTTCAACACTAAATAAAAAAGAAGCTTCAATATATACAACCGCTTTCAAATTAATCTATCTTTGCAGATGTATAGCAACTTCGAACTCGTTATAAAATAGTATAATTTTTCAATGTGCATAGGGAAATGAGAAATTAGAGTAATGAAAATGTTCAGTGTTCATGAAATGATTACGATGGAAACTAGTTGAAATCCAATTAATTTCCTGATATTTTAAGATCTTATGTTCAGCAGATTTTAGCATTCTATAAGTATATACCTAATTCGTACAGTATAATTTCTATGATGATAAATTTTATCATTCTGCAAAATTTTCGAGTTATTCACTTCAATTAAAATTAATGATTATTAGTAATTATTAATAATTCATCAAAGTGCAATAAATTTGTATATAATTATTTAATTATTAAATATTTAATTACCAAACGAACGAAATGATTTCTACTCAATTTCAGTTCCTAAACACAAAATTTGCTAATGGAATGGATCTTTTACTTCTGATTTTCTGCGCTGGACATTATCCAATATTAGTATTTATTGCAAGAATTCTTCTAAATAATTTTCAAAAGGACCTACTGAAAAAATTGGAAAATTACAAAAAAAAATTTAACCCATTTAAGCACCCACCATTTTCTCTAGCTTTTCATATTCTTTTATTTAAAAAAAAAAAATGCTTCCAAAATGTTTTATAAAACTCGTCAAGCAAAGCATAAAGTTTGTTTTTCAACGTAAAACCTTTTGATTCCAATTTTTTTGGCTTTATTGAAATGCTTATGAAAAGAATTCTATTAAATATTGTATATTTTCAAACTTTCTTTCTATTCCCCATTATATCGGGAAATTGGAAAATTCTGATGTGTTTGCATGAACTTTTTCGTTGCATTTTTTTCCTTCAATTTTACGTAAACTATGAAATTTGTTCATGGAAAATTCATATTTGATAGATAATAGAAATATAAAAGTCTCCCGAAAGGCTTTTTGAAATTATTTTCTAAAAGCTATTGAAAATATAGTTTTTTTTGTTATTTTTAAATTCATATTGTATTTTTCCAGAAAATGTAAATATTTTCACGAAAAACCATGAAGAGGAGTTCGTTTAAAAAATTTTATACGAAAATATTTATATTTTTGGAAAACCCATTAAAAGTTTTGATTTTTTAATGATGTTAAAAATAATACGTTTTTCACGAATTATTATAAATTTTGTATTTTTACGAGTACATATTTTTTATTTAAATTTTCTTTTAATAAAAAGTTTTGTTTGAAGTGAATTTGTTCCTTGAAATATATTGCACGTAGTAATTAATGTATTCTAATTTATTGAAGATCTGGCTAGTTTTTAAGCAAAATCCAATATCAGAAATGGGTGAGATTGAAAGCTTATAATTTATATCGCCAATATCTCGTTTACTTATTGGTTTAATCAAAAAAAAGTCGTAATAATTTTTGAAACCGAATCAAAGCAATTTTTGTAATTCTAATACTTTATGAGAAAATCGGTCTATAGCCAATTTTTGATGCCCTATGGTAGAAATGGGACAGAAAATCAGTCAAAACTCACATTATTTCATGGTTTTTTCTTCATAACTTTGTTTCCTCTTATTTGCAGGTAACCCTGAGAACATAAGTCCAATCTGTAAATTTTATTCAAATCGGTGTATTAGTTTTTAAAGTACATCAAAAAAACTATATGAAGAGGGTAACTTTCTCTTAGGATTATTTCTTTCTCCATTATCCTTGGACCGATTTGACTGAAATTTAACATGGTATCGTCTATTTCTGTAGTTAACCTATATAATTAATTTAAACTAACTTGGTTCACAAATTTTCCAATTAAATCCTTAAAACCATAAACAAAAAGGCGACAGGCGAGGTAGTACCTACCATAGGGCATAAATATTGCGTATAAGAAAATTGGATGGTTTGTCCTATACCAAATATTTTATTTCAGTTTTTTTTTTGAATATTATAATATTCTCGTCAGAAAATATCTCATTATTTCGAAAATTGATTCCAAAATAATATTACCCATGCTGATCAAATTCAAATCTGTAAACATTGTCTTCGTTTACTTATCTAAACAATGGTAATTTGTTATGATTAAAATCGTACTAAAGTCAATTTATTGGAATTTTCCGAAATTATTAATATCAAATTCAAATCAATATTTATTAATGTATATACAAGAATTTCATGGGGAATGTGAGATTGTATATTTAAATGTCTTCTTTTATGAAATAAGATATTTTTTAATATAGTAAGCATATCTCAAGAAAATATGACCGTTGTTACCCTATACTAATATATTTTTCACCTCCTACAAATGTTCCATTTTTAGGAATATGTTTAAGTGCTTTGTATGTGGGAGACCTTTTCGATATTTCATATTTAGTTGAAAATAGACTATATTTCTATGTGGGAATATGTCTACTTCAGAACACATTACTGATCGAAACATATTCATAATTTATTATTTTCAAATCGATATTTCTTGTTTGTTCTTTCAAAATATTAAATTGATAAAAATAAAAGAAGTAAAAAAAGGACAATGATTCAAAGATATTTTCTATAATCATATACATATTTAACAGTGCGTACATTATGATGTCCATTTTTTTATTTTAACATTCTTCCAATTTTTGGAACATGAAATTAAATTATTTATGACAATTTATAAGGACTTCTCCTTCCAGTATTTACAATTAACTTAGAAGTATCAATTTTTCAGGCATATTTGGAACTGCTGAATTTCTTAACATAAAATTTCATGATTTTTTTGAGAGGTCATTAAACGAAAAACATCATAATTTCTTGTGTTTTTCATCATTATATGAAAATGAAATACAATTACATAATA
Source organism: Xylophagus ater (assembly GCA_963422695.1). NCBI lineage: Eukaryota > Metazoa > Arthropoda > Insecta > Diptera > Xylophagidae > Xylophagus > Xylophagus ater. Next base: position 10,155,791 of record OY730478.1, read on the forward strand.
ATGAATAATATGAACAAGAAAAGAAAATTTTTAATAAGCTAACTTTTTATTCATTTTGAAATAAAAAGAATTTTAAAATTAACTTTTTTCCATACAATTACATGTATCTTAACAAAATAAGTTATGGCTAAAAGTAAAGTTTTTCACATTGAAAGATTTCCTTATTAAATTCACTTCTTTGCACTTCTTTATGCTGCTACATCAAAATAGTGGTACCCAAAGGAAGTGTAAAATTGACTTCATACGAGCTGAAGTAATTTTCCACCAGACTGAAAGTTAAAATGAAAGGAAAAAACTTGACAAACAAAGTTCGTTTTGAGGAAAATTAAAAATTTTTGTTCACTTCCGAAGTAAAAAAAAAGAACTTAAATGTATGTGTAACAAGTGAGATAACTTTAGGAAAAGTTTCCTAGAGCTCATCTGACCATCATCATCAAGAAAACTTCAAGTTTATTCGTTTTACTAAAGTTAAGAATTTAGTGTTTCGAAAAAAAGTGAGAAAAAAGAAAAAATCATGTTTTTTTCTTTTTTTGGAAAGTTAAGTAGTACACCACTTGGTTTTAATTACAGGAAACCAGTTAGTTAGAAAAAAAATTCCACCGCCAGAATCAGTCATCCTTAAATTTAACTAAACTCCTATATTATGTACTGCCACCCACATATATTAATTTTTTTCTTTGTTTTTTCTTCTGAATTCTTTCTAAATTCTTACCAAAGCTGGGCTAATTGTAGTTTTAAAGCTTCTTTGGGTTTCCCGAAACTTTCGAAGAAAGTTTTCTGTTTTGAACTAAAATATATAGTCTCGAATTTGTAAAAGTCTTCTCATATAATTGAAATGAAAATTCCATTAAAAGTTTCCTTTTCTATTGTTGTTGTTGAAGGATAACTAAATATCATGATATAGTAGGAAGTTGTACATGTTGTTTAATGTTGTTATAACAAGGATAATATTCACGTGGTGTATAGTTAAGGAACATATAATATTAAGTGAAACCATTTATTAATTATTCTTGATACGAAAAGTATCAGTTTTAGGTAAAATGCATTTTTTTTTTTAGAAATTATAATGAAATTTTCATTGTATTGTAGAAAGTTTAAACTGAATTAAATTATTCAATGTATAATGAAAGGATATTGAAGAAAGTTATAAAAATTTTATGACATATTTAGGAAAAAATGTTTGTCAAGTTTATTAGGAACCTCGCGATTTAAATCCTTCATTTGTAACATCATTTCTTAGATGGATCATGAATGTATTAAGTAGTTTAAAAGAATGTTCTCTTGAACTCCAGTTGGTACAAAGAAATAACTAAATATTTTATTAATTAATCTCTGCGAAGAGATAGGCTTTTTAGACACCAGTTATCAAGTCATTTTCGACATAGATAATTTCACTGGTAGACACTTTTATTCACCTACAACTCCACGGAAAGAATAGATTCTACTAGATGAAATTCAACTGTAATATAAACATTTGATGGAAAACTAATTGCCTGTATTATTATTCTTAGGTCTGTTAGGTTTATTTCCACGATACGTGATCTCTCGTCAAATAGTTTGGCGAGTCTTGTAAGTTAATTGAAATACATGCATATTTGTCTGGAAAAATTCATATTAGCATAATTTTATAAAAGCAAACTTCAAAATCAATTTTAAATATTTTCTTCTTACGAATAAATTTTCTTAGAAAATAGTTTCGTTTTTAAAAACAAACCTTCTAGAATTTCTTCTAAGGAATTTTTCCAATATTAGCTTTATTAACTTTTTATATGAAAATTTTATAACCGTATAGATTTTCATATAAATTCAAATTTTCTAGAAAAATAAATTGATTAAATTCAGTCAATGTTTGCATAAAAAAACTCTTCTAAAATTGCATAAAAAAAATTTAATTGAAATTAAAAATTTAAAAAAGAAAATGTACATATGAAAATTGGTTCATTATTTTCCTCAGGAGATTCAGAAAGTATGAAGCACTACATGGAAAGAAAAACCGTTCTCCTTTTTTCCAGTTTAAATGAGAAAAAGGAAGAATCTGGTACGTTATTACTGGTGCACAGATTTATCATCACCACTTTTAGGCAACAGTCTATCCCCAAAAGAAAAATCCAAAAAAAGCAATAAATTTGTCAAGAAATGTTCCTATTTATATAAGTTCATGTCTTTCAGTTCTTAATATCATGAATTTATGTGACATTTCAACGGCTTTGCGTTGTCATCGTTCAAATGAAAAACCAAACAAAAAAAAATTGTTAAACGAATTTTTGAAAACAAAAATTCCTATTTACCTTTAACAAATCCTGTCTATATGCTCGACTAGGATCACATACATATGTATATGGAGACTATAGAAATCTGCCTCCTTTTCCTATGGGAATGGTATATATTCGCCACCGAAATGTATAAAATAAAAATGCTAAGTCAACCTTTGGGTATAAAATGGGTAAAAACTATTAAAAAAATATAAATTCTCGGAAATGCATATACAGTCAAACCTACTAATTGGACCAGAGTTCACTGACCGGAAATTGTGATTCAACTAGCAGTGGTCTGGTTAAAATGTATGCCTAAATACCAATTTAATCAAATCTGCATAAATACCATATAACCATATAACCAATATTTATCAATTTTTTGAAACAAATTAATTTCTTTTTAATATAATATTGTATTATATACAGGACCTGCCTCTTCCTTTTTTAGAAGATCCAAGCTTTCGTGTTCTTGAACTTTAGATTAAATTTGAGCTACATAGAATAAGTACATAAACCTATTGTGGAGGCGATACGGTTACACAATTTGCTTTATGTAATTAATCTTTAGTACTATAGACCGATTGGATCAATTGATTTTGTTAGTCTGAATATATAGTGTCCCAATTTGCAGGTTTGACTGTATATAGAAGTCTAGAATGAAAAGTTTAGATATTTATTCGGATATGCCTATCGTTGGAATAGACGCCTTTTAGTATATTTATTTTTTTCTGTTTGAAGAGACCGTAGGGAATATCTATATGCTATTTTGTAACTAAATATTGTATACTTTTTCAGTTTACTTGAAACACGTTAAAATTGGAAACTCTAAAAAAAAACAACAAAATAACAAAATAGAGTTTACTCGTATTCATGTACATATGGTACTGCATTTATAATATCGAAAGAACTAAAGAACTTTATCATTGGATTTCCCCAAGAACACTTGAACTGAAATAGCAACGTCCAAATGAGATAAATCACAAAAACATTTGAAAATAACATAAACGAAGTATGTATGTTATTACCATTTTGTACCGGGAATTGTTAATAATGCCCATCAGGTATATATCCCGAAAGCTTTCTAGAACTAATTTATGTATATTAAAGCTTTATATATTGAATATTTTGTCCGTGACAAGAGGTAAACTTTAAAAAAGGACAATGATGAGTTTATTTTTGTTTTTTGTTTTTGTTTTTGAAGAAAAATTCAACAATATAAAGTTACTCTGATGTTAGATGAATCTTTAATTCGGTATCATATAAAATCACACGACATCACACTTTCTATATGGCTATAAAATGCATATGTGTTTACTTTTATAGTAAAAAAATCTAAGATATAATATAATAGATGCATAAAAAAAAAGTAAACAAAATACTCATCTAAATTACATATATCCTAGCTAGTTTGAAAGGGTATAACACCCTTTCAAACTACTGAATCAGTTTTCCATTCAATATTCTCATTTCATATACCCAACTCATCCTTTTCGATAAAAAGTGTTTCGAGTATAAAAGAAAGTAAAGAAAAAGCTTTATAAATGTATTTATGGCAAGTATTAAAGTGAATTTATTGCTTTTGTCCAGTATAAAATAGGTTCTATACAGTGCAGACAACACAAAACAGGGTAATGGGGTCAGGTGTAAAATCTATATAATATGGATAAAAATGGAAACATACTATATGAGGCACGTTTCATGATAAAAATGAATTGAAATCGTAAGCTACTGAACACCTCTAGAATGTCAGATAAAATTTACTACAATAAAACAAATAAAAAAGTATTTTGATATAAAAGTCGAAAAAGAATAAAACCGAAATTTCTTTTTATGGAAAACTTTTTTAAATGAGTTCTAACTGATGATTATTTTTTAAATTTATTACAGAATCAGTTAAGATAATAGTATTTTTTTTTTGTAAAAACATTAAATTGGTTTTATATAATTTAATTTACATATGAAAAATAAAATGAGTTTGGAGAAAAAGGGCCTGTGTTTTAACAATAAACCATTACGTAGGCATCCAATGAGATCACAAAATTCCAGAAAATTAAATACATACATTTATATGAACCTTTCGGATATAATATATTAGAATCAATTTCATTTTTGGGGAAATTTTGGTTATTTTATTAGGAATCGCATAACTTGAATCGTTCAAGAATTTTCTAAAATTCCATTTTAATAGGATTAAAATTTATGTGCTGATGTGATTATTTATTTCAATTAAACATTTGTTTTATTTGAAACTTTCTTATACTATACTAAGTGAGTACAGTGAAAGCTCTTTATGGGGCAACTTCGTTAATATCATAAATTGTAATTCCCTACGTATATTCTCTATGCAGAAACTACCTTTTTATTTGAATTGATTTCCCAAAAACGGATATCAACATTTTTACTTCCTTTTAAATTAAAGATTTTAAAGTGTTGAGTTTATCCCATAGACCTCTTCCAAAAGGTCACTTTAGTTAGATGGATTTCACATTATAATCGAAATCATTTAAATTTTATCTTTAAACTGGATCCATGTCCTAGATTCTAGGAGCTAGACTTGCAAATGTGCAAAATTTCTTCTGACAAAATCATCTACAACATTCTCATTGGTGTTGTCCTAAAGGCTTTCGATTGCCGGTTTCAATCTAACGAATTAGAAAATACTTGTTAAAAAAAATATGTCCAATATTATTAACATTTCCAGGACTTTTTTTTAAACTTCAAGAATTTTCCAACTAACTTATTCGTTTTGCTGGTTATCAATGGGAACAGCATTTTCCTATTTGAAATTTAACACTTGGAAAAGTATGTTTTTTATTTTTTATTTTCCATAAATCACTGTCAATTTGTTCAACCATGAAATATTGATTTTCTGTTCTTATATATTTCAAAAACGATAATAATATTTTGATAAGAGTTTTACGGTTGTTATTGCTGTTGTATCTTGATGGACATTTATATTTTCTATAAAAAAATTTGTTTTTGTTTTTCCTTTTATTGCTGTTTTTAACCTCCTTTAAAGAACATATGTAATATGTCTAACGTGTTTATAGAACCAAAAAATAACAATTTTCCACTATGAAATATTTTTCTAATTTCGATATGATATATTTTTATCCATATAAGAACAAATATTTTCTACACACTTGATGATATACTAAATATGATTCTGTCAACTTACGGAAATCCATTATAAAATGAAAAATTAATGATAAAAAAAAAAAGGAAAAGAATGTCAACAGATAAGAAAAAGACGTCAGGTAATTGAATTTTTTCTACTCTGGAAAATGTAGTACTATTTCTTGTTTTTTACGCATAGAAAAATAAAAGCATATTTTTAACTTGACTAGAAAAAAAAAACAGAAACATAGTTTGTAATATGATTTATAAGGAATGACTTTTGTGAAGGATTTTTTTGTACAGAATTTTTTTTTAAAAATGTATGAAAATAAGAAATTGTTCAGTACTTTACTATTGAGTATAGAATCCTTTTTATTCATAAAGAAATCCATTAAAGTCCTCCGGGAATTTCATGTTTAGATTTCTCTGGTATGTTTATATTTGTGTAATTCTGACTCTCACAGAGTAAAGTAATCCTTTGATCCAGATAATTTTGTTTGTTCTTTATTATAAAGTATATATACCTATATATATAATAGTAGTAAATACCTAAGGCGAAAGTATTGTATGAATACAGGATGCAGCAGAGATATGTGGCTCAGGTTACTATCAAAATCATAGTAATAATTATATTATAGAAATAATTACAAGATAAAAATAACTTTTTATATAATACGTTTTCAAATTTTCTGTTGTTCGGAAAATTTTGACAAAATCATAATTTTAATCAATATGTATTTTGTTTTGACAGAGCTTACTTTATAATGTAAAGAAAAGAAATTTTTTCCGAACTAACTTTCTATACAAAACAAAATTTACTGAAAATGAATTCAATTTTGCTTAAAGATGGTTAAAAGTATTATAAGAATGCATTGTCATCGTGTTCTGAGTTATTCTAAAAGTTTCAAATGTCTAGCTAGTCGGGAAGTTATTTAAAAATCGATTGAAAGATTTGTACTAGACAAACAAATAAACAAACAAGAAAGCGAACTAATAAAATAGTAGTAATGACGATTGTGCTTCAGAAAACCTGACTATTAAAAAAAAGTATTCATTACATTAAAAAATATCGCGACAATACTGACCCCAGCGATATAATGGTTAATATTGTAACATGGCATTGTAGTCTAATTTAAACATAAATGATAGCAAAAATCCAAAGGTTTGGCTATCGCTAAAGCGAAAGTTTAAAAGAAAACTACTAATATAAATTATACAAAATTATATTTTGTTAATCAAGTCGTCTTGAAAGTTATTGTTGGATTCGGATTTTCAACATTTGGCCTTCTAATCTATAGATGAGCGTAAATTTCCGACAGAAGGTTAAATGTTAAAAATAATGCTTTACACTTGATAATTTCTTTCCTGTCTCCTGTACATTTACTTACTTAAATGGAAATCTTTATTATTTTAATATTAACAGAAAACATGTAATAAGGAAAACAAAATTATACGATTACTCATTTGAAATTTGAATTTTATGATAAACTTACGGAATACTAAAATTAAACAATTTAATATAATATCCGGAAGGTAGTATAAAGTTTTCTTTCCGGTGTAAACATTTCAAAACAACAATAAATAAAAAAATCATAATTTAATTAAATAAACAAATTTTTATTACAAAATTTTCAAAAAATATTATTATTAATAAATGAAAATTTTTAAATATTACCATAGGTGGTTTACTTGAAATTGGTGATAATCCAGGAGGAATCGATGTGCCATGTCCTACGGGAATGTTTCGTTGTTCAGAGGGTAAATGTATACCATCGTTATGGGTGTGCAATTATCAAAAAGACTGTGAGAAAGGAGAGGATGAATATCAATCATGTCGTAAGTTTTAAAAATTCAAATAAAATAAACAAATATTGGAAATTTCTTAAATATAATTTTTGTTTTTTCCCCCTTATAGCACCTCCTGAATGTGAAACTGGACAAATAAGTTGTGGACAATATGTTTTTAATAAAACCTATTGTATACCTCCTCATTATAGATGTGATATGACCGTCGATTGTGTTGACGAATCTGATGAATTACAATGTAGTAAGTACAAAATGAAAATACTTTTTTTTTTAAGAATGTTTTCTAAGAAATTCAATTAAAAATCTTTAAAAATCGTTCAAACTTTTATATGAAACACTTTGAAAATAATAAATATATCAAATGCAGTTTTTCATGGAAATTCTTATTGTTATTGTTCTTATTAAAATTTCAAATTAAACAAAATCCTTTCAAATTTTCTTATAAATCATTCAAAAACAACAACAAACAAATATTATAATATTATGAAACAAGAATTTTTTAATAGAAATATTTGTAAGTTAAGAAGTTTTTCTTTGAAATTCACAAGAGTAAATAATTACTGTACAGAACAGTACCGGAATGAAAAAATATATCAAGATATTCTGAAAAAAAATTTTCAAATGTCTTTAAGAAAAGGAGTATTATAAAAATTTCTATGAAAATTCTGTCGTCTACAAGAAGTATTTATTTTGTGAAGATGATATTATTTATACGAAAACAGGATGTATTATAATAAGTTCCTTCTGAAGAGTTAGATATTTTGTTGTGAGAGGCATTGAAACGTACATATTTCAGGGTGAAGACTTTATATTGAAATATTTAATACTAACAAAATAATATTTCTACATAAATATTTCAGAAAATATATACAATATTTTTTAACAAAAAACTAGTTTGTATATGCAAATTTATCATTCAGAATCAATTCAATACAGTTGTTAAGAAAAACCTATATAATAGTAATTGTCTTGATTTTATGAAATATTCTGGATTAAAATTGAAGATACTACAATCATAATAAAATTGCTTGTTGTCCTAAATTTCTTGTTCATAACAAAATATAATTCAAAATATCTTATCAAATAGTTAGTAAAAGTTATATAGTAAAACTCAATAATAATCGTCTATCTTACTTACATTATATAGTTAGTTCGTATATGTTTTCTATAGATTTCCATATATTGGTCTATATAATATACCTACATATAGATTGTTACATATAAAGTGGGTGGAATCGGTGATTGCATTAACATATAGAGAGTAACGTAATTAGGATGACCATTTTTATGACTGCACCCGATTCATAAATTTTCCTCCTTTTATGGTTAACAGAACACAAATTGGCTAATTAAGCGAATAACTTTCCTGGCAACGAATTTGATTATGTAATGGTGCTTATATCGTACGACAAAATCTGAGACACTTAACTTTATGAAGATTAAAGTTCTATGTATAAATATCTTATATACGATTAGTACGTAGTAGAATGACTATATATATATATATATATTTTTATACTTAAAGGTATAACAATTTTGAATGGAAAACAGTTTCTATCTAGTTTTTCTATGTTTTATTATATTAAATTGTTTTATGTTAAAATAAAGTAAATTTCTACACTTTTTTTTCATGTACTTTGATGTTTAATTAGATTTATTATTTGACTATATAAAGTATTTTCAATATAATCAAATATAATTAGTAATAATAATTGAGTGATAAATTTATTTTTAATTAGATGGTATTATAGATTTTGTTTGATTACATTTTGTTATAGGTATTAATCTAAAGTCTTGTTTACATCTTACATTTATCCATCAAATTGAATTCTGTATTATTTCATATAAATTCTATTTTTATATAAAAGGTATTACATGGTTAAATTGGATAAATTGTAAAAGAGTTTACACTTCATTATCCGACAGAAATTTACCTAATCAATGTCAGATGTAAAGAAGGCCAAATATCTATAAATATTTATTCAATGAATATAATTTTTCTAAGAATTATTTTAAAAGCTTATTTAGAAAAAATAAATGAAAGTTTTTGGCCATCATATTTATGATTGAACATTATTTATTATTAGACTTTAATAGCGTTCGAAGAGTTGTTAATATACAATCAATACTTAAATACTGATGTTAGAAAATATACTGGAGATTACCTTTTTCTAGGATGTTAAATCTACATATCTCGCGTTTTAAAATATCGTAAAAATAAGCAAGAAAAAATCTTTTAAAACATTAATATCGGAAGTATAAATAATAAACGATCAAATCATATCTCGCTTTGAAAACCTTAACAAATACAATTTGTTCACTTATAATTTTACTTCCTCAAAAGCACATACTTTATCAATATTTTTCAAAAAATTTTCCATATATGTCTTTAGAAAATTCCAAATATTCAAGAATTACTTTGATCCTTTCTTTTTTCTTTATCAAAAGTAGAAATTATTTCAACCATTTTCATCACAATAACAACATATGTGTTTATATGGATTTATACCTTGAAATTTGAGTATCATTTTCTTCCTAATATCTTACGTTATTCTAGAATATAATTTTCTATAATATAATTATAATAAATATATTTTATTCTTACTATGTTAACCTTAAGGTATATATATATTTTAAATTTTCAAGAGATAACCTTTTACCACAAATAACACAATATCTTACAAACTATTCCAATGTAAATATTCGAAATAATATCCTAACAACATTTTCATTTTAGCATATATAAGATTTATATAAAATGTCACCCAAAATATGCTAATTTTAATTTTGTAGATATGTAAGATGTATTTCAAATATTTGTATTTAATTGTATGACAATAAACCAGAATAGATGTTTATTATAGCATGAAAATAATGATTATATTCAATTGAATAATATTTTTAATATAGCTCAATAAATTTTCATAAGAGTTTGTTTCAACAACTAGCAATAATGCAAGTTCTACAAGATCAATTGTTAGTCAATCAAAAATATGAATAATATTATAGGAAGAAAAGGGTTTTTTTTTTAATTTACGTAAAACTTGAATTGAGAGCAATTTTATTTCACACAAAATTTTTTACTTTTCATCCAAAGGACAACAAAATGGCCTGCCTTTTAGAATGTATGCGAAGGGAAAAATAAGTGCATAAAGTTGGGGTGCTATTTTGTCATTAAAGATAAAAATGAATTTGGTTTTAAGTCAAACGATTATTTAACTAAACTCACTTTGCAGCTTTTCATTTTTATGCCCTATGGTAGGTACTATCAGAGGCTATATTAGTTTTGTCACTCCATTTGTAACACATCAAAATAATCGTTGTAGAAAGGTTTTAAGGGTCGTTGTATCGGGAATCAAAAGTTATATCGATTTATGCATCAAAAACACGTTATCCGATTTTGATGAAATTTACAATGTGAGTTGCTTATTCCTTAACTTGGTTTGGTATTGCATTTGAGCAAAATCGATCTAGAGCGAGCAAAGTTATAAAGGAAACACCGGGGTGACCAGAAAGTTTTGTCGTTTTTTTGTTTATGGTTTTTCGGATTTAATTGGAAAATTTGTGAATTAATTTTGTTTAAATTATTTATATAGATTAAGTACATAAATAGACGATACCATTTTAAATTTCAGTCAAATCGGTCCAAGGATAGTGGAGAAAGAAATAATCCTAAGAGAAAATAACCCTTTTCATAAAGTTTTTTTGATGTACTTTAAAAACTGATACACCGATTTGAATAAAATTTACATATTAGACTTATGCTATCAGGATCTAGGTTACCTGCAAATTAGAAGACTTTTTAAAAGATGAGACAAAATTATGAAGAAAAAACCTTGAATCCACGATTTTCAGTTACTATATATTATTATGAATATTTTGCGAAAATTGTAAAGTTGAACATCTTTTAATTTGAAATTTTAAACTGAAAATTTTAATTATAATTCTAGAATCTGATACGAATAAAAAAAAATCATATACTTTTTGCGTGTTAATAATAGCCTCGAGTTAATTAAAAATTAATATTTTTTTTTAGTAATTATTTACAAAGAATAAATAATATAAATGTCAAGAACATTATTTTCTTCTAGACTTTTTTTTATGATAATATATTTTTTTTAAAAAATCGATTACATGGATTAAAACGCAAAAACTTCAGTTTTATTCTTAGGTTAAAAACCCACATAAATTCATGTCTTACACGAAATATTTATAGATCAATATTCTTTATTGATTAGATGAATAATGGACACAGTAATACACTATAAAATAAATATCATGAAATAAATAATTATTGGTGTTCATCGATACAAACCAAAACTATAGGTTCTTAAAGAATTAACCGAGTGTCCGCTATTAGAAGGGAATTACTATTGTAATTAGACTTAATTACAAAGATTAGTTTTAGTTTTAAAGTCCACGCGATTAATATATGCATGAATGTGAATTCCATTGTTATACAAAAAAGAATACATTAATTATATGAAAACAAACGAGCATAAACATATTTATTGTAACATGAATTATTGATGAACATTTTTTTATTTTTAAAGTCGAAGAATATGCTGAGGTGTACTCATATGAATTTCTCATATACAAAAATTACTCAGAAATCTGGGACATTAAATTCATATTCTTGATACAAATATTACAAAATGATTGATAATTTTCCGCCTAATAGAATTTTTGAATTATGATGATATAGGCTTTTATACTATATGGGACTGATGGACAAAGAGAAACAAGTAGTAAATAATTCTTCCGCTTCCGTAAATTTAATTTGATTGAAATACATACTCGTAATATGATAAATAAAGAGTTTTTAAAGAATTTGTCACTAATTTTATTAGTCTTTCTATGGAAAAACATATTTCGGCCATATGATGTGATTAAAGTAAATTGGTTTATTGAACAAGGGTCGAATCGAATCCATGCAAATCTTTGTTTCTGTTGAAAACTTTCCCGAATATATTTAATAAGTTGATTATAGTATTTTACATTTGAATGAGTTAAAATAAGGTCGAAGTCTAGCTGATTTAATTTTGATGGTATAAAAAGAAAAGAAAATTTTGAGAAATTATTTTAAAAGAAAATGATTTTTTTTTTATAGGAAAAATATCATGGAATACAAATAATTTACTTTTCTGTTTAATTTTCTAATAGCATATAGAAAATGTCAACCGACGGATGTATTTTGTAATGCTGCTGGTGATTCTATAACACCAACTGGAGGACGAACATCAGGTCCATGTGTACCAAAAGAAAAACGCTGTGATGGATATTTTGATTGTAGAAGTGAAAAAGATGAAGAAGGATGTAGCGGTGTATCCTGTCGACTGGATCAGTTTCGTTGTGCGAATGGTGAAAAATGTATAGATGCTGCACAAAAATGTAATCATAAAGATGATTGCGGTGATAATTCCGATGAAGAAGGATGCAGTAAGTATTTACTAAAATCAAATCATAATAATTTATTTTAAAATTATTTTTATTATTTTGTAAAAGATTTTCCACCATGTCATAATGGACAATTTCGTTGTGCAAATGCTAGATGTATTCCAGCGAATTTCTATTGTGATGGTTATCATGATTGTGCCGATGAAAGTGATGAAGCCAATTGTACAGCAATTGCATGTTTAGATAATAAATTTTTATGCCCACGTGGTGGTCCAAATGGTACTCCAAAATGTATAGCCAGAACTCAATTATGTGATGGAAAAAATGATTGTGAAGATGGAAGTGATGAAGAGACAGCTTGTTGTAAGTTAATTTTTTTGTTATTATTTACCATATATTATGATATGATGATGATCATGAACCAAATAGATCAAATAACATTTATTACTCGCATTTATTTAATTATACGTTTTTTTTTTTAATAGCAACCGAATTATGCCCAACATTAAATTGTGATCATAAATGTGGTTCATCATTAACTGGTGGCGTGTGTTATTGTCCGGCAGGTCGTTCATTGGCAAGCGACAATAGAACTTGTGTTGATCTAGATGAATGTAATGAATGGGGTCATTGTGATCAATTATGTACGAATTCAGATGGTTCATATAGTTGTGCGTGTGCCAATGGATATACGTTATCAGATCGATCACATTGTGTTGCCGAAAATGCAGCTAGCCTTGAACTGATATTTGCCCATGATAAAGCTATTGTCCGAATGTCTGCGCACGGTCAAGATGCGAGAAGTATAGCGAATGCAACTGGGGCTAGTGGTATTGCATATCATCATTTCAAAAATCTATTGTTTTGGTCTGATACGAAAACAAGGAAAGTTCAGTCACAATCGCTTGACGAATTTGGTAGCACAATTAATACTGCTGATTTAACATTACCGGGAACTTGGGCACCAGTTGCATTGGCTGTTGATTGGATTGGTGATAAACTTTATGTTGCAGATTTTGTTGGACAAAAGGTCGATGTTTTCGAATTGAGTGGAAGATGGCATGCCGTTGTTTTGGGTTCAAATTTAACTAGTCCAGCTGATCTTGCCTTAGACCCAACTTCCGGGTTAATGTTTGTTGCTGATGGTGGTCACGTTCTTCGGGCACATATGGATGGTACTCATGCTCGTTCAATTGTATCAGAAGCTGCATATAAAGCATCTGGTGTTGCTGTTGATGTGATCGCTAAAAGAGTTTTCTGGTGTGATTCACTTTTGGATTATATTGAAACTGTCGATTATGATGGAAATCATCGATTTATGGTATTACGTGGTCAACAAGTTCCAAGTCCATCAAGATTGGCGCTATTTGAAAATAGAATATTTTGGACTGATGCCACAAAACAAGGTATCATGTCTGTAGATAAATTTGAAGGCCCACCATCGATCCAGGCAATTTATAAAGCGAAAGATATTCGCGAACCGAAAGGTATTGTTGCAGTTCATGCCCTTAGTCAACCGAAGGTATCAAGTCCTTGTGGTAATAATAATGGTGGCTGTTCTCAACTTTGCATTGTGACCGCCGTTATAGGAGCTCCAACTGGATTAGGATTTAGATGTGCTTGTCACACTGGTTGGCAATTGGCAAGTGATTTAAGAAATTGTCATTTAGTTCAACAATTCTTAATGTATTCACAACAACGTTTTATCAAAGGAAAAGTTTTGGATCCAGTCATTGAAGGGTTCAGTGATGCTATTTTACCTGTAGTTTCTCGACGAGCACGATTTGTTGGTCTCGACTTTGATGCGCGTGATGAACACATTTATTATTCCGATGTTTTACAAGATGTAATCTATAGAGTACATAGAAATGGTACTGGCCGTGAAATTGTTTTGGCATCACAAAATGAAGGTGTTGAAGGACTTGCAGTTGATTGGGCATCGAAAAATTTATATTATATTGATAGTCGAAAAGGAACTTTAAATGTTTTATCAACACGAAATATTACATATCGTAGAACTTTATTGAAAAATTTAAAGAGACCTAGAGCAATTGTTGTTCATCCGAATCGTGGTTATATTTATTTCTCAGAATGGGATCGTCCAGCAAATATTACTCGTGCGAATACCGATGGTACTGATCTATTAGTATTTAAGAATGTTACACTTGGATGGCCAAATGGTCTTTCAATTGATTTCAAAGCAGATCGAGTTTATTGGTGTGATGCTTTATTAGATCATGTCCAGCATGCCAATTTAGATGGAACTGATATTAAAACAGTTAATTCAAGATTAGTACGGCATCCATTCTCTATAGTTATTCATGAAGATTGGATGTATATAACAGACTGGAGATTAGATGCTATCATACGTCTTCATAAATTGACTGGAGAACAAGAAGAAATGATGGTTAGAGAGCCACAAACGAATCGTTTGTATGGTGTTAAAGTGTACAGTCGTAATGTTCAGGATATCGTTCCAACACAACCATGTTCAATTAATAATGGTGGTTGTGAAAAAATTTGCTTTGCTATACCGAAAAATGAAACTTACGGATTACATGTGAAATGTTCGTGCCCATATGGAGAACGTTTAGCAGACGATGAAAGAAGTTGTATGCTTGATCCAAATGCTGAACCACCAGTACAACCATGTCCTAACTCATGGGATTTCACTTGTAATAATCAAAGATGTATTCCAAAATCTTGGTTATGTGATGGAGATGATGATTGTTTAGATAATAGTGATGAGGAACAAAATTGTACAAGTAAGTATTAAGAATTTCGAATATTTTTTTCTTGATAATTTCAATTTTAAATTTTTCATTACAGAGCCAACATGTGGATCTAATGAATTCCAATGTAAATCTGGTCGGTGTATACCTCTGAACTTCCGTTGTGATCAGGAGAATGATTGTGGTGATAATTCGGATGAATTTGAATGTGGAAATATAACATGTGGTACAGCTCAATTTGCATGCGCCAATGGTCGATGTATTCCGAATATGTGGAAATGTGATAGTGAAAATGATTGTGGTGATGGTTCGGATGAAGGTGATTTTTGTGCAGAAAAAACTTGTGCTTATTTCCAATTTACATGTCCACGTACTGGTCATTGTATTCCACAAAGTTGGGTGTGCGATGGTGATGATGATTGTTTTGATAAGCAAGATGAAAAAGATTGTCCGCCGATAACATGTCTTGCGAATCAATTCAAATGTGCTGACCTAAGACAGTGTGTTGAAGAATCTTATAAATGCGACGGTATACCAGATTGTAATGATGGCAGTGATGAACTTGGTTGTCCTTCAATGGGACCAAATCAATGTAATTTAGAAAAACATTTCAGATGTAAATCTTCTGGTTTTTGTATTCCAATTGCATGGCACTGTGATGGTTCAAATGATTGTAATGATCATTCTGATGAAGAGGAATGCGGACAGATTTCATGTGCACCCAACTTCTATAAATGTAATAATTCAAATTGTGTATTTAAAGCATATATATGTGACGGCAAAGATGATTGCGGAGATGGTTCAGATGAAAGTTCAGAACATGCATGTGTACCGCCTCCATTCCGTTGTCCACATGGTCAATGGAAATGCCCAAGTGTATCCGATTATTGCATTAATATGACATCCGTATGTGATAATCAACCTGACTGTCCAATGGGATTAGATGAGGGAGTTGGTTGTGATTTAGCCGAATGTGACCATCAAACTGGTTTATGCTCAAGTGGTTGTCAGAAAACACCTCAAGGTGCAATGTGTATTTGTCCACCCGGATCTGAATTAGGTGAAGACGGTTATACATGTGAAGATTTAGATGAATGCAATCCTCCAGGCCTATGTTCACAATCCTGTACAAATACAAAGGGTTCATACTTCTGTTCATGTACGGATGGTTATATTTTAGAACCAAATAAACATTCATGTAAAGCAGTAAATCATTCCGTAGCATTTTTAATTATATCAAACCGTCATTCGATTTTGGTTGCTGATTTGAAAGAACAAGGATTAGAACGTGTACCGATTATTGTTGAAAATGTTGTTGCGACTGCATCTAATATGCATACAGGAACAATATTCTGGAGTGATATGAAATTGAAAAAAATTTCCCGATTAGATCGTGGAATGGAACCACAAGAGATTATAACAACTGGTTTAGATCTTGTTGAAGGATTAGCTTATGATTGGGTTGGAAAAAATCTATATTGGTTAGATAGTAAACTGAATACAATTGAGGTATGCACTGAAAGTGGAGAAAATCGAATGGTAATGGTTAGAGAAAATATCACTCAACCACGTGGTATGTGTTTGGATCCGAGCCCGAATGCTCGATTTATTTTCTGGACTGATTGGGGTGAGAATCCTCGAATTGAAAGAATTGGTATGGATGGAACAATGCGTGAAACAATTATAAATACAAAAATCTATTGGCCAAATGGATTAACTTTAGATGTTGCAACACAAAGAGTTTATTTTGCTGATTCAAAACTTGATTTTATTGATTTCTGTTATTACAATGGAACTGGACGACAACAAGTTTTAGCTGCCAGTCATTACTTATTACATCCTCATTCATTATCACTCTTTGAGGATACACTTTATTGGACCGATCGTCAATTGAATCGTGTATTATCAGCTCATAAATTTAAAGGAACAAATCAAACTGTTGTATCACATTTAATAAGTCAACCATTATCAATTCATGTACATCATCCATCTTTGCAGCCAATGTATGATAATCCATGTGATAAAGCAACTTGTCAACATATATGTTTATTAAGTCCAAGTAGTACTAATGGATTTTCATGTAAATGTAAACCAGGTTATCGACTTGTTTCAAATAATCAATGTGTCGAAGAGGAAAATGCCTATTTGATGGTTGTTAAAGGTAATCAAATTGTTGATGTTCCTTTGACTGGAGGAAATGCGCGAGCTGGCTCTTTAACACCAGTTATTGGAATCGATAGTAATACGGGGTTAGATTTTGATCGGAAAGGAGAAACACTCTATTGGGTACAAGGTAGAGAGGATGATGATGAAAACTGTACTATCTTTACAACACCATATGGAGGTGGTAATAAAACACAATTCTTTGGTCCAGATACTGGTATTGTTGGAGCACCTTTTACTATTGCCTTTGATTGGTTAGGAAGAAATTTGTATATTGGAAATCGTATAGCAAGTAATATTGAAGTTGTTCGTGTTGATGGCAAAATAAAATATCGGAAAATTATTCTATCAAATGATGGAAATAAAACATCTGTATCTAAACCGAAAGCATTGGCTCTAGATCCGACTGAAGGCAAACTATTTTGGATTGACGATGGAGGTTTTGGGGTTCCAACAAAAATTGGTCGAATTGATATGGCTGGATTTAATCCAATGATTTTAAAACTTGATATTGATAGACCAGAATCTTTGGTAATTGATTCTGATAAGAAAAAAGTTTACTACAGTACACAACATCCAGCAACAATATGTGTAATGGGATATAATGGTGAAGATTATAAAGTACTTATGGATGAGAAAAATGATATTGCACGTCCAAAAAGTTTAGGAATTTTAGATTCTCGCCTTTATTATCTTGATCCAGTTTTTGAGAAAATTGTTCGAGTAGATTTGCCAAATGGTGATAATCCTAAATCAATTTTAGATAATGAACCTGATCTAAAGAGTATGACAATATATAAAAAACGTTTGATGCCACAGCATCCTTGCCATATTAACAATGGAGGATGTGAACATCTTTGCTTGCCAAATGATGGAACATCACGAATTTGTGCATGTGGAATGGGACACAGAAAAGAAAATGATATCAATTGCTTACCATATAAAACATTTGCAGTAGTATCTCAGTTGGATGTAACAAGAGGTTACAGTTTATCAGATAGTTCAGAAGCAATGGTTCCAATTTCTGGAAGTGGTCATCATATTTTACATGTTGATGTTGTTTTCCGTGATCAATGGATTTACTGGGCCGAATATAATCGTGGGCAATGGAATGGAATATTTAGAATACGTCCGAATGGAACTGAAATGGAACATATTATTAAAGATGGTATTGGCAGTAATGGTATTCGTGGTTTAACTATTGATTGGGTCGCTGGAAATTTATATTTCACAAATGTATTTCCACATGAAAATTATGTTGAAGTTTGCTGGTTAGATGGTACTAACCGAAAAGTATTGGTGAAGACAACAAGCGACGCACCACGTGAATTAGCTGTAAATCCTATTAAAAAATTATTATATTGGATTGATTATGGGCAATATCCAAGAATTGGTAAAGCTTTCCTTGACGGTTCTAATTGGACACCAGTAGTTACATCAGGTATCTCGAATCCAAAAGATTTAACCGTGGATATGTTAACACATGATGTGTATTGGGTTGATGCTAAATTAGATATGATTCAGAAAATTTCATATTCAGGTGGAAATCGTCAAGTTATCCGTCGTAATCTTCCAAATCCAATGGGTATTGCTGTATATTTGGGTGATGTTTATTGGGTAGATCGAAATTTGATGACCGTTTTTAAAGCTTCAAAATTACCTGGCAATAATTCCCTTCCTGAACGTGTACGAACTAATTTGCCAAAATTACGGGATATTGCAATTTATGATATTAATAATCAACCACCAGATGAAAGTAATTCGTGTGCTCGCCTTGGAAATGGAGGATGTGATCAGCTTTGTTTTAGTTTCCCACCCGATGTTAGTTCAAATCCAATAACACATTTAAATTTCAAATGTGATTGTGCTACTGGAAAATTAAGTCCCGATGGTAGGACATGTAAAGCTGAAGAAGAATATTTAGTATTTTCGACTCGTACAGAAATTCGTGCTGTTAATTTAGATTCGCGGTCAACACATGTTCCATTCAGTCCTGTAGTTAACTTGACAAATGTTGTAGGACTTGATTTCGATTATGCCGATAACAAATTGCTTTTCACTCAAATTCGTCCATGGGCCAAAATTGCATGGACAAAAGCTGATAATCCATCAACGAATGATATTACAACAGTACTAAGTAGAAATATTAATCCCGAAGGCATTGCATATGATTGGACACAAAATAAAATATATTGGACAGATAGTTCAAATAATTCAATATATGCTATGAATTTGGATGGAACCGAACTTGTTATGATTGCCAGAGTCGAAAGACCACGAGCCATTGTCTTAGATCCATGTAATGGTACACTTTTCTTTACGGACTGGGGTCGTTTCGGAACATCTGGTAAAATATTTAAAACAACAATGGCAGGTTCACTGAAAAAATCGATTATTGATAAGGATTTATCGCAGCCAAGCGGTTTAGCAATTGACTATGAAGATCGAATGTTATATTGGACTGATGCTGTACGAGAAAAAATTGAAAGATCTCAACTCGATGGAAAAGGCCGTGAAGTACTTGTTTCAGCTACAATTTATCCATTCGCTATATCAGTTTATAAAAACTACATTTACTGGACTGATCTTCAATTGCGTGGTGTTTATCGGGCTGAAAAATATACTGGAGCTAATATGATTGAAATGGTTAAACGTTTAGAAGATTCGCCACGAGATATTCGAGTTTATAGTGCTGAAAGGCAAAAATGTAAAGTAAATCCATGTCTGCAGAACAATGGAGGTTGTGCACAAAGTTGTCATCCCGGTCCTAATGGTAAAGCTGAGTGCAAATGCGATGACAGTTTCAAAGTGGTAAATGAAGGGCGTATGTGTGCACCACGAAATCATACATGTGAATCGAGTAAATTCTATTGTCAAAATGGTAAATGCATTTCTCGGATGTGGGCTTGTGATGGTGAAAATGATTGTGGTGATAACTCTGATGAAGATGTTAACTATTGTTCTTTCCATTCATGTTCACCAAATGAATTCAGATGTAATAACGGACGTTGTATATTTAAATCATGGAAATGTGATCATGAGAACGATTGTAAAGATGGTTCCGACGAACTTGGATGTACATATCCACCATGTGTAGATGGTGAATTCACATGTGGAAATGGCCGTTGTATACCAATGGCACAAGTATGTAATGGTGTAAATGATTGTAAAGATAATGCAACATCAGATGAAACTCATGAACGTTGTCCAACGAATACAACTTGTCCACCGAATCATTTGAAATGTGAAAAAACGAACATTTGCGTTGAACCGTATTGGCTTTGCGATGGTGATAATGATTGTGGTGATAATTCTGATGAGGATCCACTACATTGTGGTCAACGAACTTGCCCGCAAAATAGTTTCAGATGTTCAAATCACAGATGTATTCCGGCAACTTGGTATTGTGATGGTGATGATGATTGCGGTGATGGAGCTGATGAACCGCCAGAATATTGTAAATCTGAAGGACGAACATGTTTCGGAGATTTGTTCACTTGTGATAATGGAAATTGTATTCCAAGAATTTATATATGCGATGGTGATAATGATTGTTTGGATAATAGTGATGAAGACAATCGACACCAATGCAGTAAGTATTTTTTTTTTGTTGTCTTCTAATAGTGAACCATTTAAAATATAATTAAAATAATTTTAGATGATCGGAAATGTGATGAAGAAACTGAATTTACATGTGAAGAGAATAAATCATGGGGACGTTCACAATGTATCCCGAAGAAATGGATTTGTGATGGTGATCCAGATTGTGTTGATGGTGCTGATGAAAATATAACATTACATAATTGTCCAACACCTCAACCATGTGGTGAAGACATGTTTACATGCGAGAATGGACGTTGCATCAATAAAGTATATATTTCTCCATACTCGCAATATAATTTGTTACTAATTTTTTTTTTCGTTTCTTTTTAGGGATGGATTTGTGATCATGACAACGATTGTGGTGATGGTACTGATGAAGGAAAATTCTGTAATGCTCAATATAAAACATGTTCGCCACTAGAGTTCACATGCCAAAACTTCAAATGTATTCGCAGTCAATATCGCTGCGATGGTGAAGATGATTGCGGAGATCATTCGGACGAAGTGGATTGTAAAAAAGAGAACGTAACATGTCCTGCTGGAGAATTCACATGTACAAATGGCCAATGTATCGATTATCACTTGGTATGTAATAAGGTTTCGGATTGTTCTGATGATTCCGATGAACCATTACATTGTAATGTTGACGAATGCGCTAAAACTGAAATTCATCAATGCGGACATAAATGTGTTGATACTTTAACAAGTTATTATTGTGACTGTAATCAAGGATATAAGTAATTAAAATTATAATTAATTTAAATATGTCACAAAATCTATATATTCTGTTTCCTTGCTTCTTTTTAGATTACTTTCGGATGGCAAAGCTTGTGCTGATATCGATGAATGTCTCGAAACACCTGGTGTATGCTCTCAACATTGTTCAAATACACCTGGAAGTTTCTATTGTAAATGTGATGAAAGATATTATGAACGACAAAATGATGAGCATACGTGCAAACGAAAGGATCGAACAGAACCTTGGTTAATTTTTACAAATAAATACTATGTACGTAATATGTCTGTTGATGGTCATCAGTATAATTTAATGCATCAAGATTTATTGAATGTGGTTGCATTAGATTTTGATACTAGAGAGGAATATATGTACTTCTGTGATGTAACAGCAAAAACTATTTACCGATCGAAATATAGCGAAAATCAAGAGAAATATGAACGTGAACCGATCATTCGACATGATTCTCATGGTCTTGAAGGTATTTCAATTGATTGGGTTGCCAGGAAATTATATTGGCTCGATCGACATTCGAAGAATTTAGACGTATCCGAATTAGATGGAACCAAACGAAAGACATTACGTAGTGGTGTTGTTGATCCTCGTGCAATTGCCGTTCATCCAGGTATTGGATATCTTTATTTCACGTCATGGCATTTACAAGCGTATATTGCAAAAATGGGAATGGATGGTTCGAATTTTACACGTATTCTAACATGGGAAAATGATATTGCCTGGCCAAATGCCTTAACTATTGACTTTTTTACTGATCGCATTTATTTTGCTGATGCCCATTTAGATTATATTGCTTTTACCGATCTCGAAGGACATCACCGGCATATTGTTCTATCGGGAGTTAAAGTGCCTCATGTATTTGCTTTATCATTATTTGATGATTATTTATATTGGACTGATTGGAACATGAAAGCCATTATGCGTGCCAATAAATTTACTGGTAATGATTTTAAAGTCTTACGAAATACAACACACCGTCCATATGATATTCATATAAATCATCCGTTAAGACAATTACCATATACAAATCCATGTGGTGAAAATAATGGTGGATGTTCACATTTGTGCCTATTATCACCACCTCCAGAATCGACATACCTAAATATTGAAGGTTATATCGAGGAGGGGGCTCCTAGTTATAAGTGTGCATGCCCAAATCAATTCTTTTTGGCACGCGATACAAAAACATGTTTTGCAAATTGTACAACTGGACAACATCGTTGTGGTGGTGATGATGAAAAATGTATACCATGGTTCTGGAGATGCGATGGTGAAAAAGATTGTCGTGACGGTTCCGATGAACCGTCTACATGTCCAGCAAGACATTGTCGTGCCGGCACATTCCAATGTGGCAATACAAATTGTACACCGTCGGCAACTATTTGTGATGGAACTGATGATTGTGGTGACGGAACTGATGAGCAGAATTGTGAGTTACCATGTCCAGAATCTGATTTCAAATGTAAATCTAGTGGAAAATGTATATTGGAAAGTTGGCGTTGTGATGGTGATGCTGATTGTAAGGATGGAAGTGATGAAGATACAGCTGTGTGTCGTAAGTTGCAAAAGCAATATTTCTTTGAATTTATTTTTTTTATTTATCCGTTGTACTTTCAGATAATAGAGTTTGTGATCCGGAAACTGAATTCACTTGTAAAAATGCTAGATGCATTCCGAAATTGTGGATGTGTGACTTTGATAATGATTGTGGTGATGATTCCGATGAACCAGCTTATATGTGCCGACAGAAAAATTGTACAACTGGTTGGCAACGTTGTCCAGGCCAATCAAATTATAGATGTATACCAAAATGGCTGTTCTGCGATGGCAAAGATGATTGCCGTGATAATAGTGATGAATTACCTGAAAATTGCCCACAATGTTCTTCCGATACAGATTTCAAATGCGGAAATAATAGATGTATTCCAAAGTAAGTGATTAATTCGCGGCAAAGGGAAAGGAATTGAAAGATTTTACTTATATTATTTTATTTTTATTTTAGACAATGGATGTGCGACTTTGCTGATGATTGTGGTGATGGAACAGATGAACTTGAAGCCCAATGCAAAGGAAAATACCGGGAATGTTCAGAATCAGAATTCCGTTGCGGTAATGGAAAATGTATATCATCAAGATGGCGATGTGATCATGAAGACGATTGCGGTGATAACACTGATGAGCTTAATTGTGAAGGATACCAATGTAAAAATGGAACATTCCAATGTGCATCTGGTCATTGTATAGCTGCATATTTCCGTTGTGATGGTGATCGCGATTGCCGTGATATGTCCGATGAAATTGATTGCCCCGCAAGATACCCTGGTGGAAGATATTGTCCAGAATCCCGGCATCAATGTGATAACAATTTATGTGTATCACAATCAGATCTTTGCGATGGTACCGATGATTGCGGTGATAACTCTGATGAAGCTGCATCCGTTTGTTCTAACTTTAACTGTGATACTTTAAGGAGATTCCAATGTGCTAACCATCGATGCGTTGCACGATATCAAATTTGTGATGGTGTTGATAATTGTGGGGATGGTTCTGATGAGAATAATATGACGTTATGCGCAACGAAACAAAAACCATGTGATGCTTATACACAATTCCAATGTGCTAACAAGAACTGTATCGAAAGAAACCAAATATGTGATTTCGCTGATGATTGTGGTGATGGATCAGATGAATTGGGATGTCATCATTCTAGCACTTGTTCGGATTTGACACGTGGTGGCTGCGAACAAGCTTGTATGAATTTAACTGCTGGTGGTTACATTTGTACATGTAGTTCTGGCTATATTATATCTCCGGAAAATCGAAAACATTGTAAGGATATTGATGAATGTGCTCTTAGAAGTCATACGTGTAGTCATCAATGTATGAATTTGAATGGAACATACGAATGTTCATGTAGACCTGGCTTTAGATTGTCAGATGGTATGTCTGGTGAATGTAAAGCTGAACAATCAAATGTGGTATTAATATTTGCTAATGGCCCAGAAATCCGTGGATTAAATTTAAGACAATCTGAAGAATTTGATGTAATTGCTGCCGAAAAACGTATTGAAGCGCTGGATTATAATCCGGAATCACAAATAGTATTTTGGGCGGATAGTTATGATAAAACAATAAAACGATCGTATATGGTAAATGCACAAGATGGACAAGCGAAAATTGGATTTGCACAAGATTTGAATATGAAGGGTAGTTCAAAACCAACTGCGGTAGCAGTAGATTGGGTTGCAGATAATCTTTATTGGACAGAAACGGATCGAACTGGTTCAAAACCGCGTGGTCGTGTTATGGTAGCTAAAACAGATGGTCGATATAGAAGAGCT
Organism: Xylophagus ater; assembly: GCA_963422695.1. Classification (NCBI taxonomy): domain Eukaryota; kingdom Metazoa; phylum Arthropoda; class Insecta; order Diptera; family Xylophagidae; genus Xylophagus; species Xylophagus ater. Next base: position 10,180,956 of record OY730478.1, read on the forward strand.
GTTGTAAGTGCAGGATTAGAACTGCCAACATCTGTTGCTGTTGATCCTCAATTTGGACGAATGTTTTGGGCGGATGCTGGTTCAGCACCGAAAATTGAAGTATCATGGATGGATGGTTCAAAACGTCGACCATTAATAACTGAAGCTATACGACATCCCGCCGGATTGGCTATTGATTATTCACAAGATCATACAATATATTGGGTTGATACTAAATTAAATACAATTGAATCAATGAGACCGGATGGATCACGTAGAAATACAATAATTAAAGGTGAACAATTACGACATCCAATCTCTTTGGATGTATTCGAATCGAATTTATATTGGGTAACACGTGATACTGGAGAATTAGTACGACAAGATAAATTTGGACGTGGTGTACAAGTTGTTGTTCAACGTAATCTTTTGAATCCGTCCGGAATTAAAATTTATCATGAATTACGTTATAATACATCATTAAAGAATCCATGCTATAACAGTGTCTGTTCACATTTATGTTTACTTGTGCCCGGTGGTCGAAGATGTGCTTGTCCAGATAATTCTGGACCGCCGCAATCGCATCGTGCTACCGCTGATATTGTATGTGATGCTGCAGCTGAACGTCCAAGACCGTCTCCAAGAATTTGTCCATGTCAAAATGGTGGAATTTGTGTTGAGAATGAAAATGGAAATTTAGTTTGTGAATGTTTAGATGAATTCAATGGAGACCGCTGTGAGCGTTCATTGAGTCATACTTTTGGACCAAGTGAAAGTAATATAGCTGCTGTTGTTGTTCCTATTATGGTTATTTTAATAGTATTATTAGCTGCTGGTGGTGTTTGGTATGTCATCCGGAAGAGACCATTGTAAGTATTGTTTTTTTTTTTCAGTAAGAATTTTTCATGTTTTATATTAAAATTTGTTTGATTAGTGGCAAAATGGCAAGATTAAGTTCATTAACTTCATCACAAAGTGTAACGTTCCGTCATGGTACAAATGTTGAATTTAATGCACCAGGTTTTCCTGGTGGAGTTCCACCACCTGGACCAAATGATCCGGTACCACCACCAATAGAAGGATATAATCTTCAGGCTGTAAATAGTAATAAACAACGTGATTTTGCGAATCCAATGTATGATGCCGTACAATCGGGTACAACAACAGATCCAAGTTTAGGAAATGGTTCTGGTAAGAAAAAAGAAATTTATTTTTTTTCTTCTAATCAATAATATTCAATCATTTAATTTCAGGAATATATGAGGTACCTTCAGATGTTTCGGCAAAATCAAAACCAGTTCAATCTGTTGGGCCATTTACTGAACCAGTTTCAGCTATTTTAGCACCAAGCAGTATAACACATAAATCATCACCACAATTACAATTACGCACAAGAGAATTAGATCCATCGGTCGATACTGGAAAGGATACACAGCATCTCGTCGAGGAGGACAAGTCTGAATGCTGATATTAATTGATTTGTTTTATTTTTTATTTTTATTTTTTTAATAAATATATAATTATTATTTTGAATAATGTTTATTGTTTTTATTTTATTTTTATTATTTTTGTCGAATTATTATACGTATTAATTAAAAGAAATAATTATCTAAATTATACAGAAAAAAATGTTTTTAAGTATACTATTTTTTAATGTTTCTTTTCTTCCTTTTTTTTGTGTAAAGTAATATTAGTGTGTCATTAAAAATCAATTAAATTCATTAATATTCGTCCAACTATTTCCAAAACATTAATAATTCGGCACAAAATTGTTAAATTTTTTTGTTAATAAATAAATTTTGTTAACATTTAATAATAAATTTAAATAAAGAAGATGGATGAAAAAAAAATTGCAATTAAATAAATAAAATAAAAACACAGAGATTTTAAAAAACCATTCCAAGTTGTTAGTTATTGTTTAAAAGCAATATTCTTTTTATGTGAGATAAAATTAATTATTATATTTCTTATTTTTACATTATTACAAAAAAAAAAAATTTAAAGCAATAATTAGATATTATTTAACAATTTAAGAAGGATTTTATAACACAACACAATAAATTAAAATGAAATTTATATCAATTTATTCGAGCAAAGCTCATTTTATTTTTAATTTTTTTTTTTTATATTTATTTAAAGAGAAAAAAAGCAAAACTAAACTAAAAAAGCAAGAAATATTAAAATAAAAACTAAAATCAAATATCCTAAAAAAGAAATAAACTAAAAAACAAGACACATTTTACTAAAACAGAAAGAAAAAAACAAACAAAACATATACAAAAGACATTTCTTAGTTAATTTAAGTAAGTCCTTTTTAAAAAAAAAACCCTAAATTAAATTGACTAAAAAGAAAAAACAGCATTAAAAATAATTTAAAGTAAAAATTTTACTTGTTTTTAAGAATGAAAAAAAAATACTAAAAATGTTTTTATATAGGAAAATATTTAATTTTAGTGAAAAATACTTGTAATTATTATTAAAAATATAAAAAAGAAAATATATATTATGTAAAAAAAAAGAATTATGAAATAAATGAAAAAAAAAGATTTAAAAAAATATATTTTTATATTCAAACGCGGGCCATTTTAAATAAAAAAAAAAATAACGATAAAAAATTGAAAAAAAAACATGAAATTTATTATAAATTAATATTTAAAACTTTTATGTAAAGAAATTGTATAAAAAAAATAAAAACACGAAAGAAAAACACTCGATATTTAACAATAATTTTGAATAAAAAAGAAAAATATTTAAAAAAATTTTTTTGTATTTTTTATTTTTTTATTTAATGAAAATAGAAATTTAAACAAAATTTGATTTGGAAGATTTTTAATATTTAAATTTTCGTTTTATTTAGTTTAAAAAGAAAAAAGAAAATGGTTTTTAATAATTTGTTTCTAATTTTTCTTTCTATCTTTTTTCTAGCTCCTCTGAGCTTTTTTTTTAAAACTAAATAAATTTTTGAAAAAAAATTAAGTTCGGGCCCCAATAATGTTTTTCACACAAGCTTTCCTAATTTTTACAAATATGTTTTTAAATGGGTTTTTTGTTTGAAAAAATACTGTGATTAAAGTTAATGGTTTTTTAATTTACAAAAAAGGAGTCGAAGAAATAAGTAAATTTATTTACTATGGTTTTGAAAAATTTTTAAGTTTTGTAAGATTCACTTCGAATTTTTAACTTTTCTAAAATTTCTCAAAATTAGATTTTATAAAAGTAAAAAATAATTAAATAGACAATAAAACATTTGAATATCACGAAAAAAAAAATTAAAGATTTCTTTTTAATATATTATAAATTCATTTGTTTTTTGAAACGTTAATTTCGTTTTGAAAAAAATATTTTTGGTTAATTTAAAAATAAATTCTTTTTTTTCAAATTTTAATTCAAATTTTTGCAAAAAGGAAGAAAATCTTTTTTGCCTAAAATATTTGTAAACGTCCTTCATATCAATAGGTACTATTATAAATAAAATAATTAGTAATAAATTAGAAAAACATATTTAAGAATTAAATATGAAATAAAAAAAATAAAACTCTGCGGGAACAATAAATAATTTTAATATTAACAGAAAAAAAAAATCAATTTTAGTTAAGAAAATATTAAATTATAATTTTAATGTATAAAAATATATATTTTAAAAATTTGTTTAAAATTTTGTTTAATTTTGTTTAATTTTGTTTAATTTTGTTCTAATTAAAAAAAAGCACTTACAATTGCTAGTAAATTATCGTTTAAAATGTCATTTTAAAAAAAAAACATTATCAACATTTGAATGGTTTGATAAATTTGTACTAGAACTGAATTTCATAGATTAAATGATTCAAAAGTACAGGGTCGGCCAAAATTCTGTTTTATGCTAACTGTGTACGAAGCATCTTTCTACATTTTGTTAATTTCTAATTTTTAATGTGATTCTTAAAATGCGTCGAAGATTTTGTATAATCCGGTATTTTCAGTTTTCAATGCCTTTTTTTGATTTTAAAGTTTCCAAAAAATAAGTCTCTCCATATAAAGTGGCTTTTGTGGTTTACACAATTTTACGTCAATTAGTAAATATGTAGTTTGAACTTTTCATTTAAAAGGCGGATCTAAAGCGAACAAATGCAAAAACTCTGCTTGTATCCAATGTAAAATGAAATTTGATTTTTAAAATATATAGCACAATAAATTTTTTAGCAATTCTATTGCTTCATATTTTTAATGATGCCATTACGAGAATCCATAAACAATAGTGTATTTCAACATTACTTCAGTTTCCCTACTTATGTTCAATCCTGTACTCTTTAATCAACAAGTATTTATATAAATTTGACATTTCTATTTATTAAAATTCACCATATTCACCACTTCATCTTGCTGAGAACAAATTTATAAGAAAGTGTTTTTCTTCATAGATTGTAGAAGTGTGTTCTTGTTGTTCTTATTGGTTAATAATAAAAATATCCTAATTTTTTGTTATTAAATTAATAATTATTTGCTTGTCAAGGTATGTGTTTAGCAAAAAAAAATAAATTTTCATTCAAAATTCGTAATTATAAAGTAAATAAAAAAATTGATTTTCTTGTCAGTAGAAATTCAATAACAAAAAATTTTTTTTATCATCGAAATAAAATAACAAAAAAATACATATCTTTGTTGTCCCATGGACTTCCTGATTAGTCTGAGACGATTGTGTAATATACGTAATTAATAAATGTGATAAAAAATATTGCATTTTTGCAATCTGAAATTGTAAAAACGTGAAACGAAAAAAATATTTACTAATGAAATTTTGATGACATAACAAATTCTTTTGCATTTTCAATGAGAGCCGGTAAAAAGAAATACAAAGTAAATAATTTTCAATTTATTTGTTTTGGTTGATTTTCTTGTGTCCGACGAAATGAAAATTTTCCTTTAAGTTAAAAATAAATTTTAAAATTTTTTTTTGAAACAGTCAAAAAAAAATTAATAAAAGAACAAAATTTTTGTAAAATTGTAATTTCGAGTAAGTTTTATTGCGTGGTAAAATTTAATTAAGAACTAATTTTATTAATACTATTTTGCTTTTAGAATATTTACGGCTAAAAACGATGGACTTTGTGAAATTAATTTAATAAAAACAAATGTTTGAAACGATTTGTGCTAAACAAGATAATATCTTGAAACATTTAAACGTGATTTAGAAAAAAAATAATAAGTAATTGAAAACACTTAGTTTTTGTACCCGGAATTCGGTGGAATAATCAGAAAACGCTAGCAAGTCCAGAGGTTATCGATTTCATAGTTTTTTTTGTCTTTTAAAGCGAATCTTTTGATAACAAAAAAATGCAGTATTATAGTTTGCTTAGAATTGAATCTGGCCTTAAAAATAATTCAATAGATTTGCTCGAAAAAATTGTATTTTAACAAAATCTTAGACGTTTTTTGTTCCAATTTTAAAACAAAATTAATAACAATTATGTAATATTTTAAACTTGAGACAAGAAATTCTTAAAGAGAAATTAAATTTAGGACCAATAACGAGAGATAATTCTGTTCTATTTTAATAATTGCTCATAAAAAAAATAACACAGCCAAATAGAATACTTTTTAGTCTGTTTAAAATGTTTTTTTGCTTTAAAAACACATGAAAAAAGTAATTGGCAGACATTTTTTAAAAAAAAACAAAAACTAATATTTAAATTATAAAATTTAAGCCAATAAAATAAAATTTAATAATTTGTTTAAAACAAACTACAAAAAAAAAATAATTAAAACCGTATTTTTTATTTTTCAAATCGATTTTATTCAGCAGCAAACTGATAGCCACGACAAATTTTAACTAAATTAAATATAAAAAAAGAAATCGTTAATTTCAAATTTAATTATTAGTAAAAAAACAACTTACAATTTTATTTGATTTGAATTGTTCTAATTGAAATTGTTTGATTTTGAACAAAGTTTCATTTGTAAACAATTTGAATTTCTTTTTTTTGAATCTAAGTAATCCCATTTTGTTTTCAATTTCTAAAATTGTAGTTAGTTTTTCTTAACACAATTGTTTAAAAATTTTTATTTATTTTGATTCTTATTTAAAATTTATTTAAAAAACAAAAATACCAAAATATTTAATGTAAAATTCTTTTTATTTGGAATTTGTGTTATAAATCAAGTGAAGCTGTATTTTCGAACGTGATTATTGTGAAACTTCTTTTCAATTGAAAGTGAAAGTGAGAAAAATGAATAGAAATAACCAATAAGTCCTCTTCACGGTCGAGAAATTAAACAATTGAAGAATTAAAAGTTTAATTAATCTTTAAAGAAATTTTGTGAATTAAATTAGAAGTAGTTTAATTTATACACAATTAGAAAACCCATCTAACATTATTGCTCCCTGGTACTTTTCTGCCAGCAAATTTTAATAAGTAGCTGAAACGTTGCGGAAACTCCTAATGTTAGTTGGGAAGAAGTATTCTGCAAAATTTACTATGAAAATTGGGATAGAATAGCATATTTTATCCAGATTCAAATCTAGTTAGATTCGTTGGTAACCTAGTTAAAGTAGCCGGAAAGTCTGGATTTATAAATCTTGCTCATAACAGACTAGAATTTAATTCCAGTTTGATGTCAGAATTTAGATCAAATATAACTGTTACAACTTTTTTAGTTAGTTTTGTTTTAAATGTAATCATTACCAAAGTTTCTATGACTTCAAATATAAACTAAACTACTACAGCGAGGTTCGCCCTCTTAGCTTAGCTCAAGTCTGCGGTGGGCCTAATGCGCGAAAACAAACTCATATTAATTTTTGAACCTTTATAACTGAACCTAGTTGGAATCAAAATACTTAAGGAGCTTAAGGTGTCGTAATTTAATAGCAAAAATAAAATTTTAATATTTCAATGAAACTCATTTAGTAATTTTTTTTCAAACAGTTTCAAAAATTTCATATTTAATAAATTTTACTTTTTTATGTAAACCCACCAAAAAGCTCTTTATTTTTGAAGTACATACGTTTCTTTCGCGTAATAATCTTATCTCAAAAACATCTTTTTTTTTCTCTATAAATAAATAAATATTTATTTAAAATATTTCATTATCATAAAATAGAATTTAATTTAAATTAATAATTTTTCTTTTTTTCAAAAGCTTTTTTTAATGGGCCGTTACTAAGCCAACAAATCTCCCATCAAGAAAAATTATCTCACTCCCAAACTAATATAAAATACGAGCTTTTTTACACTCAAATTATTACGAAACGAAATCAAAAAAATAAAAAGAAAATTCGAAGAAGAAAAAAACCAGCAATAAGATAATAAAAAGAAAAATTGGAAAATGTCTTCAGCAAGTCGTTTTCTATTAACCAACCCTGCGCATCAATTGACGAGCAACGGCAGCAGTGGTATTAATTTTCCAACAACAACAAAACATTTTGGAAATGTAATAACACGTCGCTGGAAATCAAATCAACGCGACGCTGCTATTGTGGCGGCGGCGGCGTCTTCATCTTCAAGTTCTGTCAATTTAAGCAGTCATCGTCAGATTGTCAACGGGTGTTCAACAAATTTGCCGTTAACAACAAAACAAGTTGTTACTTCTTCAATCGGAACAAATTTGTTAATATCCGGTTTAATTAATAATAATTTCGGTGTTGTTCAAAATAATAATTTAAATATTCGAAAAATGTCATCATCACATAAACCATGTGTTCAAGTGGAAAATATCAATCCAAATATTGTTACTATGGAGTATGCTGTACGTGGACCACTTGTGATTCGTGCCGGTGAAATTGAGAAAGAATTAAAAGCAGTAAGTACACAAAGAAAAAAGAAATTGATTATTTCATTTTAAACACAAAAAAAAAATAATAATAAAATCTTCAAAACGATTTGTGATGAGTGAGAAAGTCCAGAGAACTTTTTTTTTTTTTTTTTTTTGAATTTCAGTATAAATTTTTGTGATTTGGATTGAGAAAGTCTTCTTTTAAAAATAAAACACATCATAAAGATAGGAAAAGCACGAGAAAATTACACAAGAAAAAAAAAAGAAAAATTAGAATGTCAAGAAACTGAAATGATATAAAACAAAAGTGCTCTTTTTGGCACATGATTTGGACCAAATTTGCACGCGCCTTTTTTTTTCCCTTTCATCACAAAAAAAAAAATATAAAAATTTTTTAGTAATTAATTTGGTTTGAATTAAAAATTGTTGCAATTTTCTTCATTTAGAAAATTCTTTTGAAAAAAATAATATTACAATTTTCATATTTTCAAATCATGCGCACAACATTTTGGTGTTTGTTTTGTAAATAATAAACCGAAAAAAAAAAAATATTTACAATAATCCTTTTTTGGTATACCAAAAAAAAAAACAACAACATGGAAGTGGATGCACGATGGAATTTTTACGTGTGCTACGCAAAAGGATATTCATCCCAAAAAAAGGGATTGGTTTTGTTTGCGATGGTTTCTTAAGACGTAGTTGATAGTACACATTCATTCAATTCTATCCCCCCTAAGTCCAATAGTGTGACGTAATAACAGCCGTGTCTTCTTATTTGATTATCATGAATGAAAGAAACTTCTTTAATTTATTGCAAAATAATCAAGAGCCGAAAGAGAAACATAATTTTCTAAAACGTGCATTCAAATTTTCATATCTTTTTTATTCAAATTATTGCATAATTTAATATTTTTAAAAGAATTCGATGAATTTTTTTTGAATAAAAATGATATATTGCTTGTCTAGGCGAGATTTTTAAATGATTTTTCTTTAGTCAGAAATTGTTATAGTTTTTTAAAGTTTATGTAATGAATAAAATTTTCATAAAGATTTGCTGCATTTCCCTAAAGTTTCGGAATAGATTCCTGCCATGAATATGGTTCAATTGAAACAAAGCTGTAGATAACAAAAATTCTTCAGAAGAAAACGAAGGAACAATCGAAACTGAAGTGTAATCGTATAACTCGATCGTATCGAAAAAGCTTACGAATTTCCATCCTTTTACGATACGATTTAGTCTCAATCGAAAGACACGATTTCACTCCTGCATCAGCCAGTAGTTGGACGCAAATATTGTCCCATTATCAGGGGTGGAATCGTGTAACTTGATTTCTATCAAATCGTATCGAAAAAGCATAGGAATTGTAATGTATTTTCGATACGATTTACTATCAATCGAATTACACGATTCCTCTCCAGATAATCTAGAATTTCTTAAATTTGTTTTCCCTTATCTATGAAATACTTGATTGCATCGAAATTGCTAATGGACATCCCTAAATTGCAGCAGTTGCAGCATTGTTTGCTTGCATAAAATATTGCAATAGAAATATCAATATTTCTAGAGAAAAAGGCGTTTTATAGAATATAAATAGTAAAATAATTCAATATTTAGTTTCTTTTCTACGTTTTCAAGCTGATCTAATTCTATAAATATTAAAATTAAACGAATACACATTCAGAGTAGTTTGTTGAATTTCGAAAGACATTTTCATAATTGAAATTACATGCAATTAAATGCCAAGCACGAAAAATTGAGCATGCAAAATTAGGTGCAATAAAATATTTCAGGTAAGAAAAAATTGCTAATACGAGATGATTGAGTCAACTGATTTGACTGAAATTTTGGATATACAGAATGTATTTCAATTAGCAGGTTTGATTGTATAAATATTATGATAACCTAGAGTAAATTTAGGTACAAATTGTCTGTTGCGGTTATTTAACAAGTATATTCTTTTCTCTTCAATTGTATAAAAACTTTGTTTTTGTAACAAACATACGTGTTCTTGACCACTAATCATTGTGACACCGAACTTGTATCGAATGAAATTGATTAGAAATGGCAGATTGTTAAAGAAAATTAGCAATATTTTAGAGGAAAAGAGTCTTGCTGTGATAAAAACTATACGTCATAGTCTAATAGTCAGTATCTCCAGCTATGTTACACATACTATACAATATTGTTTTATCAACATTTAGCAATGAAATGCCACGAAGACAATTCTTTTCAAGATAATTTGTAATTTATGTGTACTCTTTTTTTTTCTTCATTGTTTCTTTACTAGAAATAAAAAATCAGCAAACACTTAAATAAATTAAATATAAATAATTAGCTAAATTGTTCATAAATTAATATTAAAATATTATCTAAATATTTATTTATAATATTTTTAATGAATCATTTAACACAAACATAAAACAGCAATGAAATTTTTTTACACTTGTTTTAGAAATGAATTATTCATTTTAATAATTTACGCCAACAAATCGATAATAAATATATTCTCGTTTCTTGTTCGCAACCTATTTGAACGTCATCTTTGGCGGTTTTAACGTTGTATTTTTCTTATGTAATTGTTTTCTATTCTTTCTTTTTATTATATTACTATTATTACTTTATTATTTTGTTATTGTTTTCTTTTTGTTAATGAACATAAATTTTATACAAACTAAAAACAAATTAAATTGAAAAAAATAAAAATATACCATTTAACATATTTATATTAATTTTTAAATCTATTAAAATTATTTTTGATAAACAATTTAATTTGATATATTTTTTTATATCACGTACATTTATTATGATGCCCTATGGTGGTAGGTACAGAATGGGAACGAAGTTATTAGGCAAAAGCCAGGGTGACTAGAAAATGTTATAGTTTTTTTATATGGTTTTTCGGATTTAATTGGAAAATTTGTGAAGCGATTTTGTTTAAATTAATTATATTGGTTGCATACATAAATAGACGATACCATGTTAAATTTCAGTTAAATTGGCCCAGGGATGGTGTAGAAAGAAATAATCCTAGGAGAAAATAAGACTGTTCAGCAAGTTTTTTTTTATGTACTTTAAAAACTAATACACCGGTTTGAATAAAATTTACAGATTAGATTTGAGCTATTCAGGGTCTGGGTTACCTGCAAAGTAGAAGAAATTTTGAAAAGTTAAGACGGAAAAACCTTGAAATATTGTTAGTTTTGAAAGTTTTTCTGTCCCATTTCTACAATAGGGCATCAAAAAAACGGCTATAGGCCGATTTTCAGTTACTATATGTTTTTTTTTTTAAATAATACTAGTCAGAGATCGTGAAACTTTTCAACCGTCCACATTTCAAGAATTCATCGTCGTCCTTTTATCAATTGCCTCTACTTTATTATTGTGTAATTGTGATAGGACCTGCAAACACAACTTTTGATACTTTTTTAAGTTATCTGAATTGCAATTTGTGAATTAGGAAATCTTAGAATATTTTTTCGAATTATACATTTTATTTATTTAAAAAAAAATGAACGAAAAACAATATTTCCATATGAAATAAACGTTTTTGAACGTTTTCTACGATTTTATACTCCATCTATTATCCAAATTATAATCAATGCTTGCTGACTTGGCAAGATTAAAGTAATGGGTTCAATATAAGATGATAGAATACATTGATAACAACCTGGCGAATAAATAAAGTGACTAGAACTTTTATTTCAAAAGCATCTAATGTGCATCTAATCTTTCATACATATACAGCTTAGCATATTACGTTCTCTAGTCACGGAAATTCTTATTTATGTATCTCATAATAACGGGATTTTATATCTAAATTATTTTTGGATGAAACCAGCAGTTTATGTTGGAAAATTTTAAAGAAAATTTGTTCCAGAAAAGATATTTGGTTATTTATTGTATTCGTGATTTTCAATTAACTTTTTTCCATCGACTATGGAGTCGGTATCCATCGCTAATAATATCATATCGTCCCTTGTTAGATAAACAATTTAGATTAGATTATAGAAAGGTCAACATACTGAGAGTTAACTGTATTTCAATTAGTAAACAAATAAATGGAAGTCAGTGGAATTTTAAAAAGATAATAATTTTTATTGGTTCGTTAGTAACAACATAATGAAAACACATTTAATTGTGCTAATTAGAAAAAAGCATATATACTTTAAAATTCGACGATACCAATTGAGAGCTGATTATTTTATTTGTTTTATGGAACACTTTTGAAGATATAAAAAAAATAATTACTTAATCAAATGAAAAAATTGTTACGTGATTTTGTTGAAATTTTTTACAAATCAAATCGGTTATTGGGCTACAACTCTAAATGTTACTTATTCGGATATGATTGAAAATTTCTAGCTTAAGAAGACGAGAAATAAAAGATATTGTATTCTGTATTTGTAAAAAGAAATAAATGACGCAAGTATGACTACTTCGCAAGTCATTCTCTTTAAACACGTACATGTAGTCTTGTTTAAAGACATTTAAGAACTACAGATGGTTTATTCAAAGCGAATGTCTTCTTGATTCATAAACGAAACACTTTAAATTTCCAGCTTTTTATCCTTAACGTAACAGCTGCTAATATTTCTTACAAATTGTTTTGAATTTTATTATTTTTCCTTAATTTAACAACGTTCTTTAATTTCATAAAATCTATTGGAATTTTTTGCTCCTTCCATAAAATTGTTATGTAATCAAAATATTATCCGCCCTTCACCTAATCCAAAAGTTTCTTATGTAACGAAATTTATCGATTTTTTACATACAGAAGAAAAAAACCACGACCATAAACATTTTGTAATTTAATATTGATTTAATACTCTTGAATTTCATCCAACAATTTCATACGAAGTGATATATTTTTAATATGAGATATTATTTTTCAGGGCAGCAAGAAACCATTCAATGAAGTTATTCGTGCTAATATCGGAGATTGCCATGCAACGGGACAAAAACCGATTACCTTCTTGAGACAGGTAAATTATCTTATCATAAATTTCTTTTTCTATCATATTTTAAATAAACAACATTGTATCATTTGATATTGAAATTCTTCCATATTAAAATAGACGGCATTTTTTCTTAGGTTTTAGCTTTATGTATTCAACCAAAACTTTTTGAATCATCCGACTATCCTGTCGATGTAAAAGAACGGGCTGAAACAATTCTCTCCGGTTGTCAAGGTCATTCATTAGGATCATATACAGATTCAGCCGGAATTGAAGTAATTCGTGCGCAAGCAGCTCAATATATTAAAGATCGTGATGGTGGAATTGATGCTGATTGGAATAATGTAGTTCTTACAGCTGGTGCATCACAAGGAATTAAAGGTCTTTTATCTTTACTTCGGTATTAATTTGTTTGATTATAATTATATATAAACAAAAAAAAAAATTAATTCAAAAATGCTATTTTTTAGATGTGATATTGATGGTAAACCTCCTGGAGTTATGGTTCCAATTCCACAATATCCACTTTATTCAGCAACAATAGCTGAATTTGGAATGCAACAAATTGGTTATTATCTTGATGAAGCGAACAAATGGGGTCTTGATATTCCCGAACTTGAACGTGCAGTAAAAGATGCCAGAAATTGTTCGACACCACGTGCATTATGTGTTATAAATCCCGGAAATCCAACTGGACAAGTATTAACACGAAAAAATATCGAAGAAATTATTAAATTCGCACATCGCGAAAAATTATTCATATTTGCTGATGAAGTCTATCAAGATAATGTCTATGATAAAAATTCAAAATTCCATTCGTTTAAGAAAGTCTTAATGGAAATGGGTGATCCTTATAATAAAATGGAATTGGCCAGTTTTATGTCAGTTTCGAAAGGTTATATGGGTGAATGTGGAATACGAGGTGGTTACATGGAAGTTATTAATGTTTGTCCAAAAGTAAAAGCAATGTTTTTGAAATCAATTTCTGCACAATTGTGTCCAACAACAATTGGTCAGGCTACACTCAGTTGTGTGGTAAGTTTGAAAATTATTTTACAAAAAAATAAAAAATTAGATTTCTTAGATTTTTATCGGTATTTTTTTTTCTTTTTTTGTAGGTAAATCCACCGAAAAAAGGAGAACCATCCTATGAATTATTTATCAAAGAAAAATCTGATGTTTTGAATGCATTAGCTGAACGTGCCGAACTAGTTTATAAAACATTCAATTCGTTTGAAGGATTTTGTTGTAATCCAGTACAAGGTGCAATGTATGCATTTCCACAATTTAAACTTCCCGAAAAAGCAATTGAAGTTGCTAAAAAAGCTGGAAAAGCTCCTGATGTATTTTATGCATTTGAATTACTTGAAAATACAGGAATTTGTATTGTTCCTGGTAGCGGTTTTGGACAACAACCAGGCACATATCATTTCCGTACAACGATTTTACCACAAACAGACAAATTAAAGCTTATGTTAGAGAAATTCCAAAAATTCCATACAGAATTCATGGCTAAATATAAGTAAATTAAGAAAACTTTTGAAATTTTGTTCGTTTAAAAATAAGGCAAAAAAGAAAATCATAAATTAATTAATTTTGTTATATATATATATATTAAAAATAAAGAAAACTGGAGTGGAATCGTGTAATTCGATTGCTATACTTTTTAGATTTTTGGATCAAGTCGAATTACTTGATTTCACTCTTATTAATTTGGATTGAATTAGTCTCATTTAATGCTTTAGAATATCAATTTATTAAAACAAAAACAAAAATGTAGAGAAAAACATAATTTTCAATTTCAAACCAAACAAAAGAAAAGGGAAGAAATCTTAAACGAACACGCGAAAAAATTAAAAACTCGCATGTCTTTGATAAGAAACATCATCAAAACTTTATAAAATGTGATAAAAGATAAAATGTTATTGTTTTTATTTGTTTTAAACATCAGAAATTATTATTAATATTATATTTTTTAATTGTTATAAGTGAAAAAAAAAGAATTCTTTTATTACAAAAAAATTTATTTTCATTATTTATGAGTTTAAACTGAAATCTCGGAAATATGAACCTTCTGGATTGATGACTTGAAAATTTATTAAAAGAAAACTGTGTTTAAATCAGAGCAATCACAATCTCGACTTCACTTCTCTTTTCTTACCACCGACTTCAATGATCAGAAATTCGTCTGAATTCCGACTCCGACTTCACAGCTCTGGGTCCGTATTTGTTTTGGTTTCTCGACTCGGTTGATCGGATCGAGAAAAAGAAATTTCGTATTTCACAACAGAAATCGAGATCGAGTCGAGAAACGAAATACGGACCCAAGTTTAAATTATTTTGTTCAATAACTTGTTCTTGGTATGAGCAGTTGTTAATGAGAAACACCATTGAAGTTAATTTCGGAGGTTTTTCTTAGATAAATTGTAATAATTACATTAAATAAAGAATACAATTTTAATTGAAATTTGAATAATTGGCATCACAATTGCAAATAGCTATTGTAATTTAAAAATTCAAATACAATAATTATTTTAATGTTAACAAAAGATTTTCATTTCCCTTCAAAATATTATTCATCTTTTGATTTAATCTTTCTTTATATAGAATCGAGTTCTACTATTATAAATAATTGCTGTTGTTCGTGATGACAATTACAAAATATTGTATGGAGTTTGATATATTTTCTATTCTATTCTATATACTATAAAAAGTCACAATATTAGTAAATTTTCAAATCTATTGAACGGGACGTTTCCCACCAAAATATAAAGCCGGGAGTGGAGCAGTTGCTTGTTTTTGGTTGAAGAAGTCGGAAATTGCTTCATCGGTGTTAGGAGTCTGAGTCGAACTTTGAAAGTTGATTTTTTAACGACTTCACAGCCCTGATATAAAATCATATGCATAGTCCAAAAACTTAAAAACTATCACACTATCATTATTTAAAGATAAAACATAAAGTAATTTAAAGTAATTTGATGCCCTATGGTAGAAATGGGAGAGAAAAATTGTGAAAACTAACAATATATCAAGGTTTTTTCTTCATAACTTTTTTTGCCCTTTTCAAAATTTTCTCTAATTTGTAAGTAACCCAGACCCTGGTAGTACAAGTCCAATTTGCAAATTTTATTCAAATCGGTTTATTAGTTCTAAATGTACATCAAGAAAACTTTCTGAACAGGCTTATTTCCTCCTACAACTATTTATTTCTCCACTATCCTTAGACTGATATCACTGAAATTTACAACGGTATTGTCTATTTATGTAGTCAACCAATATAATTAATTTAAACAAAATCGATTGACAAATTTTCCAATTACATCCGAAAAACCATAACCAAAAAAACGACAAAACTTTCTGGTCACCCTGGTTTTTGCTCAAATGCAATACCAAACCCAGTTAAGGAATAAGCGACTCATATTATAAATTTCATCAAAATCGGATAACGTGTTTTTGAGTTATCTTGTCTACGGACGGACGGACGGACGGACATGCATAAATCGATATAACTATTGATTCCCTACACAATCTGCGGTGATTATTTCTATGCGTTACACACTTAGTGACAAAACTAATATACCCTCTGGTAGTACCTACCATAGGGCATAAAAATATCTTTGGGTTTTGATATTTTTTAGGTTTAGACTTCGCTAATCAATAGGTGAAAAACTGTTAATGGGACTGACATAAGAATACAGAGAGAAATCTTCGAGAAAAAAGTATTTGGTAATATTTTACATAATTTTGTTCTTCTTTATTTTAATTTCATCTGAAATCAAGTGAAATGGTAAGTTCAAATGAGTTTATTTAATTATATTGTAATTTAACAACGAGTGCCAAGACATTACCTCATAATCCTTCTGAAAAATGTTTAAGACAACTAATTTTCGGTTAAATAAAATATCAAATTTTAACTTTCTTGCAAATATATTTTTATTTTAATTTCTGGTTTTTGTATTTATTTTTGTATGAATTGTTTTTCTATTTGATAATTTAAATATATTCTCTTTTTTTTTTTTCTATTTTATAAATTATAAAAGCATACAAAGCGAAAATGCTTTCCAGCTCCATTGTTTTTTTTCTTCGGGAAATTATATTTTTAAAAAATCGGTTTTGTTAATTACTTTCTTTAAATTTTTAATGTTTTTATATAATAAGAAATTTTAATTTTTAAGTTTCTTCATTAAATTTATTTCATATTATAAATTACAATAGAGGCACTGTAATTTCTTTTTCATATATTTAAAAAAAACTAATATTTTCTGCTGTTTTTCTTTCGACAATTTTGACTAATTTTGCTAAGCCATTTTGTTGTGTTTTCTGTTTTTTTTTTTATACAAATTTTTTAATACCAAATTTTAAGCTAGTTTTGTATCTAATTCTTAATTATTTTAAATAATGATAATGTTTTTATTTTATACTTATTAGTTTTTGTTTTAAAATAATTTCTTCTTGTACACGTACATTATTGTATTACTAGGAAAATATCCTGTCAAGACGGGATGTATAGAAATTTGAAAAATACAAAAATTTCTACAGTAGGAAAAATTTCCAGACAAACTTTTAAACGTTTTTGAATATGTTTTATCTTTTCAAAATTAAAATTACATATTTTCAGGCGCAAATACAAATTGTTTTTGATGCGGACAGACCCTCGTCCAAATAATGTTAATTCATTAAATATGATAAAACATTAAAATTTATTTTGTGGAAATTGATCATAGATCATAGAAAAATTGAAAGCGCAATTAGAAGGATACTATACGAATTATGATTTGGTTGAATCAAACGTGTGAAACAACTTACACTTGTGTTCTGTTCGACTTGGTCGACACTTCTAATTACTTTATCCCGAAACAATACAGTACTATCAAATTCAAGTTACACAACGTATTTTTTCTAGCATATGATAATTTTTACCATTCCAAAAATACAATATTATTTCAGAGTTTATTTAAAACAATAAGTAACTCCTAGAAAACATTAAAAAATTACATTTAGAAATCAGGACGAAATTTTCCTCATCCATAAATCATTGTGTTTAAATTTTGAAATATTATTTTAAAGTTTTCGTGAATAGAATTGAATTGGAATATGATTTTTGGGTACTATAGATAAAAAATGTGTTAAAGCAAAATTTCAAAATAACTGATTGAAAAGTGAATAATAGTCACATTAAGGGAACCAATGAATCAATTTAAAGAAATATACCCAAAAGCAATTAGTCGTCGAAGGTACTCCTTCCTACAGTTCTAGTGAGATGACCTTTTCGCAATGAAACATGAACATTTTTAAATCGATTTTTACTGAATAGGAATAAAACCTTGTACTCAAAAAAGTTCTGCTAAAAATACTTTTGTAAAATTAAAATTCATGTTTTTATAGAAAAATATACAATAATGTAACGTGTACGAATTACTTTCGAAAAACATTTAAAGCATATATATTTTTTATATCGTCGAATTAATTATAATAAGAAACAATTTCTTTTTTTTTAATATTTACAATATTTATTTATTATTTTTTCTTTTTAATTTTCAACAAATCTGCTTTAATTTTCGAATTAATTATAATTTCTACAGTCTTTTTGCCTAAATTAATTTATTTTGGGAATCTAAAGATTTCTTTTTTTTTCAGAGGATTACCACATACTTAGCAATAAAGAAAACTATTAAATCTTTATAATCGGAAGCGTTTTTCATAGTTTCTTAAAAAACTAAAAGAAAACAAAATAAAAATTAATAATCTCTTATTTTGTGGTAGACTAATTTTTAGGCCTTTTAAAAATAATAAATTCTAATATACCTAACCATCCTATAACACGGTAAATAGGTTCCTACATCTTACAGTAACCAAAAACGGGAACAAGAGCTCCCGGTTTCTCGTTTCCTGTTCTGGGTTAAAGCGAAACCATGTTGTAGGAAACCGTGTTATAAGAGGGTTGGGTGTAATTAGAATCAACAAAAATTCAAAATATTTAAATAATATTTTCTTTAACTTTACATTTTTATCAAAACAAATTTTAACAAAAAAAAAAAAACACCAAAGAAACATATTTTTAAACATATATATTTTCCACATGCAATTAACTTAATTGATTTATGATGTTTTAACCAATTTAACTAAGCATGCGGCTTTAATAAAATTTTCTCTAAGGTTATTATAACAAATTATTCATAAATTTAATAAACAACTTTAACACTACAAGAATATACCATCTTTATTATTTTATTTAAAACCAAAAATTTCTGTGGTTTTTGGTGAGTTTATTTATTTGGAAATAATTTCTAATATTTATTCTCATGCAAATTAACATATAATTAACAATGAAATAATATTTTCTAAAAGTTTTGATGATTTTTAAAGATTATTTATGGTTTATATTTCAGCATATGGCGATAGAACATGTAACAACGTTAATTTGAGTTCAATTGTTCAATTTTCTTACGGTTCCTTCATTTATCAGATTATCAAGGATCATTCTTTTTAAATTGTTGAATCTTTAAGTATTTAGCTGGGATACGTGCAGCAAAACATTTTTTTTGATTGGTAAAAATCAGACATCTATTTTGATATATAATATATAATTGGTGATTTTGGGGAAAACGAAAAATTTAGCATGAACAGAGTTGAAATCAAAAAGCGGAAAAATTTGTCAATTTCATAAAAATATTACTAAATATCGGAAAATAAATAGTAAAATTGGTCACGGCTTCTATTATACAGGAATGCGCCTATATTCCATGCACTACATCTAAGTGTACCTTCACAACATAGAGGTGTTTTCCATCTATGGCTACTACGTATATATTTATGCGGGACTGAGAATACAAATAGCTTGTTTTCCAATTGACAAGATTTCAACTTTTGATTTTCAACCTCGACTATGTAAGCAATAGCGTAGCTCGAAAACACCTTTCTGGTGTGAATGTAGACTATACAAGACCAAATCTTGGTTTTTTCAAAATCGTTTTCGATTTATTTTTATAGGACTATTAAGATTTTTCTCCTTTTCATATGCAAATAACATAAGTCTTTTAAAAGTTAGTAGAACTCTGAAATGAGTTGTTTTGCCATGTACACTATTTAAAATAAAAAAATTCGAAAATATTCTTATAGAATGGTTTGAAAGCCTTTCTAATAGGAATTAAATAACAAAATTGAAAGCATTTTGGTCATCATTAAATAATCTTTAAAGCATTCTAATACTTTAAAAATGGTACTATTTCATAATTTTTTACCTTAAAATTATTAATTTATATAAAACAAAAAATTAAAAGCATAAAATAATAAAAAATGTAATAATCTCGAACGAAATTTGAGTCCTTCATCATTAGATATGTTCTGGTCTCTAACTTTATTAATAAGCTATTTTTTTTTTAATATTACTATTTTAATATTAACATTAATTTTTCGAATTCCTTTGGTTTGTTTTTAAATATCTCAAATAATTATAATCTTAAAAATTCATTTATTTACATGTTTGATAAATCATTGAAAATCTAGTTTAATTTGCATTTAAAATTATTTATTTTATTTTGTTAATATTTTGTTATTAGTTTTCAATTTTCTGAAATCAATTCCATTTATTTTTGAAAGTGAAAATGTTCTATTATTAAATTATGAAATTTTTAAGTTTAAATCAACAAAGAAAATCACATTTTCTAACATTTTCTAGTAAATTTATCCAAAAAAAAGAGGTTTTGGAATTGAAATGAGACTATTATGACTTTGTAGGAAGCGATAAATCAAATGGAATTTAATCTACATTTATGTACAGGCTCTTAAGTCGTGATCAAGATATTACAATATTACAAAATGTTCTCGAATAGTGTATGGTAGAATATTGGAATATGTTTTTATCAATCAACAACTTTTTTCAATAGATTTGTAGTAAATTTTTATAATTTGATGAAAGTTCCGGACAATTTATAATAAAGATTTGCTCATGTCATGGTCATTTATAGTAACTTTAACTAATTACCTTAAGTATTTATGGAATGAGTAAACTAAAAACTTGCGCTCAAATGTAGATACCGGCCATCTCAAATATTCTAATTTCACTGAACATCAAAAGCAGGTCTTATTTACTGTACTCGATTCGGCATCTAAATTTGAGTTTGAATAGATGTAAACAATAGTCACAGTGGGGAATGATAATAGTTCTCCTGAAACACTCTACAAAATAATCTGGTAAATTGGACCTGAATGTTTATTTTGACACAGTCCTTGTGGCTTTTGATCGTGACAATTCAAATTATTGGCTTTTATACATGTTTCGTGGTCAATATTTTGAACAGAGGAATTGGATGTTTTACGAACGGTAGTTATAATAATTGAGCCACAAGATCATCATCAAAACTTAGGGCAAGACGTTTTTGCATTATTTTAGACAATGGGAAAGTGCACGCCAATAAAGATATAACATACCGAATCATTCCAAAATTTTGCTTTAAATGTCGAGACTTTGTGGGGATGACAGGGTCGCTTGTTTGCTTGTTTCACTTTAATATTTATTCTGGATATATTTTTAAAAGTGGAAAATAGGAACAAAGTTCTAATTACTGGATGTTTAAAAAACTTAAAATTTGTATTGCATTATTTTGAGCGCTGTAAGAAAAGTACCTAAAATATTGAAGAATAGACTTGAGTATAGGAACATAGAAATTAAGTTGATTTAGATAATTACAAGCATAATTACATGATATAGTCGTCTTGTTTTACCTTAATATTAATTATAAATTTAGTAATATTTTCTTTAATTTCTGCTTTCAAATGCAAATATATATTTATATATATTTTTGAGATATTCTAAAAAGGCTTTAGATGGTGCAACTAATGTGAAAAATAAAATAAAATAAAACAAACTAAATTTGCCTAATTAAGTAATTACAAATATTAACAATAAAAATTTAAATAATTTCAATTTATTTCATGAAAATTAAAAATTTTCTGATAAAAACAAAAAAAAAAATTATAAGACAATATATTTACGTAAAGCGTTTTCTTTTGTTTTAAATAATATTTAATAAAATAAACTAAAAAATAACAAAAATATATCACAGCATATAATTTTTATGTTTACGATTATTTTTTAATTTAATTTTACATAGTTTTCTTTTAAAAGACTAGCAATTAAGAATATTTGGTAATAAGTAAGAATTATATAGTTTGATTATTTTATTTCCCTTTTCTGTAAAATTTAAAATTGACAATATTTCATTTTAGAGTTACGATTTATTTGCGAGAAGTTTATAAATTTAGGTATTTATAGTTTATATAAAATAGTCATGAAAATATATATATATAAAAGCCCAGGACAGAAATATTAGGCAAGTTTGTTTTGAGTAAATAAGAAAGATTTTGAGAAAAAAAGCTTTAAAAAGTTAAAAAGAAATGATTAAATATTTAAAAGAAGCAAGAAAACATTTAATGAAATATTTTATTGAAATACAGTCTATTCAAGAAGAAAGTAAATAAAGAAATGTACCAATTCTTTAGTTCGCAGCCAACATAATTTTATCACAAAATTTATAACAATAAAAAAACAATAAACATACATTAAATATAGATAGGTAAAGTGAAAATATTAAATGTTTATGTTTTACATTGAACAATATTAAAATTAACACTTCAATTTGGGAATAGCTTAAAAACCTATCTTTAAAAAGGATTTCTGTAGTTTATAGAGAATTCCCTTCATATATAAAACAAGAAAACCAAACCATTTGTCAATGTCATTTTTCCCATTTGGCCACTGTCTGACGGATAACATGCATGAAAGACAAAAATTGACGAGCAATATAAATTGGTCGGCTCGTATTGGAAATGTTATAAAATCGTGTAATCTTGTTGGACCATCTTTTAAATAAGTATTCTCGTATTATACGATATGATAAGAAAATAGTGTTATTTCAACAAATAGAAAATGTAGAGTTCGAAGTTACTTAAAACAACACGACGAGAAAAAGCAGCCTAATACCCAACTAACATTATCAGTATTCGCTACGTGTGGCAGAAACTTACCAGCGACCAAAAATGCTAGCTAGGTACGATCAAAAAGCATACAATAATTAAAGTTTCCAATTTAGGCACGTCTGCAAGCATCACCATATTAATAGTATTTGTTAAAATGACTGTGCGATATAACATTTCATGTATTTACAGTCTTTTTTTTACAAATACTATTAAAAATGAGGCAAACGTCTCATTTATTTATATAGAAATGATTACATGTGGTACGATTAATAAGTGTTAATCTCCGAATACACCCAATATTAAGGCTATTTATTCTTTGCGGCAAATATTTTTCAAAATGCAAGTTATTAGGCCGCTTTATTCTTTATCTTATAATAGCGTAAACTTTCGTATTGAAGAAACTGTAATTCAAAAATTGAAGAATATCATTTTATTTATTCGTTTTTTTTTTTTTAATTTAAATATCACAAAATTATAAATCTTTTTAATAATTTATTCGTTGTAATTTTGTCTTTAAATATTTTAACAACAATTAAAAATTTTAATATCCAAAATATTAAATATTTTAAATAACACGATTTTTCATTTTTTGTGATTTTAACAAATTTTTGTATAAAAACACATATTTTTATCGTAAATTTTTAATAATACCAAAAAAAATTTTAAGGATATATTCTTTTACTTTGGAAATAATATCACATTCAAAATTTTGGTTTTTCAATCATTTAAAAAAATCGATATAAAATAAATTTAAAATAAAAATTTTAACGGATTTCTTAAAATTAAATATTATTTAGTTTAAGTAATTTAAATTTAACTAAAATAAAACAATTATTGTCGCTATTCGATTGCTATTCATTGCTATTTTTATTGATTTAAAATTAGTTTAAATTTGTAACAACTGACTGTCCTGGGAGTTTTCTGATTTTTATGAAAAATAAAAATGGCTGGAATTTGCCGATGTGTCCTTTTTCTCTGGTTTCATCGTTGATATTTTTTGTTTTTGAATAATCATATTTTATAGCAATATAAACTTAAATAAAAGCCAATTAAAGCATATATATGTACACTTCATAATTTAATTCCAATTATCGAATTTTATATCATTCTTAAATTTTGTATTCCGAAAACACTAACCTTTTTTTTGTTCATTTTATTTTTATACGATTTTTTATATCAAGAAGCAAATTTTCCATATTTTTGTTTTATTTTTAAATACAATTTTTGCTATAATAATATGTTTTCAATTGAAATTTATCACAGCAATAATCAATAAATCGAATATTTTTAAATCAATTTTCTTTCGATTCTTGATAAAATTTACAAAAATTTTCTTTTTGTCATATATATAAAATTCTTTATATATTTTTTTTTATAATAATAATAATAATAATAATAACAATAATAATAATATTTATTATTATATTAAGTTTTAACGAATGCAAATAAATTTCGATTACGCTTAATGTTCTAGACAGATCTCCGATTTTAATTACAGTAATTATTTTTTAATGGCACTTCTGGATGATGACCTATGACACATCTTGTTTTTTTCACAATGATCATTATTCTTGCCATTCCAAAAAGGTTCATAAAATTACTATTTTCTTTACAATTTTCAGAATAGAATATTTATTAATTTTGATTCAATAGAATTAATTTTTTTAAATTGTATTTTAGTAAATTTTTAGATGGTTATTATTCTAATGTGAAAGAATTTGAAAGAAGAAAACATGTCAAAACCAGATGAAATTAAATAGATGGCCGTGTAAACAATGTGAGGAAAAAATGTAGGACCTCTTCACAATTTCATTTGAAAATTAAAAAAATAATGCTTCAAATAGATACTTAAAATTAATCATTATTACGTAAATAAAGGTCATTATCGAGTTTTAATGACCGATTGGGCAATAATGATCATTAAAATCGGAGATCTGTCTAGAATATAAATTTGAAATAAAAACTTGCCAAATTATAAATAAAATGGCAGTGAATTTTAATGTAAATAACAATTTTCTTTTCTATATTTATTTCATAAAAGCATAATTTTGTTCGCAATCATTTTCTTAATAACAATAATTTTATAACAATTTTTTTTTCGTTTATGTTAAAAATCTAACAAATTTTATTCTCACGAAATCACAGAATTAAATAAAAATAAAAAGTAATTTCATAAAAAAAATTTCCTGTTTTAATAATAATAAAATAATAATATTATTATTATTATTACTATTATTATAATTTTTGTACTCTCATATACGTTTAATAGTATGTCCAGTGAAGAATATCGATACTCTCCGTTTGAACGAGACTTGCTCTTCCTCTAAATCGTCATCATCATCATAACCGTCACTTTCATCATCTTCACCAAATATTATCGTCCTTGTATATGGTGTATCATCGTTATCACAAAATCCTGGATTTAATATAATATTTGGTACTAATTCTATACTAGCCCAACCATCCTCTCCGGAGACTACAATAAAAAAAGAAGATAGAAAGAAATTTCGATATGATAGAATTGTTGGTTTGTTGGTGCAAGTCTAATTATATATAAATTATTATGATTATTTTTTCGCTATAATTCGTGTATGTTATTAGAATTAGTATTATTAATGTTTTTTTTTCTTTTCTTTTAAACAGATATGTACTTTTTTTCATATATTAAATTTTGTAACGTCATTCACAAAGCAAATTTTCAACAACATAATTTCTATTTTTTAAAAACAAAAAATAAAATAAATAACCAAATTATTTAACACACTTTAAAAACTACAACACAACAAGCAAAAAACTAATTTTGTTTTAAAAAAACCAATAAAACTGGTTTTTGTTTTTTTGATCTAAAAATTTTGAATAACAATTATTTTAAACAATTAATTAGCGTTTTTGTTTTTAAAACTCTTTTTTTTCTTATTTTTTTTTGCAAATTAAAAATTATTAAGCGAAAACGACAACACCCAACTTCTGTGTACCAAAGGGTGGAGATTCATTGCATTCTTTTGCTAATAGTACACATAATCCAATCCCTAGGATCACGAGAGTTCCGAGCACTATACTAACAGCGACTACCCAAATACGTGGATCAAATTTTTCAACATCGGCCATTATAAGTCGTACTAAATCTGAAATGGAATTATTAAAAAAAAGAAAAAAATTTTTTTTGGTTAAAAAAAATTAAAAAAATTCATTAAAGTTTGACTTAAAAAATTATTACTGATAGATTTATATTGTGGTACTAGTTTCAAAAATGTGGTGTGATAAAAATAGGATATAGAGTACCTAAAAAAAAAAGGTGCTATACAATGCAATATCAGGAAAGTCGTAAAAAATTGGTATAATAAAAAAATGCTCTTATCTTCTTTAATATGGGACCGAAAAATAAGAATATGAATTTCTTATGTTACGTAAATCTAGAAAAATACTTAAGTCCGTCATAGGAATGAGTTAAGGCCAATCTCCGCACAGCCGACATCCTATTCTGATGAAAGTATGGGATACACTTATGCAAAGTTTGATTAAACAGAAAGAGAGAAACAATCATCCTACTAATTTTGTCGGCTTCTACATTTCTTATTTCCCCATCTGATTCTTGATCTGCTAGATAAAGCAGAAGAACTTGTTTATCTGACTTATGACTTTTCATCTGCGTTTGCATACTCTCACAATAATCACACACGATACCGTCGCACACTACCAATTTTTCTAAATTGTGTGGGGAGACACTGTCGTTTTTATTCGATCAATCCTAGTGAAAATTGCAAAAGTCCATCTCTTTCTAGTTTTCTGATTTTCCCCGTCAGAATATGATGTCGACTGTGTGGAGATTGGCCTTTAGGATTTGTGTAGCCTAATCGTACTATATACTATCGTATTTATTAGAAATTCGGTCAGAGAAGGATGCCCTGATAAAAAGAGTAATTATGAATAAAAATGGAATTTAAATTGAGTTCATTTTGGTCCTTTACAACATATTCAAACATACTAACGTGTTAAAGATTATTCAGATTGACTTTGACCCTTTTCTTTGTAAAATCTGTTCTATTGTTCGTATTTTCCTGTCGGGTACAATTTTTGAAGAAACTTAAACAATTTTACCTTAACTTTGAGACTAAACATATTTTGTTCTATGATAATACCACACGATATATAAGCTTTCAAAGAATATTTTCTTAAGTGAATTGTAAATTGACTCAATTTATACCATAAATAAAGGTACACTATTTCGCAAATCTGAAAACTTCTAAAGTACAACACGTACGATACAAAAGATTTGACAAGAAACTATCTATGGATATATAACACATCATTTACATATTCTGATTTTCTAACAATATTTTAAATATTTAATATTATTCATATTCACCTAAAACTTTTCGTACTTATGTGTTTTAGAAAGCTTTCCTGCAGTTTCAAATTCATGGTATTTACTATTGTAGTATAATTATGAATATTTTTCAGTCTAATTATAATTTTCCAAAAAAAAAATAAAAAAAAATACTTATTAAACATTAAATAACATTCAAAAACCAGAAAAACTCACAATATTAAAATAATATAATTAGTATTACACAATTTTAAAACCACAAAATTTTGATTTATAATTTCAAATTATAATTTTCTAATGTGGTTTTTCACGATATACCTTCTTCTTTTGTTTCGGCCAATGTTGTAACATTTGTTGTCATCATTTCACCTGAACCTAAGACATTATTAGCCCATATCCGAAATTCATATGTTGTATTTGGATGAAGATGAAAAACTTCCATTTGTCTCTTTTTGAAAATAAAAAAAATTAAGAAAAAAGAACAAAACATTTTAATAATTAATTTGATAATATAAAATATCTATTTAGAATAGAAAAGGAATATTTTGGCTTAAAGATTTAAATTGAAAATATACAGAAAACTGGGATATATGGTAAGAAACAATAAAAATTTGGCTTTAAAAGATTTTCACACACATTCACTTCACACCAATTTTTATTTAAATATTAAGATTTTCTGGTTTCCTGAATATATTTTCCAAATTATACTTGAAGAGTTTTCAGTTTAAGAAAACCAGATAAAAGCTAGATGAGTATTTAATAGCCTTCTTCTCTATACTAACTTTTTTCTTTGCACTGATTTTGGGTAGAATCATATTTCAAAATTTCAGAAAGATAGGCAAATATTAGATAAGGTACTACATTTGTAACACCTTGAGAAAATTATCTAGATATAAAGGCATATCCTAATACCTCAAAGAGATGAATATTTGAAAAATTCAACACATCTTTAAAATGGTTTTTCTTTTTGTAGATATCGTTGGCTAAGTGTAATATAAGAGTCGTATATCGTATAAATTTTCTTTCCATAAAAAGAAACCATCCACAATTCTATAACTTCAATAAATTATCGCAATTTTATATTGGAATTTTAATTTAATAACTTTAGAAAACCTAAATAATTAATTTTCCAAACCATTTTCTAAAAAAAAACTCATGAATTTTCTTATATCTCTTATTTTTTGAATTTTTCTAATCTCATATGACCTAAAATATTTATATTTGAATATCAAATTTTGTTGAAGCCAATCAAAAGGAAAATTCTACAATTTTTGTGGATGGTTTCGTGGTGGATGAGAAAATAGTAAAAATCTACATCAATGTTTTATTTAATAATACATTTTTAATTTAAACATATTTTCGCTTTTAAGAAAATGCGAGTTTTGTATTTCAAGAGCAAAATTGTATACAGGTCAAAAATATAGTTTGAAATTCTGGAAAATATTCTTTTTAGTTTAAATTAATTACTTAAGTTCTTTATTTTAATATTCCAAATCTTTCATACATAATGAATAAATTGTAATTATCTTAATTTCTTGTTACTTTGATGTAGCTATTCCTTGGAGTCCTAATGAATATGTTTCCTTGAAAGAAAATAATGGTGGCATTTATGCGTATATCAAACTAAACTAGTTCAATAATACGAACTCGTTCAGTCTCTACAGAAGAATCATTTCCAATTCTTCTAATAGACGAAAATATTGATTAGTTTAATTATGTATCTTTTAAACAAACCAATTACAATATTATAATTTTTAAATTAGTTGGTTCAAAACTGTCGCAATACCAAACTAGTATGATTTTAATGTTTCCAATAAAGATAAGATTTCTTTGATTTGGTGTTCATTTATGTGTGGACTATTGCACTCGTTTGGTTGGTTCTAACTTAAGTTAAAATATAAAAAAGCATAATGAAATTTATATTATTTAACTTACAACATTTGGACTAATATTAATTGGATCTAATCGAATCCATTCGTCACTGTCGTTATAGGAATTTGGTACTTTTCTAAATTCGGCTGTAAAACTTCGTATTGGATAACCGCCCGAATTTGTTCGATTAAATTTCCAAATTAGATAACCCAAAATAGTTGACGCCTTAAAATATAGTTCTGATACCGGTCCTGGCGGTGTTCTTACTATAACATTCGTTCTAAGATATTGTTGATATTTTTCGTCGTCATTATTATTATTTATATTATTAATATTATTAGTTTCTATTGTTGTTGAATTAGTTTCATATAAATTATAGATTTTATTAATATTATCATTATTTATATTATAATTGTTATGATTATAATTATCATTATTAGTACTACTATTTATTTCATTATCAACTGAAGATAAGCACACATAAATGCCGGAATCATATTCTGTGATATTTGTTAGAACAAGAACATGACTAGTCTGGAAAATTAAAAAGAAAAATATAATTATAGTTGAGAATTTGAAACTAATGTTAATTAAATATTTTAATTTTAATAGAAAATAGAATCCGCCTAATGTTTCAAATGAAATGTTAAGTGAATTCTTTCAACGCTATTTTTAATAAAGTTCAAATGTACAACGTTTCCGAAATTCAATGAAGAATTTTGTTCGATTTTATTTTAAAAAAATGGTGAAATCCTCAATTTAGGCTATATCATTGTTGGAAAGGATATGTAGAGGAAAATGTCTCTATTAAACTCCGTTTATGTATTAGCCAACTGTATATCCCTTTAAAATTCCCGATATATTAACATTTAAATGCAGTAAAAAGTATATCCGTGAGTTCTACAACTTTCAATATCATATTTTCTCTATCGTTTAGCCTAGCAAAAAGGTCTCGAAAGGTTGACCTTTTTAAGGAATTAAAGAGAGGGACTTAATATTAAAATATCTGAAACAAGGAATTTTTTTAACGAAATTTAAAAGAGTATAACTGCTAAGTTCCTTATTGGCAAAATTCCATTTATATATTTTTTATTTTGTCTTATATCAAGAATGTTTAATTGATTTATAGAAATTGTTTTATTTATCAATTTTTCACATAAAAACGATATGACCATAATCTTCAGCATCAATGGTTGCCAATCAATGTCATAAAAGCAAATTAAACGTTAAATCTAAAGAACCAGCTATTTTATTTCAAGATAATTGGAAAAATTCCCTCATAAAATGAAATGAAGATACTTAAGGAACAAAATTTTCTCTCAACGTTCTGATGTATATTTAAGAAAGCTTACTTTTCAACTTACATAAAACCTTTAAATATTATTAATATTGAATTAAAACTTAGTTCATATTAAATTTATTTAAATAATTGTTTCTGAGATTTTATTATTAAATTTGATTAAATCGATGAATTATTTAATTCGATTTAAGAGAAACAAAAAATAGTTTACTTAAACAAACTTTCCGAGACAAAAAAAGATCAACTTTAGAATAAGTTATTTTAATCTCGAAGTCAACTAAATTAAATTATATAAAAATTGGTTGGTCAATTTCTTTAAAAGGTTTTATATTTGGAAATTGAAGTTTTTCTGGTCCGGTTATAACTTTTACTTTTTTATTAGTTCGAATTGGTATAAAATCTTATTAGACACACAGATATTTTGGGCAGGAAAATATTGGATGAGTTAAAAAGACACTGTGTTGTTGATGATGACAAAATGTATTGATGGAAACCAATCTGCTTTTAACGATACCAGAGCTTATTCAGAATCTTAACATATCGAAAATGAACGTTGAAAACTATCAAACCAAAGCGCCCAGAATTGGTGATCCGGCAAAAATTGATAGAACTTGGTTGTCAACTTTTGATGCATTTACCTTATAGTCCTGACCTTGTAAAATCAGATTACCAATTGTTTCGATATTTACCGAACAGCTTTAAAAGTGTAAATTTTAGTTCCAAAATAAGCAAGCCTTTCCATAATACTTGTCTCGGTTTTTGCCCAGAAAATTTAGAAGTCCTATATAGTGACGGGATAATTGTTCTACCAGGAAAACTAAAAGAGGACTATATTGTCCTTTATTTTCGTTAAAAATTTATTGTTTCTCATGAAAAATTCGATTTTCATTAACATAGAAAAAAACGCAACAACTTTTTAACCCATCCAATATAAAAAAATGCAAGAAATTCTTTCTTAAAGATTTAGGATTCGCTTCTATATTACTAAATTTATATAAAACTTCATTGCTGAATTTAAAGTATAGTAATTTCGTAATATTTTTTATTCGTTTTAAGATCATAAAAAATGAAGAACATAAAACTAAGTGTACATAATATGAAACAAGACTTCTATTTTTCCTTCATTAAAAATGTATGTTTTCACTTACAATTACTTTGAATATACTAAAAGTTAATAACGAGTTGTGGGAGTGGATTGCCCTTATTATAAACATAAAAGTAATTATCACAAAAAAAATGTATATATTATAAAATTACCTGAATAAGTCTGGTATCGTTTCCTTCCTCTTTTAACCACATTATAGATCCCTCGACTTCACAACGGATTGTTATATTAGTTCCTTGATCGGTGACAAATTCGTTATATTTAATTGTTGTAGTTAGAACTGTTAATACTAGAAAAAAAGTATTATTAATAAAAAAAAGTAAATAAATAGAGAAATTTAGAAATTAAAAACAACCAAATAAAATCAACGAATTTTTTAGTTTCATCAAAAAAAATAATACAAGAAAAAAGAAACACAATCAAACTCAACATAAAACTTACAAAATGGATATATTTTCACGTGAATATGTTTTAACATAATTTCCCTTGGTAATATGTATGCAATTTTTTTGAATTAAAACCAAAAGAAATTAATTAAAATATGTTTTAAATTAACAAAAAAAAACTTTAATATTTTTAAATTACTTTTTTTTCTTTCGAATTACAGAAATTTATTAAATACTTTATAGTTTTCCAGAACTAAGTTCATTCGGAAAAACATAACAAACTAATATTATGATGAATGAAATAGAACAAAAACATATATATAGTAACTTAAAATCGGCCTACAGCCGATTTTCCATAATAACTTTGTTTCTCCTATTAACAATTTCCTCTAATTTTTAAGTAACCCAAACCCTGATAGCATAAGTCTAATTTGCAAATTTTATTCAAATCGGTGTATTAGTTCTGAAAGTGCATCAAAAAAACATTATGAACAGAACAGAACAGGCTGCTTATTTTCTCCTACGACTATTTTCTTTCTCCACTATCCTTGGACCGATAATCACTGAAATTTACCATATTTATGTAGTCAACCAATATAATTAATTTAAACAAAACTGGTTCACAAATTTTCCGATTAAATTAGAAAAACAATATAAAAAAAACGACAATTTTGTCAGAAGTGGGATTCGAACCCACGCCCTCAGAGAGGACCAGAACGCTCAGATATTTCATATCTAGAAAACCCGTAATTCCGGGTAAGAATTTACTCTTGAGTCTGGCGCCTTAGACCGCTCGGCCATCCTGACACTTACAAATGTTTAGCAAGTGATACGAGACTAAAGAATATTCTATTATTAACTTTTAAACTCAGAAATAATATTAATTATTATTTCGTTCGGAAAAGTTTATTTTTAGTTTCATCCAAAAAAAGATAAGCGTGTATTTCGTTATATGTGTTATATACATAGAAATTTTCATTTTATATTTAGCTTTGTCTACTAACTAAAACCACTAATAAAACATATAGTAAGTTAAAATCGGCCTATAGCCGATTTTTTGATGCCCTATGGTAGAAATGGAACACAAAAACAGTCAAAACTAATAATATTTCAAGGTTTTCATAACTTTGTTTCTCCTCTTCAAAATTTTCTCTAATTTGCAGGTAACTGAGACCCTACTAGCATAAATCTAATCTGTTAATTTTATCCAAATCGGTGCATTAGTTTTTAAAGTACATCAAAAAAACTTTTTGGACAGGCTTATTTTCTCTTGGGATTATTTCTTTCTTCACTATCCTTTGTCCGATTTTGCTCAAATTTAACACGGTATCGTCTATTTACGTTTTTAACCTACATAATAAATTTAAATAAAATTGATTGGCAAAATTTTCGATTTAAATCCAAAAAACCATACAAAAAAACCGAGAAAACTTTCTGGTCACCCTGACTTTTGCTTAATAACTTCGCAGCCTCTTAGTCGAATTTAACATTCTAAATTTCATCAAAATCGGATAACGCGCTTTTGAGTTATTTTGTATACGGACGGACGGACATGCATAAATCGATATAACTTTTGATTCCCGACGCAACCATACCCTTAAAACCTTTCGGCGACGATTATTTCGATGTGTTACAAATGGAGTGACAAAACTAATATACCCTCTGGTAGTACCTACCATAGGGCAAAAATATTATAAAATTCATAATGTTTAAAACTAACTATTCGCGTAAAATAATTATTTTATTGGTTTCGCCAAAACCACCAGAAATAACGAAATGATATCGTCTGGTAGTTGATTTAATAATATAGGAGAATTCCATATTGGACTTTGTATGTGTCATGGTTTTAATGATATTTAATTACTTAAAAAAAATCTCTGTTAAAATATGATTGATGATGAGCTAATTTTAAACAAATATTTTGCTTATAACTATGGACAATTTTAACACTAATTAAAATTTGATAAATTTTTCGAACCAAATAGAATTCATTAATTATTATTTTGAGTTGATAATAGGAAAACTATTGATTTTCTACAAATATACGAGTCTGTATATTCATATGAATATGAACTTTATGCGAAATACAATAGTTTTAATCTATTATATATCATAAACTGAATAATGACTATCGAGACTTTAAGGATTATTGAATACTCAAATATTTTGGACTGTAAAAACTGACATTATGAATAATCCTTTCCATACACAAGTACAAGTGTTCATCATTATTTTTTGTTTTAAATTATTGCTATAAACTATATTTATGTCGACAATAAGCCAACAAACAATTTTATACTAAATTCTATCAGAATTAAAAACAAAAACTAGCTGTTATCTATGAAGTTAAATATTTGAAATTTCCCAAGTATGGGAAAATTTGGATAATTGAAATTTAAAAGAAGGGCAAACAATTGATCATTGAATATTAGGGGGTCAATAACTTCTTCTGAAGATAAATATTATCACAGAGAAAAGAAACAGAGATTTCTTGATGTATAAATTTTTGGCACCATTGCAGCAGCGCTCCTCGTTAATGTTAAAAAGATTATAAATGCATGTAATATATTTTTATATCACACAGGATTTATTTTAACAAATACAATACTATTAATGAGGTGGCATGTGCAAACGTGACCACATCAGAATCCAAATTAAGAACTCTATTTATTGTATGGTTTTTGATATTATGCAAAACTCCTTATACCTTTTCCTTGGTATGAAGTTTTGGTCTTAAGCTTAAATAAATGTATGCCTTTTCGGTGATAAAAGTAAATCCTAGATTAAATTGAATATTTCAAATATGATTCCATGTTTGATGAAAGCTTTAACTTAATAAAACCAGTTACTAAGATAGTATTCTATTATCTGGGTTAGGAATTTCATTTTATTTGAATATACATACTTTTATAATTAATGGCAAAAAATTGTTTACATTTTTAAATACAAAAGAGCTTGAGAGCTCAAATAATATAAAAAAATGTGTGGTTCTTTGAAAAATTTAAGTTCCGGAGCTTTTCTTTTAAATCAAATTTAATATACCAAAATTGTTCTTAATAAAAGAAATGTCATTTCCTGATAGGAAAACTTTAAAGAATTCTCCGAGAAATAATTTTTTTTCGACTTATAATTATAATATGAACTAATTTTATTTTAAAAAGTATATGCCTTAAAAGCTTCTCAAGATCTAAGAAATTTTTGCACAAAACTCCATGAGAAATAAACATATGGGACATATTAAACAATTAAATATGTAATTGAAAATAAGTTCAATTAAGCTTAATTAAAGTTTAAGCACAATTTTTCTTTTTAATAAAATAATCTTAATTGCCTGCAATTTATATACATATAAAATAAATTAAATTGTGCGAAATTTAAAAGTCAAGTTCACACCAATTTGTAAATAATTATATTTAATATAGAATTGGTTATATAGTGGAGTGGAAATGAAGGGTCAGGGATTTGTTAGTATAGTCTGCAATAGAAAATTAACAATTCTCCTAAAAGAACTATTCTGTTAACTGGGATTTAGGTGATGATTGATTGAAAATATGCTGATCCTAAAATAGATATAGACTGATGTACCATTTTGCACAACTAATGGCAATATGTTACTATCTAGAAATATCATACCAATGTATAGTGAATCCGCATAACGTAAAAGTATATAGTAATGAAAATAGGAAACACAAGAGTTAGTCATAACCAATTTTCCTCATACAAGCATCAAATTTCAATCGATTAAAAAAAAGAATTAAACAAACAAACTTTATAAATAAATTCTTCTCAAGAAATGTTTACATGGAACCTTCTTGGAGCCCTAGCGTCCATGTGTTGAAATCTTTAATAAAAAAATAAATTCTAGTTTGATTAGATTTTGATGTCATAAGTTTCATTACATTCTAATGTTTTGGTTTAAAAAATCTTGCTAAAATTATTAAATTAATGCAATAAAATTAACTAAAATTAAATTATATAAAAAAATCAGATTATCTTTGCAATTTTTATGGAGCGATTGAGAACAGTCAACACAGTGAAGAAGACGGTATTGAGCCCTGTTTGAGCCCTGGTTAATATTTCCAGTACACTTTATAACTTTAAAATATTAATTTAAATTTTAAATTGTTTGTAATAAATTTTAATGTAATTTTTTTAGGGATTTCCATATATATCATTTCACATAGTTTCTAAACAATTTATCTTCTTTGAAAAATGATATAAAAAGGATGCATTCAAATTGGAAAAAATTCCGTTTTTGCTTACACAGATTCATATATCAAGGATAAGGCTTTTAAAAGGAAATATTTAAACAAACAAAAAATACCCACATTCTTTTCAAAAGTATATAATAAAAGGATTTTTCATATTTGTGAGATTCTTTGGAAGAGAAATTTATAAAAAAAAAAATATGTAGAAATTCTAATTAAAGTCAGGAAAATGTGTCTTTAAATTTCTATGAAAAGAAAGATCTATTAAAAAAAACAAAAATCGTTTTGAAAAGACTAAAAATCTCTTATAAAATTTTAGATAATTATTACTTGTAATTATAAATCACATCAAAAATGACATTACCAGAATGTACAAGTTAATTATTAATAAGAAAACAACCAGACAAATATACCAACATGAATATAATTTCAGTTCGGGATGGGTTCTCTCTAAATTTCCGTCTTTACAACATAATATAAGAATATTCTCCAATTTTTATAAGGATTTTGTTTTTAAGATCTAATTAAAAATACAGGACTTTAAGTGGGGTTAGTTGAAGATTTGTTTTATTTAAATTTTGGTTTAATTTTTTTATTTACAGACATGATTTTGTTTATTTGATTAAATGGAAGTGGTTTTCACCATTTCATTCGTGTTTGTCTTATTTTAATAGAATCATGAATGAAATGATTATTAAGTATTATAAAACTTCTGAAAAACTTTTCAGATAGCTTCTGAATATTTTTAATTTAAGAAAATTGAATAAAATTTTTCAAAATTCCTTCTGAAGAAATAGTTTCAACTAGTTTTAATTAAAATCATTCAGTTTTGATATAATTAACTGAAGTTCATTCAAAAAAGTTAATTAAACTTTAAACTAGGTAATTTTTCTTTGATTTTTTGATTTAATTTCATTTTAGAAACATTAAAAGATTTAAATAAAAGAAGATTTTCATAAAATTAAAATAAAAAGGATGAAAATTATGAACGGATTTTTAAGAACAGAATAAAATTGTTTCTTATAGTAAACTTCTAAAATCTATTAATTCTAATATAGTCTTACAGACTGGAAAATTAGAGCAAAGCTTGTAAGATCTTCAATAAAAAATTAATTTTATTCATAAACCAGTAGCATAAAACCGGGAGAATGACGATACTATTTAGAACGTTTGATTATGTCATGCTAAATGTAAGCTGCATTGAGAATCTGCAAGATGTATCCCACAACATGTTTCGTTTAACATGAAATTTGCAAGATGCACATGTAACACATTTGCATAATGATTATCGCATTTTGAAGAGTTTTAGTTATTCGTGGATCAAACTTGAAAAAATTGATGCGATTAGTAAACACATCGTTCATTTTGAACTTGTATACAAAGTATATAATTTATTAAGAATCATCATCAAAGAAAATGCAAATATGGTATACACGTTTCAAAGGATTCTAAATTGTTTCCCAAAGCTCTTATGAAATGTTTATCTGTCTCTCTATTTATGTGTATGCAAAATTGGGGACGTATTTTTAAAGCTATTTGAACGAAAATTGCAGTAAAATCAATTTTTGTGCATGAGAGCCGTTCTATCAGAAGTTGGATTCGATTGGCCTATCAATCGTTTTGAAGTAATTTTCTGAAAATTCTGTATCAGGATTGATACGATAAGGTTCGAATAGAGAATTAAAAAGGAAGAAAACGATTAAATACCAATCAATGAAATTCTTAATATAAAAAGTTAATTAAGAATATTAGTAGAAAAGATTCATGTGAACAAAGTTTAACATTAAAAGTTCACAAAAAAATTTGGCAGTTTTCGTACAAAATAAAATACATTTTGTTGAATAAAAGAATTTGAACGATTATGTATAGAAGTTCTCATCGTGGTTTAGCACTATGGCTTGTTTTCTTGAATTCACTTAACCTTCGCTTTTTACTATCGTTTATCAAAATGTTTACTAGTACTAGCGTCTTACTAAAGTACAAACTATATACATACCGATCAATAAAATTTCTAAAGAAAAACAGACTTTTGTTTAAAAGTTCTGGTCGAAAACAAATCACTAAAGTTACCATACTAACGAAAGGTAAAACAATATTAATTAATACAGTATTGATTATCTCCGATTTTAATGAAATCAATTTAATCAACAGAAGCAAAATATTTTGCATGAATAATTGAAATTTCATATATCAAAATATTGTTATTATTATCGTACTATTGAATTTTAAACTACAAATAACAAGCAGATTGTAAAGCTACTCTGTAAAATCAATATTTATTTAAATTTGCATGAAACCATTGATTTATTTCGTTTCAAAAATATCTTTATTAAACTCAACAGTAGATATAATAACTCCAAATACATGAGTTATATAAAATAGTGATTGAATTAATCTGTTCACACTTCACTACTCGCTTTTAAAAGGAAAATGTTCAACATCCGTTTTCATATTGAATATTCTATTAAAATTAATATCTTTGACAAAACTAAATGCTATTAGGAATTCAGTAGACTATGTTTTATTAGTGGTTTTAGTTAGTATACAAAGCTAAATATAAAATGAAAATTTCTATGTATAACTCCACAGTACCGGGGGACCGAGTTTTGCTCGGTAAGGCAAGGTTAAAGTATGTCGAAAAATTACGAAAAATTTAAAATATAGAAATGTGAAAGTTGCTACATATCCATATGTTTCAATCTTCGGGAATTTTTCAACAAATTTTCGGTAACCTTGATTTCGGATATTCTTTCTTTACTTCTGGTCTTAGCAGCACGGGTAGGTTGAGTTGAAGTAGTCGACTGCTCATCAAAATGTAATGGGTCGAGCAATACGTCAGAGTGCAATGGCCCCGTTCGCGATGAAACTGGCAAGTTATACTGGAGACAGTTTGAAATAGTAATTACAATTGGCCATGAATTGTAATTCCTAATGCAGTCTGTCTCTGAGTAATTGAATCCGATTGTAATTGCAACCTGATTCGTATAATGAGGTTCAGGGAACTTGATAGTTTTGTAGTTACTATTTGTCGCTGCCGATAGATATCGAAAAGGTGATATTTTTATGCATATCGAAAAACCTTACTCCCTAGCAATATTGCGAATTTTCAATAAGATCCCTTCACGCAATTCGAAGCCACCAGGCGAGGGGGGGGGGAGTGAGTGTTGTAGTGGAAGAGTCGAAAGCCCTTAGGCCCCTTATTAATACTGTAAAGTTTCATTAAAATCGGATCACCCAATTCGAAGCCACAAGGCTAGGGGTATCGGCGGAGAGGAAAAGTGAGTTTTGTAGTAGGAAAATCGAAAGCCCTTAGCCCCCTTAGTAATACTGTAAAGTTTCATTAGGATCAGACCACCCAATTCGAAAATACCAAGCGAGGCGTATCGAGGGGAGGGGAAAAGTGAGGTTTGTAGTGGGAAAATCGAAAGCCCTTAGGCACCTTAGTAATACTGTAAAGTTTCATTAAGATCGGACCACCCAATTCGAAAATACCAAGCGAGAGGTATCGAGGGGAGCGGAAAACGAATTTTCTCAGAGGTGAGACCTATCTAGATCAATTTCTAGTCCCCGAAAACCCTTAACTCCCAAGTTTCATGAAAATCGTTAGACGGGTTTTCGAGATCGTTGTGCAAACATTCCTCGTATTATATAAGTAATAATAAACGAAACACACGCTTATCTTTTTTTGGATGAAACTAAAAATAAACTTTTCCGAACGAAATAATAATTAATATTATTTCTGAGTTTAAAAGTTAATAATAGAATATTCTTTAGTCTCGTATCACTTGCTAAACATTTGTAAGTGTCAGGATGGCCGAGCGGTCTAAGGCGCCAGACTCAAGAGTAAATTCTTACCCGGAATTACGGGTTTTCTAGATATGAAATATCTGAGCGTTCTGGTCCTCTCTGAGGGCGTGGGTTCGAATCCCACTTCTGACAAAATTTTTTTTTTTCTTCAATTAAATTTTTTTCGTTTTTTTTGTCATAATTTTCAATCAAATAAAGTTTATTCGTTATTGTGACTTTTTAGAGATTATATAAATTTAATTAATAAACTTAAAATTGGCTGAAAATTATGGTGAAAAGAACCACAAGTGTTTTTAATTTCAGCAAATTCCCATCAAATTTAAATATTGGAGAAATTTGAATAGCAAAATTAAAATTTCATAAATATCAATATCAGATGATGAAAATGATAAAATATTAATTAAAAATATATATTAATAAAAGCTTTTTAAATTGTTTTAATTAGGTTTTCAGGGTTTCACAATAATGAGATTGAATGACTCGTTTACATTGAAATAAACAATTTTTCTAACAAGAAATTTTTTTGTATAAAAGCCTTTTTTTAAGCTTAATTGATTTCTTTTCTTATTTCGAAATAAAAACGATTTAGCACTTTTAAATTCTTCGCTAAGTAGTTTAATCCAGTTCTAACGACAGTTTTTTTTTTGAACTAAAATAACTCATTAATCTTTCAGCAAATTATTTTCTACATTAAACAGCCTTCAAGAAAAAAGAAACATCTTCAGAATTATTATTGTGTGAAGACAAGTCTGTAATGTCTTATAAAATTTAATTCGCGCTATATACTCTCTATTTTGGATTAAATAGAAACTAAGAAAATTGCCATCATTTCCGAAAGTATAATAGGAATTTTATTTAAAAACACCCTACTTTGTGGGGTGTTGTATAACTTGCTGACTGCTAATTTGTCTGACGATGATGAAAGCTACAACATTCTTTTTTCATTTTAATTATCATATTTTTATTCTTACAGAAAATTCATTTCATTTAAAAGCCAAGAAAGTCATATTAAAGGGAAAACCTGGAAAGACATGAAGACGTAAGGATGATACTCTGGTATATATAAATTCTTAACATTGTCGATAGTTTCGCGTATACATGGTGGGAACATGTAACATACTGTTCTTGAAAGTTACGGAAAAATGTATATTTATGCTTAATAAAATATATTAGTCCTTACTCAACCACGAATCTATCCAACACTAATTCAAGGATAAAGAAATTTAGTAGGTATGGGCCACCAAGATTTTGGTAATTTCCGAAATATATTTCAAGTTGTTTAATTCAGAACAGTCAGTTCACAATCGTCAAGCGTTAATATTCCGAAGAGTATTTAAATTTTCAATCTCTCACCAACTTCTGACCTGTGGAAAAATTCAAAATATCTTCACAATTGACAATGGACTACTGTGTACCATTTTTAAAAATTTTCTCGTATATTTGTATTGACATTGAAATTTTCCTTTACTATATATAAAATTCTCAAAAAAAAAGAAAATTGATTAAATCGAAAATTCAAAGAGAATGAATTGTTGAGCGAATTTTTCTTTTTCTAGGTGACATTTCCTTTTCATTTTTGATACAATTTCCCAATAAATTCAATTCAAATCAACTATAAAATAAATAATTTCGTAGACACATAAAAAAGAAAGAGGCGACACTTTCGAATCCATCAAAATTTTCATTCATATAGTAAAAGAAAATTTTTAATTTGCAAATTCTTCTTTACTTAAATTTCTTGAATTTCATTATCGAAAATATTTCCCATCGTTTTCTTTCGTAATTTTCATAGTGGATAAAAAGAAAACTCTAAATCACCTTGCGAAAATCTGATTTGATTTTAATTTCGTCATCAAAACGATCGATGACATAATTAACACATTTTCACAAACACCATTTGACTTCTTGAATTATTGGGTGGTGGTGGTGGTTTTCTTTTTTTGCCTTTGAAAATATTGATTGAATTTTCTTATTTCGTGCGATTTTTCCAAATCCAATTGACCTCAAATTCTAGGCGGATCAAAGGTTTTCTTTTCCTTTTTTTTTTTTTGCTTATTTATATAGTCTCAGAAGGAATTTTTTTTTTGAACGAAGAAAATTTCTATTTTGGGATTTACGATGGGTATTTTTTTTCCTTCTGGAATATTAATAATGAATTAATTAGAAAGAAAAGGAAATTCTGAAAATTATGAATTTGATTATAACAAGTTTAATTTATTAAAAATGATTGTGGAATTATAATTTGATTTTTAAATTTGTCGTTACATAAATTTAATTGGATTTATTTATTATTTTATTACTGGTTAAGAAATACGATTTTTCTAACAAGTCACGTGTATAATTAAGAAATTTTTTCATATTATAATAAAAATACGTTTTCATGGATAATAATAGAACTTTTTGGTTGGTGATTAATGAAGCATGCTAAAAAATATTTAATATAAAAATATCGATGAAATATGAGAATAAAAATTTGTTTTGTAAAATATTGTTTAATTTATTCCTTAATGTATTATGAAAATGATATTTTGTCAATCAAAGTTTGAGTTTGAATATGAATAAACAAAGTTAATTGGAATATTGGAGCAGATCCTATCGTTATACGTAATCAAAAAGTTCATAAACGTAAGAAAACAAGTTGTATAAGACAATACATACAATATTAGTGAATAGAATTATGTATGTTTTGGAACATTAATTTTGCGATTTCTTCTAATTTTCAGTATCATTAAATTGTCACGCAATAGTTCCATTCTATTCCTTTGTAGATGTAATTGGAATTAGAATATTATTCTATGCTTTTTAGAACTGAATCCTGACTAAATCCTCAATGGGCGAAAATATTATTCTTGATTAAAAATGGTATGTATTATGATTGTTTTCGACATCAAATATTGTAGGCAAAGAAAAATAAATTGTGAACAGCGAAGACCAAGAATCGAATCTAAAAGCTCGCCCGATACTGACAACAGGGATCCCAAGGTACCCACTGATTGTTGCCATTATATAAATTTAATATTATTTTAAAACTATAGAAATAGTAATTATTTATTTTTCCTATAGAAGAAAACTCCTACAACATAATCGATTTATGGAAATTATTAGATATTATGCAAAGAAAAGGGCAGCAGAAAATTTACTATTTCGTTACTTTATGTAAAATGTACTCTGATTGTGTGTTTTATAAAGAGCAAAATTTCAATCAATCATCCAATTAAACGATGAACTTTTGACTAATAATGATTAAGCAGAGTCAGTGTATTACGATTTATGTACATTCAAATCAGGATCATACACAAAACATTAGCATGGGCTTGAATTTTTTAAAATTATGTTAAACATTTCCTTTAACAAAAGGACTTCACACATGGTTCAAACTAAAAATTTTATACCATTTTTATGAACAGCAAATTTCTTTTTCCTAATTTGTCATATCGTAATATATTACCTCTTTTTAGGTGATATAAGTAACATTTTTTATTTCTAACAATTGCCTTAAGCTGTTTTGGGAAAATCTATAAAAATAAAACAGACAAAAAAGCATCATTTTATGAAAGTTAAAGAATTTTCCCAGATTGAATAAAAAGTTATTGAAAGTTTTAAAGCAAAACTTTATAATAAAAGTTTAATATGTGTACAGGAATATCACACTTTATATCGTAGTTATTATATGATGAAAGTTGGAATGTTATAAATTGAATGATAAATGTTCAAAAGTTACGAAGTTGTGCATCAATTGTTATTCAATGCACATGAAATATAAGAAAGTTGTTGAGTGTCCAAAAAAGATAGAATAATAAGTCTTTTTAGCATTGTTCAAACATTTCAGTTTAGTTGAAATAAACTGTCACAACTATTCCATGGAACTGTATCCCTTTTATTGAGCCTTCACAGATGTCATGAGGTATGCCACAATTTTATTACACAAGCGATATTATCCTGTATGAATATGCTTTAATAAAGAATAATGTTATATTTTACATTTCTCGTTCTTGTGGTGTTGAGGGTGGTAAGAGTTTATGGTACGGTATGTAAAGGACCAGAAAAATAGAAAATCTAAGAACAAATAAAACTACATACTGAAATAAAAATAACATCAAGTTTGAAATTCTAACTAACACAATTTGTTTTATTTTCTTAATTAATTAGCGTGTAAACATTTTAATAATGCCCTTAAGACACGTTTTTTTTTTTTTATTTATTTACGTTCAATAAAAATGAAATATGTAATTAAATCTCTGATAATATAATATTCCATTTATAGTCTGTCCCTTTTATGAAATACTTAAATACGAAAATCCATTCACTATCATATTCTATTGTAAATATTATTTGTTTATTTATTACAAAAAGAAAATCCTTCAAAATGTTATTTTCTTCTTAAAAAAAAGGATAATATTCATTCTTATTTTATGATATTCTGTCATGACATGAGTTTATTCATTAGACTATATTATTTCCTTTTGATCAAGCATGACATGATAATACATTAGGTGTATTCTTAATCTAAAAATTAAAACAAAAATCCCATCGTTTTATATAAAAACCGAGTATTTTTGAAATTATTAAATCATATACTAAGAGAAAAAAAACAACAAAAAAACTTTTGTTATTCAATAAATAATAAAAATCATCTTTTAAAGTTCATAATTCAAAAAGAAATATAATACTTTGTACAAAGTTTAGCGAAGAAAAATTTCTTTCATCAATTGTATACGTATTGTTCTTTCTTGCATGAAAATTCACCTGGGATGGAAAATTTGCTAGATATAGTATAAAAGTGTAAAAAATTCAATCCAAAATCACATA
Organism: Xylophagus ater; assembly: GCA_963422695.1. Lineage (NCBI taxonomy): Eukaryota > Metazoa > Arthropoda > Insecta > Diptera > Xylophagidae > Xylophagus > Xylophagus ater. The sequence continues at coordinate 10,225,429 of OY730478.1, forward strand.
TGGGTAGAATTTCCCTTAAGAAATGGTGTAATATCCGATCAGAAGATTAAGAATTTCAAGTGGAACCTTATGAAAAAACAACATAAAAAGCTAAAACGGGCGTAAAGCGGATTATTTGAAATTCAATATAAATAAGAAATTGCTATTCAATTTTGCCAATCAAATTCGAAAAACGATAAAACTTTGTGGTCATGCTTGTTTTTCTTTCACAACTTCGCTTCTCCCTAACTTATGATCTCCACCCACAACTTATTTCAAGGCTTATTTTCAGTCGAACATAAGGAGCCTACACACGTACGTTCAATGTTACTCGTCAATGTTATTTGAATGACTCATGTTTCAAGTAACATTGATCGTTTGGATGCTTTTCAAAGCTCTTGTGTGGCGGCAGCTTCCATAAATATTACTTGAGGAACATTTTCATCAATAATACTTGTCAAGTAACATTGAACGTGTGTAGGCTCCTATAAACTTGGACATTTATGAGGAAAACTTTTTTCCAGACTTTTTTTTTTGATATATTGAAATTAAAAATGGTTGGAATAAACTGAATGCATGCGAATGTATGTAATTACAAGAGGTTCTTCCCAACATTTCAGGCATCTCTACGTATCTACTGGTTTTGAAACAATTCTCCGATGTTTATTTCCCTGCATTACAATTGTAGTGATAAAGCCCTTGACATACTACCATAGGGTATACAAATTATGAATTTTTTATGATATGATATGAAATTTTTTTTATTTTCAAGAAGAAAATTCATACAAGTTCAAAATATTGTTTATACTGAAATTTATATGAATTTAAAAATCAATTGAATTTCTTTGGAATAAAGTTTATTGTACTCATTTTTCTTTGCTAGAAAAACATATCCCTATTAGGATTATGAACAAAAAAAAAGTTTCTTTATATCTCCTAACATACATTAGAAATATTTACTTATTTGGTTTTATAAATAAAATCAATATAGAACTTATGGTGGCGTCAATTGTCTTCCCATGTGAAGGGAGATTATAATTGCAACCAAACGAAAACAAGCATTTAAGAATAGCATATTTGTGTGTTTTCTATATTTAATTTATATTTTCATATTTAATGTATATTAATAATAATTATCGATAAAATGAAATATAGAAATTCAATAAACTTAGTTTACTGCTTTTTAGATATTATACAGATTAATAAAGTTGTTTCATTTAAATAATAAATACTGTTTTCACTGCAATATTTCATTTTGGACGAAACTAGGCCAAAAATAATATCTTTCTTTTAAATAAAACATGAAATTTTATATAAGTAAATTGCACAAAAGTTTTTCATACTAGTCTTGGACTAATAAACTAAAAGCTGCTAAAAAAAAATGTTTTATTGTCAAAAAATTTATGATTGAAAACATTATGTTTTACTAGAAAATCCAACGTACTTTCATGTAAGTTTTATATCAGGTAGAATCATATGTAATTCGAAGAATAAATTTAGTGAATATAACTTAGAAAAGACAAGTACAGATTAGGGAATTTTTCTTATCAATTTTTATGGCCATTAATATAAATTTTTAGTACATTTCCACCTGAGATCCATACGAATCACACTGAAAATGAATACCACGTACATAAATAACGTCCAAAATAAGTGGATTATTAGGGTAAAGAATATATACTGACATTTTTCTGGAACAATGAACTTAAAACATAAAAGAGAATTGAATGTACAATTTGATACGAATGACGAACATTACCTTTTCCTAACGACTTGAAGAAACCCAGATGAATATAAATCTGTTTGGAGACAATTAAAAATTTATTTAGGATCGAGAAGCTTTATACACTTAAGGCAGATACTGAAGAATAAAAGTATCCCTTTATTTATATTAATCTGCCTACGGTATATAAAGAAACAGGTGTAATATAGCTAAAAGATTTGCATATACATATATTAAGCAAATCCCAAAAATTTTAGGAATTGATAGATGGCTGAATGATTAGCTTTCATCAAATTTATCTCCATCAATTTAAACTAGATTATACCCTTTATCACTAAGTTCAACTTATGTAATAAGAATAATGTTGATGTAATAAACTAGGAATATAAAATTTGGTCATTTTTGACATATGTACACATGTTATCTGGTAGATATGATAAATTGAAAAAAGTCCAACTATGAAGGAAAACATAAATATTAGTAGAAAAAGAAATGTAACGAACCTTTCTATTTTGTTTATTTTTATATTCATTTAGATAATGAGGACTCTTAACGCTTATAGTTTAACCCTGAAAATAACTAACCCACTAACGGTTTTAACAAAGTACTGTGTGAATACTATTTATTTTAGTCTTTAATATAACAAAAGTTATAATATAAAACTAAAATTCATTCTTCAACTATTTACAAAAATTTAGCAAAGAATTCTTTAAAGTTCCATCATATACGGACATGCAAAAGTAATATTACTACAATTTATAAACTTACAAAACTTTTCTAATTCCAACTATCATTTGACCGAAACAAAGTTTGATAGTTAGAACTGAAAAATAATATGTAGTAATGTAATCTACAACTTTTAGCCTGAAATAATCATGGAATGATATGTATGGTATATCATTACATAAAAGCATAGTTCCTATTTAATAGTATTGATTAATTTCGGTTAAAACTAATCTTTCAACCAAAATGAATATTAAACTTATCAAGAAACCTTTAAAAATTATGTGAAAATCACATGAAATCGAATTATATAAGATTAAGCAGACACAGCACTACGATATGACTTCAATAAAAAAGTGTATGTACAATATATTGAACACATTCTTGTGGAATATACTGTAAGTGTAAAAGTATCCTTCTATGGAATTGTTTTAATTTCGGAGCGAAAAAAAAACTTTCTATAAATCATTTTTAGAAAATAAATTAAAAAAAAGAAAAGCTTTTTAATATATTTAATTATTTAACCTGTTTTTTTTTTATATCATACATTTTTAATATCCATTTAGAAACCAGGAATAACGAAATATCTATAAATAAATATTCTATATATCATATTTTTTTTTAAAGAGAGCCATTTTCCGGATGATCTAGATCCTTACATATTCAAGATCATGAATTTTTCTAGATTAAAGTCATAAATATGAAAGTGAAATAGTAATTTTTTTTCCTTTATATTATAAAACATTTATAAATCATTATATTTTGAATCTCTATTGAAGGAGGAAGAAAAAAAATCAACTGGTAACCTAACGTAAAGTACATCCATACTTCTGAATCTATTCAAGTCGCACGAAATTTCATAGATATCGATTTTTTTCTGAATAGAATTTTTCATGTAAGTAGCCTAAATGTACAACAAAAAAGAAAATTTAATACATAGATAAATTTTACTATCAATCAGCATGAAATGATTTAAGTTTTATCCTTGCAAAATTGATTAGGGTTTCTTTTCGTCTCCTAAAGACAAGATATTTCGGGGGAATATATGAAAGTGCCAAGCACTTAAATAAATTAATTTCAAACAAATTTTTTATAAGGACAAACATTTAGTGTAATCTTTTGGAAATGAAATTAGAGAGAAGAAAGAAAGAAAAGTATCTTCCAAGTCCAAAGCAAAAAAAAAGATATATAGTATTACATCTTTTATGTCCAAAGCTACTATGTCATTCATGTACAACTTAAAATATAAAAATAAAATTTAAAAACATCTTTAAGTTGTTTATCTTTATAGAAAATGTTTTATTAAACGAAAAAGAAAATCGTTCAATTTTCACGCAACTGAAAATCGTTTTGTAGTAAATTACTATTCTCATTAGGGACTTTTCTGATAAATGTTCGTTTTAAAAATGATTTATTTTTCAAATAATAAATAATCTTTTTTATGAGTTCTATAAATAGTTTTTCTGATATAGTAAAATATAATAATAAGTTTCATCTCCATACAAAAAGTCCTTATTAATCATCAATAAACTTGGGATTTTAATCCTTGCTCATTAAAATCTATATTAATATTTCATTTTATATAACTTTTATTCAATCTATTTAAATATTTCATTTTGATTTTAAACGATATCCTGCAGGATCGATGAAATTTTCTATATTATTATAGAAAGTACTAACATAAAAGTTGCTTTTAAAAATAAGAATACTTTCAAAAGTTGGATATAGAAATTTTAGTATTCAAGATTACATAATTTCTTTCTTCTGTTGTTTCAGTTAATAGCATTTTCCTAGGAAACATGGAATATAGTTTGTTGGAACCATATCTAACTAAATTTCCATATAATGAGCAAATTGTTTGGACATTTTAGTGTTGAAACGTATCCTTGTTGAGTTTCTCATTAAAATTTTTGTCGAGATAAAAACAAGAAAGGGACGAACCAAAATATGAATTGACACTGGTTACTAAAGAACATGCTAACGTTGAATTTTCTAAGTGTTGTAAGTATTATATATATATATATATATATTTTGTTTAGTTTTGAATTTTAAATATTCACGATTCTTTTATAAAAATGGATTAAAATAAAACTGACAAAAAGGATGACGACAAGATTTTCCTGTGAAATATATATGTAAAAACTTTCCTTAAGGGACATTTTATTTAAATAAACTAAATAAAGTCACGAAAAGAAAATTAAATATGAAGCATAGGATCCAACTGAACCTTCACTTATTGAATTATAGAGGCACAAGACGCACAAGACAGAAAATCACATTTTTGTTTATTTATTAAGTCTTTTTGGTGGGTGTTAAATGTAAACAAGTTCTTAACAAACTTGTTCCTTCAATATCATTTTGTCAATCGAGTTAAATAGATTACAAAACATTTTAAATGCGTGAACGGACAGACCCTCGAAAACGTCGAAAGTTTCAATTCAATAAATTGGTATCTGTAGGATACAAGGCACCACCAGTAATGTGTTATGGTAGTCTATGGTCTTAGACAATTTATAATATATGTACGGACCTTTTTTTCATTATTTAAAAAAATTACGGGGCGTTTCTCATGTGGAATTTTGTACTTTCTGCTTAAGTTACCCGAAGGTTTTACATCTTGAAGATTTCTCTTGTTATAAAAATGGACAGGACTATTATTAGAAATCATTTTGAATCAAAATGGTTTTTTTCTAATTACAAAAAATGGAAGAATACTAAAAAATTATGTAAATAATTACAAATGTCAACATTTGTGGATGTGATGCCTCGTAAATTGGATGCCCTAGGTAATTGCCTTATTTGGTGTAATATGTTGCTGAGTATCAGATTTAAGTTGAAATAATTTACAACTTAAAAATTAGTGTGACATTAACTTGAATCCTTGTAATTTCGAGATAATACATCTACGCCTTTGAATTAGTAGTATTAAAATGTTACAAATTCTTATTTTTAATATTACTATTTTAAAAAATTTGATGATATTTTTTATTAGAACTATAAAAAAAATAATGGGTGCACTTGAAGTTCTATTTAAACTCTGTTGTTTGGGATTGTTTTTATAAGGAGCTTTTTTTGAAGAGGTTTTTTTCTTGTTTACTTTTCTTCTATTTTCATTTAAAAGCTTTTTTCTACAACAACAAAAAATGTACGGTACGTATTTTTAGACGAATAGTTTCTCTAGGTTCTTTTTTTGCATGTTATTCCAAATTATTCATATAAAAGGATAACAAGTTTTATTTTATTCAGCTAAGAAAACAGGAAAAAAATGCTATTGTGTAAGAGTTGCATTGTTGTTTTTCTCTCGTTTATGACTTTCCCTAAATAAAGCCGCACAACCCACATAAAGGACGAAATAGTTATGGGTTTCTGTGGAATTGAAGGAACGACATAACAAGGATTACATGACATATAAGATATTCCCGAAAATATCTTAAATTACGAGATAGTCAAGCAATTTAAAGTTATTTTCTAAAAAAAACACGGTTTTCATCTTTAGGTTCGTATTTTTCTTAGAAAATTTGTCAATTTTTTTTTTTTTACCTTGTCTTATCTTTATTTTTGAAGGATATCCCTTAATACCTTTTTTTATATGTTCATATAAAAAAAAATCACGTCTTCATTCACCGCGCAAATTTCTTAAAATACTTGAATTTGTTAAAAGAAAAAAAAAACTTGGTGAAGGAAAAAAAAATCAATCGAAAACTTTATTCGTGGGCTGTTTTATGCAACCAAAATTTTTACAAAAGAAAAAAGGACGAAATCAAAAGAAAAATTATAAAATTGTAATTATGATTAATTTCCACGGTTTATTTATTTTGTATTTTGATTTAATAAATTTTCTAATTTGTTTACCTTGTGTAAAAAACAATAGATTGAAAGAATAAAGAGAAGACATTCTTCCATATTATAACACCTTAAAAAATCGAAGCGCGAGAATCTGAACAATCATATTTTTGTTAATTTTTTTAATTTTGATTTTAATTTATTTATATATTTTTAAAATTACTTCACACAAGTATAAGTAAAGAAGAATTTAAACACCGACGGAAATTCTTCTATTTACATAATTCTAAATCATGTTCCTCACCACTTCGAAGATTCGACTCAACTAAAATACTTTTTCAAATTGACAATGAAAAAACTTGACTCAACTAAAAAAAAAATTTTCAAATGAAAAAAAGAAACGACAAATTGTCAATTGTGTTTGACGTTTTGTCGTCCTGGAATGTCAGATCAATTTTTTTTTCCACGCTGAAATGAATTGCTAAAAAAAATTATATTATTTAAATATAATTTAAATAATAATGATTTAATTTCTTAAATTCTTAAATTAAACTAATTTTATCAAACAATCTAAATCTAAATATTTTAAATCGAAATATTAAAACACACACACTTTATGGAAGACCAGAACCAAAAAAGAGCCGAGACACACCATAAGTGGAAAAGCGCTTCACAAAAACAATTCACCACCACAATATGATTTATGCGCCTTATATTTTTACATATGGAATTATTAGTTAGCCATTGAAGTTGAAGATGATGTTATTTTAACAAAATTTTCATTAGAATAAAATTCGTAGAAATAAATTTGATTTGACTACGAGTATAATGATAAATATCATCCTAATTGTCACCGAATCTACGATAGTATTATAATAATAAATTATATTATTTATATCCGAATAACAATTCGGTATAGAACTTTAATTGTTCGAAAAATATATTATAATATATATATTTTTAATTAATTAAATTGCAAAAAATTGAAAAATTGAAATTGAAATAGAAATAGAAATAGAAATAGAAGATACTGATATAATATCAGTATCTTCTATTTCTATTTCTATTTCGTCCACGGTTACCTCCTCTTCTTGGATGGAACGCCATCAGAAGCGTTAACGCTGTTTTGTATATCAGTATTGCTTCTGGAAGCGTTATGAATGATATATTTTCCACTATATTTAGTGCGAAACGGCGGCCGCATTCCCTCCAGCTTTCGCGGCGCCTTCGGCCGGGAGGCACAGGCACAGGGCGTGCCTGTGCCTCCCGGGGGGGACGCGGGTTTCGCGGCCCTTCTCCATCCAGGTCGATGAGATTTATTCTCCATTGGCTAAAAAAAAAAAAAAATAAATAATATAAAATAAATATATAATTAATTTAAGGTTGTTTTACCGGAATATTAAATAGAAAAATATCAAAATGCAAAAATTTAATGCTGAAGAAAATTATGAAAGAGAAAAGTCGGTATCAAAAGCTCTTTTTATTGAAATGGGGAAAAAAAAGTATCAACTTTCACTCTTATGAAATTTCTCAATAATCATACATATTTTTAAGAGAATATTTTCTCTTGTTTTTACGGTTTCCTTTTTCTTTCTCTTTGTAAGCAGTAATTTTTAAGCTTTATTTCCTCTCTATGGGAAGAAAGTAACGATATATAAACATTGGATAACACGACATAATTTTAGTTTAATTATATTTCGTTTTTCAACCCGGATTATAATTAAAGGACAATCATAAATTTAATGACTTAATATCGACATTTATTTTACACATTTTGTAACTAAAGCCTTTCGCCATAATATCGTAAATCTGTTCTCTAAATTTTCTTCAAATCGGTCTATCAGTTTCTGAAACATATATCTGAAAAATTGTCCAATTTTTCTCTACAACTATTTCTACTTTACCCATGAATTGATTTGATCGAAATTCAATATATTTGAGTCCATTTATGTAGGCAACGTATGTAAATAATTTGAATAAAATTGGTAGATACAATTTTTAAATTAACTCTAAAAAGTGAACAAAAAAACCAACAAAATTTTGTGGTCTCCCTGATCTATTTAAGTTAATGACATCGAAATCAAAAACAATAGGAATTAATTTCGTCCCGATAACTGGGAGGGAAGTATTGTGGTGAACCCACCTTTAAATTCCACTTAGTTTTAATTCAACATTATAACTTAGTTCTATTTTTTTATTAATTTTTATCTAGTATGTATGTTACTTGTTAAAATAAATCAGCACGCACCATCAGTACAAGAAAAAATACTTTTTATAAATTGTCAAATTTGTTCATTGGATATTTCTTGCAAAACGTCCAAGACACAAAAATGTAATTATTTTTGTTCCTGTTTTTTTCAAATTTGTTTTGAATTAATGAATAATAATGATTAATTACAATTTATTCGGATATTTTTAATTTTTCTGTTTATCTAAATATATGACAAATGTGAATTTTGGAAAAAATAATATATGAATAAGTTCGAAATGGCAAAATCTTTTTCATCTATCGAAAATTTGTTAATTTCCTTTTCCTTTGCTTTTCTTTCATATAAGGAAAATGGTTTGTAGTTTTTTTTTTGGCTCTGGCTAGGTAGTAGTATTTTATTTTGAGGTATGTACTGCGTTTTGAATATTTCCTCGTCCTAAGTACAAAAAGTAAGCAAGATTTTTTTATTTTAAAATTTTATATATAAATAACAAAATGTTGATATTGAAAAAAAAATATTTGAATTATATCGTTTTTTGGGTTTTTTTCGTTTTTCGTTTTTTTGCTTTTATTTGATGAATAAAATATAATTTCTTTGTTAAATTATAATTTTTTATTCCATTTTTTTATTTATTCTAAAAAATATTTTATAAAATCAACTAATATTAAAATAGAAGATGTTGTAATTTACCTAAAAGCGATAAATTCGTGTATTTAATGACATTATTTCAGTTTATTTTCAAATGTAGAACCAATCCCTCACTTTTATAATACTATAGAATACAGTATATTTTTTTGTGCTATTTTTTTTTTTTTTTTAAGTAAAAACAGAATTAGGTATATTTATTATTTTTCAATTTTCAATTACCAAATATCAATTATTTCATCAAAAATTTCTTAGAAGAAAAATATAATAATAATAATATAATATAATAAAATGTCCTTAAGAATATTTCAAATATTTTGGTCATTGAACGATATGAATTTTAATCAAAATTTTTTAAAATGAAATTCACTAAATTGTATACATTTTATTGGGATCGTTATAAAGGGGCCAAATAATTTTTTTCTTTTCTTTTTCTCCATTGGAGATCCTGATAATTTTATCATCGCAAATCCTTTAGTAACTCTCTTTCATATTCAACCAGAATGATATTTTTTATTTGCTTATGCTATTCTTTGTTCAATTCCCGATAAATTAGGAGGAGTTATTGCACTAGTCTTATCTATTGCTATTGTAATAATTTTACCTTTTTATCATTTAAGTAAATTTCGAGGAATTCAATTTTATCAAGTATTATTCTGAACTATAGTAGTTACAGTAATCTTATTAACATGGCACGACCAGTAGAATATCCTTTTATTTATTACAGGACAATTATTAACAGTAATTTACTTTTAATATTATGTAATTAATTCTTTAATAACATATTGATGAGATAATCTATTAAATTAATTAGTTAATGAGCTTGAATAAGCATATTTTTTGGAAATATAAGATAAAAACTAAACTTTTTATTAACTTTACTAAATAATGTTCATAATAAAAAAGCTGTAAACAATATTTTCAGACCAATAACAAATATAATGAAATTTAATGAAAAATGTAAAAATGTAAAAATCTCTTTCAAGCTAAGTACATTAATTTGTCATATCGTGGTAATGTACCACGAGTTTTTAAATAAATCAAAAAGAAATAAAAGTTAATTTTAAGTAAAATATAAAACTATATACATCAGCCCCTCAAAAAATCAAAGTAATTAACATTCTTATAAAGAAAATTGTAGCATATTTCTGCTAAAAAAATTAATGCAAAACCCCCTCTTCTATATTCAACATTAAACAACCCAGATACTAACTTAGATTATCTAACATGATGCAATTCAAAATAAAGCTATAGGAAAACTAATAATAATAAATGAAATATAACTTTGAAAAATATAAAAATTATATATATTATATCCTCTAATGAAAAAAACAAAAGCTAATAAAATTAAAGCCAAGCTTACTTCGTAAGAAATTGTTCGAGCTCGTAATAATCTCCCAAATAAAGCATAATTGGAATTTGAGAATCAACCTGCAATTATTACAGTATTAAACACCTAAACTTGTACAACATAAAAAAAATAATAACCCTAAATTAAAAGAATATAATTTAATTATTAAAGGAATGCATATTCAAACTAATAAAGATAAAAATAAAGAAAATATAGGAGAAAAATAATAAGAAAATATATAATGGATATTAAAGGATAAAGGTTTGTTCCTTAGTAAATAATTTAATTGCAGCATCATAAAAAAAGGTTGCGGAATTCCCATTGATCTAAAAACCTTACCTTATTAGGAATTTGAATATATGTAGGAAAAACGACAATTACTTTATAAAATAAAAACACTTTCTTGATTTATATTTGAAAAATCCTCTTTATTTCTTCTTATTTTGTTTTTCAGTCCTCGTCTTATTCGCGGTTGAGCATCGACTGCCTTTAAACATCATATGCCTTCTTTTTTTTATCATGCAAACCTCTTATCTGCATTACTCATATTTATTTGACTTGGACCTTTTCTTATGTTAAGTCATCATCCCGGTTAGCATAAGACTATCATGTAGATTTCTTATCTACATGGCTTATGTTTACATAGGCCTTATTTTATCATGCAACTGAGTCTACATGTTACATCTTATTCATCTTAACTTGGCCATCCTACATATATATATATATTTTTATTTCTTTCTCAGAATATCTAAAAAAACCGTAGACGGGCGCGATTTGTCATCGACGATTTATTTTCAAAAAGTAAATTTGAAACTAATAACAAACTTTCAAATGGAAAGAAACGAGAGGAAATCCAAATGATTCAATTAATAATAAAGAAATACAATGAAACAAGATGTTTCATATGAGGATATAAAACGCAATGTGAGAAGAAGGATCATAATCTAAAAACAAGAAAACAAACAGAATGCAAAACCAAATACCGTCCCCCACCTGACTATCGACTACCGACTACCGACTATCGGAACAATCACTGAAATCAATGGACACAACTGCTACTACTACTAATTATTACAATACGATTATGGAGTGAGTACTTACGAACTAATGATATACAAGACAGAAGCCATACAAAACTCCTGCTATACAAAATTATATGGATATTATATGCAATATTGCTTAGGGCACGGCTAATAAGCGTATTAGTCGTGTCTAAGGCTGATAACACACTGAAGCAGACAAAACAGACCAACACAGTTTTTTAGCACTAAATCAGTTTTGTTACCAATAAATACACAGAAGTATATGCGCAAACCCACATTAAATCCGGCAAAAACATCTACGAAAAAACAAAATGTTTTCTTGAATGTTTCGACATATAAATACACACAATCAAATCGGTCAACCCTCACTAAATCGAACAAAACAGCCGCAGTCAAACTTACCAATATTTCCCCTCCATCATTTTTGGCTTAACAGAAAAATACATTAATTTAAAGCAGTCCACACACACTGAGAAAACAAAACAAAACAGATGTTATGAGTGTTTCGAAACGCGAAAAATCATGCCTGGTACTGTTCGATGGTATCATGTTTTTTTAGTCAAATGTCAATTATCAATATACGCGTTTTACAATTTAAATTAAAAAAAAGTGTTTAAAAAGGGAGAAATATTAAAAATACCAAATCGTTAAAATCGTTTGTTAAAAAATCCCACATAACACATCTTCGCCTGAATCTGAACAGATTCCAACTAATTCTGTTTTGTCAATGCCACACTGATTAGGCAAAATAACCAAAACATTTAGTTTTGTGTTACTAATGTGTGTTAAAAAGGTTAAGACAAATCGTTTCGATAAATTTGACATATTTGTTTTTGGCTGTTTTGTCTGATTCGGTGTGTTATCAGCCTAAGAAGACTTTGGAGCAACTAATAAAAACCCAAGTAAAATAGGCCTAGAGAGAGAGAGAGAAAGCTTATAAAATAAATACAATTACGGAATTTATACAAAGCCAAGAAAAATAACATAAGTACACTATCTGCAATGTTTAAAGCTCATATTGAAAGTATGCTGGAAGGATGATATTTTTCATAATATTCGTAGTAAAATCAAATTTATTTCTACGACTTTTATTCTAATGAAAATTTTTTAAAATAACCATCATTTTCAACTTCAATGGATAACTATAATAATTCCATATGCAAATATATAAGGCGCATAAATTATATTGTGGTGAATTGATTTTGTGAGGCGCTTTTCTACTTATGGTGTGTCTCGGCTTATTTTTGGTTCTGGTCTTCCATAAAGTGTGTGTGCTTTAATATTTAGAATTAAAATATTTAGGATTTAGATTGTTTGATAAAATTAGTTTAAATTCAAGAATTTAAGAAATTAAATTATTATTATTTAAATTATAATTAAATAATATAATTTTTTTTAACAATTCATTCAGCGTGGAAAAAAAATTCCCAATTAAGCGCGTCACAGTCCAGGACGACAAAATAAAAACCTATTTTCAAATTTGTTATAAGCAGTGCCATCTAGGTGTGAAATATTCCCATACAAAATGAATACAAAATGTTTTTTAAATTCATAAATGCTTATGGGAAATTATTCCAATTAATTAAATTATTGTATTATTGTATTGTAAAGAATAATTTATAAAAACAAAACAAAAAGGATATAATAAATAAAATAAAAGTAATATTTTAAGCTCTTTCAATATAATAAGAGACTTTCATTTTGAAATTCATTACCAAGAAGAAGATTTTTCTAAATATTTGCAAATAATTATAATCATTTTTAGTAAATTTTGTTTTAAATGTATGTGCGCTTGTGATTCAATTTTAGTGGACACGATTAATGTAAGTCATTTTAATGCATTATTAAAAACATAATCAAAATCGTAAAATGGTTTCAGATACAATCCCGTTTTTAAGGAAGTAAGCAACACCAATGAACAACAGTAGTTATTTCCTTCTGATAAATTCTGCTGGAGAAAAATATCAAAATATGTATAATCAAAGGGTAACAATCAGCAGGTTTATGTGCATACCAAATCGGTACGTTTAGACCAAAAAAATCCCCGTATAAACTTAGATTATACCGGTGCAATTTGGTCCGTTAGTTTGGTACAAACCAAATGAAATCGAGCCGCAAAAACTGCTTTGGACCAAAACAAAGCCGAAACATAATCTAACTTTTTATTGCAAATGATCATCAATAAATGGGAAAATCTTACTTATGCAATTTTTAAGATTTTATTAACAAAGTGCCCAAATTTATTAAAAAACTAAAAACTTTGGGGCTATAGTGAAATATGTAAACTTCTTGATCTGTGCATTGAGCATAAAATACAAGTACAAATGGGCGGAAAGAAGTTCCGCAATAAAGAAATTTTTAATTAGATTTGAGTTCATAAAATATAGTAAACAGTTTAGAGCAAGTGACTCTAAACTACAACAAATTAAAAGCACTTGAAGTAAAAAGAAATCACAATAAAAGTGGGGGAGGCGGAAAAGATTTTCCTTACCACTTTTAATACTAAGATCATGGAATTGTTGCTGATGCTGATCGACGTTTACAGTATTTAACTGGGTTCACTGGTACAAATGGTATTGTAGCTGTAACACAAAAAGTTACTGCATTCTGGACAGATGAACGTTATCTTCAACAAGTAAATAGTGAATTAACATGTGATTGGGAATTACGAATCTACGACGAATACACGAAGCATTCATTAGACAATACAGAACGTGATGGATCCACGATGGACTAACTATTCTTAGTATACAATCTGAAAACCGTGAATCCGCCGTGGATCCGTCATGGAGATCTGAGCAATGAAGTTATTTGTGAGACTAATTTATGAATGCAATAATAATATAATTAAAGTTTCTTATTTTATAACAAATTTTATAGATGAATTAGTTAGTATTAAAAAAAATGAAAGAATAGTACTATTTTTTAAAAAATGAATAATTATTGTTAATCCTTTTATTTCAAAAATGAATTGCATATAATAAATATATGATTTGTTAAAACAAATATAATTTTCTATTTGTTATATGTCCTCATCTCGAAATTATGGATATTACGGAGTTACGGATATCTTTTGCTATTTCTCATTTACTTGGTAATTATCAGGATTTTAAGGAGCGATATCTTTATTTTCAATAACATCCACATGACAATTTTCTATTAAATTATGTAAAATACAAAAGAGGCGCCTCGAGACGACGATAGCAGCAACATTGCTGCTGATCGATTTAAAGATCATATTTTTCGTTATTTCTATTCTTTCCTTTTCTTAATAGTAATATTCATTTTACACCATTATAATGAACGCACCTTTTCTGCATGATTATTGTTTACACTAATCCCAGTTTAAAATTACCGATCGTCATGCAGGCGTCTTATCTCCATGACTCATATTTGTACTAGCAATTTTACTAATCTTATGTTAAGTCGTCATCCCTTTTCAATAAGACTATTATTTAGGCATCTTAGTTACGATTCGTATTTACATTGGATCTATATCAAATATCACCACGCAGCTGTATTATCTACATGGCTTATATCTGCGAGTACCATAATCTTGTTCAAAATATTTTCTCTTATCTTAAGCCGTCCTTCATTTAACATACCGACCATCATCATGTAGGCTTCTTATCTATTGTTAATATATGTTGAGAAAAATATCAAGCTTCCTATTCACAGGAAATTTATTATTGGCTCATCCCTATTCCTATTTCTTTTTTTTTTTTGTTAAAACTTATCCTGTTTGTTTTCTTGTTTTACCAATTTTAAACAAACAATTACATTCTTCGAATTTTAGCGTAAATTTAATTTAAATTTGAAGATTATAAAAGCGTTATCAAATTTAGAAAAAAAAAACGTTCAAATGAAATTCTCTTCAATTTTGAACCAAATGGAAAATTATAATTATTTCAAAAGAAAAAGCCGGAAAGGTGAGACAAATTATTTAAATTTATATTCAATAAATAAATTTTTAAGGAATATCTTTGAGAATTAAAAATGCGTCATTTGGGAATTATGTGTGATATTTTTTAGTGCCTCTATTTTAATATTTTAAATTTTTTTCATATTTTATCCTCATTAAAAATGCTGGTTCTTTTTGAAATATTCAAATGAAAAATAAATTTCTAAAATTTTTCACGCTTTCAAATTATAGAAAACCCGAAATTTTTATGCGACAACAAAATATATGACATGAGCAATAAATAATCTTAATTCAGGATGAATATTTATTGATGTTTATTTTTAAACTTTTAAATAATATATTTAAAATGAAAATATTCTTTGTAGTATCTTTTTATGTTGACATTATTTTCGACGAAAATCTTTTTGAAAATTAATTGCCAAACAATTTTTCTGAAGAAAAAAAAAAGAAACATTTTCTTTTTAGAGAATTTTAAATTCCTTACTATATGGAGAATTCCGGGATTTCCGGGAAATCTCGGAGTTATCTATGACTGTTACATTTGTGAATAAAAGAAAATCAGTTAGAAATCTCGAACTGGAAATTTTTATTAGTGAATTTTTTTCTTTAAATTGTTAAACAACAATATCTGGTATTTCCAGATATTTTTGGATATTAATATCGTTTATCATTTTTTAGCTACAGGCGATTAGTAGACTATTGGAAATAATTTAGCATAGCAATTTCTCTGACATTCATTCAAAATCAGAAAAAAATCAATTATTTCCCAATTTTCATCATTCTAATGATCGTCATAAACTTAAGCTTTAACTCCAGAATTTGTTGTATGCTCAAGCTAATAACTATGATTGAGTAAACTTTCGTACGTATGCATATATTGCAGTTAAATAGATTTCCAACTAAATACTATAGAAAAATAAATAAATAATATAGAATTGCTTCTCAATTTCTAATCTCTAATATATTTTATTTGGAAGTTTAGTTTATAATATTTTCTTAAAGAAATATAAATTCGTAACCAGGACAATGCCCAAGATCAATGAACTTTTATATATTTTTGATAAATTAATGGATTTAAAAATTACTATTGTTTATTTAATTTATTTTTGTTTTTGTCAAAACAAATCAAAACATAAAACAAGAAACATTTGAAAATGATATTTCTTTTATTAAACATTTTTAATTTAAATTTTGTAAGAAAAAATGTCTTGTAAAAGATTTCTGATTTAATTTTAAAAAAAACATTTTATTTTGACTAAATAAATATCTTTTTTTCATCAAATTTTAATTCCGAATATTTTATTCTGGCATTAATTTGGATGAACGCCCGAAGGTGAGGTTTTTGAACTGATTACTCAACATTCCTTTTAAAAATGTCCAAAAATTCAAATATGTTGAAATGAATTTAAATATTTTATTATTTTGATAATAGATTTATTGAAAATAATAATTCAATAAAAATTATGACAATTATGAAATTTACATTTAAATTATTATAAATTTTCGTACAGAAAAATAATTTATAATTCAAAATTAATTTAATTATTATACACCATATTTATTTAAATAAAATAATTTCAAAAATTTCATGTTCTTAATATGAAAATAGGCTTGAATTTTACTAAGCCTTAGGTTTCATTTTTAAACCATTTTCTTTAGAAGAGGTTGATTTTTGATAGCTTTTCATGATCCTTAGAAGAAATATACAATCCTAACTTTCAGAAAAATTAAAATAAATTACTTTTTTGACACGTTTATACCATTTTTTTTTTTTTTTGAAACCCTTAAGATATGCTGTATTTTGTTTTCTCTTAAGAAAATTTCAAGGAATATCAAATGTATCTTAAGTAAGAATTTTCTCCTAAATACCTGACGTATTCAAATTAGTTTCCACTTTAATACATCATAAAGGCTGATTTTGAATGAAATTTTACAATTTACAATGCATTTATTGAAGAGTTTTCAAAAGTTTGGTATCATGTGGAGTATCAATTGAGACTAATTCGAATTGAAAAACTTTAGCATTGCTATGGTTTTTCGATATGACTTGGTCTAAATCGAGTTACACGACTCTACTTTTAAATTTTAATAGATTATCTCTACTCATTTACTTGTGTACTATATATCCGTTAATATTAAGAAATTTCTATCAAATTTTAATAGAAAACAGTTAAAAAACTTCAAGGAGATCCTTGAAATTGTTTATCTTTACGTGCGTACCGCTAATATATTGAAGAAACCATAACATTTTATTAAATATATTTTATGAGTACAAATTGAATACAAAAAAAAAATTTTAATTCTATCATATTTCATAAATTTACGCAATAAAATTGTGTCAAAAAATTTCGTGGCTTTTTTTTTATTTAAATGTAAAACAGATTTTTTTATTAATCATAATAAAATATATTTAAGATAATATCAAAAACCCGAAAATAAACATATGAAATTGATGATCAACAAACATCTTAAAAACATTTTAAAAATATCATAAAAAAAAATAATGTTAAAAATACTTCAGAAAATATTTCTATAAGAAATATCTTTATTTTTATTTCAATTTTTAGTTTTTATGATTTTGAAATTACTTTCGATATTGTAAATAATGCTACTCTAAAATTTTCCGATATTTTCTTACTTTTCCAATAGAAAAAATTTCAAATAAAATATTAGCTGAAAACTTTTCCCACATTTAACCGATTAAAACACGTATTTAGTTGCTGTTTTTGTATGGAGAAGAGTTTGAGTAAAAGGATTAAGAATAAATACGAACATAGAAGAACGATTTAATGGTAATATCCTTGTAGAATTGCTTCTTGTGTTATTTATAATTGCAAAGTGCAAAGGTAACAGAGTGGAATATAAAATAACTGAAATTTTCTAATTTTCAAGCATTTATTTCACAAGTGTTTAACCACTTTTTAAGGTGTGTAAACTTATTTATAGCTTCTAATTATTTTGAAATAAAGACTAATTTAGTATAATTTCTAAATGGAAATTTTAAATGAAAATATAGTATAACGATTGTGTTTTACAATGTTATAATTTCTCAGGACTACAAGACGAGGATTGAACTGAAATATACGTATGGAGTAACTTTAGAAATACAGTTTAGTGCAAAAAAGTTGACATCACAAGCTTTTTAGCTTCCAAAAATTCTCAATTCGCCTCAATTGTTGCCGTTTACATTGCACATAAATATAATAATATTACCACAAAATTTTACCTTCAATGTTTGCCATACTATTTATGCTAATTGATTTTTGGATAAGCGGTTTTCTACCTCATTCACACAGTTAAGATATTTTGTATGGCTCGATGTTGTAAATTAAGCTTAATATAATCTATCACGATAAATTTTTACTTCCTTTCAAGTTATCTTAAATGAACTGTAGAATTTGTTAGTTTGTCAAGGCAATAGTGATTATATATGAGCAGGAATTGTTACAGAATTTCTTTTCCTTCGTATCTTATTTCATGATTAATGATTCAATAAATTCCTGACCTGATGATTAAAGCTTTTGTACGATTCACTTGATAGTACATGTAATATCTGCATGTATGAATCTGGATAATAAAGGACATATATAGTTGAAAAATTCGATGCAAAAAATTCTAGGTACAAATTCTTTCTTTCTTTTTTTTATCAAAATAATATCATTTTATCAATAAATGTTAAGTTTAAGTTAGTTAGTTAAGAATTTACTTTGTTATTAACCATTCTAACATAGTTATCAAAAATCAAGTAATATCTTTAAAATTAGAAAAAGAATAACTTTAATATGGAAATTTTGAAAAATGGCAAATAATTTTTAATTTAATTGTAAAATTTTTATTCAAACAATTTTGTATTAAAAACAAGTAAATTACTGACTCTTGTATAGGAATCATTACGTAATTATAATTGCATGTTCAAATTCAAAATTATATCTAGTTGATCAGTCCACGTATATAGTCTGTATTTTTACTTCATTTTATATTTTCTTTTAAACTCACTGATTTTATTGTCTGACACGCAAAGTTCTACTCGATTCATTTCAATTTATATAAATTGCCACCCATTACTTTATTCAATGGAGATGGGTCATTAAAATTAGTAACATATCGCAATTATTATATCGGGTTTTTCAATAAGAACTTTTCTTTTTAAAGTTTTCAATTAAACATACATTTTGGATGAAAGTTCTGCATTTCTTTATAAATATGTTCTAGAGACTCCACAATTTATGAATGGAAAACAACATCTGGTAAATGTCTGCCAACGCTACGTTTGTAGACATTGATTCTTTTGGGAAAAATTTCGATCACATTTCTGCATATCTCTCGAATTACGCACCAATGATGCTACCAGCCTATACAGCACACAGTGACACGAGGTGAATGTAATGATTGTTCAACAATTGATCGTGGATATTTAGAAACCCAACTGCGACCATTTGTTCCTTAACCTAGCCATTCAATTGAAAATGAACTTCCTCAGAAGAGATGATTTTTTTACGAAATGTAGTTTTCACAGATCGTCCATTTTCGTAATGGATTTGAATTATTTTCATGCGAATTTCGAGCTAAATTGAATTCATTATAATTAAATGTAAATCTCTAACTGCAATTATATCAAAAAATTTAATGACACAACTGTCATCATCACAACCTTATGGAGAAAGAAAATCCCTTATTGAAAAACCCTATATAAAGAACATATTCTATACGCGACTAGTACAAATTGTATCCAGGGAATATGGGCAAGTGATTTGTGAATAGCGTGCGAAAATGTTAGTATTGGATCTAATTTTAATTAATAAGTCAAGGTCGGAAGTTTTTCTAGTGAAGGACAGCTACAGTTCCACTTCATTAAATTCCTATAAAAAATTAAGAAATAAACTTAGAGACTATCGTAGTATTATGTGATTATGGATGTACCACTGAGATGTTTCAGAGCAGACATGTCAAAGTTGCGGCCCGCGGGTCGCATGCGACCCTTTTATCTAAATTCTGTGGCCTGTTGATTCCATAATCCTAATAGTGCAATAGTGAAATAATAATAATAATATATAAAATATTGATTCAATAAACACTATGAAATGATTAAATGTTTTTGCTGGTATCCCACCAAATTTTTATTTTTAATTTTTTGGCCCAGTTGCCATTTTGAGTTTGAAATGTCTCTTTTAGAGTGATATCGACCGTACAGTAGTTCACTACATAAGTTCTTTTTACTTCCTAAAATAGCCAATAATACACAATGGATCTATTATTTGCATATAAGTATGTATATCCGAACAATTAATGGTATAAGCACTACCCGCTATAGATCGCTTTAGTGAAATTTTTAATATTATAGTGTAACCAGTAGGGTAGTTTAAGTTTAGTGATTTATCCGCACCATAACTCCAAAAATTAAGCTGTACTTGTGTGTGCTTGTGTGTACTTGGATGATCCTGTGATGGAGGTAATAAACACTTATACCTAATCTTATTAAGATGAGTCTAAGCATTTTCGTCTTATCATCCATATTATTATTATAATTATGGCTTGTGTTTCTTATACAATTATATGGGTATGTATAAAATTTCATTTAAACAGAAAGGAAACTTCTTCAAGACGTGCCAAAATCATTTATTTAAGTTACGTTACAGAACTAATGAAGTATAAGGACTATCAGACAGGTCAGCAGCTACTCTGTGTTTCCTGTAGAAGTGTAATGGTTCGTTTCGATAAGTCCATTTAATTTATTAATTATTATTATTTTTTTTTTACGATGGAAATCTTTCTATTTTTCCAACAACGGAAAAGCATTCTTTTGAATATCAAATCATTTTCAATTTACGTGTTCATCTATTTTAATAATAAAAGATGATTTATACAGTTCTGGCACATTTCCTTCTATGATGTGATCCATAATCTCTCTTCTATACTATAAAAAGGAATCCAATTTTCTGAAAACTGAAGTTATTTTATCATTTCCTTCCTTTTATGCTATAAAATTTCACTTGTTGCTTTTTACTATAGATTTAATTTACTTTTGATGGAACAGAAAACATGTTCCATTGTTGTATTTGTTTCCTTATCATATTGTTTGTGAATTAACAATGTACTACCTTATAAATGATACATAATATTTTCCAAAACAAATTTAGGTGTATCATTGTTATCGCAGGAAAAAAAAAACAGAAGCTATATCAAAATATAAGTCAAAATTTAATGATTTATTATTCTCTAGAAAAAGAAACTTCTAAGAAGATTCGATATCTTCGGTTTTATAATGAAAAAAATCTTTTTTTGTTTTCTTTTAGAAAAAACCTTTATATTCAAAATGTACACAAAAATATATAAAAATCCGGATTGATTTTTCGAATTCCAATTAGTTAGTATAAAAATATATGAAAATAGAATATTTTCTTGTTCGTTATAAAAATAGTTTTTAATATAAGTTGGCTAACACACATGGGACTCATTTACATGTTGTTAAACATTTCAAGTTTGTTTAATATTAAAATGAAAGCTATTTTGTTGAAAATAGTGCTTGAACATAATGTATGGAGTTTTCTGTTTTACGGTTAATTAATATTTTCAGTCCATTAAATTTAACTATTATTACGTAAAGATTTTTATTTATTATATTTATGAAATTTCAAGATTATAAAAAGTATTCATGCGGACGTTTGATGGTTTGCAAGGTTTTAGTTATTTCATTTGTGAACGGATATAGGCAGTATAAAAGTCGTTTAAGAGAAATTTTAAGGAAGTAAAAATTCAATAAACCTAAATTAAATAATAATAAAAATAATGTTTTGTTTTTTGTTTGAACTCTCGTCTATCGCATAGAAACAAAAATTTTAAATTAAACATATAGTAACGGTCTACAGCCGATTTTTTGTTGCCCTATGGTAGAAATGGGACAGAAAATCGGTCAAAACTAATATTATGTCTTTATAACTTTGTTCCTTCTTTTCAACATTTCTTCCAATTTGCAGGTAACCTAGACCCTGATAGCATAGGTATAATCTGTAAATTTTATTCAAATCGGTGTATTAGTTTTTAAAGTACATCAAAAAAACTTTATAAAAAGGGTTATTTTCTCCTAGGATTATTTCTTTCTCTACTATCCTTAGGCCAATTTAACTGAGATTTAACATGGTATCGTCTATTTATGTGGTTAACCTATATAATTAATTTAAACAAAATTGATTCACAAATTTTCCAATTAAATCCGAAAAACCATAAACAAAAAAACGACAAAACTTTTTGGTCACCCTGGATTTTGCTTTATAACTTTGCTCCCCTAGATCGATTTTGCTCAAATGCAATACCAAACCAAGTTAAGGAATAAGCAACACACATTGTAAATTTCATCAAAATCGAATAAT
Source organism: Xylophagus ater (assembly GCA_963422695.1). Lineage (NCBI taxonomy): Eukaryota > Metazoa > Arthropoda > Insecta > Diptera > Xylophagidae > Xylophagus > Xylophagus ater. Next base: position 10,248,175 of record OY730478.1, read on the forward strand.
GTGTTTTTGAGTTATCTTGAATACGGTCGGACGGACGGACGGACGGACATGCATAAATTGATATAACTTTCGACTCCCGACACAACCATACCGTTAAAACCACGACGATTATTTCGATATGTTACAAATGGAGTGACAAAACTAATATACACTCTGGTAGTACCTACCATAGGGCATAAAAAGCAACATGAAATTCTAAAGCCCAATTTTCAGTTGATTCTATTAAAACGCGATTTAAATGTTTTTAGACACGCAATTTCTGCTGAGTCCTAAAAGCTTCTGCCGTCAGAAGTGTAAATAATGAAAGTTTTTTCAAATCTTATTTGCACTATTTAAGATCTTCCCTTTCTAAAAGTTATAGAAAAAAGAGATTTTCAGTGCGAGACAATTATAATAAGAGTTTTGAGTGTGATGTTCTTTTTATTTTATGCTGCAATTACTCCAAAAAGAAAATCCAATGAAGCTGCAAATGAAAAATTGCTTAAATATTGTATTCAATTCAATTTGATTTAAATATATCATATATGAATATCGCATTAAGGAAAATTAAAAATTTTCTTAAACATTTCCAAAAACAATTCCAATAATAAGTTCAAGTTTAACAAATCTTGAATGTGCAATATTTAAATCAGTATTTCAACGAAAATTGCATTTTCATTTAATAAAATGAAAAACATTTAAAAATTTTAACTGAAAATTTCAGTAAAATTTCATTATTAAAATTTCAAGTAAAATTTATGATTATAATTAAAAAACAAAAACAAAACATTGATGCTAAAATGCATTGAACTTAAGCATTTATGAAATCGATAAAAAGCAAAATATACTTTGTCTTGGATTAAAGCTATTAAAAATTCTCCACAGATAGCTTATAATGGAACGTGAAGAAAGTGTTTTATATCCCAGCAAGAAAAAAAAAAAACATAAAGCAATATAAACTATTAAAAATGCAACAGTTTATGAGAATCACGTTAATGCTATTAAAGAATATCGCGCAAACGAATAAAATGGATGAAATTCTATTTTTAATTTAAATTTATAAAGTAAGAAAGTAAAATCTTTATTATGAATAATTTAGTTTTATGAATATTATTTTTGAACGAACCAAAAAGTACTTGCGTTCTTTTTTCTGTTTAAATGAAATGTGAATTTTTCATTTTGAAAATTTTCTGGCATTTTCCAGTCCCTCTGGAACTTCTGCATTTTCTGTGTGAAAAATTCGAAACAAGTCAATTTCATTTAACTCAAATATATGTTATTAAAGGAATTCTTCCGAGACAAAAACGAATGGTAGTCTGATGGTACATGGTCAGGACTCCATTTTTGATAACTGAATAAACTTGTATATGGTCTAGCATTATCATGATGAAACACAGCGATTTTGATATTTCAAATTTTGGATGCTTCTGTTTCATACTTTTTAACTAATGATTCCGATATGTTGAGATTTTGAGCAAAACTCTTGTGTCGTTAAACCCCGATTTTATTCGATCAATGCCTTTTTTTGTCGTCATCAACAACTTTCAGGCCCATTCAATATTTCTATTTTTCATTATTTAAAGTTTGAATCTTGAAATAAAATATTTTTCTCTTTGATAATATTAAACAAATATAATTTTTGTTCTTTATACCAGAACGGAGTAGTTAAGAAGGTGGAGCATTTGTAATATTTATAAGCGAAGATGAAATTGCGATTATAGTTTTTAAATGTCAAGGTCTGTAGATTCAAAATTACTTGTTTTAAAAGACTGATTTATATTCGCTATTGAATTGAACATCGAAGCTCTAAATAAATCCTTTTAAATGAAGTGTTCTTATAATTTCATGGAGTTTATTTTTTTTTTGAATGATTAAATTAGTTTTCATAATAAGATATTTCAAACGTTCTTGATTTATCAAACTATCTTAAATTTAGTATCGAATATTCCTGTTTACTTGATTGTTTGTCTGGTTCTGCCAGTGTATCTGTTTACCTGTATAAAAATATAAGTTATACGATATTATCGAAAATTATTTGATTAATATAAGCCTTGATCCGTTCTTAGTTTTTTCCTATTTTAATTGAACTTAATTAAAATGTAGAGCACTTTAAATGAAAGAAATACTTTGGCAGTGTGTCTGGTAAAGATTTGTAAAATTGACTACTTCAAATACAATATTTGATGTAGAATTAAGTCTAAATTATCAGAGAGACATAATCAGGCAACTCCATTAGACTTTTTTCAAGACTTATTTTCAGACAGACTGAAAATTATGTATTTTTATATTAAATCATAAAATTGTCAAAGATATAACTCACCCTGTTAAGGGTTAAATACACTTTTATGAAATCCAAAAAGGAAGAACGAAACCCCATATTCATCTTTTATCACGTTTTCAATTTTCAATCATTTCAAGTTGGTTGAATCAATATCAAGAGGGCAAGGAAATTAAGGTTTGAAAAAGTTTGATGTTAAAAGTTCAATATATTCAAGTATTCATGTGAATTCTATACGTTTCGTTTTTTTTTATTTTATTTTTAAATAATAAAAGTTTTACCACTAAACATTTTCTTTTTTCCTCTTCATTTTACCACATAAAAGGAAGCAACGAATTTTCTTTTAGTCGGTCGAAGAAAATCAATTAAATTCTTCGTAAACACTTAAAAAGAAGAAAAAAAGGATTTTTATTTCGGTAATATAAAGCACAGAAATCACTAAACTACTCGTAAATACTTAAAGGGTGCTAATCGCATGTTCTTAGACGTAAAAAGTCCTTCGTTTATTTTATTTTTTTGTTTTGTTTTAAATAGGATACTAAAACCTATAATTGGTACCTAATATAGACGTCGACATTTAAAAAAGGATTAAACCTGATTTGGAAAATTGAATTCAAGTTTGTTTATATTTTTTTAAATTAGTATACCACCAAAAATTCATTATCATTATCCGATTAAGTAATTAAACCCGTTTTAGATATGGAAGAGAAAGGATATTTTAATATTATTTTATTTTAATATATTTTTGAAAAGAATTTAATAATATCTAAAATTTCTTGATTGAATATAAATTTTCCTTCATTTTCAAAAATTTTATTAAATCGAAAAGATATATTTTTATTCTTGAAAAATTTCTTGAAAATTTTTTCTTGAAAATTTCAAATAAAAATTAGAATACTCTTTGAACGAATAATTTATCGAATAATAAAAATTTTATTGGAAAATGCCAATCAAAATGAAAATTAAATAAAAAATTTTTTTGATCTAAAATGGACAGAATTGATACTAATTTTGTTTTTTTTTTAGATTGGGAGGAAAACTTTTTCAGAACTTTTCTTTTTGAAAATTATTCTTTACAGGGGAAAAAAAGGCAGAGGTCGTTGATGTTGTATGGCCACATTTAAAAAACAAAATATTTGTTTGAACTTAAACTTTCCAAAAGCCTAAGTCAGCCTCGAAAGGTTTTGAGTAATTAATTTTTAAAATCAATAAACTTAGATAATCCATAGGAGAGATTTTTTCACACTTTTTAAAATAATGTCCTCCTTAGTGGGGTTGTTGTTGTCGGTATGTTTCTGCTACTAATAGGAATGGAATAGTAAGTAGCAGTTACGAAGCCGCTACTTAATATGTTAACTGGGTTTTTGTTCCTGTTTCGCTTTATGATATTCAATTATAGACGAAAAAAAGGGTTGAATAATTTAACTTCTTCATCCTTATTTGATTTATTCAAACTCAATTGAAGACTATAAGTCCCGAAGGTCATCAAGCACGTATTTAGAAATTAGGTTGCTGATAGGCTTATGTCTGAGCTACTGTATATTATCCCAATTGTCCCTAATACCTATTTAATTCTTTCTTTTTTGCCTTTTTAGCCCTTCGGGAGTTATACTCATCAATTATTTCTGATTTATTTCAGATACTACGAGTTTTTAAAGAATTTATATAATAATAACATTATTTTTTATTACTTTTATTTAATATTATTTTCACTTAAATAAACTTTTTACGATTTAAATACTAAATCTGGCTTATTTACAAAATGCATTAATGTTTTATTGATTTTGGACTTTATTTTGTAAACTTTCCAATCTTGTTCTTAAGTAAATATAAATATGAATAGAATTGTATTCGATAATAATTCAATTCAAGTAATACGAGAAAGTAACTTTTATATCTTCTGAAATATTTATAATATTATATTTTATGTATTAAGTTAAAAATAGAAAACTCAGAGTGTATGGGAAAGCAATATTCAATAAGAATTTAGAATTTAAAGTAATGAAAACGATAGATTAGTAGAACATGGAATCGTCCTAGGCTAAGCTAACTGGATTCAAATAGGTACTAATTTGTTTGAATTTTAAGTGTTGTTTGACGAATCCTTATTATTCCAGAAAACCAAGATAGTAGACATATTAAGGACTGGTCATATATGTAAGTCAAAAAGATTAAAAATTAAAAACTTAAAACTGCTACTAGTGGCAGGAACATGCCGATGACATACAATGTCAACTAGATATCAAGTCAAGTTAGGTAATTCGGTAAAAACCACTAAAAATCAAACTTTTGAAATCAATTCTAAAGCAATATTTCAATCCTTTTCAGCTACATATAGTATATTCTGATTTGTGAATTATATGGTAATTCCTATTAGAATTTTTGGATTCAGTAAAATTTAGCTTTCGTTTCAATAAGTTCAATTTCTTAAGACACAACCATATGTAAGTAAAATTATTATTTGCAACTATTGTAATAAAGTACCCATAACTATCCGTGTTAATTATGTAATAAATATTAATATGTAAATATAAATAATTAAAATTATATTGAAATGAATTTTATGAGGCATTTTTGTTTTTATCTAATTTTAAATAAATGTATGTATTTTCATTTATTACTGAAATTTTTTTGGTAGGAAATTCCCTACGCTTTTGGCGAAGTGAAGTTTTTTTTTTCTTTTTGTGAGTTTTTGAAGACAATTTGCATAAAAGTAATATATAATATATATATATATATTCCTTTTTGCCAAAGTCATTTATCCGATGAGAGTATTATGAAAATTATCATAAATTTTCTTTTCTTTTTCTCATTTATGCCTAATTCTAGTTTGAATCCTAAAATAAATATAACCTAAGCCATTCTATATAATATTTTCGAAAAATTTATAATAAAAATTAATTTGAAGCCTTTAGAAGAATTTTTCATGAAAATTTATGACTTATAATTTGCTACTGATTGCATAATGATGTAATTTTTATGATAAAAGAAAAATCACTTTGATGTAGGTCAGTATAAATAATGAAAGAAAATCGATTATATACGAAGAAAATATCTATTGAAATAATATGACAGCTTTAAATAATGAGATATACATGTATTATTGTGGAACGGCAGGGAAAACTTACATCTTTTATTCAAATGTATTAGATTTATCAAGTAATATAAAAAATCAAACATTTTGATGATAATATTGACGTCTTTACTGTTTTGTTACTGTAGATAAGCGAGTAATTTTCAATGCATTTTATTGTCATTTAAATATGCAATGGAATATATCCATGTCTATGTCAATTTCTTTTTTTTTCTTATAGAGAAAATACAATGTAATAATGTCGCATTTTCAAGTTATCCGGAAAATGTGGCTATCGTTGGGTGTGTTCTCATCGATATTGAATAGCAATTTAATTTTTGCGGTATGGAATTTTTTAATATTGACTTTGTTTGTACGGAATTGTAAATATTAAATATGATAATGCATTTGAAGTATAAAGTGAATGCATTTAAATGAAATAAATTAATTATGTAAATATAACTGAGATAAAAAATTTAAAAAAAAGTTGACTTGTTATGTTGCCTGTGACTTATACGTGGCCCCACTCCAATAAAACAAGACCACTGATGATCTTTCATATATGAATCTTAAAAGCATATTAGGTATGTTATTCAAACATATAAAAATCAATAAATTAGAAACGAATTCGTGTTTTTACTTAGACTATTCTTAAGCAGCACTTCTGATGTATACAAGTCTTAAGAACCCTTTATTTCATAATATACAGTTGCAAAGTAGTTGTTACAATATATATGCGTCAAATGTGCTGTTTAGGTTCTCAGAAACATTTTAGAACAAAATGCTTATCTCAATGACATATAATGGTATTCTGTAGTTCGAAACAGGTTACATTTGATTATCACTGCATTACGTAAAGCAATTTGCCGCTTCAAAGTAGCAAATTTGAGGCGATCATGTACGTAATATTGCTAGATCATGAAAGATCAGTTTACATAATCACATAATAAATTTAAAACTTTTACGTCTTACTTAGGCATTTATTTAAATAAATTTTATTTATTTTTCTTTGCAAGAAAAAAATACCGATCCTCACTCTCGATCGTAGAATTTCTAAAACTGTTAAATAGCCGCGATAAATAACTATATGAGCATCTTATGTAAAACCAAAATAAACAAATTAAATTTATCTCATTACAAAATAAGTTCGTTAAGAATGTTTAGAAAACGATCATCATAAATTCGCATATTAATGAAGATCATTGATAAATCGTATCATCACTTAACACTTTCTGCAAATTTTAATCGAATTGTTTATTTATTTATTTATTTATTTATTTACCAAAAAAAAAAAAACACACCTAAGTGAGTTGATTTAATTCATTTAATAAAACTGATATTTATTCATTTGTGTTAACCAAAAAAATTGTTTTCTTAGTTAATTTTGTAAGTGAATGTTATACTACAAAACTCAGTGTAGTTCTAGCACTATTTTGATTGTACAATCTCAGCTGATAGATGATAGTGGTTGTGCCCAGTTTTCATTATCGTATAATATAATCAAACAAGCAATATTACATTTATTATTGGTTTTTTTTTTCAAAAGCTCTCACATATTCACGCATGAAAATATTTCATAATATACATACATATATATTTATACGAAGCTCATTTTGATATCAACAAAAATGTACGATAAAATAAAAAAGGGGAGCACCAGTTTAGTAAGTAGTCTTGAGTTTATCTTTCATACTGAAAAGCTGCGCTTTGCCACTGCTCTGTCGCATGCATATCGTGTTTATTATCATTGCACTCTACTGTATAGATTACGTTTTTAGTACATAAGTATATAGTATTTTCTATATGATAGTACTTTGGATTAAGTTTTTTTAAGCTTTCAAATATGTGCAAAAAAAAACACTAATAAAATTCTCATGGGGACAATGTTATCACAGTGATAACAAAAAGTTTTCGGCTGCTACTGTGTTTTTGTTGTTGTTTGATTGTTTTCTTACTCGTCGTTTTTTCTAATTAAGTGTAATATAATAACTCTCGTGTTGTGCTCGCGATACTTATTTTTAATTGTTTTGATAAAAAAAACAACAAATTTCTTATCTAAGGGTTTTGATTAAAATTTTATTTACTACACTCTCAAAATTTTTCACTGATAAACAACTGACCGAATGACGTTTATCACATTTTTCTTTTCAAAAATAAAACACACACAAAAATTCTCCAAAAAAGAAAATTCGAAGGAGAAAATTCAGAAGAAAAACCGGGAAAAGAGTAAATTCTAATAAAATTTATGTTACTAAAAAAAACTGTTATACGAGAAAATACAATTACAATTTTCTTCATTTTTCTTTTTCCCCTTTTTTTTGAGAGAGAGAAAATATAAAAACTTATATTTTTTATATTATATTTGAAAATGAGAACACATTTTTGCATTCAGATTTTCCGAATTTCCCGATTGTATATGTGTAAGATTTGTGATTTTCTTTTATTGTGACCTTCACTTTTCCGTCACCCTCTGTTATTAAAATAAACCGTAGTTTATTTAAATTATTCAATATTTAGAATTTTCCATCTACTATAAAAAATTTTCTTTCTATGTATTTTACTCAAATTTTCCTCACGTCAGACAGGAAAAGTACTAATATTCATGTATTTAAGAAACATACACATATTTATCGAATCTCTGACGACATAATATCGGAAAATATAGGCTCTGGTTTTAGGTTCTAGCATTTTATGCTATCAAATAAACGTTCGTTTGCCAAGCAAGCAAACAGACAGAACGAGTGAAGAAAATTTTTTTCGGTTTTTATTTTTCAAAAAAAAAGAAAAAGAAAAAAAGACTCCTATTGAGTGTTCCAAAAAGAAAATATACTTTATTAAATTTGTGTGCGGTGTTGGGGGGAAAAATAGAAAAACTATTTTATATCAAAGAAGTTATTTGAATCTAAAGAGGATGATAGTGTTTGAATTTTCACAGTCAATTCAATTGTAAACAGAACTTTGGTTTTTTCGGTTGACAGTCGCGTAAAGAACAGTACTTTTCATCTTACCGAATTTTATCGAAAACAGTACAATAAGAAGAAATTTAAATAACTAAAAAAAAAAAAAATAATATGTGAATTTTTTTAAAATAATTTATTTAATGAAGTGAATTTTTTAAGTTTTTTTTAAATATTTATTTATTTTTTTTGTTTTACATTATATTTAATTCTTTTTAATTTTTTTTGTGGTGTGAAAATTTGTGGGAAATGTGAAAAAAATTTTTCTGATTTTTTATTTAAAAGAAAAATAACAAGAATAGGTCTTTTTTATTGGTTTTATTATTTTTTTTATTTTTAGTTTGATAACACGTTATCAGTAGTGTTTATTGTTTGAATATTAAAAAAAAAAAACTCAAATAACCAATTGTCCATAAATAAAAAAGGGCATCGAACATTTTTTTTTTTTTGTTGCGAAATTTTACGTAATAATTAGTAAAATTGTTTAATTTCGATTGATTAATAACAATCGAAACAATTTCTCGTTTTTTTTTCCTTTTTGCAACATAAATAATATTTAATTAAAAAAAATAAAAATAAAAATTGTCACATAGAAATATGTTTACGGTGCTAAAGAAAATTCGTTTCAAGAAAAAGTATTCTTATTAAAAAGGAAAATAGAAAATTTTTTTTACATAGTTTTTGAATAATTAAAATATTCTATTTTTTAATTGTTATATTTTATTTCCCCAACTTATTAACCGTCTCTAATCAGTCAACATAAGAATATTATGTAAATAAATATGCGCATAAGTGTGTTAGTGAATCAAATAAATAAATATATATATATATAAATATGTCGAGTAGCCAATTTTAGGTGTTGTTGCTCTTTGATATTGACATTATTTTTTTCCTATATAAAAAAAAAGAAATAAAGAATAAATAAATAAATTCAAGTGATTTTCACCACACAAGAAAATTCACCACAGCATCTTATATAGTGTTATAATCTGTTCTGTCAAACGAAGAAAGGATCAAGTTTTTGTTTTTTTTCGGAAAAATTAAATAATTTTTTTTTCGGGAAAATTTATGAAAATATCAAAATAATTTCCGATAAAAATGTGTTAGTGAGAAGAAAAAAAATACCTACCAAAAAAATATCTGTAAAGTAGTGTGATAACTTTTACTTATGAAATTCCTTTCAAATATATAGAAGTGTAAATGTGGTGAAAAAAAGGAATAAAAAGATATATAAAAAATTTGCAGTTGTATAGTTGTAAAAAGGAAAATTCACAAACATCAGTGCCATCAGTTGTTACGATATGTAACTAACAAAAAAAAAAAAGAAGAAAGAATAAAGAAAACTCAACAAACACTAACAACAGCAGCGCAAGGATAATACGATTTTTTCCAAGCACATTTGAGCCATGACACTGAACTGAAAAAGAATTCTATCGTATCAGAGAAAAGAAAACAAAGGAAAAAGGATACATTATTCGAAAAATAAAGTTAGTTTTTTCTTTTATTTTTATTTAATCTTAATCTTTATTTATCCTTGTTGTTCACATTTGAAGATAAATGATGTTTTTATCATCCTTAAAATAAGAAAAAAAAATAAAAGGATAAAAGCAACTACAGTTAGTTACATATTATAGGATATCTGAGTAAAAATTCATTGATCGAAATGAAAAACAATAATAAATCTGATGTCCGTATTTGGTAATAAGGAAGTGTTATAGGAAAAGTTTTCTTGAAGTCTTTTTTTTTTCTGGATATTCAGGATGATAAAGGAGTCTAATTCATTTATATAGTAGTAGTTCTCAAATGTTCAGATTTTCTTTTGTTTCTAGTTCTTCGGAAAATTTAACATTACAATATCAGATTTTTGAAAAAATATGTAGTGAAAATACTATACCATATGTATATATAATTTTTACAGGAAAATAGGAAAAATTCATATATTTATGCAAGTATTTAGTTATATAAGTATTTTTAGTTATATAAGTGTGCGCCAGCGCATTTCTTCCTTATAGGTATTTTTTTTTTAGTCATATAAAAAATTGATATACGATATCATATGAGAAAAATGGGAGATAATATTAGAATTGGTATAGGATCACATCGGCCGATATTATTCTATACTATCGAATCGAATACATTCATTCGAATAGTTTAGTAGATAGAAATGTTTTTCCTTTTTTTTTAGACATTTTCCATCTGGTTAGAAACCATTCTGTGTCATCATGATGACTTTAGATATCCTTTCATGTGGGATTTTCATTTTTACCTTATTTAAAATATATCTTAAAAAATCCTTTAAATAAAAGTATACATGCATATCGTTATTGGTTTTTAGGAAAGGATCAAGAATGCTTTCATATATTTCTTTTTTTTTTTTATAGAAAATGTAATAAAAATAAACTAGAATTTCAATCTGTATAATAAGTTCATGTAGTCCGGTTTTTTTTTATTCAAAAATACATTCCGTATCAATATCATTTCTTATTTCTTGTTGTTTACATTTTTAATAACTTTTTAGGCATTGATAATATTTTAAATTGGAAACATTGATCTGATTTTTGAAGGTTTTCTATCCTTTTGCTCTCTTCCCTGAAAAAAATATTTCTTAAACCAAGAAACACGAGCTTCTCAAATATCCAAGAGGTCCTTTAAGAAAATATTTGTGGTTAGTGTTGTGTAAGGGTGTTTATTTTTTTTTTGTGGGATTATTATTATACTTTATAGAAAGGTTGGAATTTTGGTTATTTCTAGACCGTATCCTAGGTTTTCTAAGAATTTTCTTCAAAGTCTTTTTATAAAAAGGATATGCATACAAGAAATACTTTTTTTCTTCCTTATAAATATTTACATAACCTTAACAATATTTATTTAATAAATGCAAAATTATTATAATACTTAAATATCGTTTATTTTTATTTAAATTAGCAAATGCAAATTATTATTAGATTAACAAACATATAAAATGTTATTTTGTTGATATTTCTATAATTGATCAAAAACAAAAAAAAAGAAGATTTATGAATTTATGATCGATTTTATTGAATTTTTAACATGTGATTGATAAAAAAAAATATTTGTCATGTTGATAAATGATAGTATTGGATTCATTTTATTGGTTTATCAGATCTGCATAATTGATGGATTTTGTCGTCCTTGGAAAATATCATCATCAAATATTCAAGGATAATACTTATATCAAAGAAAATATTGGAAAAATCAATAAAATGCAACAAGTAAAAGAACTTTCTGAATTTTTAGATTTTCTGTTAAACTTCAATTTATTATAAACTTTAATAAATAATATCATTTTAAGGATAATAAAGAGAGCTAATTAACTCACCAATATGTTTAATTAGATTGGTTAATTTTATGTGTAAAGAGAAATTGTTTCGTTTGCTTGGATCTGGGTCTTTATTCTGGCAATTATTTTCTTCGACCTTTGTTTGGTATTTTACTATAGATTCCACATAATACACTAAGCATAATATTGATACATATATTGTATTGGAATTTAGAACTAGGTGAATTTGTTAGTAGGGTTTCTGGAAACTCGGGTTTTTAGGGCTCGGCAAGTAAAAGAAAATGTACTCAAATTTATTTATGAATTTATTTATTTTCAAAAATTAAACTTTAAAACTAGATATAACTATTTGAACCCATTTATTTGATTCAATTTAAGTGCTTTTTTTTGTCTTAAGGTAGAAATATTTGAGAAATACTAACGAATTAAGAGACATGTCAGCAAGTCTCAATCTAATTGTGGTACAGAAGCTGCCACTTATCGAAAATGTTCTTTCATTAGAAGTTGAAGTTGGTTTTATGGAAGAAAGTGCGTTGTACAAGTCATTAAGATTACTTATTCGTTTTCCAGTATTTCTGAACAGCAAAAATTCTTGTTTCAGTTTGCTATAAATCTCGGACTCGGACTCGTCGAGTATTAGAGACGAGTCACGAATCCGATTAACTACCCAAACACTCGACGAGTCCGAGTCGAGTCGAATCGAGGAAAGAAACCCTATTTGTTAGTGACTAGAAAATCTAGGGACGAATTTAAAATGGAAATAAACTAATTTTAAATATACTATTTAGGAGTATTCTTCGTTTACTGCAACCAATTTTTTCAGAACATCATTTTGTTATTTAAAAGCATTTTTATTTTTAAACCAAATTTCGATGTTATTTAGAGGTATACGGAAATTTTACATTTTTCAGAAAATCGATTCTGATAAAAAATTCCCGCTTTAGCGAAATTTCTTTTTCTATTTGGAGTTGAAAAAAAAGCTAACAAACCGAAAGTTCTCTATCTCAATACTATATTTAATTATTTTTCTTAAAATAATACGATTCACAGGAAATCTGTAATTAGTTTGTTGATTCGTATTCCTCCAATTTCTCCGGTCTAAGACATTATTAGACAACTGATTCAATGTTCGGAGAGGAGAAGGAAGAATATTTTATCACTATTATATGTTTTCTTTTATAAAATAAAATTTATTAAAATTTTTAACGAATTTATTCATGATAATGATTGTTCATAATTTTATGGGCACACAAAACAAGTGTGATTAAAGAAAGATTGTACTGATATAGTGTTTTTTTTTAATCACGCGGTTATTCACGTGATATAATTAACAAATGTTATGTTTGTCGAAAACATGTAATTAATTTCTATAGTTTCAATTTTAATCAATACAATTTCTAAATTAAATCAGATAAATTCTGATTTTTCGCATTAATTACAAACTAATTAAACAACAAATCTATTTTGTAATTAATGATATTATTTGATTCTAAAAACAAAACAGAAAACTCGCGGAAAAACTTCTTGTTAAAAAATCGAAATTTAACAAAAAAATACGCATTTTGATTTGATTTTTTTTTTGTGTTTTTGAATTTTCATTTTTTTTCCAAGGCAACATATTTAAAAATATTTATTTTTTATTCCAAATTTAAATTTTTTTCTTTAACTTTGACTAATGCCGTCATAATTTTTATGAACTAAATACCATTCGGTATTTTTCTGTGCTTTTCTTTTTTATAAGAAAAACAATATTTTTAGTTCCTAATTTTAGAATAATAAAAACAAAAAATATTTTTTAAAAATTTTTCAAATGAAAATTCTATTTTTTAAAAATTTTTTTTTTTCAAAATTAAAATTTGAATAAAACAAATATTTATTATTGATTTTTATATCATTTAAATTTTGTTTAGTTTTATTATAAAATAAAAAATATATTGAATTTATTTTGTCGTATTTAATTTAAGTTATTTAATAAATTTACGAATAAATGAAGTGTTTTTAAGACGTTTTTTTTAAATGTAAATTTTATATTTTAGATTAATGTATTTGGCATTATCACGCGATGGATTCCTAAACTTGGTGCCTACATGCACACTGAGTATATGGGAATTGACTAGTAGACTTGTTGATTCGAAAGACTAGTTCATTTTATCGATTTTGTAATTTCGATGCAACATACTAGTTTTTAGAAATTCATAAACCTTCCTCATTGTATATGCAGTGATATTTTTTTATATATAAAATACGATTAATTTAAATCAAAGTTTTTCTAATTTTTAATTATGAAAAAAAAACTCTTTACAAATATTTTAAATTATTCCTGTTTCCGGCGGATATCCTTTACACCAGAAAGAAAATTGTTGTAACTTTCAAATTTATACATAATTTCGGGTCAAGGTACTCATATTTTAAAATCCTTCTGTCTACTCCATGAACCAAGTAATGAACCGTCATTTTTAATATCGTTCTGAAAGTCTTTTTGAACATTTTATATAAATGATTTCCTGAAGAAGCATTCAAGCTTGTAATGAATTTTTCATGTTTTTATTACAGAAGTTTCTTTAAAATATCCGCTTTTAGGAATTTGACTATCCGGAAGTTAAAAAAATTTCTTGAATAAAATTACCATAAAAATAAGTTAATTTTTTATATTTTCATACATTCTCAAACTATAACACTTTCCTAGATTTGGAAAAATTATGAAGGAAATTTAATCAAAAATTTACAAAATTCTAAAAGTATGTCAACACTTTTTCACAATATGAGTAAATTTTTAAATACTAAAACTAAAAATATATAATATAAGTTTTAGATCTCTTCTTTGTGAATCTTGATCAGTTATTCACCTCGCAGTTCCATTGAAATGCAATTTAAAGGTTTTTATGAAATCACGGTTTTCGATTAAAAAACTAACTTTCACACGAATTTCCCCATGAAAAACCTAGCTTTGTAGGCAATCAAGAGAACAGAAAATCTTCACTTTGACAGAGTGTGCATTATCGGCTTTTCCGATCAATATTTAATTTGTCATCACAATTTCAGGAGAGTCCTAAAGAAGGAACAGCTTTTTATTGTATCTTCTTTGGTTAACTACAAGCTAATAAATTTTAAAAGGTGTAAAAGTTAGCTTTATTCATTCCTAGTTTTTCTATCAAAAAGTTTATTTAATTTATTTGTATCTTATGAAACTAATTTCGAAATGGTCTTAACTATATTTTAAAAAAGTATACTAAAAATAATTTACTATCACCCATTTTCGAGTCTGTAATAAAAAATTACTTAAATTGATTAAATACGAAATTAATATTATTTGTATTCGGTAAAATTTTCATTTTCATTAAATTATATGTTGGTTTTTCTGTCATTGAAATTTGTCTTCATAAAACATGACATTTATTTTCTTTCTGTAAAAAGTTTTCCGAGGATATATTTCAAATGTTTGATTATTTTCCTGGTGTCTTTTTATATGTTAAGAATAGAAAAAATGTTACATTATAAATTAGGTTGTTATAGTTTAAGTCCTAAAGAAATCTATTGGCTGTGTTAAATTTAAATTTTCAACAAATTGATAAGCAATTTATTGTCATACTTAATTTCTGGCAGCCGAAATGAATTTTACATTCTACAATATTACAGACTTCATATAAATTCCAGATAGATCCTTACATGGCCAGACTATTTAGAAGTAAATATATGAAAATATACATATAACATGAAATTTTTTAAACAAAATAAGGTTAATAATCTGATTTAAAAATAAACAGAACAATGTTTCTTGTTAGTATTTTTAAATTGTGTGTTTTAATATCTTATATTGTAATATAAATATTTGCTTTGATCTAACATAATATTTTATCAGATACAATTTATACAATTTTTGTTCACTTTATATTTTCTACATATTTTCATATATTTAATGGAGAAAGTACATAAAATATTTGCTCAAAGTATATTTATGTAAATTTTCCAAATGGTCTCCTGAAACGAAATTTTGCAAGTGAAAAAAAAATATGCTAGTCTCTAGTTAGTATTTTTCATGCGAGCATAATTTTAAGATACTATCATGGAAATTTGTATTTTTATGCAACTAGTAACATTTTTTATTCGATTATTTCAAAAAGTTTCTATATATTTTTTTAAAGAAATAAGACTAAAAATTATTACAGTAAACAAAACAAAATTTTTATATATTTTGAAAGAATATTATTCTGTTTTAAAACACTTTTTAGTTTATGTTAAAAATAAAGTATTTTATTTAAAAGTTAGTAAATTGAATAAAGAAAGTTATTTTGAAAGTTAAAAATTATATAATTCGAAAACAAATGCATTAAAATCCTTTAAACTTGGACTAATCAAAAATAAACACCAGGAAACTTTTTCAGCTACTTTAAATTCAGGCAAAATTTAATTAGATCGACAAAAATTAATTCAAAAATATCAGTAGAAAATCTAGAGATTAAAGGCTTAATGGATGAAATGGAGTTCTAGTTATTGCCGAGATTATAGTGCTTTATATAACAGAAAATAAATTTTAATTATCTATTATTCTAGTAAATATTATTATGTTAAATTTTGTTAAAATTTATTTAATAGTGGAGACATAGAAAATAAGAAAAGTGATCAACCAAGCAAATGTTCGTTTAATTCTTTAGCTTATTGATTAGTAATTGATCGCATTTGGCATAAAGCCATAATAAATGATGCTTGTGTATTTCAATTAATTAAAGTTCGTTAAGATCAGGACTATGACAACTTTGGCGCCAGTTTGTCCTGATCTTTGCGAACTTTTTGATTAGTCTGGTTTATTTTTATGCTATTGTCTAGCTGTTTGCCAGTAAAAATATTTGAAGTTAAGAGAATAATAGATATTCTCCATTTAACAAAAAACTAGTCATATATGATATAATAACACGCATTTTGATGAAATTTTGCTCATATTTTTGTCAAAAAAGATTTAATTCCATAACGATAAAATAAATATGATTATGTAATGTATAAACTCTTATCGTATAAAACGCTGTGT
The DNA here is from genome assembly GCA_963422695.1 of Xylophagus ater. Lineage (NCBI taxonomy): Eukaryota > Metazoa > Arthropoda > Insecta > Diptera > Xylophagidae > Xylophagus > Xylophagus ater. The sequence goes on from OY730478.1 coordinate 10,264,786, forward strand.
TGTAATTTTGAATAGATTTTTATAGTTCAAGAAAAGGGTGTACTGCCAAAGTCATAGTTATTAAAATAAATTTTTGTTCATAATAGTATTTGTTAGGCCGTACAAATAGTCTCGTTATAAGCTCTCCGCTAAAAAAAGCTACAACATTTTCAAGTTCCACATTGTTAATTAAATTTTGTTAAAACTATTAAATATATTTTCAAGTTTAATTTTATACATAAAAAAGTCTTTAAATGTTTAAATTTACAATAAAAAAGGACATTTAAAGTACTTTAAATTGATTATTAAAATAATTCATAGAAACGATTTAAAGGTATAAACATTTTTTCTATCATTAGGTGAAATGAAACAGCCATTCACAATTCGGATGAAGAAATTTGAAATACAAAAATACCTTTTTTTTTCTAAGAAATATATTTTAAACAAGACATTTTTCCAAGAATTTTCTTTTCTACATAAATTTTGTCGCAAATATTTTTGCTATAAAAAATTTGAAAAGTTTAAATTTTCTTAAATATAATAATTTCGATTTTCAAATAATAAATTATAATGATTTCAATTATTTTAATTTTAATTGAAATCTGAGCAATTCATAAAAATCGAATATTATTTTTTAGAAGTAAATAAATTTTCTTTTCATATTTATTTAAAAGTTTAAAACTTTAATTTAAATCTTTATTGAAATTCAAATCAATGGAAACTCAGAATATAGAAATATAGAATATTTTTAAATATTTACTATAAAAAAAAATTTATTGTAAATAAAAACTCATTGTTTTATTAGAAAATATTGTTGAATTTCAACGAACTAAAAATTTTTGAATTATTATGTTGTAAAATATGCTGTTGTTTTTATCATATAAATTAATCAAATTCTCATTCAAGTATTTAATAAATTTCAAAAACAATTTCAAAAAAATACAATAAAAATTTGAAAATCAAAATAGGCCTATGAGTTGTATTCTACGCTCAGGGCAATTTTTTTTGAATGAAATTTCATGTAAAATATTATTATTAGTTTGTTTTTCCCTTTAAAGTAAAAATGATCGAGAAAATCTTCACATCATGCACAATTCGTATGGTTTTCATTATTTAATTGCATCGATAATAAATTAAAAATTAGACTGAAAATAAATTACTTAACCACAAAATACCAATTTATAAGGTTAAAGGTTTTGCTTTTTTACAACAAATATTATAAAATCAATTTATAATGTTTCATGGCATTAATTTTTTTTAATTTAAACTTTCCCATTGGGAAAATCAATTTATTTAAAAAAAAAAAAACAATTCCTCTATACTAATTAAGGTGGTAATACAAGTAATTTCCATTTTGGAAATCATCATCTCATATTTCGGTTAGAATTTAAATTAAAAATCGTTATTGATATCGATTAAATAGAAATTAATTAGTATTAAAAGCAAAATGAAAAATCATCGAAGTAAGGAGTGGAATCGCGTATGTCGATTGAAACTAAAATGTATCGTACCGTAAAAATGCATTGGAAATTGCTTATGCTTTTCAAATTGAGTTACACGATTCCACTCCAGAATTTGAACTCGAGATTTCTTAGAAGATAGCAATATCGGTCCTAAACAAAGTGGACAAATGACAGTTAATGTTAATTCTTATAAACTTTCTATCCATTTAAAGTCAGCAATACAAGTAGTAGTTATACATATTTTAAAGCCATCAAAGGATAACGTTTTGTACACAGTATGTACTAACAGAAACTTATCAACGATAATCACAGCACAACAAAAATAATATCATGCTTTTTGTTGCTGTAAAGATAAAAACTTTAAATCCTGGATTTGCTTCCTTTTGTCAAAATTGAAAAACTAACTAGAACTGTTTCTTTAGGAAATTATTGAAGACACAAACTATATAAGACAAGTTGGCAAAAGTTTCTTTCGTCTAAACGAGAAGTAACTTTAATTATAGAATACTATTAAATATGTATACTGTAACTTACAAAAAGCGAACGCATTTATTGACCATCCTCAATATATAATAATGTTTATCCATTTCTTTTATAAATGTTATGCTAATCCAAGTGTCAATAAAATTTTGTTTGTTCTAAAAGTTTGAACTCCATTTGTATGTCACATCATACATTTTTTTACGAAAATGAAAATAACATGGAAAATGGAAAATTTTTAATATTCTTCAAAAAATCTTGTAGACCATTAAATGCCATTATGTTAAAAATAATACTAAACATTTTATATAAAAAAAAAATGAGTAACATGTTCTTTCTAATTAACGACAAAAAGCAAAAAACCACACTGTTTATTTAAAAAAAACTTATTAATAAATCGTTTCTTATACTTATTCAATGCAACTGAAATATACATATATGTGTATATACATGTATATAATCATATAAATAAATAAAATATAATATCGCGAATATTGACCATCGCATTAATTGACCTAAACCTAAATAAAATCAACAAAAATAATGAAAACTGATTGAGTCCAATTAAGAATATGATTTTATTGGTGAAGATTTTTCTGTTCGGTCATGATTGATATTGTCGTAATAATCTTCTCATATAACGACGACGTAATTCAATTCATACATAAAACTATATAAACGAACTTATACATTGTATCTTTGTATGTAAGGTAGTTGTCCCTATTATCGGTAGCTTAAGTTATAAGAAAACTTTAATATGGATTCAGAGTCTCAAAATCTTGACAATTTATAATATTATAGTATGTTCATTTAACTAGTTTTTAATCAAATAGTAAAAAGTTCTCTTGTCCATACAAAAATACATTTGTCAGTATTATCGACACCCTATGTCACAATTAGCGGGATAATAAAAAATAAGAAAATTGAAACATTTTAACATCGAATAGTAAATAATACATAGTTTTTAGAAACTTAATTTCAAACAAAAACAGTATTTTATTAAGGCCTATATACTTGTACGTCGTCTTTCCGTCCAGTTTTCTTAGTTGAGTAACAAATAGAACTTTATAAGTAATTTTTAAATAAATTAAGCAAAACAACGTGGAAAAATGTGAATGCAATAACTAGAAATATAAAATTCTATGAATTCACTTAACATAACTTAACATACTATATTTGTACATCAGCCGATGATACCATATACCAATATTTGGTACACTTCCCGTACTATCAAATCATTTTATCATCAATATTTTTCTTCCTTATCATCGTGTGCATTCTACATTCTTTGAAAAAGAACATTTTCCAGTTCTTCATATCACGATAAATACTATGTACTCAATGATAATAGCTTCTAAAGTACATTCTATATGAATGTAAATACGTACATACATCGATATACACTCTAATCATTAATAATAAAAGTAAACTATACACAGTTTGCTATTCCAAAGGTACGTTTCCAATGTAATCATTTTTTCGTCAAATCAATTTGAAACATTTCTTGGTCAATATTCCACGCCATTCTAAATCTCTTCATATTGTCCAACAAAAAAAAATTCAAATGGAAACCTACCTTAGGATAATACATTTTCAAGTTTTTCTATTGATATAGATTTGAATGGACATAAAAGCTGTAAGCATCAATTCGGTCACATTGTGTGTTTTTGTTATGTTTTCAGAGAAAATCAATATATTATAGAATGAAAAGCCCCAGTTAAAATATATTAACCTCGGATATAACCAAAAAAATCATCCAGGCATAGAAATTTTCTATTTCAGAAAGATTAAAATAATTCGGCTGGCACTAATTTGTTATGATTGAAGCTTTTTTTATTTTCTTTTTTGTTGGTTAGCTATATTAAAGTTTGTATAAAAGTTAAATATAAGATCAGAAAAAATAAAACCAACAAAATTCCGTTTCAATATTGTATAGAAAAAAAAAATATTCGGACATCACATATGATGACGACAATCATTGATTGATAAATGATGATTTGAATTGCCAAATGTTCTTCTAGATATATTTAATATTATTATTTTTCATTTTCATAATTTTCTTCAATGATGACGTTTATAACGAACACCGAATTTTCATGTAATCTAATAGAAATTATAAAAGAAAAACACGCAATATTTTTTATTTCATTTGGAGGGAAAAATAAATTCTTGTGTAGAACTTAAATGATTCTATATACAATAAAAAATATTAAAAGGAAAATTCTATGTCATCGGTTTTTATTATGAAACAGTTTTCCATCTAATGAAAATTTATGAGAATCCATTAAAGAAGATTATTTTAATTAAAATTGTATTTAATTAATGCGATTCTTTTTTTTTTGCATTTCAACGTTAAGACGGACGTATTCTTGATGATGACTTTAGTCGAAGGAAGTATAGAAATTAAGTGAATTTTAAGTGCAAAGCTGAGTTACTTCAATAAAGTACTTTCCATAATTATTATTGCTTGTATCTTAGAATTTTTTGCTGTGCATTTTGTTAGTCCAGACTTTTTAACAAATATTTCATCTTATAATTGGCTTATAAATTAATTACCTTAAAATCTTCATAGATTATACAAGTATATTCGTATCCATGAGAATAATTTCTTTAAAGTTTTTTTCACACCCTATCAATTGCAAACTTGTAATTCAAACTTCTATTACAGAAAATACTTAAATCTTAGAAGCACATTAACATATAGAAACTTAAAATCGGCTAGCAGCTAATTTTTATATAACTAATGGTAGAAGTGGGACTCATAATTAATAAGACAATAACCAATACACTTCATAACTTCTTCATAACTTTCTTCATAAATTTACTTTAACAGTGTAAATTGATTCTGGAAATTTGGTTTAAGTCGATATTTCAGTTTTTGAAGTGCATATGAAAGAAACAACAAATTTCACTTCATAACTATTTCTTTCTACATTATTCTTGAATCAATTTTATTGAAATTCAGCATAAATATCATATAATACTAAAAATTGGATGTGTTATTAATTTAAATAAAATTGTTAGACATGTTTTCCAATTATCCTGGATTTGGTTTTATAACTTCGGTTCCCCTCAACCGATTTCGATCAAATATAATACCAAATCCAAATAAAGAATTACCAACCTATAAAAGGAAGTTTCTTGAAAATCAAATAACCCATTTTTGAGTTATCGGTGTGCACAAATGGACAGACGTACATGCAAAAATCGATATCATTTTTGATTGTCTACACATGTAGTGCTTTGAGCTCGTTCTTCCATCATTTTTTTTAATAGTGACAAAATTAATATACCCTCTGGTATACTACCTTAGGATATACAAATGTTATTAAAAGAATAATTAAAACATTTAAAGATCAAATAAATGTTATGTTTTTATGAAATTTTCTTATTGAAAATAATAGTTAATAAATATTTGTATATTACGCAATCATATTGTATCTCTGTCATAATTCTATCTCATAAAAACGAGTAAATTCAAACATATGAGGATGGTTACTCATAATTAATAAACATTTTTAAATTACACTTTTACTGACCGAATTAATAAATTTATCATGCAAAACAAAACTGTGCCAAAAATTCATTTTGGCATAGATTGATGAAATAAAAATTATTATTAATATGTCAAACATTAGAACTATTTATTTTACTGTACTTATATGAATTTATCAAATTGTACTAATGGACAAATTCTAATTGAAAATAATCATGAAAAGTTTTTTTTTCGCCTTTTTTGATGTACTTTTTCTAATAAGAAATGAGGTAAATATGTATCAAAAGGTAAATTATTGAAATTCAAAAGAAAATTAATGCTAAGATCCAATTTATGAGATACTAATGAAATGTGAGAACTAATTAAGGCATTGTTTGCCATTCAACTTGAACAGTACATATATAACTTTAAAAATTTTCTCACTATTGTTTATATGCCAAAGTATGTACACCTATAAATATGATACCTAAAATTTTTAATGGGAGATGCGTAAGTCATAACCCCTTTTATATAAATGTACACCCAGAAAAATTGTAAAGTTATAACCTAGTTGTGGCAACTGAATTTTGCTTCGAACAACTGAGTTCTTAGTTTTCGCAACTAAAATTCAGTTGCCACAACTAGCCAATAATTTTACAATTTCTCTGTGTATATACGGATTGATAAAACGCAAATACTTATAGTATTGTATAACCTATGTCCTATAATATGAATATTTAATCAAAGTTGATTAAATATTAATATTATTGATATTTCAAAAAATAATAAACATAAAAAATAAAACAGATTTTATAGGATTTTTATTAAAAGCAAACATTCATTTATATTTTTAGGAAATGAAAGAAATGTTATTAAATTGAATTTTTGAATTTATATTTAAAAAAAAAAATCATTAAAAAAAGTATATAATAAATATTGAATGAATATCTAAAGATAAACTTCATTAAACTCCATCCAAAAAATGTCCATAAGAAATCAAAAATTAAAATTTATTAGAAAATAAATTTTAAATTGAAATAAACTTAGTAAATTGCAATTTGTAGAACCTCTTCAAGGGTTTTTCGCAATAAATCTTGATTATAAAAACAGTATTAAAACGATCCAAAGGAAATTAAGTTCAGTATTCTTTTTATTCGAAATGAAAAACAAAACAAAATAGACAAGTTTTCTTTAAAAAAAGAAACAATTTTTTTGAGGATAAAATGAAGCCGAAAACGCCTATGATGACGGCAACAATGACAATATAGCAAAAACCGATTTATATAAAAGCCTAAAGCGTTTTTATGACTACACAAGGAAAGAAAAAACTGTTCACATTTTCTTCTTTTTTTTTGTAGTTATATCGTCCTTTTTTCGGTTTTTGTTAAATTAGAAAATTTGTGTGCTTTTCATTTTCTTAATAAACATCTCTGGAAGGCTAATTTTCCGATGCCTGCTTCTTTTCATTTTTCATCCTATTTCAACGAAAAAACTTGGGAATTCTTTTAGCAGCGTATAATAAAAGCTTTTTATATTTTGATATTTTTATTCATTTCGCACCACCACGTACCCCGCACAAAACAGAAACATTGTAATTTTATTAAAACAAACATACTTTACATATGTTCAAAGATTTGAATAACTTTCAATGGGAAAAAATTTGAATGGATGGAAAAATCAAGGCGAAAATACATAAAATAAATGAATCAGAATTTATTTTGGAAAAATTTTGATATTGAAGTTTGAAGTTTCGAATAGATAAAAATGTAAAAGTTTTCAATTTTGTGATAATCCCACAAAAAAAAGGCTATTAAAACAATTTCGATTGATTTCAAGTGAACTGAAATGAATCATTGAATTGGAAAAGATTTTAAAAAAGTTGTCTAATCCAAAAATTATAATGAAAATAACCAGACGAAGTAGTCACCTTAGTCATATTTTCAAGAAGTCGGAGAATATCAGGAGCCAAATATTACATAATGGCAAATGGAAGAACGATTGCCAATAAAAATCACTGAAAGATAGAATCATGCCAAAATCATATCAGAGAAGTGCCCAATGTCCGAATGATCTGTTTTTTTTCGATGTTTTTATAATTTTGACCAGCCACATTAAAAGCTCAGTTAGCTATAACTGGAAAAAGATAAGAAGTGCTTAACAATCGATTTTAATTTCTGAAAACACTGAAACCATTATAAACTTGAAAACGTTTCATCATACGCAAACCATGTAAAACTTCAAATGAGAAATAAACAAGAAGCTTATTTAGAAAACTTAAATTTGTGGCCTAGGCCAGATTCAGACTGTTATACCAACAAGAAAAAAATGTTTCAGATCTCTGATCCTAGAACTGGTTCGGGCAGTACCTTTTCTGGGTTTGATATTTTTGAATCTTTGATAAACTGAACAATTCCTTTATCATCAAGAGGATGAGTATGCATCTAAAATATTTATTACAAGTTTCACTATCCTTTTGTCAAATGAAGTATTTACCTTTTTGGGTCCTCAGACATATCTCTTTTCAGCCGAACAAATGTTACCCAATTGAAGTACATTAAATATTTACATTTAAAGAAAGAAACTTTTTCTTTGGAACAGGTCGATTAGGTTTCGTGTTGAAAAACTTTAAGGCATCATTTATATCAGATCAGTAAAGTAACTTTTTCCAAACAATTTTGAAATAGATAAATAAAGAGATGTGATTGAAAATCTATCAAATATTTAACAAGAGTTTGTATTGTTTTTAAACAATAATCAATAAAATTAAAACTAGAAATTTTTATTCGTTCCATTTTCAAAAGAAAAGAAACTTCTTTCCCAAAAAAGTTTTACAAAATTTTAACATTCAACAAATTAATTGCATAAAATATGATTAATTATAAAATATTATATAATTTCCACCAAAAAGTTTATTTCTATTTATTTAGAATTTAAAATTTCAGCAAAAATACGATAAGATACTTTTGATATTTTTCATTATTCTAATTGGCTGTGAAAATTATCAATCATAATTAAATTTTATATAATATCACAATGATGATGATTAAAATTTTCACAGTTTTTCCTTGTATAGAATGAAAATCCCTTCGTCTAATATTTTGAATAAGAAAAATGTAGGAAAATATTTTACTTTGAAAAGTTTATTACTTATTCTGCTGAACTATTTTTCATGGTAAAATTACGAGTATAATTACATACTTTGATGTTTCTTAATTATGCTTATTAGTTACTTACATTATTTTAATGCTATTTTATTACTCTATATATTTTTAGAATTTCTGAGTCGAATAAAATTATGAAAATATACAGAACTAATGAATTTTTGTATATGTTTTATTGATAAACTTTTTTTTTTTGTATATTCAAAAATGTATGTGAATTTAATATTCATTTTCTTTTGGATTTTATGCAAATCTTTTTGGATACAAATGAAAATCCTTGTTTTACATTAGCTTGATATTTATTATTTATTAAAACATATATAAATATTTTTTTTTGTTGCTAATGTGGAAAAATTGACACTGAAAAGCACTAATCTGAATTTATTGAAAATTTATTTTAAAAATAATGAAACATTTCTGAGAGAATTTTGAAGCGGCAATTTATTTCACTTCTGAGGATGGGCGAACAGTAAATTACAGATTATGGAAAATCCAAGTCGGAAATAGTCTTTTTCTTAATATATTCTGAATGAGTTTCAAATTAATATCCAGAAATAATTTCTTTATACACAATTTCTGTTAATCTCTTTTGTTTTATTAAAGTATTCAATAAAATTTCATGTCGATATACGAAGTTAATTCATACCATAAAAAGAACAAGGTATAATGTATCTTTTTTCTTTTAAAAGGCATGTTAAGAAAATTTCTTATTCTTTAGTTCTAGTTCCTTGTTTTTCGTTTTTGCCAAGAAAATATATCCTTTTGGGATTAAGTTTCTTTCCAGGATCATTGTTCTTCGTTCTGCTAATTTTTCAATGGCGTCAGTTAAAATGTCGCTTATAATATGTTATAATTTTATTCAAATAGGTAATCCGAATGAACGGAAGAATCATTCAATATTATCATGTACAACTTTTGAAGGATGTCTTGTATTTCTCTTATCTCTATAATCTAGTATCAATCAACTTGCAGCGCTAACGTTGGCCAACAAAATCGACATCAATGTACACGCTGAGAACCACAGCAACACACATTAATGGATCTTGAATGGTTGGTGTACAAAACAAGGATAAGGTTTTGCTACCTAATGATAATAAATTATTATCACTATATACATTATTTTCCTATATCATTTCAAGAAAATATGTTCCTTCGTCACAAAATAGGTGACAACGGTCTTCATTATACTAAAAGTTCTATAAAGCTTAAGGGTATGGTATTTCTAAGAGTGATTAATTGTTAAAGTTTTAACACAAAACTAAGAATTTATTATCTAAACAAGAATAAGTTCATTTCAAAACAAGGTATTCAAATGTATGAATTTAATTTATTATTGAATAAATTTAATTGTTTCCCATTTAAAATAATCAAGAAAACATGTATACTTAAAAATCTCATACAATTTACGATATTAATTTAAAAGTTTAGGAATTTATATATCAAATAAACTAAATGAAACTTATTCAATGGAAGTATGTTTTAGTTTGCCAAAAACAACAAAATAAATCTCAATATTAAATCGCATATAAAATATAATAAATTTATGTTGAAATTCCGATTTATTGCGAATCTTAATTATGCTCTCATTCATAAATAAATATATCTTGAGTTAAGATTTATTACTTTTGAAATACATAAAAATGAACTCAAAATAAAAAGCATACACGTAAGCCCTTTTTTCATATATTAACTTCAATATTTTTTGACTGTACGTGATTCATCTTTAGTTTTGTATTATTTTTTTCCTTTCTTTTGTTATTTATTGATAAGAATTGGAAAAAGGCAGAACTTTTCTTTAGAAACATGACAGTTCTTATAAAAAATTCCAGTAAGTTAAAAGGAAAATAACAACATTTACGTTTTACATCATAAAATGGTGAAAAGAAAAGAAAAATATACGAAAACACAAGAAAAATATTTTCAATGAAAAATCCTCTAAATGTATATGCACGTAAAATAAAATCAGAAGATCCAAAATGACCATATAGAAATACAGTGTGTTTCATTTATTAGAAAATATTAAAAGGACAGAACAGAACTTTAAGTAAGCTGGACTTAATCCCAACTTTTTATTCCAGTCAACGGTCTTAACTGATGGAGCAATGCGTATAAAGGAAGCATTTGCTTTATTCTTTAGAATAGGATACACCCTGTATAAAAGTTTCTTGACTTCAATATCAAAGAAGCTTTGGAGAACCACAGAGCATAAACAAAGCTAGTCAAAAAGTATCTATGTTCCTAGAAAAACATAAAGTTAAATAAACAAAAACGACAAAAATACGAAATGTTTAAAGATGCCTTCAAACTGTCTGTGTTTTCTCATAAATTTTGTAAAAAAATCGACATTAGAAATGATTTTAAACATTTTTAGTGCCAAAAAGACATCAACATTCTCAAATGTTGTAATATTAATGTATTTCCTATGAGTTTACGCTATCTGAGTGGAGATTTTCGACAAAGTTTCTACGAAAATATATGACAAAACATATCGTCTGAAGGTACCTTAAAACTGAAACCACTTATATACAAACATGAGTACTGAACGGAGTAAAACGCATATGTTTGGAGTACAAGCAAAAAACCAATAAATAAAATAATATATAAAAGGGACGAAAATGAGCTTAGTTTGTAACAAAGGACTATATTCAAGACGATTGAAAGAAAACCATTTTTTTCCCTTTTTTCTCTGATAATTTCAAAATAAAATTTTATTGTGAACCTCTGATAACAGTGACTGATATCAACAATAGTATTATACAGAGTTTTATATGGGATTAGAAATTGTAGATGTAGTATGTCATCATTCAACATTCAGTCGTAAGTAAAACATCTATGGGTGGTCTTTCAATCTTTTGGATTTATGTTTATCTTCTTTTTTTGTATTCTATTTGTTTTTATATGATATATTCCTGAGTAGAGCCCACTCACTACACCAGGAGTGGACAACAAAAACGTTCGCGGGATTATGCAATTTTCAACTGTTTATCGAAATTATACATATACAATCTGTATTTTTGAGTAGAATGACTCGCAAAGTAAAATAGTTTCTGAGTGCACTCGAAATCCCCTTTTAATTCGGTATTGGACTGTGTAATTCAATTGTCTCCATATCAAGATGAGGAGGTGCAGTAATAGGATCCAAATTGAAAGGAGAGATAAATACTTCAAAATGTTTGTCGCCCTTTAATTCTTCGAACGTTGAAGGATTTCAGACAAATCGTGAATAAATTCTGTATATATTTTGCAGATTTGAAATTTGAAAAACACTTTGTGAGCTGCAGTAGAGGAGTAAATATAAAAAACTCGAAAGCCACTAGTTGCCCAGGCCTGCACTAGACGAACATAAAAAAACCTGATAGCTACTGGCTGAATAAGCTTAACAATTCAGGATATCCCAGCAAATAAATTTAACTATACCGTAAAATAGAAAAGAAAAACTTCTTCAAAAAAAATAATAATAAAAATAAAGTCCTATGCATCCCTTTTTTTTTTGTCTTTCAAAAATCTCTCTACTCATGATGTCCTTCATGAAAAACTTTGTTTTTTTTTTGCTCATTTATAATTTTTAAGGAAAATATATTTTCAGGAAATTTCACGGATGGATGGGCATCAGGATGATCTTATACTTTATAACTCAGTGGGCCAAGCTTATATTAAAAACTGAAAGATTCTCTCTCCTTAACTGACGTCTATCTGCGGTTGTGTATATACGCGAAATTATCGAGCGAAGCCAATTTTGGTATATAGAAAATTCCTTTTTCTTTTGTATATATAAAACTCGAAAGTACCAAAAAATGTATGAAACTCAAGTAAAAATACGAGCAACAAGTCGTCCCTTTTCTTTGTCTACATCGGATTTAGTTGTATGTGACTTTTTACATTACTCTTCTTTTTCTTCCTTTTTATTTAATATTATTTATACCAGAATATATTGCCTGTGATTCGGCTTATGTGGATTTGTTGAGACATTATAAATGTCCTTTTCATATACATACAGTAAATAACCCATACATATTATTGTAATATCATAAAGATTCTGTAATATACTATTATTATATGTAAGAAAGAGAAAATTCTATCTTCATATCGAAACATCGAATGAATTTTTCTTCAAAATGAAAAAGGATTATTGTTTTAGCAGTTCTGGCAGTCATGTCAGATTAATTCATTTTATTTACTAAAATAAAGGAAATTCATTGTTACAGGACTACATGTATATAACTTATTATTTACAGTCCTGTATTTGTAAAAATTGAATATAGTATTTTGTTTTTGGGAATTTTATATATATGGTATTATTTTCTGGGAACAAAACCACATCCTTTTATAATAATAATATATAAAAAAAATAAAATAAATAAACACATATATGTAATCCATATCTACATTCTTGGTTTTGTGAAGAATCTCTTGGGAAATTCTTGGATAATATTTCAAACAGTTATAAAAAAACGAAACCTGAAGATTTGCATGAAATTTTACGCAGGTTTTACCCAAGAGAATCATTTAAATGGGAAAGTCAAGTGGATCGAAATCATTTCATATGATAAGAATAAACTCTCGAAAGAATTCTATATTTTTATGACTTTAAAAACTTTATGAGAATTATGTACGATATATACATATTTTCTTTGGGATTCGTTAGTTCTGATACCAGAAGTAACGTAAATTATTATTGGTGGTAATAAATTGAAGAGAAAACAATTTTTTTTAATAATGATGAAAAATAAAAATTTGAAAATAAAAGAAATGAGATCTTATCAGGGATTCTCGTTGATTTTTAGTTCTTTTAAAACATAAAATTTATTTCGATTTTATTTAGTGAAATAAAGAAAATAGGAAAACTATAAAATCATCTTTCCTTATTTCGACCTGATTTGTATATATAATTATACTATCTACAAAATTTCCAAATCTCCGGTGGTTGTACTGTTAAAATTAAGCTCAGAATTTGCTAGAAATCGTAGCCCAATTGAAAATTCGTATGATTGAGTTTACCTGGTTTCTAGGAACTGATGGTTCAAATCCTAAACAAAACATATTGATGTTGAAAAATTAGATATCAATTAATTTTGTACATATCAATACTTATTTCCAAAGTCTACAATTGAAAATTCACATACATTTTCATACATGGAAAACAACATACGAATTCATATCATTCTATTATATTCTCTTCAATTATAATAAATGTTCTTTTAAGGTTTCTTGAACAAGGTGTTAGCCTTTGTCATCAACTTTATCACATCGTTTAGATTTTGTAAGTGTCAACAATTATTTGAAACCTTACACAATTGAATGTTCAATTGTAAACTTAAATCTTCTATTTACATATTTTCTGATTGAGTAATTCTAGGAAAATAGAATTAAAATTAATATTTACATATTATCTCTCTTGGAAAGCATTAGCTTAACTAGAATACCCGTAGATGTATTTTATAAAATCTCAGATGAACAAGTATATATACGAGGTCTAATCAAAAAGTTTCCGTATTTGAAATCATGTCCTATATTTTTCGAAGATTTTTTATTTCAAATTAGTAAACAGTTCAATGAAACATTCCAAGCATATTTTGAAGCAATTCAATGGTCAATCATGAACAAAACTATATTATAAACTTTCTGAAGATGCTTGAGATTCTTTTGAAGATGTCTCAATATAAATCTCGTTATCTTGATTTATTATTGTCTCAATTGTGGTAAAAATTGTAGAAAATTCCTCCAAAATATATGAAGTATTTCTGAAATAAACTTCTTTACACAAAATTCTTCACAGAAATACATTTTGTAAACAACTTCTTGTAAAAAAAAGCAAAATAAATAAAAATAATGTTGTATGAAATTTACTTGAAGTTTTGTAAAAACAAGGAAAATTTTTATACTGTTTACCTTACAAAAGTGTACAGAGCGAAGACAAAAAAAGGTTATCTTAAAAGTTAGTTAATTTTCTGACAATATACAGAATGAAATCCTGTATTTCTTTGGTAAATCTTATTTTTAGGAGAGTGGATATTTTAATTGCTTACTTCCAAAAAAAAAGGAAAATTAAATTTGTTAAAATACGAAAATGGAAACCGTCAAATGAAGTTTCAATTCTTCTCAAAATTGTTTGTGAAATCGTTTGCAATAATTAAGTAATTTTTTATTTTCCTCTAAAGGCCAACGTATATTAATTATTGCCTATGTTTTAGTCAGGTTTCTTGTCCAGGTATACGAATTGAAGTAAGTTGAAGTTGTGTTCTATTGTTTGTATACCTATTTGACTTAAGAAAATCTTTTTTACGAAACCTTGATTTTGAAGAACTTAAAGGATATTCTCTAGATTTGATCTGGATAAATTTGTTCTAGAAATGAAATTATACAAAAAAAAAGGAAAAAAACAAAAAATGTTCTATTTATATCTTAAATTTTTCTTTTTGGGGGAATTTTTCGATCGATATGAAAAGGGACCCAGAAAAACAGGAAGAAAGGGGTTTTTTAATGAGACTAAAAGTTGAAGTTTTTAATGCTTTTTAGTATCCCATAATTCGTACTGGCGCGTATATTGAGAATAGGGTAGAAGAAAATTTAATTAAAAAATGGTAACCTCATGAATTATTTGATTTGAAATTCTATTTTTATTCGATCAAACCCAACGAAAAAAAATGAATTTTCTTGTTTTTTGTTATAAAAAAATATAAAATATTTAATGTTAAAGAAACTGAATTAATTTACGGAAACGTAACGCTTTTATGTTATATTTAATTATTTTTAATTTAAATTTTTAAATTCTTGTTTTTGACAAGATTCAAAAATTAATGGTTTTTGAATGAATTTTCTAATAAAATAAATTTAGTTATACAAAGAAAATTTTATTACATACTTAAAACACTAAATTAATTCATGTTTGAATACGAGAACCTTTTGCGGAAAATGAATTTCGGTTGGTTTGCTAACCGATTTTAAGATTTTAAGTGAATTTCTATATAAAAGAATTTCTTTTTAATACAATTTTCTTTTCATATTATAGAAAAGCATCTAAAAATACAGTAAATTGAAAATTTTCCCATCAGTATGTAATGAACTTAACATGAATTTAATCTCAGTAAAATTTCCGTATGCAATAAATTCAAGTTGATGGTTTTTCATTTAATTTTCACTCAATTGCTGCAGGGTTTTTAATGAGTTTTCATCAGAATGTATTTGCTTTCGGTTGTATATTTTTCCGTTTTTTTTTGTCTTATTAAAAGTATGAATATATTAAAATTTCCTTATACATACAGATTTTATTAATTCTTTTAGAAGATTGCCAGAAATTTCATTTTAGTTCATTTATTCTAGTTAGATAATTAGATTTGGCCCATTGGGAGGAAATAAAAAAATAAATATATAATCTCAGAATGAAAATAAAAAGGATATTGGAACTTTCTTGGAATTGAATTGATGAAAATAGACACCAGAGACATACATCTAATTATTCTATGCTGATTAAATGACTTCTTTTGATAATTTTGAAATGAAAGAAAATATTCTTATATATTGTACAAAATTTTTCTATTTTAATAAGTTTTCTTCAAGTTTTCGGGATATGTATTTTCTTTTTATTTTCAAAATTCCAGTACGGACATAAAGGACTTCGAAAATGTTTGTTTAAACATATATAAGTTAAGTTTTAATCAAATCTTAAAGAGATATCACTCGAAGAAGTCAGTTCAAATGATCTTAAAAATTGGTTTAATTAATGTACATACTTCAACGACTAAAAGTGCTGAAATTTATGTGAAAATTCATCTTGAATCTCTTTAAGAATTATTTCTATTTATAAACAAGCTTTTGCAAATGCTTTGTTGTCTCAAAGAGCAATAGTATAACCGTATAACGTAGTATATATTCTGTATGAATTTAATTTCATTATAAAGTTCTCATAAACTATGAACATTGTTATTTAGATCCTTATACCAGGTTTTACTACCATAATTATTATCTCTACTAAATTTATTACACATCCAAAAATATCACATCTTCTAACTTTATGTCTTCATTGAAACTCTTCGAATTATTCTACTAATTACTTTTTCCACAAAAAAAAGAAGAAAAACTAGTTAATTTCATTCAAGTACAAAAATTAGTTCTGAATAAAATTAATATAGCTTTTCATTTCGATGATACATTGTTAACGGGTTTGTCATCGAATTTCCATCAAAATAAATATACGATCATGTACAACATATTCATTTCCATTATAATAAACTAATCTATAAGTTTATTCCGAATGGATAATTCAATTTCTGTATAATTTTCTCCTGTTAGATTTCTAATGAAGATACAAAAAATGTATGTCCTATATAAGTATATAAGTATATATTTGTCTCGATATACATTTATATGGCATTTTTATAATGATATCTTTTAGCTAAAAGCATCTAAATGGTTTTAGTTCATACATAATAATATAATGGACACACATTTTCTAGTTTTCCTTCAGTAATTTTCTAGCTTTTTTTCTCTTAAGATAAAAATAGACTAGACCGGAGTTAACTTTTAACAATGATGTCTGGTTAGGAATGAACTTAAGTGCAATAATTTCAGAAACAACAAGAATATAAGGTAACCCAAAAAGAATAATAATCACGTCTAAAATTTTGATACGCTATAAGATTTTGGAGGTTCTATGGTAATAAAATGATTTCGTTGATTTATAATAAATTACTTTGTAAGATATTTAAGTTTCTTCTAAATTCCAAATATTATTTCTAATTCTGCACTTGAAGGCGACATTCAATATCACTTTGGTGATTTTAAAATGCAATGGCTTGAAAGTAAAGCGATTACTTAAAATATTGCCTAAACATGTCGGCTCAAATTTATCACTTTCAGGAGACAATTTGTCTTCACCTATATCTTGTAGTACTCCTCCATAATTTAATCTTATTCTCTTATTACTACAATATGTATCAAGTTTAATTGCTTTTAAACCACCCTGTACAATATGTGTGTATGAATGGATATAATGTTCTAATCATTATATTACTAGAACATATCTCATGGGAAAGGAAAGATAAAAAGTATATTAAGTTTTAAATGTTTGCAGACATGACGATTCTAATCATTAAATTTAATTTTAGTTTGAGTATCGTTTTTTTTTAGTTTATTTTTATTTCATTATAAATACAAGATTTTCTATCATTTAAAAACTTTAAAAAGTAATAAAATTCATTTACTCAATAGAATCTAAATATTTAAGTTTTCTAAGTGAAAATTGAATGAAAATTTCAATCGTTTCTAAAAGAAAAAGAAAAAAAAAACTTTTTTGATGAAATTTCAAATTTTCTTTTCTATAAGCTTTTCCATTTCGAGAGTTTCCTTTTAGAAAATCCTAATTTATTGATATTTCCAAAGTCTTTAGAATTTTATAATCGCATTCAAAAATTTTTAAAGAGGATCATATTCAAATCTTGTTTTCATAAATTTTCTTCTTTTGTCAATAAATCAAAATTGTATAATTATAAAATTTATTCTAAAGTAATTTACAGGTCTTAACAGAATTTTGGAAAAGCAAAATAAATCTCCAGCAGACTATTAAATATTTTCTGTTATTTTTATGTTTTTAATGATTCTGAATGAATCAAAACTGGTGTGCTTTATTTACGCGTAACACTTTCTATTATTTGTTTACGTTAATTAAAAATAAACAATGGGAGCTTTCTAAATTTAAATATTTATATTTTTGGGTACATTTTCCTGTTTAATTTTTTTTTCTTTTTTTTGTAGCTCTACGTTAGACCTATGACCGTTGGGAACTGTTTGAGGAAATCATATTTCTTCGTAGCATTTTGGGAAAAGTTTAATCTAAGAAATTATAACCTTAAAAAACATTTTTTTCATCATAGACATTGTTGTTACTTTAGAAAGGAAGCACGTCGCTATAAAATATTCTTAATTGATGACTTTTCTAACAAAACATAACTGACATTTTGTAAATGATAAATTTTACATGATTTCTGAACTAAAATAAACTTTTGTTTTATATAATAAAATATTAAAAACTTTATCCCAAAAATATTCAGAGTCAAAGTTCAAATTTTTGGGTATATAGTATATATAGTACATTAAAAATGAATTTTTCCCAGTGGGACTAGTGTGTCCTATAAGTAACGACTACTTTTTATAATATAGCATCGATTAACACTGCATATAATGTGTACTTTTTGCATTATTTAGCAAAAATTACCATATGAATTTCAAAGAAGTGAATTTGGAATCAATGAACGAAGGAAGATTAGGACAAACCCCAAAAGACGGTATAATATTAATTATCATACACAATGTAGGTGCATACTATTGTTTTCGATATTATCGAACCAAATATTATTCTTAACATAAACATTTATGCATATCTGCGTATTGCAACTTTGTGCATTTTATGGGCTGCTTAAAGCCTACTCAAGCGATAGTGAATTTCATTAACTTATTATTTAAATATCAAAAATTGAAGTTCTATTTTTAAATAATTCGAATTTTTTATTTGTTTTTAATTAAAAATTTTACGTGAATATTAAGTTTAACCAAACTAAACGTTTCTCATTTTAAAAGCTTTCATCGAAGTATTCATCAATTACATATATATCAATTGTTGAAAGTCCCACTGGGGAATATTAGGCAAATATCCAAAAATATTTGCCTAATTTTCATATAAAAATGTTTCGGTCGGAAGCTAATGTTTCAGATTTAAATCAAACAATCTGAAACTTCTGGGGATATAAGTTTTGTCTCTGTAAATTAACAAAATTTCCTTTTCGATAATTCATAAATAAAATATTTCCACAAGGAAAATTGATAAGAAATTTAATTCTAAAAATATTCTTCAATTTACAATATAAATTCCAGTAATATGAAAAGCTTAAAATCCATTTACGTGATATGAATTATCCATAAATAATCAGAAATTTATGATAATATTCTATTTACTGGTGAAAATTCAATAATTGAAAATATTTAAAGTTCAACTGTGTATTCTCCATCTTATGTCGTTTTCATTTAAAAGTGATATGTGTGGCAAAATTGGCACCACATGGGACATGAAAATTGTATGTCATATGATTACAAAATTTTTCACAGTTAATGTTTTCCAGTGGTATAATTTATCAAACATATTTTCCCAAATGTAAATCATCTCGAAAATATACATCATTCTTAGATGTATTTTTAAATCAATATTCGTATATGAAATAATAATCTAATTTTGAAAATTGAAACCGCCATTCAGTCAACATTAAATTGGAAATATCTCAAATAGAAGAGAAATGGGCAAATGCAGTTTTTTCATTTCTAGTTATTGCGGTTAATATCGCGCTACTATTTTTAAATGTCCAGTGCAGTTCCAATTATGTGTAATGTTCCATCATCTTCTAGGAACCACACCTTCTCTGGGGACATATTTTGTCATAGTTATCCATATAACCGTAGGATATCCCAATTCGTAACATAAATCTCTAAACTTTCAGTCCCCCTATATCTTATAGTTGCAATACTTCTAGGGTATAGCACATTTACAACAGTATACAGCGTTTTACTCGCCTAATGTCAACTCAAAAAACTGGTAGTACGACTTATGGTAAAAACAGCTTTTTGTTTCCTAATTTTGATAATTATAACGATGTGACTATAAATGTGACAGATTTGTCAAACTTTACGAACGTAATAAATCAGTCAAATATTGATTCAATGAATTAAATAAATTATGTCAAAGTTTCGAATCTTCACCTAGTTTATATCAAATATGCCCGTTTCTACCCTTTAACATGATTTCATATGTTATTGAAAATTGTGTACTATAGGGAAATTTGTAGGGTGTATAGAAAAAAAGTGCTACGTTCTAATGAATTCCATATTGAGTTTAGAATTACATTTACAGAACACTTTAATTCAGTTAATTTTCTCATTTGGGATTCTCGTAATATTATTCAGCTGTCCTTTATACTCGTAAACGTTATTTTACAAATAAATGTTCAAAAATTTAGCTTTAGTAAAATCTTGTTCTTATTTTATTAGGATGATTGATTAGGAATGGATTAGGAAGTAATCCCAGGCTATTCTTCTTCGGTTCTTCTAATCATTTACTCGTTAGATTTGGGGTGTGAAAACTTGTTGCATTTAAAATAATGACAATTTTCAATTTTCCCGTCAATTTCAGAAGATTTTTCTTTACCACAAGATTCCTTTTGAAGAAAATAAAATGCTGAGTGCAAATATTTTTTCACTCAAAATCGGAAATTAATATATTGACAAGAAATTTTACTTATTCAATTTTCTTATCTTAAGACCACATACCCACACGATGGTCCCGGAAAATTTCATTGACAATATGACAATCAAATTTCCTTTGGGCAATCTTTTTTTGGTTGGTGTTGTTGGTTTCTTCATGTTTTGGAAAAGATTTATGTATTTACTTATTTATATAAAATATTTTCATCGTTTCTAACTGAAAATTGCCTAAGAAAAATACCGCCATTCAGACTTCGGTTTTTTTTTTCTATTGAAAGTGGGTGTATCTTAGACGACGAGATATAAAAGTTGTGGTTTTTCTTTAGCGAAAACAGTTTTTCTTTTTATTTTTGTGTTCTGACTAGTTGACATCATTTAAGATATTCGAAACAACAAGGCAACTCCATGGTGTTTCTTTTCGGTGTCATAAATTTCTGATTTTGTTTTCTTAAGATTATATTAAAATATTCGTCGTCTTTTTAATGAACGTCAATAATTTTCTCTTGGTGGCGACATTTAAATTTCCACATTTTGAATAACATTTAGATACTATATATAAATTCGATTTGACATTAAATTTATTGGGAATTGATGGAAATTTTGTAATAATAATACAAATTATGAAAATATGGACGAAATAATTCGGAAAACTCGTTAAAATTCCTATTGAAAATCGAAGCTGCAAGTTTTAAATTGTTTATATTCAAATGGTTTTATCTCAATAAAGGTATATTCATTTAAAATTCAATAATACATAAATCATCTTTTTGCTTTCGTATATTTCAGAACTATAGTGGCCTTAAGTCAGTATAAACTATATAAATTGGGGGTTAATACACGTAATTTGTAAATTCATTGAGTCTTATGATGCATTTTTAATTGTATGACCTGATCCCCAGAATATAGAGGCAGACAATTAATAGAATCAAAAATAATGTAATACTAGATATGTCGTATGATAAGTACCAGACTTGAGAATGTATTTTCCCAGTTTTCTTGTAAAATAATGAAAGTCTAAATTAAATATTTCACCTTTTCTAAAGCTCTAAAATATCATGAGAAATTTTCATACAAAATTCTTAAATTAAATCAGTTTGTGACTGGAGTTTATTGTGTAATTGATTTTAATATTTAAATTTCTGCGTAAAACCGTTTATTAAATTTCGAAAAATCTAAAATTTATATGATATCAATTCTTTTGTTAAATAAAGATGCAAAAAAAAATCCCAGTTTATATAAGATCTCTGCGGTTTTTCTTGTTCGCAAAGTTTGTGTAATGAAAATCACTAATGAAATTTTCATGAAAATCTCTTAAACATAATTAACTAAAGAAAATTTTTAAGATGATATTCAATGTACATAAGTAGCTATAAGAAATCTAATTAAATCAAAACCAATACCCATCGTTTTATTATTCTTTATCTGCGTGTTAATGAAATGTATTTGTTGTTCTGCTGGTTTTCGTTTTTCCGGGAGACATTCTTGCTTCTTGCAAGATATTCGAACAGCAGTAATAATGATTCTATGAAGTGGAGATCACTTTAATTCTTCAGATTAAATTCGGCTAAATCTAAAAATAAAGAAGAACTTTTTCGTACGTGTTGGTGAATATTATTTTCATTTAATCTAAACGTGATAACTGTTCAAAATCGATATTCGAACCAGCACGGATGCTTGGGTATATCGACGCGGATATTAATTTCTTTTATAGTTCTTAAGTAGATTGTGGATATCTTTTTTTTTTTTATTAAATATAGATTTTGATAATAATCTTAATAATTTCGAGATAGAAGGAAATTCTGAATTGTTTTTAAACGAATTATAAGTCTTCATAATCGGAATTAAATCGTTTCATTTTGTCAATGAACTCAATTGGATCTTGGAAAAAACTTTTAATATTCCAAGAACCTTACGAATTAATTTTCTTTTAAAAGAAAATTTAACCATGTAAATGTCGTTCTCTAAGGTAACATCTTTCAAAAACATAAACCATTGATATTTTTTTTTGTTTTTTTTGAACAAATTTTTTTTGTAAAATAAGTTGAACTTGTTTTAAGAAGAAAACATTTTTATTGTTTTCGCACCATAATCGCTGTAACGTTAAATAATTGTTTATAGTTGTCCTTAAGGAGAGATTAGGTTCTTATTCAAGAGAAAAATCGATTCTTATGTACAAGTGCTAGGTAGGTATTTTGTATACTTTGTATTTTTGTTCTGGTTTCCAAATTGTAATTTATTATTTTTCGGTATTCGTATTCTTACACCTTATGGTAGTATACCAGAGGGTATATTAGTTTTGCCACTATACGTGTAACGCATAGAAGTAATCAGAGAACGGTCTCAAGACACAAGATGTTTATAAAATCAGAAGTTATATCGATTTATGCATGCCCATATGTCCGTATACAGGTTAACTCTAAAATGAATTACGATTTTAATGAAATTTACAACACATGTTGGTTATTCCTTAACCCGATTTGGTATTGTAATTGAGAAACATATAAAGCAAAAACCAGAGTAATCACAAACTATTGTCACATAAAATTGGCTTAGCCATAAAGGAAGGTTTATTTTTAAAATGTAAATACTTTAAAACGAGGCATAGCAATTAGAATCCAATTTGGGGAATATTGATTTATGCTATCAGGACCTCTGTTATCTGCTAGCAAATTTGAAGAAAAGAAACAAAAATTATGCAGAATAAATGTTGAAATATTATTACATAGATTTCTTCTCAGAGTTCAATTATTGGACTATAAATTTGTTAATTACGAATCCGATTTCAACAATAAGATATAAAGAGTCGGCTATAGACCAATTTTAGGTTTCCATGTTTTTTGCGTGTTTGTGAGTGAAAAATACTGTAGTAAATTAATATTTACAGGATGTGTATAGTCGACCGAGTTTATATACAACAGAAAATATCATCATATTTTTCCAACTTTTCTTTTTTTATTTATTTCATAATTTTTTTTTCTTTTGGGGGAGGAAAATGTTAAGAATTTGTTAGACTCTAAGTGAAAATTGTATTCATTTTGGCACTTCTAAAAGGAAAATAGACAACCGTAAAAATAATGAAAACTTCTGAAAAGTTAAGGCAAAAATATATTTACTATACTTTGTATAGGAAAAAAAAACCAAAAAGAAAATTTACCTAAATTGAGTTTTTTTCTAAATTTTACAGTTCTCTCTTTTTAGATAGAAAGGTATATTAAAAAGTTTTTTAAAAGTTAAAAATCTAGATAAAAGAATTGATAATATCCGTAACAACATGGAAAGGTAATATAAAAGTTTCGAACTGAAGAAATTCCCTGAAGTGTATTACAGTGCCAATCTCTATTAGTTATCAAAATCGTTTTTGAATACAAATGATACAGTACTATGTACCACTAATCGTAGTTCTTTTGAAATCACGGAGTTGAAATTCTACTATGCTGCTGGACTAACAATAAGTAATAAATACTTTTAAACCAAACTAAAACTAGAATTTCCTTATTAAATTCATTCACATACTTGAAAATTGAAGGAAAATATTTCTTTATCTGGACAATTTTTTCTACTGTTAGTTTGAAATTGAATTACATTTGAGAAACTATTCACATACACTTAAGGTTCGTATTCTTTAGGTAATGCACTTATTGGAGTTTTTCTTTTTACAGAATCATGACAAGAATAATTGTAAAGATTAAATGAAAACTAATGCAATGAAATTTTCTTATTGTACATTTAAGTATGTGACCATAATTTTCGAAATTTTTCTTAAAGATTTCTTAAAGTTATTTAAAATTGTATATTTAATATTGAAGTCTAAGGATATACGGTATGTATATCCATTTCTATTTGAATATGAATAGGTCTTTTATGGAGCTGTTATTTATAAGAAAAATCTTTAAAACATTTTATAAAATTCTCCTTAAATACGCATTCTACCATTAAGTATTCATTTTTATACTTTTATAGCCTTCGTATAGTTCAACATCTTTAAGAAATGACTACCCATTAAGCCCCAAGGAGCAGAAAATTGATGCTATGTTACTTCTAAACATATCCAAATAGTGTATAATAATTAATTACTGTACGTCTAGACAAAATGTTGAGGCGCTAATAAAAAACTTATGATAATAAAGTGTTAAAGTAATACTTTTTACGTAAAACAAGCAAAAAGAAATTGCCATCAAAATCATATGAGCTTGTTTCTGTCTTTATATTCAAATGCATTTTTATAGTATTCATTGATTTCTTGGTGATAAAATCTTTTTGAAAAGCTTCAAGTCTTAAGTTTTTCAATATTTCTACGAGAAAAGGTTTCATATAAAAGGTCGGCTGGGAAACTTTGTTAAAACCCAATCTATTTTTATATATATTCTGATTTTGGGAAAGTTCTTCAACAAAATTTTCTGCAGGAAACAATTCCAAATAATTTTCTTGAAATAGATTTCAAGGATTCTGATCTTGTTTCACGCACAATTTCATATCAATGTTTAAATATGTGAAATTATATAAATATGAAAACCCCTAAAAATAAAACTTGAGACAGTTCTTGGGACAGATCTCTCAAAATTCAAGTTTTCTATAAAATCAGCAGATAAAAGAAGACCAGAAAAATTCTAATTTTGATTATTATTACAAAAGTTTAGGAATTTCTTTTTTTTTACGCTTTAAAATTGGAAAATATTAGCATAAAGTGAAAATGCCATATCAAAGGAAAAATACAACGAATTCTCAGTAAAGAAATCGATATAAGACATTTTTATTGAGAAACTTTTATTGGAGGTAATTTCAAAAATATTCCTACTTTATAAAGTTAAAAACCAAATTTTTTTTTTAGTGAAAATGTTTTGTAAAGAAAAACTTTAAATTTTATAGGAAAAGTAATTTCTCTTTTCATAACTTTAATATTTTGTTAAATAAATTTTGTCATTCCATTAAAACTTTAACTTTGGTAATTTGAATGTTTATTTTTTTTTAGAACTAAACCAACTCAAGTATTGCGTATTCATAGTCAGGAAATATTTTGATTTACAAATATTTTTTAAAAACTAGTTAAAAATCGTGGTCACAGCACAAACGTTACTTTAAAAATTACGCAAAACCTCTTTATGCAAAAAAGAAGACCCAAAACAATAATCTTATTTTGGGTTAAATTCTGTATTAAGTTTGGTTAAGGACATTTGATCTTAAACTCAAATTAGCCTCTACCTAAGTATATAATAATGTTATTATGTTTTAAACTATTAACTACTAAGAATATTATATTATGTCATATTTCAGTTAAATGAGTTCAAGAAAGAGTTTACCCATATTCATCCTCTTTTTGGATTGCTATTTCTATAAACAGAGACTCACTACTTGAAATTTTCGAGAATCTACTGTAAATTTAAATTAACTCTAAATGTTACTATGACAGAAATAATTTAAAAATTCGAGATTATTATTTGGTAGATGATAAATTATGAAATTTCGATTACTTTCTTTTTGACCAGATAAAAAGTAAATATGTATCTTTAAGAACAAAAATTTGGTCCACCATACCTGTAAGTTGTGCTTTAGGGAACATTTCTTTTCCATATAAAATTTAAAATTCGGATCATGTTTTTAATTTTATTCAGTTTTACCGACACTACCTTTTAAGTTATGAAAAAAGTTTTATGGCGGAGGATTTTAATGAATAACTTTTTTGTATTTATATCTCTTCTTTTTTTTTCTTGTTTTTTCTTAAGTTAAGAGAAGAAATGAACCATGCCAAAGTTTAGGATTGACTTCGGATGAATTTTAATGAATTCTTGAGATTAGAAACAAGATAAAATAAATTCGTAATATTAATGAAGTTCTGCGTGTTCGCCGACTTATTTATGTATTAGGAACTTTTTTCTTATTTTTCTTTCTTAAATAAATGATCATGGCTAAAATTATTATTCTATGATCTACTTATAAATTACTTGGGTCTATAACTTTATTGATTAGGGAAAATATCTCCGCGAAATTATAATTTTTCTCTTTATAATATATTTAGTAACTTATAATCATCAAATGATATTTTGGAAAATTTAGATAAACATGTAAGGACTTTGTGTTGTGTCATAGATGTATTCTTCTTTCTAAATCTTATGAATAAATAAAGCAGATTTTCCAAAGATTTTTCATGTTTGCAAAAAGAAATATAATTTTGTGTTTGCTAACCACATTGACGAGTGACCAAACTCGTTAAAAATTCAATGTTTTTAAAAAATAAATTAGAAGTGTTAACAAACGATTTTTAATAACGATTAAGTTGTTACAAAGCTGTTAGACCTCTGTACTAGTACGCCAATTGAATATTTAAATGTGTCATATAAAAATATAGGCCCATTTTATAGGAAGAACTATTGGATGCAATCTAAACTGAATGAATATGCATTTATGTATGTATACATCACCACTTGGCACTTGGTGTGTTTCTGCATTTAATTTAAGGAAACTTACGACTTCTTCCTTGTTTAAATTTTACTCCACATATCCAGTCTCAAATTGCATAAAACTTTTTGCGGGTTTTGTGAACGAAATTCCTTTTATCTTTATCCTTCTATCTTTATGTACCCGTTAGCTCAATATATGAATTTTAAAAACGCCCTTATATAAAATTCTATAAAATTCATTTTCATATGAAGATAAAAGAAATTTAATCAAAAGTTTTATTTTAAAAACTATAATCAAATATAAACAAAAAATTATATATTTTAAGAATTCAGAAACTTTTAAAAATTATTTCTAAATTAACTTTACACAAACAATGAACTACTTAAGAACTTAAAGGATTTCATTCAAACTTTATGTAAGCACAACTTTATATCCACAATTTCTTTTGATCTGTTCGTATAAGCGTTCAATGTACAATGGACCCAAACCTCTTTTATAAAAACTTTCAAATAATTTTATTGTAGTTGTTTCGATTTTTACAAAAATTATATAATAGAATTGATATAAAGGAAAAAATCAATTTCCTGCAAA
Source organism: Xylophagus ater (assembly GCA_963422695.1). NCBI lineage: Eukaryota > Metazoa > Arthropoda > Insecta > Diptera > Xylophagidae > Xylophagus > Xylophagus ater. Next base: position 10,292,574 of record OY730478.1, read on the forward strand.
AACTCAACAGAAAATATTTTCATTTTTCTTCAAAAGCTATATTTTATTGAATAAAAGACATTTCCTGTAGCTGACAAGAGAGAGTATTGGTTAGTCAGGGAAAAAAATTCATTCCCACAAAATATCGATAGTACTTCTGTTTATATATTAAATTGCATAATATAGGAAACTGGAAAACCTATCTATCGGTTTTTCTTTTCGAATAATAATATACATGAATGGGAAGTTTTTTCGCTGTCTAAAGAATTCCTTTTGTAAAATTGATGTTTGAAATTCTAAAATAGAGTACACAAGGAAAAATAACTTTCTGGTATTTGAAATACCCAAGAGTTTATTGGAAATATTTTATGTGGCTTTTTCTTCAAAACAAATAACTGAAAAACGTCATAGTTTTAACCTAGATATACCATTTCCAATTTTCCGAAATGAACATATATCGTATTTTGTGTAAACTACTTTGATATAAATTTCTAGACGTCCTGTTTATATAAGAAATGAAATATCATATCATATGGGTGCGGTTATTTCAGCTGTCTTATTATCTACGTATGGTAACAGAGTCCAATCAATTTAAAAATTGAAATTGTAGACAATATGAATATCCATAATATATATTTTTAATAAGGATACAATTCCATTTCGAAATAATTTTCAATTTATCGTTAGTAATATTAAGTTTTCCGTCTTCAATTTCTTAGATCTTATATAAATTTCTCGAACCACAAAAATGTCCTTTACTTTATATAAGAATCGAATATAATTTTTTCATTTTAGAGATAGTAAAGTATTTAAATAAAAACATGCTATAGTTTAAATTGAAGAATACAGTATGGTAAACTAATCCGAAGAAAATTGTTCTTCACACTCGTCTACAAAATTTCACACAACAAAAGACACTTGTTGAATTGTTCTTGGAATAAGGTTATGGATGGGTTACTATACGCTATGATTTTGAAACAGGATGACTTTTATAGATGTGTTTCTAGATACTCTTGTGGATTGTTAGATACAAACTAAACATGATTTCGAACAGAAAAAGTACTTGAAATTGTAGCAATATAATAACGTTTGGAAAAAAGGAATATTATACTAACAAGAATGTATATGTATATATTATGTTTACATGAAAACACTTGTAGAGTGCATTTTATAATTGCTAGCTTAAATGCATAAAATGACAATATAGATGGAGGTTTTCTATTTTAATTCAATTAAGTTTTGTTTTCATTTAAACAAACTATTGGAAAATGTATATAGTTATTAAAAACTTCAAGTCTAAATAATTACGTCTCCGACTAGAAATTAGATAAGAAATTAAAATAATTACTGCAAGGGCATTTGGTTTGTATGAAAAAAATTATAATTAAATTAAAGAAAAAGTATTGATTGGGTAATCTTTAATAAAGATTACAGACTTAAGAAAATGTGTGGTGTAGTCTTCTAAGTATTAGATAACGAATTTCATTGGTGGCCTCATGCATTAAATCAATATACACCCATCCATCGATTTAACCATAGATAAGTTCCAGAAAATTGTCCAACCGTATAACCAATAACATCTAATAAAGCTGGTTCTTCATCAATCAGTTAATATTAAAATACTATTTCCTTTTCTTTTTCTCATACCATCCATTGAGAGAATTTAATTCCTGCTATTGATGATGATGATGATAATAGCCTTCTGTTTCTAGTTCCGTCCAGCTCGTGGTTTTCCATTACTTTTCGAGTGTAATCAATGATAAGTTAGGATGTTGATATTTATAACTCTCTAAAAAAGTAAAAGAACGATATTAAACTTTAGTTTTGGAAAAGGAAATGTTTTTGTTTGAGATCAAACCGGAGATCTTCAGTATGTTAGGTGGGTGAGAAAAAAACTTCCTTTTAGTTTTGACTATAACTTATTTCATGTTATTGTTCCAATACTACACTAAAACTATATATTGCATAAAAGTAAATAAAATATTTATTAGTAGTAAATAATGTTACAAATTCTAATTAAATTAAGAAACATTTTAAATGAGAACTATATTATATTTGCTTGGAAATAATATTAAATACAGTTTAAAGTTTATTGTATAAAATAGAAGTCTTTTTCTAATAGTACATGTAAGAGATTCTTATTATAATTAATTTGAAAGTTTAGTTTATTGTATTGAAAGCACCATGATTTGCAGTATTTTACGATGAACAAGCATTGTTAAATTTATTTTTCCCATGAATGTACTTATTTAGAATTTAGAAAATTTTGTTTTAACCAGAATGTATTAAAGTTAATAACAACACTCTTTGAAAAGTTATATATGAGTCTATTGTAAAGTGCATATAATAATAAAATATATTAATTTTGACTTCGAAACTTTTAATAGCGACTTCCGTGTAATAGATATAATAAAATTATCCTTTTTTCGTTCATTTTGTTTGTGTTACACCTTAGTTAGTTAAAAAAAACCACACAAATTGTATTCTTCATTCAATAGCATAATTCGACGTGAGAATATTAAATAGATATATAGACTGATTTCACCCAGACCTGATACCCTAGAAAATCAGCCTAAAGTTGATGTTAGTTAAATTTTCTTGCAATAAAAGAAACTAATCCTGGAGAAGTTTACTATAATTTCGTTTTTTTAATATATTTTATATATTCTGATTTCGGATTAACAAGAAATTATGTAAAAATGTTGAAATCATAAAATCTAAAGTGCCTAAAATCTAATATCTCATTTTCAGTATGTTGAAATATTTCAATCAAATACGATGACATGAATGCTGACAACCAACTAAACTGAGCTCATTATTTTCATATGTTGACACTTTTTCTGAAATTTATTTTGGCTCAATAAAGTTGAGAATATCTCCAAAAAGAAAAAAGAAAGAAAACAAAAATTTAAGAAATTGTTTCAGACAGTTACAGGCGACTTCTTAATTAGTGATGAAAAAATAAAGAAAATATTTATTAATAGCTAATGAATACTTTAATAAAGTACTGTGATCAAAGAGGTAAAATTATAACCTATTTTCCACAACAAAAACAACTAGCGACCAAATAATGTTGACATGACCAAAGTTCTGTAATGAGACATGATGGTGACGATGATGGGAAAAATTTCTTCTTTGAAAAGTTAATTAGAATTTTCATTTCATTTTTGCTGTGCTATAATTTTTAGAATATATTTTTACGTAAAAAAAAAAATCGAAACTTTTTTGAATATTTATTTTTGTTTTTTACTTTTTAACTAAATAAATATATTTCAAAAATTTGGCATTAGTTACATGGTCCCTGAATTCAAAGAAATTAATTTTTATTAATATTTCTAATTTTTTCTAAAATATAAAATTTTTAATATAAAAACAAAATATTTTTGGCTTTTGAAATTATAATATTTTTCATTTTTATTTCAAAACAATAACAGACTGGTTAATTTCTACTGAAAAGTTTCTTCCAATCGAATGAAACATTTTTCTTTTTTTTTTACACACAATTTTGCCAAGAAATAAATCTCCCACAAGAAACTTATAATTACTAATTAACTTTGTCAACATGTAATTAATTTTAATTTCATGATCAATTACAAAAATAACACCACATTTCTAAAACTAGATGAAAGAGAATAATCTTTATTTTAATTACACGATCTAGAAATTTGAATAGAAACTCAATTTTAACCTATTATAAAATATCATACCATATTATAATAAGTTTTCCATAGAATATACAAGCTCGAAGGAAAATTCTTAATTCAGAAAATATCAGAATAGACATCAAATCTGATGACAAGGTAATGAAGAATTATACTGATACCAAGTTTCACATTATAAAATGGAATGAATGTAATTGAATGGATATGAAAAGTGAAATCTTTTCAATTAAGTTTTCCATAGAATAAAATTTTCCGGAAATATCAGAAATCTATTGAAATGAAAATTTTCATATATACTATAGTTTGAAAGCTTATTCAAACTAAATGATTTTCTGTTCAATATAAAATCAATCAATATTATCTAATACTAATTTTAAACAAAACAACGATTGTTTATATTTTTCATTATATAATTGCTAAATTTATACTATATTAAGTAAATAAACGAACGAAAACTAAAAGTTTTATATGGTAAACTTGGAAGACAGAATCGAATACTAGAAGCACACATAGGGTGTTCATGCCATGGTTAAAGAATATCATCGAGAATATTGCATGTGTGTCATCGAATACTAGATTAATAACTTTTCAAGTATAAATATGGTTTTGAAATTTGAAAATGTATTTGGTTAATTATTTTTTTCAACCACTTTGACATAAACTAATAATAAAAATTTCCAACGACTGTCCATTCAATTGATTTTTTTTGTACCGTGATATCCCAGTACAATAAGGATTCTTCTCTTTCTTTCACATTAAACTTCATTTTATCCATTCTTCTTTAAGTTCATCTACAACAACAACACTGAACATCGTGCTGCTCATTTGGCTTGGAAATCTAGGATTACTAATCTCTATGACTTTGATGGTGTTTCTTGCTAATTGTAGCGTCTTTTTATTGCAGCTTAAAATAGCGAATTTTCAAACTCGACATCCAAAAAAAATTGCTTTTAATGATATTTTAACGCATTCTTGAAACGAATTCATTCTTAGTGCTTTCTAACAAAAGGCCCCATATAATTGAATTATTAATTATCCTTAAAAAAATTTGTAGCTTCTCATTTATTTTTAGTGGAAGTAATTATTCGTAAAGTTACCTAATTTTATTATAATTTTTTCTATATATAAAAAAAATGTTTACTTCCACTCTAATATTCCAAAACAGAAAGAAAAAAAGATCCTAAAATGTTAACACCGCAATAAAAACCCGAAAAATATTCTTGTGTCTTTGGGGAAAAGGTTCATGTTAACCCGACATCAACATTCATAAAACTACTCACAAAAATGCAAGAATATAATTTTGTACAATTTTCCTCAAAACCAGAGAAAAGAAGAAAACCCAAGAAAATATTTATATGAATATTTTTTCGTCGAGGACTAAACAATTTCCAGCAGATTTTGTATATGTTTCTTGTGTTGCTATTTTTTTTTCTTCTCATTTTAAAAATACATATTATAGGAAGGCAATTGTTAAAATATACTTCTTGCTGCCAAGGAAGACAATCGTTTTGTCAAGATACCTCTATTAGATTTCACAGAATGAAGATAATTTTATTTGAGATACCAAAAAAAGAAAATATTATCTCAAAAAAAGATTCCTCCTTAAGATCATTTCTTTCCTTTAACTTCAAGAACATTTTACGAATTATATGTCAAAATTCATTCCCTCTAAAGTAAATGTCATCGTTTCTCTTACAATATCCGGATATGTTGGAATTTTTTCACTTCTCATGAAAATAGAAATTACCTGAAAGATTGTTAGGTGACAAAGCGTTTTCAAACGTGAAGAATTTTCATTTAAATTGCTTCGGATATAATATGTAACTTTCAGAAGGAAAAAAAAAACAGAAAACTGACAACAATATAATACAAGAACAAATATAACATATAGCTATAAAAATATTGTGTAATAAAATTCATGGCCAATTTTGGATCCTTTTATCAAAAGAAAAGGAAAAATCATTCTAAAATTGGGAACTTTTAAAATTTAGGATTTTTAGAAACGCATGCAAAACGTTTTTGCGTAGATAAAATGAATACCTATAGTTTTTTTCTCACTCGTCTGTTCTCAAAGGAAACTTTTAATAGGATAACGAATTGAATGACCGACATTTATATCCAACGTTTTTCTTCGTTTTTTTTTTTGTTGGTATATTGGCTTATATATTCGGTTTTAGAGGGTTTGCCTTCCTATATAGCCATTTATTTGTTGGAACGCGCACCTTGAACATCGTTAAATTTATGGCCAGATTGACATATGGGACGACATCTCAATTTGGTCCTGTGAACACATTTTGGGCGGATTTTAGATAGAGAGAATATCGAGTAATATGTTTAGCTTGGGGTTCGTTGAATTAACATCAGTAGACTTTGACATTTAGGTATTTGGCCATTATTAGGGTTTTATATACAAACATACTGTTTTTTTTTATCCTTTTTCGGTTAGGTTTTTTTTCTTATGTGAATATGTGTATCGAAACAAAGGTATATAAATAGTTTTTTCAGACTATGAAATTATTGTCTTAGGTAAGATTAATGTGATATCTAATGTTATTCTATTGATGGAAATTTTGTGATTCAAATAGAAACTTTCTTTAGTAACCTTTTCACGAAAATTATTGACTTTAACGTCTTTTGTTGGAAAATAATTGTTATTATTTCTTTTTGTGGTTAATTTACTTCAATCAAATATCAAACTAAGTCGTAATTTTGATTAATGTAAATAATTCTCATATATTGATGTAGATTTTTTGTCATATACAATATGCTAAAGGAAGAAAATTTATAGCCAACATTTATTTACATACAATCACATACATGAAAATTGAATATAAACCAAATCATACTATAAACAAATTATTTTAAATAATCTATTCAAATCTAAATCAATAATTAAAATCCTGTTTACAATGTTGTGCATATGTTTTCTATAATTGATATACATTCTGGACATGAGTACCTATAATAACTACAACAAATATTTCTAAAGCAGGTTGGTAATTGACTAATGATTGACGTGCCATGTTCTAATTAATAATAACCTAAAGGATATTATAATTGTGATTTTTGTGGTGAATAATAATGATTTTGTTTGTCTGAAATTTGAATAATTCATTTTTAGTTATTACTACGACACAATTTGTATTTAAAAGATATATACAATATATGGATATGATAATTTTATAGAATTTTAATTTTTATAGAAATATGTAAATATTTGCATTTTCAAATATCAGTGAAAATCTAGAAAATATAAAATTTTGATAGAACAAAAAGTTAATATGTACACAGAAAAGAATAACTACGGCGTTTGCTATAGTTTTCTCATCATTTCCGCAACCAAAAAAGGTGATTTTGTTGAGATATGAACTCCAGACCCTTCGATACTGAAAAGACATGAGAACTCCAAAAACACTGAACCAGTTTTGTCAATACTATATATTTGTATGCCCTGTGGTAGGAACTACCAGAGGATATATTAGTTTTATCACTCTATTTGTAACACATCGAAATAATCGTCGTAGAAAGGTTTTGAGGATATGGTTATGTAGGGAGTCAAAAGTTATATCTATTTATGCATTTCCATCCGTCCGTCCGTCCGTATACAAAATAACTTAACAACGCTTTATCCGATTTTGATGAAGTTTACAATGTGAGTTGCTTCATCCTTAACTCGGTATTGCATTTCAGCAAAATCGATGCAAGGAATCCAAAGTTATAAAGGAAAAACCAGGGTGACCAGAAAGTTTTGTCGTTTTTTTATATGGTCTTTCGGGTTTAATTCGAAATTTTGTTAAGCAATTTTGTTTAAATTGGTTAACTACATAATTAGACGGTATGATAAATTTCAGTAAAATCGTTCCAAGGATAGGGGATATTAGGGTTTAAGTTAACTGCAAATTAGAGGAAATTTTGAAAGGAGGAAACAAAGTTATGAAGAGAAAACCTTGAAATATTGTGGATTTTGACAGTTTTTCTGTCCCATTTCTACCATAGGGCATGAAAAACTGTACTATAGGCCGATTTTCATTTACTGTATGTTTTTATCTTGAATCTGCCAAATATGTAGATAAGTTCGATTATTATATACACATTTTTTGAGTTTAAATCACCTATTTCTATGTAAAAACAATGGTGATAGTAGTATAGTAAATGTTTATGCTGATATATAAATAAATCAATGGGTGTTCGTAGTAAATTCAATGTGTATATAAAATATTTTAACAACGCATATAGTGAATTCATTAATTATTTTTAATTATTTTACTATGACATCCTAATGATTTTATCCAGAAAATTGTCAAATCAATAGCTTTAATAATATTGCGTGCATAGTAATTTTTGTATAGCAAATTGACTATATTTAAGACTAACTATGATTTTACGTGGTCAAATGCAATCGAGATCATAGTGAAACCCTAGTAGCCTTAAAACGAACAATCTGCAAAGAATTTTATCATTTTTCTAAGTCGTAGTTCAATTTATACTTAAAAAAACGAATAAACGTTATTTTTAATAATAGTCAATTGTATAAATGAAAATTTATTGTTATTATCTTGAAAATATTTTCTTTACATTTTCATATTCTGATTTTATTTCTATTTTTTGTCGTTATATTTTTAAGAAAACATGAAAGATTGAGATTTAGAATTTTCACAAAAAGTTTACTCTAAAAGGGCATATAATATCCATAAAATGATATCACACAATAACAATATCCGGAATAATATATATTTTGTATAACAAGAAAAAGGATATAAGAAAGATCATAGATAGCCATTTTTTTTGTTCTTAAATTTCAATATATTCTGTTTTAAAATACCCAAAAAAAACAAAGAAAAAAGACTAAACATTTAGGGAAATCACCTAGACATGATGATATTCAAATGTTTGTAGTGTAAATTTTATAAAAAGGAAAAATACAAATTTTATGTAAAAATTGCATATCATATTAGCATAAGTACTCAACCAGATCATATTTAACCAATAAAGGATTCTATTATGTTACCCGAATTCATTTTGAAGAAAAACCTTTTTTCTCCATTGAAAAACATTTTTTGAGGGTTTTCTTAAGTTCACTTGTGTAGTGTTCTGTATTGAAAATTTCCTTTTAGTAGCTATACTTTAATTTATAATAGCATACTTTAAAAATTTAATGGTGAATGAAAACTTGCAAAATTCACTTATAATATAAAGGCACTAATTGGGTGTTTAGCAGAGTTGTTGGAATCTGGCTGACAAGTTTGCACTACACTCCATCTAGAAGCTTGTTTACAGAATAAGAACTGCATTGGTAAAATCAACATCAAAGAGATGATATATTGTATAATACCAAAAAGCATAAAATATAGTAAATAGAGTTCTCAACTTGGATTCTGATTTGGTCACATTTGCAGTCTGGAAAACATGTCACTTCAATAATAGTATTTGTTAAAAAAAAACTCTGTGCGATATAAAAATTAATGTTTTTACAGTCTTTTTTTTTACAAATATGTACTATATGTATTGCATGTTTTGCAGCGATGCAATGATGTCAAAAATTTAGACATAAAGAATTCTCTGTTTCTTTTCGCTATGATAATACATCATTGAAATGAGATTTAGACAAAATCTAGTAAACAAATTCTATTGAATGTCCATTACTTGGCTCTCTTCGTTCTAATATAAAAGAACTGTACGGAGAAGTTTCTAGAAACACTCTTTATAATTATATTGACTTATTTCGCGTTCAAAACTAACAAAAAACCTTGATCTTGGCCCTATTTTTTCAAGCAATCTAAGGAATGATATTCTCCTTCACAATTTGTATGGAAAATTCTTCATTTGCTAAGAAATCTCATTAAGAAATTTTCTTTCTTTTTTGCGAAGTTTTACTTATTTTTCACATATGAAAAACACCATCCATCATAAAACTAGTATAATCAAGAAAGAAAAAAATTGTTTTAAATATTAATGGAAAGTAAATTATATACTTTGAATAGATATACGATGAAAAGTCGTTTCATGCGTGTAATTTATGTCGATTTTTATTTGCGTAAAGAAAGTTTATTCTTATAAGTAAATATAATGCAAAGTTTTTACACATATGTAAGAAATCGTTAATATTTAATCATATAAAATTTACAACATACAACAGTAGAATATGTGAAAAAGAATAAAGTTTTCCAATATTTTAAGTTGATGTAAGTAATTTCTATATAATAATGAAAATTACCTCAGAATAATGATTTTCTTTTTCTATATAAATTCTTCCCTTATTTTCCTGCAGGAAATGTTTCGAACTTTTCCCACTCTAATAGTTATCTATTATTTATAAAGAAAATGTACAATTACTTTGTTCTAAGAAAAGTTATATCGTCACTGTAATTAATATATGTAAGAATATTTCAAATTACTTAAAGTTATTGTCCTAAAAAGTAAAGAAATATTATCTAAAATAAATTAGCTGATATTGGAGAATGCGCGTCATCACTTTTACGGTATTTTGTTTTTCTACTGATTAATATAAAACGGAAGTAATTCTTTCTTAGCTAGCGAAAGCTTAAATTATTATGTTAAGAACTCTGAAAAGTTTGATTTTCTAAGAAGCTAACGAAATATAAATGTTTCACTTTGATCATATGATTGTAAATACAGTAATACTTCGCCAACTGTTCCTGAATTTTACAATCGATACATTTTAGTACTGATTTTTGATTCAGTTATTTTATAATACCTGCCCTACCTTAGCAATGGCCGTTGGCAAGAATTTTCAGAATGCTGTGCATTTCGCTAGCAAAATTTTTTTGGACATTACTTTTGGTAGCCACCGTATGAAATGTGCTGAATTCCTAAGAAAAACAATAAACGAAAATGTTGAAATTTGGCAACAAATTATACAAAAGGATCAAAGAGGAGCCTGGTTTAAGTCAAATTTCAGACGACCACAGCATACCACATCTGAAGTTGATTTTATCATATTTTTTGTATGGTACATAAAAAAACCTGTCGGTTAGAGAAAAGAGCTTTGTAGTTTCTTTAAAGTATATTTGTCATTTGTCGGTTACTGGAAAATTTCTTCCTCACTTTTTACTATTGAGTTTGGATATCTGGTTTGCCTGTGTTATTATTTTCAAAATAAAAATTTAGTAATCATACAAGGAAAAGGAAGTTCGTGATAAAAGAAGTTTGTTTGACATTTAGCTTTTTGGGTATTAAAAATTGCGGAAAACATTACTATTTTGTAAATCTTTAAAAAATTAAGAAAATATTGATTCGTAATGGTTAGCGTGACTTCACCAAAAAATGCATAAATTTATACCATACTAAAGCCAATTAAATATGGTATTCTCATTTTATATTTCTAGAATTGATGAATATTTAAGATAGCATATCGATTTTGTAATAAAATTAAATTCGAAAGAACTTCTTAAAGATCTAAGTTCTTTAAGAAGTTTGAATTTATAGGACTACGTATGTATATTACATTATTAAAGAATAAAATAATCCGAAGAATTAATATTCTTTAACTAGATTAAAGAATTTTATGTATATGTATAGAAAATTCAAGGAGTACATTATAAATGCATTGGATCCATTTTAACCAGTTTTCCTTGGGGTTAACATTTATCTTATTTTCATGCGTCCCTAAAAATGGGTAATTAATAATTTTTTGATGAAAATTTATATACTTTTTCGAATCCCAATGTATTTTGTATATTATTCATGGACTTTCTCTGGTTTCAACTACAATATTTTTACTGACATTATAAAATCTTAATTTTAGACAGAATCTATCCCTAAGATTCAATCGGGAATATATACTTTCAATAATTAACTGATGAAAATCTTTTCAAATTTATTAAAAAATAATTTTCATAAATTTTTTCGTAAGCTTTTTCGGTTTGAAAACTTTTAAATTATTCAAAAATATTTCATCAAAAAGTTCTTCAAATCTGTATATAACAGATCAAAAGGCCTAAAAGATTTCCATTCAGTATAAGTATTTAATAAATAGACCATTCGGAAGTTAATCTCTAATAACGCTTCATTAGAAAGGAAAATTTCAGATATTCCTTTAATGGACAAGCCAGAAGGAAGAAAGCACTTTGTTAGTATTCGTGTATATACAATTTTAAAAATATTCAAAATTATGATGAATATTCGACGTTTTGTTTTGATGGTAAATTGACGTACAAATTTTATAAGCATAAAATGAAAAGAAAGTTCATTTCATCTTTTTGACAAGCAACAGGTACAGAATTTTCTTCGAAAATGTTTTGTACTATACTAAATTTTCATCTTATTTGAAAACTTTTTCTTTTTTTTAAAGTTTTTATAAAATGTTAAAAGTTATTATATAAAGACTTACTTTATTTCATACTTCTTCAAATTTTTTTTTTTTATTATTCCGATCGTCTTCAGTATATTAATGAGCTACAATGGACCTACCTACAGAGTTATTCAATTCTACGGAAAAAAAATGTTTCTTAAAACTCTGTCGGTAATAAAAAATCTAATAGCAAATTCAAGTCTTACGTAATTTGGTGAGAAAATTATACATATATATGTATATAAACTTAGTGAGAATGAAAGTTCTGCAAAACAAAAACTGATCTTGGAAGTTATTCAAACATATTTGTTTCTTAGAAAATGTACACTTTCTTTAAGGCAACGAATCAAAATCAAAATTCAGTTCATTAACTAGTGGAAGTTATTAATTTAATTGAGTTGAATTGAATTAAAAAATTCGTCCTTTTGAAAAGTATTTCGGAACCTATAACAAGATAGATAAAATACATTACAACAAACCGTTAATCCCATCAACACCTGCAATTCACTGGAAAGTTGAAATATTAAATTTAAAACTCTCTAGGATTGAATTCAATTCCATTTCGTGAGATTAGAAAATTTACACTATAGTTTCTATAATAAAAGTATAATAAAAGCTTTACTGATTAAAGGGTTAACCCTTATGTCTATAACCATAAAGTTTTCAATAAATCAAGAACTATGTATGTACCCTTGCTTCACTTTGCTGATCATTAGCTGAGAAGACTTTAAATACAACCAAAAAAGATGGAATTCATAGAAGATCCAAATCCGATATCAGTATGGGAACAGTTTGCCCCGGTAGTTTCATTAGTATTGAACGGTCAAAATTGAGAGTGTGTGTGTGATTTATCGCATTACCACCTCTTCAAAATAATTTGAATAAAATGATTAAACGGGACGCCATTTTTATTCTGATATTCTCCCAAAAAATTTCTAAATAATTATGAAGGACGAATCAAAACAGAGATTAAAAAAAAAATATGTTACTTATTCAGAAAAGGGCATGGCTGGTTTTCAAAAGGAAAAAAAAATTTATTTATAAAATATGGTCTTATACAGGGTGACACAAAATGAACGTGGTGTATTATTTAGGAGCCATTAAGTCCCTTGCAGTATGCGCTGTTGTTTCATCTTGTTGGAACCAAATCGTGGTTTTCCACAGCTGGCCTAAAAATTTCCCAACATCTTCCGATATTGAGCACTATTAATGGAAACTGCAACACCGTCTTTATTTTCGAAGGAATTTGGACCAGTGATCCTCTCAGACGATACACCGCACCAAACAGTACACATAAGTGGGTGTAACTGTCGTTGATGAAATGCTCTTGGATTCTCTGTAGCCCATATCCTGCAGTTCTGCTTGTTTATGAAACCGTTTAATTGGAAATGGGCTTCAATGCTCATTATCAAATTGTTAAAACAATGGACCGTTCATGTTCGAAATAAAGTTGGATGATTTTGGTTCGTTGCTCGATTGTGTATTGTTCCATTTCACATTCCCCATTACAAAATCCTGTAATAACATTTTTAAAAAAATTGAACAAAAAATTATCAATAATTCACTCTACAACATTTTGCGCCACCCTGTCTATATGTACATATAATTATCGAGAAAAGAATATAAGTTCTATGATTGATTCTAAGCTACATAGTTTCTACGAAAAGGGAACACGGGGTAAGGTTCAAACACAAATGATTTTTTTCCTTTTATTTGATCTATATTTCTATTAAATCCAATCTCAAAGACGAGGGGGATAACGTCTAGGGAAACAAAGGGATTTGATTTTTTGGCAATATGAAAATTTTTCTTCTAAAGGCACTCACTTTCAATTTTTTGTGATTTGATTCCATTAAAAATATATTTCAATATAATTTCTGGTAGTTTTTGGACAAGCGATATCTTAAGGCAGAGGGGTTAGGAAGAATACATTTTTGGCAAAATTTTTTGAAATGTTTTGAAATGAATTATTTTTCTAAAACCTTTTAAACTATTTTAACTTCTATACGAATTGTATGATTATTAATTAGAAATATTTTTTTTTTGGTATGAGGAGTTTTTTTTGATCGGTCATGTTTATGAAATCCAGTTGTTCAGATAAACAAGTGGTTTGACTGATTTAAAATATTTTCAAGATTATTTGATAAATTTGGCAACATATGAATTTGAAGGGCGTCGAATGTTATAATTCTGATGAAACCATTCTTGTGTTGAAAAAGTCCTCATACCAAACTAGAACTCTTTACAATAAGATTTGCAAAAAAAAATTTCTAAATAATAATCATACAATTCGTATAGAAGTTAAAATAGTTTAAAAGGTTTTAGAAAAATAATTCATTTCAAAACATTTCAAAAAATTTTGCCAAAAATGTATTCTTCCTAACCCCTCTGCCTTAAGATATCGCTTGTCCAAAAACTACCAGAAATTATATTGAAATATATTTTTAATGGAATCAAATCACAAAAAATTGAAAGTGAGTGCCTTTAGAAGAAAAATTTTCATATTGCCAAAAAATCAAATCCCTTTGTTTCCCTAGACGTTATCCCCCTCGTCTTTGAGATTGGATTTAATAGAAATATAGATCAAATAAAAGGAAAAAAATCATTTGTGTTTGAACCTTACCCCGTGTTCCCTTTTCGTAGAAACTATGTAGCTTAGAATCAATCATAGAACTTATATTCTTTTCTCGATAATTATATGTACATATAGACAGGGTGGCGCAAAATGTTGTAGAGTGAATTATTGATAATTTTTTGTTCAATTTTTTTAAAAATGTTATTACAGGATTTTGTAATGGGGAATGTGAAATGGAACAATACACAATCGAGCAACGAACCAAAATCATCCAACTTTATTTCGAACATGAACGGTCCATTGTTTTAACAATTTGATAATGAGCATTGAAGCCCATTTCCAATTAAACGGTTTCATAAACAAGCAGAACTGCAGGATATGGGCTACAGAGAATCCAAGAGCATTTCATCAACGACAGTTACACCCACTTATGTGTACTGTTTGGTGCGGTGTATCGTCTGAGAGGATCACTGGTCCAAATTCCTTCGAAAATAAAGACGGTGTTGCAGTTTCCATTAATAGTGCTCAATATCGGAAGATGTTGGGAAATTTTTAGGCCAGCTGTGGAAAACCACGATTTGGTTCCAACAAGATGAAACAACAGCGCATACTGCAATGGACTTAATGGCTCCTAAATAATACACCACGTTCATTTTGTGTCACCCTGTATAAGACCATATTTTTTTTGCTTTTGAAAACCAGCCATGCTCTTTTGTAGTTAATTGGTGCTTCAAAATGTTTCAGAAATTTTTTGGGGGAATAAATCACAATGAAGATCGCGTCCCATTCCTCCAATAAAAATCACGCGTTCTACTATGTTAACTTTAGGGATTTTTTTTACACACGGATAGGAAAACACAGCGTACACAAATTTTATATATAAAAATTCCTCTGTTTATATACTCTGTGATACAACGGAATAAATTCTAGCATGATATTCCATATGTCGATGAACCAACAGATGACCTCTTGTTTTTATCTTGCTTAAGTATTAATTCTCAGTTATGGATAATGAAATATTTTAATTAAAATCAAAATGGGGACGAACATACCCTGTTATAAAATTATGGACCACAAAAGCATGAATGAAAAAATGCTTTTCATGGAAAATTCATTAAACCTTTAAATTTTAATTTAATATTTAAAATAAAGTAGTATATTTATAGAAGGTTTTTCTTTTAAAGGAAATTTCAATTATCTACGGCTACTTCAATTGAAGTGTTTCTGAATCATTCTCTCTTTATTTTCATTGAAAATTTAAAAATTTAATTACATTTTATGAATTTGCCATTTTTTGATTTTATAAAAGCTAGTAGATAATTAATTACAGCAATCACAAATTATCAAAAATATTGTTTCTCTTTAATTTTTTTTTTCATTTAAAGTAAATAAATAAATATTATTTCCCAAGCTTTAATTAATATCGATTGGATTATTGTTTTAGCAACTTTGCAAAAATATTATTAAACTATAAATTTTTGTACACATTTGATTTTGTGTAACTTTTCCATTTTCCGTTGTGAAAATATTGAAAAGAATAAATGAGAAAAAAGGAATTTCCTTTTAATATTTGAGTTCTTTAGAAGAATTTCTTATATTTTTATTTTATTATTTTTGCTCAGAATTTTCATTATTATTATGAACCGCTATAAAAAAATTTTTATGAAACATTTTATTTCTTACAAACGGTATAATGTCTTCATATTCATGTTACCGACATAAAAACTTGAATGATTTTTCCTTCTGAAACATACGAAATAATTCAATTATTGACATTTCATTTATATTTTTCAAGAATCATAAATATCATATGAAAACGAAAACATTTATTTATGTACTTATTTTAAATACAAATAAACCGAATAAGATATTTAAATATAAGTAATTCGATATAACATCGAATTATTATTTAAATAAAGTTCATTTCGGATAACTTGGTAATAGAAAATTGTTGTAATTTTTATTAACTAATTAGAAAACTGACAATCCACCCACAAGTTTGTATTAGGGAAAATTTGTATTGATTACTGAAAGAAATATTGTTCTTAGATGGATAACTATTTATTCTCAAGTAACATTATCAGTAACCGCTACGTGCACATCTACTTATTTACATGTCGCAAGCGACTCAAAATACTAGCTGGATTACGAAGTATTTTATAAACCTAATTCTAAATTGACTATTTTCAGGCACAAATGAAAAGTAATAATCACATTTTTTTCTTTCTAAATATGTAGGTATATAAATTTTTATCGTACTTCACCTGAAGTAAGTATATGTTTAAAAAAATTTTCCTGATGAAATTAAAACTCTTAAAATTTCGTACGGTTATAGTAAATAATGAATAATGATAAAAATATGAATAAATAACGCAAACGTATTCATTGTCGAATGTCATAGTTCACAGGATATTAAAAATCTGATGATTTCTAATTTTTCCTGATAGAAAATCAAGAATCAATAAAAATAAATATAAAATGATATATAAAGCCGGTTAAATTGCCTTCTATCGACATGATTTGAAGTCACCGAATGAAATATTCGTGATCCTTCAATTCTGTTGCTTTCTTCAACAACAACAAAAAGGACGAAATAGAATGATGAATAAGTCTATCCATTCTATACAATTTTTCTACCATCATTAAAATGACAAAAGTCAAAGAAGCTACAATACTAAGAAAGAAAATGAGCAACTAGACTTCAGGCTAAACTCGTGGATAAAAACTGGGACTTTTTCTTCTTCATATGATAAAAGCTTATCGGGAAATTTTTTGCGTTATTTTAATATTATTTCTTTTCTTTTTTTTGTGGTAATGTTGGTCTTATTTTTTGAAGCCTTACAGCAATTTTCATGATGATGGTTTCTTTTTTCTTCTTTTTAACCAAGTATATAAATAAAAAATAAATAAAAAATACAAATGAAATAGATACAAAATGAAAAAAAAAATCCTTTTTATAATTCGTTCTTCGAAGAACGAAGAAGCAGCATTATCTATGTTTATAAACTTTAGAAGGATATTCATATCTTTTTTGAACGTCGAAGGTTTTAAACTTATGCCCTTTTATAAAGAGAAGAAAAAAACAGACAGTAATGTAAAGTTTTAGAAATTATCTGAAAAAGAAGAAAGAATTCAAGTCTAAAACCCATTTCAATAGGAAAGGAAAAATAATAAAAGAAGAATTTAGTCGGACTTAAAATAATGCAACAAGTCCATACTTTCGGAATTTTCAATTCCAAATAACTTTCCTAATATAAAATCAACCAAATCAAAATCCATTTTCAATTTAAGGGTTAGCAATAAAAAGATTCTACTTTCATTTCGATCAATTTCCGAAAGTTTACCTTTCTTCGAGTTAATTTCCTTTTCCAATATTTTCGACGAAATATTTCAGAAATGTTTGTTAGTACATTTTTCGATTGAACTATATTTTTAAATATACTAAAAGGTTTTGTAACTTGGGTAAATAAGAATATATTAAATAATTGATATTGGCTTGGAAAGATTGAGACTACTCCAAAAAATTCAGTTTTTTTTACTTAAATCATTCTATTTTATGATCTATAAATACGAATAATTTTTTGTTTGTTTTCACTTCCGATGTCTCTTGCAATACATGTCCTTTTATGCCACCCAGCTAGCATTTTTACTAGTCGCTACATAGCTGCTACTTTCTTATATATTTGTACAAATAGTAGCAACGTTTTGGCGACATAAATAGGTAACTGGTTGTATATCCCCTACCAACGAATTTCTTACTTTTCTTTAAAATATTTATTTTCCAAAGGTATACGAAATGGAGCACAGCTTACAACATATGTTGTCGGCTATCCAAAGTTCCAGAATTGTTACTAGGAATATCACAAAATATTGTTCTGTAGAATTTTCCACAAGAAATTCATTTATTTCGATAAGAAAGCCGTAATAAAATTGAATAGATCTTGAAACTACTAATATCAATTCCCTTATCCACCGCAAAATTCAAACAATAACAATTCCTCCAGCATATTCAGTAGTAAGATTTTATTAGTAATTCAATATCAATGTGTAGTACTCAACAATGTATACGATATGTATATAGAATCTAAATCTAAAGTACGGAATTCATTTCATATAATCAATATCAATATTGTTTTATACTTCAACATCTTGAAAATTCATTTATTGACTTTAATATATGAAAAGAACAAACGAATTTTACTTCAGAATATTAGAAAATATTTGCCCTTATATTGTAATCGATTGGAGTATAAAAGATAAACCATACAAAATTAAGAAAACCGCTAATTAATTTCACAAGGGATTTTATCGTCAGAATTTATACTTCGAAAAGTGATTAATTTCTTAATATCAAAAACCTATGCTCATAGAATATACTCCTACACAAAAATACTTCCTATACTCATATAATCTCTCTAATGTCTTGATCAATCACTTAAATACTTATGACAATTCCCTTGATATGAAACGGAAAAAAAAAATTTATATCTTTTCTTCCTTATTAAATATAAGAAAAAAGCCTAAAGAAAAGCTTTCAGAAATTCGATACGATATTATAGTTACATTTTAAAATTAGTTACATTTTGAGGAGATTTAAAAAAAACTTACATTACAAGATTAAAAATATAAATCCTTGAAATATTTTACGATAATTATACAAAGTGTTCTATTTTATCGCATAGAACAGGTATATAGAGGATATATAATACCAATTTCAGATTTGTAAATGAGCTTTGAAGGAATGAAACACATAAAAAGTAAATATTCAGCATTAAAGTGGTTTATTTTAGAACATGTATAAACCATCCCGCAGGAGTAATTATTTAAATATAATCCGACGCCTTTTTATACACCCCTGGTTGTAGGATTTTTATTCTATGTAGTAATATTTTAACGTGTAAACTGAGAGATTTTATACTATTCCGAGATAATGGCCAGAAATTTCTATAAAATAACTTATACATAAGCGAAACATCCTTTTTTTTTATTCAACCAATCAATTTTCTTTATACAGCGAGATTATTTCTATATATAGTCAGAATATACCCATCCAATGGACCATAATATGGTATAACAGATTTGAGCGATGAGATTTTTTTTTTGTTTAGGTCCTTATACAACATTGGGAATGAGTGTATTATATGGACATAGTTAGATGGATATGACCATAGCCTATTCAATTATTATTAGCTTCGTAAGGGAAAAATCATTTTCCTGTAAGTTGTTGGACATTTTAATGGAATTCCATTTGTTTTTCTCTTGTTCTAAGTTTTTATGATTGTTTATTAATCGAATAGGAAATAACAAAAAGTCATAGTCGTAGTATAGAATAAGAATTTATTTCCGAATAAAAATGATTTTTATGCTGTTATTATCATGGATGGGTTTTTTTTTATCATTGGATACTATATAGTATAGTATTTTTAAATTAATATAAATTTAATGAAAATATAAAGACGCTTTTCTTTTGTATTTGAAGCAACAATTTCAGCTCAAATATTATGAAGATAGAACTTTTTCTACATTTCTTTTGAATATTATCAGAAATTCCATAAGAAAATATTGGATGGGCTGAAAAATCATTGCGTTGTTGATGACGAGAAAATAAAGTCATTGATTGAATCCAGTCGCAGTTTAACGACGGGAAAGAATCCTTAAAATCTTCACATATCTAAATCGAGCATTAAAAACCGTCAAAGATAAGCGTAAAAAATGATTGAACCACAAAAGAGTATCATTATAATAATGTTAGACGACATACAGGTTTGCTCACTTGGCCAAAAATGTAATAGCTTGGAACTGGGAACTTATGATGCATGCATCGTATATTTCTGACCTCGCACCATCAGACTACTATTTGTTTTAGTCTCCGAAGAATTCCTTTAATGATGTAAATTTCAGCCCAAAAGAAGCCTGTGAAAATGATTTAACTCGGGTTTTCGCCCAGGAAACTTAAACGTTCTACATTGACAGTAAAATGACAAAAGGTCATCAGCCAAAATAGACAATATATTATTTAATAAAGTTTTTATTTCCGATGAAAAATTCGCTTTTCAGGAAAAACCGCAACGACTTTTTTGTTCATCCAATAAATAAGACTATGTAAAATATTAAATTTTGAATCAGTCCATATATAAAATGAATTTATTGCTTGAAATGGTAATTTAATCAATACTAAAGTTAGCACGTCGTCATTTTTATGAATACCGACTTTTATCGAATGCAAAGTATTTTCTCTTTTTATTATTAAGTGTATTCGAAGTACGTGCGTTTTAGTTCTTAAATTTATTATGACAACCTTTTGTGGTGTAAAGGAAAGATTTTCCTTTTTTTTAAAGAAAATTAGCTTGATTTATATGAAACAGGGTGTTTCAATCATTTCGGAACTAAAAATCTCATAATTTCTAAACTTGAAAATAAAATGAATATTTTGTTAGACTTACATACTGAACTATATAATACACAAAATAGAAAAAAAACATACCTTATTGCTTACTAAAGAATCTTTAAATTTATAACGTACTGTCTGTCCGAGTATATTGGCCTGGAATTAGACATGTTGCATAGATTGTGTCTCACAGCATTGAATAAAGTATAAAGGATCATGAATAATTAGAATGGACAGAAAATTGTCGCATCATTGGAAAGATTTGTTTGGAAGTATACAATTTTCAAAAACCTAAACTAAATCCTGGTACCAATAAATAGAAAAGATTAAAGGAGATTTAAGAATTTCATATTTTATGAATAAATTTTAACATTCTATGTCAAATATTTACGATGAAATGTGTCCTTTTATCGTTGGGTACTAAAGAATTCTTAAACATCTATTGAAACTATTTTAAATATATTTACTACAAACATTTCTTACGTATCAGATTGGAATACATTAAAAATTTAATGTCAAATTTATAATAGATATATTTAAGTTTAAGGCAGTAAAGAATTTATATTTCATAAAAAAGAAAACATCATGTAAATTGAAAGCCATGATATTAGTACCAACAAAATTATTTTGGGCTGTATATCATCTTCACGTCAACATCACATCACAAAAGATCATTTTTCAACAAAAATAGAAAAGAAAAAACTTTTATAATAAAGAATTTTTTCAGGTCATGTGAAATTGTGAAATTTATCCTTTAGAGATCTTGCCAGAAAATATTCTATATTGATAAATATTTTACAGAAATGTTTTGATACCCTATGGTAGTAGGCCAAGGGTGTACTCATTTTGTAAATCAAATAAGCAAGAATCGCGGTCTGATTTTAATAAAATTTTTACCATACTTTCATCAATCCTTAGCTTGATCTTGTATTTTATTTTAACAAAATCCGTGAAGGATGAACGAATCTGTAAAAATAAAACGAGCCTGTTTCGAAAGTTTTGTCATTTTCTTCTCTCATATTTAATTGGAAAAGTTTTATAGCAATTTGATTTCAATTTATTATACGACATACGTTAGCTATGTAAAGACACCATATTATCTAAAATTTCAGTAAAGTTCAGTCAAGAATCGGCTGCCTGCAAGTTCTTGAGGGTTTTTGTTTAAAATTTGTATAAAATTTTTAGAATAGTTTTCCTTTATCTGAGCCGAGGTTACCTCTAAATTAGAGTAATTTTGAAAATGACGAAAAGAAGTCATTCAATTTCAATTTATTAGACAAAAAATATCTCCAATCTCTAGTTTATATATTAAAAAATTTGGTTTTAATCCAATTTTAGGTTTTTATATATTTTAATGTTATCACGTAAGAATTTTTGTGATTTATTACATTTAATGTTCAGGGAAAACTCAATTTTTATTGCACTCTCTACTATATTCAAATTTCTCGTTTTCTTTCTTCTTTTTTTAATATATAATAATACCATTTAATATATTTATTTATTTCTTTTCAATCAAACCTATTAAAATTTAATTAGGATTACAAATAAAATATGTATTTTCATTATTATCAAAAAATGCGTGTTTAAATTTTTTAATTTAAGTTTTTTTTTAAAATATTCAAGTCACACTCTGTTGACATTTATACACCGAAAAGAATTTATTCGATTTAACTTGTTTAGCAAAAGGATAAAGTATCGGTTCATATTATCATTCCACTAGTATTCTTCTGAATTTCCAACCCTATACAAAAAAAGCACCAAAATAGATAAATAAAAAAATTCCCTTTTATATCATTTAAATGTCCCAAAAATAAGGAAAACAGAAAAAAAACAACCAGAAAATATTGAGATAAACGCTCTGAAAAGAAGAAAAATGGGTACAAAAATGGAAACCTATAAATACGAAAATTCCTTTCATCTAACATTTCAATCCAATTGTATCGAAACATGATTGTAATATCAGCGGGACAACCCCGAAAAAAGGCTTTTAAAAGAAAACATAAAGAAATGTAAAAAGAAAACCACTGAGATGGTTGTTTTTGTTGTCGCCCTCACAGCGGTATAGTGTGAAAATCACAAACAAAATGTTTGCCCTAAAATCCATTCAATGGAAAAAAATGAATATTTTCACAATTTTCCAATTTTTATATCTCATACAAAATTATAAACAAACATTTCGAAAGCTTTAAGTAAATACTAGAAGCTTTATTGGTTAAATACTTTTAAGCTTTTTGTAGATTTTTAGATAATAATTTAGATTTTTGATGCAAAAAAAAAATTTTTTTATGTTAAGGATTCGTAAATTGATTGTAAATAAATTGTATGTTTTTTTCTTTTTGAAAATCTTTTAAGATTAAGTTTCTTTTTTTCTTCAAAAAAGGATAATAAACATAAATATGATTGATTTTTAGATATTAGAATGTCATAAAGTCGTATTAAAGAGGACATACGCAGACTTTAGTCGGACTGCTTTAGTTAGAATTTAGAATTTGGTGGAATAAGGAGCGTATATAGTAGATTCCCGTTAAAGATGTATATGCGACAACGACTCCTAAAAGATTATACAAAAAATGTTATAAGCAGCTTACAGGATTTTCCTTTCTCCATTTATGATAATACTGTTTCAATTTTAATCATGAAAAATCTTTTAATACTTTAGTGTTTTAGTTCGAATAATCGCGAATGATTTCCGATGATAATATCAGTTTATACATTTGTAACTTTTTCTAATTAAATTAGAATGCTTTTAAAATATTTTATTCTTCTTTCTAAATCCTCTCGATTAGATTAAATAAAATCGTTCAATAGGTTCAGGCAGTATATCTAATTGATTATTCTTCTTTAGAAAATGCAATGAAAGAGTTGATATGGTTCTTATGTAACAAATCAATATCCTGTTCCAGACTTGAATCAGTCTATGCCATATGAATTTACATGAAACGACAAAGTTAGTATAAATTTGATTTTGGTTGTCATTTCAAATCAAAAGAGAACTTTAAAGCCCTATTCAAGGATACAGATTTTAACTATTACTTTGCAAGTGCAAATATTAAGCATCGTCCTTGTTCATTTAATTGTGATTAATTAAAAAAGGTTTACGCCTTTACGGATATAAATTGCATGTATTTCGATTTAAATTTTAAAATAATTATATTTGGTTAGTTTGTTAGCAGTTCATGTGGATTTTCACGTATGGAAATCGAAGAATTTCTAATTTCCTCGTAATTTTCTGGTATCTTTTCAAGTGTATGAAATAAATAAATGAATTTCGAGATCAGGAAATACAATTCATTCAGCATATTCAATTTGTAAGATGTAATTTAGTGACTTCAATTTATTTCAGTTAGATTTATTTGTTAATTACTTTTATTTTTACCTCTTGCAAAGTACAATTAATTTTTCGATTTCTTGGAACTTGTTGAAAGCTTTATATAGTACGAGATTTCTGGTAAACTTCTTTCTAAATTATCCTAAGTAATTCGATTTAATTAAAATAAAATATAGTTTGAGAGTGTAATGATTGAATGATGTTAAAAAATTTACACTTAGGGAAAAAATTGGATTCCTATAAACACAAATGATGAAAAAGAGCATGTTTGAATTGTAAAGCCAATAATTAACTAAAGCTTCTTTCTTATTTTTTTTCTATTTAATTTTTATACCTACTTTTTTGTTAGCGAAACCGAAAAACTAAGGCATTTAAAAAATCCCCGCGGATTCGGATTCGAACTCAGGATACTTGGTAACTAAATAAGAAGCTTTCCAACTAGTCTATCGACTCCCGACTTCGTTTATTCAAAAAATTCTGATTTGTCGCTACACTTTAGACTTAGAATCAAATAACGAATATAGAACAATAGTGGCGATAAATCTTAATTAGTTGAATAATTGAAGACGCTGACACATTGGGTGCAGTTTCATTATACTATATCGGGTGGTGCGTAGCTCAAATCATCGTCACGATGGTTTCAGATTTCCACTTGTTAATTTTATTACAATCTTTTAAACAATCTCATACTAAATATAGATGGGACAATGCAAATACATGTTTCAAGCAAATACATTTTAAGGATACTCTTAAAAAACTATTAGTAAAATCCTAGTATACTCATACTAGAAGACCCTGAGTCAGTGCAGTATTGGCAATATTTAGAAATGGTATTTTATTAAAATAAATTTTTAAAAAAATTTATATGAATATTCCCAGATGTGGTCCATTCCAAATTATCTTCCTGTCAACGGTCGTAACTATGGTGGTTAAGAGAATAATTGCCTTATCCTTTTATTTTCTCAAAATTATTACGTTGATGTTGTTTTAATTAATAATGAATCATTTTCGTAAGCCGTGTCCGCTTGTAACATATATATTTCTTTTTTGTGATTTATGATGTTTTATCCGCATGGTATCGAAGAAATATTTCATTTTCGAAATGCCCAAAGAAAGACCTACAATTTATTAAAGCTCATATTTAATCTGAATCTTTAATTAATTTTAATAAAATAATATAGTTATAATTTGAAAGAATTTTCTTACCCTTTTCTGAAAATTTTATTTTATGTTAAAAGTTTTCTTTTTCTTTACTTGTAATTAAAAATTGTGTTTTCTTTCTTCATAATTCGAATGAATACGTTTTAATCTACTTGATTTTATTTAGATTAATACAAAATGAATGAACTGGAAAAATGTCTATAATTAAACACGTTATATCGGGATATGAACATTTTAATTACAAATTTAATCTTTTATAAAAGTTATTTTGAGTTTAAAGATTTTTTATAAATAGTATCAATCTATATAAGTCGACCAAATTAATTCTTCATGAACGAATTTGGTATTTTCTTTTCAAAAAAAATTCAAAGTAATATGAAAAATTTATATTAAGTATAAATACTAATACTGGAGACTTCTTTTAGATAAAAACACTTGAAAAATACCAAAAATGGAAACCAAAAAATCAATTTTTAGTACTTTTAGAAAATTATTCACTATTTCACAGTAATTCACAAGGAGTTTGTATATTTTTCTTGTTAGTAAAGTAAATATCTTCAAAATTAACTTGTAAGCATTGGATTTCTTGTACAAATTTCAATATTCATTATTTAGATAAAGATCAAGGACCTATTCAACTATACAAATTGTTAAGTGGTCAGACTATAAATCCTTAAAAGCTTTTACTATGACTTAAATTGGTGTTGTTATTCAAAATTCTCGTCCATCAAACATCATATAATAAAAAGAGCAGACTATATACACCATAAAATACATATATAATCGATTGTGTGTCACAAGTGTCCTTTAGATACTTCCATTCCATTTCAAATTTGTTATATACTTATGAAAAAAGTTTATATTTTCCAATAATTCGGACCTAAATAGGAGTGAACAATAATTTTTTTTTTTGTATTGTGATATATGATATCGAATGAGTGAAATCCATTTTTTAAATTCTTTTTTGTAACATTCAGGCACATACCACTACTATACTATATTGTCGATAAAGTTTTTCAATTTTTTATATATTTTTGATAAAAATGAAAAGGGTCCTTTTGTTAAATTTTAGCCACGAAAATGGACAGCTTTTTTTGTGGAAACATTTTTAATATTCTTAAGGATGAATTACTCGAATTATAATAAGATAAGGTTTCCTTCCTATCTCATTAAGTGTTTTTGTTAGAAATTATTTAAGAAAATTTTCTTGAAAAACTTTAAAATAATTTTTTATTTAACTTTTATATTTTTCTTTCTTTTTCAGAATTTGTAGCATTTAAAAAGCAAAAAACCGAAAGCACATCAATTCACATCATTTCTTGTAGAAAGTTTCTTTACTAAAAAACCAAGAAATATGGTAAGAAATAATTTTTACTCACAAAAATTTTGAGAAGTTAAACACTAAAATAATGCAGTTAAATGATAAATTAAATATATATCATAAAATTAGTACTCAAAATATTGAAGGAGATTCGTGTATAGTGTTTAGAATTGTATCAAAGTGGTGGAATTATATTGAAACATAAAATTTGGCGTCGTTTAATTTATTTAGTCTAATATCAATTACATTTCATATCATCCTCATTGAAATTATCTTCACTACAGAAATTCAACAAAAAACGAAAATCAAAAAAGAATCTGGGTGGCACAGTGTTTCGGTGTTGTTTGCCTTGTCGCGGGGGCTCAGCAGCCCCCGCAACAAGCCCCCCTAATTCACCGGCACCATCCGATGAACTGAATAATATTGTTAGTGATGCACAAACTGGTACTGTATCATCATCAGCTGAAATTGAAGCAGCATCACCATTATCAAATCAATCGGTACCCTCAACAAATCAAGTGTCTGACGATATTGGAACACAAGTGATTCCATCATCACAATCATCTACATCACAATCATCTACATCACCATCATCACAAACGAATACACAATCAAATCGTCATTGTCAACAGCAAACGTCACCATTACCTCATATCGAAGAAGAAGAAGAATCCGATCAAAATCATCAAATCACACCAAACGGTGTTCAAAAAACAACATTAACACAATCAGGATCAGCGTCACGTTTAATTGATCGTAATACAACAAGTGGAGGTGGTGACGATTATTCTAGTTCACCGTCGCCGCGTAATAAACTTAAAGGTCGTATTCAAATAAAAGCTTGGAATCGTCCAGTGGTAACGACCGCCAGTGAAACGACACAACCCCAAACAAGTGTTACTAGTGTTAGTGGAAATTTAAGTGGTTCTGGTGCTGGTAGTGGTAGTGTTAATTTAGCTAGTAGCTCGAATAATACAAATTTAACTAGTTCAATTACACCAAGTGGATTATTACTGCCAAAAATGCAAGCCGAACAGGGTTCAATCGGTGATCTACAAAAATACCATAGCCGGTATTTGAAGAATCGCCGTCATACTTTAGCAAATGTTCGGTAAGCGAATTTTTATTTTATTTTAAATATAAATTTATGTTATATATTCTTGAAAATTTTTTGAATGGGAATTTGCATTATAAATATGTAAATCGGAAATTTAGAATCTCTTTATTAAAGCCTTGCAAATCCCAAATGACGATGGATAGTCGAGTATCCACATAACAATAAATTCGAACTAATTTAAAATCAATAAATTTCTGCATAATTTAAGAACTTTTATTTTTAGGAATTTGTGATTTTAAATCCTGTATAAATTGCCATTTCTTAAAATTTAAATAAATCCAGAAAAATAACGAAAAAAACAGGTGCTATGCGAATAATTTCCATTTTTATGGTGTATAAATACAGTTAATATTTGTATGATTATTAGACATACGAAAAACTCTTTAAAGTGTCTTCGGTGGTTAGAATTTAATCTTATCCAGTAAAGAATAGACCAAAGAGTTCCAAACCCTCTTCCTAATTCCGTGCTAGTACGTTAAAGCATATACATTTCTATTTAAAGGCCATAATTTAATATTTATGCTCATTTTGAATTTTGCTAGGAAAAATATCTACATTTTTATGTGATTCCGTTGGTATTTTACTAACTTGGCTAATTCCAAATGGAATTTCAGCTCGTTAATTTTATATGTGGAAACGTGTTACATTCATGATAAAGCTTCTAATATATCTGAAGAAATATCTGAAATATTTTTTTTATAGGCTACATATCCTTTTTGGTATCAATTTCTCGTATATATCAAAAATTGTATTCAAGTGATTGAACATAATTCGTTTTCAGTCAAGCAATATAATTTATTGTCTCACAAACTTATTTTAAACATTTTCACAGGTTTTTCTTTTCTAAACGTGTATTATTTTAAGATGAAATACTTGCAGGAAAAAGAATGTCAGCCATAAATGGGATATTTATATTTTTCATGCATCATTTCTTATACTTTTCTCGTGTGTGAATCCTGAAACGTGAATCCTAGATTTAAGTACATTCAACTTTAATGTATCATTTTTTTTTTTATTATCAAACTGATAACATTTGCTCATCTGTGATTTTATGATCCATTGATCTTGTTTTTACGAATTGTATTAGAATAAAAATTCTATGGTTTTATGAGAAAATGTTTATTTGAAAATCTATTAAATTTTAAAATAAGTACATGATGTAAATGAAAAGGAATTACAGCTTAAAAATAAACTTTTAAAATACATATTGTAGGATGTAAATCCTTTAAAAAGCATAATAATTAAAGAGTCATCTATATGTCAATTAAATTAAATTGAAGTTATTAATTTGTTTATGACGACATCTATATTTATGTATAAAACTATTTACTTAATCGAATGTTAAGTATTCCCTATTGTAATTGATTCCAATATCTTTTTTATGGTATGTAATTTTAAAAGAACATCTTTCACTGATACTACATTGAATACTCTAGTAATTGGAATTCTTTCACATTTATAATACATCATATATTACTTATTACTATCATAAAAAAATATTACTTAGGATATTTTTTTGTGTCTGTCGATACGATATATAATAACCACACCGTAATATGAACATTTTCCGGTTATATATTATAAGATGACATTTAGCCTAAAAGATAGATTTCACTAAACATAAGTACTATTCCACTATATGAATATAATATGAATGGCAACATTACTCTTATCTAATAAGAAAATTACAGTTGAATGTGCCATTTCCAAAAAAAAAGAAAAAAAAACATGGTAAAAATCCCAAAGGAAAACTTGTTCAATATGATTTATAGCTTAAATTAGGCCAACCATATAAGGATTATATTGGCTCTTTTTCCACATCATTTCCAAAGGAAATTTGTACTACTTATCGACCGAAAAAAAAAAATAAAAATATTAGTAACGTAAAATGATGGACGAGTAGTAAATTTGATGGCTTTTATCGATGATTATATGGAAGAAAGCAAAAAAAAATAATAATAAGATTTCAACTCTATCAATCGATTTGGTTCGATGAATTTGTTAGACAATATTGAATAACAATCAAATTGAAAGATTCAAGAAGTGCATGGTAGTAGATATTGACATATTTTTTGTCAAATTTTGATATCAATTTATGAATTTTGAAATTTTTGAAGTTAATCAAATTTTGATTAATCAGTTTTTCTGATCACAAAACAAATAAACGACAATTTTCATGGTAAATATTTTTTTTGTTTAGTAACTTGATACAAGTATTTCACTTGGGAAAGGTATCTTTTTAGGATTTTAAACACGTATTTAATTTATTAATAATACATAAACAGTCCAAATTATTTTAACAGCTCAACAGTTTTTCACACAATTTTAAATGCAGTTGATGATTTAATTCCCTTTTTCATTTAAGATCAAAATTAAAATATTGCCTCTTTATTAGCTAATGTAAAATTTTAAAGTATTTTGGCGATAGATAAACAACAATCGATAGATTTCGATAGATCAATATAGATATTTAATATAGCCAAGTAAATAATAATTATGGTTTGTGTCTTTGCTGAGAAGTATTTTATATTTTTCGTGCTACTCCTCTGGTTCGATGTTATTAAATGGTAACACTTTTTATTTATGTGAATTTAGTGTATAAACTTTTATTTAGAATTATTTCTGCGTTAACAATTAATCTTAAAATATTTGTCTATCAATTATTAATTATTAAAAAATTAATTTATCACAGATTATTTATAATACACAATCACGATTTCCAACAATTACTAATTAATTCACTTCTTTATCAAATCACTTTCCAAAATTTCTTTCATTATCACTGGTCAAGTTCTGAATTTGAACTGTGTATCGTTCTATTGGTGTTTCCACCTTGTACATTTTTTGAGTTGAACTTCTAGAATATTCCTGCATGTAAACGTACTTTCTCTGAATGTGATTGTTGGAGTTTCTCGAAATGTCAAATCAACAGTGATCATTTTGTGTTTTAGAATGTTTTCGTGATTTTATAGAATATTTGATGGTTTCTGCAAAAGTTTTAGTTTCTATTAAATAACGTTTTTTTAGTTTTTCTATCTTAGACCTTAAAAATCTTAGTTTACGAGTTGATATTTTAAAAATACTATAAAAATTTTAAATTTACTTAGTTTTGTTTTATCGTCTTGAATTGTTTTTATTGGTTTTTTATTTAAAAATAATTTTATTTGCTTTAAAAAAAAAGAATATTTTCTTTTATAATTTCGAATTTATATAAAATTGAGAAATTTATTACTATTAAAATTGTCAAGAATATTATTGAAATCATTTAAAAAAAAATAAATATGAAAAATAATAAAATTATAATTTGCCTTATTTATTTTTGTGATATTCGAAAAGCCATCAGAAAAACAAAAACAAAAACTAATAATAATAATTCAGATCCGTCAAATCATAATCTTTAGCTTATACTCTTGCAAAATTTATTTTTATAAAATTTGCCATGAAACTCGTCACAATGTCGTAAATCTAGTGAATATGTTTCTAGAATATTTCTTGAGTAGACGTCACAAACGTCTTAATCCCATGGCAACTTTGAAATTCTCTAGTCTCAAGAAATGTATTAAATCTCTTATGAAGGTTTTTTCTACGTTATGTTTAATTTATGGAATTTAAATAATACTGCAATCCAATTATGTTGTCAATGTTCCATGAGAATAAATAAGATTAACTAGCAAAATGGGTGGTGTTTTCCTCTGAAGGATAATTGCTAAAGTCTAGAAGTAATTTCTATTTTTTTTAATTAATTAATAAATTTAATATTTAATTTGTCGTGGAGACGATATTTATGAGAACATTATTTGAAGAAGTAGTTTTAATCGTTTAGTTCCAGGTCGAATATACTATCATTAAAGTATGTAAATAGAAACTTCTATATTTTCCCGATAGTAAACAGTGAAATCGTAAACAATTTTATCAGGCAGGTTTTTGGATATCTTTGTTAAAAAGTAAAAATCCCTTTATATCACATTTTTGCAGGTCTAAATGGTAATTACATCATTCTAAAAATTCATTTATTATTATATTCTCATTATGAATAAAAAACATACAGTAACTGAAAATCGGCCTACAGCCGAGTTTTTGATGCCCTATAACAGAAAAATCGTCATAACTTTGTTTCCTCCCTTCAAAATTTCTTTTAATTTGCAGGCAATCTAAACCCTAATATCATAAATCTAATCTGCAAGTCAGTACATTAGTTCTTAAAGGACATCAAAAAAACTTTATGAACAGGCTTTTTTCCCTTAGCATTATTTCTTTCTCGAAAAACCATATAAAGAAAAAACGACAAAACTTTCTAGTCACGCTGGTTTTTCGTTTATAACCTTGCTTCCCCTGAATCGATTTTGTTGAAATGCAATATCAAACCAAGTGATGGAACAAGCAACTCACATTGTAAATTACATCAAAACCGGATAACGCGTTGATAAGTTATTTTGTATACGAACGGACGGATGGACATTCATAAATCGATATAACTTTTGATTCCTTACACAATCATACCGTTGAAACCTTTCTACGATAATTATTTCGATGTGTTACACACTTCCAATATACTAATATACCTTCTGGTAGTTCCTACCAAAGGGCACAAAAATTCCTGAAAAGCAAAAAAAAAATAATTAGTAGCTAATTTTTCAGTATATGTGCGTACACAACCGAAATTTTAATTAATGGTCTTCCGCATGTATACTAATAAGTTTATGGTCGAGGTGTTTAATTTAATTTTTAACTTAAAAACATCCTTCATAAAATATGGGACATAACTTTTCCCAAGAGTTTTTAATTAGATTCATAAACTTTCAAAGTTCTAACGAAATTTCTTCACTTTAATTTTTATTAAATAAAATATTTAAAATTTTAGACATTCCTCGAATTTAAAAAGGAAAAATACCTAATTAATAATAATAACAAATAAAATAAATAAATTTTCTAAATTTCTTAAATAAATTGTTTTCATTTCGAATTTTTTTAGTGGAAATTTTAAACAAAATCGATAAATACCTTTAAGACATCTTTAACAGAAACTTTTATAAATTAATGAGTTAAAATTGTGTAAAATGAGTTCAATAAGTTTTAATTAAAGTTTTAAAAAGCTTTTTTACGTGATTAATTATTTAATACGTTAAATAATGATTTGTACAAAAAACTTTATTTGGTTACAGTCCCATTCAACTTTTGACTACTATTTACGATGAAATATGGTAGTATATAATACTAGAGGCCTACATACTGTTTCCATACCATTTTGTAGAAAAGTATTGGCACACATTAGGCGTAGTATTCAAGTTTCATCACTAGGTGCGTTTTTTTCATCTTATACTATGATTTATATTTTACAAGTATATATGAAAAACGATGGTATCGCCATCTGTTGCAATTTCACGTAACTAAAGTTTATCGGGTCGCAGGCCCTGACCCCGATAAATATTTGGGTTATGTTGTTGTTGCTTTTGCATGTTATGAAGCAGACCCTGAACCAGACCCAGATGAAAAAATATACCTACTGTTTCTATTTTTTTTAAAAATGTGCATAAAATATTTTAATTGTTGAGCTCAGCTACAAAATTCCATTCGGCATTTTCTGCTCCAATAAAAATGGATGAAAAATTTAAATAAAAAAACGTAAAGCACATACATTTTCGAATTTCATTTATGTTACTTACTTGAAATGGTGTTAAGCTAGTATTCTGTGGCACATATGTGGTATACTTGATGATATTCTTAAACATGAATGGCATGAATACACTAAGTACACCAGTATAACGTAACGTTATTATAGAAAACTGATAAGTTCATTTCTGCACTTATCGCAATATCTGAAAAATAATTTGGTTCGACTTTAAGAAATTGCAATGCCGAAAAATAAAAAAGATTTTCTTAATTAAAATTCAACAAGATTATATTGTACATAAAAAACTCGAATATAGGTCCCAAAACAGGATAATTCTATATTAAATAAAAACTAAACTAATTTTCCTATTAAACTAATTTACAATGATTTATTTGGGTTAAGTTTTCTACGCCTAAACGCATCAATTTTCGGTTGTTTTTTCATTTTCATTTTACCCCAACTCTAACTCAATTGATCCTTATTATTTATTAGTAGATATACTTTCAATGTTCCATGAAGCATAAATTCCAGCAATCTAATAAACTTTATACTTTATTTTATTATTATTTTTTTTTTGGGCCTGTTCATTTTTAACCAAAAATTCATTTGGTTTTTTTAGGCTAAAAAAAGAAAAACATCTCACAAATAATTTCACAAAAAAAACTTTGAGCAAACTTCTTTTCTTGGTTCATTATTACATATATTTACAATACAACATTTTCTTTTGTATTTTCTTAATGAAAAAAAAATAAGAATCCATAAAATTCTTTAAAGGCTTTTTAATTTGACAATTCGACAAATTGTCATACCATATAAATTATTCAAAATGAAAATCCTGAAACCCAATTGAAAATGATATTAGTTTTGTTGATTTGAACTTGGAAGAATAAGGAAAAAACCAAGAAATAACAAAAGCAAATGAAAGGAAATGATCTTGTTCCGAAAGCAATTTTTTATGAAAAGGATAAAACCCAGAATAAATGAAAAGAATCCCGGTCTCCACTATTGAACTTTTCCATTAATAGTGGTTGTTCGTATCCCAACAAAGAAAAAAAAAAGGTAAATAATATAAAGAGAAACGGTATTCTTAACCGCACGCATAAAAGGTAAAACACATATATGAAAGAAAATCTTAGTAGAGAACGACTGAAATTTTTGGTGAATATTAAATTGAAATAATATTGTTTGGGGTTTTCTGATAATGGAATTTGTACTGGATATGAACATTATGGGACCATCAACAGGTTGTTTGATAATAATTTCACTTGTTTAAAGAGAAATATAAAATTTCACTTCAAAATTCATTAGGATCAAAGCTAATATAAAATCCGTTACAGTTTTATCATAATATATATATAAATATATATGTATATAAATAAACAGTTTTCTTAATATAGTTATGAGAAAATGTCTACACTTTAAGTATGATTTACCTTCTTCATAGAGATAAAAATAAGAAATGAATTATAATCCCAGGATATAATATTTTCGGATGTTTTATATGCTCTAAATATGAAATAGTATTTGATAGTATGTACTGAAGAATTTTATCACGTAAATTTTATTTCATTTCGCGGTATTTTTTTATTACAAAAGATGATAAACTGTGAGTACTTTTGGTCATTTAATAGAATTATAAATCTATATTACACGAAATCATAAATGTGATAACGACAAATCCCACGAAAATGTTTTTATTAAAATAAATTACGCTTTTAATAAATAATATACGAGATTAGTTTTAATTAAATTAGTATTTATTTTAGTTGGATTTGCTTGAATATTTTTAGTAATTTATATCGTCATTTTATTTATTCCGAATTTCTATATACTATATGGAAAATTAGTACATAATTATGATTCAGAAATTGTTGGAACTCATAAATCTCCGAACATATTTTAAATGGAATTTAAAAGAAAACTATTCTACCAATGTTGTGCCTAATAAATATTACCACCAGTAAATTTAGACTCGCATTGAATCACTAATATTATATCTTTCTGAGCTTTTTTATTCTACGTATAGAATTTAGGTTTTTATTTCTTCTTTTTCAGAATATTAAGTTTATTCTTCGTTTTATGATATTTTTATTCAAATTTTTGGCCCAACTAATTTGGTGATAATAAAATCTGTTAAAAAGAAAACTGGAAAATTTTGTATATACTTATTATATGCTTTTCTTTAGAAAATATCTTAAATACAAATGTATACATTTAAATATATTAAATGAGGAGAGACTTTTATGATTATATATGAAAGGATATGCTCATATATGTTGTTATGAAATTGTCACAGATTCTTTTATCTATTATGCCTTCCTGTTTTATACATAATACCACAATATCACGATTGCTATATACAAATATGTAATACAATTTACTTAGTTTAGTCATAAAACAAATATTTTTTTTATGATCAAGATTTTTGAAATGTTTACACCATAAAAATACTAAATTTACACCCATAAATACTTCAATAAATGTAATACATTTCGAACTACCTAAATTAATGTTTTCACCAATATTTTCTCTTTAAATTCTAAGAAGAAAATTCCTAAGAAATAAGACTTATGACGTCAGTCTCTGACCATTGGGAAGAATTTTCTACATAATATAATATAATCCTTGTTACATTTCTAGTCGATTTTAATACAAAATCGATGATGTTGAGGCGTAAATTTCTACTTAGATAATCAAATTTTATCCTTAACTACTATCTGTCGATGAATCTAGAGAAAACCTTTACGTAAATGTCCATTTAATACATATATATATATATATATATATAGTTTAGTTATTTAATATGCCCCAAGTGATGTTTTCAGACTATATCACTTAATCGGTCGTCTTCTTAGTCCAATATCAAAATATCCTTCTTTATAGTCTTCTATAAGAAAAATATCCCAAATGACAATTTTACTATAAGACTTATTCCATTTAAGTACCATTAAAAATTCCCATCAGTTCCGTTTAATCTATTTTCTTATTTCAACCATAAAACCTTAAAAAAATCGATTCAATCTTGTTTAACCAACATTTTTCAATGGTGAACGATTTCTTGAACGTATGTAAGCAGTGTATTACATCCATTTGTAATCTCTAGTAAAAATGTGGTATGTTCTATTCATTTTTGAAAATAAAATATCTTATTTCAGTAAAGGAGTAAGTTTAAATCTGGGAGAAAAAAAATTTTTGGTAATTCAAAACAGGCCAAAAAACCCATCATCCTCTTTTTCACTTAAGATAGAAAATTCACCT
Source organism: Xylophagus ater (assembly GCA_963422695.1). Taxonomy (NCBI): domain Eukaryota; kingdom Metazoa; phylum Arthropoda; class Insecta; order Diptera; family Xylophagidae; genus Xylophagus; species Xylophagus ater. The sequence continues at coordinate 10,329,285 of OY730478.1, forward strand.
TCAGGCATATATGCGGAGATCGATTTTTCAAATAGGATTTTGAAGTGCATATATCTTCAATACACATATACGATATCATATTCATTCAAAAGGGATATATTTTAACATGGGAAAATGCGGTTTGAACAGCGTTTTCTTATTCTACAATCTATAGAACATGTATTTAAATTGTATTTACTATACCTTGGGTTTTATATACAAATAGAGAGTTGCCCTACGATATGTAAATATGTACGTGTGATGTCTTTCGGATGCTATTTTTAATGGCCTTGGGCTCCTGAAAGCGGTTAAAATATGTAGATATATCTTTACATAATATTTATTATTAAATATGAAATTTTCTTTGACATGATATTTACTTTTTCTGGGACCATATTTAATGATAAATCTGTTTAAATATCATAAATTACAGGTTTTTTTAAGGGGTTTTATTACAAATATTTTATTTTGAAAAAAAAGGAAACGAATTACTTATATGCAAATATTATAGGATATTTTTATAAGTTCTTCTTATTAAAATTGAAAATTTAATTTGAAAATTATATACTCCTGGGTCTCTTTTTATGCAGTGCATAAGTTGCACTAGCAACTTTTGATATATGTACAACTCGGTGTTGAGTTTCGAAAACTCACTGTATACACTTACATTTAATATATTTTGCATCCACTTACAGATATGCCTCTGTAGAACGGTTTTTCTAAACTGAAATAGCAAGTTTTTTCCACTATCTAAACATAATACGCCATTAAAAAGTTCAAAATATAGAACAGACAATCAGTATATCGGTTATAACACACCTAAAGAGTGATGTTTACCTTAATTTACCATATAAGCGAAACCTGTTAAGGGTCGAAGATCTCCATATTGATTTTCCTAACTTTAAATATATCTCCTAAAAGTTTAGTTTATATTTTTAAATAATTTGAGTCATATTGTATTAACAAGCTTTGTACCTAAATGTAATATAGACGTACCAATTTTTTTATTTTATTGCATTGAATTTTCATCGTAAAGATGGCTTTTCAACGGATTTATAATTCGATGAACATGTACAATATCATAGCAATTTTCAACTGTTATACAATGGTTGATGTATAGAATATTTGTCATATTAAAATATCTTTGATATTTTCAACGATCGCCTCACTAGTAAGGCCAGAAAATTAATCACTATATTACTTTTGAAATTTTTATATTTACAAGTCTTTTTTGTTTTTCCGAATAAAATCAATAGAAAATGAAAAATGAACATATAAATCTAAAATTCATCTTTTTTTCAACCTCCAATAAATATACCCGAAAATATGTAATATTTATTATGTTCGTATGTTTGCTATAAAATTCCATAAATCGAAAAATTATTGTATATCTTATGGAAAATACCTGACTACTTACTGGGCTCTCTAAGCTTCTTTGTGTCACTATGCAAAAGGGGAAGTTTATTCCCTTTTTTTTTAGTATATATTTTCGGATTCCTTTCAAACGAATGATGATGCGCATGCTGGAATAAATATTAATAAGATCGAAATGTTAAAAAATAAAATCACTTTACCATCCGTTGTATACTTTCTTTCACAATTTCTTTTTTTTTGATATTCATTCTTCTTCTCGATAATGTAAAATTTTCCATTCTATATGAAAATAATGTTGGTATATGTTTGCATTATAAAACAAAAAATATATATCTATATATATATATTTTCCAATTACTTACCATAGAAACGAAAGCTACTTAACATTTGGTATGTTCATGAAGTCAACCAAATAAATAATACACTATATACTTTATATTTTTAGTCACCTTAATACTTGCTGTTTTGTACCTTATTTCAACTAAATATAAAATTCGGCTGTAGAGTCCCAAAGATTTAACATAAATTTCGCGTTGACAATATTCTCTTGAAGAGTATATATATATATATATATATATATTTAAATACCTCCATTTGAATATTGTACAGTGCATTAGATTGATTCATGTAGAAAAAAATTTATTTTATATTTTAATATATGTACGCGAATTTAAGATGTTGACAATGAAATGCCATAAAACAAAAGTTCTCTAATGTATTTACATTAAAGGTAAAAAATATAGTATAATATAGTATTAGTATTTATGTACGAAAAACATTTTTTAATTATTCAAAGAATTTAACAAGAATGTATATTTTAAGAAGTTTCTTTGTTTAGAGACAATGTCGTTATTTCATCCATATTCAAATCATTACGCTTTTATAATGGTGACATTATTCACATGAATCGATAATTATTATAATGGCATATTGTATAGAAAAAAGGATGTGTGAAGAAAATAAGATTGTGGAAAAATTTGCCTTTATAATTTTACTATAGATTACTGGTCTGACGTTCTAAAAATCAGTGACCTGATTATGTCTAATAATAATAATATGTTTAGAACCTCGCACCACTATATTTTATATGTTTTTGTTTGAAAAATTAATAGAAATTTAAATATTGTTTTTTTAAGTAATGGGAAAACTATTTTATAATATAAAATTTAAAACTTGTTGATTGGAAAAGCGTAGTTATCAACATTCGTAACGAAAATTCTAATTCAAACGACCTCAATATTTTATTAGAAATTCATTAAATTATGTTAAATATTTCGATTCTATTAACGATTAAAAGTTAATTTCTTTTACCGCCATTTAATAAACATAAATTTGGTTATCGATAATCAAATTATTTATTTCTCCAAATAAGTATATATATCTTTTTTATTTGGCATTTAATATTTATCTATAAGATTTATTTATTTGCAAATAACACGAAAGATGTTTATTCAATTTTTTTAATTGATTAATTATTTGTAGGTTTGGAATTCCCTTTTATTATGAAGGAACGCAACTAACCCAATCGTGGATTCTTAATAATTATTAAATACCAAGATAAATGATCCCTCTAAGCTGGACAGCTGGGTAGCCGCCTATTTAAAAATTGCCTCCTGCTCAGTTATATTATAAAATTACAATATTTTGTAAATATTTGACGAAAATATTCTAAAAATCATATAATTTTAAGTCTGGACAAATTGGCAGAAAAATTTAGAAATTTTGTCCCCAAAATGGGGTTTGGACATGGCGTCAACATTTTTAAGTTAAATGTTATTAATAGACTGCTAATATACATCTGTCCTAGGACAAATGAGAAGATGAAAATTTGAAAACAGTTATGAAGAAAATCACTGTAACACAATTACACTTCTTTCATAGTAGTGACGTAGGAATTATAAAATTGTCTAGGACCATGATCTATGGCCTAAAACTTAGAGAAATTGAAGTATGTTTCTATAAATTTGGATCAGAAAATCAAAGAGTTCCATCCTTTTAAGCAAAAATAGAGAGAACGTTGGTCAAGCCCAAAAATGACGTCTTTTCTCGCTCCAGTGGAAAGGAAGTGCCCGAACCGGTCTTAAGAAGGTATTTTCGAGATTTCTATAGCACATGCTTAATTTAACCACTTCATACGTTCTTTATTTCATTTAAATCTACTGTAATACATAACTGTAGGATCGATTCAAGTTAATTTGGTTAATATCCTCCAAATTATATTTCTTAAATTATATCAGATTTAATTAAATTTAAAATATTTTCAAATATATTTTCTAATTTTTATATTTTAAGAATTTTAAAAGGACATTAAATTTTCATCCATTTTTATCACAAATATTGAATTCTAAGAAATATTTAAAATAAATACACGTACATCAATTTTCTTTTCGCTCTACAGCCTAATTTGAGCTTTGCCTTTCTTCACATATAACATATTACATACGCGTTCATTGAACTTAACTGAATTACGCCTTTTTCTTCCTTTTATTCAATTTTTGAGGCATCTTTTACTAACCTTTGGATACGACAAAAAAAAACGTATTCCAAGAATCCCATATTCAATGTCCTTTGCATAAAATATTTTTGCGTATATTTACGATGCTATTAGGTATAAGTAAAAAGAGAATTTTCTTTTTTTTTTCTTACACCGAAATTATGATTGAAGGTTGTTCCTTTTGGAAATTTTTTTCCTTTGGTTTGTTCGATTCAACATTTTTATTTAGAAATTCATCTGAAATAGGAGTTTCATAATAATTCCTGTATGAGACTCAAAAGATGTATGTCATTTCATGTCTATTTAAAGCCCAATGACGAATATTATTTTATTTTTCTTTTTTTAGGTCCGTAGACTAGAGAATACAAATTTATATATTTTACATGATAAGATTCAAAAATTTGAATAAGAATACTATATTATATCAAATATCATTTGTACACTGTATTTTTTCAATGTAATTTCTACGAAATCGTTATTTCGATATATTTTTCAAATATAATATAAAAATTTCGTTATTCTCAAGAAACAAAATTATGTACGAATCTCGAATATTGATTAGAATCTTTATATCCGTTTTTTTCACGTTATTTCGTCCTTAATCCTAAAAATGATGAAAAATATTGGAATATTTTTCTTAAAATTTGATTGAGTTTTGAAAATAACAAACATTTAAGTAATACAAGATTTCAAGAGATTTCATAATTATATCTAAAGCAATAATAATATTATTATGAAATTTAATCTATTTATACTCATCGTTGATATTCAAATGTTTGATATATACTCGAAAATTAATGATAAGTAAATCATAAAATAATTATTTGTTCTTTTACTGAAATACATTTCTAACCGATTCCCTAGCTTTCGAATCCCTGGAATCCAAAGAATCGGAATCATGTATTTTAGTGTGGTCGTCGTGGTCAATCACTTATTTTTTTAACCCTGGCATAAATCTATAACGAGTGATCTGTTTCTGATAGAATGCATTGCCAATGCATACAATGGGAGAATGCTTTTTTCCATTGAAATTATTCTACACTAAATTGTGGAGATATCTCATTCTGTTCTTTTTAAGATGTATTCTTATCTGATGCTTAATTTCACCTTATAACAGTTCCCATTGTAAAGTTCAATTAAATTGGAAAAAATAATCAAGATTTATATTAATTAAATATTAGTTCATATCCTTTTTTAGATGAAAGTAGTATTAAATTATTTTGAATTGAATTGGACATTTTTTAATTGGCTTTTTCACCAAGTCCTTTTCCTGATCCTCTCGAGATTCGGATTTCAAAAATCACCCTATATCACTTCCTTTTCAAATCATGGCTCTATTTCACTTCTATCCTATAGATTTATGTTTTACGCAAAAAATGCTTTGTTAATAAGCTTTTTTTCCATTTTGTAATTCATTTTTTTATACAATTTTACTAATAAAAGTTCTCATTCTGATGTACACCAATTTTTCTCGTTTGAAAAAGGATTTTTTCGTATTTGTTTTTATTTAATCTCGTTTTCAAATGAATAGCATGCAAACAAAACACATACAGATCCTTTCATATTTCAGAATATTTCCAAAGGATAAAATTTCAAATGGTTAAAATAGTCTGACATATTAGTTTTCATGCCTTCCAGCGATAGTTTAAATAAATAATTTATGTACGTATACATTTTAAATCAGCATGGAAATTTCAATGAAAACTTTTGTATTTAATTAAACCGAATTAATTTTACAAACCGGGTATTTTCTTAAACGTTTTATTAAATTCTATTTATCTCGTTTAATAATTAAATAAAAATATTTTTTTTTTCTGATATTAAATTGATTAGTTCCTTTGCTTGGAATGTTTTTTTTTACTAGACAAAAAAGGACATATCATTTATGTAATTAATATTATTTTCTTCGATATGTTTAATATACACTGAAGAAAAATGTTCGAAGTTTCATCTAATGATATAAATTTTGTGGATAACCTTTCTAAGTTTGATCAAATTTTAGATTTAAGTTTAATGGTTTTAGCTACTAAATGTTCGAAACCGTTCTTTAAATTATTGTACATACATATTGTATGTAATTCCTAATTTTATAGGTGCTATCACCTAATTCTGGTCTACTATATACTATATTCTATATACTATATACTTACTAGTCAATTTCCAATTTTTCCTTTCAGTGTACAACAATATTATAATTAATTCCAATACTGACTTAACTTGACGAGTAATTAGTTATTAAAAGAAATTCTAGAACCATTTTCTTTTTGTTAAAGAAATTCATTTTCTTGTCAACAAATTTCGACTTGTCCTTTCTAAGAATTTTATTCAATTGAATCAATTAATCTGCAATTTATTTGATTGTTATTTTTCTATACAATTATTGAATTATTTTTATATTAAAAGGACAATTTTTCGGTATTTTATTTGAGTTGATATTTTTCTGCCTTTTTTTTGATTGTGTTGATTAGTTAACATAAAGACATACATATTGAATGTACGCATTTAAGAAAGGATCTGATTTCATTTAGTTGTCATTAGAAAAAAAAAATATATATATATGTATTAAAAGGTCAGACTCAAATTAACCTCAATTATGTTATTTCCGGATAAATTCATTTTATTTATAGAATCATAAATACGATCCTGATTTTTTATTTCTTCGTTTTTTTTCATGATAACTTTAATATGGTTTCACATTTCAATTAGAGATGCTGAATGAAAGTCTCAATCAAAAAAAAAAGGTCATTAAAAATGATGCTAAATATACAAAAGTATAGACTGTTGAAATAATGAAAATGATGTTTTCCACTTTTCTTCTGAAAATCAATTAAAATTTTAATTGATAAAAAAAAGAGATGAAAATCTCGAAAGGTGAACAAATGAACATTTTAATAATGGAATTCTAAAAAATATATTTAATGACCATAAAAAAAAATTTTGGGAAGAATTTCATTTTTAGAATATAAAAAAATAAATTAAGCTTTGTCAATGTTATATAGTATTGTATTATACTACAGTCAAAATCGGACGAAACAGCGTATATGGATGGAGTTGGATAATCAAGTCGAAATCAAGTTCAAATATAGTCCACAACACAAAAAATTGAAAAATATTCATAAAATCTTTAAATAAAATTTTTCAGCCCGAATATTTACATTTACTGGATTTCAGCCCAGACAACAAAGCATAGTTGAGTCCAATCAACCCAATTTAGACACGACTTATACTACATACACACATTTCAATTCAGCTTCGACTCTCTATTTATACGGAATATTAGTCAGTCTAGATTATCTAATTTAGTACATTGAACTGGGTAACATGAATCGGGCACATCATTTGTTGGTAACAAAATAAGTAGTTAGACCTAGTTCAAATCCAGATCTCGGTTCTTCATAATTTATTTTTTTATTGCCTACAAGTATGTGTTCTCAAAGTGTATACTGTATGTACTGTAACTGCAAACATAGAAGAATCAACGACAAAAAAAACGTGTATGTTCGATTTTAGGAAAACTAGTTTCATGCCAGGAGCAGACTATATGCTTATAGAGAAAACCTTAAACTGCTTCATATGAAACAATCAAACTACAATATAATAGTTGAACGTTTAAAGCGAACTTAAGTATATCGTGGTACAGACAACTTCAGACAATGGTTCTCTGTTGTTCAGCCTTGTTTTTGATACTAATTAAAAAACATCAGGATTTGAAGGATTCTATAAATATAAACTATTTCTACAATTTTATAAATAATTCTTTGTTTTTCTTCCATGAAATTTATCAAATTGAGCCTCCAAAACGAGCTTTCAAATGTATAATTAATCTTACTTGTTTATGTTATCTTTATAAATTTTTAATACTAAAAAATCTTTGTTAATTTAAAATAAAATTAATTTCTCAAATAAAAAAATTTAATTAAATTATTACGATACGCTGAAAAAAGGAACACGCCCCCCTCAAGAAAACAAAGCACTTAGCTAAATGAAATTGGATCATTGAATTAATACTCACCAAAAGTTAATCATTTAAGCTTTAAGCTTACTTATATTCTAACCGAATTTAATCAGTATAATTTGATTAAGAAAACAAGAAGAAATGTACCCGAACCAATTCCCTTCACCTGAAAGAAATTGTTTCAAATTGTCCACCATAGCTCATCGTTGAAGCACAATAATTTATAAGAAGTTGAAGAATACATTTTTGTTTTGTTCTTGTTTTTGGAATAGGGTCGAATACTAATTTCTATATCGGCTCTTGTTTAATTCGATCAAAGATTTTCTTCAATATAATTCCCAGATACCTGTCTTATCTTACAAATTAAATAATGCTGCCTGAATACTAATGAACACTGTTTTTTTTTTTTCTCTCTTTTTTTCGGTGTCTGTTTTTCACGCTATCAAAAACACCTGTTACTTAAAATAATTATTATATACCTACTTTATATATTAAAGTTTTTCTTTCCCGACTATAAGGAACCGAATATGAACAAATCCATGATTAATACAATGACATTCGCCCATCCACCCATTTGTATTGATTATAAATAGAAAATTTACAAAACTCTGACTTAAAAACGATTTACTTTAAATTTATTTTTGTTTTATAAAATGAAGTTTATCTTTTAATTACTGAAAAACAATTGAGACCAGGTGAAAATTACCAGAAAATGCCTTCAAATTTTATTATGTTTAACAAATTTTAGTATATCCTCAGGGATGGGTACTTATCCTTGAAGAAGGAATTTTTTCTTTCTTCTTTTCTTTTAGTACTTATAAGCTAAAGGAGCTATCAAATGTTGAGTATAATCACATTGTGGAGCGAATTATTATTAAAAATAGAAAAAAATGAATGAAGAAAATTCATTCAGAGGTTATATTCTTCTACATCCTTCTTACGTTTTACCAAATTATGTTCAACATTTTCCAGAAACATGAAGGTAAAACCTAGCAAAATTTTTCCGTTTTTCTTAAAAAGAAAATCCACAGAAACAAAAACAAAAAACGGAGAACCGAAAAAGGAAAATCCAATTAGAACCCTCCAATGACAATTTTTAATTATAAATAAATCTCACTGGACGGTAATTGGTTTAGAAGTATCCCAATATTTGGTTTTCATTTGACGAAAAAAACAAAAATTTGGTTTATTTATAACGGAAAAACTCAACTTCTTAATATTTGAAGAAAATTCAAAGAAATGAGTACAAGTTAAAGATCTCACGAGACTTGTTGCTGCTTCATATAATACATTGAAAGGCCGGAAAAATACGGTTTGGAAAAACAAGATTTCATGACACAAACGTAATCAAGTATTTATTAGACTTGATCACACTAAAATACAGTAAACCATGTCGTTCATCTCCTTCACCCACTTTAACTCTACTCTATAGGAAATTTCCTCACCTTTGCCTTATCATAGCATAAATAGATATTAGTCGAGAATATTTACATCGCTTACCTGAAACAAATATACATAAATTGTGATATCGACCTATAACGTCTATGTAAGCGACATCTATACTAAATAATTTTCTTTTCTACCTAAACTGACCCAACCTAAATATTACTGGTAGTTAATTTTAGATAAGCGATATAAACATATGACAGAAATATATGTATATCTATTATTCCATTGAATGGACCAAAAAATCACTGCATTGTTGATGACGACAAAAATTAGGACATTAATCCAATCAAATCTAATTGGCATTTAATCACATCAGACATTGCCCATAATCTTAACATATCGAAATTGTGGATTGAAAAACTATTAAACAGAATTATCTAGAATTGGTGAATTGTGGTTGTATCTGATCAGGATAACACTAAATGGGTACAGAAGTTTGATCACTCGTCAAAAATTAGGAGAGTTTGGTAGAGAAGTTTAAATCTACCGTATAGTACTGTCATCAGAATACCATTTGTTTTGGCATATGTAAAACTCCTTTAATGGTGTAAATTTGAATTTAAAAGAACCTTGTAAAAATGACTTATCTCGGATTTTCGGCAAGAAAAAAAGTGATGAGTTAATCACTCTGCCAGGAAAGTATCAAACGGTTACCGACCAATGAACCCAACTAACATTTTCAGTATCCGCTGCGTCTCAGATACTTATTAACATATCGTCACTAGTGACAGAAACATGCCAGCCACTAAAAATGCTAGGTGGGTAGTTTAACAAAGTATTCTTATGAAAAAATCACTTTCATTTATACAGGAAAAAAATGCAATGACTGTTTGGACTATCCATTATATAATTCGCACGAATTACCACTTTTATCTATGATATGTCAATTTTGCGAGTTTTGTAGAAAATGTTCCCACAATGACCATTTTTATGAGATTTTATTAGACGTACTTGTTGTTAAATTGCTTAGTTTTCATCACACGAAGAAAATGGTTGATCATTTGGGAATATAGTCTTTCTTGTTTCCATTGGAGAAAAACGATAATTATTGACTGTTGGACAACATTTATTAGGACACACTCTTCAGTATACCTTTACTTGTATAGATAATATGGATTTTCATATTACAGTGATGACATTAAAATATAGAATAAAGGTTATTACCAGCGACAATATATTCGATAAACAAACATTTTTATTAGAATAATAAAAATTCCATTCGAATATGATTCGTCTTGGGGTTTGTTTTCCTTTTTTTGTTTTTGGAGAGCAACACGTAATATTATAAATACAAATTTTTTTTATTTTAATTTGTTTCGATTTACATGTTTTGTAAGTGAAATTGTCATTTATTTGATTACTATCAACTCAATGTACAACTGAAAATTTCATGTATTGGATCACGCAGTATTATTTGAACTTAATTTCATGTATGACCTCAAATTAAACCAGAAATTATATAAAAACATTCAATTAAAAAATATAGTTTAATCAATTTTTTAAAATAAATTCCATAAATTTAACTGGAAACGTATGTTATGTAGTTGAACTGCAGAGCGACGATTATGATCTCATCAAATCAGTGAACAAAATCTATTTTTGAGAAGGGTGATTATAAAGTCTCAATGATATTTCAATCTATTCAATACTATTGGTATTCAATCTTCCCTGTAAATCGAGGTGAATTAGGTGTGTTTCTACACATCTCGATTAACAACCAAGAAGAGGAATACTCCTGCTTTCTAAATTTACAGAAAACAACATATTTAGGTCAATCTCAGCGTCAAGACTTCTCTAATTTTGATTGGATTTGTAAAACAGCTGTTGCCTTATACTTATATAGGAAATTCTTAGGATAACCTTTTTGATTCTGACATTTTCCGTTTATTCAATAGATTGTAGAGAATTTCATGGCATTCTGAGAGATAGTTTCTTTAAACAAACAGCATCTTGCAAATTTATAATCGATTTCTAAATAATAAAACTGTATCCACATGATTACTAAATCCTAAAGTAACACATATTTATGTCAATTTTTATAGGAAAAATTTATTTTATTATATTCCAATTTAATCTTTTAAAAAGAATAACACTCTGTTGACATTATCTTATATTATAAGTACATAGTTTGTATACTTGGATGTACATAACGTTCAGATTTATTTATTAAAATCTTTTTCAAAACCTCGTGGGAGAAGAGCACCTGAATATACAATAATTTCAACACAAACAGTATCACTCCAAGCTTTTATAATTGCCAGTCAAGAACTTATCTGCTTATAATGTAATTTGGTCACCTCAATAGATGTCCTATACATTTCTCCTTCTGTATATTTGTCTTATAAATACAGTTTGTTGTCATGTCTTTGCCCAAAGGAATTTCTTCCAAATGAAGATTCTGAAGAATTGTTTACACATTATCCTCACAACCTGATTCATGTAGGCTTGTTTTAGTTACGCATTTCACTCTTATTTATATCATACAATTTGACCACATGGATAACATTTTACAAGGATATATCTCCATAAATCCCGTATTTGTAGGTATTTTTTAATAATCTTTAATAAATTTTCATTTCAATGAAGGTAAGAATACGTAAATGAAAAAAATGAGAACTAATTTTTCTTATAGCAATTGCATTTTTTTTCTGCTTCTTGGAAAAACTCAGTTTTTTAAAATTTACGCCGGAAAAACATTAATCAAGAGTGTTTTAGTGATTGATTGTGGGTCATCAAAGGTCAATAAACGAATAGAATCGAACAAAACCAAATTGTTTTTGTTTTATTTTCACTGCTATTGAAAAATGAAAATTTTTTTTAGTATAAAATCTAGATTCGGGTTCCTTTTGAATAATAAGGACAAAAAAGAAACAAAAAAAAAACAAAGATATAATAATATTGATTTTAGCACCTTTCCACTTTCCATTTTTGTTTGGAAAAACTTTCTAATAGAATCAAGTGAACGTTTTATATACAAAAAATAGTATATAGAGGAGAGGTAGTCTAAGTTTAGGTAAAAGATAAGCTTCTTGCTGTTATACTGGCGACACTTTATGAATTGGAATCATTAAAATTTCCTCACGAATTCACATTTTCAATGCTTATATAAAAGTTTTAGCCTTAAAGGCTATACGTTGCTATATACATATTTACTGGTATCAGGACGACTGAATTAGTTAACACTGGAGCACTCAATTGTATCAAAGAAGAGGAATATTGTTATTGAGTTTAAAATTCGAAATATGTATACAGTTCGAAAAAAGACTATTCAGTAGATCTATACGATGGCGACTGTCTATCGTAGTACTCATCATACTTTACATACATTTATATTCTCTAAAAAAAAAAAAAATGTTTTGGAAGGAAGTTGTTCACGTTTCTATTTATCTGGTAAAGTAATTGCTTTTAAGAAAACGAAAAATATAAGAACAGTTCTTTTATCCCCTTAAGAGAAATCACAAGAATATTCGATTACCTGTTCACATTAAATTATATCGAAAATAGGATATTGCGTCTGATAAAGTCTCTTCCTTTTTTACGAGACATATTCCTTGATTTTTTTAAATTATCTTTTTACTTCGATTTAAGATTAAAAATAATTATTAATTAAATATTTTGTAAAATGGTAAAAAAAATAGTAAAAAAAATAAAATAAATCTTTTGAAATATATTGGTATTAAAATTTAATTTCGAAAAACGATTTTTCTAATGAAAATCACCTTTAAACGAATTACTTTATTTAAAAGGAATAATCATTTGATAAGGATCTTATGAGTGATATTCAAAAAAAGAAAAAAAAAGAAAATAAAATACTTGAAATCCTCTCAATTCGAAAGCTGTAACGATTTCGAAAGATGTGCTTGAAAAGAGTCAGTTTTGGATACCCCAAAAAAAGGGTTTATAATAAAGAGGTTGACAACAACAGAGATCTATAAGCGAATTGAAAAACGTAATAAAAACTTTAAAAACAAAACAAATCGAATATAAATAAACACCCTTTTTCAGGATAAAATCTATATAGAATTCTGTATGACTTATAAACTGTGTAAAAGACAGTATACCTTTTCTATTGACTACTAATAATAAATTATCTAATTAAATTTTCAAATAAAAGAGGACAAAAATCCATTCAAAATTTCATTCGAAAAATATAAAACAAAAGCTTCAATTTTAAGGGAGAACCGAAGAAATTGGTAGACCTTTTAAAGAAATACTAGATTATTTCTATTAAAATTATGTTTTAAAGAGAATAGAATAAATATTGTCAATTCCAAGAAGGAATATATATAAAGTCTTTTCATGAAAGGTAGATCATATGATTCATTGCGAGGACATAGTACAGCAACTACTGAAGGAGATATGCAATTATAAACAATGATATGGCAGCTCAGAGAGCTTGAATGGGTTTTATTACCATTCGAAACTGTTTGAATTCGTGTTCCTTTGATGTTTTCAAACTAAATATGAAACAAGCTTATTGCTTTGAAAACTTTTTTTTATAAAAACTTTATAAAAACTATACAAATACTTTTCGATAACATTTTTAAAATTCTAAATATCAAATTTTTATCATTTTTTTTCTTTTAAGTTTCATCCGTATGCATAAAAACATGAAGTCTACTTGAAAAAGACTTCAAAAAGAGTTAAAACTCATGTAAACGTGAGTCGATTTCAAGCCGACCTAATAGAAAAATTTTCCAATCGACTTGAAAAAGAATTAAGCGAACCCAACTAGCTATAAAAATTTATACATTCAATTTTTGCTAGTTTTTTTTAGTGATAAACGCCTGATAACTAATTCCAAACAATATTCTAACACCAATTCTAATGATTTAGTTCAGGTTTTGAATAAATAATTAATACAAATAATTGGCATAGAAAATTGAAAGATTATAGAATAATTGTTATATTTCGAATAACAGTTGTGTAATGTTTGAATAACGTTCAGAAAATGCAAATCGAACAGATTAATAAATACAGTGTTGAATAGTCAAGTTGGTTGCGACATCGTTTCTAGAAGCTAATGAAGCTCTGGTTCTCAAAGCCAGGGCTCAGTTTTTCATAATTTACTTATCTTTGCCTACAAACTTAAGTCAATTTCGAATCATTTTCAAAACGGTTTCAAATCAACATGAAAATTGTTAAAACACTAAAAAATACAATTTCAAATTTCAAATCAATTTCAAATCGATCTTTCAAAGCTTCATGTATACATAATAAATGTTGCTATGCATGCCATGCTCTATCATCTAACTAAGTAACTTTTTGTCATTTTAGTTAAACTTTTTCATATTTTCCTGAACAAGCATTATCAAATGCTAATGCAATAAACTTTTCTAGAAAAAATACTCTACAAAAAATGAACTAATAACAACCTAAGTATATCAGAAACTTTCTATCCTTTCATATAATATATTTTTTTTCTTTTTTTTCTGAAATTATGTTTGAAAAACTTTTTTATCATAAACTTTTCTTAAAGCTAGTGAAATATTTTTGAAAAATTTCACCTGAAAAAATTACATATTAACTTCATATATTGCGAGTGGGACGTTGTTAATTCTTGGTATTTGATATATTTCTGTTGATCCAATTTGTATCCAAAAATAAAATTGAATCAAAAATTCTTCAAAGATGAATCGTCTCTATGAAAAAGAAAATAATAAATTAGAACTTAGAACTTTGACAAAAATAGAAAATGTTCATTCAAACAACGCATTTCTTGTATTTCTCAACTGAAATACTATTCGTTCGATATAAATTATTAACAATTATTATGAGGACCCAGGTTTGGACATGTATTTTCTTTTTAAATGATCATTTGAGTTCATCGTTCAATAAAAATACTAGATATACTATTTTGATTTTGATTTCATCAGCATTTGGATACCATCCAAGTCAGAGCATTCATTTTTCTGGCTAATTAATTAGATGGACAGGTGACAATTGTGTATTGGATGCTTAATTTACGAATCTAGTTACTGATTGAAAGATTTTTGGGTGACTTTATAAGGAAATAAGTTATTTACTCATTGGAAGGACTAAATCGAAACTAATGTTAATTAAAAAGAAAACACTGACGTTTTCTTGAATTTTATTTTAGCTTAAATTAGTTTTAAGAAGCCTTTTTTGGAAATTACCAAAGTTATAATTACCATCATCTTTCACTGCAAACTTGACTATACCGGAGTTGGATTTGGATATTTATTTTATTACAAAAGTGTTACGGTCGAATTTTAAAATTCAACGTCATGCTATTTCTTTATCCCATAAAAAATAGGTTCTCAAAAGTTATTAATGAATATTTAGTACATTTATGATACTGATCCCATTTGTCTTATTTTCGTGATCATCATGTGATTACGGACAGCCGAAATTATTCATCTTAATGCCAAGAAATTCTCTTGGCATTTTTCATCTAGTTTGAATTTTTAAATATGTTATTTTCTTTAAGGAAGGTAAATTTAAATAAATATTAAATAAAAATATACCTACTCGACTTTTATCACGTTGTCGAAATTATTTTTATATATTTTTTTAGAAGTTTTCACTAAGAATTTTCATTCAAATCTTATTTTTATCCTTTATTCTTTTATAAATTTTATATATTTAGAATATGAATAAATTTTATTTATTTTTCAATGTTTTCATGTACTTTAATGAATAATTATTTAATTATAATATTTATTCTTAAAAATAAATTGTATCTGTTTGAGATTGTGCCAATTTCTATTTATTGATAATTAATTTTATCATTCTTTAAAATCTCATTAAAATTTTTTGAACTTCCGCAATTTTATATGACTTGTAAGGAGATACATCCACCCACATAGGAGCTCTCGAAAAACTGTATTTTCAATCTATTAAACCCAATTTAAACTGAAATACTATAGTTTTTGTTTTTCATACAATTTCAAATTCCATACAAAATGTATTTAATTTTCAAAATACTTGTTTGTGTAATAAATAATTTGCATTTAGATAATTTTGTATAATTTTCATATAAACGCATTTAATTACTTTTAATGAAAAATATTTATTTAATCTAAAACAATTTTATTAGAAATTAAATTCTTACCGAAAACTAATTTCAACAAAGTAAAATCGATTTTGCTAAAAAATTCACTACGAACATATTTTCAGAATTCCAGTCAACATCAAAACTTGAAATAGAATTTGTATTTATGGTGTACCATAATAAACAAGAGCTTAAAAATCTTGATAGTTGATACTATATGGCATATACAGTACAAACAGGCTCAAAGGATTATTTTCTCTTCGAAAATCATAATCATGGGAATAAAAGTGTCACAGATTTTGAAATGCGGTTAAAAAAAAGGGAAAAGAAGCTGAAACCGTTCTCAATGTGGATGGGACTTTGAGGATATCACATTCAATATTCATAAAGTCAAAAAGTTGGATACAATTTAAAATATTGCATATTTTTGTTTTTGTTTTTCACAAACCAAACAGAAAATATATTTTATTTATTTTGTACTTTAAAAAATTGGTTTTAAATAATATTTAGCCAAAGAATTTCTTTTGGTTGTGGAAATAATCAATATTTAGTTTTTTTTATTAAAATTGAATTTCAAATTAGGAGAATATTGGACTTTTAATTTTGGTCGAAAAATGTAGGCCAAAAAATATTTTGTATACATATAACAATGGCTCTGTATGACTAGGCACCTATTTAGGGTTTTGAAATATCTTAAAATCATCTTTAAAATTTCTAAAGATTTTAAATTCTTTTAAGGATTAATTCCCATTTATCATATAACAAGATTGTACACCCACAAGAGAGATAATATTTTAAAGATGGCTCCAAGAGCTCCATAATTGGATATATAGTATGTGTTTGTTGTTCGAAGAAAATACTCTATCAATATTCATTTTGAGAAAACACCATGATGGTCTTAACATTTTCAATTTGAATCCAATTTAGAAATGTCCATCAATCGTCTACATAAGATTAGTTTAGATCCTCATGAAAGACGAATATGTAAACATCCTCTAAGAGTTTTTATATTACGATAAACTGGAAAAATTGACTAAATTGAAAAAAAAAAAAGTGAAATCACTGAGACCGGGAAATATGAATTCTGGACCTCTGAATAACTTGAACAATGTCGCATTTCATGTCAATTTCATATTAAAATTTTAATTTCTATATTATAAAAGTTGTTTAAATCCTAATTGAATTGTAATTGCTTGTCAGACATGGTCGAACAAAATATATAAATTTCGGTAAATATGAAAGCAACAAGTGTTTTGTTTCTTTAGCAACAAACAAAATTGATAAACAAATAATATTCAAATACACATGAATAAATACGAATTACTAAATTTCCATTTTCTTCTATTTATATAAATGACATTTTTCAAATAAATTTCAATCAAAAACTCTCCTCTTAATTAATTAACTTGAAAACAAATAAATGTTAATTTAAGAAAACCCAAAACGATCTAAAATATTTTTCCAATAAATTGATTAACTATTATTGAATTGCCTTTATTTAAATTACTTTCATTTTTCGATATATTTAATGACAATGATTATATATATATATATATATATATATATATATATATATATAAATATATATATATATAAATAGCTAAACGCACGCCTAAAAATCAGAATCGCTTTTATCAGGCTATATCGGAAAGACGTGAATAGCTCTTGACACCATCGAACCAATAAAATGGTCTCCAGCAATTACATTAAGCACCCGAAATTAGATGATTAAATTCATGGGAATTATATCAAGGCGATATCATTTACTATATTTGACAGGCGATGTGTGTTCGTTTTCATGGCAATTCTTATTCCTATATATTGTAGTTAAATAATCAACGATATTAAGACGAGTAAAAAAAAAATCACCTTCGAATAAAAGACTTTAACTCCAGTAAAAATATTGATTTCGAACAATTTTCCTTATCAAAAACAGAATTTCCTATTAAATTTAATCGTTTTTGCTATCATTTTTATAGCTTTAGTTTGAATTTTTTCAAATAAAAAACATAAAAATTTAAAATTGGCATATAGTCGATTTTTTGATACTGTATTCTAAAAAAGGTCCGCTAAATTTAACATAAGTAAAAAACTAATAAAATTTCAATACTTTTCCGGGGAAACTTTGTTTCCCCTTCTTCTTTACTCTAATTTAAAAGTAGCCTGGGTCTTAATAGCGTAATTCTGTTCTGCACTTTTCATTTAACTCGGAAGCAACATGTGTTATTCATTTAAATGAAAAAATATTGAAACTTTTTGGATAACCTTGCTTTTTCTTTAACAATACTTGGCTTTTCGAAAGAAATTCCATTTTTTCCCTACAAATACATTGGGCGCATCCAGCAGTTCTAAGCGCTTGAAGCGCTTTACAGCGCTTAAATCTAGCAAGAGGACTGGATGCAATTCTAACTTTAAGCGCTTAGTGAAATTCTAGCATAAAAATTTTTTGCTAGTTCAAACAGTGTATTTAAGATTGTTGTTCACGTTAAGAAATGGTATGTGCAATGGATAAATTGAAAGGAATTTTTGAAAATTTGTTTCTGGATTATCCAATTTTAATTGGAATGAGTTTGTTAAAACTTTTCCACTTTCCTATAAACTTTTTATTTTACTTTATTCTCAATTTTTATTTACTTTCGGCACTTATTTCGTTTAAAAAAAATATATTTTTAGAATTTATTCAATTAAAACTAATTTGACGTTTAGTACAGACAATACAATTATTTTTCGCTTAATTCAAGCAAAAAATTCTAACTGCTTAGATTAAGAATTTTGACTAAGCGCTTAGTAGTGCTGGATGCAGCCATTGATGTGCTGCTTTTAACGCAACTTTTGAAATTTTCCAAAGTTGCGTTCCGAGCTGGTTTTTCGACATGAATTTTCTTTGACGCGGCGTTGGGAAAATTTATTTTCTCAGTGGGTTTTACACTTGGTTAAATTTCCCAATTTTCCCGTTTTCGAAAGTAATTCCGAAAAATTCACGAGAAGCTTTTTTCAATTGGAAATATTTTGTCTTTTTCAAAAGCTTTTCACGAAAACATTTTTCATCCGAAACCAATTAAGCTTATAATTTTCAATTTAGTTCTAAAAAATTTGGTGACTACTTTTGATAAACAAAGCTTAATGAAACTTTTATAGTGCACAAAACTTTTTCCTATATTTCATCTTTCATGAGGTTTACGTCGCATTTGATTTGCGCCTTCACTGTAATTCTTCAAAAGAAAACTTGGGCAACAATTTTGAACTTGGAAGTTTTATGTAAAAATAAAGTTCATTTCAAATTTGAAATTACCCGCGAAACACATCCATGGATTTAGACTTAAGAGAGTTAGTTAGAATGAAAATAATAATAATTTTCCCACACAAAAACATTTATGAGCTTTATCAATTTATTTACTTCACAAAAAATAATGATAATTAAAATAAATCGCTACTCACCAACATAATTAGTTTCAGCCATATTATAGTTTGAATAAATTTTTTAATATTATTGTAATTAAACTATAAAAGCTACATTTGTTGAGTGGTTCAGCCTACACTTTGTGGTGCCGTCATTAATCCTTAAAGATTTCGGGACCCAAGAATAACAGGGTTCTATGTGGACTACTATTAGTTTGAGAATGACATCGTTAGATTTCAGAAATAAAATGAGCGCACCCAACTTATGTGTGCAATATATGACACTATTTCAAAGACAGAAATTTTGTTTAAGACCTTGTTGTTCTAAAGTCGCGAGTTATTGAACACAAAGATTTAAAGGGAGGAGCACGTTTCAAATGCAAATTACATACATATCGCATAGACGGCGAAAATTAATGATTAGGCTTTCAAAGATTCTTAATGTACTAAACTCTGTGAATTTTTCAGTTTCGTAAAACAATATTAATGAAATATCACAGGAAGATCTTGTGCACAAAAACATCCTTGTGCTTTGTAATTACACAGATTACGAAAATTTCTGAAAATACGATACTCAAAAGTATGAATTTGTTTTTTAATCCATTTTCATTCCAAATGAATGAATAGATTTTCATCAAATTAATTGTCATCACTCGAATTTAGCGACCCTAGCAATATTTTAAAATATTCTTCAGTAAACGGTTTCATCACATCCATCTTCAAAATTTTTAATAAACTAAAAGTTCGCGTTCAACGTAAAAAGAAATAATCCCTTTAAATATTTTCATGATTATTCGAAAAGATTGAAAACCGCCAAATGTGTCATTTAATGGGATCTAAAAATACAAATTCTAGACATCATCAAAAATAGTAGCTAGCTTTTTCTATATATAGCAAAGAAACGTGAAAATTATGAACATAGTTGAATTAATTATTATTTCTCGTGAAAATTTAAAACTTGGAAAATTAAATTAAAATGCGGGAATTTAATAAATTTCTTCAATCCAAAACGTATTTGAAAAAGAAAATTGTTTTTTTTGCGGATGAATAGGTATTACGGAAAATTCGAAATTGCTTCCCAAATTATTCTATATTTTTGAATACATATTTAACATATAGTGCTTCTACGTTTTCGTGAAAATCACAGATTTTCCTTCTTCCTAATATTGAATAGAAATCCATCGAAATTACGTCATACTCAAGAATAGCTACATACTATTTTACGTTCTGCCTTCTATAGCTAGAACATGTTTTTATCCAAATATATGAGGAACCAGGAAAACCGAATAAGACTATCAGTTTCCCAATACAGTAGATTCTCGATTATCTATGTAAATTATCAAAGAAATTAGAATATCTCGGAAAAAGGAATTTGGGATGATTCAAATCGATATGAATCTCCTCAAAAGAACAACAAAATAATTTATTAGAAAATTTTTGAATGTAATCAAAAGGTCTACTATATAACTATTTTTTTGATATATGTATATGCAAAATTTCCACATTAATAGATTTATTTCCCATAGATTATGAAATTAACACAAAATTTTATTCAATAAATCATAAAATTCCGGAGTATTTCTTCCGAAAATCGAAAGCATACATTTTCCCAATAGGCCATTTTAGAAAATAATGATATTTTATTTATTTATTTATTATTTTTCTCATATTATTTATATTATATTCTGCACCAAAAGTTTCCTGCGCAATAATTCAATTATTATAAAATATATTTTCGAAAGTATGTCACATTAATGAACCTGTAAAAGGAATGGGATCTAAAATTTATGAATAGAACAGGTAAACTTCTGATGGGATTTCTTTCTATTCTTTTGATGTATAATAAAAATAGCCCATCATAGAATAGAACTCCACCATCGAAGTATTGTTACGTATCGCTCATGATATTAATTATTACTGTCACATTCTATTCAACGAAACACTCTCCCGAAAAAAAGGAGCAATACTATAACTGTCATTGCCCTTTTATGTATATGTTTTTCTATACCCTTAAAACTTTCCTAAAGTGTCCTATATATTACATTTCCAGTAAATATCGAACCAAGTTTTTGGAGAAAAATTGAGGGTGGTGTCATTTCACATCATAATCAGTTCAATGCCAGTGAACTGGAACAAAACGTTATCTTCCTTTTGTTTTTGTGCTAATTAAAGGTAAACATAATTATATATAAATTTCATATATGATTATTATATACTTCTATATTATTATCAGTTCATTATTATTGGTGTGGTAGTCTCGAATTGATGCGTTATTAGTTCACATGAATGCATTTTGGTAGGTCAAGTTCTGAACGATATATGATAAAAATTATATACGCATCATCTGTAAAAATAGAAAAACTTATTTTTAGTACTAATACTTTCTTATATCTTACTTAGAGTATTAGGAGCTGTAAAGTATAGAAAATTTGAAATTATTAAATCTACCAATTAGAGCAATGTAGAAAAACTAAGAACTAAGCCAATGAATTCTTGATATCTTATCAACGCATTGTTATAGAATAATAACAAAGATTTTCAAAGAATGTGGATTAGACTAATTAAGATTTCTTCTTCTATCTTACGTACAATAACCACACTGAACATTACGATGTCCATATGACTTGGACATCTAGGTATACTAACCTAGGATATACAATACGCGTGTGTTGAGGTAGAACAAAAATGTACATAGCAGAGATACGAAGTCTTTATACTTTAGGTACTATTGCCTATACTTCGCATATCGATGTTCATTTAAACCAAATTTTGTGATCCAATCTTAATAAAATTTGGTATAAAAGTTTGTTTCAACAAAATGATTATCAAAAAAATAGGTGATGTTTTATTTTTATTTCAATTTTCTTTTTGAGTGAATGTGGTATCAAATTAAATTACAATCTCAATCCAAATTTCCCATATAAATATAATTGATTCGATTGGTACAAAAAAAAGTGCCTGGATTGTGTTTAGCTATGTACACAAAACGAGAATTGTCACCTAGGGATGGATGTGATTGCGATTGATAATGCATTTTGTACATTTTCAATTCGAGAATTTTCAGAATTTTGTGATAATTGTAGCCAATTAAAATGTCTTACTTTAATTCCTTTTCCAAATTGCACAAAAGCGATGTATTAGCATGTTACATGTATCAACCAAACCTACAAAACTTCCCATGAATTCGAATGTCCCATAATAAATTTATTATCAGATTGGTTTGGTGAAGAAATTGTAATTGCACGAATGGCATTAACTCCCATAAATATGTTTAAGAAAAGTGAAAAAAACAGATTTCAAATATTGCATAATAAATGCTGACTTATGGAAAGCCAAAACACGCTTGCATGAAGAGAAAATTGTATGAATTTTCAAATATTAGTTGAAATGGTTGGCTAAAAAAATTTTAGTTGGTATATAATTCGCTGCCCAGTAATGACGTATTTCAAATAAGTACAAAATTAAATGACAGAGAGAAAAGCTGAATTTCTGAAGAGAAATTTATAAATTCGTACACTATATTGGGGGGCTTTGCAGATTCATCCCCTATGTGGGGTAAATTTACTAAAACAACATAATTTTTCACCGCCGTCACTAATCTCGCGTTGTGTGCGGGTTAGGCATATAATGTTGGTGTCCTTCCATGCCCTTCAAATAACCCTAGCGACTTCGTATTTTTGGAAAAAAAAACCGTGAGATGACTTAATTCGATACTTTTAGAAAAAAAAAGCGTGAGATGGCATATAATATCAACGATGTATGAAGTCTTGGGTCGTTTATTTCAATTCGACTGAATTTTCAATTCCGTTTCATAAACGATCAAAATTTTGTTTGGGATCGCGAATTTCATACAAATGGTATAAATTCCCGAATTGCCCGAATTAATTTTATGAAATTTTGATGACAGCTGAAGTTTTTTTTTTAAAGTTAACTTTAAAGTTTTGTGTAGTTTTGTTTTCAGTTTTGACAAATTTTTAAATTATTAATTAGTAATAAATTTTAAAATTGTTGGTCTCCGTAACGAAACAAAATATCTTCAAATGTTTTCGGTCCCGCTTTTTCATTATTTTGTTATAATGATGATTTTCGCGTAACTCGCACGCAGGTCATCATTTTATTTGGTTGAAATTTCATCAAAATCTTAATAATTTTTTCAATTCAATACTTTCAAGATACCTTTTGGAGAACGTTGGGATAGTCCTGGCATGAATCCAAGCAAAAGCATTTTTTTAACAAAATATTTTATTTCCTTTTTTTTGTGAATACTTCAATAATTTAGTAAAAAATTTTTCGATCCGGTCTTAGCCGATACCAAATTGATTGGTCGAATCGTATTTTCGATGGGATTTGATTCAAATCGAAATACACGATTCGACTCCAGAATTTCGTGCTACGACTTAGAAGTGCTGGTGATAGTAGAAGCTGTGAAGAAGTTTCGATATAAATTAACTATTTAAGCAATTAGAGTTTTACATTTTAGAAAACTACATTTGGGGAAGGAATTTCGTACGGCATGGGCAGGAGTAGATTTTTAATACGGATTCTATTATTTTCAAACCTTTAACAAAACTGAACATTAATCTCTAAAATGATAAAAAATTAAAATAATTAAATACTATGCTCAGGATTACAATTTAAGTTAACATTTGTTTGGTATACACTCTCTCTAAAGCGAACTGATTGGTGTTTCAATTAAAATTCCTTCATTAAGAATTTCTTAGACTCAATTTTTTGTTAACTACAAAACTTTTGGAACGGATTCAATATTGATTTAAAAGACAGTTCTTGTTTTTTTGAATTAATTGATTATAAAATATTGTTAATAATTGAAAATTGATATTTTTTTATCACAAAATATCAAATTTAAATAAAAGCTGGGTTATATAAGAATGCGAAGGACAGTATACTCTCCACCACTTCTACATCAAAGGTATTCTCCACAAAATAATTTAATTATAGAAAAGCTTTGCATATTCCAGTTTGTTAGTAACTTTCATATATATGAGATCTTGAACAGACTTTTTGTATATAATAAATTTTCCCTAAAATAATAATTATAAATAATTAGGAAAATTAAATCAGCGCGAAAAAAATACTTCAAAATTTTGGCAGTATTATAATAAATTAGTAAATTATTAAATTTATGTAAAAACCATAATTTTAATTTGCATTTAAAGCTGGAAATTATATCGAAATGGTTATCCTTTTCCAAAGTTCAAAAGAAATCTGGTACTTTATTTATTGATTTGTTTCGGGAACACATTACGAAATTATTGATAATTTATTTTGTAACTAAAACCATTTTCTCCTTTTATCCAAATAAATACGATATTTTCTGGTTTAAATATTGATATATCGTATTTCTTCGTTTCTTTTCAAATAAGATATCATTTTGTGATTTAGCAACTGAATAAGAAAAGTGTCAAAAATTGATGTTCAGAAATCATTATTTGAAAATTTCATTAACAATTTATAAAATTCCTCGAAAGAAATTGGAAAAGATGTGCCAAAAAAATGTATTTCTGTAATCAAACTTCCATTAAAAGATTTTTGTACCTTCTCTACAATACCTTAATCAATCCATTTTTCATGATGTGACATTGGATAAGTACTTGGTGGTGTTGCTGATGCAGAAGGTAAAAAAAAAAAATAAAAACATTTTTTCGAAATTTTGAAAGAATTTTCATCTTCTAATGTGGAACGTTTGAAGTTATATCGATTTTCATGACGGATTTTATGAAAATGAACTTTTATCACGATTACAGGAAATTCCATTTGTTAGAAATGTTATTGAAAAAAAAAGAAAATAATACATAATGTAAATGAATTTATCATAAAAAATAAAAGTAAAAGTTACGTAAGTTAAAAAGTTGACAGGGGAGGTCGGGACAAGTGATCATCATTGTAAAACGAATACTTTCGATATTGCTTTTTTATTAGGAAAATTATTTAAATGTTTTTCCAATAAAATTTCAATGAAAAATCAGAGAAAGGAATATTGATGACACTTTTGTTATGTTTTGTTCCAGTTTGTGATTTATGGAAAAGAACGATTAAGATTAAAATGACAGAGTAACCTTTGTTTGGTATCAATAACATTTGTGATTTGATGCTTTTCCAGTAATTGGAAGATATGAATATTAAATAAGTAAATCCATAAAAGTAATTTCTAACAACGGATTTAGGTAATCACTCATTTTCTTTGGCTAATCTTCAAAAATTTTCATTTAACAATTTAAAGTATAAAATAGGCAAGGAAAATAACAAAATATATTAAAAAGTTTTCCTTGTGATTAATACTAACAATAGTAGCCTACTTTCTGAGCTAATTTGTTGGACTTATGAAGTAAACTACTGATTGACTCTCGTAGAACAAGCTGCAGCTTCGAAATTTTAAAGATGAAGTGACGTATAGGCAAAATTGATACAGAATAAATAATTAGTTTGCGACAAAGTGACAGTGCTCAATTGTGGCAAATATCTCTGCTCACGCAAGTGAAAAACTAACTGCTGGTATCAATACTACACCCACAGAGTTATATTAACTAGAGATATTAATTTTCTGTCTCACATGGGCCGACCAGAGGCGAATATAAAATTTGGGTTTATTTGTATGAAAAATAAAAGCAACGCAAATTTTAAATTCTAACTAAGAGGAAACCAAATTAAATTATTATATCGAATTAGTTGAGCGGCGAGTCGTTATCTCCGAAACTTGGACTTCTATCGTTTGGAGTAAGCGAGCGAGAAAGTAAAATAGTGACCATTTCTCATCCCATACTTGTGTCAGAAGTAGGAAGTGGACTGTGTGGGGAAGATTGGCCTTTACGTGATCCCAAAAAAGATTTTAATCGTATATGAAATCGAATCGAAAATATAGTCGAATTGAAATACATACTCGATTCCACTCCTGATCGTAAAAATTTTCGAACATTCGATTTCTTCACCAAAATTAATTTCTTCTTCAAAGGTGTGAAAACTGACGAGTTACCTCGCTTTTTTTGTTTTTTTTTTTGTATAATTATGCCCAATTTTGTTTCCGCCCCTATTTTTAAATACAATGGATGTGTGGTTTTTCTCAGTAAAATCCATATAAATCCAAACCACTATCTTTTTAGCTACCTATATATATTATTAGCAAAGTGTAACTAATAATAAAGTGTGGAAAGCTAGCGAAGTAGCCAGAAAAAGCACGTGGCAATAAGTGCGAAAAAATACGCAAGAGTACATTTAGTTTTCATAGGCAAAATCCATCAGGAAGAGAGAGAATGAAATGTTCTTAAAAAAGCATATGAAAAACTCTTATAAACCTTATATTTCTTCTAGTATTTGTGCATTGCATATAAATTTCAACACGTGCTTCTTTGCTTAGATTATACTTCTCTTTCACCCATACGTACAATATGTAGCTATCTATGCCAGCAATGGATAGAAAATTGTTTGAAAAAGAACAGGCAAAATTTGAAAAACGGCGGTACGGTAAGGATAGGAAGTTTCCGGACTTTATTATTAGTTCCACTTTGATTATAGGGAGCACGTTGTAAAATAAAATATATTTGATTTATAGGTTACTTTATTCTTTCTAATGAAAAATTTAGATTTTCTTTCCTTATTTTGTGCGGAATTTTTTGTTTCTGTCATTCTCATATCGGAATTTTAGAATTAGGATTCAAAGTAATAAAATGGATAGGAGCGAGTTTTATAAATTGAAAAGTCTAAGAAAAGATTCGCCCCGACAGGAACGGGCAAAAAATTGGCTATACATGCAGCAGGAAGGGGGATAGATTTGGCGCCGCAAAATGTAAATATTTTAACAAAAAAAGAAGTTTGGTTGAATAAATTTAAAGCGTAGAAAGAAAATAGAGAGAAACACTTGGAACAAGAAAAAGTAAATCGTAAGAAACCATTTATATCTGCTGTATTTCCGAACTCATATTTTTGTAAGACAAAAGATAATATTTGCAAACCGAAAGGCAGAACAAACCGTAATGGAGTAAGGCAACCAAATTCTACTTTTTTTGGAAATTTACATAGTGGAAACTCCGAAGCCTTAGTAAATTCGCCCCATATAGGGGATGAATCTATAAAGTCTTCTTTCAAAATTCTGTTTCTCCCCCTGTCATTTAACTTCGTACTTATATATATTATATTGGCAGCGAATTATATACCAACTAAAATTTTTTTAGCCAACTATTTCAACTAATATTTGAAAATTTATACAATTTTCTCTTCATGCAAGCGTGTTTTGGCTTTCCATAAGT
Organism: Xylophagus ater; assembly: GCA_963422695.1. Lineage (NCBI taxonomy): Eukaryota > Metazoa > Arthropoda > Insecta > Diptera > Xylophagidae > Xylophagus > Xylophagus ater. The sequence goes on from OY730478.1 coordinate 10,357,211, forward strand.
CAGCATTTATTATGCAACATTTCAAATCTGTTTTTTTCATTTTTTTTAAAAATATTTGTGGCAGTTAATGCCATTTGTATAATTACAATTTCTTCACCAAACCAATCTGATAACGAATTTATTATTGGAATTCATGGGGACTTTTGTAGGGTTCGTTGATACATGCAACATTGTAATACATCGCTTTTGTGCAATTTGGAAAAGGAATTAAAGTAAGATATTTTAATTGGCGACAATTATCACAAAATGCTGAAAAGTCTCGAATTGGAAATGTACAAAATGCATTATCAATCGCAATCACATCCATGCCCACGTGACAATTCTCGTTTTGTGTACATAGCTAAACACAATCCAGGCACTTTTTTGTACCAATCGAATCAATTATATATGGGAAATTTGGATTGGGATTATAACTTAATTTGATACCAGATTCACTTCAATCATTTAGTTTACGTGTATCCAATTTATGTGCAAATCTTTCCGGATAATTGGAATTTCGGACTAATTTAATATTTTCTAAATATTCTTGATATTTCTGAAGATGATACAAAATCGCCTACCGATTTGTGTAGCCAAGACTTAAATTTTCTGATTTTTCTGTTGCAAAACAAATACTTTTGTTGTAAAAAACATACGCTGCAGAAAATTTTTTTTTCGAAAATAATTCAGTTCCTTTCTTACGAAATTCGAATGAGATTTCACCATTTTTGAACAATCCCAGGAGGCCATACTTCCTGCAATTCACACAGTAAGGCTCCCCCATTTCTGAATCCATTTTTCCGTTTTCGTTTGTTGGATTTGTTTGGGTCAACATAACTAAAAATAAACATTTATATTCTATGTTCGCGGGTACACGATGCTGTTTTCTCCACGACCTCCTCCTCAGCCTCAAGCGGGAAACCAAGTTTAATTATTATATCGTATTAGTTGAGCGGCGAATCGTTATTTCCGAAACTTGGAAAACTTGTGCTTCTATCGCTTAAGGTAAGCGAGCGAGAAGATAAAATAGTGACCAATTCTCTTCCATAATTTTGTATGAAAACGAGGGAAATGAAATCTCCAGTTAATGTATCTCTATGGTGTAAAATAAGAAAGAAGCACTAACTAATTTGTGAGTAATTTTCTATATAAGCCGCTTATTTTGAAAGTGGTCTAAGTCCACTTTAAAAAAAGAAAAAAGAATAGTTAAGCCTTATAGTTATATAGATATATAGTAGCTTCTTGGACTTAGGCTACTTTCAAAACAAACGGCTCATATATATCATGGATGATAGGATATGGTACAAGGGAAAGAAAAATCCGAACAATAATCTGATGTTCAGCTTTGAGGTCATTTTTTGAATTTTTAATTATTCATTATTTACGAAATTTGTCTATAAAATTCTTTAACTTCTCCAAATTTGGAAAAAATAACCAGACCTTTCTTCACCTCATAGAGTAAAGACACTTCATAAACTTTTTGTGTAAAATGATACATTTTTCGACAACTATTATTGAACTTATATGTTTCAAAAAATTCCGTATTAAAACTTTAACAATTTGTTACTTTAATCCCTGAAATCTATAATTAAACTGAAATTTAAATATATACTTTTCTTTACTCATTCAAAATGCTACAATTTGCTAAAATCCCAAATTCTTGTTAGCCTCAAAAATTCAACAAGTTCTTTTTTTCTTATTTAAAATAAAATTCACTCCATAAATAATATCAACAGTTGCATTTTATGTTTTTAGCAAGCATGAAATTATTATTTTTGTTCGACTATATTTTTAGTAATTTGGCATAAATCCAAGAAATCATCAAAACACACTGCACTTCATGTAAGTGCAAATTTTTGAGTGAATTTTATTCATCCAAAAAGAAATTTATTTCATATCAAAAAAAAAAAAAAATAATGTTTATATTATCAAAATTATGTTGTAGCACCTTTGTTTTTATCCCTTTTTTTCCGGTGGAATGATTTCGATTTTACTCCAAAAAAAGAAAAACAAAACGGGAAATGGAAAATTGTTTCTATCTAAATTATTAATTTTTCGATCAAACAGAAATGTGTAACAACGAAAACAACAAAACATGAACTTCCTTGCTTCATTTCACATAGGAAAATCGGAATATTGAATATATTTTGCTCTGTTCAAGAATTTTCTTTTCAGTTTTTCTTTTTTCTTTTCTTGCAGTTTTTTTTTATATTCTTGTTTGTGTTTTTCTAAGTTGTGCAAATGAAAATTCATAATAGGTATATTTGAAAATACGATATCTTTTGTTTTCCCCTAGAAAAAAAAAAAAATTTTTTTCCCTAAACTTTTCAATTTACTCATTTTTTACTTTAATGAAAAAATAATTTTTTCAAGCTGAAAAATCAATATTATTTTCTTATGTTTTCTTATGAAATTCTGATTTATTTTCTGTTACTCAATATTTTAATATTTGGTCATTCAAAATTTAGGACATATATTTTCAAATCAAATTCAAACAAATAAATCGAAAAGATGAAAAATGTAAAAAAAAAAATTAATAACAATATGTATTGAAAATGTTCATCGATGTAGTAAATTGAATTTTCTTATATTTGAATTTTTTTTTTTGAAAGAATTGTCTGGAATTAAATTGATTTTGAATACAAATACTTAAGAAATACATAATTACTAATGTTATTCGACCATATAATAAAATCTTAATAAGTTTTAAATGAAGTTATGATTAAAATTACCAAGAAAAGCATATTTTTTATAGTCATATAAAATTTGTTTGAAATATATAAAAACTGAATAATAATATGGATGTTGTACTGAGAAAGAATTCAATTTAAATATTCCTTTAATCCACATACTTAGTTACTACAGATCCATGACTTTTTCAAATCTCATTTCTAGATACCACAACAATTTTCCATAAAAGAAATAAAGTTGAAAAGATAACAACCCAGATTCTTGGGTATTTCTACTTCCATTCCTTGGACTATACAAGTACGTTAGTAGTATATAATTACTAATTACAACGAAGAGGAATTAATGAACACTTGCATTGTCTATATCATGTTACCGCACGTGTAGAATAAAGCATTTAGTCTAATGAGTTTTCTCCTCGCACCCAAGTTCTTTATTTGTAGTAATAAACAGAGTTTATTTTCACTAAATTACATCCTAATTAAACACAATTGATTGTTTTAAACATAAAATTTAAGGAAAATTTATACTTATTGGAATTTTCTTTCAATTGTTGACCAAAACTTTCTCAATCGAAAAAAAAAGCTTTCAAAATTATAGTTGAAAACAAACGAAAAACACTCATATGACGTATATTAACATACAATAGGATATACTCCTTCATTCACGCTATATCCTATATTACTATATTCATTTGCCAAAAGTATACTACTTTCAAAATTTATATTCCTGATGCATTATTTTAGATTTATAGAATGTTAGCTATCTACTGAGTAAATTTACTTTTTCAAAGTACATACATGAAATTTTTGAATAAATTTCGAATTCAAACCTTTGAGCAATTGCATACTATATGAATGTTTTCCTTACACGTGACGTAAAATTACAAAAAAATATCCTTAAAAATGGGGTGTCCTTTGAAATATTTGAAACCTAATAAAATTCTTACACGAAGCTTGAAAAATGAAACAAATATACATAAAAGGAAAACTCATGAAACCATGATACCTCCATGATTTAGTAGATCCATGATAGTTTCATACAAAATTTATATTTCTAGAAAATTAATGATAAAAGGATATATTTAATTTTGTATCCAACAAATGGAAATACTGTAGAAATGACAGATTCTATTAATTCACCAAGAATAGTATACAATAAAATAGGTGATAGACATTTCCAATTATAGTTTTTAAGATAAATTCAATTAGATAGAGGAATAACCAATTTATTAAATATAATTGAAAATTCTTTAATTACAATCATGTGAAAAATCAGACAATAATTTATTGTAATAAATAAATTTGGTGGAAAATTAGTAGAAAAATGGAAATTTCTAAATTTTTGTTAATGTGTTTCTGTAAATGAAAATTATATTTTTCATTTTCCTATAAATCGTCAAAAATTAACAAAATTAGAGCCTTCTAGTTAGATGAAAGTAAATGTGAATATGTTTATGTATATATACATATTGTGGCGAGCTACCCCTCTGGTTCGAATGCTATAGAATGATAACACTTTTTACTTATGTGAATTTAGTGTATAAACTTTATTTACAGTTATTTCTGCGTTAACAATTAGTCTTAAAAATATTTATCTATCAATTATTAATTATCACAAAATTAATTTATCACAGATTATAATACACAATCACTATTTCCAGCAATTAATAATCAATTCACTTATTTATCAAATCACTGTTGTAATCGCTTTCCGAAATCTCTCTAATCATCACTTGGTTCAGTTCTGAATTGAACTGTGTTCGTTCTATCGGTGTTTCCAACTTATATACTTCTTGAGTTCAACTTCCAGAATATTCCTGCATGTAAACGTACTTTCCATGAATGTGAAGAAACTTATTCTTGGAATTTCTGGAAACGTCAAAACGAAGTATGATCATTAGTGTGCTACTTCATGTTTTCTTAGAATGTTTGGTGGTTTCGAGAGCCAACAAAAATTCTAATTTATTTCTTTTTGTTTTAATTAATTACATGTTAGTGAAATATAGTGCAATATAATAATACATTTTTAAATTTTCACTTTTTCAAAGATAGAACTGTTTTTGCTTTGAACTTTTGAAAATGAAGCCCATGATATAAAATATTTATTCGATAAGAAGATATAAAACGATCTATATTTTGCAAAAATTCTACTTTTTGGTTGAATATAATTCCAGCTTTACAATTCGTGTGTGTCAATTGTACATACATCGATGATATGACGCCTTCTTCAGTTTAATTATCACGTCAATTCTTATAAAATATTTTCTTCACTAGTAATACTGAAATCGTATAAATTCCAATGAATATATTAACTTTCGATTGTAAATTACCGAAAATATAAAAACATGTTCTCAATCATAAAATTTAGAAAACCCAACAGAATCCATAGAAAATTACTTATAAACAAATGTTTTCTGTCTGAGACGTTTTTACGCAAAACAATTTTCGTATTTCTTATAGAACTTATGTTAAACAATAAAAAAAAAGAAAAATTGGAACAAATTCTCGTGTTCATCACAATGTTCTAAAAAAAAAACTAAATTCTAGTTTTCCACAAAAATAAATTCATTTCAAGATTTGGCGTTTTAATTTTTATTTATTTCAAGAATGTGTGACTTTTTCTCGAAAACAATTTTTAAACGGAATTTATTCTTTAACAGAAAAATAGCAAAAAAAAATATAAAACAAATTTTTGTTCATGATTTTAACGATAAAAATAAATCAAAGCTTAAATATTTTGTAATTACATATTCCGGCATAGCGATTATATAAAACGCGAATTTTCCGCGAAAATTATTTTATTTCAAAAAATTTTAAGGTTTTTTTATTTAACAAATATTTTTAGAAACCAAAAAAATCATAATAGTAAATCTAAACATACTTTTCTAAACAATTTGAAAGAATTATAACAGTTTTCCTTACTTTAATAACTAAATTTTCAAACAACTGTCTTCCCCAAAGGCTTTCTAAAGATGCAATTTATATAAAGTGTCTAAACTAACTTTTTGTTTTTTAAACTTTTTAGAGAGCCTTTTGAAGGTGTCTAGGGCATCTTCATCTAAAAAAGAAAACTTGTGAAACAATATTAAAATTATTGACACTGTTTGAAAGGTTTTTAGTGAAACTTTTTCGTATAACAGAAAAGTCTTAAAGCGAAGAACCATTTTAACTCGTTTATATTCTGTCAGACTAAATTTTTATTAGAAAACTAAATTTATGTTTTCATATTGAAGTATATCATCTTTAAAATTTACAATTTATATATCTTATATTACTAAAAAAAAAGAAAAAAATATTTCCACGACCACAATAAGAAACAAAAATTCAAAGTTTTTATTTATCTTTTTCAAATTATTAAATCTTATTTCTGCCCAAAAAGAAAAGAAATATATTTAATGTTTTCCTTTAAGACATGAATGTAATAAATTTTAATTAAAACTTTATCAATTTCACATGCAAAATGAAAAATTCTTCTTTTTCACATGAATTTTATGAAAATGTTTTTAAATATAGAAATATAGTATGTATATATCCTACGGTAGCATGCCAGAGGAGTAATAATCAGATAATTGTTTCAAGGCACTAGATTTGTAGAGAATCATAAATTGTATCCAGCCGTCTGTCTATTAACTCAATAATGCATTATCTGATTTCTGTGTAACTTGGAATGTATACACGTCATTTCGTAATTCGATTTCATATAATATTTTAGCGAAATCTGTAAAGTTATGAAGCTACTAAGCTATAAAAACCGCAAAGTTTTGCCATTGTTCCTTTCGTTTGTCGGCTTTAATTAGCAAATTTGTACAGCAATTTTATTTAAATTAATTACCCACTTCGGTGTAACTTCGAAACTAATTTATCTAATTTATATGTAATTTGTACAATTGATTTATACTATCAGAGCCTAAGTTGTCCGTGAATTAAAGGAAACAACGTCATCCATAAAGAACTTTGAACTAATGTTAGTTTTACTCCTTGTTTTTTCGACGGACTATAAATTTGCAAAATTTCTGTTACAATTTTTATCATAGGATATCATAAAATCTGCTATTAGCAAATTTTAAGTATATATATATTTTCAATTTGATTTGAACTTTATGCAAAGTATACGTTTCTTAAACTATGATGAACGAGAAGTTAATCAAAATATTTAATTTCAAAAATAATTGAAATATAAGAAAATAGGAAATTATGACACATTTCTGAAATCTTGGAAGAAAATAGTCCAACACAAACTGCAGAAAGATATGTCCTCTTATCTGCAAGTATTTATTTTGGTCATCAAATTTGGTGTCTGAAATTTTATAATGTTATGAAAATATAGCAATCTAAATGAGTTTTTATATTTTAATACTTATGAGTTAACAGTTCCTAAAATCGCAATACATACAAGTATAACGCTTTGGTAGGTTTCTGTATTCGATTCGACTCGTACTCGTCGATTATTTGGGTAGTTACTCGGATTTGAAACTCGACTATAATACTCGACTAGTCCGAGTCTGAGATTTATAGCAAACTTAAACAAAAGTTTTTGCTTTTCAAAAGTATTAGAAAACGAACAAATAATCTTGATACAACATACTATCCTCCATAAAACCAACTTCAACTTCTAATGAAAGAACATTTTCGATAAGTGGCAGCTTCTGTACTAAAATCAGTTCCAGACAAGTCTCTTAAATCATTAGTATTTCTCAAATATTTAGTTTGAGTTTTCAAAATTTAGGACTCATACTCGCCGGGTCATTAAAAACCCGAGTTTCCAGAAACTCTAAGTAAAACCAAATCTCAATTGCCATTTTTAAGCCAATAAGTGGCTTAAAAACGTGATTGTCGTCTTAACCAAAAACGATCGAAATGAAGGTTTTACTATAATTAAATATTTTCAAAGCTATTGTTTTGGTGTTCAGTTGGCTGCGTTTTCTAGATTTTTGAAAAAGTTTTCCGGATTTCTTTAGGATTAAGTTTTAGTTTAATTATCTAATTGTAGATTAAAGCTTTCTACGTAAAATACATAAATAAAATTAAATTTTGTTTAAAATTTGTTTTAATTTAAAAAATATTTGAGTAAATTCAAGCATATACCAAATCTAATGAGAATAAGTTTGATTTACAATTTGCTCGTTGTTTACACTCTTGTTTAAACACAAAAATAAATCAATTAAAATTTAATTATTAAAAACATATGACTGACCACAAATCATCATTTTGCGTGATTTCCATAAATTAGCACTTAAAATTTCTTTTATAGCCTGAAAGCAATTTAATCATATTTTATGTTTTTAGTGAGTTTTTTTATGCCTATAAAAAAAAAATGTGTTAATTAAATCAATTCGTAAAATATCAAATGAGATGGAAATTATTTTTAAAATTTTTTTAATAAGATTTCCGCGTATTTTATTTATTTTTTTAAATATATTTTTACATAGTAAATCGAATTCGGTGATTCTTAAAATAAACTTAAAATCCTATTGAGATTGCGCATTGTATGATTTTCTTCAACAAAAGATTTTTAAGTATTTCAGGTCATCAAACTAATTTCATAAAAATTTTAATTAATCGAATAAAATCAGAAAATAATTTCGAAGAAAAAATTTCGTAATACAAAAGTTTTACGTAAGTCTGTTTAAATAAATAAATATTTTCTCTTTTATTTACATTTTCATATTAATTATTTTTAAGTCATAATTACGTTTTTTTTCTTGGAAATAATTAAATCATTTTATTTTAACCCAAATTTACTTACTTATTGAGATCTACAGGCTGCCATATTTGGGCCTTAAATTTCCGTTTTCTGGTCACATATGAAGTTCCCAGAATTTTTCATATATTTTTAAAGGGTTCATCTTTCTTTTCATGATGTCTTAAAGTATGTCAAATGCATTTACATTCTTTGAAGCAGCTGCATCGAGGTTTTTGTTGAATTGCAGAGCAAGTTTTTGTGTCTCCTCTGGTATAAATGATATTGGTTAATAATACTACCTTATGACCTTTTTGAAAATATTGTTTTTCCTACACTAAAGCACTTAACAACGTCAGTCCATTTTACGCTAATATAAAGGTAAAAGACCCACCCAACTGTAACAATGTAATGGAAAGAAAAAAATATTCTATCTCAAAAATAAAAGTTTTATAATCTGAACCCAAAACAAATATTTATAGGATATTTTATCAAAATACTTATTAAAACTTATTTTAAGATAAAACTAAATAAATTTCTTTTATTTTTTTTCAGGTAAGTTTCAATATCAGAATAGAAATTTCATAATGGTAAGAATTTATTATTATTTAAATTCCTTATAATATGCCTAAGTCTACTAAAATAGGACTTAAACCAATCAACTCCCACTTCATCCATAACCTTTAAATGAGACTTTTCACCTAAAAAAAAAAAAATTTCCAATCGAAATAAATGCCTCAATATCTCATAAAATTAAAGAAAATCTTTTGTAAATGATAAAATTCAAAATCAATACTATCGTATAGAAAAGGGTCAAGTATATTTCTTGAGGAGTTTGGAAAAAGCAAAACAAGAACAAAATGTTATCAAGTTAATTGAACACTTATGAACAAAACTTTTGATCATAATGAACTATCATTGGAACTGTTAAGAAAATTAGTAAATAGTAACTTTAGAAACAAAACACTTGATAAGAAACAAGAAGCATCAATAAAATAGAACGTCTTTGATTGACTCAAAATGATGGAAGACAAATCTTCGACATGAAACATTATTTTTTTGTAAGAAAATGTTTACCTAAAAATATGAACTTTTAGGACAAATTTTGTCTAATTATTATTGAATCGTCTTGTTTTTAAATAAATTTGTTTATTTTAATTGGATTAAAAGTCAACAGAAAAAGCGACAATTTTTTCCAAAGACTAATTTATTAATCGTAGACCAATTAAAAATGCAATCTTTAAAAAACTTTTACGTAGCTCATTTTCTGTTAAAAATACTTTATCCTCAGATTCGACTTTCTACTAATATTAAAGAAACTCTATATAATCACCAAATTGGGTATTTGAACACAGGAATATCTGATACTGATGAATATCGTTTTACATTCTTAATATGAAAAATAGGACCACAATCAAGGTCTTCTATACGTACATCGCTCCTACTTCATTTTCATTTTTATGAACAGTTTTATTATACAACTCCTTTATGCCAACGACCCGTATATTTTTCTCAACTTGAAAAACTAATTACTTCAAATTCAAATGAGACATACAAAAATCTAGTAAATCCTTAATTTTCTTCCTTCTATGTAATTAATTTTCTTTTTTTTTTAAATAATTTGCTTGTTTCATGATTTTCCAGTAAGAAATACTTCTAACAAATAAACATATACGATTTCGAAATGTCCTTACTCATATGCTCATTTATGATAAAAGACAGCAAGGACCTAAATCTGAAAAAGTTTTCATATCAAAATCTAGAATTCCAAAAGTTTTAGTATTTTGACGAAACAAAAAGAAAGAAAAAAAAACTATATTTAACATGTTTACAGAAAACCCTTCTCTAGAACTCTATGTAAACATTACTTTTCGGGTCAGTTTAGTAAAAAATGATAAAAGACAAGCAAACAAAAAGTATTATCCGAACACATTAGTGATAAATTACTCTAAGTTGTTTTCTTCTTTCGTTCATCTTTTCGTTCAGAAAAAGGACCTCCGTTCTTATAAAAATAAGAGAAAAACCTTTTTATCTTCATTTTGTTAAAGCAAAAGTATGAATAAGGATCGATTTTTATTCGTTAATCTTTAAGATAGAGGTTAAATGGTTAGATTTTTAAGATGATATTAAAGTTTTCACCAGAAAATTGAATATCATTAATTAATAATGTTTGTATTAAAATAGTTTATCATGTTTTTAAAAATAATTTTGAATGGGTTATTTTTATACTGGGCATCCGCAATTCAGCATTTTATTTTTTAAATTAGACCTAAAAGAAAACAGGATAAAAAAGGATCAACGATAATAACATTGAATGGTTTGGAAACATCGTCTTTATTATAAAATTCAATGTTTTTATAGTAATGATTTTTTATCACCCATATATACAGGACACATTTTATATAACGTTGGAAATCTGTGACACACTATAAAAAGAAAATTCCTTATAAAACCTTCAAATGGGATAATGAGTGTTGAAAACTTGATTCTTAAATATCATTTTGAATGAACACACTTTAAGAAACTGTAAAATTTATAACATTTTCATTCATAATAATGACATTGTTTTCTAAAAGAAAAGGACTTTTCTTTTTCACGACATGTTCCAACTATCAATCAATAACATATGTGACACAATATGGAACGATAATAATCTCTCGAAAAATCATATAAACATGATGAAATCTGCCAATCAACACAAAATAAATATTACCGAATTCGTCATATGTTATCCGATTTTTATACATATATACTGGGTGGCGAAAAATCAACTTTCCAATTCATATTACCAATCTATCATTTTGGTTTGGTTTGATATGATGGAATACACGCTACAAGAACAATCTGCAACCGTGAAGATATTACTACTCTGACTGTTACTATTGCATATATTCGATCCAGACTTACTACTCTGACTGTTACTATTGCATATATTCGATCCAGACTTTTTCTATAGGATTATCTTACAGGCCGTGTTTATTGCAATAAGCAATAAGATTGAAACCAACAGCTTGAATAGTATGTACATATAGTATTATGAGAAATGCTTTTAAAAGAGCTTATATTTGTATGACAGGAAAAGGTAGCATCCAAAAAGCACATTTGACACAGGTAGGTCTACTTTACGACTGTTAAACTATGATAAAAAGTGTCGTTAAGTCTTATATGCATCAAATGTGCTGCTTGGGCCATTTAGCCATCATTCCAAGCTTCATATAAAACATTTATTTATAAATATGTATTATTTTGTTTATTAATTATTGGAATTTTGTTAAAATTAAATTAGTTAACTTAATTTTTGGTCATCCTGTACATGGAAATAAATTTTATGACTAAAAAAAATTCTATATAGGTGATAAAGGTTTGGCTTATGTGATAATATATTTTCTTTTCTTTTGTTATTTACTATAAGGAAATCATGAAAATTATAGACCCCCTAAAGAAAATCATATATTTCGATATGTGTTTTTCCTCGATTTTCCATCTCCATAAAATGTTATTGATTAACATAAGATAGTATTATAAATTTTGGATAATAATTTAGTCAACAATGTATATTTTGGAAATATTCCAAAACATAATAATGTATAATGTTTGAAGCCCTATTTAGCAGTGTTTCAATGTTAAAATCCCCTTGCCTTAATAATGTTGTTTACAATTTTCAACAAATAGGAGCGTTATGATTTTCAACATGCAAATCAATATGTTAATAAATTATCAATATTAAATTAATAATTTGACTTCTAATTTTCTCGATGGGTTTTTCGTTTCTTTAGAATTTTCTTATCAGAAATTTTCTTTACAAAAAAAAAGCCTCTCTTAATGGAACGAGTTATGTGTCTACTAATGCTTGACGACTCTTAATTAGATTCGATATTATAAATTATAACATTTTAGGTGAGTCGATGCTAAATTATAACAAAATATTTTTTGAAAATAAATTACTAAGAATTCGATTGCCCTAATTTTTCAATAAGCTGTAATGTTGTTAATATAAAGCTGTCGGAATTTATTCAGTTCTTTTTGAATTCCAAAAAATATCGTGACGATAACAAATTAGGGAGAATGGAATTTCGTGTAATCTAAATCCTGTATCCTGTAGGAAATTTTCAAATTTAGGCCTATTTCCTTTAGAAAATGAAACTATTGTGAGGTTTTAATTTGTTTTACTTCTATCTTTGGGTCTGTTTTTAACGGAGTGTATACTGTTCAAATAGTTATGAATCCAATTTATTTATGTTGTGCACGACTATCAAAAAACTATCCATTATTTAAGGACATGCTTGATGTCCTGATTGATTACGGTCATCGTATAAGTTTTTTTTTGTGACGATATTTTACTATTTGGTTACTTATGAGTTTTTACCATCCAATATGGGGGAATATAGATTAGACAATTGTATAATCATCAAAGTGTGAATTGAATTTATTATCTGAACAGAATCTTTCGATGATGATTTAAAATACTTAAATATATTTAAGTTACGAAACTAACCGGTCAGCGTTTTTCATTTTAAGACAATAATTTAATACGATTGCATGACTTTCTTATTTTTTATTGATCTACAAATAATAAAGATATTAACTATCTAAGGATATCCTATTAAACGTAATTGTTTGAAGCTTTATCATTACTACGAAACAATTACGAACCCAGTTACTATTAACTAATTGTCTGGGCAAGAAATTATTATTAACTCTTTCAAGTTTATATATATTTGTATATATTTATTTTTTTGTCCGAAATAACAATAAATATTTTTGGTAATGATTTCAATAATAATTGAGAGAAAAAAATTCGAACTCAATATCCTTATTTCGATGTTTTAGAAACCAACTGAGTGGAAAAAAGGTAATACTGATACGTATTTTTATTTCGATTTCGGTTTTTCTTTTTCTTCCTTTTAGTTTTAGTATACGTGACGCAATTACTTTAGTTTGCTTTACTACTGAGATTTATATTTTAAGAAAGAAAGTTTTCTTATATGAACATAATATTCTTTCAACGGTTTTATGTAGTAACAGTAACAAACCATATTCATTGAGCGGATCATTTGGCAACGGAATAACGAATGAGAAGAACGTGTTCAAATTATTTATCTGGATTAAACATCGATATAAGAATATATATTGGATGAGCCAAAAATTCATTGGATTTGTTCATGATGAAAAAATAAACCCATTAGTCGAACTTAACTGCGACAGCTTGCACATCATCTTAACATATTGAAATCGATATCAAATAAAAGTATCCAGAATTGGTAAATCGCAAAACTCTATATCTCTTTTATATGTTTTTGATGACCCACAAAAATTGCGGATTGAAATTTGCAGGGAACTTCTGATGCATTTACCATATGGCATCGAGCTCCCATAAATAGATTACCATTTGTTTTGGGCTTTGCAAAACTCTTTTAATGGTGTCAGTTTGAGTTCTAAAGAAGTTTGTACTATTCTCGGTTTTTCGTCTAAAAAACCCGGAAGTTCTACAGTGGCGAGATAACGACTCTGTCAGGAATATTACGAAAAGTCATCGAATAAAATAATCAATATATATTATTGGATAAAGTTTTTGTTTCCGACGAAAGATTCGCTTTTCGCTTACACGGAAAAAAATGCAACAACTTTTTGGGCCATCCAATACTTGCTGTAGAATTTCTTCTATGACTCGAATATTAATAAAATAATTCATCATTTTTTTATATTAATAAATACAAGACAAGTACAACTACCCATAAAACAGAAAACATATAAAAAACATTAACTAAAAATTCTGCTGAGGAATTTGGGGTCAGAAAAACCACTACCCTATTACGTTCTATACTAAATACGGAGAATTCATAATTAGTGGGTGGATGGATGAAGACTAGAGAATGCACCAAATTTATTACAGTTTTCTTTTCTGCTTTAGAAAATGCACACACTATAAAAAGAAAATAATGAAATTCTTTCGAAACGATGCACTTTTTATCATCCTTTGAGTTCTCTCACCTCTGTGATTTTATTTAATATATTACTCACTAAAGCTAAAAGAGCTTTTCACATTTTCTACTATATTTAAATGCATTATTTAGGGGAAATAAACTCATAATACATTTGCTTCTATAGAAAATCGGTGATGGTAATTTTTCCAAAGAAAATTGTTCATGAATTTTTTAAGGTTTTCATCGTGTAAAATAACACCTGAAAACCACTTTTATTTAAATAATTCACCCTTTAATTATGAAAGCAAAAGAAAACTCAGCGAAGGTGTATTATAGAAATTTCTGCAAGTTTTTCTTTTTGGTATCCGAATTTTTTAAAAAAAAAGCTGCGTGAAAATGCTTTATATTCGTTAGTGATCATAATAAATTTTGCGCTGATTGGTTTACACTGGTTAATTTTCATTTTACAAATTTCCATATAGAATTTTCCCAACTACAGTCAGTATACAAATTATTATGACGCAACAAAATTTTTGTATTTTCTATATTTTAATATCATTTCTAGTTTGTGACTAATATATTCTATTGTTATATTTTATCAACAAAAAACAACTCCCGTGCTTTTTTTTTGGAAGAAAAAAGCTTTTTTTTGTTTTCGTGTCCAACTTGAACATGAACTTCACCAACAAAAATATATTATATACCTTTATTTCGGATATATAGAGACATGTTGTGTTCTTGTGATGTATTTTTGGTTGTTGGATTTCTATCTGGTTGGATATTTTTCCGTTCGTTCATCGTGAAAAATCTTCTCAGTCTGCTGTAACATTTGGCACTATCGTGAACGTGTTAGTGGTCCAAAAAAAAAGAAAAAAAAAATAAGAAAATTATTTGCAGACGAATCTGTTAAATAATTTAAAATATAAAAATTATTAAAAAAAAATAAAGTGTATTAAAAAAATTTATAACAAAAAAAAGCAATAATTGATTTTTAATAATAATTATATTTTCATAAAGTAATTAAATTAACACCATTAATAAAAATTTAATTATAATTTGTTAATTTTTACCACAAAAGTGTTTTTCCTTTCGTTAATTCAATTATGAAATAATGAAGTTATTTTTTATAATTTTTTTTTATTAAAATTTGTATTTCCACAATAGTGAAAAATATTTCAAATTAAAAATAAGTAATTAATTAATTATTTATATATTTTTCTCATTTATGAAAGTGTTTATTTTGTTTTTATAGCAAAATAAGGCTTTTTTTAACAAATTCTTTTAAACGTGTAAAATTTTTAAATTCTTTTATTGTATTAAAATTGTTCACAGTTCACGTCACTTGTGAATATATTATTCGTTTTTTTTTATTGTGATATTTTTGGATACAAAAGCTTTAACAATAGAAGACTATCTAAAAACCGGTGAGAAAATTTAAATAACAAATCTTAAGAAAACTATTATAAATCGGAAATCAAGAAATGATTAGCAATAATCGACATTTTATAAAAAAAAAGTAAAGTCGTAAAAACAAATAATTTGAAGAAAATTTTGTTACACAAGAGTGTTCTTCTCCATCCAAAATAAACTAGGGCAATCGATGCAACCATTATTATAGACCCCAGATGTCCAACAGCCGAAATATATTTCTCGATAAACGTATATAGTACTTACTCTTATATAAGTATTTACTTAAATACTATACTGAAAAGTTTGTGTCGTTGATATGCAATTTAGGGTTTTACTTTTTTTCTTCTGCAAAGAAAATACATAAATCGTAGCATAGTATTTGCATACCAAAAAATTTCGATTTAGATTTTATATATGAATTTTATCCATCTTAAAGATATGGTAAAAAATTTTCTTTTGAGTAAGAAAACGATGATATTTTCATCTTGAATGTTTTTAGTTATGTATTTTTTTTTAGTTTTCCATGAAAATGACAGATTGAACATGACAATTTCATAAATAAATATTTCATGATTTATTTTATTTGATGAAGAATATCATAAATTTTTGATAGACATTTTACAAGTATTATCAAAAAGGAACAATTAATCATTTTCAAGAAAATAGAAATAAATGTATTGACTCACTTAGAACATTAATTATGTTGAGTAGAACAAATTTATATACATATATACACCTATTTTTCTTTTTAACTAAGATTTATTTACACTTTATTCGATGAAAAACAAAAAAAGGAAAAAGATTAATATTAATTTAACAAATAAATATAACACTTTATCAGTTCAAGTATAACAGTTTAGCTTATTCACAATTTACTTTCTTTATTTATATTCCTTCTTTATATTTTCTAACCTAATATTTGACTAGATTTGATACAGAAATATCTTAACCTTATTCTCAGATTAAATAGAAATATGTCTATCATATTCAACAAGAAAAATCTCCAAAACTACCAATATTTGTCTTTTATATATTCTTTTACAAATCCTCAAAGAAAACAAATGAATTTCATTTTATATAGTCCGGATTTTGTTCTATAATAATGAATTTATGAAATGTTTTCCATAAATATTTATTAAGAAACTAATATCTATATATTCCAATCCAATCTTTGAAACAAAAACCGTCTTCTAAATTCTTGATAAGCCAAGTTTTAAGTGTAATAAATGTTAAGACGGAAGACAATAGAAACTATAAAAATCACTTCCAGATAAAGATCCTTATGATGTAATTAAGTAGTTTGTGTAATGTTGTTAGTATTGAAATTTATTTAAAAATTAACAATTTGATCACATAGTATACAAAATTTTGATTACCATAAAATTAGAATCAAATCTACTCAGATTCGATTACTATGATTGTTTAATATCCAATTTTTATAGGCAGAATTGTTTAATAAATAAACCTGGAATTTCAAAATTTTGTTGGAATAAAAATTCACCAATATGATAAAGAGCTTTAAAGCCAATTTGTTTTTAAATATTATATTGTTTGAATAAGCCAAAAGTTTTTATAGAAAATTCTAATTTAAAATTTTATAATCAAAATTTCATCTACGAAGAATGCAATTACATTTTTTTTTTTTAATAGGAAAACTTTTATTAAAACAACTTTCTAGCCAAAATGTTATATGAAAATAATTTCTATTAAATAATTATTTTTTTGATGAATTCGAGAAATAGTAAAAAAAGCAACAATAATGATGACAACATCCAGAAGAATATCTTGTACCCAATTTGCATACCTGTATAAGCTTTATTCATATGCACTGAATTTGTCTCATATAAATTCCATGATTTTCTTTTTGTTGCAAATATGTGCTTTTCATATTCATATAAAATGATTTTTATTTTTATTATTCAAATAATATTTTAATTTAAACGAAATCTTATTAAAAATTCGACATATTTAAAATTGCAAAAGATTATAGAAGTCTTCTTAAGTGTATAAACTCTCATTTCTACAGGGATGCCTTAGTTCATTTGTTTTGGTTTAAAATTACTTTGTTTAATAAGAAATTCTATCCCAACGATGTAAAGAACTTTTACCAAAGTTTACGCGCTTAAAAGATATCTAATATACAAAAAAAAGTTAGTTAGTTAACAAAATTTGATGTTAAAATACAAAATATTGATTCAGAATTCGATGTGCTTTTTAGATTTTCCAGACAAAAACTTGTCTACCAGTCTTGATCTGATGGGTTTTATTGTTTCTTGTATTTTTCTATAATTATTGGCATTCTTATATTTATTTAATTGGTAGTTAAAATGTTAGTTACAATATTATACAATAAAAATTTGACTTTTTCGAGAGGATAGAGATCACTTGAGCTTATATCGTAAATACGGACTTATATTTAAATTCAGTGTGTTCAGACTGATTACCGGTTTTTGTAGGCAAATGAAAATTACATAATTGTGAAAACCTCATAGTAATGAGGATCTAAACAATGGCGATTTCACTCAGCACTGTATTTGTGCTGTTTATTTGCCTTCCTATAAATTGAATATATAATTAAAACAATACAATTGTTATTTGGATTTACGTAAATATTTAAATTCTGATAATTTGTATACAACGCCTAAAACTCCCAAATTATAAAATAAATTTCAATTTAGACTTTGAACAGAAAATTCAAAATTCAAAATTCAAATTCAAATATGAAGTTGTATTTTATACGAAACAATTTTTTATTTAAATATAATTTGCACAAGATATTAACATTAAATATTTAAGTTTAATAAATTTCTATTCCGCATATTATTTAATATAGAAAGAATAATTCATCAAAGTAAATTATTTATTGGATATTATTCATCGACAAAATTCAATTTCAATTGGAAAGATCTATACAAAATTTTGGTAATTCCCAATTATCATGATTATATCATAATGAGCTCAACATGAAAATAAAAAATTAACTTATAAGTAGGGAATTCTTAGAACCACTTTTAGTATCATGTTGTTTATATTGTTAAATAATACCTAATATGTAGAGAAAATCCCATTTCCGTTTGTCAAGGAAATAACGTAATTACATAATGTAAAATGGCTCAAGAAAGTCAATAACGATTTATTATTCTCTTTTAAGTGTAAATGATTTTCATCTTTAGATTTTCACTAATGTTTTTTATACAAATTTAGCTCAGCAACCAAATTCAATTCAATTTTTTATAATCTAATTCGATTTTTTCTTATTTTTAATAAATATGTATAATATAAAAGAGAAAGGAATGTATTCTTTTATATTTAATCATAATTTTGGAAAGAAATAAGTATTTTCATAAATTTTAGTAATACTTTAAAATTTTGGTTCAAATCTTATATAAAATAGACGTTTTTTTTTTCTTTTGATATTAGTCCATTGTCAAATTGTCAGAAACTCTTTGATATATAATAACGTAAGATTTGATATTAAGCAATTGCTTTTTTCTTGAAAATCTTAAAATAAAACGTTCTTGCTATTAAAGACCCTAAAGGGAAAAATAAAGCCCACAATTGAAACATAAGAGTCCTGATTTCTTTTTCTTTATTTTGTCATAAAGAATAGTTATGCAAGTTTTAATTTATAGTACATGTTTAGGGTTCAAAAGAATTCTTAAGAGCCATATGAATAAAAATAAAACCCACATTGGTAATATTTATGACCATACTTACTAAGTTAGACCTCACAAATCCACATATTTTTTTTATGAATTATGTAATTTCAGAATTTAATCAATCATAATAAAATTGTATTTAATCACTCCAAAAAAAAACACAAAATCACCAAAAATTATTAATAATTAAATCAAATTTGACCTTTTTTTTCTATATAAAACGCAATAATTAACATATCATATATTTTAATTCCGAATTTCCTTATTATAATAAAAAAAAACTGTTATACAACCTTACAATGTGATTTATTTCATTCGATAAACTAATTTAATAAATTTATTCAGCAATAATTTTCTTAATCACAGTTCTAAGGTAATTTTATATTTGGAAAACTAGTCACAAATCCAAAAGGAACTCATAAAATAAATGGAAATTTTCTTCGTCTTTATAATGAAAATCTGTAATATTCAAATTCTCAAATCGCACGAACTCATTCACAATAAATGTAATTTTTATTTAATTTTTTTGTTTTAATTGAAATTTCATGAAATAAATTCATTTGATTTGAATTTTATGAAATCAATTAAAAATATACGACATTAATTTCGTATTTTTCGTCGAGAAAACGTCGTTAATATTTTTATTAAAAAAAAAAAGAAAATGTAAAAATATTTAATTATTTTGTTTTTAATTTAAAAATTAAAATTAATAATTTAACAATATTTTTATGTAAATGAAGGAAAGGATGAATTTAATGAATTTTTCATTATAACCTTCGGTTATTGACTGAGAAAAACCCTTTTTTCGACGGTGTTATAAAAGGCCTAATCATATTACGTAATAATCTTAAAACCATTTAGTAATCATATTGTACAAAGAATTAAAAATTTTGTAGTATGGCACAAAATACTCTACTTTCTTATACACAATTACAATGTGTATATATACACCATATTAAGCCTAAGGAAATTTTCCATTTAGGATTTCCGCACAAACATTAATAACTTATTCTTTTGATTTGATTAGAATGTGTACTAAAAATCTGTTTTCATAAATATTAGTTTGTGTTAGTGACTGATTCTGCTAGAATTTTTAAATTTTCCATCAAAAATTCATAAATTTTAGTAAAATTCAATTATCTAGCTGAATTTTCTCCGAATTGGTTGAGAGAAAATTTTCTACCCAACTTTCATACATAATCAAAGAAGTTATCTTAATCCTAGATTTTTTTTTTGAGAAAACAAACCTAAAAAATGAAAATTAATTGAAACAGAGAGAAAATAAATAGAAAATTGTTTGTGTATTCATTTTTGGCACTATTGCAGGACTGCAAAGAAATCTATCTCGTCATTAGTGTTTGCATTTTTATATCACACAGAGTCTTCTTACAGATCCTAATAAAAAGATATCTTGTTTACGGACTGAAAATCTGTGCCACAAATTGGGCACTCTCCTAGTGTATTGTAGGCTTTTCGGTAATATCTTCCTCAGCCAAAATGGATACTAAGAAAAGTTATACCGAAACAAAGAACTTAGTTGTTTTAAAAAAAAATTACTTTTAAGACCTTATGGATGTAATCTGATCTTATTTCAAACGTCTCTGTGTCTCATTAGGAGTTGAGATTTGATACGTCTGTCGTAAAAATTCTTATTTGCTTTTCACGACTTAAATTATCATCTCGTATAAATGCTGGAACACCTTGTACTCAAGTACATATAATAAAAGTAAAAAAAAGTTTACAACAAAACATTTCACAGGCCCTTAAAAAAACTTATAGAAAATTTATGAGAAATCTAAAAGCTTTAACAAATCATGTAAAATGATGATGAGGTATTGTGCCTTTCTCGGGAGAATGAAAAATTGATTTTTAAAGAATTATGATACAATTTTCCTTTGAATACGTTAATATTTGATAAGAAACATCAATTCATAACAAATTTGGTAAACAAATCGTAATTTCTTTTCTTTATATTAGATAATAAATTTTGATATATTATAGTTTTGTTCTTCATTGGAAAAAAAAGCACCAAGAACAAATAAATAACATTTTCTTTAAAAGTCCCAGTGAAATTATGTGATTTATGTGACATTCTGGTTTCTTTCAACACCTTCAAGGAATATTAAAGTTTTATTTCTTTTTTTTTTACCTATATAAAAATCCCTCAGGAAATTTGTATAAATACTTGTTTTCAAAAAAAAAAAACGAAAAAGAAAACTGTGAAACCAACTTTCTAGTTAAAGCTTTGACATTCAATATTTATTGGACTAAAAGTTTTCAAAGGGTAAAATTCTTATATTTGATATTTCACTATAAATACGGCTTCGTTTTTCTCGGCTTGAAAACATTTAAGGAAATTCAAGACGTCTTTTTCTCTTTTGTTATTGCCAAAGAAAAACTTTCTTTTCACAAACTGAAATATAAGATTTTCTTTTTCATATACACAAACACATATATAACTAATATGCAAATCTTGTAAATTTCCGGTTTCATAATAACATAAGAAAATTGGAAAAGTTTATAACCTTCTGACGAAGGAAATTACGTGATGGATCATCGAATTGTATGAGTTTATATAAAGAAACATTTAAACCTTAAAATTGCATTTACTTAAGTTTTTTATTATATTTTAAAAAGAATAATTTAATAAAAGAAAAGGGAAAGAAAAACCAGTTCATCTAATCAAATTTTAAAATAGGCTTTTCTTATGGTTTTTGTCATCCAAAAACTTAATTATTTTCGTTTTGGGGTTTTTCAAATGTTTATTGTTTGATTAAAAACAAATAATTATATTCTCATAAAAGTTTTTTTTTTCTCCCCTTGAATACTCTTCAAATATTTAAAGAAATTAAAACTTTTACAATATTTACAAAAAACTTAAAGAAACATTTATATTTTATCTTTTATTGGGTACACAGGGAACCGAAACAAAAAAAAAAGAATTGAATATTATATTTTAAATATATAAGTCTTATCAATGCAAGAGAAATATTGTTTTATTTTAAAATTTTAGTATTACTGATAAAAGTTTACAAAGTTATGTTCTTAAAAGTTTTGTGTATATACAAAAGTGTATTTATATTCTCGTAGTTTTTCATTTAACTAAGGCTTCGTTTAGATATGCAGTACTTACTTTTATTGGTAATACTTTCATAAAGTTTTCTGCCTAAATGGGTATAAATTGAATCTTATGTATGGACTGTACCCAAAACTAGTCTCTATTGACAAATTTGTACCCAAATAATTGCTTTCGCGACTTAAAAATGTTCACATATTGTAATCAATTGGTTACACAATTTGCACGACACAGACATAGGCAAATCAGTCAGTCTATTAACGAAATGGACACATGTAGTACAAATAAGAACAATTTCAGTTTAACAAGACCTTTATACTAATATTTCGATTTGTCCATATAAAACCAAGAATTTTCAGTTTTCCACTCACTCACTTAGACTTTGTTAACAAGATTAAAACCACAAAAAAAAACCATTAAAATTTTCTCCCTAAAACTTAATATTTCTATACACAGTATGGAAACTTCTAAACGTTCCACCATGATAAGGCTATAAATCCAGTGAACCAGAGAAAAATAAATACAAAAAATTAACATTGGTCTTTCACCAATTTTCTCAAAAACTTACGGTCGAAATTGAACATGTTTTCCCAAGTTTTTCTCAACTAAAACATCCACCAGTTTTTGACCACATATACTTTTATTGAAAGTACGTGCTTAAAGCTTGAAGAGTTGTTGAAATATCTTTATCTATCATATTAAAAAATCATAATACAAATATATGCAGACGGAGGGAAGAACAAACAAGGATTCTCTAAGAATAATTTCAACTTGTGTAATTATTGGATCAAAACTAATATCAAATACCTTTCGTATTTTCTACCATAGAGTATTAAAAATACAATACGAAGGCCTGCTTCAAGTAAAAAATCGTTATGATACAATATTTTATAGAAGTCTACAAATTTTTCCAGAGAATTTCTTATCAACTGTTCTACAGTTGACATATTTTTATTTTATAAAAAAAAAGAAGATATTTAATAAGAGGCAATACATAATACTCTACTGAATTTACGGAGACCGAATATAACCTCCACGAGGATAAAAAAAGAATCAAATTAACGTTTTTTTTATGCCCTCTCAAGTAATTTCCTTTTTTAATTTTTTTATTAGATTTCCCAATTTTTCTTGTATCCCAAAAAAAAGGAAACCAATTTTCAAATTAAGTTTAAGCTTGCTCTATACACACCCACTTTTAAAGACAAATTATGATAAATTTTGATTGACGATGTTAAAGAAACCAATGATGGGATTTTGGTTCCTTAAAGAACGAAAAATACACCTTATTTACAATCTCTTGTTCAAAGATTTGCTTTTAGCTATCGCAAACGTTTGTTTTTTTTTTCTTTTCTTTTTATAAACCGAAAAGCTAACTGAAAATATTTACTTGTATTTTCAAATTAGAGCAATGCCAGCCCAAAGGGAACATTAAGAATTTTCAAACCTTACAAATTATTCAGTGGATGAAAAGATACCGTAAATAATAAGAATACATTGTTGTCGATTGACTTTTTCTTTACTGTTTCTTTAAAGTGAGAATATCTTTTAAGAAATTCGGGTTTTTCCATTCATTTTTTGTGAAACTTTACAAGAAAATTATGAATAATTCATAATCTTCAAACATTATTGATTTTTATTGTATATAAAAAACAAAAAAAAAATGATGATTTCTTTTTGATTTTGATATATTAATAAAATTAATAAATAAATATTAATCTAGCTAGACGTTCAATTCAATTCCAATAAAAATATGTAAATTTATAAAATATTGAAAAATATGTATTACCTTTTTCATATGAACAGATTTAACTTGTACTTCAGAAATTCTGAAAATTCTTAAATGATTCTCTACAGCACATTATTACCCATATAATCCACGATGGATCTTGTCTTGCCTCAGCACATAATTGTCTAAAATACTAGCTCTTGCTTGAAACTGTTTCATATAGCCCTTCTTACTCCATTTTATTTAACAAATTTAAACCCATTTTGAATGAGATACAATCTATTCACAAATTCGTATTGTATCTTCTAATTTTATTACCAGTAAAATGAAGATATAGATTTTAAATATTCGAGTCATTGCCCAGACTTATTTTCTTTTTCATTTCATTGAGTAAACCCCAAACTTAATTTAAACGTTAAAACTTTTTTTTTGCAAGTTTTAATTTTCATAAACTCGCATTCATCTTGATGAATTTCAAAAGCTTTCAAAATATTTTATTAAAAATTGAAAATTTTATTTTCTGAAAATAATTAGTTTAGTTTTAAAAGTTTTCAAAAATTTTCAATTACAAAATGAAAATGTCATTCAAAAGGAAATGTCTTTCAAATATTTAAATATAGAATGAAAACCACCTGAAGTAAAAATATAAAAGTTTTACAAAACTCCAGTGAAGGATATCATAAAAGGAATGAAATCCTATTTCACATTTCTACAAAGAATATGTAATTCTGATTAATATTTTAATGAAATAGTTGAGTTGAATATGATTTCCTTTTCTTTTATGACGTACCTTAATTTTAACATGGTGCTTTTTAGCCAATTATCTGACCCTAACAAACGTATGTATATTTAGTTTCGCTTTAAAGTCGTTCAAAAGAGAAATTCTGATGTATTTTTGAACTTGATTTCTTAGAATTAATACAGATTAAATAACTTGTTCCAATACATTTCACAAAACTATTAAATTTTCAAATATCCAAATTTAAAATCTTAGAAGTACGTACTTCCTTCTTAATGTTATATTGAAAAGCATTATGTACAAACAAATTGTAATATAATTTAAACTTGAGACTATAAAAAATTTCTTAATTCATTTTTTTTTGTTTTTAAGTAACTTCCTTTCATTTGAAATGTTAATGAATCCTGTACTGGAAATGGAATCTCTAGAACTCATTGTCTTGATGCACTTATTAAAGGTACTATGACTGTATTTAGATGGTCATTAATTTCAAGACTCTCTTATTACTCTTTTGTATTGGAAAAAAAATTTTCAGAAGTCTTGGATCACATAAGTTAGATTTTCTTTAACATTTACTAACTAATTTTATTCTACTGTTTCGATGTACAAATCACATAGAATTATAAATAATATGTCTACTATCTACTACGTCTAAAACTCTTAAACGTGGATATCATGTGTCCATATCGTTTATCCTTCGT
This sequence comes from Xylophagus ater, assembly GCA_963422695.1. Taxonomy (NCBI): domain Eukaryota; kingdom Metazoa; phylum Arthropoda; class Insecta; order Diptera; family Xylophagidae; genus Xylophagus; species Xylophagus ater. The sequence goes on from OY730478.1 coordinate 10,382,795, forward strand.
TCATACAAAATATTTCCACCAAATGGTTTGTGTATAAGATATGTATAACAGTTTCTGCAGAAGATATTCGATTTATAAATGGACACTAAACTTACGAAATAATTTTCTTTTTAGAATTATTGTTATTTTAAATTATCCTTGTAAAAAAGTAAATATATTAATAATTAATTTGAAATATGAATTTCATGAAAAATTTTAATTTAATTTTATAATTTTTGAATCTCATTAAAATCTTTGAACAGTTTACATTATATTCATTTATATAAAAATATAATTTATTTATTTGTTTCGAAAGAAATTATCATTAAATAACATAACAACAAAAATATTGACTAAAAAAATTTTTAAGAGCTCTGAAAAATGACAACAATATCAAAGTTTATTTATTTTGATCACATTTTCACTGTTTTTTTTATCCATTTTAACCAGATCAAACGAAGTATAACGAATTTTATCCACACTTCAATAAGAGAAAAAGAAAAACTTCTAAAAGACTATTTTCTTTTGCCTTTTTCATAGAATATTATATAAAGAAAAATACTTCTTGACATTTTTTTTTGCCAAATAACGATGTTTCCTATTACTTACGATTTTTTTTCTCCATATTTCTGTTTTTGAAGTGAATATTTATAGAGGTATATCCTTGTTATTATTTTCTTCTTTCATCTTCTCCTTATAGTCAAGAATTTTCCTAGTAAATTGAACATGCTCTTTTTTTTTAATACAATATAAGATTGATATAGAAGATTTTAAGACCTGAACAGGATTCCTAAGAATATAGTATATAGTTTTATATTTCCCTTTTAAGTCAAAACTAAACGAAGAAAATTGATGTTTATTTTAATACCTAAAGGTGCATTTGATCCTGTATATCATAGACTTGTTGTAGTAGTACTTTGTTGGTTTTTATTTTCTCTATTGTTTTTAGAAAATCATGTAAATATTATATCTTGTGGATTATTTTGTTTTTCATGTTCTTAGAAAACTTTTAGCTTATGATCGTAAGTTAAAAAGCATTTTAATTTATTAACTTTTCTCGAGTTTAACATTACATATAATTTAATGTTAGCAATTTTATTTTTATTACATATTTATATAGTTGTAAATATTGTTATAATCTTATAGTTATTATATGTAGTTGAGAATATCCACTCTTAAACTACACTTCTATATAACAGTTATGTTATGTTATGTTATGTTATGTTAGTTGATTTTTCTTTAACAAAGATGATGTCAAGTTTTGTTAAACAAGACGAAAATTCTTCAGAAATCTTTTAATGCTTGTCTTATAAATAAGTTTCGACGTAAAAATAAATTAGTCTTTAGGATTTACTGCAAAAGCATCCAAAATTAAAATTAAAATGCTTCTTAATAAAAAATAAAAACATATTTTAAGTCTTTTTTTCCTATGTATTTAGAAAATGTTTTCATGTTTTAATTTTTTAAAAACCTTTTATTTAATTAATTATTTCTGAATAAATAACTGAACATCAAAAAATTTCAATTGCTTTTCATCTCATCTAAAATATTATTTCAATATTTTTCTTGTATTTATATTTATTTTCGTGGAAACATATTTTTCATGGCGGATTCTTTATCTCTGACATTTTTCTCATTCATTAATCCCTAATTACCATCAAATTTACAAAAAACATTATATACCATATTTAATATTTTGATTTGTATTTGTTTCATGGATTTTCTTTTTGCTGATGGTTTTCCCTTTTGAATAGGGATTTTCCTCAAAAAGAAAAACAAAAAACGGCATAACATGATTTTTTTAAAGTTTTTTTGTTTTCAGACGAGTATGTTTTATAGAAAATCAACAAAAATAAAATTAAAAATAAAAACGCTTGCGGTTATAAAATAACATAAAACCAAAATATGTTTTATTCTTCCATGAACCAATTACATATTTATGGTTGAATTACATGTATTTTTTTTTATATATATAAAGTAATTAATTTCTCAGTTGTCTCTTTTATCAACGAAATCAAAATGATGGATTTTTACAAGGAATTTCAAAAGATCAAAAACTTTTCTTTGAATTTGTCAAAATACAGTTTTTTTGTGAGCTTTTTTCTTCCAAGAATTAATTGTTTGGAACAAAAATGATTTTCTTTTTACTTTCTTATACATTAAATATAAATAATTATTGTAATGACAGTTGAGAATCACTTTACAACGGATAAACAATATCTTACGAATTGTTTCTGCCTTTTCATTCATGATATATCTGGCACTCGTTTACCAATCTTAATTTAGTTGGTTGGAAAGGTCTCAAAGTAGTCAAAATTACAAACCGGGCGTATTTAACTTTCAGTTTCAATGATCTAAATTTAAGATTTTATTTTATTTTTTACCTTTTTAAACAGAAATACTCCTAAACATTTTTTCAGAAAGAATTAAATTCTGAACATTTTTATTACCAAAACAAAAATTATACATTTTATGGTTCATGAGAGAATTGCACTTGATCATTTCATATAAGAAAGTCAAATGAAATATTTACTATACCAGTCAAGCTAAAGCAAAAATCGTACCACTGCAATGGTTTCTTTAATAAAAATATTAAAAATTCCAATGTTAAATTTATCCCATTGAACCCATATTACTAAAACTTTGTAACAAAGCGCTTAACGTCTTCATACCTAATATTTATTTAAAAGAATCTTCATAAATTCTAATTATTTCATCAAAAAGAGTATTAATTTTCTAATTTCTAAAATTTCTACACATTAAAAAAAAGAAAAAACGTTTTTTTATTTTTAAGCTAATATAATTCGAGGCTGATAATGACGTACAAAAACTGTGCTCTTCAAATAAAATAAAGTAAATTTTATTGAATAATTTAAGAACCCAACAATCACCTTGACTTACTTTGAAGTACGCTGATTATAATAATTAAAATAAGCTCTAAATACTAATCAATTTTTCCCTTTATTTTAAATGTAATTTTATTCAGAACAATAAAAACTTCGATGTCTTCTAAAATTCTTGTATTTACAAAGATGAAAAGAATTTTAATGTCTGGAACGTTGTTAAAATAAAAATTGAAATTAAAATTTCAATATTATAACTTTTGATACGTTTTTCTTTTTTTAAAGAAATAATTAATCATTTCTGTCATGATAACAATAGAATATGCCTATTACTATTTTCATCGATATCTTCATTTGAAAATAAACTTTCTAGACACATTTTCAAAGAGTATGTCATTAGAAGAATATCATTCTTAATCATAAAACATCCTTGAAGATTTTCTAAGTTTTGAATTCCTGATTTTTTAAAATTTAAATAAAAATAAACATAAATCTTAAAAACCAATATTATTATTATTAGTATGGATTTTTGGATTGATTATTTCGGTAATCATAAAATAAAATCGAACATAGATTTTCTTACATAATGGATATAAATCAGAATGAAAACCCTAAACCGATACAATACTATATATAAATCTTAATCCTGTAAATAAATTATATATACTTGAAATTGGATAAACCAAAATTGGGTTAAAAACGTACAGAACATAAAATCGATTCGAAAAAGAAATCCCATATAATATAATATAGTTAATAGGGAAATATTGCGTAACTAGAAGGGTATAAAAATATGGTATAGTTCAAATATTCCTTAATAAGATTTTCAATAAAATTTTAAAGTATTTTCTAATACACCTATACCTCGTTATACGGCAGCTCTTTGTACGGCATTTCGCTATAACGGCCTTTTTTAATTATGACAGTTTTTCAATTTACGGTCCCCAATTTTTCGTTATATGGCCAAAAAATTCCTGTACATACTGTTAGCGACCTTTTGTTCAGTTTCAGCTTCTCACTTTAGGTAGCACTACTATAAAAAATAATTGTTTCGTTATACGGCTCTTCGCATTACGGCGAACTTTTCCGGAACGTATCTAGGCCATAAAGCGAGGTAATGGTGTACTTCTTATATTTTCTTCTGCAAGTACTTCCTCTTAAAGATTTTTAAAGTTTAAAATAACTAATAACTACGCAAATTGGTTGAATTCGAATCATATAATTGCATTATGTTGTATGGTAAATGTTATAACGTCTGAACATGGCATTTTAATGAAATATTTACTTTTGATCCTATTGAAATTTTCAGTTTTGATTTATAAATTGAAATTTCGAAATGTCGAATATATATCAAGAAAGTTCCATTTGATTGATTGATATACTCTGTGGAATTTTGTAATCATGTAAATACTATAAACATACATATTTTAGAATTCAATGAGAACAAGGATATATCAAATAAAAGTACAGATTTTCGGAATGTAATCTAATGGCAAATTATCAATTATAGAAATTAATAAAATACATACTATTCATAAAGTTCAGTAATATTACTCAAAATGATACAAAAATTGTTGATTGTAGAATCGAGATTATACTGTATTTCAATAATATGCTCTAAACTCATTTAAATGATTATAATTAGGGCAACCAAAAATGTATTACATGAAAAATTTCTCATAAAAAATTACTTTAAATTATTTAATTTAATTTTTATGAAAACTTTTTTTTGCATATTTTAATGTGCCATTAAGGTTCATACATCTTTGTAGACACTGTAGGCAATCATGGCACATGCACCCTTCATTCACTTGGGAATCATAAAAGTTATATTTTACTCGTAAGAATTTCGTGTTTTCTACAAAATGTTAGAAATCATTTACAAAACAGGAAGTCCCTAAGAGGCCATTCAAAAACACTTCTTTTTCGTCCATAAATCATATTCGTATTCATCTTTGTTTGCTATTGTTTGTAATCTAATAATCATGCAATCTCTTAAAAAGCAATTAAAATAAAAATATTTACATTTTGCATTTTTGGCAAAAAACAAACATTCAGTGATAAAAAGTTGGAATTTCGAAATCTAAAATTCAAGCCGCGAAATTTTTTCGCATTGCTGATAATTTTTATTTCAATTTGTTATTATATTTATTTCACTCTAATTTAACCATCCAATGTAATTACCTGAGAGAGATTTCGTAAGTACCGCTGAGTTGTTTTGGAATTTTCATATGTTATGTAATATTGTTTTACTTTATACACCTTTTATAGTCTATATACAGGATAGGTCAAAAGATAAATAATAATTCAGAAAATTCTTGTGATTCTTTGAATATATTTGCATAACGGTGCTCAGTGTAAGTTTATATATATATCCTAATCTTACCAGGCAACTCCATTAGACTTTTTTCAAGACTTATTTTCAGTCGGACTGAAAAAGTCTTGTGGAGGCTTGAAAAATTAGACATATTTTCAGTCGGACATAAAAATATGCCAGATTATTTTGATCATCGACTTATTCCATAAATATATGAAAAAAAGTTACTCCCTTTTTTAAGAAAATCACTCCAGGAATATATTTATATTAATTCCCAAAGTACCTATAAAATATTTTAATCCACTTAACTTCAGACAGTGTGGTAAATTAGTTATTGTATATATCCGTACTTCAGTGGTGCCTTAGTGAAGTCTTGTCTTATATTTTTGCCATTTAATACCATTTCTCAGATTCCAGAAATTTAACTTATAAAACTAGCCAAAGAATTTAGACCCATTATATTTAGTTCTAGGATACAATGCTAAGAAAAGTTGCATCAGAAATTTTCATAGAAGCAAAAACTCGATTATTTCTATATGATCAGGTCCAGCATGATATCAATCGTTGTGCCATAAAACATATTACGAAATATACTTCATTTTAAACTCACTAAGTTACCGATAAATGGCAAAATTGTTTTCACTTTAAACATTTTTCTCAACATCAGAACTCCAACTCTTTCTTCAAATATAAAAATTCTATAATTTTGAGCAAATCTGTACTATCTGATCCAATATTTCAAGCTGTGTACTGACTTTTGGTACAATAGGCATGTATGAATATTCTATATTGTATAATAATACTCGTATTTACAACAAGAGAGCCGACAGTAAAAGTACGTACCTTATGAATAATAAATAATTATATGAATATATTTGGAGTTACTGCAAACAGGAAGCATTGTCGAGAGTTTTTCGACGTAAATGGAATCCATGTTTTTATTATGTAGAGTATACTACCCGAAATATGCTTCCATCAAAAAAAAAAGAAATACGTTACTACAGACGGTGGATATATGAGTTTGTTTTATGTTTTATGAAAGCTAAATTTTTTTCCCATCGAAATACAAGAACAAAAGAATTAAATTAATAAAAACAACCTAAATTGTACATGATGTAAAAATGGTACATAACATATCCTATATAGTACAATATTTGGATGTAATCTGATTGTTACTTTCATAGACTTTAACAAAAGTTGGAGAAAATCTTTTAATCGGATAAAATTTGACCAAGAGTGGAATAGTGCAATTCGATTGAGACTAAATCGTATCGAAAATATATTGCCATTACTACTTTACTTTTTCGATACGATTTGATTCGAATCGAGTTTCACGATTCCACCCCAGCTGTTTTCAATGGAAATACACATCGAAATTCACTATTTTTCAATGATGCCCTGTATGTGATTACTTTTTGTTTAAATTTTGTATAAAGATCAGTTATAATAAGGTAATGAATGGAATACATTTTTACCGGAAATGCTAAATCAGATTTTATTCTTTTTAACCAAAAACATCAATTTGTCTTAATAAATCATGAAGAACTTAAGCAGTTCCACCTAAAATTTGCTACACACCTGAACTAGAAGGAAAATTTGGCTAGTTTTCGATTCGTTAACCGGAATTGGTTCTTTTTATTTTTACATAATTAAACTATGTTAAATTTCAGTTAAAACCGGTCCAAAGATAGTGGAGAAAGAAATAGTCCTAGGAGAGAATAAGGATGTTTTTTATGTACTTTATAAACTAATACATCGATTTGAATAATACCTGCAAATAAGAGGACATTTTGAAAAGAGGAAACAAAGTTATGAAGAAGAAACTTTGAGATAATCTTAGTTTTGACAGTTTTTCTCTTCCCATTTCGGCTATAGGCCGATTTTCAGTTACTATCATATATGTTTTTTTGAAGAAATTAAACTTGAGATATTTCATCTAAGAAACCTGAGTAATATGTGGTTGAATTATATATATGCTGGAGGGTTTTGATTTTATACATAAAATACAATTCTGATATGAAGATTGTAGCTTTTGTCTTGTTATAAATTATATATCAAGTAGTTACATTCAATCAGTGTAACCTTACGGCCATTTAAGGTTTGTAATGGATTATGAAGGAACTTTAATTAATTCAATGTCATGTCATATACAACAAAAAAAACGAACATATGTTATCCTATTAAAAATATATGTACGAATTTTCTTACTTTCATTTTCATAAAAATGTCATATATAAAATATAAAATTTTCATATTCTTAGGAAAAGTTTAAGTTTAGTTTACAAAGTTTAAATATTTAATGATTGAAAAATGCTTCATGCAAAATCAAATATGAATATTTATAGGATATCTTTCTTAATTTAAAACTTTAATGGGAATCAACTTTATACTCCAGCATAAAAATTTATGAATTATTTATGACATTTTTTTTAATAATTCTCAAGTCAATGATACGAATGGATTTTTTTGAAAAAGTTATGTTATGGAAGAATCTGTGCAGTTTCTCTTCCTTCAAGACACATAACTTCGAGAAGATTAAAATTCCAATGATGAAAAACTTTAAACTATACTAAATTTTCTTTTCATAAAATCAAATCAAAAGAACATATTTCAAATATTTATTTCGAAGTTTTTTAATACAGATAAAATATTACGAAAATTATTTTCAAATATATGAAAAGCTGTTTTTCTTTTCTAACCAATGAAAAATAATCGTTTTGGAATATCAAAAAAAAAAAAATATTTGAAAATTCTTTTCTTGTAAAAGAAATTTGAAAAGAAATCTTCTTAGATATTGTTATACCATTGATAAACATGATTTATATTCAAACCGATAAATATAGATGTACTTATATACTTGTTAGGCCTTTTTGTAATCGGATAAAGGATTTAATAATGATCATAAGTTATCGACATTTTCGTCAAATTGTATACCGAATAAAATATTTAATTGGTGACTTTTTGAATATAAAGAGAGAATAAATAATGTCCTTCACAAAGTCATAAAGATTTAAAGAAATTCCCTTTTAATGAAGAATAATTATCGTAGCCCGAGTTTTAACTGTTTCTAACTTTATTCTACCAAATTTAATTATCAGCGACAGACGTACTATATAGTCAGTTAATTCGACAGTTTGTTAGAATAACCGTCAAAAACGATTGAAATGGGTATAACAATTATAGTACATCAAATTCTTAAATTTTCTGAAAATTTCTTAAATTTTCATTTTCAAACAATCCCTGAAGTTACTGGAGATGATGTGAAAAATCTGCAGATACAAAAAAATTCTCGTTTATATCTTTCCAAAAGTTTGCGGGTTAACAAAAATCTTGGTCACGTTTCGACTATTAAGAATTCTAATAAATCAATTATCTTCTAGTACTGTTCTTTATATTATGAAGTAACAACTTCCATCTAGGTTTTTGTATTAAAAAAGCTTCCTATGTTATCCGACTACGAAAAGCTTTTAGACTTTTAGTCGAAATGACTAAAACTATTTGCCTACATACGTGATCTTCTAAATGACTTTGATATTTCGATTAAATATTCGGTTGTGGTAATTAAAATAAATAAAATCATGCCGAAAAGGTTTGGCTTTTAACTTCGTTTTTATCAAATCATATAAAAAACAAACGAATTTGTTGATATAATTTATTATTTTATTATACGTCGCGTGATTAAATCTAAATCTCAAGAATTTATTGAAGAATTTATCCGACCAGTCTTTATACAGTGCTCTTTTAAGTACTTAATTTTTAATAGCTCCACGTCTGTCAAGAATCGGTATAAGGATAAATCAATGAGGTTTCCATTAAATAAATATTGTATACATGATCGTCTCAGTATGTTATCCACTTTGGAATCATGAAAACGAAATTCTATACAAGAAATTGTGAATTAAATTTTTAATTAAGTTCCCAACTAAGAATATTATTGTATTTCGATCGATTTATTTTACAAACTCGAGGATAATTTCGCATGCTATAAAATATTATATATTTGTTTTATTTATCAAAATATTTTACATAGAATAACAATTTCCGTTCATAAATATTTTAACAAATATTGCTATACAAATATTATATAAAATGATTATATTTCATATTTAAATGCGTGTTAATGGCATATTTATGAAAACGCCCAAAAATATATGTGTTCCCTATATATTTTTTTTTCCACTGTATCCTTAACATATTATTACAGCCAACATGTTCATGCTCAAAATGATTTATGCTTCCATTATGGAAGTATAAGATACATTCTTTCATGATTAAATCTAATGTATATCTTTCTTAAACGAAAAGTTTACGTTTTAATTTCTTCTACATAAGTTTCGGTACAATTTTAAAGCTGTTGCTTTTCTTTTTCCCTTTTTTCGCCTAACATAAATAAATATAATTTATTAAAAGAAAACATTTTTCAATTTTATACTGAACAAGGATTTTATCAAGAAAACATAATGATTAATTTTTATTCTTAATTTGAAGATAATATATTAATCTTGGAAAAGGCATCTTTGTAATAATACTGTCATTCTTTTTCTCATACTGAATTCCTTTTTAAGGATATAAATGAATTTTTTATCGAAGATTTTCTTTCGTTGTTAACTACTATGTATATATGCAGAGTTGAAATATCTAGATGATATTTTCAAGTAACAGGAAAAGTGTCAACACTATTAGAATACCGTCTTAAAATGTTTTAAAACAAATTGGATTCAGTCATCAAAGCGCAACCGAGGTTATTTATTCTCCTAACTTGAATTCGACCTATACAAAACTTTCATCCTGTATTCGATTCTGCATATATACGTGATATATTTGGTTACAGTTGTTGACAGGTAATTTATAACAGGATCATGTTTATTCAATCAAAAACATTCATATCATATTTGATCTTTTTCTGAGAGAATCTTCACATCTCCACTTTATTCTTCTATCATAATTCATCACTTTTTTCTTCTATTTTTTTTTTCTTACGCACCTGAAAGAATGGTTAGAATATCAATTTTATTGGATCCTTATATTCAAAAGGCCTATAAAGAATGAAAAAAATTGGAGACAAGGATGTTCTACAAAATAATACCGCATAAAGATATAATCTTTATAGCAAAATAGAAAAAAAAACAGAACAAATAGGTATTATACCAAATATCCGATATTCAATTTATCAATCATCGATGTGAATAATTCAAACGTAAACGTTTACTCTATGAATCAGTAACAAAATTAGTTTACCCAAAAGGGGCATGTTATAAACGTGATCCGGTTGTATAACATCAAATTGATGAAACTAATATTATGATATCAAAAGACATTGTTCGAAGTCCTGTAATACTCGTATTATATTGTGTTGATGTAATATGATATAGTAAAAATACATGTACGTGTATATCCTCCTTAATTCCTAATTTATATATATAAATGTTTTTTTTTTGTTTGTTATTATTGAAATTTTCTTTAGTTTGTTCCAAGACAAAATCTAAGAACATCTGATAATAGAATAACATTAGCTAAGATATTTCCGAATTATATTCCTTTTAAGGCGTGAAGAGATTTTCTGGAACTTACGAATCCTATCCCTATTATTTTTATTCGTCAATAAAACTTGGATTGTAAAAGTAAGTCTATCTAATACAATTTGAATTACGAATTTCTGCTAAATTTGATATCAAAACATTGGAAAATCTATGAAAAGGAAATTTTGTATTTAGGAATCATTCAAAATTATACTTTAGAAATTTATAGCTTTCAAAATTCATTAAAAAATTATATGTTTAATTGAGGAAATTCATGTGTGTAAAACTATAATTTGGTAAATATTAGTGAAGTTCTTTAACTAGTTTGTTAATCCAGTTTTCAGGGGACAGAATTATGATGGATCTTGAAATATTTTTCCATTACAATAATCATTCGAACGTCTAGAAAATTTCTTCTATCTATTTCTTGTTATAAAAGGAAATTATTAAAAAAAACAACAAATTTTAATAATAACTGAAAAATTACCTTCTTTTCTAACATTCCAGAAATGAAAGTATGATTTCATTAATTTTAATAAAATTTTCTCATTCATTTTCATGAAAATTTCCTCTCAAAATTGGAAAAAGAAAAAAATTTCATTAAAAACTCTTATCCATCGGAAAATTGCTATGCCTGTTTTTGTGTATATTTTATGACCTAGTTTTTGTTGTTACTTTTGCTAAAAAAAAAAAACAAGAACCTGTCAAAATTTTACCTAAACTCCTAAAATTGAAGTCAATATAATCTAAGTAATTTTCTAATTAAAAAATTATGTCTTAAAATTAAAACGAAATTTTATCTTAAGTTACGGAAATTGGATTAGATATCAAATTAATTTATACTTGCGGCTGTTAGTGGGTGGTAATGGTGATGGTCGGTATAGCCTTCTTGCTAACAGATTTAAAATCAAAGTCAATTTAAGAATTTCAATTCAATCAAGAAGGGTTTTCATTTTTTTCTATTATACTTAATTAAATGAAAAAAAAAGGAAAAAACCACTCTAAAAATAGGATCATTGAAAATGAATTTAGATTGGTTTAAACGAAATTCTCGCTTTATATAAGAAAAACCTAAATTTGGTATAAAATTGCGACATCTAAAGTCTTAAGCAACTACAGAATATTTGTAAGGAAGACAATATAAATACTATTATAATTTTTGTATCCATTCGATAGTTTTCTGCAATTAAAATCATTTGCTATTGTTACTAAGTTTGTTTCTGACTTATTTGAAACTTTTCGGTCTCAATTGAATAAATTGAATAGAATAAATATAATCTAACGTAATTTTGAATTAATCCATCAAAAGTGAAACGTACTTGGTCTTTACAATAAAAGTTCTGCATGAATTGTATTTCGACATAATAAATTTCAACTAGCGATGAAACACCTAACAAGAAAAAACTAATAAATAATTTTCCACAATTTCCATTACAACTAATAGAGATATCCATTAGGTAGTCAAATCAGTCAATATTTAGTGGTCCTAAGAGAAATATTTGATTGCATACATTTCCAATTTCTATGATTTTGAAATGCAAATTTAAAAATCCATCTCTCTTTTTATCAGATAATTATACATAAAACGTTATTTTATCGATTTGATACCGATTCAATGAAGCTAGATTAAATTTGGATGAATAGCGAAAAAAAAAAATTGAATATTTTTCGATAGAAAACTCAGATATTGAAAAATTTTCATAAAAACATTTACAACTTCTAAAATTACATGTTACAATTTTTTCTTTTGAGGGGTGACCCAAAAGGTTCATATACTAAAAATAATATTTCCAAAAAAAAAACACCTATAACCAAAAACAACAAAATATGTATTACAAACGTTGAACTGATTGAAACATAAAATCCTATGAACCCTATTTAAAATCCATTACGCTCGAAGTGAAAATTTGATATTGATTTTTTGTTCATAAAAAAATATAAGAAAAAGTAAATTTATTATATATATATATATTGTTAATAAAAACCACCCGAAAACAACACAGAGTTCCTGAATTCAACAACAAACAATTACCTTCGTCAAAAAAGCAAGCTAAAAAAATTATTCTTCATTTCATTAGTAACACAAGGGTAGCCAGCTTTAATCATGAAACTCAATCATCTCATACTATATGTAAAAAAAAAAGACTACCCCACTTTTATTGCCCATTTTAGATAACTAGGTTAGAATCACAATTGAGATACTTTACCTAAAATACAGGCACAGGCATCAATTGTCTGGTTTTACGTTATATATGCTGGTTTGATATAATAATGAAAATGGAAATTGCTTTTTGCCAACAAATATATGTAATTTTAAGGATCGATAGATGTACATTTTTCTTTTCTTTTTCGGATGATCATTTAGGGTGGTGGCGTTTTTTTTCCAGTATAACTTTTTAAAATTCACGTCAAATTTAATAACAAAATTTAGTTAATAATATCATATTGAAATTTGATTTTTAGTTGCTTCAAATGTTGTAGGATATATAGTAGAACAACTGCACCTTTATATGATAGAATGATAAAATATTCATACTCAACAAATTTATATAAATGCACTGATTTTTGTGAAACTCTGTTTCCCAGGAAATATTTCCTATGAACCTAAAGCAACTATATAAAACAGAAATTTTAGTGAAATTTTACCTCAGTCGGTGAAATTTAACTTAATTTACTTTAACTTGTAGAAAATTTGAAAATATAAAAATTCCAATTAAGTAAAACTACCACAAACATTGGAAACCATATGCAAAAATCGGACCAAAATATATATTTTTAGTAGAATTAACATGCATAAATGATTTTTAATATTTTAAATCCTAATAAATCTATTAAATTAATTCGTTTTCCAGCAATAAGAGAAAAAGTTTTTCCAAAGAAAATAAATGAAAAAGATAAAAAGTTTCAATTTAGGAATTATTACAAAAGTTTGATGCATATTCAAAGATTTCCATTCCAGATACAAATAATCTTAAATACTTCAAATGAAACTCATTTTATGAGCTTTTATGAAATTATTCTATTACATTAAAGCTTCACTGAACGGAAAAAAAAAATGTTAATTTAAATTTTGGGATATTAACTGAATTTTTACTAAATTTAGAACTTTGAGAATTTACTCCATTTTCGTAAAATACAAACTATAATTAAATTTCATTGAAAATGCACATAAATAATATCTTTTCTTTCTTATTTTCTTATTATTTTTTAATTAATTTTAATTAGATCAACTGGAAAAGTTTTCTTTTCACCGCAATTCTTTACGTTTCAATTCTATTCCATTTTTAGCGAAGCATTTACTTTGATAATAAAACTATAGTTTTTCAGTTTATAAATTGAGAAAAGAAATTAAAGTTTTTGTTCACTTGACGTAAAATAAATTGTTTACTTGAAAAGCTTCTTTAAAAGATAATTATTTACAAAAAAACTTCTTAATACCTATTAATAAATTCAAACCATAGCTCTTTTTCTTATGAACAATTAATTTTCGACCACAATTTTCTTTTGCTTCAGAATACAAGAAAGATACATTTTGAATCCTTTTCTAAAAAAATTTTGATTTCACAAAAACCTCTAAAGAAATCCATCATTAAAGAAATACGAGACTACGTAAATAACTGTTCTGGGAATACTACTAAATATAATAAATAGAATACTTAAATATTCTTTTTAATAACAAAACTTTAAAAGTTTTTAATTAATTAACATCTGAATGAATTTATTACTATTCTTGTTTTAAAATTGCTTTTTTCCCCAGGGCCCGAAAATTTTAATTTGTAAAACACATCTTAAGAGTTCAGGGATTCTTAACCAGTTGACTTTGAGTAATTTTCAAATAAGCTCGTTGTGAAAATTGCAAACTAACCAGGAAACTCCATTAGACTGTTTTCAAGACTTATTTTCTGTCGAACTGTTACTCTCGGGGTAACGAATATTACATGAAACTTTTTTAACGTGTATTTTTCTGAATTTTTCTTCAATATTAAATGAAAGTATTATTTTACTAATAGGTTTTGCACAAAGTCTTGTTTGCGTTGTTCTTGGAATAGGAAAATCAATTCCAGTTGGACAATTTTAAATCAGTATATCGACTACTGAAGCGATGGGATAGCCCATTCTATTACTAGAGACCTTCTAATTACAACAGTGAAAACCTGATCGATTACGATCGAATATAATTATCATTTTCACAAAAGTTTGCCAACTCCTGTATTAATTCATATTAGAAAAATGTTTTGATTCATGTACATATTTTGTTGAAAATACTACTTGTTACTGTTAACATTAATTACTTCAGATAATAGCACTTATCCAAGTAAAAATACCAAATAAATCTGAAAGTTTCCCATGAGTTTCCTGTTATGTGTTACAAAAGAGAAACTTTATGGAAAACTAGAAATTTATATCAAAAACTTAGTCCGTCTTTTCCTATTCAAAATTATTTGAAACTATTTTAGAAACTAAAACAAACTATTCAACAATAGAAGTATTTACAAAAAGGACTTTATTTTAATTTTTAACTTTTATTCAAGCACTTTCCTGTTAGTTTGCTAAATCGTTAAGAAAACTTTTAAAGCTTCTATTTTTTTTTCAATGTAAATGAAATGTTTCGCGATGGTCTATAATTTAAAACAAGTTGAAAATTTCAGAAATCACGGGTATTTAATTTTGGCAAGCTTTTATACGATTTTTTTTTGAAAGTTGAGAGAATCCCGTAAAATATTTGTATGTTGATCAAAGGTCGATTAGTAAGACATTTTCACCGTCGTATTTTCTTTTCTAAAAGTTCTGACATTATGACAGATTTTAAAATAAATTTACCTGAGTGAAAGTTGCGAATGTCAGCCGTTTAATTTTATATCTTATTACCTAACAAAAGAGAAAAAAAAAGAAAAATTTATACAAATTTAAGATTTCCTCAAAAAATTCTAATTTAATATTCTTGAAAATCTCGGAAAAAGGAAAAGAATTCAAAACAAATATAATATAAGGATATAAAAATATTTTCTGATTTTTCTTCTCGTTTTTTTTTTTTTTGGAATTATAAATAAAATTTTAAGAGGCTATTAAGAATTTTCCTTTTGTTTTTCTTTAAAATAAAATAATAAAAATATGTACATTTTGTTTTTCTTTATCCTTCTTTCATTCCTTGAGGTTTTGGTAACAAGATAAATACTATAAGAAAATATATAATTTAAATTATTTTCTTCTTAAATTTATTTTTATATGAAAACATTTTCGGGAAATGTAATTTATTAATACTACGGAATTGTATTTATTGGTCTTCATAAATCTTTCTAATTAACGAAAATAATTGAAATAGTTTCATGTTTTGCAAAAAAAAGAACACCAAATATATGTTTTTCCTTGGAAACAAATATATAGGAAGCTTATTATTTCTTTTCCAACAAATAAAATTGCTTTTCCTATCGTTAAGTACTTTTTTTTCCTTTTTTATGAAGTTTTCGATATGAACACAACTCATTCAAACTTTTCCATATGAAAATATCGTACAGGATTTTCGCTTAGCTTTTAAATCTGGATTTATCAGAATACCTTTCAATTTTATTGAAAATTCTAGAAATTCATATAAATGAATTTATACAAATCGATTGTTTTCCGTTTTTCCAATATCGCATATTGCATTTATCACTATGGCAGCAGACTTATGAATTTTCCAAATAGCAGAGATTTTGTATTTTTATGTTTTTTAACTGTTTTATTAAAGTAGCATTGTTTCAAACATAAAAGAAGAAGTCGAATGCATTTATACATAGTGCTTAAATAGAAAACTTTTTCATTGAGAGTTTATACATATAAGCAAGTAAATATGTACATAAATAAGACGAAATGTACTCTAATGTTTTTAATATTCTATTAAAATCACATTTTACTATTTCATTATTCATTAGAGTTTAAGATTCTTATAAAAATTCTATTGTAATTGAAACTCTCACGTTGAATGAGATTAACTTTTGTTGGGTAAGGAAAAATCTTTCGAAAAAAAATGTCCTTTGGGAAATTTGTAATAAAAACAGTATCATAAAAAAAATCTTAGAGCAAATATGTATGAGATTTATTATAATCTAACGATTTTGAGTTGAATGAAGCTTTTAGACCTATATGAAAATAACATTAAATTTATGCTATTTTTTCTTATATCCTAATAATACAGTCAACTCACGAAAATATGAACTAAATGTACACAATAGAATGAGTATTGAGCTCGTTTTTGTGTAAGTAAACATCCCATTAACTTTAAGCGACTTTAAGTTAGAAGCTGAACACACTCATACATTCAAAGCTTATCCATCCTATATAATCAATTCACGGCTTTACTAGTTCATTTCTATCTGATACCAAAATATTTCCGATCCGGCAAAAACTGATAACTAAATATCGCATTTAAAATGCTACAAAACTTTGTCTGTAAAACTTAAATTAGCTTAAATTAGACTTAGCTCTTATATGTATATATAATTTAAAAAATATTGTTAGTTTTATCCCATTATATAGAATTAGAATACCATTGTAAAACGGTGTATGGTTGCATCGTTGCATGATTAGGTATTTTTCTGTACAAAAAAACCGAATCATACAAATAATTTTTTCCATACTTCTTAGGTATGCTTTTTAGATAAGCTTCTGTCGTATATATATATGTAGATTTATAAGGCAAACTCAGACAATTAATTTCAGTTGAATTCCACATATTTTAGTACTTTTTTACGGTACTGTTTTCCTAATCCTCGTCAAATTAAATCTGGTTCAAGAAAATTTCATACGAAATCTAAAGGCTCAAATATAATGTGCTCTGCCTGGCAGAGCAAAACTGACAGAAATGTACTAATATACATGAATCCTATTCCAAGATTATATTATGCATACGCGTGCATTCGTTAAGTTTTATTTCCGTTTCGTTATGTTTAAGCAATACAAATCAGTTAGTACATTCCATACGGAAATTTTGACAATTCAATTGGAAATATTTTTCCGATGAAACGTGACTGGACGATTTGGTTTTTCTTTGAAAAATTGTTTTCTAAATGATTTTCAATTTTTTAAAATCACTTACATTACAAAAAACAATTAAAAAAACAAAATTTTTTGAGGCAAATGGTTATTCTTGCTTATGCACATTATAATCAGTTCTACGGATTTGACATGCATAAGCTGGCATAAGGTTGCATTCGTTCAGTTTTTTTGTCTTTTCCTATGCCAGGCAGAGCACATTATATTTGAGCCTTAAGTTCTAAATTTTATTACAATGGGCTAAGAAGTTTCTATCATGTCAATGCCAAATAGTAGGCCATTTTAATTACATCAAATAACGCGTTTGTTAGATATTTTGTAAATGACAAACGAACTAACATTTCCTAAAAAAATTCTATTACGAATTTATTAGACATCAAAACTTCGAAATTCATTCAAAATCTGGAGATCATAATTTACCAGAAAGCTTTACTCTTATTCTATGCGAAAAAATACAGTATATACGTGAATGTTATGAAAATAGCTTTTTCGTGAGTCTACTGTATGATTAAATTAAAAATTAAAAATTCTAAATTTAAGAATTTTGCATGATGCAATTAAATATTGTCTGCGTTCATAAATAAAAAGGTTATGAAATATGTCTCATAATTATGATATGGTAATTCAAAAGTTTAATAACAATGAAAATTAGAATTTTATGTGGGATTTTAAATATCTTATGGAAAATATAATGGATTTATTATTATAAATTCAAGAGATTTATTTGTAATTCATTAAAAATTTCATATTTTTTAAATAATTGCATTTTAATCTTTTTCCACAAAATCGCTTATGACGTATTCAACAAATCGCTGATATTTTGATCTTTGAACATCTGACTTTTATCATAATTCTGCCAAAAAAGAAAAGTATATAATTCTGACATAATTTTTTCTGGCAATAAATATATGTCACGGTGTCAAAAACCGTCAAAAAATACACTCATATGTTATTCAGTAGAAACAATATGCTATATATTGCAAAACCACTATGGGAACTTCTATACATCATGATCAAATTATTTTATTCATCTATTTAAACTATTTATGTTTTATGTTGTACGAAACTTTTGTCCGAGCATACAAAGTTACGCTCCAATTTCCATATGAAAAGGTATTCTCTATCAAATTTCATTGAAACAGGTTCATAAATAATGTTACCATATCCCGTAATTTAAAAACACAAAAAACCGAACTTTTGTTGGCAGCTATCATCGAAGCCAACTTCTGATAAAATGGTTCTCGTGTGTGCTTCTATCACTTTTCGTACAAATGCGGCCGCAATTTTGTATACCACAGACAGCGCCGTAACTAGCTTTTTTAGCGCCCTGTGCAAAAATTTTGGATTGGATAATCTACCTTGTCCAATAGTAGACCTTAAATAGTTTTTAATTAATTTTAACTTGCTGTAAAAAATTTGTGTTTTAAAATCTCGAATAAAATTTATGTAAAAAAAATTTGTAAAGAAAATGCAATTAAAAATTTCGTTTTAGGACCCCCTAGATCTCTGGGCTCTGTGCGGGTGCACCTGTTGCACCTGCCTAGTTACGGCGCTGACCACAGACAGACAGACATACATTAGATCATGATTCTATAGGAGTATAGGTGTTTTGGTTTAGTTCAGGTTTTGAATAAATAATTAATACAAATAATTGGCATAGAAAATTGAATAGAATAATTTACAATAATTGTTGAATTTCGAATAACAGTTGTAATGTTTGAATAGGGTTTAGAAAAGGCAAATCGAATAGATTAATAAATACAGTGTTGAGTGGTCAAGTTGGTTAAGACCTCGTTTCTAGAAGCTGAGGAGGCTCTGGTTCAAATCCAGAGCTCGGTTCTTCATAATTTATTTTTCTTTGCCTACAATTCCAAAATCTTATATACATCGTATAGAAGTTAAAAATGAATTACAAAAGAAATTTTTTAAAACTTATTAAAAAGCATTTGCGTGAACAATTCAAAAATTGAATACAAATCCATTTACAATTTTTAATGATATTTAATTCGTATGTGAAAAATAATTACTCTATTTGTATACAAATATAATTATTTCGAGCAGAAACACATGCGTATACTCATTTTAAATGGTGTTGTGAAGATTATTTAAACAACTTGCGACTTTATCTTTTATACGATGTCAATTATTGCTTAATCAACATCAAAAATAAAATAATTTAAAAAAATTAATAACGCATTTTCTTCAGATCTCGGATAGAACTCAACTAGATCAGATCGAATTGTATTTTCTTTTTTTTTCTTTTTTAATTATATCAAATGAGTTATAAGTGTTTTAATAAGTTATTAATTTTGGTGAATTTTTAATTAATATGTATATGTGATAAGATAAAATTATATTTTATTGTTATAATATTTAAAAAAAAATGTTTTTTCATGGAAATAATTCAAAATTACTTATGTTTTTTGATTAAAAAATTAATTTTGATATAACCTAAAAAAAAAAAAATATAGAAAAAAATAAGTTAAATTATTAATTTGATAAAAGTTTATTTAAAAACCGATAATATCAATGGATGAAACACCGACACCTCAATATATAGTAACAACACCGAGCGAAGCTGATGCCGAAGAACAAGAAGAAGATGAAACAATCGGTAAAGTTCCAATAACAAAATGCATATCACATAGTACAAGAAGTCAAAGTTTACAATCGAGTTCATCAACGATTATTGAACAAACCAGTTCATCAATATCACATCAATTAAAAGCTCAATCGAGTACATCAATTGTAACTGAACGGACTGTACAAAAATCCACATCAAGTAAATCGAAATTTCAAAGTTTTCTACAACATCCAGAAAGTGGTCATACTACAAGTGGAACATTTTTAACAGCACATCAAAAACATGTCCGACAATTTGTCCGTTCAACATCAGCCCATTCAGAAACAGCAAATGCTGCAAATCGTCCAGAAAAATGCATTCGAAGTTCTTCAACACAAATCGAAGAGCCATCTGAAAATTTATTAGATCCTTCAAGTGGTGGTGGTGTTAGTGGTATAGGTGGTGTAGCCGGAATTGGTATTGGTGGTATTAGTATTGGAAGTTTAAAAACTGGTTTTCATCAATCATCAATATTAATATCAAAATCAGCTGAAACAATCGAATCAAAAACCAGTACTGGCATACGTACACAGTTGACATTATCTGGCGGTTTATTAGCACCACCAAATCGTAAATTGACCATTTTAAGTCCAGTTCATGCACCACCTGGACTTCATGATGTTCTTAAAAGACATGGCCGTTCACCATTATCGCCAAGAATCAGCTTTCCAGGAAGTGAAAGTGATTTATTTGGGTAAGTTTTTTTCTTTACTTCATTTGTATACCAATAACAGAATAAATGGGAATCTGTAGATCTGTAGAAGTTAATTAAAAGAGCAATGTGCAATGTTTGATAAAGAAAATATATTTTAAAGTAGGTTATGATAATCTTAATTGCATAATTTATATTTTATAATTAGTCACAATAAATAATAGATAGCATTTTTTTGGTAGTTTATCGGCAAAAATTACCAAGAAAAATACAACACTGTTTTCGAATACAGATTAATCTTAAATAAATAGAATTTTACATCATAAATATTTATTTACTAAAATGCTTTCTTCAGAGTAATTCTTTTCGAGAAAATTAAAGTTTTTTAACAAGTTGAAAGGTATTTAAAATTGGTTAAATCTATTATTTCGAAATCCATGATATCAAAGTTTAATAGCATTTTATTCTTGATTTTTTTAAGTCCCTAAACGAAACATAAAAAAGTCACTTGGGTCTTATTAGCCGAAGAACGTTGACTAAAAGCTTTCGATATATTTCTAATTATTCTTCAGTGCTCACGTTCATTTAATTACCCTTTAAAATTATGTAGTTATAACTTTCAATTTACCAGATTAGTATATTCAATTTATGTGTATATGCTATATAAGTTTACGTGAACAGTGGATATGGCAAACCATCTAACTTTCTTATATGCAATGTTTCAAATTCAATTTGGTTTATCAACTCTAGAAGAAATTGGAGATTGTAAATTTATGTATTATTAGCGTACTCCACAACTAATCCCCTATTGCAACAGACCGATGCATAAAATTTTATAAAAATATGTCGAGTCAATTTATTAAGGCATGACTGAACCTTAAATCCTCTATTTTTATTAAAAATTTGTTACATTTAAGTCGCTAAATTGTGTAATATAATATAATACAAATATAAGAAAGTATAAATTTCATAAAATTAATAAACTAAAACCTGTACTCTAAAAAAAAACTTACATTAAATTGTAAATTGATGGACTTTCAGTCCATTATATTATATAAAACTAAAAAAGCTTAATGAAAGTTTTAGCTTTTTCAGTCTGAAATCTAATTAAAAGTTCGATCAATTAACAGGATTTTTATGAAGGCAACTAATTAACTACACATTTCAGTTAGTTGAACCTATTAAGGATATAACTAGCTTTCATTTCAGCTTTTTATAGTACACACTAATTGAATAATCATATAAATTTATTTTAGATATTATTTTAAGTACGAGTAGTACCTAAGTACCTTTTAATATAATGTTTTCCATTATAATTGGCTTAAAATGTTAATAGAAATTTACTTTTAATTCAGTTATTATTTCAAAATCAATGAATTGTAATTAAATCATTAATTAAAATGCCTTCAATTAGAATCGTTCACTATTTTGATGTGTTACTTTTGGGACTTATGATCAAAAAAAAAACTAGCTAAATTATTTATAAAATTTAGATTTATTTCGAACAAGTTAATTTACAAGAAAACAAAACTTTCTTTTAAATTTCTGTATATTTTAATTTAGATTTAATCTACCAGAAAATAAATTTTTTTAAATCATAAATGACTACAAATTCATAAATATTTCTTATTATATCCGGTGATAGCTTTTCAAACCATAATTTCTATATAATACAAAATCCTGAAGGAATATATCTTCTTTCCTCACAAACAGCAAGAAGAACAAAAAAACGCAATAATATAACAAATACTTAAGATCAAGACGCGTATCTCCTTTATTATCCCTCCAAAAATTTATCCAGAATATTTTTAAAGAATATCCTTGATATTATATTAAAATCTTCGGATTGAATATCAAACTAAGTAAAATTCCCTTGCTATCATTTTACTTTCTTTATTTTTAACCTAAAGCAATACCGCAAAGCTTTAATATTATTATGATTTTTTCCGGTTCCTTTTACAAGACCGTATTATACTCGTACTTCTACTACTTACAAACCAACACAAGATATCATTTTGGAAATTTTCTAAATGTAAATTTACCTTTTAAAAAGTTCTTGAATAAAAACACTGTTTATTGTTGCCAGAAAATTAAAGAAGTTTTCTCGTGTAAATATTTTCATATAATTCCTTAAAGGCAAATGTATGAAATAATTTTATAGCACCTCGAAATTTTTGGTTGATTTTTTATTTTCTTTTTAACAGCAAATATATATGATTTTCATTGCAGAAATTTTAATTAAAAGAAATTATTTTATTTTATATTTTTCATATCTTCTTATTGCATTTTTTGTTTTAATGAAAATAGAAAATGTAATCTTCTTGATATCTGAATATTTATTTAAGAATAAATATACTGGAAAATTTACCTTAAATGTGATAAACTATCAAATAGAGTAGAAGATGACACTTGTACTTGAGCAATTCTTAGAAATTAACGAATTAATCATTTGTTTCCATTATCACTATACGTATTTAGTTCTTATAGTACCTTTCACTCTAGATATATGACAGTACCTTTTCCTAAAGAAAACCAAATAGAAATATTAAAAGCATTAACGTACAACCCTAACCCAACCGCACCTGAAATTCAAATGAAAAGAAGGGTAGAAATCTTTCGTATTTAATACCAAAAAAAAAGAAAGCCAAAGGAGAACACTATTTTTTTTCGTCGTTATATGAAAGAAACAAATTCATTTTAGTAATCAGTATGTGGGTGCATATGTCATATGAAAATGGAAAACCTTGTTGATTTATTCTACCTTTATTTTGATGTTGAAGACAAATTAATTGGACTAGGTGCTTGTTAATGAACACCTACTCAAAATGAATATGGTTTTTCGTTAGTGCTTTACAATTTACCATTATTAAAATAATTTCGATATACAACTTGATCACAATTCATTTTTAATAATGAAAATTATTTCATATTTCATAATAATAAAGCTGTCCTATTTTGCTGATTCCAATACACGAAACCGAAACTTTTGATCGATTTAATTCCATAAATGTAAAACACTATTATTTAATTCAAACTACTTAATAGATTGAATTAACTGCGGGCCGTATTCTCAAATTGTATGCCTTTTCACTTTTTAAAGAGTTTACAGACGATTTGATAGGAACTTACAGAGCAGTTATATAGACATATAATTTCAGAATACCAATTTAGGCGTTGATCGGATATTTACGGTTACAGAGCTAATTTACAATTTGTGAATAGCAACCATTTTTTTAACAATTATTTAATAAATTGTTATATTATATTTTTGCAATGGGATAAATATATTGCAGTCTGTTAGTTAAGAAAAAATTTTCAATAAATGAAAATTGTAAAAGAAAAACTAATGATTCTTAAAAATTCAGTTCCAGTTTGTATTTTTCAAATATGTTAAAATTGAAAAATTTCAGTTTAAATTCAAATTAAGTGACATTTTTGTAGAAACGTAAATCTTCAATTAAAACAACAATCCTTTCTATTTTTTTTTTGTCGAAATGAAAATGAAAGAAAATAATTTTAATTAAGTTTCGCACTATAGAAAATACACAAGTCATAAATTTTTACGTAAAACGAGCATGAATTTCATTTCAACAACATTTAAGTACCATTTTCACGTATTATAGAAATAATTACACAAATTGTAATCAACATAAATTTTTTTTTGTTTTTTAACTAGAACATAATTTAACATATTTTCCCAGAGTTAAAAAATTTCATAGAAATGGAAAATTTTACCTTTATTTTTCTATTATTGTTTTCGTTTTTCTTCGAGGAAATCCAATACCTGTGCTAAGTCAAATTTGAACGTTTCCAAAACAAAGTTCTTGTTTTCGTTGTTTCTTGATTTTTTGTGTGTTGCCGTCTATAGAGAGATGTAAAGTATCTCAATAAAATTCTACGAAATTTACGTGACGTTTGTTTCTAGGCCAAAAGGCAAGAAAGAAGAAAAAACTTAAATTTTATATTATTTCATATAGACATAAAAGAGAGGCCTTCTCGGTTCAACAACGTTTCTGACATTAAATATTAAGATATTCTAATGAAAATTTTACTTGTTTTTACCTAACAGACATTTCTTAGATGTGAGCAAAAATAACAAAAAAAACATATTTATACATATATAGTATGCTTATGTGATCGGGAAAAAACAAAACATCTACAAAAACATATGAAAAACAACGAATTTACGTAGTTTGATAACAATTTGAACGTCATTATCATGAATATCGTATCAATGACATCCTTCCTCTCTCTTGTATATAAAAATATTATCGGAAAATAACAACACAGAAATTTCAATATAAAGAAAGAAAAACAATATAAATAATTGATTTCCAATTTACAGATCATTCGGCATAGAGGTATAAGTAATAGTCAATTACTTCGAAACAGAAATTAGAATGGGTGCACCTATGTTAGTTTTATTTTTTGAGAACATATAACATTGCTTGATCTGTGTGGTTTTCTAGTAGAAATGTATCTATTCTGAATTTCAATCAAATCAGTCACAAAATTCTTAAATCAGCAAAACAAACAAAAAACAAATGATTATAGAGTAGAAGCGAACTCGATAATTATTTGCCAATTTGATTCAAATCGAATAAGAAGTCATGAATTTTTATGACAATTCTATATTCCAAATTTCATACAAATTGCCTACTAGGTTATTTTCTTATTATTTTACCTATTATTATTCTACACCATAGGAAATGAAATTGATGCGCTATTATCACGTTTATCAGTAACAAGATATCACATGTGAACATGACTTTTTTCCGCTTTTTATTATCATTTATCAAAATATTATGGAATCTTATATTTGTAGAATGATGGTATTTTCTTATTTTTATTAAATGTTGTCATTTTATAATCCAAGAAATAGACGTGAAATAAAAAACTTCATAATTTGCGTATAAAATGAATAAAAATTTAATACATACAAACCAAATGAATTATATTCTTAAAGATTTTGGGAACTTTCTTGTATAAATTAATTAGGAATTTTTTTTTTTTTTTAATTATTCTATACGCAATTAACAATGACAAAGTGTGAGGATTTTCTTAAAAGTGATGTGTATATATAAAGTACTGAGAATTTCAGAAAATGTAACTTTGATGACTTTATGGGTAACCATCTACTTAATAAAATGGTATTAAAATTGTTTAATGAGTAAACTTGGAGGAATTTGTTTAACTTACTTGCACGTTACAATTTATAAGTAATTTTAATGAATATATTCGTTTTAAATTAGAATAATAAACTTTTTTTTTTTTTGGTATCGTTTTGGTTTGAAAAATATTTTATGATATAATTTGATATCGATTAAAAAATATTTACCAAACGAACTTAATAGAAATAGAAATTAAAGGCAGATCACACCTTTCGCATATTAGGAATATTAGATCCATAATCAAAATTGCTATTCTAAATACATTGCTGATACAGAATTAGTAGACTCCCACATACAAGTACCGATAACCTATCCATTAACCATAAAGAACAAGGAGTGGGATTAGAGAGCGAGAAGTTTTGAAAGAAGTCTATACAGATAGTGTTGTAGTAGCTCAGGAATAATTTATATCCAGTAAATTTCAAATCAAAGCATTTTATCATAGAATATTCTATTATTTTATTGATCTCTTATATTTTATTTATTTATATTCCATAAAAGTCTGATCTATTTCAGAACACAGAATCATATTAAGAAGTTTTTGTTTTTTTAAATATTTAATTTATTTCTATCTTATTTCGTATATACTGTGAATGTTCATTCAGTATGAATAACCTTTCAAAGTATATAAATGACAAAAAAATATATATTCAATAAGATCTATATCCTCGACACAAAGATAAGTTATTAAAATATACCATACCTAGGTAGCAACACTGTAAAAATAAATAGCAAAGCTTTTAAGAGTATATAAAACATAAACAAGCTTGTTGAACGAAAATATTATTATTATTTTTTTTTCTTGGTTCTTTTATAGAACGATATAAGAACACATGTTTATATGATAAACATTGGTATTTTACCATCTACTTTAAAATCTGCACGTCCTTTGGTTTTTTTTTCCTACTTATATCGTTATTATTATTCCTAAATAGGTGTTTTTTTCATATATAATATGTATATATATAGTGCTATATATAATACAAAAATTCCAGGAGAAGAAATGAAATGTCTATTCACAATATTCAAATGAATTCAAAATGTTGAATATAGTATATGTATAAATGAAATTCTCTTCTCTGTTGGTTAAAGAACAGAATCATAAAACTCGATACTAAATGAAAATAGGTTATATACAATAAAAACCTCAAGAAACCAGAACCTCCTTAGAGTAGATTTCGTCTATGATTACATCTTATTTTACATCTTTTGTTTTCTAAAACAACATGGGTTCTTTAAAGGTTTGGGTTTTTTTAAAGTTCATAAACAAAAAATAACTTTGAATATATTTTACATTTAATTTAATAATAGTGTGCAACGTTCCATAAAATATTATTATTTCAGAGAAAGAAGAAAAAAATACAGAAAAATAATAATTCGTTTTGAATATTCACGATGAAGTACTTTTATGGAAAATAAACGAAAGAATCTAGTAAGTCCTCTAAAGCTTAAATTTTCAATCTCAAAATTACCTCTATGCATAATTTATAAATGCAATCATAAAAACTCGCCTACATTTTAACCTTTTCTGGACAATATTCATAACCTGAAATTTATATATTTTTGTTTAAGCTGAAAGTTTAAAGTGGAATTGCGACCTGATAAGCTTTCAGATGATTTCTTTTTTTTTTTCTTGTTTTTAAATTAAGTTACCATTATTGAAAACATCTGTTAGTATGTTTATATGCATAGCCAAAATTGGGGTTGAGTTAAAATTTATTTTCTATCTCTGACTTTGCGTTGAGTTTAAATTTTAGAATTTGAGGTTTTACGCCTATTTGAATATATACACCCAATTCATACCCTACTCCGAGTCAAACTCAAATTGACGGAATCAAATGCTAATTTCTTTTCTGGAGTGGCTGTAAATAGTTTCACACTTCCTGTTTCATATTAAAAATTCCAGTATAGTTGAAAAGTCTTCCGGTCTTATCAAAAGTGTCCGCACAACTTACGTTCTAGCAGCTCTCTTTGCTTTACAATTTTATGTTATGTTGTTGTCAAGTAAAATTTACTGCAACCGCTTTCTATGTAGATGCAAATATTTTCCGAATCTGGACTAAGCTTAACACATTTTCCAAATAAACTTAAGAAACGTTAAACAATTTAATATATTTTCCAAATTTTATAGTAATTTATGAAACAAATTAAACTATTTTTAGACGTTTACGAATGCATAAGATATTTCCCTTAATTTAAGTAAAGTCTATTTTCAATTTCGAGCATATTAAATTTTTGGCAACCAATTTTACCGGTCATTTCAAGGTAAAATAGATACTTATAACTCTGTAACTCATAGTTTTCATTTAGAATTTAGCTTTTCCGACTCAATTGATATATGTTCTTAAATTTTCTTTAGTTTTCAGGTTAAATTTCAAAATAAATTTTTAAATAAGATTGAGTTTAGTTTAGCTAATTATATATATTTGTCACTTTAATAATAATTAATTAGAAAAATATGTCATGTCTTGAGCACAAGACAAAATTTTTTCACAATTAGTAGATTTTTAGTACAAATTAAGAGTTATTAATAGACAGGATATATAAATTTCCTTTCACATGCAATTTTCTCAAACCTTTCTTTCGTGTATAACGCCAAAATAAAGGATCAAAGAATCAGACTTGTACTATTAATCTTCAATTTCCATCTAAAAACAAGATACAGTAAAAAAAAACTTCATGTTTTATCATTCAATTTAAATGAAAAAAGGACCCAACAGATCTGAGATAATGTTTAAATAATTTAAAAGAATTTCCAGAAGGTCTCCTTAACAATAGGACCTTTTCATATTAAATACGATGTTACTTGTATATATCTGTAATGTTGTTTTGTTGTTTGCTTGTCTGATAATAAGGTATTTTTACTTGTTTTGATGTAATGTTTTTTTTTTTGTTTTTTGGAAATAAAAATTAATGACGCAATATCCCTGAAGGAAAAAATATAAAAAAAGCCAAAAAAAGGGTTTTTTCTCATGAATATTATTGAGACAAAAAAGCTGCCCGCGAGCTATTTAAAGCGTCATCATCGCTAGCTATCGTTATTATGGTATATACCATCGCCAGCAACCGTAACAGCTTAATATGTAGGTTGACTGAATTTTATATTCGACTTTTCAATAACCCATTCGTTGGGAATATTTTATTCTATGGTATTTTTTTTTTGTAGCGTTTATATTAAAGTTATTATTTTTTCGGCTTTTATTCAAATTCAGTGTAAGCGAAGAAAAATGAACAAATAGAATATCATTTGCTTTTTGTAAGAAAGATACACGATATATACACGTATAATCTCTAATATATCGTAAGATAATCCCACCTCCTGATTTGAAACAGAATTCGTGACTTTTTATAAAACAATCACTAAAGATTTCAACACGTACTTTCAATTCCATTTTGTAATAGATTTTCCAAGCCATATTTTAACTAAGTCTGATATTCGTAATCATATCTGTTCCAAATTTATTGAAGTCGTATCTATAACATAATAATAATATAAAGGGTGCCCACTAAGTCGTCGGGTAATGATAGTACTTTGTAGATAGTCTATATACTTAAGGGAAAACTCGTAAGGCACAGTTCTGAGCCAATGTTTACCCTCAAGCTTTCTCTTAAACTAAATGTAACGGCCTGGTTTTTATATCAGTAACCGACTGAAATTATCGACCTAATTTCTACTCAAATGACGAAATTTTGAACTACGTACTATAAACCGAATTTTCTTTTTTCCCTATATACAAATACTACTGAAAACGACATCTTAAGCTAAGAATCAATGGCACACGTGAGTGAAATCAATTTTGTGTTTTTTTTTTTTCTAAGGCGGAAAAGCTTTTCCGTTTTCATCCTTTCCATATAATATTTTAGCCAGAACGAAATGAAGTGAAATAAATGAATTTTTAATTTAAATGTATTCCACACGAAATTTAAGGAATTTGTATTTGATGGATTATGGAAAATCAAATTAATATAACTTCATCACCAAATTTAAGTCATCTTATAGAAATATTTCAAGGATTTTGTATGAAATTGAAATGGTGCTCTTCAAAAAGATGTAAGACGTAAGAAAATATAGATATCAAGTATGAAATGAACCACATATGTATTCGATATATCTTTGTAAAGCTTCCAAAAGTTCAGAAATAGTTCTTTAGGAAAATTTTCTTCCGGGAATTTTTATCGATTTTGTTTCTCCTACAAAAAATTCGATTTCATCCCCCGAAAAAAAAAATACAAAAAAAAGATAATATGAAAATACAAATTTCACATACTTGATCGACCATATATAGAAACGTTCTACTAGATTGAAAATTTATATTCATTCTATTCTTGTTCTACCAGGAAAAAAGGAATAATATCCTTTTTCATACAATTTTCATTTTCGTGGAAATTTTTACGACATATGAGAGCAATTTATGAAAAAATGAAAAACGAAAATGAAATAAATTTTCTAAATTTAAAAATAATATGTTAGGAAAATATTTCTACCAAAAAAAAAGAAAAAATAAAATAGATACAAAAATGTAAAAATAATTTCATTAATATAAAAAGAATTAAATTGATTCAAAAATTTTCATAAAATTATTAATTTTAATTGAATTTTCTGATGAAATCCTTTTGCAAATCCGGCTAATTTTTAATTTGATATACGAATATGAAATTTTTTGCGACCAATTAAATTACATTTACTTTTAAAACAAGAATCAGAAGCTTATAACTTCTAAATTAATTTCGAAATTGAAATTTTAAGCTTTTATTGACGGGTATAGAAAGTGATATGAAACAAGCGTGAATACATTTTATAATTAGTCTTTTATGATAAAAGAACACCAATTATTTTCAGATTGAATTGAAATATTTAAATAAAATTGATACTAAATTCGGAAAATTGCATCTATTTGATTTTAGTCGCTTCTATGATGCATTCCTTTTTACTGTTTCATGAGAACTTTAAAATACTAGGAAAAAGATTCTAATTAGCATGTTTTTTCACACTGAATATGAAGAAACTTAGATGTTGCTAGCATTAATTCGTAACCAAATGGAAATTAAATGTCGAACGTTAAAAAAATCACTTTTTGAAAATAGTTTTTATAGGACTTAAAAAGGCAATTACAAATATAAGAAATCAGGGCATCAGTTATGTTTCATTCGATTCCTTCTTTCACACACGATATTTGGATTGTTTAAGTACTAAAATTTAATTGTTTCCTTTACTTTTATTAAGAGTTTTTATTTGTGTGAGATGCTTTATGACTCGAAGAAACCTAATTCTCTGATTTGATCTATTTACGGTGACGTTGAAATTTTCCAAATACTCTTCTTATATCAGAAAAGGATGAATCTTATTATGTTAAAATTAAAATATTAAATTCTATAAAAATTAAAATAAATATTTTTTAATAATTCAATTTTTTTTTCTATTTCTTTCAGGTATGTATTAAATCTAATCTCTCCTGATAAATTATTACATGTACAAAAATGTTGGTCAGGTTTGTACATTAAAAATTTGCTGATTTACGAAAATCTGATAAGTTATTTATTTTTATCAAAAATTTCAGTAGAAATTTTAAATTTATTATCCAATCTAATCAATATAATTACTATTATTATGGTGCCGGAAAATACGTCAATAGATTTTAGATAATATTCCTCCCACAAAAAAGGAAAACGATATAAATATCGCAAACTTATTTTGCAACATTAATTATTATTTTCGAATTTCGAATTTCTTATAAATCTCATAAATTTATAGAATATCATTTTCCAAGAAAAATCGAATTTTTAAAAAAGCAATTTTATGAAATTTATTACATAGTAAAATATCGGTATTTTTTTAAAGCATGAAATAAACATTAATAACATAATTTTACAATTTTTTTAATCTCATTTAATCTCAGTTATAATACCTATAAACAATGTGTTTCATTATTTTATGAGAATTAAACTTTTATCTGTTTATCAAAGGAATCTTTCAACGATTTCCCCCCAAAAAAAAACATTATCGGAAATCTTATTGAGTTATAAACAGACGACCTCCCTGTTGATTGTCATAATTGATGGTTCTATCAATAAATCAAACGATTTACGATTCTTTCCTTTTACTACTTGTATCTATGTATGTATAAAATTGTTATAGAGTTTCAAATATGTTTAACAGACTATATCCTATGATTGAAATGACTGTATATCGTGATTGTCTGCTAATAGATATGGTGGTGGGAATGCCAAGTATTCTAGGAAACCCCATAAGTACAAATATTTTATCAAGAAAATATTAGTATTTCAAGTAATATATAAGTACGTAAAAATGAAAGATTTCGCGGTTTTATTTATATAGAAACAGTAGTGCCTCTATCGTCAAATACCCATTCCCTCGTACAATCTCTATCAAGTGGTGTTTGTTTTGATAAGATAAATGGCCTGTTAATGATTTCATTTACCCCCCAAAAATTATATTGACTTAAAGCAAATAAACATTTTGCTCATATAACATAATTATAATACATTAGATATTCGATAAATCCAAGAAATCGGAATTTATTATTTAAAACATAAAGTAACTGATGCCCTATGGTAGAAATGGGACAGAAAAACTGGCAAAACTAACATTATTTCATAATCTTGTTTCCTCTTTTCAAAATTTATTTTAATTTGCAGGCAACCCAGACCCTGATAGAATATGTTCAATCTGCAAATTTTATTCAAATCGGTGTATTAGTTTTTAAAGTACATAAAAATTGTATATGAAGAGGGTTATTTTCTCCTCAGATTATTTATTTCTCCGCTATCCTTAAACCGATTTGATTGAAATTTAGCATGGTGTCGTGTATTTGTGTAGTTAACTTATTTAATTAATTTAAACAAAATTGGTTCAAAAATTTTCGAATTAAATCCTAAAAATCATAAACAAAAAAATGACAAAACTTGATGATCACCTTGGTTTTTCCATTATAACTTTGCTCCCCCTGGATAAATTTTGCTGAAATGCAATACCAAACCAAGTGAAGGAATAAGCTACTCACATTGTAAACTTCATCAAAATCGGATAACACGTTTTTGAGTTGACGGTAGTACATACCATAGGGCATAAAAATATAGCTTATAACGAAAATTGTAATTCTGCACTAACTTTTTCGGAAGAGAAACCGCTTTTAAAAAAAAAGCTCCTGCAAGAAAAAGAAATTACAATATTAATATAATACAAAATTATTGAATTAAAACGGGTTTTTTGTTTGATGTCAATCAACGATGGCGTTTCCTTCTTCCACTTACGCTTAACGTGTCCGAATAAAGAAAAACATTCAGTAAAAGGATTAATACCCGGATGGAACCAGATAAAAGATCTCCGTTACTATTTTTCCACTGGTCGTCTACTGCGAGACAAGCGAAAAATGATAAAAGGCATGACGTGTCGAAAACTATAAAATAAAGGATAAGAAAAAAATAACCAAAAAAAAACTTCATTCTTTCTGGATACAACCAGGCCCGTGAAACTACTCGTTTTTCTCAAGTTTTGGTTCTCAGTTGAAGCAGAATCGAATCAGAGCGAATCGGAACCGAATTTGACTGAACCGGAACCGAGTCGAACCCAACGGGAACTGCGCCGGAACCGAATCAAAACCGAAACGGGTCGAACGTTATTTCATATTCAATCCAATTTAATAATATTGTCAGAAAAATTATATATTCTATTTATTTCATTTACTATATTTCCCATAGCATATGGTATATTTTCGCTATATTTAAATGCTTTATTTTAAACGTTTCTAAATACGATAATATTTTTGTTTCAAATTGTCAATATTTTATTACTTACTCTCGGTTGTTTTATACAAATAAATATTTTCATATAAATTCCTCTTTTTGAAGGAATTTCCAGTAAAATTTATTGCCAGGAATTTATACTATTTTCGTTTTATTTTATTTGATTTCATCTCTTTTTAAATATATGTTTATGATAATTAGGATGTATATTTGTTAAGATAATATTAATTAGAGGTTTTATGTTGCATAGCTAATTCAATATATGGGATAAATACCACATTAAAATTATTATATTTAAAAATTTATAATGAGAATGATTTTTCTTTAATTGGACGTAATAGGTTCGTGTATGTTACGTAGTTGAAAAGAGCTCAGACTTTAGAATTTTGCATTGTGAAGCTGTCCCAGGTAGAATTTATGATCGCTAGCAGGCTTTTGCCAGTTAGTGGCAATACGTGAATAAGTAGCTGGCACATAGCGCTTACTGATAAAGTTACTTGGGATTGTTTATAACGTATTATCTAACTACTAAAATATAAACACTTTTTAGTTAGTAGTATAGTAAATAAAATATTAGTTTATTTAAATACTTCGGTTATTACCATTACTTTTAAAAATACTTATTTCTTTAGGAAAAAAAATAATATCTTCTTCGCTTTTGTGGAAGACTGTCTCTAAAAAGGGCAGAATCTTTGTCGTTTAGTGCAATAAATAAATATTATTAGAACCTCTTAGAAAATATTAACTCTGAAGCAAGGAAAGAAAATGTTAAGTTTTAGGAAATTAACATGTTCAGTATTATGTGTCAAACCTGTTTTTTAGGATTTGTCTGTTAATTCTATTAAAATCATTGAAAGTTTTATAAATATGAAAATTTTTTACAATTATAAACTCGAAAATTTTAACTTTATTTACTTGCCACTTGGTAGGGTCGCGTAAATTAGAGTATAGAAGATCATAATAGCAAAATGCATCCTTCCTTTTTTTACGAGTACGTCGAGATTACACCTTATTGTTTGGAAGCACCTTGTATTATTCCGGAAGTCAAGTTTAATCGAGTAAGATTAACCAAATTCAATATTTTGATCTTAAAAAAATATATATATTTTAGCACATAATTTAAATAAATACACTCTGTAAGATTTTTTTATTACCAATTTGTATATTATCCTTTTACGCACTTGAAAATCAAATTCGTTAGATCTGAATCCTGTTTCAAATGATCCTGTTTATGTTATTTGGATATCAAAATATTTATTTTTATTTCACAATTTCGTTTTTTATATATGTACTTTTATCATAACGCTATATTTTCTCTTCTGCTTTTCTTTCTTCTTTTTTTACAACCACAAATCCCATTTTGAAATTTCCAACAAAAATTTTCCATTTTCCCTTTTTATTGAAATCATATCTGATTGCATATCTATAAAAATATTTTAATATTACGGTTAAACAAAACTTATTGTACCAGAAATAAATTCAATTGAAAATCAACCCGAAAATATTTAACTGGGTTTTATTACCCAAGTAAAACCTTCCAGAATCCAGAAGAAAATTAAATCAAAGGAAATAAGTTTTTAAGAATTAAATAAAATGAATATTATTATTTTAGTTTGATACGATATAATAGTTTTGTATAGATATGTATGAGAGCTTTTGTCTTAGAGAGATTCATTAAAACCTTGCGTTTTAGTTTTAGTTCATATTAAACCTAAAAGTAGTTTTCTTTTCACGAAAATTTTATCGTTTGCGTGATTTAAATAATTATAGTAGAAAACCGACCTAATGATTTAATGCTTCAAGAGCCTGGAAAATATAAATTGAATGCTTTAAGAAAATGTCCCTTATGAAAATCATAAAAGGGAAATCTTTTTTTTCCTCCCCAAAGGTCAGTGGTTTTAATCGTCACAACAGGAACACGTATAAGGGATTTTCTTTTGAAGGATAAAAGAATTTTTTTTAGCTTTTCACAAGGCGTTTTCTCTTCAAATTTAATTAAAGTTTACTTATCAGGTTGAACCCATCAGAATGCCTTTACTTGTTCAATAGATCTTTCCTTCATTTCATTTTTTGTCAAAGTTATTTCAAAAATCTGGAATTTTTGCCATCGAAAAAGGAAAAAAAAACGTAATATTGGTACTTTACATATAAATATACAATAGCGATATTCTGGATAAGATTTTTTTTTATGCATTCTTGGCTGTGGCAAATTTAGAAGATTTGATTACAGACGCTTTTCACGTTTCCTTTTAGATTTTTAAGGATTTCTTTTTTTTGTTTGCTTAAAGTTCTTAAAGGCTTAGTTTTTGAGGTTTTACCTCGCATTTATATCCCATTTAAGTATTCTTATTTAAATTTTTTGAAAGGAGATTAGCGGTAGATTAAATTTTCCATGAACGCAGATGAAATTTTTAATAGAAATACGAGTAATCTTCTGTTTTATAAATTTTTTGTAAAAAAAATTTTTTTCTGGTTGCTTATTTCAATTTTACTAATGAATTGCTTCTATGGAAATGAAAGGTAGAAAAGAGTTTTCATTCGAGTTTAATCTAAAAGTTTCCAAATGGAGAAATAAACGTTGTGCAGCTTCCATCTTCTAAAATGTTTGTACTTTCAAAAAGCGAAATAAAATACATACATCAACGAAATGAATCGCTAATTTTATAAGACAATTATAAAAAATCTAATTAATTAGTTTCACTTTAAAATATTTACTTTTTTTCACATTTTATTCAAAATATTATAACTTTTCCTTTCGTTCGAATAGAAATTCATAACGAAAGTCTCCAAAATTTTTTTATATTACTATATTTTGTCGTCTAAAGGTCTGGCCTCCAAGAATAACTTTCGGTTTATTTGAAATGATCTTATTTACATAATTGAATAAAAATACTTCTATTTCTTAAGTTTCCTTCCAAGTGATAAATTTATCAAGTAATTGACTAATTTTGATAGAATTTCGTATTCAAATTTTACACATTCAAAAATTGTATTTTCTTCCCTTATTTAAATCTAACGAAATTTTGTTAATTACTTTATTTGTAAAAAAAATTGTATTTAAAGTTTTTTTTTTTCTTAAAGAAAACAAGAAAGGAACTTTTTCTAGGAAAAGTTTCATCATCCAACACTTATCCATTATCCTTTTGAGTTTAATTTAAGCTTTTTTTGTGAAGAAAACTGCAATAGAATTTGACAACTATTCTCTTTTTTTCGAAATTATTTTCTTACAATTTCGAATTTCGAAATTTGAGCTTTTTTAATGACATCTGATTTTTCTCTCATTAAAGCATTTATAAATTTCAAATAAAGCTTGCTAGTTTTAAACTGATTTTATTTATGATTTATAATTTGTCGAAGAGCTTTTAACCCAACCACCCACTTTTTATTTTGCCGCTTTTTATGAGAAATTTGCACATGCTTTTTTTTAAGAGCAATCTTTTAAATACAAAAATATTTAGTTTTTTAAAAAAAAAACTATTTTTAATAAAAGCTTTTTCGTATTTTTTTAAGAAGATTTTTTTTTTGATTTCTTTTTTTTATTGTTCATTTCATATTTTTTAGGGATCTTGTCTTTGACAGAACTTGAATTGAAATTCGACAAACAAACGGTCGTAAATAAAGCTATCAAAAACTTTTTAAGCTTAATCATATCTGATTTTCTTTTCTCTTTAATTTTGATATAATTCTCTTTTTTTAATGCCCCTATTTTTGGTAATCTCTTTCGGAAATTTTAAGCTTTTTCATTATACGTTTTGCTACCTGACTTATTGCAAGCTTATAAACAAATCTCTGGTCCTATGGTAATCTTAACAGAAAGTGCTTTTTTTCGTAATACCATTTTATTAATAAGACTATATTTAACGTCTCTTGTGTTCGTTTTTTCTCCTGAAAAAAAGCTCTGATATTATAATGTTTCTTCTTATTTTGTTTATTGTACTTTTTATTGGTATATGTGCGACATCGCAGTTAAACATCAAAATGGCGTCGCGATATATTTCAAGTATTTTTTGAATGGCTTTAAGTAAAAAAAAAAGCCAAACTTAACTTAAATTTAATACAAAATCTTCATCAAAAAAAAACTTTCAAATTAAGAAACTGTTTTTCTGAAAAGCAATAAAAGATATATAAATTTTTGTAAATCACAAAAATAAAAGAATCTTGTGTAATTACTTTGTAATTAGGCCATTCACTGTTCGAATAAATATTTGTTATTATTATGTTAAGATAATTTGTCTCTCATTTATTACGGGGCCGGTCATTAAGAAAAACCGAACGAAAATTTGATTCTGTCAAATAGAAAAGCCACAGGAAAAGCGAAGAAAAAAAACAGAAAAAAGAAACGACGCTTTAGAAAATTTATGCATTGTATTATATTTGCCGAAATTTGGAGCTTTTTAATTTGTTGTTTTTTTTTTCTTCTTGTTTCTTTTTACCTTGTGTAAGAAAAAAATGCTGTACGAAAGCGGTTTTAAATGAATTTGATAACAAAAAATTGTTTTTTAGTATTTTTGGTGATTTCTTTTCGTTTGTAAGACTTTCAAGAGAAGTGTCAACATGAATATTTCTTTAAATTTTTATTTTTTTTAAAGAGAAATTCTTGTTTTATTAATTAAAACTGATAAATAATAATTATTAAAATAATATGTGAAGTCAAGTGGATAGTATTAGGAATTTTAATTGAAATAAAAAGTGTTGAATTTGTAAAATTTTCGTTATTATTGAAAAGAAAATTAATTAAAAAAGTGTATAAAAGAAATAAGAAATAATTTAATTTTTTTCTTTTCTTATCAAATTTTTTTTTTTTTTCATTTCAAAGCTTTCAATTTTATTAAAGTCAGTTCTTTTTTCGAAATAATAATCAATGTTATACATAATGTCTAAACTAAATAAATGTCATTTAATTTATTATAGTTAATATAATAAATAATAGAAGGCAAGTAAATTAAAATGAATATAATAGTCTGGGGCTTCAATACGTACATTGTATTTTTCTTCTACAAAAGCTAGTATGACGAAGTTTGGTACTTTTTTTTTCTTTTTTTTTTTTGATATTTTGTTGTACACAATAAAATAACATAAAAGCCAATCTCTTGAAGAATAAATTGCCTTTTTTCCATTGCTCTTCATAATAGCTAGATCATAAGTACACACCAATACACGTTTATATATTTATTATATATATCCAATCATGGAATATCAAGATTCTAAAAATCAATCAATTCTCAGATTTTCTTATCAAACAAGTGGAGTTTATAGAATAGAAGGAAAAAAGAAAAACAAGTGTTTTCTATCTCTTTGAACTTTATTTCTAATCAGTTCACCCACCTGTGTTAACCCAATTTCGAATTTAATTCATAATTAGGACGATGCACCTAGAATTTAGATTCTCTAACATATTCCTGAAATTCTGTTTTGTTATTATTGGCTAAGCTCGTACAATTTTCGAGACCTATACTAAGTCTATAGGTATATGTATATTTAGAAAATGAAAAACAAATTTCCTTAATAATTTTCGCATGCAATTTATTATCATCATGAAAATATCACAGAAACTAAATGATTTGATTTCAAACGCAAGGAAACTTTTAATATTAGTTTGTTTGGATGAATATAGTTTGTTTTTTTTGTGTTGGAAGAGACCCAACGAAGGCAATTAGCCTAGTTTTAAATCTTCTCATTAAGTTTTCTGATTGTTTGCTGCTTTTTTTTTTCTTTTTTTATTCTTGTTGTTTTCTATTTAATAGTTTCAATTGCACTCAACAAATAAATAACTAAAAACAAAAAAATGACGATAACACAAGCAAAAAGACATAATAATATTCATAATAAAAAAAATGATTATAATAATATTTTATAATCATCCAATTAAGAAACAAAATGGAAAATCTCATTTTTGAAGTTAGATTTGATTGAAAGAGTTAAAACTTTCTTGAAATAAATTTACACTTTGCCCACTCAATCCATCCTCATATCATTTTCATTGAAGCTCATAATGAACTTCAAATGACTCTTCCAACGACTCCCTCAACGATCCTAATTTCCCGTCTCACCACCGTCACAATTTGATCCCAGACTCATAATCCCTGGAAACTCCTAGATACCGAGTTTAATTCATCGCTCGAATCGGTTGGACGTTACCCAAAAGAAATTTGAGCATATCTTTTTATATTATAGAGAAGCTAATAAAGTCAATTTTGAATAAATTTTCCATATTTTGCTCCAAATTGGGGATAATCTAGAACCTTCATACATTTATGTATGTATTCTAAAAAATTTACCAAAATAAAAGACAATACTTTATAGTCCAGTCCAATTTTGATCTATTGTTGGATTGATTTGAGTTAACATAACTTTAACAAATCGTGTTTGTAACTAACATATAAGCGCAATTTGAAATCAATTGGTTTACTTACAATATTTGCAATTACTTAACCAAACTTTAGAGACATGCTAATTTTTATTGTTTGGTGACGGACAGAAACCCTGCAAGCCCTAGTACCTTAAGACCCGTACGAATTTAATGACAAAACTAATATACCCTATCCGATATAGCAGTGCTCCGCAACCAGTGTGCCGGGGACGATATTAGGTGTGTCGTGGTTGATTTTTTATTTTTCGATGGGAAAAGTAAACAAATATCCCAGCTTCTATATCCTACAAATTCGATAGGAATTTGTGGAATTGAGGACTGACGGATCTCTGAAACTGAAATTTAACGAAGTTGCGTATGGTATTTTTTTTAGATTTCAGTAAAGGAGGAATATTTGCAGATTTCTGACCAGGCTATTTCTCCCATTTTCTACAACATTTCTAAGTTTCTAAGTTTTTCAACTCTAGTTGAATATAATTAAAAATGATAAGTCATCATGCCTATATGTATATTTTCTATTATGGTGTACCTCAGATTTTCCGAAAAAAATTAGTGTGCCGTGTGTGAATAAAGGTTGCGGAGCACTGCGATACAGTACGATTGATTCTAATTTGTTCATCAATATCACATATGTATTCTGGACACTTGAATAGTACTAATTGGAACTGGACTTTATCATACCTCATTATTTTCGATTTCATAATTCGAAAAATCTAAGTTGCAAATTGTTCTAAATTGAGATTCTTAAATTTGCATACAACAAATATCTATGAATATCATTTTCCATTCAAATCTTCACAATATTTGAAAATCTCATTTCATTTCAATACTAGACGAGTTTTCTGTTGTTTTTATATAAAAAAAACAGAACCAGCGAAAACAATCACGTTTATTGTAAAACAACAATAATTATAGCAATTGAATATTTCATTTGTTATTGGAAGAATTTTACAACACAATGTTTGGATTTCGTATCAATTCCCAAAACTGTTTTATTTATTTTTTTCCAATTTTCTAATTGGAATCGATTGTAAAATCATATATTTTATTTGGATTTGCATTTAGAAAGAAGGGGAATACAATTTCTACAACTCTTTTACAACAGAATTTTAATAGCAAAACAAGGAAAACACAATTCTTGCTAAATTTTCGATTTTCTCGTCAATTGATTTCAATAAAATTTTTATGGTTTATTATCCTTTGGAAAATGTTACATGAAAAATGTAAATTTTCAAATAAAAACCAATTTTTTTTCAATAGTATTTCTTCCATTAAAATTTTCACGAATATTAGTTAGGTTGTTTTTATTGTTAATTTTGTAGTACTGTTATGATGCAAAGGATTATATCAAAAGTTCCCAACCAATCTCTCCCAATTTTTGATGATTGACCAAACTCGTAATTGATCTAATGTTAGCAGAGATGCAAACCAAGACTTTTTTACAGTTGGTTCGGTTTTGGTTTAAGCATAAACCTTCTTTTTGGTTTTTGGTTTGGTTTTAGTTTCTAAATATTTCAAAATTTGGTTTTGGTTTGATTCTGGTTTAAAGACTGCATAATTTTTGGTTCTGGTTTTGGTTTGGTTTTGGTTTGGTTTTGGTTTTGATTCAGAACAAATATGTCTTTTTTCTTAGTTGTTGTGACAGAAACGAAGGAAGCCAATGTAGATTTGCTTGACAAAATTTTTTTAACTGTTTTATTTGTTGAATTATGTCGTAGGATTCGGAGTGCTTTTTTTGAGATGCCGCATTAAATTTTCTGGGTGACTATTTGTCATAACAATATTGCATTCATTGCACTTACTGCTATTTGTTATTGAATCACAAACAAATTTTTTAAAAATCGGGTATTTTCTATATTTTTTTTCTTTTGGGCAATACTAAAAAAATTATAAAACTCACAAATATACAGACTTGCTTACATTTGTCATTTAGATGTGAATTTTATATCTTTTAATTTTAAGTATATTCTTCCTTCTTGTGTTTGTTTCTGTTTTTATTTTAATTATGATTTCACTAAATAAAAAACTATGTCGTGTTTGATTACTCGTTAAAAACAAAATTGAAAACTGGCAAACTGTTGAATGTTGATTAACCATCGTTTTTATAAGAAAATGTAGTAGACTTTTTCAGTTTTTTTAAAAGTAAAATGTAAATTTTAGGACAAATTTTTTCTGTTGAACCGAACCATAAACCAATAGAAAAACTTCGGTTTATGGTTCGGTTCAAGTATTAATTTTAAAACTGGTTTGGTTTTGGTCTGGTTCGACCGAATCATTTTAAAAGTGGTTTGGTTTTGGTTTTGGTTTTGATTCAGAAAATTTCGATGGTTCAGTGGTTTTGGTTCGGTTCAAAGTGGTTCAAAGAAACCGGTTTGCATCACTGAATGTTAGCACGTAAAAAACCCAACATTTTTACGATTCATCATTTCTGAACGCGTCTGTTTGATGGCTTGCAACACTCGCTTTCAATGTGTTAGTACTCTTAGTAATCTTTAATGTCATTAAACGCCAATAAGATTCGATCAATGCCGTTACTTTGTCGTCATCAGTCATCAATTACATACTACCCGAATAGCTGTGGGAAGTCTTTTTTTTTTAAAGAACTATATTTTGAAAAGGTCTTAATTAATAATGTATGTGCCGAATTAACAGAGACCCAACTCATGGTAAAACTGTAGTTATATTCCTCACGAAACTACTTTTCAAAAAAACAACGGAAACGCTAAAACGGACGTCACATCTTACGACCAACTGTTGAAAGTTATTTGTGCGTTGACTGGCCGGCCTATGAAATCGGTGCAATAGTCGTATGTTGTGTAGCGAGTTTAAGTCAAAAACTATTGGGTTGTTTATACAGTGCTAGTAACTGTCCTTGCGAGTAGATAGTAACTGTCCAGCCAAGTGACATGGAAGTTGCTGCCTGCACTCCACTGTTTACGCGTTGTTTACACGGTGACTGTAGCTGTTCTTGTGAGTAGACAGTAATCGACTTTTTATACTAGCCTTCAAATTGACAGTTTCTATCATGACACCGAGAGAAGAACAGAAAATGGTGCCTTCAGCATCATTTTCTTTATATAATTGCACAAATTTTACATTGTCTTGGGTGGACCAACTTCCAGACTATATGAAACACCGATTTGAACACTGGCTTGGCAATCACTGGCTTGTAGTTCACACAGTACAGTTGCGAGCGAGCTACTGTGGTGTGATGTGGTGGGAGAAGGTGAGTGGACCGTGAAAACAAAAAATGTTGTAGTACTGTCTACGCCAACTCGCACGCTACCTTGCAGTCTGTAAACCACCTATAACATTGAACTTTAAAGACATTATTCATCAGCCTGATTTTTGTTTACGCTATTGTTCCTCCTTAAAACTTTCTCGTGAATCAGTTTCTTTTTTCATATCAATCATATTTATTTTGAAGTAGTAGTAGAAACTATTTCATTAATTTCTTTTGTTTCAAATAAGAAAGATAGATCATTTTCACGAAATACTGTTCTTAGGAAATTATAATAGAACTAAAGTGGTTATCATGATTTTATCTTTGCTGGCTTTTTTGGAAATGTTGATCATATATAACATTACACTTAAAGAAAAAACGTTTGACCTATTTTCTATCATAATGCTTTTTAATATAATTACATTTTTCTTCTTTTATCCAAAAAAAAAAAAAAAAGAAAGAACAACATAATTTCTAAAAGCACAAATTTTTAATTAAATTTTCCTAATAATGGATATATATGTATATTAACAAAGCGTTTTAAAATACAATTAAGTATTTATTAACTAAAAAATAAAAATTAATGCAGTCTTTTGATAAGAAATATAATTTCGAAAATTAATCTATTTTTATCATAAAATAAATTCAATTCATGATCAAATTAAAATATCATCATTCTCAAGATTCCATCTATCTTTATATCCTGAACACTATCTAGAAAATTTCTAATACAAAAACTTTTTAGGCATCTTCAAAATGATTTTAAAATCAATAATAAAACTTAATTTATTCGAATTTCAAATTTATGTTTACGTTTTCTCACATAGTGTTTTATTAATTGACATTCAATTTACGTAAAATTTAGAAAAAAAAGGCGAGCTATTTTTACGCTATTTCCAGTACTAAGTATTATATTATATACAAAAAAAATGAAAGAGAAACTCATTTAGATTCAACACAAAAAATATTACTATCTATAAATAAAAATCCATAAGAATTCCAATAAAATATCTCTTCTCAACATTATATTATTGTTTATGTTGGTTTGAAATCATTCTCTGTTTT
This sequence comes from Xylophagus ater, assembly GCA_963422695.1. Lineage (NCBI taxonomy): Eukaryota > Metazoa > Arthropoda > Insecta > Diptera > Xylophagidae > Xylophagus > Xylophagus ater. The sequence continues at coordinate 10,427,353 of OY730478.1, forward strand.
TATAGCTATGAACAATTAACTTTAGTGATCCTTTGAATTATAATAGAAACCCCAAAACCTTTTAACAAACAATATTTGAGAAGAAAAAAACAAAAAATAACTGATACCACAAAGAATTCTCAAGTGTCCCTTCTTTACATCGTTTATCCTTATTAATTTTGCACACAGAACATTTTTATGTAGCATAAGCCGCCCTTGATTGGGAGATGCCCTAAAGTCAAGTGGAAATTCTTTTGACTTTTGGTTAAAACTTTAAAATATGTGAAAATGGTTTTATCCATTAAAAAATAAAAAACAAAAAATATATAATGGAGAAAATAATTCATTCAGTTTTTTCTCTTCTTAAATTATAAAGAAAAGCTTTTGGGAAATGGATATTATTTTTTTTTTTTTTCAAATTTCCCGCCTAAAACTTTTTTTTGTATTAAATCGATACCCCATTATTAATTTAAAACGCTGTCACTGCGTACTTATTTTGTAAGTGTTTTTTTTTTTGTTTTTTTTGGGGAATGTCAAAATAACTACTTTTTTTTGGCCCCAATAAGGTAATAACTTCCAAATTTTTGGTTATTCGAAATCTTGTTTTTTTTTTTGGTTTTTTGTTTAGTTTCAAACTCGATAAAAGTATGACGAAAATTTTACAAAATAAAATTCGACAGCGGTCCATATAAAAAGTGTGTGTGTGCGTCCAAAAAAAAAAAAAATATTTAAGAAAAATTGAAAATTAATTAAATTTAAAAATATATTAAAAAAACAAAAAAATAATAAAAGTATTTATTTAAATAAAATATAATTAAAAAGTGAACGAGAAAAATAAAAGAAATGTAAATTAAAAATAGTGTTAAATGGGTGTGATATGATTGCAACGTTTTTTCTTGTCTTCGCATTTTTACGTTCGTTACGTTGGACAAGACGATCGTATCCACATGTTGAGGATCAACAATTACAAGAACAAGAGGAACAACATCAACAACAACAACAACTACAATTAGAACAAGAACAATTATTATTTTTATCAATACAAGATCGACAAGATCAACAACAATTGCAGGAACAAGAAATTCAATATTATCAAAGTGATAAAATTCGATGCAGTACAACAACTGTGGCGACATCAAGTAATATCATTTCGTCAACGACAACAACGTCATCGACAACAACAACAACCACTTCAGGTCAAACCTCAACACGTGTTAAACGATCATCATTTGGTCAAAGTTCAATATTATCACGTAGTGATTCGTCAGCAACAACAACATCATCATCGGGCGGTTGTGGTAGCGGTACATTTACGGGGGGTAAAAGACGTTCAACAGCATCATCATCGATATGCTCCGATGTGCTACCAATTGATAGCCGACGTAGTTCTGCTGAAGGTGGTCGATCAATTGCACAGCAACGTAGATCAAGCGGACGTATAAGAAGATATGCTACACGTATGACAATCGCCGGGGCACGTAGACGAACAACTGGCAGGTATTATATTTAAATGTTTTTTTTTTTTAATCTCTCATTTTGTGTATAATTTCGTCAAAAATCCACCTACGTCGGTCGAATATGTTCTCATCATTTGATTTTTGGCAAGAAAATCATAAAAACCCCTGATCTAGTTTAGTGGTTTCATTCGAGTGTGTATACAAAATAAAACAAAATAAAATTAATTAATATCATATTTTTTTTCTAATTATAAATTTGAAGTGAAATACTTAAAGTTTTCAAACTAGTAAATTTCGTCAAATCTCATTAAAATATAAGTGTTTAAACTATCAAGAAAAAAGCAAACCAAACGCTTAAAATCAATATTGGTAATTAATAATTGGGAATAAAAAAAAATACTGAAAGTGGTCAGTCAAATGTGTCACAAGATCTTCAATTCCATTTTTAGAAATTTAATGAACCGTAATAAAATCTATACAAAGCTCTTCCCACTATAAGTTTTGGACTTTTGGACGTCATAAAGTTGGCATTAAAAATTATTACTTGATTAGGATCGACATAACTTGTGATCATTTTGTCATAATTTTTCAGGATATAAATTTATTACATTTTAATTTGATTAAACACGAAATTATTTGAGTACATATAATTTGTGTTAAATTGATTCTAAATGAGTTGTAATTTTTATCATTTTGATATCATAATACTTGTATGTAAAAAAAATTCAAAGATAACATAATTTTTTGCTTAGTAATAAAATTTAGAAAATTCTAGATTGCAATTTTTTGATGTAATTTTCTTTTTACAAATTTCAAATAATATATTTTTAAAAGCAAAAAAAAATGCCTAACGGAAAAGCTAACATATCTTTTTGAATTTGAATTACATGCCTTCTAATTAAAGCCGGCTCCATGCTGGCAGTATTCCTTCACGAATATACAAATGTATATGCAAATGTTCCGTATTCATGTACGAATATTGTTCATCCTAAAGGCGAAAGTCAAATTGTCAATGCAAGTATTGAGTTGGCTTTTGAACAAATCTCTTTTACCATTTCACACAAATATTGCCATCAAAAACGTATGATCACTTAATTAGGGATGAATAATAACTTAAAATACCAGAGAAATACTAATAATCCTTCAAAAAGTCTTATAAATAACTTTTTTCTATATATTATTGTACCTCGTTTCCAATGTACTATACTTGATTCTATTTGACAAAAGCCAAGACGTTTCCTAATCATCCAATCTAGATTTTCGTCACGGCTGTAAGATTTGTGAATGAAAATGTGTAAACTAGAGATATTAATTGGTATTATTTTATAAAACCTGAGCCGTTTAAGGGTGTTCTGCTGGACAGATAATCCTCAATTATGATACTAAAATAGTTCAACAAAAATACGATTTAATTAAAAACTAATCATGATAATTAAAGCCATTGTATTCAAGTACTTTTGGTTATTATACGTTAATCAGTTCTTAAACGTAGTCTAAAATTATATTTTTTCGATTTTAATAGAATAAAAAGTCTTTCGATTGTATTACGGACGAAAATAATAAAAATACAGTACCTATAAATATTGACAAATCAATTTATTATCATTTTTTGTTCTCATTGATTTCATTTAATCAATTTAGTATTAAATTACAATCATAATTAATATATCGTTGTCAACTTTAACATAAATCCTTAAAGAAAAATGATTGATTATATTAAAATTATGACTATGTATAGTTTTTATTATCGGAAAAGCTCTTAAAATAATTGAAAAATTATATCAAAAATTTTCTTCATCATAAAAATTCTTCTATAATAAAAACGTGTATTTAATAATTTCATAAATTAAGATTTAAACATCATTTATTGAACCTTTTCACACGATTAAAACTTGGGGAAGTGTGATAATTTAGTTTTCAAAACATGAAAATTCGGTGAACCTATAAAGTTTAATATACAACGATTATATATGTGAAAAAGGTGTATCCAAAGTTTTAAATAAACATGATCATCATTAAAATCATAAACATGTTCAAAATATATATGAAAACTATTAAGACATTATTAAAATGTTCAATTAAAATTTAGGCCCGACTATAATATTCATGTAGGTACTAAAAACTGGTGTACCTACTTTAAATGTAATTTGAGATGAAATTTTTAATCAAAACTCCAAAAAAAAAAAAAAATGTAACAAGCGCAAATAATTTATTTACTTTTTTGGGTAATTTTCGTTTGGAAGATATTTTATTTACCAAAGAAAAATTGTTTTTTGAAGGATATTTTGTTTGTTTATTTATTTTTCTGTTCTTTTTTTGGACTAGATTAAAACTTTTGATATTATATTAGAGTCATGCAAAGAAAATTGTTTGACCAAACAGCAATCAAATTGTCATTCAGTTTGTAAATAATTTTTTTAGTCAGAGCTACTATACTTTCATATATATGTATATTCCCATGAAAATGACTTAGTTCTTATATTTTATATTATATTTGATTTTTTCCAAAAATTATCCAACAACGGACTTCGTCTCTATCGTAAAATAAAAACATATATATGCGGAAATGGTAAAATCGGTTTATATAGCGTTATATAGTGAAAATTTGATTCGTAATTTGGCAAAATTTATAGTCAAAAGTGGAATTAGCTGTAGGGAAAAAGAACAATCATAGCTAATAATATTTAATTTATGTTAAATGATTTTATTCGAATTTAAGATTACCTAGGCCCTGATAATGTAAATGTATTTTAAAAATTTCATTCAAATTGGTAAAGTCGCTTTTAAATTTATTACGAAAACTAAAAAAAAATAAAAACAACAAAACTTTATGGCCAGGCCAATTTTCCTGTATAACAATTAACTACTATATATCTTTCTCCATTGATTTATTTATACAACTGTATTTATATAACAAACGTATATAATAAATTTTATTAATCACACGACTCCATTGGATTTATTTCAAGACATAATTTCAGTCGGACTGAAAAAAAGTCTAATTTGGACTTTTTTGTCAGTCCGACTGAAATTATGTCTTGAAATAAGTCCAATGGAGTCGTGCGGTAAGATAGTTGTAGAACTTTCTAGCTTTCCCAATTAAACGTCAAAAAAACGTCAAAACTTCATGGCTATGTTTTTCCCTTTTTTTAAATCCTTCTTTCTGATTTGGGGCGAAAAAAATGCGACTTATTTTTTTTATATCCGTAAAACATCACTGCAACCTGGAAAACCCTTAAGAAGCGAAGAACCTAAAACGTTATGATGGATTGAGCCCGCAACATTATTGAAACGTATATTATGTAAAGTTGCAATGAAACTAAAAAAGAGCGTGACGGACACTAATTTTGAAATGTTGTATTTTAAGGATTCGGAAACTTTAAATTAAATCTTACCATACAACTTAACATAATCGTTTAAATAGAAACGTTTCTTTCCAACCAAGAAATAGTATTGCAACGTTTAAGTATTGAACTGGTTAATTCATAACGGTTTTTGTAATTGTAAAATGTTTCTAATAAACTTTTCACTCACTTAAATATTTCATTTCTTAAGATTTCATTTGCAACTTCGGTGTGTTCTGTAATGATTTTTTTCAATTCCTTACAAATTTATGGACAAAACTAATATACCCTATTGATATACTCTACCATAGGGTATAAAAATCAGTAACATTTTGAACATTATGTGTAATATTCTGTTATCTTTTGTTGGTCCCAAAAGAATACCAATATTTACTTTAGAGGAAATTAAAGGTGAGCCACCACGCAATAATTGATTTTCTTCAAAATCATTAAATATACTGAATGGATTTTTATAACTCGAAAATATTAGAAGTGATTTTTAGTCAGACCCAAAAAAATAAGTTATTTAAATCGATGATAAAATATAAATTTTTCCCGAAAAAGTTTTTTTTTTGGAAAAAATTAACCAAATTTTTGTAATATAGAAAAATCACTTTTATTATGTTTCAGAATTAAAAACCGTGTAAATCATTATTTTTTAGTATTTTAGGGAAATTTCGTTGCACACACACACATATGCTTGCGTGATATCCAAATAAATGAAAATTTTGAAATATTAAATAAATGTTGTAGAAATCTAAAGCAAATGAGTAAATATTATGAAAGCCATAATAAAGTATAAACATTAAATAAAAGAAAACAAAAAATGTTTTTAATTAAAATTATATTTTAATGGATTTTTATATACATTTTATACATTTATGGAATGTTTGAAATTTTAAACTTATTCACCAGAAGTACAGAGTGCGACAGAGAATCGTTCCATAATTCATTAAAATCCTTGTTTTAAGAAAGTATAAATAAATTATTCTTTAGTGCATATAAATAATATGCGTAATGTATAGTCTCGTTCTAAAGGTAGGAAATTCTTGACTTCATATTACTCGACGCAATTTTTTCAATATCATTTTATTGTTAGAATAACTGATAGTATTCTATTGAAACAGAACGAAATTTTACTACAGTCTCAATAATTTGTATGGGAAATTTCGTTTTGCCTAAACTTCGTTTTAAATCCATCATATGATGGGCATCGTGGGTCAATGGGTAACTCATTGATCTACGAAGTCTGTGATGACAGATTTGAAGGGAAGAAAAAGAATTTTCTGTATTTCAAATTGTGATTTCAGTCGCAGTTCGTTAAACATTCCGTCCCACGAGGTTTGGTGCGTAACAAATACCAAAAGAAAAAGGAGCGCTAATCCTAAGTACAGGGTCTTTTCTAAACCACTCAAAAAAGAATCCATCCTATACTTCGGTATATTCAGATATCGCAAATTAAACACTACTATTAATGTCAGCAAAGAACCTTAAAAATAAATGATTGTCTAAGTTCTTTGAAATCAAACAGTGGACAATCAATTTGAATATAAATTCACAATTAGTTTCTTCAATGTATTTATATTTATAGCATATATCTATTTTAATTGGTGACAGTTTAATGATGATTTTTGTAAAAGGTTAGAAATTTTTATATATTATTATTTTTTATAATAGACAATTTCTTTACCACACTGTATTATTTTAAGTTTGTAATTACTTAAAGTTTAATTGAACTTCATAATTAATAATATATCTACTTATAATTTTTCTTTCATATAGTTTTGATGTCGAAAATGGCCAAGGTGCACGTTCACCGCTGGAAGGCGGTTCACCTAGCGCTGGACTTGTACTTCAAAATCTTCCACAACGTCGTGAATCTTTTCTATATCGATCTGATTCCGATTTTGAAATGTCACCAAAATCAATGTCAAGAAATTCAAGCATCGCCAGCGAAAGGTAAGTCAAATTTTCTTTTGTGTTTTTTTTTCTTAAGTTTATTAAAAGAATTCTTATTTATTTAAAAAAAAAAAAAACTAAACTAAAATCTGTAACCCATTAAAAACCACATATTTTCTTCTATTTTATTCATCTTAGTCTGTCTATTGTTATATCGAATCTTAAACAAAACAAAACTACTATCACAATAACTATTTCTGTAAATACAAAATATATACTATACTAAAAAATGTTGGCCCGCTAATTATCTTCTCTGAAATTAAAAATACCGTCTATATTTATATCTCTATTTCCTTGTTTTTATTTAATGTTAATTTGCTTGCCTAAATATCGCCAAATGAAAAATTTCAAAACAACAAAAATTTACTATTCTTTTTCATATTTTCTGTCTAAAATTCTTGTTAACACCATTTTTGTCGTAAATATTTTTGGAAATTTCACACAAAAATACCATATTTATACGCAAAACTAAGTTTTTTTTTTTTTTTATTTCATTAAAAATAATAATTAATAAAATTAAAAATTAAAAATCAAAAATCTTTCTATGGAATGTAATTATTGTGAATTATTTTTATTTATTTACATTTTCTTAATTTTTTCTTTGCAATACAAACAAGTCAAAAACATAATCTTGAGTCCGTATTTGAATGTGAAATGCGTTATGTGAAGTTTATGTTGAGTTGTTAATTTGTAAAAAAAAAACCTTAAAAAGCAAGAAATATGACGATAAATAGCATAAAATTTACTAAATACATATTTGTTATGCAATGTTGTTATTGAAATGAATAAACTAATAAAATATGCATTTTAAGAGAATGTGTAAATTTATATGACGCTGTATTATGTCACTTGAACTTTAGACTTAAATTCAAATGCAATAAAAATTTCTTTAAAATAGAATTATTCACAAACACAAGGTGTTTCCCTATCTTCAATTTTCATGAGTTTCGTTAAAAAGTTCACTCACAGCTGTTTAGTAGCAATTGATTTCAAATAACGATGAAGTCAGTATAAAGTTACTAGCTAGCTCTTATTTAACAATTGAATATGTTTTTGAAAATATTCCACGTCTTGAAAGTTGTTTGAGAAAATATTGAAACCGACGAACAACTTAACTCTTTGCGGTCGTATGTCTGCTCTCACCCACCACAGCAAAAAAGTATATTGATCTTATATCGACAACTTCAGAGATACGTAGAATTCGAAATAATATTTTATAAATTGTGTTTAAGTGTAATTAGGCATTTTGGCTTCAGCATGACACCCATGTATAAACTTAATACCACCCCAAAAGGTTAATACATGTGTGTATACCTAGTTTAAGGATATACCTTCGCCCGAATATAGTTAATTTGTTTACATGATCAATCTAAAAATCGTGCATATAAACCTGGATCGGCTTGAATTCGACTTGAGTCGAACCGATCATAAACATTTTTCTGATCAACTTGAAATTTGTATGTAAACGCAGATCGACTTAAAAATTTAAATTGGAGTATGAACAGAAGCGAAACCTAACCTACATACAAGAATGTGTCAATTCGAAGCTGATTTGAAGTCAATTCCAAGTGAATCTTTCAATCAAGCTAAAAAACATGCATAGAGTTTCAAGTCGATCTCAAGACAATTTTGAAGTCACCATCTAAATGAAGTAAGTGTCTTTACAAGGTGTTTTAACTATTCTATACGAATTGCTTTGTGAACTCTTTGGGGTTGTGCTGAAATATTTTTATGAAATATTTGATTTCATTGATTGAAAGTTTAATGAAACTCATAATTCTTAAGTTTCAAATAAAAGAATCTTTACTTTTTAATAGTTTTAATTATGAATTTTTAAATGCAAAGTTTGTTGCAACAAGAGTATTACTTTTTACTGCATGTTCGAATAAATAATAAACATACTCCTGCACATCAATGTTTGTTTTTTACAATGTTCTCACTATTTTGAAAGAACATTTTTCTTAATATTTTCTTCCTGAAAATAGTGACGCAAACTAACTCCTAAAAGTTTAACTCATTATAATTGAAACATTCTGTCAATTTTTATTAGAATCGGATATTTCACAAACAATAAGGATAAATCAAATATCAACAGATCGATTTCTAAACCTTCAAATATGTTCTTGAATAATGATTGCGTTTCAATTTTGAAATACCAGAATTTCGATTGCATCAAAAATATGAAGAATTTCTTGGAAAAATCTAATTCATTTTTAAATAAAAAAAATATGATATGCAAAAATAGATTTTAAAAGCTCTTACCTGAATTAAAAAAAACGAAAAACGAAAAACATTAAATGAAAACAATTCATTTGTAAAGAATTAAAAGCTTTCAATTCCCACTTTTATTCATGTTTTTGCATATTATTTAAAAATTTCCTCTCGAAACTGAAATATGTGAACTTTTTATATATTAATTAAAAATTTTTCACAATATGTATTTTTATTAAGTACAAAAATAAATATTGAAATATATTTTCATTTTGAATTTTAAATAAATAAACTTTATGTTTGTTTTTCAAGTAATTAAAATTATATTTAAAACAAGAATAACAATTACGAAAAAAGTATAAAACACTTCGTAAAAATTAATATTATTTCTAATTAAAATTAAAATCAAATAATATGCATTTTAAATTGGAAATGACGAAGGTGGAAATTAAAATTAGTTTATTATGATACTCTTTCAAAATGCGTTGAATTTAGCATATAAACTCTTATTTCCATGTATTTTAGAACTAGTTTAATTGTAAGCTTAAGGGGCCAAGAAAATAAAATTGAAACTGATCTTAATATTTTTGAACTTTCAAGTTCCAAATTGTAAGAATATAACCTAATAATTTTACATCGGAGTCTGTAGAATTAACAAAGTTACAGAATTCTGAGCAAAACAAGTTCGAGAATCATACTTGAAACTTTAAACGTGGTTTACTCAAAGACAGTGGACATATATGCTTGATAAGCCTATATTTTCAACTAAAAAGTGTCCACCGCCCAGTGCCTCATAAAAAGTCTCATCATCTGCAGTGGCCCACCCATTTTTTTTCTTCGATATTTTTTTAAGTTTTATTTTTTATATTTTAGAAATATTTTCTTAGAAATATAGCATAAATACGAATTTAGGCCTCTTTTTGCAATAGCCTAGATAGATATAGCCCCTTAACAGAAATTCGTTTTTAAAATGAAATAAATTTCAAGAAACTTGTACGTACAGTCTAATTCCTTTAACTACAATTTTTAATTATATCCAAATCTGAATAAGATTAGAGCCTCAAATAGTTCTTAACAGGCTTTAACACTTTGACACAAGTTTATACACAAATTTTTAATTTACTGTGGAATGAAAAGCCAAATACTTATTCTCTTCAAATTGTTCGATATATATACAAAATATTTGTCAATACGTTTAACCACAGGCTTTCACCTAGCAATTACTGACTTGCCATATGAAAATTCCCATAGAATTTCGGCTCAGTAAATCCAGCTTTCGATTTCCTCATTAGTCCTACATGAATGAATATTTTGTAAATACTTTTCCATAGTAACTGCAACATTTTTAATGAAGATTTTAATTATTCATTTATTCAGATTAAGTTGGATTATGTCCTTTCCAGACTTATGCAAATTTATTTTTCTAAATACCAATTTAATATCTGGGAAGTTTTGTCGTTGGATACAATAAGGTATATAAATATAAACGAATTAGTTAAAAAATAAAAGTATATTAGAGAAGTACTTAATAAATAGCTTGCGTATTTAAATCGTAATTTTAAAAATACAAAAAAAAATTCATATTGATTTAAATTCAAATTTACAATCAAAATAATGTTGTAATTATTTTCTATTTAAGACAATAATTTACAATCGTTTGAACATTAACGACATAGTTGTATTAATAAAACCAGAAATTAGATACAAAACAATAGATGTCATTGATAACTATCTAACTACTTATATGGAAGTAATTTCTTATGATAGAACTTATCTAATGATACTAATCATTGATTATCTATTTTCTCATCCAAAGAAAACAGAACTTTTCGCCTGTTACCATATACCTGAGGGATTATAAAGTAAAAGAAGTTCAATCACACTTAACTATAACTGACATTTTATTAGATTAAGAAGAGTTATATGAAAACCTTAAATGCTGATAGACATATTGAAAGGTAAAGTCTTAATGAATTCCCAACGTACTACACAACCCACCAGGAAATAAGTAGGATTAGAAAAACAAAAATTCAACAGCTTTAAAGTTCTTTTTTTCTTTTCGAAATTTCTGAAGATTTAAAGTACTTTAAATGAATTCAGATCAAATCCTGTCAAACATATTTTTAATAATGAGCTAAATAAAAATTCCAACATAAATCAATTCCTATTTTCATTATAAATTGAATAAAAATCCAAAAAATTGACAATTTTTGTTTTCTTGTTCAACATAAGTTAAATTCCCTCGAAAACATAAAATAAATACGCGAATATGAATTTTTTATTAAAAACAGAATTTTTTGAAGACATGTAAAATACATACTTGTATTCAAAATTCTTCCATCTTATATATATTTACTTTACCAAAAAAAAATAAAGAAAAATAAAAATGTAACAAGAAATATTATGTGCTGTTTAATAAAAGATGCTACTTACTATATTATGACGTCTAGAAGAAGATGTGAATTTTATTTCTTATCGTTCTTATCCGAACAACACAGGTTTCTAAACATTTCTAGATATAAATGGGGTCTATTCTGCATTCACTTTTTATGTTATGTTACGTTTAATTGGTATTCTACAAGTTAATTTTCTGTTATGTTATATTATTTTCTTACGTTACACAGAGTAAACTTCAAAGAATCTAAATAAGTTCTGTTAAAATATTTTAAGAAATTTGATCAGGCATTGATTTCTGCCATTTGAATTTACTTTTATTCTCGATTTAGATGATATTACCGAAACTAAAATAAAAGCAAGTACTGAATAAGTAAATTTTTGATTGAAAAATAACTTTTTAAGCAAAAATCGCTGGATAATACTTTAAAATTTTTAATACCATTGTACTAGAAATCTTAGAAATTCTATTACGTTTTCATGAAATGTAAGCGTAAAATACACCAAACAAGGTGTTTCTAGAGTACAAAATTTGAAAAAATGTTATGAACAATTTTATAAATAATCTCAAAAGTAACATAACATAAAATAAACATAGAAAATCTTAGAATAGACCCAATTTATATGTGTTCTGATAACATCATATAATAATACAGAAGAGAAGGGCTTCCTTATTTTTATCGCATTCAAATTGTTTGCTCAAATGTGCGTCCCCTAATTTAATTCCCTTTGAACAGCCAATTGTTATAAATACAATATTATACAGTCATATATGAAGAAGAAAAAAATTATGATAACAAATTGCAGATTATATTACATATATAATATTGTATTACATAAAATATAATATGTAAAATGCTAGCTGAAATTGTTATCAGTACTTCAGAAGACTTCGCTTGTTTTTTTGCCTTGATAAACTTGGATTTTTTATATGGACACCTTTTGTTGAATATAAAATTGTGATTTATGAGAGCAATGCCCTTAAATTAGAATATTTTCTATTATATAAAAAATAAAAAAGAAAAAACTGTGTTACCTTTAATATTATGTAAAAAGGAAGTGAAAAAATGACTATAGACACGTCAATACAATACAATATGAATTTTTAAGGAAATCTTTATCATAGTTTTCCATTTCGTTTTCATTATTACAATAAGGAAAACAGCATGCTTTTTAGGGTTGGCTATATGAAAGTTTTTTGAAAATTTCATTGATGTTTTATATGATATAGTTTGCCAGGCCGAGATTTATAATCGATAGTTGGTCATATAAAGAAAAAAAAATACGACCTAATTTCAATGGTAGTACTTTCCCCATTCATTTTAAAATATCCTTACATCTTTACATTGCTTGGAATCTTTATAAAATGAATGATGTACATTTTATGTGTGGAAACCTGCTAAATTCAATTTTTAATACAATTTCTGGACATCGGTTTAAGATGATCGATGGTAAATCACTGGTTTTTGTAAGGTCTTCACATAATTTTATCAATCATTTTAAGGCAAAAAATTTGCGATCGTAATAAAATCTGGTTGATAATTTATTATCTTAACAGAAGTCACAGACTAGTTTTAGTCATATCATATTATAAAAATCGTTTTAATTTCTACGAATTTTAACTTTATTTTTTAAAACTGGTTCGTTTTTTTGAATTTCATATTCTTCTCTAACATAATTTATTTTTCTAATAGTTTAATAAAATGCATTGAACTAAGTTTTACACAAATGACCAAGGAAACAAGGATATTATGAAAATCAAAACCAGATATTATAAGTTAGGTTAATTTCTATTTATCGATAAAATATCTAAATTGTTATGGAATTAATTAGATTCGATATAGCTGAATGATAAACATAGTTTTAACCTTTCAATTCATTAATACAATACTTATTTGGCAAGTACATATTTCATTGGAAACGTTTTCGTATAATAAGGATAATAAAAATACATTCAGTGTTTTATCCAATCAATGCAAACATCCTATCCAAATGAAGTTCAAAGTTCAAAGGATTTTCATGTTAAGAGAAACTAAAGCCTTTTATTATTATGTATTTAGAGACTCGCCCATAAATGTAATACTCCTTATGGGTGAGAATAATTTACTATAGAATATCATTAAGGTTATTGGGTAATAATATTTTCAATAGTTTTGTTATTTTTAGTAATAAAAATCGGTACTAAAAAAGAAATTATTTTACAGCATATATTGGTGAAAGTTATTAGAGCTTACAAAGAAACTTTATGAAGTTTTTAATAAGTTAATTTTGTATATAGTACATATTTAGCTTGAATTCTATAAAATTTCGAATGCATACATAGCTCTAATTTCCATTGTATTCAAGTCATACAAAGTTTTGATATAATTTTGAAAATTGAAAATGCATTTTCCTCTCTAGCATTGCAATTATGAAAAATATCAATTTCTTTTTCATTTTTTGTAACGATATTTTTGTTTGATTAATATTTATATTCAAATTTTTGTGATATAGCATTTCTTCTCTTCTGCTCCCAAATTATCATAATTTTTTTTGATTTTTTTGATTTTATTTAAATTTTATTTTGATTTTATATAAAAATTTAATAATTTTTGAAATCTTAAAACAAACAAAATTTTGTTGTTGCCACCCTTTCAGGTTTAAAGAACAAGAGCCGTCGGTCCTGCTTGACAGATCGTACGTATTTTTAGTTTAAAAAAACTTTTCTTTAGTTTTTCTGTTTTTTTTTTTTACTTTAGTTAATATTAGTTGGTTTTTTGAATTGTTATTTCTTGGTTTTTTTTAAAAAATATCCGCTTCAAATTATATATATTAGGTTGGTGCCAAAATATTACAGGTTTTTAAAGCTAAAATTTGAAATACTATAACTCAACCTAAACATAACTTTAATAATCGAAATAGAAACTGTTCCAATATTATTGCCAATGAGAAACAAGTTTGTTTATTCCGGTAACATTAAAGCTGAAATCGACAAACTCTTGAAAAAGCTTTCTCGGAAGTGTCCTTGTTTTTCAAAAGTAAAAAATTATCGATTCGTTAGTCAGTTGAAGAGAACTACGGGCAATATGATGGGTAAGTTAAAGATTTGCACCTCGTTTATTGTGCGACGTGTTGACGAGTGTTGATGATTGGTTACTTTCTGTTGACAAATGCCGAATAGACATATTGAAGTTTCCGGTACACTCTTCTGATTCCATGATAATACTTTTTTTGCTGCGATATTTTCGCCAAGATTCAGAAGATCATCAAACAATCATCATAATTTTCTTTTGATGCAATTTCGATTTCAGGAAGTGATTGGTGCTTCGCCCTTGTCCACGATGCCATCTTTAAAAGATCCATTTCTCATCACACGTCCAAATACTATCCGAGAAATAGACTGTTTTTTCTTTTACCAAACAAAAGCGCGGAACAGATTTCGCAACGACATTTCTTATGGTTTCGTCTAGTCCGTCAACTCCGGAAGCCCTGATTTTTATACTACCTGAATAAACAATCTTATTGGAATTAAAATATTGATTGTAATCGTTTTTATTCCGTTTAATAAAGTTAAGTTTGAGTCGAGTTATAACATTTCAAAGTTGACCTGTATTATTTTTGCGCGAACTCAATAATAAGCTTCTGCAAAAATATAGATTTAGATGTAAATAAAACCATCAAAATAAATAGTTTTGTTTTAGATGATATTTATTTAGTGTTTCATAGTTGACAGCTTTAGCAATATTTAACGCTTTGAAATTGCCATAGAACTGTTATTAAACATATTTATGCTTATTTTAACTATATTTAAAACGCTTTTAATACAAATTTTTATAACAACAATATTATATATTATATATTTTTTGTAAATAGTTTACATGTTTACATTTATCAATGTTTTTAATTATAAAATTTCAGATTTTAGTATAATTTGTTGTTGAGAAAAGTATATTCTTTTTGACAAAAAAATGTTCATAATGAATTTTTTTTTTGAAAAAGAAAATGTATCTCTGTGAAAAATTTGATATTCTGAATTTTGGTATTTAATATATTTTTGAAAAATTTTATGAATTCCTTTTAATTCAATACCCTTGATGAAAAATATTCTTTTTTTTTTTAATAATAAATGTTATATTTAATTACTATAGCACTCAAATAAATTACACAAGACGACAGCAATCCTTTTATTTACATTACCACTTGAACGTTTCGGTTTTTTTTTTTTTGTTAATA
Source organism: Xylophagus ater (assembly GCA_963422695.1). Taxonomy (NCBI): domain Eukaryota; kingdom Metazoa; phylum Arthropoda; class Insecta; order Diptera; family Xylophagidae; genus Xylophagus; species Xylophagus ater. The sequence continues at coordinate 10,442,909 of OY730478.1, forward strand.
CAATTTAATAATTAATTTACTTTAATTAATTAATAATAATATCTTTTCTTTAGTCAACAAAACTAATGATAAATTGAATCAAATTAGGTTAATTACATCGTCAACAAATAATCATTATCTAAAATATTTTATGATAGTTAACCTCCTCAAATAAAAAAAACGAAACAAAACTTACCTATTTATATAAATAAAATAATGACTTAAGATTTTTTCCTATAAGCTATTAAATCCTAATGTAAAACAAGTTTCTGAAAAAATTGATAACCGAAGACATTGTAATGGCCTTTTTTTGTATGAAAGTCTTTATCTAAAAAATGATACACAAAAATAGAAATACCTTTTATCAAACGAAAAACATAGAAAATAATAATAAATACACGACAAGCCCTTCTATATAACTATGGCATATCAAATAGAAGAAAAGTCACTATCATAAACTTATTCAGCAATTATAAGAAAATTTATCGATCGATTTAAAGACATTATATACCAAAAAATCATTGAAATAATTATTATATAATTTTATTACATAATAATTGAATCAACAAGTAGCTTTCAAATAAAATAGGCTTTCATATTACCTTTTTATGAAAAAGGTATAAAATATATATGTATATACATACCTGGTATGATAAACCATCGAACTTTCTTAGACGAAATATTTCAAGTTTTCTTCTGATTCAGAATTTCCATTTACAAACTTATTAGGTCTGCCATTTATTTGAAATCAGTGAATTGGTTATCAATCTATTGTCTCCATAGTAGTTAAAAGGAATGTATAGTTTAAACCAAAAAGATCTTTTTCCGGTTTAACATTTCCGCACAAAATCTAATCAGTTTATCGCTCCATATTAGAATCTTTCTCTCTATTTCGTTCAATTTGAATAAGTCGTTTTCGAGTTATCGCGTTTACAGACCTACTGGCATCATTACGATAAAAAAATCAATTCGGATGCAAAAGACCCAAAAATCATGTATTTCTGTTGAAAATCTAAGTTGGATTTTTGGGGGATTACAAGACCTCTCTTATACAGTTAAAGTTTAAAAGTTGCGACAGACCAGGCTCATTTAAAAAAGTTTAATAAAAAAGCAAACTTAAATTTGTACTTGTAATCTGTCATGAACTAGTGAAAGTTAACACAGTTTCACAACAAATTTTTGCGCTTCTCATATCGCTGGTTCATATACTAAAAGTAACTAACCGACATATGAGAACCTTTTATTATATAGTACTAAGCTATCGGCTTAAAGAAAGAAAAATCTAGTCTTTCAATGAAACTAGCCTTCGATTGGCTGGAAATCATCCCCTGTGTTTCAAACTATAATAGTTTATTTTTTTTACTATTACTATACTATAATCTGTCACAACTGTAAGAAAGTAAATAAAAACGGTTCCATTAAAACAGTTTAATATACTATTAAAGATTTTCTCTATTTTTTCGATTTAATAAGAACTTTAACATACTTTTCACAACCAGAAAAACGAAAAAAAAAAAGGAAAATTTAGGAAAACATTTTTTATATCAAGAAAAAAAAGAGAGATTTATATAAGATGTAAATGGCTCATGTAATTTGTATTACATAAGGGGTTGCCGAGCGAATAAAAAAACTCACATTATTCCCAGCTTTTTCCTTTTTTCCTGTAAAGAAAAAAAAGGAAATGAAAGAAGGTATTTAATTTCAGGCTGGTTTATATATTGGCGAAAAAAAGGTTAATCAACCTTTTTTCTCTTCTAGCTTCGTTCTTTCATAAAATATTTAAGCTAAAATTGATATTGAAATTAGATATTAGATTTTTCTTTATTTTTTTGAATAAAAAATTAATATTCAAAATTTTTGACAAAAGCTTTTCTTTTTTCGCAATTCAAATTTTTATTAAATTGAATTTCTTCTTCCTTTAATAGATTTTATATACTATATAAGGATCCCACTTGAAATCTATCACTTTTTATACCCTTTGGTAGTATATCAATAGGGTATATGCTAAATTTGTAAATACATTCGTAACAGATACAAATAATCATTGGAGAATGGTTTTTAGGCACGATAACTCAATAATGCCTGTGCTAGTTTTAATAAAATTTAGAATACAAATTGGGAATACACCAACTAGATTTAATATTGTATTTGACCTAAATCTGTAGCGGAGGATGGAAGTTAAAAAGAAAATACGTTTGTTCATTTTATCAAACAAATTCAAACCCCCTACTCACCATGCGATTTGGTTGCACAATCGACCGGCCGCCAGACCTAATCATACGATGTGTGTATGCTTATCGACCCGATAAATGTGATGGAGTGGATGCAACACTCAATCTGGTTGGTCAATCGGTTGAACCAAGGATACTGCAGATGTAGATAATTATGGATATAGAGTACAATTGGCTTGATTATAAAGTTTTGTCGTTTTTTTTTCTATTTAATATTTTGAATTATTTTATTTTTAAATTATTAGCCCGCACCTTTACCTTGAATTCGACCATAATGAAGAAAAGCTGTTAAAATCTAACAAATTTCGATGGTTGTCTATGCAAAGTTGTACTACAGATTTGTTAAATATGAATCCCATTTCTAACATAGGACATTGAAATATTTGCTATAGTCCGATTTTAAGTTTCTATATATTCTTTCAAAATTTTAGACTTTTTCGAGTATAAGTTTTTTGTGACTTTTTCTGTATGTAGAAATTCTTTTATTAGAAAATGTTTTAAGAAATAATCTTATCAAAGGTCGTGTTTGTACCCAAATTTTTTTTTTTTTTGGTATTTATTTCATTCAGCAGTCTTATATGATAAAAAAGAAAACAGGACATTTAAAATTCTTAATTCAGATTTTAGAATAAAATTGATGATTTTCAATCAAAAAATTTTATTCAACAAAATCTTTTTCGTATTGAATCAAAAATTTTGATGTAGGTCTTTTTCAAAAAAATCTATTTATACAATTTCTTTAATATCTTGATTATTACTGATCTCTAATTTCAAAATTTTCCGCCCTGAATATCCCCAAAAGATATTTTCAAGATATATTTAAGTGACTCAATAAAACTAAGTTTTCATAAAACAAACTTTTAAAACTAATCAAAAAAAAAAAAGTGTCCAACTAAATTTCTTCAAAACAAATTTAGGACCAATGTCAAATCGTATTTTATTATCTTTAAATTAACAAGGGTGAATTCAAAATATAGACGAAAAGTTTTAAAAAAAAAAGAAAGGAAAGAAAAGCGTCCCAATTTACAATATTTTCTTGGAAAAATATTTTTGTTAAGAACAAACCAAGAATTAAGTACGAATTGGCAAAACTTTAAATATAAACCCAAGAAAAATTAGCCTTCTTCAATAAAATCTTTTGGTTTTCGTAAAAAATAGAACCTTTTAGAAATTAAATATAATAATAATTTTCTAAAAAAAAAAAATTTATATATTCTTCAAGATGTCGCAAAATCAGGATGCCTTTAACTCTTCCCAAAAATAAAAATAAAAACAACAATAACTTGGGAAAACTTTTGTCAACCAACAAGAAAATTACATCAAACTTTTCGTTTTTTTTCCCAAATATATTTCATCACGATGATTTTGAAGAATTTTCTTTAAAGAAAATTTTATCTTAATTGACATAAAAAATCCCTTTAATATAAAATATAAATTTTTTTGTATATTATTTATTATAAATAAAAAAAAGAAAACAGAATCCATGATAAACATTTCCATTGGTTACAGCGCCATGATTTTCATAATACGTTTTTCTTTATCCGTATAGAAAATTTTTAAACCAAAGAAAAAAAAAAAAAGGAAAAAATGAAAGAAAATTATAAGAAAATGAAAAGAAAAACTTTTCTGATTGTTGTTCATTTTCTTACGAAGAGAAAATTTCGATTTTTGTTTCTATGTTGCTTGTTTTTTTGTGATAATGAACTGGAGAGTAAATTCTATAATCCAAGTGAAAATCGTTTTTCTATCGTCAGAAAATCATACACTTCCATTATTTTTCCTTCTTTTAATTGTGTTTTTAAAAATTAACCGAAATTTTGCCTTTTTTTCTGTATGTATTTTTAGATAATATTCTTTTTTATTGTACGTTTTATTTTAATTGGTGCGAAATCGCGAATTCGTGGGTGTAAAATAGGGAAATTTTTAATTTTTATGATTATTTATGGTTCTGATTGTTTTACGCCTGGGTTATTATATTTCAAATTGTTTAAATTAAAACTAAAATTCTACTGTAGATTTCTTTAATTTAAATGTTTAAAGGCTTCTCTAGAATATGAGATGTTTTTAGGAGAAGATTAAAGTGATACAACGCTATTAAAGACCTTTTGTCTAGAATATTAAAAGCATTCGAAGTAGAAAAGTTAAAATAACAACTATACATACATTTTTGGGAAATCAAAACTTTTGTTAAATAGAAATTACTCGCCAATCTGCTCAGTAGTTTTTAGATGGCAATTAAAAACAAATCAAGTTGTCAAACAATTGGCAAACGACGTCTACTCTTGATGCTAATTACAAAATATTCATAGAGATGTCCACTAGGCCTTTTCCCTCAACTGAAATAAAACGTACAATAAATTGTGTTCGAAAAGGACATGCATGTTGTAAACTAAAAAGAAACTTCGATGTTGTTTTTTAAAATCTTTTTGGAGTAAAATTTTTTTTTTTTAAAACACAACAATTAGAAGAATTTCTGCAAAATATTTTTTAAAATGCAACAATAAACAATGTTTAACAATGCTTAAACGAAAAAATTGTTTGTTTTTAACTTTACTTGTTATTTTCCTGTTAGCTTAGACATAAACCACTTAAAAGAACGCTTATTTTTTGTTAAAAATCAAAATTTTCATTAAAATGAAATGAAATTTGAAAAGAAAATTTAAAGAGTTTTCTTTACTTTTCATTTTTTTTTTTATATCAAATGCTTTGCTTGAACAAATTATCTTAATTTAAAAAAAAAAAAAGATATTTTAAAATTTTCTACAAATAATGTTATTATAGCCATGGAGAGGACTTGATTGTGACACCATTTGCCCAAATTCTAGCCAGTTTACGTTCTGTAAGAAACAACTTATTAAGTCTGACAAATGTTACATCATCAAATAAGTGAGTACAATTTGTTATTTTTTGTTTCTTATAAAAGAAAAACAAAATCAAAAATATGTTTATTTTGAATATTTTTAATATTTTTTATTAGAAAATTAGTTTTTTTTAATAATTAATTTGATTATTTTATTTTTTTTTTTGAAAAATAAAAACCAAAAATATTCAATTTAATATGTTTATTATATTTGTTATACGTTTTTTAATTAATAATTATATCCCTTTTCATTTTTTGTATGCTCTCAACCTCTTCAACCTATCAACCTTCTTCTATTTCGACTATTTTTCTATTTCTTGTTTGTCGGGCGTTATTTCTTTCCGTGTATTTTTTTTTTTTTTTTTGTATATAAACTATTATTAACTAAACAAGATCCAGGCGTTCAACACCATCATCAAGTGCTGCCCGGGCTGCTATCGTACCTGGTGATGAAGCATACATTCGTTTGGCGACAGATACTATTGAAGAATTAGATTGGTGTCTAGATCAATTGGAAACAGTTCAAACACATAGAAGTGTATCAGATATGGCATCATTGAAGGTAATTATTATTTAATATACTAATAAGGTATGTTAATTTCCAAACTCTCCTAAAAGTTTCCTTAAAGTGCTGTCAATTAAATACAAACTCTTTAAAATTCTTCAATAAAATAATCAATTTATATAAATTCGTTTTTTCTTTTTTCAGTTTAAACGAATGCTTAATAAGGAATTATCGCACTTCAGTGAATCAAGCAAATCCGGCAATCAAATCTCCGAATATATTTGTTCAACATTTTTGGGTAAGTTTTTCGTCTTTATTTCGTTGTGTATAGGAAAATGGCTTGATGAAAATAACATCAACATGAACCATAAAACCAAATAAATATTAAAATGGATTTGAAATTAGAATTTGTTTGGGAACATGATGTGAAGCCCCCAAATGAAAATGGGCTGGATTTTCTGCTTTTAATTAATAATGAATCCCTTGCGTGAGAATATAAAATTGAATTCTTAACCAATAAATTGAGAAGGAATACGAATTTTCTTTTTGTTTTTGTAGAAAATTGAAAATTATTTATATTTTGTAATATTTAATGGAAATTTTTATAAGAAATAAGAATTTTATTACAAAATTTATTAATTAATTACAATAATTAATTAACTAATAAGTAAATTAGATTTTTGTTATTAATCATTTTTGTATATTAAAAAAAACATGATAGTTTTTAATTAGTTTTATTAAATTTTGTCGCGAATAAATTCCCTAATAAATTCACTATGAATTCTATTCCCTTTGGATTTTATTTATATAAAAACTAAACTAAATCCTTAATAATAGTATAAAATTGTTGTATTTTCCTTTCAGATAAACAACAGGAATTTGATTTACCTTCATTACGTATCGATGAAAATGAGGTGTCACAAGTAGTGCCATATCCTAGAAGTAAATCACCACGTTTAGGTGGTCCACCAATGTCACAAATATCAGGCGTTAAACGCCCATTATCGCATACAAATTCATTTACCGGTGAACGTTTACCAACATTTGGTGTTGAAACACCAAATGAAAATGCATTAGGAACATTATTGGGTGATTTAGATACATGGGGAATAGATATATTCAGAATTGGTGACTTATGCTGTCATCGGCCACTCACATGTATTGCATATACAGTTTTTCAGGTAGAAATAACAACAACAAACAAAAAAATTAATAACATATTTAAATACATATTATTTCTTTTCAATTAGAATCGAGAATTACTAACCAGTCTTATGATACCACCGAAAACTTTTCTTAATTTTATGTCGACTCTGGAAGATCATTACGTTAAAGACAATCCTTTTCATAATTCACTTCATGCAGCCGATGTTACACAAAGTACGAACGTTTTATTAAATACTCCAGCATTGGAAGGTGTTTTTACACCATTAGAAATTGGTGGGGCATTATTTGCTGCCTGTATACATGATGTCGATCATCCGGGCCTCACCAATCAGTTTTTAGTTAATTCAAGTAAGTAATCGAGTTTTAATTGATGGAAAAAAATACTATAAAATTTTTTTCTTTTAATAGGTTCCGAATTAGCCTTAATGTATAATGACGAATCTGTTTTGGAAAATCATCATTTAGCTGTTGCCTTTAAACTATTGCAAAACACAGGATGTGATATATTTTGTAATATGCAAAAGTAATTAAGATTTAATTTTTAAATGGAAATGAAATTAATTTAATATATTTTCTATTTTATTTTTTTATATATAATAAAGAAAACAACGTCAAACGTTAAGGAAAATGGTTATTGATATTGTATTGTCAACAGACATGTCCAAACATATGAGCCTGTTGGCAGATCTTAAGACTATGGTAGAAACTAAGAAAGTTGCTGGTTCTGGTGTATTACTTTTAGACAATTATACAGATCGTATACAAGTAATTAGAAACTATATAAATACAAAATTGTTAACCAATCAATAATATAAAACATTTTCATTTTGTTTAGGTTCTTGAAAATCTAGTACATTGTGCTGATTTAAGTAATCCAACAAAACCATTACCATTATATAAACGATGGGTTGCTCTATTAATGGAAGAGTTCTTTTTACAAGGTGATAAAGAGCGAGAGCATGGTATGGACATTAGTCCAATGTGTGATCGTCATAATGCAACTATAGAAAAATCACAAGTCGGTTTTATTGATTATATTGTACATCCTTTATGGGAAACATGGGGTGATTTAGTACATCCAGACGCACAAGATATTCTAGATACACTAGAAGAGAATAGAGACTATTATCAAAGTATGATACCGCCATCACCACCACCAAGTAGCGAAGAAGGTGATGATAAAATACGTTTTCAGGTTTGTACGTTAATTTCATAATGATTGATAAAATTCGATTAACACATTTAGATATGAAATAATTTGTTTACAGGTAACACTGGAAGAATCTGATAATGAGAATGACAGTGATGACGACGATGGTAATGGTGATCAAGATGGTGATGATAGTGATCGTAATTGTAGAAATAAACCGTCAGGAAGCCGAAATCAAACTCATCACACTGGAATGTGACGGAGAGTAGTCGGTCTTTGTAGAAAATTAACTGAAAAAGCGCAAACATTTTTGCTTATAAGATAAAAAGGAATACAAATACACAATATTTTCTACATTTTACTTTTTTTTTTTTATATTTATAATTTTCTTTAATTTTTTGGTTTTCTCTCTTTTTTTGAGGAAAAAAGAAAAACAAAAAGAAAAAATAAAAAAAAATATCTAATAATAAATTATTTTATATTAATAATAAATTAAGCTTCAAAAATAATTTTTTCGAAAAAGAGTTTTTTTTTTTTGAAATTATAAATAATTTTTTTTTACATAAGTATTTAATTAAATCTAAAACAAAAATAAAACATTTATCTAAAGAGAGAAGAAAAACCCAAAAAAAAATCATTACAATGAGAGAAAATTGTAAAATAAAATAATATAAATGAAAAACTACTGAAAAAAAGAAAGCATAAAATACTTAAAATTTGTTAGACAAAAGCGCATTTTATAAAATACATTTTGGCGCTTTCGGAATTTTCATTTTTAATCAATTTTTGTTTGATTATATTTTCAAAATTTTCTTTTTTTTTGTGTATTTTTAATAAAATTTTTCTTCACCAGTTTTGCTGACAATTGTTACCAACTTAGTGTCCTTCCATGTCATTATATATTCTTGGAATCATCTTTGCTTACTAAATTGTATTCTCAGACTATCTCTGTTTTGTCATATGAGGTGTGTTTTGTTTTTTACTAGTTTGCTCCAGAGCAGAACAGAATTTTAACATTGAAAACAACAACAAAGATTATCAATTTGTTCCTATTTTTTGTTGTAAAAAAAAAAACAAACACCAATAACTTTGTTTACATTTTGTAAACATGTTTAAGAAATGTTTCAGAAATGTTTCAGATACATTTCTAATATCAAAAAAGTCGTATAAACTTTGTCATATGTCGTTGTACTAATGTTTTCATGGTATTTGAGTGGACATTTTTTGTATAAAATTTATGCTAAAACATATGACAAACTATCTCTCTGAAAACAACTTAAGTTCTTTCGTAATTTCTAGTTTTTCCATCCACAAAAGAACGCTAGTCCCTTTGTGATTACTAAATGTTATAAATTTAAAGTAGTTAAATTCATAGATTTCTGTTGTTTTTTTTTTTTATTTAAACCAAATATAATACTCCATATTTAAAAAAAAAAAAAGGGAAAAAATTAAGAAAAACATTCATAACATTTTCAAATCTAGTCAAATTCAAATATGTAATTAAGCTTTAGTGAGATTACAATCAAATAATTTCAAATAAAAAAAGAAAAAATCAGGTTTAAAAACAGTATTAATCTAAAACTGAAACAAAAATCGATACAGGATGAGATAATATGTCTAAAAGGTAGTATTTCTAACTGAATAAAACCATTCAAAGTTTAATTTTTATTAAAAACTTGAAAAATCCAAAACATATTTCAAATAATCACGATAATTTCAGTAATACAAATTTTTGGCTGGATTTTACAAATTAAGATTTATTCAATCTTTTAATTATTAAAGAATGTATTTGTTTTCATCATACCAGTTTTTTTTTGTAACGACACAATATTTTATATATAACGTTTTCTTTTCCCAATCGATGCATTTATTAAAACAAATAATAGTCTATATAAATTTACTAACAATTGGAAAAAACATAATTGAGACGAAAACGAACTCGGTTAGACGCTTCTTATTAGAACATTATTAGTGTATACTGTCTCTAATATCACCTAACAAGATCGTATCTTTGTTCCAAATAGTAAATTCATCAATAATTAAAATTTTCTATACATCTACTAAGTCCTAAGGCCTAAGTCCACTTTATAAAAACACTAGTTAAGCGAAAAAATTAATTATATTTGAACTCTGTAGTGCAATTTGTATTGGAATCATTTTACAAAAGTGCTCATAACTCGAAATCAAAAAAGTGGACTTAGGCCACTTTAAAAATCAACGGCTCATATAGAAGAAAGAAATAAAATATTAATATATAACTTAACGTTTTTGTTGTCATTTTATTTATAAAGTTCTTGTGTAGCAAATTTAAATGGAATTAATTTGTAATTGTTTCATGCTTTCCTATAATTAAAAAGTATTGAATATATACATAATTTTGATCCAGTTAAATCAGCTGAAATTATCGTGAATATACATTGAAGCGAAATTGAAGAAGAAAATTTTCTTAATTATATTATTAAAAACCCAGAAAAAAAGGAAATATTTCTAAAGAAAAAAAAGCATTTTTTGAACTCATAAAGCAGATTTTGTTGTTGCGCGCAAATGTAAAGAAATAATTAAATAAAACAAAAAACAAAAAAAAAACAATGATAAACTATAAAAATAAAATTAAAAATAATAAAACATTTTAACTTTTAGCGTAGCTAGTCATTTTAATTAAAAAAAAAAAAAAAGAAAACTAAAATAAAAATAATAATTTAAAATAAAATAAAACAGGTTTAGTCACTGGACTCGAATTTATAAGTAAAAAGCATAAATAAATAACTTATTTTATAAATGTATAAAAATGAAAAAGAAAACTAAAAAAAATCAATAATTATTGTGTTTCAATTTTGTGATTTTATATTTATTTTTTTTTTCGCAATTAAAACTAATAATGCTGGACAAAAAACAAAAAAAAAAGCAAAAATAAAAATCAACAAATAACAATTATTTAAAACATTTAAAACAAAATTTAGAAGATTTTCTATAATTAAATTAGTAATTTAATTGTTTATGAGTTTTTTTTTGATTCTTTCTATTTTTTAAAACTCATTAGATTATTAATGTCCATCACAGAAATTTTCTATATTTATTATTAAAAAAGGACTTCTTAAAAAGGATTTCTTTAATTGTAATTTATTAATTTTTGTTTTATTATTTTTCTAAATAAAAAGAAAAACAACATTAAACTTTCTTTGATTTTGAGATTGTTTTTAGGACAGTTTTAAATGAAATTTCAAAAAAATATAATCTTTAAAATTCAACCATTTTTATCCGAATTATTTAATTTTAAATAAAACAAGGAAAAAACTTATTAAAAACATTTAAAAAACAAGAAAGTTTTCATAAAAAAAAATTTTTTTTTATTTAGAAAATATCAAACAAATTATTTAAAAAATATTAATATTATTTTCATTGGAAAAGAAAAACAAATTAAATAAATATAAGAATGAAAAGTAATGTATACACAAAAAGAAAACATAAATAAAAAAAACATATAAAACATATATTTAAAAACAAAACAAACAAAAAAAAAAAGATATAATATTTTATTTATTTAAGGTAAGGGCAGGATCCCTTTTTTTGCTATTTATACATTTAATAAATGAGAAAACAAGAAGAGAAAACTATACAAATATTTAGTAGAACTAGCCTCCCCCTTCTAGAGCTTAGAGAGACAAGAAAAATGTTTTTATTAAATTAAAAAATGAAAAAAATTTAGAGCGGAAAAACAATTGTTTAAAAATTAATATTATAAAATTTTCAATTTTAATATCTGGGCCTTTTTTTATCATTTCAAAAGTCTCGGAAATTCTGGAGATTTTTTTCTGTTTTTTTTTTAATTAATTTTTCATCTTAAATGTTTAAAAATGTTTAATGTCTTAAAAACTTTTGAAAAAAAAAAATTTGGGAAAAAAACTAAGTGCAATTCTGTCTATTATAATAAATTATTTAGTTTTTATATTCTTGAAAAAAAAGAATTAAAATATTACAAAAAAAAGGAAAATCTAAAAATTGTTTTAATTTTTCATTAAAAGCCCAGAAAAAATTTTTGCATTTTCGTATTTTTAAAAAAATACGTAAATAAATTTTTGCAACAAGCAATCAAAAGAAGTGCAATCCATTTTTACTAAATTTCATTTTTTCGTTTCAAAAAATAAAAATAATTTTTAATAAAAAATAATTTAATTAATTAAGAGAAGGATTGTTTTAAAATTGTTAAAATTTGTTTTTTTTTTTAATTTACTAATCAAATTTGCTTGAAATCGTGTGAAATTAATATTTTGAATTAAAAAAAGGAATAAGAAATACAAAGAATTGTGCTATTAAAGAAAAAAACAAAATCATATTTTTATTATTATTAACTAAAAGAAACGAAGAACTTTTAATATTGGTGTAAATTTTTCGGGCTATTCAGTTTGAATTGAATTTCCCTTCCAACGGATAGAAATTATTTTCTAGTAAAGATAAGATGGCGCTGTTAGTCATAGAAATATATTCAAAATATTTAAATGAATAGTAAGAAAATTTTAAAAGAAAATTATTCAAATAGAAAGATAGATATTTGTTCGTTTCTTTTAGTATCTATCAAGTTAACTCGATAGCGTGTAGCCCAAAAAAAGTACACCTAAATACAATTGAAGCCATTCTGTTGCCAATTAATTGAGATTTATTTTACAAAAAAGAAAAAGAAAATGTTGATAACAAATAAATGAGAACATTGTTCTAAAAAAAAAAATTAAAAAGAAAAACTAAATTTAAAAACACATGAAATAATTAATAAATTATAGAAGAAAAAAGAAAAAAACCAAATTGTATCTTGTAAATAATTAAAAAAAAAATTAATTAAATATTTTAAAAACAACAAAAATACAGAAAAGATGCAGAAAAAAACATTATAATTGATTAAATTAACAACTAATTGTAATTTATTAATATTTAAAACAAAAAATAAAAAAAAATGAAGAATGTTTTAGCAAAAAAAAAAACATAATTTGTGACGCTGGCGTTACATTTAATTTGTTTTTACTTTTAAATTAAAAATATTTTAATAAATGAATAAATTATTTTAAAAAAACCAAAACAAAAAACAAGAATTTTTTGAGTAATTAATTTAAAAATTTATAATTAAAAAAATTTATTTCAACTAAAAAAAAACAAGAGAAGAAAAATAATTGGATATAAAAATTACAAAAACCAAAAAAAAAAAAAATATTTTTTAATCTTAAAAATTAGAAAAAAAAAGAGAAAACCAAGCAAGTGTAACCTAAAAACAAAAACCAAAATAAAATTAAAAACATTTTTGTAGTAAAATAAATTAACAAAATTTAAAGAAAAAAAATTTTTTGTAAAACAAAATTAAACCCAAAAAAAGAACATTTCGAAAAAAACAACCAAAATTTAATTACTCTTAAAACAAAATTTTCCTAAAATTTAAAAAACTAAAAAAATCCGCATCAAATTTTGTAAAACAAAAAGCGGATCCTATTTAAAGAAAAAAAAATGCTTGTAGATCTGAAAATATATATAAAAAAAAAAAATTATATATAAAAGAAATAAGAAATAAGAAAAATTGTACAGAAATTAATTTAAAATTCGATTTTATTCCAGAAAAAAAAGGAAAACCTTATTTCTTCCCAGTCCCCGAAAAGAAAAACAAATTTGAACAATTATATTTTATTTATTTATTTTTCTTCATTTTTTTTTTTTGCTTTCAATGTTGCCAGAAATTTCAGCTTTTTGAAAAAAAAAGAAAAAAAAATTCAACGTCAAAAACCAAAAAAAAAAAAGAAAAAACTCGCTCTGTAATTAATTAATTAAAATTTCTGTGTGATAACAACAAAAAATAAAATAAATAAACAAAAAAAAAAAAAATTCGTGTGAAATCCGTTTAATATTGATATAAAAGTAAAATAATTAAAAAAAAAAAATTGTGATTAGATTTTAATAGAAAAAACTAAATAAATAAATAAAGGTAATAAAAAGATCAAATTAAATGAAAAGAAAATTTTCTTTTTCATAAAAATTCTCAAGTTTTTAATTTCTTATCTAAAGGCGCGTCCAAACCAAAGTCTAAGTAATGGTAAAAGTATGGAAACTTCCTATCCCTACCGTGGCGACGTTTTTCAAATTTTGACTTTTCTTTTTCAAACAATTTTCTCTCCACTGCTGGCATAGATAGCTACATATTGCACGTATGGGTGAAAGAGAAATATAATGTAAGCAAAGAAACACGTGTTGAAATTTATATAGCAATGCACAAATACTAGAAGAAAGATAAGGTTTTTAAGATTCTTTCACGTGTTTTTTCTTATTCTGGCTACTTTGGTAGCTTTCCATACTTTATCATTACCTATACTTTGGTCCAAACCTAGCAAGCGAGCAATCTCATCGAGTTCGTCGCTGTTCCCACTCGAAATGGATTATTAGTGATCGAGAAAGAGCAAAATCATACTCTTTTGGGCCCACTAAAGCGTTCACACCAAACGAAGTATGAGTAATTATAAAGCACCCAAAGTTAGTGAATAAACAACTACACCAAACCATAGATTATTATACCTAGATGTCCAAGCCAAATGAGCAGAGTGATGTTCAGTGTTGTTGTTGTAGGTAAACTTAAAGAAGAATGGATGAAAAAAAGTTTAATGTGAAAGAAAGATATGAATCTGTATTGTACCGGGATATCACTGTACAAAAGGAATCAGTTGAATGCACAGTCGTTGGAAATCTTTATTATTAGTCTATGACCAAACTAAACAAAGTAATAAAACAAAAAAACACGTTGCAATAAGTACAAAAGTTTTCAAAAGGAAAATGTATAAGGATATGGCATGGCGTCACAAACTCTTAAAACTCTTATTTTTCTTCTATTTTTTGTGAATTGAGATATAAATTTCATTTAATTCGATCAATACTGGTCGACAGCTATTCTTTTAAATAAAAATGACGATAAAATCATTACATAATTTACAAATAGTAAAAAAGGACTAGGTTCTTCAGGCAACACCACTATTTATCAATCTTCTTCCATTCGTAATCGAGAATCGAGATTTTTTTTTTTTATAAGGAGAGCTGTTTTATGTGGACAATTTGTATTTTGAATTTGTTTAAAAATATTTTCTACTCACCTAACTGCGAAAGCCACCACGCTCCAATGTCGGCTGAAACACGAACACAAATTTCAATTGCATAGTTTGAACTTGCCTTAATGTTATTGATGAGAAAATGCAATGGTATTTAACCTATCCTGTTTTTAGAGCCCTTTTGATTATACAATAACCGTGATCAAAACTTTCACCCAAATTTCTGGACAAAAAAAAAACCAATCAATGTTAAATTTTCACGCAAAAGTTTTCTTTATTTAAAATATAAAATGTTTACATCTAAAACAACCTAAAATATATAAAAAAATAAAAATATTTTACTTTCTTATATTTACAAAAAAAAAAAGGAATAAATACTCGGAATAACAAGACATCAGGTTCTAGGTATGAGCAAATATTAATTCGGTTTTTAAATAAGGCCTTGCCTTTTGCTCATAAATATGTTGATGTCGTCGCCGGACTAGACAGACTTTTATACTCACAATAATTTTCTTTTTTCAATTTCTAATAAATTAATGATTATCTTTTACAGATTTTTTTAATAAATCGATCCTTTCAGTTTTCTCAAATGCATACGGAAATGTTACTGGAGGCCTATAAGTTGGTAAATCAATTCGTATTTGTGGTCGTATTTTTCTCGAATCGCTTAAATCCGTTTTTGTCGTCCATGTATTCTGTTCCTTATTCGAATAATAATTAATATCAGATGATCGATCTTGTGCAATACTTTCTAGTTTCGGTGAATTTCGTATTAAATCAAGAATATTCTTTTTATTTTGTTGTTCAGATGATGTATCTTTTAAATTTTCATTTGATTTTGATTTTCGTCGTTGATTTTCTTGAGTTTTATTAAAAGCTAATTCTTCATATCTTGGTATATATCTTGGTTTTCGTTCAGATGGTTTATCTGTAGTACCAAAACCGAAAAAACGTGGTGCTTGTTCGGAAATTAATGGTAACAACGTTTCACGGGCATAACGTTCAGCACGTTCAAGCAATTCACCAAGACGAAATGGAAATAATTGTACAGTTAGTCGTGATCCTTCTCTAGATTTTACATTTTCCGTTTCAATGTCATCAATGGAGATTTCTTTAACACGACGAGTTTTTGGTGTTGTTGATTTTAGAATTGGTTCAACAACTTCTTTTTTCTGAAAATCATGCATATTACGTCCTTTACTTATGACACTATCACGTGTATCTTTTAATATTGGTTCAAAAATTTCGGGTGTTTCATCACCTAAACTACGACTTGATTCAGATGCATCACGATCTAATGAATTACCTTCTAAAATCGGTTGCCATGGAAGATTTTGGAAATTTTCATCTTTTTCATTAATCGGATATGATTGATTACGTGTTATTTTAAAATTTGCACCTAAATTAAATATATCTTTTTTAGTTTTAACACTTTCAACACCATCTTCATCACTATTATCGACACGATCTTGTGATGTTTCAGTATTTTCCGATATATCAGATCCTTCGGTTGTTATACTTGTTATATCATGTTCGGGAAGAATACATATACCAGATTGTAGTGTCATATAAACTGGTGTACCAGATGATAATGAAAGTGATGGTTTACAAAGTGAATGGCTTTGTCCAAAACTATCAGTTAGAACAATTTTATCAATATCCCAATGTGGTAGACCTTTTGATAACCATCCACTGTACGATTTATATTGTAATGTTAAACTTGTCGGAAATCCAAGTGCCGGATGTGGAACAATAATTTTCGATACAACATCACCAGCAAAAAATTCAGTATCTTCTTTTCTGCAAAAAAAAAATGTTAATACAAAATTCGTTTTCATAGTTTTATAAAAAATATTTACTCTGTTATTAAAAATGTCTCATTTAAACCGCCTTCACCTTCTAATGTTGCTTCTAATTTTCCAATTGTTCTTAATGGTAAATCATTAAATGAATTATGTATTTCTAATAGAAATTGATGTGCACAAAATGGTTCTTCTTCGCGTGTTATCAAATATAATTGACCACGTCCAGTTGATCGATCAGCATAATAGCCCATATTGCCACAATGTGAATTGGTTTGATTTTGTTCGGATTCTTTTTTACATGGAAAACATTCACCACGAATAAAATGATCATAACTATCACATGGGAATGCTGGAAAAAGACATCGAGGCGCTACTGAATCGATAAAAAATTTATAAGCGCGTCGGTGATTACACAGAGATCTGCCTTCAACTTCAGCGGCCTGAGCTGAAATAGGAATTTTCAAAATATTTATTATTATAATAAAAATGATGCTAATTGAAAAGCATATAGTAACTTAAAATCGGCCTATAGCCGATTTTTTGATGCCCTATGGTAAAAATGAGACAGAAAAACTGTCAAAACTAACAATATTTCAATGTTTTTTCTTCATAACTTTGTTTCTTCTTTTCAAAATTTCCTCTAACTTACAGGTAACATAGACGCTACTAGCGTAAATCTAATCTGCAAATTTCATCCAAATCGGTGAATTAGTTTTCAAAGTACATCAAAAAACTTTATGGACAGACTTATTTTCTCCTAGGATTATTTCTTTCTTTACTATCATTTGACAGATTTTGCTCAAATTTAACATGGTATCGTCTATTTACGTATTTAACCAACATAATTAATTAAAATAAAATTGATTGCCAAATTTTCGCATTAAACCCGAAAAACCATATAAAAAAACGGACAAAACTTTTTGGTCACCCTGGTTTTCGCTTAATAACTTCCCAGCCCCTGGTCGATTTAGCTGAAATGCAATACCAAATCTTGTTAAGGAATAACCAACTAACATTGTAAATTTCATAAAAATCGGATAACGCGTTTTTGAGTTATCTTGTATATCTGGTAGTACCTACCATAGGGCATAAAAATTATGTTAATAGAAAATGAAAACTTTTTTCGAAGATTTCATTAAATTATCGTATTTAATATCATAATTATAATAAATAACAAATATTTACTAAATTAATGAACTATTTGAAATGAAAAGAAAATCGAAAAGTAAGAAATTTAAGTTCAGGTAAATAACGGCAAAGGTGTACATGAAACGCACTTTTTTTTTGTTTGTTTCTTAAAACAAGTTTCGTGCATTGTACAAATAATTCCAATTAACCAATGAAATTATGTTTAATGTTTCTAACTACTGGCTTTAAGTTTTTAACCTGTTTCATTAATCGGTAATTCGATTCGAATACTATAAAGTCAATAATAATGATCTATTTAATTCCTGAAGCGTTTTATTATTAAATCGAAAACCGGTATATTCAGTCATTACTAAAGGTAATCATGAAAAAAATGAAAAAAAAAACTCTTGAACCCCAAACAAATTGCTTGTAAATTTAAGCTTGTTTAGTTTTTTAATATTAACGAAACAGTACACAAAATTTTTGATTTGTTTTATAAACTTACACCAAATAAAATCTGTAACAGCACCAACAAATAAATTTGAACATCCATGTTGTACACGACCACCATTTGGATAAAAATCAACATCACCCATTGGTTGATATGATCCTAAACCGCCTAGAATTAAATTTTCACCATTCGAATGTACAACATCAACAAAATCCGCATCATTATTGTCTAAACGAACTTTAGGATGTTGTGATTCAAATAATGGTCCAGCTGGATCAAGTCCAGTTATACGACTTAATCCAGGCAATTCAGCACCAGCAAAACCAGCTACATGTGCACCTAAACTAAAACCAATAATATGTGTTTTTGTCATATCTAATCCTTTATGATCTCTTAAATTTTGAAGTAACATCGCCAATTGTTTTCCAACTAAACGTGTATTTGCTGCTGCACGAACATAATTCGGTAATGTTGCACCATTTTCCCAATCAACACAAATTACAGTACAATTTTCCTAAAATATAAAGGATTTTAGTTGTTGGAAATTATATATTAATAAAAAAAGATCATACCACTGCCATTAAAGCGGTTTTCATTTCATAAATCCAAACATGTGGACATGCTGAACCAAAACCGTGAACAATGACACGAGTTGATAGCTCATTGAAGCCATTCAATTCGTCCAAAGTAAATGAAGATTTCGAAAATGGTGTTGTTGTTTCACTGGATTTTTCCGAATTATTAGCATTTTTATATTTCGCAAAGGCTTCAGTCATATTTAGAAATGGTAATTCAAGTAAAGGACGTTCACTTCTATAAACAAAAAAAAATATATTTGATTTTCACTTCTTTTTTGGTTTTTAAATTTTAAAAAAGAAATTGTATTTTACCGATTTCTAGTTGAATAAAAATAAAATTTCGTATTTATTTCTTCTGGTGATGATGGTAACATTTCCAAATAACTAAATGGTCCAGAATCTTCAAAGCATCCAACTTCATCGTAACAAACTTTTCTTACAGCTCTCTTTTTCCTAAAAAAAGGTGATTTTGGTTTGTTTTTAGTTTTATTTTTAATATATGTAAATAAAAGAAACAATACCGATGGTGTTTATGAGATGACCATTCTTTCATTGAAATTTGTACTGCCTTAAGAAGTTCTGCATCGTTAACTTCGTCGAGGGCTTCATCTTTTACTGATGGCCATTTGTTATTATTTTCTATAAACGAACAAGAAATAATAAATATTAAGAAAAATTATAATGTTTATTGTTATTTATTGTGCTTATATGAATTACAACTATTTAACAATGAAATTAAGTAATTTTGTGATGAGTATTGTTGTTAGAAATTAGACCATGACTATGTTGAAGGAAAACATTAAAATGAATTTGTATTAAAACGTTTTAATCTAACAATACTTTTTCCTTGGAAAAATTACACTTTATTATAGTAAATTTTCATGTTCCTGAAGTAAAAAAAGACATGGTTTTTCTTCTATGACAAATATCAACCTGGAAAGTATGAGTTATGATCATTTATATAATATCAATTATTCTAGTCAATGACTTCTTTAATATGAAAATTAATACCAATTTTTAAAATTTTTGTTAATCGAAAATTTAATTTAATAAACAATTATACTAATAAATTCTATTTCGCGGCTATGCATGATGATTTCAAGGTTCTAAAACGTTCTGTGAGAATATCAGGTCCCAAGCATTTGGAATATACATAATAATAGCATAAAATTATGTCAATTTTTTCAACTAGGTTCTCTTCATAAACCTGAACTAGAGTAGAACATTTACCTAATGTAGTTCCAAATTGAGTTAAAATTGATTAATTGTTATGCAATCTAGTGAATTAATTAGGAATATCTAGGCAAAATGTTTGAAACGTTATAAATCAGAAAAGATGACTATTCTAGTGGAATTCATTGAAATCTAAAACTATAAAGGATAGTTAATGTTTTCAGTTCGATTTCTAGTTATAATAAATTTGCTAGCACTTTTTACTATAAATATTCTATTGCTATTGTTATAGACTGAAAAATTGAAAAAAAACTATTGAACTGTCGCGACATAGATTTGAACTCCAAGCGACGAAACCATTTGATATTCTAGCATCTAAAGCTGAGCCAATATTTCAATTAATACAGTTTTAACAATACGCTAAAGTCTAAATTAATGAACAAAACTTTTAAATTTTGTTAGATTTAACTATGAACCTAATAAACAGCTCAAAAACTTCAAAAATAATTGGCTATCTGGTAGTTTTATTTGAAATTTCGTCCAATAAGCTAAGTTTAAGCATAGTAAAAGGTAACTTAAATGTTGTCCTTACTATAAGGAATTTAACTTCAGATAGACGTGTAACTGCCGACGACCTAAAATAAAACAGAATAATTAATATATTAAATGATGACGGAGGAGAACGTTCATCCCTGGAAATTCGTTAGAGTTTCTATTGAAAGACTATGAATTTGTGCCTAATTTAAACTTCCCATATATATCATGTATATGATCCAGTCAAAATATGAGTCAGAGCAGTTTCACGGTATTAAATAACCTAACAAAAATGAATTTCCACTCATTTAAAAATCAAAAGAAAATTCAATGACAATTTTTGCAATACAAATAATTCATTTATAATTAAACAAAATAATTACAAAAGCTATAATTGCGAAATCTTATTTTTTTATTAAACATAATTTTACGTACAAAATTATTTCAAAATTTCGTGTGTTAACGAATATTTTTTTTGGAGGTAATTTTATCGTATTTTTCAAATTCAAAAATTAAACCAAAATTCATCAAAAGTTCACAAAACTGGAACATTGCAGAGTGAAAATTGATTTGGAATATTTTTAACCTACAAAACTAAAAATTAAAATAAAATAAAAACGTGAGATCAATGTTTTTAAAATTACGCGAATTAAATTGAAAAAAAAAATGTTTTTATACATATTTTCGATTAATTTTGAATTGCATATCAAAAAGAAAAAGGGCATAAAAAAATCAGATAATAAGAATGTTAATAAGATTACGTGATCAGATTTTAATCACGATCAGGTCAGTCAATTTCCTGAGATTAAATTAAATTGAAATGAACATCTTAAATAAATTACAAAACAAAAGATCTTCCGTATTGTCTCAAATGATCTTAAAACTAATTTATTAAATTTAATTGAAATTAGAACTTCTTCCGGGAGATTTTTATGTTTTATGATCTATCTATTCTGGAAATAATTCTGAGACTAAGAACTAAAATTAAAGTAGAACAAACAAAAACAGATTAAATCAAATCTAGATTAAAATACAGAAGTGTTTTTCTTGGCCATGTAAAATTCATATATCTTAGTTTGATTTCGGTTTTAATTTAATGAAAAATAAATTATCCTTCTACTAGCATGCCTAATTAAAAATACATCATGAACCTGTTCCTGAAGAAACAAATGTATGAGTTCAGGCGATGTTCAGCTTTAAACACATTCGGTTCAGCACAAGCAATCATTTAAATAATTTTAAAGCAATACGTTCTCTATCTCTTTTCACGAGATATTAATTTATAAATTAAATAACTAATTAGTTATTAATTTATACACAAATAGTGTGGGCTAAGAATTTGTGCTATCAAATAACAATTTTTTTCAGTGATATAACATTAAAAGCTTTTGAATTCATACTTGGATTTAAAAAAAAAGATCTCTTTTATTAAAAATGTATGTTGGCGAATCAAAAATTGAAGAATTTCGCATTAGCATTTGGGAAACTGCTACGTTTCTACTATAGTCAATTTTATGATGCATAATTGTGAGTAATTTAAGGGATTTCTGGGAGCGTGTATTAATGTTAAGATGCATTTTGTCTAGCAGGAATAAGTCCTCAAAAACGCCATTCATAATTTGGCTAACCAAAACCACATCAGCCACCAGGCGCCGCGATTCTAGAGAATGTAGAGATATGTATTATATAATAACTATGTGGAAATGAAAATTAAAGCATTGTTCAACTATTTGTACTGGCATAGGAGCTTCATATTCTGTACGTATTTTAATTTCATTAAATTATAGTATTTGATTGGAGACTGGATAAGAAAATGAAAACGTTTTGGTCTGTTAAATTTTCTTTTTTTGATGATAATTTTACTATTGATTCATAAATTGGTTAATTTTCTTAAATCTTCTTAATTCTTTAAATCGATTGTTGCGATTATTGCAATTGAATTTTTCTGGGGTTTTGTATATAAGTTTCTGTATCTCAAATCATTTGAAATTGATGCCACATTTTTACAGTAATTTGTTTGACCTACTAAGAATTTTTTCATTATCATTAACTTTGTTAAGATTAAGGTCTTTTTTCTTTCATAAAAAAAAAGAAAATTACATAAAAACATTGAATTTTTATTTTTTACAATGATGTGAAAATCTTCACAATTTGCATATTAACTGGAATAATATGTAAAATAAAAGCTTTTCATTATGTTCCATTCCGAATTCTTAATTAAGAATTTTAAAATATTTGTATTTGCAAAAATTATAAATTCAAATAGAGTTTTTATATAGTAAAAATTTAAATACTCTCCCAATTCATAACGCTGGAAAAATGCTTCCTCCCAATTAAATTATAAGATAAGATAACATGCAAACTAAATTTGGGGACAGACAGGCAGATAGACAGACGAACGGATATTTTTTATGTTTCTTGAATTCAGAAAACCTTAAAACGCGAACGAGCTTCGTTGGCATCGCTGACAATAATTTATACGAACTTTCGGTATTATACAGTGTAGAATCGTTGCTTGCCAAAGTGTAGTATGTCGTCTTTATTTTGTGATAGTATCTTGTCGACATAAATTTTACTAATATTTTCAATTGCAGGTTAAATAATATACAAATAGAAATGGCTGCAGATTAAATCGGGCAAAGGGTATGAAATTCGCCATATTTCATACGTTTCATCACAAATGGTGAACACCAAACGCTTCTTTTCCCTTACAACAGAAAAACCTGATTCCGAATCTAGGTCTAGGCACATTATATCTCTCTGATGGCTCAAATAGAACTGATGGCATGAATTTACCAAAAATATCGCCTTGTAGCTTAGTTCAAGTGTGCAACGGTATTAGCAAAGTGTAACTATGATAAAGTCTGGAAAGCTCCTATCCTTACCGTACCGCCGTTTTTCAAATTTTGCCTGTTCTTTCTCAAACAATTTTCTATCCACTGCTGACATAGATAGAACTAAAAATTTTACGTATGGGTGAAAGAGACACATTATTTTAAAAAACATCCCATTTCTCGCTTTTGGGTATGTAATTTTAAAATGTAAATAATGAAACACAGGCAGAAATTCATATACAAATGCACATACACCAGAAAAAAAAAATTTGGCGCATATTTTTTTCTGGTATGTGTGGGAAATTTATAAGATTTGGTCCCATATTTTAGATTCCAAGGGTAATTCATAAGATTCCATCTGATTTTTAAGAACATTTCATTCTCTCTCTTGCTGGTGGATTTTGCCTAGGAAAAATATATGTACTCTTGCGTATTCTTTCCCCCGTTTGCCACGTGCTTTT
This sequence comes from Xylophagus ater, assembly GCA_963422695.1. Lineage (NCBI taxonomy): Eukaryota > Metazoa > Arthropoda > Insecta > Diptera > Xylophagidae > Xylophagus > Xylophagus ater. Next base: position 10,466,832 of record OY730478.1, read on the forward strand.
TCTGGCTCCTTCGCTAGCTTTCCGGACTTTATCATTAATTACACTTTGGTATTAGCGAGCCGACCTATGTAACTACAGTATGGCTCGCCGGCATAGCTTAGTTTAAGTGTGCGGAAAAGAGGCAATATTTAGGGTAAAAGTGAAGAGACTGGCAACTTGGAGTCTCTTCTTTTTGAGTAATACATTAATAAAAAAAATTTAATTAAATAATTTCTTTAATTTGAGTGCCGACTAGCTGTAAAACAGTAAAAAAAAAAACAAAAGATATTTTTAAGAAAACTAATACTTTTCGGCATTCTCTGTTAATAATACAATTAAAAATTCAATCAACTACTACATTATATTCTAAAAGTCCAAAATAACAATAACTCAAATCTTCTGTAAAAACTTGAAAGAAAAATAACTAAATTCAAGTTTTCCCAGCGAATATTCTAAAATTGAAATCTTCAAAAGAAATAAACAATATTAGAAATGTAAACTTTGTAATTTAAACGTAAATTATTTTCTACATCGTCTAAAAAATCGATTAAAAGAAAGTTTTATATTTTGTACTCGTATTAAATGAAATATAAGAAAATCATCCCAACAACAACAATACCACCATGACGGAGCCAAACCGTTTCATTTCGATCTTGTGCGATGAGGCCTAACACATTTATTTAAATATTAATCAATCAAAAGTACCAAATTCTAAAAGTATTTCGTGAGAAATTTTTTTATCTTTTTTTTAAAAGCCCGAAAAAAAAACTTATTATGAAGTAAATTTGAGTATGATAATGACCTCAATGTGAAAGTTGTTTAAATAATTAACAAGCAACAATCCACATTAAACACAACTTGATGCATAGCACAAATGGTCAACATTTTTTGACTATCTCAACAGAATTTGTATTTGGAGAAAAACATTTTCAAAAACAAAAAATGTAATAAAAATATTTAAACTGCACGAGGAAGAGGGTCATTCACGGGTTGTAAAGTGTTAATGGCCTACGTTTACATATGTTTAAAAATAGTTTTGTTTAAATTTCACTTTTTCAATTATATTGTAAGTATTAAAATTTTCAGAAATTTACTTTGAATTTTTGTCGGTCAAGAACAAAAATTTATAGTCTTATTTATATGTCAGCAGCAATCATGTTGATACATTGGCTGCTGTAATACACGAGTATTTATGGATGATGTTAACATTTTATGTTTTTAAAGAACTACACAGTTTGTGACGGCATCACGGTGAGACTTATATAAATTTCTGTTTCGTTAATTTAAGAGGTTAACAAAAGTGTCAAAAATAGATAAATTGATTAAAAGTAAAAATTACAACGTTTTCTTATATAATTCAAAACTTTCGGTACAACAAGGAACAAACTATCGTCGATGTGAAGATTATAAAGTTGATATAATCACCTGAAAAAGTCAGCAACAAGAGAAGATACTTTAACCCGGACTATGATTAGATATTGTAATTCATTTGACTATTATATAAGAAGAGGATCAAAATTGGTAACAAGATAATTCATATTAAAATTTCTACGTGATGTTCAGCAGGCCAGGTATCAGAGTGCCTATTACGACTGGTGACTTATAGTTGTTGTATATACTATTGCCTCATACACCAAACGCCCTAAATTATTATGAATGATTATCTAACTTAGGGCTATAACAGAATTCGGATGTAACAGCGAAGATATAATATATCAATATTTATTTCAAATTGATCAAAGCTCAATATAATGAATTGATTAAAAATTTGTTCAGGTTCGTATTCTGTAATGTTCATAATATATTTTATACTATTGAATATACTTTTGTATGTTTCCATTCGTTGATTATACTTAAAATAAATATAATTATGGACTTATTCTTCAAACTCAGCGGGTACGACTTTTTCTCCATATAGATTTATTTTCGTCCTACAACATATAACAAGAAAAGTACACAGATATGGTTACTTAGAATTATTTTAGAAATTCGTGATGTATGTCATATAAATCTGTCATCAAATAAGCTCACACGCGCATACACGAGAGTTGTACTGCAGAATAGCATTTTTAACTTTTGTCGCTGCATAGAGTCTATCAATATCGGTTACAGAATAAGCCCGTAGTTTCAAATAATATACATTTTTATTCTTTCGAATTGAACTTTAGTCTTATTATTAACAAAATCTTGGTGATAACTTTTTACAATCGGTTTTAGCAAAATAATCTTACATACGGGAATACACAGAGGAGGTTATCTGCCTTTAAGACATTTACTCTATCTCATTTGACTTTTGTCTAGAATTAAATTCAATTTATACAAATAATATGTTGTTATGATATGAATATTTAATGTAGTATTATAAAAGGGTATTTAAACAAACAAAGTATTGGAAAGTTTCACAAATAGATATTATACAAGAAAGTGAAGTAAAAACTACATTTTCCGCAATCATTGCATAACATTGGACTCACTTCCTGTAATTCTTTAATAGGATATACACTTTTCTAATTTCACTGTTTGATATCAATATAATAAATAAGAAAAAAAGTGTTTCCGGATAATAATTAACAAGTTTTGTTCTTTTATGGAATATTAAATTTTAATCGGTATTAATCGATGAGCAAAAGATTGATCCACCAAAAGATCAACATAAAAAAATGTATTTAAAAAGATCGATCTTGGAGATTAAGTGCAGAACAAAAAATATAAAACTAATTACAGATCGATTTCTATAAATAAGATCGATGTACGAACAAATCGGCCACTACGTGAAATCGATACAAAAATTGATATTCTTTTTTTCAAAAAAATTGATTTGGAGTCAACATCCCTAAGTGATAAATACATCAATTTAGGTTGGAAACTTAGCAGTTACTTTCCATCCATTACTGAAGAAGCAAACTCGGTGCTAACTACCGTGAACAGACAGGAGTAAAAGAAAGAAAGGAAGGAATGATATTCAATTTTCAGCTTTCAGAAAATTATTAAAGAAATTTCGGAAGTTTTTAGTTACGACTTCAATTCCCCAAACAAAAAATAAAACATTGAAATGTTAAATGTTAGACTTTTGAATTAAACTATTCAAAGTGAAGACTTTTACAATACAATAACTTGGAGAGTCTAAACATTCCAATTACACCGGCATAACGAAAAAGAAAGTCACATTTAAGTTTTTATCTAATTCCTTAAAACATTTTGTCTTTATTATCTTCAAAAACCTTGAAAATCGAAACACTTTCACTTTCAAATTAATTAAATTGTAATTCGTTCTAGTTTTTATTAATGAAATTGCATAAATTTAAATATTTCTGTAAAAAATTACTTAAAATTTCATATTTCATATTATTTAAATGTTATTTGTAATACAATGACAGCCGAAGAAAGAAAGTCCTAACATGGTACAGAATGAAACAAAAAATTAAATCTTTCCCAAAACTATGAAAACGGAAATATTTTAGGTCTATCTTTCTTAGGACAGAAGTACAAGTTTGTCTTAAATTCGATTCAAATTGAATTCAGCTCATTATTTCTTAATTAACCATCAGAAGAAAAAAATCCATTACAAATAATTATAATTTAAAATATTAATAAAATGTGATCTAAATCGCGTATTAAGAAAAACATATTTACAAATAAAATTACTCAATAGAATTTTGTAATTCATCAAAAATTAGAAATTATAATATGGAGCTAAATTATTTTTGGTGTACTTTCGATGGTTGGTTTTTTGGTAAGGTGTTTCTTAAGATATTAAGAATTACATAAGGAAATAAAATTGTACCGCAAAAACAAATAAATCGAACAACCTGACATTGAATACGTTTTCTTTCATTATTAATAATAAATTACAAATGTATAATAATTCGTAATGATTTACATTTCAATGTCGTTGAAAATTACATCTATTTACAAGGTTTATGAGAAAACTAGTAATTTAATTTAAATGTCTTCATAAAATTTATTTATTATTCATTTATCATTCAGAAAACGCCTTTTAAAATAAAGAATCTAATATTTTATCCAGAATAGTCACAAAATTGGATAACTCAATTAAGAAATGCTATTTCTATATACACTTTTAGCTTTCATAGACACAATATTCGTGAAACACTTTAGTTTTGGTAGATGTGAACCCTTCCGATCCTTAATAATAAAAATGGTGGAACTCTTTGCCCATCAAATAAAATGAAACTAAACAAAATTTTAAATTATTTTAGTAATTGAAAACAATTGTGTTAGTTATTAAAATTCGAAAAGTTTCTAACTTAATAAAAATTATAATTAGAAATTTTCATGTATTCATAAAATATGTTTAGTTAAGTCCGGGATATCTGATTAAATAAAGTACACATGTACCAAAATTTGAACTAAAACAAATATTAAATAAAACTACGAAACCTTAAAAGAAAGTTATGCAGATCAACAATCTTGGAGCTGAAAATCTAAGCTCCAGCCGGAATTCAACATTGCAATATTAACAACTATTCCCATTACTTTATTTATAGACTAATAGCTAAAGTTGTTATCAAAGTCGATCCGGAAGCTTTCTGATAGACGTAACCCAAACCAGCAACTATAACATCAGTTGGTGAATAGAATCTGACGTAGGACTTTCCAAAAACATTAGATACATTTTTTCAAAACATGAAATTGAAGAAAATGAAGTTGCCGGCCTGTTATTATCATTAAAAAAATTATTTAAACAAAAAATTTAAAACATTTAAATTGTATACTATTTTGTTTGTTTTGTTAACTTGTTTTATTTAATTCACGAAAAAATAAAATATAGTCTGAAGCGGTTTTACCCAATTTACCAAACTTCCTGTTTGAAACTATAAAGACAATAATTTTTATGTTATTCAATTCATATGAACGATATTAATATCTTATGATTCATCATACTGAAGAAAATGTTGTTCATGTTTCTGAGATGCAAACATAAATTTGGTTATATTCAAAAAGAAATTTTGATCAGGGAAAGTTAATATCACAGTCTCATCCCACCCAGACATAACATTAGTGACATCATATAAAAACATAATAATCGGTTCCGATATATGAAATTTTGAAGAGTTCCATGACATAATATTTATGATACCGAATAAAAGTTCACATACAATTATTGAATAAAATACAATTTCAAATGAAATTCAATTTATAACGAAACATTTTCATTAAGAAACTTAAAAGTTTGGTTGCCAATTACGGGATTCTAATGCATGCTTTTGAATACATGATTATTAAAGAAAATAATTATAATTATAATTATTTCATGTGCGAGACAATGTGAATATCAATTAGCCTTGTATCCAAACGAACTATTAAAAATAGTATTTAATGAAATTTGAAATAATTATCATAATTTTATAACAAAAAATATAATTATAGAAATCCAAATCCAAATGATGAAGGCTGAATTTTGCTACTGAATCTTATAGATACACAGAAATATTGGGAAATCCGGAAAATTCGAAAATTTTGACTAAATTACGGCTCAAAAAGTCAAAATTGATCAACAGAATAGAAGATTTCTATCCTTTCAAAGGTTTAAGACGTCTAAAAGTCTGAAATTTGGTACATAATTTCTATGCATACACAGAAACCAGTAAAAATACCGGTTGAATTACGATTAAGAACTGGAAAATTGCCGTACAGCTTTCCTTTATAGAGGTTTTTCTGGTATTATCCGATAATTGGAAAGGCTGAAATTTTTAGTTTCATAATGTATATAGAAAAATTAAGAAAAATTCAAAAACCTAGAAATACCCACATTGACGGACAAAAACATAAAAATGCCCCTAATTCGGTCAATAGTAGAGGAATTTTCATGAAATGTACAGTACACATTCTGGATAAGCCAACTTACGATATGTCTATGTCCGATGTGGATGCAGAGAACAAGGATATACAATTTTCCTTAGCTAATTTAATAGTAGACATATTTTTGAAAGGCATGGATACATCTATCATATTCTAAGAATCACTTGAAAAAAACCCCGCAGATAGTAGCTAGAATGAAATAAAAATGAATAAGATTATAATAATTACCATTTCTGGAGAGTGTACACAGTGCATAAGAGATCCATAATAAAAGTATTGGTGAACTTATAAGAAATTGCATTATATTTCGTTATTATTATTTTGCATATGCAATAATTATTATGTATATATATATATAAATATTTTTGTTTTTTCTTTCACTTCTTTTATCGCAGTGTTTATAACTTGTTTGTTAATTTGTCACCTCAAAACTTTCTTTTTTTTTACATGCGATAAATTCAATTGAAGTTATTATATGAACACTTGAAGTTTCCAAGTAAATATCATTTCAACTTTTTTAAAATAACAGCTTTTTTAAAAATCGCCCGCACTTTTTAATTTAATTTCACTTTCAATTCAACTTACAAGACAACAAAAGGAACAACTTTTTTATTTAAGAAAAGAAATTGTCTTAAAAATTACACAAAAATTAATGCCTTTTCAATATTTCTTTGTTTCTAAACTTATATTAAATAATTATATTTCTTAAATAATTTAATTAATTATTATTATCTATTATTTTTCACAGTTTTATCAAACTTTCACGTATCTCCGGCCGCTAAAATTTTTTTTAGAGATTCATTTTAGACGATTGACGATGTACAACTAAAAGTTTTGTCGTTTTTTTTTTCTGGTTTTCATTAACTTCAACCAAACAGAAGAGAAACACTTTCACCAATTTTTTCGAAATATAAGTCTTCTGAAAATCAAAAATAATAATATTAATTATAATGTAATCCAAAGATTGGTAAATTTATTAATAAATATAAAAAAATAAATATAAACTTTGAGATTGTATTGATTTTAATGAAATTTGAATAATATTTTGGGCGGGAAAAAGCTTTTATAAAAGCGCATTTTCATGTTTGATGAGTTGTGTCTTCCGGGGGGCCACTTAATTTTCTTTGGTTTAGAAAGCTTAACAATGTTAATCATAAAAGTCATATTGTGATGAATTTTATTATTATTATCTATTCAAAAAATGTTGACAATATTTATTATTATTTGCTTTTGGAAATTATAAACAAGTAAAAAAAAGGCCGTCAAGTGAAAATGAAAGTTTTAAGAGTGAATTTGAGTAAGCTTATTATGTTAGGAAGTTTCCGCATTTGGTCTCATTTTGAAGATAAAACTTCAAATTTTAGATAGGACAAAAAATTAAATCATAAAATGACTGTTATCAAAATTATTTTAAGAAAATAGAAAGGTACAACAGATTTTAATTAGCACTTATTGTAATTTGCTGTCCTCATGCAATACGGTTTTCACACGCGTATTTATAATTACTAAGCAAAAAAAGAACCCATAAGTAAACTGCTTGGAACTTGAACTCACAAACTTTAATCGTAATTTTCTAAAAGTGCAGTTTTCTTGCTTTTTGTTACATTTTGCTAAGGAGTTCATGATCTTTTGAATTTGAATTTTTAACCTGCATTAGTTTAGAGAAAACGTTTTAACGCTCAATATGACGTCGAGCGAATGAGACTAGGTTTAATTTTTATACTTTTATATGGAATTTTTCTTCTAATCCAATGTTAAATGATACACAGTTATTCTAACATTAGGTGCATTTTATATCCACTTATTTAAGCATAGTAATTTATTGCCGCTTATTTTTGACAGAGTTATTTAATGTTATATTGAAACTATAGATGGCACAAAACAAAACTTTTTTTTACGTGTAGTAACTATTTGATATTAACAGAAAATTTGTATGATTTTTTAATGTTATCTCTAATCTAAATCGATATTGATAATTGATAAATGATTTTTTTTGGGGGGAATAGACTGATACGTCTATGATGAAGATATATTTTTATTTTCTATTTGAATATATTATTTTTGGTTCAGATGAAAGTGTTTCTTTATAATTCGACACTGAAAATACAAAAACTCTATTAAAACAATCCTCTAATGATTAATTTCTATTAATTAGAATGCTAATTTTATTCACTGATTCAGTTTTTAACCTTAATTTCATCCAAAATCTTCATTAAAAAAAAAAAGGTAAACGTTCTAAAAAAATGTTATATTAAAAAAAAGAAATGATTTAAAGTTTCAATTTTTAAAACAACTTTTCCCGAAAAATTCGCTTTATTTTAAAAACAATTGTATTTTCTAGAGAAATTATAAAGAATACAATATTATTTTTCTGTTTATTGTACAAGTTTTTAATTTTAGGTTTTTAATATGTTTTTTTTTTATTTTTTCACTTTCTATCCAAAATTAATATGATTTAATTCTTTTCTTTCGTTAGTTTCATTTTTGTTTTATAAAGTTTTAAGAAATTTTTAAATTAAAATCAAATTTTAGTGAAAATAAATTAAACTATCAAAAAAATGAAACATTTCAATTTATAAATCAAATTCTTTATAAAAATATAAATGAAATATAAAATTTCCAATTGAATTTAAAAAATGATTTTTACAATATTAGTAATTACATTTTGTAATTGTTGAAAACCTTTTTAATTTCGTAAAACTTCCGTTTGAGATGGTATTACAAAAGGTTAACAAGCCGATTCATTAAAGATAGTAAAACAAAGAAGAAGGCTTAACAAAGATTGTACATTTGTATTTGTCAATCAAAACGTGGAAGCATATCAAAATAATCATCATGAGCATAACAACTGATGCAATTTGTTCATATCATAAGAATATCAACAATCTACGTGGATCCGCAAAGTTAATCTAAAATAAAAAAATGATATTTCTTTGAGAAATAGTGTAAAGTTGTACAGGGTGAAAAGAAATAATACTAACTACCAATTTTCTGAATCGAATTGTTTAGTTGTAATTATTTAACAGCCTGATATCGTTCTTGGAATCTTCTAATAGTACTTCAATGTAGTGGAACTTCATAGTCTATACTATTAGTAATAGTCATTAAGTAATAACTACGGCTCCAAATTACAACGTAAGAATTCTCCACGCTAAAATTATAATTTAAGTTCCAATTATGTAACTAACTGTTATCAAAGTCACTATCTACTTTGATAATAGGAAATGTGATTTGTTGCCAGTTGAGACTGTACATCAATAAAGCAAATAATTACAATATCGTTAGTTTAACAGTGTAAAGGAGTTTACAAATTAATATGGTTTTTGTTTATATTAAGATTTCGACAATAAATGAAAAAAGAAAATGTAGTCACTTCGTGGCATCAGTTATTTAGAGTTCTCGTTACTACAACTGGAAAGGTTCAGGTTCACGTTTAATTTTTGTTTGCCTACAAATAGTCAACAAATATTTCCCTCATTATTATTATTTATTAGATATGTTAAAGACTACAACACATGTGATATTAGGAAATATCGAAAAATGAAAACCAATACTAAGAAACTTTTGGGCAACTTCCTAATAAATTTATTTGCCGAAATATACTGTAACTCTGGTATAATGTTATATATCAGTTACTTTTCGCCTGTCCTGTAAATTATATACAATATCAAGTGAAATTAATGATATATGCTTTTTTTTTTAAATTGAATATCACTATTTGAGAGAGTTTATATTTTGATGAGAAATTCTCCAAACATAATTTAAGGTGTGCTAATTACGAAACTCTCATGCATAAAATTATGATCGGGGTCACGATTATGATAATAAGATGATGATCTAAATTTTCATAATATTTTCTTTATAGAAAATTTTCGACCTTAACATTGTTGAATCCGTTCAAAAATAGATTTTATATGATAGCTTTTGGTTTCTAAATATTTAGATTTAAATAATTACGAGTAAGTTCTTCTTTTTTTACACATTAGTAAAATAATGTGAATGCAATTTTTTCCTCTAATTAAAACCGGATTTATCTTTTTATTAAATATAATAAATTTCCGCAGGGTATATAGTAATCTTCTATAGTACTATAGTTTATGTTGAATTTCCGGATATGGCATGATCAATTTCCTTCACTACTAATAATCCGTTTTATAATCAAACATTTTCACGAACCCACAAGCTTTCATTTTGTATCGATCATTTCTTCAATAAAAGTGCATTGTAATTTATTATTATTATTATTAAAAAAAATCGCACTTCACTTTCTGTTTGTGATACCTTTTAAAGATTTCTAGCTTGTTGCGGTACTTCGCGGTCTTCCCACAAAATATACTAAAAAAAAATTATTTATTTAATGTTTTTGTTTTAATAGAGAAATTTAAAATACTTGTAAAATTGAAGTGAAATGATATTAAATGAAAATTATTAAGTACTACTTTAATAAGTACTTGTTAAATCGATCGGTTTTTTTTTCTTTTTTAAAAGAAAAAATCGATTTATTCAAAAGAAAATTTGTAAAATAGTTTCCTTCCGTTTAGGATTATTATGCGGAAACATTTCAACATGCAATTTGCTAATTGAAAATTATAGAAGGAAAAATTTTAAGATGTCGTTTTACAAAGTTTGTTATTGGAATTTATATTAGAAACATTAGAAAAATTCATAAATCTCGATAAAAAAAATAAAAACGACTATACTTGCACTAACTTTTGGTATTTCCGGAAGTAAAAATTATGTTTTTCCGCAATGGATGGAATTTGTTATATAATATTTGAATAGTTTTTCTTCATTTTCCTGTAATGCGTCATAGTTTCCAAAGTTTCGAATTAAAATTATGCCATTTTAAGTTATTTTTAATATCGCAAATCTAGTCTAGTTTACTTCCTATTCCTTAGGGTTTGTACATTACTTGCACAAATACTTGCAAAGGCCTACTCAAAAGCAATTAAGAATGTATAGTTGCTGATAAATAAAAGCTGTCCAAGCAACACATTTGTCGTATAAAAAAGTTAAAAACCCTTTTTATCATTGTATACTAAAGGGTTTTTCAAATGGGACACTATAAATGTTTTCCAATAGGGACGACGAACCACGCAATATTTTTTTTGTGCTTTTGACATTTATGCTCATGAATAATTCCCATTTCATCATGGAACAGTCACACTTGAACAACGTTTACAAATTATTAAAATTTATTACTGAAATTCAGAGTCAGTCGCCGCAACTTTAAGAGCATTACGACCAATTTATGGACATCACCGATCTGCCCAATATGCAAAATATGCGCTATTGGGTAGGCCGCAACACATACATTCTTCAAGAGACACCACTGCAGCCGCAAAAAAAAACAGTGTGGTGTGTATTACATGCTGGAGGTGTCATTGGGCCACATTTTTTCGTTGATGCTAAAAACCGCCACGTTACAGTTAATGGAAATCGTTCTCGAACAAACTGATTATTTTTGGAATAAATTGCGTGATATGGACTTGGACTTTGTATGAAAATCAATTTGTTTAAACAAAAACCTTTTCTACAGATCAAATCTTGATTCTATGCTGCTATGTCATGCATCCATTTGAATGCTACAAATCTGTTGAAATTTTTAGCAGATATATGATTGCAATAGTTTAGAGCTCTTCAAATATATTTTTGTTTTAACTTGAAATTAACACTTTTCATTTCAAAGATTGCAAAACATATTACACTTATTGGTAAAGAAGAAATATTGATTAAATATTGGCAATTTTTTTGTATAAATTTCTTAACAATGAATTCGACTAAAAACATATAACCTTCATTGATTACCATTCTAAAAAAAATAAAAAATTGTTAAGAAATTGTGAATGGCATAAATGTCTCCGAACTCTCAGACTTTGCGCTAAAAGTTTGCAATATTTTAAATTTAAATTTTTGCATATTTCTTTTGATTCGATTAAATTAAGGGTCAAAAAACTAATAAATAATTTTTTTAAATAAATTTTACTGTTCAAATTATCTTTCACCTTAAAAACAGAAAATTTCTTTAAGAAATTGTATTAATTTTATGCAAGAAAATGTTTAATTTCCAACATAAAAAAAAAGGTTAAAGACTTGTTTTTTTATGTTATTTTTTTACAAGCTTTTTTAAGCTGAAATTTTATTAAATTGCAATAAAAAAAAAGTTTACAAAATAAATAGATTGTTTTGCTGGAACAAAATTTAATCTTGCATTTGAATAAAATCAAGGTTCATTTACAAAATTCACTTTCAAAATATGCACCAAGAATTATTAATAAGATTAAAATGTAGAAAAATGTATTTTTTTATTTATAATAAATAAAATAATTAATTATAACAGATTATAAATCTCTCTAATCAAATAGATTATTCATTGTTTTTGAGTTCATAGCTTTAAGTAGTTTAAAAGCTTTTTTTTCTGTCGAAGTAGTTTTTTTATATTTAATTTTCTAAAATTTCACAATTAAAACAAATTACACCTTAATTTAACTAACATCAAATATTAAAATTACCTCTTGACATACTAAAAACTATCCGCTATGACAAACCAATAAAACTTTCTTATACAAAATAATTCAAATTTGATTTTTTTTTATAAATTCAATCTAACATAAAAAGTATTGTACACATATTGATGGTGAAAAGTTGAAAATATTATAATATTCAGTGCCTGCCTGTTACCATTAAAATAATTTTAATTCGCACCTGAAAGTATGCAATTTTTTATTTGCTGATGCAAATTTATGGAAACACCCTAGATTTTCTGAAAGTGTTTTGATCTTAGGAAAATATACAATTTTTTCGTGTCTACTGCTAAAAAACAGGTCATCTGTTTTGCATTGATTTTCCTGATCTCTTTTTAATTATCTTATCTTCTCCTCGATCATAGGACTAAATATATAACTAGTAAACATTATAAACTTGTCTTCAAAATTTTGTCAAAATTGGTCTACACGTTTCATTCTTTTCGCAGTTTTAAGAGACTGTACTAAAATCATCTTCGAAGGGACTCGTATTTTCATTTATCATATAAAAATTTTTAAAAATACTCGGTTACACCATTAAATTGTCCCAGTTCCTCGCACATTATTGAACAGATGGTTGATATCTTAGACTCTTGAAAATGTAGTGTTGATTTTTTGTAAAACTACAATATTAAATTATGAATATTTCAGTACAAGAAAGTGAGAAAAAGAGTATTTTGTAATTGAAAATTTACTTAAAACTTCTTATCTATTTATGAATTCTTTAATATTTACATTGATGTTCATTACAAATTATTATTAATTAAATATTTGACGTTTTTTTGAATCTTATTTACCAACTTTAGTATACAAATATTCTTTGTGCTCATTTAGAAAAGCTAGTTATTTTTAATTGAATGAAGTAAAAATTTCCATAAAACAAACAATTGAAATGATTAATATTATAAAACCAAATAAAAAACTAATAAATTAAAAAACACTACCGTAATCTTTTGTTTTGTACTAAATAAAAATTAATTTAATTAAAAATTTTCTTCACGCTTTTCTTCGCATAAATCTTCGCGGAATTCCAAGAAGTAGTGACAATTTTCAATATATTTGTATTCACAATAATATGATCAAAATAATAGAAAATAAATATACTCATATACTTAAATATATAATTATCTAATATGTAACAGTTTTTAAATGAGAATCTATTCATAATAATGAGATTGGGTATAAGTCAGTAGCGTAGATTCAGTACTAAAATAATAATATACGAGTATGTATAATAATAATAATAATAACAGTAAGAAAAAAAAGAATAATAGTAAAACCAAGACTAATTTGCTAAACCAAGAAAATTGAAAAGCGATACTTTCAAATTATCTCTAAATACCTTCAGAATAAGATGGAGTATAAACGACAGTAAATTTTGAAGACTACCAAATAGGACGAGCATATTTAGACATCAAAGATATTTCCACTAAAATTTAGCTTTTTCCTAATCCAACTTTAAAAAAATAAGCGTACTTCGTTACAGAACTGGACCTAGAAAATGAAGTTCAATTTAAATAGGAACAATATGGTAAGTGAAAGTTTCAAAATATTTTGTTTAGCTTTTCTAGACCAGAATATTATGATTTCTAAACTGGAGTAGTAAAAATATTGTCCAAAATATTAGATAATAAACTAAAGGTGCCTTCAAACCATCTGTTTTGTCATATGTGTTTATATAAGTTTTGCCAAAAACATTCAGTTAGCATGAACTCATAGCGAAAACTTTGATAGAAAGATATATGACAAAGTTTATCCATTTTATAGACATTAGACGTATATTAAAGCTTTTTTTTTGCTAATTTTTAATAAAATTGAAATCATATGACAAAACTGATAGTCTAAACTCTAAAGACATTGCAACGCTTGAATTTTTGTGTGTCTTAAATATAATAGGACAATTTTTGCACGGGGATTTTAAAATTTTCATTTTATTTTTCAACTTTGACAAAACAATACAACGCTATATCAGTAGCGTAGAGAATTTTTCTTGATTTTATGAAATTATATAGAATAACAAAAGCTCAAATCATTAATTTTAGTTATTTTATTAACAAAAAAAAAGTTACAACTACAACTAAAAAAAAAGCAAAAAGAAAAACATAGATAATTACTATGCCATATACAAAATTTGCGGTCTATGATTTTATTGCAACATAAAAATAGAGTAAAAATGTTGTTACTGATTTTAAATAACATTGTGAATTTTATGAAAACCTTTTATATAATCATGTTATTCATATCGATTCGACATGTACCTTTGAGACATATAGTTAACTTTTTTTCTTTTTTTTGTTGCCATAAATAATCAAGAACATGAAATTAAAAGTATTATGTGATAAATTTTCGAATATAGTAATATCAGAAATAATATAAGAAAAATACTCGTTGGGCTCAACTTTAAATATTGTATAAGTTGTTATGGCTACATAGTTTTTGCCAGAATCAATACAGAAGGTGTTATGTTCATTAAACTTTTCTTTAAAACAACTTTTATGGAATTTAATAAAAGAGAATGACTTTGCCATTCGAAAAAGACATTATTCCATTATATTCTTTCATAAAAAAAAGAGTGGATGCTATTTATGGAAGGTATCATACAATTTCTTTATAACTTATATAAAAATTGTTGAGAATTTGGTATTAAATCGAAAATTATTTATACATTTTTTGATCAGAGCTCAAAATAAAACCATTGTCAGTGTAGCATTTCGTCTGTAAAACTTATAGTATTCTGATTGTATAACAAGAAATCAATGTACGAAATTTTATATCAAGATCGATCAAAAAGTTTGCGATATATAGTCATAAACAAAAATGGTGAAAAAATTAGGACACATAAACTTTTACTCAGGTTCTTAGAATTGCAACTGGAATACTACATTCTCTTCAATGTAATTATATAAAATTTTAAAATTGAAAAGTTATTTTTTATTTATTTATTTTCCTTCTTATTTTATATACCTTAAGTAAAACACATTCAGACTATCTGTTTTGTCATATGTTTTCACATAAATGTTGTCAAAAATTAGACATTAAAAATGTCGCTACACATTTCTAATGTCAAAAAACGCATATACTGTGTCCTATCTTGTTGTACCAATATCTTCCCTATGGGCTTACAAGAAAGTGTGAACTCCTAGGGAACAAAATGTGTACATTTTTGACAAAATTCATACAAATCATATGATCAAACAGATAGGCAACTTTATTATATTCTACTTTATAGTATTCCGAATCTATTAAGTTATATTTAATGCTTCGAAATAGTCAAAAATTGTTCATAATATTATGAAACTAGTTTATTCCAAATAATATCAAAAAACAAAACAACTAAATTATGATTTAAAACACTTTCAAATCAAGTTCAATATATTGCAACATATTAAAATTAAAAACAAAATTTTCCGATTTAAACATAAAAACAAAAAACTGGTAATATTTCATGAAATATATAACCTAATTAAAAGTTAACAATGAATACTAAAATTTTTAATATTTAACAAGATTGTTGAAGGTTTTTTATCTCTTATAAATTTTTTTTGTTGAAATCTAATTTTAAATAAATTAAAATGGCTATACAGAAACTGTCTACAGTACTGAACCTTGGCAATTGGCCTTTACTTAGAATGGATATAACCACAATTCTGTGATCTTTCACGATCAATTCTAGAATTAAGCTTTCAAGATATTCCAAGGACTAATAAGTAATTAGTAGAGTTGTAAGAATCAAACTCTTGATTTCAGAAAACTGGTAATGGTGACTAAAAACGAGATATGATTGGAAAAAATCCAAATTAAAATAATCAATTATATAAATATTAATCAAGTAGATTGGTTTTTTTTTTGGTGAAACAATAATCAATCGATTGAGATTAAGAAATATCATTTTACCACGTTTTTATTAACTCGCTTTCTTGTTTGTTTGTTTGTCCAGTACAAATTTTGCAATCAATTTTAACTAACTTCCCGACTAGCTAGACATTTGAAAATTTTAGAATAGCCCAGAACACGATGACAATGCATTCTTTTAATACTTTTAGCCAATCTTTAAGCAAAATTGAGTTCATTTTCAGTAAATTTTGTTTTGTATGGAAAGTTAGTTCGGAAAAAAATTGTCAATTTAAAAATGTGGTATATAAAACGTTATTTTTATCTTGTCTTGTTTTAGTTAAGCTTACTAGTTATACGTTTTTAGAGTATGCACACATTTTCATTTAATACGAAATTCATACTAGTATATTCTTCACTTTTTAGGAAGATTGAACCATATGGTCACAGAAAGTAAGGTAATGCAGAAAAATACGTCCACCTATTCGCAGGAAACATGCAATACTCTTTTAAAGAAAAAAGAAATATACTATAATCAAGAAGAAAAGGACATTTTCATATTTTCGAAAACATTTAAATTAAATCCTCATTAAAATACCAAAGATTTTTGTTTTTATGTATCGTCTTCAAATAAAATGACTTTTCAAAATCCATGTACCTAAATTAATGTTTTTTTTTTTTTTAGAGAAAGTTGTTAGGCCAAACTATATTTATTGACAAAATGCCAATTCATTAGAAATCTAATTTTTAAACATAACTAAATGAG
The DNA here is from genome assembly GCA_963422695.1 of Xylophagus ater. NCBI lineage: Eukaryota > Metazoa > Arthropoda > Insecta > Diptera > Xylophagidae > Xylophagus > Xylophagus ater. Next base: position 10,483,755 of record OY730478.1, read on the forward strand.
TGAAGAAAAAAAAATACATATATACTTGAAAGTCTTTCTTTCTAGAAGTGGTAATTAAATTGCAGAGACTTTGAAAGGTAAATTTTCAATTAATTTATTGACCGTAAAAATGAGACCAAATCAAAGAAGATAAAAAAATATATCATAATTCTTGTTTTCTTACGTTTAAGAAGTAAAAGCGTTCTCATCTATGCCAAAAAAAAAAAGATTCATTTAGAATTCCATTCACTTAACGGCAATTATATATACTCGTACAACATAGAAACATAATTTTCAATTAATAATTATTAATAATTAAGCCTGTTTAATGAACATTGTTTAACCTTAAAACCATTTCAAACACGACCTAATTTAAGAAGATTTTTATCACGATAAATAGTTCTTAATGAATTTTAATGATTAAAGATATGAAAATCTGTGAAAATCTTTCATAGATCACTAAAAAATTGAAGATCATTAAAAAAAATCACAAAAATATCACCTTTTATATGCGATTTTGCACTTTTACTTTGATTTCGTTTAATTTTTCTTCATTTTTAGAATAAATACAAGATTTATTACATATTTTAAAATTATATTTTTCACTGAATTTTCACTTAAAAAAAAGAAAAACAATTTTCTTTAAATAAATTTATTAACCAATTTCACTTTGTAGAATTTCACAGCATAGAAAAGCACCCCGAAAAAATAAATGAAAAACCAAAACTTTTATCAACGAAAGGAAAACCTTTTTTCGCGAATATGTTTTCGCGAAAAAGTAGTTTTATTAAAAAAAAATAAGAAAAATTATAATAAATCGTGTTTCTTTTTATGTTTGCTGTTCAACCTGCAACGATCGACATCTACAACATAACTGGAAATCGTGAAGAAAAACAATTTCTTTTTAATAAAGTTTACTGGTAAAAAAAAAAGAAAAATGTTAGTTAAAAGGTAAACGCGATATACTATATTTATGCTAACATGTAAAGTGTTACCGTCTTGAAGTGATCATAAAAAAGTTATTAAGTTTTTGATCAATTTTCAGTGAAAAATTTTCCTGATGATCGTGTCGAGTTGTATTTGAAGTGCAGTGGACACAAAGTCTAGAATGAAATTTTGATATTTTTTTTTAAAAACGATCAGAAAAAAAGAAAGTAATTTATATTGGATCAGTTTTGTTTTTTTTTTCTTTTGAGAAGAATAAAGATCTTTTACGATCGAATTACAGTGATTGCCTGGACACAAGAGTAACTGAAACTAATTCATTAGATCTCAAGATTTTGGAAAGTAAAATACTTTTACCAAAAAAAAAAAAAAAAAAGAAAAAGAAATTGTCGCAAAATTATTTAGTTCAGATTCTCAATAATAAATATTTTAGTTACAGTTGTATATCAAAAAATCATTAAAAGTTTGAAAAAATTTCCTTAGGTCAACTCATTTTTACCAAGGCATAACACTTCGCTGAATCTGATTTAGGACTCATAATCTTGGTCTTATAATTTGCTGTTACATGTGAAAATCACTTTCAACAACAGAAAGAACTTGAATTTCCGTACAAAATTAAAACCGCTATTAGCCTTCAGGAACGAGAATTAGTTAAATATTTTATAATCAGAGAAGGATTAAAACATGAAAGGTGTTTTTTGGGAAAAATAAGGACGGTTACCATACATTTTATTCCTGATTATTTAAGCAATGTTATTTATCGCGGTCTAATTTTAACAAGAGTTATTTAGTACTATATTGAAAATATAGATGGCGCAAATCGTAAGTTTTGTGCTTCTTATTGTAGTATTTGAAATTAACGGAAAATTTGTATGAATCAACCCCCCTTTTGGGTATTTTCTTTTCTTTTATTGTTATCGTTTTTAGTATTATTTGGTTAAAGCAAATGGCCATCTCGCAGAATATTGTTTTATTTTTTAAAAACAATAATTTTTAATTTTTTTCGAACGTTAAAAGACATAGCTGAAATTGAAATGAACTCTTTGAATTGTAGTCAAATATTTCACAGTGAAAAAATCCGATACAATAATTATTTTTTGGATACACCAACGTCCACAACGACCAGTTGTTTTTGTATGTTGATCGCTGACACGAAGACCCAATAATGCCGCGTATCTCTATGAGCACGAATCTTCTTTAGCCGTTCCAAATCTTCACGAAGTCAATTGTGTGTATTTTCCGTCGATAATATCTTTCTATTTAAAAACCAGTTAGAACTTTTTTATTGTCGAGGATTTAAAATAATTGTTACAATCTTTTCGACCTCTTCTTCCATGCAGTCACCTGCGCGTTGTGTAAGATCTACATCAGCTTTTTTCAGGACAATATTTGCATACATATTCGCAATGGTAACTTTTTCTCTTAACATCAATATTCGTACCCACATGATACGTAGAATATGTTGAAATTTTTCAGGAATAACAAGTAATATTTTGAAACTTGTGAATTCGACTGAACGTAAACCATAAAATATGGAACAAATTTAAAGAAATACAAGAATTCGTGCAAGTTTTCTGGTCGGAGACCGGTGATCCTAGGAAATATTATAATTCTTTCGACTGTAATATTGATTGATTTTCTTCATTCCTGATTTCAGATTTTTATTTTCTCATCCGTTCTGGTACGAGAGATATTAGCAATTCTTTATAATGCTGGCCAAAACTCATGCTACGTGAAAGAATATATTTGTTGTGAACAAGGGAATTTGAATCGACTATTTTCATAATGTAAAAATTTTAAAATATATATTTATTATATATATATTATATGTAAAATATCTTTTTTTTTTAAACAAAAAAATCACGAAAAGAATGTATTTTTGAATTCCTTGGCCCAATTGGAATTGAATGAAAAAAATGTTTTCATAAGATCGTTAAAGATCACATTACATCATGCATGATCTTTGTTTTTTTTTTATTTTAATGTAGCTAGAATCAAGAATGTACGTAGTCTTGGTAGCCTTGGTAAATTATTTTACTTACTCGTACAACTTTTAAGATCAGCGATAATTCTAAACCAGAATTTTTAAATTAAAATTTTCAAATGCCGTAAAAAGAAATAAATGAGTTTAATACAAAAACTTTTCAATTTATAATTTTATGAACTGTTGAACATTTCAATTTATAGGCAGAAACATTTTCAATAAAAACAATGGAGCAAACATAAAATGCATCAAGTCGATGACTCTCGATTTACAGTAAAATTGTTATGCCGGCATTTCTTTGATGATGGATGGAGGATGGCGACTGGAAAACTTACAACAGGTTTTAAAAAAGTCTGCTCATATGTCTCGTCTTCAATCTTTAAAAACATATCGTATTAAAAGAAACCAATAAAATGAGATAGAAACTAGGACATTGAATATTTACATATAAAATAAATTACTGGGTCACTCGTCATGATCATTGTTTATAACTTGGGATAGATCATCTTCTAACATATTTTAGGTGGTTTTGTTTTGCTAGCAACTTTAGCTAAGAAATAGGCTGACCGAAATAATAAACTAAAGAAAATGAAGAAAAAAAATATGGAATTGAAAATGTGATTTGAATTTTTTATTTGAAAAATTTTCGAGAGTGAAGAAAATGTTATGTTTTTAAATTTGATCAGGTATTTTTACATAAGAAACTGTTTTTTTTTTCTTCTTCTTTTCTTTTCAATATATTTAAGAAAAATTATAACGTTATATTGCTGCATCGAAACTGTTGCATTGTGTGCTGGAAATTTGTTGTGAGACATCCCACAGTTGTAAACATATTAAATAGACATAATCAAGTGTTTTGTTTCTCGCTCGTTTTAGCAATACCACATTTTCTGCAGCCAGTTCTTGCCAAAGTTCTTCTACAAACCATTCGTAAGAAAAAAAGACCCAAAAAACCAAGTAAAGTCCATTCGTCTCTTTAATGACAATACGAATTTGTCATTCAACCACCTTTTTAATAATAGAATAAATAATATGATTCTACCGTAGTAAAAGTGTTAAAGTGTAAAAAATATGTATCGCGCAAGATACACTTTCGCTGCGATACAAGACCACATACAATGAAGCGTGGATACCCCTAAAAAGAATAACGATAAATGGTTAATTTTTCTCATTATTCTACTTTCTGTATTTATAGGAATCAAATTAAAAACAAAACATACTAGTAACTGAAAATCAATTTTTTGTTGCCCTATGGCAGACATGGGACAGAAAAATTGTGAAAACTAACATTATTTCAAGCTTTTTTCTTTATAACTTTGTTTTCTTTTCAAAATTTCCTCCAATTTGTAGGTAACCTGGACCGTAATAGCACAAATCCAATCTCCAAATTTTATTCAAATCGGTGTATTGGATTTTAAAGTACATAAAAGAAATCTTTATGAACAGGATTATTTTCTCCACTATGCTTGGACCAATTATGCTGAAAATTAACACGCTATCGTCTATTTATATATTTAACCAATATAATTATTTTAAACAAAATTGCTTCACAAATTGTCCAATTAAATCCGAAAAACCATACAAAAAAAGACAAAACTTTCTGGTCACTCTGGTTTTTACTTAATAACTTCGCTCCACCTCGGTCGATTTTGTTGAAATGTAATACCAAATCCAATTAAGGAATAACCAATAACCATTCTAAATTGCAACAAAATCGGATAACGCGATTTTTACTTATCTTGTATACGAACGGACGGACATGCATAAATCAATATAACTTTTGATTCTCTACACATGTCCTACAATGATAATTTCGACGTTTACACACTTAGTGACAAAACTAACATACCCAAAAAGACAAAAAATAAAGGATTCTTTCCGACTGAATAAAAAGTTGGACCATTGAATACAGTTTATTCTTCCCGTGCATCTTTGGTCAAAACTTACTATTCTTCTACAAATGATAGATTTCCTAAAATATACGACTGTATTTGGCCCTTGGATGAAAGGAATAGAAGATGGTGTTGGAACGTAAATATGTCTGAATTGGTGACTGAATGTAGCGAATGTACCTTCAATTAATAATCTCTCAATTAAATTAATTTTTACAAGAATCCTCAAAAATAATTCAGTTATTGTAATTTTTACTTATTTTATATTGTTTTAATTTAATAAATGTAAATTGAATATAGCACAATTCCTCGTGTGACATCATTTCATGTATAATTCTTGTTTTAAATGTTCTTACACTGTCTTATATCCTTTCGATTACGATCCTTTCTCCAAGTTTGTTTGAAAAAAAAAAAACAAAAATTGAGTTGAGAGCCTTACGAAGAAAACATTACACTTTTTTTCTTTTAAGTCAAGAGTTCAATCGTCTACTTTCTTTACAATTTAATCGTTTCAATTAATACCGCATATTCAAATATCTTTTATTAAAAATGACACCGCTTAATTGATTGTGGTAGAAAATTGCCATCCGCCAGATAGAAATGTTTGTGGTTTTTTGGAAGAAACTTTTTGCATTAAATAAATAGAAATTACCATCAAAAATTAAATAACTTTAATGTTGTTTTTGAAAATAATATATTTGTATTATTAGTTTACAAATTATGTTGATTTGCGTGGTTTTGCTTGTGTACCTTCACGGAAACCATTACGGAAACGTCTTCTCACGATTTTAAGGTAACGCATACGACCAGTTCCAGTGGTCTTCCTCCTTTTAGCTTTAACTGACCAATTGTCTACAAAGAAAAATTCGTTTTTATTAATAATTTTTATTTATAACTGACGGAAATTCTAATTTTGTATGAATTAAATTTTACCAAATATTTACAAAGAAAAAATAATCTCAAAATCATATTCAAGTCAATTTATCTGTGTGCTTGGGTGAAATGTAATTGAACTACAAGATCCTCAAAATCACAGAATTCTAATGCTTTCACAAACCCAATTTTATCACGTAATATTAATTGGAAATCGAGTCACTTATTGAAAGCAGATAAATATTGAAATACTAAAAACTGATTCGTGGTAGAAAAAAATTTACTTACATGATCTCAATTTGGCGGCCGGGTATCCACATTGTGAGCATGTAGATTTTTGAATATGATAAGATGAACGCCCGCAACGACGGCACAAAGTGTGCGTCTTATTGTGGCGTTTACCAAAACTTGATGTACCTTTCGTCTGTAAAATAGAATTTCAAAAAAAAAATCAACCTCAATTCAATCAAAAGGTTATGTTTTTAACATGTCAACAATTTCCAAAAATCATACAAAAATACGAAAATAACAATCACATTATATTTAGAACATACAAAATTATTGATTTCATAAATTTATAATAATTTAAAAATCAAGATGTCACAGAAATTTATGAATTTTATTTCGTAAAATTAAAATCACCTACCATTTTTAATGGCGAACCACTACAGAAGAATGAACAAAGTTAATAGTGTTACCATCTGGCATATTCTCGTGAATTAATTCGGAACTGTTTCGTTCAATTCGGAACAAACATTTTGACATCTCTTTATTTTCGTTAAAATCATTTTATTTATATTTTAATTTTCAATTTAAATTAATATTTAAAATTTAAATTAATGTTGTATAAATAATTAAAATTTTTGGTATTATCCAAAAAAAGGATGACGAAGAAAAACTATAAAATTATAAATGCAAAAATTTTAAAATTCCAATTCAATTTAGGCAGTGGCAATACTATATTCCAATAAATTCGTTTTGGAAGTCATGTCTGTTACTACGTTTACATGGTGACTTGAAAATTGTGTTCACAATGAATTTTAAATCAATCCTGGTTTTTTAGGTTTACGCTATTCTCACTTCAATTAAAATTTTCCCTTCGAACTGTGTTTAGATGTAAATTTCAATTCGATATGGGTTTATGTGGATATGTTTTGGTTTGGAGTCAGCTTCAAGCAGATCATGTAAACAAAGTAAATTAAAACCCAATTTTCAAGTCGCCATGTAAGCTAAGTAAAAGAACAAAGTAAGTTCGGCTTTTACGCTTCCAGTTGTCATTTAACTGTGATTAGAAGAGCGGATGTTTTAATTTTTTTGCTATTTAAAATAAACTGACAATGGCGCAATCTCTTAATCCGCCACCAAAAAGGAATGATGGACTTGAGTGTCCGTATGACAAGGTACACATCATATTACCAGAACATTTTCAAGTTCATCTAGTAAAATGTCGCCGGAGCGCTAAAAATGTTAAGAAGGTATCCTGTCCATTTAATGCGACGCATTTAATTAACGAACCAGAAATGAACGTAAGATTTGTCAAAAAAAAAAAAAAAAATGAAATTAATTGTATATTTCAGTGGCATGTATCGGTGTGCCCCGACAAAGGAATGTTTGATAAATACAAGTATACTGTCGATACCGGTTGCTCGTCTGGGCAGAATGATCAAAATGTACCACCTACGCAATTCGAACGTGTAGAGACCACTGAGAATTGGGATGATGAAGATGTGCCGACTTACAATCCAAACAAATACGCCAGCACAGCTCCCGTTCTCCGGCTTAAAGCACACGCTTTGCCATCACATAAGAAGCAGTTCAGGGTTGACGAACGGAAACGGCTTCAAAATTTAAATAATGAATAAACTGGCTGCGATGTTTTTTATTTTAATGTTAACAATTTAGAATTAAATGCAATTAAATATACCAAAAGATTTGAGTTACAAAATTTGTTTATATTTGTTGGAATTGTATTGGGATATAAGTGTGGCATGGTTACAAATTGGGAAAGCAGGCTGGCTTTATCGTTTCAATTATTAAGAAAAAATCATTACATCGAATCCAAGATTTGCAATTGGATACTTCAGCCTTCCCAATAACATTTTTACTGCAAATTTTTTCAATACATTTGTTGAACATATTTTCGGTTGTAAAATTCATGACATCCTTAATGTAATGTAATGTAATGTTTGATGTAAAAACGCATTCGTGGCAGAAAAATATTAAGAGAAAGGTATAATTATATTTGCTCTAGTTTTGAGGTTAGATTGGGTGAAGTCAAGAAATTTGTTTCGGATAACGTTTTCAATTCTTTAACAAAGAAGAAGATAAAACGTCAAAAACTGTCATTACAGTTATTTACAAATTTCCATTTCTTGAAAAATGTCTTGTTTCTCGAATAAACCGGATGAAATTGTTACTTGTCCTTATTTTGAGGGACATCAAGTAGCGCGAAAGCGTTTACAACGACATTTAATTAAATGTCGTAGAAGTTATCCGGATGTGGAGATTATTCAATGTCCATTTAATGTTTCTCATTTAGTTCCGGAACCTGAATTAAATGTAAATATAAATTTTCAAATAATGCAGTTGTTAAAAAAAAAACAAATATCTCTTATTTCAGTTTCATTTATCGCATTGTCCGGACAAAGCTTTAGTGGTCCAATACAAATTTGGTGCAACAACACAAACATTGGCAGAAGTTGAGATATCACAGCCGATAAAAGTTGAATGTGACGAGAATTGGGATAATCTTGATGAACCAACATATCGTCCTGGTAAATCAACTGGTTCAGAACCTTTAATGCGTACAAAAATTGGTGATTTACCATCACGTAAACGAAAATTCCGAGAGGAAATAAAGGATTTAGATAAAAATGATTCTGATTAATGGAAAAAAAGACTTATCCGGAAAAAATCGCTTATTTTAATTGGTTTTTTGTTTTTGAATGCTAAAAATATTGTAATTTTTTTTTTAATTTGTTGTGTTGTTTTCAATACATAGCTTATTTTGTCAAAAAAGAGAGACTATCCAATTCCATTTAACATCGAAATGTGTATTAATATAGCCAGCGTAATCGGATTCATTGAATTGTATTTAGAAATATAAACAAAAACTACAACAAAAATAATTAGTAATAATAATCAATTAATTGTTGTCGTTTTTCTTTTCTATCCAATATGTAATTCTGCGGCACCTTTCGGCTTAATTGAAATATAAAATTGTGCACGAATTATTGAAGTACGATTTCGCCCGTTATAAATATGTATATCAATTCGACTATTTCCTTCTGGTAAAAATGGTGGTAAAAAGTCATCTTTCCATACTAATCCCTTGACCTGTAGATGTCCCTGGATGTTTTTTATTGTATTTTAATATAATTTTAATATAACTATTACAAAATGTTTACCGTCATTGGACATGAATGATTAAAATTACTAACGGGAGCCAAAAATGGCCAAAGTATTGAAATCAATTTGGCTTTATATGTTCCATTTAAAAATGAACAAACATTTTCTTCAGCATCTATAAGACTTGGCCTATAAACAATAGTATATTGAACAAAATATTGAACACGTACCTAAAAATGGAAAATTAATATTTTTTATCGTTCTTTGTAATATTTTATATTTTACAAAAATATTATTAAAAAAAACTCCAGGATATGTGTAAACATCGATAAAATGTTGTTTTTCAGTTCTACTTAGGCTTTTCGTATAACAACTTACGTTCTGAATTACACTCATATCAGAATCTTTACAAACAAGTCTATAAGCTGAGAAATCATATAATTTCTACAAAAAAATAATGATTATCATTAACTTGGATAAAATTAAATATGCTCAAACCGTTGAATAAGTTTGTATTAATATAGTTGTTATGAAAAATAAGAAAACTTTTAAGAAAACTGCCATCATAAACGAACAAATTATTTCAAATGATTTCAAAATTCCATAAATGGCATCAAAAAGTAAAACCTAATTTTTGTAGTAATTACCTTTGAAATTGAGTTAATGATATGTGAAAAAAGATTTTATCTAATTCATCGCAAATTATTATATGTATTTTGTTATATTGCCATTTTGTATATAATATTTCAAATTACTCATAATTGGTTAGCTTTTTGAGTAATTATATAAACAAAGATATTAATAAAGAGAAGATGTGGAAAGTTCAAAAAAGATTTTTTTAACATAAGTTATTTACATTAGGTCTTATGGACACATTGGCAGAAGTCGAAATATCACAGCTAGTAAAAGTTGAATGTGATCAGAAGCGGCGTAGGGCGTGGGCCATGGCACACGGCCTCGCGGCCTAAGGGGCCGCCTCGAAGGTTTATAGACCGCAGCTTTCTTTAACTCATGAAAAATATTTAACTAGAACCATCAAAAACCTTGACCGCAAGTAAAGATTTTAGTCATCATAAAATGATAAATCCCAACGATTAGCAAGCATCTGGCAATACTAACTTACCACATTCGTTTTTTAAAAATCTACCCAGGTGAAAAATTTTAATCTTTTTTAAAATAAATACAAAATTTCTAATATTTTCGGATATAAACCAAATTTTTTTATACTTTTTCGAAAAGTTTTACTATTATTATTACTAATTATCGTAGAGAAAAAAGTATTATTATTTACTAAATATTAAGTTAAATTGATATCTAAATATGATCCTACATTACGGGAACACATGAAATGCATTAATGACAAACAATTTGCACATCATTGACTGCCAAAATGAAGTGCTCAGCTTAGAATTTATTATATCATTACATTTATCATTTATGGTATGATATATTATCGCGTGTTAATATCATAAGCAAATTATGGCAATCTGTACAAGTCCATTCAAGCATTGCTCTTGAATATTTGCGTACATTTTGTGACTGGATCAAAGAAGATCGACAAACTGGGTTTAAAAAATGGTTGTTTGACGCTCATCAATTTATTGAGAAAAGCAGTTATGACATGCCAAAAATAAAAATAAAAGGATAGCCAAAAAGTAAAAAGGATGTTTGATTATGAAAGCAGCGATGAATAATAGTCTCCCGAAAGCCGGTACGAAACAGATTTTTTTAACACTATGATTGATTCCAAATTGAGCAATATGGATTCAAGATTTATATTTTTAAATCAACATTTTTATAATTTTGGCTTTCTCTATGAACTAAGTAAGTTAAAAAATATTCCAAAAGAACATATATTAAAAAACTATCAAGACCTGCACACAGTCCTGCAAGTGGGTGGGAGAGCAGTGACTTCCAACCTTACGAATTACAAACTATGATCCCAAATTTACCTGATTTTATTAAAGATGTGAAACAGCTGCTTCAATACATGACAGAAAATAACTTAAAAGAAATTTATCCAAATACTTATATTTTCATTCGAGTTTTGTTAACAGTACCAGCAAGTACAGCCTCCGCTGAAAAGAGGTTTTCAGAATTAAAACTAATAAAAAATTATTTAAGAATTATAATGGGTCAGCAAGGACGTTCAGCTTTGGTAGTTTTATCTAGTAAAGCAGATACATCATCTAATCTGGATTACGATACAGTTATTAAGGAGTTTAGTAAGACTAAAACAGGAAATTTCAGTTCCTTTAATTCTGTACGGCAAGTTATTACTTAATTTATGACAGTTTCAAAAGATTGTTTTCTCTATATAAAATCCATCCTCTTGCGCCACCAGGGGGCCTCGCAAAATTTACCTTGCCCACATAAAATATAGGTTTTATCCCGCCACTGAATGTGATGAGAATTGGAATAATCTTGATGAACCAACATATCGTCCTAGTAAATCAACTGGTTCAGAACCTTTAATGCGTACAAAAACTGATGATTTACCTTCATGTAAACAAAAATTCCGAGAGGAAATATAGGGGTCCAATAAAAATGATTCTGATTAAAGAGAAAAAAAGACTTATATGGAAGGTCCAATTAACTTTTTATTTTTTATTTATCGATAATGAAACTTATCAAACGAATTCACAACCGATTTTCTGTAAAGTTCAACAAAGTAATTTTAAAATTTTTAATCAATTTAAGCATTCATATTAATTTGGATTGAATTTAAGTCAAATCAGTCTACAACCCATTAACTGCAAACGTTTCTTAGTCATTTTCATTAATAACTTTATAAACACTAAAACTACACAAAAATAATTAGTAATAATAATTAATTGTTGTCGTTTTTCTTTTCTATCCAATATGTAATTCTGCCGCACCTTTCGGCTTAATTGAAATATATAACTGTGCTAGAACTATTGAAGTGCGATTTTGCCCGTTACAAACATGTATATCAATTCGGCTATTTCCTTCTGGTAAAAATGGTGGTAAAAAGTCATCTTTGAATACCAATCCCTTGATCTGTATATGTCCCTGAAATTTTCAATTTTTTATTGTATTTTAATATAATTTTAATACAATTATTACAAAATGTTTACCGTAACTGGACATGAATGATTAAAATTACTAGCGGGAGCCAAAAATGGCCAAAGTATTGAAATCAATTTACTTTTATATGTTCCATTTGGTCTAACAAATGCACAAAAATTTTCTTCTGTATTTATAAGACTTGGCCGATAGAGAATAGTATATTGAACAAAATATTGAACACGTACCTAAAAATTGAAAATTAATATTTTTTGTTGTTCTATGTAATATTTGAAATTTTACAAAAATATCATTAAATAAAACTCCAGGATATGTGTATAAATCTAAAAAATGTTGTTTTTCAGTTCTACTTAGGCTTTTCGTATAACAACTCACGTTCTGAATTACACTCATATCAGAATCCTTACAAACAAGTCTATAAGCTGAGAAATTATATAATTTCTACAAAATAATAATGATTATCATTAATTTGATTAAAATTAAATATGCGCAAACCGTTGAATAAGTTTGTATTAATATAGTTGTTATGAAAAATAAGAAAACTTTAAAGAAAACTGCCATCATGAACGAACAAATTACTTTAAATAATTTCAAAATTCCATAAATAGGACCAAAAAATAAAACCTAAGGTTTGTGGTAATTACTTTGAAATTGAGTTAATGATATGTGAAAAAAAGATTTTATCTAATTCATCGCAAATTACTATACGTATTTTGTTATATTGCCATTTTGTATATTATATGATTTCAAATTACTCATAATCGGTTAGCTTTTTGAGTAATTATATGAATAAAAATGTTAATAAATAGAAGATGTGGAAAGTTCAAAAAAACTTTTTTTAACATAAGTAATTTACATTAGGTCTTATGAACACATTGGCAGAAGTCGAAATATCACAGCTAGTAAAAGTTTAATGTGACGAAAATCGGGATAATCTTGATGAACGAACATATCGTCCTGGCAAATCAATTAGTTCAAAACCTTTAATGCGTACAGAAACTGATGATTTACCTTCATGTAAACAAAAATTCCGAGAGGAAACAGGGGTCTAATAAAAATGATACTGATTAAGGGGAAAAAAAGACTTATCCGGAAGTCCCAATTAACTGTTTAAAAATCGTTTATTTTAATTGTTTTTTTATTTTCGAATACTAGAAAATATTGTGATTTTTATATAATGAGCATCAGCGCTAAACAAGCGTTAAATTGTAAAAAAATACATATTTTCAAAAAGGGTTTCTGTTTTGTTGTTTTCAATAAATACCTTATCTTGCCAAAAAAAGAGAGATTATCCAATTCTATTTAATATTTAATATAACCAACGTAATTGGATTCATTGAATTGTATTTACTTTTTATTTATGAGATGAAATTTAAAAATGATAATTAGCCGGACTTTTTATTTTTTATTTATCGGTAATGAAACGTATCAAATGAATCCACACCTGATTTTCTGTAAAGTTCAACAAAGTATTTTTAAAATTTTTACTCGATTTTAGCATTCAAATTAATTTGAATTGAATTTAAGTCAAATCAGTCTACAATCCGTTAAATGCAAACGTTTCTTAGTCATTTTTATTGATAACTTTATAAACACAAAAACTGCAAAAAAAAGAATTAATAATAATAATAATTGAATCACCAATTTCGAAAAGGGCTCATGTCGGTTTTTTCAAATTGTTCAGGAGACACAAAAAACTGAATTTCTTCACACTGTATGGAATTTAAGGGCGGAAATTTGAAAGTGCTAGCCATTGGGCTGCATCATAACACACTGAAATGGTTTTTTTTTAATATAAGAGTGCCGAAAAAAATAGCTGTTACACTTTTCCGAGATGAGTCCTTTTCGAAATTGATCCAAGAACTCAGGTGGTTTTAGTAATAATTTGAATCTTTATCATAAAACAGTCAGTTTATTTATCAGAAAATATCATTATCACAATCATTGCACGAATGACCTCTTTGGGGGAAAATAAAGGAAAACTTTAAACTTTCGACTGACTGATTGTTTTTGTTTTGTCCCGGACATCCGTCGCAGAACAAGTCGAACTCCGTTATTTCTTCAGGGACGTTTTCACGAATATAACCATTTAAACATGATGCCACTTCATTGGGTCCCTTGAGGGCTTAACCCTCATGATAGGAGTAAAACGTTGCTTTCGCCGTTTTCATATTATGCCAACAAAATTCATAGACCCATAGTTGGCGAAAATAAAATACTTCCTGGACGGGCAGAACTGGCAGTGGGAGATTCTGCATATAATCAAACTCCAAACCCATGATAGTACTACCAACCACTTGAGATTTTTAAGTGATTTCTTTGATTTCAGAGTAAAATTTGGATGCCATTATGAACTATTAGTTAATTTCTTCGCAATTTGAGCACACGTCAAGTTGTGGTCTCTTAAATGACAAATTAAAATTGACCTTGAAATAGTTCACATAAGCTAGATGTCTTGAATTAGTTTCGAAAAGGTCTCATCTCCAGAAAGTCATGGATTTTTTTCCACTTTGGACAACAGATATGAGTCCCTTTGACTCACGGAACATGCGTCTATACGTGAAGATAAAAAACCGACATGAACCCTTTTCGAAATTGGTGATTCAATTGTTGTCGTTTTTCTTTTCTATCCAATATGTAATTCTGCTGCACCTTTCGGCTTAATTGAAATATATAACTGTGCAAGAACTATTGAAGTGCGATTTCGGCCGTTACAAACATGTATATCAATTCGACTATTTCCTTCTGGTAAAAATGGTGGTAAAAAGTCATCTTTGAATACCAATCCCTTGATCTGTATATGTCCCTGAAATTTTCAATTTTTTATTGTATTTTAATATAATTTTAATACAATTATTACAAAATGTTTACCGTAACTGGACATGAATGATTAAAATTACTAGCGGGAGCCAAAAATGGCCAAAGTATTGAAATCAATTTACTTTTATATGTTCCATTTGGTCTAACAAATGCACAAAAATTTTCTTCTGTATTTATAAGACTTGGCCGATAGAGAATAGTATATTGAACAAAATATTGAACACGTACCTAAAAATTGAAAATTAATATTTTTTGTTGTTCTATGGAATATTTGAAATTTTACAAAAATATCATTAAATAAAACTCCAGGATATGTGTATAAATCTAAAAAATGTTGTTTTTCAGTTCTACTTAGGCTTTTCGTATAACAACTTACGTTCTGAATTACACTCATATCAGAATCTTTACAAACAAGTCTATAAGCTGAGAACTCATATAATTTCTATAAAATAACAATGATTATCATTAATTTGATTAAACTTAAATACACACAAACCTTTGAATAAGTTTGTATTAATATAGTTGTTATGAAAAATAAGAAAACTTTTAAGAAAGCTGCCATCATAAACGAACAAATTACTTCAAATAATTTCAAATTTCCATAAATAGCATCAAAAAATGAAACCTAATGTTTGTGGTAATTACTTTCAAATTGAGTTAATAATATGTGGAAATAGATTTGATCTAATTCATTGCAAATTACTATACGTATTTTGTTAGAATTAGAATTGCCATTTTGTATATAATATCATTTCAAATTACTCATAATCGGTTAGCTTTTCGAGTAATTATATAACTGACCGCTATGTCAAGCACCCCAACTATCTTAACCAATCTGTTAATCATCTGATTATGTCCTATGGTAAGTACTGCCATAGGGGATATAAGTTTTATTACTACATCAATAATCGATAACATGTTAAATTTGACTAAATTCAGTTCAAGGATCGCAGAGAAAGAAATAATTGTAAGAGAAAATAAGTTTGTTTCATAGTTTTTCCGATGTATTTTAAAAACTTATACATCGACTTCAGAAGATATTTATGCTATTAGAGCAAATTCGGTTCTTCTTTTTCAGAGTTAGTTCATTGAACTATAGATTTGTTAACTACGAATCCCATGTCTACCATAGGGCGGCAAGTAAAATGAAGTTTAAAATGCTTATACAAATACTCATTGCTTTCCATTTCTTGGTGTATTTTAAATTCTTTCGAAGATTTGTGCGGAAGAGCTTGATTGCGAAAACGCCTACTTAGAGCGTGCATCAATCCTGAAGTGCAAATTTAGTCACTACCTACGGTTGGTTAGAGTTCATTCACAGAACTATACATTTGTTAACTACGAGTTCCATTTTTACCATAGGGCATCAAAAAATCGCTTCTTACTTTTTTTGTGACATATCAAGTTTTTTTTGCTGATTTGAACTTCTGTCATTTTTGCAATCACCTCAAAGTAGGCAATTCATTTTTTACTAGCGCTTGCCTTTTATGTTTGAGGAGCAGATTCGTCGTTGCCAATAGAAGGTTTGACGGTTTTTTATTTTGTCTTTAAACACGAATTAATCAAATAGTTAAGGGAAACGCTGGGAAAGATAAGAGAAAGTTTGTTGATCAACGGACATTTACAAGTAAGTATATAAAAAGTATGTTACACCGGAGAGTATAGGTTATTCAATCTTACAACGATTACACTCGAAAACTATAGATTTGTACAAAACTCCATAATTATAACAGACGGAATTTTGTATTTTGAAATTAAATTTACATTAAATACTAGCTGATCCGACTGTCCAAATTTCAATAAATTTGTTTGTGATCGTTTTGTGGCTTTGTAAAAAGCTATTGAAAATGTGTAAAAATAAAAATGAGAAAAAAAACGTATTTCTATGTGATAATTGCATATATGTATTAACAATTGTGGCCATGGATATTCCATTTGAGTAGGAACAAAAAAAAAGGAATTACACAAATCCACGCATATGGTCTCGAGTTCATAAAAAAATCCCATTGAAGAAAAACACTTTCAGTTTTTGCTGAATTTTGCAATTTTCCGGGCAAATTTTCCCACTTTTCTTTCCGTAAGAACCTTATTCGGACTACTACGAACATTTTAACAAAAAATGATCGAAATCGGTTCACCCGTCCTCAAGTGATGCGCTTACCAACGAACAGCATTTAATTTTTATTTATATAGATTCTAGGAAAAAATTAGGAAATTAGGAAAAGGCAATTTAAAACTAAATTCTTTTTGATTTTAAAATTTGTAAATATAGATTTTATATAACATTCTATAAATAAAAATTTTTTACATAAATTAAAACTATGTATATATAAACATTATTGTTGTATAAATAATAATATTGTGATAGAACCAAATCAAAAATGTCGGTAAAATAAAAAGAAAATTTAATTTTTAAACGACTGGAATACAAACTTTTTAAATTTCAATTTTTTTTTAAATTTATTTTTGGCTTAAATTTATATATTTTCTTCTTTTTTGTTGAAAACACAATTTTTTATTCATATTTCTTTTAATAATATGGCGTTAAAAAGTATTTTAAGAATTTTTAAAAATTGATTTAATTCTTCTAGAAAAATTTCATAAAAAAAAAAAAATTATATTAAATCAAGATTAAAAATTATAGATTTTTCTTCTTTTTTTTAATTTAAAGGTAACATAATTCACAATTTTTTTTTTTTTACTGATTCTTTAAATGTTTTAAATGCTTTTCTAAGTGCACTACTATTTGATTATTAATATAATTATTTTGTTCCTATTTCTTTTTAATTTAAACATTTGTCGGGGCATCCATACCACATATTATACTTTTCATAACAGCAGCTGCTGATAAAGAAGCATAATTTTGCCATTTCCTAGTCGACATACCATCTTTATAATCTGATATGCCTTTTTGAAAATAATTAAAAGAAAATTTGGAATACAAATACGACAATTAGAAACAGATGATAAACTTACCTTTAACAAGAATAAAACTTTCTCTACAATTTCCAATGATACTATCAAGTACTGAACTCATTTCAACATCAGTCGCCAATAATCCATGTTTTTTAGCAAATTCTGTTCTTAAACCATCGGAACGTACCAAATCTCTACCAGAACCAATTGGTCCTAAATGTAATCGTGTATTTGGTAAACCATCAACAGTATCAACTGGTTGCGGATGGGCTACTTCAATTACTTCACGATTACCAATATTCATATAAAGTTTATCGGTATTTGGTGATGGACGATTAAAATCAGTTTCAGTTTTATTTTGAAGATTTAATAAACCATCTTTTAAATATGTTTCCCATGGTTTTTTACCTTTCGCCATTGAATGTAAACTTTCAGCAATATGCTGTAAACTATCATTGATTGGATAATAGGTTTTAATTTCATCTCCACTACCATAAACATAAATATATGGTTTTTCAATTTTATTGCCATTTCTAAAATGAAAGAAATAATAAAATTATAATAACTGCAAGTATTATTGTATGAAGAAGAAACTTTACCCATTTATAATGTTTCTTGATTTATCAATATGGGATATAACAACATCACCTAATCGGACATGTTTTCTATAATCTGTATAATGTGGTATACCACCAGCAACACCGACTAGAAATACGTAATCAACTTTTTGAAATGTTCCTAAAAGTCTGGTGGTTGTGTTTCCAGTTGCAGTCATAGCTTCTCTGGTACTTCCAACTGATGGTAGTTTTGTTGTTACAATACGATGTGCACCAATATTACCCAAAGTATAAACATTTGATTCACCTATTTTACAGAAAGATTATCATTAATTTAAGATAAGATTTATAGTTAATAATTATTTTTGTGTATGGAAACAAAACAAAAGCATCTTAAATTTAATAATATTTGAATATAAAATATAAATAAATAAATAAATAAATTATAAATTGTGCAAAACGAAAAGTTTAAGTTCAACACAAAAAAAAACGTCCACACTTTCCCAGCAAATTTTTTATATTTACATTTACCAAATTCTGTAATATCTTTTATGTTAAAAACAAAATTAAATATAAATTTTTAATATTATTTATATTTACAAAATCCTCTTTTCTTCTTTTTCCCTGACACAAAAAAAAAAATTAAGCTTTATTTTATAAGTTTTTTGGTGCAAGCTTTGTGATGAATTAAAAACACACACAAAATATATATTAAACAAAAATTTAAAAACAAAACAAAAATAATGATTTGCTTTTTTGTGCGTTTTATGAAATACAAAAATTTGGCTAAGTTTTCTTTTTGTCTTGTAAATCTTACCAAAACGACGCTTCTTATGCCAACGTCTGTCTAAACCATTTCTATCTTTTTCTGATGAATTTCCTAAATTTGATTTTTGCTCGGAATCTTATAAAATATTTTAATTTTTGTTAAAAAAAAAAAAAAATAAGTTTGATATTTTTTTCACAAACATAATATTTCAAAATATTATTTTAGAAATTGTGTGATTTTTTTACCAAAAGGAATATTCAAACAAGATTTTACTTTTATTCAATAGTTTACTACTAAAATTTGAAGAAAAAAAACTTACCAACTGTTGTATAACGAACAAAAGTCTCTTTATTTTCTAACATCGCATCCACAGCCAATTTTTCACAGTACTGGGCCGTTATAATAGCAATTGTCGGTTGTTTATTTGATGCTATCGTTGGCATTTGTTTAACGACCTAAAAAAAGACAAATAAAAAACATTTATTAAAATTATAAGAGGCTTCGCTGTCTATTACTCATGAATAAAAGAAAGAAAGATTACATTTTCTCCATGTTTTAAATTTATTTTTATTTACGTATATACGTCATCAGTGCCCTGTTATACATTTGAAGTATGGAGTAAATCATGATTACTTGAAGTTCCCTTTTTAAAAGAACATTTGGCACTTTAAAAAAAAAACGAGAAGTACGAATCATGACTGATAAGGCTGTGATGGACAATGCGTAATCTCTTGTATTCTTTAATTCATGGTTTCCACTTATCATTAAGAAAATGATATAATTGTCATTAGGATTGAAGTTCTTTTTAAATGATGATCATGATTCTGTACCTTCTTCCACCAACAAATTTGTATGGGAATGTTTATAAAAGAAATTACATAGCAAGTAATCACCAAAAACATTCGTTTTATTTCTATATCCATTTGTTGTGTAAACTTTTTACGCGACAAAAATTAAACTAAATATTAACTGAATTATTATACTAAACAAAATTTAAATTGATTTCTTTAGTTTATAATATAGAAAATTAAAATTAAATTCCCCAAAAATTTCTTGAATATTTCTCGTAAATATAAAATGTATAAATTTTGCTTCAAAATTCTGCAAAAATAATGGCGAATATGGAAAAATCAATGAAGCTTTACGAAAGACTTTACGAAATACTTTACAAATTACGTAATTACTATAAAATCAATTTTAAAACACATACCTAAATTAGAATATGTAACAAAACTATTTTATACTTAAGCTGAGTAACCAAACGAAACGTGCAAATTGTTTTCTGCACGGATGCAAATTACATCAAAAATCTGGTTTCTCTCATTTTAATCTTCATGTTTAATAATTGCTTCTCTTTTACCCACGCGTGCAGAAAACATTTTGCACGTTTGATGGGTACTAACCTTTATCGAAGTATAAGTAATGATAAAGTACCCAAAGCTAGCGAAACAACCTGAATAAGTACAAAAAAAAAACACATTGCAATAAGTGCAAAAGAGCAAGGGTGATTTTTAAAGGTAAAATCTATCAGGAAGAGAGAGAATGAAAATATTTTTAAAAAAGCACTCTTGAAACTCTTATTTTTTCTAGTATTTGTGCATTGCCATACAAATTTCTCTTTCACCCATGCGTACAATATATATATATACTTGTATATATATATAAATTTACGCTTGAAATCTGCAAAACGTCGTCACGGCAGAGATAGGAAGTTTGGGTACTTTACAATTATTTATTCTTTGGCTTTATATACTCGGTAAATGTTTACATTCTTAAAATTAATTATTCAAACAAGGAAGTTCGTTTAGATTTTCGTTTTATAACATTAAAAACTTGAATAGACTTGTATTTCAAAACAAGTAACTTTTCCCTAGTATGAAATGTTCAAAAATTAATAGTATAAAATCTATTCGGTTTCTTTTCCATCCGCATTATATAAATGTCCTGTTTTCTTTTCATTATTTCAATGTTTTTAGATTTACAAAACGTTTTATGCTAACATCCTTGTGTTTTTATCATTTCAGATTATATTTAAATAAACAAAAAATTAATTTCATTCAAACTATAATAAAGAAGTCTACTCATAAGAGTAGATTTTTGTTTCTTTTCATAAAAGTTTTATAAAAGAAAACCATTTTCCTAACTAATAATATAAATACATATATGTGCAGAGTACATTGCACTTTACTACCTTGATTTCTTTATCTTCATGATGAATTCTTGTATATGAATTATATTCCATAGATTTAATAAGACCACGATTTTTAAGTGAAATTATAACTTGATGTACATCCTCTTCATTCCAACCATAATCTCTACAAAAATACAAAAAAAAAGAAAATCATATTTAATTATGTTCATATTTTTATTTTCATTAAATTAAAATATACTTGGCTAAATCTTCTGGGGTAATGGGATTCGGATATGCCTGCTCAATTAATTCAAGAATCTTTTCCTGTGTCAATGCTGGCTTCTCATATTGTGATTCTTCCATTGAAACTATTTATAAAATTAAAAATAATTAAATTAAAATAAAATATTTTATTAGATAAAGTTTTTTTTGGAGAATATGTTATATTTATGTAAATTGCATTTTATTGATTGTTTTTATTAAATAAATTTGAAACACTTAAGCAAAGGATGGGAACGTATTTTTTTGGAGAATATTTTCAAATATATTAAGAGGACAACAGAACAAAAAAAATACAAATTAAATTATGATAAACACAAAAAAATAAGTAAGTTAAAAATTGACGATGTCACAAGTTGAGGCCAATTAATGTAAAGACGAATTTATTAAATAATAAAACAAAAATATTTAATTAATTCAATAAAAAATTTGTTGTTTTTAAAATATATATATATACATAGATATTTGTCTCTTAATTTAATTTCATCTAAAAATTAGAAAGCAGGAGTGGAATCGTTTAATTCGATTAATAGTAAATCGTATCGAAAATACATTGCAATTCCTATCCTTTTTCGATACGATTTGATCGAAATCAAGTTACACGATTCCACCCCAGATTTGCGCTGATAAGTTTTTGGAAATCGAAAATGTTAGTAATTAAATAAGCAAGTATAAAACTGGAAATAGAATTCTAAATATTTAAATATTTTGAATTTAAGCAATTATTAATTATTATGAACCCTTTCAGTCAGATAAATCGAATGCAATGAACGGAAATTAAGGACAAAAATTCTTTGGAAATTCTCGAAATACATATGAAATGATACTAGACACCCGTGTTCCAGTACTACTGGCAATGTTTAAATAAAAAATGAAATATTAAAAACAAATTATAATAAAATTAAAATTTTTTTTTTTTTAGCTTTAATAAGATTTGATTCCGGATTCATTCGAGTCGGTTTTAACGACCCTACTAAACTAATGCAGCTTGAAATGATGTATATTATATTATATAGCTGTTATTTCGGTTATTATTTGCACACTTCAAGTACATGTAAGTAATTTGAATACTTAATATTCAAATACTTGAAATATTCAAATTGAAAGCGACGTATTAAGGCGCCTAAATTTAAAATGGGAATGATGTCCGGCACCAACACAATAAATTACATGCCATTGTTTATATACGTAATCCAATACTATATAGAATTTCAATAAGAACAACTTCTTTTTCAAAATTAAAATTCTTCAAATCATATTCGTCTAGAATTTATGATTGAGATTGGTTAAATCAACTAAAATCATGAAGAACTTTATGAATATTTATTGCGAGGATATATGAAAATGGGCAAAGCATAGATATTAATAAAAAGAAGATGTGGAAAGTTCAATTAAACATAAGTAATTTACATTGGGTCTTATGACAAGCTCGTAAAAGTTCCTTACATAAGATCTAATGTAGAATTTTACATATCTTTACTCATTTTTATCTTTGGTCAAAGGATTTAGAAAACAAAATAAAAGAATAAAAGCATACTAAATTAAATTAATTTAAAATCACCCAAAAACTGTTTTCTATTTCATAGTTAATATTTTTTATTTCTTAGTATTTCATAACGATAAAGTAAATTTTTGATAAGTTTTAACATTAATAAGCATAAATATAACGTAGTGTCTTAATTCTGACAGATTCTTAATTCTAACTATCCTAATTTTATAACTTTTGCGAATAGTATTTTGGTTAACAGGTCTAAAAAAAATAGAACTTGAACACTAGTTGGAATATACAATATATATATTGAAATATAAGGCCTTTTAGGCTTGTAACCTCGTAAACTTCTATTCATAAAAAATTAGGAAGTTGAAAATTAGGATTCTATCGGAATTAAGACACTTAAATATATATATATCTATTTTTTTTTTGCAAACAACAAATTTTTCGAGAAAAAGAAAAACAGAAAACAAATAAATTCAAAAATTTAGCCTGAGCCACAAAAAATTTTCTTTCCATGGAAAATTTCTTGAAATGTTAAATTGTGCAAATAGTACACTAAATTATTGAATTTGGAAATTAATAAGTTTTTTTTTTTTAGTTTTTAGTTTTCAAAAACAAATTCAAATTCAAAAATTAAAAAAAAAATTTTCATTTCTTTTTCTTAATAGTAAAAGTATTAAAATTTTTGTTATTTCTTAATTTTTTTGTTAGTTTGCCTTCATTATACATTTCCAACCAAAGCGCTTTCATCAAACCATCGCCATCACCTGTTTGTTTCTGTGCTAATAGAGCCTCTTCGTATTTTCGATTACAATCACCATAACAATAAATAACATAACCATCTCTTGCTATAATGTTCAAAATTATAGAATTTATTCACAGGTAATTTAAGAAGAGTGAAAAAAAACTAAAAAACTAAGATGTTCAAAAACAAAAGATTTCCCTAAAGTTCATAATTTAAAAAAAACGAAATTAGAGAAATTATCCAATTTGAAAATTAAAAAATAATCAATTCTTTTTTGCACTTTTAAAACCAAAAACCATTCAAAATCATATCAAAATTTTTGGTTTAATTACAAAATCACGGATTTTTTTTTTATAAACAAAACTAATTTATTTAGAACTAATTTAAGATTTTCTTAAACAAATTAAGAAAATAAATAAACAAACTATATTTTAATCAATTTAATTGAAACAACTTTAAGTTCGAATACAAACAATAAAAAATTAATTATTTGATTAAATTCAATTAAACTGGCTAATAAAAACCCGTTAAAAATAAACAATAATAATTGAAAAAAATCCCTCGAAATAAACACTATTTTTTATTTGATATGATTTTAAAAACCACAAAAAAAACTTAAACTAAAAACTTAAAAATAGAAATACAAAATAAAAAAAAAATTTGAAAAAATTAAACTTACGTGGTCTTGAAGGAGGTGCTGAAGTTTCTTCAAGAATTCTTAATTCAATTTCGAGTGATTGAATTTCATCGTAACTTCTTTGTAATAATTTCATAATTTTCTTAATAAATCCAACATAATCTAAGAAAGTACAAAATTAAAATATTAATTAACGAAAAAACGAAAAAAATTCTTACCACGTGGAAATTCTTTGGGACTAACCAATTCCCGAAAGAAATCCTGTGCGACATGTGCTTGTTTCTCTTCATCTCGTAACCAATTTCGAAACCAAAATCTTAATGTTCTTGATTCTTGAGAATGACTTCCAGTATTTGAACTAACCAAAAATACACGAAATTCTAAACTCAATTGTGCTGCAATTTTTGCACTTTTCTGATCTGTTAAAGTGTCTTTATTAATTATGATTCCAGTATGATCCCCGCCAGCTACATGGACCCGATCACCAATTTCGTCCACTAGTTTTCTTTCAATCAAAATTATTGTAGAATTTGAAGTTTTCCCTTTTGGCGTCATTACGACCTGTTCTTGATCTGGTGGCGGCGGTGGTGTATAACAGTTGATACGACCATTGCCGTTCTGAAAATTATTATTATTAATATTATTATTTCCACCGTTCAGTTGTTTCGGGCTAGATTTTGGTTTTGGTGGTGGCGGTGGTGGCATATTTATTGATGATGACTTTGAAGACATTTTCGTGTTCTATTTTTTCTTTTTTCTTTGGTAAACTATGTTTGTTGTTTCGTTATTGTGTTTGGTATGAGATCGATTTTATAGTTTTGTTTTTGTAGTTATGAATATTATAGTTGCTAACTTCGAATCAATCCCCTCTGCACAAACAAGCAAAAAATTTTATATTGCGATTTTTGTGACCTGAAATTTGAGTTTTCTTTTGTTAATTTTTGTTACGATTTTATAGTATTAGGTAATGTGTTATTATTAGAATTTTTGTCAGGGTTAGATTTTCTAGAAGGATAAACTCTTTGGCAACATTAAAGGAAGTTCTGAACTATTTCAATAATTTGGTAAATAAAAAAAAAATTACAGTTGAACCTGCTCAAGCAGTACATTGGACGCATATATATCATAATTTGCGACTGAATACAATGATATAAAGCGTCGTTAAATCTTATATATCAAATGTGCTTTTAGTCGCTTTTCCATTCACAGAACATAAGTTGAATTGTGGACTACTTCGAAAAAGTATAGTAACAGAAATGCTATTTCGATTCGATTCGATTTAGCCTCAATCGAAATTTCCATTTAACCAAATTTGTCAACCCTGTTATAGAAAAATAGGACACAAAAAAAGAATAATAATTTCTTGTTTATATGACTTCGATCAAATTTATTCTATTTGACAAGGAAAACTGAAGAATTTTTTAACCACCCCCAAAGAGGATAAAAGAAAATCGAAAAACTTTTCAAAATGATTTTCATTTTTAGTTCAACCATATTCACGTGAAAATGAAATCTGAAATATCATAGTGAATTGTATTTGAATAGCGAATTTTAATAGTTTTCATTTATATTAACATTTCTAGTACGAGTTAGATTCGACTTTCTATATGTAAAACTCATTAAAACCGGGTAACATTTAGTGTCAGGACGAAATATTGTTGTTTAACTTTTTTTACGTTTGAATTTATAAAAGGTTAAAACTCATCGCTGTTTTTAATATAAAAACCATTGAAAAAGTTGACTGACATCGCAATTTAATTATTCTGTATTTATTATTCGTTATGGAAAAAGGAAATTAATTTCAAATAGATTTATCACTGTGATTTCTTTTTCAAAAGAAGATTATTTGATTATTACATGCAAATATTTTATAAATGAAAAATTTGGAAAAGTCAAGGACAAGAAAAGACCTTTTTAAGAAACGGCAATAACGTGGAAATAGTCTCAATACACTCAATTGTGCTATCTAATGAGAGTATAATAAAAAAAACTACCATATTACTTATGTTATCCTAATCTGGAACAGTGCTAAATTTGTAGGGAACTAATTAAATTACAATAGATATGAAAGAATTTATTATAGGTAGGTGTATTGTGTATTTCGAAAACAATTTTAGTGTTAAATACTACTTAAAGGGATTAGGCAATATTAACGATTTAAAAACATTTACATTTTTCCAAAGATTTGAAATCTTAAGAATACTTTCAGCCATCGTAGAGATTAAAATTCTGAAAATTTATCAATTTATAGCATTTCAATTTCATGAAGACCATAGAGATATATGAACTAGAAATATTAATTTTCTGTCTCACGTGAGCCGACAGAGGATAATATAAAACTTGGGCTTATTTGTATGAAAAATAAAAACAACGCTAATTTTAAATGCTAACTGAATGGAAACAAAGTTAAATTATTATCTCGTATAGGTTGAGCGGCGAGTCATTATCCGAAACTTGGAAAACTTGGGCTTCTATCGTTTGGAGTAGGCGAGCAAGAAAATAAAATAGTGACCATTTCTCCTCCATAATTTAGTATGAAAACAAGGGAAATAAAATCTCCAGTTAATGTAACTCTATGATGAAGATCAAACAACGAGCGCACTAACTCTCTGTTGTGCTTTTCTTGCCAATATGTTTTCAAATACGATACACCTAGAATCTCAGAAACTCTCTCGATAAATTCTTAATCATAAAATACTTAGTATTGTATTATAATTCGGGCTTCAACGAAACACCACGTTAATACCTATAAGGCATCTAATAAACGAATTATTTTACACACTAATCAAATTACAAATTTGTTTTTCTAATTATGACCTAATTTTTGACCTGTCCTGTTGGCCTAACCCCCTAAAAAAGCAAAAAATGCTGATTTTTATTGAATATAATAACGAATTATAATCTTAATTGTTTATAATTAATTTTTCTAACAAAAAGATATATACTAATATCTTAATTTAATTCATGGATAAGCATTGTATTGTAATTACGATGATCATTTAAATTTCATTGGAAATAATTTAAACGTTTCTTTAAATAAATTCAATAATACAATTGAATTTGACCCAGAAAAAAATCTATTACTAATGAAAAATTTATTTAATAAAACTAGTTTACGACGTAAATAACCTGAATTTTAGTACATGCTTTAATACTTTTGGTATAAAAATTTATCGATTGAATTTGTTTTGTTTTTTTTTTTCGAAGCTTAATAAAAACAAATCTGATAACAAATCCAGAGCACGAATTATTTCTAATCTAAATAACTAAACTTGCACACAAGAAATGCATTCTCATTTATTAAACTCCAACTTGAGCATATAAAAGAAATTCAACACTTACACTTTTCATGGAAAAATCGAAAACCCTATTTGGTTGCAAAACAAACAAGTTCCATATTACTTGTAGAAGCTAAATTGATTTAATTAAGACACATGGAAATTCCTTTAGATCCGCGTCGATCTGGAACAATTGTCATCCAGTTTTATTTTTTCTTTTCGATGTTTTCAATGTATTTATTATTGGGGAAAGGAGGATGAATGCAATTTATAACATCCGTGAAAATAAAAACGCAGAGACAAGACGCATTTTATCATATAGTCTTGGTTGATTGCAATAAATTCAATTTAATGGTAATTTGGGTGCAGTCTTTTTTTATTGTTTTTGAAAATCCCTTTAAGGAGGACAAAATCATGACATAAAGTTCCACCTACTATTATTGAAGTAAAATATTATTTTTTCCGGTTTTTCATATTGTATACACGGAAGTAATAAACATTTGAATGGATAGGCTACATAAATATTGTGGAAACATTAGATAGGCCAGAAAAACATAGTATTGCTGATGATAACAAAATGAAGGTATTGATCAAATTCAGTTACTGTTTAACGACACGAAAGATTGCTCAGAATCGTTGACAAACAGAAGCGGTCCATCATTATAACGCTAGAGCATATAAAACTTTGACTGAGCTGGGAAATTTTGATGCATCGATTACATTGCACCATCAGAACACCATTTGTTTCGATTTCTACAGAACTCCTTCACTGGTGTAAATTTGAGTTCAAAAGAAGCTTCTAAAAAAAACTCTGCAGTGGCTCTGCTAGGAAAATGGCAAAAGGTTAACAACCAAAATTGACAATACATTGTAAAAAAAAGTTTGTTTGACATGGAAAATCACCTTTTATTTACACCATAAAAAACCGCAACGACTTTTGGAGTCACCCAATATATGCAATTGTATGAAATGCATTTTCCAAACAAGTAATACATAAAAATATAAAAATTAATGAGGCCTTACGTACAACGACAACTTTTTTGTAACAAATAGGCTTTTCCGGAAACATTTAACCTGTTCTTTTTACATACATAAATATTAAGATGTACTTTTTTTTTGATTCATTTTAATGAGTTTCAAATCATCGATTTTATTAATGTTTTCATACAAATAGTAAGAAAGGTAATTCGATTATGAAATCATAAGTATTTTACCCCTTTTTATATGACGTCAGATTTTATAAATACGTTTATTATGTTTGTTATTCAATACAGTGGCTTACCAAAAGAAAGTTGAAAGATCTTTTAAGCTTTAACTTTCAATAAACAAAGTTTGTTCGCAGTTTGTTGATTACATGGCACTTCAAACCCATATTAAAATGCCTTGGCAATAAATTAAGCAAGCAAACGAATGAGCAAAAGCATTTCTGCTCGCGTTCAGCATCCGAATGTGTTTTATTCTTGATCGCTCGTTTTATTTGGACGCGATTTAACAAGAAGGATTAAAATGCCTATCCAATCATACATTTTCTATTAAATGCCCAACAAACTAATTGAGTATAAAATCGCTATAAAATAGTGAATTCATTTCAACAATTTCAATTAAAAAGAAGCATTAAAATTGGTATTCTTCAAAATCGATTTATGTTGTTTAAATCAATTGAAATTGAACATAATAATATTTAGTGCAACTTTTCATTAGTCACATTAGTTTATTTTATAATGACAATTTAAATTCAGATTAATATCATCAATTTAATTCTTTTTTGTCATCTTTTTCATTTTGCAATATAATACTTTTGTCATTCAAAACCATAAAAAAATGAACGCTTCCACGGCCTTATTGCTCTAATTACTTCATTATTGTTAACTTCGGTCAATTGTAACTATAATTTTAAATTACATAGATTATGTTTATGCTTGATTTACTAATAAATTATTAAAACAAAATTACTCTTCATATTCATTTTGGGTGCAAAAAAAGAAATGTGAAGTTTATTTATTATTTTCATTTACAAATCCAGGTTGGGTTTTCTCAAGTTTCAGATTTTCTTTACAATACAATAACAATAAAAAAAAAGGTAGGTTATACTATGGCTAAATAATTCATCGACATTTGATGAACCTAGGCTTTTGACAATAGAACTTTGTCGACAAAACAATGAACATTTCAAAATGTTGTCATATTTATGTAATGTTAGAAAATTGTTCTTTCACAATTTTCTATTTAAAGAAAAGAAACTTTAGAAAGTATGTACTACTAGTACTACTATGTACTACTAGTATATATTATATTTATTTCTTCTTAAATGTTAAGAGCATAATTAGACGGGATGAAAACATTTTTTTGAGTGTAGTATGTTCATTTGCAAAATCATATATATTCCTTTTGTTTGAACTTTATTTCCTCGTTTGTTATCCTTTAAAGAACTCCAAGTTAACTTCTTTGTTACTCACGTCTATTTATAGCAAAATTAATCACAATATTTTGGAGCCACATATTAAATATTTTATAACATATTACGATATACAAATTCTCATTTCCGCAATAACATATAAATAATGATTTTAATTCAATTACATCATAATAATAGCGAAAAGTATAAAATATAAATTTATTTTTAAATCATGTTATCTTAAATATTTTGTAAGAAATAAAATTTCCATTGAAAATAATAAGCCCACACAATATTTATATGTTTTTTTTTTCAATTTCATTGTTGATCTCATTTTATTGGAACTGTTATAATAAAAATTATCCAAAAAAAGAAGATAAATTTTAAAATTCAAGGCGATATTGATTGCCATTGCAATTTGTGATGCCGACTGTACAGTATCGCATTAGCCTAAAAGCAAGTTTTCATGAAACTTCGAATTTGTATTCTGGATAGATCAATCTCCACTCGGTAGAGGTGTGTCGGTCTCGGAAGAACAAACGATAGAAAAAAGTTCACAATTCGATTGGACAGATTTTCATGACTGCCGATCGTATTCTAGACCTAACTCAAATTCCAGCTGGTTATAGATAAAGAATTACATACCTAAAATTTACAAAAGCATGAATTGAATAAAACAGCATCATAAGGTAAATAAAGTAAGAAAGTATATTGGCTCCAAAAAATGTGATGTTGAGTTATTTGTTGTTATTTTATATACTGTGAAGAACGAAATTGAGAAAGGATGTTAATCATACTCCCATGTTTTAGAATTTTTCTTAAAACTAAAATAGCCTTCACCGAGAAATTTTCCTCTTCTGCCTTTAAATATAAAATCGGTTATATTAAAGGTCGCTTATAAAGAAAAACCTTTTAAATTTCTTAATCCGACCCTGGCTCTATAAGTGTCAACTAATGCGAATGGAAACCTCGACTATTTACAATTGATGAAACAAATTCGTTATATAATTTAAAAACTTGTTAAATTTTCTTCTGTAGTTACAAAAAACATAGATTTTTACTCTTATCTGTAATAAAAATTATAAAAACTAGATTGTTACTTAACATTGACTTGAGCCCAATGCGATTTCATCTGGAAAATGTGGTGGCGGTAATTACAAAAATAAACAAGCTAATAGTGCAAAAGTACGATTAAAACTTCTATAAATATATTATAATCGGATTTAATCAATCTTTGGGCAAAATTGTATATTTAATAAAAACAAATTCGTTATACTTGTACTCAGTTTTCTTTAAATCCGTTGATTTAAAATAATGTCATTTCATTTCAAGTTTCAGTTCGATCGAACCCAATTTTTCTCCTGTGCAGAAAAACTTTTCTATACCAATTTTTCTTCAGGCTAATAACTAAAACTATTCTAAACCTTTCATTTGATAAAATTCGTTCGGTTAAAAACAAACCTTTTCAATCGAATCCCTTCATAAATACAGCTGCTATCTTTCCTAGACACTGGACGACAGACGAACAGACATTTAGAAAAAACAATTTTTATGATTGCAGTAACTACAGACTTGACAGTATAGAAGTATAAAAAATAAATATAGAAACTGATCTTCATTGCAATGCAATTTTGAAATGCAGTACTTTTATAATTTTTGTTTTGTAAATTTTTCATTTGAAATAGAATAAAATTCATGACACCATTTTCAAGAGACTAGGATTGATGGAAAACAATTAATTGAGATCTCAATGTGAAAATTAATTTTCTTAAAAGAAAAACCTATTGAAAAATTAAAATCAGATTGGAGAATGTTTCTTCTTTCAAGTAATTAGTCATTTTATTAAGAAAAATTACATTAAATATTCCAACAAATGATTATTTCACGAAAATAGAAATAGAAATGTTTTAATTAATTTGTTTTCTTTTATAAAAGTAAATATTTATACACAATTTAATACTTTTCAATTTTTTAACTTTCAATCACTTTTCAGAACCATTAATCATTCGTTTTTTTTTCGATTTTAATGATATTTGGTCAGTCTAAGGGAGACTAGAGGCAATGGCAACAATCTCAAATTTGATTATTAGTACATATCTACCATATTTTGGTTTTATTGTCCAGTCTTCCATATTTTTAAGAACAAAATTTCTGTGATTTTATAGGAATTTATAGGAATTTGTTTACAAAATACATCTTTCATTTTTAGCTAAATTATATTTAATCGGAATTAATTAGATATAAGCTATTAGTAATTATCGTATAGGAAAATTTAAATCACCAACACGCATTTTAGAGTACAAAATCAATCTTAACATTTGCCTAATATTTCCACTTCTACTACGCCTTCAATTTGTATCCAAAATTAATGAACTAATTAAAGTTGTTGTTATTCAAAAGTCCTTCTTTTCAAACCGATCTTAATTAAATTATATATTAAATTAAATCAAATAAAAACATTGAACTTGAGTTCAAATTAAAATTCAAAGATTCGTTGATTCAATTGCAAAATTGATTCAATTCTACTTCATTTTGCGAAATTTTAATTTAAATCAATTCAGTGCGGCGCATGATCAGAAGAATTAAAAGACATTGAATTTAATCGATGGAAATTCTTGCTAACCTTGTCACAATTTATTGTAACTGAACTTTGTTTTAAGTAAAAACAAAAAAAAACGATGTAGTAATTAACTTTATAATATTTTTTATTTAAACGCAACAAAATAATCAAATTCTAATAGAATACTTTCATTCTAAATTTTAGCGTAAAATCATCTACACAAGGTGTTTCACGGTTTACTCATATGGCCATTCTGTAACTATATCAATCAATCCATTAATACCGGGAACGGCAAGGGTTATCATAACTTCAAAGTTTCTGAAACCAACTCAAATTTCTTTATTTTAATAGGGCAATACATTTTATACACGAAGATTGGGTAATAAAGCGCACTAGTCACTGAATTAAAATCATCTTAATACCCGAATTCCTATTCTGACGAGAAAAATCTGAAAACTAGAAAGAGATGGACTTTTGCAATTTTCGCTAGGATTGATGGAATAAAAACATCCGAGTCTCCCCGACACAATTTAGAAAAATAGGTAGTGTGCGACGGAATCGTGTGTGATCATTGCGAGAGTATGCACCCGCAGATGAAGTGCCATATAAATCAGATAAACATGTTCATATGTTTTTGAGGGGAATCATCTGCAGATCGAAAATCAGTTGGAGAAATGAGAAATGCAAAAGCTGACAAAATTTGTAGGATAATTGTTTTCTTCCTTCCTGTTTAACCAATCTTTTTATAGTGTTATCCCATATTTGCAACAGAAGTTGGAAGTCGGCTGGAGATTGGCCTTTAAACGAATTCGAAACTTGATTTTCGTATGCCACCGATGTTTTGAAAATAATGAATTTGGTCTGATTGGTTATAGGCGTTAAATGCCAAATGGGATCAATTTCGAATATTTCATGAAATAGGAAACCATGGAAGTGTAGCGAAGCAGTGAAACAGCCTGTATATTTGGGATCTGTCGCGTCTATTTGACCATGTAATTATAATTACATACCTTA
The DNA here is from genome assembly GCA_963422695.1 of Xylophagus ater. Lineage (NCBI taxonomy): Eukaryota > Metazoa > Arthropoda > Insecta > Diptera > Xylophagidae > Xylophagus > Xylophagus ater. The sequence continues at coordinate 10,517,420 of OY730478.1, forward strand.
TTAGATACGTCAAGTATTTATATTAGATACCAGTTTTAATAGTTTATTTGGAACGTTATCACATGAATGAATTGATACGAGTACGTCATACAATCTTGTTAATTTGTTCTTATGTATTATCACAAAAATATTATACTAGTAGGTTTTAGTATTTATATTTGAAATTTTAACTCGTTTACTGTTTAAAGAAAACTAGTTTTAACAATCACGAAATGAATTCCCAATAAGTACGAGGAGTATTAAATTATGCAAAACACGTCGCTAACTAAATTGTTTCTGTTTCTAATATGTAGATTTAGTTTATTCCCGACATAATAACATGTAAAGTGGGAACAATGAAACCACTCTATAATAAATATATATACAAGTATGTTATGAGAAGACGAAATTTTAACTATAGAATTAATATAATAAACTGAAAATTTCAAAGTTTTTAGATAAGAAAATTCATTAACTTTCATTAACTGCAAATAATAATTTCATAGGAATATATCCTTCGGGATTTTCTTGAAATCAATATTAAAATTCGCTATCTTATATCTTTCACAGAATCGAATGTTACATCCAGTACAACTTTTTAATTATAATTAATTTTATGTATAAAAATTGAATGACGGAAAAGAAGGCCAAACTCATTTTTATCGCATGACTGCTGAAAATCGTTTCCTAAATCCTGAAAAAGGATTAAAAATCAATTCTATCAATAAAAGGGTAGGTCGGCAACCTTTTCATATATATAATATACGTCAACTTGGTTAATAAGTAATAATCGTTCACCCATAGCTAGACTAATCCAATTTGTTAGGTGTGACTCCAGTTCTGTTTCTTTTAACTATAAAATTCCAACAAGAAAAATATAAAGCTTACTTTTTAGTTTAGTCTTTTGAATATTATAATCTGAAGAACTCATAACATGCCCTTTTCATTAAGCCGTAACTCTTTCCACAAAATTGTTGGTTTCATATCAAATTCCATATCGTAAAAATACTTTCTCGAACTTCCTCATAAAATTCCATTTTTTTAAACATAAGAATTTTTTGATATACAGTGGAGTTAATTCAATAATAATAAGCGTATTTGCTTACCGTTGTAATTCGTGGTGTATCATTGTATGATTCGGATTTAATTTTATAGAAAATAATCGGATAATACGATGCAACGACAATACACCTTGTTTTAAAATGGTAAGAGCCATACTATATTTATTTAAAATCATGCAAAATTTAAAAAATTCTTAAAAATTATGAGATTATTGTAATAAGAAAACATTTTCCGGACATATGGTTTACAATACTATATAAACTTTAGATGCTCACACAACGTCGCGTGTTCACATCTTACATTTATTCGCCGAATTTCTTTCGATATTGATATGTATTTAAATGATTTCGCGATTTCTCATATGAAAATAGAATTTTTCACGAGTTTTATTTAGTGGATAAATGTCAAATGTAAACATGGCCTAAAGAAGAGATCCAAAACTTACTAACTTTTTTCAACAGAAAATTTAAATTCGAAATAATAGTTTTACGTTTTCAAATAAACGTGATTTCATATTTAAGATACGTTTAAAAGGTTTCTCGTTTTGACCCGGTTTTTCCGTATAGTCGAATAATCTGACCAAAGCTCGATCACGTTTAACTTGGATTAACAAGATTATACTGTAATTATCTTATAATGTGAATAAAAAATTTTTGTTTTGGAATTAATTCTCCAGGGAGAATTTAACAATTGATGGCGTCACATCACAATATCTAAAATTTTTCTGAAATATTCTTCACATGTCCGTACTATAAAATCCTATTACTTTCTCTCACAGTATAAAGAAAGTAGAAATGACGACATCAGTTGATGAAGTCAATTCACACATATGATTACGATGTAAAGTAGGTGGCATATATTTTCAACAAACAATAATAGCCAATTTTATTATTTTATTAAAATGATTAAAACCTTGACTTTTTTATAATGGAAAAATGAATCATTAATGTTTTCATAGTTTATTTTCGAATTTGACAAAAAGTTGTTACACGGACATTCGTTTCCAATAAAAATGCAATGTTCTGGCATGAACCAAACAAGAAATGCGATGCACTTGAAATTCTCAATGAATTCTTGGTATTTGATTAAATTTTCGTGAGTAAGAAAGCATTGAAACAAGAATAAAATTCAATGTTATTTGATAGTTAATTCAAGTAAACTTCCATCCGGGGACAATAATATACATATTATAAACAGTAACAACATTTTTGGCAACCTTCAGTGTTAATTCGACATTTAAAGCTTATCATGATGGTGATTATATCGACATTTTGGTTTGGGGTTCTTCTATCAATGTATTGTGCTTGCTTGAAGGCTATATTAAATTTAAATATGCCTAAACGTGGATAGAAAAACGTATATTACACCCAATTCTGTTTTTGCAGATACGTTCTCAAAGAATTCTTCTATAGTGCCGAAGTTTCACTGGTTTTAGGAACGAAGACAGTTATTAATCGCTAGGCATTACTATATACGATTTTTTGTAAGAAACTATTATTGACTCATCATATCACATGGAAACTTAACTTATATTCTCCGATTTTAACGGTCATTATTACCAAATCGTCACTAAAACTCGATAATGACCTTTATTTACGTAATAATGATCAATTTTAAGTATCTATTTCAAGCATCATTATTTTTTTAACTATCAAATGAAATTGTGAAGAGGTCCTAAATTTCTTCCTCACATTGTTTACAGGGCCATCTACATTTGAATATTTTAAAAATTTCGTCTAGTTTTGACATGCCTTCTTCTTTCACATAAACTTAAAAGGAGGAAAAATGGATATTATTTTAAAAAATCTTTAAAATTTACTAAAATAGAATTTAAGAAAATTAATTTTATTGAATCAAAATGAATAAACATTCTATTCTGAAAATTATAAACAAAATAGTAATTTTGTGAACCTTTTGGAATGACAAGAATAATGAACATTGTGAAAAAAAGAAGATGTGTCATGGGTCATCCAGAACTATCATTAAAAAATAATTATTGTAATTAAAATCGGAGATCTGTATAGAGCATTACCAGCTCGTTTGTGATTAGGATCATAATTTAACTAAATTATTAGCCAATTTTCTTTTAATTAAATCTACACTAATAACAGGATTGATTTCATTATTATTACTATGTCCTCTGGCGTCTCAAAGAGAAGCTCTATTATTTTATCTTTGCTAAGGATTTTATGAACTTATAACATTTTAATACTTTATTATTAGAATTTATGTCGATCATGTTAAATGAAAATAAATCGTTAAAAAGGAGAATCCAACTTGTTTTCTAATTGGTATTAAATCAAAATCATGTATGTATAAAAACAACTCGTGTAAAAACAGAATTGGGTATATAACAATTTGGCCACAACTACTAAAATAAAGAATATAAATTTGCTATTTTTCATTATAATTTTTTTCAGTTGAAACACGAGTTGATGATATCATTTTTTATATAACCTGAAAAACAGTCTGGAAACTGCGTTAATTGATCAACATTTTGATGTCATCTATAAAGTTGAACTTATTGGTATGATTTGATTTTTTTATTATCATTTTTCAAATTACGCTTCATAAGCTTTGATAACAACAGTACAAGAAATGACTCAAGTTCGTATTTTATTCAAAAGATAATCTAAATTTAAATATGGACTAATCACTATTTTTGTTATGCTTTTTCGAAGTTTCTTTTTTAAGAATATTTTTTAATCATCAAGAATTTTGAGACGAAACAAAATCATAGCAACTAATTAAAATTAAAATATATATTTTTGTTTGTTATTTTATTTAGAAATATCATTTCTTTTTCTGACAAAGAAATAATTGAATATAAATTTCAATTTAACGACAATAAATGCATTAATTTCTAATTAAAAAAATTTTCGAAAATAGTTTTATTTTTTTATACAGAGTTGAATTTATGGTATAAATAAATTTCTTTTTAATGATTTTGGATCTACAGTATGGGACCAATAGTCAATAGCAGGGTCTATTCTCAATTTTTAACTTTTTAGATTTTATTTCAGTGATAAAAAATACTACTTTTTTAATGAACAGTAACAGTGAGTGAGTGCTATTGGAATGCTGTGTTTCCGTTTGACGTCACTTCACCAAATTGGTCAAGTTTGAGTCAAATTAGAAAAATAAAAACACCAAAAAATGAAAATTTGACTTCAAAATCCTAATTTTCATGAAGGGTGTTTCGATTAACAGTCAGGTTGAGTGAAGGCGGAACAAATAAAAAACAAAATAGTCCAATCTGGTCAAATAATTGACTAATTTAGTACACACAAAGTATTGGAGTTATTCATTAATTAACTTGCTATAGTGTACTACAGTAGGTGTAAGAAAGTAGATGAAGATACCATGCGTAAGCTATACAAGAAGAGCCAGAACAAGCCATTCTCATGCAAAATAGAGGCAACAAATCTTATGCTGCAATTTGGGAACTGCATTGAAAGGATTAGCTGTGAAATATAATAGTTTTTGCTACTAGTAACAACAGTTACAAAGACTTAGATGGGAGTTCTATATATTGGTAGGCTAAACTTGATATTTACATCTAATATTTGACTATAATTTAAGAAATACTGTCCATAAAATTTAATTCTCTAAAAATATGCGTCGAATCCCAAAAATTTTGCTTTGAATGTCCAAAGGCTTTCAGCTACAAATACTCTTTAGCTTAAGCTTTCCAAGTTCTCAAATAAAAACCATGACATAATGAATTTTCCTATATAAGGAAATTTTCTTTATGAAAATACACTGAGAAAATTTTAATTGACTTAAATTTATTTTGATATAAATTTCTTTTTAATTTATTTAAAAACAATAAAATAAAAAAAAAAAACACTACTAAAATGGTGAGAATTAACTAAATTGGTACAATTTTCCACAAATTGTAAATACGAAAAAGTCACGCTATTTATTAGTAAAGTGCGAAAATAAAAACTATATATATGCATTGTCTACCTGTTGTGATTTTTATCAAAATTACCGACATTATCTGAAATAGGTATCTCTTGTTACCGAAATATTTTTATATACCTACTGTATACTAATGGATGAGCCAAAAAGTCGATGCCCTTTGGCCATTTTCCAGGTTTTCTTGTCGAAAAACCAAAATAATCCATTTATACAGGTTTCTTTTAAAATCAAATTGACACCATTAAAGAAGTTCTGCAGATACTGAAACAAATGTTAATCTGATGTTGCAAGAGACCAGTGGGAACATCAATGAATGCAAATGCCTGCTCTTACTCGTTTGGTCTGAACGCGTTCTTAAGATTCTAAGTTATCTCTCATATTGTTAAAACGCCATTTAGATCCGATCAATGCTTTCATTGACTTTTTGTCCCATCCAATATATAGGTACATATTGTGAAAATGAATTAATTCGGTTGATAATAATGACAGACTGTTCCGGTTTTGGAGTATAATTAAAACCACGAAAATAAGAGAGTTATTTCCTCTTTTCCTGCTAAAAACAAGCGGAAATTATCAATAAAATATTACATTCACGAAAAATCTTAACGGTTCATGCACTGTTTCAGATTGATTGTTGTAATGCTAAAACGAGTTAATTCTTTACCGCGGATTCTGTTTATTGTGCTAATTAGATGGTTAGAATATGTGATATATATAAAAAAAAAAAGCGTAAATTGGAATAAATTTCTCGTTTGATTCTTGTGTTAAGTTTATAAAATTCACAGCTAATCAATATTTGAGCCGAATTTAAAAATTTGTTCTTGGAAACTTCATTCCAATTGTTGTGTTCTCATAGAAAAGAAATGTGATAGTAATAATTAGCGACCTCTAAAAGGATGATTTATAAAATCTTAGATTTTATTTTATTTTCAAACTTCTTAACCAATTGTAATGAAATTTAGATTAATAATTCCTTAACTAATTTTGTGAGACAGATTTTATTTGGCATTCTTCCAGTGCACCCATTAACCAGTGTATATATTTAATTCGGTTTCATAATAAACCAACTTTTTGATTAATCACTTATTTCGAATTCTAAAGGATGTTTTTTTTTATCGTCAAACTAAAGAAATTGATAAGATTTTAATTCGATCGACTTTGTAAGACAATATAAGAAGAGATAAAAATCTATTTTTAAGAAATTCCGCTTTGAAAATTAAAGAAATTATAAAACGTAATAATAAATAAAATATATAAATTTTTTTCTTTATTATTTATTTATTACAAAAAATTATTGCACATTCAACATTTTTCATAATACTTTCGCGATAAGATAAGCTTTTGTGCTTTGATAAGATAAAATATTTTTGCATTCCTTCAGGTTTTTGCTGATAAATATTTTCTACATTTTATTAGTTTGTAAAAAGTCGTTTATTTATTTCTTTTTGATACAAAAACGAATTAGAAACAGTTGTCTAATTACGATTTTATAATCATTTAGAAGTGTTCTATATGAAAAGAAGGTATAGATTAATATTGGTGAAAGAAAAAAAAAAAAAAAACTTTATCAGTAGTTTAATTACAAATGATATAATATCTAATAAAACTGGAACAAACATAATTAAAAAATAAAACGCTCTGTTTTTTCTTACACAACACGCAATTTGTAACCTTTTCTATTTTACGAATTAATTATTAGAAATCTAAAATTAAACTAGGGCTAAATTTTATGAAATTAATTAAATTTGAAAGCTTTGGAGGCTTTTATTGCAGGTTTCTAGTTAGTGTTAGATGTGAAATATCGGCCGACTCATATGCATTTTATACCATAAACATGCTACACGTTTTAATGAATTACTTATCTTTTAATGAAGAGAATTAGATGGAGCTGATTGCTTCATCAAAAAAATAATGATGAAGTTGAACTTTTAATACATCAATGAGATTCATTTGACAGTTTTTTAATTTTTGTCATTCGATCACTATTTTTTTCATATTCGCCGCTACCACCTACTGCCCTTATAAACCATCCCTTGGTACAAAGACTATGGATTTGGAAAGTTCCGGATAATATACTGTCTAGCGCTGCTAGATTTCAATTAGGTATAAATGCTCTTTAGTTGCTTGATTTGTTCAGTGCAAAATTTTACAAAATGCCAGACTAACTAGAAGGAAGACTGAATGACAATCATCAGGAATAACTAAGTAGAACCAACTTTTAGAAATAAAAAATTGCGACCCATTTCTATTCTATAGTTACAAATGAAACTTGACTTTTTTTTCTTTTTTTTTTAAACTTTCCATATGGAATATCATAACCACCCACAAAGGGAATTCCGTTGTAGATCTAAAATTTTCCATTTGAAATTCTCAACACGTTCTTAAGTTCTAAAACATATTCAGGCAAATTTTTTTAACACATTTTCTTTTTTTTTATGTAAAAACAAAAATGTTTTTTAATGAAAAACAAGTTTCGCGTATTCTCACGAATTTATACTAAAAAAAATTAAAAAAATGAAAATATGAAATGAAAATAAAAAGAAAATAACTAAAAACACAGGAAATTCGGTCAGGCCCACAAAAAGTAGTGACCGACAATTTGTGTAACAATATTTTTTTTTTTAGAGTTTTGAAATAAAAAATTGTAACTGAAAAACAGCTATAGTTGATTACGAATTCGCCATAATATGTTAAATTTTATTACAGATTAGATTAAAGAAAAACACTAAACAAAATTTTCGTCATAATTTTCTTTTTTATGTGAAAAAGAATTTCATGTTCCGAAATTAGATTTTGTATTTAGTTTTGTTTATTAAGAAAAAAAATATTTTATCTGAAGTCAATTCATTAAGATCCAAATAAAATGATTGTATCTTTTTTTTTAGGCCCTACAGTAAATACTATCAGAGAGGTTATTTAAATTTGTCACTAATTTTGTAAGAAATATTCATCGGACAGTTTCACGACACTAGATGTGAAGAGAACCGAAAGTTATAAAGAAGAAAAAGATAACTCAAAAAGATGTTGTCTAATTTTAATGAAATTTGGAATATATATTGACCAATCTTTAGCTCAATTCGGTGTTGTATTTCAGCAAAATTGGAGATAAGGTCAAACAAAGTTATAAAAATTAAGGTGACCACAGCTTCCTTTCTTCATTTTTCGCATTTAATTGGAAAATTTGTACAGCAATTTTATTGAAATTTTGTACTAAGGTTGAGTACATAAATATAGACGGTACTATGCTGAATTCCCGTAAAATCAATCTCAAGATAGTGCAGAAAGAAATAGTTTTATACAAAAATTAACTATAAAGTTTCGTTATTTGTTCTTTTGTTTTGCTTTTCCAGATATTACTTCAAAAACTGATAAACCGATTCGAATAAAATTTGGTGAAAAATATTAATCTTATTAGGATTTAGGTTACTAGGGTAGGGTATTGGCCGATTTTATGTTTCTATATGCTTTTTGTTTCTTAAAATAGCGACTATTTAATATAAAAAAAAAAGCTTTAAAAAAAGAGAAAAGCAAAAGTCTCAAGAAAAAATTCGCTGTTTTTCGAAAGTATTTTCCAGCTAAGAAATTAAATTTCTCATTAAAATAGAAAATATTATTATTAATGATGGAATTGTAAAAATGAAATTGTATGATTTGCAAAAAGAAAGAATTTTCCATTTTTCTTTTCATCATATCGTGTTAAGAAACATTAAATATCGAACTATCGAAAAAGATAATGGGATGCTGTTAAAAATTATGGTTTTTTCTTTTTTTGGGGAAGCACACCTTATTAGAATTTATTATCAAATATTTAAAATTGATTAGGAATTATGTCATTTCAGAAGAAGGCTTGGACAAGGACACCAAAAGACACCAAAACATTGCATCATTAACTAATTTACTAATTCAAATCAATCTCATTAATAATCTCGAACATTATTTTCTTTGATAATATCTTTTGTTATAATTCGTTAATAAGAAAAAATATTATAAAAAAGATATATTTATTAGAAATCCAATTTCAATTTACGAATATTACAAAAATAAATTTAAATTTAGAATATTTTTTTCTTGGTTTTTGATGTTTTTTGAAGAAACTAAAACTAGAAGAAAGTCAGTCATGTTTTTAAAAAATATGTCTTAAAAGAATTTCATGGAAATTCCGTATGACTAAATAAATTCAATCCAAACAAAAAAAAAAACGAAGAAAAATAACATTTTTAAAATAGAATGAATTCAAAAAATTTCGTTTTAGTTTTACTTTCTCTATAACTATGTATATGTTACATATTAAAAGAAATGTGTACAATTTTTGGTGAATACGTAAATTTAAAAGCAAGGGTGTCTAACCTTTTTGTTTCCCTTGGCCATCATATTGGAAGAAAGCATGGTGTTTTGGCCCACAAGTATATTACTATAGCTGACAAGCGAAAAAAATACGTAAAATATACAATTTTCATATTTAAGTAATTTAAAATTTATGAGCTTATGAATTTTTTCATTATAAAAACAGAACAAGAAATTCATTTAATATCACTTAATTAAGCCGCCAGGTAACAAACAACAGAACAGTGTAGCTGAGCGAGCAAACAGAAAGAGAAGTTACTACAGAACGAAAGAGTTTCCTCCTCTGTTCCTGTTTCTGTTGTTTGTCACTTGACAGCTTTAGCACTAGAGCGTACACCCAACACACAAATCATTCCTTAGAAAAATGGATATGCTTCAGTAACTTTTTGATATTTCGCGCCGCATTGATACTTGCCTTGGGACAGTCTTGCACTAAAGGAAATAGTTTTGCTTATTTGCTGGTGGAAGCTCAATCGGAATATTTATTTCTCATTTGTTAAAAGATTGGATAGTAAAATATCACTAAATAGTTTTTAGGTAAGGTATACAATAAAATTCTAAGGACTTTAACATGGCCTTACCTCAGCTTCAAGTCTCTAAATCCTAAATATCAATTTATGGAAGTTATGGAAGTTGTCAGTCTACAACAATGATCCTTAAGAAAAGACGAACACAATATTGTGATATAGAGAAAGTATGCAATGTATTGAATTTGCTAAATACATTTCTCATTGTTTAGCTTACAGAGAAAGTTGTCTTATACTCATCAAGAAATATGCAGAGATGTTGCAATTTGCAACATTTTTGAGTTGAGATTAAATATGCTTTCTTTCTTTTTTGTTATTGTGAATACTTTCCTATTTTTAGATGATCTACATTTACTCCAAGAAAATAATTATTTTTCCCTTTTTTCTTTAAAAAAAATATAAAAGACAAATATGAAATGTTTAGAAAAATGAATTTTATTTTATTAACTGCGAAAGAAAACTTAAAGTGCACTTTGAACTTGTTGAGTTGGATAACTTACAACATGTTGAAAAGTTTATAATATGGAAAAATTTTAGATTGGAATAGAATTTATTAATGGATTTTATTAGAAACTATAAAGATTATTTTTAATACTATTCTAATTCTTAATAATTCTAGATATTTCATATTTTGAGAGAAAAAAAAAACGAATAACTAATAAGAGTATAGAATGGGCCAAAAATCAATGCATTGTAAAAGACGAATCCAATCGGTGTTTTGAGGAATTGCTCAGCATCTTAACATATCGAAATCGAGAGTTGAAAACCATCGAACTTTTCAAATAGAAGCGTTCGGAATTGGTGAATCGCGAAAGTACTGTGTTTTATCATGACAAAATCACATACAAATTTGGTCATTCATTAACAATTTAATATTACTTGGCTTTGAAATTTTAATGCATCCACCGTATAGTCATACATCATGTAAACGAGGTATTACATGATGAACTTGAAGTCGACTTTAATCCAAAAATCGTGCATATAAACTTGGATCGACTTGAGTCGATCTAATCAAAAAAAAATGTTTTTACCGACATGAAATTTGCATGTAAACACAGATCGACTTCAGATCGACTTCAAAATTTTAATTGGAGTATAAATATGAACAGAAGCGAAACCCATCCTAGAAAATAAGTATTTGTTTACAAGAATCTGTCAATTTAAAGCTGATTTGAAGTCAATTTTAAGTAAATCTTTCAATCTGCCAAAGCTAAAAAACCCGGAGTAAGTTTTAAGTAACGAAGTAACAGACGAGTATATCTAGATGTCTAAGCAATATGGACATAATGATGTAAAATTGAAGGAGAATACATCAAAAAGAGCTTTAATGTAAAAGAAAGACAAAAGTCTATAATTTGTCAGGATACAAGTACATAAGAAAAATGAAAGTCTAAAGGCCAATCAATCTCCACACAGCCGACATCCTATTGACGAGAAAAATCAGAAAAGTAGAAAGAGATGGACTTTTGCAATTTACGCAATTTATAATATTATGGGAAAATTATGAACATTCCCTTCCATTTTATAGGAAAATGTAGTACCAAATTGTGTTTTCAGACTTTATCATAAGGCTTAAATTCCTATCACATCTAAAAACAAGCTGTATTGCAAAACGACGAGACTTCTATACGTATGTTCAAATCAAGTTACCTTCCGAAAGCCTTTCTAAAAGAAAGCTATATGAATATGGGAATTCAGAGTGTACGTAGTCCTTAGTTAATCGCAACATTTGTCGTGATATACAGACAGACAGACATTGGATAATAATGATTGCAAACCATTTAGAATCTTATAAAACGTGAAGATTTGCAAAACAAATTTTTTTAATTTTTATATAGTTCGTATAGAAGTTAAAAATTTAACTTGCGTAAACCATAAAAATCAATTCGTCATAGAAAAACTTCCTATAAGAAAATTTGGTAGTGTGCAACGATATCTTGTATGATTATTGTGAGAGTATGCAAATGCAGATGAAAACCCATAAATCAGATGAACAAGTTTATCTGCGTTTGAGGGGAATCATCTGGCAGATGAAGAATCAGATGGGGAAATTTGAACCGCAGAAGACGACAAAATTCATAGGATGATTGTTTCTCCCTTTCTGTTTAACTAAATTTTGCATAAGTGCATCCCATACTTTTATCAGAATAGGATGTCGGCTGTGTGGAGATTGGCCTTAATGCACAGTCGTTGGACATCTTTATTATTTAGTCTATCTATGATATAGTCCTATTTTTGCATACAATTTATTACAAATTAGTTCTGCAGAACCTTCTTTAAAAATGTAAATTTAAGTTCAAAAGAAGCTTATGAAAATGACAATTTCTCAGAAATTCTACAAATAACAGGATAATGGCAATTAGTCATCGACCAAAATAGGCAATAATAAGTTTAAAAAATTTTAAGTTTCTAATTGAAAATTTTGCATTTTATTTACACCAACAAAAAGAAGACTTTTTGGCCCATCCAATATTATTGTTGTCTGATGTTTTTTATGGATTTGTTAATGTTGCATAGTGACAAAAATTGATGTTAAAAAGATTTATTTTAAATTTTAAACTAATTAATAAATATAGTTCAAAACTTTGGGGCCATATTTCGGTGGGTATTTATATTTTAAATAAAATATAAATCATTTTTTTTTTTTTAAATACACAAAAATTTGGCAGAAAAACATTAAATTTTCTAAGAAAAAAACAACGGAAATTATTACCGTTTTGAAGTTCTTTTACCTGTTGAGTTTCTTTATATTTTTTTCGCATAAAAATAGCCAAAATAAAACCAATACACTTTCACTTTTTTAGCTTTGCTATTTCTTTGCACAATTTTATCATCCACTGTAACTTAACTTTTCAAAACAAAGAGGCTGGCTGATCTCACTTTTAATTTTATTTTTATTCTCTCTAACCTTTATTAATTCAGGCCAGAAATTGAACCGCGTAAAAATTCAAGAACACTTTTTTTTTTATTACTCGTAATGCACAAACAAATAATTAAATATTGTTTTAATATTATTTTTTTATTTTACTCAGAATTTCCATAACAAAAAAAGAAAAACCAACGAAATTTTTTTTGTTAAGAATTGCAATGTTTTCGTTTTTTAATTATTAAAATACAAACAAAATGACGTCATTGAATGATATCATTTATTTAACCGGTTTAACCGTGTGCGAAATTATATTCAACAGTCATGAAATTCTTATTAATCACGAAACTCGAAATTTCTAACCGGCGTTTATTTTTTTTTTAATTATTTAACACGTATTTTAAAGGTGTAAACGATGTGACCGCGATTGTCGCAAACAACAAACTGAAAACTAAAATGAAATTGAATTCGAATTCAACCAGAAGTTGCTTGAATAAAAAAATAAAAAAAAAAACTTCGGTTTGGTCGGTTTTCAATTTTTAGCGGCTGTTTGGGGAGCTTTTATTTTTAGTCCAACATGTTTTTTGAACATGGAAGGCGATGAAATGGAACTACATACAACAAACAGCGAGATTGTGGGGAGTAATGAATGACGCACTAACTTATGTGGTATTTTAGGTATGAAGTCATATTTCTATATGGAAACAAAAATCTATGAGATAAGCAACAAAAAAATGTGAAATCTCTAAAGATGCATTTTGAATTTCACCGGTAAGTTTTTTTTTACCTGTGATTTGTTTACATTTCATCTTCAAGGAAATAATAATGGTACACATTCCTTTTTCTTGTCCTACCTTTTTTTTCTTGCTGTGTATTCAATATTCCCAGTCCCTGTAGTATGTGTTACTAAGGTTTGGGATTTTTTTTTATTTTCGTTTGGATGCATTTTAAACATTAAAAATCTTTCCCTTTTTGTAAATGAAACACAAATGGAAGCCGCGAGACACATGCATGCGATGTCCTTATTTATATACATATATGAAGTTTATGTAAGCATGAAGCAGGATAATCTTTGGATTTTTAATGGTTGATATTGTTAATACGAAAAAAAAAATAACCCTCTAAAAATAAGGAAGAATTTTTTTATTTAGGCACCCCCTTTTTTTTGGTAAAATATGATTACACGATATTTCATACATGGCTGCTTGTTTTTAGCCGGTGGCAAAAGGAAATTAATATCAAAGTGTTTGTAGGCCAAGTGAATAACTTGAATACACTTTTCTTTTTTTTAATTTTTGATATTGCATCTGTCGAAAAAAAGGACATTGTTGGTGGCATTATATCAATATTTAATACCAAAACATATAGTAACTGAAAATCGGCTTGTAGCCGATTTTTTAATGCCCTACGGTAGAAATGGGACAGAAAAATTGTCAAAACTAACAATATTTTAAGGTTTTTTCGTCATAACTTTGTTTTCTCTTTTCAAAATTTCCTCTTATTTGCAGGCAACCTAGACCCTAATAGCGTAAATCTAATCTGAAAATTTTATCTAAATCGGTAAATTAGTTTTGCTGTATTAGTATTTGAAGTACATCAAACCAAACTTTATGATTATTATTTCTTTCTCCTCTATCCTTGAACCTACATAACCGAAATTTACCATGCTACCGTCGAATTATGTAGTTAACCAATATAATTAATTTAAACAAAATTGATTCACAAATTTTCGAATTAAATCCGGAAAACCATAAACAAAAAAACGACAAAACTTTCTAGTCACCCTCGTTTTTCATTTATAACTTTGCTCCCCCTGGATCGATTTTCCTCAAATGCAGTACCAAACCAAGTTAAGGGATAGCCAACTCACACTCTAAATTTCATCAAAATCGGATGGCGCATTTTTGAGTTATCTTGTATACGGAAAGACGGACGGACATGCATAAATCGACATAACTTTTGATTCCCTACACAACCATATCTTTAAAACCTTTCTATGACTATACTTTGGATGTGTTACAAATGGAGTGACAAAACTAATATACCCTCTGGTAGTATCTACCTTAGGGTATAGAAAGAGAATTTCCAAATGTTGAAGGTATAAACATTGAAATGCGGGTTTGTTCGAAATTCTAGATTTTTATACCCTATGGTGGAATACCAAGATAGTAAGTATTTTAGTTTCGTCATTCCGTTTGTAAGAAATATTAATAATTATCGGAAAATGGTTTTAATCAAAGGCTCTGAAGGCTAACTAAAGTATGTAAGAGAATCAAAAATTATTTCGAATCCGTTACCTTTACCTTTACCTTTTGTAATTCTACCAAAGGTCGGCTACATACATAAATATAAAAATCAGAATTCTTCATTTAAAATCTAAGAAAAAGCTCTTACAAGTTTTAAAAAATAAAATTAAGCTAAAAAAAGGCTAATATGAAAAATTAAGCGTTTGTCATCGCCATTGATTTTGAAAAATAAACAAAACTAAATCAAATTGGATTTTTTTATTTTAGTGAAAAATACGGAAACTACACACCTTTTTATTATTATTATTATTATTTGTTAAATCGATTAGAAATTACGAGACTAATCACCCTTTTATTTGGAAATATTTAACTCACGCAATGCTGTAAAGCGACAGGTGAACTGTTTAACACCTTAATTAATTGCCTAAACATTCTTTTATCAGGTTATTTTGCTTTTTATAATATGTGATTATTAACTATAGATAAAATTATAAAAGTTTTTACTTTTTTTTTTGCAAAAGTTATGTAATTTGCGTTTCTTGAAGAAAATTAGAATTTTTTATGACATTTTCCCATTTAAAACAAAAAAAAGGAAAACGCCATTAGTAAAATATTTTATGTTACGAATTTATCGAGTTTTATGTTTATAAATTTTGGTTTTTTAAATATAATTTTTTCAAATATAAGAAAAAAATGCAAAAGTTAAATTTTTCAATCGATTTTAAATCAAATAAGAGTTCGAAATATGAACGTTAAAATTAATGAATCCATTTGGTAACACCAAATGAAAGTAATATGAACTATACGATTTTAACGCCATCTATTAAGAATTGGATTTCATTTTTTTAAATCTAAAATTCTTTAAATTATTAACTAAATATAACGTGCATTTTGGGTAAAGTCATGGGCAACTGTGGTTTGCAGTGTTTGTCAATAAATACAAATATTTATTGATTTAGTTCTCAAAAAAAATATAGAAAAATTAATAAATGAAAATGGTTTAGATATGTACTATTGCGTCTTCGATAAAAATTTTATAATAACACTTTATCAAGTTGTTTTACTTGATAGTGTAATAAACGCGACCGTTACAATAAAAAAATTCAAAAATATTGAGAAAAATTTGTTGAGATAAGAATTTTTTAAAAGATTCTCGAATGCGGTTGCCGCACTGGATAATGAGTTTTTTTTTTTTAATTAAATTAAAATTTGTAATTACATGAACATATTTCACGTTATCGAGTTACTAATTCTTGCAGTGGAAAAGGCCAATAAATAAACAAAAGAAAATCTCGATTTTTGAATTGAATTGGGAAATTATTTATTTTTTGCGAAATTTTATTGATTTCAAAATAAATGTTTAAAATTTTGCATTTGAATCAAATATTTAAAAAAAAAGTTTTTTATAATTTTGCTTGACACACTTTTAAATTTTTGACATCACGTTTGTAACTTTCATGGAAACAAACTAATTTCCTAATTAGAATGATTTTAATTCTTTAAATGACATTTGTTAAATCCAAATATAAATTAATTTTAATTTTTATTATAAAAAGTCGATTAAAAAGTGGTGGGCTTCGTTTTCTGTAAAAAGGTCGAAACAAATTTCTGCCAGAAAATGTTTTTTGTTTTTTATTTATTTCTTTGTCTTTCTAAAAAAAGATTTTCAAAATAAAATGAATTTTGTTTATTAAAATCGATTTGTATGATAAAAATAATAATTTTTTTTTTTTCATTTTAAAAAGAAAATTCAAAATTTATGGCGCAAAAAAAATGACAATTGAAAATATGTTAGAACCAATAAACAAAAAAACTGGTTTTGTTTGTTTTCGATTAGACACAAGATTTGAAATTAGTTTTTCTAGGTTTTTGGGTTTAATTAAATAAAAGATTATCAGATAAAGTAATTAGCTATTTACATTGGGTCCATGCACTTTGGCCCCAGACGGTAATTAACATGAGTCAATTTGTAGCATTTTAAGGTCGAAATATTTTTAAATATCGACAAACAAGTATTATAAAAGAAAAGTAATAAAATTATCATACACGCCTCCAAAACTATATAATCCTTGTTTTTAGGAGAAACCTAGAAATTCTTAACCCCTAATTTTAACTAGAAAAACCGATTTACTTGGAATTATTTTATGACATTAAGTCCTCCTTAATTTTATGGCTGCCTGCCCTTTGGTAGGTATTTACCAGAGGGTATACTAATTATGTCACGAAATTTGTAAAGCATAGAACTAATCATATTTTAAGATGTTTAGAAAATTACAAGTTATATGTCCACCCATTCGTGTAGAAAATAACTCAAAAACCCGTTATCCGATTTTGATGAAATTTACAATTTAATTTTTTTTAATCCGATTTAGTATTGAGTGTTTTAGCGAAATCGATCGAGGGGAAACGAAGTTATAAAGCAACAACAAGTAGGATGACCAGAAAGTTGTCATGTGATTTTTTCTTCATTTTTCAGATTTAATTGGGAACTTTGTTCAGCAATTTTATTTTAATTGTTTATATACGTTGATTACATAAATAGTCGAACGAAACTATGTATGTTAAGTTTCAGTAAAATCGATCTAATCACACGACTCCATTGGACTTATTTCAAGACATAATTTCAGTCGGATTGAAAAAAAAGTCTAATGGAGACTCGAAAATTTGGAGTTTTTGTCAGTCCGACTGAAATTATGTCTTGAAATAAATCCAATGGAGTTGTGAGGTAAGGATAGTGGAGAAAGAAATGATCGTCAGGAAAAAATAAGTCTGTTCATAAAGTTCTTTTGATGTTATTCTAAAAACTAATATACTGATTTGCAAAATAGATTTATGGAACCGGACTACACCTTCCCAATTATGATTTTAAAGTTACTTCGGTAAAAACGCCGACGAAAACTTTAATTACAACTCCAAATCCCCTTTGTTTAATGCGGGAAATAGAAGGATCTACGACGGATTCACGGCTTTAAGATTATATTAAAAATAGTCCCGTCGCGTTCTGTGAAGTTTAATTGAAAATGTATATATTTCAATGCGTCCTTAATCCGTCATTTTGCTTGGATCTTAAGACTCGAGAATTTTATTAGCTAAGGGACTCTTTTTACTCAAGACTATTAAAAAAACATGAAAACTAAACTAAAGAAATTAATTTTAACTTAAAGTATTTATTATTATAATAAAAAGTCTTACATATTATTAAATTTCAAAATATTTTAAAACAGAAAAAAGAAAATATATAATTTGTATATCACGATTCTTGGCAATGATTAAAAAATAATTTTTATAATAGTAAAAAACAAATAAATAAATCAATTGTTTTTCTATGATTTTGACGAACTCTGTTTTTTTTTATTTTGTTTCTTTTCCTTTAGAACCAAGATTTGAATTACTCTTTAAAATCTTCAACAATATTCAGGAAATAATTCATTTTCGTTTTGGTAACTTTACTCTGTTTAAGAAGTTCCCTTCGCCGGGTCCGAACATCATGGAATTTCTCATTAAATTTTAACAATTGATCCCAAAGTATTTTTTGATTTTGTCTTAATTCAATATTTTGCAGTTTTAATTGATTACAAGCTTTCAATTCTGAAGGAAAAAGAAAATTGAGTTTAATATAAAAGAAATTATTTTTAAATATGAAAAGACAAGTTTTAAAAACACTTGTCTGAAAAGAAGAAGAAAAAGTAACAAACAAAAATTAGTACAACATTAAAAAATAACACAAAACTACTTAAATCTATATACATATACATATATTTATATATATATAGCAAGTGGATGGCAAGAAGATCGCAAGATTACATATCAGGGCTGTGGAATCGGGAGCTTGACTCATTTCGAGTCAGGATAAATGCAAATTTTATAAAAATCCAAGCATTTAGAGCTCTTCGTCATCAAGAATTTTTGACTACCAATTCCATAATCCTGTTAACAAATCCAATAAAAGAGAACACAAATTATCCAGTCAAGTATTTTACTAAATTTATGATCAAATAATTTGGGTTCTCCTCCTGCACAAAATATAGTTATTGTGGTAAGGAAGCAAAGAAAATCATTATGTTTTTTTTTTTAAACACAAAATGTTAGAAATACTTAAAATCACACAAAAACAATTATGAAATGATTAGGAAATTAAAATAGTAACAAAAATGGTATTAAAATGCCACCAAATGCACACGTTTTTATATATATATATATCTACATAGATGCTAAATAAATAATTACTTGTATATTGTTTTTTTTTTTTTTAGTTTTTAATTACCCCGCAGTTGATTTTCTTCTTCAGCTGAAATCTCTTTTAATTTTTTACGTTGACATTTTGGGCAAATTTTTTCACGAACTTTTAATGGTTGTTTACTGAGTGGACCACGATGACACTTCAAATGATAATGTCCAGAACACATTTCGCATTCAAATAATCGTTCTGTAAGGAATCAAAAGAAATTTAAATAAATTTCATTAATCAAATTCAATAATACTTTACCTCCATTTTTCGAGCATTCATTACAAATATGTTTTAAATCTGGAGAAGATGATGATGATCGATTAATAACAATAGTTTTTGATGCAGGATCATTTCGTTTGCGTTTTAAACTTCTTGTTGCTGGTGGTGAATATAAAAATTGTTTCTTTTTTTTGTTCATTCTCTGTTAATAAGAAATAAACAATGAAATTCTACCCTTTTAAAATAAATATTCACAAAACTTACATCGTATAAATCTAAATTGCCATAATGAAAATCACTTTTCTCATTACTATGAACATTTCGGCGTCGTCGTTTCGATCGTCTTTGTAACATAACATTTTTCTGGGCATGAGTATATAAACCGAATATTTTTAAAAATGATTCTTGATCCAATTCTTTTGGATTTGGTACATCACTATCATGTGAAATTCTTGATTTAGCACGTTGCTCTGATGAGGAATCATCCGATGTGGATAATGATTGTGGTGAATTTGAATCGTATTTATCTTTATCCGGTGATGTAGAGGAAGACGATAATTGTGATTTTATTGGTTTCTTATTTTTTAATAAACTTTGATTTTTTGCTTTATTTAATGCTTGTAAAAGATTTAATCGACTACTATTTATTGTACGTGAAACTGTCGGTTTTATATCGATACTATTATTTGTATCTGCTATCGAATTTTTATAACTATAGAAACTTTTATTATCACCAAAATTTCCATTTGTATGATAATTTTGTAATGCAAAACGTTCAGATTTCGGTTTTAATAATGATATTTGTTTTGAATTTATTCCAGCTATTAAATTTGTTGAGTTCTGAAGTGTTTCGCTGGATTCATTTGATTTTGTATAATCCTCTTCTAAACCATATTTGATCATTAACTCTTTTTCAGTGTATCTTCGTTTAACACTTGTTGGATGAATCTCATAATTTTCATTCTCTATACAAAGTTTTAATTGATGAGAAACATAATTATTTCCAATATCTGGTTTTATATCAATATTATCACTTTTTATAGAATTATAATAGTCATGAAGTGATTGCCGTAAACGTATTAAGAGTGATTTTTGTTCGAAACTAATTTCACAGATTTCTTTTTCAAGATCATCTAAACGCATTCTTATAATTTGTGACTAAAATGAAGAAAAATGTAATTAGTCGATTTGTTTTGTAGTAATTTACTAAAAAAAAAAGAAAATTAAGTTTATTTCGTTAAAGTAAAGCGTTTTTTTCTTCTCTTTTTGAATAAAGTTTCATTTTTATTTTATATAAAAAATATGTAATCAAGATTAAAGTATTGAAATAATATCCGGGAATTTAGAATAAAAATAAACTGTTTAATTAATATTATTAAATAACATTAAAAAAGAGAAATAATTTTTCAATATTTCTAAAGCAAAAATATAAGAAAATAATCAAAACATAAATTTTTTGCTTTCTTTTTTCGCTCTTTTCTGCTTGTTTGACTTTTTAATCGAAATTTTGAAGCAAACAAAAATTTTTTTTAACCTGATTTTTATGATAAAATTACGTTATAATCAATTTAGAAGTCTTAATGAATGTCTTCCAAAGAAATTTTTGTTTTTCATAATTTGTTTAACGAAACATAACATTTTTTTTTTTTTTTTAATTAATATAAATCAAAATACCTGTACTTTAGTTCCTAAACGTGCGACAATCTGATAAAGAAATAATAAAAGATTCGAATGAAAAACTATGCAAAAGAATTGATTTAATATGAAAAATAAAAATTATAAATGATTTTTGTAACTTTTTTTTTTTTGGTTTGAAATAATATTATTTTCTCTTACCTGATGGACTTTAATATATTGGCGTATAGATTTTTGGCAATAAACTAAATCATCCTTGATATCTGTTGGAATCGTGAATGCAGATATCAATTCCTTAAAGTCTATTTTTACATCGGGAAGAATAAAAGCCATTGCCTCTCGATGGGTAAGTAACTTTTAAATACACAATAATAAAACAAAACGAACAAAAGAATACTTTTTCGGTGAAGTTATTTTAATTGAATTAGTTCAATTTGAAATTTGTTTATATATAAGAAAATATTTTTGTGAAAATTCAGTTGGACTTTTTCATTCCAGAAAGAAATGCTTACACATGTACACCCCGAAACTATTTTCTACTGACTATGATGAATTTTATCGTAAATTTTGTATGGAGTTGACACTTTGACGAACATTTTCTAGCAGTTTTTTTTTGCTGGAAAATTGAATTTTTTTTTTACTTTTTTTTTTGTTCTACAAAACCGTTTTATAGTAAAAATTATAAATATTTTAATTTTATTTTCTTATAAATTATTTCTGAAAGTATGAAAATATTTAATAGATTATAGAAATGCAATTGCATTTAACCAAAAATTAATATAACTGAATTTTACTTGTGAAAAAGGGAAATACATTCTCTTTTTTTTGGAGACTAAGTAGTTTTTCTAAATCTATCGATTTTAGATAATACATTTTTTTCTTCTTTTTATTACAATTTATTCAGTCCTGCTTTGTATAAATATAATAAAACATCTTTAAAAACATAAATATTTAAATTTTCATTTCTTTTTGTTTATGACTGTCAAAAATGATAAGAACGCGATGGAAAAACATGAAATGATTTATAATTGATTCATATTCGTGTAGAAGATTTATAAATTTTATTGAAAATCTCCGGAAATAAGTTTTAATAGTTCTCCTCGTAAATGTATTCTAATTTTTCGATTAAATCAAAAAAAATTATCAACTACGAACAACCCACGCCATGTTTGAATTCCGATTAGAATCATAATCTTATTTATAATATAGAAGTATTTAATTTATTTTCAATACTTGCTGTTATTTTCAAATTTATAAATTTGCATAATTACTTAAATATATTATAAAACAAGAGAAATTATTAGCATTTATAAATTTGTTTCATTCTATTTTCTAAATAAATTCGATTGCAGCGACTCTCACGATCATAACTTGAAAACTAATCTGCTAGAAAATATTTATACATTCTCAATTTTTTTTTTGTATTGAAAATTTTTAAATATCATTTTCGTTTATTAGATTAATGAAGTGGATTTCGAAAATTCAAAAATACTTAATTGTTTTAAGAAAATTAATAATGAAACATAAACATTAACTTGAGTAAGGTAGTTAGTAGTAAGGTATTGGGAACTTCCGACATTTTTATTTTTACTTTAATTTTAGTTTATTCTTAATTACTTTAAAGAAAAATGAAAGATAAATATTTATTTAGGATTGAATTTTTTTTTCTACAATTGCAAGCAAGTTTGAAGTGTGACCGTCAACAGCAATGCCCAACCAAACTCTCGCAATGAAACAAGGAATTTTTCTCCAATTACTTCGTCTTTTTAGCTGTATTTAAAAATGAAAATGCCATAGTTTTTGTTTTTATTTAATTTTTACTCTTATTACACATTGTTTTTGAAAAGATATTTTGGAAAGTTAATTTATTCGACAGCTTTAACAAGTGCTTCGGCAACTTCAATGCCAATTTCTGCTTCAGCACGAGCCTGAAAGAAAATAATATAATTAATATACAATGTGTACGACAAAATTCTCAAATTTACTTGATCTGTCGAAGCTGAACCTAATTGCTGTTGATAATGCGATAACATTTGTCTACATTCAGCCGCATCTAAATCTTCGATTGGATGAGCTTCTTCTGCTAAAACTTGAACAGTTGAATCTTCATTTACGGTTACAGTGCCGCTTGAAACAAACACTTTTGTGGATTTTCCATCATTTTCAAAAACTTGAACAACTCCTGGCTTTAGTACAGCTAAATTAAGAATTTGACTTTAATTCATCAGATGAAATATTTAATGTCATTACTATTTTACCTAAGGTTGGAACGTGTTTACTGAGAATACCAAAACTACCACTAAATGTTGGAACATCAACTTGTCTTACTTCGGCATTATCGTAAAATACTCGATTAGCGGCCGCCAATGTTAATTTCATTTCTTCCGCATAGCCGCGAGATTGTACAAGACGTACAGCACGGGTAGCTAAAATTCTTGCTGTCTTTAGGGTGATTGACATTTTGCTACATAAAAAAAAATTAAAAAAAAAAGAACAAATTCAACTTAATATAAAATTTTCGAAATTATGTAACTTGTAAAATAGGTTATGTTTTGATTGCGAATTTCTGAGTATATTTAGATTTAAAACAAATTCAATGTTAGTTGTAATTTTTATTTTGATTCCAAAATATCATATTTTGTAAATTAAATAAATTTTCAAGAAATTTTTCTTCATTTTCACTTACAATTTGACGTTTTCTTATACGAAAGAGTTTACACACCGTTCAAGTTGAATCGTAATCAAAGTGTAGCGCTGTAATCGCAAAAATGAATTTTATGTTTTCATAACAAAATGTCAAAAAGTAGTACAGCCATTTTGTACAAACCCCAAAACATTTGAAATTCGAAAATTTCCAAAAATTGTTCAGAGAAGACTTAATAATAATGAATGAAATAGTTATAAATATATTTTGATGAAAAAGAAAACTACAAATGGTATATTTTTTTCTACGTTTACTACCTTTTATTAAATTATCAAAAGTAAGTGGTTACAATTTTAATTCAAAATGATTTATTTTTATTATCTTTCGGATAATTTATATCCTCCCTGATTTTTTATGTATATTTTATTTGAATAATAATTGAATCAATTAAAGGTAATTCATCAGAATTATTATTGAAATTTTACAAATACCAAAGTTATGTAAAAATAATTTGGAAACCTCTTTCAAAAGTGACATCAAATCTCTACCTGTTTAAAATGTGAATCAAAAACACGTTTATTTTTCGGTTTCATTCATCTCTGATGATATTAATTGAGGACGACGAAGTAATATTGATATTGTACATAATACGAAGCAAACTAAATGTTTCCAACTTAGGTGCCAATCTGACTGAACAGTTCACATTTATAACAAACATTTTGTCGCTCATCTTTTCATTTCGTGTTTATGTAAATTAAAATAAAAAATTACAAAATTTGATTTGATCCGATAAAAAACGAAAAGATTAAAGTATATTAAATTTTATGAATAATTTTAATCTACTCGTAAATTGATGATGATTTTTCCTATTTATCTAGCGAATTTGTAAACACACCTTTTACAAGCATTTTACAATTAATTTTGTTTTAAACTTCATGTTTATGCCCTATTAAAGATACTACCAGAGAGTCAGAAAAGGCGTTCTCCGATTTTAATGAAATTTAAGCATATAAGTTGGTTACTCAATTATTTGATTTGGTATTGCGTTTTAGCAAAATCCGCTAAATGGGAAGGAAGTTGCAATATAAAGGAAAAAAGTCAGTGTGATCACAAAATTTTTGGTTTTTCTTTTATTATTATTTATTTATTTTTGATGGACATTGCAAAAATTGGCTTGTTCATAAAGTTTCATCCTTTTTTTGTTTAGTTTTTCAGCTGTACTTCAGAAACCAAAACATCGATTTGAATAAAATTTGCAGAATGTATTTAAGCTATCAAAACCCAGGAAATCTCCAAAATTATTAGTTTTCTTAGCTTTGTCCTTAGACATATTGAATTATAAACTTGTTAACTACAAGTCCAATTTTTATCATAGCGTATTGACAAATTGGGTATTGGTTGATTTCGCGTTTCTCTGTTTTTATTTAACATTATTTCCGGCGGCATACACTGTAGGCAACTATGGGAATTGCCTAGCCTAGAGCACCCAATTTTAGTTACATCAAATTTTGCAATATAATTTTTACTACTCAATGCTATCATAACGCGCTACTAATTATTTCTTACATTTTTCAATACTATTAATAAGATGACAATCCCAAAATCAAACTATTATTATGATGAATGTAAATTAAATATTTATGATAAATTCGTTGAATTAAAATGTTACTCTTTTGTTATTATAAGCCTTCCGGCTTCTCTCATCACCTTCCAAGTTTTTCTAACAGGAGTTTACAAAAGTAGATCAAAATATGGTCAGTTTCTTTCAAGATTAGTAAAATGTTAAATTTCCGACACATACTTTAAATGTAAAACGGCAAAAAATGTTTGCCAATTAATTTATTATCTTCAATATTCGTTTTATAGTTTTTTTTGTTGATCAAATAATATTTATTGTATCACATTTTAGTCGAAGGAAGCTTCAAGATAATTATGCACGTTTTGATTTTCAAATAACAAATTCAACTTTCCTTGATGGTATCCGGCAAATGGATAATATTATGCAATTTTTATTTCTTTTGCATAAATTTAAAATTTCTTTAAAATTTTTACAACGAAACGAAAGTGGATCGATCACCTATTATTTTCGTTCAAATATTATTAATAAAAAAGAAATGAGAAGATTTAAATTTTTTAAAAATGTTTCTATTCATATCTTCGACTATTTGAATAATAAACTTTATTTTCTAAACAATATAAATGACTTAAAATAAATTCTTTTACAAAACGATAAATAAAATGTCTAGTTAATTAAATTCTAAACAAAGTTCACCATCCGTGATGATGATGATGACCTCCTCCATGGCCGCCTTCAGATATAACTTTTACGATTTTGACTTCACCTCCACCATGTCCTCCAAAACCACCTCCATAGCCACCAGCGAAACCACCGTAACTACCGCCATAACCATGGCCACCTCCATAGCCACCTCCATAGCCACCTCCATAGCCATGTCCGCCACCGTGACCTCCAATAAAGCCACCATCTTCATGGACTACTTTAACAACATGAACACCACCACCCCCACTATGTCCATAGCCACCTCCATGGCCACCACTGAAACCATGTCCACTGAAACTATGACCACTAAAACCATGACCGTAACCGCTTCCGTGACCACTAAAACCATGACCGTAACCACCTCCGTGACCACCTTCATGGATTACTTTAATTACTTGAGCATCGGCATGTCCACCCCCGAATCCTCCTTCATAGCCTCCACCATGTACTCCGCCATATTCGAAACCACCACCTACGTATCCACCATGACCATGGCCACCGTGACCAGCTTCTTCTACTTTGATCACTTGTACTTCACCACCATGTCCACCATGTTCAATATGCCCCCCACTGTAACCTTCATATCCTCCAGTGGATCCAATGTGACTGCCTACGAATCCACTGTAAGCGGAAGCTGTTAAAACTAGCAAACAAACGAATACCTAAGACAATATAAAAGAAAATAGTTAGCAATTTGCGAATTAAATTTTGGTGATTTTCTATTCGATTTTTACCTTCATTGCTCCTGATCTCTTTTCTTGGGTGGAAGGCTACTAAATAACTGGTGATTTAAATTCGCATCCAATTCGTTTATATACATCCAGTTTGTATGATTGACAAATGAAAGTTTTTTTGTTTTTTGGTGGGTTTGGATTCCTAGCCAATTACATAAGTTAATCAAAATTTTTTGAAGAAGATACGTTTTTAACACGACCGATGAGTTTCCTTTAATTTATTGCATATGGACAAAAGTTTATTGCACGTTTCGCATATGTTATATATTTTAATAGCATTCGGTGCAGACTCCATTTGTGACGCACTCTAATGATTTTTTTTTTGTGGTGATCTTTCTTATATCATATCGAACTAACGATATTACCAAAAATTTGATTAATATCAATTATATAGTTTATTGATTAAAAAAATGTTGAATAATTTTCGTTATGATCAAAAGGAAGCTAAAGTTTTTTTTTGTTTTTTTCTTGCAATCACTTAAAAATTAGCAAACGACATAAATGGTATCAGTTTAGGAAATTTAATGACTGAGCTATACTTTTTGAATTGAATACCATAACACAGCTCTCGAAAGTATGCCTATAAAATGGTAATTTTTCATTTCAAATCTGAATACTAGCGACTTGTTTTCAGTGTTTGGAATACACTGCACGGACTATTTATTGGAAATTTTCATGATATATGTTTCCGATGATCTTCACTTTGAAATGATTTGAATCTACTTTCTGATTGTCCCCTTATAAATATATTCCATCAGAAGTTTAGACGAATTGGAATAAAATTGTAAAGGAAAGGATATTTGATCTCCTTCGTCAAATCATAACATCAAGTTAATGAATTTATGAACGATTACCAGTAATTATTTAAAAGTAAATCTTTTGAACGCAAGGATCGATAACATTTTACAACTGTTACAGCCTTTTCAAACCGATTTTACAATTCAAGCGCGTTATGGTGGGCCAGGAAATATGAAAAACGTCTCCAATTCAGTTAATAGTGATTGGATTTTTATAAATGTATATTCTGCATAGGCCAACTTAAAAGATACGATATGTCTCCACTTAGTCGAGACATTTGGGCATCCAAAAAAAAAATATTCCTAATTTGGCAAATTAGGCGAATTTTTATTGGAAAGCACATTCTGCTTACGTTAACCAGGTGGGTTGGTCTTTTTTTCAAAGAGACGTGTTTTAGCAAATCCTGGTTCAATCAGCCTGAAAGTCTAGCTGTCGAACTAAAATTCAAATGCTTGTCCAAAATTGCATATAGTTACTGGTTGTTTTTATGTTACGCTACACTTTTTAAAATATGGATGTAGTCAATAGTTAGGTAAAAGAATTTCATTCACTGTTATAAAATTTCAATAGATTTTGCAGTATATCTTTTTTATTATTTTCTGATGGAAATTTGAATAAAAATAATAGGCTTGATATCGGAATCGTTTGCCGCTTCACCTTTATTTTATTCATTTCTTTTCATATCAAGTTAAGCATTTTGGGAAAGTATTATACTAATAATCTTAGATGGAAGATTATTAATAGCCCAACGAAAAAAAATAAATTCCCATGAAAATTAAAAACTTTGTAAAAATGAAGAAAACAAATTCGTGTCGTTATCAGTTTATTAGTTGAATTAGTTTAGTTATCAAAATTTGCTATGAAACCATTACAAAGTTTATTTATATTTGATACGAATACCGTAATAAGTTCTGTAATGGTTTATGTTAAAAAGTTATGCAGCTCTGAAAGAACGTGTATTTACGTTTGAGTATCTATAGTGCTGTGCTGATAGACAAAAATTATATAAGCCATCTGACGCCTCCTTTCCAGAGAATGTAGAGCCATCAATTTTAATCTATTCTCATATGGAGGCAATAGAAAGGAGTTATTCCAAGGAAGGTCTCTTATATCATTTACACTCAAAATGGAACAATAATAGGTATTTATAAAGAGGAGAGAAATTATATTTTTTGTTTTATTTCATTTTAGCAACTATGGAATAAATAATGCAAAAAATTAACTTCAAAAATGTTTAAGTCTTCAAGATCTTCTACGATATCCATCTGCATAGTCACCTCCACTTCTGGAATAGTCGCCTTAATTTTTGTTTGTTCTTGAATAGTAACTATTATTATCATTCCTGTTCAAAATTACTTTCTACTTACGTCGACGTCATATACTTATTATTTGCAATTTTCTTTAATATATCTTATAGAATAAATCGAAAGTTGGTTTATCAAAAATATTCAAAATGTATTAAAAATTAGCATTTTTATAATCGATTTTAACATTTTTAAAAAAAACTTGATATTAGGTGTCAAAAATTGCAAAAATTTATAGTTTTGGGTGCATCCCGACCACACCCATCTTATGCAACATTTCGCTTTTACAAAACCGTTTTTATGTTAAAAATGAATATTTCGATTTTCGATCAGTTTGTTACTGAACGAAACAATTTCGTTAAAGGGGGAGAGCATAGTTTACCAAGACAACATTTTCAAATTTCTTTTGGTTAAAGCCGAAATTATAATAGTTAGAGCAACAATAAAATGTTTCATAATGCTAAATCCTTTCAACCGATTATATGCATAAGCAAGAATAAGCATTTAATAGTACGTCGTCAAGGAATTATGTATGTGTTTCTAGATTGTTTTTGGTAAGTTGAAAGTGATTTTAAAAAATTTCTTTATTCAGTTTGTACTTACTGAGAATAATTGTGATCATTGTTGGTTCACAATCGATATGATCTATAGGAAGAGTTAATTCTGGATTTAAAAATGATTAAGAAGCTCCTGTATCAATAAGAAATTTTAATGGACTTCCAAAGAGGGATGATATATGAATATAGGGTAATGTGAAACCGTATTTATTAACGTCTATGTAACCTGTGGGTCTATTGAGGCTTTTATGGAAAAATTTTGAGGATCTTTTTCCTCGAATTCGTTATCAGGTTCATTTTCTTCGTAATCGTATTATTGGTCGAGTTGTTGGTAATAGTCATAGTCTGCGTTATTTATATTATGAAGTTCTTCAGTAGTATATTTAGTATATTTAGTATATTTAGTAAATCCTCTGGTTCGTATAGAATTACGGAAATTTAAATTAGTTTGAGTGTTTCTAAATTGTTGTGATGTCTTAGATGTGTATTTATAAAAAACTAAATCGTCGCGTCCATATTTCATGAAGAAAGTATTTAGAATTTAACTGTCAGAATTTCCGTACGGAATTTACTAATCGATTTGTATTACTTTAACATAACAGAACGGAAGTCATATTGAACGAAAGCACGTCTATTCATACTATAATTGCAGCAAACCATTCAATAATAATGTTATATTTCCGTAAGTTTGTCTATGCTTGGCTCTTCCTATAATAATTCAACTAATAAATTAATTAGTTTATTATCTGGAACATATGCTTTTTAAGTTGTACGAGTAATAAAAATCAAATCAGTTACTATCCGCCGCTTTTATAGAGAATGTAAACCTATCATTTTTAACTTGTCTTGGTATGGAGGCAATAAAAAAGGGTCATTCCATCCACGAAAGGTTTCTTAAGGCAAATCGTATGAATTTGTATTGAACAGGCTTCAATCTTATAATTTGGCCTTTGTGGTACCTGATTGCCATATTCAAGTATCGGTCTAACCTGGCTAGTAAGGATGACTTGAGTAATGTGAGGGTCTGAAAATTCTTTGGACAAATGTTTAATAAAGCCTAATGTCGATTTATTCTTAACTTAATAATAATTCACATAATATAGTAAAGCGTAATTTATTCATTACTGTACTTTAAAAGATGGGAATAATAAAGCTAAAAGCAAATTTTTTAATCTTAAAATTATCTATTATGGAGCCTTCTACAAAATCTATTATAATAGCTGAGAACTTGCAACCTAGCAAAATTTGCATTTCTTATTTCAACGGTAGCTGTTAAAATTTCTGGTTTCCTTGATTTAAAATAGCGACTTTTACACTATTAGGTAAAGGAATTTGATGATTAAATGCATTGTTACAGAACGCCTTAAATCGAAACTAGATTTATACACGATTTGATTAATTTCTATGGGTTTTTTCTAAGAAGTGGGAAAAAGTTAGATATCGTTGAAATGCGAAAGTCGAATTCGATTTCCCTATTACATGCTTATTTAAAAGTTTATAAAAGTTGATATTTTTAATCTGCATATCTCAAACGGCAGAACAAAAAAAAATCGAATTTTTTAAAAAAAGAAATGTTTTTATTAAATACATGTTTTGTTGACACATCTAAACAATATGAAAATATTATCTTATTTTACTATTGAACAGAATTTAAACCTAATGACTTAAAATTAACTGGCTATCAGTCAAAGAGGAAAAGAGGAACCAGATACTGGCTCTTGGAAGAATTAGTTAAAAATAAAATGGCATCAGATTTATGCCCATCCGTGACTATGACCGCCGTGGCCACCATCCGAAAGGAGTTTGAGAATTTGTATTTCTCCACCTGCATGACCGTATCCACCTCCATGACCGTGTCCACCTCCATGGCCGTATCCACCTCCATGACCGTGTCCACCTTCGTCAATT
This sequence comes from Xylophagus ater, assembly GCA_963422695.1. Lineage (NCBI taxonomy): Eukaryota > Metazoa > Arthropoda > Insecta > Diptera > Xylophagidae > Xylophagus > Xylophagus ater. The sequence goes on from OY730478.1 coordinate 10,548,676, forward strand.
TTGATAATTTTCACTTCGCCTGAATCATGGCCACCAATGAAGCCGCCGTGACCACCTCCATGTACGCCACCATGTCCGCCTTCTTCGACTTTAATGATTTTCACTTCTCCGCCACCATGACCTCCGTCGATATGCCCACCAAAATGACCCCCGACATGACTTTCTTCGTGAATAACTTTGACAACTTGAACTGGAGCAGCATCAATATGTCCACCTCCATACCCGTGGTGGGCATGGCCACCGTCTTCATGAATGACTTTGATGACATGAGGAGCGCCAGCATCACCATGTCCGTGAGCATGGCCACCATCTTCGTGAATGACTTTGATGACATGAGGAGCACCAGCATCACCATGGCCGTGAGCATGGCCACCATCTTCGTGAATGACTTTGATGACATGAGGAGCGCCAGCATCACCATGTCCGTGAGCATGGCCACCATCTTCATGAATAACTTTGACGACATGAACACCACCACCATCAGCGTGGCCACCACCATATCCACCGCCATATCCGCCTCCGTAGCCGCCTCCTGCATTAACCAATTTTATTACGTGGGCAGGAGCACTTCCGAACCCACCTCCATGTCCTCCTACGAAACCACCATGCCCTCCGCCGTATCCACCGCCAAATCCACCTCCAAATCCGCCACCAAGTGAATCGGTATCAATTTCGATGACATTTACATTGGTAGTATCATGCCCGCCGCCATGTCCGCCGCCATGTCCGCCGCCATGTCCGCCGCCATGTCCGCCACCAAATCCCCCGCCATGCCCACCACCATGTCCATGGCCACCTCCATAGCCATGTCCTCCACCGTGACCTCCACCGTGACCTCCACCATGACCTCCAGCCCAGCCATGTCCCCCACCATGACCTCCATCCCAGCCATGTCCTCCGCCATGACCTCCATCCCAGCCATGTCCACCGCCATGTCCTCCTCCATGACCTCCTCCATGACCTCCATGCCAGCCAGGTCCACCAGCGTAGGCGGATGCCGATAAAGCTAACAAGCACATAAACACCTGTAATTGTTTTTGAAGTTAGTCACTGTTAATCCTGTTTGCTGATTCCTTTCAAATGACAATGAAAGAAAACTTACCTTCATATTTTCGATTGAACTCTTAGATGTAACTTCAAACAATTCGAACTGATAGCCAAACATAGTTTAGAGATTGCTTTTATAGTGCTGACCGGAAGAAGACGATCTACTAAAGGTGATAAAAAGAAAGTTTTCATATTATATAAGAAGAAATTTTGAATATTAAAAATTTTAAATCTTGTTGTTGTGTTAACTGGCTACTGTTGCTTGATAGTGAAAGTGAAAAGGGCTCTTTGATTAAATTTCTAATAGAAATTTGTAATAAATTAAAAAATTCATCCAAGATTTGGATTAATGTTCAGTAATCCCGGCGACTTTTTGATTTTCTTCTTTTGCAAATTTACTATTGTACAAAATAATGTCAATTCATTTATTATTGGATGATATCGACATTGTTGACACATGATCTTTACTTATTAAAGACTATCATACAAATTTCGAAGTCATTAATAAGTTGAATGTAATCATTTCGGTTTAGCTTTAATCTGTTAAACAATATTTATTTTAAAAGAGATAAGAGATTTTAGTGTATCGTTTTTCAAAAGTTTTATTTACCGTTTTGTAGATGAAGACGAGAATAAGATATTGTAAATTTATTTTTATGCAATTACATACAATATCTAAGATATTGTATTGTATTAAAGGATATGCACAATTGAGGATCCTAGTATTTGAACTCCCCTCCCTGAATCGGTTATGTTTTCTAATGAAAGACAACGCCGTAGTTAATTCCAGATTAGCTAACACCTTTTTTCCATACTTACATATTAAATACAATTTAATTAACTAATTAATATTATTTTATTTATTCATATATGAAAATAATATTATAGACATCACGAAGTATTGTATTACAGAAAATTGATTTTACCAATGAGCATGAGTAGTACAATTACAGCTTGAATACCATTTGCCAATGGATCACTGTATTCCCTTGGTGCATATCCATAACTAAGATAACTCTTAAAACCTTTTCATATCCTACACAAGTGACATATCAATTTCCATTTTATTCATCATCATTACTATTTCTATTAATGATTTGGATAGTTACTTCATATTCTCCTAAATTAAGCTCCACCATGTTTTTTTATGAATTTAAAAACCTGATTGTGCAGATAACAATCAAATAAAGATATTAAAAATATTACTATATTTCGATATGAATCCTAATTGACACCTATGCAATTGGAATTCTTAAGGACGTACCTTCATTTTGATGTGATTCAATTCAACTAATATCATTTATTCCTGCTATTGAACCTTTTATATTGATTTTTTTTTTTAGATTTCGCATACATTTTTATGTTAAAGAATCAAGTGTAATAGTTTTACTGCACATTTGCTAATATGGACCTTCTAATATTATGTTATCTAGGTCAGCGCAATCAATTTTAAAAACTGTATTAAATTTTATTAACATTTCCGACATTAAATCTTTGCTTATAGTTTAATATGGAAATTTTGAAAATTAATTTGGATATATTTCGGTTTGCCAGAAGAAAATGATTCATAAAAAGACTCAAGTAAATTCGAATTTTATTCCAAATATGTTGGATCAAATTCATTAAGAAAGATTTGATACAGTTTCTGTAGTCAGCCTTGTTCCAAGATTGATGTAGATACAATTAAATATTGTGTATATTTTGTGTTTTCTAATTAAAATTCATTTTCATTCAAGTTTTATGAGACATTAATTAATATTAATTAGATGAAGATAATATTTTTGTATTCCGGAAATTTAACAAAAATGCAACTTTGCATGTTATTCGATGTAGAAAATTAGATTTATGTACTTTTGCAACTTTGGGATATGTGGCGTTGTTCATTATATCCAGAGTATGAATTAATTTGTTGTCCTTTATAACATATTAGAAGTGGATGAATTTTAGGGATTCTAGAAGCAATTGCTTTAAATAAAAGACGTAAACAATATATTGTCGTAAATATGGGCATAGGTACAGTTAAAGGTATATGTTCATGTTTTCCAATCGCCCCAATTGGATAGAAAAACTGATGATTAGAAAGACTGTCGCCTTATTGTTATGCTAACAACGTTGTTGATTTTAGTTTTTTTGCCAAGTTTTGCATCGAATAGCCCAGTCGACTATAGATCGTTAATTTCTAAAATGCATTTATAATTAAATTATAATAAAGATATCACATTTATTTTGGCTTCTTCTAATTTACAAGTATATCCCAGGAACCAGAATACACCTAACAATTCTTACTCATCATATAGGCATCTTATAAAGTATAATATAGGTATAAAAACATCCCAAATTCGGTGAACAATAGTTGAATTTTTTTTGAACCTTCGAATGAACATTCCTGGTTAGAATGACCCACAAGGATATGTCTCCAATCGCGGAGAAGTCACGTTTTACGAAATGGTGTCAGTGTTGAAGAATTTCATTCTTATTGCAATTGTTAAATTTAGTACGAATAATAAGTTTCTGATATATTATGATCAAAAGCTTTTACTTTGATTTGAATTGAGTTAGTACATGAAGAAATATAAATTAAAGGAATAACATTGCAATTTTTAGGTTTTTGTACACCCAATAATAATTGACTTTTATAATATTAGCGACAAAAACTATTCGTACTATTTTATACTGAAGTAAAATGATCCTTTCATTCCGTTTCTCCCTTACTATACTCGTAAAATACTATATATGAAGATGGATACACGGTGATGTATAGTTTTTTTTTTTTTACATACCTTTAGATTTGTTTTCCAAAATATGTACAATATTCGTAACAAACTTGAAATCAGTACAGTACCATCAAAATCAGTTCTGTACAGAATAAATCCCCTTACCTATAAAACGACTTGATTTAAATCCCTCTTTGGAAATTTTTGCAGAAGAAATCATTTAAATACAACTTGTTCGTTTTTCTTACTCAGATTGATTAATTGTACGATGTTCGACTTTTCAAAAAAAGAGTCCCATGTCAAACATACCATAAGTATTAAAATGAAACAATTGATTTTCGTTTAATTTAAACTTTATTCTTTATTAAGTAATTTTATATTTAAGACTGAATTACCAATTGCCATGACTACCATGACTGGAATAACCTCCATGTGCACCTTCAACTATGACATTGATGAGTCCAGCACTAGCATGACCTCCAGCGGAATATCCACCATGACTGTGACCTCCGCCATTACCAGAGATAACTCTGATAACTTCTTCTTGATGACCACCACCACCATATCCACCAGCTGAATAACCACCGCCTGAATGACCACCTTCAATAACTCTGATAGTTTCTACATGACCACTACCCCCACCAGCGTGATATCCACCGCCTGAACCTCCTTCATTAATAACTCTAATGGTTTCTGCATGTCCGCCAGCGCTATATCCGCCACCTGCATGCCCATGTCCTCCCTCTTCAACTACTCGAATGGTTTCGACATGACCACCACCGCCGTTTCCTCCAGCATGACCGACTCCTGGTAAGAATCCAGCATGAGCGCAAGCAACAATGGCGACGAGACAGATGAATACCTTTTTCAAAAAAAGTGACAAAATTTTAAATTTCAATTTAATTCAATCACAAGGGACTTACTTTCATATTGATTGTTTGTTTTGAAACTGTTTGATTAAACTGATGATTTGCTCTGGTTTTGTCACAGCTTTTATAGTCGTTAAATCTTTGAACTTGGATGAAACTCAGTAATTATGCAGACATAGTATTGACATGTAAATGATAATAAAATGTACTTGACCTTCGATTGATTAGATTTCATAAACCCGAATCCATTCATATCTAATTTCGCATATCTGTGGGTTGGGTCCAAAATTAAATGACGAATTTGTTATAAAACACAAATGCAGTTCAAATTTGAATATAAAATTAATAGAAGTTTGAATAGTCTTTTGTTTCAAAAACCCTTTGATTGCCGGAACATTTTTGCAAAAAACTTTAATTTTTGTCCATTTTTAAACTTATGTTAATTATATGCAAAAGCCCCATACCATAGCACACTCTCCGGATTACAAAGGATTCATAAAGGCTTAATATCTAGTTTAAATTGCAAACAAAAAATTCGTGAGTCATATTGAACTAACTGACACAAATATGTTAGTTCATTTTTAATCATTATATTTTCATTCAAAGGTCATGTGAACTTCAAATGTACCAAATATAAATTTGAATAATTTTTTAATTTTGTTTACTGCTGCGATTTATTTCAATTTCAATGTCAATTTTCAAATTAATGGTCGAGATCTTAATTTAAAGGGTATAAAAGCTGAGACAGAACCAGAGCAAATCATCAGTTTAATCAAACAGTTTCAAAACAAACAATCAATATGAAAGTAAGTCCCTTGTGATTGAATTAAATTGAAATTTAAAATTTTGTCATTTTTTTGAAAAAGGTATTCATCTGTCTTGTCGCCATTGTTGCTTGCGCTCATGCTGGATTCTTACCAGGAGTCGGTCATGCTGGAGGAAATGGCGGTGGTGGTCATGTAGAAACCATTCGAGTCGTTGAAGAGGGAGGACATGGGCATGCAGGTGGCGGATATATCGCTGGCGGACATGCAGAAACCATTAGAGTTATTAATGAAGGAGGTTCAGGCGGTGGATATCACGCTGGTGGGGGTAGTGGTCATGTAGAAACTATCAGAGTTATTGAAGGTGGTCATTCAGGCGGTGGTTATTCAGCTGGTGGATATGGTGGTGGTGGTCATCAAGAAGAAGTTATCAGAGTTATCTCTGGTAATGGCGGAGGTCACAGTCATGGTGGATATTCCGCTGGAGGTCATGCTAGTGCTGGACTCATCAATGTCATAGTTGAAGGTGCACATGGCGGTTATGCCAGTCATGGTAGCCATGGCAATTGGTAATTCAGTTTTAAATATACAATTACTTAATAAAGAATAAAGTTTAAATTAAACGAAAATCAATTGTTTTATTTTAATTCTTCTGGTATGTTTGAAATGGGACTCTTTTTTGAAAAAGTCGAACATCGTCCAATTAGTCAGCTTGAGTGAGAAAAACGAACGAAACTAATAATATTGTATTTCAATGATTTCTTCTGCATAAATTTGCCATTAAGTGTGAGTGCGTTTTTAAAAATAACATACAAAAAGAAGCTATTTCTATAAATATAGTAAAAATCGCAATTTTAAATAAAAATATTTAAAAATATGGTTTTATGTCTGATACATTTTTATTTAATTTTCAAATAATTTGATTTCTATATTCTATGTTTTATTATCAAATATATTGCCATCGACGAATGCAAATAGCAAAATTAAGTATGTACATGCCATTTTTTAGAAATTTCAATCCTCCTGGTTTGGTTATTTTTGTCGCTATGGAAGCAATAGTTAGAGCTTTCAAATAAATGCTACCTATGAATAAATATATAGTATGAGTTTGAAAAAGTATCTTTAGGGCACAAGCCCTAACTGAATCAATATCAAATTTTCTAAAAATTTATAATTACTATATTTAAACGATTTCATACTAAATTTAGCTAAACGTGGTAAATATGAATATTTGAAATGATTGTTGTGTTTAAATATTTCAGTTTTTTTCATGTTATTTTATATATTGGAAAATTCATAATCCGGAATTTGGATAGATTTCATTTGTATGCTTTTCATAAAGACGATATAACTTCCTCTTCCTATTTGTGTGAATTTGTTTTCGGTAAATTCTTTCACATTACAGAGAATTATAAGAATTTATTATCGTGTTTTTTTATCACTGAAAAGGAAGAACACACCCAAAAAGCTAAACGAATTTCAACAAAATTAGGGAAACCATTTTCGAGTTATTGTGCATGCAAAAAAAGTGATCACACACATGAAGAAACGACGAGATTTTATGGTCGCGTAATTTTTTCTCTATAATTGCTCTCCTTAGATTGATTTTACTAAATTTCAACAATAAATCGTTTAAATTCAAATTGTAGTCAATATCGTTTTTCATGAAAATAGAGCAGAATAACGAAAAATTTACATACATGTGTGACCAATGGGTATTATGCGGTGGAAGTAATTAATTCCCTATAGCGTGACCATGCCTATAACACACTAATGTAATTAGAAATATGGAAAATTGATTAAATGATTTAGAATTAATTTTCACACTATGAAGCATATAAAATTATAAAACTTTGAAACTTTTTTTAATTTCGTTTGAAATCGACTACAGTTCACTGTTAAGAATGAAGGTGAAGCAATATAATAATTGTAAGAAAATAATATTTATCAACATTTTAATAATTTTCAGGATTTATTTCTGATAATTTCGTTAATATCGATGGCATCCATAATAGAAGGATTACCAACTCACTTGGAAAAAAGAGAGGCTAATTCACCGCTGTTGAATGCCGCTGCAATAATGATTGGCAACAACGTAGTTAAGAATACAGGCAGGTTTCTATTTGATAATTTCTTCTCAACTTCGGATATAATAGCAAACGCTTTAATGCAAGAGAACAGAGTAGAAAATGGAATGAGTGGAATGTATGTGGACGGAATGGGAATGGATCCAATAGGAATAGGTCTAATGGAAATGGGTCCAATGGGAATGGGCCCAATTGGAATAGGTTCAATGGGATGAATTTTATTTAATTCGAAAATCTTTAAAAGTATTAAAAAAATAAATTTCAAAAAATTGATCTCATTTTATTATTAAATTAGATAAATTAACAATATAGTGTGTAATAAAAGTATTCAACTAATAATTATAACCTCCAGAGCTTTGTGCACCTTCGTTGATTACTTGAATAGTTTTTGAGTGTTCACTAGAAGCAGCTCCAGCGGCACTACCTTCAGAAATTACTCGAATAGTTTCTACTTGGCCAGAACCTCCATTTGCTCCTCCAGCAGAAATACCGGAACCAGAACTTCCTTCACTAATAACTCGAATAGTTTCTACTTGACCATTACCGCCAGCAGCTGCACCAACAACTGCGCCAGCATCAAAACCACCAGCAGAGCCACCTTCAGAAATGACTCGAATAGTTTGTACTTGACCTTGGCTACCTTGTCCTCCAGCTCCTCCAGAACTACCCTGTGAAATAACTCTAATTGTTTGTACTTGACCACCAACTGATCCTCCAGCGCTTCCACCGGCAGCTCCTGCTGAACTTTCTTCAGAAATAACTCGAATAGTTTGTACTTGACCACCAGCTGATCCTCCTGTACTTCCACTCACACCTCCTGAAGCACTACCTTCAGAAATAACTCTTATGGTTTCAACTTGACCTTGTCCACCAGCTCCTACAGCTCCACCACCATTTAGACCACTACCTGAACTGCCTTCTGAGATAACTCGAATTGTTTCTACTTGACCGCCACCTTGTGCTCCTGAAGCACCTCCATTATTACCATTAAATAAGAATCCAGCATTTGCTGAGGCTGCCAAAGCGAAAAGAACAATTGCGAACTGTAAAACGAATGTAAAAATTATTTTTAAGTCACAATATTCTTAAAATATTTTTTAAAGATTTTTACTTACTTTCATGTTGTTGTAGTTTGGTTTGATTTGATTTGTAATCAGAGTTGTTCGTGAGTTAACTGATAACATTCATTGATTTTGTTAAAGCTTTTATACTTTGTATCATCATATGCAATTTATTTAATTCAGTTTTTTTAATAAAGTTACATGACCTCCTATCTTAAGTTTTAGGTCAAATCATCGTTTGACTATAAAAGGTATTAGGAAAAAAAGTTTTCTTTAATCTTAATATTCATAAAAGTTTTAGTCCTTCAAAAATAAACAAAAAAAAATTCATAAAATTCATAAAATTAAGAAATTAATGCGTTATGCATTTAATCATTTATGTTATAACTATAACAACTGCATAAGTTAAAAAATTGTGAATTAAGTGTATTCGACTTAATTATGAAAGAATTATGAAAAAATTCTTATAGTTTGAAATTTTAACAGAGTAGTTCTACATACAATATATATGCTAAAACCGAGAACTACCTTTATTTCGATTTCATAAATATAAAAAGCTTTCGTGCAAAATCACTAGTTGAACTTTTGTACATATGTATCAAATTATTTTCCTGAACAACTAAATTTTTTGACTAAATCGCTTCGTAAGTATGCTATTTTGTACGAAAATTCCGCTCAGAAGTTTTACTGTAATCAATTATATTCTCTGATATAATGATTCTATTATTGAACATAATCAATTTTTAAACCAACTAGTTTCATACAAAAATTCAAAAAACTTACATAGTTCAGCAGGTACCGAAGTTATTCGGTTGGTCTTTGAGCAAATATGTAGATAAAACTTCAGATATACTTGTAAGCTAAAAGCAAGCATCACATATTATTATAATTTATAAGGCAACGAATAACATCGTAGCATCGAATGTGTAATAGCATATAGTGATATTATCATCATTAGTTTTGGGAAGGAGAGAAAGGGAAGATATTAGTATACAAAGAAAGTTATTAAAATTTGCTTTTCGTAGGAGAATTCGTTATATCAATTCTTATACAAATATTTACTTTGTGGTCTAATTTGAAAACAAATTAAAACGAATCTAAGTTTGGTCGAACCTATTTTCTGATGGAACCATTCTTGAACCTATCGATTTTCCCTCTAATCGCTTCATAAATACGACCGAAATATAAGTAACGCACAGACAGATATTGTATTTAAGTCATTGGAAACTAATTAGAATATTTGAAAACGTGAAGATTTTTGTTTCATGATTTCAGAAATATATACTTTATAGTGCGAGTATAGAAGTTAAAAATAAAAAACAATGACTTAGCTACGCTTATAAGCATAACATAAATTTTGGATACCCTATGGTAGTATAGCAGTATGGTATATGTTTAGTTGTTCATTTTATTTATAACGTAGAGCTATTTCAAAGCTTTATTTAGTGTTCAGCATATACGCTAATTTTATAATAACTCGATTTAGGATTACATTTGAGGGAAATCAGTATGTGGAGTTATAAAAACCGAACCAGTAAGATCCTAACTTTTCACTTTTTCTGGCTCCTTTTCGGGTTTCAGTTGGATAAGTTGGAAACCGTGATGATTTAAAATTCATTTGTACTTGGGTGATATTGAACTTCAATAAAATCGATGCAACGATAGTGCAGAAAGAGATACTTATAACGTAAAGTTGGTGTGAGCATAGTTTTATCGTTTTTTTGTTTGTTTAGTTTTTGAAATATTATTTAAAAAATGACTTGACCAATTTGAATAAAATTTTCAAAATAGATTTATAATATTAATTAATTAATCATCAGGCAAGCCTTGTTTGCATAAATAAAATGCTTGCTTTTTGCATTCTAAGTTTTAGGATGTTTTTCGGTGAAGATGTTGAAATTTAAAAATGCATGTTTGTTTGTTCGTTTGTTCCAGATAAGTTCGAAATTTTCTCAACTAATTTTTATAGTAGTAAAACATTTCTTCATCTCATCTCAGTGGCTGAGTAGTAAGTAACGCACATCGTTTTAAAAATAATGCGAGTAAGGTTAAGGCATAACGATTGCACACATATTCCTAGTTCCAAGAAGTATGAAAAAATCGATTATATACCGATTTTACATTTCTTTTTTTTTAAACTAATTTTCCATATATTGAATTGAAGCGATACACCAACTTTGTGTATATAAGTTTATTATACTCTGATTCTAATCATATGCGAAAATAATACATTTAAATATATATGTTAAAGTTTCCAAAATGTGTATTTTATAATATTGTTTTTTTTTGACTGATAAAGCTTAAAAAAAAAGTTGAAAATCTTTGACCATATCTCAATAAGTTGTAAGTTTTACATCAGCAAATTCAAAATGTAATTATAAAGTTTTTTGCGAATGCATTTTTAATTTTATGATTAACATATGGATTTTAAGTTACTGAATGAAGGTTATGCTATTATTAACAAAAAAAAAAAAAATATAGTGTCTCTTCTTTCTTTCCACGGTAAAAATCAAGAAGACTTGATAATTTTCGTAAAGCCGACAAAGAAGAGGGTCAATAAAAATTAGGTGAATTATATAAAAAAATCGCATTGCAAATAGTTTTTTTTGCTAGTTTATTGAGGAATCAATATCAATGTTCGTCGAATATATATAAAAGAAGCAGAATTGGAGATAATCAGTCATCAGTTACGATTCTTTACAGTCTTACGAACTAAATTAAAATCAAACCAAATATGAAAGTAAGTCTTCTAATTGTACATCAATTTTAAAATAAATAATAATGTAATCTCTTAATCCTTTCAAATAGTTCTTCGTATGCATTTTAGCTCTTGCAGTTTCTGCTAACGCTGGATTCTTAGGAAATGGTCAAGGTGGCGGAGCACAAGGTGGCCAAGGTGGCCAAGTAGAAACCATTCGTGTTATTTCTGAAGGTGGTGCATCTGGTGGTCGCAGTGGTGGAGCTGGTGGAGCTGGTGGTCAAGGTCAAGTTGAAACTATTAGAGTTATTTCTGAAGGTGGCGCATCAGGTGGTTACAGTGGTGGAGCTGGTGGAGCTGGTGGTCAAGGTCAAGTAGAAACTATTAGAGTTATTTCTGAAGGTGGCGCATCAGGTGGCCGCAGTGGTGGAGCTGGTGGTCAAGGGCAAGTTGAAACTATCAGAATTATCAATCAAGGTGGTGCATCTGCTGGCGGTTATAGCGCAGGAGGACAAGGGCAAGTTCAAACTATTAGAGTAATCAGTGAAGGTGGTGCAGCTGGTGGATCAGCTGGTGGTGCCGCTGGTGGACATACCAAAACTATTAAAGTTATCAGTGGTGGAGGTTCACAAGGCGGATGGTAAAAGCATTCCGCTATAGCGAAATGTATAAATTGCAAGTTTTATTGGCAATAAAATAAAATAAACCAAATTTTGTAGTTTTCTAACATCATATTACATGCCAGTTTTTTACGAAATGAAAGTGTCTAAAATCCACTCTATTATCTTCTATCTTGAAAAGGGTACAAAAAATGACTTTTTTGAAATTTGTATTTTTTTCTTAAAGATGCATTAAAATGTCTTCTTTTAAAATATGTATACAAACCATATGTTTTCAACAACGTTAATATGTTGGAATATGTTTCAAAATCATCTTCTGGAAATCGGCACGAACTTTCTGGAGAACTCAGTAGAAAGATATAGTTTGATTTTTCAATCAAAAAATAGGCAGATTTGTAGACTCCGTTATATCGAACCTGTGTTTTATAAGTACCGCGTTATACGAGGATTGATTGTATATATATGTATGATACATGAAACTTGCAACCTGTGTTTCGCCAATTGTTGCACCGTGTAGATGATATTTTGGATTTTACCACAATTGCATTTGGTTCTGGTCGTGTTTTCTGGCCGAGTATATTTGTTTTTTTTTTTAAGTTTATTACAGTTTTTTTCAGAAGGTATTACGATTAAGTCTAATTACAAATCCATTTAAAAAATGTTCTCTAACTACCAAGTTTCATTGGTTTTTTTTCGAACCCTTCATGGCAAAAGTTTAAATAAATAAATTCGGTTAACTTAAAAACCCATTCAAAATTCTACCTCAGTAGGGATGAAGCTTAAAAAAGAGGTCAATCTACTGCCATGAGACTTGTAGTTATTATTAATTTAGTTGCCTAAGTTTTTGTTTTACCATGTGTTTATATATAAAAAAAAACATTTTATATAATAAGATAATACTTATAAAAAGGAGATTGGTTCACAATTTTTTTTACTATTGTTACCGAAGACTGTTGTATTATACAATATAAGGTAGTATTCAGATGAACACAGCACATATAACACATTCCCTTATTCGTGTGTTTTCGGAAATATTTTCCTTTTGATAAATTTTCGTTTTTGAGGTCCTTTTCTCATAAAAATTCAGGATTAAGATATTCCTTTTCTTTTAAGAAGATTATATCTATTATAGAGATCCCAAAAAATAAATTATGAAGATCAGAGTCTTATCAGTTTCTAGAAACGAGGTCTAAACCGAATCGATCATTCCACATTTAATTTATAATCTATTCAATTTGCAGTTTTCTATAAATTCTAAATACTATTCAAACAATACAACAGTTATTCGAAATATTATAATTAGTCTATAATCTTTCAATTTTAATGCCAATTATTTGTATTAACTACCGGGTCCGACAATTTAAGTGTCCGTCTAATTCAAATCGCTGTCAAATGTAAACCGCACATCTTGCAATACTAAAATTTGACATGAAAGTTTGGTTGATATATCGTCTGTCAGTAGTAAAAATTATTTGTTGGTGAAAAGACGCATTCTTATTTTTTGTACAATCAGAAGAATTTCTTCATAGGCTCGCTCGCTGTTATTTACCAAATTTCGTATTTTTGGATGAGAAAATATTCTGTGTTTAGTTTAAGAGATGTTCCAATGACAATTCTGAACAATTGAAAGTCACAAGAAAACAAGATGAAAAGATTTGACTCGTGAGTGGAACCGTTTAAGCCAAGACATCGTGCAAGCATCGTGTGGATCGTTTACAAAGAGATTGAAGCTGGTGGTAAGAGCAAAAGTTTATATACCATTCAAATAATTGTAAAATTAACTATGTATTATAACCTATCATTTCCATAAGTTTTAATTAAACCGACAGCGTTTTTACACTTTGACGCTTCAATTGCCGGACCCGGTATTTAATCCAAAACGCCTATAACAGACTTTTGCTTATGAAATTCAAAATTTTGAACTAATTTTAAATGTGCTATATAAAGTTTTACAAATTTCGATATTAGATGATTTTTTAAAATGTATTGAAAAATGGAAAATTTTTCTATTTATTTTTATTGAATATTATATTCTTTTGTACAATTGCAATTAAAGTAATTTCGGGGCAACATTTTTACCATCCATGATGTCCATGACCATGACTTTGTTCTGTGATGATTTTATAAGTTTCTTCGTGATGTGCTGGTGCATGTGCTTGTTCGGTTATAATTTGGTATGTTTCAACATGTGGTTGTGGAGCTGGAGCATGTTGAGTGATAATTCTATAAGTTTCTTCATGATGTTGAGGAGCAGCATGTTCTTCGACGATTCTATATGTCTCGACATGTCCGCCATGTCCACCATGTCCACCATGTCCATGTCCGCCACCACCAATGAAACCAGCTTGGGCAATACCAACAACGGCTAAAACGAAAACGAAGACCTATTTGGAGGGCAGAATAATTAAAGTATTATACATTTTTAAGAAGTAAATTTTATAATTCTTACTTTCATGTTGATTTTTTTATTTAGGTTTTTCTTTGTTGATTTAGAATGAACTAATGTCGAACTGATACTAAAGCCATATCAAATCCGTCATTATATACTCTTTTTCTGTTCCCGGTAGTATCAGGTAATAATCCTTGATCATGTGATTGATCTTATATCAAATCTTATCAAACCACTTTCATGACAAAGCATGTTTTTCTTGAATTTGTTATTTTGATAATACAATATATAGTATAGACAAGCCTACCGCAAACATTCATTAAAATAAAAAGGCGTGAATCAGACTTTGGTAGCCTTCAACATTTATATATTACACTATTTCTATTTTTATACATAAATATATTTTTCAATTCGTTATATTTTCAACAAATTATCCTTGAGTGATATTCTAATGAGAATATTCTGTTGAAAATAATTAAATATTTGAAAAGGTTTTAAGAAAACCTGAAATTAAAATAAATTCAAGAACTTCGAATAATACATAAAATATAAATATCCATTTTTATATATTTTATATTTAATTAAGTAAGCCCTTTTAGGTTTAAGTTAATGTTCACCTGGCTCCATTAATCATTTAACCTTTTTCATGGAAAAATCTAAATTTTAAATTATCAGTGAGATCACGATCGGATTATAAGAAAATGGGTTTTTTCTCTTAATCTTTTAAAATTTTACATTTTTAGAAAAGAATTGTACATAATTATTCAATTTACTTGTACGTTCATTTTACTGAATGGCCGAAAAAGTCAATACGTTTTTGGTTCACCATTTTCCAGGCCGATCCATTATCCCGTCGCAATGGAACTTCTGGTGTTTCTGCGTATAAAACCGATACAATGCCGATTTTCACAGAAATCTTACACATTTACACCATTAAAAGAGTTCAAAGAGATCGAAACAAGTGATAATCTGATGGTGCACACATTGGATGCATTTAAAGTTCCCAACCAAGATCTTTTAATTTTCTGTTTTTCTGTTTTGATAGTACGACGGTTTTCAAAGCTTGGATTTCGAATATGTTAAGATTCTGAGCAACCTCTTGTATCGTTAAACGCCGATTTGATTCGATAAATACCTCTGTCATCATCAACAACGCAACAAATTTTTGGCCCATCCAATATTTGTTTTAAAAAGGAAAATATTGTTTGTTTTCCGGATTTGTTAACATCTACCATGTTAACTACATTTTGTTAGAGATAAGAAGTGGTTAAGAAATTCCAGTTAAACATATTCCCATCATCACATTTTAATAGTATCTTTTAAATTATTAATTATCATAAATTGTGATAATAGATTTAAGAAAAGATAACATCTATTGAATAATTTATTTAAAAAAAAATGTTGATTGAAATGAAAATTAAATTATAAATTTTTCGCCTGAAAGTATGTAATGAAATTTCTATAGTTTGTAAACGAAAAATGATTTTAGTTTTGAAAATAGAAATTTTTGTTTGTGATTTTGTGTCTCTTTTTCAATTTTTTAACAAAACTCAGATTGCAAAAATTTATGTTTGGTAGAAAATGCTCTTCGAATGTCAGGAAATTGTGGTGTGACGGCGTGAAAATTTTAATAAATTTTCGATAAATATTGACCATGATTTGTTTTGTATTTTTTGAATTGACAAAACCTGTCTTTTTAAAAAATTTACATTCATAATATTAAATAATTTAGCCATTAATATTGACGTTAAATAATAAATCATGATCTTTTTATCAAATTATCTAATTTATAACAATAAATTTTACAAGTGAAATTCTTATATGGGACGTTGCTATATGGATCTTCAGCATGTATTTGGTATGGTTGTACTTCACATTTAAAGTTCTATAAAAATAAACAAGTACGTAGACTGAAATTGTTTCATAAATGAATAGGTGTTCCGATCCACAACAATTTTGTGAAAGTTGGAGTTTTGTTTTTAACTTTTACATGGAAATACAAATAAATTTGTAGTGTGTTTATTAATTAATATTTTCGAAGATATGAGCTCCAAAATTCAGCTTTTTTTGCAAATTTAGGTTTTTCTTTCAGTCTCAACAAGATGGTATTGTATAAATCTTTTACTATGATATTTTTATTTGAATGGAGAAACTCGCGTAAAAACTTTTTAATAGCCAAATTAGTTTAGGTAAGATATACAATGATTTTTTCATGTCTTTAAAAATAATTCACCAAGGAACAATTAATTTCGCTGTCTAATCCGCGTACATATAAAAGAACTGGATTAAAAAAAGTTATAATAGAACTTCAAGCAATTCAGTAGTTAATTCGGAACAACTTCACTTTTGTGAATCATTCTTTTCTGAAATGAAAATTTGCACAGTCAATTCAGTATAGCCGCAACTAAACTTGCAGTTGATTTAAATGAAATAACCAGGTCGATTCTGGTTGTTGCTATCTAATAATCTCCATCGCTTATTTTCGCCTATTTGAAATAAACGACAATTCATTTTTAGCGGATATTTTCTCCTTGACTAAAGAAAGTGTTCACTGTATTGCGAAAGGACAATTTATAATCTTCAAAATAGCGTCTCTATAAGTGCAGGTTTTAATGTTGCCAATGGCTGAACTATTATAGACTACTATTTAACTTTCTCAAAAAACGATTTTTTATAATCTGTATACTTATAAATGTTGACTCCGTATTATATCACCATTTACTGGAACACGCAGTTATAGTCAGTTATGCTTTCTTTTGCCGTTTGGAAAAATTAGAAATTCTATTTTTTAAACAAATAGCGAAATCAAAACAAATAATGTTTTGTAAAGAAAGTTATATTAAAAAATTTATTTAGTTTTGAAAAAAGTAGAATTAATAGAAAAACATATAGTTTTTGATGCCCTATGGTAGAAATGAGACAGAAAAACCGTCAAAACTAACATTATTTCAAGGTTTTTTCTTCATAACTTTGTTTCCTCTTTTTAATTTCTTCTAATTTGCAGGTAGCCTAGACCCTGACAGGATAAGTTTAATCTGCAAATCTTCAAATCAGTGTATTAGTTTTTAAAGTATATCAAAAAAATTTTATGAAGAGGGTTATTTTCTCCTAGAATTATCTCTTTCTCCACTATCCTTGGACTGATTTGACTGATATTTAACATGGTATCGTCTCTTTATGTAGTTAACCTATATAATTAATTTAAACCAAAATTGGTTAACAAATTTTCCAATTAAATCGAAAAACAATAAATAGAAAAACGGCAAAACTTTCTGGTCACCCTGGTTTTTCCTGGATCGATTTTGTTAAAATGCAATACCAAATCAAGTTAAGAATAAGCAACTCACGTTGTAAATTTCATCAAAATCGGATAACGTGTTTTCGATGCATAAATCGATATAACTTTTGATTCCCGACACAACCATACCCTTAAACCTCTTTCTACGACGATTATTTCGATGTGTTACAAATGAAGGGACAAAACTAATATACCCTCTGGTGTAGTACCTACCATAGGTCATAAAAATAGCTGAAATCATGTAAGATTAAAAAAAAAATGAATGGTTCTATTAGTGTCATCTATACTTCAAATATAACATTGAATAAGTCTGTTAAAAATTAACAGCGTTAAATAATGCTGTTCAAAAAAAGGGTATAAAATGTATTGTAATCGTTCTTATTTTTCTCAAAAAAACATATCTAATGTTTTGAAATTGAATATTTTGAAATATTTGGGAATATTTTATTCCATATTTAAATAAAACAAAAAAGAAAAAATTTATCAGTTCAATAAATTAAAATTAAAAAATAATAAAATCGAAAAAAATAACAGAAAAATAGGAAATCGCGAAATTTCGCAAAAATTAATTAAATATTCATGAGGAGATTTTTAATTTTTAATTTTTAGATCGAAAATTTTATAAACAAGTTCGTATTTGGCGTTTTCAACCTTCGTTGTTTGAGTTATACTCTTTTTCTTAAAAAGCTAGCAGACATTTTTTAAATTCATTTGTTATTATAATTTTCTAAAAAAATTTTAATCATGTGAAATCGGAAAAATTATTTCCGAGATTTCAGTAAAAATGAAATTTTAGCGGAGTTTTTTTCTTTCAAGTTCGAAAGTAGTGAAAGGATTTTGATTTTGTAAGAAAACAAAAAAAATCTGAATGTTTAGGTTTAGTGTTTTTTTTTTGTGAAAATGAAAAACAATGCGTTTTTAGTATTCGAAATCGATTATGTAAACTTTACCCATTTATTGATTAAAAGGGTTTTTTTTTCTTTTTTAGATGTTTTAAATTATTTATGAAATATTTAATTTGAATTTTATATTAGAAAATGTGAAATTTTACGATCTTCATCGAAATCATTTATATTTAGAAAGGGAATTTTCTAAATTCACTAAATTCAAACGAATATTAATTTTTTTGTTGCGCAAACAACATTTAAATATGTTTAAAAATTTGAATAAATAAACTTTAGAAGAAAAAAACAGAAATAATTTTATATTTTTTTAATATATTTTTTTTTTTTCAATTTATTTAACAATAAAAAATAATTAACAGAAATTAACAAAATGCATTTTAGTTTCTAAATAATCAGTACTAACCTAAAATTTATTTAAAAATTTTGTTTTTTTTTTTAAATAGTTAGGTTCAATATTTTTGTGTTTGTTGTTGTTTTTGTTGTTGTTCATTTTTAGTTTCTTGTTTTTCATGTTCATCAATTGAGGCTCGTCGTTTTCGATAGTTATCTTCCAAAATTCGAATATATTTAATATTTTGTTCGTTACTCATTGAATAATTTGGTCCACTATGATTCAAAGCATATCGTGTTGATGATTGTGAATGAGCATTTTTACTTGGGGAATATTCATGAATGATTCGAATTGTTTTAATTTTACCATTTTGTGATGTAGTAGTCGCACCAGTCGCATAACCTGTAATCAAATTATTCTGATTAAAACCATTTAAACCATTAATAATATTACCATTTCCATTATTGTCTGAGATCAATTTTACAAGTTTAACATGATCATCATTAGATTGAGAATTTTGATGTACTTGTTTATTTTCATGAACAATTCGTATCAATTTAACACCGGAATTGATTTGATGATTTTCTTGATGTTGATGATTCTCCTGTTTTATTAAACGAATATTTTTCACATTTTCCGGTTGAGATTTTTGTTCCTGTTTTATTAAATGAACTGTTTTAACATTTTCAGTTTTTGGTTGTTTCTCTTCTTTTATAATATGAATAGTTTTAAAATGTTCCGGTTGTCGTCTTTCGTTAATAATTCGGATTGTTTTAATTTCTGGTTGACGAGTTTGTTCTTTTATAATTTTAAAAGTTTTAATATGCTGTTCTGGTTGTACAACATCTTCAACAAATCTTTGTTCTTCAGCTGGCTTATCATATGAATATCCGTTGTGGGAATTAATATTATCATAGGCGTAACCTTCGGAGTTAGCATTACTATTACCGTGTTCGATTCCGACATTTTCTCCGCCCGAAATATCCGATGAGCCAGCACTGGGTCCAATGTTTCCAAATTCTGGAGCTCCATTTCCAACGAATCCGTCATTAGAAGCACCAGTATTAAAATTATTTACTGAACCATCAAATCCAGAATCGAAATTCGATCCACCAGCGTTATTTGCGAAATTGCCATTGTTGAAGTTATTTTGTGGACCACCGAAAACAGTATCCAAATTGGATCTAACATTATCTAATAGTCCAAATCCAGAATTGAAAGTATTTAAAGCACCTTGGAAAGCGCTATTAGAAATTGGTGCTTGTTCTTGACTTGGTGCTGGTCCGTTTATATTTGCGGCATCTAAAAATCCACCATTTGTTGGTGCGTTATTTTTGTTACTACCTCCAGATAAATTTCCAATGGAAATAGGGCTTGGTGGGCCATTTATTGGAACGCTGTTTACAGCATTAGCAAAGTTAGATTGCGGTGCCGTGTGCTGGAAAGTATTTTGGACAGGTGCAAATCCGCTGCTGGCACTATTGGAAGTTCCATCGTTGAATGCATTTGTAAATAGACCACCATTATTTGATGATGATCCACTGTTTCCTATACCACTATCAGCTACACTAATTCCAGCTGATGCTAAGAAGTTTCCACCCGATGGTCCGACATTAAATCCATTAGAAGGGCCAGAAAACCCTCCAGAATGTTGTGGTTGTGGTTGTTGAATTGGTCCAGGTTGCGCACGGTTTTCGTTTGGAGCGGATCGAGATTCTGATTGGCCACCAAATCGGACGTCTATATCATATTCTGGACCAGTTTCTTTGGCAGGAGGTGTATACTGTGTGTATACTGGAGTTGCCTCAGATTGTTTCACTGGCGGTACATATTGATTCGTAGGTTCTTGGAATTGCTGTGGTGGTGAATAATAATTATTTGGGGGTGGTTGAACGGGGATGGGAGCAGGAACTGGTGGTACATATGACGGTTGTGGTGGCGGAATATTTGGTTGAACCGGTTGAAAAGCGGATGGTCCAAATGAAGGAGTTTTAGAACTTGGCTGTGGAGCTAAGTATGTATTTGGAGGGGGTGGTAAATACGTATTTCGTTGTGGCGGTAAATATGTTGGTACTGGTGGTGGCGGCGGTCTGGGCGGTAAATATTGATTATTCACTCGATTACTTGGTTGAGGCGGTAAATAACTCTGAGAAGGAGGCTGCGGTGGCGGTACAGGTTGTGATCTTGGTGGTATATAATCCCTTGGCGGTACAGGCTGTGGTCTTGGTGGTATATAGTCCCTTGGTGGTACAGGTTGTGGTCTTGGTGGTATATAATCCCTTGGCGGTGGATGTTGTGAACTTGGTGGTACATAATCCCTTGGCGGCGCAGGTTGTGATCTTGGTGGTACATAATCCTTTTCCGGTGCATTTTGATTTTCTTCATTATTTAATTCAGCTGCCTTAGTTATTACAAATGTTTTCGATACTCCTAATCTATTTCCTTGCTCTGCACCATGATGAAATACTCCACCAAAAAATCCAGCATTAACCGTCGTTGTTATTGCAAAAATCCAAATAATCCCCTGAAATATTCAATATTGTGATTAAATACAGAAACAATCCAAGAAAAAACAATTATTTCCACTTTATTTACCTTCATAACTATTCAACTTCTTGTATTTCTCGAAGAACTGATAAGACTGGTGGCGCTCTCACTTAGTCAAGTCACTTTTATACGTCGAATAGTTTTATTTTTTTATGTCTCCTAATGGAGATCATCTCCTGACACAACAAATGAAAATGAAAGTTCATAAAAAACTATTTAAAATATTAGTTTTTCGTTATAATATATTCCTGTCCCAGTAAAGTTCATTTCAGCTTCTGCATGCTATGAAAGTCTTAGGTATCCATAACATGAGAGATAACAGAAACTCATATTTCCACACATAGAAATCCCGTAGATATTTACCAAAAAATTTTTTTTTTAGATAAAAACAGAATATTTAGAGTTGATTAGCAATTAAGTGATAGCGAAAGTTTTATCGATGCAGCGATCCCACCAATACTGAAATATAGAAATAAGAAAAAAATTACTTTGCAAGTTTAATATTGGATAGAAATGGAAACAAAAGTTTCCAAAAAAACTAATAATACTGAATGAACACTAAAACAAATAAGTTTCATTTTTTTTTCATAGTATGGGAGATGGGACACAATTAAAAGTTCAATATTTCTTAAAATATTCAAAGAAATATGCAAACTAATTTTATGTTTTATTGAAAATAGCAATAAAATCTAAATCCTGGAATAGTTACATTTTTAAAATGATATACTTGTATGATGCTTATAGAAGTGGAGTGTGTCAAAAATTTGGATGTAAACAAATATGATATGGAAAATAATAAACTTATTTTTTTGAGCATTATGAATGGCGTTTATATCGGCTCCTTAAAACCTCTACCTGAAACCTACCTTTATGCCTAACATACTTAAATCATCTATGCAAACGCAACCTACCTAAAAAAAAAAATAGCAGACATTTAGGGTAGTACAAAGCTGTTTTAAAATTAGGTTATAATTTATGTGTTAAAGTACCTACAAAAAGTTCAGGTTATATCAAAAATTTAAAGGAATAAAAATACGCAAAATTCAGAAGAGCTTTTAAGGGGCTACATCTACCTAGCCTACTGAATAAACGTCTAATAAGAATTCATTTTTCTAAGAAAGTATTGATGGAAATAAAATGGCCGTCGGCAGACTAAATCACAAAATACTGTGTTCTGATTTGGCCACATTTGTAGTCTGCAAATCATGCCACCTCATTAATAGTATTTGTAAAAAAACTGTATACATAAAAAATTCTATGTTTCTTTTCTCTGTGATTATAACTAAACTCAATCAACTTAAATATTAGGCTTTAGGTAGTTGATATAAATGTCCGCCTTACGTTCTATATTTTAGTATATTATATTTACAGGTAGTAAAGCCAAACTGATTATTAAAATAATTCTTATACAAATCGTCAAATTTAAAATTATGAAAGAAATAATTCTCGATTTTCCAGTCGTATTTCTTAACTTGGATTTTGAGTTGGTAACATTTGCAGTCTGCAAAACATGCCATCTCATTAATAATATTTGCTAAACTAGGAAGCATGCTTTGCAGCACTGCAATTGTGCCAAAAATCTAGACATAAAGAATTTATTCTCAGTTTCTTTTCTTTCTCTGTGATGATAGGTATTAATGGAAATGCAAAATCATAGAAAACCTTCATACAAATTTACATGATTTAATGGCAGCTTAATGACAAATTTTAAAATGGAAATATTGCGATTATTATCAGTAATCGAATATTGTAACAGATTCCAATATTTTTCTGATTTCGTTTTGTTTCTTCAAACGAAGTTCTATAATAAATCAACAATTGGAGAATATTTGATAGCTAACAATTTGTTTTAAATCTAATCTTAATTTCGAAATAATAAATAATTTTTCTAAATGAATGGAAAGTCTGATATTTCTCTGAAAAATAAAAACAAAATAACAAATCAAAATCCCTAATATCACTAATATGTGAAAATTTCTATTTTCAATGGGCTGAAATTTATAGTTTCAATATTTTATAAAATTTCCAAATGAATTATTACAGTATCATTTTTCGGATATCTCTGTGCTCGGAAAACTCTTGAAACGTTTGAACTTTTAAATCAAAAAAAAATTAATTGTGCCAATTGTTATATAAGACATATTTATTTTAATATTTTTTTCTGTTATAAATCTAATTCCTAAAAGAAAAAGGTTTGATATGGAAATTTTCGGTTTTTTTTGCGAATTCTGTTTGATAATTTCGGCGATGGCACCTGTTATGATTATCTTTATAACTAATGAATTAATGATAAGACTAAGACATTAGATAACATAATAGTAAAATGACGTAGAGACTATCTCTTCTGTTTCAGCAATTAAGAAAACACAATTTTTAGGTCAAATTTTGTTATATTTCGATAATTAAAATGCGTGGGAACAATCTTGTATTCGGATGAAGAAGATGTATAAATAACTAATAAATGAAATTATGACATTTATACATAATTTAGGATAAGATTTCAAATCAAAATGATTGAACTATTTTTCAAATATTTAATATTCAAAAAAGAAATAAAAAATACGAGGTTAACGAAAAAAATTAATTTAAATATATATATAAATACTTTAATAAGGTATAAAAGGGCCTGTTTATGATAAAATATAATGAAATCTAATGTCGCCATAAATCATTGAACAAGATTAATTGAAAATAATTAAATAATTTGTTAGAAAACTTTCAGATAAATTACTGCCACGAAATACTATCATATTTCTTCAAGATCATTGTATCATTAATATTTTTTATTCAATTATTGAATCGTTTTATCAATAATATTCGAATTTGATACAAAACAAACAGGTTTGTATAGTTTTCTTAATTTTCTGTTTTATAAATGAATGAAAAAATCAATTTTTAAAAGATTTGACCATTATTTTTTATGGAAAATTTTATTGATTTCTCATACAATAGAAATACCATTATAAATTGTATTAATAACCATAAAATTATGAATTTGGATAAATTTATTTGAAACATTTTATTTTGTATCTGATATGCTGTTGCTGAAGTGTTTTAGGGTGGACACAGGTTTTTTTAAAATTCCATTGTATCTAAAACTAGTATTTCTATTTAAAAGTTTTCGAGCTTTATTGAATTTTACTATTGAAACCAAACTTATGGAATTTTATTTAGCAATCTAAAACTTCTTATACAGTGACCAATTTGCATATAGACCCAAAAGATTACCAACAACAGCCTTATCTGAGCTAATAGATTATATACATACAATAATATAAACTTTAGGAAATGGTATAGTTGTTAGTAGTATCTTTTTGGACCTAAGAGAGGCTTTAGACACCATGAACAGGGGCATTCTAACACGGAAACTGCTATTATGCTGGGATAAGGGGCGAAAGTATGGATTTAGTTTGTAGCTACCTCAATGAATGGAAGCAATTTGTGGAAGTTATATGGTGGAAGGATATATAAGTGTACCACAGTGTAGTTCTATTCTCCGTTCTATTTTATCCAACTAAAAATATTTTAATTAATACAGTCAACATCAATATATGATTCAGAAGTTATTAATTAATATATCAGATTAAATATATGTACTATCGTTGAATTTTGAAAAGTTAGTTCATAAATTTCAGAGCGAAAATAAAAAAATAAATCATATAGACTTCAATGGTTACATCAAAGATATTAAAGATATAAAGGAGAAGATGTGGAAAGTTCAAAATAGCTTTTATTTAACATAAGTAATTTACATTGGGTCTTATGACAAAAGCTTTAAGCTCATAAAAGTTCCGTCCATAAGATCTAATGTAGTTTACTTACGTTTAATGAAAGCTTTTTAGAATTTTACATATCTTTACTCATTTATATCTTTGGTTTCATTATTAAGCCAGAGCTACACTGAGCTCGAAAGTAAAATTTTTGAGAAAAATGTTTTATATTTTCAAAAGCGAAATTAGGGAAAGCTCGAAGCCTTACAACTTTTTCTAAAGTAAAACCTTCAAAACACTTCTAAACTATTTTCGCATTATTTTTCCTAACTTTACCTTACTAATATGCACGGGACGATCACATTACCCATGTCTATAAGAAGATTACTCCAGCGGTATTATTAAAACTGAAAAGATTGGATATTTTAAAAACAAAACAATTTGTTAAAAAGTTTAAAATTGTTATGTGGCAATCTGTCCACATAATTTCAACCGTTTAAACTGAAATTTTAGGAATTTTTTGAAATATTGAATAAATTTAGGCGTTCATAAAACAAACGCCTATTTTTGGTTTTTTGTCTTTAAAACTCCAATGCTGTGTCAGATATAAATTGTTATTTTGAATAGTTCAAATGGTATGAAATAGTAGGGAAGTTTCTGTGAATTTTTTTTTATTTAAAACAGGCATAACAATACATAATCGCAAAAGTCAACAAATTAACAAAACTAGAAATAACTTAAAATTATGGATAAAGCAAGCAGTCTTAATGCCATCCGCCTGCAGGTTGCCATCCCACAGCGCCACCTCCATGTCCACCACTATGCCCACCTCCATGTCCACCTCCGTGTCCACCACCAAGTCCACCGCCTTGTCCAACTCCGTGTCCACCACCATGGCCACCTCCATGCCCTCCAGAACCAATACTTCCTGCATTTATTATTTTCAGTATTTTCACATCTCCTCCACCAAAACCACCGCCATGCCCACTGCTAATACTTCCATATCCGCCATCGAAACCTCCGCCATGTCCACTTTCAAAACTAGCACCATGGCCACCACTAATACCTCCAAATCCCCCATCGAAACCACCACCTCCATGGACATCCCCAAACCCACCCGCCCCAAAGCCACCTCCGCCTTGTTCATGAATCACTTTGATGATTTGAACATTTCCACCAGTGCCGTGTCCTCCTCCTCCTCCGCCAATATGCCCATGACCACCACTACCTCCAATTCCACCACCTCCTTCATGAATAATTTTATAAATTTTCACCTCTTCAATGCCGCCAACTCCTCCCCCAATGCCATGACCACCAATGTCTCCATGGCCAATACCACCACCATGACCACCTTCATCTCCATGCCCAAAACCACTAACATGACCACCACTAATGCCGTGCCCGCCAAATCCTCCAACCCCACCACCTGCCCAACCACTAAGTCCGCCTGTCGACCATCCACCTCCACCCCCTCCAGCAAGAAATCCTGCGGATGCATTCGCAACAAGCGACACGAAAACAATTAAATAGATAGTCTAAAAAGAACAAAAGATTATAAGTTTAAATTTAAAATTTCCGGTTCAATTGTAATTTACCTTCATTTTTGAAAAACTGCTTTTATTTTGAAGATGGAATCAATTGAACTGATGCCGACGAATTGCGAGTATATCACTTTTATACTTTTTCTTAGACAATTGATGGAACTGCAATTTATTCTCACACTTTTCACAATTTCTTCGTACAAAAAGAAAGTCTTATTTTTTTTGCATTTTTCTCTGCCAAAATATTTTTAGTTCCAGTAGATTACGTTAATCCGAGGGGCAGAGGTTATAGTCATACAAATTTGACCACTATATACATGAAAAATGATAGACCAACGAAACTGAAAGTTAAGTGTATATGAAAGTCATTAAAACACTTATTATTCATAATTTATTATGATTAAAGTGAAGATTTCTTGACATCAGAGGAAGCTGGAGTAAAAAATTACGATTCGAAAACAATAAAATTGATTTTCATAATAATTTATTACTATTATCTTTAGTCATTTCTGTGGTAGTCAGTGGCAAATTACATCGTAAAAGTGTTTCAACAATTATTTAAATCTTATTAGTTTTAAAAAATAGTTCCAGAAAATATTAATTCTTTGAAGTAACATTTTTTATTTTGGTGTGCCTTTTAACACTATATAATATTGTATGAACGTAAATCTGTCAATTTGATGGACATTCGAAAAATACCGTTAAAATTGAAAATTGAAAATTGAAAAGAAGTCATGGCTTACTTAATTATGTAATAGAGCGGGTACTAAAGTGAGAAAAAACACCTTTCAATAATTGGTGATTATTTCTCACGTCTTTTTTTATATTAGAAATAAAAGTGGATGTTGTAGATTTTCATAATTTATAAGTTATCAATTTGTAGGATGAATAGGAAGAAAGTACAGATTACAAGTTTTCAAGGAAATAAGTGCAAGCTTGGCATGAATGAATGCAAATACATATTACTGGATATCCGTACCCTTTTGCCAAGGAATCGTACCTCTATTTATAAAAATTTCGAAAAAACAGGTCAAAGCCTGTAAATATACCTAATTATATTTCTTTATATGTTTTATGACACAATGACTGAAACAACCTTTTGTCTCTATGAAAATGTTCAACACGACTTTGTTTAAGCCTTGCACCTTGTGAACTACACTTAGTTAGCCTAGACCCTTTTAAAAAGAGAAATTACCGGATGTGCCAGAAGAAACCCTTCGAAAGAGATAGAGAAAAAGAAGTACAAATTTAAAAATTAACAAATTTGTTTTTCGACTCGACTATGAAATCCAATCGATATAAAAGTTGGACACATTTAGATCATAGTTTTAGTAGCCAAGAAAACCTGAACCAATTTTAATACCAATATTAAAAAATAGGGAGCGTTAGCAGAATACAACATATGCGTAGGTAGAGTGCGTAATTTGATAAAAATAAATAATTAAGAAATTTTTAAAAATTCAAATAAAAATATAAATAAACTAAACAAGTTTCACTTCTATCGTGCGTTATTCCTTGAATAGGCACATATCA
Organism: Xylophagus ater; assembly: GCA_963422695.1. NCBI lineage: Eukaryota > Metazoa > Arthropoda > Insecta > Diptera > Xylophagidae > Xylophagus > Xylophagus ater. Next base: position 10,576,790 of record OY730478.1, read on the forward strand.
TTTTTCTTCATAAATATATATTATTTTTGCAATAAACCATGACATTAATACGTCTGTCATTTTGCGTGGCTTTGAGAACGTTTACGCATAAGTTTATACAGGTTATGAAAATTAAAATGTTTGAATGGAAATTAAATAGTGATGTATAATCAATGTCCTGTTTTACTAAAAGCCGTCATAAATTCCCATAACAATACAATTTTAAAATAAAAATACGATAATAATCATTTCGATGGAATTGGTAGCCAGGGCCGTATTTAGGATTTGTAGATCCCTAGGCTGAACTTGTGGTGCGGGCCCTATCGCAAGGAAACGAATGTTGCATTTTCTACTATCTGGCGACTATTCTCGTCATTTTTGGAATAATGTGTCAAAAATTATAATAGACATGAACATGAAAAATATCGATAAATACTTGCAAATGTCCTTTTCATCTTTCATTAAATGAAAATTTTTATTGTTATATTATTTTATAAATTGATATGCTAATGGTTATAATTAATTGACAGTTTAGAAATTCGTTGCTTGTGATCATTTTGTGGTCTATTCAAAATTAAAATTTTTAAAAAGGTTTTTTTTTTTAGTGGTGCGGGACCCTAGGCTGCAGCCTAAATTGCCTAATGGAAAATTCGGCCTTGTTGGTAGCTCTAGTGGTTCCGAAACAGAGAACAATTGGTTTCCTTAAATCAGTGCTTTCTTTTAAAGAGAAAAATCTGTTAAAAATTGTCAAATTTCAGTATGGTTTCCGCAACAAATGTGGACGAAATTCAAGTCTCGTTGAAGACAATTCTACTTCATCATGTCCAGCTTTCAAAAATTCTCCCATCACTTAGACGTTATGTTTTATTCATTTTGCAAAATCGATTAAAGAATTTCAAAATGGGCTCTGAATTATTTTATTGAAGAGAATTATACACTAGCGATGTTTTCAAAATTAATTATACATAATTAAATTGATTAAAAACGTTTTCTTTTTCAATCATTCATAATTACAAACAATTCTTTTTTATAGATTTATTAGTTTTCTTTAGTATAATGTCCGGATGTAATTAATTAAACACTTTAATCTTTTCCTTTTTCATTATATGGTAATTTGCTTGGAATTTGAATTTTTAGCCTAAATTACCTATTGGAAAATTGAATCCTTGCGTAATTTTCTACCAGAGTAAGAAAGGCGATATATGGAGAAAGTCCATTCTCATTATGTTAAAATCATATTTAAAATTAACAAATTTGTTTCAAAACAAATTCATGAAGTTAAATTGATTTTACTGGAAAAACCAAATCGCTTGAGATGAAAAACTACTTAAATATATACGTGAGAGCTCAAAATAATGATTCGACCAGTTAGTTGAATGACCTTTTTGTATGATAAATGATTACGTCGAGATTTTGACGACAGCGCTCTTGATTTTATGAGGGCCAAGTTTACTATCATTGTTCGATCAAATTGTTTTCGTTTCTGTTTCTGGGATTGGTCTCTTAAAAAAAAAAAGGCAGACTTTCCAAGTAGATATGAGATTTGGTTTTTTGAGCATGTTACAAAAGATTTTTGTTTTCTTATGATAAATAGTCATAATTTTTAATAACCATAATTTTCTAAGAAAAGGGAAATCATGTGAAAATTCTGGTTACTCAAATAAAAAATAAAGAAATTTTGCTAATCTTACAAAAAATTTATTGAATTCTATTTTTTTTTGTCATTTTGCATTTAATCCCATCCATTCCAACCACCGCTACGAACGGTATTCCAGCCACTGGCAGGAATGGTATTCCAGCCACTTCTAGGAACGGTATTCCAGCCACCGCTACGGACGGTATTCCAGCCACTTCTAGGAACGGTATTCCAGCCACCGCTACGGACGGTATTCCAGCCACCGCTATGTCCGCCGTCGATTACTTTCACAACAGTAACACCGCCTCCATGATGTCCATGATCTCCGCCATGTAAGAATCCTGCATTGGCTACAGCAATGCAAGCGATTAAGCACAAGAAAATCTGAAACAAAAATAACGGCAATGTTTTAAGAACACTTATTTTTTGAAAACTTCAATTTGACTCACTTTCATTTTGATATTATTTTTAAACGTTCAAACTTAGATTGATGCTAATTCGATGGATTCTTCGATTTTTATAGTTATTGCAACCGTCATCAAACTGAATGCAAAATTTCCTGTTCCTTTGAAAATTAATATTTTTATTTTTTAACTTGAACTACTGATGTCCAATTTAAATAATTTCCTAGAAGTAGCTTTTTCAATGCCGTTTACCAAATTAAGTTAGTTAGTTATTACGTATGTGATTAATATTTTGTTAAAAACTAGTCAAAAACTATTTTCAAAATTTCAACGGAACTAGTTCTATGATCAAATATTGAGCCGTTGGACCATAAATTTATCTTTTTTCATATTTTCATGGAATCTATGATGCAAATAATAGAAGTAATAATTTGCGATTTTGTTTTATTAGTTTTTTTGCTTATTTTTAACTTTTGATTCCTAATTTTCCATTTTCAAGAATGTGTTAAGCGTCAGAACATATTTCTTCGAATTCAAACAGATATAAATATTAACAATGTCTAATTTGTCACAATGGTTTTAATTGTATTAAATTACTATAAACATTATAAATTAATAATAACAGCTGTAAAAGTAGAAACAATAGTAGAATAGTTGATCCATCAATTATTTTAATAGTTGTTTAAGAGTTCATTTGCTTAATTTTCAATTTTATGCTTTCAAATTTTTGAAAACAGCGAATTAGGCGAAATTTTTATTCATTTCTTTTCAAATAATTTGTCGGACCTGAATTTTTAATTTGTATGTAATTACTAAGAAAATAGTCTTATTTAATTAAACATTTTACACAGAGTGCTTGTCAAAAAGTTTAAAAATTTAATCTTCACATGTCCTGCAGTTTATATATAAGGTCCATATGTAATAAAAGCCTTGGTTACCAAGTTTGCACTTGAATAAACTCTGAATGAGGTATTTTATGAATAAATCAATTTATCTGTGATGAATTTTTGGAATAATGATAAAAACGCTTGGCTAATAAAGAGCAACGGGCGGATAAATGTTAAATTATCATATAACTTGATAATAAAATAAATTTTTTTTACAAAATTAAAATCGTATTTATTCAGAATTTCGGGACATTTACATTGCAGAGTGTTTTATCAAATAAGGATTCTATTATCTAGTTGTTTAATATGCGCCACTGCCATGGACAACACGGATAGTCTTGACATGACCACCATTATATCCACCGTTGTATCCACCTGAATATCCAGATCCATAACCGGCTCCTTGTCCATATCCAGAATCTCCATGAACGACACGGATGGTTTTAACATTACTACCACCATTGTAGCCAGCATCGTATTGACCGCCGTAACCTACAGCTTGTCCACCATATCCACCTTCACCATGTTCAACACGAATAGTTTTTACACTACCGCCATTGTAATCGCCATCGTACCCATGTCCGCCGGAACTGTATGAGCTCGCTCCAGATCCACCAGCAACGAATAATTCTGGAAGGAATCCAGTTTCGGCAACAACAGCAACAGCAATGGTAGCAATAAGACAAGCGAAGAACTGTTGAGAAAAATTAGTATTATTAAATTAAATAGTGATATAACATATAACCAATGTCCTGTTTTACTAAAACTCGTCATAAATTCCCATAACAATACAACATATAACCAATGTCCTGTTTTACTAAAACTCGTCATAAATTCCCATAACAATACAATTTTAAAATAAAAATACGATAATAATAATTTTGATGGAATTGGTAGCCAGGGCCGTATTTAGGATCTGTAGACCCCTAGGCTGAACTTGTGATGCGGGCCCTACCGCAGGGAAACGAATGTTGCATTTTCTACTATCTGGCGACTATTCTCGTCATTTTTGGATTGTCAAAAATTATTATAGAATATGTTTTATAATACATGAAAAATATCGATAAATACTTGCAAATGTCCTTTTCATCATTCATTAAATGAACATTTCTTTTGTTATAATATTTTATAAATTGATATGCTAATGGTTATAATTAATTGACAGTTTAGAAATTCGTTGCTTGTGATCATTTTGTGGTCTATTCAAAATTAAAATTTTTAAAAAGGTTTTTTTTTAGTGGTGCGGGACCCTAGGCTGCAGCCTAAATTGCCTAATGGAAAATTCGGCCTTGTTGGTAGCTCTAGTGGTTCCGAAACAGAGAACAATTGGTTTCCTTAAATCAGTGCTTTCTTTTAAAGAGAAAAATCTGTTAAAAATTGTCAAATTTCAGTATGGTTTCCGCAACAAATGTGGACGAAATTCAAGTCTCGTTGAAGACAATTCTACTTCATCATGTCCAGCTTTCAAAAATTCTCCCATCACTTAGACTTTATGTTTTATTCATTTTGCAAAATCGATTAAAGAATTTCAAAATGGGCTCTGAATTATTTTATTGAAGAGAATTATACACTAGCGATGTTTTCAAAATTAATTATACATAATTAAATTGATTAAAAACGTTTTCTTTTTCAATCATTCATAATTACAAACAATTCTTTTTTATAGATTTATTAGTTTTCTTTAGTATAATGTCCGGATGTAATTAATTAAACACTTTAATCTTTTCCTTTTTCATTATATGGTAATTTGCTTGGAATTTGAATTTTTAGCCTAAATTACCTATTGGAAAATTGAATCCTTGCGTAATTTTCTACCAGAGTAAGAAAGGCGATATATGGAGAAAGTCCATTCTCATTATGTTAAAATCATATTTAAAATTAACAAATTTGTTTCAAAACAAATTCATGAAGTTAAATTGATTTTACTGGAAAAACCAAATCGCTTGAGATGAAAAACTACTTAAATATATACGTGAGAGCTCAAAATAATGATTCGACCAGTTAGTTGAATGACCTTTTTGTATGATAAATGATTACGTCGAGATTTTGACGACAGCGCTCTTGATTTTATGAGGGCCAAGTTTACTATCATTGTTCGATCAAATTGTTTTCGCTTCTGTTTCTGGGATTGGTCTCTTAAAAAAAAATGCAGACTTTCCCAGTAGATATGAGATTTGGTTTTTTGGGCATGTTACAAAAGATTTTTGTTTTCTTATGATAAATAGTCATAATTTTAAATAACCATAATTTTCTAAGAAAAGGGAAATCATGTGAAAATTCTGGATAGTCAAATAAAAAATAAAGAAATTTTGCTAATCTTACAAAAAATTTATTGAATTCTATTTTTTTTTGTCATTTTGCATTTAATCCCACCCATTCCAACCACCGCTACGAACGGTATTCCAGCCACTGGCAGGAACGGTATTCCAGCCACTGGCAGGAATGGTATTCCAGCCACTGGCAGGAACGGTATTCCAGCCACCGCTACGGACGGTATTCCAGCCACTTCTAGGAACGGTATTCCAGCCACCGCTATGGACGGTATTCCAGCCACTTCTAGGAACGGTATTCCAGCCACCGCTACGGACGGTATTCCAGCCACCGCTATGTCCGCCGTCGATTACTTTCACAACAGTAACATCGCCTCCATGATGTCCATGATCTCCGCCATGTAAGAATCCTGCATTGGCTACAGCGATGCAAGCGATTAAGCACAAGAAAATCTGAAACAAAAAGAACGGCAATGTTTTAAGAACACTTATTTTTTTAAAACTTCAATTTGACTCACTTTCATTTTGATATTATTGTTAAACGTTCAAACTTAGATTGATGCTAATTCGATTGATTCTTCGATTTTTATAGTTATTGCAACCGTCATCAAACTCAATGCATAATTTCCTGTTCCTTTGAAAATAAATATTTTTATTTTTTAACTTGAACTACTGATGTCCAATTTAAATAATTTCCTAGAAGTAGCTTTTTCAATGCCGTTTACCAAATTAAGTTAGATAGTTATTACGTATGTGATTATTATTTTGTGAAAAACTATTCAAAAACTATTTTCAAAATTTCAACGGAACTAGTTCTACGAGCAAATATCGAGCCGATGGACCATAAATTTATCTTTTTTCATATTTTCATAGAATTTATGATGCAAATAATAGAAGTAATAATTTGCGATTTTGTTTTATTACTTTTTTTGTTTATTTTTAACTTTTGATTCCTAATTTTCCATTTTCAAGAATATGTTAAACGTCAGAACATATTTCTTCGAATTCAAACAGATAATAAATATTAACAAAGTCTAATTTGTCAAAATTGTTTTGTATTATGGCAAATTACTATAAACATTATAAATTAATAATAACAGCTGTGAAAATATAAACAATAGAACAGTAGTTGGACAATTGTTCAATTATCCTCATAATTGTTTAAAAGTTCATTGACTTAAGTCAATTTTATGCTTTCAAATTTTCGAAAACAGCGAATTAGGCGAAACTTTTATTCATTTCTTTTCAAATAATTTTTTGGTGTCGACTTTTTAACTTGTATGAAATTACTAAGAAAATAGTCTTATTTAATGGTGACCCGCATTTTACACAGAGTACTTGTCAAAAAGTTTAAAAATTTAATTTTTATATGTCCTGCAGTTTATAATGAGCCGTCTATTTTAAAAGTAGCCTAAGTCCATTTATGTTAAAATTGAGATATTTAAGGGTTTGCGTTTTAATGAATTTAAAAATATTGATAAGTAATAAAATGGTAGTAATGTTTTTTTATTTCTAAGAATATATAATTTATCAACCCAATTAGTATTATTAACATTATTTATAAATAATTACGTTTTTTATGGGTATAAATGGACTTAGGCCACTTTCAAAATTTATGAAATAACTTTTCTAATTCTTAAGAACGCGGAAAAAATAATTGTCCATTGGAATAAAAATAAATATATACAATTTTATGTTATAAAATTGAGAAATGTCCAACTTTTATCCACTATTAATGAAATGTTAGATTAAAATAAATAATACTTTGCAATTAAGAAGTCATTCTTCTCCAATTTGAGTATGTGGGAAAGATTGGTGGTATATAGTGTAATAAATTCATTAAATTGTTCTATTTTAGCGTTGGCATTGGTTTTGTTTTTTTGTACATTGATATATATCTATATTATAATATTATGAAAGTTTATTGGTTTCCTTTCTTGGTCTCCCCCGATGCGGTAGAAAATCCAGAATAATGAATCCTCATTCACTGATGTTTTATGGAACGTTTTATATGGTTCAGTTCTCAAAAATTGCATCCAACATATTTTGAACCAATTTGCCATTTCCCTGTTAGTATTTTTTAACCTTCTAACCTTCTCGAGAGGCTTAGTCGAAATTAAATCCTCTTTCTCGTTTGAACTTACTTTTTGGACAATTTTTTATGACTTCGTAATATTTTTGAGGGGCAAACAATAAATTATTTCCTCTTAACGCCATTTCTACAACTCCGAAGCCTCTATCATTCGGTAGAAATAAGACTTAGGGCACTTTGAAAATAAAAATTTTCATCATTCTATTAACCAGCTAATTTTTTTTTTTACAAAATCTTAGTGATTTTAAATAAATTAGTTACAATTTTCTTCAAGATCAAAAAATCACGTAGAAATCTAGATATTAAATTAGCTACCTTTCAAACTAAACGGCTCATATAAGACCCATATAATGTATGGTTGGCAAGTTTGCATTTGAATAAACTCTGAATGAGGCATTTTATGATATATATCAATTTATCTGTGTTATGAATTTTTCGAATAATGCTAAAATAAAAACGCAACAACGTCGTGCCGATAAATGTTAAATTAGGATATAACTTGATAATAAAATAAATTTTTTTTACAAAATCAAAATCGTATTTATTCAGAATTTCGGGACATTTACATTGCAGATAGTTTTATCAAATATGGATTCTATTATCTAGTTATTTAATATGCGCCACTGCCATGAACAACACGGATAGTCTTAACATGACCACCATTATATCCACCGTTGTATCCACCTGAATATCCAGATCCATAACCGGCTCCTTGTCCATATCCAGAATCTCCATGAACGACACGGATGGTTTTAACATTACTACCACCATTGTAGCCAGCATCGTATTGACCGCCGTAACCTCCAGCTTGTCCACCATATCCACCTTCACCATGGACAACACGAATAGTTTTTACATTACCGCCATTGTAACCGCCTTCGTAACCATGTCCACCGGAACTGTACGAGCTAGCTCCAGATCCACCAGCACCGAATAATTCTGGAAGGAATCCAGCTTCGGCAACAGCAACAACAGCAATGGTAGCAATAAGACAAGCGAAGAACTGTTGAGAAAAATTAATATTTTAATCAAAATTGAACGAGAAATTGAATCCTTGAAGTGTTTTCTTACTTTCATGTTTACGTTTCTGAGTTGATTTCTCGGATGAAGATGTTCCAGATTTGATGGTCTTTATATACCAAAAATTTCTTTCTGAATTTTATGATAACAAAAAGTTCTTAGCTTATCAAAAAGAAGAAGAAAAATCTCATTCCGATCTTGTTGGAAACGTCTGATTGGTTCCAATAACAATTAATTTTTTTTTCTTTGATTTCGATCTGTTTTTTTTTTTGCAGCACAGATTTATGCTAAACAGCCGAATTTTGTATTCAGTTGACTTAAAACTAGATTATTTTTATGAACGTGAATAAAAGTATTCAATATTCTTGGAAACTTAATGAATTCAGATATAATTAATCACTTATTTTTCTGATCTCTGACTTTTCAAATTACATATATCCAACCACAGCTACTAATTTGAGTTTTTTATATTCTTATGGATCCTCAAAAACTAGTATATCGTCAGAAATTGGTGTTAATTTCGGCCAATGCGTTTCGTTTTGATTTATAGTATTATTTGAAAACATCGTTTTTTATAATCACGATTTATATTAATTTGCATTTTTTTCAAAGCCAATACAATTATTTCTGTTGTTGCTGTTCTAAATTGATATGTTAGGCCCGTTTTATTTGGCACTTGCTCTGGGGTAGAGCAAACTTCTTCATTGAAAACAAAAACAATGAAAGAGCAAATCCTACACTACTTTCATATCAGATGTAACTGTTACCCCCGAAATTTGTTCACTTTTCTCTCGTACAGAGTGTGTTAGTTACAAAATTTTTCTGCAAAGCTAAACCTATCATGTTGGTAGTATTGTTTAGAATCTGTTATTTATTTATGTGTCAGTTAAATTTTATTCTTAAAAAAAAATGCTCTTCCTTATTTTCATTTTTCATAAAGTAGTCTTTATTATTATTTTTGCGAAAATATTGTATTATTTGTTTTGTACTTGTATATCATTTCATTACAATGTGGCTACTAAGCAGTGCTACCAACATTTGCATTGAAACTTGCTCCTACTCCTGCTCGTTTTATCTACAAATTACCCTGCTCCAGGGTAGTATACGGCAAATAAAACGCAGCAAATAGATAAATTAAAATCTTGTGAGAATGGAATGTATAAAATTGATTACTCTGCAAAATTTTCATGTATAGAACATTTACTTGACTGACCTTGAAGCTACAATGTATCCGGGAGACAAACCCAAAAATGCAGTGACCATTTTGGTCGAAAGAATTCTTGTTTTAGTTTCTGTTTAAATTTTAAAGTTTTTTTTCGATTCTTATTTGGTTTACTTTTGGTTAATTTTTTATTAAATCATTTTTATTAATTTATTCCATGGGGAAATAAGAACATGTTACAAAAGATTTTTGTTTGCTTATGATAAATAGTCATAACTTTTAATCACTGTAATTTTTTAAGCAAAGGGTAATTATGTGAAAATTCGGGTAATTCAAATAAAAAATAATGAAATTTTGCTCTTCTTACAAAAAATTTATTGAATTTTATTTATTTTCGGCATTTTACATTTACCACCCATTCCAGCCACCGCCGTGACCGCCGTGACCACCACCATATCCTCCTCCATACCCTCCTCCATACCCTCCTCCATACCCGCCTCCATAACTACCACCATGTCCTCCGCCATGTCCCCCGCCAATTACTCTCAAAACAGTAACACCTCCGCCATGTCCACCACCGTGACCGCCTCCATAATGGCCACCACCGTAGCCGCCGCCGCCTCCATAATGTCCACCACTGTACCCATGTCCACCACCTCCATGACCACCTCCGCCAAATAAGAATCCTGCATTAGCTACAGCGATGCAAGCGATTAAGCACAAGAAAATCTGAAACAAAGTGAACGACAATGTCTTAAGAACACTTATTTTTTTAAAACCTCAATTTGACTCACTTTCATTTTGATATTATTGTTAAACGTTCAAACTTAGATTGATGCTAATTCGATGGATTCTTCGATTTTTATAGTTATTGCAACCGTCATCAAACTGAATGCAGTATTTCCTGTTCCTTTGAAGATGATTGTTTCGTCAATAGTTCAAGTTAAATAATTTACCAGAATTAGCTTTTTCCAATGCCGTTTAGCAAGTTAAGTTAGTTATATGATTAATACTTTGTTGTCTATTAAAAATATGTAAAAAACTAGTCAAAAAACTATTTTCAAAATTTCAACGAAACTAGTTCTATGATCAAATATCGAGCAGTTGGACCATAAATTTATCTTCTTGTTTATATTTTCATAGAATCTATTAAAATAACAACAATAACAGAAGTTGTAATTTGCGAGTTTGTTTTGTTAGTTTTTGTGTTTATTTTTAACTTTTGATTCCTAACTTTCCATTTTCAAGAATATGTTAAATGTCAGAACATATTTCTTCGAATTCAAACAGATAATAAATATTAACAATGTCTAATTTGTCAAAATTGTTTTAATTGTATTAAATTACTATAAACATTATAAATTGAATAACAGCTGTGAAAATAGAAACAATAGTGGAATAGTAGATCCATCAATTATTTGAATAGTTGTTTGAAAGTTCATTGACTTAAGTCAATTTTATGCTTTCAAATTTCCGAAAACAGTAAATTAGGCGAAACTTTTATTCATTTCTATTCAAATAATTTTTCGGAGTCGACTTTCTAACTTATATGAAATTGCTAAGAAAATAGTCTCATTTGCATTTTGCACAGAGTTCTTGTCAAAAAGTTAAAAAATTTAATCTTCACATGTTCTCCAGTTTATATATAAAACCCATATGTAATGTATGGTTGGGAAGTTTGCATTTGAATAAAATCTAAATGAAGCATTTGTGTGATGAATTTTTGGAATAATGATAAAAACGCTTGGCTAATAAAGAGCAACGGGCGGATAAATGTTAAATTATCATATAACTTGATAATAAAATAAACTTTTTTTACAAAATTAAAATCGTATTTATTCAGAATTTCGGGACATTTACATTGCAGAGTGTTTTATCAAATAAGGATTCTATTATCTAAATGTTTAATATGCGCCACTGCCATGGACAACACGGATAGTCTTAACATGACCACCATTATATCCATCGTTGTATCCACCTGAATATCCAGATCCATAACCGGCACCTTGTCCATATCCAGAATCTCCATGAACGACACGGATGGTTTTAACATTACTACCACCATTGTAGCCAGCATCGTATTGACCTCCGTAACCTCCAGCTTGTCCACCATATCCACCTTCACCATGGACAACACGAATAGTTTTTACATTACCGCCATTGTAACCGCCTTCGTAACCATGTCCACCGGAACTGTATGAGCTAGCTCCAGATCCACCAGCACCGAATAATTCTGGAAGGAATCCAGCTTCGGCAACAGCAACAACAGCAATGGTAGCAATAAGACAAGCGAAGAACTGTTGAGAAAAATTAATATTTTATTTGAAATTGAACCAGAAATTGAATCCTTAAAGTGTTTTCTTACTTTCATGTTTACGTTTCTGAGTTGATTTCTCGGATGAAGATGTTCCAGATTTGATGGTCTTTATATACCAAAAATTTCTTTCAGAATTTTATGATAACAAATAGTTCTTAGCTTATCAAAAAAAAAAAAGAAATCTAATTCCGATCTTGTTGGTTTCTGATTGGTTCCGATAACAATTAATTTTTTTTTCCTTTGATTTCGATCTGTTTTTTTTTTTTTTGCAGCACAGATTTATGCTAAACAGCCGAATTTTTTATTCAGTTGACTTAAAACTAGATTATTTTTATGAATGTGAATAAAAGTTTTAAATATTCTTGGAAACTTAATGAATTCAGATATAATTAATCACTTTTTTTTGGTCTTTTCAAATTATATCCAACCTCAGTTACGAATTTGAGGTTTGTAGATTCTTATGGATCCCCAAAAACTAGTATATCCCCAGAAATTGGTGCTAATTTCGCCAATGCGTTTCGTTTTGATTTATTTTTTGAAAACATCGTTTTTTATAATCGCGATTTATATTAATTTGCATTTTTTTCAAAGTCGATATAATTATTTCTGCTGTTGCTGTTCTAAATTGATATGTTATATAAATTAAAATCTTATACGAATGAAAAGTATAGAATTGATTACTTTGCAACTTTGCGCCCTAAACTTTTCATATATGGAACATTTACTTGACTGACCTTGAAGCCAAAATATATCCGGGAGACAAACCCAATAATACAATGACCATTTTTGTCCAAAGAATTCTTAATTCTTAATTAATTCATTTTTACTAATTTATTCTATGGAAAACAATAAAGGAGCATTGAAATCTCCTACGTTTGTAATGTCGTAACTAAGCAGTAATAGCTAGACGAGACACCATAAACATGTATAGCGTTTATATAATCTACTTGAAGTCGACTTCAATCCAAAAATCGTTCATGTAAACCCAGATCGACATGAATCCGATCAGAATAATTTTTCTGATCTACTTGAAATTTGCATGTAAACCTACATCAACTTCAATTCGACTTGAACATTTAAAATGGAGTATAGTATAGTATTAACAGAGGCAAAACCTAAATTAGAAAATACAAATTTATTTGCAAGCGTCTGATTTGAAGTCGATTTCAAGTCAATCTTTTAATCTGGTAAAGCTAAAAAACCCGGTTTAAATTTCAAGTCGATCTCAAGTCAATTTTGAAGTCGCCATGTAAACGCCATAATTCTCCAATATTTTACCTCATTCTGTCGCTAATTTGCATAAAATCAAGCACGTATGCAAACCATTCAATTTTTTAAAACGAAATATTTAATTTCATTAAAAATTATAATAGATGAGTGTAAAAAGGATAATGTAGAAAAACTATGATTTTGACGAAAAATAATCAATTCTAGTTTGGAATTTCCAATCAGAATTTTATCAGCTTTTCCTGCCAAAACTTTCATATTGTGTACTAAATAAACTTCATTGCAATCACACAAGCGTTGTAGAGTAAGCAAACAGAGAATTTTTCCTTTACAAATGTCACAGAAATATATTTCGCTAATAGTTTTGTAAAGAAAGATTGTAAGTACATGCATTTACATTTGATTACACAGAGTCTTTTTTTACAAATACTAATAACGAAATATATTGCTTGCAGTTCGAAAATACATGCCAAAGTAGAACTCAAGTTAATATATTCTATTTCACCCCTAGTATGCTTTTTGTTTGGACATAGGAATATTTAATACTTGCAAATTTAGTCGATTCTTCTTTTTAGCTGAAATTGGTTAAGTGTAACATAGTTCAATTTATTGTCCCAACTAAAGTTAGAAATTTAGAGGCTAAGAAAATCCACTAATTAGAGCAAAGCAGGAACAATTTCACTGATTTAAGCGCATGGAAACAAATCATGGGTCTATAAACCAAATTTAATTTTTCTTTCCGATGTTTGTTTATTAAAATATAATATAATATAATATTGTATTTATTCATAGCTATACATTCTTTATACAAGTGTAATATGCACTATGCATGTATCAAAATCGAAAAAAAATTAACATCATGGAGCATATATGCGTTAAATTGAATCCAATTAATTTCCTGGTAAGATTATACTTTTATTGGAAATGTTCTTCACATCAATTTTAACTCAAACTGCTTCATAAGGCAGGAATCTTATTGACAAGTTAACAGATGAAAAGACAATACGTATTGTATGGGTTTTTCTAGGGCTTACAAATTTTAGAACTACTTGCAACTTAAATAATATAAAAATAGAAAATTGATTTTAAAGTTTCATTTATCATTTATTCAAAGTTTCAGGATATTATACATTGTGGTGCATTTCGTCAGCAAATTGGTTTTAATTTAGTATCCACCATTACCATGGACAACACGGATAGTTTTAACATGACCTCCATTGTATCCACCTGAATATCCAGATCCATAACCGGCATCTTGTCCGTATCCAGAATTTCCATGAACGACACGGATGGTTTTAACATTACCACCATTATATCCAGAATCGTATTGACCTCCGAAACCTCCGGCACCTCCAGCACTTCCACCATATCCACCACCTTCACCATGGACAACACGAATAGTTTTTACGCTACCGCCATTGTAACCGCCTTCGTAACCATGTCCGCCGGAACTGTATGAGCTAGCTCCAGATCCACCAGCACCGAATAATTCTGGAAGGAATCCAGCTTCGGCAACAGCAGCAACAGCAATGGCAGCAATAAGACAAGCGAAGAACTGTTGAGAAAAATTAATATTTTATTTAAAATTGAACCAGAAATTGAATCCTTAACGTGTTTTCTTACTTTCATGTTTACGTTTCTGAGTTAATTTCTCGGATGAAGATGTTCTCGATTTGATGATCTTTATATACCAAAAGTTCCTTTGGTTTAATATGATAAGCACTTTAGAATACTTTCTTGACAAAAAAAATTTAAGAACGTTTCATGAAGCCATGATTGGCTCTGACCACAATTAATTTTTTTTTTGCTTTGGAAATTAATTAGTTTTTAATTTTGCAGCGGACATTTATGCTAATATTTTTTTTTTTGTTATCCAATTCAAAACTAGATTATTTTCATAAATCCGAAAACAAACTTTAACATTCTTGCCAATTATTGTAGAATCAACTGTAATTAATCACTTTCTTTGTATTTTGTCTTGGATTTTGGAATTGTGGAATTCAAAGCTTTGCCGATTTATTCGGATGTTCAAAAACCTGTCTACGGTATTTATGAATTTTCTAATAGTTTCACTTTTTCTTTTAATTATTTCTAAAAAGAATATATATATATATAAATATGTTAGAAAATATATTTGGTATATACTTAAAAATGTCAATAACGTAGATAAAATTTTGACTCAAAAGGTCTGTTTTATTTGCGACTTGCTCTGGGGTAGAGCAAATTTTTACATTGAAAACAAAAACAACAAAAGTGCAAATCCTACACTACTTTCAGACCAGGGGTAGCTCTCACACCGAAATTAGTTCAGTTTTCTACCATAAAAAGTGTATTAGCTAAAAATTTTGCTAAGCAACGCTACAAACATTTGAATTAAAGGGTTTTTCTACTCCTGCTGGTTTTATTCGCCACTTACCCTGCTCCGGTGTAGGGCATGGCAAATAAAACAAACCTAAATTGTGAAAATTAACTTGAATTGGTGCAAACTATTGCAGTATATGCACTGCTAATGAATATATTGGAAGAATGCTTTCTTTCTATGTATATATTATCTAATTAAAGGAATCAATGTTCTAAGATTCATTAGAATCAGTAATAAAGTTTCCAAGAGAGATTCAATTCTCAGATCTCATAAATCGCCAGATCCCTTTTTAGATCAGTACCAACATTATTATACTATATATATACTATATATCGTATTTGTAACAGATGTCGTAAATAGTACTTCTTGCATGTAAGGTAAAGTAGCAACACATTTAATTTGAAGTACTGCTAACAAGAGTTAGTTTGTCTATCACATTTGATAGAACTGTAAACGTCAACTTTTTATGGCAGTGAAAATTGACAATTTTGTGCCATGACTTTTTTGTTTCAGTTATAAAAAAAGGGTTATTGCAAGTGCTCGTTTGCCTATAGCGCAATTACTTTATATGAACCAACATAAACATGAAGAGAATGCTTCGACGCTCCAAATGAACAAACAGACACAGCCTAGAAAACGAACAAACGAACAAACGAACGGACGTTTTCTAAAAGCATGCTTGTTAAACTCAGATGTCCTTAAAACGGGTAGATCCATTAAAATTTATTGGGTGCAAATTTTTACCATCGTAAGGCTTTATTCGAATTCTATTGGAAGAAAACAAAATAATTCATGAATTCCATTTTACAAGGATAAGGATAAGGATAAGGATAAGGATTCACAATAGGAGTTTCTTATAAAAGTCAATCTATTGCTTACTGTCAAATGCAAATATAACTTAAGTACAGTTTAAGGATTTAGAATCTAGAATTGAAATTGGGGTTAAGCTCTCATCTTGAAATTGGGCATTTGTATGGTAACTACATGTTAAATACATATTGCCTTTTTATAATATTTGCATATGATGGATCTGGTATGGTCTGTACTATGATTTTTTGTAAGCAAAGAATCTATAATATCTTGTTCTAATGTAGTGACTTAATTGGTTCCTCAACTTATATGCTAAACAAGAAAGTGAATGCTTTTAGCCTAATATGAATATTGGGTAAGTTTACAGTTTTTTGTTCCAACCTTTTCTCAGTTTGGTAACGAAGTTCTGGAACAAATTTTTATAGAACGAAAATGTTCGTAGTAGAAGATTTACAAATATAAAATATACAAAACACTCTTTTTTTAGTTTTTATGTACATATTTTTTTTATTAATTTTTTTAATAACTACAAAATATTAACAAGAAATCGTTTCAGCGGTGTTGTTGCATTGGGGTCAGTGAAATTTGATTATATTTAATAAGATCCATGATGACCACCTTCTGAGATAATTTTGATGGTTTTAACATGTCCTCCATGGCTGGAACCATGACCTTCAGCACCGTATCCACCACCATAGCTGCCACCATAACTTCCACCATGGCTGTAGCTATCGTGTCCTCCGAATCCAGCACCACCTTCATGTCCTCCACCATGAATGACACGGATTGTTTTAACATGACCGCCTTCGTATCCACCACCACTGTGTCCACCAGCACCGAATCCACCAGCACTGTATCCACCAGCACTATATCCACCACCGTAACCTCCTTCTTGATGTCCACCAGCTCCACCGGCACCATGAATTACTCGGATGGTATGAACATTTCCACCATGAGCACCACCATGACCACCTTGACTGTAGCCTGATTCATAACCGCCGGAATATCCACCAGCTGAACCGCCAGCATGACCATGTCCACCTTCAGCTCCTAAGAGCCCAAGGAAACCGGCGTTGGCAACAGCGGCCATAGCGAGAGTAGCAATAAGACAAACGAATACCTTGAATAAAAAGAAAATTAATTTTTATTAAATTGTTTTCTTTCAAAATTAGTCCTTTTCTTGAGTTTCCATCATTTCGAGTAGAAACTTACCTTCATGTTTCTATTTCTGAGTGGAATGCTCGGATGATGTTTAACTCTGGATTTGTTCAGGTTTATATACAAAAATTTTTTCATTCAAAAAGAATATATTAATTTAATTTTATTTAATTTAAACATGATAAGAATTCTTATGTTAAAAAAAAAAGAAGATTCTTAATGATTTCATTAACAGTTTCTAAGCAGAATATTTAATATTTTCGGTCTTATGCTAAATAGAGGGATTTGTATTAATTAATTTTTTTTGTTATTTGTTTTTTGAATTTTTGCAACGGAATTTATCATATTATTTAAATAAGAATAAAATTTAGGATGATCTGAAAATTAAAAAAAAATTGTAAAGGGAAAGTGTTTTAGAATGTTTTTCTAGAAAGAAGAAAAACATGATAAAGGCCATGGGATCATCATAAACCAGCTTCTTAAATTATTATAATTTAATTTTTTGTATGTTTTTAATTTTGCCGGTGAATTAATTCGTGAATTATTTAAAATAGAAACGTGTTTGATTTTTAATTAAAACAAAAGACACCAATCAAAAATGATTTAATTACGATAAAGAAATGCGTTCAATCAAAAATTTTTATTATTTTTAAATTTAAAAATTTTGAGATTTTTAATAAAAAAAAACAACATTTTTGTTTTCTATTTAAGATATTTTATTTTATTTAAATATTTACGCACATTTCACAAAATTATTTTGTAATATTACTATTAATATTACTATTAATAGTATTAAGTTTATTTTTATGATTTCCATAAAAAATTACGTCACTTTAATATTATTAATAAAAAATTTGAATATTTTAACCGACTTAAAAAAAAACCAGAAGCATCAAAACGCGGTTTTCTTAATTATTTTATTTAGAAACTGGATTTTTTGATATAAAAAGTGCATTCATTAGGAATTAGCGCGTTTTAATTCGATTTAGTTTTTAACATTTAAGAAAATTAAAAAAGAAAAAAAACTTCCAATAAAATTATATAAAATATGATCGGTTTTTCTCATTTATTTGTATTTATTTAAATAAATTAAATTTAATAATCAAATTAAAAAAAAAGGATTATCGCTAATAATTTGGTTACTTTGTATTAATTGAAATTATTTTTAAGTTATTAATATTATGAATTATGAATAAAATGATTACTTTTTTGTTTAAAATAAAAATTAAAAATAATTTCAAATTGCACCACTTTCAACGACGATTTGCAAAATAATAATAAAATTTGAAAAGAATTTTTTTTTTTGGCAAAAACCTTCTGAATTAGCAACAAAAATAAAAGTATTTTATTTTTCTAGAAATAAATTTATGCATAGAGTGGGGTTTGTGATTGATTTATAATTCGATATTCCCTATAAATCATATGTCACCAGGTTTTGTGAATTTTTTTCCTCTTTTTTTTTTGCTAATTTTAAAAAGATAAATTAGCTATTAATTAGTGACAAACAAATGGTTAGAAAATGGTTTATAGAGAGAAGACAAAAATCTGACCATGGATACTGTGTGTGAACTTGAAATATTCTCAACCAAATCTAAGATAAAAGACAGGATTTAAATGAAGCTAGTAACTAAAAGTTGAAGTTAAAAAAAAATAAGAAGCACAAAAAAAAGTCAACATTATTTATTATCAAAATGAATGAAAAAAAATTAAATAATATATCAGTTTTTTTTTTATTAAAAGTTTATATAAATGAGTAAAATCTTTGATGCAAACTTGTATTCTTAAATCTCGATGTTGTATAATGAAAGCGGCTTGTCTTCTTTT
Organism: Xylophagus ater; assembly: GCA_963422695.1. Classification (NCBI taxonomy): domain Eukaryota; kingdom Metazoa; phylum Arthropoda; class Insecta; order Diptera; family Xylophagidae; genus Xylophagus; species Xylophagus ater. The sequence goes on from OY730478.1 coordinate 10,595,938, forward strand.
TGTCTTCAAACAGTCTAGACTCTGAAGCGTAGACGTGAAGACGACAAATTCTTTTAAGAAAGCAAATTATCGATTGCCAAGCACGTCATATCCGCTAGAAGTATACGGGAAATAGCTTTAAAACACTTTTCCAATTTCCAAGAAAGCTTGGCTAAAGTATATAATTTTCAAATGCCGTTTAAAATTTCCCAACAATTTTCTTAAAATTAAGTTTAAGAAAACATTTCACATGTTATTTTAATCGACCTTTCTTGCAAACAATTATATTATGCTGTAAGATTTTGTAAAAAATCCCAATTTCTCATTGTAAGATGAAGCCTAGTTTAGAGTTGTAGGCGTATAGGTGTTTTAGTTTAGTTTAGGTTTTGAATAAATAATTAATACAAATAATTGGCATAGAAAATTGAAAGGTTATAGAATAATTGTCATATTTCGAATAACAGTTGTAATGTTTGAATAGCGTTTAGAAAATGCAAATCGAACAGATTAATAAATACAGTGTTGAATGATCAAGTTGGTTGAGACCTCGTTTCTAGAAGCTGATGAGGCTTTGGTTCAAATCCAGGGCTCGGTTCTTCATAATTTATTTTTCTTTGCCTACAGAGCTTAAGTAAAACTTAAGCTCCTTATGTTGACAATTTAAGTTTAACTCAATTTGGCAGCTAAAATATTGTGTAATGTTTGTATTAATTTCGTATTTATTTTAATTTGAAAAAGTTGTTCTATAATCATTCTAAAAGTTAGATACTAATATATATTATTATTTTTATGTTATAAATAAGATTTTTATAATTTTTTTTATAATTTTTTGGTTCCAGGACGTTATTTTAAAGTCAATTTTTGCCGAAAAGGCGAACAGTTTTTGGTTTAATATTTTCAAATGCGGATTTACCTTACGCATAAAATTCACAATACTTGTCAAAATTTTACTGCAACAAAAACTTAAATAGAGCTTAAGAACTTTTCCTATATTAGGCTTATGCTCTCACTTTGAAACTGGGTATAAGAGTTGATCGATTTGAAGGTTTGTGTTGTGCATGTACATCCTGTATGATAAGTACTGCACATCGCATATTGTTTTATTTCTGAAACTTTTACCCCTCAATCCGATCATGTATTCTTAAATTGTCGGAAATAAATAAATAAATAAATAACTAATAAACTAATATTTTTATTATTAATTTTTATGTTCAAATATGATTCGACAAAAATCTTTAAAAACGCCCTGAAAAATTTATAATATTATGAAATCTTTAAAATTTTATTTTTGTTTTCAATTTAAATTTAAAGTTTGTTGTATATAAAACGAATTTCCCATTTGCATAAATTTGAGCTTTCTTACACATTAAGTATAGACTAGTATTCCTGGAGGTCGAAGCCTAATGCGCATTCTGGCATTCAGTGTTGTTTTTGGAGGTAAAAGAATGCATCAAACGAGTTTTTATGTGAAAGAAAGAGAAATAATTACAAGATAAACAGAAATTTTTATGTACCACGTTTTTAGATTTTCTGCTGAATCATATAAACTTGACAATTCTATGTATTAATAAATCCTAAATTTTTTTTGATGAACTATCCCATCAACTTGAAAGAAAATGATCAAATGCATAATAAAGAGGGCAATTCAAAGAAATTTTCAAACATTGCTGGAGGATATTGAGGCATTCTTTCCAGTTCCTTCACGGTACAGTCTTGCATTTTGTGCACAATGCAGGCCCAGCACAAAATCAATGGTAGCTATTCGTCTCTCAATCGTTCCATAGTTGCGGAGCGCAGGGAACTGAACTGATTTTGGCTGAATCAGTTGAACGTTGGGAACAGATGAGATGTCGGTGTCATACATTTGATCGCGGCGGAAAAGTGGCCAGACAATTTCTATAATATTGGCTATAGCACTATTGACAAGGCCTTGCTCGACATTGATATTAGGTCAAACTAGAAAGACGCCTTGCAATGAAGAAGCCATGAAGGAAATTTAAAGAATGGTGGTAAAATCTTTTATATGTAGGGATATTAATACATAATAGGAATCAGTTGAATGCACAGTCGTTGGGAATATTTATTATTAGTTTATGCTTTAGGCCTTGTAATTGGCAACGGAATTCTACAGTTGGTTTTGAATTTAGCAAATAATATATTTGTGTATAAGAAAGTTCAGAGGTTTAGTATATTACAAATTCAACAAAATTCATATACGAAATTTATACGGAAAATTAACACACAAATATTTAATGATGTTTGTTTACATTTTTTAGCATATATTAAACAAAAAAAACTAAAGTATAATTAAGTAAACAATTATTTCGAATTTAATTTGATTAATCATTGTGAAAATTATGAACAATCGAAATTAACCAAAATAAAGAAATTTTCTTCACTAATAAAATTTTCCATTTGTTTTTAATTAATTAAATTTAAAAATATGTTAAATACTTTGCGACAAAAAATTCACGAAGAACGAAATTCATTCCAAAAATTTCACTTTTTATGTAAAAAAAAAAAACCACATAAAAAGCAAAAATATAAAAAATTTAATATCATAATTTCTTCTTTAAAAAAAGAAAATAATATTCAACTTAAAGTTACATCAAGGGCGTCTAATTTAAGACTTTTCCCAAAACAAATCCTAAATTAACTTAATTTTGTGTGACATTCAAAGCACGTAACATGAAATTATTATCGAGGTGTTGATTTGGAAGAAAGACTTTCGCTCTCAGCGTGTTTTATCAATCACCAAGATTCTGGACGCATCTCGCGAAAATCGCCGTTATAAATTTCTATTCGTGCGTGATTTTTTTATTTTTCCTAAAAACCATGAACGAAAATTCAAAAGTAACATAAATATTCAACCATTTATGCTCAAATAGCAGCCCAGTGTTAATGAAACTTATTTCACAGGGGAACCTTTATAAATGTAATCAATAGACACAGCATCTCTTGAAAATTACTTTAAAGTTGGTTCGTTTTAACGCAACTGGAAGTCAGCATAATTAGTTGAGTGTCATTATCATATTTAAACCAGTAGGCTATAGGTTCGGCATCAGTAATGTATCCAACGAGATAATAACGTGCAATTTACGTTCTCTTCTCACCGTATCAAAGATGAATTACATAAGGGCCCCATCGTTTTTGTATATTAAAGTAAATTTTTTTAGGTAAAACTTCCGCACACGACCTTTAAATAGAGAATATTTTTATCTTATTTTTTATTTTCATTGTTAATTTTTTATGCTTTTTAATGTTTTATAAAGAAAAACAAATCATCAAAGTTCAAATTGAAAGAGAAAAAAAAAGTGGGAAGTTTGATGTAATTTCAAAAATGACGAAAGTTTCTGCAGCATAAATTTCTATTTTCTTTCAAAACGGAAATATTATTAAAACAATTTTTTTTTTTTTTGATGATCATCACTACTTGAATCTTCAAGACTTCAAAAATTCATAACTTTTACTATGATTTTTGATTTTCAAATAAAAGAATGTTAATTCAGAAAGTTTTCTTCTCAGCTAATTTTCATTTCATCTTCTTCTCAGTGCGTTTTTGTCAGATTACAATGTTTTTCGATGTAAAACAACTTGGACAGATTGAAAATGCCACTTTTATAAGATTGGGATTAATGAGTTGATGCTGTGAACTTCGGTAAGATGGCATTTAGTTTGTAATTAATTGAACAGTAGGAGGCTCAAAGTTTAAATTATAATCGTTGTGCAAAATTTTGAAACAAACGTTCATACAAGTATTACTAAAAAATCATGGAATCTGTAAAAAAAAAAAAGTTTTTTGATTGACTATCATTATTGTTGATTAGAAAATCAGAATTAAATTTGCTTGATAGTTTTTTGGAAACCATTAAAGTTATTTCATGGTTAGTTAATAATTTTTCCAAAACCGAATTCAGTATATCCTCTTTTAAATGTTTTCAGATAGGAAAAAGAACAACCTCTGAACTATGTAGAGCCTGTAATTTCAGATCTTTAGAATGAGTTCTAGTATCTTATTTGTATCCCTTTTTTAGATATCATTTTCTTGTCTTTTGTTTTTAAATATGTTCATTATTTCCAAAAAATTAATGATTTTCAAACGCTTTGGTTTTCAATTAGTATTTAAATTACTTTAAATTCATATAATAGATGATAGTAAGATGGTACTTGGATAAAATGAAAATTTTTATTAGCTGGAATATTTGTAATACGATGATAATATTTTCATCGGTTGAATGTATCCAACTCAGGCATAGAATAATTAAATCAAAAATTGTTGTTCAATCGAATTATTGCTATAATTATGGCAACATGGAATTTTGAAATTTTAGATTCGAAATAAAACTTCTTCAAAACTTTACATTAAACTGGGCTAACTAGCTCTTACAAACGATATTGACCGAATCTTACCATGCCACTATGTAACTAATTTAGATTCTCCTCCATCATTGTCAGTGCAGTCTGCCTCTATCTTTTTAGAGACAGAATGTACCTGTTATCTTGACTATATGTATATGATGGGCTTTTACTAAAATCTCCTATAAATTGCAATATGCAAGTAAGTAGGCCTATTTCCCCTCAATTTATAGCATATTGGATTTTTGAAGTTTACTCATGAAAGTTAATCATGATTTATTATAATAAAAGTGTAACAATCTGTCTGTAGCCATATTTTATGATCCTTATACAGGTCATAGAGTTTTGTTACATAGCCGGATGTTTTATATTACATGTACTTTATTAAGAGTACCTACTTGTTTCTGAATTTTGTTGTTATCGTGGCATTATAAAACCCTGTCGTAAAACTCAAAAGAAAGTTACGCTTTAGTCTAGATACTTGTATAATATGATCTACATAGTTAGATTTTAAAATTTTGAAAGATAAGTTGTAAATCTAAAATATCAGTAAATCCTGGAAAGTAAAATAAAGAATCAAGTTTAAATTGTATAATTAATATCTAGACAGGAAAATGTCATGAAAACGTATGGAATCGCCAATTGTGTTTTAAGAATAATGCGAGCAAAGCCCCGGATACAAATATAATTTATATTTAATTTAGAAATTGATCTTATGGTACGTGTCTTACAACAGATCGATGGAAAAACTTTAATAATTAAGCGTTAAAAATGTTGATTCTTTTGGATTCGTGTCATGTCCGAAATGAATTTTGATTACAAATTTTCTTGTATATTAATGTCTGACGATTTATGACCTCAGATAAAAACTATTCATAAAATTATACGAGAAAATCTGGTTTTTGTAGAGTCAATGAATTGGCTACAGCGTTTCCGAAATGCATTTGGTAAGATCTTGCAATTGCGTCTTCGAAATATGGTAGAGACGGGTAATGAACGGTTGGTAAAATATTAACTAATAACCTTCTTATTCTTCTATTACAAAATTTGTAATCGAAAGTGAATATTAAAAATAAAAATAAAAATAACACGCTTCGAAAAGGTAAGAAACAAAAAAATGACAATTTAATTATTGTGCCTTACGGCGTCTTCTTTTAATTTTTAATATCATATTTAATTGATATCGTTTTTAATTTAGAAAGTATATTAGATCGAATTTTTGTGGTTAGAATGTTGAAAATATAATAATTGTTTTTTAATAAAATATGTTTCTTAAACAAATCGGATTAAGATTATTGCTTCTTTTTCTTGAAATTTCTTAATTCCATAGAAATTCGAATGGATTGTCTGCTTTACTGTTTTCCCTCTTGCAGAAGAATCACAGGGCCTTGTTAATTTCTATTCTCAAGAAAGTCCTCAAATTATTAAATTTTGATTTCTATTGTATTAATTTCGAGGTTAAAACTGAACAAGTAGAAAACTTTTTAAAACAATGAAATAAGAACTTGAAAACGGAAATTTATTCGCACACTTAATTGGTACAAATTAATTTTTTATGAAAGTACAAAAAAAATTACACAAGAAAAGCACAGATTTTGTTAATTCATCAGAAAATATATATTATTCAAACATTTCTCTCCAAAAAAATTTTGTGAATTTTAACTTAAGGCCTTCTTAATTTCACGAAGTCTCTCTTCTCCATCATATAATTGATGATTATTATGTGTTCATTAAGTTTACTGACCGATTGCACTTATCCGTAATAACTTGAATTGCCAAAAAAAAGAAGACTGATCAAAAACTCATTACGAAACAAACTAAACTTTTATACACGATTATCGAAAATTTCATGAAAATTGATAGAAAATTACAATTCAAAATATGCAGTCGTAATGCGATTACGTTTATCAATTAAACAAGTATACTTGTTTGTACTTAATTTTGAAGAAATAGCAAATCGAATCCATGCTATTTGTCTTTGATTGATGTTTTTTTGTCGTTTGGATCATCTTCTTCGGTTTTATAAGACCGACATTGATGAGTGTTTTTCAAATATAAATTTTGTAGGCTTTTATTTTTAGATGATTTCTACTTTTTTTGTTGTAGGGCAATATGCTGCATCCGACAATGAATATACCATACAATAAAAAAAGGTATAATAATAATAATCTTGCGTCGAAAAAAAAATTCAAATGCCTTCAAATTACGTAAATGAAATCTAACAAAAACAATTTATGTCAAAATGCCAGAAAATACTATACAAGTTGCTGTGTAATATTCGATGGAGGTGGGTGCTCTGTTCATTGTGGCTCCCCTTCCATTGGGTAACTTTCATTTTCCCAGATGGTTACTTGAAGTCCACCATTCATGTTTATGGGAAGAAAGCATTTCTCCCTAGCATAGAGGATAATATTTGACTATAAAAAGATGTTGCTAGACTTCTATCAAGCATCAGTTGTTGTCGTCTCGTCTTTAAATTGACTCACAACAAGATGAAGGTTCGTTGGATTATCTTAATTTTTTTTTTTTAGTATACAAAAGGACTTGAAAGAACTAATTTGTGGATTAATTTTCGATTAATTTTCAGGCTTTCGTTTGCTTGCTTGCAGTTTTAGCGGTTACATCCGCAGGATTCATAGGAGGTGGTGGTGGCGGTGGTCATGGTGGATGGTCAGGAGGCGGTGGAGGCGGTGGTTGGTCAGGAGGTGGTGGTGGGGGATGGGCAGGCGGTGGAGGAGGTGGTGGACATGGCGGCGGCGGCTCAGTTAAAATTATCAAAGTAATTAGCAGCGGAGGAGGAGGAGGAGGCTACGGGGGTGGTGGCGGCGGTCATGGGGGTTGGTCTGGTGGTGGAGGGGGAGGAGGACATGGCGGCTGGTCTGGCGGAGGTGGTGGCGGTGGTTGGGACGGAGGTGGTGGACATGGAGGCGGTGGTGGCGATATCAAAATAATCAAAGTTATCTCATCTGGCGGCGGAGGTGGACATGGAGGCGGTGGACATGGAGGTGGTGGACATGGAGGCGGTGGTTACGGAGGTGGTGGTGGCCACGGTGGATGGGGCGGAGGTGGAGGTGGTGGAGGACATGGGGGTGGCGGTGCAATTGTTAAAGTAATCAAAGTAATTGATGCTGGAAGCATTGGGGGTGGCGGAGGTGGTGGCCATGGTGGTTGGTCAGGAGGTGGTGGAGGCGGGGGTTGGTCAGGAGGCGGTGGTGGAGGCGGCTGGATAGGAGGAGGTGGAGGTGGATGGCAGCCAGCTGGCGGATGGGATTAAAGCGTCCAGCAAATGAATTTTATGACCTTGTCATAAAATAATGAATTTTGTGATCTTGCCACTGATCAAATGATGTGTGTCTGGTACCTGTTACTGTTATATTTTTTTTAGTCTGACAATAAATAAAAGAATTGTTTCATAAACATAAAATATTGTTTTCTTTATTTTGACTTATCAAGTTCGCCTTTAACTACATTAAGTGTCATTAACTCTGATTGTCCACAGTTGGTGTGATGAAAGAGGAAGTAATCTTCGAAATAGAATAAATGAAGATTTTCACTTCAAACGAAGGTTATTGCCATGTTGTTTAAACAAACATCATGTCATCATTACAATTTGTTACAATGCAATGTTTAATTACTTTTATGAAGATCTCAGGATTTTTTTACTTTCATTTTCTCATGTAATTTAGCAATAAATCAAGTACGAATAAAAAATTATGAAAATATTTTCATTTTATTGACCGTGGACATTATTACTAAAACCAAATTATTATTTTCTTTATTTTAGTAATTTGGGTAATGAAATTTAAGTGTGTATTTTACGATTACAAATAATTAGCTTAGTTAATTTGCAAGCCATTACCAAATGAAGGTGAACTAAATTATGTATTTTCAACGAAAACTTTGTAAGATTGCTTTTTGGGGAATCTAAAATTTTTTATTTACAAATAACATTAGCAAAGGGCTGTTCCATTACAATTTTTATACTTGGTTCCTAAAAACGTATAATTTCAAATGAATTTTGCATAACAGTTCTTGGCAAATATGGTTTCACTCTACTTTTATAGTTTCTTAATTAGCTTCTTGTTCTCAGTTAATTAATATACAAATGGTTCTTAAGAAAGACCAATTGTTAATATCTGTAGAGAAAGTGAAATTAAAGTGAAAATTATTTAAAGTCCCTTGTCGAGTTTTGGGTCACTCTGCGTGGCTATGATACTTATCTAAAGTATAAGAAGTAGAAATTAAATTGTTTTTAAAGTACTTTTTTCTTAAATTTCTCATCATTTTAATTAATTCATTACACTTTCACATGATAAGGTCTTCTTCAGATTTCATAAAAATTATTAAATCAAATACGGAAGTTATGATTTCGATAGTTTTTACTTAAATGAGTTGTAATTCGCATGTTAACTCCTAAACTCTCATCATTTAACTTGTTAATTATTCTTCAAATTTGTGTAGAGAAAGCTATAGTAAATTTAAAGAAGCCGGTAGGATAGATTTTCAAATTTCCAAAGGCAAAGTATGATTTACTATATTTCGAATGTCAGTTAAAAAATCGTGTACTCTGTTCAATTTCCTTCTAAACTACTTATTTTTCATACACATATAATTTTTATTTATTGCTCTCGTATTTTATGTTTTATAAAAAATGCATACAAATGACTGTTGCAGCTCCATTGGAATATATCTTTAATTTAATAAATGTTTCACGGAAGAAATGTACATGCAACCTTTCTTATGAACGTTGTTTATATCTTATTGCAAAATATAAGTCGAACTTCATCATATAAAAACATTGCAATTTTGACTTAAATTCAAGTTAAAGGAAAGCATGCACCGAATTGAGATAACTATCCTATAAACATTTCGATAAAAATATACAAGGTATTGATTACATTCAAATATGTTGTATCATTGGAAGTAAAATTGTTCATCTGAAAATTTGAAAGTTTATAAAGAGAATTTGCAAATACTACTCGTATATGTACACAATATTATTGTAAAAACTGAAAACTTGTTGCTTATATAATTTTTGTTTCTTCAGAAGGAAGAAAACCTATTTAAGATAGTTTATATCATTTGTCTTGAATTCATTCTAAAGCAACTAATTTTTTTTGGGTTTAGTAAAAATTTCATTTCATGTAACACTTTTTTAACATTACAATTAAAAATTTGATGAATTCATTTAAATAAAAATGAATTAATTGTAATTTAACAAAAAGAAATCAAACAAATAATTTGGAAAGCCTTTAATGGATTCGGAAATTATTGTAGATTATATGAATTTTGTTTTTCGGCAAATTTGCATTAAAATTCGTCAGATTTCTGAATTGTAATTAATTTTTATTTTATTATGTAAATTTTTGTTGTTATACGATTTTTAAAATTTTGTAGTATTTGACTAAAAATTTATTAAAACACTTGAAAGTGCAACTAATTGTAAAGATTTGCCGTAACAAAAGAAGAGGTAATGAACTTTGCCATCATGTCCATGAAGTCAGTACCAGTACCATTGATTAATATAATAAGATACGTTTTATAATGTATGATTTCACTAATAAACCTTACTTAATATTTATTATAATTTTCAAAATTTTCTTGAGCAATTACTTATTTTCATTCATTTTCCAATGAATAGGTATCTAAAAACACTAATCTTATAAAAAATTTCATATTAATTTTAATTAGAAAACGGTAAAGCTATCTATCCTATAGTAAAGTAATACTTAGTAACTGTAGTAGTAGTATCAAATATAGATAAGTTAACTACATAAAAATTAAGTTGCCAAAATTTGAAAATGATTTACACAAAGCTATATAAGATTTTTAATCAATATGTTTTCATTTTTAAAATTTTGTATTATGCTTTAATGCTTTATTAAAATAAAGATTTATAGGTAATAAACTTTTTTACCAGAAATGGAAGCCTTGATGAAACATATTTTCATTAGGTAATCGAAATTTAAAATTTTTTAAACTAAACCAGTGTTTGTCAAACTTATTTTCAATTAGTAAGTTTTTTTTTAGTGTATATTAATCTAAATTACCTTCCCTTTATAATGAAGGTTGGTCCCAATAAGATCGCCGGATTTAATTCGTGTAAATTAAAGTATGTGTATATCTTGGATATTCTGGGTCCCTCAGATCCATACCTTATTCAACGGATAATTTATTTATGAATTAAATGTCATTATCGCTTTCTAAAAATATTCTCTCTTGGGACAGAAAATTCAAAAATTGGCGAGTATAGTGATACGTGTATATTTCAAGTATTCTTGGTGCAACAGATGTGACCTATAGCTTATTATCTGTATAACGAATTTCACAGTTATGGGGTAAGTAAAACTTAAGTAATTCCGAAATTTTTTATTTAAAAATTGCTGTATTTTAATATTATCACACAAATCATTCACAATTGTTATTTTCCAAAGAAAAATTCACAATTAATTGTCTTTCTATTTTAAAATGCAACAATAAATAAAGTATAGCTTAAGCCGAGAAACTGGCTTAACTGAAATTATTCTTAAGGTCTCACTGTGAAATTGCACGAATTTTCTCGTTTGTAGTAGAAATCCTTATATATAATTTCTTACCCCACATATGGGCGTATTTGATTTGCTTGGGATTTCTGTAGAACGCGAATAAAAAAATGTTGAATCAGGTTTTTGTTTCGGACCTCTTTGCGAGAACCAAACCTATTATTCTTATGCTAATAAATTAATAGAAACTAAGCCTATTTTTATTTTTCTAAATACACAAAAAGTATAGAAATCAAAATATTCTTTAAAAAAACGTGCAGTAACTTATTCCTGATCAAATCTAAATTAATAATTAATTACTGTCTGAATTAATTTTCGGTAATCTGAAATTAAATATAATTAATTATTGAAAAGGTTTATAATGTAATAAAAATCAGGTTAGACAAAAAAAAGGCTGATATATTTCATTTTTACAAAATCCAAGTTTAACGTCCTGTTTATTCCCCAAAAAAAAACAATACTAATTTTTTTTTCAAAAATAAAAACTAGTTTTTTCGGAAATCTCTTTTTTATGTCTACAAAATTTTAGAACAGGGATTTCTTTTCTATTTTACTTCTAATCAAATCGGGCCTGAGTGAAGATTAAATGAAATTTAATTAAATTTTTTTAAGCTTTTTATTAAGGAAAATTTCAGAGTAAACTTTTATCTACTAAAATTTAAAAATATGTGATAATATAATTTAAGTTTAAAGAAAGAACAATGAATTAAAATTAAAGTGATATTGAAAAATGTTAAAATCTTTTTAATTAAAAAAATATTCCATTATAAAATCGATTTTTATAAAAACAATTTTTTTTTTTTTTTAATTTTGTATTTATTTTAAAAACACACTCAAATCGAATGACTTTTATTTGTTTAAATGAGCTGTACTTAAATACAATTTCTACAAAATTATGATTGACTTAAGTGTTCTGCAATTGCTCTCAATTTCCATGGGAAAATTTCAAACGAAAAATGAAGTAATTCAAATATTTTTCATCATTAAAATTTATCTAATTATCATTCTAATAGTCCCAAAAATTTGATTTTAATTTATAAAAGCATCAAAATTATATTCCACTAATAAATAAAAGTTAATTAAAAATTCACATAATTAAAAAAAGATCTGAATTAATCCCGATCGATCATTAAATAAACTAGTTTTCGGGTATTTAATTTTTCTAGTAATTAATTTGATGATAATAAAATGCATATAAGACCAACTTCCCCAAAATCATCATAAATATTAATTAACTACAAATATATATTATAAAAAAAAAGGAAGAAGCTTTTTTTGCATCAATCTTTAAAAGTTCCACTTTAGAATTAATATTCAATAAAAAAGTATTTAAAAAACTTCAATTTCATAATATTTCGGAAACTTTGCGTCCAAGTGTCTGAGAAGATATCATCACCTAAATTTAGCTCTGGGAATTCGAAACCGTTGGACATTAATTTAACCAAAGTGACAGGAAATGAACTTCATAACAGCTTTTTAGTAATCTTGTGAAATATAATATTCTTAAAAAAAAAAGTGGTACAACTTGTTTTGTTAGCTTAAAAGAGAAAAACAACTAACAAACAACACCGAAAAATAATGTCCAACAAGACAACAACATTATCAATCGTCAAGATGCCAACGCGGAACTTTTAGATTCGTGGCTATATATTCAGAGGAAACATTAAGATCTTAAATGCGTTAGGAACTGTGATTTGTAGCATCGATTTTTTCCTTTAAAACTTCGAATGGAAAAAGAGTTTTAAAGATGAGTAAGCTGATCACCTTGAAAATCAATTTTAAGAAACTGAACTGATAACTTTTTATGGAGTCCCAAACCACCTGGAGATCGATTTTTTTGTTTGTTTTGTTTTTTTTTTGGTTATTTTCATTTTCAGCTTATGTATGTGAACCTGTTTTTGGAAATTTTATAATTCTAGTTCATGGTTTTTTATTATATAATATATAGCTCGAATTTAATGAAATCAATATTAAGTTCGGATTATATTCGTGATGAAAATGAAAGTGAACATTTTTTAGATTTTATGAATTATTATAATTTTTTAATTTGAAACAATTACATGAAATTTTTGTGACCCTAATTTCTTCATTTTAAGAATTCAATCAATTAAAGATTTATCGATTAAAAAATTTTGTAAGATAATAGCAAATATTGTCCTCTCATGACACATTTATAGGTCTTAGGACCAAACCGTCGTTCAGTTTTATAAACTTCTTTTGACTAAATTTACCGCATATTGTGAAAAAAAAATAGTTGCCTAAAGATTATTGAACATTAAACCATAATAATGACCCTTCTTTCCCAATAAATTTGATTATGGTTTTATCTTCCTAGTATGCAAGTAAGTATAAGACGTACAACATAAACTAAGTCACTTTAATAGGGTTCTTACAATACAACTGTTGTAAATCTGATTCCGATAGAAGTACTTTTCATCCTAAGCGGTTTAAATTATTATCGAATTTATTGGCTATGCAGATATACCAATGCAAAATTTAGTCTACTGGCACTGTACTTAATACAATTTTAGATTTCAACTTAGAAAATGCACTTTTGTATAAGTTGTTCAGTAGTTTTAGAGTTTATTGGGCCATTCAAACAATTCCAAAGCAAAATTGTTTGAAACATATTTCCAGTTTCTCTAAAAGTCTATATCACGGGATAGAAAAGGCATTGTGTAAAATTTCGTATCGCTGGAATTTTTCATTCCCAATTGTTTGCGAATCGGAGAAACTAACTTTGTTTTTTTTTTTTTAGAAATATTTAGAAATTTGTAAATTGAAATGACAATTGAGAGCTCTAGATATACCATGTGGTCTCTCCAAAAAGTTTTTATTCGACCTACTGAAATTTCTTTGGAAGTTGTTTCATGGAGGAAGATAATTACCTTTTTTTTTAGGGAAAAGTTAAGAATTAAATATTTTTCTAAATTCATTATTTTTCCTTGGTTTTGGAAAGCTGGTAGATTTAATGAACTTAACTTAAACTTATATGGCAAAGTGCAATGTGTACAATACATCACATACTTTATATCAGGGGTGTCCAAACTTTCGTTTCCATGGGCCACATTGGAAGAAGACATGGTGTTTTGGGCCACAAGTATATTACTATGTATAAATCCATATTATAAAGTTAATATGATACTTGGCATTGAAGTTGAGAAACTAATGCGTCAGTATCTAGTTCGATTGACGTGGTTCCAATTCTCAGGCAATTCTCAAGGTGTTCATCCAACATGTTGGTTCTATAATTTGACACTTAGTATGTTTCATTCTTCACTTAAGCCGCTAAGTGACAAACAACACAATAGTGTAGCTGAGCGAGCAACGCAAACAGACAGAGAACTTACTACAGAACGAAAGAGCTTTCATTTTGAAAAATGGATATACTTCAGTAACTTTGAATATTTTAGGGCCGCATTGATACTTGCCTTGGGGCGCATGCGGCCCGCGGGCCGCGTGTTGGACAGCCTTGCTATATATAAAACATGGAACTAATAACTTTTCAAGGAAAATTTTGATCATTTGAATATACATATTTTTAATTTTAGCAAATTTATATCTAAAAAATAAACTAAAAAACTCAATCAAAATATAAATTTTTTAAATAAAAATCAAAAAGATAATTAAAACTAGTCAATTTGAAATCGTTTTTAAATTATTTAAGAATGATTTATTGTTGTTATTTCTATTTCATAAGATTTTAAATTTAAAAATAATAAAATTAATATACAAAAAATATTGTTATCGTTTTTTTTTCCTTGTTAACACTTAAACTAAAATAAATTATTCAAGATTTATACGAAAAAACAAAAATGTTTGCAATAATATTTCTAGTCGCGATTTGAATACAGTTCAAGCGAATTTAAATCACCCGAATTTACATAACAAGAAAGTAATATCAAAGTTTTAAGAATTCAAATAAAATATCCACCAACGAGATTATTTTCTATTTAAAATTTCAACAAGACGGACTTCTTGAAATATACTAACATAAAATCAATATTAAAAAAATTCATCTTTTTGGGCGTCAAAAACAACACCGAATTTGATTGATTGTACTTTCTCTCAATTGATTGCAATTTTGATTATTTCTATCATCTTGTTTTCCAATAATTTACATGAAATGAAGAAATAATAATAATAATGATGATGAGAAATATTATGGATATTCCCTTACCATTGTAAAACGTAGTATATCATTGCATCGTTGTATGATTCGACAGTTTTCTATACTAAAAAATTTAATCATACAACCGATACAATAGTACACCATAATTTACACCGGTTAAGGAATACGGCTATTATGTTTAGGATCATATTTTTGTATCTTCACAAATTTTGTTTATTCATAATTTAAGAAAAAAATGATTAATAGTGAAAAATCGAATATTTTAATGGGAACTTTTTTCTTCGAATATTCGCAAAAGATTAAGTCATTAAAATGTTGTATAAGACTACATTATATAAAATTAGAAAACTTATAATTTTTTAAGGAAACAATTATGTTTGGACCATACTAATTTTTATTTCATTCAAAAAATTTTTTAGAAATTAAAAAGCATCATTGGAAATACAATAGTAAATTTTATATAGCTATTGACTATATCACGGAAAACGCGAAATTTCAAGTATGATATCGGAAGAATTAGTTTTTAAGCTAATGCTGGGTAAAACCAAAGAATATTTCATCCTATGTCTGAAAATATGTAACACTTTTAACAACTGGATCATTTTTGCTGAAACCTTTTAGAATTTGAATCCTGTTTTCCTAAGCTTAAATCCGATTAGATTGGAAACCAAATCGGGAGCACACTAATCCTCTTGACAACTCTCTGATTCTTGAGTAAAGTTATTAATTGGTAATGGTGATTAGAAATATTTTCGGTAAATATCCTTACTAGAAAATTAATATTTCCTTTCGATTTGAGGTAAATAAGAAACTGTTTTATATATTGTATGTTAAATGGTAAAATTACGATTAATTTCATTAATGGGGTATGTGGGATAATTGATGAATTCCTTTGCTAACGTATATTTCATAAATTTTTATGTTTACAAAATATCCTTAATTAGAAATCTTGATTGTTTTTCATAGTTTTCTTATACTTCTATGAAATTCCATTCAATTAATTGTTTGAATTGTATGCACAGTTGTTTTTCACTACCATGAGGTCAAAGTTAATAGTTTTACATTCAAATGAAAGTGAAAGTTTCAATAGGCATATTTTTACAACCTAGTAATTATCAATAACTTAGGCTAGATTAAGTAGGATACCACAACATATATAATTGTCAGAAGATTCGGTTTCATTAATGATTTAACCTTTTGTTTAGACATGTTTTTGATTTAAAATAAAATTGTGCTCATTAGTTACATGTTACATGTCTGTAATTTGTATAATTACATTCTATTATTAAATGTATGCACAAACTAATTCTATGAATATTTAATGATCATTATTTTACATTTTTAAGTTCGGACATGCGTATACAAGAGCTTTACTGCAGAATAGCATTTTTCGGCAGGTTCGTTGCATAGAAATCCCAAAACTTTCAGCGACATCGTTAAAAAAATTGCTCATAACTGTATAAAATGAGGGAGTTAGTAAGAAATTTGCTCGTGTCAAGTTCATTATTTTAAACTTTAAAATTTGTAGAACACCATTGAGTCCAATTGGTTTTATTAGAACTTCTTTACCTAAATATCTCATCGCAAAACAACATTTACTATTTGTATTAAATTTCAGTTTCCATTTTTTTCAAAACTACGTGTTGAAAAGAAGTTACGCCGAAATGTATGCAATCTGCAAATGTTTACACCCGGAATAGAAGTTATATTCAAGACCTAAATAAATGATTACTCGCAAATTTCATATAAATTTTGGAAAATATTTAAATGTTTTTTAAAAATGTTTTAGTTGTATTCAATTTCAATTTCTTGGAAAAAATCTCTAGAAGCTATTTATTTTATTTAATGACCAATTGAACTAACAACACTTGTTTTATCCGCACATTCAATTTCTAATTTTCTGTTGGCTGATTTCATCATTTTTTAAACATTTTTAAAACCTTTTTCATATTAAACTTAAAAGCTGTTTGGGAATATATTTAAGAGTAAGTCGAGTAGTTCTGATTTTCTTTTATTAGCTGTCATGTTTGGTACAATTGGAGGCTAATTTTTCAGTGTTCTCCAAACCACCTGCAAGTCCGTTTGGTTGTACTTGATAAATTTTTCATTGATTTTATTTTTTAGACCTGGTCTACACCAGTCATTCTCAAACAATGGGCCGCGAAGCCAAATTGGGTCGGCAAAGTTTTCCTAGGGGTCGCAAGCAAGGTTTCCGATTCTCTTCCTTGCAAAATAAATATTGCTACGTGTTACTCCGCTTCGGTTGTTAAAAATAGTAACATTTTTATTTATATGAACTAAGGGCCATTTGCTGATACTGTTTTTAAATCTATGTCATAACTAAGTTCATCTCACAACCTATGTGGAACTTAATTTATTTTTAGTTGTTAGAAAATATTTAAGTTGAACTTTGCTAAGACAAACTTAATTTGAAACGCAGCTAACTTCGTTCTAATGCCAAATGACACATAACCTCCAAACAAATATCTTTTCGTTTGTGAAATCGAAGTTTTAAGAGTGTTTGTTATTAAATTTTAAGTTTTTTTGTTTTATTATGGCTGAGAAAAAAAGAGGAAGAAATCCCAATTTTTCATTAAATGAAAAACGCGCCCCTCTTCAATGTGCATTTGAAGAAAGAGCAATTATTAAAAACAAAAAAATAGATGGAACGACATGGAAGGAAAAAGAATCGGCTTGGGACCGAATAACCGCAAACTTTAATTCCCATTCGGGGTCTGCATGCTACAGGAGTGTTGAAGCATTAAAAAAATTTTACCAAGGGTACAAAAAGGATATAAGGAAGGTGGCCGCAGATGAAAAAATGTCGGTACTTCAGACTGGAGGTGGTAACCCGCAAAATATGAAGGTTCCAAATTTTGACCTCGCAATATCCATAATGAACCCGAAGACAATTGATGGCTTCGAAAATATTCCTGATGGCGACGGTGCGGATGAGTTATTTGACGATCAACCGTGTGACAGTAAGAAAAACGTAAGATGAATTATTATCTTTTTTATTTATCTATTTTTTATCTCTTCTATTACTCTTGTTTATATATTTGCAGACTGGAGAAAAACACGATGAAATTTTACCAGATTGGGGAAAATATAAACCGTGTCAATTAAAACAGCCGGTGCACTCAAAATTAAAAGTTTACCATGGTAGTGCATCAGGCAAACAGGAAGATTCCATTGTTGAAAACGCCGATGCAGATACTGAACGATTAAAAAAGGATTGCATCAATTCCAACATGGAAACGGAAAAGGCAAGTAAGTGGTGTGGAAGACGCAGACCAGTTGCTTCAACGTTAGCTAGCAGCAAAATTACTGAGCATTATTCGCAGCTGTCAACAATTAAAATTGAACTTGCTCAGCTTCAATACGACACGCAAAAAGAGGAAGCCATTCAAAGAAAATATTCCAATTCTATTGAACATGAGTTGAGAAAAAGGTCCTTAGAACTGGACATTGAAATAAAAACCGAACTGCTTAAAAAAATTAAGACTGATTCCATCACCACTGTTGAGGCATGCAGTGTACTTAAGGATTTTTAGAATATAAATACTTACTGATCCAAATTTTACTTTTTTTCTTTATTATGTCATGTTTTCCAAATAAAGGTAAAATAAAGTTACATTATGTTTTTGTTTTGTTTCCACTTCCGTGATTTGCTAAGATTTTACAACCTACCAAAGTAGTTATTTATAAGGTCTTTGCGTTTTTCCATGCCTGGGTTTGATGAAGTTGCATTTGCATTTCCAGTTTCAGTATTATTAGAGCATGGAATTTGCCCTAAGCTTATTGCTTTTTCAAGGTCTTCTGGATCAAAATCTACGCTTTCAGGAGGTTCTAACGACATACCATTCTCCCTTAATATGTTGTGCAAAACACATGTTGCTACAATAATTGTAAATACCGTTTTTAATTTAAGACGACAGCCATATGCCAGTACTGGAAATCGCCTTTTCAATATTCCGAAAGCTTTTTCTATAGGCCCTCTTGTCCGTATTTGGGATTCATTATACAATTGCTCAGCCGTGCAACGGGGACTGAGCAATGGTGTCATTAAATATTTTTTTTGCGGGTAGGCGGAATCACCTGTGATTAAATTACTATATACTGCAACCTTTGTAATTATAAAAACCAAATCCCTTACCTAAAATAACGCAATCCGTGGCATCTCGACTTTCCATCTTAGCTCTAAATCTACTACTATTGAATATTGTGGCATCATGAGCAGAACCAGGCCACCTTGCAACCACATCAGTAAACAACATTTTTGCAGTGCATACTGCCTGCACATTGATTGAAAAGTAACATTTTCTGTTCCTGAATATTTCCGCGTCTGATCCACCTGAGAAAAACTTGAATTATCTATGCAAAAATTCATAATTTTTATCATACCAGGAGACTGAATTTTAACATGGGTTCCGTCAATAGCACCAATAACAGACGGAAAAGATGCAATCTCAAAAAAATCTCGTTTAACCCGTGAAACCTCTGATGGTGTAGCTGGAAATTTGATATATTTTCTATACAGCTTTGCAATTACCATTACAACTCTTAAAACTATCCTTGAAACAGTGGAAACATGCATCCCTCCAAAATCAGCTATACTTAGCAGATGATTGCCTGTGGCAAAAAATCGTAGAGCTACCAATAGCTGGTTAATGGGTGCGATTGAATTGTTTCTAAAAGACGGAAAATTTTCATAAGAAATTTCTTACAAAACTGATATCAAACCTGTTATAAGGCCGTTCTAAGCCTTTATCGATTTGTTCTAGAACATGAATAGTCATATTTTTAGTTAAGCGAAATCGTTTGTAAAAGGCCACGTCATCGAAGCTAAAAAAATACTCATTTCTATAATAAACTTGACGGGGAACACCCACTTCAATGAGTTCAAGAACTTCAACATCGTCCTCCAACAAGTCTGGTAACTCAAAATCCATTTTTATAATTTTAAATTTTATTTAAATTAAGAACTAGTTCCGTTTACACTACAAATTATTAAAATGTTGTCACAAAACATAACTTCAAAATGGCCTAAGTGCAACTTAGAAACTTTATACCTTAGTATTTCTTCCCCATAAAATAAGTTCTACTTAGTGTCATTTATGACGAACTTGGAGTTTGGTGCAAACAAGTAAGTGGAACTTAATTGTTTATGTGGAACTTAACTCGTTAAGAGTCGTATCAGCAAACGGTCCTAAGTGTATACATTTTACTTACAATTTATATAGCATGGAATTGTACTTTTAGAAAGATCTCATTCAAAACGAAAACACTTTTCCAGAATTTATATGGAAACATACTTATTTTGGGGTCGGAAATAAACTGGTACATGGAAAATGTTGTCACACTAAAAAAAGTTTGAGAACCTCTGCTCTATACCATCATTTTTATGCCCTATGGTAGGTACTACCAGAGGGTATATTAGTTTTGTCACTAAGTGTGTAACGCATAGAAATAATCATCGCAGAAAAATTTCAAGGATATGGTTGTGCAGGGAATCAAAAGTTATATCGATTTATACATGTCCGTCCGTCCGTCCGTCCGTCCGTCTGTGGACAAGATAACTCAAAAACGCGTTATCCGATTTTGTTGAAATTTAGAATGTAAGTTGGTTATTCCTTAACTGCGTTTGGTATTGCATTTGAGCAAAATCGATCCACGGGGAGCAAAGTTATAAAGGAAAAACCAGGGTGACCAGAAAGTTTTGTCGTTTTTTTGGTTATGGTTTTTCGGATGTAATTGGAAAATTTGTCAATTAAATTAATTACATAGGTTGAGTACATAAATAGATGATACCATGTTAAATCTCAGTGAAATTGATGCAAGGATAGTGGAGAAAGAAATAGTTGTAACCTAAAATAAGCCTGTTCATAAAGTTTTCCCGATGTATTTTAAAAAGTTATATACCGATTTCAATCAAATTTACGAAACGTATTTATGCTATTAGAGTCCAGCACACCTGGGAATTTGAGCCAATTTGAGAATGTAGAAACGAAGTTATAGAGAAAAAAACCTTGAAATTTTGCGTTTAGTAGAAAGTTCGTGGCGTTTTTTTCCAATAGATGGCTTTAGAGTCGTATAACTTTAGTAGTTATAAGCCTATCAAGTTATATTATAGCGCGCTTAAAAGGTGACATTTTGTAGAACATTTATGAAAAAAATTGTGAAATTCAGGCAGAACTAATTGGGGTAATTGGGTTTTGAAAATGAGCCAAAATTCTTTAAAAAAATTCCCTATATTAATGCTCCATGTTAGGTACTACCGCCCGTCCGTGGACAAGATAACTCAAAAACGCGTTATCCAATTTTGATGAAATTTAGAACGCTACTTGGTTATTGCTCTAGTGGATTTGGTATTGCATTTCAGCAAAATCGACTGAGGGGCAGCGAAGTTATTAAGCAGAAACAAGAGTGACCATAAAGTTTTGTCGTTTTTTTTATATAGTTTTTCGTATTTAATTGGAAAATTTGTAAAGCAATTTTGTTTAAATTAATCATATTGGTTGACTACATAAATGGACGATACCATTGTAAATTTCAGTGATATCAGTCTAAGGATAGTGGAGAAATAAATAGTTGTAGGAGGAAATAAGCCTTTTCAGGAAGTTTTTTTGATGTACATTCGGAACTAATACACCGATTTGAATAAAATTTGCAAATTGGACTTATACTACCAGGGTCTGGGGTTACTTACAAATTAGAGAAAATTTTGAAAAGGGCAAAAAAAGTTATGAAGCAAAAATCTTGATATATTGTTAGTTTTCACAATTTTTCTCTCCCATTTCTACCATAGGGCATCAAAAAATCGGCTATGAGCCGATTTTTAATTACTTTATGTTTTAAGTCATGGGTCGCGACCCTTTTTCGGGTCGCTTGAAAATTAAATTTTTTATCTTCTGAAAACTAATAATATGTAAAAAGGTATGGATATTGCCTCAAAAAATTTAGAAAAAATTTGCTTCAGAAAAAAAAATAAAAAAAAATCAATATTTACTCAGATTGTATATTTAATTATTTGGACAAACTTTTCAAAACAACGCGAATGATTCAAATTATACTTTGTCAGGAATATTTTGATATCGCAGTTGTTAATCACTGTTTAGCTATAACTCGAACTAATCGAGAATATTATTACAAACAAATTTTTTTAAATAATTAGGATTTAAAATGGTAATTTTTAAATTGAAAGAATTTTTTCTGATCACTCTTCTGTGTATTTTGTTCGAAACTGACTCAACAATCGCTATCGGACCTTTGAGCGTCTTGATGTCCTCGAAAGAAATTCTTTCGAATATAACGGATTTCTTAAGCCACGTTGACAACGCCACAAAGAATGAACAACAACCGATTTTGACTGATTTTAATGAAATTTCGAATAAAATTGAAATTCTCGAGACCGAAGTTAGTTTTACAAAATTTCTATTTTGTGATAATAAAAAGTGACCAAATATTTTCAGGATAAGGAAAGAGGAGAATGGATTCTCGAAGCAATTACTAAGTTAATGAAATCAGACTCAACTTTAATGGAACTAATTAAAAAAATAAAAAATGTTAAATCAAAAATTGAGTCCCGGAACAACGAGTATAAGAATTTGATGAAAAATCTTAAAACTTTCGAAGGCGAAAATCTTATTGAGTTCGCTAAAAAACAACTCCAAAGCAATGAATCAATTAAAGATTTACTGGATCAACTCTCGGATTACTATTTGGTCACAAAAAGTGGAGATGAAAGTGCATTGGAAATACTTTCGAACATTTTAGAGGTACCTCGAAAACTGAGCGCTAAGATAACGAACTATTAATTTTATTCAACAGACAATATATTTTAAACAAGAAGGATGTGCACTTGGTGGTTCACCGCAACAATTTCTCCTTGCCTTTTATGACAACATTTTACGTACTGAATTTCAAGCATTTAAAATTGCATTGTTTTCTCACACAGTTCTTAAGATGAATTCCAAAGATGAAAAGAACTTGAATCCACTAACATTAATTAAAAGTCAAATTAGTGACAGAATAATGAATGGAATAAAAAATCTTATAAACGCTTTGAAGGTGGTTGATGGATCAGTTTGGACGTGTGATCCAAAAACGTATATTCAGGGCCAAACGTACGAAGAAATGATTTTATTGCAGGATATTCTTGTAAATTTACAGGATTTAGACGGCGCAAAAACATGTAGTAGCTCTTCAGGAAATATTAAATGTAAAAGTGAATTATGTAAAAATCAATTTAAATGTGTAATAAGTGAAGAGAAATGCAAGGTTGTGGAAAATCCCGCAATTTGTCCTTCGGTAAAAACTAATTATTTTTTACAAGTAAAGTTATAAGTTTTTTTTAAATATTATTTCAAAAGCCAAAAGCAGTCCACCATAGATATGAATATATTGAATCATCGAACAAAGGCACAATGAATGCGGCATATAAATATATTCCACCAAAGGTTGCAAAGGAAAATGATTCCATTGATGCCACTTTCATTGGAGATATAGATGAGTTGTCCTGTCCGCAGGGTCTTATAAAAGTGCTAATTTATTAAATTAAAATTTGGATTTGCTTTTACTTATTTTCACTTTTTGTGTAGTATTATTCGAACTCAACGGAAAACCAATTTTGTTCTTGTTTTTGTTATGAACAAGAAGTAAAATCAGGAATGTATTTCGATTTACGTGGATATAATTCCAGCACTGGAAACAACATGTAAATCCAATATTTGTAAACTATTAAAATATATTTGAATTAATTTAATTAATTTCAAAGGGTCGTAACAGGCGTGCGATTTATGAAAAACAATGACATTATTCACCTTCAAATTCAAGAAGGTAAACTGGAAGGAAACGGTTACATTAACCCGGATTCTTTAAAATGGGTTTCACCACACAATTATACAGTTTCGGATCCTAATGTTAAGAATATGACTGATTATCTTAGGGTGTGTGGTACTGGTACCAACAACTTTCGTCGCTCGATGCAGTTAGGCGATATAATTGCACATAATTCGTCATACGTGGTTACTGGAGTCAGATTACAACCCGACGACAGACGTTTATATTTAGAAACGTATTCAACAAAGTTTGAATATTCGACTGGAAAACTAGAAATTAAAAACTCTAAAAATGAACGTGTTCCTAAAAAAGAGTAAAAATTTTGCAAATTTGAAAGAAAAACTGTTTAATAATATCTTTACAGGAACCAAGCCTATCTGTATGACAGCAATCTTCCAACCACTAGTTCTATTAATTCTACGCCTGTAAAGGACCAAACGCTATATATCTTTTTTGTAATAGGAGGGCGACATCACTACATGCTTCCATTTATTGATATTCAAAATGTGGCGCCCAAAATACCAGTACCCTTGTCTGGAGTTGGAATATATTATAAAACAGCAAATGATGTCACTGCTGGATTTGTGGCACCAAAGTTGATTACATATAATTTTGCATCCCAATTGGAATTAATAGTTTCCAACAAAAATGGAAACTCCAAGTAAAATTAGTTGAATTTTACTAATTAAATGTATTTGAATTGCACCAGCAATAATAAACGAATAATTTAAATAATTTTTTGTTTTTATATAATTTTTAAATTACCTTTTTTTGGGAATTTTTTCACAATTTCTATAAAATTTTAGAAATAAAATAAAAATAAATATTTTATTTCAGTTATTAAATTTTTAATTAAAATGATAAATCTCAATTTGGAGAATTTAACAAAAACACCTTTTTAAATATGGAGCAAAATAAATGAAAAAATTGTTTGCTTAACAAATGCAAATATTACTTTTTTAATTGAGTTCTAGATCCAAATTGTATCTGACCGAAATTTTATATATTTACTCAATGATGCCATAATTATTCAGTTTCATGTAAAATAAAAGCGACGAATTAACGTAGGAAATTTTCACAACTTTGTTAGAAAGTGTTTTGAAACTACCAAAACGTTTGATTTATATTTAAATTTTAGAGAAATTAATATAACAGAATTTTGTTACATGAGAAATAAAAGAGGAAGACCAAAGGACCACATCTTTCCCAACAATCCTACATAGTACCGCCGCGCTTAGAAAAAAATTGTAAATTGATCCACACAATTCGAATAAATACAAACATACTCTTGGGGTGTTTTGTCTACAAAACGACAAAACATCCTAAGAGATAATTTTTATATGTACGTATTCAGCTTTTTGCAATATTATATTGTATTACTAAGCTTAAAGTACAAATAAACAAATAAAATAAATAAAAAAGAAAAGAAATAAACATATAGAATTGAAAATCGGCCTATAGCCAATTTTTTGATGCCCTATGGTAGAAATTGGACAGAAAAACTGAAAATAATCGAATGATTCGTGGATGTTTTACTGATAGCAATTATACAATATGCAAGAATATAGATAATTGCCGCCAATGTAATGAACATGGATGTAATCATTGGTCATTATATCGTTCGCCCAGTTTATCTTGTATAAAATGTGATAATATAGAATATAATAAAATAATAGATAATGTAGAAAATTGTTTGAGTGATATCTTTTATTATAGTCATGAAACTCGCTATATTTCTGAATATCCAGATGGAACAATTAAACGTGAATGTAGTTTAGATGAAAATGTTTCTACATCAAATGTTCAAACAAACAAACAAACGTGAAGATTTCAAAAATTCGAAGGAAAATGAATGTAAAATTTGTACAGAGTTAAATTGTAACAATTATTTGATACAAGTTCCAACTACGAATCATAATCATACTACGGAAACTAATCAACCTGATATTGAGAATAATAATTCTGATGATGATAATGATCCAAATAATAAAAATGAAAATAATATAGGAAGTATTTTTAATATAAAAACAGAGTTTCTATTGTTTCTTTTATTCATTATTTACAATATGTATGAATAAAAATAATGAGAATTAAATTAAATTCACATTAAAAATAATTTAATCTATTTATTGCAAAAATTAGAAATAATAAAGTAACATTGATCGTGTTAAAAATAAATATCCTTTCTTTCTTCGTTCCTAGCGCGTTCAATTTACGAATTAATATTGATCACCAAATTCGATACTATAAAGTATTTGTTGTATTCTTAAACGTGCCAATGCATTCTTTTTATTTGATAAACGTTTTAAAATGGGTGAACAGCTAAGTAGAAATCTTTCATCAGGATCTGTTGTAGCAATTGCTGTATACTCTTCGGTTCGATCATTTAAATCTGTTTTCTTACAATCGGACGTTTGATATGAAGGACTTGAAAATATTCTTGTCATTACATTATTCTCGTCATACAATTCAATTGGTTGTTCTATCTGATGCTGTTCATTTTGTCCGGGACTATTTTTAAAGGTAGAATTTTCATCGACCTCCTCAATAAGCTCTTCGCTTTCAATCAACATGCTTTCATGGGAATTATCTTGTAATGTGTTTATATCATCAGTATCTTGTAATGAGCTAAAAAAATTAGGTTCACTTATTTAAAAAAAAATGTATATTGTTATTAGAAATTGTATAATTACTTTGAACAATCAAGATACGGTGCTATAAAATACATTTGATCATAAAAAATCCATTTTTTCTTTTTCGGATTTAAAACACCATCAAATAGTTTGTAATGTTTGGAAAATGCATCACGAAGACTTCGCCAACGTTTTCGGCATTCTTCAACTGAATAAAAACAATTTAATACTCCAAAATTTAAAAACAATTAAAGGTTCAATTATAATAGGAAGATCAATGTATAGAATGGTATGGTGTAATTAAAATAGACATGACTGGTAATAGAAGCAGACTTTGTTTTTTTTTCTCTCTTCTTATTCTGGTGAAACCCCTATTAGGTATTGGTATTACAGAAACGGATGTGTTTTCCTTGATTATCTGTCTTTTTTTCCTATGAATGTTTAGCAAAGAACTTTAACAAGAGAGCTTGACTGACAAATTTTAGATGTTGCGATGGAAACAAAAAATAAAAATGTATTAATATGGAAAATGAACATGATTATTCCTTCATATAATATAATAATTTTTAAATATCAATTACTTAAAATTACAATTTTTGGACCATTAGATTATTACAAAGGACTAAGAATGCCGATCTCAAATCGATAATTTTGATAATCACAATGTTCGTTCGTCTAACAATCTAAAATTCAAAAATTAAAGTTTTCAAGTTACTTTTTATTGTTATATATTTCACTTGAAATTATTAATTTTACCAAACCTTATTAAAAGAACAATCTAATTTAATGATTTTCGAGTCATTCAACTCAAAGCTAAATTTTCTACAGAAATCCTTACCGGCAAGTAACTGGATTTTAATCTGAACTTAGAAAAAGCAACGAACTTTTCAGTGTCCTCGAACTTATATGTAAATCATCAAGAATTAGTACTTAAAATATTGTTAAATATTTCATATAAATCGATCTCTTCGAATCGAAACGTTTATGTCGATTTTTTGATCCATCACTCTTTGACTGTCCGATTCAAAACTATATAGTAAATAGATATTTTTTGTGCCAATAGACATTCCCACTGAGGACTAAACTATTGTAACGACAAAAATAGAAGGTTACTCAAATTTATGAATAAAATTGTACCTGTTGACTGTAATTCAGTAGCAATTTCTTTCCAGGATTGATCTCGTAAAGCTGACTTCCGGTAACCTTTTAATGATTTATCGTAAAGTATTGGGCGTATTTCAACATGATGAATTAACTCCTCTTCGTTTATAACCACTAATCTGTGTGCTATCCGTTTCTTTTTCTTCTTTTTTATTATATTTTCAATGTTTTCAATTACTTCATATTTGTCATCCATATCGTTCCAAATACCATTTAATTGAAAGTAAAAAATAAATTAATTAACTAAATATTTTCGAATTTGAAATAACCATAAATAACGAAATGTAAATATTATTTGGATCGTAATAAAACGCGTTGCGATGAAGTAAATATTTCAGAAAAATTAAAACCTTTCGATTGCGACGTACAGAATCCAAATGGCGGTGTTTGAAACGTCAGGAGCAAACAAAATATCTGACGTTTATCAATGCATGGCCAATGCAATGCGTCGATGATATATTTTTAGTCGAAGTGCATGAAAATAGCAAATTACATGGTAAATGGAACTTCAGGTATGCTGCAGAATTCATATTTGAATCTGAAATATTTAATATTGAGACCCTTTTATTTAAATTGAAATTGTTTAAAACAAAGTCAAAATAAATATTTTTATTTATTTTTCACTATTTGAAAAGAATTTTCATACAAAATGGGCGAATTAGAAAACGTAAGTAGCATACTTGATTCCATTATACCATGTATTTAAATTATAAATTACCGCCACCTACTAGCTATTTTTAGAACTTATGTTTTTATGATGAAATGACATTGACAGTTCTTTTTAAAATTTAGTATATTTTAGTGTTATTTTGAGGGCTTGTAGGTGCATACTTTTTTTTAGTTTAGAATGTCTTCAGTTAATATATCTGTTGAAGCGCCAATAGAGCACCAAATACAAGAAATTGCTTACGATGGGACTGAAATATACCAACCGTGAGATATCTTTAAAATCAGAATTTGATTTACAATAAAAATATATTTTCATTGCAGTCCATTAACATTATCCGAAAGTCTTTCGAAATGTGCCGCGCGAATAGATTTTAGCAAAACATCATTGGAAGATTTAAAGAAGGAAGATGATAAAAAAACTGATGATGATTCAAAAGATCCATCACAATTTCAGCCAAGTTTATGGCCGTGGGATTCAGTACGTAATAAATTACGAGATGCTTTAACAGAAATTTGTGTACTCTCTGATGTTTTGTCGATAGCAAAAGAGAAACGTTATTTGGTATTAGATCCTGTGCCACAAGATCCTCAGGATACTAAACCGATGGTCCAAGTATATGCTAGAAAGAAAGCTCTTAGCCAAGCAGCAAATGTGTTGTTAAGTGGTGCAGAACGTTTACGAAACACTCACAGTGAACAAAGAAGTAATCGTAGTGTATCCGATTTTCATATCGAATTACTTCGGCTACGACAAAATTGGAGATTAAAAAAAGTTTCAAACACAATTATCGGAGATTTAAGTTATCGTACGGCCGGTTCAAAATTTATGCATTCTGGAATGTTTGAAGTAACAAAAGCCGAAGAAGATCCAGCAACAAATGGAAATTCTCCACCGAATAGTCCAGCAAGTGGTCAAACACCATGTCCGAAAACAAATTCTGCACTAAGAGTTAATGTCCCATCAGAATTACAGGGTGTTGCTTATATTAAAGTGATTACACAGAAAGATCAAGAAGACTTATGTACAGCCAGTATAAATCTTATGGGTCATGGTCCCAATATAACACAACAAGTTGGTATTTGGCAGAAAACATTAGAGTATGCTCAAAATGTATTATTCTGTAAGGAATTATTTAGTCAATTGGCACGAGAAGCAATACAATTGCAGGCGCCTATACCGCATGTTGTTGTTGGAAATCAAATTCGTGCAACTCTTTTACCCGGTATACAATTGATCATTTCACTTTGTCATTCAACAACATTTGATTCAACACAATCGGGACCAATTAATGATCATGATCATGTTCTTGAACATTCGTTACATCAATTATTACGTGAAGTTCATCATAAGAACACACATCATCCG
This sequence comes from Xylophagus ater, assembly GCA_963422695.1. NCBI lineage: Eukaryota > Metazoa > Arthropoda > Insecta > Diptera > Xylophagidae > Xylophagus > Xylophagus ater. The sequence goes on from OY730478.1 coordinate 10,625,617, forward strand.
TTTCCACATCCAGCAAGTGGACCATTAGGACCGAGTAAAAAAAGAATGTTGGCTGGACCAATGGCAGCCGATAGACATGAACTTTTGGAAATGACAAAATCTCAAACACTTCTTGAACAAATCATTGCACAAGCTCAACATATATTTATGCGTAAAAGAACACAGTATGTTCTTGATACATTAGCTCGAGATGTAAAAGATCCACAAATTGTTTCACATTGGAATGCTATGAACAGTCCAACAATGTCTTGTGTTAAAATCAATATTGTCACTCATGGGTAAGTATTGTAACATTTGGAAATTTTGAAAGAAATAAATATTTCAACACATTTTTAGTTATGATACAATCAATCGAACATCTTTAGTAATTCATGTTAAGGAACGTTCATTGAAATGTATTTGTCGTGATGGAAGAGTAATGCACATGTCATATGAACCACAAGAACTTCGAGATCTTATTCTATGTCAAATTAATCAACATCAAATATCATGTTTACTTAATCTAGCTAAATGTATGGCCTGGCAAGTTTTATCGAATAGTAATCATTTAGGGATTGGATCAGTGGAGCCACTTGGTAACGCAAGCGCATGCCTTTTAGCTTCACCAAATAGCGATCGAATGATAGCAGTACAAATTCGTTGTGATCCACAGATTGATGTGAAAGTTTTTATAGCACGCAGTCCACGACAAGATTTCTTTCCGAGTCCATTAGTTCCTGGAAAATTCTGGGAACATCTTGGTGGTCATTTTAAAGAGGTGATTATTTTGTAATTAGAAAAACTTCTGGGATTTTTTTTTAACGAATTTCATTCGTAGGTTCGTTTCGATAAGCTTGAAGGTAAAAATTTTCTCAATAAAATGGAATTTCTAATGGCAAGCCTGACAAGTTCATCCTAAATTTAATAAAAGCTATTTATATATTTTTAAAAAAACAGTAAAATAAAAAACAAAGTTTTGGTATAGTAAACAACGATATTTTATTTGATTTTCTTTTTAATACTATTACAAATAGGCTACATACACATTTGTTGTATTCCGGTTGTAAAACATTTTTTTTTTTTTGCTAAAATAAGAATTCCTCGAGAATGTTTTTATTTCAGATTACAAATAAGTGTTCACACCAATTCATTAAAAAAATTTACATCCTTAAATCTGAAATTTGTTTTCATTTCGTTTAAATTATACCAAGTCGAAGAAATTTGTAAAAATAAATTTAACTTATTTTCAAAAGAAAAAATTTAATCTGTAGTATTTAATACACAAAATTCAACTGTTTTGCGACAAAACGCCTGTAATTTTAATAATTATATATAAACACCGGGTTCTTGAACAGATCTTTTACTTGATTATTCAGAAAATTGCATTTTGTTTTTCACCTTAATAACCAATTACTACAAGAAAAAATAAACGAAAATCTTTTTTTTTTTTTACATATTCAACGATTTGGAGGGCTTTATTAGGGTTTCTTCAAACATGAATGAAATATAATTATTATTTTTAAGTATTTTAAATTTACTTGCTTTCAATGTTTTCTAGTTCATTCTCCAAAGTGCACGCGCGCTCACATACACACCTCATATTTAATATTACAATTCATTTTTCTTGTTTTTTTTTTATCTCTCATTTGTTTATCTTATTATTAAATTAAAAAAGATCATGTGTTGTTTTTTTTTCTGCTTGTTCTGTATTTCTTTTTCTTTTCATTTTTTTTCTTCGTCGAATTTCTTATCATATAACTAACTTAAAATACAAAAGAGAAATAAAATTTTTTAAAATCTGCCACGACCGCCAGCCGGTGACCTGGATCTAAATCGTCCACCTTGACCACCCCCACTACGACCACCGCCGCCACTGTAGTTTCGTCCACCATCTCGACCACCTCCAAAACCACCACTATCACGTCCATACCCCCCACCACTTCGTCCGCCACCACCATATCCACCGTCTTGATTGTAACTGCGTCCGCCACCGCCACCACCTCTTGAACGGAAACCACCACCGCCACTGTTACTACGTGGTCCACCAAAACCACCACCTCCTCCGCCTCCACCCCCGGAACGGAAATTACCTTGTCGTCCACGACGGAAATCACCGCCTCCATCACGGAAACGTCCACCACCACCTCCACCACCGCCGCCTCCACCACCACGACGTCCTTGTCGCGGACGACCTTTAGATATCTCAACACGTAGCTGTGAACCTAAAATTTCCGTACCATTCAAAATATCGCAAGCCTTTTCAGCTTCATCGCGATTTTCAAATTCAACAAAAGCAAAACCGGGTGGATTGAATGCAACCCACACCGAATTTAGTTTACCATACTTGGTGAATTCACCCTCCAAATCTTCTTTCTTGATTTTATCAGTTAAATTACCTACATAAACACGAGTTCCACGACTATCTCCCATTGTGCTTACACTTGTTTTGTTTTGACTTCAAGTTGAAAGTTTGACTTGCAGAAGTTTTTTTTTTTGTATTTTTTATGACGACTTCAAAGTTTGTTGAACTTCTTCACAAGGTTGAGATTGATTGAAGACGAACGATGTCGAAGACTACTTTTACGAAGATGACGATGTTTCAACGGTGCCAAATTATGTGCCTTTCGAAAAATCGAAGTTGTGCCTCTTTTGTGCCCACCAAAATGTTGCGACGAAAATTTACTGTGAAATGTTTTGATAATAGTCTAATGAAGAATGCGATAAAGTTTTGTAAATCTTGAATTTAGTTGGTGTTTTTTTTTAATTACTCATTTTTTTCTACTTGAAAAATTATTTTGCGTGGTCGTAAAAAAAAAAAGAAAATAAATGCATGACTTAAGTTTGAAATGAAAAACTTTGCCAGGCGATTTAAATTTGAAATTAAAAGAAACAAAGTTTCTGAAAGATAATTTTAATTTGATTTATGAACGCATAATTTGCAATACTTTTAAATCATTTTTTTATTTTTTAAAACGATATGAACTGAAGAAAAAAAATGTCCGCCATTCAGTGTCACAAATGTATGTAGAACATAAAAATGGGAGAATGACCTTGTTTCTTCCATTTTTTTGTTGTTTAATGATGCTTCAAATTAAAAAGAATACATCCCGGTTTATTAAGGTCATAAAAATAGTTGTTTTTGTTTTCATGATATGAGTACAATTTTCAAAAAATTACTTTTTTTTTTTTTTTTAATAAAACTTATAGATGTAGAAATATAGTTTTTTTGTTTTTATTAGGAGAGCTTGTATTCCTGTTTTCATTTATTTCAAATTTTGTTCAAATCAAATTACTTCCATTTTGTTTTAGAAAATTTCGATTTTTGTATCGCGACTCCTTTTGTGGGAATATATCTCTCGACGCGTAAATTCTGACGAATTATATTCAGAAGATAATCAAGTGATTTCTTCGTACAATGGCCTTTTTATCGATTTTTTTTATGTAAAATTTCGTTTTTTCCAAAGCTGGCATTTTAATTACAAAATGGCCGACTTAACAATTTTAAGGCGTCATACGATATGATGCATCCATACTTGGGATTTCGAAAAAATTAACACGTAATTCAAATGTATGAAGAAAAAAATTGAATTTTCGTAATAATTTAACCATTGTCGTCTTTAATGAAATAGGAAATATATCGACGATATCCATTTAAATTATTCAAAGCCATTGAAAGTATTGTATTTTCGCGAAGTTTGTAATGAAATTATTTTTTTTTTGCAGTTTTTTTTGTCTAAATATATATAAAACAAGGCACAGGCACTCCTTCGTATGAATTAAAGTAGTAGTAAAATATAATTTAAATTTGTAATTAACGTCGAAAATTACGTCGTAATTTTTTCGGTTTCTTTTATATTTTATTAAATGTTTTGAATAGAATGTTGTTACCGTAGCGGTCGTGGCACAGATGATCCGTCGTATAGATGATTTTCGTAGTTTGTATTTTTCAATTTTTTTTTATAATATCCACCATCAAGTTTTTGCTTGCACTTTTTCAATTCACGTCTTCCCCACACAATATCTAAAACTGCAATGGCCGATATAAAAATGAGCAATCGTCTTCTAGCCGCTTCCAATTCCGTTCCATTCCAATTCCATTCTCCATATGTAGTGCCATATGAACGATTTTTTTTACCGATACGTGTACATTTGACGAAATTTCATTAAAAACAAATAAAAGAAAAGCAGGTAAATTTATGTCCAATAAATCAATTTTTATTTTCTACCATTTTCAGGTATTATTTACATTCAAAATTTCAAAAATAGTTAAAAGTGTATATTCTGGAAATAATTCCACCTTTATTATTGAATTTTACATGATCTACTTGAAGTTGACTTCATTCCTAATTCGACTATGTAAACCCAGATCGACTTCAAATCGATTGGAATATTTAAAATGGATTATTAATTATAAAATGGAAAGGAGACGAAACCGAACCTAAAAATTAAAAATTTGTTTGCTAGCGGCTATCTATTTAAAGCTTAAGTAGATTACAAGACAATCTTTTACATTTGAAAAACCCGGGATGAGTTTGAAGTCGACCTCAAGTTAATTCCCAAGTGACCATATAAACGCCATAGATTTTATTTTAAACTTTGGAAACTTTTTAGGAATTAGTTTTAAGTTATATTTTTATATTTGTAGAATATCGAAGAAGCTTGATTGATAATTACAAAGCATGTTTTTTTTAATTTAACAAAATAGAAGGAAAATTTCCGGTAAATTTGTATGAATTATTATTAGATGTTAGAAAATTATAAAATGCTGCTAATCTTTGACAATTTCATACAAATTTTCGTTGGTTCCGATTGGTTTTATTATTGGTTTAAATATTTGCTATAGTGTCCCAGAAAAAACCTCAATACTTTAAACCATACAAAAAAAAATTAGTTTTTACAAAATTTCTATACAAAAAATAAAAATGTATTGCCTCAACAATTTTGCCTAACCGAAAAACCGTTTGTACTCATTATTCATACCTTAAAACTTTAAATTAAAACAAAACCTTTTTCGTATCAAACTTAAAAGCGGTTTGTGAATATATTTATTATATTATTAACTGACATCGCGGCGCAGCTAAAAAGCCTTTATGTGGCTTTTTAGGTGTTATATTCTTTAAGAAAGTAAGCAGTTATTACAATAACTTGATATGTATTATTCAACATTTATTATTTTTTGAATTTCAGTGTTTGCCTAAACACGCAGACTATTTTGCCAACTCCCGGTCTGCGCAGGGTTGCCAGTTTGCCCAAACTGGAACAAGGCAAAGACCGGGAAGGCTCAAATTAGTGCTTGAAAGAGTAAGTTTAATGAATTTTGAAGCGCTTATACAAATACTCATTAATTTCTATTTTTTAGGTGTTTTAAAACAACAACTACTACAACAGTTAGTCCATCAACAACTCCAGCTGCAGAACCGCCTAAACCATGTCGGCGGTTCAACGGCCCGTCCTTTATTAAGAGAATTGTGTTAACTCTATTGATTCAAGTAGGTATAATGAAATTTAACATCTTCATATAAAATACTCATTACTCTGCATTTTCAGGCTTATTTTGATCAATACCGGTTCTGCGTTCAAGTCTCGTGACAGGCCCAAATGAAATCATCTTTTCAGTAAGTATAGTAGAATGAAGTTTAAAATGTTCATACAACTAATTGCTTTTATTTTCCAGACTAGTTTGGTAACCTAATCGGCGCAGGGCTGCCAATTTGACAAAATTGGGGCAAGGTGTCGATCAGGAAGTTAAATCTGTTCGTGAAAGAGTAAGTAGAATTCAGAATGTTCATACAATATACTAATTGGATTCTATTTTCCAGGTGAATTTCAACATAAAATTATTTCAACATACAACAAATTTCAGTTCTACCAAATCACAGTAAGTAGAATTAAGTTTAAAATGTTCGCACAACTAATTGCTTTTATTTTCCAGACTTATTTGATAAATCCCAGATCGGCGCAGGGCGACCAGTTTGACAAAACTGGAGCAAGGCAAAGATTGGGAAGGGTCAAATCTGTTCGTGAAAGAGTAAGTACAATGAAGTCTAAAATGTACATACAATATACTAATTCTTTTCTTTTTTCTAGCTGAAATTCAAATATACAAGGTGGGTAAACTGCATGCTATCCATGTATGTGCTACCCACCCAAGATTTGTGGAAGCGTTTGAACGCCTAACTTGCAGGCGTCATCCTGAAGCAGATTTAGCCACCCCGCCCGGCCGGGGTGGCTATACAAAAACTTTTAGGCGTTAATAAAAATTTATTGCCTCAACAATTTCGCCTAACCGAAAAACCGTTTGTACTCATTATTCATACCTTAAAACTTTAAATTAAAACAAAACCTTCTTCATATCAAACTTAAAAGCTGTTTGGGAATATATTTAAGAGTAAGTCGAGTAGTTCTGATTTTCTTTTATTAGCAGTCATGTTTGGTACAATTGGAGGCTAATTTTTCAGTGTTCTCTAAACCTCCTCCAAATTCGTTTGGTTGTACTAGTTAAGTCTTTCATTGATTTTATTTGTTTAGACCTGCAATGGTCTACACCAGTCATTCTCTAACAATAGGCCGCGACGTCAAATTGGGTCGGCAAAGTTTTCCTTGGGGTCGCAAGCAATATTTCCGATTTTATTCCTTGCAAAATAAATATTGCTACGTGTTACTCCGCTTCGGTTGTTAAAAATAGTAACATTTTTATTTATATGAACTAAGTGTACAAATTTTACTTACAATTTATATAGCATGGAATTGTACTTTTAGAAAGATCTCATTCAAAACTTTTCCAGAATTTATATGGAAACATACTTATTTTGGGGTCGGAAATAAACTGGTACATGGAAAATGTGGTCACACTAAAAAAATTTGAGAACCTCTGCTCTATACCATCATTTTTGGGTCGCGACCCTTTTTCGGGTCGCTTGAAAATTAAATTTTTTATCTTCCGTAAACTAATAATACGTGAAAAGGTGTTGGATATTGCCTCAAAAAAATATAGAAAAATCTGCTTCAGAAAAAAAAAATAAAAAAAAATCAATATTTACTCAGGTTGTATTTTGGACAAATTTTTTCAAAACAACGCGAATGATTCAAATTATGATTTGTCAGGAATATTTTGATATCGCAGTTGTTAATCACTGTTTAGCTATAACTCGAACTAATCGAGAATATTATTACAAACAAATTTTTTTAAATAATTAAGATTTAAAATGGTAATTATTAAATCGAAAGAATTTTTTCTTATCACTCTTCTGTGTATTTTGTTCGAAACTGACTCAACAAAGGGCCCTTTGAGCGTCTTGATGACTTCTAAAGAAATTCTTTCGTATACAACGGATTTCTTAAGCCACGTCGACAACGCCACAAAGAATGAACAACAAACGATTTTGACTGATTTTAATGAAATTTCGAATAAAATTGAAATTCTCGAGACCGAAGTTAGTTTTTCAAAATTTCTATTTTGTGATAATAAAAGTGATAAAATATTTTCAGGATAAAGAAAGGGGAGAATGGATTCTCGAAGCAATTACTAAGTATATGAAATCGAACTCAACTTTGATGGAACTAATTCAAAAAATCAAAAATATTAAATCGAAAATTGAGTCTCGGGACGACGAGTATAAGAATTTGATGAAAAATCTTAAAACTTTCGAAGGCGAAAATCTTATTGAGTTCGCTAAAAAACAACTCCAAAGCAATGAATCAATTAAAGATTTACTGGATCAACTCTCGGATTACTATTTGGTCACGAAGAGCGGAAATGAAAGTGCATTGGAAATACTTTCGAACATTTTAGAGGTACCTCGAAAACTGAGTGCTAAGAAAATTAACTATTAATTTTATTCAACAGACAATATATTTTAAACAAGAAGGATGTTCACTTGGTGGTTCACCGCAACAATTTCTACTCGGCTTTTATGACAGCATTTTACGTACTGAATTTCAAGCATTTAAAATTGCATTGTTTTCTCACACAGTTCTTAAGATGAACTCTAAAGATGAAAAATACTCGACTCCAATAACAATAATTAAAACTGAAATAGATATTAGAATAATGAATGGAATCAAAAATCTCAAAAAAGCTTTGGAAGTCGTTGATGGATCAGTTTGGACGTGTGATCCAAAAACGTATATTCAGGGCCAAACGTACGAAGATATTATTTTAATAGCGAGTATTATTGTAAATGTTATTGATTTAAAGGGTGCAAAAACATGTAGTAGCTCTTCAGGAAATATTGAATGTAAAAGTGAACTATGTAAAAATCAAATGAAATGTACAGGGAAAGTTCAAAAATGTGAAGTTGTAGAAAATCCCACGATTTGTCCTTCAGTAAGAACAAATTACTCAGATAATATATACATTTTATCTAATTAAATTTTTTAAAAGCCAAAAGCAGTCCACCACAGATATGAGTATATTCAAACTTCTAAAAATGGTGCAATTTTAGCACCATATAAATATGTTAACAACTCAATTTGTACGGGAAAAACGCCATATGATTGTATTCCATCACCTTTAAATGTTACATTCCTTGGGGATATAGATGAGGTGTCTTGTCCGCAGGGTCTTATAAAAGTATTAATTTATTCTGTTTAAAATGAGATTTAGTTTTACATAATTCCACTTTTTCTACAGTATAACTCGGACTCAACGGAAGATCAATTTTGCTCTTGCGAATGTTCGGAACAAGAAGTTAAATCAGGAAAGTATTTCAATTTACGTGGATATAATTCCAGCACTGATAACAATATGTAAATCCAATATTTGTAAACAATCAAAATATATTTGAATTAATTTTATTAATTTCGAAGGGTCGTAACAGGCGTGCGATTTATGAAAAACAAAGACATTTTCCATCTTCAAATACAAGAAGGTCAACTGGAAGGTAACGGTTACATTAACCCGGATTCTTTGAAATGGGTTCCACCACACAATTATACAGTTTCGGATCCTGATATGGAAGAAAAGCGTGATTATTATAACATGAATGGAGAAGATACTTTTGGACGTTCGATACACTTAGGCGATCTAACTGCCGAATCGTCATACGTGGTTACTGGAGTAAAAATGGGAACTGTAGGAAATAGTCTATCCTTAAAAATTTTTTTCACAAAATTTGTGTTTGAGACTGGAAAGTTAGAAATCAAAAATTCCAAAAGTGAAATTATTCCCTATAATAAGTAATAATTTATAAATTCAAATTTAAAAAAATGACAATAATTGCAAATCTTTCGTAGTGGGAAAGTTCAAATGCACAACATAAATCTTCCAACCACTAGTTCTGTTAGCACAACGCCTTCAGCAGGAGCAGACGAGTTCATCCTTTTTTCACGAGGAGGAGGGGTAACACACATGCTTCCATTCATTGATTTTCAAAGTGTGGAGCCCAAAACACCAGTGCCCTTGTCTGGAGTTGGAATTTATTATAAAACAGCAAATGATGTCACTGCTGGATTTGTAGCACCAAAGTTGATTACATATAATTTTGAATCCCAGTTGGAATTAATGGTTTCCAACGAAAATGGAAAATCCAAGTAAAATGAATAGAAATTGACTAATTAAATGTATTTGAATTGCATCACCAATAATAAACGAATAATTTAATTAATTTTTTGTTTTAATATAATTTTTATATTATCAATTTTTGGGAATTTTTTTTACAATTTTTATAAAATTCTAGAAAGATTTATTTTCATTTTATTTCAGTTATTAAATTTTCAATTAAAATGATAAATCTCAATTTGGAAAATTGAAGAAAAACACCTTTTTAAATATCGAGCAAAATAAATAAGAAAAATTGTTTGCTTAAAAAATGCAAATATTACGTTTTTAGTTGAGTTCTAGATCCAAATTGTATCTGCCCGGAATTCTAAATATTTACTCGATGATGCCATAATTACTCGGTTTAACATCAAATAAGAGACACGAATTAACGTTGGAAATTTTTACGACTTTGTTGGAAAGTGTTTTGAAATTACCAAAACGTTTGATTTATATTTAATTTTTAGAGAAATTAATATAACAGAATATTGTTAAATGAGAAATAAAAGAAGAAGACCAAAGGACTACATCTTTCCCAACAATCCTACATAGTACCGCCGCGCTTAGAAAAAAATTGTAAATTGATCCACACAATTCGAATTAATACAAACAGTTTTTTAGGCAAAACCCCTAAGAGACAAATCCTGTTTTAAGCTTTCTTTGCAATATTACCACATGACTCCATTGGACTTATTTCAAGACATATTTTCAGTCGGACTGAAAAAAAGTCTAATGGAGACTAGTTTATTTAGAATGAACTTATTTTTTGGACAATTTGTTATGACTTCGTAATATTCTTGAGCGACAAATCATTAATTGTTTCCTGTAAACGCTATTTCTACAACTCCTAAGCCTCTATTATTCGGTATAAATGGACTTAGGCCACTTTCGAAATAAACGGCTCATATACATATTTATTATCTCAAACAAATGTATAAAAAATCTTTCCATAAAAATTTAATAATTTCGATATACGAGTATTATAAGAAATTTAAAAATATATTATTTACTCAGATGGGATTAAATCCAAATCGAAATATTAAATTATTTGAAAACCGCGAATAATTTAAAATATATTGTCTCAGAAATATTTTGAAATCGCAGTTGTTAATCACTATATAACTTGGAACTAGTCAAGAACTTTATTCCAAAAAAATATTTAAAGTAATCAAAGTTTAAGATGTCAATTTTTAAATCGAATACAATTTTTGTGACCACTCTTCTATGTATTTTGTTCGAATCTGGCGCAACAAAGGGAATGGGACCTTTGAGCGTCTTGATGACTTCTAAAGAAATTCTTTCGTATACAACGGATTTCTTAAGCCACGTCGACAACACCACAAAGAATGAACAACAAACGATTTTGACTGATTTTAATGAAATTTCGAATAAAATTGAAATTCTCGAGACCGAAGTTAGTTTTTCAAAATTTCTTTTTTGTGATAATAAAAGTGATAAAATATTTTCAGGATAAAGAAAGGGGAGAATGGATTCTCGAAGCAATTACTAAGTATATGAAATCGGACTCAACTTTGATGGAACTAATTGACAATATAAAAAATATTAAATCGAAAATTGAGTCCCTGAACAACGAGTATAAGAATTTAATGAAAAATCTTAAAACTTTCGAAGGCGAAAATCTTATTGAGTTCGCTAAAAAACAACTCCAAAGCAATGAATCAATTAAAGATTTACTGGATCAACTCTCGGATTACTACTTGGTCACGAAGAGCGGAAACGAAAGTGCATTGGAAATACTTTCGAACATTTTAGAGGTACCTCGAAAACTGAGTGCTAAGAAAATTAACTATTAATTTTATTCAACAGACAATATATTTTAAACAAGAAGGATGTGCACTTAATGGTTCACCGCAACAATTTCTCCTTGGCTTTTACGACAACATTTTACGTACTGAATTACAAGCATTTAAAATTGCACTGTTTTCTCAGATAGTTCTTAAGATGAATTCTAAAGATGAAACAAACTCGACTCCAATAACAATAATTAAAAGTGAAATAAGTATTAGAATAGTGAATGGAATAAAAAAACTTATAAAAGCGTTGGAAGTCGTTGATGGATCAGTTTGGACGTGTGATCCAAAAACGTATATTCAGGGCCAAACGTACGAAGAAATGATTTTATTGCAGGATATTCTTGTAAATTTACAGGATTTAGACGGCGCAAAAACATGTAGTAGCGCTTCAGAAATAAATATTAAATGTAAAAGTGAACTATGTAAAAATCAGTTCAAATGTACAGGGACAGTTCAAAAATGTGACGTAATAGAAAATCCCGCGATTTGTCCTTCGGTAAGAACTAATTAGTTTCTACAGATAAATATATATGTTACCGGAAATGTATAAAATCATTAAATGTACATATTTCCCAATATAATAGGTAAATGTGAGATTAAATCTGAGATTAGCTTCATATGTCTACTTTTACTGGTAAATACACATTTTCCAACGTATATAGATAAAAGTTATAGATAATAAAAATATATGGCACATATTTATGACCAGCGAGCGGAGCGTAGCGAAGCCAGCATGCATCAAGTCACATGGTCTTCTTTCGACCGCTTTGGCAATGTTCAGCAAAGTTATGGAGGCTTCCAAGGGGAATATCTCTTTCTCAGACCATATAGTTCTATCTAAAAAAATATATATTTTTAAGTTGAACTCACATTTACCAACCAAGCTGAAAAATGTGTACATTTACCGGTAAATGTATACATTTACCAGTATATGTACATTTACCGTAACATATACATTTTATTTAAATTAATTTTATTTAAAAGCCAAAAGCAGTCCACCACAGATATGAGTATATTCAAACTTCTAAAAGTGGTGCAATTTTTGCACCATATAAATATATTAACAACTCAATTTGTACGGGAAAAACGCCACATGATTGTATTCCATTCCCTTTAAATGTCACATTTCTTGGGGATATAGATGAGGTGTCCTGTCCGCAAGGTCTTGTAAAAGTACTAATTTATTTAGTGTAAAATGAAATTTAGTTTTACTTAATTCCACTTTTTCTACAGTATAACTCGAATTCAACGGAAAACCAATTTTGTACTTGCTTCTGTTGGGAACAAGAAGTAAAATCAGGAAGGTATTTCAATTTACGTGGATATAATTCCAGCACTGGAAACAACATGTAAATCCAATATTTGTAAACTATTAAAATATATTTGAATTGTTTTTATTAATTTCAAAGGGTCGTAACAGGCGTACGATTTATGACAAACAATGGCATTATTCACCTTCAAATTCAAGAAGGTAAACTGGAAGGAAACGGTTACATTAACCCGGATTCTTTAAAATGGGTTTCACCACACAATTATACTGTTTCGGATCCAGGTGTTACGGAAATGACTGATTATTATAAAGCATGTGGTACTGATCCCAACAAATTTCGTCGTTCGATATTCTTGGGCGATCTAACTGCTTATAATGGGTCTTATGTGGTTACTGGAGTAAAAATGGGGTTTGTAGGAAATCCTATATCCTTAGAAATTTTTTTCACAAAATTTGTGTTTGAGACTGGAAAGTTAGAAGTTCAAAATTCGAAAAAGAAAAATATTCCCGATAACAACTAATAATTAATAAATTTAAATTTAAAAAAATTTACAATAATTGCAAATCTTTCGTAGTGGGAAAGTTGAAGTGTACAACTTAAATCTTCCAACCACTAGTTCTGTTAGCGCAACGCCGGCGGCAGGAGCAGGCCAACACATCCTTTTTGTGACAGGAGGAAAGGCAACACACATGCTTCCATTCATTGATATTCAAAGTGTGAAGCCCAAAACACCAGTGCCCTTGTCCGGAGTTGGAATTTATTATAAAGCTGCAAATGATATGACTGCTGGATTTGTGGCACCAAAGTTGATTACATATAATTTTGCCTCCCAATTGGAATTAATGGTTTCCAACGAAAATGGAAACTCCAAGTAAAATGAATAGAAATTGACTAATTAAATGGTTTTAAATTGCATCGGCAATAATAAATGAATTGTTTAATTAATTTTTTGTTTTTATATAATTTTTAAATTATCGATTTGTGGGAAATATTTTACAATTTTTATAAAATTTTAGAAAGATTTATTTTTATTTTATTTCAGTTATTAAATTTTCTATTAAAATGATAAATCTCAATTTGGAGAATTTAACTAAAACACCTTTTTAAATATGGAGCAAAATAAATAAGAAAAATTGTGTGCTTAATGGGTGATTTCACTTAGAGGTACCTTTTTCAAAAGTAAAAATAATAAAAAAAATTCGATTTTATCGGGTTTTCTTTATTATCAAACAAAAGAACCATTCTTGACATTTATTTTTCAAAAATAATTTCTTTCAAATGTTGGCCGTAACTGCATTTAACATGGTGCATTCTGAAGTTCCAATTTTCGATGACGCGTCTGAGCATTTCGAGTAATGTTGGCTTCCAATTCTTCAATCTTACCCGGCTAATCCATGTAGACTTTGGACTTTACATAGGCCCAAAGGAAAAGTCTAGAGGTGTAATATCACACGATCTAGGACGCCACTTCACCGGTCCGAAGCGCGAAATGAACTGTTCACCGAATTGTTCTTGCAATAAAGCCATGGTTTCACGGGATGTATGGCAAGTAGCTCCGTTTTGATGCTACCAAATATCCTAGATATTATGGGCTTCAAATTTAGGTGGCAAATACTCCGTTATCATGGCGCGATAACGGGCGCCATTAACGGCCATTCTGATTTTTGAACAAATATGGACCGATGATTCCACAAGCCCAAATACGGCATTTTTGCTTATTGACGTATCAGTTCAGCCTGAAATGGCGCTCATCGCTAAACAAAATTCTGCGATAAAACAGCGAATCATCACAATTTGGAGACGGTTGTAAGTGCTTCCATGATGGTTAACAGGTTAATACGACTCACGCGTCATCTGCCAAAAAATCCGTAGACAAGAAAGTATCTGTAAATGAATCATCATTATTACGTTGTTAATTGAGTTCTGGATCCAAATTATATTCGTCCGAAATTTTTTATATTTACTCGATGATGCCATAATTACTCGGTTTCACATCAAATAAGAGACACGAATTAACGTTGGAAATTTTCACGACTTTGTTGGAAAGTGTTTTGAAATTACCAAAACGTTTGATTTATATTTAAATTTTAGAGAAATTAATATAACAGAATCTTGTTAAATGAGAAATAAAAGAAGAAGACCAAAGGACCACATCTTTTCCCTCAACAATCCTACAAAGTATTGCCGCATTTAGAACAAAATTGTAAATTGATCCACACAATTCGAATAAATACAAACATTTTTTTTAGACAAAACATCCTAAGAGACAAATCCTGTTTTAAGCTTTCTTACCAATATTAAATTAGACTAAGCTTAAAGTACGAAAAGAAAAAAAAATAAAACGTATTATGAAAATGTATTAATTTATGATATTTGCAAATATATATTCGTAACTTAATGGTAAAGAATCGTATCTCAGATTTTGCAAAAATTTAGTTAAGACTATTTTTAGATAACAGCAGAAATTTAGTCCAGATTTTGGTTGAAATTTCGAAAATTTTAATTGAAAGAAAAACACATGGTTATGCGACGTAATTTGGACGTTAATTACACCTATTTTTTCTTAAGTTTGGTAAAATTATAGTAACTTTATTTCTTCTTGAGTTAAGTGTATATGTTAATAGCAAAAGTGTAAAGGCCCTTTATATACATATAGTCCCTCATATGTAATGCTTAGAACAGATCGCATTGGATATTTTCGATTTTGATATCGGTAAAAGGGTACTAAAGAATTACTTATGGTAAGTATAACAATATGAATATTTTATTTTGAATTGGGTTAAATATGTAACCTAGGCTGTTTGAAAGTTAGAATTTTCATTTCTTTAAGAAAATAGATGTCTATAAATTTATTATCTCAAACAAATGTATAAAAATCTTTCAACAAAAATTTAATAATTTGGATATACGAGCATTATAAGAAATGGAAAAATATATTATTTACTCAGATGGAATTAAATCCAAACAGAAAAGTTATATTATTTGAAAACCGCGAATAATTTAAAATATAATGTCTCAGAAATATTTTGAAATCGCAGTTGTTAATCACTGTTTAGCTATAACTCGGAACTAGTCAAGAACTTTATTCCAAAACAATATTTAGTATAATCAGAGTTTAAGATGTCAATTTTTAAATCGAAAAAATTTTTTGTGATCACACTTCTGTGTATTTTGTTCGAAACTGACTCAACAAACGGAATCGGACCTTTGAGTGGCTTGATGACTTCTAAAGAAATTCTTTCGAATACAACGGATTTGTTAGGCCACGTCAACAACGCCACGAAAAGTAAACAACAAGAAATTTTGACTCATTTTATTGAAATTTCCAATGAAATTGAAATTCTCGAGACCGAAGTTAGTAATCCACAATTTCTTTTTTGTGATAATAAAAGTGACAAAATATTTTCAGGATAAGGAAAGGGGAGAAAGGATTCTCGAAGCAATTACTAAGTATATGAAATCGAACTCAAGTTTGATGGAACTAATTAAAAAAATAAAAAATATTAAATCTAAAATTGAGTCCCAGGATAACGAGTATAAGAATTTGACGAAAAATCTTAAAACTTTCGAAGGGGAAAATCTTATTGGGTTCGCTAAAAAACAACTCCAAAGCAATGAATCAATTAAAGATTTACTGGATCAACTCTCGGAATACTATTTGGTCACGAAAAACGGAAACGAAAGTGCACTGGGAATACTTTCGAACATCTTAGAGGTACTTCGAAGACAGAATTCTAAGATCAATATTAATTAATTTGATTTAATAGAAAATAAATATTCGCCGCGAAGGATGTGCACTCAATGGTTCAGCGCAACAATTTCTTTTAGGATTTTATGACAATATTTTACGTACTGAATTTCAAGCATTCAAAATTGCCTTATTTTCTGATGTGGTTTTGAAGATTAATTTAGATCATAAAAATTCGACTGAAATAAAATCAATACAAGATAAATTAAATGAACGAAGAGATATGGTAATAAAAATGTTTAAAAAGGTTTTTAATACGGTTAATAGATCCGTTTGGACGTGTGATCCAGAGACATATATTAAAGATCAGACTTATGATGAAATCATGGTTCTACAAGATATTGTTTTGCATAGTGAAGATTTTAAAACCAAACTTACATGTAAAGGAAATTGTACAACATTAATAAGCGAAATTGATTGCAAACATGAAATATGCAAAAACCAATTGAAGTGTGAAGCCCAAGTTAAAAGTTGCAAACATATTGTAGATCCGACCATATGTCCTCCGGTAAAATGCATTTTTTATGTTTAAATTCATTTCATTGTTTATAATTTTCACTAGCTTAAAGGAACTCTGTATAGATATGAATTTATTAATTCAACGTCTAATGGTACTTTCGGTAATACTGATTATTGTCCTCGAACTCTAAAACGAGTAAGACTTTGAATTTTTTGTTAAATACTGTTATTGAATTTTGGTCATTATTTTCATCTAGTATAAGTCCTCAGATACCTATTCTTTTTATTTATGCACTTGTATGGAAGCTCCGATAAAATATAGAAATTATTATAATTTACGTGCATACAACTCTAGTATCTCAGATAATAAGTATTTCCATTTTAAAACTATTATGCAAAAAATATTATTAATGGGTTAATTTTAAATATTTTGAAAGGATTGTAACAGGATTGCGCTTCATAAAACAGAATAATATTTTCCATCTACAAATTCAAGAAGGTAAATTGGAAAGAAAAGGTTATATTAATCCGGAATCTTTGAAATGGGTTGCTCTACACAATTATAACATATCTGATCCGAATGTGAAATTTGAACGTGACTATTATAAAATGAATGAAAGAAATCGTTCACTAAATTTGGACACTCCAAGTTATAACAATAAATCATATGTTGTGACCGGTATTCAATTTATCATTATCAAAGAACGATTAAATTTGGAAGTATTTTTCACAAAATTTAATTTTGAAACTGGAAAATTAGAACCTAATAATAATATATTAATTTCAAATAAAGCTGAAGAACGGTAAAGAAATTCGTCATTTTAAAATAATTCTTTATATTTCATTATTTTTTTCTATACTATTTTCATAGAACACAATTTGTTCAACAAAATATGGAAGTATCAACCTGCTCAACCAAGTATCCCGCATCCCGAAGTCAATAACTATATTTGGTTTGCAGCTTCTGGTAGAAAATTGAATGTAGGACAGCATATGGTTCCGTACATTGATATTCAAGAAGTTTCACCAAATCCCCCAGTACCTTTATCTGGAGTTGGAATATATTTTAAATATTCAAATAAGAAAACTGCTGGTTTCGTAGCACCAAATTTAGTTACGTATAATTTTCTAAAGGAATTAGAGTAAAACTTTTATTTTCATAAAATTCATTCCAAATAAAATGTAAATTAAATTAATGATGAATAAATATTATTGAAAATACTGAGATCTTATATTATTTGAAAGTATTAAAAGTTCCATTGGAAATTGATTTTTAAAAGAACTTCATAAAGTTATATGAGATGGAGTTTGAAGCACTTAAAATGTTAACTATTTAAAAGAAATGTTGAAGATGAGAGTTTATATTAAGAAAAATGTTCCAAAGACTTGTTCGTATTTCCAACAATTCTATGTAGAAAAGTGGAAGCTAGTGTTTCTGAACATAAAAAAAGACTAGAGCTTTACATTTTGATTATACTAACAATATTGTCGATAGTCACTTCCCTCCAAACAAGGTGATAAAGTAAAGTTCAAGTTTATTACCTTTCTATAAACGCAAAATGATTAAAATTACAAAGCCACTGATCAGTCATCACAATAATATTATTTCTTATAACGTAACAGGCTGATGATTTACATTAAATATTCAAGATGATATCAGATATATTAATTAGAAAAAAAACAATAATTGATGAAATCAAAATACTATGTTTATATAGTAATTATTTAAATAATCTTTGATTGTGAAATATGTTAATTTTAAATTTATTCTCAAATAATTAAAAAAGAAATTAAATTTAATAATTCCATTTGAAATAAAATATTCTTAGATAATTCTTAAATATAAAATGTTCTAGTACGAAGTTCCACTATGACTATTACTAGAAGCTGACGCCCAAGCAGATGATCCAGCATTAGCTGAGGCACCAATTCCGCCTTGATTTCCAATATGTCCTACCCCTTCGTTTCCACAACATCCACCTCCGGTAACTCCCACGCCTCCGGAACCGTGATTACTACCTCCGAGATTACCACTTACAAAACCTTGATTTCCTTGAAGACCACCGCTTCCGTAATTATTAGATGAGCCTAATGCAGGCGATGCTGCTACACCTCCACCTACTCCACCATTGGCCCAACCAGAACTACTTGCTGAACTTGAAGCAAAACTACTGGAACTACTGAAACTGTTTGCTCCTGCTGATCCTCCTGCACCTGATAATCCTCCATGACCGACATTCCCTCCTGATAGGCCACCATGACCAATGTTTCCTCCTGATATGCTATCATAACCAATATTTCCACCAGATAAGCCACCATAACCTCCTGATAAGCCACCATGACCAACGTTCCCTCCTGATAAGCCACCATGACCATGGTTTCCTCCCGATAGGCCACCACTGCCTACAGTACCACCTGAGAATCCCACATTGCTCCCGCTAGCGCCAGACCAACCACCTACTGTACCACCTCCTCCTGACAAACCGCTATTTGGAACAACTACTTTAACTACTTTAACGATTGTTGCACCATCACTGCCGCCATGTCCACTTTGTCCACCCGTATAGCCACCCGTATAGCCACCGCCATGTCCGCCACTGTACCCACCACCATATCCACCACCATATCCTCCCGCATATCCTCCAGAATGTCCTACATCATATCCACCACCATGACCTTTCCAACCACCCCCATCAATTTTCAAACCACCACTCAAATCAAGGCCAAGACCATGTTTGAGAAGTTTATGTAAATGTCCCGAAGCCAAAGCAACACAAGCCAACACACAAATTATCACCTGTAATTTAAGTAAGAACTTTAGTATGTATAACCATTTCAATTTACACAAGCTATTCAGTATACCTTCATGTTTTCACTTCAATTTAATAAGAATAACTGATGAATCCCGCCCTAATGGCAGTCGTTTTTATACTTTCATCTCAACTATTAAATGATTCTCAATGATTGTTATTAGAAAAAAAACCTGGATACACCACCTCAAGTTCAACGTAAAAATATATTATCATGTTTACGGGAGCGTGCATATCATAACTATTCTATTAATAATGGTTGTTTTTCAATTGGATTTTCCATTTCAATTTCCTTTTGGAATTACCTCAGCACAACAAAAAAATGTAATTGAATAATTTTTAAAATATTCATATATAAAATTCGCACATAGTCAATTCGATCCCATAAAGTATATAACAAACAAACAAACATTCTGATATGATAATATAACACCATTCATATTTAGGGTTGGAATCTAAAGCGCAGTTTCCACCGATTTTCATTATAGATTACATTTAGGTAATAGGTATACAAAAAATTTCATAGCATCATATTTTCATGTGTAGTTTTTATTAGGAATACGTTTGTATCTCCCAAAAATGTTCATATTTGTCCTACTTTTAAAGCTTTTCACAAGTATCGTATTTTATCCCGTGATTCCAACCCTATTGTTAGATTCTGTGTAGAAGTTTAGCGTATTTCTCCTAATGAAATTGACTACAAAAATCATTTGATTTGACGTACGTTTTTTATTAATTTATGTATTTAATGACAAAGTCTCATTTGAAATAGCTGCACGTCGATATTTTGGAAAAGGTTTAGAGTAATCCTTTACTGAATTTGAAAAAGCAATGAAATGTCCTATTTTTACTTTATATAAATCTGATAGCGTTTTTTTATGCACGTCTAAACTCAACTTTATATTCATAACTACATTGTAAATAAATGTTAAATTTTCATAAGAAATGACCACAATTGCGTTAAGTAAATGAATTGGTCACTAAGTAACTTGTTAGGGAATCAATAAATGAATAAGACAAGTGAATAAATATAGTGCTTGTAGTTGTTGTTATCACACTATTCACGTATTTCCAATTTACCATTGTTCATCTCGATAGTTCCGTTCTCATGTTCAAGCTTATTTCGAACAGTGTGTTAAGAATTTTTAATTAGAAAAGAATAAATAGTCATTATATTGTTTTTTCGTGATTTTGAAACCGCAAGTCTGGTAAACCCAACAATTAGATTCATTTCGATGCTAATTTGACATGATCATGAAGTAAAATTAATTAGCGTATATTTACTGTCAATTATAATATGATCGGGTTTTTTTCTGACACAATATTTTTTGATAAGAAAGTGATTTTTCCTAAGATTTGATAAGGAAATTTTCTACTGAATAAAAATTCAAAAATATTCATTAGGAATTGAGGGGAAAAAGGATAATTAAGGAAATTCTAAAAGTTTTAATAAGCTGCTTGGTAATTTACACTTTACGCGATCGGCTAAAAATTTGTTAAATTCATTTTTTCTCTTGAGATCTAAAAATATTTTGATAATTAACCTAACCAATCTCTATAGTCGGCGCAGGTTTCCCAAAGTGTTTTGTCCCCTAAG
The DNA here is from genome assembly GCA_963422695.1 of Xylophagus ater. NCBI lineage: Eukaryota > Metazoa > Arthropoda > Insecta > Diptera > Xylophagidae > Xylophagus > Xylophagus ater. The sequence goes on from OY730478.1 coordinate 10,646,833, forward strand.
GAGATTATTTTACCATATTTGGAAAATAAAAAAGGCAGTTTTTTTTAATACTTTTTGAACGCAGTACTATGTATAAACGGTTTCTTGTGGCTTAGCAAAAGATCAGGCAACATGTTGCTGTTATACGACAGTAATAACAAATTGGCTATAAACTCATTTGAATTTCTACACAATTAGAAATAGTTTTTCAATTAAAACTGAACTTGAAAATAAATTAAACTTTATTCAGAAATTAGTATATATTAAATTAACATACATTCTATTAATATTATTGTTTTCTGAAAGTAATAAAATGCTTACTGTATAAGGTTGATGAAATAAATTTAATTTTTCTCAGAACATAATTTGTCATAATTAAATAAAGTTGTATAAAAGTTTTAATTTTAATAATTACTTTCGTAATAGCAAGATTTCCAATGGAATTCTGGAATCGATTTCTACACAAAATAAAAATAAGCTGCTTTTCTGAGATTACCTTAACTATACCTGGGCATGGCATATATAATCAACGAAATTTGGCTTATAGTGAAATACTCTAGAAGCCATTGATAGTCTCTGTTTTTACTTATGTTATGTATGTCGTTGCAACTTCTCAAAAACCACCAGCGTTCATATCGAAAATATATTAGAAATTAGGAACTGGTGTCTGTTATTTAACCAAATTCAAATTGTGAAAATTAAACCTAAAGTCCAAGGCATATATGGTACAGGACACGAAAAGCCCTATTTAAGCAGAAATAAAAATTACACTCTCAACCAAAAAAAAAAAAAATATCGAATCAGACATGAAAACCGAACGGCGGCAATTACAAGATTTGAACTAAAACATTGTATTAATAAATTTTTGTTTGAGAATTTATGAAGAATATTATGAAATTTATCAGCTCACAATAAAAGGTTAATGTTCGGTTCAATATTCCTACGTGCTTCTTTTACTTGTGGTCAGGAAATCAATTATTAATTATAAAAATTAAATCGAATAAACATGCACACTGTACAAAGAACGATTACCCAAGAAATCATAAATTGAATTCTTTGAGCTAGTTAACCTTTCTTTTATAGAAATCTCATAATCGAATTCCAATATATGATTTTTCTTTATTTTTATATAGTATTAGTTATCAGATAGATATTTCAAAATTGAAGGCTCCCAAAAATAGTTTTTAAGCAGAAAATCAACAATTAAAGTTCATTAAAACGTTGAAAACAGAAACTTTTAATGCAATATTGTATTACATAGAAATAGTTGCTCGCCTAAAGATAGGCAATAGTTTTACCACTGTCTTTAGTTTTCAAACTTGAATTAATTCAAATATTAAGGTTGGTCAAGGTTTATGGTCGGACTTGGTAATTTTGCGTAATGTAAATCCTCTTCACTTTAATTTTTTATTCAAAGAGCTTCAAACGGTTTCTATATTTCCAAGAATACATAATTAAAAACTATGTAATTGAAGCAGCATATATAATTTGGTAATGAAGACATTTGCTTGCAAAAGACATTAGAAACATTGAAATGAACGAAAGTTTTTGTTTTTCTTGTGATTTACGCAATTACATGAATAATATTATTCATGTTATTTTTTATAAAGAAAATAATCAAAATATTTTTAGTAATAAAAATAAAATTACACGTTAAGACCAAAATCACATTGTATGATTTTAAGAAAGTTTGGAGAAGCATAGGTACAATAAAGAAACTAGAAGAATGACCACAAGATTTCGTATTTATTGGTTTTGTGGTTTTGTGATGGAAAGAAATTTGTGACATTAAAATTTTGATAGATCTCCATTTTTGAGGTCCTCTGAATTAAAAATAACCATATTTGTAAAGAATATCCGTTCTATTTATCTGCCAATCTGTCTATGTTAAAATTTTGTTTAGAGACAATATTGTACTTTAATGTTCAATATTTTGTTGAACTGGATTCAATTTGATGACGATCTGACAGAAGGACACTGTAAAAACGGATCGAAAATTAATTGCTTGGACTTATCTAACATACATATATATATATTACTACAAAAAAGGTAATAAGGGAAGGTTATTTATTATACCATAAGTCTTGATTATATTGTATTTTTCTTAATTTAAATAGAAGAAAGTGATCTGCCCATGTCTGCATTACCAGTATAAATTATTGACCCTAAATGAGCTTCAATTTAAATACTGATTAGCTTCATGATTCGATTTAAGAAAGTTTTTCGAGACAAGAAATATTTGCTGGAACTAATAAATAAAAAATGTGGCATCACCAGTATTTGGTTTGAATTTCTCGATGATGATAATCGAATGAAAACTATAATAAATATTTCAAGAATAGTAAAAGTTCAGGCCAAAATTAATTTAACAATAGTATTGTGAATTTTAATTATAAATTATTTGATTACTATAAGTAAATGCATTATGTCAAACCGACTAATAATAAAAAATAATTGTTCTTATGAGGGCTTCTGTTTTATTGTCCTATTTATTAGATCAAGGTTGAAATAGTTCACATTGCATTGCAAACCACAATTGACACTAATAACACCTTCTCAATCATTTTTTTTTATGTAAAATAATAAATGACAGATTATGAATTTTAAGTAAGTAATTGATTTCGATTAATTTCGGATCCGCTTAAAATTGAAAACTCATATAAGCACCATTCGCTGATATTTCTTATAACGAAAATCACGTATTTTTATTGAAATCACTTTCATATAGGGTGCCTTCTTGGCTACTGTTCAAATTATTATTATTATCTTTATTTTTTTTAAATACAAAATTATGTTCACTGCGACTGAGCGGCATTTCTAATTGATACCGGTGGTACATTTGTAATCAATAAGTTGTTTTGTCTAAATTTAAATATCGAACAAAATATATTTAACTACTATTTATAGTTTCGGTACGTTTATTTATGGGTTTTATAGTGCATTGTCCAGTAAAGCTTTTTAAAATATAACCTGTCTTGACTTACAATCAATCAAATCACCATGCCAAACTATCTGTTTCTGTCTTGCATGTGTCGGCCAAGTATTTATTATTTTCTCATATTACACATTAGTCCCCATTAATGTGCTGTGATTTATCATTTATTAAGCAGAAATTTTTTAAGCCTATCAGCTTGGATTTTATAAAGTAAAAAAAATTAGGAATAAACTAGAATTAGTCTGAACCTTTTAACATGCGGATTAAAAATTCCTAAAAATATGCAGTTTTATAAATCAGGAAGGACTTGATTTAGGCCAAATTAAAATGTTATCTATTAAATATCTTTTACTCAAATAATACTTTTAAATAACTTCTGAAATACAATATATCCTGGCCGTATTCCCGTGCTGGTGTAAATCGTGGTGTACTCTTGTATCGACTGTTTGATTCTTTTTTCTTAGATAAGTGACAAATGATACAACAAAGTAATAATACACATCATCTTACAACGGTAAGGGAATACCCATATGTATTATGTTTTTATAAGACGTAGAATTTTTGGAAGAATCCTATATAAGGTAAATGGGTCTTAGCAGATGACATCGCTGATAATGGAGAAACCAAAAACAAAATTTACACTAAGCTCATCCCGCAACAATTGCATATATCTTTGCAAACATTTTATTTTTAAATTGTATGAGGAGTATTTTTGAAAGTAATATTGTTTTTTCTTGACTGTGGTAATGGGGGAAAATCCCCAAAAAGTGGAAAATATCATGATTTTGTGATTACAATAAATCAATTATAATATTATTAAATTATTAATTATTTCCGATGGAATTAATTTAATTAAATAGCATAATTAAACCTTAATAGTTGCATCATTGAATTGCGTGGGAAATCAAATATAACAACAGCGGATACACCTATTTATATACAAGTATATACATGTTAATTAATTGCAATATTTTTCTACGCATTAAATGTTTGCTTTTTGTTTGTTTCATTTGCACAATTAGTTCTTTTTGTATTGCAATGAAAGTGAATGGATTTAATTGTTTTCACAAGTACTATAAATATACATGAGTGCTCCGCTTTCGATTACAATCTTCCTATAATCAGACTGCACCACATGAATTACAGCCATATACAAATGACACAATCAACAAAACAGTGAGTACTGTGAGTACTCTACCTGATTGTGACATCAAAAATATAAACTTTTACTTTTAAAGATGAAAAAAAAAATCCTTCTAAAAAAAAATTTAATTGGTTTACAATTAATAAATTTAAAATAATCTGAAAAATAATCAAATTACACAATTTCCGACCATTTTTTCTTTTATTTAATGAAAATATTGTGAATCTTATCGCATTGATACGAAGGCTTTAATCTAAATGGAATTTCAATGATAAACAAATAACATAAATTACATTTCATTCATTTTACTTTCTTCGAACATACTATAACAGAAATAAAGCTTTGTGATGGTAAAACGGTGTTTAATTTTATGAAATCTGAAACTTAATTTTATCTTAGAAACCTTTTAACCGATTCTAATGAAATCTAGAACATTCATTAAATAATTTTGTTGAAGCACATTTAATTTGGTAACGATCGAGAAAATGTTATTATATTGTAATAATGAATCAAAAAGGAGATAATGTTGATTAAAATATATGCCGGCAATTGAAGTGTCAAAGTGTAAAAACGCTGGAATTTTTTTGTTTATTGGTCAGTTTTATTAAAATTTATGGATACCTAATGAATTTTACAATTATTAGAATGGTATGTAACCGCCTTTTGCCTTAACCACCAGCATCAATCCCTTTTAAAACGATGCACTCGATACTCACACGATGTCTTGGGTTAAACGGTTCCATTCACGAGTCAAATCTTTTTCTAAACCAGCCAAAGTTTTGTGTGTTTTTTTTGTAAGCTGCTGCTTGTAAAATTCCTCAAATCGAATAATCCAACGAATTCAGATCTGGTAAATACGGTGATTTTCGATGATTGGCTTTCCAATCAAATGAAGCGCAACAATTGAATTTCATTTAAGCTCCATTTTCCAAAAAATAAGAACGCGTCTTTTTACAAAAAAATTTTTTTTACTACTGATAGATAATATGTCAAGCAACATTCATGCCGAATTTTAGCATTGCAAGATGTGCGGTTTACATTTGACAGCGATTTGAATTAAACGGACACTTCAATTGTCGGACCCGGTAAACAAAATGGACCTCGTAGTTATCAAACTCTGACAAAAAAAAGCAAAATTAATATTTTAATACAATATTTTTCTTCATAACTTTATTTTCTGTTTTCAAATTTGCTCTACTATAAACTATGCTCTGACAGCTCGGAACAAAAAAACAGGCAATCAAATTTGCTTTGTAACTACTTCCTTATAAACTATCCTTGAAGGAATTTGACTGAAATCCAACATATATATGTTATACTAATGTAACCGACATATTTTCTGGACAAATTTTCCATTCAAATTCGAAAGACGGTTATTCTGATTTTTGCTTTATAACCTCGCTCTACCTAGTCTGATTTATCTTAATTAAAATGGCGAATCGGGTTAAGGAATACCTAAGTTATATTTCTAATTTCTTTAAAATCGTACCAACGGTTTTTTAACCCTTAACGGACCAATGCCGCCATATAAGCGGCATTGCACTTTTACTTACTGGGTCCAATGTCGCGTATATGGTGGCAATAACCATTTCATTATTTTTATTACTGTTACTGTTGCTATATTTACTAGTGACGCGTAAAGTATTGTGCCATGTGCTTTCTGTGAGTTTTTTTCTGCTTGTTGTGAGGATGAAGAATATGATACTGCTGATGAGAGTACCGAATAGAAAGATGTAACAGAAGTTGATGACTTTCCACCTCGAATACCATTCAATACTTTTTCGAAGGTCCCAGGTCCCCAAGTTCCAACTCACATCAAAAAGCCCTCAGAGTTTTTCAAATTATTTTTCACAGACGAATTGGTAGATAGTATAATAAAGATGACAAACTACTGTTTCTTAAGAAAATCCCTTAAATGGTGGCGAAAACTCTTCTTCTGGGGCCTTGAAGTATGTGCTACTAATTCGTACATTCTATATAAATCTATATAAAATAAAAATATTTCTTTTTCTATACTTGATTTAAAAATGTTTTACAGCTTCTCTTCGTATGAAAAATAGCTGGACCTGGTGGTAAGTAAACTTGAAATACTTCCGGACCGTTAAGGGTTAAGTTATCATATACATACACATAAAAGCACATGATATTAAAAAAGAATTCTTCCAGTGTATTCATTGGCAGTGTAATTTTAAAAAATTTTAAACAAATTTAATTGATGTCAGTTTCTTGTTAACGAATTTGTCCAATTGACATATTGTTAATGATTGTTTCAAATATAAATTTATCGATATTTGCTTTTCGATCTAACAAGGTATTCCATATTGTTCGTTTTGTAAGAGATCAATGACGTTTCGAGAAAAAAATATTTTCAAAATAATTTCCTCTTCTTGCATTTGGAAGTAATATTAATCACGTTTTTTTTTTCTTAAAATCGTGAATATTTTCAGAATTTTCATTATATAAAATTTAATCAGTTGTTCAATTAATTTATTTAATATTTTGTTATTTTTGAGTAATTGCGACCCAAATCGAAATGAAAATATTGAAGCAGATTTTATTTGAATTTGTAAGATGAAAATATTTTCGAGACAGCAACAGTAATTTTTGCACTTAATTATTTCATTATTACACATAATTAATTGGTTCTTAAGAAGTTTCAGATTTCAAAATTCTTTCAAGTTTTTGAAAAATTGTATGAAAATGAATATCTGTTACTAAGTATGTAAGACTAAATATAATTCTGAATTTCTTGTTAATTTCAACGTTTTCTTAAGATTGAATTATCCAATATTTGCAATAAAACTTTATGGTGGAGGTGTGGAGGTTAATATTGTAAACAATTTTTGTCTTTATTAAAACAAGTCATTTTCAAAACTAAAAAATTTCAATTTAATCTTGTTAAATTTCCTTCAAATTTTATTAATTGTAATTTTAATTTTTTTTTTTTTTATTCAATGAAATTAGTTCACAACAAAATATGAAAGTCGAAATTTATTTTTGAAATCGATTTAAGACCGTAATTAAAATTTGGCAGTCATTCAAGCAATCGTATTTAATTTTATATTTTTTTGTGGTTGATTTGCCAAAATAATTGCCATTTAAAATCAACACTGTTTATGACTTTTAAAATCATGAGAACTTTTTTCATTTTTTTTCTTTTTCAATTAATTAAAAATTATTTCATAATTAAAATTATTTACGAAATATGAAATAGCATTTGAGAAACCTTTAAAAGTCATTCTGTTCAATAGTTCGCACATTACTTCTCGTTAGTAATTGATTAGAAATACATATACTCATTTAAGAAATGGTAATAAATCATTTGGATGCTAATGGGATATTGTACTTGTAATATGTACAAATTAATGTTTACGTATCCATGAAAACATGAAAACTTTACATGAGTAATCCGTGTACAAATTAATACAAAACATAAACAAATTAAAAATAGTCATGATATTCGAAACTGAATTAAATTCGTGCTTTGTAAACATAAACTAGATTAAAATAATGGTTATATTACGCATAATGTTTGATTGAATGTCGTCCATGGAAGAAATACTTTTGCTTTCGTTTGGAAATTAGTCATTCATTAAAAGTAAGTTTTTTGGAATTAGTAATTTTTTATGTTTTTGGCGGTGTTGCTAATTGGTATTCCCCAAGAATCATCGAGAAAAATGCAATAAAAATGTCAAAAAATAGTGTTTTCCTTAAAGTTTAAAAATCTGGTAGAAAACAGGACCGGCTGTTATAAGTGCAATTATTTCAATATTATTGATTTTGTGTAGTTTGTTCACGAAAGACTGGGTACTACATGCTGAAACACTATTTTTGTTACATAAGTATTTTCAAAGAGGTCGAGTCCAAATTGAATTGAAGCGACTCGACTGTAGCTGATTAAGTTCAAGTAATGACGCAAATGCGCGGGTTGAAAATTTGAGTAGTAGAGAGAGGTAACTGTGGTTGGGATAATGAAAGATTTTTATGAATATTTTTTCTTTCTTGCATTAAGACTTTTCGATTACAACATTTCAGCGACATCTCGTTCCAATCTCGGCTCAATCTTTCGAGCTTCCATATATACCTAGTAACGTCAGACATCAAAGCTTGTAGTCGAGTTTCAGAGATTTCCTCATGATGAAAAAACTTCTATAGCCCATAAAATATATACACAATTAAAGTCTCCGGTGGAAAAGAAATGGAATAGTGTGGTACACTTGTGTATATATACACACAGAAAAATCACAAAACGTTTGCCTAGTTCTGGCAACTGAATCTTTTGTTGTGATAACTGACTTTTTTTTTATAGTAACTGAATTTTAGTTGTGAGAACTGAAAACAGAATTGTGAGAACTGAAAACTCAGTTGTGACAACTAAATTTCAGTTGTGAACTTTCGAGAACTAAAATTTTGTTCTCACAACTGAGTTTTCATATCTATTCACATCTAAAATTCAGTGGCCAGAACTAGCCAAAAGCTTTGTGATTTTACTGCGTGTATTCTCTATAACAGTGTTTCCCAAACTATTTTCGTCGTGGAACCCCCAAATTGTTTGCCAATGATCGCGGAACCCTGAATATTTTTTAAACAACGATTTTTCAAAATACCACCTGTCTAAAATTGGAAAATGGTAGAGTTGGAAGATGATGGCTGTAGCTGTACGGAACTGGAAGTTGATGGCATTGCGGGTTCCAGAATGCCTGTATCTGTAGATTGCGCGATTTCTGCATTACTACTAACAACGTCAGTTTTCTTTAACGACCCATATTTTTATCATCGATCCATTATTAGGGCAATTCTTTTTTATAGAAACAAAAATGGTAAAAATATTACAGAGTATAATGAATAAATTATAAAAACTATTTATAGTCCTACCTGATTTATAAAAGCACAAGAGGAATAGAAAATACTTATTTCTGTTCACTTGAAAAATTAGTTATGTTATATTTAAAGTAACAGCCTACGCGATCAGAGTACGAAAATTAACCGAATTGCTATGGATGCTTGTGTTTTCAGTCGCCTTATTTAAAAATTTTAAATTTAATTTGGTGGTCGATTGTAAATTTTTCGAGGAAAATGTGAATTATTTAACACCATTCTTACGGAACACACTTTGGGAACCACTGCTCTATAATAACGGATATATCGAATCGTTTTACTTTAATTATCGATTGCTTTAAGTAAAATATACCTATTCGTATTTTCTCTAATTTCATAAAAATAATTTACCAAAATCTAAATCATGTAATTCAAGAAAATATGAAATCATAGTAGTACTTCAAACTTCAAACTAAATGAGCAAAAACCGAAAATCCGGCAGAAATTTTAAAATGAGCAAGTAAGTATAAGAAAAAAACCACCGCTTAAACGTGATCTGATTTTATTATGTAAATTTGTTGTTTTGTCGAATTTAGTGGGTGGTTGGTAGATCATTTACTTAAGATATTCATTACAACAAGATTACGGAAGATGGAATATGTTTTTTTTGGTACAATAAGAAAATGATTAACCGCGCACTAAAGATACAATATTTCAGGGTCGCGGTAATTTTATCAAATAGAAAAATATCAAAGAAAATAAATCATAAAAAAGATGCTTGAAGTCAGGTAATGGATTTTGGGCCATTAATTGTTTTAAGTACGTATGTTTTTTTTTTGAAAATTATTTTGTGTCAATGTCCTCCAATTATGTAATTAAAGGTTTCTTTCAATAACGAACAATTTTAAAGTTTATTCAACAATTTGGTTTTTTCTAAAATTATTTGCTATCTAATTGTAATAAATTATTGTATACAAGTAAATATCTGGTATTGCAAATAATTCTTAGATACAATTGCTTCAAGTTTAATTTTCTTAAAAATTTATGACATTTTTTTGGTATGGGCGAAAGGGAAAGGAAAAAGCACCGTAATTAAAAGAGCAAAACCTTTTTTTTAATCTATGGAAGGTCTCATTTACATCTGACATTTATTCGCCGAATTTTCATTTGATAATGAAGTGTGAACATTTTTATACGAAAGTACAATTTGTTTAAGATGTGTTCCAACATAAGAATAAAGAAGAGTTCTCAACTTGAATTCTGATTTTATCACATTTGTAGTCTTATTAATAGTATTTGTAAAAAAGACTCTGTGTGATATAAAAGTGCATATACAAGTAATTACAATCTTTTTTACATTTTACAAACACTAATGACGAAATAGAATTCCTTGCAGTGCTGCAATAGTGCCAGAAATATATATCTCAAGTTGGGGGAAGAATTTTATAGTTCCCATGCCAGATTATTTATTTATGGGAAATACTGAATATCACATGTAATCATTTCTATATAAATTGATGAGATGTTTGCAGCGCTGCTAAGCGTGCATCCTTTTTAATAGTATTTGTAAAAAGGACTGTAAATACATGAAATTTTATATCACACAGGTCATTTTAACAAATACTAATATAATAATAATAATGTGACGCCTGCAGACGTGCCCAAATTGGAAACTCTCATTATTGTATGCTTTTTGTTAATAGTATCATAAACCTAAGCTAAGTTTTCCTCAACTTTATGTTTAAATAAATGCACTGCTAGAATATCAATAATACAAGCAAAAAACAAGGTTTCAAAGATCAGTTTCGAATTCTAAATATTTCTAATTTTAATTTAGGCATAAATTAGAGCGTAAAACTCGTTTACAATTTAACTAAAAACGTTAAACTGTTTACTAACCACCTTATCTTTTCCTCTACTCCTCACCGGAACCACGTTAATAATTTTTTTCATTTTTTTTCAATTCGTCCAAAAGTCGCGAAAGGAGTGGTTTCGTATTAATCCAAAGAAACCATGTTATAATTTTTTTACCTAACTATTTTTATTTTGAAATAAATTAAGTCAATCATCAATTTCTTAGTTTTATTTTTATTAATTTCAAATACAACCGAAATTTGTAACTTTTTAAAAATATTGATTTACAAGATTATTTTTTTTTTTTTTAAGTTTTGCATAAAATAATATCAAATATTATTTAACAAAACGAAATTAAATATACTATGTGTATTTTTAATGGCATATTTAACAAAAAGAAAAAAATAAACAATATTTTAATGTGTCTTTAACACCTTTCACTCACAAAAAGTTTGTAATCTTATTTCGGTTCGTTTACTTTTGACTCGATTAACTTTTTGGCTCACCTTTTAAAATGTTTGTCTTATTTTATGGTTTATTAGATTGGATTGAGAAACCAATTAAAATTTTGTTGTTATGAATTAAACGCAATTTAAAATTACGAGATTTCGATTATATTATATTTAAAAGTGTTTTCATATTTGGATTTTCTTTTTTTTAAACATATCAGTTAGTTGTTCTATTCAATTTTTTCTATAAAATAGAGATGAGTCAAACTCTTTTAAGAACATTAACAGAGTGTTAAAGTTCTTTTAAAAGAACTGTGATTTCTACCATAACTTTAGCTTCTAACTGAATTTAAGTTCACACTGCACTATAATTTTTAGGATTGTTTCTGGAGAACCTATTCAATCCTTTTCAAAATTGTATGGAAAAATATTTGTTAGTACAAAAATGTAATTTATTATAAGGGTTTCAAATATCTTTGCCTGCGTGAAGTTGCGTGTTGTATTTATTGATACCAAAAAATTCAAAAAGATTTGCTGTCTCAACAATACGCATTGTATTAATCACTTATCTAAAAGGTGGCCTGCCTGAAATCTACATATCAATGAAAATACGCTTTAAAGGAGTCTTTTCTATTGTACTAAATGTGCATAGGTACACAATGATATTCTTATAGTTTAATATAAATTAAGTTCATCGTTTTAGCAAAATTGATCAAACCAATACATTGGAATTTAGTGAAAGTGGCTACGTTTACACCGACAAATTTTTAGGTCACCTAGTTAAAAGTTAGGGTTGGTCACACGTGTTTAGACCGTACTAGACCTAAGTCTAAAACAACGGCATATGTGATCATTTATGGAACTTGGACATCAAGAGATGAGATGTCATCTGTCAAAGCTTTCAGTGAAATTTAACATTTCGGAGATATTGTGTTCATGTTAATGATAGAATTAATCAGCCATCAAAAAGTTCTTAGGTCGATTTAAATTTAAGGTAGGACTGCAATTTAGGTGACTTAACCTAAGTTACTTTTGACGTGTTTACACTGTCATATTTAGGTCGACCTAAGCACTTAGGCCTATTTTTAAGTATCGGTGTAAACGTTGCCACTGATTACTTAACTGACCTAACTTTTTAATAGATTGTGTTATTTTAAAAAGAATTTCGGGCTTATTCTAGTTCTAAAAGTTGCTAAATAATACAAATTACAAATTACTGTATACTTATGCAATAAAAAAAGAATTGAAAGTTGTTGATCTTCTCAAAAATATTGTTTAATATAATTTTTTCGATTAAATTAATTATTCTAGTCTTCTAATTGTTCAAGAATTCAAGGTTCTATTTCAAACTATTGAAGATATTTCTATTTTCAATCAAATAATTTCAACTGACTTCATTAATTTAATTACGGATAAATTTAATTTCCGTGCAAAATTAATTACTTTTATATCTGCCATAATTTTCTTAAATATATACTTGTACTTATTAATATTTTTCTTTTCAAATATCTTAATTCAGTTTCCATGAAAGAATTTTGTATTTCTCGAGAAAAAAACCATTTATATGAATGATTGGATCATCAACTTCCCATTATGATTCTCTCGAAAACTAAGTGTATTGCATAATGTTTGGAATCACATTTAAATTGCAGCCTCAGGTATTTTGCCACCCTTTGGTAGAGAATACTGCTTTCCATAAATGGAACAGATTTTAATAAGTAAAAGACTGGTATAAAACAACAAATCATGTAACTTTTAATTCAATACGGTTCTCAACGTTTTAATTACATAAAATATTACCCGACCACATTCTACTATATAATTTTTTAGTACAAAGCCAAAATTCTAATTTTATGTACAAAGTTTTTAATTAGAAAGTTTTGACATTTAACAATAAACTTTCGAAACGACCAAATCACCTACAAAATAGACCTAGGGAAAAAATTAAAAATCAAGCGAATTTATTTAGAAAACAAATGTTAAATCACATACAAATCCGTCAATAAAAAAAGCAAATATGTACACATTGCAGAATAGCATTTCTGGTGGTTGTCATAGTATAGCAATCACTAAATTTCTATCGACAAAATATAGTAGCAGATTTGTTGGGTACTGTATTTAGCTGTAGTCCCATCGTTCTACAATAAGGTATCCAAAATTGGCTATACGCTGATTTTAGTTTTCTGTACATTATCTCAAGAATTTATAGTGGTTTTTGTTATTAATTGAATCGATGTTGCAAGCAAGAATAATCAAATACAAATCGCATTGGTTTTTTTTTTTTTTGTTCGCTAATAACTATGAAATATTTCTTTAATTTACTTGTTTAATTAAATTTGTTTATATTTATTAATTTTTCTTTTTTTTCTTATGAAAATTTTCTTCAAAACAAAAGCTTTAGTCGCTCAAAGCAAAATATTAAATATGTATTAGACAAAAAAAAAAGTTCACGGGCATCAAAATTTTGAAAATTGTTTCAAGTTTAAAAGAAGACAAAATGAAAAGCTGTTTTTTTGCATACTGGTTTTTTTTTTTTTTGTTGAGATAACACTCAACCAACTTTAATATAGACTACCATACCTACCTAAATAAGCTTCCGTATTAGTACAAACAAAAGTTTTGCGTTTAGTCCGGACGCTATGATGACGCTCAATCAAATTCTTTAGAATATATTTCTGAACTCGTTTATGCAAAAGGAAAAACCAGAAGTGATAAAATTATATTTTTTTAAGTTTTATGGAATTTTTTAGTATTTGAAAAAGTAGCAAAACAAAAGACGTGTATTTAAACTTGTAAACAAAATATGTTTTAACTTATTTCGATACTGTATTTGAAATTATGCCTAAAATAGTGATAAAACAATTGTTTAAAATCACTTCTTATTGAACTGACAATGGAAACTGCTGATAAATGCTAATATGCAAGCTTTTGATTTGAACTAATACCTTCTTTTTCACTCCCTCCTTAACACTTATGATGATAATATAATTTTATACTAAATTCGACTTGTCGGATTATGAGTTGCTTGCTTTAAGCATATTTATATCAGGAGAGTTAGTTAATTCGAATTTATGTTCAACTGAACTATCGTAAAATTCGCCACGTTCCATAGAAAAGCGAAACGAAGTTCATCTAATAAATCGTCAAACATTGATAACTTATCACACCTACACTTACAGTTTTATTGCCAAATTCATGCATCTGGGATTAATGACTGTTACAAGGTAACTGAATTTTTCTAAAACAAAAAAAACCATAATGATGAGTTACTTTGTCACAGAAATAAAAACAACTTTAACCTTTTACGACTTACTAATAATAGCAAAAAAATGTAACTTGTGACAAGGACAAGCGGGCTTTTTCTTAAACTTTTATTCTAATATATAAAAAAAAGCAATTACAAAACCCAATATTTCATATTTTTGAATCAGATTATATTTAGATTATTCAAATAAAATTATATTGATTCGTCAATTTATTATATAAAAGTAAATTGATTGATTTCTTTATTTTGATTTAAGATGGTGGAAAAATCACTTATTTGTGGGAATAAGCCTTTTTCTTGTTTATAAGTTTAGTGAATTCTTTAAAAATATTCTTGTTTTAAAAATTCAATTGTATTTAATTTAAACCGTAACAGAAGATATATTTTAAATTACATCATAGCTAATATTATAATATACAATGTCAACGAAAATATTTTCATAAAATTGAAGATAATCTAAGGCCACCCTTAGCAATTTTATCTTACATGAAATATTCCAGATAGATGCTATTATTTCAGGCAATATTTTTCAATAATTCATGGATGAAATTTAACATTTGATGTTCCAAATCGCGGAAATTAAATTGATGAACAAGTGCTAAAATTATTAAATACTAAAGTAATTTAATATCTTGGTTCCTTTCTACTTTTTATTCTGCTACATTTCAAGCGGATGTACTAATTCCATAAGTATTAACCTATTGCGGTTAAGATCTCTTTAAACAATCCTTCTCGCTGTAATTTTTGTATAAAAGCATTTTCAGATAGAAAAAAATAGCCAATTATGGCTTCAAATAACTAAATTATTTTGTGTCACCTATGTAGAAACATTCCACCTAAAACATAGGAATATTACCATATATCTCACTACATAACATTAGTCGCAAAGAGTTAAAAATTAACGAACAAATATCAGTAGTTGTTACCTGTCAAAAATGATCTTCATAATTGGAATTACTTGCCACGAAATGGCCAACATTAATATTTCAAAGTGAAACGGTTGGTGAAAGAAAAAATTGTTAATGGAAATAACATATAGGACAGGATAACTTGGAAAGAATGTGGGATCGCGCTTAATTATTGAAAAGAAATATATGAAATAAAATAATTTTTTTAAATATTGCCAGTTGTACTGGCACAGGGACTTCTATATTCATTTATGAATATATTTTTTGGTCTCTTCGATATACCCGTCTCAGGGAATATGTAAAATTGTGTCGAATAACTTGTCCTAGTAATTATGGGCAATAAAACGAAGTGATGTATTATTTTCGAAAACTTCCTTCCTTCCGCTTCAAAATATTTGCATATTAAGCAAAAGAAACAGGAAATCGGTCAAGCCCTTATGAGAAATTATGTTATCGAAAACCCTGAATAACAAAAAAGCATATATATATCCATCACAGTCGAACCGCAAAAGATTTAGAAAACTATAAAAAACTTGCAGAATTTCATTGTTAAAAGCCGATAAGATATTTTTTTTGGGTATTTTTGAGACAGAAATGTTTAGATTATCTCATTTGAAGTAGGTTTCTTGAATAATTAATTAGCTATTGACTATAAATACGATCTTCAGTTAAGAAATTAGACAGTCTTTGGTTTTCAAGTTATCATTGAGGATGAGAGTGTTTGTAGTATTGTTAGCGATTTGCGCTGTTATTACAGCGGAAAGTAATGAACCGCTAGTGCGAGCAAAACGCGGGGCTGAAATTATAAACGGATTAAAAAATGTATTAAGAAGCTTTGGAGGTGGTGGAGGAGGTGGAGGCGGCGGCGGTCATTATTACAGTGGCGGCGGCGGCGGGGGTCATTACGGTGGAGGCGGTGGAGGATATAGCCATGGTGGGGGCGGATACGGAGGTGGCTACGGAGGTGGCTACGGAGGTGGTGGTGGCGGCGGAAGCCATCATACCAGTATTACAGTCGTAAAATTAGTTGGTGGTGGAGGTGGCGGATATGGACATGGGGGAGGAGGATACGGGGGTGGCGGATATGGACATGGGGGAGGAGGATACGGGGGTGGTGGATGGCAAGGAGGTGGTGGATACGGGGGTGGTGGATACGGGGGTGGTGGATGGCAAGGAGGTGGCGGATATGGGGGTGGTGGATGGCAAGGAGGTGGCGGTTGGCAAGGAGATTAAATTGTTCTTAATCGAACAACTAAATTCAGATATCCGTATCCATATTTTTCATAATACCAAAAATATGCCGCAAATTTACTATGAGTGCAAAATTTAACACCCACTTCATGTTTCCAAAAAGAAAAAGGTTTTCCTATGAATATGTTATGTAATTGTTATAATTTATTAAATCGTTTTCTTAAAATGCTTTCCAAAGACTTGATTGATATAAATAAATAATTTTTTTTTAATAAATTAAATAAAATAGTTTGTTGTTTTTTTCATTTCTTCATAATTAAATAATATTTAAAAATATCTTAAAAACTTGTTGATAAACTCTTCAAATAAATATCACTGTTTTGTTGAAGCGTCTCGAAATGGTAACCTTTTGAATTGTCCGAACTTAGCTTCCGCATGATCATCAACTTGGCCTTGGATCATTAAGTATTTACTGTCGAATCGGTTTTTGCATAATATTCTTATTAAAATTATTTTTTTTGCTTACCCTTAATTTGCATATGAAATAAATTTGAATAAAAGTTTTCGAAATGCATACGAATTTAGATATTTCAATAAAGCTAACCAAAATCTGGTTTGAACATTTGATATTATTGCCTAGCTTTTTTAATTTGTTTATGTTCTATAAATTCCACAAATAATATCCTTTTCTATTTGGCTGTCATGGGGAAAAAGGAAAAACAAACAACTTGCAGAAGAAAGAAAATTCCAACCGAATTAATTTTCAATCATTTTAAACTGGTTTTATATAATTTTATTTAAATTTGTATTAGTTTTGTTATTTTTTGATATTGAAAATGGAAACCGCGTATAACGAAGATTTCTTATCGAATAATCATGAAATAATTTATGTTCAAGTTTATCATAAAAATGTATGCAATATTAGCGTTAAAACCCGGCTTTGCCTAGCATGACATACGAGTTCAAAGAGTTAAAAATATATATTTTTTCGAAAATTTGTTTTTATTTTCAAAACTATTCCTTATTCATTCCTCTACTTTTGCTGATGAAATTTGGGTTTTGTCGTCTTTCAGTCATTGAAAAATATATAGAGGATAGACAGACGAACGCACATTTTTTTAAAACATGTTTTTCGAATTCAGGGTATCTGAAAACAAAAGAGATCCATCAAAAGCTGCAGTTTACAATTTTTTAACCTTCCAAAACTTTATTCCCATTCTATTGAAAATATTAATTTTTTTTGGCTGTTCTTTTGTTAACTACGAGTTTCATTTCTTCCATAGATCATCAAATCAAATCGCCTATAATCCGATTTCAGATTATTATATGCTTTTTATAGAGAACATAAATTATGTTGAATATTATTTGAATTCGACAATTTTAAGTCAAATTCCACAACAAGAAGGTATAATTTTGGTATGGCAGAGTTACTAGATTGGAAATAGGTGGAAAAAGGGTGGTCGTTATTAAGAAGAATTACTTAATATGGTCGGAAATAGGAAATTAAATTTGTTTGGATTTAAAATTTTGCACGATGCATAGAAAATTCAAGTTTATTTTATATCTCTAATATTTCATGATTTGGCAATAATTTTTATAATGCTTCAGATCCTTAAAAAATTAATGAATCGCCTGAGATGGTCGGTAATAGGTCACTTTACGCTATTGTTCAGAATCCTCGATGATCTTGACAGTGCCATTATCCCGCTACAACCATTTTTGACGAGTTGCCTATTGTTGGATTTTCAATTGATTCTTTTAAGACGTGACTTTGCCTAAAATGCTCTAATTGACTGTAAAAAAAAAGAAGAACAGTTACAGCTAGGATATAAGACACTATAAGGCACTATAGTATAGTCATGACTCAAAGAACACTTGAGTCAATAGTTAGAATGTAATGTGTATTTAGGATTCGGCCAGGAAATGGCTAGAATAAATAGTTTAGTTATTTCATGGTTAAAGAATATTTAGTTAGGACCCGCCAAAGAAATCCCTTTTGGCATTAATAAACAAAAAGCGCAAATGGTGTGAAAACCATGTTTTCCCGTCTTCGTGGGTAATAAAGACCAAGGTTTAGCTAGAATATTGTAACATGATGTTTAAAGGAAATAATACCGACAGGATATAGATAAGAAAAGCATATATGCGATTAGGCAGAGATATAAGTAGAATTAGAAAATAGAATGTTAGTTAGTTAGCGGTTAGAATTTGAACGCGGAGGTCTAAATTACCACGGGGCACGAAGACGGGTTGACGTGCGAATAGAAATATTAATAATTATAAGAGTGATTTTCTAATAAATTTGTTTTCGGTTGGATACTGTGTGTTACAATAGTGACATATTATTTATAATTTAAATCAGCTAATTAATTTGTTTATTATTATTGTATTTCTTTATTTATTTTTATGCTTCGTTTGGCACAGTTTTAAGTAATATTATTTTAATGAAATTACTAACAACTCTTTCTCAACATTTTACATTTTGTTCACCCTAAATGATAATTTCTTATGTAAACTTTAAGAATATCTGATAATGTCATAGACAGAAGGTCTACAATATCGGAGTATGTCTTTACGAATCTGGTGAATACTGCAATATTGGGTGAACTATCTATAATATCTCAGATTTCTAAACTAGCTAACTATCTATATTTTCTAATAACGACTTTCCCAAACCAACAATTCAAAATGAAGACAATATTCCAAATGAATGGTCTTTTATAGAAAACCTATTTTTCCTAATAAATAAAAACTAGAATTATGCAATAAAAATTATTGAAATCTTAAAATCGATTATAAAAAAAAAAAACAAATTAAATAAATGAAGTCGAATTTTAAAATAATGAATCTTAAAATTAGGACGCTGACCATGATTAAAATTTTCAATGTTTTATATTTAAAAAAATTATTTATTGAATTTATTAACTTCCAAGGGATATTAAGACACTAAAAATTAACAATTATTTCTTAATTTTGTAATTTATTTCAAAATCATTTTCTCAATATATTTATTATATTTATGACACAAACTAATTATATTACAATTTTCATAGTAAATCCCAGCCCATTTTTACTTTCTTAGACCTTAATAAGATTGAAGTAAGTATTTTAATTGTGCAAAAATTCAACATCCGGTTTTGAACGGAACCGCTTGTTTTGATATCTCCGAAATCCGAATTAACCATTTTCCATAGGATCTAGCACACGTATGTCGATGTGGTTACATTTTTAATATGTACGATAACTTGAGAATGATTTATCCAATTTTAATTAAATTCGGTACATGTTGTAATTGATTAGATTTTGGATGGAAATGCATAACCAGCTAAAAATACCTTTATTCTGGACTGAAATGCTAAACCGAAAGTAGTTAATTCCTATCCAAAACATAAATGTGCTACGGCTTATTATATTGTACGTCAAAAAAGCAAATGTCTAGGGCACCCATAATTCAAATATGCAAAATAATTTTTACTACACAGTGGATATCTTGGAAGAAATAGAACTTAGTGTAACACAAATTGTGACCCATTTGTAATTATTTACATTACTTTCAGTTTTCCGCCATTTTTGTATTAAAAAAATATCAGTTTGTTAATAATTTCTAATATTAGCCGCGAAACTTTGAACGCGAGGCCTCTGGACACCCTAGGCAAATAGTACAGAATACTCCACCTTGTAAATTTCTAAATTTAAAAAAATGAAATAGAAGTCCTAAATACATAGACTATACTCAAAGAAAGGGCTTATTATTATTTTTAGCCTGATTAGAATAAAACTTAGTACATAGGACAGTGTGATATGAGACTTCAAAACTAGTCATTTTGCGTTTTGTTTTACGACTTGGTACACCATAGCACAATAACTTGAGTAGGACTAACTAAATTTGGTAGCAAGTTAGGATTAGAATGAACTGACTCGATGTTGATGGGGATATTTCGCGTAAGAAAGCTATGTAATTTTCCATACCAGATATATAAATAATAACATAGTACATAGTGTACTAATAAGTCTAAGAAATAATTCAAACAATAAATTTCAGTAGTAATTTATGAATCTTAAATTATTTTTAACATTTAATCTTTTGATAATAAATTATAATTAAGATGCCAACTAAGAACACGATGTATTTTTAGAAATCACTTAAAAACATAAAATATGCATAAATCTTTTTAAAAGTTAGACAAACACAATTGCTATATAATTACAATCAAATCAATATTAATTATTTGTAATCTTATTTTTTCTCCTTTTTTTTATTGTTAGTTTTATAAAAGATTTAATACTCAAAAATTTATCACACGTTCATCATTGTCATTAATGGTATTTAAAAATTATTCACAACAGGTCTAACTGGACCGTGTCCATATTAGATAATATTGCAAAAGACTACTTAATTTATCATAAAATAATATGATTTGAAGTTCATATTTTTTGCTGAGTTAATTCCATACGTAAATCTCCTTCTCTTTCCATAATTTCAAACTTTTGGCTTAAGAAATGCACGACAAACAATGTTTTAATAATCTTTAAACATAGTTGTAGATTATTTTTGAGAAAAAAAAAGTAAAAGTATAAATGCAATGTGATGGTAATGATGGCCATGGCAACCTTTAGACTATTGTTAAAAGTTTATAATGGAAGCTAGATGACTTCAATGTAACATAATTCACAAAAACAATAACAGAATAAGAAAAAAAAAAACTACCACCTAAATGTTTTTGAAAGCTCTCAATGAATTACCGAAATGGTGGGCAAAGAATATAATTACATTATGGTACTGCATTTAGCATTGATTCTTTGGCTAGATCTAGCAAAGTATAAATAGTCAGTCGATCCGTTAGTCAGGTATCATTCAAGTTCTCGAGTTCAAGTTGTAAGACGAGTTAAATTCGTAACATGAGATTTTTCATTTGTTTGTTAGCCCTAGTGGCGGCAGTTTCTGCTGGATTCCTTGGTGGCGGCGGTGGATACGGCGGCGGAGGCGGAGGATACGGTGGAGGTGGCGGTGGTGGTTGGAAAGGAATTGGTGGGGGCGGAGGAGGATGGCGGGGAGGTTATAGCGGGGGCGGCGGTGGTGGCGGATGGAAAGGCGGCTTCGGCGGTGGTAGTTTCGGTGGTGGCGGATGGAAAGGAGGATTTGGAAGCGGTGGAGGTGGAGGAGGATGGCGAGGGGGTTATAGCGGCGGCGGAGGTGGTGGCGGGTGGAAAGGAGGCTTTGGAAGCGGTGGTGGTGGAGGAGGATGGCGAGGAGGTTATGGCGGAGGTGGTGGCGGTGGCTGGTGGTAAATTGCGATGTCATTGAAATATCGCCTTAAAAACTGTCGTTAACAGTATTTCAACAAGGAATTTCAGTTCTTTGTTTTTGTATAAATTTAATAATTTGGATTTCAAATGTAAATAACATTAAAAGAACAATATTTTTGTGATAATATTAAAAATAAATAAAATGTAAATATCAATTTAATTATTTTAATTTAATTGTGTTTTCTTTTATACTTCCAATGTAATTAAAAACTAATTTTATTAATCGAATTTTAAAAGCTTATTGCGGTTTAGTCCTATTCCACTACAGTTTTCACCGAAATCATCTTAATTTTTCGAATCAATTTAATGAGAAGTCAAATTGAAATATTTCAGTCATTATTAAAGTTACCATAACAAATTAACATTTGCTCAACGTAATTGAATTAGCACTGCGTTTATTACAAAATTGAGACTGAATTGCATACGACTACCCGCCGTTTTTAATTTCAACATAAACACCATAATTATGTTTTTGATTTTTTGAACATCAAAAATAACGGCTCAGATTGAAATTGTTACTCAAGAAATAATTGTTTAGACATTTTAGGTAAATAGAACAATTTATATAGTATTTTGGAAAAGACCGCACCCAGTTTCTTCCCATCCGTTTAAGATTTGGAAATGGAAGATTAAAAAGTGAAGGATTTAGTTTGAAACATTTAAATCTACGAGTAAATGTTTCAGATCAATAACAAGAAATTTAACATTTTACTTTGGTCATTGTTTTGTAGTGTTTTATTGGATATGGTACTCGTACAAGAAAGAAGAAGAAACATTTCCAAGTTTTTTATTCATATTTGATATTATTGTACATTTTATTGCACATAATATACTAATTAAATTATTGAATTATTATTTATATACAAATGTATAATTTTTCTATGCGTTCTCAGTGTATAACTGACCAATAAAGCCTTTCGTGGATACCCAGAAATTGTTCCCTCGTATGGGAAGGAACCATTATTCACATAATATGGAAAAACAAAAATATGGAAATAAATTGTTTCTAAGGTAGAGTTGGGAGATTCAGCAATGCTTTCAATTGTTCATCTTGAAATTCTTCAGATCAAATTTCTATACAAAGTTGAAAACTTAATTGAAAGTTGTATGGAAATTTAGTTTGAAGAACTTTAAATGAATTATTAAATTTATTTATAATTAAAATAATTTTAATTTATTAAATCCTATATGTTCATAATAGAGTAAAATACTACAAGAAATTAACAATAAATCATTTTTTAAATAAAAAAGTTTTAAAAAATCACATAAAATGGAAAAAATCATCAAACCCATGAAAACTACCTTTTCACGGCTTTTAGATATGGGAGGTTATGCATCGAGTCTGTTCTACAAATACTAATAAAGAGATAAATTTGTTGCAGAATTAAAATGATGCCAAACAAGAATTCAATTTGAAAAAACTGCTTATTGTATGCTTATTTATTAAACGTAAAAATACATGATGTTGACGATCAGGTCAAGTTCCAAATAATTCCAAGAAAGCTATTTTGATCTATCAGAATTGCGACAAAGTGAATTTACAGAAAAGGTATTCACTTAGTCCAGTGTCACTCAACTTTAACCTGAAAAAAAATTTTTTTATACCACAATTTATTGTTTATAGTTGTGTGGTTTGTCGTCCGATTTTAAATTAGAATAATATGCAATAATAATAACTACATATATTAATGTTCAATTACTTGAACAAATTAATTTTGTATGTTGTATAGTATAGAAATGTATGCGTATACTTACAATGTACCGTAACTAAATCCATTTTGACAAGCGTTTCATCGGATTACCGACAAGAAAAAAAAACATATTACAAAATATTCATTAGAAATTCATTCTCCAAATAATAATTTAGTTTAACATTGTGTAATTAATTAATAAATTAAATGAAAATAGTTTGAACTAAATAAGATACGACATTAATATTGAAAAGATTATCATTTTCCCAAGGATTTCCCTAAGTAGTAGAAAATATCAACTATATATTAAATTTCTTACATCTTGAAAAAAAACATTTGACCAGGGACGGAAACCTTTGAAAATTTTATAATGGTTCTTTTAAAAAATACCTGATATTGTGGGTTGCGGGTGTTTCTTTTAAAAATGAAAACGTTTCTGGAGTTTGACTTGGGTTTTGCATGGTATAAAAAAAATCTGTTTTAATTTATTGAATTTGAAATTAAATAAAATATTCAACATTGGAAGGGCACCATTTTAATTCGTAAATTTACTGTTTAAATTTACTATATTCCTATATATTTCCTATATTTCCTATATTTGCTTTACTTTCTTTTAAAATTAATTTAAACCCTTTAATGTCCATTAAATTATTTCGACAACTGAATATGAAAATAGTACGTAATAAATATCTGGAATTAACAACAATTTGATAACGAAACCAGGGGAAAAATCGTTCACTATACAACCAATAAAACTTGGGAAATAAAGTTATCATTTGATTTTATATTTAAGTTAGTTCAAAAGTTTTTAAAAGAAGTCTGATCCTTTGGTTTTGTTAAGGGTTTTTATAACTTTAAGCTGTTATTGCTGGTACTGGTTTCGTTTTTAGAAATACTCAATGATTCAAGTTATGTAGTAATTTTTTTTTGGTATTGCTCAAAAAGTTTCCCGTCCCTGCATTTGACATTTACTTCGATTTTAGAATGTCCGTTTTTTTTGGCCGCCTGTGTTAAATTGATAGCTTAAACACCTTAACTTAATAAAATTGAATAAATACGAGTAGTTAAATAGTAATTACCGATTCGGGTAAGATAAGCCCATATCAATCACTAAATTGTCTGCATTTTGGTTTTAGTTTGAATCCAATTTTTACGTTTTTCCTTTTCCGGCGAGACTTAATTTCAAAGAGCAAAAAAAACAATAAAACGATATAGTTTTTGTGGGAAAGGAAATAAATACTACAAAATATATTTTCGTGTGAACTAAAAGTCTTTTTTTCTGATATTCATTGATACCATTTTTTTCACAAATGTGAAAATGTCTTCCGGTTTATGTTAATGTATCTGAGATAAACTTCACCAGGTGGGCGTTTCCCGATACATAAAGTATAAAATTAATAGATTACAGAGAAAGTATCCTATTCAACGAAGAATATGTTAGATCGATATTTGATTGATTTAGTTTTATACTATGTAACATTTTCATTAGCAGAACCTGTATTACATACATAGTTGCTGTATGGTAAATAAATTTTATCTCAATTCTGGTTCACTTCGCGTTTAGGCCTTAAGTTTTTTCATGCAAATAATATTTAACTACGATACTGCTAATATTACTATACTAAAATCTGAACTATGTCATAGCTATATGATCTCTTTTCTTTTCAAAAGAGTTATTGATGAGTTCTCCTCCGATCGTATAATGGCGAGGTACTATAAAGATTACCGATTATTTATCGTTCACCTAATAAGTTTAACCCAACGAATTCTTTCATGGACAGTGATAGTAAATGTTTGTGCTAAATATTTTCAGAACTTTTCTGTTTATTTTCTTAAAAAAAAAAAACAACTTCAATTGAACTTTAAAGATTACACACAGATTGCTTCCATTTTCGTTTTTCCGAATATCTTTTACCAAAATTGTATCAAAACTTTTTTTAATCCATATAAAAACACGATTCATCCTACTAGTAAATCTTTCTCTTGAATTCTTTTACATTTTCATTAGGTTTAAAAAACCGATATAAAATCAATATAGAATGTGATGATCATAAACTACAAAAAATTTCTTATATACAATTTTTTTTCAAATCATAAATAAAATATATACAAAATACAAAATCACTTAAGAACTATTCAAACTTTCGTTATAAATGACAACAATACTGAACTACATGTATAAGAAAGTAAAAATAATTAATTGATCAAGAAAGTGACTTTTAAGGGAAAGTAAAAGATGATCAATGAATAACTTTCTTAATTGCTGTACGCTGTAATAAAACCAGTTAAATGAAGAAGGAAAAAATTATACAAATGTTATCATCACACAACATGATTGTCCGGCATTCCTTGCTAGTTGATCGTAATTAATTTCTTAAATCCAGTTTCATTTTTATTAACTTTATTTTACTTTCAATTTCAATGTTATCCGAAGAAATGGCGAAGAATTACTGAGTCTTAAGACTGGTACTGATTACTCATTTATACACTCGTACTTTTATGAAATAATCCCCAAAAAAAAGTTATGGGTTTTTTTTAGAAAGGTTTTAGGATTATTGGTTTTAGATATCTTCAAAATATTGAATGGATCAAAAAGTCATTGTATTATTGATGACAAAATAAGGGCATTGATCGAATCCAATTGGCATTTAATGACGCAAGAGATTTGCTCAGAATCTTAACACATCAAAACAGAGCTTTATACACCACAAAACGTTCAGAATTAGAGAATTACAAAAGTGTTGTATTTCATTATCATTACGTTAGACCACATACAATTTCGGCCACTCGTCCAAAACTTGACAGAGCTAGATTGGAAACTTTAACATATAATCCCAACCTTACATATACAGCCAATCTACCATTTATTTCAGTCTCCGTAGTTCTCTTTCAATGGTTTAAGCTGGAGTTCGAAAGAATACTGTTAAAATGATTTGTCTAGGTTTTTGGACGAAACCCAGTGACGTGATAATGACCTAACCGGGAAAATGCTCGAAGTGAGGTGGGATGCCATCCCGCCACTTCTAAATAATTCTAAATTCATCCCACCACTTCTTGGGGAACATATATTGCATCCCGGAACATATTTTTTTAAGTTTTAAATCATGTGATTTCGAGAAAGAGATTTTTAAGTGTTTCGATCTGGCAGCGAAATTTCGTTTGACGTTTACAATTATGAAAACTGGAATTCGAAAAAAAAAAATTTAAAATGGAATCCATCCCACCACTTTTAACCTGCCACTTCGACCACTACCTAGACCTAATTTGTACAGAATAAAAATGCAACAACTTTTTGATCCATCCAATATTTCATCTTAAAAAAAAAAGATTTCGTTGGAGCCCAAATTATTAACAAGAACGAATTTTTATGCCAAGGTTAGAATAATAATTTATTACTACCAAATTAAAAGCATTAATTTAAAGAATTTTTATTAGATTAATTTATTTGGATTTGTTATGGTGAATTTTCATAATTCAAAATGAATTACAAATTATGATTTAAGTTTATATGAAATTATGATTAAAATTTTTGTTACCAAACAAGAATCAACGACGCCACTGAAATATTTTTAAATTTACAATTTTATACAAAATTGCTTTTAAAACAATTTATGAATTTTCTTGGGCAACAAATGGGAGTGGCGAATTCATAAGAAAAAATTATAATCAAATTATATATTTACTTTCTTTTCCAAATTTTACTGAAATTAAAATTTGAAAACATTAACGAATTGAATTTTAAACCAATTTCAATTTTTAATGAGCAAAAAAAAATACAATTACTAATTTAATTAGTTTAAGCTTTATGGTCGAATAAGAAGATTTTGAATTATATAATGAATTAATATGAAATAATACAAAAACTTCATAACATTGTAGCTTTTAAGTGTCTAGTTATAGGACAAACGGGAGCCTGCAGAACAAATGAAAACTGATGTTCCCTGAAGGCTTATTATACGAGTAGCAGAGAAATTTATAAACTAATCCCCAAATTTTGAGTTTAAATATGAGGCACAACTGTTTACTGATTAGAACAAAATGATAGCTCCGCACGGAAATGAATCGCAATTGAAACGCCGGTAAAAAAACAGCTGATCTGGAAAATAATTTTCTCTCATTAAGGAAAATGTAAAAAAAATTCTAAAAAACAAAACTACTTCTTAAGCTATTGCCCATTTTCTATGGCATTTTTTTTTAAATCAATAATCTTTAAAATAGGTTCATTTTCTGTAGCAAAATTGATTTCTTCAAGCTCCTGATTGTCCTATAAATAGACCCCTTTTCTTTGCAAAATTATTTCCTTCACTATAACGATGAAGCTATAACCGACGCCTTAGACACACTGTGATTCAATCAAATTGAGTTCTCTTCGGTAGTTTCAAATAACTAGAAGCTTAAATTTAACTACGTATATTTAATAAATTATATTGTATAAATAGATAACAACAACTATACATGTGCTCTATTAAATTTAAGGCTAATTAACAATTTCGGTTGATCTTAAAATATTTTGTTGTCACTTTATAGAATAACATAGATAACCAATAAATTCCGCACTTGAGGCATTTTAACGGCATGAAGATCTTGGAAATCATAAATATATGTTTTCGATTTCACCAATATGTTCCTTGGGCGAACGCTGAAGGTGACTACACCCTACAAAAGCTTTACATTATGTTTTTTTTTATGCAAAAACTCTACAACTTGTCTGAACTAAAGGCCAACCAATTGTCTATTTCGAATTGATCACGTTCAGTAAGAACCTTTCTTTTACTTTTCACTTTTAAAATGAACGATATTTCGGACGTGCAAAATATGAATAATGAGTGAATGCATTTCTAGAATGTCTTCAGAATAAAAGTTCATACAACTTAAAATAAGCAAAACCTTTCATTAAACTTGAAACTTTCTTCTTTGATGTAACTAAGGCTAATAGTAAAATGAGAGTGACGCCGATTTGCAAGTCAAATAAAAATTCTTTAAAAATTTGATTAAATTATTAAGAAGAAAAAAACGAGCGTTAAATAATGTTTTTTGATGGCACCTTTTTTTTACAAAGTCGAGAAAAACTTTCCATCCTTCTTAATTCAATCGTTGGAACGCTTGAAAAGCCCGACGCACTTCTCAAGTAAAAGGTTAAATAACTTTAATTAAACTCGGGTCTTAAGTTTTTGCTTCTACTTCCGCTCTTTTTTGGTAGTGTTTTTTTTTTAAATCCATTTTGTTTCATGATTTTTTTTTCGCTTGTGTTATTATTATTATTATGGAATCTTTTTCGTTTTCTTTTCCTCGTACTGTTTTAATAGCCAAAGATTATGCTCTAGAAATTTTGGAAAGTTCGACATTGAATTGAAACGGATAAAGAGGAGTAATTATGAATAATATTTAGTTTAAGAAAAAAATGGGGAAAAAACCGAAGTGAACTGCAACGAAAGTTTTGCTTTACTATAAAAGCCTGGATTTGTGCATTGGAAAGTATCAGTCGCAGATTTGAATTGAAGAATACAAGATGAAAACCTTCGTTTGTTTAATTGCATTAATTGCAACCTCCTCAGCTGGATACTTAGGAGGGGGTGGAGGTAGCATTGGTGGCGGCCATGGTGGATATAGTGGCGGAGGTTTCAGTGGTGGTGCAATAAGTTCCGGTGGGCATGGTGGTGGCTACAGTGGTGGTGGTGGTGGCTATGGAGGTGGCCATGGAAGTTTCTCCACTGTTGGACATGGAATTGGAAATATTGGTGGCGCCTTAGGTGTTAGCCATGCCGCTGGAGTTGTTGGAAATTACGCTGGTGGATTAAGTGGAGGACAAAGTGCCAGTCTGGTTGGTCAACATACTGCCAGTTACTCAAGTGGCATTGAAAATGGTCATGATGATGGCGGTTATGGCGGTGGCAGCATTGGTGGTGGTCATGAAGGCTATTCCAGCGGTGGTTATGAAACAGCAAGCATCGGAGGAGGGGGACATGGCGGCAGCATTGGAGGAGGATATGGTGGAATCGAAAGTGGACATATTTCATTCGGATCCATCGGTGGAGGATTAGAAGCTGGACATGGTGGTGGCAGCGAAGGTGGATATGGTGGTAGCATTGGTGGTGGTCATGGAAGTGGCGGATATGGAGGCAGCATTGGAGGAGGACACGGTTCTATCATAAGCAGCGGTGGACATGGAAGCGGTATTGGAGGAGGCAGTATTGGTGGTGGATATGGAGGCAGTATCGGAGGAGGCCATGGTTCCATCATCAGCAGCGGCGGACATGGAAGCGGTATTGGAGGAGGCAGTATTGGTGGTGGACATGGCAGCGGCGGATATGGAGGCGGTATTGGAGGAGGACACGCTACTATTATCAGCAGTGGTGGACATGGAAGCGGTATTGGAGGAGGTAGTATTGGTGGTGGACATGGCAGCGGAGGATACGGAGGCGGTATTGGAGGAGGACACGCAACTATCGTTTCCGGTGGATATGGAGGATCTTCCAAGCATGGTTGGTAAAAATTTCACTGGCTTGAAATTAAGATCCTGTTATCCAGTTTTCATTAAGATTTGCGACTGAGATCTTTTCTTATTGTTTTTAATGTTATTATCTATTCTATTAAACTGTGTGATATACTTGTATGTAACTTCATTTGTATGTCTGGAATGAACTTTAAGATTTATTAAATAAACTGTTAAAATGTTTCCCATATAAAAATTAAATGTATTTTTTTTTTTTAATTATTATTTTTACATCAGATTTCCACACCATACATCCTAATTAAATAGTGCTGTCAATAATTTACTAAAATATTTTCGGAACTGTTTTGTATTTCATAAATCAAAGTGACTTAATCCATCCTATTAAGATAATATAGCTTCAAATCTGTATCAAGATTAAACGGCTTGTTATTTCGTGAGAAAACTTAAGAAGTATAAAAGAACTTATAATCGACTTACAAGTCTTAATTAGTGTAAGTCTTCACGCCTGGAAAAATTAATAATATTGATTAATAACTGTCTTATTTTTTTATGTTAAATCAACTTTCAATTTATTTGGCATTTTTTGTTTAAATCTGATTAAATAGTTAAATATAATTAAATTTAAAATCGGTGTGTAGTCGATTTTTTGATAAACTGTGAATGGATTTACACTGAGAAAAACACATACACTACAGGATATAAGGAGTGTCTCACTATATTTAGCTCTTTTCTTGTTGATTTGTTGCTACGATTACGTACTAGCTAGTAATTAAAATTTATCATTAGACCCTTAACTGACTTATATAGTTTACGAATGTATAGGCAGGTATTTTTAGATTTATCCCACTCAGTGGCAGCTATGACGACAAAAAGTAAAAATTTCGGAAAAATATTTTGCATTTTCATATGAAAAATCGCAAATAAACATATAATTCAATGTCCCAAGAGACCAGAACGATAGAAAGAAGGATGGGTAGAAAAACTACTATCAAATTTTTGAGATTATGGACTTAGGATGACATAAAAGTGACCCGCAGAGTTAGGCAAAATATTTTATAATCTGTGGCAGAGAAAAGTCCAAATATTTAGTCGGTAACCTATTAAAAATGTTAATTTTGCTATGTTTTACCTTTTCCTTTGACAAGCCTTTTTTGTATCCATTTGATAAGAGTACAGATTATAGTGAGCCAATCTTTAATATCATGTATCTTACACCCTTGCTATATCTACCATAAGGTATACAGATAATTGGATCAAATGATTGAACACATGAAAAGGCGAAAGGGTTTCTGGTGGGAATTTTTCGAAGGCTAATTTTATTTTTATTTCAATTTTAGAATTAATATTAATAATTAATTAATATTGTTGCTTTATTTAATTAATTAATATTATTAATATAAATATCTAAATTGTTAAATGTTTCGAAATATTAAAAGGTAAACAGCAATAAATATATGAATTTATCGCTTTTTGAATTGATCTCTTTCCTTCGAGATTTTCTATCCCTAATACCTAAGGTGTCCCCAGAGTGAAGAATTTTTTCCATTATATTCTTCATTTTTCTAACGTTTTCTGTCTTCCTTTTTTGACTTATAAGCTCAATAGATAGATTCTGGTAACAGTCTTCATCTATATCGCCAATTTTAAATTGGCGACCAAAAACAAAAATAAAAAGCTCATAATCACACCAATATGTCCGTCTAAAAGAAGTGTCCGTATATGAAAATATTTAAAACACATTACATTTGAGGATTTGGGTCACTATCCGTATTCTATATTAAATACATTTTTATTATTCGTATTTAGCTGCAATATTTTCGTATCACCTAATTTTCAATTTTTTTCGAGCTATCAAGCGATCACAATTTAGTGACCACAGGAATCGGAATACGAAATGTCTTTAAAAATCGCTTATTTCAAACAGGCGAAAATTGGCGATGAATTTTAGCGGATAACAACAGCTAACCAGAATTGAAGTGCAGATCAAACTTGTTAGCAACTATACAAAATCATCCGAAACATTTAACTTGTTATCAATCCATCGGAAAATAACTGACTGAATTTAATTTCTACGATTTCAGTTTTCTATCAATAACGTGAAATAATCCGACAATATGAATTAAAATTAAAATCTAATTATAGTATGCCTCACGGAATCCACTGTTTGGTAAATTAAGCAGAATAGACGCATCAATGGACGAGTGTCGGCTTCTTTTATATTCAGGCAAAGCGATTAATACAAAGTATGCAAATGTAGTAATTTCTTGTTACATTTTTCTGTTGCTACAATTTTTTTGTATTTTTTTTTTTTGTTACAAAATTATATGCAATAATAATTTTACTAAAAGTAAATTATGGTGAAAGCATTTTAATGTTAAAACGCCTGTACCCGTAGCAGTTTGGGCATATTATAAATTTTAAACTGGCGGGCGGGGTCATTGAATTCGCACAAAAATCTGACCAAAAGGGGGGCTTATCATTTCAACTTGGGATATTATAACTTGTTTTTGTTTCAGAAGTTTTTAATACATTGCACACATATGTATAATACGGATCTTATTATGTGAAATTTTATTCAATGCGATCTCTATGGAAGCGTTTTATTTTGAAAAACTATCATCATCTTTCTATATGATTCACCAAAACAAATTTAATTTATTGTTGTTAGATTTTATCAATAGAAAAAATATATGTTGCCTTCACTTATATCGTAAACTGTAACGTTTTTTTCTTCGATACAAATTATGTAACCGAAACTCTTCAAACTTAAATGATGGTGATCTTAAATATAAAGAAAAAAACGAGATCATAAAAAGTTTTTTTTTTAATTTTCTTACAAATAACTATGGAAAAAAAATGTACATGCAATCAAGTTGATCATTTATCCGCGAAATTTTAGTCAAATAGAGAAAGATTGATTTTATTTATAGGTTTTGATTAAAACAGTTTTAGACGGTCTATTTTATCATATGCCTTTCCATAAATTTTATCGAAATTTAAACATAACAAATGTCTCTAAATATTTCTAACAAGCCCACAAGCTTTGTCATTATACCAGGTCCCAATTATCTAAGCGGTCATTTTTGATAAAACTTACAGGAAAACATATGACAAAACAGACAGTCTGAAGACGCCTTTAGAGATGAATCCATACATGTTTCACTTAGCAAGCCCCAATATTGTCATTTGAATATTTACAATAATTTTAATTTCAGTCACAATATACAAAATGATGTTTAGGAATTCAAAACGAGTCCTATCGAAATCTGATTTGTAGTGTTACATAAAAAATTACTTTTAACGGAAGATTCCAATTAAATTTCATGATCAATGATGATACATCCATAAAAGTATGTTTATTTTTACATAATTTGGAATTGTTTACAATATTTGAAGAAAAAGACATAAACGCTGGAAACTTTCAATTTTTATTTAATTTTCCATGCCCTTTCAATTACAAAATTTAGGATCGTCGTGTGATCTTTAAGAAGGCCAACAAGCAGCCAAAAAGAAATAACAAATTTTTTATGTCCAGTAATGATGCCGCTCTAAAATCCAAAAATTTTAACTAAACCATTTTTTTTATATCTCGTTTTTCTCAAAAGTACGGCCCAAAAGGTTCAATAAAAACAGTTTTGATATTTATTTTGGTCAACAATTTAATGTTTATTATATATAAGTAATACTGATTTGATTATTACTACTGTGGTAGTAATTGTTGCTGTTTTTTTTTTTACAAGTATTAAATAATTATATCATTCGGATAAGATGAAAATAAAAACAAGTAAACGAAATAGATGACGGTGGCGATGGTATATGCGTTTTTTGGAGTAATATAAATACCACCGAATTATGGTGGACATTTATCAGTCTCAAGTTAGCATTCCAAGCACTAAGATGAAAGTATTCGTTTGTTTAATGGCCCTAGTAGCTGCTGCTTCAGCAGGATATTTAAGTGGCGGCTCAATTGGCGGTGGCCATGGAGGAGGTAGTATTGGTGGGTTCGGAGGCGGACATGGAATTGGTGGTGGAATCGGTGGCGGACATGGATTAGGCGGGGGATACGGTGGTGGTGGATTAGGTGGAGGACATGCAAGTATTATTAGTATTGGAGGAGGACATGGAGGTTATGGTGGCGGTATTAGTGGCGGACATGGCGGTTTCAGCAGCGGAATTAGCGGAGGACATGGCGGTTTCAGCAGCGGAATTAGCGGAGGACATGGTGGATTAGGAGGAGGATATGGAGGTGGTTTCGGTGGTGGCCATGGAGGTGGCTTCGGAGGTGGATTAGGAGGTGGACAAGTTGTTAAAGTAATTAAAGTAATTGCCCCAATCAGTGGAGGATACGGCGGCGGCCATATCGGAGGTGGTTCAATCGGTGGTGGATATGGACATGGAGGTTCCATCGGAGGTGGTTCAATCGGCGGATATGGTCATGGAGGTTCCATCGGAGGTGGTTCAATCGGCGGATATGGTCATGGAGGTTCTATCGGAGGCGGTTCAATTGGAGGCGGATATGGTCATGGTGGTTCAATTATCAGTTTAGGAAGTGGTCATGGAGGTTCCATCGGAGGAGGTTCAATCGGCGGATATGGTCATGGAGGTTCCATCGGAGGTGGTTCAATTGGTGGCGGATATGGTCATGGTGGTTCAATTATCAGTGTAGGAGGTGGTGGCCATGGAGGTTCAATTGGTGGTGGATATGGTGGTGGCTATGGAAGCGGCCAAGGATGGTGGTAAAGATCTCGTCCGTTTTTTAAAATTGTTTTAAGACTGTTTAAATGGAAAATCACAAATAATCGAATTGTTTGATATAACTTTTTTTTTTCGAAAGAATTGATTGTTTGCTGTGTACTTAAATACACATAATAATTTTACAAACAGTATTTTGTTAAAATTCAAAAATAAATTAATTTTTTTATACCAAATATTTGAGTTTTATTTTTGAGGATAATTACTGAATTGCATCTTACTAAAATGAAAAGAAAAATCTGAAAGTTGGTTTAAATTATTTTAAATCATGTTCAGGAAAAAAAACGTCCATTATGTATTAATTAAATCATTTATTTTCAGTTATAAATAAAAACTGATTCATTAATAAAATAGAAGAAACTGTGATCGCTGATTAGATTCAAAATCTAATTTTTTTTAAGTGAATTCAAATGTGCAATTTGGAAAAAAAATGCATAAATATTATTTCACTTAATTTTTGAATAAATTTCAGTAATTTTGGTATTTATTTTCAAAATTAGAAGCAGTTCAATGTACTCGAGTATTGTAAGGCACATAAATCAAATGAAATTTTTTCTTTTTCACTTTACTTTCTCTACACAACGGATCTAAAATAAAGCTCCTAGTATTAAAACTCGGTAGACAATACTAAATCGTTTTTCGGATAATTAAGAAAAACGTTTGTTTATTAAAGTATTTGTATATATGTACGTAATTTGTAGTTTCAGTTTTATCATAGACTAATAATAGGGTATGCCTTTCCAACGACAATCCATTTAACAGATGCTTCTTGTGTACTAATATCACTATACATTAAAGATTCACTTTTCTATCTTTTACATTAAATCTCTTTTGATAGAGTTTTCTTCTATTTTACCTACAAGAATAATACTGAACATCATAATGTGGCTTGTACATCTATAAACACTAGTCTATGGTTTTAGCTCAAATTATAAATGAGTAAAGATATAGTATGTAAAATTCTAAAAAGTTTTTATTTAACATGAGTAAACTAAATTAGATCCCAGGGCTTGTTTAAACTGGTGATGTAATTGACTTATATTAAATAACTGCTTTTTCAGCTTTCCATATCTCATTCATTTCTATCTTTGCTAAAACAATAGACTAGTATCATAAGTCATAGCTACTTATTTAAGTCTAACCAATATTTTGTGATGTTTTGTGATATCGAAGATATCCAACTGGAAATTCATAGATTTAAAAATAAACGAACAGTATTTGTAAAGAAATAACCGTTGACGATTTCTTTGAAACTTTTAACCAGGATAGAAGTTGTTACTGGTAGTACCTATCATAGAGGATAAGTATCGGGTGTCCTAATAATAGCTCCAAATTTGAATTTCGCGCTATTTTCATTTTATTAAGTTGACAGTACTAAAATCTTGACATCTGCCATCTGCCATTGTTGCTATTAATAGTCATGAAACTCCGCAAGAAGGAACGACATTATTATTGACAGTTTGTCAAGTTTTGAGTGCCTACTCTGGTCGAAAAGACAATTCTACAACATTAAAATCCTACGTTTCTTTCGGGGCATTCTTTATTTAATTAATTATTAAATTCCCATCGAATGCGGTATGGATCGTACCTGTAGGACCAAGAATATCTGAGATATACAAATACCTTCATACTAGAGAATTTTTGGATTTCCTGTTCGAAAAAGGAATATTTTTGAAAACGCCGAATTGCATTTAATTCGTTATTAAATTGATCGTCGAATGAGGTATGCGTATGGGTTATATCTGGGATTTAGAATACCCGAGATATACATATACTTCAAGTTACGCAAAAAAAATCTAGCGCTATTATTGGGACACCATATATTGTTTATGTACTGTCAGCGAAAACCAAGTTAAATTTGATGGCAAAAGCGATAGATTCTAAAGTAATGAGTATTATGCTAGGGCAAATCACCATTAACTAAAAAAGGTTTTTACTTGAATGCAAAGATTTCTCAGTTTTTTGTCTACCAGCGTCAGGATTTTGGGAAATAAGAAGTACAGATTTGTCGACACCCTTCCAAATGTAGATATTTCAAATGGCAAGGACAATTTTTTCCCTTTGGTCCATATCTTGTTCCAGTTTATTTGATACCAAAATATAAGTTCTACATTTTAAGTAAAGTATTTTAAAATTATAATTTAAAAAAAAACAAATTACCAGAAAGAAATCGTTCTTCACAAATCGCGTTAGGATTACTTAAAATACTTAAGTAGATTCAGTTCGGATTCTAACTTTTAAATAAATTGCAATTGCATTTAAAAAAAAATTTTTCAACATTTTTCTGAATTAACTGATCGAAGACAAGCTTTTTATGTATTGAAATCGAATATCACAAATTTTCCTAGTTCCATGGAATTTTTAGTGTACCTAATTCAAACAAGATTTCACAATCTCTAAACAAGTATATACATACATATATGTATTACCCGAAATTTCATAAGCGCCATTTCAAATGAAAATTCATTTTGAAAACCAAATCCCTTTTAGGGAAAGCAGATTCAATTACGAACCACGATAAGAAATATATTTAAATTTTTTAAGCATACACCATGCTAATAGGATGATTTCCAATTCGAATGATCGAGGTTAATAAGTCATTTTAACACCTGAAAATTGGATCTGATGTGACCTGTCATAAATCTGAATAAATACAATTCATTTGGATCTCTGTAGTTACTCACTGATTTACTAATTTCAATGGTTTTTTCGTTACGGTTTTGTTTCACATGACGTACAAATCCGTTGCAAACATTTTTTTTTGCTTCTTAGTGAGCTTTGATTGGCAATAATATTTAATAAAATAAGTGGAGTAATTATATCATAATAATGTAAGTAAAAGCTAGCCGAAAAAGTAGATGATCGATACGAGTAGAGAGTCATATAAATAGAAGGTAAATTTAGTGTAGAAGCATCAGTCTTAGATTTGAATTTCCAGCACCAAGATGAAAGTTTTCGTTTGTTTAATGGCTCTTGTAGCTGCTTCCTCGGCAGGATATCTTAGTGGCGGTAGTGGAGGCGGTGGCGGCGGCTATGGAGGTGGCCATGGTGGCGGTGGTGGATTAGGAGGAGGCCATGGAGGTGGCGCTATCATTGTTTCAGGAGGCCATGGTGGTGGTGGCTTTGGTGGCGGCCATGGAGGCGGTTCAATCGGAGGAGGATTTGGTGGTGGCCATGGAGGCGGCTCAATTGGAGGCGGATATGGTGGTGGCCATGGAGGTGGTTCAATTGGAGGCGGATATGGTGGCGGCCATGGAGGCGGTTCAATTGGAGGTGGTTCAATTGGCGGTGGACATGGCGGATTTGGAGGAGGATATGGAGGTGGCCATGGGGGCGGTTCATTCGGAGGCGGTTCAATTGGCGGTGGCGGACTTCAAGTTGCCAAAGTAATTAAAATTATTGTACCAAGCGGCGGCGGCGGTGGTTTCGGAGGTGGACATGGAGGTGGTTCAATCGGAGGAGGATTTGGAGGTGGCCATGGAGGCGGTTCAATCGGAGGCGGATATGGAGGTGGCCATGGAGGCGGTTCCATCGGAGGAGGATTTGGTGGTGGCCATGGAGGTGGTTCAATTGGGGGAGGATATGGTGGCGGCCATGGAGGTTCAATCGGAGGCGGTTCAATTGGCGGTGGACATGGTGGCTGGTGGTAAACAAAAAAAACTCCCGGCACTGTCAAATAAGACTGTGAAAAATGTAAACCAAATGAAGCTTTTTTAGAAAATTTTTGTTAAAATAGCTTTACAAACAGTATTTCGAAATAAATTTTTTTACAATTTATTAAATATTGTCGAACTTTTATTTTAAAAATTTGCCCAATTAATCCATTAAACTAAAATTCGAAATTTGCACATAATTGGCGTATTTCAGATTTATGAGATATCCTAAAAATTAGATCAACTAATTTGATTGAAATTCACGAAGTATAAATTGTAAACCTGAGATATGATTTGCGTAATTTTACAGCGTAAACCGTTAAAACCGTATAATTATAATTTTTTCCCTTTTTTTCTGTAGTAACTGATGTTTTTTTTTTCAAATCAAATATTAAATTATGGATGAAAGTGAAATGAGCTGCAATCATTACATAAAGAACCTTCAAAATTATTTTCGACCAAAAAGTTTAATCCAAGAAAGTTTGATTACAAATAAATACTTTTCAATTTATAGCTTCTTCATGATTTATAGACGATCCACGCAGCAGCGCATAATACCACATCGTTCAGCATTTCACTAACTCCGGGATATTATTATTTTGAATAAAGGTTTTTCTTTTGATTTTTTGTTTACTTAATCGTTCAACAAGAGAAAGTCAAAGACCCTAAAGTCTTCACTTTTAACTAATTCAATACTATTAGCGCAAGAGATTAGCAATATGTGAAATGAATCTGTACGATCATTTTCTAGTTTTTATGAATGAACTTTAGATGATCATTAATCTGACAATGATTTGAAATTTTACATTATTATTTTTTTAGCCGAAATATACAAGAAAACAGAGATTATATTTGCAAAGTAAAAGTTCATTTTCTATTTTAAATTTTAACATTTGTTATATTATTTCTTTCTATAGTAACTATCAATTATTTACGAAATTTGAAATAATGAAAGATAAACGACTCTAAAAATACATACTATCGATGCATAACACTGGAAGAGTGCTCCAAAAAAACAAAAACAGATCAAGACTTTTGATCAAATAATTTTCCAGAAGTCCGGATTTTTATGCTACCGGAATAAGCAAACTTATTTCTCGTTAACGAAAATATGTCGATTGTCTGTGACAGACAGATTAACAGACATTTTCGAAGAATACGTGCAGGAATTATTGGCGTCTTTGGTTTAAATAGTTAATACAAAATAATTGCCCTAAAAATTGTAAGGTTTTGCAATTGGAATATTTCGAATAACTGTTGTATTGTTTGAATAGTATTCAGAATTTATAGAAAACTGTAAATTGAACAGATTATAAGTACAGTGTGGAATGGTTGAGTCTGTTTCAAGCTCATTTCTAGAAACTGATGAAACTCCAATTCAAATTTAGATCCCGGTTCTTCACAATTTATTTTTTCTTTGCCTACATCTATTTTCTAGAATTTAGAAGATTTTTAGATAGCAATTTTTTCCCATCACAAAACTTTATACAGAATGAAGAAAAAGGTCTTATTATATCCAAAGTTCTGGAAACAAATTTCCATTCTTCCTCAAATTGTTAAACAAAAAATCGCGAAATATGTTTTTAAAGGGCATTTATATTTTATATAAAATTGCTTAATATTTTTATATTGATTTACAAAAATCAACAGAAACAACTTTAATAAATTTTCTTTTAATATTATGAAACGAAAAATGATGAAGAATTATTAATTTTTAAAAAATATAAAATTTCTTTAAATATTATATACAAAATTAATAATAATAATTTAAAAGCAATAAAAAAACATATAGTAGCTGATATTTTGATGCCCTATGGTAGAAATGGGACAGAAAAACAGTATTTCAAGGTATTATCTTCATAACTTTGTTTCTTCTTCTCGAAATTTCCTCTAATTTGCACGTAACCTAGACCCTAATAGCATAAATCTAATCTGGAAATTTTATTCAAATCAGTGAATCAGTTTTTAAAGTACATTCAAAAAACTTTATGGATAGACATATTTTATCCTGGGATTATATTTTTCTCCACTATCCTTGGACCGATTTTGCTGAAATTTAACATGGTATCATCTATTTACGCATTTAACCGATATAATTCATTTAAATAAAATTGATTCACAAATTTTCCGGTTAAATCCGAAAAACTATATAAAAAAAACAACAAAACTTTCTGGTTACCATGGTTTCTGCTTAATACCTTCCTTCCTCGTCGGTCGATTTTGCTGAAATACAATACCAAATCTGGTAGTACCTACCATAGGGCATAAACATACTTTTTTAATAACATATTGAATATTGAATAAAATAATGTACATGAAAGAGACTTAGCTTAGGGCTGGTTGTAATTTTTGGGCGGATTTTACTGACAAATTTAATTAAAATCTTCAACATTTTTGGACATTATAGCACCATAGATGTTCAAGGGGGTGGATCTGTGAATAATTTCTGTCTGTCTGCCTGGAAATATAAACTCTCTGTTATAATACCGAAATTTTTGACAATGTGCTGAAATTAACAAAAAAAAATTGCAAATTACTTATAAAAAAAGTTTCAATCATTTATTATGTTTATTTACATTTTTTTTTTAAACTGTGATCTTTTACCCGTACGCATTTATTATATTGAGTTGAAAAGGTTTTAATTAAAAATTTTGGTGGTTATGTTGTAATGTTTAGCCCAAAAAAGACCGCATTTACTTTTTAAATCCTTTCACTTTATTGGCCTTGACTCGTCGTCAACTTCATGTAAAATTTACTTGGAATAAATTTCTGTACTTATATTATGAGATTACAACTTCTTTTTTTTTTTTGAAGATTTGAACTAAATAATAATAAGAAAAATAATAATATGACTAATAAATTTTAATGCAAAAAAAGTGACTGTTTATATACGAATTCAATTTGGGCCATTATGCTTCATTTGTTGACTGTCAATTATATTATTATTAATGTTTTTCTTCTTGAAAAATAGTTTAGATTGTTTTGACAAAGATTAATATATGATTTCAAAAAATTGTTAATTATGAAAAACTCAACCAATTTTTAACTTTGTTTTAACAAAAACTGAAAACCGACAACCTTTTTTCTACAAACCAAAAATCAAAAATATTTTCAACCTATATTAAACCATCAGAATATTGTATTACTTAATAAGCTCGTAATATAGTACGTTTCCATCTCCATGAAATCTCGCGATTTTGAGAAAGAGATTTCAAAGTGTTTCCATTTGGCAGCGAAATTTCATTTGACGTTTACAATTTTGAAAACTAAAACTGCAAAAAAAAAAAATTTAGTATGGAAAGATCCCAAAAAATAATTCTTTTAGAGCATCAACTGGCCATATTGAAAAAATTTATATTTTTGTGTAAAAATAGACGAAATTTATGTTTGTTAAAATATTACAAAAAAAGCGAGCACATCATATGAAGAATTTGCTATTGCTGAACAAATTTTCAGGGTTGCTGAACAAATTTTCAGGGTAGCTACAAAAATTTTACGAGATTTCGAAGGAGATTTCAACAAAATCTCGTCGGAATCTCAAGATTTTCAAATCCTCTATTTGTATGGATAGATTTGGATGTAGATTTGGCGAAATCTCGCAAAATCGCAAGATTTGAGGGAGATGGAAACATACAAGTAGTATTAATACATTTATGTGATAAATTTTATAATCACACCTTTTACAATTCACATAATTTCAAAACTTGATCTTTCAATCCTTCATATGTAACATACATAAATATTAGCACAGCTAGAGTTATTTCATTGGACCATAAATTACTACGAGCCCCATTTGAATCACAAGGTAACGATTTACATCTTCTTTATTTTTAGTTGGTCTATCCATAATAAAGATTCCCAGTTTAATGAAAATCCATTCAGCATTGACTGAATTGCGGTAATTTTTCTATATGCCCCTGCGAACCCATAATGAGTGGAGACATGTTCTTTCTGTTAATTTGGCCTATCTATGACATATATTCCATATTATGGTACATGGTACTCTCATTCAATTTCCCATATTTTCCATTCATATTTTTCCTTATCCTCCCACATTTTCGCATATTTTCCGAATTTTTTTTTGCTAAAATCTACAAATGTCGTTAAAGCTATGATTTTATTCCAAAATTATTCTATATTTAACATGCCGCTGTTAAATAAATGACGATCCCACGGATGCGTGACTTCATAATCAAATCCCTTCCAAATCATGAAAAACGAACGAATATTCTGATCAACCCATAAAAAATAAATTACATCTTAAATTACAAAAGATAAAAACTTTTAAATTTTGGTGATAAACAATTTTCGTACGCAATTAAATTAATTATTAAGAAATAAAAAAAATAAAAATAAATTATTCAATACTCCATAATTAACCAGACTGTAATAATCAAAAAGTACTATGGTGTTTCAATTCAACCTTTACTTTAGACTTTTACAATATTTTGAAATTGAATTTGAATTGTTTTATCTTTTTGAATATCAATTAATAAAACATTTTAAAATCTAATCTTCTATTCGAAAAAAAACTAAATTAATTAAATTTTAATTTGTTTTATAATTTCGAAAAAAAAAAAAATAAAAAAATAAAACTATTACCAAAAGAAACTAATTTGAAGTATTTTAAAACGTTTTATTATCAACGATCAATCATCATTAATTGACCTTTGAGGTGAACTCACCTAAAGATCCAGATCCAAACAGTGAAGAAATAATAAGACATCGACCGAAATTTTATTTTTATTACAAATTTGACTTTTAACATGTTAATCTGATTTTATTCAATTGATTTGGGTTTTATTAAAATTGCACGAATTGAAGGAAAAAAAAAAAGTAAGTGTATAAAACCACTGACTTCGAAGTTCGAACTGGTTTAAAGTAAGTGCAATTTATATACGAGCGGAAATAATTGCAGGAAAAAAAACGCCAAAATGTAAAAACTAGCATTTCATAAGAACAAAATTTATAATTATACAGTTTTGCATTCGGCGAACCTGTAACATGAAATTATGATTTTCACTTAATTGCAGAGATTTTCAAGATTATTCAAAAGTTTTTTTTTGCATCGAAAATTTATTAGCTTTATTGAATTATACGAAATAAAACAAATAATTAAGCTATTAAATTGAGAAAGTGCAAATTGTGTGTGCTGAACAAACAAAAATAAAGCAAGCCCAAAATAAAAATTTATAAGATTAGCCTAATGACCATCACAAGATTTGTGGTGGTTTTAATCGATTTCCTTGGTCAGAAATTAGGTGGCAAGCATAGCACGATAATAAACTATGAAAAATCTCAGAGTTCAAAAAATGATGGAAGGATTTTCATTCAAATATAATTTTAGGAGGGATTTCTTTCGAAAAAGTTAAAAATTAGAATTCATTAATTTCAAATAAAATTCGAGACATTTTTATTTATATAATAAAATGGTTTAATTTATCAATGAAATTTTCTTACTAATTATAGTGACTTTTTTGAAGGTGATCAAAACATACGATTTTTGATGAAACTTTCGCTAAAATATATAATATTTTATTATAGTTTTAATATTTGTTTCTTTTCACAAAAATTGGAGTATTATTAATGATTAATAAAATTGAATACAATATTTTCGGTTAACAACTTTTGTGATATAATCGTTCATGGCATAAGGTTATTAACATCGGTCTCAGGTGAAAGATTTGTTTTTTTAATGGAAATAAATTAATTATTAAAATCAAAACGATATAAATAATGAAGCACTTTCAAAAAACTGTAGAAGTTTCCGGCAATCAATCTGTAATCCCTGACCTGTAAAATTTTGTGAATCATCCTTGCTACTTCTATGTATTCAGTTAAAATTAGTTAGTAGTTAAACTGTCATAGATTTTATTATGTTTTGGAAACTACAATAACTAGGTCCAATTAAATATCTGTTTGTTCTTCTTGTATTGCGAAATTTATTCTTTAAAACAGACAGTACTAGAAAATATGATATTATAAGTTACTTACTGTCTCAACCTCAAATTATAGTACGAAGGCTTATGTAAAACTGTGTACTTATGAAAAATTATCGGAAGTAATAAGGTTTTATTAGTTTATATTTATTTAAGTTAATTTTGCTTTCTCATATTTAATAGAAGCTTTTAGTAATTATTAGTTTCTTTGAAATATGGTCATTTATATTATGTAAAAATCAATGAAATTTGAAGTGACACCCATTGTAATATTGTAATTATATAACAAGGCAAATTCCGCTTCCAATTGACGGCTGATGAGCAGGTAATGTTGAAACGAAAGATCGATAACAATTTGAGCTGCGATACGATTGGTGAAGCTGCAAGTTAATTTGATG
This sequence comes from Xylophagus ater, assembly GCA_963422695.1. Lineage (NCBI taxonomy): Eukaryota > Metazoa > Arthropoda > Insecta > Diptera > Xylophagidae > Xylophagus > Xylophagus ater. The sequence goes on from OY730478.1 coordinate 10,691,570, forward strand.
TTATTCATTTAACTATTTCCTGAATTTCTTGAAGAGCGAAAAAACAATATGATAAAAAGGATATTTATACCAATGTGGACATAAAGACTATTCCAACAATTTAAACAAGCTTAAAGATATCGTCTTTAATCGTATTTAAACTGAATTTAAGTAAAGTTTATATAAAAAAGTTCAGTATAAAAGTTTTGTATACCATTATTGGGGACAGAGAGAGTACTTTATAAATATATATAAATGTATTAGATAATCATACCATTAGGAGGACATTAGATAAAAAACTTTCCCAAATTAATAAATCTAATTTATTAATTATTTATAATAAAAATAATATATAAGTAATTACATAATTTAATTAAATCGAAAAAACTGCATCTTAAAATACCCTCTTATCGAACATTACTGCTGTAATCAAACATCAATTATCTGTCCACTGAATAAGTCAAGTTCATCTCTATAGAAGTGTGTGTGACCAACTAATCGTTTGGTTTGGAGAAGGCTAATAATAGTGTCCGTGATTAATTATGTGAATCATTCGAAACACTGATCTTGAGTAAATAAGTAAATAAATGATCCACTCTATATGAAACTACCCGTGAGCTCAAAGAGACAACTTCCACAAAAAAAGACTTACCTTCTTATCTGTAGAAAAAAAAAATTATACCTATGGGTTTTCCAAAATTCCAAAAGCAATCACAAACTAAAAATACATAAGAAAACAAAACTTTTTGATTCTCAGGTAACTTCTGTTGTTTTAGCGATCGTGTGATCATGCTCATCTAACAAATTAAATCTTTAGTCTTCTGTTGATGGTTATTTTGCGGTTTTTTAAAGAAACAAAAAAATAAATTAAAAATTGAAAGTGGAAAAGCACAAAGTAATAAATTGAAGAAAAAAGGAAGAAGGTCAAATCCGATATTAGACATGATATGGGTTATGTGGTTATGCAGATCGACCAGCAGCTCTCTGTCCAAAACTAGTCTTTTCAATTAATACGATCGAAAATAGACAGTTTATATGATTGCGTAATTATTATACTAATTTTTTGATACCCAAATTAAAAACGATTTCAAGTGCTTGTGTAAATTTCATTATGATTAATATGAATGCTAATTGAAATAAAGATGGAGAAATATTGAACGCATGTATTTCAGATGAAAATATTACATGATGGTGGACGTATTCTGAAACTTTCGATTTTCTATAATTTATAAAAATTGCGGGTTGCGAGATCGAAAAGACTTCGTGCTTTTTTTCGTAATTACGCACTAAACTAGCAGAACCGATAGTTTAATGTGTCCTACGAAACATAGACCATATATTCAAATTAATAACAGATGTTCCTTTCAAATCGACTGATATTCAAACCGGCTATCATAGAATACGTAGTTAAATGCGGTACCCATTCAGCCACGATCACAGACGTCATTGGAAATTACATTTCATCGTGAATCTAATGTGTTGTGAAGTTCACATTTAATTTTATTCAAATATGTTATGTATGTACTTTTATAGAGGTGTTCATTCTTCGTTGTATTTTAATGTCTATTAGGTGTATTTCTATATATTAATAAACTTAATACATAAAGCCATCTCGATTTTCAATGAAGAATTAATACCCCTAATGTGTTGTGTCACTTTGATCTTATTTATTTATCTGATTTATAATTCATACTTGGATGATTCGACATTAAAAAGCATCACAAAATCCTGAAACTCCTATTGCTAGAAAGGTGTTAATTATGGACTTTTGTATATAATCAGCGCAATATAATATATTCAGACCTTAAACCAAATTAGACGCAGTTTAGAAGGCTTGATTGGTAAAAGACCTATTATATTTATATAGTAATGACAACTAATAAACTGACACTAGTTTATAAAAGGTTAAAAGTTAAAAATAAATTTTTTAAAAATCACCAAAAACAAGAATCAAAACCATTTAAATATAAATGATCGAATTAAATCTGCGATCGTTTTTTTTTATTGAACAAAACAAATAAAAGAAAATTAACAAACTGCTGTAGTTTTTAAATTTCTTTTTAAAACAAGATTTTTGTCATGAATGGTTATCAATATATTATATCATAAAAACCGATAATTCATGATCGATGACTTAACAACAACAAAATTTCGCTATCGAAATTCAAATTATTTTTCCGCCAAAAAATTTGGTTAACAAATGATTTGACACCTATGACATTGACTTACCATCTTCCTGTCTTTCATATGCATATGAAATTATGGTCTTTGATGTTACTAATAAGATATTTAATGGTAATAACTGGTTTATTAATCAATTCTCTTAGACAACCTGTGATTACTACATCTTCTAATACTTAATATGTTACTTCCAAGATGCCAAAAGGAAATCTCCAAACTATTAAATATCCTTCAAATAGTTAATATATGTAGGATGGCCATGATGCATGTAGATAAGAGGTCTATAGAATCATGGTAAGCGGAAGTAAATATAGGACTATCGCGAACGTTTACATGTTGACTTAGCTGCATCATGCCGAAATAAGTCCTATGTAAAGATGAGTCATGTAGATAAGAAATCTACACGATAATTTTATGTTAAGTGGATGACGACGTAATATAAGAATAAGAAAAGGTCCAAGTCAAACAAGACGATTGGGATATTTGAACAAGGACTAGCGTGAATAATCGTCAGGCAGATAAGGACCATGCATGAAAAATGTTGTTAGTCGATACACAACCGCGAATAAAATGAGGACTAAAAAATAAAATAAGAAGAAATAAATAAAATTTACAAATATAAATCAAGAAAGTGTTCTTATTTTATAAAGTAATTATCGTTTTTCCTACATATATAATAAATTTTACTTTTCTGGCGAAAGGGATCCAACAATTGATGTAATCCAGAAGGAAAATCTAGTTCAGTAGTATTTCGAACAATTTCTATAACGACTTTCACTTTAAATTGCGAGAATTAAATTTATTATCGTGCAATTTTGAAAAAGAAAATCAATTTTCTTTAAATTCATATAAAAATTAGTATGTCATGAAAGGTGTTCCTCTTCTAGACAATTTAGTTGCATTGTATTTGTACAGGGTGATTCATAATTATCAAAACTTTTATTTGTGACACTAATACAGTGTTACAATTAAGGACTATAATCACTTCTTTTAAATCGTAAACCTTATTAATAAAACTTAAAATTTAGCTGGTACTAAAGGACTTCCTCAAAATTTAATATCCATGTCAACATAAAAATAAAGAATTTTAGCTTTAAACACTACAAACAAGTTCTAAGATTAACCAAATATAAAGATATATAACAAATCGTATAGAACTTATCATGAAATAGGGAAATTGGTTTTGATGGAAATTTCCCTAAACATTAGACAAGTTCTATTGTATGTCTTTAAATAATAGCTGGAAAGTTTGCTTTAAATATAGCATAATCTAGGAACCTATCTAAGATCACAAAAATTGATCGCATTGTCCAATAAAAGGTTTTTCCTCAGTCATTTTTAGAAACCTTCTCCATTTTTAAGACATGTCCAAAGAGATTATGTAGCCATATTAGGAAAGAAAGCGTCATAAGTTTTATATCTATTTTTTTAATCTTCATAATTCAGTAACAATCAAAAAGAAATATATTTTCTGAATCATCCTATATTTTGATAACATTCTTTAACCATTATATTTGATTACTTATGTTCATAACAAAATTGATTGGCCTCCAATTTTATAATCAATTTTTGAAAATCTCCACAAAACAATTATTATGTAATCTGAAATTTTCTGCAGATTCTTTCTTTTTGTACATACTACAAAAAACCAATTGATCTTTGGATATGCTTTTCTTTAAAATCCTTTCTAAAACTTAACAATTTTTCCAACAATTTTAATTTATCTTTATTAAACGGAAATATATTATGAAAATTGAGTGCAAACTTTTCAACTTCTTAGGGTGGTGTAGTGGTTATTATTAATTTTCGATCGATTTATATTAATATTGCAATTAAATTAAATATTATTAGAAAAAAGTGAATGGAGAAAATAATATTATTTGTAATTTATTTTCTATTTTTTTTTTTGTGTATCTAATTTATATGCATTATATAAATATATATGTACTTTTGGTAAGCAAAATGTGGAAAATTTAAAATGATTTGTTTTATATTTTTGTAGGCAAAAAAAAATAAATGTGAACTCAGCGAAACTAAAAATCGAAGCTCACTCAGCTTTCATCAGTTAGCGACGAAAGTGCTAAACCAACAAAACTAACGAAGTCACTATATTTTGTATTTTCATTTGTCCAATTATATTAATTAAGGACATTTAATTATCTAATTGAATTTTATATACTTTGTATTTCACTAATAGACAAAATTATTGACAAAATTTCATTGCAGTCTCTCTGTATGTATTAGCTGCAAATTGGACAAAAATTTAACATTGCTACAGATAGATCATAGTTTCATCTTTCTAAAATTCAACTTTTATATAGGTGACCTAATAATAATCTTGAACACTACATTTCATTTTATCAACACACAAACGTAGCTTTAGCAGCCCATGAATAGCAAGTGATATGCAATAGCATTTGTATGGTTTTAATAGTACATACTAATTTTATACAAAATTTTACCATACTTTTTGTTTATGAAATTAAGAAGTTGATTCTTATTTCTACACCAAAACAACTTGCTCTTTAATCTATTTTATGTACAATGACTAATTTATAGTAATTCAAATTGTTTTCAAAATTATGATACAATGAGATTAGAGCCCTTATACCTTGAAGTCTACAAGATTACTCTTGTATATCACGACTAAAATAATTAAGGTTTTATTAGATTTAACAATATTTCAATAATTCTTACAAAATCTTATATGAACTACTTAAAAACATGTTGAAATATTGAAACTTCCTTCCTTTTGAAACAAATTAAATTTCATAAACAAAATTGCCCTGAATTTAAAATATTATTTTATGAAATTTCCTTCAATATTTTTTTTCTTTTTTAGTTTATAACTAGTAATTTTCAGATTTGTAATATTTCCGAAAAATGTAAGTATTTTTATACATAATAAAAACAAGATTTGATATTCCCTCCCACTATGGAGTTGAGGTTTCTTCTATATTTTTATAAAATAATTCCCTAAAATTTTTACTTAACTGGTTCTATACTATATACACTATCAGTATATGAAATTAAAGTACAAATAAGAAAACAAAATTGCTGGTTCAGTAAATCACAAAATTATTGTTAATTCTTCAAAAATTGCGTTCACTTACTTTTTAACACATAATTTTAATTTCATCTAAAATTTTGATATTCAATTGTTTTGCATTTATTTCAAGGCTTTTAGGCTATTAACTTTTATTTGATTAATCTATAAAACAAAAAAACCTCGGCTTTTTAATTTTCGTACAATTAAAAATTCCGGAATATTTTATGTTTCTTATGATTTTTTTTGTTTGTTTAATTCAATTCTTAAGGTAAAAATCTTTGATATTCATCTCTGTTAAAAATAAACCTATTTGGATAGGTCCAAAAGTTGAATTTCTCATGAAAAATAAAACTTTATTAAGCAACATATATTGTTCATTTTGGTCGATGAATTTTTGACATTTTCCTGGCAGCGCCATTATCCCATCGCCGTAGAACTTTTAGAAACAAGCCATATTCACAGGCTTCTTTTGAATTCAAATTTACACTATTAAGGAAATTCTGCAGAAACTAAAAGGAATGGTAAGCTGATGATGCAAGATCAGAACTACGGGATGAATGTATCAAAAGTACCCAGCTAAGCTTTCTAATCATGATGAAACGCAAGACTTTTCTAATTCACCAATTCTTGACGCTTTTGTTTGAAAATTTGATAGTTTTCGACGATCGATTTCGATATGTAAAGATTCTGAGTAATCTTTCGTTAAACATCGATTGGGTTCTATCAATGGTTTTTATTTTATCGTCACAAACAACGCAATGACATTTTGCACCATCCAATATTTTAGTATAAATAATAATAATTACAAAAGTAAGTGAGTTTTTTTTTTTCTTTCGAGTATCGCGGAACAATTAACCTTCTTCAGATGTGATTCAGTAACAAAGAATGGAATTGTTTAATAGTTTGTTGTGTTTTTTTATTATTATTTAAAATACATATTGCACTACAAATAAGTGAAATTTACATTTGAATTACGCAGTATTATGTAACTTCTCTACAACTTTACAACCACAAGGTTTTTATTTTTATGAAAGCAATTCCTTTCAGTTTCAATTCAAAATGAATTCCTAGATTAATATATAATAATTATAGTAAATATAAAACAATAGATATTAATCTAATTAAATTGTAATAGAAGATTCCGTTCAACTGAGTGTCATTCATTTGCTATAGTCTAATGATTAATTACTTAACAAGTTTAATTTTGTAATTTTTCATGTTTTATTTAAATTGTTAAAATGTTTTTTTTCTGTTTTGAAATTACAGTCCATCACGATTTAGCTATAAAACTTCTATATATGACTCAATCTGATGTAGACTTCCTTTAAAGACCGCGACTTCCTAAAAGAAGGTCATAAAATTATTGAATTAAAATTACTATAATGTTTTTTTTGTCTTTTCAAGTTCATATAAAATTTGAGAAATATCAAAATTATTGTAATTTTAAAAAAAAATTTTAAAAACACACTAAAATCTTCGCGGTTAAAATTAAACAATTAAATTTTAAAACAAATTTAAATATATTTAATTGTTTTTACCTTTAAAAAATCATTATTTTTAGAGAAATAAAGAAGTTAAATATAATTTTCGATATTGCACTATTTTGAAATATTGACCGTGAAAAATTTGGAAAATATTCAACTTCTTTTGGGCAAAGAGAAAATTTTGGAAATCTTTTTAAAAATTAGATAAATTTTTAATTTTTTAAACACTTAACCTTCAAGATTTTCTTCTGCCATCTTCCTTAACACAACAGCAAATGGCTATTACAGCTTGAGCCTGTTTTTTTTGGCAAAAATTTCAATCTTCTGTGATTAATTCGAACTTACAAATTTCAGTACATATGTAATTACATAAAATCAATGAATTGAAACGATTTTATTATAGAAAATGTTGAAATATGGGTTTTTTCAGGTACCTTAGTAAAAGTCTTTGAAGAATATGTTGGGCAATCGCACATTCAGTTGTATTGGAGAATAATGGAAGCTCCTGCGCCAGTAAAATATAGTTAAATAAAGCATTTTATTAAAAAATATTTCCAAAAATTTCTCTTCCAGTTAAACAGTCTTAACTAATGGATATGTGGCTGTTCAAGAAAACATTTGTCTTATCTTTAGTTTTTCATAATCGATTACGTTGATCTTGTATAATTTAATTTAGATTAAAATTTGATATGCGAGGGCTCTGTTGTTTCATATGAAAATATCGTCTAGTTGTAAGGATCAAATCTATAAACATATACGACAACTTAACTTAACAGTATAACCTGATCCAAAACCTTAAAACAAATATAATAAAACAAAAGATAATAATAACTATAGTTCCGAGTTTGCAGTTTCCCTCAAATCCTTGAGGATCTAGTTATTATAAGTTATATTCGGATGTCTTTAAATAGAATACAAGCGAGTTGGGACCAATTCACAGCTACTTTTACATAAAGTGTTTGTATTAGGATTGTCTTCGAAATCACAAGTTTTAGTAGATGTATTAAAAAATTAATTTTTTTTATTAAATTTGTGAGGACAAACGACAAACTATATTTTTAAATTTTGAAAAAAGCAATGCATTCAACTTCAAAATCTCCACAGTTTATATTTGTTTAGTAACTCTTTTGTCATATTTTTGAAAAATAAAATCCAAAAAAAATTACATTAAATGTCTTAAAACTACAAAAAAATATTATATTAAAAATTTCAGCGAAATTTTAACTTCAATTTTCAACTACAGAGTTCCTTCAAATTTGAAAGAATAGGAAGGATTTTTATCCGAATTTTTAAAATTTAAATAATATTATTTATTAAACACAATATTTTTCTTTCTTTTACGAATTTCCACTAATTTATTACACTCGAAAGAGTCAAAAAATAAAAATAAAAACATACAAATTGCTACTAAATTGAAGAAAAATCGCTTTCATCGATTTCGTTTCCAAGGATCTCGATTGAACTAAATTTTTTTCTCATTTTTGTGATAAGTTTCCTTCGTTTTTAAAATGAATTCATTTAAATTAATGTTTATTATGTTATTTTTAATTATATAGTATTTAATGATATTATCAACCGAAAATTTATTGCATCCCCACGAAACACAAAAAAAAATCAAACCATTATTAATTTAGTTAAGATGTTAAGTTTGTGTTGCGCGATTTTTCAAAATAAAAATTAAGTAATGTCGATTACAAATTTTCGGATAGGTGACCAACCATCGAATTGTATATACTAAAAAATTTTTTATGACAATTTATATTCAAAATACGAGTACATAAAAAAGCGATAGAAACGATTATGAAAAATTACAAGTTTGTACACAAACATATTGACAAGATCATATCCATCACGTACGTGTCCACCTTTTAGAAGATCTTTTGCGATCATTTATTATGTTTTTTTTTTTTGTTTTGACAACGTTTTATGAATCAAAAAGGTAAATACAATAAGGTCGCATACGCTTCTAGATACCGCTGGCACAAATGGAAATCAAAAATCTACATTTTATAGGCAAAAATTGTTTGTGGTGACTTTATTGAGAGAGTATTTATTTTTGGGTTTTTTTTTCATTTGATCTCATGTGGTAAAAATCACACGTAGAACAGATATGTATTTATGTAGTTAACCACCGTGATAAGTGATTATGTCATAAAAAAATAAAATCACAAATTTTGGTTTTTTTCGGGGGTATGTTTGAATAAAATTCATGAAAAGACAAAAATTTGCATTATATTGATTGTGTTGGATTCGGATCAAAGTGGAAACTGTCGTTTATCGTATAAATACCGGAGTCTGATATTCGGTCAGCATCAGTTTCAATCCTTTTCTCAACGTGCAACAATTATGAAAGTTTTCATCTGTCTTTTTGTTTTGATCGCCGCAGTATCGGCTGGATTCATCGGTGGATATAGTGGTGGCGGTGGATATGGCGGAGGATATAGCAGCGGATACAGTGGCGGCTACGGAGGACATGGGGGATACGGAGGGGGCGGTTACGGAGGTCATGGGGGATACGGAGGGGGTGGTTACGGAGGTGGATTTGGGGGTGGTTATGGAGGTGGCGGATATGGAAGCAGTGGCATTGTTAAAGTTGTAAAAGTTGTTGTACCAAGTGGCGGATATGGCGGCGGCGGATACGGAGGAGGATACGGTGGAGGATATGGTGGCGGTTATGGCGGTGGTTATGGCGGCGGTTATGGTGGGGGATGGAAAAGCGGCGGTGGATGGTGGTAAAATTTGTTTGTTGAGAAAAAATTCCATTAGAAAACCGCAAATATTTTAAATTAAGTAAATCAAATTTTAACTGTGAATAAATTTTTTTATATTTTCTTTGTAAAAAAAAAAATTGAAAATAGTTACCAAAATGTGAATAATAAAAATAATTAAAAAATTTTTTACCACATATCTAAAAAGAAATTTTAATGTGTTGCCTTCTTCTCCTTTATTTCTGATTTCTGAGTTTTGTGCCTACGTTTGTATTATAACATGTGTGTTATTTCAAGGTTTGTCTATTTGGAATAAAGTTCTAAAGTTGCTGAAAGTGAAATTATTATTAGTTGGCTAGAAATTAGAGCATCTTTTATACACTACCACTTTTTTACATTGTATTCGAACATCTGGCTTATTCCGATTTTAATTATTTAATAAATAATTTAAATAAGTTAATTTCTTGAAAGTCAAATTTTGTTTCAAATGATTTTTATGTATGTTACTGTAAAACTCGAAGATTAAATACTAAATTTAAAGGACCTAAATTTAAAGTCTATTTACTTTCACTTTACAGAATACCTATACTTTTTATTACAAAACATCATAATCAAATTCTTGCGTACTGGAAAACTACCTTATATCAAAATTTGTTTTCATCATAGACTGTTTATATCAAAATTCCCAATTAACACTTCAATTTTAAATAAAACATTATTCATAGAAAGATGAACTCGTATCAAGAAAAAAAATCGTGTACTTTCAAAGCACTTAGCGTTCATATCTATATATTGGATGAGCCGAAAAGTCATTGTGTAATGATGACGGTATAAAAAAGACGTTGATCGAATCCAATGGACATTTAACAACACGACAGATTTGTCCGAATCTAAACATATCGAAATCGATAATTGAAAACCATCAAATCAGTAACCAGAATTAGTAATTCACAAAAGTGTTGAGTTTCACCATGACAATCTTAGATCACAAAAAAGTTTGATCACTCGTTAAAAATTCAGACATCTTGGCTTGGAATTTTTAATACACACATCCTATAATCCTGGCTTTGCACCAACATCCAAGCATCACCTTTGATATATATAAAATTTAACTACTATACTTTGCGACTAGGTAGGCTACCATTTATTTTGGTGGCTGCAAAACTCCTTCAATGCTGTAAATATTGGTTAAAAATAGCCCGTGAAAATGACCTGTCTCATAATGGCAAAAGTAATCGACCAAAATGGACAACACATTTCTTAATAAAGTTTTTGTTTCTCATGAAAAACACGCTTTTCATTTACACCGAAAAAAAAACGCAAACACTTTTTGGCCTAAGATAAAATTTCCATTGGTATATTCCCACCAAAACATTGAATATCTATCATACAAAGAAAATGTTCACTTGGATAATATAAATATATGCAATAAAATCAGTTTAAAAATAAATGCATTGTAAATCTCGTCCTCGGAAATAGGAGGTCCAAAAATGTATTTTCATACAAAAATAATTTACGATTCGATTTAACTTCGCCCACATAACTAATAATTTTCATTTTTGTACATACCATATTTTCATCATATTGGACGTGCTTAAGAAACGGAATGGTTTTCTTCATCATCTGTCGTAAATCTTTACCGGAAATTTTGGAATTGGGTAAACGATTGGCAATGACTTTTAACAACTTATGAATGAACAAATTTGCAACTCATTTCGGTTTCTTTCTCTCCTTTAAAACATACATATTGATTTCCTACAATAAATTAATCGATAACATATTTTAACATGAAAGTTTTATTGTTGATTACAAAATCATTAAAAATTAAGAAATCTTTAGAAAGTGAAAGAAAATGCTATAATTTTTCTCATTGATTAACATCGGAATTAAGTTATGGGAATAACATTGAATTTTAGTATTGCTTCTTTTACTTTTAAGAATAATTTACTTAGTTTATAGTGATTTAATTTAAATCGAAACTATCGCCTTTTTTTAAATAAAATGCTACCAGAATAGTAGCACAAAATTCACTTAGTTAAATATGCACCCATATTTAAGATAATAACTACAAATTTAACTATATATCCATTAAAATAAAGGTCCAAAATTGAATCTTTTTGATTTTAATTTGAACAAGGTTTAAAAACTTGGTAACTCGATGTTATAACAAAAATTCCATTTTGGCCACGATTTTCGAGAGCGAGGAGCTAACATATTTTTGACTTTCCAAAGGTTCTTGAAACTAATTAAATTAAATAAAATGCCAATTACCACCTTTCTAATATCCATGAAAAGAAAATAATGGCAATTCGGTAAATCTCCATTAGTTTCTTCCTGTATTCATGATATGAGCATTCTATATACTCTTTCTACGTCATCTTAAGAAATTAATTATAATTTCAAGTATAAGGCAACAGTAGTAATAGTAATAGACATGTCATGCTTCGATTAAGGAAGTGTTTTAGGAAGAAACATTTAAGGATCACATTTTATTAGGACTCTCCAACTCCGGTGTTAAACTCTATTGAACTAGTTTGGTCAAGCCTGAAATCGAACATTAAACAAAGTTTACCTATTCAAATGCCATATACGGCAAAGATAGGATAAATATTAGGCAAACCAGGTATAGTTAACAACGGCAACATTTTAATTTTACAATAAATAAAGTTATTCTCAATTTGAAATTATATTAATAAAAAAAATCAGTTAAATTTTGAATTAAAAATTTAATTTCAAAGATTTGAATCTAAAAATTGAAATAATGACACATAGATGGTGCTAAAACTACGCAAAATTTAACTGTCAGAAATAACCAAAAAAAAAAGAAAAGAAATTGACATTTCTTGTGTGTGAAATTTTTTTGATCGGTTCGTGAAATATTTTTTTCTTTTCAATTAAAATTATCTAATTATATTTAAATTTTTAGATTAATCATGTTAATACGAAATTTGAGTCGAATTCCAAGAAATGTTGCATCATTTACAACAATCGCCGAACCAGTACACAAGCTAGAAGATTTTCGAACGAATGAGGTGAACACGAGTAATCAATCAAAACAGCATGCTGGTCGATTTTATCGTATCGAACCTGAAATAAAAAAGCAATTATTTACTCATGGCGGTCTACCGAAATCATTTGAGAAACAAGTTAAAACATTCGGTGAAGCATGTTTAATGATTAGAGAACCGGCATTGGAAATTATGGATTACATAAAAAGTTCAGACTTAAAGCAGCCCACAATAAGATATGTTATTTACGGTGATAACGGTGTTGGCAAATCATTAACTCTTGCACATTTACTTCATTTTGGATTACAACAGAACTTCGTTTTGGTTCATGTACCTTGGGTTCCAAATTGGTTTAAACGACCAAAAGAAACTACAGAATCATCATCGATCGAGGGATTTATTGATTTGCCATTTGATGCAGCTGCTTGGCTTGTTCATTTTAAAGCACAAAATGCAACAATTTTACCTAAACTCGACTTGAAAACTACTAAAGATTATGTTTGGAGTAAACGTGAAACAACACCGGCAGGTTCAACAATTTTGGAATTAATCGAACATGGAATTACAAGAGTAAAATTTGCTTGTGACACAGTTATAGCGCTTCTATCCGAAATCAAACAACATTCAACCGCTGGACGATGTAAAACATTTGTCGTTATTGATGGTTACAATGCATTTTTCCATCCCGAAACTAGAGTTCTAGCAGATAATAAGGCTAAAGTTTCCCCAGACAAAATCAGTTTAACACAACCATTTCTGGATATAACGAATTATGATTGGTGTAATGGTGTTTGTGTTTTAGCTGTTGATAGAATCGCCTTAACAGAAGATCGAATGGAATCGTATCTGCCGCGATATCAATTGGGCAAGGAGGGTTTCGAACATGTCGATCCATTTGTACCGATTCATGTTGAAAATTATTCCGAAAAGGAATATCTTACTTGCATTGATTATTATTTAGATCGGAAATGGATTCAAAACGCAAATCCTGGCTTCGATAATGAATTGAAATTTCTAAGTGGAAAAAATCCTTTTAAATTAATGAATATCTGTGCACCATTGTAATTTAATTTAAATATAAAATTAGTCTTGTTATAAAATATTTGGTTTTTCTTTCCTTTCGAAAAATTTAGATTGAATTCAAAACATAAACTAATTATTTTTAAAATTTTGAACTATATTTGGAACACATTATGAATATTAGTTTCCCTAGTGAACACCAGTTGCCTTATAATCTGCTGTCACTGTGACAAATGTTGAAATCTTAAGATTGAAAATTTCTAGTTTTAGATAATGTTTTTTCAAATGTTTTTTGTGTAAAATTTAATATTCCGTACCATAAATATTTTGTAAATTTTGTATAAAAATAATTGTAGAAAATGGCCGAGTGGGACGTACATGATGACATGAATCTGTAAGTTAAAAGTTCCTTTTTTTGGCATTGGAAAGTACATATACCAAAGCTGAAAATATCATTTCTCATATCTTAAAAGACATATTTCCAATTAATTGATATTTTTCTTTCGTTTTTCAGTTATACAACCGCCGAAAATTATATCGTCGAACCATCTAATAAAAAGGAATTATTGGTAATTTATCGTGTGTCTGGTGAAGTCAAAGTTCAAGGTAAATAAAATTTTAGACGTAGTCTCTTTTAATCAAAATGCAAGTTCACTTATATTGCAAGGTTATATGATATCATTAAACAGCTGATTTTTTCGTATTCTATGTCCATTAAAATAATTTTAATTTATGATTTTAATATCAATTTTATTTTCAGTTAAATCTAATCAATTACAACATTTACTTCCAACCCGAAGAATATGTGGCATTTTAGGATTGATAAAATTAGTAGCTGGCCAATATTTAATTGTTGCGACGCATCGTATTTTTGTGGGAATGATAAATGGTCAAGTTATATGGCGATTAGCTGGTTACGATATTCTACCCTACATTCCAACTGTAACACATTTAACCGTCCCCCAAAGAGAACAGAATGAAGCATATTTAGCTATGATTAAAAGAACACTCGATACACCATTTTTGTATTTTTCATATTCTTATGATTTGACTCACACTTTACAACGATTACATTCAATGCCACCTGAATTTCTTACAGTAAATATAACAAAACTATTGGAAATAGATTTCAAAATAATTCCATTAATTCTAGAACGGTCTTTACGAACGTGCAGATCAACGATTTGTATGGAACGGGTTTGTGTTACGAAATTTTCACTGTCCAGAAATGAAGAAATTTTGTTTACCATTAACTTTAGGTTGTATCCTTTCTAAAAAAAAAAAAAAATCAATTGCATCAAACATACCGCTTTTTCCTAATCTTACTAAATAAATTGATTTTGCAAAGTTCTTTTTCCTTAACACAATTTTAAAATAGTTGTTTCAATAAACCAAGTTAACGTTAATGGTCATAATTTCTCATGGATTATAATATCTCGTCGATCTACGCAGCGAGCCGGAACACGTTTGTTCATACGTGGCATTGATGATAATGGATTTTGTGCAAATTATGTAGAAACTGAGCAAATTGTTGAATATAATGGTGAAAAAGTTTCATTTGTTCAAGTAAATCAATACAAATTTAGAATATTATTGATAATTTCTATAATATCAATATTATTTCAGACTAGAGGAAGCATTCCGTTGTACTGGCGACAAACACCGAATTTAAAATATAAACCAGCACCAGAACTTGTTCCTGGAAAAGATCATTTAACTGCATGTACAAAACACTTTGATGCACAACTTTTGCATTACGGTCGTCAAGTTCTTATTAATTTGGTATTTATAAATTAAATATGGCTTGATCAATAAAATTCTATTCTATTTGTTGTTTTTAGATCGATCATAGAGGTGCTGAAGATGTTTTAGAAAAAGCATATTCAAGTATTATAATACAATTGAACAATCCAGCAATAAGATATGAGGCCTTTGATTTCCATGCTGAATGTCGTAAAATGCGATGGGATCGTCTTAATATATTAATTGATCGTTTAGCACATGAACAAGATGAATTCGGTTATTTCCATTTACGTCGAGATGGAACTCTTATTTCGTCGCAAGATGGTGTTTTTCGTACAAACTGTATTGATTGTTTAGATCGAACGAATGTTGTTCAAAGTATGTTAGCCAAACGATCACTTACATATGCCCTAAGAAAATTAGGTATATTAAATCCAACGCAAAATATTGAATCGTGTATAAATTTCGAATATCTTTTTAAAGGAGTAAGTTCTTTTTTTCTATTGAAAGGATTCAAATTCATTACTAAAAAAAACAATTTTAAGGTTTGGGCTGATAATGCTGATATGATTTCTGTTCAGTATTCCGGAACAGGTGCTTTAAAAACCGATTTTACACGAACAGGGAAACGTACAAAAGCTGGACTTATTAAAGATGGCGTTAATTCACTAACACGATATTATTTAAATAATTTCAGTGATGGATTTAGACAAGTTAGAAAACAAGAAAATTTTTTCTCATACAAATCATTTCATTATCTATTTTTAAGGATGCAGTCGATTTATTTATTGGAAATTACGTTATCCAAGAAGGTGAAGGTCATGTTGTACCATCTCCATTAACAATGACAAAAGGATGGAAATACGGAACAGTAAATTTGGAAAATTCTTTTTTATTTTTGAATCAATTTCTAATATTATAAAATTTTTTCACAGTTCCCATCGGTATTAATGTTTGCTGTAGCAATGTTTTTTGCTTCATCGATTTTTCCACATGAATACAATACTGAAAATTTATTGTTTTTATTATTTTGGGGTGCTATGGTTGGTGTTACAGCCACTGGAATTTTTAAATTTGGCGTAGAATTCGTTGATTGGCCAAAACTCTTGCCACCAATAAAACTAGAAGCCTAGCTAATAGACACGTTTAAATCTCAATTAAATTAAATTAAAAATAGTAGTCTAAATTTTGGTTTTCCTTTCAGATTTACGCTTTTTTTTTTATACTTTTGAAGATCTTAGATCTAAAATCAAATTTTTTATTATTATCTGTAATATCGATCACCAAACACATTATTGTTGAAAGTTAATTTCCACTAATATTTATTAAAAAATAAAAAGGATTGTACAAGACAAAAAAAAAAATTATGAATATGCAAACATTTTTGTTTTTATTTTCCTAAAATTGTAAAATCCACAATCCTTTAATAAATTAGAAAAATTTGACAAAAAAAAAATGTTTATTTAAAATAATTAATTATTTATACACAAATTTACAAATTTGAGGCAAACATGTCGAAAAGTATTTAATTTGTTCAGAAAAAAAAAGTAACGCTTTTTAACACAAAACAAAAAAAAAAAAATGGAGTTCTTTAATCTTAATTCAAAATGAAAATAATTGTTTTTTTTTTTTTTTTTGAAGAAATAAAATCAATATAAAATGTTCGTCATTATCTAAAAGTAACAAGAAAAAAAAGTATATATATAAATTTTTTATTGATTAACTTTTAAGAAACAAAATGAAAAAAAAAAAAATAATATTTAAAAAATAGGTGCGACTTTTATCACACGTTATAATAAAACATAAATAATTTTGACTCGATAAATGGCTATAAGTACTTATGCTAATCAGGGATTGGTTCGTTTTATCATTTATTATTATTCTTTTTTTTTTTTTTTTTTTAATATGATTTCCTTTATCAGGCTAACAATAAAATGCCAAAAATAGTCAAATCAAATGATTTCTTTTTGATTTCATTTATTTTCTCTTCAATTTCTATTTAGAAAAATGTTTTTTTTTTTTTTTTTTATTTAAAAATTGATTTTACAAGTCACGAACACCAGTCCCATAATTGGCACCACCGGCTCTATTCAGAGCTTCGCGGAATGTTTCAATATCCAAATCAGCATCAGAACCAGCTTGAAGCTCAACTGCAAAATTCTATTTAAAAAAAAAGAAATATATAAAAATTAAGAAATTATTTTTAAAAAAAATTTAGTAACGTAAAATCGGTCTATAGCCGAGTTTTTGATGCCCTATGATAGAAATGGTACTCGTAATTAACAAGTCAATGAATTAACTCTGAGAAACACCAAAACTACTAATATTTCAAGATCTTTCTCCATAACTTCGTTTCGTCTTTTTCGAAATCGCTTAAATTCACAGGTAGTCTGGGGGCCTAATAGCATAAATACCTTTTACAAATTTTATTGAAATCGGTGCATAAGTTTTTAAAATATACATCGGAAAAACTTTATGAACAGGCTTATTTTCCCCTACGACTAGTTCTTTCTCCCCTATCCTTGGACCAATTTCAATGAAATTTAAACAAAATTGCTCTACAAATTTTCAAATTGAATCCGAAAAACAAGCAAAAAGGACAAAAATTTCTGGTCATCCTCGTTTTTGCTTAATAACTTGGCTTCCCCTCTATCGATTTTTCTGAAATACCCAACCAAGTTAAGGAAGAACCATCTATCATTGTTAAAGATTTAAAAAGTCAGATACGGTACTCCGTTAGAATTTAAAAGAAAAAACTTATTCTGCTATTATGCCACGCTGGTCGAGACCAAAATGTCTTTGACTGAATTTACTTAGTTTTGGTGGCTCTATCATTTGTTGGGTTTCATGTTAACAGAGTTATCTTTGAACTTAATATTTCACTCCTCTGTCTATCCATATACGCAGGTCCCAACTATGAACCATAAATACGTAGTACTCAATTCTTAAAATACGATTCAAGTAATTAAATTCTATAAAATTAATATCTTAAATTTTTGATTTCTAATTTCTATTTCCTTAAAACAGAATATGATAAGAAGGAATTGCCAGAGGAATTGAAGACATTTTATTTTATTGAAGTTATTAATTATATTATTTTATCATATTCTAAGGCAATCTAAAAATAAACTTATTATTATATAATCATGTTTTATTGTTTTTTACCAATAAACAAAAGGAAAAGCAACTCAAAATGATAATCGTAAACACTTGTATATACTTTTTTTCTTGAGAATGATAAAAAAAATTCTGTTGGATATCATAATTTTAATCTAATTTCTTATTATTTATTATCATAAAAATAAGATTATAGACTGTTATTTGTATCCAATTCCTCTGATACTTAAAACCGCATGATATTAATCAAGCAACTAATGACGCGGTTTCAATATACTATAAATTAAGTCAATTTATAATCCCAATCATACTGAGACTAATTTGTGAAATGAAATTGTAGAATTATAATCAATTGCTTATCATTTTTTTTTTTAGGAAATATTACCAAAAAAAAAACAAAACAACATCCTCTCAAATGAAATTTTATCGTACTAACATTTAAAACATCCTTGATAATAGCTTTATCTGTTGACATTTTGGCTCGTTGAATAACACCAACGTCCGGTCCAATCCATGTTAAAAATAAGAATTTTTTTCTTTTCGACATCTCATCACCCATTTGTATTCTAATATAACCAAAGGCACGTTCATTATCCGTAAAATTAGTTTTGAATTCTTCAAAACATTGTCCCTTGGCGGCGCATACAATTTGTGCTCCATCAAATTTAAAAACAGCCCTAATTTACAAAAAAAAACGCATTATTAATAAATATTTTTGAAAAAGATTTCAAATGAATACCATTCAGTGTCTGTTAAATCAGATCGAACATCTTCATACGCCTCTCGGATAGTCTCTTTATCCAAAGATGTTGCCATTGGAACCTGAAAACAAATGAGAATTTTTATAAATATTTTATTAATTTTTTTTTTTAACTTTATAATTAAGAAAAACAAAGAAATTCTTTTCAATTTTCACACAGATTTCTTTTTGATTAATTCTTGAAACATTTTTTAATCTTTTGAATTTATTAATTATGTTTATTCATTTATTTAGTGCATGTGGAATAGAAAATTGTATTAATTTATGAGGTTGTTGCCAGAACATGACTTTCTGTATAATTTTAATCCATATTAAAAACGAGAAATATACAAATAAAATATGAACTAAAAGTAATTTAGAAAGTATTTCGAGAATGTACCCTAACTGAATCATGTGATAAAAGAGCTTTTAGAATTAGCAAAGTCCTAAGATTAAACGGATTAGACTTAAGTAAATTAAAAATTTTAATAACGAATACCAACTTATCGCCTGTATCTTAGACAGGAATGGAATCGTGTTATTCGATTGCGACTAGATAGCATAGGAATACCAATGCTTTTTCGATACGATTTTTGGTTCAAATCGATTTACACGATTCCACTCCAGCTTTTAAAATAGTATCTAACAAAGGGTTAACGTGTGATGTATATTTAAATCAGAGACGAATAGTTGTCTCAATTATCAGTTTTAGTATTTATTTTTCGTTTTAACATGAAATCGCCCCTAGCGAGTGTATGTTGGCCTTGCGCTCGAGACAGTAATGGTCGTCTATCCAACATTATTTTATTCTATAAATAGGAATACTTATTTAGATATTTAGATTTACATTTATATTCACCGATGATAGACTTATAGAATGAAGATATTATTCCAAAAATAGTTGACTCAATGAATTTATATGCACTCTTCTATTTTTGTACTTAATTTTCTACGTAAATACAATACTAATTCCATATATAGAGAAAGTTTATGATGGCAACCATAAAAATCTTGTTCCAAACACCATAAATCATAAAAATTTTCTGTTTCGAAATCTACAAAATTAACGTTTTATTTAATTTATGACATTAAAACGGATTTGCAGTAGAAGACAAGCACTTCTTAATTAATTATATAAAGTTTGCAGGAAAAAATCATTTTATTTTTTAATAAAACGGAAATCATTTGTTAGACTTATTATAGCAAAATTCTTTTCATCACAAAAATGGATGCTTATTTTCATAAGAAAATTCATTAATGTTTTCTTTTTCTTTTTTCAAACACAAATAAAAAACAGAATCTAAAAATGTCATTCTATATTTTTGAATATATAAAGTTCTTAAATTTTTGGGTAATTCCAAATTTATTACCGTTAAAAAAAAACTGCAAAGAAAAAAATAAGAAGAATACAAATTAATTAAGATTTCTTTTAATTCAGGAAATTTTAACCACTTGCGCATGGGCAATTTTAAATATCATATAAGTAGTTTGTATTTTTATACCCTGTGGTAAACAGTACCTGGGGATATATTAGTCTTGTTATTACATTTGTATCGCATAGAAATAATCATCGAAAAACAGCCCCAAGACACTAGATCTGTAGAGCAAGGGTATCCAACGTTTTTGTTTCCCTGGGCCGCATTGGAAGAAGACATGGTATTTTGGGCCACAAGTATATTACTATGTATAAATCCATATCATAAAATGAATATGATACCACCTGGCATTGAAGTCAATATCTGGTTCGATTGACGTGGTTGCAATTCTCAGGCAGTTCTCAAGGTGTTCATCCAACATGTTGGTTCTAATTTTACACTTAGTATGTTTCATTCTTCACTTAAGCCACCAGGTGAAAAACAACAGAACAGTGCAGCTGAGCAAGCAACGCTAACAGAAAGAGAAACATAACGAAAGAGCTCTCTGTTCTGGTCCTATTTCTGTTGTTTGTCACTTGGCAGCAAACACACAAATCATTCCTCAGAAAAATGGACATGCTTAAGTAACTTTGAATATTTTCGGGCCGCATTGATACTTGCCTTGGGCCGCGGGTTGGACTGCCTTGCTGTAAAGAATCAACAATTACATAGAAGTGCATTCTGTCAGTCCAATTTTGGGTTATATTTTCGATCAATGACGAATAACTTGAACAACGTTGGCCAATTGTTGCTGGTTTATTAGCCCAACCAGTGACTACACATAAACGCACAGAAAATGTTCGAGAGATGTCAGATCACACCACCTTAGACGCCAATTTACATTGGTATTTTACAAAATTACATTATCGCTAAACCATGATTTCAATAAATCGATGGTTTCTGTCGTTTTATGGCACGTAGGTAGCGCCTTCCTGTTTAAACAACATCTCAGCAGGATCAACATCATCCATATTTTACCTATAATCTCTTCATTTCTAACATAGAGTATCGAAAAAAAGGCTATTGGCCAATTTTAAGTTTCTATATATATATTTTTTTTTGAGTAAAATTTGGACATATTCCCAAAATATGTTTGATCAAAAGTCTTTTTTTTATTATAATTTATAGAAAATAATATTGTTTGTGCAGTTTTTATTTCGAAAATGTAAATAAAAAAGAAGCTTTTAAAGACTTCGAAATTCGTGAATTAATTTTTTTATTTTTTTAGCTTTAAAACTCACACCTTGATAATAAATTAGGAATAAATTTCATATGTTTTATGTTTACTCATTTCTTGAAACAATTAATGTTAATTAAATTCGATTCGAACAAAAATTTATGAACTCTGAATCATTTTAAAAATACAAAATAAAAGTAAAAAATTTAATAAGAAATTTTTTAAAATCAAAAATTGAATTAAATTTTTTAATTTATGAAAAAACAACTCTAGTGAAAGTCGGAAATTTGAAAATTTGTGTATTTGTTTAATTTGAAGTCATAAAATTTTTTATATTTTATTCTATTTTTAAGAAATTATTCAACTACACTAAAAATTCAGTGAAGTATCAGGCATACACCGGCCGGTCTTTTGACTAAAGAATGAAATCAAATTATTAAGAATTAATTATGAGATCATTTTTATTAATTATAAAAATGTTATCTTGTAATTTATTTTCAATAATTGATCACCCTTCGAATGGCGGCAATGGCGAAGATTCTATAAAATTGATATTAAAAATAAAAACCATAGGAAATCATAAATTTTCTTTTCTTTAAAAATCATCGAGTATATTTGTTTTTATATAAAATAATCAATGATTCATTAATTCTTCACATTTATTGATAACTTAAAAATATTCTTTGATATTTTAATCACGGAATATATTTTAATATTCTGGCGATTTGCCAGACAAGATGACTTGTGAATATGCAATTCCAAAGGAAAAAGTTTAGTAAATGAAAATTCGACAAAGAAAAAACTAAATATTTTCCAACTGAAATTCCATGGCAATTTTCCAAGAGAAATTTTTCCACAAAACAATGAAAGTGAAAATAATTTTAATTGTGAACTTTTTATCACTCATTTACACTTACTTAAATACTGTTTTAAATTTGTAAGAATTAAATCAAATCAAGAATAAATAAACACAATGCTAAAAATGATGTCTTAAAAGTATCGATAAAAATTTATATCTGAGTAAAAAATAACATTCAATGTTCTTATCGATAATTAATTATTATTATTATTTTTGAAAAACTTATCAATTTCAATTTAAAAAATGAACAATATAAATATATAGGGTTATCCAGGAAGGGAGATATAATTTTAAAATAAAATTAAAATAAAACCAAGTATGATACCCAATTAAAAAGGCTATGGAACTATTCGCCACAACTATAAGTTTGACATAAATTCTTTGGAGCCGGTGTGTCTCACACAAATCTAATTCAACTTCACCAATAACACGAATTATTTTTTTTCAATTGTTTAATTGTTGTTTGTTTATTAGAATAAACAAGTGACTTTATATAATCCCAAAGAAAATAATCCAAAGAAGTGATATCACCAAATCTAGGCAGCCAGTTGACAGGACTATTTCTGGAAATGATTGAATCATTGAATGTTGTTTTCAATAAATCGATCATCATGTTAGAACTAAATTTCGCTGTGATCAATGCTATTCAAACTTTGAAATTATCATTAACCACTGATTTGTAACGTTCTTTGTTTACTATAATGTACGCTTTTTCCACACTTTGAAAGAAACAAGGACCGATGACACCGCCAGCATAAAACACACAACAAAGTGTTACCTTCTGAAGTTGTAACTAACTCTGCTGAGTGACTTCTGGATTTTCCATCTCTAAATACGATAATTTTGCTTACTGACGTAACCATTAAGCCACAAATGTGCTTCATCATTGAGAACAAATTGTCGATAAAGATGTAAATCATTGTTCAAAAGCCCAAACGCCAAACCTACGACCAAGAAATGATCATTTGGTTTTAATTTCTGCATTATCTCAGAACTTTACGTAAAATACGCCATCTTGTAACAATGACAGCTGTCAAAATATTAATAAACATGGTTACAATCCCTATCAAAAGTTCTATCACACCTATTGGATAACCTTTTATATGATAACATAAAAATTATTAATTTTGAATGAATTTCTTGATCATAAAAAATAATTTATTATTGCAAGAAAAAACTGGTTAATAAGAATGCGATAAATTTTCTTTTTAATGAGAAAATAAATTACGATCGATTTGATTGACACAATCGTCTGATTGAGTACAAATAACCGTCAGTTATTACAATTTTTCTGTTCTAATTTGCTAATTTTTTATTTCCTATACTTTGAGACGTTCAAAATCTTATAAAATGTAAAACTAATTTTAGCGCATTTTTATGCAATTTTGGAATCCTATTTAAGAATATTTGTTGAAATGAATTTAAAATGACTTTCTTAAATTTAAAATTAGGTCGAAGAAAAACGCAAATCAATAATATTCTTAATTTTTCGCCAAAAATTCAAATAACATTGTAAAACCGAATTTTAAATTGATATAAAATACAAATGCTGCATTGAATAAATTCCCACTTTCTCTATACATATACTCAACGCTAGGCATAACGCCATATATCTAAATATTCGCATTACATTCATAAGAAATTCGGATATAACAGAAAAAGCTGGGACATCTAGATATACTTGACGTTAAAAACATTCTTATTAAAGGAAAAGCTATTGAAATGTAGAAATTAGTATGAAATGTGACACTTTGCTATCTATCTGATGAGACTTTTGATTGAAATGTCAATCTCAGTTCTTCATAATTATTTATTTGCCTACAATAACAGATATAGAGTATAATTCAGGAAATGCTTCAAAATATACATTTGAGCAACCCTTTGTACATTCTTTATACATTAACTTGTTCTGCCTAACTACACTCATGATGGTTCAGTGTATGTTTGGTAACATCAGTCGTCCGAGGCTGTATTGTCAGGACGGTTAAGCTTTAGGAGTTATCTACGTTTAATTTAATAGTTGAGAAGTTTTATTATACAAACCAAAACAATAATATTATTATTGTATAATAATATTTAGAATGGATAAAAAAAAACAAATTAAATAGATTGTAAGTACCATGTTGAATGGTCGAGTTAGTTTGGATCTCGCTTCTAGAAACTAATTAGACTTGTGATTCGAATTCAAATATTGCTTCTTCACAATTGACAATTGGAAATAGGGATACCGTACACTACAAAGAAATTTCCTTCTTTAAAGTTTCAATACTGCAAAATGAAATCTTACAGGTGCCACATTAAAATTTTCCCAATTTTCTTCTACAGAAAGACCATCTACTATTTTTTAAGGATTACCATATATATTTGTGTAGTATGAATAGAGAAAGTCATTTTCATAGTCGCATTACCATTATTTTGTTCATGAGTCACAATACTAGCTTTTTTCTTTTTTTTAGAACATTATCAGAATATTTAATTAGAAAAGTTGTATTACTTTTTTTTGCCCCTTTATTGTTAGAATAATAAATTATTACATATGACCTTGTCATACCAAAAATCACGTACATTATTATGTCGATTACCTTCACTTCGCGCATCAAACTTGTAAATCGAACAATTTCTACGATATATAAAATTGAACTTGAGAAAACATATTCACCATATGTGTGGAGATAGTCAAACAGTTAATGATGATGATCATATAAATTGATCATTCGCTTAGGCCTTAATGTGGGTCAATGGGCGCTCATTCGAATAAATCTTCATATATAAGTAAGTAACTGAATTTATTTCAAATTAATGTGCACATTGAAAAAAAAACAGTACACATTTTATTATGAGAAATTTCCAAGAAAATAACAAATTACAAAGTGCAAAATTTTACGGCAGAATAAAATTCAAAATTGCAGACAATTGCAGAAATTATGCACGCAATAAAAACATATTCAATTCAAAGAAGACAGTTAAAGCTGACTTCTTTTAATTTAAATGACATAAATTTTCTTAACTTCATTTTATCGGCTTTCGCTGATCACGCATACATGGATTTCAAATATAAAAAAAAACCACCCGAATTGAGGTGAGGTGATTGTGTTTAATTAAAAATTTAAGAAGGTTATTAAAAAATCATATTTTCCATATTTTTTTTCCTTGTTAAGAAAAAAGGGATTAATTACTAATAAAAGACGTGGTATTGATTTTTTTTGTAACATATTGTTAGGCGATAACTCTTTTTCTTTTTTCAAGAATATTGAATTTATATGAATTAACTTTTAAACCGGATATTACAATATTTTTTGTTTCATTTTCATTTTATGTAGGTGACAAAATTTTTATGTCTTTTTTGTAATTTACCAGACTTTCAATTTTCTAACAGCACTCAACCAACAAATTCCATATATAAAAAAAAACGCTATCATTTTTCGCGTGACAGTTGGGCTCTTCAAATTTTATGTTACGATATTTCAAAGATTTCTTTTTTCTGTTGTTTTTTTTTTTTCTTAGAAAAATTTATTAATTTAAATTTCGACATGATCGATTATTTATTTCCGACAACATTTATGGCTTCCTTTTTTTCAATTTATGACAAAATTATTATTAAAAAGCAATATGCGAAAATTTATTCCAAAGAAAATATGGTTTATGTCGATACAATTCAATTTCAATATATTTCATTGCGATGTACTATTTTCTTGTCTTTTATGCCCTTTGGTAGGTACTATCATCTAGACAAGGATGTCCAACCTTTTTCTTTCCCTAGGCCGCATTGGAAGATAATATGGTGTTTTGGGCCACAAGTATATTACTATGTATAAATCCATATCATAAAATGAATGTGATACTTGGCAATATCTGGTTCGATTGACGTGGTTGCAATTCTCAGGCAGTTCTCAAGGTGTTCATCCAACATGTTGGTTCTAGTATGTTTCATTCTTCACTTAAGCCACCAGATGACAAACAATAGAACAGTGTAGCTGAGCGAGCAACGCAAACAGAAAGAGAATTTACTACACATAACGAAAAAGCTTTCTGTTCTGGTCCTGTTTCTGTTGTTTGTCACTTGGCAGCTTTAGCACGAGAGCGCAAGCACACAAATCATTCCTCAGATAAATGGACATGCTTCAGTAACTTTGAATATTTTCGGGCCGCATTGATACTTGCCTTGGGCCGCATGCGGGTTGGACAGCCTTGATCTAGAAGAAAACTCATATACGATTATACGATTTTGATGAAATTTACAATGTGAGTTGGTTATTCCTTAACTCAACTTGAAATTGGATTTCAGTAAAATCGACCGAGGAGGTGCCAAGTTATTAAGCAAAAGCCAAAGGGAGAAGAACATTTTTTTATGGTTTTTCAGGAAAAAGTTATAAAAGAAAAACCAGAGCGACCTGAAAGTTTTGTCATTTTTTTATGGTTTTTTGGATTCAATTGGAAAATTTGTGTAACAATTTTGTTTAAATTATTTACATACGTTGATTGTATAAATAAACGATACAATGTTAAATTTCAGTAAAATCGGTTCAAGGATAGTAGAGAAAGAAATAGTCGTAGTAGGAGAAAAGAATACTTGTCATGTACTTTAAAAACTAATCTAATGATTTGAATAAAATTTTCAGAATTCCAGAGCTAATTTTAAGTCGCGATCAGACTTAGGTCGAATTCAAGTAGTCCGGCATTTTTACCACGTTTGTCTTGTAATCGATTTTTAACTAAATTCCCGACTAGCTAGACATTTGAAACTTTCAGAATAGCTCAGAACACGATGACAATGCATTCTTTTAATAATTTTAGCCATCTTTAAGCAAAATTGAAATCATTTTCAGTAAATTTTGTTTTGTATGGAAAGTTAGTTCAGAAAAAAAATTTTTTGAAAAAAGTATTTATTAATACATAGATTTGTCAAGAAAATTTAAAAACGTGGTATATAAAAAGTTCTTTTTATCTTGAATTTATTATGAACGATTTTTCAAAGTAATAGCGTCAACTAGTATTTGTGATTATTTTTTGTTGGAAATTGGTTTCTTTTACGAAGCCATCATGCAATGAACAAACATTCGTATAGTTGCTTGTATGAAAACGCCTAAACTCTCTAAATGAAAGGGATTAAATTAAAATCTGAACTTCACATTGTTATAAATTGTTAATAAAAAATTTATAAAATTATTGTTTTTGGGTCAATTAAACTGGAAAACAACTATTTTAGTTTATAAAAAAAAACGGTTCCACTGGTGAATCGTACAAAAAAAAATTTTATTTTAATAATTATTATTTTAGATTAGCATAAACACGAGTAACAGAGTTCTAAAAAACATTTAAAAAATGAAGGCTAAAAGCTCTCAAACAAATTATATAATTTTGATGCATTAAAACGAAATTTTGTTTCGCGAAAATTGTCTTATCACTAATTAAATAGAAAATGATGCACGATATAAATTTTGATAGACTTATCAGTCCTAAAGAAAAAAAGTCTTAGAAACATAGCAACTGAAGAAAAATGAAATTTTTGAAAGTCTTCTTCGGGAACGAATGCAAGTGCCAAATAAAAGCTGCAAACGACAATTAGTTAGTTGTATTCTTATCTTTAAAAAATTCGATAAAATCATGTTCCAAACACAGAAAAGAAAACAGACACGTTTTTATTATATTTATTTAAATTTTAGTTACTGTTGTTTTTTTTTTCTCATTAAACTTATTCGAAATCGTTTCAAGCTTTTCTTTAAATTTAATTTTAGGAAATATTTGAAAAGAAAATTAATTGATTTTACTCGATTTCTATAAAAAAAAACATATAATAACTGAAAATCGGCTTATAGCCGATTTTTTTGATACCCTATGGTAGAAATTGGACAGAAAAACTGTCGAAAGTCACAATATTTTAAGGTTTTTTCTTCATAACTTCCTTCTTTGAAAATATGCTCTAATTTGCAGGTAACCTAAAACCTAAAGCTTAAATTCGTGTATCATTTTTTACAGTACATCGAAAAAACTATATGAAGAGAGTGATTTTCTCCTAGGATTATTCCTTTCTTCACTATCCTTGGACCGATTTGATTGAAATTGAACATGATCTCGTCTATTTAGGTAGTTAACCTGCATAATTAATTTCAATAAAATCGATTCACAAATTTTCCAAGTAAATCCGAAAAACCATAACCAAAAAAACGACAAAACTGTCTGGTCACCCTGATTTTTCCTTTATAACTTTGCTTCCCCTGGATCGATTTTGCTCAAATGCAATACCAAAACAAGTTAAGGAATAAGCAATTCACATTGTAAATTTCATCAAAATCGGATAACACGTTTTTGAGTTATCTTGTATACGGACGGACGGACGGACATGCATAAATCGATATAACTTTTGATTCCCGACACAACCATACCTTTAAAACCTTTCTACGATGTGCTAAAAATGGAGTGACAAAACTAATATACCCTCTGGTAGTACCTACCATAGGGTATAAAAATATAAATACAGTATATGGTATATGAAAAATTGTTTGTATTAAATATTTTCTATTGTAAAATTCATGTCGAAACAATTTTATTTAAAAAGAGTTCGTAGAATAACAATTATTTATCTTTGAGAAAAAACGAAGAAATTAGAAAGACGTAAATTAAAAACCATGAACATAATTGAATTCATTGAAGCTTTCTCTCAATTTGAAAATATACAGCAAGTTTATCCAATTCTCTATAAGTTAAATGAATTTCCAATGACAAATTTAAATATTCGACTTATAGAATTAATTTTTAATTCTTTGAAATGAAAATCATCATTTTAAAATGGTTTCGAAATTTAGTACACATATCACAATATGAATTTCTTGTTTTTGTAATTTTTACAAGAATTGCTTTAATCAGTAATTAATCATCAAATAAAAAAAGAAAATAAAAAAATACACTGCTGACCATGATAAGAAATATCAGGAATATTCTTCCATGTAAAGAGAAAATTAATGTTGAGTCAACATTTGCAGAGTTTTATTGTAAAGTGTTTTACAATTATGTTTAATAATTTGTTTCTTTATATGACTGTCGTTATTATTAAGAACAGAATCGGATTGTGTTATGTTATTACACATAGTGTAGAATTTGATATATGGACGAAAGGTGTTCTATCTAATCAAGTTCGCCCCTGATATAGAAATATACAAGCACATATATAAGTTATACTGCTGGGTACAGGGTGAAAAAATGCTGATTTAAAATTTTTAGGATAAAAAATTATCTAAATTAGAAATATTTCCATCTTACTGAATATTGCTAATTTATGTTTCCAACGGTGCAGACGTCCAAACAGCATATTGGGAGTATATAAGTTTTAACTACTACTTTGTTGTTAAGGCTTATATACCTCAAATGTGCTATATGGGAGTTTAAATTGAGTCTTAGATTCACAACGATAATAGGAATTTACATAGATTCCTAACCAATCGAATGATTTATTCAATTAATTTCATGACGGTATTGTATTGATTTAATCCTTCAGTATTCATTTTTTTGCACTATCTTCAGCAGAACGTATTTCGAAACAGGTTGCTTATCTCTAAATATGAGGTGATAACTTGAAAACCTCTATACTTATATACTAACTAGCTTAATACAGGTTTTAAACTTCATAATTTTATATTTGCACCGCGAAAATTCACTGGCCATATTGTTAGTACTCTACCGGAGAGTCTGATATTTTGGTATCAAGTTAATAATATCGATGGAGTAATAGAGCAACTAGGCACAAATTTCTGAAATTTACTATATATACATAGTTTAAGATATTTTCAACTTCAAGTCACCATCAACAGATACAACGGTACTGGATTTATGTGACACGGTTATCACATATATAATTAGGTTTTATTATAATGATATTTTCAACTCCTTTCAAGTTCTGTCTTATATAATAATACAATGCCTCACATCGTGTATTTTTTAATGACCAAAATAACATATCCATTAACAAGTTCTTCGGACTTTTATTTGGTCTAAGCTTGTTATTCTTGATGTCTATAAATCAAATCAGATTTTAATTCAAATGTCCACCCTGTACCATAAAACGTTGTCATTACAATTATTTCTACTTAAATGAAATTTACAATTGATAATACAGCAAATTTCACCTCAATAAATTAACTTAACTAGTTTGTTTCGCTTGTAATTAAGATAATCATTTTTGTTTTTGTCATCGTTCAGGATTAGATTAATCCATAACATGTTCTTGATTAGGCTAGACTTTATTTCTTTGGAATAAAAAATGTGACATTTTTTTTATTGAGTCATGAATTTTTCTATATAATAATCGCGGTTCGAATTTTTTAGTTAAAGAAATTGACCTGAGTTTCTTGAAGTTTCGCGTTCATACAACAATTATGTTACTTTGGGAAAAGAAGAGAAAAAAAAAGCATTAAACATTTTGTGGTTTACGGAACCGGTTTAAAAAAAATTTTTTTTTATTATTAATTTTATATTCACTTTTTTTTCGTTCATTTTTTGAAGATTTTCGAATGGAACCTCTACCATTTTTTTTTCTGGTCAATGATCTATTAATATGGTCAAGAGAGGATAAAAAAAAATGTAGTTGTATATAAATTGTATGTAGTCTGGAAACACTAAAATGAAATATCAAACAAAACTTTAAACAACAAAATTTGAAAAAAAAGCCCAACAAGCTTTTAAAATTTTAAATATGGAGCACGTTTTTTCTTTCGTTAAATTACATTATTTTAAATTGCCCCTTTATTGTTAGAATAATAAATTATTACATATGACCTTGTCATACCAAAAATCACGTACATTATTATGTCGATTACCTTCACTTCGCGCATCAAACTTGTAAATCGAACAATTTCTACGATATATAAAATTGAACTTGAGAAAACATATTCACCATATGTGTGGAGATAGTCAAACAGTTAATGATGATGATCATATAAATTGATCATTCGCTTAGGCCTTAATGTGGGTCAATGGGCGCTCATTCGAATAAATCTTCATATATAAGTAAGTAACTGAATTTATTTCAAATTAATGTGCACATTGAAAAAAAAACAGTACACATTTTATTATGAGAAATTTCCAAGAAAATAACAAATTACAAAGTGCAAAATTTTACGGCAGAATAAAATTCAAAATTGCAGACAATTGCAGAAATTATGCACGCAATAAAAACATATTCAATTCAAAGAAGACAGTTAAAGCTGACTTCTTTTAATTTAAATGACATAAATTTTCTTAACTTCATTTTATCGGCTTTCGCTGATCACGCATACATGGATTTCAAATATAAAAAAAAACCACCCGAATTGAGGTGAGGTGATTGTGTTTAATTAAAAATTTAAGAAGGTTATTAAAAAATCATATTTTCCATATTTTTTTTCCTTGTTAAGAAAAAAGGGATTAATTACTAATAAAAGACGTGGTATTGATTTTTTTTGTAACATATTGTTAGGCGATAACTCTTTTTCTTTTTTCAAGAATATTGAATTTATATGAATTAACTTTTAAACCGGATATTACAATATTTTTTGTTTCATTTTCATTTTATGTAGGTGACAAAATTTTTATGTCTTTTTTGTAATTTACCAGACTTTCAATTTTCTAACAGCACTCAACCAACAAATTCCATATATAAAAAAAAACGCTATCATTTTTCGCGTGACAGTTGGGCTCTTCAAATTTTATGTTACGATATTTCAAAGATTTCTTTTTTCTGTTGTTTTTTTTTTTTCTTAGAAAAATTTATTAATTTAAATTTCGACATGATCGATTATTTATTTCCGACAACATTTATGGCTTCCTTTTTTTCAATTTATGACAAAATTATTATTAAAAAGCAATATGCGAAAATTTATTCCAAAGAAAATATGGTTTATGTCGATACAATTCAATTTCAATATATTTCATTGCGATGTACTATTTTCTTGTCTTTTATGCCCTTTGGTAGGTACTATCATCTAGACAAGGATGTCCAACCTTTTTCTTTCCCTAGGCCGCATTGGAAGATAATATGGTGTTTTGGGCCACAAGTATATTACTATGTATAAATCCATATCATAAAATGAATGTGATACTTGGCAATATCTGGTTCGATTGACGTGGTTGCAATTCTCAGGCAGTTCTCAAGGTGTTCATCCAACATGTTGGTTCTAGTATGTTTCATTCTTCACTTAAGCCACCAGATGACAAACAATAGAACAGTGTAGCTGAGCGAGCAACGCAAACAGAAAGAGAATTTACTACACATAACGAAAAAGCTTTCTGTTCTGGTCCTGTTTCTGTTGTTTGTCACTTGGCAGCTTTAGCACGAGAGCGCAAGCACACAAATCATTCCTCAGATAAATGGACATGCTTCAGTAACTTTGAATATTTTCGGGCCGCATTGATACTTGCCTTGGGCCGCATGCGGGTTGGACAGCCTTGATCTAGAAGAAAACTCATATACGATTATACGATTTTGATGAAATTTACAATGTGAGTTGGTTATTCCTTAACTCAACTTGAAATTGGATTTCAGTAAAATCGACCGAGGAGGTGCCAAGTTATTAAGCAAAAGCCAAAGGGAGAAGAACATTTTTTTATGGTTTTTCAGGAAAAAGTTATAAAAGAAAAACCAGAGCGACCTGAAAGTTTTGTCATTTTTTTATGGTTTTTTGGATTCAATTGGAAAATTTGTGTAACAATTTTGTTTAAATTATTTACATACGTTGATTGTATAAATAAACGATACAATGTTAAATTTCAGTAAAATCGGTTCAAGGATAGTAGAGAAAGAAATAGTCGTAGTAGGAGAAAAGAATACTTGTCATGTACTTTAAAAACTAATCTAATGATTTGAATAAAATTTTCAGAATTCCAGAGCTAATTTTAAGTCGCGATCAGACTTAGGTCGAATTCAAGTAGTCCGGCATTTTTACCACGTTTGTCTTGTAATCGATTTTTAACTAAATTCCCGACTAGCTAGACATTTGAAACTTTCAGAATAGCTCAGAACACGATGACAATGCATTCTTTTAATAATTTTAGCCATCTTTAAGCAAAATTGAAATCATTTTCAGTAAATTTTGTTTTGTATGGAAAGTTAGTTCAGAAAAAAAATTTTTTGAAAAAAGTATTTATTAATACATAGATTTGTCAAGAAAATTTAAAAACGTGGTATATAAAAAGTTCTTTTTATCTTGAATTTATTATGAACGATTTTTCAAAGTAATAGCGTCAACTAGTATTTGTGATTATTTTTTGTTGGAAATTGGTTTCTTTTACGAAGCCATCATGCAATGAACAAACATTCGTATAGTTGCTTGTATGAAAACGCCTAAACTCTCTAAATGAAAGGGATTAAATTAAAATCTGAACTTCACATTGTTATAAATTGTTAATAAAAAATTTATAAAATTATTGTTTTTGGGTCAATTAAACTGGAAAACAACTATTTTAGTTTATAAAAAAAAACGGTTCCACTGGTGAATCGTACAAAAAAAAATTTTATTTTAATAATTATTATTTTAGATTAGCATAAACACGAGTAACAGAGTTCTAAAAAACATTTAAAAAATGAAGGCTAAAAGCTCTCAAACAAATTATATAATTTTGATGCATTAAAACGAAATTTTGTTTCGCGAAAATTGTCTTATCACTAATTAAATAGAAAATGATGCACGATATAAATTTTGATAGACTTATCAGTCCTAAAGAAAAAAAGTCTTAGAAACATAGCAACTGAAGAAAAATGAAATTTTTGAAAGTCTTCTTCGGGAACGAATGCAAGTGCCAAATAAAAGCTGCAAACGACAATTAGTTAGTTGTATTCTTATCTTTAAAAAATTCGATAAAATCATGTTCCAAACACAGAAAAGAAAACAGACACGTTTTTATTATATTTATTTAAATTTTAGTTACTGTTGTTTTTTTTTTCTCATTAAACTTATTCGAAATCGTTTCAAGCTTTTCTTTAAATTTAATTTTAGGAAATATTTGAAAAGAAAATTAATTGATTTTACTCGATTTCTATAAAAAAAAACATATAATAACTGAAAATCGGCTTATAGCCGATTTTTTTGATACCCTATGGTAGAAATTGGACAGAAAAACTGTCGAAAGTCACAATATTTTAAGGTTTTTTCTTCATAACTTCCTTCTTTGAAAATATGCTCTAATTTGCAGGTAACCTAAAACCTAAAGCTTAAATTCGTGTATCATTTTTTACAGTACATCGAAAAAACTATATGAAGAGAGTGATTTTCTCCTAGGATTATTCCTTTCTTCACTATCCTTGGACCGATTTGATTGAAATTGAACATGATCTCGTCTATTTAGGTAGTTAACCTGCATAATTAATTTCAATAAAATCGATTCACAAATTTTCCAAGTAAATCCGAAAAACCATAACCAAAAAAACGACAAAACTGTCTGGTCACCCTGATTTTTCCTTTATAACTTTGCTTCCCCTGGATCGATTTTGCTCAAATGCAATACCAAAACAAGTTAAGGAATAAGCAATTCACATTGTAAATTTCATCAAAATCGGATAACACGTTTTTGAGTTATCTTGTATACGGACGGACGGACGGACATGCATAAATCGATATAACTTTTGATTCCCGACACAACCATACCTTTAAAACCTTTCTACGATGTGCTAAAAATGGAGTGACAAAACTAATATACCCTCTGGTAGTACCTACCATAGGGTATAAAAATATAAATACAGTATATGGTATATGAAAAATTGTTTGTATTAAATATTTTCTATTGTAAAATTCATGTCGAAACAATTTTATTTAAAAAGAGTTCGTAGAATAACAATTATTTATCTTTGAGAAAAAACGAAGAAATTAGAAAGACGTAAATTAAAAACCATGAACATAATTGAATTCATTGAAGCTTTCTCTCAATTTGAAAATATACAGCAAGTTTATCCAATTCTCTATAAGTTAAATGAATTTCCAATGACAAATTTAAATATTCGACTTATAGAATTAATTTTTAATTCTTTGAAATGAAAATCATCATTTTAAAATGGTTTCGAAATTTAGTACACATATCACAATATGAATTTCTTGTTTTTGTAATTTTTACAAGAATTGCTTTAATCAGTAATTAATCATCAAATAAAAAAAGAAAATAAAAAAATACACTGCTGACCATGATAAGAAATATCAGGAATATTCTTCCATGTAAAGAGAAAATTAATGTTGAGTCAACATTTGCAGAGTTTTATTGTAAAGTGTTTTACAATTATGTTTAATAATTTGTTTCTTTATATGACTGTCGTTATTATTAAGAACAGAATCGGATTGTGTTATGTTATTACACATAGTGTAGAATTTGATATATGGACGAAAGGTGTTCTATCTAATCAAGTTCGCCCCTGATATAGAAATATACAAGCACATATATAAGTTATACTGCTGGGTACAGGGTGAAAAAATGCTGATTTAAAATTTTTAGGATAAAAAATTATCTAAATTAGAAATATTTCCATCTTACTGAATATTGCTAATTTATGTTTCCAACGGTGCAGACGTCCAAACAGCATATTGGGAGTATATAAGTTTTAACTACTACTTTGTTGTTAAGGCTTATATACCTCAAATGTGCTATATGGGAGTTTAAATTGAGTCTTAGATTCACAACGATAATAGGAATTTACATAGATTCCTAACCAATCGAATGATTTATTCAATTAATTTCATGACGGTATTGTATTGATTTAATCCTTCAGTATTCATTTTTTTGCACTATCTTCAGCAGAACGTATTTCGAAACAGGTTGCTTATCTCTAAATATGAGGTGATAACTTGAAAACCTCTATACTTATATACTAACTAGCTTAATACAGGTTTTAAACTTCATAATTTTATATTTGCACCGCGAAAATTCACTGGCCATATTGTTAGTACTCTACCGGAGAGTCTGATATTTTGGTATCAAGTTAATAATATCGATGGAGTAATAGAGCAACTAGGCACAAATTTCTGAAATTTACTATATATACATAGTTTAAGATATTTTCAACTTCAAGTCACCATCAACAGATACAACGGTACTGGATTTATGTGACACGGTTATCACATATATAATTAGGTTTTATTATAATGATATTTTCAACTCCTTTCAAGTTCTGTCTTATATAATAATACAATGCCTCACATCGTGTATTTTTTAATGACCAAAATAACATATCCATTAACAAGTTCTTCGGACTTTTATTTGGTCTAAGCTTGTTATTCTTGATGTCTATAAATCAAATCAGATTTTAATTCAAATGTCCACCCTGTACCATAAAACGTTGTCATTACAATTATTTCTACTTAAATGAAATTTACAATTGATAATACAGCAAATTTCACCTCAATAAATTAACTTAACTAGTTTGTTTCGCTTGTAATTAAGATAATCATTTTTGTTTTTGTCATCGTTCAGGATTAGATTAATCCATAACATGTTCTTGATTAGGCTAGACTTTATTTCTTTGGAATAAAAAATGTGACATTTTTTTTATTGAGTCATGAATTTTTCTATATAATAATCGCGGTTCGAATTTTTTAGTTAAAGAAATTGACCTGAGTTTCTTGAAGTTTCGCGTTCATACAACAATTATGTTACTTTGGGAAAAGAAGAGAAAAAAAAAGCATTAAACATTTTGTGGTTTACGGAACCGGTTTAAAAAAAATTTTTTTTTATTATTAATTTTATATTCACTTTTTTTTCGTTCATTTTTTGAAGATTTTCGAATGGAACCTCTACCATTTTTTTTTCTGGTCAATGATCTATTAATATGGTCAAGAGAGGATAAAAAAAAATGTAGTTGTATATAAATTGTATGTAGTCTGGAAACACTAAAATGAAATATCAAACAAAACTTTAAACAACAAAATTTGAAAAAAAAGCCCAACAAGCTTTTAAAATTTTAAATATGGAGCACGTTTTTTCTTTCGTTAAATTACATTATTTTAAATTTACACAATTCATAGATTTTTAATTGTAAATATGAATTAAAAAACCAAAAAAAAAAAAATTCTTTTCTTTTTA
Organism: Xylophagus ater; assembly: GCA_963422695.1. Lineage (NCBI taxonomy): Eukaryota > Metazoa > Arthropoda > Insecta > Diptera > Xylophagidae > Xylophagus > Xylophagus ater. The sequence goes on from OY730478.1 coordinate 10,729,079, forward strand.
ATGTTATTTCCATTTTTATATTTTGTTTTTTAGAATAAACTTTTGATATGTAACTTCCGGTTACCAAAAATGTACAAATTTAATTAAAAACAAGAAAAAAAATTATTGTATAATAATTGAATAATAAAATTAAAAAATTAAAATAAAAGAACATTTTCATAGGCGTCCTAAAAGTTTTGTTTCAGGGTGAGTGAATTAAGTTAAGCCAAAACCACCTAAAATTACATAAAGTAGAAAAAGTCATAAATCTTATGCAAAATTGACAAAATCGTGCCTCTCACAAACGCATAAACAAAATCCATTCACCGGTTTGAGATATAGGAAGTTTTGGCTAAACACAAATAAAGGTAGTAGATAATAGCCCCCTTGGCCAGTGCAACTAGTAATATTTAAAAAATGATTTCTATTAAAATGAATTGATTTATAAATTTATAGAACGAAAAGATCCTGTTCAGTTATATGACAGAAGATAAAATCCCCTCTCATACATATAGCCAGGATCGCAGGTGTTTTCTGCCTATCAAAGAAGAGAGAGCAACTAGCTCTGGTGATAACGGGGGTCGAATATGTAGTGGAGAGCAGTCTCGTTTGAGCATTCGAAAATAACGTTCGAACTTTATCGTTTGTAAGGGCGCCAGGGCTAGAACTGCGATACACATATAAAGTGTACCGGATGTAGTTCTACAAATACGATCACGATTCTCTGTAGTCAACGGTCTTAACTGATGAGACTAGGGCGGATCAAGAAAATGCTTTTTTTATCTTTAATTTTTTTAAAATATTTACTCAATTACTTGATAATAAGACGATCCTAAAAACCACTCTATTCATATATTATATTACATCTTCGAATAAATAACGTGATAGTTTTTATATCTTAACAAGCAGTCAACCATTTTTTAAATTTTGTTAAATTTTATAAATTAAATTAGTTTCATACTACCTGGTATAGTATAGTATCAATTTTATTCGTCAATTAATCGACTATGATTTGAACTTTGAATTGTGCAAGTCATTATTGACTTATTCTTATCAGACGTTAATCTTTCCAAAAATTTATCATAACGAAATCACACAGCGTCTCGAACTCATTTAGATTGCATTCGTATATTTCTAAAATATATTAGAAACATATTAGACTAGCCTCAATTGGGGCTTAATGCTCACATAGACCCTTGACTAGCACCGCCTTTAGTACAAAATTTTTAATTCTGTTCAATAATACAAAACAATATTGTGTTGAACAACAAAAATTCTTAACGCATAATTTTTTCATTTAATTCATTTGGATTGAATTTAATGAGTTTTGTTACCAAAAATTCAATTAACAAAAAAAATGTGCCCATGTTACCCGACGCCCGTCATATAAAATCGACTTCAATTAAAGCAAGTACTTAACTTTTTTTCGATTCCTGTTGTTTTGATGGTTGTTGCATAACAAATAATATATTTTGGTTTTAATATTATTATTTTTTTTGGTTTTTTTTTTTCAAAACTAATATTATTTTTAATGGATTTTTTTTTCTTGACGAACAATTGGCCACTTCACCACTTCAGCAGAGTCAATTTTTCTAAAAGGTTCTATTTTTTGTTTATCGAAAGTAACATAAAAAAGTTTTATGACTGTATTTTTCTTTTTTTTCCACCCTTTTTACATGAACTTCCTTTCTCTGGAATTGATGTATCATAAAACCAAGTTCCTGGGGCATTCATATCACACAAAGCATATACAAGGAGCATACGCCCTTGACTGCGACTATTTGTGGATGACTAACTAACTTTAACCAGGAAAAAATTCAACGAAAACAATTTTCCAGATGAAAATTCTATTTTCTTTCATTTCATTTTCATTTGAATTATTATTTTTTTTTCTCACTTTCTCTATACTTTTGTAGAAAAGAATGTTTTCGAAAAATCGATATATATATTTTAGAATTTCGTTTATCAATAATGTCTGTGTGTCTGGCGCTAATATTTTTGGAATTCTTAAAAATATACGAGGTGACAAAATACTTAGAATATGAATATGAATATGCTGTAACCGGCTTAGTTATAGGACAAGTAGTAGTCCTACATGGACTTCTATTTTTACAATATCTCTTTTTTTTTCGTGACATTCAAACTAAAGTTTGTTTTCTTTTTTCACTGAAATTATCATCACGAATTCATTTCCCAAATGAATTTAATAGTTAAATTGAAATATTTAATGAAAACAAAACATAAACGATGGCGACAAGACAACTCCCATTTTTGGAGCTAAAATTAACTAAATGACATCATTTCAAGAAAGAAAAAAAAAAATAAAAGAAAAACAAGGGAAAGGCAAGCAATTAGTTGGGTTCCTTGATATTAATCAGGTTGATATTTTGGTCCAAAAATAAGTTTTATTTTTGGTTGGTTATATTAAAACATTTCACTGGGAACACTTCCGAATCTCATTTAAAAAGAACTCTTAAATTTTAAAGAACGACAAAAAAAAGTAGAATAAGAGGAACACAACTTTTCATGATAAATATTTTCCTCAATACATTTTCTTTTACATTCTTAAATAATTCATTTTGATTTTCTTTAATGCCAATGGAACAAAATATAGGTTTAACCATAAGAATGACTCATTTGGGAGGACAGAGTCTACAAAAAGTGAAATCCCTACGATTTGTTTTTTTTTGTCCATGATGGTAACGACAACGATGGATGTGTATTTCTAACAGGATGAGTCAACTTAAGTAATTCATTATTCATATATAGAGAGTAATAGAATACAATTTTATGAAGGTCAGTTTTTTCCCAGAATATCAGCGGGAAACAGGAAAAACTCATTACACATTGATTTTTCATATCCATCATTTTCTTTGTTTTATGAAGAAAAATCTATGAAAGCTTCTAACCATTGCATATGCATAAAGCTAACACCTCTTCAAAATTGGTGAATGTTTTCAGGGCACACCTACATGATTTGAAAAAGAAATAAATAAGTCCCCAAAAGATTGGTTTGCTGTTGAAGCACATTTTCAGAAACAAGAAACCATCACACGAGAAGTTGACTCAACTTTAAAGTAAAATGAAAAAAAAAAAAAAAATTAAATCAAGTTTATAAAATACAAAAAAAAGGTAACTCCAAAATTTGAATGCGATCTGCGCGCGCAGATTTTCGAAATTAAAAGTTTTATTAAAACTTTTCAGTCTCTGCCAAATGAAGCAAAATTTTATTCATTTTTAAGCGTCTGTTCAATTTAAAATGATTAATTGATTTAATATTTTCGATTGTTTTAATTTTAAGACAATAAAGATTAGTTTTCGTAATAATTTTTGTTTGTTTTAATAAAAAAAAAAACTTACCTTTTTTGGTTGTTTAGGCTCAATAATAGGTTCCATCATTTCTTCAACTTCAAGTACGTCAGACATTTTTAAATAATTATAATTTTTTTGTTTAAATTTAAATAATTCCCAATTATTGAAGTTTTTGAGTTATTTTATTTTCCTTTTTATTATTTTAAATCGAATTAAAACCATTCAAATGTGTGTTCATCGAATTAAAATGTGTTTTTCTTGTTATAAAATTTAGCACTTTAAATACTTTTTTTAATTTTTCTTTTTTAGATCACAAATAGAACACTCGGCATTAACGAATTAACCCTAATCAAATGGATTTATGAGAGATATAAAATAAAGTCGTTTTCATAAAAGAAAAACTGTATAAAAATTTCACTCCAATAAATTTTTCTACCGGATTACAAGAAACTAAAATGAAAATTTACTATTATGAAAAATGAAATGAAAAATTCTTTTAAAAAAAAAATTCGTAGAACTTCCAAAAATTTAAAAATTTATAAGAAAATCTATTTTATATTATTTTTCTGATGTGGTTGTGTTACGTTCTTTTCTTGGAAATCCAAGAAAAAAAAATTTTTTTTCTTTCAGAGAATAACACGACCGGCAAAGAAGAACTTATACGAATGAAAAAATTTTTGAAAAACGTTCGAAATGTGTTGGATGACGACGAATATTATGTACTTTCAGTTTGCTTACTAGTTTAGTGCTTTTTTTCTTCTAAAAGCTTATAGCGACAATGTGTCGCTGTAAATGTAGTTGTAGTTGGATATGGGGTTTGTGTTTCGTCTCCAAATCGAAACGTCTCCAAACTCTCTCCACAATATACAAACTAACTGAACATTTAAAGAACAGCAAAACTCCAGGAATTTTTCATTTCATTTTGTGGATTAAAAAACCGGCTACGAGGTAAACTGCTAAAATTCGAACCGGCTAAAAAAAAAAATTTTGTAATTTGAAAAACTTGTCTGAAAAAAAAACAGAAAAAAAAGAGTTAAAGCAATAAGACCGGGCAGAATTGATGACGTATACTGCAGCAGACCTGCAAGAGTACACAGATCTAGATTTTCAGATGCAAAATGTTAAAAAATATAAAGAAGGAAGCAACCAAATATATTGTGTCCTATGTTCGAAAAGATTTATTTTCGGATAGAAAAATCCATTCTTTTTTAAATCATATATTTTTTTGAATTCGTTAAATTCAAATTGAAAACTTTAAAATAGGTATGTAAGAACGGGCAATAGCATTTGATTTGCATGTTGAAATATACAGTGGCGCACCCAGGACTTAATCCTATGGTGAGCGAGTTGAACGAATGCAAATATTTTTCATTTTATCAAAAAGCATACAATAAAAGAATGCCTAGCTTATATTTTCAAACAGTATATCGTATTAGTGTTTCTAAAAAATTTAGCAAATACTATCAATGAGGTGGTTTGCTTTGCAAACTGCAAATGTGGCTAAATCAGAATCCAACCTGAGAACTCCATTTATTGCATACCTTTTCTTCATCCTAAATATCTTTAAAAGAAGAATCTGGTGTTTCAGATTGAATTGAGCTAAAGCATCATTAACAAAATTTAGGACAATTAAGAGATTTCTGTAAGATTTTTACATAAGTTTAAATAAAAGCGAATATATTTTTCGCAAGCTAAATGAAAATATTATAAAACCATAGACTAATAATAAAGATTTCTAGCGACTGTGCATTCAACTGATTCTTTTTGTACCGTGATATCCCGCTACAATATAGATTCTTCTCTTTCTTTCATATTAAACTTTTTTTCATCCATTCTTCTTTAAGTTCACCTACAACAACAACAACACTGAACATCACGCTGCTCATTTGGCTTGGAAATCTAGGTATATTAATCTCTGATAAAACCAAATAAACACACAACGAATTATTAAAATTCTTCGGTGGTGCCAGGATCCCTTGCCTTTTCTGTGAGTACACCATTGGAAATATATCATATTCCGATTTTAGAAAAGATACTTTAAAAGCGACTGTTAATTACAAATGAAAAATAGTTCTATTCGAGATGCATAACAACGAACGTTTGAAAGAAGGCCTTGGTGAAGTTCCAATGAAGATAAAAATTCAGAGCAAAAGGAACTAGTTTAAAGATTTTTTTTAACAGGGTGAATGACCGAATTTCGTTGAGATTCAATCTTTTATTTTCGAACCAACTACAAAATTTTTTTGTTCTGTTTTTAAATTGAATTCTTTGAAATGTTTCTGATCCGGTGTTATATTATTTTAATATCGTTATAAAAAAAAGCAACAAAACACTAAACAAATGAAAGATATTTAAATTTTTTGTTATTATTTTAAATTTGTTGTCACGTCGTTTTGATTCATTAACAACAGCAAACACATGTGCACTTTTAGTCCGTTTTTTAAAGAAGAAAAAAACAATGCACTTTATTCACAAAACGACAAAAACAATAACGACTCTAGTGATAAGAATATCGAACCGAATTCTCTTAAGCTGAGATTACGACAACTACTTAGGCGAGGGTGGAAAACAACAAATATTGAAAACAAGCTATAAGATTCCAGAAATATTTCAGGATAAATATATATAATGGGAAACTATACCAGCGATTTTAATTGAGTTATTTGCTGTGTGTTGATTCCGAAATGAAGATAATATAAATTTATGGAATCTTGTCGTAAACACTTTCAATTACGACGTATTTTTATTTTTACTTTGAATATAAAACGCGTTATGATTTTATTCTGGAGCTTAAGAGTTAATCGAGAACAGGAAGTTACAAAAAAAAAGAAGGTTGTTCCAGACAAAATATAATTATAGTCTTATAAACGGATGTACCACAAAAATCTTGATCGATAAATACGAATTTCCGACGTCGTCTTCGTACTCTATAACTTTATTCGCTTCAATTCAATTTTGTACTGATTTTCATTTTCAATATTTTTCCTTCGCCTTTTATTTTCTGAGTTGACTTTTCCATATTTCTCGTTTTGTTTAGGAAGTTTTCATTTTAGACTATAACGTCGTTTTTTTATGTTATACCTACTGTTCTGTACTATACCCCACTTAGTCAGACAAGCCCTTTATCCATTGCCCAAACATTAAAATCGAATTTCCAACGCAGGAATTAACTGGATACGAATATATTATTGAAGTATTGAAATATTTACACGTGTTCGTTCCACTTAAATAATTAAAGACGATGATGAATTTTTAAGGACTAAAATCTTATCGAATTTTACTGCACCTTGATAATTACTAGTTTTTCGATGAAATTTATTTGTGGGCTATTTAAATTGACTCGACTGTTAAATAATCGAAATATGTTGATAAGCACATTGAACCGGCGACTCAACTATACTAAAAAATTCCCTATTGGATTATAAAACGTGCGTTTGTGAATGCGATGTTTTCGATGTTTTTTAAAGCTTTATTAATTTATATGCCAGGGTTGGGTACGAAAAAGCTTTTTTTTAAATTTGTTTAAAGAAGAAAAAATGTTAGTAATGAAATTATTTATAATTAATTATACTTATTTTATTTTATTTATAATCTAGGCTGGTGTTGTATTCGGAAAAGCTGAAAGATTTTCATACAATAATATTTCAGATGTGAAAAATATATGCAAATAGGCTTACTAAAATATTTATAAAAAATCTTTTATACAACCCTGAAGAAGATTATTAGATTTTATGGGTGATTCCCCTTTCCAAAGAAAATAATATGTAACATGGTTGAAAGCAAACACACCCAACACCCATTGACTCCCCAGACGGATTCTTGTTTGCACATTATGCTAGAATGGAAGGGAAAGTGGTATTGAGCGTGGCCTTGGATGTGATATGTCTACAAAACAGGAGAACAGGAATGAAAACAGTTTAGTCTGCATAAAATAGGCCAGAAAAATATCTAGAGATCTTTGTATGAGGTAAGACAATTTATTTGGAAATTAGTTTTGAAAAAATTCAACACGAGCATTTTGATTATGAAAAAACCTAATAAATTTTCTTTTTTTTTTGATTATTACATATTAAATCCAAACGCAATCATGAATACGTAAATACTTTACTGAATCCTTTTTTTGCTTTTCACCATAAATCAATGTTATTAATATTTTATTCAGGGGGTTTTTTTTCATGAAATTTTCATCTGAAGCCGGATCCATACTTGCGTTGGTAAATATTGGTTACCTTTCGTGAATGTTCGCTACCAATTGCAACTTTGTCTAGTGCTTGTGCAAACTCAAATAAACTGTATTGTATTGAATACTTTGTATTGAGTATCCGGCTTTATATTTAACAGAAGTATGGATGTCCTCAATGTCGGACAGACAAAAATCTAGACGGTTCCATACAAACCAAAATATTTTACTTTGACATAATATTTACGTAAAACAAATTATTGTTTTTTGTTTTTCTTTCAAATTTTGTTCACAAAAATTCGATCAAGTTCAAAAATGTCTCAACTAAAATCTTATAAAATAAAAAAAATTTCTCAAAAATCTACCCACTCTCCTCGTTTTCTAAATATTTGCAATTTTGCATTTAAATTTGGCCAAAGTGAAAACCTACGAAAATAATAATTACTAAATATGCAAATTAAATTAAAAAAAATTCTTTTATATAAATTTTAAAGAAAAAAACATGAATTCGCTAACGCATATGAAATACTTAATCTAAACGAAAAATAATTAAAAATTATAATTCGGATTAAATAAACTTAATATTCATAATCAAAACTCTTTTAATTCGATTTTACTTTGAAGTTTTAAGTTTTTAATCGAAATACATATGTGCATTATTTTATGCACAAGTTCTATATCTCGATTTAATATGGTTCTATTTTTTTAAGGTCGATTTGTGGATAGCTCAGAATTTCAATTGAAAGTGATAACATTATTTGCGTTGAAGACATTCACGACTATTAAAACTAATCCCTTAATCAATAACTCAAGAAAATTGTACCGGAAAATCTTTCTTCACATTCAAAAGAACCTGCATAATAATCGCTACAGATTAGGAGAAAACTACAACAGTTTCAAATCAGAGCTGTGGAGTTAGTTGTTGAGTTCCGTGTGTTTATTTTATATATTGTGACGTGTTTTTCTTTCGGTTCGATGTTATTAGAATGATAACACTTTTTATTTATGTGAATTTAGTGTATAAACTTTATTTATAATTATTTCTGCTTACAATTAGTCAATTACAATTAGTATTGTGACAATGTTTTATTGTTATTGTTTGATGATTTTATGAATCACCAAGTATTCTAAGTGAAATACAGTGCAATATATTTCAGAGTTTTCCTTTTGTCCAGTTAAATAATTTTATTCTTTCGACTTATAGGCTCGAGCATGCCATTAAATTATTTTAAATGAATAAACCCTAAAATATAGAACTAACGACATGAAAACATTCAAAAATGATTGTGAAACTGAGTTTAATTTTCCTAGTATGTGACAGACTATAAATTTAAGATAGATTTCCGATATAAACTAGTCGCAACTAGTATCAAAACAAATCTTTGGATCTTTAAGATCCAAAGATTTGTTTTGATATTTTTTAATTTCAATTTTGAAAAGGATTTTCCGTAAATGTTAATGTTTAACTTCTTGAAGTCTATCTTCGTCTACCATATTCCCAAACTTTTTTGTATCGTGGACCACATGCCATGTTTTTCGCTTTTGTTTAGACCCCCTGCTTACCTGGGTTCCGTTCACTCGATTACACCGGTGTAAAAAAAAGTCGACGTAAGTTAATGTCAAAAAAGCCGGTGTCGAAAATTGTAAGTTGTTTGCGAGTGAACGATCGTAGTCGTAGTCAATTAGTGTCATTTCAAAATTGTACTTAGAGAAAATGCGCATTTATAGGGTAGTTAATGTACTGTAATTATCAAAATTTTTTTTATGAAATATATTTATTTTTAATATTTAATTTGGTAATAAATATTTATATAAAAAACATATTTTATGGTTCCACTTTTTTTTAATATTTTAAATTTTTTTCGAATATAATTCAACGAATTGAATATAAACTTATTACTAAAACTATAATTTTTCTATAAATTTGCCAAAAAATAAAAAAAAAATACTGAATTCATAAAAATTTGTTTTGAATTCAAAATCTAACTGACGAAATAGAAATGACAATAATAGACTACGCCCCATGACATTGGTCGAAAAAAGTTACTCTAATCGACAACGATGTAAACCAGTGAACGATAGAGTGTCGGTGTAATGACGTCATCGTAGTCAAAAAAAGTTGACCAGTGAAAGCTTATAGTTACTTTTAGTTGGTGAGTGAACGCAGCCCTGATATTGATTTTTTGCAAATTCATTAACTTCAAATGTATTTTTGATATACCAGCTACTCACTTTGAAAGGGCTAAAAGTAAGTATACCACCCCAAAATCATAAATATAATGTAAGATACTATGCAACGTTGTATATATTGGAATGGACAAGAATTTCTACTGCCCGTATATGTGTAACATGATGATACTAGTATATCATTATGTGCAAGTTTTTACAAGTTCAAATTGTATGGCGACCTTAAAGCGAATGCCTACAACTTACAAAACCGTACTAACGTGTAATTCTTATACAGTTTCATATATCAGAAAATATACCTAATAACTTAAATTTCAATATAAATCTTCATCACATTTCATGAACATTTATGTTTTAAAACTTTTTACTACATAGGTACTTTTATAATTTATGGAGAATGTAAATAGTTATATGCCTTTATACTTGTATTATAAGGTAGTATTATGTAAGTAAATAGGTAGTATCTGTGTATGGGGATTATTCCATTCATGGAATGCCAAAACTAATGTCACGACCTGGTTGTATGAGGTCCACTAATGTTGACTCCCATTTTTGTTTCATGAATCCCAAATTTGTTTACAGTGAAATGGACCCTTGCAGATCGTCATCGACCCTTGGGGTTCGATATAGACCACTTCGGGAATCACTGTTTTGAATGATTATTTCTTTCGATGATATGTTGTAGAACGTAGATATTTTACTATAGTCTATCCAGTCTATTCTAGTAATTCCAAAACACCGACATTTTATGATAATAAAATTCCCATTTGGCTACGTTAGAAAGTTATGGTATTGGATGGTAAATAAAAAAAAAAAAACAAATTATGTTATTTACAATATGGGTATTCAGTATTCACGCTTCGTTATACATATGTGGTCTTGTATCGTAGTAAAATTGTATCTTTTGTTTACAAATTTTTCACAAAGCAAGCAAATCATGAATACACATAATATTTTTTGCATTTTTGGCGAAAAACTTAGGTTTTTTCTTGAATTCATTTTATATTTGATAATATACGAAAAGGAATGACTTTCATTTCACAATGCTTTGGATGCATTATTCAAATATATTTTTTTTTTTTTTGGTACATAATCGTATATATATTTGGGATTTTCTAAAAAAGTATTAATTTGAGATCAGATCATCATCAGTTCACCACCGTTTGAGATTTTAACTAAGTGGTTGAAAAATGAAGGTATAGGAACTTTTAATAATTTGAAATTTTCATTTGGATATTAATATTTTGAAATTATTGATTCACAGATTTTCGTTTGTTTGTCATTGTTAGTTGCCGCAGTATCTGCTGGAATTGCCAGCCAAAATCAGTTTGGTAGCGGCAGTGATGTTAGAACACTACGTGTTATTTCTGGAAATGGTGGACATGTAGGCGGCGACCATAGTAGTTCAGGAGGTGATCTTACATTAAGAGTTCTTCATGAAGGTGGTGGTTCTAGTGAACAAAGCGGATATGCACAAGGAAATGGTGATATTACTGTAAAAGTTGTTCATGATGGCGGTGAAAAACATAATGCAGGTGGACAACATGGTGGTGATGTTAATCTTATCCGAGTTTTACATGAAGGTAGTTCATCCAATTATCAACAAAACGATAATGCTGGAGGTGATGTTAAAGTACTACAAGTGGTTCGTGAAGGAGGTGCTAGTTCAGGCCAAAATTCGCAATCTGGTGGAGAATTTCTTTTGAGCGTTCTACGTGAAGGTCAAGGAGCACATAATGGCGGTCAAGTTAGTGAAGGGCATGGTGATGTTAAAACTGTACGTGTAGTTCAAGAAGGTTCTGCCGGAGGACATTCTCAAAACAACGGAGAAGTTCACACTTTAAGAATTGTTCATGATGGAGCTTCTTCATCTGGTAACTTTGGTGGTAATCATGGGGAATCTGGAGAAGTAAAAACTTTAAGAATTGTTCAAGAAGGTGGTTCACAAAATAGTGGACACGGTAATGCAGAAGAAGTAAGAACTGTACGTATTGTACATGATGGAGCCGCCAATAATGGACATAGTAATGGAGGTGGGGCAGAAGAAGTAAGAACTGTCCGTATTGTACATGATGGAGCCGCCAATAATGGACATAGTAATGGAGGTGGGACAGAAGAAGTAAGAACTGTCCGTATTGTACATGATGGAGCCGCCAATAATGTACATAGTAGTGGAGCTGGGGCAGAAGAAGTAAGAACCGTCCGTATTGTACATGATGGAGCCGCCAATAGTGGACACAGCAATGGCGGTGATGTTAAAACTTTACGTATTGTTCATGATGGAAATGGAAGCCAAGGTAGCAGTCATCAAAGTCATAATTCTGGTGAAATTAAAACCTTGAGAGTTGTTCATGATAATAATGGTCATTCAAATGGAAATTCAAATGGTGACCAAGGAGCAGTAAAAATTTTACAAATTCTTACTGGCGACCATTAGAAATAGTTATTTTGTAAAGACTGTATCATTTATTATGTTTTTTGTTGAATTGTTAAGTTTTTAATTTTCGTTAATCAATAAAAATTATTCTCAAATAAATTTTTGTTTTAAAATATTTTAAAAAGGCTTTTTTTTTTAAAACAGAATAGTTTAATAAAACCGATTTTTTCATTTAAAATATATTTTTTTTTAAAATTTAATCAAAATCTTTCTAAATAGAATTAACAGAATACATATTTAATAGTATTGACGTCAATAGTAAGGACTATTATTATATTTCAAATTATCAAATTATGAAAGACTATTTTCTTTAACCATGGCGATGAAATAATATAGATGTAATCATATCCTACAATCTTTATTAAATGTTCTAACAATAATACTTTATTTGGAAGTTGTACATTGACTGGAATTGACAATAACTGGAATTGTATTTCCTAATAAGTCTTCCATATCAATTAAAGCGCAATTCCAAAAGCAACCTCAAGTCTGGACAGATCAGAAGAAAAGTGACTGTATATTATTCAAAACTAAGTAAAAATTATTCAAAAAGAAAGTTTATTAATTCAAAATTTTAGAAAACAACTAATTATGTAATCTTACAAATTAGCAAAAAAGTTTTGAGCTTTTCCTTTTACTATAAAAGTTTAAAAACGAAATTCGTACTTTATTCAAATTTAATTTTAAATGACACGCTTTTATTTTATAAACTTTTAACTTCTCTAATATCTGTCGTTCGCAGGGCCGACCTAAGACGTGTGCGCTTTTGCATTTGCAGAGGTGGCCACGTTCAAGGAGCGATAAAATGAAGAAAGGAAAATTTGTTTTATTTGAAGAATTTTTATGAAAATCACCGAAAAAACGAAATATATTTGAACTGTTTAGTACAATTTGTATTGAAACCATTTTGTAAAACTTCTCATATAACTGAAAATCAGAACTTACCCCCATTTTAAAATGGACAGCTTAAATATATGAGAAGTTCCAAAATTGTAAATTTCGCCACCAAACTTGAGGCGGACCTGATCATTCGTATAATATTTATATTTTATTATGCATTTATTTAGTTTTTTCGATCGATTTTTAATTAGTTAAAATTCATAACATAAAATGGAAATCATTTTTTTTCAATGTTTTCCATTCCAAAACATAAAACCTTTATGCAAAACATATTTTAAAATTTTTATAGAAATTTTGTTGTTTTTTTTTTGTTTATAAAATTTTTTAATTAATTAATTTCAATTTACAAAATTTCTGATTTATAGATTTGTTTTTTGGAAATTTTTCTTTTTTTTTAACAATTTATTTATCTAAAAAAAAAATTATTTTGATAAAACGTTCACCATTCGAAATGTTATTTGGCGGCGAAAAAGTTTTCGAGGAAAATTAACGACAATTTTTCCACTTTATTCAGTGAAAATTAATTGATAAATTAGTAGGAAATTAAAATGATAAATGATTATCTAAATGATATGAATTTTATCATTAATTTTCCAGAATTTCATTTAGTATTATTTATGTTCAAAATTTTAGTTGAAATTGAATTTTTTTTCTCAAAAACTTTTTTTTATAAATTATAGTAGGTGAAAGTGTTTTTGTTATCAAACCAAATATAATATCATCTTGGCACCCAAAACGGCATCACAAAAATCAACTAAATTTTCAAATGTTTTTAGATTCAAATTAAAATACAATGGAAATTATTCTAGTTGTTAACCTTTGAAGACAATGAAATATGTTAGTCAATTGATTAAATATATAGCGTGATTCATTCTTTACTTTTTTTTAAAATAAAAATAAAACACTTAGAATTGAATGTAAATATCAAATCTTTATTATCCACTTTAAGCACATAGTATGGCAATTAATGTTTGAAAATAATTTCCTTCAAATGTTGGCCGGCACTGCGTTTCAGCTCGGCCAGTCTGGCGGTCCAATTTTCGATCACTCTCTCAAGCATTTCGAACGGAATCTCATGAATGACACGTGTAATGTTCGCTTCCAATGCTTCAATTGTCACTGGTTTATCGGTAAAGACTTTTGACTTTACATAGCCCCAAAGAAAAAAGTCCAAAGGTGTGATATCGCACGATCTTGGGGCCAATTCACTGGGCCAAAACGTGAAATTAATTGCTCACCGAAATGATTTTGCAATAAATCCATTGTAACACGGGCTGTATGGCTCGTAGCACCGTCTTGTTGAAACCAAATATTGTGGAGACCACGGGCTTCAATTTCAGGTACCAAAAAGTCCGTTATCGTGGCACGATAGCGCTCACCATTGACGGTAACGTGGCCGCCGGCCGCATTTTTGAAGAAATACGGACCGATGATGCCCCCGGCCCATAAACCACACCAAACTGTTGTTTTCAATGGATGTAATGGTAGCTCTTGAAACTCTTGTGGATGCTCATCATCCCAAATACGACAATTTTGCTTATTAACAGAAATGAGCCTCATCACTGAACAAAATTTGGCTCGAAAATTCCGGATTTTCTTCGATGCGTTCAGGCGCCCATTCAGCAAACAAACGACGAAAACGAAAGTCAAGTGATGAATTGCCATACAATACTGAACAAAAATGGCAAATCAGAATGACACTAGTTACGCGTGATCTGTCAAAAAACCCTATTGAAAAAAAGTAAGGTTTGAATCACACGTTTGTAGTAATTGTATTATTCTAAACTCAAAGTTTGTACTCAATTTTATATATAATTAATTGAAACTTTATTTAAAACGCTTTTTAGAAAGAACGGAAACCATGGAAATTAGTTGTCGCTACTAAAATAAGATTCTAGAATTAGGTGAAATAGTCACAATAATTTAGAGAAGAGTTCCATAAATTTGGTAGCAACAAAACCGCGTTACTTTGTATAATCTAATATTATCTAATATCAAACTTAAGAAATACGTCCATAATATTAACCATTCAAAAGTCAATGTAATTAAGTTCAAAATTTTCGAAATTGCTTCGATTTTGATAAATTATAATAAATAAATTAATATTCCTTTAAATAAAAAAAAGACTTATTCATTTTTAAGCCTTTTTTGCACAATAATTTAAGATAGTAAAATTAATTCCCTCCAAATTGGTCCAATTGTCTTTAAAAATATGGATCGGATCGCCAAGTATTCTTGCTTTTTTTGAGTATAAATAGAATAACGTCGTACTATAGGATTTCTCAATTACACCGAATGTACTTATACATACTACTGTGTTCAAATAGTAAGGTGAATTTTTAATTTAAACTTCCCGCGTTAACCGAATCGGACAAATGAATTTTTTTCAAGTTGGTAGGACTGTTAGTGACATCTGTGACAAATTACATGTCAATATCATCATTAGTTTTTAGTTTACGCTTGGTTTTATGAACAAAGAAAAGTGAATTTGGCGATTTTTACGATGTCGAATTTTGTTGAGCAAAGAAACGCCGCCGCTGAAACGTATCGAATGTTACAAAAGGCCTTCCGTGACGAGACTATGTCACAGAAAAATGTTTACAAGTGGTACAAAGACTTCAAAGAAGACAGAGAACGTGTTGATGACTTGGAACGCTCTGGACGACCATCGACGTCAATTGATGAGCAACACATCAAGAAAATCAAAAAATTGGTGCTCGAAAATCGTCGATTAACAATTCGAGACCTTGCCGACATGCTTGCAATACCAATTGGATCAGTGCAAGCAATTTTGAAGGATCATTTGTGCCTCAGAAGAGTCAAATCACGTTTGGTGCCAAAATGTCTCAATTTTTTCGAAAAAGAGCGTGAGTTTTTCGCCAAAAACTCCACTCATGTCACTCCACAACCACCGTATTCGCCTGATTTAGCACCGTGTGACTTCTGGCTGTCCCCAAAGCTCAAGAGACCACTCCCGGGAAATCGTTTTGACTCGCTTGAAGAGATCAAACGTGAATCCCTACTCGCATTGAAGGCTATACCTGAGGACGACTTTTTAGCATGCTTCAAAGATTGGAAAAACGTTGGCATAAGTATATTGTAGCTGGGGAGGATTATTTTGAGGGGGACGATATCGATTTGGAAGAATAAATAAAAATTTTTAATTTTAAAACAAAATTCACCTTACGTTTTGAACACAGTGGTATAACCTCAGTGAATATAACCACTGTATTTGTATTCTTAGCCGTTCAAGCCGCGATATAATGGATCACTATAAAAATTGTCATATTCAATTCCCTGAATTTGAAAATGTCGGTACGTATATATTCTTCCGACATCGAGCATAAGAACTTACCATAGTTGACCAATTAGCACTCAAATTGAGATCTCAAAATGTTGATATATGAATTTTAGTGATGTACTCTCAATTAAATTTTGAATATGTTAATATAAATCAAAATTCTGCTAAAATCAAAATTTACTCGTCCACAGTCTTAAATGAATCAAATATTTCTTAAATCTTCTTAAATACAACAAATTTATTCATGATGTTTAATGTGTTTGAATAACTTTAAAAAAAAAACATGATTTTGTAGGCATATTACATAATAAATATCAAATTAAATTTGATTGAAAGATTTTTCAAATAAATATTTTCATTACAGATTTACAAGAGATTGAATATTTGCTGGAACTTACTGGAAACTTTCTTTCCATTCACAAAAATAAGCTCTCAGACGCTTTCAAAATTATAAAAGTTAATGTTAATCGTCTGAATTGAATCAGTTTTAATAAAATTTCCGACGAAGAAAACCAACAAGCTTTTTAATCATGAAGGTAAAATTGTTTTTAATCACTTTCTAAAAATAATTCTAACTAAATTTTTAATTTTCATAGGTTTTTGTACTAATTTTAGTGGCAGTTTGTTTAATTCAGCCTGGATTTTTACAACGTTTTGAGAATAGATACAGAATTATACATCTTACTGAACCTTATAATGAACAAAGATATAATAATGTTCGATTTGTTAATAGTCCTGGAAAATTCAAAAGGGATTACAGTTCAGCCACAGGAATTAGCGGTATTTCAAGTATATTGAACGGTGCTAACACTATACGATATTCAAGTCGTCCTGTCAGAACATTACCGCTAAGTAGTTTACAGAATTTGTTAGGATATCTAAATAATGATATGAAAGCAGCTAAAACAGTTGAAGATAAAGGTAAATTAGGTTCATTAAAACGTTCGAAAGATCAAAATGGAAATGTACAAATCATTCAAATTCAATCTAAACCAGTATAAACATTTTTTTATTTTAACAAGATTTATAATACAAAATTGATGTAATGAAATAATATTATTATTGTAATTATAATATTATATGAAAATAAAGTAAAGTTAAGAAATTGCAAAACAAGAAATTTTTATTTTGGAGGATTTAAAAATTAAATACGCTCGCAAAATTCAATGGATTGCTGACTATTTTGAGTATGCACTAAGAAAATATGGTCCTGTAAACCCAAGTGTGAAGATGGGTGTGTTTGGAGAACGTGACTTTCAATATGTCACGATTTCAACATTAATCTAGAAACAATATTAAGGCCAGTCTGAATATAGCCGACATCCTATTCCGACGGGAAAAATCAGAAAACTAGAAAGAGATGGACTTTTGCAATTTTCACTAGGATTGATCGAATAAAAGCATCAGAGTCTTCCCACACAATTTAGAAAAATTGGTATTGTGCGACGGTATCGTGTATGATTATTGTGAGAGTATGCACCCGCAAATGAAGTGCCATATAAATCGGATAAAAATGTTTATCTGTTTTTGATGGGAATCATCTGCAGATCGAGAATCAGTTGGAGAAATCAGAAATGCGGAAGCCGACCGAAATTGTAGGATGGTTGTTTTCTCCTTTTCTGTTTAACCAATCTTTGTATAGTGTTATCCTACACTTGCATCAGAAGTAGGATGTCGGCTGTGTGGAGATTTGCAATTACCCGTCACTATATTATTTACATAGTTTTTGCTTTAGTATTGATGAGAAAACTCGAAACCGTTCAATGCACAACACAATTTTAAACCTAAATGTGGCCAAATTGATATTGCCATGATTTCACATGTAAATTTACACATCGATAATCTCAATACTTTTGACATGGAAAATGACCGATTTGAATGCAATTAAGAGATAAAATTTAATTTTCTATTTATACGTGTAGAAATGTTTTTACTGAAGTGAATACAACTTTTTAAATTTTTATAGTACATATTTTACATATCTGGACGTTGAGGAGATAATGGAAAAATTATTGCCAACTGAGAAAATTTAACTAAAATGTGTATAATTTTTAATTTTTTTTTTTCAAATGACCAGTATTTTGATCGTTATAACATATCTTAATTGATTACACTATTCATGAGTTTTAAAATCTACAACATAATACATATAGTGATTTTAAAAGTTTCTTTAACAGTGTGATAGAGTGAGTCGTTAAATTTCAGAAAATTCGGTATGCAGGGATTTTGCTATTTGCATATATTATTAATTGGAGAAATTTTAAACAATATTAAAATGTTAATTATAGAAACTTTTTAGTGAAATTATATTAAAATTTAATAGATTTTATACGAATTTCAGTTATTAAAATATAGTTTCAAACTGTTAGCTTCCATTGTAAAGGGTAGGCATAGTAGTTAGGAAGACACAAACACCTACTGCACAATACAGGGCGAGTTAGATATTACAGACTATGTGATATTAAAAAAGTTAAAAAATATTTTTACTTTTTGTTTCAAAATGATCAAAATACTAATTCAGAATTTTCTTTGAAAATATTTTCATAATTAAAAAAAAATACATTTAACATTTCAATTTTTGTACTTTTACTTTTTTTATTTAATTAAAAACTTAAGAATAAACAACAACAGAATTAATTATTTTTGGCAGTTTGAAAAATAATTTGACATCTGCCACATAACTATCAATGAGAACATCTTAGTGAATGACTCTTAAAGTTTTGACTTCGCCACCATGCGAATGGCTACCGGATGAAGCAGCTCCACCTTCATGAACAACTTGAATAGTTTTCACATCACCCCCATGGGAATGACCACCATGTGAATGACTTCCAGCAGAAGCACCTCCTTCATGAATGACTCTTAAAGTTCTAACTTCACCACCATGTGAATGTCCGCCGTGCGAATGACCACCAGCAGCAGCACCTCCTTCATGAACAATTTGAATAGTTTTTACATCACCACCATGAGAATGTCCTCCGTGAGAGTGTCCTCCAGCGGAAGCTCCTCCTTCATGGATAACTTGAATTGTCCTTACATCTTCACCATGGGATTGTCCTCCATGTGAATGTCCCCCAGAAGCACCACCTTCATGAATGACTCTTAAAGTTCTAGCTTCACCACCATGTGAGTGTCCACCAGCAGAAGCACCTTCATGAACAACTTGGATGGTTTTTACATCACCACCATGAGAATGTCCTCCGTGAGAGTGTCCTCCAGCGGAAGCTCCTCCTTCATGGATAACTTGAATTGTCCTTACATCTTCACCATGGGATTGTCCTCCATATGAATGTCCTCCAGAAGCACCACCTTCATGAATGACTCTTAAAGTTCTAGCTTCACCACCATGTGAGTGTCCACCAGCAGAAGCACCTTCATGAACAACTTGGATGGTTTTTACATCACCACCATGAGAATGTCCTCCGTGAGAGTGTCCTCCAGCGGAAGCTCCTCCTTCATGGATAACTTGGATTGTCCTTACATCTTCACCATGGGATTGTCCTCCATGTGAATGTCCCCCAGAAGCACCACCTTCATGAATGACTCTTAAAGTTCTAGCTTCACCACCATGTGAGTGTCCACCGGCAGAAGCACCTTCATGAACAACTTGGATGGTTTTTACATCTTCACCATGAGATTGCCCTCCATGTGAATGTCCCCCTGCAGAAGCACCGCCTTCATGGATAACTCTTATAGTACTGACTTCACCCCCAGCATGTGAATGACCACCAGCAGCAGCACCTCCTTCATGAACAACTTGAATAGTCTTGACGTCACCTTCCGAATGGCCAGAATGGTGCCCTGAAGCACCTCCTTCATGAATAACTTGCAATAATTCTTCATTTTCGCCATCATATCCACCAGCAGAAGCGCCACTATTTTCATGAACAACTTGGACAGTTACTTCTCCACCATGTCCAGCAGAGTGTCCAGCAGAGTGTCCAGCAGAGTATCCACCAGATGAGCCTCCTTCATGAAGAACTCTCAAAACATGAACATCACCGCCACTTGATGCTCCATGACTTGCATGTCCTCCTCCGTGTCCTCCACCAATGCCTGGTAGAAACCCAGCTGAAACTGCTGCTGCCAAAAATAGGACACAAATGAAGACCTGTAAATTTTTAATTCGAATATAATATGTTTTTGTAATTTTTAAATTTCGATCTAAAATCACTTACTTTCATAATTGCGACTAATACGCTTGATTGTTGTAAAGTCGAATTCGAAGGTGAACTGATAACAAACCCTATTTGGTTGTCATCTTTTATAGTAAATTCCAAATTTACCGGAGGAATGGAAAGTTGTAAAGGTATTTCTTTTTTTTTTTAATAAGCTTCTGATTGTGCGTGAATATATTAAAAGAATTAACTTGGTGCAGTATACCGCAGATGGATGCAGTGTTTAAAAAACCTTTACAAAACCTTTTTTAACTATCAAAAAAAAAACCGACAAAAAACGTGTGGTTTTTTATTTAAGTTTTAAATTGAGATAAACTCTTCAAATTTTATTCGTTATGGAACAAACAATATCGTTTATAATTTGATATTTAAATTTTGTAGAATAAAAAACTAATTACCATTTCGAAAAAAATCGCACTTTTTTTTTTATTATTTCTCAATTTTGGATTTGGAAATGATCTAAGCTTGAATGTGTTTAACAAAAAATTTGCGATTTTAATAATTAAGTATTAATTTATTTTTGGACCAAATTTCTTTTGTTTAGAAATTCAAAATAGATTTATTAAGTTCAAAAATGATCAGCTTTAGTATTTCACAATTTAATTTTACATATTATTAGCATTTCCTTATACAAGAAAAGATTTTTACAATACCTTAAATTAAATAAATATTCAGTTTAAAATTCATGAAATACTTTAGAAATAAAATTAATTTTAAATTTTATAAAAAATATTCACTTATAGCGGAGAGGTGGCATGAAAGTTACAATTGAGTTTAGGATAAAGTAGTAAAAGTGAAACTAGAACATTTTGTTTTCATTGGTAATGTTCGGAAAAGCAATGCCGTAATCGGCCATCAAAAAATATATTTTATATAAAAAAACATACTGAAATAAATGAATCAAATTCGAAAAGGGCTCATGTCGGTTTTTTCAAATTGTGCAGGAGACACAAAAAACTGCATTTCTGCTTAACTGTATGGAATTTAAGAGTGGATTTTTTTTTGAAAGTACTAACCATCGGACTGCATCATAACATACTGAAATGGTTTTGGGTACTATAAGAGTTCCAAAAAAAAAACAGCTGTTACAGTTTCCCGAGATAAGCCCTTTTCGAAATTGATTCAAGAACTCAGGTGGCTTTAGTAATAAAATGGCCTAATATGAATGTTTATCATAAAACAGCCAGTATTTTTTATCAGAAAACATCATTGTCACAATCATTGCACAAGTGATATTTTTACGGAAAATAAAGGAAAACTTTAAACTTTCGACTGACTGATAGTTTTTGCGGAAATAAAATACTTCCTGGACGGGCAGAACTGGTAGTGGGAGATTCTGCATATAATCAAACTCCACACCCTTAATAGTGCTACCAACCACTTGAGATTTTTCAGTGATTTCTTTGATTTCAGAGTAAAATTTGGATACCATTATGAACTATTAGTTAATTTCTTAACTATTAATTAATTTCTTAACTATTAGTTAATTTCTTCGCATGTTGAGCACACTTCAATTTGTGGTGTCCCAAATGACAAATTAAAACTGATCTTGAAATAGTTCACATAAGCCAGATGTCTTCAATTAGTTTCGAGAAGGTCTCATCTCCAGAAAGACATACATTTTTTCCACTTCTTCATGGAACATGCGTCTATACGTGAAGATAAAAAAAAGACGAAAAAGTACATTTTGAAAAACTCGACATGAGCCCTTTTCGAAATTGGTGATTCAAATTTTTTCGTTTCAATTTTTAAACCGATTTTTTTGAAATAATAAAAAACAATTTGAAATTGATTTCTTTTGGTAGAGCATCTAAAGAAGTAGTACAAGTAATGCTTGCATCCGTGGACATGCCATGTAAAATGTATACGAAATGAGAAACCGAAAGGTGGTGGATGATTCAAGAAGGAAATCTTTAGCTAGACATGTGCTAATTAAATTTTTTTTTTACAAAGCTAGTTTTGTTCCTTTTAAAAGTACTATTTATGAATGTAATAATAACAAGTAACAAATATAACAATATTCATTTGATTACTACTATATTTCAATTTACATGTGATACTGAGCTTCTAATCATAGGTTACCCAATTATTATTGTATTAACATAATGATATTGGAACGTCATGCTATAATCACAACATTACATGGTATCAATAATGATATTGTCAAAATAACTAAAGGGTGTCCAAAAATTCACGCAAGATTTAAATTTTGAGCCACTTGTGCGGTAAAGTGTTGCCAACGAAAAAAGAAGACAGCGTAACAGCTGACAGACAGTTTAGGGTTATTAAAAATGGAGCGCTAGATGAAAGAACAACGTGTTTTCATTGTTGAGCAATATTCTGATCACCTAAACGGGAAATGGTTTAGGTGATCAGAATTGACCGTCCAGATCATGCGATTTAACACCGTCGGACTTTTTTCTTTGGGATTTTTTAAAGTCTAAGGCTTTTGCCAGCAATCCATTGACCACTAACGCCTTGAAGGAGGAAATTGAGAGCTATATCAATGAAATTCAGCCACATTTATGCAATTCTGCAAAACGCTCACAGAAAGTTTCAACAAAAGACTACGTATGTGCCAGCAAAGGCGTGGAAGCCATTTACCCGATATGTTATTACAAATACACCCAATTCTGTGTCTTTTTTTACACGGTTTTGATTTAACACGGTCTAGAAAAAAAAATTGATTCCATTTTTACACGATTTCGTTCGATTTAGGACGATTAAAAAAAGCTATTTGATTGAAATTTTAAAGAAAATTATTTTTATTAACCGTAATCTTTTAGGTGAACTGCTATAATTTTATATTTATGTTACTTTTACTTTAAGATTTTTTACAGGGTTGAAGGATATGGAACTTACCCCCTTTTTTCTATGTATGTACTTCAAGTCTTTTTTTACACCGTTTTTTTTAGACGATTTTGTCTGGAGCGTGTCTACCGTATAAAAACAGAATTAGGTGTATAATCTTATACTGTTTACTTTATGAATCAATAAAACATTTACATTTTACAATTTTTAATAAAAAACCTGTGTTTTCTATCAAAACTACTTCTTGCGTGAATTTTAGGACACCCCTTAGTAACGTTACGATATAGAGAGAGTAACGTAATGTTCGCATGTATTTCATTACATTCTGATACAAGACTTAATATCACTGAATGTAATGCGGTGTTATCTTATACCAACACTGGTAATTTAAATATATTATTCTTGTACTAAATTTTTTACTAAATTTTGCAATAAATTTATTAAAAAATCATTAAAATATACTCTCAAATAATTAAGAAGCAAACATCATCATTAAAATAATCAAATGAGACTTAGGTAATCTCACTAATTTTTGCCTAATGACATCGTCACTTTTTAAGAAATTTAGTCTTGTCCCTTTCAAAACTATGAAGAAACTTTATCCCTACGGTTCCAATCTCAAATATCTAAAAGACACATGGTCTTTTGCGTAATTATTCATTAATTAATCTATTGTATGCCAATAAATGCAATATGAAATAATATCGAATCTAAATTAGTGGCAGTTGATCGTAGCTTATTGTTGCCTCAAAACTAAACTAATTTTGTCGTTTTCATATGGTTAATATTTCTAATAATTGCAATATTCCATTCATGCCACATTCGCCCTACGTGCTAAATTTAAGTTTAAAATAATCTCACTCAATTTGCAATAATTTTCATATTTTTGTAAAAATTTTAATAGAATTCTGTAAAATTTATTTGATTTATAATAAAAGCGTTTTCCAAAACAGACTTTGAGTTGTTTTTTCTCAAAAGAACGCAATAAGTGAACTAATTCTGATTTCTTTATTTTTAATGAAAGAAATCAAAAAAATGTTCACCAAATAATGCATTTTTGTGGATAATTTGTTTGTGGTTGAATAATTTCAAAATTGTTCTCCTTATTTTATATGAAAAAGGCTTCATCGTTGGAAATGGTTTTGTGCGTAAATGAAAAACTAATTTAGTACATTTGTGGTATATTACATTTATTAAATGCAATAATATTATCGACAAACTTAAATTTCATCAATAAAATAATAAAAACGAAATTATTTTTAAATTAATTTATTAAATTTCAATTCCTAAATTTGATTTTCTTTCATAAATAAAAACATAACGAGCCGAATAACAAATACTGCAATTTTCTATCATTTCATTTAATGGATAACTTTCAAAGTCTTAACTTCTCTGCTACCACTTCCAGTGCTGGCACCACCTCCGCGAATAACTCTCAATGTCTTGATACCGCCTCCGGAACTATGTCCTCCAGAACTATATCCCCCTGAACTATATCCTCCTGAACTGTATCCTCCACCGGAGGAAGCACCTCCTTCATGAACAACTTGAATCGTTTTTACTTCACCGCCAGCACTATAGCCACCACCGCCAAAACCGCCTGCGCTATAACCTCCAGCAGATTCACCACCTTCACTGATAACTTGAAGAGTTTTCACTTCGCCGCCAGCACCATGTCCTCCTGAAACGTATCCACCATCAAATCCTGCTCCGCTATAACCTCCAGCTGAATCTCCGCCTTCATGAACTACACGAATAGTTGAACCAGCATCACCACCTGAATATCCACCAACAAATCCTCCAGCGCTAGATCCTCCTGCGCTGTAACCGCCGGTGGAAGCACCTCCTTCATGAACAACTTGAATCGTTTTTACTTCACCGCCAGCACTATAGCCACCACTACCAAAACCTCCGGAACTGAAACCTTCAGCAGATTCGCCTCCTTCATGTATTATACGAATAATTGAACCAGCGTCACCACCTGAATATCCACCAGTAAATCCTCCAGCACTGAAACCGCCAGTACTGTGCCCTCCAGCTGATCCACCTCCTTCATTAAGAACTTGAATTGTTTTCACATCACCTCCTCCAAAACCTCCTGAACTATAACCGCCTGCACCAAATCCACCTGCACTGTAACCACCTGCTGATGAATCACCTTCATGGATAACTTGGACGGTTTTTACATCACCTCCAGCATTATATCCCCCTGCATTATAGCCGCCAGCAGAAGCGCCGCCTTCTTGGATAACTTTAACGGTCTTCACATCTCCAGATGAATGACCACCATATCCAGCGCTTGCATCACTACTGTATCCACCACTAAATCCTCCCTCACTAATTACTTGAATTGTTTTACCAGCACCCCCTTCATGACCACCTGCGCTGTATCCACCTGCGCTAAAACCACCTGCGCTAAAACCACCAGCTGAAGCTCCGCCCTCGTGAATGATTCTTATAATTTCACCACCGCTACTTTGACTATGACCACCGCTGTGGGCACCAGCCCCACTACCAAGAGCTGCTAAGAAACCAGCAGAGGCTGTAGCGGTTATCGCGAAAAGACAAATAAAGACCTGAAAGAATTCCATTCAAATTATTAATTTTAAAACATTTCTCTCCAAAAAGATTTTAAAATTTACCTTCATATTGTGACTATTTTTGTTTGGATGTCTTTAAGTCGCCGATGAAGATGCACTGATAATCATTCCATCAAACCATTCGCTTTTATAGTCAGATCAAAAACATTCAAGAAGCTATATGATTTAAATCTAAACTAGGAAGTTCCTTTCTTTTCTGTTTTCCTAAAGAAAATAAGCGAAAGTGCTAACTAAAAAAAAATATTTTAAGACAAAAAAATGAAGAGAAATGGCAGAAAACGGCATCAAAGTTGCTATGCACCCACTTTTTTTTCGTATCCATTTTTGCATATTTACACAAAAATTTAAGCTCTGCAGGGTATTTTCTCTTCATTTCAATGAATTTCAAAAAAAAAAATCTAGTTCAAAATTAGTATTGATTTTATAAACGCCAATTTTTTTTTGCCATTGTTTTAAGTTTGATAAAAAATTTTACAAAGTTGTGATCCAAAATTTAAAAAAATTCTTCATTTTCAAATTTAATTTTTTTTTTTTTGAATATATTAAAAATTAATGAATTCTACTAAAAAAGATGTTTAAGATCCAATGGCACAGAAAATAAAACGAATGACATAATTTAGTTTTGCAACAATTTGTTTAAAATTATTAAAACAGAATCTGTATCATGTGGCCACTTATTATTTAAAAGTATTAGTTAGTAAATATGTACTTTGATTTTCTTTGCAAATGGAATAAAAGGAACTTTTATAATATTATCTCCTTCAAAAGGAAAGAATTTGGCCATATTTTTCTTTCATTTTGGTAACTAGTAAAAAGTGGATTAACTTCAAAATCGACGCCGAACAAAAATCGCCTAGCTCCCACATTACTAGGCTTTTCAAGCCGGGATTCAAAATGTCTAATTTGAAAACTTTATTAGAATCGAAGATCAAATAAAAAACTGGTTAAGGGGAAGAATTGTACTGTGAAGTCTTCTTTACTGAAAATATTGTACAATTTCTATTTCATTTGCATTCGTTAAATTGAAATAAGTAGAAATGGTATACCTGAATTGTTTTTCTTCTGAATTTGTACTTTTATAATAATAATAAATATAGTAGTCTAAAAAATAATAGGATTTCTTCTTGAAGACCAACGTTCCCTCCAAGCTGGGTGCGCGGGCGGCCGCCCAGGTATAAATTGACATTAGCCCAGGTATAAATAGATATTAATCATCATTTTTAATTAAATTAGTCATCATTTTTATTCGCCCACAAAAAATATTGCAAAAACTTTTTTTTTGCGAAAATAGTTTCAAAATTGGTCACCATTTTCATAGCGTAAACGCACACATTTTATAAATACGTGTAGATTTCCACACTGAAGTCATATCCATGGCTGCTGGGTTGTTTCTTTTTATATGCCATAGTTAGTAACATTGAAATTAAATGTCAATTGGCACTTCTTTGGATTGTTTTTTTTTTGTTAAATTTTGTCAGACTTTTCTTTAATTTAAAAGGGTTCCCCACATGGAACTTTATACCGCCCATGGATTTTAAAAATTAGAGGAAACGTTGTTTAAGACCCATACAAAAATTGTTGATTATAACTATTATAAAAGCTCATAACAAAATTGGCTCTTTTGATGCCCTATGGTAGAAATGGGACACGGTGTTTACAAATCTATAGTTCAATGAACTAGCTCTAAGAAAAGTACTATAGTTTTGTATCCCCTTCAAATTTGTTATAATTTACAGATATACTGGGTACTAATAGCATAAATCTATTCTGCAAATTTTATTCAAATCTTTTTGAAGTAGATTTGAAAAATTAAAGAAAATAATTATAAAACTTTATTGCCAAGTAAATTTTTCCCTAAAACTATTTCTTTCTTCGATATCCTTGGATCAGTTTTATGAAAATTCGGCATAGTATAGTCTATTTATGTAGCCAACCTATGTAATTGACTTAAACGAAATTGCTGCACAAATCTTCGAATTAAGAGTGTAATTATCAAATCGTAAATTCGCCCTGTAGCCACAAAGATCCTATCAATGCCGAAATTCCTATTCTGAAATCATATGTATATATAACTCGTGTATAACTTTACCAGTGGGTTAAAAATATCGGAGCTCTTAAAAAAGTGACATAAAATTAGAAATTGTGTGTTAATAAAAGGAAAATTGAAGCAAAAATTAGTTAAATTGTGTGTGAAACAAATAAAAATGAAAATAAATCAATAATTCCAGGAAAATTTTCATTTTATCCTAATTTTTTTTATAGTAAAATTTTAAAAGACTTTCGACGTAATTGATCGTTGGAAAGAAAAAGTAGAAAAAAAATAATAGTTTTGGTGTAAATAAATGAATAAATAATAAATAAATTTATTTAAAAAAAAAATTGCGCGCGGAATTATCACAACGCTACTACAGAGCAATTGATTACACAGCTGACGTTGGCATTCTCATAAATATGTTTTCCAACTGTTCCGTGACACGTTTTGCCTGTTTCCCTTTTTAAAATCCATTTTTATTATATAAATTATTAATTGTGAATTAATAAAAAGCAAAAATTTAATAAAAAAACACAAATTTTCAAACTTTATTTTCCCATTTTTGACATTTCACAATAAACGGCGAATTCATTTTACGAGAGCGAAATGGAAACAAATCCAGAATAGTAATTTGGGCATTTATGTAAATTGGCTTAAATATTATAAAACGAAAAGAACATTTAATAAAAGAATGTAAAAATTAAATTCACAATTTAGAAGCACATGAAACAAGTGAGAAAATAACCAAAAAAACTCACCATTACCGGCAAGTAAAAGAATAAAACTAAACTCATTCCTATTGTATTTCAGTAAAATCGGCAGAGGGTGGTGGAAGTTGGATGTACGTAGATATCTTTTCATATTTAAATTGTATCCCTCAGTTTTTGGAGTTTTTCGGAGTCTAACTTAGCTAAAACGTGTACCAATGAGAAAAGGAACTAAACTTTTTTCAGCTCTTATATTTAGTTTAGATCAGTGGCAGACTAGCTAGAGTATTAGCTTGCCCAAAA
Organism: Xylophagus ater; assembly: GCA_963422695.1. Lineage (NCBI taxonomy): Eukaryota > Metazoa > Arthropoda > Insecta > Diptera > Xylophagidae > Xylophagus > Xylophagus ater. The sequence goes on from OY730478.1 coordinate 10,758,006, forward strand.
GCAAGTGGGCTCTGTCCAAAAATGTATTTAAGACCCAGCCTCAAATAGTAATATTTGTACGCGTTTTTCGCCGGGTAATATAATAAAAATAATAACACGTTTTATTTAAATTTGTGCCAAGTAATGATGGTACGGAACGTATTGCACTGCAGGGATATTCTTTCTTAGCAGCAGTTGGCCTAGTATTATTTTAAAATTACATCTTTCTACATTAAAATGTGAACACACCCTTTCGCAATTGTACAGATCCTAACAATAGGGTTGAGGCATTGTTAAAGTATAATGGCATCGAAAAATGACCGCTGCACATTTTGTTATTGCGTATAGTAACAATAGTATACACTTTAAAATTCTTACAAGATACAAGATCACTTTACAGCGAAGTGTGAATACATTTTATGATTTAAACACCTTTTGTAGTTTTCTTAGCGGTTCTCTCTTTTTTTCATTTAGGGCTAGCCCGTTGCCAAGCGTATTATAAATCATGTTTATTAGTAGTGTACAAGCTCTCACCATCAAATATGTAATGAGATTAAGAAATTCGGTGAAAATACTTAATAAATGTTTCTTTCCTTTAATTAAAAGGTAAAATAATGCATAACGCTTCAGTCAAAAAAAACGATCATCATTTAAACGAAATGTCATAAAACCAATAAATTAAGAAAACTACCAAAAAATATTAAATTCAATTCAAACAATTTATTTGGAAAACTTTTCAAGCATTAACAAAATATAAAAATACCAAATATTGGTTAAGAATTCGATTCGGTTGTAACAAATGATTGAAACTACCTCAATGAATAACTTGCAAAGTTTTGACATGACCACCATGGGAACCATGTGAGTGTCCACCAGATGATGCACCACCTTCATGAACTACTCGCACGGTTTGTACTTGGCCACCGGCAGCATGTCCTCCAGCTGATCCACCACCTTCATGTAAAACTCTCAAAGTTCTAACTTCACCACCAGAATGACTATGGCTTCCGGATGCAGCACCACCTTCATGAACAACTTGAATAGTTTTTACTTCACCTTCTGAGTGGCCGCCAGCAGAATATCCTCCAGATGAATGTCCATTATCGTGAACAACTTGAATAACTTTTTCGCCACCAGAATGTCCTCCAGCACTGTAACCTCCAGCTGATGATCCGCCTTCATGGATTACTCTTAAAGTTTGAACATCTCCGCCATGGGACTGTTCACCACCTTCATGAACAACTTGAATAACTTTTTCTGATCCACCATGTCCAGCAGAATGTCCTCCAGATGAATGACCACCTTCTTGGATAATTTGTAAAATTTGTTCTGATTCACCATGTCCAGCAGAATGTCCTCCAGATGAATGACCGCCTTCTTGAAGGATTTGGAAAATTTGTTCAGATCCACCATGCCCACCTGAGTGTCCTCCAGATGAGTGACCGCTATCATGAACAACTTGAATAACTTTTTCTGATCCACCATGTCCAGCAGAATGTCCTCCAGATGAATGGCCACCTTCTTGAATAATTTGTAAAATTTGTTCTGATTCACCATGTCCAGCAGAATGTCCGCCAGATGAATGCCCGCCTTCTTGAAGAATTTGGAAAATTTGTTCAGATCCAACATGCCCACCTGAGTGTCCTCCAGATGAGTGACCGTTTTCATGAACAACTTTAATTACTTGTTCTGATCCGCCATGTCCAGCAGAATGTCCTCCAGATGAATGACCGCCTTCTTGGAGAATTTGGATAATTTGTTCTGAACCACCGTGTCCAGCTGAATGTCCTCCAGATGAGTGTGCGCCTTCATGAACAACTTGAATAACTTTCTCTGATCCACCATGTCCACCAGAATGTCCTCCAGATGAGTGACCGCCTTCTTGAAGAATTTGGAAAATTTGTTCTGAACCACCGTGTCCAGCTGAATGTCCTCCAGATGAGTGACCGCCTTCATGAACAACTTGAATAACTTTCTCTGATCCACCATGTCCACCAGAATGTCCTCCAGATGAATGACCGCCTTCTTGAAGAATTTGGATAACTTGTTCTGATCCTCCATGATGTCCTCCACCATTACCTCCAAGAGCCGCTAAAAATCCGGCCGAAGCTGAAGCAACCAAAGCAAATACACAAATAAATACCTAAAAAAAAGAAATAATTTTAAGGAATCTTATATAATTTAATCCATTTTGTTTGTTTTGCTGCACATACTTTCATTTTGAAACTATTCCACTAAAATCTTGAGCTGAAGATGAACTGATAACAATTTCTAATCTCAATCTTGCTTTTATACTTTAAAATCTGTTCGAGTCAAAAGTTCGCGATAACATTTTAAAAAAGATTGTATTTTAGTTTTCCTTTTTTTTTTTGATGGAAAAGCGAAAGCTATCGATCTTCTTTTTTTTTTTGGTTATGCAAAAATCAAATTCATTAAAATCCAATAATATGGTAAGTTCGAAAAAACAATATCAATTTGGCAGTGAACTAGTTTAGTTCTTCGAATACCCAACATTTTTGCAATACTTGACGAACATTAAACTAGCAAAAAACAACTTACAAAAAAAAATGCTCTGAAAACATTTTTCTCACATAATAAGTGCTAAATTTCTACAAAACAAATAAAATATGTATTTTTGAAAATTTTGACTTCTCATATATTTTCCTATTTACATAATGAATTTCATTAGGCACAAAAAATATTCAAATTATGTATTTGATTGCAAACTTATAAATCTTTTAAAAAAGTTACAAAGTTGAACTAATAATTACAATAAATTATAATAAAAAATCAAAGCAAAAGTTGTATCTATTATTATAAAAGATTTCTGGAGGAACAATACATAAAAGATGTTTTAATATAGATTTCCTTAATTTTCAATAATTTATACATTTCAGAGTTTGTCTAACATGACCATTAAATTACTTCGAAGAGAAAAGAAAGAAAAGAAAATTTCGTTGTTTTCATTATTTTATTCATATTTGCTAATTTCAAACAAAAAAAATTAGAAATTGTGGATATGAATACTGGATAGTATTCTGCTTATACCAACAAAGTTTATTCTAGGTTCCAGCAATGATAACATTAACAAACCAGCCATAATTTATAGAAACTGCGTGATAACAGAAAAAAAAATTATTTTTACACTACTAATATTGTATTTGGAAGCAAGGAAAGGAAATGGGAAACATTGTAGAATCACTTGTAATCTCAAATGGCATTACGGTAAGGCTAAATGGAATGATATTGGATAGACGTTAGAGCCGATGTGGGCGACAATTTCGGAGAAAGATATTAAAATGCAAAAAGTATATAAAACACAAAAACGATTTATTTTACTACATACTATAGGGTTATTCAACCAGCGTGATATAACTTTAAAATGGAATAAAAAAAAATCCAATGAATTTTCCTTTTATTTTAAAGATCATTCGATGCTATTAGTGCCGGAATATAAGTTTATGTAAATGTGCACCACGACTGCGTTTGACATAATACTTTCTTTGAACCTAATTTTCAGTCACTTTTTCCTGGTCCCATAACACGAGCTATGTTGTTTTTTAATTGTTAAAATTTTAAAAATTTTCCAAAGCTTAACTAACAGTTTATATTATGATAGACTACATCTAAATAATTCTAATTTAATAATAATAAATTGTCTATGTTTTAATCTAGGAAGGAAATTGGGGCGAGCCAACAAAATACAGTGTATTAAATATTATACAAAGTCTGTACCAGAATTAACTGGGGTATTTTCAAATTATATATCTATGTAACTGTAACTTTCCATACAAAAAATTCGTAAATTTACAAATTGCTATTCTGAATTTGCACATCTTTCGCCCTCGTAAAATGAATTCGCCGTCTACTATGAAATGTCAAAAATGAATTTAAAAAGATTGAAAATTTGTGTTTTTTTATTAAATTTTTACTTTTATTTATTTATATAAATTATTAATATTAGATTTTAAAAAGAAAAACAGGCGAAAAATATCACGGACCAGTTGGAAAATATATTTAAGACAATACCAATGTCAGCTGTAATGAATTCCTCTGTAATAGTCGTTGTTATAATTACGCACGTAATTTTTTGGGGAAAACAAAATGATTTTGAAAATCTGATTTTTATTTCATTGCACTAAAACTACTCTTTTTCCGAAGAATGTATCACAGCCAAAGATTTTAAAAATAACTTATAACTCGCTTTCTTGTGTGTTTGTTTGTCCAGTACAAATCTTGGAATCGATTTTTAACTAACTTGTCAAGTTTATATAATTCAACAGAAAATTTAAAATCGTGGTATATAAAAAGTTCTTTTTATCTTGTAATTATTATCTGCTTCAAACATATTCTAATTAATTGTCATTTCAAATTTCCTTTTGTTAACACAAAATTTAGAATTTTATGTCACTTTTTAAAGAGTTCTGATATTTCAAACCTAATCGTAAAGATTCAGACGATTTGTCAGGAACTTATAGAAACGTTACATATACCTACATACTATACTATATAATTTCAGAATAAATAAAAAACAATCGTTTATAAAGGGGCGCCAAGCAAAAACCCTTTTTGTCCATAAGATGAAGGGCTTCCGCTCCAAACATTTAATTTATGAACGAATTTTTAAATAAAAATTTTCAGAAAATTCTGTTACGCGTCACTGGTATTCATAATTTTCAAAAGATGGAAATCTTTGCCAAAATTTCAAACTATAGTCAATTATAGAACCAGATTCCCAGATCCAGTTTACTTGTGTTACCATTTATAGAAAATGCACAACAATGCCATGCGCTTGAGAGATATATGATATCTAAAATTAAATTAACATATTGTTAAATTAAATAAAAAATATGCAAAATCAATAATTTAATATTCATTTTGTTATTCTGCATGAAAAGGCAAATTTCAAACTTTCAATCTCGAAGATGAAGCTTTTATTGTTTGAATTTAATTAATTTTTTTAAATTAATCCTAGCAGGTAGGCAGAGATCAATTTTGGGTTCAGAAAAATGATATCATATACAAAAACCGTTTGCAGGAAAGGACCCCTTAAAACATCAATAACGAATCAATATAGATATTGTATTTGAACGAAGTAAATTCAGATTCTTACTTTCTCAAGTCGTGTTATTCCAATTCGGTCTTGATATGTATGTCATCAGACAAACATAGAGATGATGGAGACGACACCATCGTCAGAATATTGCCATAAAGATATATAAACTAAAAATTTAGATTATGATTTTGTTGATGTTGTTTAATTAATTCGTTTGGAGAAAATCAACTGAGCCTAATTTTTCTATATAAATTCGTGCTACTTCCTTCCATTTCACTTTAACTCTGAGGTAATGTGAAGCTTAATAATATATTATTTTCAAATTTTTTATCTAAATCTGTCAAATTGTTTTTAATCGAATGAATATTAAAATTGTAACCCACGCGGTACCTATTCAACGCGGCATCTATATAACACGATCCATAATTTGCTGTATATATTAGGTGGTATTGGCAGAACCGAGTTTATATAAGGGAAAATACGGAAGTACATATAACGCTTCTATAACTCTTGCCATTTGTGGAACTTAAACTCCGCGTTATACGGAGGTTATCAGTATATGGTGAGATAATTTACAGTTAAATCTTATTAATGGTGTCGAGCGCATGCTAACACGACTAAAAATGTCGTCGATGTCCTAAAAATGAGTTAAAGCAAATGAAATTTTTTCACTCGTTTATATGTAAGATCCTCATCCTTTTTTAAATTGAGAATTCAAATATTCAATTTGTCATTAGTTGTTTTGTTTTAATAAGCAAACCAATTGTCATTTAAATTTAATCTATAAAGATTTTCAAACAACCGTGGCAGGATTTCTTCATAATAATTGTTAAATTAGTGTATAGTTATAGAATCTTCAAATATTCGAGGCAAAATCTTGCTAGGAAAAATTAATCTATAAAGGGTATTTCTGTAAAAAAAAGATGTTTCTTCAAACGCCTCAACTTAGAACCATTAACAGAAATGATATAAAAACATTTTAAAAATTTATTTCTTAATCACAAAATATTTATTTTTAATAAAAGGTACATTGGACAACAAATTTTTAACAATACTATTTTCCTTGATTCAGTTATTGCCACCCACCATTACTTTGCCATCCGCTACTGCCTTGCCATCCACCATTCTTTTGCCAACCGCTTTCCTTAGGAATAATTTTCACAGTTTTAACTTCATGGTGAACTTCTGGGGGTGATTCATGGATTACTTTCAAAGTTTTAAATTCATGGTGAACTTGTGGAGGAGATTCATGGACCACCTTTAAAGTTTTAAATTCATGGTGAACTTCTGGCGGAGATTCATGGATTACTTTCAAAGTTTTAAATTCATGGTGAACTTCTGGGGGAGATTCATGGATTACTTTGACAGTTTTATATTTATGATGAACTTCTGGTGGAGATTCATGGATTACTTTCAAAGTTTTAAATTCATGGTCAACTTTTGGAGGAGATTCATGGATTACTTTCAATGTTTTAAATTCATGATGAACTTCTGGCGGAGGAGCTTCATGGAGTACTTTTAATGTTTTAAAAGTATGGTGAACTTGTGGGGGAGGAGCTTCATGAAGCACTTTTAATATTTTAACTTCATGGTGAACCTCTGGAGGAGGAGCTTCATGTACTACTTTCAATATTTTATGTTCCTCGTGAGCATGCTCATGGCCGTGATGATCATCATGGATAACTTGAAAAGTTTTAACATCATGATCTTCATATCCGCCGTTGTATTCTCCAGCATCTTCCTTAACAACTTGGATTGTTGTATCAGATGGTCCATCATAGTTATAACCACCTGAATGACCTTCTTGATTTATTACAACATCTCCTCCACTACCGCTGCTATAATCGTGAGAGGATCCACCATCTAGAAATCCTGCGAAGGCAGTAGTTGACACAGCCAAAAGGCATATAAAGATCTTTGGAAACAGATAAGAAAATTACTAATAGAATTTCTAGAAAAACTTCTTTTTATTAAAAACTTACTCTCATGGTAAAGGCGACTTTGTTTAGAGTTGTTTAACTGGTAAACGGAGGTAAACTGATATTATCATAATCCGCGACATTCTCTTTTATACTAAAAATTGCATTTGAAATTTTATCAAATCAAAAAAAATATTTTCTAATTTTTTATTTTTGCAAAATTTGGGAAAAACTCTTTCCGGTTTTTTTTGGGATTATGCAAAAATTATTTGTTCCTCACTTCAACGAATAGCTTATTCAGATGGTAGACTATGTCGACCATAAAATTTACAAAAAAATACGTTCAGTTTAACGAATCGAAGACTTTGATTAAAAGTGTTAATTGCTTGTAAAGGGCGCTTTACACTTTATGAATTGCTCATATGAGAACTATTATGAGTATCTCATAAGAAAAGAACAAAAGTACAAAAAATAGTAAAACACGTTGCAATAAGTGCAAAATAGCGCGGGCAGTTTTGAAAGGCAAAATGTATCAGGGAGAGAGAGAATGAAATTTTTTAAAAAAGCACATGACATGACGTCATTCACTCTTATGAAATTTTAATCACTTTTACCGTTTTTCTGATATGTGCGCATTGTTATATAAATTTCAGCATGCATTTGTTGGTATACAATTTGAAATTATAAAATTAAAAAATTTTTATTCTTTCACCCATACATACAATAGCATAAGTAGCTCTATCTATATCAGGACTGGGTAGAAAATTGTTTGAAAGTTAACAGTCGGAATCGAGAAAACGTCGTCGCACCAGAGATAGGAACTTGGGATACTTTTTAATTACTCATACTTCATACTAAACCATAAAACCCTCTACACACCATACGATTTAGTTGCACATCCGACCGACCGACCATATTTGGTATTGCATCTACACGTCAATGCCTTCTAGATATCTCATCAGGTCAGCATGTAGACAATGTTGACGTCTTAACTTCAAGAGTTTGGAAAAGAGAAATAATTATTAAGCACGAAGATAAAAAGAGAGAAACAAGCTTCTAATGCAAATTACATTAGTAACGTGTTTCTTTATTTTAACCTTCGTGCTTCACAATTATTTTTCTTTTTCACACACTTGAAGTTAAGATGCCATTGCCATCTAGGTGCTGGCCTGATGAGATATCTAGAAGGCATTGATCGGGTCGACAAAGCATATACACCATACGATTTGGTCGGTCAGTCGTTCGGCTGTACCACCAAATCGTATGGTATGTAGAGGGTTTAAGAATTGTCGAGTTTCAAAAATATCACAACTCATGTGAGAAATTATACAGTGTAAAGTGCTCTTTAACGTTGTTGAAACGCTCTAAGATAAAATGGCAGACTATGCTGAAAAAAAACACTGACAGCTGTTACAATATTAATAAACATGACTACAATTCCTATCAGAATTTCTATCCATCAATTGAATAATCCTTATTTAAATCAAATAAAATTGTATCATGGTTTTTGTTTATAAAAATTAAGAAAGAAATTTTGAGAAAATGAAAGGTGGCAAAACGACCTGAAATTAAAGCCGTAAAAAGGTGTCATTCAAAAAATACCTTGAAGATGGGAGAGAGGTGATGATTTTATTAATTTTGTATGGGATTGATCATTTTTCGCTTTTTCTTTTTTGATTCAAGCTTTGAAAGCCTTTAAATTTTAAACAAGATTAATTATTAAATTCTTCCAGTACGTTATTCTATACTGAGCACATACATAGAAACCAAAAAATTTGTATTTTTAAGGCGACAAATACCATAATTTTAAAAATTCGTTGAACACTTTTCGAACCAAATTTCCATACAAAGTTCAAAATACTTGAAAATTTCGAAATCTTAACTTTGTATAGAAATTTGGTTTAAAGAATTTTAAATGAATTATTAAAATTATTTTTAGCTGAATAATTTAAATTCATAATAGAAGAAAATATCAATGGAAAATAACAATTAATAATTTTTTAAATTAAAAAGGAAAAAATTATAAATCTCATACAAAATTGACGAAAATGTGCCTCTCACAAACACATGAGCATGACTTACTCATTCCTTAATTCCCAAGCAGGATATGTTTTTTGAATTAGACTACGCAAAACACTACGGATCCACGATGGACTATTTTTAATACAATCTGAAAACCTGAATCCATCGTTGATTTGTCATTATGTTTCCCGCATTAGGGTTTTCTCCGTCAGAAAGTCATTCATTCTATGGCTTCTGAATATTTTCTATAAAAATCATAACTTTGTTTCCTCTTTTCAAAATTTCTCCTAATTTGCAGGTAACCTGCAGACCCTGATAGTCTAATCTTTAAATTTTATTCAGGGTTTTTTATTCGTGGTATTAGTTTTTAAAGTACATCAAAAAAACGATATGAAGGGGGTTATTTCCTCCTAGGATTATTTCTTTCTCCACTATTCTTGGACCGATTTTACTGAAATTTAACATAGTATCGTCTATTTGTGTAGTTAACTTTCACAATTAATTTAAACAAAATTTTTCCAATTAAATCCCAGAAACCATAAACAAAAAAACGACAAAACTTTCTGGTCACTCTGGTTTTTCCTTTATAACTTTCTTCCCCCTAGATGGATTTTGCTGAAATGCAATACCAACCCAAGTTAAGTAATAAGCACATTGTAAATTTCATCAAAATCGGATAACGTGTTTTTGAGTTATCTTGTATACGGGCGGGCGGATGGACGGATGGACATGCATAAATCGATAGAACTTTTGATTCCCTACATAAACATACCCTTAAAACCTTTCTACGACAATTATTATTGATGTTTTACAAATGGAATGACAACACTAATATACCCTCTGGTAGTTTACCTACGATAGGGCATAAAAATGGACTTAATCGCATTGCCTTCTGAACGGCTCAAAAAAACAAACTGTACAAATTTTCTTGCTTTTCACGATATTTTTCATGGTATATTTCTAGTTGTGGGAACAATTTTTATATGCACAAAAATGATTTTCCAATAATACTAATTTTCTGGATACAATCAAATCGTTGTTCGAAATCCATGATTGATGCAAAAATATTCTTATTACAATCCTAAGGTTTCTAACGTGTCTAAATGATTAAATTTGTGTTCAGCTAAATTTCTAGAGAAAAGGCTAAGTTTCATTTGAAGATATTTTAACATTTGTATCGAATTATGAGCAAATAAATTGTTCCCCTGTTAAACTATACATTGAATTCATTAAAATGAGTCAATACATCCAACGAAAATGCAAAATCAGAAATCTAACAATTCAGTAAGTCCATAAGAAAAAGCGCCTCAGCTACGAACAAATAATTTATTCATAATTTTGAAAATATGGAAATCATTGAACATGTATTTCGAACTATACTCAACTATAGATCCAGATTCCCAGATCCAGTTTACTTGTGTTACCATTTGTAGAAAGTGCACAACAATGTCATGAGCTTGAGAGCCTATGAAATTAAATGAACATATTATTAAATTTAAAGCCAACCGAGCCTACAAACCAAACCTACTAATAATATAAATTCGTGCCACTTCTACATATTCTACTTTACTTCTAAGGCATTTGAGGCTTAATAATATATTAGCTCTGTTTTTTTGGGAAATTTTATCTCCTAGTTTTCATCTAAAGCTGCCAAATTGTTTTTAATCGAATATTAATACTTGTAACCCACACAGTAACGCAGTACCTATTCAACACGGATTTTCAAATGGCCGAGTCAAAATCTTGCTTGGAAAGATTAACCAATTTTAAAGGTTATTTCTGTAAAAAAAACAATTTCTCTTCGGCACCTGAACTTTTAGAAGCATCAACAGAAATCACATAAAAACCATTTAAAAACATTTTTTTTAAAACACAAAATATTTATTTTTAATAAAAGGTACATTGGACAACAAATTTTTAACAATATTATTTTCTTTGATTCAGTTACTGCCACCCACCATTACTTTGCCATCCACCACTGCTTTGCCATCCGCCGTTATTTTGCCAGCCGTTTTCTTCACGAATAACTTTCAAAGTTTTAACTTCATGATGAACTGGTGGGGCATGCTCATGGACTACCTTTAAAGTTTTAACTTCTTTATGAACTGGTGGTGTATGTTCATGGACTACCTTTAAAGTTTTAACTTCTTTATGGACTGGTGGGGTATGTTCGTGGACTACCTTTAAAGTTTTAACTTCTTTATGAACTGGTGGGGTATGTTCATGGACTACCTTCACAATATTAACTTCTTTATGAACTGGTGGGGTATGTTCATGAACTACCTTCAAAGTTTTAACTTTATGGTGAACTTCTGGGGTATGCTCATGGACTAACTTTAAAGTTTTAACTGTTTGGTGAACTTGTGGAGGAGTTTCATGGATTACTTTCAAAGTTTTAACTTCATGGTGAACTTCTGGAGGAGTTTCATGGATTACTTTCAAAGTTTTATACTCATGGTGAACTTCTGGCGGAGATTCATGGACCACTTTTAATGTTTTAACTTCATGGTGAACTTCTGGAGGAGCTTCATGTACTACTTTCACTATTTTATGTTCCTCGTGAGCATGATCATGGCCGTGATGATCATCATGGATAACTTGAAAAGTTTTAACATCATGATCTTCATATCCGCCGTTGTATTCTCCACCATCTTCCTTAACAACTTGGATTGTTGTATCAGATGGTCCATCATAGTTATAACCACCTGAATGACCTTCTTGATTTATTACAACATCTCCTCCACTACCGCTGCTATAATCGTAGGAGGATCCACCATCTAGAATTCCTGCGAAGGCAGTAGTTGCCACAGCAAAAAGGCATATAAAGATCTTTGGAAATAGATAAGAATATTATTAATAGAATTTCTAGAAAAACTTCTTTTTATTAATAACTTACTTTCATGGTAAAGGCGTATTTGTTTAGAGTTGTTAAACTGCTAAACGGAGGTAAACTGATATTATCATAAACCACGATATTCTCTTTTATACTAAAAATTGCATTTGGACTTTTAACAAATCGAAATAAATATTTACTAATTTTTTATTGTTCCAAAAGGGAAAGTCTATCTCCGTTGTTTTTAAGCTTGTGCAAAAATTAATTTTTCTGATCAAAAATGAAAATATGTAAATCAAATCTACGTCATGAATCATGACGCAGATTTGATAATATTGTATACGAGAGATTGCTAATTTGCATGAAACTTGGAAAATATCGATAAGAAGCAATATCGGAATACACCTGATAGATGGATTTGAATAAATAGATGGAATGTGAATGCTTTTAAACAACAAAACTAGATCTTTGCTAATCTATGGCTACGTTTACACCGAAACTTAAAAAGAGACTTAAGTGCTTAGGTCGACCTAAATATGACGGTGTAAACACGCCCAAAGTAACTTAGGTTAGGTTACTTAAATTGCAGACTTACCTTAAATTTAAATCGACTTAAGAACTTTTGACAGATAACAGCTGATTTCTGGATATCCAAGTTCTATAAATGTTCACATATGATGTTGTTTTAGACTTAGGTCTAGTACGGTGTAAACACGTCTGACTCAAACCTAACTTTTAGTTAGGTGACCTAAAAAATTGTCGGTGTAAATGTAGCCTATTAGCCACAGACCAATACATACATTATCACAGTAATAGATTATGTTGTGATGACCATGAAGGGAATCAAGCGAAAACGCCATTTACAAACATGAACACGCACTGAAAAAATTATTGTTTTTCAGAATATCTATAAGGGCTAAATAATTATCTCGATTGAATATATTTCTCTGATATAGCAAAAATATATTTCTGACAACTTTAAATTATCAATTGGAAATATAATATTGCTTTCCCAAAAATATGATTTACGTAATTATAATACACAAACTTTGTTTTTCGATTTGGCTAGAGTAGCTTTGTATCTTCCATTGCAGGCATATTGCTTTTCTTGGAGATATATTAAATTTTTAAATGTTTAACAAGGATATAGACTAATTTTTTGTGGATTAATATTCACCACAATTAATATTGTAAAGGGAGATTCATTTAGAGGTACTTTTTTGTCTATGAATTTTTTGACAGATGACGTGAGTCGTGTTAACCTGTTATGGTATTTTTGTTCAGTATTGTTTGACATTTCATCATGTGAAGACTTAGCCAGGCACAGCGTCTACAAATTATTCAGCTGTATTACGAAAATCAGCGTTCTAAAAGAAATGTGTTTCGTGCACCTAGAGCAACTTATGAGAACAATTCGGTGAACAGTTTATTTCGCGCTTAGGACCGGTGTTATTGGCCGCCTAGATCATGTGATATCACACCTCTAGACTTTTTTCTTTGGGGATATGTAAAGTCCAAAGTCTACATGGATAAGCGGGGAATGATTGAGGAATTGGAAGCTAACATTATTCGCATTATTCGAATTGTTCGGACGAGTCATCGAAAATTCAGAACTTCAGAATAGACCATGTTAAACGCAGTTACGGCCAACATTTGAAAGAAATAATCTTTAAAAAATAAATGTCAAGAATGGTTCCTCTGTTTGATAATAAAGAAAACCCGATAAAACTGAATTTTTGTATTTTTTTTTACTTTTGAAAAAAGTACCTCTAACTAAATCAATGCAGTACGGCTGGATGCAATTCTGGCTAAACGCTTAGTGAAATTCTAAATTGGTTGTTGTTCACGTTAAAAAATGATTTGTGTAAAGAATAAACTGGCAGGTATATTTGAAAATCGTTTCTAGATAATCTAATTTTATTGAAATTTTCAAAAAATTAGTTTAATAAAACTTTTCCATTTTTCTGCAAAAATTTATTTAATTTTATTTTTAATTTTTATTAACTCCCGATACTTATTTCATCTACCACAAATCTATTTTACAACGCTTTTATTAAGTCGCTTTCTTGTTTGTTTGTTTGTCCAGTACAAATCTTGCAGTCTCGACGACTAGCTAGACATTTGAAACTTGTTGTAGCTCAGAACACGATGACAATGCATTATTTATACTTTCAGCTATCTTTAAGCAAAATTGAATTCATTTTCAGTAAATTTTAGATTAAATGGAAAGGTTGTTCGGAAAAAAGAATTTTAAAAAAGTATTTATAAAATTATCAAGTTTTTATGATTGAACAGAAAATTTAAAAAAGTGGTAATATATAAAAAAGTTTTTTTTTATTTTGTCTTGTTTAAAAGTTATTCAAAAAAACTAATTTGGTGTTTAGCTCAGATAACTACTATTCGCTTGATTGTAATGTTTTCGATCAAAGTAACAAAGGCCAAAAAAGTTTCTGTATAAAAATATTTAAAATTCTAATTTTTAGAATACAATTTATTATTTTAGGTAAGTTTTATCTATATCTTCTATCTAGTAAAATAAAAAAAGGCGATTTTAATATAATGGTATAACAGTTACAAATTTAAACTTTACGAAGCTGTATAAAAGAAATAAATATATAAATTCTAAAATACGAAATTTTGTTCAATTAAATTAAGTTTTTAAAACTGAAAACCAGACTGTAACCGAGTTTTTGATACCCTATGGCAGAAATGGGACAGAAAAACAGTTAAAATTAAGAATATTTCAATGTTTTTTTTGCATAACTTTGTTTCTTCTTTTCAAAATTTGCTCTAATTCGCCTAGACCTTAACAGCATGCATCTATTCTGCAAATTTTATTGAAATTGGTTTAAAGTATATTCAAAGAACTTTATCAGCGGGCCTATCCTTGAACCGATTTTACTGCAATTTAAAATAGTGTTGTCTATTTATGTTGTCAACCCATGGAAATTATTTAAATAAAATTACTCCACGAATTATTTATTATATAATTATTTATTTAGTTCATTAAAAGTATAATTAAATGAAAAGAAAACCAAATATTGGTTAATACTGACTATGACTGTGTTCTTTACTTTAATACATTTAATGCCTTCTTCGGAATGTCCAAGATGCGAACGGCCTTCATGAATCACTTTTATAAAACTAGCATTTTCTTTTTTGATGGATTACGTAACTACATCCAATATCACCCTCTTTTCAATCATCTTTATGGAGAATTGTAACAGTTTCTGTATGATCACCATTATTATGAGGTCCACTTCCACTTCCTTTATGAATAATTTTTAAAGTTTTTACTTCTCCACCTCCGGCATGTCCAGTAGATTCTTCTGCATGTTCTGATTCTTTATAGTTTCCAGATGTGTGAAATTTATGGATAACGTTTAAAGTATGATCAGCAATATATTCACCAGATCTACCATCTTGATGGATAACGCGTACTCTTTCAATTCGATCAGAAATGTGTCTATCAAATGGAATCTGTTCATGAACAACTTTTAAAGTTTTCACATGTCCATGAGTTTGATCAGAACGAATAATTGGTGATTTTGCATGACTCACTCTAATAATCTTTGTATTAGATAAATCACCATCATATCCGTAATGGTATCGCCCATGGTGTCCGATATTTTCAGTATAAAAGCCACCCGCAACTGCTGTAGCTGCTAACGCTATTAGGTACAAACAAATCTGCAATTGATTTTTTTATTTAAATATGGATTCTTTTCCAAATTTTTGTGAACTAATATTATACCTTCATATTTTTACAATTTCCCTTCAAATACACACCGAAGTTTAAGATAAACTAATGATAGGGCCTAACGTACAATGCCATTTTATACCAAAATTATTTCCAATTTTTAGATAAGTTTTATAATGACTAAAAGGGAAAGCTCTTATTTAAAATTATGCAAAGTAGTTATTGATTAAAGGGCCTAAAAGAAATTATACTCATAAAAATCGTTAATAAAAACGAAATAAGCCTAAATATCATGAAATATCAAAAAAGAAATTCGCTGCGTACACTAAGATGCATCTACATTTGTATTGACGTCAATACACCAATCTTCAGATAGATACTCGGAAATATTTCCTAGCAATCTTTCCACTTTGGTAAATAAATTTTCTAAATATTTTAGAAACAATTAAAGACTCATATATCGAATGAAATTTGTAGTGACCCAATTATTTAATTTGCAGACATCTGAGAAAGAAGTATTAGGTCGTATCTCATGAAATTCTAATCAAAGGCTGCGTTTACAGCGACAAATTTTTAGGTCACCTAACTTTTAGTTAGGTTTGGTCACAAGTGTTTAGACCGTACTAGACTTAAGTCTAAAACAACGCCATATGTGAGCATTTATGGAACTTGGACATCAAAAGATGAGATGCCATCTGTCAAAGCGTTCAGTGAAATTTAACATTTCGGAGATATTGTGTTCAAGTTAATGATGGAATTAATCAGCTGTCAAAAAGTTCTTAGGTTGATTTAAGGTAGAACTGAAATTTAAGTGACCTAATCTAAGTTACTTTGGACGTGTTTACACCGTCATATTTAGGTCGACCTAAGCACTTAGGTATCTTTTCAAGTTTCGGTGTAAACGTAACCAAAGAATTTAAAAGGACTCTAAATTTTTATTACTTTACTTAGGTCCTTACTATTTCAATGCAGGAAATCGACTTCAATTAGAGACAAATCTGTGAATTAGTAGACGTTTAATAGCCAACGATACAGTTTTTCAAGACTGTTCCGTAGATCATGATATCGCTTTGGCAGTATTATAATGTTACATTAATATTCAATATTCTTATTTATTAGTAATTTTGGGTTACAATTCTAATATATGTAACTATTTGCAAACAAAATGCGTGTTATTTGTTCGTCTTCTAAAATAGGAGAAGCTATGTGCTATATTTAGTTACTGTACTTTTTAATGTGACACTTTTAACTAAGTTATACAACAGGCAGCAAACTATAACTTTAATGGAAATTATGGTAAAAGGAGACAATACAGAAAACCTTTTCTGATAATTCCACCAAATTTATCACATCCATTAGTTTTTCTTAAATATCATATTTTGAATAAATGATGAAGTAATTATTTCTTGATCAGAGCTACCTAATTATTCAAGTTAGGAAACAGAAAAAATATAGAATTAGCCGAAGCATGGATTTGAATACAAACTTCTCGACTGCCGCAAACACCGCGGAGAAATAAAATCATATTATGTAATACATTTTTAAAACCATTTAATTGTGTTCATGCAAACATAAAGAACATTAATTTTTTTAAATTTAAACAATAACAAAAACCAAATATTGGCTTAACAGTGCTTAGAAGTCATTTACCAGGCACCATGTGATTCTTGTTGAGCTTCATGGATAACTCTTACAGTTTGTCCAGCAGAATGCTCCTGATGATTATCATGAACAACTCTTAAAGTTTGAATTTGGGGAGCGGGTTGAGCGTGTTGTTCTTCATGAACAACTCTTAAAGTTTGAACTTGAGGAGCTGGCTGGGCATGCTGTTCTTCGTGAACAACTCTTAAAGTTTGAACTTGAGGAGCTGGCTGGGCATGCTGTTCTTCATGAACAACTCTTAAAGTTTTGACTTCAGGAGCTGGTTGTTGATGTTGTTCTTCATGGACAACTCGTAATGTTTGAACTTGTGGCTGAGAGTGTTTTTCTTCATGAACAACTCTTAAAGTTTTGACTTCAGGAGCTGGTTGTTGGTGTTGTTCTTCATGGACAACTCGTAATGTTTGAACTTGTGGCTGAGAATGTTCTTCTTCATGAACAACTCTTAGAGTTTTGACTTCAGGAGCTGGTTGTTGGTGTTGTTCTTCATGGACAACTCGTAATGTTTGAATTTGTGGCTGAGAGTGTTCTTCTTCATGAACAACTCTTAAAGTTTTGATTTCAGGAGCTGGTTGTTGGTGTTGTTCTTCATGAACAACTCTTAAAGTTTTGACTTCAGGAGCTGGTTCTTGATGTTGTTCTTCATGGACAACTCGTAATGTTTGAACTTGTTGAGCTGGTTGGGCGTGTTGTTCTTCATGAACAACTCTTACAGTTTGTACACCACTGGAATGTCCACCACCTCCTTGAAGAATTTGAAGTGTAATATCGCCACCATCAGCATGACCACCACCACCAGCATGGCCGCCAATATGACCACCTAATATACCAGCAGAAACTGTGGCAACCAAAACCAAGAGGCAGACAAAAACCTAAAAAAAAGGACAATTTCAAATTTTAAATAAAATCTTGTTTTGCCAAAAATATTCTTACCTTCATGATTAGTCCTTTTTTTCTTATTGAATTGTTAGTCAGTAATGACAAAATTGAACTGATATCGATTTTTGGATATCAAACCCTTTTTATACTAAACTCTAAAATGCGTAACTGATTATATGAATATTATTTTTTATTACGAAAAACCCTTTAAACTAATAATTTCCCAAGCTAAAAACAAATATGAATTTAATATATTCAAAAAACAAAAATATTTTTCATTCAACAAATATAAAATTCATGAATATTCAGTAAATATTTAGCCATTACCAAAAAGTATCCTATAATAGGCATCAAAGAGATGAGATAGACCTACATTAAAATCATAAATTTAGTTAAAAAAAAAAAAAAACACGCACATATTTATATTAATTCGATTGAAACGATAATTTTAAACTAGTTTATTTTGAAATTGTGATGAAATTAATTCAAATTGAAAAATATTAATCACTTTTGAACCTACAAACTATTTCAAAAAGACAAAAAATACAATCAAAATCTTTATAAAAAGAGTGGAAATTATTGACAAATTTCAATCCATATTGATCAGTTTAAAATTTTCCTTGAATTTCGTGCAAAAAAATATTCATCCCAAGTTCATATAAAAATGTCTATAGGCACTTTCTCTATTAAATTTTCAATAAATACAGGCCCATATGCTTAAAAACCTAATTAAAAAAAAAAATGTTTTTAACGAATTAATTAAAAATTCAAATTTTATTTTGTTTTTAAATTTTCTTTTCTTACTTAGCGAAAAGACAAGAAAACAATTTCAAATTAACATTTTCATGCACTATGGTGGGCATTACCAGTTATGATTACCCGTCCGTATACAAAATAACTTAAAATCGCCTCATCCAATTTTGATGAAATTTTTTCAGTTTGTTCTTCCTTAACTGGAACGAAGGGTAGCAAACTTACAAAACAAAAACCATAGTGACCAGAACGTTATTCGGATTTGATTGCAAAATTTTTTCAATTATTTACATTGTTTGTTAAATTTCAGTAAAATCGGTCTAGTGATCATGGAGAAAGGAATAGTTGTATGAAAAAATAGGCCTGTTCATAAAGTTTTCGATTTACTTTAAAAACTAATACGCCAATTTGAATAAAATTTGCAAAATATATTTATCCTATGAGACTCCCAGCCTATGCCAAAGAATCTAAAGAAGTCAAAACAAAGTTATGGAGAAAAAAACTTGAAGTATTAGTAGTTCTGGTTCTTTTTTCTCAGAGTTAATTCTATAGATTTGTTAACTACGACTCCTATTTCTACCATAGGACACTAAAAATCGGTTATATGCCGATTTTTACTTACTATATGTTTTTTTTTAAATAATAATAAAACCAATATTTATTAACTAATATTATTAGTAAAAGATTTTCCGAATTAAAAAAAGCTCGAAAATATTTTACACCAACAAAAAAATAATATTAAATGAAACAAACAATTTTTTTTCTTAAATTAAAAAATAAGTTTTAAAAACTTTGAATGAAAGGTTTTTAAAAAAAAAAAAATTTGTATAATTTTATTAAACTTTTTCAGTGAATTAAAGAAAAAACTTCATTAAAACGTTAATTTTATGATTGATTTTCATTTAATTTAATCCATTGGAGATTGATTTATTAGGCTTTTCTTTTGAAAATTGTTATATGATTTTCTGGAATCAAATTATTTTCTACTTACTCTATACTCAGCTAGAATATTTTTCGTATTTCGATTTTTTCATATACGTTATAAGAAAATGCTAAGGATCAAGTATCATCACGATATTATGTTAAATAAAGTATATTCAAATATTCATATATTTTGCCTTGGTATTGTGCTCGAACCATCCTTGTTCAAATCTATTGGCAATTGGTGCAAGGAAGCTTCTATAGAGTGAAACATTTATGGATAATTTCTAAGAATTATTTCATTTATCTACCATAATTATCCGGAAAAGAAATTTGGTTGTATATGTACTCAAAGAAAAATTTTATTTGTTAGTCTATAATACGTATTAAAGTACTAAACTGTAAGTTTGCTAATCATAAGTGGTGGGTTCAAAAAGTAATTAAGGTATTGATAACAATAAAATAAAGGCATGAATCGAATCCAATCAATATTTAATCTTAACATATCTAAATCGAATATTGAAAACTGACAAATAGAAGTGTCAAGTTTAGTCACTAGTTAAAAATTGAGAAAGTTCGGCTAAGGATTTTGGATGCATCCATCACAATCCTTACCATGTATGACTCTGGAAAATTTATTTGATGGTCTAAATTTGAGTTCAAAAGAACCTATAAAAATTACATGTCTTGGTTTTTCGCCCAGAAAACAAAAAACTTCTATAGTGACGGGATAACGGCCCAACCAGGAAAATATAGAAGATCATCGATCAAAATGGATAGCATATTGTTTAACAAAATTTTTGTTTTTAATAAAAAATTCATCTTTTTTGATCCTTTTACCCAATGTGTGGAATTTTAATTTAAAATTTGAGAAAAATTTTCAATTTCTAATTTTTCGGAAACTACCACCAAACTTTAGTAGCGATAACTAGTCGATTTGCGACTCTTACTTTTCTTCAGTTTTGTTTTATTGTTTTGGGTTTCTTTTATCAATCCAGGTGAATAAGGAACACTATGCCCTTATCTTCCATTGAATAACTTAGCTTTATAGTTTTTTGTGTTTTATGTTTTAGGTATATTTCTTGATGGCATATTGTCTTATAGCATTTCTTCTTATTGTCTGGTCGAGATTATAAGTCTGGTATCTTGATAAAGGCTATAAAGAAAGTCGCACCATGGACACATTATAATTTATCATAATTTATTGTTTAACAAGATTCCCGTTAAATATTCAGTCGTCTTATGGTAAGATTTTCAAATCAGATGCGTACGCACATCTTGAAAACGAAAATATTTTTTAGTCTCGTATTTTACATATTAAAATAGTTTTTGATTAGCTTTTAGTTTCAATTTTGACTATTTTAATATTATTCAAATTAATACAGAGATTACAATCACTTTTACTTTTATCCATTTTTAGTATGTTATTGATCTTAATTTTGTTTAAATAAATTTCATTTCGAGCGACAATAAACTGACATTTTATCATTTGATTATGTATTAAGTGATAAAATTGGAGATAAAGTCTTGAAAATAACTAATTAAAATTATATAATATCATTATGTAAAAAAAATGTTACTATCCTATGGTTGTATACCAATAGGGTGTATTCGTTTTCATCTGTAACTCATAGAAATCATCATCGAGTTATCAACCGTCCGTCCGACCGAATGATTTATAAAATAACTCGAAAACCACTTGGTTGATTTTAATGAAATTCAAAATATAAATTGATCATTCTTTAACTTGATTTGGTGTTGCATTTAAGTAAAATAAGTAAATAGGAGACAAACTTATAATAAACCAGCATGACCATAAAGTTTTTTTTAGATTGAATTAAAAAAGTTATGCAAAAATTTAGTTTAATTTTTTAACATATTTTTAATAAGTATGATTGTAATGCATTGTATTGGAGGGGCCTTAGCACGTAGGCCTTACTGGCCCATTGTATCTCCTCCTAAAAAGGTCGATTGAGAGGTTAGGTCTCTTCCCCAAACCGGTTAGTCCTTCTAATGAGGGGCAGTTAGGTCCAACCCTTCCTTACTCAGGGTGCAGAAAAAGCCGGCTATTCACACAAAAAATATTCTGCTGACTTATTTTCCTCCAGACAGGCTCCGCATATCGGACTCTCGGCCGCCCCTATTTTCCACATGTGTTCGTTTAAGGAGCAATGTCCCGTTTCAAAGACCACAAGGATTTTATGCTCGAGTCCCATTAAGTATGATAAGATATGTTAAATTTCATTAAAATCGACCCAAAGATAGTGAAGAAATAAAAATAGTTATTATTAATAGTTATTTCTCTGACCATAAAGTTTTGTTGTTATTTTTTTGTTCAGATCTTTAGATTTTCTTCCAAACCCGTGTTACCTCTAAATTCCAGCTAAAATTAAAATGGGAAAACAATATTATCCATAAATATGATAAAAATATTTTTAGTTTGGCTCGTTGTTCGAGATTAATCCATTGGATTTGTTAACTACTGCCAGTCACATTTGTACCCAAATTTATTTTAAAAAAACTATCTATATGCCGATTTTAAATCACCTTGTCTTAAATGTGATTTGGTAATTAAATATCTGAAATCTAAATCTAAATGATTTTTGCAAAGGTATTTTTCGAAACATTTTAAAAATGAACCAACTTTAATTATTTTTATTGTTTTTTTTTTTTATTTTAATTTTACATAATTTTTTATTTTTTATATAATAAATATTTACATTATAATTATTATAATAATAAACTGTACAAAAAAGAAAACGTAGTCATATCATGTTTTGATATTAAAGCCATTTTACATTTACACTACATTTGAATAACATTTAAGATACACGGACTTGGCTAGGAGTTGTTCCACAAAACAGAATACAAGGAAATGTGTTCTTTTAGCTTTGAATTGAAAACATAGTGCATCATCTCTAATACATTGGACAGATAATATAGTTTTTATTATAATAATATGGACCTCTAGTTAAAAGTTCATTTAATATAATTTTATTTTATTTTTTTTTTTTTTTCTACAAAAGAAAATATTTAATTCAAATTTCCTTCCAATTTCAAAGAAACATTGAAATGAAAAATAATCGAAAGGCTATAATCATTTTAGATAGAAATTACATATGCTAATCTTCATTAGATCTCTCCGGATTCAAAGTTGAATGAATATGTTTCAAAAATTGCTAGTATTTTGTATCATTTTCAGAGATCATAGTTAAATTTGCGACAATCTAACAAAAATAGCCGATATTTATTAATATGAATATGAATACTGATGACTATTATATTATATATATATAAATATATATACATATATAATTCCTTTGCTTTTATTTAATTTTATATTTTTTTTTCTTCTTCTAATTAATTAAGTGTTGCATTAGGATTTGTATATGAGAAACCTTGGAACTGTGCTTGATCCATCGAATGAAGTATATCTTTATCGATCGGTGTTAAACGTACACGTTCACGTGTGAATGCTTTATCAAAATATTGCGTATCCAAAGGATGTTTCTATTATATAATTAAATTTTAATGAAAAATCAAAATATAAGAAAAAATAAAACAAATTCTTACCACTTGCGGTTTAAATGGTGGATCAATTTGTCTTCTTTCTAATCGTCCCCAATCAATATCCCGAAAGAATACATGATCGCATATATCACCAGCAGGACTATAATGTGAACCTATTCGAGCATTTGAACTTTTTTCTAATAACTAAAAATATAAATATTTTTATGATTATTATTATTATTTTTTTATTTGTTTTTTTTGTAATTTTATACCCCTTTCAATAAACTCATTCCCTCTTGTGTTATATACACTGGAAACCATGGAATCTCATTACAAATTGACCAAAATAATTCATCTTCATCGCAACCACTAAATGGTGATTGTCCAATTAACATTTCATACAATAATACACCAAATGACCACCAATCAACATTTTGATTATATTTTTCGCCCTGAAATATTGAAGAGAAAAATTAGTAATAAATTTAATTTAATTGATTTTTGTCATTTATACTTTTATGATTTCAGGCGCCATATAATCGGGTGTTCCACAAAAACTATCAGCTGTTTTATCAAGATATATTTGTAATTTACACATCCCAAAATCAGCAATTCGAACATGACCATCGAAATCCAATAAAACATTATCCAATTTTAAATCACTAATAATTTAATCGAGATAAAAATTTAATTTAATTAGAAGAATAATAAGTTTTTTGTTAAATATAATTACCGATAAATAATGCCTTTTTTATGAAGAAATTTCAGTCCAGAAATAATTTCAGCTGCATAAAATCTTGCTCGTGGTTCTGGAAATCTACCACTTTGTTGTATATGGAACATTAAATCTCCACCGTTCAGGTACTCCATTACAAAGAATAAATGACTCTAAAAATAGTATTTCAAAAAATATTTTAAAATTTTTTCATCGAATTTACGTAAACTTATAAAATATTGGCGATCGCGTATTAATCGAATTTCCGCAGTAATTTATCTATTTTTTTTTGTTTTTAGTATAAACTCTTTGGCAATTATGATTTCTAAAAGGTAAAATATGAAGACATTTTTATTGATGGGATTTTTTGAAAGAAAAAAACATACGACAATGATGAAAGATAAATTTATTTGTTTTTTTGTTTTTGACGAAACTATCAAGTATATATCGTTTTGTATTGCAATCAATTTTAATTTGGCATAGTGACCAATTTGTATTTACCAGACACAATGATCACGTCACACGTATACATGATTTATATGAAAAGAAAACCAGAAAACTTCTGGCCAAAGATTTGCTATAGAAATCTTATTTCAATATCGTGTACATCAAACATCGAACAGTATTGATTCATGAATCGAAATCGACCACAAGTTTTTCTTAACTAAAATGTAGTTTAAGGTTGAACTGATGAGTTCCCATTTTATATTTATATTTCTTCACAAAATAAATTTACACCTCAGAATAGGTGAGCATACAATATATCATACGTACTGTGTGATATTAATAAAAATGCAAAACCTCGAATCTTCTACAAATATAAGAGATCTAAACTTTTTGGTTTTTTGTCTCTAACGTTCCTATATTAAACATTTTGTTTATTTTGTTTAAAAATCTTTTAATTTGTATTCAATTTTTTTTAAAAGTCTATTAAATAGCATGAATTTATTTTTGAATAGGATTTAAATGAAAATTGCCAACTGAAATTGTATGCAAATTTATAAACCATTAAATTTTTTTTCGAAAATATTTTTATAGATGACTTGTTTTCATTTTACCTCAGTTTGAAAAGTACAAAACAGGTGACATAAGTACGGATGTTTTGTGCCCAAGGCCAAAACTTTTCGTTCAATTAGAGTACATTCGACGTCATCATCTTCTAAAACGACATCTTTTTTAAGACATTTAACCGCATAATAGTATTCTGTATTTCGAAGTTCTGCCAAAAGGACCTACAAATCATTTTCAATTAATATTCATTTTTTTTTATTTTCATTTATTAGGGCAACTTGAAATTTTACTTACTTTTCCGAAACTTCCTTTACCAAGTACTGCTAAGAAATGAAAATCATCTACAGCATATTTCTTAAATCTAGGAATTGTTGTTGCTGGTGCTGTTATCCGTCCAGACCTTTGGAATTGTGCAAATGTATGCGAAGTTTCTGTTCATTAATAAATAAATTATATTAATAAATAATTTTAATTTATATCTTTTTTTTTAAAGCGAGATTAGCGAAGCAATATGGAAATATTAATAATTAGTAATTGGAGAAATTTCAAGGAATTTCAAGGAAATCTACATTACTTTATTAAAGGAATATAAGAACTACCCGTTACTTTCATTACTGGGCAGTTAGGACTTAAAACCACCTGCATTTGCACATTTTAAAATAATATTTATTAGAGTTGGATCACAGGAAAAATGTGTACATATATCTTCACTTAGAATGCGATATATTTAATTAAATTTGAGATCATAATTACTATTTTTAATTATAATTGAATAATTGGTTGCATTCAGTACTAATAAATGATTAAAGCTAGCGTCCGGATCATCGAGATATATTAAGTAGAGATTTTGGTTCCTTCGTTTCTATATAAAACAATGCATGAGATATGGTCACTTTATTATCTACTCGCGTGGAGTGACCAAACGATTCAAGTCCAAGTTCCCCAAGCTTTAAAAATAATAACTTGCAATTAAACCAATTAGATATAGTAATTTAACTTTGTTCTATCTCAGTTAGTGTTATTGTTATTTTCCTCTGCCGGCACACGTAGCACAGAGAATTAATATCGCTGCTATCGTCTGGATGCAATTCTGAGTAAGCGCGCTAATTTTCTTTACTAAGAGTTGTTTACATTAAAAAATGTGGTCGGGTAATGAATAAATTAAATTGTAAAACTTTGAATTTCACTCATTTTTTTCTTGTATCTGTACAATTTCAATTTATTCTAATGTGCTATTCAAACAATCAGAACTCGCTTACTTGTTTTCAAGTATCGAGCAGTTTCAAAATTCAATCTGCTGAGAAAAAGAATTTTTAATCAGCACTGAATGCAACTATTGGGAAGTTACAAAATAGTTTTTTATGTAAACAGTTCAAATCATGAGATATTTTCCATTTCTAAAAGTTTTGTGATAGGAATTCGCTATATACTTCATAATACCAATTAAATATGTACATATTAATTAAGTTCATATTAATCTATTACTTTCCCCGATCAACTAAATCAGTAAAGGCATATGGGAGGATCACTTTCATTTTAGGTAGGTATGCATATCTCATATGGTCTTTTATAACAAAATTTCGTGTGATAAATTTCTAAATTTTTTTTCTTGTTGAAGACAAATTAATGTTGTGGGTTTATAGTTTAAATAAAAAAAAAAAAAAAAGAATTTAATATTATATAATCGACCAAATATCGGAATATGGGAATTGATTTACCTTTAAAAAGCGCTCTATAATTATTATAAAACAAAATAATTGATTGTTCCTTTTCAATATTTCTAAATTTAGTAAATAATTTACATAGTAAATTTTTTACTAATTTTTGATTAATTTCATAATGATTATATTTAATGAGAGTTTTTAATATGGAAAGATTTTTGAAAAATCGATGCATCTTTAAAATCTGGTTATCTAATGTTGAGTAATTTTCTTTTTGATCTAATAAAGTTTTTCAGTAACAGATTTAGATAATAGAAACACAATCAGACAGACAAACAGACTAAATTTAGAAATGGTATTAGATTTGAAAAATGTTAATTAAATGAAAACAAATTCTTTTGAATTCCACAACAATTCCTAAACAACAGTTTTTACATTTATACGTTTTGTTTAAACCAATTAAAAAATACTTTCTTTAAGATTTATTTGAATTTTTATACCAAATTATTTTCATAGTAATATATATTTTTTTTTTGCCAAATAATTATTTGCCAACAAATTTTCTTTTAATTTACGATTAAATTATTATTTATACGATTTTGATATATATTTTTTATTTTTGTTTTAAAAATAAAACAATTAATAATAATAATAATAATAATAAAAAGCAAAAGAAAATTAGTAAAAAATAGTAATTAAAGAAATAAAATTAGAATTCTCGAAATTTATACCTAAGTCATCATTATCATGATACGATTCAATTTTATATGCCGGGTTATGACTTGGTGGTGTACTTGGTGAATCTCTAGCATCATGTGCACCTAAATTTTATATAATTAATTTAGTTACAAAGAAAACTTATTACAAAAATAAATTATGATTAAAAGAAATAATTTAATATGGTTCTATAATTAAAAAAAAAAAATTAGGTGTGTTTTCTTGGATTTCAGGAAACTTGTGTTTCACATGATAGAAATTATACTTTCGACATATTGAAAGATGGCGCTGTAACAATATTTTTAGTTACTTAAGCTCAGTTCACTAGATAGATATAAATCTATCCACTGAACTAGGTATGGAGAGGACCAACAAAACACACCTTGTATACAATTATTATCTTTCTATATCGTTTCTAAATTTAACATTTATATTAATAAATAATATTAATTATACATTTGAAACCAATTTGACCATGAATTATTCAATAATAAATATTTATGATATTTTATTTAAATACCTTTGATTTATTTTAAATGAAAATTTTCATTTTGTTTCCAAATTAAATTTATTAGTCAACATTTAATTTATTGTGATTCTTATATTTTTAGTTTAAATACTATTGCGTTCAAGAACTATTGGAACTTATTAAATAAAATTCAAAATATA
This sequence comes from Xylophagus ater, assembly GCA_963422695.1. NCBI lineage: Eukaryota > Metazoa > Arthropoda > Insecta > Diptera > Xylophagidae > Xylophagus > Xylophagus ater. The sequence continues at coordinate 10,786,010 of OY730478.1, forward strand.
TATAAATACAGTGGTTCAAACGAATAATGGAACACCTCATTGACAATGAATTCTTTACCTGTGCTATTTTTTTATTAATTTTATTCCCATAAATGAAAATTTTGTTTTGTTTTTCATTGAATTAAGAATGTTGAATCATATAGCTAATAAATGAATTATGTTTTGTTGAAATCAAACAATTAAATCTATGATTTTTCCTTACTCAAAATATTATTATTGAGGTGTTCCATTATTCGTTTGAATCACTGTATATGGACTTTTCTATATGTGTTTCCCTGCCTTTAAAGTAATCGGCCTTTTTGATATACATATAGTAGACATGCTAGAACGTAAGACCGCTTTCGGCCATTTGTCGAAAAAAACGTTCTGGTCGTTCTATGTTAGATATCGTAAAATTGCGTTATGGCATTTTGATAATTGGCAAAATGTGTTTTTTCATTTTGATAATCGGTTTTGATATGCAAATAACGTTGGCGAATCTTTTTCCAATTTTTAAGCAACGCTGGAAATCGGTTTGTGCCAATTTGTATTAACGAATTTTCTTCAATCAATTCTACGGACTAAAAATTTGGTACGGGTAATAGTATTTTTACTCTCCTAGAGAGAAAAAATCAGATCATGCCGCCTGAAATTAATACTATAATTTTTCAGCTTTTATACAAAAAATTACGAACAAGCTCGATTTTTTGGCTGGAGCATTGCAAACTCTATGAATTATTTTTACAATACCATAATTCTAGTCATTTTCTAGTAATTGGTTTAGGCAAACAAAACATAAGCACTTAAATAATATTTTCAGTTAATAGCTTGATCAATTGAAAGAAATTCGTGATATACAACATTAAGAAAATGGAAGAAAATAGTGTTCCGATATTTTTTGAATACAGTAGTATATTTTATTAATTAGTAGCATTTATTGGATCGTTCAAAAATATAATAATAATAATATAAAAATAATTATGAAAGCTTTACTATCAGTAAAAAATTTATATTTTCTTCGAAACCTTCTAAAACAAATTACATTGCGTATTTGAATAAGATTTCTTTTTCTGTTTTTCACGGTCTTCAAAGTTATTTTTAAAAAACTTATTTATTTTTAGTCTACAAATCAGTCATCACGCCTGTCGCGTGTTTGTTATTATTTTATTTATGTAATTAAAAGAAAGAAAAAATTATATCATTTTTGTTCAATCCAGATATTAAGCCACCATTCCCGTCTAGAGTCCTGTTTTCGATACATATTTATTGGTCTTTTATGAACATTTCAAAAAAAAAAAAATTCTTTTATCCAGGGGCCCTAACATATTATGGAATACGATCGGAATCGTAACGTTAACGTAAGGCCTGTTGTTGTTATTGTTTTCCACTAGCAACAATACGATACGATTACCATCGTATTCCATAATAGTGCCCCAGGTTTTCTTTGCTTCCGTACGGAATTTTATTATGTTAGTTCTAGACTCCCATCTACTGCCTTAATTTACTTTGTTTTTATTTTACCAATTTGTACTTTATTTTAATTTTACTTTAATACAAAATTTACATCGCTTCATTTATTACACGTTTCAATTAAATTCCTTTTAATATTATTTTTATTTTAATAAGAATCACAAAATACAACGTAAAAAGGGCGCTTTTTAAGTTCGTTCATTAGTAATAGCGGAAAATATCCCGAACCGCAATTTATTCTTATCTCTTCAAAATAAGATTCCCTTTATGTCCTGTTCAGGATGCTGATTTCAAGGACGTTAGTAGAAAAATTAAATATCATATTTTCTTCGATATTAAGATTTTTTAGAATACTAAAAACATGTTGAATCAGTTTAGTAAAGAAACAAGTTTCGTCCTTCTTGTCGCCTTCAAAAAGATTTGTTCTCCTAGTTTCTGGGTATGAAGTACGTACTGCAAGTCCCTGTAGGCTGGTGTATTACAATTTAGGATAAATCGAATTTGTTATATGTCACCATGTTTATGTTCAGACCGAACCGGTACGAGTGGACTGGTTCGGTCCTTTCAGCTGTTGAGTTTATGTGCGATTTTATTTCATCCTCACTTATTATTATAAATTATCCCACTTTGTTATTAAAAACTTAAAAATCGCATCAGTAAGATTTTTCCATTTATAATAAAACGTTAGGTTATGTTTCGGCGTTTGGTCCAACGCAGTTTAAGCGCCAACACCATACCAGTTCGGTTTCATTCGGTTCGTACCAAAATAATGGACCGAAAAATTGGCCCGGTACGGTCCAAGTTTATGCCCGGATTTCTTTGGTCCAAACCACATGTAATCATTTCCATACAAATTTACGAAACGTTTGCAGCACTGCAAAGCGCGCTTTTTTTTAATAGTATTTGGAAAAAAGACTGTAAATACATGAAATTTTATATCACACAGAGTCATTTTAGCAAACACTATTAATGAGATAGCACTTGCAGACGGGTCCAAATTGGAAAGTCTCATTATTGTATGCTTTTTGTCCAAACGTACCGGTTCGGTCTGCACATAAACCTGCTGTGTGTTAACAAAATGTATAAAACTTAAAAAACCTGATACGAACTTGACAATAATCAAAATTTCGAAACAACTTACAAAGCATCCCTCGATTTTTTTTAAATTTTTAAATTCTATTCTTAAAAATCTTAATAAATCAAAAATTTATAAAAATAATACTTTTAAAAAAAAAAATATTTATTTTCTTTAAAATGTACCTCTTTTCACCGACGACAGTGCCTCTACAATTAACTTTTGATTAACACCACACAAGTTTGCCGTAAGCTTTTCGCATTTCTTATGACAATTTACGTCACAATCTTTAAATATTTTGGAACAAAAAAAATATATGTAATAATAGACCCCCAAAAAAATATATATATATATTTTTTCTTTTTGTTTTAAATTTATTAATATTGAAAAAAATTCTTCATTATAATACAGAAAATCATTCAATGAAAGTTTTTCAGACAAATTTTCGCGTCTTTGTTTATTTTCGTTTTTTTTGTTTGTTAATTTTTAGAAAATTGACGCAACACAATTTTGTTATCTTTTCTTTTAATTTGCAAAATAAATTTACATGATTTTTTTTAAATAAATAGAAAAAAAAAGAAATCTAAACTTGAAATTCATCAAGGTCTGTTCTGCAAAAAGTACGCATGACTAAATAGCTTTTTTCGTGAAATTTTTAAACAGATTATCACCGTTAAATCTTTTATTTTGATTTAAGATTACTTTTTACGCCATGTGGCAAGCCCAACACAATGATATTTCTTAAAATTTTAAATTTTCTTACAGCTAAACATTATTATATAAAAAAGAAAAATAATAATAATCATAATAAAATATATACTCCGCCTTCGCATTACTATTACGGCACGTGATAATTGGAATTTTCTTTAGTAGTGTTGAAGAGTTCGAACGACCCGATGTTTTAGAATTTATAAATTTGTTTCAAAAGTACACAGGCGGTTTCCTAATTACTAACATACTCTTTGTCTTTTAGAAGTTCAAGATTTTCATATTCATAATCCCGTTGGCGATCACGTAGAGTTCCTATAAGGTAAGATTGAAATTCCACCTGTTTCAATTTATCTACCTGTATTAAAGCATACAAGTTTTGATAGAAAAACATTACCTCGCCTTCTTTTTTACATAAATTTACTAAGATTTCGAATTTTTTTTAATAAAAAATATCCTAAAATAAGAGCACGGAATTTAAAAACCGCGTCCCGAGAGGGAGCGAAGTTATTAAGCAGAAACCAGGGTGATCGGAAAGTTTTGTCGTTTTTTTATAAACGAATTGAACGAATTGTGCTTAAATAAATTATATTCGTTAACTACATACTATAAATCGATGATGCCGTGTTAAATTTAAGTAAAATCGGTCGAATGATAGTGGAGAAAGAAATAATCTTAGAAGAAAATAGGTCTGTTCATAAAGTTTTTTTTAGATGTCCTTTGAAAGCTAATACACGGATTTAAATAAAATTTGCTATCAGAAGAAATTCCGAAAAGTGGGAACAAAGTTATGAAGGAAAATTCTTTAAATATTGTTAGTTTTGGCAGTTTTTCTCTCCCATTTCTACCATAGGGCATCAAAAAATCAGCTATAGGCCGATTTGCAGTTACTATATGTTTTTAGCTTTAGATTGACTTGAAATCGTCTTCAAATCAGCTTCTAATTGACAGATACTTGCAAAGAAATTCACACTCCATTTTAGAATTAGAATTATTGTGATGGATCCGATCAAGTCAAATTGAAGTCGATCCGGGTTTACATGGATGATTTTTGGATTGACGTCGACTTCAAGTAGATCATTTAAATTAATTAATTAACATATTGTGAATAATAATTATGGAATGCTACGCTATGAATATTATTATTGACACCTGACAAGTTTCGAGCGACTACTATGAACAAAGCAAAAGTTACGCAAGATAAAAATCGTGCGTTTAGTTTGTAAGTGAAATCTCCGTCAACTGAGGTATAGGTTCTATCTGTACTACCTATTACATTCTTATTGCATATAAAGATTTACAGTCTATAGTTAAAACATACAAGTATGGTTAAATAATAATGTACTTGACATTTATTGTCTTACAAACGATAACGATCGAAAGCATTTTAGGAACCGATCTTTATTCAAATATTTAAAAAATTAGGCTAGGTCTATCCATATGCATGATCAAATTTATAAATATGTATTTCAAATGTCTCTTTTATATAATTTTTGAATTTCTATAGAATAATAATACAATAAATAACTTAATTTTTTGCAAACATTTTTAAATTCTTCGATTTGAAAACACATAAATTTAATGATAAAAATTTGAATTGGAAAATATTTCTTGGGAAATGTTCCTATTTTTTTTTTTGAATTTTGAAAACAAATTAAAGTAAATAAAAAATAAAAATATGTGTTTTTCGATTAGATTTATATTTATTTTGGAATAATATCAGCTGATTAAGAAGAAAAACTGTAAAATTTTGTTTACTTAAAACAAGGAAATACAGTAAATCATGGATTTAAACAATTTTCATTCAATAAAATGTTCGGAAATTAAAATTACGCATTTGCACAAGAAAACCAAGAATTTTATAACGTAAATAGAATAATGAGAATCCGGTAAAAGCCAGAGACTATATACAGTTTAGTAAGGATACTTCCCAGTGTCATTAAACCCGAAATTTTCAACAAAACAAAATAGGCGGGTCCAGATCATTTCCAATGAATTTTAAAAAAATGAACAAAGTGAAAATATTAAATACTTCCTTACATGATCATGTGAAAGGTTAGTAAACTCGACTTAAAAATAATATTCGTTTTAAAACAATTATTCATTTTAATTTCGAACTAATATAGAAATATAAACATATAGAAACTTAAAATCAGCCTATACCCAATTTTTTGATACCCTATAGTAGAAATGGGATACGCTACAAATCTATAGTTTAAACCAAGGGTGTCCAACCTTTTGGTTTCCCTGGGCCACATTGGAAGGAGACATGGCGTTTTGGGCCGCAAGTATATTACTTATAGCTGGCGTGCGAAAAAAATCGTCAGTTTTCAAGTTTAAGTAATTAATTTAAAATTTATTAGTTTATGAATTTTTTCATTATAAAAACAGAACATGAAATTCATTTAATATTATTTTATATATTTTATGTATAAATCCATATCATAAAATGAATGCGATACTTGGCATTGAGCTTGAGAAACTAATGCGTCAATATCTGGTTCGATTGACGTGGTTTCAATTCTCAGGCAGTTCTCAAGGTGTTCATCCAACATGTTGATTCTAATTTTACTCTTAGTAGTTTTCATTCTTGAAAATAGTTGTTCACACATGTATGTGCTTCCAAACAATGATGACATGAAAACGCATGACTGTGCAGTGCGGGATATTTGTCTCTGGGCAGGTATGATTTATAAAAGTCCAACAAAGAGACGTGATCAAATTTCTCTTTAAGTTGGATGTCAGATTGCAACTCTATGCATTCCATTTGAAAATTTGCTGGCAGCGTAACTACTATATATCAACTGTAAATGGAGTCGCAAAAATATAAAAATTTTGACAATTTGTCCGAAAATCCTTAAATCTATTTTCAAATTCTTGTATCAAATCGAAAAGTAAGTCCGCATATTTTTTCGCATTTTCAGGAATATGTTTGGACAACGTTCTGAAATGCAAAAAGTTGTTTGCATTTAATTGGACCTGCCATAATTTTAGTTTTACTTGGAAAGCGTTTATTGTTTGAAACATCGTACTGATAAATTGGTGTTTACCTTGAAGGCGCGTGTTTAAGTCATTTAAATGAGCAGTCATATCTACCAAAAATGCTAAATCTGTAAGCCAGTTGGCATCGTCAAGTTCTGGCACAGATTCAGCTTTCGATGTCATAAAAGATTTGATTTCATTAAGTACGTCGTAAAATCTTTTTAGCATTTGTCCTCGATTGAGTCAGCTTACTTCTGTAAAGTATACGACATCGCCATACTCAGCATCAACATTTTTGAGAAATTCTTTGAATTGGCGATGATTCAAACCCCGACATAAATTTTCTTGGTGTACTATGCAATGATACTTCATCAAACGAGAGTTTTTGACAGCAACGGCATCGTCTTATATTAATTTTACAAGCCCCTCTTTTTTACCGATCATTGCTGGAGCACCGTCCGTAACTATCCCAGATATATTGGAAAGTGACAAAGAAAATCGCGTTAATGCTTTTTTCACTGCTTCATATAAATCTATTGATTTTGTCGTGTCTTTTAATGGCACTAAAGAAGCCATTTCTTCAGTTACACATTAATACCTTTACTAAAAATGGCAAATTGAGCTGTATCAGTAGCATCAGTACTTTCATCCAAGGCCAACGAATAAAATTTAAAACCACAGGCTTTACTTTTCAAATCCTTTTCAATATATTTCCGAAGATCGTCAATTCTCCTGGCAATAGTTTGATGGGACAAGCTGATTTTAGAAATATCACCCTTCTTGTCTGGACAAATTATATCTACCACATTTTCCAGGCATTCCTTAATAAACTCGCCATCCGAAAATGGTTTCGATTTTATGGCGATTAAATTTGCGACTACATAACTAGCCTTCACAAATGATTCTGTCTGAGTTGAAACGTTGCTAAAAAACTTTTGTTGAGATGTAAGACCTTTTTTTAGTACCATTAATTGGTCTTTGCGACACATTCCTTGATATGCATCGAATTTGGAAGCATGTTTTCGTGCATAATGTCTTTTCAAATTATACTCTTTGAAGACAGGTATTGAAACACGACAAATTAAGCAGAGTGGCTCCCCGTTCACCGCAAGAAAAAAGAAATCCTCTGTCCATTTTTCATTAAATAGCTTTTTTTCATCGATATATTTCCTCTTCTTCCCTTTTTGTTGAGACGTAGAAGCCATGCTGAAGGGTAAAATATTCAAAACTATTAATTTAGTATAGGTAAAGACTAGGATGATAACAGAAATAAATGATAATGTTTATTTTTATTAATGAACAGCAAGAATATAGTAAGCTGTCTAATGAAGTAAACAAGAAAATGTACTTATCCTCCTTAAAATGAAACACTTATCTTACAACGGCAGCTAAAAACCGATAGGTATATGTATCAGTAACCAATTTGTTTTGTTCATTCAACTCACTTTTAAATTAACTGTTTTACCGGTGACAAACAATAGAACAGTGTAGCCGAGCGAGCAACGCAAACAGAAAGAGAATTTACTGTAGAAAAAACTCTTTGTGTTGCTCATTCTGTAGAGTCAAACGAAAGAGCTTTCTGTTCTCTTCTTGTTTCTGTTGTTTGTCAGTTGGCAGCTTTAGCACGAGAGCGCACACAACACACAAATCATTCCTCAGAAAAATGGACATGCTTCAGTAACTTTAAATATTTTTGGGCCGCATGGATACTTGCTTTGGGCCGCATGCGGCCCGCGGGCCGCGGGTTGGACAGCCTTGGTTTAAACCATAGACTAATAATAAAGATGTCCAACGACTGTGCATTCAACTGATTCTGTTTGATATCGTGGTACAATATAGAATCTTCTCTTTCTTTTCATTCATTCTTCTTTAAGTTCACCTATAACAACAACACTGAATATCACGCTGCTCATTTGGCTTGGACATCTAGGTATACTAATTTATGATTTAACATTTTTTCATAACTTTGTTTCTTCTTCTTCAAATTTTCTCTAGTTTATAGGCAACCTGGGTCCTAAGGGTATAAATCTATTTTGGAAATATTATTGAAATCGGTATATCAGTTTTTGAAGTATGTACAAAGCTACAAAAAAAATGTCAAAACTTTATGCCCAATTTTCTGCACTATCATTGGATCGATTGTACCGAAATTGTCTATTTATTATATAACCAGTCTGCGTAAGTAGTTTGAATGAAATTGATGTATAAATTTGCCAATTAAATCAGAAATCAAATGAGAAAAGATTGTGGTCCTTCTGGATTTTATAACTTTGCTCACTCTTTGGCTAATTTTGCTGTAATGAAATATTAAATCGAGTTAAGGAATGGTCAAACTACATTCTAAATTTTATTCAAATTAGATAACGCGTTTTTGAGTTATATACGAATGGGCGGAGGGATGAATAAGGATATACCATAAATCGATATAACTTTTGATTCTCTACACATATAGTGTCTTGAGACAAATCAACTAATATAATACATCCCCCGTTACTATCTACCACAGGTTATAAAAATCCATTCTCAATTTATGGAAACTCATTAATTTTCATGTAATTTTCTTTCAGAGCAAATTTTTCTTAATTTAAGTAAAAAAACAATATTGAGTTTTACGGAATTGTATTATTGAAAGTATACTTTTTGTCTTTTTATTCTTTTTGTCACATATGTACCTACAATAACTTAAATCAGAACAGGCGGGACTTTACTAAATATTATTAATAAAATCCCCAAAAAAAAAAATATTTTCGAATATTCCAAAGACTGATGATATTTTCCGATTCGAAAGTAGATTATTTGCCAAGAAAAAAAAATTAAAACATTTTCTGCAAATATGCATAATTTTCATCTTTGTATGCAATTTGTATAAAAATAAAAAAATTTATTAGTTGCTTAAATTAAATAATCGGAAAAATTTTTGGTTTTTCTTAAAGGTGCTACATTTAAAATTGATGGCTAATTTTTTAAAGGCAGATGAAATTTTGCCAAAACAAAAATATATTCAATATTTTCTTGTTTTTCTTTTCGATATTTTTAAGTATTTAACGATCAAAATATGGATTTTATAGACTTTGTAGTAAAATCCTCTTTTCGACACATTCAGTCGCGTTTTCGGGTTATTAATTATTAATGTCGACAATAAAAATTTAATATTTAAAAATAACATACAAATTTATTACAAAGAAATTGATTTTGTTTATTTAAAAAGTCAAATTTTTAATAGATTTGAACGTTTTCCTTTGATAAATTCAAAATTTTGAAAAATTGCTTTTTACACTATGGTAGAACATTAAGGAAGGTTAGATAAGTTTTGTAACTTAAAAGTTTAGTATGTAGCTACAGAAATATATAACGCACTCATACCTTCTTATATAATATACTGAAATGATGAAAGGGCAACTTTGCCAATGTTATAAAGTGGTGGACCACAATTCTAAATGTTTTCTAAGAGAAACATTTATTTTTCAAAATAAAATTTTTAAATTTAAATACCTTCACTGTGTGTCACCAATACTAATAAAATAAAGACCAGGGATTTACCTAACAAAATGGTGTTTTTCTTGTTTCATTAAACGGACTTTAGAAGTTATGGATGTTTATGTGATTTAGGATACCATGTGCGAATACCGTTTTTCAGGATTTGAGAATATCACCCTCTACTATACAATTATTTATCCAGAATGAACCAAGAATACATCCCTTTCAAAGTTAATCTCTGAAGTCAGAAAACCCAATATAACTAACTTTTAAAACTATACGATATTAATGCATATACATATTAAAAATGAACTAAAATTCATTTGCTTGAAACTTTTATGAACCGCAAATTACCAATATTTCCATAAAAATCATATTAACCCAATTTTAATTTAACAAACGTAATTCATTCTCTGTCAATGTGACGAAAAAACAAATATGCTCAATTAATTAATCATGTGTTAAAATCAATCAATACTTGATTTAAATCTAATTTTAAAAAAAACTTTCTAAGAAACAAATTTAAATATTGTGAATGGAAATTCGATCACAATGATGTGGCACATTGACCAAATCCTGCTGAATTTTTTTTATGATGAAGTATTTTAAAATGGAAAGTTTGAAAGAAATATTTCTAAATTTTTCAACAGTTTATAAATAATTCTCAAATTAGCCTAACTAATAAGTATTTTAACATATCGAATCTTTAACTAAAATACTCACCTAACTTGGTTCGAAATATGCAATATGTTTGTTGAAAACTAGCCAGCAAAATTTTACCTATTTCATTTAATACAGGGCCATATAACATATTTTAAAAATAACTAACTACTAATCTGGTGAATAAATCAACATTTTCATTTCCTATTCGTATCCGAGACTTTACTTGTCCGGGACAACTGAAATTCTACTTATTCGTTTTGATAAAATTTTAAATATTGTTCTTTTTAACATTTTTCTTCTTCAGAAAATTATTAATTGGAATCGTTTCACTTAAGTACACGAAAGTAATCTATTTTTAAAGAATTTAAACACCAACAGAATGATTAAGTTTTTACTTCTAATTAAAATTTAAACAAAAAAAAATAAAGATAAATAATTTTCCTTTTCACGTTGACATAATTCGTTCAAATATTGTCAGTTATTTTTGGATATCGTTGCTGTGATGTAAAAATTTAGGTAAAAGTAGGCCATGCACCCCGTAAACCTATGAAAAAGCATTGCGTGCAATTTTGTCAAATCTCTCGAAATGTTTGGAATCGAGATTTGTTTTTCTTTTTAAAAATTATGTTGTTGATTGAGTAATTTCTAAAATAATTTTTAATAATTTTTAATAATTTTTAAATTTTAATTTGAGATACATATATTTTTTTTTTAATTTAAAATTTTCTGCTTGAATGAAAATAATTAATCTAGATAAATTTCAAGTTGATTTTGAAGGACTTTTTTCTATTTGAAAAACACCTTTTTAAATAAAATAATAAATAAAATCTTTTTAAAGAAGTGCAAACTTAAGTTAGGCCCCATCTAAAAGAAAATGAAAATTTCTACAGAAACGATTTAAATGTAATTTTCCTCAAATTTAATGAACTAAAAGAACTAAATTTAAATAGTTTAAGTTTTATCGCGATTTGCGGTTGTAATATGCATTAAACAACTCAAAAAATTTAGTAATAATTGTCGTAAGTGTCGTTTTCTATTTCAAGAAAGTGAAATTTAATTTTATGTTTAAGAAAATCTTTGAAAATTTAGTCTATTATTTATGTTTTTTTATGTATAAAATTCTTAGGATTACCATCATTTTGAAAATTCCAACTACCGGTGAAATGTGCCAAAAATAACTAAAATTATTTTATGCGAAATAAAATAGTATAATATTTTAAAAATTAGAATTTTTTAGCATACATTTTGATAAATAAATTCTGAACAAATTTAAGTACAACCGCACTTTAAATATGTTCAAGAAGAAAGTTTACAATACTTACGGAAACAAATGATTCTCAGATTTTGTTTTCAAGTACTTTCCTTCTAATGTTTAATTAGTTTGAAAAAGCTTCTATTTCATTAAAATCTGGCCAAATCTGGTCAAATTATGTTCTTTTCTTTATACAGGTAAGCCCTTTACGTTTGCTCCGAAATATAATACAAATTTTTCATATGAATTAAATTGACTATAAAAACAAATGTCGTTTTTGGATTAAATCCTTTATTTAGTTTTTGAGATATTCGTATGAGGAATAAACCTGCCGAACAGTTCCTCAACAACTTTCAATTGTTCTGAACCATTGAAGGTAAAATAAAATTACTGTCTCTTTAACTAATGACAAATATTATTACATTTTTTAAAATAAGTATTCTAAAACTGATAACACTGAAATACTTCGAAGCACTATTGCTAAATAATTGCTAAATTGAAGCACTGCAGCATAATTGTTACCATGCACAATAAGCAGCTTTGTTAGCAGTGAAATAAACTATTTCTATGAAAAATTGCTGACGAGAATTCAATGCTCTGAGTGCGTTTTGGGCTTTTTACAATCTTGTAAACTTTCTTTTTAAACATACTGAATTTCAATCTTTTCTCTATTCTATGTCCTAAATTTTTAGCAGTAATTCTAATCCTTGAAAATTTTAATTTCAAACATTTTTGGAAATAAATCAGTTTAATAAAATGAAATTTATGTTATTTCCTATTTATAGACCTAAAATGCAATTTATCATAAATTAAGAAATGTTCTTAACGTCATTAACGGATTAAGGGAAATTATATGAGTTAATTGCAATACAACGAAAGTGAAATAATAAATTTATTGCCAAAAGAAAAGAAAAATTAAACGATAAGAATTTGATGATAAATTTTTAAAGTAGTTCTTAGAAAATAATTTTGTTTGCACGTTTAATCGATTAAATAAATTTCAATAATTCGAAATCGTTTGTGATATTTATGGAATCAGATTTCGTAATAAACAATAAACAAATTTGTAAAAATTACAAAAATTGGCAACGAAAATTGACGATTATTTTTAAAATTAAATTTTCACGTAATTTTCTTCTTTATTTCGAAAATTGGAAAATGCATTTTCTAGTGTAAAATTAATTATAAGTAAATATCTGAAACATTTAGTTTAATTAATTGGTTTAGTAGTATTTAAAAAAAAAAATCTTTAATTTTAAATAATTAAAAAAATGTTTTTATTATTATGATTTTCCTCGATCGAAACACTAAAATAATGCCAATCTATCAGCGAGATAATTAAATTAATTAAGGAAATTATAAAAAGGAAATGCTTGTATTTGAATCTTCGATAAAAAAGGAATTATATGAAGTCCTAATAAGAGAGCCGGATTTAAATAGCGTGCCACTTTCGTGCACCACTAAAACTTTGATAGCTATCATATAGACACATTACGTTCATTCCTCATGAAACGCTACAAAAAGAATAATATTACAATTTACAATTATCACTGTTTCGAGGGAAAATGCAGCAAAATTGAAATCGTGCATTTTTTACATAATTCATAATTAAAATCCACGTCATACATGAAGGACCGAGAATATCTAGGATATTCCCATATCTACACACGAGTTTTCGGAATCCCTGCCCCAAAAAGGTATATTTTTATTTATTTTACTGTACTTGTAATTAAAATCTCCGCCGAATGAGATATGGGTCATATCTGCAGAATGCAGAATACCCAAGATATACACATATGTACTTCAATGTCTGCTTTTTTAAATCGGATACTCTCATTAGGACTCTATCTAAATTTGGAATTTTGGAAAAAATGTCTGTTAAAATAATTTTAAGTTGATTAATTATTATAGAAAGGTCGCTAACGAAGATTTGGACCGAACCAAATAGTAATTGAAACTGGTAATATGGTTCAAAATAGAATCCAAATTATAAAACAATTAAAAAAACATTAAAAACAATGTTTGGTATGTTTGCAATCTTGCAATCAACAAAATCATGTGACAACATGAGGAACCATTTTTGTCAATAGCATTATTTTGTCTTATCTAAACAAAACAAAAACAAAGTTCAAATAAATAAATTTATATAAAAATCGATTTGGCACCGGAAGTATAATGAGAAATTTTCTTTAAAATCAATCAATCAATCGATTACAAAGGCGTACAATGCAGACATACACACATATAATTTTCTTGTTTCTTAATTACATTCTTTAATTTCTTTTTTTTATTTATTTCAAGAAAATCCCAGTATTGAATAAATCCATAAATAGTTGCCAAAAATAATTGTCTGATTGTCGATTGAAGAAGAATTCAAAGTCAATGGCGCTGTAATTTTAAAACGCCAAGGACATATGAAAAACTGTGATGATTACTTCCCAGAATAGCAAAATAAATGTATATGTATAAATTCCCTCGAAAATTTCTATTATTTTCTTAAAGAAAAGAAAAAAATAAAATCAACAAAATTACGTATTTTCGAACATTTTGGACATTATATCATTTAGAAAAAAGAAAAAAAAAGCAATTTATGTTGAAAATACCTCCCACAAAAGTTTTGCAAAGAAAATTCGTTCAAAGTTAAACATTTTTAATTCACATGAAAACGTTTTCAATGAAAGAATTTTACTAAAAAATATACACAAAATATTTTCACCTGAAAATCAAGTGCTATTGAAAATTCTGATGAAATATTTGAAATCGAAAATATTTACTTAATTACTTAGTTTAGAATACAAATTTTCTTAATTTTGAAAATACTGTCAATTACTCAAATATTTTAAATGAAAATGAATTGAAATTTTGATATTTATAAGTTAATCTGAATCTTTGAATTTTCTATGAACAATGAAGAATAAGGTCCGGAAAATGTAATATTAAATTTTTAGTACGATAAAAACTCGATACTCCTTGCCATCATTTTTACTCCTTTTTATGATAGTTTGTTACCAGATCGAAGCCAAAACATTTTTTCTATAAGATAATTTGTGATTTTAGTATCTCGACAATAAATGGGCAAAATTTCGACTTTATGATGGAGGAAAATTATACTATAGACAGAAATAACCAGAAATACATAACATACAATACGTTAAAAATTCGCCGTCAGAAACAAATGCTATACAGCCGCCTTAACAAAAAAAATCGTAACCGATAAAAGTTAAATTTCGAGATAATGATATAATTTGGTGCGGAACAAAGTATTTTATCTTCCTTCCCAAATAAAATTTCATATCTTTAGCTTAGTTCTTTACAAATTAGAAATTTATAGACGCCTATGAAAAACTATGAAAATGGAGATAGGAATTTCTGTCATAAGATCGAATAAAACCAGTAGCGTACTTTGGTAACAGAGTCTATGTTTCTTTTCTTTTATTAACCCCTTGCCTTACGATTAAATCTCGAAGAATAGTACGCGTGCAGACAATTAAACTTAGCGCAATTCTATGCGTGGAATTATAATAAAATAAAACTTAAACAATAATAATATTTATATTTTTACAGCGAGGCCCGTCATTACCACTCAAGGGGTTAAAAGAAATTTTACATTTAAATTACAAAAATGCTCAAGGCAGAATTCTTTACTATTTGATCAATTTTTCCAAAAGTTTTCCTTCTAGTATCTCCCTAATAGAAACAAGGCTGATATTAAAAATTATTTTGTACCAAACTAAAGTTTTTCTAATTGAAAAATGGCAGGAAACTAAAAAAAGGATGTAAATATTTACAAATGTGACAAAATAAATAAAGAATTTTCAGATTTGGTGACCCTAAAATTGGATGCCTTATGAATTTCCTTATTTGCAATACGCCGCTAAACTACCCCTATGTAAAGTTATCAATCTTTTCCTAGTAAAGTTTTATGACAAAACCTTTTTAAAATGAAAATATGAGTATATGAAATTTAAGAAAATTGAAAATTAATGAAAATGAACAGTTATTGCTTCATTTTTAAGTTTTTTTTATTATATTTGAGTTAGTAATCTAACTAGTATGTCCAATTTAATGTTTGAATCCTTCCTGAAGAAAATCTTATGTAGAAAAGAATATGAAAAAAAGTTGATATCAACATTTTAAGTACAATAATTTATTTTTAAATATTTTTGGCATAATTACAAAAATTACCATAATTAAAATATTATTTTTTTCATTTGTCTTTCAATTGTTAGAAATTATTTAGAGCATAAAAATTATTGTCAAATTGAATTTGGAAAGACCCTTTTTCTTATAAACATTGAAATGATTTTTTCGAAGATCAAAAAATAAAATTTTCTAATACTTATGTTTTCTTTTTCGAAAATAAAATAAAAATAAAATCATAAAAAAAAAACTGAAATTTTGTTGGCAAAGAATTTTTAAAATATAAAATTTCATGAAAAGTTGTGATTTCTCTTCAATTCTTTTTTTGTCTTTTGGAAAACTTAAAATTACGTCGTATTTTATTTGCAAGAAAAGAATAAAAATGATATTTTCTTGATTTCCCATCAAAAATATTATTTGTATTAATGTTTGATTAATGCTGAATGGTTTTTATTTATTTAAAATGGAAAATCTCACTTTACTACGAAATGAAACCAGGAAGTTTCTGTGTTCGTATTTTCAAAAATCAGTTAATGAACTTTCTTCTTTGAAGTTCTGTAATTTCTCCAAAAATGAAAAAAAAAAAATTTTATTTTAAGAAGAATATTGTTTCTAATCTGAAATCATTAATCAAGGTGTCAAAAGAAATGTCTGTAAATTTCTTTATGAGTAAGATTATTGACCGGGAAACTTTTAAAAACCTAATTAATAATAAGGAAATAAGAATTAATTGCCTGTTAAATAAGTAGTTTAAGTTGTTCGGAGATTTTAATACCCCTTAAGAATTGATTTGTCTAAAGGAAAA
Source organism: Xylophagus ater (assembly GCA_963422695.1). Lineage (NCBI taxonomy): Eukaryota > Metazoa > Arthropoda > Insecta > Diptera > Xylophagidae > Xylophagus > Xylophagus ater. The sequence continues at coordinate 10,802,561 of OY730478.1, forward strand.
GAAGACTATATCCAAGGATTCATGAAAAGGATTCGCCAGAAGCGGGATATTAAATGCGTATAGAAAAATCTTACCCAGCATACGTTTTGGACTTGATGGAGCTGTACCGCCTTCGAATCCAGAATCATTGCTACATGTGCTTAGACGAATATCACAGCCAAGAGATGTAATAGCACCACCACCGCTACTGCTACTACCGTCTTTTTGTTTTTGAATTAAATCATCACTATATTCATCGGATGTTGAACATTCACTATCACTATCAGTTTCATCACTTTCACTATCTGAATCCTTTGGATAATTGTGCTTTTCACGTTTCCATAATGGACGTGGTGTCGCTATTAATGGATAACGTGGTGCCTCTTCTTTTACATAACATTTTTTCTTATGATCAAGTTTAACCTTTTTATTTGGATCAAATTTATTTTCACTATTATCCTTTTTCTTACGATCACGAACCTTTTTCTTCATACTATCGCCACTTGAACCGTCCTCGTATGAACTATCGTCTTCTGATGAAGAAGATGGTATATAATCGGATAAATCTGCGTCAACGTCCAATAAACACCGATTAAGATTTGATACTGTGGCAAATTTCGATAGAATCTGATCGCTACTTGTTGTAAAAATATCATCTTTTTTTATCGTTTTTGGTATTTGTGAATTTTCTTCAACAATATTATTGTTATTTTCAATTATTCTATTCGAATCATTTCGTGTGCTTATTTCATTTTGTAAATTATTGGTATTCGTTTTATAAACATTTTTATTGGACTCATGTTGCTGATCTTGTTCACCGTGTTGTTGATCTTCGTATTGGTGATTGACACCTTTGCCAACGTCATCATTTTCTTGTGGCCGCTGTTTATTTAACCTTTCTGGTGATTTTTTCGAAGAACTATTTTTCTTATTTTCTTTTAATGAAGACGACCCAATTTTCTTAATTTCACTAATTCTGCTGTTGTCATTTTGTTTCTCAAGATTTTGATCACTTGTTTCAGAAGATGTTGTTGATGTCGTTTTTCCAATTTCAATTGAACCGGAAGATTTTTCTTCTTTGGATTTTATCGATAATGTTTTATCAACAATTTCGGATTTCTTTTTCTTAACAATTTTTTTCTCATCTTTCAATTTAATTGCATTTTCAGATTTTCCTTTTGCCGCGGTTGTCGTATTATCATTTTGATCTTTCGCATTTTTATTTGAAATTTTTTCTTTCAATTTTGTTTCAGGTGACTTGGCCTCAAGCCCGGTATTTATTTTTGATCCAAATTTCTTTGTCGCTGTGCCTGTTGTTTCGGGTATTGTTGTTAACGTTGGTGTTATTGGTTTTGATGTAGTGATCGTTGTAATTGTATTTGATGGCATTTCTCCAAAACTAATACGAACGATATCCTCTTTAAAGCTTTCAATAGCAGCTGTTTTCGGCAGTGACGTCCTATCTTGAGACACTTCACCCACTTCTACATTTTGATTTTTATCTTGTTGCGCATGTGACAATGGAAGTTTAGTAAATTTATCTGAGAATTGGGAATTTTCATTTGATTTATTCAAATCGATTTTTTTATCACAGTTAAGACTTTTAGCATCCATGCTAGATGTATCTGAAAGTTTTTCCATTGTTGTTTTTAAAGATGATTTTGATTTTTCCTTTGTTTCACGTAATTTTGATGTCAAGTTCGTTGAGCTTTTATTGGTTTCTACTGAAGTCAATTTTTTTCTATCTTTCTCCAAATTTGAATCTTTCTGAATATCTATGGAACTATCTTTAACCTGACTTAAAGCTGAATCATTTGATTCGGATCGTTTAATATCATGATCGATATTATTCGATTTCTTGACTTCTTCGAATTCCATTGATTTTTCTGAATTTAATTTAGTTTTAAGTTCATCGAAATTTTCATTATCACATTTTTCAAGAAGAAGATGTTCACGTTTTTCCCATTGTTTTCCCAATAAGGATTTCTTACGATTATTCATATACATCGTTTCACGACTTCCTATTTGACTCCAAAAATCTTCACCACTCTCAGATTTTTGAAGTTTCACAATCGGTTTTGGTTTTGCTATTAAAGGTGTTGGTGAAGCTGGTTGTGGTTCAATTATTAATAGTTTTCCAGATTTTGGTGATTTTAAAATTTTCTCCTTGAGTTTTGATGTTTTCACATTCATATTTTCCATTTTAATATCAGATGGTGAAGGTTTAGAAGGTTTTCTTTTTTCTGGTTTAGGTGATTTTAATTTTATTGTAACTACTGGCGTTTCGGGTGCTTGATCCCATATAGACGCTGATTCAGGTTCTTTGACACTTATCTCATTTTCATTTGGTAAATCAAATGTAAAATGTTCTGGAGTTGGTGATTTTACACTTTTATCACTATGTTGCACTGTAAATATTGGTGAATCGCCAATTGATTTCCATTTTATAGAGGACGATTTATCTATAGATTCTGATACCTTTTCTACGGATTTTCGTTTGGTATCTTTTGTTTTGACATCTTGGGATTCATCTTTTGTTTTTTTCTTTTTCTTCGGCATTGCAAGTGTGAAATGTTGAACTACTGTTGGTAAATTTTTGTCATCATCCTGTGAAGATGAAAATATCATTTCCGATGATGTTGTTGATGGTGTAGGTGATTTTACTTCACCATTAATATTATCAATATGCAATTTTTCACTCTCATCGGATTTGGTTGATTTAACCTTCTTTTTCGGTAGTTTAAAAACTTTATGAATTGTATGATCTTCATCAACTTCATCGACACTGAATATAATTTTTGGTGTTTTCAAAATTGGTGTAATAGCTGGACTTATATTTTCTGCTAATTCTGGTAAAATTTCAATTGGTTTATCGATATTAACTGTTCCGGTAATTTTATGGCGGACTTTTTTACCTTTTTTCGATTTTCGTTTTGATTTATGACTCGAATTCGTACTACAATCATCTTGACTTACATTACGCTCTAAAATATAATGAAATGTTCCAGAACCAGATTTTTGTAATTGATTCAATAATTCTAATTCTTGTTCTTGTATTAATGATGCACGACGACGTAATTCACCAGCATTCAGATCATCATCGATCTTATCGGATGAAATATCAGCACATATTTCATGAAAACTTGGACATTGTGATATACTGTAACGTCTTAAGCCGTCACTATCAATCACTTGAATCGTTGTTTCATCCCCATTAGCTGGTGGCATCAAATTTAATGGTTTTGATAAATCTGATAATTCCAATTCGGTTTCTTTTTGACGATCTCTATCACGAATTATGTGTCGTTCTAATAAAAGTTCACCTGGTGTTTTCCTTTGTACATTCGATTTCGGTGCTAGATCATCACCAAATTTATCACGCCATGATTTTGATTTTTGTAATTCATTCTCAGGATTTTTTAAATGAGTTTTTGTTTGAATCGTTTTCACTTCTTTTGAATCTTTTGAATCTTTTGAATCTTTTTCATTATTCGCTTGTTGATTATCTTTAGTTTTTGGACGCATTGTCGACAAACGTACAACATGTCTTCCACGTTTAATTGTACTTCGGTTTTTACCCGGATCAGTTCCATCAATTCTTGGCATAAATGGAGATTTTTCTTCAACACTATTATTAATATTATTATTATTATTATTATCATTATTATTATTTAAATCAGATTTAACTTCAGGTTTCGTTTCTGTATTACTTTTTTTAGTTTCGACAATTTTAAGATCTTTTTCCGGTGTTTTTTCATATTTACGATATCGTGTTGCCGAAACATCTATATCAGCCGTATTGATTGGAATCGGTCGAGGTGGAGTATATTTCGGTGATGTATGATATGCGATTTTTGGGGATTGAATTCGTGTTAAACTCGTATAAGCGCTATGTCGAGATGAAAGTGGTGATTCAGTTATTGTTGTTAAATTTGGTTTATATCGTGATGGTGTATAACTTGTACGAGATACTGGAACAACATAAGTTCCAGCTAAGGCACGATTATAATTACCAAAGGATGAATAAGGATTTGATGTATAATATGGGGAATAACTTTGATAGCCACCGCTACTTCCATAATAGTATGGATCTGTATACAATGGCATTTTGTTTTACTAATTTCTTGCAAATTTGGCTGAATTTTTATATCAAAAATATGTTCACTCAAAATTTTAAAAAGAGTCCAAAATATAAATTTTCTTTCAAATGAAAATCGCAAGTCACATATTTATTTTGAAAAATTTTCACTTCTTATGTAACACGAAAATAAAGTTAATTTCTTTTTATTTTTTTTGGTATAAAATCGTTTTAATAGAAAATTTTTAATATTTAATTATTTTGGTATTTTTTGTTTTGTATTTATTTCACATTTTATTGAAGTAGAAAAAATTTAAAAGTCCTGGACTTTCACGAATTGAAATTTAAAATCAAAAAAAATTTTAATTTCAAAGAAAATAAATTTTCTTTTTGTCAACACGAAAACGAAAAGGAAATTTATGAAAAATTTATAATTCCAAAAATTTAATAAATTTTTCTTTAAATTAAATTCAATTTAAATAAATATTTTTTTTTATTAAATTAAATCGCAAGCGGAAACACCTTGTAAATAATTCACCGTTTTTGACCGATACTTTTTCACGATATTCAAAAGACTGAAAAATTATGAAAATTTTCTATGAAAATACGTTTTTCTTTTTTTCTTCTTTTCTTTTTGAGGAAGAAAGAAAATAATATCAAAAGAGAAGAAAATTCTTAACTAACACAAATATCTTGTAGAATTTTTGTTCAAAATTTCGACAGAGATAAAAATATTTTTAGTGGGCCTTTTTTACTCATTTGAACAACTCAAGGAATTTTCTTTTTACACAAAAGAAAAATGAAACATTACGTTTACTTTTTCCTTATTGAAAAATTCTTGTGTAGAAATTTTCGCAAAAACAGTAAACTCTTGGATTATTTTAAGTTTCGACGAGTTTTGTGCAAATTTAATGTATTCGATTGTATATTAACATATATTCAGTTTGTTATTCAATTTTTGTTTTTATTAAAGAATTTAATTCTAGATAAATAAAGAGGCCGATAAACGAATAATTACGATATTAACTTGGCCGAAATCGGCAGAATATTTGATGGGTGATAATATTTATGATTTTATTTTTTTTTTTGCTGCAAAATGTAAAAGTTAAAAAATATTTTTGTATTAAATCCAGAAAAGACCAGAAATGTTATATAATTATTTACTCAATTTCGGCGGTATTAGGTGGTTGGATTGAGCGAACATAAATCCTTCTAATAACTTCTTCTACGTTTAATTTACTATGGAAAAAATGAACCAGCCTCCCAAATCCTGCGCATGGTAAATGATAATGCACAGGTTTTTGAGTTTTGCCTCAGTAAATAGGAACTGAAAAAATTTTATATACATAATTCCTAATAACCAATGACTTTATTATGTATTAATTTCTACCTTTAAGCTCGGTTTGAGCTGTTATTATAATTATTATTATTCTTAATTTTGTTTTATTTTACACGGAAAAGAATAATGGCTGATTATCCCGTCGTACATAGGGAATCCGTCCTATAAAAATGGCTTTTTTTTGTACCAGCAATAAAAATAGGAGAGGGTACTATGTACAATGGAGAAAATATTTGCCTATTCAGAATAGTAAGAGTAACATTGTACATAGTAGAAATACCACGGATGTATTGTGAATCATACTATGATAAATGGGTGTTTCAGCATTGAATATAGAATAGCCTCCATTGTGCAACGCATATTAGCCAATACATTATTTGTAAATTCTATAAAAACGTTTGGGTAGTCATCTAATAATAATGGCAAACCTGCATTGGGATTTAGGATAAATTCCTTAATATTGTAAGTCCAATTACAATATTAACATCATTAATTTTGGTTTGTTTGATAAATCATTTACATATCTAGAAAACCGAAATTCTGGAGTGGAATCATGCAATTCGATATGATTTAAATAAAATCGAGTTACATGATTTCAGGTGCGTTTATTTGCTTCCTAATGATTTGATTTCGTACTTATATCAAATATAGTATCAAGAGGTAGCGAATTATATATCAATCGAAATTCTTATTAAGACGGGAAGTTTGCCAATGTAAATGGTGCACATACACTCCATAAGTGGGAATATTCCCAGTTATACTGGAATATTTACAAAAATCCATAGGCGGATTGACCAAAAATATATCGCTGAAAATACGTTTTCGTTATGATCAGCGCTCTTAAATAAAATAGGTAAATATACAGATAAAGATAGCAGTGGCGCATACACCTATGAATAATTGGACATTCTCCAATATTTTGAGTAGATTTTACCAAAATAATTTGTCCTATGTACATTGGTAATTGTACAATGAACATTTTTTTCCGTGTAGTACCTTTTTTTTCATTTTGAGGTAACCTAGGTCCTAATAGGATAAATCCAATCCGCAAATTTTATTTAAATCAGTATGTTAGTTTTTAAAGTACATCAAAAAAACTTTATGGACAAACTTATTTTCTCCTAGGATTATTTCTTTCTCCACTATCCTCGGATGGATTTTGCTGAAATTTAACATGGTATCGTTTATTTATGTATTTAACCAATATAATTAATTTAAACAAAATTGATTCCCAAATTTTCCAGTTAAATCCGGAAAACCATATAAAAAAACGACAAAACTTTCTTTTTTTTTGCTTAAATGCAATACCAAATACAGTTAAGTAATAACCAACTTACGTTCTAAATTTCAACAAAATCGGACAACGCGTTTTTGAGTTATCTTGTCCACAGACGGATGGACGGATGGAGATGCATAAATCGATATAACTTTTGATTCCCTGCACAACCATACCGTTGAAATTTTTCTGCGATGATTATTTCTATGCGTTACACACTTAGTGACAAAACTAATATCCCTCTGGTAGTACCTACCATAGGGCATAAAAACATATTTCCGTAGCCCAGGATTAATTTTCGGCAAGTTAAACCAACTTGAGTTGTTTCCGTATTGAAGCGACACGAATTCACTCGCATACGAATGACCAGAATACTGATTTTGAAAAATTCCAATGGATTTTTCATATTTTCGTATACCAGTGAACTTCGATTGAGTTCGAGAATCGGCACTCAAGTCTGAATGGACTAACTTGAATTATTTTGTATTCTTATTTTAAATAGGAAAGTTCTTGTTCGAAAATAATAGTTTAATTATAATCATATATCGTACGGTAACGTAAAAATACTCTAAAATTAACTCTTTAAGATTGCATCAATATAAGAATGTCAAAATAATATTTAAGAAAATCTAAAGGAGCAGCCAAGACAAGACGATAAAAGACATTACAAACTAATCTAATTACTCAATTATTAATTTTTATTTTTATTAAAAACCTTTCAGAATTAATTTTATAGCGTAATCAAAAATGTTCACGAGGAAAAAAAAATAAGATATTTTCAAATTAAGTTTCAAACAAATTTTCGACTGTAATTAACATTTTTGTCGTGTTTTTCTTGTGGTTTTTCTTGTTGTTTTTCTTTAAAAACGCCGAATCTCTTCAACCTCACTTTAGCTAACGATTTAACAGGAAGAGTAATGATAGACATTTTAATATTTTTTATATATGTATATTTTTTTTTTTTCATGTCATTCTAAATTAAGATCCAAGTCCAACAATAAATGCGACATCGTGTTACTAAATTTAGAATTGTGGGCACCTTTCTAGGCTAAAAGTATAAGAGAAAACAAGTAATTGTAGTAGTTTTTTTTTCTGTTTTCTACAAAAATTTTGAGCGGATCGCGGTTTTTTTTTTTTTTTTGAAATAAATATGAAATTAAGTGATTTGCACACGAGAATATTATATTATTTATCTCACCTTGTTTTGTGCATTGTTTGAGATCCTGAAAGCTCGATGACATAAGTTTTATAAATTATTTATTGTTTAAGCAACCATTTTATATTAAATGTTTATAATTAAATTATGATTTATATGTTTTTGATTTAAAAAATCACGCGAGATATAACGCAAATCTATGATAACGTACAGAAAAACTTCTGGTTATGATAAACGATCTGACTTTCTTATATAGAATACTTCAAAAATTTATTTTTGAGACAAACTGTAGTAAATTTATATATTTACAATAATTTTAGAATAAAATAAACGACGGCCTAGCATTTTGGTTCACCTCTGTACCACATTTGATCAACATCGATTAATACGTTCCCGATTTTTTACGCTTACCAAGAAAAAAGTGATCACAGAAACACAGCCATTATTACGAAAAATGATTATTATCTGGATCCGGAAACATTTGTTTTAGTTAAGTATAAGAAAGTAAAAATAGGCGATTCTATGACAACAAAAATATTGTTTGTAACAAAAATCTTTTCAAAGAAGAATTTTCGAGTTTTATGGCGTAGGTGGAAATTGCGTCTGCTTTAGATACGTTAAATATTTTACAAATTTTATTATTTTTTAAATATTAATTATTTATAATAAATGTAAAACCACGTCAAAGCATGAAATGGAATATGTGTATTGAGATCGTAAGGGCCTAATTAAAATATAATTAAACCAAGCAATCTTTTTAAGAAATATATAATCTTAAGTTGTTGCTTAATTACACTCATGATAAGTAAGTAACAAGCTTCTGCAAAATGTTACAAATTGAATTTCCTAAATTGTAATAGTGCGGCCTACCACAACCAAATATTGTGTTGTGCGGTCCAACTAAGTACACCCAACCCTCCTATAACACGGTAGATATGGAGAGAGAAAACGTAAATTTTCTTGTTCCCGTTCCGTGTTAGAGTGAAACCGTGTTATAGGAGGGTTCGGTGTACAGAAAAAATAACCCTAATTTATTGTGATTATAAGACAAGCTAGTTTGGAGTACATGTCCGGAGATTAAGATTCAAAAGCACAGAACGGTGAATACAAATTTTTTAAGATTATTCCAGAAATATATTTGGAGGTTTTCCGGGATTTCCTTGAAAACACTGTAATGGGAGTATAAAAAAAAGCTAAACGAAAAATAAAATTAAACTCACTAACGATAATTAAAAGCAATATATCGGAAATTATTTGATTTTAAAGAAAATCATAACAATTTTCTATAGAAACCCGTTAAATTCGTTAATTTTCAAAACAAATTACTAGGAATTTATGATTTAATAAACATTTTCAAAATGGATCAAAAAAATATTAAAAATGACTATTTTTTCTTCGTATTTATAAGAAAATCAACAAATTTTAAGCCTTTGTTAAATTTCGGATCGCGATAATCTAAAAATGCGTTGATGAGTGATTCTTTTATTTTTGGATATTGATGATCAGTAAATGTAAAAAGATTTTCACCTGATATTAACTGCAATGATCACATTTAGAATATTTGTTGTTTAAATTCTAAAAAAAAAAAATAAAATAATGTTCCACGAAACAAACAGACAAACTTATGATCATAATAAATTTAATTTTCATTTTGATATCATAAAAATTTTGAAGAATCATGCATTATAAGTTTATAGACAAAATAATTTCCAAATTTACCGCTTTTAAATGATTTTATAAATAAAATCAAAATTCAAAATTAAAACCAAGAACATAATACAAAAATTGGGATTATGAAAACCACAGTTCCTTTCAAAATGCAAACAATATTAGTACCAATAACTTGTTTTTGAAAATTATCCTTTTTTCTAAAGAAAATGTTCTTAGAATTTTAAGAATATAATATAACCCCTATAAATATGCAATTAACATAGAATTTCTGAAAATATCGTAAAAGTTTTAATTCAACTATTCACCGCACAGTCAATTATGTCAGACACAAACCATAATTTCGATTTCCTTAATTTGAAATTAAAATTCGAAACTAAATAACCGATCTTCATAAAATACAATATTTCCCTCAAATATAGTTTTATAATCGTGAAATCTATAAAATATTAATTCTATTTCATTAAAATCTAATTAAAAGAATTTCTAAAATTTATATTTTTAAAATTATTAATATTTTCCATTGGGGTTGTTGCTGTGGATAAAAGTTGCAGGGAAACCGTAAATAAGCAATTCATGTTTTTCCGCAACATTTTCGAAAATCGAAGATGGGAAAGAATTTAATTTTACGAATTGAAAATTTCAAAACAATACAAAAACCGGGAAATCCCTTTTCAATCTACGGCGAAATCCATTTTAAATTATACAACTACTTTTATATACAATTTAGATATGAACTTCATTGAATGATTTTCCGTAAAATTTGTTTAAAAACTGTTAAAATTATGAGTCAAAATAGAACTTACCTTCGCATTTAAGACCTTGACGGAAAAGTCCATACAATAAAGAACCACAATGATCACAAAATGTTGGTGACATAAATGTGGAAACTTTAAATCTGTGCGGAACATCAATTTTAAATCGTTCCCGGAGATACTAAAAAATTAAAAGATTTTAAAAACTTCAATTTTGTTTAAAATTAAATTAAGATTCTTACTATTGTACTTTCTGAATTAAAACTAGACTCACAACATTTTCCTAATAACTTTTCATGGCACTTTTTATGAACTGCAGTTTGACACGCTACAAAATATCAATAATATAAATTTTGAAAATATTTCTTTAGAATAAATAAAAATTTAGTGAAAATTTACTTATGCATTGATATCCTTGTTTTCCGAAACCCCAAAGAAAGTCCTTGCAAAAAGCACAAAATGTTGGTTGACGAAAAAATTTTGCTACGAATTTATGTCCATTAATATCGTGTATTCTAAAAGTATAAATAATTAATTAATTTGGAAATAATTATGTTTGGAACAGAAACCTTTGATGTTTAACAGCACCACGACGCTTTGTTATACTTTTCGCTCGTGTATTTTGCTTAAATTGTAATGGGGCATCTTCTTGGACAATTGTACGATATGAATTATATAAATTTGATCCCGAACCATAATTATCACTATAATATCCACTGGACATGGAATTATCCCAATATGATGAGGGTTTCTGTCGGCCAGATGATGTTATGTATCTATTCTAAAAATTTTAAAATTCAACAAAAAAAAAATATGTTATTCTCTAAAATTTGAAAACAATTTGTTCAATTTATTGCCTCACGTGGTGTATTCCGTTGTTGGCGGGATCTTTGTTGACTTCCGGAACTTCCGTTACCCGTTCGCTTTCGGTTATGACCGGTGAACATCATCTTGACTATTAATTTGTTATGTATTACCAATAAATCTATAAATTATATGTTTCTTAAATAAATTCAATTTTAATGATGAATCCATTGTTTTTACAATTATATTAATCTGAAATTTCAAAACAAACATCTTTGAATTAGAATTTGAATGTTTTAAAAATACAAATATTTAGAAAGTCTTAAATTCAGTACTATAAATAAATGGCATTGTAAACCACCCAACTTTCTTAAGCGAAATATTTCAAGTTTAAAGTGTTCTCATAAATTATGGAAGATCCAGAAATACCTGACTTCTGTTTAAGTATTCTAAATTAAAAGCTCGTCATTTCTTAATTTTAGTCAAAGATTTTCGTTAAAATTAGGTAAGTGGTTATCAAAATATCGTGCATAGAAAAAGTGACGACAAACAGACATACAGACAAAAAACCACAAGTACATTTCGAAAATAGGAAATATGAATTCAAGAGAAAAATACGTATAGACACGCAGGAAAATTGCGAATTTATTGGCTAGTTTTGACAATTGAGTAATAGCTGTGACTATCAGATTCTAGTTGCAGCAACTAAATTTTCTGTTGTCGCAACTAAAACTCAGTTGTCACCACAACTAGGCAATAACTTCACAATTTTACTGTATACTATACAATCATTGAAAATCGGCATCCCATTTTTGGAAAATTATAACGTTCTCCTATACTTTGCTTAAAGTCTAAGAAAGTAAAAAGAATTTTAAATAACCATAAAAATAAAAAAATTACAAGTTCAACGAACATTTGTTTTCATTTCTTTATGCTTTTATTAAATTTTTAGTTATTTTTAAAATTTTAAACAATATTTTATAGTTTTTTTGATAAAACAACGCAAAAGCTTGTAAAAATTTGAAATTTTACAAATTTTAATTGTTTCTATCTAAATATATTATTTTTATAAAAAAAAAAAAATATTAAATTTTAATTCTCAAACAATTTCCGAAAGTTTTATTTTAAATAAAATTTCTTTTGGCGTAACTTTAAAGATTTCGTAAAAATGTTACATAAATTTTGAAATTCTATTAAAATTTGTCACAACTTAAGAACAATCAATTATTTTTAATATTTTCGAAATCGTCTAAGAAAATTTTTGTTTTTTTCGTTTTGTTCAAGATATTATTTATATGATTTTGAAAAATGTTGTTAAGAAAATATTTAAATCTCTTAAAATATGGCGCATTTAACATAAAAAATATGACGACTTTTTAATATTTAATAAAATGGTTTTCTGGTAATTTCTTTAGTATATAAGGAAATAAACAAAAACAAAATACGGAAGGGCCTAAATTTATAGTTCAGCTGCTTTGAAGAATAAGAAAAAAACGACGCCAAATTATTGCCAAATCGTGTCGCGTACATTAAAGAATTTCTTGTTACAATTTGGTAGCCAAGAAATTCATCATCAAGATTGTGGCGTAACCTTAACATTAAAACAAATGTTTTATTTTTCAAGACCATTAAAAATGCATTCAAATTTTTCAATTTATTTAAATAAGATAATATTATATACAGTCAAGGTGTGATAAATTGAGCTGGCACGTATATTCATTAAGGAGGTTTTATGGAAAGAGAAAATTTAACATTCCGTTATTGATTTGAACTGAGTATGGAAAGTGAGGGCTTAAGGATATGTTTTCTAATACAATCTATCGAAACTTCAAAAAGCCAGACAAATATTCCGATGAAAATTTACTACAATATAAAGAAATGAGCTTAAAGTATGCATTTCGTCTTATATAAATTGAGAGTATGGGTCCGGAGAATCCAAATGCTTCACTTCATACAAGATTGAATTTTGTATCATAAATGCAGTGTGAACGCACGGCTTATTGAAGAATAACTCACAGCATTTGGACTGGTTCCCGGATCCAAAACAACAATTGCAACCAGTCAGTATAAATTCTTAAGTGCGGCTTGAGAGCGAAGCGTAGCGCCGATAGCATGCATTACGTTACTAGTAATAACAAAAAAGAAAAAGCTATTGAAAAAAAAACATTTAGAAATATGTTGATAGTTGTTGTTGGGTCCAGGAATATACACCAAACTCACAGAATTACTTAAAAGGAAAATTTCTTGCCTTTTCTATTAAAATGAACTGAAATGAAATCTTTCCAGTAATGAGTGAAACAAATTCATTATATTGATTGTGTTACAACTTCACTGTAAACTATTTTTTCATTTCTACTTAAGATTTCAATTTCAATTAATTTATAAAGTTGGCCACGAAATTTCAATATAATTTTTCATAAAACAAAAACGATACAGTCCACTAAAATCAACCAAAGACAACTGTTCGTATAACCTTGGAAATTTTCTTGTAACTTTTAAAATTGATTAATAAAGAATTTATTAAATTGTTCTAAAAGGATTACATTTTTTACTTAAAATCGTAACATTTTTTGGTCCTTCGTAACCGGATCAATATATCGAATTTATTGGCAAGGTTAAGAAAAAATATAATTTGTTACAATTAAAAGGTTATTGCAGTTGTCCATAGGTAAATTTGAAATAAGTTTAAACATGGATTTGTTAATCAAAAGGCGTGGTATAATCAAAGCTCAAATTACTCGAATCGGTAATTATTTTACTCAACAAAAGTCTGCAAATGAAGATGACATCAATGAAAGAATCACCAAATTAATTGAACTATATCAGCAGTTTGAAATCGTACAATTAGAAATCGAACTACATCCTGATTGCAAAGATGAAGATGGTAAGATGCAAGACGCTGAAAGGACACTAATGGAAGAGAAATATTTTGAGACGAAGAGTTTAGCATCAAAGTTAATTAAGGAATTAACAAATGACAATTCTTTGAGCACTACCATAAATCCGCAGACAAGTTTGTCCGACAACACCACAGAAATGAAAGATGCAATTGAAGTATTAATGAGGCACCAAGTCGCATTGGCGGAATTAGTGAAACAAATTCCAACAGAAAATAGTATCGGACATGATGGTGGTATGGGATCTAGAAATAATGGGCAACAAAGTGAAAATCATTCAAATTTTCGGTTGCAACGAATTGAAATACCGAAATTTGATGGCAATTACAAAAATTGGCCTGAATTTCACGATTTGTTCAAGAGTTTAGTACATAACCAAAAAAGGTTATCATCATGTGAAAAATTACAATATTTGAAGCACGCTTTGATTGGGAATGCACAAGGCTTTCTCAAAAACATTACAATTAGTGATGCAAATTATATACAAGCCTATGAGGAATTGGTCAGTACGTTCAACAAGAAAGAAGTCATCATAGACTCACATTTACAAACAATAATGGAGCAACAAAAATTACATACAACATCAGCAGAAGGTCTTAGGTTGCTATGTAGCAACATTAATGAATCAGTTCGAGCACTAAAGGCTCTAGATTTGCCAACTGAACATTGGGATAGATGGCTAATGTTCTTGTTATCAACAAAATTAGACAATGAGTCATTGAAATTTTGGCGTCGTGAGTGTTCGCAACGGAAGGAAGATGAGAATATAACTTTTGCAAATTTAGTGAAGTTTATTAATAACAGAATTTATGAATTGACACCACTCAAGGAGATTAAATTATCAAGTAACACTTCGAATCAGAAAAATAAGGTTAGTCATATTTCTTTCGCATTATCCAACTCGTGTTATAAATGTCAAGGTGAGCACGGAGTGTTCACGTGTCCAGAATTCCTGAATCTCACAATAAAAAAGAGGAGGGAGTATGTTAAAGAGAAGGGACTTTGTTTTAATTGTTTAAGGGCGAAACACATGGTCAAGGAATGTGTTTCTAATTCCAGGTGTAAGGTTTGCAAATTCAAACACAATACTTTGTTGCATGAACAAAAGGGATCAAGTCAAGACTCAAGCAGAAATAGCAAGCAAGAACCAGAACAAGTATGTACAAATACAGCTAATTTTGAGGATGAAAGAAATACTGCAATTCTACCTACTGCTATTGTACACATCAAGGATACTTTTGGTCAGTATCAAAAATGCAGAATCTTATTGGATACGGGTTCGCAGGTGAACCTAATATCGGAAAATTGTGTGCAAAGATTACATTTAAGAAGAAAACATGCAAAGGTTATTATCAATGGAATTGGGTCTGTAAGAGCAGGAAAAATACGCGGAAAGGTACACATTCATTTAAAATCAATGTTTAATGACTTCCAAATTTCTGGCCAAGCATTTATTTTAGCAAACGTTACATGCAACATACCTTCAACAAGAATTAGTGAAAATGTTTTTACGGGGATTACGTTGGCAGATCCCAAATATACTAATCCCAGTAAAATTGACATAGTAGTTGGATCTGATATATTTTTTGAAGTTCTGCAAACTGGAAAAATTGATAATGGTCCAAAGACTGCAATAGCTCAAGAGACAAAATTTGGTTGGGTAGTCTCCGGTAGAGGAACAATAGCAAATATACAAAACGATAGTTTTCATACATGCATCGACATTAGTGATCGTCTGAAATCATTTTGGGAGATAGAGGAATTAAACATTGAATTGCCTCAGACAAATGAAGAAAAACAAGCAGAAGAATATTTTGTTCAAACCTATTCAAGAACTGAAGACGGACGCTATATTGTACGTTTACCATTTAAACAAGATTGTGATGTTCTGGGAACATCCTACAACTCAGCATTACTTACTCTCAAGTCTATGGAGAAAAGATTCGAGAAAAACCCCAGGTTAAAATATGAGTACACAAAATTCATAACAGAATATTTGGAGCTTCATCACATGGTGCAAGTACCTGATGAACACAAAAATTTATTAGAAAATAAATGTTTTTATTTACCACATCATGCTGTAGTAAAGGAAGATAGTACAACAACAAAATTACGAGTTGTTTTCGATGGATCAAGAAAAACTTCAACAGGCATTTCCTTAAATAATTTATTATTAGTTGGGCCTACTATCCAAAAGGATATTTGGTCTTTGCTATTAAATTTCAGGAAATTTAAAGTGGCATACACAGCTGACATAGCGAAAATGTATCGGCAAGTATTAGTAGATAACCAAGATACTCCCTTTCAAAGAATCTTATGGCGTAGTTCTTGTGATGAACAAGTAAAGGAATATGAACTACAAACAGTAACGTATGGTACATCCAGTGCTCCATTTGCAGCCATAAGGGTTCTAAAATAACTCGCTTTAGATGAAGGAGATAATTACAAGCTGGGAGCGGAGAATTTGATCAATAATTTCTATGTCGATGATTTCATGGGCGGATCTCATTCATTACAAAATGCGTTAGAGGTTAAACAACAATTAACAACGTTGCTGTATAAAGGTGGTTTCGATCTTCGTAAATGGTCATCCAATTCAATAGAATTTTTAACAACGGTAGACAAGGAACATCGTGAAGTGTCTGTTTCTTTACCATTACAAGAAGATGCTTCAGTAAAGGTCTTAGGCTTACGATGGCATCCTGTTTTGGATTGTTTTACGTTTGAAGTAAAATTGGATCCATCTGAAAATTTCTCAAAACGAAGTATTTTGTCTGAAATATCCAAAATATATGATCCATTAGGTTTATTAAGTCCTTGCGTAGTTATTGGCAAATTGATAATGCAACAAATCTGGATTCTGGGAATAACATGGGATGACAGATTACCAGATACTTTAATACAAAATTACAAAGAATTTCGGAGTGAATTATTTTCTTTGTCATCATTAAAAATACCAAGATACCTGAATATTACAGAAAATTCAAGTCTTCAATTATGCGGATTTGCAGATGCATCCGAGTCAGCTTACGCTGCAGTAATTTACCTGCGCGCAGTTACAAATCAACAAGTTTCCGTAAAGTTATTAGTATCAAAAACACGTGTTTCTCCAATCAAACAAATATCCTTACCACGACTTGAGTTGTGTGCTGCAGTTTTGTTAGCCAATTTGATTACCAAGGTCAAATCAACAATGAATATTCAAAACTTGGAATTATATGCATTTACTGATTCCACCGTCGTGTTGGCTTGGCTTAAGGCTACACCACGCAAATGGAAGACATTCATTGCAAATCGAACATCACAAATTTTAGAAGTACTACCATATAACAACTGGCGGCATGTGCGATCAGCTAATAATGCAGCAGACCCAGCATCGAGGGGAGTAGCAGCAAACAAGTTAATTGGTTTAGACCTTTGGTGGAATGGGCCACAGTTCCTGTATACAGAGGATTTCAATAAAAACACAATAATGCTAGAAAATTTAAATACAAATCTGGAACAGCGAATGGAAATTAACCTTTGTGCATTAAATGTCAACAATACAGATGTCAATCAAGATATTTTCCAAAGATATTCGTCTCTTGAGAAATTAGTAGCGGTTGTAGCAAGATGTCAACGTTTTGTATTTAACGTAAGGGCATCTCAAAGGGGTCTCAGACGCAAAATTGACATAAATCTATCTGTCTCAGAACTTCAGTCAGCAAGAAAACAGTTAATCATACTCGCACAAATTAAGGATTTCAAAGTAGAAATAAATTTACTCAATAAAGACAAACCAGTGAAGAAAGATAGCAAGCTGTTTGCACTACTGCCATTTATCGATTCCGAAGGTGTTTTACGGGTGGGTGGACGTATTCAAGAAGCTCAAGTCAGTTATAATAAGAAACATCCAATCATATTGTTTAAATCACATCATCTTACAAAATTATTAATTCAGGACATTCATAATAAATATTTTCATGCTAATACACAGTTAATGATGAATGTACTACATATGAGATACTGGGTTATAGGTGGAAGACATGCTGTCAAGAAATGTATTAATGAGTGTGTTATTTGTCAGAGATATCGAGCAAAGGGATTCAATCAACAAATGGGTAATTTGCCATCATATAGAATACAACCTTGCCGTCCTTTTACGAATACAGGTACGGATTTCACTGGTCCATTTCATGTAAAGGCTTGGAACGGTAGAGCTTCCAAGCAATTGAAGTGTTACGTGGCAATATTCATATGTATGTCCACGAAAGCAGTACATATCGAGCTGGTGTCCGATCTTTCAACAGATATGTTCTTGGCAGCCCTTCATCGTTTCACCAGTCGTCGTGGAATTTGCGCCAATATTTACAGTGATAATGGAAAAAACTATGTGGGTGCAGCAAGGAAATTGTCAGAAATGCAACGATTTTTACAACAATATAACAATATTATAGCAAAGCAACTTTCAAGGGATGAAATTCAATGGCATTTCATTCCTGCATACTCACCAAATTTTGGCGGGCTTTGGGAGTCTGCAGTAAAATCACTCAAGTTTCACTTAAAGAGGGTGATTAATGACCGGTTGCTGACATATGAAGAAATGAACACACTTTTGTGTCAAGTAGAAGCCTGTTTAAATTCCAGACCAATAACGTCTAATACATTTGATTGCGGAGATATAGAACCATTGACTCCTGGTCATTTTTTAACACAAGGACCTATACAAATGCCTCCATCAGAAAACACAGAAGACAATTTTACCACAGCGACCAGATGGAGACTGGTACAACAAATGCATAACGCCTTTTGGAAACGATGGTCAGCAGAATACATCTCTACATTACAAAGGCGCAAAAAATGGGCTGAGCAAACAAAAAATCTTCAAATTAACGATCTAGTTCTTATCAAGGAAGACAACATGCCTCCTTGTAAATGGCTGATGGGTAAGGTAGTTTCAACTAAACCTGGCCGCGATAATTTGGTTCGCGTTGTAACACTAAAAACAAAAAAAGGATTGATAGACCGTTCCATCAGGAAATTAATTGTTTTCCTGCCAGCAGAATGACAATTTGCAGTCTCCACAGAATATTTGGATAGTTAATAAAACTTTTATTTAATTTTAATCTAATATCATAACATATTATAAAACCATTACTATACATATCAGTTAAATTGTTACAGTATCAAATGAATTAATTCAAAAAAAAACAATTATAATTTGAAATATTGAAATTTTATTGGCCCATACGTGTTGAAAACATGCTTTTCAAGGCTGGCGGAATGTTACAACTTCACTGTAAACTATTTTTTCATTTCTACTTAAGATTTCAATTTCAATTAATTTATAAAGTTGGCCACGAAATTTCAATATAATTTTTCATAAAACAAAAACGATACAGTCCACTAAAATCAACCAAAGACAACTGTTCGTATAACCTTGGAAATTTTCTTGTAACTTTTAAAATTGATTAATAAAGAATTTATTAAATTGTTCTAAAAGGATTACATTTTTTACTTAAAATCGTAACAGATTGATATATCCAAAGTATTCAATTTTCTGAAAGTTTTAACTGTGAGGAAATTTTATAATGCTTTGGTCTCTAATATTATTATTATTGTTTTACTTAATGCCTGAATTCAGATTTTTATCTACTCATTCGTCCTAGCATGAGATATTACCAGTTGTTTATAATGCTAACTAAAAGTGTTTCCATTCCTCAAAAACTCACGCCTTGTGACTGCTATAGAGTATTTTGTGCCTTTAGTGTACTTTCTATAGAATTTAAAAGAAAAGTGAGCTTCTTACTTTTCTTTTAAATTCTATAGCTATGAATAAGAATACTATTAAATTTGTTTAGCGACATCAAAGCTTTTACTTAATTTCAATCGGAAACTAAAAATAAATTAAGAACATAATTGTTTTTTGTTTGGTTTTAAGTACATACTCGTATAATAAAGAAATTCTTGATTTGAAACATCGCCACGTGCTTTAAATAAATTGTTAGTAGAATTTTCATTTCCAATTTTTAAAAAAAAAGAATATAAAACCATTATTAAAACTGATGTCTTTTTTTTAGTTGGAATTTTGTATTTAATAATCTTCCAAACTGACCACAAAAAATAAGATTTAGGAAAACTAATGTAAGGAACGCAAAAACAACATTTCAAAAAAATGTAAACAATTTCGGAAAACTTAAATTTTTCAAAGAAATTTCATTTTATGATAATTTATTGATCTAAATTAAAAGAAATCAATAAAACAAGAGAAAAAAATATTTTTCAAATCTTTAACAGCAAATAAATTTAAGTTTATGTTAAACAAATTTTTGTTTTGTTTAAAAATAAAAACGAAATTAAAATACACCGGTTTTATGTTTATTAATTTTTGAATGAATTTAGTTTTGAAGTTTATAAATAAATTCTTTAATGAAATGATCAACTTTTTTTTATGTTGAATTATTCAATGTAAATCAATAAAATATTACAATTTTGTGGTGTGAAAGTTGTTTTTAGAAAACTTAAAACAAAAACGAAATAAGGCTTCAATAACATGCAGGATTTTTTGGAAGATCTAGTTTATAACTTATTTAATTTTAATAAATAAGTAATGCTGGAGTTTTAATCGAGTTTCATCTAAAAAAAATCTAAACCAAACAGAAGACCTAATTGACAGTGAAAAAAGAATAGCCGCTACCTGTCTTTTAAGAAAGTGATAATAGAATTTGTTTAAAGAGTTGCAAAGTGTATGCAATTTGTGTACATTTTTCATTGATTAATACTAATATTTTGGTTTAAAAAAAAAACCAAATTAAATATACGACCAAATGGTTAGATGGAGTTTCAAAATATTGAAAATTATCTCTGCTTACAATTTCACTTACATGGAGTAAATGTACCAAATTTCAGTCAGTATATTGCGATCACTCTATCAAAAGAATTCTTGTAATAGTCATGATATGTTCTTGACAGCTTCGTTTGTGGACCATGAATTAATTATCCAATTCGCTGAAATAAGCGAAATAAATAATTTTGTTTTTATCACGACTATTACAGAGATTTTTTTAATAGCTCGCTTGCTGAAATCTGGTACAATTGACAATACTATAGTTGAAGCTTGGAGTACCTCAACGAATTGTTAACCTAACAATTTGAAAAATATTAGGTACATTGAAAGCACTTTATTGACATGTATTTTCAAATGAATCAAATTAAATCGAACTACAAGTAGTTTGATCCACATCCATAAACACATTGATTAAGCATTTTTGAAAAGAAAATCCCTAAAAAGGAAACAAACGCCATATCGATTATCTTTAAATAAACTTGTTTAAACTTCAAAAAATTATCTCAACTTAACTAAGTACTGAATATCTAAGAATTTAACTATTAATTCAAGATAAACAATTCAAGTAGGTAAAATACTGATTAATGAATTTCAAGAAAATATTATAAAAAAAACAAATCAAAACAATTTTTTTCTTTTAGGAAAAGAAAACAAAATTTTGTTGATTAAATTTTAAGAATTTTGTTTGAAATTTTCCGCGAAAAAAAATAATAAAAAAACATTAAAAATTCAAATAATAAAGTGTGAAAAAACTTTTCGACGTTTTTTTACATAAAAAAAAAAGAAAGAAAACCACTCAAAAATTCTCATCATATCATAACTTTTTGTTTTTCTCTAACCTGACAACAAGAAAAACATTGAAAATATTTTGTCCAAAGAAAAACTCGAACTTTAAATATTTTTTTTTGTTAAAAATAGAAAAATCTTATGAAAACAATTTTTACCTTTCTTAATTAAAATTCATATCTTTTAATTCGTTTTTAAAAAATTTATTAAATTTTTTCTTAAAATAAAACATTTTTTAAAAAGTTTTTCAAAAATTTCACCAGAAATTTTCTGTTTTTATTAATTAAATAAAAAACTCAATATAAATAAATTAATTAAATTCATTTAAATTAAAATCTTTTTCATTTTCTTATATTAAAAAAAAAGACACCAATTTCACAATAATTTCTTATTAAATTTTTGATTAATTAAAATCTTTTCAAAACAAACAAATATTTTTTTAAAATAATATTAATTTTTTTCTCGAATTTTTTTCACTAAAAAAATATTCTTTTTTAATATTTTTAATAATATTTTCTCCACTTTAAAAGTTTAGTATTTTTTTTTTGTTATAAAAATATAACAAAATGCAAAAAAAAAATTCTACTATTGAAAATTATTCATCAACGCAGAAACACGATGAAAATCACCAACACACTTTTAAATGGCAAGAATTCAAATTCATAAATGTATAAACACAGTGGAAAATCGCACAAACACTAAGCGCTTTTGTTTTATGTTTTTTTTTTCTTCTTCTATAAAAATAAGGCAATGAAAATTGGAAAATACACGTAAGAAGAAATTTTTAAAATCTGTATAAAAAAAAATGTTTTTCTTTTTTTTTTTTTTAAACACTAGACAAAAATTATCTCTTCGAAAAGTTAATCGCGCAGATTTTCAGTGAGAAAATTTTATGCGCAACAAGATGAACATTTTTTTCATATACCATACACATCGACGGAAAATTTTCAATCATGTATAGAAGGATTTTCTTCTTTTTCTTTTTTATATTTTTATTAAAACACAAAAAAATTGGAATTTTAAACATTAAATTAATTTCTTCGAAAAATTAGAAATTTTCTTTTTTATATTTAAACAATTTTAAAACACAAAACAAATTTTCATTTCACACAAAAACAAAAAAAAAAACGGAAAAAATTTCACTGTTTTTCACACAAAGAAAACAACAGAACCGAAAAAAGAAAACTTTTGTAATAAATTTTTTTTTTTTGCTTTTAATTCGATATTATTTTCAGATAGAATGAAAATTCAATTTTTGAAAAGAAAATTCTCATGATGAACAATTTTACACACAGGAATTTCCCATTTGGAAAAAAATCAAAAAATAACTTTAATGATTTTCATTTTTGTTTGTATTAAAAAAGAACACAAAAAAAAGACAAAAAAACACCACACCACAATTTTAAGACATGACAATTTTCCAACTTTAATTTTTATTCACATTTCAAAGGTTTTCTTGTTTATAAATTAAATTTTGTTTTTTTCGATTTTAATGAATTTTTTTTTAAAAATGTTTTAACCAAAAAATTACAAAAAATTCGATAGACGGAACTAAAACTTCTGAAATGGGAAAAAGCAAAAAAAAATATATCTATCTTTTGATTTTAGGTTCGCGCACTTTAAGAAACTGGGGAAAATTGAAAAATTTTCGGGAAAATCGAATTCTTGTCTCTCGCGGTTGCTAATTTTAATCTCATTGAAATGAGATAATGAATTTGTTTAAACAATAAGTTTAAAAAAAAAAAAGAAAATTTAGAAATTTACGATAGAACTAACGCTCTCGATTGTGATGTATTATTTGTGAGCAATGAACGGAACACGCAAAACGTCTATGACCGCATTGATTCATTTAAATGGTATGAAATTGGTCAAATTTTCTTGAACGAATTATTAAGAAAATTTTCTTACGTTATGCTAAAATTTTCTGATGACACATTCTTTCATATATTTGAAGTTTCCTTTTAGGGACTATTGATATTATTACCGCTAATTACTAGGAATTTTAAAATCAATTTACATACTGAAAATTTAGGGAATAAACTTCAGTTTAAAAATTTGAACTCATCTCGATTTCTGGATATACTTATATCTTTTCAAAATAGCCTAGAATGAAGAGAGTAAATAGAAAATCCTCAAAGATAGTCAACAAAACTATAACGTTTTTTTTTTAGCGATTTTTAACGAAAATTGAAATAATGCAGGCGGTCAGTATTTATTATGAATGAATTACAGGACCATTTGAAAAGGGAAACTATAGCAAAGCTAGTATGAGGAACTATTCGGATATAAGATTGATTGAATTTTCCTATAAAAACAGAGACCGAAAATTATTGAATTTTTGTAGAAATTTAATTACCTAAATGGAAAAAGAATTTCCCGATTTGATGTGGAATTGTGTTACTACGTAGAATATAAACGGACTTCACTACTTTAAAGATGATGATGGATGCGAGCAAAACCTCGGGATTATCGTTTAAGTAATCATTAGTTGTGAAGGCAACAATAATGTTATTAAACATTGTATAACGTTGGTGAATAATAAATATCTTAAGTAGACTTTCTATTTTTAAGAATTTTTAAAGAAAATGTTATTCTTGCTTAAATTTTTTCTTTAGAAAATCATGAAATATTTTAATGAAACTGATATTTAGGCTAAATTGTTGAAATTGCAAGAAAATTTGTTTAAATCTTCATCCAAATAAACAACATAAAATATTTGTATTGAAAATTGTTTTAAAAATGACAACATTATTGTCATCACCTCGAATTTAGTAGTTCAAGTGTTGATGGAATCACTTCCAATTCAAGTGATATGATCAGAAACTTCGCCATACTCACGTTGATTATGTTTTTTTTTTTTTTCTTAAATAAACTAAAATTCAAGTGAACAACCCAGTTGTATTTCCACACCCATCCAAATTCTTAAATTAATTTTCTTATGACGTAAAAAGTTTTTTTTAAAATAAATTTAATTAAATTTGTATCTTTTCCCGTCATGAAATTTTTCAAATCAAATGATGTCAGTAAACAATCAGATACAAATTCCTTTTTTTTACTTTTTTGTAGTAAAAAATTGTATTAAATTAATTTATCGTAATTCAAATTTTCTTTTTTTTGGAATTTATGTTCATGAAATTCATTTAGTGTTAATTGTAATACAAATCGAGTTATTGTATCGCGAAATTAGATAAAACTATTTCGTTTATTTACGTATCGAAATATTCTTGTAATCATTTTTCTCTTATTTAATCTTCCATAAAATTACTTCAATTAAAGACGAAAAATTGAATCTAAAAATAAAATCATTCACATTTTAAAAATAAAATTTAAAAAATTATTTAAATTTCATATATTCAAAGAAATTCCAAACCGGAAATTCCGGACAAGAAAAATTCTATCGACATACTGTCATACTTTTTTATTATAAGGATTGTCCATTAATTAGAAATTACAATATAACGACTCGTTTTAGGATAAATAACATTTCAAAAAAAGTATCAAACTCTCACGTTTAAGGAATTCTTTAAGACCGGATGTTATTCAAAAAAAAAAAACGCGGGCGTTTTAGAGATTTTCCATTTAAACACCACCCACGTGTATGTATTTTTTGGAATTAATATTTTGAATAATTAAAAATGTCCTGAAATAACTGATAAATTCCATAGAATTGAAATCAATATGAAATTTAAGAAGGTTTTCACTTTTATTAAATGGAAATTGTGAAAATACGCGAAACTATATTATCAAAATTTTTAAAAATCTCCGTTATCACCCAAAAGCGGTTATGGACAAGCGCCAAATACTTAAAAATAAAACAACAGAAATTTTTTTTAAAAGAAAAATGAAACAAAAGCACAGAAAATAGAGTTTAGAGGAAATTGAGGTACGGTGAATCTGTTGTGATCTCTTATTATATAGTAAAAAGCTTGTAAGGTTATTTTTTGCCAAAGAAAATAATATAATTTTTGAGGTTTTCGACTTTTCAAAAATATTGAAAATCAACCAAACTTTTTTATATAAAATTCTTCAAGTTCAATTTTTTTTTTAAATTAAATTAAATTAATATAAATAGAAGGTATGGAAAATATACAGAATATGAACTACGCTTTCAAGTCCAAGAAAAATACCATATATACAAACTCTATTTTCATCCCCAAACAGCCTTTTCCAGTTTAGCACTTCTGAGTAAATAACAAAATTCGATTGTAAAGCTTGTTCGACTTTCCAGTTAAATAGGAAAAGAAAAGAATACCGAGTTATCGTACTCGTAAAAGGGTTTAGGACGACCGCACATTATCTTAACTATTATTACAAAAATGATCGATTGCAGGATTTGCTAGCACTTACTGCGAGATCGTCTTTACATTCTTGAGGATTATAATGCCATGATATAGACGGTTTTCATAATCAGCTTGTATACATTTTTTTGTTAGCTGTATGCCTTCTAGATATCTCATCAGGCCAGCACATAGACAGAAATGACGTCTTAACTTCAATAATTATGAAGCACGAAGGTTGAAATAAAGAAGCACGTTACTAATGTAATTTGCACTAAAAGCTTGTTTCTCTCTTTTTACCTTCGTGCTTAATAATTATTTCTCTTTCCCACACACTTGAAGTTAAGACGTCACTGTCATCTATGTGCTGGCCTGATGAAAATATCTAGTAGGCATTGGATGTATACAGCAAACTTCTTCGCAAGTGTACACTTAGCTTAAGTAAGCTTCTTCCTTTACGTATTTGAAAATACTATACAAAAATATATTAAAGTATAAGAAAGTAAAAATAGAAAAGAAAGTGTTTGCCTAACAAATGGATACTTATATTTAAGTTAAGATTATTACACATTAGGACAACCTATGTATTAGATAGATACATATATATTTTTTTCAAAATATCATCAATATTTCATTGAATAAAAGATATTTTGAAGACAAAAAAAAAACAATTTGAAATGCGTACATAAACACGCGTAACAAGTCGCTTGGACATGCGCATTACTATTTAATATACTTAATAGTAAATAGTTCACTCTGACGTATATGAAGCGTTTCTGACTCACTTGAGTTCACACCACTTAAGATATTTATGTAAAAAATAAAATTTTAAAAAATAAAATAACATGCTAAATTTGAAAACTGATGATTTACTTTTAGACAACATAAATTTACAATTCGCACTCATCACCTATCATCATCAACACCAGAAAACTCTTTAGTGAACATGTGAAAATGTTTTCAAATTCAAAATCTATCAGATTTTCAAAGTTTTGTAATTAATCTACGTTTTTTTTTTTTTTTATTCTGTAAGGAAATTTTTTAACGAGATCTAGTAAATAATTTATTTACCCACCCAAGTTTTCTGATAATTTTCATTGATATTATAAATTGCGGAACTAATTACTGATTACTGATTATCGTGAATTCATTAAATAAACCTGAACTTTTTCAATGAATTCACGGTAAAAATAATTTGAAATATTCTTAAAAATCATCAATCCTATCGTTTAGTCAAGGCGAAAGTTCAAAAATTCAAACTGGGAAGAATAAGAATTTTTAACCAACCCTAAGGAGTTCTAAATTGGAACAGATTTCTGTACGAACCTTTACTGATCGGTTCAAATTATTCTGTTGGCAAAAAAAGGTACTAGTGTACAAACATTATTACGAAAATTGTCGATTCCGAATCCCTTAACATAAAGCATGAGACGATTTTCGTAAGTTTCCATTAAATATTAAATGTCAAGAAAACCAGCTTTTGACATTATAAGATAAGATGCTTTAGCAAATGAATTGTAACCCTTAAAGTGCCTTCAGAATATCTGTTTTCATATAAATTTTGTCAAAAATGTCCACTGTTTTCTAATACAGGAATGATCTCCCAAGCCGTCCTTTATCCTTAGCCGAACCTACTAAATTGGGACAGGGTAAATAATTAATCCAAAACTTAAATTGAACAGTAACAAAGAAAATAAATATTTAAATAAGTCTTATGAACTAATTTTAGGTTTATTTATTTTTATGAGTTCATGACCTTTTTTTATTCGATGCACAACATTTTTAGTTGCCTGATATTTTGGTCAAAAACACGAAAATTCTAATGAACAACATTATTATATATTCATTTTCGAATTCCAGATCCTTTGAGGAATAAAAACCACTTTGCATAAATGAAATCATTCGTAAAATATTTTAATCTATCGAATATCAAAAGAAAAACCAACATACTAAAATCGGCCTAACATCATAAACTATGATTTTGTTCATATTCACTACCACATAGAATTTTTAGATCACAAATCAATTTAGTCATAATTTTCATAAAATCAGTCAAGGAATTTTTCAGTTATAGTATAAATAGAGAACAGGAAAACACAAGGACTTGCTGAAGTATATACTATATGAGTAATAAATAACGTTTCATCCTCCGCACATCCTACTACTTTTCATTGTCCGATGTATACTTCTCTAGATATTACAGAAATTTGATCATTACTAATATATTCTTTGGGTTCCATCCAATAGGAGCACATAAATACTATAAAATGTTATCTTATCAAATTACAATCAAAATTTTCGCGATAACAAGATAAAAACAGGTGAACAAAATATTTTTATAATGAACTTTATTTTCTGAGTCAGTTAATTAAATTTCGTTTAAACAAAATGACAAAATTTATCGAATTAAATTTAAGAAAAAACGGGCCATTTTTGACCGGTTAGTTAAATATTTTAAAAATACGAAGTCATAATATTATAATTTCATTAATTAATTAATATTTTTATTTTTTTAAATAAAAGTTGCGTGTACATTTATATCATGTGGTCTTGCGATGGGATTTACACTTGGCACATTCATTTTAAAACGGAATACATCTGATTTTATTCGTTATTGTCCACTACTGATGGGAATTGCAGCAGCTTGGATAACCAGCATATTTATGGTAGCCATAAAATCTATCAAAGAAGAAGTTGTCCATTGCCATTATGATTTATTAATTGGAGCAACATTTTTTAATATTCTATCATCAATATTTTTTTTCATTCCTACTTATGGTAAGTAGTTGTTTGTTGGTAAAACATAATGTAAACCTGTGTACATGCAGGAAGCAATATTTTTAAACATGTTTCACAACGCAATAATTTAAAACTTATCTGAGATATATTTTTGTTCATGACATTAAATTATTTATAAAAATTATCAGTACTTGTTTACATCCGACATTTATTCGATGAATTTCTGTCTGATAATAAAGTGTTAATGATTCTACGATTTCTTCGTGTTGTAATGCGTTTTATACGAAAGTAGAATTGATACCACGATAAATGTTAGATGTAAACAAATCTTAAAAAGTTCTAGAAACAATAGAAACAAAAAACATTTCCAGATACTATTATTCCTATTTCAATTAACAATAAATGCAAAGTTTATCTATCGTGTAACAAAATGCCCTATTGGGACTCGTAATTACCAAATTTATAGTTGAATAAACTAACATTGAATATGGAAGAGTTACAATTGGTAACTATCATATACGTAAACATTTTAAGCATATGTGTGAACATAACATATGTGTAAGGGCAACTGCACTGATATGCTGATATGATGGCCAGTGATTATTCCTTTTTTTTAATTAACATATCAAGCGACAAATTAACTTACGAAACATATGGCAATCAATAATCGATCGTAACTTATATCGCCTTACAGAATTCCACTTTTATAATATCAAAGATAATCCATATATTTATCAAAATTCTAATAATAATTTTTTCTATTGTTAATAGATATTGTTGGAGCATTTTTATTATATTTCGGACAAGGTATTACATTTGTCGCAGGTCTAAGTTATCTTCATACGATATCAGCCAAAGAAACACGGTCATCATTTTTATCATTAGGTTTTGTTTTTTATTTCTTGGGAACAGCAATAGGCGCAACAGGTATAATTCAATTTCATGAACGTGTACAAGAGAACGAGATTACTGTCATAGAAATAAATTATATACCATTTGGTATATCAACCATATTTATTACCGGAATTCTTGGAGCATTATTAATATTTATGAGATTATTACATTATTTTGATAAAATCAATTTTAAAATTATTTACGATGAAGATCTTCAACATTATAATACAATTGGAAAAGTGTTTAATGGCCGAGAAGAAATTATCAAATATGTTTGTCAAACGAGACAATTTTTTTATGTAACAAAAAATAAACAATTTCTATTATCATTTATATTAATATTTTCAGATACAATTTATTTCGGTTTATTTATATATTTTCTATTTTGGTTTTGTTTAAACGATGCAATTAATATGAGTATTTATAATTTTTCAAATTTATTATGGACAATCACATTTGGTGCAATTTTAATAACATCATTTTTAATTTATTTTAGTGTTAAGAAATTATTTATATCAATTACAATTCTACAAATTCTATTCATATTTTTCGGTATTATATTATTTTCATATACTGGAACGATTATATTGTTTTGGTTGGTTTGTCTATTTTTCGGTTGTACAATATTTCAAATAAAATTATCAATTATCGAAACATCATTATTTCGTTTAACTGAAATTTTAATAGCATTAATATATACATTAACACTGCTAACAATCGGTTTAATTTATTATTATTTTGTTATGAATATTAATGAGAATTTATTATTTAAAAATACCGATCAATCGATATTAATGGCTCACGGTTTTATATTGATTATTATTTTATCAATGGTAAATATTATAATTTATTTACAATTACCGAAAACATATAAGAAATCTTTACTTGATATTAAATATAAAATTATGGGAATTGTATTTACCGAACATAATATTGAACAATTAAATATGCATTATTTGGATAATGGAAGAATTCCGACGATATCAACAAATATGTAAAATGGAAAATTTTGTTTTTAAGAAAATTTAATATTAAAAAAAAAAATCATTTATTTATAATTTTAAGATTGTTTTCTTTTTACTTGAACCTTGTAACATTTTCCAAAATCATTTTTATTGACCCAGAATTTGAATTAAATTAATGGGTTTTATAGAAATAAGCCTCAGCTCCAGTAACGCATTGGATGGACTAAAAATACATTACATTGTTGATGATAACAAAATGTAGATATTGATCGAATTCAATTAGAAGATTGCTTAAAATCCCAACATATTTTAATCAAGAGTTAAAAACCATTCAAAAGATCGTCCAGAATTAGTAAATCAGAAAAGTGTTGTCTTTAATCATGATAATGGTAGACCATACATATTTTTGATGACCCAGGGAAAGAGAATTTTTAATGCATCCACCATATAGTCCGGACCTTATGTCATTTATTTGTCTATAGCATTCCTTAAATTTATATTTAATTTAAAATTTGAGTTCAAAAGAAGCCTGTGAAAATCTCTTGTCTATTTTCTTTGCCCAGAAAATTTCAGAAGTTCTACAATGGAAACAAAACGAATTTTTGTAGAGGGAGTAAGGATTCCTTAAGACTTCTTAAATAATCCTGAAATATTCTATTTAATCTAGTAATCGTGAGTTGTACACTTTGTATTAGATTCCTGTATGCATTAAAAAATGTTTGTTTAGGGTCCAAGTACAGTCTGGACTGATGTAAAGAGTACTGCATGAATGTATGAAAACTACTGAAAGGAACTAGGCCACTCTAACCAATTCCTAATTCTTTGGATTATCTTATATACTCGTATTTTCTTATAAATTACCGAACCACATCTGCAACTTAATTAAGGTCAAATTAAATTAGTTGTTTTTCCATTGAGAATTCTTTTTCTTCTAAAATACTAGAATCTAAAGATAAGATAAAAAAAAAATAGAAACTAACAAAATTTTTAATTAAAATTTTATCCAAACTTGTTAAATTAATCGATTAAAATTTCGACAATATTCTTTTCATTCAGAAACTTTAAAAATTTCGAAGTATTCAGTCAAATTTCATGAAAAATGAATTATTTTCCGGATATTTTGGGTAAAAAATTTTAGAAATTAAAATTTTTTTTATTTTTAAATTAATTCGAAATCTTTTATTTAGCCGCATCATCTTTATTTAATTCTGGTTTAATATTTTCTTTTTATTTGCAATATTTTCTATTGAATACAATCACTTTTGAAACATTGAATTGTTATCGCGTTTTAATTGGTGTTATTTGTATATTTTGTATTGCAATTTTTGTCACTGTTAAAAAACATCACCAGAAAAAATATAGTTTCGATAATTTTTATATAATATTTATTGGAACTATTTGCATTTTAATCGCTGGATTGTTTTATTTAAGTGAATATATTAGTAAGTATGAAATTCATGTAATATGTATTTTCTGAATCCATGTAAAAACAAGAAACAAAAAAAAATGTTACGCAGAAAAATTAGCAATAGTTTTACGAATTCATTTAACAATTAAATTAATCGATAATTGGAGAACCACTTACCACTTAACTATACTATTTTTCTTTTGACAATGATTATCAATTGTGGTATATAAAACCAAAGGTGTCAAGCCCTGTTAAAAAAGTATACATAACTATTGAAAAATTCAAAATCGACTCAAAATTTCAATTAAGTGGAGACACGGCCATAAGTCAGGTACAACTTAAAGATGAATATATCAAATTTTGTTACATCTTTAAAATGGCCAAAAGAAAAGTAAATGGAAAAGTCAGCATCGAATGGAAGATTTTTTAATGCAAATTATTTTAAAAATTTAATTCCTTTATCACTTTTTATTGCCAAAATGGGTATCTAGAAACCCAAAATTCTTCTCAACCTAAGGAATTTGAAATGAAACTAGTAGCTACCACAAGGCTACACCCACAACATTGTTAAAATTTTAGAAACTTGGAAAAATTATAAAAACTAATTTGCAATTTTGTAAGGGAACAGTGATTATCACTTTGGTAATTTTTCAAAGGGATAAAATAAAAGCTGTTACTTAGAATATCTACCTAAACATTATTTCAAAGTGACAGTCCAATAGGATCTCACGTCAAATTTATCACTTTCAAGTGACAAATTTGTTTTACAAAAGATGTGAAAATGACAGTCAATTGTCGCTTATCGTTTTATAAAATTCCACAGTAATTTTTCTTCATTCCTATAATATATCAATGTCTGTTATAAAGTTTTTGCATTTACCGATTTAAATACTCAAAAACTCTCAAATTTTATTCGCTATTATTACTTAATTTTCGAAATCGTCATTAGTTCAACATTTGAAATCAGGAATGGAATCTTGTAATTCAATTGAAACTAAATCGAAACGAAAATTTATTGTCATACTTATGCTTTTCAGATACAATTTGATGCTGGTTTTTGTATCATAGTTTATGTTGAAACTACTTTTATTCTAGTTCAAAGACAAGTATATTTTGTAGAAAAATGTTTGATTGCTTCATTTAATAGTGCAGTAAGAAGTCAATAGATTCGAATAATCATAAGTACTTAATACAATACAAAGTATTCAAAACTTGCTATCAAAGTAAAAGTATTTGTACATTATTTAACTGGGTTTCAGAAAATATAGTATTATAGACATCCTTTTTTAAGCATTTTCTCATCTCTATATAAAATTTCAGATTTAAGTTTTTATTTTGGTTTTGCTGGGCATGGAATTTTAATTATTCCGACATACTCGTATGGAAGTGTACGTACATCGGAACAAGGTAATCGGTATCGAAATATCGCAATTTATAATATACTATATTTTTTTGGAATAATAATTGGTTTCGTAATCAAATATGACGAACATTTATTAGCCGGTATTATAATGATTATAACTTCGGTAATAATCCTTTTTGGTGTTATATTGAATGAAATTTTACAAATGAAGAAAATTTATAATTATAAAACAAGTTTCGATAATAAATGGAATTATGAGAATAATAATAAATTTTTATTATTAACACGTAAAGAGATTCTAATACGTTATCGTACAAATATTAATAGTAATAGTAATATTTTAATTACGGATAATATTCAAAAATCACATACAATTATGTTGTTATTAACACGAATTGCAAATTCAATGTTATTTTGTCCGATATTTTTAAATTTTATAACATTTTATATGACAAAAACTTTCAATAACGATAATTACTATAATTATTTCTTTTATATTTTACTATCGATTATGTTTGGAACGGTTTTTGCACCAATTTTAATGATATTTTTTAATTCAAAAATAATTTATTTAATATTTTCAATAATTAAAGTATCTTGTTTAATACCAATTATTATTTCATTAGATATTAATTTTAATAATTATCAAAACGGAGGAGAAATCGGTATTGTTATAATCGGTTTTATTTATTATTTTTCAATGGGAATATTTGATTCAATATCTAGAACTAGTTTATTGGAAATTACCAGTTTTAAATATAACGAAATTATTTCAGCAATTTGTTATACATTTGATATGTTTTCATTTATTTCAATGAAATATATACTTACTTATTATATAAATGATTTTCATATATTATTATATGGTTTTGGAGCAGTTTATTGTATTATTACGATTATTTTCGTAATTATTATTCAATTATATTTACCAAATTCGAAATCATTAATTACAATAAGAAATGATTTAATTGGAATTCATATATTTAAAAAAATGCCGCGGACACGAAATTATATTAATAATAATAAAAATTATTATAATAAAAGAAATATTGATAGTAATATCAATTATTATACATCAGATTTAAATAATCTTAATTTAAATAATATTGAACCAAATATTTTTCACAATAAAACTAATTTTAAAAATAAAGATATTATTTCAAGTAAATTTTAAATTTTCTATTTAATCAAAATCATTGAAATTAATTGAAAAAAATATTTCTCATAAAAATAATTATTTAAGGAATGTATGTAATTTCTTTTTTTTTTAAATAAATAACAATTTCTATTCAATTTTGTATAATTTTATTTTATTTTTAAACGTTTTGGTTTGCTTTGAAACTATTATATATCAGTTATTTTAGTTTAGAAGTAATTTTCATGATTTTCTTAAGGAATTGAATGAGCAGTATCTATTTATTTTATTTTAATGATACAAAGTTAGGTTGGGTAGAGTAATGTACTTGCGTACAATACTAAGCCCCTTATGGGCCCATTGTGATCTTTAAGAGGCAAAGGATTACCTGGCAGGATGGATATCCTATTCCTATTTGAAGAATTTGATTTTTCTAAACTTAGTTAAACTAATCAAATCGACAAATTGAAACAACCCTAAGTAGTCGAAGAAGCAGCTGCCTGGAATGTTGTTGCGAGTTCGAGCATCCAGTTAATTAATGGTAGCGGATACTATTTAAAAAGAAGAAAATAATTCAGCATGTTTGAATGTCGAAAATATTACAAAGGAAAAGTATACCTTGGGCGAAACATTATGGCTTTTAAATTCGCACCAATTACTTCCGTTGATGACGAGCAAAGTTTCTTCATGTATAAAAGCGTTTTCCTCGAAAACAAGCACAGCTTCCTGTTCGAAAGAACTGTTTGTAATACAATAAATCACAATTTGAAATATTAAAGTCTTAATATTTATTTTACATTCTTGTGACGTATTTATTAAGTATACACTAAAAAGAAAATATTATTAAAAATGAAATTTAATATTTGGTTTTTTGAAATTCTTTGGATTTTCAAAATTTCGAAGAACAATTAGAATTCAAGAATTCAAGTTGAGAACTCTATTTATTCTATGCTTTTTGATACTATATATGATTAGAATTTCAAAACATTTTTGTTAAATTGTATAACATTATTAATTTCTAATATTTACACAAAATGCTAAAGTTTATCAGTTAAAATATGAATTGAAAAAAAAATTTATATTTTTTTTTTGGGGTCTCTTCCCTGTTATCAATTCTTATCATATAAAAAAGAAATTAACTGTCGAGAATTTCCACACATCTTTAACCGCGCAAGTACAAACACAAGATTTTCCCAGTATTATTAATATGAAGTTTTCTCAATTTTCTCAGTCTATATTTGTATCTAAAGTGGGAAAATTTTCTAGAAATCAAAAAATAGTGGGAAACTTTTCTGTTTTCAGTGAATACTTAATATTTTGACAAATAAAATCGCAAAGTTATTTAAAAATAAAATCATAAAATACACAATATAATAATTTTTATTTAATTTTTGTGCTAATTATAAATACAATGAAATGTTGTACACAAATTGGTATTCAAATTTTAGTAATCGCACAATTGCGATCACCATAATTATTTGTATATTCATGTTATATTTTTCATATTCATTTAATTCATGTCTAATATCAAGTATTCATAGAACTTTTAAGAAGGTATGTGAAAAAAAAGCCCCAAGCAAGTATGAATAATTAATTACAGTTTAATTACAGAATCCAATTAGAAACATACTTTTATCACCTGTTATTACAACAGAACCACCTGAAATCAAAATCTTAGGTTCGATTGTACGTATTGTACCATTAACATACAATTATAGTGAAACAGATGGTTCACCAAAATATAGATTTTTAAGGCAACAAGGTCTACGACCATCTCGACATTTACCAGCAGCATTAATAATTGGTGTTAAAAAAAGTGGAACGCGTGCACTCTTAGAGTTTATACGTTTACATCCGGACGTAAGGGCAGCAGGTTGTGAAGTTCATTTTTTTGATAGACACTATTCAAAAGGTTTACATTGGTATCGTCATCATATGCCGTACACTATTGAAGGACAAATTA
The DNA here is from genome assembly GCA_963422695.1 of Xylophagus ater. Lineage (NCBI taxonomy): Eukaryota > Metazoa > Arthropoda > Insecta > Diptera > Xylophagidae > Xylophagus > Xylophagus ater. The sequence goes on from OY730478.1 coordinate 10,838,869, forward strand.
CAATGGAGAAATCACCAAGTTATTTTGTAACGAAAGAAGTTCCACAAAGAGTACATCATATGAATCCGGGAACAAAGTATTTTCGAACAATTTCTTTTTTTTTACAAATATTAATAGTATTATAAATAATTTTTAGGCTTCTAGTAGTAGTTCGTGATCCAGTTACAAGAGCCATATCAGATTATACACAAGCAGCAAGTAAAAAAATCGATATGAAACGTTTCGAAGATTTAGCCTTTGTAAATGGTTCATATGAAGTGGTGGACACTTCATGGGGACCTGTAAAAATTGGTGTCTACGCAAGACATTTAGAAAAATGGCTACAATATTTTCCATTATCACAATTATTATTTATAAGTGGTGAACGATTAATCGTTGATCCAGCATTCGAAATTGGAAGGGTTCAAGTAAGAAGATTTGTATTCCCCTATTTTCATTTCAATAAAATTAAGTTTTTGTTCTTAAGGACTTTCTTGGTTTGAAACGTGTCGTTACGGAAAAACATTTTTATTTTAATTCGACAAAAGGTTTTCCATGTTTATTTAAATCCGAAGCGAAATCAACACCACATTGTTTAGGCAAAACAAAAGGACGTAATCATCCACATATCGATCCAGCAGCAATTGAACGATTAAGAGAATTTTATCGACCATTTAATAGTAAATTCTATCAAATGACTGGAATTAATTTTGGATGGGCATAAATTAAATATCATGACAAAATGAAAAATTAAGTTCCTTTGTCCCTGCACTGATTTAGTTTATAGTCAAATAGAAATTAATTAGTATTAAAAAAAAAAAAAGAAAGGAAAAATTTTTTGTAAAACTAAAATAATTTTAAATTTGCTACAATATTGTGTCCAAAAATGTTTTTTTTTTTTTTAATATTAATATTTTTTTAAACTAATTTAAAACCAATTTTTAATAATGAAACTCAAAAAGAAACTTTTTTTATGAAAGACTATCAAATTTTCTAATATGAAAACCAAAAAATATTATTCAAAATATTATATATTGAAATAAAATAAATAAATAAATAAAATTTTATACATTATTAATGAGAAAAAAACATAAATAATTTAAATTAAAAAGCCATTTTATGAATTAGAGACAGGTTTTACTGTCGAAGAAAATATATATATAGAATACGATGTTTTGCTAAAAGAAATATAAGTTTAATAAAACTAAATATACCTAATTCTTAACTGGTTAATTATAAAAATATTAAATTACAAAAATACTCAGAAAATATAAAAGAAAAATGTATCTTTTTAATTAGTTATAGTTTAAATTAAAATAATTCATAAAATAAAACAAAGTTTTCGTTTAGATCATTCCCTAAAAGTAAGAAACAAACTCAGTTGTCTTAATTTTGTATAAATTTTATTTCAAGAAATGAAAATTTTTAAAAAAATTTCAAACATAAACTATTATTTTAAATTTTAGTTTTTATGATATTTGAATATTTAATTGTAAACAATTAAAATAGTTTAACAATTGACTAGATCTTGAATTTTAAAGGCAAAGTCTGTTAGGTTGTTTGTTCTAAAGATATAATAGAAGTGTTCAAATATGATTTTTTACATTAGACCCTAATTTAACAAAGAAATCAATAGAAATTTTGCCAAAATATTGCCATTTGAATATATATTAAGTAAATAAGCGCACAAAACTTATGAAAAATATAAGACAAAATAAATAAAAGCACCTTAATATTCATGAATTTCTAACTGTTTTATTACTATATTTAATTTTGATACTTTTGTAGTGTTCACAAAAAGAATTTAACTTGGTTTTACTTACATGAATTAGAATTTATTGTATTACAAATATACTCGAACCTGTTTAAATATTTTATTCGGAAACCTCTAATAACCCGACTTTCCGGGTAAATTCCGGAAAAATGCAAATCTAAAGCTGGAAATATTTTTTTTTTCTAAGACGGTGTTACTAGTTCTTCAAAGCGTTTTTCCCCGCTGGATAGTTTCAGTTTTTGTAAGTTGAATGAAAGAAAGAACTACAAAATTCTTTTAGGCCTTCGACAATCCGAATTATACAATTTTTGAAAAGTATTAAAATCGTATAATCTTTAATTAATATACTGCAATTCAGAAAAAAAACTTACTAGACACTAATTTTTGGTCCACAATATACATTCTTGGGAGTTGGCACTTGTTCTAATCAAATTATGTGTGTTCAACGTTCCCAATAAAAAAGATTTGTCCCATATTTACAAAGTAAAGAAAAGAATTACATTTACATAAAAGAAAATTTATTTTTTTATGATTTTATAAACTAATCTTTAAAATTAAATATTTTTTCGAAAATCTCTTACTTCTAAAACAAATAGCCATAAATTACTTTTTTTACATTGATTACTTTGTCCACGACACTTTCGGGATGTCAAAGTGTTCCGTTAAGCCATCAAGATGCTCATTGAATTTCTCCACTCGCTGTTTGTGAGTCATGGAGGCCTTCTCCAAAATTCTTTTGTTTTGCTAAATATAGAAATATTTGTTAATACAAATTATAATATTTTGTCTATATTCAAAAAATTACCATTTTTTCCTGCATCGATTTAAAAGCAAGTTCTGCTTTCGTCAATTGTCTTCCCGACGCACTAACTTCATTCGCTTTCATTTCTTCTTGTGATTCTTCGATGGTCTTCGCAATTTTCTCCTTTTCCTTATGCTTGTTTTTATTTTTCTTTTTTTTTTTAATTTCGGAATTATTTTTTAATTTTAATTTCCCTTTCGCGACGTTTTCGTACTCCGACATTATTTTGTTTGAACTTTTTTTTTCTTTTCAATATGATTGACAGTTCACGTTCTTCACACGCTTCGCCGCTTTCGCCGTTTTCGCTGAAAGACGCTACAGATTATAGAATCTTTTAAACATGCTTGGATATTTTCTGAAATATTATTTTTTTAAAGTAATCAATATACAATATTTCAAAATATCTTAAAAATCGAAATAATTGTTTTTAACTATATAAATAAAATATATAAATTTATATAAGATATAATTTAATTAAAATGTTTAAAATGACAATTAAATTATTTTCACTTACTTTTCGCTGAAAATACGCTTTTTCCCTCTTTCATTCAACACGCTCTCGAATACATGTCACAGAAAAATACAAGCGAAATACAAACGGGTAAATGTCAATCAAAGAGTAATGGGAAAAAGTCAATGTAAAATAATGACAAATTTTCTAAAATGTGCATATAAAATTGTTCCATGTGAAAAATATACAAAATTAGGCTATTAAAATAACCATCGAATACAATATTTGGTTCGTTCAAAATTATTGTATAATAAAGATATAAACATTGTTTAATCAGAAAAATGGCCTCCAGTTGGCGAATACGCAAAAGAAATTTTCGTCCGAAAGGTAAACAAAAATATTTTGCGCTAAATTTAATTTAATAATCGATTCGTTTGTAAATTTTTTGTTTGTATTTAATCAATGAAATCGAATTGATTAAATAAAAATCGAACTAATTACAATTATTTTACAACGTACAAATTCTTTTACGATTTTTTTATTTTTTTTCTTATTTTTTTTGCTTTCTTTTTGGCTTGAAGTTGTGGAAAAGAAAAATGAAACGAAAACGCAATGAAAAACAGAAAAAAAAACGAAGCACTAATTTTTTTTTATTTTATGTTATTTTTATTTGAAAAATTAAAAGAAATGATTTGTTTTTTTTTTTTATTTTTTTTTTCTTTAACTTAATTATTTCTCATAATTTTCTATTTGTATTTTCACATTACTTCGGAATTGTTGTACAACAACTATTTTTAGATATTTACAGCGATTATTTTTAGAGCCATAGTAATTTCAAGTAACTAAAATATTAGTCGTTCTGTTGTTTTTATATTTTACTTTCAATTAACAATAATGTAAGCTGTTTAACGGTTCAAGCAATAAAATTGTAAACAAACTGCAAAACTTTTAACAAAAAATTAAAATACTAAATTTCTTTTGATTATCATTTTAAAACTGTTATTTTTATTTAAAAAAAAAAATATTCTTAACAATTTTCTGATAACATTTTTGAGTTAAACATTTTTTTTAAATACTATTTTATTACCAAAAAAAAAACCGCTTGCGTCATGAATTTTATGACTCATTACGAAAATACTACAAATGGAACTACAGATTTGCTAAAATTTGCAAATAACTTTCTCCCACAAAAAAAAAAACACATTCGCTTTTACTGAAACAACATTTAGAATAACCGAATCCTATGAGAGATTTCCATCAAATCCATGAATCTCATTTGTATTATAATTTGTTTCAAGGCATTTACAAAATATGTTTCGAAATATTCGGTATTCCTGGAACTTGACATTTTCCAAATTTAATTCAATTTACCCTTCTCTAAAGATAACGTTATTTTCCAAGAAATCTATCCATTTTTAGGTGAATACTATAGAATTTGTAACAAACACAATTTCTCATTAGTTCTAGTTGTAAAACAGTTGTAGACGGACGAAGAAAAATAAATATGTTAAATTTAAGTGATTTTATTTGTAATTTTTTAGTCGGCCAACATTCACCAGAAGATTATTATCGTTTAGATCCAAAAAAATCTACACTTGAAAATGCTTATGATGTTTATTTAGCACTTTGTTCACGTGATATAAGTGAAAATAAACGTTTAAGCCTATTAAATGCATTTTCGATATTATTTCAACAAGAAAAAGATACAAATATTGGTTTCACAGCGGAAGAATTACTTTATTGGTAAGATTTTTTGTTATATATATAATTAAAGAATCTAAAAATTAATTAATCTGTTTTATCAGTTTAAGTGCATCATTAGTCCACCCATTTACTCAAATTAGAGCAGCTGCACTACGTGCTATTCGACATTTATTTATTACCGCAAAGGACATTCAAATATTCAATGCTTTGCAGCTTCCACATTTGGTTTGTAGAAGTATCGATGTATTACTTAGAAATGAAGAGGAACGTGTACAAGCTTTAAAACTGGTAATAACATAAAAAATTAAATCTGAATTCAATTTATTTCATTTAAATAAATCATTTTAGATCCGGAAAATGTTAGCTATTGGACCAGAAGTTATCAGTCCAGTTTTGGTACGTTGTCTTGTCTCTTTAGGAGAAAGTGGTGTCGAAGATGGTGATCGAATGTTACGTGCATGTCTAGCAACATTATGTGAATTTGGTGTTCTTAATCCAACACTTTTAATTGTATGTGGTGGAGTTAGCGCAATCACACGTAATGTTCTTGAATGTCATAGTCCTCGAATCGCTGAAAGTTTATGTGGTGTATTATTGCATCTATTAGAATGGTCACATACACGTGATATTGCTGGTGTTCGACTTGATTGTTTGGCAGCACCTTACTGTGATTTTACTTATCGACTTGGAATTATGGACAAAAACAAGTATAAATATAAATATAAAATAATAGTTTTTTTTTTTAAATAATTTTTTAATAAAATTTTCAGAGATGCACGTGAATTAAGATATACATGCAGTCGTTTAGCTTTACTTTCAGTTTTAAGAAGTTGGGCCGGAACAATTGAGTTTTGTGATCCAAACAAACCGTCAGGATTAAAAGCGATAGTTGATGTACTTTACCTGAATCAATTAGAAGTCAGGGTAAATAATAATATAGAATTAAAATGTATTTTAATTGATTTAAATGAAATATAATGATATTTTGCAGAAAGCCATTTTAGATTTGCTTTATGAGTTATTAGGCCTTCCACAACCAATTTGGACTGATGAATATTCAGTTGCGCTTGCAACTGTGGATCCATCTGATTTTCAAGTAACTTAAAACTTTTTCTCCTAAAAACAGTAAAAAAAAATTTCACTTTGATTATAAAGGATGCTTGGCGTTTAAGCGATGGTTTTGTCGCAATGGAAGGTCGTTGTATACTTCCAAGTCTCGCTAATCGGGTGCCAAATATATGCGAACAACATTTAGCCTTATTACTTTATTGCTTTTTGGAAACTGGTCTAATAAATGCATTAATTGAAGTGATTGTATCCAGTGATACATTTCTATCAGTTCGAGCAACCGTTCTTGTTGGTAATTAAGAAGATAATTATATTAAAATAGCTTGAAATAAATACATTATGATTCAGGTAAACTCTTACAACTGATGCACACTCATTTACCAGCTGATATATGTAGTATAAGTCCAGCTTTACCATCATTAATAACTTATGCAACTCAGGGAAATCATCAGGCGCATGCAGCAATTTCTGCACTACAAAGTTTTCATCAAATGCTAAAAAATAGACCAGCATCATGTAGTTTATTTTTAGACAGTATCATACAAAGTGGCGGTAAAATTTTATTCTTAATTTGATGATTTTAAATACAAGAAAATTTTTTTCTTTGTAGCCATAATAAATTCGAATATATTTAAACGCGAAATTAATACTCAGGAAACCTTAGCGTATCTTCCACCTTTATTGGGAACATTAGAGAGAAGACGTCACGATTCAGTATCATCAAGTACTAGCGGTGGCGAAGAAGTATCATCATTAACAGCGTCTTCAGCTAAACGGGTGGCCAGTTTACGTTCAAAACGGAAAAAATTATTTCAATTTTTTGAAAGTTTAAAAGAAATTGAACGTCTCATTAAAGACTCGAATGTTTTATTGAATCAAGATGGTAATACATGGGATTGGGAAATAATTATTGCTATATTAAGGGTAAATTTGAGTGTTACATTTAAATAATTCTATAATACAATATCATTTTCTTTTTTTTTTTTTAATTGATAGTCTGATGCAATTGGCAAGATCGATGATACAAAATGTCGTTTTATAAGACGACTAGTTCATTATTTTAAACCAAGCAGTAATCGTTTTTCACACCAAGATTTATCTCATGGTCGTCATATTCCATCATTTGTTACTGCTGGTTTAGACCTAATCGATTGGCTTTTACAAAGTCCAGAAGTAATTTTTAAATTTGACTTTAAATTTGAATTTTCTATTCAAGATTATTTTATAATTCCAGTTGGAATGCATGCGTTTATTAACTGATCTTTTTTCGGATATCAGTGGGCAACTATTAGCTATAAGTACATCAAGAAGCGCTCATGATTGTTTATTCAGTCCTCAACATATGAGTAGTACAATGTGTCAACAGTATTTTTTATTTATTGGTCGCATGTGTCGTTATGAAAAGGGTTTAAGTATTTTAAATAATACAGATGTATTTAAACAGTTCGTATTAATGACAAAAGAATTAAGTATTATTATTTTAAATAATTTCATTTTTTAGACTTCAAAATCTCGTTACAAGTACAATTCACGTTTGTTATGTAAAATTAATAGTTTCTGGTTTAGATTATGTTCTTGACTCATATCCACGTAAAATATTAGGTAAATTAAATTTTTGGAAAAAATATTTTCTATTCAAATAATTAATTTGGAAAATTTTATAGAGAAAGCTTTAACTGCGTCAAAAATTCGAAGTGGTCGTCTTTATGCAACACAATTTATGTTGGTTTTATTACGTTCAAAAATTCCTAATTTTGAAGTTTGGGGTCTTCCGATGTTAATCAATCAAACAAAAGATCCAGAACGATGTGTGGTACTATCTGCAGTGGAAACTCTTGATGAAGCTTGTCACGATCGAGTAAATATTTTATTAAAAAAAACATTTTTTTATATCTGTATTTTATGATTGGTTTTCTTAAAGTCTTATTTAGAGGAAATTGTTAGTATTTGGCCTAATTTTAAACCAATGGGAGATATTGGAACATTATTAATGACTAGATATTATTCTATTCCACGAGGACTAAATCATCAAAATGCTATAATTCCAAAGGAAATTGAATTTTGGAAAACTATTTATAATAAAAGGTAAGTTTTTTTTTGTTTTTTATTTTTTTATCATAATTTAGACAATTGTGATTCTTTTTCTTTTAGATATGTTCTTTTAGTTGAGGCCGATACTCATGCCAGCTTAACATTACATGTTAAAAATGAAGATGGTTGTTATAGTCGTCGAAATTGTTCATCACGTCCAATTCTAATTCCACCAAATATTCCACCACATTTATACGGTCAACTAATTCAAACCGAACAGGGAACTAAAGAATTGAAAAAGCACGGTGAACTTCCAAGACTTATTGAAACTTTAACAATGGGAAAATGTTCTGATGAAAGTGAAAGTCTCGAATTAAAAGCCGCCCTATGGGCGTTAGGTCATCTATCAACCAATGCAGATGGTGTTGAATTTTTAAATGATCCACTTTCAAGGTGATTAATTAAAAGAATCTATTAAAATTAATTTATTTTCATTTTTCAAAAACTTTTAGGGCATATGAAAAAATAATATTTTTAGCAAAATATTGTGAAGTGTATTCAATACGAGCAACAGCATTTAATGTTCTTGGATTGGTTGGTAGTACAAATGCTGGAGCAAATGTTTTATTTAAATTAGGTATTTATAAATTATTTAACTTAATTTCAAAACAAATGAAAAAAATTTGAATTTTCAGATTGGTTTTGTGTTCGACATGATCGTAATACCATTTGGCCGGTTTATGAACCCGAAGATTGGTTATCAAGCAATTTAACACCAGTCCGACATCAATATGAAGAAGTTCCGCCATACAATTATACAGGAATTGATGAAAATATAAATGGTTTTAATACTAGCAGTGATTCAAATTCATTTTATTTTGATGAAAATGGTGATAGTAAAGATAGTTGTAAAGAGGATGTAAATTGAAAAATGGGAGAGGAAAAAATTCGAAAAAATATTAATTTAAATTACCTTTTAGTATGATGGTCAAATAGGAAAAGCAGCACGTTCACGTACCTTACCTGAAAGTAGTTCAACTCGTTATATAAAGCATACAAGATCATTATCTGAATCAAAAACTACGGATGTAATCAGTTTAATAACTGGACCTCAACATCATCGAACCCGTTTCAATTCGGGTACAGATTCAAACACATCTGGGGTCAGTAGTTGTGAATCAGTTTTTGGGCGTAATATTATCGGGTATAAATAAAAACGAAAAAAAAAAATAATAATAAATTAAATAACTATATTTTCCTTTTTATATAATTTTAGAGAAATGCAACAAACACAGTTAAGCCCAATTCCTAGTACATCAAATTTATTAGAATTACCATCAACAAAAGGTCGTTTCCGGCGTGTTTCATTAATTGGTACATCATTTCGTGAAAGCTCTATCAGTCCACAAGATATACAAGGATATGCAACATTAAGATCATTACGACGTCATTGTAGACCGGTACTATCCGAATCGGCTGCTGATGAACTTGCCGATATTATCGATCATGATACATCCACAACAACAATACGTTCACGAAAACTTTCACTAAACGAATCACAACGTAAAGTGAAGGTGAACAGTTTAGATCGACATGCAACACAACTAATTCCGTAACAATTTATTATTAATTATTATTATATTTGGAATTGAATATAATTTCTCTTTGTCCATAGAAGTTTTGAAGAATTCCAAGTTCCTTTGCCAACGCTTAAAACTCCTAAGTTCCTTTCACAAAATGACTCGAAAGGGCCATGTTACTCAGGTAATTTTGAAAAAAAAATATATATATATATATATTATTTCTTAATTCATTTATTTGGATATTTTCTTATTTTTCTGTTAGGTATTTGTCTTCCTAAAAATATATTGGATTTATTCCCAGAAAGAAATGGAACACGTACATATGTATCACGTGATATACAAGATCTTGATTTAATGGATTTAAATCTATTAACAGCTAAACAACAATTTTTAAATGATTCATTAAATGAAGGTGATGAGAGTTCAGTTAGTTCAGTTAGCCTATCAGATGTATCATCGGTTAGTAAACGTACAAAATGGATTGGTAAACATAATCGTACAAATTGTTTACATTGTTCACGTTCACGTATTAATCGTTTACATCCTCGTACTGATAGTGATATTAATATATTTAAACAACGTAAATCAAATTTTAGTTCATCAATACAATTATCCGATATATCATTTAATTCACCCGAAAGTATTTTAAGTGATGAAAGTATGCCAGATCGTGTTACAGCGAATATATTACATCATGTACAACGTATGTCAAATCCAGTATGTAGTAAACAATCAAAAATAGCATTACTCGAATTAAAACAGAAGCATGCAACCTCATTTCAAGATATTTGCCTATATTCCGAAGTATGTAAATCATTAGGACGAAATACGTATCGTATGAATGCAAGACGTTTTCTACAAGAATTATTTTTAGATTTACATTTTGATAGTTTTTATGTTGAACCAAATGAAATTATTAATCGCAAAGATAAAGAAACAAATAGTAGTATTTGTTCAAATAGCGAAGATGAAGTACGTGATCTTGATAATTTAATAACATCAATACAATTAGGAACTAATAATAATAATAATAATAATAACAATAATTTAAATATTAATTTATCATTAAACGATATCCAACCATCATCATCGTCATCATCATCATCATTAACAACAAATTATCCAATATTAAAAACCCATTTAAAGTCACCACCATTGGCTAGCGTTTATGAGACAAGCTATGAAAATCTTAGTGATTCATTTAATTCAAAACCCAATAAATTTAATATAAGTAATTTAACTACACCAATAAATACTACTAATATTAATAATACTGATACAAATCGAATAAGATCAACAACCCGAGCTAAATCAATAACATCAGAAACAACCGATGAATATCATGATTGTATCGATGGTAAAATAATTGAGAATGAAAATAAGAAATATAAACGAGGACGATTTTATACCCTCGAATTAGATTTAAGCTGTACAAAGAACAAATTTCCAATAACTGATAGACGAAAAAAAGATTTTTCACCGACAACAATACAAGCACCAACATCATTATCAGGTATTGGAGTAGGAGGAAGTGGAAGTAGTGGTGGTTTTCCGCAAATAACATTCACAAAAAGTCTTTCATCATCAATAACAACACCAACCGGAAGTTTATATTGTGAGAAACGTTTGCAATCATCTAAATCAGAGGCTGTTTTATCAAAGACTAAACAGAATTAAAGAAACAAAATATTTAAAAAACAAAACAAATGGAATTTTCTTTTCTGTTTTTCAAACTATACACATACTACCTTTTTTTAATTTTAATTAATTGTAACTACTATTTTTTTGCATCATCATCATTTTTCATACAATTTTTTTTCCATAGGTTGTTCATTTCAAATTAGTAATTAATAAAAGATAAATTCGTAATATTTGTAATTATTAGTTTTTTGCACGCATTTTCAATGAAAAATCCTAAAAATTTGGTATTTTTAAATTGGAAATTTTTTTCCTATTTTTTTTTTTAATGTATTTCATTTTATTTTAATTATTAATAATTTTATTTTTTCTTTTTTTTTCTGGCTATGCCTAAGATTGGTTTTATAGAATTCTTTGGGCACATTTACAAAATAAAATATGATTTTCTTTTCTCTTATTTTAAAAAGGGAAAAATCAAATATTAATTTATCGTTAATGTAATAAAAAAAAGAGGATAAAAGATAACAATTGAAATTTACTATTTAATAAATATTTAAGAAAAGAATTTGTGTAATTTAATTTTTTGAATTTAGAAGCTCGAACAGGATATCGCATAAGTTTTAATCACATTTAAGTTGGAGTACTTTATTCAATCCTGGGAATTATGCATTTGAGAAGGCAACAAACTCATATTTTTTAAAAAGACATTTTTTTTCAAATCTAGTATCCTCAAAGAGTACTTTGCGCAACGAGTTCCTATAAGGGACAATGCAAGAACTTTTTATTTTTGAAGCATTAAATAATTCCCAAAGTGTATTGGAGTTCCGTTAAAAAAAAACGTTCATTTATTCTTGGTAATTCAGTCTAAAGTTATGTTTACCTCATGCGGAAATAATCGCATATTTAAAACTTTAAAATACCGAGATTATATTAAATTATCTTTCCATATTTCATGTTCATTTTCCATTTTAATTAATGCTCCATTTTTTGTTTTTATTTTTTACTCTTTCGCAGCACTCAATATTCAAGAGCCTCGTAAAGTCCTGTCGTGAACATTCGTATGAAGAAAAGACGAATAACCAAGGAAAACACATCATCTTCTTCAATGGGATTCATCACCTAAAAGAATATAAATAGTTAATATTTCTTTTCGAAAAGGATTCAAGCACCTAATTTCCATGCATTATGCTAATCAGAGTCTAATTTCATAATCCTGATTGTTCCAGAGAAAAAACAAACAAAAAAGGAATCCTTTCCCAACGATGCTTATTCCAAAGGTAATTTTTTTTTAATTTTTTGGTTAACGTAACGTTTTTCGTTGATTTTTTCTGGATTAATTCAAATTCGGCTATATTATGATTTAGCCTTTAGCAATTCAAAATTCAAAATACGTTATAGATTTTAGGCTATTGTTAACTCTGGTACTGCACGTATCTGAAATTGGTTTAGTACTTTATTTAGGCTGTCAGTTGTGTTGATTATTTATTCATTTTCTATTAGCGGTAATTCATTGTGATTTAAAGATTTGTTTTTCTTATGAATTGTTAGAATATTTTAAACTTTTATCATGTAGAAAGTGTATAAGTTAAATTCAAAATCTGCAAGTTTTGAGATTTTGTGAGTTCATTGCAAACTTATCAAGTTTTTGTCTTGCCTATTTGTGGCTGGGCTTATGAAGAAGTTTTAATGGAAATTGGTATAGAAGATTTTCCATAAATTAAATGATAATGATTTGGATTAAAGTAAAATTTCGAGCAATCACCGAATCATAATTTTACTGTTTTAAAATTTTGCATGACACACTATCAATAAGTCTGTTTTCCCGTCTGTTAATAGGGGCTAGAATGTAATTAGTACAATATGGTGTATTTTCCATTTCCTCCTGCTTTTTCTTCGGGATTAGTTTGGCAAATATTTCCCATTTCATAGCAGCTCTGTACTACTTTTTTTAGTTACTGAAATATTTTATTAGTTTTGAAAGAAAAGAAAATGTTATGTAATTTTTATATTTTTTTTTTACTAGCTAGTTACTAGCTCATCGTAATGGCCGACTTGGTAACCTTAGTAAAGATTGCGGGACCGAAAATGGTCCCGTTTATTAAAGCTGTTACAATATACTTTATTTTGGTAACATTCGATACAAAAAGTGAATTTTGGACAACAATTTTAAAATGTGCTCCAATTGTATGTCTTATGATATTCATATTATTGTATGGAATCAATTTTTCAAAAGAGTAAGCATTTCTTCTTTTTTTTCATAAATTCAATACTTTATATATATATTCCAATTCCAGGCACACTTACTCACAACGTATTTTAATGGGACTGATATTTTCTTGTTGCGGTGATGCACTTCTTAATATTAATTTATTTACACATGGTATGGGTGCATTTGCAATTGCACAAATATTCTATATATCAGCATTTGGATTCAAACCATTAAAACTATGGATTGGATTAGTTTTATATACTTGTGCTGTACTATTTGTTTCATTAATATTTCATTCACTCGAGAGTATCCTTGTCTATGGTCTTCCAATTTATGCATTTTTATTATCCACAATGTGTTGGAGAGCAATAGCATTAGCATTATCTAAAAATGATTATACATTAAGTCTAACAAATATTATATGTGGTATTGGAAGTATTCTATTTGTTTTATCCGATGCATTGATTGCAATTGATCGATTTCATACAAAAATTCCAAATTCCAGGGTAATTGATTATATAGATTTCTTCTAATAAAAAAGTAATTTCTTTTCTCCTATATTTCTTTTTAGATATACATTATGACTACTTATTATGCTGCCCAATTTGCAATTACTTTAAGTATTGTTACACAAAGGAAATCTGACGTTACAGCAAAAATGAAAAAATCTCGAGCGAGACGTGATATTCAAGAACAAAACAAAATTGAATAAACGCAATAATCGTATAAAACAAAGATGTTACTAAATGATTTTTAACCAGGAATAGAAACCTGCGTTCCAAATGTTGAAATTAATTTTTATGATTAGATGGCATTAATACCTCTTCATAAAATGTATCTCATCATTTGGGAATATAAACCATTAATTTGGCAATTTGTTTTATCATGAGACATCTTTGTAAGAAAGTTTTTGATAGACTGATTCATTACTCATTAACAAAACAATACTCTTCATTTCGTAGATTTTTAGTTTTCCTAAAATTAAGTTCAACAAATTCGTGTTAAAAGAAAAATCATATATATATATATATGTATGTACTTCCAAGTTATATATTTTTTGATGTTGTTAAAAAAATGTAGATTTTAGAAACGAGAATAAATGTTTTAAACATATTAAAATAGAAAAACAAAACAAGAATTTGAAATTAAAAAGTTGTTTCTTTCGAAATTATAGTCCCAAAAACCATCCTAATCAAAATCTACATTATTATCTAAGATAATAACTTCCTTGGTATCCTCATTTAATAGATTAATTGTACTTATATCGAAAGAAGTATTTCCAAGATTTTTCTTTTCCAATTCAACAAATGTATTTAATGATATCAAACCAGTATCGAGTTTCTCAAAAATTAAAGAAGCGACACTTTTTATTTCTTCCTCAATTTGATCAATTTTTCTTAACGCCTCTTCGGAGGCGGTTAAAAGGCGAGAACAAGTTTCTTCAACGAGAATTCGATTTGAATTTGAATATGCCGATTTTTGGGCTTCCGCAATACGAGTCTGTAATAGTTGAATTTTTTGTCGAATACTATAATTCATTTCTTTCAATTGACTAATTTCTTCAGATTCTTTTTTTATTGCAAAATTATCATTTGGTTTTTCTAGATTTCGAAATTTCTCTAAAATTGATTTAAAAGAACTATTTTCATTAATTGTCTCCTGCTTTTTAGTGGATTCATTTGATTTGTTGAAATTTAAATCTAAAGATTCGTCCATTGAATTTTCTTGCTTGTACAGAATTGAATTAGCTGTCCTTTCGATTTCTTCCTCTTCACTTTTAAGCTTGAATAAACGTTGCCGGAGTTCACTAATATATACTTGTACTTTTTCAGCTTGTGCTCTCACTAAAATTTCAAAGAGTTTTTGTGTAGAATCAAAAGAAAATTTATAATTTTGACAAAATAAAAATCATTTTTTCTAAATTAAAACTTACTGTATTCAGATTTTTCAATTTCTTTTAAATTCTTTTCTTCAATATCCATAATTAATCCTTTGAAAAATAAAAAATAAAATAAATTATCAAAAAATGAATATTTTGAAAATTAATGGCGTTAAATTGTAAATTGTTTTGTTTGAAAACAAAAAATTCATTATAAATTTGAATTGAAAGTGTAGATGGCGTTCAAGCTATTTCCAGTTGTCAAAATATTCAAATTTTGGATAAAGAAGCTGTCAAGCCGGTAAAAGGTACAAATTTGAAACCATTATTTCATTTAATAAAGTTATAATCAACTAAAATGATGGAGAGAAAAACAGAAATACAATTACAAAATCCGCCATCAGATGTGATTTCTTCAGTGAAATTTGGTCCAAATTCAAGTCAATTTCTGATCGCGTCATCATGGGACTGCACTGTCCGCCTTTACGATGTTGTTAACAATTCAATGAGACAAAAATATATGCACGATACTCCTATTTTAGATGTTGCATTTCATGTAAAACATATTACCCGAATTTTTACAAAATATTTGAATAATTTCGATTCTATTTTAGGATCCAGTTCACACAATTAGTGGAGGCTTAGATAATCAACTGAAATTATTTGATTTAAATACGCATGCCGAAACGGTTTTAGGATTTCATGATGATTCAGTTAAATGTGTAGAAGCTGCAACAAGAGTAAACGGAATACTATCGGGTAGCTGGGATAAAACAATAAAACTTTGGGATGTACGAGAAAAACATTGTATTGGTACATATGAGCAGAGCAATGGAAGCGTTTATTCATTGAGTGTAAACGATGAAAAAGTTGTAGTGGCCACATCGGATCGTAAAGTTTTAATTTGGGATCTGCGAAATATGTCACAATACATAACAAAACGAGAATCGTCGTTAAAGTATCAAACACGAGCGATTCGTATATTCCCAAATAAGGAAGGTTATGTTATGAGTTCCATTGAAGGTCGTGTTGCTGTTGAATATTTCGATCCGGATCCTGAAATACAAAAGAAAAAATTCGCCTTCAAATGTCATAGAAACAAAGAAAATAATATGGAACTTATTTATCCAGTTAATGCAATAAGTTTTCATAGTATATATAATACATTTGCGACTGGTGGCTCTGACGGATATGTAAATATATGGGATGGATTTAATAAGAAACGGCTTTGTCAATTTCATCATTATGATACATCGATTGCTGCACTTTCATTTAGTGGAGATGGTAGTACTCTTGCAATTGGCTGTTCTTACTTAGAAGAATTAGAAAAACCACCAGAAACTCCGCATGAACCAACAATTTATGTACGATACGTCAACGAACAAGAAACGAAACCAAAATGATTTCAATTATAGAATTTAAATTTACAGCTTATTGAGATACGTTTTTTAAATTACAATTATTTCAAATAAATTGAAATTGTCTAATGTTTTAATTTCCTTTACAACAGAAGCCAATAACTTGATATTTTTAGACTACTCATTGCGCATATCATTTGAATTTGAAAAAGAATTTGCAATTATAAAAATGGTATTCGAGATCTTATTAAAAAGTGAACCAATGTTCAATTAGTGATATTTTTTTTAACCTTTTAGCATCATATGTTCAAAATAAGAACTATAATAAAAAAAAGGTCAGAATTTAAAGGCATTTTGCCTTTTTGTACTACGTCTTTCGTTTTAAATGCCTTCTGTATCAATTCATTTGGCTTATCCAAAAAATTTTCCTTTCTACTGCTTTTTTGAATACTTTAGAGGCCAGATGTTTAGACACTTTTTCCCTTTGTCCCTTTCTGGTCATATTGCATTAACAAATTTCTTTTGCTTATTATAACTTTATCATCTTTGCATAAATTTTTCTGTAGTATAAACTCTTTCCAACCAGGAGTGGAATCGTGTATTTCGATTGAGACTAGATCGTGTCGAAAATACATTGCAATTCCTATGCTTTTTCGATACGATATGATTCAGATCGAGTTACACGATTCTATTCCAGATTTTTAGCTCCCTTGTCTTATGGAAAAAACTGAAATAAATGTCTATTTTCTTTTATGCTTTTTAAAGTAGATAATAAATTTTATTTTATATTTAATTCAGAAAGCTCTTTGTTATATGGAAGGAAATCATAATTAGGCATCGGTTTTGTTTTTAAATATGTTGACCGAACGCATTCTAAGTGGTTAACGTCCTAACTTATCTTCATAGGCCATTAATAACTAACTATTTAATCGCCAACATAATATAGTCAAATCTTATATTGTACATGAAAAAAAACCAACATTTCTATTTCGTCGGATAATTTTTTCGATACAAAAAAAAAGTTCCGTATAATCAAATTTCATAGATTTTATCCATAAAATGTAAAGAAATGTAATACATAATTAGTTTCCATGCAAAATCGTAAGTTTTTTTAGTTTTCCAATTATAAGGTTTCAGGTTAAAATGCTTATGATGAACATCAATTGTATTCAAGTAAATTTGATTGGCCCATAAGGGTTATTATAACCGATTCTTATTCTATATTTAATACATAAATACAAAAAGAAACTAATAAATAAATAAACAATTTTAGTTTTTAATTTAGAGCCTTTATTATATAAAATTTGATATAACGAAAAAAAAAGAAGATGTATTTTCACAACTCGCATAATATGTATTCTTTTTTAAGTATCTAAATTTTGACCATTTTCCTTTAAATACAAAATCAAATTAAAAATCTTAAACGATTATAATATTCGTTTGGCACTATAATTAAATTACAACATATTTTATAATATTGTTTTAATATATATCGTGATATTTTGTAAAAGAAAAAACAAACAAACAAATATTCTTTTAAGAAAACAACAAATTTGTACTGATTAAAAAATACTTAAAAAAAATAATAATTAAATGAAATTATATACTTTTTTGTTATTTTTGTCTTTTTTTTATAAATATCACATTATTTATAATAATTTAAAAAAATATCCAAATACAGTCAAACCTGCTAATTTAAGCACAATATATTTGGGCCAAGGGCGTGTGCGAATAGTACCTGAACTGACTAAAATGAGGTGCGTAACAAGTTTGTTTTGTCGTATGGAAAATTATCTCAAGAGGAATACTTTTCCTTTTTTAAAAGCCTTTGTAAAACTAATATATAATTTGCACACTGAAATCAAAAGCGACTCTGTAATCAGTCACGAAATATGAGTTTATATAAAATCAATTGTCAACTAATTTTATTTCTTCAATTTAATATTAAATGCTTTAGAAATCAACGAATTCAAATGCCCAAAACTAATACAATATTTAAATAATGCTAGATTTTCAGTTGTTTCTTTTAGGGCGAGACTTTATCTAAAAAAAATTACAACTAATCAAAATTGACTGCAAAAAAAAGAATAGCTGTGTGACTTTTTAGGAAATTAGTATGTCTATTTTAGAAAATGAACATGTACCTAAATGCTTCGCATTCAAACTCTTTTTTTTCTCAAAAAGCAAAAATCTTAAAAATAACTTTATCAAAGTCTTAATTGTCTTTTCTTGTCAAATTTAAAGAAAAAAAAAATTCTTCTCACAGCACCAGCTTTTCAAGACTGAACTGAAAATTGTTTCTTAAAAAAAAAAAAACTTATCAAAATGCATGTCTATTTAAGTCGTATCTTAAAAGAATCAACTGAAAATTAGGCTTAAATGAGGTTTGTCTTCATTGTACTTAATTTATTCCGAAAATATTTCATAGAATAGTTTCAGACATTCCTTATTCTGATCACTATGGAAATAAAATTTATTATTCATATGGCAAAGACTTTTTAAATCAATACCATCTATGAATAAGATATAAGCTTGATAAAGTCAATTTCTAAAAAAAAATCACTTTAGTAACTTTTTGCACACACCCTAAATATCATATTAGTTGACTTAATAAGCCCTATCGAGTTCTCCATATAAAGGAAAACAATTAACCAATTAACTCGAATCATATTTTCCGGACATCGGACCACATTGTTGGTCCAAACATCCGGTTCCACTGTATTTGTTTCTATCATTTTTGATTTGAAAGTGATTTTGAAATCAATTTATTCTAATAAAATTAATATTTTTATTTTTTTTCTTTTCTATTTAACTTTGATATCTTAAAATTTACAAGAATAGTTATAAGTTTGTAAGTTTTGTATTTTTATCTAACTTTTACTAAGGCAAATATAGTATTTTTTTTTTGTTTTTATTCATAATTAATTAATTTTTTAAATATATATAATTTTTCTAACAATAATAAAAACAAAAGAACCGAAATATTTAAATAAATGCATTCAAGAATTATGTAAAAAAAGAAAAAAATGAGATTTAACAGAGATTTTCAGAATTCCTTTTTTTTTATTCTATTGGCACAGGAGATTTTTTTTAAAAAAAAAAATAAAAAATAAAAAAAAAATTTAAAGCTTTTTAACTATTAAAAAACAAATAACAAAATGGAATGAAAATAATAGTTTCAAGAATCTTAAAGCATTATGAATGAAAGAATATAAAGATTGCTGGCCATTTTGAATTTTTATTTTCATACTTTTATGACATCACGTGTGATTTCCTTTCAAATAATCGTGATTTTTTCATGCAAACAATGTATTTCATGTCTCGCGTGACGCAAGTGCACAGAAAAAACCAATTTGAAATATGGAAAAGCGTAATCAATAGATTCTTTCATTCATGTTAAAGCATTATGTTTCTATGATTATTTAAATATCGATTTAGATAACAACAATTAAGATGTTTTCTAATCTCAAAACAAAAATAAGTAATCTTATTATTATTATTATTATTATTATTATTATTATTATTATTAATATTATTGCAAATGCCATTCATTTCCATTGATATATATTTCTTTATTTAAGATGATTTCTTTTAAATAAAATTAGAAAATAATTCGTTTCGAACATCAGGAACATACTTTTTCTTTATTTAGTTTTGCTTAAAGCCAAGTTATTATATTTAATTTGAATTTGATAAGAGTACATTAAATGTTTTAGGCCAGCTTTTAATTTATGTATGTAAATCAAATAGTTTTCTTTTAGTCCTTCGAAAAAAAATAAGAAAGTGTAAAATTTATTTAGAAATAAGCTCGAACGTTTTTTTTTTTTTGTTTTGTTCATATTTAAATTTACATTTTTACAATTTTTGTATATATATTAATATCACTTTTAACGAGGCATTAAGCGGTTTCCTTTAGTATTTATAAACGAGTAATATTATTTTTTATATACACCCAACCATCCTGTAACACGGCTGCCTACAACACGATTTCGCTCTAACACGGAACAAGAAACAAGAAAATTTAGAAGGAACCTTTGTTTCCGTTTTCTCTTTCCGCATGAACGTATCTACCATGTCTTAAAAGGGTTGAATGTATACCTAAACCTCTTTTAACACGAATTGGGATATCAAAATCAATTTTTTTGTACGCGATTTTTATTCGAAATATTATTTTATGCGGCCAACCTAAAGTCTTAGGTAGGAAAAAACCGTGATTCAAGTACTTCTGAGAATTTTATAGAATAGCATTCTCGTTTCAATTAAGATAATTCTAAATGCCCCGAATTACATAATTGATTATGCATAAAATATTTTTAAGTCACATCAAGATAAAAATCGCGTTATAAAATTAATAATATTGCCAAGAAATAATAAGTAACTTCTAAACTTTCTTCTTATTACCCTAAAATTTTAATCAAGCTCTCACATGATATTGCCGATAACCAAAAAAAAAAATCGGGAAAACCTTTTCCTTAAACATAAAAATTAAAATTTTAGATCGTCTTCAAACTCTATGTCTTTCAGATTTGGAACCAAATGTTCACATTATAAAATTATGTATTATAAACGTAATTTTTAGGAACGTATCTATCGCGTAAAAAGAGGTTTTGATGTATTTTATTTTGCAAATTATTAAAATTTTGAATATACATTTTTTTTGCCTAATTTTATATTTCTTGAATATTGTTTTTATTGATATTATCCGATTATTGGGATTTAAATAAAATTGAAAATATTTTTCGTATTAAAGGAAATGTTCCGTTTGTATTTTGTAATTGTTTATTTTGGCATTGAGAAAAGAAATCATCAGTATTTAAAGAAAATATCATAGCACCACCGTAACCGTTCTCTTTAATATATCGTGTTTTACATTCTAAACTTTTTTCATCTTCATAAGATATCCATTCCATACCTGAATATAAATATGGTGAACATGTGTCTGTATCAAATACTTTTGTTACATAAATATTATTTTGTTGAAACCAACAAATTTCTGAATATGATGCAAAACCTGATGTTCCGACATTACCAAAACCATTGGCTGGACTTCCGATTTCATGATTAAATGGATTAACAAGTCTAAATGTAATAATATTTCAATTTTTTTTTAACTATTAAATAATTGTTTAAATTTTATATAACCTGTATGTATGTCCATAAGTAGGTAAACCAAGTACGATTTTATTTTTATCTAAACCATGAGAATGCCAATAGTTAATTGTGTAATTAATATTTAATGTTGCCAATATCGAATGTTCTTTGTGACGTGCATAAAGCGGTGAATTAAGACCTATAAAATAAGAAATAATAAAAAAATATATATAATATTCTTATCGTTTTTTTTTTTTCGAAAAACAAATTACTCACCCGTAAATGGAGAACCTTTTGTATAGAAATTAAAATCATACGTCATAATATTAACATAATCAACATAATTATTTATTTCTCGTATATCATAAGCGAAAAATACAATTCCTTCTGGTGCTGCAGCAGCAATACTTAATAAATATGTACGATGTTCTCGTTGATATTCTCTTCGGATTTCATGTAGTAATTGTGAAAAATGCTGTTTTTCACGATTATAGGCACTCGGAAATTCCCAATCCAAATCAATACCATCTAAACGATAAGTTTCTAGGACAGATTTAAGTGATTGTATAAATAATTTACGATTGGCATGATTTAAAATCATTTGTGGAAAACCATCCTCTTCACCGCCAACCCATAATAGTATTTTTAAATTGCGATTTTTCATTTTTAATTGTTTTGTTTGTTCAAATATAGTTTTTAAATGATCATCAATATTTAGACGATTATCAATAATTCGTACAATACCAACATTTATGTGAGTACATAAAAATGGATCAATATCTTTTGGATAAAGTTCATTCAATTTACTTGATGGATTCGGTGCTACATAATAGCATACCAATTTTGTATTATTAATTTCCGATTTATATATATAATTTCCAAATTTCGATGGATAAATTCGTTCATTTTCAATTTGTTTAATAGTTTCTGAATTACTTTGATTATGTCCATTAGATTTTGTTTCAATTGAAATCAAATTATGTAGATTTAAATTATGAAAATTATTACTATATGTTTCAGCACGATATATCCATGATTTTGGAATATCTAAAATGAATTTACTTTAGAGTGAAATATGATAAATCGAATAGAATAAGAATTTTTCTTACCAACAAATTTGGGTGGAATATTCAATGATTGTTTATAAATTACTGTCCATGTTAAAAATACGGCTATTGTGGAAGATGTGCATAACGCAATTAATACGCATAATCGAAGACAACTGTAATTATTTCTATAATTTCAAAATTAGTCATTATAAAATATTAAATATTACAAATAGAAATGATCTTTTTATAATTACCGAAAATTATCATCTTCTTTTAACAATTCATATTTCGCTTGTTGTGTACTCATTTTTTAAAAAGTAAAATTCTATTATCCATTAATTTAAAACAATGGAAATCTTAAAATTATTATAGATATTTTAGTGATAAATAAATACGAAAAACAACTTTCGCATTGAAAATGAAATAATAACTTGTCAATTTTGACAACTTCATAATCTTAGATCAGAGAATAGAAGGATTGGTTAAAATATTTTTTTATACTATAAATATGTGAAGCATTTATACAATTTGGTCTATTTTTCTGGTATACCAATTGCCTTACCAGAAATAAAATATTACCAGTTTTTTTTACGTGGGCCAATACTGGTATACCAATTCAGTATCTGACATGCCGTTGAACCGAGAACAGAAAATAAAAATAGCCAAAATATTGGCTTTAAAGTGTCGAATTCAATTCTGTGGCAATATCTTCCCATGCCCTTTTTTTAAAATCAATTTTTTTTATATTTTTATTCTTTTTCTCGAAACATATTTATCAATTTGATAATTTCACTCCGCAAAAATTTAGTTTCCGCCATTTTATTAAATGCAAATGTCAAAAATTGGTATACCAGCGCTGTCTACGAAAATGGTATACCAGAGATGTCATACCAGAAAAATTGGTATATCAGCGTGGTCTACACTAGCTTTTTAGCAACCAATTTTGCTGGTATACCAGAAATAAAAGCTAATGTAGACCCTGTGTTAATATTTTTATCGCTAACACATGCGCAATGAAAATCCCTGTTTATTTCCATATAACTTCATTTTCCTTTTCCTATGCCGAATCCTGATACTTTCTAATTAAAGTACGTAATTTTGCACAATGCATCAAAAGTTCAACGTTAAGTACGAAACAGATTATCGTCGTCGCATCGAAGGTGACGCTAGCTTTTTTTTAATTATGAAAATGTCTTTCAAAAGTAAGCCACTATTAAAGTGTATTTGTTTAATTTTAATATTTATAGATTTTAGATCAGCTTGAAATGTATGAAAATAAAAAATTAAGAAAGAAACCTAAATATTGAAATAACTCATTATTTGTATTGCACAAAATACATTTTTCTATAAAAATATTTAATTTTAGCACTTGCTCTTTCTTTCAGTTAATTTTCGCCATTTTGAATATTAAAATGTCGAAATTCATTTCACGGAGTAAAAGGAAAAACCCCATGCAGATATGCTATGAGAAAATCGAAATAATGAAAACAAATTTATTTCGATGGTAATTCAAGACATCTTCAATAAAAAAAAAAAACAAAATAATTATTTAAAAATAATTTTATTACTAAAAAAAAAACAAAAACAATAAATACTTATTGTTAAAAAAAAAAAAGAAAAATATAAAGCATTATACATTCGTAACAGTCAACAGGCTGCTGTTTTTGATTTTCAAAGAAACTTATGTTATTTGCAATTATTTTTTTTTTTTTTTAATTATCAAATATTAATAACTATAAAAATAGTTACTCCTAACTAAAAGATAACTGAAAAAAGTCTGTCGGAGGAGCGAAAAAAAAAAAACTGAATATTTTAAACATATTTCGAATTACAAAACAATATTTTCCAGTTTTTTAATTAATCAAATTTTGTTCCATTCCTGTAAATTTTTTGTTTTTTTTTATCGTTTATTTTGTTGTTCAAAAAATTTAAAACTTTGTATTCAATAATCTGTAGTAATTGCTAATAATAATATTATTAATAAAATTTCATATAACAAAACGTTTTAGTCAATTTAATGAAGGTATCCGTGTATCATGCCAACTAATTTCAATATTTGGCCATTTCGTTTGCAGGCACGTTAGCATTGGATTCGAAGAGCTACACATTGATTTTAAATCGCTCTCAAGTAAAATTGCAGAACCTTTGTAATATTTTATCTTGAAACAAAAAAAAAAAACAAAATATTAAGGAAAATAATATATTTTTATCAATTTTCTTTTTCTTTTTACCTTATTGCCTGTATTCGATCCGGGTATACCATTATAATGCATTAAATCAAACGTATCGGGCATTGATCTTTGATCCTCTGGAAAGAATTCATCCATAAATGCATTTAATAGGATTATTCCTAAATTTTCTGGATCTAATTTCTTATTCATTATATCAACACTAAAAAAAAAAAAAAAGAAGAGAAAAAAAAACAACGAAAAAATTTGTTTTTGTTCCATATTTAAAAATATTTTTAAAAATAATAACAAAAAAAAAACGTAATTATTAAAATTTCTTACTATTCTGGGTCACTAACCAAATCGAGAGCACATAAAACATCTTGAAGTACTGGACTTGGTATAAAATTATTCCCTTCTGGATCATAAGATTTGAAAACTCGTCGTGCTATTTCGCATGGAGTTTCGGGTGAGACCAGCCTTTTCTCATTGCTAAATAAAACTAAAATTTTATTCACAAAATTTTACATAACAGACAAATACGTAATGATGTTTATTTATTTTTTAATTTTTTAATATTTACAAAACACTTAAACTATGGCGTTTTCGTTTCTCGCATGAAATTTTTTACCTGAAAAATGCAACATTTTTAAAGTTCTGTATTTTGTTTTGATTATGAATTTTGATTTTTTCAAAATGAAATTGAACAGAGGTAATTAAATTGTTCTTTATTCATGCTTGGAATTCACTTGTTATTAGCTATAATTGATTTCACTTCCATTTGACATTTTATATTATGATTTTAAGGTCAGAATTTCTTGACTTGTCAAAAAAAAGGCTGAATTATAACACAGGGTCTACACTAGCCAATATTTGTAATACTTGTAATACTTGTAATACTTGTGTAATAGGAAGAACCAAAGTATACACGAACTAACGGCAATGTATTGATCTTTATGAACCGCACGCTGGAATTATAATGTGCATAGCCGTTCTTTCGTTAAATTTTATTTCCCTTTCGCTAAGAAAGGTAATGAATTTCGATATTGTTATTAAAGAAAAATATGTATTTTCCTTAAGTATTTGTCTTTTCTTCCTACAAATGTTTATTAAAGAACTTTAACAAGAGAGTTCGCTTACGAATATTTATTATTGCGAAAGCAAGAGAACAAAAACATGATTATCCAAGGTAAACACAACAATACAGAAAATTCTACATTTAACAGTCAACATTTTCTAGAAACAAACACGACAATTTTGAGAGATCAACATTTAACGAACGGAAAAAATTCTAACCTGCCTTAAAAGTTGATATAAAATGCAGAATTTTTTGTCGAAAAACGAAAACCCCATTAATAATTAAATATTTCTCTAAATCATGATTTATTACCTGTTAAATGCGTTTCCGAACCCATCACCCAAACAGGGTTCTTTGGATTTTTATAAAATGAACCTACAGTACAGTAACGCATTTGTTCCATAAGAGTTATAAATCCGACATCTGATTGTTGATTAATACCACGTAATTCTGAAAAGTTACAAATATTTTCCTTTATTTAATTATCACAAAACAAACAATATATATATATTTACTAAGGCCGCCCACATCTTGGTCATTGTCCCAAACATGTGCAACAGCTCTTCCAGTTAACATTAAATTTATTAAAGCTTGGGATCCATAACCATATGTATTATGAATGAGAGGTTCTGATGTATCTGATAATTCATTCGTTACATTATCTACACCCTAAAAAATATAAAATAAATAGATCATATGAAAATATGAAAATAGAATTATTCTTTTTATAGAAAAATCAACCTTTGTTAATAAAACCGTATACATAAAAAGCAAAACACCATAATTTCCACTGAGAGCACTAAAATTTTCTGAATAATATTTTTCTATCTGTTCGATACTTTCTAAATTAATTACAGATAAACGATCATGAAATTCTACCGGTGACCATTCTTGTTTCTGTGAACTACAGGCATTAGGCTAAAATAAATAAATAATATAATTACATATTATAGAACATTTCTATATAATTATATGAAATATATTACAACTCCTGATTCTTCATCATTATTCATTTCTTCTTCTTCACTAATATCTTCCGGTGATGGGATATTACCTTCCATATCCTCATTTGATGCTTCTTTGGCTTCTAGACAAATTTCTGGTAAAATTACCAAACGATAATGTGTTATTTTGCATTTCATTAAAATATTACAAAGTGCTTGTATTAATAAACGATTACATTTATCTGAAGTAAGCTAAAAAAAACAAGAAAAAAAAATAATATTTTTAATGAATATAGAAACTACTTTAGAAATAATATTTTTTTGATTACATCACTAAAAATATGACCAGGCGTTTCCATTAAAAGGATTTTTAAAAGAAATGCTTGTACAGGAGCTATCACAGCGCAAGGACCACCTTGTTTTTGAACTAATGCAGATGGTTCAACATCGCTAAATTCGAAGCCTGTAAATAGAATTTGAATAGAATTTTTAAAATAGATTAAAATTACAAATTTCAACGCAAATATTTCTACAAAATTTGAGAAATGGTAAATTACGTTTCTTAAATATTAAAAATAATATTTTATTAATATTATTGCACAGCGAGTAAAACTTATTTGAATTTATAACAAATGATTCATAAACATTTAGAAATTTTGCGATTAGTTATGTAATTTAGAAATATTTTAAAATTAGAATATATGTATTGAGTAGTTGAATTAATTTTGAGTGCTGTGTAAGAAGTGAAAATAGTCATATTATTGCCACTTTGTTTATCGTGAAACTTTCGGTATTAATACATGATATTTACGGGAAGCCCTACATTTTTCTTCAATTTAAAGACAAGTTTTGTTGAAATTTATCTTTCGTGCATGGAAGGTTATGGTAAATTTACTTTATCCCAAACCGCAATAATTAACGCTAATAGTTACCGCAAGAAAAACGATTAGAATATACAAAAAGACATGATAAGGTTATTTTGCAATGTCTGTTCGTCTGAAGAAAATGTTGGAAGCACTTGGATGGGATGTTTTACCTCATCCGTTCGCTATGGCTAGCAAAAATTGTGCAATCTGAAATGAAGTCGTGTAATTCGATTGAAACTAAACCATATCGAAAGGGTATTGCCATTCTTTTCCTATGATTTTTCGATACAATTTGGTTCAATTTGGGTTGCAATCCTTCAATCGATAGAGCAATTAAAAACTTGTGAAGATATAAAAGAAAATGGCTCGATGAATGAATCGCCACAAAACAAGAATTTTGTTTTTTTTTATAACAGAATTCGTTTGTTGCCTGAAAAATGGAAAAAAAGTTGTAGCTAACGATAGGCAATCCTTTTAAAATAAACATGGGTTTTTATGTATATATAAAAAAAAAACACTCTAAATTAATTCAAGTACCCAATATTTGAAAATAATTAAATCTATAAGATTTTTAAGTAAATTTTATTATTAAGTAAATAATTAATTGTTGTTTCTTAATAATGTTAGATCTAAGATTATTAAACAAAAATTCAATAAGAATCTGAATAATAAAAATAAAATCAAAAAATCAAGAGCAAAATTAATGTTAAAAATTCCAGGAAAAAACTACACCTGAATGCATGGGCGTTATTTGCTTTTCGTTTTTAGGCAATTAGAAAAAAAAAGTCATTCATTCACAAAAAAAAAAAATGTTCCTTTTCAAATCTATTATTGAAGAAATTCTTTATTATTTCATTAAACCACCAAATAATGATTGAATTTTATTTTTGGTTGAAAAATGTCAACAAATAGACGCCAAATTGCCTGTGTGTGTGATAGTATGACGCAACCATCAAATAAACAAAACACATTTTATGCACACACTCAACGAAAAACAAAAGGTAATGCAATTCAAATTGCATAAAAACTTTATTAAATTTTAACAAAAACTTTTTCTATCATAACACTAACCCTGTGACCACCTTCTAAATACATCCAGCCTTATATTTGGACCCCAGAGTAAATTTCTGATTTCCTTTAACTCGTATTCATCGTTTAACTTTGAGGCACTGGAATTGTCAGCCATAATTTAATTTATTTATAATAAGTATTAAATAATTTGATTAAATTAAACACAACACGACACCAAATAATTGTATATTTCAAGATTGAAATATATATAAATATTTTTTTCTTTTCGTTACAAGATTAGAAATAATAAATTCTTCATGAACAAAAATAACTTCCCACACACAAACTTTTCTACTAATTTTAAGGTTAGTTTTCATTAATAAAACTGAAGTTAGTCGCAATTGGAAGAAATTTTTTTGTTGGGATTTTATTTTAAAACAGGGTATTTCTAAAGTTATTTTATTATTTTGATTTTCGAAAACCGTTTAAAAATTTAGTAATAAAAAACTTTTGTAACAAAAATCAAATAGTGTTTTTTTTTCTAAATATTAATTTAAAATAGATACAAGATTTCATTAGTATTAAATTTAGTTAATTTAAAGTACATATCTAAAACAAAATAATACAAAACAATCTTAAATAATTAACAAAGTCATAAATCATTTTTGTTTTTTATTCTTTCAGTAAATAGTTCAGCTGCACTAGTTTTTATGACGTAAAATCCCTCATTAGCTATACAAATAAAACAGCTAAATATAGTAGCAAACTAACTACCATTTATATTGTAGTTAATTCTCTATAAACATTCGAAAACATTTTATTACTCTTTTTTTTTTTGTTCACCTGCTTGGCTGCACTCGTAAATGACCAGTTTCTATCTACGTACGAACTAAACAATTTTTTACCTGAGATAAAAAAATATATATATGATAATTATATTATTTCAACACATTGATATAAATTCCAAAAACATTTATTTAAAAAAAAAAAAAAAAACGAAACGAACAAAACAAATAAGCCAGTCAGTCAGTTCACCTGTGAAGTCTTTCGCGTGCGTGTCAAGATCGCGATTTTATTTTAAAGAAAAGAAGAAAAAAAAACAGGTAAGTCTCTGACGGTCATGTGTTGTTCGATATACGTGATTTTAAACAAAAAAAAAATAAAAATAAAATAAAATTGTTTATTTTAATTTGAAAAATATATTCCCTAGACATTTTTTTTATATATTTTAAAATAAAAATCTTTAAAAATAAAAGTCAAGAAAGAATGTTTTTCTTTTTAAGTTAAGTGAATGTAAAAAATTCTTGTGGTTTTTCGAAAGAAACAATTTTAGTTAATATCAAAGATTGTTAATTATTATTTTTTTTTTAATAAATATAATTAATTATATAGTTTTTTTTCTCCATTTCGAGGACTTCTGAAGGTTGGTGTTTAGTGATTAAAATAAATATTTAATAAATTCTTATCGAAAATCTATTTTTTGATTTCGATATTTGGCGGGATAATTTTTTGGAATAATATAATTCGAAATTAACATGGATTTGTGTATAGTATTTAATTTATTTTTAAAAAAATAAGGAAATTGTGAATAAATATCGTTTAAAAATGTATAGAATAGTATAATAATAGTATATGCCATTTTTTTTGTGACCAGTAAGTTTAATTTCTTAAGTGGGGTCTACCGACCGAAGCGTTAAGTTACTAGTAATAATTAATTAATTAATTAAATTTACTAGTAATAATAAAAAAATATAAAAATTACCATTTATAACAAATGTTGTTTGGGGGTCCTGCAAATCTAAACCAGATCCGAGGATTCCATTCATATTTTAAAATTCTCCTATATGTGAAATTCAAATATTTTCTGTTATCAGTAAGAAAATAAAAAAGATATTTGTAATTTCTTTGATAAAATAAAGTGTGTAAAACCCTTTTAATACATATTTTAAAAAAATGATTCAGAAAATGAATCAGTTTTTACTATTTTCGAAAAAAATTTTTTTAATTATTAGTGATCCAATATTTCATCATAAAACTAATATCTTATCAGATTTGATAATATTTTTGCCAATACCTGACCACAATCAATAAAAAAATAAACATTTCCTTTCAATTAAGAAATTTTTACGAAATCACAATTAAGAAATTTTTTACAATTCTATTATATATCAATTGTTTCTTTAATAAATTTTATCTTGTAATATTTCAAGAGTTACAAATCTAATGTGATAATGGTTTCAACAATTTTAATCAAGTTCATTATTTTATTATCATTAACAATCGTATTTGGACAAACAAATCCAAGATTTCAATATTCAACAGATTATAAGAATAATCGAGATGAACCAAGTGATGTTATCACATTTCCAGATGAAGTCGATGAAGAACCTCAGGACAAGAAATCAATTCAAGAAACTATGGTAAGGATAATTCAATAATATTAAAATCCTTGTTCTCTCCTATATTATATTTTATATTCTAGTTTTTTTTTTTTTGAAAAAACGCTTCTATATAAAGTGGATAATAAGTTTGTTGATTTCATTAATTTAAAACAATTTAAATATGCTTGAAATAAGATCATTATTTTGATTTAAAAAAGAAAATCTAGTAAATTGAAATGTTTTGTGTCATGGAAGAGAAAAAAAAAAAACCGAAAAACATTATCTTAAACGAGACTTGAATGTTTAAAACACAAAAGTTTTTTTAATACAAATAAGTTGTGAAAATGATTCATATTTTTTAATTTTAGATTTGATTTTATATTTTACTTATTTTATTAATTTTATTTCCATCAAAGAGGAAAACCCCAATTTTTCTTACAGTCCCTATCCAAAAAATTGGTCAAGGCATTGTTATATGTAGATATATGTATATGGCTCATTTTATTCAATTCTTCCTCTTATCCTGTATGCGTGCGTCTACGTGGCTGGTGTTTTTATAACAAGTGCCACAAAGTACGTAAACAGAAACACTCAACTTGTATTAATTTCTGGTCACATTTTCAGTTTAAAAAAACGAAAAAGCATACAATAATGAGAGTTTCCAACTTGGGTTCTGACTTGGGCACGTCTCATTAATAGATAGTATTTGTTAAAAAGACTCTGCGTGACTATTCGAACTATTCCCTGCAGACTGAAAGTGTACTTTGTGGTTCTGAACAGGCTCAGCATTTTGTTTGAGCACCAAAAATTAATTGCCCAATTCAATTAAAGAAGCAAAATAACAATTTTGTTTTCATCATAACTATTAACAAGGATTTCGTTGATAAAGTAAGTAGCATTTGCATTTACCGAAGTATATTTTAAAATATTTTAGGTCAGATTGTTTTATTTCATTAAACATTTACAATACATTAGAAATTCAATCAAGGGTCAAGGAATTTTCTCTTTATTTAATAAATTGGCTAATACTTTTTAGCATAGATTACTATTTTATCTTTTAGCCAAAATGATATATGGAGCTTGTGCCATATGTCTATGGAAGAAAAACGGTTTCTAGAATTATAAAAAAAATGATATTATTATTCGACTAATTTTTGGAGTAGGCACTGTATATTTCCATTTTATCAAGTATTTTAAATATTCAAATTAATACAAAATATGTAGTAAAGAGATTCTCTTAATCTCTTGGCGCCACCAAAAAAGAATCACCATTACTCAGTTTTCCTAACTACTCGTGCCACCGTAAAGCGATTACAAAAAAAAACAATAAAAGAAAATTCATTTCAAAACTTTTATGATTAAATAAAAATTAGTTTCTTTTTTAGTTTTTCAAAAATGTTTAAATGTGACACAGACATTTCCATTAATTTTTGGATTGATATTTATCGTTTTACATGGTTTCGTTGGCATTTTTAAATGTTTTCTTTAATATTGTATTTTATCTTTAAAACACTCATAAAAAATTTAGTAAATCTTTAAACTTGTGAAAGTGCAAGAAAATTTTATTTCCATTGTTCATCCCAAAACTCTTGGCATAACGATATTTTCCTAACGTTTTTACATTTTTGGAAGTCTTTTGGAGTCCAATTTAGGAGGGTTGTTAGTCAGAGATACACTAGCGACTAGCCCAACCTACATCAGCCTATATCGAACGAAAGGCCTTCCAATGAGAATCCAATTTTGTATTTTTATAGTTTTTTTTATCTTTAATAATAAATCTGTTTGTAAAAACTATTAAACCGATTTTCATGAAACTTATAAACAAAATAGAAAAATGTACCCAATTCGGTGAATAGTGGACGGATTTCTATGACACTTGGAATGTATACTTTGGATAAAATATGGGACCTATGTCACTCGCTAGGAAGGTCACAAGGGGTGCGAGAAATATAACGTTCCAAATTCGGTGAATAGTAAGGATTTCCATCGAACTTGGAATTTATATTCTGGATAAAAAGAGCCACAAGATAACCCTCAACTCCAATCGCTCGGAATTTCATGAGGGAAACGTAAGGGTGGTCTCAGGAGTCGCACGAAGCAAACATATAAAACTCGAGCAATGCCGCGGGTACCAGCTTTAATATAAATCAAATGTTAAACAGCCATTTCCCTTTCAAACTTGTTTCTAATCTGATTAGGGATAGATTTTCTTTAGACAATAGTATTAATTAATTTATTACTTATTCCAACATTGCTTAAATAACAAACTATTTAAGCTCTTAATACGTTTATGATCTCCAAACTTTAGACCTTACACAATTCATTACATATTTGGATTTTATATTATCCAAATCGGATGTCTAAATGTTGCTTAAAAAAATCTAAAAACTTGCTCTTAACTTGAAAAATGATTAAAAACAAGAATTTTTAAACGAGTTTAATTCATTTTTAAATAGAAAATGCATTTTGATTGTGTGTATTTTTAATATTCATAAAACTTCCATGAACAAAATACAACTAATTTCAAGATTTTAAAATTAAAATTAATGATTTTACTTTAAAAATTTTGATAATATTTTTGTTTGCATTATCATTTAATAATTTAATAAACAAAACAAAAAAAAAGAAGCGTTAATTGTTAAATAAAGATAAAAATAAAAACCAGTTTGATTCACTGTTTATGTCGACTTAATACGATTTGAGACCAGAAATTCGTATTTTCTTCAAGATTTCTTGATTTATACTTTTATCATTTAGTTAGAATAAAACATATTTTATGGTAGTTAATTCCCAAATGAGTACACCGGAGTGGATAAACAAGTTTATACGTACTTCACGTAATTTTCATGGAATAAAAGAAAGAAACAGTCACTAAAATAAGACGGATTTTAAAAGGTTAATATCGACGTATTATAATTTTTGTACCATATACATAACGCCAGTGGGAGCGTCGGTGCCACATACTTAGATTTGGATTTGCATTTGGTAGATTAACGACCCACATTTCTTTTTTTGTTAAAGCATTTTAATATTTCTTTTTTCACTAATATTTTTATTAATTACTTATTCCCATACTTTTACCAGATATTTATAAAGAGAAGATATGGAAAGTTCAAAATAGCTTTTATTTAACATAAGTAATTTACATTAGGTCTTATGGAAAGAGTTTAAAGCTACTAAAAGTTCTTTCCATAAGATCTAATGTAGTTTACTCATGTTAAATGAAAACTGTTTAGAACTTGACATATCTTTATTCATTTATATCTTTCCTTTTACCTTTAATCATTTATTATCGAAGATTTCAAGGTGATGAATTTTTTCTTTTAATTGAATTTTTATAAATAATAAGGTTATTGGCGCCAACATACTTTTTACAATTTCACTCATTTCCAATGAATGGAATTCATATTTTTCTTTTATAAAAATATGATTCACCGAAAACATATTAAAATTCATAATTTCTTGTATATTTTTAATCAAATACATCCGTTATCAAAGGCCGTATTGAAAATATTTACTTAAAGAATATTTATCGTTAATTAAAAACGTAAGCTAATGAAGTAATAACAATTACAAAACAAAAATTAAAAAAGAAAAAAATTCTTTTCGATTATTGTTTACATAACTTTGAAATGACTAATTGTTATAATTAAAAGAAATTAATGAAAATTTTAAATTATGGTATATTATTTTTCGTCATAAATTTTGTGTTAATTAAAATTAATATTTTCAAAGTAAAAATTCATAAAATTATCAATATTTTTAATCTCACGAATTGTTTTAATTTATATTATCACCATTTTTTAAGATATAAAAATCGTATTCCTATATGTACGCAAATCATGGTATACTGTTTTATACCCTCCCAGCTAGCATTTTTAATCGCTGACACGTTTCTGCCACTAGTGGCGAAATGTGAATAAGTACCTGGCACGTAACGGATACTGAAAATGTTACTTTGTCTATTATACGTACTGCCAGAGGGTATAATAGTTTCGTCACTACATTTTTAACGCATGGAAAAAACCATGGTAGAAAGGTTTAACCAAAAATCAGGGGAACCACACTGTTTTTCGTATTTAATTACAAAAGTTGTGAAGTAATTTTATTTAAATTATTTACATGGATTGACTACATAATTAGACGATACTATATTTAATTTCAGTAAAATCGGTCGAAGGATAGTGGAGAAAGGAATAGTGATACGAAAAATTAAACTTGTTAATACAATTTTTTCGATATTACTTTAAAAACTAATATACCAATTTGTATAAAGTAGATAGTTTTGCTTTTAAGCCCCAGGCTACCTGTAAATTAGAGCAAATTAAAAAAGGGGGAAACAAAGTTATGCCGAAAAATACCTATGTTTTTGTCCCATTTATGCCATTACAAAATCCGTTATATACCAATTTTAAGTTTCATTCTTCCACATAAGTCCGCCCGATGGGAACTGGTTCTAAATAAGACCACGGATCTGAACAAACGAATCTTAGAATTTGAGTTGTCTAACTGTACAAAATGTGGCCCAGGTCTAGATTGTGGTATAAGAAACCAATTCCATATAAAACATATTTATTTAGTTTAAAAATGGAGCGTTTCCCTTGACCTCATAAATATTTCATTCATAAAATGAATATAAGCATTTTTTTTTTAATAAAAATGTAGATAAACATGACTTTTTACAAAACATTATCTTCTATGTGAAAATATTTACTTTATTATCTAAAAAAAAAATACGTGCATACATATCGGATTTTTAATGTTCATGATAAAAGCATAGAATTTAATTTCCGGTTGTTTATTTGAGAATCTCATTAAATTATTTTAATTAAGTATGTTATTAGTTAATTAAATTTTAAACATTCTTTTTTAAATCGTTTTTTCTTTCCTTTTCAGATACCCGTCGATTTATTAATGAAAATCAGTTCTGTATCGAATTTATCACAATTTTTTGAGGAATTTATATCAATGGACAGCGTCGATCCGCGAGATGTTGTTTGTAAGTATAATGTTATTTACTTGCTAAAAACATTTAGTAACTGAAAATCAGCCGATAACTATGTTTCCTCTTTTCAAAATTTACAGGTAACCTAGACCCTAATAGCATAAATCTGCAAATTTTATTCAAATCGGTGTATTAGTTTTTAAAGTACATCAAAAAAACTTTATGAACAGGCTTATTTTCTCCTGGGATTATTTCTTTCTCCATGATCCTTGGACCAATTTTACTGATATTTAACATATTATCGTCTATTTATGTATTTAACCAATATAATTAATTTAAACAAAATTGCTTCACAAATTTTCCAATTAAATCCGAAAGACCATATAAAAAAAACGACAAAATTTTCTGGTCATCCTAGTTTTTGCCTAACAACTTCGCTCCCCCCGGTCGATTTTACTGAAATGCAATACCAAATCCAGTTAAGGAATAATCAACCCACATTCTAAATTTCAACAAAATCGGATATCACTTTTTTGAGTTAACTTGTATACGGACGGACGGACAAAAATTGATATAACTTTTGATTCCCTTTTAAGTAATAAATAAGTGCAGCTTTCAATCTTTCACCGGCTTTTTTTCTTTCTTTGATGTTATGCTTGGAGATATTATTTTTAATTTAGAAGTCAATAAGTCCCAATTTAGTAGAAATAAAAGGATTATATAAATAAAAAGTTGTACATTTTAAGGTGTAGCTATTTTAGATGTAACAGAAAGGAACAAAGTTTGTACATTTTCCTTGTACTTGTAGTTGGAAATTTAGGAATTAGGCTGAATATATTAAAACTTTCTATTATTAAAGACTGAAAAATCTGAAAATATATAATTTTAAATTAATAAATATTATTATTTTAATTAAAGAACTAGCCAATTTCGTGATGAAATAGGTAAATTACTTTAATTTTAATTTAACGTCATTAAAAGTATTAAATCTAAACAAAGTTCGCATAGAGATAGACTGTATCAATATTGCTTAAATATTTTAATAAATTCGTATTTTAATTATTGTTTAGATAAGAATTTTAACGTAATACAGAATAGTTTAAACGTAATTAATAAATGTGATTAAATCAATATGCAAATATTTGTTTTAATTTCAATTTACTGAAAATATGTTTTTAAACATATTAAATAAATAAATTCTCAAAATTAAAATCTTGATATAGTTTATCTCTATGCGCACTTTAAGTACAGACTTTTTATGAAAACAAATTAAAATTATTACATTAGTCATAGAATTTGTTCGCATGTTTTAATGGAATTCTTTTACCCCGTTCTACAATAGGTGTAAGATTAAGAATTAAAACCGATTTGGAAAAGGTTTTCCATACATTTTTTAAAAATATTGTTAAATTTTTTCTCTCCTTATAAAAACGAATAAAGTTTTTAACCAACCTAATACGTAAATGCATGCTTACTTATCTTCTCTATAATATAAAATCATAAGCTTATAAATTTGCAACGTTTTTGTGTAGCATCCCAAACGGTTCACATTTGATGTACATATATAAGACCTAACGACGGTTTATTTCATAGTATAAAGTCGTACAGTAGTATATTTAAGATCTATATACATCAAATGCGCTGCTTGGAGATCCAGCGAATTAGTATCCATTGATTTTTTGTGTCAGGAATTACGGATCTAAGGTCGCTTTGAAGGGACGGATCATACATGACATATTAGAGTGCCTGCACGGTCCAGCGAGATTCTAGGGCGAGAAGGTAGAAGAGCCGGACAGGAGTTGAGCGGTATGGAAAAAAACAGCATGAGAGCGGTTGATGATTTGGCTCAATAAAATACTATTCTTCTTTTAAATTTTAACAAGAATGTTAACATTAAAATATCAAGGACTGCATTAAAGGAAATATTAAGGTTTAATGTTCCAGAGGATTCTGTAGAAGAGTATTTCAGGAGAACTATTTTCATTCCACTTATTGACGAAATATTGGCTCAACCTCATGAATATTGATGAATGAATTGAATAGGTTTAATATTCGGCATTAGTAGTTATTATAGTTATAGTTTTAACCATCCAGTTTTTCTTTATATGTTTAGACAAGTAAACTTTCAAAGAACTGGGCTGTTAGCACGTAAGTTGTTTCACACTTTTGATTCGACCAAACAGTAAGTCGTTTCAACTTTAGTTTGGATTTTTATATGGCTGAAACAACTTATGTGCTTCCAAAATGCCAAAAATTCGAAAAACAAACTGTGAAACAACTTACGTGCTAACAGTCCTGCTAGCTGGCACTTCTTTAATCATCAGGCAACTTTTCACTCAGATTTTATTAAAACATATGAGCACTTAACGGCCACTGGATTTTTGTATTTATTTTTTAAAATTATGTTAATTTACTTACTGAATTTAGTATCTGTCTGTAAATCCTTGTTGAATCATTTGAAAATATTTAAGTTGGAAAAACGTGACTTTGAAATAGTTTTCACAAAAATATTTTGATTATTAAAAGAAGATGATTTTCCGTGACAAAACTGTATCAACATTAAAATAATTAAACATGAAAAAATGCAATTGCCTTGTCTTCGTCTTAAAATATTTATTCATAATATTATTGTTTAGACTACAATTAAAATATAAAATGGAATTAGGATCAAAATAATAAAAAAAAAATCACACTTCTTTAACAAATTGTTTAAAAATAAAAACAAAATACATAAATTGTATTTTCTTAAAGCCTTAAAGCTCTTTTTAATGAGTGTTTCTTTTTTTTGGAATCTGTTTTATGAAATTCATTTAATAAATTCCTTCTTATTGCAGTACTTCTAGCCAAATGTTCATAAATAATTAAGTAAAATTTTATTTGATTATCATTTTTATTTAAACGATATGAAATTTTTATACGTGTACTTCGATCCCATGAATTTGAATCCAAATCACAGCTTGCAGTTTCATAGTCTGATCTACTAGAATTTGTACACGTACTGGATTGTGATAATCCAATAATTCCGCGATGTTTTGATTTCAATTTCATTTTAAGTATTCCAACAGATTCCAAATACATTAATTCACTATAAATTGTCTCGGTTTTTGATTCACTTTCTTTATTTACATTGCAATTATTATCATCGTTTATATCCATCGATACGTCCAAATCAATTGGATTTTTGTTGTCAAAATATTTCATAAAATCATTATCTGAAGAGATTGTTTGTTCAGAATATTTGAATTTTTTCAATTTTGGTTCATCATTATTAGTCGTTGATGAAGATGTTCCAGAAATTATCGGTGGTGGTGTTATTGCTTCTTGGATACCACTTAAATCGGTTCCATTTAAATCGGTTACACCTAAATCTTCATCTGTTGAAAGAAACATATAAGATCTTTTCAATTTTGGTAGAACAGGTGATAATTTTTCTTGAGGTGGAGTTTCAAAATCACTCATACAAAATTCTTCATCAGTTTTTGTTTTAGTAATAGGTAATATTTCCTTGGATATTTCTTTCCTATATTATAAATTAAATTAGTCAATCTTATTAAAGAAAAATACATTAATCATTAAATGAAATTACGTTCGATTATGGATTGGCTTTATTTCAATTGGAAGGCATTCTTCTGCCTTTTCAAAATTATGATCATACTGTTGACAGAGGTCATATCTGTTAATAATAAAACAATTAGTATTCTTTATTTGAATTCAAAAGTTTTAAAATAAAAAAAACGAAGAAAAAAAAACTGAATTTTCTGTGATATGAATTTTTATATGATGACAATTATTTTAATTTTTACCTGTAATATTGATAAATATTATCACCTCCACGTATTGTACGACCAAACCATTCAAGAACAGAATTTTCAGCTAAGTGATACCGTAAAAATCCCGAATTTGTATTACAAAATTCAATAAATTGTTGTAAAACTTCATTTGGTCCCATTTTAACATTCCTAGAGAAAACAAAAATACAACAAAAAATAAATAATTTCATATAAAATTTTTCTTAATTGTAGCTCGTTTTGGCACTTTGTCTGGCGATAATGATAATATTGAAAGGAGTAAGTACTATCCAAACAAGATATTAAATCTTAATTAATATATTTTTCTATTTGTCTAAAGGTAGCGGTATAAGACCAATACCAGCTGGTTGTAAAACAGAAAGTATGGTCGTTCCATTAATTCCATTAGATGGTCTTAAAGATCCAACAATGATTTATTTTCCATCATGTACAAGAGTGAAAAGGTGCAGTGGTTGTTGTACACATGCTTTACTTTCTTGTCAACCAACTGAAACTGAAATTTTAACATTTGAAGTACCAAACATTTTATTTTTAATAAATTTAAAAGAATTATATCCTATTTTTTAGGTAATTAAATCTCAATTTACTGGCGGTACTAAAATGGCATACAAAGGAAAGGAACTAATATTAGTTGATCAACATAATAAATGCAAATGTGATTGTCGTATTAAAGAATCGGTAAGAAAAACTATATATAGTTGGTAGAAGAGATCATTGCTTATTCGACTATTAGAAAATCAAAATCATGACTCGAATAAGTACAGGTAGTTAAAGCCGTTAATGAATTTGTTTCGATTCTTAATTTTTTAATCAATAAGAATATAATTTTTTAACTCAAAAACTTCGATACCGTTTAACGTATCCGCGCTAAAATTAGTATTATACCTTAGAAAAAAATACTGTGATTGTCTCCACTCGGTATAGAGTGGCCATGAGATGCCATAAAAAAAGAAAAACCTTCCTAATTTGGTATTGATTGAGCCGATTTTCATGAAGCTTGGAATATGTATTTTTATTTTGGATATGCCTTCACATGATAAGAGGGGTGCAAGGAACTTAAATAGAAAAGCATTTCTAATTCGGTCAATACCAGATAGATTTCACGGAACTTATGCGTATATTGATAGACTAACATAGGGTTCGTCTCTATTCGGTAGGTCGTCGTCGTGAGAAAAAAAAATTCAATCAATATCAGATAGATTATCATGAAACTTAGAATGGATAGGAATGTGCCTCCACTCGGTACGGTGGAGATGGTGGAAGTTGCAAAAATAGAAAAACTGTGTCAAGTTGTTTAATACTGGACGGAGTTTCATCTATCTATATCTACAAGCGTTATCAGAACATTGCAGTCTAACTATTGTCAATTCTTAAAAATGTACATTTTAATTACAAATTCCCACTTAAAATTCGAGCAACACTGAACACAAACAGAACTACCAGTAATCCTTATCAGTCAAAAGTCTTGCCATAAGATCTAATGTAATTTACTCATGTTGAATAAAGGCGTATTTGAATTTTATATATCTTTACTCATTCATATCTTTGATAATACTAATTAAATTGATTTATTTTATATTTCATTTCATTTTCAAATCAATTTTATTCTTATTAATACTAAATAAATTAACAATAATTCAAATTTTTAGGATTGTAATTCATTTCAAAAATATGATAAGTCACAATGTAAATGCTTTTGTACGAATTATGATGATCAAAGTAAATGTATATCAGTAAGTGTTCAAATCATGTAATTTATAAAAGAAATGATATTTTAAAATGAAAAATTTTCCATATTATTTTAGAATTCCGAGAAAATTTGGGATACAATAAATTGTACGTGCCGATGTAGAGATTCAATGAGTTGTACAACCGGAACATATTTTGATGAAACAACTTGCCGTTGTAGAATGGTAATATTTTAGGACACAGAAAAAAAAATGTTGAATTGGGAATTAAAAGCTTTTCTTTTTTTTTGGTGATCGAG
Source organism: Xylophagus ater (assembly GCA_963422695.1). NCBI lineage: Eukaryota > Metazoa > Arthropoda > Insecta > Diptera > Xylophagidae > Xylophagus > Xylophagus ater. The sequence goes on from OY730478.1 coordinate 10,880,674, forward strand.
ATTAAAAATCCATAAAATATAAAACTCAATGAATTATTTGTATTTTTGCAAAAACAATTAATATTTCTTCTTTCTTATAGACAGACTATTAAAAATGGTTTAAGACACACACACTAGGCATGTAAAACGCACGAACAACTTTATATTATTAGATTTTTCTTTTTTTTTCTTAAATATTAGAAATTACAAAAATAAACAAACATGTTAAATAATATTAAAATGCAACACGAAGACTTAAATGATAAAATATTTATAAAATATTAGTAATTATAAATATTTAGATATATATTTTAAAAAATGTATTTTGGAATTGTTTTTTATATGCGTTTTGTTTTTCTGTTTCATTATAAAAACTGTGTGAGTATTCATTTATAAAAGTTTATAAAACTTCCTTAAACTAATAAAAATATGATTCCAAGACCTAATCGTTTGCTTTGTAGCTTCTTATTTGCAAAATTTTTGGTTTTCAAAGAATTTTAATATCCTACCAGAATTTATCCTGTTGCATGTTGTTCATAAAATGCCTAATATTTTATTCAATTTTTAAACTTTTGTTATAACACTTTTTTAATTTCGCTCTCCATTTACATTTCATTACTTTTCATTGAAGAACTTTTTAAAATTTTCCATTTTTTTTTTCAAATGAATTATTCTTTATCTATTTCAGATTCCAACTGTTCAACCACAATTAGATAGAAGACAATTCATTCTTAAACCAGTGCCAGCCCCAACGAACAGTGGGAGATATCAAAACGACAGATATTGAAATAAAACTAAAAAGATTCTAAAAAAAAAACCATGTTGTTTTAATTATTATTCAATTTTTAAGTAGTTTTTAAGAGTAATGATATTCAATTTGTTACATGACGATACTTTATTGATGTAATAAAGTTTTAATAAGTAATAATATTTTCAATTTTTTAATCTTGAGAATGGGAATCAAAGGAGGCCGATGTTGGGTACAAAAGTAAATCTTTCAAGCTTAGAAAAAAAATATTGAATTCACCACAAATAAACAAAAATGTACCTTTCTTAAGCAAGATATACTCACAAACTAGTTGGATGAAAATTGTTGGAACGTCTATGGCTAGATTTATGCAAAAATTTACAAAAATAACTTAAATACCCCCCAAGATTTATTTCGGTATCCCGCCAGTGGTTAAAATCATTATCAATATTAAAAATCACTTATCGCTCGCCAAATCAGAAACACATCTTGCGAATTTTATTCAATTTTGATATTTCTTTTTAGGTAATTGTAAAACTATCTATCCTTTTAAGATGTTCTGATGTTTTTTTTTTACCAAAACTACAATACACTTTCGCACTATTTTGAACTTTCATATAAAACAAAAAATAATAAATTACCTCGAAAATTTTTACTTTCAAAATAAATAATAATTTAAATTCAAATTTTTCTGAGAGAAATTTATTTTGTAGTTCGTTTCATAAAAATGATGTACACTAATCATTTAATATAATGTCTATTATTACAAATTTGGAATAAATTCATCGATAAACATTTTTACTTGCCTTAAAAGCTAATATTATACCAAAAAAAAAAAATATTTTTATTTATTAAATGACGTTTGCAACTGCATCACTTGATTTTCGATCTTATCGGTTGGCACTAAAAATTCGGACAAATCTAAAATCCGAAATTATTACTTCGTTTACACACTAGAAGTCGAAAATAGTTCAAAAGACATTCATGTAAACCCGTGTCGACTGGAATTCGAATTGTAAAAACATATTCCTGATCAAGTTGAAAATTTGCATATAAACACAGATCAGCTTGAAAATTTAAAACTCTGTTTTAGTTTACAAGTATGTCAATTTGAAACAGACAACATTGAAGGTCGATTTAAACTAACTCTTACAATTTGTTAAAAAATTTGAATTGAATTTTAGGGTGATCTCAAGTCAATTTTAAAGTCGCCATGTAAACGAAGCATATTATCCGAAATTAAATTTCATACCTAGCAATTGTCACACCTTCGTGAAACAAGAACGTTCTCTTTCTTTATTCGTTTCCTTCATTTTAATTTTGAATTTGAAAGAAGTCGCATCAATTTTGCGATCATTTTTGTGTTGAGCTTGTTTTATGTTAAAATTAATTTTAAATTAGAATTTAAGTTAATATTTTGAGTAAGTCTATAGAATAAAACAATTTTTTTTTGCTGGGGGAAAAAATTAGTTATAATAATTGGAAATTTTTCACTGTTTCTTGTTAAATAAAAAATGTTCCACACTTTCGTGAAACAAAAGCGTTCTTTTTTTTCGTTTTTTTTCATTTTAATTTTGAATTTAAAAGAAGTCGCGTCAATTTTGCGATCGTTTTTGTGTTGAGCTTGTTTTAAATTAAAATTAATTTTAAATTAGAATTTAAGTTAATATTTTGAGTAAGTCTATAGAATAAAACATCTTTTTTTTGCCGGGGAAAAAAACTAGTTAGACACAATTGGAATTTTTTTTACTGTTTTTTGTTAAATAAAAACTGTTTCACAATTTCGTCAAACAAAAGCGTTCTCTTCATTTTAATTTTGAATTTGAAACAAGTCTCATCAATTTTGCAATCATTTTTGTGTTGAGCGTGTTTTATGTTAAAATTAATTTTAAATTAAAATTAAAGTTAATATTTTAAGTCTCCAGAATATAGTTAAATATCTGGGATTACCTTTTTTTTTTGGTGGGAAAAAATTAGTTATAATAACTGGAAATTTTTACTGTTAAATAAAAACTATTTATTTCAGAAAGAAATTAATATGGATTGTGTGCGAGTTGCAGTTAGGATTCGTCCTTTAGTAAAATCGGAAACTGATCGTGGTTGTCAAGATGTTATTGAAAAAGTGGCGGATGAACCTCAAATTGTTATCAAAAGTAATGATATGTTTACGTTTAACTATGTTTTTACACCGGAAAATACACAAGAACGAATTTACGAGGACGCGGTAAAAGGAATGGTCGAAACCCTTTTTAAAGGTATTTTCTAATGCAAAATTGTTAACAGTCTTATATACTTCATATCCAATTTCTTTATGACAGGCTATAATGTTACCATCCTGGCATATGGTCAAACTGGTTCAGGCAAAACTCATACAATGGGAACAGCTTTTAGTGGTGTAATGGATGAAGAGACGGGTGTTATACCACGTGCAATGTATGATATTTTTAAACAAATTGCGGATATGCCGGATCATACATTTACCGTGTCCTGTTCATTTATGGAACTCTATCAAGAACAATTATATGACTTGCTTTCGAATGGTTCCAGAGAACAATCAGTTGTGGATATCCGAGAAGATGGTAGTAGAGGAATCGTTATACCAGGACTAACGGAAAAACTCGTTTCATCAGCGCAACAGATTACAGATCATCTAATGAAAGGATCATCTGGACGAGCTGTTGGTGCAACAGCAATGAATGCTCAATCTAGTAGATCTCACGCTATTTTCACAGTAACAGTTCAAATGATGAAGACCAATAAAACGTAAGCAATTTATATACAAATTGAATAGTTAGTAATTCTTTTTGTATTTAGAAATACTTCAACAACATCGAAGTTTCATTTAGTCGATTTGGCTGGTTCCGAGCGCTCGAAGAAAACTAAGGCGACTGGCGAAAGATTTAAAGAGGGCGTAAAAATAAACCAAGGTCTTTTAGCTTTGGGAAATGTAATATCAGCTCTAGGAAGTAAATTATAAATAAATTTTAAAATAACAAACAAACTAAAATGTGTTGCTTAGGTGGACAAGGTTCTGGATATATTGGATATCGTGACTCCAAGCTGACGCGCTTATTACAAGATTCACTAGGTGGCAATTCGATAACATTGATGATTGCTTGTGTTAGTCCAGCTGATTACAATATGGAAGAAACGTTAAGTACTTTGCGCTATGCGGATCGTGCGCGAAAGATTAAAAATAAACCGATTGTAAATCAAGATCCTAAAGTTGCTGAAATAAATAAATTGAATGGTGTCATAGAAAAGCTACGTTTACAATTATTAAACAATGGTGGCAATGGAAATACTTCCATGATGGTTTCGAATCAAGACATGCAGGTCATGAAAAAAAATTACGACAATTTATTGGAGAAGAATCGGAATCTCCAACAGCAATTACAAGCTGCGCTTAATGATGTTGCTGATATTGAAATGCGGGCTGTTGTTGCAGAAACAGCTAGTGATGATCTTCATCACAAGGTTCTCAAATTGAATGATATTATTTCTGGTTTAAATCATTTTGATAAAGAAACATGTCCAGATGATTTCCAAAAAATACAGAACTTACGAGAAGTCGTAGGGGAAATTGATAAGACATTAAAGCAAAATAAAGAAGATTTGCTAGATCATAAAAAATCTATTTCTTCTGTGAACAATACGTTAAGTCAAACAAATATGGAATGTTTGGGCACAACAGAAGCGATGCAACATAAGGTTGATGCGTTTACATCGAAACAAGTTGATTTCAGCAATGAATTGCGTCGTTTAAATCGTGAACTAGGTTTAAAAGAAGAACTACATCACAAAGTCGTGGGAAATCTTTCAAAATTTTGTACATATGAAGGTGGTGAGAATGGCGAACAGAAAATAAAAGAATTCGAATCAATGATTGATATATTAGAATCGGAAAAAACAGAACTTCTTGATAAATTAAAATGTGTCAAAGAAAATGCTTCAGCGAAAATCGCCGAAGATCGTAGAAAACGTCTACAACAACTCGAGCTACAAATTAGTGAATTACGAAAGAAAAACATTCAACAAGCTAAGTTATTGAAATTACGAGAAAAAGAGTCACAGAAAATTTGTAATTTAAATAATGAAATTCAGGCAATGAAAACTGCCAAGGTTAAGTTGATACGCGCAATGAGATCGGACAGTGAAAGTTTCCGACAATGGAAGTTAAATCGAGAAAAGGAACTTACACATCTTAAGGAGAAAGATCGTAAGCGAGTTAATGAAATGGCGCGAATGGAATCAATGCATAATAAACAAAGAAATGTGCTAAGACGAAAAGTTGAAGAAGCTGTAGCCATTAATAAAAGGTAATTGGAAAAATTTCATATTAGAATTATTTTTTGTATTATAGTATTTCTGTCTTTTTGTTTTTTGTTTTAGATTAAAAGATGCTTTAGAAAAGCAAAAAATTGCTCAATCAAAACGTAAACAAAATACAGCAGGAAAAGTTGATCATGTGCTGACATGGATTGATCATGAATTAGAAGTAATATTATCGGTTATAGATGCAGAACATTCTCTTGAACAATTGATGGAAGATCGAGCCGTGCTTAGTGGTAAATTGAAAGATCTACAGGAATGTAATTCAAATGACCAAACAGATTTAAATACGTTAGAAGAAGAAATACAAACTCGTAACGCCCAAATCAATGATCTACAACAGAAAGTTATAGCATCTGATATAGAATCGAAAATGGTCAGTATTTGTGAGAATATGCAAAGTATGCCCGAGGCAAGAGCTGCACTCAAACATCTTTTCACAGCAATAACAGAAATGCGAAAAGAATACATAACAAAAGAAAATAAAATTGATGATTTGAAATCAGCAATTGAAATGGCCGAAGAAAAGATTGAAAATCTTGAAAAGACAATCCAAAACCAAGAAATAGTATATAAAGAAGAAATATCTTCTGTTGAAAAGAATTACGAAGAGAAAATAACAGTTCTTCTACGAGAATTATATAATACCCCCAAAATCACGAACGGTGAGATAACACCAGAAATGGATGAACGGCAAAAAATTGAATTAGAGTCACTTGATAAATTGGATGCACTTCGGGAAGAACTTGACGAATATAAACTATTATACAATGAGCTCAAAATTGCGTTAGAAGCGAAAACTGTAAAGAAACCGAAAAATAAACGCCTTCAAATAATGAATCAAGTAATAATAATTTTGTGAAATAATAAAATTGTATAATTTATATTTTGATTTGTTTTAAATAGGAAATTCTTGAATATAGTTTTACGACAGATTCTGAACAGTATGACGATGATGATGAACGTGATCCCGATTGGCACAAAACACCATTGAAGCTACGATCAAAAAATATTGTAAGAATATATTTTTTTTTTTTGTGAATATTTTTAAATTGTTCACGGATTTTTTTTTTTTTTTTTTAGAATACTTCACGTGAAGGTAAATCGTCTAAAGATTCATCATATGAAGCTGTGAAACGTACATCAAATGAAGCTGTGAAACGTACATCAAATGGAATTAGTCTATGCCGGTGTAAAGGAACATGTTCGACAAAGAAATGTCCATGCCGTAAAAATGAGTCTTCGTGTTCAGAAGGCTGTAAATGCAAAAATGTTTGTCAAAATAAAAGCCAAGTCAGTGAAGATTTAGAAGAAAAAGAGAACATTCAAAATAGTGATGATATTTTCCTTGAGCCGGAATTAACACCAAAAAAATTCAAGTACTATATTTAATGTTCATCGATTAAATACTACAATTGAATTAACATTTTCGTTTTATAGATTATCATCAGACAAACTTGATGTGACTACACCGTGTTATCCATATGATAAAAAGAAAAGGAAACCATTCTTCGATTAAATAATTAGACATTTGGTTTTCTTGGTATGAGATTGTTACAAAACAAACTTAAGTCTGTTATTTTATTTTTAAGATGCTCATCAACATAAAATATATCGTTTAGTTGTAATTTTCTGTTCTAAGTTATATTTATTAGTTTCGTTTTGATTGTAAATAGAATCAAACCTAATTGGACCAGCCGATAATAATTTTGACAGTTCGTACAGAGATAGTGTTCCAATTAACAGGTTTAATTGTATACATTTTTATTATTTTTGAATTGATTGACCGTTTTTATAATTATATTATTTGTGTAGTACTAGATTTGTTTGGAAATCAAGACTTTTCTTTTTTTTAATATATTTACACAAGCTTTTAGTTTTTAAAATAAAATGATATTTTTTTAAATAATTTAATCGAAAATACTTATTTTCTAAATTTTATACATGTGTCTATTTGACGCAATATTAAAATAAAAATTAACTTGCTATTGAATTTGGTTCCAACTTTTATTTTGTAGAACTGGTGAAATTCTAAAAACATGAAAATAACCCTAAACCCATTTCCAATGTATGTATTTTTGAATGATCCAGGTTTAAAATTTGAAACTATTTGGAGCATGGCTTGGGTCTTGAAAATCGATAAGTCCTTCTACTAATTTCTTGGAAAAAGAAAACTGATCTAAGTGTGTACCAATTTTAGTGGCTGGCTGACTGGATTTCAACTTTAAGTCGAGAGACAAATTAATTTGGTAAAATTCCATTTTATAGTTCGCAAATAGCAGTAAATCGACTTAGTTTTTTAAATTCAACTTCGCCTTTTATCAAAATCGAACCCTATTAAAATTTAAATCAATCAAGTAACTTGAAATACGATTTTTTAAGAAGACTGCCCGAAAGTTGATATTTTTCGCAAAAAAATATTATACGAGTAGATTAGTATTTTTGTGTACTAGATTATAATTTTTTGTGTAGCATACTACTATTTGTCTGTAAACTACTACGTGTTTACAAAAGAAAAATCCGAGTTTTATTAAATTCGCTGGGCTATTTTTTAATCTGTTTTACCGGGCGAAAAATGTGAAAAAAAGTAAATAAAACCATGAACAGGATGTGCACAATTGACTTCGCCCATTTATTTCATTTTTCGCACAGCAAGTGGAAATCGGGTGTAAGAAAATAATTACAAGAAAAGAAAGAGATAGAGAATATCTGCCACTAGATAAATGTCAAAAACAAAGACTATTTTTTTAGCAGCTGGTTCTTTTAATTTTTTTTTTAATTTTGTTGCTACTGTTTTCAATAAAAGAAAAATATATTAAAACATTGTAGTTTTTTTTTTTTAATTTAATTAGTTTTGTGATATTTTATCGGACATTATTTAAATGGTGTTATGATTTTGTTTATGAAAAACGTGAAAAAATCTTTTAATCAATTTTAAAGGAGTTTTGTTTTTTTTTGTTTTTGGGGCGCATACAATAAGTTATTATGAGCGATACAGATCCAATTTCTTTGTCGACTTCTTCTGACGAGGTGAACACTACGACGACAAATAGTTCCTTAGATTTACCTGATGTTTTCGAAACACTTGAAACAGATGAGAATTATTTTTCGGATATTTTAATTGAACAGTATGCCCAAGATGTAATCGATTTCAGTTCTCAATACGGTAGTGACTATAGCATATCATACACAGCACTGAATATAACTGGACGTCCAGTAAAATTTCCAGATTATGGAGATTTTCCAGAAACATTTGCAATGGTAAATAAGAATTATATTATCGACAAAAAAAAATGTGTTAAATCAATAAAAACAAAGCTTTATATAATTTGTTCATTGCTAACAAGAAATAATTTCTATTTGGTTAAATCTTTATAAAAAATTCCAGAGAACATATGGAAATTGGTGGGATTTGGCGCCATCTAAACTTCCGGAAATTAGACCACAAAATAGAGGTAAAATTCCAGCTCAAGATTTTATTGGTAAGTCAAAAAAAAGACTAAAAAAAATACTTCCTTAAAAAAATAAATTTTTATTTATAGTTATTACATTTGAACAATTCGTAATACCCGAAAAGTTATTAATATTTGAAACATATAATCCTGGTGCTATTATAAAAATCTGGTCTTTTACAATAACTGGAAAATGGATCTGTTTATGGGAAGATTATCCACAAAATAAAGGATATAGGTCTCGAAAATTTTCACCGCCACTCAAAAAGACTATGTTCCCTACAAAGTATTTTATGAATAATTGTTTTATTTTTTCATGAAATTTATATAATAATTTTTTCTTTTCCTACTTTAAAGAATTATAAGACTGGAGTTTAATCATTCATGTTTAGATTATTTCACTGAAATTGATGGAATAACATTATTTGGTAGAAAATGTAATGTTCCTAATGCTCCGGAATTCTTATCGAAATGTAGACGACGAAATCGAAAAGGTAATTTTTCAAAATTTAAAATCAGAATAGATTTAAATTCAAATACAATTTTTAAGGTCCTATTTTACGTAAATTGGAAAGCATCAAATTTCGTCCATGTATTAAAGAAAACCATCAGGATTATTTAAATGATTTTCTAGTTAATGATTTAGAAAAATTTATTCAAGAATCTGTACTTTTACCAGATGAGAATGAAAAAGAGAATACTCAATTAAGCTTAAAAGATTTACCTGTAAGAATTCTATATTCCTAATTTTAGTTATTATAAATTTCTAATATTGCCTCTTTTTAGTTCGAAATATTATTAAATATTTTTTCATATTTGGATTTGATCTCATTATTTCGAGTGGGACAAGTTAGTAAATTAATGTATGATGTTTCAACTCAACCGTTATTATATGCTGAAATAAATTTGAAGCCATATTGGCATCTATCATCATCTGAGCTATTATGCACTTTAGCGAAAAGATCAACTCTTATGAAAAAACTAGATCTATCGTGGTGTGGTTTATTTGGTTCAATATCACCCACCGAATTTAAAAAGTAAATCAATAAATAACATACATAAATGAAGATATTTTAAATATTTCATCTTTTATAGATTTATTCAGCAACGTGGAGATAATTTAACAAATTTAAGACTTAATTCATGTAAATTTTTAAATGCTAGTTGTATGGAAACTGTCGGAATTGTCTGTGATAATCTAAAAGGTATAATCAAAGTCTTTAAATTTCGATTCAGTCTATAAGTTGTTTCAAACGGAATTAAATTCATCTTTAACCAATTTTAATATTTGGCGTTTATGTACCAATAAATTAGGTGTTATATTAGAAAAGAAACTCTTCGTTTTTATTTTGACCCGTCATGCTTTTTGTTGTTTTTCGCGACGAACTGGTTGGCCAATATTGAAATTGGTTAAAAATAAATTTACTTCCATTTGAGACACTTTTTGGGACGAAACAAAATTTAAAAAAACCTATAGATAATTCCCAAAAAGTATCGACTAAAAATATTAATTTTCAGAACTATCTTTACGAAATTACTCAACGGAACCACCAATTTTAAATTTTTCATGTTTAGCGAATCTTAAAAATTTAGAAAGACTCGATTTATTTCGTACATTTATTGAGACTGATTTGTTATTAACAATGCTTGAGAATAATCCGAAATTAAAACATATAAATTTAGCATTCTGTGGAATTGGTGTCAATATGGATGAAATTGCTGTACATATAGGAAAATACAATCCAAATTTAGTTTCTGTTGATATGTGGAAATCGCATTCTTTATCTTCTGTAGGCCTACAAGCATTGGCTGTGTGTCATAAACTCGAAGAAGTTGATTTCGGGTGGTGGTAAATAAAAACTTTTATATTAAATATGTTAAAAAATGGAGATATTAATTTTAAATTAATTAGTTTACGAGAGGAAGCATCACCTGGTGAGAGTTTAAAGTGTCTTTTAAAAGGTTGTCCAAACTTGAAGAAGGTATTTTTGGCTGCTATTCGTGGTATTACAGATCGTGATCTAGAAAATATCGCAAATTTATGTCTTAATCTTGAACAACTTGATTTAATGGGTGTCCTAGGTATATCAACTGAAAAATGTTATGAGTAAGTTTAATACATATAAAATATTTCGTATTAAAAAAAAATCTCTCATTTTTAATACTTTAGAATTTTATTGAAATGTAAGAAATTGAAATTATTAGATCTTAATTTCTGTGATCATATCGATGAAAATCAGGTATTTATTTGTTATAAGAAATTTACTATTCAACTATATTTGACTTCGTTTTTAGATAAATATCTGGCGAGAAAAGTTCAATATTAGTATTAAAAGTAGTTTTGTGCCTTGAAACTTATTTATCTAATACATTTTGTTCAATACTTTTAATTATATATTTATATTCCAATACAATTTTAATCAATATATTTAAAATTCAAAATCGAACAAAAGAAATTATATTTTGATTGTACTTTTTTACTAGACAAACAGAAATAAAGAAATTCGTGTAAATAAAGTTTATTAAAATGAAAGATCCATTTATTTTCTATTAAAATATGTTTCTTATTTTGATTTGTAAAATCATATTTAACTATTTTCCTTATAGTTTTCATATTCATCTTTTCTATTTCTATAAGTCGTATTTAAACACCAGTTATTAGTGACGATGAGCATCAAATAACTCAATACTTTGATTTACTATAACAACATGATTTTCTATACCATAATAATGCATTTGATCCAACTGGATTATATTAGGATATGTTTGATCATCCTTTAAAAGTTTACACCCTCTTGAACTTTGAGATCAGAAACACAATTATGTTTTACTAAGGTTCATGAAAAATTAAATACATACCATATACAGAAAATGTCTCACAAATCAATTAGCGATATTATTCACATGTTGTCATTGTCACTGACTCATTTTATCCATATGGCAAATGGTTTTATGAAGCGCATTCCAGTTATAATTTTAATCAATTAATTAAAATGCATATATTCTTATTAGAGATAATTCGGTATTTTGATTTAAAAGTATTTTAAGAATTTGTATACAGATTTACTATCAAATTAAAATGTTTATACCATAAGGGTAGGCGCTACAACACACTAGATTTGTAACGTATAGAAATAATTATCGGAGAACTGTCTTAAGGTAGTAGATGTATAGAGAATCAAAGATTATATCGATTTATGCATGTCCGTCCGTATACACGATAACTCAAAAACGCGTTGACCGATTTTAATGAAACTTTAGATATAGGTTAACTCCATTTAGTATTACATTTCAGCAAAATCGACCGAAGCGGATAGAAGTTATAATTCGAAAACTTTTATGTAAATTTACTACATAAAAATATGCCGGCTTTCAGTGAAATTGATCCAAGGATAGAAAGAACTAGTTGTAGACAAAACTTTGCTTGACCATAAAGATTCATCGTTTTTTTTTTGTTTGGTTCCAACATTTTATTTAAATCGGCATATCAGATAGATTTATGCTCTTAAGAACTAGCCTATCTGTGATTTCAAGCTTTTGTCTTCTAATTCTTTATTATTTTTAGGAAATTATAAATAAGTATTTTCAATTGTTCTCAATTTGATAAACATTTCTATGCAATTTGTATTATCAAGTATTCACGTTATTAACGATGTTGTACTCGAAACAAATGCTAATTTTTTTACCTGACATAATAATACACCACACAAGAGGAACAGATTTTTTAATTTTATCTTTCATTAATTATTGTTTTGAAAATGTTTTTTCTTTTTATCATGTTTATATTTATTTATCAATATTAATTTTATTTTACTTTGAAAAACAATTTTATACAATAATATTAAAAAATATTTATTATTTTCTGCTAAAAGATGGTGACATCACATGTGGTGAGAAATCGTATGTTATTAATTTGGGTGCCACAAATCCACCGTATTGTTCTCGGCCTTTATGATAAATTCCAACACCAGATAATGGTACTGGCAGATTGGAGCTAACATCTTGAATATCAATAAATGGTACTGTATTTTGTGCTACATCTTTGTCCATGTCAGTGTTTGTAAATTCAATATATTGATTATGTTTCGAGGTCGGAACTGATTTAGAAAATGAATTTGTTGAAATATCTGGTTGTTTCAAAACAATTGTAGTACTAGAAATATAAATAAATTATAAACAAAAGTTTATAGATTAATTAATTAAATTTTTACCGTCTTTGTTCACTAAAGTCTGTATTATCATTTGATTTCCAAAAACTTGTTCTTTCTGGATCAATAAGTTCACCAGATTCAAAATCAAATTCGGTTAAACGAATTTCCAAATTTAAATGTGTTCCAACAACTCGAAAACGAACTCCGGTAACAATATGTGTCGGATCATCGCCAGTTACATCATCTAAATCAATGGCACGCTTATCCCATGCCATTGTATGATAATCAACACCAGAACGAACGTTACGATCAAAAATTTGATAATCATCTAACGCAACCCAACGTAAAGATTCCGGATCTATATTTCCTCGTATTTGAAGTTTACCTTCTTGGATTTGAAGATGGAAGATGCGCTTATGTTTTTTGAAACGTAATCCAGTTACAATCCTTGAATAAAATTAGTAAATATAAATAACTATATATCCTTTTAATAAATTTCTATGATATTTACATATTTTCTGCTATATTTGATTTTGATTCACGTAAATTAAAAAATCTATCGGATTTGATCCCTTGCTCATCACAAATGCAGAAACAATAGCTGCAATGCCAGAACAACCAACGCCACCACGAATCAACTTTCGTTGAACCTCGTGAACAAGAACCTTTCTTACCAAGAACTCGTCCATTTTCATATTCAATATAGTCATATCGTCGAGTACTATTTGACGCCTAGAAAATATAACCACTTGATTAGATTTTCGCACATTTTTTCACATTAATTTCGTTTTTCTTACCGAAGGACAAATCCACATATCAGAATCTACAAATTGGCAATTTAATAATCGTCCAGTACAGCTCGGCTGTCTATTACAATATAAATCTTTGAAGCATCCATGATTTTTAGCCACTTGATAGTATCCGCAATTTTCTCGACATGTTTGATCTGAATTCAAATCAACCTCATTTTCAATATATCCTTGAAGTAATCGTGTGATTTCATCATATGTTTGCCCTTTAACATGATTCGATGGATCACATCTCCAAACAGTTCGATCTGCACGCTTCATAACTTCTCTAAGTAACTTCTGTGTTTCCTCTGCTCTCCTTTGGAATTCATTTCTCATTAATTCAGCTTCTTTTGTATAATTTCCTAAAAACATAAATAGTTTTGAACACTCTTACACCTGAAGTATTTAATAATTATATTGTTTTACATACCTTTTCCATAAATTCGTAGAATCATCCAGGAAAATTGCATCATCGTGTAACCTTTCAGTTCTGTTAGCGATATATCGCTGTATAATGAGAACAAAAATTGTTGGGCTGATTGTCTTGTGGCACATACTTGTTCTCGGGCATCCTAAGAAAAATAATTATACAAAAAAATATTATTGTTAAAAACTCCTTTTCGTCAACATACAATTATTGTCAAAGAACAAATTTAAATTAGTTTAAAATTTAATGCAAGAATAATCAAAATATAACGTATTGAATTAAATATGACACAAAAAGTGTTCAAAACAAATGAGTCTTTAAAGAGCTACCCAAACATTTTGTATCTAGAGTTCGAAAGCAATTTGGTGGCTAAACAATGAAAGTATTTTTCCATTTCGATAAAACAATTTTATTAGTTAATGAGTTTTTAATACCTAAAGTCAGTGAAATAAACAAATATGCTGTGGCCACATTTTGGATATCAAAAATTTAATTTAAACAGAAAGAAGGCATGACGCAAAATGTTTATTAATAAATTTAAATTGTTTCTTATTATAATATAAACTCTCTGTTTGCCAAATTTGCAGCTATTGTCTTATATTATAGTTAATGTACATCATAAAAGAAAATATTGTTAGAGAACTAAATAAGACAAATATTTTCCTGACAAGCATATCAGCGGCTTCTAGTTTCAAATAAATACTGAAAGAAAGTGATGTTCTATAGTAGTAATGGGACTTTTGGTTAGCAATAGAAAAACAATCAAATCTAATTGTATTTCAATGTTTTCCCTACTTCGAATTTGTTCTAATTTACAGGTAACCTGGACCCTAATAGCATAAATCTATTCTGCAAATTTTATTCAAATCGGTATATCAAGTTTTAAAGTAATACATATAAAAAATTAACAAAAAGTTTATGGACAAGTTTATTTTTTCTTATAATTATTTCTATCTCTTCTATTCTTGGATCGATTTTACTGAAATTTAATATAGTATCGTTTATTTATGTAAGCAATATATGTATATTGTATAATTTAAACAAAATTATTGGACAAATTTTCCAAACAAATCCGAAAAACGAAAGAAAAAAGTAACCAAATATTTTGGTCACTCAAGGTTTTGCTTTATAATTTCGCGCCTCCTTGATCGATTTTTCTGAAATGTAATACCAAATCCAATTATATTCAGGAATAACAAACTCACATTGTGAATTTCATTAAAATTAGATGACACGTTTTTGAGTTATCTTGTACATGGACGGACATGCATAAATGGATATAACTTCGATTCTCCATCTATCTAGCGGCTAGAGATAGTTCTCTGATGATTATCTCTATGCGTTACAAATGTTGTGACAAAGCTAATATACTCTCTGATAGAGATGACTGAAACTGGGATTTTTAAAGAACAGAAACAAATTGTTATCGTTCTTTCAAAAGAACTGTGATTTTTACCAGCTCTTTTTGAAAAGTTAGTCATTTTTGATCCAATCTTTCTATCAGAAGGGAATAGGTTTTCGTTTTTACTTCAAGTTTTTGAATTTTAGTCGGAAATTGGGATTATACCCTATTATAAAAAATTATATTTAGTTACATAAGAACAGACAGAAAACATTTAAACCTTCTCTTAATATAAATTATAAATCTATCAGTGCTTTATAGACCATCAAGAAATTTTAATAATAATATGGAAAATGGAAAATGATGATAAGTGAATTTAAAAACTCATATGATTTACAACGGATGCAGCTAATTAAATCATGTGAGGTATGAAAACAAAAAAAAACAAATAATAAAAACAAACTAATATATTAATAGACTAAAAACAAATAATATTAAATAGTAAAAAAAATAAACGTAAAAACAAACAAACCAACATAGCACGATAATAGAGTGTTTGTTTCACCATGACATTATCAATCAAATGAAATACATCACTGATATTTAAATGTTTATCATTTTGAACGGTTTCGGCTAAATCAAGTGCTGCTCTTTCATCGTAATCCGTATTTAACATGTACTTATTTAGAAATGATCGAAAATATACAAATAAACCATCGATTTGCATTAGATCCTTTTCTAATATACTCCATTCATAATAACGATTTAAAACATAATATTCACCGGTTTCAGCGAAATTACGTTTTAAATTTTGTGTCGTATAAATTCGATGTGAATCATAAACTTTTTTCAATTGTAAATTTTGATCATTTTGTACATTTAAATAAGACCATAATGCAATTTCCAGGTCAACATAATGTCCACGTAAATCATCAACTGTTGTAATCCCATTCGGTTTTGCAAACACAGTTGT
Organism: Xylophagus ater; assembly: GCA_963422695.1. Taxonomy (NCBI): domain Eukaryota; kingdom Metazoa; phylum Arthropoda; class Insecta; order Diptera; family Xylophagidae; genus Xylophagus; species Xylophagus ater. The sequence goes on from OY730478.1 coordinate 10,896,869, forward strand.
TGTACTCAATTTAGTATAAAATATTAAAAATATAAATTTTAAAATGTTTAAAATAAATGTCGTGTCAATTTTCATTTTTTCGGGGTTTTGTTATATTATTATTTTTATAAATAACGACAAAAATTTTTTTATTAAATTTAATTTAATATTATTAAATTCATTATATTTTTATTAATTTGATAATCAAAGAAAAACGGAATTATGATTATTTTTTAGCAAATTTCTTAGAACTTGATTTTGCAATTTAAAATTTTTTGAATAATTTTTTGTTTTTTTGATAACCTTTGGCACTGTTTCACAAATTTAACATTTATTTATTTTTTGTTTTTGTTTTTAAATTGAAGAGTTCCTTAAAACATAAATAATGAAATTAAAGACGAAATTAAATATTATTCTATTTAATTTAATGACATTGAAAGAGTTTTTACTAATTTTTCTTACATTTTTGTCTTAAAATTTATTTTAATTTCACAAAAAAAATCAATTTTAGAATTCGTAAAAATATTGCGAATTTTTGAAATTAAGCGAAAAAAAAATATTTAAATCCAACAAATTTTGTATTGGAATTTATTGATTAAATTTAAAAACACGGTAACTCAAGCAGAACACTTTCGGAACTCGAACTAATTCTGTTTGATTGAACAATGAGAATTAAATTCATTAAACAAACAGAAAACAAATAATAATAATATTCTTCTTTTTTTTTCGTCAGCTTTAATCGGTCTACACTTGACGAGCTTTTTTAATCCAATGTTATTTTGATGTTGAGTAAAAACTTGATTTTAGATTGTTATTGGTTTGAATTGCTTTTGTTTAGTACATTTTTTTATTTTTATTTTTTTTAATATTGAAGAGAATTAAAGATGCTGATATCGCGAGAAACAACGACGGCTATCAAAAATACAACTTTAAAAATTGAACTTTATTTTTCTTTGTTTGAGAACTTTATAATAGCAATACTTTTCTATATTACAAAATCAGTAACTGAAAAAAAAAAAACACCGTCATATTGTTCGCTCGGTAATGATTTCATTTAAGAATTCATATACTTGTATGAATACAAAACAAGTACAGCATATGTACAGTGAAGTGTTTTTCTTTTTATTATTATATTTTATATACACAAACATATGGTAACAGAAAATCGGCCTATAGCCGATTTTTTGATAGCGTATGGTAGAAATGGGACAGAAAAACTGCCAAAACTAACATTATTTCAAGGGTACAATAGATCTTAAGGTCGCAGTACAAGAATACACTAATATCTTCATAACTTTGTTTCTTCTTTTGAAAATTTCTTCTAATTTACAGGTAGCCTAAACAGCATACGTCTAATGTGCAAAGTTTATTTAAATCGGTGCATTAGTTTTTAAAATACATCATAAAAAACTTTATAAAGAGGGGGTATTTTCTCCTAGGATTATTTCTTTCTGCACTATCCTTGGACCGATTTCATTGAAATTTAACATGGTATCATCTATTTGTATAGTTAACCTATATAATTAATTTAAACAAAATTGATTCACAAATTTTCCAATTAAATCCGAAAAACAATGAACAAAAAAACGACAAACGTTCTGGTCACCTTTGTTTTTCCTTTATAACTTTGTTTTTCCTGGATCAATTTTGCTGAAATGCAATACCAAACCAAGTTAAGGAATTAGCAACTCACATTATAAATTTCATCAAAATCGGATAACGTGTTTTTGAGTTATCTTGTACCCGGACGGACGGACATGCCTAAATCGATATAACTTTTGATTCCCGACACAACCATACCCTTAAAACCTTTCTACGACGGTCATGTGTTACAAATGGAGTAACGAAACTAACATACCCTCTGGTAGTACCTACCATAGGGTATAAAATATAACAACATTACATATATATTTTCTAGTACTGAGGTTTTATATAGGAAGTTTCAAATTGAATTGAAAGAGGTTTCCAACATATTAAAGCACAGTATTGAAAAGTGTTCAGTATTCGATAGACTCATAGTTGGATAGTGTTGCCAAGTCAGATATATGGAATTTATTCTGAATGTGGTTTTAATAAGACAGGTATATAAATATATGGTAATATATAAGACAATAATGAGTTTATTATTCCATATATCGTCAATAGTCATAATTTCAGTTGAGTAATAAAAACGTTGTGATCATAACAAAAAAACAATATAGAAATACATAAATTATAAACTCTTAATTTCCTATATTCATTTTGTGGAGTTTTTGATCAGAACATCCAATAATTCCATTAAAGAAAAAACAGGAGGATCAACTAAAATCAGGAGCTTAAAAATGAAATCGGTGACCCAAAATTATCTTTTAGTACAATTACATCGTTTACTGAAAACGGTAATTAGTTTGAAAATGAACTTAATCATTTATATAATATCAAAATATACTCTATTAGCCAGTACCTAATATTTAAAAAAAAAAGTCTACATTTTGAACCAGTTCAGGAGTGGAATCGTGTAACTCGATTTGAACCAAATCGTATCGAAAAATGCATAAAAATGTACAACCATGTATAAATGCCTAAATTCATATCTGAATAATCATAAAAGTTGAACAGTCCACGTGGTGAACTCAACACTATTGTTGCTGCTTTCCTCTAATTGGTCGATTTTTTTATTCCTTAGTTTTGGATACTTTATAATTACTTATAACTCATAGCTTTTATTACTATGTCTTTAGAAAAAATTCGGCATTTAGACAGTTTAGTCTAACATTAAAACAATATATTTATACGTCGGTAGTCTCTGGAGCTAAACATTAAAATTATCTAAAGTAGACACATTCATATGGTCACACTATCATGTTTTATTTAGAAATAAAACTTTTTTTCTATAATAAAAGGTAAAATTTTTTCAATACATATGAATTCAGGCAGTCAATGCAGTGCCCTAGTCAATGTGATGCATTTCGGGACATTACATTGGGTATGTTAGAGACGCAGCTATTATATTGGTTAATATCCAATTCTATTACGAATGGAATATTTCAAGTTAAATGCACATAAAACGGTGAAAACATCAATTATAAATGCATTTAGAAGAAAAGAAAATGAAAACTAATCAATGAACAGGTAAATTTATAATTTTAAGTGATTGACAAGGGTTCTAACATAATATGATATTTGAGAGAGAACATAAAATTCAATGACCCCAACTCACCGCTAAATTGCATTATAAAGAAATAAAATAGAATAAGGTTGAAGCTAATTTATGTAAAGTAAAGCAACTAAGCATATCTACTTATGAGAATTGAAAGGAAAATATGTTTTAAATATTATTATTTAAGAAAACAATGGGAATAATTAAAATTAAAATTACAATCTTAAATTTCGGATACCTCTGTATAAATATTTATTTAAAAGTTGCTGATTATCTAATATGTAAATAAAATGCAATCTGCACATTTTGTTTACAGTCTCTTATTTCAGCCACCTTTGTTGTTTTTTTTTTATGAGATAATTAGTAATATAGATAAAATGAAAATAAAAGTGGAATAGTATGGTTTCAGATAAAACCAGTTCACTATTGGAACTTTTAAACCAGTGAATGTAATACTCAAGACACACTAGCAGCATTAATGTACATTATTTCACGATTCCCGCTCGATAATCTCTCGAATTTTAATCGAGAATCGTGAGATTATGTACGTTATTGCTGCTAATATGGTTTTAATATGAGGCTGAACTCAGTCATCAGACAAAACAGTCAAACTCAAATATATCAAATTTGTACTTAACAGATTTTCGCTTAAATTAGAGAGTTTGCATACCATAAAATCGTCGTAGTTACTGAAAAAAGCACGTAATAATTGAAACCAGTGAAATACAAAGCCCTAATTTTCGTTCAAACATACACGGCAAAGTCTCATAAGTATGCAAAATTAATAATTTTGACTTTTTAGCTATCGTCTACCGTCTACCTGTTTGATTGATTTGAAAAAAATATATGTTTTACAGATTACAGATACTACCTAAAGTTGCTATAGAAAAATAATTTTTCGGTGTAACAGAAGGAAAAATTGTTAAAAAAATTGAAATTATTTCTTTTACAATGTTGTAGTTATTGTAAATTAATTCGAATTTTTGGGCTAATGTGCCGTAATTGTATTAACAATATGTTTTTTCCATAACGACTCGTTAAGCCGTTTACGAGAAAAAAATGCATTTTGAAAATTTGTATGTTCTTTTTTACTCCTTGCCACGTACATTTACAGGTCCAATATACTAGGAATTTGTAAGGTTAATCGATATTCACTTACAACAAAATTTACAGCCCAATAGCTGCGAGAGCAGATTTTTTATGGAAATCCGGGTATGGTTTTTGCCCTTAACCTAAGCGACATTAATAATACAAAACTAAATGTTTTGAATGTCTTTAGAAAAACGGAATTATTTAGTTGTTAGTTGGGCTCAGCCTTATAAAATTAGCACTTAAAGTTTGTCACATAAATTAATAACAATTTTAAGTCCCAATACCAATAATTTTGGACAGCAGACATTTATTAACAGCATTTTTCTTATTTTCGGAAATAATTTTATTTCTGTTATGGTATTTTTATATATTAAGAAATATTAATTTTATTACCGTTATTATATTAGTAACGATTTAAATAAGAACATGCGAAAAGAAACATTTAAATCGTATTTAGTTTTCTTTTCGAGTTTCTGAAGTGCAGACTTTTGCAAATCACTGTACAACATCAAGTTAAGAATATTTTCTTTTTTGTAAAATCATTCTGAATAATTCTTAATTGAACTTACGTAAAATTAATTATTATCGATGCTTAACTGGACTTTAACCCAAATGTATTGAATTATATTCCGTGTCCGTAACTAATTTCCATCAAAACTATTAACTACCTTTTTCTTTTCTTTATCCTTCATAGAACATTAGTCTAATATATTATATCATGAATTGATGACTACGGGATTCTCGGATGCGGGAGCTATTTTTCCAGTTGATTTCTAATTTTAATATTTTTCATTGTCCTTTTTCTTTCATTGTTTTTTTGATTCGAACTTTGCAAATTGCCCGGTATATGGCTATAGTGTGTTGAACTATACAAAATTAACACCAAAATTTTTAAGGATTGAAAAATTTCAAAGCATTTTTCAACTCAAAATGGAAATTTAAAACCAAATCACGTTTTGTTTTCACGATGAAAAATAATATGGAATATTTAGAAAAGTGGATATTTAAACCAATGTCGCAGCTAGTATTTATAAATTTTTAACAATACAATATTGATTACTTCCGAACACGGTGTAAATGCATCTCTATGTTCTTTATGTTGCTCATAAGCCCATAAAATGATTCATCGATGAATAACAAAAAAAAAAAACGAATAAACTGACCTCAAAATATCGAAAGTGTCTTAAAAACATTTCTTTTTCTACTGAAAAATATGATTCACTACTAACTTGCCAATGTAAGTTGAGACAACTATTTTAAGAATTATCTTTTGTTCTAAACTGTTAATTTTCTTACCTCTAAATCATCTGAAACCATCTTCAGAACACTATTCTCTCTTCCTCGGCCATTTTCAATTGATCCAATGTACAATAATGATAGACGTTCTAATAAATGATTAACAGAATGGGCATTTGGTGAGACTGTCCATTGAGCAAACGTTAATAGTGTACTTTCATCTAAATGTTCTCGATGCCTTGCATACCCTCGCATTTGGCTTGAACGAGCCGTTATCCGATTCATGATATCATTTATTTCATGTAATCTTAGCTCCAATCGTGTATTTGTTTTTATATATTCCGTGATTGATTCGATTGTCCATGTTGCGGATGTTGTATACTAAAAAAAAAAAAAAATACACATAAAAAATAATAATATAATAATTATAATTCATATCATTTTCGTTATTCATCAAAATGCATACAAGTTGAAGTAATAAATTGAGGAGCAAAGTGGGTACCTAACAATGAATGTAGCTCTCGTGTGACATATTATAGACAAAATGGTAAAGTTCATTTCTTTCAATTATTATCAGTTTTTCAACAAAGAAAAACACAGGGAAGGGACGGACCCACATGCGTTTCTTTTAGTGTACATAATTTTTTCTTATTATCTCTAAATTATATCCGACTGGAGGAAGCACGGATTTTACTTGTTTATATTGACATTCTATTCTTGGGGCATTAATTTTAATAAACCAAAATAAACTTATTTTCATAGCAACAACAAATTGGTCTCCCAAGATTGTTTTTATAAATTGATAAGAAAAAAATATATTTAGGGGAAATACCGACTAAAATAGCAAACTATTATTACGTATACATGAAGTTTTGAAAGATTCGAGTTTAAAACTACTGGAAATTGAGTTCATTTGATTTTCATGTGAGCAAGTCTCGTTTGCCCATAAAAATCCTTTATATCGTCGACTTGCACAAACAAGGCGTAAGATAAGTAAAAGTTAAGTTTCCTATGTGATAACTTAAGTTTTTCTTAACTCAATTTGACTGCCAAAATATTATGAAATATTTGTATTTATTTTGAACTTGAAAAGGCTTCTCTAGATTCAAATTGTTAATTACTTTAATTACGAAAATTTTAATAATAACGTTTTTTTTTCATAATTGTCCGTTTACCAACAAAAACTATGTCATAATTATTTAAGCATAATTTTCCTCTTAGTGTTAAATGCAATGAAAGTCTAAGAAGAGCTTAAGCCTAGAATATATCTCAACTTAAATAAGGTTTGTGAAATTCGGCATAAGTCTATCAGAAAACTGTTTCCGATTGACTAGAATGAAGATGGTTTTAAATCAATACATGTTTACATTCGCATCAAGTCTACTTTAAGTACATTTCAAGTATTCATTTAAACAGGGTATATTAACAAAAAAAAACATATGAACTCAGAAATGAAAACAAGATAAAAACTATGAAAAATGTAATTAAAACCTTTTTTTTTATTGCCAATTAATAACTAGCAAAAAGAATATTATAAAATAGCAAGAACAATTATAGTATGTACTTAATCATGGGCTTAGTTATGACAAACAATTATGACTAACCTTTGTTTCAGTTTGTTCAATTTGTCTGGATAACTCTTTTAATCGTCTTAAAACTTTTTTATGTTTCTCACGGGTTATTGGTAAATCAATATTATCAGCTAAATTAGTTTGTTCGACGATATTCCATGTTTCTAAAACAGCGGATGCAACTTCTTTGGTTACATGAGCAACGTCTAAGATATCGTCGATGAGGGCATTTGTTTGTTTCACTGTGACTAAAATCAACACAATTACAATCCCCAGAAACGGTTTACACGAAAATAATAACATACTTTCTAAAATACTTTTTTTTAATTAATTTAGCATTTAAAAAATTATATTTTCACTAATTTTTTTTTTTTTTTTAATTCGAAAACTAATAATATTTTGAATTGTTTATTTTAAGACCACATATTTTGTCAAATATATTCGAAATTTTCTAATGAGTAACACAACCTACACAAGCTACTTAAATTGAATGAAGAAACATTTTCAATGAGACTGCGTTGGATACAAATACTCCACCACTTATACTCGCGGAATCCGATCCAAGATTTTTACACTTAAATTATATTTTAAAATTGTAGTTTTCTATTCATGAGAGGAGAGATAAAATAATTCACACACGACATAGAGTCAACAACTTTTCTTTTTGGCAAAAATATATATTCCAAGAACCCGAAACTCCGAATACCAGTTTATATTTATTTGCATTATTAGCATAAAATCAGAGTTACCCGATGGAAAAACAACTTTATAATTCAAATACTTTGTTATGTGTGACAAACATTATGTACAGGGTGAGTTCTTCTTCAGTAGTATTGTGCACAGAAATTAATTAACAAACAAAGGCATTACGAATCCGTCAATATTAATTTAAAAGAGAAATCGTTTTATGCAAGTATTCCCTATGGTAGATACTACCACAGGGTATATAAGTTTTGTCACTAAATGTGTAACACATCGAAATAATCATCGTAGAAAGGTTTCGAGGGTATGGTTGTGTAAAGAATCAAAAGTTATATCGATTTATGAATGTCCGTTCGTCCGATACAAGATAACTCAAAAACACGTTATCGGATTTGGTTGAAATTTAGAATGCGAGTTGGTTATTCTTTAACTGGATTTGGTATTGCATTTCAGCAAGATCGACAAGGAGGCGCGAAGTTATTAATCAAAAACCAGAGTTAAATTTGAACAAAATCAGTCTAAGGATGGTGAAGAAAGAAATAGTCCTAGGTGAAAATAAGTCTGTCCAAAAAGTTTTTTGATGTACTTTAAAAACTAATTCACCGATTTGGATAACATTTGCAGATTAGATTTATGCTATTAGGGTCTAGGTTACCTGTACATTAGAAGAAATTTTGAAAAGGGGAAACAAAGTTATGAAGAAAAAACCTTGAAATATTGTTAGTTTGAACAGTTTTTCTGTCCCATTTCTACCATAGGACATCGGCTATATGCCGATTTTAAGTTACTATATGTTTTTATTGTTAACTTAGAAAAATCAATTTCTGTACATAGGAAGGGTGAACATTTCCATATTCTTGGGGGAGAAATTTGATTGTATTTGAAGGATATTCCCAAAGTAAAAACTCAATATATGGCTGACTCATATATTTATTATATGCACTTCTTTTATTTGGAATAATTTAAGTGTACAAATGTGATTTTATATTCCCTTCCAAATTCTTTAAATTTGGCGTATCCACATATGGTTCGTAATCATATGTGAATACTTTTGGTGCAACAAAACCACCATAACCTTCTGTCGCTTTATGATAAAATCCAACACCAGATAAGGGTGTCGGTGGATTGGAAGAAACTTCTTGGACATCGAGAAACGGTACTGTATGTTGGGCTGCATCCTTGTCAATATCAGTATGTGTAAAAGTAATAAATTGATTATTTTTGGAAGTTGGTAGTGATGCTGAAACCGTTCGAATTGGTACATCAGGGTCCCTCAAACGTACGGGAGTTCTACAAATCAAAAAATTATATAATTAAACATATTTTAAAATTTATTAATATAAATCACCTCGATTGTTCATTATTCGTTTTCCAATAATGTTTTCCACCAAGAATTCCCGAATCATGGTCAAATTCAGTTAATCGAATTTCCAATTTTATATGTCCATCTATAACTCTAAATCGAACCCCGGTCACTACTTGGGTAGCAATGTCACTGTTAACTTCATCTAAATCAATAATTCTTTCATCCGAACTTATTGTATAATAATCAAATCCGTTAACAACTTTATTCATATCATAATTATCGACTGGTGTCCATTTTAATGAAGTATCATTTATATGTCCTTTTGCTTGAAGTTGTCCTTCTTGAATTTGAAGATGGAAGACACGCTTTTCTTTTATAAAACGTACTCCAGTTACAACACTTCAACAATAATTATAATAGAATTAGTTAAGTGTTTAGACAAACTTGTTAAAATTAATTTACTTATTTTCAGCCGTATTTGAAACAGTATCACGTAAATTGAAATATCTATCAGATTTTGGACTAAATACGTCATCGCATAGGCAGAAACAATAACTGCAATGTACGAATCCACGGATCCAACCTGAAAACTACGAATAAAATTAATTATAAAAGAAGTGAAAATCTTTTAGTTTTCTTACATGTTGCACATTTTGGGAACAGGAACCTTTAGTACCTAGTATTTTTCCATTTCCATAGTCTACATATTCATACTTTTGGGGACTACTGCTTGACTATGTATTATGTTTGCATAAAAAAAATATAATTTCATAAATGCGACATTTTGAAAAATGTTTAAAAATGTTTACCGAAGGACAATACGATCCACTAGTGCCCATATCTTGACAGTTCAAAATCTTTCCTGTACATCCTGGTTGATGACAGGGATCCTGGAAACATCCTTGAAATCTAGTTTCCTTAAGGTCAGAACATGTTTCTGTACAATCATTGTCCGTCATTTCAGCTTCATTTAGAATGTATCCCTGCATTATTCCAGTGACTTCATCATATGTATATCCTTTGACATGATTCGAAGGATCACATCTCCAAACAGCTCGATCAGATGTTTTCATCACTTCTCGAATCATTTTGACTGCTTGATCAGTTCTTTCTTGGAAAGCATCACGCATTATAATAGCTTCGGTTGTATAGTTTCCTTGACCAAGCGTTTTAAGGATCATCCAGGCAAATTGTACAGCAGCATATCCTTGTATTTCTGTTATTGTAATTTCACTGTAGAAAGTATATAAAAAGTGTTGTGCTGATTGTCCTAAGCCGCAAACTCGTAATGGATCACTCTAAAACAAGTAAATTATCGCGAATAATTTAAATTATATAATTAATAAATTAATTAGTATAATACCTGAATATTTTTGGCCAACATTGTTAAAACACTTTCTTCCCTTGATCCTCTTATCTCATCCGAACCTATGTATAAAGCTGATAATTCGTCTAGTAAATAATTAATTGAATCCGTGTTTGACGATACTGTTCCATGGGCGTACTCAAGAAGAGTAACATCTTCCAAAGTACTACGATGTTTTGCTAACCTTCGCAAATCTTTAAAGCTCGACAAAATACTCGATCTGATTTTCTTTATTTCAATTAATTTTCGATCTAATTGATTATTCAATTTCATGTAGTTTTTAAGTGATTCGACGGTCCATGCTGAAGTTGATGTTATCTAAAAGAAATCTTCCTAAAAATTTCGAAACTTTTATTTTTAGAAGAAAATAAAGTACCTTAGCATCAGTAGCTTTAATTTTATCCGAAATCTCAATAACTTGATTCAAAATTTTCTGTTCGGTTTCGACATGTTTTCCTTGAACTTTCTGAACGAATTTCCATACTCCATAAATTGTTGTAGCAATATCTTTAACAATCAGAGCAGCTGTTATTGGATCTACTGATTGAACTTGATTCGCTAGAATCGAAATTATTATTGTTATAAAAAACAATTTACGCGATAACAATATCATTTTTGCAAGTTTTATCTTTGGGTAATTAATCTTACCAAGTGATCAGTTTAGAATTTTAACAGCAATTTATAATCGATCGTTTTCATTTTATTAATTAAGTTTCTTGTTGTTGAATCAAGCTGTGTAAGTAATACAACATCGAAAAATCAACAAATACTTTATTTTATGTATTTAGAAATATTTTATTACGCAATGATAGTTTCATTTCATTTAAAAATTAAAAATTTGTAGTTTCATTTCGAAAATTCAAATTATTTAATTTTAGATTTATAAATTTTTCATATTATTCTCTATAGTGTAACGAAATTGGATGAAAACTAATTAATTCACAATTTTTAAACACAAAATTTAACGTATTATTGGACGAAACGGCTACTTAATACATAATGCATCCGTTACTGGGTTTTGAAACCCAAAATAAGAAATACTTTTCATTAAAGGATCAATTGAAATATGTCTAAAACGCTTTCAAATATTCAACAAGCCATTATTTACAATAATAATTTTCGTTGAGGTATATAAAATTTAAAAATGCGTCAATTTCTTAAATAAATATAATTATTAAAAATTATTCAAATTCGTCATAAAATTTTCAATAAATATTCGCAAAAAATCATACTACGTAAATAAATTAACTTCAAATAAAAACAATCGTTTAAAAACAATAATACGCTGTTTTTAACGTATGTATGTTATACTTTTTAAAAATAATTTCTTAAATTCTCGTATTTACTCGTACATTAATTTTAATTTAAATTTTGGAGAATTTTCAAATTGATCTGACGACAATTTGCTCCAAATAATAAATTTCATTTGTAAATATCGTCTTATTTAAACAGATTCTCATTTTCGTAATTTCAAAAAGTAGAGGTCGGGAACTATTGATAATTAGCACCAACAATAGTCAGAAGAATAAGTTTAATTGCGTACCACATGTGTACCACAACATCATTGTTTTTTCTAATCATTCAAAATCCTTTATTCAGTATTAATTATTTGCGCGTCTTGTGGAAATTTGAGAAAATTTTGAATATCTTTATACGTTACATTAACGAATTTACTGCTGACCGATAGTACTGTCGATAGTTCTCGATCTTTCCTTTAAAGCAAGGCTATTTGCAATATCGCCAATGACAATCAATTATCGCCCTATCTTTTTAGAGCATAGGACCTTGCAACCGAACTTTATGTTTCTTTAAATTTCATATTGAATATTTGTTATTAAAATTTTAGGAAGAAACTGATTCGAGAAAGTCTCTTTGAATTTTAATGCCTCTAAATGGTTCAACTTTCTGAGTAAATCTTCAAGACTAAAAATACTATAAATTCTAAATTAAACAAATTTATTTATTTCAATAAACATTTATTTTCAATTGATTATACAGGTCCTTGGGAATAATTGAAAAATTAAACTTTTAGTAATAAAAATTCTAAGGACTATTTTTATTCATATAATCAAATTATTTATTTTTTTCTGTTGAAAGTTATAACTTTCAAATGTGGTACAACATCATAGGTGGTTAATTTAGGTGCTACAAAACCACCAAATCCATTTGCACTTTTATGATAAAGTCCAACACCTGCTAATGGTGCTGGTGGATTGGAAGTAACTTCTTGAGTATCGAGAAACGGTACAGTGTGCTGGGCTGCATCCTTTCCGACATCAGAATTTCTAAACGCAATATATTGATCATTTCCAGAAGTTGGTAGTGATGCCGAAATCGTTTTGATTGGAACATCTGGTTCTAACAAACCAATAAAATTTCTACAAATAACATATTATTATAATATAAGATTATTTAAAAAAAATACAAAATAAGAATTACCTCGATCGTTGATCATTCGATTTCCAAACTTTTTTTCCACTGAGCTTTCCAGATTCTATATTAAATTCTGTGAATTGAATGTCAAGCTTCAAATGTGAACCTAAAATTTTAAATCGAACACCGGTTACTACTTGATCGACCTCATCAACATAAATATCATCTAAATCTATATCCCGGTTATCCGAAGACATTGTATAATAATCAAATCCGTTTACAACTTTATCGATACTATAATTATCTACAGGAATCCATTGAACAGAGCTAGGCTCAACAACTCCTTCTCCTAAAAGTTGGCCTTCTTGAATTTGAAGATGGAATACACGATTTTGTTTAACAAAACGTATTCCAGTTACAACCCTTCAACAATAATTAGATAAGTGCAATTTTAAACAATATTTTTCAAATGAATTTACTTATTTTCAGCAACATTGGAAATAGTTTCACGTAAATTGAAATATCTATCAGATTTTGGATTAAATAAATCATCGCACAGGCAGAAACAATAACTGCAATGTACGAATCCACGGGTCCATCCTTCGAACTACGAATAAAATAATTATAAATGAATTTACAGTTTTATATTTTTCTTACACGTCGCATATTTTGGGAACAGGTATCTTTAGGACCTAGTGTTGGTGCATTGTCGTAGTCTACATATTCATATCTCTGGATACTATCGCTTGGCTTATGTTGGAAAAAAAAATTTATTTTATAAATGCAATATTTTGAATAAAAATGTTTACCGAAGGACAATAGGATCCAATTAGGCCTCTATCTTCACAGTCCAGAAGCTTTCCTGTACATGCTGGTTGATGGCACGGTTCCTGGAAACATCCTTGAAATCTAGCTTCCTTAAAGTCAGAACATGTTTCTGTACAAACGTTGTCCGTCATTTCAGCTTCATTAATAATGTATCCCTGCATTAATTTAGTGATTTCATCGTAAGTTTCACCTTTGATGTGATGTGAAGGATCACATCTCCAAACAGTGCGATCAGAAAATGACAACACTTGGGTAAGGACATCTAATGCAGCATCAGTTCTTTCTTGGAAAGCGTCTCGCATTATCATTGCTTCAGTTGTAAAGTCTCCTGAAAAGAAACCTGTAATATTTACTTTTCATATTTCAATTACTCGACTCCACCTATATCATTTGATTTTAGAATCATCCAAGAGAATTGCACGGTGGCGTATCCTTGCAATTCAGTAAGCATGATATCACTGAAAAATGTATACAAAAATTGTTGAGCAGATTGTCGCAAGGCACAAACTTGTAAAGGTTCATTCTAGAATTAGTTATTTTCATAAACTTTGGAATACAAAAATATAATTAATTTAATTACTCTCAAATTATCGGCAAGCATGAATAAAGCACTATTTGAACTTGGTCCTCCAAAGCCAATATAAATAGTTGATAACTGTTCAAGTAAACGATTAATTGAGTCCGACTTTGCTGAGACCTTGAATAAAATTAGGAAGATTGATTAAGTAAATCGATAATTAAGATAAATATATTTAACCGTGGCTTTAGCGAAATTAATGAGTGTCGTCTTTTCCAATGTATCGTAATTTGTCGCAAAACGACGCATTTCTTTGGCACGAGCTAATATCGTGTATCGAATTTTATTAATTTCAACTAATAACTGATCCAATTGGTTGTTGGTTTGCATGAATTTTTTCAATGATTCAATCGTCCATGTTGCCGATGATGTTATCTGAAATTTTATTCTTTTGAGTTTAAAAATCTTAAGAAATCTAAAACTAACCTTGGAATCCATATTTTTAATTTGTTTTGAGATTCCACTGATGCGATCCAGGACCTTCTTCTGCTTTTGTTTACCACTTTCAGCAATACCCGCAATAGGAGTCACAACATCCCAGCCAGTATTAACACCGGAAACAATTTTTGAAGAATAACTTGCGATGTTTTTAATGAGTCCAACATATTCAACTGCAGCAGTCTCTTTAGTTATAATGAAAACCAAGATCGAAAGCAATACGCTACGTAATAATATCATTTTCGCAATGAATTTACAAGACTATAATTTTTCCAAATTTTCTATTCCTGATAGATGTTATGAAATAATAAAAAATTTGAACGTAATAACGCGTTTATATTCAAAATTTTAGCAACTATTGTGTCGTTTATTGAAAGCTGAGTAAGCAAGACGTATGTTTAGTAAAATAATGAGCTTTATTTGTTTTTCCTGATATGAAAAAATGTAGTAAATGTAATCGAAAATTTTATTAATTTAAAGTTTTACTTCTCGACCGACAACGGAATTAAGAGATCCAATTCAATAGAAAGGACTATTTATTTCGAGTTTGAGTGTTTCTGTAGTGTCAAATTCATTAGAATATATTTCAATTCTTCTGTTTTTTCATATCATTTAAATTAATAAGCTCTTAGCTTTCTTTGCAGAATTATGAATTCATCTCACTCCTTCCAAAAATCTTCGGCGATCAGTGCACGTATTTGCATCAAAATTCTCGAGAATGTTTTCTTGATAGCAATACCCATAATTATGGTACGTATAATTCGTCGTTATATAAGCCTAGTCAGGTTTAATAGTTTGGTGCTTCTAAATTGCATAAAAAAAGAATTGGTGTATTTAGGTTTTGTTAAAAAAGCCATTAAATTTGGTTCATTTGTAAAAGAAAGTTTATAACGAATAATTAATGAAGATGCAGACGGAAATGGCATTCTAACTTACGTGTAACCTATGGCCTCTACCAATACTTATTTTCAGTCGGACTGAAAAAAGGTCTGAAAGAAAAATTTTTGATTTTATTGAAGAGTGACCAGAAAGTTTTGTTGTTTTTTTTATATGGTTTTTCGGATTTAATTGGTAAATTTGTGAAGCAATTTTATTTATATTAATTTTATTGGTTAACTACATAAATAGATGATACCATGCTAAATTTTATTAAAATCAGTTCAAGGATAGTGGAGAACAAAATAATCCTAGGGATAAATAAGCCTGTTTAAAGTTGAAGTTTTTTTGATGTACTTTAAAAACGAATTCACCGATTTCAATAAAATTTGCAGATTAGATTTATACTATTAAGTTCTAGGTTACCTGTAAATTACAAGAAATTTTGAAAAGAGGAAACTAACTTATGAAGAAAAATCCTTGAAATATTGTTTGTTTTGGCAGTTTTTTTGTTCCATTTCTGGCATACTATAGGGCATCAAAAAATAGGCTATAGGCCGATTTTAAGTTACTATATGTTTATGCCCTATGGTAGGTACTATCAGAGGGTATATTAGTTTTGTCACTCCATTTGTAACACATTGAAATAATCGTCGTAGAAAGGTTTTAAGGGTATGGTTGTATCAGGAATCAAAAGTTATATCGATTTATGCATGTCCGTCCGTCCGTCCGTATACAACATAACTCAAAAACGCGTTATCCGATTTTGATGAAATTTACAATGTGAGTTGCTTATTCCTAGGTTGGGTATTGCATTTGAGCAAAATCGATTTAGGGTGAGCAAAGTTATAAAGGAAAAACCAGGGTGGCCAGAAAGTTTTGTCGTTTTTTTGTTTATGGTTTTTCGCTTTAATAATCGGCTATAGGCCGATTTTAAGTTACTATATGTTTTATTGTTAACTTAGAAAAATCAATTTATGTACATAGGAAGGGTGAACATTTTCATATTATTGGGGGAGAAATTTGATTTTATTTGAAGGATATTCCCAAAGTAAAAACTCAATATATGGCTGACTCATATATTTATTATATGCACTTCTTTTATTTGGAATAATTTAAGTGTACAAATGTGATTTTATATTCCCTTCCAAATTCTTTAAATTTGGCGTATCCACATATGGTTCGTAATCATATGTGAATACTTTTGGTGCAACAAAACCACCATAACCTTCTGTCGCTTTATGATAAAATCCAACACCAGATAAGGGTGTCGGTGGATTGGAAGAAACTTCTTGGACATCGAAAAACGGTACTGTATGTTGGGCTGCATCCTTGTCAATATCAGTATGTGTAAAAGTAATAAATTGATTATTTTTGGAAGTTGGTAGTGATGCTGAAACCGTTCGAATTGGTACATCAGGGTCCCTCAAACGTACGGGAGTTCTACAAATCAAAAAATTATATAATTAAACATATTTTAAAATTTATAAATATAAATCACCTTGATTGTTCATTATTCGTTTTCCAATAATGTTTTCCACCAAGAATTCCCGAATCATGGTCAAATTCAGTTAATCGAATTTCCAATTTGATATGTCCATTTATAACTTTAAATCGAACCCCGGTTACTACTTGGGTAGCAATATCACTATTAATTTCATCTAAATCAACAATTCTTGCATCCGAAGTCATTGTATAATAATCAACTCCGTTAACAACTTTATTGATATCATAGTTATCAATTGGTGTCCATTTTAATGAAGCATCATTTATATGTCCTTTTGCTTGAAGTTGTCCTTCTTGAATTTGTAGATGGAAGACACGCCTTTCTTTTTTAAATCGTACTCCAGTTACAACCCTTCAGCATTAATTATAATAGAATTAGTAAAGTGTTTAGACAAATTTATTAAAATTAATTTACTTATTTTCAGCCGTATTTGAAACAACATCTCGTAAACTGAAATATCTATCAGATCTTGGACTAAATACGTCATCGCATAGGCAGAAACAATAACTACAATGTACGAATCCACGCGTCCAACCTGAAAACTATCAACAAAATAGTTATAAAAGAATTGTAAATTTTACAGTTTTCTTACATGTTGCACATTTTGAGAACAGGAACCTTTAGTACCTAGTGTTTTTCCATTTCCATAGTCTACATATTCATACCTTTGGGGACTACTGCTTGACTACATATTATGTTTGCAAAAAAAAAAATATAATTTCATAAATGCGACATTTTGAAAAATGTTTAAAAATGTCTACCGAAGGACAATACGATCCACTAGTGCCTTTATCTTGACAGTTCAAAATCTTTCCTGTACATCCTGGTTTATGACAGGGATCCTGGAAACAGCCACGAAATCTAGCCTCCCTAAAGTCAGGACATGTTGCTGTACAACTGTTGTCTGTCATTTCAGCTTCATTTAGAATGTATCCCTGCATCATTCCAGTGACTTCATCATATGTATACCCTTTGACATGATTCGAAGGATCACATCTCCAAACAGCTCGATCAGATGTTTTCATCACTTCTCGAATCATTTGTACTGCTTGATCGGCTCTTTCTTGGAAAGCATCACGCATTATACTCGATTCAGTTGTATAGTTTCCTTGACCAAGCGTTCTAAGCAGCATCCAGGCAAATTGTACAGCAGCATATCCTTGTATTTCAGTTATTGAAATTTCACTGTAGAAAGTATATAAAAAGTGTTGTGCTGATTGTCCTAAGCCACAAACTCGTAATGGATCACTCTAAAACAAGTAAATTATCATGATTAATTCATATTATATAATTAATTAATTATTTAGTTTAATACTTGAATATTTTTGGCCAGCATTTGCAGAACACTCTCTTCCCTTGATCCTCTTATCTCACTAGAACCTATGAATAGAGCTGATAATTCGTCTAGTAAATAATTAACTGAATCCGTGTTTGACGAAACTGTTCCATGGGCGTACTCAAGAAGAGTAACATCTTCCAAAGTACTACGATGTTTTGCTAACCTTCGTAAGTCTTTAAAGCTCGACAAAATACTCGATCTGATTTTCTTTATTTCAATTAATTTTCGATCTAATTGATTATTCAATTTCATGTAGTTTTTAAGTGATTCGACGGTCCATGCTGAAGTTGATGTTATCTAAAAGAAATCTTCCTAAAAATTATTATTATTTTTAGAAGAAAATAAAGTACCTTAGCATCAGTAGCTTTAATTTTATCCGAAATCTCAATAACTTGATTCAAAATTTGGTCTTCGATTTCGACATGTTTTCCTTGAACTTTCTGAACGAATTTCCATACTCCATAAATTGTTGTAGCAATATCTTTAACAATCAGAGCAGCTGTTATTGGATCTACTGATTGAACTTGATTCGCTAGAATCGAAATTATTATTGTTATAAAAAACAATTTACGCGATAATAATATCATTTTTGCAAGTTTTATCTTTGGGTAATTAATCTTACCAAGTGATCAGTTTAGAATTTTAACAGCAATTTATAATCGATCGTTTTCATTTTATTATTTAATTTTCTTGTTGTTGAAACAAGCTGTGTAAGTAATACAACGTCGAAAAAATCAACAAATACTTAATTTTATGTATTTGGAAATATTTGATTACGCAACGATAATTTCATTTCGCTAAAAAAAATTGTAGTTTCATTTTGAAAATTTAGATTAATCAATTTTAGATTTATAAATTTTTCATATTAATATTCCCTAAAGGTGTACAAAATAATTGGATGAAAATTAATTAATTCACAATTTTTAAATACAAAATTTATCTTACTCATTGTACGAAGGTGACACTCCAAATCGCTATCATAGATCCATAAAAGTGCCTTCCGACTATTTGTTTTGTCGTATGTCGTATGTCTAATTAGACATTAAAAATGTCCCTAAATATTTGTAATGCTAAAAAACGCAAACTCGTACCAATGTGTTTCTCTATGAGTCACGATATCCGAATGGATATATTTGACAAAATCTATGTGAAATAACAGATGATCAATAGGCACCTTAAAGATACTAGAAAAAGTATTGATGAAATGTGATTTAATTGTTTAGGGGCAGGCTTATTCAGAATGAACCTATTTCTGTAACTCGAGTATAGTGTTCTCTAGGATTTGTCATTTTAAAATCTAAGTTCTGTTTATCGAAATCATTTAGAAGACCCAGAAAAAAATTCGAAAAGTAGTTTTAGTTTTGCAGTTCAGAATTAAAAAATGGTGATATGAAAAATATTCTTTAACCGTGGAAGTAAGATTGATAATTATACAAAAATCAGTTAGCGTAAAGAGTACCGTTGAAAACATTTGCGAAATGACTCAATAATTCCAATTGTGTTGCCTTTGAACTTATACTAGGTACACACATATAGTGTAGATACCATGATTTAAGAATATCATGTAGTATACTGTATACCACATGTATGTCAGTTTATACCATTTCAAAAAACGACGTATAAATATGATAATGAAATGGTATCAGCTATACTACAGTATTGATACCATAGTATGTATACTATATGTATGTGTCTCATATTAGACGCAATTTGGCTGTGAGACGCTTCATGAAAAAGTGTATTTTTCTTTATTTATAATTTGTTGTTTAACTTTACATATTGCGATAGTGATTTTAATAAATCTGGTCCTTGAAGAACATTCAATTGGAAATCTTGTTATGACTTACTGGCAGGGCTTTGTGACTGATTCAGGGCTTTGTGGTGCCTTGTGCGCTTTAGAATTCTGGAACCATCCTCATATATTAGGTTTTCGCTTTAAAAAAAGGGTAAGTTCAGATTTTTCAATACAAATTATAATAGACAGTAAAATATATTTCGCTTTTTTTTTTTTTGGTAATTTTGATAATTGATTAATAAATTGTTTTTAAAGAAAGTTCTGAAATTCTTACATTAAAAAGGATGCAGCTCAGCACACTATACCATTTCTAGATACTCAAGAAGTTACTTTCAATCCACCAGCACCATTATCTGGTGTTGGATTTTATCATAAAAATACAAAAGGATTTGGTGTGTTTTTATATACAATAATTTCACTGAAAAACAATTTGAAATGTTACTTATATAAAATTTAAAAATGCGTCGTAAATTTCTTGAATAAATATAATTATTAAAAATTTTTCAAAATATCGTCAATAAATTTTTAAGAAATGTTCACAAAGAAACCATATTGCGTAAATAAATTAACTTCAAATAGAAACAATAATACAACTTTTTTAATGTATACTTTTAAAATAAAATGTTTATAAATTTTCTTATTTGCATTAATTTTAATGTAAATTTTGGAAAATTTCGAAATTGATCTGACGTCAATTTGCTCGAAATTATAGATTTAGTATGTATTATTTAAACACTGAGACAAGCTGTTAGGAATTTTAGTTTTTTAATCATTGGGGATAGTAAATTTACTGGCCATATTATTGGTCTTAAAAATAACTACCTTCAACCGTAGCAGTCTAACATCTCCTGACCCCACTGGTTATTACCAACCGGGCAAGTTGACCCGATTGTTAAAACAGCTCCCGAAAAGCATATATCAGGTAAAGGCAAAATCTCGATAAAGTAGAGGCTAAAACAACCTCGAAGCGACACGTTTCAACTAATTCTTTATCAAAAATCGTTATTTTTAGTCAAGGAGAGATATAAAGATAGAAGAGCTAAAGAAATTATATAAAAGAATTTTTTAGAATCGTAAATTAGAGTAAAGTAGAGGTTGAGAATTATCGCTAGTTGGCAACGACGATAGCCACCCAGTAGAACAAGTTTGAAAGATAAACGCATGCTTCATATATCCTTTGGGATAATTCAATCTACATATTTGTGTATCACAATTGTATTTTAACATTTCAAATCCTTTATTCAGTATTAATTATTAGGGTATCTTGTGGGAATTCGAGGAAATTTTCAAATATCTTTATACGTTACATTCTCAAATTTACTGCTGGGCAATAGTAATATTGAAACGTCTCGATCATTACTTTAAAACTACTTTGTAATATCACCTAAATATTAATTTAAAACGGCAAACAATTATTGCCCTATAGAATTCCACTGTAGAGCTCTTCTCACTTCGTTTCAGAGGATATGAGTCGATAAAGTTTATGTTTCTTTAAATTTCATATTGAATTATTGTTATTAAAACTTTTCCAAGAAATTGTTTTGAGGAAGACTCTTTGAATTTTAATGTCTAAATGCTTCAACTTTCTGACCAAATTTTGAAGACTAAAAATACTATAAATTCAAAATTAAACAAATTTATTTATTTCAATAAACATTTATTTTCAATTGATTATACAGGTCCTTGGAATAATAGCAAAATTCTAAGATTTTTGAATTAAAATTTTAGTAATAAAAATTCTAAGGACTATTTTTATTCATATAATCAAATTATTTATTTTTTTCTGTTGAAAGTTATAACTTTCAAATGTGGTACAACATCATAGGTGGTTAATTTAGGTGCTACAAAACCACCAAATCCATTTGCACTTTTATGATAAAGTCCAACACCTGCTAATGGTGCTGGTGGATTGGAAGTAACTTCTTGAGTATCGAGAAACGGTACAGTGTGCTGGGCTGCATCTTTTCTAACATCAGAATTACTAAAAGCAATATATTGATCATTTCCAGAAGTTGGAAGTGATGCCGAAATCGTTTTGATTGGAACATCTGGTTCTGACAAAGCAATAAAATTTCTACAAATAATAAATTATAATAAAATAAGATTATTTTAACAAAAAATACAAAATAAATATAACCTCGATCGTTGATCATTCGATTTCCAAACTTTTTTTCCACTGAGCTTTCCAGATTCTACATGAAATTCTGTGAGTTGAATTTGAATCTTCAAATGTGAACCTAAAACTTTGAATCGAACACCGGTTACTACTTGATCGACCTCATCAACATAAATATCATCTAAATCTATGTCCCGGTTATCCGAAAACATTGTATGATAATCAACTCCGTTTACAACTTTATCGATATTATAATTATCTACAGGAACCCATTGAACAGAGCTAGGCTCAACAACTCCTTCTCCTAAAAGTTGGCCTTCTTGAATTTGAAGATGGAATACACGATTTTGTTTAACGAAACGTATTCCAGTTACAACCCTTCAACAATAATTAGATAAGTGCAATTTTAAAAAATATTTTTCAAATGAATTTACTTATTTTCAGCAACATTGGAAATAGTTTCACGTAAATTGAAATATCTATCAGATTTTGGATTAAATATATCATCGCACATGCAGAAACAATAACTGCAATGTACGAATCCACGGGTCCATCCTTCGAACTACGAATAAAATAATTATAAATGAATTTACAGTTTTATATTTTTCTTACACGTCGCATCGTTCGGGAACAGGTATCTTTAGGACCTATTGTTGGCGCATTGGAGTAGTCAATATAGTCATACCTTCGGATACTATCTGACTACATATTATGTTTGAAAAAAATATAATTTCAAAAATGCAATATTTTGAAAAATGTGTAAAAATATTTACCGATGGACAATACCATCCATTATTGCCTTGTTGACAGTTCAGAAGCTTTCCTGTACATGCTGGTTGATGACACGGTTCCTGGAAACATTTTTGAAATCTAGCTTCCTTAAAGTCAGAACATGTTCCTGTACATGAGTCCGATATTTCAGCTTCATTTATAATGTATCCCTGCATTAATTTAGTGATTTCATCGTAAGTTTCACCTTTGATGTGATGTGAAGGATCACATCTCCAAACAGTGCGATCAGAAAATGACAACACTTGGGTAAGGACATTTAATGCAGCATCAGTTCTTTCTTGAAAGGCGTCTCGCATTATCATTGCTTCGGTTTTAAAATTTCCTGAAAAAAAACTGTAATATTTACTTTTCTTATTTCAATTACTCGACTCCACCTATATCATTTGATTTTAGAATCATCCAAGAGAATTGCACGGTGGCGTATCCTTGCAATTCAGTAAGCATGATATCACTGAAAAATGTATACAAAAATTGTTGAGCAGATTGTCGCAAGGCACAAACTTGTAAAGGTTCATTCTAAAATTAGTTTTTTCCATAAATTTTGGAATACAAAAATATAATTAATTTAATTACTCTCAAATTATCGGCAAGCATGAATAAAGCACTATTTGAACTTGGTCCTCCAAAGCCAATATAAATAGTTGATAACTGTTCAAGTAAACGATTAATTGAGTCCGACTTTGCTGAGACCTTGAATAAAATTATGAAGATTGATATAATTAAGTAAATCGATAATTAAGATAAATATATTTAACCGTGGCTTTAGCGAAATTAATGAGTGTCGTCTTTTCCAATGTATCGTAATTTGTCGCAAAACGGCGCATTTCTTTGGCACGAGCTAATATCCTATAACGAATTTTATTAATTTCAACTAGCAATTGATCCAATTGGTTGTTGGTTTGCATGAATTTTTTCAATGATTCAATCGTCCATGTTGCCGATGATGTTATCTGAAATTTTATTCTTTTGAGTTTAAAAATCTTAAGAAATCTAAAACTAACCTTGGAATCCATATTTTTAATTTGTTTTGAGATTCCACTGATGCGATCCAGGACCTTCTTCTGCTTTTGTTTACCACTTTCAGCAATACCCGCAATAGGAGTCACAACATCCCAGCCGCTATTAACACCGGATACAACTTTTGACGAATAACTTGCGATGTTTTTAAAAAGTTCAACATATTCAACTGCAGCAGTTTCTTTAGTTATAACGAAAACCAAGATCGAAAACAATACGCTACGTAATAATATCATTTTCGCAACGAATTTACAAGACTATAATTTTTCCAAATTTTCTATTTCTGATAGCTGTTATGAAGTAATTAAAAATTTGAACGTAATAACGCGTTTATATTCAAAATTTTAGCAAATATTGTGTCGTTTATTGAAAGCTGAGTAAGCAAGACGTATACTTAGTAAAGAGTTTTATTTGTTTTCGCATATGAAAAAATTTAGTAAATGTAATTGAAAATTTTAATAATATAAATTTTTACTTCTCGACCGACAACGGAATTAAGAGATCCAATTCAATAGAAAGGACTATTTGTTTCGAGTTTGAGTGTTTCTGTAGTGTCAAATCCATTAGAATATATTTCAATTCTTCTGTTTTCACATATCATTTAAATTAATAAACTGTTAGCTTTCTTTGCAGAATTATGAATTCATCTCACACATTCCAAAAATCTTCGACGATCAGCGCACGTATTTGCATCAAAATTCTCGAGAATGTTTTCTTGATAGCAATACCCATAATTATGGTACGTATAATTCGTCGTTATATAAGCCTAGTCAGGTTTAATAGTTTGGTACTTCTAAATTGCATAAAAAGAGAAATGGTGTATTTAAGTTTTGTCAAAAAAATATTTATAATTTACCAATTAAATTTGCTTGATTTGCAAAAGAAAGTTTATAACGGATAATTAATGAAGATGCGAACTGGACAAAGGGACAAAACCTCATAAGGTGGTTATTCCCCATAAATTCGTAGATGCAAAAACGAAATTGTACTAGAATAAAATATTCGAAAAATTAAGATAATTTTTTGAATTTCAAATTCAATTTTAATATTAAATTTGTATCGATATCAACTGCATTTTTTGTAAAATACGGTTTTTTTCAATATATGCTAGCAAAATCAATAGTTTGTATTTTATAACAGAATTTAAAATAATGTAATAAATTCCGAAAATCCCATGAATTGGTTTTAAACTTGGGTTCAAATTCTGTTATGCTAAATATTTTTAAATTTGTATTTAAAATTATAAAATTAAAATGAACATTTTATTTTTTAATATAAAATTAGTATTTTTAAAAAAAGTTAATGAATAAAAGCAATATTTGAAATTTGACATAAATGTACAACAAACTTCACAGGGAAATTTTATCTACACAATCGCAAGTTCATTAATCTGACGTTACCAACGAGAAGTTGAGATCAAACTTCGTGGGCAATAAGGAAAATTTACAGTTTTTCATCGGGAAATAATAAAGTAGAAAATTGTTTTCGTAAAGTAATTATCGTTTGTGTTTTAAATTTTGTTAGTAATAATTCAAATAAATATTCATGTTTTATTGAAATTCTTGTGCAAAAAAGAAATTACTAAAAGCAAATCGTCATTGCACGAAAACGAGATAGAAAATATAGTTTTTTGGTGCGGGACGGGAATGGCATGAAATCTTCCGTCGTGTATGTGATGTGACATGGGTAAAAAAAAAAAATAATTTTCATTTGGACTGTGTTTGGTATTTTCTGTTTTTCCGATTTCAATATTCAAAGAAAATAAAAACTCTGTACAAATCGATTTAAAAAAATACAAGTTTCAGTTAACAAAATCAGATGAAAAGAAAAATGAAGTTTTTGTGTTACAAGTTAGAAGAAAAAAGTTAAGGAATTCAAGAAGAAAAGAAGCGAAAATTTTTAAAACTTTGAAGTTTTTTTCTTCTAAATTTATTCTATTCCAAATTTATTATTATCCGTTTTTACTCTTTTTCTTTGTTTCACAAAAAATTTTAATTTTCTTATTGATGATTATTTCCATCGATAAATATTTTCATTTGATTTTTTATAAAATTACAAGAAAAAAGTTTGGTTAAAGGGAAATCTTTTTGTTCGGCTTCGTTCGCTTTTTTACCTTATTAAAAAAAAAATCGTGTTTTTTTTTTTAAATTAATAGTGTGTGTGCGTCAGCATGACATGATTGTCATTTTTTGTGATATGGTTTGAGGCTTGAATTTGTTTTTTTTTTTGTGGTAAAATAAGTTTTTTTTTTTTGTTTTTTAGAAATTAAAAATTTTGCAAAAATTTCAAACGTTTACAAAAATTTTGAGTAAAATTGGTATGACAAACCAAATTAAAAATGCAATTGTTTCAATTATTATTTTTAAAGTGTTGCTGAGAATTTTGAAGAGTGACGAGAACAAGAAATTTTCATTAAGTAAAACCTGTTAAAAAAAAAGTTTTTTTCTTCTTGTGTATCAGGTGTGTAAAGAAAAAAAAGTACACCTGTTGTTTGGTGCGTTGTTTCATACAGAAAAGATTTTTTTTTTTTTTTGTGAAAAAATGTACCCCAATAATGGCAGTAATACGAATAGTTCTGGTAGCAGTAATAATGATGTTGCCAGTTCTAATATGCCAGGTAGCAGTATCGGTGTAAATCACGAGGAGAGTGCCGTAAATGTTGCGAAAAGAATTATTTCATTAGGAAAAAAGGATGCCAGTTCTTATATAAATGCAGAATGTTGCCAAAAGGCTTTAACACCCGAACTCGATATACTCATGGACTATTTATTTGATCCCGAACAACAAATTGATAATACGGAAAATATTGAATGGGTTCGTTGGTTGATCGCTGGTGGAAGAACTCCAGAAGAATTTGCAACTATTGGTAAGTTGAAAGAACTAATCCAAAATTCCTACCTGCCTGCAGAGAATTGAAACAATTTGTGCATTTTTCACGTGTACTCCTTGTGTGCTTGTTTCGATTGCAAAATTTTTTTTTTTTTTTGTATTATTTTGGGGTAACGAACTCTTAATATCTTTCACCGGTCTTTGGAAACGTTCGTGTGCGCACGTTGATTTGTTTTTTTGATTTTTTTTTCTGTCCATCTTAAGGCGCCCCTTTTGAGTCACTTTTTAGCATATCTATTCTTAATTTTAATTTTTAGTTTCTTTTAATCTGCTACGAGAATATATCAAAAACAATACAGTAATCGAAATTCGATAAAAGAAGATAAAAACAAGTCTGCTAAATGTTTAATTTATTATTTTCTTATTTAAATACATTTCTTTATAGATTTGTGTTTTTAAATTTTCGTCAACAACCGTTGCTTTTGTTTTGTCAATTTTGTTAAAAAATTCTTATTCAAAAATACAAATAAATTTGAATCAAAACGAAATTCGTTTTAATATAAAATGTTCTTGAAAACTGTTTTTTTTTGTTTTACTGATAATTTCTTAAGAATTACATAATTCTTAGAAGGTTTTCATTATACTCGAATAATTTATTTGAATATCATCTACGCTTTTAAATTGTAGAAATTTTTGTGGTTTTCTTATTAAATTTAATTATTGTAATTCCAAAAAAAATGTATATATTTAACTAAAAGTAAAAAATGAAATAAGATTCTCTTTAATATGTTTTTATAAATTTATTAAAATATTCTTTAAAAATTAGAAATAGGCTTAATTTTTTTTTATTCCGTAGGTCTTCTTCAAATCTCGTATTCTTCATTCTACATAGCTCGGGTTTCTTTGCTGTTTATGGACCGTTTGTTTCTTCATTGTTCGACCTGTTTGTTAGATCTGGTATCTTCTTGTATACTATTAAAGATTTCCTATAGAGACGTTTTAGTGTATTTTTTGATAATCAAACTCAATTCTTTTACTATATCAATTAATTGATGAGATGAGCCTATAAAACTTTATATTAGTATAATTTTTTTTTTTAAAAACATTAAATAGTTACGTTGATATTGTTTAAGACTAAAAACTAAATTATTAATTTGATTGATTATTAGTATATTAGTATATACAGTAAACATGAAATTTTATCTTTCCTGCATCTAGATTATTGCAAATTTTATTATGAAATCTTTTAAAACTATTTAAAATTTAACCTTAATTGAGAAAATTCCTTTAGTAAATTAATAATACAACCATACCTTGCTTTACGGGCCTAGTTACTGCTTACAGGGAGAAGCTTAAACTAATCAGGATGTCGCTAACAGTATGTACAGCATTTTTTTTGTTTGGCCGTATATCGAAAAAGTGCCATAATTAAAAAAGGCCATATAGCGGAGTATAGGTGTACTTGTTTTCTTTAGAGCTAATTTACTTTTTTTTGTATATTTAATTTATTAAGAATCAATTAATAAATAAAAATGAAAAGAAAAAAAACTTCCATGTCCAATTTGGGGATCTAAAATAAGAAGTCTATAAGTTCATTTCTATAGTTTTTAAATTCCTAATACAAGCACATTGTGTTTATTAAAATACAATATTTTCACACACAAATACAGTCAGGTCCTTAAACTCCCATTTAAAAATAGTTCTCAGTTTTTAATTCCAATAGGAAAAGTCGTTATCATCCTAATAGTAAATGAATTTAACATTTCAAAAAAAAAAATGGATTTATCGACTTCTTGTTTTGAAGTCTTGAATTAATTCCTTGGAGTAGGAGTAAAAAGATTAAAATATGGATCAAAAAGTCGTTACGTAGTTTTTTTTTCTGTGTAATGAAAAAGCGAATTTTCCATGGGAAACAAACACTTTATTACACAATGTTGGTTTCCTGGTAGGTTCATTATTTCGTTGCTGCAGAACTTTCAAGTTTTCTTGATGAATAACCGGCAAGAATTTATTTTAACAGATATCTTTTGAACTCAAATTTACACCATTAAAGGAGTTCTGCAGTGACTGAAATAGGTGGTAGTCTGATAGTAAAAAAAGTCAAAACTATGCTTTCTGTCGCGATTTTTGAGAAGTACGAATAATAAAACTCAAATATTTTGAAATCCATCAATTCTGGACACTTCTTTTTAAAGATTGATTTCAAAATTTTAATATTCTGAATAATCTCTTGTGTCGCTAGACATTGATTGTATTCGATTAATACCTTTTCGGCCCATCCAATAGTTTGAAAGACAATCAAAATACAAAAATCTAACAAATTACTTAATAAAACTAACATATGTAAATAAATAAACATTTTTTATTATCGATTTTATTTTGATTTTGGTTAAAATCTTTTAAGTTTTCAATCATTACCAATTTTTTTTTTGTTTCTTTATGATCGAAGAACTCAATCGATGTCGGTCAATAAACTTTTGACTACCATCTCTCTAAACATCATATTATGATGACTTTCTTTCTGCAATAATTTTATTCTTTTACTAATACACAACTATTTTTTTATACGTTATATTTGTTTAACTTTAACCTTCCTACTTGGAAGATCTTTCATTTCTTATTCTACTTATACTTGGGCTGGGTTATCGGTTTTACCTGGTTTTTACTTTGCTTTAAAAACACGGGTATTTCTCTTTTTAGATTTTAAAATGTTGAAGAAAAAATTCAAAACATGACAAAAAAAAGAAGAGAATTTATTTATAGATTGAATTAATAATTATTCTTTCCATTTGTTATAATTTGTATTTGTTCCCATTTCCTTTGTGGTACTATATTGAACATTGAAGTATCAACTTCCTCTTCGTAAATTTTTGATTGATTTCGAATTTTTTCATGATTTTATTTATTGGAAACTTGAATTAATTTTGGTCTTTTTTTTTTTATATAAAAAAGGTACGAATTTTAAAAGTTTTGAATTGCTGTCAGAGAATTCTGGCTTCATCGATCGAAACAAATGATATTCACAAATACGCGTAATGTCTAGTGAATATAGCCAATGAGGTAAAACAACATGTACTTCCGACGTTTTCTTCACAGATTTCGTAATATGTGGTCGAGGGTTTTCATGTTAGGGAGTCGCCTTATCATATCTTTTTTTTTTTTTTAATATTCTGGTCTTACAAACTTCGCTTCAAATGAATTAATTGTTGTCGGTTACAATCACCGTTAGTTAACTGTTTCGCTACGTTTCAGCAGCTTATAGTATTATCATAACTGATCACGCCAAAAGTTTATGATGATAGTTCTTTATCAAAGTTGAAAACTATTTTTGGAGGAGGAAGAAATGCTCTCAAACAAAAAGAAAAGTTTCATCAAAAATCAAAAAGATCATTTTCATGGTTTTCTTCGATAGTAAAGGCATCCGTCATTCATCAAGAATTCATTCCAACTTATCAAACAGTTCTGGTAATTTTTATTTGGAAGTTTTACAACTTTTGATGTTTAAAATTCTTCAAGTTCGACCAGAATATCGTGAATGAGATTTTCAAACCTTGATCCTGACCCGGATGAAAAAAACATTGCTATTGTTAACTTATGGACTATTGGGAATGTAAACATTTAGATACTATACAACTGCATGGTTATATTCGAAACAAGTCCTACGTAAATATGATATGAGTCATGTAGATAAGAGGTCTGCATAACGATAGATATTTAAACTAGGACTGGAGTAAACAAAAGTCTTGCAGATAAGATGCCTGCATGATATTGATATAAGAAAAAAGAAAAAGAGAAGAACAAAGATGACGATCTTGCATTAAGTAGTCTAGATTCGATCGTGTCTAGGGAAACTGTAAATAAAAAAGAAGTTTCGTTCATTGAAATACCCTTATCCTTTTTCCTACGTGTATATTAGGTTTCACGATAAACAATGTGGAAATATATATATATATATATGCCACCCCTTCGACAATGTTCAAATTTAATTCAAGTATCCAATATAGTTTTCTTATACTATAAAAGAAGAACCATAATACATTCTCATAATATGACCTGGTCTATAAAAATTGTTGAAGTTTTTCAAAAAAAAAAAAAAAACAAGTAATTAGGCATGAATGAGTAGGATTTCTAATAGCTCTTAACTAAATACATATTTT
Organism: Xylophagus ater; assembly: GCA_963422695.1. Classification (NCBI taxonomy): domain Eukaryota; kingdom Metazoa; phylum Arthropoda; class Insecta; order Diptera; family Xylophagidae; genus Xylophagus; species Xylophagus ater. The sequence goes on from OY730478.1 coordinate 10,927,904, forward strand.
TAATTGCATTTCATCAACAAAAAAGAGCACTACTAACTATATTCCTTTACATAATTGCTGTTGGCTTTTCGTTCAGGTACTACTATCGTACTACTTCTTTAAAATCTTATAAAATTATGTTAATTGAACTTTTCAATGTGTGAAATTTGAATCATATTTTTGGTGTCGTTTTCTAGCTTTCGTTTAATTTCATTTTTATGTCAAAGAATAAATATTACGTTGTTATCGAAATGCTGTCGAACAATCTTCCGGTTTTTTTTGTATTTTTTTTTTTTTTTTTGGTCAGGCATTCTTTAGCAAAGCTCATTAGTAACACCAAGGTCACTTTGAAAAAAATATTTCATTACTATTATTAAAATTATTAATAATTATGCAAAAAGCTAACGATTTTTATATTTTGTCATCTTTTTAAAAACAAAAATATTCATCGTTTATTAATATTTTGTAATTTTTTTTTCAATGAAACATAACCAGAGACGATATGTGTTAGAGAGTGTGTAAAAGAAAAAAGCATTACCAATTAAAAATATTAATAATTATTTTATTATCGTGTTCATTAACCCAACCAAAAGGTGTACGTCCTAATGATTTTTTATTTTCTAAACGTAAAAATAACTTATAAAGATAATAAATTAAAAAAAAATTCTATGCTAATAAGTTAGTTTTTCTTAATTTTTTTTTTCTTTAATGGGAAAATATTTATAAAAATGTTTTTATGGAAAATGATTGTAGAAACAATTAAAAATAGAAAAATTATCCATTAAAGATGGTCCAAAAAACTCATTGTGTTGTTTATTAACGTCAAAAAGAAAGGCATTGATCGAATCCAATCAGTGTTTAACGACACGAAGGAGTTATTGCTCAGAATTTTACGATATCGAAATCAAAAACCTTCAAATATAAGTGTCCAGAATTTGTTAATCGCACATTGATGGCATACAAGTTGAGGACTCGTCTAAAATGAAGAGAGAGATTAGCTACAGATTTTTTTATGTATCCGCACCGTGTGGTTCGGATTTTGCACTATCAAACAATCATTTGTTTCGGTTTGTGCAGAACTCCTTTAATGGCGTAATTTTGAGTTCAAATGAAGCTTATACATTTTTTCTTCCTTAAAAAAAAATAAAAGTTCTATCGTAGAATGATGAAATAATGAGCCTTCCAGGAAAATCGTAAAAGGTCATTGATCAAAATTGACAATTTATTTGTTTAATAAAGTTTTTGTTTTTTCCCATCGACTTTTTGGCCTATTACAATACATTTTTAAAGAAAATAAAAAATTGTTCTGTGATTACTTACCCACCTTGTACAAGTACTAATCTTAACACTTAAATTATATTTTGACATTTTTTAAATAGGTTTTTTTTTCAATTATGTATTTTAATATTTTCGATATTGCAAAGAAAAAAAACAGCTCAGACAATGCGAATGAATGACCTACCGAATCACCTTGGAGTCAAACTGACTCATAAAAACTGAAAATGGTACAAAATATAAGTTAATTAAATGATCTTGCTTTTACCTTTTATGGATTATTTCAATATGGAAGACAATTATTTGTGACCCTATCAAAATCATTACATTTAATTCTTTGTTACCAGAATTAGCAGAGAATGGATCCTTCATCCTAAATCAGATTACAAAGATTATTATTATTTTTCATAAGACTAAGAACTATATGGGCATGCTTTTCTTGTCTATGCTTATAGTTAATGTACAAAACATAATTTCTAGACAGACAATTTCACTTAACTAATAATTATAAAAGTTCATCATTTCACTTTTTTTTTCTTCTCTCTTAATTTTAAGAAGTAGCTACTATAAAAAAAACAAACTGAACTTTTTATATTCAAACTCCGCGAAATGTTGCGTGTTGATTTTCATTTTCGTTACTGCCACTGCACACACGAATTATATTAAGTTGATCTTAAAACAAGTAAAAAAAACAACAACAACTAACGAATGAATCTTTCTTGATGAATGTAATTAGATAAGACAATAAACTTGAGATTTACTTTATTTAATTATTCTTGAAATAAATAATAAAATACCTAGTTTTAATTCAATTCCTTTTTTTCTATCATTTTTTTTTCATTTTCATTTTTAATCTAGTTCGAAGTTATGATAATCATGCAAAATGTGGTCTTGTTTGGGTACCACATGTAGTTGCATATAGATGTCGTACCTGCGGTATATCACCATGCATGTCAATATGTCGTGATTGTTTTAAAAAAGGTGATCATACAAATCATGATTTTAATATGTTTCTATCACAAGCTGGTGGAGCATGCGATTGTGGTGATACATCTGTTATGAAATCTGAAGGATTTTGTAGTGATCATGGAATTAATAATCGTGCAAATAAAGAACCAGTACCAAATAATTTATTAGCTGTTGCTGAAGCTGTTATGCCAAAATTACTCTTCAGACTTTTACATCATTTTAGAGAATATAGTTATCCAACATCACAGAATCGTACATATAGTATGGTTGTTTTTAAATGTGAAGAATTTAGTAACATGTTAATGGATTTAAACAATATGGGAGAATTAATGAGACGGGTAATGACCAAAGCGCTCATTAACCCTGATGTAAGTGAAAAGAAAAAAAGAATAAAAATTATTGTGTACTTTAAAAAAAAAAAAAATTTCTAACAAAATTTGTTCTCTCGTTAAATTAGTTATACAAAAAATTCGTAGAACAACCATTTCCAGATACAAAATATGGAAGATTTTTAAAATATAGTCGAAAAAAATACGAGGATGCTGTTAATAATTTTCCAAGGTAAGATATTTTGAAAAGTTTCAAATGGAAATCTTTAATTATAAATAATTCTTTTTTTTTTATATATATATATAGACCTGAACCACCTGATGAATATAAACATTTACCAGCATTAGGAGAAACCCTTAATCATTCGACACTATTAGAAGAATTTATATTTTGGACTTTTAAATTTGAATTTCCACAAAATTTAGTGTGTTTCTTACTAAATATGTTACCCGATCAAGATTATAAAGTATGTTTTTATATATTTATATTTAGTAAAAGGTTTTAAATGGAATATCAAAAAAAAAATTTTAATTTTTAGGAACATTTAACACGAACCTTTGTGATGCATTATAGCCGTATACCGAGTGTACTTGAAATGTCCACTGATCCTGATACACTTAGTAATCGTGTTGTACATATGAGTGTTCAATTATTTTCAAATGAAAGTTTAGCATTAAAAATGGTCGAAGAATTAAGTCTGTTACATGTGATGATAATAAGTTTAAAATTAATGATGTCAAAAATTTTAATACAAAATACACTTCATGGTAATAATATATTTTTTTTAAATAAATAATAATACAAATCTCTAAAGAATTATTTTTTTTTTCCAGTTCCAGATAAAAATTTTCATTTTGTTATCGATTGTGCTAAACGTGTAATGAAAGAGCATTGCTATTGGCCTCTTGTATCCGATTTCAATAATGTATTATCACATGAATCGGTTGCATTAGTTTTTTTACGTGATGATAATCTTATTGATATGTGGTTTCAATTTTTATCAATGTTACAAGGAATGAATGTTAATATACGTGAAACTGGTAGTCATGTTGAATTTGAACCAAGCTCATATTATGCAGCATTCTCGTGTGAACTAGAAGCTAGTGCATATCCGATGTGGTCAATTATATCACATTTAAAAGATGGTACACATTCTGAATTAGCAAAAAAAATTTTAACATTTTGTGTTAATTCATTACAAGAATGGTTAGATGCAATATTTTTTTGTGAACCGAAATTAGATAAGGTTGGTTTTTTGTTATTTATATTTTATTTTGGTAATCATTTTGATAATTATTATAGCGTGAAATGATGCATGCATCTTTTCATTTTCCTCTTCATCGATATTTGGCTGCATTTACATGTCAAGCAGTAACTACAATGGGAATGTCTCTCAGTGATATTTTACCATCTCCAGATTTATTAACATTATTAATGATTCATCCGTTACGAGTTCAGGTAAGTCAATTTTATAATTAAAGGATTGAATAAAATTATTTTTATTTATTTGAAAATTGCGTTTATTGTGAATATAAGTGATACAAAACTGTTTTGTTTTCGTAAAGAGCTGTCCAAACTCACAGTTTTTTACTCAGTTTTGCCTGCCAGTGTTTTATTCAGTTTCGCCTGCGCAAATCTGGTTTGCGCATGCAAAACTGTGTAAAAAACTGTGCGTTTGTACGGCTCTTAAAGGAATTACTGAAGTAATTATTAATATCTCGAAGAAATGGTTTGGAAGCAGTTTGATTTATTTTATTTCAATTTCAAGTTTAAAGAAAATATATATAAAAGGAACTCTTTAATTTGGATAATAATTTATTTTTTCCTAAATGATTCCAATTTTAAATATGGCACAACATCATGTGTGATTAATTTCGGTGCAATAAATCCACCATATCCAGGAACAATCTTATGATAAATTCCAATACCATTCAATGGTACTGGTGGATTCGAAACGACATCTTGAATATCAATAAATGGAATTGTATGTTGTGCTAAATCTTTTTTAATATCAGTATTCGTAAATTGAATGTATTCATTTTGATTTGATGTTGGAAGAGAATTCACTACAGTATTGGTTGGTACATCTTGTTGATTCAAATCAATTTGAAATCTAAAAGAATTTCTATTAATTTATATTGTTCTTATTTAATATGGAATAAGAAAAAACTTACCTTGCCTCTCCACCTTCTGGAATCCAATAACTATATTTATTGCCAGTATGTGCAAAAACTTCTCCTGTATCAAAATCAAATTCTGTAACTTGAATTTTTAATCTTAAATGTGAGTTGAAACCAACAACTCTAAATTTAAATCCAGTAACTGCTTCGTTTGATTGATAACCACTTATATCAACAATATCTAAAGCTCGTTGATTATATTTCAGTTTAAAATAATCTATGCCTTCGGTTATTCCAACATCATTAATATTATATTCATCTAATGGAACCCAATGTACAGAACTTTGATTTATATTTCCACGTTCTAAAAGTTCACCTTGTTGAATTTGTAGATGGAATATTTGATTATGTTTTCGGAATCGTAATCCAGTTATAACCCTTTAAAATATATCAAATTAATAATTCCAATTATAATATTTTTTGTTATAATTCCATTTATTACATATTAGCGGCAGCATTTGATTTGACCTCACGTAAATTGAAATATCTATCAGCGGTATCCTTGTTTTCTTCATCGCAAAGACAGAAACATGTTTTACATTGTGCATAATAGAATGATGGTGGTGGTCCATATGGATTAAAAGCTACTCCTGTATATACAGCATGACTATATGATGTAGCCTGTTTAAAAAAACAAAAAAATTATTTAATGAAAAGTTTTTTGGATGCAATGTTCTTACTTTAATTAAATCCTTTGAACATGCAACTTTTTTCCCTTGTTTTCTACCATCATCATATTGAATATAATCATATCGGCGAGTGCTATTTCCTGACTGTAATTAAGGGTAATGAATATAAAAATATATTTATTTTAATGAAATTAAAATTATTTTTCTTCATACCGAAAGACAAAATTCAACATCTTCCAATTCTTGACAGTTAACAATTTTTCCAGAACATTTTGGTTGTAGTTTACATACTTTGGAATGACATGAATTTTTATCCAAAGCTGCACAACTACCGCATAATGTTGGATTCTTATCAGCTGTATTCAAAATGATTCCCTGTAATAAATATGTAATTTCATCATAGGTTTCGCCTTTAATATGTTCCTTTGGATCACATTTCCAGACTGTTCGATCAGCTTCTTGTAAAGCAAGTTTAAGTTTTTCTTGAGTTTTTTCTGCTCTACTTTCAAATTCTTCTTTTGATAATTGTGCTTCAGTCGTAAAGTTTCCTAATAATAAAATAAATCACGAAAATTATTAATATTTGAATAATATATTGGATATTATTTGGTATAGTATTTACCTACGCCATAAATTCTAAGAATCATATAAGAAAATTGAACTAAAGCATAACCTTTCAGCTCGGAAAGTATAACATCACTATATAACAAGTATAACATTTGTTGAGGAGATTGTCTTGTCGAACAGACTTCTTCTGGATCTTCTTTTAAATTTTTCGATAGTAAATTCAAAACATTATCTCGTCTTGAACTTTTCGAACCAATTAGCAATAATGATAATTCCGATAGTAAATTGCTAACATATTCAGGAATCGGTTCGGCAAATTGTCGTAATGTAAATTCTTCCAAAGTATCACTATGATTTGTATAACGAAGCATTCGTTCAGTACGTATTGCTATTTTATGTGTGATATCTTCAATTTGATTTAATTTTGGAACTAATTCAGAATTTATTTTGATAAAATTTTTTATTGATTGAGTTGTCCATTTTGCTGCTTCATAAAACTGAAATTATATAAAATATAAAAAAAAAGATTTTCACTTTTAAAATTAAAATACAAAATATTAACCTTTGTTTCAGTTTGTTGAATTTCTTCTGAAATTCGATTGAAACTCTCAAAAATTTTCTTCTGTTTATCCTTTTCTTGTTGTGATTTAATATAGTTCCAACCTTTTGCTACAGCAGCTACAACAACTTTTGAAACCATTGCAACAGAAACGTCTGCATTTGTTTGTCCCATGAACAATATAATTATCAGACATGTTGTGGCCAACAACGTTTTATGCGATAATAACAACATTTTGGATATAATGTATTTTTTTTTACATTAAAAACCGATTCCTACTGGTTCAAGTGATTTCAATACGTGAGCACTGAAACAAGTGAATGAATACGAATGTTGATTTCAGGTACTTATATTCAAAATTATTTTCTTCTTAATTACGTATTCCGTAATTTAAGCGAATATTGAGAAAATATAACATTTCTATGCATTTACGTAAAAAAGAAATAATTTGCATTTAAAAGAGAAAACCAATTGTTCGAAACAAAAATATCTGAAACAAAAGAAGATACAATTTAAACCTAGAATATTGAAATCCATTATTACAAGGATCTTAGGGCCATTTCGCAAATCTTAGGCGTGTTATTTAGTAAGTAATCTAATCAAAAGTTGAACAATCAATGACCAAGTCTTGTAGCTTTGAAGGATATAATTATTTTCATGATTGTATAAACTTTTATTAGTTTTCTTTTGAGGACCGAATATTTTGTTATCCATTGAATTCGAACTCCATTTGAATAAATATTTGTTTAAAGAAAATATTTCTTATTTAATTTTTCGTCTTTTCGAAAATCCATGACGTGTTTGGAACTCTTTTTTAGTAGCAAAGAGATGTTAACAATTACTTCAATTGATAGAATTTATCTATTCAAATGCGTAGAACTCACGTATTTCTTATAAAAACAAGTTTTTTTTTTAAGTTCTTTATACATATTCCTATGTAATTAAAAATTTTATATTATATATTTCGTTTTCTAGAGTTTTTTTTATGAAATTCTTGCTGGAATCTGGATAAGAAATGGTTTACAAATTAAAGGACAAGCAATGACATATATTCAAGCAAACTTTTGTAATTCAATGGTTGATATGGATTTATTTTTCTTACAAATATGTGCTACACAACTTCCGGCACATACATTTTTAACAACAACAATTGAATCATTCGGTGTTAGCGATTGGCTTGGAATGGGTCCATTAACATCACCCCAAGAAATGGAACAAGATTCAATGTTAGAAGGTTTTTTAACATTTTTAGCTACACTTGTTACATCACGAACAAATTTGGGTAACGATGAAACAACACAATGTATTATTGAGATAAGTGCTCTATTATCAACTGAAAATAAAACACATAGTCAATTGCTTGAATTAATGCCGGAACGTTCGGGAAATGTTCATACGAAAAATTTTGAGAAATTCCTAAAACAATTATCAGTTTATAAAGCACCAGCATCAGGTTCAGAAAATTTAGAACAAGGATTATTTACACCAATCAATGATGTTTGGGAGAAATATTATGATCCGTTACATGTTCTATTACGTGCTGTACATCGGAGAGATTTTCAAAGTTCAATGGATCGTTTTAGTAATTATGTGAAAGGTCAAAATAAAATGCCAAAGAGCGGTAATTTATGGCCTCCATTTCGTTTACCAAAACCAGTTGGAAAATCATTTACCGATCCTTGTTGTATTTTAAATTCTCGTGTCTTCCATGCATCATTATTAGCCATATTTCATAGAGCTGTACATTCGCATAATGTGTCTGAACATTTATTGGCGCTATCAATATTTTTATTAGAAATTGCTGTAAATATGAATGAAAAATTTACAAATGATGCCATTGTAGAGTGTGAACGACCAACAAGTTTTGCACGTTCAAATCGTGATGCACCCGAATTGCTTAATTGCTTCCCAAGTGATTGCCTTAGTGAAAATCTTAGATTAGTTATATCGAAAGTATCATTGACACCACAAGAACCACAAGTAGCCCCAGCAAATTACAATACCGCAACATTTGATAGTGATTTAGAATGGGATGTGTCAGAAACGGATACATTACCAATGATTGTTAGTGGTACCGAAGAATACTCTGTAAATAATTCAATAATGGTTATGCCGACAAGTGGTATGGAAGTTGCTTTGCCACAAGATTTATCATTAGTACGAGAACAATCTTTAGTAATTCGCAGCAATAGTCAAGACGAAGATATGAGTGAAGGAACAAATCAATTACCATCAACAAATGCGATGGCTCTACATGCAATAATTGATGTTCCTCTTGCATCACATTTAGCACTGCCATCAATAACATTGCCAGAAAGCGGTATGGAAGTTGCTATTCGACGTGATTTAGGTTTAGCCACGGGCGGATCGAATCGTCAACCAAGTGAAGTTTTTTCACCAACCAGTAACAATATGAATGGTATGTTACTACCATTTCAACGTGTACAACCTGTTGCAGTTCCAAGTCGGAATCTAGATGTAGTGCCTTCAAATACAATTCTACCGAGACGGTTATTTGGTAATAGTAATAGAAAACGTACAGTAGAGAATGCAATTAGTTTAGATTCGGATGCTGTTTTAATTGATGAGAGTATTTTATCGCTACTATTAAAATTACATTCACAATTAAGCGGTACATTAGACAGTTTTTCTTTGGATGATAGTAATGAATCAGGATCAGATAATTTAATGGATTTCGATTCAGACACAGAAGCTGGCCCTTCTACAATGTATACATCTACTTCTACTTCAACTTCTTCTAGTCAATTTAGAAATCGAATACATGTGTCCGATTCGCGTATTGGTGATGGACCATATTTTATTGGTAACTTATTACGAAAAATAGCTAAACAAAATGATTTATGTGCACGTAGTATCGAAGAGATTCGTCACAAATTGTGGCCAAACCAAAGAGAGAAACAAGCTGAACAAAAGGCTAGAGAGGCTAAGGAAAAAGACGAACGTAGTAAACGGGCCAAAGAACGCCAACAGAAATTAATGCAAGAGTTTGCCAATAAACAAAAACAATTTATGGAAGCTGCAACCGAAGGTATGGATTGTGGTGAAGAAAATGTTGATGATGAAATTGAACAACCGAGAGAAAAAGAATACGATTGTATCATATGTAATCGGACAAGTTCTAGCACAGAATCAAATCCAATAGGTTTAGTTGTTTTAGTTGAGTCCAGCGGTGTTGTTGGACATCGTCGAAAATCATTTGAAAGGTTACCATTAGCTCTATCAAATGAAGATTCAGAGAAACTTGATCGATGTACACGTTTAGCGATGGAATTTAATCGACGTACGGAATTATTAAGTTTAAAATTTGGTGAAGAATCATGGTATTTATCCAACAATTTAGCTTACGAATCAGGTGTTCATGTTCAATCGTGTGGACATCATGTACATTTAACATGTTTAGATGCATATCTTAATTCTTTATATCCAACACAAAGACAAAACTTACATGTTGAACGTGGTGAATTCTATTGTCCTGTTTGCCGACAACTTTCAAATTCTGTTTTGCCGTTAAGCCCACAGTTAGATCGTCCAACACCTATGATTAGGTTACCACCATTACCTTTTGCAACGCTAGTCAGCGAATTAACAACATTAATAAAAGAGAATGAAAAACCTCCGGTAATACTATAATTTCTTATTATTATATGAAATTGTTAATATTTTTTCTTCAAATATAGACTTCAACGAAACTATCAGAAGCAATGGGTCGAGCTATGGAAGATATGACAAATATTACACATAGAAAATCTAAACGTATTCCGCCAACATTTCGTAGTTTATTTTTATTCGTAACATCAATAGCAAGAACAAATTTAGAATCGGAAGTAATTCAACGTGGTGGCTCTTTATGTTCGAATAATGTAGTTCGATATAAACCTAAACGCGAATGTATAGGTAAAATTGTATAAATAAATAAATATAAAATATTTTATAATGATTTCTTTTTGAAATATAGTCCCATTACTTCATGTCCTATCTGTACATGTTCGAGTATTAGTTGAATGGCCACTATGGCGATCGTGGGCATCATTAGCTGGTCTTCCTATTCAAGATTCAGCACCAGTGCCTTCACATTGCAGGGAATTCATACCTAGTCTGTTAGCCGATCCGGTTGCACTATTATTAAAATTTATTTTATTAGCACCTTTGCATTTAGATCAAGGTTTGTCTTTACTTGTCTATATTATATATAAATTTAATTATTAATTTTTTTTTTCTTACAGTATACTTTACGTGTATTGTTAAAGTAATGTATAATTTACTTTATTATCAAGTTGTCGCACAATTATGTACAACATTGACTGATTTAGAATGTGATGAAATTATAAAAAAATATTTAAATTTACCGGATATTCCAGAAAATGGTGTACCAAATTTAGGTTCAGCAATGGCATTCGTATTAAGTAATATGAATCGTTGTCAACATTTACGTCGTGAATCTGTTCATATGGAGCATGAAATAAATCCAGTTAATATGAAATCAATGGAACAACAATTACAACGTTTATGTTTACCATTCTTACGGATAGCATCATTATTACGACATCATTTATATCGACAAGAATTACCCGAAATATCTACACCGCAACTTGAATTTGTACGTTTAGTATATTTCTTGGAATTAGTCACAAACAGTATGGATTGGGAATGTTTTAATGCATCGAAAGCATTATGTTTTATAAATGGGACGGAAAAAACATTACCGAAATTTTGGTGTGAACAATTAATGGGTGTTAGACCACCAACAGATACAATTAGGGAATTAGTTATGACACAACAGGTGGCATGGCAACAACCAAAATTATTAGGTCTTCCAAGGGAATATGAACGTTTGTTTACGGTAAGTTTTTTTTTTTTTTTAAATGAAAATGACTGAAATTGATTTATTATATTTAATGAATATATTTCAGTACTATCATGAGAGACCATGTATAAATTGTTCAAAAGTACCAAAGGAAAGTTCAATTTGTCTTTTATGCGGAACGATTGTCTGTTTAAAACAAAATTGCTGTGTTGAAAATGAGTGTTGTGAAGCCGTAACAGTAAGTCGAAATATATTTTTATATTAATTCGAATTGTGTTTTGGATTACTTTTATTATGATGCCCTATGGTAGGTACTATCAGAGAGTATATTAGTTTTGGCACTAAGTGTGTAATACATCGAAATAATCATCGTAGAAAAGTTTTAAAGATATGGTTGTGTAGAGAATCAAAAGTTATATAGATTTTTTGCATGTCCGTCTGTCCGCGTACAAAATAATTCAAAAACGTGTTAGCCGATTTTGTTGAAATTTAGTATGTGAGTTGATTATTCCTCAACTAGATTTGGTATTGCATTTCAGTAAAATCGACCAAGCAAAGTTAAGGTACGGTTTCGCTGGGAGCTATTGACGGCGGCCGTCGACGGCAGCGGTTGAAAGTTATGTCGTTTTTTTAATATGATTTTTCGGATTTAATTCTAAAATTTGTAAAGCAATTTTGTTTAAATTAATTATATTAGTTAACTACATATATAGACGTAACCAGGTTAAATTTCAGTAGAATTGATCCAAGGATAATGGAGAAAGAAATAACCCAAGGAGATAATAAGTCTGTTCATAAAGTTTTTTTTTGATGTACTTTAAAAACTAATACGCCGATTTGAATAAAATTTGCAGATTTATGCTATTAGGGTCTAGGTTACCTGAAGTTTTGAAAAGAGGAAACAAAGTTATGAAGAAAAAACCTTGAAATGTTGTAGTTTTGACAATTTTTCAGTTCCTTATCTGTCGTAGGGCATCAAAAATTCAGATATAAGCCGATTTTCAGTTACTTTAGGTCTGTTTTATTTGCCACATGCTCTGGGGTAGAGCAACTTTTTACATTGAAAACAAAAACAACAAAAGTGCAAATCCTACACTACTTTCAGACCAGGGGCAGCTCTCACACTGAAATTAGTTCAGTTTTATACCATAAAAAGTGTATTAGCTAAAAGTTTATTATTTAATTACAATATGCAGCGCCGTAACTAGGCAGGTGCAACAGGTGCACCCGCACAGGGCCCAGAGATCTAGGGGGCCCTAAAACGAAATTGTTAATTGAATTTTCTTTACAAATTTCTTTTACAAAAATTTCCATTCGAGATTTTAAAATAAAATATGTATTCTCAGTGCAATAGATTTTTTATATGATATCTATTTGAACTATAATTACTTTTTCCCAAAAAATATAGGGGCCCTAAAAAAATTTTTGTACAGGGCCCTAAAAAAGCTAGTTACGGCGCTGACAATATGGTTGCTAAGCAGCGCTACAAACATTTGAATTAAAGCTTTTTCCTACTCCTGCTCGTTTTATTTGCCACTTACCCTGCTTCGGTGTAGGGTATGACAAATAAAACAGACCTTATATGTTTCTATTCAAATATAATTAAAAAACGTTTACTTTATTTATTTTTTTAGCATACAATAACTTGTGGTGGAGGTATCGGAATTTTTCTTGTAGTAACATCAACATATATCATTGTTATACGAGGCCGAAGAGCATGTCTTTGGGGTTCACTTTATTTAGATGATTTCGATGAAGAAGATAGAGATTTAAAGTAAGTTATTTTTTCTTCTTTTTGTTATAAGATTGATTTATTCCTTTCATTTCATTTTTTCTTTTCAGACGAGGCAAACCACTTTACTTAAGTAAAGATCGTTTTAATTTACTAGAATCTCAATGGTTATCCCATAGATTTGCTCATACGAAACATACATGGGTATTTCATCGTGATCTTTTGTAAAAAAAAAAAAAAACTAAAAATTATAAATAAAAAAAATTCATTAAAATTAACACGAAATTAAGAATTATTAAAATTATGGACGAAAGTTATTAAAAAGAAATGAGATTTTTTATTTTATATCAGAAAAAAATGTTTTTTTTTTTGTTTTGAAGGAAATTATGTTTTTTTTTTAATTAATTATTCTAATATAATAACTAAGAGAATTTTTAATACATACGTTATTATCTGTGTGATATGCAATTTATTAGTTTATATATATAAAAAAAAAAACAATGTTATAAAATTTATTTTTTTCGCTTTTTTTTTTAAACTAATCGTCTAATTTTAGTAATTATATTATGAGCAAATAAAAACAAACAACTTATATATATATATATAAATATATATATACGAAATTTTTCATTAAAAATATTACAGAAAGCTGAAGAAATTATTTTTATTTGTAAGATTTTCGAGAAATAGAATCTTTTTTTTTTCTTTTTTAATAAAGAAACATATTTGATTTTCTTTTTCTTAGGTTTTTCAAATTAATTATAAACCAATTATTAATGAACTCGTTAAATTAATGCGGTAGTATAACATAGTTGTTTTTCTTTTCTTTTGTTAAAAAAAAATATAAAAAAAATAATTATAAATATTAGATTATTATAATTTATCGCTTTAAGAAAAAAAAAAAAATAATAATAATAATAAAAAGTTAAATAAAAACAAAAAATGAAGAAGAAAATAAATATTGTATTTAAAAAAAAAAGTCTATAATAAATTGTGATTACGAGGTATGGAAAATAATGAATTTAAAAGAGTCTCCAAAGCAGAGCTTGGAAAGAGAGAAGCGAACCGAAAACCAAAATTACAGAGCTATTCTGGCGTTGTGAGAAATTTTTAGTCATAATAAATTTGTTATTACAAATATTATGAATAAAATTATGAGACTTTTGAGATAATTCGTATTCTGGCAGACAAGTAAAAATTATGTCCAAATTATGATTTTATAACAGTTTAAACTGTTAAAATTCAAGCGAGTTGTTATAGCTATTTTAGAAATACTCTCAACAATTTTTGTATAGATGTAAAATTATTTGTGTGTTTAAAAAAATGATCGAAACTTTTCCATATTTATCAATTAACTCGTCTATTCTGAGCTGCAGTCATAACAAGTTTTGACTGTTATAACTTTTTTTTAAAGACTAATTGGTATTCTGACCCGTTCATAACTAATAACTGTCATAAAAAAGATCATAAGTTCTGACCGAAAATATTTTACATCATAACGGAATTTTATATGTGTTCTCTGAGTGATTCAATTGATAAATATGGAATAATTTCCACCATTATTTTTTAAACACTGTTCAGAGCTACTTGCAGTAGTCCTGAACATGGTAAACAAAAGGTTCAGAACCACTGAACATAGATCATGGCACACACACAGAAAGAGAACGACAAGGCAAAAAAAGGGTCAGTCTTCAAAAGGCCTTCAACAGAAGCGGTAGATTTAGTCATACATTGGGTTTATCAATAAATCTATACAGGTCAAGTTATTAAGGGTTTTTACTCCATATAAGGCAATTCAATTTATTAATTGTTCTACCCTGAACAAACGCACAAATAATTTTACACCTATAGAAAAATTTCAAACCTATATAAACATTTTCGAGAGTATTCCTCAAATAACTATGACAACTCGCTTGAATTATAACACTTGAAACTGGTATAAATTCATATTTTGGACATAATTATGACCCGCTAGAATACGACTTTTCGTAACAGTAATAATTTCAGTCAGAATATTATTATCATAAATATTTATGACAGCAAAACTGTCACAATACCAGAATAAGCGGGTATATCACTTAAAAAACATCTAAAATTTCGTTGTGATCCAAAATATTTGTTAATCGCGTTTTTTGAGCAAAACTGTAATAGAAACCCAATCGAAATTTAAAAAAAAAAAGGAATTAACCGTAATCGGAGGTAGTTTTTATATCGTTTTTAATCGGTTTTTCACGGTTAGAAAAGATATATGTTTTTTGGTGATTAAAATTTTATAAGAAATTCGCATATTAAACAAACTATTCCAAATCTTTTTATACAGCGACAAATATAGAAAATATATTGTGCTGTAGAAGTTATCGTTCCTATAAGAAACTATTCTATCATTTTTAAGTTTTATTCGCACAAACAATAAAATCAATTTCAGTAAAACAAAACTAATAATGCAATCTAATTCAATTAGGACAGAAATGTCAAGATAAATTTTGTTCCTTATCATCGGACAAAAGTGGTGGTAAGTAATTTTTCTTTAAAATAAATTCAATTATCCTTTTTTACACTATAATTTTGTGCTTGAAATTAAGAAATGGATTTTTCATTAAAATCCGTTAAAATGAAATGAAGCAGTAATTCAGGGGTGGAGGAATCGTGTCTAACTCGATTTGAACCATATCGTATTGAGGATAAATATAGGAATTGTAGTGGCTGATTTTAAACATTACTCATATAGAGAAGTCTTATTACAACTGTCGAAGCCAAAATATGATGTAGTCATAGATTTTCTAGAAATGAAAAATAAAGATTTTATTTAAATAGAATATTTATTTATTTTTTTTTTTATTATTAAACAATTTTAAGTAATTTTGCAATACAATTGATCGTTTCAGTTTCAAGATTACATTTTTTAAATTCATACAATAATTGTAAATAATTTATTTTGGCTTCAGTAATATTACTGAGATTTATAATATTCGGCATCAGATCATAATGTGTTATAATTGCTGTGATTTTGTTTAGATCATTCGATTTGTTATTAAGATTTTCTAATAAATCAATATTCGTTGATGTAATGAATTGTTTTAATGGTTCTACATAAAATTCTTTCCATTCATCTAAAAATGATATCAATTTTTGTGTTATTGATTTATGAATTTCTTTTGATATTAAAATATCTTCATCTAGATTTTGTTGGAAAGTATTCATTATTTTAAATTGCCAAATATCTTTTGATGTTGGATTACTTTTTAAATTTTCCAAAGCCTATAAAAAAAAATTCATATTTTTTTAATAGAATTTTTTCTTTTAAATAATTTACTTACATTAAAAATTGACAAATAAATCGGTAACGCATGCATCTTATCTTTTGTTAAACAATTGTAAAAAACAATTACTAGAAATTGTGATCTTTCTAATTCTTGTTTTGTTATGCCGGAATTATTTTCAACATTGGTTTTATTTAAATTTAGAAATTTCTCAGTAAAACCAACAACACGAATATCACTGGAAAATGCTAATAATGATTTCGGTTCGATTTTCCAACAACTATATTGTTCGGTTGTTAATGTTTGAGCTAGTAAACTTTTTAGTCTATCGGGATCTTCTAAATGTGATAAACAGCCAGCTCGTTGTTTTATGTCGATACATTCGCAATTTTGTAGAACTTTTCTGAAAATAAAAAAACGGAAGAAGTATGTTGAAATTTTTAATTGTTTGAAAAATGATATTTTATGGAAATATTTAGTTACTTACATTAATTGATTCCAATTTCTTCCACGTTCAAAACATACCGGCCAATAATTTGGATCACTTATAATAATCGATTGAAGCGTACTCAATTCTGGTAACATACATGGTGCCAAAGGTAAATGTATTATTTCATTACTTCCAATTTCAATACATGATATTTGACAAAGACATAATTTGCCAGTATCAATATCTCGTGGAAGGAAAAGTCTCGGTTCAACAGCAAGAACATATAAATGCCGGAATGCTTGTAAATGATATCTAATTGAGAGAAAAAAAAAATTCCAGAAATTCATTTGTTTAATATAGAAATCTTCAAATTCTCGTTTACCGATTATCATTACTATGATTTGGAAATTTAGGAAATAATGCACAAACTAAGGCTGCAATTGCTTGTGGTGTTCTAGAGAGCGTATATCGTCCTGCACCTAAAAATAAAAATCCCAAAGCCATATGTATTCCCATATGTGATCCGTATGTAACTTGCGGATGTGACGATCCAATACGTGATCGAAGATAACGTATAATTCGTAAAATCTCTAAATTTCCAGTTCCAGCATATATTAATGATAATGAAATCAATATCAATATTAAACAACTTTCGACAGTAGCTTTGCCAGCATATTCTCCTACATATTGTCCACCCATTGCCAAAAACATATAAATTGTTTTTTTCAATGTTTTAAATGCAATTATATTTTCGGTTCCGGCATATCGTAGTCCAATACAAAATGCTGCACCGGTTACGATGTTACAATATGCTTGACTATAATTTAAGATATTAAAAAGAAGAAGATTTATTTTGAAATAATCAAAACTTACACATTTGCTTCATGGTCAAAATCAACATCATTCTCAGGAGGACCACGTTTTAAATCGAAATCCAAACTGGATGGAAATTGATCAAATAACCATTCTGATGTCGGTTGAATATCATTCCAAAGAATTAAACCTAAAATGTATATATTTTCATTTATTAGAAAATAGAATATTAAATTAAGATAAGAAAACCTTTAGCAATTATTCGTAAAAGTAAAAGATCCGGTCGTATTAGATCTAGTAAATAACTTGTGTCTGGTGGTTGCATCCATTGTGCAACTGCTTGATTTCCCGTATTGAAAAACATTAAACCAAGTGCTAATGTTGCTCCAGGTGCTGTAACATCAATATTGACTGTGTCACCTTCCCGAACTTGAAACGATGGTAATTTATATTTTTCTTTTTGAGATCCTTATTAAACGACAAAAGATTAAATTCCAATGGAAATATTAGTAGGTACAAATTTATATAAATACTACCTGTAAGTGATTTTTTACTACCGCCAACCATATAATGATGCAACGTGTCTGGTAATTGTAAATCACGAAGTCCATCTGGTGATTCACCTTGTCCCAGTGTGACTAAACCTAATGCTAATCCAGCCGTTAATGCATACGATTCACGTTCAACACTATTCTCCATTTCAGGTCCAGGTGGTCGACCAATTTCTTGTAATAGAACTTCGGCAATATGCCGTTTAGATGTTCCCTGATAATTCAAACCAATTCCCATTAGTGATGCGACTTGAGTATTTTGTGGGATATCTAATTCTAAAGCAGTTGCCGGTAATAATGCCTCAATATGTACGCTTAATAGTTTTGTTGTTGTAGTGTCCATAGTTCCTATTTTTATTAAAAAATATTACAAATAAAAATATTAAACAGAATATTACACTTACCTATATGTGCTGCTGAAATTCCCAAAAGAAGTCCAACACTAGTCATTTCATCACATTTCACTAAATATTCATAGATGCTCATAAAAGACAAAGCTTTTAAATGTTTATTTAATCCTAATGCCATTAAAAATCCAGCATGTTCGACCGAAATATCAGTTTGTCCTTTTGGCTTATTATATACAATCCATGTTGAATCTATATTTTTTGCATTCGGTGCAATTCTTAAGCCAGCAGCAACACCATTATGAAATGATGGCCAAAGATTCATATTTGTTGGAAATTCGATTTGTTGCATTTCAATTGTAGCACCTTTTATTGGTTCTTTACCAGATAAACATAATTTCGGTATTGGCATTGATTCGGTGGATGTAGGTATTGAAGTTCTTAACGTAAACATTCCCCGTCCCATTGGTAATGTCATTGTTCTTGTACAAAGTGCATATAATTGTTTCTCTTGTTCTTCAATGAAATCATGATCCGTTACTCCAGGAGATTGTGTTATATCAATAAGAACTGGTTGTGAACTATTTAAAATACGCCGAACTTCTGATGTACGTAAATCCTCTGGAAAACGAAGTCTTAACAATTTTGTATCAATATTTTCCATACCATCTTCGTCACTAATAGGCGCTTCTGATTTTGGTATTACATCTGGAGATGGTGCTAATCTAGGTGATAGTGAATCTTCTTTATTTAAACTGGAACCGAGACTATAACGATCAGTTTCATTACATTCATGAAGATTAGCATGAGCAACTAATTCGGAACGTAAAAGCAGCTCATAAGCTTGAGATGAACATCCAATCGGTGGTGATAAACGACTATGTTCTAATGCTTCTGCAATAATGTAATGTATTGCTGGAGGTAATCGTGCTATATCTGATCTAGTCATATCTATCAAAAGAATGTTTTTTTTTTTAAACGAATTTTAATACAGTTTTTTTTATACAAACCCATCATCAATAACATTTGTATAACTTGTTCAGATCTTGGTATATTTATTAAGATAAATCTTTTTGATATTTTCGTTTGATCTACATTAGTTCCACCAATGAAATCAATATTTTTGAACCAATTTTTCAATTTCGTATGTCCATGACAAATTAATGATATTAACTGAAATTATTGCGCAATTGCAATTGCAAATTTGGATATATTAGAAACTAATTAAAAACTTACTTGTATCACATTTTTACTCATTGTATTTACGTTTTTGATGCATGGATATTTATAAATTTCTTTTCCTTTAATAATATCACAAATTTGTTTATAAAAATTCGGTACCGGTTCAGTTAAGACATTTTTATTCAGCATTCTTTGACCATCATCCTCAGTAAAGTAATTTTTCGATTTATAATGTAATAAATTTGGAAAATCCAAAAAATAATGCAGACAATATTTATGCAATTGCATATCCATTGATAATTGATATAAAAACTTTAAATAATAATAAATGTTTAAAATAATTATAGAAATAGATATGCTATAGTAAAAGTGCAAATGTACACAAATGTACAAATTTACCAGCTTGGTTGGAAAAGGGGAGTTCAACTTACATTTACCAACCATTTCCGTATATAAACAAATATAAAACTGATTATATGAAGCCCTCCTCCACTTAATTATAGTAATATTGTATTTTTTATTTTTTTTATTATTACTAGTGACCTAATGCATGTTCGCTAATGCGCTACGCTCCGCTCGCTAACCACACTTAAGAGCGTATACAAACATATGGCATATATTTAAATTTTACATATATACATTGGAAAATGTGTACATTTACCAGTAAAAGTTGATATATGAAGCTGATCTCAAATTTAAACTCACATTTACTAACCAAACTGGTAAATATGTACATTTACCAACTTTGTACTTTTACCGTAACAGATATATTGAAATTTACCTCTGCTAAATATTTTAAATATTCATTAAAAGTTGAATATAATTTCATATCTTCATATAAGAGATGTAAACTATAAAAAACCATAGGAATGTATGGAAAAAGTGGTGCACTTGTATCATTATGTAATATGATATTTGTATTATCTTGTATTTTGTGATCAGGATTTAAAAATGATTCTAAATAATCCCAATCATTATTTGTACCGACAAAATTTTCACTCTTTTTCAATTTTTTTGGTTCATCAAAACTTACATTTGATGTACTTTCAGTTAAAGACATCGATCTTCCTAAAAGTTCTACACGAAACAAAAAGGATGTATATAGTATTAATTTTATATCATTACCATTATTTTTTATCAAACCTGAAAGAATTGTTTTAAATATTTGCCATTCTTGTTCTGTACTAAAATCTTGAGATCCAGGAGCATTTCTAGCACCATACCATTTAGCTATCAACTGTAGAAAATATTTTAAATATTATTTATATTCCATTGCCATTGTAAAACGTGGTGTATTATTGTTGGATCATTGTATGATTCGGTTTTTTTTTTTATAGAAACACGACATACCACGATTTACAATGTGCGAAGGGAAATCAATCTTATAAAAAGGTGATATACTAATTAATATACGATAAATCTATATACCTGAATTGATAAATCCTTTTTTAGAATTTGTCTTAAAGTTGTTATACATTGTGTAACGAATGGACTTTCATTTAGTGAAGGTAAAGAAATACGATACATTTTTCCATCTGGATAAACAAGTGTTAAACGATTTCCAGCCGGATCTTTTAAGTTTAAACACAAGCTACTACTATTTCTATTTAATTATAATAAAAAGATAAATCGAAAATATATTAATATATTTTATTTTCTTCTACCTATTTGGAAATTGTGGTTGTAATGGTTGAACTGGTGATAACATATGAAGTTCATCCTCAAATTGTGATTCTACTGAATGTTGTATTGTTGGTAACAAGCTACTTCGTCTGTGTTTTAAATAAGTAAAAAGTAATTAATCAAAACGAAAGTCCTATTAATAGAAAAGAAAAAAAAAACGTGCCTTGGAAATGATGTAGAAAACAAATTTCTAGATACTTGACTCGGCATAATATTTGATACAACATCAGTTATATGAACTTTAGCTACTAAAATAGGTCCTGTATATAACATTAATACGCCAAAGGTATCTAATATTGCAATCATTTTCATTTTCTAAAAAAAAAAAAAAATTTTTAAATGTAAATCATATTCATGTGAACTTTCTTACGTCCAAAACAACAGCATCTTTTGCTGATATTGTAGAAACCATTCCAAATATTGGTGTATTTGGTGAATTCGCTTTTTCCAGTCGTGTTAAATGCAATTTACATGTTCGTTGTAATAAATAACATAAATATACTTGACCAATAAGATCGGTATGAATAAATGCTGTTGAAGCAATTTCACAAAAATCTCTGAGAAAAAAAAAACAAATACATAATTTAACTCTAAAATTTTTCATTTTATTGCAAAAATTCCTTACTTTCCAGCCGTGTTTTCAGACCAAACATATTCAAGACAAAATTCTGGAATAATTGGTTTTGATGGTTGTGTTTGTCCAATTTTTCGTATATCTTGAACTGATACTGAATGTCCACATAATGAAGTTTGAAGTCGTGTTAATGGTGTCTGGATAATATTAGTTCGCCTGTATGGAAATCAAATTTAAACGAAATTTATTTGATTTTAGTTGAAAAATAAAATACCCTAAATTATTAATTGGACTTGGAGCTGGCTGTGAACTTGTATTTGCATGTACAAATTTGCTAAAATGTAAATTATGAACCGAATGTTGTGCATTTCCAAAACTAGATCTACCAAAAAACGATGTACTATTTTTAGTAAAACCTTAAAAATAACATTTATTTAAAAAAAAAACAAAAAAAATTTAATAAAAACATCAATATTTACCAGAACATTTTGAAGAATTATTTGAAGTACTACTTATACCTGGACGATGAGAGAAATTCATATTCATTGAATTCGATTCATTCGCACCTTTCAATTATATATTGATTAAATGTATTTTATTTGTGCCGAATATTTAAAATACTTACAACTAACTACATGAATTTCTTCTTTGGTAGCTTTACGTAATTTCGCAACAAAATGTTTCCCGATTTTATTATCATAAAGTAATATTAAATCATTATCCGGTGAAGTAAATATTACTTTATAATCGGCTTCAGTTAAATAACTAACAATTCCAACATTTGATTTATTTAATAGTGGACACATTTCATCCAAAGGATGTGCTAATGAAAAAAATCGTGGCATTGATATTGTATGTGTTTGAATCATTGTGTTGGAGGCTTCTTTTTCCAAAATAATTCCATATTTTGTTAGCCAAACATTAGAAACTGGAAATTCTAAATTTGTTAAATAATCTTCTCCATTATTGCAATAAACACGTAGTGCTGTTGAATCTGATATAAATAAAACAATAAAAAATAATAACTAAATTTATATCTCCAATTTTATGTAAATTACCAATTAAACAAATTGCTGTTAATTTTTCTGTTTTATTATTTGATTGTTTCTTTTGTTTCTTCACATTATCAGTTTTTAAGAAATTTTCATTGCAAAAGAATGCATATTTAATTGGTGTGTCGGTGGTAAAACAAACTCTTGGTAAAACATTATCATCAATTTGTACACCTTTAAAGTTAGAAAATATATGAAATCATTTTTCGTAGCTGTGTCCATTACTAAAAGAAAAACAAAAACTCACCTTTAGACCAAACTGCTGTGTTGCCTTTTACATAAAGTTCCTCCTCAGTATTAACATAAAAATCTGTAATATAATTTGGACTTCCAGGCCGACTTATATCATCATTTTCTTTATTACTTTGATTATGATGACAATGTTTGTAAATTTCACGGATTACCCAAAATTCATTTCTATTCTCATCAGATGAAATATTAAAATTTTGCATACGATCTAAAAGCAAATGTTCAGTTGGAATATTAATTTGTTGTTTTGTAAATAAGGGTCCCGGGTGTTCCTCGACCGCCTTGCGACCCCGAGGAATAAATTCCTTTTGAAATAAAATAAAAGCAAAAAAAAAAAAGTATAAACACAAAATTAAAAACGATAACCTCAAAAATTTTAAATCAATATATTTTCTTTTACCAGAGGCTCTGAGGCGGCGATCATAACTTCAGTAGATTCATCCAGATTTGCAACTTTTGCAATGTAATAATTTTAACAATAATTTTATAA
The DNA here is from genome assembly GCA_963422695.1 of Xylophagus ater. Lineage (NCBI taxonomy): Eukaryota > Metazoa > Arthropoda > Insecta > Diptera > Xylophagidae > Xylophagus > Xylophagus ater. Next base: position 10,951,580 of record OY730478.1, read on the forward strand.
AAATCTATGAATTTTCAGTTTAGGGTGCAGAAAAACGCACCAACTTGATCCGGCTTAAAAATCTCGGCTATTTTTTTCTTCTTTGACATTTCTTTTTACAATCATATTCTACAAGCTTTCAATTTTTTGTTTTGTTTTGATTACAATTTTCGTAGCACATGTTGTTATTTAACAGGGCAACTCCACAGGACTTATTTTAAGACTTGAACTTTCGATCTATGAAACATGTACTTTAGTTTAATAAAGGAATACAAAATAGATGTATAGAACTTTAAAATGAAATAAAACACGTATATTCGTGGTAATGGCCATGATATTGGCTTTATTGAAAAGATAATTGTATGCCATTAGTGTTTAAATATGAGTTCGGGCGTGACTGACTCGAATAAAGACTATCTGGAAGTTCAATTTTGTATCACTTTTTGGAGCAGCCGTATATCGGCAATAACGCAGCGAATGACCAAATCGTCAATCCTCTCTGGTTTATCGGCGTAGACTAGCGACTTCACATAACCCCACAGAAAATAACCCAAAGGTGTTAGAACACACGATCTTGGAGGCCAATTCACAGGTCCAATATGTGAAATCATAGCAATTAAAATAGTAGGCATGAATGACAATTTCATCCACTGTTGATGGGATTGGGAACAATTTTATATTTTACAAAATAAAAAGGTTTACACAAAAGTTTTTTTTATTTTTTCAACACTTAATTGTTTGTTTTCATTCAATTTAATTGTACATATTGTATAAATATATGTCTTTGATTACATGAAAAAATATGTATAATTAAACTTATTACAATAATATTGCTTAAAACCAAAATATATAAACTTATTCATAATGTCTTGAATTTGACTAGAAAAAATAATAATAAAAAGATTTTTATTTCTTTTCTTTTTTTCATATTAAGAGAGAAATGTTTTGAAAACAAAAAATATGATAAAAATACTTAATTTAAGATTCTGTTTTTACATTAATTAAGTCTTTTTGATATTACGGATATTATTCGATTTGTTTTTCTTTGAAGACTATTCTATTGAAATCATGAGTTGTCATATTGTATTGCTATGTGGCACAGATTTTCTGTCTGTAAACAAGATATCTCGTTATTAGTGTTTGTAAATGACTCTGTATGATATAAAATACATGTATTTACAGTATTTTTTACAATGACTTTACAGCGTTGCAATGGCGCAAAAGTTCAAATCAAAAAGCACGAACAAAAACTCAATGGAATAATAGTTACAATTGGAATAGTAGCTACAATTATTTAAAACTAAAAAAAAAATATTATACAAATAAATATAATATAGGAATTTTCGTATCGTTGTAAAACGTAGTGTATCATTGTATAATTGTATGCTTTCGTATTCTTCTATACAAAAAAAAGAAAACCGAATAATACAACAGATACTACAGTACACCATGATGATTTACATCGGTAAGGGGATACGCCTTAGATTAGATTAGACGTTAAGTAGTTGAGTATTTGCAGCTAAGAGAATTATTTCCAAATTAAAAAAATATTTAAATCCGACGAGCAAGTTGACCGCCTTTTTTGGAACGATTTGAAGAGTTATCCTATATTATGCCGTTTGTCCAATTCAAGATTATAGATATTAAATCGAAAAGAACAGAGTCTGTTCACTGCTGTGACTAAACGAACAATTTGCGACTTTTTTTTTATCACAAACTCTGACAAAATGTAGAGAAAGTTTTCTATTTTTTTTTTTAGCTTCGAAAACGAAAATCTATTCTGTTCTGATAGTAAAATGTGACCAAAAATGATACACTTTTTACTAACCGAAAAGTACTATTCTTTTTAAAGAACAATAACAATTTGTTCTTTAAAAATCACAGTTTGAGTCATCTCTACTACAAACCAAAATTGAATAACGTAATTAAATTTCTTTTCTTATTTTAAAAATTTTGTTTTAAATAAATTTTCAAAAGCTGGCGAAAATAATGTATGCATTAATGTATGTTTGATATTTGTACGTAAATAATTACCTTTATATGATTTACCTGAGGCGACTAATTTTCTAAATACATTATTTTCATTTGTTTTTAAGCCAACAACATAAAAGCATTTTTTTTTTTTTTACAAAATTTGTTTTTAAAAAAATCATCACATTCATTTGGAATTTGATCTGGTTGGGGTGGGTTTCAATTGACGAATTTCTGGAAATAATTCAAGCATAATAATTTCCAGTAATTCCTAAATAAATGAAGAACAAATTATTAATATTGTATTTAAATGTAGTTTTGTTTGATTTACATAAAAAACTTGCTTGTTATAAATTGGATTTTGAACCATATCAAAAACTTTTAATGCACCATGTTTTGCAGTTTGAGCACCAACAAGACTACATAAAACTTCTGGAATATTGTCAACAAGTAGAGCTTTAGCAGCGTTTGTTGTCATTTCTTTCATATCATCTGATCGCAATGGATAAGATGATGCCAATACTCCACCTGGCCAAAATGATTTTAATGCAGTCGAAGCATAGAAATGTAACATAGATTCTTCAAATAAATAATTTATAGATTCTCTGATTTGTCTTTAAAAAGAAATAGAAATTATATAAATATATATATATTTTTTTTTTCGTATCAAAACAAACCTATTTATAGTTCTTCCGTATGTTATTTGCACAAATGATATCAAACTTTTTCGTAACCATTTAAATACTCCGCCCATATCAAATATTTCACCCATTAAAGCGTATAAAGGTTCAGCTATTGAATCTTTACTATCCAAATCGAGATTTATTTTCGTTTCGGTATCACCCTCTAAATACATTGATATATCATCGTCTTCACGATGGCCAGTGAGACCCCAGAATGGATCAGTTTTAGTTGTTTCTGATTTTCCAGAATCACTTTTAAATAATGTTGCTAATGAAAATTTAGATTTTTTCGGTGATGGCGTAGCTTGCTTTAAATGTTCTGAACTTGGACTTAAAAATGTATATATTGCCTCGCTCTGATTTAAATGATCATCAGCTAATACAAACTGAAATGGAGAAAAATTACTTTGAAAATTCTTTTTATCCAATAAATAATTGTAATTTACATTTAAATATTTTTGAGTTTGTCCTTTAGCTTTTTCTAAAGAACTTTTATCGTTCTTTAAAAAGAACAATTTAAAAGTTGTTGGTAAATCGAAAGATTTTAATTCCGCACAAAGTGGTCTCAATTTTCGATGTAATTCCTAAAAAAAAAAAAAAAATTCGATTAATAATAAAATTACATTCAATTAAAATAATATGTACATGAAATTGTGTTAAAGATCTCAAAACTACCCAACCACTCGAGATACTATCATTTTCAACTGTTTTTCCATTCACCATAGAATGTGAACTAATATTTTCATCGACATGAACTAGAATCATGAATTGTGGTGGTTCTTTATCATCGGGTACTTCAACACTTTGTATATTCGCTTTCCATTTTCCTAAATGATCACTCCATGTTTCAGTACGTAATAGATGTGCTTCAATTTGTCGTTTTTCACATCGTAACCAATCAACTTCTTTCTCTAAAATCGATAAAATTTTTGATTCTGGTTTAACAGAAGACTTTAATGCTTCAAGCGCTTGACTTTTATTATCCAATCGTTCTTGGAGTTGTTCTAACTTATTTCTAGCATAAACTGAATGATTACTAAAATCCATTGTTGTATCACCATCTAAACTAACAGTTTCATCTTGACTTTCTGTTAGTGCTGTTAATGATATATCCTTAATATCGTCGGAAGTTAAAGATTCTTTAAGTGAACGATATTGTTCACTTAATAGAAACGGTGGGTAATATTTCTCTTCTAAAGTTTTTAATACAGATTTTTGAATATCATAAAATACTTCTGGCCCATTATCACCGAATAAGAATGTTTCAATTTTTTTACGCTCAGATTTGTCTACACTAATTTCAGGTAATGGAACACGAATATATGTATAAAATATTTCCGCTCCACATTGATGCCATGCAGATTTTGGGGAATGTTTAAGCTCTTCAACCGATGAAAAGAAACCGACTAGCGAACTAGCTTTAAGTGGTTCCAGAAATATTGTTAAATAACGACGTCCAACAACAGTTGATAAAATATCAAGCATTGATAAATTCTATAAAGATAATATTGTATTTTAAAGAAGAACTATTTTCAAACAAATACAATATTACTAAATCATTAGTAAAGTGTCCATCCCATCCTAATTTTGTTAAATTCTTTTCGCATTGAGTTTTTGCAAATGATAATTGTTGAATATAACGTTTTAAGCGTACAGCAGCTGAAAGTTCTGATCGAGATAAACAACTGTCTTCTGTATCTGGATCCAGTCCTATGAAATGAATATGAATATTTTTCAAAGTTTTTTATTTTCTGTAAAATTATTTTTACCTTTTGCTCTTTGAAGATTCTGCATTGTAGTTGCTTGCATTAAATCATTGACGATACTGGTTCGTATTAATGATAGTTCCTCTAGACTTATTGAATTATGTATGATTTTTAAAATATCTTCAAAATTTGCAGCGTAATCATAACTTCTTTTATTGATAGCAGCGGCTGCCAAACGTGTCTCAATATTTTGTACAATTTTTAGATTTATATAATCCGGTGATGTTAACATTTTAATCATTGGAAAAAATACTACAAAACAAAAAATATATATAAAATCTTTCGTCATTATTTTAATAATAGTACTTTTGAATGAAAGTATTTCACTTAAAAGAATTTTAAGTGGTGACAACGAATATCCTCTTGGCAGTAAAAATATAATCATGATTTCGCTTAGTTTCCTTAAAAATTCCAATTCTCTTTCTTCCGTTTGTATATATAAATTAGTTGCAAATGCTGGCGATGTAGCTGTTTCCGCACTAAATAAAAAAAATATTGAAATTAATTAATTATAAATACAAAAAAAAAAACTAAAAGATTTACGCTCTTGCTTCGGCAATACGAATTTTTTCCATATGAACTGTTATCCTGTTAACCATATCAACGGCAATCATTTTCGGTGCATCTGTTTTTCGTGCACGTTCTCTTAATTTTTGTATACCATTCCAAATATCTTCCCGTAAAACATCCATTAAATTTTTGGGTTTTGTTACGACGTGACTAAAAACAATGTATAATATTAATTCGAGTTTTTAACGTAGTTTTTATAAGAATTTACCCAAGCCATGGTGAAACAAGATCACGTAAACCGTATTCAATGATTTGTTGTAATTGAAGATCAACAGTTCTACCAAATATTAATGGAAGATTTGAAGGATTCTTAATAGGATTCGGTAGGTCAAATATACTTGCTCTAAAAAAAACAATGTATTCAAAATTGATTATTCTTAATCTATATTTTTGATTCAAATTTATACTTTGTGGCATTGTAAAGAACATTTAACGGTTCGTGACTTATTTGTCGTTGGGTTTTTGATGATAGTAAAAAATGAATATAAATTGTTCCCGCGATTGCTGAAATATTTAAAAGAAAAAAAAAAACATGTTTTAGTGATAAATTAAAAACGACAACAAAACATTTGTTTTTTTTATCAGAAATATGAAATTTTATGTAATGTTTTTTTTTTCTTGATAAAAAAATATAGGTAATAAGTATAATAATCGGTTTAAAAATAAAATAAACATGCAATTCTTTTTTATGAAATTGAATATGTATTGTTTTTTATTATTACAGTAATTAAGTTCATAAACGATAATAAAAATTTTCTATTCAAATATGAACGTGACCAGAAAACTCAATTTCAAAACTTGACTATATTCAGAGTCAAGAAAATCATGAAATATTTTTAATTTATTAACAAGCCTTCCTGGCAGTCAGTGTCTCATAAAAAGGTGTGGACTCAAAAACAAAAAAAAAAAACTCTTCACATTAGAAAACAAGGATAATATCATTTCGAGCAGAAAGTCTTAGAATTGATTTTCTTAACTAGATTTTGAGAATATTTGATTAATATGATGTTGTAAAAAGAAAATATACATAAAATTTCTGCTGACCCTCAAAAGTCTCCTATTACTATTTTCTCACAAAAATTTAAAGGAAAAGAACCACCCACACTTACCAATGGAAATCAATGCCAGAGAATATATTGTGAATAGAAATATATAAAAAAATGCTGGATAGTAATAAATAATAGCGATCAAAGTAGTTAGAATTCCTCCAATCCAGTAAATCAAATCCATTATTTATTTTAAATTAACTAATTTAATTTCTATAATAATTCACACCAAGAAAAAACACGGCTTATCAGAAAAAAAACAAACAAACAAACTTTTGCCCTCCTCTTTTACACACTTTGTTCACATATTGAAATTCACAATAAAAACTGTAAAAAAAAACATATAAATATTATCGTAATAAATAAATAAGTAATTAATTAATTGACTAATTAATTAATAAAATAAATTGTAATAATGAAAAAAAGTCAAGCAACAAGTTTTAACTGTATTAAAAATCAACAAACACTACCGATATGATTTGACAGTAGTACAAACAATGACGTCTATTTCATTTCATGCCATGGAAAAGATGTTATTTCGAGTCTCGTTTGCCATATTATAAATTTATAAGCCGTTAATTGATAACCTAACGTTTTTTCTGATTTTGAATGAAAAACGGTTATACGAATGTTAAAGAAATTAAAATTAGAGGAAAAATTTTCAATGAAAAGAACAAGTAGACAGCTCTTAATTGGAATGAATGGAAGTTGAAACGGTGTTAGAAAGCTGATCAAGGAAAATATTTCTCAGACAAAATTAATCAACTAAGTGGCTGAAGAAATTTGGGTTTTTGGCTAAAAAGAACTATTTCCGGTAACGAACTTCGGGGCAAAATCTAAATAGTTTTATCCCTGTGTAACAGCCCATCTTTGTATCAAATTTATTAATAATATTGAGCGCTCTCGAGTTATCGTCTATACAAAAACTGACCACAAACAAAATTTATAGACATTTTGGGAAAATAGTCAATTCTGATTCTAGGGACCACAAAACATGTATTTCCATTGAAAACCGAGATTTTGTATGATTACAATACCTACTCATAACTTATTAAGGTTTTAAAAATTTAAAATAAAAAAGTAAGTCCCCAACAGAAATGAATGGTACACATTTTTTTTTTATTTTACATCTTAAAATTTAATTTCTTTTATTAAAAATTTTATTACAAGAATTTATAAAAAAGAAAGAAAGGAATCTTAAAGATCTGAATTTACACCACTATCTAAGAAATCGGTTACAGCGTTCATTGAATGTCTTGGGAGCAACCGTCCAAGACCTTCAAAACGAAGATATCTGTTCGGTATTGCATATTCTTGGATACCGCGTCTTTGTGCCGAAATAATTTCAGTCGCTGCCTCTTCAACTTTAACTAATTTCATTAAATTTTCAAATCTCATATGTGGCTTTTTACATAATCCTGTATCAACCATGTATGGATAAATGGTTGTGAATTTAATCTGTAAATAATAGAAAGTGTATTAATTAATATTTTCTTATATCTTATAATTCAATTTTGATAGTACATACTTCTAAGTTTCTTTCGTCCTTTCGTAATTCTTCAGCTAATGATTGCATATAACCACGAACAGCAAACTTTGTACCGCAATATGGGACTAAATTCTTGATGCCAAATAGACCAGCACAGGATGACAACGAAACAATATGACCGTGATTTGCTTCAATCATATCCGGTAGGAAAGCTTGTAATAACTATCAAGAAAATTCAAAAGACAAATATTTAATTTTCATTTTTAATATCTAGAATTAAATAAATTACCCAAAAATGTGCAAGAACATTAATATCGAAAAGTGTACGGATTTCTTTTTCACTATGTTTTAAAAATGGATGGCATGGCATTATTCCAGCATTATTAACTAAAATCGAAACTCTACCGACATCTTCTTTAACTTTTTCGGCAATTTCAAGAATGCTTTCTCGTTTTGTTACATCACAGCTGAATTTTGAAAACAAAAATTTTTTAAATTTGTAGAGTATGTGAAATTGGAAATGATATATTCTCAAATTTTGAAATAATTTCTAATTTCTATGATTCGAAATGTAAACTTACACATAAGAATAGCCGAAACCACCTTGCGATTTGATTGCATCAACAGTTTCCTTATTTCCTTTTTCATTAATATCCCAACAAACTACTTTTGCTCCTTTTTGAGCATATTGAAGTGCCAATTCTTTACCAATTCCATGAGCTGCACCAGTTATCTGTAAATATTTTTATTTAATACAAAACTTTTAAAAAGTTTATCAAAATTTATTTTCATACCAGAACAATTTCATTTCGTACGCTGACTTTTTGCGCAGGAAATAGAACCAAATAAATTGATTCGAAAACATAATACCAAACTTTAACGTGAACAATTAAAATATCTATAATTAAAGTTACTAAACTAAAAATTTTATTGCTCACGTTATTTTCATCGTGTCGATTGGCATTTTCCCTGCTAAAAAAGAAAATAAAAAAATAAATAAATTAAAAACTATATATTAATATAATTAATCTCGAAATGTAAAATATAACATAATTCTTTACAATGAAAATTAGATAAATTAATTATTTTTCGTTGAATTCTTATATTTATTTGCATTTGTTTTTTTTTTATTAAAGGAGTGAAGAAGTTAAACTCCATTTTATGATTTCCTACAATCCGTTAAAGAAGAAACTTTGGACAATGGATAGAAAATAAAGTATTTAAACATTGACATTGTCAGCACGTAATACTAGAAGCACACATAGGGTATTCATACCATAGTTTAAGGATACCATGTGGTATACCATATGTGTGTCGTCGAATACTAGCTGAATACCATTTCAACTACGTAGCATAAATCTGGTATTTAAATTCGAAAAAGTACGTGGTATCCTCTTTTTTACTTAATTTTTTCGGCCACCGTAATCTATTCTTTAGTGATTGTCGCGCCTTTTTATTGAAGCGGAAAATAGCGAATGGAATTTTGTAGGAAAGCTGAGCAATTGACAATATGTTTTACACTTTTTTTTTGAAAATTTTATTTTAAAAAAATGGAAAAAGTAAAGAAAAAACGCAAAATTTTATCTGTAGATGAAACCTCATTTATAGATATTTGGAGGAATCATATAGAGGATTTAAGAGGAGCGAAAAGAAATTCCCATATTCTCGCTGAAATGGCAGAATTTTAAATGTCAGACAGATACTATGTTTGATGTGTGCCAACCCCTTTTAATACCATGGTACAAGGCTATACTGTAGTATCGATACTAAGGTTTGAATACCCTATGTGTGCCTCTAGTATAAGTTGTTTAACACTTCATGTTTTTAGTTATCACAGATATAGTAAGTAGCACGTACATAAGTTGTTTCAGTCATATAGTATTAAAAGCCAAACTAATGTAAGAGACACACATGTAGTATTCATATTATGGTATTGATACTATAGTATAGTTGATACCATTTCAATATCATATTTATACTTCATTCTTGAAATAGTATAATAGTATATAATAGTATAATATTGTAGTATAGTATACTGCATGGTATTCTTAAATCATGGTATCTATACCATATGTGTGTCTCTGGTATAAGGTTGAAACGACTTACGGTTTGATCAGATTAAAAGTATCAAACAACTTATGCGCTAATACCACTCGTCTCTCATTTGATAAAGTTTAAACATAAGTGCATTTTATATATCTAAAAGAACAAACATCTTTTGTAGAAAAATGTGTTTATAATTTTTAACCTGTCTAAAAATATTTGATGTTTTCATTAAATCAGTTTTTATTGAATTGTAATAGTTTTAAATATTGTTTCTAACCTTAATGTACAAAAAATGTTATCAAACGCATATTTTCGTAAAAAATTGCTGAAGAAAACTTCAGTGTCTTTTATTTTCTTAAAATTGTCTAAATTTTCTTCTTAAACAGGCTATACACTCGAGTATATCGAACTTATCCGGTCTATTTTATAATTATTAAATATTTAGAATAGATTAGATTAAAATTAAAACAAATATTGATAAAGTTCATTTAAAATGCCCAATTTGATTAAAAACAAAAGAAGAAAACAATATTTCAAAGATCATTTTCTGACTGAAAAAAGTTTCAAAAATAATAATAAATATCTTAACCTTTGATTTGAGATTATAAAAAGATGAATATTTATTTATTTTTACCAATGATAACAATTTGGGTCTTATCTTGACTAAGAAACCAAATTTTATATTTTAGTTTTCTATTTTGTGTAATTAAAAGAAATGGTGTAGACGTATTACATTACTTGATTGGTTTTTAACATGAACTCTCTAAAGACAATTTTACAAAAATGAAAAATCAGATGGTATTTATAGAACTTTTGCAATTTCTTTTAGTAATCATTTTAATTAATAAAAAAAAAGAAAGAAAAAAAACTCAATTACTTTAATCTTATCGCATTTAAAAAAAAATATTGATAAAAAAAAATCATGGTTTTTTGATAAAAAGTTTTAAAAGAAATTTTTTATTGATTCGCACTTATTTTTATACCCGTATATACTATAATCAGGTTATATAAGCTTTTTGTAACTAGGAGAAAAAGACACTAAAAAGTTACCTTGCTTTTTTTCGGATGCCGCCCGTTTGCACGTAAACTTAAAACACGTTGCTTTGCTTGAGTTTATTAAAATTTCGAATATATATTGCTCATTCCTTAACTCGATTTTAAAATGAATTTCAGCAAAATCGGTAAGGTATGAACGAAGTTATGGTATAAAAAAGAAGCCGGTATAAGTACAATTGTATTCTAAACTCGACAATATGAAAACTAGCGTTTTTTTTCCACAACTCCTGAATATACTTAGGTACCTAAGATTTTATATATTGTATATTAACTAGAGAAACCATAAGCAGGAGTTGAATCCCATGCTTCGTTTTGGGCTAAATTGTATTGAAAAAATATAAGAATAACAATTCTTTTCGATTCAATTTGATCTCAATCGAATTGCATGACATTTTTTTAAATTGATTATTTTGTTACTAAGAAATAGATTTATTTACCTTGGTTTTATTAGAGAACAACTTTGGCAAGAGCTTGCTATCGATAGCGATAGCCCAACAGAGGAGAATATAAAAACAGGGGTTAAATATATAGAAAACAACAAGGTAGAATTTAAATGCTAACTGACTTAAAACCAAGTTATATTGTTATATCTCATTGTCGAGTTATTACCTTCGAAATCTGGAAAACTTGGTCTTGAATTGTGTGGAGTAAGCCAGAGTTGAAGATAAAGTAGTGCCCATTTCTTCTACATGGTTTTGTATGAAAATAGGGGAAATCAAATCTTCTTAATATATCGATATGCTCCTAAATAAATACTACAAGCCCTAAAATAATATATTTTACTAACTTATTAACTTATTCGATATTTCGTCAATTTTGTATGGAATTTATGAATTTTTCTGTTTTTTTTTCCATTTCAATACTTTGTGTTTAAAGTTTGACTTTGACTTATACCAAAAATATAAAATCTAGATTAGATTAGATTACATTGGATTAGATTATATATTTTATGCTTATACGTTGGTTGTATTAAAGGAGTTTAGTTAAAATTTCATTAAAATCTATATAGATTTAAATTCTAAGAAGGCGTAACAAAATTATACAAAGAACTAAATTATTATTAATTATTATAGTTTCGGTTGTTTCCTTTCTCACGATCAGAGTTAATTAATTGGACTATGTATATAAATATTTGTGAATTACGAGTCTCATTTTTACCACAGGGTTTCAATAACTTCGGTTATACGTCGACTTTTAGTTCTTATATATATTTTTTTCTTAATTTTAGAATTGTCTTAACACTAAACTTTAAAAAAAAAAACAAGTAATATTTTTATTGATTTGAAAATGAATTTCAATCAATTTTCTATATTTTCTAAGACTTTTTATTATTAAAGAAAAATTTTAAATTTCCCCAAAAAAATGAAAACAGAATATTTATTTATATATTTTTTTTAAAAATTTTTAAAATTTATTTCAAAATTTCACTTACACTCGATTATTTTCAGCCATTTTTGTAGACTGAATAAACAATTAATAAATTTTATAGAATTTACTTAATTAATATAGAACTTCACTTTCGATAACAGAAAAAACAAATATAAAACAAGTTCACGTCTTTAATTAAATTGCGACTAAAAATTAAGAAAGATATTGTCTATGGAGCAAAAAAACGTGCTTTTAATTTTTATAGAACTAATGACTTAGAATGTGAATAATAAAAATAAAAAATAAAAAAATATTAATTAAAATTGTTCACAAAACTCAACCGTTCGTATTGAGCTGAAATTATATACTAAGCCTTTAGAAATAAATGTAATTCAAATATGTTTCAAAAGATTACATTTATATTTATTAGTTAATGTGTTTGTTCATACCACCAAGTTCCGCGGTCAATAAAAGAATTTTTAATAGTCAAAGGTATTTTATCGGAATCGTTTGTATCGCGAGAAAGTTATTAAATTATTATTTCAGAATAAAAAATATTATAAAAATAAATTCGTGTTTAACTCACAATTAGTAAGAAAGTGCAAAAGTTCAATTAATAATAACGATAATTTTTTAGAAAGAACAGATAACGCTTTTATATAGGACTGAATTATACGTATTTTATGGAATTTAATTTTGTGTGACATGATCCTTTGTATAAAGTTCAACAATTTCATGTCTATAATTTCCTACAGAATACGTATCAAGTTTGTAAAGTGAAAGTTGTCTATTCTGGAGCAATTCTTTGATGTTATCTTTTAATTTTACAACTTATTTAAAAAAGGATAACATTTTTGTTTTTTGAATTAAGGTCATTTCTAGCTGAAATAAGTTCAAGAAAAAAAAAATTCATGGAAGCTATTATTGATAATATTGCTAAATCATTGCACATAAATAGCTATTAAATTAAAATAGTGTTTTTAATGTTTAAAAATATGGCAACTGATAATGGGTCGATTTTTTGATGTCCTATGGTGGAAATGGGACTGAGAAACAATCAAAACTAATAATATTTTAAGGTTTTTTATGCATAACTTTGATTCCTGTTTTTCAAATTTGCTCTAATTGAAAGGTAGTCTGGCCACTGGTAGCATAAATCAATTCTGTCAACTCAAAAACGCGTTAATCAGTTTTGATGAAATTTACAATGTGAGTTGGTTATTCCTGAACTTTATTTGGTATTCCATTTCAGGAATACCGACCGAAGGGGAGCGAAATTATTAACCAAAAACCAGGGTGACCAGAAAGTTTTACTGCTTCTTTTTGAATTTAATTAGAAAATTTGTACAGAGATTTTATTTAAATTATTTACATATATTGATAACATAAATAAACGATACTATGTTAAATTTCAGTATTATCGATAGAAGGATAGTGAAGGAAGAAATTGTCGTAGGAAACAACATGTTCATAAAGTGTTTTTGATGTATTTTAAAAACTAATGTACCGATTTGAATAAAATTTGCAGAATATATTTTTGTTATCAATTTCAAAATATAAAACAAATTTATGCATAAAACACCTTCAAATGTTATTAGTTTTCGCTGTTTTTTTGATACCCTATGGTAGAAGTGGGACTACAAGCCATTTCTACCATAGGACAGTAAAAAATCAACTACATATATGCCGATTTTAAGCTACTAAATGTTTTTTTTTCCAATATAGAAAAGAATTTGTTAGGAAATTTCTCTGTGTTTTAAAAAATCGATCAAATTATATTGAATATATAAAAAATGTACAATCTTGAAAATCATTACAGTATGAATAAATTATATTAAAACCGCCCAAGAAGAGCGGCATTATTTATTTTTTCTATTTTTCAAAATATCGATTACAATAAGTTTTTCTTTTTAAATTTTCCATTTAAAATTCATGAAATTCTGTACGATGTAGATTTTCTTTTGTAATTAAAAATAAAAATTAATTTTGTAATAAAAAATTAAAGACTTTTTTTTAAATATAAAGAAAATAATTAAAAATAAATCATTCGTAAGAATTATTGTAATATTTTTGTAATGAAATAAAAGTGCTTTTAAAAATTTTATAATTAATTAAAATAAAAAATTCATTACTTTTTTCTTATTAAATATTACCTTGCTAAAAATTACTTTGTTTAATTAAATTTTAGTTTTAATTTTAGTTCTGAATTTGAGAACACAATAAAAAATGTTTTATTTTATGTTTATTGTTGTTGTTTTTTTTATTTACCGCCTAAATTAATAAGAAACAATTATACTCACCTAGATATTAAATCTAGTTTGAAGTATGTACAAAAAAACAATTAATTTAAAGAATTAAAATAAATAAATAAAAGTTTGTGAGGGACAATAATATTGTAAACAAATATCATGGAAAATTAACAACGTTCTTTTGTTTTTTCAAATAAATTCTTTAATTTTAAAGGACAGTTAAAGAACATTTAATTATCACGAATTTTTAGGTTTTATATTTCGAGTTTAACCTGTGTACCCCTAATAAAGTCCACGTTAATTTAATCGGTATGATTTGTAAAGGTTAAACTTCGCTTTTTTGTTTAATTAATTGTATATACAGCATCTGAAATGGAATCATGTAACTCATTCGAATAGTAATGATTTTTCAATACGATTTACTCTCAATCAAATTACAGGATTTCACTCCTGTTTTCATAAAAATATCATTAAACAAGGACGGGAATTATTTCTATATTTAGTTTGCAGGCATTCGAATATTTATATTTTCAATTTTATTTAAAAGTTAAAATTTCGTTTAAAAATACCGAATAATATCTTGTTCTAAACAGAAAATTCTAAATTTTCTGTTCGGAAGCTACCCAAAATTAGAATTATATTCAATTGATTTTTCGGCAAAATCATATACGTAGTTTTATTCAAATCCGTTCTTAAATAACATTGTAATCTCATTTGAAACCTAAAAAACTTGAACTTTTGCTTGAAAACTACCCGAAATTTTAAGCCAAATGAATTCAAGCTTCTTATAGGACCTTTCTCTTGTATGATAAAAATTTCTCCTACCAATTTTCATTCAAATTGCTTCAAAAATACACACAGATAAACGTAGGGACAGATATTTCAGAAGATTGCCTGAAAACGACTTAGAACCTTGAGATCTTCTGCATGATTAACTAATATAGTTTAGGTTTACAGTATACAGAACAGTACAGTACAGAAACTGGCAATAACAAAATAGTTAAAATAACTATAAATTTAATTAGAAAAATATTTTTAGGAAGTAATTACAGTCGATACTATATATTTCTATGCTGTAAGTTTTATAACTTTAAAAACAAATTATAAATTTAATTACACAGCAAAATTGCTGCCTCCAACCTTGACACTCGTTAGATCTACGATTTCTTGGTCATAAATGATTGTAAATTTATATTCTTAATATTAGATCAGAAAAAAAAACACCATACATGTTCTTGAACAAGTACAAGGTTTTTTTTTAACCTTTAAAAAGCTTTTCAGAATTCTTATTTTGCAAAAACTTTCCGGTAAAAATATGATTAAAAAATATGCATATAAATTTTTGGGAACGTAACAGACATGTATTTTGGATTTGTTAATTTCAATAGAACAAGATATAGGGCCAGATATATTGTAGAACATGATAGTAGATTTAGAGATCTGATTTTTGTCATTAAAGGTGGATATTTAAAATTTGTTGAGATTGATTTTCAAAAATGTATGAACAAAATTGTAAAAAGTTTTACGATATTCTTTAATAAAAATCATTTTTCAATATATTTGTTACCACCTTAAATTCGGCACTGGATTTAATAAGATCTAACTTGATCGTAGTAAGTACGCACTTAACATATATCTAATGACGCAAAATAAATGTAACAAAAAATATATTACCAAGCAACAGTGTAAAAAAAAGTCGGTGTAACTTAATGTCAAAAAAGCCGGTGTCGAAAAAAGTAAGTTGTTTGCGAGTGAACGGTCGTAGTCGTAGTCGTAGTCAATTAGTGTCATTTCGAAATGTCAATTGGAGAAAATGCGCATTTATAGGTTAATTTATGTATTGTAATTATTAAAATTACTTTCATGAAATCTGTTTATGTTTAATATTTAATTAAGTAACAAATTTTTACATAAAAAACATATTTTATGATTTCACTTTTTTTTATAAATTTAATATTTTCAACGAATTGAATATAAATTTATTACTAAAACTATAATTTTTCTATAAATTTGCCAAATAATTAAAAAAAAATAGTGAATTCACAAAAATTTGTTTTGAATTCAAAATCAAACTGACGAAATAGAAATGACAATTAACAACTACACCCTATGACATTGGTTGAAAAAAGTTACTTTTTTTTACACCGGTGTGATCGAGTGAACGACAGAGTGTCGGTGTCATGACGTCATCGTAGTCGAAAAATGTTGACCAGTGAACGCAAAAGTGTAACTTTTAGTCGCTTTTAGTTACTTTTAGTTGCTGAGTGAACGCAGCCCTTGAGTACGCATCTGTTAGGAAAAAATATTTAAAATTTGAAAGACGTAATATAAAATTAATTATTTTCATTTAATTAAAGATTTGCTGTAGCCCCGAAAGAAATGACCTTTAATTAACAACTTTTGCAAATTAAATTTGAATACCTTGGATTTTGCGTTTATTTCCGATTCTTTTTTTTAATAAGTATTTTTGATAGATTTGAATTCTGTTGAGGAGAAACAAAATAAATGATTTTAATTATTATTATTACATCAACTCTTCCTTTCATTATATAAATAATAAGCCTGCATTGAAGAATCCGAATTTCAATAAAATTCGTTAAAATATTTTTGAGATATTGTTGTGAGTGAATGGACAGCGATAAAATCGGTATTATTTTGGATTATTTCCAAACTTGAAACTATCGCCTATTGTTTTCCCAAACTTCAAGATAATATTCCCTTGATAAGCTATTCAAAGAAAAAAAAAAGCTGTCAAAGCCTAACGATAGCGATTCTTAACTGTGTCATACCTGCGTCTGTACTCTGCAAAACAAATATAGTACGAGTATAAGAACAGATATCAGCAATGTTGAACCCCTTGTAATGAATTGTGGAATTGTGTAAACTGCGTATTCCATTAGCGTTGTAATTCGTGGTGTATTGTTCTATGATTCGATTATTTTTTTTATAGAAAAATACCGAATCATACAACGATGAAACATGACACCAGATTTTACTACGTTAAGGGAATACCCATAAGAATTTTATTTCCATTCATACAGAATATTTCAACAAAATGTTATTTGAATAAATTTATATACTAAAAAAAATATTCTTATATTTTAGTTTTAATCAAAATAAGCTTAATTACAATGATCGAAAGTTTGATAAAAATTACAATACTTTAGTATTGGGAGATTTATTCTATTTGTCGCGGTCTATCAAAAAAAAAAGATGTAATTAGTAATTCGTACATTCGAAAACTGGAATTAAACCCAGAACAAAACAATAGTATCATTGTTTACATAAATTATATAAAATATTATTTCAATATTTATATGATCATTTTTTGATTACGAGGTCCGACAATATTTTCAAACTCATTTCCGTTGAATTCTTTTATTTTATTTTAGAAATCAGTGACACTTTTCATTTAATTCAATAAAATTTGAATAAAATTTTGTTTAAACAAGTAATTTTGAGTTTTGGAATTGAATTTTGGTATATTCATAAAGATATTATTTTTTTAGATGGTATTTTTCCTAATTAGGAGAAATTTAATATAATTTGATCCAGTTTTAATTAGCCACAAATGAAATAATGTATTTGAAACTTTCGATCCTTATAAGTTGAAAGCTAATCCAATATGATTATCGAGGATGTTCGTCCGTCCCTCGGAAATGGCACAGAAAATTGATTTTGTTACAATTTGAAGATTTAGGGTAAATGAAAAATAAGTAATTATGAAGTGAAGAACCGAGACCAGTTTTTAGAAATAAACATAAACCTGTCTCTTTCAATATTTGTATTAGCTATTAAACCAAACGACTATAACTTAGACCCGGACTGGTAGCAAATATCGGACCGGCACTTCAAGGAATGGACCAACCCTGTGCTATGTCATGTATAAGTAATTAATAATGAGACTATAGTAATGTATGTCCATGTTGACAATATATATCTTGATTCTTGTGCAATTAAAATTTTCGAGCTACTCACCGATTCAATTAAACTTGAAACACGTTCAATTACAAAATTTTATTTTATTTTTTTACATAAATTTGTATCTTAAACAGGTTCATCAAGTACGTACAAAAAAATATGAAATTACTCTAAGATTGATATGGTCAAGTTCAAAGCATTTATTGTTACAATATAATATATAATTAATAAAATGTTATTAGGTAAATGATTAAAATATTATATAATATAATTTTCATCTGTTTAAAGACTTATTCAAAATACCGTAGACAATGTAATGTCAAGAAAATTTCTCAATTGTTTTCTATATAATAATTATATTA
Organism: Xylophagus ater; assembly: GCA_963422695.1. Classification (NCBI taxonomy): domain Eukaryota; kingdom Metazoa; phylum Arthropoda; class Insecta; order Diptera; family Xylophagidae; genus Xylophagus; species Xylophagus ater. The sequence continues at coordinate 10,970,086 of OY730478.1, forward strand.
ACTTGATATTAACTTAAGCTTTATAGTTTATCTCATACAGTTTATTTACGAAGGGCGTTTACATTACATTGAAAAAAAAAAAGTGATATTATTCTTAGAAGAAAGAATATTGGTTTTCTGGTAAATTATATTATCAAGAAATAATATGATTGATTGATTTTACAAAATTAAAATAACCAATTTAGTTTGAGTTTGAAATAAATTAAACCATTTAGGAATAGGAAACCAATTGAAAAAGTTGGGGGTTTCTTATAAACAGCTTAAAACTATACACAAGATTTCTGTACTTATTTATTATCGATTTATATTAGATAACAAAACTGAAGGTAAAATATTATCAAAACATATACTAACTGAAAATTGGTCTATAGCCGATTTTTTGATGCCATATGGCAGAAATGGGACAGAAAAGCTGTCAAAACTAACAATATTTCAAGATTTTTTCGTCATAACTTTGTTTCCTTTTTTCAAAATTTCCTGTAATTTGCAGGTAACCTAAATCTAATCTGCAAACTTTATTAAAATCGATTTATTGGTTTTTAAAGTACATTAAAAAAAACCTTATGAACAGGCTTATTTTCTCCCAGGATTATTCTCCACTATCCTTGGATCGATTTTATTAAAATTTAACAGGGTATTGTCTATTCATGTAGTTAACTATTATAATTAATTTAAAGAAAATTGCTTCACAAATTTTCGAATTAAATCCGAAAAACCATATAAAAAACAGCAAAACTTTCTGGTCACCTTGGTATTTGCTTATTAAGTTCGCTTCCCCTAGGTCGATTTTGCGGAAATGCAATACCAAATCCATTTAAGGAATAACCAACTTACATTCTAAATTTCAAGAAAATCGGATAACGCGTTTTTGGGTTATCTTGTATACGGACGGACGGACATGCATAAATCGATATAACTTTTGATTCTCTACACAACCATACCCTTGAACCTTTCTACGACGATTATTTCAATGTGTTACAAATGGAGTGACAAAACTAATATATCCTTTAGTAGTACCTACCATAAGGCATACAAATTTTTGTCATCAAAGCCAAGGAAAGTAGAAGAAAAGAATGAATACAAATTTAGTAGCACCACAATATTGGAATATACCCAAAATTAGGAGCAAAATATATTGGTATCAAGAATTGTTAAAAAATAGATTAAGACTATGAATTTTCGATTTGTTGAAAGTGGGAAGCTTTTGAATGAATTTAATTAAGAAATTTAATTTAAATACTTTCATAAATGTTAATTTCGCATCTTCAATTTCATAATACTGAATAACTTATATTTTAAAGTACTTTAAACTAAGACACAACTTATAACACTTAGTTCTATTTATTATATTTTCAAAACATTGAAATTTAAATAATGTGGTCATATTTACATCATAAAAAAGGTCAAAGTTGTTAGATCAAAACTTTGAATGTTCAAAAATAAACTGCGTAAAAATAAAATTTTTAGAAAAATAAATAATAATATGTTTTCTTTTTTAATAATAATAAAAATTTTCTACAACTTTTTGTTTACATAATTATTTATGTTTTTTTTAAAAAATTCAAACTTCTAAAGTCGATAAAAATGAAACTGTTGCATTTTCCGTTGGTAAACATTGTCCGAAAGCTTCTATCAACAATGGTTCATCAGTAACAGTTTGACTGAAATCTTGAAATGAAACCTTCAACAAGAAAAAAACCAACATTAAAATTAAATCTTCATTAATTAAAATTTAATTAAAAAAATTTACTTTTCCATCTTTATCTAAATCGAATTTTTTCAATATAATTTCAACTAAATCTTTAACACCTTCATCGGGATCTTCATCTTGTGGTTGTTTGATTAAACAATTTCTTAACAATGTAAACATTTCATCTTTTGTTATAAAACCATCAGCATTTAAATCATAAACACGAAAACAAAATGCTGCTCTTTCAGTTTTTGTACCGCGTAAAAAAACCGATAAACCAATCAGCCAACCGTCTAATCGTAATGATGAACCTTCGTGTCCTTTATCCCAACTACAAAATATCCGTTCCATTAAAGTTTCTTCAGTAACAATATCAAAAGTGCTATGAAGTAGTTCACGAAATACAATACGGTCGATACCCTAAAAATGGGGTTGGAAATGCAACATAATTATTATGGATTTTGGGAAATTCTATGAAGATTAATGAATTGATAAAAATATGTAATTTACATAAAAGAAAAAAGAATGTTCAGATTGCGTGACTTACAATAATTTATTTTAATTATTTTATGCCGTTTATGTAAAGTTTTTTTTTTTGATTATAATTCAAGAAGAGGAAAAAAAACAAGAGTTCAAATCAAATATAATTATTGAAAAAATTTGTTTTCTTTTGGGGAAGAAATAGTGTTGATCAAATTACTGTTGATATTAATTGTTTCTTTTTTTTTATTCCGTGTATCAAATGTTTTACAGCACTGGATGTATACAAATTTTAACTTTATTGATTCTTGGCAACAGGTTAATGTTTGCTGTTGAATTTTACGTGAAATATTATGGGTATTCACTTCACTTTTTGTTGTGCATATGATGTGGTCTTGTATCGTAATAAAATTGTATCTTCTATATCATGAGCAATGAAAATTTTCATACTTTATCAATTTTACTACGATATAAGAGCACATATAACGAAACGTGAATATATTATGTTTTTTTATTAAAGAAAAGTCATCATGAAAAATACATGTTGTTCATAATTTGATATTGTTTGTTTTTTTAATAAAACGACATTATATTTTAGGTCTGTTTTATTTGCCACTTGCTCTGGGGTAGAGCAAATTTTTACATTGAAAACAAAAACAACAAAAGTGCAAATCCTACACTACTTTCAGACCAGGGGCAGCTCTTACACCGAAATTAGTTCAGTTTTCTACCATAAAAAGTGTATTAGCTAAAAGTTTCTCATTTAATTACAATATGGTTGCTAAGCAGCGCTACAAACATTTGAATTAAAGCTTTTTCCTATTCCTGCTCGTTTTATTTGCTACTTACCCTGCTCCGGTGTAGGGTATGGCAAATAAAACATACCTTTTATGTCATTAGATTTTGTTTTTTAAATGATATCGATTGAACTACACAACCATTGCATTCAATTGATTCTTATTGTGTATTAATATGCCTACACATAATAGATTCCTCTCTTTATTTCAGATTAAAGCACTTTCGAAGTATATTCTTCTTCAATTTTAACTACAATAACAACGCTGTACGTACATCATTCTCCCCATATGGCTTGGACATTTAGATATACTAGTCAATGAAAGTATAAAATGTGTCCCAAAATTCACGCAAGAAGTGTTAGAAAACACAGGTCTATAATTAAAAATTGTAAATTTTTTATTGATATATAAAGTATATAGTATAGGGTTATGTATGCCGGCAACGGCTTTGCTGGCATATACGCACTCTTTAGTTCCACGACCGTTTAGCATGTGGCTAAATTTCGTCGATACAGCGCTTAATGTCCTCCTTCAAGGCGTGGGTGATCGTGGGCTTCATGGCACAAGTCTTAGATTTCAAGAAACCCCAAAGAACGAAGTTCAACGCCGTTCAATCGTATAATCTAGGCGGCCAATTCTGATCAATAAAACAGGAAATTAACGACCAGGAAATGAAACAACAAAAGAGTGCGTATGTGCCAGCAAAGCCGTGGAGGCCATTTACCCGATATGCTATTCTATACATAACCTTATACTGTCTGCTTTATGAATCAATAAAAAATTTAGAATTTTTAATTATAAACCTGTATTTTCTATCAAAATTAATTCTTGTGTGAATGTTGGGACACCATTGGAACTGTATGTATTTTATTGAAAAAGTTTGATTAGAATTAAGTTGTTCGCGACTTATTTCTGAAACTAAAGATTATATAAGTGTTTTGGTGGAATTTTATATACGTAATCACATACTAAAGGGTAATTAATTGTGTTAACTAATTACAATATCTTTGATTATTAAATTATGAACGTATTTATCCATATTTCAAAAGCTTTTTAGAAACTATTAATATTATTTATCATGATTTAAAATCATTGTAATTTATTATAATAATAGACCTGATGAGAAATTAAAAAACTACACGAACATCTTGTTAAGTTAATGACAATCATATATCTAGTTTTCCCATAAAAACTATTTACTATCATTGTTCTCATAAAAAATCAACTAAATACAAACTGTTTTAAGACATTCTTAAGACACTAATATTCTGTGTAAATATTAAGGATGAAAAGTTTTTTTTTATTTTTGTCAAGTTTATAACACGCAAAACTAACAAGAAAACAAATTATTAAATAGAAAAAACAAAATAACATATGATAAATTAAACAATATAATAAAATATGAAAATTTTGTCTACACGAACATTGAAAAAAAAAAACCAGGTAAAAAACGATGGTACTAACTTTTCCCAAAACTTGTACAATATTGAACATATTTTTATTTGTTCCATAAAAAAAAAATACTATTCTTTTCATTTGACTGGGCACAAATCCTCTTAACTGCTATAAAATAGCACGATTTTTGGTAATAAAACTTATAAGAAGTTTTACTATTCAATTTCCAAACAAAACAACACCAAATATTGAATTCACATTAGTACACAGCATAAATTAAAGAAAACGAATGTTTCACAACAATTTTCGGGGAATCCCCATGGTTAACATCCAATTTAATATAATCAAAATAATTGTAATACAAATTCTAGGACCTACCTCAACCATTGCATGTGGTTTTGCAATTACAGAACTCTGTTCAGCCAAAGCTCGAGATGTGAACTGACAATTGGACACCAATTTCTTATAAATCCTACATAACGCTTCCAATTCATCCCTTTTATGGAAAAAAAAAAACAAAACACAAAAATTAATATTATTAATATTAATATTTTTTTTAAATTAACACTTCACTTTGTAAAATGGGTTTTTTTTCTTAAAATTTCCATCATTTTTGGATTTAGTTTGCCACTTGAATCTTCCATTTTCGTACTACGTTTAGTACGTTTCAATGCTTCTGTTGAACTGCTTCTGATACCCTGTTTACTGGTAGTCTGTTGACGTCGTTGTTGGCTGGATGCCCGTCTACCGCTTGTCAAAAACATAGAAACACTTTTCATAATCATGGTGGCCTTTGGATGGGGTAACTGAGAAGGTGATTTTGTGTTACGGCCACCACCACCATTTTTTGTATTCATGCTTTTCTTTTTATTAGGATTTTCTTCCTTTTTGGAATATTTTTTTTTTTATTATTATTTATTGTTAGCGGGTTTCTAGTAAGGAAAACAAAAATACAAAAAAAAACGGGTTAAAATATTGTAGAAGAATTTTCGTTCTTTTTGGTTGATTAAAAATACTTTTGGATTGTAATATTTAATAAATTGGTTGTGATGACACATTTTGATTTAGTTTTATTTGATTTGGGGGATGTATTATTTCCTTTAAATCACTTTTTGATTATTTCGCGCTGATTGAATATTATTCGCGCTATTATCATGAAATATTTTTATACACGTAAATTAATTTATATCAAATATATATAAACCATACAAAATTGTATAAAGAGATAGCAAGAAATGCATCTCCACCAGAACCCCTCCTTCGAATTGATTAAGTAACTAATTGTTCTGATATTGCAACGGAACTCTCATTCTTTTGAGCTAATGGGAAGGCGCAAAGTTAAATGGGCTAAAGAATTCCATGCTGTGGAACACAAATAAAAGAAACATAAACATAAATTCACCCACTCCTCATAGTCTACCAAAATTTTGTTGTTCATTTTATGTTTGATCGATTTAATTAATTTTTAAAATTATATAAGCTAATATGCTATTTGCAAATTTCCCATTTACATTTCATGTTTTTTTCATATTCGAAGTTAATAGCACTTGCTGTGCAGTACTGGAAAATGAGGGCATCAAAATCTGTATGAGTATTGTTTAATAAATTGTATTACAATATTTTTAGGGATCGATGGTTCTAATGTGAACGATTAGATTCAGTTCAAAACATATTTCTAAATGAAAATACATCATCAAAATTACAAATCTATTTTAAGCAATTGTATTTACATTATGTAATTTTAATGATAAGAAAAGGAATGCTAGTTTCCATTTTCAATTTTATTTTTAGAGAGTTGAATTTAAAATCAATCGATTATTGGACTATTTATTAAATATATTTAACATAGAAAAAATTCAAAACTTTTTGACTGGTTTGATTTTTATTCAATTGGATTATTTTTTATCAAGTTTTTATTAACGCGCTTTCTTGTTTGTCTGTTTATTTGTTTGTCCAGTACAAATCTTGCAATCGATTTTTAACTAACTTCCCGACTAACTAGATATTTGAAAGTTTTAGAATAGCTCAGAACACGATGACAATGCATTCTTTAGCCATCTTTAAGGAAAATTGAATTCATTTTCAAAAAATTTTGTTTTGTATGAAAAGTTAGTTCGGAAAAAATCCGCAAGGAGGCGGTTCATATGATTCAACAGAAACTTTAAAAACGTGGTATATAAAAAGTTCTTTTTATTTTGTAATTATTTCAAATAATTTTGTTACTTTATAAAATGTTTCAGGCGAATTGGAGTCCTCAGCCTATGAAGCTTACCCCAATTCCTTTATGCTATACATTCAGCTACAAACCGATTTTATTTTATATGAATAATATCCATGTTTTCTACAAGTATTTTGTATAATTTACATAAAAGCTTATGTACTTGTTATATTTTATTTAATACATTTTATATTAAACTATAAAATTATATAGAAATATACATTGTTGAAGTTTTTTTAAATCAGTTGAAGAAACCAATGAAAGTTTTAAAATGTAAATTCTAAATTACAAAAGTTTTTATATTTTATTGCAATTTTTAATGATAATTACTTAGTAAAGTATGACTGTATAACCATTAGTTATTTAAAAAAAAGGGTAAATTTAGTTTGTAACAAAAAGAAACGGTTATAGTTTACATGTTTTATGAATTTTCGAGTTAAATGTATACAAATTTCTGCCAGTATATTATTTTTTTAAAGATTGAAATTATTTGTAAAAGAATCTATTGATTATATTTCCTTCTTCATATAATGGGAATGGAATGGGAATAACGTTTTATGTCAGTTGAAAATTTAAAAGTTCAGATTTTGATGTTTTGTAATATCTATCTGTCTGCCTGACTATTTTTAACAGACTTTTATGGACATGAAAAGTCATAAACGCCCATTGGTTTCTTATATAAAAGTGAATTAAATTTTTTTCCGTCAGAATTAGAGTAAGGAAAGGACATACATCATTAAAAAGGATGGAAAAGGACATAATATGCACTAAATGACGTCGAAAATTTAAAATAGAATGGACAGACTTCCATTCTATTTTAAATTGATTCTATTTGTTTATAGGAAACGAGCGTACATCTAATATAACGGATTTCCAATGTACATTTTAAAAATAACATAAAAATTTCGTTTAAAATTAATTATTGAATAATACTTAAATAAAATTCTAATATTTTAAACATTAGCAGTTTTATATGAGACTGAATAAATCGATATGAAGTGGTAAGTAAAAAAGATGTATGGAATTTAGTTCTATCAATAAGTATTACATTTTAAACCAAAACTATCATCTATAGTAAATATTTTATTTATTAAATAAAAGTATTATTTCTATAATTATGTTTTTTAAAATCTAAAATAATTTATCCTTTTTCTAGGAAATTTGAGCACATAATATTTAGTTTTAAAATAGTTTGAATTGCACTTACTTTAAGTCTGTTTATGCGAAGAATTTTCAACTACAGGAAAAAAGAATTTTTAAAACTAAAAACACTTTAATTATTTCGTAGATATTCACAAAAATTATTGTTTTAGAAATAGTTATAAAAAGAAAATCTTTTTTTTATCTTTATTGACTAAAAGTTTCCATAGTTTCCTTAAATTTGTGATGGAAAACCAAAATCATAAATATATTGATTTTAGCAATTCAAATCAATTCATTTGAATTTGAAGAAAATTTTGATAATTTTTTTGTAAAATTACATTTTTATGTAATGATTTGGCAAATTATTAAAATTGTCTTTAGAAATTGAAAACATTTTCTTTTATCATCTTCGATAAATTAAGGTTTTTTTTGCCTGAATGTAACTGAAAGCAGTTTTATTAGCAAACGAATCAGTGTCATTTTAAATTTTATAATGAATAGTATTATTTAAGATTTTATAACAATATTTATGGTATTTAGTAGAGACGTTGACATATATCCCAAAATTTGTTTAGGAAGTTCATTTACATGTAGGAAGAACGATAAGGGTAAAATAAACAAAACTTCTCTTTTATTTATAGTTTCCCTTTAATTTCTTTTATATACATATAAGAAAAATAACATAAAAATTCAACTAGAGAGCAATTTAATTCAACGTACTTAACTCGTGCACGAGTTAAATAGTTAAATTGTTCCGAGTGGAATTGTGCCCGAGTGGAATTGTGCGAGTGGAATCGTCCTAGTGGAATCGGCCTAGAACCGTCTTATCTACATGACTTATATTTGAACTAGGCCTTTTTCTTAGTCGACCATGATCATGTAGGCATCTTATCTAATAGCCATTCTACATACATATTCTTATACGGTATAAGAATATGTATGTAGAATGGCATATGGTATAAGTTATACCATATGCATACAACAGCGCATAGAAAAAATAACCAGAAAACAGCCTCAAAGATACTACATTTGTAGAGAATTTTGATTTCTGCATACCCATTCATCTAACTATATGAAAACTTAAAAATCCATCGAATGAGTTTAATGAAATTTAAAATAGTAGGTACAAATAGACGCCAATCTGAAACTTAATAAATATTTTCACTGAAAGTATTTTAAACATAAATTTAATGAAACAATTCTTTTCAAATTAAATAATTAAAAGAATTAATATGATTTCTTATCAAAAACTTGTTTTATTAATTTTTTTTTTTTTTTTTTAATTTTCTTCTTTTCAGATTTAATTTTCTTTTTATTAAAATTAATTTTACATGTATCGAAAATAATTTTTCGCCTAGATTCGTACAATTAAAACAAAAAAAAAAAAATTATTATTATTATTATTATTACAATTACTCATTATTATTGTTATTTTTAATTTGTTTTGTTGCAAAGTTTATTATTTGATCTATAATTTGGATTTTATTAAAAATATTTTCATGGTTTCGAAATTATTGATTTTGAATTTAATTTAATTTATACTTTTCCTTCTAAATAAATAATCAGCCTCATTATGAATGGACACGGCATATAAACTCTCACGAAAATTTAAAATTTCACTTCACATTTTAATTGTGATATTACTAAAGGTGACGTGACTTAAAAAAAAAAATAGAGAATAATAAAGCGAAATTGTAATATGAATATTATTTTCGACATTTTTAATGTTCAAGGATTTGGACTGAAATTATGAATTTTAAGGGTTAAGTGTTTTAAACAACTTAATTAGAAATGATGTTAACTTCCCTTAAACATTTTTCTTTATTTTTATGGCATATTAAAAATAAAGTTTGAAAAATACAGAATTTATCATATTTCGCTTTTAGTTAATAAACTACATAAGATCAAATTGTTTTAACCCTTTGTACTTGAGGGCTCTCGGAGCAGAGCCATTTAAAATTTATTTTCAAATTTGCTCCACTCTGCTACGGAGCCTTTTTAATTTAAATACAAATAATTTTCAGTTCATAAAATAATGATAAAAACAAAACTAAATTTAGGTTATTTATTAGTTGTTAGTTTCCATCATTAAACGTAAAAAATTACGTGATTTAAAATTTAACAAAACGACAACAAATTCGAGTTTTTTAATACCGTGATATTTCTTGATATGTCACATAAGTGACATGTTCGCCTATGAGAATATAAGAATACCAAAATTCAAATGTGACTTGATTTTATTAGTGACCTGACCCTCACAATAAGGCTGAGTAGGTTAAAAATGTTTTACTGTATTTTTATTTTTTACATTTTATTAAATACGATGGCATTTTGTTGAACCGATTTTTATTTAATAAATTAATTTTCGGATATTAAAAAAAAAATGTTTTTATTTTCAACATTATTGCTGTTAAATTGAATTTGTTTTCATTTTTGTGACCAATAGTAATTAAAGTTATGGATTACTACAATTTATTACATGGTTGAAATTTTCTTTTGAATATATTCTTTCTGTTATTTCAATTCGCACAATAATTTAATCATTAAATATTTTTAATATAGATCTGTTTTTTTTCCTCCTTTTAAATTAATGTATTTTTAATGTATAATTTGCGATTAATTTAAAAATAAAAACTAATAATTAATTAATCAATTATTATTATTATTATTATTATTAATTACTAAAATTTTTTTTTAAATAATTATGAAATGAAATTAAAAGCCGATATTATAATTCCATATCACGTGCTTCATCTTCACTAAAATCAGACATACTCGATTCACTATCGGAACTTTCACGTTCCTGTTGGGCACGTAATGCCTCTTCAGTGGCAAATCTTTGGACATAATCAGCAACCTTCTTTTTATATTCTTCTGGTTCATGTAAATATAATGCGGCTGCATCACGATTTAATGGATCTACTGGATTTGGATATGTTAATAATTGTGGTAAAAATGATTCAAAGATATTTGATAAATCATAAAGGGCTGTCCACGCTTGATTAATCACATCTAAACAAACAGTACCGGACGACTCATCTATATTCGGATGATAAATTTTATTAACAAATCCTATGCTTGGTGATTTGAATGGATAATTATCTGGTAAATATACACGAACTTTCCATACACCACCTTCATATGGTGTACCTTGTGGTCCAAAAAATTTTACATGAAATTCATTAAGACCACCTAATATTGTCACCTCGTGTTTACTTTCGATAAGTTTAATGACATCATTGTCCATACGTCGTTTACCAGCACTCGGTGATGACATAGCTATGAAATGTTCAAAAAAAAAAATTTTTCAATTAGCTCATATTTAAATAGTTATTAAAATGTATTTTTTAAAATGAAAAATTTAGATAAAGTTAAATACCAAAGAATGTAGAGTAAAGCCCAATTTGCAGGCATAAAATATTTCCTAACACCACGACTCCATTGGACTTATTTCAAGACATAATTTCAGTCGGACTGACAAAAAAGTCCCAATTTTCGAGTCTCCATTAGACTTTTTTTCAGCTCGACTGAAATTATGTCTTGAAATAAGTCCAATGGTCGTGTGGTAACTGTATGAGTGAGATAGTTTAATTTAAATTTATATGCAACAGAAGTAATATATAAAATAATAACGTTATTTCGCAAACACCTACAAAATATGTCGGGCAAAAATTCTCTTCCCATTTTCGCCGCACTTTTTATGCTAACTGATTTTTGCATATACGATTATCTGTCTCACTTACATAGTTAGGACGATTTTATGCCTCGGTGATGTAAATAGGTTTTAATTTAAAAAGTTGGACGGTTTATCAGTGGCGCGTTATGATGGCAACTTATATATTTAGGGTTTCTAATAATTTCCTTTTAAAATATTTACAGGGAATTTCCTGCGCGGAATTCTGTACTATTTGGTTAAGCTACCTAAAGGTACCCGCCTGGAATTTATTCCTAATATAAATCATTTTGTGTCAAACTTGTGTTTCTTTAATTAAAAAATACAAGAAATACTTTTTAAAAAAAAATTATTTAAATATTTACAGAGAGGTGGGCAAATCCAATGGTGCACACCTTGATGTAAAAATCAGAATTACAAGTCTCTCTTTTCAATTTTGGTAGATCCCTGTTTACACATCGGCACGTCGGTTTTTAAAAATTGACATACACGACAGAGCTAGCTTTACACTAAATTTTATTTGTTTCTCGAAATCCACTGACTAGTAAAGATTATTTTATAGATTTGATGGCTTCTAAAATTCGGTGCCCAGAATATTTATTGTTCATATTTAGATGATTCCGTTTAGCATATAAACAGGTTAAGTAGTTTTTCAACTTTGTTACACGGTGCTTATGAAGATGTAATATTAAAAATTGTCGATCGAGCTTTAATAATAAAAATATTAACTTTCAGCGATTTTTCAAATTTACATTTGAAAATTTGTTTATAATATACAATAACAAGTATGTTTATATACTTTAACTACATTGTTTTTTATGGGTTGCAACAGAAATATTCAAGTTTAGCTGGAAAACAAAGAACAATTGAAATAAACAAATTTTTAACTCAAAAATATGAAACATTGAAATTGATCACCTTGAAATTAAAAAATTTTTTTTTATTCATGGAAAGAGTTATCGATATATAAAAAGCTTTTACTTCCAATCAAATTCTAATATGATTTCCTAATGGAAATTTTTCATTTATGTATTAATTTGTTTTCATACAAAATTTTGTAGTGGAGAATTTTATTAGGTCATGATGAACATATGAGCGACAACAAAAACCATATGATTTTATCATGTGTCAAGAGATTTTCTTTCTGATCACTTCGTTCAGCATCTACTATATTTAAAGCACATCATGAAAAGCAACTAAAATAAGATGATTTAAAGAAGATCTTTCAGAAAATCTGATTTGTGTGGTAATTTTTCATTTCTTACACAAGAACGGAACTTGCGCAGGTTATTATGTGACGTGATTCTTTGTTTCTGAAATTCAATGTGAGTCATTTACTTTGTCTTCACATCTCAATAATAAACGGAAAATACTATTTTTACATTTTCTTCTTTTTGCGCGGTAATTTTTTGACATAAAATATAAAAATTATGAAAATAATTGAATTCAAATAAATTTCATGCACACCTTCGTGAAGTTTTCCGTTGACTGTTTAGGTTTTCGTGTATGATTTTCTTTGTGGAAAAGAGATCTCGCACTATTTTCCTGCCACCAGCTAAAAAGACTAGATTTTCACTCTGCAATTGAACCAAAAAAAAAAAAAAAAGTCCACTACCAGCAGCAAGAGCTCCGCACATGAATTTCACCAACCCGTTCAAATATTTCTTCCTTTTGATTTGTGCTTGTTTTGGTTTTCTTTCCTTCTGTTTTATAATATAATCAAACCCGTCACTATCAAAATAAAATTGAAAATTTACACAATTTCTTTCACAACATGACAATTGCTTTGCTCTTTTGTTGACAACTGAAAGAAAAATTTCCTTCTTTTTTTTTTGACAGCTCTTACAAAATAATGGAATTACCACCACCACTAATGGTCGATAATTTTTTTATCGTGTCGTTTTTTCTGGGATTAGATTTTACTCCAGTTTTCTGCACAAACATAAAATAAAAAATTCAATAATATTATTATTTATAAGATATTTTTTAACTTCTAAAATCTTTAAAATTACGCACTTTTAATTTGAAAATTTTAGAAATAATAAAATCTTCTTCTTGATTCCATAAAATGAGAAAATTTATGAGAAATATAAAATCTTCACGAAACATTGATAATTAGATAAGCATCTGTAGCCAATTTTTAAATTAAAAAATTCACAAGGAAATTTTTAAAATACTTTTTCTAATTTATTACAAACTGAAAATTTCTATAAACAAATAATACATACGAAATTTAAGATTTATAAAAGAATAATTTAACTTTTTTGTTTTCCATGTCATTTCAGCTCCATATCAATTTATGTTTGTGAAGTGTTATAGCAAATGGGCTAAAATTTGAATTATTGTCTTTATTTTTAATAGGATCTTCGACAATATCGGAATCAGAAAAGTCTTTAAAAACGGAAAGAACAAAAATTGCTTATGCCTTTTACTATAATATTTTTAAACATACCAAAAATTTTTCCTTTCGCAAAAGATTTATTCAAAAAATTGTCCAAAAAAATATGCGAACAAAACTAAATTTTTAAACCTATTAAATTCCTTTTTACCGAAATTCTGAAAGGCATTTTTTTTTGAAAATCAGTAACCAAAATTATTAATAAGAAAAATACATACTTAAAGAAGGAAGACCCTGTATTTGTTAATTGTTGTTGTTATATTGCGCATGAGTTATTTTTTTGCATAATTTTGTTTTTACACTTTTTGACATTTTTTCTTCCAGTTTCTCTTGTTTCCTTCATTGACGTCACACTGCATTTTTATAATTTATTAATGTTTTCATCTGAAATTTGTAATTAATTAATAAAAATGTATGAAAGAGATATCAAAAACATGTTTTCTTTCTAGGCTTTTAAGAACCTTTAAATTATATACAATTAAAATTTTTTTCATAAAAAAAAAACGTTAAAAATATTCTGATCTGGTAACACAATATGAAAAGTTCCCCAGTTTTTCGCTCATAAACCTGAGAATTGAGAATTGTTTTATTCGAAGTTTAGTTTCTTTATTTTTATGGATTGATGGGGAGCTTCATTTAAACAATTTATTAAAGTAGAAAACAAACAAAATAAAATAAGTACGCATAAAAAACATATTTTTGCTCTTTGTGTACATTTCATTCATTTTATTTGATTCCGTTTCCGAAACTCTTCTAATCAGAGTGGTTATATTTTAAATTTCGCAAGTTTGTTGACTGGAACAAGATGTGAGTTGCGGGTGTTTTGGATACCTTATTTTTCATTCTTGTTTGAATTTGTGACTAACGCGGGATTTACAGTGTTTTTTTTATTTTTATTTTTCTTTTTATAAATATAAAATAATTGAAAAATTTAAAGAAAATTTTATGTTGTAATAATTGAAAATATGAAAATCCTTCTAAATTGTGTACTTTACTTCAAGAAGATATCTTGTAATGGAAGAACGTTCCAAACATAAAAAGTTTTTTTCAGCTTCGAAAATCGATAGAGTAAGAAAAAAAAACAAGACAAAAAAAAAACATTAAAAAGAAAAGAATGAAAAAAGTAACATTCTTAAAATCGCAAAGAAACCATTCAAAAACTAAAACTTGGGCGCCTTTTACCAAACCTTTTTTTATTTGTCATGGCAAGACTTGATAAATCGATACAAGTAGAATAAAATAAAAAACATAACATAAAATTAAAGAATTCGAAAATATATAAAATAAAATTCTTTCGTCTTGCAAATAATTATATTCTATCTTTCGTTATATAAAAAAGGTGAGCTGTGAGGTGTTAATTGATAAGCCGCGACGTGAGTCCAAGTAATAATAAATAATATCAACACAATATTTTCGTACTTACCTATTTTTTTTCTTTTTTTTTTAGTGCTGTGTATTAAACTTTACTAATAACACTTGTGTAAAGTGTATGTGCTAATAAAGAATTTGTATTAAAAATGAAAATGACGAACATTTATCTAATAGAAATAAAATTGTATCGAATTTGTGTTATTGAAAAGATTAAAATTGCATAATATGAAATTTAAAAGGCAACTGTATTCATTCCAGAAACATTTTATTAGAAAAATGGTGATATTATTTTCATAGGATTGAAGAAAATTGATTTTAAAATTCAATTTTTTATTCAATTCGCCCTTTGACTACTGAGTAAATCTACAAAGGCAGCAAAGGATTCAAAAGGAACACAATATAGGAATTGAATTTTGTAAGTTTTATTGTATTCAATTTTATTAGTGAACCTTATACTATATTATATAGAAGAACCTTTCAATATCGTTTTATATACAGGCTTGACTAGTAAAATTGATATTCTGTTCCACCCTCTTGTTATAAATATAAATCGTCTGTTGGTCCTTAAAATAAATTCGCTTGTTGTTAAGGACTACGAAATTTGTATATTGATAAAATTTACTTCAAATAAAGTGAATTTATTTTACCCGAGTGTATTTCTAATAAAAGTTTATTTTTTTTTTTCTTAACCTATGGTATAGTATACCACACCCCAAAAGTATGTGGAATTTTGCCACTATTTTGGTCTGAAGGCATTATTAGATGTGTTTGAAACTCACAAATATTTTCAATCGGATAACTTAAAAATGTATTGACTGATTTCAATGAAATTTAGAATATTACTATAAGTCATTTTTCTTAGATCGTATTGCATTTGAATAAAATCAGTAAAGGGGAACGAAGCTAAAATGAAATAACTGCATTTAACTTACCTTTAATTAAAAAAGTTGTTGAGATATTTACATTTCATTTAAATATTGAATTTGAGTAAAATCGATTATAGGTAAGGAAATATAAAATTTGTAAAGAGCGGAGATCAGGGATCGATCATGGCTATCAGTACTAGTAACGAGGTCTAAACAACTATGACCACTCAAACACGGTATATCTATACTTCAACTGTCTTTTCTGTAAACTCTTGATATGTTTTTAATATATAGGGTTGGTTTTGCAGCAGATGGTTACTCTTGTTGGGTCTGGGGTATTTCATTGAAAAGTTTATACTTGACAATTTCATGTATATTATTTTTTAAATTTATAAACTAATTACATATTAGAATAAGCTCTTAATTTAATTTTTATTTAATTATTTTCTGCAGTTGTAGGTAGTCTAAGTTATTTATATTAGTTATAAGTTTCTGCATAGATCTGGACATGTTTCAAGGACCATGATGGACACAGTTTACGTAGTCCTTGATTTAACTAATTCAAAAATTTATTGACTGATTTGAATACAATTTTCTAAAAATATTTCTATCTCAGAATTATAGCAAAATCTAAGAAGCCGAAACAAAGTTATGTTTCCTTTTTCTTAGAGGTTCCATTGAACTATAAATTGGCCAACAATCAGCAGGTTTATGTGCAGACCGAACCCGTACGTTTGGACCTAAAAAATCCGCGTATAAACTTCCAATTGGTCCAATTTGGTCCATTAGTTTGGTACGAACCAATTAAAACCGAACTGGTATCGTGTTGCCGCATAAACTGCTTTGGACCAAAACAAAGCTGAAACATAACCTAACGTTTTATCATAAATGGAAAAATCTTACTGATCTGATTTTTAAGTTTTTAATAAAAAAAGTGTCTTAAATTATAATAAAAAGTGAGGTTAAAATAAAAGCGCGCATAAACTCAACTGCTGAAAGGACCAAACCAGTTCACGCCAACCCGTTTCGGTCTACACATAAAAGTGGTGTACGATTCCCAATTGTACATACGCCGATTTTAGGTTTTTATATTAAATGAAATGGTCTTCTTTCGGATATAAAATTTGTATCTTTAATTTTTGTATAAAATGATTAATAGATAGATTATAATTAATCATTTTATTGAATGAGAATAAAAAAAAGAACTAATCAATAATAAATAATTAATTAATACAAATTTATTCTATATTTTGTTTCTAAAATGTTCTCAACTAATTCATGGTTCATATTGCATTCACATCAGAATAAAAATTCAATTCGAATCTTTAATAATATGATCTTTATATTTGTGCATTTAAATAAATTCAAATTAACTCCAATTGAGGGAGATATAACAAAATTATATTCTTTTTTTTTGTAATCAATTTTATTATTTGCAACAGTTTTTTTTTTTATTCCTTTCGACATGAGTTTTAGGAGAAGTTAGAAACTTTTCTTCCATTTTATACCATTCAAGAAAAACAGGAATTTTCCATTTGCAATTTTTCTATTCAATTACTGATTTAATTAAATCGTTTTAATAACAAATATTTAGTATTTTTTTTTTCAAAGAAGTTTTACAATTGTGATTCACTTAAAATATTTTATAAAATAATTTAATTGAATTGAATTGAATTACGTCAAAATTTGAATCAGAAAATGATTGCATTTAAAAAGAATTGTATAAAAAAATAAAACTTTTTGATTTTGTTTAAAAACTTATTTCTTATGAATTTGTCAAGAATAATAATAAGTTTTACCGGGTGTCTAAATTTCAAATGATTATATCACAAATAAGTAAAATTATGTTATGGAAAATTTGTTATGAATTTTGGAATTATAACCTTCAGTTAACAAAATTACGTGAATTCTTTCATTTAGCACATTATTTTTTTTTGATAAAAAAAATTGTATTTGTTACATGCTAATTGTAGTAATTGCATACATCATAAGTTTCCAAACTCTGTACCTCGGTTCCAGGATATTCGAAAATTTTATTATTTTTTATAATAAGATTTAAATATTGTTCAAAATTCAACGTGCAATGGGAAATGTGGGGAGATGTCCCTAATTTGATTCTAAGATTTCAGAAATTGTATGCTTAAACCATTTCCACTAATTGGTAAAGTTTTTAAGGGCGCCATGAAACGGAAAAATTTGTAAACTACTGGCATACTTATTTCGTGTTCTTTATTTTATTATTTTCTAAACACGAAACATGAATTTTAATTTTTTGACTTTACATTTTCAACTACCAATTAATTATAAATTACATCTACTTAATTAGCTTAAATTAAAATACCTATTGAATAACTACTTTAAATGCCAATTGTGAACCTTATCTTTATTGTGTTAGACAGGAGTGGACGTGTCTAGGAGTTTTGGGCGTTGAATACAAATAATGATATTGTTGATTTAAAAGACAAGGAAATTAAAAGCAGAAAATCATATTAAGATCGTTAGTCCCCATTGTATAGGATTGGGAATATAAGCAATTGAGAAGTTTCAATTTAACTTCTGTCTTCGCAGGTTGTCTACTTTTTGGAACGATCTTCTTACAGATTCAAACAAAGTTCTGCGAGTATAGATCTTTAAACGTTTATTCACAGGATCTTTGTAAACTAAATTTCACTTCATTATTCTTTAATGAACACATCTCAGATTGCCTTTTTTCGGTTGAACTGAATTTGTTCATTTATCATCATTTATTTATCAAAAAAATATACGTAGCTTGAATATACAGATTTATCTTTTAATTGCAAATGTTTGGAATTAATTGACTTCATAAATGGTATAAAATGATTCTTGGTTGCATGTAAAATATAAAGTCATTACACCGCGATAGAAAACTACGGTAACTATTTAAGACTCGGTCTAATAAGTTTAACTTTAAAAATGAAATTTTCTTTTCTTATAATAAAAAAAAAACTTTTCATTTTTAATTTGAAAAAAGAAAAATTTATCCAAAATATTATGTTTCTATTTTTAACTAAAAAAAAGAAAAACAGATTTTATTCAAACTGTTTTACATAATAAAATTACATTCTGAAGATTACAGCATTTTTCTTGCATAAGTTTCTTTTCAACTTAAATCACATTCGATAAATGTTTCATTAAACGTTTTTTTTTTTCTTCAAGTGAAAGGTGTAAAAAAACACCTTTTCAAAATCAAATTGAAAGAAATTTTTTAAACAAAACAATTACATTTTTACACCTCCCAAAAAAAACTGTCTGGTTTGTTTTGTTTAACAAGTCAAAAAGTTCATGAAACCTTTCTCATTTTTTTTCTGCACTAAATACGTGCTCTGAAAATCTTTTCTCATATTAATTTAATTTGTTTTCAAATTGATTAAAAATGTAATAGAATCAATTAAAAGTAAAATTTAGGGAAAAAAGTGTATTACTTAAATTTAAGTATACTGAATTGAAGTTTAAAAAAGTTAAAAGTCAGAACAGGATACGTAAAACTGACGGCGACTTTTTGACTCTCAAAAATGTAAATCCTATGCTGGTTTGTTTATAGCATGGTTACCATATGCCATACACCAGAAAGTAACTCCACAAATCCATCAACGGAATTGCTTCGTTGTAAGTAGTATAAATACCTGCCAGACGATAGTATTTCACGTGTATGATCGAGTATGCTGGAAAATTTGAGTAATAATGGGTTTACTATGGGATGATTATCGAATTATTTTCTGGATATATTGTAGTATGAACCATATCGTATATTGTATATTTCCATGACATTTGGTTATAGTCAAATAATAATCTGAATTAAAATCCGATTGAATTTTGATTTTCGATTTTCGAATTTTAGTCAAATGACTAAATCAGAACTCATTTTACCACGTTTTTATTAACTCGCTTTCTTGTTTGTTTATTCGTTTGTTTGTCCAGTACAAATTTTGCAATCGATTTTTAACTAATTTCCCGAAACTTTTAGAATACCTCAGAACACGATGACAATGCATTCTTTTAATACTTTTAGCCATCTTTAAGCAAAATTGAATTCATTTTCAGTAAATTTTGTTTTGTATGGAAATTTAGTTCGGGAAAAAATTTTAAAAAAGTATTAATACATAGAATTGTCAAGTTTATATGATTCAACAGAAAATTTAAAAACGTGCTATATAAAAAGTTCTTTTTATCTTGTGATTATTTCCCACTCTTCTCGTATATACATATTTGGTAAAAAGAAAAGCGTTTAAAATTTGTTTAGAAAAAAAAATTATTTATTAAGTTACGAAAGACATAAAAATCATAAAAACTCATCGTTAAAATGTTTACTTTTCAGGGTTTTACATAAAACCAGTTTGAAATTAATTGAAAGCCGTTAAAAGCGAGACAATTTTATTTTTATCAGGTTCATGGCGAAATAAGGAAGAAAATTTTAAAAAAAAGTTAAGGCCAATAAAATTGTTCCAAAAAGATATTATCTTTACATTCGATCAATGAGTCTTTATTAACCATTTCAAAAGAAACGAATGTGTTAATAATTATTGTGATTTAAATTAAACAAAAACGTTAATCAAAACAAAAAGTTTATTTTTATCAGGAAATTTTTATTTTTGTAATTTAAGCCACCTAACCTCGTGCTGTAATAAAAACAGTCTTTTATATGAAATTAATTTGTGGTAATTGACCGATTTCGTTAATTGTCTTTTGTTTTAATAACAAAAAAAAAAAATAATCAGAGTAATTTAAAGTAGACGATTTTCATTCCATTTTTGTAGACGAGTTACTTTCTTTCCGCCTTAGTTTTTTTTCAGGAAACAAATGAAATTTTTGGTATTTAAAGTGCTAACCCTTTCTTATATATAAAATCTTTTCATTCAATTCACTCATCTTTCTATCAAAGAGAAATTTAATAGGCACAAGAAATATAAAATTAATCAAATAAAATCGATATTCAGACATTCAGGCATGACGTAATTTGAATTTCTTATAAAAATATTACATCCTGACATGAAACGAAATGTTTGTAGTTCATTTATAAATGCAAAAAGCCTATAAATTTTTTTTATTATTTTTAATTTTAATAGAAAGTGATAGTCATAGTTTGTGATGTCAAGCGTTCAACTAAACGAAACCGTAAAATACTATTTATGTACTAATAAAATACATATTGGAAATAGTCACAAAATCAAAAACATTTTAATTTCATTATTTTCTTTTTTGTTATTATTAATAACTTTGCGGCCTAGTTTTTAATTTGAATGAATTCCGATTTCCATACCATTTGGTATTTGGCAAGTTAAAATGAGTCTCGCTGTACTACACTATATAGTTTATTTATACGGATCGAAAGTTTTAATTTATATAAATCCCGGATTGAAAGTCTGCACTGGAATTCTATAAGACGACAGTGACCTATCTCTTTTCTGGAGTGGAAGGAATCGTGTAATTCGATTGAAATTAAATCGTACCAAAAAGCATTGTTATTCCTATACTTTTTCGATACGATTTGGTTCAAATCAAGTTACACAATTCCAATACAGGATTTTCAAAAGCGATGGGCTTCAAAGTAAAGCGTGAATTGGTCCTCGCTTATCGTCTCACATAATTCCACTGCTGAGAGCAAAAGTTTGTTGTCATATCAAATAACGAAAAAAATAACGACTAAAACAAATAAAACTATAAAAATTATATAAATGTGAAAAAGAACAAAACCCAAATAAAGCATTCTAAAATCCCCAGATTTTATATTGTTTTCTTGTTCCACTTACGTGATTTAAGTTCCTAAAATCTAGTTCCAAAGTTGAATTGAACTTTGTTCTTTAAACTCCGTTTATAGATAGACTTTCAACTGTTTTGAAGCCGTAACTTGAATCTTAAATATTTCTATAAACGGGATAACTTGTAATAGTGACATCTATAATATATCTTTCCATTTATAAAAGCAGCCAACTCGAAACTTGGGTAACCAAATTATTCCGGCTTTTGCATATTTGTCTGTCCATTTCGTTCGTTCTTACTAACTACATTGATTGTGATTAAAATTTGGGATATTAATATAAACAGTTTTATCTGAAACATAAAACGTTAAAGATTGTTTTAATACGAATTCAATTCCTCTATATTGTTTTCATACTATTTTTGATCATTCACAAATCAAAATCTTGAACTTGGCTTCATTATTGCTTTGGAAATGTTATGATTTATTATCTGATTCTACGATGGAATAGCATCATTGACCATCCATAAATTTGAAAAATGTTCATATATCGTAAAGTTAACTGAATCATTTGAATGCAATTTGCAGTTAAATTTATATTTAATTTTTCCATTCGTTTTAGTTACAAATGACTGCTTAAGTGGTTTAAACTTTTTCTATAAAAATAGCCAGCCATAATGCAATCAACAGCATGCCATTCATATCCCATTTACATATCGGACTATGTATGTTAAGTATGTTATAGCATGTTTATTTATTTATTTATTTTTTCACTCGTCTAGTTTGTTCTTGTTTTCATAGGAAAAGCATATACATTATTTTCCACTTTGTAAAAATCTCAAGAACAGAGAAAATATTTCTTATTTTGCGGTAGCTGGAAATAACATCATGATCATGATCAACACCAGAAACTGGGAATTTCATATATAAATAGCTCGAAAAACCGCTTGAAAATAGATCGAATTTATGATATTTTTGTAATTCTTTAGAAATAATTTATAAAATTTATGTAAATTGAAAACTGATGCTAAATTTTCAAAAAGATCTTAAGAATCTTTGAAGTGTTTTCTTTTATAATTTCTTCTTTTAAAGATGCATTAAAATGAGTCAAGTAGGTATGTAATCCCATCTCATAATACCATTGATTACGTCTATTTTAATTGTTTAACGAGTTATATAGTAAGATAATATTACAAGAGTATGTATAGTGATTATTCAATGTTTTAAAAGAAATATAGTTTTTTTTTTTATTATCGAAGAAGAGTGAAATTTAAGATGACATTTTAATGACTATGAAATGCTTGAGAATTTGTATAAAACCGCAAAAAAATGAATCAAATTAGACGTTGTTGAAATATAATTAAAAAAAAAAATAATGATAAAAACTGTTTACAAATTTTGTAAAGGTGTGTCTAGACAAGCGATAACTAACTTCTGCCAAGGACAATGTATGTTTAATACATTGTCCTTGCTTCTACCCATGTGAGTTAATATTATAGTAAAAATTGTCGGACGTACCTGTAATCGGGGATAATTCAAATATAATATGTAGATTGAATTACACTCCCATTTCTTGTAAATCTGATGTTTTTTTGTTTGTTTTGTTTTTCTATCTAAGTTTAAGTTTGGATCCTGTTTTGCAGCACCATAATTAACCCTATAGCTTGACTATATTTCTGTGGTGCGGGTCCTACCACAAGGAAACGAATGCTGCACTTTCTACTATCTGGCGAATATTCTGGTCATTTTTGGACTAATTTGTCAAAAATTATAATAGAATAGGTTTTACATGAAAAATATCGATAAATACTTGAAAATACTTGCTAATGGTTATAACTAATTGATAATTTAGAAATTTGTTAGTTGCGGTCATTTTGTGGTGAATGTTATTATAGTCTATTCAAAATTAAAATGTTTAAACAGTTTTTTTCTGTGGTGCGGGCCCCTTTGTAGTGCGGGCCCATAGGCTGCAGCCTAGAGTTACCTAATGGTAAATGCGGCTCTGCTTTCAAATCTTACATATGATTTGATCGTATATAGCTGATTTTAGAAATTCAATATCCAATTTTAATAGATGCAATGCGCTGGTACCTTAAGCAAAAGAGCCAAAAAAGTCACTAATATTTTTTAATGAAAATTTTTCCAAAATTATTTCGTTGGTATTTTAATTTTTTGTCAGTTAAAAAATCTAATGTTAAAATTAGGTCATCATACAAAAGTTCATTAATTTTTCTGTTTTTATGCGCAATTTAAAGATGTATTTCTGGCGTTCGCTGCTGTTTAAGCTGCAAAGAAATGTATAATTGCTTAACTTGAAAAATTATAAAATAGACAAGAATCTCATAAATCTTTAAATACATACATAAACTTTTCTTCTTATTTTGAATAATTCTTTTTATTTATATGAATCGTTTATAAAGATGCTTCAGTAGTATTCTCCAAGGCTGATGTTCCATCATAAATTTTACCCTGAAAGACTTTCATTCTTCTTGATAGACGATGTTTTCTTTCATAAAGAAAAAAAAAATAATTACTAAATTAGTTCAATTTACGTACCAGTTACTTGTCATCATAATTCAAGTAATATCGTTAATCGAAACTGAATTAACGTTTTGTTATTTTTAAATTAAATTATTGATATTTTAGAAAAATAATAAAACCGTTGAGTAAGAAAGGAAATTAATTGCTTTATAAATTAGAGACGCGGAAAAAGAAACAATTTACTCTTTTTTTTCTTTTTGAAAATATCTTAAAAAGTTTCAAAGTGATCTATGGTTTTTTGTTGTTGTTGAGATTATGATGGATGATAAAGTTTTTCATAAGTTTTTCTATTTAAAAGAGGAGACTTTTTTTTAATGAAGTTTTCTGGATACAAATTTTATGTTCAAGAGTTTGAATTTTATTATGATTCGGATTTTATACAAAGCTGTTTGTTAGTTTGAAATAATGTTTCATAAACTACTTTTCTTTCTTATACACAATTTATGCAGAAATATCCATAATTAGATTCAGTGTCAATTTTTTTTTAAGTATTTTAACTTTCTCATACTAAATTTACTAAAGTATAATAAGTTTGTAACTATTGTAAATGAAAAAAAAGATATTCTTTCCAATGGAAGAGTTACATCCGTTGTTCGCATGACAAGTCCGGAACGTTGGAATTTTGATAAAATGTGAGAGACAGACATTGTATATAGTATTCATACTATGGTATCGAATCATTCTTGAAATGGTAATAAGTGACACACATGTGGGTATACTGCATATGGTATTTTGAAATTATGATATCAATGCCATATGTGTTTCTCGCGTATTATAGTGAATTTATAGCCAACTCCAAATTATGAAATTTTTTTAAAGCTGGGTTAAAGTGTTCTCGACACATGGTGCTCACAAGAAAAGTTACTTATAGTAAATTATAAGAAAGTAAAAATAACATTAAAATTCAATTATTTTTTGATTTATATAATTTTAAATACATATAGTTGTCATTGTTAAAATTTGTTTGAAATTCTCACATTATTAAAATAGCTGTTATTAAAAAGAATGACCAACGACCATCATAAACTCTCTCATAAGTAAACTTTTTATAGTTCCACCTCGAAATAACTCCCTTGAAGTCATTTAAATTCTCATAAAAATACTTGAACAAACAATATAAAAATTTTGTAATAATATTAATAAAAAAAAAAGAAAAACATAAAATTTACTGCACAAAATTATGATTTTCCTTAATTACTTATATTAATCCCGCGAGTAACGCGATTTAATTTAATGTATTTTTTTTTTGACTTTCACGGTTAAAACGTCAAATTTCAAAGTAAAATATTATGAAAAACCCGTTATTTTTATTATGTCAAATAGAGTTAAGAATGTACAAAAAAAAACAATAGTCCCAGGTGCAAGTTGTGGCAGAAATTTTAATGAAATTTTCATTGTTTGTGCATTGCACCTTAATTGCTTAGATTTCGGGAGAAATCAGAGTTTAGGGGGAGTATACTTTTTGTGTCAGAAATGAGATAATTTCAGATGTACGCAATGCAGGTCAAACGGTTGCAACAATTTTGACTAAATTTAGTAATGGAATTCTGTATTCAAATATCGTTTTAATACATTCCGTAACTGATCCTTTGAAAATGATAAATTTTGGGGGAAGGGAGCTACTGATCTATCATTTTCAAGTTAAAGATTTTGGAAATTATTAAATGCTTCATACTATTTTACTGCAAAATATAAAAATATTTGAAAGAAATTAGAAGGAATTAGGAATGAAAAAAAACACTTGAAAAAAATTGTTGCTAGATTTGATAGAAGATTCTTTTCCAGTCAATGGTATTAACTAAAATAAAATAAAATAAGCAAATTAAAGTGGCACTCTTTTTATAAAAATCTGCACAGACATCTTCCATTGATAAATTTATCCATTATTTGGATATCTTAAGTTTTGCAATATTAAATGGTGTTTGCAGCAAAGTAATATGTTCCTTCTGAAATATGGTAAATTTTAAAGGCATAAAAAATTTAAACTTCTTCATCATACTAATATTATAAACAGGAAAGGTTTGTATGGATGTTTGACACGAATAAACTCAAAAACTACTGGACCGTTTTCAAAAATTATTACACCATTAGAATGCTACATTATCCCTGAGTAACATAGGCTATATTTATTGCTAGAAAAAATTAGGGATCCCTACTTAAACTTAAATAATAAATATAATCTATAGAAATATTATAAAGCGGAAAGATTTGTTCCGGATACATCTGTATCTAATGATCCTCACATTCATGTCTGTCGCGTCTAATATTCTCTGTAGTCTAACTTCATGCACAAAGATCCTTCTAATGTTTAAAAAATAAATCTCCACCCGTGCGAAGCCGGGACGAGCCGCTAGTTAACTATAAAACTTCCTCGTCTTTCTGGGTCAATTCAAAGTTGAAAAATGTATGGAAGATAGTAAAACAAGTCAAACCAGAAACAATTCAAATTCAAATGGTTTCTGAATTAGAAAATTACAAAATAACCAAAATTTCTTATCGAAAATTATTATTTTCGATAAAATATCAAAAAATATTGATTTTTGTTGTAACCAATTTCTATAGAATATTGCTGAAGTCTATATTGAAATCATAAAGTGCTTGTAATTGTTCAATGATAATGAATTTTATGTGGAAACAATTATTATAACAGGTGATTCATCAAAATTTGTAAATAATAGATATTTGTCGAAATTAGTCTTTTTCAAATTAAGAAACAAGTTTGTATTCATCAGTTTTCAATTACATTGTTAGGTAATTTTTCTTAAACTTGTTAATTAATTTTTCTATACAATTAAGATTTTCTGTGCTATATAATTAATTAACTAACATTTAAAATTTATTAATGAAAGTCATAAGAACTTTTGTTTGTTATATTTCAATTCATTTAGGCGAAATTTTACCACAAAATTTCCTACGGAAATATAGTTTAAAAATAAAAATTATTATAAAATATTATATTTTTGAAGTGTTACCTTTCAAAATTTGTGGACTCTAGTTGACCATGGAACTTAATTCTTGTTTAAATAAAGAAATAGAAAAAATAATGACTTCATTATAATATTCATCATCTTTTACATAAAAGAGATTTGGTGGTTTCTGGTTACCTTAATGACTTATACTTTCAGTTTAAGTATGTAATAGAAACGTGGGCTCCATGGAAATTATGTATTTTCAATGTTATATAAAATCTACCAAAGGGCTCTATTTTAATTGGAATTTATATCTTTGTAGACTCTCAAAATAAATTTAATGTTACACAATTATTTTATAAACAAATAAGTATTTACCTTGGACATTATTCTCATTTATGTTTATTTGTTTTTTAATCTCATGTTTGTTTTAATTTGAATATATCTGTTTTAATTTAAGACTTTATTTTATGTAAAGTTTTCAAGATAGAATAAATTTAGACCAATTGTAATTTAGAATGACATTACTTTTAAAGGGTGTCCCAAAATTCACGCAAGAAGTAAATTTTATAGAAACACAGTTTTATAATTAAAAATTGTAAATTCAAATCTTGCGTGAGGTTTGGGAAACCCTTTTTTTACGAATTACTATGTAAATAGATACATTCGTGGAAAGATGTACTGGTATGGACAGTTTGTTCAATAACAGAGTTTATACGATTGTAAGAAAACAAATGGACGTAGGAGTACCTTGAATTGTTTCCCATCAATTCTTTATACCGATATCTATTGCACTAAGTGATAAATATGAGATATATTTGCTTTGTCTCAATTTTTTGATAATTAATCTTAGGTATATGAATAGAAGAATTTTCATTGAAGGAATCGTCTTACGCAATACTTTATTAATAAATTGTTTTTTTTTCTTTTAGCTAATTTAAGTATTCCGGTCTAGACCGCTGTTTTGAAAGTGGTTTTTAAGGTTAAAAAAAAACTGTTTTGAAATATTTCATAAATATTAATTATTCTTTTATGAATACTCACAATTTTATTATTATTTCTTAAAAACCGTTTATTGAAGAAACCTATCAAATTTTAACTTAATCGGCCTAATAGTTGTTTTGTGTTCGAAAAACACCTTTGATAAAAAACGCAGGTTTTTGTATATGTATGTAAAATTGGCATTTGCAGCACTGAAATAACGATACTATAACTTTGTAGATTTTCAGAACTTTTTATAAAATCTATAAAATTTCGAAAAATGTAAGTTCTAGACGGGAATACTGCCGGAATATCTATGAAAAATGGTGGCTGATGTCAATATAAATATTTGCCTTAAAAATCCAATGTTGATTTTTAAATGCAAAAAAAAAACAAAAATTGAAAAACTAATTAAAATGCAAAAATAAATAAACCTTCTAAATTGACATACGAATACCATGTTTAGTGAATACTGTACATTCTTTAAAAACAAACTCTATTTAGTATCTATTATACTTTCATTTTTATCATTACTTAACCTAATCTATGCTGGCCTCGTGTCATATTAGTCTATCAAGCCTTTGAAGTACATTATTAAAACCGAATCAATAAATACAGAACTTGTAGCTATTTTAATCATGTAATTTTATCAGTATAGTAGTCGTAGATGCATAATTTCCATTTCAGCATAATTAAAGTTTATAAAAATATGTTGTGTATTGTATTCCCAATGTTGTGAATTATATGCAAAGTCTCAAAATCTAAATTTAAACTTAATTTTTCCCACTAGAATTGAAATCGTATATTATCTATTTCCAAGTTTATATCTACCAACTAGATGATAATTACTTTAATTATTTTTTGATGTAATTAAAGCGAATAGTACTTGAAGGGAAAAAAATATACCAAACAGACATATTTAGATATGGTATTGTCACACGAAACCAAATTGCATTTTACATGCATGTGAATTGTGTTAGGAAAAAAGAACCGGACTTCCATTTCAACTTATTTCTTATATAAATGATATTCAATGCCGGAGATTTTGTTCCGCTTGCATTTTCTTATTTGTTCAATGCGCCTCTATATACACACTTGTTTCGTATAACAATAAATGATTCGCATAGTTTCTATTAAATTATTATTTTTCTATTTCTCCCCATGCTCTGTGATATAAAGCTATTACCACCGGATATGTTGAAAATGGCACAGTACCTAACAATAAAACAATAAGACACAATGCATATTAATTTTTAATTATGGTGACTTTGTACATAAATCCTCACAGCTATTGTCTAAATTAGAAAAAATAAACCTTATATCTATTAAAGAATGTAATTTTGAAAGCTTTAACATTATGATTAGTTAACTATTCACATTGAATATGATTTCTTAAATAGATTTTTATTGTTAAGTTAAAAATTTTTATACATTAGTTGAAATATATTTGGAGATATTGTAGTAGTTCGTTTCTTTACAGAATGTTTCAAATTTTTATCCATTTCATTATCATAAGTTATTACTATTATCACAAAGCGTACATAACTTGTATTCTCATGTGGTACAGATTTTAAGTCTGTACACAAGATATCTCGTTATTAGTATTTGTAAAAACACTGGATGATATAATACAGTCTTTTTGACAAACACTAATGACATGATAGATTTCATTGCAGACCTACACAAAGAATTCTCTTTGTGCATTTCTTGGAGATATTGAACCACATTATCTCGTGGCACACAGCTTACGGAGCTCAGATATATAGAATGGGCTTGCGTCGAATAAAGGATTATCAGCAGCCTGAATCTTTTTCACTTTTATAGGTGAAATCTTCATGTGTTTGCAGTGTAATTCTCAGCTATGGTATATTTAGTCACTCGAAGATTCCTGGGTTTTGTATAGTTTATTTTTTGCCTTTCGATATGAGCTGTTATTATTAATAACGATACAATAGTACGTAGTAGATACATAGTTGCAGGCTAAATTCTAGATAGAGACCCGTATAAAAATTTGGGTGTTTAAAGTTCTTTTAAGATTTTATTGATTTTTAAAAAACTATAATATTGTATTATACAAATCTGCCGTCAAATAAGCTCGCACATGGTCTATACAAACACTATCCTACAGAATAGCATTTTTGGTTGCATATAATTGCATATAAGACACAAGATTTTTACCGGCACCTTTAAATAAATTTATCGCTACGGTTGGGCACGAACCTCATCAGTTTCAATTCATTGCCAATATAATAAATAAAATTAGTATATGAATTCCCGAAACACCCATTTTCAATATATTATTGCATTATTAATCCATATTTAGATAAAAATCTTGAATATTACAAGTTAATAAAACCTAATTTAGATATAATATTACTTTTATTTTGCCTTTTTTGAACAGTTCAACTTGGGAAATGTTGAAATTTCCAATTCGATGAATTCGGTCGGATGTGTTCATTCGGCGTGACCATTTTTTCGATATCTTAAAATTTTTCTTAGATTAAAGATTTTGTATTTTTGTTTTTTTTTGTTGTCTTTGACCTACTTGAAAAGATATCAGTGAAATCTATGAACTCAATAAAAACAGATTTTGACTAAATTTTAGATAATTTTAAAACATTGTTTTATTTGTATATTATTTAATCATGTACATATTTTTTTTTTGTTTTGTTTTGTTATTTTTTCGGGTCTACGACTACGTACTATGAATGAGTGCACATTTTGGGTGCGTTTGTTACGGTTCATGACAGCTTGATTGTAATTCTGTATCAATTGAATTGATATCTAGTTTTAAAGGAAACATGATGAAATTGTTACGGATGTCATGGAAATTAATAGAATTGATTTATTTGTTTTAAAACAAAACCGTTGAAATTATATTGGATGGGCCAGAAAGTTGCTGCGTCGTTTTTTCCTGTGTAAAATGGAAGATGAATTCTTCATAAAAACCAAAAACTTTATTAAACAATATACATATTATCCATTTCGGTCGATTACCTTTACTGTTGAACTTCTAGGTTTTCAGGGCGAAAAACAAGTCATTTTAACAAGCTCCTTTTGAATTCAAATTTACACCTTTAAACGATTAACAAATGCTTGTTTGATGGTGCAAGCTTCAAACTATTCGATGGATGCATAAAAATTGTCCAGACAAGCTCTCTTAAATTGTGACTAGTGGTCAAACTTGTGTGTGGTCTACTGTTATCATAATGAAGAAGTACAACACTTTTGCGATTCATCAATTCTGGAGATATCTGTTTGATGGTTTTCAACGGTTGATTTCGATATGTTAAGATTGTGAGGAATCTCTTGTATTGTTAAATGCCGATTGGATTGTGACTTTTTTTTTGGTTTGACTTTTCAGCTCACCCGATCTGATTTTCATTTTCTTTCTCTCTAAAGTTTTATTTCGGATTGTATTTATTTAATACTTGTTACTAATTTTTAACTGCAAATAGTAATTTCTTCCTAATTTCGTAAATTATGAATTTTGAGTTTTTATCAAGTTTGAATGGAATTTGATACAAAACCTTCCGTGCATTAGTTTCCGCTACTAACCTGCTGAGAAATGATAGTGTTTACAAGTTTAAAATTTAAGATCCCATGTTCTTATTTAATTATTTTCTTAAATTCATTTCTTCTAAAATAGACTATATAACACTCCTGGTAGCGTCACGCTTCACAATAGGAAAATATTGATTTGATTTAGTAATAATTGGAAAAAAATGCCCGTATTTTTTATTATTTTTTTTTTTTAGTTTTATTTTTAACAGCATTTACTTTGCTCCAATTTCATTAAAATAAAACCAAATTTGTATACAAAAAAATCAATTTAATTTAATGAATTTAATGAATTCGATTATTTTGATTTTTCTTTCAGAAATACATAATTTTAATGATTTTTTGTTTTGACATAATCATCGTTTGGTTATTTTTCAAGTTTCTCAACTCGGAAGCAATTAAATAAAACTGCCTTAATAAAAAATCAAAAAAAGAAATGAAATCATGCATTTTATAATGAAAAATTTCAAATCATAATTTTGTTAAGTTGTTAACTTTTTTTTGTTTTCTTCGTAATTTGTTGAAAGTGAAACTTCCTTAGAAGAAAGAAATTCATGTAAATTGCATAATCAATGTAAAAATTCAGGTTTTTTTTTTTTTGAGAGTCATACAATTACCTATTTTTGCCTTTTACAAAGCTTAAATTATGAGCGTTGTAGGCATTGTACTTTTTTTTGTATCACAAATTTTGAAAAGAATTTAAAGAAAAACCATTTATTTACCAAAAATTATATGCTCAAATGATTATTTTTTTGTTTCGACTAATTTTACTGGTTTAACAATTTTAATGAAATAAGAATTCCAAAACATTAAAACTTTCCGTATTTAATTGAACGAAAAATTTGCGATAATATTCGACAAGACGAGAACTGTTAATTTTTATCCGTGTCGAAAATTTTTGTAGGTTTTTTCTTAGCACATTTTGTTGTTTCTGTACCGGAATTTTTTCTAATGGAAAATTGCCAAAGAAAAAATTACAAGAAACAAAAATGTCAATAAAAACAAAACCGTTCTGAAATTTTACAAAATATTTGTTTTTATACTTTACGACATAGTAACAAAAATTTCAGAAACACAAAAAAAAAAAATGTGGAAATTTCTTTAAGATTTTGTTCAGCTTTTTGGAGAGTTTTTAATATGAGGTTTTCTTTTTGATATTTTTACACACAGAAGCGTGACGTTTTCTGATCAAATTTTAATATAATTAAATTTGAAAAACAATGAAAACTAAACATAAAATTTCATAAAATTAACTTTGAGAATATTCAATTTCTTAGTTTTCTTATTGAATAGAGCGAATCAATGC
Source organism: Xylophagus ater (assembly GCA_963422695.1). Classification (NCBI taxonomy): domain Eukaryota; kingdom Metazoa; phylum Arthropoda; class Insecta; order Diptera; family Xylophagidae; genus Xylophagus; species Xylophagus ater. Next base: position 11,003,131 of record OY730478.1, read on the forward strand.
ATTTAAACAAGGGCACAAGATTTCCAACTCGATGATCATCTTCAATGGTAATTTTTGTCATTGTAACTAAATTTGTATTGTTGTTTTTAGCACAATAATTTATACTACATTCGAAAAGAAACATTAGATTTCTAAGGTAAACGACCTAAAATATAAAATACAATATACAAATTTTACTACAACTGAAATATTTTTGTGTATTTTAGTCGCTGATGTTATGATCTATAAAAATTTGCAAATTTGAAATGAATATTATTACTTTTTTAAACTCATTAAAATACTTACTATATAAATCATATCTCATTGTCGGTCTGTCCTCATCAAATATAATTTTAATACACGCCTAGAAATAGGCTTTTTATAATTGCAAATCAATTTAGCAACTACTTTTTTGCGAATTACAGTATTTATTTTATTTTATTTTATAATTGTGGTCATATATGGGTTAAATTATGTATGACGTATATTTGAACATGATCGTGTATTTTAAGAAATATTTGGTTTGTTACGCACCTAAAAATAAGATGATAACAAGAAGTTCATTTTCTATTTTGTAATTAAGAAAATAATAAGATTTGAACGGCTTTAATATCAAAATTGGTCACAGCAATTCAATTTCGTGGCTCATCTAAGTGTTTTTTTTTTTGTCAAAGATTTTTCATTGAGTCATACACGCGTGCGTATGCTTCACTAAAGGTACTATACTCAAAATTCGTATCAAATTAACTCCATTGTTTCTGTTCATGGTGATGGATTGAAACAAGACAAACAACACAACGAACAAGTTTTGTCTTCGGATTCGGTTAATGATTTCACTTTGTGGTTTTCCTAAAAAAAAAAATATAGAAACTAAAAATTAACTTGGCGACAAATTTAAAGATGGTTTATTTGTCATCGCAAATATAATAATAATAAAAAAAAATAATGGTTAACAATAATTACTTTATCTTATTAATATGCAAGACTCCGTGAAATAACAAAAAAATTTATATTGCGCATCACTATTTATTTTCTAAGTAATTATTATTCTTTTAAAGAAAATAATTAGTTAATAAAAATGTAATTTTGCTGCGGGAAATAATTATTTAGTAAGACATGCTTTTATTTTAAAATTACCAAAGGCTTAAACACGATTTTCATTTTTTTTTTAGGGACTTATAAAAGTAATTTGTTTAAAGATTTCATATATTGTTTACTGTTCTCAGAGATGATTAAACATCTTAAAAAGGTTAAGATTCAGATTTTGTTTTTTACAAGCTTATTATAATTGTAAATCTTTACGTAAGAAGATTATAAATTAACAAAAAATTAATTCAAAAAGCTTCTTTTTTTTATTGTTAAATATTCCAAATTTGATTTAAAAATCAATCATATAAGTTTCTCTATGCATATAAAACAACGTATACATAATTATTCCGGAATAGAACAAAAAAAAAATGGAACAAATCGTTTTGTTTTGTTGTTGTGTTCAATGTTAAAATTACGTTCTGTACCGGAACAACTAGTAAGGGAAACACGCTCCTGTAGTTAATAAATCTGTAATATAATTCATTTACTCTGAAAAGCAAAAATTGGCAAACTACAGACGTGTTTTTTTTCACTAGTTGTTACATAGCAGATCGAAAACCACAATAAAAGAGAAAAACTTGCTCTGCTCTGGAGAAAGTAATTAAAAAACACGTCAATAGTTTACGTTTTTTTTATACACATATGTTCTACTGTGCAACTATTTCTTTCGCCACTATCCTTAAGGGTGAATTATAGTAGGAAGAGACAAGCATATACGAACTTACCGAAATGTACTAATCTTCATGATTCGTATGCTGTAATTATAATATAGATAGACGTGATTTTGTTAAATTTGATTTTCGTTTCATTATGTTTAAGGAATACAAATCACTTAGTACTTTCCGTATGGAAATTTTGGCTTTTTTTTTTTTTTTTTAATAAATTCACTTTAAATTACCAAAAACAATCTAAAATACACAGAATTCTTTGACGGCGTACTGTCAAATGTTTATTCCTGCTTATGCACAATATATTCGGCTGAACAGATTTGACGTGCACAAGTTAGCATTCGTTCAATTTTTTGATTTTTCCTATACATGACTTTGTCTATTATTATTTTGCCTTTAGCTCGATTGTATCGTATTTAATTAGGTGTTTTAAAATATTAAAGAAGTTCAAATACTAAAACGTTTTCAACACGTACTATAATTACAAAACTTTAACACTAATCAATATTTTAAACATCACTCCAAACGTTTGATCAAATCTTGGAAGTTTTAGTTCGAAATCTTATACCTTACACGTGTAGGACATTATTTTTCCCCACGAGAACAATAAATTTTCCGTCTGCAAACTATATGTGTATAAAGAAAATGCTTTCATCTTGAATACACGTTTTCTTATTTCAATCAAAATTTGATGTCTTTGACCCTTTACACATTTTATTTAATTGGGCCATTAATGTACCTACACGGTATTAATACCAAAAATAGAATATCGAGATTGAAACTTATGCCCAAAAAAACAAAAATAAAAAAATTACACCACCCACAATTAGTATAAACTTAGTATGTATTACTAACTTAAAATCTATATTTAAGTGAAAACAAGAGAAATGTTTTTTACTAAAATGTGGTCTTCCACCTTTTTGGGGTGATTCACTTCGGATTGTATATTTTGTTTTTGTTTGTTTTCTTACTATACTTTTAGTCGTTCAACAAGTCGTCTCCGAAGTATGGGAAATTCTAATCTAAACTTTTTATTTAAATCGAATTACTCAACAGGTACACGGAGAATAGATTCTGTGAGTTCAAATTATACGATATAACAATTCGATCTCGGTAAGATTACGTAGTTTTTTCTTGTGATACAAAATTTTTATAGCTTATTTAATTACATTTTTCTTTTATCATTTAATTAATTCTATAATGTCAAGGTTTTAAAATTAGAAAAAAAAAATAATATTTTTATTCAAAAAAATTAAACTCGATTATCACGTTAAAAATTATTAAGTTTTGTGGTTATAATTTCTGGTGTTAAAAACTTGATTTTAATTTTTCGATTTTTTACTCGATGTTAAACTTGAAAATATTCGATAAAAGATTTTCCATGGAAATCCAAAATTTTCAAGGCAAGCAAATCTGAATCCATCTTTTGTATGAAATTATGTTTATGTGGTCATTATTAGTGAGTCATACAACAAGCCGGAAACGCGATGATCAATTTTCATAAAATTTGATTTACACACATGTCTAAATGAAAAGATAATCTGCAATTGAATTATGTATGGTATGAAGTGGAATTCAAATATCGTTTTTTTTTATTTCGCGTAAATGATAAATTTGATAGCTTTTGCCGTCACTTTTAGCCAAAAAGTCACTTTTGAAAATATCCGAGATGATAATCACTGTCGCCATATATGTAGAATTCTTCTGCTAGAATGGTTTTGTTCGAAACATGTTAAAAGATTTTGGATTGAAGTGTTGAAGGGTTCCTAAGAGTTTAATAAGAAAATTTTAAAAATAGCTGCTTAGAATCAATCAATCAATCTCAATAGGGTAACTCTTGGTCTCGTAGGGATCATACTGGGCCCATAAGGTGCCTGGTGTTGTACGCAGTAACTCTTACTCTACCTACCTACCTACTTACAATCAGATTCTGCAGAATTTGATAATTCCTATAATTGTTAAGACATTTAAATTTTCCACTAAGGGATAAGAAAGTTTTGTAATCACTTTACTTTTATAATATGTTTACATGTTACATTAGTTTTATAACTAGTATCAAAGAGATTATAATATAAATAGAGTTCTGATAGTCTCTTTTGATAGAAGTTATATTTATTGGAGAACTGAAATGGTGCCGGAATTTAATACAGGAAAATATTCTTTAAAGTCTTTTGCTAGTACATTTTTAAAACAATTTTTAAATCAATTCTTATGTTTAAGATGAATCATTTTAAATAGAGTTTATGTATTACTCATTAGAAAAGTTCAGTGATTCGGTTGAATAAATTTCCATTGATTAATTTGTTCCAGCATTGTTAAATAAAATCTTCAAACTCAATTTTATTTATTTAACAACATTTTCTATATTAATTGTTTCTTTTTATTTTTTTTATTGTTTTTAGATTATTCGAAATTAATTAAACGATTTTACGATAAATTTATCTTCATCATGACTTTATATTGGTGGACTCATTGGTTTTGGATAACAACTGGTAAACATTTTCTATTTTTTTTTTTAAATTAGTTTAATAATAGATATTTCTTTTTTCATTTTAGCCACATTACTGTTATCAATTATATCTGTGGATACATATCCAATGAATCCATCATATGGAAATAAAGAATATAATAAGGATAAACCACTTAAATTTCCAATAGCAGCACAAACTGATACAGACGATATATTTATAAGCGGCGATGAAATATTAAGTGCTGTATTTCGTGATAGTAAATATTTGAGAACATCTAAAGATATCGATCGTAATAATAATAATAATAATAATAATAATAATAATAATAATAATAATAATAATAATAATAATAATAATAGTGGTAAATTTACCGATAATAAGGTTGTTCTTGATCATAATGAAAATATAAGTATAATACCTAATTTAAATAATAATAACAAAAAAAATATAACCGATCAATCAGTTAATTTAAATGAAACCAAAGGGCTTGATCAAAATTTAAGCAATAATAATCATTCTAGTATAATAAGGTAAAAAATTAAAATATATGCATTCTATTATTTTAAGATTAATTAATATTATCATATAAATTTCAGTTCTCAAATACCTTTGGAATTATCATCTGAATCATCACCGTCTTTGCTGACGGTTACAGACTCGATTAATTCAACAGAAAATATCATTAATAGTACTACCATAAATCCAACTCCTAATAATACTGATTATGAAAGTGAAGATCTCAATGAATCATCAGCATTCTCTGACGAATATTTAAACAATAATAAAACTATCTCTTTATTAACCACAACCATAAAACCCACAACAATTATTAATACTGAAATTATTGATAATTTAAAAACATCTTATTCTCGACCATTTAAATTTGAAAATATAACAAAAGAAGAAGAAATTATTCGTGCAGAAATTGAAAAACAATTGAATGGTGAAAGAGGCCGGAAATCCAAAGTATTGGCTGAATATCGACAGGAATTGAAATATATTAATTTTTCATCAGATTCGAAAAGTTTATTGGCACGTTCAGCAGCAATATCATTAGATGACTTTGAAGAACAAGATGATGGAAATGTTTCATCAGAAGCACTTTCAATACAAGTAAGAATTAATCTTAATGAATTATTTATGATAAATATTTCTTCTTTTTGGATACATTACAAATAAACACACGTTTTTCGGTTGGTTAAAAATAATTTAATTTTCGAAATTCATATTCAAACACACGTTTTATTTGATTTATTAAGAAAATGTGGAAAAGATTTTAATGGAGTTTATCAATTTTGTATATCAATATTTATTAAATTTTTTCTTTTTTTCGTTTTAGAGAGCATATATATTAGATGCTGGAGCAATATCCGGCATATGTTTTGCAGTTCTTGGTCTATGCAGTGCAGTTGCACTATCAGGAGTTGTTTTTTATCGTCGACGATATTTAAATAAGCCACAAACACTTAGTGAACCTGATTCTAGTGGATATATTGATGATAGTACAATACGAGTTAGTTATATTTTTGAAATCATATTTAAAGAATTATATTTATTAACTTTTTAATTTTTCATAGGATAACTCTGATGAAATGTACAGCCTTGATAATGATTCATTTTTAAATTCACTCGAAGCAATGACAATACAAAATTACTGGACTGATACAGTAAAACATACAAAGCTTTAGCATCATATTTAACAACATAAAAAAGAAAACATATTTTTATTTTCTAATAAAATACAAAAGCAAGATAATAATAATTAATAAATATGTATTTAAAAAAAAAAGGAAAAGAAAACAAAAATGTGCACTAAAACATTTTTATTTACTAATTTTGTGATATTATAAAAAAGAAAAAGAAATTTCATATTTCATATATATTTATATTTAATTAATTAAAAATATTATTAAACATAATTTTATTATTTAATTCTTAAAAAAAAAAAGAAACTATTAAAACTAAGGAAAATCTATAAATAAAGATTGTTTCCTTCCAATTTCAAATGCAATTAATCGTATATCAATTTTTAGTATATAAGCTCATATCAATTTTAAACTGTTTTTCGTTTCTCTGAGCTTATATTATTTTAGAAGATAAATAAATAAATATATATATAAATTATTAGATAATTTGTTTGTAAGTTTTAATACTAAATTATGAAATAAAAAAAAAAAAATCTAATAGAAATCTTTAATATAACATTCTAATTTGTACAAAACTAATTAATGTCTTCATGTTTAAATAAGAATTAATTAAACTAAAATTTTTGTAGCAAAGAAACACAAAACTCATATATTTATATTTTTATTATTATTATTATAGTTAAAAGTGAAAATTAGAAATGAGATAAAACTAATCCTAAAAACCATTTAAATTTGTATAAATAAACTCACGTCCATTTCTACTTTTACTGTAAACAAGTACACTTTTTGTTTGTACTTAACAAGAAATTTATTTTATTTAATTTTTTTCTTTTCCCAGCAATCATATGATTTGAAATAAAACTGTATTTAAAAAGAAAAATTCATTTCGTTTTATTTTCTTTTTGAACCTAAGTATGCCTAAATTCTAATTTTTTCTTCATTCAATAAATGAATTTATCAATAATTTATTGTGAATTTTAATTTTTAATTATTGCTTATTTATTTTGTAATTATTTTAAATACAAAAAAATATAAAAAAAAATTTAAAAAAACAATGATAGATAATAATAAGCCTTGGGAACGAATTGCATGGAGCGATGAACAACAACAAACAATATATCGTGATTGGGGTGCTCATTTTATTCATAAGCAAAGATTTAAAACTGCCAAACAATATTATGATAAATCTATTGAACTTAAGGTATTTGTTAAATTTAGATCATTTTCTTTTTTTTTTTACGAAAATCTAAACCTATCGAAGATTATTAATAACGAGAAAATGTGGGAAGTTCTAAGAAAGCTTTTATTTAACATAAGTAATTTACATTATATCTTATAGAAAGAGTTTTAAACTCGTAAAAGTTCTTTCCATAAGATCTAATGTATTCATGTTAAATGAAAGCTGTTTAGTAATTACATATCTTTACTCATTTATAACTTTGTTTCTATTTTATTAGAGTGATGATGCGAAAGCTCTATATAGTAGAAGTGTTTGTAAATGTGGTCTCGCTGACTCTGAAAGTGGCCTGAAAGATGCATTGGCTGCTTTAGGTGAATATATATATATTTTGTTGTATTTTCTTATCAAAATTTATGTATAAAAACATATTTTTTTTGTTTGTTAAAAAAAAAGCTATGAATGATTTATCTCATCTCATAAATCTACAAGAATGTGATGCCCGTTATGATAATAATAAATTTGAAAAATGTTATGTTAAATTGGCTAATAAATCTCGAAAATTTGGTGGACAAAAAACTGAACCATTTACTAATCGAATGCAAATTGTACAAATCATTTTATATTTTATAAAGAAAATTTTCAAAATTTGCTAATTTCTATATTTAGATTAAAGAAAATTTTAATGATACTGTCGGTGATTATGCAACTCAATTTCTGCATGAAAATCGAAGGAAATTTGATAGAATTATGGCAGATCTCAATAAAAAGAAAATGATTGATACAAGACCACTTTGGGTAATTTTGAAAGAACAAGAAAAATGTGATGCTGTTAGTGATATAGTTGAACAGGTATTGCAAGAAAATTGAGAATATATTGAATTATTATTGATATCTAATTGAATTAAATTAGGAAAAACTACTTCATATTAGAGAACGTGCAAGACTTGAGCAATCCTTTCGTATATTTACACAAATTTATTTTCGTAGAGGTTCAGAAGATATACTTTTCTCTAACTCGTTAAAAAATGATCCACGACTTTTATTACCACAAACTCGAAAAAGTACACCATTTTTCGAACAATACACTGACCATCGTTATTCTATTGTGTATAAGTTTCTGGTAAAAAAAAATTGTGAATTATTTTATTTCAAAAATATATTAAATATGAATATTATTACAGAAAATGCTACACACTAGAAGTCCAGTGTATTCAGAGAAATCTAAAATCTGTCCAAATCCGAAACTCGCCAAGAAAGTTAAAGAAAAACATTTATTCAGGCTGCAATATCAAACCCGTCGTGATATGTTCATTATTTTAGGAAAAATTAAAAAATTACGAAACGATGGAAAATTAGATGTAAAAATATTTTTTAAAAATTAGATAAATTCATTTTCAAAATCTCTTTAAAACTTTTCAGGAATTAGTGAATAATGTAGAACATATAATGGGTGATTATGTGGCGAAAAAAACTAAACGAATTATGCCACGAAAATTTGAATTTATGAATGAAATTTATAATATTGTTGGTCTTGCTTATTGCGATAAAATAAATGTTCCAGACAATCTGTTACAAACACCAATTGAAGATAGAATGTTTGCAATAATGGGTGTTGCAATTGAAAAAGATCGAGTCATGGTGTCACCTTATGTTTATGGTGATAAATCGACTTTTCAAGATCCAGAATTACCAGATTATGATTTTCTTGCATACAAGTGAATAAATATTTCAATAAAATTTTAAAAATGATTTTCGAAAATATTAAATATTTTTAGGAAAATTACAACACGTCTTGAGAATCGTTTAAAATTTGCAACATGTTCAATTGAAAAATGTTACTTGTTACATGAAATTGCAAAACATCGAATTAAACAAAGTAAATTTGATGAGGGACGTGCTTTGGGGAAGAAAATTATTGATGGTTTGTTTTTTTTTTTTTTTTGTAAATCAATTATTTAATAAAATAAAAATTACTCATTATATTTATTTATAATTTATAGAAGCTAAATTATGTAAGAATTATGTTTGGAAATTTCTTGGTGCTTTCGTAATATGTAAAACTGATACGATTCAAAGAAAAGTTGAGAAAATTAACGACAGTTTAAAATATGCGAAATATATTGCCCATAAATTAAATGATCCAAAAATAAATTTCTTTATGGATTACTGTGAAAAAACCAATGCATCAATTATTGAATTCAAAAAACTTCTATCAGAAGAATATATATTGAGGAAGAAAGATAAATCTAGGACTGGCGTTAACATGAGCATGATGTCGATTGGAAATGTGAGTTCTCGCCGTGAGTTAAATTAATAAATAAAAGTTATGTATTTATTATTATTACATTAAATTAGCAAAAATTGTTTATTAATATTTCAAAACTTATGTAATATGTTTATTTCAATTTAACAATAAAATTAATGTTATGTTGTAATCGAGAAATACAGAATGAATGGTGTAAACTTTATTGGCCACTGTCTTACATTAGAAAAATTATTTCCTCTATTGGTCGCTTGTCGCTTTTAGCCCTATGACAAAAAGGTACATAGTTGTTATAATTGCTCTCCGGTAGTCTCTGTATGTTCTTTTTGTGTGTTTTTTTTTTAAATTTTAGGACATTGTTTTGATTTTCCTTATTAATGTTTTCTTTTACTGTCTAAGCTTCGGTTGGCTTTTAACTCGAAATAACTATAAAACCATATCTCAAATATCAAGATTATATTCAAAAAGTGTTCAGTAAAAACTAGAACTTGTTGGTAAATACTGCCAACTCGAGAGAAACAATTATTGGAAGACATTCTAAAAGCAATAGATGTGTATAGAATCAAAAGTTATCCCTATGTATACAGGATAACTTAAAATCGCGTTATCCAACTTTTATGAAATTTACAATCTATGTTGGTGATTCCTTAAATTAACTTTAGTCGTCTGGTATTTGGTATTTCCCATTTCCATAGCGTATCGAATGGCTTTAGATCGATTTCTATATTTTTTGGATGTTTTGCGAGGAAAAATTACTATACTAAATTGATATTTAAAAAATATATATATATAGTCGACTGGATTTATTTTTATAAATTCGGTCGACTACAAACCATTATACAAGTATTTTCTTTTCAGTTGACAACAGAAACATTTATTTCTGAAGTTTCTTCAAATTTTCTATATTCTTAAATTTTTATATTTTCAATTTTTGGACTTTAAATTAATAAAAATGGCGGGATTTTTAACAGATCCAAATGAATGGAATGAAGAACTCAAACAAAAAACATATCGTGATTGGGGAGAATATTATAGTACAAGGCAACATTTTCATATTGCCGCAGATTTTTATAACAAATCTCTTGATCTAAAGGTGAATAATGTCTGCCAAAAGAATTCAATTATTATCATTATTATTTCTGTTTAGAATAATGATATGAAATCCCTTTATTATCGAAGTTTGGGTAGATGTCATTTAGGACAAATTGAAAGTGCTTTAGAAGATGCATTAGCAGCGTTAGGTGATATTTTCTAATATGTTTGGTTTCTCCTATAATATTTATTTTAATTATATTTTTATAAAAGCTCTTAATGATTTATCATATCCTGTAAATCTTCAAGTATGTGATGCAATTTATGATTTAAATCAGTTTGAAGAAAATTTCATGACATTATTTAGTGCCTCGTTAAAATTCGGTGGACACAAAGAGGAACTATTTACCGATAGAATGGATATTGTACGTTTTTGTTTTTTACTTATTATTACCTATTACCTTATTATTTCCTAATCAGGCTAAGCACAACTTTATAGATCTAGTTGGTCAATATTCAAATGAATTTATAAAAGAAAATTCTACAAAGATGAATAAAATAATGGAAGAAGTTCAAAAAAAGTATGCTATTGATACACGACCATATTGGAAAATTCTTAAAGAACTAGACAAATGTGATGCTACTAGTGATATACTGGAAGATGTAATATCTATATACTTATATGAATGAGAATTGTTTCTATAAAAATATTAATATTTCGTTTTTTTTTAGGAAAAAATACTCAATGTTAGAGAAGAAGAAAGACTCAAGAAATATTATCGTATTTTTGCTCAAGTTTATTTTCTAAGATCTTGGCAAGATATTGCATTTGTTAAATCTTTAAACAATGAGAAACGATATTTATTTCCAGAGTTTGTAGTTTCTTTTTTAAAATCCGATTTTGCGACAGTATCGAGATTTTTGGTAAGGACAAGAGATAATAACACATTTTCTATTCAAAATTTTGTTAATATCCAATTAAATTTTTTTTAAAGAAAATGCTCCATAATAGAAGTCCACTTTATGTCGTAAGAAAAAAAATGTTTCCAAATAAAGAACTAGCCATTAAATTCAAGGAAAAATTTTTATACAGACTTCAATATCAAACCCGTCGTGATATGTTTCATATGTTAGGAAAAATTACCCAAATGCGGAAAAAGGGACAGTTAAAAGTAAAGATATTTTTCTTTTTTTTAAAAAAAATAATAATAATCAGGACTGCAAACCAATCATATGGATAGACATGTGTTATATGGCTACTAACATAGGAGCCGCATTTCCTTACCGTTTCAAATCATGGTTTTTTTTACATTACGTTTTACAACGTGTGTAACGAAACTGTTATCATTAAGCTTTCCGTTATTGTAACGCAAAATTTAATTATATATTAATTATGATTAATTATGTAACGTAATTTTGATAAATAACCCTTATTCATTTTGTTATAGCGTTACAAATAAAGTTTTGTAGTTCTGGTAATAATTGTTAAAATTTTGAAAATTTTTTGCAGAAATTAGTCAATTATGCAGAATATATCATGGGTAGTTATGTTGCCAAGAAAACTGCACGGATTATGCCACGAAAATTTGAATTTGTTAATGAAATTTACAATATTGTTGGTCTCGCTCATTGTGATCGAATCAATATTCCTAAAAATGTTTTTGAATTCTTATATGAAGACCGGATATTCGTCTTAATGGGTGTGCCAATTGAAAAGTATAAAAGTGCCGCTGTAGGATATATTTATGGTGATAAAGCTAGTTTCGCAAATTCATTTAATATGAAATTGAGTACATTCAAGTTAATTTATTAGAATAAATTTTATTTAAAATTTTAATTTAAAAAAAAAATTACCTTTTTTCATAGCAAAAATACAAGTCGTCTTGAAAATCGTTTGAAATTTGCAAAATATCCTATTGAGAAATGTTATTTGTTACATGAGATTGTGAAACATCGAATTAAACAGAAAAGGCTCGATGAATCTTTAGCTTTGGCAAAGAAAATGACTGATGGTTTGTTCCTTTTGTTTTTCATTCCATTCGAAAACGTTTTCAGGTTCTTACTAATTTATCTAGAAGCAATTTTATGCCGAAATTCAGTTTGGAGACTTCTTGCTTCTTTATTAATTTGCAAAATAAATGCAACACGAAAGAAATTCGAAGACTTTAAACGAAGTATAATTGAAACAGAATTAATTGCATCAGAATTGAATAATCCAAGAATTATGCATTTTTTGAAAATATGTGCAAGTACAACTGATTCAGTTATAACATTTAAGAAACTATTATCCGAAGAGTATGTAAGAAGATTGGAAACACCTACTGCAAGTAGATCGTCGTCATTGAATTTCCCAAGTTCACGACAAAGCCTGCAGTTTAAAAGTGATGAAAATAAACATGATCAGCATAAAGATGATGACCACGATTCTTATAATAGTGATGAAAGATGATTATAAAAAATAAAACGATTTTTAGACCTTAATTCGTATGGAAAAGCTCAATATATTACAATTCCTGAGTAATGGCTAGCAATTCAAGTGCTGTATTTCAACCATTTGAATACACAAAAGAAAAACACGACATCTCTAAATTCCCTGTACTGGGAATTTGAAATTTTCTTGTTAGACTAGGAAATTTTATATGTGAGAAAAAAATGGGAGAAGTGCATTCCCTGAATCGCTAGCCTAAGTAACGATATCAAATCTAGAAGATTGTAGATCGTTATTCAGTATATTTAAAAAAAACAGAAAAACAAGAACTAATCGCATTCGTATACGAATAATTAAGGTTTTAAACGACATTTAAAGTGTTTTTATAAAAATTTAAAATTCAATTTTTTTCAAATTATGTTAAATTTATAAAACTCTTCAAAAGATTTAAAAATCTATGATTTTAGTCTTTTGTTTTATGTTTTTAATATTATATAAAAAAGTTTTATATCAATTTGAATTTTCTTTCTACACAAATATTTTCCTTCATTATGAATTTTGGTTTCTTTTACCAAAATAGAAAACATTTTTTAAATCAAATATAATGAAGTTTAAAAAGTAAAAACAAAAATCTAAAAGTTTAAAGTTAATTATGCAAAATTGTAGGCGAGAAAGGAACACGTTAATCAATTTCTTGGGACTGAGATAAAAATATTATAGTCTTGTCTTGAACCTGTTCTTGTGATTTTCTTCAATTAAAATATCCATCTTATTGCCATTTTCAAAAGAAATTTTTGGAAATTTATTCATTTACAAGAAGTTGTTTCTTTTGTTTACCTAATAAAAAATAGTTGTACAGAATGTTGAATGTAAGAAGAATTAGCATCTTCAAAGGTATATATGCAGATAACGTAGTTGTTGAAGGTTCTAGTTAAGACTTGTTTTATCAATAAATATATTACGTTTTTATATTCACCTTTTTGAAACACAGATAAAATATAAACATGTTTCTTAAGGATCGAATGACAAAGTTTTATAGAAGAATTTGTTCTTTAACTAGCATCAAAAGGAATAAAGGGACTTTACTTCCTTTGTATACATTTTTCTTCTATTATTTGTATATCTAAGTTTATTGTTTGCGATAGAATTCATATCAAGCTATTCTCGACAATATTTAAAATTTTTTGTATGAAACAAGATGTTTTTCGTATTTTTAAATGAATTTAAACAAAATTTGTTTAGAATTTTAACTTAAAAAAATTGCTATTTTTGACATAATAATATTAAATCAATAGAAATTAATGATATAATCGTATAGATAACCCTCCTACAGCGATGTACAACACGATTTCGATCTCGCACAATAAGAAAACATACAGTAACTGAAAATCGGCCTATAGACTATTTTTTGATGCCCTATGGTAGAAATGGGACAGAAAAATTGTCAACTCATATTATTTCAAGGTTTTCTCTCCATAACTTTGTTTTCTCTTTTGAAAATTTCTTCTAATTTGCAGGTAATCCAGATCCTGATAGCATAAGTCTAATCTGCAAATTTTATTAAAATATGTTTATTAGTTTTTAAAGTACATCAATAAAACTAGATGAACAAGGTTATTTTCTACTAGGATTATTCCTTTCTCCACTATCCTTAGACCAATTTGAGTGAAATGGTATCGTCTATTTGTGTAGTTAACCTATATAATTAATTTAATCAAAATTGGTTCAATAATTTTCCAATTAAAACCTAAAAACCATAAACAAAAAAACGACAAAATTTTCTGGTCACCCTGGTTTTTCCTTTATAACTTTGCTCCCCCTGGATCGATTTTGCTGAAATGCTATACCAAACCAAGTCACATTGTAAATTTCATCAAAATCGGATAGCGCGTTTTTGAGTTATTTTGTATACGGTCAGACGGACGGACGGACGGATATGCATAAATCGATGTAACTTTTGATTCTCGACACAACCATACCCTTAAAACCTTTCTACGACGATTAATTCGACGTGTTACAAATAGAATGAAAGAAAAACCCTCTGGCAGTACCTACCATAGGGCATAAAAAGTACTTTTACAAAATGATAACACGTTTTCTATTTAACACCTTTAGAAAGCTACGTTAACTCTCCTACGACATCAAAATCATCGAGTAAATGTCGGAAATAATCTCTACTCCATCGAGATTAAGTTTGATGTAACTAATTACAAATAATAACTCTGAATATAGTAATTCAAAATATCTAAAGAGTAGGACGTCGTATACCCGAAGATAAACCCTTAAGGTGGACATTTCTTTGTGTTTCCAAGAAATTGTCATTTATAATATTAATTACGAATTAAATACCAAAAGAAGGTAGATACAAAAGTTACCATAACGGCTGTTGTAAACGAATAAATATTGGATCTCAAAAGTACTGAATTAAATATAAAAACATCTAAAAATATGTATTCTTGAATATTTTTGTCATGTAATATTTTCATCCATTTGTATTTTCCCATCGAAATCTTGGACAACATAGACATCAACTTGACTTGAACTCATAGATAAATTCCCATGAACTTTTCAAGTTGATTCTCATTCTCTGTCGATCACGAAGTTTATCAAATGGTCAAAAAACAAGAAAAAAGATAATAGAAAAGATTGTAGATTGCCTTTCCTTTTGGAAAATTTATTTAACAGATTCCACAAAAAAAAGAAAAAAACTGTTTCTTTGATGTATAAATTCCTGGGTTTGAGAACTGTCTCAAGATAATATTCGAACATTTCTATTTTTTTTACTTACTTTCTGTTCTACATGGATAAAATATATTTGGATCAGGTTTTTTAGATAAGTATATATCCTAGATATCCCTTCCACTTTATTAAACGAGAAACCATTTTAAATGCGCAGGTTTTCATCCTCCAAAATAGAGAAAAATAAGTTTGGTGCTTTCATTCAATTCAGAAAATACTTTTTCATTTTTAGTATGTTTTCGAATTTTCAAGGGAAACCGAGTGTTATTATTGTGGAAAAAGAGTCTTCATGAAACGATCTGAAAAATAACGTTTTCATGGGATTAAAGTAAATATTGATTGTATAATACTTTTCAGAATAGAATTCATTTCGTAGAATTTATTTCCAATTTAAAACCTTCAATATAGATTTATATAAATTCAAAATAGAATGTTCAAATCCTATGTTTATCTTGTCTTGATGCAGTGACATGATGGATGACATGATCCTTGGTTCCTGTCCTTGTCCTAGTAAGATATAGTTTCGAACTACCTCGTTAATGTCTAAAAAAAAAATAAGATAAATGACATTAAATTACGTATAGTGCTACATGTAGTAATGCAGGAAGATTTCACTTGTAGTGATAAAGAGTCCGACGAGATTATTATTACCAAATATAAACCTTATTGTTTCCTTTAAAGAAAACTACAATGACATGAATATTAAGTTTCAAAAAGGACTTTTTATTCAGTACCTTTACGACTTTTGTTTGACTTTTATGTACACACATAACATATACAATACCGATAGTCCTTGGAATCGCAATGTCTCTACGCCCAATGTTTCAACGTCTTTATCGTTTTTTTTTTATTAGACAATATTTTTATATTTTTTGATTTACTCGTAAATCTTAAATCTAAGATCATTTTATGAAATGAATATTGCAAAGAATATCCCATAAAATATATATCCTTCAAGAATAAATACACTTAAATAAGGATATTTCACTTCAATATGGAATAAGTTGATTTTTTATTAAGAAAAATAAATATATATGTAAATCTTAAGGTGGTCTGCTTTTTTTGCTATCTCAAGAATATTCTCGTACCTTCAGAAACCATATTAATTAATTTTCTGTGGTTTTTAAAATGTAATTTTCTTCCTTGGTCTAATTATTTCATTTTTCTTTCTTTCTCGGAAAATAAAACTCATAAAAATATTTTCTATGGAAATTGTTATGGCATCTACAATATAATCCTGAAAATGTTTTTAAGTTTAATAATTTTAATCATTATCCATGGTAAATATCTAGCGCCGTAAACTATTAAATTCTTTTTTGGCTTATTGGTCTTTCTGAACCTAAAAAATGGATTTCCGTTGAAACTGTGACTTAATTATTAATAATATAATGTAGATACGGCTTTGGTGTCCAGAAATAAAATCTTGGACCTAATAAAGAAATATCATAGTACTCCATTAACAAACTGTATTATATCGTAATTTAGTTATAGTTTTAGATAATCGGGACTCTGCTGTACCTCCAAATTTATCAAACTATAAATAAAAATAATTGTCAAAATTAGCTTTTATCACTTTGTTGTCAGTTAAGTTATTCTGTTCGAATGTCTTTTTGACCTTTCAAAACTTAAAATAATTAATGAAAGATGAGATCGACGCTATATTGACATAAATTAGGCTTTCGTTCTTTTGCTATTAAATGATAGAAAACATATAGAAACTTAAAATCGGCTTATAGCTAAAGTTTTAATACCCAATGATTGTAATGGGACGAGTAGTTAGCAATATCATTTCTGTTAAATATTAGTTTTGGTTCTCCTACTTCGAATTTGCTCTAATTCAGGGGCAACCAATATTTTCATCCTGATAGCATAATGTTATTTAATTTGGTATATTCGTTTTTGAATTAGATCTGAAAAACTATACAAAAACTAAAACTAATCCTACTGTTCGACTATAAAACTTCGTTCCCCTAGGTGTTACCCCAACTCAATTACAACACCAAGATAAGAACTACCCAGAACCATAGACTAATAATAAAGATTTCTAACGACTGTATATTCAACTGATTCCTCTTGTGTACTAATATCATGACACACTATACATTCTTCTCATTCTTTCACATGAAAGCTCTTTTCATACATTCTTCTTCTTCAATTTCACACCCAACAGCAACAGTGAACATCACGGTGCCCATATGGCTTTCACATCTAGGATCTAGGTCTTGGCCATAACCATAACATATGGTATATTGTATATTTCATTAAAATTAGATAGCATGGTTATAGTATACATGGGCGGATGGACCATTTCCAGAGGATTATTTCTATGCGTTACAAACGCAGTGACAAAACTAATCTACCCTTTGGTATACTACCATAGGATATAAATAGGAAAATCATTTCTATGAATTAGAGATAATTTTTTCTGATAGATTTACTTTTATTTCAACAATTTTCAAACTTTTGAATTAAATATTAGGTTGTTGCATATGAAACGTTAAAAATTAGTACGGCTTTCAAAAATTTAAAAATGATATTCTATACAAAAACTTCTTCCAATTAAATTTGATATATTGATAATTAGCATTTATTCCTCCTTATGAACTTATTATTGATATAACTCTGAACTTTGCAAATTCCAAGATTTCATGTGCCATGGACCTAATAACATTTCTTTCCCTTAAGAAAGTTCTCTTCATTTCAGCTTTCGATCATCATTTAAAAAGTAATCTAGAACTTCACACCTTTTCCATTGATAAATCTTGAACAAACTTTTCGATTCAGATTGTTATTGATGAATTTTTAGAATCATTTATTTACCAAGATTCGCTTGTTATGTATTATAATATGACGAGTTTATTAATAACAAAAAAAAAAAGAAAATCAAAAGTCATAGAAAAGTCTGAAGTTTTCTTCTCTATTACAGAAAATCTTCGTACTATAAAAAAATTTGTTGATTATAAACAGATACCTTATAATAGAACTTTTTCTTTCTAAATAAGAAATTTTGTATTTTATTAGTTCGTAAATTTTGAAAATAAAACATTGTGCTTCCGTACTATAAAAGTATAAAAGTTTTTCAATATGAAAAACAAATTTTAAAAGGATTTTATAATAAATGGAAAATGGAAAAAATTCATAATTAAATAAGTTAAAATTTAAATAAAAATTTAGAACAAGAGAAATACAATCAGCGCTTTCCTAGCAGAAATTTATTCTAAATGTGATTATTTATTAAAAAATTAATTAAAACAAGATAAATATTTAAATAAATTTTGTAATAAATTATGTATAAATCAGTTTTATTATTTCAATAATATTCTATATGTTAATTTTGATAAAAATACGATAAAAGTTTTAGAAAGTTCTTTTCTATATTCACATTTTAAATACACTGTATACAATAGCATTACACTAGTAAAAGTTTATTCCGGTACATTCTCGACTAATCTTGATAAAATTTGGAACGTAAATGTATTCTAATGTTTATAAATATTAAACCGGAACAAGTGGTAGACGATAGAGCCTGGCTATTTTGCAAAGGGATGCAAAATTTTCTTTTTATGCCAATGAACGGCTAAAGCATAGACTAATAATAAAGATTTCCAACAACTGTGCATTCAACTGATTCTTTTTGTACAGTGATATCCCGGTACAATATAGATTCTTCTCTTTCTTTCACATTAAACTGCATCCGTTCATTGCCGCTAGTGAGAAACCCTAGAACTACAGCTAGAACTAGAACACTAGAACACTAAGAATGTGTACATGTTTTAGATGACATACCTATTTTTTAAGTATTGGACAACTTTTTCAGTAAAATTTAGAGAATTGTTCTTTTTAACAAATTTTTAAGGTTTAATTTAAATCTTGCAAGAGACGAAATGAAATAAATTCATAAATCATTTTTAATTCAAAATAAAAATCTAGTCCTATTGTTTGTAAATTTATGGCAAAATAAAACTCTAAATATTCGGTATAAGAAAGGAATTTGTCATAGGAGAACGAACAAAACGAACACTAATAAATATGAACAACACCAAAATGAAAATCACTTTAATAATAATCAACAAATGTTGATGACATTCCAATAATTTTAATGAAAACTTTGTCTAAGAAATTCTTCAAAATTGATACCCAAATTGGTATCTGAACAATTTTCTGTATTTTACAAAATTGAAAATATCTTCTTTGCTATCATTGAGATCACAAACAAATAATATCCAATTAGTAAATTCAAATGCTGTGAAAAGAAACAAAACAATACAAATGTTTTCGTTTTTCTTGAAATATTTAATAAAGACTTTTTTTTTTATTAAATGAAATAAAAAGGAAATAGAATTTAATTTAAGGAAAAGTAAATCTTATTATTTCAAGTCCACAAAATGGGTTCCTTGAACGTGAAGGATGAAAGAATTTTTTAAAATTAAAATTGGCTTGGTTTGATGAAACTTCATAAAAACATTACTGAAAAACGTAATAGAAGTTGAGAGCCAATGAAACATTGTAAACCGTTCTAGATATAAAAAATTCCGGTAATAAACTGATTTATGTTTAAAATCGTATAAAATATAAAATTTTTGTTAGGCTACGTAAGATTTAGGCACGAATTTAGATGAAATAAAAATGTGCCAACTTCGCTGGTAATGTCTACTGTCTACACCTATAGAACAAAATTTAAAAAAAATATAGTCCTTTTTCAAATATATTTAAAAATTAATGAGTGAGTACATTTCTTGTAAGATGTTTGTACTGTTTTATAACGTCCTTTATTCGGTCCTTATTAAGAAATAAATTTTAATATACAATTTTGTAAAAATTGGCAACATCTTCCTTTGCAGGAGGGTGCTAAAGAGCAGATCCTGATAAAAAAATGAACTTCCTAAAATTTCATTCAAATCGATTAAGGGTTAACGCATTTGTTAGTTATCGTGAATACAAAATTTTGATACAAACGTGAAATTAGACGACTAACGGGCGAATGGACATTTTTTTAAAAAAACTGCTTTTCGGAGTAAAATGGACCCAAATCGTGAAGATCCATCAAAATCTCAAGTTCGAAAATTTACATTAAAAGCTTTATTCCCATTAATGGGAAAAAAGTACAAATTTTTGAGCTCAAATATTGATATAAAAACTTTTGGGTCGTCCCGATTTAAATTTAATTACTTTTATTCGTGGATTTATTGTTTATAATTTTCACAATCAAATTTCATATAAAAATCAAATTGTGTAATAATTTAAGGGCAAAAAAAAAAAAACGATTACTGAAATAAATTATTTCCATTTTAATTTTATTCTTTTACAAACATAAATCATGAGAAACATAAATCCAAATTTTTGAACTTGATAAAATCATAACTTTAATATCAAACATATTTTTTATTAAAGAGATATGGTTTTTTTTCTGTTTATTCGCACAGAATTAAAATAACGAAGTTCTGATTTGGGTTTAGTACATGACAATGATCCTAATGTTGATTCTTATGATATAGAAAAGATTGGTGGGTTGGAGTTAGATTTTCCTGCTAGAGCTTGGAAAATAAAAGGAAATTTTTTTACAGCATTATTTCCGTTTTTTGTAAGTATAACATAATATATATTGAGGGAGATTTTTACGATACGCGAATCTCTGTAAAATATTAACTATATGAATGAGTCTGAAATATATCGCATAAATGAACTTAGACAACCATCTTTGTTATACAGAATATCTCAAATTTCATTTTCTCATAAACTTTGGTACATATAAAAAAGAATTGTAAGCTGAAACATTTAGTAATTACCAAAGACTTGATTAGGTTTGGTTTTAAATACAATTTGTAATTAGTATAAGTAAAATTTAAGAGCAACAATCGTTTAAAATTCTTCTAATTTTAATAGAAAAACAAAATGTGTTTATAGAATTTATTTTATTTTCCTTGTTCTTCCCTTTAGGGTACACTAGCAAGGCAGTGTTTTAGAAGCATTTCTAATTTTTAATTTTTAACTAAATTTATAGGAAGACATTACACAAAAGTTATCAATTCGGATTCGATGATTATCAAAATATACATATTTCGTTGTAAACCGAATATTGATTTCTTAATGCTCTAAAGCAAAGTATGTATAAGAAAGTCACATTACAAATATAAAATAAAACAAGTGATATTTTGATGAATCGTAAATATATATATATATATTCTTATTAACGGATGGCTGCTAGGCATAACAGCAGTTTTTGATTCGATAAACATAAGAAAATATTCTTATTTTAAGAAATTTTATGAACGAAGAGATTTTGATGCGTTTTTAGGTGAACGTAGGAAGTCTTTTATAAATGAGATGAATGTAGTGAATAATATCAATATGTAAAGAAAATTGATTGAATATATTTTCAGTTTAGTTGTGATACATTATTGTCAATATTTAAGCTGAAATCAATAAAAATTGAACATTGATTGAAGATCAATTTATTCAAGTCTTATATACTAACATTAACGATGTGTGATGGAGGATTATTTTATTGATCATCTAGAAATGTTAAGAAATAATTATTATGAAAATATTATACGTTATTGAGTTTATAGAAACTATATTTTTGTATTGTATTTTATTGTTTTACAATATTTTAGAAGATTTCTACTGAAATATTGGAGAAAACAAATCGAATAACTTAAAATATACATCAGTAACGAAGCGTGGGGTTTTAATGAACGGAAGCACTTTTTTAATAGAATATTTTGATAAGTGAATTCCTTTTTTCATTCTCAATCCATAATTTTTAAGTTTTACTTATTTTTGAATAACTCATTCTTCAAATTTTTTTAAATCCAGCTCCTTCTGTTACGTTTGGAACTTTGAAGTGTACTGTTTTAGAAAGTGGCCGAAATTCTCCGACAGTTGCAATATCATGAACCTCGATATTCCTGAAACAGGGCGACAAATGGACATTGATATTTCTGTGTCTCTTCTCAAATCGACGGCATTTTCTGATATAGTGAAAATAATCTCTGCGGGTAACAATTGTCTTCTGCATTTTCAGTTTGGGAACTATTCCATTTAAAATACGACCACGTAACATACTTTAAAAAAATATATATATATATAAAAGAAACTGACTGAGTAAAATTTAAAAAGTCCGAAAAAAGAATATAAGAAACTTACTGACTAAATTTTTTATCAATTGCCTTACGAGGTGTTTTGAATTCACATCCAATCGCTCTGTGGTGACGAAGACTTTTCTTTTTGGGGCCAAGCCTGGTTTGACTTTCCTATTTAGATTTACTTTCAATTGCTTTTGAAAACCTTTTTCGTTGATTGGAGGAAAACGAACAAATTGAAAATGAAATTTTTATTCTATATTAATGAATAAAAAAAATTAAATTTTAATTTTTGTAGTTGAATTTTTTTCTAACACTGATTTTCTTTCAATATATGGACCCTTCGTCCCTGATATATACATAAGGATATGTAAGAAGTTTGGTTTGTTGATTTAATTTTCTTACAAAATATTCAGGTCATCTGTTTTGGTTCTCATCGAAATTGAAGAAATTACAAAAATCAAAATAATTGATTTGGGAATCAAAGAAATTGAAAAAAGTATAATAAATTCTTTTGAAAATATCGAATTAAATTGAAAAACTTGAATTTTAAGAATTTTATATAAAAAATAAATTGAACGCACAAAAGTATGCAATTTTTATACTGTACTTATTGCTAAAAATTAGTTTACTTTATAAAGTTCTTTTTCTATGGAATTAATTATAATACAAAAAAGAAATAATATATGAAACATAAAAAATACATAATAAGAAAAATTTAGTTTATTATCTTTCTCAAAATGAAAAGAAAACAAAACATAGTACTGAATTAAAATTAAGCACGAAACAAAAACGCACCTATTTTTTATGAAAATGAAATTAAATGAACTTTATGTTAAGTGCTTGTTTAAGCATAATATGAGAATGTACATATTTACCACTTATTATTTTATATTCATTTCTATTTTAATAGCTTTTACCTTAAATATATGAATATTATTTCAACATTGTGATAATTCTAAGATTAAGATTATTTTTTATAATCCAGGACGATATGTTATGTCACAAACATGAAAAAAACATGTTTAAAGCGAATCGACTATTATTTTATAGTGGAAAAATA
The DNA here is from genome assembly GCA_963422695.1 of Xylophagus ater. Taxonomy (NCBI): domain Eukaryota; kingdom Metazoa; phylum Arthropoda; class Insecta; order Diptera; family Xylophagidae; genus Xylophagus; species Xylophagus ater. The sequence continues at coordinate 11,026,771 of OY730478.1, forward strand.
TATGATGAAGAATATAAACGTGTAGACGCGCAATATATTAGATTTCTTAAGATTTGGGACTAGGAATAATCAAGGACGTAACAAACAATAGTTCTGTAGGTTCTCTTAGATCCAATTCAACATATAATATTACCGAGAGGATTTTCATAAAGGATCTAAATCGTGTAAGGTGTAATATGTTTTTAACGTTCTTATTATTTTTCGTCGCCAATGGAGTAAAATTTCTTTATTGTATTACACCAATTTAATAGCGTACTATACTTCTTGGGCTTCTACAATACAGAATTTTATTATCATACATTTATTATGTGTTTATATATATAGGTTATTTCTTAAGTAAATATTTTGTATGGTATTTACAATTCTTATTTTATTTGGGAAAAACATGCAACCGAATTTTCACTTGAAATGAAAATATGTTTTTAATTTAAAAGCTTATGTTTTTATGTATTTCTTTAACAGTCGGTACTTTTCCATTTCAAAATGACTTCTATTCAAGAGCTTATAAATTTTAATATTAAACTACAAAGTCGTATTTAATTTAAAATTTAAAATATTAAAAAAAAAAAATATGAAATAAATTTAATTAAAATATTATATATTTTGATTTTGAAAATTTCAATATTTTTATTATTACAATTTAAATGTGTTCTTAGGAAAAATTCAATTTAATATTTTTATTAAAATTTTTATATAAATTTTTAGGTTGAATTTCATTTTAAAAAAATTAGAAAAATATATCTCTTTTTTATGAAATCAAAACACATTAAATTTAATGAATTTCTTGCCCTTTTTTAAAATGAAAATGAGTTCCAATTTCCGGATTGTTAACATTTGTATATAGTTCTTGTCCATTTTGGTTGAAAAGTGACCTTTCACTAAAAGGAAAATAAATATTATTAAATCGTATTCGAAATACATATTCTCCTCATCGAACTCATACGGTTGTAGTTCTATTATTTATGTTATCTATTTTTAATAGTTTGAAGCATAGTATTAGATAAATATGCTAGAACAATTGGTAAATTGAAGTTATATTTGTCATAGTTTACCTTATTGATGACTTCCAAGAAACTCAAACAAAAATAGGCCCCGTCGAAGAAAATTTTAAAATTTTTCATCACTATTGGGCAAAATTCATTACATTATTAAAAACGACAAAATAACGACATGAGAGTCTGCTCAGAATCTGAACTTACAGAAATTGAATGTTAAAAACTATCGAACCATCAAACAGAAGCGTCCAGAATTGGTGAGTCGTAAAAGGATTGGGTTTCTTCATGATAACGTTAGACCACATACACGTTGGTTCACTTGTCAAAAATTGAGAGAGCTTGTTTAGGAACTTTCATTACATCCGAAATAAATACTAGCCTGATTGTAAGGACGACTGTCTCACCATCAGACTAACATTTGTTTCGGTTTCGGCAGAACTTATTTGATGATGTAATTTTGAGTTCAAAAGAATATTGTGAAAATTACTTGACACGGTTTTTCGGCCTGAAAACCTAGAAGTTCTACAGTGACGTGATAATGCCTCTGTCAGGAAAATGGCAAGAGGTCAACGACCAACATGGCCAATACATTGTTTAAGAAAATTTTTGTTTTCCATGAAAAATCTTTCATTTGAACAGAAAAATGGCAACGACATTATGGTCCATTCAGTATGATTTGAAAAACATGAATTTATTCATTTCAGGCTAGTTCTGAATGTGTTGGTCTGTGTCCTCATTTTTTCTAAATTGTGTGCCTTAAAAAATAAGGATGTTTTGCATATACCTAAAAAAATGAACTTGTCCTTTTAGAAGAATAAAAGGTTCACCGACTTCTCTATTCCTTCAAAAGGACTAGTTCTTCTATTCCGGGGAAGACTGTAATGTTGACATAACTATATACTACATGTATATGTATCAAATTTCCTATTTTAGTTAAAAAACTAAAAAACTGTACGCAATTCGAACAGAACCTTAATATTGCTGATTAAAAAAGGATCAAAATTTAAACCAAAAATTTGTTTTGAAGAAATATTCATATAAGGTTACTTTAATCTCGGGTTAACATTTCATAAAATATATCGTTAAATAATATGTCTCTTTATTTAATAATATTAGCAATGATTGTTATTTAATGTAATTCCATAAAGGGTATAAATTTTAATATCGATGAGGGATTTAGAAGGGACTATTTTACGGCATCATTATAGAAACAGAATTTGTATATTTATATACGTTTACAAATTCTTAAACAGTCCTAAATTGTAAACGTTTCCTTTGGGATAGTATAATTTTATGGGAAGGAACCGCTCATGTTTGAGACTAAATAGTTTTCACAAATCTTTTAAAGGGTTTCATTTAGAAGTTATTTCATTCATACGAATTTCAAGTATTTATTCAGTATTTTTGACAAAAATTTAAATGAATTATATTTTTACATATTATTTTAAGTTGGGAGTTTCCACTCAAATAACGAATTAGTTCGATAAGTTTTTATACAGCATGAAAAAGGTAGTTCTCTAAACTTTTGGCCTCGTTTATCTTTGAAATTTCTATATGATAATATGTATACTCTCTAAACCATTGGCTAGATTCCCATTGAACCCAGCTAGATTAACCAACTAAATGTTAGCTGCTAGAAAATCTAGCCGAAATTTTTGATTAACAAACAAACTTGATTTCTACGAATGATATTGTTAACTAAAATCAAACTTCGGAATCTAGCCAATTTTGAGAGCTCTTTCATTTTTTCCATATAATGCTTAATGCTAAAGTTTAACGATGTACAATTAAAATGCGGAACAATTGATTAAGCAAGACCACGTATACAAATCAGGTACAGTCCTGCGATAAATCCGAGATGAATGGTCTGGTCACCAATTGAATTTATGATCAAACTTTCTCCTCTATTTAATTTCAAGACACTTCCAAAGAAATATTACTTAATTCCTGAAATTCATAAAATTTCCTTTCTTAATTATGTTTTCCGGTTGAGTAATTTTAACCTGGATTTGGTAAAGTGGAATCTCCACTCTCCTCCCGTTCATAACTTTCATGTTCACCTGACTTATATCATTCATTATATTTTTCATGGTTATGTCTATGAAACATGGACGAATAATTCTTGAAACTTTTTTTGTTATTTGTAGATATTGTCATTATATAACGAATATAAAGAAAGCTAATATTCGGGGCATCCATCTTACTACAAGTTGATGTGTTTTTTTTTTATTTTTTTGTATACTATCAGCATCTCACCTTAAGATATAAAAAAAAACAGCATCATTTATCACAGAGCAGACCGACCACCCACAAAATCCCAAATGGATAAACATGCCTGTCCTTTACAAATACACTCTCAACTTCTCCAACAAAAGAAAGAGGTTCTTCTGGGCAATAGAGTGTTTCAGCAGAATCTGTGCTTTTCCATAAAACTTCTTTCCACAATTTTTTTTTCTTTGTATCTAACAAAAATACAATAAAAATGTAGTTGATCACAATAAATTCTATAATGTCTGAGATTTCGGAAAGAAAAACTTTCACTTTGATTTGTTGTTCATTTGTTGGAAAGGAATTTCAATGGTGTGAAAAGGATATTATATTTCACTAATATTATTATGTTAGATTAATAATTTACTTAAAAGTTTTTTCACTCTTTGAGAACGGAAAGAATGTATACAATTGTTTTTTTTTTTTAAATTAAAATATCCTATGGAGAATTTTTATAAATATGTCGGAAGCTTTTATACAAATATTTGAATAAGTTTTTCCCATTGTTCTGCGGAAACCATTTAAAATTTCTCCAAACAATAGAATGTCGTTTAGGCAAAAAAGTGAAGCCAGGAAAATATTATTTGTCCAGGTTGTTTTATTTTATTAACCATATTATGCGACTCACGAGCGCACACAAATTGGAAAGGAAATCCTTAATATACACACGGAGAAAGAAAATATGATAAATTATTTTGAATGCAACTGTTTTATGACGATTGGAAGTACATTTCATTTTTCTTAATACATATTTTATGTTTTCATAAACATTTTAATAGCTGCTCTATTATTTTTTATTCTAAGTATAACTTTTTAGCGACAAGCATATATTTGAATTGTTCCACCCACATTCATTATTAGATTGTAAGAATGAAATTTAACGATAAATCCGAATTAGTTAAATAAGTGAAATTGGTGGGTTAGTAACATGTTTAGTAACATTATTGCATTGCTCTTGGTCTTAAAAGCATTCTGCACATTAAGGTTTTGCTTTTTATTTTATACTATGAAAGAAACTATGTTCTTAGATTGGCATAAATGCACTAACGTACAATACTACTATACTACTACTATATGTGGTTCCTGGTATTTTGCCTTCTAAAAATGTATAAGATAATCTTAAATGATAGTCACCGAATGCATATTTTAACGCATAAAATCTCAAAACACCTAGCTTAACAAATTGGAAACGAAAGTTGAGATTTGACACGTGCTTTATCTTTTCATTTTAAATATATTAAGGGTCAGCTTCTAATTCGCATATGTGATACATGATATGTGATATGAATATATTTCGAATCAACTGTTTGACCCAATCATAATTTCTATCAAAAGGTTATGTTAACTGTAAATATCCTAACAAACATAAAAAGTTATGAAATATGAATTTTGAATTGATGTCGTGACAATTTTTTAAAATTACGCATATATTATTTTCATATTTGATTATATCTCTGTTTTTTTTGCCTTAAAAAAGGTTATCATTAAAAGAAAATATACTGAAAGTTGATCCTAAATTTTAAATTAATTAATTTATGGAAAAATATTTAGGTTAATCCTAATAGTAACATGGTTTCTACCAAAATCCGTCGGGAATTATATTACAAGCAAACCTGAAAATTGAGTCAGTCGTCGTGCATCGGAATATGCTGTCTTAAAAGCAGGACCATATGCTTATCAGATAATAACGTGATTGGGTCAACCAATTTGTCATCTATTACAGGTGTACAGAGTGTTCCAATTACCAGGTTTGACTGTATATTTGTTATAAACAAAAGGGCACATAATTATGAAAACATATCGTTTCCAAAAAGGTTCCGACAAATTGTTCACCAAGTCACGAATAAAAGAGAAAAATTGTATAAATAGAGATTTTTTTTACCGCCTAAGAATATGCTATTTTAAAATAACTTGCTATACAATTCCTTTTTAACTAACTAAATTGATTTTTTCAACACAAAAATAACTGAAAAACATAACAAAGTAAATTCTTAAAAAAATCTTTTTACAACTGACCTTTAGAAGAGGTTTTCTAGAAACCGCAATTTTTCAATTTTTCAAAATTTTAACATTAGTCAGCAACAGACGATAAAAACATAAAAAAAACACCAATCCCATTGGATTTAGAAGATCAAATTTGAAATAAAAAGGGAAAAGATTGCGAATTATTGAAGGTGGTTTGAAATATTTTTTTTTTTTTCAATATCGAAAATGTGATTAAGCCCTAAAGGGATCATTGACTTTAATATGAATGATATTGAAATAGATTTTGTATAAATTTCTCATACTTTCATAAACAATATTACTACCGCAAAATTTAATTTTCATCTTCATCATCATCTCATATACATAGATTTGGTCTTTTCCTTCTGTGAATTTAATTTCCCTGAAAATGTGGTTAAATCTTAATATTTTCCATCAAAAATGTTCATAATACTTGTTTTGACATGACCTCAACTTTGATTACTGTTCTGATTCGGTGGAAATGTTATTATAAGAGTTTATCTCAAAATTTTAAAATAATATTTACCTATCAAGTAAAAATTCCAAATTGTAATAAACCTATGGGAATGGAGACATAAAAAAAAGAAACGGAGGAAAACGATCAATGAACTTTCAAATATACTCAATATAAATCTATGGAAAACCCTCTTTAAGTAAATGTTCACATATTTAAGGAATTTTCATTGAAAGAGTGAACATAATTCCTTTTCTATTCCCAAAAAGGATAAAAAATGAAAATTTCTTTTAACATACCATAATTGTGGTTTTCGGTGACATGCCGTAAATCTTCTCAAACACGGGCAATTTTTAACGTATTCGGTATTATCAACATACCCAACTTTATATCGAACATTTTCTTTGTTACATTTCTATATATATATGGTTTCGCCATAACCACTCACCAAAAAAAAGGAAAATTTTTCTATATGTAACCAATAAGAATTCCTTAAGGAAAAATGAAGGTCTAACCAGAAGATAAAAATTGATACGACCGTATATTGAATCTTCCCAAGAGAAAAAATTTCTTTTTTGCTGGAAAAATACCCAAATTGTAAATATTACTATATCCAAAAAAAGGAGAAATAAATACAATGTATAAAATCTATATGAAACACGAACAATGACAAGTGAAACCTTTTTATTTATTGTCCTTACTGGAAGTTCATAAAGCTTCTTGTTGATAATATACATTCTTTTCTTACTCCCCTACACTAGTATACTAGTAATAGACTTTTAACCTAAGTGCTTATCCTGGGTAGATCCTGATTACAACATTTTCATTGAAAGTGTATTGAAGTGTTTTTAAAGATTACGACAAGTTCTTAATTGAACGAAATGATATAAAATCTTATTTTGCTATCATGAACATATTTATGTTCGATATTTAAATCATGAAAACTTTTGTACTTTATTGAAATGGAAAACTAGTATGTTTATTACTAAATCGCAATTTCATATGACGGAGTAACGAAAATACTAACAAGATAGAATGTTTTCTGATATTAAATATGTTTAATTAAAATATGTTTATTGCAAATAAAATTTAATCACATTTTAAATTGATTTATTGATAAAATAAATTTATACCATATTTTTTATTTTGTTATAAAACTGCATCGATTGTAATTTATGAAATATTTTTTAATGAACGTAAAATATTTATCTTCTAAAACTGAAAATCATACAAAATATACTCAATGACATATTAATAAAGTAGATCAAACGTGTAACAAAGTCGCTCAGCTTTCTTATACACATTTTTCCAAGTTTACATTTTGTTTTATGTATCAGGAGGCATGTGTTCTTTAGTCGTATTCATATAACGGATTTAAAAAGAATTACTGAGCTGCGAGAATACTGTTTTATGATCACGGAATAAGGTAGAACTACTATAAAATTTCTAGTTAATTGTAGTGAATAGATTTACTGGAAATACGTCTGGTAGCTGTGCTTGTCCACCAAATTAATGGCCTTTTCCAAAAATGTCTCGCAGGACTGAACACGATAGAAATGAACCAATTTCTGAATGCTGTGGACAGTTAATGATAACGACAAACATTATGATGTGTGCCTTGGTAAAAATAAATTTAAAAAAAACATATGTGTGCAGAATTCGCCTGATTAATTCGCAAATAATTTATTTAGATATCAGAGACGTAAATTAGATTTGGAATTTTTTCTTATATATGCTGTTAGTAGTATAAGAAAGTAAAAATGATATTGCATTTTCCGATAAAATATAAAAATTTGATTGAATTTAATTAAGTCTAATCAATCCATTCATATTGGATAAACGAAATTTTAATTAAAAAATATATAATTTATAAGTTTACTATAACTTATATAATTTAATAAAAATAATATTATTGAACTACAAGTCAAATGACTCTGACTCATTGAATCAATTAATCAACCATAAATTAGAAAATAGAAGAATAAAAAACTAAAGTCTGGAAGCTCTTAATTAAGTTAATAATTTTCTTTTAGTAAGGAATAAAGCTGGCGTCCATTCAAAAGTGCAGAAAAGTTTAATGAAATTAAATTTTATATATGATGTTGTGGGTGCCTCTTAAATTGAATTTTAACCCTGTTTCATGAGTGTCTCTATTTTTTAATATACTAAGAAAATCTATAAAGGGAGAAATTTTAATTAGGAACTGTACTGTTTCTAATTGAAAATCGAATTAAAGACTTTCTTCAGTAGTTTCTCTGTGCCAGAACTCTTCAAAGTTATAATTTTTTCAGAGTGTTCACATTAATCTTGTCTAAATCATATTTTTTTCGACATTGAACAGAAAATTAACCCCGTAAATTATAACTTTTAACTATGAATGCCTTATTTCGTATTTTTCTTATTTATTCATTATCAATTTTCCTCTCGGCAAAATTTTTTCTTTTAAAATATTGATTTTCTTTTTTCTATTCATTTTTTCAAAGAAACTTTAATGGAAAACAATTTCTATTTTGTCCATTTTTCGTCTATTATAGTATATACAATAGTTGTATTTATATTGACATTATGGATTGTTCCTTAAAATTATTAAAATTTTTGAAAATTTTTAAAATAAAATGGATAGATTCAATTCATTGTCGATATAAAATTGGAATTTTGAATCGAATTTTTGAGTGGAAAATTAATGCAATTAAAGCTTTAATAATACCTTTAAATTTAATATAGTGAAAAGGCAATAAAATAAAATTTCGAATTGTCGATAAGACTTGAGACTTTCAAACAATGCCGACATTTTCACTATTAACAATAAAATATAGGATAGTTTTAGGCGTTTGTTTAAATAGTTTAATACAAATAATTCGCTTCCAAAAATTTCGCTGAATTTGTTCAGCACACGTTTAGTTTAGGTACTAAATACTATTGTTAGTATTATAGTATTATAGTTGAAATGTTTCCGAGTTCAAATCATAATTCAACAATATTCACATTTTTTCAATTTCCTACAAAAACAATATCCTTTTTACCAAAAAAAACATAAAGTAATTTAAAATCGGCCTATAACCGATTTTTTGATGTCCTATGATAGAAATGGGAGAGAAAAATTGTGAAAACTAACAATATATCAAGGTTTTTTCTTCATAACTTTGTTTGCCCTTTTCAAAATTTAGAAAAAAACGCCACGAACTTTCGACTTAACTCAATATTTCAAGGTTTTTTTCTCCATAACTTCGTTTCTTCATTCTCAAATTGGCTCAAATTCAAACGTATGCTGGAGTCTAATAGCATAAACACGTTTCGTAAATTTGGTTGAAATCGGTATATAACTTTTTTAAATACATTGGAAAAACTTTATGAACAGGCTTTTTTTAGGCTACAACTATTTCTTTCTCCACTATCCTTGGACCGATTTGACTGAAAATTAATTCGTTATCGTCAATTTATGTAGTTAACCTACATAATTAATTTAAACAAAATCGATTCACAAATTTTCCAATTACATCCGAAAAACCGTAACCAAAAAAACGACAAAACTTACTGGTCGCCTTGGTTTTTCCTTTATAACTTTGCCCCCCGTGGATCGATTTGGCACAAATGTAATACCAAACCAAGTTATGGAATAAGCAACTCATATTATAAATTTCATCAAAATCAGGAATGGAATTTTGTATTTCGATCCAACTGAATTTTCGATTCGATTTAATATTCGATCTGAATTCTTTTTGGCATCCTGTAAAATTATCGTATCGTAAATTAGTGTGGCCTTTGAGAATTCCACGCAAATGGTATAAATTTTCAAATTGCCTGATGAAATGTAATGAAATTTTGACAGCTGAGTTTTTTTTTTTTGAAAACATTAATTTAAAATGTTTGTGTTTTAAATTTGTTTTTAGTTTTGAATTATTTTTAAATTAATATTTAATAATAAATATTGAAATTGTTGGTCTCAGTGAAACAAAATATCTTCAAGTGTCTTCGGTCCTAAATTTGGTGGCGTTTTTTTTATTTTCTTATAATGATAATTTTCACTTCACTCTTAGAGCATCTTATTTGGTTGTAATTTCATGAAAATCTTGATAATTTTTTTTAATTCAATACTTTCAAGTTAACTTTTGCAAGCTTGGCATTTTTTTGCATGAACTCAAGTGAAAAAAAAAATTTTAAAAAAATATTTTATTTTCTTTTTTTTTGTAAAAACTACAATAATTTAGTAAAAATTTAAGGAAATAATTGTCAAATTTCTTGTACTTGGTTTTTTTTCATTAAAGTAATTAAAAATATGACAATAAACATAAAAAAACATGTTTTCGACAACTCAACGCTGATCGAATGAATTTTATACGATCACAGTGTAAAATATTTTCGATCCAATTTTAGCCGATACCAAATTGGTTGGTCGAGTCGTATATACGATCCAATTGGGTCAAATCGAAATACAAAATTCCATTCCAGATTACGCGTTTTTGAGTTATCTTGTCTACGGACGGACGGACGGACGGACGGACATGCATAAATCGATATAACTTTTGATTCCCTACACAACCATACCCTTGAAATTTTTCTACGATGATTATTTCTATGTGTTACACACTTAGCGACAAAACTAATATACCCTCTGGTAGTACCTACCATAGGGCATAAAAAAAATTTTAGTAAACTTAGAAAATGCAAAAAAAATCTGGGCTCAACCGGGATTTGAACCCGGGACCTCTCGCACCCAAAGCGAGAATCATACCCCTAGACCATTGAGCCTCTTGAAGGTAGGCGCTCTTAAAGATTTTGAATACTTTTGTATTCAAACTTATTAAATCTTTTTTTTAAACAGTTTCAAAATAAGATGATCCAAGAAAATAACATTCTCTCTTTTTTGACGCGGTTGATTTACTCGAACATTTCAAAATCATTTAAAATGTTAGTTTTTATTTCTGAGGACCTTAAACTTGATGCAAAAAATCATTTGTTATTTGAAACGTAGAACGCGTCTTAAAATTTCAACGAGATCTGAAAGATGTTTCTATTAGAATCTAAACTAAAATTCCTTTACAATCAAAGAGAGTGTTTTTGATTGACATTTTGATATTATCCAATCAACTTTAGTTTTAAACGGTTGCAATTCACCAACAAAATGAATTTCACTTTGTACTCTATTTGTACGTACAACTTATTATTATAATGCATTAACATTTTGGCAATTTACGTACTTTTGTATGAAAACATCGTCAACCTTATTATGGCGTTACCACTGTTACGAACAAAATCCAGTTGGCATTGTGCTATTCAATAACTACTATGCGACATGAAAATATTTATACATATTCTGGGCTGCTCTAAACTCCGTTGGAATAGGAATTTTCCAACAGAATGAAAATTTTTATTCTAGACTTCTACGAAATTTCGAATTTTGTTATTCCAAACTCAATAGGAATCGAAAATTTGACGTTTTTTTCTCCGACACAAATATTGTGCTGGAATTTTTTAATTGTGTACATAAAATCAAAATGTAAGCTGTGAATTTCATTTAATTTAAGTAAATTTTAATTTTTTAAATCTTACTAAAATGTAGGTCGTTAAATTCCACAAATAAAAAGCAATGCAAAAGGCTGATTGAATTGCTTAGTGAATATCCAAATATTGCCCAAGGATTTACAGGATTTACATAAGCTTTGAACATAATTCTGAAAAACTCCATTTTAAGAATTAAATTTAATTAGACAAGGAAAATTATTTTAGTTTTTATTTTGTAAAATTATTTTACAATTAAATAATTTTAATATTGTAAATTTATTTCTAAATTAAAATGGGATAATTAGGATGGTCAGATCTTTCCATAAATAATAGCAAAACAATGTTTATATGGGGATGTATTGAATCCGATTACAACTTCGGGTAGTTGCCGAACAAAATTTAGATTTTTTGTATGAAATTTGGAGCATAACTTTGGGTGTTCGGACGAAACTTCGAAATTTTGTACAGAATAAATCATAAATTGTTGTACGAAATAATTGTATAGAATTGTATAGAATCGTATAGAAGTTCCCATAGTGGTTTGTGCACTATAGTTTGTTTTTTCTAAATCTCCACGTCTCTAACTTTCCATACAAAAGAAAATTTGCTGAAAGTGAATTCAATTTTGCTTAAAGATGGCTAAAAATCTTAAAAGAATGCATTGTCATCGTGTTCTGTCAAATGTCTAGCTAGTCGTGAAGTTAGTTAAAAATCGATTGCAAGATTTGTACTGGACAAACAAACAAGAAAGCGAGTTAATAAAAACTTGGTAACAAAAACATAAAGTAATTTAAAATCGGCCTATCTTGAATATTTCGTAGTGCTGATTTTCGTAACTTTTTAATTTTTAACTTTTACTTTATATATATATTTAATAGAATTTTGGACCATAACAAAAGATGTATGTGTTCCAATACTGTGGAAGAGAATCTGTTTTTCCTTGGCAAAGTGGTCGCCTTTTTTTATAAAAAAAAGCCACACATGCTTATATACACCTGAAATTTTCATGAAAACCTAACGAAGTCCCATCACATTTATGTGTTCATATTTTATTTCATTTTTTTTCTTCATTGAATGAAAATGGAAAAGTTTACAAGTAGTAAAAAGGTACAATTTAAAAGGTAGAAGTGAAATTGATGAGAAATGATGAAAGATATCTAAACCTGGGTTAAAGTTAGGAAAGTGACAAAGGAAACAGAAACGTAGATCACAACAATTTACCTTTTTTTCTTTCTTGTTTAAAGAAAATATGTTCATGGACTATGTATTCTCGTAAGTGATTTTTAGAATAGGCTGTGTACATTCTTAGGAAATCTAAAGATATGTTTTTAGAAAAGTAATCGCACGTGTTCTTTCTTAGAAATTGAATACAATAAATTCAAATAAAATGAAAAGAAAGAGAAAAATAAAATCTTTAATTAAACTTGAAAACAGGATAAAAAATCTACGAAGGCTGATTGAAAATAGAACAATCTTTAAAACCAAGACACTCCAGTCTTCAGACAGATACATCAGTTAGTTATTTTTTCTAACCATTCATAGTGCGCACCATTGAGGTTTTTCCGAAACAAAAATAAAGATTTATATTAAATGGCCTCTTCACTGTCGATTGAAATATTTCATAAGTGATTTAGTGAATTCAGTTGTAGTGAACGATTCAAATGTGGTATCAACTTCAAAAAAGATCCATGATATCCTGTTAGAAGATCGAAAATTGAAAATGCATGAAATTTTTGATATGAGCATCTTATAATATGGCATGGCATCGACTTAGGAAAGGGTCAAACTAACTAGAACATATTATGCATCATTATTGGACAGTTTGAATGATGAAATCAACAAAAAACGTCCTTATTTGGCAAAGAAAAGCCTTTTTCATTATGGCAATGCACGAACTATTATACGGATTGCTTCCTCATCTACCATATTCTTCAAATTTGGCCTCTTCTGATTTTTTCTGTTTCCAAACTTGAAGAACTAGTTGAAGGAAAAATATTTTTACTAAGTAATAAGCTACAAGTAAAACAAACCCCTATTCGAAACTTGAACAGGAATAAGTGTATCGAGTTGAAAATTAAAAAAAAAAGAAGTTGTAATTTTTCACTCCCTTATCAACCAGGCCTCGTACAAGTTATATTTTCTTAAATACAATCCTATCTGATAATTATGCAAAATAATATTTAAACAAACGATTTTAAGATCATTTTAATCATTCAAGTATTTTATCCTTTACAGTTCAATAATAATAATGAATAATGGCTCACTGTCCTGTTCTCAATTACCAAGGGTTCATGTTTTTTCATAGAAATTTATCTTAATTAAGTCAATTAAAGTTTTATAAATTGTCATTTGCAATGCAAGTATTTTTGACAGAATAAAACTATAAACCTATTTTAATATTTTAAATAATAATTTTCCGATTTATATTCGGAAAACTTTTCTAGAAATTAATTCATTTGAAAATTCCACTTTAAAAGTTTCATTACAACTTGTTTAGTTTGATTTATTTCGATTGAAAAGGAAAACAATTAACTTCATATAAAATAAAGCATCAAATCTAATTTCTAACAAAATGTAATAAAATTTGTAGTAATTTATGATGTTGTGCTAGCTTTTTCGAGGACTATCTACACTTTAATCGTTTTAAAAGATTAGTTGAAATAAAAATATGAATTGATTTTAAGTGCGACTAGTCTAGACTTCCACAGACGCCTTGAATTTGCAATACTATATACAGGCTCATATCCCAATCTATCACTAGGGGATAATTTGAATTAACCTCATACAGGATTACTCAGTGCAGGAAATAGGAACTAACAATTGTCCATACTGTAGAATTTTCTTTACTCTATTTTGAGAGTCATCAGCTTTATTGTTATTATTATTTGCTACCACTACCTGTTATTCTAGACTATGTGTACATATTTGCTTTCGATCAGCCATGGGAGTTCCATTTCTCGTTATACCGATAATCTTGCTAGATTGTGGTGCCACTCTCATATTCTGGTAGTTATTCTATATTTACTCTAAAGCTAAATTTTCTCGAACTCATTTAACCTAATCGAATAAACAATTTTTAAATTATTTTCTTTTTACTTTTGTTTCAATATTAAAAACTATTGTTCGTAACTAATACTTTAATTGACCTTATCCACTTTCTAGAAACTTTATGCTTTTAATAAAGAAAGCTTCAAATTCATCCAAACAGAATTATCCAAAGCAGACATTACCCCATACAAAATACATAATATTTGAAATAGGGTGACATTTGCAAATCTTATAAAGATCTGTAGCAAAAAAATGCTTCGAGCAGATATAAGGTCAGTTTTGAAAATAGACGCCTCAATTACAATAACTTGTACAGAGTGTATTTTTTTATATCTTTTTAAATAATGGACGATAATAAAATCCGTGAATATCAGACAATATTACAGTATTTTATTATTTGGCTTCCTAGACATATTCTTCGACTTCTATATCAATGCAAGATGTGGTAAGTAACCACATGTTCTGTGCGGAACATGGTAAATAAAACCATTTAGATAGTTAAAAGACATTAACGAGGCGCCACTCTGTATTTTATCCAATACTTTGCAATAATATACTTTTTAATATATTAATAAACATAAAAATTTGTATTTTTATTCAAATTATTTCAATTAAAAATATGTCAAATTCAGTTCAGAATTCATGTTTTTTTCTTTTCATTTTCTAAAATTTCCATAAATATTAATTGTTTTTTTTAACATATAAAATGAAAATTTTGGAAAAATCATTATAAAATTCAATTTTTATGTAAATTTATATTCTAGATTATTTATTGTAAAAGTGTTAATGGAAATATTCTGATTAAATTCAAATTGATTTTCATTATTATAGATTTAGAGATAGTAAATAAATTCAAGTATTATAAAAGCTAATACATTCTAGCATATAAAGCCAACTTGAATTATGTATATTTCTAGCAGAACCATAAAATATCTCTTCTAAATACATATACAAAAATCATTTTTAGTTTCTACGTAAATGAACCTAGCACATAGAACGTAAAATGTCTGCCATAAAACTTGGAATAACATGATTTAAATTCAAAATCGAGATATAGAAATAATACATGTCAGTCCATTTCTGGTGTAATATTTTAAAATCCATCGATGTTTCGCTTTTCTGACATTTAATATTAGAAAATGATAAATTTTATATTTGAAATCGTCTTTTATGGAAAATAAAATGAATCTTTAAAAGACCTGAAATAACACGTAATATTACTATTATTTATAAAGCCCTAAGTAAGTGTTTACGATTCAATATAATAAATAATATATAGTAATATTAAAATCATATTTATCCTTTATTACTTTCTTATATTTTAGTATAAACGATGGCTAATTGATTGAGAACATGCAACAAGAATTTCATAATCAAATCTGTTCAAATTGTATATTCTTCATACAAAGTTTAATCGAAAATAATCCATCTGTTCTCTACTTATCACTCTAACAAAAATACACTGAACGAACATTTTCTTCCATTTAAATTATTCTGCATTAATTTCTTGGGCTATTCTTTTTGGTTCTTTCTTAAAATGTCCTTATCTGATCCTTAAATTCATCTTATAACATTTCCAATTCTAAAGTTCAATTAAATTATAAAAAAGAATCAATTGATCAAATAATTTTCCATATCCTTTATCCTTTGGGTAAGATACTTTTGTAGTAACATTTGTACATATAAGACTATGTGTTAAACGAAAACAGATAATGGCTTCCAGTAGAAATTATGTTCTTTTTGGTGTCGTTTTCTCGATTTTCTCCAAATTAAATGTGCTTCAATCTAAAGAATGAATGTTATGAATATCATTTAAATCAGCAAAGATGAAAACGAATCTCAATAAAAAATCACCATATCCCATCCAATTCCCTTTCAGGTCTGTACCAAAACCAATAGGGATCTATTACTCCTAATAAGCAACTAGTTTTCCAAATTTAAATTATATCGAATAACGCGTTCCAGAGATAGCGTATAAACTAAATTTTGACGCTGACAGATAAATAGACAGACAGACAGTTAGTCAAATAAACAGATGAACAGAAATTTTCTAAAAATAAGTTTTTTCAAACCAAGGAAATCCATCAAAATCTAGATTCCGTAATTCTCAAAACACGTACCTATGTTATCTTTGAAAATGTAATTAAATTTTTTTTGGGATCAAAAATAAATAATTACAATATATTTAAAGTATAAGAAAGTAAAAATAGAAAATCTTTTAGAATTTAGGAATTTTCTTTTCTTAGAAATTAAGAAAAGGTCAAGTCCGTTCAAAGCTAACCACCGGCTGCGGTCGATTTAAAAGGTTAATCCAATATTGACTGTCGAATTAGCAACTGTTAATAAAAATATTTTTCAACCAGAAATTCTAAAAGTCTGCCCTCAAGTACAGATTTTCTGGATAATATTAAGAAAACGAAAATTTTCATTAAGTTAAATTAGAATTGATGTTTTTATGAAAAGTAAGTAATGAACATAAAATGCATGCAGATTGAAACTATATCTGTTTTCCGACAAAACTTTCAGACAAAAAAAAAAAGGGTAAAATATAGAAAACATGTTGTATAATTAAACTTGGATAATATCTTCAACTTAATATTAATGAAAATATCAGAAGTTTTCTGAAGTTCACACAAAATTTTGTATGTTATAGAAAAAAAAAAACTTTTCATTTTCATATATTTTATAGGGAAATTCAGTTTGATCGAAGAAACAAGTATTTCCTGACTTTTGGATGATAAAAAACTTTACTCAAGTTAATTAAGCAAATTCCTAATTAGAATTTACATGGAATTAGTTCTTGAATAAGTTAATATGTTTTCTTTTAAATTCTTTATGGAACAAAAACACAAGTGTAAACATTGTGAATTTCTATGAGATAGATGATGAAGTTGAAGCCAAAGACCGATTTTCGACCGATTTTAAAAAGCGACCAGAATGTGTTATGTCATATTAATAAATGCCACAATGTGCTACAGATTGAAAAATCGTATAAAATATTTAAAAAATATTGGTTAAATTAAATTTCCACTTAACTCAATAAATGTGCAATATACTTGTATGTATGTATCACCAGTTAGTATAAACTCTTAGGTTGGGCTAGCGCAGTGATTCCCAAAGTGGTCTATATCGACCCCCAAGGGTCGACGACAACCTGCAAGGGGTTCATGTCAGCGAAAAAATATTTAATAATGAACCGTATAATTGTCATTAATTCATTGTAAACAATTTATGGTGTTCATATACAACATTGCATAGTATCTTACATTATATTAATGATCTTGGGATGTTATACTCACCTTTAGCCCTTTCAAAGTGAATATCACTATACCAGCCGTCAAAAACACATTTGAAGTTGATGAATTTACAAAAAATCAATATCAGGTAAGCAGGGGGTATACCTAAAGTCGAAAACCTCTGCTCTAGCGAATGGAGCGAGCAAACATAAAGCATGTTTTTGCAGTTTTTTTTAAATACAAATTCTTTTAAAATAAAAAAATCAAAGAAATAAATTTTTTAAATATTTTTCACCATTTTCCAATATTAAACACTCAGAACGCGTTCTGGCCAAAATCGGTCTTTGACTCCAACATATTGACATAATTAAATAGTCTTGGGAAGCAACAACTTTGATTTGTAATTTAACTTTTTTCTAAGTCTTTTTGTATTTAACCATATTTATTTATTCAAAATTCAGTTAATATTTAATATTTACTTATGTTAATTTATAAAATAAATATTTAAGCATAAAAATATCAAACACGCGCTTTCTACATTTTTAGAGTATACTATTTTTACTCTTAACAACAAAATATATGAATTTTATTTGAATCGTTTTATATAAAATTGGACATTTAATGAGTATATAAATTACTTTATAATATTTATGAGGGTTCGTTTTATTAAAGTAATTAATGAGACATTTACCTTTTCGCATAAAATTCATTATGTCCGTCTATTATTTCTTCATGCGAATATTAATCTATTGAAATTTTGTATACTCTCTAATAATAAACTAACATAAAATATAATTATACTTAAAGAACTTCTTAAATTTTACTTATTTTCAGAAATTCATTTAAATCGAAATAATGAAAATATTGAATATATCCAAAATTTCCGAATGAGAAGTCTTTCAAATTTGGACTACAATGTATTGAAATATTACTACTGGACACTCAGAACAAAAATCGTTAGGCATAATGGCAAAAAAGAACTCCATAATGAATGAAATGTACCCTCCAGATAATTTTTTAAAGAAGATTAAAACAGGGAAACTGTTTTTGGATTATCTTGAATTATCTAGAACGGAATAGATTCGTTTTTCATCTAATACAAGTAGACACAAAAAGTATCATCATTTTTTAAAGTACATTCTTCATAGTCATATCAACAATTAGTTATAGTAATTTTTTGAAAATTATTTCGTTCAGTGTACTATATTTACAGAATTTTAATAATTCCGAAGACTTATGGGCTTATTCTCGAATTGTGGTTAAATATATGTTTTTAGCTCTTATAAAATAAGAAAAAGGTATTATCATTCTTCAATCATTTCCTTTCAGAAGTATTGAAAATAATATGAAAAGTCTTAGAAGGCAATTAATGTTTTAGTATGAAGGACAATTTAAAATAGATTTTAAAGCAGTCTTAAACGAAAGTTTTATGTTACAAAAAGCCCTTGAAACCCCATTGACCATTTTTCACCCAAAAATTTATGTCACAGTTATTTAATCATAAAGAAGTTTATAGGATTTTAACAAAGTTACAGGAATGTACTCTAGTTATTCATCAATACTTCTTACAATAATGAAATAGCCTTTAGTAAATGGAATAAAAATCGTTTCAGTATTTCCAGAAACACTCCCAATAGTCAGTTCTTCAATGAGAGGAAAGTATAACACAAGCTCAATTTTATGATGTGAATTCTATTATAAAACCTTTTAGTACAAACCAATTACATACTAGTATTTCGCATAAACTTTTCTATAAGCTGAGTTATATATAGTTGAACATCTACACAGCTTTCTTATCAATACAAGCCATTGAAGCCAATCAATACTATATTACATAAATCGGAAATCAACAATTATTCCAAGTTGGTTAGAATATCAAAACATAATGTTAGAAAATTTATATAGAAAAAAGTTTTAGTAATAAATCAAAAACATATTTCTTTGGAAAAATTGAAATTCCCAAAAAAATGGAATTAATTTATAAATAAGAATTGTAAATTGATGAGCATCTGTTGGTTAAGATTTATCTCTTACTTTGAACAATATGAAACGCTTTCAGCAAAAAGGACTAAGAAATTCACTTTGCTGGAAATAGTGCAAAATCACTATAAGAACTTCTATACTAATGAAATAAGTTTTTTTATTTTTAAAATCTACTATGAATTTAGCCTTAATCATATTTAGTTGATAGGTTTATCAGGATTTGGAAATCTGTAAAGTTAACACTTTTAGACAATGGATTAAACCCATTATAGAAGAGAAATTAAAATTCAAGTCAGATTATTGAAAGCTCTTGAGAGATTCTTGACAAAGTTTACCAAATCTTGAGATTCCAATTCCACCCATCCTTGCTTCCGCATGAGATATTCCGTAGATATTTAATTATCGCACAATATGCGGTTTTTATTTAATACTATTGTAGAATTACGTTCAGACACAGACACTTCGATACGGATTTGAAAGTCTACTGCGATTACTTAATTAAAACAAACCACCACTCTATCTTCAGCCTCCGTTATCACCGAAGTTGGCTGCCCTCTCTTTCCTAGAGAACAGTACGTACGTGCCATAGTGGTTTTCTGTTTTTTATTCGTGCCATATAGCCGAACTAGATTCTTTAGTTCTATACTATAAAACTTTCAAAATGTGCTCCATCAACAAAGTAATTGTTGTTTTTAACAACACCTTAAATTAGTATACTATGCTAGATATTTGAAAATCCTTTGTCCATTTTCTGGATTAAAAAATACTCCAAACAAGTTTTGTGCCATTCAATTTGATGTTGGAAGCTCATAGACTCATTCAAACCATGTTTAACAAAATAACAGAATATTTATTTGTAATTTGTTTTTTTTTTCTCTAATTCGCTTTACCTTCGTACACAACTTTTCTAATATCAAATTTCATTCAAATTGCTTTTAGTAACAACAAGTAACAACATAAGTGTCAACATTGTTGCAATATAAAATTGAAATGTTTTAAATATTTCAAACCAATGTTACGGCGGTATTGAACCTTTTCTTCCTACTTGCGTTCCATCTTCAGACTATACTATATGTGATAACAATGCTTAAAATTTCAGAACATTTCGAGAACAGTAGAACTTCTATACTTTAATGTATAGAAGTTGAAAATCCTTTTATGACATCATTTTCTGATTGAACCAACAATTTCTTGATAAATTTTTTCTGTCTCAAAAAACACAAAGACACAATTTGTAGGCGATCAAAATGGAAGTAGAAAAAAAAAAGAACGAATTGATTTGGAACTTGTTTTCTTTAAAATTGCCTTTAATCAATTATTATTTGCTTTTTTTCTTCTCGAAAAAATATGAAAATGTAAAATATAGAAAAATGCTACCAAATTTATCATATTAAGTTTGGGAAAGTTTATATTTTTCAGATAACTTGAATTCAAGTGGAATAAAGATGAATTCAAGTATATGTTCACATATTTCATGTATGATTGAGAAAATGTTCATTGAATTGTAAAATGCATGAAAATAATCATAAAATAGAAATAAGGAAATAAATTTTTAAGGAATAATCAAGAACGTTTTCTGTAGAAAAAATTTAAGATGTTGTAAAATCTTGAAAGCTATAAATTTAACATCAAAATAAAACAGTAGGAGTAGACGAAACTGAAAAATGGCGTATTTCGTTTTGCCCACTTCTGTATAGAAAGGAAATACATGCAGGGACAATAAAGTTCCGTGATCGCTGCTATGAAAATGAAAGAGCAAGCATATTTTTGACAACGATTTAATAGTGACTCAAATGTGCGTTCAAGCTTATTTTATGGTATTGCCTCCAAAACACGTGAATAGTCTCAATATCATCGAAAAGCATCCTTTCAACTTTATCTTAATTTTTTGGAATAGTGAGAAATTACGTAGTGCTTAATCAGGTGAATATGATGAGTGATTCAACATACTGACTCGATTTCGTGCCAAAAATTGACGAACAAAGAGCGAATTGTAACTTGAAGCATTATTCTGTAACAATCAGCATCAAATTCTGGTCGAACTCGACGAATTCTATCCATCAAATGTTGAACTTATTGGATCATTTTGTACATTCCTGTGGCTATTGGTCTATTTTTTCAAAAAGTAATTTTTCTTACCAATAAACGTCATACAATTGATGAATATCAACGCTAAAGGTTTGTTTAAAAATATCTAAAATCGCCACCAAGAGATCACGGGTCTAGTTACAGGCATTGGGAAAAGTCCCGGAAATTTATTATTGGACCGTGTATATATATGTATATTCCATTTTCATTCCGTAATAATATATATTTTTTTCTTTTGATTTAATATTACCGAAAAAACGAATTTCTTGTATTTATTTTTAAAATTGATTCTGTTCACCGCCATAGAAGCAGAAAAACAAATTAATAATGCTATTTATTCTTGGATTTCCTGTTCGCACACATTAAGTGGAATCGATTTCTTTTTCCCTTATTTCGATAAATTCGAAGTGAAAATTTAGGACCGCAAGGACTAAAACTTATTTCTTTTCATTTTTTTGTAATAGAAATTTTATTTATTTAATTTTCTTTTTTTTTCTTTTTAGTCGTAATTCCTTTTTGATGTATTTTATTAATAAAATGAAATTTCCTAGTTATATTTATGATTTTCTGCACCTTTATGTTGTTACGAAATATAATACTTAAGTTTAGGTTTTTGTCCTAAAATATCAATCAATTGTGAATCCAATGTGGACATTTTTTCGAAGGAGTTACAATACAGTAACAGCCCCAAAAACAGTATGAATTTTGAGAAATAATTCCGGAAAAATATGTTTTTTTCCCCTTTTTGAACATAAATAATTATGGATTAATTAAAAATTTTATTTAAAAAATTTATAGAAGTTTTGTAATTTGGTGGATATCGTCCTTTGTTAAGAATTAACACACACAAAACCGTGTTATGGTAGCATTGTGATAAGGTAATTTATGTATTTAAGGCCACTACTTTTTTGTTATTAAAACAAAAATTTAATTTAAATTTTTAAAATGTACATTTGTTTAAGCTACCCATATGTTTCCTATGTATATGCCCCTAATAGAGCCAGGGTTGATACTAGAATTAATTTTCTAGGAAGCTGAAGCTTTTCTAATTGAAAAATGGCAGAAAACTAAATAACAAAACTAAACTAAACTAAACACACTTTGCACAAGATTTAATTTCTTCCTAGAAATCTACTTTAGAGTGGAATTATTGAAAAAATTTGATGCCTCTTAAAATTGGATGTCCTGATCGGTAGATGTACATAAAAAGGTTATGGACAAAATTCGTCATCAATTTGAAGAAATCGAAATTTTTGAAGCCTCACAGTATTGTAAACCATAAATTGAACTAACAAATTGTCTAAAATCATTCACATTTTTTCTACTTTTACAAATTTCTATCATTATTTCTATATAGTAATATATATTCTAATTTTAGTAGCATTTAAAAGGTAAGAAATCTTTTTCTAAATTTAAATAAAGGTAATGAATATTTGATTATAGTAGAGTACCTAATTTTCATATTCATAAATGCTAAACGAAAATCTGGAATATTTCTTAAACTTGTACTTCAATGAATTTAATGAATTCAATATTGTGTTAGTAAGAGAAACTTACCCTTGATGATTTCCATTTTCTTTATCACCGACATATTGTTTGTAGAGATGGAAATACTGATCCAATAATAACAGATTTCATGTGGTGAATGTTCATTTTGCTGAGAAATATGTATAAAAGACTAATTTTCTTAATTAACCCACTTTCTAAAATGGATATGTTATGTAAAGTTAGAGAAATGATGGGTTATTGTGTAATCAACGTAAATACTATATACGACCGAACATCTCCAACGACTATTGAAAAATCATTTTTATCAAAATACTTTGGTTGAGCTTGTTTTGCCAACTGAGTGGCTCAGTTTATTCTACAATGCATGCATATTATTTGCATATGCTAAATGAATACAAAGAAATATCTTTCAACTTTTTTATTACGGATGGTTTCTAGTGTATTTTTGTAGACTCAACGAAAACAGTACTGTTAGCATTTAAGTTGTTTCACAGCTTGTGTTACGAATTTTCGAAACTATGGAAGCATGTTGTTTCAGTCATATGAAAATTCAAGCTAAAGTTGAAACGACTTACTGTTTGGTCGAATCAAAAGTGTGAAACAATTTATGTGCTAACAGGGTTAACACTTTATTAATTAAATTATTTGTAGTGGATTGTTGGATCCATAACAGTACACTAGAATCGTTCCAGAATTGTATTCTCTTGCGCGGGTAAATGTATTTTCAGTAATTTAATTGCTCGAAAAATATTCATATGGATTAAAACTCACTTCCAGTTATTGTGGAAAGTATTTTTTATGTAATTTGTTTTCAGGTAGATAGTTTGAAATTACATATTTCCTGTTTATATTTACTTTTTAAATCGGAATTTTAAAATTGCATATGGATAGGCGTGAAATTTAATTCAAAAATGAAAACAATTTTTTTGATTTTCAATTGAAATTTATCATTTTAATTTCTTTTTGTCGTTATATAAATAAATAAAATATTTGTTGTTTAATTAAATATTGTATATGTATATATATTATATTTATTTTAAAATTTTAAAACTTATTTTTAATAATTTGTTATTAAATTTTTGATTATAATGAAAAAATATTTACATGTAAACATTGACAATAATTTTATAAATTACTTAAATTTAAGCTTTAGTCTGATTATCTTTTTAAGAAAGAAAACTAAAAAAAAAACGATAGGAAAATATTAATATTTTATAAGATACGCATTAAAATGGTTTCATAATTATTTAGTTTATCTTTAAACTTTCCCACTTTCTATAAATTTCTATATTTTTGATATTATTTTCTTTAGAATTTATTATAAAACATTAAAATTTTAAAAATATTAATATTTATCTTTTTGATCCACTTTTTGATATTTAACATTTAGAATGTTTGACATTTTGGTGATTTTATTTTATTCTGGAATTTTTTTTTCCTGTATATTTTCAAACCAAACATTAAAAAAATTTAGATCTCAAAATCTTTCATTTAGAGAAAAAAATTTTACAATGGAAATAACATAAGTTTAATGAAAATTTCGGATGAAAATTCATTCAAAAGAATGACAAGAATTTTTTAATAAGAAATTATTAATATTTGAATGAAAAAGAAAAGACGTATTTCAATTCATATGAGTATAGCAGAATCAAAACCGGCACGTTTCCGTTTTAATTTAACTTAAATTTTGGAAAAGATGCAATTTTGAATTCAAAAAATATTTTGAAAATTCGAAATTTTGTACTCAATGTTTTGGACCGCCCAAATTTGTCTTTTTGTAGAATCCTTTGTAGTATGGTAGAGAGTGCCCTTAGGAATGGACTGATAGAAAAAATCAGGCCACAATGATGTGGAAAGACTCACTTCTGAAGGAATTTTTAACTTTTGGATTAAATCGAATATAGTTTAGGGTTCTTATCAAAATGCTGTGTCGTTGTCTTTGGTCTTTGAAAATGTACCGCTTTTGATTCTACAATACTTTTATATAACTTTCCGCAAAGAATTAAAACTCACTCTGTTGATTTGCGACTTCCATGAACTTAATTTAATATTTTTATTCAAATGAAAATATAAATGAAAGAGCTTACGTTTTATTTTCAACCTTTTTTTCGTCATAAGTTTATATTAAAAGAAACAAATTTCCTTTGAAGGCCATGTAATTGGAGCATTGTTGTCCAATTACATGGCCTACAATTTTTAAAAGAGTAATTTTAAATGATTTATTCAGAAAACCTCCGAACAGTACATTTTTTTATTCTTTATGTTTTACAAAAGCCAAATAATTAAAACCGTTGTTTTATTTGCTTGAAAATGATGTATTTTCCTGTTACATAAATTTTCTTTCGGTGCAAAAACAAAACCTAATTGAAACCCTTTTTTTAAAGGAATTATTAACTGTAATGAACCCATTTACTTTGAATAAAAATAAAGACGGAAAGGAAACGCATTAGATTCGCGGAATTATATATAAATGGAAAAAAAAAACAGATAATTCTTGAAAATTAAACTAAACCTGGAGAAAAAATATTAATTAAAATATTAGGGGTTTAAAAATCGTATGCCTTATTAATTAAATTGAAATAACAGGAATTATTGTGTTACACATTTCTACCGTAAAAGTTCATTAAAAGTAATCTCCTTTTAGATCCTTGAACTTAAAATTCCAGGAAAATGTTTTAATAATAATAAAAAAAACCCAAAGTGAATATCATAAAACAAGTTTTGTAAATATTGCCCTCAAAGGACAGTTAAGGATTTAAATATATTAGAAAAAAACGTGAGACAATAGAATAGCAAGCATTCTTACTGCTGGAACTTCTATATTCATGAATCAAATCATTTCACATAAAAATGTATAAATATTTAAATATTTTCAAATAAAGTAACCACCAACCACTTTTTTGGATATTTCAAATTTGGTCCCAAAATTTGCGAATTACTATTCTTCATACTGATTGACCTCAGATATCTTGCTTCTAGTTTAATGATTTCTCTTGCTGTATTACCACTTCCATGAATACTAGGCCGAAACCTGGAATTCGGAAAATTGATTTTTTCCACAATCGGTGCATGCCAAAGGATTCAGATTATACTTAATAGCTAATCAAAAGGAGAAAATCTAATGCAAATTCCTCAGACAGAAAAATCACAAAGCTTTTTCCGGCAAACTGAACTGAAATCTCAATTGTGACTACTATATTTTACTTGAGAATTTTCTACAACTGAAATTCAGTTATTACAACAAAAAAGTCAGTTATCACAACTGAGTTTTCATATCTAACAATCTAAAATTCAGTTGTCAGAACTAGCCAAAAGCTTTGTGATTGTTCTGTGTGCTGGTCAACAAAATTGAGTAAATTCAAACCATCTTGACATCCGGACAAATGATGGAAATATAAAAAAGGATTAAAAAAAGCTTGCTTACAAATTAATTTTCATTAAACTCTATGTTTAAAACATATAAAATATATTATAATAATACATCATGATGAATCTATTACAGGGGTACAGCAATACCGAAGTTCTATGGACAAAAATGAAATTTTATGTAAAAAAAACTCTACAATTATTGTCTTGAGAATATTCCAATATACAAATTAAAAAAAAAAAACAAAACCAAAACTAAATACCATGATTAAAGATGATGGAATACATAGATTTCCATTTTAGAATAAAATTTCGTGACCACGTTTTCAAAGGCGCACACGTCCAATGTACATCTAATGTCAAATGTCAAAAAGTGATCACTCTACATGAATGAAAGAATATAGGTCATTACGGTTTCCCATATTTCAAATTGGTTTTATCTGTATTTCATGTCTCGCGTGACGTAGTGTCAGACGATACATGAAATACAGATTGTTTATATGAAAAATCACGATTATTTATTTGAAATAAAATCACATTTGATGCCATAAAAGTATAAAAATAAAAATTCAAAATGGCCAACATCTTTATATTCTTTCATTCATGATCACACTTCACCTGTTCGACGGGTAGAGATCTATATATTACATCATATTTGCCATGGCTTGGTACACTTTAATCCTAAGATTTTCTAGATTTTATAAAATGGACTTCACTCTAGTTTTTAATTTATATAATTCTTTCGAAATGTGCGTGTATCCCAAAATTATCTACCATATATTCGAGAAGAATTCTCGAATGCATAAAATTGAAATATTTCCCTAACCAAAATGATAATCTATAAAATATAGTACTTAAATTACAAATAAATCACTACAACTGCTTGAATTTCTTCGTTTTACATTTAAATTCTTTTTAAATTTTAATACAGATGTTAAAAAGATCTTTGTACGATTTGTTAATTTTGAAACAGTTTTCTCTTTACCCGGTGACAATGAAGATGATGGTTGCTGCTGTTGTTGTTGATTTTGTTGATGTGCCGGTGGTGATGGGCTATCACCCAATAAATTCGTAACATTTTCTTGTATATCATAAGAGTTTTGCGGTTTTGGTGAAGACGAACAGCTTGGTGTTTCACTACTACTATTATATTGTAATTTATTATTAATCTTGCGATAACGTGATAAGGATTTCTTTTTTATTGTTGTATATTCAGATCTGTATCCATCATCATCATCGATATCGTCTTCATTATTATCATCTTCATCATCGATTTCTGATTCACTTACTTTAAGTATATTTTCAAGATTTAAAATACGTTTTGTTGGTGCTGTTGCCATCGTTATTATTTTACTATTATTAGTTTTATTAATTGGACCAATTCTATTCGGTTTACTATCATAATCTTTACAAATACTTTTTTGTTTAATTATTTTTCTTGTTGGAAGTTCAATTCTTCGATGTTTTTGAATTGTTGAATTTAGTGTTAAACGTTGTCGTTCTTTTTCTGTTAAATTACGTATCCTTTTTGGATTCAATTTCACTTGTGCCACAATACCGACTAATAATTCATTAACATTATGATCTAAACCGCTTGATGTTTCAATAAATTTACATTGGATTTCTTTAGCTAAACGTCGTCCAGCTAGAAAATTATAATATGTTTTTGTTTTGTGAATTTTTTTAGTTTTATATATTTTATGGGGCAAAAAGTCATTACGTTGTTAATAACGCGACGAAATAAAGGTATTCTAAATTCCTCAGAATCCTAATATAAAAACTGAGCGTTAAACTATCAAACCATCAAGGAGATGCGTCTAGAATTTTTGAATTGCAAAACCGCTGTGTTTCATTATAGTAATGCTAAATCGCATACAAGTTTGATAACTCGTCAAAAATTGAAAGAGCTTGATCTCGCACCATCAGACTATCCCCTAAAGAACTTCTTTAATCGAGTAAATGTGCTTTGAAAAGAAGTAATGTGATAATGGTTCTGTCAAGATAATGGCAAAAAATGATCCACTAAAATGGACAACATATTTTTTAATAAACTTTTTTTTCCCAATGAATAATTAGCCTCTTATTTACACAGGAAATAAACGCAACAACTTCTAGGCCCATTTAATATATTAATTGATTGAAAAATATTAATTGATTCAAAGATACTCACTTTGTCTAGGCACTTCCCTATGACGTTCCAGATCAGTTTTATTCCCTACTAAAATAGCACCACGTGTCATTAGCATTTCGCTTTCTTTTAAATATTGAAGAATTTTTTCCGCCGATTTAAATGTGTTCCTATCTACAACCGAATAAACTACTACGAACAAGTCTATGTTGTA
The DNA here is from genome assembly GCA_963422695.1 of Xylophagus ater. Taxonomy (NCBI): domain Eukaryota; kingdom Metazoa; phylum Arthropoda; class Insecta; order Diptera; family Xylophagidae; genus Xylophagus; species Xylophagus ater. Next base: position 11,055,566 of record OY730478.1, read on the forward strand.
TGTTGAGCAAAATGATTCCGTCTAGAAAGAAATAAGATGAATTTTTATTTTAAACAAAATATAATAATAAAAATATAAATCGATGAAAACCTAAAAATAAATTTGTTTTTTGGAAAAATATAGTAAACCTGAATTTTCTAGAATAAACATTGTCTCGTTTTTGCGTAATATACAATAATATTTACAAAATTTATTTAAATATGTTAGCTATTAACAATTGAAAATAATGGAAGATTTTCCAACAACAAAAAAATTGAATTGAAAAATCAAATCTGCTTTAAGTTACAACTTTATGATTACTAAAAATAGCTTCTCTAATAAATTACTAAATGCCTACTCATTACATTACATTTCAATTAGATGAATAATATATAGAAATATGAGATGGCTTTTAATGAAAACTTTTCTGTGAGTATTTATGTTGTCTTTAAAAATTACATACACAAAAATTTAATGATGCAAAAAATAATTAGAATCTGGAAAATTCTGGCTCTCAAAAGTATAATAAATGTTCAGTTCTCAAAGACCTCTGATTTAAGCATCTTAAAATATATTAACATTTACAGTCCGTGACAAAATAATAGTGCACAAAATCATTGAATTCTTGTTCATGTTCCTATTCGCCATGGATCATCTATGAACAAAAACGAGCAAAAGGATATTTGTCCGCGATCATTTTGGCGTCCACACACATCAACTAAGCATTGAAAAAATCAACTTCTTCTTGCTCGCTCGCATCGTACGAACGAGCCTTTTTAATATGCATAATTCAAATTATTTTAAATAATTTCTAGTAAAACATTTCCTAAAACAAATAAATTTTGATCCTAAAAGTATGTAAAAAAATAACAACTTACTTTAAAAGAAAAATCAAACATGGAATTTTTCTTTCACATTTAATTATGGTAAAGAATATACTAATTTTATAATAATTAATAATGTATTTTTTTATGAAATTATAAAAAAAGGTTAATGGAAAAACTTTTTCTTTTCAATATTTGTTGTTTTTCTTTTCTTTTTTTTTTTAAATAAATTAAAAATAACTTACCGACATTTCACAGGCCGGATGATCAATTATCTCCAGATCTGTTTCCATTCCATCAACAAGTACAGAGACAGTCTTTTGACCATAGTCATCATCTTGAATGATATAACAAAAGTATAAAATTGAAATACTAATAAAATTAGGAAGTGTTAGAAAATAACCGAAAAAAAAACTTTGATATAAAAAAATAAAAAATTCCTTTCTGGAAAATTAGTTTTTTAATGTAAGTCAAAATATATTTGGGGTGAAGAAAAAAAACAGAAAAGAAAATACATAATATAATTTGTGTTTTCTTATTATACAGTTTAGAAACTCGAATCTTTGTGTTATTTTTCCTTTTTTTTTTTTTAGACTAAACAAATTTGAAACTCCTTGGAGACCAAAAGAAAATTTTTCTAACGTAATTCCTTTTTTATGAAAGCAAATGATGAAGTATTTTTTTTTTACTTTAATTTTTAATTTCCTTTAAAAATAAAATACAGTTAATGTTATAAAAAGAAAATTCTAAATAAATTGATATTAATCGAAGCGGGTTCTTTTATATTTTTAAATTTGCTATAAATATTAACCAAAAACCGTTTACGTCATATTTACTGGAACAAGTGTAACTAACAACGTATAGAATTTTGTTGATATACGAAGTTTTTTGATTGAAAGAAACCATTTGAAATATCATCATATTAAATATCCTTAATAGAAGGTAATTAGATGGAAATATGTTGATAAGAAAGTCTTTACCAAAATTAGAATCAACCGAACTTTACGCCACTGTGTATTGGCAATGAAAATGAAAATAAAACATATAGGCCTACAGTCGATTTTAAGAAATGGGACTCGTAGTTAATAAATCTATAGTACAATGAATTAACTTTAAGAACACAACCAAAACTAATAACATTTCAAAGTTTTTTCTTCATAACTTTGTTTTCTCTCTTCGAATTTGCTTTAATTCACATATAACCTGGATTCTAATAGGATACATCCATTCTACAAATTTTATTAAAATCAAAATATTAGTTTTTGAAGATAGTCTGAAAATTTAAATACAAAAAATGCAAAACTTTATGACCAGCCCAATTTTTCTTTCTGTACTATCTTTTGATCGATTTTACCGAAATTTAGCACGGTAGTCAACCTACTTAATTAACTTAAATGCGAATTGATAAGTTGTTCATTCTTCAAAATAAATATGTATTTAATATTTTTCTTTTCAGGCTTCACATACTAAGTAGGATGCCCTAATTATTGAATCAAAATGTATAAATAATAAATGTGATTGAATTAATTGCGTAAAAGTGTGATTTTTAACACGCATATTCATTAATAACATTTTATTTAGGTTAACATTTTTTTTCTATCTTATGACCTAAATCAATTCAATTTCTTACCTAAACTTAAGTCGTATGCACAAATATAATCTGAAGTTGTAAATTGATATGTTAATGCTGTTTTTCCAACTCCAGAGGCACCTAGTATTGCGATTTTATAAGCTGGTATTGAACTGTTATCACCACTATTACCAACATCACCACCTCCATCACATTGTTCATTTTCCATCATAACATCACCGCCAGATATACGAGAAGCATTACTGATAAAAGTAAATTTTAAAAGAAACATATAATTAGTATTCTAACTTGCTCAATTATAATACTTATAACCTCGGCAAAAGAAAAAAAAATATCAAAATATAACTCACCTATTATTACGATCTCTACCACTATTTGAAGTTCCTGTAGACGTAACCGAATTTATCGATCGTGATCTTCGACTTCTGTAAATAAAAGATATGCAAAAAAAAAATAATGTTTAATACTCACGCAATATTTAAAATTATTATCTAATTTATATTTTGATAACAAATAACAAAATTTACCTCATTGAATCACCCAAATTACAAATTCCATGCGATGTTATGCTGAAACTTCGAAGACGATAATATTCGATATCCATATCAGCACAATGTATCGCCGCTCGTCGCGTGTCAGCTAGTCTTGGCTACCACGTAGAAAAAAAAAGAAAGAATAAAATTCTCCTTATTATTACTATTCTTTTAGTTTATGTTATGCATGATAATATGATAATAACCATCAGGATATAAACATCCATATATCTTTATATATCGTTCAATTTGATGTTTGTATTACAAGGATACACACATTGACACATGAACAGACAATATAAAAAAGGATGAACATTTTGGGCCCCATATATGGAATGGTTTTTGATACTTTATATACTCCTATACTTATACATATTTCCCTTTTTATAACTTCTTCTTTTCGTGGGTTTCTTATATTGGATGGTTCATAAAGTCGTTGCGTTTTTTCGGTGTAAATAAAAGGCTAATTTTTCATAGAAAACTTTATTAAATTACTAGCTGGTACCTGCGACTTCGCTCGCGTTATTCTTAAGATACGATTGACAAACTTATATATTTGCACCCTTCGCGATAATCCTATCTTTTAGGTTTGAAACACAACACTTAAACCATTCACCAATTATGGAAACTTTTGAATGATAGTATTCGATGGTTTTTAATGCTCGATTTCGATTATATTCGATCAAATATCTTTATTTTATCCTAATCAACAACGCAATGACTTTTTTGGCTATCCAATATTTTCTATTCTCTTTTTATTTTTTGTTTATCATACTTATATTAAAAGAAAACACTATAGTATACGAAAATGTATAGTAATCACACTTGACAGGATAATGTCAAGAGAAAGGTATAATCTTATACAATTTCTCAATGTAACGCACATATGTGTGAAATATATTTATAAAAAAAACAAAAAAAAAAAATTTAGAAGATTAGAGAGGATCCAGACGAAAAGAAACACTTGACAAAAAATATTCTAGTTAGATATTATTCAATATAAAATATTTACGCATTTCACGCGAATAATAAGGTGCTTGTTCCAACAAACCATACACAAGACAGTTACATAGAAATGATCCAATTTTGCGAAGGTTTCTGTTATTTTTCATAAAAAAAAATAAGGATAATAGCAATGACCGACATTTTCATGTGACATCCAATAAGTCAAAATTATACAATATATTTTAATTTTATTAATAAAGAAAAATGATGTTATAAATTTCATAGAATAATGGTAATTCTGTATTATTACCTTTAACTGTTTAAGTAATTACAAAAGAAAGTCATGTATTCTAGAACATCAATAATTAAACAATAAACTTTTTTCGAGATTAGTTCTTCTTGCAAGTACAATATTAGAGTAAGTAAAACATGTTATATAATTCTAAAAATACCTCCCAAATTTCGAATAATTATAAAAGTCATGGATTTTTCTATTTTTATCTGTTTTTGTATGTTTTTCCAACAATCTAGAACGATTTAAAATTTGGAAATGTTAATCCAATAAATATTGCCTAATTTCTTGTGATGAACACATGTAATGAAAAGTTCTAATTAAAGTGTATTAAAAGATATTTTGTCAACAAATAAATAAACAAATTGATTACAGAAGTTGAAAACAAAAATAGAAGTTGAACATTATGAAAAATGCGAACGAATTTTATTCAAACTTTTGTACCAAAAGTTACCTTACAATTATGTCTATTAACTTCTATAGAAGAATTTCCGAAAATACACCAGAATCCTAAAATATACACATTTTTAACATCAACCGTGTAAAAAAGGCTCTATGGATTTTCTAAACATATTTCCTTTCTAAATTTTACTATACGCCTATAAATAGACAAAATAATCAAGAACCTATTATAAACGTCCGAAAATGTTTATGTGTGACATGTTTTCACTTCCAATAAATAATATGATTTTCCTTCCCCAAAAAGGAAAAAAGATTGTAGGTTAACACACGTGCTTCATTTCTGATCGTATAAACTAAACATTTCAATAAATACAAAAAAAAATATATACTATTTCAAATGGAACAGATTCGAATTCCCTGAGGATATTTTAACGGTATACGACAAAAGGCATTTATCAAGTTTTTTTGCGTTACTAAAAGAATTCTTAAAAATACTTCCATTTCATTTCGTCCTACAATACGTTTTCTAACATATATACATGTATTCATTTATTCCCAAACGAAAGGAAACCTAAGAATTTTTATTTTTATGAAATACTATATTCAATTCACCTTCCTACTTTCAGCTGGCATACTTGAAGTTCTAACTCTTTGTCGTTGTTGTTGCTGAGCCATACTACCGGTAAAAAGAACATCACCTTTATTTATTGTAGATGTTGATGATGATGTTATTTGTCCGCCTACTGTAGGTGTTATAGCCATCGTTGAACTGCATGCCATTGAACCTATAATTTTTTTTATATTTTTTTAAAAAAATATATATTATCATTGTTTTTAATAGAATTAGGGGAGAGTTGGCATGAAAGGAGCATCGCAATTATTAGTAAGATGAAAACCATATAATTAGTTTTGCGGAACAATAAGGTATACCATTAATTTTCACTATCAAAACTTATTACTTCATCGTTTTCATATGGTTGCATCTTTCTAATAATTATGATGTTCCTTTCATGCCACTCCTACTGTACCACCAAGAAAGAATTCTAATAAGAAAAAATACTATTATAAATAATCATATGTACCCGGGAAATTTGTAAGAGTAGATGATGTTGGAGTATATTGTGGTGACATAGCTCCAGACATTGCTTGCTTCAGTGTTAGAACTCCACCACTTTCAGATATCGATGATTTACCTTTCACCGACGTTGAATGAATTCCGGCTGTATTTACTGGAGATTTTGTATGAGATAAACGTTCTCTGGAATAAGGAAGATAATGCTAAATTTAATATCTATCTTTATAATGAGTGAAAAAGGAAAAGAAACAATGTCAAAGAAAATTTTCCTAAAAAAAATCACGTCAAATTCAAATTTTTTTTAAAGCGTTCCCCAACAAAAGGATAGCAAAATACCCATTGGAATACATAAGGAACTGTTTAGCAAAAGAAATTAATATGGGAATAGTTCTATATATTAATTTAGATGAAGGACAAAGCACAAAAATAGAAACAATCAATTTAATTTCTCAGAATGAACCAAGAAATTAATCCTTACTAGATTACCCAAGAGATCAAACACTCTGTTTAGGAAAAAAACCAAAGATATTTATTAGAAGCCAGCATTGCTATAAGTTCCTAGCACATCTTTATTATAAGTGCACTCATAATTTCTGAAACTTTATCTCACAAGCTTTTGGAAAATTCCAAAATATAGACTAAATAGGCAATCACTGTAATGGGACATTCATATTTTATTTAAAATTTCAGTCTTTTTTTACAAATACTAACAAAAAATTAGAAACTTTGCAGAAAAAAAACTATGTGCCAAAAAGGAATACAAGTTTAAAACTTTGTTGCCTTTCTTTGGGCTATTATTTATTGATAGAGTGGTCACCATTAGGAGACCAACTACAATTTGATATATTTATCATATTGACCAAAACTGATTGGTAATTTGGTTAGAGCAGCTAAAAACTTAATGTGTGTAACAAAAAAAAAATAATAATTCTTTAAAATCAGGTTCTGGTGGCCAGCGTACACAAGTTTGATTTTTAAATCTTAATCTAAAATAAAAAAAAAATTTAATTTAAGTTAAATCACAGATAATCTAAATGGACACGAGTTTAAACTTTCTTTTAATTGTTCTATTTTCCGCCAATTACATACAATTTATATTAGAGAATAATTTCTTTAATAATTGTGCTATATTTTAATATAATACAAAGAATTATTGGTGAGCAGAGAAAATTATTTGAAATATGAAATTTATACAGAAAAGAAAATTATAGCCATTGACAGGTCACGCTTATGTTATTACATAAATCACGCAAAGACACTAACTAAGAACAGCATAAACAAAAAAGTTCATGTATTATATACACGTGATAAGCATTAAAATCTGATTGTATCGAAAATTACCTTGAAATAAATTTAATGAGCCATAATTATCTAAATCATATATTATCATTCCTATAATAGTATTAACAATAAAAAGATTCGTTATAGCAATAATTTTTGCACAGAAAAGTCAAAATATTTTTTTAGAGTCATCTATATTTCAAATCAAATTTGATTTTAGGTTTTTATTCAGAAAGCTTTCGCGTTAATATTGATACACGTAAAATAAAACATTAGTACTTTTAATTAAACTAAAGTATTATAATTGGAAAAATATTTAAGAATTCGACTAATAAATTAGTAAAATTCACTAAAAGAAAAGCTAGTAAATCGAATCAGAATGTCTAACAGACATTAGTTGATATTTATTAGAAATACTGACTAATTATAGTGATTACTTTTTATTAACTTATTAGTTTATTTTTAGCATGTTCTCTAATGATTGTGAAGATTCTAAGAGTAACATTATTGCAACAAATCGAGTCGATAGCTTAGTGGGAAAGCATGTTGTTTAATGATCAAGAATGCTGAGTTCGTCGTGTCACAAAAATGTTTGACTTTACTCAATTCTTCAGTTTTTCGGTCTCTCTAACTTTAGTTAAGTTGCCGTCAAACTATTTTGTCATATGTTTTCTTTTATGTTTTGTTAAAAATCTCCACTCATATATGGTCTGTTTTATTTGCCATACCCACTCTGTAGCAGGGTAAGTGGCAAATAAAACGAGCAGGAGTAGGAGAAAGCTTTAATTCAATGTTTGTAGCGCTGTTTAGCAACCACATTATAATGAAATGAGAAACTTTTAGCTAATACACTTATTATGGTAGAAAACTGAACTAATTCGGGTGTAATAGTTACACCTGCTCTGAAAGTAGTGTAGGATTTGTTCTTTTGTTGTTTTTGTTTTCAATGTAAAAATTTGCTCTACCCCAGAGCAAGTGGAAAATAAAACAGACCCATAGCGTGTGAACTCATAGCCTACAAAAATATATGACATCGTTTAGACGTTTTTTGCCACATAGGATATTTAAAATTTTTAATAAAAAGTATGGAAAGACAAAACAGATGAAACAAAACAGTCTGAAGGTACCTTTAGAGACAACTTGTTTAGGTATAGAATTATTATTACAAATTTATATATTTATTTTTAAATGAGTTTTCATAATAAAAGAGAAATAAAAAAGACTATAACAAAACTATTTATCCTCTGCCTTGCTCCATTTATCTTATAGGAAGCACGTTGTAAAATATAATATATTTGATTTATAGGTTACTTCATTCTTTCTAAGGAAAAATTGTAATTTTCCTTCCTTATTTTGTGCGGAATTTTTTGATTCTCTCATTTTCAAAAAAGTTATTGGGAAGATCCCGTCTAATTTCCTCTCTACAAATTTATTCTGCTTTGTTTCTCTTAAATGAAATAATTAATCAGTTTGCGGTTGAATACTCAAACTATTGGATTAATTCTGTTTACTCAAGTAATCGATTATACAAACCATGCCCTAGTCACAAGTTAAGTTTCAGTTATCACAACTAAAATTCAATTATCACAACTGGTCAATAACTTCACAATTTTTCTGTGTGTAAATTTTTATTATATTTTTTCTTTCAGTATTCTAATCAATCATTTATAGTTTCATCTAAAGAATTAGTGAAAATATTTAATTAAATTGGTTTTTTGACCTATGAAAACATAAGCTTTAGATGCTTTATCTAATGTTATATCAACTAATTTTCCTTATAGTAGATATTTCAACTAATATGAGTAGTAAACTGTTACTTATCGAATTTATTAAGTGCTTATTACCTAAGATATTAGTTGGGATTACTTATGTTTATTTTTTCTGTGTAATTTTTATAAATTTTAATTAAAATTTTATTAAAGCGAAATTATATTTTCATATTATAAAACCACATAAAACATAATTATTATGAATAAGTTTCACATGATAATTATTTTTTCATTTCATAAAAATAAAATTCATATTTATATTTAGTATCTCTTTCAGTAAAATAATGAAAAATAAGTATTTATTAAAAACTTTTCACTGGAAAATCACTATTTAATCACTATTTTTATTTTGGTTAAAGAACAAAATGTTTCTAACTCATTGACACACAAAACTGGATAAAACAAAAGAATGGAAAATACAATATGAATTTTAATACGCTCTCATGTTTTGCAAAAGTTTCCATAAAATACAATAAAAATTTCCCAAAAAAAAAAAAAAAAAATAAGAAAAGAAAATTCCATATATACTTTCTCATCTTATACTTTTTTCCCACCCCATTATCTTAATGACCTGTATGCAAAACTAAATTCTCATATTAGAAATTTATCTTAAGAACAGAACAAAAAAAAAAACACTGTTCTATTTTCTTAAAATAAACACAAAAATCTTTTAAAAATCATTTTTTGTACATAAAAATTGTAGGAAAAAAATTAGATACCTGGTATTACTGTGTGGTATGTTATGTGTCCATGCCGGCGGTGGGTCATCTGCATTACGAAAAATCTTATTGTCTGTTGCCATTAAAGTAGCGACAATCGATGATGAACGTCTTCGATTCATAACTGGTGATTTTTGTGATCTAATATTCTAATAAAAAAAAATATATATATATATAGTATATATTTTCTATAAATTTTCAATTAAAAATTAATTCACGTACCACATTAACTGATGTTCGTGAACAACAATTCAATTTATCACTGAAACATTTTGTCATACTAACTGGTGTATTTGACATTGATACAGATGTTGCTGTTGTCGTTTGTACATCTGTATATAATGTGGTTGTAGAACGTCCTCCAGATAAAATAGCACTATTTGTATTTGTACCACTTGTATTTCCACCATTTACATTACCAGTACCAGTACATGATCCTCCCAAAGATCCTCCTCCTATACTGTTACCAATAATATTACCAGTATTTATACCATCTCTTAACCCACATTGTTGTACTATTCTTGGTAAAGTTTCTTTTGAATGAAATGCTTTATTCTGTGGACGATTTGAAATGGCATTGTAAGGGATCGTTGCTGTAGATGATGTTGTACTTATCGTATCGCTATCCTCGCAACTTTCTATATGTGTTTTTTTTTTTTTGTTTAAACACAAAAAAGGGAATGAAAATCAATAAAATGAACAATTTCTTTCGTTATATATGTGATTTTAGCATTCTGACAAATTTTGTTGGATTTCTATTGAGTTAGGATTAAGCGCAAAAGTTTACAATATGATATAGAGAAGGACGTTTTTATGCCCTATGGTAGGTACTACCAGAGGGTATATTAGTTTTGTCACTGCATTTGTGACGTATAGAAATAATCACCGTAGGAAGGTTTCAAGGGTATGGTTGTGTAGAGAATTAAAAGTTATGTCGATTTCTGCATGTTCGTCCGTATAGAAGATAATTCAAAAACGCGTTATCCGATTTTCATGAAATTCACAATGTGAGTTTGTTATTCCTTAACTTGGTTTCGTATTGCATTTCACCAAAATCGACTGAGGAGAAGCCAAGCTATAAAGCAAAAACTATGATGACCAGAAAGTTTTGTCGTTTTTTTATCGTTTCTCGGATTTAATTTGAAAATTAGTGAAACAATATTGTTCACATACATTGATTACATAATTAAGCGATAATATGTTAAATTTCATTAAAATTAGTCTAAGAATAGTGGAGAAATACATAGTTGTAAGAAAAATAAACCTATTTACAAAGTTTGCAGAAAATATTCGTCCTATAGGGCCCCGGCCTCCCTGTGCGAATTGAAAAAGACGAAACGAAGTTATGGAGAAAAACCCTTGAAACATTAGTCATTTTAGTTCTTTTTTTTCAGAGTTAATTCATTGAAATAAAAATTTGTTAAATACGAGTCCCATTTCTACCATAGAGTATTAAAAAAATCGGCTATAGGCCGATTTTCAGTTACTATATATTTTTCTTTCCTTTTTTAGGTATCTTGTAGAAAATGTTTCCACTTAATCGAAATATAGAACATTATCAGAATATTAAAGAGTAATTGTAAATAATCTTCCAAGCAAAGGAAAAAGTATGAAGAGCTTTATGATTACATGAAAATCCTCTTTAAAATCATCTAGTACTTCAATATAGATTTACCTTGAAATCGTTTCTAATTTTATTAAAAAGGAACTTTGTCCTTTGCACTTTCTTTTCATGATGATTATATTTTCTGATAGTATATATTTCAAGTAAGTTTCTTTTATCAACGTTTGAAATTGAAAAGGAAAAATCGGAATCGACACTTTTTATGGCTTTGTATTTCATAAATTGAAAGAATCGTTCACTTGACCCAAATTTAATTACCGATTATATATCCAGATAGATTCCTTATAAATCGATTCAGCATAAATATTCGTTATGTCGATGTTGAAAAATAGGTCTTAATGTATTTTCTTATTGTTTTCTATTTGAATTAATTACAAACAATTAACACTAATTAATTCGTTTAAGAAAAACGAGAACGGAACAATAGAATTAAGGTTAATAAAAGATATCTTCTTTTGAAGAATTTATCAAATTTCAAGGGATATTTTTAGTCATATTTATATGACTGAAGTCACCTCTCATCACTGGTACTGACGCCCATGAATCATAATAATCTTAAAACAATATCGTTTGAAGCCATTACCTTCATAAAGCTTCGGTGACACATTTTATATAAAGCTCATTACAAATGTTTACTTTTTACTTGCTCCTCATAGTCAGGGATTATGTTCAATTTAATTTTTGTGTAGGTAAGGTATATATTTCCCAAGTATATTTGAAATGCTTATCAGGAAAATGGTATATAATATATCATTCATTTTTCTCTTATTTACATATTCTTTTTTTTTTATTATGAACCATTTATATTTTATATTTCATTTTATTTAATGGACAACCAAAAAAAAGGAAAAATGAAAATTCCATTTGGAAATAGAAAACTTTATCATACACTCCTTGAAATCAAATATTGACAATAATTTTCCACAAAAGTTCAAACAAATATTGAATCCGTGGAAAAGTACACTTCATTAGAAAACGACCGAGCGAATGACGAAAATTGAATGAATATACTAGATCAGCATTTCCCAAACTTTTCCTACGACTAAACACTTTACAAATCCTGAAATTTTAACAGGAGAACCTGGATATTCTACAGAGTAGGTAGATATAAATAGTATTAGATAGCTCAAAATGTGCACTGTGTGAACTTTTGATGCATCTATCGTATAGCCCTGACTTTGCATCGTTATACTACTAGTGTTCCGCGGAATATAGTTTGGACAATGCTGTACTAGACATTGTATATAGAACATTGAATATCAGGTTATCGTTATCATACCATTGGAATCTAAAATGGTAGCAGAATAATAAAAATGTCGAATAGTAAGAAGACATTTCATTTGCAAAACAGTATGAATCTAAAAACAAATATTTCCGATAAATGAATAAATAGAAAGCTAGATGATTAGATTTTCAAAAATTATGAACTAATAAACTCCATGTACACATTAAAATGACAAAATCACAGGATTTTATAGAAAAAATTGTAAACAACTCAAATTTTTTTTTTTTTGATTTTCTAAAACGCCTACAAGTATGTGACACACACACACACACAATATACTTACTTACCGCATTCAAATGTTCTATCTAAAACTGAAGGACGATTTGAATTTTTATTTTTTTGATTTTCAATACGACTTAAAATATTATTATCATCATCATCGTTTGGACTGCCATAACCGAATTCAATAAAATTTTGTGGATATTGTTTTTGATGTAAACAACAATATTTGATGTGTTTACAATAATTGGTAACAGGACGATTGACACGAAAAGAATTTGAACGTCCAAAATTTGTTGCTGTAGTTGTAGCTGTAGCCGTTGTATTTGTACAACGCAAACTTCCACCGCATCGACGTTGATTATGTTTATTGGTTCTTGGAATTACCTACAAAATAAATGAAAATTCGAAATTAATAATTATAAAAATATGTATATGTACTTATGTAAAGTGTATATTTATCATAACCATGAATTTGAGAAGTAATTATTAAAATAACAAAGTATAATCAATCAAAATGGGGACTCTTCATTCTTATTATAAAATAGCCGAACTCTTAATTTATTCAGATTGTATTGGAAACATTTACATATTTTGACTTCAAAGTTTTTTTTCTTAGGCCTGAAGCTTTAGAAATATTTCCATATTACTTAGTATCAACAATCTTTCTTTTAATAATTTCAAAATAACAACGAAGAGAATTGCCATATTTTATGTTGAAGAATTTTGATAAAATTAGTGATTATATGTATTTATGTATGTGTGGAATATATGTAAGGATGATACATAAGTTCTTAGCTGACCTTATTTTATGAACAAAACAAAGTTTATTTTCCTAGACTAACGTGGAGTCTGTTTAAGTAAAATTTTATATTTAAAGGAAAGAAACTTTTGAAACTTTTTCCTAAATATTTCTGGTCAATCTAAGCTAAACGGACAAAGTTAGAGGCCTAAAAAGTGTGTTCCCCGCAGGAGCAGTTATACGCAGCAACTATAGGACTTGTGATATACAATATCTTTTGGAAGACTTCTTCTATTCAATCTCTGTTAGCTTTCCAGAACGAAATTTTTGCGAAACAATTCTAGCAAGTGCGTTCTGTTGGTGTATTATCACATATCTTTCGATGTGCTTCTGCAGCTCTTTTACTTTTTTGAAGAAAATAAGTAATAGCCTCAAACCTGCTTATTGAAGAAGGGATGTTTTTAAATTACTTTACTTTATATGAAACACTTTTAGTAGAGCAAACAGATTTAACAGATGGTCCAGAGATATACAGTATTCTCAAGAAAATATACTGCGAATATAGTAAAATCAAGACCTAACTTTTTAATACTAATATTTTATGCAATTTAATTTAACAATCTCTAAAAATACATAAACAACTTAACACAATAAATGGGGATTTTCAATTTCAAATCATTACAGATGTTAACATAATTCGTATAACATAATTAAATATTGTTTTTCAAAAAATATACGTTATTACTTGTAATTTTATCATATTTCCGGTATAAAATTTCCTTTCAGGCAATGAAATGGAAAACTTTTCAATTAAAAGAAATTTTTAAAATTAAATATTAAAAATCAAAAACAAAATAAAGTAACACTAAAATAAGTTTAGAAATGCCTTCAGTAAAATATTATGAAATATTGTGGAAAAACTTTTGAATTGGGATACAAGAAAATTCTCTTAAAAATTACAAAATTTTTATATGTAATAAAAGAAAAAAGGAAAACTCAGATTTCTTTTTATTTTTAAATTTAATATTATTTTGATGAATTTTATCAAAACTGATATATTAATGTGAAAGACACACTGTAAAGAATCCTTTAGGCATGTAAACATAATCTTAGGATTAGCATTTTAAAAAAAAAAAGGCAAATTTAATTTTTTTATATAAATCTGTAAATCGGAGATTTAGTTCTTTTATTTTAAGAAGCTTAAGAAGGTTTCTTTTGTTTCTAAATATACCTTTTTCAGAATTTATTATGTAGAAATTTTCTCCCAAAAAAAAAGAAGAAAAAGTTGAAAATTTAAATGAAATTCGAGAAGAATCAAATATGCGAAAAAAAGACTTTGTGATCGCAAAAAAACTGGAAAATATAAACTCATGTATTTATTTATTTCATGCAGAAAAAAGGAAATTTAAAATGTATAAGAACAACTTCTTAAATATGTATTTAAAAGGGACGATTGCATTTAAAGTAAATTTTTACTTATGTCCGAAATGAAATTTTTTTGAATATGAAAATCAAAAGTTTTTTTCTTTCCCATCACTCAAACCAAAACAAGAATTTATGTTTTATTTTTCAAATTTTGTTCACGCTTTTTACATAGTTTTAAAGTTGACGGAAAATTTTTCTTTTAAATTTACATAGCACGAGACTGGTAATTTTTTGGATTTTTATACTCTCTAGTGGTGTTTGACATGGATTCATAAAATACATATAGCCCTTAAGAGTACTTTATAAAGTCCGTAGGTTATAGGTTATTTGAAAAAAGTAAAAATTTCTGAAGTGTCGAAATATTTCAAGAAAGTAATGAGTAAGTAATTCATGTACATGAATAACACTATATAGTATTTTGTACACCTAATTCTGTTTCCCAAACAAACCTTTTCTTGATTTTGATGTAACAAGAATTATAATAGAAAACGACTGTAAGATCAAGCTGAACTTGAATAAAATTTTCAGTTAGCGTAATATGAATACAGAATGTTAAAAGTTAAGATCGAATATAGTTGTAGACATAAGATCCAAAAAAATCCTATAAACCGATAAAACTTTTCAATGTCAATTCGATAACCGAACTTTTCAATCGACTCGTTTTCATTACTTGTTCATTTAACCAAACTTCATTTCTATAATTTGCACTCTATTTGAATGCAATTTAAAAAAGAATAACAAAACAATTACAAGAATTCCATAAATAATAGGAATTTAAATGAAAAGATTTAAAATTTTTCAATTTATTTTTAAATGTCAGTTAGATATTTATTGCATACCTATAGGGGAATCGTATCGTCCTCATTTTGTTTGAATTTATTTTTATAGAAAACGTAATTAATTTAATTTGATTATTGCTTCCAGATAAACTTATTCATCAACATTTCAATTAAGAATCTAATTTTATATAAAATTGTAAATATATTGAAATATGTATGGATACATTAGTAATCTAATCTAATCTAAATATTTTTTGTTAATAATATAGAAATTTTCTTTTGAAATTCATCGTAATACATATTGTATTTATTATTAATTTTCATAAGAATTTTATGGCATATCACATTTGAATGATTTGTTATATCAAACCATAAAAATATGATAAGTAGACGGAAACCCATTAAAGTATAAAGTTACTAGTAGCTTCGTCCCACCGAAAGTATGTTGATATTTTGTTTATTTATTTCATCAGCTGTTTTCTTTTCAAGGAACTGAACTATAGACAAAGAAAAATAAATAATTATGAAGAGCTTAGATCAGGGATCGAAATTGAGGAACCTGGTCAAATCAACTGCGACCTCTCAAATGTTCTCATTTCATTTTTCTATAAACTAAATAGTAAATAGTTATTCAAACAATATTATTGTAGTTTTTATTTATCTAAGAATTCAAAGTTAATTATTTGTATTAAACGCCTGAAAGTACTTTAAATATTATTTAAAATATAATTCTCTCAGATAGATGGCGAGTTGATATCCCAAAATTAAACGCCCAATAATTTTTATACATTTGAAAATATTCCATTTCAGTATCAAGTTTATTTTATAAACACTTCATTATATTTGATTGTTGTAATTCTAAATAATCAGCAAAAATATATAGTAATATTATTCGGAATTTTTACTTTCAAAAACCAAAACAAAATTATAATTCTAATTAAAACGTAACTACCTAAAACATTCTATTACAATATAATGAAATTTCATTTAATAGATTTCCGTTCCTTATCAAATTCAAACAACAAGATATCTAAATTAACTTAATCTTTACACGTCATTGATTTTAATCCTTACTAGATTTAATATCAAAGATACTAACAACATTTATCATACTCGTTAGTCACTTAACTAAAATGTATTTTATATAAAGTGTATTTTTAATGAGTTAATAGTGTTCAGGTGGCTGGATTTAAAATGATTCGAAATAGGCTTCGTAGAAGATAATAACAATTAGAATATTACAGTGATAATAGCGTATAAAAGAGCTCAATATATATATATATGA
The DNA here is from genome assembly GCA_963422695.1 of Xylophagus ater. Classification (NCBI taxonomy): domain Eukaryota; kingdom Metazoa; phylum Arthropoda; class Insecta; order Diptera; family Xylophagidae; genus Xylophagus; species Xylophagus ater. Next base: position 11,072,335 of record OY730478.1, read on the forward strand.
TTACATAATCATAAAACTATATCAACAATACAATTTCATATTCATATAAAGACTGAATTTTAATTCATATACTACCACCTATAAAACTGTATGAATAATAAAATGTATGTACACTCTAGGGATGGATCAAATCAATTTTAGTATCCTTTAACTAACTGGTTTCATAAACGTGACATGAATTCAATGTTAATAAAGTTTTGATAAGATTTTCATCCATTAAAATTCTAGTCAACAAACTGGATTCATTCTGATTTATTATTGAAAATGGAATTCTAAAGTTTTAAGGACATTATATTTATCGGTCGTTGAACTTAAAAAAAAGGGTGAAAAAATATGTGTTTTACTTTAATACTATTTCAAATCTGAACAATTTCTGTTGACAACGACAACCGTACGAATATAATTCATCTGGACATAACATAATGAATTTTCATGTTATAAACTAAAAGAAAATTACAACATACACATAAACAGAATATCAGTAATAAATCCAAGAAATATGATCATGTATATAATATCATCGGTTTTATGATTTATTTTCTATTAAAATATATATATATATATATATATATTATTCCTTAAGGATATAAGATTATTCTTGAACATAATTGTGTACGAAGTGAAGAAATTAATGATAAATGAAGAGAAACGTGTAATATTTTAGATTTATTTTTGTGATTTTAAACAGGTAATTTATTTGAATGTTATGAAATTCAATATTGTTTGTAAGAAACTTTTTTATTAAATAAAATTAAGTGATAAATATTAATCTTCTTATTAAAGATGTAAAATATTTAAACATATTTCTATTCCAGATTTATTAAAATTGGAAAATCGTATTTATTATTCGCCTGAAAGTAGACTATTACATGTTATATTTGTAAGATGAAAGGAGACAAGTTCGACTTCTTAGTTTATTACGAAAGACAAATTCTATTAGAAAATTTCAAATCCCTCAAATATTGTAAATAAATATCAGAAATTCAAAAAACTGTACAACTATAATTAAAAATATGTTCCTAATTATACTTGCCGCAACGATAAGTTCGCTTAAGTGATTTTAATTAGTTTTTCTCATTTCGAAATCATGTGAAATTTTAGTCAGAAAAACAAAAATGTTTTAGACTGAAAAATCAAAAAAACAAAAAAAAATACTTAACGACTTAATATAATACTTCCCTAAAACTTGAAAACATATAACCGATTTTTGGTGCCCTGTGGTGGAAATGGGACAGAAAAACAGCCAAAACTAATAGTATTTTAAGGGATTTTCTGTGATTGTTTCTTCTTTTTCAAATTAACTATAATTCGTAGGTGGTTTAAGCTTTAGTAGCATAAAACAATTCTGCAAATTTTATGAACTTTATGAACAGAGTTTTTTTCTCCTACGGCTCCTTTTTTTTCTACATTATCTTTGAACCGATTTTAGTGAAATTTAACATATTATTGCCTACTTATGTAGCCAAAGTATAAATAATTTAACGTAATTGCTTGACAAATTTTCCGATTAAATCTGAAAAACCATAAAAAGAACTTTCTAGTCACCTCTATTTTTGCTTTCTAACTTCGTTCGCTCTTAGTCGATTTTGCTAAAATACAATATCAAAGGAATAACCAAATCGCATTCCAAATTTCATTCAAATCGGATAGCGCATTTAAAAGTTATCAAATCGATATAACTTTTGATTCCCTACACATCTATAGCCTTGAAGCCCTTTTCCGATGATTATTTCTATGCGTTACCAATGTAGTGACGAAACTAATATTGCTCTGGCAGTACCTACCGTAGGGTATAAACATATTTAAAATTCATGTTTCAAAGCTTAAACTGTTCGATGTCAATTCAATTAAAATGTTATTTATAAAACGTAAACAAATTGTATTTTTATTTTCTAGAGAAAATGGAAAAATCCTTCCTTTTTTTAAATAAGTAATTAAGTTTTTCCTCTTATTTAAATTTTATATAAAATCGTATTTACCGAGTTCATTTCGATAGCAATTAATTGGATTTGAATATGATTTAGATTGACCGTAAATTTCGTCTTAATAAAATACTTTTCTAACAAACAATAAGAAAGATGAAAATGAAAGAAAATTCTTTTAAAAGATTTTTTCTTTTTGTGGTTAATTTGATCATATTGATTAATGTTAACATCTAACCTTATTTTTCTCCATTATAATAAATTAATCGAAAAAGTTTAGAGAAATTCGTAATCTTTTGAATAGGTTAAATGACATAAATTCCATTAATCAGGAAAATTCTTCTAAAAATCAATAAATTTTAAAGGACACCCTGTTATTTTAAAGCTTTTTCCAAATTTCCAAAAATATATAAAATTCATAAAAATGTCTAATCGATATTTAGATAAACTTTCCAAAAGTTTAACGATTGATTCTTGAAATATCTTTATTCACAAATTGATTATTGATATTTACGCGTTATTTATGTTAAAAAATTGGTCCACGTGCTGAATTTCTTAATTATTAGAAGTGTAATGAAATTTATATTAGTGGATGGACCAAAAAGTCATTGTGTTGTTGATAACGATAAAATAAAGGCATTGCTCGAATCCAATCGGGATTTAGCTATGCGAGAGAATCTTAACATATCGAAATCGAGCGTTAAAAACCATCAAATAGGAGCGTACATAATTGATAAATTGCAAAGTGTTCTCATAATTATCCCAGCTGATACTACAGCAAAAATTAAAAGAGATGGGAACTTTGAATGCATGCCACACGCTGATCCTTGCAGCATATCAGACTACAATCTATTACGGTCTCTGCAGAACTCCTTTAACGGTGTAAATTCAGTTTCAGAAGAAGCGTGTGAAAATGACTTGTCTCTGGTTTTTGTACCGAAAAACGCAGAAGTTTTACAGTGACGAGATAATGGCAAAAGATCATTGACCAAAATGGACAATATTTAATTGAATATTATATATATTTCCTTTCACTTTTTATTTACACAAAAAAAAGACATTTTGTGTCCCATCCAATATTTTTATTAATAGGTAATTCTAGATAAAATGTTTCTTAATAGATTTTTTGAACGAGATTTCTAAATCATTTATAAATGAGACCTTTTTGAAATGTCCTTTCGATTTATTAATATATATCGTCGATAATTTTACGTAATATAAATTATATTTAGAAATTAATTTCATTATAAAAATACATATTTCTAATTATTTTTGGTTATCGATTCGATAAAATATTACAATTTATCGATTTAAGTAATAAATTAAGAATCAGTTGAAAAGTTTTATGGTTAATTACCTTGTCTTCTAGTAAATTTGAAAATAAATCTAAATGGTCCTCATCTTCGCTCATCATTGCGAAAAAATCTTTAAATGTGTCTGGAAATGTAGCCGGAAATTGACCTTGCCTTGAATCAAATTTTGTTTCCATTCTAAAACAGAAAAAATTCTTTGATTAGATAGATAAATACTAATAAATTAATTTTAATAATAAATAAGTAAATGAAATATGATTTTAATTTGATGGAAAAAAATAAATAAGTTCAGGCCTCAGACCCCTAATATTTATTCCCTATTGTAGGTACTATCAGACGTAATATTAGTTTTGCCAGTAAGTATGTAACACATCGAAATAATCATCGTAGAAAGGTTTCAAGGATATGGTTGTGTAACATATATCGATTTATGCATATCCGTGTACAAGATAACTCAAAAACGCGTTATCCGATTATATTAAAATGTAGAGTGTGAGTTGATTATTCCCTAACTAGATTTGGTATTGCATTTCAGCAAAATCAAACGAGGGAAAGCGAAGTTATTAAGCAAAAACCAGGGTGACCAGAAAGTGTAATCGTTTTTTATATAGTTTTTCGGATTTATGTAATTGGAAAATTTGTGAACCAATTTTGTTTAAATTAATTATATTGATTAACTCCATAAATAGACGATACAATGTTAAATTTTAGTAAAATCGGCCTAAGGATAGTGGAGAAAGAGATCCTAGGAAAGAATAAGCCTATTCATAAAGTTTTTTTGATGTACTTTAATAATTAATACACCGATTTGAATAAAATTTGCAGATTAGATTTATGCTATTAGGGTTACCTGCAAATCACAGGAAGTTTTGTAAATGAAAAACAAAGTTATGAAGATAAACCTTGAAATATTGTTAGTTTTGGCAGTTTTTCTGTCCCATTTCGGCCATAGGGCATCAAAAAATAGGCTAGAGGCCGATTTTCAATTACTACAAGGATTTTTCCAAAGTAAACAGGACTTTTTGAATCTAGTGCCCTATTGGTGCCATCTATATGTCGACTGGTGCGTTAGAATCTGCTATCCTTTATCGACTTCCTGTGAGAATTTCATAACATTTCATCTATTGAAAGTGAAGTTATTGCGTTTTAAGTGTCAGTATGTTTGTGTCATCGGTGCGAAAATGAGCTTCGAACAAAGAGCCAACATTAAATTTTGTTTTAAAATTGATAAAACTTTTACCAAAACGTTTCAATTGATGAAACAAGTTTATGGCGATGATTGCCTATCCCGTAGCAGAGTGCACGAGTGGTTTCAACGTTTTCAAAGTGGTCGTGAGGACATAAATGACGATCAACATGTGGGCCAACCAAAATCCGTGATCACCGAAAATTCCATCGAAACTGTGCGTGAATTCATCAAAAATCAGCCGAAATCATCATTGAAATTCATGGAAATGGAATTGAACATCTCCAAAACATCGATTTATCGCTTTTTGACAAATTGACTGACGACCAAAAATTGCTCAGAATTCAACATTCGAAGGACATCATTAAAGAGGTCAAAAAGGACAAAAACTTCCTTTATAACATTGTGACTGGAGACGAAACGTGGTGTTTTCAATATGATCCCGAAACGAAACGCCAGAGTGCTGAATGGAAGGCGCCGGACGAGCCGAAACCCAAAAAATCGCGCCTGGAGAAGTCAAAAGTGAAGACAATGCTGATTTGTTTTTATGATTCCAAGGGTATTGTCCACAAAGAATTTGTTCCACCCGGTCAAAACGTTAATGCGGTATTCTACCTAGGAGTTTTGAAGCGTTTGGTGCGCCGTATTCGACGTGTTCGGCCCGAATATCCCGAAGATGGAAGTTGGCGTTTGTTGCACGATAATGCGCCGTCTCATCGATCGACGCTTGTGACCGATTATCTCACCAAAAATCACATTTTAACCATCAACCACTCCCCGTATTCACCGGATATGGCACCGTGCGACTTCTACCTTTTCGGAAAAATGCATTTGCCGATGAAAGGAAAGCGTTATGCAGACGTAGAGGCCATTCAAAAGGCTTGCACCGGCATACTGGCGGCCATACAGGCCAACGAGCTAAAACACTCGTTCGACATGCTTTTGGACCGTGCAAAAAGCTGTATTGAAGCAGAAGGAGACTATTTTGAATAAAATCAATTGATTTTGCCGAAAAAACCATTTGTTCTGTTTTTTTTTTTAAAGTCCTGTTTACTTTGGAATACTACTTGTATATGTTTTTATAATAAAACTGTTGATAGCATATTGCTTAACAAAAATGTAATTTTTTATGTCGGTTAAAATATTCACGTGGAATCCATATTTATTAATATTTTCCTGTTTTTCTATTTCTTATCAATTAATTTTTTTATTATCACATTTAATTTTATTAGAGGATTTTAGTTTTGTTGAAATTAATTTTCTCAAATAACACAACGTGTGGCCATTTTCGAATGTTATGTTTTTATTATTATTTTCAATTGATTAAATTCATTAATTAATTTCGATTTGATTGTTTATTTCTCTCATTATTAAAATACTATTTAATTACTGGAAAAGAAAAAAAAACACCAAAACAAAAATGAATGAAATTTAATCAATAATCAATTCATTAAATTGAAGTCAATTATTTTGTTTACTTGAATTAAATTAAGTGATTATCAATGAAATAGTTAAAGGTAATTATTTTTTTTTTGTATTTCCACTGGTATTAATATTATCTTTTTTTTAGCTAGTATTTAAGAACGAAATTTTTTTTTTGATAATAATGATTAATAAAATCCTATGAAATTGAAGTTAAGCCAGCTTATTTTATATAATTGGGTAAATATTTTTAGGATTTTTTGAGAAATTACATTACTTGATATAGTGTTTGTAGACATTCAAGAAAATTGTTGCAAATTTCATTGAAAAAGGTTATACAAATAACTAGATGACCACAATCGCTATTAAAAATATTTCGGATCTTATTGCTATAGTCCAGCCAGTAAAGTTAATAGACCATAAATCTTTCAATTCAAAACATTCCCGAACTACATAATGTTAGGTAAATACAGAAAATAGCAACGTAGATTTTTGTAATCGTTTATATAACGTTATAAGGTGAGGCAAATACTCGTAAACCATAGATTATTAAAGCTTAATAAGTTATTCAGGTTTTATATTTATAAAAAATGTAATTAATCATTTTAAATCAAGTTACGTATGTACGCATTCTGTTTTCTTCAGGTGGAATTTTTCATTATTCCCAATGGTTACTGACTGTGCCAATAGAAAATGTTCTTCTTATCAAGCATGAGAGAAATTACTGGGTAAATTTCTATTAGTTTTATTCGGGAATTTGTAAAGAAAAATAATTGCTTAATTTAAAACTTGAATTAGAAGAATCTTTGCACATTTGCAACCAGTTTCAGCAAGATTCTTTAAAAAGTTCTGATTTGATCGGCCGAGTAATTGACACCTTATCCACTCTTAGTATATGTATGTATATATAAACTTAAATAAAGAAAGCATAGCTTAAAAAAGGTTACAGAAAACAGATATTACTCAATTGGTTACTCTTTCTATTATAAATATAGGTATGTAGATAACTTTTGAAAGTGTCTATATATGTAAATTATAAAAAATACATATTTTCAACCTTCAAAGTATTTATTCAACAACTCCAATAACGTTTAGAAAAAAGGAATAGAATTTCAATTTACAAAAAAAGGAAGACATCCAAATTCATTAAATAATTTCACTATATAACAGTCCCCAAAAACCTTCAAGAAAACTTTTAGATCCAACGAAAAATATATAACATAAGTTTTCTAATTAATTGCCATTGTTTCACCGCAAACTGGTTATACCCAAATTCTAAAGCATGAACAAATTTTCATCAAAATTAAATATCATTTTCAATTTAACAAAATTAAATATTTGTTTTCAATCGAAAACTTTCTTTACCTTTTTTTCCCTGAGTTGAAATCAAGAATGAAATTACCTTAAAAAGTTTCAAGAAAATGAAAAGACTCATTTTAAATAAAGAAGCAAAAAGAATATTCTGAGAAATTTATATTTTATTGAATGAATATAAGAAATACATATTGAAATAATTCCTCTTCAAAAGTCTGAAGTATGAAAATGGAAAATGTGATTCGCCACGAAAAGGTAAGAAAATTTATGTTATTTTTATGATCAGATATAAAAATGTTTGACCTACATTAATATATGAAATGATTTTATATTAAGTTAGTTAGTTTCTCTTTAAGAATAGAATATTTATTGAAAATCATATTGGTAAGATTTTCAATTTGTCTTCCATTTTCTATTTTGTTGAAAGTGAAATAACTTTTTTCTTTTACCAAAAAAAAAAAAAAAATTCACCACACAACCAAAACTTTTCTCGTTAATAAATGTATATGTAAAAATGTGCTTCAAGGATTTTGTTTTCCAAATTTTCCAATTTCAAGTTTTAGCTTTTCGTCAAAATACAATACATTTCTCCCAAAAAAAAAAGGAATTTAAATTGAATTTTATTATTGGTGAACCTTGATTTGTAAAAGATTTTTATTCTTGTCGTTCAAATTTACCATTATTTACAAATGTTTGTTTACGGTTTTCTTAAGAATACAAAAAAAGACAGACAGAAATTTAATTTAAGGAAACGAAGAAATATGAACCAGTTTTCAAAGACTTTTGTCATATATTTCTTTTATTTTTTTTCTTTGGAAATGTTTTATAAAATTTTATTACATTTTGTTGAAAACTTTTTAATTATACTCTTGAAATTTTTAAATTAATAATTAAGTTTATATTTTTATGTCTGTCAACCTCAAGAAATATTTCAACAACATAAAAACTTTCAATGTAGTTTTCCATACGTACAATTATGTCTGAACAATTACTGATATCGATTTTATAAACAGGTTTTCTATTTTAATCAAAATCTAATTAATTGTATTATGCATTCGTTCACAACTCAAAGAAAATCAAGGAAAAAAGTCGTATCGAATTAACTGACAACGATTTGGTAATTTTCAATACAAATCAGATAAGTAAAATTGGGTACGACACATGCCACTTATTCAACGGATTATCAAATACATTTCGTACCGCATCATGGGTACTTCGGGCTTATAATTTAAAACTAGACTTTAATTTTTCAATTAACAAATTTAGTTTAAGTGTCATTTATTTGAAATTCAGTTGAAATACTCTTGCTTTCTGGTCCCACAAATGATGATACATATATGATAATCCGGAACTGAATGCATCTTAATTAACCCCGTTAAAAGTCATTAAATCTTAGCATAACTCGTACAAAAGTTACCAAAACTTTTAATGTCTGTTTTCATTCCCTAAGTAACATTTAAATGTTTAGAAACACTAATGCTAAATAATTACAAAATTACACCACAAAAGAACAGCTAAAAAGTTGTAAATCACTTTTAATACTAAAAAATATGTTGCAATTTGAACTTTCGAACAAAACAAAGTTTAATTTTGCTCACATAGATGAAGTCAAAAATCAGATTTTTAATCCTTCATGAAAATACGGATTATATATTTTAAAATATTTGATTCTGTGCCAATCTGTCGTTGGAATTATTAAAATTATGTTGCATAATTAAAAAGCCAAGAAGAAAATTAATTTACTAAGTAAATTATTTCTTATTTCATAATAAAAAAATATTAGAAAATATTTTCCTAATTTATCCTTTCATAAATATTGATTTTTCTTTGAATTTATCAATAAATTATTTGTGACTCCCACTTTGAGAATATTCCAAACGAATACAGTACTTGATTATAATGAAAACTCCGCATAAAATAGAATCGATTTATTGTAATGAGGTTTAATTTTGATTTTTATCAACTCAATCGATTCTTTCATTTTGTTAATACATAATTTAATATTTTTCATTTTTTTTTTCATAATAATTGCGTTTTATTTGTTCTATGACTTTAGTTTTTTATTAAAAATTTGTTATCTTAAAATATTGGATTCCACTAAGTGGTTCCTAAAATATGATTTATATGATAACAAATAAAAAATTTTTTTTTTTTGGGAATTTAATCTAGATAGGTTTGTAAGTGCATGTTAACAACCGCAATAGTATAGAATAACGTACATTAAAAATGTTTACTTAAGGATAAAAGCTCTAAAAAAATATTATATTACCAAAGTTAATAGCTTTTTTTTTAATTTCTGTCGAAATGTAATCGCTTAAAGGACATTAATCACAAAAAAAATGAAATTAATGTCCAGAGAAAGATTTAAATTGTAATAAGTTTGAACAGAAAAACAGAGTATTTCAATTTAATCTTCTTGGAACGCGATTTTAATAAACTTCAGTTAGTTAAGGTACTTTGAAATATATTTTCAGTTTTCCTTTATCAATGTTTTCATAAATTGTGCCTGTGGAATAAATTAATTTATTATATAAAAGACAATAACAATAATTTCAAATATTGTATATAATGATAACACCTACGATGTTAAATTTATTTATTCGGGGAAGTTAATGTAAAAAAGACAAACAAAAAAGTGCTATCAATAAAAATCTAGTAATTGTATTTATATTAAAGAATAATAGTACAATGTGATGAATTATAAAAGTATATGGTATATAGTATAGTATAGTATAGTATAGTATAGTATAGTATAGTATAGTATACTATAGTATAACACATCTTGTACATGTTCCTTGACTAAAAAAGAACAACGATTTAATATTCTGCGTCCCTGTTATTAGTACCGTGAGAGTTACACACTATATCCATTTGGTCATATCATCTTTTAAATGTATTTCTACTTTTCCTATGAAATAAAGCTGATTCATTTTTATGTTGAGTATATTATACTATGTATACACTTTGACCAACCAATTACCAGAATTACACCCATATACTGTTGGGATTTTCTGTACTGTTCATTACCATAAAAACGTTTTACAGCCATATACTAAATTCCTAATAGCTACTCACTGTAGTGTCATTACAAAATCAAGTCAGAGCTTTCATTACTATGTGTTTTATTTCTATTTTCGATTTTTTGTAACATTATATGTAATACCAATTGATATATATACCTATAATGATTTTTAAATTACAATAATAAATTTCATATTACAATTTGTGCAAAGAAAAATTTATATGTGCCTATGAATAAATACCTAATAACTAAAAATTGCCCCTAGAAATATGTAACCTATTTTTTCCAGCACAAACTTGAAAAATAATTTCAAATTTTTGCCTATTGTTCTGCAATTAATTTCTCACTAGCAGAATTTTTGAATTTATTTCAAATTAAAAGAAATTTTACAATTCAAAAAATTTATATTAATATTAATAATTTCTTGATTATATTAAAAAGAAAATGTTTTAAAATTTATCAAATTAAATAAATATCAATCTTATGTGACAAACACAAATCTCCATATTGAGTAAAAAGTATTTCCGAAGCATATACAATACGTGTACCTATTTCTTTTTTCTTAAATCCGCAAACAAAAATAGAAATCAAGACGTACCACCTTGAAAAGGAAAGTTTCAATTTGAATGAATAACAAAGAAAAAAAAAGGAAAACGTATTACATTACGAAAAGAAATTTCCATTGAAAGAAATCTTGAATAGAATATTACAATTTCTACGCCGTATATAAGATACATATATTCATAAAAAAATTTTCATTCAAAAAGAAAACTCCTCGAAAAGAAAAATATAACATAACTTTACCAAAAAGAAATTTCAAGAGTTTGTTAGTAACACCATTTTGGTTTGAGTTACGATAAAAGTCAAGTGTAATAAAAACTGACTAGATATTGGTTTGGTTCCCGTTCATATATGTATATATTGTCAAATTCTGTAATTCTTTTAGTCGTGGGAACCATTCTTAAAATATGTATTAAAATTCTGTCAGAGAAGATATCAAGTATAGAAGGCTAACTTCCATTTAATTCTGTTGTCTGCTTATACATTTTTTGTTTTTATATATCGAAACTTTTGCTTTCTTTCCCATCACTTTGACAGCACTTTTCAAAAATAAAAAATAAAATTTTATATAAACTTTCCACCAAAGATAAAAGAAATAAATAAATAATAATAATGAAGACTTTTTCTGTACAATTTTTCACATATGATGTTCACATAAGATTACCAAGAAGGATAAATAATAAGCTTCATCTGAAAAGTATGGATAATACTTCTGTGTAGGTGTATATAACAGGTTGAATATTTTTCTTCTTTATTTTCTAAAAGAATGTAAAAATAATAGAACTTTTTTTTTGAGAATAAAGAGTGAATATCATAAAAAGAAGACACACTTCAAAACATCTGCTCTTGCAAATTTTAAAGTCACTTGTCTCACAGAACAGTAAAGAAATTTCTAACAATAATCTTTAAAGGATGTTAAGAAATTTGATAAGAGCAAAGTTTTACTGTTATTACTACTATATTTTCAGTGTGGATAACACTATCATGAGAAGTACTTGAATAATGACTTCTGGAATATCGTAATGTTCTTCAAATGAATTTTATATGAGTTTGGTTATGATTTCATTTTAAGAGTTGAGATCATTTTTTATGTACACCATATTATCCCATTCAATAATGCCAAGATAATAAACTATTCATTACTATATTCTGTTTATCTATATCGGACTTTATTTCTCTCTAACTGATGACTAGACATCTATAAAAAATAAGACACTATTATTGTGTTAAACTAGAAGTATGGTTTCCAGATTCTTTATCGTGAAAGCTAATTTTTGCTAATGTAGTGTTAATAAGCTTTAATATTTAGTTTATGAAATATAGGTGAGATGTAAAAAACACTATTTTGTATTGAATTGAAAATTTTGACAGAAAAATCGCATTTGCGGGAAGTTTCACTTTTTGGTTTTAATCTAAAGAAAAGTTCCGCTGAAAGTTACCGTTTGATTTTGAAAACTTATACTGAATATACCCTATTTGAAACTGCTTACATAGTAGAGATTAGTTTCCACGATTCAGAGATAATGATTTTGATCTAAAAGACAAACAATATCCTGGTCAGCCAAAGCAATAATGGATGAAACCTAGTGAAATAGTTAACGTTAATTGTTAATAAATTACTAGTGAGCATTGCATGATAAAATCATGTGAAAATATATGATAATGTCGTACCAACCCTACTATACATACGTAAAAAGGTTAGACTCTACTTTATTCCTTATAACCATGAGTTGACCAAATTTTAATTCAAATCGCATAAAGTATAACTGTGAGCTATCCTTATTACGAAATTCGGGTACAGCCAGACCAACAAAAAACCAACGAATATTTTACGAAAAACCAAGAAACCTAAAATGTGAAAATCTATTAAAGTTTGGATAACGCATTTTTTGCCGATACAGTAGTTTATTTTCATTCCAAAATGCTTCACCAAATGGATAAAATGTTATATTTTACTGGAATATTTTACATTTAATATTTATTCTTATCGTTTTTTAACCATAAATTATTTTAATGGATGAACATAATTATATTTTATCGAAAAGGTAAAATTTCTTTGGTTCCATTATATTTATTAATAAATTATTCTCGTATCGAAGAATTGGAAGAAAAACTATTGTCAGAAAACAGTAGCAGAAGATGGAGCAAATCGAGATCTTTAAAATTTTAGCTTTTCTAAAATGATTCATGGCTATAATTACCTTTAAATAAGCTTCACCAAAAAGAAAAGAGATTTGAAATTAGATAGCAGTTCTACCCGGGATATTTCTTAAGAGCTATGGCTTGAACCATATAAGTGGTCCCTTGAACGCAACGTCTTATATTTGCAGCTTGGGAGTTATATGTGGTTGCTGACAAACTACTGCACCAAAGTTTTCCCTGGCTATATTGATAATATTCAAATTTCAAATTAATATGAGACATGTGTCTATCTAATTGTATTCCACCAAATTATCTTAAAAGAATGTAATTCCAAAAAATTTTAAAATGCTTAAAAAATTATAAACGTTTTGAAAAAGCGGCGCTAAATTCCAAAAAAAAAACTTCATTTTTGAAAAAAATTACAGAAACACCTCACTCAATAAGTATGGAAATTGATGATTTTACTTGCTAGGTCCGTGTTGCCCCAGCTTCGCCTATTCGTATTTTTGTTTACTTTCATATTTTTATGTTATGCTATTTTTTTTAAAAGGAAATAATATGATAAAAATCGGTTGTAGGTGTAACTGCTGCAGTAATAGCATAAAAATTTTACATATGGTATAAATTACATAACCTGGCACGCTAATACAGACCAAAAACCGTACATGTTTGCCTAATAAATTATATATTTATGAATGTGTATATATTATTATAGCATATATAAATATATATGCTATAAAAATAAAAGAAATAAATAATTCTAATTTAACTAAGAATAAATTAAAGAAAAAAAATGTAAAAGCTTAGTCTTTTTTTCCATTTTGGTAATTATTTTAGTATTATTATAGCACAAATCATAAATTCTAATTCTAATTTGAAGACAACAAAAAATGGAAAGGATTTGGTTGCAAAATCTTCCTTTTTTGTAAGTCTGCTGAAATGAAAATTTTGAAGAAAATTACTTTTTTTACAGTTTTACAGTCATTATCATTTTCTTATCGGGATCATTTCTATTATCAACCTTTTCTTTTTAATATTTACTTAATCTTAGTTGACTTATTTTCTTTTCAATTTTAGCTTTTATTTTGTGGTGAATTTTCCGGACTATTCTCATAATGTTAGATGGTTATACTATTTTAGATAATTCGTGAAAATCTAGCTTGGGATTCAAAACATAAAAGAAAAATCGGATTACATTCTAATATTTTTTATGAAAATTAATTAATATAATATTAATATATGTATATATATGCGATTACATAGCTTAAGATAATACTAAAAATTCATACAATTTATAGAGCACTGTCAGTGCGACGGTTATTTCGTACAACTTTTTCAAAAGTTCCTGTCACGAACAACACGCCCTTACAATATTATCATTAGGTCTATATCACATAATCAGTTCATTCCATATTAAAGACGACAAGTTCTGAATAAAAACAGAAATACCAATGATCCGAGACGAGTTTGTCTTTTCAGTTTCAGGACGAGAATTTTCATCGTTTAGTTGACGTACCACAACAGATATCAGATGACGAGCACTAAGATTAATATTGAATATGAACTTCTCTGGTTTAGACCAACCCCGATCATAAATTTGCAAACATCAATGATTTCAATCGAGTTCAATCTTTGGCTGCTCTTGCTCAACAACGAAGTGGTGTGAACAAACCCAAAAATCTCAGATTAGAATTTTTTTTTTATCAAATGCGAGTATGTAGTCATTTTTCTATTTACTTGAAAACAATATTTTCAATTTATGTAAATTTTTACATCATTTGAAAATTACTTTCAACTTGTTGTAAAATTTGTCTAGAACACAAAAAACAAGGTAAATCAATCAAATCAAATCATGTCTGTCGGTATTCTCAATCCTTCCCAAAAGAACATACATACATATAAATCCCTAAGAAAATCTTTGTATTCCCATTTTTATATCACAAAGAAATCGATACCATATACTATACAGAACACTTTAAGAAACGGCTTTGTAAGATGTATTTACGCAATAAAATAACGAAAAGGGATTTTTGTATTGAATTTCTAATAAAATAATAATTTTTTTTGTTCGCCTAGAAGTTAGGCTATCAAAATTTCATCTACTTGACTTTTCTTTCTTATCCAAAAAAGAACCACAACAAAATTTCATTTGACTTTTTATAAAAGGACTAGAAAACATCAAATAAAAATTCATTGTTGTGGGTTTTATTTTTCAGTAAAAAAAGAAAAGAAAAAACTTAACCAATTTTGATATAATTTACCTTTTTTGGCATTTCAATTTTTTTTTTTTCATAAACATTTTCCAAACACAAGAAAAACCGAAAAAACCAGCACAAAAAGGAAACTCCATAATAAATCTGCTTTATGAAGTTTTTTCTTGGGTTTGTTGTGTGTTTCTTAATCAAGAAACTCATTTTCCATGAATTTCTTGACAAGTATTGTTTTAATAATTTTCCTAGAAATTATTACTTTTCTTTTTTTTCTATGTTTCTTAATATTTTAGTCATTTACAAGAAGATAAAAATCTCACGAAGATTGATTGTCACATAATTTAAAACGGAATTAGGCATTAAAAACTCCTTAAACGATATTTGTAACATTTTGGAAAAAAATTTTTAATTATAATATATTTTTATATTTATAATTGTTACTCAGGATTATCTTCCATATTCCCAAAAGAGAACTTTTCAGATTTCATAATCTTAGGAATTTTCTTATACAAGACGAGTAAACGTTTCTATGATGTTCAAGAAAGCAATAAATAATTTTCTAAAAATGGGATTGGAATTGAAAATTAATGCTCTTTTAGGTAAATTTATGATCTGTAATGGAAATTAAACTAAGAAGTGTAGTAGAATGAGAATTGGATGGCGGTAAAATTATAGCATAACATAATCATAAACTTGCATATTTTTGCCTTTATGACTTGTAAAAGTTATAATTAATAATAATTCTATGCTAATGAATATTTATCTTTTAGTACACTCCATTTAAAAACTGATATAATAGAAATCCTGAACGCAATTGCTTCAAAATTTTTTATTTTTCTTCTTTTCAATGGCTAACATATTATTGACTCATTTACTATAATTCGATTATTGTTTCTAGACATTTTTATATAATAATAACAAATACTAGCCTTAGCTTAGCTATGTTCTATTGCAAAAAATCTCCAGTTCCATTTCTTTCACTGAAATGAAGAAAGCACATTTGAATCCCTTCTTAATGGATTTACTTGTGTAGAAAATTTCTGTCCATATTTTCATAGTTTTCTGGCAATTAAATCAATCGTGCACTTTTTAAAGATAATTTTTAAATTTCCATTTTTCCGAACTAATCCAACCTGTTCTGTTCTGTTCTAGAATTTCTAGGAAATGAAAATTCTCTATGGATAATTTTGAATCCTTCAATGACAGCGCGTGTTTATATAAAACAATTTTTTTTGTCATAATTTTCCAACCAAACTTATCACGAAGAAAAATATGTTTCAAATTTAATTCAAGATGAAAATAATGATGTCTTAAAAATTTCTTTTTTTTTTTGGTATATAAAAAAAATAACAAAAACTGAGATCATAAAAAGGAAAAATAGAAAAATTTTCTTTCTCATGCGTGTAAGAATGTTATTGGTTTTTCTTTTTCTATTCCTACATCAATTTCCCAGGCGTATATAAAATAAAATCATATTAAATATACATACATCCAAAATTATATCCTTTTTAAAAGATTTACGAAGAATTTAATTCAATATGTAGAGAATGTAGATTGAATACAAATATATATGAAATAATTTTTTTTTAAATAGCATCATTACCAAACGAAAAACATTATCTTCTTGTTATGATCCGTTTTTCTTAATATACGTGAAAGTATATCAACTTAAACTGAATATTTAGTGTTATTATAGAACTTATATTTAGATATATTATGTAGTAAATGGGAAACATGTCAGTCATACACAAAATTCATATTCCTTTGACGAGAATGTAATTGAATAATAACACAGACACATAATCTATTTAACGTTATGTTGGGAATGTTAGGGATATTTTATTATATGTAAATTTGATAGAAATTAAAGAGTATACATTTACCTACTTACATAAACTTTTTTTGAATATATAACAAAATTTTTCCAGACATTTTCTATATTCGCATTTCAGAAAATTAACTTTGAATCTGTATAATAACTAACATAAATAGTTTAGAGTTAACATTCTTTAAACCGACATTTTGATAATTGATAAAGAACTGCTGTAACTCTTTTTTGGAAAATTGGCATATGTACTGATAGTTTCGTTTCTCTATTTTCTACTAATTAAATAAACAAAAAGATATAAGAAATAACTTGGGAATGAAGAATGTACTATCTAAAATTTTATCTAGGACGCCATTGATCGATCAGTATATTATAAATTTTCATATTTTTATATAAACTTCTTCAAAAGAACTGAGAAGATATTTTATATCAGTTTATTTAAGATTTCATTAGGTTCAAAATAGAAACATTCTAAGGAAAATCCAAAATATTATATTACAAATTTTTACGATTCTAATACAACGCCCATACTTTGCATCAAAGCAACAATGTGGACTATATTATCTTTTATTCTCCATGGAAGAATTTACCAAACTACCCACATATGTATATAGAACCTTAAATTACTCATAAAGAAAATCTCACATAAAATCTTTTTAATTCTCGTACCGATTTTTTTTTTCTTCTTCAGGTTAATCTTTATCATAATTATGATATAAACAGGTACATAATTTTCTAAATCCAACTTCCTTATACATATTATTTCAAGTTTAAGTTTCTTAAAAACTACATATAAGAAAAAGAAATAAGTGTTCTAGAAAAGGCAAGGCATGGACAGAGTAATGTAGGCACATATCTTTAATTGAATTATAAACCTAAGAACTTTTGTTGTTTTTTATATTTAAAGTTAAATAATGTTTTATCGGCCCTATTTTTCAAATTTTGGCAACCCTACATAAATTTCGAACCCCTTTTCGAATTGATTAAAAAACTGAACGCATCCAATCATTTCAATCACAACGTCCTTTTCAAAAAAAATGTCAGCTTGTTTTTAGCCGAGCAAAACGGTACGAAACTTAATTTTATTTCGCTTTTAATTTTTGAATTACAAAATTTTCGCCATTTTTTTTTAATTCATTTGTGTTTTTAAATAAAAGAAAATAAATTATTTGGGTTTTCATAAAAAGTAAATAATATTGTTGAAGCAGAAGAAAAGTGAGTACCTATTTTATTAGTGTTTTGTTATTGTGACTTTTCATAATGTGTAATGTTAAATTATTAATTCCTTTTGACTAAAATTAAAATAATTTTGCATAATAAATTTCGAAACTTTAGCCAATTATTTCTAGAGGCACAAATGTTATGGTTTAAAACATCATCGGGTATCGCAAGTGTGTCACCGAATACTAGCTTAATAACATTTTAAGTACACTTCTTGGGTCACTTTTAATACGAATTTTTTAATGCAATTTTGAAGTTATGTAGTTGCAATTTCGGAGTTTCTCGGCTTCTACACATAGATGTAGTGAAAGTGTACGCAACGACAATCGGGGATTCCTCGTTGTACATATGTCGAGAGCACGTTGTTTACACGCAATTGGAACGTATCTACCGCATTAAAAAAGCATAAATATGTGGTTTATGTTTTTATATTTAACTTTTTCACACACATTGTAATGACTGGTTGTAATGTTTTCATTTTCTTATAACCAACTTCATACAATTTTATAATATTGCATTAAACTAAACTGCCGGATATCCTGTTTTCGCGAGGACAGCTCCTTTAGAACAATGTACCCACCCAAAGATCTTGTCCATCTTTGTACTTTCTTGATGCTTTTTAGAATCATTGCATTTAAAACCGGTACCTGGCGATCAAATTCAAAATGGTCCCAATAAGGGAATTTGAAATTTGCAACCTCTAATTTCCCTCCCTTCCCCCCCATAGTTTAAAATATATGAGTACATTTTGTTCATTTTAATTTTCTCCAAAGTGTTAAAGGTTACACAAATTTTTGGTAGGGAAGTTTCGTAGGTTTCAATTAAATACATATTAAAAAAAATTTTTAAAATTATTCTAGATGACCCAAGTTTCAAGAATGGAGCCGCCATCAGCAGAAACCAATGTCGATTTTATGTGCCATGGCAATATTGTTTCACCGGCACCATTTGTACGATTATGTGGTATAATATGCACGATTGGACCGGCATCGTGCAATCCTGAAATGCTGGAGAAAATGATGGCAGCAGGGATGAATATTGCCCGTTTAAATTTCTCTCATGGATCGCATGAATATCATGCTCAAATAATTAAAAATATTCGGCAAGCTGCAGAATCATATTCAGAAAAATTAGGCACAGTTCGTCCTTTGGCGATAGCATTAGATACAAAAGGTCCCGAAATTCGTACCGGTATATTAGAAGGTGGATCAATTGAATTGAAAAAAAATGGAACAGTTAAATTGACTATAAATAAAGATTTCGCTGAAAAGGGAAATTCCGAATGGATTTATGTTGACTATGAAAATATTATTAATGTTGTTAAACCAGGAAATCGTGTATTTCTTGATGATGGACAGATATCATTGATTGTACATGAAATTAGCGGTGATTCATTGGTTTGTATCATTGAGAACGGTGGCAGTTTAGGACCACGTAAAGCTGTTAATTTACCTGGAATTTCACTTGATTTACCATTTATCTCCGAAAAAGATAAAGCCGATTTACGATTTAGTGTTGAACAAAATGTTGATATGATTTTTGCTTCATTCATTCATGATGCTGATGCATTACGTGCAATTCGTAGTGTACTCGGTAATAAGGGTAAAAATATTAAAATTATCGCAAAAATTGAAAACCAAGAAGGTGTAAATAATTTGGATGAAATCATTGAAGCGTCCGATGGTATTATGCTTGCTCGTTGTCATTTGGGTATTGAAATTGCAGTAGAAAAGGTATTCATTGCACAGAAGGCAATTATTACAAGATGTAACAAAGTATGTACGATATTAACATTATTTGTAAATTGATTCTATTAGTCCATCTATTTTATATTAGGCTGGAAAACCAGTTATTTGCGCTACCCAAATGATCGAGTCAATGATTAAAAAACCATATGCAACACGTGCTGAAATTTCTGATGTTGCAAATGTCGTGTTAGATGGTGCCGATTGTGTTATGTTATCTGGTGAAACAGCAAAGGGTGAATATCCATTGGAATCTGTCGTGACCATGGCAAAAGTATGTAAGGAAGCGGAAGCAGTAATTTGGTACAAGAACTTGTTTGCTGATTTACTATCCAAAATTCCAGCAACACATGATGCTGCCAATTCGGTTGCCATAGCATCTGTTGAAGCGGCAACTAAAAGTGAAGCAGCTGCTATTATTATTATTACAACAACGTAAGAAAACTTTTTTAATTTTGTAACTAAATAATTTAATTTATTTTTTTTATTTTTTAAGTGGACGTTCAGCATATTTACTATCAAAATATCGACCAAAATGCCCAATTATTGCTGTTACAAGATATCCACAAATAGCGAAACAATCACATTTATATCGTGGTATTTTACCATTAATTTACACTGGTAAGGAAATCAACATAAGTGCTATTATATTTTTATATTTAATGTAAACTTATTCATTTACAGCACCAATATTATCCGATTGGGTTAAAGATGTTGATGCTCGTGTTCAATTCGGTTTACGACATGGCAAACAAAATGGTTTCATTCAGACTGGTGATCCAATTGTTGTTGTATCTGGATGGAAACAAGGATCTGGATTTACAAATACGATGCGTATTATGTATGCATATATTGAAGAAAATGATTATGATTATGATGTGCCTAAGAAACCTAAAGGGATAGGGATGTCACTGGCTAAATGAATTGAATACTAATTTTGTTTTTATTATCATTTATTTTTAATTTTTTTTTTGTGCAAAAAAAATTTCTTAAACATAAAAAATTGTATTTAGTAAAATTTTCACCTAATAATTGAATGTAGTTTTCTTTTAATTTTATTATTAATAATCTTATTTTTAAGCCTCCTATCTGGTAATTGTTCCAATAACAATTTATATCACAACGAAGTTATGAATCTAGCTTTAATAACTCAACTTAAAGTTAAATTTCCATCAAGAAAATTTTGCAGTGATCTGAATAGGTGATAGACCGATGGTGCAATATCCGGAGAATATGATAGCTGAGGTAAAATTTTCCAACTCAAATCTGCAAGTTTTTAGACGGTTACTTCGGCCTCTCCAAACACTTCACAGAAGTATTTTTGGGGCCTGCATCGCATTACTACCTTTTCGGACCTTATTTCAAGCAGTCTCGCTAGCCCCACTTAAGACTTTATACTAACTGGTGACACATATTACGCACATTTATTCAGTTAAGAACAAATTCAATTTAACGCACAATTTTTAAATATTTTTCACGATTTTCCAATCTGTAACACGTTCTGGCAATTCAATTATTTGTTTTTTAAAATGCCAAAATACGTGCTGGCCAAAATCGATCTTTGGCTCCAACATATACATAGGATGAAATTGCTAATGGTGAGAAATTAAATACTTTTTCTTGCGTTTGGAGAATTTACATAGTAGGTCATTCGTTTTCGATAAATCTAATCATTTTCTACAATCTATGATTAAAAAGAAATTATTTCCATTTTTATTTATACTTCAATGAATGACTTCTATAAAAGTTACGCATTTTTTCTTGTTTCTATTAATATTTAAATAATCCATGAAATAACCTATTATATTTTTTTTTTACCTTTATGTGCAAAGAAATGGGCCCAATTTCAATGCCGCTACTAAAAATAAGGATTTCTGTAAATTTGCGTGAACTAATATTATGTAATTCATGATTTTCTGTCAATCGATATTAAATGTAAATGAGAAAAACTTTAATTACTAGAGATTTTATAATTGTCCATTAAATATCAGTTAATGATGCTGAAAATCTCGAATAAGAGTTTTCCATTGATCTCGAAACGTTCAATAAAATTTTTGAAATGAGTTTAAAGAACAATTCGAGCATATTGAAATACTGGGGGTAGTTGAAACATCAACGAATACTGGTAAAATGATAAGTTTTATAAAATTCTAATATAGTATGTATTATTCATTTTCATCCATTTTTCTCAGCCGATACATCCTTCTAACAAAAACTTGAATCTTTTTCATTTTCCATTATCAAAAGTAAGTATTTTACCTGAATTGCAAATTTGACTGGAAAGTCATTAGGATAGTTTGAGAGAATTTTTTATAAAAATAATTAAAAAACTTTTAATTAGGTGGAAGAAGATTGATAAAAACCTCTTGAGGTAAGTTTTTACACTTCTAATAAATAAAATGCAACTGTTTCTATACAAAGAAGTTGATGTCGGTTTGGACATAGTTCATTTCCAATTGATCTGAAAGTATTTTGATTGTGACTACTTTATTTATTTTTATATATTTTTCTTTTTATTATAAAATAGAAATATATTCTTTATTTATGTTGTTATATTATTTCGTTGAAATCCCGTAAATCTCTATTATATACAACATGTCCCATGGATATGTATCAATCTAGCCAATACCTAGAGTATGTTGTAAAACGAGAAAGCCTTTTTAAAAATCAAAAAACTATAAAATAAAGCATGTAAAAACAATATTGAATTTCCATTTCCGACATGACTACGACCTCGAATGGATTCAATATACCCCGGTCTACTCTACAGTTATTTAAACTTTTATTAAAACTACAATTCAAATTCCTTGTTCCAACATACACATTCAAATCTATTAGTTATTAGATAAAGATAAAATTCATTTACTACTAAACATATTATTCCCATGCAAAATTTAAACGAAATTCTTTAAGTACATATATTAAAAAGCTCAATAAATTTCAATATTGTAGGCTGTAAGGTTTTAATTAGATCAAAGAAGAAAATGTAAGTATGTATTAAAAAAAAAACAAACTGGCAATTGGATACGGACACAAGCGCCTTCAAGATATTCGTTTACAAATATCGAATATCTTTAAGTCCAAAATCAAACGACAAACATAATATTGTAATTTTTGTTTTCAATTTTACCAAAAAGAACCTTTATATCAATTTTTTAAATTTTTAATAAAAATAAGATTTCCATCAGTTAGAAACACAAAAAAGAAAACACCTTAAAGTTAGATCAAATTTATTTCCAATAAAGGTTCTCAAGATCCGAAAGTCGCCTAGAGAATCAAGGATATCCATAATGGCATTATAAATTGGAGAAACAAGAAATTTGTCAAAAAATATAAGACATATTAAAAATTACTGTATTTACAGATTTTGATGAAGAGATAAATCTTTGTGTAGGCATATTATCTAAAAGAACCCTTTATTTTTTGCAGAATAAGAGTACGTTATGAAAAAAATCGTCATTATTTTGATAATATATAAAGAAAGACGACCATTCTTTAAGTTCATTTACCGAAAAATAATGTGCTAAAATATTACTAAAGAAATTCTTCAGAAATCTTTTTAAAAAGAAACAAATTCAAATTAGTTTAATGAAGATTCTAAATATTTACATAAACCACTTAAATATGAATTTGAATTAATTGTAATCAGGCCCGAACTGACCATACGGACATAGGAGGACGACTCATCATAAAAAACCTTGCAACTATTTCGCCCATAGATTATGTTAAATAGAATACAATTTTCCTATTGAGGTATTTTTTTTTTGGAAAAACATGGACGATTACCATACATTTTATATCCGCTTGTTTAAGTAACGGTATTTATAGCTGTCTAATTTTAACAAGAGTTATTTAGTACTATGTTGAAAATACAATATAACAAATGTTTTTTTTCGAAAAAGTTAAATACTATAGTAGTTGAAAGAAATTCCCAAAAAACATACCTAATGTATTTAATGCAATATTTGATTAGGCTTACACTAAGATTACAGAAAGCTTCAAAGAAATTGAAATCTTATTGCTGAAAATAATGGTCCGATCATCTTACAGAACCAAACTTCCAGTACCTGTAGAAAGTGTGCAATCTTTATATTCAAGATTTGGGCACTGGCTTGGACTTAATCTTACTGACAGTAGGAAAACCTGGCTTGTAAACTCAGTGGCAATAAGAAGTAAAACAGTAAAAAAAATGTCAATGGTGTACTTGAATAATGTTTTCTGAACATTTACCCATTAATTCAAATAAAGATCTGTGATAAATCACAGCCTACGTTTTCATTCTAAATACGGACTCATGAATGAAAGAATATAAAGATTACGCATTGCGCATGTAGGCCATTTTGAATTTTTATTTTCATACCTTTTTTTACAAATAAATAATCGTGATTTTTCATACAAACAATGTATTTCATGTCTCGGGTGACGTAGGTGCACAGAAAAAACCAATTTTAAATACGGGAAAGCGTAATTTATATATTCTTTCATTCATGAGTTGGACTGAGATTTTTTAGCTAGACTAAGACTATTTATTGTCCTATATACTTTAGACATAGGCATAGACATTCATTGTACTAGTTACAATCTTATTTCTTCATGGATTCTCTCATTTTTTATACCAATCCGGGCCTGATTGGAATTAAGTTAAATATTGAAAGAAAGTTTAGTTTTTAATTTCATCATTTTAAAGAATTCTGTCTTATTTTCTTGACAATCTTATTATTAACTTGAAAATATTATCAATAATACTTACTTTTATTTCTAAAATTTCTATTGTAAACCAAATTTATTCCTTAACATGTAAAATATCCATTAAATATGAAGATAAAAAAAAAGAATCGACGATATTTTAAATAATCACAAAAACATTTTTTTTTATAGATTTTTATTTCAAACGAAATATTTTCTTTTCAAAATATTTATTCTAAAAAACATTATTTACATCACAAAAAAAAAAACTATTTAATTCTAAACTTTTGATATTCACTGAACTATATTGAAACCATAGAACCAAGGAAAACCACCTTTAATCATTATTTTCTATAAAAAATTTATCTATAAAACAAAATGCAGGGAAAAATAAAAGCACTTGAACTAAATTCAATGCAATACAACATAAAATTACACTTAAAAGGTGGCTAACCCGTGCGCACGAATGCATTCAGTTCCGAATATCAAATGTAATTAAATTTCATAAAAA
Organism: Xylophagus ater; assembly: GCA_963422695.1. Taxonomy (NCBI): domain Eukaryota; kingdom Metazoa; phylum Arthropoda; class Insecta; order Diptera; family Xylophagidae; genus Xylophagus; species Xylophagus ater. The sequence goes on from OY730478.1 coordinate 11,097,418, forward strand.
TAAAAAAGTATTACAAAAACGAGTAGAATTTTTAAATTTCCACAATATTATTTGGTTACAATTTATAATAATAATAATAATAATAAAACCGTACTTAATAGAGAAACATTTGTATTACACGCGATAAGGATAAACCTTTCGGCACTCAAAAAACGTTATCACTAAAACTATTGAATTTTGTGTACAAAAAAAAAATATAGTAATATTCTTTTTACTAGATAGATACTTTTTAAGTACGGTATGATAGTCCTTAACTATGGATATTTTTATCCGAACAAATTGGATTATACTCAAAAATAGGCTTCTTTAAACAAACCATTCAACCGTTTAGATTCACGGATCTCCCCAGACTGAGCAGATGATAAATTTTGTAATGTATTTTTATCAGTAAATGATTCGCAAAAGGACATGCGCTTCGCCTTATCAGAACTTATGAAAACCGTTTTGTTAGTCACGTAGTATCGAGATGAAACTTATCGAAACATTTTCAAAATATTGATAAGAAATATTTTCGAATAAACTGAACGAAAATTATTCTCCTTTCGATATGATGGTATAACAAAAACCAAGAAATATAATTTAAGTTATAAGTTTTATGAAATTTTCCATTATATTTAATCGTTCTTTTTCTTAGATAGACTTTTAAATGATTTTTATAATAAATCTTTTGAATAAATTTAAGAATTACAATATATCTTGGATTAATTTACTACATGAAAGTATTCTGATTTATTACAAATTAGTATCTAAACATAACAAAAAGGAAATTAGTCGCACATAAACTGTTTTGTTTTTTTTAATTTACACACCCACAACTTTCCAAATTGGTTCTCTTTCATAATGAAACTAATAAAACTAGAAATTTTGCATTACCCGCATTTAACTACTTAATGCATTTCCTAATTTAACTTCCGCAGTTAGTCATGACAATATATTACGTACCATAAAATGGTTCGCGTGCAATGATTTGTAGAAAAAAAATAAAATCTATACAAACTATAAAAAAAATACACTGCCAATGTATACACTGGAAGATTGCTTCCTTCCATATAAATTATTCTACATTAATTTCGTCCTATTTAAAATACGCTCTTATATGATCCTTAATTTCATGTCATAGCAGTTTCCATTGTGAAGTGCGATTAAAAAGGATTATTATACTAATTTTCCGTAATTCTTATTATCCTTTTTGAATAAAATTTTGTAATAAAACAAATTTGAACTGAATTGAACATTTTTCCGGCTCCAAAACAAAACAAAATGTATGAAAAGTTAAAAGTAGACACACATACACTTAGGCGCAAACCGAATCGATACGATTGAAGCCTTTTAGGCTACTTATAAACCGAGGATTGAATCGGTCCGATTGTTTCTTTATTGAGCTTTATTTTGGTACGGATCGAAACAGTACGAAACGAAACGAAAACATTCTATATCGACCTTTAATCGGCATTTTGTTCTTTCACGGATATACACCAAATTGCATCTGCTTCAACAAAACTATCTAAGGATTGAGTGTTCTACAGTGGAATTTTATAAAATTGATGGTCGAAGGACCTCAAAACGTAAAAATTCGTTAAGTTCGAAATTGTTTACCATCACACAGCTTTATTCTCATTCAATAGGAAGAAAGCGATAGTCGAGTTCATTGACTTTCAATTACGCTTTTAAATAAACCCATAGAGATTGCCACTAAATATTTAAAAAAGGAAGCGAGAAAATATAAAAACTTCTAAATAAAAATATAGAACGCACATTTTCCCTGAAAAGAAACGTGCAAACTTTGGAAAAATGGATACATATATCTATTTTATCATAAAATATAAAAACTTCAGAAAAATTCACTATAAAATATTCATAAAAAATGTTAACTATTGAAAAACTTTCCAACATACCAATCCCAAATGAATATAAAGTTAGAGCTGATATACTATTTTCTTTTCCTAGACCCATCATCATCCATGCATGCTTATATATCCATCTACTCAAACATGCATTCATATTAATATCAAAACAACGTAAAACAGATTTTTTTTTCATTGTTCATATAAAAAAATGGAATGAGGTTGAAAATATAAAAGTTAGAGAGTATTTTATTATCACTTTGTAAGAGCCCCGGAATTAAAAAGTAAAAGATTTTATACTCGTACTCGGATTCTGTTCAATTAATAAAGTTTTTTTTCTTCATATCTTTTCTTTTAACTACTCAAGAATTATTTTTCCAACCGAATTGTTATTTTCATTTCTTTCATTTTAATAAAGCATTCACACTTTCCGTTAGGACTGAATATCAGACGGATACCATTTTTAAGGACCAAAAGAAAATAATAACAACATGAAAAACTGGAACAGATAAGAGATGAGTACATTCTCTTGTTATTAGATTTATTAAAAACTACCTTTCTTTACTGAGTATCCTCGAAGACACTTGAATCCGTCGAATTCGAAAGCTGTGTTGTATGCTCATCTAAAAGGATTTAAAAGTAATTAAGGTAAACAGTATCGATTCTTTTCAAGTCACATTTATTGAATACAACGAAAAAAGCTAAAAAATAAAACTACTATTTGCAATTAATATTATCTTAATATAAAAAAAAAATTAATAACATAAATTAATTTTTTCTATTGCCTCGTCGACGCATTGATGCAGTACATTTTGGACAATACCATTTTCCTTTCGGTGATTGTGTAATCCCGACACACGGATAATGGAACCATTCAAATGGACACTAAAAAAAAGAAAAAAATTCAATCAAATCAAATTCAAAACTAATTAAAAACAAAATTACCGCTTCATTATCACATGCAACCATATCACCGTATGATACTTGATTACAAATACAATATCTTGGTTCATTTGGATCATATGTCCATTCACCATCGACAGTTTGTTCAAGAACTAAACCATTATCGGCTACACGTGTACTACTAACAGGATTGACAACTGAAGAATTTACTTGTGACGTATGTGAAGTTGAAGTATGTGATGATGTTGATGGCAAAGAAGATGATGATGAACTTCCATGGGAATTTGTAGAAAGTTTTCTGAAAATATGTACAAAATATTATATTTCAAATAACACAAACGTATCCAAGATACTAACTTTTTATGTCTTCTTTGATTATGAAGAGAACTTCCTTCACGCTCAACCGCCTGAATAGCATTATGAGTAGCTCCGGCTAATTCTCGACCAATAAGTAATTCATGCGGTCCGCTCCCTGATGACCCATGTATTGCTTCATACGAAGCTTTTAAACTTGCAGTTCGTCTACCTTGTTGCATTTGTTGTGTAGCAACAATCGCTTGACTTGCAGCAGCCGCTATTGCATTTCCTGTTTATATTTATTTATTTTTAGATAACTTAAAATAAAATCATAAAACAGTTTTTCTTTTTTACCTGCTCCAATGTGTTGTAAACTATATGAAACTGATGGATTGGAGTATCCAGAATGACCACTTAAATTCGGTGTTGTTGGTCGTACTGCAGGTGATACAGGTGTTGGAGTAACTAAATTAGTAGTAACAACTGCTTGCCGTTTCTCAGAGTTACCACCACTAGTACTGTCACGTCGCTTTTCCGGTTTAGGCCGATAATTTGTTCTAGAACTACATTTGCATAAATAAAGTCATATTTATGAAAATCCATTTTACCTATTATCTTTCTGTGAATGATTATTACTTGCTATCGAACCAAAATAACGATTTTCTTTTTGATTGCTTGCATTTGAGATCGTACTTGTTCCATCCAATTCTAAAGAACGTTTCTCAAGAATTTCCGTAATACCATTATTATCTGCTTCTAGTTCACATTTAAATTTAAATAATTCACTATCGAGACGACGTAAATAACGTTCGACTAAATCATGCATTTGTGTCGCTAACGAGACCTTTTCATCGGCATCCTCTAAAACTTTGTAATAATCTTTTCGTAAATTTTGAAATTCATTATCGGCACTGGGACCTTGTAATTCACCACGTTTGCATTGTGAAAAAAATAATCTGGATTGTTTATCAAGAGTGTCCATATTATCTGGCGGAAGATGAAATTTGATATTAAAATAAATTTCTAGAATATTGAATGAAATTTTTGATAAATTACTTTGTACAGTTAAATCCATTTCTCGCATTTCTGTAAATCGATCCCGAAGCTCCTGTGGCAAATGTTCAATCACTGAAAAAGAAAACAATTACAAAAATTTTGAATGAATCAGTTTTACTGTCAGCCAAATTGTTTTGACGTTTCTTTAAAATAAAAATTGCAAATCTAACATAAAATGTTTTTCACGAAATCTTTATTCAATACATACTTTCCAAATAATCCTCCAAGTACAACATTTTGAAAAATATTTGCAGTTTATTTTAACTTAATTTTAAATGATTTATCACAAAAATATAATGTATTTAAACACAAAAAAGTTGCTCTCAAACAAAAGTGTTCTACAAAATTTTGACAACTAAAATTGACAGCTAATAAATTCGCCGTCTATCCAAATTCGCTGTGAATTCAATAGTGTTACCATACCGGTAAAAATATAGATATTAGCGTACTAGTTTCGAAAATTTTGTTAATACATTTTTGAATTAATCAAAATTTTTATTCCAAAATAAGGAAAACAATTTTTTAATGCTTAGAAATGTAATTGGAATAAAATATGTGATTATTTAAAGAAAAACATGATGTTTTCTAATACTAAAAAAATACGATTTTTGTTTGTAAACCCACCACATTATTGTTTTGTAAACAATTCTAGTACAAAATAGTATTCGACATCCATTCGTAGCTTTTCTGTGTTTTCATTATTTTGATTTGAGGTTAAACTTTTATTATTTATCAAATTATGAATTGTTTAATTATTTAATTTATAAAATAGTAAATTAAATTATTCATTTATACTTTTAACTTTTTAGCAATAAAATTGGGAATTTCCAAACAAGTTCAACTTTTTGAAAGTTTCAAAAATAGTATTTTGCCGGTGTTTTTAATTTCCATTTCAAAATGAGAAGACGACCACTTCAAAGTTTTACCTTAAAATTAAGTGATCTAAAAGAATATGACGCTGTAAAGGCGGAAAAGGCTGCAGCTATCTCATCGGTTGCATCAACATCTACCAGCTCTCAGACACAGGATCAGAAACCTTCTGATCCTTCAACAGCATCAACCAGCCAACCGAAACAAATAATAAAATTGCGACAGAAGAATAAACAAGAAATTCGTGAAAGATTAGGATTAGATTAATTTAATAAATTGTAAATCAGAAAAAAATTTGGTTAAGAACAAACAATCCTAGTGGCTGTACCAAGAAATTATGTAACTTGTATCAATAAATTAATTTAGGAAGTCTTAATCTTTGTTTTGTATTGAATATCATACTTCCGATAGTATTCGTTTTATTTTGTATAAATTAAAAGCTGATTATCCTTCCAAAAATAAAAGCATAAATAAATGTATCGACTACAATGTTAAACTTTAGAAGAAAAATAGATTATTACTCATTTATTTGCTAATAAATTCTATAACCAGCAATAGCAAAATACGCCACCATTTCAGTGCATTTAACATGATTGGAATTATTAAATGAATTTTTCAAGTTCAGTAACGATTTTGTTGACGTCATTCGAAGGAAAATCCATTTAAATGTTCACATAGAAGAATTCTTATAAATTTGTATTAAAATCCTAAAAATAGAAGTATACAAACTCATTTTTAATAAAATAAGTTCAACAATGCAGTAAAAAATTTTCCGATAAAAATTTCCCATAACGATACACCATTTGTAAGGCTCAAGTGAGAAAAGAATTTTCATTCATAAAATCAACTGAAACACTAATGGAATGGGTGGTTTTAAATTGAAAATGTTTTTTTCCTAAGATGCGAAAAATTCATTTTTTCCTCTTTATGAGGAAACCACAATAATTGTCAATAAATTTCTTTTCTGAAGAGGAAAACCGTTATTGGGTTAAAACATATAAAAACCCTAAAATTGGTCTACAGCCGATTTTTTATAGTCCAATGATAGAGGTACCTCAGAGACCTCATAATTGCTATAAATTTTATTACTGATCTGCCTCAATTCAATGCCCGGTCAGGAAACCACCAACTTAACCACCACCCTTAACAATAAAGCCAATTACTTGCATATTGGAAATTAAAAAAACCAAGAATTTCAGAACTATTTTCATTCAAATTTTTGACTCAACATCATGAACGTTTCATTCTTCTAACAAATGGAAAAGATGCTCCAACAGTAGTACATATAATATATTTACATATATATTACCAATTCTTTTGCATTTGCATTAAAAACAATTTTTTCCGTTCAACTCAATTCCGGCAAGATTTAATCCTGGGTGCGCAACTGTCGGTTTTATGCACTGTACTAGAGTGGAAGTAATTGAAAGTACCTACGTACTTTCTTTTTATAGAATTACATTGTTAGTAGCCATTCAAGAATATAATTTGGTTAACCTCTTTTAGTCTAGTCCTCGCGAATATTGGAAAAAAAATTGCTTTTAGATTAAGAAAAAGTTGTGCACATATGCGATAAGGAAATTAATTGTAATCGAAATTCGTTCAATAAAGAAAATGAAGTGTAAAATTGATATATTTTATTTATTGTCTTTTTCCTGTGTACTTTTTCACGACTAGAAAACAGTATATAAAGGGATTGCAAAGTGTCTCAAGGCATAGTTCTATCATAGTCCTTTGAGGATAACAGAACTTCGAAAACAACCAACGAAAACAGTATAAGTTTAGTGAAATCAGTTAATTATTATTAAAAAAAACCAAAAAAAAAAACAGTAGAAAAACATAGAAAATTATATTTTTCTCATAAACCTAAAAAGAAGTTTCTATTCAAAAAAAGTCGTTTGTGTAAAGATGGTACCTGGTTATTGGCAACTGGCCTCAATTATAGTATTCTTATTGTTTCTCAATTCTTCAATTGCATTTATCAATTCTGAAAAGAATAATAATAATAATTTAAATATTTGTGGCGGTGGTGAACGTGAACAAGTTTGTTTTAGAAAAGCAAATGAAATAATAAATCTACAGCGATATTCTTCTGATAATAAAAATCGTTTGATTCGTGATTCTGTTGGATATTTAGATCGCGGGGATTCCATCCGAATTCGTCAAGACGACCAAAATTCAAGAAAATCCATCAAAAATCGAATAGAAAACGTTGAACGCGTTCGATTTATTCGCGATCGTGAATTTAATCGGCAGAATCTTATAAAATATCGATCAGTATCTGTAGAAAATCTCAAAGAAAGTACTACTGAGAAACAATTTCGAACTAGTGAAAATGATAGCATCCGCCGGTCTGAAATTAATCGTAATCCTGACCAGAATAGAAGAAATGGGTTTTCGATGGCAAACAATGAAATAAACCAAAACAGAAAATTTGATGTAAACCAACGAAGTCCTGTTGAACGGAATTTATTGAATCGTCGAAATTTTGCAAAAGAAATTCATGAACGCGACCTTAAACATCTTAATCCGAAAAGTCAACAAGATTTTAGACAGGATCGTCTTGATTTTGCAAAAGCGGCACTTAAAACAGTGTCTGAAAGACGTGAACAATGGCGAAAAAATGAAGCTCGTCAGGAATCTATTCAACAAGAACGAAGAATCAATGAACGAACTAAACGCCAAGATCGCCGAGATTCCGCAGATAGAATAATGAACTCACGAGATTTTGTAACTGCTGAAAGACGTGAACGTCATGATCGTCGAGAATCTGTACAACGAGAACGACGAATCAGTGAACGATTTGAACTCCAAGATCGCCGAGATTTTGCAGACCGAAGAATAAACACACGAGATATTGTACCTGCTGAAAGACGTGAACGTGAAGATCGATTAGATTCTACACAAGAGCGACGAATCAATGAACGATTTGATCGCCAAGATCGCCGAGATTCTGTAGACCGAAGAATGGAGACACGAAATATTGTATCTGTTGAAAGGCGTGAACGTGAAGATCGGTTAGATTCTAAACAAGAACGACGAGTCAATGAACGATTTGAACGCCAAGATCGCCGAGATTCTGCAGATCGAAGAATGGACGCACGAAACATTGTACCTGTTGAAAGACGCGAACATCAAGATCGCCGAGATTCTGGAGACCGAAGAATGGACACACGAGATATTGTACCTGCTGAAAGACGTGAACGTGAAGATCGATTAGATTCTACACAAGAGCGACGAGTCAATGAACGATTTGAACGCCAAGATCGCCGAGATTCTGCAGACCGCAGAATGGAGACACGAAATGTTGTACCTGCTGAAAGACGTGAACGTGAAAATCGGTTAGACTCCACACAAGAGCGACGAGTCAATGAACGATTTGAACGTCAAGATCGCCGAGATTCTGCAGACCGAAGAATGGAGACACGCGATATTCTACCTGCTGCAAGACGTGAACGTGAAGATCGTCGAGAATCTGTACAAGAGCGACGAATCAGTGAACGATTTGAACGCCAAGATCGCCGAGATTTTGCAGACCGAAGAATGGACACACGAGATATTGTATCTGTTGAAAGACGTGAACGTGAAGATCGATTAGATTCTACACAAGAACGGCGAGTCAATGAACGACTTGAACGCCGAGATTCTGAAGGCCGAAGAATGGAGACACGAAATATTGTACCTGCTGAAAGACGTGAACGTGAAGACCGGTTAGATTCTACACAAGAGCGACGAGTCAATGAACGATTTGAACGCCAAGATCACCGAGATTCTGGAGACCGAAGAATGGAGACGCGAAATATTGTACCTGCTGAAAGACGTGAACGTGAAGATCGATTAGATTCTACACAAGAGCGACGAGTCAATGAACGATTTGAACGCCAAGATCGCCGAGATTCAGCAGACCGCAGAATGGAGACACGAAATGTTGTACCTGCTGAAAGACGTGAACGTGAAAATCGGTTAGACTCCACACAAGAGCGACGAGTTAATCAACGATTTGAACGTCAAGATCGCCGAGATTCTGCAGACCGAAGAATGGAGACACGAAATATTCTACCTGCTGAAAGACGTGAACGTGAAGATCGGTTAGATTCTACACAAGAGCGACGAGTCAATGAACGACTTGAACGCCAAGATCGCCTAGATTCTGCTGACCGAAGAATGGAGACACGTAATATTGTACCTGTTGAAAGACGTGAACGTGAAGACCGGTTAGATTCTAGACAAGAACGACGTGTCAATGAACGATTTGAACGCCGAGATTCTGAAGACCGAAGAATGCGGACACGAAATATTGTACCTGCTGAAAGACGTGAACGTGAAGACCGGTTAGATTCTACACAAGAACGACGTGTCAATGAACGATTTGAACGCCGAGATTCTGAAGACCGAAGAATGCGGACACGAAATATTGTACCTGCTGAAAGACGTGAACGTGAAGACCGGTTAGATTCTACACAAGAGCGACGAGTCAATGAACGATTTGAACGCCGAGATTCTGAAGACCAAAGAATGGAGACACGAAATATTGTACCTGCTGAAAGACGTGAACGTGAAGATCGATTAGATTCTACACAAGAGCGACGAATCAATGAACGATTGGAACGCCTAGATCGCCGAGATTCTGCAAACCGAAGAATGGAGACACGAAATATTCTACCTGCTGAAAGACGTGAACGTGAAGATCGGTTAGATTCTGCACAAGAGCGACGAGTCAATGAACGACTTGAGCGCCAAGATCGCCTAGATTCTGGAGACCGGAGAATGGAAACACGAAATATTGTACCTGTTGAAAGACGTGAACGTGAAGACCGGTTAGATTCAACACAAGAGCGACGAATTAATGAAAGATTTGAACACCAAGATCGCCGAGATTCTGCAGACCGAAGAATGGACACACGAAATATTCTACCTGCTGAAAGACGTGAACGTGAAGATCGGTTAGATTCTACACAAGAGCGACGAGTCAATGAACGACTTGAACGCCAAGATCGCCTAGATTCTGCAGACCGGAGAATGGAAACACGAAATATTGTACCTGTTGAAAGACGTAAACGTGAAGACCGGTTAGATTCTACACAAGAACGACGTGTCAATGAACGATTTGAACGCCGAGATTCTGAAGACCGAAGAATGCGGACACAAAATATTGTACCTGCTGAAAGACGTGAACGTCAAGATCCGCAAGATTCTGGAGACCGAAGAATGGACACAAGAGATATTGTACCTGCTGAAAAACGTGAACGTGAAAATCATCGTAATCTTCCTGAGCTTCAAATAAAACAACGTGAGCAACGCAACTTAAGGGAAAGGAAAAATCTTATAGAAAGTACCAGACACTTTGATTCCTCAAGAGGAAATTTCGCAAATATGCGCGATAAAGTTTTTAATCCAGTTGGTAACGCTATTTTGTTCCAAATGATTCAAACAATTCTTATTGGCGTAATTGTTTTGAAAGCGCTTCTTCATTCCCAAGCATTCGAAAAGAAATTAAGGTAACATCGAAAAATATGAAGTATTTATTTTATTAAACTTGTTTTTTTTTACAGTTCAAATTGCATATTTCGGACATTGGCTGGCATTAATAGTCGTGTAAAGATATTTTAAGGACTACTTATCTAATAAGAACATAAAAACTAAAATTGATATTGTACATTATGACAAACCCTGCTATGGAAAAGTGAATCACAATAAAAATTTGTAATAAATTCATAAATTAAAAATATACAAGTATTATTAATAAAATTATTAGAAGAAAAAAAAAGATAAAAATTTTAAAAACTTAAAAAATGTTAAAAGAGATATTTAAAAATATATTGTAAATAAAAAAGTTATTCAAGATAAAATGTTAAATGGATTGTAATTGAAGTAGAAACATAAATACATATATTCTTTACCAAGCATAATTTATTTTGTTTATATTTCAAGCATGAATCTATTCTGCAAATTTAATTGAAATCGGCATATCAGTTTTTGAACTAGATCTGAAAAACCGAACAACAAAAAATGGCGAAATTTTATGACCAAACCAATTTTTCTTTACAACTATTTCTTGCTGCACTATTATTGGACCGATTTTAGTATGAGTATATTATCTATACATGCAGTCGGCTTGCGTAATTACAATAACTTAGACAAAATTGCTGTACAAATTTTCGAATAATGTCCGGAAAACAAAAAAACAAAAACTTTGGCCGATTTTACAATACCAAATCATATTAAAGAATAGTTAATCAACCTTCCAAATTTCATTTAAATTCGAATAACGTGTTTTTTTAATTATCATGGAAGAACTGACATACATAACTCAATATAACTTTTGATTCTCTACAAATCTAGTGTCTTGGTAGTGTCTATCAAAGGGAATTAAAAGGTTCGTTCACAGTAATTCAAATAACTTTGAGATAACATCAAAATAAGTTCTCCAATTATCTTCTTAAATCTGTCCAAAGTTAATAAATTTTATAGCACAAAACATTATTGTATTTAATATTAATATTTTATTGAAAAAATAAATATAATGATTTAATCATTTCCTTTTGTTTTTGTGGATAATAAATTATAATTTCGTTTTACATAAAAATTCTTAATTTTAATATTTTTAATTGGCAGTTTAAAAAAAAGAAAGAAAACCTAATTCAAAACATAAAAAACATATTTATTATAATTATATTTTTGTCATTATAAATTTGTGCAACCACTCAATGGACGTTTTTTTTTTTTTGTTTTTTGAATACATTTTTCAATCACAATAATTAAACTCTAATTAATAAAATTACTAAAAGAAAGAGAATTGAGACCGCTACAGCACAATTCTACTCTGAGTTACTGCACCCGATTCAGATCATAAGAATTTAAATAATATGAAAGAAAGCCAAAAATCTATAATGTGTAGGAATATTAGTACACAAGAGAATCAGTTGAATACACAGTCGTTAGAAATCTTTATTATTCGGTTATGACTAAAGCTCAGTATAAGATAGGCAATACACAAACAATTAAATGAAGTATGCAATCCGCTGACATCTTATCAAATAGCTCATTTGGTCACTTGTCAGTTTCCAGATTTTCTTAAAGAATTTTATTACTGTCTGTTACACTGTGACCAAAATGTAAGTAATTATATGCTGAAATAATTTTTTTTTTCAATTTCAATACATCCGTAATGCATTTTCTGCATGAATAAAATTGTATAACCATGGATAAACACATTCATATATTCATACACGAACACTAAAAAAGATAAGATTTAAGAGTGATGACATAGTTTTCACATGCATAATTCAATATAACTATTGTTGCTTTGTTCTAATTGATCGATTATTTTTAATTTTTAAGTTTCCATACTTTACAATTACTTATAGTTTGAATTCAACACTCATTATTCTCTTTCTTAATTAGCAAATATCTTTAAAATACGTACATTAGCCAATTTCCCCTCCACAAGCACCGAAAAGATAGCTTCAATTCCTTTCATTACACACGTTTAGTTTAGTTTCAAAGCAGACATTTGTGCATGGAGGTAATTTTAGAAAATTAGTTAAATTAAAATTAAAAAACAATCACAAAAAAGAACGGAATAAGTTAAGTAGTATAATAAATAGTTTAAGTAATTTTAATAGGAAAAATTAAAAATATAAGTAATTTTATTTATATATATTTATGAGGAATTTCTTTTTAAGGTTTTTACTTTTCTGTTATTAACTTCCAATTAATTATTTTTTATTTTCTTAATATTTTAATTTTGCAAATATATAAATGTATATTTTTCAATAATTATATAGTAATTACTACTTTTTTTTAACGTATTCAACATGTTAATACTATCATTATTGTTTATCGTTTATGTAATTTTGTTTAGCAATTTTAAGAGCATCTTCATAAGAACAAACAATTTCAATTTTCGATCAAATAATGAGTGTAAAGCTCATTTGAAAATATAATATGTTATTATATTGAATTTACCAAAATTGGATGCTAAATCTTGCTAAATCTTGGCAAGAATGAAAAATGAAAAACAGAAAATTCATATGAAAATGCTCATAAATTTGAATCATAAGAAAACTCTTCGCTGAGATTTAAATTAAAATTATTTTAAAGTTGTGACAGACAAGATTCATTTAACTAGTTTAACACAAAAATCCAACTTAACTTTATAGTTTGCTATGAACTAGTAAAACCATTCTTTACAGGAATTAGAATCGTGTAATTCGATTGAGATCAAATCGAATCGAAAATACTCTGCTATTGTTATGCTTTTTCGATACGATAGGTTTTAATATCATTTTTATTTCAGGGTTTATCTAGTAAAAGTAACTAACGGACATGCGTAAACTTATTGATCGCAAATAAAAGTAAAAAATTAAATTCAAATATTTAAATATTTGTAATTTTCTAAACTTTTATCAATTTATTTAAACATAAAACACTAATTTTATTGTAGCAGGCAAAAGTACGGAAAATTTGACGTTTACATAACTAGCTTAAAGATATCAAATCTGTTATTAAAACTCGCTTGAAATCCTCTAACTAGGTTTACTCCTCTGTCTAAATCAAGGGTGTCCAACATTTTTGTTTCCCTGGGCCGCATTGGAAGAAGACATGGTGTTTTGGGCCACAAGTATATTACTATGTACAAATCCATATTATAAAATTAATGTGATCCATGGCATTGAAGTTGAGAAACTAAACCGTCAATATCTGGTTCGATTGACGTGGTTGCAATTCTCAGGCAATTCTCAAGGTGTTCATCCAACATGTTGGTTCTAATTTTACACTTAGTGTGTTTCATTTTTCACTAAGGCCAACAGATGACAAATAACAGAACAGTGTAGCTGAGCGAGCAACACAAACAGAAAGAGAATTTACTACATAACGAAAGAGCTTTCTGTTCTGGTCCTGTTTCTGTTGTTTGTCACTTGGCAGCAAACACACAAATCATTCCTCAGAAAAATGGACATGCTTCAGTAACTTTGAATATTTTCGGGCCGCATTGATACTTGCCTTGGGCCGCAGGTTGGACAGCCTTGGTCTAAATCTAATCTGTTGAAACTATAAGATTCATTAAATAATTTCAATATCAAATTGATATTACTTTTAATTAAAGTAATTCAAAAATAGTCACATCGACAAAAATTCTATTTTCATTTCTTTAATTCTAACACAAATCGGAATAATGAAACTTTTAGTTTCTTATAAAACTCATTAAATTTTAAACTCTATAGTCATTAATTAACTCAGCTATGAATTTTCATTATATGTATAAAAAAGAAAGTATTGAACCTTTCCAATTCCTATAAAATACCTGTAATATAATTATTATTTTATTATTATTATTATTTTGATGTATTCAACATTAAATCGACACATATTTTAATGTTGGTTTATTCCCAAATTAATATAAGTGAGTAATATTAGAAAATATAAATGATCTTAATTACGGTCAAGATTTCTTGTCTTGTATTGTTTATAAAACAAACAAAAAAAAATTTTTATTGCACATTTTCTGTTAAAATCTCTTCGAGAGCTCCATTCAATCTGCCTTTACTTAAAGCTTCAACAAGCATATGAAGACGTTGTTCACGTTCTGAATGTCTTCGTTCTAATGATGATACCTAAATGGGAAAATATTCACAATTTGAAGATCAACATGACTAAAATTAGTATATTTCTTTTACAATATATAGAGTGCCATAACAAAGTAATTTTAATAACAAAATTTTATCCTTTTTTTGAAATATTTTTTATACGCGAAAAACTGTACATAATTATCTTTTCTAAACAATTATACAATAAATAGCCAATAATTTAAAAATTAACATAATTTTTTTGTATTAACATTTTTTAGAAAATATTTTTGAAATATTGTCGTTGTATAAAATGTACAAATTTTCGTGAATTCTTTTTTTTAGTTTTTATCTTAAAAGTTGGTGAGATTAAGCCAAAAAGAATTTTTTTCATATAGAAAATTATGTGGAATAAAAAAGAAGCGTGAATTAGTTAAAAGCCTTTTCTTACTTAAAAAGAAAATAAGAAAAATAGTAAAAAAAAAGAATATATATATATATTTTATAACTAGTTTTATTGTTTCTTACCTTTGCTTTAAGAGCGTAATAATCAATTGGAACTTTACGACGTTTTTGCACAGCATATGCTTCATCACGTTCAGTCAATCTTTGTTGTAATATACGAACAGTTTCATGACATGATGCCAATTCCCTTTCATGAGCTGCTTGTAAGGTCTTCAACTTTAAAAAAAAAAACAAAACAATAATATATAATTTCAATTCTAATAAAATAATACACATAATCTCAACTTACATCTTGAAGACGTTTATCATGTAAGGATCTATAATCAAACTCTAATAATTTAATTCTATTTAGAGCTTCTTTAAGTGCCTGTGTATCTGCTGTTTGTTCGGCAAACTGACTGGGATCATAAACTTTTCGACTTGTTGAACAACTTGAAGATGGTTTTTCAGATTTTATAGCTAAATGAAAAATTCTTAAGAAATATATTTTGTTTTTTAAATAAGAAAGAAACAATTATATTTACCATCTTTTTCTTTTTGTAATTTCTTAATTGTTTTCTTGCATTCATCAACTTCACGACTTAGTCGTTGCATTGCCTTATCTTTTATGGCTAGATCAACTCTCATACCACGAATAGTTGCCAATAAATGTGCATCCTCTTTTGCAGCCGCATGATAAGCGGAAATTGTTGAATCCGAATGTGAAACAGACATTTTATTCAATTGATTTGTTAATTTTCTGGATGGTGTTTGTTTTAATAAACTTATTGATTTCGTATCAGTTTGTGTTGATATCGTTGAGGAACTGGTTTTGTTGGTTCTTTCCCTTTCAGGGATATTATCATCAGTTTGTGTAAAATTATTAACTAAATTATTTTTATCTTTTATATTATTGTGAATTATTATCATTTGAGATTCAATTTTTTCATTTAATTTCGTATTTATTTCTTGAAGGCTAAAATATAAAATAATTAATTATTTCCCAAAAAAAAAAAATACTAATATTTTTTAATTCTCAAACCTTAAAACTTGTGTTTCCAAATCTGCAATATGTGTTTCATACTTTGATTGAACTGAATTAAAACGTGCTTGCACATTAGCCAATATCTTCTGTGCTTTCAGATCTTGTTCTTTAGCATCAGCTTCCAATTGTGCAATACGTTGTTCGAGTAAACGTCGACTGCTTGAGTTATCATCAATTCCCTTGCATGGATTTTTCGAAGCGACTAAAAACAAACAAACATATATATGTTATGCAAAAACTTGTATAATATCAGTAAATATGAGAATTTAATACCAATTAATGCAGACACAGAATCTGGATATTTTCTCATTAAAATTCGTTCCATTTCTTTGCATTGCCTTTGAAGATCTTGTATAATTTTTGTATCTTTCTCATTTTGTGTTTGGGCCTTTTTTTGAATAATTCGACTATCATTTAATTCGTCTTGTAAGATTTTTTGAATTTCTAATGCTTCATTACGATCATTACGGGCCGATTGTAATTCGGCACGTAAAATATTAGCACATTCTGTTAAATGTTGTACATCTAATTTTAATAAGTCCGATTCTTCTTGTACATGTGTTTGATTATCACGTAAATCACGATGATTCTGTGATAATGAATCATGTTGTATACGTAAACTTTGTAAACGTTCTTCGGTATCTTTTAGTTTCTCTTGTAATTGTTCAATTTCCGTACGTAATATATGTTCACGTGTTATCGAATAGCCAGAATCAATCGGTGATGTTTTTGTTGTTACCGAATCATGAGTTGGTGACGGATTTGTTGTATTATCATAAAAACTTTTTTCAGTATATATACTTTGTGTTGAATTTGGACGTGTAAATGTTTTATTAAGAATCATATTTTGATGATGAGGCACATCTTGTGAACATTTTATATTATTATCATGATTTTTTAAAATTAATTCATCATGATCTGAATCATAAATTGAAGGATTATCATTATTATTGGCATAATCATTGAAATCGGATCGATCAATGTTATTTGATGATGATGTTGTTATTATGTTGTTGTTATTATTATTGTTGTTATGATAATTTGACGAATCATTATCATTAAATTTCTTACAATTCGATGGACCTTCATCGATATTCAAAGTTATAGTTTCGAAATCGGTTGTAATTTCTTCAATCTAATGGAAATTGTAATAAATAAAATAAAAAAGAAATTAAGAAATCCAAAAATTATATAAGTAAATTGATTTATTTCGTCCGATTTCATAAAATTTAACTTGGATTTTATTTTCAACAACAATTTAATTAATTTCTATAATATAATTGTAATTTATAATACATTTTATAAATTCGAACGTTTGAATTCATTTCCTTCTTTTCGCCAGCAAAGAAAATCTGGTTCTATTTTTCTTATCTTGAAAGACGAGAAAGAAACATGTTTATGCAATATTTTCTTTTTTTTTATCTCTTATGAAGAATTTAAATTCAAATCACAAATTTCAAATAAAATTCAACTCTATTTTCTGAATGAAGATCAAATTCAATGTAAAGGGTATAACTTTCTCTATACCCTTAAATTCAAAAGATGAAATTTACGAACTAGGACAGCAGTTGTCAGACATCAATTGCTCTGTAGGATTTTCGAGATTACCTTCTAGAGGCTTTTATTGCAGTTCTTGGTTACTTAGAAAGCAATAATTTGTCATGGAAAAAATGCGAATAATCTAAAATCTGGAAAACTCAAAATATCGAATAGCTCAAAAGTGCCTACAGAGCAAGTGACCAGACACCATTTGTTTTGTAAATCTTTTTGAGTCATCTTCTATATGTTTTTTTCATACTTCCTGATCACTGAGATGGCTACAATTTGACACTGTGTTACATAAAGACATGGTACAGATGAGAAAGAGTGAGGTACAGTTAAAAAATACCTACAGAAATGAAAATCCTTACATAGATTTTATCATACTTTCCTGACACTGATAGTTAATTATTTTCCATATAATATAAGTATAGAGAAAGATAAAAGAGAAACCAATAAAAATATCAATCGAAGACAATTTAATCAAAAAGAATCAATAAAAACAAAATTACGGTTATTCTTCCAGAACGTGCAAATTACAAAATTTTGTATTCCCAAATAAGATCTTGTCCAATTAAAATCCAACGATCTCACCTGTAATGATCCGAAAGGTTTATTTTCATGTTTTTTTTTCGTTCGTTTTTCTTATCCAATATAAAAGATTTTGTATAAAAGGCCCGAGTGACAAGTTTTAAGGGGATCATTAACATTTGATCAACGAAGAAGTGGTGAACAATAAAAAAAAAGAAAAACCAAAACAATGTTAAAAGTGTTAATATTCAGTTTGTTTACAATTACAATAATTTGGAAAAATAATGGAAATATTGAAGCTAGCATTTTGCCAGTAGATGAAGAAAAAATTGAATTTAAAGAAGATTTTCAACGGGAACAGATCGCAACAATCATAAATGATAATGATCATGATGATGCATTCTTTTCATTATCAAAGACAGACAACGATGATGAGGACAATAGCGGTGATGTAGAACAAATTGATAATGGTCAACGTGTTCGTTATGATGGTGCACAATTATGGCGAATAAAAAATGACAACGATTACGTTAAAAATGCGGTCGCAGAACTTGAAACCAAATATGGTATGTGCTAATTTTTATTGATGATTATTATTTATGCAAATTACATACAAATTACAATTTTCTTTTCGGTTGTTATCTTCCTAATCCGTTATATAGTTTTTAAGAAGCCTACATATTTATCTGTGTTAATGAATTTCAATCACGTCGGAACATAAAAACATTAGAGTTTATTTATGATGGAAAATTTTATAGTGTTTTCCTTAAGTGTTCTAGTTCAATTATTTTGAATTGTATTCCAGTTGATAGTCGACACCATAACGAAATCATCATAAAATTTATTTAGTTCTTGTGTTACAATTCTAAATTAAATTCATACTAGACAGATTTTCAGAGCCCAACTTTACTTAAGAAAAAAAAGAAGTATTAGATCAAAAGCTGATATAAGATTATATTTTGAGAATAAGAAACTTTCCGAGTAACAAAATATTTCCTCAATTTCCAGCGCTATTTCGTAAACAATTTTGAATAAAATTGAAATTAAATTTAAAATTTAATATTTATGCAAAATTTGCATATATGAATAAATTCTAATCTTTCTTATATAAAAAAAAACTGAAATATTCTCCAAAGTTTGACTGTAATCCTAAAAAGTTTATCTTTAGAAAAGTTAGTATTAATATATTAAAGTTAGTATTAATATATTATTGTTTTTCTCTTTTTCACAGATGGAAAAATTTGGGCAGGAGTTGAAGAATCCTATGATATTTTAATTAAATCACCATCAATTGAAAATGCCGAAGAATTATTGGAAAAATCAAATATAAGTCATGTCGTTTTAATTGAAGATCTACAAAATGCCATCGAATCAGAGAATCCACCAAAAGAGGAAATTGAAATGCTTCAAAATCGACAAGGTAATAAAAAAATAACAACTCAAGAAAATCTAATTTGAAAAACACGCCATAAATTTATGTTTAGAAATTAAATTCTATTGCATGCAAAAATTTTTGATTAATATTATTTGAATCTTTAGTATATCCTTTAGTAGATACTACCAGAGGGTATATTAATTTTAATAACACATAGAAATAATCATCGTAGAAGGATTTTAAGACTATATCAAAAGTTATATCGATTTATGCATGTTCGTCTGTTTGTCCGTCCGTATATACAGAAACAACAAACGCGTTTTAATGAAATTTGGAATATAGGTTAATCATTCCTTACCTCGATTTGATATTGCATTTCAGCAAAATCTGGCCAAGGCAAGCGAAGTTATAAACCAAAAAGCAGTGAGAACGGAATGTTTCCTTCATTTTTCGATTTTATTTGAAAATTTTTACAACAATTTAATTTAAATTAATTATATACTTCGGTTACATATATAGACGAACGATACTTTGTTTAATTTCAGTAAAAACGATCCAAGGATAGTAGAGAAAAAAATAGCTTTAGGAAAAATTAGCCTGTCCATAAAATGTTTCCGCTTTTTTGTTTAGTTTTTCAGATGAACTTTACAATATCTGATATAATTATGTTAATAAAATTTCCAGAATAAATTTACACTATTAGGGCCCAGGCCCAGGCTACCTGTAAATTATAGAAAATTTTATCAAGAGGAAACAAAGTTTTAAGCCCCATTTTTACCATAGAGCTTTAAAAACTCAGCTATAGCCCGATTTTAGGTTTCTATATATTTTGATATAAAGTAAATCAATGGAAAATTTAATTTGCCAATATTTTCCAACACATAATATAATAGAAAACTGTTTTCAAAATTTTATTGTGCGAAACTTTTCCAACGATAATATCTAATTTATTGTGATATCGAATTATTTGAAAGTAAGAAGAAAAAAGGGGTTAAAAATTCGTTTAATCGATAATCAAACCTTGAATAAGTTTTTTCGTTTGTTTGTTTGTTTGTTAATAATGTTATTTTAATTAAACTTTATTCTAATCGAATAAGGCACACATTCACCTTTCACAAAGAACGGTGTTGAGTTTATTTATCGCTCATAATTTGATTTTAATGATATGAAAACTGAGTAAAATTGTTTATCTGGAATAATAAACTAAATGATTTATCGTAAGAAGTTGCGAAATAATATGTAGAAGCCAAATGGAAACAGTGAAATTCTATAGGGCGATAGTGATTATCACTTTTAAAAGCGATTTCTTCAAAGTACAGCTATTACTTTGCATATCACCTAAACATTATTTGAAAATACCAGATCAATAGCTGTTCAACTCTAATTTATCACTTTCAAAAAATAAATTAGCTCACAAAATGTATGAAACCAGCAATCGATTGTCGCCTATCGGCTTACAGAATTCCACTCCTGACTTACCCTTTCATTATATAATTGATCATCTTACGATAAAACCTCGTAAACTATCTTTATAAAAATCATCCAATTCCCATTAAAAATTTAATTTCTAAATTTTCTTTCTTTTTAAGGCCACAAAATGACATGGCGAGCATATCATCGAGTCTCTGATATTCATGGATATTTAGGGTATCTTGAACAAAATTATCCAAATTTATGTTCTGTCGAAACGATTGGTTATTCGGTACAAAAACGGCCACTTAAAGTTTTAAGGTAGTTTATTTGTCAATTTAAAATATATTTAAAAATTTTTATAATTCCTCAAATTTTAGAATATCAAATCGAAATCCATCAAATAAAGCGATTTGGATTGATGGTGGAATTCATGCTCGAGAATGGATTAGTCCAGCATCAGTTACATATGTTATAGATCAAATTGTTGAAAAATGGGATGAATTACCAGATTATATGAGAAATATCGATTGGTAAATATATTTAACGGAATTATACAAACTAACTAGAAATACTCATTGTGATCAGACACTATACTGATTTTTGTTCAGGTACATTCTACCTGTTGTAAATCCTGATGGCTATGAATATTCTCATAAAGTTGATCGATTGTGGCGTAAAAATCGTGGACGTAGTCCATCAAGTGGACAATGTACCGGTATTGATTTGAATCGTAATTTTGGTTATAAATGGGGTGGACAAGGTACATCGAAAAATCCATGCGCAGAAATATACCCGGGAAGTCGAAGTTTTTCAGAACCAGAAACAGTAGCGATCAAAAACTTTTTATCAAAATATGGTGGACAACGTTTTAAGGGTTATTTGACATTCCATAGTTACGGACAATATATCTTATATCCATGGGGTTTTAATAAAAGTGTACCAGCAGATCATAAAGAATTAGACCGTGTCGCAAAAGAAGCAGCTGCGGTATTGCTTTAAAATATAAATAATTAATTTTCTTTGGTTTTTTTTTCATATATAAATTTTGTATATTTTAGAATATGGTACGTTTGAAAGGTGCCAAATATCAAGTTGGACCATCTGGTTCTTTATTATATCCAGCTGCTGGTGGTTCTGATGATTGGGCTAAAGGTCAACTCGGTATTAAATATGCTTATACTATTGAAATGGGAGATACTGGACGTTATGGTTTCGTTTTACCATCAAATTATATTAAAAATGGTGGTATTGAAGCATATTCATTTGTTAGTACCGTTGCTAAGGCTATTTCGCAAAGTTAATAATATTAACAAATTTTTATATATTTCTTCATAATTTATTTTATTCCATATAGTTTTTTCTTTATACTTATTATAATTTAAAGAAATCAATAAAAAAATATTTTTATACAAAAAAATTTGTTTTCTTCACGTCCTACAGCCTTTGCTTGCCATTTACATATCAAAATTTACTCTTTTGCAACGCAAATTCATTTTTTGCAAACCAAATGCACCCGATGTAGTTTTTCTGAAGCTTTAATAATCACAAACAAGAATCAAAGGTAAATTTGGTTTTAAGAAATTCAAAATTTTGTTTTTTTTAATAGTACTGATGACCTAATTTATATTTGCCAGGGCAAATTCATTCAAACTCGACTCATTTGTAGACATCTTAAATTTTTTAACAACAAATTTACGTCTTTTATTCTTATTAAATATAATTCAAGAAAAACTACATCGAGTAAATTTTGTTTGCAAAGAGTTAAATTTGATTTACCAAAAGTTCAATTTGATTTGCAAAATTTCATCCAATTTGCAAAAAGTTCAATTTGATTTGCAAAAGGGTGTATTTATTATATAAAAGGGTGTAATTAGGCGTTAAAAAAACTGTAAAAAATCACTTCTAACACCTTTAGAATTTCAATTTTGCCTATTCATCTTTTACCTACTGTATTTAATAAACAGGATTTCCTAAATAATCCCATTAAACTGATGAAATACATTTGTAATTTCTTAGTTTTTCTTAATTGTTAGAAAAGTTTTTTGACATGCGTTAGTAAAAATCATTTGAAAATCTTTTTAATCTTCTTAATTTTGTGGAAGTTGAACTTTCGAAGTCATTGGACTAACAAAAAAGATACATTAGAATACAATTTTTGCCATTAAAAAAATTAATAAAATAAATTAGAGATCTTCTGAAATTTTTCCATTTTTTTTCTTTTTTTTTGTCAAGCCCATAAAATTTTAAATCATGTAAATTTTTGCAAAATTTTGTGAAAGTCCGTTGACATAGAAAAAAAGAAATAGAATTTCAGAATATATTATTTGTATCCAAAATTGTTTAACCTAAATTTTTTTGAAAATAAATTCACAGAATTCGCTAGATTTTAAACGAAAACGATCAAAAAATAAGTTCGTCATCAAAAATAAAATGTTAATATTAAATTTATTATTGTTTACATTTTTATTAGTATTTAATAAAATGATTTTGTGTAATAAAACTAATATTGAAATTGAAACAAACAAAACGGAAACAATACAAAATAGTGATGTATCTTTAAGTGATTTTCAAAATCGAACAAATTTTGAAGAAAATCTTCAAAATCATAATACTTCAAGTAAAAAAACGAAAAAGATTTCACAACGATTAAAATTGAAAAATGGTTTTGATCAATTATGGAAAATTGAAAATATTACGACAAATTCTAGTGAATTTATGGAAAATCTTGAAAGAAAATTCAGTGAGTATAGATTTTCCTTTTTATTCATTCTTTTAATTGTTCATTTAAGTGTCAGATATGTTATAGAAAAGAAATGTAGTCTAAACTTAAAAGTGGCCAGGCATTAATATATGGTATTACTCATGATGGGTTTTCCTGAAAAAGTGCAAAAGATCAATATATTGATCCATTCTACGGAATTTGTATTGACATATTTAAATATATACTAAAAAAAGGAAAAATTTAATTGGTTTACTGAATTTTTTTTGGGCTCTCATCTAGATTTTGATTTAATTAGTAATCAGAGATTGAAAAAAATTTTTCTAATCTTACATGACAAGATTATCTCGAAATTTACGTCCAAAATAACAATTGATGATAAAAATATTTAACTATAAACATACAAATATTGTCAAATACGTAGAAAACATAAAATAGTACTAATAGGTGTATGAAGAAGTTTACTTTATAGGTCATAATAGTTTCTTTTCCATATTCTAGAAACAGTTTTAAGAAATTTTCAATATCTACTTTAACATCAAAGGTAAAAACAAAAAATTGTAACTTTTCAAATAGAACGATGATATTTTTAAGATCAGTCAAGATCATTCAATTTCCACTTATGACAAGAAAAAAATCTAACGGATTTCTCGATGATGAATTACCTTTTCGAAGTACAAGTTCGCATACGATAATATTTATATTAGAAATGATCAACATTTATCATTTCTAATTACCAGAAAAAATACAGATCAAAAGTTAAGCATCCAGTGGCAAACATAGGGAACTAAAGGTAGAAGAGTTTAGCTAATTTACTTCACTTTAAATACTTATTGAAACAGACAACGTAAATAATTTTAGAAAATTGAATTAATTATTATTTTGACCAGCATAGCTCTATTAGTTAAAACTGTTGACTGGAAGAGAATATGAGATCAAATCTAGCCAGGGCCGTATTTACGATCTGTAGACCCCTAGGTTAAACCTGCGGTTCGGATCCTACCATAAGGAAACAATTGCTGCACTTCCTACTTTCTTGCGAATATTCTGGTCATTTTAGGACTCAGTATACTCGTCATGCGTAAAAAATAGTTACCATTTACTATTAAAATTTTAGTGATAACTAATATATCATGGACATTTCATTCGGCAGCGCAATCAAAAAGAAAAAGATGCTCCAACATCATATATATCAATTAATGAATTTTATTGAATTTGCATTCAAAATATTTTGATCCATTCAACTTGGCCCCCCATAAGTTAAATCCTGGATACGCCACTACCAAAACATATCGAAATTTAAACAATATCTGAACGAACATTTAAACATTTATGAATTAAACATGATTTTTCTATACATATTATTATTCTATTCTATGATGATCAAACTGGCTCCAATCTGCTGTCGCATCCAATCTCATATGTCTATAAAAATTTTTAAAAATATTTTTTTGTTCATTTGAACAAAATCACCTTCCGTTATGTTTTGATTGTTTCTTTTTGTTTTTTTATGTTTCCTAAGCGAAATCTTCGCGGTTTTTTTCCTACGGATCTTCATAGTTCTTACATATCAAATATCTTATATTTTCATACATATAGAAATTTGTTATGGACTTCTTAGGGAAGATGAAGATGAAATATAAACTATCTAAAAATTATTTAACAATATACTTTAGAAGACTCGTGACTGAATAGTATTTTATTTTATTTATTTTTACTTGAATTAAAGAGTTCGTAATTAATATCTTTTTGATAAATATGAAACAACAAAACAGTTTAATTTTAATAATAGTTAATTTATTAATATTTAATTTAATCAATTGTATTCAATTCATTTCAAATGGAACAACATTTATACCGATAAATTTTATTAATACGAATAATATTCGTATTAAGACACATTTGTCTGGTTCACAATTATGGAAATTACATACGACAAATTTAAAAAATAAAGAATTTTTAACACTTAAAAATTATTATGGTTTGTATTAAATTAAAGAATAGTGATTAGCTATTTAGAAATTAAATTATTAATCAGTGTTTTAATGCAAAAACAGAAAAAGAATTAGGAACATTAATTCTCCAGTGAAAGGGTTTTAGTTTCTGAATTTTATTTTTGAATACTAAATACTTGACCTAAACTTTGTGCCACTTTTTTAATGATTTTACCAAAATTTTATATGTATTCTTTATACATGTTATACATGTTTAATTCATTGTAATTAATTAGTAAAACATTTGAAAACCTGTTGATTCAATTTAGGTGACCTTTTTAATACTGTTTAAGATATTATTTGTTAACCATTTTGTTATAAAAATTAATATTTTTTACTATAAAAATAAAGTAAATCAAGATTGATACGAAAATAATTTTTTTCTACTTTCTCATATTCGACTAGCTGATACCCGCTGTTTTCCTCGCGTTATTCTTAGAATACGATATGCGAATACATGTCTTTCTAAAATACGTGCACTAAATAAATAGCAGACGATTTTCTATCCTTATTACCCGCACCCTCACCGGATGGATACCTATTATATCTTTTATATTGGTTTATCAAGAAAATACACCTAAATTTCCATGAAAATTTTATTGCCCGAATTAGGGATATTTATATTATTTGGCCCTTTTCAAAGTGGAACAAGTTGCCCTTTCCAGAATGTAAATTCCAAGTTTTATGAAAATCTCCTAACTATTGTCCAAATTAAGAACGTTTTTATATACAATATTTATACATAAAATTTGGGTTATTAAAATTTTTAAATTTTATATTTATTCAATTGCTCAATTTTAAACAATTCATTGAAACTGACTTATTACAATTCTTCAAGGTGGTGAAATATGGGGTATGAACCAAGATGGAATTGATTTATTTTTGCCAGCAAGTGCAGTAGAAAAAGCCATCGACTATATTGACAATACCGATGTAACTTATAATGTTATGCTTGAAAATATTCAAGAAACGATTGATAATGAGAAAATTATTCCAAATCGAACCGAAAGAGATGTGAAATTTCGTGAAAGACTAGGTAAATATAAGCAGAAATACCAGAGATGCAGAAATACCAAAATATTCAAGAGGCTTACTTCTAAAAATTAATTTTACCAATGATACAATTTTATTTAAAAAGATATATTTGCACAGGTTTGACTATGAGTTGGGATCAATATCATGATTATGATACGTTCAATGATTTCCTCCATAATATAATAGAACGTTATCCATTTCGTTGTGAACTTTTAACGATTGGTCGTTCAACTGAAAAACGTGAATTAAAAGTTTTAAAGTATAAAAAATTAGAAACAAAATAAATATGAATATCAATATTCTTCATTATTTTTAGAATCTCAAATGGTAATCCAAAAAATCCAGGAATTTTTATTGATAGCGGTTTTCAGGGACGAGAATGGATTGGTCCAGCATCTGTAACATTTGCAGTTCATAAATTATTAATTAATTGGAACAAACATCCATCGTACATGACTGATATTGATTGGTATATTTGATTTCATAATTATCAATTTGATTTTTTAGTAAAACATTTCTTCTTATTTAAAAAAAACAAAATAGGTACTTCCTTCCAATTGTGAATCCAGATGGTTATGAATTTTCACGACAAAAGGATCGTTTATGGTCGAAAAATCGTCGTAATGAAACAATATCATGTAAAGGTGTTGATATTGATCGGAATTTTGGTAGTAATTGGAGTAAAAAGGGTGGATCACCAGATACATGTTCACGTTTCTATCATGGACCAACAAAATTCTCCGAACCCGAAACAAGAGCAGTAAGAAATGTTTTGAGAAAATTAAAAAATAAATTGGACGCTTACATATCGGTTGGTAGTTATGGACAAATGATAACATATCCATGGGGTGATGATGAATATGTACCAGAACATCATAAGCAATTACATCAAATTGCTAGACAAGCAGTAAAAGTAAAAATAATAATAATTAAATAAAAAATTTCCGATTTTAATTAGATTTTTCTTAATCTTTTGCTTCTTTAGAATATAAGAAAAGCAACAAGTTCTGAATATCGTTTTGGTCCATCGTATAAATTAAAATTACCAAGAGCTGGAAATTCTGCTGATTGGGTTATGGATGAATTGAATTTGTATTATGTATTCAATTTATATTTACAAGATCAGGGAGCGTATGGTTATTTATTGCCACCGTATTTAATCAAAGGATGTGGTTATGAAGCTTTCGAAATGTTCAAAACTATCGCAAAACAAATATCAACATCAAATGAAAATCAATACCAATAAAAATAAAACCAAAAAAATATTTAAATGAAATTTAGATTTTTTTTATTTTAAATGATTAATTGTAAAAAATGAAATCTTATAACTGCCACCTTATCTGTCTATCGTGTGCCATTTCTCTGCTTGTAAAAATGTCAGGTAAGCGATAAATATTATACAAATGTAAATAGGATTATCTAGCCAATGGATACATCATTCTTTTGACGATATTTGTAGTTCCATTTGCTTAGAATTTGGTATAAATCAGTGCTGCAGTTATGACTTATTATTAGATACCCTTCTTCGAAACATTTAACCATGTCAGCAATACTACTCTACCTAAATTAAATAATTTTCCATAAGAAATCACTTCTACTGCCAATTAGTTTTGAACAATATGACAGTTCTGTTCAAACCTGTAGAAAAGGGCACTAATTTTATGAGAATTTACTTCATCGCACGTACAAGCTACTACCTCCAGAAAAATATTGTATCTATTCTATTGTATTTAAATGGAAATTCCATTTGGCGAAAAACATACATATATTTCTGTATAAAATCAAATATTCTTTGTCAAACAAAGGATTCCTAACCAATTTAATATTTCTTATGATACTCTTAATAAGGATATTCAAAATATAAATCGATTACGAAAAACCGCAACGAGAAGAAAGTTCGATTTTCATAATACATAAGAATTTTTTTTCTATTGAAAATTTAATTTATTTATAAGACTTGAAATCGACATCATTCAATAAAAGTCATTTATAAATTTTTAAATAATTTTAAATTTGGTCGTGTTTTAACAATTGGTAGATCAATTCTAAATCGTGGAGAATTGAGAATTTTAATGCTTATTTTTAAAAAGAATAACTTCATATATAATAGAGTTTCTGGAAGAAAAAATCGACAATAGATTAGTTCGGATTTTATGACGGTAATGCACCCAAATGGATAACAATATAATACTATAGATGGGTAAATGGTTTCCGAAGAAAGAATCGACAAAAATTAAACGTTACGATGTTGCTGCCAATCAAAAGTTTGGATATTTCATTAGAGTGATACACCTCAAGTGATCTAGAATCTAAAACAATATCGTTCAATATCTATAACAAAAACCAATTGGTTTTTTAATAAAATTATAGTGGGTTAATATTGTTTATATATATTTGGTTATTATCGAATATTCCCAGGCAATCATAAACAATATTACGATTGCGACAAATTGGTTTAATAGCATTCAAAGTACCAAACAGAAATACATATGAGTAAATGTTAAGTCAGTATCCTGGTAGTATTTATTTTTAAATGAAGAAATTAAATAAAATAAATCCTCGGGTGGCTGGAAAATCTGATGATTGGGGAAGGAGAACTTAGGACAAGAACTCGTTATACTCTTGAACTAGGTTGTTACCACAAAAATGTAGAACACCTACAGCTAGGAAATGGTTAATTCATTATTAAAACTGTCGCTAAAAATGTATAAATACAAATAAATTGTCAATTTCAATTATCGGAAAACGTTTTACATATTTCACAAAACTAAGGAATTTTTCACTTACTTTATCATTTGTCATATTCCCATCATCGACATTCTTCATTTCTCTTGGTGTAGATTCTTCTGAAATTGCCGAGTTTGGACAGACGAAATCAGCAATTTTATCAAAATCATTTTTATCCTTTTGCGAAAATTCAATGCCATCACTTTTTTCAATCTTGTTGGAGGTTAAAATTTTACCGACGCCACCACCACACCCATTTAATTGGGGCTGTCTACTTATAAGTATTTCAGCCTCCCGTAAAATTTCGTCTACACTACGCTCATCAGTATTATCTGATAAACGATTAATTTCTTCAAAAATACTTTCCACATCAATTTCACTGTTATCATCATTTCCATTACTATTATTATTACTAAAACATTCTTGTTCTTTACTTAGAAACTCCAAAATTGAACTTGTTGTAAATTCATCAAAATCCACAAATAATGAATCTTTTTGTTTATTTTTTGTTGATATCGCAGTCATTATTTCCGCTTAATAATACTGTTTTTATTTTTAAATTTATTTTCTTTCAAATGTTTATAATTAAATTAAAATGGAATTCAAAACAATTGACATTATATCACTGCACACCAACTTTAAACAAAAATTTAAAAAAATAGGACTAAATTCAAAGAAAGCTCAAAGTAGAAATGAGAAATGTCACCCGAAAACAGGATAACAAAATATACAAAAACAAAAGACGCATTTTTTCATTTGCTCGACCTCTAGTGAAACGGTTCATAAATGATGTAAATAACATAGAAAATTATATTTATGAATTAAAGTGATAAAATTATAGTTTTTAAAAAAATATATTTACTATTATATATTTCAGCGTTCAATTAGCTTGTTTTCTTGAATTTACAAAAAATTTTAATTTATTTAAACATTTATCTCTCAATTTGAAACGGTGTATTCCCGTTTCATTATTTAATAACTGTCACATGTCAAAATTTCAGTTAAGTTTTATTATGGAGTTTAGTTTATACTTGTTGTAGGTAGATAAAACAATTCCAATTGGAATTTTATTATAGAAACAACTGAGAAATACTTCATTTATTCATATATTTAATATGAGCACTTTTGAAGGGATTTTTGAAGAATTTGAATTTATTTCTGCTGATCGATTTAATGGAGTTAATTTACAATCGAAAGTGTTTTTTCTGTCTCATTGTCACACAGATCATATGATTGGTTTAAACAATTATACAATATTACCGGGTCCACTTTATACAAGTGAAATATCTGCACTTTTCTTACGAAAAAGATTTCCAAAACTTGAAAATATTAAAATATTAGATATCGACAGTATGTATAAATAATGTGTACATATCCGTTTTTGTTTTTTAATGACATTATAAATATCATGTTTTTAGTTCCTGTAGAAATAAGTTACAATGTTGAAGACGAATCCTACAAAATCGTTGTTACAGCTTATCCTGCACATCATTGTCCTGGTTCGATAATGCTTTTAATTCAATCAAAAGAAAGGAAAATATTGTACACTGGCGATTTTAGGTTGTATCCACAAAATTACCTCTTAAGATTTTACAACATATTTCCTTCTAATCAGATTAACTAAAACAGCTTTAGAAAAATACATGAAACCTTTATATGAAAGTTTTCCGGATGCAGTTTATTTGGATTCAACATTCTTGAACAAAACGTACATGGAATTTCCGACACAAATGAGTAGTATAAGAACAATATGTGAAATAATTGATAACTGGATATCAAAGGGAAGTAATTATAAAGTTAAAATTGAAATTCCAGCATTATACGGATCAGAGTTTCTTTTTATTGGAATTGGTAATAAATTAAAAAAGAAAATTTATTTCAAATCAAATGAAACTTATGCATATTTTCCGGATATGGATTTGTGCGTTTCAAAAAATCCGGAAAATTGCCAAATTTATGCATGTTTAAAACCACAAATACGTTTTAATACAACTATAGATGAGATTTCGGATGATAACATTTTATATCGTATAATTCGACCATCTGCAATGATTTGGCGAAATTGGAATTCAAATCAGAAATTATTTATTGAACAAAATGGAATTCTTAAAGTGGCTTACTCGAATCATTCAAGTTATACAGAAATTAAGGAGTTTCTAGAATTTATTAAACCAAAAAATATTAAATTAAATGTATTGCCATCGAACAAATATGAATTAAATCAAATGAAACAAGCTTTAGAAGAAATTTATCCAAAAATTGACTGTGATAAAATATCAAGTTCATCTGTAATTTCTACAAAATTTAATAATTTATTTACATTTGCTAGAATTACAGAAAGCACGCATGTTTTAGCTAAGCTACCACCAAAGAGACTTAAATTGACAAAAGAATGATGTTTTTTTTAACTAATATTTATTTTATAAGTTTTTTAAATATAATTAACTCGGTGAGAAACAAATTTATATCTTTTCATTTGTCTGTTATTTTGGTTCTAGTTTTTTTTCTAATTTCTCGAATTCTTCAACTGCTATATCATCCGAAGCGTCCGTAACTTGTTCCACAGAAACAACTTCGGGTATATAGAATTGTAACATATTTTGTACGCCATTCTTTAAGGTAACAATTGAACTTGGACACGATGAACAAGATCCTTGCATTTTTAATTTAACAACTCCATCAACATATCCCATGAAAATAATATCACCGCCATCTTCTTGCACAGTCGGGCGAATTCTAGTGTCTAACAATTCTTTAATCATCATAACAGTTTCGTCATCGTCTTCATTAATTTCTACGAAAAATATATTTATATATAATCATATCTTTTAAAATATATGGATTTCAAATACGTGTATCTTTATTTGGATTTGCATCAGTTAAAATTGGTAAGCCGCTTGCAAAGAAATCCATAATAACTGCAAATAATTCCGGTTTCATAATACTCCAATCAGAATCTTCTTGTTTTGAAATTGTTATAAAATCACCACCGAAAAACACTGATCTAACACCATCCACACGAAATAATAATTTTGCTAATAATTGGAAATTTAAACGATTAGAAAAAGAAATCTGTGTTATTAAATATACGTTTACCTAATGGACTACAAAAAGCACTTTTCCCATTCGGAAAATCCATTGTACTACCTTTTTCCAGCACTTCAACGCCTGGCAAAAATTTGAGACTATCCGGATTTGGTGTATCTTGAGTTTGGATAAACATATTTCGTGAGATTATTAATTTAACCGGCTTCGGATTAAGTAGATCAAATCTCTTAACAATTCCGTTGTGGAAATTTACGTCGCATTTTCTTGAACTAAAAAACAAAAAAGAAAAAATTGATACAAGAAATAATTTATTCCATTTTAATTAAATTTTTTTCAATTATTTTACCAATATCTTATATTTTTTGCACAATAATGAATACATTTCGAATTTTGTAATATTTTCTGAAAAATTTTTGACATCTTTCCTATCAGAAATTGACAACCAAATGAAACTAAGAAGTAAATTTGATTTTTAATCAAAAGATGGCGTTAAATATTTTTTAAATATATATTTTCAATTATTTTACTAAATATTTTAATAAAGTAATTATATTTTAATAAAATTACATTTATAGGATTGTATCAACTTATTCATGTTCATTATAATGTAATTTTAGATACAAAATAAAATATTTTTTAAAATCGAAAAAAAACACCGAAAAATGATTGAGCATATTCTCATTTTGAATTTCTTGGAAAAATTTAGAATTTATAGAAACAAAATCAAAATTAATTAATTATAGATATTTAATTTAATAAAATAAATTAGCATACAATCTACTGTTTATTTTATAAATATCTACATAGTCCAATTATTACAAATGAATAAAACTTTTTACTTTCCTTTTAAAAATAATAATTTAAAAGTATTCATTAAAATTACAAACAAATATTAATAAGAACTTCATAATTGTAAATTTAAAAATGAATTCTTAATATAAGAAGGAATAATTT
The DNA here is from genome assembly GCA_963422695.1 of Xylophagus ater. NCBI lineage: Eukaryota > Metazoa > Arthropoda > Insecta > Diptera > Xylophagidae > Xylophagus > Xylophagus ater. The sequence continues at coordinate 11,130,781 of OY730478.1, forward strand.
CTAGTTTGTTTTATTTTTATTTCGTTTATAGCAGATGTAGGCGTCCTATTAAAACAAAAAGGAATTACGAAACTAATTACCTAATTTGGTTGTTTTAATTACAAAAAAAAAATTATTAAACAGATATCCTTGCTTAATTTTTAAAAAAGTCAAATATTAGAGAAGGTAAAAAGTTACTAAAATAACAAAATAATGAAAAAAAAACTTTAGGGTAAAAGAGACAATTCGTGATCATTGAAAACTTCTTATCTTACAAATTACACGTGCCGGTTTGTCTGACCATACTTTCGTTTTTTTTTAATAATTTGTTACAAGGAAAATTCACCAATTCTCGGTTGATTACTTGTCCTTTCGTTGGCTGAAAAAGTCAACCATCTTTAATATAAATTACTAAGTTTATTAATATTAGCAATGAAATATCCTGTTTCTGGCAGCCTTAGCTGAAATAACTTGTTTGAATGTTTCATTTAGCGTTGATCAATTATTTTTCAATATACGTTGATTCTGAAAAACAAACTACACAATGATCTCTAATACACTACCCAACATCTGGCACTTTTACCCTATATCCTTTTTACGATTACTCAATTTTATTAGTTTCTTGCGCAAATGCACTTCATTTTAACTTAAATTACATAAAAAAAAATGTGTTTCTGTTTGATTTTTTTGTTTTCATCATTCCTTCTTTTTTCTCCCTTTTTTTTTGTTTTTTTGGGCAAAATTTTCGATCAATATTATTATAATTAGGAGTCATTAATTCAATGACGTCATCGGAAATATTCCTGTCACCATTTTTTCGATTTCAATTCATTTTAAAATAGAAAATAATTTAGTTTTTCATTATATTTCTTGTTAAATTCAAAATTCTTTCTAAATAAACATAATTATTAGATTTAAATATTTCATCCAAAAAAATTGCCTAAAAAGAAAAACCGAATAGAAATGCGTTCATAAAACAAAAATGTATTAAATCACCTGCAGTTTTTTTTTATTCTTTTATTTAATGCATAATTTTTTGTTTTATTTAAAAAAAAAAAAAAAAAAAATACTAACGAAAAATTTCAAATACTCTGGCAAACATTTTCTTACTCTTATTTCTGTTGATGTCATCAACAAAATATCAAAAGAAGAAATTAGTTTCCAAAAAAAAAAATTTGCAAACCATTTACTTTTTTTGTTTTATTTTTGTTTTAACAAAAAAAACATATAGTATCCGAAAATCGGACTATAGCCGATTTTCTCTTTCTTCACTATCTTTGGACCGATTTTACTGAAATTTAATATAGACTCGTCTGTTTAACATAAGTACTTAATCTCTGAAAATAATTTAAACAAACTTGCTTCATAAATTTTCCAATTAAATCCGAAAAATGGTAAAACCGACAAAACTTTCTGGTCACCTTGGTTTTTGCATAATTATTTCTCTCCATCTCGGTCGATTCAGCTAGTTACCAAATCAACTTACATTATAAATTTCATCAAAATCAGATACGCGTTTTTGTGTTATCTTGCACATGGACGGCCATACATAAATGATATAACTTTCGATTCTTTACACATCTATTAGCCTTGAACTTCTTCTGCAATAGTTGCTTCCACACGTTACCAATGTAGCGAAAAAAATAGTAGTACCTACCATAGGACATAAAAACATCGTGCGGGTGGCGGCAATATTTGAAAAAATATTTACAGTTTAAGTTTCATTTTTTTTTCAAATAAAAACGTCTATGACGAAGAAAATATTTATTTCTAAATTTTTTCTTTTATAATAAATAATTTATTTCGTTTATTTTGAATAATTAAAAAAAAACGAAATAAAATAAAAAATGAAAGCATTTTTTATTGAAAAATCAATAGTCCCAAAATTTTTCTATGTTTTTTTTTCGTTTTTTTTTTATATATTTTTTATATGAAAAAATTCCTCCTTTTAACCTCCCAAAAAAATCCCATTCCATTTTCTTTTTTCTGCAAATTCATTTGAAAAAATCCTAAAAAATAGCCCAAAAAAAAGTAAATTTATAATAAATAAAAATTTATAAAACAAAAAAACAAAAATATTAAAGAAAAACAATAAAAAAAATCAAAATAAACAAATCGAAAAATATAATGTAAAATTTTGGGATGAGAAAAAGCAACAACAAAAATGTCCATTTTTTTCTATATAAATTTGCGCGGTGTGCAAAGAGAGGAAAAAATAAACAAAAAAAAAGTTTAAAAGAAAAGAATAGAGAAAAAAACGCAAAGAAAATTTTATATATATATATGTAATATCATCTCATGAAGGAAAGAACGAGAAAAAAGATATATCGGCAATTCAAAATAGAAGAACAAAATAGTTCAGACTGACTATTTGTATAATATAGAAAATAAAGTTCTCGTTCCCGCACTTCATCTTTTCTTCTATCTAGAAAAAGAAAAAAAAACACATCCCAACAACAAATTTCCCATATAAAACTCATAATGGCAGCTTATTCCAAAAAAAACGTACTGCGTTGTTTAGCCAGCATGTGAAAATCAGATTCATACACATCCAAACACATACAAAACGGCTTCCTATAGTTTATTTTGGTTCGGCATACAATTTTTGTTGTTGCCGAGTTATACAGTGAGGTCAATAAATATAAACTGAAACACGGTTCTCGTAATTTTCATATTGTAGGATATGATAATTTTACAAATTGTACTCACAAAATTTAATTCACCGTTATTAAAAATATCCCATGAGGTTTTTATGCAGGTGCATAGAGTTATATTAACTAGAGATATTAATTTTCTGTTAAATTATTATATCGTATTGATTGAGCGGCGAATCGTTATCTCCGAAATTTGGTCTTGAATCGTGTGGAGTAAGCAAGCGAGAAGATGAAATAGTGACCATTTCTCCTGCATAATTTTGTATGAAAACGAGAGAAATGAAATCTCCAGTTAATGTATCTCTATGTGGGGGTGGTACATGGAGTGTTTTTTTTCTGTGGTTTTCTAGGAAAATAAGAATTTGAACTGTGAAAAAAACATAAACTCAAAACTAGTTTTCGTTTAATAATTTATTTATCTTGAAGGGCTGGGTCCTTTTTTTAATTACATGACTTAACCTTTCCGGTAAGCTATTTACCCGATTTTTAAAATTGCTTCCGGAATATTTTCCCAAGCTTCAATTATCCTTTTCTTCAATTCGGAAATATTTTTGATTTCAGGCTTTTCTTGATCGTAAACTGCCTTTGCCAGGATTCCGCAAAGATTTTCAATTCGGTTTGGATCAGGACTAAGTGCCGGTCACTGCGAAACTTAGATTTCACAGTCATCAAACCACTTCATCGTTGATCTAGCTTTGTAGATAGGAGCATTATCCTGCTGGAATATAACATTTTCATCCTCTGTTAATTTGATGAATGGGAGGAGAAATTCTTCGAGGATATCTTGATATGATTTTGCATTCATTCTTCCAGATACAAATGGAATTTCAGACTTTTGGTTGTCTTTAAATGCACCCCATATTATTACACTACCTCCTCCAGAAGCTCTCCGTAGCAATATCCACCTCTGCTTTCTAGTATCATGGCAGTAATACTGCGATCCATCCGAGCCATCCAAATTGAATTTTTTTTTCGTCACTAAAATTATGTGAAGCTATTTACTTCTATCTTGGAGATGCTCTCCCAGCAAACTTAACTCGTTCTTCTGTGTGGCGTCTTGAAGTGCCAGTTTTCTTATTTCGTATTTGAATCGTTCTGATGCAGCTACCCAATGTCGGATCAAACTAGTACCACAATACAAGTTAAACCTGTGTACCATTTGTAAAGATGAAGCTCCAGTATTTGAAATTTCACGCAGCATATCTAAGTTTATATTTTTCACAGCTATATCACAGTATAATAAATAGTAAGAAAACTGGCGAACAAAATGTGATAACTGATGAGTGACCTCGCGTTTCTTTGCTTTTTTGTATGTTTCCGCCCCTATTTTTCAATACAATGGGTGTGTGCTTTTTCTCATTAAAAAACATATAAATTCAAACCGCCATCTCTTTAGCTATCTATCTAGGTTAGTGCAACAGAGATAAATATAAAATTAGCTTTAATAAACAATTCTAACACTCATGTAAATAATAAGAATAACTATTCATACAGGAACTAACACTTTAAATATTTGAAATTCATATAACAAAAAAATTGCTTCTGCTTACAAAAGTCACGTGCTTATCAAGAATGGTGGTAAGGCCTTTTTCATACAGGCACCTATGCTTGAAAAAAGTTAAGGATTATAAATTGGCGCTTAAAAAACACGTGATTTTTGCTGACTTGAGAACTTAAAAAAATTTCGATAGCTTTCTTTGTTTCATTCTTTCTTTAGTCCAAGACCCGTAAGACTATTTATGTTCTCCCTTGCTACAATTATCTATTATATCAAGGAGGTAGTGGGAGGATCGCGTCAAATTTCTCTTCAGTTCGCAGTTTGTATACTGTCTCCTCATACTGAGGCTATATAGTATACAGGTAGCCCTAGAGTTACGCGGTTAATTTCTGTGGAGACTCATGATTAGACTAGAAAAAAAATTGAATAAAAAACCTTACCTGGAAAATATCCAAAATTAGTCTTTAATATTAATTATGAAACTTCAAAAAAATTAGGATCTCCTGTATATAATGCACAAACCAAATAACTTAAAACTTAAAACTTACAACTAATACAAATTAACAATTGTATGTACATATTGTGAAATACTTATTATCTTTTTTATTTAAAAACATTCATCTATAGTATAATTATATATTTTCTTTTTAAATAAAGATTCCTCCAAAACCTCGTAATCCAAGTACCGCGTGACTTGAGGGTTACGTGTATATATAACACAATCCCATGGAAGAAAGAACGAGAAAAAAGATATATCGACAATTCAAAATAGAATATAGAATAGAATATAATATAGAAAATAATGTTCTCGTTCCCGGACTTCATCTTTTCTTCTATCTAGAAAAAGAAAAAAAAAATACACATCCCAACAACAAATTTCCCATATAAAACTCATAATGGCAGCTTATTCCAAAAAAAAAACGTACTGCGTTGTTTAGCCAGCATGTGAAAATCAGATTCATACACATCCAAACACATACAAAATGGCTTCCTATAGTTTATTTTGGTTTGGCATACAATTTTTGTTGTTGCCGAGTTATATATATATATACATATATCTCATCGCGCTTTTAATCGCCTTCAAAAAATATATATATTCACACAAACCTATATAATTTAATGATACAAAATGATCTTCCAAAATAAATAAATATATATATATAGATATGTGTATATATAAATGAGAAGTCATAATGCATAGATATGGAGTTGAGTGCATATATATAAACATATATATTGTACCGGCCCATTTTATATGAAAGTATGCGTTTTTTTTGTTTGTTTTTTTTTTTTTTTTCTTTTCGATATTAGAAGTTTGTATGATTGTGTATGATTTTGAATGGCCAACAAAAAAAAAACGAAAAACGCAAACCAAATTGTGAACAAAAAAAATGAACGGCAGTCTTTTTCTCTGTACCACAAGGCAGATTCAAAGGTGCTTCAACAGTTTTTGAAAGTGAAAAGCGGCAAAAAAAATTCTATCTCAAAATAAATAAAGTAGAAAACGGAGTAGTAAAAAGGTGAAGAGAAGAGAAAGAAAATATCTTCGTTGCACATTTTTTTTTTGTTTTTTTTTTTTTTTTACGTACACACATAAACACAACTATATATATCTATATATATATATATAAATAATAGCAAAATATTAAACAAACAATTTTGTATTTTTTTTCAACTTTTTTGGTTTAAATAAAAACAAAAAAAAAACGCATGCACCTATATATATATATTTTTTGGAAAAGGCGCTATTTTTTTCTCTTTTGTTTTTGGAAAAAATATATTGGGGTAAATATATATCCCAACAAAAACAACTTACGGTGTTGTGTTTGTGTGCGTATGAAAAATTCCTTTTTAGTGCCTTTTTTTTAAATATATATATATATATATATAATGTAATTTGTGGTGAAATGTTTCCATTTTATTAAAAAAAAAAAAAAGAAAATAATAAAAAAAAGAGTGATAACGATATATATATTTCTTTTTCTTTTTGGCACATTAATAGAATATATACGATAGCAACGGATAGATACAACTACAATTAAATCATTCGTTTTTATTTAAACAAAACTCTTCGTTTTCTGTACTTCTATACGCTTGTATTGTGTTGTGTATTAGTTTGAAATTTCATTTAAAGTTATTCCATGGAGCAGCATATTCAGGTAAGTTTTTTTTTGTTTTTCCCTCAAAAAAAAAAAGAAAATTTTTTTTTTTTTTACTAAATTTGACTTACTAAAAAATAATTTAATAATTTTTATTTAAAAAAAAAAAAAAAAATTTAAATTTAAATTCTGTGCTAATAGTTTTAATTTTTTGTTTTGGAAAAATTACAATAAAAAAAAAAAGTAAGATTGTAAGAGAAAAACGCGAAGAAAATTTCCAAGTTTTGAAGTGTTTTTTGTTTTTGTTTATAAAATAAACAAAATAGAAATTAATTAATTAGTTTTTTTTTTTTTTTCGTAAAGAAAATGATAAATTGTAAAGTATTTTTCTTTTTTTTCGGGATTTTTTTTTTTTTTTTTTAACACGGAGTTTGCGTCTCGTGCAAAAATAATATAATTTTTTTTTTTTTTTTAAATAAAAAAAAACAAAATGAGTGCCTTTTTTTTTCGTCTCTTAATGATACAAAAATGAAAAAAAAAAATACATTTTGTGTGTGCAAGCGGCAAATGGCCACCGGGGTTTTTTATCCCAAATATACCCCCAAAAAAAAAAAAGAAAAAAGTATATTTTTTCGGTTTTTTTTGTTGAGAACTTCGACAAAAAAAGAAAAATCAAAAAAATCGTCGGCTGCGATGTTTTATTTTCTTGTTTAGAAAATGAAAGGGGAAAGAAAGAAGAAGAAGAAGAGAAAAAACAGCATCAAATATTTGGCTGGCTAAAAAGGAAATGAAGAAAATGTCATTTTCGGTTTGTTTTATATTTTTTTTTTCTAAGATAGTTTTTTTTTGTTATTCTTTTTTTTTTGTTTGTAAAATCAAAACAAATGTTTTTCTTTTTTTTCTTTAACAAATATTTCACAAACACAAAAATGGCGTATGCCAAAACATAGAAAATATATTGAGTTCAAAATGGATTAAAAAAAAATGAGAGAGAAAATATTTTATATATATATATATATTTTTTTTTTGTTGTGCACTTTTTAAGTGATTTTCGGTGATGTGATTTTGGTTTTGGGTAAATTGTTTGTCAGGGATTTCTTCTATGTGTAGTAAAAAAGAAAAAACGCTTCAAAAAGAATTGAAAATAATGTATGTGAAAAGTGCGCGCCATGTTTTTGGGAGAGATAAAGAGTAGGATTCGAATATACGATAAACATAGAATTTCTATGTTTGTTTTTTTTTGATACCCCCGGTATTTTCATGGGAGTTTTAAATTTCTGGTACTCACACGCGCTCTTCGGTATTTATTCGATATTTGCGAAGAAGACTTATTCTCGATGTGAAAAAAATGCATGTGTGCATAAAAAATGACAAATCTTTTTGAATGAGGCAATGCCTTAATTCTTTTTTCATAACGAAATTTTTTTTTTGTTTCTATTTTTGAAATTTTTAATGCGCAACGGAAAATTTTTCTAATAAAAAATTATATTAACTTTTTAAATAATGCGCAAAATATTAAGTTAATAAAAAAAGAGCATCGAAGAAGGTTGCATCTGTTCATAACTGTCACAGGGTCGAGTACTCAAATATGTAGGGCTGTGTATACAATTTTTCGCGCCAAGAATTTGTCATTATTTTGTTGCTTTTTTTTTTGTTTGATTCGCATTTCCAACTTTTCCTTTTATTTATTTTTTAATTCAAAATCATTCGGGGAATACCGGAATATAAGAATCATAATGACATTTTAAATAGTATTTTTTTTTTTAAAGAATTTTTCTTTCGAAAGAAAAACAAATTTATAAATTTCGTGGTAAAAATGCATAAAATTTGATTATTTTCCCAACTTTGTTGTTCGTGTCATCAATTCGATTTTGTCCCTCGTGTGTCGTCTTCTTGCCCTTCACTTCTTTATCTTCTATCCATCATGTTCCACGAAATTAAATTGGTACCAAAGAAAAAAGAATAAAAAAAAAAATTTAAATCGAAATTTGTTCGTGCGTCGTAATGTACACGAACGGAACGAAACGATGCTGACGAACGTGAACCCTGGGAAAAATTTGTATTATTTTTCTCTGTTCGTCTTATTATTGACCTGTTTGTCAGACTCTTGTCCGCATTTTCGTCTTGCCCATATGATAAAATGGGAAAAAAAGTTTAGTTTATTTCCATCGAAAGCCACACCAACAAAATCGACCGACCGCAACCGTTTCAACCCCTTGGTCCTCTCATGTGTTTCCCATCTTACTAGCCTCGAATAAAAGAGGGTGAATGTTTTTTTTTCTTCTTGATTTTGAATTAAACATTAAAATCGGTTTGTGGCCGAATTTTTTATATTCCAATTTGGATTAATGAATCCTTAAATTTTGCTTTGAAGTAAGAACTACTTTCGTGATAACTTAAATCCGCAATTTAATAAAAATGAATTAGGTTGAAAAAAAAATGAAATGTTAATTTGACACTGGCAACACTTAAATAATGAGATTATGTAAAAGCAACTGTAGTAGCTTTATCGTTACATTTTCCCTTTTCCTTCGAGTTCTATAAGTAGGCTCATCGGAACATCTCATAATCAATTTTTTTTTCAATACAAAACAATTTGTGTACATTTCGTACGGAAATTTTGACAGTTGAATTGCAAATATTTTTTCCATAAATCTGACTCAATTCTCATTTGTGCAAGATTACACGCTGTTTTTTGGGTAGAATTCTACCGCAGACATAGGTTAGGGTTGGATGCGGGTGAGGCAGAAGATCTACCTCTCGAAGTGGTGGGAGAATGGTGGGAGTCAAAAATGAAATTTTTAAGAAATTCGTAGTGGCACCTACCACAGTTTTTCCCCCACCCATATTACGAGCGGACTTTCAATAAAATTTTGAGAAATAGCGAAATTGTTAATATTTTTGACCTAAGAAAAAAAATTTTGAGGAATGCAAATTTGAAATTTCAACCTCTCGAAATGCTGGCAACGGAGTTTTTTACGCACACAAACAAGAGTCACTGTTTGTGTCGGTTTCGAAAAAAATTGAAAATTCAAGCGCGCCATTCACTTACTGACCGTCAACAGGTAATCATAATCTAAAAGTACGTAGGAAATAGTAAAATAGTAGATCCTAACAGTTTGACGGTTTAAATCGAGTGATGCTATGCTCACACATACTAATACACTCCTTGTGTAGCTTGTATAAAAGACTGTGGCATAAACATTCCACGTCTAATCGGTTTGGTAGTTTTCTACCCAAAACTTGACGGTAGAATTCTACTGCGTGTAATCTTGCACTTTGAATAAAAATCACTAAATTACCAAGGAATTCATTTGACAGCGAACTGTCAAATGCTTATTCTTATGCGTATTATATCCGTTCAACCGGTACGGATTTGACATGTACAAGCTAATATTTGTTCAGTTTTGTTTAAAACAAATTCACCAATATTCTTGTTTCAATTTCTAGTCATATATCTTCCATTATTTATGATAACAATAAAATTGCTATTTTGCATTTACTGAAGCTATTCAAAACTAATTTTCTAATACCTATTGAACCCAACGCCTGCAATTATTAGACAGACCTTTCAGAACTTAACTAACACTTTAACCATGTGTTTAGATTGAAAAACTAAAAAAAACGGAGAAATTAATTTTTGTTTGAGATAACTTTGAAATTTTACTATTGAATATATTCTACCATAGGGTATATAAATGTTAGGGGCGCGCGGATAAAGCGGCGAAGTTTCGTTCTTTTCCTGCGATCGGTTGTTATTGCCTCATTGGTTGCTTCAAAGTTGATTGGCATCGGAATTATTCGTTTGCAGAACTTCGCTAGAATTCGTTAATATTTAGCAGAAAAGATTTTTTTTTTTTAATTTTCCCAACGAAGTCCTATCCTGGCCTCTGTTCCCCTTTTGGCTGTTACTTCTTGTAAAAAAAAAAAAAAAATTTTGGAGCGTGTCATCACCGCCATCATGAATATATTTTGTTTGTAGTGGTATGCCGGATGGTTTTTTCGATTAGGAACGGGGGAAAAAAAAGCAATGGAAGTTTTGTGAACAACGTAAAATCGAAATAAACGTGTGTGGGAAAGAGACAATATATGGAGCGCGTTCAAATTGTAATCGATAAGTGGGAACGAGATAATATCGAATTCTAGATGAATGGTGTGCGATGGCAATATTATTATTATTTTTTTTTTTTTCTAAAGGGAAGAGAAGAGCATGAAGTAAAGGATGGCGTCGGATTAACATAAATTTGAAAAGGGTGGTGAGCGGTGGTGGAAAGGTAGAAAACAGATTTACGAAAAATTTAAAATGAAGTGTAAGGAAGAAGTATTTCTTTTTTTTTTTTTTTTTTTCTTCGAGCGCACTCATTCCCACCTGCAAATATACACGTCCCGCTTATTCATATAGAATTTACTAAACCGGTCGAATTTGCGATTGTATGCGTGTGCTGCCGCTGCGTGATGTTTTTTTTTCTGTTGGAATAGGCATGAATTTGTTGTTCGATTGGGTTAGCGTGGTTGTGTGTGTGTGTGTTGTATTTATTAAATGGACAGAAATGTGCTCATAAAAATTGTATTGAAAAAATGCTGAGGTGTGTGTGTTGGTGTTTTTTTTTTTGTTTTGAAAACGAGTCTTGACTGCCTTCTGCCGCCGTCATTCTTGTTTCTCTTTCCTCCCTTCAATTTATATACGTCTTTCCTTCCCCCTTTCCTTCTCTATCTTGCTTCTTGCTTGATGGCTGGCTGGTTCTTTTAAAATTTTGTGGTATGAAGGCAATGTTGCCATATCTTTTTGTTTTTAAGGAAAAGCAAAAAGAAGAAGAAAAAAAAACAACGCTTCACAATTATAACGCGTTTTTTTCAATTTCTTGTTGGTGGCTCGAATTCTCGGGCTCCGTTTTTATATTAACCAGTTTTTCTTCATTTTCAACAATTTACAAAAACACAACACAGTTTTACCGCGCACTTTTATATGGTATCTCTTGAGTTTTTTTTGTTTTTTTTTTATTATTATTATTGGTTAGAATAATTCAAAATAAATAAAAATCGTAAAAAAAAGAGACTTAAAAAAACAAAACAAAAATGTTTACAATCAAAAGTGTAATGTTTTAATCAAAAACGACGGCGTTTTAAGAGTGTTTTTTTTTTTTTTTTGGCTAAAAGGAAAATCTTTTATATAAATTAAAAATTCTACGGAGGGGTAAAAGAAAAAACTGAAGTTTCTATTATTATTATTGAAATCAATTATAATTGAATAAAAAAGAAATTTGTAGTTCTATCAAAGTTTTTTTTTTCGCTCGAAAGAAGGCGAAAAAAAGGCGAGGGAAAAATTCAAAACGCGAAACGCAAAAAAAAAAAAAAAAACGAACGGACAAAATTTAAAAAAAGAAAAAAACTAGAGAATTTTCAGTTTTGTGTTTACTATCGATTTTTTGAGTGGTTTGATAGTGGGCCCCACTTTTTCTTAAACAAAAAAAAAAGTTGTTAAAAATCGTTAAAAATATTTTTTGTAAAATAACACCGTTTTTCTCGTGTGGCGGCCCTTTTTTTCGTGTTTCTTTTTAAAGACAACTTTTCTTTTATCAAAAAAAGAAAAGGAATTTTTCATTCTTCGAATGCACACACCTGTGCATTTTTTAATACTCGTTTTTATTTTAATTAACTGAGAAAATTAAAAGAAAAACAAGATAAACGAGACGGGGGGAAAAATAAAATAAAACTAACGACAGAACCAGAGCAGCATCAAGTACTTACTACACGAGAAAAAAGAAAAGGATATTCGGTTTTTTTTTTTGAATTCAAATTTATTCTCGTGAAGTTTTGTTGCAAAAGAAAAACTTTCAATTGTGAATTGTGTGAAATTTCTAATTTTTGAAAAATTCTTTTGTTTTACCAAAAAAAAAAAGAAAAGAAAAAGAGGGTTGGAAAGAAGTATTTTAACGAGAAAACGAGGCTAGTTAGTAGTGTGTATACATATGTATGCACAGAAAGAGATTTTCTTCCTAAATTAATTATTTAAATAAAAAAAGAAAGTTTGTGTATTACTTTCGTCCGTCGTTCGTTATCTTATGTGTGGTGAATGATCCTTTTTTTTTTTTTGTTAATAAATTTAATTAAAAAAAAACATTTCTTCCAGTGTGAATATACGTGCTAAGAGAAAGATTTTTTTTTTTTATGAAATTAAATTTTCCTTTCCGTGTATGCATATGTGAATGTGTGTGTTTTCTGATGTTTCACTGCAAAAGAACATAACATATTTGTATATGAAAAAAAAAAATATTTTTTTTTGTTTTTATTAGTGTTAGTGTCCAAGGGCTAGCGTCTCTTTTGTTTTAAAAAAAAGGAAAAAAAAACGAAAAATTTTCCACAAAAGAATGAATTTTTCCCTTCCAAATTCTTGTGTTTATGGTTTTTCTTCATAAATTTTAGTTTTGTAAACATTTTTTTTTTTATTTTTTAAAATTAAAGGAAAAATTAAATCAATTTTTGGAAAATTAAAATAAGGAATACCGAAGTTCATTCACCATTTAATTTTTTTTTATTTCATTTTGCTTTATTTAAACAAGAGAAGAAACACGTTTTTATTTTTTAATTAATTAAAACCGAAAACATTTTTTTTGATAACCAAAAGAATAAAACAAAAATGTTGAGAAACATAATTTGGCAACTTGGCATTTGTACCCAAGGATGTGTGCGTGTGTATACGAGCTAAAAGATTTTTTATTTTTTTTGAATATTTTTTTTTACTTTGGCATAAAAAAAAGAAAGAGATAGAGAATAAAGAAAATCGCGCAACATTTATATATCGGGCATACGAATAGAGCAGCTATAACAAATTTGGAAAAAAAAAATTCTTGAAAAATTTGAGACAAATATATATTATTCTGTTGAATAGATATTTTATGAAAGGAAAAGAGCAAGACAAAAATAGATAAAGTAAAATTCTCGACTCTTTCGTATATATTTTTTCCTTCTCATGTAATTTAATTTTTTTTTTTTTTTTTTTTTTATTCTTCCCATTTAAAATATACACATTTTTAAAAGAGCGGTGGAGAGTGCTGCTAGCAGTATAAACCAAGAAGAAAGAAGAAGAACGCGTGTTTCTCAAAAAAAAGAAAAAAAGAATTTTTTTACAATAAATTTTGTTTTTGCGAATTTATATATAAAAAAAAAGGAATATTAAAAGTAAAAAAAAAAATCGGTTTAATTTTTCCTATTTTAAACAATAAAAAAAAACAAACATTTTGTTATATTTAAAATTACCTTTTTTCTGATTTCCGTTCAAGTTCAACTAATTAGTTTTTTTTTTTTTCTTTATTTTTTGTTTTAAATAATAATTTTTGTTGATCTTGTTTAATTATTTTTTGTGGGGAAAAAAAAGTAATCAAAAATAAAAACGAAAGAAGAAAAATTAAAAAAAAAAAAATTAGTTCCAATTAAAACAAATTTATATAAATTTACAGTGACGATAGTAAAAAGAAGACGGCAATAAATTTTCTGTGACAATTGTATATAAACATTTTTTTTTTGTTTTTTAAATACACATTTCTCAAATGTATATTAAAGATCTGTCATCCTGATTTTTTTTTTTCTTATTTTTTTGTTATTTTTGTAATTTTTTTTTTTTTTTTTTGAAAACAAACAAAAATAAGGAAATTTCAAAAATTTTGTGTTTGTGGAGTGTTTTGTGGATATTTATTATTATTTAAATTATTTAAAAAGAAAAAGAAAAAAAATAAATAAAAGTCAAAATTTTGACGAATTGATTTTGTCGGTAATTTTGTTTTAAAAGAAAAACGAAAAAAAAGGGAATTAACAGAAAAATTTATCCGAAACAAGAAAAGAAAGCGATAATAAAAAGAAGAAAAAAAAAATATATTTCTTATTTTAATTTGACGGGGGTTGAGGGAAAAAAAAAGAAGAACAGAAAAAAAAAATTACGCCACAAACCAAAAAATTTGAATTGAAAATTTTGTTGAAAAAATTTTTACAATAATGTCGGAGCACCACCGTGGTGCTTGGGACACTCGTGGAGATGGCGTTTGGTGGCCAGGATCGCTTGCGACACAAGATCAACAAACTTTACATCATCAACATTTAATTAATCAACATCATCAACAGCAATTAGCTGCCCAGCAGCAACAACTGCAGGCACAACAGCAGCAACAACAACAACAACAACAGGCAGCACAACAACAGCAACATCAAGTTGTTGTTCAACAACAACAGCAAACTCAACAGCAACAGCCTCAACAACAACAGCAACAGAGTCACAATGATGTTGCCCGTAGCAATTGTACCACATCTGGTGGAGGTGCAGCGACACAACAATTATTTTCATATAAAATGGCAAGTAGTTTTCAAAATCCGGCAACAACAATGGCACAAGTTGTGGCAACCTCGAATGCAGGAACTGTTTCCGCATACGATTATCGTTTAAATATGGCTACAGCACAAGCAGCAGCCGCAGCACCTGGTACACAATGGTGGTATGCGGCTGCAGCTAATCAAAGTCAAATGGAAAATGCTCTACAGCAACATCAACAGCAACAGCAGCAACAACAACAGCAGCAACAGCAACAGCAGCAACAACAACAGCAACAACAAAATCAACATCAAAATGTCCACAACGTTCATACGCCACCGCCATCGGTAAAAAAAAGCAATATTTTAAATATCTTTATTATTTTTTTTTTTTAAATTTTATTATTTTAAAAAATTGAAAGGAAAAAGAAAAATTGTTGCACTAGTTTTTTTTTTTCTCTATAAGGACCAAACTATTTCAACAATTTTTTTTTTTTTAAAACTTGGGGAAATCAAAGTTTTCTTAAATTCTTATAAATTACAATTAGAAAATGTGTATATTCGGCAGATGTAAGAAACGATTTGAAGTCGGAGATAGTAAAACCGGTTACAGTGTTTGTATATACGACCGCTAGTATAAAGAAACGGTTTCGAAATGACATTTGATCATCAATCACCAAAACGACGATTTTCTTTCTCCCAAAATCATATATTTCGTTTACATATGATCGCAGCAAATTGTCCATGTAAATTCCAATCGACGACCAAAAAGCATACACAAATATAATAGAGTTGTCAACTTGCTTAACCTTTTGGTATCATTTTAGTTCTGCAAAGTCTAAAAAAGACACTCACTTTGTTTACATGATCTCTGCCTGAAGTAGATTTGAATTGAAATTTTGTTTGGTTTACTATAAAAGGTTCAACTTTTATAGCAACCTAACAAGTTTGTCGATCTTTGGGGATCAGCTTGTTAGACCAAATCGCACCCCAACTGATACGAAAAAGATGAAAATATTTTAACTTCTACGATTTTTAAGTGTGACAAACTTCTTGTTGGCTAGTTTTTGAGTTGAATCGATTAGAAACATTTTTATGATCGACTCGAAAATTTAAAATCGAACAGAAACAATGAACGTCTTAACGACAGACAACATAACCACAGAATTTATATTGTGTATAAATTTCTGGCACGGCTGCAAGTACAAATACCTAATAACGAGATATCTTGTTTACAGACAGAAAATCTGTGTCCTGTCCACATGAGAATATAATTTGGACACACGATTCGATTCGATTCGATTGGACTCAAGATTTCAAGTCAAATCTTCTTGAGGTAAAACTAAGAACGCAAATTGAATTTCAAGTTAATATTTTCGAATCTATTTAAAACATCTTGCTTTTGGTCAATTA
Source organism: Xylophagus ater (assembly GCA_963422695.1). NCBI lineage: Eukaryota > Metazoa > Arthropoda > Insecta > Diptera > Xylophagidae > Xylophagus > Xylophagus ater. Next base: position 11,146,722 of record OY730478.1, read on the forward strand.
TAAATCTTTAGCACTTCTTCTGAAGAAGAAATTGACTTTTCAAATCGACGTGTGTACGCAAACTTAACTCTAATCTGGAGTGGAATCGTGTAATTCGAATTTAGACGAATCAAAAAAAGCATTTTTATTCCTATACCTTTTCGATGCGATTTAGATCAAATTGAAAATTACACGATTTAAATCTAAATTGTAATAAATCCCGAATGTTTCTCACTGTGGGATCGATCCGCCAAATACGGTAAATCGCTTATATACACGTAAATCTATTAACTGATATATAAATATTTGAATTTTTTAATGTATTTCAATTAATTACAAATTAATTAAATTAAAAAAAGACATCATCGCCATCGGTATGTATTTTTAAAAAATTAAGAAAACAAAAAAAAATTAAAATATTTCATTAAAAAATGAAGAAAACAAAAATAATTTACAATTCGGTTTATTTTAATTAGGCAAAAGGCAAATTCATTAAATTAACTAATTAGGGTTTTCTTTCTTTATAGAAAAGGGTTTAGGGTTTACAAACTAGGTTTTTGGTTTTTATTTTTAAACTTGAGTTTTATTTGTTTTTGAGAAACTATTTTAAAAAAAAAAGAATGTAAGAAAATTTTTCTTTTTTTTGCTTTCCATATTTTTTTTTTTATATTTGATTTTTTATATTTGATTTTCTTTCTCCCTTTTTTGGATTTTTTTTTTTTATTTATATAGATTTAGTTTGACGTATGAGTATGAATTTTGTATGAATGTGTGTGAACTGTTATAAAATTTTGATTTTCTACTTTTTTCAAAATCCAAAATTTTTTTTTGCAATTCTGCAATTGTTTTTCTTGATTTGTGTATTTTTTGAATGTGCAGCTTTTTACACTACAAATATAAAAAAAAGTCTTTTTAAATTAATTTAAAAAACAAAAAAAAACAAGAAAAGCCTTACTGGGTTGGTTTCTAAAAAAAAAAAAAAAACGGTGAATGGCAGACATTTTTCTTCCCTTTTATTCAGAGTTACCAACCTATCCAAATACACAAACAAAAACACAGAAAAAAAAACCATCATCACCACCATCATCATCAACAACAGCAGCCACCAAAACCAACCAACCAGCCAACTTTTAGAAGCAGTCGAAAACTTGTTTCTCGTTCTCTTTCTGGTTTTATTGAACTCGAAATAGTTTTTTCGTCTTCGTCTTTCACGTTCGTTATTCTCTACTTTCAATCTAATCATTTTTTCTCGCTCTATCTTAAACTGAATTCGGAATGTTTTTTTTTTATTTATTTTTTTTTCTTAAGGTTTTTTGCTTTGTACTTGCGCAAAGTAAAAAAAAAATTCTTTTTTTTTCTTAAAATTTTTAAATTAAAAAATTGAATAATTAAAAAAAATAAAACGAAATTTTTTTTATATTCAACAAAAAGTTTTTTTTTTTTTTAATTAAAAAAAAAAAACAAGGAAATTATTAAGGATTTTTTTCGAAGTTAAAAAGAAAAAAATCAAAACGGGAAATTTTATTAAGGATATGTTTTTTTTTTTTTTTTTTTACTTAATTTGCATAAAATTAATTTTAATTATAGCTTTAAAATAAATATGATTAAAAACTTTCGTAATGGAAAGAGAATAATCATAAAGAGGAGATGTATTTGTTTTTTTTTTTTTTTTCTTTATCAATCAAATCAAATAAGTCGATCAAAAAATTTCCCACAGAAGATAAAAAAAAAAAAATTGACATACACTAGAAAAATACAATAAATGACGTTGGTGGTGTGAGGATGGATGGCTTGCTTACGGCTTTTGAAGAATGCCTGTTTTGGCAAAAAAAACCACGTGGCTTTTTCGTAAAAATCATTTTCAATTCAATAAATAAATTCATATGTGTTTGTTTGTTGTGTATAATATATTTTTATTTATACACATTTCGAAAACATCGATTTAAGTTTTTTTTTTTTATTTATTTCGTTTGATTGATAAATACACAAAAAAAAAATTTGTAAATGAAAATAAAATTGAATTAAAACGAGGGAAAACAGAACACACAGGCATACATATTTACGTTAAACGGCAATGTCCGAATTCTATTTAAATGAACCACGGCGGCATTAATTTTAATAAATCAAAATTGTAAAATTAGGGCATAATCGGATAATATTGGAATATCTATGAATTTATAGAATTGAATACATTTAAACCTCTTTTTGCTGAAACAAATACGTTCCAAAATGAATTCGCGTAAAACAAAATACACTGAATTTGGTGGTGGTCGCGTTGAAGTGAAAAAAAAAAAATGTTTTCTATATTTTGGATGTAAAACGAATATGTACAAAATCTGATAGTAGAAAAGAAGCATTTATATAATTCTCTAAAACCTCTCTCAGGCTCAGATTCGTAATCTTTGAGAAATACTCAGCACACGTTTATGCACTAAAAAGCAAAATAATAAAACCGATTTATTTATGCGTATCTTAAAGTGAGTACGTAGGCAAAGAAAAAAAAATTATGAAGAATTGAGACCTGAATTTGAACCAGAGTCTCATCAGTTTCTAGGATCGAGGTTACAACCAACTAGATCATTCCACACTGTACTTATCAATCTGTTCAATTTGTCTTTTTAATTCTAAACATTATTCAAACAATACAACAATTATTTGAAATATAACAATTATTCTATAACCTTTCAATTTTTAATGCCTATTATTTGTATTAACTATTTATTCAAACTAAACAAAACCAAAACACCTTTACTCCCATTAACTGACTGATATGTTTCCATAAGTTTTCATCAGACAATTATAACTTGCCTATTTTCAGGCGTATATATAAGAATTGCATTTTGAATCAGATTCAGACTCAGACTCGATTGAACCAAAATCGTATCGAAAAGACTATAGCAATTACAATGCTTGTTCGATTTGGTTTAATTAATATCAATCGAATTATACAAACTTACCGACTATTTCCGTGAGAATGAATTTTGTCGCCAAGTTTTTAATTACTGAACTTCTGTTAAAGCGGTATAAGGACAGTTTTTCAATGAAAGAACTGCCATTTTCAGGCGTTTCTATACGCGTTTTTTTTTTTTTTTGCCCCAAAGGAACACATGCATATTTGTTCGTGCAATAAGAAAGAAATTAAAACAAGATAATTAGTCATGGAAGGCCATTTCGTCTGAAGAATTTTTTTTTGCTTTTTTTTTTTTATAAAAAAAATTTCCAGGGTACACTCATGCGTGTAAAACATGACACAGAAGGTGCCAAATGATAAGTCAAGTTTGCTATATTATTGTATATAAGCTTTTTAAGTTTTTTTTTTTTTTTAAACTATCGTCCATAATAAATCAGAAGAATTTATATTTTCTTCGAAATCTAAGGATTTAAATTCGGAATCCTCTCCCGATATATCTGCAAATTTTACAAACTCTAAAACCATAAAAATATTAGTATTTCACACATTTACATTTTTTAATTGTTGAGAAAATCTTGCAAACAACAAATTTTAATGATGTCATTTTGAACGTTTTGCACCTGCAAAATTTATATATAGAACATGCAAATTATATAAACATAAGAACAGGCCACGTTTCAAGGCTCTCTCTGACTCACGAATGATTAATATCCCAGTAATGTAACAACAGGCAATTTCTGTAATGATCCATTCTTTAGTTCTGATCCTTTTTTTTTTTTTTTTTTACAAATTTATAATGACCTGAATTTACGTAATAAAATCTTAATGGCCTACTTTTCAATTACATTATTTTTTAATGATGAACTATTTTTCTGTAAACTGTGACAAGAGCCATCTTTCTTTGAAAATCCAATTGATTTTGTCTGTTTTTAACAGGCAATAATAAAAAAAAAGGTGGAGATTTTTTATACGGGGCCGGTATAAACTTTTATTGGGGTACGACATAAATATTTTGTCCACCCAGTATATAAGTATCTGAACTCTTCCGTTTTGTGGTCAGTTATGGTAGTCGGATACCAGAGTAAAGATAAATATCAAAAATCCTGGTAGACTGTTTACAATTGATCAGTTAGGTTAGTACGTTAGGTAGAGTGGAGATCGTTGCGTACAATACTAGACAGTTTATGGGACCATTGTCATCCCTATAAAAGACCAAGAATTACATGGCAGGACCGGTATCTTATTCCTCTTAACAAAAAGATGTCCTTTTGAATTAGATTTAAGGTTTAACCTGTCCAATGATAAATAATTTATTTGTACTAACTCTGTGCAAAGGTTGGATAATAATTAATCTTTTAATTGAAGGCTCATATGAATAGTTGGACTGTTAACTGTTTCATAAAAATTATATATAGAATTTTATTGGTACAAGACTGAGCATCCACATAAGATGTGTGATGTCTTCAGGCGCACCTATGTCTCCACAGTACCGGCAGAAATCGCTTTTTGTTAATGTGCAACTTTCTATAATGACATAAGATCATTTTTGTCCTGTAAAAGGATATCAGATACATATCCCTATATGGTAATTTATTTTCTCCATCTCTGGATAGATGTACTATCTATCGGTTGAATCAAAAAAAAATAAATTTTAACTCTTTCCTTTACATCTTAAGTTCTCATAATATATCCGTATTGTGTACGTACAGAGCTCCTTAATCTTCTTGTCAATCTAAATTGTTGTAACCTCATAGATTCGCTACCATCAGTAAACATTGTTTCAGCTTTTTCTTTTTGTTTCCATTGATAACAAATAATTATTAATTTTGTGTACCTGATTTCCATTGTCCATTTCCATCGCCCGAGACAATCAATCGGCGGTAGATTCCCAAATTATTTTTGGGTAGCAAAATCTCAACAATGATTAATTTTGTGTTCATTATTCATGAGGAAGGGAATGATTAATATTTTAACATTTTTATGTTTATGCATTTTCTAATAAAATCCATTTTACAACCATTTCTAGTAACTTGTAAGCATATGCGCGCAATAACCTACTATTATTATTTGCTATCGCTTTTTTTTTTTTTCTAACATAAAAATTTGTTCAACTGAATCTATCTTTATTTAAAAAAAAAAAAAATGAATAAATTCCACAATAATAGTAGACACAACATAATTCTATTCGAATTTCATAGACTGCTCCCAGACGAATGTCATTTCTCTTTTAAACCCGATATTACCCTATTTATATAAAAAAGAGAAAAAACTTTACAATACATAAAAACACAAATATGTGAATTAATTTAGTCTACCTTTTCTCAAACAAAACAAAAATTACATTATTATCGTTTTTTTTTTATATTTTTATTGTTATTAATTTATATAAATAGAGAAAGATTAAAATGAAAACATAACATGGTCGTTGCCGCCACTGCTTCTGTATACATATATATATATACGTTTCTCTCTTTTTATCCTACAGGATTTGTTTTGAATAAGTTGGTAATGTCAAATCACGCGTGTTGATTAAATGTTGTTGGTTTTTGTGTATTTTTTTTCTTCCAATTCAAATCAAAGATGAACAGTTTTTTTTTTTATTATTATTATTCACATTCTTTCTCTCTCTATCGATGTATGTTTAGTGTTTACACATATGTCATGTTGCCAATTTGGTTGGTTTTATGTTTTTTTTGTTTTTTTTTTTTTTAAAGAATTATGAATGAATGAATGACATTTTATGTTAAAAGCTTGAAGTAATTGATTCACTCTCAACTATTATGGTTAATACAAATTTTAATCTTGTTTATATTTTTTTTTTGAATTAATTATGATTTATTTGTTTACTGAAATGTTGTTATATACAAATTTATTTAAGAATTATTTATTTATTTATTTATTTTTGTTACGCATTGTAAAGAAAATAATCGTAGGAAGAATCGATCAGGGTCCCTACTTAGAGTGCACTCACACTCAGTGTAACAGGTCTCATTCTACAAAAGGCCGGGCATTCACTTTTGTGGTTTTCATTAATTTGTGGAATAAAAAAAAATATAATTTTTCTTTTAAATTTGTTATCAATTAAATCAATTGCTTGTGCAATCCGAACCATTTTATATTGAAACTTGTGGGCGACAAGGCATTCACCACAACCTAAAATACTATTATATACAAAAATACACTTCTTGCTGGCTCTGCAAATTGATCATATATCTATAATCCCTGAATACCGAATTTCATATACGGATCAGTTGAATCGTTTGGATGTTACACAAAAACATTGTAAATTCAAACTTATATATATTATTTTTTAATCATAATTTATTAATTCCTATCACTAATACAATTTCATTCATTTAATTTACATTTTTACAACTTAAGTGCTAATTTACTTGCATACTAACTAAATTCAGTTGGCTTTTTTTTTATTTTTTATCATTAAGAAAGGATATACGTACAACGTCAATGTAAATATTTTTAGAATCTTGATTGGCACATATTGATTAGTTATGATGACTGGAAAAGAATTTGGGATTAAGTTATTGTAAGATAGTTGTATAGGAGTTTTCTAGTTAACTTTAGTTTTCCTAAACTAATTCTTTCTTTTTTCTTTTTTTATGTAGAAAACAATACTAATAACAATTTAAATTTGACAACAAATCTTCTTATCTTTCCCCACGACTTCATTGGACTTATTTCAAGATATAATTTCAGTCGGACTGACAAAAAAGTCCAAATTTTCGAATCTCCATTAGACTTTTTTTCAGTCCGACTGAAATTATGTCTTGAAATAAGTCCAATGGAGTCGTGTGGTTACAGAAATTACCTAAAACAAGCTTTCGATGGGTTTATTCGTTAAATATCGTTATATTATTTTATGTTCGAACCCTCCTAACTTAACGAAACATGTTTAACTTAACTGCAATTTATTATAGATTTTTTTTTAATATGTGAGAATTTTTTAGGGGTAATACAATATAATTGGTATTTTAATGGTTTAGAATTATTACAATTAATTAATTTGATTTCTGAATAAAAGATTTTCGCTCTGTGAAGATAAAACGGCTTATCAAATATTAGTTATTCCAAAAAGTCCCTGTGAAAGGTGAATTTTTTTTTATGGAAACAATATGTTGTCCATTTTGTTTAATGACCTTTTGCTGTTTTCTTGGCAAAGTCTTTCTCCTTTCAATGTGGAATTTATGAGTTTTATGGCTGGAAAACCGAGACAAGTCATTTTCACAGCCTTTTTTTTAAAAAACTGAAATTTTCACTATTAGAGAAATTCTGCAGAGCCCAAAGGAAATGGTAGTCTGGTGATGCAAGATCGGGGTTGATAGAAGTTCCCCAGCTAAGCTCTTTTTGGTGGGTTATCAAAATTGTGTATGGTAGTCTATCGCTATCATTATAAAACACAACACTTTTGGAATTCACCAGTTTTGGTCACTTCTGTTTGATGATTATCAACTCTTCAATTCGATATGTTTAAGATTCTTTTGAACATAATCTCACGTGTTGTGTGCCGCCTTTATTTTGTCATCATTAAAAACGCTATGATTTTTTGGTCCATCTTGTATATTAAGTAAACGCCGTTTTTTATTTTATTTTAATGAATTGTGAAAATATTTGGATTTTTAAATCTCATACGACACACGATCGACGACCAATGGAGGAAACCAAAGTCTCTGATGTCCGCATTTCTATATAGGCCAGGCCACACAACGTTGGTTGAGGAATTTTATAATTAATTTTTTTTGTTTTCTTTTGAACAATATTCGTTAAAAAATTAAAAATTTGATTACCAGCGTTTCCATTATTTAAACCCGTTATTTTAATTGATAAAAAAAAAGAAAACTTGACAACAAACATTTTGAAAAAATATTAACTCGTTATAAAATTCCGACATTTTTTTATTTTTATCAAAAATTTTGTTACAATTTTTCTAATTAAAATTTTTTCCATATTTAGGCCCTCATTTTTTTCATTAAAATTTTTACTTATAATAAATTAATTTATAAATTTATTATAAAACAAACAAAAAAAAAGAAGGAAATTATATAAGGGTTTTTAAAAACCAGTTCGTTTATTTCTTGATGACTGTTCACCTTTCGCAAATTTCAAATCAATCGTGAATAATCTTTCATTACAATCAACCTCCCTCAAATTCGAATTATCATGGTCTAAAAATGGAAAAATATTTTGTAATAGAGAGAGAATGTAGTTAAGATTAAAAGTATTTAAATTGGTTCCGCCTTGTGTTGTTTTAGTTGAACGAGAGAGCTCCAGATCTCAATTGTTGCTGCATACATTAAATGTTCTGAAATTGCAATATGAATTTCAATTAATCTATGACATAGTCTGAAAATTGGGTGGGTGTGGGTGGTTGATAATTTTCTATTTCTTTTTTCCTTTTTTAAAACGAGAAGAGGAAAAAAAATGTTTATTTTGCGTATTATAAATAATAATAATAAATATTCTGTTTATTTTATTCAAAGCACATGTTAGGACTTCAAGTAACATATATTATGTCATTTTTTTTTGGTTTTTAAAGAACCAGAAACAGATTTTCATTGTTCTTTCAAAAGAACAGTGATTTTTATGTTTTTTTTTCACTCCCTCTGTTTTGAATGAAGAAAATTGTGGAATAAGTAAAAATTGACCACTTTTTCAGATTTTGAATGAAAGCCGCTTTTACGAATACGAATTTCAGTGAAATTTAATAATAGTTCTCAACTTTAAGGTTCTTAAATAAATGAAAAATGTTCAATGAAAGCAATAAATAGACAACTCTTCATTAGAACGAAAGGAAATTGAAACACTGTTATAACCATCTGAATAAGGAAAATATTTTTCATCATTAAGATATATTAGGTTAATTTTCCTTTGTAAAGTTATATTTCCTTCCTAACATAAAATTTGAAATCGATTTTCAAGTTAAGCTTCTAAATTTGCGGGAAATAGAAAATGTTGGTAACCAGTGTTAAGTTGACCAAATTTATCAAACTTTAATTTTTTTCCAATAAATTTGCGTAATTTGATTTGACTGGCCTATAGATCGGGTCCAATTTTTATAGTAACCTCTAACAAGTTTTAGAGACAAAATTTTTAAGGATCGAATTTGGGTCTTCATTAGTTACACACTCTAGTAATGAGGTTTCGAAATAACTGCGACCTATTTTATCACCTATCTTTCTATTTAAATTGTTCAAAGCTACGTGAATATTAAATGTGTAGATCCAGATTTTGTAGCGGTATTTACTGAACAACTTATATCTTTAAGGCTGTTATGAAACATAACAGTTACACTGAAAACCACATTTCGCTTTACGGAAAAGCTAAGGAATTGAAACATTTATGGAATGAATCATCTTAAGAACTTGAAAATTTGTTCTAAAAATTCCGTATATCGAAATTGTAATTTTATTTTCCGTTACAATAAAATTCTTGTATATCGAGAGATTGGTGTGTTGTACTAAATTTTGAATAATGAATATACCTTTCTTCTGTGTACTTCTATATATTGCGGTAATAATCTGCACGTTATCAGGAAATTTTTAGTACATTTCTACTATAACCCTGAATGTCATAAATCCTAACGTAAAATGAACATAAACCCAATAATGCGGTTGTCAAACACGTGTTTACCACATAACAAACTCCTCTGGTAACGATTCTCATTTGTAAACCACAAAAACATGCCAAATTTTTAAATAGTTTTGTGTAATATAAATTCGCCGGCATATTAAAATACCAATTATTCGTGATCACACATCAATCAATGGGAAGATTAGGAAGGCCCCCACAGTAGAATTACACAGAATTTGTGTCAAGTTAAAGAGGATAAATAAGATTGGTCACCATGCCTGCCAGGTGATGATGATGTTGATCTCTGATAATGAAGATGTACTTTGTATTGTGTGTATCCTTTTTTTCTTTTGGTTTTTTCCCCCCTTGGTAATGCATAAGAAATGTGCTGCCAAAAAAAAAAGAGGGATCCCTTTTTCTTATTTTTTATAGTTTTGTAAAGAAAATTACAACAATTAAATGGAAAATTTCAATTGGATTTATTTTTCTTGGTCGTCAATTTAAAATTAGGAGAAAAGAATGGTGTTTTTTGTGTTTGATGCACCTTTTTTTTATATCAAAAATATTCATTTTTTTTTTCTTTATTCTCACATCACACTATCAAACAAACCCCAAACCACCATTATTAAAATTTTACCACACTAATATCAAGAAGAAATTTCTTGAAATTCTTCTTTTGGCTTGGCTTCTTTTTTTTTTTTTTTTTTTTTTTTTTTTTTTCCTTTTATTATAAAAGAAATACACAAGTGAATAATTTTTTTTTTTCTGTTAGCTAGCGTGGCTTCAATTCACGATTATTTTTTCTTACCACCACCCAAAAACACGAAAAAAAAAAACAGCAGATATAAGAAAAGACCGGTTCTTTGCTTAGCAGCGCGCGCACAAAATTTTTCTTTGAACTTTTTTTTTTTGTTTTTGTTTTACAGCCATTTTTTTTTTTTTTTTTTAATTTCAATTTATTACTAAATTATTTTTTGTTTTTGTTTCTCAGAAAATAATATTATTTTACTAATTTCTAAAATACTAATTTTAATTTTTATTCATTTTTAAATCATGTTTTAATATCTTCGAAAGACATTTTTTTTTTATTCCTTTCATTTAAGACCTTGAAGGGTCTCGAAATATGAGTTTTTAATTTATTGAAAAAAACCCTCCAAAGAAGGTTTGTTATATTCATTCCAGGTCCTTTAAAAATCCGTGTTTATGGATTTTAGATCCTCAAAAGAGATGGTAATTCCATTTAAGACCTTCAAATATAGGTTTCAGTTCATTGAACGTCTTCAAAAAGAGGTTTTAATATGTTTAGGACTCTCAAAAGGGGTTTTTATTCAGACAAGAACTTTAAGTGCAGCAAGTGTTTCTGTATTTTTTTTTTGGGCTTTAAAGAGATCCTTTAATTCATTTTAAATCTTCAAAAAGAATTTTTTAAGGGATTCGAAAAATGGGGGGAACGCGCGCTTTAGTTTCTTCTACGTACTTAATTGAGATTATTATAAATTCGCGTCACTATTTTGGTAGATCTTTCATAATTATGTAAAAATATTCTAATATTTGTCAATTGGCGAGGTGAATTTGATTTTTTTTTCTTTTTTTTTATGAATTCTTTGATCGTGCTTAAATTAAATTAAATTAAAAAAGACGAAAAAAAGAAATACGAGCAAATAAAAACCACACCTCTTCTCTCTAGTATCAAAAAGTAGACATGTTTTTTTTTTCTTATTTGAACTATTTTTGGGGAACAAACTTGATTCGGGAGAAGTACACTGGAAAATTCTAAAATTTTTTTTTTTTTTGCCTCTTATTTTATGAATGAGAATTTTTTTTTATGAAATTTGAATAAGAAACAATTAATTAGTTTAATTTGTTATGAATCGAATTTTTAATTTTCAATTTTTAATAATAAATTCTTTTTTTTCTCTCTTTTTTTATTTTAGAATCAACATTTGGCTGATCAGATACAACAAAATCATCAAAATAATCAACAAATTCAAATTCAAAAACAGCACAGTATGATTCGGGGTTCGGGGGGTAAAGCAGATGCTAAGCCCAGAGGTCGTATGACAGCTTATGCGTTTTTCGTTCAAACATGCAGGGAAGAGCATAAAAAGAAGCATCCAGAAGAAAGTGTTATATTTGCAGAATTTTCAAGAAAATGTGCGGAAAGGTGGAAGGTGAGTTCATGTTTATCTCCTTTGATAGGTACACTCCCTACCCCAGAGGGTATATTAGTTTTGTCACTACATTTGTAACGCATAGAGATAATTATTGTAAAAGAGTTTTGAGATGTGTAACCAATCAAAAGTTTATATATCGCTTGATGTATACCTCTGTCCGTCCCCGTGTAGAAGATAACTGAAAAACGTGTTATCCGATTTTGATGAAATTTATAATGTAACTGTATTCTTTAACAGGAGTTGGTATTGCATTTTAGCAAAATTGACCAAAAACCAGAGTGTACAGAAAGTTTGTCGTTTTTTAGATTTAATTGGACAATTTCTATGCTAAATTTCAGTAAAAATCGATTCCAAAAATAGTGGAGAAAGAAATAGTCGTAGGAAAAAAGAAGCCTGTTCATTAGTTCTTTTTTTTTTTTTACAGAATAGATTTATGTTATTTTAGGGCCCAGACCTGCGAATTAAAGCAATTTAAAAAAAGGGGGAAACAAAGTTATGCAGGAAAAATCGTGAAATATTAGTTTTGAGTCTCATTTCTATCTTAGGCCGATTTTAAGTTACCATTTCTATATATATTGTGTTTCCAAGATTACTAAAAGAATTTAATAATCTTGAAGAACTAAAATTGTGCAAAGAAAGAAAAAGAAATAAAGTTTATGTGAAAAACTCGAGGAAGGGGGGAGAGGAAAAGAATTGCTTTTTGTTGGTATTTTCTTCTCTCTCGGAAATGGAAAAGTTTAATGAAAATTTAATGATTAATAAGAGGAAAATTTCATTCTGAAAGTTTTTTTTTTTTTCTTTTACCAAAAAACAAGTTTTTCAATTTATAATTTGATTCCAAAAGAAAAAAAAAATATATGAAAATATAAAAGTTCCCAGGAATTTTCGAATCGCGGTTAGCGTGGCGTGTGGCGAGGCGAGGAGGGAAATATTTTCGAAATCTGAAAAAAAAGATTGTGTACAAAACGCTCGTTTTCGGATCCTCGAGTTTTTGGAATCAAATTATTGTCCCCAAATATATGATTAGTTATGATGAGAAGAAGATAATCAGAGAAAAATTTCCCAAAATGCAGATGATGGTCGCCCTCCATTCAGAGCTTATGATACTATTAAATTTGTTACTAAATAAACATCTCTGACACAGTATCTAAAAGCGTTTTCGGGTCTCTGATTATACGAATTTCTTGTCTAAAATTCAATTCGGTCACTCGTTTTTTTTTTTTTTAATTTTAAAACATTTTTATAAATTCTAATTTATAATCTATTATAAATATTTTAATTAAATTAACACGAAGGCGTAAATAAGAGAAAAAAAGAAAAACTGGTAAAAGCAAAAATAAAAAAAAAAAAGACTTTGTATAAGCAACCTCATAAATCAAGTTTTCAATCTTCCTTCACAAAAGCAATTTAGAACCAGAAAATATAAAACCCAACCCTGTATTATTTTTTTTTTCGCCTGCCACCCACCCCGTTGCCCTGCCATCATCATCATCATCGTAGAGTCGACGTCGTCGTCGTCGTCGTCAACATTCGCTTTTCTCTTGGATAATTTTATTCTGGCTACATGGCGAAAATCTAATATTATAAAAGCACTAAAAAAAAAACATAACATATTTCTATCTCTTTCTAGTCTTTAGGAAAAATCAATGGAAAATATTCGCGCGCGCGAGCTCTTAAAATTGTATGTGCAGCAGCAGCAGCAATTTACCTCCATTGTATATATAATCTAATACTCATACTCTTGTATTTCTTCGAAATAATTCTTGGGTATGTTATGTGAAGGGTGGTCGGTTCGTGTTCGTTGTTGTTGGTTGATGGTGATGGGGTACGACACTGATTGTACCCTATTGCGCACCACCTCTACCTGCCTAAATCAGTCACCGCCACCAACATTTTATCTACTCAGGAACACGACTCCATCCCCCATATATATATATATATATATATATGTATTTTTCCTTGTACAGAGAAGAGGATATGGAATTTTTGCTGTATGTGAGGAAGAAGATTTTTAGATAGAAATATGCGAAAAACGATGGAATGAGAATATATGGCCAGGATGAAATTTTCATTATTGCATTTGGGGAATAGTAGTATGTGTACGAGTTTCATTTATTTTTGTTTTTTTTTTCTTGTGCCAAGAGGGTTATATATGAAGTGTACGAACGATGACGATGAGAACGAAAAATGGTGGTGCGATGGTGATGTGGTGTAGTAGAACGAAGAGGTTTCTATGGGAGAAGGGGTTAATAAGTGCTCCCATTCTGTGAAGGGTATTAGTTAGGTCGATAAGATGGACGAAGGGTGAAGAAGAAAAAAAACGAAATTTTGTTAAAGATTCCTTTTTTCGTTTTCCCTTTGCACGCCCGATCGTTCGATCGACCTTTCTAATTTTTTTTTTGCTTTCTTCTGTTTTTAGGGTTGTGTTGTTGCAAAGTTTGTATTTTACGCACATATATTCCCTCCTTTCCTCTTTCAGTTTTATTTTCTCCTGTGTACATGTTTTCTCATCGTTCGTTCGAATATTAAAGTCGCGCTGCTACACTACCATCACTCCGGCAGAGGGGGAAGAGTATTTGTTGTTGTTTTTTTTTGCTATATAGAAAATTTCACATATTTTTGTGACTCATGCCGTCGTCCATCATTACCACCATATCACCATCACTACTGTCATTTCAACAAAAATTTTCCATTACACTTTTTCCTTCCACCATTATCCCCACATCTTCATATATTTTAGCTGTTTTATTGAATCTTTCCTCCTTTAGCTACCACACCACCGCTCCCCAAAATATACGAACACACATAATATTGACATAGTTTTCTTCCTTTTCCTATAGTCGGTTTAACTACGTGTTTTTTTTTTTTTTGGCCTTTTCAAAAATTATTTTGGCCCAAAATGAAAATTTTAGGCCTTGTTTTTTTTTTTTTTTTTTGAACAAATTGTATGCCTTAAAATTCCAAAAATTGAAAATGAATTTTCCAAGTTCTGTAGAATTTTATTATTAAATAATTTCATTTTTGGGGTAGGATGTTAGGCGCGCATAAACGAAAGAAAATATAAAGTGAAGTATAAACATGAGAAAAAAATATTCTAAACCAAAAAAGAAAAAATAGAAGGTTCTCGAAAAAGCAGGCAGGCAGGCACGAGGCAGAAATCTCCTAAAATGAAAATGTATTCTTAATTAACTAACATAATCGAAGAAGAAGAAGAACTGGGAAAACATTTTAATTTTCTCTATGTTGATTTTAGCAACAGAAAAATGATAATAAAATTATGTAATATTTATTTAAAATGTTTATTTAAGCCCAGAAAAATTAAATTAATACAAAGTTTGTAATTTTATAAAATGACGAAAAGAGGAATCTCTATCCTTCATACACAAATCGCACCCACGATCAAAAAGAAATTTATTTAAAAGGACACATGACTAGAAATTATTCAATTTTTGGTTTTGCTTTTTTGTCCATTAAAAATTTTATTTAATTTTGGGTTTTCTCTTTGCTTCTATCTTTTTTTAAATATTTGCATAATTTTAGGCGTACTCTGACGAAAAGCTTATCAATATATTTTGTTTTTAAACACAAAATATATATTTTAAAAGATTTAGTTAGTTTATTTAATTTTATATTTTTTTTTTCTATTTACAAAAAACAGACAATGCTAGATAAAGAAAAGAAAAGGTTCCATGAAATGGCTGAGAAGGATAAACAAAGATATGATATGGAAATGTCAAATTATGTTCCACCAAAAGGTGTTATTATTGGTAGGGGTAAAAAACGAAAGCAAATTAAAGATCCAAATGCACCAAAAAGATCATTGTGAGTATAGAGTTGGTTGAGAAATTTAAAAATTCATTTTTTTTTCCCCATATTTACTGTTTTTTCTTTTCTTTTTTTTCTTGTTTAAAGATCGGCATTCTTTTGGTTTTGCAATGATGAACGTAATAAAGTTAAGGCATTGAATCCAGAATATGGAGTTGGTGATATTGCTAAAGAACTTGGACGAAAATGGTCAGATGTCGAACCTGAAACAAAACATAAATATGAGGCTATGGCAGAAAAAGACAAAGCCAGATATGAAAGGGTATATATTTTTAATTTAATTTTAATATATTAGATTTTTAATTTTCATTTTTTTATTTTTGTTTTATTTAGGAAATGACAGAATACAAACAGAGAGGAAAACTTCCATTATCGGCAACGATACAACAACAAGTAGTACAGCAAGTACAAGTACAACCAATAGTACAGGCACCGTTGTCAGTGCCGACAGAAGTCGATGGAGATGACGATGATGATGGTGAAGACGATGAAAATCATTAGATTTTTTTTTTTTTTTTATTTTTTTCTAGAATTTAAGAACGTAAAAACAAAAAAAAAAAGTATATTAAAAAAAAAAAAATTAAATTTGATGAAAATAAAAAAAAAACATAAATTTTGTAAAATAATATTTGGTAATAATGTACGATAAGTAAAACTATGTTTACTCTACTCTACTACCTAATTACAAAACAGAAAATAATAATAATAATAATAATAATAATAATAATAATAATAATAATAATGATAATGAAGAAGAAGAAAAAAAAAACAATATATATATATGGAAAAAAGAAACTACTATCGTGTCATCACATCGACTTTTCTCCTCCCTCCATGTTTAATTTTCAAAAAAAAAAAAAAAATTTCATTTTTCTTGACGTAATTATTTTTTATTTTTAAAAATAAAAAAAATATCCTTTCATTTTATTTCATTAAATCCATTTATATATATATATATATATATTTTTTTTTTAATTTAGACAAAAAATATAAATTTAATTTTTCTGATTATAATTTTTTTTTTTAATTATTATTATTATTAGTATTAACATTTTTTTTTTTTTTTTTGAAAAAAAAGAAAAACTGAATTTTGAAAGTATCCTTTTGTTGTTTTTAAGATTACAAACAAAAAAATGAAAACTTAAATTTTTTTTAAATAAAAACAAAAAAAAATAAAAAAAATACGAAAACATTTATATAAAACAGAATTAAAGCTTTTTTTTTTTATATAATTATATTTACAATATTACATAAAAAGAAGAAAAAAAAAATAAGAAAACTATAAAAAAATACATTTATTTTTTTATAATTTCATTTTTTTCCCCTCCTTTTTTTTAATTATTATTTTATTATTAATTAGAATTCATAAATAATTAAGTAAAAAAAATTAGACACAGACACACATACATAAGGAAAACAAAATATAGGAAAAACCAACAAAAAATAAAAATAGTGTGAAAAATGAAAAAAATTTAAATTAAAAAACAAAAAAAATTCAGTGTATATATTTAACAAAACAGAAATTAAAAATTTTAAAAATACATTTTAAAAAAAGCGAAAAAAAAAATAGTGGTGTGGTTTTTTGATAAAAAGAGTGGGAGTACACTTTTAGAATATTTTTTTTCAAAAAAAAAAACAACAGAAAAAATGTTAATTTATGACATTTTCCTTTTCTTTTACAAAACTGGTTAGCGATTATTTGCGCACTTTGTCGATGCTGTTTTCTTACCTTTATTTATTATTTTTTTTTTTTAAGAAAATATTTTCATCTTACATAAAATATATGTAAGAAAAGGAAATTATTTTTTTGTTGACGGGAAATTTTTGTCATCAATTTTTTTTTTTTTTACTTTAGGCTCAAATATAATCTGACAGAAATGTACTAATATACATGAATCCTATTCCAAGATTATATTATGCATACGCGTGCATTCGTTAAGTTCGATTTCTGTTTCGTTATGTTTAAGCAATACAAATCAGTTAGTACATTCCGTACGGAAATTTTGACAGTTAAATTGCAAATATATTTCTCATGAAACGTGACTTGATTTGGTTTTTGTTTTTGAAAAATTGTTTTCTAAACGATTTTCAATTTTTTAAAATCACTTTTACATTACAAAAAACAAAATTTTTTAAGTCAAATGGTTATTCTTGCTTATGCACATTGTAATCAGTTCTATGGATTTGACAGGCATAAGTAAGCATTCGTTCAGTTTTTTTTGTCTTTTCCTATGCCATGCAGAGCACATTATATTTGAGCCTTTTCTCTTGAGCTAGTCCAGTATTGGTTCGTTAGTAAATTGCATGAAAGTTTTCGTTAATTTGAAATAAAAAAAAAATTTTTGTTCTAAATGATTTAATTTTTAATTAAATAATATTTTAATTTAGTACTAGTACTAAATTAAATTAATTTTTTTTTTTTTTTTTAGAAAAATAATATTTTTGAAAAAACAAGTTTTTTTTAGATAAAAAAAAAGAAAAAGAAATAAACAAAAAATGATAACGTAATCTCCTTTGAATAAGAAAAATATGTCTTTCAAACTGAATGACTAAATACATGTTTATAGTACTTACTGAAGCATTTTGTTAGCTTTATAGATGCCATGTAGAGGGTAAGTTCGAACATCGATAAAGTGCCCGAATAATCGCTAGCCTAGGGTGACATCACTTAAGATGTTTCACACTTTTGAAATGATCAAAATAGTAGTTCTCGTTTTACAAAAAAAGAAATGCAGAATTTTTCTCATCTTCATGAAAGTTCTGATACATAAAAAATATAAAAGTTCTATGATGTTTTTGTTTCTCAAAAATATGTGGATTTTTTTGCATTTTCTATTTATTCGAACTTTCGGTTCTCGGGGGGGAAAAAATGCAGTATTTTCTTTACTTTTAGCTACGTATAGAAAACGCTTTTCCTGCGTTTGGTGCATACGCACGAAGCTTAAGAAACGGACGAAAACGACAGAAATGTGAAACAATTTACCACCCTAGTTTTCTGACAATTTCCGATTTTTTTTTTTTTTAACTTGCAAACTGTCAGAAAAAGTGTAGAAAAAACTGTTATAAAATGGACAATTACCGAGATTTTTTCTTTTTTTTTTTTTTTTTAATATCATTTTCTTTGATACTATTTTCCGGAAACGAATAAAATTATGATGAAAGAAAAAGGAAGATAAAACACACACAAGTGAATAAGGAATAGGATTATATAACAACAACAAAAAAATAATTAATAATAAAATGAAGAAAAAAAAAAGAAATGTTAAATAAAAAATTTAATTAAATTAAAATAAATGCAAAACAAAAAAAAGAATAAAATAAAAAAATGAAAACAAAAAAAAAATAAAAATTATATTCTCTCAATTGTGTATATATTTAAAATTTATAGTAATAATTACATATTATAAAAAAAAAACTTTTGACAACATTTAATTGATGATGATGAGATGATGATCGAGAGCGTGTTGTTGTGGGTCTCTGTATGTATGTAATTATAAATTAAGTTTTACATTTTACATAGATTAAAAATGAAAAATAATAATAAAAAAAAAATAAATGAAGAAAATAAAAGAAATTCATATTAATTAAAAAAAAGAAACAAAAGAAAAACACACTAATTTAACATAAAATATATAAAAACAAATTCAATGGAGGCGTGTATCGCACAGAAAACAATAACTCGTAAAAGGAAAAATATATATATATATATATATATATATATGTATACAGGGTGTTTCAACAAATATAAAATTAATAAGAAATATTTTTGATTGGGAAATGTTTGGGGGGTCGAATAAAATTTAGAACTAAAGACTTATGTTGATGCAATTACGCTACAATTTACGATTTTTCATCGCACGAAATATCTCACAGACAAGAGATTTCTTTGACAGCTGGGCGAAAATTTTCCTGAAATTACATTTCTGAAGATGACGTCGAGAAGTAAAATTCTAGTTACCGCTCTTGCAATTCATGCGATACGGGAAATTGAAATGGCTGAAAATGAGGAAGGCAGGAAAAGAAAAAGTAGGATACTTATAACATTTGCTGTTTAGGTTCCACAAACACTCATTTTCTCTATAAAATGCAATTAATTTCACAATGTCTTGTCGACTAAACTTGTGTTCCGCCATCTTGAATTCACAAATGTAAAAAAAATTTCCTGAAATTTCAGTACTGCAAGATTTCACGAAATTTCGTGTTGAAACTGAATCGAATTTTCCATACAAATTTAACACACCACGCTGAAATTTTGCTAGGTAGTACATGTTAAAAACATGTGAAAAGTTGCTTTTATGGTTGTTGTCTCCAATGTAGTCTCCACTTATTTCACCAGCATTTTTATTGTTCGGTACATTTTAAACCTAGTAAAAAGTTGACAGATTGAACTTCCTTTGGATTTTTTACGGAATTATTTTGAATGCTGTGTTTTGATTGGTTTTTTGGACTTCAGAATGGAATTTTATGGGGCGTTTGACGTCTTTCACTTCGATTTCTTCACAAATTTTTTTTATTCAGTTTTTGCTACGATTTAAATGTACCTTTTTGGAAATCGTGTAAAAATTAAGTTTTGCTTCAACCCGATACCAGGCTTATCTCTGCAATTATTTCCCGTCGTCAACTGGAGCTCTGATTGATCAATCAAAAATCTCTGCGATGAAAAATCGTTAATGGAGGCGTAGCGTTAGAGTCAGTAGTGAAATTTGGTGGTCATTTAAAGGTGACAATAATAGAGCTTGTCACTTTCACATAATGTTTGAGAGGATGCAATATATCCTAACAAATAACCTTACTTGCTTTTTTAAAAAAATCACCATAATCTGTCGTCTTGCAGTTTTTCATAAACCATTCAACAAATTCTTTAAATCAAATAATACTACATGGGCTGATAACTAAAAGTCTCCACCATTTTTAAAAAGTACAATTTTTTCTCTGACAAAATTTGAGACATCGTCCAAGCTAAAAAAAATGGCTTGATAAATGTTACTGGGAATCTTCTATATCGAAAGAAAGAAATGGTTGTGAAGTGGATTGGTGAATTTAAACGTGGTCGTACAAGAACAAGTGAAAGTGAACGGGCAGAGAGGCCCCCAGAAGCAACAACTCAGGAAATTGTTTAATTGTTATTAATCTAGTTAAAACACCCTGTATATCGTAAGTTTAATGTAAATTCAATGAATTTACGATATTATCTTTTTATTTTAGGAACCGTTTCCTCTGTGATATATGGCTTCTTTTGTGACGACAAAATGAAATGTGAAAATAATAATTATAAAATTATTAAAAAAGTATATACAAAAATGAATTTCCATAATAAAAAAGAATTATTCAAACTCCAAAAAAAAAGGAATTAATATTTGTTTAGTCTCTTTTTTTTTTTTTATCATTTTCATAAATTTTTTTAATTAAAAACAAAAACTATAATTTTTATAATAATTTAAAATACAAAAAAAAAGAATAAAATAAGTTGTTTTTAATTTGATTAAAAATAATTTAAATTAATTTATTTTTTTTTCTATTAAAACGCAATTTTACTAGTTTTGAAATTAATAATTTTTTTTTTTTTTTGTAATCAAAAATGACTTGAAAATATGTTAAAAGTTGCAATGGATTTTTTTTTTCATTACTTTCAGTGAGTTCAATGATTAAATCGGAAAATTTTCTACTTAGTTCGAAAGATGAGATGGAATTTATTTTACAGTATTTTTATTGAAAAGGAATAAGGTAGTGCGAATTCGGCGTAATTTAAAAAGGTTTTAATCGGATTGCACGAAGAAGAGCGAAATAATTGACCGAAAGGGTTACAGCTAAATCCCCAAATTTCAAAACTTGTGTTTTCTAAAATTTTAATCAATAATAAAACTAGCTTTCTGATCCGTAAAAAATTGGTTAAAAACGATATAAAATACTGAGGAGGGGGTGGGTTATTCGTCTTAAGACGAAGTTTGAGTATACAAATCATTGAAAATTAACAAAATCAATTGGGGGCGTAAAAATAACTCCCTAGCGAAGACATGAATTCAATTCAATTTCGGCAGTTGGTAAAATAGCTGGCGAAAAACTTATTTCAGTAAAGGCGAAAAACCTCGAAAGGAGGGTAGAGGCCAAAATAACCTAGAAATGACTGCAATTCCGTAACGGTTTTTGATAAATACTATATGCGTATTTGTGATAATTTATTTCGCGCCTGCGAATATGTTTTTATCAAACACAATGCTCAATGCGCATAGTAGTTGCTTTAATGGAAATAAGTTTTTATACTAAATAACGATTTAACGTTATCTTATTATTATTTTGGTAATCAATTAAATACAAGCAATTTGTAACTATATTTGTTTTTTTTTTTTTTTATATATAAATGTCAAGAATGAAGTTTTATATTATTTATTTTATGTGTGATAAAATAAAAATTTTGGAGCTAGAAAATATTAAAGAAAGACTTTTGCACATAAATACAACAAAAATAAAAATAAAAAACCGAATAAAACAAAAAAATTAAATAAAATAAGAAAAAAACATCCTAGCCATAAAAAATACTTGAAAAGAAAATTTATTTTAAAAAGAAATATAAAATAATTTTCTGTTTTTATTTTTTTTAATTATCTTAAAACTTGAAAGAGAGGAGAGGAAGTGTAAATTTAAATAATTTTCATGAAAAATATTAAAAAAAAAAAAAAACTAATGAAATCAAATATGAGAATGTATGTGTTTTTGAAAAGTGGAAGAGAACACACGATTTAAAAAAAAAAAACAAAAAAAAAATATAGAAAAAAACATTACAAAAAAAATAAAAAAAACAACTTTTTTTTAAATATCATTTTGTTGAAGAAATTATCTTTCAGTTGGTGGTGGAATCGTGTCAACCGAATTATAAGAGCATATTTGTAGTCCGGAGAAATTGTAGCCAACGATATGTAGGCTCGAGATAAAGAGGATAATGTGGGAAACAGAATCACGGATTCACTGTTTTCGATTTTCAAATTGTATAAAAATAGTCCGTCGTGAATCCGTCGCGTTCTGTGTAGTCTAATTGAAAATGTATATATTTAACATTTTATTGCGTCATGAATCCGTCGTGGATCCGTCATTCTGCTTGGATCTTAATTCCGTAAAGTTATGAGGTCAAAAACGATCAAATTCAAATTAGGCACAGTATAAGTAAACAGTAAAATGAATTTTAAGAAGATATGAAAACTGACGAGTGTGGCCTTGCGTTTATTTTTAGAATTATACGACATTTTGTTGTTGCTCTGGAATGGAATTTTGTATTTCGATCCAACTGAATTTTCGATTCGATTTAATATTCGATCTGGAATGGAATTTTGTATTTCGATTTGACCCAATTGGATCGTATATACGACTTCGACCAACCAATTTGGTATCGGCTAAAATTGGATCGAAAATATTTTATACTGTGATCGTATAAAATTCATTCGATCAGTGTTGAGTTGTCGAAAACATGTTTTTTTTTTATGTTTATTGTCATATTTTTAATTTCTTTAATGAAAAAAACCCAAGTACAAGAAATTTGACAATTATTTCCTTAAATTTTTACTAAATTATTGTAGTTTTCACAAAAAAAAAAAAAAAATAAAATATTTTTTAAAAAATTTTTTTTTTCACTTGAGTTCATGCAAAAAAATCCCAAGCTTGCAAAAGTTAACTTGAAAGTATTGAATTTAAAAAAATTATCAAGATTTTCATGAAATTACAACCAAATAAGATGGCCCTAAAAGCGAAGTGAAAATTATAAGTATAACAAAATAAAAAAAACGACGCCAAATTTAGGACCGAAGACACTTAAAGATATTTTGTTTCACTGAGACCAACAATTTTAATATTAATTATTAAATATTAATTTAAAAATAATTCAAAACTAAAAACAAATCTAAAACACAAACATTTTAAATTATTGTTTTCAAAAAAAAACTACCAGCTGTCAAAATTTCATTACATTTCATCGGGCAATTTGAAAATTTATACCATTTGCGTGGAATTCTCAAAGGCCACACTAAAAATACAAAAAAATACAAAAATACAAAATTCCATTCCAGGAATGGAATTTTTTATTTCGATCCAACTGAATTTTCGATTCGATTTAATATTCGATCTGAATTCTTTTTGGCATCCTATAAAATTATCGTATCGTAAATTAGTGTTGCCTTTGAGAATTCCACGCAAATGGTATAAATTTTCAAATTGCCCGATGAAATGTAATGAAATTTTGACAGCTGGTAGTTTTTTTTTGAAAACAATAATTTAAAATGTTTGTGTTTTAGATTTGTTTTTAGTTTTGAATTATTTTTAAATTAATATTTAATAATTAATATTAAAATTGTTGGTCTCAGTGAAACAAAATATCTTTAAGTGTCTTCGGTCCTAAATTTGGCGTCGTTTTTTTTATTTTGTTATACTTATAATTTTCACTTCGCTTTTAGGGCCATCTTATTTGGTTGTAATTTCATGAAAATCTTGATAATTTTTTTAAATTCAATACTTTCAAGTTAACTTTTGCAAGCTTGGGATTTTTTTGCATGAACTCAATTTGCATGAACTCAAATTAAAAAATCGTAGGCCTCCTATTTAGTGTCTAACATGATTCTCAAATATTTCGTTCAATCGATTATATCCTTTTACTATTGGTTGGATTAGATTAGATTAAATTATAGGGTGTTCTTGTCGTGGGACCCTTGAAATCTATCTTTAGTGCAGTAGGTTGGTTAAATTCCCTTTCTAGAGCACCTCCTCGCCTATTTCTCTTAAGAATTATAGTATCCACAGTGAAATAAGAGATTGTATCTCATTTGAGGGAGAAGCAGTATTCCTCCTTCTACTATTGGTTAGTAGCATAAATAATATATATATAAGAGGCATACCATTAGATTTTTAAAAAATCGGTCAAGGCTAGAAAAGGAGTCAACAAATGCGTTCCAATCAAAAGTTCCTTGTCTATGCAATTCAGGGAGGAAGAATAAAATTAACGGTTATTTCCAAGAACTATGTTGACAGTTCATGAACAAAAATCGTTTATGTTTGTATATGTTGGTAGTCCGATATTATAGTCAAAATTAGAAATCAATTAATGAATAAAAACTGTTTATTGATCTATGCACGTCCCATATTTACATTTCTGGTTTGTATCTCTTTAGCAATTTTACAATTTGAGACCAATTAGTCAATTTTGTGGTTAGTGGTAAGATCCAATTTAAATCGAGTATTTTTATTTCAGTTTCACCAATTAAAACTCGAACTAACATTTTCTTGCTAACAATAATACGTACAGAAAACATACAGCCGGTTTCGTTATGATCATGAACGATAAAAAATATGATTTTCTGTTTATTTTGAAAAATAAACCAATCAATTAAATTTAATTTTTCTTTAAAATTCTCACAAAATTCTTCATAATTTTCGATCCTATCCATTTTTAAGACATCCGCCTCTAATTGTCGTTGTTTTGCAGTTTTTTTTTGTTTTATTAAATTTGTAAAAACTGATGGGATAGCATTCAATTTTAGTTTTGGATATTTTGAACCTAATGTTGTTGATCTAATAATATCATCTTCCCGAAAATGTTTCAGGCATACGTTCGAGTGTTTAGTTGGTGTCCAATCTGTGCGAGGAATTGCTTGCAACCATTTCTCCATAAGATCTGGGTTTCTTGGAAAACCAAATGTTGAAACACGAATTTTCGGAAACGAGTCGTAATTTGATTTGCAACCAGGCACACTACAGTGACGAGGCATTTTATAGTGTGTAAAAAAATTGATTTGAAAATTTCAATCTGCCTGATAAAAACTTATTTGAATATAAACTAAAGACAATAATAAAACCTTTAATTACCGTATTTCTTTCCTATTAATTAATTAATTAATATTTTGAATTAAATGTTAACTCGGAAAGGAAATTTTAAACAATTCTTCGTTTTTTTTATTAAAACTGGAAATATAGACTTAATTTAAAAAATTATCTTTTTTTAACAATGAGATATTACACCTGTATACAAATTATATCCAAAAATGCGGTAAAATATCTATTTTCATACAAATTTGAAAGAAAATTATCAGCGGTGTGAAATGTCGGACTACCAGAAAACTTTGGTTGTGTTTGTAATATGTATCCTTCGACTGTCAAAAAGTACTATTGTACTTTCTCAATGCCTTCTAGATATTTTCATCAGGCCAGCATGTAGACGACAATGACGTCTTAACTTTAAGAGTATGGAAAAGAGAAATAATTATTAAGCACGAAGATTAAAAGAGAGAAGCAATCTTCTAATGCAAATTACATTAGTAAAGGGCTTCTTTATTTCAACCTTCGTGCTTCATAATTATTTTTCTTTCTCACACACTTGAAGTTAGGACGTCATTGTCATCTATGTAATCATGCTGGCCTGATGAAAATATCTAGAAGGCATTGGCTGGCCTGATGAAAATATCTAGAAGGCATTGACTTTCTCCACTTTCTTGGGAATACTGAAATACTGAAGTAATTCAAAATAACAAAATAAAAAATATCATTTTATTTATTAAATTTATTTATTAATTTTGTACAAATTACATTAAAAAACTTACATTTAGTGGAAGAAGAGAACTCTTCCAGTTTCAGAAACTTTTAAATCATTTCCTCTTTCTTTTTTATATTAATTGTTAAATATTTGTCAAACTGAGTTGTTGCAAAAATTTACTTGAAAGCATTTCACTTTATCATTTAAAACAATATGTTTAGCCAAAAATATTATATATTAACATTCCATTCTAAATTTAAAATATTAAACTTCTTATGGAAAACTAAACTAATTTGTATTGTTCAAAATTTAAAAAGTGTATCCAAATTCATAAGGGTTTGCTAGACGTTGTGTTTTTAAATTACAATATATATATGTGCCAATTTACACGCAATAGTCAAAATCATCAAGCACACTTTCATTTTTTTTTAATGGAAGGATCATGATTGAAGCACGATGATAAATGTTTTTTTTTATCTTGTTTTAATTTCAAATGAATAATAAATGATAAAATTAGTTTTAAATTACTTGCTCCTAAATGTCCTAGCTAGACATAAACTCCATAAAAACAATAACAGAAACTGTTGTCCTCAACTGTTGTAAGCACAACAAATGTAAATTGGGTAATTAATAGCGTGTTTCATTTTACAGTAGTACGAAAATATCGGTTTAAAGTTTGTAGAGCGTCAATTTGTGTGTCAAAAAATTTGTTGAAATTAATTTCATTGTGTATTTTAGTGTATTTTTGTTCAAAATAAAAACCGAAAATAATGAATTCTAAAGCTCGTCGAACAAATACAAGAAGTTTTGTTCCCGGTGGAATTTTGAATGTGTGTAAAAAAAAAAAAAAGTTTTGGATGCATTTTGTGATATTTAAGGAAATGGCTTCTTATTTTTTTATTGCTATATTTTAAATTACTAATTTTTTATTCGTTCGAATTCACTTTCAAATAATATTGTAGTTAAACAATTAATTTTCTTAAATCAAGTTTGTTCTTTTCCGAGGCAGCAAAATGATATTTTAATGACTTTTCATTAAACCGGGTCCCCAAACAAAATGGCGATTGAAAAGGCCGATCAATAATTTGAAACCATTTTCTTAATTTTACAAAAATTTTTATTTAAAATATATATATTAACATAATAAGAAAATATATAATTTGGATTATTTAATAATTTTAATCTTTTTCAATAATTTAATTTTTTTTGTTTTTTTGTAGCAATTTGGATGCCTTGGAATATTTTTAGTTAAAAAAAAAAAAGAACAGAAAAGAACAATTAATATTTTTTTCTTTATATAATATAGTTATGTTCATTACTTGCGGAATCTCAAACGAAATATACAAGAAAAACCACTCAAGAAGGAAAATATATAATTTTAGGCACTTATTTACCTTTTTTTGTTCGGCACAGAAAAAAAAAAATAAATTTCTAATTTCTTTTATTAAAATTTTATAAATTACTTTTATTCCAAAAAGAAAATAATATAAATAATTTATAAAAATTTGAAAATCGAAAAAGAGGATATTTTTGATTTCATAATTTCTTAAACTTTTTTTTTTTTTTGGAGAGAATGCCATAAACTGGGTAAATAAATTCATAATAATTATATAATTATGAATTTTAATGGATATTCGTTTGGGTATAGCGAAAAGGCATGTCCATATCTATTATGTTTATTATTATTTTTTTTTTTAAATCAAATCTATCCGATGGCGGCTAATTTCGGATGGGCAAAAAAATCAATTCTCATTCAAGTGTGTTTCTTTCTGGAGATCAAAATACCTGAGTTAAATAGAAAATATTTCAGTGAGATCGGTGTGTAGTTAAACATATTTATAAAAAAAAGATAGTTTTTAAATTTCAAAATAAAGAAAAATATAATCAATATTTTGACCTTTAAACAACGGAGAACTACAATTTATATACGATAAAAAACAAGCTGCAGTAGTCCGCTGTATAAAAGTTAAAATAACAGAAAAAAAAAGAATTTCTTATTAATTGTAAAAATCTATTTCTATAAAGTTTTTTATTATTTTGAACAATGAATTAATATCTCTTTTTTATCTTTTTAGCCTTTTAAGAAAGATGTCCCTAATGGTCAAGGGGCAAATGAAACAGGAAAACCAAAATTAAGTGAAATTAATTCAAATCAACAAGCTACAAATCAAAATGTTTCTGCTCCAGCTGTTACAAATACATCAGTTCCAAATTCACCAATTATACCAATAAAATCTGTTCCCCAATTGCCATCACCATTAAAACCACCTCCACCACCTCCACCAATGCAACCAATTGTAGAACCTACTCCTATTCCTGTAGTTTCGAAAATAACAACAACACCAACGACAACTCCTATGGAAGATTTTAAACCGCCACCAATGATGATAGACGATCAAACAGATATTAGTGAATTGAGTGAATTGGAAGCAAAAAAAAAGAAATCATATTTTTTTAAGCATATGCTTGGTGCTAAAAAGAAACAATCAAGTAAAAAAAAATTATAATTATTTTTAAAGAATTTTTGTTAAAAAAAAAAAATCAATTACATTCTTTTTAGTTCGTGTTAAGGAAAGGAGAATTCGTCAAAATCAACGATTACGTAAAGTTCTAGTACCAAAAAATGCATTGATGGCTTTAAATGAAGTTAAAGGTATTAAAATGAGTGAATTCAGTTTAAATGTACGTTCTGGTGGCGGTTTTAAAGCAGAAGTTTCCGTTAACAATATCCAATATGAAGGTGATGGTTATTCGAAAAATGTAGCGAAAAATAGTGCTTGTGAGAAAGCCTTACGGGATTTGATAATATCGAAAATGTTACAAAAACCCAAAAAAGAAATTTCTGAACAAAATGAAGAAATTCAAGCTGATACTAAATCGATTGCATCAAATGATGATGTTCAAATGAAAGATGTTGAACAGGATACTATCGAAGAAGAAGATGATGTTCCAATGGTTAATTTAGCATCATTTGCATTATATAAATTGTTTTCGGAATGGGAAAATGAAGGTTTTGAAATACCAGAATTTCGTCCGCAACATCCTTCAATTGATCCGAAATCTCCAACGGTAAAAATATAATATAAAATTCAAATAATCTTAAAATTATAAAATATCGTCTTTTTCAGCCTGAAAAACCGAAAAAGCCGCCAGCAATTCGTAATGATTTACCACAACATTGGGAACAAATTCATCCAGCTACACTTTTGTGCATGGTTTGAATAATATTGAATATGATTGAAATATTATTATAATAATGTTGAAAATTTTAGATGCGACCAGGAATTATGTACGTAGAACTTGGTCTAGATGGTGTCCCGCCGAATGCCATTCAACGTATGGGAGTTGCGGTTGATGATGAAAATTTTATTGGGATTGGTCGTTCCAAGAAAATAGCCCGACGAAATACTGCTGTAAATGCATGCAATAAACTTTTTGGTACGAATTTTAAAATTGAAGAATAATTTTAATTAATTCAAATACAATTTCAAAACTACAGTAAAATATCGTCTAAAAGTTTTATAATGCTCGAATCAGAATGAACTTTATTTTGAACTTTTGAAGTAAGTTTTTATGACAAAGGTTTAAAGGTGATTTAAAAATCGAAAATGCATGAATATGAAATATCAAACTCGAACTAATTTCAAATCTATTTCAATCTCACGGACTCAAATCATCCGTATATGGTTATCCACTGGGAGGTACAATGACCATTATATTCATTGACACCGATCTCGGTCGTTTGTTCCACTATCCCGGTTTCGACATTGCATTATCTGACATCAGTCCCAAAAAATTCTATATAAAACTTTAGTTGAGTTTGTTGAATACGTAAGACGAGCTAGCCAACTAGATATGCTAAAATCAGTCATCCCAAAATAGTGCAGAACTCGATTTTCGTTTCGTTTACCAAGAACATTTTGTATAAACAATTTCAATTGACATGAGTATGACCGTAATTACCATAGTGTAGTTCAGTTTTGGTAGATCAAAGAAATAAACAACATATGAATTACCGGAAGGACCTCAAAAATGCTTCACCGTCAAATGATTTTCTTCAACTTTTCGATTTGTTAACAAACATCATTCGCAATATATTTTACACAGATTGGAAATTTGAAGCAAGTCGAAGTTCAAAATGAAATGAATTCGATTTCCAGCATTATTCAACTGTTCCCAATATATAAGTTAAAAAGTAAGAGTTTCACAATATTTGTAGAAACATAGAAGTATTTTTATTCATGTTGTATTTTAATTAAATTAATAAAAACAATTTTAAATCTTAATCGTGATTATTAATTTACTCGGATCTTTGCGTATGCTGAAATGTAAGCTTCCTGAAAATATTGAGCTTAATAAATTGAACGAGTTCAATTATTATTACGTGCCATAGGCAATTACTTATGGCGTTTTTGTTTTTCAAAAGAAAAAAGATGTACTTTATACCGGTCTTTAATGCAAAATGGGATTTTCCGTTCTTTTCTAATTTTCTGTATTTTTTTATTCAACGATGCAAGAAATTCTAACCCTAAGAGAAGTTTAACGGGAGACAATTTAAAATTTTTGAATTTAGAACGACCTACAAAATTTTAAAACTTTATACTCCAATGCAGTTTGAGAAAGACTGTCGTAATGTCACTTTGACGTTTTAAATTAGGGAAGGGTTTTTTGAATCAAAAAAGTAAGAAGAAGATATTTGTTATGACATTTCACACGTGTTGTTTCCATAAGCTTGTTTCGAGGAAATTTTAGAAATGGATGCTCACGATATTTTTCGAAAACTAACGAGAGGAGTTAATTTTTCAAGATCAAAATCAAATGAAATTAAAGTAAAGTTTATAAAATTGTTCGTTTAAAAAAAGAAAAAGTTTCAATAAATTTATTACAGAGTAACTTTTCAAACATCAAAACTGATAATGATTTCATAGAAAATAATAATATAGATCCAGAAATAAAGAGTGAAGATGAAATTAGCATAGATGAAAATTCTTTAAAAATTCTTAACGATTCTGAAGAACAGGATGAAGGTGTAGGAATTGAGAAAAAGAAAAAATCTACTTCGAAAAATAAAGAGAAACTACTGGAACAAGAAGAGGTACCAAAGAAAATTGAGTTTTCCTTTAATATACATACTGAAATTTCATTCATTTTTAGATAAATCATTTTCGAAATATAAATCGAATTTCAATAATTGGCAAGGAGGTTCCGCCACCAATTCGTAGTTTCGATGATTTACAAATAAAATATAAAATTCAAAAACAACTTGCCAACAATTTAGCAGCATGTGATTTTCCTTTGCCAACACCAATTCAAATGCAATCAATTCCAATTATGTTAGAAGTAAGAACATTTCGGACATTAAATGAATTCAATTTAAACTGTTTTTATTTTTAGGGTCGTTCATTGATGGCTTGTGCTCCAACTGGTTCTGGTAAAACTGTAGCATTTCTAACACCAATAATACGTGATCTAAAGGAGCCAAGAAAAAAAGGATTTCGTGCTTTAATATTGTGTCCAACACGTGAATTGGCTAAGCAAACACAACGTGAATGTATTCGTTTAACAGAAAATATTGGTCTTCGAACTCATATAATTAGTAAAGTGAATCAAGCTGAAGAAAAATATGGTTCGAAGAGTAACAAAAAATATGATATTCTTGTTTCGACACCAAATCGAATCCGGTATTTATTGAATCAGGATCCGCCAGTTTTGAATTTAAAAAAGTATATGAATTTCTTTATAAACAAGAATTTTTTTTTTGTAAATATCTTCATTTTTTTTTTTACTTTTAGTATTGAATGGTTTATTATCGATGAAGCTGATAAATTAATGGAAGAGGAAGGGGCGAACAGTTTTAAAGAACAATTCGAAGAGATTTTAAATGCCTGCACGAATCCATCAAAGAAACTAGCTTTGTTTAGTGCGACATATACAGTTCCAGTAGCAAAATGGGCATTAAAAAATTTGAAACGTTTAATTCGTGTAACTGTCGGTGAACGAAATTCTGCTACAGATTTAGTTAATCAGGAATTATTATTTGTCGGTTCGGAATCTGGAAAACTATTAGCACTGCGTGATTTAATACGAAATGGTTTACAGCCACCAGTTTTAGTTTTTGTCCAAAGCAAAGTAAATCTAATTTGTTAATTCTTTTTAAACATAAATTCGACTATTAATTTTCATCTTTTTTTTTTACTACAAATAGGATCGTGCTAAACAATTATTTAATGAATTAATTTATGATGGCATCAATGTGGATGTAATTCATGCTGAACGAACCCAACAGCAACGTGATAATGTTGTTAGAGCATTTCGTGAAGGAAAAATTTGGATATTAATTTGTACAGAATTAATGGGGCGTGGTATTGATTTTAAAGGTGTCAATTTAGTTATTAATTATGATTTTCCACCAACAACAATTTCATATATTCATCGAATCGGTCGTACTGGACGTGCTGGACGACCTGGTAAAGCGATTACATATTTTACACAAAACGATACAACAAATTTAAGAAGGTATTATTTTGAAAAGAAAATAAAAATTAATTTTTTTATGTATTTTTTTGTTATTTTTTTAGTGTTGCACAAATAATTAAAAATTCCGGTGGTAAAGTACCAGATTTTATGTTGAGTTTAAAGAAACCAAAAAAATCCGACAAGAAAATGTTAGCTAAACAAGCGCCAGAACGTGAGGATATCTCAACGGTTCCAAAATTCATTGTCGAAAGGAAACAGAAAATGAAAAAACTGAAAGAATTAAATGCAAAAAGGCAAGAAAATATTAAAAAACTTGGAAAAAATGAGAAAAATGTAAAAAAATCAAAAGAAAAGAATGCAGTAAAAATGAAAAATAATAAAAATAAAATTAAGAAAAATAAAAATTTATAGATGAACTATAATTTTGGGTTTGTTTTATATAATTATTAATTATTTAAAATATTATAGAACTTTTGTTTAAAAAGAGAAAAGAAAAACTTTTGTTTTTGAAGATAAGTTAACGATAGAATCAAAGAATACAAAATTACGCATTGCTCAATGACAATCTAAATCAGTAAGTGGAATCGTATAATTCGATTAAGTCTAAATTGTATCGATACGATTTGATTCGATTCGAGTTACACGATTTCACTCGATAGCTTCACAATCGGAGTCGCCGCGAGATGTAGCACTTTTCAATGCCTCGAACAGAAGAAAATGTAAATAGTTGGTGGTGGTGAAAATGAATAAAGCAAGCTCATTTTTGGATATTTTTACTTGTGATGATTACAAATGCTGATGATCGAAACAACTCAATTTGTAGTACTGCAACAAGTAATGTAGCTAGTTCCATTAATGATTTCAAGGAATCTGTGAATTTCTATCCTCTTTAAGTGGGAAGGGTTTTCAGTAAGTAATTAAAATCAATTTATACAATACATAAAATATATTTTATTATTAATATTTGAATAGAAAAACAGTAAAATTAAATAAAAAAAAAAAAATCAATAATTAAATATCACAAACAAGCACATTCTTTTAGATATGTATGTGAAACTTTTCTTTTTTCAGGCACAATAAGAGAAGACATCGATGTGTAACAATTTTTTTTTCTTAATATAAATAATTTAGATAATTTTTGATTAAAACAAAAAATATAAATAAAGGACTTTTAGTTTTTATAAAGCCAAAAGAAAAACATTTGTAATTAATCGAAAACTATCTAAATTTCTAATAAATTCTTTATTATATGTGATTTTATGACTCACAAAGCCAATCACAAGGCAATTTTGGCATTTTACTAGCCGGCCATGGTAAATAACCGGCGGTTTTAAATATCCAATAATCATATGAAACTTTTAATATTAATGCCAATAATAGTATAACTTCGGCGGTAATTAAATAGTAAATATAATCTGTCCAATCGTGTGGTGATTGACATAATTTTATTTCAGATAAATCAACAATTTTTTGTGGCATATTACGGCATAAAATTTCATGATAATCTGGTATATTATTTTTTTGTGCTAGAAGCCAAATCTTTAAAAGAAAAAAAAGCGTTATTTTCTTGGATAATATTCATAAATTCCATTCATTTTAATTTACTTTTAAAACTTTAGCTGAATTACAATCGCATGTTAATTTATTTCCTCCCAAATATAATATTCGTCCGCTTGGATTTGTTTCAAGAATTGGTGATAAAAGATATTCTGGAATCTGTAAGGAAGAATTTTATTTACATATAAACAAGAATTTTGATAAAACAAAATCGAACCTTATCAATATTATTTCTTTTTAATGAAAATCGCTCGAAATCATTTATAAATCCAGTTCCTTCTAATTCAAACATTGATGATATTTGATTATTGTCAGCCGAAAATCGTAAAATATTAAAATAACTTGGATTTAAATGGAAATGATTTGCAATGCTTGTAATCTGTGAAAGAAAAATGAGTTAGAAAAAAAATTAATTTATATCATAAATATTTGGGTATTTGAATTATTTTTGATAAAAAAGACAAACGTTTCTTTAAAAGAAAAGATACAGTTGTACTGTATTAAAAATACACCTATCCACCGGTTTACAATGAAGATAGGTACTTCAGAAAATCGTGTAAACCGAAATCATGCAATTCGAATGCTGTTTAAATCAAGGGTTAGCTGTATTGTCCATCGTAAGCTACAACATTTTTCCCATCTTTCGGACAACAAATGGATTAAGCAATAACAACATTCATCTTGTTTTGATGAAATGTCTTCATCAAATCATTTGTTCGATAAGTTTTTCGATTCTATTCGTTTCAATCGCATTACATGATTCCATTACTGACAGCTGGTGAGCTAAGACATCCCATCCAAGCGCTTCCAATGTTTCATTTACATGAATTTTTCCGGCTGACCTAAGGCATTGTTTGTTTTTCAGATCAAAATCATTATCTTTGAATTATCTAAACCAATCTCTATAAGTGGTTTCAGATAGAGTATGTTTACAGTAAGCTTCCACAAAAGCACAAACGTTAACGACATTAAAAAAATAATTCAAATACCCAATAAAATATCGAAATTTTACATTATTATTTGAAACATTTAAATTGATTGTGTTGCTTGGAAGTTTTTCAGGTAATTCAGTTAAACCTAAACCGGAACAATCAACTTGTGCTGTAAAAACTAAAACATTTTCACCATCCTTAACCTAATAAAGAAAAAGAGTAATTAAATAAAATCTAAATTTAAAAACTATTTATATTACTTGATAAACCATTTGTTCAGCACGACAAGTACAATTTCCATGACCAGGAATTGTTGGACATTCGGAATTTAATTGTTTCATTCGAACAAGTTGCTTGAGCGGTACACTATCCGTTGAGTTAAACCAATTGAATGTTTGATTCATTGCACAAAATGTTTTATTGGAATTAATAAATTTTAAGGCATTTCTTTCTAGATATTCTAAAACTGATGCACACAACATTCCCATGTTACCGCTTTGGAAAAGAAATAAAAAAACGTTATAAGAATCTATCGAATTTGCAGATTATATATATTTGGATAAAATGAAGAGGAATAAACAGTTCTAGAAATTTTAAATATTGCCTAAAATAGTTGGCGTGATTTATTGAACTGTATTAAACGACGTTCCTATTATAGAAGGTTGAATGCATCTATCATGGAGGATGGATAATTAGACCTAGTCTCAGTCTTTTGTGAAAGTGAAAAGTTAAAAGAAAATCAGTGATGACAGTAACGAACAATTATGATCCAAAGGCAAGCTGTTGTACACCTTTTTTATATTGGATTGAGTACAAGAGTTGCCTAAATTGTATTTGGTATGCACTAAGTTTTTTTAGCGGCTCAATTATCACTTGAAGTGCAATTTAAACGTTTTTTGAACTCCGTAAAATGGAGGTTGAAACAGTAAATATATGCCATATTATGTTATGAGACTATAAAAACAGTAATATTGCTACAACAACGGCGACAAAAATTTGTGGTATGTTAAAAAGTAGATGATTCACAATATTTTGTTCCGAAAATATTTCTTTATAGAAGATAAACCAAAGCCAGGCCGCTCCTCGGACGTTTTAAAAACCTTGATAAGACTAAAATCCATAACAGATAAATTAAAAACGTCCCAATCAATAATCAATTTATTGTAGCACACTTTATTAAAGGATAAACCTATTCTAATTTAAAAATACTGACTTCTTTTACTAGTTTTTGAAAAAAACTCACCTAATATCAACTGTTAGATTATTTTGAACAGTTAAATTCGGTATCCGTGATAAGTTGTTATGTGATACATCCAATATTTGTAAATGTGTTAAATTTGTAAAGGCACGCGGATAAATTTCCGATAAATTATTATTAGATATGTTTAAACATTCGGGCATTGAAAATTTCGTAAATTCATTTGTAATTCTTTTTATACTACCATCTGTAACGGACAATGAACGTAAAAGTTTCCAGAAATTATGCGAAATATCGAATTCATTAAAAGTTCCATTTATAATATGAACATTTAACCAAAGCGTTGAATTATTATCTTTTGTTGGATTCGATGCACACGATATGATTTTCGTGATATCTGTGATATTACAACAAACTAATGATTTGATTATTGTTGGATGCGATACACATTGACATGATGATGAGGTTGTATCATGATTTTCATTTTCTAAATCTGTAAAAATCGTGACATTTTTACATATATCTGGATCAACATAAAAGCATGGATTCGTTGGTGTTATTATGGATGTTGATAATTTTTCAGTATTTGTTTCAATTGTTGTCGAAACTAATGGTGGCTGTTCTAATAGTTCAGATTCTTTTTGTGTGTCTTGTTGTACAGACAATTCTTGATTTGGATTTGATTGAACTATTTCCGTTTGGGATTGCTGTATTTCTTCACAAGAATTTCCATTAATTATAATTAACATATAATAAATTATAACTAGATATTTCCATTTGAGTTTTTGTATTCCATATCCAAATTTTAATAACTGAAAAAAAAAGAAATGTATTAATGCCAAAGAAAAACAGAAATTTAAATTTATTGAAGCTAAAAATAAAATAAAAAACATATAGTAACAGAAAATCGGCCTATATCAAAGTTTTTTGATGCCCAATGGCAGAAATGGAACAGAAAAACTATTTCAAGGTTTTTTCTTCATAACTTTGTTTTTCCTTTTCAAAATTTCCTCTAATTTGCAGTTAACCTAGACTCTAATAGCATAAATCTAATCTGCAAATTTTATTCAAATCAGTCTATTAGTTTTTAAAGTACATCAAAAAAAACTAATTTTCTCCTAGGATTATTTCTTTCTCCACTATCCTTGGACCGATTTTACTGAAATTTAACATGGTATCGTTTATTTATGCAGTTAACCAACATAATTTAAACAAAATTGCTTCACAAATTTTCCAATTAAATCCGAAAAACCATATAAAAAAAACGACAAAACTTTCTGATCAGCCTGGTTTTTGCTTAATAACTTTCCTCCCCTTTGGTCGATTTTGATGAAATGCAATACCAAATTCAGTTAAGGAATAACAAACTCATATTCTAAATTTTAACAAAATCGGATAACGCATTTTTGAGTTATCTTGTATACGAACGGACGGACGGACATGCATAAACCGATATAACTTTTGATTCCCTACACAACGATACCATTGACACCTTTCTAGGATGATTATTTCGATGTATTACACATTTAGTGCCAAAACTAATATACTCTCTGGTAGTACCTACCATAGGGCATAAAAATATGAAATAATTATCATGAATTTATCTTTGACAAACATTTACTTAAGTAATTAGTAAAGAAAGACAAAAAATATAATACCATTTTTTATGGAAACAGGTCTGTCCCGGTGTTCATTATCGGCATTCTTTTTTTAGTGTCCAACGCGATTATTTAATGAAACTATAAAAGTTTGTTTTCATAAAAAATTTACGATTCATTTTATTTGTTCAAGAAATTTTCACAAGGTTTTAATATGAAATCGAAATTAGAAAAAAGAGGAAAATTTCGATGGAAAAAAGACGAAAATATAAAAGTTTTATGAAAACAATATTAAAAATAAAAAATAAAAAAAAAGAAAAATTCCATTAGGTAGAAAGATTAATGGAGTTTGCTTGTCCAAGATCGATATTGATGTAAAGGAACATGGTTTTAGATGGTAGCTATAATTGAAAAACCTCTAAGTTATAGACGCCTGCAAGTGTTTCTTCAAGGCATTCAGCGGAAGACATTTTCCAGCTTAATCGGTTCATCTAAAGTCAAAAAACGTTTATTCATTTGAAACAATTAACAGCGACGATCGTCGATTAAAGGAGAAAAATGAAATTTCCATGCAAAAGCCGACATTTTTTC
Organism: Xylophagus ater; assembly: GCA_963422695.1. Taxonomy (NCBI): domain Eukaryota; kingdom Metazoa; phylum Arthropoda; class Insecta; order Diptera; family Xylophagidae; genus Xylophagus; species Xylophagus ater. The sequence goes on from OY730478.1 coordinate 11,185,056, forward strand.
AGGATCATATACAAAAATAAAAATCGATTAAAAAAAAGTAGGGTCGTCAACAACTTCTGAATGCTTCAAATGGTATTTTGTAGGAATTTCAAAATGATCTATCAGGCAATATTCGAGAAATGATGTCCAATGACTTAAAAAAAAAAATTTCAAAGTTTCAAGCATGGTTCTCTAACTTGCTTTACTCAGAATTATATGAAGTGCAACTTTCAGGATATATTTTTCAAACTTGAAACTTTTCGAAAGTATATAACTATAAAAAATCAATTGTATTTCCTAGCTAGGCTGTGTAAAAGGGATGGTCCTTGATCAATAGATTTAGTTTTTTTTTCTAGGTAAAAGTAGACCTTTAAGGCCTTTTATAGAAGAAGAAACAATTCTAAAGAAGAATTTTCCAGGTTAATATGGAATTCACGATTTTCAAAACAATATACTTTTTAACTATTTGTAGTTGCATCGGAACTAAACTAAAGATTCTAAATATCACACTTTATTTATGATAATAGAAGATTGAAGAATAAATTTGAATTTTTTTTCTTTTTATTATATTAAAAAGATGATAATTAAAAGTTTAAAAATTTGAGAATATTTTCGGTAAATAAGAATTTCAATAGTCTGATAAATATTTGTTTGCGAAGTTATTCTTAAATATATGACAAAGACAACATATTTATTTATTTTATTCCATTTTAACAGATAAATTGTTATTTTTGAAAATTCAGTTGTTTTCAAAATTCAACTTTTTTTGAAAAGAAATTAAATACAATAATTTTTTTACTACATAATAAGCAATAAATTAAATATGAAATGTTACTAATTCCTTTTGATAAAAATTTTTAAGCAAATTTAAGTTTAAAAATTGTGATAAAAACAAATTCTATTTTTAATTGAAATTCTGTACGACGATAATATCGTAAATTCATTTAATTTACATTCAACAATACGATATTAATTTCTACAATGTGATTCTGAACAAACTAATTTTATACAACTAGAGAAGGCCCTAATGTAACTGCAATATCCTAAAACAACGGGAAATTGAAAATTACTTCTGAACTTGATCCAAATTATTTTCTAATTCAACGGTCTTAACACAGATTTAAATCCATTGAATAAATAACTAGGAGTGGAATCGTATAATTTGATTTGAACAACATCGTCATCAAAAAGGCATAGCAATGGGAATCATTTTCTAATTCAGTTTCAATCTAATTTTACGCGATTTCAATGCAAAGTTTTTATTTCAAAAAGATCTAATGTGCGCCTGATGTTACATATACAGCTCGACATATGTTTTTGTTGTTTGGTTGAAAATATAAAATACTTTTGCCAAGTTTAGAAGAATTGAAAGATGTTTGACCAGAGCCACAAAAGTTCTCTTATCTTTCTTTAGTTTTCTAAAAATATTTACGTTTATTTTAGGCATAAGCGCGTTTTAGTAACCTGGAGCCTTAGGCAACTTATATATTAAGAGACCTTATTTTCATTCTTTAAAAACTTTACAGGGCGATTCTTACACAGGGTCTACATTAGCCAATATTTCCAGTATACCAATTGGCTTACCAGAAATAAAATACTACCAGTTTTTTTTTTACGTGGGCCAAAACTGGTATACCAATTCAGTATCTGACATGCCGTTGAACCGAGAACAGAAAATAAAAATATCCAAAATATTGGCTTTAATGTGTCGAATTCAATTCTGTGGCAATATCTTCCCATGCCCATTTTTTAAAATCAATCCTTCTATATTTTTCTCGAAACATATTTATCAATTTGATAATTCCACTCCGGAAAAATTTAGTTTCCTCCATTTTATTAAATGCAAATGACAAAAATTTGTATACCAGCACTGTCTACGAAAATGGTATACCAGAATTGTCATACCAGAAAAATTGGTATACCAGGAGGGTCTACACTAGCTTTTTAGCAACCAATTTTGCTGGTATACCAGAAATATTGGCTAATGTAGACCTTGTGTTACGCGTAATTCTGTACTCTCAGTTTAAGTTAACCGAAGGTTAGCCATTTGCAATCTTTCTCTAATAATGAGGAAGGACAGGGCTGATGTTTTTCTATTAAATATAAAAATGATGGAAATAATTACAAATGTGAGAAAATAAGTTTTGTTTTTTTTTCTTGTAGTTCTGATTCTCCCTAAATTGGGTGCCCTAGGCAATTGCCTTTTTTGCCTTCGGTGTAATACGCCACTGCGTTTAGGTTGTGTATATATTAGATATGAAAGTAACCAGGTTTAAACAAATACTGATACAAATCTACTTAAAAAAAAAATGTTAAAAATAGAAAGAAAATAAAAATAAATGAAAGAAAACAAATCGACACAATTAAATAAAATAATATTAATTTAATGAAGTGTCTTTAATTTTTTAATCTGCATCTTAAAAAATTATTATTTACAATTTAAATAAGTAGTCAAGTTTTAATAATATTTAAATTTATGTAATTAATTTCTTGATAAGAATTTTCCTTCTCTTTTATTTTAGTTTTTGTTTACCTGTTTCCCACCTGTTGTCATGATTAAATAAATAACAAAACTAATTAAGAGAAAACGAATAACACTGCAAATTTATCATCTAGATTAAGTAATTAAGGCACATATTTATCATCTTTTTTTTTTGTTATATTTTTAGTTTTATCATTTGAAAAAAAAGAATATATGGAAAAAATAAGAATTTCCCGAAAAATTTCCAAGCAAAAAACTTTTAGTAACTATTTTTTCACACTATCCACTTAGTTTGATTAAATTAAATTGTTTTATTAAAAATATGATTATAAAACGATAATGAAAATTAAGTTTTTAAAGAAAATTCATTTAAAAAAAAGCGCGTAACGAAAAAAAAACATAACACAACGACTACCAAATGACAACTAACCATTTTTCTTTCTGTTTTGTGTTGCCAGTTTCGAAACTAATATTATTTTGGATTTCTTGTTAGCCACAGCTAGGCCACCTAGTACTTACTAGGCCACCTTTATTAATTTATAGTTTTTATTGTTCCAATTATTTAAAGAAAATATTTTCTTCATCAGCTCCATCTATGAATCAATTTTTCAGAAAAATGCAAAGCTTCTTAACTCAAAAATTCGATTTTCAAACTTAGATTAAAAAATATAAGGATACAACATTTGCTAAATATATTAAACTTAGTTCATTTCTCGGTGTTTGTGAACATCATTTTATTTAAATTTGATTATTTAATTCAAAAATATAATTTTAATTAGCGTATACACACTGAAAATCACAAATTAAAAAATTAATAATAATTCTAAATAAGTAAAAAAGCCAAACGATTGTCAATTGTCAAAAAGAAATTGAAATGCTTCACTTTTTTCAGATCCCTATACTGCTTTATTCTGAGGATATTAGCCGCCGTCACCGGCGTATTCTGTTTCAGCTTTAAATTGTTGAAAATGAAGCGAAGCGAATTGACGTATTTTTTTAAAATAAAAATAAAATTTTTTATAAAACAGAAATGTCAGAGCATTGGGCGAATAAGGCCGCGTGAGAGAGTCGAATCCGAAAATTTAAAATAAAAAAAAAGTGAAAATTCTAAAGAAAAATTCTATTTGGAAGTGCTTTTTTTTCCTGATAAAAGAAAATCCTCTCGGCCGAATTCTTTTGTGGATGTGTGTGTGATTTTGTTTTTAATCACTGAATTTGTGAAAAAAGAAAAATCTTTTAGGCTTTTCCTAATTCTAACAAAAGAAAAAGGTGTTCAAGAATACAAATTTTGTAGTAAAAAAAAAAAAGGTGTATTAGTTTTTTTTTCACGTGGTAGAAAAAAAAAATAATATTAAATTTCAGTTGTTCATAAATAATCAGAAAATTGTGAGCTTTTTTATTTTTAAAGTTTTCTTACAAATCTAGAAGATTTTTCTGTTAAAAGAATATAAATAAAAGTATCGAATTCAATTTTTTCTTGGCGGTGGCGGTTTTTCTACAGTACAGTGAACAACAACAACAAATAAAATCGATAATTTTTTTTTTTGTTTTTTTTTTATGATAAATATTTTTTAAGTTTAATTCATATTGGTTTTTATATAAGAAATTAAATAATAATATAAATAAAAAATTAAAAGTGCGGAAGTTTGAAAGTGTTTTGAAACAAAACGCTGGGCAAAAGAAAAGTTTGTGTGAAAAATATATTTGTTTACATTCCCGGAAAAAGAAAAAAATCAAACATCTCGAAAAATATTTGAAAATCAACTAAAAGGATAAAAATATTATTTTATTAAATGCAATCATTTTCCAAGGTTAGTGTGCTAAAAATAATTTTTTCTTTTCTTAGAAAAAAATCTTTGCGAACTTGAATTAATTTTGAGAATTGGCGTTGGTCATCCGAGCCCAGCACATACATTCATTTAAAAAAAATATAAATAAATGAAAACCACTTCAAAACTTATATAATGTAAAAGAAAAAAGGCTCGATGATTGGATTGCTTCAAAACAAGAAGAATTCTTTTTATTACGAAATCCATTTGTTGCCCAAAAGATGGGGAAAAGTTCTACTTTGAAAAAAATCTAAACTTGTCAACACTCTCAAAATTAATTCAAGTATCCAATATAATTTCTAATAAAACGATTGAAAAAATCATTCGTCGGATATTAAGGAAAAAAAAAACATGCTTAAAATCTTAGTTTCATAATTTTGGGGCCCGTTCTAAATACAATAGAATCCTTTCATGTTTCTTTTTATATCTTTGTTGTTATGAGACTATGCCCAATTCGCATATTTTGGTTGGGGGATACCAAAAAAACTGGTTTCTTTCGATTGTCCCCCACCAAGAACCGTCTTCTTAAATCTTCGGCCTTTATTATTTCTAAAAAAAAGTAACCAGCCAAAAAAAAACTAAGTGGTTCAATTTTTCGAAGAATTCTAAAACAACCAAAAAAGATGGTTGAATTTATTAGTATTTAAATTCATGCGTTTTACTTTTGTTACAGAGCGGCGCGCTGTGATAATATTTCTTTTTTAAGAAAGTCTGCGGCTTCAATAAAAAGCAAATCTTGTTTTATATCAATATTTTATTCTCTTGTGAAGTTTAATTTTTTTATAGTTTTATATCCTATGGTAAAATAGCATACATATTCAAGTTTGATCGAATATCGAACGATTATAGTCTTATGTTCTTCTATCGATTTAGCTGTCCGTCGATGGTTAGTTCGTGTCTGTCTGGAGAGAGTGCAGTGTTGAAATCTGTATAATCTAGATATAACTGATATTTGTAAGTAATCATAAAATAGACTAATTGGTGGCTATAGAAAAAAGACATGGTAATCTTAATGGTACTTCAAATTTATACCGGGGCATTGATGACGTATATGCGCAAGAAAAACCAGCGCATCGAATTCTATACTATGCTCTATCAGTAGTCGTGATAGAATCAACAGCATTACCTGAAAATTATATTTTAAGATAAGTTATGATTTTTTGCAGTAAACAAAGTTGATAATGTTATTCTTGGTTTCAATCTTGAGAATGAGAAGCTATATCGAAATTGCGAAGATAAATACATACTTTCAAATAGTAAGCATGTTATAGCCATAGAGATACATTAACTAGAGATATTAATTTGCTGTCTCATGTGGGCCGACAGAGGGGAATATGAAACTTGGGTTTATTTGTATGGAAAATAAAAATAACGCAAATTTTAAATGCTAACGGAGGGGAAACCAAGTTAAATTATTATATCGTATTGGTCGTTATCTCCGAAACTTGGAAAACTTGGGCTTCTATCGCTTGGAGTAAGCGAGCGAGAAGATAAAATAAAGACCTCCTCCTCCTCCATAATTTTGTATGAAAATGAGGTAAACGAGATCTCTAGTTAATGTAACTCTATGGTTATAGCTTATTTTGGTGATCTTTAATGGCCAATCTCCGCACAGCCGATATCCTATTCTGACGGGAAAAATCAGAAAACTAGAAAGAGATGGACTTTTGCAATTTTCGCTAGGATTGATCGAATAAAAACATCAGAATCTCCCCACACAATTTAGAAAAATTAGTAGTGTGCGACGATATCGTGTAGGGTTATTATGAGAATATGCAAACGCAGATGAAGTTCCATTAAATCAGATAAACATGTTCTTCTGCTTTTGAGGGGAATCATCTGGCAGATGAAGAATCATATGGGGAAATTAGTAAAACAGAAGACGACAAAATTAGTAGGATGATTGTTTCTCCCTTTCTGTTTAACCAAACTTTGAAAGGTATCCGATACTTTCATCAGAATAGGATGTCGGCTGTGTGGAGATTGGCCTTAATGGGTCACGGAATCAATTAAACCGACCTATACAGTAAGCTTATTTGAATACTGAACTGGTACGATCAGACTAAAATATGTGGATTTAGTCCACCCAAACATAAAGATCGATCCGGTTCAATGGCATCTGTATTGTCCTTAATTTTTAGTATAGACTTGATGAGATCGAACTGGTTTGGTCATGCTAATAATTTTTTTTGGTTGACGTGAAATTGATACAGCCTGTATGGATATAGGCCTATTCTAGTTTGCTATATATCTTTTGTTACAATGAAAAAAAAATTTTTTTTTTGATAATTTAGAAGCCAGTTTCTAAGAGAATTTTAATACCACAAATTTTCAAGAACATCTTTTTTAGTATTTTCCTAGTTCGTGCTAACCTTGAATATTATAAATTTTTTCGTGGATACTAAATGAACACTTTAGTTTTTTTTTTGTTTATATCATTTGAAGTAAACACAAATTTAATTTACAATGTGAAGAGAATTTTATTTCCAAAGAAATTAACATGTTTGGATTTAATAAGTATTAATTTACATATTGGATTTTAATTCTCTTGATTTGGAATCATAGCCCTCCCATGGCATGGAACAACTATCATTCAAAATTATTTCTAAATGCCTTTGAAAGTTTTTTTTTTTTTTTTTGTTTTATATTCTTTATTAATATTATGACTTTTTGTAAGTCCGCCTAACCGAATCTATTAATACATCATTTGCCTACAATTCGAATGAGTTTACAACATTAATTATTTAAGAATTCTAAACTATATGGGGGCTTGAAACTTTGTATAAATTCGTTTTTTTTTTCTAACGATGGGATTGAATTTTATTTTTGGTAAAGTGGATTGTGTTTATGTGAAGTTGTTAAATTACCATACACATATAGTATCATATACTAGGAAAATGTTTTCTTCCATTTAGATTAAGAAAAAGAATTAGGACTTAAGAACTTTTCATGTCCCTTTTTGAATAAAAATAAAATAAACTCTGAGAATAATTTTTAGTTGAATTGGACATTTTTTAGTCAAGGATTTTGTGCTTTTTACTGTGTAGCGTTATTCCGATCCTAACCATTAAATGTTACAAACAAAAAAACATATCTCATGAATCAAGTTTTATATTATTGTACAATCGATTAAGAAGTTTCTATGATCAAATTCTGTCTTAGATTACATGAATCTATCGCCCAATCCCATTTTCAGATCTATACCAAAAACAACAGGTGTATATGTATGTATAGATACCAGTGGTTCCCAAACTATTTTGGCCGTGGAACTCCCAAATTGTTTGCCAATGATCGCGGAACACTGAATATTTTTTAAACAACGACTTTTCAAAATTTAATGAGATATTAAATGAAACAAGTATTATTTTAGAATTTGAGATTGAATCCGATTACAACTTCGGGTAGCTGCCGAACAAAATTCAAATTTTTTGTATGAAATGATACAATTTTCAAACTTTGCATACATATTTTCCTCATAATTTGCAGTTAGAATAACTCACAAACGTATTACCAGATTTTTAGAAGGTAACGTGATTTGAACATACGTATAGAAGTTTCAATAGTGGTTAGCGCACTATAGCTTGTTTTTTAATAAAATAAAATTTGTAACGCGGAACTCCTAAAGTTTTTCGTGGAACCCCAGGGTTCCACGGAACACACTTTGGGAACCACTGATATATACTAATAATCGATCAGTTCCCAAAATAACATGTAAACTAAATTTTGACAGAGACAGAAAAATAAATGAACACAACTCAAAACATGAAGCTCCATCAAAATTTGATGCTGTAGGAAAGAATAATAATAAGGAAACAATCATCAGAAACCAAAATGGTTTTCGTGTAGTAAAAATTCCTTTTACCAATTTTCGTACAAATCGTTTTATAAATATAGTCCCAATTTTTTACTATACACTCTTTACAGTAATTAAAAGTTAAAAATCAATAAAGTTTAAAGTATTTTTAAATTTCCATTGAATTTCACTGACAATATTATTCATTGATGTTTTTCTTTTGATTTTCATTACTAATTTCTGATAAGAGTGTTTTTTTAAAAAAAAATGTAATCTTAATAAAATTTTATTTATTGTTTTTGTTTGCCAATTGTTTCATAATTTTTAGCAAATCAATTTATACCATGTCTTAAATAAACTTGCAATTGTTATGTTGTTGTCATTATTGTCATTAAATTTTGGGTCGATCATTCAAAAATCTGTACTCTAATTGTTAAAATTTCTTAAAATATATTGGATGGGTCGAAAAATCATTGCGTTTTTGGTGACAACAAAAGAAAAGCATTGTTCGAAACGGCCTTTAAAGATATGAGAGATTACTCAGAATCTGAAAAGACTAAAATTTAGCATTGAAAACCATTAAACAGAAGCGTCTAGAGTTAGTGAATTTGAACAATTGTATGTTTCATTATGATAAAGTTAAAACACATACAAGTTTGGGCACTCGTCCACTGTTCAGTCTCGACCTTGGATAATCAGACTACCGCATTTGTATAGGTCTTTGAGTTCAAAGAAAGACTGTGAAAATTACTTTTTCAGTTTTTTTGCTCAATACGAAATAATGGTCCCGCGAAGAAAATGGCAAATTGTCATTTCATGAATATTTCGCCTTTCGCAGGACAAAAAACTCAACGGATCCAATATAATTTATTTGGAAATAGACCCACTTAGTTTAATACTAAATACGAATCCAATTGTACATAACTTGTATTTCTTGGAACTTGAAAGTTTTTATGTACTAACTTTTATAAAAATTTCATTAAAAAATAAACTTCTTTTAAGTTGACATTAATAAATAAGTCTATAAAAAAATAAGCTAATAATAAAATTGGTTAAATTAATTTGAACTAAAATGACCCGCTCGTAATTAATATAATTAAATTTTGTTATCACACGCAAAGATTATTTTGTTGAGTGTATATTAGTAAAAAAAAAAAAGGTGTATAAAAATTTTACAAGATTTTCCTTGGAATTTCATTTAATTGCGACAAAACGCTATTTTATGGTGTAAATTTTTATCAATAAAATCCTAGAAATCATTATCAACGTATTTAGTGTTAATGATCGATGATATCATCAAATTTCACTGGAAAAGACTAGGACTTTGACATGTTTATTAATATATTTTTTTATTTCCATTAAAAAATTACTTATTAAAATCGATTTTCAATAAATTATTAAATTATTAATCGAGGTATTATATTCTATTTTTTTTTTTTTTGGCATCATAAGGAAAGAGTAAATCAAACTTTGAAATTACGTAATTATTATAGTCCTTAGTATACATTTTTCTGTCTTAAAACTAATGTCTTGCAGTATCTCGTTCAACCTGAAATATTATTAGTTTGAACTATAGATTTTTATTAACTACAAGTCTCATTATTACCATTTTAAGTTTTTATATGTTTTTAAACAGAAAACCGCCATTGAAATTTTCGATACGCTACACTGCCTATACTTATTGGAAACATCAAAAAAAAAAAAGATGTCTCTTAAAATACCTTTTTTCTCCATAAATTCACAAACCAAGTTTATCAACGGATTTTTAACATCAAACCTTAGGTAATTTATTTAAATTACGACATTTCTATTGTAATAAAATATTTAAAAAATTATGATTATGTAATAAATTACAGTGTTACCAAGTTATTATAATATGGTAACTTAAAGCAAACATTTTTATTAAAAAATAATAATAAAAATTAGTAAACAAAGTTTATTTGAGTACCAGTCTAAAAAGAAATCATTGTTAAAGAATTTTATTTAAAAATATTGATTTTAAATCAAAGAAGTTTTATTGTTTGATTTGTGAAATAAAAACAAAATTAGAAGATTAAATTTATAACAATGCTTTTTTCGATATAGGGTAAATATGCCAAGTGACCAAATCGTGATCAGTATACTCAGTGGCCGAAGTGGCAGGTTAAAAGTGGTGGGATGGTTTCCATTTTAAACTTTTTTTTTTCAAATTCCAGTTTCCATAATTGTAAACGTCAAACGAAATCTCGCTGCCAGATCGGAACACTTAAAAATCTTTTTCTCGAAATCACGAGATTTAAAATTAAAAAAATATGTTCCGGGATGCAATATATATTCCCCAAGAAGTGGTGGGATGAATTTACAATTATTTAGAAGTGGCGGGATGGCATCCCACCTCATCCCTCCTCACTTCGAGCACTGAGTATACTAAAATAGTAGATGTCTTCGTAAATTAATCCTTCTGAAGTGACAAATTACTTCAAATCAATTTTGTCGTCTTTCATTTAGTAGAATTTCACTGCTAATTTTCGTTATTTGAAAAAGTTAATTAATTGCTAACATACTCAAATTTCAGTTTAAATCTCTTTACATAATAATTATATCAAAAATTTTTAAACCCGAGAAATAAAAACAACAATACAGACAATGCAGTTCGGCCATAGATTAGTATACCTAACTTAAAGAAGAATGGACTAAAAGAAGTTTAATGTAAAAGAAAGAGAAGAATCTATATTGTACCGCGATATCAAGGTACAAAAAGAATCAGTTGAATGCACAATCGTCGGAAATCTTTATTATGGTTCGCCTACTTAAAATATGTAATGTGAAACAATTAGAAACTAAATTTAATTTAGAATTTCTCTTTCAACATTTAAGCAGGCTTACACCGGGGCACTGATGACGTATAATCGTAATAGAAACCAACTTGAATAATATTTTGCTATGGATTGTGTTATATGTTTCTAGTCCCGTCGATATTCCAATATCGAATCGTGTTACAACGATTGCGATTCATAGTTGCGATTAATTATAATAAAGTCGTTTAAAAGAAATTAAAAACTAGATAAGAATAAGTATGACTTTATTTTTTTATATTTTCAAGGGAATTTTTTTAATTGAAAAATATAGATAAAACTGATAACATAAGCTCTTTTGTTTTATTCCCTTGTGTGTAATCAATATTAAGTGACATTTTTTTTTATTTACTTAAACTAAACAATAAAAACCTTCTTTTTTTGGTTTTTTTCGCTTTTTTTATTATAAAAATTGTAGAAATTTAGGTTGATTAATTTATTTTTAATTAATTTTCGCCATATGGCTGTTTTAAGGATATTCTTATAATTTTTCAAATAATCGTTAACTGTAAACTGGGTTGTATAAATTACCCCTGATTAATTATTAATACCAGTTCTATGGCGATTATTGTCTTTTTAACAAAAATTTTTATTTGAAAAAGGGTGTGGTGTATTTAAGTGAAATGTTGTAGTGGCAAATCTTACAGGTAAGTCTGTGGAGAGGTCACTTTTACATCATTATTTTTTCTAAGAAGAAATATTACGGAAGTGATCAAGAAAATCCTTACAAATAATATTGTAACCACCAAATAATAGGACTATACAATATTGCTTGTGTTCTGGCATTGAAAATATTGCAATTTGTTGTGGGTTATCAAAATACAAGAACTTATGGATGGAAAAATTTCATGGACATTTTTTTCTTTTGTAGCACAAGAATTTATTGTATATAATAAAACTTTTTTTGATTTTGTAAAAAATTATTGAAGAAAAAATATTAATCAATAATTACAAAAATTATAAAAAAAAAATCGTTTCCTTATCAATTTTTTTTTTAAATATATATTTGATGTGGCAACAATAATAAATTTTAATTATTTTAGTCATTTCTTAAATATTTTCCCGCTTTTCATGACTAATTTTTATTGTTTCTCATGTGCTTGGGGAAGCCTTCACTTTATATGCAATGAATTCAAATATAATATTATTACAGGCAGACCCCGACCGGCACGAAACTTTTATTGCCAGTTTCTTGTTTGCAGGCACGTTATTTTTAATTGCATTCCAATATTTTTAGCTGTGAATTTTTTATTCAGACATTTTCAAAACTTTATTCACAAGGAAATAAAAAACAAAAAGTAAATTTGCTTTAATATACATTACTCTCGAAATACAAGGAGTATTTAAATATAATAAATATATTATATATAAAATCTTAGTATAAACTTCTGATCCGACTGTGATGTGTGTGTTTCTACGCATCAAAACCGGATCAGTAGTTTGAGAAATTGAAAAAATGTAAACATTGTCGAAAAGCCCGAACCGTGAATTGAACTCGGGATCTCTTAATTGGTAGCAAATCTGTTGTACTTAAACTATGTATACTAAACAAATTCACCGATATTCTTGTTTTAAGTTATCATCATAAACCTTCCATTGTTTATGATAAACAATACAATTGCTATTTTTGTATTTATTTTTATTTAAACCATTCAAAGCTAATTATTTGTATTAAACTATTTAAACAAACGCCTAAAATTCTTTTAAATGAAATTTCCGAATTAGATAATTTTGAAGTTCGACTATTAAAACCTATAGAAAAAAACAAATGGTTAAAGCAAGGAAGGATTTTTTATATTTTGTTCGTTTTTAATTTTTCTTTCCATCATTTTTAATTCTAATACAAGTATAGTAGTTAAATGTTTGTTTTTTTTTCCTGTAGAAACATTCTGTAAAGTTTAAGGATTGATTTCTACATATACTTGTACTCTGTGCCCTAATGTGATAGCAAATTATTTCCTGGTAAAATGATCTGATAATGAATGGGATCAGGAAATGGTAAAGTGAGGACAAGTAAGAAAAACTGTAATATATTTACGACTGTATAATCAATTTCACAACAGTAATTTATGGTTACATTCTCATTATTCCATGGTGGTAAGGCATTTTGATCTTTGCCTGTGCCTTTAAAAGAAATTTCCTCAGATTATATAGATAGTACACAAAGAAAATGAGTAATACTTGTTGGTAATTGCTTTTTATTCTTCAGGAATGTACAATGATGTCACTATGAAATTATGTGTGGTATCAAAAAAAATTATAGTTACATTATTCCAGAATATTTCGTAATTTTCTTATCTTTTATATTAATCAATATTTTAACCACATTAAAAGGATGTACCTATAATTTTGTTTTGTTGTATTTATTGAATTACAAAGATTAAAAATCAATTATTAAATAATTCATTTATAAATTGAGATAGGTTTATTTTTTTCATGTTCATATTGTGTTTTTATTTCGAAATTACTATTTTTATGGCCTATGGTAGGTACTACCACAGGGTATATTAGTTTTGTCACTCCATTAGTAACACATTGAAATAATCGTTGTAGAAAAGTTTTAAGGGTGTATGGTTGGGTTATCCGATTTTGATGAAATTTGCAATGTGAGTTGCTTATTCCTTAACTTGGTTTGGTATTACATTTCAGCAAAATCGATGCAGGAGGAGCAAAGTTATAAAGGAAAAATAAGGGTGACCAGAAAGTTTTGTCGTTTTTTTGTTTATGGTTTTTCGGATTTAATTGGAAAATTTGTAAATGAATTTTGTTTAAATTATTTATGTAGCTTAACTACACAAATAGACGTGTTAAATTTCAGTCAAATCGGTCCAAGGATAGTGGAGAAAGAAATAATCCTACGAGAAAATAACCCTCTTTATAGAGTTTTTTTGATGTACTTTAAAAACTAACACACTGATTTGAATAAAATTTGCAGATTAGACTTATGCTATCAGGGCCTTGGTTACCTGCAAATAAGAAGAAATTTTGAAAAGAAAAAACAAAGCCTTGATGTTAGTTTTCACAGTTTTTCTTTCTCATTTCTACCATAGGGCATCAAAAAATCAGCTATAGACCGATTTTCAATTACTATATGTTTTGTATTGATTTTATTTATTCTCAAAGATAAAGAAAGTTGATTTTGAATTACACATAAAAATGGACGGAAAAATAAATTAATATCGATTTATATTCTTTGTAAAAGAATAAAATAATTTGAGTTTCCTGATGTCGATAAGACATAGTTTTAGAGATTCCTCTTTATTATAGTTTCATAAAGTTAGAAATAATTCAATTACTAATGATGTTTTTTTTTATTGCTTTCTTAATTGTCATTTCAATTGGATTAGGAAGACTTATATGGCTTTAATTTTCAGTAATATACTTTAAGCTTTCATGTCTAAAGGCATGAGAAAAAATCCAAGTTTTCCGGACATTATCTTAATTAGATCAAAGTATTATTTTAACACGTATTTTACTGTGACCACATTAAAACGTAAAACTTGTTTGATGGTGCCACATAAGTTTTAAACACTTTTTAAGCCATTGTATTTAAACAAGGCCATTGAAAATTATTTTAAATAAAAACTTTTGTATAGAATTCAATTAATATTAAAAACTATTAAAATTATTTCTAAAATATTCTTCATTGAGTCGTAAATAATTACAATTTGTTATAACTAGAGATCGGATAATTTAAAAAGGCGTGCAAAGGGCATTAAAAACTAGAAAAGGCCATTTATTTCAACTTAATTTTTAATAGGTCTCGAAAAGTTATTTTTTTTGGTGATAATCTTAACTATAAGAGAAAAATAAGTTTAAAATTATATGGTAATATAATACATTAATTAAAAAGTGTTGAAAACTAAAGTCTGTCAAAGAAAATTTAGCAGAAAAAGGCTAAAAGGTTCTAAGTTAAGAAAAAAAGCATTATACGCTTACAATTTTTAATACAAAAGTATTATAATATAGCGGAAATATTCATGAAAAATATATCATAGACAAAAATGGTATTTTTAACGAAATAACACAAAAACCTGGATCCGGTCTCTAAATTTTTAGTATCAACTTATTCGTCATAATGAATAAGTCCATACTAAAAATTTGTTCAGTAAGCCTAGACTTTTTCAGAATTTAATTTACATTGATACGCTTCAGCTTCCCTCTAAATTAAAGTAATATCTAATGAGGTCAATCTAGGAAACTTAAGGTTCAAGATCTACCATATATAGAGGGTATCAAAATATCATCTACAGGGCGATCTTAAATTTCAATTCACGCTTCGCTGTATACGGTCCTTTGTATCGTATGATTGGTAAATTGTTCCACCTGCGGATAGTGAATAAGTTAAGAGTGAATACCTCTCTAATATGGTTTTAGATCTCCTTTGTGGTAATTTTACATATTTGTGCGACTATTTTCCCATAAACAATTTTTTAAAACAATTCATTATTATTTATGGAATTTTTTAATATTCTTTCTAAGTCAATGAAAATTCCAACGTGACCACCAAAAATTTGTAATAAAAATACTTTTATGTAAATTGAAAAAATTCGTTTAAAAATATGCGCTATTAAATTACCATTTTTCATTTCATTTCATGGTCAAAAATGTTCTTAAATCATTTACTTTTCCAATTATTAATATTAGGTTTTATTTTTTGTAGTTAAATATCTTGTAAGAAATGACTTTAATTGGCAAAAAAAAGGTCAAATTCTGGCGCCTTTAATCAACGTTTTTATTCTTGTTTTTTTTTTTGTGAAACTATTTTTATCACACATATGACGTGTTTCTTACTAAAATACAATGTCTTTTAAAAATATCGAATTTTTGGTTTGTGCTTTTAGATTCGCGAATATCCAAAAAAAACTATTATGAAATTATGAAATTGTAATACTTAAATGAAGAACAACTACGGAAACCCGTTGAAATTTATTTTGCGTACCAAAATAAAATTTTAATAAGATATATTAATGAATTCAAGCGTTTTATTGACTGTCTTGTCATTAAATTAAGTTCAGGTTAAATTTAAGTTTTTCCTAGACTGGAATTGAATGAAATAATATAATTTATGGAAATTTTTTAATAGAATATGCTTTTTTTTAAATACAAATAAATATACAGTCAACCCTAGATTAGATTAGACTAGGTTTTAGGGTGTTCCTGTACTGCGACATTTAAGATCTATTGTACCCCCTTTTTTTTGGTGCAATAGTTAGGTTAACTTCCCATTCTACAGCACCTCCTCCAGGCCTATTTCTCTTAGGAATTTTAGTATCGGGAGTGGGTTAAGAAATTGTATCTCACTTGGAAAGAAGCAGTATGTCCCAGATGTTTCCTTCTCCTACGGGGTGGTGCCTCACAATCGGAGAGAATATGCATTGGGGTTTTTTCTTCCCCTCGCAGAATCTGCAGGTACTATCTCTTTCAAGTCGTAGTTTTTAAGGTGTGCTTTGAGTCTGCAGTGTCCTGTTCGTATTCCTGTCAGTATTTTTATATTCTTCTTATTGAAGCTGATAAAGGCTTTGAATCTCTCTGGGGGGTTGTATTCATCAAGGAGATCCTTGGTCTGACTTAGTCCTGGTTTTATTTCCCCGTGTTTGGCTCTTTCTGTCGCCTCTTCTTTCATTAAAATTTTTCAGGTTATTTGTGGTCCCATTCCATAGAAGGGTTCTGGACCTATGTAGGGTGTTCCTGCCCCTTTTTTCGCCAGTTTGTCGGCTTCTTCGTTGCCCTCGATATCCATATGCCCTGATATCCAGTACAGGGTAACTTTGTTGTTTGTGCCTTATTAGTTTAATTTGGCCACACATTCTTCTACCATCTTAAAGCAAATTGTATGCGAGCTTAGTGCTCTGATGGCCGCTTGACTATCTATCATTATCGCTATGTTTTTATTGCGATAGTTTCTTTTAAGCTTGACTTCCGTGCAAGTCAACCCTAATAATGGATCGTATTCTGCATTCACATTTTATATTACAATACGTTAAATTTCACATAAAATACTATTATTTTTTGTTAAATTCGTAATCTACAAGGCAATTTTCTTTTATGTTATGTTATTTTCTTATGTTACATGTTTCTTATGTAAACTTAAAAGATGTTAAATAGGTGCTGTTACAATATTTTATGGACAATTTGAGAACATTTTTCAGAAATTTGAGAACGTTTTCGAAACGAACATCTGATAGTGTCGGATCAAATTTTTCGGTTACTGATGGCTCTGATCTAATTAGTAGGGTTGACTGTGATTTTCAAATAAATGGCAGGTATTTGTTGAATCACCTGTTTTTTTTCAATCATTTCGAATACTATTTTTTAATCTAGATTTTTGTTTTGTTTTGAGGTTATAACGTTTGTCGTCAAACAAGATAAGTGAAAATTGTGCAAAAAAATTTTTTATGTTAAGTAAAAAATTTATATTATATTGACAGGGTGTGCGAAAATTGTTTCATATTTGTAATTGAATAATTATTACAATAGAATATTAATTAATATTCATATTGTATTGTGTTTTGTCGATATGGTAACTAGTCATTAAACTTTATAATATTTTTTTCCCTTATTTATTTGAATTCATAAAGTTGATGACCGATCAATATTTATTTTGGCATATAGTATGTAAATAATGCGAGACGAATATCAATAATGAAATATTATGGACGCAAAAAAGGTGCTTCGGAAAATTTCCGTATTTTAATTATTTTATAGTTTAGTTTATCAGGATTCACGTCGATTTCGTCTATTTCTGTTGAAAATCGATTGTTAAATGTTTTAATGATTAAACTTTATATTCTTTAGTAAACGGTTCGAAAAATGTTTGCTATGAGTTTGTTCTTGGTCAAAGAATCAAAGAATACAAGATTAAGCATTGCTTATTCCGGCCATTTTAAAATTTTTTTCGTGACAGGTTATGAGCCTTGTTTTATTAAAATATGTTTCTTTTTTTTTAATTTCATTTTATTTCAAAAAAAAATGTATGCATCGAAGTATAAATTGTTTTATAAACAAATAGTTAACTCCATACTTAAAATGTATACTGGGACACTGATGACGTATTTGCTCAAAAAACATAAAATTTTGAAACATGTGAAAGTGTCATCTTTCTTCTATTCATGGTTTTTGGTTGTAAATTGAACATGAATAAATTTTTTGTATCAATCTGTACAAAAATGATAAGTACGAATATAATTTCTTTATTTCCAACATTGTATATTGTTTGATATCAAAATAAAATAAGCGGTAATCTAAAATACCATTAGAAAAACGGTAATTCCGCTGATCTGGTTTTTTTATTATTCTTCTTTTGGCTGGTAATGAATAATAGTATTTATCTACAAAACTAAAGCAATAACTGCGTGACTGACTGACTCACTTTCAATTTTACAGCTGAGCTATTCGGAAATGAAATGAATTTCAGTTCGACTGAACTAAAATAAAAAAGTAAATAAAAAAAAAAATACATTGAATGGGCGCCAATTTTCTTTTACACATATGAGAGATGTTTTTCAACGTTAATAAAAATTCTGAAAAATATTACTCCTATGTGAAAGAAATTCAAGTGTACAGCAATATCATCAGCTAAATGTTAAGGAAAACATCTACTAGTGAAAGTTTTGAATGTTTTCGTTCGGGCAAATAAATTTTCAATCTTTTATAGGTAAATAATATTTGCATGCGTAAGAATTTATTTATTTGTTTTAAATGAGTAATTAATAAATTTTTATATCCTATGAGTAGAATACCAGCGATATAATACTAATGTTCGTTTCGTTATATACTTCAACGTTTGAATTAAAGTATTGGAATATAATTTCAGGCAGCAGTAAGTTTGTAGAGAAAAAAAAGAGGTATTTTGTTCATAAGTTCATTGAAATGATAATTTAAAATCAGTGTAATTAATTTTCTTGAAATACAGACTGCCATAAACTTGAACCAAATTGGGCTTGTAGGGCCGAGGTTATAGAAAAAACCGTCTAATACGTTTTAGTCTCTTTCATTTCTACTAAGAAAGTTGATAATTCGAAAATTCTTTGACTAATTTGTTTAAAAATTAGTACATTTTGATTTGAGGATATAGAATACTAATATACACTAATTTAGTTTGATATGGGATGATCGAGGGCGTAGTTAAAAACTGTACGATGTGCACATTAACATTTGGTTATTTGCCGATTTTGGTATTTTATACGTATTTTTTTTGTTTGCTTTTAAATTATGGGCGTTTTGATAAGAATTTTTTTTTCCATCAAATTTTACACGAATTTCTAGCATTCGTTAAATGAATTAATTTTTAAAATTAAAATATTTGTTAATTTTGTTAAAATCGTAAATTATTTTTTCATTATCGAAATCTCTAACGTCGGACTGAATTTTGGCTTAAGGTGATATCTTAAAAAAAAAATGAATTATTATGATGGTGCTAAATTTTAAGCAAATCTTTGAAGGCCAAAGTTTAGAAACATGTTTTCTTTAATAAATTAATATGAAACTTAGACAATTATTGTTGTTCCTAAGGGTCCATATAATCGCACCAGGACTGCGCTACACGTACTATTATAATAGTTCTTATAATATGTGCACTATTTGGTAATTTGAACATTTCTTATGTGGTATAAATACGAGGTCATCAAAATCTAATATTTCTTATTAATGTTAATATTGTCCAGAAAACAATCTGGGGTTTCAGCTTGTAAGTTGGTTTTAAACATCGTGTTTCGAAAATATGACAGCATGTAAGTTCTTACGGACATACTAAAGTTGAAACGACTAACGATTTGGTCGAATTTAAAACTGTTAAAGAACTTACGTACTTACACCCCTGCCTGAAAATTATTCTATTCATAATAAAAATTTATTGTTTATACTAAAATGATTTCCATGTGTTTTATGTTCTTCGTTTGATTGAATTTCTATTAAATTTGTTCACACTTTAAAATCTAAACTGAAGCCATGCGTATAGTTTTTTTCTTTTGAATAACACCTGAACAAATTATATTGCCAAAAAAAAAAAAACCAAATGTACATGCAAAGAGAGGTCAGGCCGGTAATGAAAACTTATAAATAAATTAAAGGTAAAAAACCAAACACATTTATAAACAATAAACCACAGAAACCTTGACTCCATTTTAAATGATTTTATATAACATTTTTTAATTAAATTGTACTGGATTTTGTACTCGCAATCAATTCGTTTTTAATAAAGTAATTAATTAAGAAATTATTAGAAGAATTTATTTATTTACTTACGAAATTCTTTTCATGAAAGATATCATGTGTTTCAGTAATTTCTGAAATGTTGATTTAGAATATATGTATTTTTTTTTATATATATGAACGCTGATTGATTTATGTGTAAACATTTCATGTTTTTATTGTTTTTAAAAATAGTTGAAATTTTTCGACAAAATTTTGTATGAATTTTTGACATGGGGAAATACGATTACGAGGTTGTCCGGAAATTTATTTCATGCAGATATTCATTCTTCTGGATATTTTTAATTTTATTATATTTAATTTTAAACAAAATATAGGGTAAAGTTGCTAAAAAAATGATAAAATTTAATTCAACTGAAATTTCTTAGTGTTTATTATACCAATATCTATTTTATTATTACTGCTAAAGGCAAGAAAAAAACAAACGTCAAACCCCTGATTTCTGGATTTGAACTCGGAACTTTTCAATTACCAATAATGTCATTTCTACAACTGGCACTAAAATTTTCTTTTTTCTTTTCTGAACAATACAATTCCTAGTTTAAATTCTAAACCATTCCAAAGTTAACTATTTGAATTCAACGTCTAAAACTTCTACACTACTAGAAAAAATATTTTATGAATGAAAGTCAAATGTAAATTTAGAACTTATTCATTTACAAGAAGAACTTTTAGCGTAGAGAATATGTTTAAATATAAAAATTAAAGGAATTGACTTTTAATTAATGAAATATTGTAATTTTATGTATATTTATTCTATGGAAATCGTGGTATATGGTTGTATATTTTATACTATAGAAAACTATCGAACTATATCGTTGGGCTACAATATCTTGAAATTTTGACATTTAGAGTTAAGTAAGTAGTTTTGTTCTAAATGTCTTATATTATTCGTTAAACTATAATTTTTTTATGTGTTTTAAATTTCAACAAAAATATTAAAATTACATAAGTTATCACTTTTTTAAGTAAATTACCGGAAGAAGCATATTTATTACTTTTATCAAAAGTAGTAGCTTTTATCTAACTCGAAAATGTCATAACACTTCAAGTGTTATTTTTTTAAAATCAATTTCTTCAAAATATTTCCATATTGAAGTAGCTCATGTGATATGTACAATAATACACCTGCATTTACAACGGAAATGGAAAACCTTATATGTATTTGCCAAAAAAAACCCACTAATAGCAAAAATTAATAGAATTTATACAATTTGTATATAAAAGCTGAATAGAAATTCACGTGGAGTTTATACTTCCATGTCGTTAAATACAAAATCAATTAATTACTTTAGATATCCGCTCTTTATCTAATCAGTTTTATTTAATGAAAAAAAAAATGGTTTTTTCTAAGAAACTTATTTATTAATTATTTGTTAAAATAAGATAATAGTCAAAAAAATGGAACTTTTGAAATTTTAGTGCCACTCGACTAATATTTCTATTCAAATTCAAATTATATTTACAAAAAATAAAAGCAGATTTGTTAAATTGTAACGTACTTATTTAATTTCATTCAATTAAATCGCGGATTATCTTGTTTAAACTTTAAAACTATTTTTTTTTTATTTGACTATAATAAAAAAGAAATTGCATTAATCACATGCAGCAATACATTTTAGTATATGTACTTATTTATATCAATTAAGTTACACGAAAAAAGTGTATTCAATTTTTATGATTGGCGCGTGTTTTGAAAAAAATGATTTAAATCAATTAAACTTTTAGACAAATTGATTAACTACATTATCTTTTTTAAGTACAATTTATTATGTTTTTCGAATTTCTAAGTATTTTTCTTTTTTATTGATTTTGTAGTATTATTTATTTAAAAAAATTATTGTTTTGAAATTAACTTATTACTTAAATAGTATAAATTACTCTCTTGTTTTAAATAATTGGTGTATATTATTATATTATTATTATATTATTTCTTATTATGGAAAGTTGTAGAAACTAATAAGTTTTTATTAGCATATATAAAAACTTCTCTCTATATGACATATAAAGACTCGTCTATGCTAGTAATTATTTTGAAATGTTATGTATGCAATCCAAAGTGACATCCGTTGTAACTGCAATAAAGAAAATATGATTTCAAAACTTGAGACAACAAATCACAGTAATTGATGACTGATGTAATATTGTAGATATTGGTACAATGATAGATCAGAAACACCTTAGTTATACAACAATTTCGTTTAAATCTATAAATATTTGAATATTTCTTTTTTATTATAATATATTTAGTTCCATTTGGTTGAAATTAAGTTTAAACTTGATTTAAACTTAATCAAGTTTAATTATTCTACATTTACAACAGAATTTAGATATAGGATTTTCGGTGATTTAATTATATAATGAATTAGAAATATTTAAAAATAATGCGGAAAAGTATTAATGATTGAATCAAAAAAGAAAATATCTTTTACAACGTCTGTATAACCTAATTTTTACTATATTGCAGACCACATTACCCTGTAGATCACGTATGCCTATGACCTTTAATTTTAAAGTTGGATGTGTTAATTAAAAAATTGTAATCTTTTCAGAAAACCAAGAAAAGTAAGGTCATAATAAGATACATAGTTTGTTTTAACATTTCGGTATTTATGAGAAGATATCGAAAATGCTCGCCTAAATGTAGTTCGGACCTTTTTTTTCACTGATATTACAAGAGATTTGTTGACTTGATATTTTTAGGGAAATTCTTTAACACGCCTCCCACTCAAATTTCATGGATCTCGACATTGACAGGACGGAAACTCTGAAAGTACAGAGATACAGTTTTTTACCTACATATTGACTGACAGTAAGAAAATTAGTATTATATTGATAAATTTTTTAAATCAAGTTCAATCTGAATCTTACTGCCGTAATGCTTTGTTAGATTTCATGTATTTTATTTAATATAATTTATTTGCTTATTCAAAATTAGTTTCCGTAAATTCTTTTCTCCAAAAATTGATTCAAGATGTGATTTTTCAAGAATTATATAACCTCTATAAGATCTATACTATGCCAAATGCCATTTTATTATTCAACCTACACAAAATGATATAAATATTTTGTAGTTTTTATTTGAATAATTCACTACTATGCATAGGTAGTAAATTATGTATTCGAAATAAATGAAATAAGGCGTTCCAAGTGTATTAAATGCACTGTAGTTGCTATACATCTGGTGCAACTTAAAACATGTTATCTAATTTGAATCAAATTCTGTGTTAAAATGTGCAAAGAATTAGCTGATGAAATATAGTAAGCTCGTAAATTATTTAAGGCGTAAGATTAACACGTTCTTAATACGTCATAGAGTTGTCATACTTAAATGAAAACGAAAGTTCATATTTGAAATATAATATGTATCACAATCACAAGAAAAATGAACTTTATATGAAAATGTATAATTAAGAATTGAACTATATACATTTCCAAGATAGACATTAGTTTTTGTTATCATAATTTTTACAGCCTTGAGTTTATATTTCTTATCATAAGCTTGCACTTACTCAGACTTTATTCGTTTCAATTGATATTATTAAAATTCTTGAAATAAAAAAGTTTGTGATAAGATTTTTCATAAAAATATGATTCACCGACATTATATGATGATCAATATGCAAAATTAATTTCTATAAATTGATACATCGTCATTTCTTATTTCCTTCAAATTAATATGAATTTTAATAAGAAATTTGCGAACGCTGATTAATCTTAATCATTTTATTAGCATCCAATGAACAATACGCCATATTTGAATGAAATTTGAATTTTTGTGGGTTTTCATTGTAAAAATTTATTCATCAATAAAACTGAAAAAAAAAAAGAAATGTGTTTAACATTTTATTTTAGTAAAAAATTATATATAGTTTTTTGTAATCTGTTTTACCCACTCACCCACATGAAGATATGTATTTTTATCTTTATGATATCCAATACAATTATTTCATATCGTTTTAGTTTTTTGCTTTATTTAATTTTGTTTCATAAAACATCTCATTTTTATTAAATTTCTTTTTATTTAAAAAAAAAAACAGTATTTTTAGGGATACAAATTTTATAGGTTTGGATTTACGCCAAAAAAATAATTATAAGATTTTTGAAATATATTCAGGTCATTTTTTACTATCGCATAATTTTAAATGTAATCACTAAACAGAGTTCTCAACTGGGATTCTGATTTGATCACATTTTCAGTCGGCAAACCATGACATCTAGTGTATAAAAAATTAAAACAAATTTTCTGCGTTTCCTTTCTACTATAGAAGGTAGGTAGGTAATAGATAGAGTAGGGGTACTGCGTACAACATCAGGTACCTTATGGGGGCCATTGTCCTCCCTACGAGACCAAACGCTACTCGATTGGAAAACCTATTCCACTTCAAAGCATTTGACTTTCCTACAAAATTTCATTAAACTACCCATGTCAGTCGCTTGAAGCATCCCTAAATTTACGAAAACTTGTAGATTTACTTATGAAAAAGTGGATTACAGATTAGTCTGTATATTTACTACAATAGCTGAAAAGTTTGTCCTGTGACGGACCTTCACAAGGATTCAAAAATGCCTAATTTTCTTAAAATCAACTAGGAAAAGAATTAGTTATTATTATCTAAGACAATTTATACAAATCGAATTTATGTAATATGTAGATCAGTATATATATAGTACTTCGAGAGAGGACCATATAAGAACCTAATTGCACTGCCATATATAGTAAAATACGCACTCTTCATTTCTTTTTTATAAACGGTCCAATAGTTAAAGAAAAAGTTGAATTTTTCTTGTGGTCAGTGAGTTTGAATCATAATTTTTTATCTTCTTGAAATACGATTTTAATAAAACTGCAATGTCAAATTGAATGAAAGTGTTTTAAATAAAAAAAAACCCATAAAAGATAAAATAAGGCCTGGAGCGTGTTGTTTTTTGATATAATGTTAAAATGCGCGGCAAAATTTGATTCCATTGAAAAAATATTTTTTTAATTTTATCCAATAGTAATGCCAAAGATATTAATAAGGAAAGATATGTAAAATTAAAAAAAAGGCTTTAAGTAACATGAGTGAATTACATTAGGCCTTATGGTATCAGCTTAAAGCTCTCTCCATAAAAACTAATGTAAATTACTTATACTAAATAAAAGCTATTTTAAACTTTCCACATCTTCTTTTTATTTATATCTTTGGTAATGCCATTGAAATGATAATAATAAATTTTTGAGTTGATGAATGAATATAAAATGGTAAAATTTAGAACTCCTTATTAAGCAGACTCCTACTTTTATGATAATGTTTGAAAATGTTTTCCCACCCAAAAATTATAAAGGTTAATTATTTTTAAACAAAGATGAGATGAAATTTATGTAAATTGTATATAGTAGAAAAACAATTGTTACGAAATTCACATTTCATTCGCTTGGTTTGGATATACATACCTTAATATATTATACGCCTTTAAATTATTTTTTTGATGCCATTTTACCTAATATTTAGGTTTCATATTTTCCGTGTTAAAGAGAAAATATTCTTCCAAAAATATACAACAATAACAACGAGATTAAATAACATTTGATAAAGAACCACAAACATTCATTTTTTGTCATTTGGTTCTACAAGGAGAAGTTTTATTTAATTTAGGATATGTGGTTTGCATGTTTATTTACAATTAATTTCAGTAAAACAAAACTGGAACATAATTTCACTGCAGTATATTTTGAAATTATGTTACAACATATATTTTTTTTCTTCTTATTTTATATTAAATTAACATATATAAACTTAAAATCGGACAATACTCGTTTTTTGGATATCCTGTGGTAGAAATGGGACTCATAGGTAATAAGATTTATATAGTTCAATGAATTGGCTTTAATTTACAGATTCTATCAGATGCTATCAGCATAAATATATTTTGTAAGTTTTTGGTCAAATTAGTACACATATCAGTTTTTAAAGAACATCACAAAAACTAAACAAAAAAATGACTATTTTTATGGCCTGGTCAATTTTGGTCTGTAACTATTTCTTTCTGTACTATCTTTGAATCGATTTTTATTGAAATTTAGCAAATTATTATTCATTTATTTAGCCAACTCACGTAATTAATTTAAATGGTATTGCTTCATAAATTTTTCAATTAATTCTGAAAAATGAAAATAAAAAAACTACAAATCTTTGTAGTCATGGTTTTCGATTTATAGCTTCTTTCTCCCTCAACCGATTTTGCTGAAATACAATACTAAACCAAAAAAAGAACATACATATAGTTGACCATTCCTAATTCTAAATATTATGAAAATTTGACCATGGCTTTTGAAGTTTTCGTTTAAACGAATGGATTTGCATAAATCGATATAACTTTTGATTTTTCACATATTTGGTGGCTTAAGTCCATTCTCCAATGATTATTTCTATGCTTAAACCTTCTGGGAGTATCTACCATAGGATATGAAAATATGTGTATTTTTTATTATAAAAAAAATTAGTTAATAACAGTTTTATTATGTAAACTTGTGATTTCTTAAAAATTTAAGTTTTCTTTTTTAATATGAATGTTGAAAAATTTGTATTTAATATTATATTAAAATTAGCAAACTTCTACTTGTTTTTTTGACTTCCAACAAAAATTTTAAATTATTTTAAACTAGTTTGATATAAAATCTGCGATAACACAAATCAAACTCTTCAAATAAAAAGTCAAAAGATTTCCAATATACACGTGAAACATATTAAATTGTGTCAAATTGAGATTAAAAATTTCCAATAAAACTTTCCATTCAATATTAATATCCTGTTTTTATTGAATAAAATTGTGATTGTAAAACTCAAATTGCAATTCATGTTGGTAAGTGGGTTTTTATTCCCAATCAAGGATAAACCAAATTGAATTTTAATTTTTAGGAAATAAGATTCTGATATTTTCTAATACTATTACTCACTTTTTTTTGTACATAATTCAATTCATTCTATAATATCTTTCAAATCTGCAATTCGATTTTTGATCCTAGTTTAATTTGGATACAACAGTAAAGCAGAACGATTTGTTCCACTTGTTTTTTTTTTCAATGTTAAAATTTTGTTCTGTTCTGGAACACTTAGTAAAAAAATATGCTTAAAGAAGTAGTTTGTTTTTGATATTCTTTCAATTCTCTATAATTGATTTTTCAAATATTTTCAAGTTCATCATACTTTTTATTTAGCTTTATGGGATTAAAACCAGTTATGGATGTCTGAATAAGAGGTTATCATCAGAGGAATCAGCATATATCAGACCAGATCAGTCTGATTTGGTCCACATCAAAATGGCATAACCCATTAAGTCTAATTTTTATTGGACATAACCTTAACTTTTAAATTTTTTTTCCTTGGTCACTATTAACTCTTTATTATCATTCCATGGTAACAACAAAAAAGTGTGTTATAAGTTCATGCTAAGATTAGATATTGCCTAATAAAAGTTGTTATTGAAAAATTCTTATCGAACTTTCTTTAATCAAATAAATGTCAGGTTATATAAATTAGAGTGAAGATTTGTGTTTTGTTCAAAATGTCCAAATGTTATGTTATAGAAAACTTTCATTCAAAGCCAATCACGGTTCAAATCTTGTTTCTTGTTCTATAATTTTTCAATTCAAATGCATAAATATTTTATTTATTTCAATTCTATTAAAACAAAATTACTAAGGAACGGGAAAAGACCTTTGAATCGTAATTATTTAGATATTTATTTTTCTAGAATCATTGCAGTAATTATAATTATCATAATTACCTACTTTAAAGTTGTTTTTATAATTTTTTTACAAATATATAGATTTATTTTTTATCGCCTTCTATAATAAAATCGAACAAATTATTTTATTATCTTGAATAAATATTTATTAAATTAGACAATGTCGATGTACACACCTTTTTATAACACTAACTAACACTAGAACTATGACAGCAATTTTCTTGACCAGTCTTAAAAACTTTATAAACTAAGATCGTTGACGGGAAATTAATTTGGGATTAAGCTCAGCTATGGGTTATTTTTTTTGTAAATATTCCCAATTACACTGGCACAGTTGCTTCTAGTTTAAATAAAATCGATATTTAAATATAAAATGATTATTATGCGATTAATTATTTATTGAAATATAAAATTTTATAGCTTAGAAAAATTACTCCTTTATAAATAAATTTGTTATACTAATTTTTATGTGAATAAATTCTTATTAGTATAAAAATATGATTCAACATAAATTTGTTTTTTTTTTTATTATAATTTTAAATTTAAAATTAAAATTTTAGATTTGTGTACACGCTTTTATATTTCTTATCAAAAATTTCTTAATATTTGAATCATCAAAATCATTAAATTTCACAATAATTTTTCAATTACGGGCTTATAAATTTTTCTTACTTGAACTTTTGTTATTATTTATTTTATACTATAAACAAAAAAGAAAATCGAATATATGAACTAAGATTACTCATTAAAATGATAATCGTTAAGGAATTAAGGGGCTACATCTATCTAGAAAAAGAAAATCGATTTTTATAGTATGTTTTTTCACTTTTTGAAAGGTCTAACTTTTAAGAAGTCCGAAGTGCGTTGAAACTTTGAGCGTATTTTTCTCAAAACACTGTTTATAAAGTCGGTAGACATCATATCTCGAAAACTGCTTGATATATCATTTTCAAATTCTCACAACGGTCACAAGAATTCAGAGGTCCCTGACCATCTTACTTTTTTGTCTTTAAATCGATATTTACCTTTTAATAATTACGAAAAAAACAATGTTAGAATTTGGCAATCGTCAACGATCCCACACTGTTATTAACTTAAATATTCTGTTTTGTTTTTTAACTTTATGAACTGTTTGAGCGAGAGAGTGATCATTGCCGAATGCTTTGAAAATAATTTTCTATCTTTTTCTTGTTAGTTTTTCAAGTTTCTTAAGTTTTTTTTTTCAACAATGCTTTCTGAGAAAAATTAATTTGAATTTAAACCCTTCTAGGTAGATGTAGCCCCTTAAGTACATTTACCTCATTATAATAAATTGCTAATCATGACAGACATAAGATTTGATAAAAAATGATTGAAGATTCTGAATAATATTCATTTAATTAATTAATTATTCATGCGATGTTTTTTTCTCTCTTTATTATTATGATTTACATTTAAACTATTGAGTAGTGTGTTTTACAAGCATATTTTTAATACATAATTATGTTTTTTTTTTAAACATAATTTTGTATTGTTTAAATAAACGCGTAAAGATTTTGATTAATGTTTTAAATTTAGTAGTGAACAATTTCCAAGAAAAAAAAATTCTTATTATGTAAGATTTTAAAAACAAACTCGTTTATTATCAAAATAATAAAAATATTTCTTATACTTTAGTAGAAGTATTGTAAACTTTATAAAATAAAAATACATGTTTTGAGGTGCGCGAAATCATAATCAACATTTTCGTAATAATGATCGTGTGTCTATTGTAATTTTTTCGCGTGCTCACTAAATCGAATTCAGTTTTATTGATCTTGAAAATTTTTAAATAATGCAATATTTTGTAGCTACAACAGATTAGTAGAAAGCTTGTTAAAACCGAACTAGTTTGAAACAGGTCTTCGAAGCCAGCTATGTGGACAGACTAGATTCATTCATACTAGTTATGTAAATGTCAAATTTAAAATCTCAAATTATTTTTAACTTCTCTTGTATTTCAATAGTTTAACAAATAAATTAAAAAAAGGGTAGAGAACTTGTGTCCATTTAAATAATGTTAAATTTAAGTTTTAAGTAGGAAGGTAAAGAATATTTGTTGAGAAATCTGATTCCAGCTATTTAAACAAATTCGTTTAAGTATTATAGTAAAAAGTGCAATGTACTCAGATAATTTTTTTTTTAATGATTACAAAGTCTAGAAACGGAATATTTTTATATTAGCGTTTTACTTATAAAAACGTATTAATTTTAAACGTTTCTGTCGTTGCTATCTAACTACTCGGTAAATTCAAATGGAAAGCAATTAATGCAATGTCCTTCGGTGCGGTTTTCCTTATAACAATTTTATGTTAATGAATTTAATATTAATTTTACCCGTAAAAAACTTAAAAATTTGTGTATAAGAAAACCGTTCTGATTAAATCTTTTATACTAAATATTGTCGCTAAAGATGAGTGGACGTGCAAGAGTAGGTATTCGTTTAATTTAATTTTGTTTTTAAGTATATTTATATTTACTAAAGTGAATTGTTCTTATTAATTATTACGTAATTTATTTACACTTTTTTGAGTATAATTCCGTCAATTTAGTTGTGTTGAATGGAAAAATTTAAGTCTTAGGGTATTAAGTAGAGTGGCCTAAATGACACCAAATATTTATTAATTTTATATCAAATTATTATATAAAATTATGAATTGATATTTCTTTTTTTGATAATGTTTTTTACAATGCTTTATAAAATTATACATTTTATACAAACTTCTTTGATAGTGTTTTTTTTTAATCAAATTAATTAAAATACGAGAAAAATAATTTCAAGTGTCTATTGTAGTTATCGAAATCACAAGTCACCAAGTTATCACTGCTAGTATAGCAGTAAAATCTTGTAAGGCGACAAGTGACAATCGATTGTAGATTATACGTGTAGATCACTTTAGTTAATGTTTTTAAATAAAAGGAAATGTTGAAAATAACAAAAATAGTATTTTCGTTTCTCGAATAAAATTCTGCATTTTATGTGAGTTACACCAATTTTTAAAGGAGGTCAGGTTTTTTAAAGTTTTTTTTTTTGCAAAAAATTTGTCAAAATTGTCGCGTTTTTTCTACAAAATGTTGACAGGGTGTGATACAAGAAATTCTGATCTTAAAATCATAACTGAATACATCAAATTAGAGTAAAAACAGTAACAACGAGTGGATTACAAATATGATTACAGAAAAGATTTGAAATTTTTCTGTTCCATTCTGCTTTGATAAGGTCAGAATTTATCAAAAATAAAAAATGCGAAACCCTAAAAATTTTAAATTTTTTAGGTGTATTAAAACAGCGAATTTGCCAATAATTTTATACAGTTTTATTGGTTTATTTTTTTACTATAATATTTACACCTGACTTGTTTTAAATGTTTACATATGGATGTTTGGTTATATCTGGTCATGCTTACATGCTTTTTACTTGAGGTTTTATTACTTTTCGAAGGTCTAGTTTTTTCGAATAATTTAAACTACGTCACTGTGCGCCCACATAATATAATTCTTAAAAGTTATGTAATTTTTTCCTCCAACAAAATATATTTAAAATTCTATAAATTGTATTATTTAATAATTTTCTTTTTTCTTTTTTTTCATTTCAGCGTTTTACAATGAGATGATTTGATTGAATTTAATTTTAAAAAACATACATCAATTTGGATTATGACTTGACGCAAGTTTTGGACATCGCTCATCTTGTATTTGTATTTAGAGGCGCGTATCGCACCAGACAAAATTTCGATACATTTTTTTTAGTTGTTTTTGTTTTTTTTCGAGTATTTTATATTAATTTCTTGTTTTGTTATTCGGCGAAAAAATAAGAAATTTATTCTATTTGAATATATTTCGGCACAAAACACATATATACAAACAACAAACAAGAATACATGAAAATAACAAGCAAAAATTAAATTAAATATATTGAAAAACGAATTTAAACGAAACAAGAAAAAAAAACAACAACTGAGACAAGGTTAAAAAAATTATATTTAGCACAAAAATTAAGAAGAAGCTTTTTTTTCTTGCATCATCAAAATTTCAAAAGAAGAAATTATTTACTAATAAAGCACAAAAAAAAGATAAAAAGAAAAAAGGACTGTCGAACAAAAACAAACAAAAAAATCCCATCCACGTAAAACAAATTTTTAAGCAGTAATTATAATAATTTAATAAATTAAAAATAAGTAAAAAATCTAATGCAGATCAGAGAAGAAACATAGAAGAAAAAAAACATAGAAAATAATATAAATATTAGAAATTAAAAAAAAAAAACATAGAAAAGAAAATTTTTAAGCAATGAACTCAACATCAAAACATTTATTGCATTGTGCTTTACTATTTATTGTGATAATCGCCTTTGAAGTATTTTCTGGTGGTATTAAAATCAATGAAGATTCATTTACTATAGTTGATCCATGGCTAGAATATGGTAATATACCAACAATATTATTGTACTTATTACGTTTCCTAACATTATTAACATTACCACAAGTTTTATTTAATTTTTGTGGCCTAACATTTTATAATGCATTTCCTGAAAAGGTCATATTAAAAGGTAGCCCATTATTGGCACCGTTCATATGTATTCGTGTTGTGACACGTGGTGATTTTGCTGAATTGGTTAAAACAAATGTATTAAGAAATATGAATATATGTTTAGATACTGGATTAGAGAATTTCCTAATTGAAGTTGTCACCGATAAAGCATTGAATTTATCAAAACATCGAAGAATTCGTGAAATTGTTGTACCAAAATTATATAAAACAAAAACTGGTGCACTATTTAAATCACGTGCATTACAATATTGTCTCGAAGATAATGTAAATGTATTAAATGATAATGACTGGATCGTTCATTTAGATGAGGAAACTTTATTAACTGAAAATTCTGTACGTGGTATTATTAATTTTGTATTGGATGGTAAACATCCATTTGGTCAAGGCCTAATAACGTATGCCAATGAAAATGTTGTTAATTGGTTAACAACATTGGCGGATAGTTTTCGTGTTAGCGATGATATGGGAAAATTACGATTACAATTTAAATTATTTCATAAACCATTATTTAGTTGGAAAGGAAGTTATGTTGTAACACAGGTGAGAAAATCATTTTTAAACTAAATAATTTTATTAAAATAATATCAAATTTTTGTGTGAATGAGAGTTTTTACGAAATGGTTTTTTTTTTTTTTTTAGAAAGGAGATAATCTTGAAGAAATTATTATAAGTTTACATTTTATAAAAGCGATTCAATGAGCTCGAATTAAATTCGTGGAGTCAAACAAAAAAACGGTCAATGACATATCTAATCGTACTAGTATTATGCCACCACAAAATTCAAGCATGCATTGAAATTATTTCTTTTAGATTCGGAACATTAATTTTATGATAATTGAAAATTTAACTTTCTTGCAAGTTTATCGAGTTCTTGTAGAAAAAAAAACCTGTAACAGAAATTTCCTTGAACTTGTTTATCTAAAAATTGAATAATTGTTAAACTTGATCTTGTCGATTGGCTTAAAAATCTGAAACTAGTTTCAGGTACGTTTGTACGGAAATTTTGCAGACTCAATGTTCTCTTTATGGTTCCCAAAAAAAACTAGTTTATTTGATTTCAATCGTTATTTTTTTAATTTAATATTTGAATTTGTTCAAAATATGCGCAGAAAAATATTTGCTGATATTCAATAACCTTGTATTTTTATATCCTATGGTAAAATATACCAAAACGAGAAAGAGTGAATCAAAACTTAAAACGATTTGTTCATATTCGTCCTGAAAAACTTTATGGGCAGGTAAATTATGCTCTAAAAAGTTTTCTTTTTACTTTATCCTTGGATTCATCTTTACTAAAAGTCAACATAATATCGTGTAATAATGTAAACAATGTATGTTTACCCCTTGGTTGGATTTTATTCCATGGTCTCAACTAATGGAGCTATGGAAGTCAAAAAAAAAGTTGTCTTATTTTTAGCTTTCTAAAACTATTTGCATTGTTGTATTTTAATATTAGATGAAATTGTTGCAGAAATTTTTACAACAAACTCTAAAACCTGCTAAAAATAAAACGACAAAACTTTGTGATCACACTTGTTTTTGGTTTATAATTTCATTTAGTCTCAATCGATTTTTCTCAATTACAATACTAGATCGGTTTAAGAAATAATCAACTTATACGCGTCGAACCTCTTTCAACTCGTATACTGTCTATTTCCCATTTGCTGAAATAATTTTCCAAAGAAGCCTTTAAAGTTGGTATTGTGGTTTTAGACCATTCCTTGCAGATTGAATTCATTCTAATTCATTTATTATTAGTTCATGAATTATGGTTGCTTTCGATTGATTGACTTTGTAAGCAAAGTATATTTCGTATCTCCTAATAAATCGTATCTGTTTGTCTCTTGCGAATACGAAATAAAGAGCAGACCTGTATTGTAAATTTCATTTAAATTGGACAATGTGTTTTTAAGTTATCATGTAACAGGCCAATTGACAAGTCCCCGGCCTGACACATAGATGGCGATACTAGAGTTAAATCCATATGATTTTTAGTTAGCCCTAACCTTCAAAAGACGCATGTATAAATTTGACAGCTGTCGGATCATTAGTTTGTGAATTATAGCATTTTGAGTGAAGCAACTTTTGTTATTGTGAAGAAAATGGATAAAAAGGAATTTCGCGTGTTGATTAAACATTGCTTTATGGCCAAAAAAAATACCGTTGAAACGAAAACTTGGCTTGATAATTATTATCCGGACTCTTCACCTTCGAAATCCACCGTTGGAAAATGGGGTGCCTTTTTAAATCTGGTCGTACAAGCCTTGAAGACGATCCATGTCAAGAACATCCAAAAAGTGTACCAACAACAGAAAAGATACAAAAAATACAGGATATGGTTTCGGAAGACAGACGAGTGGCTGTGGATAAGGTAGCTGACACCCTAGGCATCTCATATAGACCAGTACATCACATCTTAGCTGAAGTTTTAGGTTTCAAAAAGCTCTGTGCAAAGTGGTGGCTGCCGCATTTCCGAAAAATGGAACAAAAACAAATGCAAATGCGACTTTCTCAAGAACATTTGGAGCATTTTCGAAAGGATAAAGTGGATTTTGTGCGCGGATTCATCACTATGGATGAGACTTGGGTCTATCACTATGATCCTGAGTCGAAAGCAAAATCAAAAAACCGATAATTCGGTTCCAAAACGGGTTAAGGCCCAAAGATTAGTGAAAAAGGTTATGGCATCAGTTTGTTGGGATGCAAAAGGAATTTTGTTGGTGGAAAACCTCCAAACTGGTAAAAAAATAAACTCAGATTATTATTGCAACCTTTTGGATCAATTGGACGTAAAAATTCGTGAGAAAAGACCTGGTTTAAAGAAGAAAAAGTCATTTTTCACCAAGACCATGCACCGTGTCGCAAGTCAGTGAAAACGATGGCAAAAATCCATGAATTGGGCTTCGAATTGCTTCCGCATTCACCGTATTCTCCAGATCTGGCCCCCAGCGACTATTTCCTGTTCTCAGATTTCAAAAGAATGCTTGCTGGGATCGCCGAAACTAAGGCCTATTTTGAAGCAAAGGACAAATCGTACTACAAAAATGGTATCGAAAAGTTGGAGGGTCGCTATAATCAGTGTATCAGCCTTGAAGGGAATTATGTTGAATAAAAAAAACGAATTTTGGCAAAAAAATGTGTTTTACTATGGTAGGCCGGGGACTTTTCAATTGACCTGTTAGACTGTAGACAGTGGACAAAATGAATATATCTCTTGGTATACTACTATTGGACAATAGAGAGTATAAGGACTTTGTAAGTTTTGGGGGTTTGTTTTCCTTCCCAAAGTTAATTTGTTAATTTGGGTATCAAAAAATCGGCTATGAGCCGATATTAAGTTTCTATATGGTTTTTGCTGTTAAATTTTTGACTATACAAATTGTTTAAATAAATAATAAAACCAAAAAATTACGTATGAGATTTCATATTTATCAAATTGTTTTTTTTAACAATAAGTTTAAAAATAAGAAGTGCAAATAACTAAAAAACAAAAAACATTCTTGTATACATTTTGTGACATTGGGACATTGCGTTTTTTTCTCTTTCCATTAGAGTAGGCGTTAATTATGTAAACTTTTTTAATAAATAATAATTTAACAATAAAATACATTGAAAAATTAATCGCGAAAAAAAGTCTTATTTAAATGAAATAAACTTCATGTTTTTTTTTTTATGAATATCAAATAAGGTAGATAGCTCCCCAACCGGCAATAATAATATAAAAATATAACAAAAATTTTATTTACGAAGCAACATGTTGCTTAATTCTAAAAAATATTGCCAAAAAAATGTTTTAATTTCACCACAATAGGCAACGATTTCCTAGAAAAATGGTTTTATTTGTTGATTGTATTTTTTTTTGCAGTTTTAATAATTGAATATTTTTCTTTTGGTGTTTGTTTGGGGAATACCCTGTTATATGTTTTATTAACGTTCTTATCATTCATAGTTTATATCTAAAAAATTTATTATATTATAAACAAAATTTGGCAATCAAGGCTAACCAGAATAACTACATTAAAATTCCATCTGCATAAAAATGTATTTGTTTTTTTTTCGCGATTATTATTAACATTATTACATAAAAGATCAAATATAGTATATTGGATATGCCAAAAAGTCATAGCATTATTGATGGCGGCGACCAAAGGAAGTCGTTGATCATGGAATTCAATTGGCGGTTAGCGACATGAGAGATTTTGCTTAGAATCGAAAACATATCGAATTCGAGCATTGAAAAAAGAAAAGTCCGAATGGTTAAATCGCAAAAGTTTTAATGTTATAGAACATAGACCTTACCATTGAGTTATATTAACTAGACATATTAATTTTCTGTCTCACGTGGACCGACAGTAGGGAATATAAAACTTGGGCTTTTATCTATGAAAAATAAAAACCAAGTTAAAATATTATATCGTAATTGGTTGAGCGGCTAGTCGTTATCTCCGAAACTTGGGCTTCTATCGCTTGGAGCAAGCGATCAAAAAGATAAAGTAGTGACCATTTCTCTTGCATAATTTTGTATGAAAACGAGAGAAATGAAATTTCCACTTAATGTATGTCTGTGGACCATACACATTTTAGATGACCCATCAAAAGTTTAAATAACTTAGCTGAGAACTTTTAATGCAATAATAATAATAATACCAGGTCATAGATTAGTATCCCTAGATTTCCAAGCCAAATGAGCAGCGTGATGTTCAGTGTTATTCTTGTAGGTAAACTTAAAGAAGAATGAATGAAAAGAAGTTTAACGCGAAAGAAAGAGGAGAATCTATATTGTACCGGGATATCACGGTACGAAAAGAATCAGTTGAATGCACAGTCGTTGAAAATCTTGATTATTAGTCTATGACCAGGTAATATCGAGAGACATAATAACAATCATTGGATATTAATAGATATAAATACCCAGATAAAAAACTTAACAACTTTTTGGCTCATTTAATAGTATTAGAAAAAAAATATTCACTGTAAAAGTTTGTGGGTTTGCAAAATACGTTTCGTATTTTTTACCATTTGACGTAATACATTCGCCGAGGTTTTTTCCATATACAACTTTAAATTAAAGAATGCAATAAATTTTTTAAGAAAATTAATAAATTCTTAGAAATTTAAATTAGCTCCGGAAGTTGTACACAGGTGTGACGTCTTTTAACACTCATCTTATTTATTTATACTTAAAACGTTCCGAGAAATAAATTAATTCATTTCTTTTTAAATTATTTTTAAAAAGTTTAGTTAAAAATTATTTTACTGTCGTCATCAAAATTTCGTTTGTTTTCAAGTAATTCGATCTAATTTTAATCATTAAATATCGAATTCTTGGATATTCAAATATTACCTTTTTTTTTTGATAACGAAATTTCTTTGTAATTATATTTAATGAACCTTCAGGGTTGCCAACTTTGGTGTTTTCACTACTTTTTAGTGCATTTCCAGTCTTAAGTTTTTAACAAAATTAATAATTTTTGAACGAAAAACAAAAGTTGATATATTTGTTTAACTAATCCTAGCCTTCCCTAATTATGCCTATACTTGGTGCAATATTTTTTTTGACATTATACTCGTACAGTATAATCTTTCGGCTTTTTAAACATTAAAAAAGAAAACCGCAAATCATCAAAACAGCACAAATTTTAAATTTTGTAATCGATGGAGTCAAATTTTACAGTGAAATTCGTATTGGCTTAATAAACCACTAGATAAGGTAGAAAAAATTTACAATTATGAAATTATGTCAACAACCTGACAAGTCGTCTGTGAACTCTTTTCATGGTGGCTTCCAATCTTATCATTTATGCATGCATTTTAGATTTTCTTTTTTTTTATCCATTTTGTGGAGGGCCTGTCTGATAAGAAATTATTCTAAATTTGTTTTTGTACATGGTTAATCAGAGTTAGACCCAAGACCATATTGAATCAGGCTTTTGAAAAATTCAATCAGGACAATAATTGATAATTTTTGTTTTTTTTTCGGTTATGCTATAACAAGGTGTCAACATTTTAGGAAATGTTCTCTTGACCCAGAAATTTTGGGCCAGAATATTTGTTTATAAGTTTTTGAGGTTAAACACAATAGGAAATGTTCGCCTGAAATTTGCAAATGAAATGGAACAGATTGATTGATAATCAGTTGATCAGAAATTTCTAATTTTAAAAGAAAATTGCAAATTAAGTTAAATTGTGTATCAAAATTATAAAATTACTAATTCTTTGATAGAACTAAAACAAGAACATATTTTATTCTGAAGAGAATCCTGATTCAGTATGTCTTGGTCCTTATTGTATCTACAAAGAAATCCTATTAACGTTCCTTACAAATATCTTGATTGATCGTTTTAATCAAGAAAATAAAACCATTTACATCCAATATATTTAGAGAAGCTAATTAAATTGATATCAAATTAGAAGAATCTATCATCTGCTTATTAGGAACAAGCTCTAGTTAATCTTATATATTGATTTTATTCAGGAATTTCTGCTTTATTAGGGATTTTCTAAATAAAACTGAAAAAATTAGATTATTAAATAATTTAGGATTAAATTTCTGCTCAGCTAGAAGCTGGAATACTTTTCTCAAGACATTAAATTTAAGTAAAGATTTTAAAATAAACTTGAATGATTGTATTTTGAAAGATATTAAAAATTTGTGAAAGATATATATTTTGTTAAATTATATTTGTATTTATTTTATTAATATATGTTTTAATATCTCTTACAAACAGGTCGGTGCTGAAAAAGCAGTATCATTTGATAATGGTGTCGATGGTTCGGTTGCTGAAGATTGTTTCTTTGCGATGCGTGCATTCAGTCAGGGCTATACATTTGATTTTATCGAAGGTGAAATGTACGAGAAATCACCGTTTACACTATTAGATTTTCTACAACAACGTAAACGTTGGCTCCAAGGAATTCTATTGGTTGTCCATTCAAAAATCATACCAGTCAAACATAAATTACTATTAGGAGTTAGTGTCTATTCATGGGTAACAATGCCGTTGTCAACATCAAATATAATATTCGCCGGTTTATATCCGATACCGTGTCCAAATTTAATGGATTTTATATGTGCATTCATTGCAGCCGTCAATATTTACATGTATGTTTTTGGTGTTATCAAATCATTCTCATTATATCGTTTTGGTATGGTAAAGTTCTTAGCGTGTGTCCTAGGTGCAATATGTACGATACCCGTAAATATTGTTATTGAAAATTGTGCTGTTGTTTGGGGTCTATTTGGTAAAAAACATAAATTCTATGTTGTACAAAAAGATATTAAAATCTTGGATACTGTTTAATTATTTTCATTAATTTTTTATTTAATTAATTTAATTTCGTATATTTTCAACAAATTTTTTTGTTGGCTCCTTTTTTTGGTTTATTTTTATTTTCTTATTAATTTTTTCGTCGCCTTCATTTTTTTTTTGGTTTTCGTTCGTCCTTCATTATTAAAATTAATTACAAATTTTTAAAATAATTAACAAAATATGCACAATAAAAAAAAAAGAAAAAAAAATTAAAACAATAAACGAAAAACTTAAAAGAAAACCATTTTTTTTTTAAATTTATTAATAAATAGAAAAAATTTAAAATTAATAAAAAAAACAGTAAAATTATTAAATAAAAAACTAAAAAAAAAACTACAGAAAAGTTATATTAATATTTTAATTAATTAAAGTTAAAAAAAAGGAATAAAAGTTAAAAAAACGTGAATGCACCAAATATTATTTTTTAAGTTATTAAGTTTAAATAAAAAATTTTTTGAAAATAGTATTTTTTTTTTCTAAAGAAAATTAAATAACTGAAACAAATTAAGTGTTCGATTAGAAATTTATTTAAAAAAAAAAAAATTAAAAAAATGTTCATTAATAATTTAGAAAATATTAAAATTTCATTTTTGGCTTTTCTTATTAATAATTATTAAAAAATTTTCATAATAAATGTTGTAAATTATGAATTTGTTTTTGGGTAGCAAAATTTCAAATTAAAAACAAAAATATTAAATACAATTTAAACTATTTTGAGTAATAATAATAAATTAATAATAATAAAAAAAATATATATTTATGTATAAATAGAATTTTATACAAAATTAAAGTAAATGTAGTTAAATATCAATTTTTTTTTAATATATTTGAGCTAGAATTTATGGTCTTGCAAAGAAATCCCAGTGAACAGGTATTAGTTTTTTTTTTGTATCATTAGATTCATGATTTTAATTCACAGCTTATAGGATAATTAATATTAGTAATTAATTATTACTAGAATACCGTGTACCAGTGCAACTGCTAATATTAAAAAAAGGGGTTTAAAAAAGAAATAAAAAGAAAAGAAAACGACATTGAAAAGCCAACTTACCGGCAGCTTGGGCTTGAATTCAAATTCTCAATAGTACGGTTTTGGTGGGACATGCCATCGGTAAAGCCTGGTATCGTGTTGAAATTGAATCGAATTTTCCATACAAATTTAACACCACACTGAAATTTAGCCGCTGAAATTTTGCTAGGTAGTACGCTGTTCGGTGTTAAAAACATGTAAAAAGTTGCTTTTTTGGTTGTTGTCTCCAATGTAGTCTCCACTTATTTCACCAGCATTTTTATTGTTCGGTACATTTTAAACCTAGTAAAAAGTTGACAGATTGAACTTCCTTTGGTTTTTTTACGGAATTATTTTAAATGCTGTGTTTTAATTGGTTTTTTGGACTACAAAATGGAATTTTATGAGGACTTTGACGTCTGTCACTTCGATTTCTCCACAAATTTTTTCTCTTCAGTTTTTGCTACAATTTAAATGTACCTTTTTGGAGATCGCGTTAAAATTAAGTTTTGCTTCAACACGATACCAGGTTTAACATATGATTTGATCGTGTGTATCGAAAACTTAACTGAAAA
This sequence comes from Xylophagus ater, assembly GCA_963422695.1. Classification (NCBI taxonomy): domain Eukaryota; kingdom Metazoa; phylum Arthropoda; class Insecta; order Diptera; family Xylophagidae; genus Xylophagus; species Xylophagus ater. The sequence continues at coordinate 11,226,380 of OY730478.1, forward strand.
CTAATCGACAGTGGTGGCATAATGGAATTACGAAAAAAACCTCTTGGCTACAAGAGTCAATCAATACAGATGCGAACAATATCAGTCTTTTACCAACAAAGTCATTGAAATATTTTAATAATAAAAACTCATTGGAATTTCTTCAGTATTTTTTATGTTTTTCTATAAGGATTTTTTAATATTTCATGTAATTGGATCCCTTTTAACTTATTACACCTTTTTTTGTTTTAAAGAAATTGCGCCTACATCAATATATAAAATGATTGAAAGTTTTTAGGGTATCGAAAGATGTGGCCTCAGAGCCCATCAATGTAAGAAGTAGTAACCTTAAATGAAACAATTCAATATTTTTTGGAGAAACTGAAATGATTCTACCAATAGTTTTTTCGGCAAAGTAGAAATTTGGAGAGCGTTTCTGTCAGTTATTATTTTGAATCTAAATCCAAGTGCGAAACCCCTCTTCTTTTTTAAATAGAAAAAAAAACTACCAGTGACAGTAATTTTTTGGTCAAAATTGGGGCTGTTCTCAAAGTTCGTCGAAGATTTTGTAAAATTCAGTATTTTCATTTTTAAATGCCTTTTTTTGGGGTTTAAGGTTTCCAAAAAAGGAGGCTCTACGTATGAAATGCCTTTCGGCTATTTGTTTACGCAGGAAGAAATATGTAGGCGCATACATATTTAATATTTTACATTTGCAACTTGGTCAACTTTTAAACTTTTCTTGTCTATTATATATGTATGCAAATTTACGGTATATTATATCTTCAACACTACAAAATTTTTATATGTCCGCTTAAAGTTTACACCTCAGTTAGCTTAATATCTAATTCTGAAATTTGCAGCGTCAATGATGACAGCCATTAGCGATATTCAGTGAGTTATGAACGATTTTCTAATATATGCTCGCAAAGAGCCTCCTCAGACTGGTTCTCATAAAATAATTTCATAGTTGAAAAGTATTTTACGTTAAAAAACTATTTAAAATCTTTTGTTTTATTGATTTTTCTTTTATATATCTTAAAAATCTACATTCTAAGCTGTATTATATAATCTTGATCAATGCAATAAATATATAATATTTAAAACTTGTTATAAATTTGAAAATTACAAAATATATTTTAGATGGAAATTAAAACTATATTCAAAACATCCTTGCAATGAATTCTATTTGTAGTTTGGTTTTTTTTAGAAAAAAAACCCTTAAAAGTATAAAATTTAAAACAATTATATTTTCCGCTTTTATAAATAGAAAGATTTAACTACAAATTTGGCACGAACAGAATTCTTTAATAGTTCAAATTTGTATTACGTGGTCGTCTTTGAATATTTTATGTCCTTACGAACAAATCTTCAAGCCCTTCCTATTTAAAACGATAAGGAAAATGGAAATACATGAACAAAATATGATTTTTAAAAATACAATTTTCTTATTCTAACTTATAACCATTTAACATATTTTATTCATTGAACTAATAACTGATATTAAAGTTCAATTCTAAAAATAGTAAAAATATATATGGTATATATAAATATAGAAAATGAATCAATAAAAAGTGTATTGAATATGATTTTTAAAAAATCAGTTTTACTAAACAACGAAAGAGATTTTATATTTCTTAAGTAGGTAAAAATATCTAAAATACGACGATAACCCTGCATTTGCGGTTTCAGTCAGATTTATTACAAATTAATACTAATAAATCTGTATACTAGTCTGTCCAATCGTTTTCTATTAAAGTAATTAACGCAACTTTTCAATATCTCCAAACATGTTATCGATCGCAAAAATTCTTTTTCTTCGCAATTTTGTGATCTCGATGAGACACCTAGGGGGTACTTCCCAGAATTCCGTGCCACACCACTCGTTCAAATATACAATATAACATATATATGTATATATCAGAAACTATGTGTATTTCCTCTTCTTGGAGACATTGAACTGTGCCGCACCTAGCATCATCTAGAATTCTGGAAGAACACCGATTACGGAGCTGTCTTAAATCTGAATCTCATATTGATTATTCGTCAGTAAAAAAAATCATTTAACATCAATAAAGTGTTAAGAAAATGAATGGAGGAAATCGTATTCCGATTTTAGATATGAAGGACGACTATACGATATGAATTGTTAAAAGTATATAATCGACACATAGGATGGAAAATCGTGACAGTTAATATCCTGTAGGATCAGAAAATTAAATATAATATTAAAAAATAGTTCTTGGAACTCACATATTAAAGAAATTCGTATGGATCATAATAATTTAGCTATGCTTATGAAAATATTCAATAATTCAGCTATTCAGTGTCAATGTAAACTATTCAAATCTGCAAGATTTATTGGTACATTTTTCTATACTTGGAATGAATCTTTTATGCAATAATCCGGCTGGTGCTTGTAGTTCAAACAGCATTGGCATCAGGTTCTTCTTTTTCATTCATTGATGAACACAAAGATCAGTTAATTTAATATCAAGAAAGACAGCTATTATCTATTTCTTTAAAAGAAAATAGGACCTTCCTTCTATAGTTTCTGATTTATCTACTATATAATAGGAAGAAGCAAGTTCATAGGTTATGTGAGCAAATTGGCTTTTAGAACAACAAATTTGGTAATTCTTCAATAAACTGGAAATATGGAAATACAAGTACTTAATAAAATAAAACAATTATGTAGCCATATTTAAATTAGAGCAAAAATTATAGAAGAGGAATATTAAATCAATAATAATTTTATCATGTTCTAAATATCGTAAAAGATTTATAAAACAAATTCTGGCTAAATATTTTGGGGTTTTTTAAATCTAAAACTGTTCCTATTTCTATTTCTTTATAGCAACTTGAAAAAAGAAAATAATGGACTAATACTAAAGACACATTAGCAGTAATAATGTCCATTATTTTACGATTCTTGATTAAAATGCGAAAGATTATCGAATCTTAATCGAGTATCACGCTGCTAATGTGTCTTTAGTATAATATTTGTTACTAAATTGAATGTATTTCGTTAATAAAAATATTTACAAAATAAACTAAAATCAAAAAAAATTTAAATTAAATAAAAATTATTATAAATGTTAATTAAAAAAAAACAGTGATAAATAAAAACAAAAAAAAAAATAAAAAAAAACAAATAAATATATATTTTAATTCTTTTTAATCGATTTTGTATTTCAAATATTAAATATTTACAAAAAAAAAAAAAAATGACCAAATAAAATAAAAATAATTAAATAAAAAGCCAAAAATGATAAAAAAAATAAAAAACAAAATTTCGAACAAGTTTTACAATAAAAACAAACAAAAAAAAGGCAAAATATAAAAATATAATAAAAATATTCATTCAATTTATTAAACTAGCCAAAATGCGGCATATTGACTTACTAAATAAAATATTATTAAAACCAAAAAACAAAAAAAAAAAACTATTAATTATTGAGCATTTTTATTTATAATAAAAAAAGATATATATAAAATATTAATCGAACACTAAAATAATATTTTAGGATTTTAAAAGAATTTACTTATTTACTTTAAAATGGATGAATTTTCTTTTTAACTTTCCTTTTTTTTTGTTTTGAAAAAGGAAACATCCTATTTTCTTTTGATCTAAAAATAAAAAAAAAAACATAAAAAATAATTAAACTTATCCTAAAATAAAAATTTTGTAAATATTTACAATGTTTTTATTGTTTTTTTTTTTTAATGTTTAGCCCGTACAAAATTGAATACGAAAAAAAAGTCTTATTTTTATATATATATATATAAAAAGTTATTGGCGGTCTGTCGACATTCAGTGATGAAGGATGATAAAGGAACGTTTTCATAAATCCATGATTACCTGCTTGGCTAATGACTGGGTTAAGATAGTTTTCATCAAAGATCATATCTCTTAATTCTTCCTTATTTTTAGCCAATAAATAAGTTACGCCAGAAAAGGGATACTCTAAATATATGTTATGCTTATTTGGTCATCAGTTTGCTTTGCAAACTCTATTGTGTAGCTGTTTTCATTCCAAAGAATTACTCCATGGATGGTGGAAACATCTGGCGGTATATTGGAGTGGAATCGTGTAATTCGATTGATATCAAATTGAATGTATTGCAATTACTGTGCTTTTTCGATACGATTTGAATCAAAACAAATTACAAGATTCCATCCTTTTTTTTTCAAATGAGATACAATATCTCGATCCACTCCGGATATTGAAATTCCTAAGAGGAATAGGTTTGAAGGAGGTGATCTAGAATAGGAAGAAAAGAGGGTACAATAGATCTAAAAGATCGCAGTATAAGATTTGAGAGTTTTAGCGGCACATATAAAGCCACATACTATAAGCGTGGTTTTTCACATGTTCTTCCGGAGCCGAACAAAATTTCAACATTGAATATAACAATAAAGTACAATACAACAACTTGTTCATTTTGTTTTTGGTTTCAATGTTAAAATTATGTTCTGTTCTGGAACAAGTACTTACGAAAAAAAAACACAACTTATGTGTTCTTTTCATGAAATGTCAAATTCTCACAAAATATACATGTTCAAACAAATTGAAATCAAAATACAGCTAGCCCTTGATTTACACGGCATTCCAATTGACCGATTTCGGTTTGTAGAAATGAGGAATAACTTCTCTTTACACAGCACCATTAGTTGAACAATTTTTCTTTTTACTGTTTTATTGTGGATTCGAATTGCACGATTTCAATTTACACGACATTTACGAAGAACCAATCTACTGTGTAATTACTATTTTATTTGGTGTTGAGGTGATAAAAGCAGCTTGAATAGCTTTGAACATGCTATATATGGAAGTTATTAGTTCGGTTCGGTCAAAAAGATAGCCGTCCAGTATGTTTAAGGCGCATACTGAACTGGTACAGCTTTAGTCTACGCAAAAATAAAGACTAAATCGATAGTATCTTTTTGGAGCTTAGACCTAACTGGTTTGATTCGCACTTAAACGTGCTGATAGTTATCTCAATTTTGGTTCTGTTTGAAAATGTATCCTGTAAGGAAAGAAATCCTTGTTCGAAAGATGTCGACCCTTCAAAAGAAGCGCAAATAAGTACTTCTGCAACAGCCATTAACAATTATGTTTACATATATAAGGACTTTTATATTTTAACGAATTAAAGACGTAAAAAAATATTTAAATTATAAAACAAAAGCACACACACACACACATCTCGCCTATTGCTTAACCAAAAAAACCAAAACATTTTTTTAAAGACAAATTTTATAAAAACAAAATAACAAAAGTAAACTTAAAAAAATTCTCTAATATTAATTAAAATAATATTAAATTTAAATAAATAAAATAAAAACAAAAAATAAGAAATAAAATACGCTTCAAAATAAAAGAAATGTTGTAGAATGTATTTTTTTTTTATTTAAAAAAAAAAAAAAAAAATGTCGAGATTATTTCTTTTAGTTTTAATTCGAATTATTTTAATATTTTTTTTTTTATTTCCTTAAGTGTAAAATAATATAAATATTTTATTTTTTTTTTTTGTTTCAAATTATTATAAAAAAAAATTTAATTCATAATTTTTATTTAAATCAGAAAAAAGAAATTAATTTTAATTTCACCTAAAAAAAAAAAAAAAAAACACGAGACATTAAAAATGAAATATTAAATAATTTTCTTCTTAATAATATTTATATTATTAAAATGAAAAATTAAAAAATATTTAAAAAAAAAAGAAAATGTAATTTGTGTAAAATTTTGTTTTAAAAAAAACATTTTTTTTAAGCAAATTGTATTTTGTTAAAAAACAAAACAAAAAAAAATCTATATTAAAATTAAAAATAAATAAATATAAAACCAAACAACAAATCAAAAAAAAAAAAATCAAATATAATAAAAAATAGATGATAAAAATATAAATTTGTGTTTTTAGTTTTATATTTTTGTTAAATATTTTTTTTTTCGAACCTAGTGTTTTTGTAAGTCCTTTGGTTCCAACTAAAAATAAAATTTAAAATTGTAGCCCGACTTACGCGATTTTCGGGGTATTACCAAAGATAAAAATGAGTAATAATATGTAAAATTCTAAAAAGCTTTTATTGAACATCAGTAAATTACATTAGGTCTTACGGAAAAGCTGGTAAGAAACGTAAAGCTCACGCCATAAGACCTAATGTAATCTACATTTCTATATAAATAAAAATTAAATGCTGTTCGTTAGTAAGCGCATCACTTGAGAACGGCTGAACCGATTTCGCTAATTTTTTTGTTAAAATGGTCGTAGTAGTCCGAATAAGGTTCTTACGGAAAGAAAAATGGGAAAATTTGCACGGAAAATTGGAAAAATCGGGAAAAACTGAAAGTGCTTTTCTTTAATGGGATTTTTAACTTCTATACGAAGTATATAGTTACTGGAACCGAGATCGAAAAAAATCTCCACGTTTCATAAGATTCTAAATCGTTTGCAATCATTTTTATCCAATGTCCGTCTGTCGTCTGTCTGTCGGTCCGTCTGTCGTGTACAAGATTTACAAGATTTTTGAAGTAATTTCCATGAAAATTGGTAAGAGCGGTTTCTTCCTCATGAGAACCATTCTATCAGAAGTTGGGTTTGATCGGACTAAAATTTCGGGTAGCCGCCGAACAAAAGTTCGGTTTTTTGTGCTTTTACATGGTATTGTAATGTTATTTATGGACCAATTTCAATTAAATTTGGCATGAGACACTTGCTCAATGAAAGAACAGTTGTGTCAAAAAATCAATTGAATCCGATTACAACTTCGGGTAGTTGCCGAACAAAATTCAGATTTTTTGTATTAAATTTGGAGCATAACTTTGGGTGTTCGGACGAAACTTCGAAATTTTTGTATAGAATAAATCATAAATTGTTGTACAAAATAATTGTATAGAATTGTGTAGAATCGTATAGAAGTTACCATAGTGGTTTGTGCACTATAGCTTGTTTTATCAGAAATACGTTTCTTTCTCATTTTTACTTTGTTTACGCATTTTCAATAGCTTTTTACAAATCGACAAAACGATCACAAACAAATTTATTAAAATCTGGACAGGACAACGTCTGTCGGGTCAGCTAGTATTATATAAATGCTTCTTTGAACTTGCTATATCGTCTCTTTATTTATATCTTTAGTATTACTGTACATCAAAAATTGATAATCTATAATATAGATTTGATTTAACGAAAATTCATTAATACATTTTTGGACATTTTGATAAAAATCTAACATCAAAAATATTTAATTTATGAAAGACTATCAGTTATTATTTGAATGTAAATCTTTCGAGCATTAGAATCGATAAAGATTTAGAAGCTTTTGCGAATATTGAGTCCATTTCGCAATTTATTCCAATTTTTGGAAAATCCTTTTTCTGCTTTATTTTCATATGGTCAAAGTTTAAATTTCGTCCTTTAAATTTTGAATCCTTCAAAGTGGCTATAAGGTGAGTAGATATCTTAGCCTAATCGAAACTCGGTATATGGTGGCAGTAAAGCATTGTATAATGAAGCACGTTTAGTGAAGAAACAACTTTTAAATTTGACCGTACGCGTTTACCATTCTATCACCTAAATTCATTTTATTTAATCAATGAGGGATGTGGATAAAGGATGTCAAATTCTATTGAAGAATTCGAGATTTTTATTTATATTAAATCTAAAATCAATAAATTTTTAAAATCCTTATTTTTATCTGAAATATTTTAATTATGAAAAAGAGTATATGTTGCTAATATTGGAAAAAGACAAACTAAATTACCAACTACAAGTAACGCAACATATAACCCCCAGGAGGTTGGTTTTTTTCAAATAAAGATGAGTTTTCATAAATCTTGAGTTGAAATTGTTAAAGGTGAAATAAAGGATATTGTTTCTTGAACTCCTTTTTCTTATACGTTATAAGATGAACCGTTTTGCGATGATACATATTCTTTTAATTAAAACAAGACCCAGAGAGGAACAAAATCTCATTTCTGTAATTAAAATTTTATGATTTTAAGATGAAAATTCCTAAAATAATAAATCTGAAATTGGATACCACATTTTTCAATAAAATAAAACGCATAATTTCTTTGACAATTAATTAAGCAGAATTAATTTTGGCTGCTATAGATTTTATTATATTGTATATATTTTAATTTCTTAAAACAATTAATGGGATTATAATAATTATGAAATAATTTTATTTAAAGATTTTTTTCTTTTTTCTTAAATTTATTTAACTTCTTCTACAGCCTTTTGAAATGCTTTCAATGCCATCGCCTTCATATTATCGCTGACCGAGTGTGTAAAATTAACCTCTTTCACGGGCAGACCACACAATTGTCGGCGCATTTGTAAATCACGACGTGCACTTAATGCTCGACTATTTGGTCTACACGAATTAAATATTAGATTTTGTCGTTCCTCTAGCCTTCGACGTTGACCAAGTTGAACGCATGCCAAACTATTTAATACAACTTGATTATTTGTGGATTCATTTTTTATGTTGACTTTTTTCTCATCTGTTGAAGAATCCTCATCACATTCTATTTTAATATCAATATCTTCGTTCTCTTTTTTTATAGTTTCTTCTTTAAATTCTGATTTAATAGATTCCTCTTGAAGTTTATCATTTGCATCTTTTAAGATTTTCGTTCCGAAATCGACACCAGCTAATTTTAATGAAATTCCAACATCTAGAATAACACGATGTGGTTGCCATTTTTGTTTAGCTGTTGTTTGATTTTCTGCGGAAATTTCACGAATTTTTGATTCTTCAACTAAAGACGCCCAATCAACACCTAATGCATCCTCTAAACTTTTAACGCGTGCATCTTCTTCTAACTCACCATCAGAAATTTCTTCAAAATCCAAAAGATCATCATGCAGATCTTTCGATTCTGGAATTTCCGATTTATTTATGTCATCTAGCCCTTGAGAAAAATCTTCTTTAGGTTCTTCCGATTTCGTATCAGTTGCTATTTCAGTGTTAGATGGTTCTTCTATTGGTTTTTGTTCTTCGCTTGAATTTGTTTGATCCTTATTTTCAACTGAAGACTCTCCAGGTAATGGTTCCACAATTTCTTCAACCTTATTTAAAATTTCATCAGCATCGTCGCTAATTTCGCTCAAATCATCACGAATTGGTTCTTCTTCCATAGCTGGACTATCCTCGGGTTCTTTTGTTTCATTCTCTTTAATAATTTCAATTACTTTCGGTTGTTCAGCAACTTCATCAGGTTTTTGTGCTGGTTCCAACACTTCCAATGGTTTAACCACTATTGGAGTGACTTGTATATTTTCAGTATTTACAGTTATAGGAACGGGTAACAATGTTGGAGTAATTGTAGTGGTAGCTGGTGTTGTAGAAACGGGTACTGCGGCTGGAGTTGTAGTAACGATGATCGGAATTGTAACAACGGCTGGGGTAGGGGGATGGATAATTGCGTTTGGATTAGTGTATGTCATCTGCCTTTTGGGCGGAAAGTGCGGCCGATGAATATACCCGGTATTGGGCCCTTGATGATGTAAATGCGGTCCTGGGTGATGACGACGATACATATTATCTGGTCTGTCATGTGGAAATTCAACAGGTTGATGGGGCATAGGACCATGTCTGAAATTTCCGTGCGGCGGTGGATGTGGAGCTCTTTCATCTGGTTGCCGGGCACGCCAATCTTGTGGCCATCTTCGGTTTGGATGAACTTGCGGTGGAGGATGTTCTTCCACTCTGGGAATTTCTCGTTTCATTCTTGGTTCTTCCCATTCTTGCGGTTGGTATTGGTCGTCTGTATCCCAATTTTCTGCAGGTGGTTCATTACGCTGCCAATTACTTTCCCATTGCGGTTCTTGATTATTCCAATCTTGTTCGGTCTCCCATTCCCTCGAAGTTTTAACAGGACGTTCAGGTGGGTATATTTTAGAATGCTCAATTTCACGTTCACGGGGTGCTTCTCTTTCTCGTTCCCAATTTCTTTCGCGATGATGTCCTTCCTCTGATGGTGGCGCATAAGGGCGTGAATAACCTCGTTCTCTTTCGTATCTTTGTTCTTCGGTATACATTTCTCTATCTGTTCCTCTTACTCTTTCTGGATAATGGCCAAGAGGCTGCGGACTGCCGACTTCTCGGCGGCGTAAAATAATATACTCACGTTCGTGTTCTCGTCTTTCCTCACGCTCTGCTCTGTGCTCGTGCGGAATAAATTCTCGTTCTCTGCCGTAAGTTCGATCATATGCTGGTTCTGCTCTTGGTGTGCGAGTATGGGAATGTGTTCGGCGAGGATCTGATTCAATAGATCTTTCTCTACTACCGGCACGGGCAGCAGCAATTGCCATTTCTCTCTCTGCCGGACGTGGTAATAATCTGTCACATTTATATTCTTTTTCTTTTTCTCTTCGTAACTTTTCTCTGGCAAGACGTTCTCTCTCACGTTGTCTTTCTTGACAACGAGCTAGTGCTTCTTCACGTTCTTTGTTACGAGCAGCCTCCCTTTCTGCACGTTCTCTTTCTCTACGTTCACGTTCCCGACTTTCATGATGTCTCCTTAATTCCTTTTTCCTATCACTTGGACTACGTTCACGCCTTGCTTGACAAATTATTTTCTCTCTTGGAGACATATGATGTTTGTCAATTGGAGATTTTCGTTTAAGCTCCCTACATCTGGAGGATTTCGGTGAACGAGATTTTAATTTTTTTGGAGATCTACTTCGGATACGTTCACGTTCTCGTCCGCGAAGTTTTTCGCGTTCCTTTTCACGTTCGCGTTCCTTTTCACGTCGTTCCTTCATTAAAACGCTATGATGTTTCTTTTCTATTGTTTGTCCTATAGCAATTTTTTTTACCTTTTGTGGCGGAGTAACACTTCGTCGACGAACTGTTGGTGAAACTGCGCGTTTTTTCGCTTTAGACTCTTTCAATTTTCGTTTTAAATGCATTTTTTTTGCTTCCAACTTTTTATGGCATGCATGCTTTTCACGTTTTCGTACTCGTTCTTCTTCAGTTGAACTACTGGAAGCTCTAGCACCAGCTACCTTTTTTACTTTACGATGAACTGTTTTTTTTACTGCACTAGACGAAGACGACGAATCGCTGCTTGATCCAGAAGAATCAGAACTACTAGAGCTATCAGAACTTGATGCTGGTCGAACCTTTTTATGTTTACGAATAACATCTTTAACTTTTTTCGATTCCATTGTATGATGTTTTAAATGGGGTTCTTTAGTTTGCGGGACAGGTGCCCGCCTATGATGGAAAGACGTCGCCACGAGGAAGAATTAATTGAAACTTCTCTTGAAGTCTGAAAAATTTATTATCTATATTGTCTATTTTATATAATATTTCATAAAATAAACACTTACAAAGATTTTAGATTTTCAAAAATATAGTATTTGGCAATTATAAATTTTTTGTTAATGCTAAAAAAAAAAAATATTGTCAATATTTTAATTTTTAAGATATTAGAAATTTTACCTTTTCACGTTTTTTTCTTTTTGGTCGAGTTAATGCACATAAAAAATTAAACACACCACAATTTTAGAAAAATGTTTGCAATTTTTTTCGTCAATATTTATTTATTTGTTTATTTCATTAATTGATTAATTTATTAATTATATATTTATTTAATTAATTAATTATTAAATAATAATTGAATTTTCTACGAACAGAAAATTTTTTGACAACATTTGTCAGCCAATCTGTCAAATCAGTCTAGCTTTATAAAAAATGCAGTGCTCCAAATAGTTTGTGGTAAATTTCTGTACTTTGAAATGAATAACAGATGGCGCAAATAATGCATAAAATATATAATTTAAACTTTTCAAATTCTTTCAAATTATATTGTAATGGAAAATTTTAAAGAATATTTTATTTTCATTATTATTAAAGGAAAAATATAAAAAGAGTGAATTTACACAATGTTTTATAATTTATTATATTAATTGTAACAATTAACCTTTTATTTAACTTTTAATAGTAATTGGTTACGTTCACTCGGCCACACCGGTGTAACTAAAAGTCGACTTGAGAATCGTAGTTAGGTAATGTCATTTCAAAATGGTACTTGGAGAAAATGTGCATTCATAGGTTAATTAATGTATGTACTGTAATTATTAAAATTATTTTCATTAAATCTATTTAATTTAGAAATAAATTTGTGTATAAAAACATATTTTATGATGGCGTCATCGTAGTTAAATATTGGTACAATATTGGTTTTAGTTACATTTAGTTGGTGAGTGAACGCAACCCAGCTGTCGTCATAAAATCAAAAAAAAAAAGAAAGAAGTTAAAATTAGAAATTAATTTTCCAAATTAAAACGTTTAATTGTTGCAAATTGCAAAACTAATGAAAGAAAAATTAATTTTGTAAATTTTTGATTTGGAATGTTTTAATGCCACAAATTTGAAGTTCTAAAAATATAAATTGGTAAAGAATTATGGCGAAATTAATTACAGTGTTATATTTTGCTTGTTTTTAGATGGGATTTTCTTTTTGGGTCTCGAAGACTATTTTATTTCTGTTTACATGTGAACAAGCTAGAGCCAAGAGTAATTTTTTCAAATATTTTAATTACACATTTTATGTGGATTTTAAATTTTCTTGTTTCGTATTATGAAAATAAATGATTATTGAAGCCAAAATATTATTGTTATGTTGACATAATTGCATGGCATTTCTATGCTGGCATATATGTATAATTTCAAATTTAAAATTTGATGAGTGCAGTTTGTTCATTAAATGAAGCTTAGGTCTCAAGCAGAATCGGGCCTAGTCAAGGCAGGAATATTTAAAGCACGAAAATGAGAAAAACTTTATAAAAGGGAAATGGGTTTTTCTATGCTCTTTGAGATTTTTTTTTCAAGATACTGCGTCCTAAGTAAGAGTGCTCGCCTTCCTCTAGAATCGAGAATCGTATTTTGAAAATAAATGATTATTGAAGCCAAAATATTAGCATTGAATTGATTACATTTACATTTTAGATTCAAACTTGATTCAAAAAAGGCAGAATTTGAAGTAATATCGATTTTTACAAGAAAATTATGCTTACAAAATCTTGTATAAGAAAGTTTGGTGTTCTTACAAAATATACTATATTGTATCATAAATACTAGCAAAGAAAATTATGTACTAAAAATGTATTCAGAAAAAAGAGAATTACTTATTAATTGTATGAAAAATATTTTTAACACAAAACCCATTAAAAACTAATATTATATGCTTTCAAAAAGTAATTACGATTTGCTGAAATATGTATGTTTTAGAAAAGTAAAAATAATGTCGGCTACTTCGGATGATTGATGACAAAAAATCTCAGACAAGAAAAAAAAAATATTCTAAAAAGAATTTCTTTAAACAACAAAATGGTATTAAAAATCATAAATAAAATAATTTCACGAATATGAGAATATTTTGGGGCTCATAAATTAAATTGAAAAACGAAAAAAGAAATATTTAATTCAAGGGAAATTTTCTTTTTAAAGAGAATGTTTTTCGAAGCCATTTTAAACTTAACATTTAAGTTGTATAATTCGTTTTCAAAGATATAAGAGTTCCAATTGTGATTATTCACTGTAATTTCCTTTTCTAAAACTATGTTTTTTGTAATAAAAAGTGGTTCATAAAAGCTAAAATTAACATTATTCATATTATAATAGTTAAAATGAATTAAAAAATTTAGAAAGAATTTAAAATCATATTATTTTGGGATTTAAGTAACTGAAATTCTTCAAAAAAAACACACTTTATAATTGAATGCGTTTTATTCTTAACAATAAGTTTTTATAAACTTCTATTTAAAAATAAACTTCCATTTATAACAAACAAACAAAAAAAAAATTAAATAAAAAAACGGCTATAAATATAGATTAAAAGTGAAATTAATAAATTTCGAAATTTTCACACAATCCGAATTGATTCTAAAAATAGTTGAGAGCGTAAAAATTTAGTTAACGGATGATGGAAGTTGATATCCAATTAATTATGGTCGAGACTGTATGAGACTATCATGTAATCATGTAAAAGAATTGGTAAATTCTATTTTAAATATTTATTTAATTAGAAAATATTTATTGAATCAAAATGATAAATCTTATTTGCCACATGCCACATGCACATTTGCTTGCCACCTTCTTTATATACCAGAAAATCTTCATTCAAGGAAACTAGAATACGATCAATTTTCCTGAGTAAATACAGAGTCCCATAGTCGTTGAGTAACGATCAAAGTGCTAACACATCTTGTGAAATAATATTTTGTGGATATCTTGTCTGGTATCTTTAGATGTGGTGAAAATTTTTTAAAATATATAAAGAAAGAAAAAAATGGGTCATAACGATCATGTAGATGTTGATCGATTAATTGAATTAGTTGATTTGCATATCAGTAATACAGAAGATGATAAAACAAAAAGACCATGGTATATTTCGGAATCTAAATTAAATGGTCGTGGATTATTTGCGACACGAGATTTTCAACCTGGTGATATAATATTTCGTGAAAAACCATTATTAATTGGTTTTACGGCACGTGAAAATGCCAAATTGAATATATGTAGTGTTTGTTATAAAAGTTTAGATGAAAAAGATTGTGTTTGTAAAAATGGTTGCTCATTGCCAATATGCAATATATGTTCAACGAAGGAACAACATTTACGTGAATGTGAATTATATCGTTCATTTGAACCGATCATCAAGGATTCAATGAATCGCTATAGTTTAAGATCATTGACAGTGTTACGTGGCTTGTTTTTAACAAAATCACAAAAAGATTTAATCTATGCAATGCAAGCTAATATCGATCCGGGATATCGTAAAGAATTACATAATGCTGCAACATGTTTTAAGAAATTCCCAAAAGATGGTGAAACAATTGAATATTTACATCGTATTGTTGCTGTATTAAATACGAATGCATTTGAAGCATTAAATATAACCGAAGAACAAGAACTTGGTTTGCGTGCATTATATCCATTATCTGGCATTTTCAATCATGAATGCACGCCAAATACATATCATATATTTGAAGATGATAATATTATTGTATTTAAAGCTACAAAATATATTCCAAAAGATACAGAATTTACAACGACTTATACGAAAATACTTTGGAGCAATTTGTCGAGACGTTTATTTTTGAATTTTACAAAGCAATTCAGTTGTACCTGCGTAAGGTGTCATGATCCTAAAGTAAGTATACAACTTCCATTTTATGTAATACTGTTTATTAGGAATTCTTTGAAAAAAAAACTTTAAGTCATGTTCTAAAATTATTCGTCATTCCAACTCCAAAGTAATCTATATCTTAAGTATAATGACACGATAGATTGCTTAGAATCTTAAACGTGTCGAAATTTAAATCGAAATATTTAAAAACCATCAAACTGTTAAATAGAAGCGTCGAGAATTGATGAATTGTAGCAAAAATCTTGGGTTTCATTATGATAACGCCAATACATGTAAGTTTGAACCCTAATCAAAAATTGAGAGAGCTTGGCTGGAAACTTTTTATGTATCCACCGTTTAGTCCTGATCGAATATCGTTTGTTTTGATTTTGGCAGGACTTCTTTAATGAAAGTTTTTTTTTTTAAAAAATTTCTAAAATCATAAAATCATTATAGTGACGATAATTAATTAATTTATTTTTTTTAATTTTCAAGGAATTTGGATCATATTTATCAGCTTTATGTTGTCGTTCGAATAATTGTTATGGTTTTGTTATACCAAAAGATTGTTTCTCACCAAAGTCATCATGGGAATGTTTAAAATGTTCATTGGAATACAGTTCAGGACAAATCGCCAAACTACAAG
Organism: Xylophagus ater; assembly: GCA_963422695.1. NCBI lineage: Eukaryota > Metazoa > Arthropoda > Insecta > Diptera > Xylophagidae > Xylophagus > Xylophagus ater. The sequence goes on from OY730478.1 coordinate 11,242,157, forward strand.
ATTTCATATTGGCGGCATTAAATGCAAAAACATCATCGAAATCAATTAAAGACATTATACAATTTATTAATGAGAAAATTCCAAAAATATGTCCACCTTCAAATCAATTTGTTATTGAATTGAAATTGCATGTTATTTGGCGAATGAATAAAAATCATGGAAAAAATATTATCACTAATAATATTGATAATAATAATTGTATTAATAATAATGAGGAATATACAAAGGAGGATATCCAATATAAGGTTCAGTACTGTAATGATATTTTAAAGATTTTGGAAAAATTAGAAGCTGGCGAATGTACAATGAACATTTTATTATTTGAGGAAATCGAAAAATGTCGATTATTACTTGAGAAAATGAAATGAATTTAAATGTCTTAAAGAATTGTTAGAACCATTTTTAGATACCTAATGAATTTAAAGAAAGGAAAGGAATTAGTTGAACTTTAAAAAATTTCATGTATTTTTAGATTTTTTATAAAAGTTTGTTTAATTCTTTCAAAAATTAATTATTGTTTACGACTTATTTTTAAGAAATATAAATTTTTTTTTATATTGGAATGATAATTAATATAAATGAAGTTTCTTTTAAAACGTGAACTGTTCTGAATTATTATTTAGTATGTAAATAAGCGCACTAAATTCTACGAATTAGATTAGGCAACTCTCAGCACGTTTATGCGCGAACCAAACTAGGAGAAGTGGAATCGTGTATTTCAATTGAAACTAAATCGTATCGAAAAGCATTGACATTCCTATTCTTTTCGATACAGGATTCCATTCCAGTCCTATCTGATTTGGACCGTACTAAAGTAAAGTGTAATAAACATATATTCAGACCTCCATTTATGCGTAAACTAAAATGATTTAATCGTTCCGGCTCGGTATTTGGTTATTTGCAAAATAAATCTATTGCCTAAATATTATTTGAAAGTGAGAGATCAATAGTTATTGCCTCGAATTTATCATATTCAAGTGACAAATTGTCGTATAAAATCTATGAAGGAAACAATCGATTTTCACTTGTTGTAGATCGACACTGTATTAAATTCCACTGCAGAACACAAACTTAGTTAATTAATTTATCGCTATAAAAAGCTGTTGTCTTCATTTTAACGGATTTCATTGAAACGGGACCACATTGAACTATATAGGAGTACAAAGTTAATAAGTTCTCGATAAATTGCATTTCAAAACAAATGAAATAGGATTTAGAAGTGAATATTGTTTTCTGGAGAAGGAAAGTTGTAGAAGTGTATTGCAAGGTTAGTTTTGGTATTAAATACGTACTTTTTAAATCACTTTGATATAGGGCAGATTTAAGATAACGTTTAATTGATAAATTGTTTCTCAGGTTAAAGGCAGTCAAAACCATATTTGTTTTGTAAGTCAGGAAAACGAATTTCTGAAAAATCGTCCCATTTAGTTCGGTATAAAAATTGGTCCACAAATTGCTTTATTTTGGGGTAAGTAAATCTTAATAATTATAATATTGAATGAATATTACATATCAAAATAGAATTTCTGAATTATTTGATTTAGTATTAGTAAATCCATAAAAGTTTTGAAAAATTAAAATTGAAATAAAAATAATTTTTGTTTTAGATATTTTCTTGTAATTAAAAGATAAAAAATACACAATTTATAAAATAGAAATTATTATAATATAATAAAACTTACTACAAAATAATAAAACTAGAAAAAACATAAAATTTCTTTTTAAAATTAATCAAAAATAAATTTATTAATTTATACAAATCCTGAAGGAAAACATAATAATTAATATAAAAACTTATATCAAATTTCTAAGTCCCTGTTTTTTTAACGAATACATATATTTTTTGTTTTTGGATTTGGAAAATACATTTTCTATTATTAATAAAATTTCCTTTTTTTTTGAATTTTCTAAATTTCGTTAAAATTGATTTAATTAAAATTTAATTTTTTTTTTTTTAGAAAAATTTCACAGCTTTATGAGTTTTTGGTTCATTAAAATTTATTATATTATTAAAATATTTATTTTTCTTTCATTTTTTACTTAAAAATATTATTATTATTTCTTTTTCCTTTATATGAAAATTTGAATTTAAATATAATTTAATTTTAATTTTCCTATACTAATATTTTTTTTTTCTATTTTTATTTTGAAGAAAATTGTACTATAATTGTTCCAATTCAATATTATGCTGATTTCTTTTCGCTAAATAACGTTGGATTGGTGGAATGCTAAATAATATTAGGCCACTAAATGCAATGGCTCCGCCAGCTAATAGAAAGCCTGGTTTATATGAAATTGTAATATCATAAAGCCAACCTTTTTAAAGAAAATATTAATATTAAAATTAATATATTTTTAAATTATTTAAAAGCAAAATATGATTTTTACCTGCCAGAGGTGGTCCAACTAATGAGGCAATACCTTGGAAGAGCAATAAAAGCCCGAAGGCATTTGTTAACTTATCAAGACCTAATAAATCTACTAGAATAACGGATGTTAATCCGACATAGGCACCAATTGTAAATCCGAAAACGGATGCATAAATTAATAATGAAACAAAACCATTGCAATATATTGATAGGGCAGTTGCTAAAAAAAACATAAAATATTTAGTAATAAACCATAAACAATTCTATTTAATACATACCGATTCCGCAAACAGTTAAACAAACATTATAAACTAGTAAACGATTAACCCATGGTTTATCTGATATGTAGCCAAGTACAATACGACCTACAGTATTTGCAATTCCAATAGCCGATAGTAGCCAACTAGCTTCTCCTTTCGATAACTCCAAAATATCAGCTTGGGCTGCTAAATATACATATGGTATATTGAAACCGATACTTGTACAAAAATTCGAGAAAGTAAATATTACAAAGATAACATCATTAAATAATGAAAAATTCATCATTTCGGAAAATATATCATGTGTTTCCTTTGAGCATGGGATACATCCAAATAATTTTTTAATTTTCTGAAAATAAATTAAATAATTTCAAAATTTTCATTATTAGTTCTGATAGACATTTTGTACTGGTGTTTTAATTGGTTTAAGCAGACATAACATTCTTAAATATGTTACATAGATTTCCAGTTTCGAACAAAACACTCGTTAACGTAATTTTAAAGTTTTAATATGTTTTTGTTTTCAATTTCAAGAAAATGGATGTATTTAATTCGTCTAACCGTAATAACTGCAGTTAGTTTGATAGAATACTTGCTTAGTGGTCCATCGCACCGAAGAAGGGTTGTTTTGATTTTACTACAAAATAAGGATTTGAATTCAGTTCAACTGATTATCTATCCGACACACATGTAATGAACCCAATAGGGTTAATAATTCAATTAGATTGAAATATGATCAATAATATTGATTTAACTTAATGGTCACATCATATTTGTTCGATATTTGGAAATCTATATTGAGTTATTATATAGCTTTGAATTAATAGCATAACTATAACATTATACAACTCAACTTTAAATATATTTGCTTATACTAAATAGTTTATCATACTTTGAAATTTTTACATAAACCTTCTATTTATGCCTGGATAAATAATTTTCTATGACTTTTGGGAATAGAAATTAAAAGAATCAAAGAACTCTTACCCGATTTTGGTCTATTGGATGTTCCTTTCCAATTGGTTGTCCATAATTTCTTAATTCACCACGAGATCTATATTGAGGTATATTAACGAGTGAGCCCTAAAATTAATAGTTAATAAAAAAAATACACAAAAAATTATAGAAGTTTTAGAAATTGTTAAAAACATATAGTTTTAGTATTTAGAAATTTCTCTTTAAACATTTGCAGCATATTTTTTGGCTTTGTTTTAGAATTTTCCATTTACAAAACAAATCCACAAAACATATTTAATTTAGATTAACCTTTTTACCTGATAAAGAATATCTGGTCGATACATAGTTCCACTGGCTGACATCATTTTGGTTTCGTTCATATGTCGATTACCATCTAAAAATATATGCGGTTGACTAACAGTTGCCCGAATTAAATTATCACGTTTAATATCTTTTAATGGTAATGTTCCACCATTCGTTATATGTCCATTTGTGTTATTTGCATTATTGCTCTAAAAAAAAAAAATCCTTATAAAATCATTTAAAATCATAGAAAATTCATTTTTATATTTACATGATTTTTTAAAATATTTATCATTTCAAATCCAATACTATACGACCTAGTCATTGGTATATCAACATCATTTTTATCATTTACAAGAGTATTACGTTGATCCAATTTATTACTATTCAATGGTTGTAATTCATTATTACTGGAATGTTGTATAAAATTCTTATTTATATTATTATTATTATTGTGATTTTGTTGGCGTTTAGGTTTTGCAACTTCCAATGGCCGGAACATTGCACCAAATATAATACAATTAAAAACAATCGCTCCAATTATTAGCATAGCACCACGCCAACCAAAATGACCGATCAATGTTTCAGTTAATGGAGCAAATATAAAAGTTCCGAGACCAGAACCGCATACGGCAATTCCAGTTGCTAATGAACGATATTTTTCAAAATACATTGTAACACTAACAATTGCTGGTAAATAAATTAAACCGAAACCGAATCCAGCTCCAATACCAATTGTAAATATTAGTGTTAAAACATTTGTTGCAAATATACTAATAACTATACAAAATCCAGCTAATAATGAACCGGCTATTGTTACCGGACGACATCCATAACGATTTACAAATGCTGATGAAATTGGTCCTAGAAATAAAGAATATAATTTAATATGATGATAATGAAAATAGATTAATTTGTAAAATATTAAAAGTTAAAAATTAAATAGTAAGTTTTTCACGTACTATTGTTGTAAGCAAAATCTTGACTCAAGCTAAAATAGATGCCATTTTTATCATTCAAAAACTATGATGATTTTGTAGTAATATTCAAATGACCTCAAAAAAGAAGGTTAAGGAGTTCAAAACAGGTTCTGTAGAAGTTTGTAAATGTCTTTTATCTTGACAACTTTATTTTGAACATGGTTTCTGTTTTATATGACATCTTTAGTGAACCACCTTTTGTGAATTATCCTTTATAGATCAATTTTCTTTTATTGCACATTTCGATTTTCTTAACAATAAAATCAAGTACCTATCTATAACTTTATATCTTTTAATATAGGTCAAGTGCAATCTCAAGTAGATACATTCAAAAGTGATATGGTATCTGCTTTTACGTTAGTATAACGTAATACTCTGGTATTTCTACTTTAATGGAATTGTAGTCTACACATATGTATATTTACCTGAACATAATGTTACGCCAACTAAAATTGAAACAATCCAGGCTGTATATCCTTTTCCTTCGTGAAAATAATCTAAGAACTCAACATAGAACATCCCAAATGAGTACGTTATGCCATCAGCTGCAAAATAAAGAAATACATATTTTATTAATATTTTCAGTTTGTTTAACATAGTTTTAGGGGCAAGAGAAAATATTTCGTTTCGTCTAAACTTGTAAAGAATATTGTCAATATTTTTCGTTTTTCTTTAAGGGGTTACATCAATGTGAAATTTAAAAATTTTTTTTTTATTTTAGAAAACTTTTATTTTGCAAATCCCTTCATGACAATATTTGAAGAAAGGAGAAAGTTATAGAGGTTTAAATGGAACAATTTACTCAATATCGCAGCATTTTATCTATCATGAAACCACTTGTTTGTGACTGTTTGACAATGTATTTCGGACACTGTCCATCCGACACACTTAATAGGAGCGAGCACCTAACGTCTAAAGTAGCCTTTTTTATTTTCGAAAATACATAAAACGATTGTCGATTTTTGAACAGTTTTTTCAATCTTCTCCCGATTTTTTGTTTTCTTACTTCCGACATACCATTCTGTGACAACATTGTCAACCATCCGATCTTTTATTTGTGCTGATGTACACTTTGAGTTGTCATCGATTTAATTTCCTTCAAAGTTTTTGGTTTTATATTTATTCTATGGCATTATCCTTGTATCTACCTCCTTGGAGAGTACAGACAGTATATATATACATAGTTATCTTAATAAAAATGTACAAATGTTGTCAAGCTAAAAAGTGCATAAAAGCTTTAGATATGTTTAGTCAACTTTATATAATATACAATTATTAGGTATTCTACAGGAGTAGAAAAGAAAGAAAATATAGTGAACATGACCTGATTATGTATGACTTCAAATTTAAACTTGACAAAACATAAGGAAACTATGGTAATGTTCTATCATTTTTCTAAGTAACAATGTTTTCCATATTTTATGATTTAAAGCCCTATATACAAGCGAATCTTATCACACACTACATGGACTCCCAGGTGGCTTCAACGGCTGCTTTAAATGGGATATCTGCAGTTTTTTATTACAATTAAAAAAGGTATATTTAAAAGGGAATTTTCATATTTTCACATTACATTGGTGTGAGTTCGCAGAGGTTAAAGCTTAAGAAAGCGCTAATTTAATAATAATAATAATAGGATTTGTTTTTAATTATTTTTATATGTCATATATTAAAGCATACGTGTATATTAAACCATTTTAATATTATTATAATATAGTTTTTTGTGTATTTGGACAGAAACAAATTTTTACGACAAATTTTTAATGACCTTAAATATTTTGGAATTAAATAATTTTGATTAAGAAGCACTTATATGCTCTCACGTCTTTTCATTATTGATAAGATAATTTTCTTGTATTTTTCCAAAAGAAAATATATTTTTTTTAATAAAATTTGATCTTTACGCGAACTAGCCTTTTTTGGCCCAATTTTTTATTTTTTTTATTATTATCATTTATTATTTTTTTTTATGTTTGTTTTAAATTTTTAATTGTACTTGATTTTTTCTTTTACGTATGTATAAATATATTTTGTGGGACTCAAGTTTATGGGGGCCTATAAATTTTATCATTCGTCTACGTTACAATTTTAAATATTTTGTTGATAACGCATGATGTATTGATGCACGTGAATTAACGATATAGTAACTAAGCTATTATCTAAGCGCGTAATTATTATTTTTCCCAACTTTTGTTTTGTGTTTTTTTTTGTTTTGTAAACTGAAGTGGTCGAAATCAATCAATATTTTTATATAAAAGTTAAGAAATATAGAATAAATGAATTTTATTTAATAAAACAGAAATGTTTTTTAATTGAAAGAAAAAGAAAATTATATTTTAATCTTTAATAATTTAGGTTAAAATAATTTCTTTTGATTTTATTACAGCTTTAAACAAGCGACAGTCAAATGTGTAAAAAATTTTTTAAATTCATTTTGCTTGGGCAAAAATTGAAAACTTTGACGTTAGCATTAACCGCACACAACATTTGGGGAATCCGTTCATTTCTACCATGTGATCCTTTATTTTAAAAAGTTTCACGAACCTCAAAGAACGTGTATTACTGTTTAAATGTATCATGTCTAAAAGGAAGCGAGGGGTTTGATAATTTAGTGGAGAATTCCCTTCAATAGAAAATTTTCACACAAATTAGTCAAACCATTTTTAACTTGATTTTCAAAGATTTATATATTACTCCAAGATATAGTATAAGAACCGTATTAATTTAACAAAATCTTTTAAGTGGATCGGATCTATATATTAAAGAAATCAATTGTAAAAGGAACTCTGTGTGAATACATTTAGTTACAGTCTAAACAAGTGACGAAATAGATTTCTTTGAATTGCTGGAATTAGGCCAAAAATGTAAGCACAGTGAATTCTTTGTTTATTTTCTCTGTGGCTAAACTTTACCCTACTTAAATATTGCTAGTTAGATATGTTTTAGGTAAGCGATGTAAACATAGTGACTAATTCTAATATTAATGAAAGTTTACGCAAGTTTTGTTTATAAATAAAAACTTTTTCTTAATTAAAGTAAAAAAAAAGTAAAATTTTATATAAATTAAAGTATTTATGAAATTTATGTGACTAAAATTTTATTTTCGTCTTCTCTTAAAATATGTTTTTATGAAATATCTTGCGGTAAAACATAGCAGATGAAAACTTTTTCCTTAATATTTTCACATAATTATTGTACACGAATCGTATTGGTACTCAAAATAATATTCCACTCTGTTACTTTTAATGTTATTTTATGTTCTTCATAAAAATATCATATCAGAAATGTTTGAAGGTAAGATTTTCACAAACATCGTGCCTTTAAGATGATTTGTTCTATCTAAATATAATAGCGTCATATAATATTAAGAATCAATATAATTTTTGTTATTGACATTAATACAACTCATTGGAAAACATGATTTGTACATGGACGGATATATGGAGAAATGAAGGTTGACACAGTGTCAAAGCATAGATATTAGAAAATCATGTTTTCCTCCATTATTTTCAAGATAAATTCTTCGTTTTTTATTTTTATTTATGTAATATACGCAACTTAATAAATTACATTTATGTATTTCTTGAGAAAAAAAAAATAAAACAGTAACATAATTTAATAAATTAATACTATTCGATTGTAATTAAAAATCTCCATTGTCGAGATAAAAAGCAGTTATTTAAATATTCATTAAATCTTTTTTTATGATAATTGTATAGCATTTTAAATTATTTATGCTATATACGAGTATTATATTGGAAAAATATATCAGTATGACAAAATATACGAGACCATCAAACTTTGTCGAAATTTTACCTAAAATATGAGCATAAAAATCCTAAATATACCACAGATTCTTTCCACATTTTCTTTCAACCTTCAATAGAAGCTTTAGGCGATTAATATTGTAATTCAAATATATAACATTGAATAGTTCAAATCATTACAAAAATAACTGTTGTATTGTTTAAATAATATCGAGTTTCTAGAATGCCAAATGAGATAGCTTTAATCATCGTGTCAGAGTGGCTGAGTTGTTGCATCTCATTACTAGTAACTGGTTCGAATCCCGATTTTCTTGTTCACTACAATACTATATGTTAAATCTCTCGAAATAATTCGATATTGACATTTTGCCCATTAATGAATGCACAAAATTGTTAAATATATTACACAAAAAAAAAATATATACATATATATATATTGAAGAATTTTTAAGATGTTTAAGTCTTTAAGTACCATAGAGACGACAACCATGAATTTTTTAATACTCATTAAAATTTTAACTTGTTCCTAAAAAAAACATGCTTTCATTTATCTCAAATTACTTCTGTCTCATCAAATAATAATGGAGTAAGTATAACTAATTAAGTATAATGATAACAAAAAAAAATGTCGTTGTACATCAAATAACAATGAGAAAAAGCATTGAATATGTTTTCTTTCCCGATTCTTAACAATAAATTACAAATCGTATATGCAATAATTACAAATTTCTTATCAATAATTGTCAACAACTGAAATGCATTATCATTGCATTTCCTAAGAAAAAGAAATATAATTATTTATGAAACTCTGGTTTTATTATTTTTCAAAACTGGCCTCTAAGAAAATAAAAAATCCCTGTGTAAATGTTTAATTTAAATTACATTGAACATTTACACTGGGACTGATTTATATAAAATTTCATCTTAAAGAAATCGATGAGATAAAAATTTAAGTACCATAATTAATTTTAGACATGTGATATTTTCCAATTTACATTTTCTTATCTTTTGTTCAGAAACTTTTCTGCACGAGAAGAAAACTTTCTTATCAATTAAAACGCGTGCTTTTGGATTTAATAAATCAAAAAAAAAAATCTTTGTCTCCAAAGTTCAAACACAAGAAATCAAGTTTTCTTGGTTTCTGTAATATTCGATATCAATTTCAATTTAAGTAAATACAAATAACAAAAAAAACTTATTATCAAAGTCTACCGTATGCCATTTTTTTTTTTAGAAATATTATTGTTTTTGAAGAATTAAATAATAGAGGCGTAATGATAAAAAAAAACCGCCCTCGACTAATTAACTTTCTAGAAATTCAATTAATATTTGTTAAAAAAAACAATTGATACTTGATTTAGTCTACAAATATCTGTTAGACTCGGTCTGGCAATTAGATCTTTCGATAAAGTAAAGATTCACTAAGGAAGTGTTAATTATCTCTGAATTGTATGTTGTATGATTGAAAAATTGAATTAATAAAAACAACCCTTTTCTCCAGTCATTACTGTTGATCATTGACGTTCCTAGGTATTTTAGCTAAGGGATGGAAAACTTATAATTATGATGAACAGTTTGGTTAATTAGAAAAATAGTAGCTGCTACTTCCTAATAGAGTATTTCGGCATTAGTGGTAGTAACGTGGAGATGACAACCAATCCTTTAGTTTTGTTGCATTTAAAGAGCTTAAATGCATGCAAATAAACTTTGAAGTACACAGAAAGCTTTTATAGTATTCGATCAAATACCGATTATCTTCGTATAATGCGATCTTTTCATGGGCACTTTCTTGGTATGCATTTGCAAATAAAATGGTAAAAATATTCACTGAAAAATCTGCTTGTAGATAGTTGAATCAAATACTTAAAAGTTGCAACCAGTAATTTGGTGAAGTTTTCCCATTAGGTGAATTTTGTACGTGATTTTCCTATTTGAGAGTTTATTGTTAAATGTTAAACAATTCATTTGTATTTTGTTTTGTTTATAAAAATTTCTGTTCCATTTATCGGTTGTTATCCTTAATATTCAAGTACTTGAAGTGTAAAAATAGAACCTATTTGTTATACACCATTTCAATGCCTTTTACCTTAAGTATAATATACTCCTAAGTATAACGTTATAAGATTCACAGAATTATTTGGAATTATTTTTTAATCTGCCTACTAAGGAAGAGGATTTTAATTGTACGATGATAAATACTTAAATAGAAATCCCATCGTCTATAAAATAAATCTTACCACGTCCATGATCTTGGGTAAAAACCTCATTATTTTTGCTTAATTACAAACATCCTTGTAAACAATATTGTTTGACGACGTCTTGATATTATTTGATATGGTTTGAAAAAATTCCTTTTTTAATATTTATATCAAATTATTTTCGTTTTCATTAATTTTAATTAAAAACATTTAATATCGTATTCCAAAGATGAAGTTATTTTGTAATTATTAGAATGTTAAGTAAAAATATGTTTAGATAGAGTTTTTCTTGATATGTACTCGTATAAGGGAAAGTTTTAATAAACTTTTTTATATTTGGTTAATAAAGGAAGTTTATTTTAATGAAATATTTTACAATTAATTTTCGATATATCATCAAAATTTTCATTTATTTTATTATTAAAAGCAGAAGTAATATACTTACTAACAATATGAATCATAAATGATGCAAATGACACCATCCAACCCCATCCGCCATCAGGTGGAACCGGTATTTGTTGTTGTAGATCATCATCATTATCAAAATTATCATTAATTTGAGTATTATTTTGTCGTTTAGTTGTTGGTCCGTGAGCCATTTAAATTAATTTTCTTTTTTACTTATTTTTTTTGTAATTTCTAATTAATATGGCTTTTCTTATTTCAGAAATACAAACGTTGATGATAGTTCAATAATTGTCAAAGCTTTTTCAAAGTGTAACAATTAGACCGTTTATTAAAATTAAAATTAATTAAAAAAAATACTATAAAAATGCATTGATTAATAATTGTCATCGAATCAAAATATTAATAGCTCTGTTTAGTTAGTTAGAAAATTTAACTTTAGTATGATTATAATCTCTGGAAAATAGAAAAGAAAAATTTTTATTAAATTTATTAAATCGGTTTTAAGCTGTTTTTGTTTATATTGTAATAAAATGTTTGTAAAAAAGCTTTGATAACCTAATAATTGAATTTATTTCAATTTAATATACTAAAAATAAATTTATTATCATAGTTTAAATAAGATTAAATTAATATAAATATTGTAAATATGAAAAATTATTATATTTCTTTTTCGAAAATTTCTATTTAAAACTGGGTTGTTGTGGAAAATTGTAGAATTTATTATTGTTTTAGGTATTAAAACATCATCTCTAAATCTTTCTGTCTAATATAAATCCAAATGTTTGTTTAAAATGATTGGTAAACAGTGTTCTTTCATATTACTTCACCTTATCTTATGATGAATCTAATTAGCCTTTAAATATCGAGATCAGATCACAGATATACAGATAGGTTATACATGTACCTAACCGGTACATTTTGACAAAAGAAAAATTTGATCCTAAATAGTCTTCATTTTTGTACGGACTAAAGGATACCGAACTGGTACAGTCCATGTATAAACATGATGATATAATTAAGATCTGTTGCTTGAATGATATTATGTTTTTATTGATTGGTGATACTAATTAATTTTCAAATGGTTAAAATATTCTTTTGACATATGTAATACATACGTCAGCGCAAAAATTTACTTTATTTTATATTAAAATTTTTAGTAGAATTTACGTACTTAAATTTATTATTATTATTTATTTCGAAAAGGTTTAGGGTAAAGTAGGGAAATATGTCTATAAATTTCTCGTAATATTAGTTTAACGATCTTTCAGGCAAAATTAAATGAAAAGTTAGCTTCTCCTGTTCTACATGTGTGTATAACTAAGCCACTAACCAGGAAAGAGGTTTTCAATAAAAATAAGGGTAGTTTTTCCAATTGAAATACAAAAAAAGGAAAGAATTAGGAGAAAAAACAATTAAAAATTAGGTAAAAGATGCCATATCAAGGTTGCTATGGCTCATTCGATTATCTTTGTATTTTTTATTCACGAGCATCTTGTTCCATAAGATGAACCCTTCTTTTTTAGTTTTCATTTTTAAATTAAGAAAACATCAGATTTCTAATGACAGCTATGTCCCTCCTTATAGATATTTTTTTTGATTGCTTACTTCAAGCGTTAGAATTATATAAGAGCTTCTTTAAATTGATTTTACTAAGGCAGAAACTACAACCGTATTAACTGCACGTAGCATTCGAGAAGCTGGTTCCCGTAATCAGTTCTGTGGAACAAAATCTTAAGTAAGTCCACTGACTTATTAGGCACAGACTCCAAACGTGAAACCCTTGGGTAACTTTAGCAAAGATCACAGAATTCCGTCTAAGAATCAATCTATAAGTATAAAAATAAATATATAAATTGCTTAGGACTTCATACTACTATGAAGGACTAACAAAATGGTGGTTGTATGAGATGTGTGATCCGATCTTAGTTTACCCTATATTTTATTTATTTGTTTTCTTCTTGTTTTGCTTCAATTGAATGTTAATATTTTCTTATATAACATTAATTTCAATTAATTTTAAAAACAGGTAATTATTTCCTATGAAAAAAACATTAGTTAATTCCGGCTTAAGCCAAATTAATCTTCAGATTTGAAATTATTTCATACACGATAATGTTTTTTCCTTTAAGAATTTTATTATCTTCAAATTTCCCGTACAAATATTTCACAATTAAGATTTATTGATATTTGTGTATTTTTTCAATTAATTCACATTTTTATCATCCAATTTTTATCACGAGAAAAACAAAAAAATAAATGACTTTTATATTGACGCCTAAGAAATTTGATAATTTCTTGTTGACTACAAATATAATAAAAATCTTTAAAATAAAATGTAAGAAAAAAAAAACATATTTTTTTTTTATAGCCAAAGAGATAACTTTTACGATTAGTAACTATTTTACGTAAATCTTATACAATATTTAATTAATTTATTTCAATAAAAAAAAATTAAAACATTCGCAAAATATTTTTGTTTTGTATTTAAAATCGTTTTATTAAATATTCTCGAATAAAATAATATAATAATTATTGAAGAATTTGAGGTATTTATTTTTAATGAAATACTATAAACTTATGTTGTTACGCAAGTAATAAGGTCGGATATAAGATAAAAAAAGCAATATCAATAATATTAAAACTGGTATAAGTCTTTAATCTAAATCGATAAGAAAATATCTCGAATTTACACTTGGATTATTGAGTATTCGTTGGAAACATTTTCTAAATACGTAATCATCTTTTAGCTACTAAGTCGATTATTATTAAAGTATAGAATATTTCTCAGCAGGGTGGTAAATTCGAAAGGATCTATAATGTTAAAAAGTTTCCAAGATCTACAAATATTTTAATAAAATATAATTTAGACAGTTTGTTAATGAAAAAGGATAACAAGGGTATTCTTAAAACAAACCTTTAAAATGGTATTTTTTTTTTTTTTAATATTTAATAATAACTGGGTGTCCCATAATTTTTCAAAGATTTTTCCTTCTTTTCTTCGACACAGTTCTCCTATATTTAATTTCATTTTATTATTAAATATGTAGTTTTAGTTTAGTAAGAGGAAATACTGATGGTAAGTATCTAGTTATAACATCGGAAGGCGCCTGAAGTAAAAAACTTGATAGGGAAAATTTAGCTATTTCAAAAAATATTTGTTTGAACTTTCTTTATTAGAATTTCGAACATTATAGTATTAAACTTTGAGTGTCTTGCAATGACTAAACAACAGACTGAAATTAACAACAGAGAGTCTACGATGATTTCTGTCGACATCAATCCGGATCTGCAATAATATTGCCCTTATATTAAAAATCGGAGGCAAAGATACTTTAGAATATTATTTTGCGTAATTAATTTTTGTTAAAAGCTTTAAATTTGTACTCTATTTACTTTAAAGTATCCGTAAAAAAGGAATTTATCACTAGAGCCTAGAATTCTCAACAGTTTTATATGTCCAAACGACAGACAAAAACGATATTTCGAACAAAGATTTTTCGGGCTAATAAAAAAAGAAAACAACTTTCAATGATTATGAGACACCTAGTATAATAATAAGATTTTAATTACGTACATTAGCTTCGTTTATCATCTATATTGTTAAGTGTAAACTTATTTAAACTGTGCTTGACAAGAGAATTATTTAAGTTATTAATTATTAAAATTATGTCGAAAATAAATTTTAATAAAAAATTTCAATCGAAAGTTTCTTTCAAAAGTTTCAATTCATCTTCAAAAACTTTTGTTTATATTTTCAAATTCTACACTGACACAAAAACTTGTATCGGGGATGAAATACAAGAGAAAATATTTATAATTAAAATATGACGAATTACTTATATAAAAAAAAGAAAATCCAGCCGGTGGTTGGGCCTCTCTATATGTGGTTCTTTATCTTAATTTTTTTGTTTGCACACAAAGTTTGTAAGTTTTACAGGATATTTCTTTTAGTCAGCGTCTAGTTTATTTGTTTTGATAAATGATGAAACAGCTGAGTGGTGGTAGGACTATCAGACAAAGGCACAAACAGACAAAATATATCTAAAAATAATCGAATTTAAGAAGACATTGACATTCATTTTGTTTCGTTTTTGATGAAATTATGATACTATAAATAAAAAAAAAAAAAGAAAATTCTTCTTGTTTTCATTTTTATTTATTTGAATTTGCAAAAGTGGAATAAACTCTGAAGCAAAATATAATGTTATTAATTTCTTGCTTTTTTTTTCCAAAATAGAAAAGAAAACTTTTCAATATTAAATGAACTTTACGAATTTTAATAAATTGCATTTCAAATGATTTTCTTTCAGAGAACTTTTACTCTTATCCAGATTCTTTTTAATTAAAAAATTTTATTTGTACTTGTGGAAAATTTTGGAATGAGAAAGCTAATTTTTAGTTTTTTTTAGTGGGAGGAATTTTTTCCACTTTTAAAACAAGTACTTTTGTTTATAGAAAATATTATTTTTAAATAAATATTTTTATATAGCAAAAAATTTTGAATTAAAAATAAACAAAAAACTTCGCATATAGAAATACAAAAAAAAACAAAAAAAAAAAAAACGTGGAAATTGATGGGAAAACACATAAAAATACTAAAACCTACCCAAAAAAAAATTCTTCACGTAATATTTCGGGAACATATGATTTGGATGAGAAAAAGAAAACTTTTACGTTAAATCATAAAAATTCTCGCATCGAACTTAAACACTTTTCCTATTCATAAATAATATTTAGTACAAAAGAAAATCACAATCCCGGAAAACTTTATAGTCTTTATCATAATGAAAATTTTCAATGAATATAAATTTTCTGTACTTTTTATTAACATTAAAGAAGAAAGACTTTCACTAATCTATAAAAATGTTGTTCATCACTTAAATGTTTCTTTGTTTTTTCTATTCTTTAAAAAGTTTATTTAATTTTAAAAGAAATCACACACGAAATTAACAAAAGGTAAACTTTGTTGCCGTGTTTTTATTTCTTTATATGATTTTTTGATACAAAATGTACACGAAAAATTATTCTAAATTTTTAGTACGCGATATTTTTGGCTTTTTATAAAATAAAATTTTTTTTTATTTTTATTTTAGAACAGCTGATGTTACTATCAGCAGCACCGAGAATACTAGAATATTGAGAGTTTTTCATCGGATTTTGATCTATTAAAACCGTCAAGAATAAAAATAATAATGAAAAAAAAGCTCTTTTTTGTGATTTTTCTTTAATAGTGTATAAAGAATAAAATTTAGTACGAATTAGCTCGTATTGTAACAACGGTGTTATCATAATTCAAATACATTTAAGTGAACAAGTGATTAAATTTTGTATTTCGAAGCTTTCACAATATTTGTTTCTACATTTTAATCAGAAACGCATGAAATGATAAAAAAATATTTATCGAATTTTTAGAAAAAAAAAAAAAACTGCATTTGATGAGGTGGCCTCAATTGGAAATCTTAAGTTTTTGGAATTAATTTCTAATATGAATTCAATTTTAATTTTATGAAAGAAAATATAAAGAAAATGTATTAAGAGATGAATGAAACACGCGTTGATTTGATTACTATACATGTAAATACATACATACAGTATGTTTAAAAAGAATGATTGTAAGAAAATAAAAGTTCCCAGGGCATAAAATCAAAATATCTACTTCGTTTACATGGCGACTTGAAATTTAATCCGGAAAAATGTTTGTGATCGGATCGACTAAACTCGAATTCAAGTCGAACCAGGTATATGGTACATAGACGATTTTTGAATTGAAGTCGACTTCAAGAGTCGTTTTTTACCATTTTAGTTCCGGAAAGTATTTAACTCTTTATTAGGATTTGTAAAAAGCATATAGATTTTATTTTTCAAATACTAATAACGAGTTAAATTTATTGCAGACAAACTTTTAACATATGAGAATACAAGTTCATTATATTCTCTTTAATTCAACTGATTCTTTTAGTACACCAGAAGAATTTTTAAACATTATACTTTTCTTCTTTGTATGTCACATTAAATCTCTTTTGATGACTTCTATTCAATTTCACCTACTTTCGCTTGGACATCTATATATTTTTAATCTAAGCTTTCGCTTTGATTTATTTGCAGGAATATTTATTGTGCTGTTATTATGATTGCATCAGAAAATGTATACGTATAACAGTCAATAGGCTAAGCAATGTATGTTTAACGAAAACTACCCAAATAAAATTGAAATTCCTTGAATTATTAATGCTGAATAACAGCTAAATCACAGCACATCGGCAGTAAGCTATAATTGGACTTTGAATCCTAATATAATATATAATGTGTCGTTTATTTTCTTACAGTCATAAATATTTTCTTCTCAGATAGATTGCATTGAAAGTTTTCAGACACCTGTAAATGGAAGGTGTTCAATTCTACCTTGTTTGAAACTTTATTTATGAATTCATTCACCTTGATTCGTTTTAGTTTTGTATTAAGTTATTCATTTTTTGTTTATTATCTAGACTCAAATATTTGAGTCATTTCGAATCAGACAGAAACTAAATAACAATTTTTCTTTGAGTAAATTTAATCACGCTGCCAATGACATGTATCCAAGATCTTTATATGAAATATAGTATGTAATTGTGTCGTGTAATAGAAGCTCATTTTTGTGTGATATTATTTTTCACTGTTTGTGGAATAATCTTGCAGTAAGAAGTCGGGAATTTTCTATCTGATAAGTTGACTCATTTACTGATTCAAAAAATGAAAGTTAAAATTGAAAAATTTCTCAAACAAATAAAACAATTTATTTTTACTTTTTTTAAATTATTTTAATTTTTTTAATTGTGTTTAAAGGGAAATAATTACATATAATAATATATACGTTTTAAAGAATGCATTTTTTCTTACTCTTGATATTAATATAGGACTAATAACACTTCTGCTAAAAGCGGTAATTATAAGTATACTTTTACGTATGTATGTCAGTTCCTACAATATTCTATTTACTACAAAAATGTTTGTTTACGTCAATGTTAAGAAAGTGAATACTGAAACATAATTTTAAAGAATTTAATTTTTCTTTGGCTATCATCCACGTTAATTGTTGGATGGACCAAAAGCCATTGTTTTGTTGATAACGACGTAATAAATACATTAATCGAAACCAATCGTAGTTTAACGACACGAGAATCTACAAGAATATTAACATATTTAAATCGAGAGTTGTAAACCATCAAACCATCAATCAGAAGCGTTCAAAATTGTTGTGCTTCATCATAATATAAGTATGCCATCTACAAATTTTCTTATTCCATAAAAATGAGGTGAGTTTAACTATGAACTATCAGACTACCATTTCTTTCGGTCTATGCAGCAGAACTCTTTCAATGGTCCAATTTTTTTTCAAAAGAAGTCTGTACAAAGGACTTGTCTTGGTTTTTCACCCAGAAAGCCTAGAAATTCTGCAGTGACGAAATAATATAATATCTCTACCAGGAAAATCCAAAATCAACATGCACAATGTAGGTATTGTTTAATAAAAGCTTTTGTTTCTCATGAAAAAATCGTCTTTCATTTACATGTAGAAAAACGAAATGAGATTTTTGTCCATCCTATACTATTATTTTATTGTATGTAAATTTTGTATAGTTGGTAAAAAGGTTTTTTTTTTAATGTAATTTGAATGCTTTCACAAAATTCTTGCAAGAAAATATTAATAATTATTTAGTTGTGTGGAAAATTTTGTAGGTCAAGAACATTTTTTGGGGAATGATTTTTTTAAAACATTTTATTTATAACTTATTCGTTTAATTACACAGTCGTATAATTCTTAATTCCCTAATTTAAATCATAGCACAAAGAGAAATTCGCGTGTTTTAATTTCAACTCTTTATGCGGTATTTTTCAAAAAGGAAAATACATAAAGAATATTTAATTAACTTCCTTATTAATAATTTGAATTGAGTTTTATTATTAAAGGTTTAATTTAAGTCAATATTAATTAAAATTGTTTAAAACACATTTGTTAAATTTCGGAATTAAGTATTTAATCGTGATGATAATAAAGATAAGATCTAGAATTATTAAATTAAGTGAGTTGTTTCAACAACATGACGTTGTTAAAACGAAAATTTTCATTTTGAATTTATTAAAATATTTTAATCATAATTATAATTGAGAAATCAAAGTGCATATATTGTATGTATACTTAGCTAGTAGTTTATGATTTAAAAGTTGCGACAGACTAGGCGCATTTAGCTAGTTTAATATAAATAACTAACTTAAATTTGTGGTCTGTCAAGAACTGGTAAAAGTTAACCCAGTTTCACACAATTTTTTGTAGTTTTTCATATCGGTATATAGTATTTCACGGTTTAACTGCTAAAAATAGTTAACCGGCATGTGCAAACCTATCAATCTAACCTAATATTATAAAGAGGAAAGATTTGTATTTTTGTATGTATGTTTGCAACGAATAAACTCAAAAACTACTGGACCGATTTCAGAAATTCTTTCACCATTAGAATGCTACATTATCCCTGAGTAACAAAGGCTATATTTATTACTAGAAAAAATTAGGGATCCCTACTAAAACTTAAATAATGTAATTCCGCATACATCTGTATCCAATAATCTTCACATTCATGTCTGTCGCGTCTAATATTCTCTGTAGTCTAACTTCATGCACAAAGACCCTAATTGAGATTTTACGACTATTGCTTTCAGTCACCCGATATTCAGTGTCATTAGCGACGGCTGGGGTCCCGTTGATCCATTGTAGGACCTCTATAATTTCCAGACTGGCGCCAGGCGCTCGGACCGTCAGCGGACTCGCCGGTGGGACCCCAGACTACCCCCTCTCTCTATCTCCGTAAACTTCCACAAAATTCTACAAAATTAAATTACTAGAGCCATAAAATAAAAATGTACAAAAATGTAAATAAAGTCCTGCAAAAAGATACATTTACTCTACGTTTATCCCAAAATATTTAAAATATAAATGTACCCGTGCGAAGCCGGGACGGGCCGCTAGTCAAAAATAAAAGTAAAAAATTTCAAATTATTTAAATGAACAAAATGAAAGCGGAGTATTTATTGTTTATCTATATTTGTAATTTTATAATTTTTGTAAAATATACTCGTATTTAAATAAACACAAAAACACACGCAAAAGTACAAACAAAATTAATTCGACATTAACATAACTAGCTTGTCTGTCAGCGCAACTTGTTTTCAATTGACTTGAAAACTAGTTTCTTTGTTACTAGTTCTTTATTACGATGATTAGTTCCTTCTTTGTAATACAACGTAATTTCTATCAAAATCTTCTATTTCGTAAACAGCGGGTGTAACGTTATTTTACACAAAATAACGCATTTTTTTCAGTTGCTTGATTATCATCTAGAGAGTTGCAACAACTTGATTACAATTTATAACTTGTAGTTTTAATCTTGATTTTGTTTTAAATTGTCTACCATATTTTCGGACGGAGGGAGTACATTTTTTTTCGCGAAAATGCTATTAAATTTTAATATGTTTTAAGGTATTCTCTTATTAAATTTTATGTAAAATAAATTTTTGTTTTGATACAAAATTAGCATGACAAGTTTCTTTGATATGCAATCCCCACATATGGACTTTAAAACGCCCGATATTTGACTCATATGAATTTCAGTACTTTCGATATTTTTGTTTTTATAAATTTAAAACGTAGTTCACAAATATTTTAAATTCTTAAAATCTGTCTATAACAGAAGTCTGAGATGCAAACAAAAATAGTGTCATCTTCATAAATCCAATATTGTGATAGTTAAAACACGTTTTTAATACAAAACATTAGAAACGTGTATCTCTCTCTCAATAATTTCATATTATGTATTGAAATTTTTGTTTTCATTTTCAATAGCTTCGAATTTGCAAACGTCAGTACCGTCTGTATTTTGGCATTTTATTAGAGACGTTCGTATTTATTTAAATTAGTTCAGCTTACCCACACATTTTAATCCCAAGAAGGAAATCTTATGGCGGTCATCCAAGTTTCTCTTACGCGTGCTGAATGTGAAATTTAACGAACATGAAAAATAAGATTTGCACAGAATTCATTTTTTGATTGAATTATCAATTTTCTGAAGAAACTGCAGAAATATATATTCATAATACTGGCATTCTTCTTCTTAAGAACTTGCTAAATTTATAAAGATTTTGGAAGTATTACTTGTATGACAATTATTAATTCATTGTACTCCTACCAAATTGGCTATTTGGGTGAGTTACGGAATACCCAAGAAAAATATTATAACAGTATAGACGACGACATTGATGGGTGATCGCTAATCAAAACTTAAAGGTAAACTGTGGGTGGTGAGTGACATTGGCCATCGGATTAGAACGTTTTCAAGTGCATGGGAAGTACAGCTGGCTTTAGAAGTGGAAAGGGTTAATGATAAATGGCTTGTTTAAACTTCACTAGTATGGATTTCCAAACAAGCTCGACTTTTCGGTACCTAACTCATGCATACTTTTGTATATAGTAACTGTTTGCATTTTTGTATTTTTAAAAATTCTGCTAAAAATGCTGGCAATCGTAAGTCATTATATTTAAGTAACTTATTACCACTTTGAAAATTTTTTAAATAAATACTAAAACATTTCGTAGTTATCATTTTGTTTAGAAAATATTTATTTAATACTAATTTAAAATAAATACATTTTGTACAAATTAAAAGAAAACACTTCGAATGCTTAATCCAAGTAGTACACAATATCATTCATAAGACCGTGAAAAAATATAGTATAAAATGGTATTATCATCATTATATAAGTGTTAGGAAGGGAAGAAAAAGGAAGATATTAGTATAAAATGAATTTTAATATAAAATTAGATTGTAAATAAGACAAATTGTTGTGAAATATAAAAGCTCTTTAATTTAACATGGTTTCTTTTATGATCATTTCATGATGTACACAGTAATAAGACAAGACGAAAATAAATGGATGTAATTTCCAAGGTAATTTACATGCGATATTTTTGGTTTTATCTTGGTTTTTTTTCCAGTATTGTATTTTCCAAATTGCTTACAATTTGTATGGATTTTAGTCATGAAAATACATATAAGAAAATATTAGATTTAAACATAAAATTGCACAATTTACAAAATTGTCTTCAAAAAAAAAAAGGATAAGAATTTGTATAAATTTCTGTTTAAAAATCTTCTAGCCGAACAATTTCATTCATGTGAATTCTCTCTGGAGGATATTCCGTTTTCATTCGTTATAACATATTCAATTTATATTGAAATTTCTGGAACTTTATGAAATTTCAATGGTTTTCCTGTCATATTGGATTTCTCAAAAAACAAAAAAAACAATTTAATAGAAAATATGTATTTGATATAAAAAGAAACAAAAAAAAATATATAGATATGAACTTCTTAAAAATAGATATTTATCTTTATATTTGTTTATAAATCATGCATGCGAATGTTATGGATTACAAATTTCAAGGAATTTATAAAATTTCCAAAGAATACTCTCCTCGCTATATCAATATTATGAATATTGTATGATCTAGAAAAATTTTATGAGAAAAATTCATTTCAGACTTTCTCTTCATCAAAGTCTATTTAGGGGTTGGTAAATATTTTGTTTAGCATCCAAATATTTAAAAAGCTTATCGATTTTGTCTGTCACGATCGAATTAGGCATGTCTTATATATATTACTTATACGTATACAAATTTCTGAATTAAGACAATTGGAACGACATTGTGAACAAAGAATAATTTCGTTAAAAAATTCAATGTTAGGCAGTGATTAGTTTCAACTGAACGCCAGTAAATTTCAATTTTGGGGCCCAATGTATAGTGTGGAATTCAGATAATTTTCTCATAAATTAAGAAAGTAAAACATAACACATGTATATGTTTGGGGGATCTGCTGTTGGTGAGCTCATTATTCATTATTCATTTTTGGACTAATTTTAGTTGTACCTGATAATGTAGGCTGAAGTCATTATTACTTAATTATATACTTATTTATTTGTGAATTGCACGAATATTTTGTAGGAAGGTATGTGCCAAATGCAAGTTATTCAAAATTAGGGCCGTTTTAAACGTGCTCTTAGAGCATTTAATGAAATAGTTCAAACAAAATAATTGAAAACATTAAAATTTATATTTTGAAAAAATTTTGTTTAAACTGAACCAATTCTGGTAATCCAAAAATGAAAGCTCATATTATAAGAATCATTCTTTTCTTAAATTTACGTTTTCCAACTTTTTTTGTGTATTTGAAATCAAAATTATTTTTAGTTCGCTATAATAAAAAAATGACGATGTTCTTTATGACGTCGTTATTTTATTTCAAATAAAGTTTCTCAATCATTTTGTTGAGAAATTATAACGAAAGTGTTTCAAAATATGCTTTTAGTGTGTTCAGCTTAAAATCGAGTTTTATGTTGACTACAAAATCATGTCTAAGTAAAAAACATATTTCTCTTATTATCAACAAATATATTTTACACATCTAATTTATTTTTAGAATAATTTTTCAATTATTAAATTTATTAAAAATAAATGCAATAAATTTCAAATGTCATGTCAATGTCCACAGTCAAGCAGATGAATTCTGTAAGACGACAGTGACATTGGTCATTTCCAAAAGCCGAAGCTTCAAAATAAGGATATTATTAATTAGAAAATCACCTAAACATTATTTGCAAGTTACAGTGTAATAGTTTTCACTTTAAATTTATCATTTTCAAGCGATAAATTGCCTTACGAAATGTATTGAAGACGACAATTACTTGCCGCTTGTTGATTTACAGAATTGCATTGCTGATTCTCACAAAGTTTTGCTTTTGATTTTCACCCAAATATTATTCATTATAAAAGAAAAACTCTAACATTTTCGCGGAAATGTTGTTAGGTTTCGCAGTTCTTAGGATTGCTAATATATACCTCGTGTATATGAGGATTTTAAGTCTAGACCTCATATGTACACAAATTGATTTCAAGCGGACTTTTTTCCAAGTTAGGCGGAAAAAATTTTCTTATGTACTTGGACAAAATGAAAGTGTAACAAATTTCAAAAACTGAACCGATTTGTTTAATTCCTTTCGGTGTTGCAAACCCTTTAAACTTATTATAATGTAATTAGGTATTAGGTTTGTCTAATGATTTGCTGTGTTCAGCTCTGGATTTTTGTAAATACTAATCTAATCAAGCCAATTTTAAAAAGATTTACACTGTTTATGTGACTATTGAGTTATCCAGTAAAATTGAAATAAATTACTTTTATTATTTTTCAATATTTGAATCTATAGGAATCTATTTACGAAAACGTAATAATTATGTACAGTATGTAATATCTTTATAACACATCTAAATAAATATCAT
Organism: Xylophagus ater; assembly: GCA_963422695.1. Lineage (NCBI taxonomy): Eukaryota > Metazoa > Arthropoda > Insecta > Diptera > Xylophagidae > Xylophagus > Xylophagus ater. The sequence continues at coordinate 11,266,765 of OY730478.1, forward strand.
TAAATGAAAGAATAAAAAGTTAAAAAAATAAACTTTTGAAACATATCTTCTTTATCAAAATAAACGTTCAAAATCATTCAGAAAATCAATTTGCTTTTTAAATAAATTTCACTTTCGCCTCGAGGTATGCAATTCCTCTTCAACTGACTCTGTTCCTTTGGTTTTGAATTCCATTTGAAATATCCTCGTGGAAATTCCTTGTTGAACATTTTGATCATCAAAAATTTACATTTTATTTATATTTAATTATAAAAAAAAGATTGAATAACAATAATTTGAACATTTACAAAGCAACAGGTTCTTATTTTTTTCGTTTCCAATCGAATATAATTTTCTTTTAAAGTTTAACATCAAAATTTATTATAATTTGTTAAGAAATACTAAAAATTCATAATCTATTTAAAATTTCTTCAAGTTTTTCTTTCATAAAAACTTGTTAGAAATTTCATAAAACTTATTTATTATATAAGTTTCAAGAATATATATTTTTTAATAACTCTCTACAGTATCGTACTGGCCCATGTATACATAATAAGAACAATTTACTTTATATATTTTATGAAGGTTTTTATACTTAAAGAAGACATCATATTTGATTCATTCCACACGATTGAATGTTTTCATTCACTAAGTAAGGAAATTCTTATCAATTCATGTAATCGCATCAATTTTTAAGAGGAAATTAAAGAGGCATATAAATAAATATTATACCCTTATGAAAAGAAGAGAAAAATGTCACATCATTAAAATTTAATTTCGAAAAGTTTTTAGTTTTGTTATACTATATAGTTATTATCATGTTTTCTTACATGTGAATAAGAAAAACCATTTGATTTCGTGTAGCACTGTTTACCACAAGCAATTGATTTAAGTAGATAATAAGACAAATAAAAAACACAATTTCAAGGTAGACACATTTTTACCTTAACCTAGGTCATGTTTAATCAATAATCATCTGCAAATTTCCATTATAAAGCCAAATTTTGAAAGATATTGATCATTTTACCTAAACACGTTTCTATAACGCGAAACACTTTTGAATAAAAATAAAAGAATCAGTTCGATATATTAAAATTCACAAATTTTCACTTTTCAACATTTCAAAACATAAGTAATTAATTATGTTATATAATTTTCATATTTTCATAATTTAAATTGAAAGGGAAACTAACATTAACGAACAAAAAAGAAAGGAAAATTATAAATAAAAATTATATTTTATACAAAATATGTTGCTCCCCCATTTGGGGAACTCGAACAACTGACTGTTTCCGATGTACAAGAGAATCTCAGGAAAGCACACCTGATGAACGTTATTCTTCATTCAAGCGATGGAACACAGTGATTCTAAAGAAGATATTGCGCAAGACATAAGGAGTGAGAAGTCTTTTTTATTTCGAAGGATGAAACGCCATCACTATATAAACATTTTGATTTGCATTATAAGGAAGTTTAATCTGAATCGGGTTGGAAATGAAACAGGATGGAATTTAGGAGAAAGTTATATTTAATGTTAGCCAGATGTTATAATCTGTTTTAGAAAAGTATATATTTTCACGTGAATGAACGGAAATAATTTTTCGTATTTGAGTAGATTATACAAACTTAATGGATAAAGAAAATTCTTCAAAAGTCTTAAAGATTTTATACCAAATGTTTTCATACAAATTGTATCATAATATTCGGATATTACGAAGGCTTATTAAAACCTGATTTGAAGAAAAATATATACTTTTGGGGTTTTCATTTTGATATGACGTTGTATATAGTTTTATTTCTTTGTTGTTCTAAAGCCAGGTTAACCTAGTTAAGGCCCAATCGATAAAAAATAAATCAGATTGTAATCTTACATTATATTTCGTATTTTGTATTGTTTTCTTTTCGAATATATTCAATAGAAGAAAAAAAAATACATTAGATTAGAAAATTCACATCATAAAAAGGGAATTTCTTAAAGCAGGTTTTTAATATAATAATAGAAATCGAACAGAAAAACGGGATTGGTAAGTTCTCCCTGAAATATGGGTAACCTTTTTCGAGACTTATCGGAATATAAAGGAATGATATAAAAATTTTCAAAATAGCTACAATTTGCTTTCAATAAATGTTGGTGAAATAAAATTGATTTTGAGAAAAAGATGTTTTTCTTAAGGGAACTTTTGTTGATATTTGATGTTGTATAGTATATGCTATATAAAAAAATGTGTATTTAAATGAACTTAAATATGCTGGGATTTTAAATTTAATTAAATAACTTTCTCATTATGTTAAAAGTTCATCAATTTAATCCAAAATAAACTTTCTTCAAAAACAAAAATATCAATAAATCAAATTTTAGCCTTAAATTCGACTTAATCCAATTGGATTTAAAATCAGAACGATTGGTTTTCATGTTTGGGAAGGATAAGTCAATAAATTAGTTCTAATTATTTTTAACAAAAAACTCATCAGTTTTATAAAGATTGAAAATATTATTGAATCAGTTAATTGGTTTATGGGAAACATTAAATAAGCTTTAATTTTTAAAGAAAAAGTTTTCAAGAAAATCTTATGTGATAGAGAGAGAAAATTTTCCAAAGTAACCTAAATATTTTCAAATAATTTATTAGATTGTGTATAGTTTTAAATACTGCAGCAATAAAATGCAGTAATATTGATTTTTTTACCTTTAAACTTAAACCCTTTTATGCTTTTAACTTAATTATAGTTTGACCAGAAAATTTAAGCATTTTCAATGTTTTATTAGTTCCCAAATGTGTGGAAATGTGGAAAATCACTCAACTTTGTTTTACTCACAAACTAATTCTAATATTATGCAAAAAGTATGCTGAGTCTAATTTTGCATCCAAAATTTTTAATATATTTTGTTTATAAAGAATTTCGAGGAATTTAAATATGTTCATTATATGAAATTTATGAAATATTAATGGGAACTTATGAAGTTACATGAAATGAAAATGAACCAGAAATTATCAGAGAAAATATAAATTCGATATTTCCCACACGAGGATAATATAATTTTTGTTTAGCGGCAAATTTTTTTGGGAAAACACCCGCAAAAAAGTAAACCATTGGATAAATTTAATTTTGTCACATGAATGCTTATTTTGTACACAAATTCGTACATGTGTACCATTATACTAAGATTCAAATTGATGGAAATGGAAATATGTCCATATGAAAATTGTACTTGAGAGGGTGGAAATTAATTCATAAAATATTCTCTAAGCTCTTTTGATATCAAATAACAAAACAGCCAAAGGGATAAGACATGTAATAAAAGTAAAAATTTGAGGATCCAAAAAAGGTCAGAGGATAAATACCACAGAAAATATAATTATATTTTTAATAAATAAAATTACATATTGAATTAGAAGAACATCTGAATTATTAAATTAATTAATTAAATATTTCTTTTTCTCTAATTGAAATCAGAGTTTTAAGGAAAATTTATGGAATTCAAGGAAATAACTTATGCTTAAAACACTGTGTTTCGGCTTTGGTTACAAACAAGTCACTTACTTTGATGCTTTTCGATCTCTACAACTTCTTTAAAAAAAACTAATACAAATTAGATAAAATAGTTGATTTAAATAATAAAAGAAAAGCCGACTTACCGTTATATTTGGAAAAAAGTTGTATTATAATTTTTTATCATTTTAGAACAAGTTTAATTTTAATTAACAATAATTAACAAAATAAACAAAATACCGGGTCCGGTAATTGAAGTTTCCGTCTAATTCAAATCACTGTCAAATGTAAACCGCACATCTTGCAATACAAAAATTTGACATGATCGTTGCTTGACATATTGTCTGTCAGTAGTAAAAATTTGTTGTTGTTGAAAAGACGCGTTCTTATTTCCAATAAACAAAAAAAAATTATGGCGTTTTTGCACTTTGACACTTCAATTGTCGAACCCGGTAGTTTCAAATTCTTATGTCATCCATAAATAAATATACAATACATTGGATACTAGAAAAAAAGAAGAATTTTTGAAATACCTACACTTTGGCGGCAATAACCAAAGTTCCATGGCAGTTAGAACTACTTGCTCGCGATTACAAAACTTATCTTGTTTTTTTAGAAATGCCTGTACCTACAATGCAGTTTTTTATTTGTCCTGTGAGATCCAGATTTTATTGTTTCTATCTATTAAATCGTATGAAAACTGTTCTCACCACTCTAAATATTATTACTAGAAATTTTTTAAATGTTCATCCTTGCTGACAACTTATTTTCACAACGGCATTTGTTCTGCTAAAAGCAAGCTAATAGCTTTTTTTGAAAAGGACGTTAAGATTGATTTGGTTTATGGCGTCCATTTTTTTAATAAATTTAAAGAAGCTTTCGAAGCTTTTGCTTTATTTTAAAAGGGAAACATTGACAAAAATGAAGTTATTGAATGTAAGAAAAAATCAGGTCCTAGGGTTTATGGTTATAATCTCGGATAACAATTGATAAGAAAATTGTCTATACCGATTCTTGTTTTTGTTATCAATTCTTTGTGTGTCCTTGTCGAAATTGGCCAATTACGGATTTTATTAAATATTTTTGATTCGGATTATGATATGTTTTGGATTTTTACGGACATTATTTCGTTTTATTTCGATGCAAAATAGAAAAAGCCTTATTGGTTTGAATATGAGTTAAGCTTTTATATTTTCCAGCACAATTCCTCAAACTGTAATAAGTTGGAAAATGTCTAAAATTTTAAGTTTTTGATAGAATGTGTGTTAAAAGAATATTTGGTTTTCAAAATCGAGGATATTTTCTGATTATTTTGGTAGTAAAAATGTATATGTGTCTAAAATAGAACGAACTTAAATATGTTGAAACTATTTAATATTACATTTTCAAGCTTTTAATAATCTTTTCTCATTTATTAAATCATAAAAGCGAAAAAAAAGTACCATAAAAATGTCCAATTAATAAATTACGAAATTTGTCTATTACAATAACTATTTTCATGAAGGTCCTTAAAACAAATTTATATTAATTTACATAAAAAGGATAATTCTAATTTTAAGATGAACATTCCCACAGGCAATAAATTTTAAAGTACCCCTTAAAAAAATGTTTGGGGAAGAACGGATTTAGTATATATATATGCAGAAAATATTTAACAAACACCTACCTAATTCTAATTAAGTATAAATATATCAAGATTGTTAACCTAGAGACCTACCCACAATAAATTAACAACAATAAAGCATTTAATGTTACATCAGGAATGGTTCCTAAAAAAACTTTTGAACTCAAACCTTAAAAGTATGGTCATTCATTTAATCCTTATTGTCCAAAAACCTTTTGTATTAGTTCCCATGAGGGTATACGATGAAATGAAGTACTCTCTAAAGAATAAGTATAAATTAATTCCTATATAATAAAAAGTATATATGTGCATATATATGGTAAAATGTTTATCCAAATAGTTTGGATAATAGTCCTTAATACTTCCAAAAGTTTAAGTTTATATTAAAAAAAAGAACCAAACGCTTCTTATCACTAGATTTTCTTGAAATCATTGGTCAAGAATTATTTTTTTAAAAAAAAATCTTTCAGCTCAAAATGATTTGAGAAGTCATGAAAGATACAAATGTTCTCACATTCTCCAACTAAGTAGTGTAGATAAATATTTCAATCATGACTTCTACCTATATTTTCATTTTCTGATGTTCACGTTAGCACCTTTCTAACCGAATGACTGAGATTTTGTTTATTATGCCTCAAGTTAAGAATTAATCAAAAGTTTACTTTAGTTGTATTATCCTTGATTTTTCTTACCCTAGGTATCCATTAGTAACTTTTTGAATAATTCGTTGTTGTGTAGCTTGCAAAATTAATTTGTGTGCAACTTACGTTTAGACAGTGGAAGGGAGTAATGCAGAAAAGTGAGAGTGATTTATTAATTGGCCAAAATCTTATCTGTGATGTTGTGGCTCAATTGAATATCGTTTGTAAAAGACCAGATTCTACTTTTAAACATATTTATGATGAACTATGTACAAAATGCAGCAATTTTTATATTCACATTGAAAATTCATCAAAAAGATATCTTGATAATTAAAAGCCATAAAAGCTCAGTGCCAAAATTTCAGCAATGTGTTTCATTAAAAATATTTCATACAAGAAAAAATTACTAATGGAGACGTGTAGTTATCAAAACTATTGATTAGTTTGGATCGTGCTACAAGGGATGATGATTATAACTTCTGGTTAGAAACATATGAAATTTTCCTTTTTCCTCTGCAACAGATGAAAGAATAAATTAGGGTCTTGTCTGTTTTATTTTTTTTTCTTCGGTTTTCTTCTTGATCCTAAAAAGAGTATCGTTAAAAAAAATAACCAAATGAAAATCTGTAACAGAATGATTTTGTTATTGTGTTGGTTTTTTTTTATTTTTCTATATTAAATATGTAATTTTTTTCCGAGTTCCAGGTGAAAAGTATAGAATGATTTTTTATCCTCATTTTTCAAAGTTCTTAATTCGACATTCTCAGCACCTGTTTTAAATTCATGACATTATCATTCTGATGCTTTCATTTTTTTCTTGTGCCAAGCTGACGCTTATATCGTGTTTCAGTTCTTCTTATTATTCGACATCCCATATAAAAGTTCTTCCACGAATGATAGTCTCATGATTTATCACAAGTCATCCCCTATGTATATATACATACTAGTAGTATATAAAGTAAATTTTTAAATATATGTATATATAAATTGGCTTTAGGGATGCTAAAAAAGGTTTTAACCATAGAATAAAGAAATGAGCAAGCAAGAAATAAAAATTCAACCAAACCAAGAAAAGCCAAAGAAAATATCGATTTCAGTTGATGCCAAAATTCGTAAAAAGGATGTCCTTGGCCTGTTAAACAATTTCCTTATTTTTAAATGAAACTCTAGATTATTCATATAAGAAAACATACGGGATAGAAAGGGTGTAATTTGGAAAACATCCGTCCCTTGATTTACGCGGAATAATTTTACAAGATATTTTAGAACCTAAAATCTTTTAAACCAACAAATTGATAATCTAATGATGTTCAAATTTTCAATATAAAAGCTTTTTGAGTTTTATATGTATCTTTATTCATTTATATCTTTGCTGGTAGATATTTTCCGCATTTTTTTTCCGCGAAAATTAAGGAACGGGTGTATATTACACAAAACTCCTACACTCATGTAATAATTGTTAGAAGTTTCGCATATGATAATTTCCATCTATGAAAATGTAGAGTATTTTACCTGCGCCAAAGTTAAATCCTGGCACAGTTTATAATACTGCAATTTTAACTTGAGTATTTACTTTTTACAACTATATTATTATGAGCATATTATAAAGTACATTATACCACATCTTATTATGTTGAAAAACTCTCTAAAATTTTAGTGATAACTATTAAGATAATGTTCGTAGTATTAATACACATATACGACTAGATAGTATGTTCTTTGGTTTTAAAGGATTTATTCGAAAGATGAATTTTGTGCTTAGGTGAATGAATAATAACAATTAGTTTTGAATGAAGTATCATGAAGGCACTCGATGTGGTGAATCCACTTTATTTTGTTCTTATAAGTCTTTTGTTCATCTGAACATCGCACAATTTATATAAATTGAATAGTCTTTTATTATATTTTCTTAATATTATAAAAGATGAATATGAAAAGGATGTAGAAGGAAATTCTTTTCGTAAAGGGCATTAACCATATTATTTTAAAATCTGAGTTGACAGTTTTTTCTTCTTCTTATATTAGTGACAAGAATTAATGCCTTTTGTTTTTATAGTGATCTGCATTAGTTTGACATAGATGCAACGTTAAAGAAGAATAGTCTCGCAAAGATAAATCAATATAGTTATATGTATACCCTATGTATAGTTTATTATTATTATTCATGCAGAAAGGATTAAAAATTTGTTTGGAAAATTTCACACGATCTTAAAGATATATAGAAGAAATTTTAAGACTTTCATTAGAATATGAGAGTAACGATTTAAATAGGATGAAATATAAGTTTGCAGTAATGATAAAATTTAGATTATAAGATTTTCAAAAGATTTTGAACATAATATATTAGTGTTATTTTCAAAATGTTTTAATTTCTCCGCATCATTAAACTATTCCATTTAGAAGATTTAAGTGATTCTTTTATCCAAGTTAAAATATCTCTATAAAGAGGATTATATAGTATTTATGGATTTATTATTTATTACCTTACTCATGTGCAATTGTTTGAAGTGCATATCTATATACAGTATGGTTCCATACTAAATGGACCACCAATTCTTATCGTAAAAATTAGATAAGTTTTCATTTTAAATTTACATTTTTTTATAGGAAATCAGGCTCGGACATCAGACTTGCAAGTACTAAGAATAAGCTCTCAACGACGTGATTTGAAAAAATACTGTAGTTCCTTTATATTGTATCACTGATTTTTGTTAAGCATAAAATGATAATTGTTATTTTTAAATCATAGAAAGCTTAATTTTTTGCCAATGACGCTTAAAAATTCTATACTCTGACACACTTAGCTAACTAAATAAATTGTATTGACTGCAGAAAAAGTCTCTAAGACTTCGAAATTTCCTGATATTAACCACAAAGGGGCCAAATACGACAAGCCACCATTTACATTAGTTGATATTCAATGTTATCTTTTAACTCCGGTAGCGAATTTACGTATAACAGAACTTTTTTTAAGTAGTCCCTTAGGAAACTTCTCATAATGGTTAATGCTCCTTTTTCTAACCTCTATATTCTATAAATTTCCCATTTAGCTTTTATCATTACCATACATATCAGTGAAGAATTCACAGGATTTGAATCAGCGTACTCTGGTCATTACATAAGTTTTAAAACAAGATTTTGACGAGACTTTTCCGTTAACTAAAAATAGCGTGGTTCTTTTATTCCGCGACGTACTGTATACGGATGTGTGTAGAAATCTAAGCTCAGATATGCATTCAAAACATTTGTATAATACAAGAGATAATGCTAAATATATATTAATGTACTGAAAATACATTTATGTATGTAAATGAGCTAAACTTCACAATTCTGCATAATAACTTTCGCATAAATGCACTGCTATTGTATTTGATCACAAAGCGTATGACTTTAGTACAGTTTAGAAGCAAAGGTAAATATGCTATTCCATTTTGTGGAATAAGTTTCAGGTGTAATGTAAATACATTATTTATGATATTGATTGTATTGATTTAAGTAGAAAATCTGATTTTATTTTATGATCAACTAAAATTGCATTTTCGATAAATCTAATCTTTCGGAATAAATTGCATTGGCTCATGAGAGATTCAATAGATCCAAAGTTTTTATATATTCTTATTGTTATTATTTGTAGATTTTATTTCGTACTTAAATATAGTGCTTTTTTAGGTTAAATGAAGATATTAAAATCATCAATTTAAAATTTAGAACTCATTAAGATTCTGTCGTATAATAAATATTTATAGTTTCTTTGGATATCTTGAAATTTTTTATAAGAATTTAACTTTTGTTCTAAGTTTTAAAGACGCTATAGTAAACAATAAATTATGATTATTAAATGTTGATATTTCATTTAAAAAATTTTCTTTTAGATTTCTTTGAAAATTAACTTAACCGAAGGTAAAATATTTTCTTATAATAATTTTATTCTAGTCACGTGAAATTCTCATTAAATTAAAATTCTATTCAGAGAAATGTTAAAAGCCTAAGAATTCCTGTTTTGAATGGAATAATAGAAAGTTTTTTTAGCTGATAAAATTATTTTCTATGGATTTTTGAATTTTCCATTTTTAATAAGAAAAAAGAAAAAAAAAGGTTAAAATGAATTCCTTTCGACTTATGTTTAAAATGAAATAAAAATTAGATTTTTCATTATAAACAATTTGTATTCTTTAAAAATTACAAATAAAATTAAAAATAATTTATTTTAACCCAATTTTTATATACGGAATTTTTTTTCTTTTAAAACATTTTATCCTGAGATTTTTTTGCGTAATCTGTTTTCGAAAATAACCCTTTTTTGCTAGAATAAAACAACTCTAATTGAAGATAAGTTAAACGTGTGAATTATGATGTTTGTTCCCTGCTGGTTTGGCAATAAATTGCCATGACTATCAAAGAAAAATAACTTTTCCATCTTCTGTTATAGAATTACCTTGCTTATGTACTAGAATTTATGTTGGATAGAGAAATATCTGAAACATTAGACTCGTAAATTAAAACCGTATTCCGTTGGGAAGTTTGAAAAATACGATGTGAAAAACTTTACATTTTTTTGGTTTTTGGGAATTGTTCTAAACAAATTATTCATCAATAATAGTTTTACCAGGATAGCATGTGCGATAAAAAATAATTAAAATTATGTAGTGCACTTTCGTGAAAAAAATAACATAAAATATACATAAATACATATATGTACATATGCATATGTAGTATATATGCAGATTGTAAGGCAAACGAAATTGTTTTTTTGTTATACAACAAAAATATCTAGAATATGATTCTGTGTTAAAAATTATTTATGAATTTTTTTTTGATTAAACTAATACAGAAGAATATATTTGCGAAAAATACACCTGACCCATAATCCACACTAAATTTCTCAAGACTGTTTTCTTACGTGTTTTTGGGTTTGAATTTTCTTAACAAATCATAGCATTTTTTAATGTTTAGTTCACAGCATAGAGATATATTAGATGGAGATTTCATTTGCCACATTTCCATACAAACCTATGTAGGAGAAATGGTAACTTTTCCACCTTCTCTTGTTGTTTTCTATACATTTAACACCAGGACTCCTATTTCTTCCGTCGGACCATGTAAAACAGGAAGTTAATATCTCTATACACCTCCATGGTTCACACCTATTTCTGACAAACAGCTTGTGTCAAATGTCAAAAGTTTTGCCTATGAGTGAAAATCATGTAAAACTAAAGATGAGAAATAGTCACTTATTTATCGTTTACTTACTTCAAACTATTCAATCCCAAGTTTTCCATGTTTTCGAAATAATAACTCGCAGCACGACTAATGGGATTATAAAAATTTAACTTAGATTGTTTTTAATTTGGATTTGAAATCTGTGTAGTTGTTGTTTCCACATATTTAAAGCCAGGTTTCTTATTTTCTCTATCGGCTCATTTGCGACAGAAAATGAATATCTCCACTAATACATTTCTATAGAGTATCTTAGTTCAAATATTTGATTAAACATATGAGAGAACATATGACTAACAGATTGTCCAAAAAAGCAGTTAGCTAAGCTATACATGAAATATAAGAAAGTAAACGAAGCATATAGTATATATATTGTCATTTAGATATATGATATTGAGAAATTCTTAGGAAAATTGAATTATATAACTTCGTATGTACGTTTTTGCAAAATATAATTAATACTGTAATATTTAAAAAGGAATATTTCCATATTTGTGAAATCTTTTCTCTAGAATCGAAAACAGAACATGCCCAGCATATTATGTTGGTTTTTAGTGATATGGTTTATTTATGAAAAATTTAGTTTCCTGAACTAAAATATTTTCGAAAACTTAAATTTTTCATTATTCATGAAAAATTATATTTTCTGAAGATATTCCATTCTCGAAATTATGAATTCAATTAAAATTTATGTTATATAAACTAATTGAAGTTATTATTCTATAAATTCATATTAAAGTAATTTCGTGACTGGAAATCTTAAACGTTTACTTTAATCAAAGTTTTGCAAATTATTGGAACGTAATTTTTATGTAAATTTCATGTAAATATGAAGTTATATTTTGGATTCTTCAAATTTTCTTGACCAAAGAAGATCTAACACATTTAGAAAAACATTAGCGTCGCCAGAAATTTGTGAGAATTCTAACAAAATTAGAGTTAAAGCTATTTAATGTAACTATACAATTTCTTACTTTCTGAATGAATTAGAAGACCTCCAATTCATGTAAATACCATTCTGTCACATTCATTCGTGTATATAGTTTGGTATTATTCTACTCTACTCCGGCTAAGAAGTCAAGGCAGAAAAAGCCAACTGCCCCTTTTGTCCTTACACCCAGACGCCTATGAATGATATAAAAAGGGATATTCATGAAGTTTAACTTAAAAAATATTTTACGGTCAGTTACTTTTTTTTTAAAGATTTTTATAATCTAATTTCAATTTGCTAGAAATGTCAAAGTTTGAAATGTCTAAGTAGTTCTTTAGATTTTCTTCAAAAAAGCTTTTCATTTCAACGATGATTTTCCTATTTCAAGGAGATTATTTTTTTTTTTTTTTTTTCTTCCAATGAAGATTTTGTGTAAGTAATATCTTTCTTCTTTTTTGAGATAAATACATATTGAAATCAGGAAATTGATTTTTCTTTTATTTTTTTGCTCATATATAACTCATCTATGTACGTTTAATGATATAACAGATACATATATTTGATCGATTGATTAATGGAGTACCGAAAAAAAAAATTCACCAAAGTTAATTTATTTTGTGGTCAGATTGATTGTCGGAAAATGTTACTTGTCAATCTAGATAAATATATATATATTGGAGTATATATAATCAATCTGTTTAAGACGACATGATTTTAGGTCAATATTGATATTATGAAGGAAGCAAAAACAAAAAAAAGAAATAAATAAATTTCTAGTTAATAAAATTCATATTAAAATTTTCGATGATAAAAAAAATAAGTTGAATAAATATGGCATACTTTTAGGTGTTGATATAAATGTTTTCAAAATATGAAGAAGGTACAGTTTTTCAATTCATCATAATTGTTTTGTTTTTCATTAAATATTCATTTTAAATTTTTGAACATATTAAATAAATGTCCCTTTAAATGAAATACAATTTGAATAAATTAAAAAGCCAAAAAAACAATCTGTTGTTAAAGTATAAAAACGACTTTTAATCAAAAATCTTGAATAACAACTTAACATTTTTGATACTGTAATTTTCAAAATCAAAAATATATAAATTACTCTCGAAAAAGTTCTATAATTCTTTTAACAATGTTTCTCATTAACTAAAATTAGAAAGGAAAAATGAAACACCAAAATAAATAACTAAAATGGAATATAAACACAACTTCTTAACTTCATTCAATTAACCTAAAGGACAAGAATTTTCTATCCTTTTTAAAATCAAAATTTCCATAGTCATAAATTTTCGTTTAGAATGAAACAAGCTTTTGACTTGAAAATATCCTTTTTTTCCCTTTACATCATTTCTATGTATATATATATATATACAAGAATTTATTCTTCTCGATTGTAGATATATAAATTGTCAAAACAATAAATCTATATATATGTATATATAGATTTGTTTATGCATAATTTCGACCTCAGAATACATCAAACGTTTGAATTTAATTACACCGCATTGTTATCATAAAATTTTTGTTAAGTTTAATACGCGTTTCCATTTTCGACTCTCTTCATACATATATTTCCATCATGTTTCTTCAAAAAACCCTTCAGAAGAACGAAAACACAAAAACCGAAATATCCTTCATTCTAGATTTTCATTTCGTGAAAAGTGTGCTGCCAGTGATGACTTTTAAATTTTCAACTTTAAACATAAATTTTCTAAATGAATAAAAGAGATAGACAATCAGAAAAATGAGAAAAAAAATTTAGAATGTTAAAAAGAAAAGTCTAGGTTCTCTTTTCTTTAAAGAAATAAAACGCATACTTTTCGTAGAGAAATATTATTGAGAATTTTCTTAAAATTTAATTTTCCCCCAAAAATAATTTTGTTTCTTTAGTTTTTTTTTTTTCTTCTGGCAAAAGACAATATTACCTAATTAGCTTAATGAAAAAGGGCTTCCCTCGCGATATAACTTTTAACGTTCTACAGGCACAACCAAATAATTAGATTCTCATACACAATGATGAAAATTTTACGAATTTAAAATTGAAATCAAATTTGAGGCGTACAAAAAGGATGAAGCCTTAAACATGAAGCGACATCAACTTTGTCAAAGTTTTTTTTCTTCTGGTATTTTCAATTATGTCTAAAAGTGTTATATACCATGATTTGGAATGGTGTATACTTTTTACTACTTCCATCAATTTTTGTGGGGGTGTTTTATTTTTTCTTATATATGTATATAATTATTATAATGGAAGAATTTTCTATACGAGCTATATAGTATAAGAAAATCACAAAAGATCTTTAAAGGAATTTCACTCGTTCATCTTAAATGACTTATTAAATTGGCTGTAAATCCGTTAAGGATGGGTCTTAAGTATTAAGCTATTATAAGACATGAGTCTGAGAAAGTATTTATATGAAATTTGTAGTGTATTTTTAAATGAATATATGAGCTATATTTATTGCCACATATATTGAGGTCATTAATTCTACTAAAGACCTCATTGAGTATCTTTTTCTTCGTTTTTTTTGAGTGTTACATAAAATGTTTTATTTTAAATATACATGATTATTGTAATATATTGTATGTAAATAGTATATTCTTACAAAAAAGGGTATACTATATATGTTGTGTGAGACTTCTGTTTTTTCCTTCATTAATTTTTCAAAAACTTTCCAGAATACGTATGAAAATTACCTTATTAATAATTCGAAGAATTTCATTTCTGATGTTCACCTGTCATGATTTTTATCCTCATTCCATCGTATACAAATCCATTTCCATATAAATTTCTGTTGGATTGACAAAATGGAAACACAAGACTTTGTATTTATTTTCTTTTATTTTTTTTTGTGTTCGTCAAATATTTCTTTACAACTTGATTGAAAACTTCATTACAAAAGTTTCCAAAAGAATACGAAATGTATTCGTTTGTCATCTTATATCGAATTTTCTTGAATATACTCGTATATGTCGTTTCGAGAAAATTCTTTTTAAGACACATTTTATTTTTTGTTTTCCTCCTTTTTTTTTTCTTTTTATAAATATCTCAATTTTTTCCCGTATTTTCCGTCAATGAAAATTAAATTATATGGAAAACTTCAACGAAACGAATGTATATAGTATATGGGATATGATATTCAACCTCCTTCTGGGAAATACTTATATACTCGTACAATATATTTCTGGAATTTCGTTCTTGAATTATGATATGAAATGGATTTTGATTGGAGAAGTTTTAGTCTTATCGTTTGTTTTTTTTTCTTTTGGAAAACTTATAAAAAATGCATAAGTTTTCCAAAAACGATGATAACAATGTGATAAGAAGGAAAAAAAGGAAGAAATTATTATATTTCTGTTACTTATGATAAAATTTCAAATGAATTTCAAAAAAAAAAAAACGAAGAGAATTGGAAAACTTTCATCCAATAAGTTTCCTTTGGGAATATTCAATTGAAGTGTGGTTTAAAATTAAATTACAAAATTATTCTGTAATGATTTTTTATTTTGGAAATTTCACTCTCAACTTTATAGAAAAGCTCTATTCTTCATATAGTACCAAATATTTATATTTTGAAATATTATATTTTGATGTAGATTTATTAAGATTCGTTTTTATATTTAATGAATTTTCATTTCTTATCTATATATACAATTTTCTTCCATTATTTCCTTTTTATTTTTTACTCTTGTGAAATATAGAAAAAAAGGGACATAAAGAATATAACGCTGTTACCTGACGACATTCATTCGTTTATGAAAAATAAGAAAAAAATAACAGCAAAATATGAAAGGTAATAATTAATTAAAGGACAGGCAAAAGTATGACAAACTGTTTTAAAATTTTGGTAAATATACTTTGTCACTGTAATTAGGCACCATCAATTCATTCTATTCCGATTTTACCCCTCGAAATTTAATTAAAAACTTCTTGCACAGATCTACCTATTTCATTTTCATTGGAAATTTTTTGGTGATAAATTTTAATTTCTCATAAACCACTTTTTCATTCAATTTGTATAGAATTGTATACTAGGATACGGAAAATATATTTATACTTGTACATATAAATATACATATTTCTAAATTAAAATCACTTCGTCACTCTTTTTCTTAAGGAATATAAATCGATTATCGTCTTTGGAATCGTTTTTATCAAATCGAATGAAGAATCACTTAAGCTTGAAATTGGAAAAGTAATTAAGGCAAAACCTTAATCCTTTTTTCTTATCCCGGAAACTTAATTTATATGATGCAAAATATAGATTAACTGAAAATTGCAGTATGTTTAATTTGGTTACTCATTTTCTTCAATATTTTCAGATATTTTGTTTATATTTACCCCACCCAGTGGTGTAGTATAAAATATAATATTTAGAAAAGTGTTTTTGTTTTTTGAATATTTAATTACTAAAATTTTATGTTTAATACAACACACAAAACTTATCAGGATGCATCAGAGTATAATTTTATTAAATGCTTTTTGCTAATCCGTTGCTGGGTACTGCGCTGACTGGAATATCTTCTATATATCATACGATATATATGTCTAAAATTTAGCTAACAAGAAGTAGATGAAAATAAGGATATTATAAACTTAAATTGATTTAGTTGAAAATTTGGGACAGTATGGAAAAGTAGTTCTAATATATATATGTCTTCGTACATGCTAATATAAATATGTCGTAGATAACAATTTATAGTGCCTCTGGTGTTTAGTGTTCCTGTTTGTTTTAATAGTTTCATTTTATATTATATACGTATTAGGGTTAGTCACTTTTCCCTGTCTTGTACTGTTGTAAGATTGTAAAACTGTATATAATTTTAGTATGCAACAATAAAATCTTCATCTGTTATTTTTGTATGCCTTTACAATTTAGGAGTTCTTCAATGATATTGTAGGCTCGGTATAAAAATGTAACATATTTTTACTAAAACTAGTACTATAGAAGACAGCGGACTTTTATAGCTACTTTTAAAATCACTTTGTTAGTCACTACATTAATTGAACTAGCTTATTTTCTACTCTTCAGCACAAATATAGTATAATACTAGTGTTTTTCTGCACTCACTAAAAATATAGTATCATAAATAATATCTCGAAGTCTAATTAGAAGTAATTTTAATATGCGCCTGAAAATATGTAACATATAATTAACTGATAAAAAATTATAGAAACAGAACATCGAGTCATCTGTGTCCGAGGTTACAGGAAATTGTATAATTTTTTTTGACTACTATTGATTCTCTTAATCACTGTTTTTAGATTTATATCCTTTTGCTCGTCCTATCAGTTATTATGCCAACATTAAAATGAAAAAGAAGCAATATACAGGTGAAATTTACCAAATTGCAAACACTCTATCAAAAAAGTCCTTGTATTTTTACAAGGACTTTTTGATAAAATTTTGCAATAAAATAATTAAAATTTTACTGCTTCCTGACAGACTGAAGTCATACTTCAATGATTTAAACCAGTTAAAATCCTCTAATCTGTCGCAAGTTTTAATCTTGTCCGAAATATTTTCATGAGCTGTCCAAAGGCATAATTTCCTTCTAAAAAGTTGAAAGTTCAAAATTGTCATCATAATACGAGTATATCAAATTTTAATTATCTCTGCCCAGTCAGCGTGGATTTTGGTTTTGATTTTAATGAAAATTCGTTTTCAGTTTGCTATGTTGTTGATGTAGTCATTTTGTTTTGAGCTTTTTCATACCACAATCGTAGTTACTAGATTAAAACCAAAAACATCAACTAAACCAAGATGGAAAAATGTAACTAATAATGAAAATATATTAAAATAAAATATATTTATGAAAATAGAGTTTAGAACCAAGAAATGCACTAAGTAAGTTTATTTATTTCAGTTTGTGGTTATAATTTCTGTAGTTTTTTTAAATTTTAAAATCTTTTTTAAACAATCCAATAGTTGGTTAGAATTTCGTTATTATTATTTTTTGTCCTTTCTGCTGAAGGAAAAGTTTTTAATAAAAATGATATTGAAAGAATTAGTATATGAAAATTGGAAAAGTCATTTTTTCATATTATGCAAAGATTTTCTTCAAATAAATTAATTCTTAAAATAGTACTGGAAGAAAATGTTATCCAAGAAATTATCTGAATATCACAGAAATAAAGTTTAGGTTGTTATAATTTGGTTTTGTTTTGAAAATAGTGAGTCTATTATTTGTAATATTAAAAAATAAATCTAAATAAACAAAAAAATATGTAGTACATGTATTTACATACAAGGTTTTAAATTATGATAAACATAGGATATTCTGTATATATGATTATCGCCAAGGGCTTCCGCAAAATACTACCCTAGACAATAAAACAGACAAATTGCCGTGAAAATATCTAACATCCTTCATAAAATATTCTCGCAAACATATATAGATATATATATATATAATATCCTCAACTTTGGAGAAGCTTTATTTATATCACGTCATTATTTTTGTTTATACAAGAAGTACACTATTCTACACCATGGCCAATACAAGTATGAGCTTTAAGCTTAACAAGTGGGTGAGTAAAGAAATCCCTTTGACAGTAAGTGCTTGGAACACATATGCCCTAATGGAGATGTTATTTGTGAGTAAATCTAGACGTTTAGTGGGTAATTTTTGTAAATGAGATTTTATATTGAAACAATATGTACATATGTATATGTACATATGCTATATATCGAAATATAAATTTTAACACTCATTTTGTACCAAAAAGAAAAGAAAATGCTTCTATTTTTTATAATATTTACACTATATTTATGTAAAATAATGCAAAATAAAAGAAAAGAAAATGTATTTCCATGGAAATGTTCTTGAAAAATTTTTCCTATTTTTCCTCTTGTTTTAGATCGGATAAGAAAAAGTTATAAAAATAATTGGAATATGTTCTTTCAAGTCCGAAATAAAATCTACTTTTTATTACAACATAAATTTCAGCGATACAATAAATATACTGAAATAAATGAACTTTATGTTGTATTTTTGTGTATGTTTGTTTCTTTTCCTATTAAAATTTGAATAGGGAAAAACCTTTTTCAACAAAATTGTATTATTTGTTTAAAATTTATTTCCGAGAATTTTACATTGAAATTAATTTCGCAACAACATCAAATTTTCATCAAAAATTAATTAATTAAATAATTGTTTTTATTAATTGTTAAAATAACGGGCAGATATAGATGTCAGTCAGAAGAGTCTCTGAATTGAAAGAGGATGATTTTGTTAGCAATTATTGTAAACGGTAAGTTGGGAAAGGTAAGATATGTTGTCATTAAGAATTTCAAAATTTAAATTTTTTTGTAGACAACCAGGAATGTGAACATTTAGGGATTAGGATCAGAAATCGACTTTAGCCGATTATTTCATTTTAACCTTTTAAAATTTGTAATCATTTTGGTCTTCCCTGTATTTTGAAATTTAAATAAGTTCATTTCAGTAATTTGTGTTGTAAATATCGAGTTACATGAAATTCCTGTAGCTTAAATGCTATTAGTAATCTGAGATAGAACTTTTACTTCAAAGCAAAAATCATCTCATAATCTAAATATGTTTTAAGATTGATTATATATATTTACAATTAAGGGCATTGATTTAAATTTTGAATTAAATTACTAATTGATCAATAATAAACGATCATCAATATTATAAATCTCTAACACGCAAATATTACAGTTCTACACTTACTTAGT
The DNA here is from genome assembly GCA_963422695.1 of Xylophagus ater. Taxonomy (NCBI): domain Eukaryota; kingdom Metazoa; phylum Arthropoda; class Insecta; order Diptera; family Xylophagidae; genus Xylophagus; species Xylophagus ater. Next base: position 11,286,361 of record OY730478.1, read on the forward strand.
AATATTAATCTTTTGTAATCGATAAATGAAATAAATGGAAACGTTTTTTAGAATATTAGTTCCAATCAATATTTTAGGAAGTAGAAAAAAGGTGAGTATTCTTGATAAATGCTAAAGAAAGATATTAATAGTGTAAATTTGATATCAAAAGATATCTGTTAAAATGGGTTGCCTTGGTTTTTCGCCTAGAAAACCCAGAAGTTGTATAATGACGTGATGAAAGCCGTCCCAGGAAAATGGTAAAAGATCATTGACCAAAATGTATATATATATATATATTGTAGTTTAATAAATTTTTAGGTTCCCAATTAAAATTCGCTATTCATGTTAATACAGAAAAGAATGCAATGGTTTTTAGGTCATCTAATAAAAACAATTTTTTAATGTCCTTTTAACAGTTTTTCTTTAAACTTTCAATTTTAAAATATTTCAGAGTATTATTTCGTTACTATAAAGTTTTTATAAATACCTCTTGATAACAACAGGTTAATACTATAAAAAAGTCTAAAATACTTTTAAGAAATTTTTCTAGAAAATTGGGATTTTCAAATAAAAATCAACCATTATATGAATTTTCAAACATTCTTGTTAAATTTGATTAAAATCTGATCATGTATAAAGCAAGTATGTAACGCTTGTAAATATTTATATGGATATTTAAATCATAAACTGCCAGAAGGTGTACAACATGTAAAGGTATTTATCAAGACACGAATTTAACGGAATTGAAAAATTCGCGTGTAAAAGAATCATGCTTCTTCTTCTTACAAGAGAAAAAACAACATGTTAATATTTAGACTTAGGGAGAAAAGTAGGATAAAAAATGTAATGTTTTTTTTCTTTTTTTTGGGGGTGGTGGTAAGTATATTTTTTTAAGGATGTACTTATCAAAATTTAATATGCATGTTGGGGGCCGTATACATCTCTTTTAGAGCATTCTTATGTGACAATCAAGAGAGCAATACACAGAAGTGCAAGTTCATGTAAAATATACGAAAATAGACAAATCTTAAGGGCACAAGGTTTTTCACGGCTATGTAAACTTAAAATTTAACACAAACAAATCATATGCGCATGTTTTGCTATGAAATGTTTCTGATATAAAGAAAATTTCCCATTTTTCCTCATTTGTATAATTCATTTTATTTAAAAGGAAAAGCTTTTTCAATTTCTCCTGAAAAATGTCCTTTTTTTCAATAAAAAAATATCAAAGTAACATATTTTCTGTGAAGCTTTCTTGAATTTCATGCAGAACGTTTCAAGTTTTGGTCGTGAACGGTCATAAAAAAATAAGAAAATCTTAAATAAAAAAGAAAAGTTTTTTAATATAGCGTTTTCTTATATATTTTTGTGTGATTAAATTGATTATCCTTGATTAAGGAAAAGATTTAAGGAAAAACAAAAGAAAAAAAAATCACTATTTAATAAGAATTAAGAATAACGTGTTTAAAAATTAAATTTAATTAATTTATAATTAAAAACAAATACTATTTAAATACAAAAATCTGAAAGTGTTCAACATGATGTGGAAGTGCCATGAGACTGGTTGGTTAATTTTCATCTTGGGATTATTTTTAATAACAAACCAATGTGAAAGTCGTGCGGTAAGTTCTTTGATTAAAGCTTTTCTAGGATAATTTTCTTTAATTTAATATATACATCCCATTTATCCTATTTTGTAGGTTTTTTCTTCTCTCTATTTTTTTGTCATTTACTACTATTATTTTTTTTTTGTGGTTGTTAGTGTACTTATTATAATAATAAGCTTTTCTTTTTATAATGCAGATAAATAAAAACAAGGAAAGAAACAGTCAGATATTAGAGTTAATTTTGGGTCGTATATATAGTTAATAATATTAAATCGCGTGACAATATTGAGTTAATGTTACGTAAAACCTTTTATTTCATTTATTTTAGGTTTCATCTATATATATATATATATATAAATATTGAAATAGTGTCCATCTACATGAATGTATATTAGTTTTTATTATTATATCTTTGTTAGTATGTCATATGAAAACTTTAGTCCTGTCTGTCGTTTATATATTGCCAAACTTAAGGATAATAAATACGATATACTTTATAAACTCATGTTAGATACATTTCAACAAATCAGTGTTTAGAATTGATTTATGTTAAAGGTTGATAGTTTTAGTCAGTTATATACCTGTTTATAAATTAGATTTCTTGACCTCGACGATCCCTTTTCTTCTGTGTGTTATTTTGGCTTTTTTTTCTGTTGCCAGTTTAACTGCGAGATCAATATATTGTGTAACATATACAAATTTGCATAGTATCTAATATATACGATTGATATCAAAACAAAGGGGATACAGTATTTCATATACTATCTATACTTGTTTGAAAAAGTTTTGTTAGAAATAAATTTTAAGAAGATGTATCTTCATCTTAAAGTTATATGGGAATACATTTCTTTTGATAAAATATCGTTTAGTGTGAATAATAATGTGATTTGTTCTTCACAATATTCGTTTAGATTTTTCTTTATTTTATATATAGATATATATATATATATATATATATGTACATATAGAAATACCTTTGTATGGGATTCAATCTGTTCTAAAGAATTGGTCTTTTCGGTTTCTTTGGTCGATTTGAAATCTTTCAAGATTTGATTTATGGTTTACGAACTGATTTTTATGTTGTATACTATATTATTTTCATACGATATAATGTTCGTATATATAGATTTACTAAAATTCAATATGGATTTGTTCTCTTGTTATTTAGTTGAAAGAAAGATAAATGAATTTGACAGTGACTTGCAGTAAGGTTTTTTTCTATTATATATTTATTTTATTTTTCTTTTTCGGTGGAAGGACTATAAACAATTCTAGCCTAAACTAGATTAAGCCTTTTTAGACTTTTTATCTCTTTATAATGATAAAATGATATCAAATATGTATGTATATGTTTTCGAAGGCATAATAAAACTTGTAGATGGACATGAAACTATATAGTATACAAAATATTAGTTAAGAAAACATTTTATGGTTGTCCGGTAATGAGTTGTAATTAATCTTATAAATGGAATAAAATATATAGTCTGATGGATATAAATGATGTTCGTTTTATATAACATTTATGTTAGTGACATACTGTTTAGTTTTAGTTTTTGAAATATTTTGCAAAGATTAGGGAAAAAAAATTTTCAAAAAAAAAACTTTAAATATGAATTTAATATTTCCATAATTTATGTTTACGAAAAAATAATACCAAAAAAAAAAAATTAATATTAATTTGTTAAATAATCAATCTTCATAATATAGAAAAATTATATCGTAGTTTGGGCCTGCTCGAAATTCGCTTGTGCGTAAATAAAAATATTAATAAATTATGTGAAAACCCATCAATAATGACATGGAAAAATAAGATAAAAAGTATATTGGTTAAGGTTGGGACTTAAACCTGCGCTTCAGAAAAAAACAATATAAATTTTCATCAAGAAATTATGAATTGCCTACACGCAGGAAAACTATAAAGCTTTTGGCCAGTTTCAACAACTGAATTTTTTGTTGTGATAACTGAATTTTAGTTGTGAGAATTGAAAACTCAGTTGTGAGAACTAAAATTTCAGTTTACACAACTAGCCAAAAGTTTTATGATATGTGTATATTCGGACGTGCTTGCAAATTGGACAGATTTTCATATTAAGGAAATTATATTGTTTGATTTAAAATCTAGGAAAATGTTGTAAAGTCTCTCTCTCTACATTTTAAAATACTTATCATAATTAGTAGATTACGTAACATCAAACAATTTCTACACACAAATTCTTATTCATTACTTTCTATATATATTGTACAAAACTATGTCAAACAAATATCCAAAATTATATTCAGCTTATTATGAAAACAAATAAAAATCTGTATTTCGTTTCAGATATTTTCCAATATTTTATCCAATATTTAAACTATTTCATCGTTTTCTTGAAAATCTTTGTTAGAGATCTTTTTTTTTTTTTTTGCATTGGTTCGTTAAGCAAACAAATAATCAACAAAACAGCATTCAACAAAAAAAAAAAACGAGAAGCTTTTTGTAAAATCAGAAATATTGTTAAAGTTTAAAAAGGTCGGGACCATCCCTAGGACAACAAAATATTTTCCTTGCGTCTTTTTCTTCTCGGCGATATCAATTACCCACTCGATGAAATTGCTTTTTTCACCCTCATTTTCCATTTTGTGAACATCAACTTTGAATGCTGTTTTTCATATAATAATAATAATATATAAAACTTTTGTAGAATATTCCTGTATCTGAAACCATTACGATTTGCCCTCTTACACCCATCAAATGATAATGGAACACAGAAAAGAAAAAAAATATGATCTAAATATGCTTACATATAGGAGAATATGAGATACTGGTAAGAACCGTATGTTATAGAATAGTATAAGGAATTGTCTCATGTATCTTTTTCGGCATAGGGAAAACATTTGCGTATACATATGTATCTATATAAACAAATATAACATAGAATATATAACATTCGAGAATGATTGATGTCTGTTTACTTTGAAAATTATCTTCACATTGCTAGCACATTTTATCAGAGACTGGTATCGTTCACAGTGTTATTTTTTTGTCCTTACGTATCTAGATATATAGTCCTATGTATAAGTATGTCGTAAGACAATGAAATTCGAGTATAATATGTTCTATAATATATGAAAGAAACGTATTTACTCCCTTTTTTTCTGGTCCTATCTGCCTGATTGGTATGATAAAAAATGAATTTTAGATGGATAGGTGGACGGGTTATACGGGTTCCAATGGTATAGAAGTGTATAAATAAAGAAAATTTGTAATATACTCACGTATATAGTGTTTATATTAGGATGTATGATGACAACAATAAAAAGAAAAAACAAAAAAACAAAACAAAACTAAAAAGTGAACCGACAATTTTTATTCAATTTCGATAAAAGCTTTTCAGTTCAACTTGTACTATACTATACTATATCCAATAGGAAGTTCCTGTTTTAACCTTTCATGTATAATTTTCATTATATCTAAATAATTATGTTCCTTCTTTAAAAGAACTCAATTTTTTTCCCTAAATAGTCCTGTTTATCAGAGCGGTAAAATTTTATTATAAAAAATTTTGATATAAAATTTATCCAGCCATCATACTCGTATAACTTGAATTCCTTGACTATATTTTCAGTATATTTGATATAATAAGAAGGTAGAAACAAAATTTTAAGAAGGACATTTCTTTTCTACTCAACTTTCTTTTCGTTTATTTTTTCTTTTCTTCATCCTTTGATCCTTTAACCTCGAAGCAAATTTACTAGAATGGTTTTTGAATCGATTAGAATGTTGCTGACGATAGAGTTTTCTCGGTTTAATTCTTAAAGGGGTTTCTTTTTCTTTTTTCTTTTTTTTCGTTGGTTATAAGTTTATTCAGGTTTGACTAATGTGAATAACATAAACAGGGATTTTGATGAATTGAATTGGTTTCTCTTAGATAAAAGGATTTTTTTCCAAGAAATATGTATATATAAAGAATGAACATTTCAGGATGAATTTTGTATGTTCACTATATACAAAATGATCCTTTTCTTTTTTAGTTCTCGTTTTCCTACTGAATTGGAATACTGATGATTATGGTAATGAAGTAAAATAAATGTTTCAGAAAAAAGACAAGAAAACGTTTCAGGTCCATATAACTAAATTAATTTAATTTATTTGGTAAATATCTGGTTTTAATTGAAACTATCTATAAGGAATTTTAAGTATATACTTTTCGGAGTAAATCGTTTAGTTGGCATAATAAAAAAAAACAGGAAAAGTATTTATATAGATACTTATGAAAATTAAATGGGATTTTATTAAAATTTGTAAGATCTATGTAGATTTTTTTTTATAAGAATATACACAGTAAATAAAAAGATTTTCATTATATTAACAAAGTTGAATCAAAGCTAATCCTTAACAACTTAACAAGTATATTTTAGAAACAACATCACATGGAAACTTATTCGATTTGGTATACATTTTTATTAGAAGTGGAATCATGTTACTCGATTTCAAACTCTCAATTGATTCCATTCCAGTTAATTATTTATTAAAAAATACCTTCAACAGACTTATAAACTATGTATTAATACTAGGTACATCAATCACTCAGTTTTCTGAAGGGCTACGTCCTCAGCAAGTTAATGGAAATATCGTAAATTGAATAATTTGAAAAATTAGAAAAATGAACTTTTTTTTAATTACGTAAATCGATTTTGGTGTCCGCTTATCGTTTAGGTATCCGTATAGAAAGGGATGAGTTTTTGTTAAAATTTGTCTTTTAGATTAGGAAGTTCCTCTTATATACTTTCCCATTTTAACAAATTGGCATAAATAGGTTTTCTATTAAATGGAAATGTGAGCATACTTTTATACTTTATCCCTTTTTTTCTATTCGTACACAGTAAATTTATTTCTATCAAATATGAATATTATGTCCTGTCCCATTTTATTAGTTACCCGGAAATTTTTTGCTAGATCTCCAGTAATATCTAATAGAATAATAGCCAATTAAAATAGATTTCCAATTTTATGAAACACAAGAATCTCTGGAGTATTTCACTAGAAAAATAGTACTTTCAACTAGATTTCAATTTTCTCCGTTGTATATTTTGTATCTAGTCTTTCTAGTGATGTTTTTTTTGAACTAAATTGTTAACTAGAAAATCTAGTTAGTTAGTTAGTTCTAGTTAAAAATGTTTTACAGTGTATCGAATATTTTCTTACGTAAAGAATATTTGATTTTCTTATTTGAATTAGTCTTAAATCACTTTTAAAATTATTCACCATCAATCATACAAAATAGAATTAAGCAAAAGACTGATTATTTCGAGTAGAAATTTCGACTTTTAATATTAAGTTAAAATATTTTTATCATGAAATGAAATGTACGAAAAATCATTAGTTTCGAAATTCGTGAACCAAAAATATTAAATGTTTTCCATTTAAAATGTCAATTTCATAAGTTCTAAGAGGAAAAGGTAAGAAATGAAGTATTTTATTTATGAAAATTTCTTAAAAATACAATATTATCATTCCGTTAGAGAGATGATTTCCACTAACAAACGAAAACAAAAAAAAAAGAATTCCAGGGAAATCTTCAATCGATCATCTAGAAATGATAAATGGATATCAGATTGAGTTGAATATCTTTTACTTTTTAGAAAATGGAAAATTCATGAAGATTTCTTTAAAATTTCTTGATCTTTTTTAACTCAATATCGTTGTCATTTGATTTAATTTGAAAATCGTTACGGTTCAATTTAAAGGAAATACATTTTTGAGTTAGAGAAGGAATTGATATTAATTTTATCATTTGACTTTCTTCCTTTTTTTTTTTTTTGATGCTGGAAAATCCATATTTCAATTTGTTATCTAAATTGAAAAAGTGCCAATGAAAATGAAAATTTGTAATAATGAAATTTTCATAAGATGTTGATGAAATCGGAATGATGGTATCTTTTCGTGAATAAATCTTATTATTGGAAATTTCATTATGTACAAGGTAAAAATTACCTTACGGTTGCTCAGTCAACTGAAATTTTGAATTTGAATTTTTACTGAAATTCCGTATTGCAAAAAAAAAGTTAATAAAAGAATTTTATGTAATTTATTAAAAATTCAACAACTTGAAACTCTTGAATTTTGATGAAGAAAAAAAAAGGAGAAAAAACAAAAGCTTGTTTTTCATTTGAATTTGTTCGTTTTTATGGAAAATTGAAAATTTTTACTTTTTATAAAAATAAACTTATACCAAATTTGATGTAAATTGCGTTTATAAACTATGAGAATAAACTTGGTATCCGGAATTGTAGATAAATTTATCTGTTTTTCAATTAATTTCATTTAAACTCCTCATTAATAGACAGTTGCATAGACATTTTGACAAAAATGGTTGGGAAAAATTAAATATGTGCATATTAGATAAGATTTGATGAGATTATTAAAAGATTTAACCTAACTGAATATAAAATCTCTTAGAGTTGAACCTGTGGAATACATTAGAACTAATTTATGATACAATATTTTCGATATTAAATAATCTTACTGAAAAATTCATCATCATGTCTGTTCATTTATCTAGATTTAGTACTAAAAATCTGAATAAAATTTCGAAATAGATGGAATTTTATGAGTACATTAAAAATTGTTTCATTTCGATTGGTTTTCACTCTATTTAAACTCTCTTATTACCATATTTTTTCATATATGAAATATTAAAACTAGTTATTGAACAGAAGTGGTTATCGATTCTGAATTCCGATTTAGATGATTGTTCTTCTCAAATTCTAGTTGTTTGCCCCAAATCAGATTTTTCTATAAACGATAATTATATTGATTTAATATTGGAAACTCGAAATTAAAACTCGATTTTTCAAGTATCGCATAAACAAAAAAAAAAAAGGAAAATTTAACGTTCACTAGTATAATACTATAGAGAGACTGATGAGAATTTCATATATTGAAAAGCAATTAAAAACAATTATTAAATAAAAAAAAAGAAATTTCCAATTGAAAATAGTTAATTTTGTTAATTGGCATTTTAAATTGAATTGGAATTTTCAATTTGGTTATAAAGAAAATATTGAACATATTAGTTTGTCAACCATTTTATATTTTCTTGTTATGTTTTTTATTTTATTTTTTTGACAATACTTGTTAAACAAAGTTAATTTAAAAAGCTTTCGCAAAAAAAAAAAATATATAATAAAAAAAATAGAATACGAAAAAGAATTTTTATCAAAAGAATACCCTCTTCTATTTTATATATAGTACAACAATTCCAATTTATAAAAATAGTCAGAAATTTCTTACATTTTCCATGAAAATTAAATTTTTATCGATCGTTTTTCTTCTTACTGTCCACAAAAACGGCTAAAATAAAGAACTAGAAAAATAAACCCAACAATTTTAGTTAACCATACACAAGAATTCAATTCCATGGCATTGTTAACATCGAGTAAGAATCATTAGAATTTTCTATCTTTCCACATCGAAGGTAAGATATATACTATAGAGAGATGGTTGATCAGAATCTGTGGTACAAAAAAAGAAATGTTTTTCTCTTAATGGAGACGTAGGAAACTTTACAGTTTTATGTTCGGTTTTTATACACAATATAGTGTGTATCTATAAAGGATCCATATATGAGGTGATGGACATAAAAAGCAATTCTCTAGAAAGATCAACTTGATTGTTTAGTTTTTCTCCCTTTTGTTTTATAGAGTTATCCAAAAAGAAGACAAGAATCTAGAATTGGTCGATAGAATAAACCAAGAAAAAATTTCGATATGGAATATATATGTTTTTATTTGGATTCCTTCTTTTTTTTTTTGCTATAGGCATGAAAATTGCAATTTTATAGCAAAAATGGACGGGTTTCGAATAACATATATGTATTTATATTTGATTCAAAGTCAAATGGACATATAAAGGATATAACATTCACTTCACGTACAAAACCAAGCCATTTTCTTATGAATTCAGGAATTTTTGTTTTCTTACATATTATCTCCGTTTTATATAGTACTACACGGAAAAGGCAAGAAAAAAAAAAAATAAACTGTTGAACCCAAAAAGTGAACAAAAATTGTCTAGTAAATTATTTAATTCTATTCTGTGGAAAGTGAAGGTTTGTGTTTTCCTTGTTTGGTATTTTCTTTCGTGCAAACATTCTCGTGCAAAACATTTTCATTTTTCCTTGGTTTTTTGAACTTATTCGATATACAGTTTTGAACTTTTCATTTTAAGATATAACCAAAAAAAAAAGAGGCGAACAAATTGGAACAGAAGAAATTTTCAATCTAACTAAGTTGAATAAGAAATAAAAGGAACGAAAATTGATTTTAAATATTTAGTGAAATTTAAATTTGAAAATATAAAATAAAGTGCTGGTTTTCAAAATTATATTTTGTTATACAAACATGTCGAAAAAGTTTGTACAATCAAATCTCTGGAAATTAATTAATATTAATTAGTTTTTAATAAATTTTCACCTTAGGCTTTAGCCGCTACAAATTTATTATTTTAAAAAAATGGTAACATCTTTCTTGAGATACCTTGTTGGAAAGCTTTTATACAATGTTATTCAATAGTATCAAACAAAATACATCTTAATTGTTTAATTTCGGATTAATATACAGAATAAAACGCAGATTTATTGCGAATAGTTTCGTAAAGGTTATGCTGGTCGATCTGGTACTATTTGAAGTTTCATTTTTTTTATATATCACCTATTTTTAGATAGATAGTATTTTTAATGCATTCTTAATATAATAATCCCATGGTGTAAATTCATCCGAGGTCCACAGCGTAAACATTTTTTACCATTGGCTACGTTTACACCGAGACTTAAAAAGAGACTTAAGTGCTTAGGTCGACCTAAATATGACGGTGTAAACACGCCCAAAGTAATTTAGGTTAGGTCACTTAAATTGCAGACTTAGCTTAAATTTAAATCGACTTAAGAACTTTTGACAGATAACAGCTGATTTCTTGATATCTAAGTTCTATTAATGGTCACATATGACGTTGTTTTAGACTTAGGTCTAGTACGGTGCAAACACGTCTGACCCAAACCTAACTTTTAGTTAGGTGACCTAAAAATTTGTCGGTGTAAACGTAGCCATTGATTAATAAGTTGGAAAGGTACACTAAAGGTGATGGAATGCATACACATATCAAAATCCTAGAATAGAGACCACTCTTTGAAAGTTATTTTGAAAAGAATCGACAAGTATCGGGTGCAGCATCTTTTGGTTATTTTTTGAATTAGCAGTTATTTCGCCATTCATAGCGCTAATGTCATCTGTCAAGTGACAGAAATTCAGTATTATATTCCCGGTGAACGAAATGAGTCGATATACGCTTGATCAACGTTGGGAAATATTGAAAACTTATTTCCATTTTATTTAATATATATTTTTAAAACGACTAAAAATTGCCGCACCCTATATAAGATACCATTTTCATTGTATTATATTTTCGACACATTAGATGTGTGAGCTTTCAAAAAGTTTGGTCTAGGATTTTAATGTATGCGTTCTATCATCGCCTTTTAAATTTTTATATACTTACATGATTAGGCATTTTTTTATATGAAATTCATCATATTTTCCCAACCAGTTAACAAATGAAATAATTAAAAGTCTTACCTTAAGAAAAATAGACAGTTGTTTAATTTAGTATATTAACCAATGTTTATTCATATGAAAAATTCACCATAAATTAATATTAGTTTTGAATGAATGAAATTGAAGTAAAACTAAACTTGAGTTTATTTTTGGAAAACTCAACTAATTTAGATTTGATGAAGTAAAATATTACTAAATATTTATTTTTAAACAAGATCATATTTCACAGATTGTATCAAATTATAAAGTTGAAGTAAACATCATACACAGTAGTTATACGGACTGTAAATTGCATCTACAACTATTTCAAAGTAAATTTACTCTTCCAACAGTATTTACTCATAAATTAGTTTATTAAAATGCACTTAACTTATTCGTTTCATATCATATTACAATATTTTATAAAAAAGTATACCCAATTCAAATTTAATAAGATATGACTTTGAAGAGGATGAAAATTAGTGAGAACGTAATACTAATGAAATAATAATCCTTTAAGTAAGTAATTACCAAGGTATACGTACATAATTGAAACGGTAGATTTACTTACCATTTAACCTGATTATGTAACTTTATGATAATCTAAAATGAAATCTCTGCAATTTTTCTTTAATATTTTTTTTTCATCTTAACTTTTTAAATTTAAAAGATTTAAAGAGCTAAACTTTTGATTTTCATATATTATATTTTCTTTTTTTTTTTTTAAATATAAAAAACAAACAAACTTTTTCATTTTTAACATCAATAACTTTAAGAGTTTTTAAACTAAAACATAAGATGACAAAATACAGTATAATAAAAAAAGATATGATAACTACAAGTTTTATCTGTTCTTTATTTTTTTTATTGTAGAAAAATTATCCTGTTTTGATTCTCATATTTTATATTGTTATCAAAAGAATCAAAAGTTGAATGAAAAAATATTCTTAAGGACCCATACAAAATGATACTCTAAATAAAATATAAGAGATCTTTATATAAAACAAGGAAAGAAGAAAATCTTCATATAAGAAGAAAAAAAAGTAAAGACACATAAAAGATTCTAGCTAGACAGACATTTGATATGATCAGATGAAGATGAATTCTGAAGAAAAACAACTTCAAACTGTAAAAGAAAAGCTTTTTGAGATGGCAAATATATTTATTTAAATATATGTATGAAACATATAACTTGTTGTATAATCATTTATATTCTAGTATTTTTTTCCTCTATAAATATGTTATGTACATTTTCCCTTCGGGTGATGCTTTCACTTTTATTTTACATAAAACATACTCGTATATGTTTTTTTTTTTGAATATTTGTTTTGTTTGTTTTAATAAGGGATGATGTGAACAGGATAAAAAGAACAAACTATTCTGAATAGCATATTTTATTAGAAAGTTTTAAATATTAAACGGAACATCTTATTGATGGGAATGATTGGAATTCAAGGAAAGAAATACACGCAAAAGTTAGAAGAAAAAAAAATAGATACAAGATCTGTAGATCTTCTTCTGGTTGTTCATTGGTAATCTATTGTCGTTACAAATTTGAAAATCTCTGAGATATGTATGCTAAACAAGAAAAGTATGTCTTCATTTTCATATGTTTGATAAAATCGGGATTTTATATTTAACTTCTATATGAAGATATAATATGGTAGATGTGCCTATAAACTTATGGATTGTAAGGAATTTTGTTTGTGCCAAAAAATGCTACTAATGGCTATTATCTCAAAAAAAATTTTAGTACAGTAGTACATATTCAATTTTACTAGTGATAGTGATACTTTTTGAACATAGTCCAAGTAGAACTTGACGTGTTTACCAAGCTTTTCTGCCTTGTTGATGTATTTAAGTGCATTTGTACGGACGTACATTAATTTTCATCACAATAATTTAGAGAAAGTATAATACTAATGGAATGACATATATTCTCATTTCTAAGAGATCCTTATGAAATATTGAAGAACATCCTAAAGGCAAATTACTTTTCAGAAGTAAAATTCCTTAAACCAAACTTCATAATCTAATTTTGAAATCATCATTCCTTAGTAACCTCCTCAGTTCCCACAAAATACATAAGTTTACTTTGATACTAAATTCAAGTCTTTTTAGCAATTACTTGCTCAAGTACTTGTATGTATTTTTTAACATAACAACAAATTGTTTATAAATTTATACTGGAAGCAAAAGATAACGCCTAAGACAGGTAGAGAACAGTAATTACTATAATTTGACCTAATAAATTTTTCATAAATAAACTAATTGTTTTCATTAAAATATAAAAAGTTAATTTTATTGAAATACTCATGTTAGAAGAATTTATTTTTTTTTTTGTCGTTTTTTCTGAAAAAGAAAAGCCGTCAAGGAAAAAATGTACCTTCTTCATTTAAAAAAATGTTAAATAAATAAATAATAAAAAGGCTACGACTTGATATTATCTCTGAAAGGTAAAAATATAAATTAATTATACAAAAAAAATGAAGAAAATTCTATGAAAAGAACATTTTTCTGTTCATTTTCAATGTTATTTTTTGTTTTTTGGTTTGTTTTTCATATTTTCGAAGGAAAAAGGAAAACGTAAATTCCACCTGCCTAAAAAACTGAACCCAAAAAAAAATTTTTTTAATAATAATGTTTGACAGCATAAACCATTTTTTTTTATATCTTAATTAAAAGGAAATTTCTTTAAAACAAAAGTATTTTGTATTTTTAATAAAAAAAACATACCGTAACTTAAAATCGGCCTATAGCCGATGCCTATGATAGAAGTGGGACTCGTAGTCGACAAATCTATAGTTCAATAAATCAACTCTGACAAGAGTTTTGTCTCTCTAATTCACATGTAATCCGGAAGGCTAATAGCATAAATATCTTCTGCAAGTTTTATTCAAATCAGTGCATTAGTTACATCTAAAAGCTCTATAAATAGTCTTATTTATCCTACAACTATTTTTCTTCCTACACTATCCTTGGACCGATTTTACTGAAATTTAAAGCATTATCGTTTATTTACACAATCAATGTGTGTAAACAATTTGAAAAATTTGTTGGTCTCCCTGATTTTTGATTTATAACTACGCTCCCCCTCGGCACATTTATGTGAAATGCAATACCAAATCAAGTTAAGGAAGAATCAACTCATATTGCAAATTTCATCAAAATCGGATAACGTGTTTTTGAGTTATTTTGTATACGGACGGACGGGCGGACATGCAGAAATCTATATAGCTTTTGATTCTTTACCCTTGCAACCTTTCTACGATGCTTACTTTTATGAGTTACAAATGTAGTGTCAAAACTAATATACTCTTTGGTAGTATGCTTTTTGATAGTATCTACCATAGGGGATAAAAATGTGTACACAAAAAAAAAACTAATTATAAAATTTGGAGGAATTTCTTTTTTTCGGTTGAATAAATATTTAATAAGTACATACTTATCAAAATTTGTTTGGGAAATATATCAAAAGCCTTTTTTTTTTTTGTTTACGTGAATCGTACTTAGAGAATAATTTTAATACCACATTTCTTTTTCACATGAGATTTCCTTTCTCGATCAATTTCTTTACTCCACACGAACATAAAGTACAAAAATAAATATCTTCAGAAAATAAAAGAAAAAAAATTATGTATTATATGTTTTCTAATAAATTCGAATCAACTGAATTTCTGAAAAGATAACCAACACTGGAGACTCATTTCTGCATATATACGGAAATTCAATTTTATATGAAATTTAACATATTCGTGTACCTTTTTATAGACCAAATCCTTGTAGAGTACATTTAAACCAAAAGTTAAAGATATATATTATCTCTTGAACTCACTTCAATAACATTTCATCTGATAAAATTTTCTGATCATGTCTTGGTTTGCCAATAAAATCATTGATTACAAGTTTTTTTTTTTTTTGCTTCTCATCTCTGATGAAGACGTAAAGCAAATAATCGGTCTACGTCTTAGCCACTTCCTTGTCCTATTATATATTGAAACGAATAAGGATATTGGATATAAGTTCTGGTGGTGGAAGAACCAAGAATAAATATATATTTTATATTAAATAAAGTGCATATATTCATATATTTTATATCCAGTATGTACTTCATAATTGGATTTGTTGGGATATTTTCTTCTTCTTTTTTTGAAATTTAGTACTGGATGGGGATTTATAAAAATCAATGATTTCATGTATTAATATAGTAGAGTAGTACCTGGTATATTATTAATATTTACGTGTATATCAAGATATTTTTAAAAATCTAGGATTATGGTAAGGTAGGTAGGTTTTCATTTGGATTTTTATATAAAGCACTTTAATCATTTTTAACACGACATCAAAAATAAGGAATTAAAAAAAAAAAAAAAAAAATAGAAATAAACTTAATCGTATCGATCGATTTAGATTTAAATATTTTATGAAGGTTTTATTAAATAAATTTTACGCTGTGTACAAACTTACGTGCTTGCGGCGAAGTATTTTATAATAGATGGCTGCCATGATATTCGTTTTAGAGTTTTTTGAGTATTTAAGTGTAAAATAGAAAAATTGTAAAGTTATTGGCTAGTTGGATAACTGAATTTTAGTTGTTAGAACTGAAAATTCAGATGTCAATTGAAATTTCAGTAGACATATCTCTTTTATACTAAATCCGCATAAAAATAAAGTTCCAACTATTTCAAAACTATAGAGATAGAACATCATTTCTTAAAACGGGAGATACTAGTATGTAGATAACGTCCTTGTCATTATTTAACTTGGTTCAATATATCGCCTTATAAAAAGTATTGTAAGACCAGTTGCATAATTTTTAGATGATCATGCCTTTGTTTGATATTCTTTCCGTAAATAGCTCACGTATTTTCAATTCGATTCTTTTTACAACTCAAATCTATCCAATTTATACGTAAAACATTGTCGACTGGTATATTTTGGAGTGATTGAAGTAAGTGCCCAGGTATCTACGTATGGATGAATCTGCAAACATCAGTCTCTAAACCATTCGAACAAGAAAAGCCTGATTCAAATTGCTTCTTCTGCATATGTATATGTTCCTCATCAAAACTATTCCAAATCAAATTATTGCGCCTTCATCGTATCGGATACCTATTACACACTTCAAAATATGTCATGAATATAAACTTTCTAGTTGAACAACCTATTTAAACACTACAGAAAAACTTTTTAAGGACAAAATTCAAATGAAATATAATTTCGTAATCTAATTTGAAATTTAATTTGCATTTAGGTTAAGTATCGTATAAATTTTTGTAGTCATGAACATTTTTAATTCAATTAATTTCATTTTTAAATATATAATTATATTTGTTTCCTTTTTGGAAACGAAATTTTCACGTCAACTTCATTCTATATAATACGAATTTATTTCTTTTTTTCTTTAATAAATATTTAAAACATATTTTATATTTATCATGTTTAACATTTCTCAAACAAAATTTCAACATTTCAAAATGAATGATACATCAGATGTACAAATGAGATTTTCTTGTCCTTCAATGTCCATAGCATAAAAATCCTGATAAATTTTGTTGTCGCCTAAATCAAAATTAGACATTATTTACAATGCAGTATTAAAATCATAAACAATGATATAACAATGATTTCCGAAATTCCTTTAAAATACATAATTTTTTTTGTCATGTTTATCTGAAGTTTTTCTGTATGCAATAATTTCCCTTATTTTATAGAATAGAGGAAGGAAAAATTCAGAATATATTTGTTTTTCTATGCTTTAGGGAAACATGTTTAAATGGACATTGCAGCATATAATTTATGAGCACCAGTTATTCCTGGTACAAGATGGACTTGAAAATAAAATACACAGTATGATAAATGACATATATTTTATATAAATATTTTAAGATTAAGATTTTGCTTTGTAGATAAATAGTTGAATAGCAAAATTAGGTCGAGGATATACTGCAACATTTTAAATTGCCTTGATTCGGAAGGGATATAAAACAAACACCATGTATAATCATAAAAGAATACATTACAAATAGTACTAACCATAATTTGAGATCATATTTTGGCAAGAAATTTCAAATAAGATTCGAAAACTCTTTGAATCAATAATATGAATAATTACTAATACTGATGCTGAGGATAGGTGATGATATTTTTTCCTTCTTGCAGGCATTCTAACGGCATTTTATTACGATCTAATTTACAACCTAAATTGTTTATGACGCTGGTGTTTTTTTATACTTTCTTATGCATAGTTTTATAAGCATTTGGAATCATATGTAACTTGATATTCGGTTTTGATATTCAGGAAATTTGGCCGTTCCTATTGACGTAGATGATGATGCACCAGCATTTAGCGGTATATATTTGAACAGATTGAAGCAATTTCCGAATTTAATATCATATGTTAGCCGTATAAGTTCTGAAAGGATATAAAATTTCAGTCTGCACATAATGTGGTATTTTGCAATTCCAAGATAAATAACATATGTATGCTATGTAAATATTGGGCATATAAAAGAATACTGAAACAGTCCTTTGTTTCCAATGATTTTCTTCGTGTGAGCATAGTACTCGTATTGTGGCAACCAGTTGATCGAATTTTGTAAACATGTTTATTGTAAAGAAAAGATGATCCGAATAACTTATAGGCAAAAACTTGAAATTTAAGAATGCGGAACTCTTATTTCAGGGAATGCATGTTTATATAAACGGCATAACTTTCCGCTGGGTACCAATAAAATTAATCGAAAGTATCTCTCTTCAGGATACATACATATATAATATATCCTGTATTTTAAAATATATTTGATTATCTCCAAAATTAATTAAATTCTACCGATTTTTTTCTGCACAAAAATTTTTTTATATCTCCATATTTCCATATTTTATAAGTAAAATAAGTTTGTGTATAAGAAAGTTTGGCTGTTTTTCTTTTTACTATCTCAGATATCATCAAAAAGTTATTCTGGGAGTATGGGAATAATGTTTTACGTGTTTTTCTTTATTTTTTTTCTTTTAGCGTTAACTTTTTCATATGCAAAAAAAAGGAAAATTCCATAATTTTATGTTCTTATTAAAGTTTAAAATAATAATAATTTGAACTTTTTTTTTAATGCATTTTGTATCTCTCAAAAGGGAAAATTTTTGTTAAAATATTTTTAAAAAGGAAATTTTCTATCATTATAAAATTTTAACTACATTACTTTTAGTTTGAAAATATAAATTTCGTAAAACGAACTTTTAACTATGTACATAATAATACACATTTAAGAAATTTATCAAAATAAGATGAGATTATATTATGCTTTGGCGTGGCAAAAGTACAGATTGAGAATTTTAACTAGATTTTGATTCCACCAATTATTTAAATTTGTTCTATTCAAACGAAAATGAAGTTTATATTAGATTCCTTAAAGTTACCCCAACAATTTTAAACTGTCATTAATTAATTGTCTTTGAATTTCCGAGACTTAATCTACAGCTATAATTCGTCTAAATCAAAATCATTTATATGCAAGTTTAAATATCATAAACGATCTTTAAAGCTCTTCTAAAAAAAAGTATCATTAAAATAGAAAATCTTCAAGAAATCTTTTCTTGAAGATTTTTTTTTTTCCTAATTAATTTAATCGACTTCCTGTCATCATCGATTTAGTTCATTTCAGCCACTTAGTTTTGATATAATAGTGTTTTCTTAACAAATATAAATATTGAATGAGATCCAATTTAGAAGAAAGAATAAAAAAAAAAATTGGATAATTAAATTTTTCGTCTTGATTTGATGTGGTTTTATTCAATCTTACAGTTCATCAAGTAGCTTTTTGAGGGTCTCTGCTATACACTATACTTGTATTTGTATTATAATGAACGATAATTAGATGAAACCGAATTTCTTTTATGTGCTATAACGTCTAAAATAATGTCTGAAGATATCCTTTTAATATCATTTTCCATCCGACACATAAAAGTGTCATAGGATAATAATAATAATAATAATAATAATAATCTTATCATTGTCACATCGGAATAAAGTATTTGAAGAGTTATGCATTTTGAATGCATTCAAATAATCTGTTACGTGATAGATGCATTGTAGACAGTTTTTATTTCTATATTCTTATCCTTATAACGTGACATATAACGTGGATATGCTAAATGGTTGAACTTTTCTCTATGGAATGGAATTCTTTACGGGATTATATTTGTCGTCTATATGGTAATTATTATTATAACAAGATTCAATATCATGGTTTTGTAGAGAAGGTGTAATTTTTTTTCTTTTCTTTGAAATGAACTTCGTGACTTTCATTCATGAACAGGTTTTTCCTTTTTTTTCTTTTCTTAAAGTATAGTATCCTAATGTATCCTTTCTTGTATGAAATTACATAGAGAGAGAGTATCTTTTGAATAGGCATTTTCACGTTCATATAACAAAATGAATGAATGAAGAAAATTTTCAAATTTGTGAGAATGTAGAAACGCATATCTGCGCGAAGAAATGAGAACCTATATTGTAGAAAAGCCTAACTTAATATTGAGGGTGAAAAAAAAATATTTGTGTAAAAAAAAATGTAACGAGGAAAATACCAGAAAATTAGGGATGTTTCGAAATGAATGAGGAATACGAAGCGTGAAATCATGATGTGCCTCCTCTGGATATAGGTGTAGGTATACACCGAAGTTCTATTGTCATATAATCTATATTTATATAGAGATCAACTTGAAACCATTATAATATTTCTATTGTATTGTATTTCGTTGAAATTTTGAAGGTACACCATAAATTCTGAATAATTTATTGGTCAGGGATAAGAATGGTATTCTCTATAAAGGTTTGATTTTCCTAGAATTCGATTGTCATTCGGAAAAATTTTTTTTCGTCGTTTACTTATCAAAAAAAAAAAAGTTCAATTTTCTTTTCGAACATTATAATTAAAGTTTGTCGAAAGCTTATTTTTTCGCGATTTCGATTTTTATATGGAAATTTTTATATTCTTTTTTTCCTGTTAATGACATTGAAATATTGCTGTCACTTTGAGATATATTGATTTATTTTTCTGATATTTTAAGAGCCATCTTTCATGGGTCTAGTGTACGTAATGGGATTATATTTGATAAAATTTTTAAGTCATATATTATAATATATTTTGTTTGTGAAAAATTTGGTCTTTTTATCATGATTGGGATTGTAGACACAATTTTTTGGTTCATAAAATGTGTCCCAGTATTCGTACTGAATTGAAATACTATGCGATTTTTGTTTCATCAAGTGGACAATACTGAAATGTTGATATTTGTCATCTGCTATAGTTACGATTAGTAGTTATGGAACTCTACTCGAAGAAGCGACATTATTATTGACAGGGTCATATGTGTAGGACCAGGAATAACCGAGATATACTCATACTATAATTTTTCAATTTTCTTCCATCAGGTTTTGATAGAAATGCTTTTCGGATTGAGATCATTCCTTCAATTTATAAAATAGTATTTTGAGTTGTTTTAAGAAGTAGTATTGTCTGATTTGCGCGGCTGATAAATGTGTCATTCACAGTACTTCGCTTATGTGATGTTAAAAAAATTTTTCTTTTTAAAATAATCTAATTGGAATTAATTAAAAGTACACATCAAAACTTCTTTTATAGATATATGTGAATGCTGCAAATAGAAAACCGTGGTATTATTAAAAACGATAAAAAACATATAGTACTTCACAATGAAGTTTTTAATTAAATAAAAACCAAAAAAAAAAAAAAATAATAATAATTGTGTTTTCTATTCATTATATTTCAGGTGAATATCAGCAATACATGGACATTACCGCAGGATGGCTTTACAGTATTCTATCGTTTCTTCCGAGATAAAATTTCATGGTTCGAGGCAGATGCTGTATGCCAATTTCATCATGCTAATCTTGCCACAGGTAGATTTATTCATACAAGAAAATTATTCTTGCCCATAGTATTTTCCCGTCTATAGTATTCCATATTAATATTTCCATGGTCCACCACTAAAATATAATATATTGCTTTTCCTCATATAGAATGATACCATTATGATTTATATACCTACATATAGTGTCATTGTAAAAGCGTATTATATATATACATATATTTTAGTATTTCAAAGGATAAATACTATTGTATAACAAAACTAATTGAAATATACTGTGGTTTCCTGAAGAGGATGCATTTTCATGTATTTGAAAAACCATCCTGACAAAACCCGAATTTCCCTTTTTGCATATTTTACTGACATCAAAGTATCTATATTAAATTTTCTACAAAACTAGAAGGATTACCATATGTATATATAGATATAATATGTAATCCTTGTTTATAGTCGTTTTCAGAATATTTGATTCTTAATATCCATGTAAATGTTTTCATTATACAACAATTTCTTATATAATATTATATCTTTAGTTCAAAATCTTTAATAAACAAATATCAAGATTCTAATTTTGATTTTCGATTATCTTATCATATATATAGTTGACAATGGACATCAATTCGATGCTGCTAGAGATTTTCTGAAAATTTTAGATGTGACAGATACAGTTTGGATTGGACTTATGAGACCACAAAATTCCGAACGTTTTTCATGGGCGTAAGTATCTTGAGAATAATTTACCTACTATAAAATAACATAATAAATACGAAAGGGTTTAAGTGTAAAGTATATAAAATGAGTGAATATATGTAATTCTGTAATTTCATTTAGAAGGTAAACTTACTTCTAAAACCAAAATTTTATTACTAAACTATATTATAAATAACAAAATAATAGTGTATAGAGTTTCAACATAGTACTTGTGTTTTAGGCAACTTTGTACTTTAATGATTCTAGTATATTGTACAATATGTGACAATTGAAACGAGTATGACAACTACAATTATTCCCAAATAGGTTTTAGTGGTTGCGTAGTATTAGGTATCTCATGATGTAGTAAATTATTACCATCAGAAGAATTATAATTCAGTACGTTTTAGATATTAACTTAATATATTTTTTTGTCATCCATTTATTATATACGTAATATTATCATTATAAAGAAAATTTTATTGATTTTTCTTATTATAGTATAAGAAAAAATATAGTTTTGTAAAAAATATGTTAGAAGTTTTCTCTTTTTCAATCATCAATTTCTTGAAGAATTCGAAAGATATTCACAATCAGATTATGAAAAATATTATCTGAATATCTGAATTTATCAGAACGTGTTTCGAATTCTATATTAACTATCAATGTTAGATCAAATTTTAGATTTAACATGTATGCATTCTTTAAATCTCGAACGAAAAGGTAAAAATTATCGTATTTTCATCATAAAAATGGAAATACTAGATCTAGATATACAATACATAACATCATATTTAAATAGAGAAATATACACAATAGTATATGTAATATGTCCATAACATGATATTTCTTGATAGGATATCCTTTAAAGAAGGAAATCTAACATTGATTTCATTTCAGAAATTCAAAGCCTTTAGCATCGGCATCCGGTTATTGGGCAGAATCCTTGCCATTAATCGAATCACCCCTTTGTGCTGTTATTGATCCAGTACGAGATTTCCGATGGCATGCTTTAAGATGTGGTGGACCGGAAACTGCTTCATTCTTATGCGAAATGAATGGTAAGTGAAGGAAAGGCAAAGTTAAAAACATTTTTTCCAATATATTTTTTATTTTTTTTTTTTATTGAAAACTTTACTTCAATTTCTTCTGAGAGAAAAGTTATATAAAAGGATATGAAAATTTTTGGAAAAAAAGTTTTGTTGATTTTTAGTTGTAGGTTGGTTTTTGTTGCCAACAACTTTTCATTCCCTTCAATTGTTAATAAGATACATATACACAAAATACAACTATAAGGATATTTGTTGACAAAATATCGATTTAGTTGTATAAATCTTTTACTTTTATATACGATTTTTTGGGATTAACTTTGTATATATGTATATATAATTATATCATGTGTAATATCATTTCTGTAAAGTACCAAGTTGGGCAGAAGAATGCAACCTAAGGGGAATTCCATCTTTGACAATTCAATACATGGCGGATAGTGGTGCTGTGGAATTAACTAAAGATTGCGGTGAAGATGGTATTAAACATCAGATTTGTAAGGGTAAACAGGTAAGATGAATATAATAATTAATAGTAAACATTTATATGAATAAATGCAAAAACAAACAAAAAACAAAAAAAAAACTTTAATGAAATTTAGGATCGCGAAAAACTTGTTAAGGAACTTATTTGTAGAAATGAGAAAGCTATTATAATTAGTGAGAATTCATTAACATCAACTGATTTGGCTGGTACACATGAGAAAACATTGGAGATTATTAATAATATTCCTTCTGATAATACCGAAGATAATAATATAAGTTTTCATACTAAAAAACAAGAGGAAATTCTAGAGAAACAGGAACAAAGAAATCCTATAGAAAAGATAATTGAACAATACAATATTGAAGATATGATGCAAGCCGATCAAGCACATGAACAATATCAAGAGATAATTCCGAAACCAGTTAAGAAACAATCTAAAAAGGCAAAATCATTTGAGAAAAAAGATAAATCATTTAAGAAAATGAAAAAATCTAAATCCAAATCAAATCCACAAGAAGAAATGATGATGGGTGATCAACCGATGCCTGATATTGAACAAGTTCAGGAACCTTTACCCCATATCAAGAAAAGTTTACCACAAGATTTGAAACATCATGATGTAACTGAAATGCCAGAATTGATTACAACAACTGAACAAGAACAAACTAGTACATCAGAAATAAAACATTCAGATGACATGGAAATTTCTACCACAATTTTATTAAGTGAAACTACAGAAAATATACAAACTTCAAGTATTTTGACAACATTACCAACAATTGATACGAAAACTGCAACAATTGGACATCCAATGCATCCACAACAGCCACGAGCAACATTATCACCAATTCCTGTTGACGATGGCTCGCATTCAAGTCAACATATGAAAGAAACTAATGATAATCATTTTATTCCACCAATGTTATTAGTAAAATCTCATTATACTTCGACAAAACCACATTTAGATGAACAAACAAATGGTAATCTGCTGAATGAGAAAACAGAAATTACTACACAACATTTTGAAATACCATCGAAAATTTCTGAAACTACATCAGAAATTTCTATTGGACTTTCAACAAAAGATGTAAACATTTTAACACCATCAAATTCAACAACAATAATTACAACATCAATTATTGAAAATAATAATAATCAACAAATCACAACAAAATTACCGGAAAAAATTTCTAGTACTACATTTGAACCGCCATCGACTGAACATCAAATTGTTGAAATTAAAATCGGTAATTCTGATAATCCGACAACATTTTCAATAACAACACGGCCAGTTATTGGTGAAACAGGACATTCATCAACAACACAAATGAATCA
The DNA here is from genome assembly GCA_963422695.1 of Xylophagus ater. Lineage (NCBI taxonomy): Eukaryota > Metazoa > Arthropoda > Insecta > Diptera > Xylophagidae > Xylophagus > Xylophagus ater. The sequence goes on from OY730478.1 coordinate 11,310,969, forward strand.
AATCGAACAAACTAAAACATCTGAAGAGGTAACTAAAATCCATCATGAAAATGAATTTCCATTGAATATAAATAATATTAATAATATTAACAATATAACTAATAATCATGATATTAGCAACATCATGTCATCGGAACAGAACGATTCGAAAGAAAATCATTCTAAGGAAACGAATATATTTTCAAATGAAGAAAATTTTCAACCATACAAACCGAATCGGCGACGTGTTTTAACTAAACCGGAAGAAAAAACTTATTTAAAGAAAATTTTGGGATAATTTGGAAAATAAGAATTTTTGAGAAAAAAAAAATAAAATAAATAAATAAATTAAAAATCGATTTCTAAAATAAAACAATTTTTTTTTTAGTGTTGCCAAAATAAAATAATATAAATTAATTAAAAAAAAAAATGATATTAAAATAATTTTGATGTTTGCTAAAAATTTAGCAACAAGAAAATATTCATTAAATTAAAATCAGAAAAAAAAAAAGTAAATACAAAAGAAAACTTTACAAATTACAAAATTAAAAAAATGTTGAAAATTTTTTGAAAGTTTTTTAGTAAATTACAAAAATTTAACTAAAAACTAAAAGTTTTAATTTTTAAGCGTAAAATAAATAAAACTTTATAAATTATAATAAATTAATTAAAATATTAAATTTGACAAAAAAAAAGAATATTATTTATTTATAATTATTGATTTTTAATTAAGTTTTAATTCTTATGAAAAGAAAAAAAAAATTGAAGCTTTTTTTAGTACTTTTAGAATGTAGAATAATTATAAATGAAAAATACACACACTCACATAAATCCAATCAGATGATGCACACATTAAAAAAAAGGTAAATAAATAAACCATAAATGTAAACAAATTTTAAAATGGAGAATTTCAACAAAATCTTGAAAGAAATTTAAAGAAAACATAAAATTTTTAGAAAATTGTAATGAGAAAAAAAAAACCATAAAAAGAAACATAACTTAAATAACATGTTTTCAATCGAAATTACGAATATGAAGTGTTTTACTTATTTTTAAGTTTGTTTTTATCCCAATTATTTTTTTCCCTATGAAAATCCTAAGTGCAAACAGGTCTTCTTTTGGACGTGACTTGGCATTTAAAATACGTGATTTTAGTTTTACACCATTGACATACTGCATGTTTTAATTAAGTAGTTTTTTTTATTTAATGAGATCATTCGGGGCAACCATAAAAACATTTGAATATATCTGTGGTCTCGGGGGAGAAAATAAGTATAAAGGAGCTTTCAGGCTATCAGTTTTGTAATATGTCTTCCCATAATTTGTGGAAAAATTGTACGGGATATTTCTACCATCAAAAAACATCTAAACTTCGTCCTATGCTTTTGTACAAATGTGTTTCTTATGAGTTTATGCTATATGTGAGAGCTTTTTTGACCAAATTTTTAAGACGACATATGAGAAAACTGATGTTCTGAAGGTTTCTTTAGATTTTTTAGAAATTTAACAGAAGGCAATTCCTTTAGTTAAAATTTCCTTATAAATATTGTTTTACCTCATTTTACTCATTTTATTTGGGAACAAATAGTACTTATTTCTTGAATAAGTAAAACGTAGTCGAATTATTCATCGATTTTAAATTAGTTGCAGTTAAATAAATAATCGTCTGCAAAATTTTCTTAAGACGACAGATATGGATTAATAATACATTTAAGTTTATATAATCTATAGTAAAAACGACATTTATTTTAATAATTGATTTCATCAAAATTGGCTCCGCAACCTGATGCTTAGAAAAACAGTTTGAAGTTTTGTTTATTCCTTCCACATTAAAGTTTAATTAAATTAATTGATCTATTATTGGAAAAATGTGATATACCAAGTTATATTCAAATTGGTTCGTATATGCCTTTTAAAAACTATTACTTTTATTCGCAAGACCCCCAAAATTTCAGGTCGATCAAAAATCATATTCTGATAGAATTCTGGTCCTTTTGCCATTCCTTTTTCGATATTTCTATAGTGTATAGTGTTACTACAATATACAAAAATACATAGATGATAAAAACTAACTCTTGAAATGAAGTAGCTAACAAATACTTCACTCCTTTAAAAAAGAATATACTTGAAAATGAGTTCATTTTCTATTATTACATACATTTAGCTAATTAATTACTTTTAATGATGAATGAAACGATAATGAGCTCAATTAGAATAAATGTGTCTATAATAAAAAAAAAACTGTATTCAGAGCAATCGAAATCAAGTTTAATTTCGGTACCATTTTAATTTATATTTTAATTCAATAAATTTCAGTTTATATTTTTTGCTTATTCCAAAAATAAAAATTTTAATTGAAATTATGTTGGAAATTTAATTTATGGAGAAATAAAAGTGTAACTAATTAATTACTACAAAATATCATGAAAAGTTATATATAAATAATTGCAATTAGTTAAAATTTAATTCTGTACATATTTTCATATAAAGCATTTTTCTCTGGAGACTTGATATTGCCATTCATTAATTTCGTAAAGAGTTACAAATTACTAAATTAAATATAATGAGTTTCGGTTGCAATGTTAACTTTTTTTTTTTATATTTATAAATAAAACCGGATAAATTCTGGATTAACAATTATTTACTAGAACCTCTTAATATTTGATATTTGAGCTTCAATTAACGTAGGCATGATAACATTGGGCGTAGGTAGCAAATAATTGATAAATTTTAAAATATACTAATTAATCTTGATAACTTGATAAATAACTTGGTTCATAATTTCGTAAATAATCATAAAACATTTTGATACAATTTCGAAAAGAATATTTTACGTCTCGCGGCTTCTTCATTCATAACTCTTTCATGAAATGTAGTAAACGTTTTAAGGTTTGGTAATAATCATCGAACTTGTTTACGCGAAAAGTTTAGGATTCAGGTACTAGAATATTCATAGGTGTTCAAAAATTGTCATAAAGTTGTTATCGTGATTTTTATGTTCAGAATATTAATTTCGTGAGAAATTTATCACATATTCATGGGCTTTTGTGAAGTAATTTTCATAAAAATTGGATTTTTACGGTGTGGTAATAGTAAAGCGAAAAATGAATAACAAGAATTTTCAAACGTTGGCCCTTTATATTCTTCATAAGTTGCATTTTGGGATTAAAAACCAAATAATACTTGCCAACATAATTTATAAATTAATTAAATTAATAAATTATAAAGTCTTTTTCCAATATCATCTTTCAAGTCTCAATTTTTTTCTAAAGTTTTACACATTATTATTTTGTTCAGATTTTCGTTATTAACACTGTCATAAATTGAAGGCGCCGAAAAAAATTGTATTTCGCTCAAAGTTGATATTATATTTTAGACATCGATTTCGCATTTTGCACAACCGGTCAAATCCGTGTATCTTAAGCTAAGCATATACACCCAAAAAGTTTGTTAATCTTTTTAGGTTGCTAAAGTCTATGGAAACTAAATTTAACAAACTTGTTGGAAAAAGATTAAAATGTTTTAAGGTACAAGTTTGACAAACTTGTTTTAGTGTCTATGCCTAGATTTAGGAAAAAGTGTCCGTTTATTTTCAAAATACTTCCACATTTCTCATCATTTTAGATTCAGATGGGTTTTATGAAAGAGCTTTAATATAATACATATTAGCATTGAGTAAAAAATTCCTTCAATACACTCATGTATATTGTATCTTCTTATAATAAGAATTTATTGCTTTGTAAATTATTAATAAAACATGACACCTATCACGAAAAAAGCTTACAATAATTGACTTTTTATTGAATTTTTTTAAAGTAAATTCTTTTCTCTGATATATTTTTATAAATAGGATCCTTGGTAATTTGGAAAACAACTTTTATACAGCATTTATAAAATATTCAACCTGCATCAAGCAAATAGAGTTCAACCATAGAAAAGTTTATGCTGGTAGTCAGTAGCAATATATTATTTAATGTTGAAAGAAAAAGGAATACTTAGCACACAATCAATGATTCCAGCATGATAAAAAGCTTTTTATCAAGTTTTTATCAGCAATGTATTTATATTAAACAAATAGAAGCCTTCCGTATTCTTCATGTTTTATAATAGTCTGGAAATAGAATTTCACTTTAGAATTTATTTTTCTTTTCTTGTTTCTATTTTATACAAATGGAAAATGAGTAAGAGGGAACATTTGTATTGTATATCGGATACCACACCCATGTTATACAACCCGCCACGAGGTTCATATATGCCTTTATATTGTGTTGCTTCTATATTTATTAAGACATTATTAAAGACTATGACTTTTTGAATATGCAAAAGTAAATTGCATTCTACAATGGAAATAGTTATATATTATTTAGTATTTATGTAGCGTTTAATATGAGAAATATGAATATTCGCATTTTATAATATAAAATGAATTTATTTTGTTGGAATGTTCACTATTACTTTTATTTCATAGAAGAAATTCTATGAAATTTTATTGCAAGAATTTTTGATACTTTTAATACTTTATGAAGGACTCCATAAACATTTTTATTATGAACTATAGAAAATTGAAGTTCCTTATTACTCGTATTATATAAAAATATTAAGTTTTAAAACTTGACAACATTTCGGGTATGGCACGTAATTGCTTAGATGTGCCGTGAAGGCCAAAACGCCGCAATAAATTGATGTCTGGCAGGTATTTACTGCTTCTTCTTTACTAGTGATAATATACAATTGAATCGAAACCGAGTTTTAACATGATTTCAAACAAAAAGTTTTTTATTTTAGATTTCTGCCTGCGTCAATTTTGTATGTGAATTTTTGTTTCATTTGAACTGCGTACTATACTTTAAACTAGCGAAATGAATTTTATTTCTTAGCAAATGTTAATTTTGTAGTATATTATTTGAAAGTCTACAAAATTAGAAACAATATTTATGGATTCCAATTTACCAGTATTATCATGGCATATCTCTAAAATGGCAATTTATTGTACCATTGGGCATGTTTTTCTTGAATATCCAAATCGATATAGTAAATTATTGATGGAGAAAACTTTATTAGATATGTTATGACATTTCTTTCTTATATTATTATCCAAATTCTTACATCTGGATGAAAAATATACGATGATGTCTAGCATCTGTTTTCATTATCGTCAATAACAAATTTTCATCCAAAATGAAAGAAAACTCATAACTGCTAAACGACATTTGAAAAAAAAAAAAAAAATTTGGTTTATCAAGGAAAACAAAAATATATATATTTTGACAAAAAACACAAAAAAAAGAAACAAAACGAAGATAATAGAATAATACATAAATATATAGAAGAAAGGTGGAACATAACCGCAACCTTTCAAGTATTATCTTGCTGACTATATCCCAAAAAATAAAAATAAATTCCAGTAACTGTCTTATAAGGAAGGGTAAAAGGCTACATTACACATATTCGCGTTATCCAAAAAATATCATAGACACATGGCTACCAAAAACCATCTATGATTTCCAAGACAACGTAACCAATATTTTCCGAATTTTATGCTTCAAAAATGCTACGTCACCAAAACAAAAAAGAATAACAAAAAGCCTAGTAAGTATATATGATGGTACATTACATAGGATATAAGTTTTATGTTCGGTTCGTTTGTTTACATGTGCTACTTTAAGAAATAACCATATTTTATGCACAATAGCACTACATACTATGGGAAAATACTATTTAACACATTCTCTCTTCTATACGATGTGATCTTTCAGATAGGCATTTCAGTAGTGAACCTTTAAAAGTACTAAAACTCCGTATGTTTCCTATTCAGAATGGTTTTTCAAAGCGAAGAAAAAAAAAATAGATAAATAAAAGAAATCCTGCTTTTATGGGTTATAGGATTTGATTCTCTATCGCGAAATGTTAGTTTGTCATCTTATCTACTTATACCATATTATCGACTCTGGTTTTTTTTGAGAAAAAAAAAAAGGAAAAGTAATATACGTAAAAGTTCCTTATCATGGTTGTTGTTATGATCCCACCGACTGTGTCACCAAATATTTACGAAGTTTTTAAATATACACTTCAACACACTTCGTCTCAGGTAACTTCCATCAGTTTCTTTCATCTATACAATTCAAATCGATATATTAAATTTTGTATCCTTTTCATCTAACAAGTAATTTCCATGGAGTTTGGATCCCTCCTGATGGTTTCTATAAAATGAGTTTTTAAAGAAGGAAACTTTTGAAGAGAAATAAAATAAAACTCTCTACACCCGTTTAGTAATCATTTGGGCTGTTGTCGGCAATTTGCGGTTTTCAATGGTTTTTTTTTTTGGTACATAGTAAAATTCTCATATACTCAGAAAGTTCTAAAAAAAAAAAAAAAATTTTCTTTTTTTTATACTTAAGAATACCGTATCACATTTTCGGTTCTTCCTTTATGGTTTTTTTTGCTATTGTTATACCGATACCCATTATCAGGAGGAATTTTTGTGGACATAGAGAAGGATTTGTCACTTTACGACTTGGGGGTTATTAATTTTTGGGGTTAGTAAAAAGGATTTGTTTAAGGGACAGTCCAAAATATATATGGTTGTAAGTATATAAAAATCCATAAGAGATGAAAGGTTGATTAATAATTTTTTTTTTTGGCCATACTTCTTTTTCTTCAGGGTAATAGAAGAAATATGTTCTCGACTGCTATTCAGATATTTCGGTATAATACGTAAATTGGATATTGGAATGTTATTTATAAGAATTTATGACAAAACCATTTTGTGTTATATTTTTATCGGTTTTACGTTAATATATTTGTGAAGTATTTTACCAGAAGGTACATAATATAGTTTCGAAAATTTATATTCTTCGAAATTTTTTTATTTCAGTGTCAGCAAAAATTTTTCCCAAAAATTTTTATTACAAGAAATAATAAAATTTTTATAATTTCGTAAAAAAAAATTCTTTTTTTTATTTGAAATTAATCTAAAGACTTAAGCCAAATCTTCAGTGGGTTCTTTTAAGACGCGATTTAAATAAACAGGGTTTTGGACTTGTTAGTCTTTTTAGACATGCAATTTTCACTTCAGTCTTAAAGGCCCCAGGTGTCAGAAGTGTAAATAATTATAAGAAAAGACAATTAAAATTGTTAAACCTATTAAAATTACAATTTTTATGATCCAATTTTGGATGCGAAGGATTAAGGAACAAGGGCAGGTGTACTGAATTATGTCAAAAAAATCTTTATAAACTTGTAAATGAAAAATTTCAAATGTTACATCCATTTTCGTCTGATTTTTCAATATTGATTTCTTTCAATCTTTATTAAAATAGACGGGATCAATTTAGCCTTTTTTTAGAAAGCTAAACATAACTTAAATATTTGTTAATCAACCACAGTTTCAATAGTTTAGATTTAGACTGTTGACTGTTTATGAAATGCCAAAATATTGCCATTTGAACTGGCACAGAGCTTCTAGTACGAATAAAGCAAGAAATTGTGACTCCTGATTTGAATGGATCTTCACGTTTTGCGGTCACATAAGTTCAAAATACGTATTTTTTAAAAATGTCCGTTCGTCCATCTGTTTGTCTGTCTATCTGTGGAAGAAAACATCCTTACAGTATATGCGTCGTCCAGTATATTTGTCTCATACCATTTTCTAAAAATAGCTATTCAATTTCCTCTTTTTATACTGTCAATTAGAGCGCTGTGATTGATTGCAAAAATTCTTTGAATTTTCAAATTTGCTGATTATTGATCTTTAAATTGTAATATTATCACAGATATCTGCCGTCAAATAAGCTCTCACATGCGTACACAAAGCTGTATTGCAGAACAGCATTTTTTGTTGATGTCGTTATATAGCAATCACAACACTTTTATCGACATCGTTAAATTATTTTTATTACTTGCGGTTGGAGTATAAGATCATTATTTCAGAAATTTATAGATAATAGATGAAATTATATTGAGTACAGTTTTGTATCCTTTCAAACTTGATATACTCAGTAAACTACGTATCAATCGAAAAATTAATGATCCAAATTTTAACATGTCCGAATACCATAAAATTTCTTAATTATATTCTGAATGTTCTTCATGAAATTCCAATTAAAGGATAATATTTAATGATGTGTATGCTGTGGTTCATCCTTACTGCTTTTGATAATCTTAAATCTATAGAATCATACTAGAAGGTTATGTCTAGAAAATAATAAAATGAAATTGTAAAAATTTATGACTTAAATAGACGATATGTGGTCGATCAATACTCATGAAATTTTGAAAATAATCCTCATAGAAAAACTATAATTTAAAAATCAATAATAGAAATAATAATTACACATTTTAGTATCGAAAAATAGGAATTCAGGTGATTATAAATTTCAATTAGTATTGTGTTTGAAAAAGTTTTTAATAAAGGTTTTTCTTGAGTTTATTTTCTGAAAATTCATTTGATAATATATTAATGTCATTAATTAAAATCATTTGATGCTTAAACATATCAAATATCATATTTCCTTTTGAATTTTTCCTTTTAGATTTAATACAGTGTAAAATTATAATCGAAAACTTTGCCTCTTTATGTAGGTATAGAAACTAGTCCTTGTATAAACGAATTTAAACAAGTTAATAAGAATCACATAGCGAGTAAGTGTAGTAAATTAGTATAGCAAATTTGTTTAGCATGTAATTAGTAAAATATTGTATGTGGTATGGGAACCATATAACTTTCTTATACATAGTTTTTCAAATATTAACTTTCTCATAAATAATAGAAATACGAAAATTGTTGTATTTCCTATTTTCTTAACGAACTGACGAGCTGCAAGCACATTTCTTTCCTAAATACAATAAATAGAAACTATACATATTCAAGTATTTTCCTTCAAATCTAATTTGAAATTCATGGCGATTCGATCGATCATTTTTGTGATCTACATTTTAAGGAAGCTTTCTCAGTTTGATCTTTAATTAAAATATCAACTTCGTTGGTTATGGCTACTAAATGAATCTAGTGGTAAATTTTGATACCAATTTCCAAGTTGTAATTTGATAGGTCTTGAAACATTAACACGTTTTAGTTTTCTTTCTCATTTTCATTAATTACGTGTATTTTTTAAATGTGTCGAGAAGTTACGGCTGGCTCAATTCTTAAAAGATTCCTACTCATAAGAATATCTGATCACGTTAAAATGAATTTTCACTGAAGTATAAGAAAGCGAAATAGGTACTATATAGATTTTAATATAATAAAATTTTCTGATACACTCTTCATATGCTTTATAATACTACAAACGGATTGTAGTTGGTATGAAAAGAAGTCAATTTAACTTTATCAATGTGCTCGTAATTTTCATCGTGTGAAATTTAAACTAGTAGAAATAATTAAAAGTAATATAAAGTTTTTCATTTTCATCATAGAAATTTTATTTGTCTTTTGCGTTTTAGAACATATCTGAAATTTGTAATTTCTATACAATAAAATTGGGAATTATGAAAATATTCAAAATAAATTTAAGATTACTATTCTAATAGGCACTTCAGAACCACCTTGAATAAGTTACTAAGCTACTAAGTTAAATCCATATTTTTAACTTCTATACAAAGTATAATATATAAGTTACTGGAGTCATTGCAAATCTCCACGTTTTAAAAGATTGTATGTTAAATCGTTTTTGTAGCGATTTTAACGAAAATTGTTAGGAATGGTTTTTTCCAAATAAGAACCATTCTATCAGAAGTTGGGTTCGATCGGCCTATAACTTCGGTAATAAAAGTTAGGTTTCTAGTGTTTAAAATTACAGGGTATTAAACTGTTATTTATGGAATTTATTTTAATGAAATTTGGTACGAGATACTTTTTCACAACAACAATTGTATCCGATAATCAATTCAATTCGATTACAATTTCGAGTAGCTCACGAAAAACAGTCCGATTTTTTATATGAAATGAAATGATTTCCGAACTTTTCTTCCATATCATCTTCATAATTTGGAGTTAGGATAATTCACAAACATTTGACTAGTCCATTGGATGTATGTTTCTCTATTGTTACGGGACCTTTATATGGAAATGGCGTTTGGCTGAAGTAAATTTGCAAGCAAGTTTTATGAAATGTTACACTAAAATTCAAATGATGAGGACCTATTACCCAATAATATTAGAAAGGACGAAAAGGGTGAAACAGGATAGAAATGGAAAAATTCCGATTTTAAGGAGTTTTCTGAAAATAGGGTACCAAGATTAAAAAATATTATCTAAAGGAACGTAAAGGACTGGTGCTGAATTCCAATAATTTAATAGTTTTATTTAGAAACAGTTTTTGAAAGTAAAATGATTTGAACATATGTATAGAAGTTTCAACAGTGGTCTTGTACTATAGCTTGTTTTTTCTGTAACTTAAAATCAAATAAAAATGAAATTTTTGAATTAAGGTGATTAAATTTTCTGAAATGTTCAATTTTAGAATGTTTTAAAAATATTTTTTTTTAGCAAACAATAAAACTTAATAATCTTTTACTTTTCTTGATTTATAATAAAATCCGGGCGTTATTTTTATGATTCAAGATTTATTATGTTTGCCATAACAACAATAATGAAAACCGAAAAAAAAATATTTTATCTAAAAAAAGAAACGAAAAAAAATTAATAAATTCTTTACAAATCTGTAAACTTAATGTCCTTTTTCGGAAAATAATATCATATAAAAGCTCATAATAAAGCTCGAAAAATGGGGTTAAAATTTTTATGGTTAACAAAAAGGTCCTTCAATATTTAATTTGTTTTCTTTGTATTAGTTAGAATTAGAAAATATATATGAAATGAAAATTTGTTTTTCTTTTGCGGTTTTGCTATTACTTAAATCGATTCTTTTCTTGTGTTTACTAAAAAAAAAAAATACAAAAAATTAATATTAAGTAAAATGAAATATACCAAAATGTACAGACGAAAAATTCAACTCAAATATAATATTACATAAACATAATTTGTTCTTCCCGACAAACTGACGCTAACCATAAGAACTAAATTAACGACCAATGTTTACTGACAATTCAACAAAAGCTCCCGAATAAAACCGCACGCCATTCCTCAAAAAGAAAAACACCAAAACTTTTTTTTTGTATTTGTATATTTTCTTTAGAATTTTTGGTACCAGAGAAAAAAAAAAAGAAAGAAAACCTTAACCTCCACCATTGTAAGCTTGTGGTAACCAGATGAATTTTTTTTTTTTTTACTTTTTTCGGGTGACAAAGGACCTTTTGTTCAACTTGAAACTCATTCCATTTGTGAGACCACAACAAAAAAACATACCGAAAAACAGTTTTTGTATTTTGTGGGTGGTTTTACAATGAATTTTGTTCAAGAATTTTCTATAAAGATTCGAGAAGGATAAATTCTATTTTTTTTTTTTGAACAAAAATTCGGTAGATATTTCTGTACAAGCTTTTTCAAAGTATTTATACGAACTTTTTCCATTCAATTTCAATACTCGTTATTTGGTCAGTTATTTGCTCAAATGAATGTTTTATTGTGTCATAGAGAACCATGAATTTGTCCTTTTTCGAACTATATACATATAGTACTCCTGTATAAAGTGCTTTTCTCCATACATTATTGTGTATATCCGAATAATTTTGGTAAGAGGTTACAATTTAATTTAGTTCATAAGAGTTGAGAAGAATATTGAATGTAACAGAAGAATATTGCTTCCTTGAAAGGAAATAACGTGCCCAAAAAAAAACTAATACACTATGAATTACATTATTATTAGTTGAGTGAAATTGAAAAGAATTCACTATTAGTTTATATTGTATTTCTGTCAATGATATTGAAATAGAACAAGTCAATTAAATTAATTGCAGGACGAATTTCTTGATAGTAAGAATATTGTAAACAAAAGCGAGGATTATTAATAGTGTTTGACTATAACTTAATATCGGAATACATCAAAGTAATTGGTGTTTGTTCATTTTCTTAATATTGATTTACTTCTTGTGTTATTAGACGTTTTTTAGGATTGGCTTTAAATCAATCAAATATAATAAAAGCGATTCGATCAGACATAAGATCGATATTGTTATCATAAGTATAAAATGGAATTATGTGTGATGTATTATAACTAACTAGAATGTACGAGTCAAGTCATTTCCCAAATATTGGTGTAATATTTTTCAATATTTCAATATTTTCCGCAGACTAAAATGAAACTTATTTAATATATATCTAGTTTCAACAAATAACTAGTTACTTAACCATTAACGCCTAAAAGTAAACTATACCTATAACTATATAAACGTTAAAATGTGCATACAAAAACCACCAAAATTAAAATCAAGAAAACTTATGGGTCCTAGAAATACTATAGAATGGACGGCACTTAATGGTTTAGCAGCATTTTATAGCGGCGACAAACTTATATATTTAAACTATTGTAATCCAAAGCAGTGAATTAGTTCAATTTCGCAATATTTTATGAACTACCTAGTTATCCATTATCGGTATTTTAGGACAGAATTGTTTTTCAATTTTATGTTTTAGATGTTGTATTTCAGTAACAGCTTGTATTTATTTAATTTTTACTTTTTCTTGTGTTGTTATAATGACTACAATGTTTTATATTAACAATTTTGTGTTGAATGGAATAGAAAAATAATTCCGTTGACAAACTTTGTACAGTTGAAAGGTTTTGCAGTGGCCTTAAGTAACTACTACCTACTTGTATATAGAATACACGAACATTGGTGTCACCAACTTTTATGTCATCACATTATTCTTATTCGTCTATTTTAGGTAATACAGATGATGTACGTTTGACCTTTAATTTTCAAAAAATTTCAAAAGTGGAAACTAAAGAATGTTATGAACTTAAATAACCCCTTCATCACAAAGATAAGAAAAATGAAAGGTTCGATTAAAATCATATCAAAAACGAAATGAAATTACCGAATAAACTGATTCCTTTTAACTAGATTATCTTCAATCTTCAAAGAATCCTCCATTTACTAAACTTTTTGGTAAAATATATAGCATGTACTTCTCTCAAAAAATTGATATTGTGAAAAAGCTTACTCTAATCAAAATATAATTACGGCAACAAAAAGTATAATAACAAAATCGTAAACGAAATTAATTTATTTATGATAATTAAAACTTTATTGAATATGAAAAGTCTTCGAAAATTATATTAAAAAAAACTTAATTTGATGTTTATTGAATGTTCAATTTTATTTAATTAATTTTTTTTTTCTTTTTTTATATATTAATAAAAACTGAATCGGATGAAACATAAAATATTTATATATTTTGATCAAAATAACAAAGTTAATTTTTGTTCAAAAGCAACCATAAATTATAAAAGGTATGACGTGATTTTTTGAAAAAAAAAAAACAAAGAAAAATCGACTAAAATATTACTATTGAGAGGTTCCATATGATTTCGCCTTTAAATCCACCCACAATTGTTACGTTTCTGCTACAGATTTCTTTGCAATCAATGTTAAACTTCCAGCAAATGCTGTTTATTTGGAATAAAACATGCATGGAACACAATGTAATAAAAAAAACTAGTTGTTAACCTTTTGAACAGACATCATATACATACTTACTTATATTCTAGACAGATCTCCGATTTTAATGATCATTATTACCCAATCGGTTATTAAAACTCGGTAATGAACTTTATTTACGTAATAGTGATCAATTTCAAGTATCTATTTCAAGCATCATTATTATTTTAATTTGAAATTTGAGGTCCTAAATTTTTGCCTTACATTGTTTACAGGGCCATCTACATTTGACATGTTTCCTTCTTTCACATAATCTTAAAAGGAGGAAAAGTGATTATTATTTTAAAAATTCCTTAAAATTTACTAAAATACAATTTAAAAAAATTAATTTTATTGAATGAAAATGAATAAACATTCTATTCTGAAAATTATAAACAAAATAGTAATTTTATGAACCTTTTGGAATGACAAGATTAATGATCATTGTTAAAAAAAGGAAGTATCATTAAAAAATAATTATTGTAATTAAAATCGGAGATCTGTCTAGAGAGCATTACATATGATACTATCAAATGCATATATTGCCAGTTGAAACTAACTTTAAATATATAGTATGATTAAGGGTTACTCTTAGAAATGGGCGGAATCATATGCAATATACTAATATATATATTTTTTTTAAAGTGATATTTAAAAACAGTGTAAAAATGAACGACTTTATTTACTGATTTATTTCGAAACGTGCTTTGATTTTTGTATTATTACAATTTATTTACATTTCAAGAAATTTACATTTTGTATATTATTAAAATTCTTAGAAAATATATTAAATTTTCGCGAGATTTTCTTCTTTTTTTCTTGTTATTTCTAAAAGAATTTATAATTTTTAGGAAAACATTTTTACATCAAAATATAATCTCAAATTTCAAGAGTATCGTATTATATTCGTATTATGATTATTTACCACGAAAAAATAAGGTGTTTTTGTTTAGGAATTATGTTAGATTTCTTTTTTTTTTCTTTTCCGGAAAAGTTTATGGCAAGAATTAACGAAAGAAGACATGATTTTTAAGATGCTTGTCGAAATATTTTGTTATGAAATCTTATTTCAAAGAAAATAAAAAGAAATTTTCAATCAAATTTTCGAATTTCAAATGAAATTCATTGAATTTCTTTAATCCTTATTTTCAACTTTTACTTTCATTTACTTATTGTATTTGTATTTGTAATTACTTTCTTAGCGTTTATTGTAATCACAGAAATAATACAAAACGAAGTTTTCAACGGAAATATGTACATGGACTGATATGTGTGTATTTGGGTAGTTTTTATTATGGGAGAACACGGAAAATTGGTCCCGACAATTTCGTTAAAAGATTCTAATGATTTGTAATGGAATTCTGATAGATGACAAGTGACAATTAAATGTCACTTTCATACATTTCATAAGGAAATTTGTCACTTCAAATTAATCAATTTGAGACGGCAAGTACAGAGGTGCTATTTGAAAATAAGCAAAGTGATACTTAATGTCACCATACAGAACGTAAAAGTTTCAATCAATGTTTTTTGATAAAAAATAAATAGTTAAGCATGCGTTTTATTTGAGCGTGCTTAATTTCCTTAAGTTTTCGATTTTTTTTCATATCTTGTAGGAGTTATAAGCGTTTGGTTAAAAAGTAATAAATAAATGGCAGTGAAAGTGTAAGGTTTACAATTACTTTAGACAACTGTTGTATTGTTTGAATAATATTTAGAATTTTTAATAAGGGAAATTGAATATAAGTACAGTGTAAAATCATTGACCGTCTTCACCCAGTTTCTAGAAATTGATGAGATCCTGGTCTCGATTCTTCAGAATTAATTTATTTTTTAACAATTTTTTCTTTCCATTGCATATAGTTTAAATTGCAGCCGGCACACAAATCGTGGCCACTCTACTAAAAAGGTCCTTGTAAATAGTCATGATGAAAACAAAGTTCTAATTTCGCTTATTACAGTGTGGATTGAGAACATTATTTTTGATACTCAAACAAAATTTTGAGCATGTTAAGCACATATAATTATTATGACAATTTGATAGAGTGGCCCCGATTGTGTCGATACGATTTAGTACATTTACCCTATTATTTTTGGTTTAGAATTTGATTCCATATACATTTTCTACATACAAATTTTTCTATACATTGCATTATGAGATAATTAACTTGAAATATTATACAAACAAAAAAGAGTATTGTACTCGGTGCACAGCCTCCAATGATGATAATTAATATACCATATTATGAAACAACATTGAAAACATCTTCCAAAATAAGAAAAAATCTGAATTAGTAATAGATTTTCTTATTTGTTAAGAAAAAAATTTGTATTATGTTTGTTTGTTATTTTCATGTAATCATACTAAATGAAACAAACACAAAAAAAAAAAATATTTTGAATAACTTGTAACACAAGAACCTAAATAATAAAAGAAGATAATATACGTACATATGCATATATGTATACATCTATTCATTAGGGAATAAAATCATAGAATGTATTTCCCATTTCATCTCAGATAATATACTTACATTAAGGTAAAATGTAAGATATTTGGAAACCAAAAAAGAAACCTGAAGGATATGTAATTGAAGAATGTCAGAATTTTGTTTTAGATGAATTGAACTATAGTCCAACCAAACCAGTAATAAAACTCGGTCATATATGGTGGATTGATTACTCCCTTCCAAGATATAATATTATAGGTTTTATATAAGGGATGATATGGATCAAGTTATTTTGAGATAGAATTCAGTAGAAATGAAAACATGATACAGCATCCTTGTACTTATATATAGTATATGGTTTATCGTCTTAGTGAATATTGACCAACGATTGAATGTCTTACAGAAATTGTGAAATGAACTGATATTAGGCTATAAAATTCAGACCGATGTTCAATATAAAAGGATGACATGTTGACTTCATAATATTTGATATATTCTATAGAGAAGATATTTCGATCATTTTGTCATGGTGATAGATTTTTATATCCTTTGGTAGAGAATATCATGTATTGTATTGTTGATATAATGTTTGAAACATGATGGAAAACAATTATCCAACGACAGTTTTAATGCACTATGTGAGTAGAAATGGATAAGGTTTTGGATAGATGCGTCTGTGAAAAATAATTTGATCAAATTAATTGAAATTCGATATATAAGCTTGTTATATAAATATGTTATTCGATTTATAAAAAGAGTGGAGGAAGAAAGCGTACATCATTAAATTCAATTATTATAGTTCTTTTATTTTAACACTTCAGAAATGCATATTACAAGCAATGCAAGATATCATTCATAACACATGGAATAAACGATGAATCGAATGTATATGCCATCAAAGACATAAACGAGCACAAAGGCATGCAAAACCCCAAACAGTCCCCACCCAACACTAGCAACATGAGCAAACCACACCAGGACCCATGGCAAGACCTCATAAAAGCTCCTCATAAAAGATCCAATCATGCCAGCCATGCCAGACGAAAGCCGTCCAGAACCCTACACATCCCAACACCCATCCATGTCTTTGATATTATCCTCATCACAAGTGTCGGGAGCGTGGAGTGGGCTAGAGGAATATTAGTGTGGTAGAGAGGTAAATTAGTGGAAAGGAGAAAAAGAAATGATAAGAAAGAAAGCCAATGTCATGGAATCGCGAGTATGGTAAATTTGCGTTAAAACCAAATAGCTGTCAAAATCTACACCAAATATTATTTTTTCCGGAATTCAAAGGATTCGGTTAGTAAGATAATATGGATTATGAAAGATGGTGAAAAAATTGCCTATTGGCCGATTTTAATTTTTTTATATGCCTTGGGGAGGAATATTACATGATTCTTTAAGATACGATAGTGAGAAAGTTCTAAATTTTTATGAGCGATTATTGAGATAATAGTTGAAATAAATGATTGACTCTTTTTGAGTGCTTACTACGCCATTTATTAGCCTGAATAAATAAGATTTTCGATTCCAGATATTCTATATATAAAGATTACTATTTACGTTCGAGCAAATTTCCGACTACAATATTATAAATTAAATAAATTGAATAATATTATAAAAATTTGTCGTCTAAAAGGAATTTAATTGTAACATATATATAAAATGGCGTCAGAAGGTTACTTAAGTTCATGTCCTCCTTTAACACTGTAAACCGCAGTGATTTTTCCTTAAAATTTTTTTTTATATTTCTTTTTTTTTTTTATTTTATACATCAAAAGAGGAAATTAGCCCAATTCATTTTCCTTTTGGTCACGTAATTTTTTCTCATTTTCTTCGTTTTTCTTTTTTCTTTCATTTTCGACCTCTTTTTTTTCGGTCTTCGTTTTTTTTTTTTGGAAAATATGTCATACAAAATGAAAATCATGAAAATTCGAATACAAAAGATTTAACTGCTGATGCTACATAATATAATATGGTAAAAGCCTATTCAAAATGAAATTTCCGTTATATTGATAGGGTTAGTAAAATATAATCAGGGTAGGTAAAAATGATTGCCCTTTTATCCTTTTATTCATTTTTTTTCTTTTTCATTTTAACAATTGATCAGAAAAAGGTTCTTCCTTGATTATATCCAATTATGGGCATATGATATGAATAAATGAATCTAGATATGAATATAATTAATCAATCAATATGTTGTTAGGATATTTTGTGTAGTAACTAATTTAAGTTCGTTAAATGATAAGAAAGGCGAATTCATTTTAGTTCGATAATTAATTTGAATAGATTTTTAGGGTCGTGTGTAATATTTAAGACCACAATAATTTCAATATATACATGCCTTTAATCTATTGTAATCTATAATGTTATCGAGTAAATTGTGGTATTCATTATATTAACTAATAAGAAAACTAGATATATATTTTTATGTATATATGAAATTGTTGATGTGTTTCCGTTTATGTTGTGATATTTAGTGATTAATATACAAATATAATTTTTATTTATTAAATATATATTCATATATCTACAGTTTGTTCCAAAAGTTTGTAACTAAATTTGTTTTGTTTTCTCTATACTTTATTTTTAATATCGATTTAGTAAAGCCATGAATTTAATTTCATGAATTTAATTTTAGGTATGAAAAATGACATCACGTAATTGACTTTTACTTTCGAAGACATGCTTTACTTATTGTCAGTTCATTTTTCATATAATATTTCTTGGCACATCTCGTTCCAAGGCCCAAATTCCTATTCAAATGTTAGTTTTCACGTAGACCAATAGTGCTTGTTATATGTTACATGGTTTAGATAGATCTAATCTTAGCAGTAATCTGATCTGGGACTATTAAATTGGTTGAAGAACAACACAAACATTTTTCATAATAAAATCTGAAAAATTTAAAAACTAACTTTTTTAGAAACGATATAATAACACATTTTGTATCTTTTAGAGTACCCTGTGATTACATGTTGGATATTTTTTTTTTTTGAAAATCATTCAATTTGAAACATGCTACTTAGAAAATAACGAAATTTCAGGTAAATCGATAATGGTTATCATTATGGGTGTTTGAGTTGGCCATTTAGAAAAAAACTAAAACGATTTTTAGAACTATTCAAAATGAAAAGACGGCAACTAATATGCCGAACAATTTTATGAAGATAAAATTCCCAAATTTCATATTTAAATGAAACTTTTACTTTCTAATACTCTTTATTAAAATATTGTATATAAGTTAGTTTTGAGTTGTGACAACTTAACTTTTTGGGCTCTGGAAATCTAAATCGAAATTACATGTGAATGTAAATTTCTGCTCATTTTATGAAGGCACAATATTATTTTGTATATACAGTATGACATAGTTTGATTTCGAACTCAAACAATGTAGTCATATATTAGTATACCTATATGTCCAAGCCAAATAGGCAGAGTGATGTTCAGTGTTGTTATTATAGGTAATATTAAATAAAAGTACGTTAGAAAAAGTTTTAATGTGAATGAAAGACAAATTTGTAAGGACATTAGTACACACAACATGGATCAGTTGAATGCACAATCGTTAAACCTATTTTAATAAACATGTTTTCTGGACCAAAATCACTCGCCAGTTCACTTACAAAAATACATTACCAAGCAACAAATACGCCAAACACAAACTATTACATAGAGTATAGTACTTTAAAATGAAGTAAAAATGAATTATTGTCCTAGTTTCAGTTTATACCACTGTACATAACCATCATTTCTTCATTACTCCTTTATTTCATGAGCAAATTAAACTTGTATAATTATGTATAGGAAAGTTGAATAAACTGCCATAACGAATCAATTTATTTTAATTCTCAAATAATTTCTGTTGACATTCAAGATGTTTTCTTCATACAAAAATATTGTCAATCAATTTTATCGATCCTTTTCGGTTGAATGCTTTTTTCTACTTCAATAAAATGTTATTTCCAATTACTTCAGGTTAAATTCTATAATTTTTGAATTTCAATATCAATTTGAACTAAATTGAAAACAATTTTAGCAATTTCCTCACTAAATTTAATAATGATTATACTTCAAGAGAAAAAAAAAAATGTTTCAATTTGTAGCGAAAATATAAAAATTCTATGAAGTCAGTCAAAAAACCAACGCACGTAGATAGGTTACAAAAATCTTGAAATTCTTTTCAATTTTTGTATAAAATATTATATTTTCTTACATTAAATTGAAAGAAAATGTAGAAAACTGTTTGAAAAGAGCAAAGAAATTTCCTATCAAGCCAAAACATGAAGTAGGTATAAGAAAATAGATCTCGACGAAAGAAAAGTCTTTATGATTCTTTTATTTTATAGAACGCTAATTTTATTATTTGAACGTGTTCCGTAAAGAATTCTCGTTTTTACGTTTAGCAAAAGATTTTTCTTTTGAAAAAGTATTTTATCCCGCTTCTTCAACTTTTTATCATCATTACATAATTATTATACTTGAAAATTTATGCTGGTGGATTCGTTATGCACATCTGGCTATAAACTTTGCTGATAGTTTTCAACTGTTATACAATATTACTTGAGTGTTTCTGTGCGATATTATATATTGTATTTCATCATCATAAGAAGAAAAAGTTCTAAGTTACCCAACAGGAAAAGCGACCATTATCATTGAAACTTTCATATTATTCCTTGGAATGAGAAAATCCATGAATACGGACTTGTTATTGATCAGAAATCATTCCATATACTTTACGAAAGATACAAGCTATCATAGAACGCCTTCTCATCCCAAAGGATAATCATTTATTCACTTGATTTATTTCATGCACACAAGTTATGAACACAATTTCAATTTTTTTAGTTTTTAAAAGTTATCATATTAGCATTCCGTTAAATTCCATTAAAAACGTAAAATGTATTTTGCGTTTTTAACGGAATTTATACTGTATACAGTTTTCATGTTTAAGTAATTTAACTTAGTATGTTTCATTCTTCACTTAAGCCGCTAGGTGACAAACAACAGAACAGTGTAGCTGAGCGAGCAACGCAAACAGAAAGAGAATTTACTACCGAACGAAAGAGCTTTCTGTTCTGTTCATGTTTCTGTTGTTTGTCACTTGGCAGCTTTAGCACGAGAACTCACACAACACACAATACATTCCGAAAAAGGAATCCGCTTCAGTAACTTTAAATATTTTCGGCCCGCATTGATACTTGCCTTGGATCGCGGGTTGGGCAGCCTTGCTATAAATACTTATATGTGTTCTAATTGTATATCCATGCTGTAGAATTTTCAATTATTTTTCATCTTCATACATTCCTAAGGAGAGCCTTCTCTCCATTTTACTGCTGGGATATTATAGAAATCCCATATTTTAATATGAATTTATAAAAGACAATGGAAAATAAGAGTACGAACACAAAGGTTTAACAAGGATTCTTAAAAGGATGAGCGGGAATATTTAAGTTAATTTTCTTAAAAATATTGTAAACCTTTCAGTTTCTAAAGAATTTTTGAGGAATTTTTTATAAAAGCATTTTAAATGCATCTCAACTGCATAGACAAAAATCTACAATTGTCTGTATAGACTTTCATTATGAATTTCGAAATTCTGGATGTTGTCAATGGCAATTAATTATATTTTCTGAACTGAATTTACATTGGTTTATTTAAACTTCAGTATATTTTCATTTTGTTTATATAAATATCTGCATTAGGTTAAAAAAAAAATATATATATTATTTTTTCATGTTGGGACTCAATTATATGTTTATTTGCGAAATTGGATATCATAATTACCATTGACGTAGTCATAATGTTTATTAAAAGTCCCTCAGGAATATAATGATTTGGAATTTATGAGAAAAGTTTATACAGATTATGGATCCATTACTAGAATGGAGTGAGAAATTTTTAGGAAAAAATGTTGTCATCGGTCTTTAATATATGGTACATATGTATGTCCATTTTCAAATACGAATAATTTTATTGTAGATCCTACAGTGCATAATATGGTCAATGTACGACATATGTGGTCATGAAGACGAAGCTAAAGTCTAGTCACTAGGTCTTTATTTCACATTTTAATCTTAAATTTTGTTTCTATCTACGTCACTGGTGTTATCAGTGAAATTATATTTGTCTCTATTTTGTAAAATATGTTTTTTTGCAAGCCAACATAAATATTATTTATGATATAAAATGATATTATTTATAAACTTAATAATATAGGATAAGTGCGTTTTTAATTGGAATAAAATGTATAATAAATGAATAAATGCAATTATTTTTGAAAACGTTTTTTTTTTCCTTTTTTAAATAAATTTAAAATTAAAAGCTGTGCTAATTTATTCTGGTGTAAATAAAAGTCAATTCAATTATTAAATGAATGTTTTATTTAATAAATATCTTTAAATTAATTTATGTACATTTATGATCTCTCTATTAGTTAATATTTTCCTTTATATCCAAGTTGCATAACCGACCCACAAACTCGAAAAGTTTATAGGTTTACATAGATGACAACGCATCAAGGAGCATAGAATATTAAAAACATTCTATAGCATAAACGGAAGACAACTCATATATGATTCAGTGTCAAAGGGACTTTCCTAAATTTGTATAGGTTATGAAAAATAAGCAATTCTGAAGCGTATAGAACTGATTCTAATCATAGTTAGCAGTAACTAGTAACAAGTTTCGATTATTCAATATTGAAAAAAATTCAACTTATTTGTACTTCATTTGTGTGAACCATTCGATGATAATAATTTGTATTATTAAACGCTTAAAAATCATACATCCTCATAGATATGTATCGTTCTGTTATACAATACTACAATAGGAATATAATGTCGCTTTGTTGTTGAGTGACTAGTGACTCCATTATTCTGTATACACATGGAAATGAGATGATTACATCCAGGTCTGATAATGTACTGTGTATGGACCGTGTAAGACTTAAATTGATTTTCTGTCAAATATATTGATTTTAGTACTATTATTAAAAATGAAATCTATAATAATTTCTCTGTTTAAAATTCCAAAAGGAATAATAATGTATAAAACAAATAAACATGTTCCATAATAAATATCATACAGAATAATACATAAATACATAAATATTCATCAATTTCAACGAAAATGAACTAACTGAGTTGGAAATTGATATATTTTTTATTTTTTTTGTTATTTATTTATTTTACTGACGGATCTATATCTCATATAAAAGCTTAACATTTCATATTTTGTATTGCATTTTCATTAACATAAATATGTACTGATTTTTTTTTTGCTTCACTTTTCCTCAAAATGAAAAAGAAAAACCCCATTTTTATTTCCACCATAATATTTCATTTTCAATTTTAACTTCAGTAACTTCATCTCATAAACATTTATGCAAAAAAATAACCTTCCCATGGTTCTGGATGTTGTTTCCTGGAATGATTACGCGGATAGTAGATTGGACTAGCAAATATCCCCAATGTTTAAAACATTTTTGCTTGGTTATTTTATTAAATATTTTTTTTTTCCTTATTTTGGAAACGACGATTTTATATCAGCAAGGTAAAGTCCAATTTTATTTAATTATGCAAATTATGAATCGTGGTAGTGTACTAGCTCGTAATGAATGGAAGCACGGTTGTTTGTTTATGTATATTTATATATGAATATATATTTTATACTCTGTTGAAATCTATAGATGCTTAGCACTGAAGGGCAATTATTCTACTACATTAATTACATTCGTTATAACATGAATATTAAACTTATAATTTTTGCCAAGAAAATCTTAACTATACTTGTAGTTTTTTTTTTATCCAGCAGATGAGGCTAGAAATTGGATTGGAATGAAGGTAAACCGAAAATTTAATTTCGTTTATACATAAAAAAGAAAAAAAAATCCGGTATAATGTAATTTAAATCTAGAAGCTTGGCTATATACTAAAAATAAATTTAATAGAATTTTCACTAACAAAAAAAAAGAAAAAGTAAAGTTTAGAGAGCAACAAGAAAATCGCATCATTAAATCTGATACAAAATTAAATTATTAATAAATCTATTTCAAAACAAGTCATACTTGAAATTTTCAAGTAAACACACAAAATGTTTCAAAATTCTAATTGAAAATACTTTAGTCTTTTATACCATTATCGAGATTCAATGGAAAATGGACGAATAACCTATATTGTCTATTCGTCAAATTGAAATGAGAAACGAAAATTTTCACTATAAATTTGTTATAAGAATTCATCAACTGAACTATACAAGACCTGTGTCCAATATTGTGATTATATTGAAACAAAGGATCGATGTTTTCCCAAAAGTCTTTTGAAGCACTTGTTTTATATGATATGTGCCCTTTTCATTTTCCTTCAAAACCAAATATATTCCACGTGGCATTGAATACCTGTATATTTCGTTCATGCGTGTATAAACTGATTCGCTTTATTATATCGAATAAAGGTGAACGTATCTAAAGTTAAGCATAAATATGTATATATGTATTAAACAAACATAATCCAACAAAAATAAATAAATTAAAATTAAAGCAAACATTTTTGGAAACATTAGCTAAATTAATGGCAGGCAAATGTATGATGTGAATGCTCTTATCAAGGGCAACATGCGTTCCTAGGATAAATTTTCATGTAGATATTTTTTGTGTATACAAAGATATCTGTAGAAAATATCTATGCATATATATATACAAAATATAGATTTCCTGTCCGCCCCAAAAAAAATGGAGCCCAAACCATAAATTTAAATATTCTCGAATGGAAACGGTTCGGATGGAATATAATCGAGATTATATATATCTGCGGATGTAAATTTTGTTTGTAGATTTTGTTTATACTTATTCATATATTAGGGTAGTTCGAATTTGGATTTTAAAACGATGTCCTCAAGAAAGTTTGTTTATACATTGGAAATAAGATTTGGTAACATTATGGCATTAAGGCGGTTCCTGCTTTCTGTGGCTGAAGATCGAAAATTTTACATTTTTTTCCCAGTATATTTCTGAAACTGGTTAAAGGAATGCTGCATTCTTCTCTAGATCTTTTGATAGAAATAAATTAAAAAACCAGAATTCAGAAACTTGATATTAATCAAAAATTTTAATTTTTTGAAGCAAAGTACTTATTTAAAAAGACATTCTACACTCAGATTAAAGGAAATTTGATCTAATCCAACGTTTAAAATGAAAGTTTCCAATCCAGTAAATAATTTCGAAAATAATTCAGAAAACTGTTGGGTGTTTGACCATAAAAGAAATGTTCTTCTTTTTTTTTTTTTAAAGAAAAGACTTACTAAATCTTATTTTTAGTCCATACATAATTTTCTAGAGAACCTTTTTTTAAAATTCGGGAAATACTTTTTCCCATATTATATGAAGAATCCACCCTAATATATCTATGCATACAAATGTATAGAAGCATATAAGTTGTTGTTTCTAGGGAAGAATTTGAACGTGATTATATATAGTATATAGGTGCAGACCCAATTAGATCAGCTTCATAATTTATGTTGAGTGCCTCAATTCTTGGGGAATATTGAAACAGATTATCGAAGTTGGATACAAATTATTAACAAAGTAACAAATTTCGATATAAAGTTAATGGATTCAAAACAGCGGATAGACTTTGAAATCGGTTTGTTTGTTTTTCTTCTTCATCACTGAATCGACAAGTTTAGGTCCAGCATAACCTTTTTTTATTTTTTTCTTTTATAGAAAATATAAATTTAGGATATATTATAGTATAAATCCGAAAATTGTTCGAAACCATCATTTGTCCATAATTTAACCCGATTCGATTGAACTTAAATGTAGAAAAGAACCTCAACAAAATGGAATAATATTAAGAGAGTTTTAGGAGAAGATCACATTATGTTATTCTGTTTCCAGGAATTAAGGATTTTTTTTTTTGGATATTGACACCTTGTGGAAAGGTTTCTATTAACACTCAAGTGATAATCTTCTAAAACAACAAAGTGAAAACTCTTCAGCTTTTATGTTTCAGGAAATTTAATTTCCAATGAATTTTAAACGGGAATAAATTTAAGAATCAATCATTTTAAATAATTTTTTTTCTGAGTTTTTCGTATTCACTTTAACATTTTCAATTAAGAAATATAATCATGAATTATCAGGGTAGTTCGGGTAGTTCAACAGTCATTTGCATTCATTTACAATAGCTTTATAATTATTCAGAGCTTCCTACGTTTTCTTCACATGAGAATTAAAATAGTGAGGCAGATTCAATAAAAAACTATGTTTTTAAACATCAATTCAATGTCGTATGCTAAATATTAATGCTTATTAACAGAATATACATGATACCCAATGTGAAGTAATATGACTTAGACAGTACTCAAAAATAATTGAAGGAACCAATATAATTAAATCAAAATTTTTAGTAGCTATTGGGACGACCTGTAGATATGTACATAAATAATTTAGAAAACCAATTGAATATATTTCCATACTTAAATAACAAGGCTTTTAAGATATTTAAGTCCTAGTTGAGAACATTTAGCGAATTTATATACACGTAATGATTTAATATCCTTGTATGGAGAAGATGGGAGAAAACTTTTTTATACAGGTTTAAAGAATTTTCATATAAAATTATTAATTTTTCATCGTCATCATTATACACTTCACTTTTATTCCCACCAAACCCGTTCATTCATTAAATATGTTAATTTGATCCTTTTCTGGAAATTTTGATTTCAATTCAAGAATTTCATCAAATCAAAGTCTATACAACAATATTACTAACGAATTCGAATTAAACATCGCAACTTTCTTGTTGATAAAGAATAACCTATAACGAGCACATTTGAGTGTAATTTCGTATTATTTTGATTTCGCTATTATCATCTCTTCAAGGACATGTTAGAATCGTCTTTATGACTCCTTTGGGTTGGAAAATATCACGGACATTTTCCTTACTCGAAGTTATACCGTTTTTTTTTTCCCAAAGATCTAGTATTTTCATTTTATTTTTATTATGGTATATTTTTTTTCTCTGTTCCTTAAGTTTTCATTACAAGTTTGCCATTTCTTTTTTTTTAGGCCCGATGAATTGCTGATGAAGCCGTTTTTTATGATGCTCTAATGTAAGTTTTGTGCTGTCATTGAGAAATTCAAACAGAACAGTTTTATATATTTTTCTTGTCCCCGAAAAGAAAAAGAAAGAAATTTCGTCTTCCATTTTATTTATTTCTATTTTTTTATTTTGGTATTTCATCCAAGTTTTCCCAAAAAGAAAAAAGAAAAACCCAAACAAAATTTTGTCTTTTTCAGGATTTCTTTTTTTTTTAAGATTTCATTTATACATATATGTTTTGTGCCAGTGTATATTTGAATTGGGTTTTTACTTCCCATTTGTGTTGCCTTTGGGAAATTCAATTTCACTATGACCATGATACACAGTAAGTGATAAAAAAGACAACTTTCGAATTTTTTTCTATGTTGCCCTAAGAAACATTGATCTTCATGCTTTTAGAAAGTATATAGAATACTATATGAATGGTTTCAATTCCAAGTCGGCAAATATCTTCTTCGGTTTTCTTGGCTAGAGGATAGATAAAACTAGTGAAATGGCTAGAGCAATGCAAAATCAGTGTTTTCTTCTTTTTTTTTTTTTTGCTCTGACCTATTTCCAAAAAGGATAATTGAACTTCAAACTAAAAGATTAACCAGAATAGATTTATTTACATTTTATTTTTAAAAGTTTAAAAAAAAAAGAAGAAAAAATTTATTATCTTATTTAATTTTATTGTTTTTTTAGAAAAGAATTCTATCTTATCTGAGTTGAAACGAGAAAAAAAGGGAAACTACGAAAATTCAACACATATCAAACCACACACCCATTTACTCCTATGTCATAAATTTTCCAAGAATTTATTTTACAAAAGCTTATTTTAAAGCTGTTTGAAAATTTCAAGGACTCAAGTAGATAAGATTACGAAATAAATTCGGGTCAAGTTTTTTCATCGAAATTAGACTTATTTTTTTTTTTTCTTTGATAAAATCGCGATTCTATTTATTTAGAAAAACGTTCAGACTTTTAGGAAAAACGATTCGCATGAGAGTAATTTAATAGTAATTGATTTAATTAATTTGAATACAAAAAATAAACAAAATTATGTTCATTAGTGAGTACTTCAAAATCTGCTACATAAATAAAACAAACAGACAAGACAACATATTATAGAACGACACAATCTTAAAAAGCAGATATTGGTTATACTTCATGAGCAAGCCCATCTTATAAATAAAGCCAGGATCACATAACCAGCCAGCTCTTGTAATAACAGAGGCAAACCATTAGACATCCTGATGGTTTGTAAGGTGCGATAATTTCAAATTAGTAGTTAATGTAGAACTATACGTAATTCTACAATTTTGAACTTCAAATCTTGTAAAAGTTACCAGGCCATATTAGGCATTGAAAAAACTTTGTAAAAACCAGGCTGAAAGGTATCATTAAAATCTATGAAATAAAATTTTAATTGGTTTTCATTAGATTTGGGTTAGGCAATAGGCAAACTACTAAATTTTGAATAATCTGGTATTTGGGAATTTGCTACATTCATATGAATAGAGGAGTCTGTTTTGAAATTAAATTAGCTAAATCAATAGGTATGGAATCGACGAAGATGATAAATCGTATAAATCTCCAGTGAATTATCATCTTATTTCAACATACGGGCACTAAGTTTACCGACCCGGATTCTACTCGTAAACACTATTTAAGAATTTAAACACCCTTCCAAAAAAAAAAAAAAAACAGAAACTTCGCATAAAACAAATTTGAACAATCTTTAAAAAAATATGTTGTAAATGGAAGAATTTATGGCTGCAAATATGATATAAAAATTAATGATCCATAATACCTTATCATATGATAAAAAAGCCAACACACCAAAGGAGAATTTATCGTTAATTTTTTTTTTTTTTGGGTTGGTTATTTTTAACAACCTTATAATTTTCAGAACAATCAGCTTTAATGCTTTTAAGTTCATAAAATAAAGAAGAAATTCCATCATTATGGAAAGTTTAGTCTATGGTTGTTCTACATAAATACATGTAATTCTGTAACATTTAAAATAAAGCCAATTTTCATGAAGTAAGTCTCTTGAGAAGGATAAAATTACTATAAGAAGGACTTTTTGTATCGTCTATTTTTTTTGTGTTTTTTGTTGGCCTTAAAGTGCAATAAACAATAATTTTCTTCTTCTGTAAAAGAAAAAGAATGGACAAAATATCATATATTTAAAACTGAAAGGATAACAATATTTTAGAGCCTATAAGCCTATACGCCTCTACGCCTATCTGTCTATATGATTTTCTTTTTTTTTTTGGTTGCGTATAAGAAAATTTAGTACACACAATATTTTATTCGCATATGAATAAAATTATTATGTTTGCTTTTTTCCGAAAAACAGGAACAAAATAAATAAATATGAAAATAAAAGAAAAGTCAAATTCAATGTAATAAAAAAAGATATTTTCTGGTATCATAAATAAAATGAAAAAATACTTTATGTATACGAGAAAATGTTTTTCCGAGGGAATGAAAATGTATATATGGTATAAGAGGATTTATTGCAGTTCCAAATATCCTGTAGTATGTCATTTAATCTCATCCTTGGAAAAAAAGGACTAAAAGAGAAGCAAAAAAAAAGAAAAACTCATTTCCCATCCCTTTTAGATAATGTGAATCCTATTTCAAATTCAGACAAGTGAGTAGCACTCTCGCACATATGCAGCATCGTTCAAGAAAATTTTAAATTTATATGGAAATTTTATACTTGCCAAAAAGTTTTCTCTATATTCTTGCGTTTATAAAATATGAAATAAAAGTGTGGATCTGTAGATTCTGTAAATCCGGTAGATTCTGTTTTGGAGTGTCACTCTATCAGTTTGAATAATGAAATTCTGTGAACTTTTAATATAACTTTATGATATACAAAATTTGTATTGCATACTTAATTGCACTTGGAACATATTTCAAGGGCCAGAGAATGAAAAGGATTTATAATAATATAACATTAGTAATATTATATTTTGATAAGGACATGCTTGATGTTTGTTTACTTATAATTATACATTCTGTCATTGTCACTGATTATAATAATTTCATTTGAAAATAGAAAACAGAATATTGTACTTCCTCTATAGCTACCTATGTATGCTAATGCATATCTAGACTAATATAATCTTCTATAAAGCGAAAACATGTACATACATACCTGTTGTACACGAAATCAAGCATATCCCCAAGTTAAATGTTAGTACAAGAATTAGTAGATTGAAATTTAGTTCATCTTGGAACAATGTTCGAGTTAATTTGTAATTTTAAAAGTAATTTAAATCAACATAATTAAAAATAAAGAAACGTAGCGCATGATTTTAGTCACACTAAATTTACTCAATTGTCACCTGTATGAGAGTGTAGAGTGCCAGAGAACTTTTCCTTCGGAATAAATTAATGGAAAAGAACTATTTTTGTTGTGCTGTGATAGAAAATTATTTCATAAAATCAATTTTCTTTTCACCCAACTTAAGATGACTCAAATTGTGAGTTTTAAAAGAATATATTTTTATTGCTCTTTAAAAAGAACTGTGATTTTTATTTGTACTTTTTCACGCATATATGGAAATATGCGCTTTGAATTTATATTTGATCTATGAAAATGAAACACTATGTTATATGCTTTCTCCTCTCAAGTTTGTGATTTCACTTTTGTATGCAATCCAATTTTGGTCGAATTTGGTACAAAGTTAGATTATAACAACATGATGAACTGATTTGATTATTGAAATATTTCGACAAAGAAAGTTGGGTGGTTTGCCAACCCAGATATTTTTGTTATGGGGAAAATGATTCCCTTCACGTTGCCACAAATTTTGCACATTTACATGAAAGAAAATTTTTTCTGTTTAAAAAATATTCGAATCTTCAGTTTTGATTTATGTAAATACTTATTTCAATTTTAAATTTGCCTGAAAAAGTCGCCTTCAAAATATGATTTTCATTTTTTGTACAGTGCTGCAGTGTTGCTGGAGCAACAGCATATTTAAGATACAATATTATGAAGAAAGATTTTTATGAAGAAGTAAAATATGATAAATATTTTGATGATGAAAAAAGAGAATTGAATTGAACACAATAAATATTCTTCAAAAATATATTTGACAATATTTTGAATATTTTATTTAACTGATTTTTTTTTTCTTCGTTTTCAATTGTCACTGATTTCATATTTATATAAAATTTATTTAAAAGCATAAATTCGCCGCGAAATAACTGTTCTATTATAGATTTATGAAAAGAAGAAAGAAATATGTAGAAACTTAAAATCGGCCTATAGCCGTTTTTTTGATGCCCTATGGTTGAAATGGTCCTCTATGGAGAGAAAAAAAACAACCAAAACTAATAATATTCTAATTTGAATTCCTCTTCTTCGAAATTGCTCCAATTTAGACAAAATCTGAGTCCTAATGGCGTAAATCTACTCTGTTAATTTTATTAAAATCGGTGTATCCGTTTTTTAACTACATCTGAAAAACTAACTGAACAAAAAAATGAATAAAACTATATGGACAGGCTTTGTTTTTTCTGCAATTATTTCATGCCTTACTACCCATAGATTGATTTTACCGAAATTTGACATAATAAGTCTGTTCTATTTGCCACTTGCTCTGGGGTAGAGCAAATTTTTACATTGAAAACAAAAACAACAAAAGAGCAAATCCTACACTATTTTCAGACCAGGGGTAACTCTCACACCGAAATTAGTTCAGTTTTCTACCATAAAAAGTGTATTAGCTAAAAGTTTCTCATTTCATTAAAATATGGTCGGTAAAGCAGTGCTACATTTGAATTAAAGCTTTCTCCTACTCCTGCTCGTTTTATTTTCCACTTACCCTGCACTAGGGTAGGGTATGGCAAATAAAACAGACCTAGTATAATCTAATTATGAAATTACTACACATATTTTCCAATTCACCAAAAGTATGTGATCACCTTTCCTCTGGCCCGATTTTGTTGAAATCCAATACTGAGTTAAATACCTAAATCATATTGTAAATTTCATTAAAATGGGACAATGCGTTTTTTAGTCATCTTATACACGGACAGTCAGATGTATCGGTGGTACAAGTAAAAAATCAATATAATTTTGACTTTCTACGTATCTATTGACTTGAGTGTAGTCACAAAACTAACATATCTCATTGGGTAGTATCCTTTTAGGTAGTATCTGCCTACCATAGGGCATACAAATGTATGTCAAGGAGATAGCGAAACTCCAAAATAACACAACAATTCGATAGCGGTTGAAAAAAATAAAGAATATATTCATTGGAAAATTTAAAATTTACGACTGACAATTATTAAACTCTCGCCAAGCATAAATACATATTTTTTTTTTTCCGTTTGTTGTTTTACAATGGAATACATTTTTGAATTTCTTTTATATTATTTTATTTTATTATGATTATTATTGTTATTATTATTTTATATATATATATTTTTTTTCTTTTTGGTTTTCAGCTAGAATAATATGCTATCATTTTCATTGTGCAAAATATTGTGCAGATATGCAGACATATAAAAAAGCATAACTTTATATGCTTACCAGATCGTTATCAAAACAATGACAGAAGTATAACAACACCAGAACCAAAAAGTATACCACCAAAAAACAACCAACTTAGTTTATTATGTTTGTGTGTTTTGTTTTGTCTTGTTTTTTTTTTTTTGTTTTGTCCTCTTGTTTGCAACCTTCAACATAACCCATACTCAAAATGAATATATTATGTCCATTGTACCCAAAATAAAAAACCTGCTAGTTCTTTTTCAGGGTAATTGGATCCCTTCTGGTGATGCCATTTGTGGATCGAGAAATCTCCAGTGGGAGATTGTTATTTTTTTTTTTTTTTGGTTTTGTTTTGTTGTTTTTTCTATACTATAGCTAAAAAGAACTATATAAATTGGTAGCAAGGTGAATGGATGTTAAAAACCAACAAAACAAAAAGATGGATCCGTTTTTTTTTTTCGGTGTAACCATAAAGAAAATGGAACTTGTGGGTTTACCGACTGAATACCTTGTTCATTGGAAAGCAAAAATAATATTTCTTTTTATTTTTTCAATTCAATCGATTATGAGGAGTATATCTGTCCTTCCCAAAAATTTCTTTTTCTTGTAACCTTATATACTATATCATTCCAGGGATGAATTATATTGGGAAATGTTGCGTGAATTCGAAACTATGTTGTTATATATTGGCAGGTTGATATTGATTTTAACGATCGAATTATGAATATGACAGAAATATCACAAATCAAAAGACATATTTTCTTCAATTTTTGTTTTATTTTTTTCATAAATTTGTTTTTGTGCGACTTTTTCTGGAAATATAAAAACATCCCTCAAGGGATACTCCTTTTAAATTACTTTCTTATACATTTTTATTCCTTTGATATCTTATGGGAATACAATTTTTGATTTAACTTTTTATTTTTTGTTTTTTTTAAATTATCTCAAGGTACTATATAAAATGAAAAGCTCAACTTTGAAGTTTTCCTAAATGAAAATATTTAATTAAAACAAATCTCTTGTTTCCATGGAATCAGGATCAAAATGCATATACGAATATAGTATAGTATTTGAGTAAGTAATATAATATTCAATGAGGTCGTTCTTAGGATTGCATTTTTAAGGAAACTTCTTCGTCTTTATTTCTGGAATTTTAAAAGAACTTCTAAAAATAAACTTTTGTCAATTTTACATTAGCCAAAGATAAAATTGGCTACCCTAAAAGTATTTATCCTGTGTCTCTATATAGAGTCCAAAAGCTTTCTTTCGTGATTTCTTCTTGATAAATAAATTTCAACATTCAAACGAAACCACTTAAAAACTGTATCCAATCCCATAGGAACAATACTTTAAAGTTCTTGTAATTTAAACAACAAGACTGTTCTAATAAATAACATTTTTATTCGTTTTTTTTTTATCAGGGTTAAGAAAATGCTATCGTTAACAGAGAGATAGAAAAATGTTACGTAGAAAAAACCATCTAAACAGGATGCTTTCCGTATACCTACTTAGAAGTTTTGTTATTTAAAAGGGGTTTTGTTAGTATGTTCTGTTCTATTTTAGTTTCCGTGTCAAATTTCACACGTTAAGTTAGTCTATTTCTGATATTTTTTCCTTAATATAAAAACTTCGGATATCCCTGATTGCTTTCAAAGCAACTATGACTTTTCTTTTCATATCCTATGGTAGATACTACCAGAGGGTATACATACATATTAATTAAAAGAAAAAGCCAAAAGTTAATTTCTTTTATAAATGTCCAACCGTTCGTTTACACGATAACTCAAAAATGCGTTGTCTAATTTCGATGAAATTTACAGTTAGGGTTGGATATTCCTTAACTCGATTTGGTATTGTATTTTAGTCAAAATCGGACCAGATGGAACGAAATTATAAACTACAAACAAGAGCAACAATAAAGTTATTTCGTTTTTCTCAATTTTTTCTTATAGTACAATTAGTAAACTAAAGCTTCCATTTCCTGTGAGTCCCCTTTCTAGGATAGCGGATCAAAAGATTGGCTATAGGCCGATTTTAGGATTTTATATGTTTTGTTCTTCATTTTCATATTATGAATAAGACTACAAGAAAAAACGCCTTAAAGGTTTTGTATATAGTTAGATATAAGTCAAGACACACAAAAATAGTGGTTTAAATCACTATAAAAAAAAAACTCTCTGAACTGATGTTTCTTGGTAATATCTTAATATATACACAGTATACTATTTCTCATTTATCGTATACTACATTGAATATGGAACAAGATATCTACTTTGGTTTTTGACACTAAGGCTCATTTATAAAGCTTAAAAACTTTTTATCCTGACAATTTATCTCAAGTTATTATCACTGCATATACATTTTTTTTTTGCCATAGTATTCTGTTCTGCTTAAAAATGCTTCAAGTGTATTACAATTTTAAAATAGCTTCAAACTAAATATTATTTCGTTCCGTATTATACAATATATTCGAACAAGGTCTAAGAATGAATGTGATTATAAAATGGTTTAAGATAAAAATAGGGAAAATAGGAAAATAACTTTGTATAAACAGGAAACAGGATTCTGGTATACTAATTCCTTTTTTCCTTTTAACATTTGTATACATTTTTGTTTTCTAGTAGCAAGTGAAAAACAAAACGTAAAATAAAGATATAGCAAAATTTTCTTATTCTTCTATTATTATACAATGAAATTTTCCACAAGAATTTTTCAGACTATGGTATTTATGAGAATGACAAATTTTCTTTAGAACGATGTATAAAAAAAAGGTGAAGATATGAGGTAGGACCGAAAGAAAGAAAAGGCAAAATTTGTCCAAAACGTATAAAAGGAAATGTTATACAAAAAAAAAAAAAAACTTAATTGTATTCGTCTCAAAGGACATTAAAACTTACAACTTTTTCTTCATTGTTTGCTAATTGAGTTCTTCTATAAGAAATATTTATTTTTTTTTTGGTGAATAAAAAGAATTTTCCATTGTAGCTTTTATTTTTACAAATTGAGTTTGTTGAATGAACACAAAACAAATATCCTCTCAATTTGTAAGTTCACATATGTATAAGGAACATTTTAAATTAATCAAAAGAGTTAATACCTTTTTTTAAATACATTATTTCTGCGAGCCTTTAAAATAGTTCTGATGTGATTTTTCGCCGGAAAATGACCGAAACTTTTACTGAAATATTATAATTGAATTTAATGTCCTTTAACAGAGCGTCATAAAATAATTCACTTTAAAAACATATTCATTTCAATATATTTATTTTTGAATCAATAAAAATGATCTAAATGTGTTTTTAACGAGTCTTACTTTATGATGTTTATATTTAGTTTTCATCACCATAAAAGTTATGTTATATAAATGTTTGTTTTTCATTTCATATAGTGTCATATACAGTGGCGTAACATGAATTTTCTGGACCTCAAAAAACACAAACTAAATATAACATAAATCCACTAAATAATATGAAATTATTTCGAAGAGCTATCATTATTTATAAATAAAGAAGATTTTCACGGCCTAACTAAACTTATTAAACTGCAAATAATTTGGTATTTTCAATACGACGGTTTACTCAATTTTACATATGATACCCTTACTGAATTTAGTATCAAATAGACAGGTTTGATACTAGAGGCCTCATATTAAGTATTTAGTTTTGTTAAAAGAATGTAAATTTACACAGTTGAGGATAATTCAAAACTTTTGCATGAAATAAAGTTCAAACGACTGAAACGTAGAGGCACGAACTTTCGATAGTCGATAGTCCTAGTTACCCAGGACGTCGGAATAAAAGCTGATTTAAGATATACTATATGTGGAAATTGCGGTCCAACTTAAGTTTTCACCAAATCAATACTTTCAATCATGAACAGGATTATAATATCTTAGGGCTTGAACGTTAAAATCCGTAACTAATCTTGAGTGACTGAAACTAATTGTAGTTTTATATTATTAATTTGTCAGAATATGGATTCATCTAGATTTTTATACCCATTTTTCCCATTTTTGAACGCCAATGATATAAAAAAAGGAGATTTCGTTCACATTTGACATCAAATTTAATTTTTTTTTCTTTGATATCATTAATGTTTTTATATAAAAATATTACTATTTTTTTTCCATTTAAGAAAAACTGCAAAAATTCATAATGTCATGTATTTAACAAACATGTTATGATTCTTTTATGAATGTATTCCGTTCTATAGAATATAGAAATTTAAATAGAAAATGTATTCCATCGTCACTATGTCCAAATAGGTCCCATTTCAAATTTTCTTCTCTTTTTTATAGAGTATATTTTCCATTTATATGAAAATTGAAAAGTCAGAAAGAAAAAAAGTTTTAGGAATAAGAAAAACTGAAGCATTAAAATTTTCCTTTCTTTATATGTATTTACTCAACCACCTCAAAAGTGTAAAAGCGAAAATATTTTGAACAGAAAAGTACACTACGTATACGTGAATAAAAGAATGGTGTTACATACTATATATGAACTCCTGTAGATTTTTTTTAAAAAGAGAAACCCGATAAACATAAATATGTTCACCTGTATTGTATAGAAAATCTAGAAACCGAGATGTGCAATGGATTCAATCTTTTAAAATGTATGAAACTATATACGAGAAGAAGAGGAACACTACGACGAAAAGAAAAAAATCTCATAAAAGAACTATATTATATAAGAAAATGGTACATGATCCAGAAGTTTACGGAAGACTTGTGTTTACATTTTTTTCCTCTTTTTTAATATAATGTTCATATTATATCGAGTTAATGGCCACCCACTGTGTGTTCGTTTTGAATTCCTCCCTTGTATACATTCGTAAAGATCAGTAAGAAGTTGAGGTTATTTCACGAGAAGTTGATGATGTCCTCCTTTTTGCAGCAGCTTTCCATTCTTTTGCAATATAGTTTTTCGTCTTCTAAAGGATATATACATATATACAACTTTTTTTTTTTATCTGTTCTTCTTTTTATAGATAAAAGGATTCAAATATTTTGCTACAGGTAGACTAGTGCGGTTACACCGCAATATATATTTATACAAGAGTTTCAGTTTTAACGTTTTTTTTTTTTTTTTTGTTTGTCGATGTCTTTACGTGGATTGCTTTTTTAAACTTCTTGAAGTTAATGGTTCTGAAAGATTTATATGTATGGTTTTTATTTACACGAGCAAAAATGATATTAGAAGTCAGGTGAGTGATGATGAAAAGAGAACAAAAAAAAACGTTTTTGGGGTTAAATATTTGAAGATTTATACATATGTATATAAGTTAAATATACATTCAAAATTATTAGCCAAATATTTGCATTTTTTATCGTGTTATCAAAATAATGAACAACATTTCTTCATCAACATGCTCCTTGGAACTCATTTAACAGACTTCTAATAGAGTTTGTGTTTGGGTATTTTGTTCATAATAAATGTTTTAATTTTATCATTTAAATTTTATTCAAAATTAGTTAAGGAAATTGCTAAAGTTTAATGAACTTTTCGGAAATACGCTCTTTGGTATTATTTACTTTATTTTTTTCCTTTTTATTTTTAGATTTCTTAGAAGGACTTGGTTTCTTCGTGTAATGGAACTCTTTTTTCAATTGCTAAAGATGTTAAAGACATACAGAAATGCATGGTAAATTTTGTTTGTATAGACAATTTTTATGATTTTTTAATCTTGCTTTCCTGTTAGTCTAAGATTGTACCCTTATTTAGATGTACTCCTTTTCAAAAACAAAATCAAATTAGATAATCGAAGTTCTCTACCTTGTACATATATGTAATTCTTTTAGACCTGTTAGTTCATATTTCACACGCTTTCGTCTATTTAATAAAATCCAAGTCCAGTTACTAATACTATATGCGGGAAGATGAAAGATCGAGGAGTTAAGATTTGGTCGAAATTTGGATACAAATGCTTAAAATATCGAATCTAAATCGAGACCAAATATAAACGAAAACACAACCATTAAAACGCAATAAATTCAGTCGACCCATTTCGAACTTGACCATCATCTACATGCATTTCAACTCAGTTCCGAGCTGGTTCAAATTCTCCATGTACACGAGGTATAAGATCCGGTTCCATATGTAATCAAATATTTTTTTTTTCATATTTATGATAATATTAATTCAACCAACAAAAAGAATATGCGTCAAAGATTCTTGGCACCAATCGATTCGTTATCCTATTTCTGTGTCTCCATTATTTTATTTTTTTTTTGTTTTTTCTTCCATATAAATACTTCTTATTTATTTATCTATTTCTATTCTGAAGTTGTATACTTTCGATATTCATGAAAATTTATACATATATCCTTCCGTTAACGAAAATACGAAATCCCATCAATAAATCTTTCTTTAAACGATCAAAAATTGAGCTTTTCGGGTATTTCCCATAGTATTTTACGGTTAATTTGCGTAACGCGTTTTTTTTTTCTTCTCTTCTTCAAAACTTATAAAGAATTAGCAAGATAGCAAAAAAAAAAAAATATCTAAGAAGAAAATATAAGAATATGTGACTACTTTTCCAATCATCTCGTTTTCAATATTTTCCCTTCTTTTATAGAAGAAGTTACTGAAATTTTTATATCGATTTTTTGTTGTTGTTATCGAAATTGTATGCCTATAGACAACAATCAGAGGCCTTCAAGCAATTTATCTTGAATGTCGTAAAACCAATTTATCCGCGAGTGAAATTTTCTTTCTTTTATTTTATACATATATATATATATATATATAAATTTAATGTTCTCAACAGACATTTTCTATAAGAAAAATTATATAGAAAATAAGTAAAGGATCTTATACTATATTTGAACAGTTACTTCGTTTTCATATCGTGTATTTTTATTCCTGTCCTCCTGTCAAAACGGTTTTATCTCACAACAGGCGAGGAATTTTATTCCTATAATGGAAGGATGCTTCTACATAAATATATATGTAGATATATATATTTACTATCAACATATTATTTAAGTATATAATATAACAAATAGAAGCATTTTCCATATAAACACACAGGTCGTTGTTCTTCATGTTGATGTTTTCTCTAAAAAGGAAAGAAAAAAAATAAGATACAAAAACCCTCCAAGTTTTTCAAAGGTTCTCGGGAATCAGAAGACTATATGAACGTGATATTTGAATGAAAATGAAAAGAAAATCATTTTTTTTTCTTCTTATATTTGTACAACGTTTTTTTTTTCTTTCGTATATAAAGAGAATAAAAAGAAAACATTATAAGCTATTTTTTTCCCTTTTATTTTATTTTAACGGCGGTATCCTCAGAATTAATGTGACTTTAACTGATATTTAACAGTCTTTCTAAGTTCTTATGTTTAGAGGATGGATATTTATGTATGTGAATATCGTCGACCACCTTTAGGACATGTTCTTCTGCTTCTTCTTCTTCTATTGAATAAGAAATAATGACTAGAGTATGCCTTGAATTTGATAAGAGATGTTAGAAATCGCATCATCATCAGACAACAGGCAGTGTGACAATGATATTTTCAAGGATAACGAATAGAAAAGAAGAAAAAGCAGATGATAGCATAAAATTATTGATATTGATGTGAAAAAAAGCGTATTTATGTATGGAAAGGTGTTTATCGGAAGGTATTTTTATCGAATTTATCTAATTTCTTCGGTTTTCTTTTTCTAATTTTTTATAAAAAATAATAAAAGCGAAATTTATTACCTTAAAAAACATAGAAAATTCTATGACGAGAATAATTTGATGATGATTGTTTACGATCGAAGTTTCTAGTTTCAAAAAAAGAAAAAGAAAGGATAACTATGTGTGATAAGAAAAATTTGGCATTAGCAGGATGTTTTATGAAAATAAAAGTTTTTTCATATTTATAGGCTCTTAAAACACAATCAAATAAAATATCATTATCCCCGTCTGTTTTCCGGTAAAGTATATCTCCTTTAGGCTATCTATATTCATAAGCATATAAAAACGTAATACCGTTTGTTCAAAAAGAAATGTTATGGATCTTGAAGTTCAGAGAAGATCAGTACAGATCTTTCTTAAACAAATTCAGCTAAATTTTTATTAATCCCAGCTAGATTGAGTAACTGGTAGCCACTAGGAATCTAGTTAAAATCTAAGTAGAAAATTTTGACTGGGTTTCTAATTTCATATCTAACCAGATGATCTAGTGTCAGCCTATAGATATTGATTTTTTAACTACAAACTTGAAATACAATCAGAGCAACTTGGTTCCCATATTGGAACAAATATTTCCTAGTAATTTAGATGACTTAGAAGTAGTACCTAGTTTCTAGCAATACGACTTTAGATTTTTCCGTAGATGGTACCTCAATTTTCATGCATAATTATCTTGAGAGTTAAAAGGAATCTGTAATAAATAAAATGTTTGCATTTGGTTGGAAAATCTTTTTACCATTGCACAAATTATTACGTAACAAACAGTGTCGACATGCCGAAGTTAAAAACTAAATGGAAATATACGTAATGGTTGTACAATTATTGAAGCAGGCAATTAGCTGTAATCTAGTTAGTATTGCTGTTTTCTGCTTATCCTACTAGAAACTAATGTCAATTTCGCTTATTGCCTTAGTAGATTTCCAGTTTCTTTATTCAATAGATTTCTAGTGTAGATAATAGTGGTTTATGAATCCATCTTTAAAACTCCGTTTGGATAACTAAACATTTTTAATTTAGCTTTAATGGATCGACAAACAATAAAAATATGTTATACAAAATGCTTCTGTATATAATTTTCGGACTATTCCCAAATGAATTAATTTTTTTATTTGTATCTGAAGTATAAGTAAGCTCCTGGGAATCTGAATTGTCTATTTTTGAAATCATAACTGCATTACTTTTTCTAATAGACAAAATAATTTAAGAATACGTGATGTGAATACAAATTTATAGAATTTTAGTTCTTTCTATTCTTATTGCAATATGTTAGTTATCTCTATGATCTCTTCTTAAAATTGTGTAAACTTTCTTCCTAAACAGATTGTATAATAAACATTATCATTATTTTTTCCGTCTGATAGCTTGAAACAGGACTTAAGAATTTTATGTAAATTACAAAATTGTTACGACTATTAACCTGGTTTTTTTGCTTGCATTTTAATTGAGTACACAAAAATTTTATAGGTTTTATTGTTAATATAAAAACGAATTATTAGAACATGGCTTAAACCTATTGAATATTTAAGTAGAATCCTTTTCTTATCCTTGTTAGGAAAAGAATATAAACGAAATAAAAGTAATTTCGCGGAAGCTTAAAAAAAGAATTTCATATAATTAACTTTTGGATATTTTAGATCCTTTTACGTATATAAGGATAGATATCCTTTTATTAACTCTATTAGACTTAACATAATTGAAATTTTTCTTTTTCTTCTAATTCCTTACGGCAAAAAGAACAAAAAAAAAATTTCTTTTCTCTTCAGAATTTCTCCAAATTCCAATAATTTTGTAGAAAGAATTTGTTGTTAGTTAGTTAGCTTTTCTCATAAGATAGAAAAATCCAAATCGCCATAAAACTTTCTGGTGACGAGAAAAATTCTAAACATGTTTTCATTTTTAGATTATTTTCTTTTTGGATAATTTCAAATAAAGTATGACAGTTTTTGTTAACTAATTCGAAAGTTTTACTAATTTCTTGTTTCCTATTTATACGTAAAATAAATAAATAAAGAAACTTTCTTCTTTCATCATTCTGAAGTGAAAATGGCAGTTTTACGAAAAGTAATACTTCGTTAAATGTTATTAGATTCGTTAACACTGTTTTCTAAGTCGTTTATAGAGGATAGAACCATAAAAAGTGGGCTATTAAAATGGAATGCTGGATCACTCGTGGAATAATTTTAAAATATTTATCAAAAAAAGCTACAGAAAAAGAAGTATTACATACATTTTTGCTTTAAAGATTTGCTAATTTTATTTTAATCTTCTGTTTGTCAGTTGAGGTCAATTTCAATCCAGCTTTTAAAATGAGAATAAAAGATAATAATACAAAAAAAAAAAACCTTCTAGGACTGCCCTCTTGTCCTTATTAATGTGTTTGCCACTTAAATATAACTTTATCTATCCATGTGGGTCTATTCTGGTACAAAAATTCCATTCCTAACAGACGAGTATAAAATTTGCCAATTGCGATACTTAACTACTTGCATTTTTCCTTCATTTTGCATTTAACTATTAGCTATCTAGTTTCTTACTTTTTATTTTTGTTCCTCTTAATTTATTTTTTAAATTTTTAAATTTTTTAAGTAAAAAATTCATTGATTTTTATTTAATCACAAAAAAAAACCAGAAACGTCTAATTAATTACTTTATAAATAATTTATTTGGGTTCGACAGCAGTGTACCGATTAGGTTATGAGAATTGTATGCAGACCAAACAAATCACAAATATATTTCAAATAAATAGAATAATAATTTGATTATTTTATTTCCTTTCTCTATCAATTAAGAATTGACAATTATTTAGATTAAGATTTATTGCGGGAAGTTTCTAATTAAAGGGTGTTTCGCACTTAGTTTCTGATCCAATATAACTAATCAATACAAAAAGGGACACTTTTCAATATCTATATTGTGATATGGGGTTAAAAAAGAAAGTAATATAGAACAATCTGCATAACAATTGTTACCTTGTAAGGTACTATTTGTGTAATAACTGAATTCAGGTTAATTTTGAAGTAACTCCCATTTCATCATTTTTTACCTCCATTTTTATTGGAGGTATAGTATATCCGTTTGCCTCGTGTACATCTGACATTTATTCGCCGAATTTTTGTCTGATAATGAAGTGTAAACGCTTTAGTGATTTCTCCCCATATAATACTTTTTATACGTAAGTAGAATTTTTTTAAGTGTCGGAGAGTTTTAATCGGTGGATAAACCTTTTACACTTTTTAATACCAATAACATAAATTCTAGAAATAATGTTTCAAACAGTAATTTTAATAATAATAAAAAATAATCTTAATAAAATAATTTCCCAATAATAATGTTATTTCATTAAAAATAAATTTCTTATTTTTGTAAAGAAACTAATTCGCGTATTTTATGTTTAAAATTGGTTCTTTTTTTACTTTCTTATCTAAGGGAATAATAATAAGTTATGATTTTTTTCATAAAAATTGCCTCAAGTAATGTTTTTCTTGCAGGTTTTTCAACTCTCTCCCTTCCGTTGATATTGCAGGAAGACAATTTTCTTATCATTTCTTTAGAATAATAAAAGATAGGATAAAAAAAAATGTACAAAAAACTAAAATCGGCCTCTAGTGAAATTTTTGGTATTCTATAGCAGCAAAGTGAAATGCATAAATACTCACAGAGCTTTTTGATAGCAAAAATAAAACAAAAAACTAATAATAATTTACAAATGTTGCAATCACAATAGTTAGGGTATAATTTCGGAGGCTTTTTCCTTACCAAGAATCGGGTGGTTGCAACCCTTATATCAACCAAGATTGAATGAATGAAAGAATAATCATTAGTAAATGTCGTTGTATAAAATCTAAGTAAAGACTATTAAATAATTGTAATGTTGTAGGTGCTTTTGCCAGAAAACGTAAATTGCCTGAAACTGTTTCATGGTTTAGATTTAGATCAGAAACTAAATTGTATATAGGACAGCCGAAGACATGGGGTATTAAAAGTCACAATATCCAAAAAACAAAAATGTTGATTTAATGATTTTAATTTGTTGTCAGAT
This sequence comes from Xylophagus ater, assembly GCA_963422695.1. NCBI lineage: Eukaryota > Metazoa > Arthropoda > Insecta > Diptera > Xylophagidae > Xylophagus > Xylophagus ater. Next base: position 11,355,261 of record OY730478.1, read on the forward strand.
GGTGAGATCTTTTGCATGTTGAAAATGTTAGCTTTCCAAGATCAAAATCTCCAGCATGGCAACCGTATAAATTCACTAACTCTAATTGTCCGTTACTTTATTTTGGATGATCTAAATATGGACAAGCAACATATATACCCTTTTGTATTCTATACCATCGGACCTAAATATTCACAATGATGATAGTTTGGATTGTTATTTTCAAAAAGTTGTAGTTAATTTTTTTCTTATAGTTTTGAAATTATCCTTTGTTCTGTACAATAATGGTAACGACGGTGACTTCTTTTATTCCAACATAGAACTCTAGAAGGCAATGAAAAGAAAAACTTTTGTGTTGTTTTTAAAACTTTTTACTTTACAGCCTAGGGTCTTCTTTTATGTGGAATTCTTTTACATAATTATTTGGTTACATGATTACTTTTAAACGAACTTATATTTTTAATTATTACACTAAGATTTGCATTATTCCATAAAACGATCGTAATGTGCATTTTTTTAATTTGAAAGAATAGAAATATCTCTTTAAGTTCTATTTTAAATTCAGAAAGAAATAATAGTTAATTTAATTTTCAGATTTTACTTTTATTCAAATTATTTTCCACTCAATTCAATTTAAATTAACTTTTTCAAATAAATAAGTTTCTAAAAAAAAGCCAGACAAACTATTTTCTTTTTTTTTATTGTAATCGAAAAGTGGAGATTGAAAAATTTCCAATTTCCAAAACATCAGAATAGTTTTGGTTTGATAGTGCGGCGAGGTTATAAAGAAAAATCTGATACATATTCTTATCCAGTTCAGATATGCAAGTGAAAATGGAAAACAGAAAAATGAGAATAGAAAATCTACTTTTTTTTTTCTTTGAAACGATATAGCTTTTTGTTGTTGTTTGTGACAAACGTATATATATAATGACGACCGGTGATGATGATGGTAATATACTATTTTCTTTGGCAAACAAAATGATAACGTTTATATATACCTATATATATTTTATTCACTAGTGTCTAAACATTCTATAATAAATTGAATGCCTATCATGTACCATCCAATCTGTATGCAGCAAATAAATAACGTCTGATCCCAACCCTATTTAGTAATTTCCTATGCCAAGAAAAATAAAACGAAAATTTTCAACTTTTCATAAACAAATCCCCAAAGAAAAGCATTTTAAATGAAGGTAGTCGGTTAAGTGGGTGGCTGTTTGGATATAAAGACATTACTCTCATTAATATTTCGTTTTTTTTTTTTTTTGTTCATAGTGCACATACTTGGGTGTTTTTTTTTTGTAGTTAGTAGCTTGAATAGTACTTCATAAAACCCGGTTTGGCTAAATGCCTGGAATATGTATTCAACCATGTTATATTAAAAACAAAACAAAAAAAGAAAAGGTTTACGAGATGAAAATGGAGATGTTGAAAACTCTGTAAACATATTCTGCTCTACTTTCAATTCGAACACTATTTTAAAATTTATATGAAAATTTTATCAAAAAGAAATTAAATATCGTAGAACGAGAATTATTAAAGGTAAAAAATGTAACTTTGCTATTATTTTAAGTGGAAATCTTTTGTTCAGATGTAGACTAAAAAAACACATACTATTATATGAAATTCGAAATAAATTGGAATATGCTTTTTGAATGAAAAATACATCATTTTCCAGCTTTTGGCCCGTTTTTTTTAAGTTAAGCTAGGCAAAATAATAATTATTTTATATATTTACATTCGTAAAAATATTTAGTTTATGAACCTTATGTACCTTCAAAAAATTTCAATTTTACCATATAAGACTTTTAAAGGGAACATTTTTATAAAGGTCGTTTATTTTGAAAGTGGCGTAAGTCCATTTATGTTCGAATCGAGATATTGATTATTGAAGGGTTTGCGTTGGATTAAATTTAAAAATATTGGTAACGGATAACATAGTAGAATAATGTTTTTGGGTTTCTAATTAACATTATTTAAAAAATAATATGTTTTTCATGGCTATAAATGGACTTACCCCACTTTCAAAATCTATGAAATGACTTTCAATTCTTAAGAAAGCTCAAGTCCATAGAAAAAGTAAATTTTCCTTGAAATAAAAATAAATGTATACATTAAATCCTTGTATTTAGGTTTTTTTGTATAGTAGTGCCAACATGATATTATTAAAGTTTTTCGATCTTTTTCGTTGCGGCCATAAATCCAATGCTTTAAATGGTGCATCCTCATTCGTTGTCGTTTTGAAAAAATAACTTATATGGATCGCTTCTCAAAAATCTCTTCCAACATATTTTCAACCAACTTACTCTTTCACCGTCATTATTTTTCAGCCTATATATCCATTTGAAACTCTCATAATGGAACTTACGCTACTTTCAAAATAAACTTTTTCATCATTTCATTAACCCAGCAAATTTTCGTGTTACAAAATCTTAATGATTTTAAATATATTAGTAACAAGTTGCTTCAAAATGAAAAGATCATGTAAAAATGTAACTATTAGGGTAGCTAACCCGATTTTTTTTGGAAAATGGATTTACACCACTTTCAAAATAAATAGCTGTTATTTTGTCATATCTCTTCGCATAAATTTGTGTACTGTTGGTAAAGTAAACGAATTAAAAAAACCTACATTAACCTTTTTGGGAAGCCGCCTTTGGAAAGAAATTCGTGTAAGAAAAAGAAATGATCGAAAACAAAACGGGCCGGATTGGTACTGAAACGGATCCGAATTCTATCTCATATCCACTTTGAGGTTAATTTTTTTTCAAGCGTCGAAAACCTGAATACTTGATTTAAATATTGGCTTCCAACATTTTCTTCAAGTTTTACTACATAATTTTAATTTAAAATAAAATCAAATTTATGTAACTTTCTCATTTTTTCACTTAAAAAAATTACACGACATAAAAAAAACGACAACAAAGTAAATTTTCATGACACCTTGAAATTTCCTGAAATGTCTCATTAGTCACATTTTTGGGTATTTAAATACTAAAATTTAAATGTGACTTGATTTCACCAGTGACAAGAAATTCATACTAAGTTTGACTATGTTAAGCTTGGCTGTTTTCATTATTACATGGTTTACCATAACATTTGGCAGCAATCAGATTGCAGTCACCAAAATCATATTAACATATATTTCTAATTGCTTTCTTTTTAAGAAATTCTTGTATTTAAACTACTGGCAAAATATGTATAGGAATACTTTAAATTACCACAGCGTTTGGACATGTCTTTTCAATATCCAAATATACGCATATTTGCTATAGTAATGAAACTTATAACTTTACTTTACTTTTTATTGTCATAATAGAAATGAACATAATTTATTTTAATTAGGAGCTTTAATTTTTAGTAAATAAATATTTAATAATGAAAAATTTATATTTTAAAAGCATTTTTAAAAAAAATAAAAAGTAATTATATCATTTCAAATGTTCTCCTGTATATTTTAAAATAAAACTCAATAAGTACGGAAATTAATTCTATATTTAGTTTGTTAAAGAAAAATAACTTGTAAAAAAAAAACCAAAGATTCAATTCAATTTTCATACATATTAATAAGAAATGGTCAAAATGAAAATTATTCGAATTTTATTCATTTCAATATATCTTTGACAATTGTTGAATTTATATATTATATCTGGGCTAATTAATATAAAGGAGACATTTTCTATGTTACGTGCGTAGGCAAACTAAAATTACAATCAATAATAATCGTTATTTTTTCAGTTCACAGTAATTATCTTCTATTATTTAGACATTTAAAACTTAAATACAAATATAATTAAATTTTCTTTTTTTAGTTTATTTTATTTAATTTTTTTGTTTCACTTACATTAATTATTTAATAATTCTGTTTCTGTTTTATGGAATAAAAATAACGACTTTTTATAATAGTAATTTTCCTTTGACAATTTCGAGTATCATTTTTTGCCTAAAATACTGCATATGTTGTTGAGAAAATGTTATTTCATGATTTCTTGTGATATATTCGGCAAACATACAACTAAATACACCGCAATCGCTACCATTCATTTGTCGTGGTACATCTGGTACACTTTCTTTACGGAATTTTCTTGTATCAAATGTTTCACCTTTTTTATCAACAGATTCATCTTTTAAGTATTGTTCAAGTGCTTGTAAAACTCTTGGATTTGGTGTACCCATCGAATCATAATATTTGATAGTTTGATTTTTTATATGTATTATTGCCATACACCAATGAACTCCGCCAACATGTACCGGAACTGGTATTACATCATATGCAAATATATCAACTTTTCTTGTCCACCGACGTACACCACTATGACCGGATTGCATTAAACGTGGTATAAAAAATGTATTCATTGCATAGACACGCGGTAAACCTTCAGAATGACGTGTATCACCACGTTCCATTAAAAGATTCATATAGAAATTAATTACTTCATCATTTAACCAGGAATCACCGACAAGTGTGTTGATATCTCTTCGTGTTATACTTATATTAAATTTCGAAACTAATATCTAGAATTAAGAATTTTTTCAAAACATTTGAAAAAATTAAGTAATTTATCATATTTACCTCGTCGGCTGATCCTCTGTAAATTGATTTTTTTATAAGGTCTTTTTCATCATTTGTGAACTCTGGAAATTCTTCCTCTTCTTCTGACTCAGATTCATCCAATATGATTGTTTCACTATGAATCATAAAATTCTTAAGACGCCGTTCAATTAGTCTCTCATGATGCTCAGTTTCAGCTGATAACTTTCGTACACTATTTAAATGTAAATTGCTTGAATTAAAACTCAATGAAATTACTCTTATGTTAGAAATTTATAAAATTATAAAAAATCAAAACAAATATTTCTTCAAATGAAATTAAGAATACAAACTTTTCCTCTTCCTCGGAGATTTGCTTTTCACGAATTAACTTTTTGCTAGTATAATTTTCCTTAAATCTATCTAACCATTCTGGTAGAAGTGTTGGTGAAGTAGGTGTAGTATCCTTCAATGAATTCACAGGATCTACGTGTGGTCTAGTTAAAAAAAAATAACAAAAAAAAATTAGATATTAACAAAATATGTACAAAAATATATTACAATTCTTTTTTAGCGGCTTCAGTTTTTTTATTCTCAGTCATGGTTTTCCTACATGCAGAAATAATCTGTAAATAAAATTATCACAATATAGGGATTTAAGAGAATGCATTTTGTACAATTTACCTGAATGTCATCTTCACTTAAATCGATAAATTCCTTAGGTATCTGTTCATCATCTTCTATGAGGTTGATAACAGGACCTACTTTTGGTGTGTATCTATTTGTGGTACTTTCACGCCTTGCATTGGATGCACCTTGGCTATTTCTTAAAAGTGCTAATCTTTCACGATCTCGAGTTAACATACTCGGTTTATACAAAGTTGGTACTAATTTTGTAAGGAGATCCAAATAACTTTCTTTCTCCTGCATATTGAATGTTTTTGCAATCAGGGAATTAGGACTTTTTGCACAAAATGTGTTTTTCGTTGTGCCAAAACCATTTGTAAACAGTTTTTCAGAGTTATTTGCAAATGCATTTTCCGGTTTTTTTAATCCATTTGAAAATCCTGGAAAATTTTGAGTACTTTTATGAATCGGATGTAAATTGGGAATACAATTTGTCAATATTCCAGTTTTTGAATCAATTAATGGGGGTACCGATTTTCGATCTCGATTTGTCAATATTATCGGAATGTTAGTGACCTTCGGCTTATATTGGGCATAATCAATCGGAGATGTTGTACTGTAGGTATTACCACCAATGATTCTTTTACTCCCGTATGTCGACTTGCTAGTAGAACTAGTTGCAAGAGGTGTATGATGTCCCTTGAATATGACATCATCTTCATCGTCCGAAAATTCGAAGTCAGCATAAGCTGGAGTATTTGAGCTTGAAGATTTTGACTTCGCTGTTGAATCCATCAAGAATTCTGAAACTATTTGAAATAAAAATTTGCATTCAAAATAATAAATTTTTTTCTTTTTTTACTTGGTCTCTTACTTCGGCGAAATGTCAAACGTTCAGGGCGAACAAAAGTAATGTCATCTTGAATCGCAAATAAAATAAAATAAGAGAATTACAATGCAAATTTCATAAATATAAATTAAAAACTAAAATATTACCGTCTGGCTTATGAATATACTTTGGAAAATCGTTGCTAACTTTCCGATACTTCAATAAAGGTGAATTTTGTAAATGTTCGTCACCCCTTTTTATTTAAAATCAAAGAAAAAAATATATTTAAAATCAAATTTTTATTGCACGTAAATTATTCGGTATTAACAAAGCAACGCACCTTCTTTTTAGTGAGGTATTTTCCTTTTGGTTTCCAAAAGTTAATAAATTACGGATACGGGTAAAAATTTCGTCGAAGCCGGGCATACCGGAAGATTTAAACTAATTAGTTTTGCGGCGTTCAAACTCTGCAATTGCTTAGTATGCTTTTTTGGTGATATTCTTTTAAACTAATTACAATTTTCCGCTTCCCTGTTTCAATAACATTTTCACAAGTATGATTAGCGATTTTTTTGGTATTTTATAATAGAATTTCACAACTAACAAATTTAAACAAATGTTCTCAATTAAGAAAATGAAGATATTATCCGGCGAAACAAACATACACAAAATTCGTGTTTCTGCAAATAAAGAGCGCGTGCTTGACGTTCGAAGAATATTTAAAATGTTGGTAGCACTGAAATTATTACCGAATTATGACTTACATTTGAATATATTCGGAATGGCGGGAAAATTTGAAAATATTTCGTATTTGACACAGTATTTTAAAAAAAAAAGTTTATTTATAAAAAAATATAAGGAAAATTATAAAAGTCTTATTTTATTTATATATTGTATTTGTTATAATTTCAATTTGTAAATCATTAAATAGAAACCAATGAATTTCTTTCATATAAATTTAATTATTTAAAATTATTCGAAAACTTTTGCAACACATATGTCATTAGCCTTTTAAATTATATACTTATTAATCTTCCCTAAAAATATATCTTAACGTAAAAATAATATACCATATTAAAATACTGAGAAAATAAAGTCCTGCAACGAATGCAACAGCGGCCTGAAATCCGTAATCATTCTTAATTATATATTGGGCGATTGAACCCCAAACAATTATTAGCAAGCCATTTGTAAAATGCATTGGATGTTCAATTTTCATCCATTTCTCGTTTGATATACCAGTTTTGAGAATAACATCCTGTAAGAAATGAATCACAGCCTGTCCAAATCCTAATAATACTGTCGCAACACTTAATAATAACTTTGAAGATGAAATGCTAATAACTGAAAATATTTATATAATAATAGAAAGTTAACATAATTAAATTCAATATTCAAAACATAAATTCTGTACTTACAAATTAATGCTACCGCTTTGGCTGTACATCCAAAAATATGCCATTTAATTTTGCGTTTAATCAATGTATTACCAAAACGTGGTGTCATCAATGCAAAACACATCCATGGAAAAGCCAAAAGTGAAAATAGAAATGGAATTTCAGCAAATTTTAAATGATGTTGGCATATCGCCACATCAGGTAGTACAGTGAGACACATAGCATATGAAAATATATCGGAAGATTGTACAAATGTAGCTGGATACAATTGTGTTATGATGATAGCACGCCGAAATGGATTCCATATTTTAACGGTAATTATATCTAGTAATTGATTTCCACAATGTCGTGAAAATTTTTGAAATCTTTCAAAATTTGTCGTATCCAAATCATCTTTATTGTAATTATCAATCTGTCCATCGTTATTCTTTTGAATTTTATTATAAGAATTATCGATACCAAGATGACTATTATTATCCATAGTAACACAACTGGAACGCATCGTTGATATATTCTCATCTTCTTCTGGTATGATTTCCATTATTTCAACACCATTTGGATTTATATAAGCAACATATCCTTCTTCTGGGACAACAGCCATATAATTATATAAACCATCATTTGGATTTTTCCAATTTTTCTGTTGCATTTCAATACCTTCATCATCAGATTCAAAATCATTTTGTTTATCGGATATCTTTGAAAATCCTGGCAAACTGTCATAACGTGAGGATTCTTCTTTGATAGCATTTTGTTGTTGAATTTGTTGTTGCTGTTGTAGCAATTGTTGTTGTATAAATTGTATACTATTTCGATGGATTATCTGTTGTTGTTGTTCATTAATATATTTTTTTGTGATTAACAACGAAAGCGGTATAACATTTAATAATAATGAACCCATTAAGACTAATGCTAATGCTGGTCCATACAATGTTCGTAAACTGGTCATAACAAATGATAAAAATAATTGACAAAATGCTTCACCACATAAATGTATTGTTTTTCGAACGTATTTATCTTCATCAGGTCGAATATTCTCAATAATTGAATGTGCTATTGATAATATCACATTAGATCCAACGCCTGAAAAAGAAAAGAATAGAAAAAAAAAATTTATAAAATTATTTAATAATTAATTAAGTAGACTATCTTTCGTCTTGTTACTAGCATTAACTGGTTTCTTATTTACCTCCAAATAATCCATATATGCTGATAGCAACTATCTCGGTGGTTGTTGTGGATGTGACCCATGCTGATGAAAACATGATACCACATATTGTAAGAGCTGAAACCACGATAAGAGTTGCAAATAATATAATTTTTCGATTTCTTGATTGTCTTTCATGAAAATTTCCATTAAATCGAATTTTACTTTCTTGTAAAAATGTTCGACTAAATTCTGTAAAAGCTTGATATAAAATCGCTGGCCATAATCTTGCTATCTTTTCGATTCGACTGCTATCAACAAGTATACCATAAAGATAAACTGGTGTTGCAAGAAATGCCTACAAAATAAAAATAAGAAGAAAATAATTTATTGATTATAAAAATGTTTAATTTTTTTAAAAATTTATTTTAAAAATTTTATTTTTACATGAAGGACAAAACCGCATAGTAAAAATTTTTGTTGTAAATGTTTCTTTTGAAAATTCGTGATACGCGGTTGTAAAATTGGTTTCAATTTTACTGGTACTTCACGAATTATTGTTCTTGGTAAAGCTTCCATGACATATTTTCAACAAATTATTGTTTTATTATAATTATTATTAAAAATATTAGTGTTATCCATTGAAGTTGTTTGTTTATTTTTTAATTCAATATCATTTTTATTGGAATTTAATATATGTATATATTTATTTATTTGTTATTAATTAAAATATTGTTTTAGAATGAGAAACTTTATCCAGAATTTAAAATTCCATCGTTCAACAAACACTAGAATGTACTGATGATGATTTTCATTTCATAGAAACGAAATACAGATATAAAAATGATTTTTATCTTATCAGAGAATATATATAAATTCGTTTACATTGTCATACTGTCATGTCTCGTGATTATTTGTTATAATAATAATAATTTTTTTTTCGCAAATAATAAACGATATAGTTAAGTTACATTTGTAGTTAGGCACAAGTTTATTAACGGTCATATTCGTAATATGTATCTTAATTTAAGCGTAGATTTAAAGCTTTTCAACATTTTTCAACATTTTTTGAATATTCTTTCCTTTTTTTTTTATCTATATTTAGGTAAAAATCTTGGTTTATCGTGAAGATAACTGATGTGTAGAAGCTAGTAGCTAGTATACCTGGAATTCATTTCATAATTTAAAATATTATTTAACCAGAAGAAGATCGTATATAAAATGAAGAGATTTATAATATGACGAAGAATTTTCCATTTAATTGGTTAATTATTAAAATCTTGAAAGTGAAATGTTGAAACGTTCATAAATTCTATTCTGGATTTAATTTGCAGACATTTTGTACTACCTCTATTGTTTTTATAGGTTTTACGACACACTCATCTTTTTATAACATTTTTGGAAATTATCGACCAGAACTGGAAAAACCTATTGGTTGATTTAAGAACATGCTAACTATTAAAATCATTTTTTTCTCTTTTACCTCAGGGCATGTAATATCATATTTTCCTTCAGAAATTTGCTGGTACATACAACATGATGAATTTGGTTATGATTTTAGCATCTTATTTAATGTTTATTAGGAAACGATTTTATATCTCATACATAATTGACTTTTCAACTACACTCAAAGAAAAAAAAACTTGGAGAATTATTTTTAGAGAACTCAATTTTATGGATGTTCCTTTTAACATAATGTTTATACACGACTTTTGAACAGATAAAAAACTCGTGTAAATACAAATTTTAGATCTAATTTCCGAAATTCATGGTTTTGTTGATTAAATGTAAAGAACTACTACCATATATAAAATTTGGTGACAGTTTTCAAGTTTTAATTTTATAGTTCCTTGAACATAATTTTAATAGCGACAACAGGTATTCCTTTCAGTATACTTCACGTAATAATATCTTTTTAGTGTATTCTTAATAATCTAAAAATTGGATTAGTGGAATAGCCAGTAAATGTCTTATTCGATACTTTTGTCGCAAAAATATCGTAATTTTCATAGTCAAAAAAGTACATAAAATAGTGAAGCTATTTGTATACTATAATAAAATAAATTTATCGAATTTTGAATTGAATATATATCATATTTTTATGCCCTATGGTAGGTACTACCAAAAAACAGGGTGAGCAGAAAGTTTGTCGTTTTTTTATCGTTTTTTTATTAACTACGACTCCCATTTCTTCCATAGGGCTTCAGAAACTCTGATATAGGCCGATTTTCAGGAGTTTCAAAAGAAAATTGATTTGGGAAATTGGATACTTATCCAGTTCTTACTGTATAACATGATATATATTACACAATTTTAGTAAACATTTTATTTTTTTAGAAATATTTTTTTAATGATTTTTAAGAACTACTCTAATTGAAGTTGGTATTGGTTCTTACTAATTCTTAATCGATGATATATTTATAAATAATTCTTTCAAATATAAATTCTTTTTTTTTTATAATTGAAAACAAATTTTCTTCAATTTAAAAACACAAATATTTAATTATATTCAAGGAAAATTTGTATTTTCTTTACTGATAAGAGTTTTACAGATTTCTAAAATTTAATTTAATTATTCAAGTAACACGAAATTATGTACAAATGATTCATTTAAAAAGAAAAAAAATTGGAAAATTGCATTATCATTTACATATTAAACTATAAGCAAATAAACAGGTTTAATTAAACGAAAGGTTTACACTTTATATCTCAAATAAATAGGAAGTTATGATGTTATCTGTATTAGATATTATTTTATGAGTTTTTAAACCTTCTTCATGTCTTTTTTTTTATTAAAAAAATGCAGTTTTAAGATAAATATCATCAGTAAACTTGTTTTCGCCAATAAAACGCTTTATTTATTATAAACTATATTCGTTGTTGGGGTGAAAAACAAATGATTCATTTTCTAATAGTATCCATCCATATATATATATAAAGACGTAATTTTCCTATTAATTTTTGCCTATATTACGTAAATTAGAAATCATCTTATCTAAGGAGATGAATGTCTTTTAATATAAATATATTTAAATAGTATATTTTCTCAAGATAAGAACAGTCTTTGAAATTTACTTAAAATGCAGAAGTTTTAGGTAATTAAACTTCAGTAACGAAACATTTCTTGAAATGGAAATATTAAAGATACAAATTTTAATTCTAATTGTGGTAAATTATATTTCAAAATTTTATTTATATTGAATTCAAAGTTAATTTAGAAATGCATTTAATATAAAGTTTATTGAAATTAATAAAAAGTGATCTTATTTTTGATTTTTTTTTTTACAGTCTTTCACTTATGTGAAATCACAAGAAGAAAATAATAATTGCAATGGAAAAGATTATAAATGTGTTAGTCCAACTGAATTTTTAATTTGTGTTCAACACAGTGATGGAAGTAAATTAGTTATCGATGATATAAAAAATGACTGTCCAGATGGTACATTCTGTGATGATAATGGACAATTCGAATGTGATTCACTTATACCGCCGACAACATCAACGGCTCCGACATCAACTTCTGATCCAGCTACAACAAAAATAGAAACTATTCATTATACTGAACCAATAGTTGTGGCTACAGAACCAACAATTATACATAGTAATAGAGAAGAAACAACTGAATCGGTTCATACTGATATAACAACTATAACAACTGATGGACCACATGCATCTACAATTGAAAATTCGAATAATGCAAATAAAATACCTAATGAATCTGAAACTGCCGGAGAAAATGCAGACCAAATGGGAACTGATGCTGGCTTAAAAGAAGCAGAAGCTAATAATTCATTATCACAATCTTATAAGAATCAAACTACAGAATCCGAAATCACCAGTGGACAATCACAAAACAGCGTCAATGAAACACAAGATTTAAATGAAAACAAAGGTCCAATAAATTCTCAAACTCCAATTGAAGTTTCAACTGAACCACAAATAAATGAAGTTGAGGTGAATGAACAACAAACAGAAAGTGTATCCACTGTTGAAAATTCAGATCAACCTACACCTGAAGTTAACCCAAATGAATCTGAATCGACTGGTGAATCAAGTACACAATCACAATCTGGCGTAAGTGAAGATACGAATAATGTTTTAAATAGCGTGGAAACACCTAGTGAAAACTATGGACAATCAGGCACTACTATTGAAATTTCAACCAATTCACAGATTGAAGTAACAGAAAACATAGCTGAAACTGAGGGACAATCATCTGTTGCCGAATCACAGGGTTCAAATCAAATTTCAGTTGTATCCGAAACTGAAAGTGCAAAACCATTACAAACTGACGTCAACGAATTAGAAACTACAACTGGAATATCAAGCATATCAGAAAAAACTACTGACAATAGTCATGATTTAAATCAGGCTTCAAATCTATCTGAAAATAATGGCGAAACAATCGAACAGCTACCGAATTCAACTAATGACGTTCCAATTATAAATGAAAATAATAATGGAAATGCGGTACAATCTAAACCTGACAACAGCGAAATTCCAACAGTTGTGAAAGAAGTTACAGCTGATGTTGAAAATGAATCGGCGACGGTTGGAAATGACGGACAACCTGATACAGTTGAGCTACCAGAATCAACAACTGAAATTATCGGGTCAAACATACCAAATGAAATTTTAAATATATTTGAAAATACTCTTGCACCAGATAGTGACGATAAAACAGTCCAGACAGCTCCACCATCTCAGGTTCCGAATGAATCAGAAAACAATGTTGAAAATTCGGGACAACCAGAACCTACTGTTACCACCCCACCAAGTTCAAATCAAGTTCCTAATGAAGCAGCGACTACTGCCGACAAAACAGAGTCAACACCATCTTCAATTCAGGATTCTAATGGATCAGAAAGCACTGTTGAAAATTTAGGAAAACCACAATCAAGTGTAACTAATTCACCAAGTTCAAATCAGGGTTCAGCTACATCACCAGATAGTGATGATAAAGTAGTCCAGACACCATCTTCATCTCAGGTTCCAAATGAACTAGAAAGCAATGTCGAAAATTCGGAACAACCAGAACCTACTATGACGAATACATCAAGTTTAAATCAAGTTCCTAATACACCACCGCCTACTGCTGATAAAACAGAGCCGACACCATCTTCAACTCAGGATTCAAGTGGATCAGAAAGCACTATCGAAAATTCAGAAAAACCCCAACCAAGTGTAACTAATTCACCAAGTTCAAATCAGGCTTCAACTACATCACCAGATAATAATGATAAATCAGTCCAGACACCTATGCCATCTCAGGTACCAAATGAATCAGAAAGCAATGATCAATATTCGGGACAACCAGAACCTACTGTTACCACCCCACCAAGTTCAAATCGAGTTCCTAATGAAGCAGCGACTACTACCGACAAAACAGAGTCGACATCATCTTCAACTCAGGATTCAAGTGGATCAGAAAGCACTGTCGAAAATTTAGGAAAACCACAATCAAGTGTAACTAATTCACCAAGTTCAAATCAGGCTTCAACTACATCACCAGATAGTGATGATAAAACAGTCCAGACAGCTCCACCATCTCAGGTTCCAAATGAATCAGAAAACAATGCTGAAAATTCGGGGCAACCAGAACTGAGTGTTACTAATCCGTCAATTTCAATACAGGTTACAAATGCATCAGCAGATATTGATGACAAAACAGACCAGACACTAGCGTCAACTCAGGTTCCAAACGAATCTGAAAATAATGTCGAAAATTCGGGACTACCAGAATCTACTGGTACCACCCCACCAAGTTCAAATCAAGTCCCTAATGAAGCAGCGGCTACTGCTGACGAAACAGAGTCGATACCATCTTCAACTCAGGATTCAATTGGATCAGAAAGCACTGTCGAAAATTTAGGAAAACCGCAATCAAGTGTAACTAATTCACCAAGTTCAAATCAGGCTTCAACTACAACACCAGATAGTGACGATAACACAGTCCAGACAGCTCCACCATCTCAGGTTCCAAATGAATCAGAAAACAATGATCAAAATTCGGGACAACCAGAACCTACTGTTACCACCCCACCAAGTTCAAATCGAGTTCCTAATGAAGCAGCGACTACTGCCGGCAAAACAGAGTCGACATCATCTTCAACTCAGGATTCAAGTGGATCAGAAAGCACTGTCGAAAATTCAGAAAAACCACAACCAAGTGTAACTAATTCACCAAGTTCAAATCAGGCTTCAACTACATCACCAGATAGTGACGATAACACAGTCCAGACAGCTCCACCATCTCAGGTTTCAAATGAATCAGAAAACAATGATCAAAATTCGGGACAACCAGAACCTACTGTTACCACCCCACCAAGTTCAAATCGAGTTCCTAATGAAGCAGCGACTACTGCCGACAAAACAGAGTCGACATCATCTTCAACTCAGGATTCAAGTGGATCAGAAAGCACTGTCGAAAATTCAGATAAACCACAACCAAGTGTAACTAATTCACCAAGTTCAAATAAGGCTTCAACTACATCACCAGATAGTGACGATAACACAGTCCAGACACCATCTTCATCTCAGGTTCCAAATGAACTAGAAAGCAATGTCGAAAATTCGGAACAACCGGAACCTACTGTTAACACCCCACCAAGTTCAAATCAAGTTCTTAATGAAGCAGCGGCTACTGCCGACAAAACAGAGTCGACATCATCTTCAACTCAGGATTCAAGTGGATCAGAAAGCACTGTTGAAAATTCAGGAAAACCTCAACCAAGTGTAACTAATTCACCAAGTTTAAATCAGGCTTCAACTACATCACCAAATAGTGATGATAAAGTAGTCCAGACACCATCTTCATCTCAGGTTCCAAATGAACTAGAAAGCAATGTCGAAAATTCGGAACAACCAGAACCTACTGTTACCACCCCACCAAGTTCAAATCAAGTTCTTATTGAAGCAGCGGCTACTGCCGACAAAACAGAGTCGACATCATCTTCAACTCAGGATTCAAGTGGAGCAGAAAGCACTGTCGAAAATTCAGGAAAACCACAACCAAGTGTAACTAATTCACCAAGTTCAAATCAGGCTTCAACTACATCACCAGATAGTGACGATAACACAGTCCAGACAGCTCCACCATCTCAGGTTCCAAATGAATCAGAAAACAATGATCAAAATTCGGGACAACCAGAACCTACTGTTACCACCCCACCAAGTTCAAATCGAGTTCCTAATGAAGCAGCGACTACTGCCGACAAAACAGAGTCGACATCATCTTCAACTCAGGATTCAAGTGGATCAGAAAGCAATGTCGAAAATTCAGAAAAACCACAACCAAGTGTAACTAATTCACCAAGTTCAAATCAGGCTTCAACTACATCACCAGATAGTGACGATAACACAGTCCAGACAGCTCCAGCATCTCAGGTTCCGAATGAATTAGAAAACAATGTTGAAAATTCGGGACAACCAGAACCTACTGTTACCACCCCACCAAGTTCAAATCGAGTTCCTAATGAAGCAGCGACTACTGCCGACAAAACAGAGTCGACATCATCTTCAACTCAGGATTCAAGTGGATCAGAAAGCACTGTCGAAAATTCAGATAAACCACAACCAAGTGTAACTAATTCACCAAGTTCAAATAAGGCTTCAACTACATCACCAGATAGTGACGATAACACAGTCCAGACACCATCTTCATCTCAGGTTCCAAATGAACTAGAAAGCAATGTCGAAAATTCGGAACAACCGGAACCTACTGTTAACACCCCACCAAGTTCAAATCAAGTTCTTAATGAAGCAGCGGCTACTGCCGACAAAACAGAGTCGACATCATCTTCAACTCAGGATTCAAGTGGATCAGAAAGCACTGTTGAAAATTCAGGAAAACCTCAACCAAGTGTAACTAATTCACCAAGTTTAAATCAGGCTTCAACTACATCACCAAATAGTGATGATAAAGTAGTCCAGACACCATCTTCATCTCAGGTTCCAAATGAACTAGAAAGCAATGTCGAAAATTCGGAACAACCAGAACCTACTGTTACCACCCCACCAAGTTCAAATCAAGTTCTTATTGAAGCAGCGGCTACTGCCGACAAAACAGAGTCGACATCATCTTCAACTCAGGATTCAAGTGGAGCAGAAAGCACTGTCGAAAATTCAGGAAAACCACAACCAAGTGTAACTAATTCACCAAGTTCAAATCAGGCTTCAACTACATCACCAGATAGTGACGATAACACAGTCCAGACAGCTCCACCATCTCAGGTTCCAAATGAATCAGAAAACAATGATCAAAATTCGGGACAACCAGAACCTACTGTTACCACCCCACCAAGTTCAAATCGAGTTCCTAATGAAGCAGCGACTACTGCCGACAAAACAGAGTCGACATCATCTTCAACTCAGGATTCAAGTGGATCAGAAAGCAATGTCGAAAATTCAGAAAAACCACAACCAAGTGTAACTAATTCACCAAGTTCAAATCAGGCTTCAACTACATCACCAGATAGTGACGATAACACAGTCCAGACAGCTCCAGCATCTCAGGTTCCGAATGAATTAGAAAACAATGTTGAAAATTCGGGACAACCAGAACCTACTGTTACCACCCCACCAAGTTCAAATCAAATTCCTAATAAACCAGCGAATATTGCTGACAAAACAGAGTCAACACCGCCTTCAAACCATAATGTAAGTGGGTCGGGAATAACTACCGAAACTCCAGGACAACTAAAACCTAGTGTGGCCAATACACCAATCGCAAATCAAATTTCAAATGAAAGTGCGGCACCAGTCTCCGGAACAGAAATAAGCAAGGAAAGTGACGTTTTAACCTCTGAACCAGCTTTAATCCAATGTACTGCTCCTGGAATATATGCTTATGAAAATGATTGTCGCAAATATTACGTATGTGTAAGACAATTAACGGGTTTCATAAAACTTGAACGAACATGTTCACTACCATTCGCATATAGTCCACATTTACATCGTTGTTCCTTAGATATTACATCGTGCGGTACATTCGAATGTCCTAGTACTGGTAGTTTTCCAGATCCAGCTGATGAAACTAAATATTTTTGGTGTATTCCAAATATTTTTGGAGGATTCCATCAATATCATGTTCTATGTCAAAATGATGAAAAATTTACTCCAACCGTAGGAAAATGTGTAAAATCTGATGAAGATAGTGAAACAAATGAATCCAGTGATTCTAGTGAAT
The DNA here is from genome assembly GCA_963422695.1 of Xylophagus ater. Classification (NCBI taxonomy): domain Eukaryota; kingdom Metazoa; phylum Arthropoda; class Insecta; order Diptera; family Xylophagidae; genus Xylophagus; species Xylophagus ater. Next base: position 11,372,964 of record OY730478.1, read on the forward strand.
CTAAGGAAAAATCAAGAGAAGAAAAAGAACACAAGAAAATGGAGAAACAGCTACGAAAAGTGGAAAAAGAACTTGAAAAAATTCGTCGAAAAGAAATCAAGAAACAAGAACGTAATAAATCAAAGCAAAATTGTGATAGCACCCAAGAAAGTGATAATACCGAAGAAAGTAAACGAAGCAGCGATAGTAGTGACAATGATTCCTGTGAAGAAAGTTCCCAGGAAAAAAAGGAACGAAAACGAGAGGAGAAGATGAAAAAGAAATTGAAGAAAAGCACTGAAGAAAGTGAAAGCGATAGCGAAGTAGAATTTGAATGTGACGCTGAAGGAACATTTGCTGATCCAAATAATTCCGAGAAATACTTTATCTGTACACGTGAACTACTTGTAACTAAGAAGAAGGAGAAATTCAAGAAAAATCATCTTAAATGTCCAAAGGGTGAAAAATTCGATTCAGAAGAAAATATTTGTTCAGATGATGACGATTAAATATTAAAAAAAAAAGAAGGAAAATAATTATTTTATTTCATATAATCAGAATTTATATGAATTAACTAAAAATAATGATATTTGTAAATTATTCTATCATAATAAAAAATTTTTTAGATTATTATTTCTTGTATTTCATTAAAATTATTTAATTGTTAGATATTCGAATATATTTCTTACGCCGACACTGTACTGTCGTTATTTGGTAAATAAACAAGATTCGGTAGCATTTATGAATGCCATAAATTGTAAGCTCCGCTCATAAAGATAAAAAATGACTGAAATTTTGATGATTTATTTTCATACTAATAATTTCAATTTTTAAGATTCAATACTAATTTGAAAAATGACAATCAACTTGCTCAATCCAATCCCAATCCCAACTTAATCTCCTAATGAAGAATTCGAAAACGATTCCATATTAAAAATCAAAAATTCTTTATTTCTAAAATTGGTACAAAACGCTTATTTGCAAGATTTTGATATTAATTTCTTATCATTTAATATTGCGCCAATTTTTATTCCTTATCTTTGAATAAATAGATTCTATGGAAATATTTTCCAAGGTAAGTTGTGTTAAATTTAATATAATAAATAATAAATAATAGTATTAAATGAATGTTCTTCTTGTTTTAAAAAAATTACACTATTTCCTATTGATTCTAAAGTTGTATGTATAGAGAAAGTATTGTTTATTTATCAAAACTAAGGTACTGTGGGAATCAACTCAGAAAAATATAGTATAAATAAAAAATCATAGAAACCTGGTCTTCAGAAAAATAGAAAAAGTATAAAATTTATTAAAAGCAACAAGCTGAGAAATACTTCAACTTCATCAAATAAAAATCAAAAAAATTAAAATTATAAAAATTGTAGAAATTTTTTTTAATAAAAATAATATTAGAAATTAATAAAAATATAATTTTATTACGCCAGAGACCCATAGTACTATACGTATCATTCTATAGTGATACCATTATTATAGAGTAAGTGGTAATATGAGCAAAATTATTTTGTTTTATTATATTGAAATTAAACTATGCACATTTTGTAAGTACAAAGTTTGGAAAAAGATTTTAATAGCAGAATAAAAGGAGGAGGTTTTGCTTATCTGAAAAAATCCAGTAAACGTGTGAATGTTATGCAAAAGCTTATGTGTCTAATAAATATGTTTTCGTACATGTTTCCATTTAATATTTGTTTAAAAAGTATTTAGTTGATGGATTTATGATGCAGACGTAAATAAAGTAGTTTCAATGACCTGTTCTGATAATCCATATTTTGGTTGGAAATAATATGGCATCGCGAAAACCTTAGTTGAGATACAGGTAGTACACAATTTCCGGACTGAATATAGTAGAAAAAAACGTGATCTTTTCCGCGTTTACATTGCTTTTGAAATTTATTAATAAATACAATATCGTCTATCTGATATAGATTGCGAAGGATCGTTGAATATCTACAGATGTAAATGCGGCAAAGTTGAAACCTCAGATTATTACCGGATCTTTGCATTAATCGAAGTTCACTGGTAAATCATCATCACCAAAATCCTGTTAATTTTCTTTCAAATTTCAAAACCCCTATTTTTTCACACAAGATCATTCATTTTTTATTTAAACAAATCCTTTCACAGGTGGAATAAGTCTAATTTTTTTTTATTTCCTCAGTCAATACAAAATTCTCATTAAGGAGTAAAATTTGATTGTTCACCTTTTTAAAGGTTATAAATTGTAGTATGATGGTGTAAGATCAGGACAGTAATATACGGTGGAGATATGAAAATTTCCCATCTAAACTATCTGAATTTTTGACGAGTGTCCAAATTTGTGGTCTATTGTTATCATAATGAAACGCAACATTTTAGCGATTTACAAATTCTCCACGATTTTGTTGTGTTAAGATTCTAAGTAATCTCTTGTTGTTGAACATCGATTGAATTCGATTAATGCTTTTATTTTTATAAATAATATAATGCATGCAATATTTCTGCGGGAATCCTACATCTGCAATCTTGGAATTTTGGGATATAATTGCTAAGATTACAAAGTATATTTGATGACATCTAACATTTTGAATTCTGTTTACAGGATAGTCCAAAAGAAGACAAATATATTTTTATATGGCGAATACATACAGATACAACTTTGTCTGCTGGGTTAATAAGGAAGGTATTGTGATAATAATTGTAAATAATTACGCTAATGATATCAAACTTAAGACGTAAGCTGTTTGTTGTACGCATTAATGACGATAATACTTACTTACATATTTGACAAATTTGAGATAGGAAATAAGATTTTTTGTGAAAAATTGCCTAACAACTATGACTAATTTTAAAGATGTAATCTATTGCAAAAAGTTAAATAAATAATCTGCATAGCAGTAAATTGCGGACTACAAAGAATATCATCTAGAAATTATTTATCAACATTGCTGTAACATTTATCTGTTTATCCAAAAGATTTCAAATGTGATAAGAATTTCAACAGTTTTTGCTTAAAATGGGAAGTTGTGATCATTTACAGATCAGTAACGAATTATTTTTCGAAAATGGAAGTGTTCAGCAAAACAGGAGTATTACTATTATTAGTGGTAAATATTCGTTTTTTCTCTTCTTATATATTAAGATATTTTGTTTGTCGTTTGTATTGGGAAAGATGTGAATTATTTGGCATGTAATTTCTTTTTCTAAAGCTTTATGGATTACTTCTAACAGCTATTATGACAAAAGTGGTCTCTTTGGATTACTCTGGATATGCAAGTTATAATAATTTGGTGCAATTTTTGAGTTTTGTGTAGAATTGGAAAATAATTTATACTAGAATATTGTATGAGAATGTTAATAAAATTCAATATTTTCGGAAATTAATGTCAAAATTTAAATACTTATTTAAAAATTACATTCCTTTTCTTTTATTTTAAATTCATTTTTTATAATTTCAGTTTGTGGCGCTTGCCAAGAGCCAAAATGCAACTTTAGACTGTAATGGACGTTCATCGGTTTGTGTAGGACCATTACATTATATTGAATGCGTTGATAACGGAAATGGGCAAATGGTTACAGCCGATAATTCTGCAGCAAAAGTATGCCCAATCGGAACAGAATGTGCAACTACTGGGCTAGAAAGTTGTGTTCCAGTTAGCTCGGCAGGAAATAGTACAAATGAATTAGTAAATAATTCACAAAATGAAACAACAACTTCTGAAGTACAACAATCCGAACCAACTGAGGCAACCCAGATAACTGACACTTCTAACGAACCCAATCCGAGTATGGTCACGGAAACATCTGTCACCTCATCTACGGGATTAATTACAGAGACCATAAATAATCAAGTGACGGAGGAGATATCTACCACAGCTCCCATCGAACCATCATTTGATTCTTCTACCGCATCGATACCAGAGGCAATAACCGAAACTCCAACTGATTCTACAGTTGTTCCAAATGAATCAACACATGAAGTTACAAACGAAACATCCGTAGCTGCAAGTGAGCCAACTGTAACTCCAGGTGAACCAACAGTCGCTCCAAGTGAACCAACTGTCGCTCCAGGAAATCCAACTACCGCTCCAGGTGAACCAACTGTTGCTCCAGGTGAACCTACTGAAGCTCCAAGTGAACCTACTGTTGCTCCAGGTGAACCAACTGTCGCTCCAGGTGAATCAACTGTAGCTCCAGGTGAACCAACTGTTAATCCAGGAAATCCAACTGCCGCTCCAGGTGAACCTACTGTAGCTCCAAGTGAACCAACTATCGTTCCAGGTGAACCAACTGTCGTTCCAGCTGAAACTACTGTATCTCCAGGTGAACCAACTGCAGCTCCAGGTGAACCAGCTGCTGCTCCAGGAAATCCAACTGTCGTTCCAGCAAATCCAACTGTCGCTCCAGTTGAACCAACTGTTGCTCCAGGAAATCCAACTGTTGCTCCAGGTGAACCAACTGTAGCTCCAGGTGAACCAACAGTCGCTCCTAGTGAACCTACTGTCGCTCCTGGGGAACCAACTGTCGCTCCAGAGGAACCAATTGTTGCTCCAGGAGAACCAACTGCTGCTCCCGGTGAACCAACTGTAGCTCCTGGTGAACCAACTGTCGCTCCAGGAAATCCGACTGCCGCTCCCGGTGAACCAACTGTTGCTCCAGGTGAATCAACTGTTTCTCCAGGTGAAACTACTGTAGCTCCAGGTGAACCAACTCTAGCTACAGGAGAATCAACTGTTGCTCCAGGTGAACCTACTGTAGCTCCAGATGAACCGACTGTTGCTCCAGGAAATCCAACTACCGCACCTGGTGAACCAACTGTCGCTCCAGGTGAGCCAACTGTTGCTCCAAGTGAACCAACTGTTGCTCCAGGTGAACCAACTGTAGCTCCAGGTGAACCAACTGTTGCTCCAGGAAATCCAACTACCGGTCCTGGTGAAACTACTGCAGCTCCAAACGAACCAACTGTCAATCCAGGAAATCCAACTGCCGCTCCAGGTGAAACTACTGTGGCTGTAGGTGGACCAACTGTCGCTCCAGGTGAACCAACTGTCGCTCCAGGAAATCCAACTTCCGCTCCCAATGAGCCAACTGTTGCTCTAAGTGAACCAACTGTCGCTCCAGGAAATCCAACTGCCGCTCCTGGTGAACCAACTGTCGCTCCAGGTGAATCAACTGTCGTTCCAGGAAATCCAACTGTAGCTCCAGGTGAACCAACAGTCGCTCCTAGTGAACCTACTGTCGCACCAGGAAATCCAACTGCCGCTCCCGGTGAACCAACTGTCGCTCCAGGTGAGCCAACTGTAGCTCCTGGTGAACCAACTGTCGCTCCAGGAAATCCGACTGCCGCTCCCGGTGAACCAACTGTCGCTCCAGGTGAACCAACTGTCTCTCCTGTTGAACCAACTGTCGCTCCTGGTGAACCGACTGTCGCTCCAGGTGAACCAACTGTCGCTCCAGGAAATCCAACTGTCGTTCCAGGAAATCCAACTGTAGCTCCAGGTGAACCAACAGTCGCTCCTAGTGAACCTACTGTCGCACCAGGAAATCCAACTGCCGCTCCCGGTGAACCAACTGTCGCTCCAGGTGAGCCAACTGTAGCTCCTGGTGAACCAACTGTCGCTCCAGGAAATCCGACTGTCGCTCCAGGTGAACCAACTGTTGCTCCAGGAAATCCAAGTGCCGCTCCTGGTGAACCAACTGTTGCTCCAGGAAATCCAACTGTCGTTCCAGGAAATCCAACTGTTGCTCCAGGTGAACCAACTGTCGCTCCAGGTGAGCCAACTGTAGCTCCAGGTAAACAAACTGTCGCTCCAGGAAATCCAACTGTTGCTCCAGGTGAACCAACTGTTGCTCCTGGTGAACCAACTGTCGCTCCAGGAAATCCGACTGCCGCTCCCGGTGAACCAACTGTCGCTCCAGGTGGACCAACTGTCTCTCCTGTTGAACCAACTGTTGCTCCAGGAAATCCAAGTGCCGCTCCTGGTGAACCAACTGTTGCTCCAGGAAATCCAACTGTCGTTCCAGTAAATCCAACTGTCGCTCCAGGTGAACCAACTGTCGCTCCAGGTGAGCCAACTGTAGCTCCAGGTGAACCAACTCTCGCTCCAGGAAATCCGACTGGCGCTCCAGGTGAACCAACTGTCGCTCCAGGAGAACCAACTGTCGTTCCAGGAAATCCAACTGCCGCTCCTGATGAGCCAACTGTCGCTCCAGGTGAATCAACTGTAGCTCCTGGTGAATCAACTGTTGTTCCAGGAAATCCAACTGCCGCTCCTGGTGAGCCAACTGTAGCTCCAGGTGAATCAACTGTAGCTCCTGGTGAACCAACTGTTGCTCCAGGAAATCCAACTATCGCTCCAGGAAATCCGACTGCCGCTCCTGGTAAACCTGCTGTCACTCCTGGTGAACCAACTGTCGCTCCAGTTGAACCAACTGTTGCTCCAGGAAATCCAAGTGCCGCTCCTGGTGAATCAACTGTTGCTCCAGGAAATCCAACTGTCGTTCCAGGAAATCCAACTGTCGCTCCAGGTAAGCCAGTGCCAGGAGAATCAAACCGTTCTTCACAAGAAAGTTCTGGAGTATCAATTGAATCAGCAGAAAGTTTAGGAAACGAATCGCCAGAAAGTGTTGAATCTCTTGAATCAAATCAATCGAAACCATCCGTGGAATCAGTTGAATCAAAAGAATCTGAAGAAAGCGTTGAATCAATCGAGTCAAGCCAATCAAAACCATCTGAAGAAAGTAAAGAAACCGTAGAAGATAAGTCCAAAGAATCAGAAGATAGTAGCGAATCTAGTGAAAGCATTGATGAATTAAGTTTAAGTAGTAGTTCATCATCAAGTAGCGAATCAAAATCTTCTAGTAAGTCTAAAGGCAAGAAGAAGGATAAAAAAACAAAATTCGAATGTACAGAAACGGGCACATTCCCAGATCCTGAGAATGTTGGTAAATATTACATATGTTCCTTGAAAAAAGAACATAAAATTAAGAAACATCATCTCCATTGCGATCGTCATCACAACTTTGATAGGGAGTCAAGTCGATGTAATCGAACAAATTAGTTGATTGAAAAATTTGTACATAAATGTGTTTGGATTATGTATAATAAACAATTAAATAAAAAGCATGCATTTAAAAAATGAAAAACGTGATATTTATTTATTTTTATCTTTATTTATTTAGAACAGTAATTACCTGTAATTAACTGTCCTCATATACGAATCTTATGTAAGTAATTAAAATTTGTCTAAAATGATTATTTAATTTTCTGTTGCTGAGCCGAGCGATTCAAACCGCGGAACCATGAACACCAGTAAAGAATTCGAAATTGATTTATTAAAGGTATATGATTAGTATACATATGTATTTCAAAAAGAAATTTTCCACAAAATTGATAAAGAATTCGCATACGTAATTAATTTGGGTAATAAAAGTAATCAAAATAAAGATTTTTTTAACGACGTTAAAATGAGGATATGAGCTAAATTTTAATGAAACTAATAAAGTTGACAAACGTTCAAATCGTAATAATTTTCATTTAGAATTTTTTGAATTTTAAATTGTATTTTTGATAACAAACGAAAGAGTGTGCCAAAACCGACAAAATTATTCAAATTTAGAATAGTACAAAATTATTTTTGATAAGCAATTACGTTCTGGTATTATGAAATCCCGAATATATATAAAAGAAAACCATTTTATTTTCTATTCTAAATCATTTTTGAGGATCGACCGACCTAAAGTGCTGAAAACACGAAAATGACTTCGAAATTTAATTTAATTATTTTAATACAATTTTTATTCATTACAAATGAAGTCTTGAAATGTAATTGTTTACGAAATTCATCAAAACTCGATACCGAATGTTTTGAAATTGGTATCAAACCGGATTCGAATTCGAAAGATTGTCGAGATTATCTTTTATGTACTCGCGATAAAAATAATAATTATATTAAAACGAAATTTCAATGTCCGAAAGGAAATATATTTCATTCGGAAGTATTAAATTGTATAAGTGAAAATTTGTATAAATGTGAAATTGGAAAAGTTCCAAAAGATTTCATAAATGTCCGTGATGATATTTGTCAACGAGCTGGACGTGTAACCGACTTTAAATCATCGGATTGTAGAGATTACTTTTTTTGTATACCACTATCAAATTCCAAATATTTGATAGAATCCTTTAAATGTCCAGAAGGATTTGTTTTTCATCCAGTACTTAATCAATGTGTTATGGAAAAACTATATGATTGTCATGTACATAAAATTATTCGTACAAATAAAACGGAATTTATGAATTCCATAAATACGTCTGCATCAAAAACAAAATGTAAAAAAAATGGTTATCAAGCAGATTCGTCATCGAATGATTGCCGAAAATATATTATATGTTTAAAAAATTCGAATGGTAAATTTGAAGAGTATTCACATATCTGTCCAATGGATACAGTTTTTAATCCAGAAATTAAAGAATGTGTTCCAAAAGAATATTATTCATGCAAATCATTTGTATATTCGACAACTGAAAATCCAATTATTCATGATGTTAAATGTTCTCAACCGGGACGACAAAAGGATCCATTTTCTAAAGATTGTACAAGATATTTACTATGTACACCAGATGGCAATGGTGGTTATATATCGAAAAAATTCAGATGTCCAATTGGATCAATATTTAATTCAAACAAGAAAATATGTGTTAGCGATATCAGTTTTGAATGTATTTAAATTTATAATGTCAATTCTTACTAAGGATCTTATTTCCTTAGGCCCAGGACTTAATTTGGATTGTTGTTCATTCGTAAAAGTAAAAATTTAATAAATAAAATTTAAATATCAATGAAATTTGGTGTTTTAAACAATTATATTTGTTTCCATAAGTAAGGGCAAATTGCACATAGCCGACATCCTATTCTGATGAAAGTATGGGATACACTTATGCAAAGTTTGGTTAAACAGAAAGAGAGAAACAATCATCCTACTAATTTTGTCGGCTTCCGCATTTCTTATTTCCCCATCTAATTCTTGATCTGCCAGACAATTCCCCTCAAAAGCAGAAGAACTTGTTTATCTGATTTATGGCTCTAATCACACACGATACTGTCGCACACTACCAATTTTTCTAAATTGTGCGGGTAGACTCTGTTGTTTTTATTCGATCAATCCTAGTGAAAATTGCAAAAGTCCATCTCTTTCTAGTTTTTTGATTTTTCCGTCAGAATAGGATGTCGGCTGTGTGGAGATTGGCCTTCAGAGATCCTATAAGAGTTTGTGATATCGTTAATTTCAGTAACTATAATTGATTTAGTATTTGTTTTTATTTTCTTATCTAGTCGTGTTTACGAAGGAATCTCTTATTTCACTTTTGAATAAACGTATACCGTTTTTGTAATCTTTGTAAACAAAGTTCCATCAGATTAGAAATTAATTTCAGCTTAAAATTTATATGGCTCACAATTTATAATTTGACGGATATTTTGTTTTTTTTATTGATAAACAATTTTCCGATAGCTTAGCTACTAATTAATTAATTATGTATTACATTTATGTATATACTCATGTCAACTCCAAAAATAACTTAATTATTTAAACCGATCGTAATATGTGTAACTGAGAATATTATTGTATTTTCATAATACGATGATTATAATTAAAAATTGAACATATTCTATTATTATTGATAAGGAAATAACCGATTAGAATTAAATTTTTTTTTGGCAAAATTGAATTTTGTCATTAAAAATATGAACATTGTGATAATACATTGATGATTAATAATAGTGATTAGTTACTTTTACCATTTTGGCGATAAAATTAAAAAAAAAAAGATCATTTTGCAATTTTTCATGGTTTTATCAAAATATCATAGGTAACATATATGTAAAAACAAAAATTACATTATGTTATTGATTTGGTTTTGTTGTGTTTTTACAGTATAAAGTTACCATACCAACAACCAAGAAAGAATCAGTCAAGTTTAAATAATTAAGTATGAGTGTTCCGAAATTGTTATATATCAAAAACCGGATAAGAATTATCAAAAAAATGTCGACGGTAATATTTTACTTATTATAAATTAAAATAGGTAATTTTATCGTTATCATTAAATTGGCAAATGTAAAGATTTGGAGATAAGATGAAGAAAGGATTTCTAATATAAAACCAGAAAATTAGAAAATTTTGAGAATAGTACGCGATATGTCGGTGAATTAAAAATAACTAATAATCATGATCGGGGTACTTGTTTTAAGTTGTTTGATCGCATTAATAAACGGACGTGCTGTAATAAATTTTGATTGTCCAAAAGTTGGAAATTTTCCAGATTATTCAACGTTGGATGTGACTCAATATATTTCCTGTACAAGTGACAAAAATGGATTATTAGTTGCAAATATTTTATTTTGCCATCCGGATGAATTTTATCATCCGAATTTAGAACAATGTGTAAAAAGTGATTATTTATCGAGTGATAATGAGATAAAAAATAATTTAATTTCATTGAAAGCTGAATTAAATGAGGAACTTGCAAGACCAAATTTTAAATTGGAATATGGTCCTCTTTCAGAAGAATCTTTTCAATCGATTTTAAAACAAAAATTTGATGAAATTATGAATTTATTAAATTTACGAAAAGTGAAAGCCGATGAATTTGAATGTGAAGATCTTGGATCCTACCCTGATCCAAAATCAACAGATTGCACAGAATATTATATATGTGAAAGTGGTGAAGAAGGTGCATTAACCCAAACACATAAAACATGTGACGAAGGAAAAGTATTTTCACCAGTAACTAGAATGTGTTTATCTCAGGATTTATATGTGTGCCCACTTGGTCCTGATCCATCAACAACTGAAAATCCAGCAACCGATGATCCAAGCTCATCTACTGAAGAGCCAACTTCGGGCCCAGAGCCAGAGCCAGAGCCCAGTACAACTTTGGAACCAGAAATACCGACAACGGAAGAAGACACCACAACTGAAAGTCCAGAAACAACTACAACCGAAGAAGGAAGTTCAAGCCAAGAAACAGAACCACCAACAACGGAAGAGAGTAGTACCAGTCAAGAACCAGAACCGACTACTACAGAAAACCCACCAACCGATGATCCAAGCTCATCTACTGAAGAGTCAGAACCCACTACAACTTTGGAACCAGAAATATCGACAACGGAAGAAGACACAACAACTGAAACTCCAGAAATAACTACAACTGAAGAAGCAAGTTCAAGTCAAGAACCAGAGCCACCGACAACGGAAGAGAGTAATACCAGTCAAGAACCAGAACCGACTACTACAGAAAACCCACCAACCGATGATCCAAGCTCATCTACTGAAGACCCAACTTCAAGCCCAGAGCCAGAGCCAGAACCCACTACAACTTTGGAACCAGAATTACCGACAACGGAAGAAGACACAACAACTGAAACTCCAGAAATAACTACGACCGAAGAAGGAAGTTCAAGTCAAGAACCAGAGCCAACGACAACGGAAGAGAGTAGTACCACGCAAGAGCCGGAACCGACTACAACAGAAAATCCACCAACAGAAGAGCCAACTTCAAGCCCAGAGCCAGAGCCAGAACCCACGACAACTTTGGAACCAGAAATACCGACAACGGAAGAAGACACAACAACTGAAACTCCAGAAATAACTACGACCGAAGAAGGAAGTTCAAGTCAAGAACCAGAGCCAACGACAACGGAAGAGAGTAGTACCACGCAAGAGCCGGAATCGACTACAACAGAAAATCCACCAACTGAAGAGTCTACCATTCCATCAGAAGGGACCACAGAAACAGAAACTACCGAGCCTCCTACAGAAGAACCAACTGAATCTCCCACCACCGAAATAACGACACCTCCTCCTGAATTTGTTTGCAACTCTGAAGGATGGTTCCCTAATGCGGAAGACTGCCACGATTTCTACATATGTTATCCAGATGGTTCTGGTAGTTTGAATCAACTCCCGTACACCTGTCCACATGGTTTAATTTTCCATCCAAGAGAAAGAAGTTGTGTACCAGAAAGTGAATATGAATGTGGTAGTGAAGAACCAGAGACAACAACACCTGTGGATATTACAACTACTGAAGATCCATCAACAGATCCGACGACACCATCTCCTGAGTTTGTTTGCGTCTCTGAAGGATGGTTCCCTAATGCAGAAGACTGTCAAGATTTCTACATTTGCTACCCAGATGGATCAGGTGGTTTGAATCAACTACCACTTAGTTGTCCGCATGGTTTAATTTTCCATCCAAAAGAGAGAAGTTGTGTACCAGAAAGTGAATACGAATGTGGTAGTGAAGAACCAGAAACAACTAAAGATCCATCAACAGGTACGACGACACCATCTCCTGAGTTTGTTTGCGTCTCTGAAGGATGGTTCCCTAATGCAGAAGATTGCCAAAATTTTTACATTTGCTTCCCAGATGGATCAGGCGGTTTGAATCAACTTCCATTCAGTTGCCCACATGGTTTAATATTCCATCCGATAGAAAAAATTTGTGTACCAGAAAGCGAATACGAATGCGGTAGTATAACAACTACCACAATTACTCCACCCACGACTACAACTATTGCACCTGGAAATCAATGTTGTAATGAATTGCAGCCAGATTTTAATGATTGTACCAAATATTATAAATGCGTACCAGATGAATGTGGAGGATGTTCCCTAGTTCATAGTACATGTCCAAATGGTATGACATTTAGTCCCAAAGAGAAAAAATGCATTCACTATTCAGCTTACGGTTATAATAACAATTCCGAAAAAGTAACAACTAGAATTCCAAACCGTATCACAAAATCGTATTCTAACTTTGAATGTGAAGCTTCAGGTTGGTTCCCAAATGATGAAAGTTGTACAGATTTCTACATTTGTGTTTCTACGAGAAGTGGTAGTTTTATTCACGTCGAGAGTTCCTGTCCATATGGTTTAGTTTTCCATAAGAAGGATAGAAATTGTGTAAAAAAGTCTGTTTATCCTTGCCAATAACATTGAAAGAAAAAAAAGACATATATTTATTAAAAATTGATTTAAAATTTTCAGGTTTTTATTAGAATTTTTATATTTAAAAAAAATTTTATTGTAAACCAAAAATATAAAAATAAAATGAAATTAATTATTAATTATCAAATTGGAAGGCTTAATTTTCTAATATAAAAATAATAATAATTCATTTCCATCAATAGACGGTTATTAATTTGTTTTTCCATGACTTTGTAGACGCATTTTTTGCTGTTTCAGATGATCTTTTGGTACACAACTCAGTTAAAATATCACAAACAGAAACATTTTTCTCAGATTTCACTCCTCTCTACTAATTATTTTATTTAAAAAAAAAAAAATAAATAAATAAATTAAATTAAATGTTAATTATTTTCATATAGTAATAAATTAATATAAAAAAAAAACAATTAAATTAAATGTTCATGTTTTAATACATCTTGCTATTTTTTCTGGTAAACATTCATGGAAATTGTCATCAAATTGATAATATTCTGGACATTTTAGTGATATTATTTGATCACCATAGCATAGGTAATAGCCGTTACAATCATGCAAATCACGAAATCGGGTCTGGGTTCTACAATTGATATTTGTTTTCGAATTCTTAGAATTATTATTACTAGTATCGGTTTTTTTAATATCTTTATTTAAACAACGATATTTAGCTGATCTTGTACACCTTTTAGTGCTTAGATCGAATGCCTTATCATCCGCACAATATAATGATAAGGTTTTAATTGGTTCAAAATTTTTTGTTAAACAAATATAATAATTGTGACAATCATTATAGTCTGGATATTTTCCCGGTTCTTTTCCATTACAAGAAAATTTCTCAATTTCATTTTTTGAAGGACTTAATTTAATATTTATTTTATTTTGTTGGATGACACGATCTTGTTTATGTTGTTGAAGATTTTCTTTATTACGAATCTTTCTAGTTGTTCCTCTTAAAACGCATGCATGACGAAGTTGATCAAATATTCGATTTTCACCACATAACATATGCCGTATATAATATCCTTCCCCATTATGTGGAACATCACAATACCAAAACATTGAATGATTTGCTATATCTAAAAATTGAAAGAAAAATTATATAATGAAAATATTTTTCCAGAAATTTTGTAAATTTTCGAAATTATTAATTACCAGGAAAATATCCATAACCTTCACATTTAAATGACGCTGCTTCAGGTATTTCCAATGTAGTATAATCTTGCATTTCAGTTGTTGTAGGTACAAGCGTTGTTAATATATAATAATCATTGCTATTAATCGATGTATTCGAATCGCGAATTGTGCGTTCAATAGTGTTTTCTCCATTATCATAATAATTGTAATCATTTCCACTATCATATAAATTATCTGGCAAATTTTCAAAATTCCTTTCATCGGAATTTGTTCGAGTTGTTGTGAACAACGGATCAACTGGTGAACAAAATGCTGGATTATTTTCGTCGCAAATTAATCCGTCGTGACAATCATGTATTACATCTGGTTTCTCAGTTTCACCGTCTAAAACGATATTTGAGCATACCTGAAAAGAACGATAATCTATGCAACGGAATCCATATTGACCGCATGGCATTTGGGTAGTAAAAGGTTGTAATGTGGTTCCATTATCTTCGTCCGATTTTATGAATTTTATTAATAAAATTGTAATAAAAATTATTTTCTTAAATGACATTTATATTTGTTAAAAATCTGGAAGTTTTTTTGAGAATTAAATATTATATTAAAAATTACAAAACGTGCACTTTTTACCATATCAAAAATAAATTTCATTTATAAATTGATTTATTTAAAAACTATATTAATATTAAAAACTTGACAGAATAATTTTCACAAAATCTTAAAATTTGAAATGTTAATTCGATGTAAAAATTTTTGTTCAAAAATTTCTAAAGTAGTTTCTCCTATTTCATTTCATCCTCGATGTTCGAAGTACTTACGATAGTTACCAATTGTTACAATTGTTAAGAAATTTGCATTCAAGATAGCCACTTGTACAATTTCAATTGCAGTTTCATATGTTCAATATCCAACGATAGTTACCTTATTTGCGTAAACGCTTTGCCATTGAAAACTTATCGATGCATGTGTGTTGTGCAAGTTTCTCGACTAGTTTTCTAATAGTAGCATTAAATGATTAGTTTTATACTTTAAATCATGATAGATAAAATTCTATGTGCCTAGCTTAAATCAAAGAATTTATTATTAAAAATTGCAATCTCGCTTTTTTTTTTAGATATGCCCGCACGGAATTGATTCCTTCATTTCCGATATAGCTTTTTTTCTTATAGAATTTAATCCATTCATTAATTAAATTTTTTTCGTTGTTTATTTTTACTAAGAAATCGATTTTATCTAAAATAATTCGTAGAATTATTGTATTTGAAACTTCCTGCATGAATGTTTTAAAACTTACCAGTCATTGGTATTTCTATATATAAATAATATATTGTATTTTGGAACAATTATGATTTTTTAATCTAATCATTTTTTATGTTTATGAAATCTTGCAATTAATTAATTACTTATAATCATACGACAAAATGAGAATAAACTTCCTGAGGCAACATTATCTATTGATAATTTCCTAATAACATAATTATAATTAACATTTTGGTGAGTATGATTTTATTATTATATAAGAAAATGTTTCTATTTATATTTTTGTGTTATCAAAATTTTTTTAATTCTTTTAATTGATTAAAAAGAAAAAGAAAAATTTCACTAATTAATATGAATAAGAAAATTATTAATAAATTTCCAATTAAGGTGTTTTAATTCACAGATTTTTATTTTAATAATTGTACTTGCATCAAATCTGAACAATAATATTGGAAAATATTGTTTTCATATACAAATGAGGAAGCAGGCAACGTAATTTTCACTTACAAAATTATTCAATTGAAATAAAATACAAACTACAAAATATATGTTATTTTCTTAAAATACAAGAAATTTCATTTTAAAAGAGAGAAATAAAAAATAGAAATTCGAAAATAATCTTCATATAGTATTTACCATTTTCGGTGGATTTTTATAGTGTGCAATACAAACATTGAAGATTGAATGGAATTAGAAGTGCTACTATAGTAATTTACTCCGGAATTATGTATCTTCTATACTTGTAAACTTGTATCTGAAAAGTATGTATAGCCATGACCCTGATCCCATGACGAGAAAAGAAAAACATTGAATACAATGGATATACTGCTAAGTATTTTCAAAATTTTCCGCACAAGAAAAACGTTGGCATGCTCGCAAAAGAGTTCATAATTCCGTACACTTTGACTTTTCATGTTATTATAAAAATAATTCTTTAACAATTTTTATCAAAACCTGAAAGTGTTGTCTATTGTTTGGGAAGAATTATTATTGTTTTTTTTTCTATTTTTTGGTATAGGACAAAGTTATGTTAATGCCAAGATGGACCTCTATAATTATGAACACTGGACAGTGAGAGTTTACGCATTAATAGTTTTGGATGGGCTTCTGTAAGTTAGTTTTCCAACGCAGAGAAGAAAACAACAAAAATTTCACTTTTTATGATAGTTACTGTATAATTGGGTGAGCAATTTAAATAGATTAGTTTAAAGTTTTATAAAAATTCACTTTTTTTTGGTTACAGGCGAATTGTTGAGCGTGTTTGAAGGTGATACTTTCGGTTTTGTTTGAGTAAATAAAAGAGCGAAACAAATTAATTTATCAAAAAGGTATTCTTTTTCGTTTTATTAAATTGACTTAGCACGTTTCAATGTTGACATAATGTAGTTTGATCTGCTAATCTAATGACAAAGCCCTAAAAAAAACTTCTTGTTAAAACAATTACTAGTATTATATGTTACATATGTACTTATGTACTTGAAATGCTATACTGCATATTACATAGTGTTGTAGGTAGCAAGCATAGCAGACATTTGGGTCTCAAGACCTAGAGAAATTTTACTCTTTAGATATTAAAATTATTCAAATTACCAAAATTTTATTGTAAATATGTATATGTATATTCTGGCACTCATAAATGCAGAAATTCTTCTATTCAAATGGCATATTTTAATTTCTTTAAAAAATCCGAAACAATTTCGTTGTTCTCTTAGTTGTTTGATTAAACTATTTTAATAGTAGACCAAAAGTACAACATATTTAACAAAATTTTGAGTATATTTTAAAGTTCATAATATCATATTTAAACAACTTATTTAACATATGTAATTCAAGGCTGAATTACAATAGGAAGAGCTTATCATAAACTTTTTTACGCAAATGTATGCAATTATTGGATAATGTGCATAGCCGTGCTTTCGCTAAATTTAATTTTCGTTTCGTTTTCTTTAAGCAATACAAATTAATTAGTACATTCCGTAAAGTAATCTTGGCAGTTGAATTGAATTATCTTGTTTTAAGTAATCGTACGAACGGATAGCCACACATACAGATCATCAAACGGCCCAAAGTTTTAATTCGGTATACAGTTAAGATAGTTTTCAGAAAAAATTTAGATGTTGTTTCAAATAAAGTATCATAATTAATATACTTTTGGTATTCAATACCATGAAATGAAATTAACATGAAAGTGAAACCCGAAAATAACAATTTCATTGTATGTCATTTTTGTTTTGTAAAGAAATGTCGATTGTGGAAAAAATGTCTTATTTCACTCAATTAGCATCGTATTAAAATTTCTAAATTTCCCAACACATATTTTATTTTATTTTTTAAAAGAATAACAAACAATTTGTTATAAATAAAGACAAGAAAAGAGATATTATTTTCGTGATGACAATTTTTATTTGGCATAATTTTTGGCATAAAGAAACAACTTTTCAACAAATTTGTTCGGTTTTGATGTATTTTCGACAAGCTTCTTATTGTAAAAAGTGCTCAATTATTAAACGAATGAAAAAGAAAATTGTTTATTAAATTAATATTTATTTGCTCAAATATTTTCCATGAATAAGAAATTAAATAAAAAATGGTATGTAGTTAAAAGTATTGTGCAATATTTAGCGTGTTTCGATATAAAATCGTTTTAAATACAATTAGAATCTATTATTAGTAATTTGTAGTGCTCAGATGAGCATGTAATTTAATTTACCTTGTAAATTGTAGAGTATCGTTGAATAATTGTAAATTTTTCTGTAGAAAAATATCGAATTGTACAAGGAGACACCATAATTTACAATGGAAATGGAATACCCATATTATATATTTTATTTAATCTTTGCTGAATCGATAATATTTTACTACTTTTTCAAGTGGTTTATTTTGGCAAAAAACGTCGTCAAAGCAGAAAAAAGTTGTAATTTCTAAAATTAATTCCAAATTCAGTAATGTCTTAAATATTTTAATCGCAGTTAATTGTTTTTTTTTAATTTATAAAAATTTTGATAAAAATATGAATTTTGATAAAAATGTATGCGACTAATTTATTAGAAAACTATTGTTTATATACGAGGGGTGTTCTGTAAGGTGGTGAATTGAAATTGGAAAAGGTGTATCGTTAAAATTTATGTTTTTCACAGATTTAAACATCATTAAATATGGAAATACTATTTTGTTAGTATAACAACCCCATTCCATATTTAAAAAAAGATATTTATTGAAATTTTTTAAATAATTATCAGTTTCTGAATTTGTAATCAAAACAAATTACATCGAAAACTATACAATTTTTGCTACCACAAGTAATATTTACTAAATAGTTAATAAATTTTTTTCTAATTCATGAATTTACAAATTTCCCATCAGATGCACATATCTATGATAAATTAAAATAGTAGTCTAAGATAAATTATCTGAAAAGTTTTATACTTTTGTATCATTTGGGCATATAAATTCTACCTTTTAATATCATTCATAGATCTCATCTCATAACAATCAATTACTTATGTATATAAAGAAAAGATTTTCGTAAATGATTGATAGACCTTTTAACTAAACCACGAAAGGGGTTATGAAGAACCATTAAAAATTAATTAATTAGAAATGTATTGAAAAATTGATAGTAGCAGATTACCATCAAATTGTTATATTAGAAACAGTATAATAGATTTCAAAGTTGATACCTATGAAGGGAGATTGAAAAATTAGAACAATTAATATTGTAGTAGTTTAAAAAATATAAATTTGATTCGGAAAATTATCTCTTTGAATTAGTTGCATAACGACTGCATTCCTGTTTATTCATATACGTAACTATAGTTACTATATTTGTTTAATACTCTTACCATATTGTTTCGATAAATCCCTGCTATTTTCCAGTAGATTTATATAAAATTATGTTTAATTATTTTAGATACCTTTAAGAAAAAAAAGCTTCTGGTATATATTCTCTTCCTCAGGGCTATGTCCGGGGTTTCACCATATTAGATATTAGATTTTTTTTTCTATTTTTCTTTTCAAAAAAACAATATTTAAATTTATTAAAAAGTTTAATAACATTTATAAACATTGTAGAATGAAAGTAAAATTGATTCAAGTAATTACTACTTAGGTAATTTTTTCATGTAATTTAGTAAAAGTTTCTTAAATACATAATATAAGATTTTATTATAATGATCGCGTATAAACGAAACGATAATCATAAAAACAAAATCACAATTGGAATTTGAAAAAAAAAAATAAATTAAAAAAATGAAGAAACATAACCGACATTATACAAAATGATGAAGATATAGTACATATTTCTGTTAAAGCTAATTACGCATGCAAATGATGTACCATAGATACGAATTGGCATAAGAAGTACGCATATATCTGCATGAGATTATCTTTAAAGTAAATCACATACATTACTCTCGAAATATTATGACCAGAATAAGAAAATAGTCTGAAAGTTAAGTGCAGCTAAATTGTGATGGATTTTCCTTAGGCCTTCGAACTAACAAATAAGTGAAAGTGATTAATAGGATATTTTTAATATTTGTGTTTATATGAAAAATAAAAATGTTGCAAAATTTGTGTGATTTGAATACGTATTGATTGATTTTTGTTGTTCAATTTTTGATATTAAAAATTGCATAAAAAAATCAAAAAAAAGAAAATTTGAAAACCAATAAAATTTGTATTTTAACTTTGTAATAATACTGTTTAAAAAGTTCGAAATGCATAATTTTAATTTACAAAACATGTATGAGAAAATAGTATATAAAATTTGTGGAAAACGTATTTAACAATATTATTTAAAAACAAAAAATATAAGTTTAGGAATTAAAAATCTTAAAAATCCAAATTTTTTGGGTTAAAGTTTAGACCGTTCGACGTGAAGGAATTAAAGATTTAATCCTGCTAAGAACGGAAAAATGTTTTTCCCATTTTATTTCTAAACCGTTTTTCAATTTGGAATTTAATATGAATCAAAATTAGATAAAAATGATCAAGTCCACCTAAACATTTTTTTTTGAATATTGTTAATTGTACTGGAACAGAGGCTTCTAGTTATTTAAAAATGAAATAAGTTTCTTATTCTAATATACCGGAATTCAAATGTCAATAAAAAATAATTTTATCTTAAATATGAACCGAAAAGGTACAATAGGTTTTCTCATCCTAAACATAATTCAACTACAATAGTAAAAAATTTCACACATCCCACACTAAAAACTCGAATTTCTATAATGTGAAATCAAAATTGGAAAACGATGAAGAAGAACTCTTGGTGCATTTGAATGACTACAATTTTTTTATTTCATTATACACCTTCGTCAGGTAATATCAATATGAAAAGAAAAAATAATGGTTCACATTCCTTTGCCACCGATGAATATCAAAAAGATCCCTTGTACAAAATGAAAAATTAAAATCAATTCCAAATAAATATAAAAATCCGATATATAGTAGAGTAGGATCAATTAGAAACATCAGAAAGACATAAAGACGATACCATAACATGGGTGTGCATTGATCTTTAACGAAATCATCCTTCACTTTAAAAAAAGAAAAATTGATCGTTACAACAGGTACAATATGACGAAAGAAAACCATAGAGTGGTGGTGGCAGAGAGGAAGAAATGGGTCATCAAGTATAAAATGATCTCTGCAAGTTTCTACCTGGTTATTTGAATTTTTGTACTTTAAGTATGCATAGCTCGGAGTAATCGACGACAGTTTTATTATTACCTTTGTTTCGGTAGTGTTACTTATGCTCTGATGTTTGTTTAGTAGTTTTTTCTTTTTTTTTTTAATTAAAAATTTCGCTATTTCCTTTTAGTTTGTTGTTAAAGAATCGTGGTTTTTATCGCGTGTTTTATTACCAACATAAATAGTGTTGATCTTAAGACACCCATTCGATTTTCTTTCACCTCCACTTTATTAAGTTTTCTCATTTCGAAATCATCATCATTTCATTTTTCATAGTACGATCATTTTCATCATTCACGGTTATTGCTTGAACTAATGAAGGCACTTGCAAATTATTATTTTATGTGTAGTAAGTTTTTTGGCGCGAATTTTGAAAATTTCATTTCATATGAAAAATAAAAAAAACATTTATAAAAATTGTGTTTAAAGTGTAAATTGTGATTAAATTATAAAATTACATATTTTTTTTCTTTTAAATATGGATACACAAGGATAATCTAGAAAATTCCTAAACAAAAAAAAAAAAAAACGAAGTGGTTGGACCAGTGTCTTTTATAACTGGTTCCTAAAGTGATTCTTTTGTGGATATTTATTATCATTTCTATCTTATGTCTTTCCAAAAATTCTTGTTATTTTCTTAAGAATTTTTTTTTCTTCAAAAAAAAGGCATCATACCTAAGCGGATTATAACTAAGGACCATAACCTTTTTTTTAAAAAGGGCTGATCATTTAAAACATGGTAAGTCATTAAACAATGTCAGATTGATCATTTTATTTTTTTTTCTTGATTTAAAGAAAAAAAAAATTAAGAAAAATGTTTGTTTAAAATAATTCGTAAAAGATTTCTGAGAAATTTTCCTAGAGATTCATTATTCTTAATGATTACTTTTAAAGCTACATATTTAGTGGGAGTAGATTTGTTTTTTTTTGTGTGTTTTTTAGTTGGTCGGTTTAAATATTTTGGAAACTCCTGGGAAAATTGTATATCAAAATAATATTCATCAGTGAAAGTGGTTTCAGTATAATTTTGCTTATTTGATTGTTACTGAGATTGTTGTCAGTATTGTATTTTTTTTTTTTAATCTATAGTATAGAATTTCACTTCATGTGGTTTTAGGGTTAATGGAATTACTATATACAATACAAAGAATAACATTATTGGTTTGTAACTACATGAATTGGTAAATTAATGAATATAAGTACATATGGTATCTCTTTACTTCCTCCCTGGTACCAGACTAATATTATTATTAATTCTTTCGTTTTATATAGTTTTATTAGGTATATGTAATTTCCTATCTGATATATGTTTTAAATACTCAATTATAATTGATTAAAAAAGATTTATTATTATTTAAAAATGAAAATTTAATTTCTCTTAAATGTATTTTCTCAAAAATCCGATTAAAATTCATACTTCTAGGTTAATACGATTTTCATTATTATTCGTTATTATTTACTTAATAAATTGCACTTAAAATGATTTAAAAAGTATTTTATTCTTACGGGAAAAATAAAAAATTTGCAAATAAGATAGGAATTTTTTTTTCTTTAAACAATAGATGAATAAAAATCCTCTAACTATTATAAAAATTCTGATTTTCTTTGAAGTGATTGAATTTTCACTTTTCACAATTTTTTTTTTTTTTTATTAAAGTTAATTTTCTTGAAAATATAAGATATAAAAAAAAGTCATATTAGGAGTGTGAGAATTCAAAACTCATTTGTCATAAGAAAATGAGATTGTTTTTAATTTTCCATAAATTATTTATTTCTTTCTTTTTAAGTTCCGATTTTCATTTAAATACAATGTTTCTTGTACTTACCTGTTCAGTAGGCATTTCCGAGTTTTCTATATGAAATTATGTTAAAGAAAATCATATATTTCGAATATTTTTTAGATCACTTTCTTATGATCTCATTTAATTATGATTAGTTTAAAATTAGATAGATCGAATTTTTAATTATTTACAGTTTGTTACAAAATCTGGAAATTCTCTAAAACTAATTTTCATGAAAAAAAAACTTTTCGATATTAACTATTTTTAGTAAAATACACAACATCAACGTAAATCTTTTTAGCAACGTAAAAATAAGACAAATATTTTCTTACCCAGCATAAATACCATGGGTTAAGATAGTTACGCCCGCCGCACACTTGAACTAAGCGAGCTAAACTACATAAGCTAAGTTTCTCGCTGAAAGTGAAAAATTCAGTATTTGCATTGGTCGTCGCACACTTCAGCCAAACTATGAAACTACGTCGCCTGGTCATGAGCAGCACGAACTAAGCTCGTTCACGTAGTTCAAACCTTCACTACGCGAACGAGTTTCGCTGGCATCGGTGACACTAACTTATACGTACTTTCGCCATTATACAGTGTAGAATCGATGCTTGCAAAAGTGTAGTATGTCTTCTTTATTTTGTGGTAGTATCTTGTCGATATAAATGCGTAAGTGTCAAGTGGAAAAGGTCTAATAATAATGCATCGATACTGTACTCTCACATTATATCTCTCTGACGGATCAACTAGACCTGATGGCATGGATTAACCAAAAATATCACCGAGTAGCTTAGTCCAAGTGTGCAACCTGTATAGGGAGCGCAGCTAAGCTATGTAACTGCAACGAGGCTCGCCCGCATAGCTTAGCTTAAGTGTGTAGCGGGCGTTAGTTGACTGCAAGAGAATTTGGAATTAAGACCAGTAACTTTTACAAGTTATTTTGTTTTTTAAATTCATTAACTTCCATACCGTTTTTTAAAAATTTACCAGTTACACTGGCACAGGGTCTTTTACTTATGACTATAATTGTCAAGATTCACCTTAGAAGTAGAAACCACGCTGTGGCAAATATTTTGAAGATGGATTTTCATTTACCGGTTTTATACCTATATTGGCTAAACTTTTGCTTTTCTCATATTTGGTATTATCTCTTGTAGTTGAATTTTATGTTTTTTTTGTTAGATCTTCCAACTCAGGTTATGTTAACTAGGTGAATCGTGAAATGAAGTTCAAGTCCATGAGGCCAAATGTTTAGAGTTGAAAAAAAAAGTTACTTTTATTGAAATATGAATTTACAACTATCATCTAATTTATGTATGACGAAATTTTATTAATAGTACAAAAAGTGAAACGTTTTGTGTTCAAATTTATGTTCACATATAATTAAAGTTATGGCGACGACCAATAAAAAAATACAAAATGCGTACGGATATGGTTTTTAAGTAAGGTTTTCTTTAAGTAATTAACTTTTTTCAATAAAAAAATACGAAACTTTAATTGAATACGTGATAGTATGTAATTTTAAAATTTTCTTCATTTGAAATGAATACTTGTCATATTTTATAGTTTTAATTAAAAAATAAAGAAGTTCAGGTCCGTCAGATTATATCTAACTACACTGAGATAAAGTACTTGCAAATCGACTTATTGTCCCAGCTGAATTTAGGTTCCATCAAAATTAAAACCATTTACCACTTGGTATTAAAATCTGGAATTTTATTAAGGGAGAACGTCTAAGTAATTTAGTTCTCTAAGAATATGGATCGGTTCCCCACGTCTTTCGTTCAGTATGTACTTTTAAATAAAGTTTTAAGTTATTGTTATCCAATGCTTTTAACATTTCAAAAATCTCTTTAGTAATCCTTAAACATGAAATTACTCGTACTTTGTAGATTTAATTTGGACGTGTTATACCTTATCTTGAGGTGCCTATTTTACTTTTTAATAATTTCTTTTCTGTTATATGTTATTAAAGAATAAATTTCGGGATTGAACCGATGATACAAGTTTCAGTTATGTATTAACATTTTTTATGAATTCATAAATCGAATCTATATACTTGCGTTAGAAAGGATCCATGTACTAATCTTGTATTTTCATAATTTTTGGGGGATCTTGGTACAAATTTTATCTTGTACTAAAAATGAGATAACATTGTGTTTTAGTACACTGAAGAGAAAAACTGGGATATCGGTATTTTAGAATTTTAGATGACACATTTAGTAACCAAAACCAAGCTTCTGTCAATTTTTTGATTTTTTGTTTTAAAAAAAAATTGCTACATCAGACGATAGTTACAAATATTCCCGAATAACCGTTCTATGGCAACATTGTTAACTACCCAATTCACTGTTATGTAACTCCTAAAATGCAAATCCAGATTTTATTATTCATAAGTCAATTTCCACTTATGCTTATTTTTCAATAAACTTTTAATTCAGAAAACGCCAATAATGTTCAATAAGCCAAGCAAAACAAATTTTATACTATTCGTTTTAGTATTAGGTTAGTGTAAGGCATGTATTAATTATTATCATTCCTACCGTCAATCAAAGGAAAAAAATCTTTGAGTCATTTTAAAATTTTTTTTCCAAGAAATTGGTTTTAAAATTTTTCCTACTGAAATAAAACTAAAATCTAGTTAGACCTGGTTATTAGAACACATCTGTACTTGTGCTAATTTTTTAGGAAATTTTTAAAAATAATTTCCATATAAGTTGGAATTTTTGTTTTTCATCATATTAAAATATTTAAGATATTTTACTTGTTTTTATTTTTATTACAACTGAAAGAAATTTATAAGTTTGCTAAAAGATTTTTATGAAATATTCCGTGATATGAATTTACACGTGATGACACAGAAAAGATAATGAATTTTAATATTATAAAAAATAAAACAAGTCAAATAATTGCGTAATGAAAATTAAAAACAAGTTCATACTTTTTGAATCTTACGAAATAAAGGAATATTAATAATAATAATAATAACAACAAAAATTGTTAAAAAAAAAACCTTATTGAAATATATGGTACGTGCCTATTTGGTCTAAATCTAAATCTTTAACAAAAGTTATTATTTTATACTGTCTGTAAGGTAATCTAGTAATATATTTATAATTTTACCAAAAACTGATTTCATAGAACTATTTAACGAAAAGTTATTACGTCTATGTAAAATTTATTTTCTTAGATTCAATGGCCTAACAATGCGAAGATCGATTGATAAAAATCTTCAGTTTTATTATTATCAAATAGTTATATTCTTATTCCATGGAAATACTTAAATCAATATTATCATTCTATAAATAGCTACTAAAGTATTGTTCATAGATCAATATCATACAATATACAAAACTGATTCGTCCAATTAAACATACTGGAATTTATCAGTTTATACGCACTTGAAAGAATTCACTTAAAAATCTTTACAGATAACAGCTTTAAAGAAATTAAAATTTCATAAATATCATTTATGGAATTATTAATAGATCAAATAATGTTAGTTTTATTACCAGTAGTCAACTGCATGAAATAATGATGTCAAATCCCTCTGAAGTATGAGGGATGTATAAAGGATGTGAAATTCTTTTGAAGATTTCAGATTTTTATTTTAATTTTCGTTACGGTTTCATTAATCAAAACAATAATACACCCTGTATGCCCTATGGTAGGTACTATCAGAGAGTATATTAGTTTTATCATTCCGTTTGTAACACATCAAAATAATCGTCGTAGAAAGGTTTTAAGGGTATGGTTGTGTAGGGAATCAAAAGTTATATCGATTAATGCATGTCGGTCCGTCCGTCCGTATACAAGATAACTCAAAAACGTGTTATCCGATTTTGATGAAATTTAAAATGTAAGTTGCTTATTCCTTAACTTGGTTTGGTATTGCATTTCAGAAAAATCGAATCAGGGGCGCAAAGTTATAAGGAAAAAACCACGGTGACCAGAAAGTTTTTTCGTTTTTTTGTTTCTAATTTTTCGGATTTATTTGGAAAATTTGTGAATCAATTTTGTTTAAATTAATTATGTATGTTAACTACACAAATAGGCGATACCATGTTAAATTTCAGTCAAGGTGTAAGGATGGTAAAGAAAGAAATAATCCTAGGGGAAAATAACCCTCTACTTATAGTTTTTTAGATGTACTTTAAAAACTAATACACCGATTTGAATGAAATTAGACTTATGCTATCAGGGTCTAGGTTACTTGTAAATTAGAAGAAATTTTGAAAAGAGGAAACAAAGTTCTGAAGAAAAAACCTTGCCTGCCACAGGGCATCAAAAACCAAATCGGCTATAGGCCGATTTTCAGTTACTATATGTTTTTTCTTATTATTATAAAAAATAACGCATTTAAGGGTTCAACAAGCTTCAATTAATCAAATTGAACGATTAGATTGAAAAGAGCTATAGTAGAAAACACTTTGTAAATTGATTAATTGCTTTTCTATATTTTTAATGGAATTATCGTGTTAAATAATACCGAAAAGTAATCAAACGTCGAGAACTTAAATCAAGCTTTTAAAGGTAATAAATAAAAAGTATTTCATTTCCAAAAGAAGAAACCACTTTTTAATCATGATATATTAAACCGGATGCCAAAGTTTCATATGTTTATTAAAAACGCGGAAGAATTTTATTATGTCGTTTTAAATACAGATATTTTTTGCGAAATTTCCATTGTTTATTTGCTTTATAGCGGCATATCAATTAACAATTACATATTTGCTTTGTTTTTTTGGTAATTATCTTGAAATATGTTTTAAAAACAAAAATTTAATTTACGTAATCTTTCTTTTTTTAACGGAAAGAACGTTTTCTTTTTAACATACACGATCTAAATGATTTTTAATAAAAGAAATTATTAGCAATCGTGTATCGTGTTTAATTGAAAATGGGAAGAATAAAAAGGAAACATTTTAACTTAAAATTGTGATTAAATTGCATTTTATTAAATTCACGTGCAAAACAAAAAAATACATATATTGTATTTATGTGCATTTGTGGTAAAATTGTATACATCAAAAAAATTGTCAGTTGAAAGGAAAGTTAAATTTTAGTTGTATATTTAGATATGTTTTCTTTTTTATTAAACGGATTTTACCCAATTTGAAAAAGACAACAAACAAGTTTATATCGGAATATTTTCAAGTTTTAATACATTTTTTTCTTCAGAAAATGTTTTTCTTTTCATTTGCTAAAATTTTCTTGTTGAATTTTATACACTTTAGAAGTGTTTACCAGGCTTATGTTCTCAAAAGAATTGCTTAATATATTAATATAAATAAAAAAATTAATAACGATTATTTGCAAAGTAAATAATAATTGATGATATAGTCATGAAAGAAAAATGGAAAACTTGTGTGCAGAAAATTGAGTTAATCGATTGCAATCTTGTAATTTGTAAAACCTTTTCTATGGTGAATACATTACGATACAAAGTATCTAACGTAGCGAAAGAAACCCGCCCGTCTGCCTGTTTATATATGATAGCTCAAAAGTACTTTGAAAGGTTTATTTAAAATTCATAATGTAGATTTCTATCGTAAATGCACGATTTAGGATTGAGTGTTAACAAAATCGAGCAAGTGACAAACGAGTTATATAGAGAAAACTTGTAGGAGTTTGGTTTTAGGCGTATTAAAACAATTAACATTCAATATGTTTTAAATAATACTCAATTAAGGAACTATATTTATCTAGACATTGATTTTTATTAGTTTTACATTTTCTGTAAGTTTCTAGTTCTAAGAGTATATCCTGAAAATTTGTTATCGATATCTGTAGACGAAATTATAGAAATCTGAGCGAAGCAAGTTCAAGCGTTTGAAATTCTTTTAGTATACGTTTTTTTGACCGTCAATCCTTGTAACAAAAATCTGTATTTAGACCCTTTTTTCAGGTCTCTAAATAGATATAGTCCCCTGAGTATAACGGAGAAATTGATCAGAAAGAATATATTGGTTTGTTGGTTTAGAACTATTGTTGCTAATAACTGCAGCAGGCTTGGGTTTGATCCCTAGTTTTACTCTGTAATTACTATTTTCAGAAAGAATTCAAACATACTATCAAATTTCAATTTTCCATTAAATTGTATGGACAACAAACCGAGCCATATTAAAGTTATAGGTGTATCCGCCGATACGTGATGTATATAGAAAGTTATATTGAATATGCTATAATTCATCAGATTTTTGAAAAACTTAATCTTTGAAAGTATTTTATTTTGGTTTATTAGTTAACTATTTTGGAAAAGATTAATATACTTATTTGTTTATTATTAAACTTTCTTAATTATTGACATATTCATTAAAACAAAAAGCCAAGAAATATATTTAGACTTTTCAAAATGATCTTTTGATGATCTCATAGTTGAGACTATCGCTGTCCAACAAGTTCATTCATTGACTTCATTTCAAGAAAAAAAAAACGTGAAACTCTTGTTTATCATTGGAATGTTATCAATGGAGTAATTAAGCGAAATAAATAACACTTTGTATTTATTTTTCTTCTTCAATTTTTTTTAGTTTTTTGTAATTTTACTGTTAGTTCAGTTTTTCTTCTTTTTTTTTCTTCACTCTAAATACTAAATCAAAGAAACCAACTCTATGATCTTGTCTTTGAAGTACAAATTTCCATTTGAATTTTTTTTGTACGAAAATAAATAAAGGTATCGTTAGGTATGAAAAAAAACAAAAATCACAATAATTGTAGTTGATATGGTGTTTGCTGGGCAAATCATTTAATTCATGGAAAGTGGCGGTACTTTAACGTTTAACAATTTCTTTAGTATACTAAAAAAAAAAAACAAACTTCCGAAGAAATTGAAATCATTATAATGAAAGAAAACGTTCGAATATGATAGCACTTTAAAAGAAGATGTTTACCTTATTTTTTTTTTTGGAAAATTTATGGTGAGAATTTGTATTTAGTTATAAAATTAATTCTTATAGTGTTACATTGAATGGGCGGATTATATTGTATTTGTTAGTCGCAAGATAAATTTAGCATAGTGAATTGATTGTTCTATCTCACTTTCATAGTAAAAATGAATTTTATATCAGGTTGATTGAATATATTTCCCGTAGGAAGAGTGTGTTACAACATTATTCATTTTGATTGAAAGTGTTTTAGGTGTTTCGATTTTATCGACTTTCTAAACCTTTGGAAAAATGCTTGATGGTTTTGATTTGTTTATCTTTTGTTAGATATTAGATAAAAATTATAATATTTCAAAAATTGATAATATCTATAAAGGAAAAGGTGTACACGCGCATTTAATGGGTTTAAAAAACAAATAAATAACGAAACGTCAAATAAGTAAAAGTTATAAAAAGAATGTACACTAAAATGTTAAATCATTTACAAATATTTACTTATTTTGATAAAATGCGAAATTTTTTTATCTTGAAAAATATATATAAAAAAAAGAAAATTTTCCTTTATATATAAAAAATTTAGTAAAAATGTTTTAAATAGAAGAAATTATACTTTTTAATATAGAAACGTGTTCACCTATGATTGACCAGATCATTTTTTTTTGCACTATAAATGGAGTAAAATACGTCGGAGATTTCTCTTCCATAAACCATTTGTTTCTAACAATTTCAGTGGAGAAAAACGTGTTCTGCTGGGTGGATATTAAAATCATTATTTATTAATTCACTTACACAATATTAAGAACTAGTTCAACTTGATTTCATATATTTGTAAGTGAAAAACACCTGTAGAGTATTTACAATTTACAAGTCTAGTCAATGAAGATTGTAAATTCTTGATAAGTTTTAAGCTATAACAGTAGAAGGACATAGTATAACAATTTATGTATGAACGAAAAGTTTTCCACGATATAAAAATTATTATACTATAAGTGAAAATTCCGGACGCTACTGAAACCGGCATTTACCTATAATATATGAAAGGAAAATTTTTATTTGTTTCAATATTATTCATGGTGAAAACATTACAATCTTGAATAAACAGCGATTTCAATAGTTGCACGATATCTCACCAAAGAGTAAAATTTACCTTTATGTAGGAGACTAGGTCGACTTGAGAATGGGTGTGAGAACATATTCATCGTATGTTACGTTGGGATTGATAGCAATGACAACTTTTTATGTGTATGCACAATTATTAAATGAAAAATAAGCAATTGATTGGATTTTAATTATGTATTTTCGGGCACGTTCTTCAATTGTAATAAGAAACTTTGAACTTATATACGAGATGATATAAAATTTAGTGTTTTCGCTTGCCTTTTTACGTTGTTTTAAGTTGATTATAAACGCTATCTTATCAAATATCTGTATACCAGTCTATCCAAATACTATATTAACAAGAATGGGGAACCTGTTTCTAGCAAAATATATTTTTTGAAGTTCATACAATTCGAATACACCATTAACGGAGATAAATGGAGAGAATTATAAGTAATTAGTAGCATGTGTATGGATTATGTGTTAATTCGTTTACATGATGTACTTGAAGTCGACTTTAATCCAAAAATCATGCATATAAACTCAGATCGACTTGAATTCAACTTAAGCCGATACGTTCATGAAAATGCTTCTGATCGATTTGAAATTTGCAAGTGAACGCAGATCGACCTGAAAATTTAAATTAGAGTATGAACAGAACCGAAACTTAACCTAGCAAATGAAAATTTGTTTGCAAGCGGTTGTCCATTTAAAGCTGTAGTTGATTTCAAGTCAATCTTTAAATCTGTTGTATGTTAAAAACGGGGATTGAGTTTCAAGTCGATTTCAAGTCAATTTTGAAGTCGCCATCTAAACGAAGTAAAAGATTTCTCTTCTGATTTTATTAGCTAGGAAAAACTGAAGCCAGTGAAGTTACAATCAAATCAGTTCGGTTTTTGTTTATGCGTGAACTAAAATGGTTCAATCGCACCGGTATGCACATGAACGTTCTGTATAATCGACAAGATCGGGAATTCCGAACTTCTGAATACCCGTACAAGAATCTTTAGCAACTAAACCAACGAAGGCATTTATTTATTCTGATTTTATTTCGTACAAAGCTAATTAATTGTTTGTACGAAAACGCATGACAGCGCCTACATAAGAAATGTTGGAGATTTGATATTTGTAAAATTTAAAAAATTTCTTAAAAATTTTTCAGAGTAAAATTTTGATAAGCGAAAGTAAAAAAACCTGATTCATAAGTATAGAAGATTTAGCTGTATTTAAATACAGTAGTTAATTTTATAAGATTTTTTTATACATATGTATAGATGAGTTTTTCTTTTAAAGAAAATTGCTTACTATACGAATCACTCGATTATTAATTTATGATCACGCTCAGTATATTGAACTATTGATCTTACGAACATATATCATCTGATTTGCTCCAAAAAGTGACATGATCAGAGGATGGATGAAGATCTTTATGCGATCAAGACCAAATGCAATTATGTAGAAATTGAATGGAATATTCATAAGTCTTGAAATGATCGTCTGAATTAATAATGATGCGAGAAAAAGATAAATTTTTAAAACCTGTTGGTTTATTATAATTTGTTGCATATACATGATTTTTATCGAATGAGTTATTTGCTTTGTTAATATGAGACTGTGTTTTAATTGCACAATTCATAATACGTTACCGGTAGCTTATTATTAATTAATAGTAATCAGTTGATATTTTTATGTGAAATTAATGTTATTAGTGTCAGAATTACTATTATTTATGCATTTTATATTTTAATATATTGACCTTATATGTTTATGAAAATTTATCTATTTATTAATTATATGCATTTATATTTTTTACAGAAATTAAACCGATATCTAATAATACTACATTTTGTAGTTCAATCGGTTATTAGTTTGTCAACACAACCATCTGATCACCTGGTGCCTCCTCCTCCCATTCATAATAGAAATCCACCTCAAAATTTTCGGATAGGACAAACAGAACCATCGGGATTTATGCAAAGAATTGCAAGATGGTTTGGATTTGGTGAATCCGGGAGAGAACAACAAATATTACAAGAAAGTTATCAACATCCACAATACAAAGAAGCACCATATAATTATCAATATAATCGACAAAAGGCACCCTGCAATCCATGTAATAAAATACCTTGGCTCCCAATGTTTCCAGGAAATTTACAGTATCCTATTTTAAAAGGACAATCAGGACAACCTCAATTTCCACAAATTAAATATAATTATCATCCAAATAATAATTTCGTCACTAATCAACATGTAAATCTTCCGACTTATACTCCACAACTTAGTCAACAACAGCTTCCTTCACTTCAGTACGCTCCAGCATTTAATTTCCAATCACAAGATAGCCAAAAACTGACACATTCTAATATTTACCCATCAGTAAATCATATTGCACAAAATCCGGAATATCGTCCAGATGTAAAACATTATTACCAGATTGCACCAATACCTGTGCCGAATTTAAGTGCTTCACCAATTCCGCCCTTATATAATCATGTTCCTTTCAATGATTTGCCCAGAGTGAATCGACATCATCAATTCCTAGAACCAGAAACGCAATTGTCGCAGGTTCGAGAAGTTATTCCAACTCAGATAGATCCTAGCCAGTCAAAACCGTCTAATTCAAATCCTTCAGTTGAAATTGTTAAAAGTATTCCTTTGACTGATTACGTATCTTCTGTTGAATATCCAGTGCATATGCAACAATCTCAAGTAATCGATTTATCTACAGAACCAAAACCCAACTCTAATTATCTTCAAAATGATGTTCCAAAATTAATAGAATTGGGTAGTTATGAACCAAATTCTTTTCCACTACAACAAAATTATCATACAAGTCATCCTCCACAACAACCACAAGTGGGTAACTATGAGGCAAACCATCCTCCACCAAAACAATCACAATTCAACAGTCATGATTTAAATCATTCTACACCACAATCGCAACTCGGAAGCTATGAAGGGAATACTTCGCCAACACAATTAAGTAGTTATGAATCAAATAATCCATCATCACAATTTAAAGAACAATCACAATTTATCTCACAACCTATTGTCGTTCATCATCACCATATCGAGCCTGATAATTTTCCAGAAGCATCATCGCACAATATATCATACAGGCATGAAAATCATTTGGATATTGGAAATTTTCCAAATGAATCACCAGAAATTGATGATATTTTAATCGCAACCGAAGCACCACTTACAATTAAACCAAATATTTCCACAGAAGTTGTTCAAACGCATGTTGAATTTCAACCATCTCTACAAACTATATCAGAAGAACCTGTGATAGTTAAATCAAGTCGTCAAACACCCAAGAAATTACTAGATTCACCGATATTTTATTCTCGTGGAAATTCTCCAAAACCATTTACGAAAGATCCAAGTGATTTACGTGTTCATAGTTCATCATATGAACAAAATCCATGGAAACCATCTGTAACTGCGACACCATGGGTATATCCATCAACATCTACATACACGTCATTAGATGCAAGTGGTCAATGGGCTGGTATATCACCGCCCACACAATTTCAACCAACACCACATTCATTTATATTAGAAAATGAGAAACGTCCCAAACAAATTCATCAAATTATAATTCCCTATACTTCGAATAATCAACCAAGACCGTTTAAATTACGTGGAGAACAAAGTGATCAACCAACAACGGACGATGTACGATATGCAAATTGGTCACATTCACATGAAATTGAACTTCATGAACAGCAAGAGTCGAAACTTGTGACAGCGACTGAACAACCGATAAAAAAAACCACAAAATATTTAACAAAAATCTTAGCAACAAATATTCGCGAATTATTAAAGAAAGAACACGAAATCAAAAATAAAACTAATAAATTGGCATTCGATTTTTCAAAATTACAAAACAATATCGATGATTGGACTGAACAAGAATTTACATCCTTAATAAATAAGGGAAGTACAGTATCAATTCGTGGACGTTCAAAACATATACCAAATGAATATTTAACAACAACACCTTCTTTGACGGACTTAAAAACATCGACAATTTCGCCGGAAGTTCCGAACACTACCAATTTCTCGCCATCAGCATTACTCGATGAAGAAGAATCTAAAAAATATGAAGCTTTAGAAAAATTAATAGAAAACAATCGAATTGAAGGATTAGAAACGGAAAGAAATGTATTAACAAGGATATTAGGAACAACATCCACAACTTCCAGGCCATCAATTACACCATTTTATATTCGAGCTGTTTCACCAACGACATCATCATTAAACGGACTATGGAATAATTTGAAAGTTTCTATTTCACCAATTACTAAAGAAAAAGTTTATGTTGTTACACCGCAACCGCAATTTCAATATCAAACAACTTCATCAGATTCACTGGGCACATTTAAATCACCACGATTTCTGATAAGACCAACACCGGGAAGTGGTGA
Organism: Xylophagus ater; assembly: GCA_963422695.1. Classification (NCBI taxonomy): domain Eukaryota; kingdom Metazoa; phylum Arthropoda; class Insecta; order Diptera; family Xylophagidae; genus Xylophagus; species Xylophagus ater. The sequence goes on from OY730478.1 coordinate 11,408,241, forward strand.
GTATGTTTACTAATGAAACTCTGATAATGAAATTAAAACTGAAAATGAAATTGTTTATTTTTAGGCAGTTATGAAAATTTAAATGATGATAAAAAACATACACCAGAGCTTTTTGGTCTACTTGGAATATCCGCTTATAATTCACCAGTTCCAATTGAAACTATCGATGGACATTCAAAAGTAAATCATAAACAAAATTTAGGTATAAAACTAATTTAATAAGTTATTTTTTTAGGAAATAACAGTCGTAACACCGTCTTCTAATCAAAAGCGATCAACAAATGATGATGATAATAGATCAAGTGAGACGAAATCGGAAGTAACAAGTTAAAGCTGAAAAATTTTGAATTTCCATTTTGTATTCAATCCACTTCCTTTAATCCTAAGTCCCTCTCTCGTATTAATAAATAAAATCATATTTAAGGTGCCAATGAGGATGAGCAATTTATTAGCAGTAAGAAATTGAAGTATGAACGTGTTCGAATGGGTGCTTATTGAAATTTCATTAGCCGCCACTGAGCCGCAGACTGATCGTAAGATGACTGTGATAATCCTGGAATTCCTTTAGATATCTCTTTTTTTCCAGTTTTTATTTTTAATCTTTTAGTATTTATAAATGAGTAAAATTCTTAATTTAAAATCATTTTAAAAAGCATTTAGCAAATACCGAATTGTCACAGTTGTCTTATTTTTAAATTTTATTATTTTTAAGAAAACAAAATCTATTTTTTTGACGAAATATTTTATTTTATAAATAAATTAAATATTTAGAAAATAATTTTTTTTGTTTTGGTTCTTTAATTTATTCTTTAGAAGAAATCATTACAGACAGACAAACAGAAAGTCTGTCTGTTCGTGAGTGAATTTCGAATTATTCATTAACATTAAATTCCCGGAACTTAATATATTTTAATATAGTCGGATTTAATGTTTCATTGTACATTTTTTCTTTCAGTTTTATATCTTGTATATAAGACTTGTATAATTAATACTGAAAATGAATAAAATTGAACTATTATAAAGAATGTTTGACTTATCGCATAATTTCCAGTACTGTCATAACCTGAAAATAAATAGAATATCATTCCTAATACAAAAATTTGACAAATTACAAATTACCAACAATAGGTCCGAAACTAAGAGCAAATACTCCTGTAACAACCATATAGATACCATTGGCGGAAGGTAGTTTTTCAAGAGGCACAATATATGGTATAATAAGATTACAGTAAAGAAAACGTATTCCTTCAGACGCACCAAAAATAATACTTGAGACAACTAACATTTCGTATGATGATGAGAAAATTAGTACTGTAAAGAAACTGTTATATATTTTAGCCTAAATAAAAGCAGTATTATCTTTACCAATTTTTGAAGCTATTGAGATAAGGACACTAAATAAATACATGTTCATAGTTGTTTGATTCAAATATGATGCTACATACGGACTTATTATCCTCGTAAATATATCACAGCCGTGATAAACTGATAAAATGACAGCGGTTTCTGATATCGAAAATCCATTATTTCCAATGATTATTGGTAATAATATCATGCAGTTTATAATTCCACCTGAATCAGCACCCAAAGCAATAATAACATTAACATATATCGGATCTTTAAGTAATTCCAAATCGAATAAATCGAAAAATTTACGGCATCTACTTTTCTTTTTATCATTATTATGAATTTGTGGTTTTTCTAAAATTATTTTAATTCTCGTTTGATCCGTCAGTGATCGTCTTTCAGTTGTTGGTAATGATCCTGTCATTTCAAAATTATCTCCAGAACTTTCATCTACTTTGCGTTTATCTAATTGATTTTCATTTGTTATTAAATTATTATCGAGTGGAATGGCATAAATCGAATCTGCTTTCCGCTGTTCCAGATTTTCTTCAGGAATTTTATCAGTTTTTATCTGTAAAATTATTTCTAAAGATAAAAAAATTATTGTTTTAAATTAAATTAACAGAAATCAAAAAAAAACACCGACTTGATTTATTTGAATTAATATTTATATCATTATTTTCAGAACATTCTTCTTGTTCTTGATTTGTTAATTCTGGTGAATCTTTCAGATGTTTTTGAACTGGCTGTAATAGAATTCCAAATATCACACAATTTAATGTTATACCTCCCAAAATATACATGGTGCCATGTACACCATATTCATTCATTAGAAACACAAAAAATGGTGGACACAAAACATTACCAACTGCCATACACGTAACTGTTATACCAGTTGCTTTATCTTTTAACACATAAAAATATGTATTAACTGCCAAATCAAGTGCCGATATAATAAAATTAAATCCCATAGCTAATAAAAGGGAATAATATTAATTAATAAATTGTGATAACAGAAAAATGGAAACTACCTGATAATACACCAAAACTTAACATTAAATGAAGATAACTTTGTCCAGAAGCTGATATTATGCATCCCAATGAAAATATAAGACTTCCAATGATTGCGATTTGTCTATAACTGAAGATTTTCAATAGAACACCATCAATTATACCCAAACACATAGTAAGCGCTGCATGTACATTTCCAATAAATGCTAATTCGGTGGTTGACATATTCCATTCCGGAAATTTATCGCGATAAATTAAGCTAAAAGATATTGAAATTGGACACACAATTGCCTTGAAGAGAAAAAACAAAAAGGATGTAACAAAGGGATTAACTATAAGTTAATAACATCACCAGGGTTAATGCAGAAGCAGCAACTACAACCCATCCCCAACCACCATCAGGAGGAATTTTATTTTTATTTTTTTCACAATTATTATCAACTATCATATTTATTTATTTTCAAAATAAGTTCTTTAAAATATTAAATTAAATAACACGTATCCCAATCTCGATTAAATAAGTCGAAACTACTCTCTGCGAAGTATTGACGGGTTTTAATAAAATGCAATTAATTTTGTAGAAATAATAACAAGATAATATTTGTAATGTTGTAATCCAATAAGTATGGTGATAACAGAACTTATCTAAAACGTGACTTAAACACGGCAGTCTTAAAACGATTAAACTATTATTTACCCAAAAACTTTGTAATACATTTTCTTTTTAATCCGAAAATCAGAAAAAATGTAGTACAATGATCATTTTTAATCTTAATTTAAAGAATGTAAATATTGTAAAATCTTAACAAAGAAAGTTGAATAATACTGCGTTGGAAGTTATGAACTAATCCTTCTGTAAATTGCACATTTTGCGAAACTCAATATTTCAAAGTATTTTATCTAAATTAGAATAACGATTTTCTCAATGTAAACTATTAAATTGTAAATAAAAATTTATCGTTTTTATTCACAAATGTCACGTTTCAGTGATTAAACCCCGAAACGGTAACTTAAATAAAGCAACATAATGTTCTTACTGAAAGTAAATATAATTAATAGAAATAATATTCCATTTAATAACACTACTACTATATTCAAAAAAAATTTGAATTCAGATCGTTATGTTTTCGTTCGTGGTCTGTAAAATGATTCTAGCCCCCACGAGATGGCAGTAATAGAAGTAATAATATTTAAACAATGTATTGTGATAACATAATTTGAGGCATCTCGTATCCAACCTGTGAAGTTATCAACTGCATGATTAAATAATTCATTTTCAAATTACAGTGAACCCTTTCTATAACGCGAAATACTTATAAGTACTTATACGGACGATCGTTATAAAAAGTTTTCACGGTAAAATAATTTCAATTGTAATTTTTTGCTTACCTATACAAGGTGCCATCGTCATTGAGAATAAACCGGTAAATAATAAATATAATCCAGAAGCTGCTGGTAATCGATCAAGTGGAACATGACTGGGAATTACCAAGGACATAAAAATAGTCTTCAATGCTGTAAAAAATCCATTCCAAGCGGCTGTTAAAATTAAAATTTCATACATTCTCACGTATGCAATAATAATCCGCCCGAAAGCACTACCAAGAATGCCAATCAGAAAATATGTTCGATTACTGAATTTGATTTTTTCTGTTAGAACTGGTATTGACATAGTTGTAATGCTTTCAACAATTGCCATTGTTGATAAATAAACAGCAACTTGTGATTTGGTAAAATCAAATTCGGCTAAAATAAATGGTGTTAATGTTGAGAAATTTCCTTCGGAGAATGTTGCAATTACTAAACCAATTAATAAATTTAAATATGTAAAATCTTTTAAAAGATCTAAATCGAAAAATTGAATAATTCTTTTAATTAAAGAGGTTGATTTAGATTCCGGATGGTCTTCATTCAATTTGAAATTTTCATAATCATAATTATGTAATTGAAAATGTTCTCGTTCACAATTAAATGAATTCAATCGATCACGAATTTTTACAGAATTTGGTTTCGATTGATTTTGTGCAATATTTTTAATAGAGACTAACGAAAGTATTGATCCATTCATAGTTGGTAGTACTGCAACCAATTTATTATCACAATCTAAATTGTCATTATTAATTTTCGAAAGGCATTGATAAGAAAAAAATTTCTGATTATTGTTTGACGGTTTCCGTGTTTCGATTTTATCAGATTTATCAATATTTTCTTGTTGAACAGGTTTATAAAAAAGGAGCGAACACGCAACTGCATTAAATGAAAATCCACTGCAAATTAAGACGGTTCCTTGGGTGCCATACAAAGGTAAAAGATAATTAATTATATAAGGCATTACAATTGGTCCCATTGATGTTATTGTCCATGTACAACTCAAAGCGTATTTACATTTCATTTTGAAGTAAGTATTTACGGATAGATATGAAGCTGATATAGCCATTCCAACTCCGGTACCTTAAAATTTATGTTATTGTGAAAAATTAGATTCATTTTTTTTGTACTTAAATCCGGTTACCATATAGAATTGATAATGTTATCAAATATGTTAAAAAAGAATTCATGAATGATAATAAAACTAAAGCGAAAAATATTAAAAGTGATCCTGTTACAGCTACTTGACGATACGTAAATCGTCGATAAATTGGCCCATTGAAAAGTCCTGTGGAAATGGTTTTATGACAAACATATTTTTAAAATTTAAACAATTCTAATACTAACCCATACAACAAGTTGTAGTTCCATAAATATTAAATAAAGTTGTAAGTTCTGAGTTCGATATTCCTAAATGTTGAAATTCTTCACGAAATATTAAACCGAATTGTTGCATAACAGGAAATACACAAAACTAAAGTTACAAAAATATGGAAATTCTAGCTTTTTTATAAGAATTATGATATTTACATTGGAAATTCCCGCTGCAATACACACTATCCAACCCCAACCACCTTCTGGGTGAATAAAATTGGGTCCAACATCATTCACTGATTTTTTTGAATTTTTTAAATTAACTACCATTTTTAAATAATTCACAAAATTCCACGAAATTTATTTAATCTTTAATTGCAATAATAAATCCTTTGTACATAAATCACAAGACACAAGACTTTTTTAAAGAAAAATCGTCATCCAATTTTACTAACATTTTCCCCGAATTTAAGTTTTCATTTGCAAATCAAAAGTTTATATATTATATTACAATATATATTACTGTGCTCAAAAAGTATTGGAACTTGTCAAATAATACACAAACTAATTATTCATTTAGTTATCGCCTTCAAATTAATATCCGCAGGATAAAAAAACATGGAAAACCGTATCCACGCAAACGAACAAGTCTAATAGCGCCTTATTAGTGGTTTGACCCAACGAAATATTAAACTTAAATATTATTCGTTATAAAGGATTTGACCAATTGAAGAAATTTTAAATAGCCGACTCCATGGCAATTGAAGAAAACAATGTCACCGGACTCGTTTTATACCCAGTGATATGATATATTTGATGATACAATATTATACGCGTTCATGAAAATTCACGGAAGACCAAAAGATATTTTGATAAAAATTTTACAAATAATAATGATAAAAAACAACCCAAAATTTTTTCGAAATCATAAATTTCTTGTCTGAAAAAGCGTACAAATATTTAAATAATTATTCTAAAAAAAATATAAAATAAATATTGAGTTGTTTAATATCAAATGCTATGTTAATCCAAACTTCGATTTGAATTACGAATAACTTCACTCTGACGCCGTATTTCAGCGCCATTTTTTTCTTTGATTTGAATGGTACATTCTCATGAATGAAGGAATATATATATATATTCTTTCATTCATGGTACATTCTTCTAAATTCCTCCTTTTAAATTATTTTATATTTTTAAAATACATTAAAAACTTTTTTGTTCTAGAAATTTTTTAATAAGATTATGCAAAACTCAGAAATACGTGTGTTGATGAAATATGAGTACCACAACAGCGGTGCAAAAAGTATGCAATATTAACGATGAGTTTGGCACTAAATTCACTACAAATCTCGATGGTTCAAAAATTCCGTGCTGGTAGCTTCGACCTGACGAATTAGCCATGTGGACGACCTGAGACGAAGATCAATAATGACCAGCTGGAGGCCACAATCGAATAGAATCCAGTCCAATATGCATGTAAACAAATATCACGGCCGATGCCTACATCAACTGACTACTACTTCTTTCCGAATTTGGACAATTTCTTGGTAAAACTGGGACTACATTAGCTTTTATTTTTGTTATACCAGCTGGCTTACCACAAATAAAATACTACCAGTTTTTTTTTGCGCGGGCCATTTCTGGTATGCCATTTCAGTATCTGACATGTCGGTGAACAGAAAATAAAAATAGCCAAAATATTGACTTTAAAGTGTCGAATTCAATTCTATGGCAATATCTTCCCATACCCTCTTTTCAAATCAATCTTTCTATAATTTTTTGATTTCGAATTCCATAAATATTTTTTTTCCGGAAAAATCAATTTGATAATTTCACTTCGTAAAAATTTAGTTTCCGCCATTTCAGTAAATGCAAATCTCAAAAAATGGTATAACAGCGCTGTCTGCGAAAATGATATACAAGAAATGTCATACCAGAAAAATTGGTATACCAGGGTGGTTCACACAGGCTTTTTAGCAAACAATTTTCCTGGTATACCAGAAATAAAAACTAATGTAGTCCCAGTGTAAGAAAACAATTTAATTCTTTAATAATTTAATTGTGTAAAAAGAGACATCATCTATTCTCGTGAGCCAGGCTTCTTACAGTAAAGGAATAAATGAACTACCGCTGGAAATGGCAAAAGTATATCGATACTATATGTATATAGTTTGATTGAAAATAAAAAGATTTTATTTGGAAAAAAATTATGAAAAACTTTCATTTCATTGACTAATATTTGATGTTACAGAACCCAATAATTTCATATCCTCAGAATCTTAAAATTTTGACTAATTTATTTTTGTTTTCTTATTTATAGTCTTTATCATTCTTATCAGAGTTTCTTCGTGATATTAAAAAATACCTCTAGTCCCCCAACTAATGGCACCCAAAATTAGCTACATCTATATCAGGCGGAAACTAAAATAAAACTGTTTAAGACAATATGAAATTATTGAACGTGTTTTTCGAAGAATGGCCGTCCGTCCGTCGATATACAAGATAATTCAAAAACCCGTTATCTGATTTTGATGAAATTTATAATGTGAGTTGGTTCTTATTCCTTATCTTGGTTGCATTTCACGAAAATTGACCGAGGAGGAGAAAAGCTATAATGAAAAAACCAGAGTGACCAGAAAGTTTTGTCGTTTTTTTGTGTATGGTTCTGCGGATGTAATTTGTGGAGAAATTTTGTTTAAATTATTTACTTGGGTTTACTACATAAATAGGCGATACCATGTTAAATTTCAGTAAAATCAGTCAAAGAATGGTGGAGAAAGAAATAGTTGTAGGGGTAAATAAGTCTGAGTATCAAAAAATCGGCTATAGGCCGATTTTACGTTACTATATATTTTACATATAAATTAAATACATATTTAGAAAATTATTTTGTTTTGGTTGTTTCAGTTATTTTTAGGAGAAATCATATTTTTGTTTGTCCGCACGGCCGTTCGTGAGTGAATTTGGAATTATTTGTAAACATTAAAATCTGTGGAATTTTATAAATTTTAATATATTTAGTGTTTCATTGTACATCATCTTTTTGAGTTTTATATTTTGTATATAAAACTTGTATAATTAATACCGAAAATGAATAAAATTGAACTATTATAAAGAATATTAGACTCATCGTATAATTTCCAGTACTCTCATGAATGTGACCTGAAAATAAATGGAACATAATTCCTAATACAAAAATTTGACAAATTCCAAATTACCAACAATAGTTCCGAAACTAAGAACCAGTACTCCTATAACAACCATATAGATACCATTGGCGGAAGGTAGTTTTTCAATTGGCACAATATATGGTATAATAAGACTGCAGTAAAGAAAACGTATTCCTTCAGATGCACCAAAAATAATACTTGAGATAACTAACATTTCGTATGATGATGAGAAAATTAGTACTGTAAAGAAACTGTTATATATTTTAGCCTAAATAAAAGCAGTATTATCTTTACCAATTTTTGAAATTATTGAGATAAGGACACTAAATAAATACATGTTCATAGTTGTTTGATTCAAATATGATGCTATATACGGACTTACTATCCTCGTAAATATATCACAGCCGTGATAAACTGATAAAATGACAGCGGTTTCTGATATCGAAAATCCATTATTTCCAATGATTATTGGTAATAATATCATGCAGTTTATAATTCCACCTGAATCAGCACCCAAAGCAATAATAACATTAACATATATCGGATCTTTAAGTAATTCCAAATTGAATAAATCAAAAAATTTACGGGATCTACTTTTCTTTTGAACATTATTGTAAATTTGTGGTTTTTCTAAAATTATTTTAATTCTCGTTTGATCCGTCAGTGATCGTCTTTCAGTTGTTGATAATGATCCTGCCATTTCAAAGTTATCTCCAGAACTTTCATCTACTTCGCGTTTATTTAATCGATTTTCATTTGTTATTAAATTATTATCGAGTGGAATGGCATAAATCGAATCTGCTTTCCGCTGTTCCAGATTTTCTTCAGGAATTTTATCAGTTTTTATCTGTAAAATTATTTCTAAAGATAAAAAAATTATTGTTTTAAATTAAATTAACAGAAATCAAAAAAAAACACCGACTTGATTTATTTGAATTAATATTTATATCATTATTTTCAGAACATTCTTCTTGTTCTTGATTTGTTAATTCTGGTGAATCTTTCAGATGTTTTTGAACTGGCTGTAATAGAATTCCAAATATCACACAATTTAATGTTATACCTCCCAAAATATACATGGTGCCATGTACACCATATTCATTCATTAGAAACACAAAAAATGGTGGACACAAAACATTACCAACTGCCATACACGTAACTGTTATACCAGTTGCTTTATCTTTTAACACATAAAAATATGTATTAACTGCCAAATAAAGTGCTGATATAATAAAATTATACCCAATAGCTAATAAAAGGGAATATTATTTTTTAATAAATTATGATAACAGAAAAATAAAAACTACCTGATAATACACCAAAACTTAACATTAAATGAAGATAACTTTGTCCAGAGGCTGATATTATCGACCCCAATGAAAATATGAGACTTCCAATGATTGCGATTTGTCTATAACTGAAGATTTTCAATAGAACACCATCAATTATACCCAAACACATAGTAAGTGCTGCATGTACATTTCCAATAAATGCTAAATCGGTGGTTGACATATTCCATTCCGGAAATTTATCGCGATAAATTAAACTAAAAGACATTGAAACTGGAACCACAATTGCCTTGAAAAGAACAAACAAAAAGGATGTAACAAAGAGATCAACTATAAGTTAATAATATCACCAGAGTTAATGCAGAAGCAGCAACTACAACCCATCCCCAACCACCATCAGGAGGAATTTTATTTTTATTTTTTTCACAATTATTATCAACTATCATATTTATTTATTTTCAAAATAAGTTCTTTAAAATATTAAATTAAATAACACGTATCCCAATCTCGATTAAATAAGTCGAAACTACTCTCTGCGAAGTATTGACGGGTTTTAATAAAATGCAATTAATTTTGTAGAAATAATAACAAGATAACATTTGTAATGTTGTAATGCAATAAGTACGGTGATAACAGAACTTATCTAAAACGTGACTTAAACACGGCAATCTTAAAACGATTAAACTATTATTTACCCAAAAACTTTGTAATACATTTTCTATTTAATCCGAAAATCATAAAAATTTAGTACAATGATCATTTTTAATCTTAATTTAAAGAATGTAAATATTGTAAACTCTTGACAAAGAAAGTTGAATAATACTGCGTTGGAAGTTATGAACTAATCCTTCTGTAAATTGCACATTTTGCGAAACTCAATATTTCAAAGTATTTTATCTAAATTAGAATAACGATTTTCTCAATGTAAACTATTAAATTGTAAATAAAAATTTATCGTTTTTATTCACAAATGTCACGTTTCAGTGATTAAACCCCGAAACGGTAACTTAAATAAAGCAACATAATGTTGTAACTGAAAGTAAATATAATTAATAGAAATAATATTCCATTTAATAACACTACTACTATATTCAAAAAAAATTTGAATTCAGATCGTTATGTTTTCGTTCGTGGTCTGTAAAATGATTCTAGCCCCCACGAGATGGCAGTAATAGAAGTAATAATATTTAAACAATGTATTGTGATAACATAATTTGAGGCATCTCGTATCCAACCTGTGAAGTTATCAACTGCATGATTAAATAATTCATTTTCAAATTACAGTGAACCCTTTCTATAACGCGAAATACTTATAAGTACTTATACGGACGATCGTTATAAAAAGTTTTCACGGTAAAATAATTTCAATTGTAATTTTTTGCTTACCTATACAAGGTGCCATCGTCATTGAGAATAAACCGGTAAATAATAAATATAATCCAGAAGCTGCTGGTAATCGATCAAGTGGAACATGACTGGGAATTACCAAGGACATAAAAATAGTCTTCAATGCTGTAAAAAATCCATTCCAAGCGGCTGTTAAAATTAAAATTTCATACATTCTCACGTATGCAATAATAATCCGCGCGAAAGCACTACCAAGAACGCCGATCAGAAAATATGTTCGATTATTGAATTTGATTTTTTCTGTTAGAACTGGTATTAACATAGATGTTATGCTGTCAACAATTCCCATAGTTGATAAATAAACAGCAACTTGTGATTTGGTAAAATCAAATTCAGCTAAAATAAATGGTGTTAATGTTGAGAAATTTCCTTCGGAGAATGTTGCAATTACTAAACCAATTAATAAATTTAAATATGTAAAATCTTTTAAAAGATCTAAATCGAAAAATTGAATAATTCTTTTAATTAAAGAGGTTGATTTAGATTCCGGATGGTCTTCATTCAATTTGAAATTTTCATAATCATAATTATGTAATTGAAAATGTTCTCGTTCACAATTAAATGAATTCAATCGATCACGAATTTTTACAGAATTTGGTTTCGATTGATTTTGTGCAATATTTTTAATAGAGACTAACGAAAGTATTGATCCATTCATAGTTGGTAGTACTGCAACCAATTTATTATCACAATCTAAATTGTCATTATTAATTTTCGAAAGGCATTGATAAGAAAAAAATTTCTGATTATTGTTTGACGGTTTCCGTGTTTCGATTTTATCAGATTTATCAATATTTTCTTGTTGAACAGGTTTATAAAAAAGGAGCGAACACGCAACTGCATTAAATGAAAATCCACTGAAAATTAAGACGGTTCCTTGAGTGCCATACAAAGGTAAAAGATAATTAATTATATAAGGCATTACAATTGGTCCCATTGATGTTATTGTCCATGTACAACTCAAAGCGTATTTACATTTCATTTTGAAGTAAGTATTTACGGATAGATATGAAGCTGATATAGCCATTCCAACTCCGGTACCTTAAAATTTATGTTATTGTGAAAAATCAGATTCAATTTTTTTTTACTTAAATTCGGTTACCATATAGAATTGATAACGTTATCAAATATGTTAAAAACGAATTCATGAATGATAATAAAACTAAAGCGAAAAATATTAAAAGTGATCCTGTTACAGCTACTTGACGATACGTAAATCGTCGATAAATTGGCCCATTGAAAAGTCCTGCGGAAATAGTTTTATGACATATATTTTTTTTAAATTTAAACAATTCTAATACTAACCCATACAACAAGTTGTAGTTCCATAAATATTAAATAAAGTTGTAAGTTCTGAGTTCGATATTCCTAAATGTTGAAATTCTTCACGAAATATTAAACCGAATTGTTGCAAAACAGGAAATACACAAAACTAAACTTAAAAAATATGGAAATCATAATTTTATTTATAAGAATTATGATATTTACATTGGAAATTCCCGCTGCAATACACACTACCCAACCCCAACCACCTTCTGGGTGAATAAAATTTGATCCAACATCATTCACTGATTTTTTTGAATTAACTACCATTTTTTAATAATTCACGAAATGCCACGAAATTTATTTTATCTTTAATTGCAATAATTAATCCTTTGTACATAAATCACAAGACACAAGACTATTTTAAAGAAAAATCGTCATCCGATTTTACTAACATTTTCCCCGAATTTAAGTTTTCATTTGCAAATCAAAAGTTTATATATTATATTATAATATATATTACTGTGCTCAAAAAGTATTGGAATTTGTCAAATAATACACAAACTAATTATTCATTTAGTTATCGCCTTCAAATTAATATCGTGAGGATAAAAACAATGAAAATGGTGTCCAAGCAAACGAACCAAGTCACATAGCGCCCTATCAAGAATGCCTTGACGCAAATATTAATTATTATGAACGATTTTACTAATTGACTAGTTTGAAGAAATTTTAAATAGCCGACTAAATGGCAATTGAAGAAAACAATGTCGGCGTACTGGTTTTAAACCCAGTAATATGAAATATTTGATGATACAATATTATACGCGTTCATAAAAGTTCAGGAAAGTACAAAAGATATTTTGATAAAAATCTTACAAATATTAATAATGATAAACAAAAATTTTTTCCAAATCATAAATTTCTTGTCTGAAAAAGAGTAAGTTTACCATATTTTGCTTTATTTTTTTCTTAAATCGTATAATATTTAATTAAGCATTATAAAAAAGTATAAAATAAATAATTTCATTTTGTCTGAATCTTAAAATTTTGACTAATTTAACAATTTTTGGGGCCAACAACATTTTGTTGTTGTTATTTACATTCCTTATCATTCTTATCAGATTTTCTGCGAGATGTTAAAAATGCCTCTAGTCCCCAACTGATGGCAGTAAAAAATGTAGCTACATTAAGGCAATGTAATGTAACCGTATAATCAGTGGCGTCACGTATAAAACCTTACAAAATAAAATCTTAGCATAATTTGAAGAAAATTAAATCAAATAATTACCTATTATAGGTCCCATCATAAATGAAAATAAACCAGAAAATAAAAGTTGTAATCCAGAAGCAGCTGGTAATCGTGCTAGTGGAACATGACTAGGAATCACTAAAGCCATAAAAATGGTTCTTAATGCTTTATTCAAACCAATCCAAGCGGCTGCTATCAGTACAATTTCATATGTTCGAACATGAGCGATAATAATACGTCCGAGTGCCATTCCAAGAACACCAATCACAAAAAATGTTCGATTATCCCAACCGATTTTTTCAGCAACAAATGGTATTAAAAATCTCATAGCACTATCCATTGCACCCAATAAAGACATTACAAATGCTATTTGAGATTTAGTGAAACCAAAATCACTGAGTACGAATGGTGTTAGAATTGAAAAATTTAATTCAGCAAAATTTGCAGTTGTTAATCCGATCATTAGATTTACGTATGTAAAATCTTTGAGCAAATCAAGATCAAAGAAAATTGCGATTTTCCGAAATATTGAATATTTTGAACGTTTGATTTCTTCATTTTCTGCATTTTGTTCTTCTTCAATTTTCTGGCATACAAGTAATGCCTTTTCTTCTTCGCATGTACATTTCGGACTGTTTGGCTCCGATCTTGAATATTTTCTAACATTCAATTTAAGATTTTCTTTTTCACGATTAAATGTATTCAAACGACTCCTTGGTTTGGGAAATATTGAATCTTGATTTGGCGGACCGTATACAATTGAATTATCTTCAGAGATTTTAAACTCGACCATATTCGATGATTCTAAATCTTCTACAGGGACTTCTTCGATTTTCTCATGAGCTGGAAATTCTTTTCTCTGCTGAAGTATATTCGAACTGGTGACACGTTTCATACTATGAGCTGATGTTTTTCGTGAGTTACTTCTAGATGAATTCAAAGATATTTTTGAACCATATTTATCTGGTAAAGTTGAAAACCATCCATCATTTGCTCTTGTCATCATCGGAGTACCGGGATCAATTATTTCATAACCTGGTGTGTCTTCATCATCATCATTGTAAAGATATTGACTGGAAAATATTGTTGTATTTTTTCGTTTCAACATTCGACAATATGAACAAAGATGTTCCGTATCGACCTTTTCAACATCAGTTTTAATTGTTTCTTTCTTGACATGCCATTGAACTGGTTGATAAACTAGAGAACACGCGACAGAATGCAGCGCAAACCCACTAAATAAAAGTACGGTACCGTGGACCTAATAATTTATTTATAAAATATATTATAACATACTTTTTAATAATTGCTAATTACCTCATACAACGGTAAAAGTGCAGTTACAATATATGGAAATATAATTGGCCCAAAGGATGTTATTGTCCATGAAAAACCAGTTGCATAACGACGTTTTAATTTAAAGTAAGTATTTAATGCTAACGATGTTGCAGACATATTCAAGCCCAATCCAATTCCTTCAATAAACATAATTTGTTTTAGTAAATCAATTGTATACACTTTTTTTTTTAATACAGTACCATATAATACTGAAAAGGTTAACAGATATGTTATAAAAGAGTTTGCAATTGATGCGAACAATAATGCCGTCACAACTAAAGATGATGCAGCAAAGGCCACCTGCCTATACGTGAATCTTCGAAACATTGGTCCATTTAAAAGTCCTGAAAAAAAACATTTTTTTTGTAGTACTTAGTTCAGGTGTTTATCATTACTTACCTGTACATGCACCAAGTGCAGCATGAACATTTATTAAAGTTGTAATTTGTGTTCCAGTTATACCTAACGTTTGAAGTCTGTCACGGAAAATCAAACCGAATTGTTGTAATACTGCAATTGTGCTAAGCTTTAAACAATGGAAATATTTTTAATTGCAAAATTCAAATTTAGAAAATTTTTGATTTTTTTACATTCGAACAACCTGCAGCAAAGCATACAACCCAACTCCAGCGTCCATCCGGTGGTATAAAGTCTGGTCCTAGATCTGTTTTATTTTTGTGGACTTTTTTCGGTTTCTTCCCATTTTGGGAAGATTGTATTTTATCATTTGATACCATTCTTTCTTTTTTTTTAAAGAAAATATTTTTCTTCACATTTTATGTGAAATAATAATTTTTGATTTTACTCTAATCACTGTCTGTCGCGGGAAAATAGAAATTTTATATATCAGATTTTATGACGAAGAAAAAAATTGATAAAATAATTATTATCAAAAAATATGTCCGCGGAGGCCTTGTATGAAAAACAAAGCGATATCCAAAATTTATAATTCAAAAAAGTAACGATCATTGTTGGAGTAGAAACCACTTCAATTTAGTCAGTGGCGCAACAAATTATCGATTATTTATTAAAGTGACTAACGTTTCCATTAACATAGACTTGATCATGTTATTGAAATTACAATTCTTTTCAGGTACCTATTTTGATTTGAGATACTTATAAATATTCATATAAGACGCATATTGAATAATTTTAAATGACAATACAAAATGTTGGGACCTAGCGCGTGTTTTCTTTTTTTTTGAATTTTTTGGCTATTTAAATAAGAACAAATAAACATATTCATATCTATACTCACATAAAGACCGAAGGAAAGATGATTTAATATAAATTAGATAACAAAAAAACTTGTTTGTTCAAAAATAATGTGCTTTTATAAAGTTTCGTAATTTAACAATAATAGACTTTGTGGCGCCAGTCGACTTTTGTTGTTGTTATTAACCTTATTTTATAAAGATTTTTACAAGTTTTTTTTCAAAACGCACAAACGGACATTTCTTTTTATTTGAAAAAACTTAAAAATTATAAGCACAAATTGAATTTATTCCATTTTGAAATAAAAACCAAAAAAATTCACTAGAAACGAATTTGTTCTCTGAAGTTTTTACTAAGAAATGAATTAATTTTCTTATCAAGTTTTTCGATACTTTTTCACCAATAACCTTGACATTCAAGCCATTTAAATAAATTCATTGATTTTAAAAATTTCTTAGATTAATTTCCGACTTTATTACAATACTTTTGCCACTATTCACTGAATTTATTCAACACGAAAAACTATTATACTAGATTTCATCAAAGTTAGTATTAAATAAGATTCGCATGCGCAGTTTTATAATATTTTTTTGCACTAAAATTTTTATATTTTTAGTTCGAAAGACAAAAAAAAAATTTCCGCGACTTGTAAATAGGAGAGGAATTCTTTTACTGTGAGCTTTTATTATTCGAATTTTTCAATTTCGATTAATTTTATATCTATTATACAAATTGATAAGTTTGTTATAATAATAATAATAATACTGTTTTCTAATCTATTTTTCTGATAAGAACTGAAAGTCATTGAAAGAGTAATTGTCCAACAATTGTTTAGAATTATTCTAAATATTTCATGATAATGTCGATTTTCAGCTCAGTCATTTGGCCATATGGAATTGTTTTTATTAGATAACGCAACATTATATTGTAATTTGCCGGCTCCATAAAGCTTTGATTAAAATTTTATAATAGCTTTCGAATGTTTTTTATTTATTGTTTGTAATTTAGCAACTTTATATCGCTGCCTTCAAATTTAAATAAATGGTTATGTGTAACTAAAATGGGGATGTAATTTTGATCATACCTATAAGATATTTTTTTTTTCAAAATACACATTATGAAAGCTTTAAATATGTTAATTTTGGAATTTTAATTAGCTACTATTTAAATCTCTGAAAAAAATATCGTTCCAATTCGGTTCGTTTCGATTTCGACTCGAATACGGTTTGGCCCGTTCCTGTTCCGGTTCGGTTTCGATTCAGTTCTGATTTGGTTCCGTTTCAACTGATAAGTCAACTTTGAAAAACATTAACGGTTTCACAGCCCAGAAAAAAAGAAGTCATAAAATTTGAAAATTAACAAAAGTACGAGACGAGAAGCGAAAAAGAAAATACAAAAAAATGTGTGGGTTTATCAGTTTAGTCACAATATAATAAATAAGCAAATAGTACAATAGTAAGAAATTGCTTGTAAATATTTTAAATAGAAATTATAAAAGCGCCTATATTATCTAAAGCCCCAGGCTACCATAAAGCGCTAATAATACTCAATAATACAATTTAAATATACACTGTTGCATACCAATAAATAAACCTAACCAACCTAAATAAGGGTAGTTAAACAGATTTTAGGGCAGCGATGTAAACATCAGTTTTATTAAATTAGAAACGGAAATAAAATATTGAGATGTAATGCACTGAACGAATTTTCTCTGTAAAAGTCCACAAAAAAAGTCTGTTATATGGAATTTCTTCCGTTCCTCAAATTCTCTGCAAATTGAAATCAGAGGCGCACGCACATAAGTTGTTTTACACTTTTAATTCGACCAAACAGTGAGTCATTTAAATTTTCGTTAAGCTTTCAATATAGCCAAAGCATTTTGCGTTCCGAATTTGTGAAAACTCGTAACACAAAGTGTAAAGCAACTTACGTGATGGCACCTCAGTGAAGATAAAGATAAACCCAATTACTTTAAAGTATTGTATTTTAAGGCCTTTCGGATCATTTACACAGTAAATTTTTGTTCTACTTACAGGGACTTAATGTAATCTAGTTAGAAATTAATCATAAAAATCAACAATTAAAAAAGTCTGTTATTTAACTCGTATTAAGACTCATTCGAAACGATTCATTCGGTTTGTAATACTTTTAAGAACAACACATTTCACTTTCGTTTACTAAAAGCTTAACAGAAAACAAAACAACAATCATAAAGTATTTGTTTTTAAATAATTATATTTACGAACGTTTTATAGACAGGAAATTTGTTTTGATAAATACTGTTTTGTTTGCATAAAAAAGATAAGAAAATTTATTAGCGTAAAAATTGCGTAAAGAATTTAATAATACAGAAAGCTTTTTTGAGATTTGAAAAATTATTTTATTTTTAAGTATAAAATTATAAACTGAATAAATTATATTATGGAAAGCTTTTCTACTATTATACTTATAATACTATACAACAGAATTTAGATAGTAGATCAGAATTTTCCAAACATTTGTATTCATGAGCAAAGGTGACAAGTACTGAATCAGTGTATGCAAGTTAAGATGCTACTGTTCGGGCCTGACGAAGGACCAAAATGCTGCTTGGACTCGAGCGAAAAACCCTTACGACTATTGTAAACGTCGTGCAGAAGAAGTCCTTGTACCTTGAACGATGACCTGTGGAGAGTAGGGGAAACGGAGCGTACAATATGTGGAGCATGTTTGGAGGAAAATAAGCCAGCAGAACGTTTTCCGAGTAAATGCCCGGTCTTCTCCAAAACGAGATTTGTTCCACTGGGTGCATGCGCTCCACAAAGACTAGGTTATCTAATCTGGACCTATCTACGATCACAGTGTTAAACTTCTGTCTAATGGTGTTAATCGTGGTTTATTGTTTTCTATATAAAATTATACACCGATACAACAATTTACAACGGAAGGAGAATACCCCTAATGAATTTGACTAGGCATTTACATACAGCATATGATAATAAGTATGCTGAAATTTAGGATGGGAAAAATGTTAAATTTCACAAGTACGATAAAGATTGAGTGGGCCTTAATATTAAAATTTGTTGAAAAGTGTTTCAACACTGTCTGACAATGGATCAACATAAAGATATAAATAAATTTTGAGTTTCAAAGAAAAGGGAAAATTTATGGTCTTCTAAATTTAGTAATTTATACGATCGATTGTTTTTCCATAAGGAAAATGAAAAACATTTTATGAAAATAGGTACTAAGAAAATATTGTCATAAACAAAAGAAGTTATTGTAAGTTAAAGGTCAAAGGAACAAAATGTAATAAAATATTTCGGATTATAGTATATGAAATGATGCCACCTTCAAAGGCCGACAAAATTTATCCGCACAATTTTTGTGGAGTCTCTGGAGGATTGTTGACAATCTAAAGGTTAAAAAAAATATTTTTTTATAGATTTTTGAACACATGTACGACGTATGATAAAAAGTTATACAAGTATGTACGTGAAAACTGATATCACATTCAAGATCATTTATTCCATTTTATTAATTTGACTCTTTTTTTTAAAAAATATTAATTTATATTACTCATCAATATAATCAAAATCTAAACCAAATAAGATATAAATTTAATAATTTTTATAATCGATTCTATGCTGTATAAGTTATGTTGAAAATTTTCATTGAAACTAAATACCGCGATCAGTTCATCAAAAAAATAAAATAAAATTAATTAGTTTCAATTAAGATCATGTGTGGTTTACTGTGACTAAAGTCACATGATGATTATATTTTTATTGAAATTCGTCCCCAACTTTAAATTGTATTAAATTAATCGTTGACAAATTGTCGTCTCCGCAGCACGAGCAGCATGGATGCAAAACAGTTAAAGCCATTGAGAAGAATAAACGGTTTGCGTTCAATACAATGGCTGCATTTTGGTAGAACGTCTATTATTTATTGTTATTATGATAATTATTATTATTATTATTATATTTTTTTTCTTTTTGGGTTTGAATTTCCTTTCACAATGTTCGACAGAATCAATTAAAAAGTTCAAAGACAAAAATAGAAAAACACAATTATCTAAAGTCATTGGTTAGGCGCGTGATCTGGAAGGAGAGCATTTAGTTTATTATTTCAGGGTTTAATAAAAAAATCTATTGAAAAATTATAGAGAAATTCATTTTCCATTGTCAAATTTCAAATTGATTTTAAATGAAAGTGAAATTTTAGAAATGATGATCATTAATTGATATAAAAGTCTATGACTACACACACTACAAGTTTGGGGTTTCCAAGCACACCGAAATTGTGTTTAATGAAGTCCATCCCTGTTTTCGATTGGAATCTTTTGCTGAAACAATATTTTGGATATTAAATTAATTTTTCCAGATATTAAAATAAAATTCTTTAAAATATTATTTTAAATAACTGAAATAAATGGAAATTCGCAAATACATTTCATACGGAACAACAAATTTTGGGTATTTTGCGTTTATTATTGATTTTGTTACTTTAAATTTCATTCTTGGACTTGGGAAATCGGAAAAATAAAATTTTCTTTTCGCCGTGATTTGAACTCAAGATTCCTCCATACTAAGCATGATACTCTACCAACGAGCCAATGTGCGTACTCACCTAATATTGCATAATTTACTGAATTGGTAATTTTGAAGATAAGATTCAACTTGTTCCAGAATTAACACCTTAAACAAAAGTTTTAGAGTAGGAGTAAAGTTTTGTTTTTAACTGAAATATTTAAAAAATTTTAAATTAAAAACCCTTATTCGGAGATAAAAACTACGTTATCTAATTTTCATGGTGTTTGGTCACACCAATTAGATTTATTGTGTACAAACAATTAAAGGTTATAATAAAAGTAACAGTTTCAGTGGCTATTAGGCCACTCTTTGGTTCAACTAAAGCATCACATCCTAAATCCGCCTAATTTCTTCCTGTCTGTGATAATTTCTATATATTTTCCATGATTCTCAGAAATTTTCTGAACAAATATTGAAAAATCCAAAAGTATTTTTTTTTTTAAAACAATATTTGTTCTTGAGTATTATTTTTTTTAGGAATTTTCTTTTTTTTAATTGCGTCTATTGTTTTCCATAAATAAAATTCTATAGCATAACAAATTTAAAATTGACAAACTTCATTGATTTCGACTAAAACCGAATTAATTTAAAAAGAGAAAAAAATATTAATATGGAACAATTTTTTCTGATACATATTTGCTTATCATGCGTGCGCGAGCTTTGATAATGGAAGATGACGCAATCCAATAGGTTGTATTTTTTCCACCTCTTTTATTATTATTTTCTGATTATAGTATATTTCCGATAATCATAAAAATAACGAAAGCTATGAATTTTGAATTGTTATTGATAACGTCTTTAAAAGACCTCCAATTTGATTTTAGAGAAAAGGGAGATTAAAATTAAAAAAATAAATATTAAGAATTGTTTATTTTAAAAGATATATAATTGATTAACATTATTAAAAGCAAAAAAAAAATAATTCAATTAGAACTTGGGAAAAAAATATAAATGTATCGTTTTCGAAACGAAGAAGTTTCCAAGCGTTTCTATATTTTACTAATTCGAAATATAAATAATATTTAAAATAAATGTCAATAAAAATAGCAAATATTCGATTGATTTTAATTTGTTTTTTAACATGTGCTAAATTTAAATTAGCACATTAATTAAATGTCTTACGATCTTCCCCAAAATAAATATGAAAAACCTGAAAATAAGAACTTTTAATATTCGTGGCGATAAAAAAAAATGTACTGGACGATTATTTACCGTGCACACACTTAGCTTGTTCAGTTTTATCAAAGAGTGTCCGAATTAGATAAAACCAATACAAATCAGTTCCAACAAAACAATCGAGAGTGATTTATCGAATGTCGTTGCATAGTGATAATGATCGCAATACGATCATTCGGTAATGTCAGATGATATTTAGATTAGAAACAAGCTATAGTGCAAAATCACGAACTGGAACTTCTATAGATATGAATCTAATTATTTTACTGATTTCATCAAAAATGTTGAATAAACTGCTTCGTAAATAATGACGTAATTTTCAATTTTGTGCAAAAATTCCGTACTCACGTTTAGCGAATACCCGAAATACGTATTACATTTATAGATTTCCGTTTTCGGCAAAAAATGGCACGAACCCAAAACCTCTCTATTTAAATTTTTTGTTGAAATCCATAAATTTTATTCGACACCTATCATCTCAAGTTGTTATCGAATTCAACTGGGCATAAGTCGTTCTTTCACTGAAAATATTTTTTATATTAATGGCGATTTTCTTGCCTGAAAATTCTGACTTGAAAAATGGAATATTTTTAGGATTATACTTTTTTTTTAATGAATTCTGACTTTTTTTCAAAGTATATAGAATCGAACGGAAAAATTCACATCCCATTTTTTTTAATCCATGTTTTTAATCCATTGGTTATAAGCTGTTATTGTTTTTACCCAAAATTTAACGTTTAAGTTGTGATTATAAGGTCAGAATTTCTTTCATAGTCGAAAAAAGTTGCAGAAAATTCAATATTCCCGATCAACATTTTCGTGAAGCGAAACGACAAGAGTATGACATTGTATGAGAGGTACATACTTGAAAACGTGTAGATTTATCATGATCTCCGTAGTACAATAGTACTCATATATAAGTTAAAAACCATGCGATCGCGATCGCGATCTTAGGAGTTAAAAGAAACTTGTTATTATTATAAATTCTTTTTTTTCGCTTATATTTTTCTAACATGCTTAATCGATAATTTTAAAAGCTCGTTTGAACACCATACAAAATCAATTCAAGGAGATTGCTTTTTGTATACAATAATTTCTAAATGAAATTTTCACGTGATCTGACTTGTAAGAGTTGTATTTTATTTTGCAACAAACTTATGCCAACTTTTTTTGTTTTTTTACTTTCTATTACGGAACTTGTAAATTTTTGAAGTAGAAATTTAATTTGATAAATAACTTTGACATACATTAAATAAAAATGAAATAAAAAAAATATTAATAAACAATAACGCCTTTTAACATTTTACTTTTCAAGTCACATGTTTTTGAATAATTATTGAAAAAAAAAAATCCAGATTTTTAATTTCCAATAAGTAATAATCATCAAGAAGAGATTTTTTCTTACGTCTGAAGTTTCACCGTAGGCTAGGCTTATCAATATTAATGTTGTGTTATAAATTTTTTGATGACACACTAATAAAAGAATTAATTAAGAATCTTTTAAGTATTTAGTCATCAAAACATACAAAAAAAACGAATTCTGTTTATTATGATGCTATTAAAAATAATCAGACGTCTTAGCACATGATCGTTACGAAATTTATGTTTTCCTGATTTTTTTCACGCTTTCTTTGAGTTTACAAAGAAACATACGAAAACTAAAATCGGTTTATAGTGAAATTTTTAAAACTGTTTTAGAGTTTGCTTTTAACTATATACATTTACTAATCTCCAACCATATCGGTTCCATTCAACGGAACATTAGTTATATTAATTTTGATACTTGTCTATAATTAATTGCTTAAAATTAATGAGTTGAAATGGTTTTTTAAGTAATTCATGATATTCTAACAAGTTGGTCAAATTTGCTAGGTTTCTATGGGCCAATTTATTAGATCAAATCTCACAAGTTGGATGGAAAACGTGATTAACGTGATTTTAAATTTGACACGCTTGTTGGAGTATTGATGACTAACTTTTGATACTTTAGGCAAATGCAGAAAACAAGTACTCGTCTTTAACAGTTTCCTCCATATAGCTTCGGTTTCCTTCAACAGATTTTCCTAGAAAATAAGTTGTACTTAAATAAGTTAAATGAGTTTTCGAGATATCTTACAAAAAACAAAGACGACTATAACATTTTTTCTGTTCTATACGAATATTATAACTTTTCGAATTCTACAACGAATTTTAGTGCAATTCAATACCAAATCGAGGTTCTAAACATCACAAAACTATCCGAATTTTAATTAAATCAGTGCAATAGTATTTTTAATTATTGTATATTCGACAGAAAAACAGTATTTTATGGCATCTGGTAACTGTTACGAAGTTTGCATAAAATGGCCATTAGTATTCTATACCATAGGATATAGAGTATAGCAATTGTTGAGGATCGATCATTCAGGTGAATTTCAAACAAGGAATAGATTGTTGATTGACGACTAGATTTCATAATGATTTAAAAATATGTTTAATGTTATTTCTTTGAATGGAAAATTTGAATTTTTAAATATAATTTTTAGAATAAACAAAAACATTTTTAAATTATAATTTTCTTGAAAATATTTACTTTAAAATGCCGCCAATTAAATGAAAATTAATACAATATTAATGGATTATAAACAGCACAGTGCAATTATTGAATAATTAAAAAAACATTTGTTATTTTTAATACTAATATTTTCGGATCTTATCAAACTAGTTTCATTTTTCAATCAATTCAAAACCTTAATTATTTCGAACGAATTTATTATTTGAATAAAACAAAAATAAAAATTTCAAATGAACTTTGAACATTTATAAAGCTTCAGAGAAAAATATAGAATTTAAATTTTCGGCCCGTACTTAACTGCTATCGAAAGCTTAACATCTCTTTTGCCATAGTGGGTGTTTGTTACTCGTATACTAAAATCAACGGTTTGTTCAGTGTTAGTCATAATTGATGACGATTTTAACTTGGTTGGAAAGTTTTTTTTCTTTCATTTTATTTCCCATAAAAAACACAATCACTTCATTGACATAAAAAATGTATAAAAATCTTCGGTGTTGTTATCACAGTACTACAAAATCCTCTCTTATCATATATATATTGTACAATAAATCCCTCCATATACGATATTTCGGTATACGTTAATTTTGTAATATAAAATTTTTACAGTTTACATATTTTTCACACTTCACAGTAATATGATTCGGTTATAAGGAAATTTTTTATGCGAACCCGTCCGATTCATATATCGAGTGAATACTGTATTAGAATCTTAAGATTTACGACATGTATCCAGGAAAAGAAAAAGAAGATGTATGTATGTAAAACCGAACCAAGCGCAATGCAATTTCTATGCATTTTTTGATGGAAACAACCAGAACAAAGCAAGACTTCAATAAGGAAAAAAAGAGTACATCCTATACTAAGGGGAGATTGTATCGTTGAACATTAACCACAGATATACATAATCAACTTTCTTACAAGAAGATGTAATTGTTGCTTTCTTTGCGAAACAAAAAAACCTGTTGGATAGAAATTTTCTTATAGAGTTGTTTTGTGTATTTGTGCCTTTGTTTTGGATATACCCTGTAGAAAATTGGACAAGCAATTAATTACAAGTTGAACCAACTTTGTGATGCATTAGTATTCTGCATAATGAACTAGATATCTGGTAATGGCGGAAAAATAAAGACACAAAAATAAACATGTTCATATTTTGTCTATAAAAACGAGTTAGTTGTGTTACCACTACAAGGTTGTTATATTTTCGACTATTATATTTTCGAACTATATACATTGCATCTATTTCATGAATTCCAGAACTCATTCTAAGTAATCTGGGAAAGAAGTAATTTCAATGAATTAGTTCTAGAACATTCGATATACCATAGACTCCTCTTTCTATGCCATCGCGTTGAAGACATAAGATTAGGCGGAATCCTAAATGCAATTAGTTGTGTTTACCGAAAATAGTATAAAGATCTAGTTATGGGTGGATCCCATTTCCTACAGGGTATCTACCGTATTACAACTATGTTTGTTATATTATTTATTTTACAGGCATTTTATTTAATTCAATGCCGGTTGACAAAATACTTATCCAAAATCATGCAATTCAAGAAATCAGCTGTTGCGCTTCGGAGCTGCTATTTTAGATAATGGATGAAATCTGGCAAAGTATTTGGCTATATAGTCCATAAACTCACATATTGAATGTTTTTAAAATTGTTGAATATGGATGGACGGATTTTTTTTTTGATACTTTTTCAATACAAATCAGTGAACAATAAAAAAGCGAACTGTTAAAAGCTTCTATAATGCACAAAAAAAAAACCAGTGGTATTCGAGTTGATTGTGAACACACGACATATCGATGATGATGACTGTTATGACGCACGTGAACTACACGAGGAGATATCAGCTAGAAAAAGAAATATATATATATTGAGTAAAAATTTCTGATACTCGATTTTCATTTGGTAGTTTTACTTTGCTGTTCAAGTGAGTTGGGCAAAAGAAATGCTGGTTCGTTCGAATTGATTAGAATCGGTTTAAATATTTTTATTATTATTTTTGTTTTTTTTTTCTTTATATAAATAAAAATCACATTACTTTTGCCGGTTTTGATAAAATATCATACAAATTAGTATAAAAGTGTTAAAAAAGTGTTTTTAAATTTCAAAAATAAAATTAATTTTTTTTTTTTTTTTTGGAAAAACATAAAAATCATAATCACAAAATTTATTGGAAATTTTTATCAAATGATAAAAAAAGTGCAAAAAATTTTTCAACAGTTGATATTAACTTATAGGTGAGACTAGGAATTTCCCACCCAAAAAAATCAAGATAAAGAAAATCTTAATTAATTTTACAAAATAAAAATTTGTCCTAGTCTCATGCTGTGATATTCTCGTGCTATTTTAGAAAGAAAATTAAAAAAAAAATATTTTTTTTTTAATTAATTACAAATTAAAAGTATATAAAAAAAAGAAAGAAAGAAAAGTTAATAAATAATAAATGTTGATTGGATTAAAAAATAATTAACATAAAATTATAGAAAACGGTAGAATGATGAAAACCACTAGAAAAGTTGCCCCAGATGGTGGTTGGGGCTGGGCAGTTACATTCGGTGTTAGTTTAGTCAATGTAAGTAATATTTTAATTAGATATTAAATATGAACTTCATAACTTTGTTTTAATAACTTGTTGCTAAGTAAGAAAGAAACACTACTTTTTTTTTACATATATAAATTCAATCTGTGTTCTGAGATAAGTTTTTTCTTTAGACAAATGTAGGCTGCTACTGCCGCTGCCATAATCAGTTTTTGAATAATATCAAATGTTCTTAAATGAGAATTTTAATTACATGTAAATTAATTATTGAAAAATCATTTGTATTAATTTAACAAATCTGAACACAAAAAAAAAACAATGGACACAAATTAAACAAAGAAAGAATATCTTTTTTTTCCAGAACAAAGAATTTTTTAAGTTTACACAGTTTTGACGGAAAATTTCGTCAGCGGTATTTTTTTATATAAGAAAAAAGAATTGTTTGTACCTATTTATTTATTTTGTTGAATTGATTTTTAAAGAAGAAATCAACACTGATTTCGGTCTACTAAATAAAATATAGGTATACTGAAAACACGTACGACTCGACTCGTACGTGTTATTGAACACGGTAGCTAACAGAAGAAACCAAGAAACTTTAAACCAAAACGATGTTTCATTTGAGATGCTCCTTCCTTTTGATGACGCGAAACAAAAGCGGCATTTACAGTAATTTGATTTTAAAGAATTGAATGAAATGATGTAAGATAGAGAGTGGATTGAAAGTCGCTGAAAAGTTATTTAGCAAATACAGAAAGAAACATAAAGAAACCTAAAATCGGCTTATACCCAAAAGAAAATATAACATACAGTAATGTACCCGATCACCTAATGCTGTTCATAACCATTTCAAACATTGTAAAATCTACAAACTTTGTTTCCTCTTTTCAAAATTTCCTCTAATTTGAATTGAAATTTTATCGGCGTCTTAGTTTTTAAAGTTCATCAAAAAGACTATATGAAGATGGTTATTTTCTCCTAGGAATACTTCTTTCTCCACTATCTTTGGACCGATTTGATTGAAATTTAATATCTATTTGTGTAGTTAACCTATATAATTAATTAAAAAAAATTGATTTACAAATTTTCCAATTAAATCCTAAAAATTTGAAACAAAAAATCGACAAAACATTCTTGTCACCCTGGTTTTTCCTTTATAACTTTGCTCCCCCTGGAACGGTTTTGCAAGTTAAGGAATAAGCAACTCACATTGTAAATTTCATCAAAATCGGATAATGCATTTTTTAGTTATCTTGTATACGGACGGACGGACGGACATGCATAAATCGATATAGATTTGACTGCCGACACAACCAACCATTAAAACCTTTCTACGACGATTATTTCGATGTGTTACAAATGGCAAAACTAATATACCCTCTGGCAGTACCTACTATAATATTATATAGAAATGTAAAATACGAAACTGTTTTTTCTGTTTTTGGTATGGTTCGATTTTGGTTCAAGGTTTCCTTGAATTTTTAGTGTTCGTTTGATTTTAGTTTTTGAAACCTTAAATATTGTATTTTATTGTTACCCAATCAAACCAAAACCATATGTTTGGTTAGTTTGGTTTTGGTTCGGTTTAAATAAATAATTTCAAATCTGGTTCAGTTTGGTTTTGGTTCACAAACACTTGGTTCGGTTCGATAGTTTTCCGATTTCCATCTCTGATAATTATGGTACCAACATAACTTTACTTGCTTGCTAGTGGAGTGTGTGTTTCAAAATTGCACAGAAGATTTTAATTATTTGTAACAAATACTATAGGCCGCAGGTACTAATTATTATTGAATATAATGTTTAAACTATATCAGTTTGTGCTCCGACGAGCAGTTTTCGAAATCACAAGCATAAAGTTAAGGATTACATAACAAAATGACTTGATTTAACTAGACTGCGTGGGCCCACCTTACTTAGAAGACTACGTTATTTTGAAATATGTATACATTTCCTTGTACATTAACAGGAAGTTGTAGTTACGACTTTAACAAATTAATCAACGATTTTAACTAAAGTTCTTTGATTTTTACTTTCTTATACTTTAGGTAAATATGAAGTCAGAGAATTTGATTTAAAATTTTTATACAATCTTCAAATAAATTTAGTACTATGATTTATATTTATAAAGTACTAATAATTTATTTAACAGTCATAGCTTAAGCTTAAATTAGAAATTGTCAGCTTAAGCTGTATCAATAAGCATATATACATGTACATATATTATGGCTGTGAAAATGGCTCTGTGTCGTATGCACTAAGTTACAACAAATTTTAAGTCTTGATATGAGAATGTTCTTTTTAGAACTCCAATTTCTAATTGTTTAGCATATTGTTCCAAAAGCAACAAATTAGTTAACTTTCTTTGAGTGTAATTATGTCTGTACGTAACTAACTTAACTAATCCTGATACAATTTGGTAAAATTGAAGAATGATTTGTGCTGAACAAGAAATAAGCTAAAATTTAGTGAATTTATAGATTTCAATCGTTTACCAATTTTGATAGTTTAGAATTTGAATTGAACTTTTTAAATAACATAGTGAATAAAAAAGTTCTGTGATTTGCAATACCAAAATTTTTATATGTTATTTGAGGCGTATTTTTCAGTCATTTTTGAAACGCTAATTTATCAAATTCCAAAAGAAAATTTTTCGAATTCAATTTTATTCCTATACTAAAAATTGTTGTTCATAAACGAGAATATTCTAAAAATAATATTTATAAGAAAATTTTCATAAAAAAAAAAACGTGCCAAATAAGTTATTATAGAAGTGCTAACTTTCTCGATATTACGAGTACAAAGTTTTACGTAAATATTAATTTTTATTAAGAATTTACTTAAAAATTTAGAATAGTTTTGTTTTTTTATTTCTATTTACATTTTTAATATTTTCAATAATCAGTCAAGCCGTGCTGGGAAATAGATGACCGCGTTCTAGATTTCTCTAAGTAGGTACTTTTCTTTTCAAAATCTTATCATAATGGCCTTTTTTTTTAAAAAAATAAGTTTGTTCAATTGTTGAAAATTAAATATTAAATGATTTTTATTCATTTTGAAACTGCGTAAATAAAATATTGGAAAAAGTTTGATAAATGTTTTTTTTTGGCTGTTTATTATCACATTTGAATTTTATTGATTAAATTAAAATTTATTATGTAAAATATTTTATAAAGATAAAAAATATCAAGCAATAAAAAAACACCAAAAAAATTTTCTCAAGTTCTATAAGAATATATTTTCTTTTATCTTTAAGTAAATTTTCACCTCATAAATTTTGTAATTGAATTATCTAATCCGACTTTGGTTGTTATTTGTTTTTTTATGAGTACATTGTATTATTGGAGAATATGAGAGCTCCACGACACTTTAAAATCCTGATATGACCTAGGGTGGGTAGCACAGAGAATGTGAACAAAGTTCTCAACTAGGATTCTGTTTTGCCACAGATTTTCGATCCGTACACAATTTAACTCGCTATGAGTTTTTTAAAGAAGACGTGGTGTGATATGTGATATCACATATTCAAAGTCAGGGTCACACTAGACAGAATTCTTAATGTTTGGTCACAGAATAAGTACTTTATCAAAATTATTTCAAGTTGACTCCTTTAGTATATTGTATGCTTCTTAGTGCAAGTTTGCACTTGTCCCTGTATGGAGCAAAGTTGCGAAGGAAATTGTTGAAGCGATATATGGATTTGTTTGTCGGAGCACAGAGGAAATATTCTATACTTTTTGGTCAGAGTCGAAACATTCTCGGCTGTAGGATCGTAGGTGTAACCAGAAAAACAATGTAAATTTTTACGATTTGTACGCAGTCTTCCCTGAAATTATCCTTCATTATTGTTTCCTTAAAACGATCGGCTAAAATTTATAGGTTCACATAAAAAAAAAGTCATTCGATGTTTTGTTTATTTGAAGTGCTATGAATAATATTTGAATTCGTTTTTGTTTCCATTTTCAATCATATAATTAATTCCAACCTTCAATCTGTTGAGAATATCCAATGTTACAAATATTGTTATTTTAAAAATTTTCCATAACAATATATAAAATACTTTTATTCATATCCTTAAATGTTAGGATATTCGTAAGTGTATGTATGCTGCTATTTTTTGCTTATCCAAAATCTCTTATAAGTTGTTAAACTGGTCCAACATGTTAGCTACTAAAACCCTTCACAATCAAACCATTCTAAAAAAACAACGACAAATGCAAACATCTTTTCTTCAACCTTTGCGTGT
Organism: Xylophagus ater; assembly: GCA_963422695.1. Taxonomy (NCBI): domain Eukaryota; kingdom Metazoa; phylum Arthropoda; class Insecta; order Diptera; family Xylophagidae; genus Xylophagus; species Xylophagus ater. Next base: position 11,439,318 of record OY730478.1, read on the forward strand.
ACCTGATATTCGTTCTTGCTCATCTTATACCAATTTTTTCTACCTTTTGAGGCAAAAATAAAAGAATAACATCACCTTGAAATATTTCGAAATCATATTTTTGGAGCATATTTTATACACTTTGTGCATTTTTAATGTTTTTAAAAGCTCACTTTGTGCTTTTCGGCAGAATCGATAAAAAGAATTTTAAAATAGATTTGGATAAAATCAATTATGTAAGTGGAAATATAAAAAAAAGGTTTTTCTAAAGTTGTCCTTTTACAAAATCCCTTTAGATACACTCAAATCTGTTCGGGAATAGTGAACAGATTTTATATTTGACATGAGATGCCTACTATAACTTTTATTTATCATTTTTCCTTTACCAATGTCAAGATTAATATTAAATTTTTTAGCTTTAATTTCTTGGAAAACCGTATTTAGTATGGCATTTTTTATCTCTTAAGTATTATTTTTTGAAAAGTGAATGAAAAACTATTTCTGATTTGGATTAAAAATGAGTTTAATCCGAATTATAATATGTACATTACGAATTATTAATATTTCTGAAAAATGTCAAGGATAGATCAAAGTTTAAGATAAAATTCTTAAAATTTCGCAATGCAAAATTACATATTTCTATGTAAAAAATAAATGATTCACGTAATTACCTACACAAGATTTGAAATTCAGTGTTTATCTGGATTGTAAACGGGAAAAACTTAAAGAACATTGTGCAAGTACAATAGGAGTAGTAACCACAAATACAGCTTATTTTGTTGTAGTGATGTAACATTGGAAAGGATCCCTCTTAAACGTGATAAAATGTGTACTATATAAAATAGGAAAAATAGCCATTATACTAAGAAACTGCAACTATGTTTACAAAGGTTATTTTGCGGAGATTTGGTATCATTTTATATGATCCAGGAATGATTCTATGTAAAATGACGGGAATTTATTAGGAAAATTACGTAAATATTTATTTTCATACTTACCATCTTGAAATCAAGGAAGATTAGGCATTGAATTCAGGTTTGTTTCATATAATTCAGTTGAAGTATCATTATCTAAACTAAAAACAAAAATAATATGTTCCACCCTGTGTTTAATTGTTATTTGGGTTTATTGTTCAAAATATATAAATCCTTACGTAAAAGAGAAGAATCTCTTCTTCAATAACGAGCGGATTCTGTATAAATAGAAAATGTAATTTATATAAAGAAAAAAGTATCGATTTTATGTTATCTCAAGCTATGATATAAAAGTTATACACACATAAACTCTCATTGCCACATGTGAAGATAAAAAAGAAAAACATAAATAAGAAAACTAACAAACTGAAAAGAAAAAGAAAAGTTTAAATTACTTGGACAACTTTAGACGACGACATCAGAATCAATTTTCGAAATTTATCATAACATTAAATGAATGGAGATTGAAATGAAATTATATAAGAAAAGTAGTTATCCAATGAGCACAAGACTAGACGATCACCGGATATAGTCTAAGTCGGATGGATGCCTAGAACTTTCTTTAAACAAAGCATGAAAACGAGTCTTCTAATGATGAAGAAACTGTGCTGATTCGAGTTTATATAATATATCCAATAAATAGGGCTGATGTTTACTGCAAAGTTGAAGTTCATTACTCCCAATTAAATGGCATGGCTCTAAGAGTGTTCTTGTTATAAATATATTTTGGATTTTAGAACGCGTAAACAATATTATTTATGAAAATTTAATATGTGTTTTATTTTTATATCCTATGGTGAAATGGAAAAATTTAATTAGATATGTTTCAAGATTTCAGTTTTGTATATCGAGTGTAGTGGTGTCTATTAATTTTCTTTTAAAATTATTTAATTAATCTTTCTCCAATTACACTAAAGACACATTAGCAGCAATAATCTACATCATCTCACGACTCTCGATTAAAAGGCGAGATAAGAAGATAAGAAATATCAAATTTATACTTTTATAATTAATTTATTATTAACTTAGAATGGCATAGAAAAAGTTTTAAAAGTCTACGGAAAAAATTCCGTTAAATTTTTAAACGTTTTTTATTTTTCAAAAAAGTTGTGTGTTGTAAGAGGAACCCTCAGCGCACAGAAATATTAAAGTGTGTGTAAGAGGAACCCTCAGCGCACAGAAATATTAAAGTGTGTGTAAGAGGAACCCTCAGCGCACAGAATTTTAATTGAAAATCGTGAGGTAATGTACATTATTGCTACTAATGTGTCTTGAAAGTTCGTCATTTACATTTATCTGAAATTTAACAAAAAAAAATTTCCTACATTACCACACGACTCCATTGGACTTATTTCAAGACATATTTTCACTCGGACTGGAAAAAAGTCTAATGGAGACTCTAAAATTTGGACTTTTTTGTCAGTCCGACTGAAAATATGTCTTGAAATAAGGCCAATGGAGTCGTAGGGTTAAATAACATAATTTCTTTCGCCTTAACGTCTGCTTCATTTTCATACGTGCCTAAAAACTGGTAATTTATAATTTCTTGATGAAAATTTATATATTACTCAAATTCTTTTGTCTGAATAATGAGAGCAAGTCTAAGCCTCAATCAACTTACTTTTTATTCTATTTTCCTCCGTCATTATTGACAGCGTTTTCACTTTGTTTGATTGAAAAGTTTAACAGTCTGTGAAAAATCTTGAAATTAGTTATTTTGGTTTCTGCGAGTCGAGAATGCATTGGCTTTTACCCAATTTTAGTTATTTTAATGATATCTCAAATTTTGCATATCTTTGTAAGATTCTTTATAATCAAATTTACCTTTTCCTTGTTACTTGTTGCACTAATATTTTATGCATCAGGTTGTGATGACACTATTCGACCCTATTCTGTTCCGAAAATAACCAAAATATTTGTACCATGATCCGATAACTTTAACCTATTTAATTGAAGCTCGAAAATATTTACAAATACCAAAGACAAGTTTGTTATCAAATAGAATCTTATTGTTATCAGTTTACAACATTCTATCTAAAACGTTTTCATCATATTAAAACTAAACTATTTATAGTCCATTATGGCTCCTTTTTGATGATCGGATCTATAAAAAATAAAACGTAAAAGGTATTAGAATATATTGTTGCGTGAATTTTATTTTGCTAAAACAATGTTTATTATGATATAATTGAATTGAATGTTTTTAATTAATATTTTATATAGTAAAGAATTTATTTAATAAATTTATTTAACCTAAATAAATTTTATCAATGAGATAAATTTAATTTCTTTGATAAAAATTGTCAATACTTATTAATTCAAAACAATTAATTGCCCCCAAAAAAATCATAAAAATCCAATTTTGATAAGACACTTTTATTGAACTTTAATCAAGTATTGATGAATAAATTTACTATAAAATTTAATTTAATAAATTTTTATGATGTGTGATATATATCATGAGGTCAGGTATGGAGTGTGGGAATTATAGACAAAATCGATACGTTTTCATTTTGTTGGAAAAAAACCACTGACACGCAAAACTTATACGAAATTCATGGGAAATATTTTTATGTATATCCTTCTATGTTCCTTTTTAGGGTATTTTAAGGACTAATAATATTAAAACAAGTTTGACCCAATTCTAAAATTTCTATTTTGAAAGATGATTGAGTGGGTGTTGGTTAGTATATTATAGAATTTCATTTTCAAAACCATTAATCGGTTTCTATATATTTCTATATTGGTTTTATATATTATTTATGATAAAATATTGTGTATTAATGTTGACATTGATATTTTTAGGTTATAGACATGTTTAGTATATTTGTAATTAAAGGCGTTTTAAGAAATAGATATACGATTATGAATCCCAAAAGAGACCTAGAACGTTTTCATTTTAGATGATTATAAATATTATTTTGTATTTGTGTAAAGAAATATTGATCCTTGAAAATTATATTTAACTAAGTTTTTAATCAAATGAATAAATATTTGATATTCGATTAATTGTTTCGGCAATAATCAATTGTAATTAGTCTGAAGTTGGAGTCGTAATTATTTATTTTATCGAAAATATAATTTGTTTTGTTGGTCCCCATTGTTTATATCTAAAAATATACAAAAGTAAAAAGAGTAAAATGGTATTTTCGATAAAAAAATAACTGAAATTTGACACTGCGTCCCAACAAAATTATTGTACGTAAGCAGACAATTTTTAAAATATTATTTTTAGCGATGGTCAAATATGGTCTCAGCAATAATTTGAACGTATTTAAAAGAAAAAAGCAAACTTCTCAAAAATATCATTAACGATAAAGTATAGGAAAAACTAAAAACTAAAATCAGACTTTAGTGAATTTTGTAAATCCTAATAGTCGCAATGATCATGTTCTTGTAAAATGGTCATTACGATAATTGTTTGTTTGTATTACCAAAAAGCATAAAATAATGAGAGTTTCCAACTTGTTTTCGAATTTTGGCACATCTGCACACGTAATCTTATTAATAGTATTTCTAAAAATGATTCTGTATAATATAAAAATGCATGTATTTATAAATGCTATTAAAAAGAAACCGCGTTTTGCAGCACTGCAATCGTCCAAAAAATTTATAAACAAAAATGACATATGGTATTACACTAACTGGTTGTCATAATTTGTTCGTCCAAAATCGGGGATAACAGTACTTAAGCCGTTTCACAATTTGTCTTTCGATCATGTTAAAAACAAAAGTTGAAATGGTTTAGGTGAAGCATCAATGTAAAACAACTTAGTACTGACATACCTGTACTATATTTTTTACAAATGGTGTTTTTATTTCTTTAATTTCATTTTGAACCCTCATACTAAACACACGTTTTCAAAACCCTGATATTTCTTATAATGCGTTACAAACATCGTATTAGACCTATTTGGTAGTCTCTACCATAGTATGTACACATATGATATAAATGTGACTTTTGAAAATTCACGTACATATACTGCAGAAAGATCTTAAGACGTGTAGAGAAAGTTATTTCGATTCCTACATGTTCGTCTATCCGTCATCTTATACTTAACCAATGTGTTGTCAACATATGTTCTCTAACTCAATTTAAGTATAGTATGCTCTTGGTATGCACGAGCGAAACCAAATTACGCATAATAATATTCTTTTGGAATTTTATACTAATACAGAATACTATAGAAATACAATGCCCGCAATATCTAAAAGAGGCATTTTATAAAAAAAATATAAATTAGAGGAAATAATATTTGCCTGTAGCTGAACTTGGTCCCAAAATTATTTTCCAGTCAACTATCCTAACTAATGGAGTTCAGTGTGTCAGTTAATCCTTTAGATTCGGTTGGATATAAGCCGATTTTAATTTTGTATATGTTTTTTATAATATATTTCTTTGCACTGCGAGAGAAATTAAAAAAAAAACTTTTTCTGGGTGTTAGACTACTGTAAAATTAATCAGAAATGTCATAGTAATTAATTTGACTTGGATGTCTAAAAATACAATATATGTGACCGCAACAAAGCTTAAATTGTTCAATAATTCAAATTTTTAATATAATATTGATTTCAACAGAAAATTATTATTTGCAACGAATTCCATATATTTTTGTTTATGTTTTATTATAAACATTTTTGATTGCATTCCATATTCAGAACATATTTCATTTCATTGATTTTTTTTATTCACTTTGATAACGATAACAAAAATTTCATAATGAAAATAGCGGAGGTAACCGCATGTCGTCGTTTATATAAAAAATTAGGTCTTCTTTAGGAAATTAATAAATAAATATTGGGTAGTCCAAAAAGTGTTTTCTGTTTTAAAACGGTAAAAGAGCTGCAGGACCACATATAGAAATGTGATGATGCTCCAAGAGAACGGACATGTCAGAAATAAATGATTTGGAAAATTTCATATAGGAAAATGTTCATAATGTACCGCGTTTTTGTAGGCCAACTAAGTTTTCAAAGAGTTAAATTCATCCAAAACAACTCTGGATGATCGATTTGGGAAGGCTTGAGTATGTAAAAAACTTGGATGTTTGGATTCCGTCTTTACATTCGACGACAATGTGAATACCTATCTGGGAGAGTTTTTTGCTGAAAAAGACCATAAGTTTTATGAAACGGGCATCACGAAATTACCTGAAAGATGATAATGTATGGTCAAGCGAAATGGCTAAAATATAATCGAGATCAAAATTCTTTCTTTGTATCATAGTAAATAACTGAAAAGACTTTCCGAACTACCCAATACATAAATAATGTCAATCAATGAACCTAATATAATAAGATTATTTTTGTTTCGAAGAAATCTTATGTTCTCTATGTTGTCGAGATAATTGAGAATACCTGTCATGATTACAATCCAACAAGAAAGAAAGAACTTTGAAATAACAAGAAAATTCATTAAAATGATATCTGAAAGTGAACTTTTAAAGATGTTCGTTTATTGCATGCTAAATACAATTTGTAGAACTTATGACTATACAAAAATGAAGTCATAGTTTTTCATAATTTTTTAAATCCATTAAATTATATAAAAATACATAATTCAAATAAAAAATAACAAAATTATAGGTGTTTGTTTGGGAAATAAATTCAATCATGTTTAATGCTAATTATGGGCATGAACTTTTCCACTTGTTGAACATTTCCAATTGCCTTTATAATAAATCAATTCAAATTGATTTGTGTTTATAAAAAAATATTACATAATATTCAGTAAACATATTTTTGATCTCAATAAATTTTTATTATACAAATATTACAAAATCTCTCCCAAAACTGATTGAACAATATTGCACGTCATTTCACTGATAAAGGGAAGGTTATATCAATCGGGTCAAGAATCTTGATGAACTTTTCAGAATGAAAATAAAAGTATGGGAATTTTTAGAAAATCTTGGTGTCATCTTAAATCGTACAGTACTTAGTAACAATTCTTAATCGTATAGGGTCGATTTTAAGTTTCTATATGTTTTTAATGCGCAAAGAACTCAAACAGCTTAATTTAAAAATTAGTGAGATTCTTTCGTGTGAAGTAAATTGGTTTATATAAATTCGTTTAAAGAAAATTAAAGTTAGAGCATTTTTAAATTTTTTCCTATTCTATGATAATCGAACTAAATTCGAGTTCATAATTACCAAACGACACTTACCCGCCGCACACTTAAGGTAAGCGAGCTAAACTACGTAAGCTAAGTTTCTCGCTGAAAGTAAAAAATTCAGCATTTGCATTGGTCGCCGCACACTTCAGCGAAGCTTTGAAACTACGTCGCTTGGTCATGAGCGACACGAACTAAGCTCTTTCACGTAGTTCAGACCTCGACTACGCTGGCATCGCTGACACTATACGTACTTTCGGCATTATACAGTGTAGAGTCGATGTTTGCAAAAATGTAGTATGTCTTATTTATTTTGTGGTAGTATCTTGTCGGCATAAATGTGTAAGTGACAGCTGGAAAAAGGTCTAGCAATACATCCATACTGTACTCGCACTTTAAATCTCTCTGACGGCTCAAATAGGACAGATGAAATGAATTTATCTCAAAAATATCGACGCGTTCAAGTGTGCAACGGGGTTAGCGAGATCAGCTAAGCAATGCAACTATAGCGAGGCTCGCCCGCATAGCTTAGCTCAAGTGTACGGCGGGCCTAATATAACATATATGTGTAATCAATTATTTAACACATTCCGGTTAAATTTGAGACTATTCTAAATATTTCCAGAATTCGTAAAAACTGTTTGTCTCTACGCAACTATTTTCTAAGTACCTTTATTTAATATTAATTCTATATATATACCTAGTTCAAATACCTTGTCAATCTACAGGACTATTTGTAGTTACTTGAATTTGGTTACAGAAATAGAAATTTCTATTTAAAAAACTTTCGTTTTGTTCAAATGTGTAATCAAATTTGTTTTGTTCACATAACTTCCAATTCAAAACATTTATTAATTAAAATTTAGTGCTTTCTCAATAATATTTATTATTATTTTAGAAAAAATAAAACGATTTTATTCAAATTATAGTATGTGAGAAAATGCACATTTTTCTGGTACTTAAATTTAACTGAGTTTTAAGAAAAGCAGATTAATTTTTAATATTACATTTTTATGATAAAAAACGAGAAAAAAACTAACAAATCAAAAAGTCATAATTCTATAATTGGATGAACTGTGAAAAACAGTTTATTATTGTTTCTTAACAAATTAATTATAAAATCAGTGGCGGAATTAAATGAAGGGTGTAATCTGAAAAGTAACAATATCCAAAAACCAACAATTTTGGTTTAATGATTCTATTTGGTTGCCCTGGCTGAGATCTTCAACTTTCAGAGATGAAACTAATCTAATTATGCTATATAGTACATTCATCATAACAGTTTCAATTTTAAGTTAGTTTTAAATATCGCCTTCATGCAACAAACGCCTACAAATTTTCATAGATTGGAAATCATGGAGCATTTGAATGCAGTCTTGTGAAAATTCAGATATAGAAGAGATTTGGGCATGAAAATGGAATGAGAATCGATTGCTAGCAATCATAATTTTTGTTTTGCTGAACCAGTGATTTCGTAATTCGAAAAAGTAGTGCCTTTTTACTAGGCTATCAACGTATTCCTTGAAGTTTTAAGTTTTAACAAATGATAATTACATTAGGTTTATTTAAAAATCAGTTTTTCAGTGTTTTTTTTCTATTAGTTATGGTTTTTCAAATTATCAAAAAAGCAACAGGAACTATATTTTAATTTCAATCTAAATAAAGTCCAATTTAGAGATTAATTGTATTTCATTTATTATTTATTATTTCAGCTGGCCACAAGATCAATAGAACCTTCATTTGGTTTATTATTTGGTGATTTATTAAAAGAATTAGATGTCGGAACAACAGGAGCGGCTATCATCATAAGTGCCTTGGATGTTACAATGAATTTTTCTGGACTATTTGTTGGACCATTATTAAAAGAATTCTCATATAGAAAAGTTGCCATTGCTGGATCACTTTTATGCGGATTAGGATTAGCATTAACAGCGCCAGCAACGAGTATGCCACATATTTTAACAACGTATAGTGTTGTTAATGGTAAGAAGAAAAGATTTTGCAAAATTTTAAAAGATATTAATAATAATTTTAATTTTAGGTATGGGTGTCGGTTTATCAACGTCTGCAGCTTTCGTTGCTTTAAATCATTATTTTAAGCATAAACGTGGACAAGCAGTAGGACTTTCTATGGCCGGCACAGCAATGGGAATGTTAATAATGCCACAACTTGTTCGAATCCTATTAGAAGCATATGGTTTTGTTGGTGCAGTTCTAGTTTTATCTGGTGTTGCATTACATTCTGTAGTCGGAGCCGTGCTCTTACAACCTGCTAAATGGTATTTAATAGATGAAGAAATTGACGTTGAATTAATGCCAGTAGCTGAAATGAACACGATCAAAGAGGATGATGAAGATGGATTACCTGAAATGAATACGTTATTGTTTAATAAGAATAATAATATGAGAAAAAATTTTTCGGAAGTTGCAATGAGTAATATTGGTTCTAAAAATGGTTTACCAAAACGTCCCACATTTCCACGAGTAATGTCGAATAATGGATTTCCAACAAATACTGATTCTTTATCGAATTCAGATATATCAGCATCTATAAGACGTCGAAAATTATCTGTGATGTCGAATTTATCAAATTTAGATTTTACTGGAAGCACATTCCATGTCCATATGAATATCGGTGATGAAGAATTAGAAAAACACGATCAAGAATTACGTAGAGTTAATACACATGCGGAAATGACAAGTTTACGTAGAGATTCGTTTATTAAGATGAAACCGGATGCTGGTCAAGATCTGAAAACGGAAGAAGAGCCAGTAAAGAAACCAAATTTCTGGAGACGTTTCGCTGATCTTATGGATGTTGATTTACTTAAAGATCCATTATTTTTAAATCTCTTATTCGGTTTATCGATATTTTATGTGGCGGAAATGAATTTTAAGATGATAACACCATTTTTCTTTGCCGCTTTGGGACATGGTAAAGCAAAAGTTGCATTTTGTTTGTCCATAACAGCCATCACTGATATTGCAGCTCGTGTTGTTCTTCCACCAATATTTGATCGTTTAAAAATTAAAAAACGATTAATATTTTTAGTTTCAATTATATTCGTGGCAATAACACGATCAAGTAAGATATTCGAATATTTGGAAGTATTTATTAAATTTAATTGATTTTGTTTTTTCAGTAATGGCCGAACAAACTGAATGGAATCAATTAATGCTTTGGTTATCAATATGTGGTTTCTTTAGAGGAGCTGCTTTAAGTAATTTTACTTTAACTGTTTCGGAATATTGTTCTTTAGAGAAATTGCCGTCTGCTTTTGGATGGCATTTAGTTGGCAAAGCACTTTTCGTCATCGCATTCGGGCCTTTAATTGGTAAGTAAAATAGCCAAAAAAAGATTCCTTGTATTTCGCCATTTTTTGGAATTTGTATTAAATCAAGTTCGTAAATTAAATTCGTTCACCTTGGATTTTCCAAATTTTCTTTTGATAACAATTTTCTATTTAAAACACAAACTTTTATTTTATTTAAATGAAAAAGTTGAATTTCAAAAAAACCGCTAAGTACCATTTTTATTGCTTCGAACCAAAAGACATTCAAGTTTTTGAAGGAAACGGTAATTTCAGTGAAGGCGCGAACCAAATTTTTGATTTTTGTGTACAAGATGGGTTCATGGCAATGATGTGCGGTTTGGTTTTTTAGAACATATTTTTCAGAATTAGTAAAATGGTTTTTATATAGACTTTTTAAATATTTGAAAATTACAATCTAATCTGTAAATAACAGAAACCAATATTTGAAATTTTCATTTAACAAAAATGACTAGTGATTAACGAAAACTTTTGATTGGTAATTATTAATCTAATTTTTATTATTTTCAGGATATATTCGAGATTCTACACAAAGTTATCCAATATGTATTCATGCACAAAGTGTTTGTATATTTCTTTGTTGCATCTCGTGGTCTATCGAATACTTGGTGCTTTATTTACGAGGTAAAAAAGAAAACCCTACAACAGATGCTGCAATTACTACTTAATAACGCCTTCTTACTTAACAATTAATATTAGGTTTTTTGTGATAAGTAAAATTTAAGTAAACAAACAAGAAAAATAAGAAAAAAGAAACTACTAATTATATTAATATTAAAGAAACAAAAGTAATACTTAATGACTGTAACGAATTTCCAAATGAAATTTGTTTTTAAGAAAAACAAAATCTTACAAAAAAAGGCTAATTTTTAAAGCCAAAAAAATAAATTTTTATTTTGTACTTAGAAGTTTTTAAATATGAAAATACAAAATTAAAATTAGTAAATTTTCAATAATAAACAAACGAAAAAACAAGTAACAATGAAAAGTATTTTGTATAAATAATAAAATTAACAAAATTCCTGTTTTAGTTTTATTTAGATATTTTTTTTTTTTTAGTATGTAATTTCATTTAATTTTAAAATTAACATTAATAATTAGTTCCTTTTAATTGAATTTTAAATTTGAGAGTATTCATTTGTAACTAGTGTTTGATTTTCTAACAAGAAAACACTTTTAGAAAAAACAAAAAACAAAATGTAAAATTAAAAATAACGAATATTTTTATATTTTATAACATTGTGGGAGAAACAATACATAAAACGAAAAACAGAGTAAAAAAAAGTATTATTTTCAAAACTTTGTTTCATTTTTAAATAGTTTTCCCTAAATTTTCTTCAATCGTGTAACTTGATTTCGATCAAATCGTATCGAAAAAGCGTAGGAATTGCAATGTATTTTCGTTACGATTTACTATCAATCGAATTACACGATCCCACTCCAGAAGAGGCTGTGTTGAAAGTTCTAATATCCTAATTTAAACTTTTTTTTAGATTTGTAGTTAAAAGATATGAATATGTGATATATAAATTGATTTCCATTCGAACATTAGTAAAAAAATAAAATTTTTGGAATATAAACATGAGTATGCCATCTTTTTTGGCTTGAGATAGTTAGCTGATTCAACCCAATTCCAGGCACATAGTAGAAAAAGATTGATATCAATCAAATATATCTCCAAAAGGGGATACATTTAAATGAATTTCCATTAGTTTTTTCCGCTTTAATGTAGAACATCTTTATTGTAAACAACTTGTCATGAAAAGTAATAAAAATGCCAGAAGATAACAATTACGTTAAAAAGATAAACTGATAAAAATGATCAACTATTATTCAAGAAAGATTTTTCTCAGCAATTTTTAGTCATCTAAGTGAATCGTATTTGTTATTTTCATAACGTGCAAAAATTATAATTTTCTTTTCATTTATTATAATCGAAAAATGAAGACCAACCATGTGAAAAAGCAAATTTACCAAACAGCACCACCAGAAGGTGGATGGGGTATATTAGTTTGTATTGGAATGGCACTTCCTTTTGTAAGGATTTAAAATTATGTAATTAAGTATTTTTTCTTTTAATCGCGTCGATTTTTCTCATTCTAGATAAGTGCACTTGGTTCGATGCCAACTTTTGGATTATTATATTTTGATTTTCTTAAGGATTTAGGAGAAGGAACCAGTGCTATTGCGGTTATTACTAGTGCATTTTTTAGTGCAATGAGTTTTGCTGGTTTAAATTATTCTTTTATTTTAATATTTATAAATGCTAAACTTTTTTTCTTCTAAATTGTAGGGCTTTTTACAAATAGTTTATTCAAAAGGTATTCGATACGAACAGTTGCATTAACTGGTGGAATTTTATATTTTATGGGTGCATTTTTACAAATTTTTGTTCAATCAACTTTTCAACTTTTGATCGCATTTAGTATAATGCAAGGTGAATAAAAATTCTTGAGTTTTTAATAAAATTTCATATATTTTTTTTATATTTTAAAGGTGCTGCTTTTGGATTAATAGTGCCATCATCATATACAACATTTAATAATTATTTTATTAATAAACGTGTGATGATGATGAGTTTTGCACAAACATTAATTGGATTGGGAACAATGTTTTATCCGATAATTGTTCGAAAACTTCTAGAAATATATGGTTTTCGTGGTTGTTTAGCAGTTTTGGCTGGTATTAATGCTCATGCAATTTTTGGTATGCTTATTATGCATCCAGTTGAATGGCATATGAGACGTATACCAATTGTTGAACATGAAATGAAAGAATTCTCATCAGTTGAAAATGTAATGAATTTGAAAAGTAAACATAACAGTCAACATTTGGAACCGCTTATGTCGAAACCAACAAGTTTAAGATCGTTAGATTCGAAACCAAATAGTTTACGATCGTTACATTGCAGTCGACATGATATACAACGAAATTCTTTAGGACGAATTAGAGTTTTGAGAGATAATAACTTATCTAGACGAGCATCGAGTATTGCTAGTTTAGGAAATTGGACTGGAGCTGTAGTTGTTAGTGATGCATCTGAAATGGTATCAAAACCATGTAAAAATTGGTTTGTTTTAATTAATTATAAAAAAGGAAATAATGAAGTTAATAAATATTGTGTATTTCTAGGAGAGATAGTGCTAAACAAGCTTTTGTTGATTTTTTGGATTTAACTCTTCTAAAGCAACCTATTTATGTAAATATTGTTCTCGGAATATCATTCGCTCTTTATTCAGATGTGGCATTTTTCACCCTTCAACCAATGTATCTTTTTGAATTGGGCTACACTATAGTAACAGTATTCAATGATATATCTAAATATATAATAAAAACTTTTACTACTTTCTAGTCCGACACTGCTACTGTAATTGCTATTGGTGCAGCCGCTGATTTAGGTTCACGAGTTTTTCTAGCCTTAACTAGTGCTTTTGTAACTGTTCCCTCACGATATGTTTATTTAGCGGGGGCTTTATTTACAGTGGTTGCACGTTTCGGTATGTATCATAATTTCTTAAAATATATGAACACAATTTACAGTAGTCTTTCTTCTAATTATAATGTTATTAATATTAATACCGTACTAGCAATGTAAATATACGTTATCAGGAAATAAGCATCTCATATTTGCTTAGATATTTTAATAAGATTGCGTTGTCTTATTGCATGACTTTTATTATTAACAATTTCGTATTTTATTTTAACTAAATTAGAAGAATGTACACTCAAAGAAAAACTTGGAAATCAGTTAAAATTAGGAACTAGAAACCTTTAATAAATTTTGGATGCCAGATATAATCCTACTTGAAATAAATGATTAAAAATATTCGGGATTAAATAAACAAGTGAAGCATTATGTCTAGTTGCTTATTGGATACAACTTTCGATACAAATTTCAATAAATTGAGGTGGCCCCAATTCAATTACCGAGTATTGTACATATAGTACACTTAATAGCCAAAATTATGAGACTTGTTATCTTGATCTAAAGCTTGATGACATTTATGAACTTAGTTTTCTAAAAATTAGTATCAAATCACAAAGTTTCCTTTGAGTGTACGTTAGGAAACATTATATTTCCGTATTTCATATCTGAGAACATCTTTATCAGCGTTTGTTAAATAATTCATACAAAATATGAAAATTTGTAAACTATTATAGCAGATTTGGTATCACCAAATAGCTGCCCTTGAATTTATTTAATTAAAAACTTAATTAAAAATTTCCTTTTATTATAAAAAAACTATGTTTTCTTTTTTATAATTCTAGCATTTCTATCAGTTTTTGATTTTATGAGTATGTCTATAATAACAGCGATTTTAGGATTTCTTCGAACATGGGTTCATGTTCCACTACCATTGGTGTTTGCTGAATATTTACCAAAGGAAAGGTAATTTCGTAAATCAATTAATTACAATAATTTTTATAATAACCAAATTTTTAGATTTCCATCAGGTTATGGTCTCTTCATGTTCTTGCAAGGAAATATAATGTTTATTGTTGGACCTGTAGTCGGTTATGTACGTGATGCTACAAAAAGTTACAATATTACATTTCATTGTTTGAATTTTTTTATGGCTGCTTGTGCAATTCCATGGTTAATTGAAATTATCTATTTGAAATGTCGTGGAAAATCCGAAAGTAATAAGCAATTAACAAATCAAACTGAATCAAATAATGCTGTTGCATAAACTAGATCAATAGCAAACAACAATTATTGTCGAATATTTCGCATTTATTTGTAATTAAAAAAAAAACGTACATATTTTATAATATAATAATATTTGTTATACATATAATTTGTATTATTTTAATAATTAATTAACTTCATTAACTTTCCTCGGTTCAATGAAAATTCTAAATCCATCAGTCCTTTTCAAAATAATATCAGCTTGAAGTATAAAATCTTCTTCTTTAACTTCTGATTTGATTTTATATGCTCGCAGAATAGTCGATAGAAGAACTTTCAATTTTAACATGGCATATTTTCGTCCGACACAACTTCTTGGTCCAGCACTAAATGGAATAAAACTATAATAATGACGATTTTGTGTTCTTTCTGGCAAGAAATTATCTGGATCAAAAACTTCTGGATTTGGATAAATATCAGCACGTCGATGTAATTTAAATGTTGCAATTACAACGGTAGAACCTTTTGGTACTGTATACTCTTCGGATAATAATTTTACATCCTCATTAATTTTTCTAGCGATTAATGGTACTGGCGGGTATAAACGTAACGTTTCCAATATGACACGTTCAAGATATTTCATTTCTAGTGTATCTGCAAATGTTGCTGGACGTGATGAATCACCGAATATTGTTTTCAATTCTTCATAAACTTTATCTTGAATATTTTGATGAACACCTAATAGACATAGTACAAAACTGGATCCGGCAGCGGTTGTATCATGTCCCTAAGATTTTTTTTTTTTTTGATTTTTATTAAAGAAAATATAAAAATTTTGCTAATGATAACCGGAAATCACCTCAAACATGATTGTGTCCACTTGATCTTTAATATCATCATCACTCAAATTAGCTCCACTTTTTGCAGTTTCGACCATTAAATCAAGAAACGCGAGCCGACGTTTCTCACCTAATTAATAATAAAAGAAACCATATTTTTTTAAGGTAATTAAATCCATCTGGTTTTCATGCTTCATTTTCAGATTAAGCAAAGGAAAAAAAAAAACGGAAAAGAACTTACCAGTATCGTTTTCATCAATTTCATCTAAATCATCCCGAAGTCCTGTAACAGATTCAGATTTTTTTGGATTATCTATTTCATTATTATTGTTATTATTGTAATCGTTTGATATAATTTCAGCTAAAGAAGGACTTGGAAACTTTCCATCACCATATATTTTTTCATAAGATTCATTTCTCAATTTTATAACTCGTCTCGTAAGACCATGTATAATATTCAATAAATTTTCTTGTTGTTTTCTCATTCCAGTTTTATTATATATCATGTCCCAACGATAGAATATATTATAAGTTCTCAAATGTATAATATCACACATTTTCATTACAGCCATTGCATAATCGAAACCTTGATTATTTTGTGCTGTTCTTTTGGTACCCATTGCAGTTTCCAATAAGATATCAACTGTAGTTTCACTCATATAATTGTGTACATCAAATTCATGACCGATTTCTTTTTCCATTCGTTTAACAACATTACAACTGTTACTATAAAATGTTGTTATAAAACTTTTCAAAACATTTTGATGAAATGCTGGCGCTATTAATTTACGATGACGTTTCCACATTTCTCCGGTACTTATAAGTAATCCATTACCAAACCATGGCTTGAAATAACGATATTCATCAGATTTATCGATATGAACATGGCTGCCAAGAATTAATTCGATATCATTTGGAGTTGTTAGAAATACTAATAATTTACTACCGATCCAGGCTCTTACAACATTCCCATATTGTCGACTCAATACCAATGCCAAATCCAAAATTTCTATTTTAAAAATACGTTAGTAGATATTATAATTCGATTTTTTTTTTCAAAACCATTTCTTTTTTTTTACCATTATGAGTTTTTCCAAGGAGCATATGTGCATTTCCCAAAAATGGAAGTGTCGTTGGTCCTGGAATTTTATTACCTAATTTAGTTATGTGTCTATTTCGTTGCCACAAATGAATTGCTAATAATGTTGTTAAAATTCCGGATAAAATTATAAAAATCGGAGTATTTAATCCAATTTGTTTTTCTATTTGATGATTTGTATCCATTTTAGTATTTTTCTAATAATTTTCTATAAAAAAGAGCACTTCTGTTCACAGACTTTATATTTTAAATTTACATTGTTTTTAAATTAAATTGTATTTTAAAGTTTCACGGGACACTTCTCGATTAAGTATCAAAGTCTTAATGACTGCTTTTTCGGAACTACGCTTTTATACTATCAACTTTTTGACCTCCTTTTTTAAAAAATGTCTTTAATTAAAACTTTAAATAGAATAATAAAATAAGTAAATTTAATCACAATGCTAAAATAATTTACATTTCCGTAATTTAAGCCAGACGCTTTGACAAATCAGAGAATTTTTAATTAATGCTTAGACAAATTATAAATAAATATAATAATGAAAAGCTAAGGTCAAACCCGACTCTCATCAATTACTGGCATCGACATCTAATCGATTCGATTACTCATGCTATAACCCATTAATAAACAACTTATGCAGTTCAATCTTTCTATAAATTCAATATTATTTATTCAAAAATAGTTCTGTTAAGAACAGTTTCTAAAACCAACATAATTTTTCTAATATCTATTCGACTTACTTAACTTGTCTAAAATATTTTCTTTGGAAACTTAAAATTTGAAAAGTATAGTTCTATTGTAACCTTTGAGCAAATAATGCGTTTTTATTTATGGAATAGAAAAGTTATAGTAACTTTTACGACACATTATATTTAAAAATATTATTAAAAAAATGGAAAAAAAAATCCTTTCTTGCAGTTTACGAGACCAAAACTGTAAAACATATTTCTTTCAAATCATAATAATTACTTTGAAACCCTATTTTATCCTTTCAGAACAGATCTGTTTTGAAATTTTTTTGAATATCATAAAAACATAATAATATAAGGAATTCGAAACATAAAATTGATTATGAAATTCTGGAGAAAAAATTGAAATACATTAATAAGATTTAGGTTTAGCTCATATGTGGATGCGACCTCAATTGTTTTCAGCTTAACCGCGTATCGTAAGCGGATTACGTATACGTTTTTAATAAACTTTTAACAAATTGACTTTTCATGAGCTAAATTTGTTTATTTAATTTTCGCTTGATAAATCGAATCAAATTGATTACATGTCCAAAATTTCAGCCAAAATTTTGTCAAAATTTATAAAACACTTTCTTATTAGAATTCTGAATAATTGGAATTTTTGTATTTAGGTTAAAATTACCATTTTAATAAATAGTTTATTACTCTTCCTTGTATTGCGACTTTATATTTGAATTAATGGATTTAAAAATACTTATTTTGTTTTTTAATTAAACCAAATTTTATTATCAATTTATAATTTAACATAATTTATGATTACAATAGGAAATTTTAAGAGTTTTACGTTCCAATTATGATATTATAAATTTCAAGAAATCAGAAAATGTCATCAACTACCTGGACATCAGTTTTAACACTATCCCATTTTTATACTTTTCCTGCTTCATTTATTCCCGACTGTTTTGTAATAAATCAAAATTTGAAGTTCCCATAAAACAAAGTCAATAGAACAAGGAAGAACAACAAAAACAAATCTGATCCTTTTGTAAACGTTCCATTTTTTTGTTTGATGGCGGGGAAAACTTAACGACATATTCTTATCTTATTTTTTTGTTTCTCTTCCTGAAACATCATTAAAGATCCCAATTTTTTTTCTTTTCATTCTGATATTTATTAGAATTTTCTTAGGGATTCACAAAACATGTTTAATCAGTGATAGACCGTAACGAAGATCTCCCTTTATATCGATCCAAAGAATATTATAAAAATAGCCAATAAGTTCTTAATTGCATCCTTCAAACTTACTTAATTGTTTTGTGAACCTTTGCAACAAGTATTATATGAAAATATAGCGCGGTTTACTATAAATAAAAACTCGGTTGGATCTTTAGTGCCATGAAATGGAGAATGATGGAAAAAAAGAATGTTTGGACCAATATGAAGTGTATATACAGAAATTATATATGTTTGTAGACAGAAAACACAAACTTCCTGTATGCCACTTTATTTTTAAAGATCGAATTTCATATATTTTTGTCGGATTTTCTTGTTTTTAGTTGTTTTTCCTTTTCAGAAATACTATATATATTTTTTTTGTTTTTTGGTGTAAGTATTATTCCTTGGTCTATAAAGAACTTATTTTATGAAAGAAAATTGATTATTTTGACCATCAAACAATTTTGTTACTCTTGAAATGGACTCACTGGAATTTATTGAAACTTTATTTTTAGAATATTGTTTTGAAGATTTGTAAAAGAATATGATGAATATTGAGGAGCAGTTTTTCAAAGTAAAATCATCCAATATTTCCATCGGAATTTGAACAATTTCAAGTCGTTGAGACATATGCCCGATATACTTATTCAGAGAATCGAAATATACTCTTTAATATCTGTACCAGTAAAAAAAAAACTAGTACAGACACAGATTCTGATGAAATTATGATCGTATTACTTGAGCGGAAGTTGTAGATATAAAATTTACTAATCGTTATAATAAAATCAATTTGTTAGCGAAGTGACCCAATTCGGTGAATGTTGAATGTGGTGCAATTTTATAACCAATTACACTCAGAAAAAACGAAAATTATTACCAATTAGTCAGAGAAAACCATGAAACTTGTCATTTCAATTTAAAATTTGATCAACCTTAGGAGGAGCATTCATAAAATTAAGATCTCTAAACCAATAATCGCGTTCCTATGTTTTTTCTGTGAATATAAATCTATATATTAATTATTCGTTGTAAATCAAGTGGTATTGTTATAATAATAAAATGATACATTTTGATTTACCATGGAAAGTGAACACCCTTTTTATGTACAGTACTTGTTGTTTGTTAATAGTCAACCAGTTGACCGATTTTTATTTTATTTGTGTTGCTTAATGTACACTTTTCATTTCTTTCAGTCATACTGATTTTTTAAAATGCAGTTTTAATTGGAAACTTTGTACACTTAACAAATAGTATAAGAGCCTAAAGAATTGCAGGTTCATGTGCATATGTGGTATAACAGAAATCCTGATTTAGGTCAAATTTTACATTTACATTTATTTACGTTCATTAATTTATTAATTTATTAATTTCTATTGATTATTAATCATAATATTATCATATCGACAAAAATTCTATAATAGTACGAATTCATTTAGTCAGTCGATTATTGTTTCTTGAAGTAGTTCGTTACGAAAGAAAAAAACAAATTTCAATTAATAAAAATGTCTTTGGAAATTATAAACGACGCGAATGGAACTATAATATCTTTGTTCGGAGTTTTCTTATCATTATTTCTATTATATTTATGGTTAGAATCTCGGCCAATTGCAAAGCTCGGAAATAAAATTCCAGGTCAATATCCATTACCTTTAATTGGAAATGCACTTGAAGTACTTGGATTATATA
Source organism: Xylophagus ater (assembly GCA_963422695.1). Classification (NCBI taxonomy): domain Eukaryota; kingdom Metazoa; phylum Arthropoda; class Insecta; order Diptera; family Xylophagidae; genus Xylophagus; species Xylophagus ater. The sequence goes on from OY730478.1 coordinate 11,459,878, forward strand.
ATGATGGTATATAGTGAATTAAATTCAAATAAAGTGTAATAAATAAAATATAATTGTGTTTTTTTAAGAATTATTAAAAACTGCTATGAAATTAGCGGATGTATATGGAACCGTCGTTCGTTTTTGGATTGGACCGCAATTAGTGGTTTTCTTACGAGCAGCAGAAGATATCGAAGTGATCCTAAACAGTCGTGAGCATATTCAAAAGTCACCGGAATATAAATATTTTGAACCATTTCTTGGAGATGGTTTATTAATAAGTAATGGTGAAAAATGGCATAAACAGCGTCAAATAATAGCACCAGCTTTTCATCAGAATGTCTTAAAAACGTTTTTCGATGATTTCAATCGAAATAGCCAAGAACTTGTTAAAACTCTAGAAAAAGAAGTTGGTAAAGAGTTTGATGTTCATAAATATCTTGGTAGCGTGACTGTTAATATTCTGTTAGGTAAAATTCTGCATATTTTATGGTAAAAATATTATTATAAATTTTTCTTTTTGCCATTTTATTGATTGACCAACCATAAGAAACCGCAATGGCTACGAAAAAAAATTACGAGACAAATGAACGAATTAGCTACGCAACAGCAATAATTAAGTAAACGACTAACAAACTATTTGGAACGATTTTTTTATATAGAAGTTTTTAATTTAACTTTATATAGATTGTGTGATATTTTACATAAACGCCAAATATTACTTCATTTGAGACCTGATGCTTTTTTCAAATTTACTAATATGAAAAAGGAACAAGACAGTCTTGTTGCAATCGCTCGCGAATTTACCGAGAAAGTGTTTAAATTTAAAAAGGAAACATTTACGAAAAATTTAAATGAAAATGAAAATTCCAAAGAAAATATAAAAATATCATCGATTAATGATAAAAAAATGCCCAACATTAATGGATTTCGTGATGATTTGGATGCTCAAGATGAAAATGATATTGGTGAAAAACGTCGTCTACCACTTCTTGAGCAATTAATAGAAAAAGGTAATCATGGTGAAATATCCGATCAAGAAATTAAAGACCAAGTTGATACAATTATGTTTGCGGTAATTATTTCTTTTTATCAAGAAATTATTAAGAAACAATTATATATTAAAATGTTTTAAGGGTCATGATACAACTGCAGCTGGTTCAGGATTTGTATTATGTTTATTAGGTGTTTATCAAAATATTCAAAATAAAGTTTACGAAGAGATTCAAGAAATATTTAGAGATTCTGATAGGCCAGCAACATTTGCTGATACTACTGAAATGAAATATTTAGAACGTGTTATTTTGGAAACATTCCGTTTATATCCACCAGTACCTGGAATTGCAAGAAAACTTAATAAAGACACTAAACTGGGTATATGTAAATAATGGAATTACCAATAATTTAATATATCCTTTATTTTTTTTTCAGTTACCAATGGTTATGTTTTACCAGCTGGATGTACGGTCGTAATAGGAACTTTTAAACTTCATAGAGATCCAGAAAATTTCCCAAATCCAGAAGTTTTTGATCCAGATAATTTTTTGCCAGAAAAAACTAGTACTCGTCATTATTATTCATATATTCCATTTAGTGCTGGACCAAGAAGTTGTGTTGGACGAAAATATGCTATGTTAAAGCTGAAAGTTCTAATTTCAACAATTTTAAGAAAATATAAGATAATATCACATATCCAGGAAAAAGATTTCAAATTACGTATTGATATTATTTTGAAACGAGAAGATAACTTTCGAATAGAAATTGTGCCAAGAGTAAATGGTTAAAAAAGTTTATTATTTATTTTTAGCTTTAAAAAATTTGGTATGAAATAAATAAAAATTTATAACAATTTCAACCTGAAAAAGGAGCACTAACAACATTTTCTTTATTTTGAATCTAAGTTTATTTTTTATTAAAAAGGGTGATCATCGATGCGAAACAATTTGGTCACCATATTCCATGTTTTGTACCAAAAAAAAGGAAGAAATTTAGTTTTTAAGGGTTTTTTTCCGAATTTATTACTTTATATGCTTTAATTTTTTCTTCAATTTGAGAAAATTAGTTCAAAACGTCCCTTTTTCAACGGCTACGAGTGTCACAAATGAGTCCATAGTATAGTTCATGTAGAACCCTCCTGTTTACCAAAGGATAACAAAACGGAAACTATTTCCTGTACAGTACATTATTATGAAAATAAATAATAAAAAAAGAAAATTTTCGAAGGGACTCGAAATTGTGAAAATTCGAAAGACATGAGTCCTTTTGAAATTAACATTCGTTAGGGCTATTTACAAAATGCAAAATTTATGATCAAATTCCATCATTTTTAAATTATATTTGGTGAATAATAATATTCGAAGGCAACAGTAAGTATAACATTGCAAGAAATGCCATAATAAAATGAATTATGCAAAAGAAACATTAAAATTCATTAAGGAAAAAAGAAAAATCAACGAAATTAGGTTCACTTGGTTTTCAAATTTACGATTTACGCAAACAGAAATTAATTCAACATTAAGTTTTCGGCATTATTTGAAGTTATTTGAACTACTTAAAAGAAAAATACCAAAGTTACTCAAAAAAAAATACGGTAAGCTTTAAAAAATTAGAAGTGGAATGAAATATAATTGGAAAATGAAAAATTACTTTCATTTCAATATTTAGATGTCTTAATTTAAGTATGGTCCTTCTTTTTTTGTTCTTAAAAACCTGTAAAAGCAAGTAAAACTCGATAAAAAATATTACAGCGTGTCTAATTAAAATTTATGATTCGTTAGTCTTTTCTGTACTCATTTTTATTGATGTATTACTACTAATAATTAGAATGAGCATAAATTTTGTAAAATTTAATATTGCAAAGAATTTTTAACCGAATAAATCTTTTTACATATATTGACCGGACCAAAAAGTGCGTTGATGATGATTACAAAATGAAGACATTAGTCGAATAATATCAGCGTTAAACGCTATGGGGATGGATTTTGTCAAGCATTTCAGAATTGAGCGTTGAAAACCATCCAAAAATTTTGGTGTCAGAAGTAGGAAAGATGTCTGTAAATAGTAGATTTAAAGAAAAACGAGTATAAGCTAAATCCAGAAGCATCCACAATTGGTGAATTGCTATCGTTTTGCGTCTTATAATGATAAAAATGGGTCACATACAAGTTTGGTCAGTCATCAAAAATTGTACTATTAAACTATCATTTGTTCGGTTTCTACAGATCTTCTTTAGTGGTGTAAATATGAGCTCAAGAGAAGCTTGTGAAACTGGTTTGAATTTATTTTCATCCAGAAAACTCAAAAATTCTCCAGTGGTAAGATGATTCGCTCTGTCTGGAATATGGCAAAAAGGTCATCGACCAAAATGGACGATATTTAGTTTAATAAAGATTTCATCTACATAGGCATAAAAGGCAACGAATTTTTGGCCCATCCAATAAATCCAATAAATCCAATAAAGAAACTGAGTGTAACGAAAACTGAAAAATTTCCACGAATTTTTATGCTGGAGCTACTTTCTTTAAGTACGAAACAATTTGACAATAAGTAAATTGACATTAATTATAAAAAGTTATGATTTAAAATCCGAATACTTTTGTTCTGAATCAAATTTTTGGTATATTCTTTATGAAAAATCATAATTCTGTTCACATAGGTTTTTTCTTGACATATGTCATAAAAATTTATAAGAATTCATTCAAGCTTATAATAAATACGACAAAAAAAAATCCACTTATAAAATTCAATTTACCGGAATAAGCATCTATGGAGACGGCCCCGAAAAAAACGCTGTTCCGTTCATAATTCACCTATTATAGAGTGGACCATATGAGATCTTTTTTTGAATAAAAAAAAACCTGACATTGAATTAAAAAGCGGATGATGATGAATTAAAAGAAGAAAAAGTTTTTTCAATCTTCCAGATGATTACGCGCACTAGCATAATCTCGTCATTTCAAAACCTTGATCGAGTATAGAATTTTTATGTCCATTAAGAAAGAAAAAAATATCGAAATGAAATATAATAAAGTACTCTATATACACTATGGTGTGCATAAGAATGAGATCTTCCAAGTGGTTTCCTACAGGAAGTCATCCTCTTAAGCATAAGTTGGACGTTCTCATATGATTTTTTCAATGAAATTTTTTTTCCATTTGTGGTAAAAAATAAAATATAAAAATAACATTGGTTAGAACTATAGAATGAACAACAACAAGAACAACTCAAATTCTACATAGTCTAAGACATTTCCGAGTAGACACACGACTAACACGCGACTTCTGTTTTGCATTTCTTAAGATCGTAATACAATTATCTTGAATATCTCCATAGTCTTTAAAGCAATGAAAATAATTTTGATAAAAACTAAAACGCAGGGAATTCCTTTACAAAAGTTCATATTCATATGAAAGACAAAATAAACCACGAAAAAAACGCCCACTTCCTTCTTTTTATTCCCAAAAACCCTTTAAAGGTTTTCGTCTTAAGACTTTCTTGAAAGGTATATGATGATATTCAACATAATATTAAATTGAATTGCGCTTTAAATCAAGGTAAAGTATGTGCACTTGTCCAAAATATAATGTTCACTTTTTTTTTTTTTGGTTCTTTTTCTCGCCTTTTGTATTCATTTCGTGCGGTGTAAGATCGCGATCCTAAAAGGAAATTCAATGAAATATTCACATTACATCATTGAAAAAAAAATAATCTATTGGTTCAATTCAAACTTTGTTGGCCTCTTTTAAATATAATTTTAAATATACCTGTTCTTTAAAATAGAACAAAATACAAATTCGGTAGCACTTTCACTGAAAAAAAGAAAATGAAACCAGGATCATGAACTTGACTTAAATATGACGTATTTCTATGTCATTATGAAAAAAAAATCATGAATTCATTATAGAGGAACTAATTTAATGTTTTTCTTTGGTATCTAATTGGATTCACTTGACTAGTAGAAGTTATTTAATTGGATACAATTTTATAAAGTGTGACTTCTAACGATTTGGTACACTTTCTCCTTAATGACCACCACGTTTATTTTATACAAAACTTATGAAAACTATTATCAGTGGTGCAGAACTTTTTAAAAGGGATATGAATAGTAGTTTTATGGAAATAATACTAGTAGTTATGGAGATATTATGAATAGTCCTGGGTGAACAGTTGTTAGCGAATGAATGTATTTGTTGAACCATATCTCTGAAAGACAATTTTCATATATGAAAATACCTCCCAAGAATTAGTAGGGGAGGCTTGGATAATCTCACGCTAGTTTATATGGAAGAAAAATTCGTTCAGACACTTGTCACTTGCTTGTTTGGCAAGGATCTTCATACTTCTGTGGAAATTAGAATTTTGAGCTTACTTTTCTCCTGGATAGAATGGATACGTTAACTTTCAAATTTAAAGCATGTTTTATGTTTTGGAATCATGTAAATCAATTTAGATATTACATTGGAAAAGTAGATTGATAACCTAAATGGTGGTTAGTCCCTTCTTTCTTTCTTTAGTAGAACATAAATCGATTGTCGAATATCAATCATAACAGAGTTCAAAAACATGTCGAATGTACTATGTACTTCGTTGAAAAGCATTGCATTTCTTTTGTGATTTGAGTTAGTCATTCGATTTTCTCTACAAAATATTTACAAGTTCCCAATTATCATTATCACAGGATTGACCGAGTCTCCCCTACTACTTCTTGGGAGACATTTGTTAAATTCGTCAACATAATAATATAAATATTTCAGAGTTATCATAAGTTCTTTTACAAAATATTAATTGAAGTGTCAAAACAGCACTTCAACATGAATTTTAAATCTGATATAATATCTGATCGGTTAACAGAAGCATATTTATAAGTCTATTCAAATTAAAAAAATAACTCGTTGGAAAAACAGAAAATGAGAGAAAAACAACATTAATACCTAACCATGAAATATTAATCAGTATAAATGCAACCAAATATATGATCTTATTGTATTCTGGAATTGATATAAGACAGCATAAGACGATGTAATAAATGCACATAAAAAAAACATAAAAGAAAAATAATGTTTTCTTTACCGTTTCACATATTATAATCCAAATAAATGTATTAAAAGTAAATACATATTTTGACATCAATGAAAAGATGTTAATGTTCACAATTATTACAATATTACTAAAAAACTAATACTTGTAAAATTGTCTCAGAATTGGAAGAATTTTCTTTTGCTGCAGTTATTTCCGTGTGAGTTTTAGCTTCCATTTTTTCATAAACTCAAATGTTTTCATAATTTTTGTGTCATATTGCTTGTATTTCCCAAAACAAAACATATGCTATATTTTAAGGATCATTTCATGGTTCATGGAACTGTAATGGTTTTCCTTTCTCGTGAGGCTATTTCAGTTAAATAACATGCAAAATATTCCATATATGTACACATGGTGGAATTCATTGACGCATATGAGATCTATATTTATATATAACCATATTTTTCTTTAAATAAAACTATATTCTTTGAAAAATTTATTTTTCTCATAAGAAACTAATCTTAGACCCAAAAATAAGAGAAAAAAAAATAATCACGTAAAATTCTCAATTTCCTGGATTATGAATTTAGTAAACATGTTTTACAGGATTTTATACGTATTATACAATATTATTTTCATGTTTACAATATTACATTCAAATTGGATATCGAGTATTTTATATATGCCATGCATTCTAGGGTTAGTTACTCTGTACAAAATTTAATTACAGATATTTGTAAAAGGACATAGTAATTATAACTCTATCAGTTAACAATCTATTCGCGAACATTATGTATTCTTAAACATAGTATGTACTATATCTACAGGTCGTTGAACATGTCTAACATCTGTTGTTTTATTGGAAAATAACCTGAAATTGTTTTCCTGATTCACATGAGAATTTTTACATGCGTTATATTGTTTAAGTGTTTTACAATTTCGAAGGATTAAATCCTTGTAAATTTTTGATAGAATCACTTTAAGCCTTTTTTGACAATACGAAGTACTTTAAATTCGATGACAATAATATGTGATGAGAGAAATAATAATTAATCAAAAATATATCTCAGGTACAATACTTGTCAGTTACGAGGACTTTTTTTTGAGGTACTGTCAGTCCTTTATCTTTTCTTAAATTTACATATGAACATAGTTTTATAGTGTTCAAAATTTAGTTCCGATTGAAAGATTTTCTTATTCATTTTAAGCAACCATAAAATGAAATTGCGAATTTCGAATAGAGTCTATCTATCTACAATATACGAAAATTATGTTAATCGTAAATTTTCATAAAATGGGGTTCTTATTTGATTAGCTACAATGCTTATTTCAAGTATTTCCTTTCAAACAGTATCATTTCATATGTTGATTAACTTGAATATTATTGTTTTGATTAAATTTATGGCAAATGAATTTTCCATTCAATTGCAAAAAAAAAAGAAATTTTGCAAAATTATGCAAAGTATAAAGATGAAATTGTTGAATTGTATCAAATTGATTTATCATAGTGACAAGAATTTCCGAATTAAAATATTTATAAATAAACACACTTGCATAATGATTCTGAACGAATTTCAAGGAAATATCCTCCAGAAAAATATATTATAATTTTTTCACAGGAGCCAAGCCAAAAATCATTTCAAAAATTCGAAATTCAAGCTTGTGGCTAAAATCGTGATTTGAAATTTTATTGAACACTTCAAATGCAAAAAAAAGTGTAAATATAATAAATATGCAATCGAGTAGTGCAAAGTGCATTAAAAGTTTTCTTTGTAAAAAACGTAAAATTAAAATGAAAATTAAATTTTATAAATTACATATTCCAGATCAACTTCGCCTGGTCATATATGCAAATTTTATTTCAAGAAACGATTAACTGTGAAAAGTGTTTACGGTTCGATTAATTTAAGTTTTAAGTTTTTGAAATTTATGCGCATTATGATAACGCACAATGAAGGTATATAGCTTAGTACCTTATGGCTGTTTTGTAGAATTTAATGTTGGACTTTATTATGCTGTGTCATTTGGATTTTCTGAAAAAAACCTTTATAAGTGAAAATATTCTCTTGAGAAAATTTCATTTTATGTGAAATTTTTATGATATACGATCGTCTGGTTCCTAAGGGATGGTTATTCTATCCTGACCCGAAGGATTAACATATAGACTTTACAAGAGAGTGAAAAATGTTTTCTGTACGATTTAAAAAAAAAAAATATAATTTGAATATTTTTTAGAATATTTTCATGTGACTTGTTATATTTTTAAGGCCTTTTTCTAACGAAACCCTTTTACACAATGGAAGGTGACTGATTATATTCATGTAACAGACCTTTCTTTTATACCTAATATGAACCTTTTACAAGTAATCCATTTTATATAAAAAATGAAGTCTAATTAAGAAACCCGAATTAAAATTTATGAATTTAAATTTAAATATGATTAGGACCGGAAATGTTTTAAACGGTAATTTAATTTTTTTTCATATTTGATAAATGATTTTAAAATTTATTATAAAAATATATCGGTATATTAGAAGAACTAGTTTCTTTTAATCTAAAAATAAAAGTTTTTTCCTTTTTGAAATTGAAAACTTTTCGAAATTTAATCTTTCCCCAAAAAAAAGAAAGAAAATGAAATGTTCAATCAATTCTCTTTTATGCAATCTCAACCTTAATCAGAAATTTGTTAACCCGATAACTGTAACGAATAACGGATGAAAATTAAATCCCTTTCACTGTACAAAAATCCTTTCAATTGCATTTCAAATATGTCACATTCGTTATCCAAAATGAAAGAGAAAGGATTTCCGTATCCTATTATTGACAAAACTAAATCTTTCTATATGGAATTGTTCAAAATCCTTCAATATATTCTGATCAGGTATATAATTCATTCAATTGATCGAAACCTCCTGTATATGAGAAAGTGAATTGAAACGCATTAAGCCTTTCATGGGATTTTCAATTTAAAATCGATTCTAATAAAAACCTACGAAAAATTAAGAGACCAAAAAAATATTTAAAAAATCCGGAAGGAACTGTGTGGAAACTTGTTTCTCGAGTCCACATACTGTAAACGAACATTATATATGAACTGCCTATAAAATTCACATGCTAAAATGCGCGCGCATCTTATTTCTTGTGAACCATTAAAATTTGTAAAAAAAATGATGAGAAAAACTTGTTCAACACGTCTTTGAATTCTCTTCAGGTTCAATTCAGGACCTTTAAGAAATGAAGAACAATATAAACTAAAAAGAAAGATGATTTTCACGATGAACTACCAACTACCACAGTCACGGGTAGATGAGGATAATGAAGGGATATACGAAAGTGAATATAAAAACTTTTTCGAATATAATAACGTCTGGCACAACGGGTCCTTTTACACGACGGATTCAATATATAGTATAGTATAGTTCCATTTTATATAATAATGTGTTTTCTGTTTTTTTTCGATTTAACAACTACAGCTATAGTAAATTCTGTCGAATGAACGAAGTACACACTACCTTTTGTACTGTATATTTCAAATTCCATATCGTACATTGAATAACAACGAATATTGAAGACAATAATATTGTCGACGTTACTAAACTTTTTTATGAAAAATGACGATAGCAAAAATAAGCCAGGAATGGAAAAAAAGGACATGAATAAGAAGTATAAAAGTCCTTTTGCGAATTCATTGTTTTCTTATATATACACATATTTTCAAAATTTTGCCTTTAAGACGTTTTGTAGAATTTATTCAAATTTCAAGATCAACATAACAATATCGAAATTCACCATATGGGATTCTGACTCTCTGAAAGAAGCGTACAGGTATATACCACGTATAGGGAAACGTGTTTATTGTTGTACACATATGATTGCGTATGCTATTATTTTGGAGACATTTTGATTTATTTTTTTTTCTCCTTAAAGAAGACTTTTTTTTTATTATAACGTGTTTTTCTTTTGTAGTTCTTTAAAGAACTTGAATTCGAAGATCAGCAGTTAGAATAACATAAATTCATATCTATCAGCTGATTATATAAAAAGTTATTTTTCAAGAAAATTGATTTCATTTTCTTTTAGAGATCTTGTTTTCTTTCGGTTGAAAGGAAAGTGAGTTCATAAAGTATCTTGGACTTGGACTTTACAGATCACTGACTTTCATGAGACTTAGTTTTCTTTTGTTATGAAAAGAAATCGAAAATCTATTGAAGAAGAGAATAGATTCGAGTTCATTAAAAATTCTATTTTAAAGATTTGAAAGTTGTATCCGATATTTTTAACTTATGAGTACTTTTCACACGTTTCTGGAGAAAAGAAGATTTGAATCCGGTAGAGGAGAAATAATACAGTATTCTTTTTTTAAAAGGAAATTAAAATTGATTTTTATTTACGTTTCCAGATTATTTTAGATTCGGTCCTTTTGAAATTTGTGGGTGGTTTTACTTTAACGTAAGATAAAATTTTCATTTCTTTTGATTATATAAAATACCGTTGTAAGGTATATCGATGCTTTATAGATCTAAAAATTCAATAAGATTTCACCCTATTTTAAATTATTAGCTTCCATTAAAAATCTTCAATAAATCAATTCATATATTCTATTTCAAAAGATTTCAATAAATCCCTTAGAATAGAAACGTTCTGCATTTTTACTGCTTTTAGATTGCATTTTATGCTATTTTAAAATGCAGGATTTTCATTTATTAATTCATAATTGGGTCATTTTTTTTCTTCATAATATTCGATATTTTAGGGCGTGTTTAATAACCCAACAGAAAGAATATTATTTTGGGACCCGTTAAAAATTGATATGAATAGGGATGAATATTTTAGCGAATATTTAGATAACTGTAAAGTTATTATATATAACGGAATTTAAAACGATATTTTAGAATGGGATTGAATTTCTTATAAGGTCCCCTTTTTTTGTAATAAAAAATACACAAATAAAAGGAGATGCACTTTTAGGTATCTTCCTAAAATAATATGAATTTTCATGGGTGTTTTTTTTTTGTCCCGTTAAGATATAAATTTACAAACGGTCCTTTATCCGAATTGCGTCTAATGTACCTCAAAAGAAAGAAGCGTATTCACCACTCTAATTTCATTTTATATAAAATTTTTTCAAGAATAACACTGAATCTATTATCTGATAAATAAATGCATTGAAAGAATTTTAGGATAACATCTTCGAGAAAAATCTAATGTCAACAATTGATATCTTTTTTTTTTTTGAAAAGTACAAAAAAAAAACATAATCAATCCTGTTGCATCATACGTGAACATTTTTAATGGAATCTAGAAAGCATCTATCACTCGTGCTATATTTTTCCTAAAGAAAAATGTTCAAGCATAAAAGGCAAACTTCTTGAAATCTTACAAGAAAACGTGTACAATGGAACTAGAAAATCTTATGTGCATATGAAATCTGATTTTAAAGATTCCCCATGCTTATAATATGCCTTTAGGATGTTCAAATTTATTTGGACTTCTATCCTTTTGAAATTTTTTTTATGCAATATTATAGTGCAAATCTTTTCATTGTAGTGCTAGAGGTCCAAAAAAAAAGAAAATCTAAATAGAAATTTTTGACAATGACTGAAAAATAATAAGAAAATCTTTTTTTTTTCTGTTCTTTTGGGATATTTGAGCCCATGCAGGTATAAAATATCTTTGAAGAGTTCAAAAGTTCAGATTGTACAATATCAGATTCAGAAATTTCGATATGTAACTCTCATCCCTATATCTTTTTTCTTACCTTATTTTATTGTACGTAGTTTGATATTCCCACGACTTTAATGCATCTTCCTGAATGGGATATCAAACAAAAATTATGACCCTCCCGTTAAATGTCCTTAGAACATTTTTCATCTATTTTTTTTCGGATATTTGTACATTAAACAGAAGCATATAGTTTTTTTTTAAAGATAAAAATAATATTCAAAATTTGAATAAGGGAACTTCTTACCCTTCAAAATGGGAAAAATCATATTTGGGTGTAATTTTTCTTATATTTTTTTTTTGTTAGGTTCCTGTTCCTCCTATTGAGGGAATTTCTAGATGACCTCTGGTCTTAGGTCATCGATTTCTTCTTCTGGTTTTCAGTTGTTTTGTTTTTTGTCTGCTATGTGTTTTTGGAATTTTGTAACGGTTTTTTGCAAATTCAAAAAAATTTTCGTGAAAAGAGAATTTCAATAATAAATACGGAAATTATTAATTTTTTTTTTAAATAGATTTATTTAAAAATATAATAAAAAAATATATATTATATAAAATTTATATAAGTTATTAATAAATATTAAATCATAGCCATATTAATAATTTAAATTATTCAGTTTGTTTGCTTTAAGATCAAAGAAGTTATTCTTAAATTAATATTATTTACAAAACATTCAAATTCGAAATTCAAATTTACTTGGAAATACCATTTTAAATAAAAAATTCAATTATTTAATAATAATATAATTATTTACATATAAAAATAAGTCCGTATAATTAAATTAACTACAAAAAAAATAAAGAACGAAAAAAAAACAAATGAAATTGAATAAAATTATTTATAAAATTCCAGATTCATCACTTTGTGGCGTGTGAGTGTCCCACCAATCGATCGCTTCCATCATACTTTCTTCGGAAAGTCCAGCTGTCTCAAGGATGACATCTTCTTCTTTTATCTTTCTTTTCAATGTAATTACACCATCATATAATTGGGCATCGATGAAATTTTGTCCATCACTAAGCGGTGATGAATTTGGCGGCAAATGATTTTGATAAATATTCGATATATCTTCACTTTTGATACGTAAAATTTGATGTTGCATTTGTAATTGGGACAGTATTTGATCTTGTTGTTGTTGTAACATAGTATCACTGACAGGTGATATCGGAAGCTGACCAGTATTACTATAGTTGACTGATGATATTATTGTCGTTTGTTGTTGTTCTGGTGGTGGTGATGATGTTGTTATAGTTATCGCTGATGCAGGTGCTATAACTGTAGGCACGATTTCATCTGTAATTGCCATAGTATAACCAATTTGAGGTTCTAAACTAACATCATGATATGAATTTGTCACATGAATCGGTTGAATATTTTCTTCGTTTTCATATAATTCAGTTGTAATTAATTGATACGTATTAGTACCGGGTATTCGAAGATATTGTTGTCCATTAACGGTTGTTACATCAGGTAAATTATCGGTAAAAAATATTGTACTCTCATCTGGATCATAATTACTTTCGGAATAATGATCATCAATTGATGAGGAGCATGATTCAGTTTTTATCACAGTTGTATCATCGATCGGTGATAATCTATCATCGTTCGATGATCGATTACTAGTATCAATTTCTAAAAGTCGTTCAAGACTACGAATATATTCCACTGCCATTCGTAATGTTTCGACTTTACTCAATTTCTTAGCTGTGCCACGTCCATTTCCGGCTGCTTCAAAAGCTTCAGCCACTTCATCAGGAATACGCTGGCGTAAAGCAGCAAATCCGTTATTCACTTGTTTAACACGATTCCTTTCACGAGCATTACGTCGAGCCACAGCTTGTGGTTGTGGTGAACATTTTTTGCCACTACCAGTAATTATTACTGTCCCAATTGGATTTGTATGATTACTATCGGAAAGTCTTAAACGTTTAATTGCTGGCGTTTGTTGAATATTATTCACTTTAGAGTCTGAAAGTGGTACTAATTTTTGTTTTTTCCTCATCACTAAAATTTCATTTCCCACCATACTAACGTTTTCAATTTTCGTAATAATATTATTATTATTTATATTATTATTATTATTATTATTATTATTATTATTAATACTATTATTATTATTGTTAATAGCCATTTTATTTAAATTATTTTTGAATTTTAAACCTGATGGCAGCGTGTACGCTAGTACACCAATTGTAGCCATCGATTTTATCACATATATAAACTATTATTTAAATTTCAATAAATTCAATTTTAAAGTTTACTATTAATATTTTTATACATTACACTAAATATTTGATGAATTATTTAAGTTTTTTTTTTTGACACATACGTATTTTAAAGTTTATTTTTAATAATTGTTTTTTCTTTCTTTGGAAAACTTTTCGAAAATCTATTCGTAACTGTTAAAACCGTCAAAACTAAGTGAAAGTCCACTTCTTCCTACCGCGCTCTCACTACCTTGTTGTTGATCGTTGGACAGCTGTTCGAGTTCTGTGTCGCGTGCCTCATGTCTTACCGAAGAAACGAATGACTATAATATAAAAGTAAAAAAGGTGCATATGAAAGCATACATATAAAATAAGGCATATGGGAGCTAATAAATACATGTATATAATTTCTATATATCAGATAAGGACGACGGGTACAATTATTTTCTTGTACATAAGAACGATATTATGTACTCGAATCGAATATTATAAGGTATATATATATATATACATACATTTTAAACTGAAATATCCCTCTTTATGGATCACGCAACGAATGATTGAAAGGACTTTCAGGGACTTACGCATGCGCACCTATATAAATAGAATTTTAAATTCAGTGAGTATCTCCAGGGAATTATTTCATAAATATGTAGTGTAGTAGTACTCTAAATTTTAATTAAATAAAAAAGAATGTTTTTTTTTCCAGGAGTAGAAATTCAATAGAGACGGGTCTTGTTTTTAACGAAAATCATTTTTTTCAGTCAAATTAACCCTTTTGAAAAGAATATTTTTCAAATACGACTCCTATGGTGGTTATTATTTCGTTTGTATATTTCTATGTATTTTACTTTTTTATTATAGTATTTATTTATATCCGTTAGGGTGACTTTTGTGGAGACTTTCCACATATATTATGTACTCTACAAATGTTCTTATATAAATGAATATTATATACAGGTATTGTAAATTGAAAATAAATTCAACCCCTAGTTTGTCGAGTTATGATTATGGTTGATATTCTTTGCCTTTTTTACTGAATTATTTTACACTTAATTACGACAGGGTGGATTATGAGCAAAAATTTTTAAATATAAGTCGCGAGTGTAAAAGCACTTTGTCCTCGAAATAACTTGTTCTCTGGAAAAACATTTTTTCTTCAATTTCAAAAGGGGTGGTATATAAAATCAGTGATCATGTGGTTTAACTCCAAAACGTACATATTATGCGGGTATTTTGATTTGTAGACAATTTTTTCATATTCGACCCTTAACAATAACTTTTGATTATTATTACGATAATTTCAATAAAATTAAAATGGGAAAATTTTATAATTTAAGGTAAAAAGCAACTATATAAGTACTTGCTTATAAATATATAAAAATAATTCTTTCTTATAACATTCTAAGTAGAATGTTGCGTTTTTAAAAAATTTCATTATCACGCAAACATTCTATAATGTAAAAGAGGAATGGTTAGTAGTAAAAATACAAGGCAAGTTAGTTAGTTAGCCTATAAGTAGGCAAATAGTTGTATAATTACTTTAATTGGAACAATTCTACTTTCAAAGCCATTTAAATAATAATTAAATCATTTCTATTTAAAATAGAGCGTGAGAAATTTTACTAAATTCAACTAAAATTTTCATAAAATAACTTGTTTATTGTTGTTTTACAACCCTCAACCTTCAATATATACAGTCGTTACCACAAAACATCCATCACGAATCAAAGTTCAAACCCTTTGATCAAAAGTAGTTTTTTCTATTCTTATTATTACTATTATTATTATGATAAGTAAAAGTAAAGTATAGAACCTCCCAGCTGTGAAAAAAAGTCACTAACTATTGAGCCCTTCCACACTTGTCCCATAATTTCAAAAGACATATTATTCTACCTTCAATAATTTTTGAATATTATAATTCCTGTTAAACTGGAATTCATGCAAATTAATTTCGGAAAAAACTAACAAAATGGGATGCAACACAGGATCTAATTACAAAAGAGTATAAGTAAATTTTGTGTATAAAGTTTTCATTGCATAATAATAAAAAGAAATTAGCATATAACTTCACCACCCATCGATGATTCAAAGAATCTGGAACTGATCTTCATTGAGAAATAAACATAATATAGTTACCCCAAAAAAAAAATTATGAAAATATCCTGATCTTGAAATTTACATATTATGCACCAAATTAAATTGGAAACTATATATATATATATATATACATATTATATTGGTCCTCTGATAAAATTTCATTGTTATTGCATCCCTTTTCAGAGTACGTAGACATATCAAGGTAAAAAGGAAAACAGGGTGAAAAGGACATGCTTTACTGCAAAGTGATTTCAAAGAAAAAAAGCATACCCATGCACATACAGTCTGAAACAAAATTTTATGTCAAATGGAATTTTTATATCAAATCTAATGCCAAGATACAGGATTTCGAATTTTATAATAACAAAATGCAAATACATTATATAGACGGGCAGATGTTTCTTTTCCCAGACCCTAAAAATCTAGCCAAGGGACGATAGCTTAACACGAGAAATCGCGCTTCTATTAAAAATCCTCAAATTTATTCTAGGGGACTGAAAGGGACGAAAAATCTTTATGTGCACTTATATTATTCTTTTTTTTTTCTTCCCATTAATGTTTTTATTCAATCTTTGAATCTATTCGAATATATTCGCTCGTTCAGGATAGATAGCCGCGAAATATAAGAAGGGTGCGTATTAGTGAGGGGGATGGAAGAAATGATCTTTGATCGTGAATATATGTTCGTGAGGTAGTTCGCCGTCTTTTGTTGGCGCATGCCACGCTTAATCCACGCGACTGTTATCCAACGATTCTATTGTTAAAGTTTTTGTAATACACTGTAAGAAATTTTTGTATAAAATTTTTGAAGATCAATTAGCCAGTAATTTGTTTTTCGATTTTTTCAATATTCGGACACAATGTTTAATTTGATTAGAATTCTTGAGATTTAAATGACATTTCGCTGAGTACACAATTAATATTTTATCATTCCTTGAGGCAATAAAAGTGGTATTAGAACTTAGTTATGGATTAATCTGTTGTAGATTTAGAAATTATTTGATATTATTACTTGTTATTTGGATAAAAAATAAGTAAATATTTTACTATCGACCAAAAAGTAAGATAAACATTCGTGCGAGTAGATACTTTCGTAATTGTTGCATGTTTTACTATATTCAAACAGAAATTTTTACAGTGTAGAAACGATCTCAAAACCCGGAACAATTGATCGTAGAGAAACAAAAAGTCTATTGTTGATTGACTCTCCCTCGATTCCCATATATTGTATATCTATTATATTCACTATACTGTAATTCACCCTCAGGAATATAAAAACCTTTGGAAAAAATTCAGGATTTTGGATCCTTACAAAGTTTATTCGTGCGTCCACAAACCGTTGAATATTTTGTGCAAATTCATAATAGAAAAGAATATATTAAAAAAAATAATATTTCAGAGGCTTAAAGTGAAATTTGATGAGAATTCATTCGCTTAATAATTTTTTTGAGAAGAAATAACGTATTAACACCCTTGGGCGAAACCAGTGAAGTAGATACACTTTTTATATAGTATTGTACATTTTGGAAGGATTTGCTTGAATTCCAGGAAACGATTTAGTTTCTTTTTTAATCCGAAATTAAAATCAACCAATGTGAAAAATTTATTTTTTTGAATAAAAGAGGGAAACTTAGTATTGGATCTAATGAAAATTATGAATTAGAATTTTACCAAATAATTTTAAGAAAATACCCTTTATATTTTCTCTTTTGATCATTTCTTACAATTTCAGCCATATGTTAACTTTTCATTTTCCATCCAATTGGCCAATGTTTTTCATTTATAAAACTTATGTCAAAATGCGGTACCCGAAAGTAGATCCACTTCAATTTATGGAAAATCTCTGATTTCTAAGCTAATTGCTTACCAAGTGTTTGTTATACCGAAACGGTGAAATATATCGTTTCGATATAGATCACTTAAATGTTCGCTGAGTAATGTGCACATATGGTCCAACCAAGAAACGGGATAAAATATGATTCTAAAAAGAAATGTTCTTCATTTCGACCTAAAGTGTCATTTACACGTGTGTTGGCTCATCGAGAAGAAGACTTGATAACGATGAAAAATTAAAATGTAAATCCACTTTGCTACCGTCAAGTGACAATAATATCGTTTTAAGATCAACATGTTGAAAATTAAAGAAAAACTTTTAAGGATGTATACATATGAATTTCGTTTATGATGGCATTTACTGGGATCATTTGGTAGGTGTCAAAATCATTGCTATTCCGTGTATACTGTCCCCGAGACAGGATACTAAAACTTTTTTTGGAATTTGTTTTGGAATTAATATATCAAAAAAATGTCTCCTCATTCGTAAAGTCAAAAAAAAAAAAAACATGTGGCACCAAATGCGATATTTGTGACGATGGATTTTGGTTTCTCAAAAAATGATGAAAAAAACTAATAAGAACAATTTCCTAAGAAATTATTTCCTTTGAGACAAGAATTTCTTCGATCTCGAATATTATTTTATGTTGTAGATGTAGAGTATGTTGTTTAAAACACATGTTTTGTTGTCGAAGATAATATTCTTAACACTGTCTTTCAATTATCATAAGATTGGAGACAAACATTTTTTTCTTATCGTGAAAATTGCCGCGGTTCATTCCATTGGGATCTTCTTCAATAGCACAGATAATTATTTAAGACATAATATATATATATATATATACATACAAATTCTTTTTAATGGTAAGAAGTGATGTACACAGGATGTACCACCAATTTAACTACGTTTCATAACGTTTGGAGAATAAAAATAGATTTTCAAACGTTCATTTTGTAAAGAAAAATATGGCAAATGATTTAAAATATAATTTAATTATAGCTTTTGTGTGATATCTTGAAAAGGCAATTGAATTTTGGGTTTAGTTTTCTTTTTTTTTAAATCCTTGCATCTTTTTGGGCAATCTAATTATTTTCCCACAAAATTCTTTTGCAAAGAAGAAGAATCATTTATTATCTTTAAGAAAATTGCAGAAGATTATAAGTTTAAAAAGTCTTGAGAATTATATCAAGTGAATGACCTCTTTGCAAGGGTTAGATTCTACCTTTTTCTTTTCAAATTTAGGAACTTTTCTAAAATGTCAAGTTTTAAATTTAGATCCGAATATACCAATATACCGAATACCACAATAAATCCAAAGATTAAAAACCCACAAAAAAATGATTCAATCAGAAAAAAACCCTTTTTATCACAATGAATATTCTCGAAATTGTACGAGGATCAGGATAAACAGGAACCTTTTGCCTACATAAATGATCAAAACTAGTTCAGAATTTTTACATGTTCTTATAATAAGGTTTTGCTCATTAGAAGGGTACAAAAGGCTTGAGCTCACCTAAAACGTGATCTAAAAATAAATTGTTCGACTTTAACAAGATCAGAAATTAAATTTTTAGATTTTTACGGGTTTAGGATCTTAAAAAAAAAGAAAACTATTTGATATTAAAAAAAAATTATACATGTTTTTTGTTAGGAGTGGATTTATTTTGGGACTCCTTTTTTTACAAAGGGTGCAAAAACTTTATAAAAATTGCATCCTAATAAATTTCGTAAAAAATCCATTTTTTATTTCTTGAGAATCGCCAACAAAAAATTATCAAAATATCGTTAGTACCTTCATGTTGTACCAAAAATCAAAAAAAGTGGGGTTCTAAAATGTCAACATTTTTCAGGATTTGTACTCTATGACAACGTGACAAATGGGTAATAAATTAGAATCAGGTAAACGTGTACGTTATGATGCTGCAGAGTAAATGATCCTTGGCAGAAAAGGAAAAACTACGATTACGTTGAATAGCATACAAAATTTTCTCCATCATTTTTTTTTTTTATATTTTCTTATATTTCTTTTGATAAAGGAAATTCGTTGTGAGGATGTTAAAAAAATAAATCGCTGCCAGTGTTTACTTTTCATTATATTTTGTATCTAGCTTGTATTTGCGGTTTATACAAACATTGGCGAACGAACAGACAATAAAATAATTTATGAAATATTTGCGCAACATAGAAATACATAGATTTGAACATTTAAAGGATCAATAGGATCCTTTAGAATAAGTTTGATTGCATAAAAATGATAAAGAATAGCATGTAGTTGATTCTATCGAAATTCAAGTAAAAACAACATTATAAACAAGTCTTATTCAGAAAAATGCCAGAATTTCTTAAGATCAGTATTATTTATCTTTGGCAAATCTTTCATAAGGCGTTTTACTTGTATTCCTTCATTGTCCAAAGTAGAATCTTCTTTTTTCTAAACAAAATGTTCATGTTTATGGAAGTTTTGGATGTTAGAATATTTACTTAGATTCATTTAAGTGAAAGAAAGAAATCTTCAATAGGATATAAAAAAAGTTTTAAAGAACATAAATAAATAAATCGAGAAAATAACATTTTTTACTTAATTTATTTGAAAATATTAAATTTTATAAAATTAATATAAAAGATTTAATTTCATAATTAATATTAATTGGACTTTTTACTTTTAAAATACTTCGGGACATAATTAGTAAAATGAAATTATATTCAATTTAATGAATTTAGATCATAATTAATTCATAAATGAAAAATGCAAGAAAACAACGACCTTATACGGATTAACAGTTTCAGGTTTTTTAAAATTTGGATATATTTTACTATGGTAGAGAATTACAGGGTTATATTAAATTTTGGTAACGTCTCAAGATGTCTATAGGATCAGTTACTTTTATTTCTGCATGTCTCTTCGACTATCCACACTTTTTCTAGCTATCTATGCAATATACCTACTTTACTAATAGTAATAAAATATAGTACATCTTCTAAATTACGAACTAGGCATTAGGTTATTGGAACGACTTCCCAGAATACTATAGTTTTCTTAAAAATTGAGAAACCAACATGTGATTAAGTATAAAATCGTCCAATATCAGTATGTATGATTAACTATAATAGTAGATATCCATTTGCATTTACAAAGTACTTAAAATAGCTTGGACAACAACCGGTAAATGTTAAACAGTTTTATAAGTAAAGGTCTGATATAAAAAAAAAAGATCTATAATTACCACGTTTTTATTAACTCGCTTTCTTGTTTGTTTGTTTGTTTGCCAGTACAAATCTCACTATCGATTTTTAACTAACTTCCCGACTAGCTAGACATTTCAAATTTTCAGAATAGCTCAGAACACGATGACAATGCATTCTTTTAATAGTTTTAGCCATCTTTAACCAAAATTGAATTCATTTTCATTCATATGATTCAACAGAAAATTTAAAGACGTGGTATACAAAAAATTCTTTTTATCTTGTAATTATTTTTAAATTATTACGTTCTCTCACTTTTTAATTAGAAAAAATTATTGTCGCTCATGCATTGCAGCCATAGTGTATAAAATTATTGGGTATATGCCGATTTTAGTTATCCAACTTTCTTAAATTAGTAATTGCATCTTAAAATAAATTTTTTTGCATCACCAAATATTAATATTAATATTCGGAATATGACATATAAATTCGGCGGCCACGCCATCAAGATATTCATTTTGTTCTATAGAATATTTAACATTTTAATTAGGGAAATAATTTTTGAACGCATAAATTCTTGTTCATTCCTTTTGAAGTATATCTTCAAGAAAACAAAAAAACAAAA
This sequence comes from Xylophagus ater, assembly GCA_963422695.1. Lineage (NCBI taxonomy): Eukaryota > Metazoa > Arthropoda > Insecta > Diptera > Xylophagidae > Xylophagus > Xylophagus ater. Next base: position 11,481,544 of record OY730478.1, read on the forward strand.
TCAAAGAGGAAAGGAATTTAATAAGGTTATTAATCGAATTATTAATTAACAGCTTAAGTGGCGTCGTAATTATCAGCACTCTGAACGCAGTGATATTTAAGGTAATTAGCTTAGATTAAAGGCGTTGGATTAATACCGCTTTTAATGTTACGAGATTACATTATTAGAAACCATTTGGTAAATTTTTTATCATATATCATAATGTGATTATAGACCACACGTTAAAGGGTTGAATACCAACTCTGTTGTGAATATTTTAAATAGGTTATATTAAAGATTTATGTTGTCAAAAGGTGCAACTTAAACGAATCACTTTTGTAGTGAATCATTCGTTTCAGGAGGGTATAGCCGCCCAAAATGTGTATCTTTTTTTTATTAGCTCTTAAATAGTCTTGAACATTTACTGATCATTTTGATATAATATTGGGTAAGTTGGGATGATGGTTTCCCTTTAATACAACAGTTGAAATTCTATTAAACCACATAATCAAATTTTCTGCAGAACTGCAGGTCTTTATGTAGAATTAGTAATAAGTAAATAAATAAATCTAATAATTCATTTTTAGCAAGAAAATTTATAAAAATATTTGAAATTTTTCATTAAAAACCATTTTACCCCTTTCATGTCGGCTCAAATTGAGTGCTGCTGTGCTATTATACTTTTCTTTCGCCATTCCTTCCAACTTTACCCCACTTTCATGTTTTATGATCCCTTATATTTTATTTTGATAGGGTTTTGCTCTATACTTTATAATTTTAAAATCGATATTACTCAGTAAATCAGCTGTGCTTAAATTTAACTTGATATCTGTAATATAACAAATAAAGATTTTCCATTATGGAAGGTGGGTTGCCTCCTAGCCTACATCAGTAATTAAAAAACATTTTTTTACTATTAATGTTACTAATATTTTTGCCTATTAATTTACCAGGAAAGAACTTTTCTGCAGATCATGTTTTACTTCTAAATTAGATAATAATCAAGGATTTTCAGCTACCGAATTATATTTATGTATTTTATCTCAAAGCTGAAATCAGCGGTGTATCCTTTTTCTTCTTTTCTATGTTTTTAAAACTTCTATAATTTACTACGCGCAAAAATGTCACTATTTTTGGAAAGATTTTCTATTCAGAAATAAAATAAATAAAACTATGAAATTCAATCCGATAAATCGATTGGTAAACCTTTGAACTTCCTGTAGAATTCTTTTTGTTCCTTCAAATTTTGTTAATCAAATATTCCCCGGAACTTAAAATAAAATAAATTTCAAATCCTTTACATTAGAAAAAGGATAAAATTGAACGCTATAGGATTTAAAAAGAAAAACAACATCTAGCTAGACATATGTATGTCCTTAACCTGTTATTAAATAGCAATCATTTACTTTTATTGATACGTATTGTTCTTACCTGTCGTATAAGAATGTTGTTCTTTAACAAATTTTCATCCTTTTTACTTCGTTTGCAAAGTTATGCGGCTTTTTTTTTGTGAAACATGTTGTCAACATAAATTTTGTTTGTCGCATTATATTATTGTCTTTAAGTTAGATCTTGTTTGTGTTGTTATATTTTCAAAAAGGACTCATCTATGTTATGGCACTTGTACTATTTTCATGAAAATAATTAAAATATACATCGACCACTTTTGTATCTAATCTTTTTGGTAATAAATTTTCTATTTATCTGAATTATTACTGCGGTTCTTCACCATTTTTATTCCAGAACTAAAAAAGTTCTTGAAAATACACTTGATTTTTTCAATAAAACATTTTAATAGTTGTTTATTTCAGTCAAATTTTTATTGACAAAAAATCACTATTTGAAAATACCGAAAGAAAGGACATACTACACCAAGCACCTGTAGTATTTGCCTTTTGCTGAATTTATTGTAAATATAGTTTTAAGTTTTTTCCAAATCTTGGCGCCATAGAATATTGTTTTAGGTACCTTTGATGTGTGCTTTTCTAAGATATTATTCGTTTGGCATACGTTCATTCTACACAAGTGCTGCGGTTGATAACGAAATGAAAGATCAGTTTCTTATCTTATCTCGTTCACTGAAAAACATAACAAGTAGTTCGACATGTTTTCTTAATATTTTACATTCTTTTTATATTATTATCTAGTAGCCGAAAGATTTTTATAATAAGTTAATTGCTTTTTTTTTGGTCCACATGGCCTAATTTTCACAGAAATCGAAGTTTTTTATCAAGGCAATAAATTCATAAGTTGCTGACATCTACTAGTGATTTACTGTAAGGGATTTTTTCTAAAATATTTTTCAATTTTGTTTAACAAATGTTTTAAAATTATAAATCTCTATAATTATTGGATAAATTTGATATCAGTGCACCCGGAAATTATTAGTGAAATTCAATTTTTAATTATAAAACAAGTCAATTTGTAAATCTATCACCAAAATGAGGTATTTTTGTCATTATTTTGGTCCTAAAAAACCTCTTTCTTAATTTCGTATTATCGAAAACAAGGTTCAGGTTAATTGAATTATAATTGCTTATAGTGGTCAAGTATATTGTAAAACCACAATTATGTCATTTAGAAGATATTGCCACCCAAGAAAAAAAAAAAAAAAAGAAAAATATATATACTTTAAGGTAGATCCAATGCTGTACTCATCCACGTTCGGCAAATATTTATTTAGTATTACTTTTAGTGGAAAATAAATCTTACAAAATTGGTTACTGATAAATTAGTGGAAGTGGATGACGGATATGTCTTTAGCCCTATGATATGATGAATTGCTTGAAGTCTTTTGATTCCAGAAAATTACTTTGTTTAGTGCTGATTACTTTTGAGGAGGAACTAAGAAGTTGCTATCCATCAGAACAAGTTTACTGGGTGGTCGTAATGGCATTTCGTTTGGTAAATGAATAAATACCACATTGTTGAAGATACATTTTCAAACTGTAAAATGTAAATGGAATTAAAATTGTCGCATGATATTTTTGCATGTGTTTCTTTTTTTTGGTATTTAATCATTATTTTCGCGAATCTTTAATGCAAATTTATATTTTCATCTAAAAATATATTTTTGTGAAAACAAAAACCCACAACTCTTTGAAAATAATAAGGAAGTAAAAATATAACAATTGTATTATTATCCTTCCGGGATATTTCATAAAAAGGATGAAAATATCATAATTAAAATTAAACAATAGAATAGTTAATGTATGTTTACAAACGAAACCACAAAATATTGGAAAAATATTATTTCATGTGGTTTGAAATTTATAAGAATTTACTTATTTTTTATTTTTATTCGATATTTTATTTTTTATACAAATTATCAGAAAGTAACCATAAAATGATTTATGACAGTGAAATTTCACTCGTTCGCAGTAAATGTGTTATTATGAAATTTTAACGATCCTTTAGTTGCCTACCTTTCCGTTTGCGGAAACAACAAATAAAAAAGACATCGTAAATTTTCTTGTAAATTATATTACATATAGAGTACCTGTAATATACATGTAATCGAGTACTCAAAGCAATATATGATATGAAATGGGTGAAGATCAAAAAATTAACAGTAATGAACAGAATATTCGACAAAAAATATTGAAGGATATTAAACCGTGAATCATAATAAATATGATAGAATAAGATATTTTGATGATTCGCTAATAAATGGACATTAAAACTGATTCGAATTTATAAGGTCCACCAATGAAAATTTTGTTTCTTGTCACACTATTACTAAGCTTTCATAGATCGAATTGAAACTTGGGATTAGGATGAAAAATTGAAAATTAATTACATGTCAATTATTAATGTAGGACCATTGCTAATAAATTTCATTTTCTGAAGTTGAGTTTGCTTGTAGGTGCAAGGTATTATAATATCTTGTTGACGAATTATTGCAAATGTAAAATTATTAGATACAAATTTCTTATTTTCACTTAAATATTTGAGTTTTAATTCGTAACACTCCAGACCCTGTAATACAGTCAAAAGATATATAAACACACTAAAACCGATGTTTCTTAAAATTCGTAAGAACGTTTTTTTAAATAATGACGGAGACAGGTGAATTTTATATGTCCTTAATTAGGGACTGAAACTATTTTTAAAAAATTTCTTTAACGTTCATTAATTTTGAACAATCAGTAGCATATATCAACAACTTCTGTAAAACATCCTTTTTAACACTAGCAACATTATTTCAGTAGAAATCATTTAAAAAACATAAATTTCACTCATTAAAAGAAAAATGATATAATATTTGCTACATTAAATGGAAATAAAAAAAAAAAAAACTCAAAACTATGATATTTTTCTTCTTTTTTTCTCATTTCAGAGATGACAATCGAATTTTATGTCATATCCTTTTGGAATGAACATTATCGAAAAAAGAAAAAAAGGATACGCGATAAAATGATTTGTCCCCCGTCGCTGTAGGTAGGTTAAATTACATAAAGTTTATATCATAAAAATTTTTGTCTCTGAAATTTATGTGTACTTAAATTTCGACAAAAATTTTTCTAAGGACTAAAAATTTTTCTACCTTAGAAATTCCACAGAACGATAATATAAACAAGACACCCAAATTGTATCTAATTTGTTTTATGTGCAATCCTTAAGGCCTTAACATGCTCAAAATTAGCTTCTAGTAAGATAAAATATCGTTAATATAAAACTACCGCAGGAGTAGATCTGAAGAAACATCCTTTATTTTTTTTTCTTGGTACAAAAGTAGACAATTTAGACATCGTCCAAGTTTTACATCTTGATAAAATGCCTAAATTGAACCCATTCGTTATATCTAATCAAATTATTTGGTCTCTTCAGGCTCGTATGATGCTCTACATTAAATTAGTTACTTAATCTGAGCTGGGAAAAAAAAAGTTATACAAAGAGTATAGATCTTCTTATCTGGAGTCCTGTATGATCTAATGGTCTTTCAAAAAGAAGCAAAAAAAAAAAAAAAAAACTGAAAATATATTAAAAAGAAGCTACCATTCTGGACACTTGTTAGACTTATTCCATTCACTGTAATTCTGTATCGTTCACGCAAAAACAATGGACAATAACTCATTTTCGAAAACAAGCTCCATTCACAACACATAAAAAGTTTTTTTTTTATGATCATATACCGATTGTTGATCGTATTTTTCGCAATTTCTGATATATCAGCCTATATTTAATAATGAAATATCATAATTGACCTGAGGCCGTGTTTTGATTGTACGTACATCATCTTTTAACCACATCAGAAAATATACAGATAAAGTGTTCGTATCCTGATGCTTACAGGTCTGTTCGAAGAGAGAGAGGATTACGAAGAAAACACCTTCAACATTTTTTATTTGTATTGAAAGAAAAAAAAAAATCCGGCTTAATTGTTTTAAGAAAACAACACTTACCAATATTAAGTATTTTCATATGTTTCAAAATTTACTTTTGATTTACTAGGTACGTGATTTCTATAAAACTGTTGGGTTTTATGTTAATTTTTATCGCAAATATTAAGTTGTCTTATTTCATGAAATTTTTTTGAAATACAAAATATGAATTTTAATAAAATAATATATTCCATATTTAATTTTTTATCCAAGGCCTGAAAGAAGAACTATATATATATGTATAAATCAAGAAAATTTTTATAAGGAAAAAAAAAATGAAGCAATAATTGAATAAATGCGGGCACTTGACATATGCTAAGAAATACTGTAAAGTAAGTACTTATTAAATGAAAGAAATAAAAGTACCAAATACTCGTATATGCACGAGCAAAAAGACGAAAAACTTAAACCTCAAAAACAATCCTTGCGCCCTCATCTTATGATAATAAACGTGCGACTTAAGTACTATTTGACTACTTGACGACCATGTGGAATGGGAATGGCGACATGTTCTTGATTAAAAAAAATATATATATAGCTGCGTACGCACTTATGTTATTGCAATTCTTTTAAAAGAATAACTTTTATGTTGCACAAATTGTTTTCAATTTTAATTATGTATGCAACATGTTATTTTGGTTTATACATAGAACCCATAAGACTAAAGAATTGGAAAAAAGTTATTTTAACAAGAGCAACATTATTGAATTTACTATATGTACCCTATGGTAGTATAGCAGTGGCTATATTAGCTTCGGAACTAGATGTGTAGAGAATCCAAAATCATTTTGATTTCTGTGTGTATCTAGGAGTAGGGGCTTTTAAAGGGGCTGTCAAAGAAGTGGTAAGGAGAGTGATCAAAAGGAGTTGGCAAGAGAGTGGTCAAAAGGGCAGTAAGAAGATGGTAACGCGGATGATCAAGAGACGGCTAAGAAGATGATCATGGGATGTTTGAGATAGTGGTCAAGGGGTTTATGACAAGGTTATCAGTGACAGCCAATAAGTTTGTCATCGGGTGATCAAGGCGACCAAGGAGATGAAGAGTTGTTTCTTTTAAGTCCCGCATAGTGTAATAAAGTTTGGTTTAAGTTCCGTAGTAAAGGGTTCTAATTAGTTCAAATTGATTCCATATTATGTTTACATTCGTATACGAAATAATACTGAATTTAGACAAAAATAGTTACAAGATTGGTGTAAAAATACATTGTTAGAGTAGCTTAGCTTTTCATATGTAACTAATCCAAAAACTGATATCAGAATTTGTAGAAAATTAGCAAGAATTATCTACGCTCTCAGAGCCTAGGTTACCTCTAAATTAGAGCAAATTCAATTTATTTTGGGATATTTTTTTTCCTCAGAGTTAATTGGACTTGAACTTTTTTAATTTCTTATCTAATTTCCGTTAAATGATTTCAAAAAACTGTCTATATGCCGATTTTACATTTCTATATGTTTCAAGTTTACTAACTTTTAAATTTAGGTTTTACGTGTTCCAGATCTTATTTGTTGATCTTGAAATTAATTTGGATTTTCGTGTATTAGTCGCGTGGCTACAAAGAAATTTTCAAACAAATGCCTATGCTTTTTTAATAATAATAATAATTTTTCTGGAAATTTGTTGAGAGTTTGAAAATATGAAATTAAGTTCCATTCGTTAAATAATAACCCTTCTATATTTTTTTAATTGGTAGATGTGTCGATTTGGGGATTTGTAATTAATTTAAACATTTTTTTTGTTTTAGTAATTTACAATATTTTAAAATATTTAAAAGGATTGAAAACGATATATTTTACCTCATGTATCCGTCTGACTTCATCATACATTTTTGGAGTTTATAGGCGAATTAACCAAGAACAAAAGCAAATAAAAAAGGATTTAAATAGTCTTGGGAAGTAGTACAAGTTTCTGAATTCTTAAAGGGGATTTAAACTGATTCTGCTCCACTATATTTCTCAGCATATAAAGGATTGATTGATTTATTCCTTACAAAAAAGAAAATAAAGTCGACCTATTCTGGTGGAAACAATATCTAAAGTCATCACTCGATTTGTCTATAAGAGTATAGTTTATTTCATCAGTTTTTAGGGACTAGCTTAAAAATTTATTAATGGATTTGAACTTTTTAGCTCTTTCCACCAAATTTCCCAATTTTCTGTCCAACCTATGCAACGCTACGGTTCGTTTTATTCTTGACGAATATTCTAGAATCTATAAATTCTAGTTCTATTGACCATATACTATCATCAAAATAAGTGCAGTTGATACCAATGATAGTTAAAGTAACATACTTATTAAACACTAGTAGAAGAAGACACTTCAATAAAGCAATCGGTAATAAAAATCTCAATTTAATTATCCATTAAAAGACAAGGAATGACATGGATACAAAAAGATATACAACATCCCATAAGATCTAAAAACTGAAGAACATAGTTTGTATAAGAATCGAAAGAAATCGTCTTCGAGATATATTGACATCCGTTTTAGCTTGATTGTTGGTTATTCAAGAAACAAAAGAGAAGATAAAAGAAAACTTAACCGTCAAAGTTAAAAGAGATTACACTCAACCTGCTAACAATATTGTTGTATATCGAGCAGTAACTAAACATATTTTTGTATGATTGTAATTATACATATTTAAGTAATTTTCTTTTTTTCGAAGTTTTATGCAGGCGAGAACACACAGGTAAATGTTTTAAGTCGCTGAATTGAATACACCGCCCTATGCCTAAGGGCTGATAGGCAATCGTATGTAAACTTTTTTAACTGTGTTTGTATATATAATATTTTTCGATTTAAATTACATATTACTGGTGTATTGTGACAAAAATGAATAATTTTCATTAGATCATTTAATCCGTTTAAATTTCTTAAGAATTAATTTGTATATTTTCCCGTGTCTAACCATCTTAGATTGATACAATTGCTTTTATCCAAGGGGGGCTAGTTAGCTCGTGGCCAGACAAAATAGTTAGGTCTGCATAAATCAATTAGAATTTGTATACATCCCTCGCACGTGGTAAGCAGGGACTATATTATAAGAACGTGTGGAGCAATAGACAACGGTAAAAAAACACCGGGCCTTCCAAAAAAAAGAAGAAAAAACCCAATAAACATGCAGCTGCTAATGAAGAAATGATGATTCAAATAAGTTTTTACTTTTTAATTTTTATTAAAATTTGAGGATAGATCGAATAGGAAAGTTCGATAAATTAAGACATAAAATGCTCTTAATAATGTAAATGCTTTTTTGAACAACGCTTTAGAGCGATCTGGATATTATTTTGTACTTGAAAGTATTAAATCCAGATTTTTCTCAAAGATATCTTCTTATCAAATCTTCAAGACATACGTAATTAATCACATTTAGTTAGGTATTATTAAAATGGAATTTATATTCAAATTAAAGATTTCATATTGGAGTATCAAATTTTCAATATGCAAATCTGTTAATTTTAGCTATCTTTAGATTGTTTTTGTTGATAAAAATCAATAAAACGTTTCTTAAACAAACATTCGGATATAATATTTCATTTGGCTGAAAATCTTCTGTACGAATAAAAGGCAAACATTGGATACCAGTAGCGTGAGATAACAAATTTATAATATCCCCCAAAGGGTTGAAACGTTAATCATGTCACCAGACAAAAATTACACTCAAACGCGAATATGTAATTAACGGGCGAAATTTAATTACACATTTATACTTGTTTCCCGCCAAAGTTTTATATCCCACCATCAGAAAAATAAATATTAATTTTTTTCCATCTTATAAAGTATTTATTTTAAGTTACATACGCTGGCGCAGAACTACCACACAGCACACTATGCCTACCTGAAAATATTATCGGAAAAAAAGGTAATGACTTGAATTTTTTTGGTTTCATTTTTTCAAGATCCTTTTTAGAAATTGAAACGAACATAAAAAAAAATGCTTGTGGAGGTGAGTCCTTTGTAAAGAAACATATTTCTGCGTACATTTTTTTTAAATGCTCCTTCATAAAAAGAACTTGCTTTTGGAGTGAATACAACATGTACTAAAAATTTTTTGAAATCATGAAAAAATCCGCGGGTGCTGCAATCAAAAGTCACTCAAGTAGAGAGTTGAATCCATTGTCAAAAAATTCGTGAATAGATTTTCTGTGGACCCTTTTAAAAATTCTATATAAGCAAATTTTGTTGCGTAGTTTATGAATTCTTGATTGAAGCCTATTTTAAGAGCTTTGTGACCTTTATTTATTATTTCTTTTTTTCTTTAAATAAATTTTCAGTTGAAAAGATCTTCACAAGTCCTCTATGTTGATTTTCAATCGTGTACTTGTTCTTGAATTTTCAACAAGGATATCGTAACTACATTCAGACAAGTGAGTTTAATGATTTCGCGACGGGATATTTGATGGAATTTCGTTTTAATACAGTTTAATATTTATTTTATATATAATTTTTAATTGTAAAAGTCTTAAATCGAAACTATATATGAAAATTATTTATAAAATTCCTGCAATTTATTTCCTTTTCTGTAATTATAATTTTCTTAAAGAAATTTTTCAAAAAAATATCATAAAATTCAATGAGTCATGAATTTCCTTCATATTTTAATGGATAACTTCATGGATATCGAAAAAAATCAATTTTCGAGTGACAACATAAATTTCAATCTAACTGGAACCGATCATCGATTTCCTATTGATTTTCAAAATGGATTTTCATTCTATTATATTACGTCGTATTGTTATGCTAGATGAAATGTCACTACAGTAATAGAAGACAAAAGGATTTTCGATACCCAAAATAAGATATACACGATATCTTATAGTATTTTATGGACGAACTATACAATATTCGTAAATGGGATACCTTTTTCCATTATGTCATATATTACTTTTCACCAATTAATTTCATTTTAGATGCTTTTCATTGAGTTTTCTTTGATATTTATGAAATGACAGGCAATATTTTTGATATAAGAAATTTCTTTCGATTGCAACTGACAAGTGAGAGTGAATTGAAAGTTTCCCGTAGGAATTTCTATTCATTTCGCTTCTTGAAAATCTATGAGAATATATTGAACTTGTAAACCATGTCGTAATACGACATTGCACTTAAGCCTTGTTTCGAGATATGCAATAAATGGCATATAATTTATATTATTTTGTGTAGTATCTTTAAGAAAATGTCCGAGTACTATCTTTCTAATATATTTCTTCCTAGTCAGGGGTTTCTTGATGATGAAAAATTTTTCTGTCTGTCTTATTTAACTAAAACTGCTTTTATTATTTAATTTTTTTATTTATGCAAAAGAAAATTCTGGACAACGCGAATGTAGTTTCAACTTCTGTTCTTGTTTTTAAAGATATGCAAATTACATGTAAATAAGTAACCATCTGATCGTGATAAAGTTTATATGATTTGGCTCTTTCTTCCAACTTCTTAAACGACTTAAGGCCCTTTTTGCAAAGATCCATGATCAGAACATTGATCATTAGTATCTTTCTGAAGTTGTGAATTTTTGGATCGCGTTATATTCTTTACCCAATTTAATGTAAAATTTCTCTAAAGAATCTTGATGAAGTATTCAACCATTGATTTCGATCGGTGATCGGTTGATGCCTTTAAAAAAATGTGTTTTTCGTATTTATCAATTTTGGTTAAAAATTTTCAACAAAAAGAATGACGTGAATGCGCCCCCGATCATGACGACGTCTAAAATAATTTATGCTGATCGTTTTTGATTGTGAAAATTCGAACAGCATCCAGGGAGTATGGGAGTTAGTTTAAAGATATAAAAACAAATAACAGTATTATATCGACCTACCGAATAGTGATTACATTTTATACCGAACTAATTGGATAAAATAAGTTAATATGGATATAGCGTAAAATGTTTTTTCTCTGATCTTTTAACAATATCGTCTTTTTAAGCTGTTTCTCAAGGGGATTATGTTATTTGCCTAAAACTGATCACTGTCAATGATAAAACTGATTGGCAGTTTTCGATGTTTTTCTATAAAGACTATGGTGATGATCAAGATTTTTTCTTTTATATAAATTTCTTCATTTTGCTTCCTTTATTTTTCTTTAAATTCATAAATTGAGTTATTTGTTCATTTAAAGGTCTATCAGCATGATCACAAAGATCCTTTTCTAGGATAACAAATCGTATAAGTCAAAATGCAAATTACACGTTTTTCATTTTGTATATTTTGACGATTTTCGAAATAGTTTTTCGTCAAAAGATCATACTCTTGCGTTATCGATCATTTTCAATTAAAACCAAAGATCAAATGATTGCGATTGTTCAATAATAAAGATTGAATGAAAGAAATTTTTCTGGGAATAAAATGAAAAAAAATATCCATTAAAGATATATAAAACAATGCTTGGACAACTTCATCAATTGTAGTGTATCCGTAGGGTGGTCCATTTGTCTTCACCAAGGCGAATTTAAAAATGACAAAAATTAAAACAATACAAGAAAAAAACACGCTTGTGAACTTCCGAAATGAATAGGATTTAAGGTTTTGTTTTGTTTTTTGTTTTTTGGTTAATATTAAATCTCAGTGAAATCTTTGTGTTTTTTCCCGCTTTTTAATTCATTCTGTTCGACATTGATTTTTACCAGTAATATAAACCAGCCTATCACATAAAAATCAAAACCTCTCTCTCAATTATACAAACGAAATTGTGCAATAAATATACGCATTCGATGGATTAAAACCAAAAAAAGAAAAAAAATGGCCACAAAAGAAACCTTCTGATGAAGGCTTAACATTTGCAGCATAGGTACTCTTTTTTGGAATGTGATTTTGCGGTACCAATTTTCCCAAATCCTTAAGTTTATTCGAAAGAAGTCTGATTGAGTTATACCAGAATGATCTGATGATTGTTGGTGGCTCCTTTTCATGATAAATTGAATACCGTTCTTTCGCTTTTTGGGAGGCCCAATTACATATGCCAAAATGGATTCAATATTAATTGGTATTACATTCGTTGTAAACGAAAAAAAAAAACGTAACTAAACTCTAGTTACGATATTTTCTGAATTGTGTTTAAAAATTTCTTTTTTATACGAAACGTATTCTGTGATTTATTGAAAGTTTTTTCTTTATGTGGGATAAGTATAAATTATTTTTACATTTAATAGCAGGTTAGTTAGATATTTTGTACATCTTAATTTTTCGTACACGATCATATATCTTTACTTTAATTATTAGGAAATTCTTTATACGGAAATCATGCTATATATAATAATTATTTGTTTCGTTTTTATCGAATATCGATAAAGACAGAATATAAATAATTCGTACATGTATAAATGTTTATGGTTAATTAATTACCTGCACTGATCGCGAAAATAATGATTAACTAAACTAATTAATACACGGAGAAAAAAACAGAAATAACTGGTTCGATATATGTTGAACTATAAAAATGTTTAAATTTATAGGAATATGTTTCAGTTGATGCCAACCGGTGACAACATTTTAATTACTTATTAAAGTCAAAATTAATTAAGTACAAGATCAGTTTAAATCATTATCTTTCTTTTATATTTCGCATAATAGTGAATATTTGCAGTATTTGTCTTGTTTATCCCCTATGGTAGGTACTATCGAAAGGCATATTATTAATTATTCTTAATACATAGAAATAGTCATCGTAGAATAGTTTCCAGGCTATAGATGTGTGATATTGATTTATGTATGTCCGTCCGTCCGTCCGTGTACAAGCTAACTCCATAATGCGTTAGCCGCTATCCGAAGAAATTTACAACATTAGTTTACTATTCCTTAACTCAATTTCAGCAAATTCGCCCAAGAGGTGGTGAAGTTACTCGTATAAAGTAAGTATAAAGAAAATCGAGGTAACCAGAAAGTTTTATCATTTTTTTATCGTTTTTTGGATTTAACTGGAAAATTTGTGAAAGAATTTTGTTGAAATTATTTACATATATTGACTACTTCAATAGGCGATACTATTTTAAATTTCGGTAATAATGGTCCAAGGATAATGGGGAAAAAAAATAGTCGTAGGAGAAAATATGACCGTTCATAGAGTTTTTTTATATATTTCAAAAATTAATATACTGATTTAAATAATATTTGCAAGATGGACTTATGCTAGTACCCACCTTACCTATCAATTAGAGAAAATTGGAGAAAGGGAAAAGAAGTTATGCAGAAACAAACCTTGAAATATTATTAGTTTTGCCTATTTTTTCTTTAACTGCGAGCCCCATTTCTACCATAGGGCTTGAAAAAATTGGCTATATGCCGATTTTAAGTTACTATATGTTTCTAGAATTAATTTATTTTCAATTTCACATTAGTTTGATCATAAAAGTAAAAAAGGAGTGAAAAGAATGTTGACAAAGGCATGTTTTATTTTTGGCTTGATATTCATCAAAAATTCATATCACATTTTAGTGTTTTAGTTTTTTTTTTATTTATATAATGATCACTGATCTATACATACATTTTGTTTATAAACAATAAGAAGAAAATCTCATTTAATTGGAATCATAAAAAGGAAAATTCCACAATCAAACTGAAAATGGAAGTCAACTAATAAACTGGTTAAATTGTGATCAATGATCGTGAATGTTGAAAGTTCATAAATTTTGAGCAACCGAAATTTTATCACTAATTTCAAATATTTTTATGATCAATCAATTTAGAATTATTTTCTTTTCTTTTTATTTTTAATTTAATAAAATATTAATTTTTATTGCAAATTTTTATATAAATTTATTGAATCAAATGAAAATGATATAAAAATTTGGAACGTGATCAGTATTCAAAAGTGATCAGATATTCTGTCATATGTTGATTTGGATTTATATAAAAACTGGATTATTCAATTTTATTTAATTGGACTAATGTTTTAATTTCAGTTAGGCTTGTTTGATAATAAATCAAAAGGAAATATTCAGTTATTAAATTTTATGAAAGACATTTATTTGTTATATAAAAGAAAAGCATGAATGAATGCATATATATTATAATATTAGACTTCAAAGAAATTCCGATAAGAAAACTTACGATATTTAACGTATTTTTGGCACAAAAAAAAATCTGTTCTAATGTTAATCAACTCTTTCTATTGCTGATATTTTTTTTTTTCAAACTTCAAATATATATTTATCATCAATCATCAAACCTTCTATAGACAAATTCCCAAAAAACTATTTAACATGTTCTTAAATTATCAAACAAAAAAAATAAATACTATTTTTATATAAAATGTTATTGATTATGTTCAAAAAGAAGAAAAAAAAATATGTTCAAATTTCATACAGATTTTATTCAACAGGAATATAATATTAAAATTGAATTTCTCATGCAAATATTGACAGAGATAAGAGACTTGAGGTCTATCAAAAAACTGTTACCAATAATAAATCGTTAAAGTGTGCCATAATAAACCGCCCACGCAAGCGCCCTTATCCAAATACCTGATTATCCATTTACGTGTATATATAGAAAAGTATATATTATATGTTAAAAATGTATTGAAACTTTGATTTTGGGGAAATATTTCCAGTATAACATGCGTCCAACAGAATGTACATATATGAAGGCAGCAAAGGTGTCTTAAGAGTTGTAGACTTGATCGCGTGTTGACTTAATCTTTTACTTATAATGTTTACTTGAAATTGATAAGCGTACATTTATATAAGTATGTACGTGCGGTTACAAAATTTCGATCGATACGAGGATATGACAATCAAAAAAGAAAAAATGTATCGATATTTATATTAAAAACATAAAAATCAAGAGAGAGCAAAAAAAAACCGATTCATTTATCTTGAATAAGATAACATTTTTTTTTATTTTTATTTTTATGTGGGGAGCATATAACAAATGATCAGGAAGAGATCATGTTTTCTATATAACATAGCTATCAAAAACAGAAATGAAAGAAGGATTACGATCTTATAAGATTGATCATTGTACACTGTTTCACTGTTTCTTATTGGAAAATATTCCAATTTGATATGAAATTTTACATTAAAATTAATTACACGAAATTTTTTGGTTATATACATATATAAATACATATTTCACGTTTTGGCAAATAAATGTTAAACAATTTGTTTTTAATTAACATATAAAAGAAATTGGAATATATAAAGGAAATATATGATAATGACTCCTTTCTCTTCTATCGAATCATGTTTTTCTTACATTTATGTTGCAGAAAATTCTTATAAGATCAAAGAATAGAACTATTATGCCAGAATATTAAAAGCATCTCATAAATTTTTTGACGAAACTTACGCGTGTGGTTTGTTAATAAAAGCCTAAAAAAAAACAGCTACAACATAAAATTAAATTGCGCCAAATTACCGGCGGCTTCTTTTTTATCGTGTATGCGGTTCTCAGCTCTTGTTTAGCTTAGTTTTATATACTTTAATAATATTTTTATTATTATTATTATTATTCTTGTTTTTGTTTTATTTAAGTTTACTTATTTTTTTTTTGCTTCTTATATTGATTTGCCTTAGAGAATCTCTATAATTGCTAAGTGATCTATGGTTTCGGCATTGCGTGCTCCTTGAACATAAGTCTAACTATAATATAATGTGTAGAGGATGTTATCTTCACAAAAACTAAAAAAAAAAGAAAACAATCCCTGGTACTTTCCGGAGTTGTTTTTTCTTCTGAATATTCATAATAACCAATAACAAAAAAAAAGTGACTTAAATCGTTTTAAAGTCTTAAATTAAAAACAAATTTAGTTAATGTTCAATAAGATCGTTTTGATGATACCTCACACAGTAAGTTATAGCGCGGGTACAATCGATTTGGAAATTATTTAGTATAGAGTGATTTTTTTTGTATTATGGGAATTTGAGGTTTATACCAATCCAATCCGAAAAACATCAAAGAATAATCATAATTTGTTAGCATAAAAAAAAACGCAACCAGAGAAAATTTTTAAATAACTTAAAAGCCTTTGGGGGCCAAAAGATTTCGGGTATTTTTCATGATGTTGTTGTTGGTGTTATACTAGCAATAAAATTTATATATTTAATTGAATGAGATTATAATAAATTTAGTAATTGTTATAACTTATTTATTACTTCCAAAATATATGAATTGGGAATAATATTTTATAATATGAAGAAAAAAGAAAAGAAAAAGAAATTAAATTCATTCTGTTGGGGCAAATGTCGGTATTTAGATTAGTTAAATAGTCCATTGTGAGATAAAGAGTAATTTTGGGAACAGACAGACTTCATCTTAAGGTTACCATGTTTAGATTCTGGTCAGTGAGAGTTAAAGGAATTGGTTACACAGTGTACCCAGCATATCAACAACAGCGTGGTGGATTCATATATCAACTGAAATGGCATGCAGGAATAGTAAATTTTATACTTCTCCTTCTTGATTTCATAGATTCCTTTGGGAATTTTCCTGAAGTTATTATATAAATTGTTGGGGATTCATGGGCTATGAAATTGAGTATTCTTTGATTCTGCAATTTAAGTTTTTATTGCCTTGAAATTTTTTTCGCGTTATTACTACATCCTTCTGGAATTTAGAACTGGTCATGTTTAATGTGTATCTCTTTCTAAAATCTATATTTCTAGTGTTAAGAAAATTTCAAAAGTACTAGAAATTAAAAAAAAATAAATAACTTAAATAAAAGTCGAAAAAAAAGGATTTACAAGAATAAAATTGATATCAAAAATAAGTTTGTTCTTCTTATCAACATTTGTACATAAAAATTTTCCGGTTTATTATCCAGGAAATATGTGAAAGGATTTCTAAATACTGTCCATGTAATATTTGTTTAATTTCTAAGTAAATATTTATTATTTTTTTTACAAGTTTATAGTAATCAAACAAAATAAAATATCTTCTGAAATTTTACAAAAAAAAAAACTTTTCTGAATAAAAACAAATCCGCCGAATTTGAATAGAAATTGGATCATAAATTCAAAAAAAAAGTAATAAAAAAATGTCCAATATATTATGTATTTTTATTGATATTCAAATTATTTCAATCAAAAACCAATTCATAAAAGTTCGCGTATCTCTGATTCTTTCAATCAATTCAATAACATCCGATTAATATCAAATATTTCGACAAATTAAAATAATATATTTTTAAAAATTTACATTTTCATCAAATTTGAATACGATATCATATTTGCATACAGTTTTGATCAAATCAAAAATAAGAAGAAAAAATGGTTAACTTTTCATTGAAGAGGCATGGACCCAGATTTTTTTATATTGAAGAAAATATATTGTTTTTATTGACTGACTATCAATCCATCCGTTCTGCAGGATATTCAAAAAAATATATATATATCATTCAATTTTTGTGTTTTTCGTTCAAATGTCAATTTCTGGATGACATATTACAGATCAAAAAGAAAGAAAAAGCAAAATGAAAATTGAAGAAGCACCTTTAAGGGTGGTCGTTTTATAAAATAAAATCAAAATATAGATATCCTTGTTTCTAGTTAGTAATCTAGTAAAATTGATCTTTCACAAAGGATAACATTTGATCGAGAAAGTTGCATAGATCGATCATTTTCAAAAAAAAAAACAAAATTCTGTGTATGTCAAGAGTCCTGTGTGAAAAAATATTTTCCAACATTTTTAATTTTAATCTTTTTCCAAACAAGATGAATATGTTTTTTTTTTATTATGAAATATGATCAACGCTTGTTCAATGTATCTAACCTGTTTCAGAGATTAACAAACGATGAAGTATATAACAAAAATGTTAACAACACAAAGTACTTGCACGTCTTGCTTAAGATTTACGGACAGTAGTTATCAAAATATTTCAGATAACGCGGTAACATAACGAGGGCACACGCTTTTTAACAAAAAAATATACATCATATAAACAATATATTAATATGTACATGAATACATCAAGTATATATAATGAAAAGCACAAGAAAAAAATCACTTTTCTGTTCATTATGAGTCTTAATCCGATCCAATCAAGTCTTGTTAGTAAAATACTTGAATACAGAATTACCCAGAAGCTTCAGTTTTACTTGTTCGATATTTTCTTCTGGTATTAACTGATTTTACATTATTAAGAAAGATCTTTTCTTGCAAAAAAAAGTCAAATCAGCAGCCAAAAGGAGTTTTTTTTTGTTAAAGGTTTTAAAGGTCCAACATTCAAGTAAACTGCTGTAATAATATCTTGTTATTTTGCTCCTTGATTTTTTTTAGATTGTATATGAAACTTTTGATTTTATATTCTGAAGCGATGATTACTTATTTCTTGTTAATATTATTCACGATCATCTTGTACGATCGATACAAACTTGTTTTCACAAGATGCAATTTTTATCCATATACCTAATCGTGTTATTTCGATCTTCCTTCATATGTGTAAGTTCATTTTCAATAAGGATATAGAATTTTTAGAATTTTTAATTAAAAACTTAACATATACGTTGTTTCTTTTTATAAAGTGTGCTAATAGATATAATTTAAAATGTGTAATAATAGCCTGATTTTTAATCTGATCATATTCGGATTTAATAACAAGAACAAAAGTCTCAACATATTATTGACTATTATTACTATTTTTAAAGATGCTATCTGATCAGCAATGTCCTAGAAAGTCGAACGAATTTATTTAAATTGTGAAATGGGTCCAGATCATTCGACCGCATAAATTTATTGCTTCAATGAAATTCAATTTTCTTTCGATTCATAGAAAAAGGATCTTTTATGATGAAAATCAAAAAAAATTTTTGTAGGAGGATTTCAAATATATATTCAAAAAAAAAACTCAAAATAACTTTTTGTATGCAAATTATGGTGGAAAATTGTTAAAAAAATGGGAGTTAACTTAAATTTCATGCCAATCAAAATATGTTATATGAAAAGTAGCGAATCATGAAATAATAATTTAATCATAATTCTGACATAAGAAACTCATCCCATAAGCAGATGTTCTAAAATTAAATATATTTTTTTTTTATTATTATTATTATCGATATGTAATGTTATCTTTATAATGGATTTTTAAGGAAATATGCCCACCCACTATTTTGTAGGTGATTTGATAGAGTTCGTGTCACAAATATTTGATAACGTGATTATGTCAATATTTGTAATCATTTAATTGTAAACAAGTCTAAAGGCATGTCATTCATGGCAAAATAAAATGATAATAAAACTATAAAATTCTGATATCGTATACCTGTAGAGAATCACTATTAAACCCGATCAACTCTATGAGAATGTTTAGTGAATATATGCTTAAGGCAGGAAATGATCTCGATCGGATAATAGTAATTTGCTTATCTATTTAATTTAAGATTTACAGATAGTTCATTTATCGAACGTTATGGAAACGTTATAAAACATCCGGTTAAATTGAATATGAATAAAACGTATCTAAGATGAATTAAAGAATAAAATTTTCGAAAACTGAAAAAATATTTCTTTTATTCTGTTTTCTTTTTTACCTTTTCTAGGATCTTGAAATTCTCTTAAAGAATTTTATCTCTTTAAATGAGAACACTAAATTATATTCCAGACATCTAGATTACGTTAATGATGTCATTATTCAATTAAATAAATTATAAATGTCCCAAAGTGGTACCACAAACAATTAATTAATTGAGTCCCACAGAGTTTTGTCTTAACTAATTTTCATTTTATTTTCTAACTCTTTTCCTTTCAATATTCCAATTGTACGATGTTATTCACTCGATGGGACTTCAAGAATCCTTTTGGTTTTTAAAGATAACCTTTCAATTTCTCCAAACTTTTGATATATACCGTATTTGAATTTTAAGGATATATTTAAAATTTGTGACCATATGAACTTGAATTCTGAGTCCATTGCACTCAATTTTGGGCAAGAAAAAAAGAAAAATGAAAACTTTCATGAAAAGACTGCATTTCCGCTTAAATATATTCCCAATTTCTATAGATATGAAATTTTTTTGAAGCAATAATTTTTACAAAGAACATCCTTTCCTTATGTATTTCGTTTCAAAAACCAAAAAAAAAATTTACTGTGGTTCATGCCAGTCGGACGTCCGGCAGCCAAATATTTTATGTAGACTTTTTTTTTTCTTTAATGTACAATAAGAATATAAGTAAGAAAATTTATGAGAAATCTTTGAAGATATTATTATTATATTTATTGAGTACTTTACCTGTATGTAATGAAATCAATGTATTTTAAAGAATAAGAAAAAATTGAAGGATATAAATTTTTGTTAAGAAATACAAAAAATAATATAAAGATACAAATTATGATACTGTTGTTAGTGGACAATAGGAACAATAACAATGGTAACAAAACAAAACTAAAAATAAAAAAGAGAGAAAAGCATTCCAAGGTGGTCAGTCAAACGCCTAGAACAAATTAGAAAATGTTTAAAAATTTATCAAAAGATCATATGAATCGTATAGGTTCGTACTAATTGGTATGACTCTGAACTATTGTTGTTAGGACAATATCAAATTATCACCTTTGCTTGAAATCAGGCCGGGTTCTATTTGAAGATGCAAAATTTCTATTCATCCAAGTTTAACGCTAATTAGAGGCTTGATATATCAACAAAATTCAAATAGAATTTTTGGCAAAAAATATGTTTTACGTATAATTAATTTCATGCGATATTTATCAGAAATGTAATAAATTTAAAATTCTAAAATTCTTTAAAAATGTTTTCGATTTGTTATTGTAAAAAATCATAGAAAAAACTAACATAATATAGGAGTTTACCCAACTATACGTGAATATATGTTATATGTATATGCTGCCTCGAACTGAAATATAAGTTTCTTAAATCCTGAAATGTATAGTTTTCAAGATATATGACGATATTTTAAACACTCTTAAATAGTTGGTAACCGCCTTAAAACAAACAGCAATTTCTGTATCATATTGTTTTCCACAAAAAAATTGATCAAATAAAAAATATTAATTTCACATTTCCATTTAACAGGTAACTGCGGTATTTAACAGATAAATAACATCTAAACACAAAAAGAAAATCTTTTTCTGCAAAATAAAAAACCACGATCACAGCGGGGGCGTTAGTAACGCCATAATATCATTGCCTTCTTCAAACAGCGCAAAAACAATGTAAACAGTCAAAATGTGCGATGATCATAAATATCTGCGTGTGCGCCATTTATACGAAAATATTCATCATCATCGCAAATGATCCTGTTCGAATCAAAAAGATGTTCTTTGAACTGTGATCATCTTTTTTAAACAATAAACAAAAGGTTATGATCGCGTGGAGATCTTCTTTTTATCACTAATATACTCATTTGTCGGTTTTTTTTTTTAATTTTTCAGATCACTTAAGGCAGTGGGAATCTTTTTATTGTTCACCAAAGGAGGCGAGTGTATTATAAAGAATTTACTCAGAAATTGTCGGCATTAGCTGTAATGTGATCTATATTTACGATGTCGGAATCTTTATGAAAAAATATGAACTAAATAAATTCCTATCAATTAGATAATTTATAGATTAAAAAGGACATTACATTTAATAATGTCAATTCTAAAAGTTCTTCCATCAAAACTTCAACTAAATACTATACCATATATGTATAAAAAAAAAAACTTTATTGCTCCTCATCATATAGGTACTTTCACTCATACATCTTTTATTCGCGGTATCAAGAGAGACCATATAAAATATTAACGGCTATCTATAGTAAATCCATTTTACTTTGTTTTAGTCCTGTGCTTTGCATCTTAAATACATATTAATAACCTAAAAAATATTCGTTGAGAATAAATTTGTTTTAATTTCAGAGCGTGTGTGGTCCCCCACGGTGAAATGATTTCTGATCAGATCTTCATGAAAATTCCTTCTTCATAAAACCGTGAATTACAGAATTCAGTAAGGTTCCAGGACATCAATGTTTTGATGTTTATCACATTATCATCTATCTGTGAAGATTAACAGAATTCATCTTGACCATGTTATTAATAATATTCAATTAGCCATGGTTATATGGCGCTTCACTGTAGGAAGGAAGATCATTTATGGAGATGATAAGAAATTTATGAGGAACAGAAAATCCCTAAAATATTTTCATTTAATTGCGTATTTCTTTTTAAATCCCTTAATTATGATTAGAGTTGGAATATCCAGAATATTTTTATGATATCCTAAAAAAGGGGTTAATTTCCAGGAAAAATTTGACAATGAAGTTTTTCAAGATTAATTTCATTCGATTTAAAAGTGTTATTATTATGGGTCTTTTTATTAAAATGAAAATGGTAATTTTCTTTTCTGGTAGTTTATTAAATTAAATTGAGTTTTTTTTTTTTTTGTGGAATGCGGAAATTTTAAATTTAGTTTTAATTTAATCCAAATTAAAATTTCATAAAAAATAATCAAAAAGATCTCCATTTTAATTTCATATACATAATAATCAAGGAAAAAGATATCTTCACCGAGAAAAGAGTAACAGTTTTCATCGTTTTTCTTTGAAAAGAGTGAGATTTTGATAACGAAGAACATTTTTAGTTTTAAAGGAACAAAAACAGATATTAAAAAACTTGTTTTGATTAAATTGATCTTTGAAAATGTCTTGTAATAACAATCTGATCTTCATGTACATCCTATTAAGTGCAATAAACTTTTAAAAGTTAAATTTTAATCCAACCGAAAAATATTCATTCCGAAAAGCAAAACAAAAACAAATTCAAAACAAGATCATCTACCAAAAATGTAAGTTTATCGCGGAAAAAAAGTATTTGAATAATGAAATGAATGGAAACAGGAAGAAAAAATGTATATCTGCCAAATTTAAGCTAAATACTAACTAAAAGGAAAAATAAAATCGGATAATCACCTGACATCATATATGTAATTACAATTTGCATCTTTCTCATCGTAGAAACTCAATGAACTTGCATATACCGTATATCTATATAAAATCATGAAAATAATCCAAGTACTACAAAGTTAATCGGCAATGCTAGCGGCTTCTGATAAAATAGGGTTTTCCTGAAGGCAAGATGATACTGAAGCGCACTTATATATTGAAGATGTACGACACAAAAAAAAACCTTTCTTGGTGTAAAAATACACCATACGACAACACATCAGATGAAATACATTTCATCCCAAATATTAAATGAAATTAAATCAGAGCTAAGCACGCAATCGCTTATATTCTCGCCGGTTGTCTTTAATAAGTTCTTATACCTGTATCGGTGCTGGTTAATCCTTTCAACGGGTATGTTGACCGTCTTTAAATGAATGGTTTTTAATGTTGTGTAGTTGTAATCGTCTGTGACTTTTATAAGAAAGCAAGAACAACATGATAATGATAACACGATCTGAAATGGTTATATAGGATGACCGTATCATGTCCATAAGATGGACAATTCGTATTATATTGTTTGCTTTCATCATATTCATACAACGTGAATTGAATGCCTACTCTTTTGGTTTTAATATCATTAAATTACATACGAAAAAGAGTGTCGAATTGAAAATGTTTATTCACGCGAAAATTCAACATGAATATAGATTTGATACACACAGAAGCCTATCCTATCTACAATATATGGTATATATATATATTATGTTTACTTTAAAAAGCCAGATCGACAACACTTTATACTAGATTTTTCTTCTTTTCACAAACGGTTAACTATTTCACGCGATCAAAACTAAAACATAAATTGGCCATTGATTTTTTAATTGTTGAAATCTAATTTAAGTTGTCGGATCGGCAACGTTTCTAGAAATATTGATGAATGAATCCTTGCCACGCGATAGAATATACTATATTGTGTGAATTTAAAGTAGATATTCGACAGGACATTTAAAGTATACTATATTCTTAAACTTTTATGTTTCCTCGGTTTTCGTTTTTTTTTTCTTTGCCAATTTCTAACAAACTAATTAAAATTTCAAAGTTAAAGATACGAGATCAGAATTACAATTAAAATTTGAACAACTAATTGATATAATACAGAAAAACTTATAAGACCATCTTATCAGAAAGTAATATCATGTATTGAACTTGTATTGATGATCTTCTCTGAATTCGAGTAGAATTAAAATTAGCGACGGAAATAAAGATTATGGCAATTTTACTGAATGATGCCTTAACATGCATGTATAGTAAATTTTGATAAGAAATTAAATGATTATTTCTAAGAATTTTAGAAATTAATAAAAAATATGTTTTTTAATTAAAATTTTCATAAAAAAGCAATCCAATAGATATGAAAAGGAGAGAAAATTCATAAAAATCATTCAGGTGAAGAGTCCTGAATCCTATCTATTGTTCAAAATACGATTCCTTTAGATTCATTGCTTCGATTTTATTCCATAAATTAAAATAATTGTATTTGTAATGTCTAAATTTCAATTTTAATGACAGGTTAAGGTGAGAAAAATCCTATTCTTAAAGATATAATAAAATCCTTTTTTTATAACCTTCCATTATTTATTGTCCTTATAAACATTTTTTTCTTCTTTTTAAGATGTTTTTTTTTCTCAATTTTATAGAAGATGTTCGTTCAGAATGACGCGACATAAAAACGGTTTTCTAGCCACAAATTCTAGACAATTTTGAAAAGCCTAGGAAAAAAAAATTATGCAAAATAAAATTTTTATGAATTATTTATGATTTTCGTTTTGTCCATCAAATTGATTGGCTTTGGCGGTTTTTTGATTGTTTTTTTAAAGGGCGTCAAAGCCGACAAATAACTCATCAGAGGGGTTGATTAGAAATTACCATACTAACGAACATGTATCGTGTTTTTGCTTAATTTTGGAAATTGATTTCATGATAAAGCAGTTTTATTATTGATTTGATCCTTGTTTTGGATAATGGAATAGAATTTGTGTAAAAAAAAAACATATGTTCGATTAAAGGATAAACACGATCAAAAATAACGACCAAACAGTTTCATTTTCAAGAATTCAACAAATTTTTAAAAGCCATGAAAGAAAAAGTCAGAAAACATTTTATGAAAATTTTTGCTAGAATTTTCATTTTGAAATAAAAATAAAAAAAAAGGAAAAATTCAATAGAAGATTATAATATTTTGTTGACCACATCGAAACCTCAATTTCTGGATATAACAATAGAAATTTATGTTTTCTTTTGGAACGTGATATATGATGTCCTTCTTTTGTGCAGAACGGATTTTTCTATCTTTTGTATAAAATAAAAGTTTTGCGATCAAATCAATTTTTAGCACGTTTTATTGTGGTCAACGTAAAAGAAAAATGATCGTGGCAATCTAAAAACGTATAGAATTTCATATTTTGAATTTCCATCCAAGGGATAAGAACCAACAAAAAAGGTTATATGTATTGTTTCATACTGACCAAGGAATTTCATATCGATATTGATTTGATTTATTGAGCATGTTTGAAATTTAGTGATCGTGTGACTAAAAATGATCTCTATCTAAATTATCATACAGATGTTAGAATTTCTGTTTGTTATCTTATTTATATACTGTTAGAAATAAATTCTTATCAAATGTCTGTTCATCTGTTCGAATGTGATTTTATAAAGCATTCTAACTGAAAATTTATATTTAGATTAGACAGTTAATGAAATGGATATACAGAAATATTCAAAATTAATACATTAAGCCAAATGTATATACACTTTAGTTCTTTAGTTTTTAAATTTCTAACAAAAATTCACAGAGCTGAATGATTTAATTTAAAAAAAAATCAATTTTCTTTAAAGTCCTGCAAAGTGAGTTATTTTAGTTAACGTTGATTTTTATTTAATTCTAAAAGACATTTTATAATATAATTCTAAACGACATCCTTTTCAGAAATTTCATAGTGGGTGGTAATCCATAAAATATTTGTAATAATGTGATTCAAATATCACAGAGAGAGTATTTTGAAATTTCATCCTCGTGCCACAAAAATATGAACATATTCCTGAGCATAACTCTGCAGGTCTTCTGTACCTTTTATTTATATACTGAATACATTATTTTGCAAAAATTTAAGAACTTCATTAGATCACATTAGCCTACCTAAAATACAAAAGGACATAATTTTCTTCAGTTCTGAACTGAGTTTCATTTTCATTATGTAACTTTTCGCATACAAAAGATGCATTTATAACAAAGTTTTTAAATATATCTCTATTAAGAAGTCTATTGAGAATATTTATGCAAAAGAATTTCATCGTTCGGAGTATTTTTTTTGGTATTCAATTCTTCTAACAAACTTTGATATTCTTTAAAATGCATGAAAAATTCATTAGGCCGAATACTGTACTAACAATCCTTACCGCCGCAGTTAAAGAAATTTATGCATTTTGATAGATTCATTTTCTTTATTATTATTTATTTTGTTAGGAAGAAAAAATATTCAAATGAAAAAATTCATCTTGTTGTAATCACCGGATTTATGTCAGTCATTCCGTCCATTAAAGAAGATTTTCGTTCTTTTAAAAAAATGAATGATGGCCTCAACAAAAAAATGTTCAATTTTTCTTTACCGATCGCTATAGTCTTTTATATGCATTTTTTGCCTTATTTGAAATGCATGCAAATAATTTTTTTCTCATTCAATATGCATAATTTGAGCATACTGTGACACTCTATGTACACATATGCTTTGTGGCTATGGGCAGATAAAGGCTGAAACGTTCAATGTCCAAACAATAGTTTAGTGGTCATTAGAAGGACATTATATATACATTGATACAATGTTTAGTGTCCACCCTCGTGGTTATTACATTTTCCTTCTTTTTTTTTTTTAAATAGTTCTACTATAATCCTTTTGAAGGCGTTTTAAGAATTCTTAAATTTTAGGTATAAGAAAAGGGTTTACTTCCGCTTCAATTGTCCTAAAAATACAAATTATTAATATGAATTGAAATTACTTAGAAGATGATTTATTTTGACAGACTTTGTTGTGTTTATAAGGAAGTAAATCGGTTTCCGTAAGTGGATTAGTCATGTTTTTCATTGAAATCGTATAAGAAAATGTTTGGATTCCCTTGAAGAAGATGAGTATTCGGTTATTTATTTTTTCAAATTGATTTAAGTAATTACTTGAAACTATCCGAAATGACATTAATTACTACACACTCCAAGTTATCTGTTTATCAAAAAAGTTACTTATACTGGAATCGTTTGATTCTTATTCAGAAGAAAATGGTGAATGGTCATCTCAGAAAAAAAAACAACAAAAAAATGGAAATTAAATAAATAAATAATAACGTATAATACGAACAAAATAAAATCACATATATTCTTAGAATTCCAAGTTCACACGTTGTTATCGCTTGGTGATCATTCAGCGGCAATATTAATTGCTACACAGTGGCAGAAAAACAGATACGATGTCGGCTCATCTTTATTATTTTATCTTTTTGCTGTGATAAAGTGTGATATCTTTTTACTTTATTCGAAATGATATAAATTTTCTTGTTAAAACTGAAAATAAAATATTATTGAAAAACAAATGAAGGGAATTTTAAATTTTCACAAAGAAGAAAAATTGATTAAAATATATTTAATTGATATTTAGTTTTCAACTTTCTTATACATACGTCTTAAGTAAATATTGTAATTGGGATAATTGTTTTCTAGAAGATTACGTGCTTTCAATGAATAAGTTTTTTGTATTAATATAAGAATATCTCCCCAAATTGATGTTTTGGATTAAAAATGTAACCATTATGCACCATTATGGTAGAAAGACTCCATAGAACTTATCGAATAGTAAAACATTCATCTTCCTGGAATTGTTGGGTTCCTCTAATTCTATAGTCGAAACTCCACAAATAATTTTAGGTTTGAGAAATATTTTTAAAGAGCTGAATTCTACCGAAACTTCGAGTCATTCCAATAACAATTCATTAATTCACCACAAAATAACTGCACCCGTATTTTCGGCAGGGTTTATGTCCACCTTATTATTTAAAGTGATTCGGAATCTTATTTATATCGAGAAATCAAACAAAGTTATTCCAGTTATTTCGTAAATAGAACAAAATCGTCTCATATTCATTAGGCAAAGTTAAAACTAGGTAACTTTCGCGTTAAATTAATTTATCGATGTCATTGGAAGGGGAGTACATATTGAAGTGAACCCGTCCTTAAATTTTTTAACTAGTTTTAATTTCTACTTGGATAAATTAATTTTATTTTAATGAATAAGTAAAATTAATGCTAAAATTAAAATTAAATAAAATGTTTAATAGTGTGTTCACCGCCCTATTATGTATAAGAAAGTTAACTAATTTGCTGTACCTGATATTTTATTAAAGTTGTCGTAAATTGCAAACTTTATTTTAGAGTTAAAATAGTAATTTATTGGACTTTAAAACTTGTGTAAATTTTCAACTTAAGAATCAATGGAAAGTGTTTCTTTAAAAAAAACATAATTACGGATCGATCCCTCGTTCACTTCCTCTCTTTTTCAAAGAGGAACAATATCCAAATAAAATCTTTTCCTGAGAAAGTTCAAAGGATGAATATTAATTCCAACCCTTTTGATAGAGGTTATCACAGATATTATCAATTAATAATTATATCCAATAATAATAGATAACAGAATATTATTTCTTTCAATATTATTTAAGGACACTTAAATCTATAAAAAAATTTCATATAAGTTTTTTGTTTTTCAGTTCAATCAAATTAAATGGTTTTGATAGCCCCACCAAAAATATCACTGTTCTTTAATCATTTTTACGTGTGATCTTTCGCCGATGGCAATCCTGATTTCGATTCATAATCATTAAAATAACGATCAGTTTTGTTCGATATAGTGTCATGATCATTAGTTAATAATATGATCTTATTATTTCGAATGCCGACACTGTAATTTAATTTATTTTAATTTAGATATTTCTTTGTTCCTTATGTAATAAGAAATATATGTATAATCTTATAGTATATCGATTTTGATAAAATGCGCTTCAATTGATCGTCTTCCTGTTTGCAGGTAAATAAAAATTCAATTTAAAATCGAGAAAAGCAAAACGAAAGAAAAACAATATATATGGTTTTATCAAAAATGATTTCAAAGAAAAACCATCAAAATTACAATTTTTGCAATCAGAAAATGTACTTTTCGGTTAGATCTTATCAAAGACCAGTATATATATACAAGAGGCTTTACCTTTCTTCTGGTGGTTTTAATTACTTGTGTACCAGTACATCACCAGTCCTGCTGTTTTCTGGAATATGAGGGCATTTTTAGTTGTATATATTTTGTTTTATTTTTTTGGTTTTCGTTTTGTTTTTCAAACTAATCGGTTCCGATATGATCGTGACATTTGACGATTGTTTTGGCACGTTCTGGGTGGGAAAATGTATGCTTTTTTGGGATTAACTGATAAACTGATTAAAATGATAAATATATTTATGGTATTTTGTAAGAAAATTAATATTACCAGGTTAACCTTTAAAGGCGCCAATGAATTTTAAGTTCGAGGAAATAAATTGGATCTTGTTAAGAAAATAAACATGATCTTGGAACTAGACTAGATCTTGTTAGAAAATGTCATTTTTTAAACATATTTTTTTATCATATTTTCTTCTTTTCGTTTGCAATTCTGTTTCTCATGAAAAATGTCTCCTAATATACTTAAAGGACTCATATTTCTAAAATTTGAAAAAAAGTTTAGGTTAATTTAATGTGGGAAAGGAATTAGATGTAAATTAAAAATAAATGTACAAAATTTACAAAATCAATTTATTCGATCTTCAATTGATATTGAAAAATGATCAAAGTGAAAAAATCGAATATCGATTTTAAAATGTATTCAATTTTTCTTGTTCATTTCGATATACAACAAATTCTAATCTTCCAATGGCATCAAAATGTCGGAATCCTTTATTCTTGTTCGATACTGTACCGCATAAATACTTATTTCTTTAAAATAAACCAATAATCTGTACATTATCATCACTTTTATTTTTCATTTAAAATAAACAGAAAACAAAAAAACAATGTTAAAAACGATAAATCGATACCACAAGAAAAAAATAAATAATTCCCGTATTCGATGGAATAAACGAAATATTCTCACATTTATCTTATATCAGATTCTTATAATACCGGCAATTTTTTTTTTTTGGCTACTTCTTTGTCATTGTCCGCTTCGATACGTTCAGCTACCAAATTTTTATCGACATTCAAGTACGGTACATGCGAAATACCGAAATTTTTATCATTTAGTTAGATAATGACGCCAAATGAATTATTATAGTTGCTTGTACCGTCGCGTATATCGAAGGTGTTATATAGTATCTTAATTATACATTTTAGTAATCTTAATTATTTTTCTTTTATAGCATAAGTTTGCATATGTCGGGAAAGTAATTTATTATTAATGAAATCTATACAACTTAGTCGGTAGGAATTATATACAATAGTTTATTATAATATTTAAGAAATTATGAATAATTGAATATAGAGCATACTTCGCTGTGAAGACTGTTATTAAATGTTTCCAGTTCTCATTAATTTTCATGATTCACCTTGAAAATGATCAATTGTTGTAAATCGGAAAAAGTAAGATCAAAGAATTAATCTAAAACCGAATTATCTCGATATTATCTGGTGAACCTCGCAACTTTTTTATACACAATGTTTTGAATTTAATTTTATTATAAACTTTTTAGAAAATTGTGTAGAAACTGATTCTGTAAAAAAAAATCGTTGACCAATTTTTCTAATAAAAGTAAAATAGTAGGGCTTGTTATGTGTTTTAGTTAAACCCGCCAATTTTTTCGCAGATTATTGTTGTTGGCCAGGAATAAAAAAGCACAAAGCAGAGCCCCATATAGTATATGTTCACCATTGAAATAAGAAATGGAATTTGAAATTCCTGTTCCAAATAAAAACGGAATAATTAGTTAAAGAACATCACTATTAGGAACGTTTTTTTGGAAATATTTCTCGACTATTTTATCTCAAAAAACAAGTTTCTTACACGCTTTCATTGTTAGAATATGCATTAAATTTCAATAATATATAATATGTGTGTTTTTTTCATCGTGGCCTAGGTCAGGGTCTGCTTCATTACATGTAAAAGCAACAACAATATAACCCAAATATTAATCAGGGTCAGGACCTGTGACTCCGATAGATTTTAGTTTCATAAAATTGCAAGAGATGGCGTAACCATAGTTATTCATATATAATTTACAAATGTCATAATAAATCTAAAAATATTATTTTTTAATATCATTCAATAAAGATATTTGAGAATTTGGTAGTGTTTATTTTATTTACGCATAATTTCTTTAAAAAATGATCGAAAAAGACCCAGATTTCCTTTTCAAAAAAAACTCAGACCCCTATGAAAAAAACGCACCTATTTTAACATTTGAACAAATTTAAAATTTCTTATTTTTAAACAAATAATGGCCATTTAAAATAAGGTTCAAAAATTAAACAAATTTCCTGTTAATATCAAACACTACAATAAAACAAATGTTTCAATTTGTGTCATCCTATATTTTCAATATAACTTTAAAAAACTTTCTTTAAAAAAAGCAGTGATAAATTACTATCCTTAAAAAAGCGGTTATGACACTTGTTGTCTATCGACGAGAAGTTATCATATCAGGGTACCGAAATAAAGGCTATGTATTGATTTTCGCTTTCTATTTATTTCTAAGCCAACAACTAGAACCAAATTCTTCAAGCGCATCTCTTACCGGTATAACGTATAAGAAAGTAAAAATGGTGAGAAAGGGTAGCGATTGTGAACGAATGGTCTTTGACTTATATCTGAGTTTATGTGTATTCTTTGGAAGATTAAGAAAATTGACCATGGATTCCTTTTCTTTGGTGATCTGATTTACATTATTTTTTTCGTTACACGAAAATCATAACAAATTGCACGGTCCATTAGACTGCTTTGTTAATAATTTTTGGTGAATTGATAAATATATGGTCCACAAAAAAAAAAAAAAAACTGAAAACTAACAAGACATCCAATTTAACTATATATACAGATGTTAAAACGAATTGAATAAGACATCATGCAGATTGTTAAGAAATTGTATAAGGCCAAAAGGAATCTTGGAAAATAAGAGTTATTCCATTGAGAAATAGAAAGGATATTTATGGCAAAAAGAACATTACTTGAATAATATAATTTGATATAATAGTAATGAGTATTGAATGACTAGAAAGAAAATAAAGAATAGTGAAATATATACCTTCTACAGAATGTGTGCATTTAGGACATGTGCCATATGGGCAATGTTTAATAGAGTCGTATGAAAATATTTATGCTCTGTTGTCATAAAATCAAAAGATACATATTTTTACCTGTGAGGTCTACCTCAATATTTTGACCACATTTAAAAGGAATACAATTGAACAAAACATTATCAGTTTGATTTTGTAAACAAGTAAAAATCACTCCTTCGATTCTAGTTTGTAACAAGGATAACCATAGCAGAAAGTGCATGTACAGTATGTTTAAGAAGAAATTTTATGCGAACAATGTGTGTGTGTGGACTTGTGGTTGATTGCGGTTCTAACATAGTTTTATCAGTAATTTCATAACAATCAAGAGGTTTATTTATTCAAATTAGTCTGCTAGTCAAAGAGAAAACAATATTTATTATTTCTGGGACTTTATAAATTCAAAAACTCAAAATTTTCAAATGAACCCATTTTTACTTACAATCTCTGAAACTATCTTTTTGAACAAACTCTATGGTATATATGTTTTGACAAAACTGCTTTAATGATTTGCTGGACCTAATACCACCCATGTCAGTTCCAAAAAAATGTATAACTCAGCATGATCAAATTTAGAGTTTATTTTTCGTAGAAAGCATTAAGAAATTAATGTTTGAGGCCGGACTCTCTTGGCACCAATTACTCAGTACCGATCATGTAAATTATATTATCAATACTTTTCTTTTTTTGAAAGTTTCACTGAAAATACTGTCCCGAATTTTATATTGATTAAGAAATTCTCTTTAAATGATAATAATTATTCTATTTTATTAAAAAATGACAAAATTTTTGTAATTTTATTTTTAAACCGTCAAAATTTTGTTATCGAAGAATATTCGGAACAAGATTTATTTATAAAAAACATTTTTTTGTATGATAAGAAACGTAATTCTTTTTCATTGAACTTGTTAAATACTTCTTCTGTTCAATAAGATCATTGTAAGATTCAGTCAAATAAGTAAACACTTGATTGATTATAAGAACGTGCCTTAAATTTATTCGAAGAAGGCCTAACATTTTATACAATGACCATTTTTTGATAGAAAAATTCTTCAAAATGTTGGACATTAGTATAGGACAGCAATGGCGAACCTTTGATCCTCAGACTCGACTGTATACTATGACGATGTTTATTTTAGTTGTACGATATTTATGGCATGCAGTTTTTATTCAGGCTGCGTAATTCAAATTAAATGTTTTGCCCATGATTTGAATTTAGATAATTCCGAACTCACTTTTGACCCACCTGTGAAAAAGGTTCCCCAGCGCTGGCCTAGGACAATTATTCAAATATTTACATTAATCAGCACACTTGATTTAAGTATGAAATTTCGAATTATCATACATAGGGCAGTAGTTGGATTATTGCAAGGAAAAAGTATGTTTCAATGGATTTCATATACAATTGCAATGATATTAGAAAGATTATCTATTTATAAAAAAAAAATTGTATTTATTATTTTTAATTTAAAACACGTGCGTCCAACAAGTTAACTGACTTTATCAGTAATAATTTCGATTGATTAGAATATCGTTTTGTGAAAGCAATTTCGTTTTTCTCAGAATTCAAAAGGAATCATTGTGTTAACATTTTATATTTCTTAGTAAAATATTTTGAATTCGATCTACTTCTCAATTGATTATTCACTCGATTTTAGTTGACCAGGTTCCTGAAAATGTTCCCGGTATACGGTACCAATAATAATTTTTATAACATGAATTCCATAATTCGCATGAAATTGAAATATTTGTTGCTTGGATAGCTTCCTAATTTTTAATGTTTTTCCTATTAATTCGTCCACAAAATAAGGAACGATCCCTAAATAATATACTATTGTATAATTACAGAGTTTGAACTTTCTTCCTTATCAAATAAGTGAAAAACTCAATTCGAAACCGTTCAAAATTACACCCTTGTCGTGAAAATTTGACACTTTCTAAAATTTTATCACGAAATGAAATTTAAAACGAACTTATATTAAAAAAGTAAATAGTAGGTGGTCCACGAAATTCGTGCAACAATAACTCATTGGGTGATTGCGCAGGAAATATCTCAATTTAATTTCCGTTTTGAACAAATTTTATACCGCAAAAAATAAAAAAAAAGGGAAAAAATAATGAAACATATTGATTTTACAACACCACAGAAAAAAGGAAGTATTTTTCATAAAAATCGGAAATCAAGAAAAAAATTGCATCCACTTTTATTTACACTTCGAAGTGTTTTTATTTCCCAAGATCTTGCACCATGAGAAATTGGATCATCAGATATAGCAAAGGCTGAATATTTACACAGATTTTATTGAAAATTTTTTTGCAAGGATTTTAATCTCAGAATTTTTCAAAAATTAGTTCAACTTTTGATTCAGTAGATTTGCATTAAAATAAAATATAATTTATTCATCGTTGATCATGAAATGATCATTTGGTATTTTCTCATGTTTTGTCGTTTAACATATGTTCGCGATCAAAGCGGCCGATCATTGATTGGCTACTTGTTCGGATTCCCAATCAATAATTAAAAGAATTTCGAATTATTAACAAAAAAAAAACATCGTACAACAAGATCACCCCGAATGATCAATATTCTTGCAGTTCAAATATACTTTATTTCTACGAGAAAGTCCTTGATTTTGGATTCCGTGAAAAAAAGGTGTTTGGTTATTTTAATTGTGAACGATCGGTTTTCTTTTGATTCTCGGCGAGACAAAAGGGCGTCTTTAAATAAATTGCTTTCACTGATAGAGTTTTTTTCTTCTTAATTTTTGAATTCGATATAAAATCGGTTGCGATCTTTTTCAATGATCCTGTTCTTAAAAAGACTGGTATTTTAATTTTCAATTAAATTCATAAAATACCAGAAAAATTTCAATAAAATTTCTTTCATCGATTTCTTTAGTTTTTTTTCGGGTTAAGGGTTGAAATGCGTTACATGTTCTAATATCCTTTACAGACATTTCTTTACTTTTTAGATAGATGTTCCAGGATCTTCATATTGACAAAGGGTGGTCTAAACATTTTATTTAATGCAGATGAAGACAGAAATGGGTAAATGTTATGCAAGACTAACAAAATGAGATGATCCAAAAAATTTAAGGCCACACACGAATTTTGTTTCGTGGTTTTTTCTTTTCTTTGTCAGTAACAGTAGCATTTCAGAAGTCCTTTATTTTGAATTTAGGCTAGACTTTCTATTTTAACAATCAAGAGGATCAAATTTTTTAGGAACAATAATATATAATGGATAGAATATGACTCGTGCTATAAATTTTAATTCAATACAAAAAGAAAAAATATTTTAATGCATCCTCACGAGAAATTGCAATTTATTACTACATACGTACAAAAGCTTTGGGAATGTTCAGTTTTAAAATTTTTTGATTCGAATGGAAATTGAATTAAAACAGTCGCCATAAAATTTGACATTCTTAGAAGATTTCATTAAAACCGATAAACATAATGAAATTCAATTTAATTTTTCAAATTCTTAGACAAATTTATCTAAAATGTCCTAATTATCCCAATTAATAAATATCCTGAAAACGATCTTGTCCAGATCTTGTTCAATTCTTCGAGACTATTTTATTCAACCCTTTTGAAATACATAATAATTTGTCTCAAATTGATTTCAATAGTGTTGAAACGTTTTACTTTTCGGATTACATCTGTTAGTTTGATTGAAATTTTATTCAAATTAGATTGATTTTTATTTGGAATACAAATCACCATTGATTTTTATTCATTTTAAGTAAAAGGTTTCCGCTGAGTAAAATAAAACTCCGGCATTTTTATAAGAAAGAAGAAACCAATATTCAATTATATAAGTAAAAAGGATATCTTTTTCTCAAAAAATTTGAATGAATTCTCTTTTTAGAAGGCGGTACTTGGATACACCACTAATTTTAACATACCACAGAAAAAGGTCCATATATTGTAATAACGTAAAAATGTATGGTCACTTTTTCGATTCCATTATCATTCATATTGTGATAATTTTTCAAAAAAAAAATGAAAGGATGATACAAGAGAAACTTCTATAAGACGTTTGCAAAGAAGAAAAAAAAATTTGTTCAGGACATTACGCAAGGACAATAAATGATCACGATTTCTAAAATAAAAATGATGTACGTTTAAAAAATGTTTCTTTTCTTTCTGAATATTGGGAAATATCCTATCCTGCCCTGGTTGTAGTCAGAACAATAAAAGTTATATGAATTGATCTAACATACAAAAGGGGAATACATTTCTTTGAGACATTACAGCAATTTCACGTTTAAATGAACATCGATGACCGCCTTTTTATGCCGTGGACAAATCGATTATGGTTTTAACTTCAGGTCAGAAACCTGATCAATATAGTAACTACTTTGATGTACAAAAAATAATGGCACGGTTCATGTAACAACCTAGTTTGTATTATATTTGAAATTTCATCAAAAGAAAAAAAACCGTAAGATCAGATTTGTGGTCTAAAAGTTAGTTCATCTTCAATTTTTATTTGGTCACAATAATTATTCAAGCATAATTATTTTCATTTCAATAACCTGAAAATTATGATTACAGATTTGAATTAAGAAGTCTATGAAATTTTCAATTTACATAAATATAGCGTGGATTTGGAGAAAGGCTCAGAAAACTTCAATAAGACGTATAAAGAATGCACACTGTACTCGTTCTGTATTCTAATGTTACATAGTGACAAGCACTGAAGAATCTGCGATTTCTTTGTCTAGAAGACGGTAGTTCGCAAGAACCTCAAGCATACTGGACGTTTGGTAGATACGCATCCTAAGATATTATGATTTCATATTATTTTACAAGTACATTATTTTCTAGTAATTTTGATGACAAAGATATAATAATTTCTTTTATAAAAACGATCGAATTAATTTCGCTAAATATTTTTTTCTTCCAAAAATTGATATTGTTTTTTTCCCACGTTTCGAATATGAATCACCTGATGTCACCTGAATTCATAACACGGTAGTGCAATATAAATTTCTGTATATATCACCATGTGCTGTTGTTTTTGAGGTCACACTATAAAATACTGAACCAAATGAAACATTATTGCTGTTGTTATGTTTTCAATATGTTAATATCAATGTAATAACGATCATTATTGTTTTACTCAAAT
Source organism: Xylophagus ater (assembly GCA_963422695.1). Classification (NCBI taxonomy): domain Eukaryota; kingdom Metazoa; phylum Arthropoda; class Insecta; order Diptera; family Xylophagidae; genus Xylophagus; species Xylophagus ater. The sequence goes on from OY730478.1 coordinate 11,519,241, forward strand.
TGAATTTTGAATTTTCTAGAAGTTTTACTATATTTATAAAAGTTCCAAACTTTCAAATGTACACATGATCATGCGATCGAAATGTATAGCGTGAGAATTTAAATTGTCACCAATTTATGGAAGTTGTATTTTTTTTTCTTTAAAATGTTTTTGATATCAATAAAATATCATGTCAAAAGATCATTATATGAAATTTACGTGTTCTATGTAATTTCTTGCTTCCCTGGACACAGAAAAACAGATAGTATAGAAAAATACTATCCGGGTTATATATTCTCATTGTCCCCATCATTTGGATATTTTAAGGACATGAAGGATGTGAACATATTTAAGATATCGTGATCAATAAATTTCATCATTGTACAAATATTTCGATATATATGGAAAGTTCACACAGTGTCCTTTGTTAAACAATTTTATGATTTTTTCAGTTACTACAATGATATTAAAATAGGTACATACGTATTCAATGAACACCACTACTAATCGGATATAGACCGATATTAGTTTTACGTATATCATTTATAAAAATCAATATCGATTTAATTCAAAGATTTTAGATTTACCAAAAATCAAAGTTCCGACATTATAATTGAACTAAATTTGATCAACGGACATAACACATCACTTAACACGATCATCATCATTTCTCTCTTCATCATTATGATCATTTTTATAATGTATAAAACCGAACACAACATTATTTTTGTGTTTTTAATCCGCGCGATCTTTATGAATGCAGATCGATTATACACGATCTGATCGGCGATCAACCAGAAAATAATACTGTTTACTTCTCTTTATGGATTATATTGAATAGAATTAGTACCGTATAACCATAAGATACGATGTCAGCCATCATTGATCGTTATTATTGATCGTAATAATCAATATTTACGCGGTTCATTCACGGTTCAATTCATTCTCCGCCACCGCATGATCATCTTCAATACTTGATATTATGTTTCTTTTGTTTTATTTTTTTTTTTTTACTTTTATTGTGAGAACCGCAATGGATTTATTCGGACATTGGGCAGACTTTACGTAGGTATTTTGTTTTATTTATTTGTTCATCAATTTCATGTAATAATATTATTTATTTCGATAATTATTTGTTATTAGTCGATATTTACGATCAATAGTAAAGTGTTTTTTTGTTACTTTCAAATGATATATTCTTTTAGTACGGAAGAAAAGAGAGTAGGTGGGTTGAAAATTATTGCAATTTATTTTTATTAAGTTATGAAAGTTTTATGAAGGAATGTTAATAATATTTTATATAATAACTTTTCTATATTGAAGATCAATTCCGGGTTGTTTTTTTCCTGTATGTTTAATAAAAACTTTCATATTGACTATTTTTTGTTAAAAATCATATTTGACAAATATTTAAGAATCCTTTTTAAAAATATTTCGGCATATTTTTTTCCAGCATAATAATTTAATATAATTATTCCACTTTTCAGCCTAACCAATATTATTTCCGGCGTTCTTTTTATATGGAAAATAATTTACTTTAAAATTGCATTTCAATTATCAGCCTGAAGGGGCTAATATGCAAATTTGGCACACGTCTCCAGGTATTCTTACTTTGGTTTCATTTTTTTTGTCAATCAAATACCCACAAAACAGTATTCAAATTTCAAGGAAATAAAAAGAAAACATTGAAGGAAGAAACCCTCTTTTTCCAAGATAAGAAATTGTAGAGGTGTAACACACAAGACAAAAAAAAGTATTTTGATGTAACACTTAATTATTATTTCTTTTCAAAATGTTTCCATTATATAATTGAAGTAACAAATACTTATTGGGACACGCGAGCAAGGAAGTAGGAGGACATTCTGAATATTGTATCATATTACGTTAGGTTGCTGATATAAGATCTTTACGAATGTAAAATGTCTACATCCTTCTTTTGTTAAATTACTTATGCAAGGAAAGGACGCACGCGTCTCCATACGACTTTTTATTGTTCGTGTGATATTCTTTAAGATTCTGATAGTTCTTCCTTGTCGGAAATGGTCACACATATGCTTATTGCATTACACAATTGTCCTTTAAAAAAATGTTCTTAACTATATTATTATTATTTTAGATTTCGGATGTATAAGAAAGATTCATCTTTTGATAATTGTTTCATATGAATGCTAAGATATATGTGAAGCAATTGGAAACCAGTTTTTGATGAATGTAGTTTTATGCATAAAGGGGTGGACATTTATTTTTGCATTTTAAAAAAGATGGATTACCGGTTCTCTTTTTGGACATTTATTATAACGCAAAGAATGAAATATGCATTTTATTCATGTTCTTAAATTGGAGAAATATGATAACATCATTTAATGAGACGCATTTGTAAATAGTATATTCGATATTTTTGAAAAGAAGGATGTCTTCTTTACTTTAACTAATAGTTTGGTTTAGTCATAGGCTTATGCATAATTTTAATAATTGTTAAATATATGGTTTTCAAAAAGAATTTTTCAACTACTTATGATTAAATTTTTAAGATTTTATATACAATTTCATTATGTGTATCGGCAATACGTGTCTATCCTAATTAATCGTGTATAATTTCCATTTGATATCAAGTAATTTGTTTATTGTGTTTGGCAAACCACTAAATCTATTGAACTTTCTCTAAGTTGAATGATTAAGTTTTCTATTATTTTGTTTCATATTTGTCATTAAATACTTTTGATAATCATAACCAAAAGACTAACAATATTTTGAATGCAAAATTATTACATGATCAACTCCAATACGAGGCGTCTCGTTAGCAGTTATATGTAGTGATCGTAATATATCTAATTATTAAAAGAAAACGCTATTTTTGTGAGTGAATCACATCGTATAGCTAGTAGTAGTAGCATATAGTAACTAAATTCTGGCAGAAAAACCTTTTTAAGTTTATTTAGTTAGCGTTCAGGTATAAATTAGTCACCTTACTTAAAAAATGAGATGACGGTGACTCTTAAAGTAGTCCTGAACTTTGAAAATTAAACAACTAATTTTTATTTTTTATAATAATTATTATTTCATTCGAAAAGAAATTCATCATTTCTTTTTTTCAATAAATATTTACAATATAATACAATTTCATTACTACATAAATAATTAAACAAGAATTATAATAAAAAAAACTTAAACTAAATTTTTGTCTTCCATTTCTTAAAAAAATAATTTAAAAATTAATGAAAATTTGATATAAAATTTGATATAATTATAAACTAATTAATGAGGACTTCAGTTTAATGAAAAATAATCTTAAAATTAATTTTTGTCTTCCGTAATATCTAAGCGTAATTTTAAAAATTTTGGAAAAAAAAATTACCAAAAATAAATAATTCCTAAATTTTATTTTTGGTAATTTTTTTTTGTGTTCTAACTTAAAGGCACTAAATTCTTACTATTTTAACAAAAAACATATATAATAAAAAAGGAAATGTATTTGTATGTCTTTTTTTCACTGGGATTGTTGTCCCTAAATATTATACATAATTACTAAAATTTTTTTACTTTTCAATAATCTTAACAAGAAATTTTATTACTTGAATGGTAAAATATTTTTCATAGCAAAATAAGTAATATTTCTAATTGGAATGACTAGATTTGTACAACAACTATATATTAATTAATGATGATCTCTAACATCTTCTATCTTTTTTTTTTTAATTTTCTGGATGATCAAAGTTTGAAACCAAGATCTAGTTGATGAAATTTTATGAAAAGTTATTTCTTAGATCTAGTAAAAACAAAAAGGAAATATTATTCATCGTGTTTTAATAACGTTAGTGATCATCAGTCGTCAGTAATATTTGAGATCTTTCATCGAGGTTGTTGAATTTGTAGTTAACTATTCTGGAGAATATTTATCTGAAAGGAGAAAAAAAAAAATCTGTTTAATAAAAGCTATACAAAATGAACTTAAAGATTGGTATATAATAATAAAATATTTAAAAAAGAAAAAAAAACCAAAAGGAAAGAAATAATATCGATTGTGATACATTGCGGTATTCGCACACGATCAATTAATAAGATTATAGCCACAAACAAGAAGATGTAACTACTGTCGTCGTCGTCGTTGTCTTTTGGTATGAAAAACCTGATTTTAAGAAATGTGATCGCAACGCACTGATCACCAAGAACCACAAATAATATGAAGATATGTAGGATTTTTTTATTTGCAAAAAAAAAAAAAAACTGAGTTATAAACTTGAACAGTAACTAAAAGATATAACGATCATGTAATGAAGATCGTCTCAACTGTATAAAATAACTATCTCTAGTTAAGATAAGTAATAAGAGTATAGTTTAATCGTTTTTCTATCTTTATAAAAATAGAATAATTTTCTTCTTTTTTTTTTTTTATATGCAAGATCACAGAAGAAAAAGGAGAATGTTATTTGATTGCCTGAGCAAGATCGATCTGTATTTTTTTTTAATCAATGATCGTAGGTCATGGTATTAGATTAGAAAAAGAAATACATACATATAATAACATCACTCGTGACATTTTTTTCGTAGTTTTCATTATATTTAACTAAGACGCATTAAAAATTCTTTTGATCTTTGAAAAATAAAATTTCTGAAGATCACCAAGATCGATTTTCTTGTATGTTAAAAAAAAAATCATGAACAATATGTTTTTCAATTTATTTGAAAAGGATCTAAAGAACAAAACATAGATTTTTTCTCAAAAAAAAAGAAAAAAATAGAAATTCTATCAGGTAGAATCATTTTTGTTCCCAGTTTACCTTTTAGAATAAATCTATTCTTAGGTGAAAATCAAGGATCAAGAAGATTTCAATAGAACTGCGCTAAGATAAATAATGTTTAAGAATTACAAAAAAAAGAAGAAATACAGGAACACTCTTTTTTAGAGTCATAGACAAATCAATGAAAAATTGCACAATAGGTTTGTTTGGCAGTGAAGTACTCTTCGTATTTCAACAGGTAAAATACCTGCTTATAATTAGATACAAAAATCGATGGTTTTTCATGAAATATTCAAATTGAATTTTTAATAAATATGAATATTACCTTTTTTCTAATGATTATATTTATTGTTCTTGCCACGACGAAATATAATCCAGAAGTTCTTCATCCTCAGCTCGCATTGTACTATAATTATCGTATTGTTCAAATTTAAATTGGGTTGGCTGTTGAATATATGAACTGTTGTTACCAATCGATACATCCGAACTGTACGATGGAGTTGGTGATGATGAAGCCTCTGAACATGGTGTTTGCAGGGAAAAGTGATCTGGACTAGCAGGATAAAATGAGGTCGAACTTTGACTTGTACTACCAGCATCACTATCGGCTTCGTCTAGTAAATCTTGTAGTCGTCGAATATATTCGACAGCTAATCTTAAAGTATCAACTTTACTTAATTTTTTGCTAGCTCCGCGTCCACCGTTTGTTAGTGCTGTAATAATTGTTTGTGGAATATGTTGGCGTAATGTTGCAAAACCATTATTCACTTGTTTAACACGATTTCTTTCACGCGCATTGCGCCTCGCCACTGATGGTGGCTGTTCACCGTACGGCATATTAGCATAAGTATACTTTTTTTTATATTGATTAGCAATATTCGGAACATTCATACTATTCATTCCCAAAACTGTTGTTGTCGTAGTCGATGGTCTATTTGTTGGAGCTGGTGCAATTGCTTGTTTACCAGAACTAGATTGCATCATTAATTGATTCGATTGATTCATACCCATACAATTCGGTGATGATATTATCACACAACTTTGTGGCATTATATGCATATTTTGTCCTAATGTCATATTTCGAATACAAGCGCTAGCCATTTGAAATAAATTGTTTTTTTAAAATTGTTTTTCACTTTTAATTTTCCAAAAAAAAATACAAAATAACAAACTTTTTCTTTTTAAAAACACAAAAATTTTACGCGTTTAAAATAAACACGGTTTTTTCGTTTAATTATAATATACGTCCTTTCACTTGAAATATCTTCACGCGACTGTCTTAAGATATCACCGGAAGATTGAAAAAATAAAAACAAAATTGATCGACACACCTCACATTTGATGTTATGAAGGTAAGCGAAAAAACAAGATATTAAGTATTTTGAGATTGTTAAAATTGAGACACGAATTAAAACTTTTTTTTAAAAAAAAACTTTAAATATCCTTTAGGAACTATGTTTTAGAAAAGCTTGATCATTACTCGATGGAATCTTATCCCGAAATGAATCCCTTCGTCCTAAACCTTTGTATTATGTACTTTTTCGTGCACGTCTACCTGTCCGAAACGTTCAGTTGAATATTATGTTTAGACCTTTTGAGTGTTCAACAGGCGATCTTGTGTAGGTTTCAAAAATAATCCCCCACCCCTAACACAACAGAAAAATATCATTGAGAACCTGATCCCTACCAAAAAAAAATAAAAAAGAATAAAACCTATATACATTTGTAAGGTACAGGTTGAGTACTATAGCTGCACACATGTAAACATGGGAAAAATTTTATATATATAGTATGCAGTTATTTTATGAAATACATCGGCATAATACGCACTTTATAGGTACTTTACTTATAGTGTTCATGAAATAAGATAACGAAAAAGAAAATCCGAGAAATAACGAAGACATGGTATAAGGGTCGTAGCGTGTGCGACCTTAAAGAGCGCGCGTGCCGTAGACGTGAGTCGCATGGCTTACTCTCTCACGGTATATACCGCGAAAGGTGGAAAAATGTATATATATATGTATATCATCTACGTTGCTAGCCACTGATATAATATTTTACTATTCCTATGTATTAAAGCATGTACATAAGACCCCCATTTGTTTGTTCCTACTAAAGGGAGCTTTGCTACCTTTAATTCCGGCTACATAAGTGAGATAGGTTATGCATGCGAAAATACATATATATTTATACAAATAACGTTATCATAAAGAAGAAAAAGATTTTCTTCACACTTGTGTGGGAGTGTAAGAACACAATATTGAATTTATTGAGAAAGAACAAAGTTGTTTGTATATGTGAAAAAAGTAAATATGATGCGACTGAAGATCGGTCCATGATCTATGAATCGACAAAAAAGTTAAGGTTTCTTACCATTTTTTCTTCTCCTCCTTCTTGTGTTTTTATTTTTCTTAATATTGTCTTCTTTTTCGTAAATGTTGAGAGAATTGTATGTGGAAAAAAGAACATATCTTTAAAATACTATATAGACGATAGTCCAGGACGGATGCTGGGAAATATACGCATAAGAGGGCAAAAAAAAAAAAAAACGAAAGAAAAAACCTCAAGAATCTTTTCACGTCTTGAGAAGAAGAAAAAATTACTTTTAAAGATAAAAAAAATGATACACATAAAAAGGAAGAAGTGCAACTGAATATCATTCAGTATTTTAAATGCGAAACATTTTTGGATCATTTGAAAGATCATTCAGGTCGTGTCGGTAGTTAACCACCAGCCATCAGTGGGCAAAGATCAACTTGGTTAGTAAGTAACTAATTGTGGTAAGGTGTAGTGAATGAATGTATTCCGGAGATTTTCTTTCAGGTCAAAATGAATTATACGAAATTGATTTTCGAACAAGTGTTTGTGTTTTATTGTGAATAATTTTTAGTTTTAAAGTAAATTTCAAATGAAATCAAATTTCTTCAATTTTATTAATATTAGAACACGATATAAGATGATCCCATTTAAAAGTAATATAAAATCAAATTAGATGTAAATTAAGATTTTATATATATTCCATATAAAAGTTGACAACATTTTCTAACTTTGTTAATTTTACGATCGTCCATTTTTATGATCTACTAAACTTGTTCGATATTTTTTCTTTTTTTATTGGAATAACGACAATATTCATATTTTACGTTTTTATATTGTTGATCCAATAAAAATAAGAAAATATTTTAAAGTGATTTTTTTTAAAACAAAACTTTAAAAGAAAAATATCCCATAAAAAAATTTCATCATTAAAAATGACCAACAAAACATGAGCTTATTTAAAAATAAAATTCCATAAACTTTACTGACCATCTCAAGACATAAAAAAATGTTAGGGTTTTACACTGCCGCACTATTAATTTGCATTTATAAAGCAATATGAATCCCAAAAATCATCATCAAAGAAAAAAAACTTCATGAATATTGAAATTGTATATAAATTTGCACTCGAAAACATTTAAGATTCGCGATATATATCATTGCAATTGAGCTGCACCATGTCGCAGTAATGCACAAATTGAAAACAAGGACAAAATCGTGGTCGAATTATTTTTTTATAGCTAAAGGGTGTAGTTTTTCTTCTTATTTGCATTATATTTTTGTGAAGGCGGTACTGTAACTGATTCCAATTTCATATTTGTACTCCAAATCTTTCATAAAAATACCGTTTAATATAGTAAAGTATAGTATAAAGTGGGATTCTGTACCACTGACCTACCGTCATACACTTAATATTTCATAAAAAATAAAAAAAAAAAATAAAACAGAGGCGATATACGACACTTCTAAAGGCGGCTTTTTGAATTGCATAAAAATAACCCAACATCTTTGATTTGGTTTTCTTTTTATTTTCTTCTGGAAGTTTTAATATGCGTTTTTTATTTCGTTTTCTTTCTTCTTGAAACATAATTTTTTGCATGAAGTGCAACATAAGAGAGTTTATCGAGGTGAATGAAAATCGTAAAATTGACTGACTTTATGAAGTTCGCCAGTTCGTTTTGTAGACATCAAAGATTTTGGGAACTTGTTGTTTTCTTATTGATCAAGAAATCCATGTCAAATAATTTGAATGTGTTTATTTTTTTATATAAAGTAAAAATTTTATGATCAATTCAAAACTGAAAGAATATTTTTATACAATACAAAAATTCCTTCATTGTTAAAATGCAGTAGCGTTTTAAAAGATATATTAAAATAGCATTCAAGTGGTTTTCTTTTTTCTTTTTTTTTTAGGAGAATAAATATCAATATTTTGACAATATAAATTTCTTCGAAATCCTTGAAATTTCGGTTTTGAAACTATTAATTTAAAATCAAATCCATTAAGACAATTACTGAAAATCTAGCATATCATAAGGTAATCAATTTTAGGTTTACTCCTTTAATGAAACCAAAAAAAAAATCAACTATGAAATCCTTTTCTATTAAAGTTTTCAATAAAACTCACATTATTGAAACTAATCCTTTATTTTAAAGTAGAGACCTCCCTAAAAGATTCAACCTAGTAATTAAAAAAAATATCATCTTCAAATCATCAGTTTTTTGGTATTATGAAAACGAAAAGAGTTGCCCGAATGAACTCCATGGAAAATCAATTAAAATCTTTAACAACATACATAAAAATCATCAGATTTTAAATAAATCCGCTACTGAAATCATTTTTCCAAACGATGAAAATTGAAGCTGGTTTTTGAATTACAAAAAAAAAACACAAAAAAATCAACATAACTAGACTAAACTCTATTTTTAAGACTTGGAGTAAAAATAAGGAAAAAACGATTCTCTAAGGATGATTGAATTTCCTTTAGTTATGGAGAAGTCATTAAGGAATATTTTAGTAACAACACAAAAAAAAGGAGACCCAAAAAGGAAAATATTCTTTTTACGATACGAAGCCGACAGGTATATGTTAAGGAATATCAAAGAAAAAATCAATCAGGATACCTTAATTTTTTAAGTCAAAATTTTCGTTGTTATAAAATATTCCTATAAGCGCCATATTTCTTGGTATTCCAGTTCTAATAAGATTTTTTTTATTATTCCAAAAAATTTTGTTATAATTTTCTATTCTGCAATAAAGGAACCCAATTACGAAAAAGTATCATTCTTATTCATAAATATTAAATTTTGAGAATCAATAATTTTCCGCCCGAAACAATATTAAATCAATAAATCTCATATTTCAATAAAAAAATAAAATTTTCTCATAAATCCGTTGTAATTGGTTTAAATCTCATTTGTATGCTATTAAAGCGAAAATGGATTCATTTTAAAGTATATTATGCTATAATTTATAAAAAAAAAAACAGCCATTGTAAAATTCATATAACGTTTACATTATTTTCTTTCGTCCGCAACAATATCGCTGGTACAAAATTGCAATGTAATTTTTCACAATGAAACTCATTTTCTTATACAAATTGAAATTGAAGATCATTAAAAAGACTTAAAAAGTGTGGTGATATTTCGGTTTTGAATTTCGTTTCACAATGTTTTCTCTATAGAAAGACCTCCTTGTAAACGACTCCTTTTTTAGCATATACCATATATAAAACGTAACAAGATCGAAAACAAAGTGAAGAAAATCAATTTTGCAGTCACCTTGTTAGTAAATGATCTCGTTTTTCGTATTTTACCTGAAATCTTTCGCAAGATACAATTTCCGATCAAAAAACAGAAATCAATCGCGGATTTACTATAAAACCAAAAAAAAACTGATATTATTTTGTAACCAAATTGGGGAATTACCATTGTATGAGCTTTGTTGGTGGGCGATTATAATATCGATCATTGATCGATTTAAATATTTTCTGATTGTTTTAAAATTTATTTGCTCTAAATTAAATTTTAAAGTATTTTATTATCATATTAGAATATTTTAAATAAAAATGTATATTTAAAATTCGGCATGATCGAAAGGGATCATATTTATTCATAATTATAACATGTATTTCCAACAGCTATATGATTACCTTTTAATCCTTTTTTAACTAAATAATCAAGAATGAACATAACATAAAATCTGATCCCGAACAATGAGGAGAAAAAGTTAATGATATGTTGTCGATCACTTACTATATCAAAACATATTTTATGATTGCGTGATATATCGTTCCATTTGATATTTAAAAAAAAGATTTCTCCCCAAAAAGGAAAAAAATACAATATATTTAACACTCGTCTAAAATGAGTTCTACATCTGTCGAAATAGGTGATATGCTAACGAGGATGTAAATAAGTGTCGGCACACCTCTAAAGCATAAACAAATGTTCTAATCACCACCTACAAAACTTCGTTTTTTGATATTTTTATATGACGCTGCATAATAATCGGTTAACATTTTGATAGAAAGACAAAACCGATTAGAATATAAAACCGCCAAGATCAACAAATTTAAATGATCTTAAATAATATAAATCATTCTTTGGTGATGATTTTCAACCAGGCTTCCTATACGATCAGAGTCGAGGATGTGATCACTTGATACAATCAACAGGCAGACAAAAGTATTACTAGATTGTATATTTTATCACTTCTATTAAAAGTGATATTGATATGCTTATTAGAAACGATTAATCATTTTCGACTAATCTTTTGGGATTTGATTTGAATTTGAATTATTTTAAAGTTTCATTCGAAAGAATTCCGATTTCGTTATTGATTTTTAATGACTATAATTTTATAATTAAAATAAATCAAAATATTGGAAAAGTTAGTCGAAAATTTGTTTAATGTGTAAAATCAGAAATACTCACATTTTGCAATATCGCAGAAATATAAGATTTCGGTTAGTCTAGCTTGAAACTCATTAATAGTTTGGATAGCTTTTAAAAGAATATTTAAAACTGAAATGCATAAAATTTGGGTTATTGATCGTGCGCCTAGTAATTTCGGACGCATTTATAATAGAATAGTTCGGGGAAAATTGTAATTACACTTTCATTATAACTGTTCTCGACTTACTTAAAAAACTATTAATCATCGCGATAAATAGATGATTGAAATTAAAATTTGTGATCATCAATTTGCACCTTTTATTGCAAACAAAAAAACAGGAAAAAAATTCAAAATCATCATTAGGTTCTCAAATATTGCAACAAATTTCTTGTTAAAAATCAAACTAATATATTAGGAAGTGTTATAACTGGCGCCTGCCAATAAAGTATACACAAGTCATCCTTTCCTTATAATCCCAGGATATCCGTACTTAAAAACTGCAACCAGTATTTAACGAACATTAGGATTTGAAAAGGTGTTAACTGGTTCCGCCTTATGAATTACACTCGTTCTGATTATCGGTTCTTATTTGAAAATTGGCTTAAATAACAAAGCGCCTAACACATAAATTGTCTTAAAATAGTGATAAACTTTTAAATTTCAACTAATTGTGCCAAATCCATTTTACCAGTAGAATATTACTTAAGAGAGTATCAGTTATTATTTTTGTCTTTTATACCGCGGTATGTAATTACTTTGTCTCGTCATCACCTTGAACAAAATCGATGATTTAATATTAAAACCGAAAGAATTTATAGTTAATATGCGTTAAAATAAAATCTCCAACCGAGAATATACATAAAATTTTGTCTGTTCTATACGCGATCATATATCATTGGTTAATTACAAATGACATAACGAACGAAATACAAAAATAAATGCTTTTATAGCGTTCTAGAAATATTCCTGTGGAATGCATTTAAGGATTCATAATGTTTTGATATAACATAAATTTATTAACGATTTTATAATACCACCGTCAGAGATGATATAATCCTTCCTTTCTTTGTTTTAATTTTTAACGATTTTATAATAGAGATATGAAAACATTTTGATTAGAATTTAAGATCATTTCCATAAAAGGATTCTAAAAGGAAATTCAAATGCATGAGAAAATTTTTCATATTTTATTAATAATAAAAACATAAAAACAAATATTTTAATTTTTATTTGATTTGAAAAATAAAATCGAAATAATAAATCAATTTCAGTTGGACTCATCAAATCGATCCGTTAAAAGGCGTTTTGTAAATCAGTTCAGAATACATTAAACTTAATTAAAAATACTATGGAAACACAAAACTTTCTTATACCTAATAATTTAGATTTAATGTTTCATAATCTATGAGACCTAGGTCAGTCTCGGGATAGCAGTAGTACAAATCAACGCAAATAGTATACTGGATATACGGACACATATCTAAATTAGTAAACGTGTTCTTTACATATTATTCCCCTAAAAATGACTACAGATGCGTACACAGCCTGATATGGATTTATTAAGACTTATTAAAACTTTATTAAGAAACGTCGATTTGAATTCCTTTGACATCAAAACATGCATTTTAGGTAAAAAATGCTTAGTAAAAGTCTGAGAAAAAGTCTCTAAATGTAACAAAAATTTATTTATGGCTCTTGAGTACATCTCCTCTGTAATAAAGCATATACGAGCTTATGTAATAACAGATTTGTATGATTTTATATTCTCTAGAGATCAATGATAATCTGATCACAAAATTTGAAAACTTGAAAAATTTTATATACTGAACTTTAAATTTAAAACCGAAAAATAAATCTGTAACGACGAAAACTAGCTGTTTGAAGAATAAGGCCGTTAATTTCACTTTTCATAAATATTTTTTTGATTTAAGTATTTTTAAAGGCAAACATTTTGAGTTCGTAATCATTTATGACGAAAAGAAGAAAGGCACTAGGAAGTGTGCATAAATTAAATTCCATGGCCGACAATGATATCAATTGCTTATATTTCTGGAAGGCTTTAAATACACCAATCAGGTGTTTCTTTTCCTTAATATGTACCCAAAGGCTATACGATATACTACTACAAAAATGCTTCAAAATATGCGATTAAAATATTTAGTTATTTCCATTTCTTTTTTCATTTATATTGAACTGTAATCACTATAATACATATTTGTAATTTTATTACAATTCCGTTCAGATATTCCAAAATTTATGACTTAAGTTGTAATATTACGTTGATATGAGAAACTAACTAAAACAAAACTAAAAATAATACATTAAGACTAAGTGCAGTCTCTCGTGCTAAGACAGCATCAGACGATCCATCAGAAGATGATGGTAGATTTATATCAGATATTCCTATAAAGAACATGTTTTCGAATTAAATTTTCGCTAATGATATCGAAAGAAGAAAGGCTTCGAAATTGATATTGTATATATAGTGTTCATCAGATTTAAGAAAACATTGTTTCGACTTGGTTATAATTAATTCTTCCATTTATGTACACCACACGCGAAAATTACGCACTCCTGCCTGAATTTAAGTGTACATGAGGGATTTGAATATGTATAAGAAAACCTTGTTTGGCAGAAGACTACCTTGTTATGATGGTTTTTGATGACAAACCTGAAGGCACATAAACTAATTTACATAATTATTCTCGTAAGCATTTGTAAATTGAGCACGAGAATTTTTGCGGGTCTTGAAGAATTTACAATGTTATAGGATTGTTCGATATTAAGTTTTCTGTTCATCAAATACGAGGTAAAATCTTAATTAATATTTTAAATATGATAAATTGATCGAATGAAAATACAATGTAACCTCTTTAATATTAGTAGATTATTATTGATTGGTTACAATTAAGTATTTTGCCAATATTCCTAACAAGACAGTAACAAAAACGTTTTCGATAAATTCAATAATATCCCTTTTTATACCGAATTACGAATTTCATTTGAAATTTAATTGAAATCAATTATTTTTAAGTATAAATTGTGTGAGTATATATATATATGAATATTTTTATTATGTTTGCAATGCAATCATTTTAATCCAAACATATTATGGTAAAAAAAAGTAAAATGTAAAAAATCGGCGCTACTTAAAAAGGTGTTAACATAAAAAATCTACAAACCACTAATCTTAACACCTGTAATACTCCGTTCTTATTATTTTCTCACTGGACCATATAATTCAATATTTTCCAGAGTTCTGTACAATTTTTCATAAAAGAAAAAAAAAAAATGATAATAAATAATATAAGCAAAAATACTGAATCTGTTTAATAGACACAATATTTTTGGGATATATCTGTCGGTTTGATCCACACAACAAACCGAATATCCAGAATAACATTTTTTCTCTCAATTACCATCAGTTTTGATTTCCATCCCTGTATATGAAGTGTTCATAAAGAACTCACGTACGTAATTGCGGATTGTCAAAATTACTATAAGATATTTTTTATTATATGTACGAATCTTGTTAGATTTGGTTATTTTATCGGATAATATTTCCAAACGTCGAAAGATCAAATCATTCGATATATATAAAGGTGTAGTAACACCTCAGGATCATATAATTATGTGAAATAAAACAAAAACAAAAGAAAAACAAAATAATTCGCGCCTATCGATCGCACATGATCGTTACAAAACTTTATTCATGTTGGTTAAAAAAAATCGGTATACTTTTGATAGGTGCGAACATGCAAAAGGGATAATTACAATGTACAAAGACAATATATAGAACGTATTCATTAAACAAGACAAAATATGTTTAAAAACAAAATTATCGCGATCATAATTTTCATTGGAAACTCTACCTTCTTCATCATACCAAATAATGTGTGTAGAATAAATTCCTATTAATTAATGACACTATGAAAGGTACAAATATTTGCAGTGTTTTGTACATGAAATTCGATCATAAAGATTAGTGATCGTATTCTGATCTTCAATATTATAAGTAGTTCAAGAAAACTTCTGTGACTAACAGAAATTATTTTGATCGATATCAACGATATTGATCATCAAATGTAATGAAAATTTCTCAGAAAATTATATTCTATCAAAATAAAAAAGTATTCTGGAATTTCTTTTGATTGTTAAACGTTTTTTCGATTTGATGAATTTTTTTGCTAGAAA
This sequence comes from Xylophagus ater, assembly GCA_963422695.1. Taxonomy (NCBI): domain Eukaryota; kingdom Metazoa; phylum Arthropoda; class Insecta; order Diptera; family Xylophagidae; genus Xylophagus; species Xylophagus ater. The sequence continues at coordinate 11,534,868 of OY730478.1, forward strand.
ATTTATTTCACGGCTATGCTTGGTGCTAAAATGAAATTCATATACGATAACTTGATAACCCAAATGTCTCCAAACGTATTCTTGCTATAAATCATAAAATTTATGAAAAAAGGAAATCATTGAATTACAAAAATTATGTTCACACAGATCGCGTCGGTTATCACACGATTCGTGATCAGTTCTTGAACGAATCGAAAAAAAACAATGTGATGTTTTTCAATTCATATATTCAATAGTTTTGATTTTTGTATTTATGAGAATTTCAGCGATCAATATAATAAATTTTGCGGATATGATCATATATGATGTTGACTGACCATAGCATTTTTTTTCTTTTTTTTTTTCGCTTAAAACCGATCTGTGTTGAATGGGGTTTATGTATTGCGAACATCAGAAAAATCAAGATCATTTCCAATGAGACATTTTATATTGGAGATTCAGCGATGAATCCCAAAACGAAAGATAAAAACAAGTGAATCTTAAATCTTTTTCAAAGATTTCTTATATATGCTATGATTTACGATCGATCGCGATCGTTGAATGTAAGTGATCTTCGATCAAAAACGTTCCGTTCTAGAATTTTGTCTTTTTTTCTTTTCTTTTAATATTATTTTAATAAAAAATTTTTAAGATGAAAAAAATCTATATGAAAATATTCTCCATTTCACATGAAATTCAGAAAACCGATTGAATTAATTTCTCAAAAGTGAAAAAAGGACACCTAAAGGGCTTGGACACACCAGGAATCTGCGTTACCCGTGGCGAAAAAACATTTTCGAATAATATTGATTTATTTTTATTCCTTAATATTTTGTGTTATGTTATTTTTCGTTCTCATTTGATGCGATATATATCCTGACCGAAAAATATGAAATGATTTTTAAAATGTTTCGATCAAAAATGCGTATTATTAATAAATTGCCTGCTAATTTTGCAACCACATGATTTTGGATTATATTTTTGGGATCGATTGATAGTTTTTTCGGCCTTTAAGGATATATCAAAACGATTAACAGTTTGAGATTTGTTTGTTTTTCCAATGATCATTTGTCGACTATTGGCATTCTTTTGACACATGGATGAAAGATATATCATTCAAAAAATTATTAAAATTATCATCCTTTATCATCTCTGTTTAAAATGATTTATTATTTAAGAATTAGTACAGAATTTGTTACATAATAGATTTCATTTATCAAAATTTTATAGAATTTGGTTGTGGGATTCTTTGCATATATAAGATGAAGCCATTAATAATGTATCTTTTGCAAGAAATGTTGATATATGGTGTACGAACTTATATGTTTTATTTTTTTTCCTCGTTTAAAGTTGATGATCGAAATTAATATCTGACTTGAAATACAAGATTTGTGCTGAGTTAAATATTATGTGGTAATTTATATTAAATAATTGCTTTTAACTGTAGTACAGAATGTTTTTATGTTGAAGAAAAATTATAATAACTTAAGTAATAAAATATTTTGAATTTAAATACTTGAAATTAATTTTAGACCCTTTAATGATATTCAGAATATTACAAAGTGTGTTTTCATTTCCGCAGAATGCATCATCAAAAATTTAGGAAATAGATTTCTTTTTTTTTGGGAATAATAAATCATAGCATTTTAATTTATTATGAATTTTGTTAACTAAAAATATTTAACGCCTGTCAAAAATCCTTAAAATCCAATTTATCAGGACCTTGTATTTAGATTTACTGCATTACTGCAATTTTTTATTTTTCTGATTATTATTTTTTGTATCCTATTAAATATTATCGTAACATCAATCAAAACCATTTAAAACAATAATGATGACTAAACAGATAGCTAAATTAAAAAAACTTTTCAAAATGATGCAAACCATTAAAACTCTAGCAAAACGGTTTACTGTCGGCTACCTTCTTGAGGATGATATCCGAAAGGTGTGAAAATATATTTAATTCAATGATGATAATCTTGCACCCAAAAAATACGGTACCATCACATTAAATGGGTTTTAAATCAAAGATCGATGATATTTTACGAAATATACAGCCAAAATTAATGTTTTACAAAACAAAAAGGGAAATGATCGCGTTCGGTTCGAATGAAAACATTTTTTATGTAATTTTTAGTTCTCGAGAATTTTTAATTGGCATTTTTTTTGTTTATAATCTGAAAAAATATATAAATTTTTTGCTGATCCTCCATGAAGTGCAGCTAATGATCTATCACCTAGAAAGATACAAGTAGATCGCGGAACAAAGTTTTTTTTTTTTAGTTTTTATCTTTTAGCACATTTTACAATGCGTGTTTAAAGAAAAATTTCACGCTGTGATCGAATAGTAACTTTGTATATCGATTACTGATCGGCATTTATTTATATTAATATTGCATGATCATTTTCTATGTATTCCCTAAGGATGATTGAAAAAAAAAGAGAATTTAGTATTGTTAAAATTACCATGGCTAATTAAAACGGTCAATATCGGAACTTTAGATAAGAAAATAGTCTATTTAGGCGTGGCACGATCGGGATGATTTAAAATTTAGCCGTTATAATCCTAAGGAGGTGCGTATTTTTTTTCTCAAAATGAGGTAATTTTGTTGAAAGTTTTTAATTTTGAGACGTCATGATCTTTTAAGATCTTCGTTCGTTTATAAATTGACATTAATTTATAAATCGTTGCTTTTTTTGATCATATAGTATCAATTTTCACGACTATTATTATTAAATTGCCCTATAAGAAAAAAATTATACAAAATAAGATCAATTACAAAATTCCAAAACATGAGTGTGAGATCCTTAACACCCTTAAATCATAACCGCTCGACATCAAAATATGATCCTTACTTTAATTTCAACACATCAAATTTTCTTGTCAATCCATTACGAATTCGTTTGGACTCTTACACCTGAGATCCTTTACATGTCCATTTTTAGAAAAAATTCGTGACGTTAATTTGTAATGAAAATGATACAAGAATTATAAGATATGAAACAAAAAACAGGGAATATAAAAAAAAAACAAAAAAAAAACATTTCGTTACCCGGAGGTCCTTGGAATCAAAACAAGAATGATCCTAAAATGCTTATTCATTATTCAGTTAAATTTCATAAAATGATCTCAATGTTGAGATGTGATCTTCTTTCCGAGATCCTGGTTTCAAAAGAATTCATAATCGTAAAATTTAATCCTTCCTTGAAGGAATTCGTTATGTATGAGGATTTTTCAAGAAGTATAAGAAAATTAAGTTGGAATTAAGCGATTTAAATGTTTGTCACAAATTTGTTTTTATTTTTAAAGGAACAAAACGAAAACGAAAAGTATATTGTTTTTAGTTATTAAATTAATTCTAAGAATTTTCTTACCGAGAAAGGATTTGAAACGAAATTCTGTTAGTAACCTGATCAGGGAATTAGTTCTTAGGACTAGAATTCTCATTTGTTAGAGATTAGCTTAGAATTAATGTGTTATTTTTGATTTTTGATGTTTTAAAAAACAGTATTTTTTTTTAATTTTCGGAAAATCCTTGTATTTAAATATTTTCTAAGCTTTAAGTAATTCTGTTGATTTGTATATAGTACCTGAGAAGGTCACGAATTAAATAAACAAGGTCGTTTTATATAAATATATATAATTTATAAGCAAATCTTTGGAGTTCAATATTTTCTAAAGGAATTTTTGTAAGAAAAGTATTCAATAACAGACGAAAAAAAAGTGATATCAATTAAATAACCCGTTGTCAAAATCATAATTTTTGTCGCCATAAGGTAAATCAAGATATGGTCCTTGAATAAGAGGAAAAAAAAATCTTCATATGAATAGTATAATTTTTACATAAATATTACCTCTATATATATATATAGTTTTTTTTTGCTTCTTGTATCAGTTAAGTAGTCTTATAATCGATCAGACTCGTGGCACAGCCGCCAAATTACATTGTTAAATGGCCTCAAGGGTTACACTTTACATATGAAAAAGTCTTCGTTCAAAAATTTTTTCGTAATTACCAGAAATAATTAGTTACAATATTATATATTTTTATTTTGCTTTTACATTTTTATGATATGAAATTAATATATTCATCCAATCGATCGATTTTCATCATTTTTATTTTTATCTTTTCGGAGACATACTGTAGTCAACCTGTAAGTACTTATCCATCATCACCAAAATCAACAAAATGATCATTGTGAAGGCCCTGTTGAAAATTAAACGATTGATCAGACTCGATTAATTTTACAATTATCGAGAAGCAAGACAATTAACTTGGGACAAAAACACCACAAAAAGTATAAACAAATTGATTATGAAAAAATGGTAATTATCCAACAGGTGACATACACTTTGTTGACAACAAAATTATTAATAAATAAAAATTTTCTATATTTATAGAAATTTCAATAAAAATTTAACCGGAATAAAACTAAAAATTTAGAATAGCTGTCGACCAAAATTTAACTTTCAGAAAGCAATGAGTAAACCACGATATTTACGAAACAATTTGAATGTAATTTGGTATGTGGAGTATTCTCGTGAAATTTCTCATATGAAATTAGTCTAACTAAAACAAGGGATCGAAGAAAATTGCCAATAATATAAATTATATAAGATTATAAACCAAATTAGTAAATAAAAAATTTCTTTGATGAATATAGGAACTCCATAATTCAGCTCGTCAGTCGATCTCGTTTTTATTATAAAATTGATTAAATTATGTTAAAAATAATTACCACCCAAAAATTTTGGTACATTTGGAAGTGAGTATTCGTTTTAAAATTCATAAAACGTTTACCCTCATTCATCAACGTAAACACACATCAGAAACATGACGATCATCGAAATGATGCCCGGTTTCGTTAAAACTTAAATATACCAGTTAGGATAGTTAGAAAAAAAACATTAGTATGCAATCTACACGATCATGACTTAAATACTTTAGTATTCAAGCAATTTCTGTAATTTATCTAATTAACAGATCAGTCAACAACAGTAGTCGTCTAAATTTTTTGTTTAGCGTATGGAAGTCATCTAAATGAGAATAAGTCTAGGAATTTTGATTAAAAGGATCCATTTTTTTCCTGTGTGTGAAGAAAGATCACACAAAAAATCAAATACATAACTTGGGTTCTGGTATTTTAATGTTATAATGACATCCGGTTTTATATGTGATCACGTCCTTCATATACAATTTCCCATTATTATCCTGTACAAAAATTTTTATTATTTCTTCAAAAAATTTTCATCTTTATTTTTATGATCGAAAAAATTTTGTGATTGATTGATCGAATTTTGAAAAATATGAAATGTGAAATTTTGGGTTTTCAAGAAAACTTTTTGTTTGTTTTCAAATTTTATTGATTCGCGTTATTTTTTCTTTTTGAACGAAAATAAAAAAAAAGTAATATGAAATGGTCACCAAAAACGACAGAAGACATTATTTTAAAATTTTTCGTTACGGTTACTTTGGTGATCTTGGTATGTCTGGAACTTGATGTGTCCATTTTCGCGTCTTTATTGATGATCGATCTGTAAAATGGTTTATCGAAAGATTCTGTATATTTTTTTGCTTTCATATAAATGATAAAATTCATTCAAGATGCGCTATCTTTTATGCTATACTGTTCTCATATGATCGTGAAGAAAAAACAAGATAATTTTGTAAATAACATCTTCAAATGAATTGAGTAATTGAAAATCGATTGGTGTTCGATCAACGAAGTTGAAATATCTACCAGATATATAATGTTTCTTTGATTGCTTCTGAAATTTTCTGGTTCCTCAAGAAGAAAAAGAAAAAAGTTGTCAATGGAGTTTAATCAATTTCTGGCATGATGAAATAAATGGTGACAAATTTTATTGATCTAAAAAGATTTTAAAGATTTCAATTAAATTTGTGTTTGAAATTGGAATTTATTGTATTCAATTGTTTTTCATTTATTTTTTTATGTATTGGAAATAAATAATTAAATTAAATCTATAATTAAATTTAGCGAATCATAATCAGAATAACAATTAAATTCCATGGTATATAAAATTCGTAATCATCGTGTGAGTTTTTTTTATTTCATTTTAAGAACAAAACTCAAATAACCAATCAACACAGAATTTAAAATTTATGTCATTGTCATGTCTCATCATCATCTTATATGGAAGTTCTTGTTATTTACAAGAAATTCCATGAAACAATTCGTACATTATCCCAGTGGATACCATTTTTATTTCTTTTGATATAAAAATCCATGAATATGGAAGTATAAAATAAATTTATTATTCTTGTCACAATATTCAATATTGGCGGCAGTCCAGACACTCCAAGGCAACAAAATTCATTCATTGATTCATTCATCAATATAAATATCCAATGTACACCGATCAAGTTGGGAATCTCATATTGAGCGTATAGCGCCTTTACCATTCATGATCATGAATTTACAATGCAATTGCAAAATATATTCCCATTTTTCAAGACAAGTTTTATCAATTTGACTATATATGGAATATGAAACAATGTTTGATCGTGATTTTATTACTACAACCATTTATATATATATATATATTTTTTTCTTTTAAAAAAAATAAAAGTATCCTAATGAACTCGACTTTAATATACACCTTCAGTATTATCACATGATCAAATTACACTGATTATCCTTTCACCAGATTACATAAAATTGATCTTTAGTTAAAACAAACATGTGATGTCGAAAAATTACCCTTCAATGAACAATAATGAATAATGATTTTAATGACTTCATCATTTTCTCAGGACTTCGATTGCGTGTCATAAGAAATATTTACAAAACTCTTCAAACTGATCGCATTTTAATCGTACTATATATTACTTAAAAAAAAATTAGTTCAAAGTGTTTACGATCTTATTAAGTCTTAAAAAGGATACAAAGTAATCAAAGGATTTGAAATTATATAGGACATTTGTCAATCCTTTTGGATACAAATAAATTCTTTTCGTGAAGATATAAATTGACTTCTTCTTTTAACCATTAATTTAGATCTCCAACAGGAAGATTTGATTATATAAATTAAACTATTTTTAACGGCGTCCTTCTATTTGTACAGTAAATATTTAATTCTATATATTTTATACGTAAAATTCAGCAAACATTTTCTAATCATTCTGATCTTAAAAAATTTGACATATTAATTTCAATTTAAACATGACCAAAACTGATCGTTTTGACATTGATACCAGCAGAATTAAACTGATATTTTCTATTGAATTTTGATCAAAGAAATAATAGAAAGGACATCATGATCATGATCCTTTTCTTTTGTTGACAAATGACATTCAACAGGTATGACATTTAACCCTTAATCCTTCATGTATGTTAAAATATTCAATTTTCTGGATGTGAATTTAGAAAAATATAATATTCTTGAACAGAAAATAAAATATCAATAAAAATCCATGAAAAAACGATGACAAGATCGAACAATAGTCGACATTTTATTTCAAAAGATGACTTTTCCAATAAATTTTTTTGATACAATCGATCAAACTTTTTTTTTTGTTTAGTTTCCATCATCTTTTATTCTCCACGATCACCTTAAAAATGATCAATTCATATATGTACGTTTTTTTTATTATTCATACAAAAAAAAAATTGTATTATCAATGATCACTTATAAAAATAGAAAACAGATCCTTCTAAAAATTTGAAGGAGTTTTTCTTTACGATCTTATCATAAAATGATGCCGCTCTACGAACTATATACTTTTGCGGTGAAATACCGCATGAAGGTATTAATTAATTCACCAACTATGGAAAATGATATGAAAATTGCATCTTTATGACTTTCGAATTTTTACAAGTAAAGTCCCAAAATAAAAACGATTATACCAAAAAAAAAAAATGATCGAAACCGAAGATCATTTGATTTAGTAGAAAGTATACATAGTTGATTAGTCACTTAATTTCTGGTTGCGTTGCAATATTTAAGTGAAATTTTAAAAGAAAGTATTTTTTTTTACGACTCCTTCAGGGGATGATCTACTTGTATTATAGCATTAATTATGATTAGAGTGAGTAACTTTTGTAGTTAAACGTCATTTGTTTAAAACATATTAATGAAAAACTGCCTACCTATGTTAATAGAACTTTACATTGAATAAAATATACATAAATACAGTGGAATTTTCTTTGCTACAAGGAACGCGGTTATAACCTCCACTTATAGCAAAACAATTTCAAAGTCCCATTGTAGTCTCCAACATCAAATATACACATTGCTTATTCCGAATATCGGTTTTAACGAACCGAATTTGATGCTATTTGAATATTCGTTATTAACGAATTCTACTGTAATTACACTCTTTCCAGGGACATTTAAAATATAATAAATTAAAATAAAACATGTTTTTCGTATGGAAAATTAACTAGCCATTAAGTGGAGCCAAGTTAGAACTGTTGTTATTTACAAGCGTTGGTGTTAACCTAAAGTCATATAGTATACAGTTTACATAGTATCAAAACCCCCTGAGCGATTTTAATAAAATGTTTAAACACATTTAGGGATTTAAACTAAGTTCGACTCAAAAAACCCTTGTATCTACTTATCTGGCATTCTCCTGCCGATATAAATAATTATGTCTTATGAAATTTACTGTCTCCTTTTTTTTGTTATTGACTGTATTATTTCAGACTTTAAGTTTAAATACTTGTAAATAATGTAAAAATAAAATTTCCCATGAAAATGTCATAAAATATCACAATCAAAATGTCGATATCATAATAATCAGGAATTATGACCAGTTTTTATGTGATTTAAGGTATTTGAATTAATTTTTTTTATTTCAATAAAGAGTGTTTATTTTTTAATAGTTCTTTTTGCACCTTCAGATGACTTTTGTCTTTATGATGTTGTTGAAATTAAGTAATTAAAACAATATTTTGAACAAGTTAAATGCGGCATTTAATTTTCAATTTAACAATTACATTTTTCTTTTTGTAGGCCTCCTATCCATTAATATAAAGAAAAAACTATCGACCTTCGTGACTATTTGTTGTCCAGTATTTGGTATTCCACGTGTCACTGACCAAAATCGAAAGTAAAAGCTTTACAATCCTTCTAGACATTATAATTTACCAATTATTTTCTGTAAGAAGAAAAAAAAGAATTCCATAAAAAGCGAAATTTAATCAGCGAAACAATTAAACGACAACGATCAGCAATAATAATTGTTTTATATATGAAATTCTTTGCATACGACAAATACCTACTCAGGGCAACTTATGCTAAAAACTTCTCTGAAAAAGACCGGCTCTCTCAAATTGATTGTTATAAACAAAACCTATTTTAAAAAAATATTTTCAACCAAAAATCGATTAACTTTTGTTTTTTAATTAACATTAATTTTTGCATTTTCATTAATAATATTAATTGATGATAAAAATTCAGAAGTTTTTATTTCAATTTTGATACGCGAAAAGCTCGATTGATCGATGATGATAGGACAGGAATGAAAATTATAAGTGATATTAATATTTACCTGACAAGATCTGACCACAAGTCAAGCACAAGCGGGATCAAGTGTTAAAAGAAATGACCATCACCACATATCCAAGATATATAATCATTGTAAGTTAAATATAAATTTTATTTTTTAATGATTATTGCATTATTCACATAATTTTTGGGGTTTCATTTAATTTTACTGTTATTGTTATTATTATTAATTTGGTTGTTTTTTTCGGCGGTAATTTAACATAAAACATTTATGTCATTTCATAAAATTATGTACTACCAACGATATCGTCATGAAAGTTATTGCATGCTGGATAATATATAAATAATAATAAATATAATAATAATAAGAAAATTTAATTGTAATGGAATTTGTGAGTGCGCACTTTAAGAAAATTTGAGAAGTCTTTAATTTTATTTTCTTCTTGTACAAAGCACAATGCACAAAATGAAGAAAGAAAAAAAGTCATTTCGATTTCATTTAAACCATCTTATGAAAGACTAATTGGTTTTTCTGACAGGCCATTGCTATTACATCAGCAATTACATGAAGTGCATATTTTTGTTTTCTTGAGAAACATGAATGAGCGTTGGATATTATGAATTCGCATGCATTTTACTTTAAAAGAAAAACAAAATAATTTCCTTTTCAATAATACAATTTCTTTCGATATGCGCTTTAATCAAATAATTATATACTGATACATTGTTTCCCATTAGGTATGCGAGAACAATTACAGTCGATCGTAAGAGGAGTTAACTATATATAATAGGATATAAGATAACGTATCAAGTATAGGGCCAAAGATAAGAATAGATCCAATTCTACTATTTTTATTTTGTTGCGAAGACTTTAATAGTCGTAAACCTCAACTTTGAATATAATTTACGGGCCTATTCTCCAACCATTACAACAGTAAGTTATATAAAACTTATTTTCTATCATAATGATATGAGTATACATTTACACCAGTGAAGTTTTTTCGAACTCCACTACTAGGTACCTATATATTCGGGGTTGAAGTATCGAAAGCTGAAATTTTGTTAATCAAGAAATAATTTGTTTACACTCTCAACCTCTCATATATGTTATGTTACACGTTGAGAATAGTATAATCCGAAAACATCTATTTGGTGTGAACGTACAGAAAACAGAAAAGTAAAAGTAAAACTCTTTACGCAGTCAAATGTCCTGGAAAAAAGGATAACATCATACAAATTGATCATGTTTAGAAATCCGTTAAACAAATTATATTGTTACGGTTTGAGAATAAGCCCATTATCGATGTCAATACAAATCCAATGAACTGTTTATATTTTTCTTTTAAATTTTTCATATTAAATCATTTATTTATACTTTGACAGTTGTAGCCAAAGAAAGCATAAATTATGATTCAGAATAGCATATAAGACATTTCGATAAAAGCTTACAAGCGAAAGGTATTTCTGAATTGTTTAGGTTCACTACAAAAGACAAAGAGTTATATTACCTCAAAGTGTAACACGGACAATTGTTCTGAAAAATCAAATTAGAAATAAATATTATATTTTCTTAATTAAGAATTATTTTTAGAAAATTGTGGTCAAGAACGTTCTGGCAATGTCCTTTATATGCTAACACTATGAATATTAATCTCCATACTAATGTCACATACAACACCATTCTGATATCTTGTGGTACATTTCAATATAAATGTGAATTGATCAAACTTTATCTTCATTCTTGTATATAAATGTTAACATTCATCGATCGTGTATCGTAATGGCATAAATCGTCAATATCTTATGGTCGCGTGTCCCTGAAAATCGTGTGACAACTAATATTATTTTATTTAATGATATTTTTTTTATGTACCTAAAATATCACCAATGTAAACCCGCAGAACATAAAATAAAATCGAATATAATATATGATCAATCTGATCTTTATCAAATTTTTATACCAATTGATAAATATGTACTCGTATATATGCGCTAATATGTTCCAATATAAAAATTGCTAAATTGTAAGAAACTGGTTAATTGCAGACCTCTACATATGGATATATAGTATTAAGTGATATTCACATGATCGATACGAAAATGGATTCTTCAATTTCGCACTGGAGCGTGTTGGTTGGAAAGGAGGATCAAGATTTCTAAATAAAAATCTGTCAAGAGATTATTATTATACACAAAAATAATTGTCAACTTGTAATAATTGTGAAATCAGTGATTTTTTGCTGACACATAATTGAATATTGTCTACTAACTACTTACCTAGTCTGTAAGAGTAAGAATATGATTAAGATAAGAAGAATTAACATGCTGAGCACCAAGCCCCGTTGTTCAATAATAATTTTGATCTTCTTTTCCTTTCTAAACCCGTAATATTAAAAATATATTTTTTTAAAATACATTTTATTTCTTTATAACTTAATGCCCATGAATGCGGGTTGTCTATTAATTAGTAATACCAGGTGTATTGATCGGCGCATGCCTGACAGAGACTCTATACGTGAGTTGCGCATGCCAACTTTTCATCTCCTATAGATACACATATCTATACTATACTCATGTAAAGATATAGTTAATTCCGTCATAGTTGAGACACCTTTTCAGGTGATTCTTTCTATTTATGTCTTTGAAATATTCTTTTTCTTAATATTCTTTGTAGACGTTTTGTTCTTAAGTTCTTATACGTACGCGTATGTATAATTCCCTTTAAAAATAATAATCCGCGGATGTCTGTCTAGAGATCTTAGCGGGATACGTTGAACATGAATAGTTTTGGCCTTGATTTCTAGGTCGATAGGTAAGTAGGACTATTATTTTTCTTTTTCAGTCATTGCATTTGATTATTTATTTATATGCAAATGATAATTTAATATTTTTATTTATACGGGATTTGAAATACGTGTATCCTTATTTGACGTGTGTGGTTTCATAAATTAATTAGTTTTTTTTTCGCTGTTTGTTTGTTTGTTCGTTTGTTGAATGTAATAAAAAATTGGTTTTAGATTAGCAATTCAATTTCTAAAAGGAATTTGGTTTTTCGATCTTAATTTAACGCATTCTAAATAATTCATTAGATGTGGTCTGTGTTCTAGAGAGCATTCTTGTTCTGTATAGAGGCACAATATGTATCTTGTGAGTCCATTCACTATATTTCTAAATTATGTATTTCAGTCAAAATTCAATAAAAACCGAAAATTCTTTGGAACAACTTTTCGTATACAATATAATAATGGCCAATTAGGTGGGAATTTACAAAGTTAAAGAAATTCCAAAAGATTTTTAGTGTCAATCATGAAATTCTATAAGTTTTTGCTCCTCAAATAAAGTAGACATCTCTATTTTTTTTTAAATCAAGATACAAAAAGAAAAATCACTTCCATTGTACGAGATTAAGTTTAAATCTTCTGATATAATATACTTCATATTCGCGTTAGAATGTATAGATTTGATTCATAAAATATCACTGATCTTTTAAGTTTAATTTCTAGGACAAGGATAACAATGTAAACATATTTATAAACACAGAAAAAATTCGGATCTATATAATTTCAAAAGATTAAAATGAAAAATAATCATACGAATCCTTTTTTTCGCGGATATGAAATTTTGCAAATAAATCTGGATTTACAAAATCCATCGTAAAGCAAAATAAAGGGCGTATATATATATATTGAAAAGTAAAAGATGTTTGGATAAAAAGTAGAGCACACCTGCCCACTACGTCTTCAAGTTAGTTTTTTCGTGCAAAATGTCTACCAACACGAATATGATCCAAACCTTGACTGAAAAAAGGGAGAGAGAAAAAAAAAGTTCTTTGAAATATCCAAAAATATTCATATAAAAAAATTTGATCCAATAATCTTGGTCATACCAAAAAGAACCACCACGATCGAATGATCTTGTAACTATTTACAAGAACTAAAATATTTACCCCGAACAAATCACACTTCTAAAAGTGTCACAACAAGCCTCACTTTCTTAGCCAATCATTTAGGTAATAAAAGTGTTATAATCTTCTGCATACTTGCATTCTATAAAATATATTTTCTTATATAATTAGACTCCATTAAAAGTGCATCAGGAGAATGCACGCGTTCATAATTAATATAAGATAATGAAAACCAAAAAAAAAGAAAAATATTGAATTAAATGAAGACCTTGATTCAGGTGGACTCTGTATTGTAATTGGCTCAAAAAATTGATGCAGTTGTCCGGGTCTTTTTTTTGTTTTTGGTTTGGCTTCAAGGAAGAAAGTATCCACATTTTGGGGCAGATGTTTTTACGCGGAATCAAAAAAAACAACATTTCTTTATGTACGCATAAAAATTCTTATTTTTTTCGAATTGTTTAAGTAAAAAAGTATGATCATGGTACCAAACTTAATGAAAAAACAAAAAACAAAAAATGTATTAAAATTAAAATGCATGGCTCAAAATGTGAATCGCGTCAGCGCAAGGGATTCATTTTTGTTTTTGTTCTTAAAATATTTGGAGGAGTTTTATATTGGTATAAAGTTACCACCATTATCAGAAACGAGAAATAAAGTAGGGGTTGAATGTACATATATAAAGAAAAAAACATAGTTTTGAGCTCAGCTGTTTCGTGATACATACTCGCACCAGAATATTAGCTCAAGAATTTATATCAATGTATTATTTAAAATAATGTCTTCCCATGCATTACAATTTTTGTTGATTTTAAATGGTGAAACTTAAAAACAGAAGAAAAAAAAATCCAATATTATATGAGTCGCAGCACCCGGCTGATGGCTCAACATGTATATAAAAACCAACGAAACACCTTGAGCCATTCGACCAATCAAAATTCGTTCCCAATTCATGTTTTATATATGTAAAATATAGAAATGAAAATTTTTTTTTCTTTGATACAATGAAGATGACGGTGGCGGTGGTGGTATAGCAAGTTGGATGATCACGTCCCTTGATATCCTTCAGAACCAACCCAAAAAGAAACAAAAGAAAAAATATTACGTAAATTACAAAAAAAGGCTCTCTCTTTTTTTATATAAGTAATTATTTTCCAATTCAAAAATGATCTTTGGATAGAGTATCCCTCAACTTTGCACGTGTAAACAAGGGACAACAAACAAACAAAAATGTTGTATTGATTGTGACTAAAGAATTAGTCGCGAATGGTAATTTCAGTTCAATTTATAAAATTAGATTTTGTTTTTAATTTCCTTGCCATACGTACGGTAGTCTACATATTGCGCATTTTACATATTCATTTTTGGTCATGCATGGTTCCAATCCATCAATATTTTCCGCAGTTAAGCATGAATGTTTTATTCCGAAAAAAAATAATATTGAAATACTTATTATGGTTATTTTTACATAAACTTCGTTGAGTAAATTTTGTGACTTTAATGTCATGAGCACAAACACTTGCACGTGCCTAAATGACCATTGGGTGTAATGGTAAACAAATTAACCAACAACGGAAGGTGCATTTAAAAGTCTTGTACGCAGGCGCGTGGCAGGTGCTTGCGACAAAAAATTATTTTTATCTTTGGATGAACGCGACTAAAAACAAAATTAAATACCAAAAAAAAAAAATTATTAAGCGAAATAAAGAAATTCATTTAATATCGAAAGGTGAACCAAAAAAAAAACAATAATAATTAATAATATTTCAGTTTAATGAGTTTGCAGTCATGTACACAATTTTATATGAATTTTCGGTTCGTGCGAAAATCAATTTGTATTAGTTTTATTTATAATTTTTCTTTTTGATAATCATCGAAGGCAAAGGATTATTTATTTGAAAAGAATGTTGTTGGAATAATCCCTTTTAAATAAATTGAAACAATTTTCCAATTCGAAACAGTCGCCCTTATTACGAAGCTAAGTAACATTGACATACTTAGAAGCATTAATGCTAAATAATGCTAAATCACAGCGGGCTAAAAAACATGATACACATGGAATGTTAGTTTGGTAGGTTAACAGAGATCACTTCCCCATTGTACGGACTTATTTCTGGATTGAATTTGAAAGTGCAGCAATTCAAATGAATGAGAAGTATTTTAAAAGGATATTGCACTGAAGCTTTCATTAGCCGGTTCGAGTTGCCGGATTTAACCAAAATGATACTTGTGAAATACCTAAGTAATACAAAATTAATTATCGTCTAACATTTTCCCTTTCAACTTATAATTAAAAAAGTTATAGAATCTTTAAGGGAATTCTTGTCTATACTCGAAGATTTATCTTATAAAATCCGAAATTTGAAGGACTCTCACATTTCTAAAACGATATTCAAAACTTTTTAGTCAGAAATTTATTCTAAAAACTAAAAGTTTTGGCTAGCATCTTCAGGTGACTGAGGTAAATATCGGAAGAAGTGAAAACTAGCATCGGTTTCCCTTCTTCTTTAATTTTAAGTGATTTTTTCTAAAATATGATCGGAAAATTTTCCCTTACGATAATAAAATTACATTTCAGGGTAATGATTGGTTCAAATACAACTGATCAGTTGAATGATTTCTTATTTGTAAAATAATTTTCGCCAAAAACCAAATTTTTGTTTAAAATTGTCAACATAATTAAAATAATTTAAATCTTTTATACTTTTTAAATTACATTTTATCTTGCTATAAAATTATTATGAACAAATATCTTCTGTTTTTTTTTTTTTTAGATTTATTATATTATTGTGTTCAATCAATTGATCTTCCCGTATAAACATTCTAATTAAAATTGCTATATCAAAGTAGATTTTCTGAGCGGCTAGCCTTTGTCAAATGCATGCTCATACGTCTTATAGTTCAATCACATAAAGTCATTATCGTTATTAAGTGATGATCATTTCTTATAACAGAAAAAAACTTTTCACAAGAAAAAATGACAAGAAATTTTGATGATTGGACAATGACTTTTATCAAATGTAATTATTGGTGAGAATTACAATGATAACATAAAAAAAAAAACACGAGCAATTCCTTTGGAATGGTATCTAAAGTATTTTCACTTAGAAGAAGTGGAAATGTTATCTGAAGATAAATTCATCATGTTATTAAAACAGGATATTGAACTTAAGATAAAACTCTTCAGAAAGTTTGAATCGATACGATCGTAACATATTCTTATTGGACGTCGATAATATGCTGTACTTGTGATGTCCCGAAGAAACATATTCCTTTTAAATTATTTTTTAAAAAATATATAACATACTTGTATGTACCGAAAAATTATATATGTTACAATTTATTGAATGCATTCACTTCATAAACAACTTTTAAATTAGATGCACAGCTTTTAAAATTGTTTCAGTCACTTAAGTATTCTGTTTGCTACGAGTATATAGTAAATTACAACTAACTACATCGTTTGCTGTTCTTACAAATTACTTACACGGTTTGTAATAATGTCTTAAATATTTTGAAAAGCATGGTAAATATTACTTTCAAAAATTGTCCTTCTCCTTTGCATTTGTTTTTTTTGAATAATTTACATGAAACCAGAATAAATGTTTGTGATAAAAAACTGGATTAATACAATATTAATCAATAAATTAATATTAAATAATATTTTCCTTAAATTGATAAGAAGTTTCTTAAATTCTTAAAATATAAACAAAAATGCAATTAATTTTTTTGGATATATTGCAGCTGAAATGAAAATTTTTTAAGCAAAAAATCATAAAACAAACTCAAACATATAAGAAAATGAAAAGATAAAAACTTAAATTTCATTAAAATAAGAAAAATAAAAACAAAAAAATGTCTTGATATAAGAAATACTACGAAAAGGGGAAAAAGATCGACAAGAAAGAAGAGGCTCGTGGCATACAATCGATTCAAGCAAGTTCTTATGATTCAAATTCACCTGTCTGATCGGCCCGTGTCCATATATAAAAGCTGATCAGAACCACAAAACGATCAACATTATCAAGATCTATGCCACAAGGTGAAGTAGTGAAGTGTTTTTAACCTAGTTTTATATAAATTTTCTATACAAATCGACTATTTTAGAAAAAAAAATACTTTAGAAAAATAAGAGTGTGGTTCTTTCTTCTTCGGAAAATTCGGAAAAATAAGGATAATTAAAGAAAAATAATACATATTTTTAATAATTATTTTAAACAGTGGCATTTTATATGCCAACATAAAATTTGTACTTTAACACATTTATTCGTGTTACTTTAAGAAGAGGATCATTCTCATTAGAATGTTACAAAATCATGCCTTAAGGGTTAATGCAAAGTTGATCGTTCTTTGAGAAAATGTATCCTGTCCAACTTCTTTGGTTTTATGACCAAAATAAATAATCTTGTATGAGTGTTTGAACAACCATCATTAATTATCAATTTCCAAATTTACAGTCATAGTTAGAGTAATTCAAGTTTATGCCGGACAGAATTCAGTTCATTTTCCATTTCAATGTATGTGATATTAAATAAGTACAGCTTTAGGCTATAAGTAAATGTTTTATTTGATTCAGGATGGTATAATTCTACTCGTTTGTAACAGTGACTCGATATTTACACATATAGGAACTGAATGATCAATTTCTTGTAGTTTATTCGCTGTTATGTGCTATTATTAAATATTATTGATTGGATGTGATCCTGATTTTGTTTCTTAGTGTTCATAAAATATGTCCTACCTTAAAATATTTACAAAAATTATGTATTTCGTCTAAAATGCTTAGTTTTGATTAACGTTTCTGTATATTTATAATTTCCGACATGTTTTGAAAATAAATTCAAAGATGTCGCAGATTCGTTAGTGTAAATTGAAATTTTTAGTATTATTCATGTTCCATTCAATTAATTTTTCGCGATCGTTTTATGATTAAAGACCATTGAAAAAGGTAAAAACAAACTTACATCTGCTTGAAAATTTGGTAACACCTACAAACTTTTCTATGAATTAAATTCCGTTACGCAAAGAAAATATGTTGTTTAGCACCCTAATCTCAGTCCTGTACAATTTCATATAATGTAATTTGCCCACCTTCCGTAATTTACTTTGTACAACATCCGTATATCAAAGGAAATTTAAGGAAAAATTCCAGTGCTAATAAAAACCCGATAAGAAACCAAAAACAAAATTATATGTAAACATGATAACAAAAAAGAACAAGTAATAAATCCGTATACGCAATCTGCAGTGAACTACGACAATAATTGCACTGGAATTCATGAAGGGTGCCGAATTTTATAACTTGTATTTATGAAAAACGCGTGCGCGAATGGTTTACACTTATATGTGATTAGGGGAACATTTTTGTACACAGCTGCCCTGTCCTTAGTGTTCTTCGAATGGCACGGGACTTTTTTTCGTTGGAAAATATTTATATAATTTGGCCTCCAAAAAAAAACGTCTAATGCAATTATTCCGTTCAAATTCTGAATTTTGATTTCAGTGATAGAATTTTCTTTATATAAAGTTCTTGTTTTTGTCAGTGGTACGTCGGCACCTGCTCAAAATCCATATTGAATTCAATTTTCTACAATATCCGCTTTTCGTCGGGTTTTGTAACACAAATTGATACTGTTGACGACAATGTGTAGGAACCCTTTTTCTTTTCTGGACAGATGTTGATTTCGTTCAGGTGAGATATGAGATTTGTAATCAGAGATTTTGAAAACTAGTTTTAATTGAAGTTTTGTTATAATGTTTGCTGCTATTTCCTTAGAAAATATGAAAATGAAAATAACTCTTCATGAAGATTAATATTTTATTATTTCCATTAAAATATTCATGAACAAAAACGGAAGCTTAAAATACAAATTTTCGGTAATTAATATAAAATTCGGTACTTTTTTTTCCCACGATCCCATTTTAAAATGTAACAATTTACTCTTGTCAGAAAAACATATAATAATTTGATGCCGGCATATTCAAAAAAATCCATCAAAATAACAACATTTCCATTCACTTTATCGGTGGCAAAATGTTCATCCCTTGGGCTTCATTTTTTTTTTCTGCGTTTATTTTATTATCTCAGGGCGGTGGTCTAATCTCATTTATAATATGATTCTTCTTGCCACGAATTTAACTAAGTTATTTCCTTATCCTCTAAAGATTTTAATTGTTGCAGAAATGATTTAATTACATTCACTCAAAAAGCAGTCATAAAAATGTTGTGTTTTTCTCCTTTTTCAAGAAAAAAAGCCTCTAGGATAAATGCATTCAATCATATTGGCCACCGCGCACGAATTTCTTCAAAAAATGGTTCTTAAAATATATGATCGTCTTTAAGACTACCAAAAAAAAAAAAATGAAATAAAAGATTCGAAATGAAATTTTATACTACAAAGTAATTCATCAAAATTTAACATATTTGAGTTCGGACCTTAGGAAATTTGACATGTGAAAAAGGAAACAAAATTTCTTCTTCGACATGAAATTCGTAATTGGAATAATTGAGTCATATAACACTCTGTGAAGATTGTAGAAAAAAACAAGTGAGGATTCCGATTCGTAATTTCTACATCCAAATTTTGTGAAGATTATTTTGATTCTGATCAAGCAATGAAACTGTGTCCTTTTAGGACTTGTAATAAAATTATCTTCGTGGGATTTTTAAAAATAAGTAATTTCAAATTTCCAATTGAACGCCTTTTCCTAAAGGATTTTATTTTTAATTGATCGATAAAATTAAATCGAAGTGTTTTATTGAAAGATTTTCCAATAATTGAAGGTAATCGAAATTTTATTCAAGGTGAGTAAAATATGAATTTTATTGGAAAACCGTGATCATTTAACAAATAAGATCAACTGCAATAAGTCCAGAATTGTTTTGATAGCATTTTCGTGATGTCGAGTGTAAATATTTTTTTTTTTTTGTTGAATCGTGTACAACCTCGAAGGTATTCTTTTCAAGTAGTTTATCAATAAGAAAATGATCATCGTTAATCAATTTCCAATTGGATTATTGTAATTTAAATGTTTTAAGTAATAAAATCGATTTTATTATTTACGCTTGAAGTTCTATTTGCTTGTTTTAATTTCGGACTGGGTTTTTAGACGTGTTCTGAATAATTGTAACAAAAAAATATGGAAGTTTCTTTTTTTTTACTTCTACTTGTTATTTATTAAAGAATTGATATATTAATTAATGAAATTGAGAAAAAGAAGATAAACTTTTAAAACAAGTTACTTTCAAAAAGAATTTCTTTATTATATTTGATTAGGCTTCTTTAATTAAAAATCTTGTTTAGGTCACGCAATTTTTAACAGGAAAACTACATATTTACCATATCAATATTTTATCATTTATTTTCATAATCATTTATTATACGAAAAAATATGATCAGTAATTCGAATTTCCATTAAAATAATTTTTTATATTTTTAATTTTTGATATTTTTCATATAACCGGTAAATATCAAGATTCGTCCTCGATCAATAGTGTATCAATTATTTTTAAATAAAAGACAGAAAGTTCTTAACAATTCTAAAGAAAAAACGAAACTACTTATTTTGAAGATATCGTTTAATGTTTAAAGATTCACAAAAAGGTACATTAATTTTGCACCTTGCTGTCCGTATTTCAATAAATTTTATCAAACAACCGCGATATATTTACCATTAATGGTAAACTTAAACCTAGATAAACATAAATATAAATAAAGTTTAAATAACTAAATTAAAATTGACTAAAACCGAAGTCTAGTGAAAAAAAAAGAATTTTCCATAAATAAAACCAGTTGAAGGAAAAAACCATTATTTGCTAAAACAACTCATAAGCAATTCCTTCTGTATAAATGGTTTTGGAAGAACGTCAGCAAGCCACCCGTTGACGATGTCTGGATGCAATTTTGTACTACACGAAAAAAAACGTAAAGTGATTAAACGGTTGAATTAAGTATAACTGACGGCGCATGTTCAATTGTTTCTTTTTTTTTTCATCTATTTTGTTTTCATGAGCTCATGTAGAACATGTCAACATTTTTTTTTCTGCGATATCTCGCAAGCCGAAGAAAACAGCAGTTTCTTATATACAAGGTTTCGAATTTAATTTACTTGTAAAATGTCACCGATTGTAGAAAGAAAAATGGTATAAATAGATAACAATTTAAAATTTCAAATACCAATGTACTAGAAATTTAAGAAATTCTACGTTTTCAAAACGTAAAATACTTTTTCCAGAATAGGAAATTTCAAAAAAAAAAAAATATATATATATATATAATTGTACAAATAATATCAAAATAACATTACTGAAATTTTTAAGCTTCTCTGGAAAAGCGGCGAGAAGTGGCAAATGTAATTTTCGTTCATCAAATTTTTAATGGGGCCATTGCCGTCCCCAATATTTTATGCAAAATGTACCTAAATTCTATGATTTATTCCTTGAGATCTGTGGACTTGTTTAAAATCAGATTCCGCCGGACGGACTATGGAAAGAATGAAGCGGTCTCCCGAATGCTGAGCGTGGTAAATGCCAAGGCACAAATTTTTGACTTTTGCCTCAGTAAATATGAACCGAAGAAACTTTTATATAATTCCTAATAATCAATGATTTTATTATGTATTAATTTTTTATCTTTAGGCTCGATTTGAGCTGTTACTATAAATATAAAACATAGAAAATACATCAAAAATGTATTTATTGATTGATATATTAAAAAACCATTTTACGTCCATTTCACGCCTGGTTTTTATCATTTTGGCATAAAATTTAATCAAGTTATTGTGAAATTGTATCAAGATCAACTTCAATGGCCCACAAAAGAATGTTGAATTTCGTAATTAGATTGACACTAAATCCAAGTGAAAAAGAATTAGAATTGCCATGCTTTTCTATTACGATTTAGTTAAAATCGAACTACGCTATTAAAGGTTTGATTCAGATCTTCAAAACATGTAATACCATTAAAAACTGAAACTCGAATCTTTTTTCAATACCCACTTATAGTTTACTATAGTATAAGAAAGTGAAAAGTATTTTCAATTTTTGTACTATAGTAGATTCAACCGCACATCGATGTCAAATAATATCAAGGACTTGTTGTGATATATACTCGTAAAAATATTTGCATTATGTACAATGTGTTAAATGCATGTTTATAATAATGTTACTTTAATTTTACGCGAAACACTGAACTGATCACGCAGAGAGTAAAAAACAGAACCTGTCTTCGGTCTGATATGACGACGACCATCGAAATTCTTATACAAAACAAATCAATATTGAATTGCTCACGTACTCGTAAATAAATAGAAGAGATATTATAAACCTGACTTTTAAAAATGAAAAACAAAATACAAGATTGCATGTCGCACGCGGCCATAATGTTTAATGCACCGGTTATTCACAATTTTAATTGGAAGTGCAGACAAATTGTGATTTTTATAGGAAATTTTGAGAATCCAAAATTATTATATAAATTGAAAGGAATTTATTTTATTATTTCCAATAAATAGTTTTATTTTATTGCACTTGTCAAAAGGTACTAGTAGATTTTCCCACCCAAATCTACATTGTCACGTAAGATACATATTCAAAATTTAATACAAAAAAAAGTGTAAAATATAAGTTCGAGTATAATATACTATATGACTATAGACTATGGTAGAATTCTAATTCCAATCAAAAGCAGCTACATATTACAGATACACTAGAAGAGTACCGTATTGCGAGGGATCTTTAAAGCTCGGTTCTTTTTCAAGGATCGAAGATGTTTGAATTACATAATATCAAGCGAACAGTTGTATTACTACGTCGCCTTCATTTCTCATATAACACATTATAATCACACTTTTCCAATTTTTAAAATTTCCTACTTTGATACGCAATTTGGACGTAAAAGTAACCATTTATCTACTGAATTAACTGCTGAAATATTCCTCAAGTGAACCTGTTTCAGAGACAAATCTGAAAATTATATTTATCTTTAGAATTTGAGTATGGTAAGTTAATTTAAAAGAAAATTTAATAATTATTTTAAGATAGCTTCAAATTCATGGCGTTTGTTACATACACCAAAAAACTGTTTACTCCATTTTATTCACAAGCCTGTTTCCCAGAACATAATCAAAAACTTATATGAATTGACCCAATTTTGTATATAATTTCAGCTGACATAATAATTATGGGTCATCAAATTTCCAAATCGGTAAGAAATGAAATTATATATTTTTTTTTTATATTGAATCATTTCAAATATTAAATGTAAAAAACGTATCATCCATCATCATAAAAATGTTGGTCATTGGTGTTCATACGATACAATATTCTTCAAATCATAAACTCTATCCAACATGACATAAACTCTGATCTGAAAAGTTAAAGTTTAAGTATCTTTTAAAACTGCACACGCAGTTGGCATCAAGTGGAAACATTAAAAGCCATCACGAGCACGCTTTAATGAGTGAATTTCATTTATTAACCATCAAGACAGAAAAAGATAATGAGAATTTTCTCAGATGGGATCGAATTCGACGTGTGCATAAAGCCATTACAATCGTTGTAATTATCTTTCACTAAATATAATATTACTTATACGTTTGCATTGGGAAAAATATTCTACACGTAGCAAATTTATATGATCGTGTGATCTTATGCAGAATTTTGGTTTTATTCAGCAAAAAAAATGATCATGAATAAAAACGAGCAAATGAAATTTTTCAAATATGTGCAGATTTCCGAGTTGAGCTTCTTCTTTTATTGAGATTTTTTTTGCTGTTTCGGAATTATAATTTTTTCCCTTTTAGTACAATCATAAATCCGGGATATGGTTTTTTCGCGGGAGGTTTTTTTTATTTATATATAGCACAGAAAACATTAAAAATGAAATGTATAAGAAGGAGTTTTTGTAGTATCCTCCTTTATTTCCCTTCAATAATTGTAAGTACTATACACTACTTGTATTTTCAAAAATTCTTTTGGTCAGGTATGGTTTATTTTCATGTAATTCCAAAATATTTGTTTTAATAAAATACATTTTTTTTATAGCTACCAAGAAGAATATATGAAGTGTGTATTCACACAAAAATCCGCCAAAACAGACAATTATTAATGAAGATCGGTCGCGAAATTACGGAAAAAAAATTTTATGTGCGAGCTCTAATTAAGTAATGTTCAATGTTCAATGTAATCGCGGAGTTCTGTTATGGGGTTAATGAATTTTTAATTTTGTAATAAATTTTATTTGGAAAATTTCTAAATGGTAAATGAATGTATTGTAATAAAAAAAAATTTTGCTGTTGTGTAAAAAGCCTCCGTTAAATGATGATCAGTAATAATAGGTCGAAAGATAAGATACAAGTATTCGCACAATTTAACGTTTGAAGAACAATCTTGATCTGTGTATTTTTCAGGCCAAGTAAGTACATTCTTTTGAGACAGGATAAATTTGAAATTATTTTAAAGTAATTAAATTTCAAGATACGAAGGCGGAGTATATGTAATCTGTTTAATGTTAACGTAACTGGTTTGACATTAATCGTACGGAAAAGGTAGAAATTGTTTTATTAAGCAATGATTTTGCAGATATTCAATTATTTTTATATTATTTTTTCTCACGGAATTAAACATTTCAGAATTTGAGCTGAAATTCATTTCAAATACTTCATTTATATAAATCCTTTTCGTGAAGAGGTATAGTTACTTACTTTTGAAATAAATAATTCCATCTTGATTTATATAAATTCAATTTAGAAACAGAAATAAGAAATTCTTATATAAAAATGTCAATCAAAAATATACAAAATGGTAAAGTTTTGGTACTTTGCAAAACCTTTTCATACTCTACTACTCTATATACAGTCTGTTTAAAAAGAAAGTTTACATGTTTGTGAGAAAACAAAACAAACCATAATTTTTCCAAAGTTGATTTTATCACGAATTTTTCTTACAAAGGTGTAGGCAAAGAAACGAGGTCTCAACCAACTTGACCATTCAACACTGTCTTTATAAATTTGTTCAATTTGCCGTTTCTAAACCATATTCAATATTAAATTGTTATTCGAAATACAACAATTATTCTATAACCTTTCAATTTTCTATGACAATTAATTGCATTAATTATTTATTCAAAACCTAAACTAAACCCAAAACACCTATACTCCTACAAAGGGAAACCTTAGCTTCGTTCATACTGGTTTATTTAATTTTAGTGTCAAGTGTTATTAAAATATCACACTCAGGACACCCAACTTTGTTCTAATTCTGTCATTTTGGAGGCATTGAAACATATCTTCTGCTTGTTTTCATGCAAATAGAAACCAAAGTGACTTAACCGTTAGTGTGTCACGCTATTTTTCGAAAACAAAAATTGAATTCATATGCTTACCATATATCTCAACACAAGTCCTGCGAAAGAAATTCAAGAACCAGAATATCACATACACATTCTTTTCGTACAGACTGCTAATTGAATTATTTCACTCCTTCTGCAAAAGAAAAGAAATATAAAAAAATAAATCAGAACAGTTTTCTTTTGTATTCAAAAATTTTCACACATTTTAAAAAAGGATTTTCAGAAGAAGATATTCCTTTTTAATAAAATAAATTTCAAGACCACATTGACAAGTGAATAATACCACGAACAAACAATTATTATTTTAGTTAATATTTTTATTGAAAAGGATTCTAAGCGGGAGACATTAGAATATTTTTTTTTCCCGAAAATCAATTTATTTTATTGAAATATTTTCTTAAGAAATAAAAGGATTCATATTAAAATGATCACACATTTATTTGGGCCGAAGTAAATATAATATAATAACAAAACAAAAAATTTGATAGTGCACCCCATCGGGGTTAATCATACCTCAGAAGTTTTGATTGTCCTTTCTTTATTTTCTTTCAATAACAAAAAATTTCTCCTTTAGACAAAAGATCAACAACAGCATCCTTTTATGTTGAACTGTCAAAACAAATAAACACATTCACATGGTGGGCTTCTTTTTTGGACAGTTTTTCTTTTTAGTCCCTTATATAATGGTGGGTTTTTGTGGCAAGTTCCCATATGATTAATGCTTTACATAAATATAATAAGTAAAATAAAAGTCTTTATAAGAAAAAGATCAAAGCGAAAAGACACGATCGCTGATCTTGATAAGAACTTTTTTTTTCCAGAAAATATTTTTTATATATTTGTTTACATAACTGGTGCAGATATTTCCATTATTTCTCTTTTATAACAGCTTTTTTTTTAAATCAGAAAAGGGTTGACAGTTAAATGATAATATTTTATTCAAATGTAAATTGCATCAGGATCCTTAAATTCTCTGATAAGATTTTTGATCTTGAAATTATTAAAATATTTGTTTGATATCATTTTAGTATTGTATGCATAGTTCCAATTCTATAATATTGAATTCGCGTTGAATATTCCTGAATTCTTATGTATGATAACTCAAATAACTGTGACTAATTTCATTAAAATTTGTAATAAAACTACGAGCATTTGTTTTGAATTTATACAAAACTAGCCTAAGGTGACCAAAGTGTTAAAATGAAGACCCATATTGGTGATTCATTGCCTGGAATAACTCTAAATTGATTCGATTGATTTAATTTTAATTTTGAAAATTTAGAAATCAGAATTTATTGAATAAAATCAGAATAATGAATAACGAAATAGTTAATATCCTTAGGTTTTGTTATTTCTTCGTTCCTAGTTACATCATAATATCAAAAAAATTGGTTATAGGCCGCTTTAATTTTTATATACATTTTAATAATACTTAAACCTTAATTCATAAATTCGATTCAAATATAATTTTGGTCTATTAATTTTAAAGAATAACTTCCTTTCCTAAATTGCTTAAATGCGATAATCGATCTTTTTAATCGTGGCGGTATATCTTTAATTGATTGGAATTATATATTAATAATAACCCACAAAATAGGTCAAACATTTCCATCTAAAAATAATTCATTATCCTCTCATAAAGTTTTATCCTTAATAATTTTTCCAAAAATCGACCTCAAAAGAAAGTTTATTCCCTTAGTTACTAATTACATTGTATAAATATTAAATAATCCGATTATATAAAAAATCAATTTTATTGTAGAAAATATTTTAAGAAATTCGAAACAAATTTTTAAATTCTTCGAAGACTTGAGATTTAATTTTTCGATTCCTAATAATACACAAATATTCCTTATAAATAGATTCAAATCTGATCAATCTTTATTATATATGATCACAAGGATGTGGGATGAAATTTATTATCAAGAAGATCCTTTTATGATTTTCAATCGAATACCGTTTTTTTTTTTTCTTTTATAGAACCTCATATCTTAAAGGATATAAATTTCGAAAAATATTATAAAGTCTTATTATACAGGTATTAATGTCAAGAAGCAAGTTAAAAGAAAAAGTTTTAAGGACGCGATATTATATTAAAATTTTGAAGATTTTTAAAGTGGACTCGAATTGATACATGTAGGGACTTGAAAGAGAGAGTTTTAATCTCATCTTAAAGTCATATTTTTGGGTTTAGAAAATTGAATTTATAAAGAATTTCATCAATTGTTACTTTTTAAGGACTTAATTAAATCGAATTATATGATTTTTACTTGGAAACGAAAAAAAATTCAAATTTGGTTTTATTATATATCTTTTGTAGTTTACTTTATCTTTTTCTTGGTGGTAAAATTGTGACAAAAATCAAATATTTATAATGTTTTTGATAATTTTTAGCTATCTTATAATTTTATACAAACATCATGATAAATCCTTAAGAGAAATGTATGAAATTTTTTTTGATAATTTAGTACAAATCTTTTACTATGAACAGAGATTTATTCAATCAACCCCAAACAATTTCTGTCCACTTCCAATTTTCCATTTTGAAAATTTCAATTTTATTTTTATTGCAGATGCAAGAAACATGATTAATGATTGATTTCATTTTGGAAAAGTAAATATCAAATCATTCCAGATGTAAATTCGCACATGTAAATAATTCTCATTGCAATAAAAAGCAACACTTTTTCGAATTTCACAGCATTATTTTCAAAAAGAAAAACTTGAAAAGAAAGGATAAGAAAAATTCTCATATATACGTTTATTTGCAAACCACCCATCATATTGTTCAGTCCGGTGACAAAGGGTTTCACCTATTGTCATCATTGTTCACAATTTTGTTATGGTAACCCACAATACGTTTACATATATATCAAAAATAATGATAAAATAGTATCCGATCTACATCTGAAGTGATCTTAGATGAAAGAGATTGAAAACTCATATTTTTGTTTGAGATATTCACAAAATCGAATTCGATTCCTTTTTTTTCACCTTTCTAGTGTCCTTTTAATGAAAAGAAATGATAAAAAGGAAACACCTTGACATGTTATTTCACTATTTACTCATTTTTTTCTGTTTACCCGAGAAAAGGGTTGGTCTCTAAGCAAACATGAATATGAAAATTTTCACTTTCGATACATAAAAATATTCTTTTTAAAAGGATCTTGAAACTATATTAGCTTCCAAAAAAGGATATATATATATAAATTTTTTTTTGCATCTGCATCAAACTAATGGCCCGTGCCTAGAAATTTTGTCAAACATATTTGAATTGCACACAAAAATAAAATCTGATTCATTTCATATTGTACGTCCAGGCGGTATTGTGTTCCCTTTTATATATATGGGCCTTTCGAGATATATCTCTTAGGTTTTTTTTTAAATTTAGTGCAAGCTGTTTTGTGTACCTGCACGATGTAGAATATCACATATGCAAAAATATTAAATTTCGTATCATTTAAAGATTTCTTGTATATATTGAATACCCGAAAAAGTAAATATCCTTCGCCGAGAGGGCAATTCTTCGATTTGATTGTTTGGCATAAAAGCAGATGTTTCTATGTTGTTATTTTTTTTTCTTGATCGTATTTAATTGAACGCAATTCTATATCAAGAATTGGTTATTTATTTCCAAAAAAAAAAAATGGAAAAAAATGCATTCAACTTCATTAACAAGTTTATTTTAAACCTAGTTACAATCAGGTGCTAATTTCGTGAAAAAATGCTATTATATAATGAAGTTGCGCGGCATCATATCAATCCACTTGATCATGCGCAATTGAGTAAAACACCCCATAATGAAATAATTTAACTTATATAAGAGTTTATGAAATTAACCCTCTTTTAATGGCTCAATAAACGTACCCGCGCTATTTAAGGGTATTATAAACGATTTTATAAATTACTAGTGTTTATGGTCTGATAATTTTATTGCTTTTAATAAGGGTGGTATATTATAAATAGTCTAAATATCGCATATGATCAACATTTAACTCACCTATTATTGTTTTTTTTTCCTTGAAAATTTAAAGACACCATTTTTTGTTCTTCTAAATGGATGATAAACAAACTTTCGTATAGTACTCAATCAATATTCATTTCTTATTGATAAAACAATTTTTTTATTTTCTAAATAGCTGTGGGAACACATTTTCAATTGAAAAATGATCTCAAATTAAAGTCTATTTCCTTTGGGAACTGTTTTTTTCTTTGGTGATAGTCAAAAATCAGAAGCCGGTAAGGTAAATATTTACTTCCTTCGATTTTATTACCCTTTTTTTCTTAGTTTTCTTGAGAACAATATGATGAGAAAGATTTTTGAAAATTTCACATGAAAATATTTGTGAAGAAAATTTATGAATTTTGAAATAAATTTAGTAGAACTTGTTTTCTTATACTTCAAATATAATAGTAAGTATACGAATTGTAATAATTGTAAATAAATTTGAGTTTACCATTTTTATACTATTATCCGTCTGTGTATCCTTATTTGGGTATCATTAAAAAGAAGAAGACTATATATGCATTAATTTCAGGTTAAATCGGATAAATTTACGGGTTTTTACCCAAAAAACAATGAAAACTAACAGCTAAATGAAAGAAAATATAAATGTTGTGCTTGGTGGAAAGCCAAATAAATACTAAACATTTTCTTCATAGAAATTTGTTCGTATCTTTAGCAAGAAACTTAAAAATGAATAAATTGAGAGTAAGAAAGTTGAATACTTTTTAACACTCACAAAATAATAAAGTTCAATTTGTCCTCGACCGAAATTTTTATTCGTTCAAGAAAAAAGTCTGTACAAAATGGCATCCCTCACAGTAACTAGTTTTCAATTCTTAGCACAAGTTATTATTAAATAATTGAACACTTATGAAAGTTAAAAATCCATGAAATAGAATATCTCGTTAAACAAGATCCTGACCATAATATTAAATTAAAAATTCATCATATATAAAAATTATTAAATAGTTAATGCAGCTGGAAATAAATATTCCTCCAACAGATGGACGATGATTTTCGGAAGGATATTTTCTAAACCTGTCAAAATAATCTACATATTAACGATTATATCATTAATTTTAAGGATTTCCTTTATATTATTTCAATGACTTTTAAAAAATCTCAACCCTTTTCTAATGGACATGAACAGATAGCCGCATGATATGTAAAACATAAATTCTTTCATTCGTCACTTCCTTACATAAATTTAGTTCCCTTTTAAAAATTCTTTATTACTTTATTATTCAGATGATATAAGAAATTCATATTTCATTATTTTTCTTAAGAAACGAAAAAAAATGTGTGCCTCAAAAGCGCCACCTTATGGAAACCATATTTTACTGGATCTATAAAAAAAACGACTCTTCTATTAATCGAAAACGAAATTTGTCCTAAATGATGACAATAACAATGAGATAATGATGATAAAAATGATGGTGGTCCCTTTTAAATATATATAAAAACCCAAAAATATTATAAACAATTAAATGACGTTTTTCTATCAGTCATAAATTGTCAAAGAAAACCATTTTAGATGAAATCCTGGTATGGTTTCTCTATGATGTTGATCCTATATTATATGTGTTCCAGAAAAATATGGATAAAAACCCTTTTTTTGTAGGTTAATAACATTATCAAAAATATCTGATTGACATTTGTGGAATTTTGTGTTTTCTTGAATTTACTTGAAAAAAATAAAAGGATATTAAAAACTCCGCTGGCCACTGTAAACGAGTATATAGATTTCTTAAAAGAGTTCTCGAAAGATGAATAAAAACAACAACAGGAACGAATTTGACTGTTATGATGATTTCTTGATGCGCGGCATTAGGCAAATGAGCGTTCATATGCATGTCGGGGACTCTTCTCTTTCTATAGTAAGTCCATAACGAAAAATGTCTTCATTTAGTTTTTGGTTATTTATATATGCAATCAATTTATGAAATATTTTGAAATCGATTTTTGTTGTTGTTGTTCATATTATGCGACATTATAACAAGATCTGTCATATATTTTTTGGTTTTCGGAATGGGTTATATTGATCATATCGATTTATGCATCCGTGTTTTGATTAAGACATTCATTTTGATCACTTAAAAATGTAGTTTTTTTTTTCTTTCTTAAATAAGAATCGGTTTTTTATTTGCTGTATTTTATTCTTCTTCATCATTTTTATGGAAAAGAGTTATCATCGTTATTATGAGAACAATTTTTATGATCAACGATCTTTTTTTTTTATATAAAAATATTATTTAATGAAACAGAAACTCGCGACAATCGCTAAAAACTGAACTGAATTGACTTATATATGAATGATATTATTTTTCAATACAAAAACTGGATAAAGAAAAAATCTGAGAAACATTGGATCTCATCAACTGATCTTCAATTGAAAATTAATTGAAAAATATATTCAATCGAATTATTATGCGTTGATTTGTTACCTTTTTTTTGTAAATTTTTAAATGCGTTCCTACAACTCTAAATAAATATGTTTGCGTATATACAATACATAAAACGTTATGTATAATGATTTTTGATGAGCTATAAATATAGTAAAAACAAATGAAAATATGTATATAAAAATTCATGAATCCAATTTTTAGTTCTCATGAGGTATAAAGTTTTTCTTATGTTCCAAGAAAATTTGACTAAAAAATAATAACAAATTTTGATCTATCCAAGTCGAAGTTTTAGTTTTATACAATATGTCGCTTTTATCTAAATAACTAAAAAATTTCTTCGCAAATAAAAATCTGCACTTTTATTAGGCAGTTTCGAAATTGCAATCGAAGTAACTTTTATTACAAAATGATCCCAGACGATCAAATTATATTTTCACACGGTTCTGCTAATACAAATATCATCCGAATTTATATAGGTATATTAATAATCTAATATGATGTTCATTTATTAGCCAGAAAAGATTATGTTTGTCTCATATTTTTATCTTAAATTATTATATGTAATACTAAGAAGCCAACAGAGAGCCCAATAAAAGCCGTCGAGATTTTTTGAATCAATTGAATGGATGCATAAAAACCGCGTAAAAACTGTTTCAACTTTCATTCATAAATTTTCTACATTCATCTTTTGTACAATATTATTTAGTACTTTTTGTTCCGTTTCATTATTACTGTTTTTACACAGTTTTATTCTCAATTCGCGATCATTTTTTTTGTTATTATAATAATATATAATATCGCCGAAACTTCTTTTCTTAAAAACCATTAAGAATATCTCGGATTTATATAAGAAACACATAAGTATGAATGAAACCATTTTAAAGCCTTAAAATATACTTCGTGAGAGATCAACTTGATGTAAAAAGATGATAAATTGAATCGTACAGGTATTGCACATATTGTTCTTCTGATCAAATCTTTGTAAGAAAAGAGAATCCAGTTAACCTTAAACAATATTCTGCAAAAATTACAATATAGACGATTATATGTAACATATTCAAATATATTGGATATGGAAATTGTGTACTTCATTCCAAAGACTGCGTGAGATAAAAATGAACAGATTGGAAAAATGAAACGAAATCATATTGCAACCGGCCCTCAAGCAAGGAAGTGGCTGTAATGTAAATTAATCATTTGATCGATTGATTTCATATTAAATAATGTGAATAAAATGAAATAAGGAGTGTTAAAGAAAAAGTATATCCTGTATGTAATATCGTGATTTTTAATGCAACTTTCGGACGCTATAAGATCCGAGGTTGTGTGTACGAGAGTTTTAAGTGTTTGTTTAATAGTTTATACAAATAATTCGATTTAAATGGTTGCCAATAAACAATGTTTATGACAAAAAATGGAAATCGAATTTGTTTAGCACACATTGTACACTGCCAGAGATTGTTAGCATCACATTCAAGGGACAATAGGTTAGGTTCGACCTGAGACAATATTCATATTTTTCACGTTTCCCACAAGTACAAACAAATATTGCGTTTTTTTTTATAACATTTCATATACCTTATTAAAAAGTAAGATTATCTTTAAAACGAAAACAAACTATTCAATTACAACAAACAAATTTTAAGTAATGCTTCTGTTTGCAAACAATTTTCATAATTTACCACAAAACATATTATTATGCTGTCTTTTGAAAGCAACCAAACCTATTGAATATCACGCCTAGAAAAATTCAAAGTTCCGACTTCCGATATCTTCTTTAAAAGCAATTTTTTTTTTGTAACAAATTTTGCAAGAAAATTTCTTTTTTCTTCCAAAATTTCACTTTAAGATTAAAATCTGCCGATGACCACACACACACTACAAATCATCCAAACAACAAATGTTGGCCACACTTTTGACCAAAAAAGAATATTCTTTTTGTATGAAAAAAAAAAAAAATTTAAATTACATCTCAACAGAATAGTATGTAATTAGGAAGCTCTTCCTGTATTCATTCTGGTATTACACGACAGGATTACATATGAGATTAAGACAAGACGGTGGGGGAAAAAAAAACCTATAAGAAAAAGGAGGCTCAGAAGATTGGTCTTGAATGCATTTACCAAAAAAATTATCTTAAACATTTTTTTTTTCGTTTTTTGTTTGCGTAATTCGTATTCATCAGAATTTATGCCAAAGGTGAATATTTTGTGGTTACTTTAAAAACTGGAAGTTCAGAGAGATACGGATAAAAACTTGACCAGGTTGAGATCAAATGGCTTAGTTTTTTTCTTCTTTTTTTGCTTCTTGTGTGGAATAATTGTAAAGATTTTAGCCTTCGGATAATGTTACATAATTCAATTAGCATTAATAATGGAGTATTCTTTTTTTTCGCTTTATATTATAGAACAAAAAATTGATCTTAAGAATGGTCAAGGTATAGTTTTTTTCCTTTCTTGTAGGTCAATGTTAATTCTAATCAAGGTTTTTTTTTCTGATATATGCACGATATTTGCATTTCTTTTGAATTTCATAGAACCAAAACTAATCCTATTTCACTATTCAAACTCACGGGACATCAAATTTATATACCAGTACTATTCATAAAATTCAGGCTTTTGTTAGTGCAAATATATAAGAAAAAAATATTGGCACGTTCGGGAATCGAAAATTCTATGGCTTTATAAAACTTCCTTTCAAAATTTTTATCGATTTTTAAGTTTATGGATTTTCATAAGAAATTTTGTATATTGACGTCGGTTAACCCTTCCGGATTTAAAAGCCATTTACAGTAAATTCAACACTTTTCTATACATTTTAGTGTCATAAAAAAACAGCAACGATTTGCATAAGGTATTTATTTTAATTACCAAATTTAAGAAAAAAAGAAAATATATTAAATTTGTACGAAATTATGATCATATAAATTTCATACAAATTCAAAAAGATGTCAACTTTATTCAGCTTCTTAGCTGGATATCAGTGTCTTAATATTATTCCCGATGGGGTTTCACAATTATTTTTATGTCCCGTATAACCGAATTATAAAAATTTTCTTTCAATTCGGTTTTTTGATCATAAATAGCCTTGTTGCTTTCTGAAATCTATACGTATGATCATTGTCTATTGTGTTCATGACATTGCATTGTCTTCGGCACTCTGAAAAGGATCATTTGATAAAAACGATGCTGGGTGAAAAATCAAATTCCAATAAAAATATTCTTTTATTTCAAATTTGTTGAATTTTTTTTTTTGTTTTTGTTTCGATATTGTTAATCTAGTATCCTTTGACAGGTCCATTACACATGATCTTGTTATGGTGATCTTCATTTAGAATATGCAGAGGTGTAAAAGATTCCATTACTTAAGCATATCTTATAATAGCAAATCGATTAATAAATCACCCGTTTAGATCAATTGGATGTTGCGGTCATCAAATTTGATTTATATAATAGCTTCGGGGTGTGAAAGCTAAATGAGATCAAGATTTATATAAAGTGATCAAAAACACGATATGCACAGAGGTGTGAAATTCGAAGTAGCTAATCTAACTAGACACAATAGTGAATCGTATATTTTAGTTTAAAATCATATTTTATATATAGTCTCGGGATTTTGTTGTTCTTTTGATCTAATTTAAAGTGATCAAAGAATTTACGATCTACTTACATATATGGCTGGGTTTTCCTTTCGTTTTTTTTTTCCTTTTTTTGTTTATGATCGACATTCATTGAAATGAAAAATATATTTCTTATTATTTTTGCGCCTTATCATATAATATTCATTATTAAATCCTGCTGTGGAGAATTAAATCGCCTTTTGGCTACTTTCTTGGACTCGTTTTTGTATACATTTCGATTATATTCATTATGCTTATATATTTCTTGCATGCTGTGGGTGTAATTCGATATGGTTTGTAATCCAGAAAAATATTTCCAATATTTTCAGGAGTTATCGTTTTTTTTTTAATGTTGAGAAAAGGTTTTCTGTGTATTAGGAAATGTAAAAGAATTACTGTCATATATTATCGCGAAGAAGGTTTTTTTTCAATAAATCTTTATGCAAAATATTGATAAAATATAAATCATATCTTATATACATTCACATCTTATGATTATATTAATTAATATAAAATATAGTGTAGTCTCGATAAATCTAAATTTCGATAGTTCCGATTTTAGCTTATTATTCAAAATTATTTTTCGGCAATTTGAACTTATCTAGGAATACTTGAAATAGTCAATTTCCAGAAAAGAGAAGTTTTCTTTCGAAATATGTAACCAATGAGCCTTGTTTGGCTAATGTTTGTCAGTTACTTTGTCAAAAGCTTAAGATTTCTCATATTGTCGTTGGACTTGCTCGGGATCAGTTCAAACGTTTACATTGAAGACAACAACATCTCAAAAACCGATCACGCTCTAATTTCAGAACTGGTTCCTAATTTTAATCTGAGCAAGAGTATGTTTTGTTTCTAAATTCAAACGTAGGAGATGGTCCTGAACTTCCCGATAGATTCAAAATGAATTCCGAGTTAGGGTTGTTCTAATTCGATGCTCGCAAGATAGATAATTATTACAAAATTTAATCATGGATTAATCGTATTTTAGTTTGATTTAATTAATTTAATTTTTGCAAGTTTAGTTTTAATTTGTTGAAATTATTTTGATTGTACTGTATTTTATCCTTTACTTATATTTTCTCTTTGATATATAAAAATCGATCAATCTTTTTATGTCTATAAAATTGCATTGATATACAAATCCTTTCCTTTGAATCTATGACATACAAACTAATATTTTCTCATCTATTTCGAACTATATTTTCAATCCTTTGACATAAATGGATATTTTGAATGGGAAGAAAAGATAATATCCATTGGAAATGTGTTGAAACGATTTGTATTTTATTATTATTATTTTTTTTTCTTCTATATAACATAAAATTTCTAACCCAAAATGCAGAAGCACTTTATTCAATGTCACATCAGTTGAATGCACAAGGATAATACATTCAAGTTTGAATACCCGTGAAAGGAATATATGAGAAAAAAAAAGATGAAACTCACTTTTGTGTTCTTTAACTCTTTTTTTTTTTCTTTTAAATGTTTGGCCATACATCAGGATCAAGATTCATCACAATATTTTATGAATTCTTATTTAGTATTCATCGCTACCGTTCAAAGATAGTATTCAACTCACATATGTTGTTTTCTTTTTTCATCTTTTTGGATAACAATGCTTTGTTGGAAAGATAGATCGACCAAAAATAGTGTTTAAAGGCGTTTTTATTAGTTTTAATCCGACATATTCGAGTAGAAATCTTATAGATACCATTATTTTAGTTCCTTTTCTATAAGAGATTATAAATATTATTTTCATAACAATATTTAGAGTAAATATTTGTTTTGGTTTCAAATTTCCATTCTATAAATCAAAGGATTTTGTATTAGCATAAAAATGAAAGGTTTCATTTTGGAGAAATAAGAAAATCTTTCTTCCATGGATTTTAATAGAAATTTAATAGAGTTAGCTTACTTTTTAGATAATAATTATTTATTCAAATTATTTAATAAGTTTAAGTCTGATAAATATATTTCTGAATGAAAGAGACTTTATTCTCACGGAGTTTCAATTAATTATGAAAGAATTTTTGATCATAGTACGAGAATGAAGAAGTAGGTCCCAAACTAAAGTCACAATGTAGTTATTGCATTGAAAATAAGAATAATAGCGTAGTTACCACGTGCTTAACTCAACG
Source organism: Xylophagus ater (assembly GCA_963422695.1). Taxonomy (NCBI): domain Eukaryota; kingdom Metazoa; phylum Arthropoda; class Insecta; order Diptera; family Xylophagidae; genus Xylophagus; species Xylophagus ater. Next base: position 11,572,741 of record OY730478.1, read on the forward strand.
TAATTTAGTAAATGTTTTTCATGGCCTATGTTTTGCCGAAATCGTGGTCAGTTAGAAAATGTCTCTTATTTGTAAAATCTACTCATAATCTTTTATCTAGTGTTTAGTTATAAGATCAGGCTGATTTTTCCTGCTATCGCCTAAAGATGCAGCGAAAGCTAAACACTAAGTAAGAATTATTCTTATTGATATCTTCTTTCAGAACTTCTTGAAAGCCGGAAAATTTCAAATTTTTCTTCATTATTAGAATTACTAATTAGTTACCTGTTGAAACATAACAAAATTGAATTAATACTGTCCGCGTTTACATAATTTCTTTGGACTTTTGTATAATCAGACCACTATCATGTATGCATATACAAAACTACTAAAATATATATTTTTATTCGTATTTCACATATTTATTTATTTTATTTTATAGTAACATGTCACCGTATTCATTTCTTGAAAGGTTGTTTTCCCACAGGTCGAATTGTTCCGAACGAACCTCTTCGATCATATAAAATGTTTTTATATAGTTTTTTTTTTTTTTTTATATATTACGTAGTTTTGAAAATCACTTTGGAAACAATTCATGTTCACGGGAGGAGTTTTATTCGCATTACATTTTAGTGAGATAAATAAGAAACTCAGCCTCCGGGAAGGAAATGATATTTTTTTTTTATATAAAAATTGATCTTATACAAATCGAATGAATCGTTTTTATTTTATTTATTTTTTATTTAAACATATATATATAATAAAATTCAGGTCGGGTGTTTGAGAGGTTTAAATAAAACAGACAACAACTATAACAGAAATAAAAGGAACTGAAATGATTTAAAATTGAGCGAAAATCCTCAACAATCTTGTTTATCAATTTCATGTCCCCCATAAAATGCATACAATACGCGTTTTAGTTAGCATTTTTTAATATCTTTATAAAGAAATCAGTGAATTTCTTTAACTTATATATATTAATATTTTCTGAATTGAGAGAAAGACGAAACATAAAATGTCATCTCTAGATGAGATATAAATATAATAGAGCTGGAATATAACAAGTATACATATATTAAATACTATGGAATCTTCAAGATTTGGTAAGATGATATCAAAGAAATATATTTCTTCCTTAAAATAACAATTCAAGTATTCTTTTGCGGAAATAACTATTTATAAACTACATAATTCAAGAACTTTCCTGTTTAGTAGACTTTTTATTCCATATGTTGGCTTTTGTATACCAAACGACTTTATAGATTTAGAAACACTCAAGTTTATTTCAACAAAATTGGTTATTGGTGAACTAATTTAGTAAAACTTTAAGTATTGGAATGTCCTAAGCATAATATAAACGTCCTTGGACTGAGCATCACCAGTGATTTACCAGTTGTTACCATCCATGATACTAATTTGATCAGTCTAGTCCAATTTATTCAATTGTGATTTGGGACAAAAAAATGGATAGTCGGGAGATACGCAAACTGACAGGAAAGCTATGATAAATTATCTCTAATGCAACTATTTTATGTCCATTGAAAGTGCATTTAGATTTTCCTAATACTAGGTCAGTAAGACTAAAAAGAAAGAACAACTGAAAACAGTGTAAAATTGTCGGTAATTTGAACTCCATCAATTAACTCAATAATAGTATGAGACTATACCAACAAAACCAGAATGTTCAATTATTTAATCAATCCAGTTTCATCATCACTATTGTTATGATTTGTCAGTATAGGCCCAATATAAGAGTATTTTTCATTTACGTGTTTTAATTATAATGCCTTAACTAAAATGCATAAAAATATCCTGTATCATATAGAAATTGTATATTCCATTCCATGCATTACACAGCCTTTTCAACACCCAAATTGTTAGGATTTTTATGATCCATTTAAGATTGGAACAATTCAATCTATTAGGTTCCTTCAGACAAACACTATATATTTTATGGTTTCTTTTGTGTTTGATCCAGTTTTAAATTCGACCGGAAATTATCATGATTTTGCAAAAATTTAATCGGAAGTGACAATAGTTTTGATTCATAATCCTTTACTTTACTTTTTTTTAAAGAAATAATGCATTCGTAAAAAGGATGTTGAAAGGTATTCATATCATTTATTAATGTAAAAGTTTTGTGCATGTAGGATAAATGATTTGCCGCTTCACATTTAATTCAAACCTACAGAAATTTTACCGACAAAGAGAACAATTATGTCCATTAAAACTGGTCATTATTGGAATATGTAATTTTTTTTCTTTTTTTTTTACAATAAAAGCACTCTCGCGAGTTAACATTTTCCTAAAAAAAAAATTGAATCATAATTCAGGATAAACTATGGGCAAAAATTATGCAAGAAAACAAACCTGTATGGATCTTTCCTTCCTGTCTAAGTATCAGTATTTTTCCATTAAATATTTCATTTAATTAATTACAATAAAATTTATTTCAACACTTTTAAAACAAATGAATATTTGCTAAGACATTATTTCTCGTGTCATGTAATAAACTCTCATAAACTTATGATCTACATATTTCTTTTAACACCCAAAGGGCAAGACAAATAGTCATTAATAAATAAAAAATTGATGATCTTCAATTCTTATGTATTAACGCCTGAAACAATTCAATCTTTTTTATAAACACCAGAAAAATGTATATAAAAATATATCACAAATTTGTACAAGAAGACAACTGACCATTTACCATAATGGCACTTAAGGGCACAATCGATTGTTCTTCGAATGATTTTTTAACCATTTTCCCAGTCTTTGGTTACGAATTTTCAAACCCACTTATATTAGAGATATTCATATAAGATACATTTCTTGTTCGTTTTATTTTTAACAGAAAAACCGACATTAAGACATCTTTTCCATTTTAAGTACAAAATATCGAAAATAAAATAAATAAAAAAATAATAATAAATTAGCCACTTCTCTGCATTTATTAAATTTATGTATTTAAAATAAAAATTTATATAATCTTTTAAATTTCTGCCAATTCAAATTAAATTTGAAACTGATCATCGCGGTTCGTGCGATCTCAAATATGAATTTAATATTAATTCGTTTTCATATAATTTGTTTTTATTCAAATACAGAATGTTTCAATAAATATATAATATTTTAATAAAAGTTTTAAATTTAATAAACTAGAAATGATGATTTTTATAGATCAATGCAACACCCTGTAATTTCATAATATCAGAATTATAAAGTGCTGTTTGTTCTTGGTTCATGTCTTAATATTAATAATATTATGAAAATACATCTCTATAGTTGTGGGTGAAACCGCGAAAGATAAAAACAAGGTGGCAATGAAACAGAACACGTTCAAATAATAATAAAGTAAATCAGTCCTTTAGCAAAAGTTGTTGATGGGAGAAGTGTAAACCAAACAAAATCAAATGCTAAAGGCGCTAAACATGGAAGATTCTTCTGGGACCTATAAAGTTCCAATGAAAAATTGTGGTATATGGTTTGTTTGGAGATATTTTTCCATTCTATATTTAATATTCTTTTACAATGATTTAATGGTTTTGGTCATTCGGTCATTAATAATCGTGTTATTCAAAGTTATATACAAAGTGTTAATTATGGCGGCTCAAAGTGTTAATATAAGACAACAGAAAAATGGAATTTATATCGAAATATAGTGGACTGGAAATTATATGGAAATATAGTAAACTAACATTTATTTTTATGATCTTTACTTTGTAATTATATCACATATAAATATTTTCACTAACGACATTAAAATCTTTTATGGATTTTTACAGGGTGTTCGAATGTAGAGATCGTAGTTTAGATTTTGGATAATAAAGATTTCAAACAAGATTTCCCTAATTTTTTTTATATGGAACGTTTAGTTATTCCTGGTCATATGACGTCGGTCATCATATTTTTCTATATTATTATATCAGTCAATTCTGGTCGAATGTTGACCTCACGCATCCGAATTGTCGTAAATTTCTATAGTTGTTTCCCTTCAAATATCGCACGCACAGTAATCGGGACGTTCACATCAACAAATCGAGGTAGCGTATTGCATCTCCATTTTGCGACAATATTTGGCCTAGAACTACATTGTAGCTCAAACTACACGACTATCAAATAATAACTGACAAATATACAGAAATGACAAAAAATGTCAATGTAAAACCAGACAAACTTCATTCGAACACCCTGTATTTGACACAAACACATCTACTATAATTAAACTGGTGAAAATATGTAATAAAAATTGTGAAAACTTTTATAGTAAATTTTGTAATCAATTTTTAAAAGACAAGTCTTACTCCACATGATGCCGCAATCAATTTTTGGTACTGTATTTTATACGATCCAAACAAAATATATCTACAATGAATACCATTTTAATATCGAACATAAAGCTCGATGATAATCGACTATAAATGTCCTTACACCAATACTGATCTCATATCTTAAAATGAATTAATTTTCATTTAATTACCATATCATTATCAGAAATTTAAATTGTCTCATGTTTTAGAGGTTCACTATTAAAAACTTCTTGGCTTTTATCCACCTTCTCCTCTACCTATATATTTATTCAATTTGAAAAAACGTTTTTTTAAATATTCATTGAAAACTACCACACCATAAGTATGTATGTTCACATAATACCATTGGAAATAATATTCAAATGAGTTTGGTATTTCTTGTTGATCACTGATCGGCCACATAAAAATTTCACTCACAAAATGTAAATAACATTCCGGAACCTATAGAATATACAATTTTAATGATATTTCCATAATATTGGGATGCTGGAAGCTAATGTTTGGGTAGCCACTAAAAGAGACATAATGATTATTATACAAGAAAGACATAATAATAAAGTTTCAAAATTATTGTGCTATATTTGGAAATAAAAGCAAATATTTTCCGATCGAAGAAGTTGTATTCTTTCAATATGAATTTAAAATTCAATATATAAGAAAAAAAAAATGGTAAAAGATTATTAAAATATTTTATGTTTATTCAAAACTAATTAAAATATTGATGATCATAAGAGTAAGAGGTGGAAGAAAAAAATATGATTCTCAAAGTAGGAGTTATAATGTTACGAAAAATATTGTTTTAAGATACGGAATTTTTATTGTTTTTAATAAGAATTACAATCATGAAATGGAATATAATAATTTTTATATCAAATGTAATTATTAATATTCAAGAAAGTTTTCATTTAAAATTTCAATTAAAATTAAATAATAAAATATTCTTATTTATTTAATATAAACGTGCTATGATGTAAGTTACTTAAATTAACTTCGTTTAAACCCTTTTATAAAATATTTTCACTGCTCTTCAAAAAAAAAAATTCTATTAGCAAGATAAGCAATAACAAAAAAAGGGAAAAATTCAACTTAGAAAGGATCAAAATAAACGAATTGACCACATAAAATACTCAACCCTCATAAAAATAAGGTCCTAAAATTCGTATTTAACACTTTATTGTATGGAAAATCCTCTTGAAAAAATCTGTTGAAATGTTCATCCTTGTTCTATTTACTTATATCATACCGCAATCCAAATGAAAAGGACTTTTTGAATAACTAACAAAAAAGAAGAGTTTCATCATTTTTCTTGGGATTCACGCAACATCAACAAATAATAAGGAATTTTCAATGCTTATATATTTTGTTTGGTCAATTTAGCTACTTTTTGTTGTGTAAAATTACATACTCACGATTTGCATTTTAACCCTTAAACAATCCCACTTAAAATCATCAATGATATCGATCATTCTATAGATAAAATATATGCGTGCATTTTATTCTAAGGGTATGGCACCTATAAATTGATCTTCTTTAAAAACATGTATTTGTACAATAATCCGAACATTTAAAGCCGACAAAGTATTCTTTCTAGACCGCCTTATTCTTTTCGAGAAGAATCTCTTCAATTCTGTCTAGTAGGGTCAGAAAACTCTTTTTTTGCGTAACCTAAGGGCTATATGTTAGTCTGTTGGTGATTTATTGTTTAATCTTCAATAAGAAAAAATAAAGTGTGGCCGATTTAAAATTGTTTATGGTTATTTATGTTCGTTTTTGGTACACTATGAATTCTGAAAGAGTTACGAAATATATAATAATAAGTATATGAGATTCCTTTTCTGTTTTGGGATCAAGAATTCGAAACTTGACATATTTTCGATCAGTTACTTTGTTATGGAAGATAACCATATAATTAATACAATCGAAAATTGTATGCTAATTTTAGAAAAACTAGCTTCATTTCAAGGGTTTTGAAAAAAATTTCTAAATACAGGAACATCTGGCTTTTTGGTCCTACTTATAAAGTAAAGGATATCATTAACTGGAAATGGTCAAAAATTTCATACCAAAATTTGTTTTGACATATTTATGTTTATTGTATGTTTTTTCGCACTTGGCACATGCTCTTCAAGAACATTTATCAGAAAATGGAAAGTATTGTGAAAGTAATCGGAGATTTTAGAAAAATAATGAACTTATTCTGACAAGATGTTCTGACAAAGAAATGATACTCGAAAGTAAAAGTAGTTTCTAAGATTATAATTTTATGAATCATAAAATGTTCATCCTAAATGACTACTAAGAATTTCTATTTTAAATTTTAAGCCTTCAAAAATTTCCAAATACAGTTACTTTGAATAAAGTCAACTGAAGATCGTATTCAAAAGGCTTAAAAAAGTGTTATGCAAATTACTTCATAAGATCTTTTTGCATGACATGAAAAGGTCATCTTTTATTTTAAACTAAATTTCCAACTAAAATAAATATCAACAATCGAATTGTATAAAACAAAATTGAGTTGTTTTGATCGTTACAAAAATGACCGCGCGATCAATTGACCTGATCAAAAACATAACAAAAAAAAAATCAAAATTCAATTTGTAGATGAATTTACATGAATAAATTTTTTGAACACATCATTTCTTATTCAAATTCTTTCAAGTTGTCTTGTTATTGCAATTTTTGCAATAAATAACATTTACAGAGTGACAAGGTAGACAAGGTGTCAACGTCTTCTTCAAGACAATCCCAAAAGAAGTATAAATAAACTCAAATAAAATTCACACAGTTCAGTTGAGAATCAGCGATGGAATAACTAAAAAAAAAGAAGATACGTAGGTATTATCTGGACATGTTGTAAGGTGGATACATTTCAAAGAAGTGTTATACTACTGAACTGGTAGCGAATAAAATCTTAACATACTAAACAGTGGACCAGTATAATACCTGTCAGTTTATACTTACTCACGAAAATTTCCATTTCTTCGTCTCGAAAATTGGGAAGCGTTCTTATGTAATGTAGGAAAGAGTGTCCAGTCCATGATGTAGTTTTGTACTATAAGATATTTGACCGTTCATGAATGAACGAAAACGTATATTTTGGAATCGATCATTTCTATTCAACAACTTCAGATGATCTTTTATTTTCCAAAATAATATCAACAAGAATGGAGAGAATTTCACTAAAAAAAAAAATTTATTGAATAAGATGTTTGATGATTTTTTGTGATTTAAACACTTCCTTTTCATTTAAATAAATTACTGCCGACACCGCGACTGATATTTTGGACAACGAATATAAATCTGGTTTCAAACCATGAAATCGTATCACGAATGACATGAATATCGGATCAAATTTTCATAATATCAATTCTGAATACGTTTCCGTTTCTTTTATTATTACTTTTTTGTTTTCTTTCAAGGCGTTTAACTACTGTAATTCTTGTAGATGTAATCGATTTCATACAATTTTTATAAATATTTGTTAATCAAGTGTGATTTTTTCGTACGTGATCTTATTAGGATCTTTTCTAGATTTGTGTCTAATTGGAATTTTCAATGGAAAAAATGCACCCAAAAACAGGTAAACGAAATTTTTTTCCTATTCCCCGGTTAATCGAAACTCTTCACAATGGTCTTGTTATATGGGTCTATTTCGTTCTATTTCGTATAAAGTTCTTTAGTCATGAATACAATTTCTTAATACTTCTAGGGATATCGATCTGAGACCGACATTTTCAATAATTTTCTTTAGGAAGGAGAATCGATTTTTTAGTAGATCGAACCTTTTTGGAAATTTTTTCGCCTAGCAGTCTAAAATTAAAATTAAATAATTGTTTCTATGCTAGCCCACGAACGTTTCAAAAATCCTTGTACTTTCTTACCATACTTATAAATTATCTAGCATTAGTTCTTACAAAAACCATACTATATAAATCGATCTTTTCAAAATCGATCTTTTGATGCCGATCTTTTGGTGGAGCAATCTTTGACTATCCGATTCCAAAGGGGATATTTGTGTTTTTGTTAAAATTGGGACCCTTAAATTATCCCAATTAAAATAATTCCAATCAAATGTATTATAGAAGATTCAACAGCATAGTAAATGTTGTTCTTTCAGAAAAATGTTTCGTCGCCGAATTTTATTGAGCCTGACAAAATCATTTTATCCAAGTTACGTGATAAAAACGAATCAAGAGATAATTTCTTAAATCTTCATGGTTGTTTTGGTTTTTGTTTTTTTGATATCTTTTGGATATCATTTGAATTTGAACCACTTTGAATTGTTTTATGATTTTGACAACAATGTTGTACGATCATATAAAATGATCGCGAAAAAAATCAACAATTTAAATTAACTTAAATATTTGTATATCTTAAAATGTTCCAAAAAAACCCCCAAAAAATAAAAGAAGTTCTTTTTTGAAGAAGGAAATGAAAGAAAATGCCGGTAAAGGTTTTCTTCATATCAATTGAATTGGCATATAAACGTTTTATGCGTTTATAAGACAGTTATCGCTCGACATTGTACCCAAAGTGAGATCGGATAATGAAGAATCAGTTTATTATACACCATTTCAAATTGTAAATGATCCAAAAAGCAACATTTTACGGGTTATTTCTGTGTTTTTCTTTTGAAGGAATATAAAATGTATTTTACACGATTCTTAAAATCTGTATCAATAAACTTTGTTTCCCAAACATTTTTTCGTTGGTTGATTTAATAAACCGCCTGAAATTGTACTGTATGAAAAGGTATATATTTTCAAAAATTATTAATATTAATTTTCCTTTTTTACATACAAATAATATTAAGAAGAAATTGTGATTTCTTGACATACAGTAGCTCTGATTGTGGTTTTAATATTTCAGTTAAACATCTTCGGTAACATCGAAACGCGATTATTCATCTTTGTGGTCAATTAAAAGACAACAGCCAAACTCAATGTCCAATCAATGCCCCCGTGCTAAACTTGTTTTGCAGTTTAAGAACCTGGAATTTGTATGGAACAAAATGTTATATGAAAGATCTCGTTAGGAAAATTGAATTCAATGTAAAAGTAAAAGCGAATTTAATTCAAATAATTATCTTAATAAATATATGAATAGAATTAGCCAAATTTTCTATATTTTTTATTATTACCGAAATTTAAAATTTTTGTAATTTTTATCAAGAAAATCAAAATAAAATCATATCCGTTGAATACCGCCAAAGACGATTTGTTCAAAATAAATTTTTCTACCCGCTTTTATGCGAACCTTTTGATGTTTCTTTTATTTATCTTTAAAAACAATAAAATCTTTAATCTGAAAATAAATAAAACTTAAAAAAAGAAATGTTTCCGACTTTTGTAATAAACCAATATGAAATTACAAAAAGTTTGACGGTAGTAATCCGATTTAAATATTTATTTAAATAAATAAATAAAGTCAAGAGTTTTATTGTTAATTTGTCCAAAAAAAAAGAATAATGTTTCATATTTTTTCTTTCAAGATAAGTGCAAAAAAAGTCGTCAAATTTCACCTGAAATTACAGATTTGAAACGATTGAAATAATTCGAATCCTTTTACATAGGTGACACGTTCTATTGTGAAAATCCTTTTACACATGTTTTGTATTGAAAACTTGGGTTGAATGGAAAAGATTATCTATTTTAATAATTCCACTTCCTGGAATATTGTTGGTTTTTTTTTGGTAAAAGAAATAAAATATATAAGAACAATCAACAGCTACCGGAACTGTAATTTTTGAAAACAGTCCCTGTAACAACATGAACATAATTTTAAGAACGGCAGCACATACAGTGGCACACTCATGGAAAACATCTGCTCTTATCTCAGCAGTTTTCTCGAATGATTTAGAATTTATAAAATGAGAATGAAAAACAAAATTTTCATACTTTCAAACCAGAGCTAAATGACAATAGATGATTTGTAAATATTAAAGGGCTCAGCATGTGCCAAAAATCGCGTCCTTTGGTTAAATTTTTGTACCAAAAAATCACCAAAAATTCATGTAAAAATATAATTTTTGTTTTCTTGTATCAAAAAAAAGCGCCACAAGGATATAGGTTAAAAGTGCTGATTTTTTTTAAAAGACGATAATGTAATACATTTTCTTAATAAGTTTTCTTCTTGGTTTTAGAGTAGATGCACTCAAGCTGAGAGCATAGCTCATTCAAATTGATTTTAAATGATCATAAGTCACTTCGTTTTTGTGTCCATTTTTCTATTAAATGCCGTTAAATTTCTTTCGAATTTTAGTTTGAAAAAAGCGTATAACATGTCAGAGATTACAAAAGGTAAAAATACACAAAATTAAAGAATGCTACAAATTTGTTTAAGTCGATTGTTTGCAAAAGGCGTGAATTGTTGTATAGATGATGCCTTTTTTCAGTTTTTTTTTTTTTTTTTTTTCGTTTTTGCCTTTTAGTTAATATCGTTTTATTCAATAATACCCAAAGGACCTATGTCAATGTTGGTCAAGGTAAGAAAACCAATGAGTTTACCGCCTTATATGATACTAATCCGAAGGTGTTAAAGACATTTTGAGTTAATTGCCGACAGCTCACCTGGTGGCGCAAAACTATTATGGTATGCCAAACTACTAAACTTTCTTATACGAGTGTACACTATTTTTAGTTAAATTTTCTGATAACCGAATTTAATGAACTAGTCTATTATGTCGCACTACCATTGTAGACCCGCATGAATATGATGTTCCACTATCTCGTTAATATCATGTTATCAAAATTTGAGTCGTTTCTCATTGCTGTTTATATAATTGTACGATTTCTTCCTTAATTTTTGAGCTTTATGTCTACCAGAGATCGTTCGAGTTTCAGATAAGTTATCTTTCATAGTTACAGTGTTCCTGGTGAGCATACACTAACCAAGTTGCTCAACCTTTTGCACATCTACATAAATTTTTTTATGCCGTATTAGTGGTCTTACAAGGCACACCATTGCGTAATCATAATTGTCATACTATAGACTACTCCAATAGAAAATGACAAGTAACAAAACCGTAAACAGAACAAGTTTAGTCCAACAAAATGACATAGCGACATAAAAACACCATGTATAAGAAAGTATGAATTCAGATACCCCAAATAGAAAAACGTTCAATAAAATGATTTAAAATTAAAGGTCAAAAGTCGTAACCAAATTAAAATAAATTTTTCTTAAAATTTAAAAAATTCTTAGTTTATCAAAAAATCTTATCAATAAATATGAAATTTTTCACTCAAAATTATGCAATTTCATTTTGCATTGATTTCTTCTTTTTCTTGGTAACATACTCATAAACTTTATGTATATTTATTTAACTTAGGCCAGTCTTGTGTTAAACGCGTCCAAATATCAATGAAACTGAAAATGCATGTTTGCATTTTGCATCAAAGTGAGATCAGATTAAGCCGCAACGACTTTAGGGCAAACAAAATTTCGTGGATATCAAACATTTCCAGAATTCATTTGTAATGGAGTTGTCTTTTAACTAAATTGAGAACTTAAAAATGAGTCTCAATGAATCCTTGAAGCCAAAAAGATCACGATCTTTATAATTCGAAGTTTATGTTTAAATAAAGAGAAAGAATATTGTTAAGTCCACTTTGTACATTTCTATATTGAATATTGAACTGTTCCAATAACAATTTCGTAATAATATCGATGGAAGTGAAAGCAATTATAAGTTTGTAATAAAATTTCAAATTTATTAACTTTAAGTCGTTCAGTATATATTTTTTACATGCATTTTTTATTGAAATTTCTTCAAAATTCATTTAGAATTTGAAGAAGAATTTCAAGGAAAATTTCTATTTCTTACGTAAAAATTCTATATTTGAAAGTAGATTTCTTTTCTCTTTGTTGGTCAGAAGAAAACAAACAGTCTACCGTGGCTAAACAATTGTTCTTTTTAAAGTGAAAACCATAATACGTTTGTTAGTTTTATGCTATTATTTTACTGAACAAATAGAAAACACTTGAAAATTCTAATACAAAAGGAAAATTCAATGCGCCCTCTTCAAGTAACAATAGCTGTAATGAACTTTTGTAATAAAGTCTAAAAGAGAAAATTTAAAATCCATTAAAAGTGTACTTTTATTCTATTCAGGAAAAGGGATCAAGAGAAATCGTCCAGTCGGTTACATGAAAAATTCAATTTACAAAATGTAAGATTAATGATCCAAGTTGATTTTTAGTTATTTAATCTCCAAATTTGTAATGAATTCATATAACACTACTTTTTTCAAAATAAATCTATATTTAATTAAAGAAAGGTGACATATATCTGTCATAGAAGACTAAAAATCTAAGATAAACTTTTTTTTTGTGGGTAGTCATAGCTCTGTGGGTTAAGCCTGTTGACTGGAATTCCAACGAATTTTTTTTTTCAATTTGTTTTTTTTTTCTATTTATGCAATGCAACTGGCATTACATAGAGGCTTCTACAATAGTATGTAATTTAAATATATTGAAAAATATTTCCAAAAATTTGCAAAAATCGATCTAGTAAATTTGAAGGAACTTGTTGCCAGTCGAATAAAGAGACACGAATTAACGTTTGAGTCTCATCTCTGATATTCTGTCGTATGCACCCAACTAATATATCCTCGATATTCCATACCGCAGGATATAATAAATAAATAAATGATAAATGGTGAATTATTATAAATAAAGATATTAATCTTAAATTTTCCAGTACAGTAATTGTATTTTATCATTATGATCCGAGCACGCTTTTCATATGAACCTGACGAACATAGAATCAGATCGAATATTAAAATTATGATAAATAACTAATTAAATGGAAAGTTCAATAATTCATATTGAAAATAATCAAGAAATTCTTGTTCATTTCACTCAGCATGCAGGATCACCTGTTTATGATACTCATCGATTATTATTATATATCAAGTTGCAATTTGTCAATAAACAAGAATTTTCTATATTCAAGTATGATCGAAAAATTTATACAAAAGAGATTTGTTTCAAAAATTATGTTCATATAAAAATTTTAAAATGGGCACGCGTTTTTCAAGATGAAATCAATATCCATAAAATGTGAGTTTCAAAAAAAAAATCTGCATATATACTTTTATGTAGATATAAAGCAAGAGAATTGTACAGAAATTTCTTAAAAGCCCGAATTACCCAAGAAAAACGAAAGAAAATTGTACGAAATTTATAATTTATTAGTTAGTAATTATGGTGACCATTATCAAAGGGTTTCAGCAACAAAAAAAAAATGATGCATATTTTTGTGGAGTTAATTTTTTTTTTGAACAGTAAACGAAAACTCTTTTAAAAGTTCAGCTTCTTTTTTGCCCAATTTTCTTTCATTGGAATTCATTGAGAGTGCAAATTTTGAAGAAGAAAAAATAACAAGGAAGTTACAATTTCTTGAAATATACATAAATCGATATTTTTAATTCATATACACGCAAGATTTGATCAAGTATGTCATCGTTAGGATGGTGTAAAAAACAACGGTTTCTTGTTTCTTTACTGTGAAAGGCAACATAAGCCATTCAAGATCGCCAACCACCGATCATCGATTAGATAATTTATATTTGAATAACTCCAGGAGGTATTTAAAGCTCAGCGGTGGTAGTCAAACGTTTAATTTATATTTTTATAAATTTGACCACCCGAAAAGAGTACATTTCATTTTTTTATATGACAATTAGTATTGTTCTTGTTGGTGAAATTAAGATGATATCAAGTAAATTATTTCTTAAGATTTTATATTTCATGATTTTAAATATGATCATGTTTCAACCTTTCTAAAATTACTAGAAATATTATTTGCTGACAAATATGCGTAAGTCAATCTATAACTTGTTTAACATGAAGCGATCTAATCGTTACTTTATCTAACAATCAATTGACAATTTTTACTGATCGTCAATATAAATTGTTACAAGTTCTTAATCATGATCAATCTTTCAATATTAAAATAGTAGCCAATGTTACAACCTTAACGCTTTAAGGACATTTTTAATTAAGATCCTCATGATCAATGCGATCAGATATACATTTTGTTTGACAGTTTAGTTAGGGAACGTGTTATGATGGTCACTTTTTTCTAAACTTTCACGGAAATTTGTGACTTTTGATAATAATCAAAAAGGATCATCACTTTTAAAAGGATATTATAAATTGAATTTTGTTCGAAATTAATTGGAGATGATGTTGATTTCATTCAAGATTATAAAACGATTTTCTAGAAGTTGATTGATGATAAATTTATATAAAATTGATATTTTCATAAGAATTTTAATCAAATACATTACTAGTTACGGTACCCATTATTTTCTTCTTCAAAATTTAATATCAAAATAATTTTAATTCATTAATAAGTACCAAATTAAATTGTATTCTTCATCAAAAATTACTATCAAAATTTTTGTACAACTTCTTTTCAAAAGTTTTCAATTTAGATAATTTTTCTTTGAATGGTTTTATTAGTCTAATTCAGATGTTCATTCGTGTAGTTTTTTGCCGAATTAATATCATATAAAAAGATTATTATGAAAACACTTCAAATAAAGTCAGAATGATGTGCCGCCAATCGAATGGCGACTTCTTTAAGAATCTCTTCAACATGTTTGGAGTTGTATTTTTTTGGCCATTTGATATAGACCGTTGTAGGCGGATACCAATTTATGTAATAATGGCACCAAATAGTATACAATTTTGAAAGAAATTATAGAAAATAAAAAAACACGTATAAAAATTATAACATTTTCTTTCTGATAAACAATCCTATATATGATTTTATATGTTTGATTATAAACCAACAAAAAAGATGTCTACCTGTTACCTGTTACCTTATTCGAGATCATAGTGTCATGAAACCCTAAATTCCTTAAGGAATGATTCTGTACTCATATATCATTCTAAGAATACAGAATTTCGCACTAATTGATGGGTCTAGTTTTAAGAGGTTCGATGATTTCGAAATCTTATACATAAGAGAAAAAAGAATTATAATGAATGGTGGTGATCTTGTGATAAAACTATTCATCCCGGTTTTATCTCATTCATGTCTTTAACTGTTATTTTTATCGAATTGTGGGTTAAGTTACAACGTACACTGAAAAAGATTCGCCCTATTTTTTTGGTTTTTTTTGGACGCAATCCGCCTATTAAAATTCGATTTAATTATTTTTCAATGGCGTACGACTCTATATTGACTAAATTGATCATATTTTCATTTAATGAGTACATACATTGAGATAATTTTAGTTTTTAGAACTTTTAATAAATAGTTTCAATATCTTTTTCTTTTAGTTACTATCATTATAATACTAACTGAAATTTGCCACACGTTTGATTTATTGTCTTGAATTTTTGTGGATGCAACCTCATTTTAAAACATAGTTTAGCAAAAATAAATTCAATAAAATCAATTTTATCTTATAGAAAATTCTTCATTAAAATGTCTCGAATTCCTTCAAAATATATAGTATCTTTTTTTAATATCAATTTTATTATTATAATATATTATCGTCTTAGCACATTCCATCCTCATTAAGATATTATACCATTTTATCGCTATGTCCACTTAATTAAATCGTTATGACACGCACAAAATTTTGGCGTCAAACGTCTTCCAACCACAAAAATTGAAAATAAAAAATATATCGAAATCGAAAAAAAAATGTTATTTTCGATTTGAACAAAGATTAATATCCTTCAAAGCAAGTGTAATCAAAGAAACTGTTAAGTGCAAAACCTCTTTAAAACTATCGAAAACAAGTAAGTTCATTGATAAGACAACCTGTTATAATTTTTATTAAGAATTTTATTCCTTTTTTTCGACAGAAAAGGATCGCTAAAATAAAGATGTCCTTTTTGTCTTTCAATTTTATCTAGAGCCCACCTGAAAGGAATATCATAAACTTAACCAAAATATCAGTACTATCGCGGTAACTTCTTGTGCGAGACTAGATAAAAACGGATAGTTTTTGTTGATTTTTCCTTATAAATTTTCCATCAAAATGTCTATGAGGTGGTTTTATTTTTATATCCTTTTAGGCAGGTAAATAAAATATTTTATATTCTTAAATGATACGATTAAAATTTATTATGAAAATATTAAAATTTGCATAGTTTTCTAAAAAGATTTCGCGTTTTGTTTCTTTTAAAATGATAAATTCATTTTGTATGAAGTTGCTAATATGAGCATTTTTTGCCTATACCCGAAGAAAAAGAAGTTAAATGTTAAAATAAGAAGAAAAGAAATAAAATTCAGATAAAATGAATCCTCTTTAATCAGGTCTTTTTAAAATTTGTCACGGATTATCGCTTCTAAATGACCAATAGTAATGATGAGGCGTGAAAGTCTCCTGTGATGTTGGATATATTATTGTAGGTATTTCCATTGTATATAGGTTTGATGATTCTGGACTTTTTATGTTAAGATCTCTCAATAAAAACGGACAATGGTCAATCATGTTTCTTGTAAAAGGAGGAAAAAAATACATTTGTTAAAGGTTTTCAACAGTTTCAATGATCCGGAACAATTTAATTGTGTCACGGATATTCATTTATTTAAAGAATCTATTGCTACTCCAAAAACTACTGTACTAGATTTGATGGCAAGAAAAAAGAAGAGTGTAACAAATTCTCACCTTTTTAATATAAATATATTTAATTAACCTCCCAGAAGTAGTTTTACAAGATTGTTTTTCAACCGAAAACTTTTCAACCAGTTTATAATATTGCAAATGGTAAGTAATGGAATGTGAGCACAAAGTTCAAATCAATGCACCTGAAATGTCTCGTGTTCAAATATATACAACCAGCGCATGTTAATTTCAATTCTCAAAAATACTCATATAAATAATATTTCAGTAAATTTTTATTTATACAACATAATTTCTTCTTAATACTATATTCATTAAACTAATTAACCGTATGACCGATTGATGATCGCGAACGGTCAAGAAGAATTTTTTTTTTGCCTTCCATAATTATTGCATCTGCATCTGAGTAACTTGCGCGAAATATATTTCATTTTACCGCGCTTTTAATTACGTTTTATGGCTGAATGACTTTCTTTCTTTCATTCTTTAGTTTTTTCTTATATTTAGTCGTATACATATGTGTAAGCGTTGGTGCCACACGATCGTTACATATTTATATACACTTTTGTGTTTCTGATCATTTCAATATTATTAAATATTCGCGATCACTTAAAACAAAGCAAGCTGGAAAGCAAAACTGCTATTAGAACTTCTATATAATTGGAACGAGAAATTTTTTCATAATATTTTCTTATTAGCTTTAAAAGAAATACCGTACTTTTTGACAAAGTTCTGGATCGCTTCATGATTATATTGTATAGTATATTTGGTTGCAAACCAAATTTTATTTAAATGACTGCTTGATAAGAATGTAATGTAAGACGTTAAAATATTATGTTTTGTAAACTCCATAAGCATATCTCTTATGATATAGAAGTTAAAAATTCTCATTCTACTAACTAAGAAGATCTACGAATTTATTTTTTATTAGTTTAAAATCTTACGAAAAATTTATCAAAATTTTGCTTTTGGTATACGCGCACGAGATAGCACGTTAGTGATCTTGAGACCAGAATCGTGTGGTTTGAAATGAAATCCGTTGAGAGAAGGCACGCGACACCTTCGAATTAAATTTAAAAATCAAAATATGAAAAGATCAACGTCTCACGAATAGGAAGAAGGATAAGGTATATATTTTGTTTTTTTACATGATCGGTATTTTTTTTTGTGGATTTGCATACATTTTGGATGGTTTTCTTTTGATATTATTTTTATCGAAGAAATTCTTGTGATCGGTCTTGTTGACACAAATGAAAAAAAAAACGATCTCCAAAAAAAAAAACAGAAGATCTTGTATTTTACCTGATTATGCAACGGCACTTCCTTGTCGTATATTTGAGTTTGTAATATATCTTACCTTGTTTTTATGCATTCGGTTGTTTTTTTTGCAAAGAATCCGTGTTTATGAACACTTCGAAGTTCAATGATTGAGGAGTCCAAAATTGAAAATATTTTTAAAGGAATTTCTTTCCTTATTCCGGTTGTATGTCTTCCCAATCAACATTTTTTTTTCACTTCTATTGATTTGAATTGAGTACGCAGTTGAAGGGAAAAAATGATGTGTTTTTTCGTTGAGGATCTTATAATGAAGTGGTTTGATCACATCGTTTTTGTCCTCCATTTTAAGATGAACCAAATAATAAACAGTTTTTTAGTTAGTGATCATCGCATCAATGAAATTTTCTTAAGTTCCGATTGACGTGGAAAAACAAGATCACTTTAAAAAAAAAAAACCGATATGAATGAAAAGAATAATATTTTCGAGTAAATTACAATAAAATAAAATAAAAATTTCATAATAAAACAATTTACTCGATTGTTGATAATTCAATTTCATTCGTCTCATTTGATTGGCATTTAATGTCTTAATTAAGCTAATTAAAAAAAAATGAATCAGTTTTTGTATATTATTATATAAAATATATAATCGTAAATATAACAGCTAACTAAATTCTTTAAGTTCTTTCATTTATTAAGACATCAAGGAAATTTTTACCGAACGTAAAATTGCAAAATCAACTGTTTTTATTGACAAATCGAAAAGTTGGACAACATGTTTTTTGGTTTATTTGGATAAATACTTTGTTTTGAAACATTTTCCGAAGAAAAAAACAGAGTTTCTTATTTAAATGAAAATTATGGCATTTAATAAGTTGAAGGTTAACGTTTAAATTATGATTTAAACATGTTTAAAATTATAATTTGCTCTGTTAATGAAAGAAGTATGTCATTATTTTTTTAAACGAAATTCAATAAAAAATATTTTATAATTAATCCTAAGAGAATTTCAGTTCAGAAATCTATTCGGAAAGATGAGAATTTTTGCTTTTCAGTGCACATCATTTTTGCCTTCATTTCCCTGCCAAAGTCTGAAGAAGACTATGGAAAAATCGCAATGGTAGAGCCTTGAAAATTGATAATCAAAACGTTTGGTATACAATTTCTATTGAAATTGATAATGAACCATAAAATATATTTTTTTTCTTTACTTAGTTATATGTAAAACACCATAACTAATTTGTTCTCTATTAAAATACTAATTTAAAATTACAGAATACTCTTTTATAGGTGCTTATTTCAACTTCCTGCAGCTATGCTAATCTGTATAATCCCTAATATTTAAATTGTAACAAGAAAAACTAAAAAAAATTTTTTTTTTCGTTTCTCACCAAATTTTACCACTGTAAAAGTAAGCCTATATACATAATCTATAGAAAATCCATTGCTGTGGCACAAGACGTGTATATCTATGTAGTTTTTCTGAATTATTTAAGTTTTTTATTTCTTCCAAAAGATACCTAATTTGTGTTTAGACTTGCGAATTCTATACGTTCGCTATTAAAAGAGTTTCAAATAAACAAAAAATATAAATAAAAAAGAACTGAATCTTTAGTAGACACGCAACTCTAATTTAGGGCGACTTTGTTTGTTTTTGGACAACGCGAAATCTTTAATACTATGTCAATGGGAACCCTGTCATTAAACAGATGCATCCGACGAAATTTCAGAAAATCCAATATTTAATTTTTCGATGTTATAAAGAATCTTTTATAGCTTTCAGGTTAGAACTTTGTTCTACAAAAAAATGAGACTGAACTGGGTTATACAATATAAGTTTTTATATGCAAATTGAAAGTTTTATAGACAAGATTCTTGTGAGATATGCAAGATTCTAGTTCAGATACGATTGGTTAGTAGTAATTTTCAATTTTAAACGTTCAATTTTAACTTGTAAAATGACCAAAGGCTATTTAAATAGGTGATAATTTATTAGTTTTTATAGCAGCATCGAATCCTTTGTTTATATAAACTAATTGGTGTAATGTCCAATTGATAATATCTTTAAATGATTTATGTTCTTGAATATTAAGAGGATGTTCTTCTCTTCCAAGTATCTCCCAAAATTTCAAAACCAAATTTAATCCTTTTCCAAAATGATTAATTGAAATTAATTTGATATTAAAATCGTTAATGTTTTCTTAATGTTCAACTACCTTAAAAATTTTCTTAAATTAAAAGGAGGAAAAATTATAGTTCTATAAAAATAAGAAAAAAAAAAACTACTCAAAATAAATGGTCACTTATTAAAGATGTGGAAGAAAATCTTTAAAAAGTGTAATAACTGTCAGTGAGTTACTCTAATTAGAGACCTTTTTAAAAACATCCTCAAAAAAGAAAATACCACATAATAATTTGTTGGAAAAAAAAATCCTTTAAAAAAAGTTTAAGAAAACAAACGTTGGAACAATTATGTTGAGAAATTGGTCTAAACCTAAATTGGTCCCTTTAAGAAAACAAACAGGAATACTTTTAATACACTTGACCAAATGAATCCCAACAAAAAAAAAAACAAACATACCGAATGAATGTGATGAATTCTCATTGATGATAATTTTAGACTTTTTTACTCTAATTGTAAGGTTTGTATCTTATTTTCGGATTTTAATTATTAAGCAATGTCCAATTTGATTGATTGACTTAAAGTAAGATTGAAACAAGTGAAATGTCGAAAATTCAAACAGTTTTTGAAAGCGGACTCAAAACCTAATTAATTTGTGTTAATAAATTTTATCCAAACCGAATTCACACGCAAAACTTCACATAAAAATTATTTGATTTGCGTCAAAAAATCGGCTACACTTATATTTAGGCCCGTTTTAGGAAGGAAACGAAACCAAATTATGAAAGATAACTTAATTTCATTCATTTTCATATGTTTTTTTGAGAAAATTAATAGTTAAATTGTTGGAATAAGCACGCAATACTATTATAAACCGAAAATCGGTGATATAGCACATGATTTCTCTGCATACACAAAAATTATGCAATTATTGGCTAGTTGCCACAACACAATTGAATTTTTGTTGTGTCACAACTAAATTTCAGTTGTTAACACTTCACAATTTTTGGGTTTTTGTAATTTCTTTAAATCTTCTGCAATTTAAATTTGAAAAACCATGAGGTTATTTCCTTTTGATTGGAACCCAAAATTTCCATTCTTTCTGAGAATTTTGATAGTCGCTAGTCTACTATTTGTAATACCGAACGCGGTATGTTCTTAAAGCAAATTTTGTACCAACATCGAAAAAGTTAAAAGCAGTTCCATATAATGACGAAAATGTATTCATATCATACAGGACCATAACAGTTTGTACCACTTACACTTAAAAACCATGACACCAGCTTTGTTATTGGATGAAACTGTGCTCCCCTATGATATCAAAATAATGATTTTCCGATAGTTTTAGTAAATACATTATCAGCTACTATCATTATCAAATTTATTATTAAAGAATTGTTAGACCCAGAGAGACTAAGGAGTATCTTACGCGATATTACAGTAAAAACACCTTTCATTGAAATTTTGTACATATGGTAATAAAGTTCTTACCTTGAAATTCCAGCAACATCGATTTATATTCTAATCGGATTTTTACAATTCTAACGGTACAAGTGTAAAAAAATAAGTGGTTTTAAGATCATATTAATAAGGAATATATTCTTTATATCAAGAACCCGTCCAAGAAAAAAAACAACCACCGGTTGGAAATGATTGCAAGTTGATTTGCAAGGCAAGAAAAAAAATTAAAAACATCAAAAAACCAAAAACAAAACAAAAATATACTAAAAAGTTGAAAGGCGAACAACAATTCTGGAAGAAAGGGCAGGTGTAAAATTTGTATGTATATATAGTTGATCCCGTCCACACGACATGATCTTACAGGGCACAAAGATGTAAGAGGGGTAACCCGTGTAAACTCCTGTACAGATGTCTTACGCACCTTCGCTAAGTATCAGCACAAGCCTCGATGGCGCATCCAACGAATAATCCGCGCTTCAAAATAACATAACAAATTTAGAAGGAAAGCAAGTGAATATTAAAACAGAAAAAATTGTATATTCTCCTAAATGGACCTCAAAGAATTAATATGATTAAAAAAAAAAAAAGAAAATTAAAAGAACCACCGCCACAGAAAAAAGTTGATAAAAATTTGTACATGATTTTTTTTTCGAAAAATATGAAAAAAACCAAAATGAAATTAACGCAAATTTTTGGTTGTCTTCTCGTCCGGGACTAATGCCTTGTTAAGATCAAAAAAAAGAAGAAGAGAAATTCTTGTCCTTTACAGCACTCGCGGTTGTCGATTTTTGAACAACGACTACGAAATTTACAGTTCTTTTTAACACGATTAATTAACTAATTAAACTTTTCTTATCGTTGAAAAAATTAGTTTTATTTTCTTTTTGTTAGTTTCTTTTAATCAGTTATTAATCAAGCAATTAAAAATTCATGCAAAAATTAGTCGTACTTATCTAATTTTGCGGAAAATATTTAATTACTATTTATGCCCTATGATAGGACCTACCAGATCTACATTTGTAACGCATATATTGAATCAGCGGAGGAGGGTTTCAAAGGAGAGAATCTCAAAAGATATATCGGTTTATGCACCTCCGTCCATCCGTCGGTGTAGCTGTAGAAGATAACCCGAAAATGCGATATCCGTTATCCGAAGAAATTTACAACATGATTTGATTATTCCTTAAATTCGCTTGCTGTTGATTTTTAGCAAAATCGCGAAGTTATGAAGGAAAAACCAGAGTGACTAGAAAGTTTGAAATTTTTTTTTATCGTTTTTCGAATTTCTTTGGAAAATTTGTGAAAGAATTTTGTTGAAATTATTTAGATAGGTTGACTACATAAATAGGCGATATTAGGTCTGTTTTATTTGCCACTTGCTCTGAGGTAGAGCAAATTTTTACATTGAAAACAAAAAAAAAACAAAAGAGCAAATCCTACATTACTTTCAGATCAGATGTAACTATTACACCCGAATTATTTCAGTTTTCTCCCATAAAAAGTGTATTAGCTAAAAGTTTCTAATTTCATTACAATATGGTTGCTAAACAACGCTACAAACATTTGAATTAAAGGTCTCTCCTACTCCTGCTCGTTTTATTTGCCACTTACCCTGCTCCGGTGTAGGGTATGACAAGTAAAACAGACCTAGTAGGTCTGTCTATGGCTACGTTTACACCGAGACTTAAAAAGAGACTTAGGTGCTTAGGTCGACCTAAATATGACGGTGTAAACACGCCCAAAGTAACTTAGGTTAGGTCACTTAAATTGCAGACTTACCTTAAATTTAAATCGACTTAAGAACTTTTGATAGATAACAGCTGATTTCTTGATATCCAAGTTCTATAAATGTTCACATATGACGTTGTTTTAGGCTTAGGTCTAGTGCGGTGTAAACACGTCTGACCCAAACCTAACTTTTAGTTAGGTGACCTAAAAATTTGTCGGTGTAAACGTAGCCTATGTTAAATTCGGATAATAATATAAGTCCTAGAATGGTGGAGAAAAAAATAGACGTGGGAAAAAATATGCCTGTTCTAATGTTTTTCTTTTAATGTACTTTAAAACACCAGTACACCGATTTGAATCAAATTTGCAAAACTGTTTAATACTACTAGGGCCTAGGTAACCTACGAATGAGAACAAATATGAAAAAGCAGAAAAAAGCTTGAAATATTAGTTTGGGCTTGTTTTCTGTCCCATTTCTGCCATATGGGATCAAAGAATCGGTTATATGCCGATTTTCAGTTACTAAAGGTTTATTTAAAATTTGTATTTATATTCAGTTTAAAAATGTAAATAATTGCTAATATTATTTCTTATTTCTACAAAATGCTATTAAAAAACTGGCAGAATTTCACGAAATACATACTTTTACGATTTTAAATATAAAATTTTATATCCAACGACACAACGACAACTTTCTACATTTCAATTCATACGCCATCTAAAGAGTAGAAGCTAAAGTAATATTGCAAGTTCATATTTCGAGAGCTTTCATAAAAGCTTTATAAAAAATTAAGATTTAAAGTGAAAATTCAATTTATTTTTATGTTATTTAGTTTTGTTTTTCTTTTTGGTATTCTAACTGTGTTTACTACATTGTGTGGTTATTTTTCTTTAATAGGATTTAATCAATGTAACAATCAAGAAAACTAATGAACTTAACTGACGAACCATACTTTGTTACGACTGTAGTTATTTGGTAGAACAACAATTTGACGATAGTTAATTTGATTGAAAAAATCAATTTTTATTTCATTTTATTGATTTCGATCATTACCGGCGGCTATTTAAGAAAATGGAAAAATGTCTTTAGTTGTAACGACTTTGTTAAAATTCATAAGTGCATTTCGGTGCAAGTTGTTTTTATAATATCTGTATATGAATTAGGCATGTTGGATCGATAAATTAAGATACTAGTACCTGTCATGATCAATCTGATTGCAATACAAAGTGTTAAACGGATATAGTTAAGATTTCCGGAGCGAACAACAATTATCCACATTTGTTATTTATTTATAAACGGTATTCATGTCCTAGAGGTAGGTGTTATACTACCAGAGGGTATATTAGTTTTGTCACTAGCCTTGTGACGAATAAAAATAATCATCGTCGGCTTTCAGGATATAGATATTTAGATGTTTTGCTCGTCCATCCGTCCGTCCGTTCATGAACAAGATAACTCCAAAGCGCATGATCCGATATTAATGAAACTTACAATATGAGTTAATTATTCCTTAATTTAATTTGGTATTGCATTTTAGCAAAATCCACCGAGGAGAAGCGAAGTTATTTAGCAAAAACCAGGTTGACTAGAAAGTTTGATCGTTTTTTTTTATAGCTTTTCAGATATACTTGGAAAATGTATGAAGCAACTTTCTTTAAATTATTTACATAAGTTGACTTATTATGCAATACTATGTTCAATTTCGGGAAAATCGGTCAAAGGATAGTAGAAAAAAAATGTTTTTATATTTTTAACATTTTTTTTTATTATTATATTATTACTAGTAACTTAATGCATATTCGCTGGCCCAACTTAAAAATTTATACTGATTCGTGACAAATATATGGCATATATTATGTAGTCGAGTTCGGAAATGTTCATACTTGTAGTTCATGTCATATATAAGGGGTCTATCAAAAAGTAACAATATCAAAACACCAAAATTTTTAAGTCAGTAATTTTATAGTATTTGGTTGCCATAATTGAGATCTTATCTTGCAAAGCTAATATTTCAGACTTGCAAAGTTCTCTATCATGGCAACCAATTTAAATTTTTGGTTTTTGGATATTATGCGATTTTGGATACTACCACAAAGTTTTATGAGTATATAGAAAAGTTAACAAGTCCCAGAATCTTTTAAACTTGCTGTTTTTCTGATTCAGTTTCTTGTAAAAATATCTACTCATATTTTCTTAATTTACGCTCCTTGGTCGACAAATTTGCATATCGCAAAAAGACGAAGAACGTACATAGTTCAAAGTTATTTTCTCAATATTTCTAGTAAAGTTAAGTTAGCCTAGTTTTCATGGAAATTTTATTAAATTAATTTGTCAATTCGCCAGGTTGAGTTCGTACTCTAGCATTAATATCACATAATCATTCTAAACCACACCTTTTTGTATATGTAGTATGTCCATTAAAATGATATGCTTATTATTAATTTTCAGATCTAGATTTTCAATTAATAATGAAAAACTCAGTTTCTAAATGAATATTCATTTAATTTGGACTTGACCTCAGAAAATCATGTAAAAATTCAAATGAATTTCTTTTGATTTCTTGATTTCTAGAAAAGATTAATTATTCCGAGTGATTTTCTTTCGATTCTAGTAAAACATTAAGAAATTGCAAAATTCGAATACCTGTTCTTCGACTGTAAGATATTTTGTTACACAAGTTTGAACAAGTTACATATTTTAAAAATTTTTATTATGAAATATTAAAATCATTGCAAATACTTGTTTCTAATGAGATGAAAATATCTAGTTCGCAAACAACTCAAGTTTCTTATGCATAATTATACTTAAATTCAATTTTATACTAAACTCCATTAGATCTTTGAAAAATTGATATAGCTAAAAAAACTCTCAAATTTTTTTTTCGTCATTTATTCACTTATTTATTGAAGTAGTAAGGACCAAAATCATGAATAAATCCTAAATAAAATATTTAACTCTTCAAACTAATTAGTTTATTATTTCATTTCGTCAGGCTATATCCAATTTTATTAATACCGGTTCACGTGTTCCCAATTTATCATGGCCCCAAGCAGCTATACATGTACAGACAAGAAGTAGGCTTATGGTCCTTAGAACATAGGAACTTGCATTGAGTATCAATTGTTGCATTTTTCAAGATCTTTACAAGCATTTTTTCGTTGGAATGGCCGCAATTTAATATATTTACCCTATATATGGTTTAAAGATATAATTATCCTAGTCGAAGAATGTGATTTTTAGGCAAGAAATGTTATGTTTTCAAGACACGAACATGTTTATTACAGATTTTAAAAATAAAGGACTGTGGGTGGAATTTAGGATACAGCGGGTAGGACTATTCAGAAAGGTCTGGTTTAAAGGATTCTAAAATAAGTTCAATCGACAAATTTTTAAATATATTGTATTGTTTGCAACCTAACACCATAATATTATACTTAGAGTATAAGAAAGTTGTTTCATAAAGTATACAAAAAAAAATATCGATTGAAAACTTAAGATAACAAATTAATTAAGGATTATTAACTTTTATCAAAACATTTTGATTTTGCAGACAGCAAAATACGGTTCAAAATGCTAGTTAAGATTTTAAATAAACAAATTTGTTTACTAACTGAGATTTCTGTGTAATTTCAACCAACAATAATTTCTCATTCACTTTTCTTCTTTTGTAGAAATTTTCTTGCGATGATAATAACAACATTTAACCAATTTCACTTTCAATCGTTCATATCTCCAAATTGTTGCATTATGCATAATGCACCTCATCAACAGGTTTACATATCCGGATAAAATAATTAAATATCTACTAAATTGTTTGGCAGTTAGATTTAAAACCTGTGCCAATTTGTTGGAATTCAATACAAATAATAGATTATTTATTGATCTCGCACTACATAACACTTAGTACATAATACAGTGTGTTCAAAGAGGAAGATTACATGATTATATGAAAACATAGGGCTGGCAAGATCATAAAGTTTTTCTCAGAAGTTATTAAAGTATAGCTTTTGAGATTTTAAAGGTGATTTTAAAGGTGTCTACTCTACACACACCCACACATTTTATTTTATGTTATGTTAGATTTGAAGTAAAATAATATTTTTCGTCAATTTCATATGCTGAAGAGAAAAACTAAAATGATCTGAACAAGCTCATGTTAAAATAGTTTAGGAAAAAAGAAACATTTCTTTAAAGTCAAGAAAAAATAAAGTAATTTATATATTTTAGTTTTCTTCTCAGTCCGACTGTATTTTTTAAGTTGCTTTCAAATTTCCTATTTTTTTATTATTAAAAATTGATCAGGAGACCTAAAAACATGAGTATTTGCGTTATATTAAATCTTAAATCATGGACAACCAAAAAATAAACATTTTCATAGAAATTCATAATTAGGTACATGATCATTTGTCATTAAAACCTTAGCCTTTACAAATCCATATTTGAAAACCTTCGAAAATATTAATTTCAATGTTTTTTATTAGTGAATTTTAATCTTGAACTGCATTTGAATCAGAATTCCTAAAGAATACATTTCGAAATAACTTATATTAAGAAAAAAAAACGATAATTAATTTTTTTTTAAAAATATAATTATGAACTAAAAATCAATTCGATTGTGGTTTGGTAATGGATCTTAAGAAAATAGTTTGAAATAATTTTTATTATTTGTTTTTAATTTTTCTCTTTTATACAAATAAATATGCAAAAAAACCAAACGAAATGATCATTCTAGTGTATAAAGTATGCATAGCGGCATGCAAACTCCCTGGTTTTGTGAATAGCATGAATTAAACTATATTGCACGCAGAGCTCAATTGCGTAATGTTCCTTGGATATTAGTATCACTTCACTGATCCAACATACTCATATAAGATCATCATCAAAATACCTTTAACTTATATATTAGTATGATCAATTTGTTTGTAATATGAGAAGACCACATTATAACTACTACAACACTATGAAATTATAATTTCAGTTCAATAAATGCGTTACTATAAACCTTGAAACAGAAAATACCACTTTCAGGTATTAGATATAGTATAATTCTTATTACTGTTCAATATATGCAAAAATGCATAAATATTTTATTGTGCTATAAAATATTGGAAATAAATAATAATGCTTTATGTTATGTATTATATGGAAAAATGATTTTAGATATGCAAATATATAGATGGCGGAAATATCATGGGGAAGTGATCAAATCAAATTTTATTAGAAATTTAGAAGGCCCTTTCTATCATCAAAATTGAAATTTCTACTTGAAAAATTAAATATTTTTCATTAACTAATTAAACGCAGAAGATTTAAATTGTTTCCTATATTATAACAAGTTCAATTAAGTTAATAGAAAAAAGTATTTGTTAATTAATAACAAGCTTGGAAGATTGAAAGGAAAATTTGAAAAAGAAAAACGATAAAACTAGCTCGATTTATGTAATTGTAAATGGATATATTTGAAAAGAGGTTTACAAGACCTTAAATTGAAATAATTAGAAGAACTTGTTGTATACAAAAATCAACTTTAAAAACATATATGAACATATTTCTTGTACAATCTAAGGAAGGAAATAAAAGTCATACAATATCAGATTTCTTTATAAGATAATGATTATTAATTGGAAATGTTTCTTATCAAAATCCCATCCTATACTCGTCCTGGTCACACGATGATTTATATGGAATACATTTTTTCAATTATTTATAATTTATTCTTACTTTCTCTATATTACTATAATTTTCAATTAATTAATGATACAATAATTATGAAGAAAACAATCATTTTGGATTAGACATTCGATTCATATTAATTTTGTAGCAAATTTCTGGTGAAAATCAGAAATATGACAAAGTCATGTTTTCCAGTTTTTTGATAGACACAAATACGCTACATGCGAAAATTTAATTTAAACATTCTAAATGTGAGCCAATAAACAGAGCTTTTTTTTTTTTTTTTAAAAAAGCCAACATTTATGAATACTAAATGCGTGGTGGAGTAAAAGAAAAATATATGCTTGTTATAAAGAAATGACAAGAAATTTTATTTTAAAGTAGGGAATTGCAATTGCAACTAATGCCAAGGCAAGTGTACAAAACAAACAAACAAATTTGATATAAAAAAAACATAATTTTTCAAAAACTTTATAACAGTGGGGAGTTAATATAATTAGAGTTCATTTAACATCAGTTAACAGTTCACAATTTCAGTTGTATCCTTACAGAAGAAATATTTTTCAAAAGTGTAATTAATTTAGATTGGAAATTTTATTCCAAATAGAAAATTATTTTTCATAAATTTTGTTTTGTATTATTCGAAAAATAAAATCTTGTTCAAAAAAGGATATTGTGTACACAGAAAAAAAATGGAATTATCCTTGATAAAAATCATTTTAAAGTTTTATATAGTTTTTCATTTATTTAATGGTATCAGAGGAGCTTATAAATTAGAAGAACGTTATAGTTGGACACAATTGGATTTCGCATTTCCAAGTCAAAGTATTAAAGAGCAGGCTATATCTTCGGGAGATTATATACCACAAAATGGTATTCCAGTAGGAATTGAACATTGGGGTAATAAACTATTTGTCACAGTACCAAGATGGAAAGATGGTAAGTAGATATAATGGTGCAAGTTTTATTGTAGTCAATTATTTTATTAAAAATTTTATATAATATTTAAGTGATATCGGCTTGAATAGAAAGTTTTATGAATTAGTAATAAAAGTTATGTTTTTATGTTGTTCGTACATAATTGGTTCTATTACATTGTTGCGGTTTCTCAGTTTTGATATTCGTTTGTAATTGATATTATAAGTCAGAAAGAGTAATTTGGATTCTATTTACTGGAATTAGTATTTTATTTTATTAATCTTTTTATCCATTTTCATTTTGTAAGAATTTTAGTTTCAAATTTCGATTTCCGCAATATACTATATGTATGTTCCTACTTTCTTTTCGAAATGTTTATTTATGCTGAAGATGATGTTAAGAAAGTATTTTTTAATTACTTAAATTAATTTGTTATTAGACAAAGTTTATAGACTGTTTTACCAGTGATATATCAGTGTTTTGGATATAATCTGATAAAACTGCCCTAGCCAGATTTTTAAAATAAATTTTCTTGTGCCTGCAAACAACTTAAATTCTGTAGTATCATTATTTTGGATACTAGTCCTAATCTTAAAAAATATTTTCACCGTTCCACGATTTGTACAGATCAAATCAGATAAAAAAACCAGTTCATATAATTGCGGCTCAAAGTAGCGACAGACAAGGCTCATTTAATTAGGTTAACATAAAAATTATCTTAAATTCAACTATTAAGGTCCTTATTTATGTACACGGTTAAGTTTATCACATTTTTATATTAAATCTCATGTAAGTTATTTTATAGAAAACAAGATGCATTTTTGAAATAACTATAAAACAATTTTTATATTAGGTAATATTTAGAGTTGCACTTTCTGTACTTTCGAAATAAATTTGCATTTTGTAATATTTTAATTGAAATTCAAAAACAAATAATCTTATTTTATAAATCGACATGAAAAATCGTCTATAAGGTATAATAATTTCAAATCTTACACTTTCACTCTACTACTATATGAGATAATTATTGAAATATGAAATAGAATTTATTAATCATTAACTTTATGTCCACAATTTCATAAACCCACATCTCGAATTTCTGCACGCAAAATGTTTAGCAATAATATTATTCAATTAAGTTCAGATATTTAAAGTGTGTAATGAAAATTAATTTCAACAAGTTGTCATGCGAAATAAGTATTTAGTTCGATTTTAAAAGAAATGGAGTATATAAATTGCAAACCAAGGGCGCATGGACATGAAATTTTAACTCTTTTATATATGAAAAGTGTCATAACAAACTCATTGTCTATATGATTTAATAATGTTATGGTCTAGTGTTCAAATAATATCACGACATTACACTAAATTGAGTTGGATTATGACGATGTTGACATTCGTCGTGATAAAAACTTTTCCGAAAACATTCATATTTACTTTAAATAGCAAAAAAAAAAAAAAAGAAAATACGTAAAACATGACCTGCAATATTCATATTTCAAAAAATTCGCGTTTCTTTTTTCATAAAGTGCACGGCGCAATTGCAATAATTATTCCATCAAACTTTATGGACTTATTCTGGGACATGAAAATTACCTATGCATTTTTTTTAAATAAATAGACATACTCTAATCTTATAACGTGCAGAAGTACAACTATTAACATTCTTGTATGGCACGAATGAGATTTTCTTTACTTTTTTTTACTATCGGTGCAATTTGTCGATTACGTGAATAATTATAGTCATTATTTGTTTAGAATTTATTATAACACATTTATGTATTCGCAATGATTTATCAAAATTACTTTTAATTATTTTTTGATACTGTTTTTTGATTAAGTTTTTATTTTAATCTAGCTGTGATAAATATTCGATTCGAGCCTAAAGGTGGAAATTAATAAATACAATGTAATATGTTTGACTTTAGTGTTGTACATGACGACCCATAGTCACCAACATATACATTATATCACACATTGTATCATTATATCACTTAATCAGAATGACATATATCCCACTGTCATTTTTTAACTGATTACTTTTCTGAAGTGCTTAAAAAAGCATAGAAGCAAACCTTAAAGACTTGGTAAATATTAACATTATGCGACACCATAAAATATTATTAACAAGATAACTACTGCTTCATTAAATTTGGATCAACTATTCTAGGAAAATTTATGTAATTATTAGGTCTGTTTTAATTGCCACTTGCTCTGGGTTAGAGCAAATTTTCATATTGAAAACAAAAACAAGAAAAGAGCAAATCCTACACTACTTTCAGACCAGGTGTAAACTATTGCACCCGAATTAGTTCAGTTTTCTCCCATAAAAAGTGTATTAGCTAAACGTTTCTCATTTCATTATAATATGGTTACTAAGCAGAGCTACAAACATTGGAATTAAAACATTTTGCTACTCCTACTCGTTGTATTTGCGAATTACCCTGCTCCAGGGTAGGGTATGGCAAATAAAACGTAGCTATTATAATTAATTAGTTGATTGATTTTCATTATAAATGAGTTAAAAGAAATATTATAATAGTTTTTTTCATAAAATCCCAAATAGGGTAAATTAGTACCATTTTAGGAAATACATTTTCTTTTAATTAAAACATATTTAATGAAATATTAGTTGTTGTAAAACATCAAATCCCAGCGCGACCACACGCAATTCATTAATGTCTGCTCTTATTAAGTCAATCAATGACAATTTTATGAAAAAAAAAGTAATTACTATAAAATATAAGATATAAGAAACCGACATCATAACAGATTTAAATAAATTATTTAAACATAACATAATTAGTACCCAAAAAAGATAGTAAGGCTAAGTATTAATTTATCCAGTTTTTTTTTGGACATGGAAATAGAGAATTATGCTCAAAAATGTCCACATTGAATAAGGTTTCTTTTTATATTTAGTTAAAGAATTTATCACTTTAAATAACATAATTTTACGAAAATATTATAAACTTGTTAAACCACTTCATTGAAATAAGTTCATGAAAATTTAAATTTTCAATAATTTCATTTTCATTTCGATTTAAAGCGCGCCTACAATCTAAATATACACAGATTATGAATATTCAATATTTTTTTTTTGATCTAGTTAAAAATCTAGTTTTGAAATGAAATGTTTAAATACAAATGCAGTTAAGTTAGTTAATAGTCTTCACAAACACTTGTACTATGTGACGATCATTTTAAGATCATTTTCATGAGTTTTTTACAACTTTTTTTTTGGCTTTTCCGATCGAATTTTTAATTATTATTATTATATTTAATTGTCGTACAATTAAAAGTCGTTCCATTTTCTAGACTCAAAGAAAACATCGCGACAATAAATTATTTTCTAACATTGTAAAGTATAATATTTATAATAGGTGAATAGGTACCCACAAATGGGAGGACATATAGTAACACTGTCGACATAATATCTCTAGGCTGTTTGTAATTTAATTTCCTATGATTTTAAGATACTATTAAAACATGAATTATATGAAATTATAAAATGATAAATTATATTTACCATATTTTTAAAATCTCCACAAAAACAATTTCAGTAGTAATTTCCATTTGAAACTCTAAAATATCGTTTTACCATAGTAATTTAATTTATTGCTAAAGCATTTAAGAAGCAAATTGAATATTATTAAAAATAGGTTTACACACAGTGATTAATAATATAATAACACATATTTAATCAATAATAATATAATAATAATAATGTTCGCTCGAAACAAGATCTTGTTGAGTAACTACTACAAATTTTTCTGTTTTAAATCTTTTATTCATAAATTATTTACATAAATATCATGTTCATCGAATACCAGGACCTAATCAACCATAAGATATCGTACAAAGAGTTTATTACCTGTTAATTAATCAAACTATGATTAGAAATAAATTGTTCGATTATTTCTTGGGTATGAGGCAGTTTCTTCGAAATAAGATACTTTAAACTGAAATAATAGTAATTATTAAAACATAAATGTAAAATTCCTGATTTGCCATCGCTGGTAACAGTGAAATCGCTACAATGTTGCCTTATATAAAATTATGGCCGCAAATTGTTATAAGAAATATTTCCACTTAATAGACATGAACAGCAACATAACTGAATTAACTTATAGTTTCTATATGAAAATCTTTTATTTTCGGAAACTAGGGTCTTCTCAATTTATTACTAAAAAGTTTACTTACTCAAAACTCTAAGAAATATGATAGTTTCTATGGTCCCAATTATATTCATCAATATTTACCCAGTTATTGAATTCCATTCAAAATGTTGGATCAATAATAATTTGGTATTCTATTTTAATTATAATGTTTTTCATTAAAAATAAATAATTTCAATATCTGGGAAAATTATTTCTAAATGTTTCAACAATATTTATCGGTCGTCTGTAATAACATTTATGATTTATTTGAAGCAATTTTAATTCGATTACAGAAGAGTTTATTCTCTGCAATCTAATATAAATTGCAAGCAATTAAATAAAACGTAATGATAATGTTTTGGTCAATTCCTTTTGGATACTACAACTTTACGAAAACATAATAAACTGTCATCTAAATGTGATGAGAATAACATAACATAATTCAATTACAATTTTCTTTTAATTTATTTTAAAAAAATGGAGAAAAAGAAAGTCATAATCTTGTTTGGAAAACCATGACACAAGTGAAATACAATGTTTTCTTCCACATCTCTGAAAGTGTTTACACTAACGATATATCATCATATAAATCTTAATTATATGAACTCTTAAAGTAAGAAAATAGAAGTCATATATTTTTATGTACATGATCGTAATTGATTAATTCAATAAAGAAATAAACTTGTTCATAGACTGCTTTAATATGATTTTCATTTATATTTCATTTTATACAGGAATACCAGCAACATTGACGTACATAAACACCGATCATACCGTTTCTGGATCACCTGAACTAATACCATATCCAGATTGGAGAAGTAATACAGCTGGTGATTGTGCTAATAGTATAACAACTGCATATCGTCTCAAAGCTGATGAATGCGGCCGATTATGGGTTTTAGATACTGGTACAGTTGGAATTGGGAATACAACAGAAAATCCATGTCCATATGCTGTGAACGTTTTTGATTTAACAACAAATACTCGTATTAGACGTTATGAACTACGTGCAGAAGATACAAATCCAAATACATTCATTGCCAATATTGCTATTGATATTGGAAAGAATTGTGATGATGCATATGCTTATATGTCAGATGAATTGGGTTATGGTTTAATTGTATATTCATGGGAACAAGACAAATCTTGGAGATTCGAACATAGTTTCTTTTTCCCGGATCCATTACGTGGTGATTTCAATATTGCTGGTTTGAATTTCCAATGGGGTGAAGAAGGTATATTCGGAATGGCACTGTCATCGATGAATTCCGATGGATATCGAACAATGTATTTTAGTCCGTTGGCTAGTCATCGTGAATTTGCGGTATCTACACGAATCTTACGTGATGAAACACGTGTCGAAGATAGTTATCATGATTTTCAAGTTCTAGAGGAACGTTCTTCGAATGCTCATACAACATCACGTGTAATGAGTGAGGATGGTGTAATGCTTTTTAATTTGATCGATCAAAATTCTGTTGGCTGTTGGCATTCATCTATGCCATATTCACCACAATTTCATGCTATTGTTGATCGTGATGATGTTGGTCTTGTATTTCCAGCCGATGTTAAAATTGATGAAAACAAAAACGTTTGGGTTATATCAGATCGTATGCCAGTATTTTTAATAGCCGAACTAGATTATGAAGATATCAATTTTAGAATATATACTGCACCATTAAGTACATTGATTGAAAATACTGTATGTGATCTACAAACGAATATATTCGGTTCGACTAGTAGTGAGGCTAATATTGTTGGTCCCATTTCTAATATTGAATTGAAACCGATTCAACCCGTACAAAATAGGGCGAAACAAACAACAATAACATCATCAGGTCAAAAATATGATCCACCAAGATCAATTATCTATACAACACAAAGAGTTCCTATTACCCGGCAACCAAAAGCTTTCGTTTTCAATCAACATAATGGTATCAGCTTTGAAACTAGGACTCCACATGATTACGCCACAAGTGCCTTACGAAATTATCAATCATCCACCTATTGGGGAAGGAAGTAGAAATTTTCATATATAAATTTGTACATAAGAAGATGGAAATCTTATTTCAATTAAAAATTTTAATTTGTTCAAATCTAATTTAAAATATTTCATGTTACATAATTTGTATTCATTTCCATTAATTACAAATAAAAATGTTTAATATTATTTAAAATACCTTTTGTTCTTATTCATAAAACTTATTAAAAAAAATATAGATTTTCATCGAAATGCACACCCAATAATAAATTAATATTTTCACACCTCATAATTAATAAATCAACAAACTGTTATCACTTGTAAAATATCATGTACTTATCATCATTAAGTTTTCAATTGCTTCTTTTAAGATTTTTATATAAAATCTTTTGCTGTTTTTTGGTTTCGTTCCAATATCAGATTAAAAATCACATACCAGGTCTAACTAACCGGGTTATCGTTAGTATAGTAAAACCCAAAGTCTTGGTGGTTTCCAAGACAGTATTTTTTTATTAATGGGAATACATTATTCAAATGTCTAATTAATAACGCCCATTTTCGAATATATACGTTTGAAAGCCTTCAATTTATAACGTTCCGACCAAGTTTATTTTCTTATCCACCCTAAAGGTTGATATTCAAATTAGAAATTAAAAAAACTCTCAAAATCTATAAAGTAATATTATTCGCACAGAAACTTTACTAAAAGCAATGAAATTTAAGTAGAAATAATATATATGAAAACCCAGAGGTGGTTTCGGTTACTTAGCTGTTATTATTTATCATTTTATAAATACGGATTAGATTAATAATCATATTTTTTCTGGAGGCTAAAATGCGCAGAGGACAAACACACCTTAATAGACTATAATTATTGATCGATTTAAAATGATTTACACGAAAATCTCTTAGAACCTGAATTCTTCTAAAAGTGTGTGGCTAAAATGAATATTGTATAATCTTGAGATATTGTTTAGTTTCTTATCGTTTAATATATGTTCTCATATCGCACTGTAACAATTTTGGAGTTTTGTATCTTCTAATTTAAACTGTCTGAAGCGGCGTTTTAATAAATCACCATTTGAACTTTTTCCTTCTGGAGGGTGAATATTATTTTCTGGTTCTGAAAAGAATGTTTTCATAAAAACAAAAATAAACAGAATGAAATATATTTTACAAAAATATAAAATTTAATATTAACATTTAACTAAAACCCTTTCTTTTAGTGGAAACAACAAACATAAATGTTGGATTTAGTACTTGACTTTTTTTATATGCCATAAAAGAACCGAAGAATGTTTAAGGAAAACTAACCTTTTTTAGTTAAACTGTTTAAATTAAACACTTAACACATGAAATCGATAATTTGAGTCCTAATCCTTGAAAATTTAATAGAAAATGTAAAAAATATCCATGTTATTATTTTGCTTCATTATTCGCTATTTCTTTTTTTCTTCAAGTCACTTTCCGTGACTTAGGTAATGCCAATTAAAAGTTGAAGTGAAATTTAAATTTTTGTGAGAGTTTATATAACGTGACATTCATAATAATGACTGCGAATTGCATCCGACAGTGGAACTCTGTAAACAGTGAAGCGGTTATTAATTGTCGTTTTCACTTATTGTGCGAAAATTTGAAGCAACAAATGTTATTTAAGTGATATATGAGCAAATCGATCAATTCTTTCAACATTGTCGCCTTAAGCCCAATCTCTACACAGCCGACATCCTATTCTAACGGGAAAAATCAGAAAACTAGAAAGAGATGGACTTTTGCAATTTTCGCTAGGATTGATGGAATAAAAACATCAGTTTCTCCGCACATCATTTAGAAAAATTGGTAATGTGCGACGGTATGGTGTGTGATTATTAAGGGAGTATGCACCCGCAGATGAAGTTCCATATAAATCAGATAAACATATTCATCTGTTTTTCAGGGGAATCATCTGCAGATCGAAAATCAGTTGGGGAAACCAGAAATACAGAAGCCGACAAAATTTGTAGGATGATTATTTTCTCCCTTTCTGTTTAACCAATCTTTGTATAGTGTTATCCCATACTTTCATCAGAAGTAGAATGTCGGCTGTGTGGAGATTGGCTTTTACAGAATCACATTTAACTCTTCTGCTAACTAAAATTGCTGTAAAACTATTCCAGTACTAGATTCACCAACTGTTAAACGATATTTAAATTATATTAAATTAAAAAACACTTCAATTAATATTCCGTTAAAACTTCGCTTTATTTCTTACATTTTATTTGTTTTCATTTTATTTTTCTCTTTTAAAATTAATTTTTTTTCCATTTTATATATTTTTATAATAATTTTCTTTTTTTAAATTTTCTTTTTTATATTTTTATATATATATATATATATTTGTTTTGTTTTGTTTGTATATATATATTTAACATATACAATTATTATGTATAAAGTGGTTTTCTTTTTGAAATGTTAAAATAAAGTTAAAACAAAAAAAATCAACAGAAAATAGAAATTATTAATATTATTTATTGAAAATTGGATTTCTTTCGTGTTTTTTCTTTTTTTTAATTTTAATAAATTTTCTTATTTATATTTTATTCAAAAATGTTAAAATGTTTCTTTTTGTATGTTTGTTTGGTAATGTTGTTCTTTCTTTTAAATTTTATTTTTTATTTTATTAATAATAAATGTAGAAATAATTCGGCAGTGTTGTTTTTTTTAGTGTTTTTTTTTTTTTTAATTTTTTTATTTTAATTTTTGTCATTAAAAAACATTGTTGTTCTGATTTCAAATTTTATATAATGTTAAAAATTTAGTACATTTTTTGTTTTTGTTTTTGTTTGTTTTAGTAAATAAAATACCAAAATAAAAAACAAAAAATACTATTTTTAATAATTTTTATTATTATTAATGTATTTGGTCTGTAATTAGAATGTGTTACTTTTTTTAATCTTAAAATTAAATATTTTTTTTTGGATTTTCTTATTTTTTTTAAATAATATAAATTGTTTTTTTTTTTTTTAATTGTTATGATTATTAACTTATTTAATGAAGTGTTAAATATATAATATTTTTTTTTTGTTTGGAAATTTGAAGCAAGATTGGATTTAATTAAATAACAATCTTTATTAAGAATCCTGGGTAGTTTATTTCGAAATTAACGGCAAAGACTGCTGCTATTTTATAATATATATTGTCCTCGATGTAAATTTGTAGTTTTAATAATTTTTTGCATGTTAAGATACTCCAAAATAAGGTAATTTAAAATAGATTAATTAATACAAGACATAAATGTTCAGATTCCCGAGAAGTCCTATTCACCATCCACAGATTAATTATCATTATACATTGTTCTATGGATAATTAGTAATTTGGGAAAATACATAAGAATATATTCGAGTTAGTTACTATTTAAATAAACAAGATCTTGTTTGTTTAAATGTATATGTACTATATATGGAAAAACTGAAATTACATAAAAAATTAGTCACAAACTACATGGGAATAAGTTTTAGTACCACATACTTGAATCATTTGAAGTAACCATTAACCAACAGATTGGGATGTAGAAGTTCTAATTGTTTGTTTTGTGTTCTAATAAATCTATAGTCATTTGTTCATCTTAATTTGGAAACAGTTGTGATAGGAGTTCCATAAATTTGGTTGCCCAAACTTTGAAACTTGATATTTGAATCTAAAATTTGAACCAGTTTGGGATATCCATGAACTTTAGTTCTCTAAAAATATGCGATCAGATCGTCAAGTTCTTTTTTTGTTAATATACTATGGCTCTGTAAATAATTTCAATTTTCATCATTCAGACTAAATATATTTATAATATTGTATTTTGTTTTTGTTTAACAAGAATTTTATAATATTATTATTATTATTATTTTTTTGTTTTTACTTTTTTTTAAATTTAAATTAAATAATTCTAAATTCAAAAATATATCTAAACTCATCTGTAATGATACTTAACATTAAATTTTAATTAATATTATTAATTTTTTTTCTTTTATTTTATTTATTAATTAAAATTAATTTTTTTCTTTTTTTTTTGGTTTAAATTGATTTCATGGGTTTGTTTGTTTTTTCTTTTTAATTGTTAAAAAATATATTTCTATTAATTAATTTGAATATTGTAAATTAAATATTAGAAATGGGAAAATATTATGTGTTTGATATTCTAAAAAATAAGAACTATTTAAATAATTAAACTACTATTAATAATAATATTTAAAATGTTGTACATATTTACATAAAATTAAAAAAACCAATTAAAATAATGATTATATATTTTATGGAGTAGAATTAATTAAATAAATTATTATACTCACTTAAGATTTAATTAATTGATTTTATTGAAATTGAACAGAAAACTAATTTAAATATTAGTGTCTAAAAACAAAACATTTTATCTGTTGCCATAATGCCAAACAGTTGTGATTTTTAGTTTAGTAACTCATTACTGGATGGATGTCGTTTAGCGAAGGTATTAAAAGGGTTATATAAGTATGACAAGTTAAAGAAATAAAGAGAATTTGAAGAACTTCAATATCTTTATTTAAACACGCTAAATATTAGCTTAATAACATCGTATCGTGTATACTTGTCTTCTGGCATTTCGAATAATGAATTTGTATAACATTTATGTTAGAACTTTTTCTCTAATACTTGTATATTGTATATGTTAAAACAGAATTTGTGGTCTACACAGAACATTTGCTAAACAGAACAGTTTGGGTAACAGAGAAAGTGTCATGTATAGACACTATGTAAGATTACACTGGCCCTCATCAAAATAATATATAAAAGCTTTTATATTTCTTTCCGGATGTTTTTTTTTTGTGTTTCTACGAATTCTGAATAAGTTTCTATTTCTAATTCAAATATGTATTTTTATTTGTATTTTTAAGAAATACAATTTTCGAATTTAATGTTTCTTGAATATTTTTAAAATTTTCCTTGTTTTTATTATTATTTAGAAATGATTTTCGTGATTTTCTCAAGCAGCAAATTTCTTGTATATAAGACTTAACAACGGTTGTCATCATAATAGTAGGTAAGATGCTTGAGATTTAAAAAAAAACTAATTTTTATATGTAAACTTAGGTGGGAATTTTTGTTTTTGATCAAAAAAATATTTTAATAACAAATTTCTTTTGTTGAAATATTTTCAATTTCAAAATTTATGTCATAAAACAGTCGCAATTTCTTTTTGTATTATAAAAATTAAAGAAAAAACTGTTAAAACTTTTCTTTCACTTATAATTTTTAATATATATATATATATATATATGTTTTATATTTATAATAATTTTTTATTTATCAACAAATTTTAAAAATGGTTATATATTTTGGTTTTGTTTTTTAGTTTTTTAATAATTTTAATTGATTTTCTTTTAAATAATTATTTTTTCGTTTTTTTTTTTATATTAATTTCTTGTTTTTCTTTTTCATTTTTAAGTAAACTTTTGTTACATTTATAAAACATGATTAAAATTGATTTTATATTTTTAAATTTTCTTCTTTTTTTTAAATTACATGATTTTGAATTGGTTTTTCTTTTTTAATATAAAAAGTAGATAAGTACAAAAAATGACAGTCGCTTTTGCTTAAGCATTTTGTTTTCTTTTTACTACTGTGGACAAAAAACTATTTAATATATTTAAAAAAAAATTTTTTTTTTTGGTTTTTTACTTGAATTTATAATTTTCTACACATTTTTAATTTTTAATTTTTAATATGATTTTTTTTCTAATTAGACAAATTTTTGGAGGATTATGCCACAACAGCGTTTTCGGATTAACATTATTCAAAGAGAATAACAGAAATCGAGCAAATATTTTGAAGACATGATTTTAAAAATTATAAAAAATTGTGTCGTTGAGAGGAGTTTGATTGTTAAATTCGAAAGAATTTATAAAAGAAAGTATAAAATTATATAAAATTCCCGGAAATATTGTTGATGTAGGTTTTCCTAAGTTTTTAACATCATTTCTTGTTTGTTTTAATTTAAATAAATAAAAACAAAAAACTTCAAGTTTCGTAGAAATTTTCACGAACTTGTTAATTATTTTCTTATGCGATATATTTAAATATAAAATATGTTTCTAATTTC
This sequence comes from Xylophagus ater, assembly GCA_963422695.1. Classification (NCBI taxonomy): domain Eukaryota; kingdom Metazoa; phylum Arthropoda; class Insecta; order Diptera; family Xylophagidae; genus Xylophagus; species Xylophagus ater. The sequence continues at coordinate 11,615,048 of OY730478.1, forward strand.
TCTGTTTTTAAATAATTTATATTTTCTGTTCATGATTTTTGTTGATTTTAAATTTAATTCATTTTTTTTTGTATTTTTCTTTTTTAAATTTATTTCAATAAATGTATTTTTAATTATTATTCTAACACCTATACATAGATGGGAACAAGATTTATTTATATAATTATTTTAATTATTGAAAATTTTATGTTTTCTTTCGTATATAAATTTAATATATTTCAATTTTTTGTTTCTTTTATTTGTATTTTTAAATGACAACATTTTTATTAATTTCTATTTTTTAGTTATTTTCTGCTGAATTTTCTTTTTTTTTTTAAATGATTTCCTAGAATAGTTTTTTTTTTTAAATTTAAAATTGAAAATAAATATGTTAGTTTTTAAATTCATGTTGTTCTATGAATTTTCTTTCTTTTTAACATATTTATATAAATTATTATGTTTCGGCGATTAATACGCTTTTTATATAACTTTTCTTTAACAAATTTTCACCTTTCGCTTTTAATGGTAATAATAAATTTATTATGTTTTATATGAATTTTGGTTTTTGTTTCAAAGAAAGCACAACAAAAGAATATACCCTATAATTTTCCGTTTTTCTTAACATCTTTTGTTTAAAATTACTTGTATTTTACTTTATTTTATTTTTCTTTAATGGTCAAATATAATAAAAATTCATTATATTCATTTTTGGAGCAGAATTTTTAATTTTGGTATTTTTCTTTTGGTTGATAATTTTCAAATAAATTATAATATTTTCTCTTCTTTTGGCAAATAAAAGTATTTATTTATTCATTAGTTCTTTATTTATTCCAAACGTGCTTTATATGTTGCCTTCCAAATTTCTGCTAGTGTTACCGCACTATGGAATCTATGGAATATACATAATGGTAAAGTTACACGTTGTATTATTGACCATGGTACGAAACCATAAAAATCAAGTTGGACCTGAAAAAACAAACAAGCAAAATAATAAAGCTTTTGTTCATTTTGTAATATAAAAAAATTTTCTTACAGGATTAGCAAATACTTTTTGAGCTTCAAACGTATAAATAGCAAACATTGATACATTACAAATGAGCAAAAATGTTACAATTTGTCGTCCTGGTTTGCTTCGATCATGTTCTGGTAAATGAACACGACGTCGAGATACATCAGCTATGAATAACAACTGTAGGACAACTTGGAACACAGCCAAGATGCCAGTTGTCATGACTAGAAGATTTGGTTCACTTTCAAGAGCTTTTAATGATCCAGCAATAATACTAAATACTGAATAAACAAATAGACCAAATGCTGAGATACGTAATAAAATATCATTTAGATTAGTCTGTTCTTCACAACGGAATTTCAATGATTTCACGCTGAAACGGAAAATTACAATAATAATTATTGTTTATTTGAAATGTGTCATTAAAATAAAAACTTACCGTAGAAAACCGATAATTATAGCGAATACCGCAAATGCCATTAATACGCAATGACTAACATCTGCCAAATAAATTGCAAGTAATGAGAATTGTGGATGACGTACAAGTACAAAGAATAATATTAAACAAATTAATGAGCCGACTAGAAGGAGTAAACCAAAGAATAATCCTTTTGAAGAACCAACACAATCAACACGACCGGTACGTGCTTGTTGTGCCATTACAACAGCTCTACGTGATAGCATCACTTCAAGACGATGTTCTAAGTCTTCTTCATTCAAGTACTTTGGATTACGACCGATATGTTTCCACATAACATAAATAACAACAGCACCAACAAGAGAATACTCAATAATGAAAGGATACAAATACGGTGCTGAATCATATACAATGGTTCCCATAATATCTACACGGCCACACGCGGTCGCATTTAGGGTACCAACAGCTGATGATAAAGCTGCGGGATAGATGTTGTCTAAATTTTCATAGGCGTCGAGAGCATCCGTTTCACTATGAGATAATCCGGAATAGGTTTGATAAGAGTTCTCCATACCGCTAAACAAATTATTAAGAATGAAATTTTCCTGAGTTGTTGGACTTGGTGATGGAGTTGAGCTTGTAAAATACGAAAATATCGACGCAAATGTATTGGATGAAAATGGTGATGATGTAGTTGTAGTTGTAGTCGAAGTTAAATCTTCGGTTGATGAATGAAATACCGAAGAAAATGGATGTTGAGTTGTAGTTGTGGTAGTTGTTGTTGTCATAGTTGGTACTGTTAACAAACTTGTTGTACTCTGAGTTGTTGATGAAATGAATTTCTTCAATTTTCTCATCATTGTTGTACTTGTTAAAGCTGCATTTGGATCTATTGTTGTCGATGGTGTAGTTGAAAAAGTAATATGTTTAGTTGGTCCTTCGAAATCGTCATCACTCGTTAAAGCATTTGTAACACCACCAACAGTTGAACGTATCATTTTCGATAAAATATTATCGTTTTCTTGGACATGTTCAATTTGTCCATTAACTGGTTCAAATGTTTCGAATTCTTCATTCGGTCCAAGCTGTGTTCTCATAACAGTTCCAGCATGGCGTAGAGTATGTCGTCGTAATGATTCTAATATAACCGAATTTTCTGGTGTGTAACCATGTCTTTGGTGATAAATCGTAATTTCATGTAATGATTCTTTAACTAAAGTCCGAATCCATACACAAATATTAGTTGCAACAACATGCATTAAACCAAATCGTGCAAGTACTTTAAATCGATGAATATTGAGCTGTAATTTGAGAACGAATATTTTCATTTTTAATCTCTACAATTATTTATGTTTTTGGTAAATTTTATTAATAAATAAAAATAACTGAAAATAGTTTTTATTTGTTTGTATTAAATACTTGAAAAATTTTCTATCATACCTGAAATGGATACAATGCAATCCGGGAAGTCTGTGCAAGGCCGTATTTTAATGTTTTTAAGACATTAACACGAATTTCTTTTTACAAAATATGGGAATATTAAGGATGGATAGGAAATTCCAATTATTGATTTATTTATATTATTTGGGAATACAATATTTAGGACTAAATGATAGAGTTTCGAGATATTTTTTTTTATGGTTTTATTCTTTTTTTTGGGGTGGAATGAAAAAAAATGTGTACGTACCCTTGAATTCATGAAGATGAAGTACATTTGCATAAATGTAAAGATCATTTGAAGTAATGGATTTATACCGCTTAAAATATGATGACATGGTGATGTAAAGGGTATCTCAAAGAATGAACCAAATTCCAGTCCAACATATATCATTGCACCCAATCCAAATGCTATGAATGTTTTTGTTTTGTTTTAGAAATATATTTATTATCAAATTATTAAATTAAAATAGAATTTTATGTTTCCGGAATTTTGACAAAAAAAAAACTTTACCAATTGCACCAACACGTAAAAAGAAACTTCCATGACTTTGTTCGTTTTGAGTTGTTTTCCGTTTTCGGACATTTTTTGGTGTAGCTGCAGTTTCAGCTTCTACTGTTGTATCCTAAAAATTAATAGAAAAAGAAAAATTTTATTTTATATGAAAATTTATTAAATTATGTAAAATGAAATTATTAATGTGCAACATTCGATATTGAAAATAATCTCACAAACATACCTGCTTAAAGAAAAACAATATTGAAAAAGAAAAACCCTTGTGCAAATTACAAAAATTTAAAAACTAAAAAATTATTTAAAAACTTCAATGAATTTCTATTTTTATTAAATATATGAGACTTTAATTTATTTTTCATGAAGAAATTAATTAGCATAATTTTCATCTTTCGTTTATATAACTTTAAAAGGGAAATTGTTCATTCATTTTCATGTCAAGCATCATTTTCACTTTAAACGTTTTTCACTAGGCTAGAAAATTTTTAATATAAATGTGTTAGTTTTGAAAAACATTCTCCTTTTGAAAAAAGTGTTGGTTCGAAATGTTTTTATGAAAGAAAATAGACCAAGTTTTATTTAAATTAAAATAAAAATTCATATTTTATGACCTATATATGGAAATTGTATATGCTTTTCGCTGATGAGATTTATTTATTATTCCGCATTTTTCCATATTAATAGTTAAATGAAAACATATACAAGTGAAAATGATGGATTTAGGGAAAATCATATGCTACTATATAGAATTTTTTTTTTTTTGATAATAAATCTGTTCTAAGAGTATGTAAAAGAACAGATAAATGGAAAATATCTTTTAAATGAAAACAATTTTTAATGACTTATGAATTACGAAATAAAGAGATTGTTAAATATTTTAAAAAGAATACTGTTAGAGATTACAAGAAAAATTCGGAAAAAATTCGGATTAAAATCCATTTTTAGAACGCCTAAGCATAGGCAATTTTAATTTACTTCACTTTCGTTTTCTAGTTGAGTCTTGATATTTTAAATTTCAAATTTTTAACACCATGCAATAAAAATTAAACTTAAATATTAAAATCTTTAAAAAATATATATCTATATAAAATGCAAAATAAAAATATCTATTAAAATGAAACAAATTAGTGTTAATATGGCAAAAAATCAGTTTTGTTTTAAATAAAATTCTGTTCAAAATTGTTAGTATTGATTAGTATTAAAACGTTAGGACTAGCACTTGATTATTAGTAATTAGTAGATTGGGTCATGGACTAAAAATTAATATCTTAACATTCATTCAACTTTGTTAGCACACAAAATGAAACATCACAAAAAAAACCACACGACCATATTATATAGAATTTTTAAGTTTTTGGGATAACAATGCTAGTTGTTGTTGTTAGTTGGTTACGATTTTTTTTTTTTTTTTAGTAAATTTCTTATAAAGTTTTCTTTGATATCATTATCATACCTGGCTGAGTAATTTTTCGCGTACCAAGTCCCGTTTCTTTTTCGGAAATCTCTCCTGTGTATATTTTTGTTTTAGTTTTGTTATTAATGGTCATGTTTTAAAAAAAAAAAATAAAAAATTTAAAACAAATTTAAAATAAAACATAGTAGGCTGCTTAAGTTATATTTAAATTTTGCCGATTTTAAATTAGGGAATAGTAGAAATTATGTTATTTATATAGTAACAGAACTTTATTGAAGACTGAAAGTTCTTCAGTATTTTATGAACAAACTAATGAATTACATATTCACCTTAAACAATCGCCCAATAAAACGAAAAAATTAGAAAAACATAAAAAAACTATTAATTTGTATATGCTATGTTGTGTAGTTAAAAAAATTAATTTTAAAAATATTTTATGTATGATTTTTGATGAACGTGAAGCTTTTTAAAATAAAATAAAAATCATTTCCAAAAAGCTAATACAGCGTGACATTGAAAAAGGCAAAAAATTGGACGTAATCGAAACTCAAAAACGTTATTAATATTGAAAATAATTAAAAAGCTTCTTTTATGTGCCAAAATAATTTTTTTTCTTTTGCTTAATTAGTTAGTCAATTAAATATCAATATGATTTTTTTTATTATCAAACTAACCTGAAAAGGACTTGGTTTTACACCTTTTCCGGAATCCTTACCACCTTTTCCTTCTTTAGAATCGGCTGGATCTGGTTTTTTTGGTTTCTGTTTCTTTGGTTTCTTCTCTTTTGGTGGTTTCGGTTTACCTCCATTGCAACATGTGCTCTCTTTTGAAAAAATTTAATAGTCATAATTAATTTGTTCCAATTAAAAACATAAAAATAATATTTACCCTGTAATAAAAAGCAGAAAACATACAATAAGAACAGGATACTGGCGCCATATAAATATGTGAAGAATCCTTCATAATATAGGACAGGTAATCGATGTGTAGTAACATCACTTATAACATAGGCAATGCATACAACTATAAGTAGCATAGCATATACCAAACTGGTGACAATAAATAATGATGTCCTGTATTTAAAAAAAAAAAATGAGAAAAAAAATTAAAATATAGTTTTTTTTAGTATCGAATTATGTAAAAAATCTAAAATTATTTTTGTTTGTAGGCAAAATAGTAAATATTCTATAAAGTGCTGCTATTATAAGCGCTAGATAATATGAGTTCAGAGTGATTTATATAGTCGAGATACTATTGTAAGCCATAATTTACAAAAGATAATAAAAAAGAAAAGAATTTTATATGTTCTTATAGAATATAATTTGTCCCATTGGTGCATTTTATGTATAATATGTGCAAACCGTTTTGATCAACTCTTAAATAAAAACTATTTCGAAAATGTTACTAAATAAATAATGACACCCTGTCTTTTTAAGTATCATCTGCGAATGTTATTTTTATGAAATTATAAACATTCTTTCTATATAAAAATATGTGTTTTACATAGTTTTTCTGGGTTTATTTTTGAAACAAAAATTAAATATTATTGTTTGTGTGAAATGCATATATGTAAACTAAATCCCTGCTCACTTGTACTAGTTTGCCACTGGAATATCTATTTTTATCATAAAATATGAACTATTTTTAGTTAAATTCTGACATAGAGACCAAGAAGACAAGTGGCCCAGATTTTTGTATCTTAGATGTTGATTTTTTTGTTTTTCTTTTCTTTTATAAATACATCATGTATTTTTCATCAAATTTTAGAGGTTCACCTAAATTGTTTTCCTTCTTGAAAAGTATACCTTTGAAGGTCGATAAGTCCTAACCAAACTTAGAAAATGTGAAATATTTATATTATCAAATTTTCTTTCTTGACTCTTTTTTTTTAAATTTAAGTATAGTCGGAATATCTTCTTCTTTTAACGTAATTAAAAACAAATTGGTACATGAAATGCACCAGTTACTGAATTTTATGTGTGATTTAAGAAATTTCTTTTAACTCATGTGAAACAAAAAAAAAATAGAATTAAATTTTTTTAAATAGTAAAGAATTATAAAAAATAGTACCTACATGAAATACTGAACTACAGAGCTTTGTAAATGATTTTTTCTCATGCAATAAATGAACAACAAAATAATCCATTTAAATATATATAATAATAAAAATAAAATGTTTCAGTATTTTCTAATAAATTTTCTAATTTTATGTTTTAATGTTAAGAATTTTTGTTATTTTGTGTGTTTGAATAAAAATTATATACAATTTTGTAGAATTTGTTTTCTTGAAAAGATCTTACAAATATTTTCGGTCCAATCATTAAAATTTTTTATATCATATTTAGATTATTATTTGGTCAATCAAAAATTCATAATTTTTCACAAAATCTAAAATGAAAATGCATTTTAGAACAAGCTAAATTATAGCATTTACATGAGCTGTTTGAATTGAATTCTTGTCTCAAAATCAAAAAAAAAAAACAAACAACAATATAATATTAGTTTTGTTGAAAGTTTATTAAAAACGTACCAAAAAAATTTGAATTTGATACAACGAAGGCAATTTCCATATCGAAGAAAAAACAATTTAATTTATTAGAATAAAATCATATATGTATTTTTAAAAATAAAATTAAAGTAAATAAAAAATTTAATATAAAGAAATAAAAATTTTCATGCAACTGGCTCCAAAAGCTTCGGTGCTGTGAGATATGGGAGTTTCAAAAGGTTCAATGGACTGTTATGAGTCCTCGAAGAGCAATCATTGAATAATTAAAAGTTTAGAGACTTACACTCAAAGAAAATACTTGTAGTTCCAGTATTTAAAATTATCGAAATTCATTTGTTCTAAGAAAATTCAATCCTAAATTGGGTTTTATACTTTTAGTTATAGAAACGGATGAAAAAGTATGAATATTTAGATTCCAAATCTAAAATTAGGCCAACTTAAGGCGTTCATAAAACATATAATATTTCGTTCAAAGTATGTACCAGTGATCCAATAAGTTGTTTCTCTGAGTGTAGATTTTTATGTTGGTAGTACGAGAAATTAGATATTTAAATATCCTTCCAAATTTCTTTGATATAATTAAAAATTTCTTAAAATCTGTTCAAAATAATCAAAATTATAATTTTAAGATTTTATTTCGAAATAAAAGAAAAAAATAAACTCCATAGATACTCTGAAGGAATAACTAAAAGATAATAATCTTAATTGAGTTGGATTTCTTAAAAGGAACAAATTTTCTTTTTTCATCTTCTTCTTTTCTTAATAAAAAGAAAAAGTGAAATGAGAAATTATATATCTTTTCTTATCACAAACGGAATAATGCGCATACTGACTAAAGCAAAAAAAAAAAATCGGAAAATCTTTTTTTTCTCTTATCCCTTATCGCATTTATAAAAAGTTTTTCACTACGTTACAATATGATGGGAATGAACTCAAGTAAGAAAATCACTTTTGGAAAAGCGCCATTTTTAATTTTTCAGGATTTTTATCTTTCTGTTTGCCTGATAGTATACATATACCTGGCACGCATGCCAATATCATACAATAGCAAAAATATAGACGAGAAAAAGTAAAAGAAAAATAAATTGTGATTAGGAACTTTGGCAATAACGACAAGAACCAAAAAAAAAAATGAAAAACTGTATATTTTCTATTAAAGAAATGGATGCTTTTTCTTTGACGAAAACATAGAAAACATATAGAGAAGAAAAAAAATGTTGTATAATCTTTTTATCTGAAAAATGTATTATCATTAAACCTTTGTAACGGTTTCGGCATAACATTTTTTAGTTCCATCTCCTTATTAGCGGCATTATTTTTCTCAGCGCTGTCACTACTGCCTGTATGAGCTCTTGATACTGGTAACGTTGCCATGTTATCACCACTTTCGACATCAACCGTTGCCACTTTAACTTCACCACCACCCATTTTTTCTTTTTTTGATGAAGCTCTTGTTATCTCAAAGGAAATTTAATTCTTTGCTTTTGAAGATTTTTCTTCTGGTTTAGATTTTTCTTTTGTTTTTTAGTTGAACTCAATTTTATAAGTTACTGTTAGACTTGAATTATGAAAAATTTAGAAATTTTTCTTTTAGAATTAACACTGACGGAAAAGATTGAGCAAATATGTTCTTTTTTTAAAATCACATTTTCATTTTTTTTTTGTACTATTTAAAAATGATTTTCACTTTCACTACGGACGATTTAAATTCGTTGTTTCTGGAAAATTTACAATTATTTATTTTTTCGTTCCCCCCTCAAAATAATTACGTCTCAAGGACGTTTTTCAAACACTGTACTAAAGAAAATGAAATTACAACAAGAAAATTAATGAAAACGAAAGGATTTTCAATTTAAAAGAAAATTTAGTACGCGTTTCAAAAGGATTTGCGACTTTTAACTAAAACATTTTCTTAAACACAATTTAAGACAAATATCCATTTTAGTGTTTGGTTTCCTTAATTTTTTTTATAAATTTATTTCAAAAATTTTAATTTTGCGCGAAATTTGTAGTTGCGTACAATGGGGGTGGAGTCGTAGCTAAATGATTGGCCGCCCGGGCGACCTAGTGACCTCCGTCAATTGAATTAAGCTTAATGTACGATCAAATTAGATATCTTAAATATTTATAATTATTTTTATTTATGAAACGATTAAAAAGATAGATAACATAAGTCTGAAGGACTTACAGATTCGAGTGGAGAGTTTGAAGTACTCTTAACGATTTTCTGTTGGTCTAAATTTGTTGCAAAAGAGGTCAAAAACTTATAAAATTTAACACGAAATAAGTTTTTGAAACGGAAAAAAATGCTTGTTGAAAATTGTATATCCAAATTGGCGTAATCCTGAGTTATTATAAATTAAGATTTATTCACTGGATTGCTTTTAATAAAAGAGTTTTTACTTTTTTTTTGTTTTAATTTTCATCCTTTTTGTAATTAATAAAAATGATCAATTTCATTATTTTCGTCACAAAAAAAAACCCCACCACCAAAAAACTATTCAAAAATTAAGAAAATAAAAATATTAATTTTAAAATATCAAAATAAATTTCTTTTGAATTTAATTTCTTTTAATCATTTCTATTTATTACATTTTTTTTTTTATTATGGAATTTTTGATAAAAACGCGCCTTCAAGTTTGCGCCCGACGATCACAAATGCGAATCGACAAAATATCAAAATTCACTTTTTCCCAACATAATACGAAAAACATATCCTTGTTTTTTTTTCCTTTCATTTCGTTAATCGTTGTATTTGTAAATTGTAAAAGATCGAAGGATCTACTATATAAAAGAATTTTTGATTACGAATGTAAAACAAGTTCCACACTATAGACTTGTACACGCATCCTCTGCTTATACAATACTACAGAAGAATATTGGCTTCTGGATGCTGTAAATTAAGGATGATGTTGAAAAGGAAGTCTATCCTTTTTGCTCTTAGTAGTAACTATAAGTTGAAAAGATACAAACAAACAGAAATGGACATATACATAAACAGAGTACTGAAGGGGAAATTTCCATTAATACGTGAACATTTTATTTTAAATTGTGGGTGAACAACAGAGATGAGTACATAATATGGATATAAAAAAAAAATCTGGAGATTTCTTCGTTCTTCCCAAAGTTTTCATCTATTTATACAGAATAGTCATCCTTCTCTCTGGAATAATGAAAAATTTTATCGATCCGTACAGAAACAGAAAAAAGGAATTTTTTGCGTTGATTTTTGATTGTGATGAAGATTCCTTCTTTTCTTTTAGGGAATTTGTTTGTTTTTTTTTGTTGTAGTTGTTGCTCCATTTTATAATATAAAGAAAAAACTGATAGAATTTTTCTCTGTTTTGATACAGAATATAAATATATAACCAGAAAAATATTCATTCTACTTTAATCAAATTTTATCAGAATGCGTATATTTACGTGTAAATACGATATTCGTACAATGACATCTTCTGTTTTTATCTCACCCTCTTAAGAAATTCATTAATCCTATGCCTTTACTTTTTTGTGTTCATATCTCGGGACCAATGCCTTCGGATGCTGCCAGAATCAATAGATTTTTTCTTTATCCGCAAAAAGCAAAAAAAAAGGAAGAAATTTATGGATGTGAATTCCAAATATATAATATTCAGAGCTCATTTGTATGCGTTCGGTATATGAAATTTTATATTGGGGTATCCTTCTTTGTTTCGATCCCGTTTACCTTTTAACGCATTTCCGTTTTGAGAGAATCAGAAATTTATTACGACGTATTCATAACATTCTTAAATCAAATGCCATATTGTATTTATATAAGAAACGATTTCAATGGTAAATACTGAATATTCTTTCTTATCCGATAGAATATTTTTCATAATATATTAATTCAAATCAATAATATACTTGCAAAATTACTGCAAATATCGTTGTCGTTTTCATTTTATTAGATAACTAGAGAACATTATTTGAAACAAATTTTATTGAGCTCTTGGGAAAAACTCGAAAGTTCGTATTTGAAAAATGAATTTCATATCATACAAGAAAAAAAAATCAATATTTATTTGAAATTAAATTAAGAATTCAAAAGGTATCATTTGGGCCTAATAAAATGAACCTAACAAAGTGTAACGAGACCCAAATTTAATAAAAACTAACCAAAATTCTTGATAGAAAATATGTTTAATCTATAATTCTGAAGGAGTAGTATTTTCTTATATTATTCATAATTACATGAAAATAGTAAAAAATTACATAAATTTTCCAATGTTCTTGATATAGTTTGATTGTAAATAAATTTATCGAATATCCTATTAAATGAGTCCCTTAATGATGCCTTTTAACAGGTCTTTGCGGAATATTAAAGCAAGCAGAAGATTCTTCTTCATTAATTTCGTGCAATAAAATTCCTTCGCATAAAAACAACTCAAGTTAACAATTTAAAATTAATTCAAGTCATTAAAAAATTATAGAAAACCAACATAAGTTTTTTGACTATACATTCCCATATAATTTTATACACAAGATGAAAATGCAAAAAAAGGGAATTTTCAACAATTCTTGTGACCTAAAAATCTAATCCTAAGATAGTCACGTATCAAATCATATACGATAACATTAGAATCTAAAATTTCTGCTTTAGTTACTATAATTATGAAAAAAGCATATCCTCTTATATATCTAGTGTTGTGACAATTTGTGGTGTTCTAACTCTTTATTACTTCACCTAAATTTTCCCATTGTCCTCTTCTCTGTTGACTATTGATTTTCCATTTAACACTTTTCAGAAGTGTCGCACTATAACTATTTCATATAAAGGGTGTTCCAATAAAAGTACTGGATTTAAATTGCGTGCCATTTTAATTTTACTATGTTGGTAATACAAAAAGTTTGACATTTGCCACCTGCGATTGTTGCGATTAGTTCTCATGACACTCTATACGAAGAAATGACATTATTATTGAGCGCCTACTGTGAACTCAAATCGTACATATTTAGTGGATCATAAATAGTGATTAAATTGTTCGTCGAATAGGGTATGGCTTATATCTGGAGAAAGCAAAATACCCAAGATATACACATACTCGCGAATTTTTGGAATTCTTGTCTGAAAAAGAAATATCTTTGAAAAAGGATAATGGCATTTAATTCACAATTTAATTGTTTGTCGAATAAGGATGGATCATATCAGTAGGACCTACAATATTCGAGATATCCAAATATTTCAGTGTACGCGAATTGAAACAGTCGCTCTTATTAGGACACCCTTTATAAATAATCATATTTAGTTAACCATCATACAGAAACATAGAAGATATAATGGATTTGCTGTGATAGTTTCTGTTGATAGTGCACTACGTTTTTCTCATTCCAGCTGTTTTATACTGGTAATGCGCACCCGATTTTAATGTCAAATTTTCATTCACTATGATGTGAATGACCGTTGAATTGTATCATATGAGGAGGATAATGAAAACTTCCATGAAAAAAAATTTCTGTTTACCCAACAATGGATGCAATTTTCATCTTACATTATTATTTCTTGGTTTTTCGCATTCCTGATTCGGTATTTTTAGGTTTAACAACAAAATATATTTACAATTGAAATTTTCAGATTGCTTTTAGAATACATGGAATGTATTCCTGAGATTTTATGTTTATTTACATTTCGGATTCCAGTCTATTTTAATATAAGACGTCTAGTATTTTCTGTATTCAACAATAGTTTATATTTGAAGTACTAGAAGTATTCATAAACTGCATTCATCATAAAAAGAAAAAAAATGTTGTTGGAACAAACCTTTTTAATATATTTGTACAGAGTTCAATGGGTAGTGGCAGAATTTATTCTGTTGCTATTATCGGTTGGATATAATACGTGCCTTGATAAACTTTGGCGTAGGTTCATTCTTAATATTAGAATTTCAAATCAAAATTTATACTTCTTTAATATACTACATTTGCTCGATGATTACCGAGAGATAGATATTGTTGAAATAGGAATAAAATCAATATTTATATTTTTTCTATAAAATCAAATTGAACTGATTTCTCCAGATGTAGTCGTTTGTAGATTCTTCACGACATTTTTTACAGAAATAGATAAGGTAAAAGCTAGGAAAAATATTGTCAAGGTTGGTCTGTTCCTACTTTATTATTTGCAAAAGGGGTTTATTCAAAGACGTGAGTGTCAAAAGAGCCTATTCTAAATTTAAAAAATAAATTATATCAAACCCAATATTCATTTCTAAAACTTATAGAGTATTGATTTCGGAATTGTAGTCCAAAATATGATGTAAAATTGCAGGTTACTTGGAGGATTTGCTAATGAAATATTTTTTCTGCATTATCTCTGAATCATTTAAAATCGAATAGACTACGTTTGAATCTTATTGACACAATTCTGAAAGCTTTATCTGACAAATCACGTTCCATCCTATATATTTAATAAAAAACTCTTCACTAAATCCACTTAGAAACTGTTTTTTTCTTTTTTTAATATGAAAAGAAAAAAAAATCCAAGTAAAAGAAGTCATATTTATGTAAAGAATATAAAATCAAGTGTGTACACACTTGAAAATGCGCAAAATAGACTATTGATGGATTGATTTAAGCAAAAGAAAATTCTAAAGAGGATCATCTCTATATGGACCGATTGAAGAAAATTTTTAAGTGGCAAAATTTACAATACAAGAGCATTTATTCAAAAAATCAATCAATCATGACGACAGCACCATTTTCGAGGAAATTATTAATGATATTCAACAATATTGTTACACTCGATAGTCGTTAAATTAATCTTTTAGAAATATTTAATTTTTTTAAAAATTGTTTTTAATTTACAAAATTTATTTCAAATATAAAAGCATCGTGCAATTGGACCAACTGAAAATTTATGTACAATAAAAAAAAGCGAATAAATAATAAAATAAATAAAATCTAAAAATAAGAAAATTAAATTAGTTTCTGCTAGAAACTAGAAGCTAGCAAACAAAAAGCTCTTCAGTGGGTGGTCTCTTTTTGATTTAGCTACATTTTGAAGACAATTTGAGATATTTTATTTCAAACAAATTTCTAAAAGTGTTAAAAATCTTTGGACAAAATAAGTTGTTGTTAAACTATTTTTACTACAGTAGAGTCTGTTTTTAGTTTTCATTGGTGTACATTACTTTAAAGAATAGAATAAATCATAACAAACACAAAAACGGAAAGCGAACATCAAGAAAAACTGAAATTCTACAAAAGAAAATAATAATTTCTTTTGCTGAAAGACGTTTCTCTATAATGCGAACATCTTTTTAAAAATAAAATAAAAACTCTTAACTAATAAATATAAAAAAAAATAAAAATTAAATTAAAATAACGGACAGAGCAAAAAGTTCTAACCTTTTCGGCAGTGGCGCATGATACTCCAGTTCGTTGCTGGAATGGATTTTATTTTGGATTTTTGTAGTAACTCCCAAAAAAAAAAATTATAAATTTTGTTTTGTTTTTTTTTTTTTTTTGGTAAAAATAAAAATAATAATAATATGTATTAAAACTTAAACCTTTTTCTTCACGAATAATCTTAATAATTTCTTATATTGCAGTGTCATTAATTACAATTTTATGATATCAAACTAATGAGATGACATATTTGATGAATATTTTCGAATTTGTATATGTTATAGAAAAATTAGATTTTTAATATAAAAAGAAATTCGTAATAGAAATTAATTCGATTGAATTCGTTTAAATTTTTTTGAACCGGAATATGGACTAGGCATGTCTGCCTTTGACCATAAAAATTTTAAGTTATTTAACTTGGAAAATAAGGGGAAAAAGTTATATTTTTTACTTTGAAAATTCATTAAATTGAATAGGAAATTCTTTTTGTTATATATTTGTAAAACGAGTGAAAAATCGAGTGAAAAATGGGCTCAGGTTCCTCTTTTGATGGCTAGATGAAAATTAAATTCAAAGATAAGCAAGTTTCAAGCTTAATTTTCAGGCACTTTTCAGTTCTACATTGAAGATTTGAAGAATTTTAATATGCAATAAAGAAAGTGGTAATATTTTGAGTAAATCGTCTCCTTAAATGAGACATAATAATATTTTCATAAAGAAACTCTACGTTAGTTGGGTTTTCCATATACCATCGTTACATATTGAATTGTCGTATTGGGATTGGGGAATTTGTAGTGATTTCGCTATGATCGTATTGAAAAATGGTTAATGTTTAATGAAAAAAGAAATCATATTTTAATTCTAACCAACAAAATGAATTAAAAACAAAAGATAAAAATATGATTAAATAATTTACATAAATTCCAAAAAAAAGTAAAAGAAAATCAAAATATTTAAATGCATTTAAACAATAATTAATGCTGATATTATAATGCAGATCAGAAAATTGCATAAAGACACTGCAATACACACGAGTGTTTTATATAAATATTGTTCTAATAAAGCTTCCAATAAAAATTTGAACTTGGAAAAGAAATTACACTGCAATACAGTCTTCACTATTGGCATATAATGTTTAATCATATAACATAATTATCGGTACACGATTATTTATTGAATTTATAATTTATTTATATATATATATATATATATATAGCTTTTATTAATTATATTATTTCAAATTAAAAAGCTTACTTTGCATTTTTTGGTCTTCGGGAGTCATGAATGGGATGTTCATCGTCAATGTCCAAATTGAAATCCTCTCCTAAATCTCGAGGCACTAATGGTGTTCTTTGATGTGTTGGACTTGTATGATATCCATCTGCATGAAGCTGTTTTATTTATAATATAAAATAAAAATTTATCAAATTATTTTCCCTTTTTGTAATTTTAATTAATTAACATAAAAAAACAGATATAATAATTTGAAAAAGAAAAGGAAATTAACTTTAAAAATAAATACTTTTTTTATTTTGGAAATTTCTATTATTTTACATGAAAAATTTACAATATCAATTTCCATTTTAAGAAAAGCTTCCTATATTAAAAGATTTATTTTTGATTTTAACTATTAAATTTTTTTTTGTAGAAAAATTCTATTTAATAATTAATATTATCAAAATATATTTATATTAAGAAAGCTGTAAATTTATTAAAAACAACAATTTAAGTACCGGAAAATTCAAATATTTTTCACTTTTTATTTATTTAAATACTAAAAAGGAATTTTTAGTTTTTCTTAAAAAATTAATAAAATATTAAAACTCCGGATTGAAACAACATAAATCAAAAAATAAATTACTCACAATAAATTTTTAAAAACACTAAAACAAGGTAATAGACGTTGACCGTTACAGAGCACAGATTAAATAGAAAGTTTTTTTTTTAAAAGTCGAGGAAATAGAAAAACTTTGAGAAATGAAAACATAGAACAAACGATATCGGAATAGATCCATAAAATGGCTTAAGAACATGCAACTGTGGTGTGATATTGAAAATATAGTGTTCGAATATGGAAAAGTGCAAAAAAAGTGAGTGAATATGTGTAATTCAGTTAAATAAAATATAAATTAAAAGTTGAAAATCAATATCCCTAAACTTTAAAAAAAAAGACGATTTCAAAATCAATTTCCAATTCTTTTCCAATTCGTGTTTGTTTCTCTTTCAATGAAATTAATATAAAAATTAAAAATTTAAAATTCTGTTTGAATTCGTGTTTTTTGATGTATTTTTAATAAAATTTTGTTTATATTAATTTTTCACTTAAAACTAAAGGTAATAATAATACTCGTGCAAAGAACGATGGGATTTCCAAATATCTAACTGCTCCAAAAAAAATTTATTTAATGAGGATGCAATCAACATAGCTAATTAAAAAAAATATTTATAAATATAATTTACATTTTTAGTAATATATCATTTTTTAATTAAGACAAAATCTAAGCATATAAGTTTACATAATATTGATTTAGAAAAAAATAATAATAATTCATTCCATTTTGTTGATATACATAGAAACATGTTCTTTTTTTGTTCTTTTTGAGTTCGGTTCATTGGACGAGCATTATCCCTACCTTGACTACCGTCCCGACCTGATTACTTTCAGCTGATTGTCTATTATCAATTAAACCGTCGCGTTCCATTGATTCCATTGCCAATGTCTCGTGTGTTATTGGTTGACCCAAAAGCCGTTCTCGCATCTCATGAATATACGGACAACGCTGCATTCCTCTCCGACTATCAAGTTATCGATTCGGTTATATACTCCGTTTTTAAATTTTTGGGAATAATTTATTTTTTAACTAATTAAAACTGTTCGTTTCGCAAAATGTTAAAAAAAAGAGCTGAAATTAATTAGAAAAAGAAAAAATTTTTATTAAAATCAATTTTCAACTATTTTATAAATGAAAATCTAATAACTCAAATATAGTTATCTAAATTTACTACACAAAATTTGTTATTCTAAATTTTCTTATAAATTATAGCAAATATAAAAAAAAAATTGTGTATATAATGAGGCCCAATAGTCAGGAAAAAATTAGTTTCATTATAACTTTTTTATTTTTAACTTATCAAGATTGATTAACGACTTATTTTGGTATTGCGATGAAAATGGTTGATTGGAATTCCCTGAACCGTTTGTTGAATAATGCATTTTGAACTTCTATAGAGAGTATATAAATTAGTGGAACCAGTTGCAAATCTCCATCTTTCAGGAAATTCTAAACAGTTTCTAAGCATGATTGGCCTAAAACTTCGGGTTGTTTATGAACCAATTGCAATAAAATTTGGTACAAGGTATTTTTTCAATGAAAGAAACGATTTTGTCGTAACTTTCGATACTGGGACAAAAGTTCTGATTTTCGTACAAAATAAAATACATATTGTGGAAAAAAATCATTTGATGAATATGTATAAAAGTTCTCGTCTTAGTTTTGCACTATAGCTTGTTCGAAATGTCTGTGAGTATAATTACGTATAATAAAAATAAAAGTGAACAGCTGGGCCAAATTTCTGATCTGACGCGATATCCCGTCATTTCCGTGCAAACGAAAGTCCATAAACAAACGGGACCACTGAACACTAATTAATTAATTATTTGAATATCATTTAAGATATCCAAATGCTAAATATTTGTGTACGTCTAAAACCAAAATTTCTAAAAATTAATTTCGACTCAGTATACACACACGTCCAGTGACCTGAAGAATTACCAAATTTAAATAAAATCAATTAATTATTTAAACTAGCTTGGAAAAGTAAAAATTCATTTATCGAAAGTTTTCCTAAAATGGAGATGAACACTTATATGGAAGAACTGGTTACACAATATTGCACCATATTTATTTAATGTAGCTAAAATTAGCCATACAAGAATTCTCAATCCAATTATTTCGAAAATCTAAGTGTTTATTTCTTTTCTTTATTTCTTTCTTTTTTTTATTTCCAATAACTATAATCCATGATGTAATTAATTCTTTTTTCCTGGAATATAATCCAGTTTTTCCCATTCTTATAATATTTTTGTTTCGATGTCGTCATCAAGAAATTAATTTTACTAATGAATCTATCAAAACTTCTTAGATATTACATCTTGGTCTTAAGTGCGGTTAAGTTGGCTGTCATAAAGGTGATTTTGAGATGCAACAGAAAACCGAAATAGATTCATAGCCGGAAATGAATGAAATAAAAATGAAAGGGTCCAGTGCACATTAGTTCTTCTTGTCGACGTAGAGAATTACTATTCTCCAAACGATTTATTATGGAGAATAAGTCAACACGATACAACACAATGATGACAGCTGAGGGAGTATGTGATAATCGTTTTAATTGATGCTTTTCACGTTCTTATTTTTTTTTGTGAGATCTATTTTCAGTTTATATAATTTTGTTTACCTAACTCGATTGTACACATTCAGGGCATTCATCTGGAACACCATCTATTCACAGTTCATTTAGATACCAATTTACTTGACCATTCTAAACTATTGTAGAGCAATTAGGAAGAATAAGAAAATTAATCTTAAAATATATGTATGCCAGTTAATTGATACTAAATGCACCTTAACTAATGTAATGGGTTGTACATATTATATCATATATTACTTCACGAATAACCCAAATACCTAAATAAAGAATAGGAATACGATTTATGGATATACAAGTATAATGTATAATATATTAAAAATCAAAAGATTTTGTTCAAAATAAAGATCTTCAGTGAAAATATTATGATTTCAATCAAAAACAAAAATATGTCCAGAGCTTTTTTTTAATCAATATCGTAGTCTCAATTTAATGTCAAAACAAAAAGTTTCTACGAAATATATTAATGTCAAGGTTTATCGATAAATTCTTAAAGAATATATTGCCAATAAATTCAGATCAGATAAAAAAAAAACTAAGAATATTTAAACAGCTGTTACGACGACTTTTTTTAAAGCAGGTATTCCTCTAAGAAAAACGTATTAAATAATTTTGGAACAATCTGCTTCCCAAATAATAAAGTATTGAAGCTTTTATCTTTCATTAGAAATTTGATTTTCTTAAGCAATTTTTCAAGAAATTTCAATGTTTTTCTTTTTTTTTTTCTTCTTTTTATTGTAAACAGAAAGTTATTTCGTCACATGGAAACTTTAATTCTAAAATTAAATTAATAAAAAATAAAAATCTCTCAAATTCTATTAAAATGCTGAAATCTTAAAAGTTATTCATAAGAATCAAATTCCTTATAATATTTCTAGGTCAATCGCCTGTCGTAAAAAAGAAAATAGAAAAAGATCCGAAAACTTTTTTTTCTCCTAAAACTATGAATTTAACACTTATGAAAATTTTAAGACAGAGTCAGGCCCTTGAAACAAACTCATCACATAAAAAAAAACAATTTAAATAATAATTTGAATCTCTGCCAAAATTTAATGATTTGGGCTATGACCATTTTGATGCTGTAATGTTCCATATATGAAATCTTCCGTCATTTCATAGAAGTGAAAATTCTGTCTCAAATTTTATGAGTTCATACAAATTAAAACAAAACATTAAAATTGTCGTATAGTCGATTTTTGACGTCCTATATGGTAGAAATAGGAATCGTAGTTAACATATCTATAGTTAAAGGAATTAGTTCTGAGAAAAAGACAACAGGATAACTTGGGTCTTAATAGCATAAACATATTCTGCAAATCAGGGTATCAGTTTTTGAAATATATCTAAAAAGTATAGATTAAAGCCAGGCCAATTTTCTCTGCAACTATTTCTATCAGCACTATTCTTACATCGATTTTACTGACATTCGACATAGTATCGCTTATGCATGTAATCAACCTATGTAATTGGTTTAAGCAGAATTACTTTACACATTTTTGAAGCAAATGCGGAACCTGGTTTTCGCCCTATGACCTTATTTCCATGGGCCGATTTTGCTGAAATATAATAACAAATTTAGTTAAGGAACGGCCAACCTATATTATCGTGTATACGTATAGACGGGTAGGCATGCATAAATCAACATAACTTTTGATTGTCTAAACATCTAGTCTAGAGCCTTAAAACCATTTTCCGATAATTATTTCTGTGTGTTACAAATGGAGTGAGAAAACTAATATAGTATACCCTCTGGTAGTATCTACCATAAGGCATAAAAATTCCCAATTCTATCATTGCAATTTCAAACATTTCACAGAAAAAAAAAACTATGTATTTATTATTAAAAAAATTTTTATTTCAATGAAAATACAGGCTAAGAAAATAATCAAGAAAACCCGAAAAAACAACATTATAAACATTTTGTTATTATGTTAAAACAAACAATTTTTCCGGTACTCTAAAACGAGATTTCCGAAATGAGAGCAACATAAAATCAAGATAAATTAAAAGAAAAATCTTGATTTTCTTTTTAAGCAAAGAGAAAATGATTAAGTGTTAACATGTGCTGAATTTTCAAATGAAAATATTATGTACATGAGTGTGATTTTTCTTTTATACTGAATTTTAGTTTTTCTTTTCTTTTTTTTTTTATCATGGACTAATTTGACAGGAAATTAAGATTAGCCAAAAAGAAAAAAAAATCAGTGTAGTATTATTGATCTTCATTAATATGTTCACATCAAAGATTTCTTCGTAAATAGTAGTGAAAACGACGAAAATTTAGATCGATCGACCATACAAAAATATATTTGAAATATCATTATGACGCGTCACTCAAAAACTATTATATCGTGGATAATAAATACTATAAAGTATTTGGTAATATCAATAAATATTTTTCGTAATTACAAATAGTGAGTCAATGACTCTTTGTGAAAACTATTCGATCGAGGAAAAGGCAACCAAAACAAAACTATGTTACAAAAAGTGCAGGCACATATTTCATCTCATATAAATAAACACATAGTGAGTTATTTCAAGTTGCGAACAGAAGCCAAAAACCCGAAAAATATTTTTATTATAAACTAGAAAATATTGTAAATGAAAATATTTTTGTAATTATAAATTTTCGAGAAAAGTTTTTTTTAGTATATTTTCAAACAAACTTTGAAATTATGAAATTATATGAAAAATTATGGGAAAAACATCGTTAGATCGATTTCATACAATCAAAAGTGGAAATTTTATTAAAAAATTATCGAATTATTTGATATGCAAGTTGTGGTATCGATAATAACTCTTTCAAATATTCATTTTATGCTTTCCTAATACAAAATCAATCAAACAAATCGGAAAAAAATATCAGACAATTCTTTAGTACGATCAGTTTTACTGAAAGAAATATAATATCTCTCTGTACTATGTCTCTAGACCTAGAGTATAATTTGACTCCATCAATGAAATAATGTCGACGCGATTTATAATTTTAGAATTATAAATTGTATTAGAAAAACATGTAGTAAATGTAAATCGAGATATACCATAGATTTGTCGAAAAACCACCAAAACTAATAATATATTAAAGTTTTGTCTTCATGACTTTGTTTTCCCTTTTTTAAATTTGCTCTAGTTCGCGTATAGTCAGAGGCCTAAAAATATCTTCTGCTAATTTTATTCAATTCGATATATTAGTTTTTAAAGTAGGTACATTGAAAAAACTTTTCGACTTTACGACTATTTCTTTCTCCACTGTTTTTAGACCGATTTTACTGAAATTTAATACATTATCGCTTTCTTATGCAGTTAACATATATAAAGAATTTAAACAAAATTGATTCACAACTTTTTGCTGATTAAATTTAAAAACCGTAAAAAAAATAGGAAAACTTTATGGTCATCCTGGTTTTTGCTTAATAATTTCGCTCCCCCTAGTAGTACCTGGTAGTACCTACGATAGGGCTTGGATTTATGTTTTTTTTAGTTCAAGGGGTTATATTATATAAAGTAAAAATGTTAAAAACGAATTTTTTATATAATAAATAAATTATCATAAAAAGACGAGCTATACCGACCCTCTAAAGGGCAGATCGGCCAGTTTAGAATGTTCGAATATAATCGTGATTTCTCATAAACAACAAATTCATTAATTTTAAAAATATTTTGAATTTGAAAACATGAACTGCGTGTTTTTCACGTTAAATTTAAAATTAAATTAAGAAGATCTAATTTCTCATACGTGTTTAGGATTTCCTATTTAATTCTAATAAAACAACTTATTTAAAACTTAAAATGTTCAATTAAACAAGTGTTTTCTTCATTAACGCTTAAAATCAATAAAATATGAATTTGTTAAAAAAAAAAGTACAAACAATTACACGAATTTGTATGTTAATTAAAGTATGTTACAATTAAGAACACAACTTTTTACAAAATGTCGAAATACAATCAGTCACTGAAGAAAGAAGCCAGGAGTTTTGTAACAGCAAAATCAAAACTAACAATTCAATCGGCATTTATTGTATAAAATGCGCTAAGACTTAAAATATTTATTTCGGTAATCAGGAATTAAAAATAAAATTAAATGTTTGTTTTTGTTGAATTAATCAGAAGTTTGATAAAAAAAAAATTTATGGAATAGCTCAGCACAGAACTTGAAGACGGAATAGTACCACATAAATTCATATTGTGCATGAAGCCTGAATATTTTAGTTGTTGGCATTATACCCAAAATTTGATTTGACGCACTTCATTGTGGAGAAAGAAATAATTCTAGGAGAAATTAACCCTCTTTATAAAGTTTTTCTGATGTAGTTTGTTAAAATTTACATATTAGACTTGCTATCAGGGTCTAGGTTACCTGCAAATTGGAGGAAATTTTGAAAAGAAGAAAGTTATGAAGAAAAAACCTTGAAATTATCTTACTTTTGACAGTTTTTCTGTCCCATTTCTACCATAGGGCATCAAAAAACCGGCTAAAATTTCCGAAATTTCGAGAAGAACGTTGACGAAATTTCTCCTTGGGGAAAAGTACACCGTAGTTCCAGAACTGATTTTTTTTTCTTATAATCGGAAACATTCTTCTATGACAGATTGTAATTATAAGAATTTGAACATAAATATTTTTAGAAGTTTTAAAATGCGAATAAAAACAAGAAAAGATACAATTTTCCATGGAATTTTTTTATGTATAACGCAGTCTATTTTATGGAATTTAATTAAGAATAATTTATAGAATTTATGGAATTTTGAATGTATATTTTTTCGAGTTCTGTTTTTGGATTCAAAAGACATAAATTTAATGAAGAATAATCCCTTTATAAATAATCAATAAATTTTTGAACGCCTTTACTCATAATGAAAATAAAATTTAGTAAACGTAGTAAACAAAAAAGCGTATTTTCTGGGATACTCTTTTAATTAAAGTTTAATAATTTCAAAACATAAAAAATGTAATTTTGTGAAAACAACTAAAAAATTTATAAAACCTGAGGGAAATTCTTTACACCAATTTTAAAAGTCAAAAAACCATATTGAAACCGCAATTCATAAATTTATATACAATTTCACAAAATTTTTGGGTGTACCATAATTTCCTGAAGACTTTCATACATGAAATTTTGTAATAGAATTCCGGAAACATACAGAATGTAAGAAATCGTATCAGCAAAATGTTTACAAAATTGTTCTTAAATTAAATATGAAGCCGATAAAAACACTGTAATTTCTTTCTTATTCTATAAATTCACGGATAAAATTACAACACTTTACCAACACGATAAAACTGTCATTCCGAAAATAGAATTAGAAGGAAATACGTGTCCGGATATTTTGTATAAAAACATACATAAAAACATTTATTTTTAAACGTCCTTTATTAATTCATTGTTATTAACAATAAACTACCTTATATAACTCTCCGAAATTCCTGAAGTTCAATGAGCAATCAGTGCTTAAGTATACCAAAATAGGATATGGGGATGAATATTATTAAAGTTCAATGAATCTTTTAATATAATGGAAAATACATTCATAAATCCGAATACCTCGTTTAGCACACGTACATGACTTCATATTATTTTCATGGAAAAGGATCAAATGGTTGGTTTTTATCATGAAAAATGTTCAATGTATGTATGAAGAGATTTTTTACATGGCTTAAAATATAAGGGTTAACAATCCATCAATTAGGTCAGTGCCATGGTCGTATTTGGAAAGAAATAAAAAGACTAAAATATAATATTTCTACAAACATTTTTATATAGCTAAGTTTATTTTCATAGTTTATTTAAGAAGGGGCTTCTTAGTGGACTCATAACTTGCTGGAATTTTTATCGTCTTGAAAAAATACAACCCTAAACAGAGACCATCACTTTAAAGTTTAAGAGAACTATGTTTGGTTCAAAGAATGTCGATTAAGGATATGACACTATAGTAGTTTAAAAAATTGTGTTCTCCTTTAAAATATCTTTTCGTAAAATAACTAAAGAACGGAAGACAGATTTAACCCAAGGTATCAGTATACTAACTAAAGTATATAATACAAAACTAATTCTAGTCTGAATAAATTTATTCTATATATCCCGTAATATTGTTAAAAATTTTATAGTGTAAGGCCGACGCCCATTTGATAAATCCATTTTTTATTTCGATTCTCATGTCAGGTTCTACCTTTTTTTTATTATGACTTCCTTCAAGATGTGAAAAGCTATAGGCATCTCTAGCACCTATATAAGAAAAATACCCGAACAAAATTCATTATTTGTTATGTAAGGGCGTCGTCTCTGAATAGTATTCAATTTCCTACAATAAAGTTTGGTTCAATGTGGTTTGAACCTTTCCCAAAAAAAAAGAAAAAAAATGGAAAACATGTCGGAAGCACCGAAAAACTCTTTATTTACTAATATTGCAATATGTATGAAATGTCTGGGTACAAACTTTTCTTATATTATTGTGTGTTCTGGCACCAGAATAATCATAATAAAATTTTCGAAGGGTATGATAATGTAAATAAAGCATAAAAAGCATAAGCTGGTATACGTTTTCTTCTTTAGGTCTGACTAAAATTGGCATTATGAATTTCTGTAGCAATTTTTTAGTCGATTATAAAATAAATAATTTTTTTTTTTTGAAGCACAGATTTTGGTTGTATAACTTATGCTTTGTATAGACTACAATATATCGATATTGATACTTGGAATTTTATTTATCCAAGAAAATATTTATATTGAAATTCCTTTTGTTAAAAAATGTTCTTTTATTAAATATCTAAGCCTAAGGTATGACAAATATATACACTTTCTTAGACGTATGGTTGGAAATAAGTTTTTGCCTAAAAAGATATTGTCCTGATTTAGGATTTTCGATAAAATTTGGGGTGGAATCGTGTAACTTGATTTCGATCAAATCGTATCGAAAAAGCATAGGAATTGCAATGTATTTTCGATACGATATACTATCAATCGAATTACACGATTCCACTCGTGGCTAGTTTATGCCCGTATTAAAATTTATCATTATGCAAAATTTGTACAAAATTGAATATGTTCCTCTGAATTGTTTGGGCATACAACACAAATTTCCACAGGCAGCAACACATTCAGACATAATGAGTCAATAGGGATTCAGGAAACCTCAAAACATGTATTTCCTTTGAAAACATGTGTTTGAATTTTTGGATAATTGGATTATTGGATGATCACCATATTCTCTGTTACTTTAGTTAAATTCTAAGAAACTAATTAATATAAGTCTAATACAAAATCTACAATATATTAAAAGTTCTATACCAATTAATCAAATTCTGTTTTGTGGTAAGACTGTGGTTTCGACTGGACAAATCAATGGACAAATAATTTGAATTTTCAAATACTATTTCTCTGAGTATGTGGTTGAAATTATAAATCAATTCAACTTTTACATAGCTTCAAGTACTATAACTAGAAATCTATAAATGCGATCAATTTTATAAATAATCACATTTCTGAAACCTCTTAAACTCAAAAATTAAACTGTTCTGAATTTGAATGTAATTAACTTGAATAGTTTTAAAATATATGTCAACGTATAGTAACAATATTGAATTATCTTTTCACTAGTAAAGAGGTGGACTGATTTTTTATTGAACAGAGATTGTAAGACCTTTGCTACGAAAGCTTTCAGAACCAAAACATACTGCGGAAACTTACAACACAACAAACCGTAAGTAAGGTGTGTTTGGAATACAAGTTTCTGGACATGTCTTGTAATGTATTAAAATTAAGAATATTTTAATCTATCATTACATAATTTCTTGTATATAATAATCTCTTCTTTATAATTACGAAATTGGTACAATTTAACACCAATATTGTTTGAAATAATTAAAATAATTATATTTTCTTAAAGAAAATATAGGCTAGGTATAGATTTCCATTATAAGATCATATTAAATAAGATTTTCCATCCAAATCAATGCCAACTAATCATGATTATACTTTGATCGACAACAAATTGTTGCGGGCATTCACGAATAGAGTAATTAAATTGCGGTTTTTCTATCTAACATTCAATATATTGCTTGTATGTAATAGTTAGAACATATTTGATTTATGGTTAGTTACATCATTTAACCAATTCACTTTGATTATATTTGACTTTTCATAACCAGATTTTATTTTTATTAGCTTAAACATAATAGAAAACACTCAAATATTTATGTGTGATGTAATGACAATTTCTAAATTTGGACACAAATTATCAAATTTTAATTGACCTCCATATAAAATTGCGTACACAACTTAATTTGGGAGTTTAATTTTGCGAAATGATAGCAATGCGCAGAGCTTTCATTGATAAAAACGAGCAAAAACCAAATAACAAACAATAAATCTCAGAGTTCAAGGTGTTAGACACAACATTGTTTTAATTGTTAATATTGTATTTTTATCTTTATTTTTATTGTTAGTTTTCCATTTATATATTATGCTTTAGGTGCTGTTCTATGAATTTTTATAGCTTTCTTTACTGACTATGCATTTCAATCGTTGCTGCAGTCAATTCTTCACTAAACTTGTTTCATATTTCAGGTTTTTTTTTTTTAAATAATAATTACGATTTAAAAATTTATTGAAAAGTATTTTTTTAAGATGACATAAGCTTAATGATCGCATCATATTTTTAAAAAAATATTACTTTTATTGGAAGTGATCAAATTATGATATTATTTTTCATCTATAAATAAAGTTAAAGACAAATTTCATGCTTTATGATTTTTATATATGATAATTTGATTTAGTTGAATATACTTGATTGAAGTTCTGTTTCGGTATATTCACAAGAAAAGATAGATTATCAATGAATTATTAAAAGTATGTCAATATATGGACTAAGTATATTAAATTTCCGTTCATTTTTTCTTCTCGTATATGAAATCATATTAGATTATTTATAGAACAAATTTAATATGGTATAAATTCATAACACATTCCATATTTTTTTTTATATGGTAAATGCAGACGTTAAAAGAAATTAAATCAGAATATTTGAAAGGCAGAAACACTTACGTAATTATCGACGGCTAGTTTATAAAACTATAAAAAAATATATTAATAGAAAGATGTTTTTTTTTTGCCTTAAATAGTCATAACCAAGTCTTCCAATGTACATATTTTCTATTACAATTCATCATAGTTTTGATGGAGGAAGCCTAACAAGTCTTTAAAAGCAACCTCAACAAGTTTTTCTACCACAAAGGGAATACAAATTGGTCTTTCAAACACATTTATTTTTAAGGGGCTACATATAAAGTACCTATAAAAAAAATTAAAATGATTTTTAGATTATTTTTACTATCTCTACTTTTGACAAAGTTATAGACTTCTGAGCGATGCAATTTCGAGGAGCATACTTTAGATTTTAAGAGGCTATTTAGAAAATATAAATGAATTTTATATTTTAACATTTTATAAAAGTTTTTGGGAATAAATACTGAAAATTTTACACTAAAGCTTGTAGAATTGAGAAATTTATAGAATTCTGAGCGTAACAAAATTAATTTTCTCAAAACCCTGTTCGGTGGTCATCATATCTCGCATAGGAGTTATAAAAAATGCAAATTGAACAGATTATAAATAAAGTGTGGAATTTTCGAGTTGGGTTAGACCCCATTTCTAGAAACTGATGATGTTTAAGATTAGTTTCTAAGAAAAATTTATATGAATTTCCACCTTTTTTTGGTAGTCTATGTAGATGTAGCCCCTTAAATAAAGCATTTTGCTTTTACTATAATATGGGTATTCCCTTACCATTATAAAACATGGTGTATCGTTGCATAGTTGTATGATTCCGTATTTTTCTATACAAAAAAGCCGAATCATGCAACTGATACCACAGATCACCATGATTTACATCGGTAATAGGGAATACGGCAATAATTTCCATTCTTTTATTAAATACTTTTAATGTGTTGTAACAACAAATCGATCATCTTACATATTATGCTAATACTAAATTCTCGAAAATTTATTCCAAAGAACGATTTCACAAATCAAATATAAATGTCAAAGTGTAAATAATTTTAAGCTCATTATTGAAAATTTTGTGATTTAATTAGAAAGGTTAGAACTATATATTGTACATTTCGGAAAAATTAATTGATATAATGATATAGTAGAATGCGAAGGAAGAAATCACGCAATTTTGTGTCCATAATAAAGATTAAAGAGAAAAACCATTAGCACGTTATGAAAATATACATATATGGTATAAATCGACTTATATGACATGGATCTAGCTTTTTTGGTATTTTTTCACAACTTTGTCAAAATAAGTATTATACGATAATTTTTACAATAATACTTTTATACTGTTCTGTATCAGGAAATTAAGATATACATTACCAGATATCTGTGTTTACAGTAATTGCTAAGAAGTGACTAAATGGAAGTAAGCTGTATACTTATTAAACTGACCCCAAACTGTATACGAAGCTAATGTACGACAAATAAAAGGTTATAGCTTTTTGAGCTACATTTTTATACTTCTTTTTTTCCAAATATTTTTTATTAATTACAGAAAAATAAATAGGTATTTCAAGCAGATTCAGAACAATGGACTCAGAATAATTGCATCTATTTACACGTCCAGCAATCAGCACTGATATCTTACCTATACTGATAGTATTTAATTTTCAACATTTCCAACATTTCATCGACTGAATAAATCTTTGGTGTATATCCATTTGATTTAACATTAAAATACAATCGATGATCTGTCTTTGAATTGACTAATTTTAATAAATCGCCGAAAATTAACTCTTCTATTAAAAATTATCTTATCTTTTCCAATTCATTTTGAATATGATAAACTCTTCCGAAATATGTACTTACATTTGGATAGAACGCGAAAGTAAGACACAGTCTAACAAACTACAAGTATACATATATTTTTTTCGGATGCACCTTGAGGTTAACACATTAAAATCTAAGTTGGCGTGACTTAACAAAATTAATAGATATTTACAAGAAATCTAAAAAGCAAAAAATTGCGTTTTCCTGCTTTTTTTCGATTTAATAATTTTCTACTTAATTCGTGAAAACAATCGCTTAATTTATTATTAATGAAAGGAAAAAAACTTACTACTTTATTAATAGATTTTAATAATTCTAAAATTATTGAATTTATTGGCAATCATGAAATTTTATTTTTTTGTACAAAAAAAATAAATTCTTTAATTAATTTTAAAGAAGACACAACTTCAAATAATTCCTGTTAAATATATTTCGCAATGAAAATTACACTTTTAAACTTTACTAACTTTTTTCTTAAAATTATACTCAAATTTTAAAACAGGATATAATTACTTTTTAACTTTAAAACACGTTTATTATTTCAATGATGTCGTTATAGTGAAATTACACAGAACTTTATTTACGTTCTTACTACAAAAAAAAAAACGGAAGTTAAATTGTCCTGAAGTGAACATTTGTACTATTCAACTAAAATTGTTTTCAAAAATAAAGTAATGTTCTTAAGTTGCTACTACAAAGTGCATGTACATAATGAATGTTTAGATACGATTGAACCACTCCTCCAAGAAATATAACCGACAAAAAGGATCCCCCCAAAACATGCATTTCCGCTTGTAAATAAAACTTTAAAGAAAGCGATTGTAATGAATGTGGTTGCCATTAGTAACCACCTGTAGAAAATTTACCACCAAACATAATATCCACGTTGAAAGCTTCCTTTTTTTTATATAGAAAATCCAATGACCCACACAATCAATTCGGTAATATGTATACAAAACATGTAAACTAACCAACGTTATCCCTGTACCTCTCCAGAAGTATCCAAAGGGGCATTAGTCAAATAATATTTTATATCCTTGTTCGTCTATAAAATAGTATACAAAATAGTATGCTGCACCCTTTTGGAATATGTAGATTCGCTTGTTGTCATTAAAGTTCATTTATGCCAGTGTATTAGTAATAGCAACATAACAATATGGACATTCAAAAAAAGTAAAAAACAACATGGGGTGGTATAGTCTGTGGCGAACGTTATGTCTGCTTTATTGCATAAGTAATACATCTTCGTATTTTTCATGATTTCCCATCGAAATAGTTTTCCTTCCCTTAATAGTAGTTCTGTTAGATAAATTCTGATAATAGTTATGTCCTTACCAGTCATTCATATATATATATTAAGGAATGATATGACAAGGATATTTGGAATTTTTACAAAGGCTACAACAAAAGCATTCACACACAAAAAGGAAGAAAAACAAAGGAATACAGTGACTGACATTCACCCTCCTGATATGTTGACAAGATAAAGAGATATCCTATTTGCTCTTATGAAAATTCTAGTGTAAAAATTCGGTGGATGAATAAAGTAGAGTTCTTTTTTCTTTTGTTTTTGTTTATCAAATATTTTGTATCTACTTCAAGATTCAGGATGACTTTGATATAAAGTGATATCAGAAAGAAAAAATTTATCTTAGAGTTTTTTTTTGTATACGAATCAAATTTTAGTAGTTAACTATATTTAGTTATTGATTGTTCGTTTGGCGACAGGAAAATATAACATAAAAAATCCCCAGGATGTTATTTCCATTCCAATAGGAAAATTTGTTAAAACTTACCCTTTTTGGTTAAAAAAGACGTTCTATAGATTTTTCTCTCTTTTAGATTATTTCCTTTTTCGCAATAAATTTAATATTATTTTGATATGCATTCGATAAATATTAATTTATTTAAAATATTCACATAAAAATTAATGTGAATCCATTTATTCAAATGTTTATAATAAAGATTTACAGAATTTTAGAAGAAGAAAATTTTTTTCACTCAAAACAAACAAATTTCACTCAAAGTTCGATTTTGAAAATTTTACACGATTTTAAGGCATTATTATTATTTTTTTTTTGTTTATATATTAATAAAAAGGAGTAAGTAAGTGTAAAGTTGTAAATATTATTGTCGTTTTATAGTTTATATTATTATTAAAGATGAAAATCTACAAGCAAGAAAACTTTGTAATATTGCCACTCAAAAATTCTAAAAAAGTGAATATGTATATAAATTTTTGTTTATTTTAAAATACTAAAATAAAAAAAAATACTGAATAAACAACACATCGAATTCAAATCAAATTGATTATATACAAAAAAAAAACTCTATTTTACTTATTTTTAAAGTTTACAAAAAAGCAATAGTAAAATTGTATCAATAAACATTTGACAAAAAATTATTTTTGATACAAACACAAAGTCTTCATGCTCCACTAAACGTTTTGTTTTTGTTTTGGCATATTTCTTTGAATCAAATTTATTTTTAAAATTTAAATTTTCACTTTCCACTTTATTATATTTCCACAAAAAAAAGAAAAACCTTAACCAAAATCAAATGCTTTCGTTATATTCTTTTGCAGATTTTTCATTAAAAAATATTAATTCCAAAAAAATTTCTTTCACACATCAACTATTTTGCGTTTAGCGTTGCCGTTCACATCTAACACAACGTAAAAACGTCTTAGCCAACCGTCATCTTAGTTAAAACTGGCTTCAACTTCCAACAGCTCAGACTGTTGAATTAAATTTTCACAGAATCATATGAAAACCAAACCAACAAACGGTAGCACCAGAGCGTATATACAGTAAACAACTTTTCACATCCCATACCGCCCATCGTTTCTTGCCTAGTGGGTGGTGAAATTTTATATACAAAAAATATTTTACCAAAATGCTACTTGCTCAATATATACTCTCTGTACTTTTCGTTCATAAATAGCATACACATAAAGATATACGCTTTTCATCGAAAAATTTTCTTCGCTACTCACTCATACATTCGAAACGATTCAATTCCGATATAAACGCAAATAAAACCGGATTAAAAATAAATATTGTTTGGGGAAAAGATAAATTTTTCAAGAAAAATTTTAAGCATATTTGAAAATATTATACGATTTGGAAAATGTCTTTTGGAAAATCTTAAATAAACAATTTTCTCTTGTGCAAAAATAAAACAAAAAATAAAAACTTGGTAGTATTTGTATGCCGGGTTTTCTATTTTTCTGTTTTTGCCAAAAGTTCAACTGAGCGAAATTTGTGTGAGAAGAAAATTCGTTAGGCATGAGCAAATATTGTTGAAATTTTCAGAGTGGGTGGCATGTGGTAAATTTTGTAGGCTTTTTTCCTCATGTTTTTATGTATAATGTGGAAAGTCTACAAAAACAGTAGCGTAAAATAAAATTGGATAGCATTGAAAAAG
The DNA here is from genome assembly GCA_963422695.1 of Xylophagus ater. Classification (NCBI taxonomy): domain Eukaryota; kingdom Metazoa; phylum Arthropoda; class Insecta; order Diptera; family Xylophagidae; genus Xylophagus; species Xylophagus ater. The sequence continues at coordinate 11,648,370 of OY730478.1, forward strand.
TGAACAATAAAAATGAAATGAAGAATGTAAAGAGAGAACAAGTGTTTTTTTTTATTTTAAATTTTATATACTGCATCTTTTATTTATGGTCCCAAACGGACCCTTATTTGTGTCGGTATTCAACCAAAAGGGAATAATTTAACATGGTCCTATGCTGGGCCATTCAAGTTGACAAAATGACAAAAATGTATTATTCAGATATTTAAAGTGGATATAATTAAAACCCAATCAACCCCTTCAACATGAGAGCTTTTAAGTATTGAATGAGGTAAAGCAAAATCAACTTGTTAGCTTTTTATACTAAGCGATTGTTGTTATTTTTTTCTGTTTCTTTGCCGCCAAAACTAGTTTTACAGTGGAGAAAAAGTTGTTGGGAACTCTTTTTCTTGATGAAATAATAATTTTTTAAAGATTATTTTTTTCTTGTAAAACTAGAAAGAATTTATGTAAATTTATTATTAATGTTTATTAAATACTTAATTTGTGTGCTTGTCATAACAAAATTAGCATACTTTGAATAGGTCTTTGGAAAAATTTTTAAAACATTATCGAAATATAAAATTCTATTAAAATTATCCACACTTTTTTAATTAGAAAAAGTAAATATTCAAAATTAATTAAATTGAAAAGTTTATTCAGAACTTACTATGGTATAAGTTCTAAATAAACTGAATAAATGAAAATACAAAATTTATTACGAAATATGCTAATTATTAATTTATTAATAGGTTTTCGATTGCAACCCGCGGGACAGTAGAAAGAGTGACGTTGAATTAACTCAAAAGTATACCCTATAGGGAAAGAAATACTTCAGTCGGGAAGTAGTTCGAACGAAGTTAAATTCCCCAAGGAATTTTACGAACGTCCTCTGTATATTCTAGCGTGAATGAAAATAATTAGTATACATTAAATTTAATTAACAATTTTAATTGTTAGAACACATTCTTATTTTTTTGGGAAATGTTATCGAATGATTTTTCATATAAATATTAAGAATTACTACGAACTTATTTACGAGCACAAAATATACAATAAGTACTATTGAATAAGTTAGATTTATTTCATATACTAATAATAATAGAAAATATGTATCTATAAGTGACTAAAGATATTAATTAAGGTTGACCTCATTCATTCAATCTCTATTAGAAATTTATCTGCCAAAAACATATCCTGAAAACATGTACATTATCTTCGTTCCGAAATTCCAAACAATGAAATCAATTCACAATTAAAAAGAGCTTTATTGTAGTTTGTTCTTTTTTTTGACTTGTATCACAAATGATGCTTAAAAATCTGTAAAAAGAATTGAATTACATAAAAAGAACAGCAAATCCTAAAGACGAACATGTAAACAAAGTTTCATAACATACTCGTATCATCATCTTCATGTAGTTTTATCTATGAACAAAAATCTTAGAATCAAAATACATAAAAATATATTTACCACCCACTATTTTTTTTTTACAATCCATTAAATGTCCTACTTGCATGAAATGTTCACATTTGATAGCACTCCTTACAAAATAAAAAACAAATTCCAAAACCACCCTTTTTCGTAGTACATATATTTATGTTTTTTTTTTGGATACATGAAAGTTCCAATAGTACAATAACCTTTCAAGGAAAACATAATAAAACTATATACTATCTATAAATGCACTTCTATTTATATTTTTATAGAGTACAAAATTTTCTCCAGTAAAAAAAATCCTAATGACAAAAAAAATTATATATTAATTCCGCATTTTTACCATTTTTTGGAAAAGAATCATATCAATTTAGATATTTTGGGCGCGAATGGGTGTTCTATATGTTTTTCCTGAGGGGAAAGAATTATATGATAAATGAAAAGACATCAACCCTCGTGTACGATCGATATTTTCCCGTAAAATCAGGAACACAACATATATACGCAGGACTATTCTTTATCGAATTGAAATCATGCGCGTTTTCATAGAAGTCCTTACATTATTTAGAAATTAGAACACATGAAACGGAAAGATGATTTTCAAATTTTAACAAATACTTTGAAAATATTTTAGACAAAGATATATAATACAGTTTATATGAAATGGAAAAGTCCCAAATGTTTTTTTTTTTCAATACTGAAAATACAGACATCTTATTCTGACTTCGTAAGATAAACAGGAACACAACCGAGAAAAAAACAACTCTTTTCTAGTTTCCTGAAATTTTATTTTTTTATCCTTATCATTGGGGTATATCTTAGAAGTATATGCACACTTCTTATAATTTCTCTAATTAGAGTTTACCATTCCTTACTGTAATGGTAATAAATCGACATCCACCTTTAATTTGTATTGTATTGCATGATTACCAACAATATAACCAAAGTAATTTTGGTTTATTTTACCGTCAATAATAAACGGGAACCACTTTTTTATGAATAATTATGAAAATTATATTAAATAGGAGAAAAAAAAACAAAAACAAAAACAATTACAATCTGTCATGAGAAAGTTCCATAATATTTATGAATTTCTAAGCAGTAGTAACAGGTTTTCTTCGATTTATTTTTATGAAATTATGTTTCAGAAATTAGAAATCTTATGTTGTTAAATAAATTTTCTTCATGTTTTTTTTTCGTGGTTAAGAATTAGTGCAAAAAAATGAAATTTGATATAAACCAGACAATTAATTTGATCCAACATTCTGAAATCCTATTTTATATTAATTAAGAAATATACATTTTTATGAAATCTATTTCAGAACTGCGGCTTATGTAAGATGAGATTTTTTTCTAATAGAATTTTATTTCATAATGATTTATATTTAAATAATAATAATAAAAAAAAATAACCATTAATAAAAATAATAGTTGATTTACGAAAAACAAGATCAAGGCCCGCGTATATTATTTTATTCTTGCCATTTGTTGCGCCATCGCCTACATCGAAATTTATGCAAGATTTTTTCTTTCTTATTAAATTTCCAATTCATAAGATTATAATTTTACAGTAGGTTACAAAATATTTTTAACTTTCGAATAGATTTCAATTGAACTAACAAAAATTTAGTGCCAGAAAATAGTAACTTACAACTATAATTCAAAATCCTTTGATCCTATAGTGTCGTCATCGATTTTCTTAAAACATGATGTATTCAACGGATTCTTCGGATCATAGTTTGTTAAAAATAGAATTTAATTATTTATCGCAAATTAACATGATGATGTTTTAATTAAAATACTCCATAAATAATTGCAGTCAATGAAGTCTATGAATATCAACAACTAAATTAAAATTGCTAAATAACACGGAAGTCAATTCATTCGTTTCTTTTTTAAATAAGTAATGATCACGAATTGATGCGTACTCATTCATTAATTTGCTTTGAAACCAGACAAACATACGCAAATTTACAATAAGTCCCAATCCCAACTTCTATTCTTCTTCCCATTTTTATATTGTTTTTTTTACAAATTTCCATAATAAATTATTTTGTACAAATTCTTCTATTCGTCGGTATCATGGTTCTCAATGTTTTGTTGATTTTTTTTTAAAAACGTTTAAAAGTATTAATTGAACTATTAAAATTCATTGCACATACATTTTTTTTTTAATTATATTCGCACATACGATAACTATAAAACATTAATCTGTAAAATACATAAATTACGTGAAATTTTATTCAAAATATTGATAGGTAGACCAACAAATTATTTTAAGTACGCTGTATACACATATGAACCGAACAAACAAAGTTAATTCGGATTTATTTAGGCACTTGCTAGTTTATTACAAAAACCAACTGATCCACCTAATTAATTTATTCAGATCGATGAACTGTAATTAATCTTGCAAATCTTGGTAATTTTTAGATATTGCAACCCGAACAGAATAAAGTAGGGAATTAAGCAATCACAGTTCATTATTTAAAGCAAAAATAACGAAAACATTTTTGCATTTTGTCTATATGTCTGTCTGTTAGTCTATTATATTTGAAAATATTATATAAACACTTTTATATTACATAACAGAGTCCGGCAAAATTGAACATACGGGCCACATTGTGTACCACCACAGAGTAAATAAACAGAGAATTCTTATATTTGGAACCATTGCAGAGCTGCAAAGAAATCTATCTCGTCGTTAATGTTTCTAACAAATGAAAATAAATCTATTTTTATATCATACAGAGTCTTTTTTACAAATACTTATCACGAGATATATTGTTGACAGACTGAAAATATGTGACACATGTGAATACAATATAAATACTATATTTATTGTATATATTTTGATACCAGACAGCAAAAAAAAAATTCCCTCAAAAACTGGCAAATTTTGGGTTATCTATAAATGAGTTCTTGGATTTCAAAAAATATATTTTTAATTAGCAATAAAATTTGGAATCCAAAATTTAGAAAGTTTTCAATCACAATTTCGATAAAAAATCTGTATCTTCGGCGTGGAGCCATAGGTGTCTCTAAACAAGTTGATTCTTTTAGACTAAATTTAAAATGTTGCCAATCATGATTTCGTACATGCTAACTAAATTTGATCGATTCCGAGTGAAACAAGGAAATTGAAATGGATATCTATTCAATTTAAATGGGTTCCAAGTGAATGAACTCTAATAATATTGGTAAGGATTGAGGAAATCAGGATTCAAAATGGTATTGCCTTAGGATATCGACATTGTGAATTCATTATATAACTTGCAGTAGTAAACCTCAACACAAACTGCTACAAATATTCAGTCATAGCTGTTAATACTTATCTTAATTTATGATTTTGATTCGCATGGACTATAAATAAATAATTCAAAAATTTATTAATACAAAATTACTATAATCCTAAAATTGAAAATGTAATGGAAATGAATGTAAGTAAGATAAGTCATAAACATTTTCATATTGCTAAGAGTACAAATTTTAATTCTTATGGTTTTCCCTTTATAGATAAATGTGAAATAGGCAAGGCCAGGAATCGAACCAAGTTATTCTCAGATACTGGGGTTGTGTCTTAAGCAAATCTCCAATGTTTTTATACCATCAATACTTTCAATAGTGTTTCCAAGAAGATATCATTCGTTAATATCAATATAGAAACTTAAAGATTCAACACAATAGAATGAATTAAATGAGAATTAAAAAATTGATACTCTTTTTAAATTAATAATAAATTTATTTTTCAATTAACACTTTCATAATACTTTTTATTGGAACTAAGATATTTTGGCATTTCATTTCATTATTTTTTCATCATTTCAGCATCATTTCTTAATTTTTCTTTTTAAACATATTAATTTTTATGTCACAAACTTAAAACTGGCAAAAAATTTAAATAATTCTTAATAATAATAATAGTACTGATAATAAAAATATTATTAATTAATTAACATTATTATTAATAACTTAAATATTACGATATTATTAAATTAAACAATAATTTTCTTTTTGCCATATACAAATTTTTGCTTTTCACGATTTTATGCAAATTTTCAAAAGTTTTGTAATAACATATGTTTTCTTTGGCAATGTTTTGAACTTAATTAAATTAATTAAAATTTTGCATTATACATTTTATGAGAATTCCGTATTTTGTTTTGTAGATAATTAGAAAAAATTAATATGAATTCTATTGCACGAATGTGCTGAAAAAAATTTGAATAGATGAATCTGTATTTCTGTAACATCATATTTTTTAAAGAAAATGTCTGATTCCCTTTCACCGTCAATCTCAGTTTTAATTAAGTATAAGCAAGAAAATAAGCTAAAATAATTAATAAATAATTTAAAATAGAAATTAATATGTTTAACAAACAATTTCAACAAAATAACATACATCATCAGCTAATAATAATAATAATAATAATAGTAATTAATATCAATGCGATGTTAACATAATTTTATGTTCATTTCTTTTGATTTTATAATTAAAATTATTTACATATTATAATTTTCTCTTTCTCATAAGTATTAGAACACAATCTTAAGATCAAATAATAATTATATCGACACTAAGCGTAATTTAAACTATATATTTTTTTTGCCCTTTTCATTTAATTTTACAATATTTTTACCAATAAAAAGCAAAAATTCATTCGATTTAATTCATAATTATTGCTTATTTACCAAAACGAAAACATTATATTGTTTCTTTTTGATTCTTAAATATACAAAATTCCAGCTTTTTGTTTCGTTTAATTAAATTTTTAAAATACATTCGAATTTCGTACTTTCCAGAAGTACTATCTAAATTTAGTGTTATTTCAAGACGTTTTTCTTAAAATTGTCAAATTTATGGCACAGAAATTAAAAAGTACTCTAATTTTCAAAATGTTTCCCATAGAAATTCGATTTAATAATGTTGACTTCGAGATCCGGTAAAGAATGGACTGTATTTTAAAAATAAATAAACTTTTCTTGAAATTGTTATTAAATTTTATAAAATATGGCAAAATTTTTATACATTTTTTTGAGCAAATTTTTAGGGCTTTTTCTTTTAATTTTGTTTTAAATCTTAAAATTTCATTTTCGAATAATTTTCATTAAGTTTTTTCCTTAAATTTCAATTAATATAAAAAGAAAATTTTGATTATATAAATTACATTGCTGTTTTTCGATTTTTCCTTTTAGTTTTTACTTAATTAATTTGTTTCTAATTATTTCCTGATAAATTTAATATTTCTTATTGTTTTTTTTCTTTTCTATTTTTAATAAAAAATTTTATATAAAAATTATTTTAATTTTAAACTACATTGTAAAAAATTCTACGGATTTTATTTTTGTATAATTTTTTTTCTTTAATCTTAAAAAAAATTTGTTCCCAGTATGATTTGTATTTTTGATATAAAAAGTAAAAATTTGGTGTGTAAATTTAAAACAAAAAGAAAAATAGATTATGTATGAATTTAGTGAAAAGAAAATTTTTCCAAAAATTGAGCATAAAACTAATTTTTAGTCATAAGTTAAAATACTTATTAATTATTTAAATTTCTTTTATAATTTATCGAAAAACAAAAAAAATATCTTTCCTGATTGATTAACATTAAAAAAATTTCATATTTTGTACAGAAATTCTTGTTTCTAAAAAAAAGAACATTGAGTTGATTTTTATTAAAATTTATGAAATTTTTACATAATTTAAATTTTTAATATTGAAGATTAATTTTATTATGAAGATATGAAAGATGAGATTTATAAAATTGCTTATTTTTAAATGTTTTATTTTATTTACAATATTTAGGTTGTACATTTTTTTTCATACTACTAGAAAGTTTTGTATTTATAATTTTTAATATTATTTAGTTTATTACAATATGATATCTTTTTTGTTTTTAATCTTTAGCAGTAACTATTCTATATAAAAACACACTAAATGTAATTTAGTATATTTTACAAAATATGCTCTTAAAAATAGTCTTCAAAGTGTTTTCATTATATTTTTAGTATACACATATTATTAAAAATTCCATAAAAACATCATCTATGGCCTTATTTATGATTCTCATTTAGTACATAAAATATTCGGGAAGACTATATGTATGTAACTTTCGAATGTATATAATAATATATAAATTTGGTGTGATTTAAAAGAATTATGTTTTATTGTTCGTTTGATTTTATTTTGTACATCTCTAGACCAACAATATTATAATAATTAATAAATAATAAATCAATCAATAAACTAGTCAACATGAAGGATATAAACTTTTCTGCAATATTCGCATTTTCGACAATCTCACATATACGCCGGTTTTAATTTATATGCCCGTTTCCAAATTTCACATAGACAAACAGTACTATGGAAACGATAGAATATTGCTAATGGCATCGATACATGTGTTATAATCGTCCATGCCCATAAACCATAAAAATTCAATTGAATTGGATGACTTTCAGCTCTTGATTTTTCTAATGTACTAATTGCCCACATTGCTAAATTTGCAACTAACATAAAAGTTACAATTTCTCTTCCTGGCTTTTTTCGTATATGTTGTGGACTAACAGCTTGACGTCGGCTAGCATCTAATATGAACATTGTTTGAAATGCTGTTTGAACAATTGATGCTAGCGCTGTTATTAAAACTAATATAGTATCACGACGTAATGTAAAATGACCACCGATTACTGTAAATGTACTGTATAGAAATGAACCAGTTTGTGCACCAACTAATAATATATCATCTAATTCGAAACTTCTTGCAGCATCATATTGTAAATGTCTTATTTGTACCATACCAATAAGTGTTGCTACTGTTGCTGTTGCATATATTGTCAATTCACATATTGTTACTTCCGTTACGGCTAAACTAACAAATTCGGGACGTGATATTAATACGAAAAATAGTATTAATGATATTATTGTCAGGACTAATATAAGAATACCAATAAATAGACCTTTATGTGCTCTAGCACAATCAACTGAATAATGATGTGGTGATCTTTTACATGGTGATGGTCCGCCTTCAACACGTATCGGTGGTGGTGTCGATGGACGTGATATACTACGCCACATAACATATAATATAGCAGCACATATTAATGAATATTCAATTGTGCATGGAAATAAAAATGGTGATGCATCTTGAACTAATGTTCCAATTATATTTGTTCGACGACATTCAAATATTTGATAGGGTCCTTTAAGGCCACGTGTAACTCTCATATGTGCTAAATTCTGTTCTAAATTTTGCATACGATTCCCTAAAATATGTTGAATAGACAGAAAAACAATGAATCAATAAAAACCATATACTATATATTATATGAAAAACATATCCAATTAAATGAAATTTTATATATACTCACCCAGGCGATGAGATATTCGTAATGTTCGATTCTCTGGATTATAAAATGTCAAAATCTCATGTTTAGTCTCTTGAATCAGCACATTTAGCCATACAGATAGATTAGTTCCGATCATATGCATAAGTCCGAAACGTGCCAAAATTTTGTGACGATACACTTTGATTTGCTATATATACATATATAATATAACAAAAGGAAATCATTACAAGAAATATATCAAATCCAACTGAAATTTATAGGGTGTTCAAACTTACCTCGTTATTTAGAAATATGAAATACATTTGTATAAATATAAAGGCCATACGTGTGGCTGGTGTTAGTGCTAACATCACATTATGACATTTCGTATCCCTTTCCAGTTCGAAGTATTGACCAAATTCTAATCCAGAATATATCATACTACCGATACCAAATGCTGTTACCAAAAATACGTTCGTTAAATTTATATGAAAATAACAGAAAAGGAAAAATCAAATTTAATAGTGTTAGACTTTTATATATAATATATTAAATCAAAAAAAGATTTTCTCATTTAATTTTGTTGTATATCATTTTTCTAGGCAAAATGAAAATTCATCAATGCTTTCTCATGTAAACGATTATTGGGTAATGTGTCGGAAATATGACAAATGAATTTTAGAATTTCTTATAAAATACGATATTTAGAAGGATATCGATGATTTTATAAGAAGATTTCTTATTTCGTTTGAATAATATTTCGACGGTGTTATTTGTAATTAGTTTTATTTAAAAAAAAAAGAAAATTATTATATAATATTATTATACAGTATAATATTAACGAGAAGTGATACAAGCAAATATCAAATTTTAGAGAAAATTCGCTAATTCATCTGTTAAGAGTGTTAATTATATTTAAATCTTATTAAATCAATATTTAATTAGTTCTCAAACATAAGAACGAAACTTTTACTTTCAAATTTTTTAATTACAAAAATTTTCCTTTTTTTGAATTTAATTACAATATAATTAATTCAGAAAAATTGCGAACAAAATATACACAATAATATATAAATATAAGAAGGATAATTTACCAACAGCACCCATTCTTAGATAAAAACTTCCATAATGATGTTGCCTTCCAAGCGGCGCTAATAATGATGGTCTACGAACTGGTATCGTTGTAGGAACATGTTTTGTGTCACAAGAACCACTTTCAGTATCTGATTCTTCCATACTATCCGAGGCACTGACAGATGATTGTTTTGAATGTCGCTTCCTTGTATTACCTAGGAATATAAAATTGAATCACCAAACAACGAAACAATCTAAAAATATTTAATTAAATCAACAGCGAAGAATATTGAAGACAAGAAAATATGTTAAATACGAAAATATTTAATTTTATCATTTTATAGAAGAGAAAAAGAATTCAGTTAACAATGAAGAAGACTTTAGAAGAACTTTTGTAAATTTTTAATATCTAGTTTTTTTTATGCATCACAAAAAGTTGTTCATTATAATTTAAAAAGTTCCTTGATTTTTATGGGTTGGTTTTTTTTTTGCGTAGGAAAATTGGTAACCACTACGAAGTTTTCCTTTAAAGTAAAATCTACCACCAAATTTCTATTGTTTTTTTGTTGTTCACCCTTTTGAGGCTATAAAGTCATATGAAAAGTTCTTTGTTTTTCTTACAAAAAAATAAATAAATAAATAAAATAAAGGACTATATTCGTAGTCACGTATTTACCAAAAAAGAAAAATGCACACATATGAAAAATATAAAACAGTTCCCTTGGGAACACCACCATAAGGGCATGACTTTTTTTCTAACTTCCTAGAAGAGGTTTTTACGTATCCTTTCTTCATTTTTGGTTTATTTATGTAGGAAATATGAAAATTTTTTTTTCATTGTAGTAGTTTTATCTTTTCACATAAAAATAGGAATATATAAAAAAAAATATATATATATATTTTCTTACTCACCAACATCCGAAATAATTTTTGGACGGCCCCATAATAATGTAGCATACATAAAAAGTAGAAAAACCATACTTCCAATGTAAAGGTAAAGATAGAAACCCTGGAAAAAGAGGAAAATAAAAATGTATAGATATGAAAATTAAACGGTTGTAAATTTGATTTTCAGGTGAACTTCATGTGAGATAATGAAAGTCGTGTATGATATGTAGAGAAAAAACCCATATATGAGATACATACATACATATGTGTGTTTGTTGAGAATCCAATTTTGAAATAGGGTGCCGTCATTCTGATAGAAGTGAATATATTGTATATCGAAGCAGAAGCGTATTTGATAGTAATTTCCTACCTGTTCAATTGATTCCAGACGATTAATTACATCGTACAAATTGGAAGGAAGGTGTTGGAAAGATCCACAGAATCAAGAAAATGATAACAATTTCTTGTAGCACATATTATAAACATGTGAATGAAATTTGAGCTTTTATCACAAATACATTAATATATTGAATATTAAATTTCAACGAATTTATAGAAATTTAACGAATTTGGAATTGAACCGAATTATTTTTTATAAAAATTAATGAAAATTTTGATAATTCTTTAAGGACCACGAGTAATTTGCTCATTATGCTCCTTGTATCATTAGCAATTTACATGCTTAGTATTTGACGGATATAATTAACCTTTAATTACTTTCAAATGGGATTCTCATTCTATGTCTTAATTCTTTTTCATTTCACATAAAGCTTTGATAATCATTTATGTATATTCATTAGAATTATATATTTTAATGTTGGAAAATTATGCTAATGATAGTCGTTATTAATATTGTATCAAGAATAATATTTTAAAATTTTGAAAGAAATATAATTTCAAGAAGAATGATAATCTTCAAGAATACAAAAATTTATGTTAGAAAGTTTTTGAAAAACTTTTCATTTCAAGAATCTAATTTTCCATTTCTCAAATTTTTTAATAAAAATATTTAAACAGATCTTGATATACGAAGTTTTAAGATACACATATCACTCCAAGACGTATTTTAACGTATTTTATACTTGATGAGAATGAAAAAAAACATTTTTAATTGCATAAAACTAGCTTTATGGGAAAAATCCAAGAAAAATACAACATCTGAAATACACTTCAAACTCAAACTAAAGAAAATAATGTATTTTCACTTCGAAAATTGTTATTTTTCTTTTAAAATATGAAAGTTTAGGTTGGAAAAACTCTTTTAAACAGAGCACCCTGTATTCAATAACATATAATAAAATCTCTTATCATACAAAAACTTGAAATTTTCAAAGAAGAAATATATACGAAACTCATTTATACAAAGCAATTAATGAGTTAGTGAAAATCTGTCATAGTCAGGCTGTGATGATAATACTATTATCCTTTTATTTTTTTGTAGTAATTGATTAATACATAAAATATTGTTCAACTGCTGCACATATGTCGTTAACAGAGGCTGCACAGAATAGAGATTTGTTTGTTATTCAAAGGCAAAAAGTGCACACGTACAGAAAACTTTATTTAAATTCAAACAAAAAGTATGATTAAGTATTTTCCATAATACAAAACTCAACAAAAAGTGCTTTTGAACAAAAACAAAAAGGGTTATACAAGTTATTTTCGGATGAAAATTTGAATTGATTTTAAAGAATCCGCTTTTGCGCTAAAAATTTAAGAAGATTCTTTTAAAGTTTTCGAACTTGATTTTTTGATTTATTAGATTGTTCTTAAATTATCATATCATTAACGTTTGTGTCTCCATATACCAGTTTTCTTGCACATTATATTGTATAAATATAAGAAAAAAAATATGGTTAACTTTATTTTATTTATAATTAGGAACAAGGCATCTTACCTCGTAAAATGATGGTGGAATATATGTAGATATAACTTCAGCCATTGGGAATGCAATTCCCATTACAACTAGCAATTTTCCATAAAGTGCAGAAAATGTTGTAGCTAATGCATCACCTCTGAAAATGAAAATTAAAATGTTAATAGAATAGAGTACATATGTATATAGAATAATAAAATATATACTTTCAATATGGTACACTGAAAGTTTCCTTTTTCGAGAAAAAGCTATATTCTGTACTAATGCCTAACTGATTTATTAGTTCTTATTCAAATCGGATAATGTGTTGGTGAGTTATTGTGTAACAAATAAGCAGACACCCAGCCATATGAACACACTTTTTACAACATCATATTATCGAATCATGGGACGCCAAAATCTACACTTTTTCCAGTAATAAAAACTTTATTTATATAAAGTGTAAAATTTATAAACGGATAGTGTTAAAGAACAGAATTGAAAAGTTCACGCTCATAGGGCAAACGCGGATGTTCTTTTAAAGTGGAAAATGGAAGAAAAAAATATATCTTTTTTTTCCTGAAAAAAGGACGAATTTTAAGAGCCACTTTTTTCAAACGGACAAATATACTTCAAAAAAATATGAAATTTTTCATGAATTCAAAGGGATTTACAAAAAAAAAGTAGTTTTCGAAGTATGCACTTATATACTCACTCAGTTCGGTACTTGAATCAATTTCATTTATCCTGTGAATTCCCATTAAATTCTGTGTAGTTTTTATTTACTTTTTTGGGGGAATTTACTTTTAGTAAATTTAATAAAAAGTTATTAAATTTTTAAAATTATAATTTTCTTCGGAAAAGTTTGAGAATAGAAAGTTTTATAGATTTTATAAGTTCTTTCAAAATAAATGTTCAAGTAAATTTATCAATCCCATATTTAATTACATATATTGAAAGTCTGAAAAGTCATATTTCTTAAAGAAATAAAACTAAAATGACAAAAAAAAGTAACCGACTTGATAACGTTGTTAACGAATTCCGTAGACTGTAACTTTTCATATTACAACCATGTTATATTTCAAGTGCATTCATATGCATAAGCATAACAAGACGAATACAAAATTTAACATATTTTAATGAGCGTGATGAGATTCAAGCATGTTTGTTATAAAACATCAAGGATAACACTTTGCTCGTGTAAAAAGACTGGAGATTTAATCCACCCAAAAAGGTGAGAATTTATAATAAACCAGGTATATAGTATATGTACACAATAAATATGTGCTCCTAAAGAATAGTATTAATAAAGTTAACTTACGGTTTTATTTCTCTAATAGGTTGATAACATAATTCTGGTAATCTAGACTGTCGTCTAGTAATCGGTATCATTGGATAGTTTAAATGATGATGATGATGGGTGTGGTACATTAATGCTAAATGTCCACTTTGTCCGCTTAAATTTGTTCCAGCCAAATGTTGATGTGATGAACAAACTGATGGTGGTCCTGTTGCAATTGTTACCAATTGATGATGTGTTGATGATGCTGATAGTGGAACTTTTGAATCATCAATTGTGACACGATGCGATTGTGTTATTGAATGTACTCTAGATGATTTCGCTGGTGATGAGTTATGACTGACAGTTTCCGATGATGCTAAATGAATACCAGATGATATTGGCGACGGTGGATGTTGTGTTTGTAGTTCCATTACAGTACTGCAAGTTGTAGATGACATTTTTGTTTTTCTTTATTATTATAATATACGTTTTTAAATAATAATAATTTAAGAAATAAAACAAAAAAAAAATTTATATTAAATATTAAAAACAATCACAGCACTTTCATAATTTCAAAAATAAATTACAAACAAATAAAATACAACATTCTACAATTATGGTTGAGACATGTATGCCTCCAATAATCATATCCAATTGGTTTGGTTTCGTTTAATTTAATTCGAAAATGTTGTACCATATTATAAACTGAGACCCATTTTAGTAAATACATAAAGTACTTAAAAATCATAATATCACACCACAATATGGATAATATTGTATTGTATATAAAATGTTAAGAACTCATGCAATCAAAACGTGGATAGTACACTATCTTATGATACGTTCATACTATATATACTTTAGAGAAGAAACAATAGAATATTATGATGTAAAATCTGATTGAACAGAATTTTTAACGAAATAAATTATTTTGCATTTGCTTAGGCAAAGGTCAATTTCCTGATTAAAACCTTCCTCTAGTGGAGATTTTGTCAGATCACTATTATCACTTTGTATTAACGCACTTATATACTTATCATAATGTTTCTTAAGATACCAGAAAAAGAAGAATAATCAATTTAAACTGAAAACTATATATAAAGAGCTCATGTTGTAAAGTTATGATTTGAACTGATATAATAAGATTTTGTAGAACGATCATAAATGATCTTCCATATAGAAATACACAAAGAGGAATACTTTCGAGCACTTCCTTCCACCAAACTGTGGGTAGATATAATAATTAGAGAAATTTCATTGGAATTTTTTTTACTTATAAATTTGTTCTATATATAAAATAAGAATCTCAAGAAATTGCATTGTATATTAGAAAATGTTTGTTGTTAGGAGAATTTTTATGGAGACATTTTTTTTAAATTGTTTTATTATCAAATTAAAAATTTATTTAAATCAAATCAATTAATTTTTCCCAATTGGGATTCATAATTTTTCAAAACACTTACAACACTTTGAGGCGAAACAATTTCCAGTTTAATTTTTCTGCAAACATTTAATTTCCAATTCCACCAACCCCGTCATGGTACAAAAAAAACTACGTTCTTTGGTTATGTAGATAATATACTAATATTGGACATAATCTCCCCACATAACACATGACTGATTTTATACAGACATAAAATAGGATAACTTTTCAAAAAAAAAACTTTCACTTGAACTTTTATTCTGGATGCCTATATCTGGTATTCTATCCATTTTGTAGGATAAACTCAGTACATATCAAATAATATACATCGAGTCATGATAAGAATTAACGAAAGAGGAAGATCTACTAGGATCAGAAGAAGTATACACAACTAACTAGTCGTATGTCATAATTTATCACAGTATATTGGATGGTCTATCGTTAAAATGGAATTTAATTTTGGTCTCGTATATGTATATGAAAATGTCTGAGCTTACCAAATCAGAGAAAGATTGAATGGACACAAAAAAGGTTTAAAACTACAAAAAAAACAATCTACATCATCTCTACGTTTATATCACTGATTCTATGAAAATATATCTACTAAAATATTCAGAGTATAAATAAAATGAAGATATAATGTAAGTAGATATAATATTTTTCCTTCCATACTCCTTTTTTTTGGGAGAATAATCAACCGATTTATGTTTACATCTACAGTAGCTCGTATATAACTGACAAAAAGTTAACTACCAAAGATATGAAAGAGTAAAATTAGGGCCATCAAGAAGAAAAGCTTGTCGTTTTTCTTTCTTTTTTTTTTGCTGTTCGAAATTGAAAACCCAAAAAGGATGCAAGCTGGAAATATTTTCACCCTTTTTCCATTAACTCATTCTATTCTTGAGAACTGAAGAAAAAAAAAGAAATTGTCGCAATCATTTATGGTGTCATAAGACAAATCCTTAGAAATATTTACATTTTCCCCAAACTTAAAGTTTTTCTCAATTAATTAATACCTAAGAAGTTTAATTGAATTTTCATCTTGTTAAAAAATTTTCCAAGTTGTAATAATTTCATTTAATTCAGAAAATATCCTTTTCATTTTTTTTTTTTTTGGTGAAAATAATAAATTACATAAAATAATTGAAAGATTGAATACTATTAAAGAAAATATTAATTGAACTTTTAATGAATTGTTTGAGGTCTTTTCATTTCTCTTTTGGTTTTTAGTAGGTTTCGTGGAAAATTATAAATTGCTAATGTTTATTTTTTGAATTATGTGATAAGGATTTAAGTGGTTTCAGTTTTATGAGATTCTTTCAGACATTATGGCTCAGACTTACGACTTACGTGATTTCTAAAAAAATAAGACTTTCAACTGCAACAAATTATTTTCAAATTCAGGCTTTTATAGACTTCAACAGAAACTTTAAGGAATTCTAAGAGAGTCTTAAGGTATTTTCTAAACAGTTGAACCAGTTAGAATTAAAATTTCATTGATTGTGTTCCGCCTTAAGTAAAGATAGGATGTTATTAAATTTAAGGTGAAGACACTAGTTCCTAACAGTTGTTTTATGTTTCCATCAAGAATATTTTGTATGACTGATATAGCTTAAACGACTGCACTGATTTTAATCAAATTCTCAGAGTTTACGCTTATATTGTCTGGTTAATTTAATGGAGTTTGGAAGAATTTATTCAAAATATTATAAATTCTTCAATCGGAAAACAAGCAATTTTTACTACAGATATTCGAAGTTGAAAAAGAAAATGTTTGTTGAATTTTCTTCTCATTGTTTTATTCGGGCTTTGAAACTAAAAATTAACAATTAACAAATTTTAACAGGCATTATCTTTTCAAAAGATTATTAGTATTTTAGTTTGTTGCAATTCGGCGATTAACTATTCTCCGGAAATTATCAGGTAACAAACAAATTTTCAAACCTCTTTCCAGAATTTCTCCCACCAGATCCAGGAAAAAAATCCACCAATTTAAATCGAAACAATAAATATTTGAATTTTATTAAATTATACTGGAAATTGATGTGATCGAAAAATACCTCTTTTTCGGATATTTCCACATAAGAAAAAAATATACCATTTCCAAATTCTAATCCTAAATTTAGAAATATTCAACATTTCTTTGTATTTTCCAAAATTATTGATTTTAGCTCCAGGAAGCAAACCCTAAGAATCATCCCCTAAATACATTTTCTTCCTTGTATGTGTATTTAGTTATTTATTTATTTTTTTTTGTGTTTTTTTGTATTGAAAGGAAAAGTTGTTGAAGTGGGAATAAAAAGGGAGTACTGCGTATTTTTCGTTTTTTTTTTCTTTTTATGTATAAGAAAGGAAGATGCGTTATACGCCCTTGAAGGGAATAAATTTAATGCTGCGTCACAAATTTTTATGGATTTTTTTCTTTCTTTCTCAAAAACACAGAGTTACAACGAAACGATACTAATATTGTTAAACCCTTAAAATTATGAAAAAGGATAAACTCACTTCTATAGATGTATATATTTTCTCAAGGGTGTTGTATTCATTTAAGTACCTCATCTTAACCATATGTTGTGGAATTTTAGTCATTTGAAATATTAGCAGCGGTATAATACAATCGAAGATATAAACAAGTCAAATCCTATTCTATAAAGGATGATTATAAGCTATATACTAAAGTAATAACAAACTAGAGTAATTTAAATATTTCAAAACATGAATTTTCGCTTCTGGCAAATTATTACAATATATGTACCTATATACTAGTACACACCTTCCATCTATATATGAAGGGTCATAAAATAATATTTGAATCAATATCAAACTGTTTGGAGAATCAGTTCACTATGGTGAGTGATTAAAAATATATTCATATGACACAGGTTTATAGACAATTTCTAATATCATATTCCTTTATGTACCACAATATCCATGTTGTTCCCAGCTGGATTTATATCCGAAATACGTGTACAAAATACACAGGGGAAAAGAGCAATATTCATTTAATGTATAAATTTGTTTAATTGCTTAAATTAAAATTTCATCCTGTATTTATTTTCACAAGAATGAACGATAAGGTTGATAAAGTCATTTAATGGACACAAAAAAGGTATCACGTATTATTCTGCTACTATATACACGTGTGTGTAGGAACATTTTTAAAAAGCCAAAGTTTCATATGATTTTTATTGCACTTGATAAAACAGAAACCAACAAAACCATCTAAGAACCCTCTTTTTTTTCCATATATACGACACCGAATTATATTTGATCATTGTGTAGATTTAAATTTGATGCAGCTTCATTAGTTCTATTCCAATTATAGAATGGATGGGATTCTATATGTTGACCTTTCTTTTAACATACTATACGCGTGTAAAAATTTATTTTGATTATAATTTTTATCCAGTATCAAAATAACCTTGACCTCTGGATTACATAATAGAATAAAAGAAGGTAAACATATGATAGGGAAGTTACGATAACCTTTTAAACTCATTAAAGTCTATAAATTAAATAATTATCATTAATTATGTAACGAGTTTAATATAGCAAAAAAAAAGCATACCTTTCCTTAAACATAAAAACATTTCCAAATATTCGTACATCGGAAATAAGTCTAGGCAGGTAATTTGCAACTTCCTACGATTTCCTGTAAGACTTTTCAATATTCTACAAGTTACCACTTTCATGATGCAAATTTGAAATATTCAAATATTGTCCGTCCTTTTAGATAACTTGTAAAATAATTATCATATGTCCTTTTGTTTTGATAGACTATTATCTGTACGTCATCATGTTTTTCATCTATTTCTTAAAGTTCCGAACAGATCATATAACAACTTAAATTATGTATTTGAAGAAAAACGTATACACTCAGAAAAATCCCTGTGTTAAATTAACTTAAAACCTTGGTTGAGACAACGAAGTACTGGAATGATTCTCCGCTTACCCAGTTTTAGGTTGTTATAACCAAAGGATAATTTTAAAAAAATTTTGATGAGAGTAATTAACATGACCCTATGTTGTTTTATGCATGGTTTAAGTTATAATAACCAGATTTTTCTAAAAAAAAAAAATTATGAAAATTTACGTATAAACTTGATCATATCGAAATTAATTCAAGCTTAATTTAAGTAGTCAATAATTGTTATAATATTGAACTTGATTTAAGAAACGTTAATGATGAACGTTAATTTTCTCAATTTAAATTATATGTTATATGCGCGCTTCTATTGGATGATTTTAATTTAAAGGAACTTTTTTCAAAACTAAAAAAAAAAAATAGAAAGCACGTCCGTGCATTTCGAGTGTTATTTGGCGAATAATGGGAGTAATGTTGGCTTCCAATTCCTCAATCGTACCCAGTTTATCCATGTAGACTTTGGACTTTACATAGGTCCAAAGGAAAAAGTCTAGAGGTGTTATATCACACGATCTAGGCGGCCAATTCTTCGGTCCAAAGCGCGAAATTAACCGAATTGTTTTCCCAATAAAGCCATGGTTTCACGGGCTGTGTGGCAAGTAACGCCGTCTTGTTGGTGTCCTGGAGATCACAGGCTTCAATTTGAGGTAGAAAATAGTCCGTTATCATGGCACGATAACGAGAACCATTGACGGCCATTCTGATTTTTGAACCACATCAAACCTTGCACTTCTCTGGATTTAACGGTAGCTCTTGATAATCTACGGTTTGTTCATCAGTCCAAATATGGCATTTTTGCCTATTGACGTATATATTTAGCCAGCAATGGGACTCATCGCTAAACGAAATTCTGCGATAAAACAGCGAATCATCATTAAGCTCACAAATCTACAATTGGGAGACGATATGCGGGTGTAAGTAGTGTAGTAATATTAAGTAAATTTAGTTTTATTATTATTTGCTCAAAATATCAGGCACATTCGATTCCTTTTACTTGTGTTTTTTTATATCAGTGTAAAAATTATATTTTGAATAATTTTTGCTAAAACTTTACCTATTCCAAGATTTTCTCTTATGACTTCTGTGCATCCTTACATTGTAGACATATGTTGGTCGTTCTTTTCAGACACCATCATCATTTTTCATCGCCATTGTTGTCTAGTGAAGACAAATTTTCAAAATGTGAAAACATTTACCTACTTCAATGTAGAAACTCATTTAGGTATGTATGAAGAAAATAATCTCTTGAGGTATCAAATGAAACGATTAAAAATTGTCATCTAAAAGAAAAATTTTCTGTAGGAATATAGTAGTAACAATAGTTGTGTGCCATCATTACGAAACCTTTTACTATAGAAAGAAAGAAAAACTACGAATTGAAAGATGTCTGTACTAAATGAAGTTTACTTTCAAAATATTGAAGATCCAATTAAAAAAAATGTTTCACAAAAACTAAATGCGGAAAATTGTTACAATATGATGACAAGTATGTTTACTCATATAAAAGAAAAAGAAGTTTTTAGTTTGAATCTACTTAGACAAAATAAATAGAAAGATTTTCAAACGAACTAACTAATATTCACAAGTGTCAGACATTTCGACCTGACACGAAATATGCTCAAGTTCGTATACAATTTTAGCGTTTATGAGGACGATACTGTCCTCTATCTATCTCCGTGTCTAAACTCGCTATTGAATTGTATTCTATCGAAATGAAAAAATATAAACAAAAATTCTTAAATAAATAAATATTAAACAAATGATGACATCTCTTCTTCTATTCGGTTATGACTCGTCATCATCCACGTCTAAATGTTGTATCATGTTTTATGTTATATAATCCTTTTTATCCTTTTTATATAGTCACGATAAATGGCTTTATTTCAGTATGTTTTTATTGTTTCTTTCTTTTGTTATTCCTCCTGTTAGGTTTCTTTCATTTATTTATTTATATACAGATTTTTCTTTTTGAAGCATTTCTATACGAACATAGAACTTTTACATATTTATAATACATACATATATGTATATGAACATGTATACTTAAAGCTATTCGATACAATACAAAAAGTTAAAGAAGGAAAAAAAGGTTTACATCAAAGCAACATTTTTCCATGAAAAAACTGAAAGAAGAATAGATAGATTCTATAAAGGTGTTATCGTTATAGAGTATGGTCTAGTAGCTTTAAGGATCTCGTAAAAGGTAAATCGATATTTTGAAAAAGTTTCGCTTTTTGAAATTTAATCCTTTTGGATTTTATTTTCCAAAATGATAAACTATTCGAAATTTTCAAAAAATCAGATAAAATTTAATTTTTCTTGTCTAAACAAAATAATATTACAAATCAAGGTAGAACTTGATCGCATTTCTTTTTGATATCACTTCACTGTTAGCCAAATTTATAACCCCTCTGATGATTGTTATACAACTCAAGAAGCTTAGCAAAGTTAATTCTTGGATAACAAAAGGAAAAAGAAAAAATGTTGGTTATTGTTTCCGTTGAAATTGTTCCAAAGGCAGGTCTTATATATATCACCCTAGCCAATTTCACTTCACCAACAAAATTCTTTGTTTCATTGAAATTGAATGAAAACATATACATATACATATATTTGATACGTGATTCTCATCTTTTATATGAAATTATATTACTACAAATCTTTTCTTTTAACTTCATAAAAAATATACAAATTTTCTGATTCACCGAAAAGTTTCATATCATCTTGTTAACAATTAATAAAAACATCTTAATTGAATAAAATTTATGATAATATAAATCCATGAATATGAAAAATAGAATTCATTCCGTTGGAAAACTTATCTAAAAGTACAACAAGAGATTTAAAGAAAAGATGGATTTCTTTAAGAAAAAGTATAAAGATCAGTTTTATGAAAAAAGAACAAAAGTATTATCGTACTTTAAAAGACAAACATGAATTGTATACTTTATTTAGGTTGATAGAACTTCCTTATTTTCATTCGAAATACCTTCTTTTTCTTTATATAATAGAAGACAAATCAAATCTGTTTCCTTTGATATTTATGCTTTCGTGGACAAGATTTTATGAAGGAAAAATTTTCTTTCCTTGAATTAATAAAATGAACAAAACATTTTTCTTGCTGCATTTTTTAAAACTAGGTTAATGTCCTTTAATCAGAAGGAAAATAACAAAACAGATTTTTTTTTTAAATGAACAAAAAAAAATTTCCCATTCATTTTATGAAATTCAACATTTTTCTTCTTGAATTTTTCTTTTACTATAAATAAAAATATGATACTTTAAAATATCACAAACCAAAAATTGTAACTGGAGTAAACAATAAAAAGCCTAAAACCATTAAAGAAAAGAAAAAAACCCCAACATTATCAGTGATACTTGTAGACTCAGTTTATACAGAATAGAGTTCCCCGAAAAAAAAAAAATTGGGAAAATATAAAAGCCATGTAGAACAATTTTCACAACTGCGTAGTTTAAGTTTCCTTTTATATTTTACCTTCAGGGATTTTATCGATTTTCATGTAAAAGTATATATACCAAACCGCCTTTGAGAAATAATATCTTTTGAATAAAATCACATTCTTTAGTTTTGATTTATAAAATATAAGTGAAATGAAAATGTCTTTGATTTATTGAAAAATTATCATTCAATATAATCAAACATCGTGATTTTTATATATATTCACAAAGCCTTCCAAAATCTTAAGTTCTTTGAAATAAAATTCATATATACAATATATATATATATATGATAATCACTTTATCCACCCAATATCCCTCAAAAATAAGAATTTATTACAATCCACTATGAAAGAAAACCGAAATGACCATAAAATTTTAGTTTTCCAAACCATTAGGTAAACGCCATTTCTTTTATACCTATGGATACAAAATACCCATTAATTTTTCAAATTAATTCTTTAGAACAATTACATGGAAACGGTCCAAATTACCACATAAATTTTGGAACCATACACCGAAAAATAATTTTATCTTTTCCTTCATATAGTTCTAATTAAAAATCCCTATCCTATATATCTTATATCCCAGAAAAGTATAATAGTTGAAATGAGCTCCAATATACTTATCATATATTCATTTTCATAGCTCTCTAACATCGGTACTAAAGCTATAGCCAATAGAAAGTACTCGCATATGATGTAATTCCTGATGAAATTTTATGATAACAAAAAAACTAAAATTAGTGCACCAGAAAAATAAGGGAATTATACATATAAAAGAAGAGAGTATACGTGAAGCCATTAAGGAGTTCTAATTAATTTCCCTAATTAGCAAACAGAAAAAAAAACACCAAAGAGATGTAATAGCAATATGCTTTTCCAGGAAGTTAAATGCATTGTAGAGAACCCAAAATCCTTACGAAATTATTCATATTACGAATTTCAAACAGAAATTCAGTTTTAATGATAAACGAATTTTGTTGTTTTATGTAATTAACTTACGACCATTAGGTTGCATTCCGTATAATATATTTATAGTCAAATATGTTACTTGGGACCATTTATCGCTGCCTTCAAAATGTAGTTCTATTACTAGGTGGTGCAGTAATACAAGATTTCTTAAATTCTCCTGGACAACTTTTGGTAGAACGATTGGGTGAGATGAGTTGACACACTATGTTGTAATTAGCAGGTTTGACTTTACTTTCTTAATGGATATTTACTGTATCAGAAAGATACTTATATAAAAGATAGTTCATATTGTTATATTCGGTTTATAACAATTAATTATGATAGGTAAAAGAATTTTACCAAGAAATTAAATATTTCAGATTCTTGTGGGAATCTTCAATTAAATCATAATCAAATAGTTGACAAGTATTGATTATATGAATACAAACTGTTGCTAAACTTTGAATTAAATATTGTCTTGGAAAAGTTTCTCATATACAAAAAGTTATTTATTTATTTTTTATTCAGTTTTAAATTGCATTTAATTATATGTTGCCTTCAATTATTCATTAATTTTCCATGAAGCTAATGAATTGTTCATTCAAAAAATATGGAATCATTATAACTCACCAAAAAGAAAAACAACCCTTGTCAGTTCTTATAACGTTTTCATAATATATTTAAGTTTTATTTCCTGAAACATGCAATCTAAAAGACCTGAAAACATAATTTCATTTCTTTAAAAGCGTTTCATGTATATAAGATCTAAAAATCCTTCAATACTGTATATTTTGTCTAATATAATTAAATGTAATTTAGGTTCACATTAATTATTAGTTAGATTCGGTTAAAGTTGGTTGACATTTTCATTTTTATATGGGCTAGAAAGAAAAACTCGATTATATACAAAGAATTTTCCACAAGTAAAAACTCAAAGGTAAATATTATATTATGTAAATGTTTTAAATGAAGTGAAATGTTATTTCAGAACTTTTATCATTCATGAATGAAAATTCATTTCTATATATATATTTTTTTCTTTCTATAAATTTAATGTTTAGTCAAATGAAAATTGCATATGCCACGTGTGGTTGAGCACCCTTTTTCCAGTTTTCATCATATAGTGCACATGTAATTAATAATAATTATATAAAGTGAAAAAAAACGTATAATTCATATAAAAGAAAAGAAAAAAAAGGTGTCTGTATATTTTGTCAAGTGTATATGTACTGAAAACTTTATAAAACTCTTCAAACATAATAAAAATATGATATTTGTATGCAAATATTGACTTCAACACAATATTTTGCTTCCGTTTAATGATTGAATATATTCTCAAAGAACAGTGCTCATACATATTAGCCGTGTTTTATTTGTCACTTGCTCCAGAACAGAACAAAATTTTAATATTGGAAACAGCTACAAAATGGAATAATCTGTTCTGCTTTGTTATTATATTCCTTGTTTAAAATATTGTTCTGCTCCGGAGAAAGTGATAAATGAAACACAGCTAATTATCAACAAGTTCATACCGTATAGATTTTGATTTTTGCGGAAATCCTTTAGGCATAGTGTTAAGCGGTATTTGATTTGATTTAAAAAAAAAATCAGTAGCTCTTTTAGATTGTTGAGTAAGAATTATTATGTAAAAATCACAGGAAGAACAGTTCAAAGGGTTTTATGAATTTCGTGTTAATACATTGTCATAATACTTCAAAGCGTTTTTGAACAAACAAAAATGTTCTTCAAAATGAATAAAAGAAAATGAGCTTATTATACTCGTATTATACAAATACATGGTATTAGTTTGAGTAGAATGATAATCCATGAATTATAGTATCAGAAATATCAACATGCATTTTAAGCTTTTTTTCTCACGGAATTTTATATTTTTAATATGCTCAGAAAAGGCAAATTAGTAAATGCACGAGTATTTCAAGTTCATATTTGATGTCTATATTTTTCGAATTAAATCTAATTTATTTAAAAGATTTTAAAGATTCAAACTGAAACATATACCTAAAATCATAACAATAAAATTCATATCTAAACGTAACAAAAATGTTCAAATACTATCTGTCTAATACTATTGCCAATATAATGAAGTATCTTTTATATGTAACCCTCCAGAAAAAACTGTGTCTGATGGGATAGTAATGAGATATATTGTAATATAACAATACTCAATCTTCTCTACAAAAGTGACCACTTGAAAAAACATAGGAGAAAAAACGGATAATAATACAGTATATTAGGTATTTTATAAAATATATACTTTATCATGTCACAAAGTTCCTCTTAACAGTCTACTTCATAACAGAAGTACTATCCTCTTTACGTTTATATTCAATCAAGTCAACTTAGGATGATGATGTCGATCTATCTAGAGTTATATTGTTTTTCTATATTTGGAAAGAGCTATAGATATAACAAAATGAAAGGTGTCTGACAATTTTTATATAGAATACAAGCAAAACAAAATATTAACATATCTGTAATAGAAAACCACACAACTTTATTAGAGACCATATTCTGAATCAAATTTCCTGAAAAACTATGGAAGAATATAATAAATCAAATATTAATAAGGTTTTTTTAATTATTCATGCTTTTTTTTATAAAAGAGGTAAAAAATATTAGCTTTATCATATTACTGAGTCATTTTGTAGATTTCCTTAGATTTTGCGTGGCAAATTTGGAACGTGTTTTCCTTGGTTTAAAAGCTAAACGATTCAAAATAAATGTCAGCAATCGACAAGTGTGAACAAATACTACCCCTGTCCGAAAGTATGGTATAAATTTTTAAAAAATATCAAAATTAACAAACCATGAGTAAGAAAGTGTAATCAAGTAACTTTGTCTGTAACTTAACCTGTTAATCAAATAAACTGATAAAAGTTGGCTGATGTTTGAGTTTAGTTTTTGTCAAAAAATGTTAATAAAAAATGGTTTTTTTATTGCATTTTAAAGAAGCTGAACTCCTAATCACCGTTAAATTTGATACAACAGCAGAAAGGCGAAACTATCCTGGCTGAAGAAGAAAATTTCTATAAGATTCCACTCATCAAAAATTAAAGGACGGTAAGTAAGTAGGTCTGAACAAATCCAGATCCCAGATTAATTGACATTTATTTATACGAACAAAATTATTAACTGAAAATATAAATTCGAAAAGTATGTACTATATTTTCGGACGGAGGGAGTTATTAATTCCAAGTTTTTTATTAGAAAATAAACATTTTGTACTAAAACTATTGAAGAACTAATTTGTTTCGTAGGTTTCCTTCTCGTATTTAAATAACTTGAGTCTTGAAAATACTAATGTGCAGCTTTTCCGTAAGTTCTTAAGTTATAAGCCTTTCCGTACTAGTTTATGTGTGAACTCATTCTTAAACTTATATTTAACTTAAGTGGTGAAATTATGATGCTTAACCGCAACTTAACTGAAACGAACTTATATAATGTATAAGCGTGTGGTACGAAGTTGAGCATGAAATTAGAACACATAATATACAATAGTAACCAATTCATTAAATTTTTTTAAATTTATTTTGATTTAATCAGTAGAAAGCACCAGAATAACTAATATTTTAAATTCTCTTCTATACTATTTTGTGTACATATATTTAATTTCGTCTATCAAAAACAAAACCGTACACGGTGACAAATATAATGTCAATTCTAATAACTTTCATGTTATACCAACACAAACTTACCCTTAATGAGCTTAAAATATTAACTTCAAGGATCATTTCTTGGGTTTTCAGTTTAAACTTCCCAAGTTTAATTATGAATTAGCGAATTTAAGCAGCTAAATGGAAATTTTATACGGAATGAAAAATTATGACAATTGAGAGATTAATAAAACTTAAATTTTAAATGAATACAAAATTGTTAATTTTTGGGAGTAAATTAGAATTTTTATATAAGAAAATGATAATACTTCTATTTCTTAGAAAAGAACAGCTGAAAATACGTCTAAATATTAAACATACACTCCTTTCCAATACTATATCTAGTCAATGATGAAATAATATCTTATTAATTAATATTATAATGTATAAGATGTACGTAAAGTTTAGTCATTAACTACCCAAATATACTAATAACGAACTAAAAAAAAGAAATGTCCCATTTTTATCCGGGTATAAGAAAGTACAAATTAATGAAATTAAACTTTAATTACAAGAACAAATATAATACAATATATATAAAGTGTATTTTAGATATATTTAAAAAACCATGGAACTAATTTGAATTTTATATACCTCAAAATATAAAATCAAAAAAGGGTTTTTATTAAAATTAATCAATCGAATACATAATTATAGAAATTACTTCGAAAACATTTGTATTGAACGTCAATATTGATCTTATTTTAAGCACAGAATAAGATCTGTGTGTTCACCAATGAAAAGCGACATTTTCTGTAATCCAGCACGTCTCATTAGCATTCCTATGATAAAATGGTAATGAGTTCCTAAATAATATCCAAATTCAATATTTTAACTTTCCATCAGGTTTTCGGATTTCCACGAGCGAAAAATTTGAATTTTTCCTTTAAATTTACATAATTTATTTTTTTGGTTTGAAAATGATTTCCATGTAAATTAATAAAAGATTTTTTTTAATAAAAAAAAAAAAACATGGAATATATTGAAATAATTTCTCTTTTTAAATAACTAATTAAAATTATAATAAATTAAAATAATTGTATTTAAAATAATATAGATTTATTAGGTCCTTATTTAAAAATTTAGACATAAAGTATACTAACATACATATCGAGGCGAACTCAGATCAAATCGAGTTTACTGGATTGGACGTCGAATTTGGATTTGGTCCAGTCCGAGTAATGCTATATAGATATACGTGGATTGTATTGAAAATTGCTTGGTTTTTGAGTACAGGTTTGACTGTACTTTGTTCTAATTAACTCGATATTTTCATTTTAAAAGGTATATTTTTAATATATCAATGGATATGCCTTGTAAGTAATATATCTCGACCGCAACTATTCAAAACGTTATTAATCAAAAGAAAACACTAACGTAATTTACATAACACATATCATCATGAGAAGCATTAAAATAATATTTCAATTGAATTCATTTTGTACTACAATATATATAAAGAACCGAAATTTTATTATTCACCGCGAAATATCACACATGAAATAATTTTCATAACTGGACGAGTATATTAACTACATAAGTAAATGTGCATTACATTTTTAAGTACATATTTGAGTACATTTTGTATTTAGTAAAATATAAATATTGACCATTCTCCATAATCAGACAATTTCATTATATTGTATATTTGTGCAATCCACAATTCACCTTCCGGCTTATATTAAAAGAAATTAAGACCATGCTGAGATTTAATAGAGAATTTCTATGTAACTTTCCAATGAAATGTTAATATTAACAATTGGAAGTAATTATTAATATCAGGTAGGGAAGTTATTTAACAAATAAGAGCATAAAATTTGCATATCTAAACTAAATTTTAAATTTTCCGAAATTAATAATTAAACATGCAGACATTACCGAAAAAAATCATTTAAATTTTTATTTATTTCAATTAAAAATTTATTATGTATATTATTATTATTATAATATTTAAGGATTTTTAATCACTGATAAATTTAAGCCTTTGCAAACCAGCAATAATGCTGTCTGAATGGATGAATGATTTCAACTGCCAAAAGATAATTTCCAATGATTCAATGATAAATTGAATTCATTAATAAATTATCTAAAATATGTTAACGACTTAACGACCCTATTGGGAGATTAAAGTTCTAGAAGTACAAAGAGTTAACTACCTGAAAAATTGAATTCTTCTTGATTCTTTTGATTCACCAAACCGGAAGACAAAAAATATTATTTAAATATTTAAAACAAAAGAAGTAGTTGTTTCTTTTAATTTCCCATATGGAATAGAATAAATAGATTTACTATATTCTGTAGAAATTTCATTTTCCTACCAGAAAGAAAACAATACAAGACTTTTAATGGATTGTTTGGAATTCGCATTCATATTTATAGACAACATTTTTCAATAGCTAAATAAACTCCGTTCGACGGAATCAATATTAGTTTATTTAAAGAAATCTGGAATGACTATTTTCAAAAAAAAAATGTAATTAGTCGATATTTAAAGCGTTAGATTTTCATTTGCCATGAATTTTCTTAGAAACAGCGAACTATGGTTGGAGATTCAAGAATGCACTTTATATATCCATTAAAATAACTCAATTTCTTTGTCTCCTCACTTTTGGAGCAAAAATTTAAAAAATTCATAAAATTGTATAAGAAAATTGTATAGATAATTGTTTCCTGAACATAAAATAGGAAAAACATAAAAATCATAATTTAATAAAATTCTTACATTAAATTTCTTTTAAATTTTATAAATTTGCGAATTTATCAAAAGGATTTTTGTTTTCTTTTTTCATATGAAAATTTATATACACTCAACTCTTATATGTGATACATTTTCAAATTCCTTTTAGAATTTCCACTTCCCTATACAACTTAAAAAAAAGAAATGAAAACAACTTATACCATAACTTGATCCCTTTTCATTCAAGATTTATATCCATTTTTTTTTTCATCTAAAAAATAAAAACAGATCAAAAAGCTTGGATGATCAAGAAATTGCTTTTTATCGTATTCAACCGCAAGCAAAATTTCATAACATGTAATTTTGAAATTGACAAAACCCATATCTTCTTCGAAAACATATACTATACTCATATGTATATTTCTAGAGTACATTTATTTAGATTTGTAGTCAATTATTCTTTAAAACATATCCATTCCCAATATGCTTTTCATTTCAATGAAAAGAAAAAAGATAGAAAAACATGAAAAACATGAAACATTGAACATAATCTTACCCAAGAGATTTTTGTGATGGTGCGTACAAATAAAATGTT
The DNA here is from genome assembly GCA_963422695.1 of Xylophagus ater. NCBI lineage: Eukaryota > Metazoa > Arthropoda > Insecta > Diptera > Xylophagidae > Xylophagus > Xylophagus ater. The sequence goes on from OY730478.1 coordinate 11,678,915, forward strand.
ATTTCATTTTTTTTCCTTTATAAATAAATAAATATAAAACCACCCATCAACATACCAAATATATCCACATCAATAATCCTTTAATATATATATTTCTATGTTAACTGACAGTCAAAATATCGATCCTTAATTTTTGTTCGGATAGTAACGTATTTACAATTTTATTATTGACTATATAGAAACATTTTTGTTTTTCTTTTTTCTTTTTTTTTTTGTCATAAAAAATTTATATTCGATTTTAAGGTTTCGCGAAAAAAGGGTCTGAAGTTATTCTTGACGAAAGAAAAGCAATATGTTTGATGGATGTGATGATATCAGGATAAACCTTTCACAAAAGAAAATACAGAAAAGTAAAATGTCTATATACAAGCCAAGCAAAAGATCTACATATATATAGTTATTTATTTTCATAACATAAAAAAAACAACCGGAAATGTAAAGTTTATAAAATTTATGAAATAAGGATAAAAACGAAAATGAAAGTTTATCTTCGTCAAAATGAAAGACTTTTTCATCCTTCGATTTAAACTTGTTCCCTTTTTTGACAAGATTTCCAAAACCCCCACTTTTAGCATCAAAAAAAAAAAAACAAGATATACAACATTTTCTTCTATAGAGACTCTCTCCAGAGATCAATATGGAAATTTATTACATGAAATTAAGGACCTATCAATGAACACCATTTGTTATTTAGTATTTTCATCAAAATAGTGTTTCCCTGGTGAAAATTTTTGTGGGGGCTTTTATAAGTAAAACTATATAAAATATACTACTATGAAATTTCATAAATAATTTATGATGGTTTTTAGGGAGTTTCCTTATTGTGGAACTTTACTAAAATATATTACATACACTTGTGATTTCCTTGTTCATATTTTTTTATGTTTCGATTCACTATCACATAAAAGTCTTAAATATTGGTCAATTCAAAATTTATTATAGTAGTTGACTTTTATTGGAAAAGCGAATTTTCTTATATAATAACTTGTAGAATAGATATTCAGCTTTTATGTAATATTGTTTCTTTTTAGATTTTGTGGTTATTATTGATCTCAATATAATCTTGTATATGACGATATTTAATATGAAAATGGAACAAAATCTAACACCGTGATTTATTATTTCGAAATCATCAAAAATGTTATATCTATCATAAAATATTATAATGACACTCAGATTACACCACAAATACAACAAAACAATCAAGTCTTAATGAGACTGTTATCAGTCTTATCAGTTTTTGGCTGCAATCTTAAAGAATTATGATTAAAAAACGAAATTTTATCACATTAAAGGTTCAATCTATCAAAGTTACTATATCTAATCCTTGAAAAAGACCTAAAATATAATTCCTTCTAATACTAACACAATATTTATAATCTATGCCATAAATACCAGGCAAAGTACATTATATAGTATGATTGTTATCTTAATTAACCATAAAAGTCAGTAAGTAAAATAGAAATCAAGAAAATAATTACGATTAGTGTGAAATAGTTCTGTGTAGTTCGAGTAATATTGATAAGCGATCAGTAATAAAATTCCGATCTGTTATATTATTCATGATTTCCAAAAGATATCTCAAAAAATGACTAATATTTTATTGGAAAACGAAATAAATCCTTTTTGAATAATGACTCAGATTTAATTTGTATTAAAAATGTTCGTTGAAGATGAAATCGTCATTAACAAGACTTCGGATAAGTCTGGTATTTCTTGTAAGTAAATAAATCTGGTGAAGATTTATCAATCTTAAATCCCATTTAATACTTAAGTGAAATAATAGAAATCAATTGAAAGCATTATTTTGCATAAAAATACGTTCGTTTGGATAAAAAATGTACAAAGAATATAACAAAAGAAATGGCTTTTCTCTATTGACTGCTATTACAAGAAAAACTAACAACAAAAAAATAAAAGGTAACCACCAAAAAGGTTTTTATAAAAGCCATAAAGAAAACAAACAAGTTGAAGTTGTAGACAGGAAAATCCTTAGAGTAGCACAACATTACTGTCGATTTGTTTTCTATAGGCATGTCATGAATAATATATAATAAAGAAAGGGACTTTCTATTTTTCCTTTTTGCGGTTATCAATTTGAACACCCTATTCCAAATATTTTAGTCCTGTTGTTGAATACTACTACCATTAATATATTGAAATAAATATGATATGATCACACATGCATACAATGTATAAAATTTACCTTTCATCAAGTGATAGTGGAGTTGGTGGCGCCGGTAAAATCATAGATGATGTATCCTTAAAGCCAACACCTGATTCCTCGTTATTGTCACCCGCTAAAATGGCTGTTTGTGCAATCACTGAAATTATTTCATCGTCAGGCTGAATATGAGAGGATGAATCCGATGATAATGGTAAATGGATATGATGAAGTGGTGAATCTGGTGGTATAAGTGGTAAAGGAGGTAATGAAAGTGGAGGAGGGGGCGGTGGTGTTGGAGGGGGTGTTGATGATGGAGATGAAGATATAGGTGATGGATGCGATGTCTTCTGTTGTTGTTGTTGTTGTTGATGCGGTAATGGTAACGGAGGAATTTGGGATTGTGACTTAGGTTCGGTAGTAATCGGTGGTGGTGGTGGTGGTGGTGCTGATATTATAGTTGTATCGACTTCTTCAATATCTGAATCGATTCCTTGAGCAAAATCCATATAGAATGAATCTCGGGAATCACTTGATCCGCGACGAAGTTTCAATGATAAATCCGGTGAACTATCCATATTTCCTTTAAAATTATTTTGTAAGTTAGGTGGAGTAATATAGAAATTGTTTTCTTTCCTTTTCGTATATAAAAATTGTGAACACTTTTTGGTTATTTTCAAATTTTATATATCACAAAATTTTATTTATTTATTTATTTACTTCTTTTTTTTAATTAATATTCAATTATTTTCTGATTACATATTTCATAATTTATAATTTAAGAACACAGCTTGTTTCGAAATACCGTCACTCAAAATTTTGTACTCAAAGGTGGTTGAGATTCCCTTTTTAACAATATAGATTTCGTGTATACAAATTTTACTCATGTTTTGCGGTTATACATATTTTTCACACAAACATAATTTTCAAAAATACAACACAAAAATGAAAACAAAAATATAGAAAATCACGGAATTTTCTATTTCAAACAAACAAACAAAAAAAAAGAAAGAAAACCAACAATTTTTACAAAAAGGTAAAAACAGCGCGTGAACTTAAAAGCTATTCACAGAAATAAAAGCTTTTTTTTTCCTCGTTCTTTTATACTATTTAATACACTCTGATATCCTCGTACGTATGAAGAAAAAAAAAAGGAAACAAAATCCCGCGTATACACAAAAATATTACAATATCCTTCCTGTACACGCGTTTATTTAACGACAAAAATTCCAGTACAACAGCCTGATCCTTCCTTGTCCGACGACACCAATGGAATGACGTTACATGAGATTGTTTGCGATACAAACGATAAAAACTGTTCTCCTCCCCTTGTTGAATGCTGTGCGCACAATACAATCACAGATATCTAATATCATCATCACTATTTTTCAGTAGCAGAATATATTCAACAGCAGAATTTTCGCAAAAATATCATATATTTGCGGAATATGTATTTATATGTGGTTGAATAGTTGTAAAAGAGTGTATTTACATACTTATGAGAAAACTCATAAAAATATTACAAAAAAAAGTACAGAAACTTTGAGAAAGAAAAACCTACAATTTTCATGAAAATTGTAAACCCAAATATCATCAAGAAGCTGCCGATGGCAAAATATTCGTTTTGTCCAAAAATAATAATACCCCACCTTAAACAAAACCCAATTATTTCTCTCTCTGCAAATGTTACGCATTTATTTTTATAACCCCATCAGAGAAAATTAATTCTGTTTTTATTTTCTTTACTTGAAAAATACGTTCATAGTACTGCAATATATTCATGTCTCCATTCCATCACACAGCAGAGTAATTTCTTTTCATTCTGTTTGGTTCAATTTTCCAGCATCAGTTAACAATACATTGTATCTAGTTAAAGTGCTTCTCTGCTGGTTCAAAGCAAATATACGCACAAACCGCTTTTGGAAATATTACGAATGGAAATTATGAGCTTAGAAACAATAAACAAGAGTGAGAAGGAGTTTTTTTTAGAAAAGAAGATATTCTATAAACAATCTGGAAAATAATTATAAACCCTTATGAATGAGAACAACCGGAAAACAGACAGAAGATCACCCGATCACAACCAACAAGTTATTAAGTTCAGAATCATTGTAAAAAGCTCTTACAAAACAAACCAGAAAACATTCTATATTAAATTAGACAACATCAACGCATATTGGTTATTGAAAACTAAAAAACTGTTATACTAGATATGGTACAGATACTATGATCTAATAATTACATGTAGTTTACCACTTTATACCATTTCAATAATGAAATATAAATACATATGATATAATATCATACCATACTATGAATAATCTATGAATATCTCTCAGTTAAGACTGTGGACTGGAAGAGAGTTTGGGTTCAAGTCCAGTAGATAGCAAATTTATGTTTCTTTCATTATCTATTTTTATGCCCAATGGTAGGTACTACCAGAAGATAAATTAGTTTTGTCACTCCATTTGTAACACATCGAAATAATCGTCGTAGAAAGGTTTTAAGGGTATGGTTGTGTCGGGAATCAAAAGTTACATCGATTTATGCATGTCCATCCGTCCGTATATAAGATAACTCAAAAACACGTTATCTGATTTTTATAAAATTTACAATGTGAGTTGCTTATTCCTTAACCTGGTTTGGAATTGAATTTCGGCCAAATCAATCCTGGAGGTGCAAAATTATTAAGGAAAAATCAAGGGTGACCAGAAAGTTTCGTCGTTTTGTGTTTATGGTTCTTCTAATACACGGAATGAATAAAATTTGCAAATTATGCTGTCAGTGTCTAGGTTACCTGCAAATTAGAAGAAATTTTGAAAATAGGAAACAAAGTTATGAAGAAAAAACCATGAAATAATGTTCGTTTTGACAGTTTTTCTGTCCTATTTCTACCATAGGGCATCAAAAAATCGGCTATATGTCGATTTGTTAAAAGAGGTTTCAAGGAATATCTTTTTAAATATTGCAAGATACACTAGCACAGGATCTTCTAGTTTTTATAAAATTGCGAACGAAAAGCTTTTTAAAATCTGGAACATTTGAAAATGATGTTATTGCCAGATCGAGTAAATTCTTTAAGGCAAAATACAGTTAAACTCTTAAATTCGTGGTAAATTCTTTTATTTCGTGCCGGTTATATATGTAGCAAGGACTCAGGAACTCCAGTAAAAAACGGTTAGTCCGCATCTGCATCTTGGACAGTTATTCAAAATTTTATTCAAACAAAAAAAAAGGAAAGTAGTTTGAAATAAACACATATTTTTTAATATTTTTAATTAAAATTTAATCATATTAGTTTCTAATTGCAATGTATATGTATTTAAAAGAGTATGTTTATTGTAAATATAATATTAAAACTGCTTATTCTAACACATACTGTGATGAAAAGTATCCTCACTAAATAAATTTTCGTGTAACACCAAACAGTCATTTTAGTCATTTTAGTCACTTTAGTTAATATTCGCACACACACTTATTAGCGACTTTCCTCCATCTTACTAAATTATTTTGCTTTTGTGGTGTTCGAATTTATAATAGTTTGGTGAGATAACTATTACTGTAATTTAAGCGATATTTTAGCATTTAGCATTTCAATGTAACTTGGCTTACTAATTAGTTCGTATCAGTTTAGTACGATGCTTTCAAATCGATGTATAAAAATAATTTGAAACAAATTGATCTATTTAGATTTGCATTCATACTTTCAAAAATATTCAAACATTCATTCCATTACCTCGCATTCGAATATCATTTCCTGAAGTTAAAAAAAAGCTATTTACACACCTTAAAAGCTTTTACACTTTCCTTTTACACGAAATATTTCACCCATTTTCTTGCCACTCAAACTCGTCCATAATTGATATAAATGATTAAATCCGCATTCAACCCTCTCTCCAGCTTTCACTTACATTGATGGATATTACTCGGTAATGTTATTACTCCTCAAATTCACTTTTACTTTTTTTCAAAGTTGAATGGCCAGTTGATCCAAAATTGCACCTCGTCTACACATATGAATGAAAGTGAAATGGTATCCTTTTTCTCTTGCGTTCCTTTTAAATTTTTTATCAGATAACCTGTTTGTGTAGTTCTTCATTATTTTTTATTTCCCTTGAATTTATTTTTAATTCAAATTTAATAAATTATTTATTGGAAATTTTGCAGAATTTTGAAATTCTCCCCTTTGTGTTTTCTTTAGAATTATAAAGGTGTTAATCAGAGATATTAATAAAGAGAAGATGTGAAAAGTTCAAAATTGGCTTTTATAACATGAGTAATTTACATTAAGTCTTAGGGAAATAGCAATAAAGCTCTTAAAAGTTCTTTCCATAAGATTTAATGTAGTTTACTCATGTCAAATGAAAGCTGTTTAGAATTTTACATATCTCTCCTCATTTATATCTTTGTGTTAACACAAAAATATAAATAAAGGAAATATGTGAAAATTCAAAAAAGCTTTTTTATTTACTCCTGCTTGTTTTATTTGCCACTTACCCTGCTCCAGGGTAGGGTATGGCAAATAAAACAGACCAAATATAAATAACTTATGTTAAATAAAAGCTTTTTTGAGTTTTACATATCCTTACGTATTATATCTTTGTTAATCATTTGAACCAAAGACAAATAACAATGCTTAGCACATACATGAACCTTCTTCAGCCCAAAGCCTAATTTTAATTTAAAGAAAAACAATATTTTTAAAATTTTTTCATAGATGGCAGAATTTAGTGCAAAACCAAGAATGAGTATTTAAATTTTTTAAATCAGTGGTGGCCAAACATTACCTGCAATGGGCCTGATAATATTTAGTAATATAAACGACTAATAATAAAAAAATATTTAAATGGTTTAATCAGTTACTATAATTTTTGTTATAAAACCATAACATGGAAAATCTCGCTTACGTGAAGGGGTGCAAAATTAGGGTAAAATGTCGATGATGGGTGATATCGTCGAGACATTTATTTTGTTAAAGAGAATTTAACTTTTTTTTTGTTAATTAATTAAATTATATTGTTTTTAAACATTTTATAAGGAAAATACTTTTCGTTATCCAAATTTTGAAGTATGAAAATATCCAGAATCAAGAAAATTTTGCATATAAATATGATTAAATTTGAATGTGGTTTCCATATAAAATTATATAGAAAAAGAACTTAAATTCTACTTAATAAAAATGTTTTGGAACTCTTTTATTCCATTACTGGTACATTAAAAGAATTCACATTAAATTCTACTCGGTTTTTATTTTTATTCTTATTCCATCATCTTTTATCGTTCATCTCAACAAAACGAATAGCAATCAGTTCCGATCAACCATTTATCTTAATACATACTAAAATCTTTGAAATATAAAAAAAAAAAAAATGGAAAAATGAACTACAAAACTTCTAGGAATGAAAAACAGAACAAAAGAACAATTTCCTCTTCACTTTTCTTATAAGATTTAATTTTCTTTTTCTGCTGCTCAGAAGGTCATCTTTAAATTGATCTTTTGTATTAGGTTAATAAGAAACTGGACACAAATAAAAAGGTTTCATTACAAAAGAAAACCCGAAAACTTAGAAAAGCCACCTTTACCTTCTAGAAAATAAGAAAAAAAACTAGATATAGGTATTATAGACCTTTTAGTCGTCTGTGTCAAAGAATATATTTTGCAATAAAAACAAATACTGGTTTTTCTTTGTAGACATTATGGAGACGTGAAACCAAAGAGAGCACAAAAAAGGATTTCTTGTTTAGTCGTATTCTTAATTGGCTTCGTCATCTTCTCAAGAAAGAAAATCTTTCCATTTCCATTTTATTAGAACCATAGAAACAGTTGCTATTAGAATCTATTCGATTCGTTACAAAATTGTATTTTTTTTTGTAAATTAAAGAATCAACAATTTGAAGAAAATGAAAAAACAAAAAAAAAATACGCATGATCCAATGTTGCGTCTGAAATACACGCAATAAGAAAATAAGTCCTAAGAATAAAAATCCAAAAATTGACTTTTTACTTATTTTATATTACCGGAATAGAACTAAGAAAAGCTTTTGTGAAATACTATATTATATACTGTAAAGCTTTGCAATGCTTAGAAATCCTATTATAGATTGAATTTTATATTATTATATTTACACCCTATAGTAGCAGGCCAGAAGTTATATAATTTTTGTAACGCAGAGAAGTATTCGATGTTTCCATGTCCATCATCCATTCGTCAGCGTACACGATAACTCAAAAATGCATTGACTGAATTCAATGAAATTTAGGCAAAAGGTTAGTTATTCTTTAGCTGTATTTGGTAATGCAATGGGAAAGGGAGAACGAAGTCATAAAGTAACCCCAACATAACTACAAAGCAGAAACTGAAACTTTTAAGTTCATTTTTAAAAGAAAATCTGTTGATGAGAAATTATTCTGGAGAGACCATGCCCCATGCTATTTCGTGGTGAAACCACGAAAGACTTTTATTAAAAAGTTCTATTATGATTAGGTTCTCGTTCTTAAAAAAAAAACTCAAAGAGCTCTGAAATAGAAGTTTTGTTCAAATATTAACTAATTTTTATCAATAAAAATTTAGATTCCTGCCACAAAATTTTGTCGTTTTTCGGACTTAATTTGAAAACTAGCAAAATGAGTTTACAAATTATACAATGGGTATTGAAGTACTCGATATCGTGTGAAGTTTCAGTTAAATCGAAATTAACCTGGCTATAAAGTCTTTTGTTTATCAATTATAAAATGAAATGACTGATCAGGCTAAAATTTCCAAAATATAATAAGGTTGTCGAAGCCTTGACTATACCTAAATTAAAACAAATTCAAAGGAGGCGACAAACCGGTATGAAGAATTCATTGGACTATAAATTTCTTACCAACGAGTACCATTTTCCACTATAGGATATAAAAAAATCAACTATCTTCCGATTTTAAGTTTCTATTTGTTTTTTCTGTCGCTTTAAAAAGCAATAAAAATTAATTTAAATAGGATTTTGTTCTTTAGTTGAATTGTGAAATAAGTTGAACCAATACAATTGTTACATTATCACTTTTGGAATATATGAAATTATTTTTTTTAATTATAATAGAAATATGCTGAAATTCTTAAATTCGTTTATATTTTAGAACACCGCCTCCCCAAAAAAACGAAATTTCTATGATTTTTTCCAGTAGTAGTCAGGCAAATATATGGTAAATATGTAAGCCTCTTTCTTTTATTAAATATAAATATATTCACTGAAAATAATTTTTATCTAAAGTCTACATTTTATTTATAAATTTTTAAAATATCAAAATGGAAGTTACGTTTGCCACAAGCTCTTAATCTTAGATATTTACATATATGAATGAACGTTTTTACATTTCTTATATTTCTGCTTCTTGGTAGACTTTGCCACCAACCCCAAAATATTTCTGAAAGACTTTATTTATGATTTGGATTCAATAAACTTCATAATATTTTATGATATAAATTTTATGAATTGATCGAAAAACCTCAGGTGAAAATTTTTAAATTTTTTTGTGAATTTTCTCAGATTATTGATCGATTTTCATTGATTCGAAAAATCTTTTTTTTTACGTTGGCAAATAAATTTTCAACAAAAATAATTTGTAATAACACTTTTTCGAAAGTCATTTGATTATTTTTTGGCGGAAAAAAGAGAATATATGTATAAAAAGGACGACGGTGAAAATGTATTCTTTCAAGGATTAGAAAATCACAGAAAATCTGAAATAAAAGGTTGTACGAACTATACTCGTACTTCAATGTTGTGTTAACATCCGTATGTTAACGTCACTGTATTCATGTCTTTATCTACTCTAATTTAACTAATTAACTTGTTCTTTATGGTTGGCGGCCAACTCACCGTCGGGTCCCACGTAGGATTTCACCCGGTCTGTCTCGACACTAACACACTTACTGGAACAGTTTTTGCAACACACTGTGGGCGACTGCGCTCTTCGACAATTACTGAACGACTGACTCGCAAGCGCAAAGGATACACTCAACTAACTAGTTTCTGTGTTACCTGATCACCAAGTGTGTCGTACCTCGATGGTGAGCTCCCTTAAAGCAGAAGCGTCTACATTTACTACAGTCCGGGCTTTTGACTGTTTTCATTTTTTTCTCTGTCAACAGTTGTATTGAATTTTTCTCTTTAATTCATATAACTAAATTTTTTGTAATTTTGAGTTATTAACCTTTATGCAAAATGATTCTATTACAAACTGCATTAAAAAACTAGCAAATTGGTTTACAAGAAAGTACTAAATTGTAACCACAACGTGCTTAACCAAATTTTTTTTTAATTTAACTTAGTTCAATTTTATATAATCAAGGGAACGAAAGAAAAGTACTGGTCACTCCTACTATAGTTAAGAAAATATTAAAAAGTTTAATAAACAACTTTAAATTTAAAATTTTTTATTACTTCCTAAACTCTACGAAAAATTTTCATATAATTTCCAACAAATAAAAATAGAAAAATACGCATTAATTTCCTATTTTCCGACAAAAATAAAATTTAATCATAATACCAAAATCATTATGCAAATTATATTATTTATGATTTTAACATTTCCGCATTTTTGGTGAATGAAAATTCAAATCACAAACAGAGGAAATGAAGTTGTTTGTCCTAGTTTAATTCAAAAGCTATAATTTTCGATTTTAGGTATAATACCCTGGCCAAAAAAAAAAATAAAAAAGTCGTTCTATAACATTCCCTATTATTCATTTTGTCATGATTTCTATGAAATCGTATTTTCATATTTCGACACAAATCTAAATACTAAAAGAATTTTCTTTGAAAAAATATCATTTGTCTATAAAAGTTTCAAAAATAAAAAAAAGAATAACTTTTCCCGGATTATATTTTTATGTTCTTCTTTCTAATAAGAAATCGATCCTAATTTTAAATGTTCTTCTTTAATTCCATAAAAAAGTTTCCAATAATTGAAACCAATATTTTCCATCCTCTTATTTTTCTTTTATTGACAAGAAAATTCTTCCAAATATTTATATTTATATCGGAGATTAATTAAAATATTAAATGGAATAAAGCACTTAAATCAAATTAAAAGAAGATGGCTTATTTAAAAATGAAAATTAATTCTAGAAGTTTATAAAAATCGATATTTCAAAAAGAAAATTACATATTAGGAGAAGATTGGATTATTTAGATTTTTTGAAGACATTTAATATAACCGAACTTAAATAACCTAATCATAGTCAATTCAGTAAAAACTTTATTTACGTAAATGACAAAGAGTGTACTGAATTAACATCTTCACCTACATCCATCATCGCTTTTACAGCTGAGTAGCTATTAATGTGCTGTGATTTAGCATATATTGTATTTTGCAATAATTCCTCTAGGGTATTTCAATGTAACATGACTATAGTTAGTGAGCTGCATTTTATCAAAAGGATAGAAAGAGTTTCTAGATTCGGTACAAAATATTACTTAATAAACTTATTTGTTAAGATAATGTAAATCACATTAGGTTTTCTGGAAACTCGGGATTTTAGGACTCGGCGAGTACGAGTCCCAAATTTTGAAAACTCGTCGCGTCCGAGTCGAGTCCGAGTCTAAATCTAAACTCAAATTGATTGTAGTAGAGAAGCTGCCACTTATCGAAAATGTTCTTTCATTAGAAGTTGAAGTTGGTTTTATGGAATGGAACGTGCGCTGTATAGGTCATCAAGATCAAGTGTTCGTTTTCTAGTATTGCTGAAATACAAAAATTCTTGCTTAAATCTGCTATAAATCTCGGACTCGGAATCGCCGAGTATTAGAGTCGAGTCCGGAATCCGAGTAACTACAGAAATACTCGACGAATCCGAGTCAATTCGAATCGAGTACAGAAACTCTAAGCACATTGCACAGACTCAAATTAATTTATTTAAAGTATATTCAAGCCTTATCAAGTAACAGTCTAGTCATGATAGTGTAAATGACTTTATTGATGTACGGACCCGAAAATTTTTTCAACCAATACTTAATCTATGTCAACAAATATGTATTCTAAAAATAAGTTCATAATCACAAATAATTGTCTATTTCACAAAACGAAAGTAAAATAAAATATTTTTCAAATTATTCATATACTGTGACAAAATTTTTCCTTTCTCCTGGAAATGTAATATAGAAAATGAAAAAAAACAATTTCAGTAGAAAACCGATTTTATGATGATTTTCATCGTTTTTAATGAATTAAATTTATGAAAAACATGATACTCGTATAATGAAACATAAATATATTATTTAGAAAAGGTGAATAATATACTTATCATAAAATAAGCTGATTATTTAGTGAATTTCCCGAAAAAAATAATATTATTTTTCTTTTATCCTTATTTAATGAGAATTTAACAAATACCTTCTTACTAAAAACAAAAGAAAATTAATTTGCAGGTAATTAAAAGTTTTATCAAAATATTTTATGTAAACAATTTTTTTTTTCTGGAGAAATTTTTCCTTTTATCATATAATTTCATGTATTTGTGAGGAATTTTCTAAACAAAAATATTAATTGAAAAATGATTGGTTCTGACACATTTCATCCTCAAAAGAACTCTTTAAAACTAATTTCGCTAATATAACACCATCAAATTTAACGGATTTTATATCATACTAGGGATTCGAGGCTTGCTGTTCTGTTTGCCATCGTCCTTAGTCTTTTTTATAATAATTTGTGAAAAAAATAGGTAAACTTTTTTTTATCAAAAATTCTAATTCAGATAAACTTCCTTTAAGCCTAAAATCAAAATCAAAACATTTTCTATTTAAAATATGATTAAAAATTTTAGGACTATATCCCGCGGCATTTTCGTTATTTTGATGAACCAAATTACAATAAAGAGATAATCAAATTATTAGAATATTACAAATTTGATTTATTTTCTTTCTTCTTGTTATTATTAATTTATTCATCACAAAATGAACTTCTGAAATCAACCACAAAAAAATGCAAATTGGAGTTCGAGTTTTGATTTTCAAATATCGAACAATAATCTATTTTCAAAACACAATTTTCCATATGTATTTAAATTATTTTCAAATCCACAATTTCTAATTCCAGTTAATAATCACTTACAAAATTTTATTCCAGTTTAGAAACCACAACAAAATGACAAGAGTTTTTCACTCTAAACTTTAATAGGGAAATTAAAAGGTCACTTCGGTATTGATTCAAATAAACTGGGAGCGTTGAAAGTGCTCGAAAGATAGAACCCAAGGAAATGTCTATTACCTTGGTCAATATTGACGTTGTTGTATGTCCACTTCTTAACATACACATTACATTATGGTTTAGTTAGACAGATGTTCTTAGAATGTAATCCCTAAGACTATCTATCGCAGAATAAAAAGTTTTGGTATTTCTAGTTTCGACTTTCAATCTCCCAATAAATGCTTCCGAGTCAAAATCACCTTTCAACTCATCCTGTATTTTGTTAGATATTTTAAACTTTCCTATGAAGTTTTTGAGTATCATGTACGCTATGTGTACGTGACAATTATCATATGAAAATGTAATTAAACTTCTGATCTACATTACAACTTAGGAAGGACAGAATCTGAAGGAGTGGATTTGTTATTATGTCATATTTTTATATGTGTTTGGTGAAAATATTGTATAACACGTTTATTTCGTGTCAAAAGTTCATTATTTGATAGGTTTTCATGTCCTTCCGCATATAATATTAGAAGGAGACGAACTTTTCTAAGTAATTAGTGTTCGGTTGATTTTCTGGGGAAGAACTTTCAGTTTATTTTACAAATTCTGATATATTACCTGGATAAAATCCATCAGGTATAAAACCTGATGAATTATTTTAAGAATTTTTTTTTTATTTTAGGTATAATCTAATTATCATTTTGCTAAAAAAATTATATTTTTTAACCTAAGAGTTTTGTTTTTTTAAAAATGGCATTTTCTTTTAAGACACTTTAACTTGCTTTAAAAAGTACATGCAAGATTTTACATAAAACGAAGGAATTTTCCTTATTTGGTTAATACAGATGTAAATACAACGCAACAAGATGCAGTTGGTGGTTTTCACTGCTTTTTGTCCACATATATTTTTCAAATCAAACACCTTACATAGACCATTGGAATTTAGTTAATTAGTACCCTCATATATTGTTTGCATACTTTCTTGTGGAACTAACTGTTAAACAGTCAATTAATTATTTGGTATAGTGTATAGTGTAAATAATTATTAAAACTAACTAAGTGAAAACTTTATTTGGTTTTTCAGTTTATTTTAAAATGTTCATTCAAATAAACACTAAGAACTTTAAGAACTAAGAATATTAGCACATCATTTCTAGAATATAGTTTTTGTCCTTTTAAATTGAAGTAACATATTTGACGAAATTCATTCAAACATTAAATTAAAGTACCTTCAATATGAACTAACATTTTTATATTGAAACAAATTGATAAGACGTGTTTTGATTTCAAAATGATAAGACTTTATTTTAACATGAGTGATTTTGCACCCCTTTCTTATCTAAAATATATACAAGTTTATTGAATGATCTTATTTAATAAACACTAGACCTTACAGACTTTTCTTATTCTTGATGTTTGTTGGTTGTCGACTTTTTGAATTTTATAAGAATTCTCAAAGAATTTCAGTAAAAAACAAAAAAACTTTATAGCACAAAAAAAAAAAATTGGGATATACCAAGTCGGAAAAGGCGAATATTATTTCAAGGATATATTAGATAGAAATATATATCCAAATTCCTCAATGTAATGAATAAAACATATTATGGAAATATTTTATATAGAGTTGGTTCGACAGAGACTCCTATATCTAAGACTATATGAAAGCTGAATCTAAACTTTGTTATTTTATTTAGTACATATTTCAATATTTTTTTTATGCTTTTTATAAAATATATAACAAGTTTTGGAGTTTACCCAAATTTTCAATATTGGTTTTCTTTGTTTTTTAGAAAATATTTATAAGTAAAATTTCTCAACTCAAAATTTTTACTATACACCATTTAATGTTTAGGGTATACTGGACACATTTCGACAATTTTTTAAAGATTAATGACAATTACCTCTATATAGAATACACTTATTAATAAATTAACATAGAAAAGATAAACAACGATCGGTCGAAGCCTCCATTTTCAATAAATCAAAATTAAACTAAACTAATATCAATTTTTTAATTGAACTCCACCAAAGAGTGTTTTTAGATGCTTGAGCTGATATCCACATCTTACTAATGAACCAGAGTTAGTCTGATAATTGTTCTAAATCTACAATTTACTAATTAATTAAATTAACCAAAAAATCATATTTTATCACTTCTTGAAAATAATTTTCAACACATTACAAAACTGTTGATGAGTTTCTTGTGAACACTTTGTACAATCAATCATCGGTGACAATGTTGAATAATTTCCATACACATATTATATGATAGCATAAAAATTTTCCATAATAACATGTTGTTTAAGGTTGTAAAATTTTAATATAACAAAATAATATAACCATGTACGAGTACATAAGAATGCAGATCGATATCTATGTTGACGACACCTTTAGAATGAGTTTCCATTAATATCATCTATGAAATATAATCCACATTATTTGTGCACATAGTACCTGTTGAAAATGAAATGAACTGCATGTGCATTACTATACAGGATTTCCGGACAGGTTCAATATACCTGTTTTAGAGGAAATGAAAAATTACACTCGAATTAAAAGCAGAAAATTTCTTAAAATGATATTGATTTCGTTTTCTTTTCCTTTTTTTGGGGAAAAGGTGAGAGCTTCTCTTTCTGATCATTATAGTAATGCATTTAAACAATATTCGTTTTAGTATAACACTATATAGTAAACATTAAACAATTTTTATGTTTACAAATGAAAAAACATAAATTTTTCACTTTCTAGATTGTTCAAAAGAACGAAAAGCCAAAACAACTTTCATAACTTTGTTCAGAAATTTATCAACAAGTTTTTTTTTCAATTCTACAAGTTCCTTAATTTTTTGTACTGGCAATATCCTTATAAGAGGATTTTATTATACTGATTGGATATCTAGGAACTTTATAAGTAATAACTTTGACAAATGTCCTCATTTTACAACAATTTCTTTAGAGATGTTTTAAGAATTTTATTTAAGATAAATCAACGTTTCATCGATGTTGTATATTTTTTCAAAAGGAATAGGTACTTCCGGTACAGATTTCATAAAAAGTCAGCAACTCATATTTTCTTCTAATATCACCATGGTTTATTATCCTTGTACAAATTATGTTCCAAAAACAAAGTTTCTCGTTTTTTGCTTTTATAGAAATAAACTACCAAAAAGTTTTATTAACAAGGCATTCACTGGTGTACTTCAAGTGGCCATAGATAAAGTTTAAATAGAAAGGAAATTCTTGTAGATATTTTGTAGGGTATAAAGATATATATGTATGTATAAAGAACATGGCGTAATCTCCAGGTGTTGTTCTGTAAGTTTATCTCCTCATAAAATGTTTTACATTAATTGAAATATTATGACCAACATTTTCTTTTTATAAATCAACTTCTGTTTTTCTTATAAAGACATTTCATCTTAAGGCTATTATTACTTTATTTCACTCACGAATTTAATACCTATCTATAATGTAATTATGCTTCAAAACTTTACAACCACAAGAAATCTTAATTCACATTTCATTTGAGAGCTTCAATTTTTCTAATGAAAAACTTCTGGAAATATAGGTTACGTTAAGAATGAAGATGTAATAAACTCCAACTGTATGTCGCCCTCAGAGTCATGAAGTTTAGTGACACCAGAATTATTACATTTACATAACCACACCCAGTAGTTCAAAAATTATGTACTTTAAAGAATTTTCAGGAAAATACAATAAAGCCATTAATTTTTAAAATTGATTCAACCCTGCAGTTGGGTAATCTGGTCTAAACTAGGTAGTAGTTGTTTATTGGAATACATACAATAGTACTTTTCGACTTTATTAGTTTGAATTGGACTTTACATGATCAAAATCCCATCAGACGTAAGATTTAATATTGTTTTAATAGAAAATCACTATGAAATTTTCGAATATGCTTAATAATACAGTTTTTTTATGACTTTAAAAGAAAATTTTAAAATTCAAATTTTTGTGACTGTAAAATATATTCAGTATCCTTATATGTGACATTATAATAATACAGGATATACATTTTTTGCGATATTCAGTTTAAAAATGTATATTTGTATTTTAAAGAATTTTCAGTACAGTAAATATATGAATCTCTTAAAACAGCATGAAGTCACGATTTTAGATAACATAATTAATTAGATTTATATATTTCAGAGGAAATTCTTTGAAACTTTTAAAATAGAATTCTTATTATCATAAATCCGTATGTTTTATAATTTATTTATTTAATGAAAATTGTTTAGTTGCTTGAAAAAGTTTCAAAAAACAAAAAAAAGATATTATATTAAGATCAAATATGTGGAAAATCATATTAGAAAACATGGTGTCCTAATAAGAGCACAGAATTCAAACACCGCACCATCTTCGCACTATGTCGTGAAATTCAAATCGTCCGTATCCTATTAATTTATAATTGAATCCCCTACCGAATTAGGTATGTGTCATATCTGTAGGACCTAGAATACCAAATATATACATATATCCATATACAAACATTTTCGGATTCCCTGCCTCAAAATGTAATATTTTTTTAAAGGTATAATTCCATTTACTTTGTATCTAAATTCGCCATTGAATGAGGTATGGGTCATATCTTTAGGACCCTGAATACCCGAGATATACGCATACCTAAAATTTACGAGATTTAAATCCGGTGCTCTTATTGGAACAGCCTTTATTAATAACTCAACTGAACTACTGCCAGTACCTTTTTAAAAATATTAACATTTTATACAAGAATAAATTTTAATTTTGAAAGATAAATATTTAAAAAATCAAAGAAAACTCTAATATTATTTCATTATAAAAACTTTAATGAATTAAAAGTATTTTTCACTATTATAATAAAACTCGAAATCTCTGAATTTGTAAATAATTTAATTCACAAAGGTAAACTTTACCATCATTGTATAAAGTTTTTAATAAACGGGAATGCAGGTTCCTTCCCTTATTTGTAAATCATGTAAATTTCTTTTGATAATTTGTTTGTTAAAATTGTAACAAATAAATCCACCGGAAGTACTGGTATAAAATCCTTTTACGTATCTTAATTATAAAATTTATTTCAGTTTTATATTTATTATATAGAAAGCCTAGGCAAGCTTCCTAGAAACTATTAAAAACAATATTCTATTTCATAGATTTTTATCAAATTATGAAAATTCCGAGTTAACCTTTTCCTTTTTTTAAATTAAAATTTGATCTATAATTTATTAATTTTTCATTTTCTTTTAAGAAAAGTTCAAAACATAAAAACTAGGGTTTATTAAAAGTATTTTAAAAGTCATCAAAAAACTCACCCTTAAGAAAAATTAAAATTCAAAGAAGATATTAACAGAAATGAAAACAATATTAAAAATATATTTAAATCAATGTTATTTATTCTGGAAAATGAAAAAAAAAACGAATTTATTACCAAAAAAGGTTTCCAAAATAATTTTCATCTCAGAAAAATATAAGTAAACACCAAATCCCAAACCTACATCAATATTATACTGAAGGTTTTCCTTTCTCTGAACCGAAATCGTGTATTCGCCTAAGAAATGTATTTCTAATATTTTCATGAGCATGCTCCAGCTTAAACGTCTTAATTTTCTGTCTTAAAGGGAAAAAACACTTTCACTTTCATTTAAATTAAAACAAGAAAATTACTCATAAACCATGGAAAAGTGTACATTTTCTTCGTGATACACTTGTAAATTTGATTTCATATTATGGCCTTAAGCTTTTCTATAGAATTATATATATATTTATTTTTTCGAAGCTTTTCTTTTTATTTTAAAGGTTTTCTTTTATAGGATTTTCAATTTCATGATTTCTTATATTTCCAAGAGATTTTTAATATTATAATTTATTTGCTGGATATAACAAAAATAAATTTTGTAGAAAAGACTTTTAAATATGAAATATGAAAATTTTATTCAAAAATTTCAACAGAGGAAAATAAAAGTTACGGTTCACTAAGTAGCCAAGACACCTTGTAATTAATTAACTTAGAGACCAATGTTTTCTCTCGCAGGATATGGTACCAATTAATTTTAATTAAAATAATGAAATTATGTTGATATCGTTTATCATTGAAACATACCAAATATCAAGTCATCCTACAGTCTATGATAAACAAAAGTAATTACCCAAACTTATATATTTATATATGTTTGATTAATAAACAAAATTCACAGCATTGATAGGAATATTAAATGGTTGTTGACGATATTCCAATAAGATAAATAGATTATGAAATTATATAGGAAATTTTAATCAAATGAGACACAAAGTTTTTGAGTTAAGATAAGTATATTAAAATTTACGTAGTAACTTAAGATAAGACCGATATTCCTTTATAGCTGATCTACCATAGGATGTAACAATCATTATTTATTAAACCAATCTCTTCAAGAATATTATTATTTAACTTTAAACTATTATTATCAAAATATTCGATAGCAAGTCGTGAGAGATTTGATGGTAAGTTTCAGTGACAATCTATCATATTATATTAGACCTTAAGCTCATTTAGTTAAGACAATTCATTGAGCCAGCTGCTGACAAATATTTTTTTTAAACATTGCCAGTTGTACTAGCATAGGAGCTTCTAGTAAAAATTCATCATATAATCTTCAAAAATAAATCTGTGTTCATATTTTTATTCATGTTTCAAAGCTAATGTTAATCCAAGAGTTGTACCATCAGAGTTTATACATATATAATATTCATATACTTATATGTAACCCAAATACGAATGGGTTCATGGCAATATTTCATTCATATTCAGCTTGTCTTAATACTAAAGATAACAACATTAAAAATGTAACAAAATTCTTCAATCAAAAAGCCTTCTAAAACTACAATACTTTCAAATAAAAGGATTTTGAAAAGGTAAAGGAATTAAAAGATTAGACATTTTTCTTAATCTGGTCTCTAAACCATTTCATAATATGACCAAAACTTGGAAAAGTTTGTGAATACAAACAGCATAAAAGAATTACCCATTTTCCTAAAGTAAACTGATTTGGACTAAATTCAATCTATTTATAAAATAGTAATATTATTTTTCTTTCTGATCTTATTTTACAACATTGTCTCTTGTTGTGGTTGTTTATTACATTTATTCATATTTCTTAAAAAATACTAGTAGAATATAATCTGAAGTTAATTTCCCTTGTGGTTCGTATCAATTCAAATTTACAAAAAGAAAACAAAAATTAATCTAAATATGGCCCAAAATATTGAAATATGTTTCATATAAGTATTGTCTGAAGTGTGCCTGGGCAATCATAATATTTCATAATTTTATTTTTTCTATCAATTCCGAACAATTCGCAATATTCGTTTCTAGATTTTAATCATCCAAAGACTAGAGCATGTCATAAAATCCTTATTAAAAGAGTAAATACACAATTTTTGATAGTCCATAAAAAGAATGCTATTAAATCTAAGTGTACTTAATTAATTTTTTTTTACTTCAAATAACTTTCAAGAATTTAGGTCGACATAATATTGTCGTTGTTAAATGACTTAAAATCGAAAAGTTTTGTAACATTATAAAACCTTTAATATCGTTAAATTTTTAATGAAATATAAACCTGATAAAGTTTCTACAAAGAATTAAGTTAATATTATGAAGTTAAACTTTTATCATATAACATAATAATATCCGTATGCAAATAAATGAAATTAGTCATATGTATTTTATGCTAGGTTAATATGACCTTAATGAAAGTTACACAAAACTTTTAAAACCTTCATTAAGTGTCTTCCTACAATAATATAAAATCGAATCTTTAAAAAAAAAAACAATACCTCTTTTACTCATATAAAATAATTCACTTAAAAACATCAATTTAATATCTGTCTACATTTACTTAATAAAGGATAAAGACTTAAAAGGCACATTAAAAATTCAAAATTCATACAATATAGTACATACCTAAAATCCGGTATAAAAAGGTAAGCAAACATTTAAAGATACCATTAAGAGGAATATAATATGTTGAAGTACGTTGTTTTAACTCAATTTCACCGAATCTTCGTTAAAACCGGGGTACACCCTTTTTATGACTGACTTACGCCCAGGATTTTTATCCTCTTCTACAATTTTTTTTCGGTAGACGATAATTTTAATATAAACAAAAGATATAGAAACTTAAAATCGGTATATAGCCGATTTTTCGAGACCTTATAGTATGGGAGTCGTGATTAACAAACCGGATAGAAAACCAACTATGGTATGAGATTCGTAGTTAACAAACCGGATAGAAAAACAACCAAAGTATAGACTAGTAGATGGCCGACCCATATGGGCAGCATGATGTTTAGTATTCAGAATAAGAACATCAAAAGAGTTTTAATGGAAAAGTAAGTGGAAAATCTATAATATGCATTTCAATGCTTTTTCTTCGTAACTTTATTTCATCGTCTTATAGTTTTCTCTAATTCTCAAATAATCTGGGTCCTAAAAGGATAAAGGTATTTTGCAAATTTTTCTTAAATCGATTCATGAATTTTTGAAGTAGCCCTCAAAAATTAATCCAAAAAGATAATAAAACTTTATTGAGAAGCCAATTTATTGTCACTGTGGTTTTTGCACTACAACTTCAATCCCTCTTGGCTGATTTTTCTGATATACAATAGCAATTTAAGGAGCTGTTGACCCTTATTTAGTTATCGTGTAGACGGAAGAACGCACGGACATGTATTTTAAATGTCGATATAAATTTTGATTTTTCATAATTAAGACATTTAAGATATTTGTATGTGTTCCAAATGTAGTAGCAAAACTAATATAACCTCTGATATACTACCATAGGGTATAATTATTGTTCGTAATAAAATTTTTGTGAGCCTATACGCGTGTTGAAATTTAAATTTTTGTGACTTTATAGCTAAGAAATTAAATTCAAGCGAAAAGGTATCATAAAAAATAAAAATAAAAAATAATATTATTAAATAAGAAAACAATATAATTTCCAATTCAGAAAACAGATTTTAGCAATATTTTTTAATGACCCATTAGAAAGTTTTCCTTAAGAACAGTTTTCAATAAATTCTAAGTAAAAATTTCTTTCTCAATATCTATTCTCACTTTTACTAACCGTGGTTCCTTTTAATAAAAATTAAGCTACAATTATATATTTTAGATATTAAATACCTAAATTTCTTACTTTATTAGATCTAGCTATAAAATGGTGTAAGAAATTCATCAATGCCACACCATCATGAAATATAATTTTCATTTGAGAACTTAAACAAGGAAACATAATATAAAAAATTTTTTACAACCCTTAAAAATATTTTTAAGTATTACAATATCTAGCTTGAAAATATTTCATAAAAATACGAAAAGAAAAGAATAGCAAACCTTTCCTGGTTAACTTTCTTTCGTCCTTATAAATTATATAAAGTGAAACTAATCGAAACAAATGGCCCGTAAAAGTCGTGCTCTTCTTTATTTTTGTCTTAACAAAATCTTATATTGTATATTTTCTTAGCTCATTTTAACATTGTTTATTATTTTTTATTTTTATTCGGAATTTTCAACATTTTGAACAAATAACAATTCAATAGATACGAGCCCTATAAATCAAAAAAGATATTTTGATAAGCATATTGATTTTTTTTTTTATAAACGTTAAGAAGTTTTCTAAAGTACAGGTTTCGTCACTCCAATTCTATCACTAACAAATAAATAGACAGATTTTCTGCTAACAGAAAATACTCAAAGCACTCAAATTTAATTTTAAAAAAAAGAAAATTTTAAATTGTGGTATAATGTACGCATTTCAAATATTTTATTGAACACAAGGAAACAGAAAATTTCCACTATATTGACTTGACTGAGTTCCGTGACCTATTTTTCCACGATAATGATTATTTCATGAAATCACATCATGAATTTTTTATAGATTTCAAAAGAAAAATTCTGTGTATTTTCCTTTAAATTGCTTGATATATTAATTTAAGATTCCTTTCTGCTATATAAAAGTTTCATTTCTTGAACTTGATTTTTCCTGTCTCCCGGAATATTTTTATGCCTTCTAACAAAATTGATATCATGGGACT
This sequence comes from Xylophagus ater, assembly GCA_963422695.1. Lineage (NCBI taxonomy): Eukaryota > Metazoa > Arthropoda > Insecta > Diptera > Xylophagidae > Xylophagus > Xylophagus ater. The sequence goes on from OY730478.1 coordinate 11,702,328, forward strand.
TTTCTAATGACATCGTACTAAAAAGAAAATTTCAACATTTTGAAAATTTTATACATTCTTTCAAGAAAAATATTATTATTTGCGGTATTTAATGAAATATGTATGTTTTTAACAAAAAGACCAGTTTTAAAGTTGGAATAATATATTTATGTACCTATATGAATAGGTGAGTGATACTTTTTTGTGTTGCACTAATCTTGATAAAATTTGGTAGATGTATGAAATGATGATATGATTAGTTATTCCGATGAAATCTAGTAAAAATAGTGATTTTCGTTTAAAATTAAATATAAAATAAGTCATATCTATATACAGATGATCGTACATTTTATTTTTAATTCAGCGTATCTCAAAACGTGAAATTTTTTGAAAATCTATAGCTTAAACCCATCATGGGGTGGACTCTAGACTTGTACAAATCAGTTGTTCGTATTTACTATGTTATATCAAAAATTTAACTTATGTACTTAGAACGACAAAATTCTACATAAGCAGGTACTGTTTATATTTCATGAGTAAAATGCGATTTCATAAATATAGCCAGGATCACAGGTATATGTTCTGCCTCCAAAGGAAGAAAAAGCAGCTAGCTCTGGTGATGGTGGAAGACGAACTAATGGTTTAAGGTGAACTTAATTCCGCAATCGCCTAGTACGGTTCACTCCTGATCCTGTTTGTAAGGGCGCCAGGGCTAGTTAGTTCAATTAAATATAAATAATAATTATCAATTAATGTAGAACTGCAATCCACATTTTATTTTACCGAACGTTCCACATTCATGAGAAAATTAGGTAGACACTGAGTTAGTTATCCTACCAGATATTTTACCATTCCTTGAATTCTTTTGGAATTTTTCATAGAAGATTGTTTAAAATTTTGGACAATATTAGGTTCCATACAACTTAATTTATGGTTAGAATAACCTTTTTTAATTAATTCTAATCTCAAAAAATAAATTCAAAAATTTGTTTTCATATTTTTAAATTTAAGAAGATTATATGTTCATTTATGAATCACTAAAAATCCTTGGGATAAATTCATATGTTTCATGTAAGCGTATTTAGATTACAGTTCTTTTTTTTACACATATATGATTAAATTAATTTTTTTTTTTTTGCTTATATTCGTTAAGATCATATTTCATTTTGTATTAGATACCGACATGAATATTAACAAACTTTTTTGGCGACTTAGTGGCACCCATTCGAATCTTAAAATATACAAAAAATAAAAAAAATAATGATTATTCGAATATATGGAAAGGAATTTGTGTAAATAAAGGACGATGTCTGTTTTTCTTTTTTTTATCGTTTTTAAGTAAAAGCTCCCACATATTATCCAATGCCAAATAGAAATGCAACAGTATTTAATTTAACATTCTAACATTTATGTGAGCCATGAGATAATTATTATATTTCGAATTATTGAGATTTATTTAAAGCGCATGACTTCTAAAGAAATTTTAAAAAATATACATTTCAGTTTAATTTTTCCGATGTTTCTCAGATTAAAGATTTCAAAAAAATATTTGAATCAAATTACTAAATAAAAAAGAAAATAATAATTATTTAGTATTAAATACGAAACGACAATAACGAATGTCACTAAAGTGTTGTAGCGTGTTGCGGTTCTATTAAATGTGGTAAAGTATTATATTATTCCCGTGAGAAACATTCCGTCATTAATTAATGTAAAAAAATAAAAGGACATAAAGGAAATTGTATTCTTTGAAGGATTTTATTACATAAAATTTTTGCAGGTTCTTTCATTTTATTTGACAAAAATAACAAAAATTTAACATGAAAGCGACATCATTTTCTTTGCGTGTTATGAGAAGGGTAAAGTCTTTTTTGAGGATATTTATGATAGTTTATAAACATTTTGAATATACTTAAGCTTATTCTTGGACTTTGAATAATTTGTTATTAAAACGAAAAAAACAGCTCAATATTTTTTTATTCAATTATTTAAACTTAACAGAAATATTGGTATTTAATTGGGAACAATGATCGTTTCTCATGTAATATCATTTTCATAACAAAAAACGCAACTAATATGCATTTCCTATAAATAATTACAAAATGCATATAGCTAGTTTAATTAAAAAATTGATTGAATAAGCGTGTTTGCTAGGCTAGTGGTTTTGGTTTTTTCTTGGTATTCAGTAAGTCAGGTCCTGAGTTCAAATCACGGCAATTTCATATATTTTCAATTGTTCAGTTTTTTATTGGCTACTACAATATACTATATATGTTTTATAAATATATTTTTTGCTAGTATAAAAACATTTGAATTTACAAACCTAATATAGCTGCCATACATATAATATGCCCTCAAAAGATATACTACAAAATAATGTACCTGTGTCATTTTATATCTCCCAAAGATAGAAACTATACTAATGAAATTCATGTTAATTAATAATAATAATAATATTTATAATAATAATAAAACATTTAGTTCTAACACTGAATCAATTCAGATCCGCTTTATTTGCAGTTTGATCAATTTCGATGTGGAAAAAATACAATTATATGACCAAGTTTGATCATCATTGACGCCACACTTCTTCTTGTATTCTGGCCATAGTAAATTTTCTGAAAATATTCTTTAAAAAGGAAACAAAATTTCAATATAAATTAAAAGTAAATATTAATATTTGTACTTAAAATTTTTCTTATTACTAAACATAACCTGTCACAACTTCTAGCTACTAACAAAGTCATATAAATTAGAGATTCCTATAAATATTTCATGAGACTGACATATATAATTTTTATGATAAATAATGTTAATATCATATTCGATAATATTGTAATTCCAATGCGAGACGACTTATTTTCATGAAAATCATAAAAGAAAACGAAATAAAATAAAGAATTTTCCATTTTTTCTCATTATCATCTAATGGAATTCGAAATCAAGAATTTCCAGCATTTTACTATCCTAATGAATACTAACAAATATCATACGAAAATATATAGATATATACATATATAAATATATATAAATATATGTTTATATACTAAAATAAAATTCTAGTGGATTGGTATCAATTGACTTAAAAGCTTTTCTCTCAATTAATGTCGCCGCTTCTTTTATGCCCGTATTACCATCATCCACCTGTTGTTATATCCATGCCTTCAATTCCTTAAATCACTAATACAATTTTCCTCATACCATTATTATTTCCAGTAATAGACTAACATATTTACACTACTACTGTGTATAAAGAAAAACCCATATAACTACTTAAGTAAAAGATCCTTACATCTTCACACATATAGAAAATATAAATGTTTACTACATACAAATACCATTATCGTAATTTACGAAACACACTGTAAATATGATTCCTTTGGGTTTTTCTATATTTTGGTTTTCATCTTCCTTTTAAAGGTTTAATATCGGTCTCTAAGTAAATGATGGTTTCCCACAAAATTCGTTTTCTAATTTTCTAACTTCATATATAATACTTATTTTATTAGGATTTTTGTGTGATGTTCTTATTTTTAGAATCATCTCTTTTATATGCATTTTCCGGGCCATACCTTTAGGCTTGATGATGATTAAATTCTTATCCATTCGAAGCATTTTTTTTTTGTTATCCTATATGTACGCTAATAATAACGACGACGCTATATAAGTTCTGAATCTGTAATTTTAACCTTCGGCTATATACTAAATCTATTCGATGCGCATGAACTAGTTTATTACTTGCGTACAAATGTATATGCAACAGAAATCCTTGTTTTCAAATAGGATATTCGAAAACAGATCTGAAATATTTTTGTATAACAAAATTAAAAAATAAGTTAATATACATCTATACATATGCAAGATTGAAAAGGATTTAAAATCCTAAAGATTTCAAAATTTACTTTTCAATATTTCTCTTTAAAAAATTTTAATTTAAAAACCGAAAACTCCTTATGGAAATGTTATAATAATAAACTATTATTAAGTTTCAATTAACAGCCGTTTATTTTGAATAATTTTCCACTATCACGAATGTCTTAGAGAGATTTGAAATCACAATACATAGATATTTGCTAAAATAAAATCCCGACAGTAAATTTATCATTATATGTATGTATCCTTAGAACTATACATGATATATGTATGTAAATAACTTGTTCGGATGGCCAGATGACGAACTGAAAAGGAAAGGATATCAAAAGCACCAGCAACAGCAGGTTTCAAACGATATTACTTGGATTTTTAGTCTCAGTTACCGCCCTCGTGTCAATACGTTCAAAACATAAAAGGTATCCTCTATACAATTTTTTATAATCTACAAATTAATCTACAAAAAAAGATCAAAAAAATAAATGTATTGGTTTTTTTAATCAAAAATTTCCATCAAACAGTTTGTTAAATTCCAAGAGAAAATCTTTTCTTTTAAAAATCCTTAAAAAAAACAGCAGTGATAAAAAAAATTTCAAATAGATTCCAAGAGAAAATCTTTTCTTTTAACAAATCCTTTAAAAAAACGGCGGTGGTAACAAAATCTTAAATACCTGCAACGTATTTTATTGCAATTTTCTTTAAAACTAATATAAAAAAAGCGGTTATCTTTATCACCCTTTGTGATAAATTAGTTAAAATAGTATTTTTTTAAAAGTGAGAAAATTTGATTTTAAAGCGGAAAACTATTTGAATTGGAAAAGTAGTGCAATAGTTTGTTTAAGTGCAAAAAAAAAAAGTTTATAATAATTGTGGAAATTTTTTTTAGCAATTAAATTAATTTTTAAAAAAAGCGAAAGAAAAATTTTCCGGGAAAAATTATTTCGTATTGAAAATTCATTTTTGCGCTTGTGCATATTCACCAGAAAGAAAATATTTTATAAAAAATAAAATTAGAAAAGTTAAAGCCAAATTTATTTTAATACGTTAATTTTTTTTCTTCTCGGGAAATTGCGTTGTGTTTTTTTCTTGTTTGATAAAAGAAAATTGCTTTTTAGATTTCGGCTTATTTTTCATTGAAGTGTCGGCGTGCATGTATAAAATACATTTGTCGTGCCTACTAAATTTCTAAATACTTTTTTATACCGAAAGAACCACCTGTTGGAATTTTTCCAAAATGAAATCCTCATCATTTTCCATACGTGTCATGCGAAGGGTATGTCTTTTTTATATTGTTTAAATATTTTTAGTGTCCTTAAAAAATTAAAACAAACTAAAATTAATTACAATTCTGTATTAAATTTTTATTATTATAAATTTAAATTTAATTTTTTTTCTTTTTAACTTTGAAAAAGAAAACTCCGATAGTTTTAAGATGTTTTACAGAAAAATTTAGTTTGAAAAGAAAATCTGCTTTTTTTTCTTTCTTACAGAATATTTTCTTTTAGTTTTCTTTTTCCTTTGTATATATTTAAACTTTTCAAGGGATCAAAGATACTGAATAAAAACAAAAGTTTCTTCTCAAAATTTTTATGTTCTGGCAAAAAAAGGAAAGATATAATGTCAATCTATTAAGTTTTACTTGTCCATTGAGAATTTTCTATATATAATATTTTGTATATTATAAGAGTTGACTGATAACATATGTGTTGTGAAAATAAAATATTACAGAGTATTTCTGAAAGAAAATTAAATTAGCTATTCTCAAAAATCTGTAATTTTGATCCATTATCTTCATAACGTCCTAAATTCTCCATTCCCATACCAGCACCATAGTGAAACATTTGTTGCATACCCAATTGATTTGCAGCTGAGATTTGATTTAATTGAAGTTGTAAATGTAATTGATATCTAGCAGCAGCTGCAGCATTATTTTATTGAGTTGGTGTTATAGGTGCCGGTACATTTGTTGTTGGTGTTCTCGGTTCATGCGGAATTTCTGTTCAGTTTACTGCATTCGCAATATTTACAATATTACAGATTTTCAAATTAGGTAATTACTTCGACTATGACTTAACTACTATTTCAAAATGACAACTCAATAGCTGATAGATTCGAACTAACTATCACTTTCTGAAGACAAATTCCCCTAGGTAATATAGCAATGGTCGTCTGTTGCCATACAAAATTCCACTAATATTTTCATTTCGATTTATTTGAATGAGAATTATTAAATTAAGTTAATAAATAATTTGTGATACTTTATCAAAAGAAAATGTATAGCGTGTTCTTCTTAAACAAAAAATGTGTTTCTCTTTTTGAATCTTAATAGTCATGAAAATTTCTATAAAGATGAGAATTGTTTTTTGAAACGAAAAACTGCTATTAAGGTTTCCAAATGACATAATTTTATTGTTTCTTTTTCCAATTGGGATACCCTGTAATATCTATAAGTATAACATATATAGAAATAATATATACCAAAAGGAAAATCATCATAATAATAATATATCACACAAAAATATTTTTCTTCGTTCCTTGGGAATAATAGAAAATTGGTTGGAAAAACTTCACTATACATATTTTTCCCAAAAGAATTTTTTTCCTTTTCATTGGGTTTGTGTATTTCTCACATAATTTTCATCATTCTTGATCAATTCATTTTATTGTTCTGAATACATATATATATATAAATTTTCACATTTAATAAAAATAATATAAACTGAAGAATTTTTCTCTATAATAATAATATATTATGAAAAGAAAAGAATCCAAATGAATTTTCGTCATTTCTTTTCCATTTGGAATTAATTTAATTGGATAATTTCTCGTTTTTTTTGGTCGTATGTGAAATGGTGTTTCATGTTGATATTAATAGTTTGACAGTATGTTAATAAATCCGCGGAACTACGCAGTAAATTAAGTGTTAATTGGTATCGAGAGAGGCATGTCTATTATACAAATTGGATATGGTTGAGATTGCTATGATTTTTGTGTGTTTTTTGGAAAAACATATCAATTTCAGATCACTTTTTTTTAATGTAAAATATATTATTATAAAATATAATTTAATAATTCAATATTTAATATGAAATTGTGAATTTACATCTGTTTTTAATATACAAAAATAGCATAAGTATATACTCTTAAAACGAGTAGAAATAAACTTTGTAATGATGCTATAAATAAAAGCTATAATGTTTTGTATTACATTGTTCTCACGTTACCATTTATTTTTATGATTTTTATAGTAAAAGAAAAAAAAATTTTTTTTAAGCCATGTCCTTGTTCTATTTCTTGCGTAAACTAAATACAAAAATCATAATCTATATCATATTTCGTTTTAAATCAAAAGTATTAAATTCTTTTAAAATACTTAAAAAAAATGGTAATTTTTAATAAATTGTATCCCAATTAATTGAGTTCCAGTTCCAAAAATAAAAAATATATCGATTTTTCGTTATGTTTTTAATTTTTCAAATGAATTGATTACAAAATACGAATATTATTTATTGAAAAGAGTCTTTTCCAATGCAATGAATCCAATTTCGAAAAAAAATAACAGAGGAAAGCTGAATGAATATCAACTACAATTTTTATTAAATTATATAATATAAAATTCATTTTTTATACAAATGAAAATCAACTTTTAATTCTGATCGGATTCTGTAAATCAATACAATACGTAAATTAATTCCAATTAATATATTTTAATTAAAACATATTTCATAATAACCAGCTTTAATAATAACACAATTTAATTAATTAAAACATTTTTCGAATGAATATAACAACACCAAAAACAACTATGTGTCCATTTTAATTAATTACATACGCAAAACCTTCATTTAATTTTCCTAATTAACGCATTGATTATTTATAGCAATTTATTTAGGCACAGAACAAACAATTTTCAATGGGAAAGAAAAATTTTCTGATGAAATTTACAATTAAAACACTTGTTGAAGTTCTCAAGAAAATATCTCTCACCCAAAATTATCTGTTTTTATGAAGAACGATAGAAATTTTCTTTTTTTTAAATATTTATGAATGAAAATATGTATTTTTGTATTTGAATTTTCTTTCAAATACAATATGTATCAGAAGGATCCGTCTTTTTATGAAATTTTGTGCTTTATTATTAACTTTGTTACTTAGATGTTTCCAGTTTGTTAAGTCGTTCTTCAGGAAGTGGTTCTCAAACAGCATTGTGCAGTAAATAAAATACATTTTTGTTATGTACATTTCTCTTGCATTTGTTTTGTTTTGAAATAGCATACAAACTATGAAAAATGAAATTTTTTTTCTTTTTAAAATTGTTTCCAGTTTTTCCAATTTCTACCTCCTTTAAAATTAAGTTCGTCATACTTATGGATTTACTGAACTGCAAATATAGGATATGTTATTCAATATAATAAAATTATCTGCAAGATACAAGTATATAAAATTCAGAAAACCTGTCCATACTTTTGCCGATAAATACATATAAACTTACTTACAATTGCCATATAGAATTGTTAGATAAATTACACTTTCTCTACACTGTACCTATAGGAGCTATAAGCGTTGTGGTAGAAATTGTTAATGCAAATATTTAACATTGTAAGTGAAAAGTTTTACAATTAAATTATTTCAAATCCCTTTTATATTGTTTGATTAACAGTCAGCATCTATAGAAAAGGTCATAAGTAATACAGTGTGGAATGGTCAAGTCTGTTTAGACCTCGTTTCTAGAAACTGATGAGACTCTGGTTCAAATCCAAATCTCAATTCTTCATAATTTATTCTTTCTACATATCTTCTCTAACAGACTGTACAAAAGCATGAAAAGGAAACTTCTTAATAAGCCTAATTTTGAATTTAAACAATTTTTCCTGGTTTAAAATTATAAATAAAAAAATATAAATTTTATAAAAAAAATTTTTTTTAGCACAAATGCGTTTATATTAAACATTTTTCAATTTAATTAATGAGAAAGAACGAATATAATATATTATATTAGAACTCAAGGCACCAAAAATACAAATATAAATTGAAATTAAGTATCCTATAATTTTCCATTTATATTTTGCTGGTCGTAAAATATAATTAAAACATAGAAAACCTAGTTCCAATTAATTACATATACTAGTTAGTAACTTTTGGAATGTTGTTTTTTTTTCCTGTTTCATGAATTAATTCCAAATAAAACGGTATGTGTAAGTTTTCATAAACATATTTAATATGCCTGTTTCAACGAAAGCAAATATTCACAAATTTCTATTTAAACTGTCGTTCTAGTAGTTTAAATCGAAATTTGTACAACAAAATTGTTGAAATGCAGAAAAATTAATGTATATGGTTCTCGGCTGCAATGGTCTTTTAAAATGTGTATCCTTATTCACTTGTTGATTCAATAATACTTGAAATTCGAGAACTTTATTTCCATATAACTTCGAATATAGACAAAATACAAAAATTAAATTATTAGAAAAACTGAAATTATTTTTATATTATTTAAAATATCATATATTAACATCCTTTTTGCACGCATTTTTTATGCCAAAACAACAAGAAATGAAAACATTCCGTTAATTTCTTCTTGATTTTCTTTAGATATTTTGTAATAATTAATTTTCATAGTGGGCCACCCATTTAACCTCTTGCAAAAGAAACAAAAAACTGTTAATCATTAAATGTTTTTCGTGGTTGGTAACCTTTTGGCTACTACCTTTAAATATTCATTAACTTTTTTTTTTTAACACTGCTGGAAAACATGCAATATTTATATAATATGTATATATAACCACGGAAAACTTCTTCCGTTGGTATTACTTTATTTCCGAGGTCAATAAAACTATATATTATTTATAATAAAATATTAAATCATATTTTTCTTGTGTAATTAAACAAGTTAATTATTAATTTATTTCATTAACAATATTCATAATTTGTATTTATTTAAAGTTATGAACCGTTTTAATTTTAATTATAGTATTATATTATTACAGATATTTATGTATCAAGGTCTACATAACCTGAATTACAGGATTTTTTGCCTAATTTATGGTTTTTGAATATCTTGTTTTCTATTAATACCATCGAAGAGTGTGTAAATAAATTGAACAGAGAATTAAGTTTTGCAGTGGAATTCTGCAAAACGATAAACGATAATTAATTGTCATTTTCCACCATTTCGTAAAACAGTTTGCCACTTAAAACTATTGGGCTAGTAATTAGGTAAACTTCTACTATAAATAATAGTTTTATTTTAAAGCAGTCGCTTTCGCTTTGTCCCTTATTAATTATTTATGATAATAGTGCAAAAAAGTTGTGTATTTGTACCTAGTTGTAGTTGTTCTAAATATTCTTATTTTAAGTGCAAAAATTTTCATTTATTTCGGACAAGTGGTTTAAACCACTTTAAGTTCTTTTTTTTGCTTTACAAAAAACTAAAATCCCTAAGCTTTTCAACTTGGATATTTAAATTCTAAAAAAAATACTTTTCTTATCCATTTCAATAAAAACTTGTCCTAATTGACAATATAATATCATACAAGAGTCAGATGCTTTTTATTCATACTGTTTTTTTTGTGTATAATAGAAAATTTTGAAAATGTAACCACCAAGATCAACTTTGTTCCAAGAATATTCATATTTTCCGTCTTTTTTTCTTGTCTTTTATGTACAAATTTCTCGGTTTTGTTTGGTAGAAAAAGTATAAAATAAAAGGAAATAAAAGTAATGCGGAATATCATTTTACTAAAGCAAACAAATGATATTATGCAAATGTCCAAGAAAAAAGCAAAAATTCCTAAAAAAAAAAATTACAAGGATTCTCGTCATGACATAATTTTTGGATCCTTTATTTAGCGAAACAACTGAATACGCATATAATTTTCTTCATAATTTTCCATAATAAAAGAAATGTTACATGTATTGCAGTAGGAACCATTTAATTTCATTTGAAGATTTTTTTGTTATACAATGAATAATTGAAATACATACTAGAAAGTTTAAAAATCATTATTAATAATGGCATTCGTCAGATCCAAAGGCGTAGTTGTAGACCTTTTCAAAATTCCATACGTTCCTCTAAACCATAGCTCTGCAACATTTTAACCTTAATGAAGGCAATTCTCAACCTTCTGTGGGACATAAATTTGAATATATAAAAATCAAGATGCTTTATTTTGATTCACGTACTCACCATCAACTCTGTGTATTTTCTTCTTTTGAAGGTCTTGAAAAGTCTATTGAGAATATACTAAACTACCTAACTAGTACTCCACGTTGCTGGCACCTCTTAGTGCATTAGCATTATTAAGTATGAACAAACTGGTAGCTACAATTGTTGTAGGGTAATAATGTAAAAAATGTAAACTTACATTGTTTTCTATAAATTATTTTTTTTTTGTGTAAATTAGAAACTATTAACGTGGATTTTGGATCATATAGAAAAACCATCGCAAATTCTTTACGGTACAGCATGCACTCTTCATCATCTACCCATTAAAAGCAACTATTTGAAAATATGAAAACTTATTACGCTAATATTAATAAAATATGATTAGAGAATTTTCCAAGTAATTCTAATTTGATCTAATTTTTCATTCGAACTTTTAAATGACTTGGAATGAAGAAAAAAAGACAATTGTCTAATTTAATAAGACTAGAATATAAAAAATATCTTATTGTGTAAGAAAATTGAATGATATTCAAATGACATTTAGTTAGTCTTTAGAGACTAATTTAATCGCATTTAACGTACATACATATCTTTAATGAGGTCTATTAAAATGAAAAATCCCATCTCATCAAATCCATTTTCATATTTTGCAATTTCATTTCTTTTTTGTTCTTTTTTTTTTAAATTAAATTTAATACAACAAATTATATACATTGTGAATTTGAAATTATACTTTTATAAAACCTTATATTGTTAGGTAATGTTGTAGAAAAACAATTTTATATAATATATTTTTTCAAATTGCTTAAAAATTATGTTTTCATGAAAGAACAAAAAAAAATGTACATACTTGCCTTAAGAATCGTTTTAAGTAATTTATATTGTTTAGCAACAAGTTTATTTTTGAGAAAAAGTTAAAAGCTTTTTTTTTATTACTGTGATAAGAAAAATATATGTATTTTCGTTTTACAAATCACAACATAAAAATCACTGGATTAGAAATATTCAATTGATCATTAATAATGGAAATAATGATCAAGGAAAATGCTTATAAATATGTTTACGACGAAAGTAGAAGTATACTTAGTTCGTAAAAGCATTAGAATTTGCCACCTTTTAAAGGTAAATATATGAACGTACATAGGTATTACAGATTTCTATGTAGAATTGTATTTGTTATCATAGAATTTTTTATTAGACAGTATTAGGGCGTATCCACTTGTTGAATATTGTTCTATCGATTTTATGTTAAAGAAAATGTTAAGAATTTGATTTTAAAGGAAAACTCTAAAAAAAATGTCTGACACTTGTGGAATACATATAGAAAATATTTTAGATTACTCATAAAATGCAGAATAGGATATTCTAATACGGTAGTCCTATAAAATAATGTGATATGGCAAAAGGATTTGAGAATTTCAAGTATAATACTGTTATATATTATAGAATATGAACGTGTATTCTCAAAGATCATACAGATTTTGATTCTATATTAAAAATTATTTATATATTTTGAATTAAATTTGCAGACAAGAGAGGACATCTCAATTCGAAGCAACCGGCTTCACGAACTAACACGAAAACACAACTCTATTATTTTCAGTTTTGCCATTACTATAGTTTTAACGAAACCCTTGGTGGATTTTATACAATATAAAACTAATTTTTTACATACAAATGCCTACAAATTCCTACAAATATATCGACGAAAAACAGAAAATGAAAATGTATACAATTTTAGTCCAAAATCACATTTTCCTGGTTTAAAATTTTCACCCAAAAACTAATCCAATCATATAATTTGAATAGACTGATTCTAAAAACTGAATTCCAATTTTCAGCCGAATTAAGAGTTTGTGTGAATCGAATTTACTGCAATCGATTCTCGAGGGTATGCAAATTTTGATAAGGGAACTGTATTTTCCCAGTGACTTTTAAGTTTTCCAACATCCTAAATCCATTTCTGTGTTTCCGTGACGATAAATTAATAATGTTCTCTTAGTTTTAATTAAATATTAAATAACTATATACAAACAGAAACACAAATTGAATTAAAACACTTTAATAAATGAAAACTTTTCCACTTCCATAATTTTTCATTTGTAATTTATCAAGTGTCAGAAGTAATTTTCTTGATAGTTTATTTTAGTCTATTAAAACTTAATTAATTTTTTAATAATTTCTAATTGCATATTGTTTAATATAAAGTACAACTACTACAGTGATAACTAACAGTAATAAGTTCAATTAGGAATTTAAATAACCTAAAATGTATGTGAAATATATTTGTTTGCGAAATTTTATTTTATGTTTAGATGAATATTATTATATTGAAATATTTTATCAAACTAAATTTTCGGAATACAAATAATCAAGTTTCGAATGTACCTAAATTTTATTACCCAGTTACGTTATTTTCAAATTTACAAATCAATACAATTTTCCTCTTTTAATATGCCACAAAAAAGAAAATCAACAACTACAAATTTTCTTCTCTTACCACTAAATTACTTTAGAAAAGAATCTCAAAAGAAAAGCCAAATAAAAAATTTTCTTATTTTATTTTCGGGTTTTGTTTTTTTGAGGGATTCATTTGAAAAAGAAAAATTCTTTTTTATCAAAATGAAAAGAAAAATTTTATACCTACTATAAAATATGTGGAAAACTCATTTTTACTTTTTCACAAAAATTCAAAGACAAGACAAGACAAGATAAAGGTAAGAAAAATTCAACATATGAAAACTTTTATATCAAGGGACTCAAGAAAAATCCCACAGACAAAAAAAAAAGAAAAGAAAATATACCGAACCGAAAAGAAAATTTTCGGCAATAAAATTGGAAAAACGTTCACATAACATCATTTAGTTTAGTAAAGAAAAATAAAACAAAAACTTTGAAAATAGAGCCCCACCCGAAAACATGAACAAATAAAAATAGTATAATAAAATAAACCAAAACGAATATAAGAAACCAAAAAGAAAAAAACAATGAACTGAAAAAAGGGAAACCTGAAGAAAGCTCAACGAAAACACGTTGAAAGGACAAAATACACAAAAATAACACAGAAAAGTCCATCTAATTGACATGTGTGAAACGCACGTCTTCTTATATCCTTGGCGAAAGGGATTTTTATATGTTCATAGTATCTATTTTTTATGCTTCTGCCACTGTTCATTTCGTATTGATTTATCTTTTCAGATGAAGCCAGTTTACTTACTCTTAATTTTCTTCATTTTTTTTTCCTCATGTGACAATTGGTTAAGACTTCTTCAGATTTATTTCATATCCCTTCGATATCCTTTATTTTATTTCTTTTAAAGATAAAGAATTTAAGAGAGAACAAAATATTAGTAATTCTTTTTTATAGTATAATTTTAATATGGGAATAGGAACAGCGTTCATTACATGTATAGTAGAAACAGTCTGTTCATCAAGAGCGTAATTAGAAAAACCAGTAAAATTTTGTTAACATATGTATAGTATTTGATACAAGAATAAATTTTTAGTCTGTTCCATGCTTAAATCTCTCTAAACCCTTTTTACGATACTTTCTAATTTTTAATTTATTTTATTTCTTTTCTTTGAAGTTTTGTCTTCACATATTTTCTATTGGTATGTTAAGAAAGCCCAACAAAAAACAAAAAAAAAACTTTTTACACTTTATATTTATATATGGGTTACATTTCATTTATATCACAGTTCAAAGGATCGAATTAAATTGTATTCTTTATATATATAACCAGAAGAGGATTAGAGAGCTAAAACTTTCTATCTGTTTCTGTCTGTGGCTCATATTAAAATATAGATAAGTATAAATACAATACATATACTATAGTATCTAAAAATGTTGATGCCCTATTCTAAAAATAGGACTCGTAGTTAGCAAATCTGTAGTTTAATGAATTAACTCTCAGAAAAAAGAGCTAAAACTACTAATATTTGAAGGTATTTTCTCCATTACTTTGTTTTATCTTCTTCAAATTCGTTCTAATTCGCAAATAACCTGGGGCCTAATAAATTAAATATATTCCCAAAATTTTATTCAAATCGATATATTACTTTTTAAAATACAACGAAAAGCCATTATAAACAATCATATTTTTTCTTACAACTATTTTTTTCTTCACTATCCTTATGATAAAGTTCGCGAAAAAATGTTGTAAGATAAATCAAAAACACTAATAAAGTTATCTTATTTTTACCATAAAGTAATAAATATTAAAATTACATGGGGATTTGTGATAGTAATTTTAAAACAATTATCACGCATTACAGATTTACCCAATGTTCCCCTATACATGAAATTATGTGAAAATTGCTGTTCCCGATACTATTCTATGTAGGTATATGATTATTTTCAGAAATAACATTTCGCATTAAAAATTTTCCAGCTCAACACCATCCAAAGAAAAATAGAATTTTCCAGTGAAAAGAGTTTATTACATACAGTATGGGAAAACAAAATATACAAAAAAAAATCTAACTTAAATGTAGAATAAATATATAAACCAAAAATAGAAAGAGGTAAATCGTATATAAAATAGAAATTACTGAAAGGAGCATAGATAAAATGTTTCTTCATTTCGCACTTGATGTGAGTTCCATAAAAATGGAAAAGGAGAAATAAGAAAAATATAGTATTCACATTTAAATGTGCTATTTTCCTTCTTTCTTTTGCTATCTTTGAAAATCGATAAAAATCCTTAACAAGGCTAACAACAATATCATTGAAGAAAATATATACGAATAAATTCATATCATTTTTTTTTCTCGAAAAATAGGTGACAATATAAAAAGTAATGATATTGTCGAAAGGATACAAGTACTTTAACATCTCCTATACACACTGTGGAAACTTTTAAAGAGCCCTGAAATAAGATTGAAATTTTTTTTTAAATACGTCAGAAAACTGTAAGAATAACATTGCTGATCATAAATATAATAAAAGACAATAAAATAAAATGTATATATATATATATGTATGATTATAAAATGGGGGTGCTTAAATGTTGAACTAAACTCATGTCTATGGTAAACATACAGCAACTTTATTTTCGGCCTAAGTTTTATATGGATTCAAGTTGATACTTTGTAGACATTTGTTTGTGAGACAAAAATTTCCAAGAAATTTCAATTTTAATTAAACAAATTGGAAAGTTTCTTCCAAATAAAATATTGTAGAAACATATTTATAATAGGGTGTGCCAACTTTAAGGCACAATAACTTCCCACTGAAAACTTGAGATACCTATTAACCACCAAATTCCATCCAAAAGCAGCAATACAACCATACAAAAAAATCTATTTTAGTAAATTTATTAAGTTTACATGGCTGGTTTCATTGTAATTTAATTTCCATTTCTATGCAGGCACGTACATTTCTTTGAGAACTTTACTAGTTTTAACATTTGGTTTTCTCTTCAAGCTTGCCTGTTGTGTTCTTCTTCAATCCATGCTTTGTTCTATGTCCAGGCTATAGAGTAGAAGAAAAGAAGTTGGATGTATCGTCTAAGGAAAATCCAGAACTTGCATTTTATTAAAAAAAAAAAAAAGTATGCAAAAATGGCATTTTCTTTAAAAGAGAGAATCGTAGGATTCTTCAAAATCAAGTCATCGAACGAGTATTCAGAAGGACGATTTTCTGTAGATGGATATTTCTCCATTTAAATATGCTAATCCAATCGTGCTGTCCCCCAACCGGGACCAAAGTCTACAATAAACTCGTATTTAACAATATGTACTTGTTTGCTTATAAAATTACCTTTCTTCAATTTCACGAATAAACCAATTTCAAGGCATTGCAAAACTTTGGATTTAGTAATTTATTTTTATTTTCTCATTATGCTTTTTTTGCTGTATTATTATCGAGACGGAAAATTCTTTAACACACACATAAATCCAAAATGTTTGATGACTTTCATCCAAAGGATTTTCAGGTTTTGACATTTTCCCATTACAAGAATATAATGGTTTTTCTTTTTGCCTACAATTTATTTGTTGGGAATTATATTTTGCTATTATATTGCGTTAATTGGAAATTGAGCTTTATCAAATCAAAAATAAAAGTAATTACTTTTAAAGATTCAAAAAAGTTATATAATTTTTCAGATTTTTAATTCTAGCATATGATATAGAACAGAATTGCCAATGCCATGATGGCACTATACAGACGTGTGAAAAATTAATGGTGTTATTTCGCTTTTTGCACATCAAAAAATATATAAAATCTTATTTCTTATTTTTATTTTCGACATGTTTTATTTTTATTAAACTAATTATCATACTAAATAATGGAACCAATTTTTATGTTTTGCATTATTTCCATACGGTTTCTTAGAATTAACATCAGAGTAGTAAATTCCTTTCAGGTCTTTCGAAACACTGAAACCCATTGCATGGGCTTCACCACAGCACATCTTTCCCTCTAAACAATCGAAATTATTACATTTCGATGCCATAAAATTATTTTCATTTCCTGGAAAAACACTTTCTGCATAATAAGCTAATGCAAGTAATTGTGAACACAAAGAATTTTTACAGCCGGGTTGAGTTATATCCAAACCACCAGGATAATAATCAACATCACCGATTGCACTACGTACACCCCATACTCCTGGACTAGTATGAATAATATCAACAAAATCGGCATTACCCTTTGCTAGGCGAGGTAGAGGTTTATCATCCCTAAAACAAAGTCTATTTGGACCCAATCCAGTTATTCGTGGCATTAAAGTTTTCGTTTGATCATGAAACGAACGTCCTGCTTGTCCAACAATTTGTGCTCCTATACCATGTCCTAATTAGAATAAAGAAGAGGAAAATGAACCGGAATAACTTGATCGATCTGTAATATGTTTTTGAGTATACCTATAAGATGAATTGTGTCCAAATCAACATATTTAACCATTTCGATTAACGCTTCTGCAAGATTTTCACCTAGTTTTTTGACATTAGATGCTGACGTAATGTAGTCCCTACTAATATAATTTTCTGTATCTACTATCTTTGAAATTTGATAAGATATTTGAATTTTTCAGTTTAAGTTATATAAGAGTACCAGAACATTTGTATCCCGACGACGAAAATATGCTGCTGCCATCGTATGGACTGCATGAGGGAAATTTGTTGTCCAACCATTCTGTAGTATAACAGTTTTTTTATTCCGATCAAATCCTTTTGATTCGACTAACTCATTAATTTTAAGGAATGGATATAAGTAATTTCGCTTAGGTGTCATCAAAATAAAATTCATATTTCTAATATCCGGAGTTTCGTCAATTGTTTTATTGATTTTGGATATCTGAGAGGCGCCTGAATAAATTTATATCAAAATTAGTAATTTATTATATTTCATTAAATTTATTATTGATACATTTTTTATTCAAATCATTCGACATAGATAAAGCTGGAGCGGTCTTAGTTTCCTCTAAATTAAGTGATCTCAAGAGATCATTAAGATCCTCAGTGGAAGAATTTGTAGCTGATATTTGATGTAATAATAAAAGGAATAATCCTAATCCACCAATTAAATGCATCTTTTTATTCTTCATAAGTAATTCTGAAAATAATGAGAATAATTAAAATTTCAAGTCATTTAAATTCTCGTTTTTGAGGTAATAAGAGTAATGTACATCTTTGTGAACTTTTCCGTTCAAACCACATATCCAGATTATTTCAGAATTGATTTTTCGCGAAATCTAATAACTAGCAAATGTAAATCACTTACTAGGAACATGTTTTAGTATCGAGTTTTCACAAGATTTCATTTTCGAATTGCATGCGTGTGTTGATTATTTTTTGAATTATTTAAATTAAACTTATGTGTTTTCTTTAATTTTGTATATAATAAATAAAAAAAATGTCCACAAATTCAATCAGAAATTCACGAGATCTTTGCTTGTTCAGGTAAATAATATATTAATTTTTCAAGGCAATCCCATTTTAGCTGGACAAAATTCGCCCAACGAAACTCGAGAGGCATTCTACCATTTTTATAGAACGATTTGTCCAACAGTTAAAAATGTTCATTCACAGCTGATGTTTTAATTGTTACTTCATCTCAGATGCATAGCGGTCGATCCAAGCCTCATCAAGAGTTTCGAATGAATCATACATTCGATCGATATTGCGGATTTCGTGCATATTTTGAGGTACCGCTTATCTGAATCTATGATTTTCATTATGATTTTAACACTACAAGCCTAAGATATATTGTATTTAATGGTATTATTATTGTGGTACATAGACATATCTTCTAATTGAAGATTACTAACTTATAGTGACTTAATATCTGGAAATTTTAAAAATTTAAAGAACTTCCGATCCTCTTTATACTGACTGAAATCGTTCATTATTTGCCTGCATCAACAATATACATACATACAAAATTAATATACCTTCGGTACAAAACCATGGAGTATATTTAGACATTATTGCATATTCTAGCATTCATTTATCATGAAATAAATTCATTTCTAGAGGGGGGTTGGCAAAAGCCGGCCCTCGTGCCATATACGGCCCTCCATCATAATTCATCCAGCCCGCGAAGTTAAATTAAATAATTACATACATTGCTTTCAAGACTTTAAAAAAATTGAGAGTATAAGGTCATTGCTATCTTGTCCGGTTTCATTTGATGTTGAAAAAGCACTTACAGAAATGCAATAACAGTTGATTGATTTGCAATATGATTCACTTTCAATGAAAATTTTAGAGCTATGAGCCTGGTAAATTTTCTACCTCATTGGATAATGACAAATTTGAAGAAATAAGTAATCTAGCAAAAAAAATTTTGTTGGAATTTTGATCCACATGGGTTTGTGAAACAGTGTTCTCCAGAATGAGATTTAGCAAATCACAGCATCACTCTGTAATAATAGACCAACATCTTCAAGCGGTTTTAAGAATTGCTACAAGTGAATTATGTCCAGATTTCGATAAACTGGTAAATTCGCATCAGAGATTCCATCTCATTAATACAATATAAAAAAAAATTTTCTATTTTTATTTTTATATTTATTTCCTTTTTTAAAATTATTCTGAATTTCTTTTTTTTTTGAGTAAAATTATTTTATTTTACTTTAATAAACTTTTGTTTCCGCATACTGGTAATAGTTCTTTCTTTTCGTATATTGTTTATAGCCATTGAAAAATTATTTTAAACTAATCTGGCCCTTTATCAAAAGTATTTGCCCACCTCTGTATTAGATCAAATCTGGCTTCAAATTTTGTTTAAAAGTAGAGCAAAAATTTTATTTTCCTTATTTACTCAAAATTTTAGGAATAAAACCACTACTTTTGTAGTGCATTAACCAGAAATCTATTTAAGTTGACTGATTTTCTAGTCAGAAAAATTTCTTTGCATCTAGTAAAAAAGATTTTAGAATGACATACTGTGAAGGTTCTCGATTATCAAATTCGTACCAAAATTCGAGTGTATTCTGTATTTGATTCTACAGTACTCACTTTGTAATTTATTTTATAGGAACTTCCTAACTTATTATTATTAAATTGAAAACTTTTTTCGATTTTTTTAATTTTTTAAGGATTATTTTTTTTCCCTTATATTATATTATCACTAAAGTACTTAAAATATACCTTTTGTAAAATTTCACTGATCGACGATCGTCAAGAATTTGATAACAAACTACTTGGCAATTTACTTGTTTCGATTATCTTATATAGATTGATGAGAAATTATAAATTTTAATATTAAGTAATTATTATTAATCAATATTTAAATATTCAACATAAATAAATATTGATAACATGCATGAAATAATGGGGTGTAATTTCAAAGGTCATTGAAATTATGCAGTTAATTATCATTTCGAAGAACATGCATCTTAGCAACTAAATCCTGTGCCTTTCTGTGCCGCCCAACGCAGTTTCAGTAGTTCTTATGTAATCAACATGCTTACATCGATATTTTGTGGAAACATTTTTGCATTATTTGTTGGTGTATATCGACAAGCTTATGTGAAAATCGCAACATAAATATGCTATTTTTTTTCTAATCTCGTGTCTATGGTAAATATGCCGAAACATTATTTGGGGCCTAAATCTTATATGGATTCCATTGTTGATACTGACATTTGTTTATGAGATAAAAATTTCCAAGAAATTTATTTTTTAATTAAACAAATTGGAAAGTTTTTTCCAAACAAAATATTGTGGAAGCATATTTATAATAAGGTGTGCCAACTTTAAGGCACAATAAGTTTACACTGAATATTTGAGACTTCTAATAACCATCAAAATTAAATTGTCCGTCCAAAAACAGCAATACATCAATAAAGAAAAATATGTTTTAATAAATTTTTAAGTTTACATGGCTGGTTTCATCGTAATTTAATTTCCATTTCAATGCAGGCACGTACATTTCTTTGAGAACTTTACTAGTTTTAACATTTAATTTCTTTTCAAACTTGCCTGTTGTGTTCTTTTTCAATCCATGCTTAGTTCCATGTCCAGGCAATAGAGTAGAAGAAAAGAAGTTGGATTTATCGTCTAAGGAAAATCCAGAACATGTATTTTATTAAAAAAGGTATGAAAAAATGCCATTTTCTATAACAGAGAGAATCATTGGAAAATTTTAAACAATGGCCTTTGATTCTTCAAAATCAAGTCATCGAACGAGTATTCAGAAGGACGATTTTCTGTAGATGGATATTTCTCCATTCAAATAAGCTAATCTAAGCGTGTTGTCCCACAACCGGGATCAAAGTCTACAATATACTCGTATTTAAGAATATGTACTTGTTTGCTTATAAAATTACCTTTCTTCAATTTCACGAATAAACCAATTTCAAGGCATTACAAAACTTTGGATTTAGTAATTTATTTTTATTTTCTCATTATGCTTTTTTTGCTGTATTATTATCGAGACGGAAAATTCTTTAACACACACATAAATCCAAAATGTTTGATGACTTTCATCCAAAGGATTTTCAGGTTTTGACATTTTCCCATTACAAGAATATAATGGTTTTTCTTTTTGCCTACAATTTGTTTGTTGGGAATTATATTTTGCTATTATATTGCGTTAATTGGAAATTGAGCTTCATCAAATCAAAAATAAAAGTAATTACTTTTAAAGATTCAAACAAGTTATATAATTTTTCAGATTTATAATTCTAGCGTATGATAGAACAGAATTGCCAATGCCATGATGTCACTATACAGACGTGTGAAAAATTAATGGTGTTATTGCGCTTTATGCACATATTTTTATTAAAATAATTAACATACTTAATATTAGAATCAATTTTTTTGTTTTGCATTATTTCCATAAGGTTTCTTAGAATTAACATCAGAGTAGTAAATTCCTTTCAGGTCTTTCGAAACACTATAACCCATTGCATGTGCTTCACCACAGCACATTTCCTTCTGTAAACATGTCCATGAACTACATTTTGTTGCCATAAAATTATTTTCATTCCCTGGAAAAACGCTTTCTGTGTAATACTTTAAAGAACGTACATGTGAATAATAAAAGCTTTTACAACCGGATTGCAATTTCTCCAAACCACCAGGATAATAATCAAGATCACCGATTGGATCACGTTTACCCAATATTCCTGGATTAGTGTGTATAATATCAACAAAACCAGCATCACCACGTTGTAGGCCAGTTTCCATAAAGCAAGGATTAGCTGGATCCAGTCCAGTAATTCTGGGTATTAAATTTTTAGTTTGATTATGGAATGAACGTCCCGCTACTCCTGCAATATGTGCACCAATACTTTGTCCTAATATGAAGTCAAATGATTAAAATAAAATTCTGAGCGATTTGTAATAAATTTTTTTGTTTACCTATAAGGTGAATTGTATCCAATGGAACATGTTTAACCAATTCGATTAACCCTTTAGCAATATTTTCACCTAATTTTTCAGTATTAGAAACTGACCTAATATATCCGCTGGTTAAATAATTTGCTGTATCTAGATACTTAAAAATTCAATAAGACATTTTAAATCTTTAGTGTAGTTTTTACAAGAGTACCAAAAAATTACTATCGCCACGACGAAAATATGCTTCAGCTAACGTAGAGGCTCCTACAGACATTTCTGTTGAATTCGTTTTCCAACCAGTCGATAATATAACAATTCTTTTATTTCGATCAAATCCTTTACTTTGTACCAATTCATTGGAATTAAGCAAAGGATACGAATAACTTCCTCCAGGTGTCATCAATACAAAACTCATCTTTCCAATATCTGGAGATTCCCGATGTTTTTTACGAAAGTGCGATACCGCGAAGGAACCTAAGAAAATTTATCTCTAAATGAATATTTTATGATTTTTTATTAAATTAATTATTGGTACATATTTTGTTCAAAGCATCCGATAAATAGTTTTCTCTATTGGTCCTATTTGTCCCGAAGTTTAGTGTTCTCCTGACCTCATCAAAATTTCCTTCGAGAAACTTGAAAGAATTTGCAACTGAAAATTGATGTAATAATAAAAGGCATAATCCTAATGTACCAACCAAATGCATCTTGTTATTTTTCATGCTAAGTAGTTCTGAAATAATAAGAATAATTTAATTTCGATGTAATTAAAATTCTAGTTTCTGATGCAATACGATCAATGTCGTTTTCTTGCGTGCACTTTAACGAGCACATCTCTATACTGACTTTTCTGTTCGGATCACTAATGCAAATCTGTTTGGAAATACTTTTGAAATCACTTATTATACTTCCTAAGAACACGTTTTATAGCTGATTTTTACAGATTTTCATTTTGAGTTTGCATGCCGGACTTAATTATTTTTCCAATTAACATCAAATTGTTAGGAAATAATTATTTCAAATGCATGTTTAAGTTCAGTTTTAAAACGGCCATACATTGTTATATTTTGAGGTCTCGTGCTAATCCGAATCGAACATTTCCTGATGAGTTCGACACTATAAATCAAAGATATATTGAGTGGTAATATTGTGGTGGTAAATAAAGGTGGCTTGTAATAGAAGTAATATAACATTAAAATGGAATATAAAAGACCATTATTATCGAAGATCAATCGAAGCCATTAATGATGGAATATAACTCAAACCGCGTTTGAGATAATCCATTCGTTTGATCCAATTTTCAGCCACTCTTCTACACAAATCTGGTTGTTTTCAAATTGTTCAATTGTTGTTGGTTTATCAGCATAAACAAGTGACTTTACTTATATTCCCACAGAAAATATTCCACCGGAGTTATACACAATTATATCGATCATAAAATTCACGAATTCGAGTTTGGCTAATCAAAGACTGATTTCGATAATAAGCTTTAATAACTTGTAAACGTTATTTCATTGTGAAACACTCCCTGATGAAATAACAGACTATACTGAAAGAAAATATCAATGACAACTATCAAAATATTAATAAACACGACTTTAATCTGTATTACAAGTTCTTGCACATCTTTTGGATATAATCTGATCGAATTTTGAGCAGGGATTGTTAGAATTTGGTAAATTTAGATAGGTATAAGTATTTTTCGGAAGCAATCTTTTATCTTATTACTTAACCCAAATAATGTGACTAATCTAACCAAAATATTCTGTATAAACTTCAAATATAACACTTTTATACCACCCGTAAAAAATTACATGTAAGAATGTCGAGTTATTTGGAATACTAGATATGTATTTTAAGGACTTGTTTCAAAATTCATTTTAAATATTGACAAAACGGTAGTTTTTTTTATATCTAATATTTATTGTATAGTAGAAGTTTTCGATTATCCGAAGAAATTAATTTACCAATTTCTTTTAATAACCGTGCGTTTATTGTCACATTGGTAATTTTTTATAGTTTTCAATATCTTAATATTTTTTCAAAATGGTTTTTTCTTACATATTATCGCCAAAATAAATTTGAAGTAGACGAATTTTATTCACTATTGATTAAATTTGTTATAAACCTTATAAATTTATTTTTGAACACAAAACAGTTTATAAAGTTTCCCTGATCAACGTTCGTGAATGGTGTGATAACAAACTAGTTGGCAATCTATTCTTTTCGATTAGTTTATATACAATAGATTCACGAGAAGTTATAAATTTTAATATTAATCAATATTTAAATATTCAATACAAAATTATATATGCGTAAAAGGCAAAATAATTAATAATATAATTCAAATTATACGTGATTTCTGTATAAAGTAAGTAATTAATAATTTAAACTTCATGTACTCGTACATATTGCATCTTCCCAAATAAATCCTGCGGCGGTAGACCCATGAAGATCAAAATCTTAAAACAATATATTCTTTTTCTTCTCACCTATATTCATATCGTCGTTGTTAATGAATAAGCCATTAACATACCAGCTTTTGAAAAAAATATTTTCTTAATTTAAAAAACACTTTTATTATTTCTTATTGTTTATATTCTGAATTTTGAATTTATGTATACATGAGAGGAACCAACATTTTTTAAGAACTTCAGAACTGCAAATTTGGCCGTATTGAAGCGATGTTCCTGCTGTACCTGCTTGTTTTTTTTTTTTTTTAAATTAAATTATGTGCAGATCCGAATATAAATAATTTCACAAAACCCAATTTCAATAACTTAAAATTACATTTAATATTATTTCGATTAGAATTACTTCCATACGGTTTCTTAGAATTAACATCGGAATAGTAAATTCCTTTTAAGTCACTTGAAACGCTATAACCCATTGCATCTAATGAACCGCAGCACATGCTTTTCTGTAAACACGTCCAACTACATTTTGATGCCATAAAATTATTTTCATTTCCTGGAAAAACACTTTCTGCATAATACTCAAAAGAACGTCCATGTGAACAAAGGGAGTCATTACAACCGGATTGAAATATTGCCAAACCACCAGGATAATAATCAACATCGCCGATTGGATCATATACACCTAATACTCCTGGATTGCTGTGTACAATATCAACAAAACCGGCATCACCACGTTGTAGGCCGGGTTCAGTTTTCCTAAAACAGGGATTAGCTGGATCTAGTCCAGTTATTCTTGGTATTAAAGTTTTTGTTTGATTATAGAATGAACGTCCTACTGCTCCAACAATATGTGCACCAAGACTATATCCTAATAAGAATTCAAACTAATAAAATAAAATTTTGAGCAATTTATAAATAAATTTTTTAGTATACCTATAAGATGAATTGTATCCAATGGAACATGTTTAACCAATTCAATTAACCCTTTAGCAATATTTTCGCCTAGTTTTTCAGTATTAGAAACTGACCTAATATATCCGCTGGTTAAATAATTTGCTGTATCTATATACTTAAAAATTCAATGAGATATTTTAATTCTTTAGTGTAGTTTCTATAAAAGTACCAAAAAATTAGTATCGCCACGGCAAAAATATCCTTCAGCTAACGTATCGGCTGCACGTGGTGTAACTGTTAAATTCGTTTTCCAACCAGTCTGTAGTATAACAGTTTTTTTGTTCCTATCAAATGCTATACATTTTACTAATTCATTAGTTTTAAGCAAAGGATACGAATAACTTCGTCCAGGTGTCATCAATACAAAACTCATCTTTCCAATATCTGGAGTTTCCCGCTGTTTTTTGCGGATGTGCGTTAACCCAGAGGAACCTAAATAAATTCATATCCAAATGAATATTTTATTGCTTTTTCTTAAATTTATTAATAGTACACAGTTTGTTCAAAGCATCCGAAAAATTTTTTTCTCTATTCGTCCTATTTTTCCCGAAGTATACTAAACCTCCGACTATATCAGAAATTCCTTCCAAGAATTCGAAAGAATTTCCAGCGGGGAGTTGATCCAATAATAAAAGGAATAATCCTAATGTACTAATCAAATGCATCTTGTTAGTTTTCATCCCAAATAACTCTGAAAACAATGAGAATAATTAAAATACGATATTAATTTAAATTTTCGCTTTTGAAGTAATACGAGTAAAGTAATTTTTTGGGTCCACTATATCGAACACATATCCACGAATTTTTGTTTTCGGGTCACTAAATGTTTGGAGATATTTCTTAATTGATTTTTCATGAAATCTAATGATTTGAGCACTTTAATAACGGATTTTCACAAAATTTCATTTTAAGATTACATGCGTGATTTTATTATTTTTTCATTAACTCAAATTGTTAAGACGTGTTTTTTAAAATATATGTAAATATTAAAAATAATTTAATTGACTAGTTTTTAGATTTTTTAAAAATCTCTTTTATATGATCGCCAAAGTAAATTTGAAATAGACGAAGTATATTCGCTAATAATTGAATCTGTTACAAACCTTATAAATTTAATTTTGAAAAAAACTGTAAAGCTTCCCTGATCAACGTTCGTGAATGGGTTTGATAGCAAATTAGTTGCGAATTTACTCGTTTCGATTATCTTATACAGATTCACGAGAAGTTATAAATCTTAATATTAATCAATTATTATTAATCAATATTTAAATATTCACACAAAATTATATATGCATAAAACGCAAAATAATTATTAATATAATGCAAATTATACAAGATTTCTGTATAAAATAAGTAATTAACACTTTGAACATAATGTACTCGTACAGATTGCATCTTCCCAAATAAATCCTGTGGCGGTAGATGCATGAGGGATCAAAATCTTAAAACAACATACTCTTCTTCTTCTTACCCATATGCATATCGTCGTTGTTAAGAAGGAAGTCATTAACATTACAGCTTTTGAAAAAAAGATATATTCTTATTTTAATAGTTTGAAAGGGAAAGGGTCCTGAAATATACATCAAACACACTAATGTTTGATGTAAATTTCAGGACCCTTTCCGAAATAAAAAAAAAACTCGGACAATACATATATTAATAGCTTATGTCAACCCTCGGCCCGCAAGTTACATGAGGTACAGTTAATAATTCCAAAGGCCTATTGTTATGTGCTCGACTCACAACAGGCCAGCAATTTCTTACTGCGATTCAACTAATAATTTCAGTTGAACATAGCTAATTTAAATTAAATACATTTCGTGGGGTTTCTAGATGAACGAAAATGAACTAAGGCCTTTAGACTGAAAGTTAGTAAGATAATGCGTTTTCTCTCACCTCTGAATAACAAGTTAGCGAGTTTACTTAATGCTGGACTTATGAACAGATTACTGTTCCAACTCATTTAGTATTTCCAATCGGCAGAGGGTAGACAGTCCTCTAAGAAGCTTATTCAGAAAAATAACTCAATTATTGCAAATAGTGCATGCATTTTGCCAGTAAGCCCACGATTTTATGGATAAAGATAAATTCTACAGCTTCTTTTCTACTACAATTTTTTCGACTACAATTTCTGTCACAATAACAAAATGCATAAGATTATATTGCGCTTTACATGGGAAAGTTTCACAAACTTCTTTTGTAAATGAAATTTGGAAGATTTCAAAAACCCAACATAACCCAGTCATAAAGCAAATAGTTTAGAATATTTCCTGATTTTTCTACAATAGGAAAATAATGAAAAATCCTGGAATTTACAAAAAACAATCTATTGACATTTTGGTATTTTGACCCTCGCGATATTTCCCAAAACATCTAGCAGTGTTGACATTTTAAGAATCCTAAAGTCGAGATATTTCTACTTTCATTTGAAATGTTTCCATGATGGTATAACCGCGAGTTTAAACTGTATTGGAAATAGTCCACTCTAAGAGCCTCATCAATGATTGTCGAAGTGCGTTTCAAAGTGATTGTGTTTAAAATGTGGTCACATTAAGAGAAATGGTATAAATAGTTCAGAACAGTAACTTGTGAGGCGTTTATATTAAACAAATTGCAAATTGCTCAGTTGAAACATATTATTATTATTATTCAACGCTAGAATCCAAAGCAGACCAATTAGGTAACACAGCAGGCTGAATGCCTTGTCGTTATTAGTTTTGAGGATCTGCTCAAATCTTTGCATTTCGAAAATCTAGAGCACAGTTTTTTTAAAATATAAGTAACGTAGAAATCTGTAAACAAAGAATATTATTTTGTCTTTAGTTTAAAGTTTTATTTACTTCGAAAATAAAATTTCATTTAACAATTTATTATTGTTTATATTTTATATTTCAATTTTGAAATTGATGCATGTGAGACACCAATATCTTTTGTAGTATGGAATGGCAATCTCAGCCGTGTTGAACCAATCTTCCGTACTTTGTTTTTTTCCTTCGAAATAACTTTATGTACAGTTTGAGATATAACAAATTTCGGATGAGCCAGTTTCACAGACTTAACATTACATCTTAAATTATTTCGATTTGCATTATTTCCATACGGTTTTTTAGAATTAACATCAGAGTAGTAAATTCCGTTTAAATACAGCAAAACACTACGACCCATTGCATGCACTTCACCAGAGCACTTATTTGCCTTTAAAGAATCGAAATTATTACATTTCGATGCCATAAAATTATAGTCATATCCTGGAAAAACACTTTCTGCATAAAAAGCCAATGCACGTGATTGTGAACAATGAGAACTCTTACAGCCGGGTTTAATTATATTCAAACCACCAGGATAATAATCAACATCACCCATTGCAGCATATACACCCAATATATCTGGATTAGTATGAATAATATCAACAAAATGGGCAAAACCCCTGCGTAGACGAGGTATAGGTTTATCTCCCCTAAAACAGAGTTTATCTGGAGCCAATCCAGTTATTCTTGTTATTAAAGTTTTCGTTTGATCATGAAACGAACGTCCTGCTTGTCCAACAATGTGTGCACCAAGACCATGTCCTAATAAGAATAAAGGAGAAGAGAATGAATCGAAATAACTTGATCGATCTGGAATATGTTTTTGAGTATACCTATAAGATGAATTCTATCCGAGTTCACATATTTAACCAATTCGATTAACGCTTCTGCAAGATTTTCACCTAGTTTTTTGACATTAGACGCTGACGTAATGTAGCCACTATTAATATAATTTGCTGTATCTACGCGCTTAAAAATTTGATAATATATTTGAATTTTTCAGTTTAAGTTATATAAGAGTACCAGAAAATTCGTATCCTGACGACAAAAATATGCTGCAGCCATCGTATGGACTTCATCAGGCACATTTGTTAAATTCGTTGTCCAACCAGTCTGTAATATAACAGTAATTTTATTCCGATCAAATGCTTTTGATTCGACTAATTCATTAATTTTAAGGAATGAATACAAGTGATTTCGCTCTGGTGTCATCAAAATAAAATTCATATTTTTAATATCCGGAGTTTCGTCAACGGTTTTATTGAATGTTGTTATCTGAGAGGCGCCTGAGTAAATTTATATCAAAATTAATATTTTCTGATATGTTATTAAATTTATTATTCATACATTTTTCATTGAAATCATTCGATATAGATTCAGCTGTATCGATATTAGTTTCCTCGAATTGAAGTATTCTCATGAGATCATTTAGATCCCCAGTAGAAGAATTTGTAGCTGAGAGTTGATGCAATAATAAAAGGAATAATCCTAATGCACCAATCAAATGCATCTTGTTATTCTTCATAAATAATTCTGAAAATGAGAAATAAGACCTAATTTTTTGTCTCTCAATTTTGTATATCTTAAGTATGTTAAAAGAAATTTTGAGAAATTCCAACAGAAATTCGTAAGTTCTTTGATTATTAAAACTAATTATTCAAGTTGAATTATATTAATTTTTCAAAGCAATTCGCTTTTAACTGGACAAAATTCGACCCACGCAATTCGAGGAGAATTCTACCAATTTCATAGAACGATTTGTCCAACAGTTCTAAATTTTCATTCACAGCCGAAGTTTTGATTGTTCCTTCATCTCACATACGTAGCGGTTGGTCCAAGTCTCATCAACAATTTTAAATTGGCGCTACTATATGATGTGAATGTGCATTACCCAGAAATGTATTTTATTTAAGTTGAGTGATTTTCTAGTCAGAAAAATTTCACGGAGTGCTTATCTCAATTTCTTCGAATCTAGTGAAAAATATTTTAGAATGTCATACTGTCGAGGTTTTCAATTATCTGGATAAATTTATTTGCAATTCGTTTCAAAATTCGAGTGTGATCTGTATTTGATTCTACAATACTCACTTTGTAATTTATTTTATAGGAACTTCCAAATTTATGGTTAAATTAAAAACTGTTTCGATTTCTTAATAATTTAAGAATTATTTTTTCTTATATTATATTATCATTAAACTAATTTAAATATACCTTTTGTAAATTTGCACTGATCGATGATCGTGAAGGGTTTGATAGCAAACTAATTGGCAATTTACTTGTTTCGATTATCTTATATAGATTGACGAGAAATTATAAATTATAATATTAGTCAATTATTATTAATCAATATTTAAATATTCAACATAAATAAATATTGATAACATGCATGAAATAATGGGATGTTATTTCAAAGGTCATTGAAAATATGTACTTAATTATCACTTCGAACAACATGCATCTTTGCAATTAAATCCTGTGCCTTTCTGTGCCGCCCAACGCAATTTTAGTAGTTCTTATGTAGCCAAAACTCTTGCATCAATATTTTGGAAAGCCTTTATGGATAAGTGGTTGGTGTACGTATATATGTCGCAGGGAAATGATGAAAACGGAGATTTGATCAAATCCCTAAACCGTTTTAGTGAAAAGATGAAATAATAGTTTTTACATATTATTTAGTAAACCATGGATTATTAAATATAGACTAGGTAATACAACAATAGTCAAGGGCGCAAACCAATCCTAAGCGCTTAAAGCGCTTTACAGAACTTAAATCTAGCAAGACGACAGGATCCAATTCTAACTTTAAGCTCTTAGTGAAATTCTAGCACAACAATTTATTGCTAATTCAAACAGCGTATTTAGCGTTGCTGTTCATGCTAAGAAATGATTTGTGGAATTGGATCGAAACGCACCCAGGAGTACAAACAATTCTAACTGCTTAGATTAAGAATTTTGTAAAAGCGCTTAGAACTGCTACATGCAGACATTGAAACTCAAATTTTTTATTCGGAACTAATTAACAAAAGAAATAGGTACTTCAAACGGTGAGAGATAGAACTATTTGGTCTGAGAAAGAAATATTCTCCTTGGAAAGCTCCACAACTTTGATGAACATTGTAATCGGATGCGACCTCTATATAAAAAGTTAAAAAGTGTTTATTTACTCCAACAGCAAAAGCAACTTCATTCCTAATTCTAATTTTGCTGTTCCTGCTTCAATCTAATCCAGCCATGACGTGACACAGGCAGTATCGCAAGAAACATTACGCCAGGAACGTTACGCGCATTTTTATTATTGTTTTCTAGTTTTCGAGTTTTATCAAATAGCTACCGTAGAAAAATGGGTTCAGATATAGGAAAAAATCAAACTCTCACCGAATTTGTATCTGAAGAACAGTTTAATGAAACTATCAAAACCTTTTTGAATAAGCGGCATGATAAAGAAAAACCTTAATGGACTCGCGAAAGGATAGAAGAAGCTATCACAGTTATTGAACAAATTGAATTAGCACCACTAATTAACCTACAACGGACACATAAACAATACTATTATGCGAAAAAATACGATGTTATGGAAGTAGGTACTAAAAAATCTTTGATTTTGAAAAGAAAGTCTGACTCCGATCCAGTTGTGAAAATAGTGCCAACGGAAAATTTTTACCACATACTTCGGGAAACCCATCAGTCGACTGGCCACGGGGGAAGAGATAAAATGCTGTATAGTTTGAAATCGAAATACGTAAAACCTACTTCAGTTGTACTGGAATTTTTAAAACTGTGGAAGGTATGTCAGTCTAAAAAAAAATTTCCAAGAAAAGGAATCGTTGTTTGCCCAATTGTATCTAGCGATTTCAATCATCGTGGCTAAGTCGATTTAGTTGACCTACAGTCGACCCCAGATAGAAATTACAAATGGCTATTACACTACCAGGACCACGCGACGAAATTCAGCTTTCTTCGACCGTTGTCTTCAAAAAGAGCTGCTGAAGTAGCAATGGAGCTATTGAAAATATTTTTGGAAGTAGGTTGTCCTCATATACTACAAAGCGACAACGGCCGTGAGTTTACGGCTTGAATCTTGAATTCCTACAAATAGTATTTTAGGAGGTTAATGGCTTATTTTTTATTAACGACGTTATGTCCAATGAGGGCAATATAACAGGATTTTTTTTAAATATTTCGCTTGCTAAATCTTTTGCAAGACTGGAAGAATCTCGTCCTTTAAAATTTAAAGAATTAAAATTCGATTAATGAATTAATAACAATAGGAATAATGCAGAAGCACTCATAAAACATATAATGTTGCTTTTCGTGGGTTTGGTGTATATTTCAGAACTCTCTACGTAATAAAAAAAGCTCTGAAAATATATTATTAACTTATGTCCAACTCGCGACCCGCAAGCTGCTTGCAATTTAGTTAAGGATTCTGAAGTTCTATTTTTATGTGTTCGGTTCACAATACACCAGCAATTTATTATTACAGCACAACAAATATTTTCAATTGGACATAGATAATTTAAATACATTTCGTGGGGTATCTAGAAAAACTCGCAAAGTCGTTTTACTTTAAACTGAAAGTAAGTAACATAATGAGTTTTCTCTAATCTCCGAATAAGAGCCTAGAGAGTTTTCTTAATACTGGACTTATGAACATTGGAATTGAAAGATATTATTGCGTAAAAGAACTCGTGTAACCCAAAAACGAAAAATTAAAAAAGATATAAAAATACACTTTTGAGAAAACGATTTTTTTACGTGATCCCAAAATTTGGGTTCACCACATTTTTGTAACGACCATCTCAGACATCGAAGAATATTTTTAAATATGAAAATAATCGATATCGTAGAAATTGGTAAGCACCTCCACTAAATTTCTAAAGATCGCATAAAGATCAATGCACGTGTTCTTTATGATACTTTAAATGCCTTGCGATCAAAATGTCCGCTAAAAAGATCTTTAAAAATTGTTTTACAAAATCATAGGGCACTTGGATCTAAAAAGCAATAAAGTCAAACATTCTCCTTGAAAATTGCGCAATACTATAGAAAAAGATAGGATTATATAGTATTACAGTATAATTCAGAAACACAACACAGAGAACACATTATTAATTAAAAAGGAATAAATTTGAATATTTGATGGTTCTCGAAACCACCCAAACTTTCTATGAAATCACTAACTAACTAACCACTGATATTTGACGTTTCTCGCAAATTCCTAGAAAGTACGTTTCCATGCGTACATAAATAATCTAGATTTTTACGATGGGTATATAAGGTGGAAACACCGTAGGAATCGACACAGTTTTTATTCAGAACTTGACCAGTGATAAGCAGAGGAATTTCGAAAAGCGATTACAGCAGTGATTTCATACATGAGTGAATTAATTAATAATTGTTGGAAATAGTGAATAATCGATGATAAATTAATTTTGTAATAATTAATTATTGATAAACAAATATTTTTAAAACTAATTGTTAACGCAGAAATAATTATAAATAAAGTTTATACAGCAGATTCACATAAATAAAAAGTGTTATCATTTTATAAAATCGAACCAGAGGGGGAGCACGCAACAATATGATATTATGGGCAAGATCTGTTTAATATCTCACTATGTTAATAGATTCTTTTTGGGAAGCATGAACAAGTTTAAGATGTTCCCATATAATATCGTTTTTAAAATGAATGTCCTTACCTACGGTTAGAATTTTTTTATAATAAGGCTGCGTAGTTCGAATACAATAGCAGTTATAAAAGATCCAGTCAAAGTATTGTCGGCGCCACTGAAAATAAAGTCGATTGCAAGCACAAAAATGTTTAAAAATGTGGAATTACCAACACAACAAATTATAATTGAAACGATATTCGATATAACTGAAGGCCTTCTAAAAGGCTGGAACGACTATTAAAGATCTAATAAAAAAATGTAAAAAACAGGAATAAAATTGAAAGAAAATGTGAACCATGCATTTTTTCATGGAAGATTAGTGTAAATAAACAATAATACAAAAATAAAATATAATATTATTTTGTCTTTAGTTTAAAGTTTTATTTACTTCGAAAATAAAATTTCATTTAACAATTTATTATGGTTTATATTTTATATTTCAAATTTGAAATTGATGCATGTGAGACACCAATATCTTTTGTAGTATGGAATGGCAATCTCAGCCGTGTTGAACCAATCTTCCGTACTTTGTTTTTTTCCTTCGAAATAACTTTATGTACAGTTTGGGATATAACAAATTTCGGATGAGCCAGTTTCACAGACTTAGCGTAACATTTTAGATTATTTCGATTTGCATTATTTCCATACGGTTTCGTAGAATTAACATTGGAGGTGTAAATTCCGTTTAAATATAGCAAAACTCTATGACCCATTGCATGTACTTCACCACCGCAATTATTTTTCTTTAAAGTATCGAAATTATAACATTTCGTTGCCATAAAATTATTTTCGTATCCTGGAAAAATGGTTTCTGCATAAAAAGCCAATGCACGTGATTGTGAACAATGAGAAGTCTTACAGCCGGGTTTAATTATATTCAAACCACCAGGATAATAATCAACATCACCGATTGCAGCATGTACACCCAATACATTTGGATTAGTATGAATAAGATAAACAAAACCTCCATTACCCTTTTGTAGACGAGGTATAGGATTATCACTCCTAAAACAGAGTTTATCCGGATCCAATCCAGTTATTCTTGGTATTAAAGTTTTCGTTTGATTATAAAACGAACGTCCTGCTTGTCCAACAATTTGTGCACCAAGACCATGTCCTAATAAGAATTAAGAAGAGGAAAATGAACCGAAATAACTTGATCGATCTGGAATATGTTTTTGAGTATACCTATAAGATGAATTGTATCCAATTGAACATACTTAACTATTTCCATTACCACTTCGGCAAGAATTTCACCTAGATTTTTGGCATTAGATGCTGACTTAATGTATTCACTATTAATATAATTGTCTGAATCTACAACCTTAAAAATTTTATAAGATATTTGAATTTTTCAGTTTAAGTTAGTACCAGGAAATTCGTATCCTGACGACAAAAATATGCTGCAGCCATCGTATGGACTTCTTCTGGCATATTTGTTAAATTTGTTGTCCACCCAGTATGTAGTATAACAGTAATTTTATTCCGATCAAATGCTTTTGATTCGACTAATTCATTAACTTTAAGGAATGGAAATAAGTGATTTCGCTTAGGTGTCATCAAAATAAAATTCATATTTTTAATATCCGGAGTTTCGTCAGATGTTTTAGTGACTTTTGATATCTCAGAGGCGCCTGAATAAATTTATATCAAAATTAATATTTTCTGATATTTTATTAAATTTGTTATTGATACATTTTGCACTGAAATCTTCCGCCATAGATAAAGCTGGAGCGGTCCTATTTTCTACGAACTGAAGTAATCTCATGCGCTTATTCAGATAACTGGAAGAATTTGCAGCTGAGAGTTGATGTAATAATAAAAGGAATAATCCTAATGCACCAATAAAATGCATCTTGTTATTCTTGTTAAGTAATTCTGAAAATAAGAAATAAGACCTAATTTTTTGTCCCTCAATTTTGTATATCTTAAGTAAAAGAAATTTTGACAAATTCCAACAGAAATTCATAAGTTCTTTGATTATTAAAACTAATTATTCAAGTTGAATTATATTTATTTTTCAAAGCAATTCCCTTTTAACTGGACAAAATTTGCCCAGGGAAATTCGAGGGCATTCTACGATTTTTTTAGAACGATTTGTCCAACGGTTGGTCCAAGTCTCATCAACAATTTTGAATTGGCGCTACTTATTTTGTGCATTAACTAGAAATGTATGTTATTTAGGTTGACTGATTTTCTAGTCAGAAAAATTTCATGGAGCGCTTATCTCAATTTCTTCGAATCTAGGAAATAAGTTTTTAAAATGACATACTGTCGAGGTTTTCGATTATCTGGAGAAATTTATTTGCAATTCTTTTCAAAATTCGAGTGTGATCTGTGTTTGATTCTACAATACTCACTTTGTAATTTATTTTATAGGAACTTCCTAATTTATGGTTAAATTGAAAACTTTTTCGACTTGTTAATATTTTAAGAATTATTTTTTCTTATATTATATTATCACTAAAGTACTTAAAATATACCTTTTGTAAAATTTCACTGATTAATGATCGTGAAGGGTTTGATAGCAAACTACTTGCCAATCTACTTGTTTCGCTTATCTTATATAGATGGACGAGAAATTATAAATTTTAATATTAGTCAATTGTTATTAATCAATATTTAAATATTCAACATAAATAAATATTGATAACATGCATGAAATAATGGGGTGTTATTTCAAAGGTCATTTAAAATATGTACTTAATTATCACTTCGAACAACATGCATCTTAGCAAATAAATCCTGTGCCTTTCTGTGCCGCCCAACGCAGTTTCAATAGTTCTTATATAACCAACACACTTGCGTCCATATTTTGAAAAAATATTTACCTAGGTATAACTTGTTGGTGTACGTATTTATCGATAACCTTATGTAAAAATCGCGAAATATAAGAAATTGCATTCTGTTAAACATATTATGTATACTCGTGTCAGATAGACCCAGTTTTTAAATTATATTTAAAAACAAAATTTTATATAAATTAAATTAAATATAAGACTGGAAAATAAAAATAGAAATTATTCTTAAAACTGAAACCTATTTTAGATAATTAATATTATTTAAAATGTATTTTATATCCAAATTATGTTTTAATTTTAGTATAAGTAAGAAATTGTTCGCCATTTGCCTTCATTTCAAGGAATTAAAAGTCTATAATATGATAAGTTTAGTCTAGCTAGGTCAAAACAAAAATGGTCGGAAATCTATAACCATTATAAAAATTGTAAGCTGTGAAAACGTGTTTTGCAAATACTTCTCTGCAAGAATTGAATGCAAAAGATTTTCAACTAATGGACTATTATTTCCACAATTCATCCTGAAAGAGTTGGTAATCCGAAGGAAAATGTAATAAATATGAGTTTTTTGTAAATTTAATTCCTGTTTTCTTAAAATATAATAAATTCAAATTTTTCTTCAAATTCGTCTTGAACACCGGAAGCCGAATACAAAATGGAAAAATTATGGTGGCACATAGAAATGTTTGAAATTAAAGAATGATTGGTTTGAGTTTCCAGTAGAGATCATGACATTTGGGTAAATTTACATATTTTTTTACCTAGTCTTGTATTTTATTACTTATAACATAAATAATTAACTATTCTGTAAACTCATCAAATGACAAATATTACACTTTTACAGCTCCTATATTTTGTTTACCATATGAGAAAATAAAACTTGAAAGTTTTAGATAAAAAAGTCAAATGCTTAGCAATCTGCATGTTCATAAATTAATCAAAAATTCGATTTAAATTCTTTCAATTTATACTTCTTTTTCTTCAGATTTTTTTAATGTCATAGCTGAAAAATAGACGAATTTTATTCGCTGTATTAATTGAATGGAACCCTATAAATTTATGTTTGAACACAAACCGTTTGGAAAGTTTCCCTGATCAACGTTCGTGAATAGGTTTGATAGCAAATTAGTTGCGAATCTACTCGTTTCGATTATCTTATACAGATTCACGAGAAGTTATAAATTTTAATATTAGTTAATTATTATTAATCAATATTTAAATATTCAACACAAAATTATATATGCATAAAACGCAAAATAATTATCAATATAATGCAGATTATACGTGATTTCTGTATAAAATAAGCAATTAATACTGTGACGTGCTACTCTTTCCGGTTCGATGTTATTAGAATGATAACACTTTTTATTTATGTGAATTTAGTGTATAAAGTTTATTTATAATTATTTCTGCGTTACAATTAGTCTTAAAAATATTTGTCTTTCAATAATTTAATTATTACAATTATTTATCACAGTTTATAAAAATACACCACAATCACTATCTTTAATAATTGATCACAAATCGCCCTTGTAATCGCTTCCACAAAAATAATCACGTTTCCAATGTCTGTTTTGTATAATCTCTGACGAAGCTTTAGACTTCAACTGATGATGTTTCGATGGTGTTTTGCCCATACCTATCGGTCTAAGTTCCAGAAGTTTCATCGAAATTATTTAATTGAGAAGCTTCTCCATTTTTTTTCATCGAAATGTGTTAGAAAGCTTTTTCTTGTCGTTTCTAGAAAGCTCTTGTATGGTGAATCATTGTTTTGTGACAATGATTTATTTATTGTTTTGTGGTATGGTGTTTTTTACTTGTTTCTTAGAATACTTGATGATTTTAATGAATCACCCAGTATTCTAACTGAAATATAGTGCAATACTTTGAATATCATGTTCTCGAACATGTTGTATCTTCCCAAATAAATCTTGTGCGGGAGATGCATGATGATCAAACTCTTAAAACAACATATTCTTTTTATTCTTACCCATATGCATGTCGTCGTTGTTAAGAAAGAAGCCATTAACATGAAAAATATATTTTCTTAGTTTAAATAATACTTTCATTTTGGATATATCTAATTATTAAAAATTTGGCCATTCTGACAGTAACGTCACTTATCAAATGTAGTGATGAGGCTCTAGAATAGATCTGAATGCTTTTATCAAAATAATTTCTACTAGAAAAATAGAAGTATTTTATATACGGTTCTTAGAATTAGAATTCGATTAGTGAGTTAATTACAGTAGGAATAATACAGATGAACACAGGAAGTATATAATGTTACTTTCGTGGATTTGGTGTATATTTTCAAACCCTTTCCGTAATAAAAAAAACTCTGAAAATGTATTAATAGCTTATGTCTAACTCGCGGCCCGCAAGCTGCTTGCGATTTAGTTGAGGATTCTGAAGGCATATTTTTATGCGTTCAGCTCACAACACACCAGCAATTTATTACTACAGCCCAACAAAAAATTTCAATTGGACATAGTTAATTTAAATAGATATCGTGGGTTCTCTAAAAACTCACTAAGTCGATTTACTTTAAACTGAAAGTAAGTAACATAATGAGTTTTCTCTCATCTCCGAATAAGAACCTACAGAGTTTTCTTAATACTGGACTTATGAACATTGAAATTGAAAGATATTATTGCGTAAAAGAACTCGTGTAACCCAAAAACGAAAAATTAAAAAAAATTTAGAAATATCCTCTTGAGAAAAAGACCTTTTTATGTGATCGGAAAATTTGGGTTGACCCCATTTTTGTAATGAGCATCTCAGACATCTAAGAATATTCTCCAATATAAAAATAATCGATATCGTAGAAATTGGTAAACGGATCCATACAATTTCAAAAGATCTTGTGTTTTAAAATACACGTGTTCTTCATGATCGTTGGAGTATAAAAAAAATAAAACTTCCTGCGAAAAAAACTTCTAAACTTCTGTTAAAAAGATCATTAAAAATAATTCTACAAAATCATAAGGCAAGTTGATCTAAAAAGTCGTAAAATTCCTATTTATGGGCAATGATTCAAACCTTCTATTTGAAAATCGTGCAATACTATACAAACTGATAGTATTATATAGTATGATATTATGGGAAAGATCTGTTTAATACTCACGAGGCTAATCAATCCTTTTGAGATACATAAAGAAGTTAAACATTTTCCCATATCGTTTTTAAAAAATATGTCCATATCAACGGTTAGAATTTTTGTATAATAAGGTTGCGTAGTTCGCAGATAACAGTTATAAAAAGAGACAGTATAAGTATTGTCAGCCCCACCAACAGTAAAGTTGATTGCAGCAGTGCTAAGCAAGTAAGGCTCAAAGGAAAATGGCATTAGACACAAAAATGTTTAAAAATGTGGAATTAACAACCCAACCTATTCTAATTGAAAGGATCTTCAATATAACTGAAGGCATTTTAAAGGCTGGAAGGACTATTGATTAAATTAAATAAAATATGTAAAAAATAGGAATAAAATTAATATCAAATGTGAATCATGTAATTTTGAATGGAAGATTAGTTTGAATAAAAAAGAATACAAAAATAAAACTCATAGTTTGCGTTTATTTAAAAAAATCAACATTTCCTTTAGTGTATTTCCAACCCCTGTAAATATACAACAGCATTCAGTGTTGTCAAAAGCTGATCCATACTTAGCCGGAGTACTTGAAAACTAACTGATCTGCTGAAGTTCAGCAGATTCTTTAATATGTGCATCACAAGTGAGTACAACAACAGGACACA
Organism: Xylophagus ater; assembly: GCA_963422695.1. Taxonomy (NCBI): domain Eukaryota; kingdom Metazoa; phylum Arthropoda; class Insecta; order Diptera; family Xylophagidae; genus Xylophagus; species Xylophagus ater. Next base: position 11,743,542 of record OY730478.1, read on the forward strand.
GATATTTTCAGTCTTGCTGAATTTTATGAAATATTTATAGAAGAAAATATTGAATCTTCCTTTCCAAATGCAGATATTTGCTTTCGTATATTTTTAGGATTACTGATTACTTGAAACATATTATTATTATTAAAATCCTATAGCAGGACAATTATGTAAAAGAGCAGATTGAATGTCTTAACTTATAAGTTTTGAGGATCTGCTCAAATCTATGCATTTCGAAAATCTAGAGCACAGTTTTTTTAAAATTTAAATAACGTACAAAGCAGTAAACAAGGAATATTATTTTTTCTTCAGTTTAAAGTTTTATTTACTTCGAAAATAAAATTTCATTTAACAATTTATTATTGTTTATATTTTATATTTCAAATTTGAAATTTATGCATGTGAGGCATCAACATCTTTTGTAGTATGGAATGGTAACCTCAGTCGTGTTGAACCAATCTTCCGTACTTTGTTTTTTTCCTTCGAAATAGCTTTATGTACAGTTTCAGATATAACAAATTTCGGATGAGCCAGTTTCACAGACTTAACATTACATCTTAAATTATTTCGATTTGCATTATTTCCATACGGTTTTTTAGAATTAACATCAGAGTAGTAAATTCCGTTTAAATACAGCAAAACACTACGACCCATTGCATGCACTTCACCAGAGCAATTATTTGCCTTTAAAGAATCGAAATTATTACATTTCGTTGCCATAAAATTATATTCATATCCTGGGAAAACACTTTCTGCATAATAAGAAATTGCACGTGATTGTGAACACACGGAATTGTTACAGCCGGGTTTAATTATATCCAAACCACCAGGATAGTAATCAACATCAGCGACTGCACTGCGTACAGCCAATACTCCTGGATTAGTATGAATAATATCAACAAAACCGGCATTACCCTTTTCTAGGTGAGGTAGAGGTTTATCTCCACTAAAACATATTCTATCTGGAGCCAATCCAGTTATTCGTGGTATTAAAGTTTTCGTTTGATCACGGAATGAACGTCCTGCTTGTCCAACAATTTGTCCACCAAGCCCAATTCCTAATAAGAATAAAGAAGAAGACAATGAACCGAAATAACTTGATCGATTTGTAATAATTTTTGAGTATACCTATAAGATGAAGTGAATCCAATTGAACATACTTAACTATTTCCATTAACACTTTGGCAAGAATGCCACCTAGATTTTTGACATTAGCTACTGACTTAATGTAGTCAATATCAATATAATTTCCTGTATCTACTCGCTTAAAAATTTTATAAGATATTTTAATTTTTCAGTTTAAGTTATATAAGAGTACCAGAACATTCGTATCCTGACGACAAAAATATGCTGCAGCCATCGTATGGACTGCATCAGGGAAATTTTTTAAATTTGTTGTCCAACCAGTCTGTATTATAACAGTTTTTTTATTCCGATCAAATGCTTTTGATTCGACTAATTCATTAACTTTAAGGAATGGATATAAGTGATTTCGCTTAGGTGTCATCAAAACAAAATTCATATTTTTAATATCCGGAGTTTCGTCAATTGTGTTATTGATTTTTGATATCTGATATTCACCTAAATAAATTTATGTATATCAAAATTAGTATTTTATTTGTTATATTTTATTAAATTTATTATTGGTACATTTTTTATCGCCATCATTCGACATAGATTCAGCTGTATCGGTATTTGTTTCCTCTGATTGAAGTAATCTCATAAGATCAGTGAGATCCCCAGTGGAAAAATTTGCAGCTGAGAGTTGATGCAATAATAAAAGGAATAATCCTAATGCACCAATCAAATGCATCTTGTTATTCTTGATAAGTAATTCTGAAAATAAGAAATAAGACCTTTTTTTTATCTATTAATTATGTACTATATATCTTAAGGTAAAAGAAATCTCCACAAATTCCAACATAAATTCGTAAGTTCTTTGCTTCTTAAGGTAAATAAAAAAGGAAACAGTTATTTAAGTTGAACTATATTAATTTTTCAAAATAATCCCCTTTTAGCTGGAGAAAATTCGCCCTACGAAATTCGAGGGCATTCTACCATTTTTATAGAACCCTCATATAACTAAAGCACTCTTCATTACCTTGGTTAGACCTATTTTGGAATATGCCAGTCAAGTATGGTCTCCCTGCCATAAGAGTCTAATTAATAGATTGGAGTCTGTACAGAGTAGATTCATACGTTTTGCATTAAAAGATCTTCCTTGGAATGACCCTTTCCTACTACCCCCGTACTGTGATAACTTAAAACTGATTGACCTGCAGGTCGTCAGGTGGCTGATATTGTTTTTATCCACCAAATTTTCAATGGCGTTATTGATGCTCCTTTACTATTGGAAAGGATGCCGCTAAATATTAATGTACATTTTTTGAGGTCGGTGGACTTATTTGTACCACAGAACGGATTACGGGAAAAACGAACCAATTTCTCCTGTGGTATGTGCAGTTAATATACATAAATGCTTGTAGTTTCGATTTCTGCCTTAGTAAAATGAATTTAAAGAAACTCTTACATAATTCCAATGCTTGAAGTAAGCAATTTCAAAAAAAAAAAAGAGGAACGATTTGTCTAAGAATTAAAAAAGTTCATTCACTGCTGAAGATTGTTCTTTCATCTCAAATGCGCAGCGGTGGATCCAAGTCACATCAACAGTTGTGAATTGGCGCTACTTATTTTGTGCATTAACCAGAAATGTATTTTATTTAAGTTGAGTGATTTTCTAGTCAGAAAAATTTCACGGAGTGCTTATCTCAATTTCTTCGAATCTAGTGAAAAAGTTTTTAGAATGACATACTGTCGAGGTTTTCAATTATCTGGAGACATTTATTTACAATTCGTTTCAAAATTCGAGTGTATTCTGTATTTGATTCTATATACTCACTTTGTAATTTATTTTATAGGAACTTCCTAATTTATGGTTAAATTGAAAACTTTTTCGACTTGTTAATATTTTAAGAATTATTTTTTCTTATATTATATTATCACTAAAGTATTTTAAATATACCTTTTGTAAATTTGCACTGATCGACGATCGCGAAGAGTTTGATAGCAAACTACTTGGCAATCTACTTGTTTCGCTTGTCTTATATAGATTGACGAGAAATTATAATTAATATTAATTAATTATTATTAATCAATATTTAAATATTCAACATAAATAAATATTGATAACATGCATGAAATAATGGGGTGTTATTTCCAAGGTCATTTAAAATATGTAGTTAATTATCACTTCGAACAACATGCATCTTAGCAAAGAAATCCTGTGCCTTTCTGTGCCGCCCTACGCAGTTTCAACAGTTCTTATGTAACCAACACATTTGCATTCATGTTATGTGAAAATACCTATTTATGGATAATTTGTTGGTGTATATCGACAACCTTATGTAAAAATCGCAAAATATAATAATTTCACTTTAATTTTGTGAACTTAGAAAAATTGGATGCGGTTATATATGCTCGTGCAGAACAGACGCACTTTTTTTAAGTAAAATCTAAAAATATAATTTTAGGTAAATTAAGTAGGCATAAATGAAAAACTATCCTGGTATTCAATACGAATATCAAAATATTTCTCTTGTCAGCTGGAATGTTTCCATGATGCTATAAAAGCGAGTTGAAACGGTATTGGAAATAGTTCAGTCTATAACTTCAGCAGTGATTATCGAATAAATTGTTAAAGTGATTGTGTTTGAGATGTGTTCACATTAAGAGAAACAGTTTAGAACAGTAACTTTTGACACGCTTATTCTAAACAGTGATTTTGTTAGGGTATTCATGATCTTTCGTCAAACCTTCGTATTTATCGTAAACTTCGAATTTCGTAAAGTTTCGTAGATTTTTGGATCGAAAATTTCAATACTACATCGAAAAGGAGCATTCAACACGAGGGCATTTATTTTTAGTTTCGTATTTTAATTGACATTTGATATTGATAAGTTAAGGCGATAAATAATATTTACGTAAAACTGTTTCATATTATTTCTAAATATTAACTAAATGTGTTAAAATTTAGGAAATTAAATTTCACGTTATGTAGGCATTTTTGATACCTAAATTCACGTTTCACATTTTTGTTACCGTCAACTCAACAATTATTCCATTTGCATACGAAAAGTTTCAAAGATGCATTCCAGGAATGAAATATCCCTTATAATGATTTTCTGTTGGAATAAAACTGTAATTGAATTAATTTCGTGGATATTACAAATACTTTTAAGTGCAATTATAATTACAGAAATATTGTAAAAAAAAGGTATACCTAATTCACTATAAATGAAAATTATTATTAATTTTAACATCAAACCATCGTAAGACGTAGCAGTATATTCCACATACATAAGCCAGTTTATACAATGATAATTTATTAGTTTAAATCTACAATTTTCATGGCTTCATAATATCCTAGAAAATGGTGAATACGTCCATAAAATTTTAAAAGATCATGCGATTTAAAAAGCACGTGTTTTTCATGATCGTTGAAGTATAAAAAAAATGAAAAATTCTTTTAAACTTCATGCGAAAAAAAACTTCTAAACTTCTGTTGAAAAGATCATTAAAAATTTGTCTACAAAATCATACGGCAATTGGATCTATAAAGCCAGAAAATTCCTATTTATAGGCAACGATTCAAACCTTCTATTTGAAAATCGTGCAATACTATACAAATAGATAGTATTATATAGTATGATATTATGGGAAAGATCTGTTTAATATCTCACGATGTTAATCGATCCCTTTTAAGATACGTAAAAAAATTAAAGATTTTCCACTATCGTTTGAAAAAAAAAATATGTCCTTATCAACGATTAGAATTTTTATATAATAAGGCTGCGTAGTTCGAAGATAATAGCAGTTATAAAAAGATACAGTCAAAGTATTTTTGACCCCGCCAATAGTAAAGTCGATTGTAGCAGCGCTAAGCAAGTAAGGCTCAAAGGAAAATAACATTAGACACAAAAATGTTTAAAAATGTGGAATTAACAACCTAACATATTCTAATTGAAAGGATCTTCAAGTCTTTTAAAAGGCTGGTAGGACTATTGAAGATCTAATAAAATATGTAAAAAACAGGAATAAAATTAAAATCAAATGTGAATCATGTAATTTTGAATGGAAGATTAGTTTGAATAAAAAAGAATACAAAAATAAAACTCATAGTTTGCGTTTATTTTAAATAATCAACATTTCCTTTAATGTATTTCCAACCCCTGGATATACGCAATAGTATTAATAGTGTTGTCAATAGCTGATCGATACTTACCCGGAGTACTTGAAAAATAATTTCTCCACTGAAGTTCAGCAGATTCCTTCACGTGTGCTGCATAAGTGAGTACAACAACGGGAAATAAAAATTATCTGTCTTGCCGAATTTTATGAAATGTTTATAGAAGAAAATATTTAATATACCTTTCAAAATGCAGACATTTGCTTTTGTATATTTTTAGTGTTAATGATTGCAAATTGCTAAATTGAAACATGTTAAAAATCCTAGCAAGGCAATTATGTAACAGGCTGAATGCCTTATCATTTTAAGTTTTGAGAATCTGCTAAAATCTTTGCATTTCGAAAATCTAGAGCACAGTTTTTTTTTAAAATATAAATAACGTACAAATCAGTAAACAAGGAATATTATTTTTTCTTCAGTTTAAAGTTTTATTTACTTCGAAAATAAAATTTCATTTAAAAATTTATTATGGTTTATATTTTATATTTCAAATTTGAAATTGATGCATGAGAGACACCAATATCTTTTGTAGTATGGAATGGCAATCTCAGCCGTGTTGAACCAATCTTCCGTACTTTGTTTTTTTCCTTCGAAATAACTTTATGTACAGTTTGGGATATAACAAATTTCGGATGAGCCAGTTTTACAGACTTAGCGTAACATTTTAAATTATTTTGATTTGCATTATTTCCATACGGTTTCTTAGAATTAACACTGGATGTGTAAATTCCGTTTAAATATAGCAAAACACTATGACCCATCGCATGTACTTCACCACCGCACTTCTTTGCCTTTAAAGTATCGAAATTATAACATTTCGTTGCCATAAAATTATTTTCGTATCCTGGAAAAACACTTTCTGCAAAAATAGCCAATGCACGTGATTGTGAACAGTGAGCATTTTTACAGCCGGCTTGAATTATACCCAAACCACCAGGATAATAATCAACATTACCGACTGCACTACGTACACCGAATACTCCTGGAGTAGTATGAATAATATCAACAAAACCGGCATTACCCTTTTCCAGGCGAGCTATAGGTTTATCACGCCTAAAACAAAGTCTATCTGGATCCAATCCAGTTATTCTTGGTATTAAAGTTTTTGTTTGATCACGGAACGAACGTCCTGCTTGTCCAACAATTACTCCACCAAGACCATGTCCTAATAAGAATAAAGAAGAAGAGAATGAACCGAAATAACTTGATTGATTTGTAATATGTTTTTAAGTAAACCTATAAGATGAATTGTATCCAATTGAACATAGTTAACAATTACCATTAACACTTTGGCAAGAATGTCACCTAGATCTTCGACATTAAATGCTGACATAACGTAGTTCCTATTAATATAATTTCCTGTATCTACAAGCTTAAAAATTTGTTAAAATATTTGAATTTTTCAGTTTAAGTTATATAAGAGTACCAGAAAATTCGTATCCTGACGACAAAAATATGCTGCAGCCATCGTATGGACTTCATCAGGCACATTTGTTGAATTCGTTGTCCAACCAGTCTGTAGTATAACAGTAATTTTATTCCGATCAAATGCTTTTGATTCGACTAATTCATTAATTTTAAGGAATGGATATAAGTGATTTCGCTCAGGTGTCATCAAAATAAAATTCATATTTTTAATATCCGGAGTTTCGTCAGATGTCCTAGTGACTTTTGATATCTTAGATTCACCTAAATAAATTTATATCAAAATTAGTATTTTATTAAATTTATTATTGATACATTTTATATTGAAATCATTCGACATAGATAAAGCTGGAGCAGTCTTATTTTCCTCGAATTGAAGTATTCTCATGAGATCATTAAGATCGCCACTGGAAGTGTTTGCAGCTGAGATTTTATGTAATAATAAAAGGAATAATCCTAATCCACCAATCAAATGCATCTTGTTATTCTTCATAAGTAATTCTGAAAATAATGAGAATAATTAAAATTTCAAGTATTTTAAACTCTCGTTTTTAAGGCAATAAGAGTGAACTTTTCCGTTCAAACGACATATCCAGAATACTTCTCAATAGATTTTTCACGAAATCTAATAACTAGCAAATGTAAATCACTTACTAGGAACATGTTTTAGTATCAAGTTTTCAAAAGATTTCATTTTCGAATTGCATGCGTGTATTGAATATTGTTTTAAATTATTTAAATTATTAAGAACTTATTATTTTTTTTAATTTTTTATTAATTTTGTATTTAATTAGCTAAGAAAATGTCCACAAATTCCAACATAAATTCGTAAGATCTTTGCTTGTTAACGTAAATAAAAAAAAAACAATTATTGAAGTTGAATTATATTAATTTTTCAACATAATCCCCTTTTAGCTGGACGAAATTCGCCCAACGAAATTCGAGGGCATTCTACCATTTTTTAGAATGATTTGTCCAACATCCCAAAATTTCCATTCACAAGTTTTGTTCCTTCATCTCAGATGCGTAGCGGTGGATCCAAGTCTCACCAACAGTTTCGAATTGTTGGAAGAATTCGTTCCCCACAAGCCATTAGATTAAATCTAGCTTGAAATATTCTCTAAAATTCGAGCTTTCCTTATTTCCTCAAAATGTTAGGAATAAAATCACTACTTTTGTTGTGCATTAACCAAAAATCTATTTAGATTGACTAATTTTCTAGTCAGAGCAGAAAAATTTCGCGGTATACCTATCTAAATTTTTCTGGTTCTAATAAAAAAAAAGTTTTTAGGGTGACATCTACATACTGTCGAAATTTTGATTATCTTGAGAAATTTATTTGCAATTCGTTTCAAAATTCGAGTGTATTCTGTTTTTGATTCTACAATACTCACTTTGTAATATATTTTACCATATAAGAACTTTCTAATTTATTATTGTTAAATTGAAAACTGTTTCAATTTTTTAATATTTTAGAAATTATTTTTCCTTATATTATATTATCACTAAACTACTTTAAATAACCCTTTTGTAAATTTGCACTGATCGACGATCGCGAAGAGTTTGATAGCAAACTACTTGGCAATCTACTTGTTTCGCTTGTCTTATATAGATTGACGAGAAATTATAATTAATATTAATTAATTATTATTAATCAATATTTAAATATTCAACATAAATAAATATTGATAACATGCATGAAATAATGGGGTGTTATTTCAAAGGCCATTTAAAATATGTAGTTAATTATCACTTTGAACAACATGCATCTTAGCAAAGAAATCCTGTGCCTTTCTGTGCCGCCCAACGCAGTTTCAGTAGTTCTTATGTAACCAATAAACTTGCATCCATATTTTGTGAAAATATTTATGGATATTGGTGTATATCGGCAACCTTATGTAAGAATTTCACTTTTCTTTTGTGAACTTGGATTAAAATATTAACCCTTACTGGAAAATGCATGACTGAATTTCATTCGCATAAATTATGTAACGGATTGAAAAGTATTTTTTTTTAAACAAAATTTTATTGTTAGCAACACATGTTCCCTGAGGTCCGTAGATATATTTAGACTAATTTCTCACAGAACTGACTATAGGATAAATCAATCAATTTACAAAATTTTGTGGTGGTTAACGCTTACGCTAAAGATTTTGATTTCAATAAAGCGAATTTAAAAAATCTTTAGATATCATATATGATTATACATATACATACATGTATACTATCTATATTTGACTGCATTGAACAAAAGAAAGAAAAGAAATTTTCAATTTTAAAATTTTTTTTTTAATATTTACAATCAACAATTTCCTGATTCTTGGCATTTTTACCAAACGGTTTTTTTGAATTAATATCCAAAAAATAATTTCCTTTTAATTCTTTCGATACATTATAACCCATTACATGTGATCCACCAGGACATTTATTTGCCTGTAAACGTCCTAATGAACTACATTTTGTTGCCATAAAATTATTTTCATTTCCTGGATAAACACTTTCTGCATAATATTCCCATGCACGTGCATGTGCACAAGTGACAGTTGTACATCCAGGTGGTAATGGTACCAAACCACCAGGATAGAAATCAACATCACCGATTGGATCACGTCTACCCAATACTCCTGGATTGCTATGTATGACATCAATAAAATCAGCATCACCACGTTGTAGGCCAGATAATGTTTCACCTTCATTAAAACATGGTTTAGCTGGATCTAGACCAGTTATTCTTGGTATTAAAGTTTTCGTTTGATAATAAAAAGAACGTCCTGCTGAACCAGCAATATGTGCACCAAGACTATGTCCTAAATGAATATTAAGAAGGACAAAATTACAATTAAATTTAATCGATTCGAACTAAAAAAAATTTTAATAAACCTATAAGATGAATTTTTTCCAATTGAACATGTTTCACCAATACGATTAGTCCTTTAGCAATATTTTGACCTAATTCTTCAGTATTTAATGCTGACCAAGTATATAAAGTATCTACAAACTTTGCTGTATCTACAACCTTCAAAATTCGATTAGATATTTTAATTTTATAGCTTAATTTATATGTATATAAAAGTACCACAAAATTTGTATCGCCACGACAAAAGTATGCTTGAGATATCGTATAAATAGCACCGTTTGTATCATTCAAATCTGTTGTCCATCCAGTTATGAGGATAACAAGTTTTTTATCATTATCAAATCCTTTACTTTCCATTAATTCATTGGCTTGAAGTAAAGGATATGAGTAATTTTGTTCAGGTGTCATCAAAAGAAAGCTCATTTTTTCAAATTCCGGAGATATATGAGGTTTGATGGCGGCATTCGAAACAGCAGCTGAACCTAAATGTAATATTAAAATAAATATTTTTTACGACTTTTTTATTAAACATATAATTGATACATATTGAATTGATAGCTGTCGATACAAATTCAAATGGATATCCAGCTAGAATATTCTTTCCGGATTGAAATAATGATTCTGGTGATGGTAATACATCAGGAATTTTACTCAATGTTCCAGTTGCTAAATCTTTTGCAGAATTCAAAAGATCTCGTCCACCAAAATTTAAAGAGTTCGAATGTTGTAGGTTAGTTAATAATAATAGGAATAAACAAGATGTGAACGTCAAACGCATTGTTTCGTTTTTTGTAATAGATTACTCTGAAAATAGAATTAGAATATAAGTAAGAATAGTTAAAATACATTTGATAAGGTTGCTGAGTCACTAAGTCAATTTCCTTGAAACTGAAATTATGTAGCATAATGAGTTTCTTAGTACTTTTCTGAGTTATTTAGTATTTTGTGATGATAGAAAAGCCTACAAGCAGATTACTAATTAAATAACTCTTGAAAATATTGAGAGAGTATGGATAAAGTTAAATTCTATAGTCTTTTTATTCAAATAATATCACTTTCTTTTATAAATCCTCTTCTAACGAAAAAGACTATAATTGTTTATAAGATTATATCAAAGCTTTTCACTAGAATAAAATTATTTTCTAGTTGAACTGTAAACATAAGCTTTATGGCTTAACAAACAAGACAACACAAAATGATAAGTAGATTTTTTTTTACTTTTAGCAAAAGGAAAATATTCTATTCCACTCTATATGTATGTACATAAGTCAGTCTGTTCAAAATTACTTTATTTGCTTAAATCTTTAACTGTTTTATAGCTTGAAACCATGATTTTATAGTGTACAAAGTGAATACAATTTCCGTCCTTTGTTTATGTTTTTCCAAAGCAAAATATTTGCAAATCGGAAATTGAAATATCCAAATCAGTCATTTTCAACAATTCTTGGCATGATCCTTGTACCACATTCTAAACTATTGTGTATTTTAGAATGCAAGGATTGCACGAAATGTGATAAATCTATTTGAATGTCATTCGCCTCAAATGAGCGAACTATAGTTAAATATGGAAATAATAAAATAGTAGTATTATTCTCAAAAATTCGCTTACAAAATAATGTAGTTACGTAGGTAAAATCTTGGTGTAAAAACTGATTTCATACATGTATGTAAAACATCAGAAATTTTCGTATCGTATTAATTTATCGCATATAGATCTCTTTTTCTATCTCGTTTTAATTAAATCACAGCATAATGTACTTGTACTTGAGCACAGCATTGAAATATACATTCTTTTCCGGGATGCACTTGACTTGAATATACAAATATGGGAAAATCATGTTATTTGTCATTGTTTTACTATTTTATCCATTTTAAAATATATTAAAAATAGAAGATAGTATCTAATATAGGGTAAAACATCAGTTGTTGGTTCTTTGTATTATATTTTTTAAAACATTAGGTGCATTTTATTCACCATTTGTGCCGAAATGAATTTTTTCATGGAATCAAGAAAACACCAACGGAACATATTCTAATTTCATACGAGGTGTAATTTATGTTCCAGAAAAGTATTTTCTTTTCTCACATATAAAGAGTATTTTGTTCCCAATTTTCTTTTACCATGAACTTTTTTTGATTAATTAATTACTATTAAATTTTTCACAAAATATCATTTCTTGACTTTAATTTTAAGAATAAATTTCCTACACAGTGCTACTAACTTTTGATTTGAAACCTGTTTTAGTTTTGTCGTTTTATTTGCCTTAAGCTTCGCTTTGGGATAGAACGCTGCAAATAAAACAGGTCTGTCCATTACCATACCATGAATAAATACAATTAATATAAAGTTTGTCACAGCACTGCTAACAATTAATTAGTATTTTACCCTATAGTTTTTATTTAAATATTTTGTTCAGTTTATCGAACATAGCAATCTTTGTTGTACACCGAAGTATAGGTGAATAACTTCGATATGAGCAAATCTACTCAGGGTTTTCCAGGTAGATCTAGTCATTTTCATATAATAACGATTTAACAAGTTAATTAAGGGTACACAATCTTCGTTGTATCTAGTCTTGTATGATTGTGAAATTGTATCTTTTCACATGCAAAAGTGAACGCACCTTTTCGCGGTTGTAATTTACATTGAAGTTTATGCGAATTCAAATGATTTTTGTATTCAAGATAATAATCGTGTTGATATCGTATCAAAAAAATTTCACACTTTCACAATTTCACAACGTTACAAGTCCAGATACAACGAATAGTGAATACCCGTATTATTTAAATCACAATAAATACAATGACTGATTTGAATAATGTTTTAATTTTTTTACATACTTAATTAAAAAGAGTTTAATCAAATAATTAAATATTAAAGCACTGATTTTTTTTTATAGAATTTATTAAAACAATTTGATTTATTACGTTTCTTGTGAAATTCAAAAATAACGTTTTCAACAAATGTTTTTAATAAACTGTTAATTTTTTTTCCTTTAAAAACTTATAATCAATTTAAATTACTAAATATTTATAAAACTTCATTTTATATTGGAAAAAAAATTATGCTTTTGGCCTTCACAGATAACACCAACTTTATATGATAACTTTTGCGGGCATAAAAATGCTATTTTAATATATTATAATGGCTTTAATGACCCCAAGCATAATTTTAATTTCTTCTTTATTCGAATTAAATAACTAATTTAATTTAAAACAATTTCTATTCAATTATAATTGAATTTTCTCACAAATCTTACCAATATTTTTTTAAAAGCCGTTTTTAAATCTTTATAGTATTTGACTGATCGATGTTCGTGCACGGTTTGATAGAAAACTAGTTGACAATCTTATTGTTTCAATTCTTTTATAGATTTACGCCATCAGATAAAAAATGCATCCATATTCGTTTTTAATATGCAAACATCATATATTTAAAAAGAATTGAACAAACGAGTTTTGTATTATAAATTTTATTTATTTATCATTCCAGTAACATGTAGCATGTAATAGCATTTTACATTCGAATTAAAGTTTGACTCAATGTAATTCTTATTTTATAATATGTATTTACTCTTTTTTTTTGATCTATCATGCACCTTAGAAAGATCCACCTAAGGCCACCTTTTCAGATCTACAACTTTCAAAGTTTGGCAACTGTTGACTTATAGTATCACAAAATTTTCAAAGATTAAAGGGACTTGTTTTTCTAGTAATAATTTCCTTCAGTTTTATATAAATTACACTCAATGTGAATATTTCTGTCATAAAAGACGATCAAAAATTAATAAAATAACAATCAAGAAAACCCGAAGAAATATATTTAATCATTATTTTTATTATTATTGTTTTCTTTATTTTTTTTTTACAACACTAGTTGAAATGAATCGGAATTCATATTATATGAATCTATTCTCGTCTAAATGGCCACAAAATATTAAGAAGAAAAACAAAAAACACAAAAATCTCCCACTAGTTTATCTTCATCAACGAAATCTCGAATATAGAAAAATATGAAAACCAAAAATCCATGAGATATCTTCATTTCATGATACAGTTTTCGGTTTCCTACCATCACCATCACCAGCCATAGTCTTACTTTCACATAGGGTTCTTAATATTCTTATGGATATAGCATCCTGAGAACAATTGATAGAAGGCGAAAAGGAAAAGAAAGTATAAGTCAAAGATAAGAGCTCTGACGTGATAAATTTCTTCATTCCATTAACACAATTTTACGTAGATTGAATGGATATCGGTTAGATTATATGGTGTGACGAAGGTTATGACGGATTGGCAATGGTGAAGGCAAGATATAAGAAGCCAAAGAAAAACAAACAAAAAATATTATTAATTTTAGTGTTTCAATTTTTATATTAGTTCGTTGATTAGGGAAAGATTTTTGCTTTTTTTTAAAATTAGATGATTTTTGGTTGATTTTCAACAAGTTCAAATCTCTTTGTCTGCTTTATACTTAAAGTTAAAAATATAATCTCGGTCTGGTTAAAATACTTGCGAACAGACCCCTCATTTTTAGTACAAAAACATAAAGTAATGTAAAATCGGCCTATAGCCGATTTTTTGATGCCCTATGGTAGAAATGGGAGAGAAAAATTGTGAAAACTAACAATATATCGAGGTTTTCCTTCATAACTTTGTTTGCCCTTTTCAAAATTTTCTCTAATTTGTAAGTAACTCAGACCCTAGTAGCATAAGTCTAATTTGCAAATTTCATTCAAATCAGTGCATTAGTTCTGAAAATACATCAAAAAAACTTTCTGAACAGGGTTATTTCTTCCTACGACTACTTCTTTCTCCACTATCCTGAGACCGATATCACTGAAATTTACAATGGTATGGTCTATTAATGTAGTCAACCAATATAATTAATTTAAACAAAATTGCTTTACCAATTTTCCAATTAAACCCGAAAAACTATATAAAAAAAACGACAAAACTTTATGGCCGCCCCTGATTTTCCTTAATAACTTCGCTGCCCCTCAGTCGATTTTGCTGAAATGCAATATCAAAACCACTATAGCAATAACCAAGTAGCATTCTAAATTTCATCAAAATTGCATAACGCGTTTTTGAGTTATTTTGTCAACGGACGGACGGTAGTACCAAACATGGAGCATTAATATAGGGAATTTTTTTCAGAATTTTGGCTCATTTTCAAAACCCAATTACCCCAATTTGTTCTGCCAGAATTTCACAATTTTTTTTTTCTAAGTATTCTATAAGATGTCACCTTTTCAGCGCGCTATAACATAACTTGATAGGATTAGAACTACTAAAGTTATACGATTCTAAAGCCAACTATTGGAAAAAAAACGCCACGAACTTTCTGCTTAATTGAATATTTTAAGGTTTTTTTCTCCATAACTTCGTTTCTTCATTCTCAAATTGGCCCAAATTCACAGGTAGGCTGGCGTCTAATAGTATAAACACGTTTCGTAAATTTGATTCATATCCGTATATAACTTTTTAAAATACATTGGAAAAACTTTATGAACAGGCTTATTTTAGGCTACAACTATTTCTTTCTCCAGTATCCTTGGACCGATTTGACTGAAAATTAACTCGGTATCGTCTATTTATGCAGTTAACCTACATAATTAATTTGAACAAAATCGGTTCACAAATTTTCCAATTACATCCGAAAAACCATAACGAAAAAAACGACAAAACTTTCTGGTCACCCTGGTTTTTGCTTTATAACTTTGCCCCCCGTGGATCGATTTGGCTCAAATGCAATACCAAACCAAGTTAAGGAATAAGCAACTCAAATTATAAATTTCATCAAAATCGGATAACGCATTTTTGAGTTATCTTGTCTACGGACGGACGGACGGACGGACGGACGGACGGACGGACGGACGGACGGACGGACATGCATAAATCGATATAACTTTTGATTCCCTACACAACCATACCTTTGAAATTTTTCTCCGATTATTATTTCTATGTGTTACACACTTAGTGACAAAACTAATATACCCTCTGGTAGTACCTACCATAGGGCATAAAGATTTCAATTATGAAACTACGTTCAATAAGCAGAAATTCAATTTTGGATGTGACAATAAAAAATTGGAGTCTCTCTAAATTCAAAAAAATGTTTTTAGAAAATGTCCATTTGTCTACCTTCACAATTTAATTAATTTACAGGATATCTCTTGCGCTATACAAAAGAAAGTTCTGAAAGCTAAAATATGTGCAAAAGTTTAGCGGTTTGTTTCTTAGATAGAAATTGTGTCTTTACTAGAATTTAGATGAAACATTTGATAATGTATTTTTGATTCGTAAAAGTTTATTTTTCGGATAAAACTTTGATTTGTAGAATTATTATTCTCCGATAATTCATATTAACTTAAAATTATTTTATTATTATCTTCTATCTAGTAGTTTTTAGTATTGTAACTCAAATTGTAGAAAGAAGAGCCAAAATTACTAATATTTCAAGGTTTTTTGTCCATAACTTTGTGTCGCCTTTGTCAAATTCTCTCTAATTCACAGGTAGGCTGGGACCTAATAGCATAAGTATCTTTTGCAACTTTTATTAAAATCAATATATTAGTTTTTAAAATACATCGGAAGAACTTTATGAATAGGATTATTTTCCTATACGACTATTTCTTTCTCCACTATCCTTGGACTTTTGTCACTGAAATTTGACATGTATGTATGTACTCCAACCCATGTAAATAATTTAAATAAAATTGCTCCACAAATTTTCAAATTAAATCCGAAAAGTCATAAACAAAAAACGACAAACCAGAATTTTTTCCTTATAACTTTGCTCCCACTTAGCCGATTTTGCTGAAATTTAATACCAAACCAAGTTAGATCTAACTTACATTTTAAATTTCATCGAAATCGGATAACGCTTTTTTGAGTTATCTTGCATACGAGTTGTCGGACGGACGGACCGACATGTAGAATTCGATGTAACTTTTGATTCTATATACAACCATACTCTTGAAACCTTTCTGTGATGATTATTTCGATGTGTTACAAATGTAGTGACAAAACTAATATGGAATACCCTCTGGTAATACCTACCATAGGGCATAAAAACTGATGTAAATTCTTTCGATTATTTTATCACGAAAAAGTAGTAAAAAGTTCTTTTCGCGAAAGTATTTCTTATTCTCAAAAGAAAGTCTAACATAAAAAATAACCATCCAATTCATAGGAACTTTAGTTATGCTAATTTCATGGCCAAATAAAACTTCAGAATTCCGGTGTTAATGTAATTTTCTATATTAAACTCATGCATCATTAATATTTACAAATATTTTTAAAACCAAGTTTTAATAAATTTTTTGCGGATTAACTAGGCATCAGTAGTGGGTTCTTCAATCATTGACCCCATTTCAGATAAAGTTGTCAAGTTGGATGCAGTGGTGACGTCATTTTTTGAAACATATCCCGATTGATCACTTGGTAAAAGCGTTGTAGTCATTGTAGTAGGAGCACCAAGCGGCTCTAGTTCAAGAACGTGATTGTCAGTTAAAATTGAGGTATCTATTGGTATGGAATCTGGCACCATGGAAAGCATTCTGCCCACAGCAGGTAACACAGCAGGTGACACTGTAGCTGATTCTGACGATGTAGTAGTATCAGATTCTGATGATGTAGTCGTTGTGCCGGATGTTGTACTAATTTCTGTAGACGATATGTCTGATGTTGATGTTGATGTTGATATTGATGTGGAGTCTGGAGTATCCGTTGTTGGTGTAGTTTTTTGTGGCATTTCTATTTCTGTTGTTGCTTTTTCTGTACGATCCGTTGTCGGTACAGTTTCTTGTGGCGTTTCTATTTCTGTTGTTGCTTTTTCTGTAGGTTCTACCTTAATTGTTGTGGATGATGCAGAAATTGTTGAAACTGGTGATGCGGATGTTGTGGATAATGTTGGCGGCATGAATGTAGTAGACATTGTAGATTCTATAGCCATAGTTGTTGGTGCTTTGGTTGTTGTTGTTCTTATTGTTGTGGTTGTTCTTCTTGTTGTAGGTCTCCAAGGCCCAGCATTTTTACCAAATGGACTATTTGCGTTTGTATTTAAAAACACTAGACCTGCTACTGTTGAAGGAGTTTTAAGGCCCATCGGAATTTTTTGATTATTTCTACAATAACTACGTTCAAAGAATCTTCTTGATTTACATTTTGTACCAATGAAATTATTCTCTTGACCTGATACTACAGATTCAGCAAAATAACGTATTGATATTTTATGTGTACACAAAAAATTAGTACATCCAGAATGTAATCGATCAATTCTGTAATCAATTTGTACAAATTTCCAAAATTCAAAAATTTATATTGTAATTGGCATAATTAAATGAAGTTAATGAAAGTTTTACCTGTTCACAAAGAAATCAACATGACCAACAGATTTTGTTATACCAAAAGCATGACCCGAATGGATAACATCAAGAAATTTCACTGCACCTTTTCTTAAACCATTTACAGAACGACCTGTTTTATAGCATGGTCTTGAAGGACTCAAAGCAGTTATTCGTCGAATTTTCATACCACTATCTCTTTCATATTGAACAGCAGCATATCCTGCTACTTGAGCACCCAAACTATGACCGATTAAATGTATTTGATCACCAGTAATATCTTGTAATTTTGATAAACTATGTCCTAAAATAATTCCCGATCTTCGACTATTATATAAAGCATAATGTGACAAACTATCAATTTGATCACGTATATTTAAAACCTGAAATATAAGAAAATTATATTTGAATATTATTTAAATCATAATTTACCATAAAATTAAATTGATCACGTTCAACATAAGAAGCAATTAATTCTTTTTCTTCGTCATTTGTAAGGTTCTGATTTTCTGTATATTCTGGCGTTAATGAAATGAATATTGTTAAGCTTCTATCAGCTTTATACAACGAGGAATGTGTTAATTCGTCGATATCTTTTAATTGAATTATATCAGTTCCATTTGTATTATAAATTGTCAATGAAAAATCATCAGTATCAACAAAACCGGCAGTCCCTAATAAACGTTTCCTTGCAAAAATTGCACCTAAAATCAAAAACTTTAACAGAAATCTTAAAAGAAATTTAAACGTTCAATCGACTTACAGACTATCTTTTCCGATATTAATAAACGTTTTAATGGCAAATTAAATAAATATGATATTGAATATTTAATTTTATTAATCAAGAGGTCTGCACCCGGAATATAATCTGCTAGTGAGTTATCATCTTGCCTAGCTTGTTTCAAATCTATATAACGTTCTTTTATTCGCCGAAATATATTTTCCAATATGGCACCTGATGTTGGTGATGATATCAAGAAAATTAAAAATATTACAAAACAAAAATGTAAAATTTTCATATTTTCGGTATTTTTTATTTTTAAAATTTTCAAAAAACTTTAAATATTTACTCTACTCTTTCGAAGTTTTCAATTTAAACTGATTTTTACAAGAAAAAATCAATCCTATTTAAATTGTTTAAAAGAAATATTGCCTTCAAATTCTGGAAAATTCTTCTCCATAAAAATGTCACACAAAATTATTATTTTAATGATTTTCATGACAATTGAAAATTTCTAATTATAATAAATTATTTTAATTTGATTTTCTTTTTCTACTAAGTTCTGATAATAAATTTCTATTTTCTTTTTTATTTTCTTCAAGGTAAGGACAACCATTTAAGTGTAATTTCACTTTGAAATTCATTATAACAAAAATAGTGTAACACTTTTAAGCAAATGATTTAAAAAAAAGCATTACATTTTTGTAAGTAGAAATTTGTTTTTTTTTTTAGTTAATTTTTTAATGATAAATTTAGTTTTTGAATAAAATTTGGTTTTAATAAATTTTCCTCTAATAAAAATGTATTAATATCGTTATTTAGAAATTTAGTATCAATCAAAACAGTTCGATTATGAAATTAACAATTTATAATTTTCTTGTCTAAGTTCATTAAAAATAATAATGAACTAAAAAATAATACGAAACTCTGATGAACAAAACAATCTTAATAAGGAATTTCTAGACTACTCCATTTCAGACTGTCCTATGGTACCGGACCGGTACTTTGCAAATTCCAAATTTTTATGAACTTCGTAAAACTGTATTTTTAGAAAATGTCCATTCATCTGTCTGCCTGGCCATCTGTCTGTCTGTATCGAAATTTAGTTTCCACGATATCTTTCGAACTCTTTATTCGATCTTATTAAAATTCGGACAACTTTCGAGTTCTTAGCTTTTTCTGTTGTTCCTCGTATCGAACTGAAAAGGGGGTGAATCATATGATAGAGGGAGATTTATGAAATATTATTGATATTACATATTATTATAATATTATTAGAGACTTCATGCATACTTGATACTCTACGCTCCGATCGCTAGTCCCACATAATATATTGGGCATGTATTTAAGTTCCATTTGGTACATTCTTTCAAATAGTTGGTTTTGGCATAACCAGTTAAACTCCATAAAATGACTAAGTAATGTATATAAGATCATTACTTTTTATACTTTGCCAAATTCGACGAGGCGTTACATAGAATGTCAGATTATATATTTTGCCACTGACATAACCATTTATATTTTAATGCAAATTGTATCTAAAAAGACTGATAAAGACTAGGAACATTTTTTCATCGATGTCTTGCTTTTAATATCTAATTATTTACATTCGATTCCGTTTATATTTCGCATTTCTTATCCGTATACGTCGGCAGGAAAAAATTACTCGTATTATTTCAGTATTATCAATTGGTAGTGTATGTTTTGTTTTTAGTACCAAAAGACTTAATATTTTCTTGATGCTATTTTAAATTCAATTCTTTCCTTTTTTTTCTTTTTCTTGTATTTATGGATAGCAAAAGTTACCTTATTCCCTAAAAAACAATTTGTTGTTTAATTTCCTTACCTTCGAATAATTTTGTTGGTCTTCTGTGCAACTTTTTTGAATAATATGATTATTTTGCTGCAGCAAACAAATTAGCCTGTTTGTGTTTTCATTTATAAACACAAAACTAGTGTCACAATGGCGCCACACGGTCATACTTAATTTATTTAAAAAGCTCCAGTTGAGAATATATTTAATAAAGTGACTTCGTACAACAATTGAAATTCCAAAAGAAAAAAAATTTATTTTTCTTTAAAAAATTCTCCACAAATATAAGATAAAAATTTTTCATCTATAGATAAAAAATTTTAGAAAATAATCTTCTACAATATTTGTCATGTTTATGAAATATTGAGTAAAATATATATTTCGTATTTTTCACAATATATATATTTTTATGAAAAATGACTTTCTTTTATGAAACAAATAAGGAAAGAAATTTGTAATACTTTGCTCGAATATTTATTGATTAATATTTTTAAAAAAATTCCGAATTTTGAGAAAACAATATTTTAAATTGTTGAATAATGTTCAGTTGAAAATATTTCCTAAAATATCTTAAATTAATATAAAGTCTACTTAAATTAATACACTTAAGTTAAAAAAAAAGAAACACTTAGGCAAATTAACTAGGATTTGTTCAAGCAAGTGCAGAATCCTTTTTCGCAGTTCGTGCGAAGTGTAACGCCAATAACGAGACTTCCTTTGTGTGGTGCTCTAATTAAACTACTCAAAAAAAAACTAAATCACCTGTTTAATTACTCAAAGAATGTTTGAATAATCACATGAAAAGAAATTAAAAGGACACAACGCAGTACTATTTTTCAGACACTTTCACAGCTATCAAACTATCACTGCAAGGGCAAAGGTTTCTCTAATTAAAACAAAAATATGTCCTAAGCTAAATCGTATTCAAATTACTAAATGAAATATATAAAAGTCGAGTTGATCAATGAATTGGATAAATTAATTATGGAAATTTTTCATTTTGATTCCTATTATAAGCAAATGACTAAACACTCTTTTGTAATAATAATAGATAAAACTATTTAGTATAAAATATATAAAATCTAATTTCGATCGATATTATCTAACTTAGTCTTTTCTATCCTCATATTAGTGAATTAATTATCAATTTGGTAAATATTAAATTGTCCAGTACTAATCTGATTACATAAATTTAGCCAAAATAAACTAAACTCATTAAGGTTTTAAAAAAATATATAAAACAATAAATTTTAAAACTTTATATAAAAAAACTCTTGAATTTTGAAGACGTTAGCACAGTATTAATATTTGTTTATAATACTGAGACGATAGTATAAGGTATTTAGCAAGCTTTTTAAGTTTTTCCAAAACTTCAATTTCAGACAATTTCCTACAAATCCTACAAGAAACTATATAATCCTTGAATATCGCAAAAATTTCAATCAAACGATATTAGAAAGTTGTAATCTAAATTTTGTCGGAAAAAAAAGTTAAATTATTCTTCAAATGCATGTAAAATTTTGTAGGAAAAATCAAATAGAACATCATATGCATACTTAACTTTGCATACTTCTATTCATGGAGATACCTTCTACATATATATATATGCAGTGTAAAAGAACTTTCAAAGTTTTCAAGTAAATAACGTTATATTTAGTATCAATTTGAAATTCTCGATAAAAATCGATTATATTTTCTTTGACGACAAATGCACGATATATACATGTAATCGAAACCTAAATATAAGATCTGTCCTCTTTAACCCATCCACCCACAAAATAACCATATATAGGATACATGGTAATCGATTGAAATGCTTACTTTCAAATATTATATAGTATACACCAACGACTTGTAAAATGTTTCTTATTCTGAACATAAGAAGAAAATTCAATTTTACATGAAAACTCATGAAAATGCTAAATTATCGTGAAGGCGAAATAAAATCTTGATAATTTTGTCGTATTTCAAGATTATATAATATTTACTTATATTTACATATATTTGTGTCTAAGATGAAATTGTATTTATATACGATAATATCCGGCAGCAACTTTGAAAACAACTTCCTATCAAGCGAAGTAATCTATTACGAATAATAACTATTATGGAAACGGTTATGTCTTCTAAACATTTTCATGCGAATAATAAATGACGATAAAAAGGTTAGAACTTATGTTATTGCTCAACTTATTTACATTTTATCCAAAATTGATATTATTATGTACTAATTTAAAATAGTCAATAGAAATTCCAATGATTATTCTTTTTATGGTAAATCGTTTGAATATTAAGAGTATATTAGTTTTATTTGAAAAAGATATAAAACAACCGATGATAGTTTTAGTTATTAGATTAAACGATTTAATGAATAAAACTTCGGAATATTAGTTTTTCGATATTAACTCGGTATTGAATTTGATTGAAATTAGGATTAGTAGTTATTAGTATATCATAAACACTATTAAATTGCAATGCATAATTATTGATACAAAGTACCTACCTGAATGTAATTTTATATTACCGCCAGAGCTAAAAATTACTCAATTTTAGAAATATTTCTAGAAAATAATGAATAAATTATGTACATTTAGCCACATAGTGTATACCACCAAATGACATGGAGCTAATAAGACTAATTTTCAAACCGATGATTTTTACCATAGAAATTTTCAGATAGAATCCCAATAACTAAACCCCAAAACACCATCAAAAGGTTGAATTTAAAGTTTATAGTTTTTTTTTTTTTTTGGGGTATTTTTGATTTTGATTAAAATACATTTGGAATTTATCAATTTAAATTAAAACTCCAAATCATGCAAAAATGAGTGTGATTAAAAGATATTTATCTTTAGAAATAAATTAAGTTATTTTCCTTAACGCTGTCCACACACATGTTGATAACATTCAATATTACTCCTAGTTTTAGATATTTTATGTTGAAAAAAGACGTCAGTTTTAATGACTTTCAAGTTATGTCAACGCGTACTTATCCTTAGTGACCTTAAACCATTAACCTCGGGGACCATTTCTTGTGTATTCAATATAAACTTAAAATCATTAACTACCCAAATGATAACGAATCAAAAAGTGAAAACTTCCCATTTTTAAACGTGTAGGCAAAACAGAACCAACTAAGCACAGAATTCGAACTGTTCATTTTGATATACTATAAACTCAATATTATTTAAACCAAACAAATTGTGAATATTTACTTTACACTTGAAACCAAACTCCTACTCATACGTACTTAAATTAACTTGACTATAAAATGTATATAATCCATATTCAATCTCACAACAAAATTCGCACACATCTTTTAATGAAAATCGCTAAAAAGCTCTGAATTTTTGTGCAGCCTCCATAAATACTTAGATACTGCTTACAAAATTATGCACTTTATATAAGTTTTTTACATGAACTATAAATAACATTGTAACTAAACCATATTTGAACACTCTATTGAATAATTTCTTCTTTTCTTCAAGTAATAATGCAAATTATTCTGAAAGTGTTTAACACAAAAATATACGACTACTTATTAATATTTCAACTCCTCCTTAATGCTTATACGACCATTGTTGATAGTGATCGTAGAATAAGAAATCTTTTCCTTTTTCCATTGTTCAAATGTCTCCTAGTCGACCTCCTTTATTTCGAATGTTCCATTATGAATATTTTTATCATTATTCTTTTTTTTTTAAGATCGTACGATTCTATAAAATAAAACTAAAAGCAATTTTATATTTCTTATAGAATTATTATGCGAATAAAATGTGTATATATATAAGTACTTCTACATTAAAAAAAAGGAAATATTTTATCAACCAAAATGTGGTTGCCGACGGATTTACGTAAAGGAAATGGTGTTATACTCCTTATATAGTACATAGTATAT
Organism: Xylophagus ater; assembly: GCA_963422695.1. Taxonomy (NCBI): domain Eukaryota; kingdom Metazoa; phylum Arthropoda; class Insecta; order Diptera; family Xylophagidae; genus Xylophagus; species Xylophagus ater. Next base: position 11,767,837 of record OY730478.1, read on the forward strand.
TATTTTTTACTCTCATGGATGAACTTATAGATGTTTGTGCCAAATAAAATTCACATGGAACATTTAAATAGATTTAGTATAAATCGAAATATAGTAAAACATGATTTTTAAGAGCATGAAATCTTTGAAAAATATTCTTAACCTAAAAAAACACGAAAACTTCAAAATTTATGTCAAGTTTGTGTAAAAGATAAATTTCCGAAAAAAAACATAAAAACTTTCTGACATATTTTTGCTAGAAATATGTTTGTTGAATATTCTAATTATTAGATTATCATTAAAGAATCCTAATAGCGTATATATTTATAGTTTCCGCCTTTTTCACACCGTACTACAAAAGCCTAGTTATATGAAAAGCTTTGATTTAATTTCCATGCCGTTTCGTTGATCCTTTAAAATCTGAACACTAACCCAAAATATCACACATAAAATAGTACAAATAGAAATAATGTTACAAAACTAACAGCTTGGAATGATTTAATGGAGTACACACAAACTTTATAAATTTATTACGCTAGAAATCATTTGTTTCATGAAATTTTTAGTGTTAAAAGTTTTGGGGTTTTGGGGTGACAAAAAGAACAAAAGCTTTCGTTATCAACAATTCTTATTTATACAATAATTATCATATTTTATTTTATTATGAAACCTCATCAAAACTAGGAAAAAAACAAAAATTAACTGAATTTTTATTCTGATTTTAATGTATTCATCTATATTAGAATACACAATGAAATCATATTAAATTGTAAATAAATTCAAAGACCAATTTTGACCTACAATATATATATAACTAGTACTAACCGACGCTTGCATCATAAATAATGATGTAATATACAGTCGCACAAGAGTTTCTAAGGATCTACATAATCATGTATGTACTTACATCAAGTGTTCTGATTGGAAAATATAGTTATATAGTTATACCAACTCATGTTGTAACTGCATTACTTCTGCTTTAGATTTCTTTACTTTTCCATATAAGTAAATTGTAACATCTTCAAAGATAGAAATTAGTTGTTATTTTGAGGATTTTTGTTACTATTATAAAGCCTTAAAATGTTCTTAGGCAAGCTTTCTGTATATATTGTACAATCAGCTCTTACTTAGCTTTCGAATCAATATCATCAACAATTCCTCGTCTCCTTAAAAAATTACTCTGAAAATTCCTTGAACTGACTAAAAATCTAAAATTTAAAAATTATTACTGTTAAAATTATAATAAATTAAATCTTTCTTTACAACAAATGCTTTCAAGTGAAATATTTTTATAAAAGTTAAAAAAATTTTTTCCAACTAAAATGTGTTTTTCATTTAAAATCCTTTTTCATGTAAAATCGTTCTCTTTCGTTTTGCCAGGTCCTTCAAAAATATTCCTCACTTCCGTTTTAAAATTTCCTCATACATATATTTGTATATATTTGAAATTCCATAAATGAAAATTTTTATTAACAACAATATTCGAGAAAATACAAAATGAATAATGTTTCATACTTGAAAATAATGTTTCAAAAGTTTTATACAAAAGGATAATAATTTCAAGTATTACACATGAATATATTCGCGATATTTTTTTATTTCATAGTTTTCATATTTTAGAGTACAAAAGCTAAAAGTACAAAAAATTTGAAAAGCGCTAACCAAACCATATTAAAGTTATGAAAGTATGAAAGTGAGAAAATGACTCCTAAAAAACAGAACGAAAGTTACGTAGACAACCCGAACATTGGCAATAATAGTGATTTATTAATTACCAGAATGGATATGCTTCCATTTCCTTTACTTTTTTTCCTATAGCACGAGTTATTAACGTTAAATCGATTTCCTGTAGAAATATCAATTTTTATATAAATCAAATTTATTTTATATTACCTGGTTGTGTCCGGCGTTCTTGGGGTTTAAATGTATGGTGAAATTTGATTTAAAATGCACATTGTTTCGCCTGAGTTCTTACAATAAATAGTGTAACAATGATATGTTAAGTTAGTCCATCTGGAATATACATCTCAAGTTACATGAAAATCCGCAGACTATTAATCGAATTAAGGATACTTTTTAAAATTAAAATTTTCACTCAACCCACATATCCAATCTCTTAAGTTGGTCTATCTAAAATACGCATTCCTAGTTTCACGAAGATTATTAACTGATTTAACTACGTTTTTTTGCTCACAGTACTTCTTCTATGGTGCTGAGGATAATTCATACCAAATTTTATGCGGTCAACGGTCTAACAAACATTTTTTGACTTTTATAGATGTAGAGATTTTTTTGGATAAAAATGATCGAAAACTGTTGCAATTAATTCTTCAAAAATACGTTTTGAATGGGACTTGTACATATACTGAACAATTTAACAAAAATAAGTAAAGTCCTTCGAAAATTTCACGTCTTTTCTAATTACATACTGGGTTTGGTCCAATTACAACCATCCTAACTTAATTTTCCATCAAAGTCATTATCTACAAAAAAAAACTAAATGCAGATTAACCGCTAAGCTCTATATAGTCTTTCAACATACTTGTTTACATAATATACAAATTTTCCAGAAAAATTTTTTTAAAAAAACCCTTATTTAGAAAATTCTTTTTTCTTCGTTCCATGCCAATATTGTGCTTTTTCATTTCATGAAATCGAAACCTCTTTCTCTCAACAGGAAATCTAATTCCATTCATACAAATTTTACAATTTCAAAAAAAAAAAAAAAAAACGTATCCTTTTTCCTCATATGATGTATCCTTTAAGGTTTTCCACTGATAGTGTTGCAAGCATTTCAGGATAAAATAAATTTTCTTCAGCTATGAAAATAATACAAGAGTAAACGAGAAAATGATAATATACATCATAAAATATGAACAATTGTTCTCTTTCTACAAATCTATGGAAATAGCATAAAATAAGAAACACTATATTTAACAAAACGTTAAAATATCGAACTAGAATGAAACTAATATTTACTTTAAATTCGAGTGAAAGAGTAAAATTCTCATGCCCGAAAATTCTACATAATAAAAAAAAGGATTTCAAAGCTTCTATAATAATATTTTCTCCTGAATTTTCCTACTCATCACGCAACAACTCAAAAAAAACCATGGAAAATATATATTTTCCTTTTTTCTTTTTCTTTTTTTTAAATAGAAACTAAAAACTTTTAGTGTGCCGGTGAATTGGTATACGAAAGCACGTATAACGAGATCTGCAATTTCATAACGTAACATTTATTAAAATAGTCCTTTTAAAAAGTAAGGAAGAAAATATTTATAAACAATATTTACTTTTTGGTTCAAATAATTACTTCATTCCAAAAAAAAAAGCTTCCAGAAAGCTTATATTTTTGGAAATATTCTTATGTTTCGTCTTTCTTGATAAATTTTGAATATTTTGAAAAATTTTAAATTTTCTAAATTAATAAGGACTCTTGTCTAACAATCCATAAAAAGTAAATGTAAGCTCATTAAATACTTTGAAAAAAAAGGAAGAAAATACGTAGGAAAACTCTTGCAAATTTTGTGTAAAAACAGTCCCAAATGAATTGTCAACCGAGAAAAGCTTTGATATACAAAGTTCTTTATGCAACAACATTAACAAAAATTTTATGTTTTAAAATGTGTGGTAAAATGTTGTGTTATGCAAGAAGTGAAATTTAATTTTCCTTTTTTTTTTTCTTTCTAACAAATATTTAGTTTAATAATAAATAAATAATAATTTGCAATTGATTTTATTAACAATAAAATAAATCTTTATATTAATTCACGTGTTATGAAATCAATTTCGAATCAATAACAAATTGAGTGCATTTTCTAAAATAAGGTGTTAACAGTGTTAAGTGGAAATTGAGTTTAGAATGAGATAAAATAAAGAATTATGTTTTCCTTCAAATCCAGGTTTTTATTTTTGTTGACATTATTTTAATGTGTATTGAACTTCTAAAAGAATCCTGAAACATGTTGTAAAATTGGTCAACAAATGAGTTACACTTTGAAACAAAAATAATATGTATTTTGAAATCTTTTGGAGAAAATGCTTTCTTATAAAACAAAAATGTACTGGAATTTATGTTGGACAACAACATAAAATTCAAAACAAATATTAAATTTACTCCGAATTTATTAAATTACAATTTCAAATATGTATATCAAAATTTAGATTTTACATAAAATTTGTGATCCTTTTAAATCAGTATTATTCAATCGGATGATTTAATAACATAATTTAATAGGATTTTAATTCATATTTATTCATACTCGAGAATTTTGGTATTATTTTTAATTGAAAAACGTGCACTTAAAAGAAAATTGTAGATATTTAAAGAACTAAGCTAATTTTTAAGTAGTGAAACTAATATTTACCACACGACTCCATTGGACTTATTTCAAGACATATTTTCAGTCAGACCGAAAAAAAAAGTCTAATGGAGACTCCAAAATTTGGACTTTTTTTGTCAGTCCCACTGAAAATAGGTATGTCTTGAATTAAGTCCAATGGAGTCGTGGGGTTAACTATTCAACCGAAATTATAAATCAATTTTGGAAACATGAACTAACATTTTTCAGAAAATTGTTTATTAGAATTGAAAACTTACTTTGAGTAGCCGTAAACTCATTTAATTTTTTAAAAAATCTGATTTTGAGTGTAGAATAAGCTTTTTATAAATATTTTAAATAGTCCAACATTTTATAGATTGTGAAATATTAAATACAATCTTGTTTAATCTAATTTTCACAAGAATTTACCAATCATTTTTTTTTTAGGTTTCTATTAAATGTATTTTATCTTAACAATCTAAAACATTCCTATTTATAAATGATTTCAATTAGATTTATCTAAAATAGAAAATATTTCATCATTTTGAATGGAAAATTTCATTACGAAATGATGGAAATTCAGGAAAAGGAAGCAAAAATCAATTAAATCAAACAAAAATCCTTTTAAAATAATTAAAATGATTTCATTTTCATTTTTTTTTTAAAGTAAGAAAAAAAAGGAAAAATTATCTCTCTATTATATACGAAGCTTTTAAATTATTTTTTGTGAAATTCTTTTCAAATATTATAACACCTTAAAAAAGGATTCTCATAATTGAAAGAAAAACATAAAATAAACTCCAATTATATGAAAATCAATGCAATATTAAAAACGAAATGATAAAAATAGCCTATACTCGGATCCAATTCAAAATAACGACCCAAATTTAAGTTCTTTCCGTAACGATACGCATAACATTCTAATTTAAAAATCATAAATTGTTTCATCCCTTCGAAAAATTTAGGATCATTTAAGATCATTCTAACTAAAGAATGAAATCCAATAAAACCAATAGAAAAGGAAAACTACTAAAAAAATAGGAATTGTATATTTAAATAGAACAGATTTTCTTCTTTTTTTATTTAGATAAAATCAAATACCAGCAACAAAAACTCCAATAAGTAAAATTCAAGAATATAAGAAAAACGATTTTTCGATATCAATGAAAGAAAATATATTCTGAAAAGAAAATTCTTCTCAATCCTACTAACAGACACACACACACACAAGCACCATCGATTATCATCATATTTTCCTGGTTTTACAAAATTCTTTTGGGTGGGTGTGTCGCAATATATTTTTTTATACTACCTATATAAAAATAAATCCTTCCGAAATTCAACATAGCAAAAGGAGAGCGCACAACTGTATATTTCCCATTCCAAGGCTGTTTTCATTTAGCTGGAAAAACTTTACTGACCTATCTTATATATTGATGTTGAGACGTAATGTATATAAACACATGATTTGTTTGTATACACAAACATGAATCTCAAGGATCAACGAATCATATTAAAAGGACTAAAAAGGAATAAATATATGATTTTTAAAGATTTTCAGTTTAAATTACAAAACGTTTTAAGAATAAATATAGCTATTTTATACTTCAGAAATTTACTTGAAACTTTCGAAAAAGTCCTATTTAAACTAAAATTACGAAATTTATCGAGCAGAAATTATTTCCAAAGACGAAAATAATTAAGTATAATCCTTCATTTGAATTATATTTTTATTATGTTTTTTTCCATTTATTCTCTTCAAACTCATCCTGTAGGGATTAAAATTAAATTCAAAACTCAATTCAGTATCATAATTCATATTAAACGCATTTGCCTTTTAAATTTCATTAATAAAATCCTTCTGGTACTTTTCAAATGGGGTTTTAGAGTTGAGTTACTTCATTATATAAATATTTCTTTTCCATAAAGAAGCTCACCAAGTATTAATATCTAACCGGGGTTTTTCATCTATTTATACAAAAACCATCACCCATCCATTCCAAGGACCATTTAGAAGAGAATGCGTGCCTAACTTTGTGTACACGAAACATAAAGCTTGTTGCGTGTCAAGTAATTTTATTATACGGAGACGTTATTTTCCTTTATTTTTTTTTTATATTTTTATTTTTTTGGAAGTTTCTATATATTTGGTAGAAGGTGGAAATTATTTTTCTAAGTTCATAAACTTGCTCTTAAAGGGGAGGACTGTTTTTTTATGATTCTTGTTATGAAAATGAGATATTATATTATTTTGTATCCAAAAAAAAATGACTTTTATTATTTTCAACAATTTCTTTTACGAGTATATGATGATTGGGCCGGAATGGTTATCATTCACTAAGCTTGTACGAGCGGGTTATATATGTTTTTAGCCACGATAAAAGTACTATGTAAATCAATTTGCATATGAATTTAGATTTATAAATTTTGACCTATTTGTTAGACCGAATTAAATCTAGATTTGTTTAAAAGAAAGTTCAAAGGATAACAAACAAGTAAAATTTGTTAACAAATAAACAAAAAACATTTGATCATATATAACAATTTGAATTTTAGAAAATATATATCGTACATAGAAGTTTCAGATGTTTATATCGACTTTCTAAATCATACCCAAATCTAATATTTAAATATCTTAAATTTAGGTAAAAAAACAAATCAATATACATCGGAGTATTCTCAACTCTAGAAAATGTTGGATGGGTATTTTGTTTAAAAAATCGTTGATTTAGTAAAACATCATCACTTAGGTATGTTAGAGGGATCTGATATAAACGTTTAACCTATTCTATTAATTGATGTATATTAAACGTTGAAGTTATTTGATGAATTTTACGTTAAGTATTTAAATGATTATTTTAAAAAAGGATTTTGTTTTTATAAACTATTGTAGTCCAGAAATTAAACAGTTCTGCTATATGCTCATTTGCATATAACTATAGAAACATAGAGATTTACGTGAAATAAAAATTACTCAAACGAATCTAACAAATACGATAATAGTAAATAGATATGTACCTGACTGATTTTTGAATAGTTTTCCTATTTAAAATAAAATGCGTAAAAGCTTTTTCGATTTACATTTAGCATAAACAAATATTAATTGTATTTATTCGAAATTAAGATCTAAAATTATGTAAAATTTATTCCATTTTATTTATTTAATTTTTACTATAAACATTTATTTCAAATATTTTCAAATGTAATTCTCATTTTCAACACTTTCAAATCCATAATTTTTAATTAGATTAATTATATTTGATAACAAAAACTAATCGTGTTAGAATTTATTAATAGGATCTACTCAAACTCTAAGCGTTTCCTATAGATTTTATTAATATCAGAAAAATTCATAATTTTCAAACAAATTGTTATAGAAGAATCATTTTTGTATACATTTTAAATGCAAGTTTTAGTAGGTATTAAAACGCATAAGAATGCTAAAATCAACAGCACTAGAACGAGTTTTTGATATCGTGATAATAACTAACTTCGTGTCACCCAGAAAATAAAATAATTAGTTTAACCAATTACTTGAAAAGGTAATAAATAAATAAATAAATAAACAAATAAACAAATAAATAAATAATCACAAACATGAAAACAAATTACGTGTTTTAGACAATTCGAAATTTAAAAGTCTTCGATTAATTTTTAGCTCTGATACTGAAAGAATTTGGCTATAATCAGATTATTTTGTATTCACATGAAGAAGAATAAACAATTGTCTAAATAAATTAATATACGAAATTGTTTGTAAAATTGATTTCTTTATCTGCATATAAACGACTTATTGTCTATTCTATTATTATTATGTCGGTTACAATCTTCAAAATAATATTATTCTTTCCGGAGACCTAATGAAGAACGAACAAATTTCCCATAATAATACCCTTTACGAATTTTCGATATTTATTATTCCATTATATCTAAAATGCTGTCATCTTCATTAAAGATTTACTAATTCTTTTAGTGAACATTAACGAAACAGACAGCATCATCGTCTACCTTTAAATAAAATTTGTTGTTTTCCATCAGTTCTTATCAGTGTTGATAAAAAGTTCATTTAGAATTTTCCTAAATATTTTCACGATATATAATTAGAAGAACATTTATTAATGAAATCTTTAATAACTTTTAAAATTTATATTTTGCGGCAATAATGAAGATGATTTGATTTTGGCTTTCTGTTTTTACATTTAGCCACTCCAGTTTAATTATTTTTTGGGTTTTTCACCTTATTCATTTCTATAAACGAAAAAAACCATTAAACACTTAGGAAACCGAAAAGTGGCACTTTTCGAATTTTATTCAATTTATATTTTTTACCTCATTTTATGCTTTTGAACATTATTATTAAAGTTTCAGGGAAATTCGTTTCGAATCAAAATAAATAAGTGTTAAATGGAAGCGCATAGTTTTTTGTTATTATTATTTTTTTTGAAAACAACATTCAAAGCTCATATTAAAATTATAGGTTTCGACATTTTGAGCGAAAAGTAAAAAGTGTAATCAAATTTATTGATTGTAAGGACAAAATTTTCTTACCATACATATATACCTACATAAAAGTCCAATTACAACAGAGTAAGTACGATAAACTGAAATATCAAATTACCTGCCATTGAACTATTATAGTTTTCTGAATCTAATTTAGTAATTATTATTAACGCGAGAAAGTACACGATTTTTGGTGCTGTTTTATAAATTCATGTATTTCACTCACAATATTTAATTATATATACATTTGTATATGTGCAATTTTTGAGCGGATAACTAATCAAAAAAAATTTTGTTAAGCATTGAATTGCATGTTATTGGCTCATTAAATATGAACTCCTTATAACTTTTACTATAGACAAAAGATGACTTGTTTATACACTATGAATAACATTGATTAAATGTGTACATTTCGATGGTATTTATATATATATTTAATAAACAAACCCCTAATATTATTGAAGCATTATTTCTAATCTATTTATCATTTTAACAATAGCGTTCTAGTTTTCACAAGAAAACGAATAATAATGACCATTAATATTTATACTAATTGTAAGTTTTTTTCCTTTTATTATTATATATTTTCATTTCCTGATATATTTCATAGGAAATCAATATTATATTTTCAAAACATAAAAACAATATGTCCTTCTACAACTATAGAGGCTTTTATTCGAATTTTACATTATAGATATGAAATTTTATTGAAAAGGAAAAAAAATAATAATTTCAAATATTTACTATGACTATGATATAAAAAAAAAAAATAATAAAAATTTTCTTAAATTTCCTCAATATAGTCATCAAATTTTAGTGCGAAATAAAAAACATAATATCAAACAAACGACCTACCTATTTATGTACATAAAAATCCATTCAACAAAATTCTTATGTGTCTTTCCAACATAACCTAAGTAATACGTGAAGATGATACATGAAATAAAAGCGTGACATTTTTACCTATATAAAAGAAAATATGTCCTATATAGGAACAAATTCATATCATTTTATACCATAATTTGTTCACCTTGAAGATTTGTACAGTGATCTCATGAATTACTTAAATGTAGTAGCTATATAGGATTTGTTTCCTAGTAGGTGATATATGAATTTCCAAGAAAAAAAAATTTCTTTTATCAACAATAGGGGAAAAAAACAGAATATATATCATCCTATAAGTTATTTATGATTCTTTTACGCCTCAAGCGTTCGATGCTTTTCTTTACATAATAGTAGATAGGTACATATTCCATATTTTACATAACATGCTTCTACCGGGTGACCACGGAAAGACCGAATGATATTACAAACACATGTTTTACATGTGTGATAAACAACGTCTCTCAAACGACCACAATTATCCTGATCGCAAATACGGGCTATTTCCAGAACTAACGTTAGATTTCAATTCGAATATTCATCTAAATTACTTGAATTTTTTAAGTCTTATTTACATAAATCCGTTCTTTGAAATTGTTCAAGAAGTCGTTGTTATCTCTGGCTAGGCGATACTCTGACAGTAAAATGTTGCCACTATTTTCTCTGAATTTGAATAATTGACCTTTCAGTAGAATAGAAAAACTCAATGAGTTTTACTTGTTGTTGGACATTATGTACAGCCATTTTAATCTCCAATGGATCCTCTGTACCCTATAAAAATTCAACACATTGAAAATGAACAAGTTATGACTTTCCCAACTTCTTCAGTCTTTGGCCACCCTGTATAAGGTGTTACAGTATTTTTACTTATTTTCATATAAGAAATGAATTTCCAACATGTTAATGTTCTCTTTGTTTCACTTAAAACCACACAAAGGAATAATATCAATTGTTTGTCATTGATACATCCAAATGATGAATATAAGACAAAATATATAATCCTTGAATGGAGCTATAATGAAGATACATTTGTCTTTATGCAAACTTATAAAACACTTACTAGAATTATTGTTCGTCATTAATTTTAATCGTCGTCTTGATAAATTTACCTGTTCAATGAACAATCTTTTATTATTAAAAATAATTCATATTGTACTCACTCGTAAGAATGAATGTACTATAAATGTAGTAAATTTTGCAAATTCACATTCCTAACATTATTAATAATTTTCATATAACACTAAATATGAGGAAAATTGAACTTATTTTGATTTATATAGTATAATATTTATAACTTCTAATCATGAGAGAATTGTAATGGTAGAACATCAATTGAAACCATCACCTTTAAGTCATTCATAATATTATACCTTATGATATCTTTTTTTGAGTTGGTACCATTTGGTGACAGGATACAACTCAGAATTCATGTCAACATACAATAAAGCATGACTATAACTTTAGGTAATAATTTAACAAAAGTATTATACTATGTCGCACATCGTATATTAAATCAAGTCAAGTGGTATTTTATATACACGCCTACCCTTGTAACACGTTTGTATGAAAAATGGGACTACATCTAAAGCCACACTCACTGAATATGTATGGAATCAAAAGTTATATTGATTTTTTGATATTGATCTGTGTACAATATTGTTCAAAAATCTTTTGATTGGTTTAATTTCAATTTAGAATGAAAACTGAAAAATCAGTTGATTGATGAAAATGAAATTCTATTATTGAAAATGACAAAAACCTGCTCGTGAAGATAGAGTCATAAAGCCTTCAAATTCTTACCGCGTATTCTTTGTGTATTTACAGTAGCACATTGTGGTTGCATGGTGCCCTAGGCAATTTATGCATTTATAAATCTTTTTGGAGCAAACTGATGTTTTCTGATGCCTGTTTATATTAGGTACCGTAGGGTCTTGTCCTATTTCCTTACGATGTAATACGCTACTGATTTGTATGGTCTACCATTGACTTGGCTTTCAAATTTGCTATACGCCAATTTTAATTTTCTGTATGTTTATATATTATCTAATAAAATTACTCTAAAGAATTCCATGGTAATAAAAACTTTCTAATTATTATAGTTTTAGCACTTCATAATGAGTTGAAACTTTAAAAATTTATATTGAAAATTATCATTCAAATTTTATCCACTAAATTTCCATAATTACGAGAGCGATAATGACATTTTGTTAGGAAAAGTCATAAAATGTTTCCACATTTTTCGCATTAGTCACCTCATTATGAATTTATAGTGATAAAATGATAATATCGGGGAAAAACACAAATTCACAACATAAATAATCATAATAATTATACATTAATTAGGATTGCTATTATGATGGAATGGAATTTAATAATCTCTAATTTAGCTAATCATTTATATGCGCGTATATGATCGAGTATCAGAAACCATTTATAATAAAACAGTTTTCAACTACAATAGCATAAAGTGAAGAAATTCATTATATTGTAGTACAGAAGTACATAATTCCTAAATAAAATGCGGGCAAAACTCTGTTCAATTTTTTTTTCTCCTAATTGATTAGATATATATAAATTGCGTGATATAAACTAATTAAAAACACAATATTATATCAGTTAATCGACTATAAGAAAAATGTATATTTATTCTTACATTTAATTAATCGAATCGAATTAACAAATTTTTTAAAGAGAAAGTTAGTTATCTTTCTTTACGAGTTTTAATATTTCCTGAAATTTTGAATTTATATTCCTTAATTAAAAAATAGAATATAATTAAAATTCTTGAAAAATGCATATTATTATTACAGTTCATTTTTAATCAAATTAAAAGCTGTATAATCTTTCTTTGAAGATGCATTTATATTCATATTCAGTGGAAAACCTATTGCTATCAAATAAATTAAAAGTATGTTCTATCTTTGAAATGTGTTCTTTATTTTAAAAAGAACCAACTTCAAAAAAATTTTTATTCAATTTTTGAAAGTTTAAACCCGACCAAAATACAATAGAAAAGCATCTACATGATGAAAATGATGTAAACTTTATTATTTTCTAACACTTTGTAGTGTAAAATTTGATTCTTTACCTTATGGAAAAGTTTTAATAATGCATATAAAACATAGAATTTATATAATCTGACATGTTCATACATTTTCAAACAAAACATAATCAAATTTCTGTATATAAAGAAGATTTTCATATATATTTTCAAATGTAACAAAACACAAAATACACTATCAATACACACACTAGAAGAAAAACTCAAAAAATGAACAATACTTATGTTGATCAAATAAGACCAATATACCTTATTATCCTTTTTGAATTAAATTTATAAGTAATATATAAATTTATAAAATGAACCAAATGAATTAATTTCCGGCGGATTGGACATTTCTAGCCGGTAATACGTGCTTTTCGATCCTTTTGTGCGATGTCGTTTTCCTGATCCTCAAAAAAATAAAACTGCTTCTACAAAATTATTTAAGAAATCAGTTATTTATTAGTATCGATGAAAAGATAAAATGAAGTTTCAGATTTCATAAATCACTCAGTCGACCCACAAAAAACAATAGGAATCTATTACTACTAATAATTCCGACAAATTCACTAAACTTAGTACATCTAATGATGCGTTCGAGAGATACCGGATAAGCTAAATATTGAGACAGCAATAAAGACGTACAGACTGATAGATAGGCCGAAGAACATATATTTCCTAAAATTTTGTTTTTTCAAATAAAATCTGGAGGTGAAAATTTGTTACCCCTTTTCCAGTTCTATTGGAAGAAATAAATAATAATAAAAAAGAGAAAATTTAAAACATTTATTTGGGAAATTTATTGTTTTAGTCATACGTACATATATCACTGACATTTATATTAATACATATGTCAAAATTTAATTCAATAAATAACATAACACAAGTTTAAATTACACTCTACCTAATATTACAATAACTTCTTATACAGCAAATAAATACAATTGATATTAATAGGATCAATATTTTAAATTACTAATAATGATAGTTTTATACATATAGTACAACCTAAATTACCAACGTCCCTTAGCTACTATAAAAGAGATTTTAATTACGATACTATCAATTAAAAGCTTGCATGATTATGTTAATTATTTCTGAAAGGAAGAGAAATCTAATTGTTCGTTTTAATTCGCCTTATTTGATTGATTGATTGGTTTTAAAAATAGATCATTTTCTACATTAAGAATAAATTGTTACATAAGTATGTGATAAACTCAGTCAAATCTAAAAAAAATTTAAATTATATTTTTACATAAATTTTACAAGTTAAAAACAGTCATTTAAGTGAAAAAAGTTTTCTTCGTATTGTGGACTTATCTGGTTTATATTTTCATTTAAATCTATATTCAATCGAAATTTAGATGGTTGTGATCAGATGAACTAGTAATTATTCAAACATACATATTGTTTTAAAGATTACACATCATTGCGAATAAATAACAATTCGAGTCGTTTACCTACATACACAAAATTTAATAGAAGATTTTGGGTTTTCATATTACCAAAGAAGATATAATATTCTATTATAGGTAGAATAAGTTTCCGTGATGACTTTTTGAAAGTTCTCTTCACAGAACCTCAAGCCCTTAAATACGCACAAGATAGAATTGTATTTGATATTTTCAACCAAACAACAAAACATACCAAGTTGCATATGTGAAATTAGATACACACTAAATACATATGTGATCTTTGAAAAGCTGTCACAAAAATTTCGTTTTAGGGTATAAATCTATGTATTTCATCATCTTTGATATTACCATCCCAAAAGAATCAAATGTCTACCTGCCTATAAAGGATCGAACAAACATATGGAAATTTCAATTCAAGAGAGGTCATATGTATATAGAATAGTTAGAAATCAACAAATTAAATTTCTAGTTCGGTTAAGCGTATTTCCATTTCCATTATACAAGTATATTATCGTATATATGCATTTTCTCAATTTGTGAAAAACAAAACAAATAGTATGAAAATTTTCAATGAAAAAAAAAAATAAACTTAAAATATTTCATTTAGATAAATTAAACATGACCTAAATTTTCTTTATAAAATATTTTCAAGAAAAATGTTTACCTAAAATAATATTCGCTTCTATTTTGTAGCACGGTTTTATTTAACGAGCAAACAAGAAACAAAATTCTCTCTTATGGTAGATAAAAATTTAAAAAAAAAGAAAAGTATTGAATATTGGTCTTAAACATCCTATAAAATTGTCAATAAATTTTTATTCAAAAACGTAATTTAAGGATAAATCTAAAAAAAAAAAAATGCTAAAATGTTTGTGTATAGTAGATATTTTAAACGTACAATCATTTTTGTAGATGGGAATAAATCGAACATGATTGGAATCCAACCATATCCTTGAAATCCATACTTTCCTATCATCAAATTTCCGGATAAGTTAACAAACACCAGAGAAACTCTGTCATAGCTCTTCTATTTAGAGATTAAATGATAAATTTTGTTTTACATAAAATTTTCATTACTATATGGAAAATATTCGATAAAAGTCTGATAGAAAATCAATTTTTGGATTAGTTTTAATGAAATTATAACCAGAAAAACAACTATGATAAATATTATATTTTTTTTTAAATTAGCAGTAAATTTTCATTGAAATATAATTGCATTTAAACTCCCACATAATCTCTTTCTATTTTATCCTAAAAATAGTTTTATAGAAAATGTTCATTATATATATTTCAATCTTTTGTATATTGATTTATTCGAAATTCTATATCCTTAATATCTGAAGGATTTCCAAGAAAAGCATTTGAGTTATGCCATCATGTATAATAATTTAATTCATGTTCTCAATACAAATCCAATATATTTTAAAATATGTAGTTTTAAAGTTTCCATCCAATAAACGAGAAAATCGATAGAGTTACCTTATATAATTCTTGTCGAGGAAATGAATTGGAAATTTTGTTTCGGAAAATTGTTGATAATCATTTTTAAAATACACATGTAATATAAAAGTGTATAAATTCAAAAGAAAGACACTGACAATGCAGTATACTAGAGTTTATTTGAATTTCTAAATTGTTTTCGATTATTTCATTGAAATTTTACAATTTTTATTACATACTAAATGCTACTCGCTCCATTGCTTGCGTTTTATATTTTCACTATGTCCGACCACTTCTGGCTCGTCCCTAGCCTAAAGACGTGGATATCTTTCAATCTCTTTAAAATTTTCTATACTAACACAATGCTTTATTCGCATCCAATTTTTACGACGATCGCCCTGACTGATTGAAATTGTTTCCGTATTTTCTAGACCTTGTTAAAATTTATTGATTAGTTTTCAAGAAAATTTTATTCTTTTCTAATCGATTTTAAAACTTTCAACAATTCTCTAAAGTGTGTGTTTTTTTTGTTCTCTTCAAAGAAGAAAATTCCTCATTAAATTTTAAAATAGAAATTAATGAAAGTCGTATTATTTTGACTTTTCCAATCACAATTATATTCATTTTAAAAAATAAATATCATTTTCAAAATATTCCCTCGATAATGTCTTGTACGAAATATTTCTCGTTAAAGATTCTATAAAATCCAATAAAACTGTCGAGTTTTTATATTATACAGAGATTATTATATATCGTGTGTTTTATTGAACCATTCCAAAACAATGTCACACAAAGATTGTATTAACCTGGATTTACAATTTGATAGGAGAATACTAAAAATTGGTCACCAGGGAAATATGATATCAATATATATGGGTCCACATCGGCTATCATCACAATCTATTTTATAAAACGAATAAGGAATAAAGATGGTCACATATGGAATTTATGATAACGATGGAACATTTTAAATTTTATAGAATTGCACTTTATGATTTGTATTATATTTAAAAAAAGCATAGTTCAGCGATAAGTGTTAAAAATGATGACCAGAGACAGCGAACACCATAAAAGAATTTTTATCATGAACATTTTATTGGAACTATTTAAATTTAATATTATGTTTTTTTATTGAAGTAATATTTTTTCCATTTTCATATTCATTTTGATAAGTATAGTTTCTTAACTCCTCAAAAGACTTGACATTTTCTTCATAAATAAATCAAATAAAAAATTAAAATTACAATTAGAACCAAGCTTTTTCTGAAAATAGCCAACTAACAACATGCAAAGTAGTTAGGATTACAAACAGAAATTCTAATTTCTCGAGAAACTGAAAGTTCAATTTTCTTTAAATGAAGTAGGACAAAAATTCCGTCTGGAAACTGGTATTATTAAGGCTTTACTTCAAGTGTTCGATAAATAAAAAGAATTTTAAATATGTACTAATGAATTAGTTCATCTTGTAATGAAATACAACTTAATACCAAAAATCTTCAGATAGCAATTTTAAATTGTACTTGAACTAGACACAAGAATATTTTTGACCACTTCTTGAAGTCTTAGTTCGACCCAAATCATATATTGAAGAAATCTTACTTTTACTAAATTTGACTTAATTTTCTTTATTGTATAAATTCCCAGGCTTTTACATAGTTTGATCAAAGAAGTAGTATTCTGAGCAAATCATGCTGCCTTCTTTAACACAGGGTGTTGAAATACTATTTCCCGAAGAGGTGTATTCAACCACATAAACATTCTAACCTTCTAAAGTTCTTTGTAAAAAATGATTCGTTTGGGTATTATTTCTTTAGTACCGATGTTGGTAGAGTGAAGATATTCCTATTCCTGTTCAAAGTGAAAAAAATTTTCTTAAAAAATACATTTTAGTTTTTGACGTCGGTTTTATCAGAGGAATATAGAGCTTTTTTTAGCTTCCATTTAAAGTATTATATTAAATTTAATTTTCGCAAAAATTGAATTAATTTAATACTTGATTTTTTTGAAAATACGTCCTAGAAATTGATGGTTAAGGAATACCCTCCACCTGAATACTTTACCATAATACAAATGAAAAACTATTAAAAATTTTCCTTATACAAAAAATGAACGAAATTAAATTTTTATTTTTGGATTGATATAAATAATTAAAGGAACAAAAAGCTTAAACATTATGTATGCGACTTAATGACTAAGTTCATAACACGCAATCAACCTTAATTGAATTTTTTTGTTTTATATAAAACTTTTTAGGTGAGAAAGGATTACAAACAACTAATGGAGAAGGTTTTTTTCACGCTAATCCCATTCACAATCCATTTAGTTAGTTAGTCTTTAATTGAGTCAGATTTAAAATAAACAAAACTGAAATGAAACTATTACATTTTCCACATAAATAAAAATAATGAAAAATACATCAACAAAAACATGCAAACTGTTAATAGCCTTCGGTGGATTCATTTAATGGGTGGAGCAAATGAAAATTAGTCAAAATTATAAATAATGAATTTAAGAAAATTTATTCAACATTTTCTTTTTAAAACGAATTAATAAAACATAGAAAAAATTAAAATCTGCATGTAACTGATTTCTTAGTACTGTATGGCATGCATGAAAATACTCGTCTCCAAACAAGGGTCATATTTTTACATTTTCTATTTGAAATGGAATTTTTTTAATTTTAATTCATTTCAAGTGACTTATTCTTGACTCCGAGTCTTCGTCGTTATAGATTTATTTATCACCCTTACACTGTAAAACTTTTTGAACTAGATTCGAGCAAATTTTAACTAGATGAACATTCCTAAAATTTGTACATAGTTAAAAAAACATTACTAGAAAATCTGAACACAAAATGCTGAATGGACGAAATAGAATTCTAGTTTAGAATTCAAGTGAAATATTCCCGAGATTCTAGTGCTTCATATAACTGAAAATCTATTTTAATAGTCTATTAGTCTAATATTAGTAGATAGCTAGGAACAATAAAGCTGGGTATCTAGTGAAATAAGGCTACATCTAATATTTATATTTCCCAAAAGATTGAAAAGGGCGTTCAATTCATCACTCTCAGTCAAATTATCACAGAAATTGCTGGATTTCGTTACACAACGTATGTATAATACAATATTTAATTAAAACTTCATAAGTTAAATTTTAAACAAAATGCCCAGTATACTATTTATAAATTATTCGCGGAATATGTAGGCTTTCACTAGAAAATTAATCAATGTTAATAGTGGTTTTATTCCTAGAATTTGAGAAAATAGGCGAAAATAATAATTTTAACTAGATTTCCAACTACATTTAATCTAGTAACTTTTAACTAGAAATAAATGTACTTTTTTACAACATTAAACAGAAATAAATTGAAGCTCACACATGTGTACATAAGTACGGTACTGCAGAATAGCATTTTTATTTGTTGGCTATGAATAGCGGTTAAAAAAATTGTATCATAATTAAATTTATAGGTAAAATTAAAGAATAAGAGCATACATTTTTATTTAATTACCAATTTTAAATTTACAAATTCCACAATCTCAACTTCAATAAAACTCCCCGTAGAATAAAATCTTCAGAAATTCTATTCATAGCTGAAATTGCATTTTCTTTAATGGAACTTTAACTTTTCTTCACATTTTTTATTTGAATTTCTTTCAGTTATTTTTTAATTTAATACCACGTTGTACTTGAGTAAATCCTCAAGTACTTTTCTGCAGATGCTCACAACAATATCAAAAACTAAAAAGTAAAAAGTTACAAAATAAAAGAAAAAATAAACGAAATAGTTCCATCTCTTGTGTTGTGTTAACGAAAAAAAGAAAACTAATATTTTAAAATAAATGCTGAGTTCTCTTAAAAAACCATATACCTACGAAAATAAGTTGCTACTTTCTACTTAGGACTTTTTATCATATTCTTATATAAAAAAAAAAAAACTTTGTCTTTAAATCTCGGCACATCCTCTTCAGGTCGACATTCATATAGTCTTTCTAACCTACAGTATCATTCATATAAGTAGTAGTTTTTATACTATCTAGCTTTATTAGATATTCTCAGTCTATAATATAACATTTCTTATGAATTAATCACAAACTTATGCTTCAACGAAATAACAAAAAAAAAATCTTATTTTTCTTATATAATTTCAAAACATACTTCTGCAGCATTCCTTAAAATTATCGTACATGTAATGAACGAAATGTTCCAGTATGAAGTTTTTAGTTTTATTCCGAAAATTATTTCAATATTTCCATAAAAAATGTATACGTGACATACTTAATTCCATGTATTCATTTTCAGGATTATTTTTTTGTATGCTTGATTTGCATATACTACATGACATAATAGTATCTTTCATCAATAATTTGGTTCAATAGATATAAAAAATCATTTTTCAAAATATGCAAAATAATTTATTAAAAAGTGTATACGAACCTGATTTGTCAACTGTACAAGGATAACACCCGAAAGGGAATGTCGACTTGAAGCTCTTTTATATTTTGAAAGTATGCCAAATACTAGCTCCGCTTATTATACAAACTAAATACGATGTCAATTTACGATTACAATTTTTGAATGAAATACTATACTTTGTTAAAAATTGACTCAAGATCGACTTGAAACTCGATCCAGTTTTTTTACCTTTACCAGATTGAAAGATCGTGATCGCATTGACTCTATTTTTGGATTGAACTCGACATGTAGGTCATGTAAACGAAGTAATAGACGCACAACAAAATCCTACTTTTTTGTAAAACTTTCTGATTATGGAACGTTTTAGGAATAGTAAGTTTTCATCAGCTATATTCATTTAAATTCAGTTCTGTTAGTAATTTTTGACATAGTATCATGTCATACTATATAGTATGAAAAAATGAATGCAATTCAAAGTGACGCTTCAGAAAATTATGCTTCCAATAGTTGGAGACAACAAATCAAAATATTTAATGACTTGCTAGAGAAATACTATATTGCGGGTATCGCTGCAACAAAAGATCGGTAAAAGTTTGAGTCGCGGTATGATTAGCAAAATTGCAAAGTTGAATTATAGACGCACAATGAAATATTATTTTTGAAAACATTTTCTTTATTTTCAATAAAACAATAGCGTTTCTTTAATTAAAAATTTTAATCAATGGTTTTTATTCAGATTATGTTCTAGATTTCTTTAATTAATAAAGAAACGAAAAACAAAACATATTTTCTGTCATTTTTGTTTGTTTTCAAAGCAATTCACGTAAAAAAATTTCAATAACCACGACTTATACTCGTACAAAATGGTTTTTCTCTTATTAAAATAAAAAATAATAAAATACAAAAGCTTACCACAATATTCTATTCAAAAGAAAATACAAAATTATAATGACATCCCGGCAGATACAACAATATTTCTGGTATATTAAAATGTATAAAAGGACTAAATACCAAGGTTCTGAACCAAATAACATAATACCAACCGAATAAGGCGTGATTTCTTATGTAACAATTTGACCTCATGTGTTTGCGGAAAATATTCACGTATAATAAAAAAGATATAGCATAGAAAATAATTTTCCGTATAACATATACACATTACATACATATATTAAATGCATTCATCCTTATGCGAAATTTTCATTCATGTAAAGCTTGAAACTTTCATAATATTCTATACATATCTTCATAATGAGAATGTATAACTTGAAATTGTGATAAAATAAATGTAGCGGAAATTCACATATGACATCTGAGATAGGTGGACCAAAGGTTGTCGACAATATATTGTATAACCATGTAGAAACATATGAAGTTATAAAATGTAACAGTTTCACATAAATTTCTTTGAATTACTACTAAAATTTCAAGAACAATGAAACTGACATTATCTTATAGTTCTGTAACCGGAACGATATAAATAATTCAATAGTATCAACATTTGTTTCATAGATTTTTCTAAACATAAAATGCAAATATTTAAAATCTTCATTACGGTCCTTTTCCAACCAAAAAAAAAGGACTACAGTAACGGAAAGAAGAATCTATGCAAGCATATTTTGTTTCTAACCACATAATGCATATTGTTGGGAATGCCATTTTGTGGTTTCTCTTTGAAAATTAATATGATTGTGTCGCAAAACTATATAACTCACATTTATATGAAGTAAATGTTTTAAATAAAGCCAGTAATAATTTGATACCTTTTGTCATTTTATATCGCGTCCTTTATTTGGTCCGCATCATATGAATTTCATAAATATTGCTTAAGGTCTTACAAATGATAGAGCAAATAATCCTGTAAACATATCGCTAAAGAGAACATCACGAAAAAAGTAACCATTAAGCTACTAATAAGGCATATTTAGACATGTTTTTTAATTATTTATTTCTTACTGATAAGTTCATAAATATTCAAATTTTGATTCTTGGTTGTTACATTTTATAAAACAAAAACTCACTGCACTAATTCACGAACTGAAAACTAATGACTAAACTTATTCATGGGCTGAACCTAGCTCATATTTTTATTGGAGATCATGCAATGTATATGAAAATACCCATAGTCTTGTAGATTACTATGAATTGATATAAAAACACCTATTATAAAATGGTACAACTCCTATATACATTGGTACACTAATGCGAAATGTCAAGCATATTTGTAGGGCGTCTTTTAAATATTAGGCAGTAAGACCAAATAGAAATTATAATCAACTTTAGCAGAAATTCCATAATATGCGACAAAATACATATTTACTGATTCTCCATGGCTTTTCCTCCAATGTTTTTGATAGTTTTGACTATAAATAATTCTCCTATGGAAATGGGAAAAGTATTAAATCGTATTTGTTTCCATTTGCAATATAATTGTTAGAATCATATTATTTGTCTCCGTGTATCGTCGTTAAAATTTAATCTATAACAAAATGAGTTTAATTCTGCTTTAAATTTTACTGAACTTTAACTATGACATTAAATTCCACATTTTCTTTATTAGATCAATTTAACAGTTCCAATTCATTTCTCGTATAACCAAAATGGATATTATTATAATATTAACACTATCATAATAATTAGTATATATTATCATTTGCATAATTATTATTAAAGTTGGTCATGGCTTTTCCATTGCAATAATATTATATAATATTAGTTTAGTTTAATCACAAATTCTATTCGATTTTGACCTAAATGCTTTCAATTTAATGCCAAAACTAATTTTGAATATTAACAATTTTAAATAAGGAATGTAATTTTGTTAGATAACCAAAAAAAGAAAAATAAACAATGATTTTATATTATATAAAAGTTTAGGAATAAATTATAATATTTAAATTAATTCGATTAAAACGGTTTTACTATTTAATTGCAAAATTGGTCAATTATAAATCAAAAGTTCAATATTTTTTTATCCAAGATATTTTTCCGAATCATATTATCTATTGACTATCTATCTACTATCCAAACATTTTAATTGAATTTCGTGAGTTTCAAAAATAAAACAAAATTTGGAAAATTTATTTTCAGAAATAATTTCTTATACTAAGAATTTCATTAAACAAAAATTGAACTCTAATTATAGTCCTGGTACGAATAGATCAATTACTAGTTAATGGAATCGATCATCATCATCGAAAATAAAAACGAAATTAAATAATTTAATATAAAGTGAACTTTAACAACTTTCATGATTTTCTCACCAACAAAAAAAGAATACATTTGGAATATTTTTATTATCTATGATTAAATATTTAACCTAAAGTTTGAAGTTTAGATGTGCCTATATATGGTACGTGATGTCGGCTCTTTAGTCATTTATTAACAGAATAATGTACAAATTAACTTTAATCTAGATCCTAGAATCTAGATAATTAAATTTTATTTTTTTTAGATACAAGACGTACCTTTTAAGTTCGTTAGTCAAGGCAGAAAGGCATGAATATAATTAAAACGTCATTTAGCTTTTCTTTTCGAAAAGCTGCTATATACAGTCAAGCAAAATGTATGTTTTGGTTAGTTAAAGCGCCCACCACACTAATGTAGGAAAAACGATAATTACTTTATAAAATAAAAATACTTGGTTGATTTATATTTGTAAATTCTCTTTATTTCTTCTTATTTTGTTTTTTAGTCTTCGCTTTATTCGCGGTTGTATATCGACTGTTTCTTAAAACATCATCTTCCTTCTTTCATTTATAATGCAAACCACTTATCTGCATGATTCATATTTGACTTAGACCTTTTCTTAGTCTTATGTTAAGTCATCATCCGCTTTACATAAGAATATCTTATCTTATCTCAACATGTTACATTTTATCCATCTTAACTTGGCCATCCTGTTTTGTGTATATTGTAACACAAAACATATCACCTCATTAATAGTATTTGTGAATACTTTTTTTAGCCTTGCAGATCAAAAATGTAACCAAAACAGAATACAAGTTGAGTTGTTTAACATACTCGAAAGGACCTATAAAAAATTTTCAATCCCGCAAAATTTTTACAACGCCTTGTTATTTTTATTTAAATCTGCGAATTTAAAAAATGTCCTTTATATGGAAAGTGAAGGTGACTAGTGAGTTCATGACTTGTATTTTATGTTCACACAAAAAACTAGAATTTGATTAATGTTGACACAATTTTCCTTCCCCCTAAAGGACATAGAACTTGGTTATGTTGGAACTGATACCAAAAATATACAGGGTATAATACATTTTTTTATATTGTAACTAAATTTTCCTGAGTTCAAACCGATGAACATGAATTATAGAAATTTCCAGGATTTAAACTGCACCCTGTTTATGTGACTACACAACATTTTTTTTGTATTGTGCCTAAACCGTTGTGGCAAATAATCCAATGTGACAATTTTTCATTTTGATATTTCTGTTTTTATTATTTGTACTTTTTTCTTAAGTTAGATTTTCGGATCACAATTTGTGGTCATGTATACAAAACCGAAATGGTCATAGAACTTGAATTTGAAAATTCAAAAAGAAAACATTAAATAAAATTGATGGCTTGTTGCTTTGGCACTGACACAAAATCAGAGGTTCTTGCGTTTTAAAAAGAAGGAAATATCAAAAACATAATTTTTTTTTTGCATAGTTCTGTGTTTTATGCTTAATGAGCATCTCGGCGACAGTGGTTCGTTTTTGGCTTCTCGACAAAATACATAAATATGAAATAGTTTTTACCACATTTTTTTCTGAATATAAAATATCCATTCAAAAATGATGTGGTTTTCATTTTAAAATGACAATCTTCAATATTGTAATGACTAGTTTTATAGGAAAAGCAATATTCAAAATAATATAATTAAAAATATTTATATTATCCAATTATTTCATTTAATATTTGTATAAACTTTCATGCCATATACTTGAGCTATATTATTTTTAAAATTTAATTTACTACTTAGACTGCATATGGAAGCTAAAATGAATTATGAAAATTGTCTTTTATTGGAATTGTATATTTAATAAAATTTTAATATGGAAAAATATAATTTTAGATGAAATTTTTTTCCAAAATAAAACCTAGGTTATCTACTTTATAATAAAAACCACATAATTAATATTGGGAATAAATTAAATCCTTTTAAAAATTTAACTTTGACCAATTTGCAACATGTTTCATTTCTTATTATCAACAATACTTACATTTTTCGTGAAAAATCAGTGTTTTCAAAGAAACTCTTTTAATATATTTTTTCTTTATAAGTTAATTATAAAGAAGATTATAAATAACGCCTTCTTTAAGAAAATATATAAAACAAGTCCCTTATCTTGAAAGCTTTTTTTTTTCTAAAATTATGCCAAAGTTAAACATCAAACAGAAAAATAACCAAAATCTACAAGAAAATCATCTAAAGCAACAGCAACATCAAAATCAAAATAGATAGTTTCATAGAAATAAGATTGCATAGAGAAAAATGACTGCAGAAAGGATACAAAGCAGCGCCATTCTGACGACGACAACAAGGATACCAACAAAAATAACAACAGCAACAATAAAAACGAGAATATCTTCATCAACGACGACAGTAAAGAAAGCAACAATATTAATGGAAAATTTATATATTCACGAAAAACATTATTATTGAGATGTATAGTGTCATTTGAAATTGTCCTTGTAAGCGCCAAGTGTATATATATATGTAATAAAAAATTAGTCCATACACAAACCCACGTTCATATGCATATAAAAATATATTTAAAAAAACCTAAACTATTATCTTATTGTTATGTTCTAATTGAAATGAAAATTTTCAAGAAAATTTAAAGAAAAACTCTAAAACAAAAAGTGCACTTGAGTTCAAAACTTAAAAATAACACAAAATTATTAAAAACAAAAATTTCTAATAACAAAATTTTCTAATTTTGGCTTTTGGAATTTATTTTTAACAATTTTAATATTTTCAATTTCATAAAAATATCCTTTTCTCGAATCTAGAATAATTGTTTAAAAAAAAAAAACTTATATAAAAAAAATAATTAAATTTAAACCAAAAAATGGCGTTTGCGGCAGCTCGAATGATCCTTAAGGATAAACGACGAAAATCCAAAGAAGAATTTGCAACTCCTCAAAGAACACGAAGCAAGGTATTTAATTACAAAAAAAAACTAGATATTTTTTTTTGAATTCCTACTGACTATTCGATATGTTTCATTTTTGTGAGCAAATCAAACAGTTTACATCACTTCTTAATTAATTAAGAATTTTTCCGATTTTATATTTCTGTCATATTAAAACAATTGAAATAATTATATGATTACTCAAACAATCAAAATATGCATAACAAAGAACAAATGATTATATATAACTAATTTAAAATAATTTACCTGAATCGAGGATGCAATTATGTATAAAGAAACTTTACCAGGTATTTCCAGGTGTTTCCTGTAAATAAATATTATTTATACCAAGTTATATAAACTTAGCAAATGTGCACTCAAAAGCATAGTTTATGTGAACTCCGGAGGAAATATTTTACAGAACCATGAATATGAATAATAATACCATGATTATTTTGTACACATTGCACATTCATAATCTTATAGGACTTTCTAAGTTGTGACCTGCTTCATTAAAAATAATATAAAACCCATCTAAACAGAATTATGAAATGTTAAAAAACTTACTTCAAAAGTAAATAGGCCAATTGGGATATGTATGAGTACAAGTTTAGGTGGTAAAAAAATTACAAATTTTCCATAAAATAAGTAAGTTAAAATTTAGAAAATTATATGCTTTTGTATAAATTTTATATAAATATATAAAATTTTTTTTAACCGATAAGAATTTGCAACAAACAGATTTTTTTTATTTAGGTAATGAATAAATAATAACATCTGTGCCACATTTAAAAAACAAATTCCAAATAAAATAATTTAAGAACATCCTTTCCGCGGTTTTATACGAAACTTCAAAAATATTTGGTTAAAAATTTACAATACAAATTTTCCTGTAAATAATATTAAAATAAATAAAATAATACGTATTTAGCCCCAGAAATTGCTAGAATTATTATATTAAAAAATTCTTTAAAGTTAATTCAAAACTTATATTTTCTCCTAGGATTATTTCTTTCTGCACTATCCTTAGGCCGATTAAACTGAAATTGTACATAGTATCGTCTATTTATGTAGTTAACCTATATAATTAACTTAAACAAAATTGGTTCACAAATTTTCCAATGAAATATTAAAAACCATAAACAAAAAAACGACAAAACTGTCTGATTACTCTGGTTTTTCCTTCATAACTTTACTCCCCCTAGATCGATTTTTCTTGAAATACAATACCAATCCAAGTTAATAAATAAGCAACTCACATTGCGAATTTCATCAAAATCAGTTAACGCATTTTTGAGTTATCTTGTATAAGGACGGACGGACGGGCGGACGGACGGACGGACATGCAAAAATCGATATAACTTTTGATTCATAAAAACGGAGAGAAATTTCAGTTGAAATTAAAAAACAAAACTTATCTTCGAATTGGTGCTGAATTTTTTTCTAATATCAAACTACAATTTTTCCAGTTCTTAGGATAAATTTAATTTCGAATCTTGTTTGCACTGTTACGACCCTAAATGTCTTAACTTTCTAATAAAAACAATTATTACTTAATCAATAATCCTGTTAAAAATTTTCTTGCAAAAGTTTAAAATTGCTAATATTAAAAACAAAACATTTCTTTAAGAAATTAAAATCAAGTTTTCTTTTTCATAACTAGAAAAACAAAAAGTTTTTATGTTTTAAGTGTTTTCTCAAGAATATGAACAATTCTTAAGATAACAAGAAAGATTTAATTTTAGAAACTGGGCCAAAATATTATATAATGATTACAAAAGATTCTACATATCCTTCCTTTCACTTTGGATACCTTAAAGGATTTTTTTTTTTAAATTGAGTACCGTCCATTTTTATAGAATCAGAACTAATTCTTCATTACATAAATGGTTATTAGAAGCTTTTTAAAAAGCACAAGTTTAGAAGTTTGTTAAAGAGATTTACCAACTAGATTAGATATTAAATTTTAGTTCCTCACTTATAGGCAACAGAAGGTTTTAATTAAAAAAACTGGTTTCGTTATCCCTTGTTGGAGTTTTTTCTTTCTGTAATGTTCAAATCTAATACCTAAGGCATTCCGCCATAGGATACAAAATAAATCCTTTTGTTCATTAAACTTAAAGACTTTTTCCATTTTAGATAGAAATGAATTGAAAGAAAAACATATAGAAACTTTAAGCCAGTCTATAGCCAATTTTTTGATGTCCTATGGTAGAAATGAGACTCGCGGCTAAAAAATCTACATAGTTCAATAAATTTACTCTAAGAAAAAATAACAAAAACCAGTGTTTTTCTGCATAACATTTACATAGAGCTTCGATTTTAATACACGCAGCATAAATATACTCTTCAAATTTTACTTAAATTGAGATATTAGTTTTTTCATTGGATCTGGAAAACTAAACAAAACTTTATAAGCATCAGGCCATTTTCTTTCTATAAATATTTCTATTTGCACTATCCTTGGATTGATTTTACCGAAATTCGGGATGGAATCCTTCATTTATGTAGTCAACCCACATAATAAACTTAAGCGAAATTGCTTCACCAATCTTTGAAGTAAATGCGAAAAACCAAAACACTCTGATTTCTACTTTATATCTTCACTCCCCCTAGCCAGATTTTGATGAAATACAATATTAAATCGAGTCAAAGAACGATCTATGTATACTCCAAATTTCATTCAAATTAGACAACACATTTCAGAGGTATCGTAGACGGACGGATGGGCATAACTTTTGATTCTTTACACATCTATGTTTTTACGGCTTAGAGGCGTTCTCTGATAATCATTTCTATGTGTTAGAAATGTAGTGACATAGTACATAGTACATAGTACCTACTATAGGGCATAAAAATACTTCATGAACCATACATTTTTAACATATAGTACTAAAAATTTATATTTAAATCATTTTGTTTTAAATATTTTAATGCGATTTAAATTTTCAATCCGTTTTCATAAGGTGAAAATTTTTGCAATTTTAATTAATAAAACAGATAATAATCCAAATTGAAAAAGATTCCAAATTCAAGAATAAAACAGGCCTTACGGGCCTTTATTAGAAATTTTCATTTAGTTTTATTTTAGTTCTTGTACTTAGTTTAAATAAAATTTTTAAAAAAACTTTTGTTAAAATAAAATTAGTTACATTAAAAACTTAGTTTCTTTTTGTTAAAATTTGCTTTCTTGTCACATTTTCCTAAATAACAAAGCAAATATTTTAAAATAATATAATTTTTTTAGAAATAGTAGAATTTATTTTTTTAATTAATTTTTCTTTTTTATCTTCTTTTTTCTTTACTCTACCAACAAGACTCTAATCTTTCGTCTCTTTCAGGCCAGAAGTGTCAGCACAGGTAGCTTTAGGAGTCTCAGTCAGGTACTGAAGTGAAAAATTTTCATGAAAATCTTTCAAAAAAAAAAAAGAAGAATAAAGCTATGCTGATTGACTGCCAAAAATTTAGTTGTCGTTTTGATTTGCAAAAAAAAAAAGAAAAACACTTTAATTCTATTCTTTTCATCAATTCATTAATTTATTGAATTGATTATTATTATTTTGATTAATTTTTAAATTTTTAAATATTATTTTTATTAATTAGTTAAAAGTTTTAATTTTATTGAGTGTAATTTTTGCTCTTATTTTTTTAGTACTTTTTTTTCAGGTCATGAAAATTACGTGTGTGACATTTTTTTGTGGTTTTTCTAGGTACACTTTCTAACACATGAATATTTTTAATAGTAGTTTCGTTACTAGTAGATTTTTTAGGAGTTCTAATTAATATTTTAAATTTTTTTTAAAAAAGGAAACCAATTTTTTAAATGTTTCGTTTTTACAAATAGAAGTTTTTTAGAGAAGAATTTCGCATGTACAAAATTTTACAAACATTTTTTTTAAATAAATATAGAATAGTTTCTTTTGATAAAATCTTGCATGATATTGTAATCTTTTTTATTACAATTTAAAATTCAAAATATTAAATATTTTTTGCAAGTTCTAAAATTGAGAAGAACTAAATGCTTAAACATAATATTGAAGTATTTAAGCGGCACTCAGAACATCGATATAGTGAAAAAATCAATATGGCAATCTTCAATCTCTTAAAAACAAAAGATAAATAAGAAGAAAAAATCTTTTATGTAATAATAAAGGAAATTTGTTGTTCATATTTGTATATTTTTATTGGTTACATCATATCCTTCAGAACAATATAAGTATAGGAGAACACTCACCTTTAAATTTGCAATCTATACAAAAAAACGCACCAATCAAAACCTTAAAATATTTGATTGAATATTATTCAAAAGGTCTTTTAACACCATCAAAATAAATTGACTTAAGTGATATTAAATTCATAAAGATCAATATCACCACATCAAAGCAAAATTTTCTTGACTACAATTTTCTAATAATATATTGTCCTCATTATACTGAAAATCAATTTTCCTATCATTATAACTTTTTTATTATATAAGTAATCCAATAAGAATGTTTTGCGCGCATTTTTCACCTCATATATTGTATAATAGCAAATTCTTTCCATTAAACAAAAATTAATTTAAATTAATTAGAATTTGTTTCATAATGTTAACAAATATATTTTCTGAAATTAAATTTTATCCACTCATTGAATAATTAGCTCATACACACATCCATCACACAAACTAATTTGATTTAATTAAAACTAAAAATAAAAATTATTTATGAAAAAAAAATCGTTGTTGTTTCATGAATAAAACTTAATTGCAATTACCATCGTTGAAAATCCATTTCAATTTTGAATAGTCCAGATTTTTATTTGACTCAAGTTTTGGTCGACACTTATAATTTATTTATGATAGGTATTAGGTCGTTGCACATGAAAAATATGATTCTTCCCTCAAAAATTCAGTTAAAGCTAAGTTTTAAATTTATTTAATAGATTGTAAAATTCTGAATTTCGAAAAATTAGGAATTCCTCAATAGTCGTTTGCTCTCGGTATACTGTATTTTTTCTTGAAGTTCAATGTGAAAAATTCAATAAATAAAATAGAGTTTCATATCTAATCGGAAATGTTAATTCGGCTTAATTTTATTATCTTCTTCAGCTGGTCAGGAGCATATATAACCAATTTGTACAACAAACCTAATGTACCGTGTTATCAAAAATTTTATAGACATACGTATTTTTGAAATTTGTTATTAACAGAATTTAGGTAAACTATTTTTGTAATAGAACAGTACGTCAATCGAATTCGAGCACAAAAGTTTTTGAAATGTTCTTTCTTGGTAAATACATGCTATACTCATTCAGACGTCTATATTGGCTTTCTAAAACCTAGCATAGTAGTAACGTTCCTTTACCTCTAAATTATCGATGTAAATGAAATCTACCTAAAACTTAACTAAAACCCGTATTTAGGAACATATTGGAGCCTATAATTCTAAATAAACGTAATAATATATTTTCTATTTATTTATTTTTACATAAACTTGCCTACACCTACTTAAATAAGTGAAACCTCACCTATGAAAGATTACCATTTGCAATGAAAACTTTTTTGGCCAAATTAAAAATTTCAAGTATAAAAGCTTGCCATGAAAAGCGCCAAAAGTTTCGATTGTTTTAAAAGAGTTAAACTAATTACATTTATTAATAAGAATTGATTCAATAAACTTCTATAAAAATAAAAAAAAAACCAATGTCGTTACTTTGAAATTTTTTGAATAATTTTTATTTTATTTTTAATAAAGAAGAATGAAATGTTTATAAGAGAAACTATTTATTTTTTCAGATCACAATAAGAATGTAAAAGTTTTCTTTGAAAATGACATAAAAAAAAGAACTTTTACAAAATCCCAACATTGAAATACTTATGACTTTTATATGTGTATTAATTATAGAAACAAAAAATTAATAAAATATATGGTAGATCTGTCTTTCTTGTTCTTAATCACCAGTCATCATTTCCATGAATTCTAAAAGTATTAAGTATTATTAAAACATTTTTCCAAAAAAGAAAACAACACTCTACTAAATCTTCTTACCATCAAAATCTACCGTTCCAGATCCATCAGTATCAATTTCACAGATTATTTCATTAAGTTGTTCATTATTTAGTTGATCGTCTAAAGCAGCTAAGATTTCTTTTAGGGATGATGTTGGAATATAACCATTTCCAGCTTTATCATATAACCGAAATGCTTCTTTTAATTCCTTTTGGATTGCTTCATCATCTTCTTCTTCTTGGAAATGTGTGGCAACACGAGAAAATGCTTCAAAATTTAATTTTCCATCACCTAAAAGTTAACATTATTATTAAATTTAGTATAAATAGAAAAATTTGAATAGAAAATTTTTTTCATAAAAGAAAATTCAATCGTCTTCAAGGCGAAAGGATCACGTATATTTTTAATAGGAAAACATTAAAATAACTTTTTTTTGTTTCTTTTCTATAATTACACTCATTTAATAATCAAAACGAAATTGTTCATGTAAAAAGGGTTATTTTGAAATTCAAATATTACTTATTTTCGACAATTTTCTTCTGCTGCATAAAATCTCCAGATATTAGCAATTCAATTAAGAATTCCATGAATTTCATTTCATACAAATGTCCTTGCTCAAAATAAAATAATTCCTTTTAGACGACATAAAATTGTAGAACAATTCTCAAATATTTCACTCAACGCTATCAGTTTTAAGGATTTCTATCGGATATAATGCGTATTTTTCATTGCATATAAAATTTCTTAATATTATCTTCTTGTATATTTATTTTAAAAGATACTTAAAAAGCATACAAGACATCAGATTCTCATGCATTAAAGATTTCGATTATATACATTTCTTCAACATAATATATGACATAATATATAAAAGTCACATAAATTGTTGCAAAAATATAAGAAACCTACATGAAAGCTTCCTAACCAGGCTCTAGTTGGAATTTAATTCATTCCATGTGCCTATATATAGAGTATAGAATTTCTATACAAAATCAAAAACAAAAAATCGGAAATAAATCGTATTGATTGAGCTTTGGCTAAATTCCAAATAAATTGTGCCTAAATATATACAAGCCAAAAAAAAAGACAGTTAAAATTCAGTGTGATTGTATTTAATGTTAGTAGCCAACATTAAAACATAAATCACGGGCTTGTTTTATATCCTTTTCGGAAGTTTTGTAATGTCGATTAAAGGTAAAATACTTATACTTCAAAGGAGTTCAACTTTAATATAGCTAAAAATACAAGATTTTTCGTAAATATCGTTTCATTAGTGTTGCGCGAACCAAATCGTGAATGAAGATTCTCTTTTAAAAGTATCTGTACTTAACATACATGTAGATGAAGGAAAGGACTCGTTTGTGGGTGGCTAAATCTAGGTCATAGCAAGGTGTGCTATATACTGAAATGAATTACATTAAATCATTTTTATATTTTTTCTTAATTTAGAAAAGTTTTTTTTTTGAAGAAAATCGATTTAAATAATACTTTATGTCATTCGATTTTTTGTCACGGATAATTGATTCGACAAGATTTACGAGTTTTACTTTTAAACTTGTGAAGATTTTCGTACAAAATTAGAAAATATATTTTTGTTAATTTACCGCAATATCCGAGATTAGTGTA
The DNA here is from genome assembly GCA_963422695.1 of Xylophagus ater. Classification (NCBI taxonomy): domain Eukaryota; kingdom Metazoa; phylum Arthropoda; class Insecta; order Diptera; family Xylophagidae; genus Xylophagus; species Xylophagus ater. The sequence goes on from OY730478.1 coordinate 11,801,599, forward strand.
GTAAAAAGAAAAGAATTTCCTCAACTCATCTTGGAAGCATTTAGAAAAGATTTTGTGTAGTATTATCTAATTTAACAGAAATAGAAAATTTCATAATAACTTATTCTTGAGATTCCAACAATATAAAACATCATAAAAAACACATACCACATTTATTTGTCATAAATTCTTTAAAACTATCATCCTTCATAGTGAACTCAAATTATAATAGAAAGAAAATTTCTCAAAGCTAAAAATATAATTTCTTTTCATTTCTATGGAAATTTTCTTTTAATTGATAGAAATTGTAGAAAACTTTTGAAAAACTATTCTCATTTTTTATTGTTTCCAATTTAGTGAACTGCTAAAATAAATTCTTTTAAAAATATTTGAATGATTTCAGTTCGTTTGTGAACGTACGTAAATATTCTTTAAGAAATTCTTTCTACTAATTATATATCAACAATTTAATTGAAAACTTTTTCATAATTTTAATAAAAGTATTTTTTTAGGAAAAAACAGAGAGAAACATACAATTTGAATCTTTTCAATTAGTTTTCTTTTTGTTTATTAAATTTAAATAACATCATTTTCTTTGAAATAATTAATATGCCTTTTCAATAAAAATTATTCCAAAAAAAAATGTTAAAAAAATAACCAACCTGCATCTTCAACATCCAACATAACTTCCAATTCCTGGTCATCAAAACGATGTCCCAATGTATTCAAAATTAAGCGAACTTTTTCCTTCTCGATAGATCCAGTGTTACGTGAATCGAACATTTGAAAAGCTTTACGCAAAACTGTAGAAAATAAAATTTTTCATAATAAATTTTCCAAATTAAAAAGCAATAAATTTTTTGAAAAAAAAAATTAAGTTATACAAACTTACCAGCTTCATGTTCTTCCGCCTGAAAAGAAAATGAATAAATTTCATTAAAAATTTCATTTAATAATAATAATAAATAAAGTTTTTTTTTGTATTCGAAATATTCCTGGTTAAAACTTGCTACAAAATGAAAATAGTTTGAATAGAAATTATTCCATCAGAAATTGGCATCCAGGATCAAGTATAATCCTTTTTATATGACGGTATCAGCTCGTACTATACAAAAAATTTGTTTTCCATTTTTATTTTTATATAAATTTTCATTTCAAAAACTTCACTAAATAAAACATAGCTTCACTTGTTATTATCAAAATTTCAGAAACTTTCAAAATTCTTTGAACCGGAAATTATTTAAAAATTTCACATAATTGTTTCAAAATTATTAACTTTACAAAATTATTATTTTCAACGAAGGAAAAAAAACACAAAAAAATGCATTCACTATTTTATTTCGCGAATACTAACCATTTTTATTTCTTGAACTTGGATCAGGATACGTTTAAATCAATGGTCGAGAACAGAATAGTTAAGAAATTTGAAATTCATTTAAGTTCATCGCCAACACACATTTATAATTGTAAAAATTTTATAAACGCTTCACAAAAATTTTCCAGTGGATTTCATACCTCATCAGTTGTTGATTTAGCATAATACTATTTTTAAAAAATTAAAACGTGTATTACTCAGTTCGCAAATGATGAAAATCATACAAAACGAGCTCGTACGTACAAAAGAAAATCCACTCACACTTATATTTATTATTATTGTCAGTTCAAAATTCAAATTAATATTTTCCGAACTAAATTATACTGTATTTTCATTTTATGTACATGTAATGGAAATTTTGAAATTACTTACACTTATATTTAATTTTATTTTATCAACTTCATGTGAGAATAGATTTATGAACTGTGAGAAAGGTCAAGATTTTCACAATATCATTTTAACTTATAAAACTCATATAATACCGGGTAGAGAAATCTTTCTTCTGCATTGAATTGAGTTGAAACAGCTAAGGCTCTAGGTTCTGTGTAAATTCAGTGTAAAATTGATATGTATAAGAAACATATTTCTTCAAAAATTGGATGTATAACCCTAAATTGTAGTATTTCCTCTATTGATTATGGCGTTGAATTCATTCAATAAATATAATGCATGAAACTCAATCAAAATAGCAAGCTACACGCTACAAGCTACCAGCTTCAATTTAAAATTAATATTAGATACGATATGATAATGTATACAATATATTGGATACTGCAAGCCTCACCAAGTCACTTCAAACTAGCTACTTAATCCATCTAATTTCTGCAATTTCGGCAATAGTTACTTTAATAAAAAGGTTAAATTAAATGAATGATGAACGTTTCCTTTTGAAATTATTGACTTGGCTTTCAACATTCAATTGAACTTTTATGCTAGATTTTCAATTGATTCTTTAAAGACTTGGATTGGTCTAAATTTCAATAATTCGATAATAACTGACAGTCAAAATAGAAAAGCCACGACTTTGGTAGAATCAATTAAAAATAAGATTTAATTTATCCATCTAAGAATTGTATTCCTCGTAATTTCACAAATTTGTGTACTTCTACCAAAATACTTTTACTTTGAGTATTAGTCAATTAGTTATTATAATTTCAATGTGTTCAAAAGACTTCATAGTGAAATACTATCCCATATTTAAAGTTGGTACAGTAATAGGAATATAAAACGAAAGGAATTGTATTGCAAATAAATGGACCTTCATTTAAATTTACTGAAATTATAACCTCTTCGGGTATAAACGATATTGTAAATAAACAAATTTTATTACATAACATATATACTTATTGAGAAACAAGTACAGAAATATTGCATTAAAGAGCTAAAATTAAATTAATAGCTTTCATTTAATTTATTTGTTGAAATATGAAATAATTAATTTGTTATGAAAATTTTAATTTTAAACGTTTTTCTTTAGAGAAACATTTCCGAAATAAATGAAATTGATGTTTCAAATAAATTTAATTAAAATTATAACTTGATAAAATTATGAAAATAATAAAATGAGGCACGAATTTTGTTACAATGGGCGAAGACATTCCCACTCTTCTATACTATATAATAAATTTCAAAAGAAATTCCTATGTGTCTTTCGACTTCTTGTATACAAATCAAAAAAAAAATTATTATTGAAATTTTCATAATAAATTGATATCAATCTGAAATAATAAAAATTTATTTATTAGTTTTTCCGGTCCACAAAATCATTTCGTTCAAAAAACTTCTTAAATAAATAAATTTTAAATAATAAATCTTTCATTTTAAAATGTTGAAAATGATCAGAAAATTCTCATAATTCTGTGATTTAATTTCCAAAAAATATTTATTTTATTTTAAAATATATTTTTTTTAAAATATTTATTCATATTAAATTATTCTTGGATAAAAATGCAAACGAAATATACATTCGTCTACATTTTAATTGTGCTGACGCCTTTTATAACAGTCTCAAGTTCTACAATAACTCAAAAATAAATTGCATTTTGTAAAGAATAACTGAATGATATATTGCATAGTGTAGCCCTGCAAGTTCTTCTGTAAATGTTTGCCAGATTTCTTAAGAAATTTTATGGAGTCTTTCACAGATGCATTCCAGTCTCCTTGGGCAAGTTTTAATGCACTTCTATTTTTTATTTAAATTTTAGTATGTCAATACTATAGTATACTTCCAATGATTAACAACTATTTCCAGCTTTTGCTATATTAAACGTATATACAATAAAAGAAAGACATGGAAATCGAGAAGTTATTGCTGGAATTAGGACCTAGCCTCTATTTAATTATAAAATTACAATAGATTAGATACGATAGTAACTTCATACATTTAGTATGAATCTAAAATTTGTTAGGAAGAGTGTGTCTAAAATTTACTTATCTAAAAATATGGACCAGATCCGTAAGTTTTTCTTTAAGTGTATGCATAGAGAAATGGGAAATTATCGTATTATTCAGAAACTTCTCAGCACTAGTATTGACCTCTAAACGACACTATACATTATTTTGTGATTTGTCTTTTCTTATTGTATTTTTTTATTCCGAAATTCGAGATTCTAGAATTTGACAAATTAAGAATTTAATCTTGAGAAGATTTATGTAAATTCTATATGGACATATGTATATGGAAAAATTTGTCTATAAATTTATGATTTGTGAATAAAAAATATGGATGAACGATTTCGTTCTCCACCAACTCTCTGAATTCATTACGCTTTTTATAGGGGACCTGCATACTTTTTCTACAAATACCATTCAAGCTAGAAAATTTACATACGTATAGTCATAATTAATGGAGTTACTAAAATATGTACAAAACATAGAAAATTTTTTGAATTATAATAATATTTTAACGACATTATATTTACAGCTCGTCGAAATGATTGTGTCCACTTAAAAATGTTTCCCAATTCATTGCCAATTTTTCCACAAATAAAAAACTTGAACAACTAAATATAATAAACAAGTATTTTAACTATTTCTTTTTTATAGTATTTTATTGAATCAGCAATAATTAAAATTTTCAAGACAATTCTCATAAATATTCACTTCATAAATTAGCAGCTATAAGATGGAAATTCTTAAAATAGCATCTTCTATAGAAGCTGTTATAGACGTCTGCCGAAGTATAAATAGGAATGTTTTTTAAAGTTTATTATATCTTTCAACAAACACAATAGACATTGAATATATAATTTTTTTCGGACAAAAAGAAAAACATTTTTCATTTGTATTTATTTTAAATATTTAAAAAGAAAAAAACATTCTAAATATTGTGTCAAAGCAAAAAAAAATGTGATGTAATGAATTTTAGGCACGTGAAAATTAAAATAGTCTCCTGCAAAAAGAAAAGAATTTTCCTTTTATTTTCATTTTCTAATATTAAAAGAAAACATATCTATTCTTTAATAATAATTTTATTTATTATTCAAACGAAATATTTACTAGGTTTTCTCTCATTTCCGATAAATTCATCAAATCAAATATTTTTGGCGCCATTATATTATTATTTAAAACAAAGAAATTTTCCACACCCAAAACCAAAAAGAAAAACACAAAAACCCTCCCAAGTTTAATCACCAATAATTTATCATTCAAGTTAATCCAAAAGAAAATAATATGATTCGATTTTGAAGTGTTCAAAAATATGAAATTTGTAAAATTATTATCAGACAGTTTTAACATGTAATATTAAATTGATGTCTTTCATGGATCATTTAGTAATAAAAAATCAAAAAAGAAAACCTAAAAGGAAAATAAAACCATATTAAAAGATTGTAAAGATTTTCTGAAATGACAGGTTTGACCCGAATCAACTTATCAATAAATAAGATCATAGCAAATTCGATTTTTATGTGTTATCACTAATAAAATAAGCTACACATCAATATCGCATTTTGTATAATATCAACAGGGTATGTCATATATGTTGAATGATAGACGATAACTCTTAGTTATGAATTAAAACACGTGCTTTTAAGTTTTAATTCGTCTAACATAATTTTTTATAAATAAGTTGGCAAATAGGACACAATAAATTGAACCTGTTGTCGTATCAACAATTTATTACGACACTGATTTAAGACAATATTTTTCATATGCTATACACCCATGCCTCGCCATACGGCCGCTATACGGCATTTCGCTATAATGGCCTTTTTTTATTATGGCATTTTTCCATTTACGGCCCCCAATGTTTCATTATATGGCCAAAAAAAATGCTGTACATACTGTTAGGAACCTTCTGTTTACTTTAAGTTTCTCAGCGCTGGTACAAAACATAATTGATTATACGGCTTTTCTCTTTGCGGGCAACCTTTTCGGAACGTATCTAGGCCGTAAAGCGAGGTATGAGTGTATTCTCAAATCGACGCCAACAAAGTCAATATACTTTTAGCTGTCTAATAGTTTCTACAAAAATATTATTCTCAAAGTTTTTTTAAACTAGGTATTTCCTAATCAAGGTTATTACAGATTAGCCTACCTGGCTTTGTTAGACAAACATTATCAGACACATTCTATTCTATGTCATACATGTTCGATTCATGTTTGACAAAAACTCAGAATTCATCATGCGTTTTTCATGTCCGAATTTTAATGAGATAATCGAAAACAAAATAAAAATCACGTCACTTGTCGAATGTGGTGAGTCTTGAACAAATGTAATTCATTTTAAGTCACTTCATTCTCTAAGTGAGGTGACTTTTAGATTTGACTTGATTATTTCACTTTTTATATACGAAGTTTGAAATATCTGAAACTGAAATATTTGAAGGGTTTCTGCGTGGCATAATAAGTTTTATTTGATCTACCCTATATTTTATTTCAGTATAAGATTTCCATTTCTTTTGCCATGAATAGTCATCACCCAAAATGAAATATTTGACTCAACAAAACATATTTTTCCTCTTAATATAAACATTTTTTCCAAGTATTTTTAAGATGATTTTCTTGATCATCTTCATCTGTGCTAATTTATTTTTTCTTTTATTTTGCCTTTTTTTTGGGTGGAATATGAACTGAAGGTGAAATGATGGCACACTTAAATTATTTTCATGTTAATAAAAATAACATTATAGTCAAAGCTATCACGTGCTACAATTTCCATTTATATGAATAAGAAAAAATGTCTCACTCCAAATATTTCAAGTTTGGGGTCAACGACAAATTATGGATATAATTTATTAGGTGTCCTCTATATTATATAAGATATGATCTTAAGTTATTAAAAGAAAAACGAAACCATTTAAACATGTAACTAATTTAAGAAGAAAAAAATTTTTAATGTACGGCTATTAAATACATTTATTACGCCTAAGGATTACTGTGCAAAAGACAATAACGTGGACGTATATATTATGGAGAATTTATTTTGACTATGCAAAATTTTTCTTAACGACAAATTTTGAAATAATTTATTAAATTTCTTAAAAATAAAATCACCTTAAAAAGGAATAAAACCCTTTTATCACATAGTCCATCATTTTTACACCTTTTCTTGGGTTTGAAAATTGTGTTTATATCTTTCTTAAGGAAGGCCAAAAAAGTATATATTACCAAAAGCATTTTTCAAGTGCACCGGATTATTAATATTTTTAAATTGAATTTTACTCTTTGAAATACTTAAGTACTCAACAACAGCAAAAAAGAAAACAACATAATGAACCTCATAAAATTTATAATTAGGGTTTCTTAAAAAAACATAATTTCTTAATTAAATATCAAGACAAATGTTAAGAATATTAAAATATAATAAAACGCACAGCATTAAGTCTTTTATTACGAAAAATTTCTCAAACTGAAAAATGTTTTTTTTTGATTTTCCCTTTTTTGAAGAAGAAGAAGAAGAAGTTTTTCAACATTTGGTTTTTATTATTTATTTTAATGAAAAAAAGCATTCTTTTCTAAAACAAAAGTTTAATCAACTTTTTTAAACATAATCTTATTTTTTATTTTTAATTACAAAAGTATCACGTTCTTGTCTAACTGTCAAACAATGATTTTCTTTTTATTTAGTTTTTCATTCATTTCAAAAGTCTAATGAAAAATTTGTCGTTACTTAAAGCATTTTCATCCATACAGTAAGTGTGTTTTTTTTTGTGGGAAAAATAAGGACGACTACCATACATGTTATACTCGCTTATTTCAGCAATATTATTTATCGTTGTTATTTTTTAATAGACTTATTCTATGTAACATTTCAGGTATAGATGGCACTAATTGAAGAATTTATTGATTTTTTAATCTATCCTCTTTTCGGTCATTTCTTCTCATATTTTTATTCTTTAAGACGAATTTTTTGAAAGAAAAGTTTATTTTCCTTTAAATGGCCATCTTAGCAAATACCATTCGTTTCAGTTTCTACAAAAACTCAAAAAAACTGAAGTTATCTGCGTATTCCAGTAAATTACAATAGTTCCAATATCTAAACTAAAAATTTATAAGTATATTGAACAAAATCCTTCTTTTTTTCTGAGAAAGTTAAATAATAGTAAATAAAAATTCCAAAAAAATACAACTACTGTCGTAATTGGAAGATTAGTTGATCATAGTTAAAATTACGAAACATAGCAAAATTTATACTAAAAATTCTTGAGAGAGCAAAAACATTGGAAATCAATTTTGCTAATTTGAATAAATTACTGCAAATTTATATAATATCGTAAATTGATAGAGTTCCTTTTCATTAATTATTATTATTTATTTTTAAAGGCTCGCAATAAGCCAGCTGATGGAAGTGGTCACTTAAATAAATCTGGGCAACGAGATAAAACACCGGCCGGCCAAAAAGGTGGTGTTCCAGCTAAAGCTACAGCTCATACTGCTAAACAGCCAGCACCAGCTAAACAACAATCTGGTAATAATGGTAATAATAAACAAAGTTCAACACCGAAACAATCAGCTCAACCGAAACCAGTAGCGGCAGCAAAAGTTCAAAAGAAACCGAAAAAGAAACATCAACAACATGATTTAGTCGTTACTATTGATCTGGTATGTTCCATACTATTATTATAAATTTTAATGATAATTTTATAATTCAATATAAAATATATTCTAATTATGATTACTTAAGTGAATAACATCAATCAAATAATAATACTTTGATATATAATTATTGCATATATGTTTATTACTAAATCGATTAAACTAGACAGTTCATTTAGAATTCAATTTTATCGCACATATTATATAAAAACACATTTTACATTACAAAATTATCGTAACGTGCAAATGGAAATTTTCCTATCATGGCATGGAAAACTACAATATCTCACGTTTTACTGTCATTGAATTTTCATCATATTTAGAAATTTTATTCAAAACTAGATTCTATTGAAATTTATATCAATTTTAAATTGATATTTTACCTTTTTGTATATATTAAACTTTTGCGTTAAAAAATGGATTGAATTGTACAATAATTATGCTATTCATAACTTATCACTAACGAAATGAATTTTGTTCTTCAAATATGAATTATATAACAGAAATTTTCAAACTTTCATTGAAAACATGCTCTCAGTTAAAATAAAATTCACCTTATTAAAAGACAAAATTTTCATGAATTTATGAATTCGAATTAATAAAATTCTTTTTATTCCAAAGATTTTAAACGAATTCAAAAACTCAATAGATTGCATATCCTTTTATATTGAAAAATTCAAAACTATTCGGTTAGATTCTCATATACAGTATGTTTGCATATTCAAGTTGTCATAAACAATTACAAAAAAATCTACTCTGTCTTTACAGAATATATAATCAAATGTACTTATATTTATACATATTTGTTAGCAAGTTAGTTAGACTTCGTTTAATTATGATATATCTACATAATGTACACCGCATAACACTATTTCTACTTCGTATGCTAAATTCTGCATCTTCATATAACATTATCTGACATTATAACATTCTGATTAATAGAAAATCCTCAATTTTATATATGAAATACAAAATGAAATTTAGAATTTCACACCCTGTGATTTCCAACAATACAAAAATGTGGCACGCAACATACATTACATCTCAATATGTAACTTCATTCAAGTTTTCATACAGACATTTCGAACTAACATACAGACTATATAATATAGTATACTATCATTATACTATATGGAAGAAAATCTGAAAATTTGAAGTAAATTCTTGATAACACCCAAATTAATATTATTGGAATACATTTGAATTTTTAGAATCGATTTTATATTTCTACTAAATTCATTGTACCACAACCTGAAATTTAATACAATCAAGTAAATATGCATAAATTAGTATTAAGTTTAATGAACATGTATTTTATTTACATATTTATTGCACTAATAAATGTCATATGTAATTTAATTAGAATAGATACTTTGAATAATTACAAGTAACTATCCTAAAATATGTAAATCTATTATATTAATGAATTTAAAGATGTACATTTTATTAAATTAATTATTACGGAAGTGCATGATTTGTAATAATCACATCTATGTGTTAAAGTACCTTCAGAATAAAATTCATTACGAAGAACTTTCAAAAAACATGAAAATTTCTGAAATTGAATAAAAGAGAGCTTAAGAAAATTTGTAATAAGACTTCAGGATAATTTCCTTGTGATACAATTAATCTCACAAAAGACTAAATTATTTGAAAATTAATCAACTTCTTAATACACACTTTCCTCCTGTCGTATCACTTTTCGTGATACCATATTTCGTATAATTAATATCTCGAAGGAAATTGTCTGTGATTATTAACCAAGGTAATTAAGATTTTATTGTCTTGAAATAATATAAGTTTATTATATATTATTTATTATTATTTATTTAGCAATGTCGCTTTATCGACTAACGAGTCATTTTCTATATACGGGTTGGAACATCTTACCATATACAGTTATTCCATGATCCTGGCTCAAACTTAGTTTTAGTCAGTCGAAATTATTGTGGCTTTGCTGTAGCCTTAATACATGCACTATTAACTAATAAAACTTCATATTTACAATAAATTTTTCTTAAACTTTAGCAAAGTATATATCATTTAATTGTAAGAAGTCAGGAATTAAATAAATAATTCATTTGAAATGTACATTTTCATTGTTATTAATAAAAACGAAGCTTTTTAGAAACAAAAAAATTTGCATATCTCAAAACTTCCAAATGCATGCATCCAGTCAAAAAAAAAAAATAAAGCAATATTGAAGCATAAAGCTTATGTAAAAAATAAATAGTGTTGTTTATATTTGCATATTAAAGATTATAAAGGATTTTCCAAGGAAGGCCAAATATATTGTTTGTACAATATTGTGTGTTTTCATGTGATATAAAGATTTAAATATTTGAAAGTTTCTAATTTGAATTTTATTTGAAACTTTCTAGAATTTAAACTTAATCAATATATGCTTACAAAGTATTAAAGTGCTAAGAAGTATATATCTTTATACCAATAATTTGCTAATCTTTCAGATTTTGCTTTATTGAACAAACTTTTCTACAATATGCTTTTTACTATACATATTTCTTAAAGATTTTTTTTATTAAAGCATATTTTCTAAAGCTTTTGCCTTCCAGCACCATCCTAAATGTTCCTGTTTTAGTATCATCATCAACTGTAAAATATCGAAATAAATTCGTTCTTTCTTTTTTTTGGAAAGTTTTAGATTCTTTTTATTTATTTTTTATTGTGGTTCACAATATTCAGCTGTTCCAATATCTAACTGATATTCAATTCGAGCAATAAAATATTGTAAGGAAATTTCTTCGTTTCTCACTTGAATTTTATTGTAAGATTTACAATGTAAGCCCAAATTATGATAAACTTACAAGCCCTCAAGTAAAAAAATATTGATTTATATTTAAAATAGAGAGGGGTTTTTTCGACTGTTAGAAAATTCTTATTATTATTTTTAAATGCTAATTACACATATAGGTACTATATTACCGGAGACAACTTATAACTCTTAGGCAGTCCTTATCAATTGTTTGACTCTGGTATTACTATCTACTCGTATTCAACAAAAATTTGTGAAGGCTACTTTAAATACTACTTAGAAATCTAGATCTGTCTGTTTTATCACAGGTTTTCTCATATATTTTCTCAAAAATGACAACTCAACAATATTATTTTAATAAAAATACTTTAAAAGAAAATTTTCATTTGGTCTGTCCACTAATCTTAGACTTGCAAAACTGGTCAATAAAGAACATTACGGAAAATTTGACGAAAAGAAGGCGTTGAAATCATTTAATCGATTCTTTATAAATACCAATAGGGAAATCTATACAATGTTATAGAAAAGGTAAAAGAATTATTTTAATACGTTTAATCAAAGATTTCAAATTTCGCAAAACTCCTTTGTATAATGCACTCAATTCCTCAGTATCACTTCAAAGATTTACTGTATTTCCAAACATTGTTATAATAGATGATAATCTTCAAAATGATGATAAGCCAATACCGTTTTGTCTTTCTTATTTAAGTGAAAATATGATAGAAAATTGAATTAAAAACATATGGAAATCTGGTACAGAGATACGTGATACAATCGCTGATAAAACTATCAGGAAGATGTTATATGTTTGCATTCATGGGTAAAGACGATAGATTTTTTGAACAGAGAAAATTTACCGTCTTTATCCATGGGAGTGAGCTGAAGTATTGACTACTGGGCACGAAAATTAAAAATTAAACATTATAATATCTGGCAACATCATCAATACAATACAAATAATATAATAAAGAAAATTATTCTAAATAAAAATATTTAAATACTAAAAAGTTTTTCACAAAATTAAATTTTATAAAATAAAAATTCAAACATTCTCGCATCGACCGAATTTTTCTCATGTCACAATCAAAATGTTTAAATTTAACACTTTTCGAGAGAATCAGCAAAAGATCGAATCCCCGAACATTGTCAATTCAAATTTTAAATAATTTTCTTAGTTTTTTATAAAAGAGAAATATTTCGGTTGTTATTAGATCGAACATGAAAATCAATTTATTAATAAAATATTTGTGATAATTAGAAATTTCTCAATTTCAAAATTTTGTAAATACGATTTAATTTTGATATTTTTGACGGTTAATTATTTTTTCAAAAAAAAGAAAGAAATTTCTTAGAAAACATATGTTTTCTATTTGGCATAGGATTTTCCCGAAAAATATCATTTTTTTTCTACAGTGATCATGTTTGCCATAATTTAGACTACACACACATACATATGCATATATATTGATTAATTCCGATCGTTCATAAAGTGTTTATTTCCTAAATTTTTATAAATAATCAATCGGATATTAAATCGAATCAAAGCAAATATTATTTTATTTTCTTTAGTTTAATGGATTAAAATTTTACGATTTAACTTTTTTTTTTAAAACACTCTTTATTTTAGTGATCGCGAATAAAGTGATCGTTCGCGTCTTTCAAAGTTTTTTTTTTTTGTTATTTTAAAAATATTTCTTTAGTCTTGAAAAAAAAAAATAATAAGAAAAACAACAAGAGTTTAAGAGATTGAAAGATTTTTGTTTAAAGAAAAAAAAAAAATAGAATGTCAAAAAAGACGAATATCAATGATGAAGAAGTTTACAGTAAAGAATATCGAAGGTTACAGACATTAACTAGCCGCGAAGAGATTCGACAAGTATCTGTAAGTGATCTTAGAAATGAAATATTGATCTTCTTCGTCTCATAAATAATATCAGGAAAATTTTTCTTTTACTTATTATAATTTTCCTATACATATATTATTTTTTAGTTTATTTTATATATTTTTTTATTTCGTTACAGACTGAATATGGATTGTCGGAAGAACAGGTTGCCGGTAAGTGGAAGATCACCAACAATTTAATGATTTGTTTACATTATTCTCAAACTTTTATATACTCTGCAAGGACGTCACATAATCTATTTTTAAAAATTCTGTAAATTTCCGAAACATCTCTTTCAACAATTTAGTCAAGTTTTGTTTTAAAGATATAAGGTCAATTAGTGATGAGGTTAATATTAATATGCGTAATTAGTATGAATTTACAGAAAAAAATTCACACTAACTATAATTATAGTGTATTTTAAAATTTTTCAAAATTAGCAATAGTATTTTTTAAATTCCATTTTTTATGGTCGATTTTCTAAGTGATTAAAATATCATTTTATGCTCTAAATAAATTTCGAAAATTTTTATTAGCAGTTAAAATCATTTAAAATAACATTTTTCACATTTTAATAAATTGTGACAAAATAGAACAAATTTAATTCTAAAAATATTATTCCACTTTATATGAACAGTGAAAATTACGAAACAGATGTATAAGGCAAGTGTAGGGCCTCTTTTTTGTATATTACGTTTAAAACAATTTATGCCATAATATAGCATTGTCCTAAATTTTTCTTTTTTGCCTCTAAAATGCGTTTTTACTACCTTTTCAAATACTTCGATGCCTCTTTGGCCTGCCTTTCTCGAGTCTAGAGATACCTTTTATTAATACGATTTTTCTTAGATTGTTGATTTAAAAAAATTAACATTAGCTTAGTTATAACATCGCTCCCAATTTTTTAATTTTCCAAATTTTTTTATGCTTAATATTGTATATATATTCCTCGAAATATCGAAGAGTTGAAGTTAAGCCAAAATTTGGACCCTTGTACATGAATACAGAGGGTTAAGATATCAAGTTCAAAGTAGTCAAAGAAAAGAATCTAAAGATTTTACTAAGGAAATAAAAACTGTAGCACAACCACCAAAAGATAGTAAATTCAGTCAACCCAATTTAGACTTGATACATTTCAACCCCATTTCGGTTGATTTGTACTAATACATTATCAAAATTCACTGAAAAATTAATTGTTTCTCAGCCTAATAATATTGTTGGTTGAACCAACCAAATGTAATTATAAATAAGAAAATCAACCAAAACATTAGCTAAATATTCAAATTTATAATTAGATAAATTTTATAAAAAATTTGTTAATATCACTAATTTGCGAAGGCAATAGCTACTAACTCATTAGCTGGCTTTTAGAATTTAAACCGCTATAAGAGCCAATTGCCCATATATTTTGGAAAGCTAAATTAGTAAACAATACTAATTTATTATTATTACACTAAAATTTAGTTGATTCAACTAAATACTTTGGACAAAAACATGGCTGCTCATTAATTCATTTCAAATTATGCAAACATTAAAAAAAAAAAATTTTTGTATAGTTATAATGATAAAAAGATTTTTCCTATGTAAAATTAAAGAAAATAGTGCAGTACTTGAAATGGAAAAGTTTATAAACTCTTACAACCAATTATAATGATTTCTATTATATACATAATTTGATCATTGAAAATTTTCATTATTTTCGGGTTTATACAGAAAATAGTACAGTACAGAATTCTTTCAAACGGATTACTTTCATTTAAAATAAAATTTTTATAAATCTCTACTAAGAAACTGACAACTAAAATCGTATCTATATAAAATTTAAATTATCCTTTGATTCAGTTTGACTGCATAAATAAAAGGAGAAGTTTCCTAAAACTATACTTCGTATTTGTAAATATATATAATATAATTTAATTCTTTAGAACAACTTTTACTTTACAAAGAAATCCATTTAAAAATATTATCGTAAGAAGAGAATTTAAACTATTGTACCTGAAAAAGTTTACAAAACCAATTAAAAGCTAAAATGGCAAAATTTCTTATTTTACTTCATTAAAATGAACTTTCAACTAGTAAATATTACACACATTAAACTGTGCTAACAAAAAATACTGTACCTTTCAATTTCACAGTATGTACATAAAACGTTTTCCGCTAAAACTTAAATGAATTTACAATTTACTTAATTTGATACAATTTTATGAATTATAAAAGTTTTAAGAATTTTCGTTTTAAACTACTTAAAATTATAATTAAGATAATAAAAACTTATATATGAATTACAAAGCATAAAAATGTACTGTAAAGAAATTTTTATTATAGTGTAAATTTGATGCATAATAAAAATGTACTATGTACATATATGAAATGAGCTTTTATGATTTTCAATTTTATTTACCAAATGAAAAAAATTAAATGTGCAAATCACATAGCATTCTTTTTACACAACTGCAAAATGCAAAATTTAGTTCTCAAGTTTCTCAAGAATTTACTAGTAGAATAGGCATATTTCATTAAGAGGAAAGAAAATTACGTGTTTCACTAAGATAATATATAATATATGTATAACCGGAATACTCATCATAACCTATTGTTTAATTGCCTTTGAAGTAAAATATGAAAAATGTTTTCCCCTAATCAGAAGCGGCGCAATGCATATACGACGTGGGCTACTGCATACAGCCTCGCGGTCCGAAGGGCCGCCTCGAAAGTTTATATACTTTAATTTTAGCTATTAAAGCAGATACAGCATATAAGCTGGATTACGATACAGTTATAGTATTAAGGAGTTGAGTAAGACTAAAAGCAGGCAATTTCAGTTTCTTTAATTCTTTACGGTTAGTTATTACTTATTAATGTTAGTTAAAGTGAAGATATTTGCATATTTATGAATAAAAATTTGAGTTTCAAAGAAAATGTTTCTCTATATGAAATCCATCCTCTTGCGTCACCAGAGAGCGTCGCAAAAATTTGTTTTGGCCACATAAAATTTAGATCTTGCCCCGCTACTGCCCTTAATGACACTATGATTCGATTTCGACATTTAATAATGCTGTTACTCCTAAGTACCATCGACTACTCGTTAAATTGTTGTAGTTTCCACTACCGACAAAATTAAGAGTTGTAAATCAAAATTTAATGGAAGTTGTTGTAACCAAAATCACAAAAGTTGGTACATCTACAATAAAACTTTATGAAACTTAAGAAGAGCGTCTATAAAACTTAGTCCTCTAGATTTAAAAATTTATATTTTTTAAATGATCGACTTTGGAAGCCCAGCAAATTCGCATTCGATTGTATTTTCCATAGATACAATAAATTCAACTTTCAATAGAAAATTCCTAATCTAAATTATTTTTTATTGAAGGCCAAAGCTTTAGTTTCTATAACTTTAAAGAATAAAATAATAAATAAAATACTGCTTTTATATGGAAATACTGTTTCGCTGACTTGAAAATTCTAAACGGAAACAGTTATTTTATAAAAGTTTTGGCAGAATTTCTTCGCTTTAATAAAATTTAATCTAATATTCACATATGAATAGAAGTTCCGGTATAAAAAGTTAAATTTCTCATGAAAAATTCTTGGCAAGATCTATACTACTAAACTTTCGAAACAAAAAGACGAAGAAAAGTCTTATAAATTAAACCTGTAAAAAAACGATAACATTTAAAAAAAAAAAAGTTTTCTTCAGTTTGACTATTACAGACCTCGTCTTTTCACTCTGCTGGATATACTTGAATATAATATAAATATAGGTATATGAACGTAGTTCTTTAGAAGCCAGTCACTCAAATATATGAACCCTAATAAATCGTCTTTTCAAGAACACTTTGCATCCTGCAGTCGTATATATTTCGATAGTACTATGAATATACATTTTGTCACTTTAACCGAAAAGATTAAAATAAGATTTCTGCGTCCTTATTTAAATATAGTTCATGTACATTTATATAGTAACTATGAACTTATCCGACTTCTCTATGCTATGATAGTTTTTTTTTTTATCTATTCTTCCATTTACTCAAGTAGTATTTTATTGTACTGATTAGATTACAGTTTCAATAAAACTTTGTTAGAAATTATATCATTTACTAAAAATTTTTAAAAAGAAAACGTCCAAAAATATAACACACAAATGTGTATGAACAGGGTTTCTGACGAAATTTACATGAACTTTACTGAATTATATAGATTAAGGATATTATTCTCTATTCTGATGTGACATGTACTTTTTGACAAAGGATATTAGAATGTCGCTTTTATAACTTATCAATTCAAGTAAATAAAGTGAAATAAGTACTAAATCTAATTTAGTAGAGGTATGTGTGTATAATTAATCGTTTTATTAAATATGTATTTTAAACTAATTTAATAACCCTTATTATGAAAAAGGCATGTGGATGGTTTAACCCCATTTTTTTGTACATTTAAATACCTAATATACATATATTTCAATACTAATAATTACTATAGTATACTCTATATAATGTGAATAAATCCCGTTTAAGACAGTATTTTCATTACATTGTTTCGAAGAATATTTAGAACAATCCTTGTATATTATTCTTCAATCCGATTATTATTGCTCCGCTCTTACTGGTGGATCTATTCATTTTCTATAATAAGGGTATTCATGAAATCTGGGAATTTTACCGATCGCGTAAATGTATAATTTTCCGAGGAGTGTTTCATGAACGCACCTCGTGTATAAACTGTGTAAATTTTGTCTTATAAATATAATTTTGGCAATTTAATTGTTAAATTTGATTAGTTTCGACTTACTTCCGATATTTTTAACAGTATAAGTAAGTAGTATTTCTTTAGTTCTCAAAAAAAAATTCTTTTTTTCTCCTACTACAATTGTCAGTTAGATTTGTATAAGTTTACGAGGTTATTTACGCACCAAAATCGTCGCGGAAAGTTCCCAGGTTTGTGTATTGGACTTTCCATAGGAATTTTGACAGTTCATTTACGAGGTAGGAAAATTATGCTGTTTACACTATTTACGAGGGTTTTACGCGTTTTCATGAATACCCATAATAACTTACACTTTGGTATAACGCAGTTTTGGATAAAACAATTTTTTACAAAGAGGCAATCTACCGTATTATGGGTGTGTTACCTGCACTTGGAAATTTTGAAAGTAAAATTAAATGCAATTACCTACACAGTAAATAAGGCCCTAGCAAGCGATGAATTATTACAATACTGTTAAAAGAATTTTAATTAATTTTACTAAGAAATTTTTCATTTCTAGTCATGTGAAACGTCCTTTTCACAATTTCAACTGATTTTTAAGTTCAAATTAAAAACATAGATCGTTTAACAAAAAATGACAATTTCGACTATTCAAAGTAGGAACAAAACCCAGTTGATATGTTTGGAAAAGCTTTTGTCAGATCTTTATCTCATAGAACAGAAAAATTGAAATTTGAACCATACACCAAAAAAGGAATTAAAAGTATTTTTCATTTATCTTTATGAAAACCTTTTTTTGTGTTCGATTTTGATACGAGATTAATTTTTCCTTCTATATTATTCAACTCTTTTACAGAGTGTTTCACAATTTTATGTATACAAGTATAACATAAGATTCTTAGTTACTTTTGTACATTGAAAAGTATAAGGTGTGAAAACCGAAAAAAAACCTTTTCAAATATTTTTGTAGGACTGTCCTTTTGTTGGACTCTTAACCCATTTTAATCAAATTCTGTAAGGCGACCGGGATTATTATTGCAATGGTGATTTCAAAAAGCTATTACTTAGAATATCACTTGAACATTATTTGAAAGCTAAATATTTAAATATACATATATCACTTGTAAACGGAAAACGGATTATTCTTTTTAAACAGCGTTTATATTTAACGGAACGATTTTATTTTAAATATTATTAAACATTTACAAGGAAAGGAACAAATTTAATAGTTAATTATGTTAAATTATGTTAAAGTAATATTTGAAATAAAAAGCAATAATTTAAATTCTATCCAGTTCGCGTTCATTCTTCAAAAAAAACTGACATCCTCGTAAAAAAATAATTTTTCCATCCCTTTTCGAAAGGCGACTTGATGTTTTTTTATTTACTAGTTGTTTCGTTATTAAATTGGAATATACAGTGTTTGTTTTTTTTTTTAATGTTTACAGTCGGCCACCTGATGTTATCGGCGTCCTCGCTGATGTTTGTGAGACACCTGATGTTTAGTTTGATCCGAGTTCATTTTCATCGTCGTCGTCTTCGTCAATATTTTCATCCGATTCATGTTCCGCTGCGTTCAATGGACACCATTTCTTGATTTTATCGGCTGTGTAGACTGAAGAAAATTTTCGTAGTGTTCGTTGGATTCCAGGAATATCTTCTATTACATATCGATCATTCGGTAACACATGTGAAATTATGTACGGTCCTTTATATAGTGGTTCTAATTTTCTGGATTCTCCAGTGGCGGTAGGTTCATTTTCGATAACAACTATATCATCAACGGCATATTTAGTAGTCGGGCGATGTCGTAGATCGTATCTTTTTTTCCATTTTAATCGTTCTTCATTTATATGCGATTCGGCTTCATGTTGTGCGGCTGCTAGACGGGAATCGGAGATTACATCATCAGCATCTGGTTGCTTTTGTAGTGATAATAATAATTTATTTTGCAAAATATCTTTTGGTGTGAAGTAGAAAATCAACTCGTGCGGGGTTTTCTTCGTGGTGGCGTTTACCATGGTGTTGATGCTCCACTGTATAGTTCGTAGATGTGTGTCCCAATCGCGGCTATCGGCTCTCTGAGTTAATGTTTTGATTGCAGTTAATATCGTTCGGTTCAATCGCTCTACTTGTCCATTGGCTCTTGGTGTCCGTACTGCGGTTTTAACGTGCACTATGTCGTTTTCCTGACAGTAATTTTCAAACGTCTTAGCCGTGAAAGCGGTTCCTCGATCGGATATGATGCGTGTGAACGTACCGAAATATACCGATAATTCGCTCAACATTATAATTACGGGTTGCGTTTTTGTGTTTTTTACCGGTTTTAATATACAGTATTTCGTGAAAGCGTCTGATATTGCTAATACGTACTGATTTCCCTTTGAACTTCGTTTGAATGGCCCTAGATGGTCAATATGTACGGTGTGGAAAGGTATGGGTGTTATTTCTGACACATGTAACTCACCCTCGTGACGCCCTCCTTTGTGTTTATGGTAACAACATTCAACGCATTCCTCGATGTATTTCTTAACGAATTGTCGTATTCGTGGGAACCAGTAATTTTCTCGTAATCGGTCTACGGTTTTATCGAGACCATAATGTCCCATATCATCATGTGCACTTTTTACCACCCTCCATCTAATAGGGGAAGGTACAACCCATCTTAAGTCTCCTGCAACTTTACGATATAATCTACCGGATTTGACAGCATAAATATCTTTCAGTTGTTTAGTTTCGGCATCGTTATTGTTTTCATTTAATATCCGTACTATTTCATCTAATTTTGCGTCCTGCCTTTGCATAGTTATTAGCCAGTCAGGTTCGGTTATATATATTCGACACACTTCGGCGCCGGCAACGGGTGTGTCTCTTGAAGCTTCTACGGGATTTCTGCTTAAAGAATCGACGTGCATCATTCGTGTTCCAATCCGATGTTCTATAGTGAAATCAAATTCTTGAAGTTTGAGCCACCATCTTGCAATCCGAGGAATTAGCGGTTTTTTTGCTTTTGTTGCTGACACTGCTTCACAATCGGTTATTACTTTGAATGATTTTCCCAGTAGGAAAATTCGGAATCTATCGAGTGCTTCGACTATTGCTAAAATTTCTAACTCGTAGCTATGGAAATTGGTTTCCGATTCGGATGTATGTCGGCTATAATATTGTATAGGTTGTAGTCTTCCATCATAACCTCGTTGCAGTAACACACCTGCTAGTCCCATGGCGCTGGCATCTGTGTGTACTTCATGCTCGGCATTTTTGTCATATATAATTAACACGGGCTCTGAACATAACGTTTCCTTAATTTTGTCAAAAGCTTGCTGTTGGTCGGCTTGCCACTGGAATTCTACGTCGGATTTTAACAGTCGAGTAATTGGTCTTACGATGTTTGCGTAGTCGCGGATAAAGCGGCGGAAGTATCCAGTAAGTCCCAGGAATTGTCGAACATTGTGAACGGTTTTTGGTGTCGGAAAAGCGGCTACGGCAGCGGTTTTGATATTTCCTGGTTTAATACCATCACGTGTGATTTCATGTCCCAAGAAACTTATTTCTTCGGCGAGAAACGTGCATTTACTTAGCTTCAGTGTTAAACCGGCGGTTTCAATTATTTTCAGGAATCTCTCCAGTCGGTCAAGTCCATCTTCCTCGGTAACACTCGGGATAATGATGTCGTCTAGATATACGATGGTTTCATTAGTCGGCATTTGTGATACTAATTGATTCATCATTGTCTGGAATACGGCGGGCGCATTGATTAATCCGAATGGTACTCTGGTAAATTCATACTGTCGTTCGTTAGTTACGAATGCGGTATACTTTTGCGACTTTTCTTCAAGTGGTATCTGATAATATCCAGATATCATATCAACGGACGTGAAAAATCGGGCTCCGGCTAATTTTGCAAGTTGCTCTTCTACTATCGGCATTGGAAAAGGTAATTTCTTCGTCACGGTGTTTAACCCTCGAAAGTCGACACACAGTCGATCGGTTCCATCCTTTTTTGGGACAAGTACCACTGGTGACGCGTACTCAGATGTGCTGGGTTTAATAATTCCGTTTTCTAACAAGTCGTTAGTAATTTTCTTGACGGTCTCTCTTTTAGCGAACGGTATTCGATATAATTTACGATTGATTGGTGTAGTATCGTTTAATTCTATCTTCATTTGAGCTGTTGTACTGGTGCCTAATTCCCGAGTGTTCTTTGCAAAACACGTACGATAATTGCGTATGATGTCCATTAGTTTTATTTTGGTGTTGTCTGATATTGTCGTTCCTATGTTAATTTCGGTGTCGTTAATCGGTTCGAACTCAGATTTTAATAGTCGGCTGTCGGCTTTATTAATCGGTTGTCGGTTTTCAATACGTAATTCTCTTCCTTCATATATTAATCTTATGTTATTTTGCTCTAAGCAGTCTCTACCAATTAATAATGGAGCTCCCAAGAGCATTTGAGTATCGGGTATAACTTGTAGTTCGGATTCTATTTCAACGGTTTCAATCTGAATAACGGCACGTGTCCGTCCGATGGAATTACATTTTCCTCCGGCGAACCCAGTTAGAGTTGTTGTTTTAGCTTCAATAGGTAGTCGTAAGTGTTTGGCTAAACTATATTTAATCATCGTAACGTCACTTCCCAAGTCAAAAAACGTATTGATTGGTATATCCGATATAGTGACGGTTTTAAAATTCATGTTATGTCAGTTCGACAGTTGCTGGACTGTGTGGACAGACAAACTACACTGTGCTGCTTCGTGTCCAGATTTGTTACATGTTGCGCAGCGTGGTCGTCTTTGTGGTAACAGACAATGTAATGATCGGTGGCCCGGCACATAACAATTGTAACATTTTTCCGGTTCGTGTATAGGCGCTCGGACTTGTTCGGTGGATTGTTGACTCGAGTTTACCGGTTGACTACGAAATTCGGTACGGGCTTGGCTCGAAGATAATCGTGTTGTCGATGTATCCTGATTGTTTACGACATTTCGGGGTTTTGGTTGCGGCTTACATTGAAGAATCCACCGTTCTTGTTCGATAAGGTCACAAACACTATATATGCGAGTGCTCTGTAGTGCTCTTGCTAGATTGGTGTCTCTTATGCCTTTAATTATGTACGTTATGATTGCTTTCTCTGAAAGACCTACTCGGTTTGCTCGCGTCTGCATTTCGTAGCAGTACGCGGCTAATGTTTCGTTCTCACTCTGTGTTCGCGATTGTAGTTCGAAATGTACTTGAGCCTCATTTATTTCGGTCGGAAAGGCTGCCAGTAATAATCTTGACAGCTCGCTCCATGAAGGTATTAGTTCGGCCTGTGAATCATACCACTGTCTCGCTAATCCAGTTAGTTTTTGTACCACCGCGAATAACACTACGGTACCGTCCCAACAGTGTACTGTTATTAATGAATTCACCTTCTTTACAAATTGTTCGGCCGTTAAAGACGAATTTATTGCTGGGTTGAAGTCTGGGTTCAACCCGAGAATATCTTGCGCGCTTGTATATGCATGAGTTTGTACTGATTTTTCGGATTTTTTTATTAGCTCGATCTCCCTCTGTAGTAATCTGGTTTCGCGTATTGCTACATCCCGTTCTCGCGTTAGTAAGTCGATCTCACGCCGTAGACTCTCGAAACTCACATCGGAATATTTTTTTGGTCGGTCATCGTTTTCCAACGTCGTCGTATTGTTTTCGTTCTCGCTATCACTATTCTCGCTAGTTTGGCCGGTCAAACTATCAGTTTCAATTATCGATTCCGCGTCCCGTAATCGTTTTAATAGAGCCGCCTTTCTGCCTTTTAACGGTAATCCTCGCGACTTTAGTTCCTCGCGTAATTCGGTCACTTTTGCTTTTTTCGTACTCATTTTGTTATTAGTCTCGTTTTCTTTCCAGCGGAATACGTATTTTATTGATGGATTATATCCCACTTCTGAAGTTGTAAACGGAAAACGGATTATTCTTTTTAAACAGCGTTTATATTTAACGGAACGATTTTATTTTAAATATTATTAAACATTTACAAGGAAAGGAACAAATTTAATAGTTAATTATGTTAAATTATGTTAAAGTAATATTTGAAATAAAAAGCAATAATTTAAATTCTATCCAGTTCGCGTTCATTCTTCAAAAAAAACTGACATCCTCGTAAAAAAATAATTTTTCCATCCCTTTTCGAAAGGCGACTTGATGTTTTTTTATTTACTAGTTGTTTCGTTATTAAATTGGAATATACAGTGTTTGTTTTTTTTTTTAATGTTTACACACTTATATTACATAAAATGATTTATGTAATATATGAAAACGAAAATCGGCTGTCGCTTATCGCATATTACCTTACATAATTCCACTGGATATTTTCACTGGTATAAATAGGGCCATAGGAAAAGATAGGCGTACCAATATCAATACATCTGACGAAAGGTGTTTCAATTGAGACCAAGTTTAAAGTACGTAATTGAAACTCAGTTTCCTGCTCCAAAAATAACGCGTACGAAATCGGGAATAAAATATTTAACAAAAGATCTGCAAGAAGGAGAACTGAAAGGATATAAATTCAATAATTATTTCTAAAATTCCAACATTGAATACAACAAAAAAGTGGACGAACATGTTCCATTTTGTCGTCAATCTTTAATTTTTACTCTGCTCCGAAACGACTAATGAAAAAAAAACACACCAATTATGTTAATGGTTTCTTGTTCAATGTAGAAGTTACGACCCAAATCTCGATTTATGTTTCCTCATTTGTATCCTATGATCTTGTAAAGCACACTGTAATCTGTATACATTAATATTATTTTTAAAATTGATTTATAGAATTCAAAGAGGCTTTCATGCTTTTCGATAAAGATGAAGATGGAACAATTACAGTTGCTGAACTCGGAGTTGTTATGAGATCTCTTGGACAACGTCCCAGTGGTAAACCAATGATAAGGATATTATTTTCATTCATCATATTTAATTATATTTAATTTAGAAACTGAACTACGTGACATGGTTAATGAAGTCGATCAAGATGGAAATGGTACGATTGAATTTAATGAGTTCTTACAAATGATGTCGAAAAAAATGAAAGGCGCTGATGGTGAAGATGAACTTAAAGAAGCATTTAGGTAATAGAAATGTATAATCAAACTTATATTATACCAAAATTAATTTTCCTAATAGGGTCTTTGATAAAAATAATGATGGTCTAATATCATCGTCTGAATTACGACATGTAATGACAAATTTAGGTGAGAAATTATCAGAAGAAGAAGTTGATGACATGATTAAAGAAGCCGATTTGGATGGTGATGGCATGGTGAATTATAACGGTGATTATTTATAAATATTTATACACAAATGTATTTTTATTAATTTAATTTTAATTTTTTCGTGTAGAATTTGTGATGATTCTAACTGCGAGAAACTAGTGTAAAGCTTGTAATCGTCGAGCCAGGAAAAAATCATGTGTTGGAAAATTGAAATGTTAAAAATTTGTAAATCTTTAAAATTTTGTATTATACATAATTTATATTATATACAAAAAATTTAAAGATATAATCTCGGAAATACAAATACTATTGGATATGCAGGATATTAAAATAACTACAATGTTATTGGAACAAATGGACCAGAAATCTAAAAAAAAAAAAAATAAAACAAATTTTTTTCTATATAAAATATCTGGAATTCTCGACGATTATACTGGAAATATTTCCAAAAAAAAAAAAAAAAATAAAATCAAAAATCGAAATAAACATCTAAAAAAAAATTATCACAAAATTTTATTGAAACAAATACAACCAAAATATAATAAAACGATTAAAATTTATAATTAATAACAATGAATTTATGATATTTAAACAAATTCGTATATATTTTTAAAATAAATCAAAAAAAAAGTAAAATCAATATCAAAAAAATTAAAAAAAAAAAAAATTATAAATATTTTTAATTAAAAAAATTATTTCAATAAAAAATATTAAAAAGAAAACGTGTAATGTGCTTTTAAGTTTTTATACTAAAAGAAATGATATTTATTTTTGAAGAAAATTTACAAAAATCACACAAAACAAATACAAATTTTTTCTTTTTTTTTATTTTTTGAAGAATTAAAAAACAATATTTATTATATTCTTATAAACTCGAAAATTATATTTAATAACAATTATTTTCTTACTAATAAAAAGCACATTATATGAAAACGATGGTTCGAAATTATTCGGTAGTCAAACAAGAAATAAGTTTTCTTAAAGTAAAAAATTTAAAAAAAAAAAACAAAAAAATCAAGAACAAAACACCATCCAACATCAAATTTATTGAATATTTAAATTTTAATAAGAAAATTATATAAAGTCATCTAAAAATTAGAAATATATAATAAATAAAAGACGATAAAAGTATAATGTATTTTTTCTTTCTTTTCTCTTAAAAATATAATCAAAATCTAAAAAAGAAAACAAAATAAAATGATATTTACTCAAAATATAGAATTTTTGTAGCTAATCAAATGCTAACCAAAATTTATGTAATAATTGTTATATAAAAGAAACTGCATATAAAATATATAAAAACAAACTACTGTGAAAATTACATTTAAAAAAAAATAATAATATTATTATTAAATAGATATGAAACAACTTTAAAAATCAAAAACAATATAAAAATATATATAAATATATATAAATATAAATAAATATGATGTTGAAAAAATTAAATGAATGTTAGATATTATAATTAATAACTTATTTATTTATTAAAAACAGACAAAGCGATAATACTAATTTTTTGTTTTTTATTTCCTCTTTTTAAGTTTAAAAAATTTGCCATCTTCCCATTTAAAATGTAAGGCCAATTATGGTATAAAATATGTCAATCAGGTATGGTCATCGCAACACACAATTCATGTCAACAATCTGGAATCCGTCCAACGTCGATTTTTACGTTTTGCTTACGGAAATTACCATGGAATGATCCTTGGTTGTTGCCGCCATACAGAGTGATAGGCTAAAATTGTTATTTTGAATTCTCTGAAAAAGCGACGAGATGTGACAAATCCGATATTCAGTCATTCAATTTTTAATAGGGACATTGCTTAGATTAGGGAAAATATGGATAGGCCTTTCGCAGGGGAAATTGAAGCACTTTTGGAATACACTTGCATTTTTTGCTTATGTGTGCGGCGTAGTGGTGGCGTTAAAAACATGAATTCGGAGGGACAACATTGCAAATGGGCTAAAAGCTCATGCATTCTGTAACATCCGAATTGCAAAAAAATTGTTGCGTGTGATTGCTACAAAAATCAAGTTTTCTTAAACATACAAAATTAAATTATTAAATAATAATTATAAACATGTATGCGCCTATATATTTCCTTTCCTGCGTAAACCAATAGCCGAAAGCCATTTCATACGTAGAGCCTCATTTTTTGGAAACTTTAAAACCAAAAAAAAAGCATTTAAAACTGAAAATGCTGAATTTTCAAAAATTTCGACGAATTTTAAGAATTGCCCCCATTTTAACCAAAAATGACTGTCACTGGTAGATTTCGTTAAAATCGAAATAAAAAAAAAGTGGGATTTGACATTTCGGCGTGGATTCAAAAAAAACCAATTTTTTACTAATTTATGAATTAACATAATTTCTATTTGATTACCAAAAAGTAAATAAACACCATAAAAACTTTTTTTTATACGGCAATAATGAACATTAGCCCATTATAATAAAAAATAAGTCAAACTTAGTTGTGAAAGAAAATTCCAAGAATTTTTCGATGTTGTTTGTTATTACACCCAGAAATTAAACACTTCATATTGCAAATTTATTAACTTTGATTATTTAATTCAAAAGAATTTGGTTTGGAATCCGAAACGCACTAAAAATTATAAATTAAAAAAACGCAATTTTTTTCCCCTCCAAATTTGACAGTTCGGCGTGATAATAAATGCTTCAGACACGGATATCGTAAAAACGAGTTAATGCCTACGCTTGGGACATTGATATTCTCTATACTTTAAACAAAATACACCTAAATTCTAGCATTTTTTGAAGAGATTCGTGGACTTGTTTAAAATCAATTTTCACCGGACGGATTAGGGGAAGAATGAACTGGTTTCTCAAATTTTACGCGTGATAAATGCCAATGCACAAATTTTTAAATTTCGCCTCAGTAAGTATGAACTGAGAAATCTTTTATATGATTTTTAATATCCAATAAATATTTGTATGTACTTTAAATTTTAAAAATCATGAAATATTAGTTCTTTACATTTTACAATTATTTTCCAACCATTACTTCTATCTATAATATCTGCAAGACTTCCAATAATACAGTCGAAGGATTTAATTATATACCCACATCTCTTGAAAGATTAAGCATAATTGGATTGAATCTTCGAAAATGAACAGCTATTGTTTTTATGCAAAATATTTAATTTCAAGTAATTACATTCAAAAAGTTATTTTTATAAAAATTCACACAATTTCTATTCAAACAAAAATTTCTTAAATTAAATAAAAAATATAAAATTTTATATAAAAAAAAAATTATAATATTAAATTTAAAAAGAAAAGAACTTATTCTTCAAGACTTTATTGGCACTAATTAAAATATTGCTCCCTAATAAAATTAACTAAACTAAAATTTAACCTTTTTTCAAATATTTATATAACTAACTAAATTAATTTTTTACTAATTTTTAAATTAGAAAATTTCAATCCCGAATTTAATATATATTCTTCTAATTTTACTATTACTTTTTTTTCTTTCAACTTAAAGCTATTATAATCACCATGCTGTGCTTTTTATATTTAACTAAAAATTATACAAAAAAAAATTTAATATAATCTTAAAGAATTTTGAATGTTATATTCTTAAAAATTAATTTATTTAATTTCTAATGAAAAATTTAAAAAAAAAAAATCAAAAAAAAATAAAAAAATTTTAATTCAATCAATATTTAAATGTAAAATAAAAAATTATAAAAGCATAAATTAAATAATAATGTTAAACAAAAGAAAAGGAAGAATTTAAATATTCGAGAAAATTTGAAAACAATAATTATTAAGTATCATGAGTGTATGTATGTAATATGTATGTGTGTGCGATATATATATATACAAAAATAATATTCAAAAAAACAAGAAATGGCAAAATATTAACATTAGTTACTAAATTTTAGATAAATTAGTAAATTGAAAATTATGAACTTTTAAAAATATAACAGAGAATTATTTTAGTTGAACCAAAAAATATTACAAAAAAAAACAACAAAATATAGATAATAAAATATAAATAAAACTTCATTATAACGTCTCAATTACACATGAAAGTATTTTTACAGAGTAAACCTTTCTGTAGAGAAAATTGGCAGTTAAACAAGAATGGCCAATGTTACAATCTAAAGAGTCTACTATCTGAAAGTAATAAAAAATATCGAAACTGTCCTGTTCGTGAATACAAATTGTTCAAACGACTCTCGAGGTACTACGTTCACGTGTAATTGCACCTTAATAATAGCTATTAACAAACGAAATAGTAAAAATTCATACAAAAATATTAGAAAATATATGAAAATAACATTAAATAAAACAAAAAATAAAACAGGGTATTTCATTTTTTCTATTTTAAATAACTTTTATTTAAATTTTTAAAAATTTTATTTGAGAAATATTTATTATTGATATTTATATTAAGCAAGAGTGTCCTCCAAATTATCGAACAAGAAATTCACACTGAACTTTTGACAATTACGAATATATAGTAAATATCTTCGAAATAAATTAAATTTTCTTGATTTTTAATACTGTTATCTAAGTATTTTTTAATTGGAAATTAATCGAAATTCAAACTACTTTAATGTCTATGTCAATTTTACCATAAAACTTTATGTGACTCAAAAAGAAGGAATTTCGTACGATTCTAAATTATAAAAATAAAACTTTGAATACAATATTTTTGCAGAAATTCTTCGCATTACACTATTTACCTAGTCATATTTCGTGTGTTTTCAAATAAGAACTGTTCAGCTATACCATAGATTAAAAATATAAATATACAACGACCATAACATTAAAGCAAATCTTCCTGCATCCTAATACAGCTTCTTTATCACATTACCGTTTCTTTTTTTTGTTTCAAGAAATATCATAGTTTGAAGAATTGAAATATAGATACTACATCATGGTAGCTAGTATAAACAGAAGATGTCCTAAGTCACTACCTTGAGTGATACCAGATGTTGCAATAAAGGAAATTAATTTCACAACCGAATTAAGAGTTGATACCTTCTTCCATTTAGGTATGACCGAATCCATTCAATGATGAAGTGTAGAAATCTGAGGGCTCTAAATTTTAATATATCGAAAGCTTTGATAGTAATGCGAAAGATATAAATGAGCAAATATATGTAAAATTTTAAAAATCTTTTATTTAACATGAGATCCTACGGCAAGGCTATTAAGGAACTTAAAGCTCAAACCATATAACCTAATGTAATTTACTTATATTATATAAAAGCTTTTTTGAACTTTCCATATCTACTCTTTATTTATATCTTTGGTAATACAGTCTACACTTTTTGAAAAACTACACAAAGGAAAAAAGGACACAATTGGTCAGTAATTGCCAATATTACTTTTCCTTCCCCTTTTTATGAATCGAAATTACAAATGAATCATTCCATACACAATTCATTACAAAAAAATGTAATGTACTATCTAAAACAGAAAAAAATAATTACTTTATTTAACATATTCAACTGTTATAAAATGTATAGTAAACCCATGTTTGCATCGAAATACCTATTGCAGATTTCTAAAATATACAAAATCTTGCTGTTTTCATGAAATCGCATCCTACAAGCACTGTGCTTTTTCAGTAGCCAGAATCATTTTACAAGAAGATGTGCTTTAAAACGAATTGTATTTGTTCTTGTTTAATTTCCAAAATAATTACCTTTGCAACCTTATACCTTACATAAACACTCGTTTAAACGTATTTATTTTAAAAATTACGAAATAAATTCAAATTCAAAATTGTAAACTATTTGTTAGTCGTCTTCCACCAAATACCACTGATTATGAAAAATTTAAATCTAAAATATGATTAGAATATTTTTCAATAGAATGAAAACTAAAAAATAAAAACAGCGGTAATAAATGGTAAATATTTAAAAAAAAAAAATACAAGAAAAATGTTCTATTTTTACTATAACGACGATTATATTAATTTTAAAATAAAATATATTAAAAAAAAAACAAACTACCATTGTTAAAAATAGTATTTTTTCAAAATTAATTCATTTTAAAAATATAGTAAAATAATGAAAAATAATTTTTTATAATTTTTTTAATTTTAAAAATAAAACCCAAAAATATTTATTAAATAAAAATTAGTTGATTAAAATTATAAAAAAAGAAAAAAATTTGGTAATTTTGGTAATTTCTTTCCATATCGAAAATTTATATAACATATTTTAAGGCCTATCTATTTATTATATCAAAATTTTCAAAATTAAAAAAAAAATATTAAAAAATAAATATGTAAAATTTTTTTTCTGGCAAATTAAAAATTAGTAACCAAAAAAATAAACACAATATAAATAAAATACATTTTCTTTTTTATAGTTAATTTACGATTAGATAATTTTAACAAATTTTCACTTTTTTGAATACGAAAAATTTATTAAATTTAAATTAATTAATAAGTTAAATTAAATTAAAATCCGATTATAATAAAAATAATTAAAAAAAAAAAAAAACAGATATGTATTAATAAAATCTTATAAAATATGGAATGTGTTTAGAAGCTATGTCGATGTCATTAGCAAAATTGTAATTGATTTAAATACTATCAGAAAAAATATAATTAAATATAAATATCTTATCAAAATTTAACACTATATTTAGTAAATATGTAGCTATATTTTCAATGTATGATAATTAAAACATGTGAACTCATGTAAAATATATAAAAAAAAAAAAATTGTATGGAAATTTAACGAAAATGTAATTAAAAATATGAATAATATAAAAGAAATATATATATAAACCATTTTTATAATGGGAAGTATAATATTTAAAAATTTGTTTTAATTTAAAATACAATACCTATGAATTGTTCCATAGTCGTTATCTAAAATTAAAACTCACTTTATATATATAAAGGGTTTTTCAATTGGGACACTACAAATGTTTTCCAATAGGGACGGCGAACCACACAATATTTTTTTTGTTCTTTTGACATTTATGCTCGTAAATAGTTGCCATTTCATCATGGAGCAGTACACACTTGAACAATGTTTACAAATTATTAAAATTTATTAACGAAATTCTGAGTCTGTCGCCGCAACTTTAAAAGCATTACGACCAATTTATTGACAACATCACCGACCTGCCCGTTCGACAATAGAATTCTGACAATTGCAGGCCGCAACCCAAATATACTTCAAGAGACACCATTGCATCCAAATCCGTGTTATTTCCAGAAATGGATCCGTCAATTGGCCGCCTCGTTCATGCAATTCGACGCCTCTCGACTATTTTCTTTGTGGTCACGTGAAGTCATTGGTCTATACTCTATACTATACCAATAAGCCGGCGACGTTAGAATTGCTCAGAGCAAATACTAAACGCGAAATTGCTGCAATATCGGCCGATTTATGTGAAAAAGTGGTCGATAATTGGATTCAACGACTGGACTTTTGCAAACGTAGATTAGATTAGATTAGATTTTAGGGTGTTCCTGTACTGCGATCTTAAGATCTATTGTACCCCCTTTTCTTTGGTGCAGTAGTTAGGTTAACTTCCCATTCTACAGCACCACCTCCAGGTCTATTTCTCTTAGGTTTCCGAACGTACCCGTAGTGGTCATGCGAAGGAAATTGAATTCCATACATAATGGCATAGAATGTGCTTTAAGATGAAATAAAAAATTAATTGATATCTCAAACCGTTTTTGTTTTATTTAAAAAAATATTTGTAGTGCCCTTATTAAAAAACCCGATATATTGAATTTGGTAGTTGAAACTGTATTGCCGTTAATACTAGTGTATCGATACTGTAGTCTTGTTTCTGTTCTTCCTACCTTAAATTATATAATACTCGTACATGTACAAGAAATCTTAAATAATAACACAATTTTTTAAAACAGAAAAGCTCCATTTGTTTAGACCGTTGACTTGAAAGAACTATAGATAAAGTCTAGCTGCAGCAAAACATTTCTTTTCACTTTCTCATATTTTAAATTTATTTTTAAAAAATAACGTTTTTAAATATTACTTTGATGACCCCAAAACGTTTGGGCCAAGAGCTTCAAATATATATTAGTATACTATTAGAGATAGATATATTCTTATATGATAGTTAAATTGTAAAACCTTCTGACCCATAGAATTTTCAATTTTAAATCTGGGAAACCCACTTTGATTATTCGACACGCAGAAACGGTGATACTACAATTGGCGATTTTGTCCAATTTTTAAATAGGATTACTAATACATACTACCCTTGTTTTAACCATCAGTTTATTGCGGTATGCAATAACAAAATTAATCAAAATTTAATCTTAGCAGTTTTTATCAATCATCTAATCAGTTATTGGAATACGAAATAATCTCTTTAACACCTAATAATTTCTTTGAAATCAATAGAATACACAGTGACATAGGTTCCGAGCCCCAAGGATGATCGAAAACCTTCGATGATGTTTACCATATACTACAGAATATCCGGAATATTACACAATACTCAAGTGTCCAGAACCAATTAATATATTTCCATAAAAATTTATTCATCAAAACCTTTACAAATTGGGTTGATAAACAAAATAAAGTCAAATCATGATTTAAATAGCTGTCCTTTAGTATTTATTGATTAGTTTCAGTTTTAGCGAGTAAACGATTCTAAGCTTATTTTAACGAAAAATTTCACGTAATATGTCCCGCCTCTGATACGCTGTTATCAACCTTAAATACTTTTAGAATGAATGAAGGAATTAAATTTTCACCTATTTCAGTTTGAATTCGACCAGAATAAAGTAACACAACAAAATGAAATTCGTATTAATAAGTTTACAAATTTGTATTTTTTATGTAACATTTTCTTTGACTAATTCAATATGTGGTAATAACAGAAGATGTGAGGATCGTTTAATGCATCCGGATAGTCCAGGGCCAAGTTATCAAAGTAAAAATGCAGAATTGAATAATGAGAAAAACAATGAGTTTTGGCTTGAAAATGCTAAAGAATTTGTTAACGAACAATTATCTCGTGAAGTGAATGAAAAACCTGCAAAAAATATAATATATTTTCTTGGTGATGGCATGTCACTTACAACATTAGCAGCCAGCCGTATTGTACTTGGTGGTGAAGAAAAATTCTTATCATTTGAAAAATTCCCATATACTGGTCTAGTACGAACATATTGTTTAGATAAAAAGGTCCCAGATTCAGCCAGTACAGCTACATCTTATTTGACTGGTGTTAAAGCGAATTATGGTACAATCGGTTATAATGGACATGTAAACCGTGGAAAATGTGATGAAGATTTAAAAAAATTTGAAACTCATTCAATTGGTAAACTGGCATTGGAACATGGTAAAGCAGCCGGAATTGTAACAACAACAAGAGTTACACATGCATCACCAGCAGGAGTTTATGCACATATACCTGATCGAGAATGGGAAGCTGAAATAGATAAGGGATGTAAAGCTAAACTGTACGATGTTTGTGATCAGTTGGTGAATGGTGAAGTTGGCAGTAAATTAAAAGTAATTTTAGGTGGTGGACGTCGTTCATTCCTTGATAAAACAATGGAAGATGAAGATGGTGAAAAGGGTAAAAGATCAGATAAAAGAAATTTAATTGAAGAGTGGAAACAAAAGAATATTGACGGTTCCTATGTAACTAATCGTGAACAATTAATGAAAATCGATGCAAAAAAAACCGATAAACTCCTTGGATTATTTCATTCATCACATATGTTGTATCATCTTGAAGCCGAACACGAAGGATTATCGGAAGAAAAACCAACATTAGCTGAAATGACACAAAAAGCTATCGAAGTTTTACAAAAAGATAAAAATGGTTTCTTCTTATTTGTTGAAGGTGGTCGAATTGATATGGCTCATCATGCGATCTGGGCTAGAACTGCCATAGATGAGACAATTGAATTCTCTAAAGCTGTAGAAAAAGCATTTAATATGACAAATCCAGATGAAACTCTTATTGTTGTTACTTCAGATCATTCACATACTTTCAGTATTTCAGGCTATCCGGTATTAAGTATATTTATAATATTATATTTTAAAATTTAATAATTTTTGATTTTATTTTTTTTAAGGCTCGAAATAATGATATCTTTAGTGTAACCGGAAAGAGAGCTCTTGATTATTTACCATATATGACTTTAAGTTATGCAAATGGTCAAGGCTTCGAAAATTATTACGAGAGTGAGAAAAATTTTCGTAAAGATCCGAAAACTAATATTAATGATGATTATAGAATGGAATTTCCATCAACAGTTCCTTTATATACTGAAACGCATGGCGGTGAAGATGTTGCAGTATTCGCGAACGGTCCTTGGGCACACCTTTTCACAGGTGCCTACGAACAAAATGTTCTACCACATTTGATGGCGTACGCTGCTTGTTTAGATGATGAAAATAATGCATGTAAATAATATTAAAATGTTTATTTCCTAATCATTATTAGCTCATATAAAAATGTCAATTTGGATTTGTATTAAATTATTGCATTGAAATGATCCGTGTATTTTCTTTTTTATTGTTTAATATTTTTATTACAGCTTTTGAAAAAGAAAAATATTTTATATTAAATATAATAAATCGAATAAATCGAGATATCAAAGAGAGTACTTTATAGTTTGAATTATTATACTATTATGTAGTATATTACTATTATCGTAGTTCTTACAATATTTTTAATCCATTTTTTCAAATTTTAAAATCTTAGAACTTTGTAATTATTTTTTTTCTTCACATTATATCTATAAATGCCGATACTGTAATCTAAGCAATAATTATAGTGGTTAATACTTGTCAATTATAAGAAAAAAAGTAATGATAAGAAAACTACGAATCACTTTTAAGAAAACAAAATTTTTGGAGTGTTTCTGATTATTTATAACTTTATCACACGTGCTGCTTAAAACAAGCGTCCTAAAGATAGATATTTGTATGTTTACCAAAGGGCGGATATGGATATGGATATTGTATTTAACCAAATTTCAAAAAAATTAAACTCTATTAAATTTATTACCAATAAATAAATGTCGCGTGTTAATAATGTTGAAAGCTAATATTTTGTTTACATTGAAATGAAATATTCTTTATCACAAAATTATTATCACAATTTGAAAAAATAACAATAAATCACAAAATTAAAAGGAATCGCAATCTTTACTAAAAATATGAAAATGTTCAAATTTTATTTAATTAATTATGACTCCTGTATAAATTCGTTTTCTTCGGAATTCTTTAATTAAAGAATATGTCAGCTCAAGTGGATTTATTTAACTCCAATTCTTAGAATTCAAAAGACCATTCGCCATACTTATATAGTTACGATTAATCTAATGGATGGATTTTCCCAAACCTCTTTTATATACACCCACAAAAAATTCAGTCTAAAATTAACAAAAGATTATATCTTGATATTGTGATAACTTACAAAATTTATATCTTTAATTGGAATTACTAAAAAAATAATCCTCTTCGATAAGATAAATTTGCTCGGAATCAATTTTCCTTAGGTAAATTATGGAAGTAATACGATACCATTTCAGTTTCGATGTTCTTTTCGGACGAGTAAAATCAATTGAAATTCGAATTAAATTCAAAAATGAAAGTGTTTTGGATTTTTTTATCATTTTTGGCTATAACTCAAGGAGAACTTATACATAATAAAGGTAACATATGTTTTAATATAAATTATATCAAATTTTTGGAAAACACGGATTATGATAAGCTAAAAGGTGTTCTACAGTCTCAAAGTTCATAAATTTAAATAATTCAAATTCTAACTAATTGCTAAACTGCCTTTTGCATTTATCAACATTATTGTTACGTGTTACCCCGTTTCCATGGTAAAAATATTACCAGGTTTTTATTTATAGTGAATTAGGTGTATAAACTTTATTTACAATAATTCTGTAGTTACAATTACAACAGAAAAACAACCATTTCTAATAAGTACTAATAAAATCAATTATTCAAAAAAGCCCGTCACAAGTTATTGTTCTGAACTGAACTTCACTTTTCTATTAATTATGAAAAACACACATCACAGCACAATCTCTTCTAAAATCTCTTCTATATAATCACTTACTTCGTTGGCCAGATTAAAGGATTAACTTGAAGTCGACATTAAATCATCTTCAAATTGAGACACGCCTGCAAACAATTTTATGTTAGGTTTCGCCTCCGCTCATACTCCATTTTAATTAAATCCAAAGACAATCTGCATTTACATGCAAAAATTCAAGTAGATCAGAAAAATGTTTGTGATCAACTCAAACCGATACGGTTTACATGCACGATTTTAGGATTGAAGTCGACTTCAAGTAGATCATATAAATGAAGTACATTTGTTTCGTCTTAGTTATTAATAGAGCCATTATTTATTAAAAAAATTTTGAATAACACTTTGAATACCATTTTAGATGATTATGATGAACGAATGCATCCTGTATTAAAATTCAATAAAATTCGTAATGTTGCTGAATTGGACTCGGATTATTGGATAAAAAATGCAAAAACTGTAGTAAAAGAAAAATTAAAGCAAAAAGCAAATACAAATATTGCTAAAAATGTTATTTTGTTCCTGGGAGATGGTATGTCCGTTCATACAATAACGGCAACGAGATCTTTTATGGGAGGTGAAAATAAAAAATTATCGTTTGAAAAATTTCCATATTATGGTTTAACAAAAACATACTGTGTTAATGGACAAGTACCAGATTCGGCTTGTACAGCGTCAGCTATTTTATCTGGTGTCAAAACGAATATGGGTGTTATAGGTGTAAATGCCCAAGTTAAAAGAAGAGATTGTGAAGCAGCCGCTGATCCTAAGAAGCGCACCGAAAGTTTTACAAAATGGGCACAAGATGCTTGTAAAGCCACTGGCATTGTTACAACAGCACGCATAACGCATGCAACGCCAGCTTCTGCGTATGCACATTCAGCTGAACGTAATTGGGAAAATAATGACGATATGGAGGGTGACAGATGTAACCCTCGTCAACAACTTGATATTGCCCAACAACTAATTCATGGGCCAATTGGAAAAAATCTTAAAGTTGCTTTAGGTGGTGGCCGTAGTGAATTTCTTGACGATACAATAATAGATAATGATGGTATACGTGGTTATCGAACAGATAATAGAAATCTAATAAAAGAATGGCAAGATTTTAAAAAACCAAATGAAAATCGAACCTATGTTTCAAATCGAAAAGAATTACGATCGATTAATGAGCTTTCAACAGATTATCTTCTTGGATTATTTAGTGCAGATCATTTACCTTTTCATGGTGATATTGTTCGTGAGAAATTAACTAATGTCCAACCAACATTAACTGAAATGACTGAAATTGCTTTAAAATTATTACAAAAAGAAGAAAAAGGTTATTTCTTGTTTGTTGAGGGTGCACGCATTGATATGGCACATCATGCCACTAAAGCTAGAAAAGCTTTAGAAGATACTCAGGAATTTGCCAATGCTATACAAAAAGCTGTTACGATGACATCTGAAGAAGACACATTAATTATAGTGACATCAGATCATTCACATACTATGACTATTAATGGTTATCAAGTAATTACAAATTGTTTTTTTTTTTAATGTTGTAACAAAAAATATTTCTTTTGTTTTGCATTACAGGATCGTGAGAGTGATATTTTAGGTTTAGCTGGTAAAAATGGTGATGATAATCTTCCATATACTACTTTATCATATGCGAATGGTTTAGGATACCTTACAGCGTATAAAGAAGGCGGCGGTGGACGTCGTGATATTTCGGAGGATGATTTTACAGATCCCGATTACCAATATATGGCAACTGTTCCTCTTGCATCTGAAACACATGGTGGTGAAGATGTTGGCGTATATGCTCTAGGTCCAAACGCGAAATTGTTCATGGGCAATTATGAACAAAATCATTTGGCAATATTAATGGCAAAAGCAGCAGAAATTGGTACATATTATACCGGAACAGGTCGATGTTCGTCAGCATCGAGTTTAATTGCGAGTATTTCGATAAGCTCTTTCATATTAATCGCTTTATTAATATCTAAAATGTAAATTTATAATTTCATAATACAATCAAATAAAATTGTTCACATTTTTGTTTCAATAAAAGAAATATCTTTATTTTACGTTCCCAATTAATTATGATTTATGTAAAAACTAATATTTCATTTCATTTCAAATTGAAAATGTATGTCAATGAAATTTACAACTAAATTTCTAATCTTTTCATTTCAGAATGCGTAGTTTATGAATTATTTTTATACAATTAAAAAAAAAATGAAACACAATTAATTTAATATTTCATTTCAAATTTTACAATGTTGTGATCCAATTCAATTAAAAACTAAAGAATAATATTTATAATAAAATTAATTTGCGTTTTCTTAATTCTTCTGTTTTTTTTTTTTACTTCTAGTCATTTAATTTTCATCGTACAATGGAGTAGCATCCCCCAGAGTCATCGAATGGGGTGATGTATTTGTTCTAGGTGTACTTCGAACAGATCGAGGACTTTTATGATAATCTCGGCTAGCTCGACTCATTGGTCTTTCATCGTATTGTGGAGTTTTTCTTGAATAATCATCATATCTTGGTGTACGATTTGTACTACTTGTCGGAGCTCCAACAACATGTCGTGGTGTTGCACGGCCGCCCATATCACGTGGTGTACCAACCGGTCCAGTTTTACTACGTGCCCATGCTTCAGCTGCTTTCTGCCAATCCATATTTTCTTGATGGGCTGCTGAAAATCCACGGGAATGTCCACCCGACATTCTTGGCGAACGACCATATGATTGTGGTGATGAGTGTACAGAACCGTGTCGAGAACTAATTGGAACACCGGGACGCATAAATGGACCATTCATAGTGGGCGGTGTTGAACCCGGTGTACTTTGACTATAACGTGGAGTTTGAGAACTATGCGGAGTATAAGGTGTCATATATGGTGTTTGACTACTAGGTGTATATGGCGTATTTATATATGCACTCTGTCCATAACCAGGCGTATTTGGATAATGCGGTGTTTGACATGCAACTTGTGATAACGAATGTAACATATGTGATGGAATATTTTGTGCAACTTTATGTATTGCATCTGAAGACATACTCATTGATGGTGTCGAATATGATGGGGTTCTTGACGTTGCACTTGTTCGCGGTGTTATAGTTGGTGTATTGCCCGGCATAGGATCAGCAAAATGTTCTTTAAACCATTTCAAATATGTATTTAATGATTCAAAAATTTGTCCTCTATAACGAAATCCTTCTGGAGTTACTGTAACATACTCATGGCGACATTTTCCTTTTGGTAAATATGAAAGAAGAAATTTTCCCGGATAGCTTTTCGACGCTGACAGGAAATAATGGATTTTCTTTGGATCCTTGCGTTTTTCTTCTTTCAGTATTTCTTCCATTTTATCCTTTAAACCTCCACCAGTATCACGATAATATTTATAACCTAACAAATCTCTAGCGTATGCTGCCATAGGATTAACATGACGTGCTATAATTTCATCTAAATCTTCAAACTCTTCATTACCAATCAATAGACTTTGACCTAAACTAAATGCATTTTCCTTGCCCTCCTCACGTACATCAATATGTTGATAAATATCATTAGCTACTTTCCATGTAACGGTTAAATGATCTGCACCCTTACTTGATGGACGTACTACAACTTCACCTTGATCCATTCCTTCCATAATTCGAACAACTTCCACATATGACTTGTTATGAAATGCTGGATGTACAATTACCCGTTTTATATATTGTTGTCTGGCTTTCACTTTTTTCGTATCATCTTCTTTTCGATTATCTTTTTCCTCTTGATCTTGATCATAGAACGTATCTTTTCGTGGCCTCCATTCATGATTTTTATCCATTAAATCAGAACTCTTCGAGGAACAATCAACAGAAAAACGATCAACGTCAATTTTAGTTATTCTAACATGAATTGTTTGACCGATTTGAACACGTTCTTCAGGATTTTTAACATGTTTATCTGATAAATTTTTAATATGTATAAAACCTGAAAGACCATTATCTAAACGCAATTTAATTCCAGTTGCTTGTCCAGGACACGCACCAGCATCAAAATGATTCCATACCTCTGATAATTCGGGGAAATCATCCTTTAAACAAAATGGGCATTGCCAATGACCTGTTTCATCATTTCTTACGGGATTTGCTTGATCTAATTGTTCACCCTGTGGTTTTCTGTGTGATATACCAACTACTGTAGCCAAAACCATTTTACCTACATAGAAAGTTTCTGGTGTTTCTTTTGTGAGCATATCAAAAAGTTCTTCGGGATTTGCTGAACGGAAGGCAGTTCTTAAGTCTTTATATCGAGAATTTAATTCTGCTCGAATATCATATAAAGTAATACTCTTGTTTCCAAAACCTTGTCGTTCTAATTCAACAGCAAACGCATCTAAATCTAAATCCTTTAAACGTTCTGGTGATTCAAGGATTTCCTCTAAGGCTCCAGCAGGATTTGCCTCCTCGTCATCATACTCAAGAGCATCCACAGCCATTTTTCTTGCCCACTCATAAGTTTCTGGATGAACACGTGAACCATCCAAAACTTCTACATATGCTTCAGTACTGTCACCTAATGAATTTGTATCGATTTTAATGAAACCAGAACAATTGATAAATACTTTTGGGCCCATATGACATGCCGTAACTAACTGTGTTCGATTTTCAAGCCTTTGATTAGTTTGCTTTAAAATTTTGATTAATGCTTGACCTTTTCTGGGACCCAGACCACAAATAAATTGTACTAAATTAACGGTTAGCGAATTTTGTACAGCTAAATTTACATCGACACCCACTTCATTTGTTCTATTAATAAATTCTAAATTAAGATGTTCCAAAAGTTCTTCTTTAGGCAATTGATCTTGAAGAGTATGATAACGAAGGCAAAGAATTTCTTCATCAGCTGTACATAATTGCGAATATTCAACTAAAGGATCTTGCATTTTGCGTGCTAGAGAAACTGCTTGTCGT
Source organism: Xylophagus ater (assembly GCA_963422695.1). Lineage (NCBI taxonomy): Eukaryota > Metazoa > Arthropoda > Insecta > Diptera > Xylophagidae > Xylophagus > Xylophagus ater. The sequence continues at coordinate 11,843,612 of OY730478.1, forward strand.
AACAAATCTGGATACTCCCGAAAATCAGATGTACCTTTATTCGAATTCGAATAAATTTTAGCAAGTTCATTATCAACTATTTCGACCGCAACGTTTGGAAATTGTTCATCCTCTACTAGTTCTTTAATAATTTCACGTAAATCTTGTTGTATCATTGTTGCTTCCCGTGATTCTCCACCAATCGCAATCACATGTGGTTTTTTATTACGTATAAAATTTTTTAAACTTACCAAATCTGCTTCTTTAAGAATTTTTTCATCTTGACGATAGGAATTTTTTCTTTTCAGAATATGCGGTAATCTCAAGTAATCAGTTACTTCACCTTCTGGGCTGGTAATTGCACAAAATGCGGCCTGTGAATAATCTGGAACATAAGCAACACCCATTGAACGAATTCCCTTTGTTGTTTCCCAATCATAATCATCCTCTTCGGTGAAAGTCGGTGTGTATGGTGCTAACTTTATCCAATTATATAATTTACGACAACATGCTTTCAAAACAGCTTCTTTCGCTTCAGACAAAAGTACCGATTTTAATTCTTTTCTCATATCTGGAAAAACCATTTTGGTTAAAGCTAGTTCAACACATTCAGCTCTTAAAGCGTTCCAATCTTGAACATTCTTTGAAAATTCATCTTTTTGATAAAGTTGTTTAATTTCTTCCAAAAATGAATTTGTCGTGTGACCTTCAATTTTCTCAACTATAATAATATCAACAAGCTTATCTTCCTCTGCCATTGCTAACCGTAGATATTGTTCACCAACTAAATCTCGAACAGGTTTACTTTTTAAATATTTTATACCATAACATGGATGATTTTCATCAATTTCTTTTATTCCCTTTTTGGTTGGAACCACCGTAATTTTGGCGCGTTCATAATAAATTTCTCGTACACATTTTCTTAAAAGTGGTTCTTTCGCAATTTGACGAGCAACTACAAATTTCGCTGCATGCATAACTTCATCAATTGTCATAAATTTTGGGCATAAAAATTGTTTAGCAAGATCATTCGGCTCAACAGCTTCCTGTTCAATTTCATGTCGCTGGTAATTATCACGAAGATTTTCAGCAAATTGTTCTGGGGTCAAACCGAATCTTTTTGCAAATCCACATATACCGGCTTTTTTACACATAGCATATGGTCCAGAATCACCTGCATGCTTCAATTGTTCTTCTGGTTGATCATCCTCTTCATCTTCGTCATCTATTTCTTCTGGCGGAAGTTCTGCACCTTCTTCCAAATTTTCCAACGCCTTTCGACGTGCTTCAATACGTTCATTTTTACGTTTTTCCTTTTCTTTCTTGCGCCAAGCTTCTTGCATTTTTGGAATTTCATGAGTATAATATAAAAGAAAGTGCATATGAACGTCCTTTAGTTCTTCGGGAGTTTGAACCGCTTTAAGTCGTTCCATATCTTCATCCTTAATTATTCGTACATCATCGGGAATCGGAGCATCAGGATTAGCCATGAGAGCATCTAATTGAAAACTTCTCATTTTCTCAAAAAGTACCATTAAATTTTTCTTTCTTGCTAAAAGTTGACACCATCGTGCATCGTATCGATACACTTTCCACAAATCGTTTATATTTAATTCAGGCTGGACATACTCTTTTCGATAGAAAGCAATAAATGGCACCTCCAGTTGTTGATTTCGCATGAAATCTAATGCTTGTTTAATTTTACCGATTGTACTGGCTGGCTTACGAGTTCTATCACGAGGGCCACCATCATTAAATTCTTGGTTAGAAACAGGTGGTTTACAGAATGCCTGTTTATATATCCATTCAGCTTCTTCTTCCAATTCATTTGATGCTTCTAAAACGGCTACGATTGGCACCTCACGTAATTGCATTCGTTCAGGAATATCAGTTTTACGAATTTCATTATCTAAATCGGTAAAGTGACCACGTTTCAATTCACTTGGTTCGTAAATTTCAAAAATTGATTTTTTCGTAGTCTTTTTCTTAGCTGCCTTTTTCGGTCGTTTTTCTCGTTCCACACCATCGAAGTCTTCTTCATATTCATCGGCGTCATCACTTTCATATTCATCTTCCTCATACTTATTGAAATCATCATAATCAAAGTCTACACCAAAAATATCTTGACCTTCTTGCAATGATCTAGAAGTAAAATGTAAAATTTAATAATAAATTAATGAGTTAAGTATGTTGATAGTCTTACGCATCCGTGAAAATTGGCCTCCTTCGCTTTTTTTTCTCTGCAATTGGATTTCCATCGTCATCAACTATAAAATCATCAGCGTCTGATTCCTCATCTTCTTCATCGTCAAAATTTTCTGCATCCTGTTCACGGTGACTTCGCTCTGATCTTTTTTCCGCTTCCTATTTATAAATAAAATCATATTAGTTTTATGTTATCATTGATAATAAGCTATTTAATATATATCACCCTTGTTTCGTGCTCCTTTTATTAAAGTAAGCAAATTTAAAAAATTTTAATTATAAAAACTTTTATATCGAAAAAATAATGCTCAACTTACATCATCGCTTCCCTCAAACAGTTGTCCAGCAATTGCTTCCCGATCCATTCCATCATCTTCTTGTTGTTCGCCATCGCTCTCTTCATCTTGTATACGCCGCAAACGTTTAAAACGTTTCTATTTCGGAACAAAAATAATGTATTTTACCACTTATAAAGTGACTTTTTTCATTACCCTCCGTTCAACTTTCACGCCCAAATTTTCTTCAATAAGGTCATAATCCTCATCTTCCAGTCGATCATCAAGTTCATCGTCATCATCGCTTTTCTTTCGCTTTAGTGTTGCTCCCGAGGCATCCGAATCTTCGCCATCACTTCCTTCTTCAATAGGGTTATCATCAATTAGGTCTTTCAGTTCTTCACGAATTCGCTCCTCGTCATCTAAAATTGCACGCTAAATACAAAAAATGTTCGGAATTATGAAATCCAAAAAAAAACCTTCTTCGTCCTCTTCACTACTGTCCGAGACTGCTTTTAATTTCTTCAACTTTTTCCTTTCATGTGGTTCTAAATCTTCCTCATCCTCTTGCTATAAAGAAAATATTTATAAATTTAAAAAAAAAAAAAAAAAGCCCAGGGAATTTGCTCTAAATTTGCAGAACGAGGAAAAACAAAGTTCAAGGCAAAAACATGAAAAGCCAAAAGTTAGTATTACAAACACAAAAATTTCATCTAAATTATAATTTTCATTATTTATTATATAAATGCTAAAGTATTGTATTTTTCAGGTATAATTTTCTTACTTCAGACTCCTCCGCTTCAGAATCTAAAAAGTCTGCCATTTATTTAGGGTTTTCGCGATTCAAACTTATTAGAACGGTTCTATTTTTAACAAATAAATATTAACCAACACCGCGTAATTGGAAAAATTTAAACAAGCCCAATTAAAAAAGAATATTTTTAATGAATTTTGGAAAAAAAAGATGAAATGTGGCAGACATCAAAATTACTTTCGCGGTGACATTTTTGTTAAGTGTCAAAGTGTTGCCAGAATCATAAAATCGGAGAAAATATGAATATTCCACTTTTTCAGATTGTCAGCACTTATTTTTCAATTGTTTTAAAATTAAAATATTAAATTATTTTTTAAAAGGAAATAAACTCAATAAACTAACATGTAATGAAAAAATTTCTTTGAAATTTTCAAAGTAATTAAATGAAAATTCTTTGTATCAAATTAATGTAACATAATAAAATGTTTTATTGCTAGGTTGTTACCTTATAATTAAATCTGTGAAGAAGAAGATTATATTTGCTGTTGAGTAGAATTGTCAAAACATTGAAAGTAAACGGAGTTAACGGCATTGCATATAGAATTTATTCTCACAGTTTCTTAAAGTACTTTAAATTATACATTACAAATAGAATTGAAATAATAAGTTATAACTATTTCTAAACAGATTAAGACGAAAATGGCATCATCATCTTCGGACGAATCTGATTGCTTATCACAACCTAATCAAGCACACGTACAACCTTCTACAGGAAGTAGCGATTCGTCGAGTCCGACGGACGATGAAGATGATTTTGAACAAGTTCCGGATGAAGGAACTCCACCGAAAAAACTAAAAGCGGAATGGGGCAACAATTATTCGAATACGGCCATGCGACTTATGGAACGAATGGGATACGATTCGAGTAAAGGCTTAGGAAAAAAGGGTCAAGGTATATTGAAGCCCGTTGAAGCATCCACACAAGAAGGTCGGCGTGGTCTTGGTCTGAAATTAGAGGGTATAGATGCAGCCGCTGTAACATGGGATTCGGGAATGGAGGAGATTGCTATACCGGAGAGAATGGATTGGTTAGTAAATGAGGTAGATGATCTTTATGATCTCGATATGGATTATTTGAAAGAATTAATTGTAATGGGAGAAAAAAAATTAACAATTGACGATGAAACTAAATTTTGTGATCCGCAAGTATTAAAGAATGTTCTAAGTTCTAAAAGTATTTTTGATAATTTGGGTGGATTTGAAATGAGACGCGCCCGAACACGATGCAATCCATTTGAAACAATTCGCGGCACAATATTTTTAAATCGAGCCGCTGTTAAAATGGCAAATATTGACTCATTGTGCGGATCTATGTTCACAAATCCAGTTGATGAAAACGATATTTCATTAATAAAAGATAATGATTTACTATATTTTGCGGATGTTTGTGCTGGGCCTGGAGGTTTCTCAGAATACGTTCTATATCGTAAACGATGGGAAGCTAAAGGATTTGGTTTCACATTACGTGGTGACAATGATTTTAAAATAGATGATTTTTATGCTGGACCACCAGAAACATTCGATCCATATTATGGAGTTAAGGACGATGGAAATATTTTCGATCCAGAAAATATTGAATCTTTTACAGACTATGTTCTAAGGCAAACCGATACAGGTGTACATTTTGTTATGGCCGATGGTGGATTTTCAGTTGAAGGTCAGGAAAATATTCAAGAAATTCTCTCTAAACAATTGTATTTATGTCAATGTTTAGTAGCACTATCAATTCTACGTGAAAAAGGACATTTTGTTGTAAAACTTTTCGATGTTTTCACACCGTTCACAGTTGGACTTATTTATTTAATGCATAAATGTTTTCAACAGATTTGCATTTGTAAGCCAAATACCAGTAGACCAGCAAATTCTGAACGTTACTTAATTTGTAAATGGAAGAAACCACAAACTAGTACAATCCAACGTCATTTGTTCGATATTAATCAAGAAATATTTCAAAATAATGATAATAAATTGGATATATTAGAACTTGTACGTTACGATGTGCTTAAAAAGGATAAAAAATTTTATGATTATATTGTTGAAAGCAATAATCGTCTTGGACAGAATCAAATTGTTGGTCTTGTAAAAATTGCAGCATTTTGTAATGATCCAAAATTAAAAGAAACTCGACAAGCTGAATTTAAAAAACGCTGTTTAGAATTATGGGATATTCCGGATCGTATAAGGCAAGCACCAGAAAAGATCTCAAACGATACACTTCTATCTGATTTACTATCCGAATGGAAAACTAATAAAGAATTTTTATTGGCACCAGCAAAAGAATTAACAAATGTAAATGATTTGAAACGACGTTTCGTAAGCATTTACGATTGGTATTTCTTACCAATTGGACGAGAAGAATCATCAGAACGAAATGTTAAAACATTTTTTCTTTGTAAAGGACGTGGTGATGTTTTAATGTATACACAAAATGGTAATTGGCAACATGTACGTGATTGTTGTTTTGATATTACACCAAAAACCTTAATCTATGGTGAAATTGTAACCGAAATGATTGGAGAAGGTCGTTCACAAAATAAAGTTCATACATTACATATTATCGATGGTATTGTTTTGGGTGGAAAAGATATAAGACGTTATTCGTTAAAAGAACGTTTAAAAATGTGCGAGAAATTTGCTAAAGCCTTAAATAAACCGTACAAACAGAGTGTTGCACCAATTCGTTCAAAAAAATTATTCCCATTAATTGAAATCAAATCATTTTTTGATCAAATGAAATTATATAAATTAAAAGATGGTAATTTACGACTTGGCTTTCGTATACGAACAGATGATAGTAAAGCTGAACGATTTTTTGTGCCTGGCGGTTTAATATTTTTCAATGAGAATAATCCACGTTTTAGTTGTCGATTTTCGAAACGACACAATCATTTCTATTATATTGATACTGAAAAAAATGAATCATTTTATATTGAACATCATAAAAATCCAGCCGCAATATATGCATCTTTCCGGACATGTTTTAATAATCGTTTATTATGGAAATGGGTGAATATTTTCCAAGTTGATGAAAACGTTACCGAATCCAATAGAGAAAGTAATTTATTATATAGATGTGATTTTAATCAATATTTGCAAGAAGTTCTACCACCAGATATAGTTAATGCCGACCAATTTTAATTACTTTACTATTTCTTTTGTTTTTAGCATTTAAGACTTATGTAATTTTCATGAATATATTATTTTAAACAGTAGAACTTTCATTAATTCAATCGCATCATAAAATTCTACTGTACAAAGTACAAATATTTTAAAAACGTAATTAATTCTTCAACAAACAAAACAATGAATAATATATTTGAAAATTAAAGAGTTCTCCATTTTAGAATAGAATTTATCCATTTAAGCTAAACCTCCATCACGTTTTTAAATTCAACATCAGATTTTCCAAACAGTTTTATAGAATTACTTAATTTTAAGTGGATTGTAAAAGAATAATTATCAATAAAAACTGAAAAGCGACATTATTTCAGAAAATATGTGATTCAAAAAAAAAAAGAAGCCAACTCAATAAAAGTCGTTATTCTCCGAAAAGAATATTTGACTAATTTATACAACCCTGCGATCAAAAACATCCCGCCATTTTTATTTTTATTTATAAGTTGGTACACGTTTGTGTAAATAACAAATGTCGTAAAACTGTCAGGAAATTGTTTTGACCAATTTTAATTAAATTATCAATATTATCAAGAAATTCTTGAAAATTTCTCATAAAAAAATGTTTAAATAAGAATTTCTAAAATGCATATTAAACAGGTTTGTTAAAAATACCTAAACTAATATCGTTTTTTTGTTCTGTTTCTCGGGTTATGTTTTTAGACGCTTGTTTACATTTTATCCCTAAACTTCCCAATTTTATTGTTTTTATTGATAATTATATAATTTTCACAGATTATTATACAAGGTTTTAAAAGTTATAAAGATCAAACAATTGTTGAACCATTTGATAAACGACATAATGTAGTTGTGGGGCGAAATGGTTCGGGGAAAAGTAATTTCTTTTATGGTGAATGAAAATTATATCTGGCTGAAAAAAAATATGAAAGAAATATTAATTATTATTTGTTTATAGCTATTCAATTTGTTCTAAGTGATGAATTTACACATTTACGACCTGAACAAAGACAAGGCTTATTGCATGAAGGAACTGGAGCTCGTGTTATTTCAGCATACGTCGAGATCATATTTGATAACTCGGATAATCGAGTTCCAGTAAGTTGGAAACAAAAATTTAGGAATAGAAGTTTTTAGTTTTAAACGATTTTATTGTTTTTTAGATTGATAAAGATGAAATATACTTACGACGAGTTATTGGTGCAAAAAAAGATCAATATTTTCTAAATAAAAAAGTTGTACCACGAACTGAAGTTGTTAATCTTCTTGAATCTGCTGGTTTTTCCAATTCAAATCCATATTATATTGTAAAACAAGGGAAAATTAATCAAATGGCAACAGCACCAGATTCATATCGTTTAAAATTATTACGTGAAGTTGCAGGTACTCGTGTTTATGATGAACGTAAAGAAGAATCAATGAATATCTTAAAAGATACTGAAGGAAAAGTAGAAAAAATTACAGAATACTTGAAAACAATTGAAGAACGTTTAAGAACATTGGAAGAGGAAAAAGAAGAATTAAAAGAATATCAAAAATGGGATAAAGCACGACGAACATTAGAATATATTATTCATGAAACCGAATTAAAAGAAACAAAACGTGCTTTGGAAGATCTGGAAGAACAAAGAAAATCATCGGGCGATAAACAAAAACAATTTAATATGGAAATTCAAAAATCACAAGAAAAAGTGAAATCAATTCAAAAAAGTCTTAAGGACGCCAAAAAGGAAGTTGTAACAACAAAAGATGAACGTTCAGTTCTATTAACAGAACAACAGCAACTTTTAAGAGAGAAAACTAAGCTCGATTTGACCATTGTTGATCTAACTGACGAAGTACAAGGCGATAATAAATCTAAGGTATTAATTTGATAACATCTTTTATTTAATTTAAATGACATTTAAATTTTGGATGAAATTTTAGGAACGTGCAGATCAAGAACTAAATCGTCTTAAAATAACAATTGCTGAAAAGGAAAAAGAACTGGACGATGTTCGACCACGCTATGAATCAATGCGTCGGAAAGAAGATGAATATTCAAGAGAACTCGCTTTAAAGGAGCAAAAACGAAAAGAATTATATGCAAAACAAGGTCGTGGTTCGCAATTTTCTTCACGTGAAGAACGTGATAAATGGATTCAAAATGAACTGAAATCCCTCAACAAACAGATAAAAGACAAAATTGCTCATCAAAATAAATTATTAGAGGATTTAAAAAGGGATGCAGCAATGGAAAAAGATCTTGGAAAAAAAATCGAAGAGCATTCTGTTGAAATGGAACAGCTTCGTTTACAAATTGACGAACATAATAAACAATTTTACGAGTTAAAGAAGACAAAGGATTCGTATCAAAATACTAGAACGTAAGTTGAAAACTGCATAATTATTTGAAAAATTGTATTATATGAAATCTTTATTTAAATTTAGTGAATTATGGCGTAAAGAAAATCAACTTACACAGCAACTGCAAGCCCATAAAGAGGAATTGGCAAAAGCAGATCAATCATTACGTTCCATGGCAGGAAAGGTAAACTATTTCTTTTTTCTTGTCACTTATTTTTTAACGAAATTTCCAATTGTAGCCAATTTTAAATGGTCGCGATTCTGTACGCAAAGTACTGGATAGTTTCTTAGAACGTGAAGGACAATTTGCAGAAATTGCAAATGCATATTATGGTCCAGTTATTGAAAATTTTAATTGCGATAAAACAATATATACAGCTGTAGAAGTAACGGCAGGAAATCGTCTGTTTCATCATATTGTCGAATCGGATCGTGTTGGCACACAAATTTTAAAGGAAATGAATAAACTGAAACTTCCTGGTGAAGTTACTTTTATGCCATTGAATCGGTTACAAGTGAAAATTCATGATTACCCAGATGATCCCGATTCAATTCCGATGATATCGAAACTCAAATATGAAGAACAATACGATAAAGCACTTCGTTATATTTTTGGGAAAACACTTATTTGCCGTAATTTAGAAAGAGCTACAGAATTGGCAAAAAGTACTGGTTTAGATTGTGTAACACTTGAAGGAGATCAAGTTTCGTCGAAAGGTTGTTTAACTGGGGGTTATTTTAATACGTCACGATCACGTCTTGAAATGCAAAAGAAAAGAAGCGAATTTATCGAATTGATACGCGAATTTGAAGAAGAACTTGCAACATTACGAAACGAATTGAAACAAACTGAAAGCGATATAAATAAAGTAGTTTCGGAAATGCAAAAAACTGAAACAAAGCAAGGAAAATCGAAAGATATCTTTGAAAAAGTACAAGCGGACATACGATTAATGAAAGAGGAACTGTTACGTATTGAAAAATATCGTAATCCAAAAGAGCGTTCAGCGGCTCAGTGTAAAGCTAATTTAGAGGCAATGAATAGCACTAAACAAGGTTTAGAAAATGAATTACATCAAGAATTAATGTCGCAATTATCGGTTCTGGATCAAAATGAAGTTGATCAATTGAACGATGATATTCGTCGTTTAAATCAAGAAAATAAAGAAGCATTCAGTGAAAGAATGCAATTGGAAGTGGTTAAAAACAAGCTTGATAATTTGCTAACAAACAATCTTTTTCGAAGACGTGATGAATTGATACAGGCTCTACAAGAAATTTCCGTGGAAGATAGAAAAAGAAAATTAAACAATTGTCGAACTGAATTGGGTGCCACAGATAAACGAATTAAAAAAGTCAATCAAGATTTGGAGCAAATGGATAAAAAGTAAATAATTTTCCCTTTTTTCCCATTATTATTTGTTCTTTTATGATTTAATTTTATAATTTATTTAAATTTAGAGTTCAAGAGGCGGTTACATCTCAAAAATCTCTACAAAAAGAATTGGAACTTTGGACACAAAAAGAAAAAGAATCACAAGAAAAAATCTCCGAGGATTCAAAGAAAATGGAAAAATGGGCAGCTAAAGAAAATCTATTACATCAAAAGATTGATGAATGTACCGAAAAGATTGCCAGTTTAGGAGCATTACCACAAGTCGATCCATCATATACAAAAATGTCATTAAAAAATCTATTTCGTGAACTTGAAAAAGCAAATCAACATCTGAAAAAATATAATCATGTTAACAAAAAAGCTTTAGATCAATTTTTAAGCTTTTCCGAACAGAAAGAAAAACTATACAAACGTAAAGAAGAATTAGATATTGGTAATCAAAAAATCTGGGAATTAATGCAAAATTTAGAAACTCGAAAAGTTGAAGCCATTCAATTCACATTCAAACAGGTTGCACAAAATTTTACAAAAGTATTTAAGAAATTGGTACCACAAGGTGCTGGACATTTAGTTTTGAAAACAAAAGATCATGAAGGCGATGATATTGATCCAGAAGTTGCAAATTCTGATGATTTTACTGGAATTGGAATTAGAGTATCATTCACTGGGATTGATGCTGAAATGAGAGAAATGAATCAATTGTCTGGTGGCCAAAAATCTTTAGTAGCACTTGCATTAATATTTGCAATCCAAAAATGTGATCCAGCTCCATTTTATTTATTTGATGAAATTGATCAGGTTAAATATTTTATATTTATAAAGAGTTACGTCTTCTAGATTCTATAACTTTATTCTTTCTTTAATAATTTTTAGGCATTAGATGCACAACATAGAAAAGCCGTTGCAGATATGATTCATGAACTTAGTGATAAAGCTCAATTTATTACAACAACATTCAGACCGGAATTATTAGAGAACGCTCATAAATTTTATGGTGTTCGTTTTCGTAATAAAGTCAGTCATATTGATTGTGTTACAAAAGAGCAAGCAAAAGATTTTGTCGAGGATGATACAACTCATGCTTAAGGTAGAATCGACAGTTGTAACAAAAATAACAATTACTTAACAAGTTGTTTGAAATATTTCATATTCTTTTTTTTATATATAAAATACATCATAAAACTTTATCTCAAGTAAAAAATAAATAAAATCAATTTTAATAAAAAATTTACTTGGTTTTTTTTTATATTTTGAAAATCACATTTTTTCTCGTTTATTTTTATATTAAAATATATTTTTCTTTAATATTTAAAAAGCTTTTAAAATATTTTTTTAAGTAAAAAAAAAAACATCAAGTATACACAATCTCTCAAGAATTTTATTAAAATTATTATTGCTTTTATATTAAATAATGACTTAATGAAGATTTTTAATTAAATCTACAGCATAAACACTATTCCAGTCTCGTTGAAAAACACTTTCCAAATTACTTCGTATTGTTGTTTCATTACGATGTCGATCATAGGAAGTATCTTTTAATGTCAAACCGATTCCGGCTGTATTTGTAAAATAATCACCAGACCAATTTGATGTACCAATATATGCTACTGTATCAGTCACCATATATTTATTATGATTGACCCGAACAAATGGTATTTTTGATTGATCATCTGTCGAAGGCACTATAAAACGTTTCTAGAGAAATGAAAATTATTTAAGTTTGTTATATTTTTAAGAAATGTTCTTATTAATATGAGAATTATTACCACTTGAATATCGACACCTGGATATGAATTTGATAGTATTTCAAGTGAACGTAAGAAATAATCTTCTGATGGACGTGAATGATTCCACCAAGATACTAATAACTTGACTGATACTTTATTTTCAACAGCAGCCTTTCTTAAGGCATCATCAATATATGGCCAATATCTAGAAAAATTTGTTGTTTTTTTTCTAAAGATATTTTTTATAATAATTTAATTTAATATTTACTGTATTTTTGGAGTATAAATTGTTAGAGGAAAATAATCCATTACAGCGACATATACGAATTTTTCAGCATGTAAAATTATATTAACAATTGCATCTATATCTTGAGCACGACCACGAGGGCTCATGGGAGGTGGTGAACTCTTTTAAATATGAAAAAAAAAATCATTAATAAAACTAATGACTTTATTTCTTTTAAGATATTTACCGAAAAAAATACTTTAAAATCATATTCTTCATTGAAGTTAACTCGTATTGGTGAATTCATATTAAATTTTGTGGTAAATTCTTCTGGCCAATGTGCTGGTATATGAGAATTGTTACGTCCCATCATCCAATAAACATTGAATATCTTCGATATATCTTTGGCAAGGCATGTACAATTCGTAACTAAAACACCAAGTTCTTTTACCTAATAAAAAATATATATATATTTAAAACCAACATTTTTATATTACTTTGATTTTAATTTAATTTCAAATTACTTGTGTTAATGCACGCCAATCCATATTAGCACTTCCTACATAAAAATGTTGTTCATCGATTACCCATAATTTTGTATGTAGGACACCACCACCAAATAATCTTGGAAAATTAACCGATCTAACTTCGGCTGCATTACGTTTTATTAAAAATTCTGTATCTAAATTTGGTTGCTGTTGAGTTGGTGCACTTTGTGCAATTCGTATTTTTATTTTATGTTGTAAACCAATTGATAGAATTTGTTGAAAGATTTTTTCACCTTGCCATGCTGTAGAATGATTATATACATCTGAACCTCTTAGTGTCCAATAAAATGAACCAATATCAATTGTACTATTTGCTAAATTTAATAGTTTCGTCCATGCATCAAATGTTGATAAAAATTTTGGAGTTCCATTTGGATATATCAAACCTTCTGGAATACTCTCGACTAATTCAATACTATTTTAGTGGAGGAAACAAAAATAGATAAGATTTTTTTTTTTTTAAATATGTTTCAGTTCAACTTACTTGCATTTATCTGTACAAATATAACTCGAACCATTTGTTTTCGCATGTAATGTCTTTTCATTTGCATGCTCGAGTAATGGAAGCAATACGACTAAAACAATTAATGTTAGAATCACTGTAATTGGAATACATGACGGTTTACACCAAGCTCTGTGATTCCATCTGGATAAAATAAAATAGAAAAAAAACTATATTAATTTTATATTAAATTTTACTATCGACAAGACTTATACGAGCCATGATTATGTTCTGAACGAAGCATTTGACTTTGATCCCAAAGTTCGAAATCATCATCGCCTGGGTGATTATTTGATTCTAATACAGTCTGAAATAATATACGGAAAAATGTGATTTTATTGAATAGATCAAATTATTGAAATTTAAAATCGATAATATCTTTTGTTGGTTAGGGATCAACTCTTCCCCTTTTACAAATTTTGAATTTATTAACTTGGATTCAATTTCACTTAATTGATTTCAGCGCAGAAATTCCCGAATAGATTTATCAATCAATAATTTATCCTAATTTTTAAAATGCAGTAATCTAATTCTTTTAGGGTTACCGATATTTTATTCAAATTAAGATAGTTTTTAAAAAAAACTTTATGAACAGGTATTTTTTCTCCTACGACTTTCTTTGTCCACGATCCTTTGACCGGTTTTACTGAAATTTAACATATTATCGCCTACTTATGTAGTCAACGTATATAAATAATTTAAACAAAATTGCTTTGCTTTTCGATTAAATCTGAAAGACCATAAAACGACAAAACTTTCTGGTCACCGTGGTGAGAATGGATTTATACCATTTATGCTTTTAGGATCTAACATAGGTTACCTTCAAATTTTAGCAAATTTTTTAAAAACATTAGTTTTGGCTGTTGTTTAGTGTCATTTCTGCCATTGGGCCTCAAAAAATCGGATACAGGTCTATTTTCAGTTACAACAAGAATGGAAGAATATACAGATTACGCCATGCGCATCTCCGCTATTTTAAATATTTATTTTGATACTTTTTTGACATCACATGTGATTTTTTTTCAAATAAATAATCGTCATTTTTCAAATAAACAATGTATTTCAAGTCCCCTGTGACGCCAGTGCGCAGAAAAAACCAATTTGAAATATGGGAAGGCGTAATCTGTATACTCTTTCATTAGGGTTGCAACATATGTTTTTTCTTCAGATTTGCGCCGGCTGAAAGTTGGCAATACTGGATATTTTCCATTTTCAGGATTACAAAAGAGATAAAGTTAATATCGAAAAAATTTCCAAAATAAGCACAGAAAATAATTTAAATAATAAAATTCATTAAAATTGATCAAAAACAAGTCTCGACATATATTTAAAAACTTATTTTAAAGAAAAGAAAAATTAAAAACTTACACTTTTATTGGAATTATTTTCAAAATTTTTTTCTAACTGGGTTTTTAATTTTATTGTCATTTTTTAATCGATTTTGATTAAAACTTTTATTCAACAAAAAAACTAAATAAAAAGAATTTCAATAAATTAAAATTAAAACACAAAGAAAATTGTAAAAAGTCTATAATTCGATCTGTTTTTGTTTTGCTTAAATTTCAGCTAAACAGCTGATTTTCAAAAATAGCTCAGAAAAGATTTCAGTAATTCGATTAATAAAGTTTTTGTGAATGTGTGTAAAAATTTATTAATTGCAACTTTTTAATCACTTAAAAACCGGCACAAAAAATATAAAATAAAAATTATTTTGACAATAGTTTAAATTTTTAGATCTTTCTCGCCAAATAAAACAAATCGAACTAATAAAGCTATTTCAAGCCCGCGTAAAATATACTAACACAAGGTAAATATATTTATTTATTTTTTTTCAAACAAGAATTATCACATAACAATAATACAACATATGTAAACCAAAAAAAAAAAAATGTGGATTACTACAGGGTGCAACATATTTGTTTTTAATAACATTGCCATTAAACTCACAATGGTAACTCAATTACAATTTCAATTTTGAATTTGTTTTACAAAAATAGATAGTTAAGCTCGAATTTTATTAGTAATATTGTAAAAACTTAACCATCATAAGTAGACTATAACTTTATTAAAATAGACTCGTGAGAACCTGCAAATTAAGCTATATCTGCAAAGTAAGCTTGTTACTACTTAGGATATCGCTTAAATCTTATTTGAGAGATCAATAGCTGTCGCCTTAAATTGATGACTTTCAAAGTAACAAAATCTCTTATATCACATGTAAAATTGACAATTGATTGTCGCTTGATCATCCTTACAAAATTCCACCCCCGATCTAATATGTTTTTATTACCTTGTACTTAATCTATAATCAAAAAGCATTCAATACACTGAAGTTGTCAACCTGTATTCTTATGTGGCACAGAATTTCAGTCTGTAAACAAGATATCTCATTATTAGTATTTGTAAAATGGATTCTGTGTGTATAAAAATACAGTATTTTTTACTAACATTTATCAGGAGTTAGATTTCTTTGCAGCTCTATAGTGGCTCTATTTACTTTCTCTGTGCTAGAATAGCCGGTTTTACATTGGGCTTTAAGCGGGTGCATTCTTCAAAAATTAATGTGCCAGAAGGGTTCGGCGAATCCCGAGGAAATTTGCCATCTCTAGCTAGAGTGCAAAATTGAAGCCACGCACATAAAAACATTTCCAACTGGTTCTTTGCTCAAATCGACTAGAAAAATTTAAAATCTTGGAATGTTTTTTAAATCAACGAAAAGCTAAAATTTACAGCAAAAAAAGTCTTTCAGTCTATTATTACGAAGATTAAAAATATTAGAGAAAAGAAAACTAATTGATTTGGGTTTAACACATACACCCTGTTAATTTAAAGTCAGAGTTTGTCAACAATTTTTCATAGTAAATATTTCTGTGCTATTTGGAACTTTTTTTTTATATAAAGTTTTCATTATTTTCATTTTTTTTTCTTTTTGCAAACATTTACATTATTACTGTTCAACAGATGTGATTGTAAATAAAAGTTGCATGTTAACAATTGTGTGTACTTGCTTAATAGGATTTGCATTCTAAAATAGGTAACATTCTCCTATAGACCTATATTATACCATATTTAAATCCAATGTTGTTGCTCTTACCTTGAATATGTGTCGTGCAAATGAAACATAATTATTAAAAAAGTATTTAAATGGCTGTTACGATTAAAAATGTCCGCATTATAATAGTTTTTATATTGTTTTTCCCAAAATAGATTTTTGGATTAAAAAAAAAAAATACAGACTTTATGCTTTTATATTAAAAAATACGAAATTAAAATACAGTACCTCTAGCCTAGCCCAGCATCTAGCTAGTTCAATAAGGCCGTAAGACAAAAATTTGCAAATTTAAACTTTGCATATCCTTTTATGAGGACGAATTCGATTTCGGGAATCCTAGTTAACAAATCTACAATATATATTCGCTCTAATTTAGGTAGCATATTTCTTAATAATGTTAATAACTTCTGCAAAGTTTATTCAAATCGGTGTATTAGTTTTTAAAATGCATAGGAAAAACTTGATGAATAGGGATTTCTTCATATAACTATTTCTTTCTCTACTATCCTTGGACCGATTTTACTGAAATTTAACATAGTATCGTCTGTTTATGGTATATAAACAATGTATGTATATCAAATAATATAAACAAAATCGCTGGACAAATTTTGCAATTAAATCCGAAAAACGACAAAACTTTGTCATCACCTTGCTATTTACTTTATAATATCGCTTCGTCTCTGCCGATTTCGTTGAAATGCAATACCATATGGAGTTAAGGAAGAATCCACCCACATTGTAAATTTCATCAAAATCGGGTAACTCGTTTTTGAGTTCTCGATGAAGTTGAATTAATGCCTTTTATAAAGTATGTACTTCTATTATCAATCATAATTTTCTCTCCTATAGAAGTGTTCCCCACTAAACTAAACGTTCGATATTTAGGTAAAATCGCGAGGTTCTAATGTTACATTTGTGTTCTCAAATAAGGCATTGGCCGTTTGTTCTTCTATATCTCGCTGAATGGAATTATAGAGTAAATTATAGGTTAAAATTAGAGCACTCTTTAATTTGGTACAATTTTTATTTGAATAGCAAAATATGGGCTGTAATTTAAAAGCAAAATATTTCTATACTTCTATCTTCGATCATTTTCAAAAATGGATTTTTAATTAGTCATATCAATTTTTGAAATCAATTTCTCATTTAGATTTCGATAAAGTACGTATTTTTATTTTATTAAAACTCAACATAATAAATCTTTAGCAATTATATAACACTCTAAAATGTCTATTACTCTAAAAGCTGTTTAAGAAATCAATATTTAATGTGCAAATTGAGAACTCTAGAATATTTTACAAAACAACTATCTGCATTCGTATACAATCTATAGATAATGTTATGCAACGCAAGCATAAATTTATGCAAATATATGAATATGCAATATAGGTACTTTTATATGAGTATAAATGGTTTAAATCTATTTTGAAATGATATGCAAATCGATATTCATTTCCAGTTAATTTAAGGAACAATTGGATATTATTTATCCATTAAGTTTTTAATCCAATTTTATTTTTAATGATTTTAATTAGTTATATTTTACATTAACAGAAATGCACTTACAACAGAACAGCATGAACAGTCCCAAAGACAATCAGTAACCTTAGTCATTTAGATTTATTATACTAATTACATTTTATATTGAAATAATTGAAAATTAAAAATTTTAATTATTTGAAATAATTTTAATTTTTTTTCATTTAAACAATAACTGAGTAACATTATTTTAAATTCTGTATATTAAATTTTTTTCTATATAACATATTTTTAATAATTATTGTTTTTAAAATTAACACTTAATATATTAATGCCGGAAATAATTAAAATATACTATAAATAATTAATATTATTTCTAAACATTTTTTAATATGCCTAAATGTATGCAAAATTGACATTTTGTACTGAAACTGATTATTATTATTATTATTTCAAATAAACTATTTTTTTTTTAACTTTTTAATTCACAAAAAAAAAAACAAGTAACACTAAGTAAAAAATTGTGAGCTGTTATGACTGCATTAAAGGAATTTATACACTATAATGCCGTTAGACAAACTGCTGAAAATCGGTCAATCTCATTATTTTGGAGGTGAACAATTTGCAGAGCGAACAAAGTATCTATCCACTTTAAAACTACATAACACTTTTAACAAAAAACAACATGTATTAAACAAAACAAGAAAAAAACACTATGATCGCATGTAAATATCCAATAAATTTTCTATTAAAATGCTTGTTATACGAGTTCGATTCAAAACTGGCTCATTTTTATCAGTGAATTAAAAAATATACTAGAAATAGCATGATAGAAAAATATCATGAAGTGAATCTTAAAGATTTTCCTTACGTAGTAAATTACCAAAACCTTAAAGAACTATCCAACTAACATTTTCCCATATATTTTGTAGCATTAAAGGTGTTATTACAGCAACAATGCTTTGGCAATGATGTGTGCAGGAGTTGTAGCCTTTTTGGTTTAATAGTTACTACAAATAATTAGCAATTTAAAGCGAAATATTTTACAATTATAATATTTCGAATAACTGTTGTATTGTTTAAATAATAATTAGAATTTATAGAAAAAGTCAAATTGAAATGTGGAATGGTTGAATTGATTTACCTTGTTTCTAGAAATTGAAATTCGGATTCAAATCTTTATACAAGTATAAGACATATCACTACCATAAGGACGTTTATTTAGAAAGAGAATTTTGTGAATCATTTTAATTTGAAATTAACAACCAAATTTATTTAATACTAAGTGGTACCCGTAGCGTTTTTAAAAAAAATTGGCTTATTATGGATTGAATTAAGAACGATTCTTTTTACAATACCTGGGCCTCTCACGAGTCTCCACTCAGAGGAGACATATCTTATCTTTCCCGTCGGCTTGTGCAGAATGTACATTTAGAACTTGTCGACTATTGACCAAATGTGCGACGTTTTAAATTCGTGCCCCCTACCTTTTTAGCTGGCCAGTCCAGAGTATGAATTTTAAGTTTCATGAAAATCCGCCCACTATTGACCGAATTAAAAACGTTTTTGTTTATTAATTTTTTTTTTGGAATCAAGCAAAAATGTTTGTGGTATTACAGTTAATTCTCGATAAAAAAATATAAATAATATTTATCTTCAGGCAATATAAAATAAGAAGAACTAAATAATTCTTCATTGTTATTATTAGTATACAAATATTGTATTTTGCCAGGATGCTTTTGAAATGTAAAAATCAAAGTAAATCTTCTCAATTCATTTCAATCAAGCAAAAATCCATATAAATACTTTTTATATATGGTAGCTTTTACACATTGTTGGAGTAATGGTATTGTAACTTAATGCTACACGGTATCAATAAAATTTGAAAAAAATATTTCGATATAACGTAACGACATTTTTTTCGATATTTTCTTTAAGAATTTTTAGAAACAACAAATGGGTTATAATCAGCACGTTTAATACGCGAACCGAACCAGTTCGATTGGATTTAGTCCATACCAAAATAAAGCCCATTAAAAATACAATCCTCGTTTATGCTCAGACTAAAGTGGTTCAATCGTACTGGTTCGGTATGCGCATAAACGTACTGAATGTCTAGTACTACAAAGCGTTCATAAAATCATTTAATATATGCATTTCATTTTAAATTTTAAATACAGGAATTTATTTAGTCTTTGTTTCTGTATAGTGTCATCTAATCTTGATAAGCGTTGAATTAGTATAAAGTTAACAGTTAAAAGTTATTAGAAGTACGGAATGAAGCGAAAAGAAAATTTCCACTGGAACGAAATGAATATCGTTACTAATTTTTTTTCTGGTATGCCAACACTGCATTTAAATTCTTCCTTATTCATGATGAATTTAAGGTGTCCCCCAGGAAAACTCAATTTCCGTTTCACTTATACTAACGACCACATTTTAAGTAAAAAAACTCAACAATTTATGTTGATAATATAAAAAATCATATAAAATCATTTTAATTATATTCATTCCTAAAAGCATTTCACGATCAATAAATTTTTAATCAAAAAATTTCCATCGATTTTATTTGTTTACCATTTGAGTCATCTAAAGATGCCAGTTTACTTAAGAAATTAAGGAATTGATTACCAAATATCATAAAAAATGGTAGTTTAAAGGTTTTCCTTGGTTAAGCGAGTTTTATTTACTACTTATTCCGGAACAGAACAAAATCTTTACACTCAAAAACAACAACAATTATTATATTATTCTTATCATATTAATATTATAAAGAGGAAAGATTTGTATGGATGTTTGACACGAATAAACTCAAAAACTACTGGACCGATTTCAAAAATTCTTTCACCATTAGAATACTACATTATTCCTGAGTAACGTACACTATATTTGTTAATAGAAAAAATTAGGGATCCCTACTTAAACTTAAATAATATAATCTATAGAAATATTATATAGAGGAAAGATTTGTTCCGCATACATCTGTATCTAATGATCCTCACATTCATGTCTCTCGCGTATAATATTCTCTGTAGTCTAACTTCATGCACAAAGACCCTTCTAATGTTTAAAAAATAAATCTCCACCCGTGCGAAGCCGGGAAGGGCCGCTAGTTTTCAATAAATAGGAGCAAGCTCCAAATAAAACACACCTAATATTTTTAGTGGAGAGAAAATGGGAAGACTTTAGCCCAATATTGGGGAGTTGAATATGTGGTATGATGATGATTTTATATTATTAGTTATTTAATATTGATTCATTCATAATCCTTTTTCTTTAAGATTGATGGTTTTGTTTTCACTAATATTAATATTATGCTATCAGGATTTATAGTTAATAATCAATAACCAATAATATTAAAAGGTGTTTTAGGAGTAAATATCATAATACTATCAAATATTTCATGTTAAAACAAAATAAAAAAAAACATATTCGTAATTAAATTAATATCAAAAAATATTTCCTATTCATTTACTTTATTTATTTGATGATAAATTGATTTAATTCGATTTCAGATTATCTAACTTTGTTTTTTTTATTTACATAAATTTTTGTTTATCGTGAAAATTATTGTTCATCAATTATTTAGATATTAAATGGAATGTAGATGAACCTACCTACGTATTGATCTTTGAAATAATTCTATCCGATAAGCTTAAGTAATTAGTAATTGAAAATTTTAATAATTTGTTAGAAAATTTATTCATTTATAATAATTTGTAATTCATTTATAAATCGAACAAACAAACAGAAAGAATAATAAATATATACATAAAAGGATAAAGCATGAGTTCTTGATAAATTTTAATTTGCCTAGTTGAATTTTTCTATAGAAGTACTCATTCCCGGTAATACAGAAACCATTCGCCCCTGGTACTTAGTTGTTTCTATGAAGTACTTTTCGCCCAGATATTTAAAATTGTATCCTTTCAAGAATTTTTTATTATTTTCCCATATATAGTACACACCGTTTCCCGAAATCTACTTCTTGGGCTTAGTTACAAAAAAAAATCCCACCCGGAATTAATTGTTAAGGCAACAATAATCGTGGATTCCTTGGGTATCTCGTATATGCGCACCGAAAAATTATTCATTATATTAAATTCTTGCCTATTACTTTGTAGGCAAAATTTTTTACTTTCTTATACTTTACTTCGTATTAAATAATTATTGGAATCGCAAAAAATTCCACAGGTCCAGAGAATCTACCATTTTTATAATAAGAAATTTATGTGCTCAGCTCTGTGGTAATTTTTTGAAACACTATAAATTGGAAACTTGTGGATATAGATCTTGATAGAAGTTAGCATATAACATATATTGCAATGAAAGGATTATTTCATTAGTTTCTGGGCGAAATTACTAAACTAAAGTGGTTGGTTTAAAGCTAAAATTGGGTAAGATTTCGGTTTTTCGCATATACAGATTTTCTTTCTATGAATACAGATTTAAATTTTGCATAATTCTATATATACGTAACTTGTCTACATTTTTGAATTTCTCATAGTTTTATGAGAAAAGTAACTTTCAAATATCATGTTTAAGAAAAATGTTGCTTATTAGAGAAACCATTTTCTTGGAAATATTTTTATTTTAAAATATTTTTTGAAATAATACATAATTTAAAAATTCTTTCAAAATACCACATTTTCATGTCTTAAAAAACCCCAAAGGTTTTAATCTTTAATAAATAAAATTTAATACGGAAATATTCTTAAAATGTTGTGCGGTTTTTGTTTTGCCCGCTAGTCGAAATCTTTAGGATTCTAAATCCAATTTATCGAGAAATTATCAGTTAAATATCTTTTATAATAATTCACAAATCCGTATTTAACAAACTAAAATTTTACAAGCATATTATATTTATTTTATTATTGAAAAGGTTGAATTATTTTACGGTCCAAATATTATCAATAATATTGAAATAAAGGAATTAAAATTTCGTTTGTTTTCAATTCATATACGATTGAATAATTTGATTGTTGTCAGAAACATTCAAAAATGATGAATAAATTCAAAGAAATAAAAGGTAGAGGAATATCCATCAGTCACAGCATCTGATCAAGATTTAAGAATTGTCGATAAAGTATGATGTTATAATTTGTTGTGGTTCAATCAAAATGAATTCAAACTGTTATATAAATAACATTCCAATGTCTGTCTGATGTATCTGTTCCATTTTTTAAATGCCTAAAAATAGGCAATTTATAAGTTGTCTGATGCAATGGAAAAATGGTTACCTACATACTTTCAGCGGAGCGCAGTTATGACATACCTAAAAAGAAGCACCTGTTGGAAGAATGTATTGTTTTTTTTTTTAAATGTCTTAATATCTATTTATTTGATAAACTTGTATTTTCTCTATTTCCAAAAGTTCTAGGACGTAATACTAGTAGCATTTATTGCGTATACTTGGAGAGTCGAAAGATTGAAGAGTCGAGTTTGGATAGGATTGAATTATCGAGTCCAAATGCAGTCAAGAATACAAAAAAATTTATTTTTTTATTAAGAAAATGAAAACCGTAACTCAGCTACGTAGTACTATAAATCAATCAACCCTGTTTGGACTTGAGCAGCGTATAAATTCCCCATGTTTACAGAGTTTATATAGTAAATAAAATAAACTTATTATGTTTTTAAAATTTATGGATAATGTGATTTAAATTTAAGTTGTACAATAAAAGATATTATTAAATATACAGAATAACTAGCCTTTGGTCCCAGTTTGGCTTCCATTTTTTAGGAAACGAAAGTCCACTTCTGTTGCATAGTTTGAACTGAATTCAAGTTTCGGTTTTTAATAATAGGAATAAATAAATATTCAATTACTTAGAATCTAATGTCAATTGTTTCATTATTATAATTACTTAATAAACTCGCTTCAGTACTAAATAGAATCCATATCTTTATAATTAATGTTTTTGTTTCTTTTAGAATCTAAACTATTCTAGAAGTTCCTTATAAGATGACGTAAAAAACGAAAATAAATATAAATAATATTAATTATTTCCGCTACTATTTTTAATGATTGTTTCACCATAAAGGTGTGCATATCCAGGGATGAATTAGCCTACCAAGTTACCGCGAGTTACCCGATGGGCCGTGGTGAAATTCATTGTCTGATAGGTAAAATTAAAGAATTTTGCAATATTGATTTAAATCCATAAAAAAAGAGCATTCTTAAAGAAAAAATTAATTATTTTTGAAAGCAAAAAACTAATTTTACATAATTTAAAAAAAATTGTATTAAAATCGGACGAAATGTTTGAATTTCCCGGTCCTAAATTCATTCTCAGTCCAGCTCTGTATACATATATCCACACGCGATGTAATAATTTGCAAAAAAAAAATAAATAACTTTCTTATGATTTTCTAGATACGAATATGAAGGTATATACTAATTTTGTGCATTATCATCATTTATTACCTTAAAAATCTTATAACATACAACATTTAACCAAATAATAAAGAAATAAAGTCATTATTAGAAATCAAATACCTAAAGGACAAAATAATGGTCAGTGAAGTGAAATCAATAATGTCTTGTTTATATTTCATTTGGAAAATATACTAACAACAATAAGACGAAACAATAATATTAAAAGTTAATCCAGTTTACTAAATTTCTATATAAGAGATTGTACAGGATTTTTGATAATATAAAAATTCGAAAGCTTATTTCCGAGGTTACTATAGAAATTAAATGCAAACATGAAAACTTAAAGAAATCCTCTTAAAGTATATTTGACCCATTTTCAAATATTATAGCTCTATGAAAACATTCTTTTTGAAAGAAAGAAAACTTCTTTTAAAATAACCTCAAGAATAAACTTTCAAAGTTATACGTGATATTTCAAATATCTGACTTAATATAAAGAGTGAAAGACTTGAAACTATGTCCTTAACCCAAATAAAATGATTCCAACTGTGCTCCTTAAGAATTTATTAAATAACAAAAATAATAAATAATATATTATGATTTCTATTGAACAAAAAGGACATACCGACAATCGATGTTTGTAATTTGAGAAAAGCTTCCTAGCGCTTCCAGTACGACTTTCATTACGACGAAATATTGCTGTTGTCGTTGTTGTGGTCGTGTTAATTGTTGGTGGTATCAGAACAACACGTTGTTCACTTTCGATAGTTGCATTCGATGTATCCGGTGTAATATGATCCGCATGAACATTATTATATTGTATATTTGTTGTATTGCATCCATAACTAATATTATTTGTATTATTCACTTGCACTAAAAGACTACATGTTTGTGATGCAATTTGAAAAAGTCCTTCTTGTAAATTATGATGTGCACGATCATTAGTATTCGTAGTTCTTCCACTATGTACATAATCCCATAAAGATGGCATATTTAATATATCACAATCACCGAAATCGCAAATTTTCACAATTATTTCATATTTTCTTGTTTTTTTTAACAAAGTATGTCTTATCCTTTCGGAAATAACTATTCGACTGATTTGATATTATTCAGAGAAAAGCTTTCTTTGAGGTAGTATACTAAAAGTTTTCATGGGAATAGACATCCTTTTGCGATTTCGATATAATGAAAGTTTTTGAATGAAAATTTTCCATGTCATTGATCTAATCAAGTCGCGATTCAGCGACATACGTTCAACATTTATTAAGAAAATCATATAATGAGTTTGAGTTTTTAATATACTTTTTAAATGTATAGGGAAAAATTTCTACGATGGAATTTTCTACATGTTGTTTTTTTTTTGGGTTGGGTTTTTGTTTTTGGAATTCTTCGAAGCAAAACATATATGAAAACTTTTTAATATGGTAGACGACTGCGCGCCACTATAAACAATTTATACCTATATTAATTCTTAAGGTATGAGGTAAAACGGTTACTTCAGGATTGTAATAATTTATTCATTATTTAAAAGAAGAACATTTTTTTTGGAAAAAACAAAAATCCAAAAGCTTTCTTCATATAAGCTTCTAGGGAAATTTTTGG
This sequence comes from Xylophagus ater, assembly GCA_963422695.1. NCBI lineage: Eukaryota > Metazoa > Arthropoda > Insecta > Diptera > Xylophagidae > Xylophagus > Xylophagus ater. The sequence continues at coordinate 11,869,277 of OY730478.1, forward strand.
GAATTGCGTTTAATTGAAAATGTTTAATAATTTCATTTTGTTTACTTTATTTTCATTATTTTTATAATAAAAATAAAATTTTAATTTACATAAATTAATTTTAATGAATTTTTCGAAAGAGTTCTTTCTTAAAAATGAGTTTTAAAATAGAAGAAAACTTGAAAAATTAAAACAATTTACTAATGTCTTATTTTCATAATAAAAACTGAATTTTGTTTAAATTTTTTATTATTCCACCAATTACTTTGAGAAATTAACTAATTCAAGTAATTAAGTTCTTTTACCAAATAATTTTAGTATATAAATAATTAAATATAGATAAGAAAAACTTTAAAAGAACTTAGCAATAACAAAAGGCGATATTAATTACTGAAAACCGAAAACATATAATATGCGTGCTTTTTTCATTAGTTGCTCCGGAACAGAACAAATAATTTTAACATTGAATACAACAATAAAACAGAACAACTTCTTCCATTTAATTATTGTTTTCAATGTTAAAATTTGTTTTGTTCCGAAAGGACTAATGAAAAAACACTCCTAATATAATTTTGTATAATTATAGTAATGTCCTCTTTACATGAATTTTTGATATGTTTACGATATCACATTTATCCCTAGTTTAGTTAATATCACACAAAATTCGAATATAGTAATTTGTGGACTTGTGGCAGGACGTCTAGCAACAGTATATGATCTTTGGAGTCTGTTTTTTTTTTCTAATTTAATATTTAAATATCACTATTTAAATGGTTATATATCCCATTTTAAACACTCCCTCTGTCCGAAAATATGATATAGGGTTTTTAAAAAAATATCAAGATTCAAGAAATGTTGTTTGCAACTTAAAATATTAATCAAATAACTGATAAATAGTTAATAATAATAAATGTTAATAAGAGAAATATGGTATTTCATGTAAAATAGATTTACATCTGTTGGTTGTACGAAATGGGAGATTTTGATAAAAATTATGTTGTATTGCAAAGATGGAATTCCAAGTTGCAGCTTAATGAATTATTGCAAACATGTTTGCGACTGTAGAAAGACCAAACTAAGTTGACTGAAGACGAAAATTCCTATAAGATTGAGGAACATATCAATAAGACCAAACTTTGTACTGAAGAACGGATATTTTAGTGAACTACTTTACAGGAACCCACATCATACGAATAAATTTATTAACTGAAATTGTAAATGTATATCCAGGGCCGGATTAAGACCTTTAGAGGCTCAAATCGCTTAAAATAATTTGGTTTTTTTTTATAAAAGTTTGATGTTTAACGAAAACCTCCCTAGCGATCGAATTAAATAGACAAACCACCTAGCGGAAAACTTACAGCACTGAAAACCATCAATCAAACAATTGATTTGTACCGATCAATAATATCTGAGCAGTTTATATCACCAAACAGCCGCACAGTATCCTAAGCACGTTCTTATTTTGCTTACAGTTATTTATTATCTGTATAGCATATTTTGGGACTGAGGGAGTATTATGTTATCATCGAAACATAAATCAGAATTAATTTCTATCACATATTATTTTCTAAGCTCTTTTCCTCTTATGGGTTTATGCTCCTTATATAAAAATCAAAAAAAAAATTTCATGAGTCACAATATTTTATGCAACTCTTTTTATATCGAATGCATTTCCGTTGAATGGATCACCATCATCATCATCATCACCATAAAATGCAGCTATACATCCACATCAGGTAAAAGAAAAAGAAAGATAATACCAGAAAAATTCCTGAATATCACCTGTTTTAGTGGTTTAATAGAAATTGAATCTTTTTTTTTTTTGATAGTACTTAATCATGGAATTTCTTATGGATGAAACATTCTTTGGTATTTAGACCTTATGCCCTCCTTATGTTGTCTGATTTCTGCATTCCACTCGCAGTCCATATATACTAAATAATATTAAAGGGCTTTGCAATGATGTAATAGGTATTTTCATTTTCAGTTCTTCATAAATTCTGGATTCGTGAATTCATCTTCTTTGGATTAAAAGGCGTTTCAATTTTATTTTTTATGAATGAATTTTTATGTTGCACAAAATATACTATATACATATAAAAATATTTGATTCCTAATAAGAAGTATGCATCGATATATTTCTCACGATCTTTTTAGCCTCAAGCTATGGAAATGCCTTAGTAATTGTTCAAAAAGTTCTCTAAAGATTTTATTACGAGTTAATAAGTACAGAGTATTTTTAATCCAAATAATTCTCGTTGCTTTTTTTAGTCGCACTTATATGTCCTTATTTAGATGAGGATATAGTTAAGAATTCCAAGAAATTTTCTATACTATAAATAACGATTAAACTCATCCAAGGACCCACCTAAATTACTTGGATTAACATTACGAATATTATAATAAAATTAATTTTAAAAGAAATTGTCACGATTTTAACCTTCTACTGAGACGGAAATGGTTAGTTCCACGTATAAGAAATAAGAAAATTCAAGGAAAAATTCTAAACAACGAATGGACATAATCTGATAACATATATGCACGCATTTATTATATGAAATTTTTGAGAACTGAAAGAAAGACCTTAGTCCTATATAGTCCTAATATACAAAATATAAAAACAATATAGAAAAGGTGGGAAATACCACGATCGATTATTATTTGTAATACTATTTCTTCGGTATTTATTATACTATACTCTAAATACCGTGACACCCATCTATTAAATTTAACAACCTTGGCACGAAAGGCACAATCAAGACAATTTTACAATGGTCGAGCTGGTCGTAGGATATAACAGGAGCGTAGACATAATAGTTCTATTAAAAAAATTATTCCAAAAAACAAAAATGTCTATATCCAATTTTTCTTGAATTAAAGTAATAGTTACACCACTGGGCTTGCACGTGCTTCAGTTTTTCACTTCTGGATCCACATGAAATGATTCTTTGAGAAAGGGTTCCAAGCGAAAAATATGGATTAATAAATTCCAAAATATTCAACGTCATTAGTTTCGTTCTTGTTCTTAAATAAATTAGATTGTGTCACAAGAATAGTAAAAACACTTCCATAATGACTAAATGGAAATTTAATTACCAAATTTTGGATTAACTTATTATTAGACCTTAACAAAATGTTATACTTTAGAAAATTGTAAAGGTATGGATTTTTATGAACAAAAACAATAAAAGACATTCTGGGTTTTGAATAATGATTCTTTTGAAAGATAAATTCTTTTAGGAGTTGGTAAAATGTTTATATCCTATGGTCTGACAGCAGAGGATCTATTAATATTGCATAAAAATAATGCATAAAAACGCAAATAAAAATCATCAATGCATTACATATAGACATTTTTACATGTCCGGTACATGTCTACGATCACTGAAAAAGACGTTGTCTGACTCTAATGAAATTTAGAATATACATTCATTACTCTTTAAATCTAGTTGGTATTTTAGTTGAGAAAAATCGGCAAAGGAGGAACGAAGTTATAAAGCAAAAAGCACTGTAACCACAAAATTTTGTCGTCTTTTATTTGGTTTTTGTAATTTTATTGGAAAATTTAAGTAGTAATTTTATTGAAATTAATTACATACATTACTTTTATTATTACAAAGTACTATGTTGAATTTCGGCACAATCAAACCAAGGAGAGGGTAAAAATAAATATTTGTAAAACAAAATTTGCTTGATCACAAAGTTTAGTCATTTTGTTTTCGGTTCAGTTTTTCAGATATAATTCAAAAACTGATTTACTAATTTGCAATACAATTTTCGAAATAGTTTTACGCTATCAAAGCCTAGGTTACCTCTAAATTAGAGCTAATTCGAAGACAAGGAAACAAAGTTATGCGGAAAAAACATTTAAATATTATTAGCTTCTGTTGTTTGTTAACTACGACCCCAGGGTCTAAGGGTATCAAAAAATCAGCTATACGCCGATTTTAAGTTTATAAAAATATTAGGCTGTTCTAATAAAATTTATTGCCAAATATTTTTAGAAAAAAAAGCACATGCACGCAAATCAGAATTAATGAGCATAAATTAAATTTTGAAATTATGAGTTTTTTATGAAGGATTAAAGTTAAAGGTCAACGGTCTAGTCAAAATACGTTCTTTCCTTTTTGTGAGTTCTAAAAATAATTTTTGATATAAAATATGAAATTTAGACAAATATTAGTTTCAGCATATTATAAAAGTTTTAAAGGATAAAATATGTAAATTTGAAAAAACCGAAAATCATTCAAAGAGATCATTGATCTTGAATCCTATCCGTATATGAGATATACCCACGTATTGGGGAAGAGGACATTAGTGCTGAGCAAATTTATTTACCTTACATAATGACATAATCCTACAAGAACTACATAACAAAGAAAAAGGTAATGTCCTTTCTTGTTTGAAATATGTGTACATAATACTTTAATTGCTTTTACCGGGCTAGGCTTTGCTGTGTCTGAATTCTAACAAAGGTGACAATGGTTTTTTTACCTTAAATTGGTATTTTTTTTATAAATGAAAAAGGAAAAATGAGTGGAAATTTTGAAGTACATTAGTTTACGTGTTTTTTTTAAATTATTACATATTTTATATTTATTAATATCCTGTTTAAGTAGGACAAGGAGTTGAAATGATAAATTTATTGTGTGTGGAATTAATAGTCAGTATCTAATAAAAAAAAAAAAGTAAAGATAAGACTACGTTTTTGGACTCCCTATAGCTCCATTAAGTAAGGCCGCTGACTGGAAAGAATTTAGAATCAAACCTAGATACGGTTAAAAATTAGAATGCCCTATGATAGATGCTACCAGAAATTATATTAGTTTACATTTGAAACGCATAAAAATTATCATCAGAGATCAGTCTCAAGGTTATAAATATGTCCGTCCGTGTACCAGGTAACTAAACAAAGCGTTGTCCAATTCAAATGAAACTCGGTTATTCGCTTTTTATCATATATACAAACCTTAAGAATATAAACTGTTGATAGTTTTCTTTGACAATCTTTTTGGATAACAAATGGAGTATAAAATCCTAGAAAGAAATATAAATCAAAAAGGTTTATTTCATATGGAAATATTTTATTTCGTTCGTTTTTATGCCCTATGGTAGTTATTACCAGAGGATATATTAGTTTTGTGACTCCATTTGTAACACATCGAAATAATCGTCGTAGAAAGGTTTTAAGGGTATGGCTGTCTAGAGAATCAAAAGTTATATCTGTCCGTATACAAGGCAACTCAAAAACGCGTTATCCGATTTCGATGAAATGAATGTGAGTTGATTTTCCCTTAATTTGGTTTGGTATTGAATTTCAGCTAAATCGATCCAGGGGAGCAAAGTTTTAAAGAAAAAAAGTTTTGTCGTTTTTTTCATATGTTTTTTGGTATTTATTTAGAACAATTGTGAAGCAATTTTTTTGAAATTAATTATATTGGTTAACTACATAAATAGACGTCCAAGGATAGTGGAGAAAGAAATAATCCTAGGAGAAAAAAAGCCTGTTCATAAAGTTTTTTTGATGTACTTTAAAAACTAATACACCGATTTAAATAAAATTTGCAGATTAAATTTATGCTATTAAGGTTTAGGTTACTTGCAAATTAGAGGAAATTTTGAAAAAGTGAAACAAAGTTATGAAAAAAAAACTTTGAAATATTGCGAGTTTTGACAATTTTTCTGTGGTATTTCTACCATTTCTATATCGGCTATAGGCTGATTTTCAGTTACTATATTTTTAAATAATAAAGGCATGCATAATTCGAAATAGTCTCCTAATTAACAAATTTCATTCGAATAATTTTAGCTACTTTAGTTCAGTTGTACTGGCAATGAGTAGATCTTAACTACTTCTATGCAATATTATATTATATGTTATAAGGATTAAATAGGAATCGAATTTTGATTCATATCAAGCAATTCATCAGGCCAACATATAGACAACTACAACACCACGTTTCTACTGCAAATTACATTAAAAACGTGTTTCTCTCTTATTTGTTTCCTATTTTTTCTATAAATAAAAATTATATTTTTTAAGAAAATTTAAACCTGAAAATTGTATAAAATAAAGTTCAGTGATTTTTCAAATTAGATAAATTCCTTTGCTGTCAAAATAGAAAATGCTTAGTGAAAATAGCTGTGAGAAAAACTATATAGCTAGCTAAATTTTATTTCATAGTATTTCCAACATACAAATACAAGAAGAAATCTTATTTCATAAATTTTGACATTTCCCATTTTCATTGAATTTCTTACAAAAAGAAAATAACAAGATTTAATACTACTACAAATTTCTAAACTAATTCAAACATAAATTTTTTAATTCGTACACGCGGCTTTATGCGGGAGTGTTTGTTTAATTTTTTTTTTTATCAAAAAAAGAAAAAATTCTTTGCAGCGCATGCGCCGCATTCTCAACGAGTTCGTCGTTTGTCGTTTGTTTGTGGTGTGGTGAACTCATAAAGGTGAGTATCCACCAAACGGAAGACAGAATGCGTTTGCTTCAAAAAATTTTAATTCCTTAATTTTAAATATATTTTTTTTTATGGCATTGTGCAATAAAAGTAGAAAATTTTCTAATTATTGCGTTTTGGCGTATTACGAAGAAATTAACAATTAAGGAATACAAATCAATTAAAACATTCCGTACGTAAATTTCCAATTAATTCTCTAATGAAATTTTACTCGGCGGGTTTGACCTGCATAAGCTAACATTCGTTCAATTTTTTTTTTTGCCTTTGATATGTTTATTATAATATCGGCTAAACTCGCTAAGAGAACGCAATAAAACGCGTTCTGTATCTACGTTTGCTGAATACCCACCTTTAAAAAAAAAATCAAGTCTAGTTTCTTGAATCCGCCAGCAGTATGAATTTTTGAGTCTCGTTTTGATCGAATTGAAATCAAGTTGCGCGCGTTCTTCGATAAAGAAGTGATTTTTTGTTTTTATTATCTAAAATAAAGTTTCTTTTATTGTTTATTTTATTATACTTCAGCGTTTACGAATTTTCCATTCCACATTTTTTATTGCATTTAAAATTTTCTTCAAATTCCGCTTATTTTTCCTTTTTTTTTAAATATTCAAAAATTCTGTCGCTGTCATAATTTTTTTTTTTTTTATTCAAAATAACTTAGTGTGCGTTTGTAGTTGTATGAAAAGAAAAAGAATATAATTTTTACGCCTTAAAAAAGAAGTGATTTTTTTCTTTAGAAAAACCATTGTTTTTATAAATCTAAAATAAAGTTAAAAAATTAAAATTCTTGTTTTTAGATAAAAAGAAAAATGACTAAATTTAAATGATATTTATACAATAATAATTGCCTGCCATAAAAATAATTTCAAAAAAATAAAAATTTTTTGATAAGAAGTTGAGTTTGTTTTTTTTTTAATCTCGCACAAAAATAAAAGAAAAACAGTGAATAAAAAACACTATATTTAAAGCCTAATTGAAAAATATATATTATTCAAAATAATGATTTAAATTTAATTTTGAAATATTAAACAAAAGAAAAAAAGAGTTTTTTTTTTTTTAGATATAAAAAATCCGGGAAAGACTGTTTCAAATGTATCTCAAAAATTTCCTTATTAATTATAATTATTACAATTTAAGTGATAGAAATTATTATTATTATTATTTTAAAATAATAACAACGAAAAATTATGAAAAATGGATGTTGAAATTCCAGTCCTCGCGGGATATTTAAATGTTCCAACACAATCTGGATTTTCATTAAATCGAATATCAAAAAAGGTTTGTTGTTTGTTTTTTTTTATTAAATTGTTTTTTTCGTATTTGTGTAAAATAAACATTTTTTGTTTCTTATTAAATTAAGTAGCGCTCCTTTGGCAAACCAACACGAAAAAAATATTAAAAAACATAATAATCCAATATTAATTTTCTTATATTTTAACAAAAATTAAAAAAAAAAAATGTTTACGAAAACCAACCAAAAAGAGGAAATGCCATTGCAAATATATATTATTTAGTTGTTTTTCATCGGTTTTGTATTCCACCAACAAACCACACCAACTCAACGAAGTCAGGCCAAATTAATGTAAAAACTAAAGAAACAAAAAAAAAAGAATAAAACTTAGATGATCATAATAACAAACAAGAGTCTATATCTACTTAGAGGTAACCGTTTAATTCGACTACCTACCTAACATACCTATTTTTCTCCTTACATTTCTCGTCTTTTTTTCTGGTTTTTTTTCTCATATTTTATATATGAAATACACCCGCGAATTCTAGCTAAACAACTTTATACAATCGTTGTTTGCAATTTTCTCGAGCGGTGATCAGTCATTGTGATCACGGTTTGTTACTCTTTTATCGCAAAAAAGCTAAAAAAAAAACAACAAAAAAACCAGTCACACATATGAGAATACAAGAAATTTGTAATAATATAGTAGTGGAAATTCAGGTAATTTGGCAAATCATAGGATTCAACAAAAATCCCGATACTATGGAATATTTTAGTCGCGAGTTTAGAAAGGTTAAGGTTAGGACTAAGTTAAAGGGTGTTCTAGTACTGCAATCTTTGAGATCTATTGTTCCCCCATATTCTTTAGTGCAATAGTTTTGGTTATTTTCCATTATAAAGTACCGCCTATTTTCCTAAAGAATTTTAGTGTCCGGAGTCCATCAAGAGATTGTATCTCTTTTGGGTAGAAGCAATATATCCCCAGGTGTACACTCCTTCTAAGAAGTAATGTCTAGCAATCGGGAATAATGTGCATTGGGGTCTCTTCGTCTCACTCGCAGAATCTTCAGCTTCTATCTAGTGCTAGTCCTAGTTTTTTAATGTGTGCTTTGAGTCTGCAATGTCCTGTTAGTATTCCTGTCAGTACTCTTATATCCTTTTATTCAAAGTTTAATTGACCTCTTCGTCCCTTACGAAGGGGTTTTTACAATCTGTTTTTAAATAAAACAAAAATTTCAATGTTTGCTTGACTCATTCAAGCAACTGTTCCACATAGATTTACTTTAATTGGTAAAACCGAGATTCTAAGCACCGCAAAAAAATTATAAATAATCTAATCTTCTAAAATAACTTAGCACCGTCCGTCCTAAAGTCTAAAGTTTGGTGGTATAATCGTGTTAACAACTCCTATGAGCATTAAAATATTTGTACCTGAAATAATGATTATACATTTGCATATTCTTGAAAGAATAACACATGTGGATTTTAATTTGTGGCGTTCTTATTGGCAATATTATTCCAACACAATGAAATTCGAAAAACTTGTGAAGCAAAATTTAAAAACCTAATCTCTTAATTGTTCCAAAAAACATCCTCGGAACTTTAAATAGAAAATTTTCAGTTCAAAATATTATCATTATCAAGACCACATATTCAATTGATCAAAATTACCCGAACTATCTCTACAAGCAACTGATCTAGAGACTGTTATAATAGAAATATATTACAATTATTTTTTTTTCTGTCTGAAATTATCGTAAATCTAATTATTTACTAATTTAATGTTATTGATCCTTAATTACTTAATTGAGCCTGGAATTTTATTTGTTCAGAGACAGAACTAGAAAAATGAACTTTAAAAAATTGAAATTGAAAATCTTCAATTAGAAACTTTTATATGCAAATTAATCTGACGACGATCACATGGAATTATTATTAACTGGTTTCTTATATTAAAAATATTTTTGTTTTTGCCTTGGAAGCTTTTTGTTTCCTTCCTATTCATCGACGAATATATCTATTTTTTCTTTTCTTTTAATTATTATTTAAAATTAATTTTGTACCATTCAACAATTGGTACAATATTATTTACCAATAATTTTGTTTATTTACAAGACTTTATTAAATTATTTATTTAATATATTATTATTCTTTTTTTTTATGGTTTCTAGAAGGTATTTTTATTTAAATTGACTTGTTAATTAATCTTTAGAAGTCTGCGAAGGAATAAAAGTCTGTGAAAGATTTAAGATTTTTAACATTGAAGCGGGGGAGACTTTGTCTTCATGTTAGTAAGCCCGACTGATACTACAATACATTAGTAGATGTACTTATTAATAAGATATGTGGTTAAAAATTCCTTTTAGCGTAGAGAATTTATAAAAAAAAGGCTTCATCACTTTCACTGATAGCTATATGTCTGGTGCCTTCAACAGACGACGCTATAATCTCTTATATCAACACTTTCTTATTAAAGTTAACTGATACTTGAATAATTAGTAGCATCAATGAAGTCATTACGAAAGTTCTTAGTTTCATGACTCAAAAATACTAGAAATCTATCTGATTTGAATTTTCAATAAATGAGTAGTTTCTTATTAGAAACAATTATAATTATTACAACGAAAGGGTTAGAAATGTTGATAATTTAAGAAACTGTATTAAAAAAGAAGGTGATAAGAAAATGAATTGAAGCCTAAAAAGTAAATTTCAATAAATAATTTTACACGTAATTTCTATTTAAATAAGATTAACCTATTTTTAAAATATCACATACTAAATAATTCGTGGTTTTTTCTTCTTTATAAATTATGTGCTAATCACAACGAATAAAAAAGTACACAATCCAATAATTATTATATACGAATTAAATCAATATTTGTAAATGAATCATAATTATGATTCAAAATAATATTCACAAATACATTTTTTTTAGATTAAACAGACGGAATGGCATCAATTCGAAATTTTTTAATCAATATTCTATGAAATTCTGATTAATTTTTTTTTTTTAGTAATTCTGATTAGTAATTTTAATTTAAAATTTTACTTAATAGATTCAGAAAATAGAAATGAAGTGATGGAAATAACGCCAATAAAATTTTTTAATTGATTTTATTCTTCTTCAGGTTTTATATACGGGATTGCGCTGATTTTGTCCTCTTAAACTCATCTCATTGGTCCTGTTGATTTTGCAAATGTAGTAATAACACTTTTCAATCCTATTCTGGGATCTGTGATCACCTTTCGCAATCCAAATTTTTTATGGTGTAATATACTATATTGCCAAAAGATGATGTAATATATAGAACAAGTCGAACAAGTAAAGTAACCATAACTTTTATTTAAACACATCTAATATCCATCTAATGTCCCATATACAGCTTAGCATGTTTTACAATTCATGGAGATTAGTACATTTTCGTAAGTTCGTCAATGTTTGTATAATTTTTTTTATTTTATAATTCAGACTAGATTCGTTTATCTTATGCGGTATTGTTCGCATATTATATGGAGGGATATTAATTTTCCATATTAACCGATAGCCCATTTTTTTTTATCTTTTGTTTCACAACCACCCAATCAATATTCGTCAGACAGGTCTCTTTCAAGTTCTTTGTTAAACAATCGCAGAAAGAAAAGACGAATAATCAAGGAAAATACATTCCAAACAATGACTTATTATTAATACAGCACCTATCAATGCAAAGCTTCCATAAAAGTCCAAAATTTGCAAAATTCGGTAAAAAAAAATTGGCTGTTTAATAAAGACATTACATTTTTTCAAAAATTGTTCGAAATGGCTAGCAAAATACTGTTTTATTCTAGGCGCAGTTTATTCTGCAAAATATCGTGACTATATATAGATTACTGATATGAATTTGTTCTTGAACTGGTTCGCTTTTCTTAGATTTGGCTAATAATAATAATAATTAATTTTCTTTTTTTTTTTATTTCAGAAATCGACACAACGATATTGTTTACTATTTAAATCCAGTCGACATGGTATTGAACGTCTTGAGATATGTGAATCAAAAGAGGATAAAAATCCAAAAATTATAACATTAGAAAATTGTGTGAAAATAACACAAGATCCATCGCCAGCAAATTTAATACAGATCGTTAAAAAGACTGGTACACTTACATTAAACACATTAAATGAAGAAGATCTTAAAGAATGGATAACAGCACTACAAACTGTTGCATTTCGTGATAAAGGCGGAGGAACACTTGGACGTAATGTAGCTATTGAAGAAGATAATGATTTATATTGTAGTTCATATGGTGATGGTTTATTTATTGTTAAACTAATACCATCCGAGACATCTAACCGTTGTAATATGGAACCAAAAAGTTATATGCTTCATTTGACTGCAACCGAATTACAATTAAAATCCGCTGAAGATTTAAGTATTATAATAGCCAAATGGCCATATAGATTTATTAGAAAATATGGTTATCGTGATGGTAAATTTACATTTGAAGCTGGACGAAAATGTGATACCGGTGAAGGTGTTTTTACATGGGATCATATTAATCCACAAGAAGTATTTCGTTGTATGTCATCAAGAATGAAATCAATGAAAAAACTAATTAGCGGTGAAAGTTTAAATAGTCTTGATTGTGGTGAGAATCAATTGAATGCAGCATTATCAATGGAAGCTGGTTCAAGAAGTCCCTTGCCACCATCACCGAATCCACAAAATTCATCAGAATTCGATGCTAACTCATCGTTAACACAAAATTGCATTTTAATACGTGGTTTCTTATCATCAAATGATTCACTTAATAATGTTTCAACAAATTCAAATAGTTCTTTAATTCCAATTGTTAAGAACATTCCAAATAAACCCCCTCGAAAATTAATAAATGTTGATAAAGCGACTGAACAAAAACATCATCAACAACAACAGGACCAACAATTGTCCGGTGATAAATTTAAGAAATTTCAAAATTATGAACCAGTTTCAATAACAAGTGATCCGAATAAGACAGGATCAACGGTTATATTAAAAACTCCGTCACCATTGAAACCGTCGTCACAAGATATTAATAATAAAACTAATAATAGTTCAACTATAATTAATTCTAGTAATAGTAATAATAATATTAATAATAATAATAACAATAATAAACCTCCCGATTTACCATTAAGAAATGAAAGTAAAAAACCAGATCGAGATTATGAAAGTATTGAAACAATAACCGATGCATGGAAAACTCTTGGTTTAGGTGATGTTAAACATACCGAACATATTAAAACGCCAGAAGATGATTTAATCGATTTTGTTTGGCAACGAACACAATCACAACGTGAAATAACATGTCAGAAATTGAAAGAAACAAAATCACCAACAAATAAAATCAATATTGATGATATCGATCCGGATGGTACTTATGATCGTTTAGATTTTCTATCAGCAAATAATAAGAATACATCGAGCGGTTATAAAACGATTGTAACTGTATCATCGTCAGGTTATAAGAATTCAACATCGAAACCAGCAATAGTACTACCAAATGATTATGAATTAATTGCTAATCCTGATATGCAAGCATGTCGTCTAGCTGATGATAGCTATTTAGGATATGGTGTTTTACGTAAACCAAGTGTTCCTGGACCACAAGTGGCAACAACAACAGCAGCAGCAGCAACAACAACAACAGTAACTTCGAAAAGTGTCTCGACAACAATGATAACTGATGATCAGAATTTGGATCACAAATCTTATAATGGTTTGAATTATGCAATTGTTAGTAAACCGAAAAGAGTTTAAAAATTTTTATTTTTCTTTTTTTTTATAAAAAAAACTATTCTAGATCACAAAATTTTGTAGAAGTCATTAATTTTTACTTTGTTTTTCTTTTTTTTTTATTGTTGAGACCAAAGAAAATGGAAATTCGGATTTTTTTTTTGTTTGTTTGGAAAATTTTGTTTTGCCATGTTTTTTTTTTTTTTGTTTACTGAAATTTATTGTATTATAATTAATTTTTGCCATAAATGAAAATATTTTACTCAAAAAAAAGGAAAAGAAAATTGTGTCACAATAAAATAGTTTTAAAAAAAAAATATATAGAAGAGCTTTAGGTTAAAGAGATCAAGAAAAATGAATGAATGGCGTAGTCTACGAGAACATCTTAGGTAGAATCATCAGAAGGTGAAAAACAATCGAAATTGTGCATCAGCTTAACACTTTATTGAAATATTTTAAATTTAATGAAATTATCGAGGTACGGCGCAAATTTAAAGATAGGAAATTTTAATTCTGGACACCAAATTTCAGGAAAAGACTGCATAATAAGGAACAACAAAACGAGACTAATAATTCTTCCGTCCTTTGTCCGGTGCTTTGATGTGAAAGCCATGTAAGACAATTTCAACTGGAATTGCTTTTATGATGATCAAAATCCTACAGGAACAATTTCTTATGAAATTTTTGGATTCATTTTGCTTTGAATTAAAAAAAAAAGATTTTTTTTCTTCTTAACCATAATTTATTTCTAAGAATTTACATTATATACATTTTTTTTTCCAATAATTAAAAGCTCGAATAATGCAATTAATTGTTTTTACAATTTTAATTATTATAAAAATTTAATTACTTGCTGAAATTGTGATCTCCAGCTATTTAAAAAAAAAAAAGAAACAACGAAAATAATCTTAATCCTAAAGCTCCATTATTTAAAAGAAAAGGACTCACATACGTGCCACAAAAATATGTAGTTTTTATTAAATATTAAATAAGATGAAAACAAAAAAATGATATTCCGATCGATGTACTTATTTACATTTTTAATCTCGTTTTGTACATAATTATAAGAAAATTTGTAAAAAAAAAAAAAAAAAATGAAAAAATAGAGCCTTTTTTTTTACTAAAAGCTTAGTTTTCTTTTCGTAAATATTCACCTTCTGGACTAATTTTCGTAACAGTTTCACCTTTTTCAGCTAGAATTTCTTCGATATTACGTTTCCCATTTAAATCTGTAAACCATCCTAAATTGTCGGCTATTAAATGATTATTTGAACATCCATCACAACGAACGATGACAACACCTTTGGAATATGCAACTTTTGAAATAGCTTTCAAATTCCTTGTTTGACAAACTTTACATGTATAAATCAATTGGAGTTTTGTTTCAAGTTGTGCAAGAGGAATTGATGTTGATACTTCGGTATTCTGTGAAAATCTTCGAAGTGCTCCCAAGTGAGCCGGACGCAGAAATTGATTAGCATAAGTTGTATTAGGATTTACTTGCCCAAAAACTGGAACAATTGTATTTGTTATTGCAATATTTTGTCGTAATGCATGAATTGTACGCGAATTAAATATTTGACGAATTATACTCATTTTTATATTTTTTGTGGCAAACTTTTTAGTGGATATTTAAAATTACCGAAAATGATGAAATTTTTGACATTTATTGTTGAAATTACGTTTTTGTGAATTTTTTTATTTTCCGTGGTGTTTACAATGGGTATTATATATTCATTCCAACAAAAATTTTGAATTATGTTTTTACTTATTTTAAAATCCGTTTATTTTAAATTAAAATTTTTTATTAGATTATTTTTTTAATTAATTAATTTTAATTTTAAATTTATTTATAAAAAAGAATTAAATTTTTTTTTTCAAATTTAGATTTCAAATAAAATTTCCTAACCCTATTTTCCGAACATAATTTTTCATATTGTGAATTTTGTATACAACAAAAAATTTGACAAGAGCTTGTGTGAATTTGTTTTTCATTTAATCTGTTTACAATGTTGAAGATTTTTCTAATTTTCATATTTATTTTAACATAAACTAATATTGAAATTAAGTTTATTAAATTACTAATAAAATCAAGAAGAATAGGCAATCAAATTTATTATAACAAAATGAAATTTGGTAAGAAAAAAATGAAAATATAAATCAGTAGAAATCAATCAACAATAAAAATGACATTTTGTTGTTTATTGTTTTTTTTTCCTTTATTTTCAGATCCAAACGAAAAGTTTAGCCTTTAATTATTGTTTCTTTTAAATGGAAAAGAAAGAGTTTTTTATTTTTATAAAAAATTGAAAATTAAATACAAATATAAAAGAAAAAAAAAGCAATCGCGAATAAGACGAGAAAGACTATTTTTAGTTCTTTAATTATGTTCAGACGGATTTTATTCTTTGTTATTTTTTACCTATTTTCGAACACAATTTATGGATTATGCCCGGAAAAGTGTAATTGTAAGAAAATCAATGAAAATGGGAATAATTTAAAAGTGCGATGCGGTGGTACACCACAAAATAAAATCTCAAGTATTAAAGAATTAGATTTTGGTGATGATATTGAAAATGTTATTCATTTGTAAGTGTTTTTTTTTTGCTCTCCATTTTTCATAAAATCTAAAATTCTAATTTGATTACTTTTTTTCAGGGATTTAAGTAAAAATCAAATATCATTTATTGAAAGTATTGAATTTACAAACTATACGAATTTAAAACGTTTAGATTTATCGTTTAATTCATTAAAACTAATTGATGAATCTATGTTTGGATCGATTCTTTCGTTGGAAAGATTAAAATTATCAACAAATGTAATCGTTCATATATTACAAGGTTCATTTGAAAAATTGAAATCATTAAAACAATTGTAAGTTGTATTATTATTGAAATAAGTGTTTGATCTTTGATTGAAATTTAAATTTTTCTTGCAGAGATATATCCGGAAATCCATTAGCATGTGATTGTGATTTGTTATGGCTTGTATCATGGTCAAATAATATGTCTCTGAAATTGCAACCGACTCCAAAATGTGAAACACCGAGTCCATTTAAAGGATTTCTACTTAAAAAACTTCGTGTAGGTTCTGATCTACATTGTGAATCTCCATTACAACCATTACTCGAATTAAAACCAGATAAGAATCAAGTAAAAAACAAAAAAATCTATAAAATATTTTTCTAAAATTTTATATATGAAATTTTCATTTTTCTTCAGCTTATTTTCGAAGGTGATGAAATCGTTTTACGTTGTCGAGCTCCACGTGTTGCTGTTGGTGCTCCACGTGATTCTGAAGATCTTCCAGCACGAGCGCATGTCTTCTGGGGATGGTCTGATAAAATTATTGAACCAAATTCAACTGAAGATATTATCTATCGTGATCCATCAATATATTTTCCATCAATTCAAATCGATGCTAAACATTTATCGGATAGTGGTTTATTAGATTCAATTCTTAAGATACCATATGCAACACCAAATCATACAGGTATGTGGGATTGTCGTTTAAGATCACAACAAGCGAATCTTTCACGTACAATATCAGTTATTGTTATATCTGAGAAGACAACATATTGTCCAGCATCAAATATTCGTAATAATAAAGGTAGTTATTTTTGGCCACGAACAATACGTGGTAAAATTGTGAAACTTTTGTGTGCCGGTGAAGCACCATCATATGCGTACGCAACATATAAATGTAATGAACATGGTGATTGGGTCGAATTAAATACGGATATGTGCCCATTTATAAGTGAAACAACACGGATATTAGAACAATTTGCAAAAGTTAATTTATCTATAGCACGTGGTAGTGTTTTAGAAAGTGCCAAAAGATTACGAAATTATACACAATCTGAGATAAATTTACGTAAATTTCGTGATCCAATCGATTTAGTATTTATATCGAAAACTCTTATGAATTATTTAAATTTTGTTAGTCAAGAAAAAGATTTAGGATCAATGCTATTAGATATTGTATCACAGGTCATGATTTTACCATCATATTTAATACAATATGCACAACAAATCGATAATTCAGCTATAAAATTTGTCAATTCAATTGAACAGGCAGCACAACATACTCAATTATCATTAACTCATAAAAATAACTTAGCAATAGAATATTTTAAAATACGTTCAGATACATTTAATGGTATCACATGTACATGGTTTCGTGTTGATTCGAAACAAGAAGATAAACGAACTTTTCAATGTAATACAGCCACACAAATAATGGAAATCTTTAAACATCATATTGATGCTTCTATACAAGTTCCATCTGGGATTTTACAAACGCAATCATCATCTCCTTCTACCATATCCGATTCATCTTCATTTATATCACCAAAATTAATGATAGCTGTTTATCAAAATAGCAATTTCTTTCCACAAAATAAAAATCAAACAAATTTTCGAGTTACTTCAGCTGTAATCGGTGTTAAATTAATATCAGATTCGTATACGAACGATGAAAACTTAACAGATCCAATATTAATTATGTTACGAGTTCAGCCATTTCATAATGAGATTAGTGCACCAGTTCCGGTTTGGTGGGATCCAAATTTAAATTCATGGATAATAAATGTATGTCAATTTTCATATTTTTTTCATGGTCTATTAGTGTTCTCGTGTAATCGTCTCGGATATTATGGTTTATTACAAAATAAAAAATATCTTAATGATTTTCCAGATGAAAATGCTGGTGCATATTTTCGTCTATCACCAATTGGATTTTATATTGG
The DNA here is from genome assembly GCA_963422695.1 of Xylophagus ater. Taxonomy (NCBI): domain Eukaryota; kingdom Metazoa; phylum Arthropoda; class Insecta; order Diptera; family Xylophagidae; genus Xylophagus; species Xylophagus ater. The sequence continues at coordinate 11,887,469 of OY730478.1, forward strand.
CGGTATTGTTTTATTCATTTGTACTTGGATTAATATTATAACATATTTATCGTATGGTAATTTAATTCAAATGGCACGACGTCAACGACATTCTCTAATTAATACTTGGTTGGCGTTAGCATTTTTAAGTTTCATCTTTACAATTGGAATATATCAAACCGAAGATTATCGTATTTGTCAAGTTATTGGTATTTTAATACATTACTTTAGTTTATGTATTATATTATGGGTTTGTGTAACGCTTAGTAATATGTACAAACGTTTATCGAAAAGAAATCGTCTACCAATGGATGAAATACCCAAAGAAAATGTCGGAAGAAAACCAATTTTAGGATTATATTTAGTTGGATGGGGAATTGGTTTAATAATTTGTGGTATTAGCGGTGCAGTTAATGTACGCGAATATGCGGCATATTCTTATTGTTTTTTACGAACTGGTCCAGCATTAAGTGCGATATTTGTTCCATCAACAATTTTATTATTATTTTTATGTATTCTATTCATATGTATTCGATGTCATATTCAAACTATTGATGATCATAACGGTCATTTATCAGAAGGTACGCAGGCAACCGAAAATGTTGATTTAGAATTACTTGAATCGAATGGAAATCATGTGAATCCATCAGATCGTTATCGTAGCATGACATTAAGTTCACCAACATCAAGTATGCAAGATGATTTAGAACATACGAATGGATCACAATTGCGTGCACATTTTATATTTATATTTTTATATCTTATTACATGGTTATCGGCAGCGGCTAGTATAATAACACCGTTCGATGATCAAATACTTTATGAAGAAGAAATTTTTAGTATAATTTATGCAATAACATCATCGCTATTAGGAATATTTATATTATTTTATTATTGTATTTCACGTAATGATGTACGAATCCAATGGAGCGCATTAAGTTGTAAGAATGTTTGTCAACATAATTGCTGTCGTTCACGTAGTATAAGCGATACAAAAGAACTAAATACGGTGGTTACATATCATCAAGCATGCGGTACATTAAATTCTGGCTCACGTTCGACTAGCCAATGTTCAAAAACACGACCATCAAGTGCAACGAATCATTTAAAAACACATTGCGAATTAAATTCAGCGACCTTAACACGTACGGATAGTCCAAATAAAATACTTACAGCACCATCGAATATTGTTCTTGTTAATCGTAAACAATTTGTTCATAATTCAGTGATTTTAGGTCATGATTTACCAAATCCAGAAATTTTCTATAATCCAAATCAAATAAATGTGGCAAGGAAATTTTTTAAAAAACAAAAACGTCTAGCAAAACGTAATAATTTTGAATTTCAACGACAAATTGAACGTGGAGATTTCGGTGATGGTGCTAGTGATGCATCTTCATCGATCGGTTGTTCATTTCCAAAAACTCGTGGTATGTCAATATTTAGTTCCGGCAGTAAAGTGAATAACACAAATATTCATGTAAAAGGATTATTATCAGATATCGGAAGTATGAGAGGTGTTGGTCATTATTCAAAAGATACAAGACAACCGAATACAAATCCAAATATATTATCAGATAGTTGTAATGAAAGTGATTTAATTGTTGATGCAGAACGTTTAGTATTAGGTGGTGAAGGTATTCGTGTACTATCGACAAGAAATAAAATTAATAATAATGAAATGATTGCGAACATTTATACAAATGTCCCAGAAACATCAGAACCACAACATGAAATCGTTACAATGCGTGCTGATGATAAATTTCGTAAATCATGTAATGTTGATGAGTTATTAGAACAAGATGAAATTGATTTAGAACAAGGTAATGATTTGAATAGTCAAAGTGATCGTACAAGTACACCGCATTATGTTAATGGAAATATTCGTAATATTATGGAAGAACATAATCAACCATCCACATCATCATTACCTTTTCAATCAAATAATGATCAATTAATGTTATCATTAAATAGTCCTATAATTGCAATGAACACAATCGGTTTACCATCAAAAAATAATTCAACAACATCATCTAGTACAGATATGATTGATTTAGATAAGAACGATGCTTATATTTCTGAATCTTTAGAGATATCTGATCGTGTTTATCATCAAAATGACAACGAATTACCAATTTTAATAAAATTCCAACAGAAAAAATCAAAATCCCTAAATAATATAAATAAATTGAATAGAATGAATGAAATGAATGAATTTGATGAACAACAAATACGTTCGATATCATTAAATAATTTATTACATATTAATGATAATATATTAGGACCAATACCAATAACATTACCAATAAAAAATCTACAAGAGAAACGTCTATTAAGTAGCCCGATATTATTCTCACCAAGTTTATGTGAAATCGATGATTTACCATCACCACAAGATCGTCGAAAACCAATCAATAATCTATTAAATAATATCATAATAAACGAATCGAATTTATTATATATGAATAATAATGATAATAGTATTATTAATAATGATAATGATCAATCGTTAAATATGTTTAATCAATCATTGAATTGTAATTTTTCATCGTCGAGTCCGACATGTGAAAGTGATTTGAATTATCAAAATTCCGAATTAAGTATTCGAAGTCATGGTGTCTATGCGCCGCAACCTGATAACGATTTAAATATAACATTAACTGGAACAGATTATTTTCCTTATCAGTCATCAGAAATCAATGATGATCAGGATAGTGATAACGATGATAATGATGATGATGATAACGATTATGATTCAAATGATCAAGTTAGAAAATTTCTAATTTCACAACGAGCAGCAGAAATTTTACCAGAAGATATTGTTGACAATTTAAATGATAGTCAAACCTCAATTGATGAATTATATGAAAGAATAACACGCCGACCGAATTTAATAAATCACCAACGTTTACAGCACCGTCAACAATTCGAGAATGTTCATAATTCCGGTTCGATTATTACAAATGTGGCCGGTGAAAGTGGTATAAATCATGATATTAAACAAAATGATGAAAATGATGATGATAGTAGCCAATGCAGTATTTTATCTTATATTGATCCAAATGAAAGTGCGAAAATTTAGAATTTATGATTTTACAAATTATAATAAGATACTCTTACTTTATAGGAACCATACTTTGTTATAGTTATTTTTAATATATTGATTTCTATCGATATTATTTTATCATATTTTTCTAATTAAAAGTTCATTTGATTACATCAATCATTGAATTATATATTAAGGACTATATGAAAATTAAAGCGTACTTTTTTGTCAGTTAATCAATACAATATTATTGTAGAACTTTTATTCTGGGATATCGATAAGAATGGCAGGTACATATCTGATCCTATGTTAGATAATAGTTTTCGCATTTATTTTGTATAAATCGAACTTCCAAAATGGAATATAAAAATTACGAAATTCCTAGAATAAAACTTGTATTCTGAAGGACTTTAATACTTCAAAAAACTAGCAAAATTTTTACACTTCCATGTGTCGTGGAAATTTGAAATTTGGCCTGCTGTGCGCGGCTAAAGAATTCATTTTTAAGGCTTACGCGGAATATGTGCGTAGTACACCATCAATAAGTATACGGAAAATTAAAAGTATATTTCAGAAGTTACAAACCAGCTAAAATCTTAATAGTCTCAGACCATCACTAAATAGGTATTAGAATGAAAACGTAGCTGCGACAGATATTTATTAATTTAATTAATGGTAAAACATTCACAAAAAATAACTCAAGTAATTACTTTTCACACTTTACCACAACTATGTCCATCCCGTTGTCCAATTATTGCTTTTCTTTTTCGCCTATTTTTATGTGTGGACTGTGCCGTATATTACTGATCCAATATGCTACTGATCGGGCCTAATTGCCGAAGGAGTAAAATGCTGCTTGGACTCGAGCGTAAAACCCTTTCGACCATTGCAAGCGTCGTGCAGTAGAAGTTCTTGCTCCTTAAACGATGACCTATGGAGAGGTAACGAAGACTTCAATATGTGGAGCCTGTCGGAGGAAAATAAGCCAGCAGAACAATTTCTGAGTAAATGCTCGACCTTCTCCAAAACGAGACTTGCTACACTGGTTGCATATGCACCGAAAATTTGGACCTACCTACGGTCACAGTGTTGAATTTCTGACTAATGGTGTCAATCGTGGTTTATCGTTGTCTAATTTTATTGTTTTCTATATAAAAACACCGAATTATACATCGATACAACAATTTACAACGGCAAGAGAATACCCCTACTGAATTTGGCTAGGCATTTACATATTGTACTAAGTTGGCCAACTTATATTAAGTTCATAATCATCATCAACTTGGTCAAACTTTTCAGTTTATATTAAGTATTAGACCAGTAGTATTTTTTTGCGGCACAACAAACAATTTCAGTTGGACATGTATGGTTTAATACAATATATAGTTGAACGATTTTTTAGAATAAGTCTTCGTTAGCTAAAGATCCGCCAGTCCGAGCCTAACCGCTGGCGTAAACCGCTCACATTCCGTATGGACTTTTACTTTATAGAGTTTGGTTTTTCTAAAATGTTTTCTGATTATAAAATTTATACTAAAAACAAGATCGTATAAACACATTTATAAGGTTTATACATTTTGATATTAATATTATTATAAAAAAATATATATATATATTCATATATATATATATATATATATAAGTTGTGCTTGAGAGCCTTATTATTATTATTATTAATTAAAATAATAATTAATTTTCGCTTATTTGCGATGTCTTTTTATTATATTTTACAGAACGTGATATATATATTTTGTAAATACATATTTTCTAATTAATTGTATAAAAAAAAACTTAGTAAATGTAAATGTTATCTATAAAAATAAAATAAATAAAAAAAACAAAAAAAAAATACTATTTCATAAAAATCGCCATTAATAAAAACGAATTTTTAGGTTTTTTTCTTTCTTAAAAAGGCTATTAATGAGATTTTTATTAATTTTTGCTAAAAAAAAAGAAGAAAATTATTGATTTTTTTGCTCATTTAAAAAAGAAAATGCTTTAGAATTTTTTTTTTCTTGGAAAAAGAAAACACAAAAATTAAAGTGCTTGTAAAATTTATACGATTCTTTTTTTTTTTTTTTTAGTAATTATTTATTTAAAATAAGTTTTATGGAAATTAAGTATAAATAATTACAAATTCAAAACAGGAAAAATGTTCAAATTATTAAGAAATAAAAATTTTCTAAATAAGTTTATTATTTAAATAATAAAAAAAAAAGAAATATATAAATATTCTTCAAAAACAAGAACTAATAAGAATTATTAAAATAAAGTAAACTCATTAAAAATATTGACTGATTTTCTTAAAAAAAAAATAAACATAATTTTTTTTTTTTTTAAAGTATTTATATTAAATACAATAATAATAAAACAAAATGAAAATGAAAAAAAAATCACAAAAATATTTAAATTAGTAAAACAGCATTTATTTTTTAATTAATCAAATAAAATTATTTTTTTTTTCTTTTAATTTATAAATAAATAAAATAAAAATTATATAAAAATATATATATATATATAAATAAATAATATTTATTAGATAGTTTTAATAAATTTTGCTGTAATTTCGATTTGATTGTATAAAAACTAAAATAAAAAATTTTACACGAAAAGAAAAGAAAAAACAAAATGGTATAATATTTTTCTTAGGGGGAAAAAAAATGTCTTCTCAAATAATGGAAATGAAAATTATTAGTAAAAAACAAAAAAAACCTTAAAGCCATATATATTTTATTGTAATAATTATGTTAATTATAATTATAAGACTTATTAAAGACTTTTTTTTTTCTTTGTGGATTTTTATAATTACAGCAAAAACAAATTATACTACTTTTCAAATTTTATTAAAAAAAAAAAAAAAAGAAAATCAATAAAAATATAAATATTACTGTAGATGTTTTCACAAAAATAAAATGCATTTTTAATTTGGATCCTGTCCGATTTTATGTCACGAGTAAAAAACCCATCTCAAATCTCATACACATAACCAGAACAGCAGGTACTTACTGTTCTCAAGAAAGAGAGGGCGGCCAACTTCGGTGATAACGGAAGTCCAAGATTGAATGGTGGCTAAGTCCTAATTGAGTAAGACGTTCGTATTTGATCGTTTGTAAGGGCGTCGCTGGTTCACCCAAATATATAAACATATATTAGTGGTCTAGTAGATCTACGTAACACTATCTCTGGTATGTAATTCTACAATGGTTTTTTACATGTTTGATTTGTTAAGAGTTTCGATCGTTACAGAACAGTAATTTCTACGCATCCTATAAAGTTTTTCTTAAAATGAACTTACCTATTCAAGTTTGTCCTTTAGATTTAATGATTTCGGTAAATTACAAATCCTTATATCAAATTTTAATACAAATTCATAAATTTTTAAAGGATCCAGAATGTATTTGTGGGACAATATTATTTAATTAGAAAATATACACGCAAAAAACGTACACAAATTAATTGAAATTATTTATATTATTTTATTTGTTAAAAAATTTTTATAATATTTTATTTATCTTTATAAAAATTCTTCTTTAATATATTTTATTTGAAATGAATTATTTATACAATAATAATTCCTTTTATGTAAAAACTAATTTAGTTTTATGTGTTCTTGTTTATGCTAGGCTTTTTCAATAACTGAAAAATATTTTTCATCACGAAAAATAATTATTATAAAAAAAAGGTAACTTGTGATGAAAAATAAATATATTATTACAAAAAGTTTATTAAACAAATATTATAAATACTAGAATTATGAAATTAAAACTAAGTAAAATATTGATGATTTTTTTTAAAAACTAAGTAAAACTGTAGGTTCCCCTCTATTTTCAACGTTGCACAATTATTTCCCTTGTGTTTTGACCTTTGAAGTGTTTTCATAAATTGTAATAAATTTAAATTTAGCAATGTTGAATGGCAATATCGTAAGTTCTTGAATTTTGTAAAATAGTTGTTGTTGTACTTTATATTTAAGTTTATTCCTCTCAACATTTTCTAACTGCAACATTTTCGAAGCCATTTGTCTGTTTAGAAATTGACCATCACGTTTAAATGGTAGAGTTTACTAAAGTAGATCTAAATTAAAATTAAATACCAATTACTTACCAATGATGAAAAGTTTATTTTAATTAAAATTGCATCTAAGTGAAAAGTTTAAAGGTGTGCTGCTTACCATAGAGTTTCTACTTTTATAAGTTCTTGTGAGTACATTAATTTTCAAATCTTTAATAAATAAATACATTTAAACGACGTTTATGTGGAAAACTGAAAAATGTGAAATCGCCACCGCACGGGTTCGAGCTCAGCACCCTTGGTTTACTACTAAATTGACTTTCTCACTAAGCCAACGGATTCCACTTCTACAACTAATTCAGATTCTCCAATGCTTTTGTACAACTTTTTTGTGTACTAGTTCTTTTACTCCTACATTTATTTAAATGCAAAAATATAATCAAATTATTTTACATAATTACGACAATTTGAATTGCACATTTCTTTTCAGAAATGGAAATATATATAGTAAACAAACATCATTCAAATCCAATAATGAATTTCTTGGTAATATGTTCTTAACTCCATATTATCCTTTCATTTCATTATCCTTTCATTACCGAGCAAAGTTAAAATTTCAAAACTATTTTCGCAGTAACTTATAATATGTATCTAGTAGAGCGATGTGTTTAAGATAGGCTACGATGTAGTATTATTATTTTTTCTACTACTGTTTGTCTGACACAACAAAATTATTTTTCAGCCTATTATTTTGAACATCATCATAAAACATCACCAAAGTTAGTCACAAAGATATTACACTTTCATAGATATTTCTAAGCGCTACGAGGTGCAGAACGTAGGGCAGCACGCATTGCCGGAATACAGACAAGCGAATCGGCACATTATCTGAATGTGTTGAATTATAAAAAATTTGGTTTTATAAAGATACATAAGTGCAGAAAATTATTGTCTCTCACAATTTTGCACACCACTGATCACCAAATATTAATAGTTCCCACCAATTTAATAGTAAATTTTAGGGCAAGTTTTCAAACTCGTCTTAAATTTGGAACTTTGAAGTTTTGCATTTATTTTAATTAGAATGATAATTTTAAATAAAAAATAAAGAAACCACTTCATATTATTAAAAAATTTCATATTTATTACGAATTAATAATGAAATCTTTCAAATTAGAAGTAATGTCGATACGCCATTTTCATCTGTGCATAAATGAGGTTCCTTACAACAATCTGGGTATGGTCGTTCCAAAGGTTCTACTATTTGAAGTTTACAATTTTTTGGAATAACACGTAATGCACAACTAGAAATTAAATTATAATATTAAAAGAAGTTTATAAATTATTTAAAAAATACTTACGAATATATCTTATAATCACCACCATCTTCGGGTTTATCGAAACATACAAGGTGGAGTCCAAAGTAATCAGGACTTGTTGAATCTAGCGACCCTAGTGGCGCCATCTATATGCCGACTGGTGCGTTAGAATCTGCTATCCTTTATCGACTTCCTGTGAGAATTTCATGACATTTCATCTATTGAAAGTGAAGTTATTGCGTTTTAAGTGCAGTATGTTTGTGTCATCGGTGCGAAAATGAGCTTCGACGACCAAAAATTGCTCAGAATTCAACATTCGAAGGACATCATTAAAGAGGTCAAAAAGGACAAAAACTTCCTTTATAACATTGTGACTGGTGACGAAACGTGGTGTTTTCAATAATATCCCGAAACGAAACGCCAGAATGCTGAATGGAAGGCGCCGGACGAGCCGAAACCCAAAAATCGCGCCTGGAGAAGTCAAAAGTGAAGACAATGCTGATTTCTTTTTATGATTCCAAGGGTATTGTCCACAAAGAATTTGTTCCACCTGGTCAAAACGTTAATGCGGTATTCTACCTAGGAGTTTTGAAGCGTTTGGTGCGCCGTATTCGACGTGTTCGGCCCGAATATCGCGAAGATGGAAGTTGGCGTTTGTTGCACGATAATGCGCCGTCTCATCGATCGACGCTTGTGACCGATTATCTCACCAAAAATCACATTTTAACCATCAACCACTCCCCGTATTCACCGGATATGGCACCGTGCGACTTCTACCTTTTCGGAAAAATGCATTTGCCGATGAAAGGAAAGCGTTATGCAGACGTAGAGGCCATTCAAAAGGCTTGCACCGGCATACTGGCGGCCATACAGGCCAACGAGCTAAAACACTCGTTCCACATGCTTTTGGACCGTGCAAAAAGCTGTATTGAAGCAGAAGGAGACTATTTTGAATAAAATTAATTGATTTTCCGAAAAAACCATTTGTTCTGTTTTTTTTTTTAAAGTCCTGATTACTTTGGACTCCACCTTGTATATGTCGTCGACAATGGTCATCTTTTGTGTCGAATGTTTCCCCAGGAGAGAGTACCACTTCTTTACCTTCAATCTCAAAAACACATTTTCCTGGATAAACTAAAAATTCAATATGAAATTAATAATAAAATCTAGTTTGTAATGTTTTCTTTAAAAATTTACGTGGATCTCTATTAACTCCGACAATAATTCCTGCGGATGAAAATCTTGAGGTCGCAACGAGCAAAACACAAATAACTAGAATACACTTCATTGTTTTGTTTCGAATGACTGAAATTTAAAAAGTTGGAACCACTTTTTATAATCTTCTCGTCAAATAACGAACGTCATAATATTATATCATTAACAACTTTAAAATAAGAACTTGAAAAACTACAAACATTTCATGATTTAAAAACATAGTTTTTTTTGTTTTCGATTATAATATATTTTTATTCGTAATATATAAGAAAGTAATAATAACAAATAGAAAACATCGTAACGTCAGAATGGCAACTTTAGAGTTATTAAAGTTGCAGAAATCCTGTGCGGCTAATTTTAAGATATTTTATGATATCCGCAGGTTCAATCCCTTTCCTCAAAAAATTAAAAATAATGATTTAATAGCACCTGAAGTATTAATATATAATATATTTTTATTCGTAATATATAAGAAAGTAATAATAACAAATAGAAAACATCGTAACGTCAGAATGGCAACTTTAGAGTTATTAAAGTCGCAGAAATCCTGTGCGGCTAATTTTAAGATATTTTATGATATCCGCAGGTTCAATCCCTTTCCTCAAAAAATTAAAAATAATGATTTAATAGCACCTGAAGTATTAATATAATCGGGAAATTAAACTTAAAATTAATGTTTTATCATAATTTGCGATGCAGAACTCGCTCCTTTGAAGAAGATAAAAGCATTAAATATCAATATTGCAATGAATTTTCATAGAAATTATTTCATCGTATTTTTAAAATTCATTGCGTAACATATTTTCAGCAGACTGCAAAAATATAAATTGATCAATGTTTAAAAGAAAATTTGTTTTCCGAATTATCTGAATATTTACCAATATCAATTGTATGCATGGGAATCCCCGGTATAGAAAACTTTATCTATTTATTAATAAAAAAAGGATACTAATTTGTTAAATAAATTCGATTTAAAATTTATTTTAGAACAAGTATGTTAATGCAATTTAATTACGTTATTATTATTTTATTTGCCTTTTTTTTAATAATTGTATTTATTTTGTTATAACCAAATTTCGGAAGTTGTACTACCCATAAAAAGCATAAAAATAAATTTAAAACAAACAAAATTCACTTATTACTCTTGTGTAATTAAAGTTAAAATTTAAATTTTCAAATTATTACATTAAATCATTCTTTTTTTCCACACAAAATTATATTTTTTATTTCCAAAACATGTTTGTCAACACTATTTGACATTTTGTCAATGACGTCAATGAGGAAATTTGTGGTCATAATAAAGTCGACGTTGACTAAGCGCAATAACTTTGAAAAAAATCATTTTTTCTGACAAAGCTTATTTTCATTTTTTCAATCGTAGTCTTTACAACATACTTCAATAAAGAAATTCATAATTGTCATACAAAATGTGTGCCTAATTTAAGATTTGAAAAAAAAATGTTATTTAAAAACCCGATATTAAGATATGAAGTAAATTATTTCAAATATTCTGTTCCTGGCATTAAGATTTTGCCGTCATATCGTGTTGAAATATTAAAAAAAAAAAAAATTAAGAGAGCTGTCAAACTTAAAACGAGTTAGAGAAAGAAACTAATCATTACTTGAAATGCACATGCGTGCATCGACGTAATTTTGTTTCTCGCTTATCAGAGAAAAATTCAAAAGAAAATCCTCACAAACAAAGACGATAGAAAAATTTTCTTCTCGCAGTGTTAAAAAAGCAATATGTAAACTTTAAAAATGCGAAAAAATTAAAAATTGAAAATAAAAATATTCTATGTGGTGTGAAAAAAATAGTGAGAAAGTTTTTGGTACAAGAAAAAGAAGAAAAGTTTTGTAATTTGTGACTAAGAAAAAAAAAAAAATTAAAAGTGATTTTTCTTTTGTTCAGTGTTTAGTCGTTTGTTTGTGTATGTTTGAAAAGTGCATTTGTCAATTTTCCAGTGTTTTTCACTTTTCGTGAGCATATTTTCCTTATCGTTTTGTCATTTTTTTCTTGTCGTCGAGTTTCTTTTCCGGAAGTTTTTGTGGTAAAAGTGGTTTTTTTTTCTTGTATAGAAAAAAGAACTTCTTGTATTGTGAATTTTTGTTTTAAAAATAACAAGGAAAATATCCTTTTCCTAGAGCCATGTTCAAATCGGTAAAAGATGGGCACAATCGCTTCCGTGCTTCAATGGACATGTACAAATTGTAATCTAATAAATCCGACCGAATGTCTGAAGTGTTTAAAATGCGGTAATATAAGAAAAATCTTAACAACACAAACAACATCAACATCGTCCTCATTGTCTGATAGAAATTGTATTGAAGAGCTTCCAGGTGTAGTTGGTGGTGGTGATGGTCTTACTCCAGTTGGGGGTAATAACCGTGCAGACGGTTGTAAACCTTCTGGATCCGAAGATATTTCTGATACAACAAAATGTGATAGCATTAATTCGAGACATCAGACATTGCCAGGATATGTGGAAATTAGCACAGATGGGTATTTAAATTTATTTTAATTTTCATATAAAATTGTTTTTCCATTGTTTTAGCATATTTTTTCTTTTCTTCTTTTTCAAAAGAAAATTCTTATTATTCTTTTAGTTTTTTTTTTTTGTGATAAGAAAGGAAAAATTAATCGAAAAATCAATTTGTGGATGACATCTGTTTTTGTATATATTGATTTGTTCAGTGTTTAGAAATGTCATAATGACATTTCGAAAGAAAAAGATCAATTTTCGAATTTTTATAGAAAACAAGATAACAAATTTTTCGTTGTATGTTATTTGTTTATTCAATTATTTCCCTATTATGTCCATAATTTAGGCACATTTGCCTAAAAAAAACTATAAAATTATTTTTTTTATTTTGGTAATGTTTGGAGTTTATTAATTTTTTTTTTTTTTTTAGAAAACAAATTACTATCTTCTGAGATTAGTTTTTAGGATAAACAGAATGATAAAAAATTGTCATAAACAATCTTAGTGCTTTTCAAACAATTGAAAAATAAAACCGAATAAAGTACTATGCGAATTTTTCTTCAAATAAAAAATACTGGTTTTTTCATAAGTCAACAAATTTCGTATTAAATTAAATGAAAAACTCCTTCAAAAGAGCTTAATTTGAAAATAATAAGATGGTAATTTTTTCGTAATTTAACTTTTCTGTATACATAAAAATCATAAATCAAACAATAAATCAGAATTTCTAAGAAATCTGAAACAAATTATGAGCAAGCAAAATGCTTTTTTTTTCTTTTCCCTCAAAAATTGTTTCGGTAATTCTTCAAATTTCAAATACAAAACAATGAAGAAACAAAAATTGTTTCTAATTATAAGTTTTTGATATGCTGATGAAATGATTAAAAAAAAAAGACTACTTATTTTCATTTATTTTTCAAGGAAAAACGCTAATTAAAACAAGAGAAAAAAAATTATTCACACAAATAAAGTGATTAACTAAAGTGATCTTAAAATAATTCAATGACTTTGACCTATTCTTTTTTATTGCTTTAAGAATAGATGAAAAAAATCGGCCAGTTTTGAATGAATTTAAAATTGAAACTCGAATGAAATTTGAACCCAATTACTATTCATTTTTAATGAAGCACAAAATTTTTTATTATCAAACAAAAAAAAATATACAAAAATTTTGATTGAAAAAAGAAAGTAACAAGCTATAGTACAAAACCACAATCAAATTATTTTATTCAACAATTTTTTTTTTTATTTTCTACGAAAAATCCGAACTTTTGGACCGAACATTAAAAGTTATGCTCGAAATTTCATAAACAAAAATTTTAAAATTGTGTTCGGCAGCTATATGAAGTTTCAATCGGATTCAATTGATTTTCGTATACAATTGCTCATTTCGTTGAAAAATTACCTTGTACCAAATTTGATTACAATCGGTTTATAAACAACGCTACCAGTACTCTCGAAATGTTAGAAATGTTTATTTTTTCATGTAAAATATGTTTTTTTATTATCCGAAAAATTTACCGGACTCTGTTTGGTCCTGGGTATTTCAGTTAAAAGAAATTCGACTGTAAATAAATTATGTAGATACTCTATGTTGGTATTTCAATAAGCTATACGCATAGAAATGATGATAGAATAACAGTTTCAGAGATAACTCCAAAATTTGTTTTCCGATTTTAATAAAATTAACCATATGGATTGGTTATTCCTTAGACCGATTTGGTATAAAATTTGAGCAAATGAGCAAGGGAAGCGAAGTTATAAACCAAAAAACGGTTATATCGGTTTGATTAAAATGTAATAGACTTACGTCATTAGGCCCGCCGCACACTTGAGCTAAGCTCAATACTATTTGAGCCGTCAGAAAGATATAATGTGCGAGTATAATATCCATGAATTAGAGACCTTTTCGACTTGACACTTATACGTTTATGTCGACAAGTTATTATCACAAAATAAAGAAGACATAATACACTTTTGGGAGCCCCAATTTTATCATAGGCTACCAAAAAATCTGCTATAAGCCGATTTTTATGTTTTTCATTATTATTTGAGTTGTTAGATAATTTTTTTTTAAGTAGTACAACACTTAATTTATATACACGAACGTATAATATTATTTTCGTGTAATAAATATAACAAAATCAATAAAGTAATCACTGAAATTCGAGTAATCACTAAAATTGTATACAACAGAATTTTTGTTATTCGGTATTCAAATATATTTAACTGATAAACCAATATCTCTTATCGGTTTTTAATACTGTTTCGAGGCCCTGCGATATTAAAGAATTTCATTTATTATTTTCGTTTTCAATAATATTAAACAATTAGTTAAATAACAAAATTTGTCTTTTTTATTATTATTATTATTTATTTTCGTGTACAAAATTAATTTCTTCCCAAGAATATGAATCGCACACGAAGTTTGTTTATTTCGTGTTTTTTTCTATCTATGTCTATTTAATATTTAAGCTTAAATTAATAGTATTTCCGGTCATATTAAATATTCTTGGTATAGAATGTGAACTAGTTTGTGTGTTCGTAAAAAAATAGGGCTGTTTTACGTTTTCAAGTTTTCTGAATTCCCGTCTGTTTATCTGTTTGCCTGTCTGTCTTTCAACACATTATTCGATGTAATTGAAACTGGAGAACTGGTCTGTTATTAGAAGGAATTTTTCCTTATTTTTTCGGTTTTCATCAGTAGAAACCTCCTAAATCAATTAAACTTACATTAGCTGGTATCTGCACCTTTGCTCATATAATTATTAGAAAACGATTGACGAATCCATGTCTTTTAAAAATATGTCTACTATTGAGTGAGTTAAGGACAAGTTTCTATTCTTGTTTCCTGCAATTGGCCTATCAAGAATATACTTTTAAATTTTCATGAAAATGAGAATGAATTAGAGGCCTTTTTATTTTTTGCCTCCGGCAAACGTTTCTACCAAATGGAAATATCCTATATGCTATTTTTCCTGTCAGTATTTATATGTATTTCAAATTTTATGAAAATTCATTTAGCATTGGCTGAATTAGATATGTTTTACTTTTTTTTGTTCTTTCGCAACCATCCACTTTGTGTAGACATACTATATAGTATGCTGTATTTTAAGTTGATCTATCTAGAATGATTCCAAGTTTCATGGAAATCCAATCCACAGAATTAACAGAATTGGTGGCGTTTTTATATTCTTGTTATGAATCGTATTCAACTCAAAACTTTTCGAGAAAGAATAAAATATTCAAAATCAGTTAAGTAATAAGCTCACAACAGTTGATATAAACTGATAAGTTAGTGGTTTAAATTATATAGAAGATCATTAATTCCTTAAATAATTATTTTCAAACGAATTTCATTGGGTGGCAATCATAAAAAGAATATTATTTGAAAAAAGGATATATTGTCGACTAAGAATATCAAATTTAACTGAATCTTATTATATTTAGGTTTCTAATTTCTAAACCAGAATACGTACACAAAAAGAAAGCATTCTTCCAGTGCTATCCATTGACAGTGTGTATTTTGAAACCTACTAAAAACAACGTTCTTATATATTATTGGATTATAACTGAAAGATAATATGATTTAAAAATTAAATACATATTATTTTCATTTTCTTATTTTTAACTTAAAATTCTGGGATTAATATTTTCTAATTTATAAACGTCTTCTTCAAATATATAAGGCCAGGAATCAATAATTCTACTCAATAACAATTAATAATGATAAAAATAATACAAATTATGAAGAAAATTGATCATTAGAATAGGAATTTAGTAGTTCAAGTTCATTATCAAAAAACTATCGACATTTTAAGACCTGATAATCATTCCATTTTTTTGTTTACCCTTTCCTCGAAAATATGGAAAAAAAATATATAATATGAATAATTTGTATATACTTACGCGTATATCAATAGAAAAAAGAAATTCCCAAAAAAATAAAATATATACCTTTATATATAAAAGAGTTATTTGAAGGGATTGGGAAAGGACATACATTTTACTAATGGGCAATCGATCGATAGCACATTTATTGTGTACCGAGTGGATAACCAATTTTTGGTTAGTTTTTTTTTGTTTTTTCGTTTTGTGATATATTTCTAGATAAATTTTCAAATGATTATTATTTAGAAATTGTTTGACGTGCAAAGACCTAGGATAAGTTAAAAATTGGTAATCCAGTTTCATTCATTTTGCTTATATATATACATTTTCTTTTAAAAATTATATTTGGGTTTTTTTTTGTTTTCTTCTTTCGTTGATTACAAATATTCTTTCAGAAATGAATCACGAAGAGTTTATAAAACATTATTAAGAGGTTGTTTAAAACGACCAATTCGTAATCATCAACAAAAATTAGAACAACAACAATTAAAACAACAAAAACAGCAACAAGAAAAACTAATAGAAGAATCTAACATTCCATTCAATTGTGGATTTTATTGTGATCTAAAACGTATTAACAATTCAAAATTCAATTCGAAATTAATATATTTTCGTCATTTATCAAATCCAAGTTTAAATCGTCAATGGATATGTCAAATATGTGAATTAGAAAATAATTCAGTTACATGGCATTGTTTGAATTGTGATAGTGTTAGCTATCTTGCACCAATTTATAAAGAAACATTGCTATATAAAAAACAACAGCTAACACAAAATCCACAAGAGTTTCAACAACAACAACAACAACAACAACAACAACAACAACATCAACAGCAACTACAACAACAACAACAACCACAGCAACAAAAATCATTTGAAGGTGATTTAAGAGATAAAAATGACCATAAAAATCAAGTGAAACAATTAAGACGTACACGTAGTCTTAGTATGGATTCTGGTTCGTATCGTAATTTAAATAAAAATAAAAAATTTTATATCCATTCTCAAAAATTTGATCACAGATTGTAAACATCAAAATTTTCGTTTACCAGCCATTGATGGAATACAAAATGATTCGACGAAATTCCTAATTAATAATACAACTAATTCCGCAACAAGAAATTATTTTCATGATTGTACAAATGATGGTTGTTTTATTCATAAAAATAATAATATTAATAATAATAATAATAATAGTAATAATTTGATATTATCATATCAACGGACAAATAAATCTTTATCAAATATTAATGAACAAATACTTGGTAAGATATATTACATATAATCTAATTGAATATTATTATTGGACATTATTCAGATTAGAAATTTTCTGATAACTTGATACGATAGCAGAAATATTCTGGACGGAATTAAGTATTCAATCGATTGCGCAGTTATTAAACTGCGTCGATGAATAAAATCGATAAAAATTATTTAAGATTTTATACTTATTTATTATCGATTTTTGTATATATTTTTAAAAAAAATTTCATTGATTTATATCGCAAACTTATTTAAATTGCATAAGAAAAAAGCAATAGCAAACAATTGAAAGTTTGTTCAGTTGTAGAAAGCTGTTGTGGAAAAGCGAGTTTAAAAGATTTTGAATTTTTTTGTAGTTTGCACATAATTTCATGGAGAAATACCCTCTAAACTAATAGTAACGTATAGAACTGAAATTATGATCAAATTAAAATATAAAATTGTTTATTAAATTATTGTTTACACAAACAACTTTAGAACAGTTATGAGAGCTTATTGAGTCTAATTAAGTGAGTCTACGGACATGTAGCATAATTTCTTATAATTTACAGATGGCATTTATTTGGCAAGTTTTTCGTGTGCGAATACTAACTAATTTTTCCATAGTAACTAAAGTATGTGGTCTTAGACTATTTAATTTTTGAAGAAATTAAATTTAAATAAAAACAATATTAAAATCACACGTTGGAATATTTGTAGTCATTGTGTGGCAAAGTATTTACTATTAAAATTGAGAAAGAAACGTATTCAAAAATTTAATCAATCAATCATTTTGAATTTGCCTATATTGAATAATATGTTTCTGTTTATTAGTACATTATTTTTACTACCGCTGTTATACTAAGTGGGAGTATAAGTAATTATAAAGTATCCTAACTTCCTATCCCTGTCGTGTTAAATTTTGATTTGGAAACATACGTAATGCGTATACTTACAACCATGCATAAACACATGCATATATATACACGAATACCAGAAAACAATAAGAGACAAAAAGAAAAGTTTAAGAGTGAAGATGTAATTTCCACGTGTTTAATTCAATGCAATTGTTGCTACTTTACTTTAATTTGAGGGTTTTTTGTATTCCTTAACTATGGTTACTTTATTATTCGTACTTATGATGCATGTAGTCCATCTAAACTTAACCTAAAATACACTATGAAAGGTATTTTGGCAAAATAATTTTGTGGGCAACAACATGTTAACATTTATTTTAGTTGTTATTCGTACACGCATTTAATATATAGACATAATATACATATGTAGATGTATATTATATTCATAATTTGGTAGTTACAGAAAAATTTAGGTATTTCCCCTTTTTAGAAAACACTATTTTGGAAGTATTCAATATTGATTATTTATTAATTCTTTGGTATATAAAAAAATTAACACTAATAAATCAGAATAAAGTCCAATATTATTAATAAAAAAAAAATCAATACCGCGAAGAAAATTTAGTTTTTATAAAACAAAAAAAAAAATTAATTGATTATTTAAGGTCAACCAAATCAAGAACAACAACAAAAATATTTACAACAATCCCAACAAAATTTTCATAATCATTCAAATCAAAATTATAGTCAATATAATCGTCAATCATCATTTCCAGAAATAAAAGATTCACTAATCATAAAAAATCAACCGCAGCATACGAATGAAAATTGTACACAAAAATATCAATGTGAAATATGTGGAATATGTAATCGTTCTAATATAAATGATAATAGTAATTTCACTATAACAACATTATCAAGAAGTAATACAAATTTCAATAGTAAAATAAATTCAACATTACCACGTAATGGTGGGATATTAATTGCTGTTAAAGATTGGTCCATAAATAATTCAAATAATTCTAATAAACTAATATCTGATACAAATAGTTATTATGAAGCATTACGTAATAATTGTAATTTACCATCATCATATCAACAATCACAACAAACAAATAAAATTCTAATACCAAATTCACAACGTCAACAACAACAACAACAGCAACAAACAATTGATGGATCTACTACAATAATTGGTACACCAATAATTTCAACAAATTCTCATCTTTATGAAAATCACACGATAATACGTAATAAACGGCAACAACAGCAGCAACAAGAACCATTAATTAAAATTCAAACAGAACCAATTTATGCTGTTGTTAATAAATTAAATAAAGGAAAAAATAAAATCAAATCACAAACTGAAACAAAATTTTCATATATTGGAATGTCTGATCCACAATTAAAACCGGGATCATCATCATCACCAGATACATTTTTTACAAGTATTGGTTCTGATATTCATAATTTAAATAATACTAATATTATTATTAATGATAATCATAAATTACCAATCATAGATAATATGGGTAATATTAAAACATCACATATAACGACATCATCTAGTGGCGTTACAACGGATGATATTACTGATAATGAATCTTCGATTTATGCTAAAGTATGGAAAGGACCTAGGAAATCAATTGAAACAAAAATGTATGTCTCTTTTTTTTGGATTTATTGATGATTTTAGAATGGATTTATTTTTATGATTTATATTTATTTATTTATTTTTTATTTTTTAGCTTGATTTCATTGTTTTTTTTCTCATGCCAATGACATACCAATCTATCTAACTAGTTTATTAACTAAACTATGATTTACAAATATTTTAATTTTACATCTAAATCTCTAAATTATGGTTTCTTTTGAGTCTCTGTCAAAAGTTAATACAAAAAAATTGTATAAAAATGAATTTAAATGGCTTTATTATAAGTTAAACTGGCTGGTTAAGCTGGTACACTGAAATTATTGGCCGTGCTACTTAATTACTGGAATTGTCAAAGGCATAAGTTCGATTTGTAAATATCTTAATTATTTATTTGATTTTAATTGTATTTAATATTGGCATATTCTTTTTTTTTGATTTGTAAATAATAGAAATATTAATAAATCACGAATTTTTCAGTTCACGTATAATTTTTTTTTCATTTGTATATTTTTAAACGTTTTTTCTTTTTGTTCTTAATCACAATAACATTTATTAGAATAATTATTTTCGATATGATTAAATTAATACTTAAATTATTTAAATTCTTCTTTTTTTTATAGCTCATCATCTTCTAATCAACAACAATTACCAAAATCAACTAGTAATAGTAATTCATCATCATCATCATCGACAACACCGCCTAGGATGTGGACATGTACGAAATGTTCATATGCCTATAATCCGTTATGGGTTGAAAAATGTGATATCTGTGATTCAGCACGTAGTCAACCGTCGCTGACACAGCCTAGTCTTATAACAGTAACTAAAGTTGGTGATACAGTTGCTCCATCAATAGGTAAAAACATTAAAATTATATTTAATATTTAATTTAACAAATTATATTATATTTCTTTCATTTATAAATTACAGAATCTCGTAAAGAAATGAAATGTAGCTCAAAAATGGGACAATCAAAATCATCTCATGCTTTTGATGAAGTTCCATCAGTTGTAGAAGTTCCAATTGCAACATTTGAACAAGATTTAGATGATGATTTTCAATTTAGTAAAAACAAGAAAAAAAAATTACATATAAATTTGTTAAATTGATTTTATTAATGTTTTTTTTTTTTGTTAGGTGATACTGGTTCATCTACAGAACAGGAATGGACTTGTAAAAAATGCACCCTAGTTAATTCATCATTATCAATGGCATGTGTTGTTTGTGGTGGATCAAAATTAAAAAGTATATCCGCTATTGAAGATATGACATTACGAAAGGGTGAATTTTGGTCGTGTGCACAATGTACATTGAAAAATTCATTATCCACAACAATATGTATAGCATGTAAATCTACACGTGCTATGCCAATAATATCTGGGCAACAGACACATTTTCGTCCATATACATCGACACCAACAACTGGCGGTCATATTAATAATAAAACACAAGCCGCTCTTCATAATAGGCAAATATTAGCATCATTATCTACGAATACTAGTTCTATTACATCACCATCAAATTCGAATATACCAAATACGGGGAATTCTAGTCTAGTTCCACCAGTTCACCGGATATCTAGAAGTCCATCACCAAAACATGATCGAACTTCATCAGGTGCTATTCCAAAGGTAATTTAATTTATATTTTGTGTGAATTATAATCAATTGTATTATTATATTTTTAAAAAAATATATATTTTTAGCGTCATAGCACTGGAGCTGTTGTGACCCGTACAACATCATCTTCCGTTAGCTATACAAATCGTCATAGTAGTAGTGGTTCAACACCGACCTCAATAAAAACCTGGCAATGTCCAGCATGCACATATGAAAATTCATCGGCTAGTGTTGTGTGCGATATATGTTCAAGTCCACGTGGCTTAGCGAATGCAATATCCTCAGAAATGAATTCTTCCAGCAGTGGATCCGGAATTTCAATAGATGTAAGTCGGCAAGAAAGTAAACTAATGGAAAATTTACGAAAAATTGAAGAAAGTGAAGCTCGTAGTAAATGGGAAAATATTATACAATATTGTAAAGAAAATGCTGAACTATTCGTAGATGATTCGTTTCCACCAGCACCGAGAAGTCTTTATTATAATCCAAATGCAAATAATGATGGTAATCCCGTTGTACAATGGAGGCGCCCTCATGATATCAATTGCGATGGTGGTGCGTTTCCACCATGGGCTGTTTTCCGTACACCATTACCATCGGATATTTGTCAAGGTGTTTTAGGTAACTGTTGGCTTCTAAGTGCTTTAGCTGTTCTTGCTGAACGTGAAGATCTTGTACGTGAAGTGCTGGTAACAAAAGAAATATGCCCACAAGGGGCCTATCAAGTAAGACTTTGTAAAGATGGTAAATGGACAACGGTATTAGTAGATGATTTATTGCCATGCGACAAACGTGGTCATTTAGTTTATTCACAAGCAAAACGAAAACAATTGTGGGTACCTTTAATTGAAAAAGCTGTAGCAAAAATACATGGTTGCTATGAAGCATTAGTGTCTGGTCGTGCTATTGAAGGTCTAGCAACATTGACTGGAGCTCCATGTGAAAGTATCCCGCTACAACCGAGTTCACTTCCAATGCCTAGCGAAGATGAACTCGACAAAGATCTTATTTGGGCCCAATTGCTTAGTTCACGCTGTGTTAAATTCTTAATGGGAGCAAGCTGTGGTGGTGGTAATATGAAAGTTGACGAGGATGAATATCAAAGTAAGGGATTGCGACCAAGGCATGCCTATTCCGTCCTCGATGTCAAAGATATCCACGGTCATCGTTTATTAAAGTTACGTAATCCTTGGGGGCATTATTCTTGGCGTGGTGATTGGTCCGATGATTCAGATGTTTGGACCGATGAGTTACGTGAACTTCTAATGCCACATGGTGCATCTGAGGGGGTATTTTGGATTTCATTTGAAGATGTATTGAAGTATTTTGATTGCATTGACATTTGTAAAGTTCGATCGGGATGGAATGAAGTTCGTTTACAGGTAGAATATTTTAAAAAAGATTTATATATAAAAAAAAAAAAAAATGTATATATATCAAATATTAATTTATAGGGAACGCTCCAACCATTGTGTTCATTATCTTGTGTTTTATTAACCGTATTAGAACCGACTGAAGCTGAATTTACTTTGTTCCAAGAAGGTCAACGAAATTCAGAAAAATCTCAAAGATCACAATTAGATCTTTGCGTTGTTATATTTCGAACTAGATCACCAGCAAATCCAGAAGTTGGTCGACTTGTTGAACATAGTAAACGACAGGTAAATGATTTGATATGAAAACAAATTTTGATTAAATTGAATTTTTGAATATAAATAATTTTTTTAGGTTCGCGGATTTGTCGGTTGTCATAAAATGCTTGAACGAGATATTTACTTACTTGTTTGTTTAGCATTTAATCATTGGCATACAGGAATCGAAGATCCACTTTTATATCCGCAATGTGTGCTAGCTATTCATAGTTCGAAAAAACTATTAGTTGAACAAATTAATCCTCCATCATTTTTGCTTGCGGATGCTATTATAAGCTTAACATTAACTAAAGGGCAACGGCATGAAGGACGTGAGGGTATGACTGCTTATTATTTAACAAAGGTAATAATTATTATTATTATTATTTCGTATAAAAATTAATATTAATTAAAAATTCAATTAGGGTTGGGCTGGTTTGGTTGTGATGGTTGAAAATAGACATGAAAATAAATGGATACATGTTAAATGTGATTGTCAGGAAAGTTATAATGTTGTATCAACTAGAGGAGAATTGAAGACTGTTGATTCTGTGCCTCCATTGCAAAGGTCTTATTTTTTTTATTTGATTTATTTTTTTTTTTTTATTATATAATTTCTTTTTGTAGGCAAGTAATAATAGTTTTGACACAATTAGAAGGTAGCGGTGGTTTCAGTATTGCCCACCGTTTGACACATCGTTTAGCTAATTCACGTGGTCTACATGATTGGGGACCACCAGGTGCAACACATTGTCCACCAATTGATAATGTACATGGACTTCATGCACCACGTTTAATTACGTGATCGATAGTAATTTTTAAAAATATTTAAACAATTAAAATAATATAATAATATAAATCCAAAAAAAAAAAAAAAAGAAATTTTAAATATAATTTACCATTATTACCACAAACAAATATATATATATATAAAGATATATATGTATATGATGATAATTAGAAACGACAGAAACTACGATATAAAGAACAAATAGAAGATACAATAGAAAACGAAGTCGTTAACAACCAAAGATGTATATTTTTTCAAAATAATATAAACATTTTTTTGTTTTTTTATTATTTTACTTTCTTTTGAAAAAAGAAAACCATTCTTAAAACAGCAAGAAAAAAGAAAATTTGATGTAAGTTCATTTATTTTAAGAACAAAAACTTAAAAAGAACAGTGAACCAAACCGTATTTATATTATCCAAAATAAGAAAAAAATAAAATGAAATTTTAAATTTATATAAAAAGTATTATTTTATATTTTTTTTTTATTTTTTATTTTTTTTATTAAGCAGAACGAAAAGAAATATTGGAGTTTTGTTTTCCTTACGAATTTTCTTTTTTAATTTAAAAGCAAAAGAAAGAAATTTATCGATATCAAAAATAAATAAGAAAAAAAAAATTAGTACAGGGAAGTTAAAAATATAGAAAATAGTCAAAATGTGTTGATGTAAAAAAAAAAACCCCAAAAAAAGTATATCAAATCTTTTAAAAATGTTTCATAAAACATACTTCTTTTCAATGTTAATCTTTTTGTTAGTAACTTAAGTGTGTGTTGAAGTTAAGGCTAAACTAAATTTAGTGAGCTACAAAAGATCCAGATGCAAATAAAGGGAATGGAAAAATATTTACATGTCATTAACGTAAATATATTTACAAAAGAAATACAAAAAAAAGGATTGAAATCCTTCTACAAATTTCATCAACAGAGTCAAACAATTTAAATTCAAGAAATCGTTATCTTTATAGTTAAGAATTTAAAATTAAGGAAAGACATCAAAAATTGCATGTACTCTACTTCCCACTTACATCCAAGAATATAAACTTTAGAAAAGCTAAAAATGATGTCAATTTACGTTGTAATGGATTTGGTGTCGATTCGATCAATCGAGTCGAAACTAAATACGGGTCCAGGAATCCTAATTTCGAAAAACGAAAATCGAACATCCATGAAAAACAAAACGAGAATATTATTGGAAAACTTAAATAGTTTTTTTTTCGGCAGAACCAGCTCCATTAGTTTAGATTTAGACTGTTCGACTTCAAAGAATCTTGTATCAAATTCTGCTGAATCCAAAACATTTTTTCATTTTAAATAAAATTCCCTTTTTTTGATTATGGAATTAAACTATTTAATATGAAGTAGACATCATTTGGCATAAATATTTGTAAGCCTAGTATAGCTCCATTAGTTAATACCGTTGACTGGACAAAAATTTTGGATCAAGTTTAGCTAACAAATTTTTTTTTCAAGTGTTTTCTTGAATTCTTTTTTTAAAAAAAATTACCAGTGGTACTATAGCAGGAGCTTTTAAAGCGCTTATTAAAAACTAAAGGTGTTCCTTGGAGTCGTGAAAGTTAAGAAAGCCAGGGTAAACAACGATAAATAAAGAAAAAATTCAGTAGTAGGAATTGTGCAATTCGTTTGAAACTAATTGTTTTTTTTTATGTGATTTGATTCAAATCGATTCTCCTCCGCTGAAGAAATTATAGGAAATTTACATGCATTCAACAAGAACTCCGGTACGTCGTAATTTCACTAAGGGGTATTATTTGCTTATCTTGTGTAACACATTCCTAGCTTCAACTTGAACATGCGTTTAAAATGATCGAGGATAGTAGGATACCTGACAAATGATTTGCGGTATTTAAAATGTAAGAACTGATTTAGACAAATATTGATATAAAAAAAAAATACGATAGAAAAAAAAATTATTAATATAATATAATTATTTATATATTTAAAAGAAATTTCTAATTAAATATGAAAGAAAAACAAACAACTAAACCAAAAAAAATGGACCTAAAGCATAGTTTTTTTTTACATTAAAAGAAATTAAATAACTCAAAAGAAAATAGTTTCTTTTTTTTTTTTTTTTAATTATAAATCAGGCCTAAGAGTATTTTAATAATTTATTGAGAAAACAAAACTCCTTTCATTTTCAGAATATATTTTTCTCCTTTAATTTAGAAACAAAATCAGAATTGTTAAACAAAAGAAAAATTAAAAATGAAAAATTAAACAAAAATATGAAGAAAAAAGAAGATATTGTGATAAAAATTTGAGTCTTTGTTAATTAAGAATTAAAAACAAATTAATCTTATTATTAAAAAAGAAAAAACATTAAATTAAATTAAAAATAAAAATGATTTTTATTTAATTTAAAATTATAAAAAAAAAAAAATACATACAATGAGAGTTATTTTACTTAAAGAATTTTTTGTTTTTTTTTCCTTTCTTTTTATGAACAAGAAAAATATAATTAAGAATATTTCAACATTTTGTGAAGAAAAAAGAAGAAAATTTCAATATAAACCCGCAAAAAAAAAACATTGTTTGTCAAAGTCACTAGTTAAATTATACAAATTAAAGAACGATAATAAATTATAAATTTATGTGTTTTATATGATATTTAATTCTAGGTGAAGTAATTAATAATTTGGAATCAATATGGTTTTATAGAGTGGCATATTGAACCTACTAACACCGGTCTGTCGATAGTTGCCTAAACCTAAATAACTCATTTAATATGTTGGCTACTACGGACTATCCCACTGAATTTAAATCGTCCTTCGTTAAAATAAATGAATATTTAAAAATGTTGTCTGCTGTTTAATTGCTAGAACCACAGATGCTGTATTTTATTGGGAATTCTATCAGTGCTTACCATACATTTATATGTTCTTAATTAGCGCCGGATAAAATTGGGCGCTAAATTAGCGATCGATAGAAAATATGTACTAAGCGACATCTGCCAGATGGTAGATGACGCAAATCAAAACTTTGTTTTTTAAAAATTTTATAAAATTGAATGTGAGTTTGAAATGGAACCGGAGTATAGAAGAACGAATTATTTGTCGTTTACAAAAAAAAATTTTTTTATTTGTTTAAATTCAACTGCTTTCAAATAATATCAGTAGTACCAACATCCGAAATTAAATGTTATAAGAACATTGATTTTAAAAAATCGTTCTTTTGAGAAAGTAAATTAGCGCCCGATAGAATTCCCAATAAAATACAGCAAGAGTATACTAAACACAGTTAGTTATCAATGTGTATTAATTTTGGTCATGTTTCCTGTCTGAAAGGCATGCCCTTCGTTAATAGGATTTGTATAAAAAAAGGATGTAAATACATGCATATATGTCACACAGACTTTTTTTTATAACAAATACTATTGAGTAACTGTGATCAAATCAGAATCCAAGTTGAGAACTCTATTTCTTGTATGCCTTTTTGCTAGAACCAACTCTAAATGGCCATAGCAAACAAAACTCATAACTTTTGTTTCGTGCAACATTGTAGAAGTTCTTCTGATGGTAAATTGCTCATTAATATTTAATTTATTGCAAGTACTACTCAAAATTCAGCTTCCCTCTTTGTTTTTCTATTTCTATTAAGAATAAACAATTGTCCTCGTTTTTTTGTTTTGGTTTAATCCTAGGTGTTATGTTTTTTTTAAATCTTCCTTTTTTTCTCTTAATAATCCTTTCGAAAATTCTTAAACTTTATATTTGTGTAAGAGGATGATCATTTAATTCACATAATATATATAATTTGTCGACTTTAAGATCTCTCAGACGACTCAAGATAAACTTTTCAAATTACCAAGTGAAATGTTTTTATTCTTTTTTTTATGAAGTTTTTCATGAGCTTTACATTCGTAAGCTTGAAAAAATGATTTACCACAAAATGTACATTTATGTGGTCGACGTTTTAAATGAACACGATCAAAATGCGTTTTTAATTGTGAGGATTTTCTAAATGAAAGATTACAGTCGCTACATTTAAAGTTTCGTTCAAGTTCATCATTATTTACGAAGCATACATGATCTTTTAATTGTGGCTTACGCATAAAAGATTTACCACATGGATCACATTTAAATGGTCTCTCACCGGTATGTGTTCGTATATGATTAGTTAATGTTAATTTGTTTTTTAAGCCTTTACCACAAATCTCACATTGAAATGGTATAATGCCTTCGTGAATTTGCATGTGTATTTTATAATTTTGTCGAATAGTAAAACCTATGGAAATAAATTGATATTTTAGAAAAAGATAAGTTACTTAATACAACAGGTTTTACCTTTTTCACAAATGTTACAAACAAATGGTTTAACACCGTTATGCGTTTCTAAGTGTAACTTTAAACTATTATCCGTATTAAAAGCTAAATAATAAAATTGAAATATATAATTTTCATATTTTTTATAATTCTATATTAATTTACCTTTTCCACAAATATTACAAAGGAAAGGTTTCTGGCCAGTATGTATTCTTTCGTGATTTACTAAATGTGTACGTTGTAAAAATGTTTTCACACAATAATTACAATGGAATTTTTTAGTTGGATCATGAGACTTTAAATGATATCTTAATTTCATTATTGTTTCAAATTTCATCAAACACAATTCGCATTCAAAAACACCCTTTTCATGTACAGTTTTTCTATGTTTATGAAGATTTGTTTGATATCGAAATATTCTATTACAATGATCACATTTATATGGACCTTTCGATTTATGAAGTCGTGAATGCAATCTTAATTTTGTAGCACTTATAAAAGTTTTATCACAAATTTTACAAATCTTTGGTCCATCATGTACTTCGGTCATGTGTCGTTCTAATTCATTTTTATTAGACCATTTAGCCGTACACTGTTGACAATTAAAATTTTTTTTCCTACATTTATGTTCTTTTAATATTAATTCAGTTGAAAACTTTCTTTTACAATTATCACAATTGTATTTTATATGCCTTTTCTCATGAGCTATTAATTGATAACGTTGCCAAAATGATTTATCACAAATTGTACAGTGAAAATTTTTTTGATCATGAGTTTTTAAATGATATTTAAATCTTCTTACGTTTTCAAATTTCATTAAACATTTAGCACACTGAAAATCACCTTTTTCATGTAAAGCTTGTCTATGCTTATAAAAGTTATTTCGAGCTCGAAAACCCAAATTACAAATATCACATTTGTATGTATCTTTTGGATTATGAGTTTCTAAATGTTGTCTGATATTGGAAGAATTTGTATATCTTTGTTTACAAATAACACAAAAATAATGTACATTGATCATGTGCTCTTTTAATTTTACTTTATTAATGAATTCCTCGTCACAATCTTCACAATTTATTGGTCCCGCTTCATCATTATCACTCAAATTAAATTCATTTTCTTTTAATTGTAATTCATTAGGAAATTCCTCTTCACAATTTATTGAGTCTGCTTCATCGTTATCACTCAAATTACAATCATGTTCTTTTAATTGTAATTCATTAGAAAATTCCTCTTCACAATTTTCACAATTTATTGGTTCCGCTTCATCATTATCACTCAAATTACAGTTATGTTCTTTTAATTGTAGTTCATTAGGAAATTCCTCTTCACAATCTTCACATTTATATGATATTGTATCTTCGTTGAGTTCAATTGTATTGTTTGATTCCTATTTTTAATAAAACAATAAATCAATTAATTAAATTATTTAAATAAACTAATTTTTATACTTCGTTATTATCATTATTTGTATTCTTAGAAGTCTTAGGACTTTTAGTACTATTAGATAATTCAATAAATTCGAAATCATTTAAAACTTCCTCATCATTAATATCTACGCTATCTTCTAATTTTATTTCATTTAAATCTTCATCTTCAGGGATTTCTTCAAAGTCCTGCAGCTGAAAATTTCAAAAATAACTAAACTTTATTCAAATCGATTAATTTTGGCTTGACTTGAACTCTTCACATACACTTAAATATTCCAGTTCAACATATTCATTTTCTTCGTACTTTTGTTTTACATCCAAATCATATAAAAATATTTCTTTTAAAACAATTTGGGTTTTCTGGCATTGTTTTTGAAATTTCGCAATGTCTGTTAAATGAGCAATACAATTTTTACAAATTTGTTGTGGAAGTCCATCGCTTTTTTCAATCTAAAATAAATAGCAAAATGTTAACTTTGGATTTTTTTCAAAATTTTTGTAGAAGAGTAAGCTAGAGTTTTACATCATAAAATAGAATTCGATTAATTTTAGACCTGAGTTGGCCAGAGAATATATAAAAATTATTGAAGGAATACATTTTATTTACGTTATTAATTTGTATTTGAGTTTGTATTTAATTGTAATTGGAGTTTACATTTAATTGTAATTGGAGTTTACATTTAAGACAATTTAATTATATTGAAGGAGTATTACTTTGATAATTTGGAGTTCAAATGCTACAAGTGAGGAAAACCGAAATTATGATAAACTAAGAATTGAAGGAAGATTTTAATGGAGATTGAAAAGAAATTGACGCTAATATTTTGGGAGTTCAATTTTAAAAATTATATTAACCTTATCATTTTGTTTGTCATTTTATTAAATTATATTACAATAAAAGCGAGAGTTTACCAAAATTTCAAGGAAATTATTTCGTTTCTTCAAAGGAATTTAAAAAAAAAATACTTTAATTTTCCACAGTAAAAACAATTTCAGATAATATTTAATTATTTGAAGGCTGAGTAACTACATACCTTTATATTAATCAAATTTAATACTTCAATTAATGATAAATCTTTCTCAAATAAGGGAAACAGTGTTGTTTCATCACCAATAACAGTACATGCTCGACAAAGTTTATTGATTTCAAATCTGGGACCTTCTTGTTCAATATCCATTCTGTTTCAATTTAAAGAAATTAATATAAATGAAAGACAAATAATTTTGAATTATTCACTTTATTTTCCCATCCAGTGTTTTGAACACTTAAAAAGTAATGTATTTTGTATTTCGTTTGAGGATCACACGCTACTACAGAGCCGAATTCCAAGAAAATGGTCCAGCGAATTATTTCGTTTCTATTTTCCGCTATTATTATTCTTCAAAAAGCCGCTCAAATTTCTATTTTTATTTACCTCTGTAAATCACGTATATTTATGAATTTTTTGACAACCACATGACTTTAGATTTTCTTAAGCTAGTAGCAGAATACGTCAGCATTGATGCCGAACATTTGAGGAACATTGTTTAAATGAGCACGCATGGATTAACAATTCTGGCATCAATGCCAGCATGATAATGTAAATTTTTTGTCCGACACTTGTGAGAAATAAATTGAAAAACACTCGTTTTTGCTTAAACGAGTGTTTTTTCGCAATTTTTAAATCGAACATCCAAATTTTCCTCAGAGTGAATAGAGTTCGATTCCGATTCGGTTTCGGTTTGTTCCCATCTTTTTCTTGTGTTTACGACCTTCTTGATTCCATCGTAGATTGCTGAAAGAATGCTTTTTATACATAAATAGTGTTTTTTTTTATATGGATCTCGTGCTTTTCTTTTAAAAAGACTTAGGGCCTTTGCTCATCGCTAATGGAAGTAGAAGCGACGTCGTTAATTAACATCAAAAGCAGAGGTATATAAATTTGCTTTATTTTATTCTTTCGTATAAATTAAAATTATTTCTTCTTGTTATAGGAGCTTCCTTCTAAAATCAGCTTTTCTTTCGAAAGGTTAGTACAGAATTTTTTGGTTTGTGAGATAAATATAAAAATGCCTATACTTTCCGTAAACTAGATAAATCAGTAAATATAGCTGCCAAAATTCTCTAAAAAGCAGATTCAGGTTTGTTGCATTTGTGATACTAAAAATCTATTCCCTCCATGCTATACATTTCACTAAACTAAATACGTTTTTTAATCTAGTAGGTACTAAATTAAAGCAAAAAAACAATCTCTTAAAATAACAAAAAAAAAATTTATTCCATTTTCGTATTTTCTTTAATTTCAATTTTAATTTTCTTTCCGGACGCAATTTCCTCTTTAGATGGTTGAGTTTCTATTTTACGTTTTTTAGGTTCAACAAAATTTCCATGTCCAGCAGCACGTTCAGACTCTTCTATCGAGTATGGTTCAGTTTCCAGAGCTTTCAAACGACGTTTATGAACCTGGAATAAAAGTAAACATTTTTCTATTCAAAAATATGAACTTTCCCAAAAATTTACCTTAGTTTTAAAATGAGTTTGCATTGCTCCATTATTTATGAAATATTTTGCACAATGGACACAATAGAATTGTGCAAATCCAGGTTTTTCATAATCTACTTCTTGATTAACTAAATTTTCTGGAGTTGTTTTTAAATCATCATCAATCTGCAATGTTTATATTTCGAGGTTAGGTTAAATTTTACAAAATGAAATTTTTACTTGATCTAAATCTCTTCGACGATTTCTTGTTCTCCAACGTCGCTGCAGGTGTGTATCACCTGAGTGCATTTTTTTACGCCTTTGTACCATTCCCATTTTGAAGATATAATTTTTTTCTGGTTCGTAACGTGGAAAAAATAAAGAAATACGCACTAGAGCTGTTGACAGTCCAGCTTGAAAGAAATGTAAATACAAATGGAAAGTTTTCAATAAGTACTCTATCCATTAAAATGGTGATAACAAATGCGCTGCCATAAAGATGTATTCGTTGGAGATTGTTATTTTCTATCTCACATGGGACAGCTGGGGAAAATATGAAACAAATGTGTTGAAAATAATAATGCAGATTTTTAATACTGTACCAAGATAAAATTAATGCATCATTGATTAGCTGGTTTTACACTGGTTTTCAAACGGGCGCATTCTTCAAAAATTGATACGCCAGAAGGGTGCGCGAATGCCGGGGAAATGCGCCAGCTTTAGCTTGAGTGCAAAATTGAAAACACGCACACATAAACAATTGTGGAAAAAACTGGTTGGGAAAAATTTTGAAATGAATGATGACTCCTTCTGCTTTTGACCGGTGAGATGGCAACATCCAACAACGAACTCAAAATGTCGAAGTGGAATAAAGAACAAACGGAAGAATTTATTGAAATTTTTCGGAAATACAACTTAGTTTACGATGGTAGTGATCCGGAATACTTAAATAAAGTAAAACGAGAAGCAGCTTATGTAAAAATAGTTGAAGAAATGAAAGACATTAAAAAGGATATATCTGTGGGTGAAGTTAAAGTAAAAATAAAAACTTTAAGAACTCAATTTGGTAAAGAGAAACAAAAGTGGAGAAATTCTTTTTCTCTTTTTTTTATTACTATTTTCATCATCGGGACTATCACTTTCGAATTCTAAAGAATAAACAGCCTGCGCTAAGGAATACAAGGCTACTGCAGCACACTTTTTCCTATTCATGCTTTCTGTTCTATAGTTCACTTCATACTGCTTCCAAATCAACTAGAAAAGTACCCTCACGTGACACACACACACATTGATATGACGTATATAAATTCACAGTGAAGAAAGGCGCATGGAAGACCAGTGTAAAACCGGCCATTGAACTCGATTTAACTCCGAAACTTGGAAAGCTAGGTTTTGATTATGCAGTCCATAAATTTAAAGCAAGATTTAATTTCCCCATTTGGGACAGAAAATTAATACCTCCAATAAATACATCTCCATGGGACAAAATGTCAGATGTTTTTTTCTATGACCAACAAATAAATGACAGCCGCAAGTTAATTTATAGTCGAATATAATAAGAAGTTAAATAAAATACATTTTTATTTACTTTCTTTCCTGGCTTATTGAAGAATTTCGAAATGTCTACATATTGGATTTTTAATATTTCCAAATTTGTAACGCGAGTTACACGTGTTTTCAATTTGACGGGATTACCAAAGCCTCCGCCAACACAATTTAACATTGGAGTTCTTCAAGAAGGATGTTTATCCCAAGGAAATATGAATAATAATCCTTCATCACTAACGGATTTGATTGATAATTCAATACTCTGGGCGGTGCCAAAACATAGACGATCTGTCGAGAAAAGGTTAAACAGAAAATTTGGAAATCCTTATTATGTGTGGAAACTATTAAAACCAAAAACTAATTTACAAAATTGTACACAATGTGGTTCGTCACATGAAATTGGAGTTTTATGTCCTAATTGTTGTTCAAAAATCCGTAAACAAACGATAGAAATGCAAGATCAAATTAAAAACAACATCGGTATTACTTCTGCACCGGGAGATGCAATTGTGTTATGCAATGGCAAAGAAAATAATCAGAATACTGAAACTATGAATGAAATGATCATGCAAAGAACGCAAAAACCACGTCAACCATGGTTTGGTAAGAATTTGACTCAAAAATCAGAAGCTAGTCCGGTCGGAACCAGTGAAATAAAGCCTAATAAATTAGGATAAATGTAATTTTATTAGTTCCTCTTAAAATAAATTCTTTTTTAATTTAGTTTTCAAATTTATTTTATAAAAATATTTACACAAATTCTTAAAATCTTCGCGCCTGATTTGCGGCAGCAACAGCGGCTTGTTTTGACGGATCATCAGGAACTCGTACAATTAATGAACTAAAATATAAAACAATTAATTTTTGTTCAAAAATATTTAATAATTTACTTTTTCGGTCCTGTACACCAAGTGGTTCCGTTTTCATCGATAACAAACGTTTCTAGTGAAACTTGCCATTGTCCACCCATGGCAATTGGAGCTCCCATTGGACCTGTTTGAATATTATTGAGTGGCAAAAGAAAATTTCCAGACAAGAAATCCCTCTGCGGTTTAACAACTTGTGTCAATGTGATTATATCATTTGTTTGCTAAAAGTATTATAATTTTTCTTCTTTGTCTTGATTTAAATAAAAAAGAACAAACCTTTATATCATTATTAATCCTTTGCGATACTAATTGTGAGGTCAGTGTTAATTGGACAGATTCAACAGAACGATAAAGACTTGGTGACTTCCCATAGTGTTGAATAACTCCCTCAACTTTTACAACCAGATTACTTCCTGGTTGAACAATAATCGGTTCACCAGCAACTCGTGGTTGTGGACTGATTGATAATTTTATTGTTGTACTCTGAAGAATTTGAAAGAAAAATCGCGGCATACATATCGGAGATTTTGTTATAATTTCAATTTCATTAATAATAATTTCTGTGTGCTGGAAAAATTTAAAGAGATTATTTTAATTGACTCAAATCTCAAAATAATCCGTTTTACTCTGTTTGTAATTGTTTTCGCAGTCCCTTGTTCTTGTGGAAGATGCTTTGATTGTTTTTCCATCTTATTACAGGTATTAATGAGATATCTGCAAATATAAAATTATTTTATGTAAATAATATCAAAAAAAATCAAAATATTTTCTTACTTTGCTTCTGGATAATTTCCTTCGGTAGGTAAAGAAGGTGGATCTGATGGAGAAACATAACAAACAGTCTCAACTATGTTGCCAAAAACACCACATTGATATTGTGTTCTGAAAGATAATAAATTAAAAAATATCGGTAACGATAAAAAAATGTGAAAAAAATACAACTTACACTTCTATGAATTCCAATGTTGCAGGATCGGCATCAAAAGCGGATTTATATAATTTCGAATATGAATCTTCGCAAGCTTTAATAGCTTTTACAGCTTTTCTTAATTGATTTGTTACGTGACCATACTTTTGTAAATGATCTCGCGAATTTTGTGCTAAAGTAGCTGCTATTGCTGGCGGTGGAATTATAGCTTGAGTATTTTTAGCAATAACTACATTAAATAAAGCTTGTAGAAATTGTCCACGTAATTTAATGAACTCAGCTTGAAATAATAAAGGACTTGTAGGTGATGAGCTAGCTTTCAAACTAGCCAATGCTTTCCAATATAAGCATATTGCTTTATCTAATCTTTCTGTTAATGTTAAAACCTTCAATTGTGTATTCATATATTTTGGATCACATAAATTATAATTATGACATATATTTTCATATTCCAAACCAAAATTAAGAATACATTCTGCTTTAGATATTTGTGCTAAAGCAACAAGAAAGAAATGGAATTTATCCAGTGAGACATGAGAAGATAGTTTAGTATAAATTCTGGTTGCTAAAAAATGTTGTCCATATCTGGATGCTGATCTTCCAATACGATATTGTGACCAACAGTTTGTCACAGTCATAAGACGATCAAATACATCTAAAACTGATTTGGGCATAAAACAACCAACGATTGATTGAAGAATTACAGCTGCTAGAATTTCAACAATTTGAGCTTGTTCTTCTTTAAAATCTTTTTCAATCAATTTCTCGATTTTCTTTAAAATCTGTGGTAAACGTTCTGCAACGGGATTTGATTTTTTTATAGAAGGCATCAATTGTCCGTCTACTTCCATTGGAACGACTGTGTCTGTTTTTGAGTCGACATTCGTGAAACGTTTAACTTGAAATTGAGATGATAGTGCTGCCAAAGTTTCGCACATAAGAATTGAATGTTTTGGAGAATATTCTGGGGAATTAATAAAATAAGTATTTCTAATTAAAAAATTCGAAAACAAAAATTTACGAAAATCATCAGTCAATAATCCTCCAATTAATTGAACAAAATCATCTCCAAATTCAGTATTATTTTCAGCTAGTTTTACGCCGCATTTCAAGTATTGTGTTAACTCTTTGTTTAGTTTATCATTTGTGATCGATGAATAGATTAAACTCTCAAGATGCAAATTGATAAGATCCATAAAAACTGGTGCGGGTGATATATTTTCTGTATAACTGTAATTTATTCGAATTCAGATTTTGTTTATAAATTCAATTTAAATAATTTTACCAATACGAAATCAAACCGGTAAGAATACCTAAAGCTTGACTAGCAGCAGTATGATGTTCTAAAACCAAACATGACGAACATAATTCCAAGATAAGGCTTTGTTCTTCATTAAGTAAGGAATGACATGTGACTGGACATTCAGTTAACGTAAGTACAACAGTTAAAACTAAACTTTGTTCATTTCCCATGTCACTGAATAAAATTTTATAATTAATTTAAAATGAACAAATTAAAATTAAGTAATATTATACTTGCAAATCTTAGCTTTTGAAATTAAACTTTTCAAAGCACCTTTCGGCCACAAATGTGCTCCTTCTTTTGCCAAAGCTTTTAACGATCTTAAAACTTGATAACGAACTTTTTTCCGTGGATCTTGAAGATATGTTAATAATAAATTTACTTGATCTGGTATATCAACAAGGGTTTTGCAAGATAACTTTGTCAATGAATCTAAAATAGCAATCACAAAACTTTCGGCTGGATATTTTGGTAACAAATTTAGACAAAGTGTTTTCACAAGAGCTGCAGTATTTGCATCATGATACATGTGACGTAGAACAGGGATCAATTGAAGTTTCATACTTATTGGTGTTTGAAGTGATTCAATCATTGATCCCACTTTAGAGCACATACTTATAGCAAACGTTCTAAAGAAATATTAACATTTATATATTGTTTAATATAAAAAAAAAACTTTGCACATACTTTGATTGTGCTGCAAATTGAACACTAGCAAAAATCGCTGCTTCTACTTCAACTGTGTCATGACTATCTAAAGCTCTTCGAATCGAATGATGAACTTGTTGTTTCTCAGGAATTACTCTGGCAACAGCTCCGAGTGTTCTAAAATGAAAAGTATTACTGATTTAAGCAACAGAATATCATAATTTGATTACCTTAAAGTCAAAGCTCTGGCAACTGGATCATTTGAATGAATTACCATGAAAATCCTTTTTAAAAACTCATCAATATTTAAGATTTTATCAAGATGTTTTTCACTTTGTTGACAAACTTTTAAAACCCAAAGACGAAGTAAATTCGATCTACAAAAATATGTTTTAAATTGTTTTTTCCAAAAGTTTGAAAATTAACGAACTTACCCGTTTCGAAAGAATTCAGCCAATTTAAGAAATGATGAATTTATTAAAATGGGAAATGGATATTTTTCAAAAAGACGTGGAAATCTTACAATAGCTTCACATTGTTCTCCAATTTTTGTAGACCGAAGACCTAAAAAAGCGAATTGGAGAAAAGTTTTATAAAATAATAGAATATTTTGATTACCTTTGTCTAATTCAGTCAAGACAGAGTTTGCATCTTGATCATTTTCATTAAGGAAGTTTTCATTAAAAATATTAACACGAAGCGAAGACATTATGTACTTTTAAAAAAAAGCAAGAAATATTTTTTTCAACATAAAAAAAAACATTTAAAGCAGCTGATTGCAGAAAACTCACCACAGGGTTGTCCATACAATTTATTTCAGTGGTGAATAACGAAACACGTGTTAATAAACGTCAAAAATGTCATAAACGTTTCAAGAGTGTTGAATTAAAAATCATTAAAAATGCAAAATAAAAATAAGCCAATATTTAAAAATCGGAAAAAAGGGAATAAATTTGAAAATAACACTAAAGTTAAACCGAATGAGGATGAAGAAATACAAAAATTACAGGCTCAATACGATTCTATAAACCCAAAAGAAATAAAAACATTCGCAGATTTTCCACTCTCTTGGAAAACTTTAAAAGGTTTGAAAAGTTGCAATTATAAAACCCCAACTGAAATTCAACGCGAGAGTGTTGGATATGGTTTGCAAGGCAGAGATATTCTTGGAGCAGCGATTACAGGGAGTGGCAAAACGTTGGCGTTTTTAATCCCCGTAAGTATGAAGATTATAAAAGACCACCTAAAAATAATAGTTTAAACCATTTTTAGCTTATAGAAAATCTATTTTGTAAAAAATGGTCACGAATCGATGGTGTTGGAGCTATAATAATTTCCCCGACGAGGGAGTTGGCCTATCAAATTTTTGAAACTCTGAAAAAAGTTGGAGCATTCCATGATTTCTCAGCAGGTCTTATAATTGGCGGGAAGAATTTAAAGTTCGAAAAAAGCCGAATGGATCAATGTAATATTATTATTTGTACACCAGGACGATTACTTCAACATATGGATGAAAATCCACTTTTCAATGCCAGTACAATGCATGTTTTAGTTTTGGATGAAGCTGATCGATGTCTTGACATGGGGTTTGAACAAACGATGAATGGAATTATCGAACATTTACCATCAGAAAGGCAAACATTACTTTATTCTGCGACGCAAACAAAATCAGTAAAAGATTTAGCTCGATTAAGTTTAGTAAATCCAGTTTATGTAGCTCCACATGAGCAACAACAAACTAGCATGCCGACTTCATTACAACAA
Source organism: Xylophagus ater (assembly GCA_963422695.1). Classification (NCBI taxonomy): domain Eukaryota; kingdom Metazoa; phylum Arthropoda; class Insecta; order Diptera; family Xylophagidae; genus Xylophagus; species Xylophagus ater. The sequence continues at coordinate 11,926,441 of OY730478.1, forward strand.
AATTATGTTGTTGTAAAATTGGAAGATAAAATTACAATGCTTTGGTCATTTATAAAAAATCACTTGAAGCAAAAGTGTATAATATTTATGTCAACTTGTAAGCAAGTGAAATACGTTTATGAAATGTTTTGTAAACTAAGACCGGGAACCAGTCTATTAGCGTTGTATGGAACTTTACATCAAGATCGTCGAATGGCAATTTACAATGAGTTTTGTAGAAAAAGTAATGTTGTTTTATTCGCGACAGATATTGCATCACGTGGATTAGATTTTCCTATCGTAAATTGGGTTATTCAATTAGATTGTCCAGAAAATGTAGATCAATATATTCATCGTGCCGGAAGGACTGCTCGTCATAATGCCCGCGGAGAAAGTTTACTAGTACTACTTCCAAGCGAAGAGGAAGCAATGATTGAGGAACTTGAGGAGAAGAAAATTTCTGTAAATCAAATTCATATGGATACAAGAAAATTATTTACACCGAAAGCTAAAATGGAAGCGTTTTTAGCTCAAAGTAAAGAATTGAAAGAAACTGCGCAACGGGCTTTCGTTGCTTATATAAAGTCAATAGTTTTAATGAAAAATAAGAAAATATTTAACATTGATGAATTGGATACTGATGCTTATGCTAAATCATTAGGATTAGTTGTACCACCAAGAATACGTTTCTTGCAAAGATTGAGAAAACGTAATAATACAAAGAAAACAAAAACAAATCAAGATAATGAAGAGGAATCATCTTCAAACGAAGAAGAAACAAATGAAAATGATAATTTCAATACTACACATTCAAGCAGTGAATCAGATGAGGAGAACGGTGATTTTATTAAAGTAAAACGGCAAAATCATGAAATTGAGGAAGAGTTATCAGAAGATTCTTCACCACCTGTAGAAGAAATAAATAATCAAAAAACAAAAGTTCTCACAAAAGCTGCTATTGCTAAACGAGTGATAAAGAAAAAAATTGTAACAAATAAAAGAGTTATTTATGATGAAGAAGGTAAGGAAATAACTGATTCAGCAAAACAGATGCAATCAGAATTAGCCCGGGAATATGAAAATGATGATGAAGGTGGTATTGATATTGAAATAGCTAAGAAAGTTCTTCGAGAAGAAGATAAATTTGATAAACAACGTTTTAAGGAGTTGGTTAAAAGTAAACATAAGGATAAGAAAAAGAAATTGAAAAATAAAAAGAAGAATACCGATCAAGAACAATTTGATGAATTCGGAAGTGATGAAGAAGATGATGTTGATTTATCTTGGCTTCCAGATCCAGATGCAATTTATGGTGTGAAAAATTCGGATTCAGATTCAGATGAAGAATTCAATGTTCATGTGCCACCAAAACAATTATATGAAAAACCTATTAAAAAGCGTAAAAATAAGAAAATCGCTGATAACGATTCAAGTGATGACGATAACCAGGAACCAATTAATAAAAAATCTAAAAATATTACAAACAAATTATCTATTGATGAAGCAGAAATGCTGGCCATGAAATTATTAGGGAAGCATTAAAATAATTGTTTAAATATAATCATATATATTTTTCAATGTATAAAATTTATGAATACAAAAAAAACAAAACACCTTAACAAAAATTAAACGAGATTATAATTAATTATTTCCTAGATCTATCCAATCCCTGGGAGTTTTTAGAACTTCAATCAATTTTGCTTCTCTTGTGTTTGGATGCGGTTCATGCATGTATTCCCAACGCTAGAATTTTATATTGTTTATATAATAATATATATTTTATATTTGTAATTTTCACTTACCGCTGTTAAAGGCAATGACATTAAAATGCTCTCATATCGTGCACCAGGAGTGTATAAACCGAATTTTGTTCCACGATCATATATTAAATTGAATTCAACATAACGGCCACGTCTTAAAAGTTGCCATTGTCTTTCTCTATCACCGAAACTATCATTTTTATGTTTTCTTACTAATAAAAAGGAAAAAGAATATATATTTAATCAAGATGAGTTTTTTTTTTATTCGTTTTTCTGTACCTAATGGTAAATAAGATGGTATAACAGAATTGGCACATGATGATACAAATCGAAAAACATCATCTTGATTTGGTGTATCAAGATCATCAAAGAAAATTCCACCAACTCCGCGACTTTCGTTACGATGTGTTACCCTAAAATAGTCATCACACCATTTCTTAAATTTCGGATAATACGTTAAGTTATGTTCATCGCAAGCATTTTTTAATGTTTGATGGAAATGAATACAATCTTCTTCGTTCAAATAATACGGTGTCAAATCAGTTCCTAATAATTATTTTATAGAATTAAATTTTTTTTTATTAAACAAATCATTTATTTACCTCCTCCAAACCACCATTGTTTTTCACCAGTTTTATCTTCGACTTCAAAATATCGATAATTAAAATGAATTGTTGGTATCATTGGATTTCTTGGATGAATAACAGCGCTAACACCAGCCGCAAAAAATGGTAATTCACCGGCACTTAAATGTTTACCTCTCGACTTCATTTGTTGTATAGCACCGGGCGGTAATATTCCAGTAACTACAGATATATTAACACCAGCTTTTTCGAAAATATCACCATCTTGTAAAACACATGTTATACCGCCACCACCTTCTTTTCTTTGCCAACGATCGATTTTAAATTTTTGTCCAAAATTCTCTTCATTTTCTAATGCATGACAAAAATCAGCTTGAATTTTCATTATTAATAATTCCATTCTTGTTTTCATATCTTTATCAGTATTTATTAATTGATTCAAATTTGTTATTGGTTCCGCCATAAATTGTGATGTACTTAATTTGCGTTTACCTTCCATTTGTACAGAATTTATTGACATAAATGTTGCTATACCTGAACTAATTATAAATGTTTGGGCAAATCTATATTATAAGGGAAGAAATAAAAAGATGATTGCAAAATTAAAATTAAATATTAGGCATTTCTATAAGAATTTATAAAGAACGTCATTTAGGGGGCATGTTCACAGTTCGTTGACCAAGAAATACTGATATATTCTTGATAAACCTGAACTTTTTGGAATTAATCTAAATATATTTATTACATTTTTTTTTGTTATTATTGTTTCGTTGTTTTAAATTTTTTATTTTAGATTTTTATATAACAAAAAATGAATTCGAATTTGGAACACATCAATTACAATTTGTGTGCTTGGATTTTTTTTTGCAATTGAATTGATAAACGTTTTGTTATTTTTTTAAGTTAATTGAAGGAAATACGCCATAGAATCTCTGATATTTTAAAATAAGACGAATTCTATTGCGTATCATCATCAAACAAAAATGAATGAATCTTTTTCTTTTTTTAAACTATAAATAAAACAGTTAAATAATTTTAAATTCTTTTATCTTGTATTCTAATTTGCTGGCCTATTACCATTGGAAAACCTTCAATCAGATGTTTTTCTCAATATCAAATTAATTCAATCATTAAGTTGTTTATTTTTATTCTTTCAGGATCAAATCTTTGTTTTTATAAAAGATTTTCTATATTTGATATGAAAAAATTGGTTGCGTTATCATTTTTATAGAAAAGAAAAAAAATGATTTTTCGCAAGGCAACAGAATTTAATACTTGATAAGAATATTTACAAATTAAAAAAAATCTCATTAATAATAAACAATAATATTTTTATTGCTTTTGTTTCTTTTTTTCTTTACAAAATAATCTCTCCCGGTTTCTAAGTAAACCATTTCGGCGTCATATTTATATCAAATTAATTGCAATTTATATTAATTGTTTAAACTATTTATGTAAATTAAAATAGGTATTAATATAATTAAATTACTTTTTATTTTGTGCTTACCTCATTTTAGTTCGTTTTGCATATTGAAATGAACTAATATATCCCAAATTTTTTGCACTTATTCGTATACTTTTAAATAAATTCATGTTTTTATTTTGTAATTCACTTGTTTTTAAATATTATTTCTTTTAATTATTTAATATAATTTAATTTTATATTACTATACAGAAAAGAAAATCGTGCAACTATAAATCCTGGAACTTGTCAATTCCACTGATTTTGACAACTGACAGTGGATCTACTGAAATTTTAAGCTTTTATTTATAAAATATCAGCTTTTGAAAAAATAAAAGACAAAAAAAATATTTTATTACTAATATTACTAGATATTTCTTGAAGAAATAATAATATTAATTTCACAAATATTTATGAATATTTTAATTGACGTGATTTATTACACGAGCTCGCTCTTATCATTCCTGTGTTTTCCCTTTCATCGTTCAAAATCGTTTTGTTGTTTTTCGTCATTTATTAAGAATGTGTCTCAATTAGAAAGGCATATAAACGTATTTTTTTTTATTTTCAAAATATTTTGTTTTGTTTAAATTATTTGGAAAATATTAACTTTTTTAATTTTAAAATTGAAAAATATATTTATATAATAATATTTTGTTATTCATAATAACAATAATCTTGTTTATTTAATTTCCATATATTTATATATATTTTTTTTGAATCTGAGTTGTTTCTAACGGTTTTGCGAAATGTAAATTGATAACGATTTTTATTAATAATTTTTTTAAATGAAAAATAAATACAAATATACTTAAATATAATTGTATATTTTTGCATATCTCTCGAAATTCAGTGTTTTAATAATAATTCAAATACATAATTTTAATACACATAAAATTCAAATAGTTTTTCAAAGTCTTCGAATATTTACCTTTCCTTCATGGCATAACGTTTCCAAAGTTAATTTGATTAAATTAACTAAACCTAAATTTGAACTAAATCGAAAATTTCTTCAAATATCATTTTCGAGATGGAAAATTCGGTATTTTCTGATAAAATGCAAATTTAACATGAAAATTTCAATAGCCATGAGCATTTCAAAACTTATTTTAGATAAAGACGAGCGGAAAGTGGAAAATGTAATTTCATTTAACACTTAGGTAATTTCGTATTTATATTAAAGCTCATACAAACTATATATATATATAAAGAAAATATAAAAAAATAGATACATATACAAAATCAATATGAAATATAAAACTTATTCCAGAATTTGTTTACTAAAAATTTTCGACAAGAAAAGCCGACCGGATGAGACAAGGAAAAATTTAAATTTGATTATAAAAAAAACGAAAGAAAAACAAACTACGTGTTTTTTTTTGACTATCAATCACCTGCAAGAATTGATACTTTGAATTGATTGAAAATTTTGTTTGCGTGTTTGTTTGTCCGTTCATCATGGGGTACAGCACGAAAACTGTATTGTAATTTTCCAATTTTCCTAACGAAAATATTACTATTTTCAAAAGATTTGTTGATTTAAGTTCGAAAAGAAATTAGATCTGTTACCATAAAATTCCAAAGGAAACTTTTAATCAAATTCAATTATAATCAATATGCAAAATTCTGCTAAAATTTTGTTTGATACTAGTTTATTTTAGTTATTAAAAGAAAACAACTTAGATATTCTCGAAACCAAATTTGGCCAGATTCCCATTGAACCCATCCAGATGAGTATAACTAGATGGTAGTAACTAGGAAATCATATAGAGAAATCTTTATTAAACTAGATGATATATTGGTAGTTTAAAGGAGGTAACAAGTTTCTAATGAAAAAAAGAATTTTTATGTAGAGACTGAAAATACAGTCAGGGTAACTATATTCTCATATGGGAACAATTTTTTCTATCAATTTTCATCAACCAGATATGGTAATCTAGCGGTAGTACCCATTTTTTAGTAAAGGTACCATGATTTTAGTTTTCATATTTGAAAAAAATATCTTCACCGCTGCATAATTAGTTTATAAACAATGTTGATAGGTGAAAACTAAGGAATGAGGATTGTAGAATTATAAAAGCAATCTATTAGCTGGCATTTAACTAGTGCTTTATCCCACTAGAAACTGGTGTCAATCTAGCTGTTTCTAAAAGAAGAGGGGCAACTAGCTCTGATCGTTAAAATTGAAAGGAAGAATATAAAATAACATAAAAAAGCTTAACATTCATTCATATTATTTAGAGGCCACGTTCTACAAACTTCTATCGACATATTTACTAAAGTTCTATATCATTCGGTCTAGATTTATATCCTTACCCCATTTTCTCATGAAAATAATCAGTATTTTTTTTTATATTATTAACAAAAAAAAGCTTCTCTAAAATAAAAACTTTTCTAGCCTAGCGTTTTTCCTGGAAAATATGCCATGCGCTCAAAATTGTTGCTTTATATTTTATTACTTTGATTGAATGTGTGTTTTTTTGCTTTTTCGCAGTCGTATGAGAGCTTTTTTAATGTCAGATCTTTAAAAAAAATACTTGAAAAAAAATAAATAAACAAAAATAAGTAAAAACTTAATTTAATATAAGTGTTAAAAAAGAAGAAGGTATTAAAAATAAAACATTTAAATTTTTAATCCAAAAACTTTTTATTTAAAACGAATTATTTAACATAATTCTGATTAAATTAGAACACAATAAAAATCGAATTTTGTATAAACTTTTCTTATCATTAAAAAAAAATGTTTTTTGGTGTTTTTCTTGATAAAAGTAATTAATTACACAATAATTAAAAGTTAAACAGAAATTTATTATTTTTTTTTGTATAAAAATTTGCTCCACATTATTCCAATAGTATTGAGAACAAGCAAAATTTAGTTTAGTTTGGAATTAAGAAAAAATAAACATATTTTAATGTTTTCTGTTTTTTTTAGTGATACAAATCTTAAAATATGGGCCATATGGTTTGCTTGAATATTTTCAAAATTTTTGTTAGGACTTTCTTCAAATATTTCTTGTTAGATTTCTTTAAAAATCAAAATTCAAATTTTCATTACGGCAAAAAAAGGAAAAAATAAACAATTAAAAACAAATAAAATAATAAACTAAAAGACACATTATGTAAGCAAAAATAGAAAAGAAAAAAATTAGGCTTAATGAAAAAACCTGTACGGTATTTACTATTTTGTATATTTTGTATATAAAACATACAGGAACTTAAAATCGGCCTATAGCTGAGTTTTTGATACCCTATGGTAGAAATGGGAGAGAAAAACTGTTAAAACTAACAATATTTCAAGGTGTTTTCGTCATAACTTTCTTTCCTCTTTTACAAACTTCCTCTAATTTGCAGTTAACCCAGGCCTTGATAGCATAAGTCTAATCTGCATATATTCGAATCGGTATGTAAGTTTTTAAAGTACACCAAAAAAACTTTATAAACAGGCTTATTATCTCCTAGAATTATTTCTTTCTCTACTATCCTTGGACCGATTTTACTGAAACTTAACATGCTATCGTCTATTTATGTAGTTAACCAATATTATAAAATTTAAACAAAATTACTTCATAAATTGTCCATGAATGGTCGCCCTGACTTTTGATTTTAATAACTTCGCTCCCTCTCGGTCGATTTTGCTGAAATGCAATAACAAATCCAGTTAATCAACTCGCATTCTAAATTTAAGCAAAATCGGATAACACGATTTTGAGTTATCCTGTATACGGGCGGACCGACGGACGGACGGACGGACATGCATAAATCGATATAACTTTTGATTCCCTACACAACCATCTCTGGTAGTACCTACCATAGGGCATAAAAACAAAAAGCTTTTACACCTACGCCATCAAATGCGGTATACAATTCTCTTAAGTTATACTCTTAGTTATGAAAGAATTTTGTTATCAATAAATTTTGAACATGATTTTATTTTAATTTCAAAATTTTTAAAATTATTATTATTTAATGCTGAAGAAAATTGTGAAAGAGAAAAGTCGGTATCAAAAGCTCTTTTTAAGGCACATACACAAGCTTTTATAGCTGCTAAAGCTTCAAAGCTATTAAGAGATTTTATTCACAAATACAACCTTAAATGTGATGTCTTCCTCAAATTTGTATGAGATTCATAATTTTTTTCTGTTTTTTTTTCTTCTTTTAACACAATTTTTGAAAATCTTTTAATTCAAAAAATAATTAATTGCTAATTTCTTTCTATACTTTATTCTATTGTGAACAAAAAATGCTGCACATGAGCTTTCGTTATCTACACAAGTGTTTGTTACTTTCTTCCGTAGCTTATTTTTCCATATTTGATATCGCATATCAAAAGCTAAAAGTTTAAAAATAAGAGAACTTTACTTTATTTTTTTTTTATTTATAAATTTTTATTCACAATTTCACACTATCGTAAAAAAGTTTTTCTTGTATGGCAGTATTGATCTGTCAAATTAGCCTGCAATGCTGCTGTTTAGTGTGTTTATTTCTTTAAAATTACAAAAAAATATATATATCCAAAATAGTTATTAAAATCGAATTCTTAAAATAATAATAATTATTTGCATATAAATTGTATCTAATTTGTATTATTCACAATATCAAAATAGTACGAAAATAAAACGAACATAAAAATGGTGACAAAGTTTTATCTAGTTAAAAACATTTGACATTCAATTAAATAATATGTAATTTAAAAAAACAAAAGTATGCTAATAAAATACAGACACTGTGACTAAAAGTGAAGTAATCTTTAAAGAATTTGTTTAAGATCTTGTTTTGTTTCTTTGAACTAGAAATTTTGTTTGAGTGTTAATAACCGTAAGAGTTTCGACCTTGTTTGTGATAAGAAAAATTTACTTTAAGAATTGTTAATTATTTTAATAAAAAAAAAGAGTTCAATTTAGTGATAATTGTGTAAAAGTATATTGTTATTTTTTTTTTTTGTTGTTATTTAAGCAATTAAAATATGAAATATTTTACGTTTATTTTTTCAGTACACGTTCATGATTTCAATTAGGTATGTGCGCATTCGTTAATATTATTCCTTTTTTTCTTGATTTAATCAGAGCTTAACGAAACCGATAAAGTGAAGAGGAAGGGAACTTTGTGTGCGGAAAAGTGTACGTTATCTTTTATATTAATCATAGTAATAAAAGTACAACAATTTCTATCCCAATAAATATTGTTGCTTTTACATTTTCTTATCGTTTTGGATACATTACAAAGTTGAATGTTTTTTTTTTTTGATAATTCTTCAATTGTCAATAATATTTTATTGGAAAAAACATGTTTTATTCAAATTTTTCTTAGCGAAAACAAAAATTTCCCATATAAAATGTTCGGTGCGTATTAATGAGAAAGAAGTGTGTAAAATTTTTGCATAACCATAGGCGATTTATTTATTTATTTGTGTTGTATATGTTTTTAACACGAAAACATGTGCAAAATTAGTACTCGCATTTAAAATTTCGAAAGGATGTGAATTTGCGCAAACGCCTTTTTTTTTATGTCGGACTTTTAGTATTCATCAAAACAATAAAAACAATCGAAATTTCGAAATAATCAAACTTGTATATTTTTGTACATGATTCTGCTTCGTATTGGAGGAATTCAAGAGAAATAAGGAATTTGATTTCATTGTTTTTCGGGAAAGGATTCGAATTTTTCATAAATACGTACATAAGAATTATGTTCATGCGCAAAAATTTATATACAAATGAAAATTTTTGCGATATATTTCATTAGAATTTCTACAAATACATTAGAAATCAGTTTTCTTGTCATACCAAAAAAAGCTCTACAATATTATATACAATTTTTCGGGAAAAGGAAAATATATAATCGAAAGTTCAAATTTTCAATTTTGCGCATTTGCCAATTTTTGTCTAAAAGAAACAACTTGAAAAGCACATAAGTTTTTCCCTCGTTTTATTCTCTTTACAGATATAAATACATTGAAAAATTACAAAGTTTTTCCTTTTCGGAAACGGGGAAATATTATCATATCATATATTTTTTTAATAGGAAAATCTAAAGCGTTCACGAATATTTTATTCAAGAAGGGATTTTTATATAAATTTTCATATTCTAGAGAAAACCGAAAATTGTTTTTCATTGTTTTCATATATACGAGAATTTATATAAGTTTTTCTTCTTTTTTTTTGAATTTCATCATTGTATTAGTTTGTATTTCTAAAGCATCGTTCACAATCAAACAGGACATTTCAAGTTAACGCCGCGATACAAAACGTATCATTTTAGTTTTAATTTTTCCACATCTTGGATGTGTGGCTCCTCTGTAATACAAGGAGTTAAAAAAATATCTTATATTTTTTTTCTATTTATAAAACTTAAAACTAAAACAAAAAAAAACTTTACAAAACTTAGTAAATATTGCCAAAAAACAAAAAATTCCAAATAAATATTGTAAATCATACCAAAAACTATTTTATTAAAAAAAAAAAAAAAATGAAAGCAAATAATTTGGTGAGAAAAATTAAAAATTTAAATTATTTAATATAAATAACGAAAAAATATCACACAATTTTCACATTATAAAAACCACTTAAAACTTGATTAACAAAAAGAAAAGAGAAGAAAGTAAATTAATTAAAAATATTGTGTGTTTAAAATTTCTAAAAAGAAAAACGAAAAACAAAAAAAAAACATTCGCACTTATGGGTTTGACAGTCTTTTTAACAATATTTTATCTTAAAACAAGAAAATTGTGCTCTATTTGTGGCCTCCTAATTATCAGAGAAGAAGAAAACGATAAAAAATAATGATTTTAAAATATCATTAATTGAAACAATTACAATTCGTGTGTGGAAAATAAATATTTAGTTCTTTTTTTTTTCACTTATTTTAAAAGATGTTAAAAATATATTTATCTAATAAAAAATCAATAAATTTATTATAATTAAAATATTTTCCTCCAAAGAAAAAAAAAAGTGTAGTCATATTTTAAATGTTATAAAATTATTATTAACAGAAAAAAATTCACAAAAAGGCTCAAATTCTATACTTTATATAAATGTTAGTTTAAAAATAATGTTTTTCATTTATAAAACTCTGTTATTTTAATTTCTGTTAAAAAAAAATACTATGAATAGGCAAATTAGTTTAAAACAAAAAATCAATAAAATAATAAATGTTACGTAAAATAAAAGTTAAAAAGAAAATGTTTCTCTAGTTGTTAACTAAATAAATTAAAATTATTAATAAATATATTATAAAAAAAATTTTAAGTAAAAATTATATATATATATATATATTTATTATTGTTGCTGTTTGTTTTTATACATAATAAGACATATATAAATAAAAAAAATTTCAAAATAAAATAACTAAAATTTCACAACAATTTGTACGTGTAACGAGCTATAATAAAAAATTCTATGTGTTGTATTTCTTACGGGTCCCTTTTTTAAAAGAAAAACACAAGAAAAAAAACAAACTAACAAAATATCGGTTGATTTGTATACATTTTCGTTAATAACCAAAAATAACTGAACTTCCAAACTATTAGGATTTAATAAGAATTAGATTTTTAAAAACTCGAACAATATAAACATAAAACTCTAAAAAACAAAAACAAATTATAAACTTTATGTTGTAACTTTTGTGTTTATTTAATTTTTTGTGAAAGTGATTCAAAAAATTTCAAATTAAAATTAGCAAATATGAAAAAGTTCACATTTAAAGGTGTTCTCGACGGATTTCGATCCACTGTACAACAGCAAGCTTATAAACCGGAACAAGAAATACAGGAGTCGCTGAGACCGGAGAATTTTATAATCAAAAAGGTTAGTTTTTCATTTCTTATAATATTATTTATTTAAATTTTTTATTTCAAGTATTTTATATTGAGTTTTTCAAAACTCCTAAAAATATGCAATTTTCTGGGCACCTACTTTAAAATTTTCATTTTCACAACATAAGACTTCTATGTAAAAATATTTTAATTAGGAAAATTTTGACTCAAGAAACCGTTATAATGTATTCTTTAAATTTTCCTTTTTTTTTGAATAAGTACATTTTCTTTTGAGGATAAAAAAATGATGGTATTTTTTTTTTTGTTGAATGTAAATATAACAGGTAAAAATCAATTAGAATTTTCATTTTATTCATCTTCGTAATAACTTCTATGATACTTGGAAAATTATATGTTATTGTGGGCGTTGTTGTAAAACATTTTTTTTATTTTTTTGCAATTCAATTTCACAAATGATTTTCATGAGTTTTTGTTCTTATGTTCTGTAATTTGAATTATTTTTTTTCTTTTGCTTTCCATTTTATCAGTTAATTAGTTTCACAACGAAATTTTCCCGATAAGAAATTTCTGTATAAAATCGCTTGATGAATAAGTAAGTAAACCAAATAAACAAAAGACGATTGGGTACTTGAGACGTTAAGAGAGCCAAGTAGTAGTAGGCTATATACATTTTTTTTTTGTTTTCTTTTTAGTTCAAACATTTTCATAAAATTTGTGGAAAATTTTACGAGATTAAAATGAAAAATTATTTTCTCTGATTGTGCTTTTTTCCTTTTTCGTCTTTTTCGCTTATCACCTGATGAAGAGAAGAAATGGTGGCAGTGGCAGGATTTATAGAATGAATGAATTTTCTTTATATCAGGTTGGAAATAGTCGAGAGTTAATAATAGATGATAATTTATGTTGTTTAATAAAAGGGAAATTTTATGATTATGTTAATTATTTTATAGTGTTACCATATATATTTATATGTATTCTAAAAGAAATCAATATTTTTTGTTGGTAATAAGAATATAGTAAACCATTAAACCAAATTGAAATGAAAATTAATATCAAATTGATTTATGCTGTTTTATTTTAAGAATATAGTATAAAAACTTCGTCATGTTTTCAAGGTGAATGTAATCTTCATAAACCTCCCATTGACATAGTTTTTATTTTCTTGTATATAAATATACACGTGAAAAACTCCTAGGTTTCTTTCTTTCCAGTTTTAAATTTTCACATCGTTTTCATTCGCTCTGATAATTAAAATGCAAAATGAAAAAACAAAAACAAAAAAATGAATAATATGAAAATGTTTGAAAAATCTTTAAATATAGGAAATATTAATATTTAAAAATGGCGTGTTAACGATTATATTTTGTAAAATAGATACAGTATTTTTTTATATAAGAAATAATATTAATATAATACGTTGGCGAGGCTTTTCAGCATCTGTTCGATATCATTTAACTGAATTCATGATTTAAATCGATATTTATTCCTATTTTAAAGTTTTTTATTGATTAAAAAAAAACATTATATCCTTCAGTGTGAATTATATATAAAATCGAAAATATCCTCATAAAAAGTTTGAAAAATTGAAGGTATAGGCAATATAAATAAATTTTTAGTATTTTATATTAAAAGCTTCAAACAACTATACTCGTAACTTTAGTTAAAAGAAGAAAATGTCGTAAAATATGAACTTTTTCTTATTTGCAATTTCAAAGATTACACTCAAAAATTTCAAGTTTTTTACTGTTTCTGAGGCTTTGTCAAGTCATATTTATATTAGTCGAAAATTTCTTGTCTCAGTTTTTGGCCCCATAAAATCCAGAAGTTCTACACTGATACGAGCCCTGCCATGAAAATGCCAAAAAGTCATAGAACAGAATGATTAACATATAGTTTAATAAAATATTTGATTTCCTATGGAAAATTGTCTTTTCATTTATACATAAGGATAACAAATCGAGTTTTTGTTTTTATTTTCCGCGGAACACAGTTTGGGAAATGCTGGTCTATACTATAATCTCTGAGTAATCTTGAGAATTTAGTCATCTAAAAAAAATAATAATCAAACATAATCTGTATTTCTTTTGCAAAAAAGGCCACTTTCAGTTTCACTTCTTTCAGTAGTTAATTTAAAATCCATTAAACATTTTCTATTTGATGAATTGAAGTAACTGAGGAGAACCATTTTCACTTCACTTTATTTCCAGAATAAGACCCAAGAGTTTCACTAGTGCCGCTCACTTTATTTAGCCAATATCTTATATATTTCCTATTTATTTTATTTTAATTAAATTTTTAATCAATCAATCGATTTCCAATATGTATAGAAAAACCATTATTAAACAATATATTGTAAAAAATAAAAAAATAAATTGAAAATTATTCTCAGTAAATTCATTAGGTGTTCATTTTTACCTGTTTTCATATTGAAAAGTGATGCATATGATAGCATCAGTTTAAAAATAGCTTATTATGAGTTTTTAAAGCTTCTTCTTCTTCATTTGTTTTTATACATATTAGAGCGAAAAACATAAAAAAATCAATATCCTGTCTCAGAGTGTGGCCTTCAACTTCATAATATGTTCTTATTTATTTTATTTGACATCCTTTTTTCATCCTTTATTGATGTTGTTGATGACGCTGTTTTCCTTTTCAAAAGGTGATAAAATATGTACCAAGTTTCCTGGATATATCATCTAAATAGGACAAACAAACAAAATGATGAACTATATATTATTTTCATAAAATATGTTATAAGTTTTCTTCATTTCATATTTTGTATAGAAAACAATATTTTTATAGATTTTATTCTAAAAATAAATAAATTTTAATGAAATAAACTGGAACAGGAATCGTAAAGGAATTCCTTTTCATTCTGATGGAATCTGACAGTTCACTATTTTAAAATTGAAAGTAGAAATTATATTAGTGTGATATTTTACTATCAATAAAAAAGTGTAGTAAACTTGTACTTGTTTTATGTAGTTTGAAACTTTTGTCGCGTTTCCGAAAACTAAAAAATGGTAGTGACAGCTTACTACAATGACAATGAAAGCAACCACCCAAAGTATGATGATGATGACGATAACAACAGGAAAAGCCTATAGACACATGTCACCCTATGATTTTCCCTATATACATACAGTATATCATTGATGATTTTCTTTTTATGTATTTGTATACTTAAATGTTCTTTTTGCTATGAAAAACCGAATAATGTAAAATACATCTACAAACTGTTTGTAAAAACAGGCTATATATACATATATATATATATATATATATATATATATAGTTAAAGGAATCAGCCTAAAATGAGAAGAAAGCAAAAAGAAAATAACCAACCTAAATAACTATATATGAACATACAAAAAAGAAAATTTCGATGAGGAAAAGCTCACCGGAGTGGGAGTGCAGTGGGATGAGTAAAAGGGAAATAAATGAAACGCCTGAAATATAGCACAACAAAAAAAGGAAAAAAGAAGAGAAATTGGAAAAAAGAAAAAAAGAATTTTTTTTCCCTATGATACTTACATAAAAAGGACGAGAAAAATGTCAGCTCATTTGTGTTTCGCAAAGCGATCCGTCACAATGGAGAACCACCCACCTCTCCTTTCAATTTGGACTATTTTCATGGTATTTTTTTCGGGTGATTTTGGTTTGTTCAATTTTCTTTTTTTTTTTCTTCATCTTCTTCGTCACTTTAGGCCTCCTATATATGTTTTCATTTTCATGTCGGTAAATGTTTCGTGATTGTAATATGGTGGCGGCGCAGCCTAACAAAATTCACCCATAAACATTTTTTTTTTTGGTTTAATGCGTTGCACAACAAAATATCCTGTCAACACAATTTTTATGTATTGTTCAATACGAATTTCGGTTCTTGGAAAGAGTTATTTTACATAAGATTACAAAATATCGTGAAAATTAAATTACATTGATTGTGGAAAATTGGAAAAAAGGTAACCAATAAGTATTGTTGAAAAAAGTTGACTATTGAATTTGAATAAATAGATTTTCTTTTCTTTTTCTTTTTTTTTTGTGATAAGGCGTTATTTTTGAGCTAAGCTTTTGTTTAGCAATACGTATATAAGAAATGTTTTCTGTCAGTATTTTTTTTTTGTAAGTTAAACCTTTTATTTAAAACGAAAATTGTAATAATAATGAAGACAATTTATTAGCGCATTGATAAATAACCTTGAATGACAGTTAATTATTTATAAAGAGCTTTGAAATTTCCAAATCAGAATGTAATTTTCAGCGAAAAAAAGCTTATTATCATTGATATGTATATCAAAAATACATCATGTGAACCAAATTATACGCATGGCTTGTTTTAAATTTAAATTAAAGGTTTCAAAAATAGTTGGAAATTTTTTTTCATATTTGCAAAACCAAAATTCAATATTTAATATTCAGACCGAATAAATTCTACACGAATAATTTCAGATTTATGATTCATTTAAAATCGATATTGATAAAGCTTTTATAGCGATTCTTTCAGGAACATCAAATGAAAAAAAAAATAAAAAAATATTGATAAAGAACGAAAAATTATTAATAATTTTTTACATCAATTGATTAAAACCTATTGAGAAGAGGGTTTTTATGGAATTTCAAAAAAAAAAAAGAAAACATATTTCGAATGAAAATATATATATTTTTTTTATTTAATAAATTTTAGTACCGACTATTCCGATTTCCTGGATTCAAATTTTGACTCCAGCAAAAGAATAAATATGATTAATATTCATATTTTTTATGATTATACAATTTATATATGTGTATAAACAGTCGTTATCCTTTTCTTGTGTATATGCGAGCACCAATGAAATGAGAAAAAGGCATAAAGCTCAATTGAACTTTTCTTTTTTTGTTTTGTTGGGTGATGGCAACCTTAACACCATATCTTCATCAACATCATTATTGCCTAAGAAATTCTTGAAATTCGCTTTTCATAATCCATTAGAATTTTCATTTTTAGGAGTTTTCGGGTAAAATATTCAGACAGGCAACTATTTAAGAATTGCGCCATATATATTGTATGTGAATGTATTCTAAAAATGAAATATATATATGTATATACATTTCGATGGGATAATGGGGGAGAAACAGGCATATAATTCTATAACATCATCATGCTATATGGAATTATCCCCAAGGATATGTAGGTCAAAGTTATTGATATATTCTTTATGTTGTTGTTCCAATTTTCGAATTTATCTAGCTAAACTGGCGATATATATCTATGTATTTATATATAAATATGTTTGCAAGTATTTTATACTCATTGTATGCTTAAAAATGTTGTAAATCGTTTTGTATAGCTTTAATATCTTATATATGTGTAAAGGATGATAATGATAGCCGTTTAAAATGATGCACGTTTTCCGCCTATATATTAGTGTCTGTAGAATTTTCATTGGATCTATTAGGTTGGCATTATATATATTTAAAAAAAAAATGCATAATAACTACATTTTCATTTTCATCGATGATGTGTATGAAAGGAAGTTGAGTTTACTTTTGGTTGACTAAATCAAAATTGAGTTGTACTTGGTTTGATTTAATTCTTTTGTGCAGACATAAATATGTCGAGGAAAAAAAGACAAACTAAATGAAAATATAATTTTCAATACTTTCAATATTCTTGATTAGATTAGTTGAATTGAACATGTGCGAAAAAAAAACATAGTGATATGAAATTGATAAAATGAAATCAAGTGATATTAGAATTTCGGTTGATATCAAACATATACAGACATGCATGTATAACGACGGGAAATTTAACAGATGCTTTTTATCGAATTTTGGACGATAGATAAGAATTCTCCCCGTGATAAGCTATCGTATAAATATATATACCTTCTTTTTTTGCGTATTTTCTTATATCATCATCGAAATATTGATATAAAGTTTTTTTTTGATGAATTTTGTTAACTTATACGAACAAAACTTATATATTCATTGACATACAAAATGATATAATAAAATATAATCACGTATACATGTATATCTCTAGGAACATATTATGTAAAATATGGTTAACCAAAAATGGGTGTGATCACACATCCATCATCAACTATTAATCACTCAACAATTTAAAGGAATTCCGAGGAGAATTGTTAGTTGAGGTTTTTAACCATTAATATGATTTAAATTAAGGTGAAAATATGAAACAATAATTACTATAATTATTACATTTCTGTCAAAATTTATGAAATATTAATCATTTTAATAAACAAAATATACATAAATACAATTATTAATGTTAATTTGAATTTACATAAATTTATGTAATATTTACGGTTTAGGATATCTTCTTAGATGCTATTTTTTTTGTTAAAAAACTTTAAAATCGTATTTTTCACTTTTGTAAATATTATTTGAATTTTGAGGTGATTTTAATGTTTCCGAGTTTTTTTTAAAGAACTCCTCTCACTATTGTTAGTGGCATAATATTTGAACAGAATAACTCCAAAAGACATTGTTCATTGCTATTACTTTCAGCTCATTCCAAATTAAAATTTGTACCTATTTTTCAGCATCTTTTTTTACTGTCGTGCTCCAAGTATTGCGAAGTCGACCGCAATATCTATTTCCTGAAGAATTCCAAGTCAAGTGATTTTCTTAACAAATTAAGATTATCTTTACTTGCCTACTTATACCATCGTTCCTGCGCGCTACAGTTTGATTTACGTTTCTGTATTTAGACGAATATTGAGTCTTGAGATGTTCGTTTCCAAAGATTTTTTTTAACAACTCTCAGGCAAGACATTTTCCATATCATTCTAGCTTATTCATTTTCGACTGAGATCTTTGTTAACATTCTTCTTGAAATATGCTCAATGATGGCTTGGAGAATAGCTTGTTCGGAATAACTTATGGACAGATCGTTTGTCACGGAAAATACCAACCAAATGACGGGTTTCTACAAGGAAATTTAATTAAAACAATTTTAAAGTTAATTCATATTTAATGAAAATGGAAAATGTAAATTCATATGTTTTGTTTTAGTATTTTCAAAAAAAAGAAAAGAAAAAAATAAAAATCATTTCTAGACATGCAATTTAATATTTTATTATTTAATACGATTTTTGAATAATATATTTTACACGTCAACATTAGTAAAAACATAATTGAATTTCATTCTGTTAATTTACTTGCTATTATACTGTAATTTTGCTGACAGAGAAACAAATATATTAATAGTAATAATTTTCCTTTGCAATTCGAAATATTCAATACCAAGTTATGAAAAGTTTGATTGAAGCTACACTTTTATAAACGAATCATACCATACGACACTATGTTAAGTTTTTAGTAAAATCGACTCAAGGATAGTGGACAGAGAAGGTGACAGTTGTAGAAAAAAAAGCCTTTCCATACAGTTTTTCAATATATTTTAAAAACTGACACATTGATTTGAATAAAATTTGTAGAATCGATTTATGGTATTAGGGCCCAGGCTACTACCTCTGAATTGTAGTAAATTTTAAGAAAAGCAAAGAAAGTTATGCAGAAAAAACATATTGCCTAAAAGGCGTTTTTGTAAAACAATTTAATTTTTAATTCCTTTTTTTAATATGGATGCAAATACAATGCAGCAAGAGGTTATTTTTTTAGTGGTTTTAGAACAGTTCAGGGATCACAAATTGTTAATATATGTTTCTAATGGTGTGGGAGTTATCCTCGAAATATGTAAATTAATGAATAGATAAACATCCACATATATTTTTCAAACAGAACGCCCTACGTAGTCCACCAGAAAACTTTCGTTTCCTTTTCTTAAATAGGCAGTTACAACAATTTTAATTCTCAAAAATCATATCTTTTGTAAATCTGATATAAACCCTTCAAATTACCAGCTATGTTTGTATTATTTACATTATTATATTTAGTAATCAAACAAGGATTCGATTTCAAATAATTAATGATTTAATTATAATTTAATTGTTTGTACTCAATTCGTGATTTTCAACCACATTTATTCAAAGGAATTAATACTGTTTATTAGATTACTTACTTTAACACGAAATAATCGTAAATAAAAATAGAATATTCTCTGATCAAAATTATATTATTGAACTAACTTGATAACGAACAAATTAAATTTCTAGGAAACAAACAAAAGGGAAGTTTATATAAGTTCTCGTCAAAGTCTATAGTAGTATTTTTCATTGTTGAAATACTAGTTATTTGAAATTGACTTTTCCACTTCATTCCTTATGACGCATTATTCTACCATGGTAAAAATACCACGAGTATATATGGATTTTTTCATGTAGTACACGTTTTTTTTTTCTTTCTTTCATATTGGTTTAATTTGAGTTTAATTATGATCGTCACATGAAATCTTGATATTAACTTTGCGTGTCTGAATTGGATCTGATGTTCGTAGTTATGGTCATATAAAAATCCAGCGAATAATTAAAGTTTTATATTGCAGAACAAACTATACAAGGGAAAATAAACTGGATTAAATTTCAGAACATATTTACTTGGACAGCTTATGATGAGATGAAAGTTTACTTAATAAACTACATAGATAAAATTACAATAAAATTACTATACCAAAAATAAATTTAACTTTATATGAGTATTTCGATATACATACTCTAAATTTGATGCAACGATAGAATATTTTATGCCATTATAACGTTCTGTGATGTGATCATAACTATAATATAATATAGTGCAGAGTTTTATGATTTTGTGTTGTTTTAGTCGTTAATAATAACTATATTTTAATAATAATATATTTAATGCATCAATTTAATAAGAAAAGAATATGAGAGAAAAGTTCATCAAAATTTTTAAATTGAAACACTTAAATATGATTTGAAATAAATATAATAAAATCTAAAAAGATTAACATATAAATTGTTGGCAACATAATTTTGAAAAAGCTCATCAGTTATTGCATACTGTGCGATGAACTATATATACCTGAAAAACCTTGACATTTTTATATCATATGATAAGTTTCTTTAATTTTCTCTTTATATATTTCCAAGATGAAAATTACATGCTGTGTGAGAAACTGTACAGAAATCCACCTCAACAAAAGACACGAAAACAAAAAAAAACTTTAATAAAATTATTCTAGTCTGAATTCGTTCTCATTTGAAAAGAAAAATATATATTATATCTCTCGACCACAGAACAAGAATCATCAATTTTACTTTTTACCATGGAATTTCCAGAGAAAGCACTTTACCACAGACTGTACGATTTTCATGACCCTGGTATATGATTTGGTCAAATGCAGTAATCTTGTGGATAACAAATTATTAAACTATAAAGAGTTTACGACATGAAATTACTTAGAATAAGAATTTATTAAAAAAATTTCAATTTTTCTTTAAACGATTCAATTATTTTCTAATAAATTTTGTTCAAATACAATTGAAATAGAAGAAGAAGAAAAAAGTTGATTGATAATGATTATTGGATCTCAAATTGATAAGGATTAAAAGTGACGGGGATAAAAAACTTAAAAGATTTCATGAGAAGAATTTTTAAAGAAAACTTATCGTAAACTTCTTATAAGAGTTATTAAGAACTTTTGGAAGAAAAGAATGATTTTTCATGAAAATTATTGGATTGTCAAAATTTAATTGATCGTATTTTTCGTGACAATTTTTGATAAAAAAAAAACGATTTTTTCAAAACTTTTTAAGTACCTAGTTTAAATCGGATTTTGATTAAATCGAAGAATAAATAATGATGATTAAAAATTCAAGAAATATTAAATTATTTTTAAGATAAATTAAGAATCATTACAAGAGTATCGATTGATTCGTTTGATTTCTTTTAGAATATTTTTTCTTTAAGAAATCATAATATTTAACATAAATTTACTTTCATATAATATAAAATTGATTTATTTAAAAGAAAATTTAAAATTCTTTTCGTGTTTATTGAAAACATCTTATCATAAATTTTCATTATGTTGATAGTGCGGCTTGCAATATCCAACTACTTATATCAATTTATTTTGAAAAGCTACTTTCATATTTCATTACGTTTTAACCTTCACCATATAGAGAAAGTACAGTATTTATTATGATACAATAAAAGGAAAACACCTTAAGAAAATCTTGCTTCTATACAAAAACATCTAATATATAATTTTCTTCTTTGGTGTACTAAACATACCGTATAGTACTTATTATATATATAGTAGATAGAATAGGATTCAAGAGAAATGGTTTATAACGTTCCTTGCATTACATTTTAGAGTAGATGTGCATATAAATTTACTAGAATTTAAGAAAAACATCATCATCTACGAGAAAACCTATTATATACTCGTATATGTATGTATTTCTTATTGGCAAGAAATGTAAAGACTTAGATGGATTACTGAAGTGTTTCTTTACAACATTGATTTTTCTCTTAACATTGTAGACGTTTGTCGAGGTAATGTTTTTATTTTTGTTGTCTTCAGGTGCTATTAATGTAAAAGAAAAAAATGAGCATCTCTAGAGAACATAAAAGATGAAGCGCGAATCTATTTTTTTTTTTACTGGAACAATATTCTAAAAAGTATAAGTACCTATAGGTGGTTGCCGTTTTTTATCCTTCTATGGATATGATATACGTATAACCGGTGACAACCATGTTAATACCAGAAGTCTATATATATACATATATATTTTTTTTCTTGCTGAAAACTTTACCAACAAGTAGAATATTTTTGCTAGAAACTTAAGCTATAATTCTATACAAGTATCTATATATAGAAGTGCTAGTATACAACTTACTCTTTGTTATTTTACTGTATTTTAGGTACACGATGTTAAATAAAATGTAGCTTTTTGAATTATAAGAAGCCCTTTTAAACAAGGAGACCAAATTTTGTTAGCAACTATTCGCAGGCCCTTTTCATGTATATGAACTAACATTTTCCACTTGATAGTAATTTGAAGTGAGTTGGTGTTTTCTTTTTTTTTTGGGTGGTGATGTTTAGCCATTAAAACAAAAACAAACTGCTTACCTTATATGCGGAGAAAATATAAATATTATATTTTACGAAGAACACAAAAACGATTTTTTTTAAGATGTAATTTTTGTCCTTATTTTTTCTGTTATAAATAAAATATTTGCATAATATAAGAAATTTCCCAAAAATAAAAACAAAAATGAATTCCATAAAATAAAAAACGTAATTTTTAATCTAGAAATAAGAAAAATAACATTGAAAATTCATGTGAAGATTTAATGAAAATTTATGAACCAGAAATTCTAAATAAATTTTCATTTAACTTTAATACAAATTTTCATTTTGAAGCCGAACTGAATCCCTTTTTAAAGCTCAAAATGAAATATAATTCATTTTAACGTCATTATATTTTAGTTCATATATCGATTCTTAATAAAAAATTGTATTTAATATGATTTCCTCAAAATGTTTGTCCAAAAAAATCATAAAGATATATCAATTTTGAAAATATGTAATCTTATTTGATTAATAATGGTCGTCCTGTCGAAGGTGAAATTTCAATTAAGTAAAAACAGTGTATTGTGTTCTTGAGCCTCCCACATAAAATCAATGAGTCACAAAAAAGAGATATTGCTCTGATAATATACATTTTACTATAATAATTGTATGACAGATCATAACCTTTGGAAAGTCGTTAAGACATCAATATTTCATGGAACAGATGCTGTGATTTGTGGCCTTTTGTATTTTCTTCATATATAAAATTAACGTATATACTATACATGAAAGATTTTTGTGGTGTTTTCAACATTTTCACCCTAATTTATATATATTAGATACAATGTATATGTATTTCTGTTTAGCTTGTTTTCTTTGAAAATTTATAGTCTTTAGAACATAAATTTTCTTGAATGTTACACGAAGGAATAAGAAATTTTAATCATTATAAAAGCCAAAGACCAATTAAGTGTGATCCCTCAAAAAGTACGAAAATGTTGTGTTTTTTTATGGAAAATGAATGAAAAGTTTCTGGTTCGAGATCACATTTTTTTCTTTTTTATTATATTTTCTTTTTGTTGGAATAATAAATTTTCTTATTTCGAAATATGAAAATTTTCTTTCTTTCATTTTCTGTCATTTACATGAAGATTTTATTCCAATCACATCACATTATTTTATGCTGACGTTCGGCGTTCAGTATCATTGGGGAATCTAATGAAATTCTTAATCGTAAACATTTTCATTTCTTATAAGAAGTAAATGCGATCATTTCGCAATGACCTTTTCTCAGGTTAATTTAATTTAAGAAAAGAAAAAAAAGAAATGTTTTGATGTTTATCATTCACCAAAAATGTATAAAAATAAACGTAATTTTCTTTCATGGACAAATTCAATATTCCATTTTCTTCAAATTTGTTTTTTTTTTTTTAGACTCGAAAACATTTCCCATAAGCTTATTCTGTATATAATCCATGAGTTTCAGCAACGTATATACATACGACTTAATAATGTCATCATACGTAAATTATTTACCATCATTGTCGTATTTAATTATATAATTTATTCATTTAATTAACTTGAATATTAATTTATGAAGATTAAAAGAGAACAACTTTTAACTTATATGCTATTTGGAAAGTATTATTTAATCCCACTTGTTTTTTAACCTTTTCAACTCATTGAAATGGATATTAAAGTAAATATAAGTACTTATGTAACTTATTAATTTTGTGCCCGTCGACCTACAGTTATCTATTTAGGAAGAAAGCTTATACGATTGTAAGAAAACAATAGAAACCAGAATCTTTTGCTAAGATGACTTTGTCATAAATTTTATAACAGTAAATAGATTAAAATAAAAACAAGTAAAATAGTAATAATATTTATTTTACTTTATTTCATTAGTTAATGTTTTAGGTAATAATCCCTTAAAAAAATAATTCGTATTTCAAAGAAATAAGTTGCCTGAAAATTACACTACGGCGTCATTTTGCAATATGTTCCTTACGTAAATATTTCATTGATTTTACTATTTTCTGTATCAGAGACACTAGCCATAAATTTTAGTTAACTTAAAAGTTTAAAAAAATAATCAAAAATATAGAAAACAGTATAGCTTGACCAATTTGACTAAATTTCAATCAAATAGAAAATATTTAGATCCATTTCTTGAATTAGAATCAAAAATCTTGCTGAATTTAGGAATAGTTACTATTATATACAATATTTTACCTTAATCTGCTATGATAAAATAATTTAATAAATAATCGAAGTACATGTCCTGGGTTCCCTTATTTGCTTAAAATCATATAAACTTTCTCCTTTACACTGCTCTAACATCCAAATAGACGCCATTAATATGAAAGGCTTTTATTTTGAAATAATAATATGATAATTTTAGCGCAAATTTTAAACTTTGTGGATCTTTAAATAATTTTTGATGTATTGTAGAATATTAAATGTATTTTATATTTCTTAAAATTCTGTATAAAATTTCGATAGTTTGACAAAGCACATATTTTATAATAGCAAAATATTACACCTCTAAACGAAAGCTTGTTAATTACCTTCTACAAAAAACGAATTATTTAACTGATTTTTTCCTCCGTAAAATGTTCATCCTCTTTGTTGCGCATCAGTTGATATCACATTAAAAAGTATTATCTTCACTTTAATTATAATTTTGTGGTAAAATGAGTCAGTGAACCGTGTCCAATGAGTTAATGAAAGCAAAAAAACAAATCATTGACCATCAGACTATGCGGTTATCGTCATCCAATTTCATACTTAGTCGAATTGTATTTAATTAAAAAGAAAAAAACCGCATCGAATAAGCCATGTACTAAACACGCTTAGAAATGACAGACAAAATTTATGTGAACATATTTATTTAATTTATTTGCAATAATTTATTCTGGCTAAAAACAATTCAAAATTAAGAAAAAATTTGAATTATCAGGAATATTTCGTTACCTATGAATAACTTTAATAATCAATCGGGTAACCAACCGTTAGGTGGGTTTCCTTCCGGTCATCAGTCAAAAGTCCAAGGACCAGGTGGTAATGAACCGCCACCAATTTTAACACAACCAGGACAAAATCATTGGAAGAATAAAACAGCAGGTATATCAAACGGCTTGGCATACCTTTCGACTGTCGATCATCTTTTAGTTAAACAGAAAATTGAACTTCTAGAAATAGCTACAAGTTTTAAGAAAAAAAATAGATTTGTAATAAAAAATAGTTTCGGACAAGAGATGTTTTGGGCTTTTGAAGAGAGTGGTTTGTGTGCACGTCAGTGTTTAAACAAAAAACGTGCATTTGATATGAAAATTTTCGATGCATCTAGTACTGAAGTGATCCATCTATATCGACCATTTGTTTGTTCTTGCCTTTGCTTCCCATGTATTCATCAAAGTATAGAAGTTGCTTCTCCACCGGGTAATGTTATTGGACGAGTTGAAGAGGAATATAGTTTTTGCGTTCCAAAATTTCAAATTAAAAACCAACGAGAAGAGATTCTTTGTAGAATTGAAGGGCTGGC
The DNA here is from genome assembly GCA_963422695.1 of Xylophagus ater. Lineage (NCBI taxonomy): Eukaryota > Metazoa > Arthropoda > Insecta > Diptera > Xylophagidae > Xylophagus > Xylophagus ater. The sequence continues at coordinate 11,952,489 of OY730478.1, forward strand.
TTGTCCTTGCGGTTTTCGTAGGGATATTAAATTTAAAGTCGTTGATCTTAATGATCAAGAAATAGGAATGATATCAAAAAAATGGGCTGGATTTGCACAAGAATTGTTAACTGATGCTGATAATTTTGGGGTATCATTCTCAATGAATTTAGATGTCCAGTTAAAAGCTCTAATACTTAGTGCAACATTTTTGATTGACATAAACTATTTTGAAAATTGATAATGATATTTAATTGAAAGGAATAAAATATATAATCTTCTTTGAGATATTTATAAATGTAATAACTAAATAAACTAAAGATATAATAAAAATTTATTTAAATTTAAATCGAGGTTAATTAATAACTTTTGTTGAGTGATTGCCAGTGATTATTTTTATGATATGAAAGTTTTAAAAATAGAAATTAAAGAACATAAAATTAACATACAGTGTCTCAAAGTAATAATGGAACAAGCTGAGATTAATGATATTCGAAGTATTTTTAGCCAGAAATAATGTATTAGCAAATCGGTCTTATTTTTTTTAAAACTTTTATTAATATATAATAAAAAAATAAAAAAGTTTAATTCAAAATGTGCAATTTAAAAAAAATAAAAGAAAATTTTAATGCAAAAGTAAAAATTAGCCTCAAAGATATAATGGAACATAGTCATAAATTAACTTTTTTAACTTAATAATAATAATATTTTTTAAAAAATTTATATTTATTTTTGTCTTTTAACTGCCTTTAAACGACTTGGCATAGACTCGACCAGCTTGCGACAGACGCAAGGCTCAATTTTACCCCATTCGTCCTTTAAATTACCTTAAGTTGATTTCTGTTAGAGATAGACAGCTTTTTCAATTTTTCTTCCAAATGACTCCATAAGTGCTCAATAGCATTTAGATCCCGAGACTGTGTGGTGTCTCCAAAGCATGTGGACAGTTATGCAAAAGCCAATTTCTGACTTTATAGGCCTTGTGTTACGGATCGTTGGCTTGGTAAAAGGCAAAATTATTGTTTATTCCCAATTTTTCGCTACTCTGGTTTCACATTGGATTTCAAAATTTCTATATACTTCATTTTATATATCATGCCATCTATTATGAAGAGATTTCCAGGACCTGCTGCAGACATAGCACCCCAAACCATATCTGAACCTCCACCGTGTTTAACGCTTGACTTTAAGTTTTTTTTCTTTACGCTCTCTATTTGCCTTTCTGCACACATAGGAATGTCCATCTGATTTGAAAACATTATATTTGCTTTTATTCATGAATACAGCTCGTTCCCAGAACGATAAGTCATTGTTGCCATATTTCTTAGCAAAATCAACCTTTCTTTAGCGATTCACTTTGTTTATAAAGAGCTTTCTCCTGGCTACCCTTGCATTGTACTGGTGTTTCCTTAGAATAATTCTTACAGTTTCGGGAATAACTTTCCTCCATAGATATTTCTCTACTTCTGCTCCTAGTTTCGGTGCACTAAGGTGGGGACTCTGCCAAGTTCGTTCGTCTGCGTCCGTGAAAATTTTCCTCCACTGAGCTTGGCCTTATTTTGATAGTTGGTGATGCTTTCGCATCGTTTTATTATATTAAATATTGTAGTGGATCCGCGATTTACAATTGACGATATATCCCTAACCATTTTACTACTTTTTGAATAAAGAACTATTAATTTTCTTCAGTCAACCGTGATTTGAGGACCTTTTAGCGCCACACTATAGCTTTTTGCTAAACCGCTCACTCCAGAATCCAACAAATAATGCCAAAATCATAAAAAGGGATACCCCTGAATATTTCATCGAGATCAGTTAAATTAGCTGCAATTCTACTTAACAATTTCGCGACTTTAATGACGTGTTCCATTATATCTTTGAGGCTAAATTTTACTTTTGCATTAATATTTTATTTTATTTTTCTTTAAATAGCAGATTTTGAAATATTGCTTTTTATTTTTTTGTTGCATATTAATAAAAGTTAAAAAAAAAATAAAACCGATTTTCTAATATATTATCTCTGGCTAAAAACACTTTGAATATAATTAATTTCAGCTTGTTCCATTATTACTTTGAGACACTGTATATTGTTATTGTTTCTTGTAATCATATTTTTTGTTGTTTATTTTTATTATTCAATTTGAATTTATGTTCGGTGATTTCAATTAAAAAATTCATTCAAGTAGAATGCACTCATGGAGGCACGAGGAGAAATTGTATTAGAATACAAATCATCACCCACTATGGTGCAATTTAATGAACTTAGTGTTATAAAATAAAATGCAACACGGTATTGCGTGAAATGCAATCCATGTAATTCATGTCCTCAATTCAATTTGAGTGTATGAACTACTAAAACATTTACTTGATCATACTTTTAAACAATTTATTGAAGCAAATAATAATAAAGATAAAATATTTTGTTAACGGAAATAAATGCAAATTTTATATTGTACTGTATTTACGGGCTTATTCTGCATCCATAACGATAGAGTTATTTAGCATTGTTGATAAAAGTTGTATGATTGCTATTCAACGACAACATACAAAAATACTATTCAACAGGTTTTTAAATAACGAACTTTTCTACAGAAATATAATTTTTCTGTTTTATGTCACAGTCGTAATAGTTAGAGAATAAGCTTCCGATAGTTCTCAAACTTTTACTTGCTCTATAATTCTCTAAAGTAAAAGTGTATAAATAAAGTGAATAAAATATATTGACTATTAATGAATACGTACTTGTATCGAAAATATGCTTTAAAATGGGATTATATTGAAAAAATTAATAGCCTACAATTTAAAGGTGTAATGTCGTAAGAAGAATGGGTTATGAAGGCAGTATCGCCGTCTCATATGATAGCTGGGGAAAAAGTAGTTCATATTTTATTCTTTGATTTGATTACGAACCATTAAAAATTAGAGACCTTTAAATTATAGCGTAGGATTAGAATTCGATCTTTTACTGTTGTTTCAACGCTACTTCCATAGATTATTATACCTAGATGTCCAAGCCAAATGAGCAGAGTGATGTTCAGTGTTGTTGTTGTAGGTGAACTTAAAGAATAATGGATGAAAAGAAGTTTAATGTGAAAGAAAGAGAAGAATCTATATTGTACCGGGATATCATTGTACAAAAAGAATCAGTTGAATGCACAGTCGTTGGAAATCTTTATTATTAGTCTATGCTACTACGATATACCCCGTATACATGAGAACTTGAAGTAGACTTGAGGCGCATGTAGAGGCGATATAGAACCTACTTCACTCAAGTCAATCATAGAATATTTTGTGATCGACTTGAAAAAAAGACAAATATTTTTTTGTGGTTTTCAATCAAATCCTAAATTTGAAGTCGATTTCTAGTTGATCTTTCAGAACTTCATGTAGACATATTTAGTATTAGTATTTATATTCATCTATGTACGGACTAATTAGTTCATTAAGAGCTAGATTGTAAGTTCAAAATTTTATATGGTCCTACTTATTTGTTCATATTGTTGTATTTCATTTATTTATTTCCAATTTGGATAAAATAAATTGTAGACTTTTTTGTAGATATTTACAATTATGAACCCCGATATTGTATTTAGGTTTCAGCAGTCTTTATGCAGTTAAGATTAATTTTAAGATAACACCAAAATTTATGCCAATTTATTACCACGTTTATGCGCATAGCTAATCGGTATGATCGGACCAAAAAAATTGCATTAACAGACAGTAAATATATTGATTTTGATTTGATCTTTATTGATCTTTATTTCCGTACAGGCTACAAATAAGAACGGGACTGATTTCCTCTGCGCATAAATATCCTGTATGATGCATTATGATGATTTGATTAATTTCTATTTCAATAAATAGAAGAAAAATATATATATCTTTTCTATGTCTTGCCTTAATTTTCAATATTAGGTATACAATAGTTTCCAATGACATACATTTTTGTCTGCAGTAAAATATATCGAATTAATCTATTGGATTTGTTATAAAAATATGTGACTAGAATACATATATATTTTGTTTATCATAAAACTTTTATTTGCCTACAAAAGCAAATCAATAACAGTTTTATATACATACATATGTACATATGAGTAACTTGTATACTTTTGTTGTTTGTCAATATATTGAATTATTAATTATTCAATATTTTTAATTATGATTTTATAAAGTAATAAGTTTTCTTATTAATCTACTATAAAATTCGTCTGAAGTGGATTTTATCTTTTAACTCAGTAAGCGATTATAAAATATATGTTCTACGTTACTGACAAATGCATTTTCCAGTAAATTTAAGATTATATTATTTTAGAAATATGTGCTCAATTGTTACGATATGAAAGTTTACTTCCTTTTATCTAAACCATTCTTTTCCATTTTATGCTGATACATTATTTTTATATAAAAGTTATGAGAAATTTCCTAAAGTTTAAAATACCAAAAGCTAGTAATATGTTATAACTATATAAAAGTTGTTAGTCATATAAAATATGATATGATTTCATCCATCTCCAGGAAAATATATATTTAATATTCATAATATCAGTTTGTATGATAATCACATGAGAATATATAAATATAAATATATAAGTAGTAACATTGACAAGTGTTTATGAAAGTTTTAATTTGAAATTTTTTTCGGTGGTTAATGTTGTTTTACGAGAATTTTGTAAAATTCTATGCGATGAGTTAAATGAATTCATTAAGTATTATAATTTGTGTTAAAACAGATGTGTCTTAACTGCGGTTATTTAAATTATGGTACGTTTAATCGTATATCCATGAAATTACTTCCATTTTATAATATACTTTTTTATTATATATAAGACTATATATATTTTTCTATACTAATTTCATATAATCAAATTTCTCAATTCATAATAATCCTCATTTATTATAAAAATGTCAAAAGAATTAGGTTCTGATATACAGTCAAACCAGCTAATTGAACCAGGAATATAGTAATTGCCGGGAAAAAATGATCTGATTCAGCTTATACTTGTATAGATGAGTTTTTAAATTTTTCCCCGTAATAATTTTAGGCAAGTTATCTGATTTTCAAGTGGTCTGAATAGCCAGGTTTTTTGTGAATTTCATGTCGTGTTAAATTTTATTTCACTCATTTTAATTGGTATTCTGACGTGACTCGAAAAAAAAATGAGTGCATATCTTCTATGTAAATAAAAATTAAATGCTGTTCGTTGGTAAGCGCATCACTTGAGAACGGCCGAACCGATTTCGCTAATTTTTTTGTTAAAACGTTCGTAGTAGTCCGAATAAGGTTCTTACGGAGAGAAAAATGGGAAAATTTTCCCGGAAAAGTGGAAAATTCTGGAAAAACTGAAAGTGCTTTTCTTCTCTGGAATTTTTGTATGAACTCGAGATCATATGTATAGATTTGTGTAATTCTTTTTTTGTTTTGTTCGTTATAGTTCCGGAAAAGTTAAATAGGCTTTTTTCACATTTTTACTTTGTTTGCACATTTTCAATAGCTTTTTACAACTCCACAAAACGATAACAAACAAATCTATTGACATTTGGACAGGACAACGTCTGTCGGGTCAGCTAGTACATAATAAAGTGAAATGGATAACATGGAGATTTTTGATATTTTCTTGGATTATAGTATTATTATGAAATTATGGATTTTATGTATTAAATCTTCAATAGAAAAATTAAATGACATAGAACTTCACAAAATGACAACAAATTCAACTTACATAGAATATGTATCGTGAAATTAATTGAAATGTTACATAACTCACATTTTCAATTGTCAGAATGACAACACATACACAAATGTGACTTGATATCACTAGTGAAGTGAAACTCAACATAAAGCTGAGTGTCTCAATTAAAACGTTTGACTGTATATTCAAAATTTTCTGTTTTCTCTTGAATTATTTCAATTGGAATTTCTAATACTATCTAAAATCATAAATTTTGAATTCAAATCAATATTTCTTATCAATAAATGAGAAATAAATTTTACTTAATAAATTCATACGTAATCAAATTTTTTAGTAATCAATAATTCTCGAATATATGGTAATATCATCTTAATCCTGTAAAATTCTTCATAAGTATATTTTTGGTCCGGATTTATACTTTTTCAAATTTTAATTATAATACAACCTAATAAGAGCTTTATCAGCCAACATTAAATATATAAGAGTTTTAACAATCTTCAAATCTTGTTAGCTTACTGTCAATGTCGTATAAAAGTTGTGTGGCAATGAAAAAAACGACAAAAGGAAGAAAAAACTAAATTAATTGTAAAAGCTCACAAGATTAATTGAACTGCATTATTAACAGAACTTTGGTTTCTTGTTTCGTATTCCATTTTGAAGACAAAAAAAAAGTTTTTTTTATACACGGATCTTTCTTTATATTCAACGCTGAAGGACAGTGGTTGTATCCTAGGTGTAAATATAATATATATATATATATATATCGCTATTAAGCTATAAAATCTCTTTGAATATTATATGTACATGGTGGCCCAATAGTAGGACTTGTTTTTTTTGTTTTACATGCCATATTAAAGATGCTGGAAACAAGAAATATTGATGTTTTTGTCATTCCCAGATGGCTTTTACGTGTCGGAGTTAATTTTGTTGGATCGTTAAGATTGTCCTGTAATTGGAGATGAATTTATTCTTGCCGATTTTCCATTGCAAAAAGCATACCCTTAGTTTTAAAACCAAGAAAATAACTATTGGATAATATTACAAAATTTGAAATAATAAGAATACAGTGATAACACAATTTTGTACCACCCTGTATATAATTCAGATGGACTTTGGTTTATACATTCATATAATAGACCCTTTATAATGGCATAGAATATACCATTCGAATTTTAAGAAGGAAAACAAAGATGTCAATTCAGATAAAGTTGTCATTGGAAACCAATTTATTTTCTTATTTTTTTTGTGTCCCTTTTAAAGATGGTGTTTTTTCGGATTTTTTTTTTGGTAAGTATATAAAACCTTCAATATCGTATGAAAGTACCTACTACCTTTAGAGCGGTCCCACTAGAGAAGTTTTTCGCATTTGATTAATGTCCTTAAATGGTTATGCGGTAATGATCACGATCGTAAATTTTTTCTTTTCGTAATCTGATTTGGATATAAAATAACAAAGAAATGATTTTTCCAATTGGGAAAAGTATAAACATGTAGGTATTCGTGAATATCAATTTTCATTTCCAGATAGACTGATTATTCACTTTAGTTATCAATTTATACAAAAGATAATGAAGTTTAATTATTTCCCTAAAGAATTTTTGTGTGTATTCAATTTAAATGAATATATAAGAATATGATAAGATCATTGATAAAATGCCATTTTTATATCTTAGTTTTCGTGTTGTCTATCTATAGTTTAGTTTAGAAATAATTATCTGGTTTCAAAAGTTCAGAAGTTATTCAAAATAATACTTAAGATGTTTTCAATCATATTGCCTTTTACAAATAGAGCCTTAAACAAATGCCTTTAAGGTTAAAGCACGAACAGTTATTGCTAAAATAAAACTAATTAAAATTCGATACTTTTAAGAATAGAATTTCACCTATTTAGCAAATGCTTTCCTTTTATTTAGAGACGAATAATTTTTAATCTTTCGTATAGATTCGTATCTCTTAAAATTATCACGCTATAATATGATTACACATAATGTGCAATAGTCTTTATTATTAATGTATATAAAAAGTTTAGTGATAAATGACACGAAATCGACATAATAAATCAATTGATTTACACGCAAAACCATCTTCTTAGGTAAATATTTTAACTATATATATTGTAGTATACGAAAAAAAACGTATAGTATAGACTTAGATATCAAATAAATTAATATCAAATGTAATTTCTCACCTTTATATTGGAGCGTAGACGAATTGAAAACATTTTCTTGTATTGTTAAAGAATTTATTTCATAATAAATGTGATAAAAATATGAAAAATATTTACAAACACTAAAATTACATAAGAAAATTAATTAATATAATCTAATTAGTTTATTTATACATCAATTTGGAAAACTAATCAATAAAAGGAAAATGAAAATCTTCTAAAAATCTATTATTATTGTTATTTTGGGACTTTAGAAATATATTACAAACTTTATTGTTTAGTACAAAATTTAATTAAATACAAACTTATATATAAAGAAAATATTTATTACTGAAAGATTACATAAAGTTCTTGAGTTTATGTAGAACCTTTTGTATATTTCATATTTGGAAAGTTAGTAGTTTATGTTATGTAATATTCAAAATACGATTTTGGGCATTAGTTAAATTTAATTTCATATGATTTACATAGGATCATATTATTGACTTTCTTACAAATACAAATGATTTTCATGCAAATCCTTATAGCCCACTCTATTTAAGTGGAAACTAAGTGCAATTTAGTCGTGAAAAGCGAAGCTCTATTATATAAATATTTGAAATGAAATGCTAGTTTAAAATATAATAGAAATATGTTGTTTCGATTTGCATCGTAAAACATATTAATTGCTTTGTTCCATAAAGGGTTTACTATGGGTTTCCTATAGAAAATGTTATTTCGATATTCTTTGTTTCCCGAAGCAAAGCTTAGGTGTATTATAATAGTATTATCATATATAAGTTTTACCTAAAACTATCAAAGAGAATATAATATAATACTATATTCTTTTTGGTTATATGTAGAGAATGTTTTCTACATACCAAATTTTTTGCAGTTTATTTCTGTTTGTTAAGAGTCTAATAACAATATTTCTAAGCTTGGTAAAATATGTAAAGGAATCATAAAAAATATAATTGTATATTAATTTTAATTAGGTATACAATATTTGACAGTATCTAAAAGTTTCGTAGAGCTTTTTGATGTTATTCATTACAAATCTTTAAATATTTAAAAAAAATTCTCAACACTAATGTTTGTTCAGTGTTTCTTGAAAAAGTATAAAGTTTGATTAAAATAAAATGAGATAGAAAGAACAGTTTTTTTAAACAAAAATAATGAAAAAGTTAAATCTTCTGGGATATTATTTAGTATAAAAATAAAAGTTAAATTGATGCTTGATATAACCTTTAATTTTTTATATAATTCGAAAAGTTATTTCTGATTTATTCTTGTTATGTCACTAACGTGGGTTTCAGTTTTTATACAAAAGAATTCACGTGTAGATTTATAGTTCAATAAGTTTAAAAAGAGAACAGGTATAGTTAAAATTCATTGCATTTTCGCATTTTTTTAAACACTTAAAATTAAATATTATATAGAATAACTATTATTTTCTATTATAAATCGTGAACAAATGAATCAATTTTAATAGAGTTTGATGCACAAGTCTTATGTAATAATATTATAAATATTATGAACTAATGGGCGGAATTATTTTACTATCGTAATTGGGTTATTCTTTGCCAAGATGAGTTAAATTTACGTTTATATTTTTTTGCAATTACTTCAATCAAAAAATATATAAATCGTTTTTTTTTACGATGAATTCAATTCTATACTTTTTTGTATATACATAAAAGAATTTTTCTTATAACTCCCATAATTTATGAGAAAATTAAATTTGAATAATTGTGGATAAAAAAAGTTGGTTTTTTAGTTAATTTGGGTAAGTTTAGCATATATTTGCGATAAGAATGAGTCTTCCAAATCATTTTATAACAAAAAAACAACAAAATTGATTGCATTTATACCAAAAGGCACCCTATTTGGCATCAAAACAGAAATTTATTTTAATAAGCTTTTTTAAGCTGGCAAAATGTCGTCATATTTTCGTATTGATTTTTATCTCTTATTAAAAAAAAAAAGAAATATATATATAGATTAACGTTCCCAATCACCCTTCCAATATCATAGATTGGCTATCAATAAAATAAGAGTCTAAATCCATGATTAATGGATTCGATATGGCAGAGCTCTGATATAAAATAATGCAACGAAAGTATACACATTGAAAAATATACTATAGGTATTCTGGTGTCCCTTCAATTTCGTTTTTTTATCTGATAAATACTATATATATAGATATATTTATGTACGACCAAATTGTCTTGCTACAATATTACTATGAGTATTATTTCTGACAGATATGAGGTCGAAATTAATTGAATTTCCGAAAGTCTGATATATAAAATGGATATTATTATGTTCAAGTATGAATAAAATTCTCATATTTTTTGATGATAAACTTTAGTGTGCCTTGTATGAAATTATATAGTTCCAAATCTTATTTAATGGACATTTTTGGTTATCTAATTATTTTCTATATTAACACTAAAAATCGAAACTACAAAAAAATCATATTTAATCTAATATATATTTAGTTTTTAATTAGTTTCTTTTTAACTTATAAAATATATAAATGAATTTTGTTATCATATAGCAAATGCCAAGTGAATTAAAATTGTGAGGAATAAACTGATTGAAATTAAATTGTCAATTATCTGAATTTGTACTAGAAATTCAATCTATCTCTCGTGGGGTTCTGGTCATCCCGATTACCAATTTAATTTTAAAATTGAATTTTCAGTTTTGTTTTCTTGTTTTATGTTTTATTGATTTAATTGAATTCATTGTTGATTGTTTCCCTCTGTGTTTTTTAAGCTGATCAACAGAATTATATGCCCGAGAGTGTATCTATTTGAAATTTTTCTTTATCATCTATAAAATCGTTTAAATGAACAACCAAATTAGTTTTATTGATAAATTGAGTTTTAAATTAGTTGTAATATTTTTTAAATCTTATAATTAAACTATATCTAATACTTGATTTATTTATTTCCAGGTAAGACATATAATAATCTATGAAACAGAAAGGTATTTACATTTTTTTATTCAATGTTTTTTAAACCATTTTGAGTCTATTCTTATATGATGAGCTAGAAACGTTAGTTCTTTCCAATCATCTTTATTGATGAAATATTTAAGATTTCAAGTTTTCTTGAACATTCAAACAATTTTCGGAAAAAACATATTAAACCATGTCGTCCATTATGATCTTATTGTTTTTGATGGTATACGTAAAATGGTTCATTGATATAACATTATTACTGCCACATTATGTTACTAGTGGGAATATACTAGTTAGTGGCAGAGCTACTAAAATTGTTTAGCTGTTATCTTTTGTGGCCACCAAAACTTGAGTACACGTCACTAATCGCGAATAGCTAAAATTTTTTCTAAATTTTATTTCACCAAACTTCATATAAAATTATTACTTTAAAAAAGTTCTGAAATAAAAATGTCACTTAGAAAAATGTTCAAGTTTTCTTTTATTGCGACATTTTCAAGTGTACATACAAGATTTGTGATATTTTGTAAGTTTTTAAGGTGAAAAGTTAAAGAAAACTCGAAGAACAACTTCTATGTTTTTCTTTTTTCTGGGGAAAAAAAGAGGTTTCCTAAAATCAGGCAAATGTGGTGGAAATCCTATAAATTTTATTTCCAATATTTCTAAAAAGAAAACAATTTCTATCCAGACTCCTAGAAAAGGTTGTTAAAAATAAAATAACTTTTAATTTTATTTCCGTTCATAATTTTGAAGCTAACTAAACTTCGGATTATTTTGTTTTGGGTATTTGAGGAAAGGCAAAAAAAAAAGTTATTGTACAACTTTTTATAAAGTCCTAACAATTATTTTTAATGATTTGCAGAGATGAAATGAAATAGAACTTTTTTGAATATAATGACACAAAAAAAAAAATGATTTGTTTCCTTTCGAATATGTTTTCGAATAGTGAAGTGAATGATTTTCATGAAATTAGCAAAAGAAAAATGGAATATTTTCTTTATAATTGTAAGAGTTTTAGGCGTTTTATGCAAATAATCGGTATTGAATGATTTATATAAATACAAATTGTATTTTTTGAATAATATTCAATTTATAGCCAAGCGAATTAACAGCTTGTAATCGTTTAAAAGACCTAACGGGCAAGTATTATGTTCGATCCCTTCTCACCAATGTTTACATTTACTTATTCTATTTTTCATTTAGTAATTTTTTCATTAATGCAGTATTTCCTGTGAAATCAAACCATTGAAATATATTATAAAAAAGTCCTCCTGATTAATTACAAAATTAGAAAGCAGCTTTAATAGTAATTGAGAAAGGAAACAATTTGAAATTTATATACGTACTTCTTATATAAAAAGAAATAAATAGTTTTGCATTTTAACTTCTTAACGATATTATTTTTATTTAACAGAAGAAATTTTAAACTACATAATTTTATTTGAAAACTTTTTAATTCTAATGGGATTTTTGTATTTGCTTTTATATAATTTTTATGTTTTATTTTGTTGAAATTAAATCCAATTTCTTATTTGAAACATCCGACTTTCTTTTTTGTATATAATAAAAAAGCGTAAACTTAATTAAAATGCATATTATAGAAACTTAAATTTTCTTAAAAGAAAATGAAATAAAAATAAAAGTAACTATACTGAAATATTGACAAAACAATTGATGTATTATCATGAAGAAGTATTATATATATACTCAAGGAAGAACTATAATACTTAGCAACTATCCTATGTCTTTTAGCTAGTTTTATTAGAACAGAAACTTTGTTTCTTGACAAAGAACAACTTTTATTTTTCGCTGGATAATTCGTTAAACAAGAAATAAAAAGAAACTTACTGTTAATTAAATAAAAGTGGATATCAAGAAAAATTAAAACAAGTTTAAAGTTTTATTTTCTTAGAAAAATAAACAATATTATTTTTCGTAAATTATTTTATTCGCATTTAAAATATAAAGGAAATAAGAAAGAACCAATGTCTAGAAATGAAAATTTATTTTGAAGTTTGTTTCTTATCAGAAGGAGGATTAAATTTGTGTGGTTGCTTATAATAAGTGTATCATGTTTTCATCTCATCTCAATCTATATAAAATGTTGTTCTATATAACGATCTATTTTCAAAAATAACTAGAATAACATTTTTATATGAGTTTTTCTTATCATCAAGGAAGAAAAGCAATTTTTGTTGTTAAAATATTATATTTATAAAGATAACCTTATGTTAACGTCGTACGAGGCACCACTAGAGATATCTAATATATATTAATGTTGGTTATTTTCAACCATATAGATTTCATTCAAGAGTATCTATCTAGACATGGAGTATAGAAATACAAAGAAAAAATCATATGTTGAACAATCTTATTATAAAATGTTTAGCGAAACTACTTTCGAAGTACCATATACCGATTTAGAATCATGTTTTAAACTAAAGTGGATATTCAATCAGAATTTATATGAAATATTAAGGAAGATAACTGAAGGCAAGGTATTGTTAGAGAAATATTGTAAAGTACATACATTATATTTCTAATTATTTTAAATCCTTTTTGGCTTTTGCGATCCTCAATTTGTGGTTAAATTGCATTCCCTAATAGTCTGTTAAATTTCATTAATATATTCAAGAAAAAGTACGATTTATTTAAGTACTTTAGTTCTATCCGAGACAGATATGAGAAGTAGCTCATCAAAATGTGCTACAATCATATTCCAAAATCGTCTAAAATATTCAAATATTTATAATGAAACAATTTATTGGACAACAAATTCTCAACTGGAAACATTTATTGTATAAAAATGGATTAATTTTTGAAGTCTAGTTTAAAATTATTTCATCATAAGAATTTAAAATTTTTTGAAATGCTTCCAAACGATTGGATTAATTTTCAAAACAATCCGTTTAGGTGGTTAAATATTTATATGACATATTGTAATTTTTCCATTCAAAATGAATTTTATAATATAAGAAATGCTATTATAATAAAATTTCTGGAATTATTTATATATATATATATAAAAAAAACGTAACGAAATATGATTCTTTGAAAAAAGGGTTCCAGAAAACCTTCATATTGCGAAAATCGAAATCATATTTTCATATTTCTATCAATATGCAAATTGATGTTTATATGTTTTGATCTCTTATTTTGAATGATGGAATATCATATATAAAATTTACCTTATCTAATATTAGTTTATTCGATTGCATAAATATGAAATGTAAATGGTTATCAAAATTATTCTATATTTTTGATATATCGAAGATATTTTTGATCGATTTTTCAAGAAAAATAATAAGAATTGAATTTTATTTCATCTTTTAAATCTGATCTCAAAATACCATATGTACATAAGTAATTAAAGTCAGTAAAAAAAAAATGTTTAAGTTAATAGTAAAATAAAAATATGTTTATGAAAATTAAACAAAAAAAAAAATATGAAATTTATGCGAAATATAAGAAAGTCATCGATCTATTCATATTAATGTTGTGGTTTTTTTTTCTCGATAATATTAGAAAGAAAAAATTGTAAGTCATTCGAATTGCTTAATTTCCAAAATATTAGAGAAATCTATGAAAATATGAGTCAGGAAAAAATTATTGATTTATAAAAGATAACCCTGTGAAAGTCATTTTAGGAAGAAAAAAAAAAGCTATTAGCCTATAAATCCATCTTTTAAAAAGAAAACGAAATATCTAAGAGGAAGAAATTATGTATATAATGAAAAATAGATATAAATATGTTTCAAAATGTATCTCAATTTCCGGACCATTAATTAAAAATCCATCTTTAAAAATCTGTATAAATAAATATTCCATTTATTTCGATATTTTTATAAATCGAAATTATATTAAACGCAATATTTTATAGGAAAACTAATCACAACGCAATTTTTTCCAATAAAAAATTCATATCCTTGCAAAATTTTGGGTAATTTTATTTTTAAACAGTATTTCGAAAATATTAATTGGTATTCGTTATTATTTAAAAAAACAAAAAAAAAAATTGTCATTAAAATAATAGTATTAATAAAATTCATATAAACTGGGGACAAAACCAATTAGCAATGCTTATTCATTTTCATTAATTAATTAGAGTGAATTACGGACCGATAATTATTATATATACTAATTGTTGATGCTAGAAGTATAGTTACTTTTCCACTAATTATAATTTATTTGACGTTCACCTCTAAATTGGTATTGAATTTTCGTGACTAATAGAAGTTATCTTTTTTTCCTATATTCAAAAAAAAACCAAATTAAAAATATCAAAATGCGTATAATGAGAATTTAATTGGATAAAATTATAAGTGATGAAAATTTTGGTAATAATAATTAGTTCGTTAGTCTATTTGATCTTATTCGAATCGATAATTTTAAATGACGCTAGGAAGAAGATTGGTGGGTTTTTACATCAAATAACGAACTAACTAGATTCCTTAAGAAGTTTTTTTTTGCAAATTTTGTCTGAGATAGCTTGAAAACAAGCGATTTACGTGATTCCAATCTGAACTCCTGCATTCAATGTGTTCCAATGATTTCGGATAAATAGAGAGATTACTGAACTATAAGTTTATTTGAATATCCCATGTAATGTACTGTACTGCAGTGTCCTGTACTGTCCAGTACTGTTTGAACTGGAAATTCATTATGACATTTTTAATATGGTATTTAAAATGTTTATAAAACAATGAATTATGTATAAATAGACATTTAAAAAAGAACATGTAAAAAGGCAATTAACCTCGCGGTTTTAAAAACTTAATTTAAGAAGAGAAATAAAATAATGATTGGTTTGATTTGTTTTGTAAAGCATATTCGAATTAAACTTGTTTTTAACATTATATTCAATAAAATTAAAATATTTTCTAAAAAAAAAAATTATATAAACTATATCCCGCGACAGGACAGGTGTCTTTAACTAGGTATGCATGAGCAATACTAATTCTAAATTGGAATACATTCAGTCAGCCTGCGCCTACTTTTGATATGAATTGCGGATATTGCAATATTTACAAGTAAATATGCATTTTTTATATAAACTGTAACAAGCTTGTAATGATTGCATCATTATTAGCAATGAAAATTGGCAGTAAGCCAGAGTCCATATGACTAGAATGATTAGCCTTAGTAATTCCAAGAAAGTTTAGAGGTATAATATACATTTTTGAAATGGTATTTTAACCCAGATTTTCCCATATTCATTAAGCTGAATTGGTGCTAGCTAGAGTATAAGACGATGTAAAAAAAACCTAGTATTTTTTCTACTATACAGCGATTTGAACATTTCGAAGTTTTTTTTTTTTATAAATTTTATTACTTTTTTAATATAATTTTCCTAAAATCAAAGAATCGGTTAATTTTTTTTTCTGGGTCTATTTTTCTATATAACAAAAGCATAAAACTTTTCTCTTTGAATTATCAACAATTTATCAAACTTTTACCTAAAGAAAACTAGTTAAGAAAATTGTCAGTTTCATACTGTTGATCTGTTCTCAACAGGTTAAATAATCAGAATTTTATTATATAGATTTTTATGAAGTGTTAACAAAACAAAGTTGTTAATGTCTTCTACACAACAAATAAATTCGAGGTTAGAAAACAATCAATAATCAAACGTAATAAACTAAATAAAAACGAGAGAAAAAAATTTCACCTTTGTTTACCAAAAAGAAAGAAAAACATTGGTGACCAAATTAAAAGCTTTTAACGCTTTCTCCCCGAAAATGATCGAATTACGCAAAACTCACTCAAAAATAATAACTCAATCAAAAAGTCTCGTAAAAGAAAAATACGTTTAAATACGTGACGAGAACGTCTATCATCAACATTTATATAATAATAATGATTAGAAGATCTAAAACTAATTTAATAATACTATGGTATAAAAGTTTCAGACATAATTTCGTATCGGTTTGATATTATTAGGTTTCTAAAGTTTTGTATATATTGTATTAGTATTTGCAAGTAACTGTATTATATAGTACATTTTTTTTTGAAAAATATTTACGCTAATGAAACGGAGAAGTTTAATAAACTGAACCACAACCACCACACTAATTGCGAAAAACAATAGCACGGTTTTTTTCTTATGAAATTTCACCTTGTATTAAGGAAATACAGAAAAAACCCCGTCCACTAATTTTGGCAAAATGCTGATTTTAGTCACGGACTATAATTACTGACCTATTTAAAATGAACATATAACAAAGTTGTATAAGATTTCGGTAGGTGGTTGGTGTTATTTAATAGCGCTTTTTCCTCACTATTTATAATTTTCCTACCCTATGTCGTTAGGTTATACAATTTCATGAAATCCGCAATGTGAATTTTCTTCTATTGTATTCAAACCAATGAGCATTATTGTTGTACTTTAGTGAAATCCATATTCAATTGCTTTTAATAAACGTCTTAAATTTTATATTATGCTTAATTGTTTTGTTTTTAATATTAAATCATAATTATAGTATTTCAAATACAAAATTTATTGAATTTCGGAAAATTATTGAATATGACAGCATTTGAAAATATACATAAAAAAAAGAAAAGTAAAAAAGAAAAGTAAAACAGAAAACAAATTTCTTGTATTTGGCATTCGGAATATGATATTTTGAAATTCGTATAAAATTTTACAAAAGCCGGATTTATGATGAAGTTTAATTAAATTCTAGAGAATATGTAATCAAAAATATTTTCCTTATGAAAATCATAATCAAAATAATTGAAATTGAAATCTGTTCAAATTGAATATAAAGCCTTAAATAATGAAAATTAAATTTTCAAAATTAAAATTGATATGTTTATGACAAATGGGTATCGCGATTTAAAAGAAAAAAACGTTTTAGATAGTATTTTATTTTGTATGAAACATAAAATAAATATAAGTAAACGTTTAATTTATGAAAATAACATTTTTTGATACAGGTTCAAAGATAAGTTCTACAGAAACTTTTATTTTTAACTCAATATTGACCGAAATGTAGAGACTTCATAAAATTTTCTTCGTGTTTGTCAAAATGAAACCCAAATCATTTCTCTGTGTCCTTAAAAAAAGGTTTTTTAATAATTTATAGGTATAAAGAAAAATGTATACAAATTCTAAAAATCATAAATTCGACTTAAAAGGATTATAATTATGCTTATTAAATTAATAAAAAAATGTTTGAATCTAATTTTATAGAAATAAAAATGATTTTCTTCTTTAAAAATTAGTCAAAGTAAGAAAATTAATAAGAAAATACAAGAAAAACGTTTTTATATTAAAATTTTATAAATTAATATAAAATTACATTTTAATAAATTAAATTATTTATTTCTTTTTTCTTAAAATTAATTAATAAACGAAATTTTTGCAAAGTCTTGTGTAATCGAAGAAAATCCTACTTTATTAAATTAATTAAAGTTCTTAATTAAATATTTTATACCCAAAAAGAGCATAATTGTTCAAAACATATTTTAATAAATTTTCAATATAATATTTTTATTCGAATTAAATTGTATACTTTCGAAATATTCCATAATTTATGAGAACATCATATGGATTTTATTTGTTACAATGCCATATGAATAAAAAAAGAATTTTTTTTTTGGAATAAAAAGTTTTTCCATTTTAAATCTAAAAACATGAAAGAAAAAAATGAAAAATAATTTTCTTTATTCACTAAGAGTACCCAAAGTAAATCTACATCTTCTTATTTTAGGCGTTCATATATAGAAGAAAATAAAAATTTTCATATCATAAAAAACACTTTATCATGAATATAAAAACACTATATTCAACGTCTGTTAAATTACTCATACTTATCTTAATTTGAACGTTCTCATAAACAAAACTTTGTCATTACAACAATCAACAATATGAAAATAAATTCCAAAAATTCATATACAAATTGTTTAAAAAGTAATATAAAAAGCATTTTATATTCGAAATAATGAAAAACATTTCCCTACTATAAATCGTCGTTTTCCACATATTTAAGTAATATACTTTCATAAAACTGATTTGTTTTCATTTCTCAAAACTGAGGACAATATTTATTTTTTCTTTGCAGAAATATGGTCATTAGTATCTCATGGGTTTCTTTTTTGGAAAATTTATTACAAATATTTTGGAATTTATGTAGTTTTAAAGAAAATTTAATGAAATATAATGTCACGTTTTTAAGTTTTTAATAGAATTTTAAGAATTTTCTTATAATTTCCAAAGTTTACATCAAATACATTGATATCAGAAATATAAACATCGCATACTCAATTTTTAAATTTTGCTATATGGTACAGTAAAAGTGTCTTCAGACTGTTCAGACTTCATCTGTTTTGTCATATGTCTTCTCATACATTTTGTCCAAATATAGATATTATAAATGTCTGTAAACCTTTCTAATATCAGAAAAAACTTATGTCATATGTCAGTATACGAATGTAGTGTTCCATATGAATTCACGCTATCTGAGTGCGCATTTTCGACAACATTTTTACGATGACATATGATACAACAGATAGTCTTAAGGCATCTTTTCTAACAGCATGATACATATATGAATCCTTTTGTAACATATATTGTATTCTTCTTGCGGATAGTGAGCAAGTTAAGAAGTTTTCCTGTAAATTTAAGAACTAAACATCTAAAAAAAAGAAGGATTCAAAATTTACAGTTCCCATCGTCCTGAATATGAATAATGAATATGATTAATGAAATTATAAACATTTATGTAATTTAATGTACGCATTTAGTATGGAGTCTTTTTGGAACACCCTATTAACATGTTAAATATGGAATCCATTGCTATCTATATTTTATAGGATCATCCCTTATCCAGAATAGTTTCCTTAGTGGAAATAAATGAATGGAAACATTGGACAATGATAACCAAAAACTTAATGATATATAGTTTCCTAGTGAGAAACAAATGATGATCAAGTTTCATTCTACAGAACTAGATAACTGGAAAAAGTTTAATTTGATGCTATTTAAATAAATAAATATATTCTGCTGGTAAAGTACACACGGGACCCTTCAGGAACAGTCAACTTCATGAAATAATATTTGTCTGTAGACTAGAATATCTAAATGTAATTGTAAACTTTCTATTCTTTCATTTGAAATTTCTTGCAGGCGGTTATGGAAAGTTCATGTATTATTCTAGTAAAATAAATTTCCATAAACATATTCGATATTTATTTAAACTAGAATTTTGACGAGGAATTCTATTATTTCGCTTTTCCCTAATAGTTATACGAGTATGATAATTTTAACTGAATTCATTTTATGGAACTTTTTTGATTAACCAAAAATGTATTTTCACTTATACATATGAATCAAAATCTATAAGACTTAATGAAAATAATCCTTAATTTCATGTACAATATTTTAAGTTACTGGAATCATAAATAAACACATCTCTCAAGTAATAGAATTCCTATAAAGTACATTTTCAATTTTCTACACGAAAACAGAACTTCAGAACAATGAAACACGAATTGTCTATTTTATTTGATTGAATGGGAAATGTTCATCCATGGCTTTCTTCAGTTTCTATTTAAAATTCCATTAATTTTCCTGATTTTAGTAGTTTTTATAAAAGTAACAAAATATATACTCTTATGTTAAATATGCTTTTCAAATCTTCTTAAAAATTCATTGAAAATTTCTTCGGTTGATTCTTGATCATATTGTAGATGATGGCTACATAAGCCTTTAAAGTTATTTAATTTTTAATCTTCTAGCTTCATTGTCTAATTATTTATGATAATTACAAAAATATTCTATGAAACAAATAATTTCAACCTTTATTTTGTTACAGAAACCAACACAATGCTCCTTGTTTCCTATTAAAGTATTATAAATCATAATTTAAATATTTGTATAGAAAAGACGCTCGTATATCATTTTTAAAATTATTAAATGAATGAAAAGAAAAAAGCTTTTATATCACAAAGGTATATTTACACAAAAGTGTATATTTTTAGGCTTTATTTATCTAACAAAATGAAATTTCAATATAAAGATTAAACGAGTATGGTGACAAATTTTCCAGTGATCAAACATTGATATCAGGGAAAATTATGAAGGGAATGAAATAGAAAATGCGAGTTTCCCTATTAATCGTAATGCCTTTAAAATGAGGGTCGCTTATGAAATACTCAAATAGGATAACTTTTTCTAATAGGATTTTCTTTCGGCTTTATAGTAAAAAGAATTTCCAAATAAAATATGTGGTATGGCAAAACATCCAACTTTCTTATACATAATATTTGAGTTTCATTTTAGGTGTATGCAAAAAAAAATTGCCATATTTGTGCAGTTTTCTGGTATCAAGAAACATACAATATAAGAGTCAAAATTGTATATCGTTATGGCACCATTTTTGGCCTGCAAAGAAATATATCCTATTGTATAATTTTTGTCAATAAGCAAATGAACAGATATTGTTATAGTGTTCAGTGGTTTCGTTGGTATGGAGTGTTGTTGGCCGTTACACCAGATTTGATACCTGGCTTCAGCTTTTCAGTTTTTTATTAATTAAAATTTAATTCCTTCATAAATTAGAGGAGATACAAAATATAAGTATCTTGAAAGTATTCATGAAATTATTTAGTCATTCGTATTCATATAGTATAAGTATAGATGGCTGTGCCAAATTTCATTAAATTCGTTCTCAAGTTATTCTAACCACTATAAAAATTTGCCTATATTTCGATTCTATTTGGAATATGATCTTAAAGAATGTATTTCCCTTGTGTTAGAATTTTTAGATAGTTAGAATGGTTCTTTTTAACGCTGTATAAGAAATTATACTAGATTTTAAACATTTTGATATATTGTACATAAAAAATTATATATTAAAATTTCTTCATTTCTATATAATAGTTATTTGTTTTCTTGACGTAGATGAAACCAGAATATTCTAAATGTTTCTATTTGACTTCCTATTTCGTAGCGCCGGAAGAACTTGCTGGTCTCATGTATGGCATCGGATAAAAAATGATTAATATTACAAATTAGTCTTCCCAAACCTTACTTTTATTATATGTAAATGGTGAAAAATTTAAAATAATATTCTTATAATATAACATATGCATTTTAAATGATATGAATATATCTGGCTAAAAAAATACTCAGGTCAAGGAACAAATGTTCATATTCGAAAGAAAACAAAATACCCTCATTATCATATATTCTCCTACATATGTATATACTTATAAATTTCACCTAACAAAATTTCAAGAAAATATATATGCACTGACATTTGTCACAGGCTGACATAATCTTAAAGAAATCTTGCTACTTTCAAATTACAACAATTTTTCAATCGTCACGTAATACCCTTATTTTTTTTTCTAGAATTTTCACATTCGTTGTTATAACCGTGCTCTAGGATACTACTATACATTACTCGTATACTATTTAGTTTTTCATATGGAAAATAATGAAAAAAAGGAAAAACGAAGAGAAATTGCGGAAAATCGTATAAGTTTTATGGTATTCGAAAAATGTTTTCTCGTCAGTTTCGATAAAAAAATATGAAACATTTACGGAAAGCAGAAAATTATAAGAAAAAATTTATATATTTTTTTATGGAAAGATGTATCTATTTATTGTATCCTTTTCATGTTTATAGGAAACAATCGATTTATATTGGATAATGTCAACATGCACCTGAAGCATAAACAAAAATTGTGATCACTCAACTTATAATTTTAATATAAAATTGAAATTGATATTTTGTTGTACAATCTATAATACGATTTTGTTTAATGCTGTCATATGTTATAGAAACTCCTTTCTGGTACACCAAAAATATTGTAATTATTGCAATGTTTTCTTTATATTTAGGCTCCTTTACAGATATTGAATCCTGCCTATAGTAGCACCCTTTATTTAATTCATAATTAAATCTACAATCGAATAAAGTATGAGTCATATCTGTAGGAGTCAGAAGAGATATAGGCGTACCACGATTTACGAAGAACTGATATCATATTTATTAGCCATGAGATATTTGAATTTTTTATTTCTTAAATTGGATATTTTCTAAATAATAAACCTGTTTTACTGTACTGTACTAAATCATTCAATGTCGATTATATATGTTTTTCAGAATTTGAATCAAATCAGTCAAGTCAGTTTTCAGTTATTGTTGAGTCAGACATTACTGCAGCATTTCTTTCGAAGTATTACAAAAGCATATAAATTTTTTAATACAATATTTATCTTAATATAAATGTTTAACAAATATTATGTTTATGTTAACAAGTAAATTGTTTTAAAGAATTTTCCTGTTTTTTTTTCTTCGTCGTTTTAAAATATTTTATGTGGTTTTTAATTTTTTTCTTTACTTTGTTTTTTCAAGGAAAATTTTTATGTAAATATTTTCATAATTTTCATTCTTATTTGAAATTTGAATTTCTATATATTTTTAACTTTTATTCAAGTTGAATGTTTTACAAAAATAAAGGTTTTTCTTGTAGAATTTATTATTATTTCAAGAAACAATTTTACTTGTGAGGACGGTTAGAGCTGTTAATGAATAATTTTATGAAAATACAAAATAATAAAAACCAAAATTAAAAACAAGAAACTTTAAAATAATGCAAAAATTCATCCAGAAAATGTTCTAATATCTTACTGAGAAGAATTTTCATATCCTTTCAAATATTTTCATTTGCATTTTGGTAAAAACAAAACAAACAAAATATTATTTTTAATATTTTAAAGAATTTACCACAAAAAAAAATGTTTGGTATGAATTAAACTAAGATATTCATTGGGGCCTTTTGGAAATTTCCATCATATTCTGGTAATCAAATTTCATTCTTGTTACTTTGTCAGTTTTTGAATAAATCATTTCAGTATTATGTTAAGTAAATTGAAGCATCTGTTCTTATTATGCTACTTTTATGTATATATAAAAAAAAGGAAAAGAAATTTAAACCACAACATAAAATGCTTCTCAATCAAATCTAATTTCTAATACCTTGAAAACATTTATTATATCACTGAATGCTATTTTCGGTAACCGGGAGTCTGGATATTACGTTAAATTGAAACAGGAAACAGGTTGTCAGTCATAAGGAGCTGTTCTTGTTATTATCATCCAAAAGAAATACATATTCTTGTTTTCTGTGAAGAATAAGTATATACTAAAACCGTGATATAGTATCATGGCAGATAATAATTTTGAACATCTGCTTTTCAACAGATTTGAAACTAATTTACTCATAATTTAGGACAAATTCGTAAATTAGTTTATTAAATAAATTTAGTTGTTTTTCAGTTTTTTTACGAAATTAAATTAATTTCATAATAATTAACATGATTTCCTTTCTTTGCCACTTAAAATTACGTTTAATAATAAAATCGTTATATTTTTTAAGCAAAGGATGTTTCGTTCTGATTCGCAGGCGAAAATTTGTAATCGATTTTCATGAAATTTTCACCATTAGTGTGTAAGACTCTAATCTAAATCTGTTTTATTTTGATACCTAATTGGAATATGGCTAATTTCCGTTAGGAATAAGTTTTTTCAAAGGAACTAACCAAATAGTTTGTCCTATTGGAGTGAAATTAATATTGGTTAATGCTTTGGTACACAACTTATTTTTATATCTCTGATATTTTTGCTTGATCCGAAAAATCCTTATTTTTCTCGTAGACAAACTTAAAATTTATCAATCATGCCAGAGAATAGCGCAATTTGTTCGCAATTACAATGTATATAAAATATTTTCTATCTACATATTTTAATCGTCATTTTGTAATTAAAATTTTATCATGTAAAAATATGTCTTAAAAATGGTTTTTACTATGAGTTTTAATGTTTTGTCATATAAATGGGATTATTATTATTGGTGGCATTAAAATATCTTCACTCCGTCCTAAAAATGAGACGATCTAGAACTCCAATTAAATTTTATAATATATACATTTTTCTCGTCTTTGTTGAATATCTTTTTAACTATAGACATAATCGTCATTGTTGATAATACCACCTGATTATCATGTTTTCTAAAGAAAAGAAATTTCTCTGAAGCTAAGCGATAGAACAATTCTGGCAAATTGCAGCAATTAACATAAAACGTGAAAATGGATTTTCCACATTTATTAATAGAAAATGGTATAGACAAAAAATTCTTCTAATGTAATACCCGTGACCAGAATTTTCAATTCAGTTGATTTTTAAAATGGATAAAAGAAAAATTTACCTAAAAAAGAAAGCACTCAGCATTTAGAAATTAAATCGAAATTTGATTAGAAATTATCTTGAAAAGCATTATTTGCAAAAAAACAAATAGGAAAAAAGGAAAGCTGTTCATACGAGTATATCGAAAAAGTAGAAAAAGAATTTTCAAACAATTGTTTGAATTTTCTTCTTGTATAAGCTATCCAAATCAAAAAACCACCAGCTCCAAAAGAAATATACTATTATGTTTCTATCCTATCTCATATACCAAACCCATAAAAAGAAATTCGTTTTGAAAAATTATGATTTATATATTTTTATCCGGATTAGTAGAGTGGTTTTCTTCTTCTTCGTATATTCAGAATTTTTTCTGCAACTTTTTTGCCTTCTTCCTGGCAACAGATTTAAATGATTTCCTTCTTTTCGTCATGGGCCACCAAATGATGAAATCTCCATCGAATAACAATATGAATTTCCACTTATACTATATAGTAGAAAAAACCGGACGGGCACTTTTGGTATATTATGGTAGTATGTGCGGTTTAGGGTGGAACATAAATTTACCACAAAATATGAACTTGTAACACTTGGACTGGAAATTTTTTTTTTATCATTTTCATGTTGTTGTTGTTATTCTCATTTTAGATGTGGTTCGTTATCGTTCCTATAACAAAGCTACAGGGATTTATGTATTCCAGTTGAAATTTTTATTTTCCAAGAGATTTCTGGAACTATATAAGAGATAGGATGTACAAATTTCCATACAATTAAACTTATCCCATGTGAATATTCACGGTTTTCCTATCGGTTTTTTTTTTTGGAAAATGTTTTCAATACCTTGTAATACTTTGCATTATTTTTTTAAAAATATTATTATGTTCTTCTATAAATAGTATACTATTTAAGTTTTTTTTTTATAGAGTTCTAAGCCATTAGATAAAATTGCAACAAATAAAATTCAGTTCATGGTGGCGCCAATTTTAGTTTAGCATAAATAGCGATAATAGTATATAACTAACAGTTTTTTAAGCTTACATGTGCAACGATAAATTTATTTCTTTATTTTTATTACGATTGAATATTATTAAAAGTCAGAGTTCCCTTATCAAAATCTAACAAAAGTATTGATTATAAAAAATTTCCAATTTGGGTCAAATTGTTAATATTTTTAATGTGCAATGAAATTATTTCATAGATCTATTCTAGTAATAAATAAATTTTTTAATAATAACGACTTAAAAAATTAATTAAACTCTTCAAAATAATCCTTTTTATATTTGCCTTACATCTGATATTATCTTGTTTATCCAATTTAATCGGTTAAAAGTAAAATCAATATTCTACCAATTAATCGAATTTCATTCGAATATGTTTCATTTTAGTAAAAACAATGATTTTATGTTCATCGTACAAACGTGATCTCATCTCATATGATATTTACTGAAATCCATTTGATTTTGTAATTTCCATGGCCTACAAATATCCATAAAGGACATTACCAACTATTTCAATTTTTTTTTGTCTTTTATATATTATATTGTATATGACTTCAAATGTAACATCGAAAACCATATAAACTTTTTAATGATTTGGGTCTTTTAGTTAAAATACAAGGCAAAAACAAATAAAATAATAAAAGCCATTATTTTTAGTTGGACAAACAATTAAAATAAAACAAATTTAAAAGCAAGTTTATGTTAACATTAATGAAAACACAATTTACCTTCAAAAACGGTTTGCGATTTTAATGGAATTAATACAATAAATTTTGTTTAATGTGCTTTTATTTTTTCAAATACTTATAATACGCATCATAAATTTATCACTGAGCAGTGTTTATTAGCTATCTGTAAAATTCTTTAAAATTCTCATCCAATGATGAACAGTTCAGATATTTTAGATGATGTTCCATGTACCCAAACATTTGCTATTTGTAATTAAATTAGTATATCTAAAAAAATAAACTCTGAATTTACTGACCATTAAAACGTGTATACATTTTTTTTTGAAACTTATTTTATATCTCAGATCTATCCTTCAGGTCAATAGATATTTCAATTTCTTTGATCGCCTCATTTGCTTACCGTCGTATAAAGATTTGTCTCCGACAGACTGTCTATACAAATTTACAAAAAAGTAACACAATAAATTCTTAATATTGTTTCTTAGTCGTAATATGCATATAATGAAATTTTCAAAAATTAATAAATACTTATAAAATATGTATAGAAACAAATTTATATCCAATTTTCTGCTTTCGAATTCGCATCTCTCAAAGTTTTCGACAAATAAAACCAAATCAAAATCAAGGACAAAATAATTTTCCACTTTGTTTGTTTTAATAACCAAAAAACAAAAAAAAAATTTAACAAAAGGAAAATATATTTCGGTTCAATAATATTTCACGAAAGGAAAACTGAGAAATCATATAAAATACCTTTTCTTATATAAAAAAAAGCAACACACAAAAAATTACTCTTCTGAAAAACTCCCTATTTTGGAAAAGAACAGGTCTAGAAACGGATCTTATATAACAACAACTAAAGAATATTTTATTTGATTTATATTTCCATCCCAAACAAAAAAACCTGGATGAACGTCGGAAAATAAACTTTTTCGCCTGTGTTTTAGGCTAGACTTTCCCTCATGTAGGCTAGAGAAAACACATATTTCAGTTTTATATAAGTAATAAGTTAATATTATGGAATGAAAACGATGATTTAGGTGCAACAAATAATAAAATCCTTGTTTCAAGCCTACTAAACCGCAAAGAAAAAGAAAGTATTTTTTTTCTTTGTTTTGTTTCAGTTGGGAAAACCTTATAACCATATTGTTTTTATATCCCATGAGATTATTATGGTGTGAATATTTTGTTATACATATATATATTCCACTTATACTTTTACTTCTTATATAAATAAATGAAGTGGACTATAACTATATATTATAAGATGATTTTCCGGCGTATTCCTTGAGGGCACAAAAATTTTCCATGAAAAAAACATGATTATTACAATCGTTAACCGATTCTTTAATATAAATGGATTATATTAAGAACAAGCACAAATTGGAAAATGTAAATATAATTAATTCTTATTAAGTCAATTTTTCTTGTGTTGATTTTTGACTTTATAGGAATAAACATTGAGGACTTTTATACCACAAGCCTAATTTGGTTATGACTAACTTGATCTGGTTAATGTTTGACAACAGCAAAATAGAACAAGATACTTAAGAGGGTAGAACGCCTAAATGATAATAATCCACTATATTTTGTGAGTGAAGCGTATCGTATTTTCTGTATCCAAAATACTTTTACTCGCTGATCTACGAAGAAAACTCATAGACTTATCTATCCTACAAATAAAGAAATTGCCCACCGCTAGTATATATTCTATACAAACTTATTCTTATGATGTAAACGCAGTCATCGTCTTATTGTTGGAAAATATTATACATAATCTGTTAATTTAAAATTTTACATAGTTTTCAAGCGATACCATACAATACAGAAGTTAATTTCACACAATTTGTCCTGCAAAATATCTTCTTTATTTTTTTTCTTGATATATCGTAGATCACGTTCTTGTAATTTGTCTATAATACCCTCGAATCGTATATAAGTTGGTTTTTCGCTAACATTCCTAATCGTGCGATTCATAAAATCCTAAAATTTAAGATTTCAAGAGAACAATTTCCCAAGAGTCTGTGTATAGAAAAACATAAATTGGAGGCATGGCACAAAAACAAAAAAAAAAAAACATACGAAATAATGATTATAATAATACTGTAATACAAACTTGAGAAATTTAAACAATTTTGACAGAGTTTTGCTTAATTGAATGAATCTTCCTCGAGGCTCTATTTTATATATTTTATTTTAAACAAAAAAGACTCCCGTTTTGTTTCGCTGATAAGTTTGTTTTTTTTGGAGCATAGCTTCTTTTTTTATAAATGTTAAATGAACATAATTTTTCTTGCCAAATAAAAATTTTATATATAGCTTACCTTTTCCTTAGACTAAAAGAAACTGGATTTTTACATACACGTGTATTTTTAGTTTCCTGAAAAAATGTATTTTTTACTCTAAAAAGAAGAAGTGCCAGAATTTTCTTTTTAAAATATTTGTTTCAACATATTTTTTTTCTTTTGTTAAATTTTTAACAGAAAATTTTCAAATTCCTGACTAACTTTAGTACTGGAAAGTTTGTTAACTTTAATTTTTTTCATTCTTTTTACAAATTAATTTTATTTCTATGCAAATAACCAAATTAATTTCGAATTTCACAGCAAATTTATATGAATAATGAACTTATTAGTAAGCAACATATTATCTATGTTATTATTAGTGTCATAAAATCCCAAATAAATTAGTATGCAAATCATAAAAATATATTCAATAAGTTTTTTATTACTAAGATTTTATTTTATTATTTGTATAAAAATAGTTTTTCTTTACAAAAAATATTCAATAAGAAATCTTTATAACCTTTTAGAAACAGAAAATATGAGAAATAAAAGTGATCGTATAACAACTACGAGTATGCGAGTCTTAAATATATGAATATAAAATAGTTTATATTGAAAATTGAAACTATTTTCGGCATAAAGAAACCATATATGAGAAAAAGCATTAAATATGTACCTAATAATATTTTTTGGTATGAAAATGTATATTTTTGTATTCGAATCAATAAAATTCGACGACTAAAATTTCAAACCCGCAACAGGGAATGTTCAAATATCACGCTATTTACTTATTCAAAATCTGTTTCATTTTTCAAAAAAAAGCTCTTTAAACGACAATCCTTCAAGTCTTTTCACAGAAAGCTTAAATATCATAATTGTATAGTTTGAAATAGTTTTCATATTTTTCTTAGTTCATATTTTTTATCATATCTATATTTTAGCTATTCCTTGAGGACATAAATGAAAACGCTTCATGGAAGAAATCTACAGTTGGAAAATTTATAAAATATAGTTAGTACACTATCATATGTTGTATTTATTTAGCAATTCAAATATTCCTATATACAATATTTTGTGAACTTTCTCGCGGTACTACCTTCAAATTCAAAAATATATAATACAGTCTTTGAGAATAACAATTTTAAAAAAGAAAACAAAAAATTTATAAATAGGAAAAGTAACGATAGTTAGATTTTCGTTTTCCAAAAAATGTCATCGTTATATGCAAAATGGAATTTTTATAAAGCAATAAAATGCAAAATTCATATACAATGCAAAAAATAAAAATTCCGTGAAAAGTTTTTGCGACGGAAAAAGTTTTTATCTAAATTTAGATATTTGTCTGGAATATTTTATTGAGAAGACGTTATTAATAATATTCAAATTTTTTTGTCAGAATTATTGTTAAAATAAAGTATATCTAAGGGAAATTTGCTAGTATGACAATTTTATGAAAATACCAAAAATATTTACTATATTGTATATAAGGTGTTTCCAATTACCTGCAGCAATAAAACCAGACAGGTTTTATCAATCCCCCAAGCATATTATATTTTTAAAAATATTTTCTTTTCTTCCAGACTTTCATTCCCGAGAATAATACTTTTTTTTTTTTTATATCGATGGAGTTTTCGATCATAATTTTCTATGTATTATTAAAAAAATAGATTTTTCTATAAAAATATTTCCCATATGAATTTGTGTGATGTTATTTTTTTTTATATATTTATTAAATGAAAATCAACTGTTTATGATTTTATTCATCAAAATTCTTTTCTTCTTTTACCGGAAAAAAAATATGAAACAGGAAAACACATTAAAAATGTGTTCAATAATTGAATTTTTTAAGAAATAAAACGATAAAAAAGCAAGGAAAATTTAATCCAAAGGTTATAAAGAAAAGGACCTATACATTTATATATATAAATATTATACACACTTGCTGATAGACAGAATGTTATTGAAAAAAAGGAAACAAATAATGGACCAAATAGTCCAAAATGGTACAGGATATTGATAGACTTCAGTTGATTGCTTGATCGGATCTCTCAATGGAATTTTTTTTATCTTCCATATGTATCCAAAATATAACTTTGAAATACATCAATTCTATCATATTGTCAGAGTTTAATGATTTTCCCAAATAAAACTCATTCCATCCGTCGACTTTTTAGAAAATGTAATAATGCCGAAAACGTGAATTTTAACAGAGATCAAATTCAGTACGATTTTTGTTTTTGTTTTTTTTTTTTGTTGGAAGTTTGTATATAAAAAGGACTAGAACAGGACCTTTTCAACCTTTTAATATGTACACAATATTGGAATTTTATATGGTCTTTTTATAGTTGGTAATGAATTAAAAAAAAATATTGAATGCTCTTAAAATAACATTATTTGGGAACGAGTAAATCATAAAATAAAAATTAATTAAAAAAAAAAGAATTTCGTTATACGAAATTTTATAAATAATTAAAAATATTAAAAAGTATACAATCAGTTTGTTTCGTGCTAAACTAAAATAGATTCTTATAATTATTTTAAATTTCAATTACCTATATACATATTTTTTTATAGTTCTTCTAAGAAAAAGTATAATATGTTATTAATATGCTTCTTAATAATAAATCATGTTGAAATATTTCCATATATCCTCTAAGAATATAATATAAATTCGAACATTTTATTGCAATTGGACTCGAAAATATTCAAATTTGGTTTTTTCCTTATATTAATTACATCAGAAAGAATAATTTGCAATTACTTCGTATTACTTTAGTATATCTGGAATTACTTATTTTGCTTGAATTAGAAAAATATTTGGTAATAATAATAATAAAAGAAATATATATCAGTATTCCGTGAGAATAAATACGTTTGCGTGTTAAAGGCTGACTGACCTTAAAATAAAAAACAAAAAAAAAAAAATGGGAAACCATTTCAAGTATTACGTCTAGGTCTAGGTAATTTCCATATGTTCCTTTTATTGATTTTTTTCTTTTTATTTCTATAAATTCATTTCATTTAATTAAGAAAGTGATTTAAAATTAAATCCATATATATGTTATATGGTTAAGTTTGTACAACGTACTTTAAGTCAAAATATTTATATAATTTTTACATTATACATACGGTTGTAAAATTTAGATCTTTTCTATTTTTCTTTAATAAAATGATAAAGTACCTTACTTTTAAAAATATATAAACTTATTTCAAAAGCAATCAGGTTGTATGAAGGTCCATAAAGTTTATGGAGTGCAAAAGAAGGAACAAAACGCATAACATTTTAATGCAATTCGTAACCATTGCTGGACATTTTATTTTCCTATCGTTTTTCCAGAAGGAAACATTTCGTTTTTCGCCTTCAATATGGTTTGAAATACAATTTGATGAGTAGATAAGTGCTTTTTTATGTTATATCATAAATAAAGCATAAAATGCGACGAAATACTATAAAATATTTTTTTCTTTAAAAAAAAAAAAAACAACAAAAGGGAAGATGATTCTTTTATCTTTTACTATAATCGAAAACATATCAGAGATCCCGTAATACATTGACCTATTACAATATATTACCAGGAGCCACTTTCAATATTGGTAATCTTGATAATAGTCTCAATTTAAGAGTACTAGTTTTTTTAGTCTTAATTTAATAGTATTATTTTAGATTGTACTGTTTGGGTAACACCCTAAAAATGTTGTAAATTTTTTTCCTCAGGGCTTTTAAAATAATATAAAACAAATTCTGTTTTAAAAATGTTCAAATCCATAAACAAATTTTGTAGAGTGAAATTTATTCAATAGATATTATGAAATAATTTACATATTTTTAGGCGTTTTCGAAATTATTATTGTATTAAAGGAATCTTGCGATAGCAATAAACAGAAAATTCTATAATAATAAAAGGAACTCAATAGATGTAAAATTTTATATTAAAATATATATAGTAAAGTCCTTCAGATTACCAAGGATTTTCTATATAAGGTAGAATATACTAGCTTCAAGGGACACTAGAAACAAAATAACAAATGTAAAAAGGGTACACCGTAGAGTAGAGGCTTTACAAAGGTATATAAAGTGAAATCTTCTTGTAGGTTTTGTTAGTGTAAATTTAGTTTATGAATATTATTTGTTTGACCCTTAACTGATATTGTATATATATTAGAATTGTACGATTGGAAAATAATGAATATATAAGATAGGAAGGACAAAACAAGAAAAAAAAAGGTTTATTCTATAAAGGTTATATGTATAAGGCTTTTGGGTGATCTTGTTTTTCTCAAAAGATTCCCCAAAAGGCATTTAAATACGTGATATTTTATAAATATACAAGCAAAATAATATAACTTTCGCAAAATAACCTTTCAATAATGCGTTAAAATCGTAAAAAACAACAACGTATGATTTAATAGAATCTTATAGATTAAATTGAAAATCTATTAAATTTTACTATTTATGCGGAAATTAAAGATTGTTACCCGAATTTTCGATTTTCCCATTTTCAGAATTGAATAAATTTTGTGTGTTTGAATTATTTAATATGAATTTAATTTTAATATAAAATCTCTTATTAAAAATGAATATACGATACTTTTCTCATGTTTCCTTTTTTTCTTTTTTTCTCTTCATATTACGATTTTTCCCTAAGGATATTTATGAGTGCTCATATAAAAAATTAATATTGATGTTTATAAAAAAAAATATTGTTTTTATGAAGAAAACTTTCTTATTTACTTTCTTTTAAGTAAATAAAATTTTTTTCTCATAGATAATAGCTTCTTATTTGATTTAAATAAAAAAATTAATTCCTCGAATTATTCTTTTTCGGAGGAAATACGAAATATCAAATGTAAACAATTTTTTTTTTTAATTTTCAAAATTTATCAATTGGAGGTTTTATACAAAAATGGTCCTTGAATGTTTTAAATAAAATTTATAGTTTAGAGAGATTAAATATGATATATTTAGCTCTATCTTATAAGTCAAGATTATAGAGCCAACTTCCATTAGGGTGTTGCCATACGGACAACCCTCCTCAATATGGTTGATTTCGTTTCCACGGAAATGTCTGCTTTCGTTAGTGTGTCCAGGAAAATTTGTGTTTCTTTGGGATGAACTCATTTTTTCCAATCAATATCATTTCATCTCAGACGTATGTCGAAAGTGACGTTGTTACGAAGCTTTTCCTAACATAACTTTAATGGAAAACCAACAAACTTTTCTACACACAATTTTCCAACAGCGTCCTGTAGAATTTGTGAAAAGGTCGATGAACCATGCAATTGGTTTTGCAATAGCATGACGAGAACACGACTGTGACTCTATTTGACTTGACGAATTTACGACTCCGTAAGTTTATCCCATTTTACAAACGATTAATTTATCATAGTATCACTAACCAGGGAGTACAATAGACCTATGATGACATAGTTCTTTAAAGGGTTGATAAAAGGACCGTTGTAACTCAGCTTATTAATAATTATTATGGCCTTTGTTAATCGTACCAGAAAATATACGAACATTTTTATTTCTATTACAAATCAAATTCAGCTGAATTGGCATTTACGAAACGATTTTTCTTATGATTTTTGGCTGTAATTACAAAAAGAGAAATTTTAAAAACTTGTTTTTTCTACATTTGTTTGTATTCAAATTAGTGATTTCAAATTTTCATAAAAACGGAAAACATTTACTTTGTAATTGTGCCAGAAATTATCAAAATTTCATATTTAAATTCATTTTTGATGTTAACATGCTATAATTGCTAACTCCACTCGAATTCTGGATAACTTTTACGTACGTTTTTTTTGTTCTGTTTTACCTAAGTCAACAATTTTTGGTTGAACAAAATCTTTTCATAATACCTACTTTTTCTGTACACATATGTATATAACTTTTTTTTTCTCTACATAATACATGCAAATATGTATATAAGTTATTCTTTTTAATATCTTAAAAAATAATATTAGCTTAGAGAGTCTTATACACATGTTGTATGTATAATACAAAAATAACTCAGATCTTTTTTATGATTCATTACGAATATATAAAGTGAAGTCATAAGGTTTTTATATAACATCCTTTCGGTATAAAATTTAACTAAAACATCCTAAAAAAATCCCCCAAAAAAAAGAAAAAAACATAATGCTCACATAATAATTTCATATATAACATTCATATCGTAACCTAACTAAACTATGTTTCAAAAACTGTTCCCAGGTGACCGGACGGAATTAAAATTTCGCACACTACGCAAATTTCGAATGTTAAATCCTTTACAAATATTAACATCCTTGTTGGTTTTTTTTTCTGAGTAGGTTACATATAGAATAAAATGTACAGAAATTTTTCGGGTGGGTGATATTAAGGTATTTTCAGGAATGGTATTTTCGGATGTCAAGAGTAAATTATAGAGTAAACTATTTCATTGCTGTTGCTTCCTTTATAAATCGTTTGCTTTATTATCCCACGTTTATTCAGTTTACTCTTCTGAATAAGTTTAAACTGAAAATTCGGTCAATAGAATGGATGTATGAGTGTATGCGCTTGTATTAAATAATAGTTAATTAGAAATTTTTAATGAAACAGTAATTTGGACCATGAAAAAATTCACTAAAAAACAAAAAGTATTTTTTTCCCTTCTACATATTTTGGTTTGAGAATTATTTTGCACTAAAAGGGATTTCATATAAGCATATCATATAATATTGATGTTAGAGGAATGTGAGCATTTTTTTTTATTCATATTATTTTTCTCTATATACTTATGTGGGTGGAGATGTATCCCAGAGAAAAAAAGGGTGGAATTTTCATTATATTTTTTTACCCGCAAGCCATGTACGAATTTTATTCGCATAGTTTTATAAAATGAATATTTCAAGTATATAATATTTTTGTTAAAATTTTCCTTAGTACTTTGTATATATATATGTCATGCATAGAGATCCTTATAGGTATAAAAAAATATTTTATTTTTCAGTGGTCCTTTGTAATGTGAGCTGGATGTTAACGAGGAAAAATATTTTAAAAGCTTTATATTTTTGTGGGAATATGCAAAAAAAAGGAATGGTTTCTTATTCCATTGTTAATATTTTAATAATTGAGAGGAGAATTTTTCTCCATAATATGCTAATGGTTAACACATAATCATATTCTGTTATTTGGATCTGGTTTAAATCTAACTTAATTTGATTGCTATGAAGTTTAAAAATGTTTATGTAGTTCATATTTAGAAGGAAATAAATAAAATCTATTTGAAATTTGATTTGGAAAAATCGATTTAATAATCGAATATGGGAACTATCATTAAGGTCGCCAGATTGTTCTTGTTTTTATAAGCAAAACTTCCATTTATTTAACGTGTTGTTCCTTAATGATGTCCAACATTTTTATGTTTTTCTCGTTACTTTTTTCTTGCTTTGTTGTTGATTTATAACTTTAACACTATCGAAAACTTTAATATTTCCTACATTTGAAAAATAAGCATTATAACGATATAAATTTATATATATGAAATGCTGAGAAGAAAAAAAAAGGAAAAAGAAAAAACGACAACTATGGGAAAAAAAGTTAACCTGAAAAATATACGAAAGGCTATCTAGGGACCACATAGAATAGAAAATGATTTTCCTCTGGTCAGAAGAACATTCGTCTGCACAATGTTAAAATTTTTTATTTACTCATTCCTCAAATGGATATATTTTTTTAGTGTTAGGATATCGTATTGTATACACCTACTTCTATATCCATGATTTTTATCGTTTTTTTTTTCTCTCTTTCATTTTTAGATAAGGGTCTACTATAGAAAAGGATACTATTTCCAAAAAAATCCATCTATATATATATATATGTATATGCATTCTTAAAAATGGGGATGAAAAGAATGTTCTTTGACACAAATTGTCGACTTTATTCGATGTTATTGCCATCAGTTCACACCATAATACGAATACCAATTTTCGAAGGATATGAAAAGAGATATCTTTGTCCATTTTAAGACTGCTTTCCGCTTGTTATTTCCTTCATCTTATCATGAAAATATTTTTTAAAGTGGACCAATAATCAAAGTTTACTATGTTTCGTAGTTATCAAGGTGCCTTTTTTTCGTTTTCATCTGTTTGTTTCTATATCAATTTCTC
Source organism: Xylophagus ater (assembly GCA_963422695.1). Taxonomy (NCBI): domain Eukaryota; kingdom Metazoa; phylum Arthropoda; class Insecta; order Diptera; family Xylophagidae; genus Xylophagus; species Xylophagus ater. Next base: position 11,989,575 of record OY730478.1, read on the forward strand.
CCATTTTTTATAGTACAATATTGCTGGTTTGTTGGTTATAAATGAGATGAAAAATTTCCGATAAAATTGCAATCTTTTGCAGTCATGTTTTTATGTTATTTTCAATGTTCTTTGTTTATTGGAAAATGGGAAAAATTAGAAAAGAATTGGTCAATTTTGTTCAGAAAAGTTAAGAAATTCCAAAGAAAAAGGATATATTAAATGTGATTTTTTATGGATGATCATTCAGAACATGTATTGTGTCTTTATTTGTTTGGAATATTGAAGATATTTCAATAAAATTGGATACAATGAAAAGGATATGTGGGGAATAATAGCGACTATTAGTTTTAGATAAAAAATAAACTATTTTCGTACATGTGATTCAGTAAGTGGTTGTGGATTCCAATAAATGTCAATGGACTGACAGAATTCTCTAAAATCGTTTTTATTGGATTTAAGTCAACGACATTTGAAGAAAGAAATCCTAGTGTAACCTACCGTAATGGAAAACTAATGTTCTTTTGAAATACAAAAATATTCTTAGTATTAAAATCTAAATAATAACGAATTTTATTATTATTTTATCTCAATTTATTTATATTTCATGGAATTTGTGGGAGCATAGATGGTAGTGTGCATTAATTAACATGCATGAATTTTGAAATGCATTTTTCCCTAAAGCTATAAATAAATTTTAAAAGTAAATTTACAAACTGAAAAAGAATTTTTATTTGCACTTAGGAAGGAATTGTAAAATGTATCCAAAAATTCTTCAATGTTCAAAAGCATAGAATAGAAAACATATTGAGTTCACAGAATTTTCCATGGTATCTAATGCCGTTTTTTATGAACTCAATTTGATATTCCAGGCTATTATTTAAACCGGAATGAAAATATGCATGACAAACCACGGACTTTAGTTAGGTAACGTTCTCAAATATCCACGATAAAATAAAACTTTTTGATAACCGGAAACTGTTGATTTTTCGAACTATAAATGCGGTGAAAACCAAAGCTTTTTCTAACAGGAATTTGATAAGATAAACAAGGAAAATTTACATTTGTTAGTTATAGAAAAAAACCAAACTATAGCTTTTAGCGAAATTCCTATATATTTATTTATATTTGAAAACATTTTGTATTTTACTTTGAGAATCAAATTTTACTAATTTTTAGGAGAAAAGAAATACGAGATTTAAATAGTTTTTGAAGGTGAATGGAAAGTTGATATGACTCTATTATAGAACATAGTAGACATAATCGTTAATATGCCATTATAGAAAATCCTTGTTCTATTATTGAAAATGAGAAATGATTTCCAACCGCACAAACTTTATTTAAAAAAAAAGACTAGGAAGGTTTAGAATTTCAATGCGTTTCGAATTTTTTAATACGTTTACCCAAATTTTATTAGTAGTCGAGTAATAAATAATTAGTTCCTGCTATCTTGCAGAGAAAATTATTTTCTAAATGGAAATTGTTCCAAATATATATTTTGGTTCCAAATTCTATTAATGGTGAAAATGTGCCATAAATAAATACGTTTGGAAAGCCAGAAATTTGGACTGTATAAGTACAGTTAGGCTTTGCAGTAAAACTGTACGTTCCAGCCTGTTTTTTTTGCTACTTGTTCCACAACAGAACAAAATTTTAAGCCGGCCATTGATCCCGCTTCATTTGCAATTTAAATTGTGGACATGAGATTGAAATTACAAATTCGAACTATAGTAAGGAACAGGTGAAGTTTTTTTTTCTTTCTTCCAACTTGACTGGGATTTGAACAGGCGATCACGGGCTTCGCACTTCAATACATTACCAATTGAGTCCCTCTACCCTCAAGATTGATTCTCATATTTAGGCAAGCTCAATTTTACAATTCACGCTACATGTGAACTTTTGGCTAGCACAGAGTTGTAGTTTATATAACGCCAACTAAGGATGAGTATAAAAGTTGATTTTACAAATTTTCTATAAAAGTTATTGATATTTTATTGAAACAAAAATTTGAGAAACGAATTTCGCTTGAAATATTTTTGTTTTTATAAGAAATAAAATTTCAATAACAAATAATATTAAAACATTTTTTTTTTGTTTTTGTTAAAATCAATTTAATTTAATTTTCTTCCAATTTTTTTTTTATACTTATTATTTGCTATTAATAAAAAAAAAGAATACCAAAAAAATAATATTGATTTGAATTTGAGACGGTAAAAAAAAAGAAAAACTCCAGAAACAATAACATTTCGTAAAAGTAACAAATTCAATAAATATTGAAACAAAAACCAATAACTGAAATATTTGTTCACATAAATATTTTTGTTTTTTATTTTCAGGTAAATATCATCATATGGAAAACAAAAAGAAAATTGTTCATAATGTTTTGGGTGTACGATGGTGTAAAATTGTTATTAAAGTGCCTACATGAAGATCGAAAAGAACGGGGGCAAAATTCAGGTCTTTACGAACTTACATAATGTTAACTTTTTTTTTCATATTTCCGTTAATATTTATATGTTGATATTTTCACATATCGCAGAAAAAAAAAGAAGAAAAATCCCCTTAAGGACTACTTTCTATATACATTTGGTTTTCGTAACGAAATATATATTGAAACGTGTTAATATTAGATTTGTAGATGTATGTACAAGTACGTACCTTCGCATGGTTCTTGTATAAAAGTTAAAATATATTACATATAAATATTCATTCCCATTGGGACTCGTGAAAACAAAAACAAACAAACAAACAAAAAAAAAGAAGCCAGGAAAACCAAGAACAAAAACAACCTTAACAGAATGCGAAACCAATAAACATATATCAGAAGAAAGTATAAACCATAAATGGGGTCGAAAGGTAAAGTACCCATAATTCTTCAGAAAAGTTGAGCTCTTCAAATAAATTACAAACAATGGTCATATGGTTAGAAAAACAACAACAACAACGAAAAATCGACTAGAATTTAGTTGATTTTTACAACCGTTGGTACCCAGTTTGGGTAAGCGATTATGGAAATTTTGTTCGATTTTATATTTTTTGTATATTTTGGAATAGATATATCTCAAATATTGAACTTTCATGTAAATAAGTATCTAGTGTAATCCTTTTAAAAATATTGGATAGAATATAATAATGCTATAAAAAAATAGAAATGCGCTATAATTTGGTTTGTATTTTAAGGAAAATTGTGGATATCCGACAATTGCAAGTTAAGTTTATCGAAACTAATAAATTTTAGAGTTCAATTGAAGAAGCTTCCACGGAGAGAATCGTATGAGATTAAGTTTTTCCTCTTCGAGCTCAAGTATTTTTTTTGGCAAACGATTCTTATATGTACTTGTATGGATCAGTATTTATATTGGAAAATTCTTCTATTTAATTTTATGTTAAAGAAGGATTATTTTAGTTCGGATTATAGTCTATTAAATTTAGTTATAAACCACACTTTTTTATTGACTAAATTTTAGTTAGGTTTCCATATTATGTATGAGTTGAATAAATCGGAAACAAATTATAGTGTAGTCTAGTTTAGCTTCCTTAGTGATTTGACGAATAGGTAATACAAAAATTCATTTCTTCACACAGAGAAATAGTGAAGTTTCGACAATTGTTACAACTGAATTTTAGTTGTGGCAACTGAATTTTAAGTTCTCATAACAAAATATCAGTTATCACAACTGAAAACCAGTTATCACAACTAATATTCAGTTGTCACAAGTAACCAATAACTTTACAATTTTTCTGTGTGTTCCAGTTTAGAAGTCAAATTACTTACATTACATTATGAAGCGATATATCTCTAGTACTGGGTCTTAAATGTATAAGTCAAGAAATAGTAATTGCTCAATTTTTATATAAATTATTTTTGTAAATAAAATTAACTTCATGCCACATTATTATCATCAGTCATGTCTGTTTAGATTAAGCTAGATTAAAATATCTTTGTTGGAGTTTATCAGATTGACATCATGACAATATCAATTATAACATGGTATAGAATACGAGGGTTATCCCAGGTCTGTCTGAAATGTTATCGGAGCATAGTTTGAAGGTACTAGATATGTAAAGAAATTTGTAAAAAAGAAATGTACATTTTCACTTGTAAATGGTTTCAATCAGAGCCTAAAAATTGGTTAACTATTCGTCCGTGGATACTGTAAAGCATTAATGAAAAATCCAATTAATAAATTCATATATTTATTGTTGGGTTTTCGTTAACAATATATTGGAATTATATTATTTCATTTGATCTTGTTCGATTTTAGTTTTCTATACGCTTTTTGTTTCTTTATGAAGTATAGTAAGTTTTAACTTAATAACGTTATATCTCAAAATCTATTTCCTAGACTAGAGCTTACTTTGCAAAATATATCGTTTCTATCCGAAAAAGAAATGTCCTATAGTATAGAAAAAACTCATTCTCTTTGCGTTCTATCTGATCAATAATTGACTTAAAAAAGGATCTCGGATGTAATCATCAACTAAAGAATCGAAAATTTCATGAAAAAAAATATATCAAAAGGAAATAGGTTTTTATCCAGAAAATTTCAGAAAGAACATATAGTAAAGTACATAACTTGGAGAGAAATAGTGTTATCAGCATTATATCGAAAACTATAACTACAAGACTATCCTATTGAAAATTTAATACTGTTACGCATTCATATAGCCAAGAGAATATTGATTACAATAACAAAAAAGGTGTATATTTTATCTAAATACGAATGAGAATATTATCTAAAAGAACAGTTTTTAGTTCTATACAAAAAGTGATTCAATGGATAAATCACTTCGATATAATCCCATGTATACTATGGAAAAAGCATATGATGATGATGCTGATGATTTCGTACTGAAAGGATACTGTCGGAATGATACTCAATTCCCACATATCAAAATCATAATCCATTCAAGATTAGATTTGACAGATAAATGGAATCCAAGAGAAATCTTCCTTTCATTGCACTTATAGAAATGTATATATATATATATAAAATAGCAAGGTAATATTATATTTATATATTGTATAAGTACTTGGTCTGTATTATCTCAATATTCTATTCTTATACCTCTTGTGCATTTAATATAATATTTCCGAGTACTATTGTTTGTGAAACTAGCACAGGTAATACTGAAATATAACAGGTAACTATTGATAGACTATTTTCGGTTAGATTTTCACATAATATTCATTTTGTATATTCGATATTACATATCATATTTTCTATGCTCCCATATTGAAGCTTTTCCATAATATACGTCGCATTGTCAAAGCCTTTGAGAATTATTATAATCCGTTTATTGTAGAAAATTTGTACACCTAACAATTGTACACCTCGATCTGCACGGCATTCAAATAGCACGATTCTGGTTTAACACTATTGAAGAAATAAGGACAAACTTCCATTTACAGTTTAACTTAGTCACAGAACATTTTTTCTAAATTCGAATCGTACGTTTTCGATTTACACGGTTTTCTGAGGAAACTATCTTTAGTGTAAATCGGAGGATAGGTATATTTCATTTTAATATAGTTTTACATATGAAATTAAAACACGTTCATCTTTAGATGATAAATTTATTTGCATAATTTTAATATAAGACTTAATTTTGTTCAAAAAAGGGAAAAATAGTTTACATCAGGTTCTTTTGTTTTTTAATTAATGTGAACAAAATTTTAGTTTAAAAACACAACCAAATTAAATAAATTCGTGCTTTTTTACTGTTTTATTGTATTTTAGTTAGTTTCGATTAAAATTATGCTTTCGTACTTTAACCTAAATGCTTCAGTTTGTTTATACAAAGTGGGTTTTAGATTACATATAAAATTGGATGAAATGTTCGATGGTAAACATAAATCAAATTTGAAAAGTTGGAATTATGCCAAAAAATTTTATATTGAACTAAATCCTGTTCTGATAAAAAATTTTCGAAATTGTTTGGTTCGTGTTTTCAGTTTTTTTTTTTTGTGGAAAAATAGATAAATATGTATTTTGTGGTTGAAAAATCATGTTATCTACACTCTTTTTTGCAAGTCATTTATGTATAAAAATCATTTAAATGAATTGAATAAAAATGCAACATAAAATGTGATGTTTAAACAGTAGCATCATCAAAAAATATTAACATGAAATATAATATTAATTTTTTTTATCAAGAAATCACAAAATCAAATTGAAATTTATAGATATAATTGATATTTAATTTCCGTGGAACAGAAAATGGGATATAAGCTTCGTCCTTCCAAGTATAGTAAGAATTTAGAATGATTGTCACTAAAATTGTTCACATGCAATTAAGTAAAAGAGGCAACCATTTTGGATAAAGCTGCGAATTTGAAAATCATACATCATAATTTATTTTTAAAATAGCTTTAGCTAAAGCGTAGATTTAGCTTGATGCGTATGTGGATCCTTTAAGAGATTATTCAATGTAACATTCATCATGGCCCATTGAAGTTAACATGCTCTGGTAGATGTGGCGATCGTAGTGAAAGCAATAGACACCACACTTTCTTCTACAAAACTATGCAGGAGAAATGATCACTCTTTTATCTTCTCGCTCGCTTGCTAGAAACTATTCAAACCCAAGTTTTCTAGGTTTCGGAGATAACGACTCGCCGCTCAACCAATGAGATATAAGAATTTAACTTGGTTTTGGCTCAGTTAGCATTTACAATTTGCGATTTTGTTGTTTTCCATATATTTAACGCCAGCTTTTATATTTTCCTCTAGCGGCCCATGTGCTAGTGGAATTGTTCATCTGTAAATTCAGTTGCAATCGAAACTTGGCAATTTCAAATGTCATATATATTGTATTTTGTATGATATAGTGGCTCTTTTGCACAAAAATCACATGCATCATCGGCGGATTTACTGGTCTTATTTTTAAAATATGATTTTCTGAAAATTTTTCAAACGTTCAACAAGATTTATTTTAGTTTTACTTTTGTGAAATTTATGATATAACTTTTTTTTGTTTTTAACATTAACAAATCAAATGTCAAAAAATGAAATTATTGATTTCATATTATACCACGAAAATTTTGATATATTTTTGTTTGAAATTTATAAAAGTTTTCACTTTTTGATCAAATTTAATACTTTAATAAATTCAAGATTTATTCTGTATCATTATCGTCTTCATCGTCACCATAATTGACAATAGATATAACTTTATACATAATACATAGCCGAATACAACATTAATTCAAATCATCAAACCAGTAATTTACAATGTAATGTGATGTAGTTTACTATATATATGATCTTAACTAATGTTAATGTTCAAAAGGACAAAACTGTACTCTAATTAATTGTAAGTAATTAGTTTCCAGTAATTTATCACTATATATATATTCGTGTAGTGCAATGTTTTATCCCGATAAAATTTTCTATATCAATACAGTCAATAATGACCAGTTTTAGGTAAACTTATCGCATCATATTATTTATCATAGAATACACAATCAACCTCTACTATATTATAATACATATTTTATAGAATAGGATTTTAGTGGGTGTATTATTATAAAATTCTATATAGAATACGGTATGTTTAATATCATTTTATAAAGTCATAGTACTTTGCATAGGGATATGATATTATTGTGGAAAGGATTAAATACTCAAATTATGTTGTCTGAAATAAATGATTTCCCTATGAATAGAAAACTAAACGCCTTATAGAGAGTATAATATGGGTTGACTGAATTTCTGATTAGAATCAGTTTTATTGTGCGATGTTACTCGTTCTATAAAACTACATACCCATAATAGGTGTATAGATGCTATCTGAATAACAAAAAAAAACACAACAAATACATGTCTTTAATTTTTGGGAATTTTTGATGCTATTATTGGGACTATGTTCGTACTCGTATATTATATGATTTCCATTAAGTTATTTTATGCTTATTAAATATTAGTTTTTAGAAAGCTCTATTGAAATGATAATTTCCGGAAAATGCTTATAAAAGATAAAGAAAATTGAATACCCACTGCAGTGGTATATAAATTTCAATAAAAGGATATTTAGTTTTCTTTTGTTTTTATTTAATTATCTTTAAAATTTTTCAGGAAATATAGCTTATTTTGTAAATTATTTCATTTTTCCATATTACTATATATAGTCGAATTATTTATTATATGAAATGAATAACTTTTTAAACGTTTTTTATCCTTCAGTCCTTCATTAATAACACAAATATTGTCTTAAAAGCTTTTCAAGATGATATTTTACCATAAAAAAATAGTAATGAATAATTTTTGTCACTTTTGAAATGATTTACTGTGTCATTTTGCCAGCTGCTACCCAAAAAATTCATAGTTATTTCAAAAAAATGTTATAATTTTATGGGCACCCCTTTTAAAAATAATAATTTCAAGTATATAGTGCCTTTAAATAATGGTTTCTATATCTTTTTATATATTAGTTTCGTTGCATACATTTCTCTAACAGTATTAAAATTTCGTATTCTGAAAAAGGAAATTTATAATAGTCTGTGAAAATTTCAAGTTTTTAGTAATTTTTCAATATTAAATTTTAAACTTATGCTACTAGTGACAATTCCAAGTGAATAAGAGATATTGAGAAGCCTTTTCGTTTTTAAGTTAAATATTTAACAATTAATCTTTTGCCTTAGGGTTTTATTCTATTTACTTAAAAAATAATATAGGATTTCATTTAAATGATTGATAGTACAAATCGAGAAGAGGTTTAGTGAAATACTTAAAACAAATTGAAATAATATAATAGAAATATAAGCAACCTATGTTTTCTGTTTATCTTATTTCATGAAATACTGTCAAAAACAGTATCTTTTATAGTTAAAGCTATATTATATAATTTTCAATCAGGTGAAAAGCTTGACTGTAATTTAAAAAAAAAAAAAACAGAATCTCTTCAATCAGATTTTCAGTATTCTTCATGTATTTTGTTGAAATCGGATTAGACCCTTTTTTTCTTTGTTGTTTTTCAATTTCCATGTCTATCCGCGAGTATATCTTTTCATCAGGATTCTTTTCTACTATATATGTGTGCTACTTAATTTTTTTTCCAGTCTTTCCTGTAAAATCCTATCGTAAAGAAAACTAGAACAAAAAACTGAATTGAACTGAAATATTCTATTCCACTAGAATAGACATTTTTTTTTTCTGTACACAATAGTATAGTATTATTTCCATAAATTTATGAAGAAAAGCTTTCTTTCCCTTCCAATATTATTATATTTTTTTCTTCTATCGTTGATTTGTTGTTTGTTTATCAAACTTGAAGTTGAAAGTTTATTCATTTATTTTGTTTTTGTTTTAGCGTCAGGAAATCCTTTGAGAGATTGTTTTCTCTTCATTTGCAAGAAAATAAAAGTATGAATTGAATTAAAAAGAAGACAATTTTCCTTATTTTGTCAATATGAAGGGTTTTTTATATTTCAAAAAGATTTCTTTTTTTTCTTCTGAAATTCATATATAATGACAAGAAAATGAGTTCCTTTTCTGAAAATTTTTCTTCATATAGATATGTGCTTTTTATACAAACAAAGAAAATATTTATTTGTTTCAAGAAATTTTTTTAATGTGACACAAAAAATGAATTATTGTTCGCCTGGAAATATGCAACTGTCACAGTTCTTGCATATTAAAACTTCTACTATCGAAATGTGAAACGGAATTTTCTTTATGATATTATTCTGATGAATTTCAATAAAACATTTTAAATGTTTTTTTTTTTATATCTGTCAAAAAGAATGTAGTATATAATACTCGTATTTCATTTCAACTAATATTAAAGACAAGACAATTTAATAGATATATCTCTTACGTCCAGAAATGTAGTATTATTTTTCGAAGGACATAATTCATCACTTTTTAAACAATTTGTTAAGGAAACCTTCTAAAAAAAAAGTTTAATAGTCAGATTTTGATGTCTCTTATATGTTCGTATTTTCCGCGTTTTACACACAACTTCGGTAGTATATTGTATTTTATTTGATTCATCATAAATCTTAGTTGTCGGCTATGAAGGTCGAATTCAAACCAAAATTGTATTCTTTTTCTTTGAATTAGTGAGGTTTCTAAACTTTTAGACATTACGGCGTCTGTCGTATAAATATTATAAATGACAAGACATCTATTATAAAAAAAAAATAAAGACTGATAAAAATATTTATTTATAAAAATATAAGATTTTATATTATCTCGACTATAAAAGTTGTTTTGTTATTAAAGAACAAAAAAAAAAAAATCAAATTTATTTTCAATATATGTTTTCTCGTAAAATGAGATTTCTACCTGATTTTTACCATAAAAATGAAGTACAACACAAAAATAAAAATATTTACCAGATTTGTTTATTTTGTGTATGAAATCAATGTTCTTTGTCGTTTTCGGAAAGAAAAATCTATTCTATTAAAATTTATTATACGGAAAATTTTTACTTCTATAGTATATAGTATGTTCTTATTTGATTGCATGTCTAGTCTTTTGAAGGCATTTTGTGGTTTTCCTATGAAATTTTGCTATTTACCTTTTTTTCTAATAAATTTATTACTAACCCAAATTGGAAAAAAAAGGTTAAAAAGGATATGTCAGTGTTCAAATTGTAAAAAGTGATCATATGTGATTGGTTATCCTTATCCTTAATGTGTTTCATACAAATTGAATTGAAATTAAGCAATTTATTTTGAATTACTTTATGAAAATCTATAAGGATTAATTTGATAAGGATTTTGTTCGAAAATTTCAGTTTTTTTTTGGTTTACGAAAAAAAATTTATTAGAGAAATTAGTTTTGAGGCTAAAATAAATAAACAACTAAAAAAGGAACATTTTAACCTAATTTTATATATTTATATTTATTCTATTTGAAATTCTATAAGGAAAAGCGAAGAGAAATGTCATTTATTTTGTTACGTTACCTTGAAACCACTTTGTCACGACTGCCATTGAGTTACCATGTCGTGGTTGTTATCGTTTTCAAGTTCGGTTAGTAATATTTCTGTGTTAACAATTTTTTTTTGGCTCATAGTAATAAAATACAATGATAGGATTGAAATCAAAAGAAGTTACTCAGATCATTTGTGAGCCTTTTTAAATGGATTCTTTACTGTTAACCATTGACATCCGAGGTCTTGTGACAATACCTTGATTGTTTTACATGGCTCGGACTTCACCAATAAGTTAGAGTGTCTTCATTGATTTTAAGACGTCTCTCTGATTTTGATTTTTCTTTTATCATCACTTTTGAAACTATCTATAACACTTTCGATGATTCAAGATGTTGCCATAAATATTGCAGTTGGTCACATAAAACACAGGACTCAGAAATGAATAAAACTTTTACTTATTTTATTTTCCTAAATGATAATTATTTCATAATTTCACTCGGAAATACTAAAAAGAGTTGGCAGCTTAAAAAATCGCATATAAATCTGTATTTAATTCTTTTGGCACTCAGTTTAATACAACAAAACATGCAAAATTTTCATTGCATGTACAATTATTCTTTTAAAAACATTTCATAAAATGACAGAACTATTTAACAGAAATTATAAAATTGAAAGTTTATGATGAAATGTTTTAAATTTTCATGTGCATTTTATATGATTTATGTCATTACTTACATTATAAACTCATATAATGTGTAAACAAGAGAAGCGCTGTAGAAATCAAATTAAACGTTCATACCTCTTTTTTTTTAAAAAAAATTATAAAAAACATGAACCAAATATTTATTGCTAATCCTCATTCTTGATTATTTATTATGCCTATCAGCATATATGTAAGTAATCAACTATTGTTTGCACGCGATTTTTCCCTCTTTTCCGTATATTTGTACATATTTAGGCTTATGTCATTATTTTTACCAACCAGTTCAAGTTCATTTTCTAACCTATGTTAAGGAAAAATACTATATAAGAAATGAAAAATAACAAACCCTAAATATAGTGAACCTTTGTACCAGATTTATAATGCATGAGAAAGTCTGAAGTCAAATTATCCAAGATGGTTACGGCTAACATGTGTACATCGAGTATGTTTATAAAAACTTATAACATGCAACTAAGAATAGAACCAGGAGAAAAAAAAAACGAAATACGCTTTTAAAATTTAATTTCTATAAACATGAAATTTGAATATTTTATTTATTTTGTGAGTAAAAATAAATTCGTACATTAAATTTTTATTGTACTCGTATTTTATTAAAGAAGTCGTCTGCATAATACTTTTTATTATAATTAGTCTGTTATTAATATTTAATACGATTCTTAACACTACAACTATATATTTATCAAAATTGTTTCCTATTTTCCATATAACATCACACATTTATGAGTTTTAAATAACCATAAAGCAAATGTGTAAGGAATTACAATATTTGAGAATATACGAATGTGTATCGACGTAGAATATTCATTAAAAATCATTCGAAATATCGAAGAAGTTATTGAATTGGAAATTAGGTCACAGTTTAACAACATTTATATATGACCATTGAATTCATTCTCTGACGTGTATATCAGAGAAGAAATTTATGAAAATTTAAATATTTAATGCTAATTCGTAACTTTTGAGAATCTTTGATAAATTTGACCAAATTAACAAAAAAAAAAAGTTCTACAAAAATGTTGGCATGAACATTTTTCTTTTCATTTCATTTTTTTTTCAATTTCATTAGGTTTATAAAAATTTGCATGTCTATAGGCGTAAAATATATTCTAACTTGTTCACCTATTTCTTTTTTTTTTTTGTAGACATTTTAATTTGACATGTCCGAAGCCAAGGTATAAAACATTTTTTTTTCCATTTCAATATTATTATTCAAATTCATTGGGCTATCAATTTTTGAAAATAGACCTGTCGATTTTAATTAATTGGGAAATGAAAATTTCATAGGATATTCAAGAAATTCGAACGTGATAACAATAATTTAGAAATTTTTCTTTCTACATGAACATTTTTGTTTACATTGCAAATTTAATTTTCCTACAAAATATCATTGATTTTGTTCGTTAACGAATCAATCAAATGAATTTGATGAAAATTAAATGTTAATTTATAGGAAGAAAAAATGAAATATTTATTGGTTTAATAAATCTTTGAAGAAATAATTCTATTAATACATTTTTTTTTTATATTAAATTCTCATTAATAAAGTTATGCCCAATTAAAAATATTTGCGAGATTTATAAAATTCTCTACCATTTATAATTAGTTAATATTTTGATGAAATTTTTAATTAATTTAAATTTAATTGAGATTTATGAATTCACTTTGATAGCGATTTTTTTAATTAAAATTTTTCATTTTTAACTTCTTTACAAAGTATATAAGTTTTTGGAATTATGTTCGAAAACGTTTCAAGAAATTCTAAATTATTTCCAAGCACTCTTTTGCAATTCCTGTCTGTCTGTCCGTCTATATGTAGGCAAGATTATGGCCGTAAAGTCGTTTTTTTCGCATGAGAACCATTCTGTCAGAAGTTGGGTTCTTCAGTCTTAAATTTCGGGTAGCTTCTGAAAATAAGTATTTGATGAGGAATAAATTATACGATCTTTAAAAACGGTTAGTAATATGACTTCTTCGCCACCCTATACAACTTCTACATATTTTCTTTTCTCGAATTTAGAACTTGAGAATATAATTTATGATTTTATTGAGAAAAATAATATTTTTTTGAATAACTGAAAAGTGTTGAATAATATATTTTCTTTCGTTTGTCATCTCATTCCATTGTAATATCATCAGTCGTTATCCCGAAACGAAAAAAAAACGTTATAAATTATCCTTTTTTTTCTGTGGAAAATCGATGTCACCACGAGCAGATATCTTTTCAATATTACGAATGAAAATTCATAATAATACGATACGAACATAACATCCATAAAAATTGCCTATCATCTGAAAGGAATGATTTTTTTGGGATCATTTGAAAAACTTGTTCATATTTTTTGCTTTGCTGTGGATATGAAATATTTCAAAATGTTATCGCATATTAGTGTCATACATATGCCATATGAAGAGAGATTATCTTTTTCATATATATAAAAATATATACAGGTTAAAATTCATTCAAAAAATGTTATATTTACCACGGATATTACCCACTATCTGTTCGTTATTATCAAAAGCATGATTTTCGTCAGGTACAAAGACATGTGTATGCGAAGTTATTATCATAAATACAAAAGTCCATTTTTTCCTCACAGACAAAAAAAAAAAGAAATTTTCCACTGAATTTTTATCATATTTCATCCTTACAGAATTTAATCTTCGCCTTTTAACTAAGGCCATCAAAAAAAGCAAAAAAATTTGGCAGATTTAAGATTTTACATATTAATATTTTTACTGGAGTGATTAAATATTTATAAAAGCAGTCTTGTACAAGAATGTTTGATGTTACCACACAAGAAAAAAAAAATTCAGGGATATAAGCGAAAATTGTTAGAATTTTGGAAAAGATGACGAAATTTCGAAAATATGTAGGTGCACTGATGAACGGAAATTTCACAGAAAAGCCTAATGATAAAAGTGAAATGAAAAGGTAGAAAAATTAGGACCAGATTTTTTTTCGTAAATTTTTGTGGTGTAAATTTTTATTTTATTTTTTTTTGGATTCGCTAAAAGAATTCAGGCTAATCTTATGAATGGAAAATTTCAAATCCTTAATGCTTTAATTTTTTTTTTTGAATACTTTGTAGGCTTTGACGTAATACAAGTCTCTGTATGTAAAAATGTTGAATTTTGAGAAAGAATTTTTGTAAAAAAACTCTTTGATGTACGCCTTCTTGACCCTTTTATCACCCATTAAAGGAAAGGTTAAAGCTTCAAAGCTCTATACGAAAATTTAGAGAAAAGGAATTCGATCAAATTATTTTGTTTTTATCGAATTTCTTATTCTTGAAAATATTTTTGATTCAAACGAAATCATAAATTTTCATTTGTTTTTCTTTTTAGAAAAGCAAACTGTATACTTTCTTTAATTTACATACTTACGAAAAAGAAAATATTTTTTTTTTCTTCTCCATGAAAAGAAAATTAGTAAATAATTTTAATTTTATGAATTCAAATAAGATCTTTAAATGTTTTAAATCAAAAATGTTAATATTAAAAAAAGGACATTTACAATATTTTAAATATTTAAAAATTGCCTAACAACAAAAAATACAGAATATCAAAAGTTTTGGGTTCATATACAAACATGCCTGCAGGATTTAAATAAATGCTCTAAAAACATATACGTCTATTATTTTTAATACCCAAACAAGAAAAAAAAAATATACAGGATAAATATTTGGTCCATATTTTAACAGGATACTCTCATTCCAAACGATTTTCATTCCATTTTCGTTACAATTTAGATAAGATCAAGCTTGCAAAAATTCAGAAGAGCCACAACAAAAAGCTTTTACTGTCACACACGATTTATAGTATTAAAACATATAACATAAACAACAAAAGTAGATATAGGAAGATGAGCTTAAAAATCTCATGGGAAACAGACCGTAAGTTAAGATACTTATTTAAAAAAAGCAAAAAACATAAGTAGGCAAAAATGTATATTTTTTTTTGTTTGGTTAGATATAAACATTAAACATTATCATCAACCAGTGTTGATCAAACTTAGGTATAAGAATTTCAAAAAAGATTTTATCTTTGTATTCAAGTTAAAGGACTATGTTTTTCGAAAGAATATTTCTTCCCCAATTAAGTTCTTCCTTTTCCTGAAATTAACTATCACGAGTTTCCTACAATCTCGTTCTTTTAACTAGTTTTTGGGATTAAATATACTTCTAAGTCGACCGAACGCACAGACCAAAACAACATTATTGTCCTCGCAGTGTGAGCTTCATTTCTTGCTGAAAACAATTTCTGAATATTTCGGCGGTTGTCATTCTGAGTAACATTTATCATTATCAGCAAATAAGTAGGTTCATCTTCTTGGCCATAAAGTACATAATTCGAATAAATTTGACTTGGATGATTGGTCCTTGGATTCTTAGTATTCAAAACTGGAAATAAGAAAAGTAATGAAGAAAGAACTTACAGTGCCACTAGTGAGCCACCTTGTTTCTAACAAAATTTTTTGCTTTAATATTATTATATTTTGTTTCTTGTACATAAATATAAATATCCTTTTTTCTTTCAAACAAAATTTTTATAACGAAAAGAAAAACTTTTTTTCGGGCGATATTTTGGATGGAAATTTGTCATAACTACCGGAAAAGAATCTGAATTTTCATTATGATTTACGAGAGAAAGTTTTATATAACAATGTAACGAAATATCTTAACGTGAATATATGATAGGACGATTCGTATTTTTCTTTTTTTCTCTCTTGGCGTATTTCGAAAGAAAAACATTCGCAGTTCACATAAAAATCATAATAAATATGATTTTTTTTTGGGTGTTGTAAATTCAGATTTAAAGTAGCAACTCTAAAAAAAAAAAACAAAATTTAAAGTGAAGATAAATTTTACACATTTCACAAGCACAAAGCGTTTTATAAACATTCTTCTTTCGTTTTTTCATAGAGTTTATGAACTCAAAGTAAATTTTTCTAAACAAAAAAAAGGAGGATCTCATTAAGACCGAAAATTTTTATATCCTTTCAAAAAAAAAGACAACTATACACCATTTCCAGAGTAACTACGTAAAATTTTTATGCTTTTCTTCTAACGTTTCATTTTGGTTCACAAAAAAAAAAAGAAAAAAAAAACCAAATGACTTACGGGGCTTTTCATTACGAATGGGAAAAATTTTTATAAATTTTTTTATGTTTTCTAAACTTAGCCCATGGTTCTCTTTTATGTTTTTCAAAGTAAGCAAACAACATTCTAAACTCCAGTACCAGTAACTTTCAATTTTCTCGTGTCAAGTAAAGTTTTATTTAAAAACAAAAAACAAAAAAAAAAAACATAAATACTATCCTGCTGAGCTTTAAAACCATTTCTATGCTAAAAATGATAATGACACAACTATAGCCAAAAAAAAAATACTATCATCATAACCACTCAAAAGTTTTCTGACGAAGAACATATTCCATGATATTTTAAGACTTTACTGCATAAATGAACCAATTTACAGCTTTTCACTTTTCTTTTTATAAGAAAACTGCGTAATAATTGTCGGAAAATTTTTAAATGTTTTTTTTTTTCGTTTTTTGTCTTAGTTTTAGCAATTTTCCCTCTTCATGAAATTTCCATTTTTATATGCGTTATTGTTTTTTTTCAGCTTTTTGTGGAAGTTATAAGAAGTTATACCTTAATGTATTTTTTCTCTTCATATCTTCCAAAAATGCTTCTTTTTGTTTTGCTTTACTTTAATTATGTTGTCGAAAGTACAAACTTATGTTTGCTGTTATCATCAATTAACATTTTCCAATGCTTCACGGTGTCAATTACTTGGTCATTGCTCTGTTTATATTTTTTTATAATCATTTTCATTAAATTAATATCATTTTATATTAAAAATTTAGCGATATTCTTTTGTTGATAAAAATTTATCATCTTTAATATTAGAAAATATAAATATGTGAAAATTATCCAATTTTCTTTAAATTATGCAATATTCAAGAAAATTTTTGGAATGAGTTTCAATGGATCTGTATCTATAGTCTGTTATATAGGGTGTTCAAATTTGAGGTATGTTTCTAAATTTTAAATAAAAGACATAAACTGTGTGAAATCTTTATTTATTTTTATTGGAAATTAAAGTACATTGGATCCAGTTAATAACGAAAAAAATGTCGTTCAAATGACCTCCACTGCTAGCTCAGCTGTCAATCTTTTACCAAAATTTTGAATAACTTTTTTGAGATTCAAAGTTTAATAGCTGTGAACGACGACGAATTGATATCGTTGACTCTTCAGCAACACTTGTGCTAACAGCTGCAATATTTTCACTTGAACGACCACTACGATGATAAATTCTGCTTCTCTGATCTTGAACTGAACCAGTTTCTTTAAATTTATCAATGATAAGTTTAATAGCACGGTTTGTCGGAGCATTTTCTTCCAACTTTTGAATAACTTTCACCATATTTAAAATAAGTTTTAATAATGAAAACACGTTGTTCACTCGTGTAGCAATCCATTTTAACTAACTGGAATTATTTACTTCATACATGAAAAAAGCATCGGTGTAATCTAGTACCTGTAAAAAATGGCAGTAAGTTTAAAAGGATACCACAAATTTGAACACCCTATAGAAAATATGAACAGATTGAAGAAATTAAACGCTCGATTTCTAGGTAACGCAAACTGTAAATCTGCACCCCGGGACCTAATAGATTGGATTGTAGAGCGATTATGAAGAATGCGAAGAAGAATACTAATTTATGATTGGTTTTCCGAGACATTTTTTTGTATATTATAAATTGAGTTCGATTAGTTCAGTGTGAGCGTAATCTCAGAAAGATTTTCTTTTATAACAAAGTTTTTTTTTTATTGATTACCTAGTTTTGTATATCCTGTCTTTTGTAATTGAATTAAAGCAACAATATTTCTTTCTTTCTAATGTACTTTTACTTATTTTTTTTTTTTGAAGGAAATTATAGGTCCTGCAAACTATTTAATTTAATCCTAAATTGGTTAAGTGAAATATCATTTTAATAAATAAGTAAAATACTAAACTAAAATCGTACTTCGTTTCAAGAATCAACGTTAATTATGTTCTCAAAGGAACTTTTAATTAGAACGAAATAATTCTTTTAATACATTTTCAAATGAAAAGAAAAATAATTAAACTTTATTTGAAAATACTTCAAAATAAACTTTGTGTGCGTCAAACATGTCCTATTTATTATCGAATTTTTCATTTTTTTTCTGATAATTATTTAATGAAAATTTTTTTATTTAAACCCAAAGTATATCTCTGAACGGCAAACTAAGGTAACCATTGGTAATATCAAAATTTAATTAGTCTTTTGATCGGTTGTCGTATTTCATTTGATCATGAGAAGCTTTAGAAAAATGAAAAACTCTTTAAAAAAATATAAGAAGTAATATCCTAGATTCTGATAAAAAATTAAATGCTGAAGAAATTTTTTTTGCAGGTCTTCTTTACTCGTATATATGGAAAATTAATTCCAAAGAATTTAGTCTGAGATTTTCAAAAGAAAACTTTTTTCTCTCACGTTTAAAAAAATTTTCTTCTTATTTGAAAATATTTTACGGTATTTTATGTAATTTCATGAATCAATAAAAATATTTTATTTTTCTAATTATATAAAGTTTGAAATGAAAACCTTGAGTTCTTTTAATTTTTCCAATCTTACTAACTTTCAAATAAATAAATCTTTGAAATTATTAATAATGATTAAATTTAATATTGATTTTAATTAAATATTTTCTTGAATTTAATAATCCTGACTCTAAACATTCTAAAAGATAAAGATTTTTACCAACATTTGGAAATGTATTTTTCTTTCTGCAATAATAATAACTCTGTCTTCAAGTTAAAGATATAAACTCAAATCGATCACAATTGTATTGTATTCGATTTGAACAGTATATTTTTTTAATTTTCAGAGTATCCAAGGGTACTGTATTCTACCATTTCTATTATCAACAATTCTTATCCTTATTTTCTATCATTTTTAAATATATTTCGTGTGCTTTTATACAATAGAAAAGTCTAGAAATCAATGACGAGAGATATTCTCATTTTTCTGATTAAAAACGAACCCTTGAAACAATGAAGTGCCACTACATCAGAAATGAATTGTGTCTAGAGAACAAAAGTAATATTTTCATTATTTGAACTTTTATATACTTTTATTTTATTAGTTCTTATACAGAGTGTTTTCTTTTAAAAGCCGGAAATTTGTTTTCGAGTGCTGTAAATTGTTGCTAACTGAACCATCAACAAAGGAAATTCTGGACTACAAACAAAATAATAAACATATGATAAGTATGTTATGTTGAATTTGTAACCGAAATCGACAAACTATAATAAAATTTCAGAAGCTTTAAAACACTACTTTGCAATTTGTTGATAGTATAACTTTTCAATATGATGTAAGTTATAAGCGTTTGTTCTAATACTTTATATACAAATAATTTGCATTGAAAGTGAAAGGTTTACAATTATTTCAAATAACTGTTATATTGTTTGAATTAAATATTTAGAATTTATAAAAAATGATAAAACTTAGGTTTAAATTCTGGTCTTGGCTTTTCATAATTACTTATTTTTCATTTGTCTGCAATATAAAGTTTCAGATCAGTAAAACCAACAGCAGACTTAATATTATTGTTGGACTTCTGAGGTATTATTTGACCGATGAAAAAATTTTCAAATAAATTTTTTTATGAAGATCATAAACAGCAACGAGAGCCAAGGCTTGGAATACTTAGTTTAATATTTTTTTAAAATTTATTATTAGAAAAATAAAATTATACGATCTAACTTCAAATTGGATTTGGATCGAAGAAGATTATTAAAATTATTAAATATAATACAAATCAAATTCTTCAATATAAAAACCTTGTTTTCACATCGATTTTGTATAAAATTTCATATTAAAAAGTAATAATCTCTTTTTCTGACATGGATTTGGGAACATGAGAATGATAAAAAAAAGGGCTAGAAAAGGAAAAACTTACTTCACCATTTCCAATCATTTCCAATTTCCATTGAAAAAGAGACTTAAAAACACCAATTTTTGAAATTAAAATACATAAACCGAAACAGCAAAGTAACAGTGTTCTGTATTTTAAAATTAAGAATGCCCTACGGTATCCTGAAAAGTTTTTAATATCATGTTTTTGTTATTTTTTCTTGCTCATATCATCCCCAAACAAAAAAAAAACCATATACAACCATTCGATTGGTTTAAACTTTTCCCTATAGCAATACCAAAAAAAATCTTTTCATTTTTAATATTAAAACAATATGAAACATTTCTTCTCGTTTCAGTATATTTTGTGGCAAAGGGATTATATTTAAATACGAAAGAAAAATGTTTATTTTCATAAAATATTAAAAACGTATTAAAATAAATGATGAAAAATGAATTTGTTTATTACTTTTGTATAAAAATAGATGATTTATCAAAATTTCATTTGATTAAAATTATTTAATACTTGTAGAAATTTATTATCCGAATTTCATAAGTAATATTTGGTTTTTGAATTTCAATTCACGAATGTAAAACCCATGGGACTCATTCATTTCGATATTAATATTTGGTTTGGAAATTTCGGTTTTATGCTAGGATTAAAATTAATTTTATAGTAAATTATATAGAAAAAAAGACATGATATGAATATACAAAATACACTAATATTCAGTGAAATTTCAAGTTGATTACGTAAAACAAAGAACGATGATCTCTAAGGGCTCATCAGTCAAAACACGGAACTGTTTTATCAAAAGACGACGTTATAATTCTTCTTAAGTTAACATTCATATTTACAGTATAGTGCTTTTGTGATATTATTATTATCATGAGGTCATAGTATATAGTAAAGAATGTGCTTCCTAAAAATTTTCTCGTCCTTTAATCGATAAACACTTTTACAAGAATTTCAGCGAAAGGGCTACATTTGAAATATTTGATAATATGCGAAAACAGTCATGTATGAATTATTTTTTAACTTTTTTAATAATCCAAGTAATAATATTTGTACATTATACATATAAGATTTGGAATTTTTCCGATATCGTGCATCTATTCAGGAAATTAAGTTTTCTTGAAATATGTAAAATTCTATATACGTAACGGAAATTTAGTTTTGAATATTATTTGAATTATTCAAAATCAATTTTCATTTTCTTTTAAAATTTTTTAAAGATATTGAATTCTTTTTCTAAAAGGAATTAATTCATTTAATTTAATAAAAAAAGGATCAAGGAAAAGAAAAGAAAAAGATATACTTTCTTGAAATTACATTACAATACCCTTTTTTTATGAAACAGAGAAAAACATTTTCTTGTCATATTTCAATTTCATATTTTTTTTGATATCCTTAGGGAATTAATATTGAACTGGAGATCGATCCTTATTATAGGATACTTTGGAGTTTATGGTTTGTTTGGTTTATTTTTTCTTTTTCATATAAGTATTTTAAGAACTTCGTTCATTTTTAAAAATTGATTAAAATTGTATTAATATATAGGAAAATAATTATATATTTTTCATAACGTTAATAATACATACTATTGTGTATATGACATATACAATTATTGTACACCTTCAATACAATACAAGTTATATATTTCATTCTTATATTGAAAATAATTGTATTGTTTATCGCCTAAAGATATGCAATTTTAATTGAACTTAAAATGTAAGTGCTTTTAGTTTGTTGTTAAAAAAATGTTTTTGTTAAATTTTATCACTCGTTACTATCAACAAAATGATTAATGTTTCACAAAATAAATGTACTTTATATTTTTACGAATGTATTTTAACTCATAATTTATTAAACAAGAATTGCTTCTACCCGATAATAACGTAAAATCCATTAAAGTAATCTGTTTCTCTTCCATTGAACTCAAGTAAAAAGTTATTACATTCGAATAATTTTGTACATTTAGTTTTTTTTTTACACAATTTATTTTTATGTTTAAAATTTTTCTTACATACATGAACAATATAATTGACAGGAGATTTTGTACAGAAAAATTGTTACTACAACTAAACTAAACGCTTTTCTTTTGTCCTTCCCAAAAAGAAAAATAAATAAAATGTTATAAGAAATTGCTTTTATGAAGTAATAATAGTGCAAAGCTCTCATTTTATGTTCATGCACTTTTCACTAAAATTTTTATTCGATGAAAAAGCTATGAACAAATGCTGAAAATTTATGTTGTAACATTTTTTTTTTCGCCCTGCTTCTGTTTGCAATCATTTATAGTATTTTCTTTTTTCCAAATACTGAGTGAGTTTTGGATGAATAAGCGCAATTATTAAAATTGTTAGTTTTCTCTTAGTTGAATACAATTTCGACCAGTAAGTTATGAATTATGTTTGTTATGAATTGCTGAAAATGGAAGATTATTTTTTTTTGCAAAAAATATATTGCAACTCTGTTGTATGGATTGTATTGGAAAATTGTTCGTTTGTGATTAAAAAATGGCTAATTTAAAAATATTTAACACATTTGTAATAAATTTTCTGTTTTTCAGTACATAAAACATTAAAAAAAGTATTTAAAAAGAAACATAAAAAGTAATAAGCTTATTATTTTGAAATTTATATAAATACGAATAATGGTTTATTATTGTTTTTTTCGAGTTTCAAATTAAAAGCTTTAATATTTCTATAAAATAATAACTGAAGAGAATCGATTTAATCCAAATATTTAATCGGGATTATAAAATTTTACTGTGGTACATTGTCGATGGAAAATTAGAACTTTAATTTATATTTCTGGAAAGAAATGCTTTAATTTATTTTATCTAAAATTAATTTTGTTTTTATCGTCATGATTTAGTATGTTTCATATGGATTTCTATCTTTTGTTTTTATTTTATTTTATTTTTTCTGGTTTATTTTAAATCTATTAAAATTCAGATAGCATTTAGGCATCGAAATGGATAAATACCGACAGAAAAAAAAACTAAATCATATTAACAGAATATAAATGATAACAAAAAAAAAGTTGCTATCATTTGGCCGATGTTTCTTTCATGTTCAGCATAAAAGTTAACTTTAATAATAAAACAACTGTGCAAAAAGAAACGAATACTGGAAAGGAATAACTTAATTTTCTGATAAAAGTTTCTTGGCTTTTTAAGAACTTCTTTCTCGACAATAACCGTCCTTTTTGGTTAAATAAGAAGAAAGTTACCAACACACAAGGAAAAAAACCTTCAATATTTTCATTCAAAAAAATTTTATTTCTCTCTTCAATTTGGCTATTTCTTATTTCTTTATTTTTCCCAAGCAAAAATTTTCCACCCTCTGGCAAATAATTTTTCTTTTTAGAAGAAAAAAAAACCGATGAACAATATCAGAGTTTTCACAAGAATATCCTTTTGATATTATATCTCAGTATTTTGTGATCAGAAATTTTCATTGTCGCTTTTCCCTTTTCGGGTGTATACAGAGTATCTTATTTCATGGAGTAGGTTTCTATGGTATTCTTTTTTAATGTTAGTATTGTATTACTTGTTTCTTTACGATTATATTAAAATGTGTTAATTCTTTCTTAACTAATAATAATAATAATAATAAGAAAAAATAAAATTGTGTACCAAGAAAACAAAAAAAGAAACTGATATAAAAGAAAAGTTTTTACTTAGGTTTTGTTTCGTAGCTTTTTACTGATAATAAAAATAGTAAACAAACAACTATAAAAAGAATAAGGAAATTATGAAAGTTTTGTTACAGCTAGCGTTTGTCTTATTTGGTAGTGTTTTATTCGTTCTATCATAAGACACACGCGGCTATTACAGATTTTCAATATGTCATCAATAAGAAATAAAAATATAATTTGATTCAAGTATTTATTCTATTTCGAAAAGTTAAGAAAATTTGGCGAATAATTAGTCTATTCATAGCTTGGAGTTAAATTTAATGATGTGTCTCTTATAAAAAGGAGTAGACTTTAGGTTTAGGCTGCAGCATAATACAGTATATTTTGGTTGAAAATTGAGATTATTCAGAGTATACGTAAAGACGTGGATAGCATTGATTTCTCGGAATCATAAAGTTTACTTAGTTTTTAGTAAAAAAGAAAAGAATCAAGTAGTACTGACAGTCGATTATAATACTAGCTTTCCATTTGCATTTATAAAGTATTTCAAAAGCTTAGATAACAACCGGTAAATGGAAAACGAATTAAGCATTTTATTTACGAAATTTTTATTTCTAGAAATTTCACATTTAACCAAAAATCTCCCAAACAACGAATTCACATACAAAACCGAAAAACTAGGAAAACTAACTAAGTGTACGGCCACATAAGTTCTGCGCTCTCTACGTGGAGTGAGAAAAATATTAACGCGGTGAGAAGAACGAAAACAATGAGCCAAAAGTGTCCATATCGGATATCACTCTTGTCGTTGAACACATTTACATTTTCTCTAGTTTGTCGGTTAATTCACAAATACAAATACAAATCTCGTTCACAATTGAAAAAAGGAATCATGGCCTTCTTTTTCGAAAGAGGCGAAGAAATGAATTTCAATTCTTCCCTTTTTTCTATCGTATCCTGCTTTCAAAGAACTCGGCCATATGGCCACTTCCATTTAATTACACGCGTATATTTATCGTTGCTCTCATCTTGAAAAGCGCGCGCAGTAAGCGTAGAGCCTATGTGGCCGCACACTTAAACGTTAAGGTAGAATCCGATTTTTCAGCAAACATTTTGACTTTTTTACTATTTGGTACTAAAAATGTGAAACTGGAAAGTCCTAATAGCGAAATCGTTAAAATATTGTCAGAGATAAGCAATCTTCGTCAAATTAAGTTGAGTTTAGTGATTATTAGGAAGGAGGCCATGTTAATTCAAAAGACCAAAACAATATTTTATAGGTTTTGAAATAATCTCTTTTCTTATGTAAGTATAGTATATACTTGTACTATATTTAATTGAAAAAATGTTGAATCAAAATCTATGTAATATTATCTAAAATATTGTCTTTATTAAATTTTGTATTATCAATATTTCCAAAGTATACATAATGAAAAGCTTTAACAAACAAATTTAGTTTCCATGCAAGTATATGTATTTAACATGAAAATTTACTACAATATTTTCGTTCATGCATGTTCTAATGAAATGCATTTAATATAATGAAAATTGACCACAGTTTCTCTTTATATATATATGGATTTGAAAATATGACCAGTTCAAAGGTGTTCAACCTGAAAATTTATTCAATGTTAACAGTTGAAGATAGCAGCCATTATAATGGTTAAAAGTAATTAAATTTTTATGTCATAGATAAGTTTTGTGTACATTGTATATATTTTAATATTGTCTTTTATTTAATCATTTTCTAGATACATTTGTACATATCCACACCGGAATAATGTCCCAAATGATATGTTTACATTCTTGCCTATGCAATTTAATTATTTGGGTGTGTTATGTTTTCATACAGCGAAAAAAAAACATCCTTTTCCATATACCATATATTGTGTGTAATAATACACTCTGGTTTCTTTTTAAAGGGTTTCTGAATGGAATTGATACATTTTTGTAGTCTACCAGTTATGATAAAACAAACAAGAATCTTTTTGACATAAAAACGTTTTTTATTCCTATGCGTTTATACTCATTGTTATACAATTTCAGTATATTACAGTACTACAAAAGAATATTACTATAAAATATGTTCTATATATGTCATTTTATTCTCTTGTTTTTTGTTTTACTTTCTTATATTTAAGTATCTAAATGGTCTATAAAACAGCCAACATTTTCTACATAACTATGTACCCAAATCTATACATTTTACGTTCAAATATGTTTCCTTTTGGGATTTTAACAATGGTTGAACCTCTCAATTTATAGCGTAGGAGTTGTAGGCATTTTAGTTTAAATAATTAATACAAGCAATTAACACTGAAAGTGAAAGGTTTTACAATTATAATATATTGAATAACTATTTGCTTGAATAATATCAAATTTATAGAAAAAGCCAAATTAAACAGATTATAAATACAGTGTGGAATGGTCGAGTTGGTTTATACCTCACTTCTAGAAACTAATGAGACTGTGCTTCCAAACCAGATCTCGATTCTTCACAATTTATTTTCTCTTTGCCTCCAACAGTCTCAAGCACTAATGGATAGTTTTAAAATCTAAATTTTATTTTTTCTCTATTTTTAATCTATCATATATGTATTATAAAAAAACTTGAAAAATTCTATATAAGAAAGTTATCTATACTAGATAATTTTTTTTTTCATCATATTATATCCATTTAAAAAGTCAGAGAGCTTTGACTAGAAAAAGGAAAATGCCTAAACGACATCGCTATAGAAATATTCTTCATTGTTCGTCTGACAAAAGGCAAAAACTAATTTCTTAAGGGTGTAAATGATGGTTTCTGGTTTTATAGTGACAAGATATCTAAATATTACGCGTATAAGAATATACGTTTCTTTAATATCAGTAACATGACTTTCTACTGAAAAGACAGATGAGAGGATAAAACTGTGTAATTTTATGCTTGAAATATGATACAAGAGAAAAACCCTTCATGTTTGAGTGTTAAAAATATTGCCACACAACCATTTCCTCTATATCCTTATTATTTGTGTATTTGTTTTTCACCAAAATATTATTATGGCAAAAATTCTTTAATATTTACTTAATAATTTTTATTTTACTGTTAATTAAGTGAAACAAATTAAAAATTAATTGAAACAAAATATACATATTTATTTAAAGTATTTATACATAATTCAAATTGATTAACTCCGGATAAATTAATTAATTGAAAATATTCAAAATAATTTTAATTAATATTATTCTAATTAAAAATTTTTGTTTATATTCCAAGTTATATGAATTTTTTTCGTTCACAAATAAAGCTTTGTATCAATTAAAAAATATTACTTCGAAATCTTCACGTTATTAGCAAGGATATTTTTTATGCCTGGATTGATGTATGTACGTAAATTGGGCTTAACACGTGAACGCGATATTGTAATTCAAAATTTCGGCAGTGCGATATATAAAGAATTAGATCTGTTAACGTGCAGATCCTTCCAGAAAGATATAATAGCTTTGAAAATCTAAATATCTAACCAATAAAAAACCCGGATCAAGGTACATTGCGTGATAGGAGATTGAAAGGGATATGACATTAGAAACTCCATTTTAAAAGAAATTAGAAGCATTTGTGACAGTGCTACTGCCAATATTTAAAAGTCTTTTTAATAAAAATGTTACAAATTCTTTTCCAATAAACTATGCCGAATCAAAAAATGGTGTCTTTATCTTTAGTTTTCACAAAATTTTTACGTTCATGTTGTATATTTGAATACATATCAGATGTAATTCTACAATTTCCCAATCCTAACCAAAAATGATAATTAAGCATATTTGAAACAGATTAACGTCTTTCCCAGCGTAATTCTAGTTTATATCATTGACAGTGTATTGAATTTTAGGTAGCAGACCCAGTTTTATTAAGTGCAATTTTCTATTTATTAGAAAAATATTTTTCATATAGAATTTTCTTCATTTTAAACTTTATCTAGCTGAATTTTTTTCATTTTTTCTTGAATACATTTTTCCAACGAAAAAAAAAGTAATCATAAATAAAAAATAATTTCCATTGAAATTTATACTATCAGAAAATTTATTTTGGAATGAAAGTCCATCTATAAAACTATAAATTTCGAAAATACTTACCTTTTTTTTAGAGATAGCAAGAAAAGCTTGAAATTTTCCATTTGAGTGAATAAATTGAAAAAAAGCTAACACATATATGTTACTTATATGATTTTTAGAGGAAATGCATTTCCACTGCTAGATAACTTTTCAATTTCTTATTCAATGCGCATTATTTCAATTCGATTAAATCGATAGGAAATATGAATTATAGCAAAAATGTTATAGTGTTTTTTTTTGATACTAAGGGGTGATTTTTTAGCATAATGAACTTTAAATTCAAAAAAATAAGACAAAAAATTAACTTTTAATCAAATATTTTTTTTTATTCGAAAGACCTATTCATGGCAATTCATGGTCGATGTATGGCATGTAGCACCTTCCTATTTAAACTGTATCTCAGCACGATCAATGTCACCCATATTTTCGGACCAATATTCATTCATCATGGTCCAGTAACACTCTGATTGACCATAACAAGTGCTCCCGCCTTATTTTTAATGAAATAAGGACCATCGATGCTCCGAGCATGTAAACCACATTTTTTTTTTGGATGTATTGGGATGTGTAGAATCTCTTCTAGGTTGGTTCCACTCAAGAAGCGACAATTTTGCTTATTAATAAATCTTTTGACCAAAAAATGAGCCTCGACACTGAACACAATTTTGCCATAAAATAACGGGTCCGATTTTCAAAGCAGCCCTGATTTTTTCTCAATCATGAGTTTATTCATGATGAAATGGTAAACCAACCTGAGCATAAAAAGTCTGGCCAATTCGAAAAACAAACCTCTAAAAAAATCACCCTTTATATTATATTGAATATGAAGTTTTTTACGATAAAATATTCCAAAAGTAAATATCATACAAATTAGCTAAATTACTTGTCTTAATACGAATATTAACAATCTTTTGCTGACTAAACAAAAATTTTAATATTATTCAAATTCATATTCATATCATTTTTTTGTTGTTGATATAGGGTAAATGTACCAAATCACAGACAGGTAACGAATCGCGGTCACTCTATAAAAAAAATCCTTTTAATAGTTATAATCAAAATGGAATTCTTATTTCAATCGTTTGGGCAATTAGCAATAAGCCTATTGAGAACATATTGTTATGTGTTCCCCGGTTTATTTCTTTACAGCGAATAAATTTTATTTACAGTATTTCTGTAATAACAATTACTCTTAGAAATGTTTGTAATTTCTATAAAATTAATTCAATCACAATTTAATGCTAACAATAAAACACTGTTTTTAATAATTACTAATAAAATCGCTTGTTTACAGTAATCGCGTCGAAAGTTACTGCTCTGTATTAGGATTTTAACATAAACACATTTGAAAAAAATCACTTTTCAAATCTTTTTGAGCTTACTTTCTGAGCTTACTTGCACAAGTTCTAAATCGAACTAAATGTCGACCGATGGATTGAACTCTTTATGTGCCAATCTTGAATATATGTGAAATATTTGATATTTGTAAAACGAGCAACACTTTTCAAGAATATTGAAATTCCAAAGTGATTATTTCTTGTGTAAAATATATGTTTCGTGAAGCCAAATCTTATTTACAAGAGAACATTATCAAACATTTCCATGTCATGACTATTGCTAAGACTTTTTTAATAGATTATTCGCGATTTGGGACATTTACCCTAATTAGATATAAATGAGATTCATTGTGGTAATTTTTAATCGAAGAGATATATCACGATTCATGACAATTATTATTGTAATTAGCTCATATAAAGGATTAGTCACGTATCATAAAATGTGAATAATTAAAATGATTTTAGGTTATCCATCTTTATAATGTTTGATCTTATCCAATATTCACTAAATATAATAGAAAATAATAGTATATAATTAAATATTTTATGTAATATAATATTATGTATGATTAAAGCATATATTTTCTAGTAATTAGAGATTATCATAAAATTAAAATTAAGATTATTTCGTATCTGGAATTATTATTTTAATGATTATAATAAGATAAAAATATATATATATATATATTACAGACTATATCAAGCTATTTTGTTGGTTGTTTAAATATTTGTTGATAAAAATTAATGAAAATTGGGGAAATAGAAATTTTCCGCAAATTCTATTTGGTTTAAAAGAAAAGAAAATTTTATTCAATTTGTACGTGATTAATTACTTATCTTTTTTAAAGCAAATTAAAAATACTGAAATATTTAAAATAATTAATTAAAATGAGAGAAATTAAGTTTTTCCATTTAAATGCAATTTGGAAAGTGAGTTCATAAAGTTAAATTGGTGTCAATTTTATAGTTTTATTCAGTTAAAGAAAATTGTCTACAAAACATTTTCGAAACTAGAAAAGTTTTTACAATTTCTTGAATTGAATTTTATGCTTTGTAGTAGCTTAGTTAAATTTTTGAAACGGAAAACTATAGTTTCATTTTATTGTATTCTATTATAGTCTTTATAGAACACAATAATAATGGTGTACTCTTATATGAGATCGTGTCCTGCATAAACAGATGGAATAGAAAAGTAACCTTAACTTTTATTGAGTTTTGAAAGTAAAAAATATAAATTCCACGTTCAGATATGAAAGTTAATTACGCAATCTAATTCGGCAAATATTTTCTACTAATGTGTTCACATTCGATTGTAAAAGTTGTTTTACCAGATGTTGTAGCAATCGTTTGCACAATTTTTTGTATCAGTGAAATATATTGCAATATCTAGTTTTTCGGCAAAACAAAAAATTTTTGCAATTTCAAAGCTTCTCTTATCATAGACAAAATGATAGTTTTTCTTGTCAAATATTAATTAAGCACATTTTAATTAAATGCTAATTAAATAAGAAAAAAAACGAAAAATCAATTTGAAATTCCTTATTTATGAAATTTACTGTTAGTAAATATATGCAATTAGTTATTAATTAGTGCAGGATTATTTTATAATATAGAAAATCTTTTTAATAGTTTATTTTCATTTCTTTAGAAAGTCGAATTCAACAACTTAACAAAAGAAATAATGTTTGAAAATTTCCTTTCAAAAGTTAGTACAAAATATTATCCTCGTCAATGAAAGGAGCTTTGTAATTCTGTAAATTTCTTTGATATTATCGATTGACAGGTCAAAAGAAAATAGGAAAATCTGCTGAATATTCGAGAATATTAATGAAATCCTTAAAAGTTTTCTTTACAAAACTGAAAGATTTTCTTTTCCATGTTGTTACGAGTGTAAGCTGATTTTTCTTCATTTTCATAATATAATTATTAATTTAATGATTATAATTTTTTTTTCAATTCTTCACGATTTGAAAAGTTTTCATGGCAATATTTTCAGTGCAAACACAATATCTGCAATATCTTTATCAGTTTGAAAAAAGATTTCCTGACATATAAATATATAATATATATATATATATATATATAATGTAATATCTGAAACTATGAAATAGGGCTCTTGTTATGTTTTGATCAATTTTAACGAAGTTTATTTGAATTAGCTAAACGGTTTCTTTTACACTGAAACATTGACATTTATTTTTGTGTCTAAATAAATAGTTCACTTCAAACTTGTACTCAATTGTACTTAAAAACTAGTATAGTTAGAGCAGAAAAATTTAAAATATAACTTAAAAATAGATAGAAAGGATTGTAGAACTGCATTTTCATAATTAAATGAAACTTTGCAGCAACCGGTTATATTTCAAGTGGAAATTTAAACTGTATATTATATACCTTTTAAGTACTACATAAAGATTTTATTTTATTGAATAATATTAATAAAACAAAACAAACAAAAAAAAGCAATCTATTAAAATACACTACTTTTTAATATTCACTAATTCCAAAAATTGCATACTTTTAGGTTTGTTTATCCCGAATAAATTTTTACTTAAGATATAAATCGAATATTTAAGAGTATCGTAAAAAAACGACCATAATAACATGTTTTTTATGTGCTAAGAACTTTAGTCAAATAAATTTTGACAAATATTACATGATTTTTATATTTGTTAGTATTTTAAGTGCAGTTAAGTAAAAAAAAGAAGAAGATTATAGCAAACAAAATATCAGAGTTAATAAATTTCTATCTAAAAAGAAAAAAGTCTCATAAAACTAAGTCGAATTTATGTTGCTTTTATGTGAATATATGTATTATATACTTCTATGTACCCGTATAACATTCACATTGAACCCTAAAGTGCATATATACTTTCTTGGACTATGTTTAATATCGTACATATATGTATATATATATTTATATATTTAGAAGTTCTTTCAAGTACCATTAGTTCCGTACAGTGAACAGTAAACATCAATAAGTTCACTAAGTACTTGATTTAAAGACAATATACTGAACAATTTGATACAATATTTGAGTAAATGGACGAATAAATATTAATGTCCATTAATGTTAATATTCGGACACGCGATATTTAATTCTTGACAAAATATCACGTAAGATGTTGTTGTTTTTTTCTTTTCTTCCTAATTTAATATTTCTAGTATTCTTAAGAATTTCTTAAATGTAATTTAATGTTTTATTTGTACTGGTTAAATTTTCAATTTTTTAATAATTTTATAATTTCACTATGGTTGATTGAGTTCTTCTCAAGTTTATTTTCAAGAAAAGTCATATCCTTAAAATACTGAAAACTTATACCATTCGAACGTGCTTAATTTTTCTGTACAAGTATTCTCAATTTTTCTTTTTTCCTTTCAAAGAATTGCTTCACTGTCTTATTTTTTAAAAGAAACAAAAAAAAGAAAAAAAAATCTTGAAATCATTTCACGCAATAATAATTGAATTTTTATTCCCAATTTTATTGGAAAAAGGAAACGAACAAGTTGTAGTATGTAATAAAAGTATTGTCAATCGAAAAAGATTCATATTAAGACAAAATAATTTCTTCTATTTTTTTGTTTTATTAATTTCATACAGGATGGTCCATAATTATCTATATAACATTATTTTTTTGTTCGAAATAAATTGAAAGCTGAACACAATTTCACTCTTCTTTTCTTCTTTTTTTTATGGGAGTTCGGAAATGCACTTTATGCACGAAGTGTGGGGCTCGTCACATTGACCATATCCACTAAAACCTATCTCCCTCCAGGCTTTTCGACCACCTCGGAACCGCGTTAGTATTACTTCGAGGTGGAGCCTATACTAGGCATTATCTGCCGTAAGTTATTCACCTATCAATTTGAGACGTACTCTTTCCCGCTTCCTGTCTCAATTTATCCACAATTTCAGTTATAGTTATTTCACTCTCCTGAGATCACATAAGTATAAGTATGATCAAATCCGGTAAATGGGAATGTAAGATAAGTTAGAAAATAAAGAGATTTCATTTGATTTGGGAAAAGTATTCTATGTTTCTATTTTATCTGAAAAATAAATATTAAACCCAATAAATAATTACAATCAAAATATGTGGTTATAAATTGTTCTACATTCTTCTACACCCTGTATATATTTTTTCTTTTAATTCCATATTTTCAATATATTTTTTCATATCAGTATATAAAAATGTAGATACATAAATTCCCATTAAAATTCGAAACGAGTCCTTTTACCATCGGTGGGCTTCAAGAATTACGTGAATTGAAACAAGGATTCTCCATTTTTTTTTTTTTGAAATAGAGAAAAAACTAGAATAAGAACAGAATAAAAAGAACGAATGAAAAAATTCACTTTGGGTATTAAAAAATTCCACTCCTCCAGGGGGAGTAGAATAAGTATTATATTTTCTTCCTTTTTTGCTTCAAGTATAATGTTGATGATTATTTTGTTGTTGGTTTGAGAAAATCATTCAGATACCTTTTAAAGACCAACACAAATTGCATGATACTCTTCATATAAGTTATTATTTAAAATATAATTATGAAAAATATTTTACTAAACTTTTATAATAAAAATTTAATTTGATTTTTAATATTTTACAAAATCTAGGCTCAAAGGCAGCTTCTGGAAAAAACAGAAATCAAATAATCTTCAAATTTATTTCGGTCAAAATAAAATGTTATTTAAATTACTTGTAAATATAAAAATGATCAGAAATTTAAAGATTTGCACGTAATTTAACAAATTCTATTATCGGCCATAAACATTTTTTTTTTTGTTTTATAAAATTCATATAAAAAAGATCCTTTCTTTTAACGAACAAAAAATTTCTTCAAATTCCAATAAGTTAAATCTGTACTAAAAAATGTTTTTTAAATCTCTTTATAACATTTTTATTGTCTTCTTATCGAATTTTATATCGCATTTTCATGTGATAAACATTAGCTCATATTATACTTGAATTTTTTTTTTTTTTTTTGCCTTTAGATCGATTTCTTTATATATATAATTCTTCTACAACCCATTCTTTTATCTCAAAATCACTTATATACTTCTTTTTTTTCCATATTCATGAAATCCTATCACAAGCATTTCTGAAATTGTTCTTCTATAAGTTCAACCGTTACCATCTTTCTTTCTTTCTTTCTTAAAGGCACACAATTGTCAACAACAACAAGAATATTTAAAAATACTCTTTTTTTTTATTCCAAGAAAATTCTGCTATCATAAAATCTATTACAGCATCATAAAAAATATTTTTTAACAACATCGAATTTGAATGAATTTTAAACGAAAAAAATAAAAAAAAATGTCTATACATATATATATATGTAATAAAAATGATGATAATAAAATATAATGTGAATTTTTTTAAATACGCGTATCTAAAAATCCCTATTTTATTTGATTATCAATAAAATATTGAAATTAAATCAGTTGAAAATATTCTATGAATTTTTTAAAAAACAAAGATGGCGTCATTATCGAAAAAAATATTTAAGTCATATTAAATTGAATAATAGATGGCACTTTTAAGAGTATGGAAATAATTAACATATTTTTAGGATTTAAATAATATTCAAATAGTATAATAGATAGGCAAATGAATTGTTACAATGTCACAGTCGTTTTGTTGGTTCAGGATTCTTGTTGATAGATACATGGTTTCGAATTTTTCACATTAACAGCCTTATTTCTCCCATTTTGTCGATAAATTTACCATTATCGATCTAGATATAACCAAATATGGTATTCTTTCGCTAGTATAACTCATTTTTGAGATTTTTGTAGCCACGTTAATGCGGTTGTATATGGTCGTATAAGCGTCGCTAAAATTTATATAAGACATAAAAGCTCAAAAATTCTAATAGGGTCATGTGTAACGTATGTGTGAGCTTAATTAATGGCAATTTTATATAAAATTTTACTTTCTTTTTCTTTGATATTAAGGTAAATTTGGATCACAAAATTGTAAATCTTTAAGAATTTTAAATAAGGAAATTTTTCTACAAGAATACAATTTTTTTATTTTATGTCGTAAGAACCAAAAATAAATCTATAACAACGTAAACTCGATGTCGATACGGTTGAAGAATAAGAGGCCTTAATTTTTTTGTTCAAACACTTTATTTTATTCCTTTCAAAATTTTATGAGCATAAAAATTAATACTAAATTTTTTATTTGAAAAATATATAATTGTATAATTAAATAATTTTCAATTCTTTTCATTTCAGGTAAAATTTTTGAGTGTTTTAACATTTTTAAACAAATATGTTAAAAGTTTTCAACGAACTTGTATGTACATTTTGGAAATTGTTTTATATTTCATAATATTTTAGTCAAAAAACTAATTAAATAAGGTCAGTTCGTATATTATCATAAAAGTCAGCTTTGAAATGTAACAAATATTTTGAATTTAACAAATTTCTCAACAAATTAGTAATAGTATAGAATCTCACGTGAATATTCTCATCCTTTATAAATTATAATACAATTAAAAATTAATTATTTGAAATTAATTTCTAAGTAATTAAAAAAAAATAACAGAATTCATATTGCTAACTCTCAAGATATTAAAAAATATTTTTGTTGTTGTTTAAATTTGGATTTGAAGCACTTTCAATTTTATCCACTTGACCAATATTCTGTAGATTTTTGTATAATCCTTCAGAAATTTTTGTCAGTTAGTTAAACTCAGTGAAATGGCAAAATTCATTAATTGTTTAGAAATGAATTGAAGCGCAAATAATAACGGAAAAAAAGTAAAAGTTCTTTTCTGTAATAAAACATCAAGCAAGTTCATCGTTGATTCTGTGAAAGACATTTGAAATCCTTTCTTTTCGAAAAATTATATATAGAACAAGGAAAAACCCTTATCTTTAACATTTGTATCTATGTTTTCATTCATGTAAAGAAAAAAAAAGGTACATCATAAATATTAGTAGAAGATATGCTGGAGATGGTGTATATGTAGTTTAGAAGAGAGATTCATCTTAACCCTTCATTAAACAAGAACAAATGGACTTTAATTCTTTTGCTTTTCTCAGTTTTATATTCTACTGGATTTAACGATCTGTACGATTTTCACTCGAAAACCAAATCCTTGAAGAGCTTTTGACATTCTATCATTATAATCTTAAGCTTAACTTATTCCGTTTAAACGAAAAAAAAAAAACCTAAAAAATAGCAAGTTCTAGTTATATTTTACTTTTGTTCGTGTCGCAGTTTAGATGAAATTTTATTTTTTAAGATAAAACACATTTAATCATGAACGTTTTGTTTTTTACGATTTGATAAGTACGACTTTACAGGTTTAATTTTCTAAACTGTCGAACGAATGAATTCAATAGTTGGAAAATAAATCCGAACAAAGACTATTCTCATTTTTAACTTCTAAACTATTAAATTCACAGTCAACAGGAAAAATCTGCAAATGTATTCATAATCAATAGTTCCTAGATATAGCAACCGAACTTATTGAAGTTAAATTCATAACGTCATTGGGAAGATTAGAAATTTATTGTATTCGTAGATATCTAGTATGGCAATAAGCTAGATTTGACCTAGATTCTACTAGGTAGATTAAAGTTAATAGGTTGCTCTGGTGGTACAAGTCTCATTCCCATTTAGTTTCTATGTAAGATTCGATCTGTCAACATTATTTATAACCTATTGTATAATAGTTAATGAAAATCTCTAGAAAATAGCTGTTCCAATATGAGTATCAAGCTGTCCTTCTAGTCTCTAGATAAAAAACTAATGTCTAGTTATTTTTACTAGAAACTACCTAACTCCTCTACACTACCACTAGGTTATGTAGTTAGATGTGGAACTAGGATGCTAGTCCAAATTTTTTACCTATATTTCGACTTTATTTCATAGTGTATAGCATCTAGTTGCTCAATGGGTTCCATGGGAATCTAGCCAAATTTGGTCTAGGTTAATTTTGATATTTTACATACAACTTGTGCCTACAATTTAATATGGATTGCGAATCAGGGAATATTTGCAAGGAAATGTATAATTATTTTACTTTGTAGTCATACCACCGTTAATAGTATTCAGAATCAATTGTTAGTACTGTTCATTTTTGTCTTAAGAATCCAGGAATCTTATGTTTCGAAGGACCTGTTCCTAACCATTATGATATCGATACCATCAAATAAATTTTATATATTATATATTTTATATTTAATAAAACAAAATTCCTTGTAAGTTATTTACATTTAATTATATTAATTTAATTACTTTATTATTTTTAATAAATTTACCGGAAATATTTACTAAAACAAATTCCATTTTGTTCTGAAATCAAATTAATTAAAGTAAATAGTTCATTTCCTTCATCAAATGAAATCTGTTAAATACCGAACAAGTTTGATAAATTAGAACTTAATTCAAACAAATATTTCTTTGAATTCAAATGAAATTCTTTCTTTTTGAAACAAAATACCTGTACCGTATCTCACAAGTACCGAAGAATGTACTTCCTGTAAAGCACGTCCAAGTAATATACAAATATTGAAGAATATTCTGCTCAAACAAGTTACGTTTATTATCTCGTCATATATAAATTATATTATTATTATATATGTATAATAAATCCATCGATATTAGCTTCCGGATTTTTTGGGGGCAGGATTATGTGTATCGAATTTCCTAAGAATTAATATATTATTGGCATTCCATGAATATCCCGTTTTATACTTTCGAGGATGTTAAATCTACATATTATAGCTATATGTAGAATACTTGTATATTGTGCAAGGTATAGGATTATCGTATTACAGATAGAAAAGAAGGAAGGTATATCAATCTGCATATCAATCAGGTTTAGTCTGAATTTATCGTTTGAATTTGCATAATTTAAATTTTTTTCTAAATTTTTTTTTTCATATACATGGAAGTTACCGAACTTGAATATAGACATTATCCATCTATCTAATGAAAATATCTTATGAGATGACTGGGAAAAAAAAACTAGGAATGTTTTTCGATTTTGAAAATTATGAACAAGTCTTTATTTTCTTTTGAAATTTTCATTATATATCTTTGTGCTATTGAAACTTTTTCAGTTCTGCTATAAAAATTCTATTCTAAAGATTATATTGTATTCAACAGAAATCAACTTGAAAATCTGTAAATGTGAAAGTTGAATGTGGTGATGGCATCAAGTTCTTGTTTTGTTCGTTTTGAATATGATTGACTTCATATCCAACGCTTCAGTGAGAAAAGGGATACCTTCCTTTGATTTATTTGTTCATGAATTGCAATTACAATAGGATATGTTGTATGATTGAAATTTCTGACTTCTGAAAGAAAATAAAAGAAATTTTAAATTAGGATCTTTCTAAAAAGTGAAGAGAATAAAAATCAAATAGAATAATAAATCGAGCATATAAGCATGTAAGCATATTCGAAAACATATATATTAAACAGGGTGTATTACGAAGATAAACTTTTATATAGAATATATAAGGTGTCCCATACTATGAATTAGTCAGCGGTATTGACTCAATTCTTGCAGTAATATTGCCTGTCCTA
The DNA here is from genome assembly GCA_963422695.1 of Xylophagus ater. NCBI lineage: Eukaryota > Metazoa > Arthropoda > Insecta > Diptera > Xylophagidae > Xylophagus > Xylophagus ater. The sequence goes on from OY730478.1 coordinate 12,028,741, forward strand.
CATACCACTCGTACAATGAAAATAAAGATAATGGCGCTGACTGATTTGTAAGTCATTTTTTGGAATATACAAGGAACATTTTCTCATATTTTTATTAGCATTCAAAGCTATTATTGTGCTGTGACTTAGCAATTATTTAGTATTAATTCTTCTAAATATTGAAATTTTACTTGAGATGGATAGAACTTTTGTAATATTTCATTTATTTATGTAATACTCTGTATTTCTCAATATTTTAATACACAAACCAAAAAAAAAACTACTTTTATCCTTTTAAACGCGATTAACGTAGGTTCATAGATTTGTAACTTTCTGTTAAAATTTTCATTTTATTAAAGAAGATAAGACTTTAATTCATATTAAAAAATCAATTTTAATTAATTTAATATACATAGTAATAATAAAAGATAATACTAACACTCCATTTTTTTTTTGTTTCTTATAAATTAAAGTCAATAATTTATACTTTAATTTTCTGTCTTTCTTTTAAGCTCCACATAATATAAATCCTGTAAATATTAATTTACAAACTAGCTAAGTAAAATATATATATCGTCATTTACTATATTTAAGCTATCATAATAAGTTTTGACTTCATCAAAATGTTTCATATTAATACGAAAATCATCTAATAATGTTTGTTATGGAAAATACATAATCCTTTTCTATTCGTCCACCATTTTCTTATCAGAAATATCGTGCTTACGTAGATTAATTTTTGGCAGTATATACCTTTTTTTTACGGTATAACATTTTTTTTGCTACATAAAAATATGTTTAATGATTAGCAATGTCATGTTTAGTGGCCGAAAAGTTCAATATTTCATATATGTTATATGTGAATATGGCCAAACAAAAAAAAAAGGATAAAGTATGATTTAGCTTAAAAAATTAAAACTTTCCTAAGTTCTCTTAAGCGGAATATATTTTAATAAGTTTTCCTTTTAATTCAACTCTGTTTTTTCGTTTGTAAAAATTGCTAATAAAGTTTTTTCAATCAGTTTGACAGTTTATAAAACTTTGTCATACTTCAATTATTTAGTTCAGCCCGCCGGAAGGGCAAGTTTTATGAAAGTTTATAAAACATTGGTGAAGCTGAAAATAAGATTATCCTCTTATATAGTGTGTAATTTTAAGTTTAATAAACATATTTATTTGTTTTTGGTTATATTGAATTAAATATAAAGTCAAAATGAAATTGTTTTCGGTTTGTACAATTTCCGCTAAAGTTTTATTTGTACATACATGAAAAGGCGAGATGAATTTACGTTTTATCGGATTAGTTCGAATAAACTTTAAGTATATTTATACTGTTAATAAATTGAATATAAACACAAAAAAATACATAAAAATGCATAAAACAATCTGCTAATTCTTTTGAAGTAAAACTTTTATTTATTAAGAGTTAATATTCTTTTAATTACTTGGTTTTGAAGTAAATAACTACTGACTTTATCTGGCATTATCAGAAAAAGCTGATTTTAATTCGGTATTGGATTGTTTTATTGCCATTGGAAAATGAAGAGATACACTAGTAATAGAAGACGTAAATATTACAAAATATTTGTCGTACTTTATTAGTTCTTCGAATCTAGTTTCAAAAGCTTGAGACAAATCGTGAATGATTTACAAACCCCAACAGAAAAGTAACCCCAAGAAAACATCAGATGAGCGGTAAGTTGCCGAGGCCTATTATATAGTATTAAATATCCCACAAAGACGACACGAACATTATATGGAAACATTTTTTAAATTCATTAAGCTGTTTTCTTGGTTGACGGAAGAAGTTAGAGCAAAATTTATGAGATACTATAATGTTGCCAACGAGTATCGAAAATTTATTATATGTTTATTATTTATATTTAATTTGATATTTACAATATATAAAACATCATTATTATTGTTCTTCGATATTATTTTATTTTTCATAAATTTTCTTTTTGAAATTCTAATATTTCTGTTTTGGTTCGTTTCAACAATAATAATAATAATAATGTAATAGATATGACTGACATACATACGACATGGAAAAATATTCCCATAAATATTTCTGATAAAAGAATTCATATTTACTTAATTTAAAAGGAAAATGTTAAATTGAATTTATTACGAAAAAAAAGGTATTTTCTTTTTATCTTTTAGTCACTTTTATAAATTTTTGAATATAAACTGTAATGAATATTAACTACAAATTTTCTTGTTGTCCAACTTAACGAAAAAAGAAAATTTCAAATTTTTCCGAAAAAATAAGAAGTTTTTAGAATATTAGGAAAAGAAAGGAAACGGTATCCTGCGAAGAAAAAGCTTTTGCAATTATTTTATATATTGTATATATATGAGAACTAAAAAAAAAGGAAATCCATATTTTAGCAGAAGATACTCTGATCTGACAAATCTCTTCGGGAAACATAAAATAAATAAACTGTTTGTCAACCCTTTTTTTTCGTCTTTTAAACAAAAATTGAGATTTAAAAAATCTTTCGTTTTGTGTCAGCCTAAATTTTAATAGCGTCGAAAAGGAAGCTTCAACATTTTAACTTATGAATCTAGACAAAACAAAAAAAAAAAAGGATACTGACTGACATTTTTAACCTCTTTTCCGTTTATTTAATCGGTTGAATAAATACTAAAAGGAAAATTAGAAAAGTAAAAGGATAGGCCGAAATACGTAGAAAATAAAAAATAAATTCTTCTCTCAAATCAAATCCTTTAGGTTAGAATATATTCGCAAAAACTTACAATAAATAGAAATAGAATAAACCTTTATTATAAAATATAAAATATAGTAATCGAGACTGAAAAGAGACTACAAGCTTTAAGGGTGATAACTCTCTCGAGATTTGGGTATTTTTTTCACGGCTATAAGATCTCAACCAAACTTGTATTTCCACAACCCGCTATGGCGCCCCTACTAAACTCATAGATTTATACAAAATTAACACTAAAACTTCATCTTGTCGTCTTTAATTAGGACAGATTGAAGAATGAGTGTTTTTGTAGAGAAGGTAAAAACAACAACAATATGCTAAAAAGAAAATAATAAAGACAAGCTGCTTTTAAGTGGAAAGTTAAGAATTAAGTCAGGAAATGGAAATATGTATTCAGAAAACCTTTTAACTATACAATTCTGCTTCAACTATATTCCCGATGAGATATATGAACTTATTTCATTAGGTTTTTTCTAAATTTATATGTTATTTTTAATTTAGTGATAAAATCGTAAATAAATTTATAATTCACAAATTTATTGAAAATTCGAACAATGAAAAATGTTTCCTGATCCTGTTTTATAGATGACACTGAAATCATGCTATTCTATTATCTTAATTTTCAAGTTGAAAATTTTATTAGTAATTGAAATTCAAGATATTTATGGTAAAATCGATTAAAATTACATAAAACAATATTGAATGGATGTTTATAAGTACTTGGAGTGTTATTTGTATGGTTTTTCGAGTGTGCACTTTTGATGAGTTGCATGTTGATTAATTTTCTGATATTGTGAAAATTTATAGCATCATAATATTATTATATTACAGTCTAGTCTCGGAAATATGATACTAATTTCTATATATTGTATTAATCTTTTTGATTTTTCGTTTCGGTAATGATCCAAAAGTGCAGGATGGTAATTAATTATTGCAAACTTTTAAAACTTTACGTAATTTGAAAATTTTTTAAAAGAAAAATATTTTCTTTCAAATTTTTCTAAAAGCAAATAAAAAGTCCTTTGAAAAACTTTAAGAATTTCTTTCAAAGTTTCGATAGATTAACAAAAACAACAAAAGAAGAATGAATTTCTTAAATGAAATTTAAAGGTATACAAGTCATTGTAAAAATCACCTAAATGAAAATTTCAGACCACCAAAAGTTTTCCAACAAAACTTTACTGAACCTATTTTTTATTGAGTTAACCAGAAACAAGAAAAAAGAAATGTATGAAATTATTTTACATCCTTGAAATACTTCATTCATTTGAATAACAAAATCTCTAACCATATATATGTAGTAAACCTTTTTCAAGCCTTGGATTCGAACAGTATACAGATTCAAATTAATAGAATAAGTTCTAATCGACAGTGTGTGAGCCTTTCGTAACCGCACATTAAGTTAGGAAGTAGTCATTCTCATCAACGCTCTTATGGTGTCCCATCATCAAACACGTATGAATATTTAAGTATATACATCTTATTTCTATTTTTCGGTTACCTTGTGGTTAAGTCAAGTGTTTCGATGAATTCTATGAGAACACTGTACATATAGGTCGACCTGAAAAGGTGAGATTTTGTAAATGAAAATGTTCATAGAGAAAATTCCGTAAAACTTTTTTATTTTATAGATATATCCACAAAAATTGGTCGGTTGATTTTATTGGTTAGATGGTTTGTTAGATCATAGAAAATTTGTATGGAAATGAAAATTACTTAAATAGTATTATTTAAAGTTTTGATGTTTTTTTTTCTCCAGGAAATATAAAAGAAGAACATTGTTTTAGGCAACCTTTTATTTACATAAATGAAACATTTTCAATCTGAAATACTAATTATATTTATTTAACTGAGTGTGGTTCATGTAAAATGTTATCCGGAAAATTTAAATATTTTAATAAAGAACAAAAAGAATAGGTTTTTTTTGGTTTACATAATTTATTATTGGTGGTATTTTTTGTTTAAAATTCGGCCTTATAAAATGTCATCGCGAAATTTCTAAACTTCATGTTCTTAAAATTAATCTCAATTTACAGAATTGATCTATTCATAATCGATAGTACAAATTGTTAGAGAGATGAGCATTCGCATAAAATGTGCTTGATGTCTTCAGCCACTCCTATGTCTCCACAATATGGTCTGTTTGCACCAATCCCAGTCTTTTGGCGTGCTTTCTTAACAGACAATGTCCCGTTAGTATCCCAATGATTGTTCGTAGATGATTCCTATTCCAGTATATTATGAGACTCGACTTGCTCTGATTCAATTTCGGCCACAAACTTTTTGACACTTCATGCCCACCAAGATTGCACGTGTTTGCCTAAAAATAGGCAATTTATAATTTCTTGAGGAAAATTTATATGGACTTGTGTAAGTTGAATCAAAATGCTTTTCAAATCTATGTAACAATATTTCGCTATAAATAAAAACATATCTACTAAATTTAAAACTTTGATATCGCAAGTCAAAAAATTCTAAGCTAAGCCAATATTAAAAATATTCAAAAGAATCTTGTAAAGATTGAAATTATTCAAAGTTTAAAGAAATATTCAATAAATCTAAATTGTTCCAAAAAAAGAAGAAAATTCTCTTAGTTTTGATATTTAACTGAAGAAACTTTACAATAGGACCTGCTGCGCTAAATTTAAAAAAGGGCTTGAAAAACACTTAGAGAAAGAAAAATACGGCATTAAAAAAAAGGGAAAGTGTTTTTTTTTTTTTATAATGGAAGGAAAATATTTGATGGATAAAATATTTCTTAGAATTTCCCAACAATAATCTTACAGTACAGTGTTTTAAAAAAAAAATATAACTATTATATAAAAGGAAAACATGAAATAGGCTGGTAGGCCGTTCATATTTGAAATGATTCTTCAAGTTCATATAGCCATATAGCTGTCAGAGATAAAAAAAAAAGAAAGAAAATATTTACATTTATCTACATACTTAAACATTTACGTATGTGTATCCAAAAAAAGAAGAAAAATAATGATAAGATATCAGAGAAAAAGTTTCACAAGAAAATTTATGTGAGAAAATTACGAAGAGGGTTGATTTTTCTTTTCATATACAAAAAAAAATAATTTCAACATATTTTAGCTTTAGGGTATATTTTTATCTTTCTAGAGACTTTCTCTAAATTTTGAAATTAAGAAAACTTTAATTTGTGTAAAGAAATATTCTACTAAAATAATTATTACACAAAATTTCCCTAAAAAACATTTTCAGTTTAATATAAAAACAAATATTTAACGTTTAAATATGAAAATCGTGATAATTGTTTTTAATTAGGTGAAATATTGTTAAAAGCCAACATACTCGTAAATATTTTAAAATATTGTAAGCCTTTTAGAATTGTAAATATTAAATAAAACACCGAAAAAAATAAAAAAAACTTGTTATTAAAATGTTGTAAAATCTACAAAAGCCCTGAATTTTACAAGGCGTTTGATATTCCCTTTTTGGGGATTAAGATTAGGATGTATTGTGGGCGGATGAAGGCGTTTAATTATTTAAAATATTTTAGTTATACGCTCATCAAGAACCTTTAAGAAATTATTTTGTTTATTTTTTGATAAATTCATAATTTTTCTTTTAATTCATAAAAATCATGATTATATCGCTTAGAGGCAGTTTTAGGGAAAAGGATTTTAAGCAATAAATTTTATTTGTCCACACAATGTTGTCTAGAGTTATCTATTTATGAAGAATATTATCCTGACTATTAGAAAGGAGATATGACCATAGTCTATAACTATTTACATAAAAGGTAAACGAATAAAACTACATTCAGGAAGAAATCTTAAATGGTGATACCCTTTTTTCCATTTAGCCTTGGACTAGTGTGTTTATACAGGTTTTAGTGTGCTCTGGAAAGAGACGTATTTAAATGTGTCAACTCTGGATGACTGAATCCAGTGTTTAGAATATGGTAGTTTTGTAAGTTAAGCAAAAAATGATAAAATAGATTTATGAATTTTTCTATAAATAAAAATTATGAACAAATATTATCATAATATCATTTAATCTTACTATCCCTTCCGATTTAATAAAATATACAATTTTATATGGGGGGATCCTTCTATTTATTCAATTCTAGAGTCAAAAACTAATCACTCTTTCTAGATACAAAAAAAAAATAGAATCAAAATAACGTATTTCCGTATTTAGTAAAGATTAAAACTAACGACGTACACATATCCCCCAGTTCCATAGTCATCCGTTTTACAAATGATATAATCGCATTTAGGAGGATTTAATAAGCTTAACATGTTACCTTCTAGAATAGAATTTTTAATTATAAAAATTAATTCCTTGGTTTTTATTCATAAACTTGATGAGAAACAATAACAATGCAATTTTCGTACACGTTAAAGATTAACTATAAAAGATAAATTCGAAATATTCTATTTAAAATCTCTTGCATTTATCAAAAACAATGTTTTGTTTTTAGGCTGGATTCTTGTGAAACTTGTGTGTTTACCTAAGTTATCGAAAGAGATGTAATAGATTATGTAAATCCAAAATGAAAATGTTCAGTTTGTATATATCTAATTTGGGAAATTGTATTTTATGCTTTCATTTTGAAATTACAATTTTAATTATTCGACACAATGCCATGTTTGGTGATTATCTAACATGTTAAACAAAATTCACAAAAACGATTCTATTTTGCATTCGAAAATGTTTATATGAAATTATTCGGTTGTTCGGAAAATAATATTCATAAAGCTTTATTAAATTTAGTTTTCAATATGTTAAAAGTGTTTTAAAATTGTTGAAAAAATTTAAACTTTGATACTTAAATTATTATGAATAAAACAGATATGAAAAGTAAGCAGCTTTCAAAAAGAAACATGTTATAATAGTCGTTGAAAAGCCTTTAAATTTGTTAATTTTGGCGTGACAAACAAATATTTTTAGCTTTTCATAAATTATTGATAAAAGAAGAAGCTATTAATTTATTTAATAGTATAGGAAACTGATAAAAGTGTTAGAATTGCCGAATCCGGAATTGAACTCGAAACCTCTCAACTGTTACCAATCTCTAGTAATTAGACTACGTGTATTAAACAAATTCACTGATGTTATTGTTTCAACTTCTTATCATAAACCTTCCATTGTTTATGATACATATACACTAATGTAGTGATTATTCGAATTCAGTACGTTATTGAAATATACTTTTAATTTTATTTTAATCATTTTTTATTTTAAACCATTCAAACTTATTGACTATTGACTATTTAAACAAACGCCTAAAACTATTCTACTACTGATTCTTATGAATGAATAAAATTTTTTCATATACCGCAAAAGTGCGATATATTTTGAGAAATGGTTTCTTTTAGCTGTAAAAGAAAAGAAATACAATCAAATACTATTTAAATCTAGAAAAATCTCAAAATTCAGTTGACGAATTTTCAGAATTGAAAAAAATATTTTTTAAATAGAAAAACTAATTTTTATTTTTCTTATATTTCAGACATTTCGACATGGTTTTCCACATTCACCGACAGCACTTGCATTTGATCCAGTACAGAAAATTTTGGCAATTGGTGATAAATCGGGATCACTTAGAATGTATCCTTTTCACTAAAAAAATAATAATAATTAATTTAACAAACAAACATCATAAAATAAAAAGGTATGAGTTTCTTTAAAGCAAATTCATTTCGATGATATTCAGAATAATTATTAAATATAAATTAAAGATAATTAAGACTTCTTGTTCTTATTTTGATCAATTCATAATTCGTAAATGTTATAATTATGAAAATAATAGAATTTATGATGTTTAATAACAACTTTTTTTTTTCTAAATAGCTAAAATACCATCGGAAAAACGTGCTTTTCTTGATGAACATATTTTTACCATATATCTTCTTTTCAAATTTAAATTCAAAACGTTTTTCTTTTTTAATTTTCTATTATATTATATAATATTTTTTCTCTGCAATAATAAAAAGACTAATGATGATTTCAAAAATTAAAAAAAAAAAGACAAAATTTAATATAATTAAAAAATAAAATGAACATTATTAAAATAGAACCCATTCTATAATGATAATCATAATTCTTTTTCATATTACAACCCTTTTTTGCTAGATGAAATAATTTTCTTCATGAGAAATTTATATTATGCGAAAGAATTCCATTTCTTTTTTTTTTTTCTTCTTTTCTTTCTACTGGAAATTATATAAAACAAAATTAATTCTAACATGTTTATCATTTATAACTAAAAGAAAATGAGAAAACGCGTATTGAAAATCTTCAGTCTTCGTTCACATTTGAAAATCTAAACATAAATCCTATAAAAATCCTTTAAGAAATAGACTAAAAAGATTTCATTCAAATAAAAAAAACAAAAAAAAAAAAAAACTAAACGAAATTAATTTAGTTGAAATTAGAAATCCTTTTGAATTTTCAATAAATTACCTTTAAGAGGAAGAAAATTTATATCATAATTCCAAAACAGTTGTTCTACGATTTATTTTCTTAAGAATAAGCAGAAAATCGAATTTAAAATATATTCAAATATGGAAAACCCTAAAAAAAAGAAGAGATTAAATTAAAAACGCAAATGTTTGAAAGTTTATTAAAATGAAATATTTGTTTTTCCACAACAAAAACACAATTCATGCGATAGACTTTATTTCCAATATATAAGTATATATATATTTTTTTTTTTCATTTCAATCGAAGTTTCGAACTTCAAATGGATTTTTTATCGAATCAATAGAAATTTTTTAACGATTGAAAAAGAAAAACTGAAACAGTTTTCAAGAATGTTGGAAATAGTTCCATTTTCAAAGTATGTTGGAGGATATTGCCTTTTCAAAAAAAAAAAAAATATATATATATATATATATCGAATGGTAATCATTCCTATCGTATCTTTTTTAAACCTTTCGAATATCCGGATCAAGTTACACAATAGCAAACCCAAGCAAAAACCAAAACATCATCCACATCCTGGATTTTTGAGGGTGGAAAGATAAACTTTGAATATCCGTTTTTTTTTTATACAAAAATGAAGTTCTGACCAGTAACTATTTTCTCATTTTTGCAGTTTTCTTAAAAAAAAAAAATAAATATTTCTTGATAAAATCGAAATCATTTCCCATTTTCAAACACTATGTTTTTTTTTATTATTATTTTTCTTTTGGATTTCTTTTCAAATACTATTGAACTGGAATTTTGCGGATCATCGTGTAGAATGTTCGATTCGCCTTTGAAATATTTATATATTAATAATGATGTGGTATCTTTTCTGCGTCTTCCTGTTTTAAATCCTTTTTGTTCGAATTAGAAGAAAAACGAAATAATATATCCTTCATTGAAATTCTTCCATATATTTAATACTTGTATATTTTATATCTTTTCTATGCTCAACTAAAGACATTCAATGTATTCAATATACTATCTAAGAAGACGCACAACTTAAGAGTATGAAAATTTTCAAGATTTTGTTCTATATGAAAAGGACTAAAATGAAATCTTCAACGAACATCAATGAGATTTTTATATACTTTAATGTTTTTCAAGTTTTTTGTTTGAAGAAGCAAAACATTTTCTCCCTCGAGATTATGTTTTTACTTCTTCTTCTTCGTTTTAAATTATTAACTCTTAACATTTAATAAGGAATGCATTTGACAAGTTTAATGTTTCATGAAAAATTTTGTTGAAAGACATAATGTTGAAAATATTAATAAAAAACAAGAAAAACAATCAATTATTGATTTCAATTAATTTCAACTCATATAAATTAAAAGGATCCACTTCTAACGATATCCCTCTTTTTGTATATATAAATGGAAAATCTAAATGGTTTTTCCATTTCTCTATTGTATAAATATAATTTCCCTTTTTTTCAAGTATCATTTAAGCATAATTGTTCTACAAATCTCGACAATACTCAAAAAATCGTATATAAACAATTTCCATACGAATGATGATGTCTCATTTTCCTGGAAAAACAAAAAAAAAGAGATTTTTTTTCCTGTTAGACTCATTTTATTTAGTCGAACAGATTTTTGCAGTCATTTTATTTATATACCCTACTATTTCAGGTGTTTCTATGATCCTTCAATTGTCTAGGCATTAAGTCAATTCATTTGATAAATTCTGAAATGACAACCTCTTGTGTCTTCTTCCACTTCAGTGAACAGCCTTTTCGTTATTGTCCAAGTGTATTTCATTCTTTTAGGTTGGATATGTCACAGTTTTTATGATATGACATACTATACTAAATGATCTGTATATAAACGTTTAAATGACTTAATTTGGGATTTTATAAGAATGAATATTTTGGAGAATTTAAAAATGAAAAAATTTTTATAACAATAAAGAATTTGTCGTGAAGAAAATGTCTCTGGAAAAAGGAAGACATATAATAATATGATAGTGCCGACATCAAAAGTTGATGTGAAATTTAAAGAACAATACTATATTTTTTTCTGCTTATTACCATGACATTTCATCCTGTCATGCGACTTATTCTTTGCAGGATTTTTTTCGTTGACTGACTGTACTTAATGGCAGTGCTAATAAAAAATTTGTCTTCCAAACATTAAGAAAAACTATACAGAAAATATAAGATTTGAATTTAAAAGGAAAAGTCAAGTAACTAACTAGGAACTTTGACATTTGATGTCATTTAATCAGTCTGATACCGGATTATTCTTATTGTAAAAGTACTCTATATATATATATATTTTTAGATAAACAGGATTTTTTGTGTGTGCTTGTTAAAACAAAAGATTATTTCTTATATTCTGAAATCTAATGTTCCTTATTTAATTTGTTTTTATCATATTATCGTGCATAAGAAGAAAGATGTTTTATAAAATAACATTAATATCATACAATTCAATTTGATACCACATTTAGTCTTGTAGTTTTTTTTTTAGGTCGACACTAAAGGATAGAATGAAATATGAACTGATTCTCCATTATGATGTATCCCTTTTTAGATGAACTTACATAATATCACAAATATCAAATTCTATCCTATTTATAAATATAATTATTATTCAGAAACCATGTTTTTAAACAAAATGATCGATTCTTATGAATAAAATCACTATAAATACATTTTCGTCCTTTTCGATGTTTGGAAAATTGTCGTTTGGATCATTTTCTTCAAAGACACTTTCCGGAATATTTTAGATATTTTTGTTGAAGATGAAAGCTATATATTTTTCTTTGATTTTTCAATTTAATAATTTTAGTTACAAAAATAAAGATTTTAACTCCATTTCTCAAAATCCGTTTTGGCTAGACAAAATAAGACTTGGTAATTAAGTAACCCAGTAATTTCAGTCGTTCTGGAATTATTCCGTTCATTTTTTATCAAATTTCACAAAATTGCTTTGATTATTATTTTACTAGTAAAAAAGACTTTAAACTGATTTGATTTCTAGATGTATTTGTAAAGCGTCTGAAGGAGACATTAGTTTCCCCAAAAAACATTCAGAAAGAACACCACTTAGAGAAAAAACAGGTTCACAAGAAACTCTAGAACAACTTCAAAAAACTTATATCCTTTTAATTTTGTTGTAATTTTTTTTTAATAGAATTACTTTCACAAGAGTGGATATGAACCACTTCTAAAGTATAAAATATGTACATTACCAATATTAGTTTTGAAAGTATATAAAAATACTAAAACGTAGTTTATTTTTCATTTAAATTGTACATTATTTCAAAGAAATAAAATACTCATTTTCTACATATAGAAAATTATTCTCTGGAAAATATTTAAAACATATTATATAGATTTTTTCATCGTTCTTGTTATATAAAAACCCATATACTCGTATGTATGTACTTATTTCGATTAAAATATTATTTGCCAAAGTAAGCATTCATTTGAGTAAAATGGTTTTTCTGTGGTTTCTAAATTCAAGTCATTTTCATAAAAGAAAATGCGTATTCGGTATGAAAATTTTCATTATAAGTACTTTTATTAGAACCACTTAATAGGAAGTTTATTGTGGTTTCACTAAGTTTTCCAGGATATTTTCCGTATGACAAAATTACGAATACTTTACCGTTTGATCTTTTATTTTATTAATTTACTAAAGAATAATTTGCCTTCAAACAAAATATTATAAAAATATTTCTTAGAATTTTTGAAAATAAAAGACAGAAAAAGTCTTAACACGTAATACTAGAAGATTTATTCTTTTGATCCTTTTCAATAATCATTTTTATAAAATAGATTATTTGAGAATATATATTTTCAAAAGGAATTTGTATTATTGCATCAAAGTATTGCATATTTATCGTATAAAAATTCAATTTCTTTCGCTTTCTCACTACAAAAAGAAAAGGATATAAGGCACGTTTTATTTTCGATTTATTCTGGAATAGAACAAATTTTCTAATTCAAAACAAACAATAATTAGGAACATTTCAGAGATCGCGTAAGATATCTACCAAACTGCAAAATTGAGTGTCAAAATGGTTGCTTGGTTGTATTTTAGGGTTTCGGGAGCATTACAGAAATGTTACAATGCAACTAAAACTAAACTTTGCAGTGAAATATGGAAATATATTAGAAACTAATTCCTTTTACACGCATTACAAAAACTAATTCGTTTCAATTAAGTATCAGATTAACTTTAAAATATCTAAGTGATAGAAGGGTTACAATTGTACGCATTAAAAAGGTTTCTTTGAAATTAAGAAGTACTGTTGCAACGTTAACGTTATTTTTGCACTAAATAGTATCGAACTGGTTAACCCAAGATGTTTTTGCAAGTTAACATTTTAAAAAATTATGGAAAGTTTCCAATAAACCGTTTTGCGACCTAAAAGTTTCTTCCCAACTTCTATTTCATTTTGCTACTTGAGTCTTTCGCTCATATATAGAGTGTTTTGTCTTTCAAAATTACTTGTAAAACTTAGGCTATATACCCAATCATAGCTGTTATTATAGTTGATATAGCTTTTATAAGCCACAGAAAGCTACAAGTACAATGCAAAAACCTGTTTCTGCTTCAGGTCGTTTCATTAAACCTTATGAAGTATATTTTGCTCAGGAATATTGCAATTACGTCCTTTTTTTTAAGTCAAACCTGACTAGAATATTATACTGTACAAATATAAGATTTTTAATTATCTAATGGACAATAAGAATAATCCTCCATACAAAAAAAGTAGCGAAGATAACTAATTTAAACAAGAATACAACTAATATAATCTGAAGCGAAATATTATGTTTATATTATTTTTTTCTGTCATCATCCTTTGTAACAACAAGGATAATAGCTTTGTCAATAATATACTTATATTAAGGATGTAACGAGAATAGATTTCTTTTCTATAAAATAATGTCATGATGCAGTTTAACGAAAAAATAATAAAAAGAAAATATTGTGGCACTAAAGTATTGATGCAAATATAATCGAAAAAGTAGACTAATGGATTTTCTATGTTTTCATGATGGATAATTTATAATATTGTTCTTGGATTTCTAAAAGTACGGAATAGGGTCAAGCCCTTTGTAAATATTTCAGTAGATTTTATATTGGTTTGGAAATATTTCTAAATTAAAAGAAAATCTAAGTTTTCAGAATAAGTACTTTAAAGATTTCTATAAAAATTGGATGAATTTTTTGTTAATGCTTACTCTCAATTTTATTAAAGTGAATCTAAAAAACTTTCTTTTCATTAGCAACTAGAACAGTCTTATTTAAATAGTAAGGTTAAGGGATCAATATAAGCCAAGCAAAGAATCCAGGATCCAGGACTCAGTACTCGAACTTTTTCGTCACAATTTTTTCTGTTAACATGATTTACTGCGGACCTCGTTTTTAATAGTATTTGTAAAAAAGACTGTAAATACATGAAATTTTATATCATACAGAGTCATTTCAACAAATCCTATTAATAAGGTAACGCTTGCAGACGTGCCCAAATTGAAAACTCTCATTATTGTATGTTTTTTGCTATTAATAACATATCTAAATAATGAGGTAATGGTGAAACTTAATTGAAGTCCAGTTCTCAATGCATACTAGATATTTTTACGTAGATTTTCTGTATAAGAAGTTCAAAGTCCTTACTTTCCTTTGTTTTCTTAAAATTGCGTATAAACTTTCTTCTTGAACTGTCTCTATGTGTTCGTTTTAAATTGTAAAATAGTTTTTTTTTAAAAAAACGCTCTGTTGAATATAAAGTTTTTGCATTTCCACAAAATTTAAAAAAGATCTAAACAGAATTGTTCCCTTGTGCTTTGAACAGGATATAGGTGAAATGTAGATATCGAAAATATCGAATATCCTGGATTTTATTCTGTCTTTTTTTTATGATATTTCACTTCCGATACAATGTTGTAAAAATTGACAGAAATCAACATTTGGAAAAAAAAATTAAACTAGAATAAAATAAAACTGAAAAAATTCTTCTTCATCCCATGATAGAACATTTCTCATAGAAAACTTTTTATCTCTAGGATGTAATTTTAAACTAATAAAAGGAAAAACGGGATCTACTTTTTCATGTCTGGTTTTTTGCGAAAAACTTTCTTTCTCTCACCACGATTGTTCGATATGTCTTCATATAAATAAAAACTTCAATTCACTTGTAGATATGTTAAAGTTTAAACTATAAATTTTCTTTAAAGAACAAAAAAAAAAAAAAGAAGGAAGGAAAAAGTAAGAAAAATCCTTTATTAGACATTTGATAAGTTTTGACCAAATTTAAGACATGGGTTTATCTTACGAATTTACAATTTACCAATTTATTATGGCCCATCGTTTTCGAAATTAGGTCAATTTTTTATTGCTAATAAGTTTGAAAATGTAAAAATTCTAAACCCAAATAAATTTTGTATATCTCATTCAAATTTAATTAATTTTTTCTTGTTATAGAAGGGCATTACAGATTGAATAATTTGTGCAGGAATTCATTAAAAATAAGAATATTTAAGTAGAAATTTAAAAGCATTTATAGGCAACAAAAAATCGACCTACAGACTAAAAATTGGCACATAAAATGTTTGTATAACTCCTCATCAAACAGGAAATAACAACAATATGAATTTTCTAATTTTTGGCTAGGTTATAGCTCTGCCACCTTCACCGATGCCAATATCAGATTGAGTTTTTGTTTCTTTAATGTAAGTCTTTGAAATCGAAGGGTTTTGGGTTTATCTCTTAATGGTATTTTTCCTATAACTTCGCTTCCCTTGGACGTTGTATCTGTTATGTACATGTTATATAGTTAGAGCTATAATTATATATGTCCAATTTAAGAGAAAATTTATATTTTACATTAGAAGCTTGTGTTATATAGAGTTATATCGTTTAAGCTGTGAAAAAAGGAAAAATTAGTTGATAATTTCCAGTTATTATAAAAAAAAAACTCGGTCGTCTATCGCAAAATATAAAAGCTTAAAACTAGTTTCCTTTTGATCCATAACTCCAAATATTTGATATTAAAATATTATCAAGGATGGAATAAGATTTATAAATTTCAACTAGAACAATTTTAATTGAAGTTTGATAATACTACATCATGCCCATATAATTCCAGCTGCAATAGAACCGAGGAGGATGTTGTAGGGTGAATTTACGAGACATGGGATTAGCCATTATTTGAAAAAATGAGTACCTTTATTCAAAGAAAAACTAAATTACCAAAATGTTCAACCAACATCATTACGTTTTTAATAATAAAACCCATTCTAGATATAATCTCATTTAATTAGATAAATCAAAAGAAAAATATGGCTTAATTACAAAAAAAAAAAAAAAATTAAGATACAGAATCATAATAAGGAAATTTTTAACATTATCTAATTTCTTTTTTGTTGGCACTTTATCATTATAAAATGCCATTTTCTTCCATTTGGAAAGGTGTTACAGTCATGAATTTTCTTTATCATGATTTTTGACCTAAAATATAATTAACTTTTTTTTCACATCATCTTGGTTTGGCTGAAGGCCTGAAATTTTCTGGATTATACACTTTGGCATTTAGTATTTCCCTTTAATTATATCTTATTTTACTTGGCATACATTTCTAATATAATCAACATTGAAATATTTTTTTTTTTTTGGCACAATTTCCAGGATTTTATGATCAAATTAAAAATATATAACATACTATATATGTTAAATTTTAATACTTTGAATTTATTGATGAAAATCTTTGAATCGTAATTAATTGACTCCTGTATACAAAATAAACTTCAATTTCTTAATAAAAAAAGGTAAAAAAAAGAAATAAAATAGATAAAAACCTTACATTCTGAAGTCATTTTTCATTGTCGCAAATATTTATCGGTTTTATGTATCTTTAAAAAGTACATACAACAAATTGTTTAATAAAACTAACGATTTGAACTAAAAATAAAGTATTTTACTTTCTATTCTATCCATTTGAGTATATACTATATATTGTTTTATATAGGTATATACCATAAAGACACTTGCAAGAATTTGACCATACATGTTTCGTAATCAATCACTTAAAGTCAAGAAAAACTCACTAGAGAATCCCTTGAAACGAGATCAAATTCTTTTTCTTACGGAGTACATCTTTTTTTGCTGACTTGGTGAAAATGTTTTATCAAACAAAAGCCATTTATCAAATAGGTTTGTATTAACCCATTCATGAAAAAAAAGCATAGTAAATAAGCGCAAAAAATATACAAAAAATAACTAAATATACTTTACAAAAATCCTTAAACTATATTGGATATAATAGGAGTTATCATTCTCGTGGAAAAATATACCATATCACAAATATATGAAATCATTATACCGACCAAAAAAAAATTGTTTATACCTAAAGGGAAACAAAAAAATTTCCCATATCCTAATAGAAAAAAAAATGAAATATAGAAGAGGGAACTATACATACCACTAGCATGTTCAAGTCCTAGTAAAAATCAAGGAAAAACAAAAAAATTTAATATTGGAAGAAAAATGGTTGAAAGGATCAAATAAAAGTAAAATATCCATGGCTAAGTTTTCTGACATTGATTGCTTTGTTTTCTGGGGACGATTCTTAAGATATTTAGGATGTTTTTTCCTTGGTTTAATATAAACATATTGGTTGAATAAAATTTACTATCCAACCATGTCCCTTGTATACGGGGAAAAAAAATGTTGGGTTCTTTAGTCAATTTATATACAATAAAATACCTTTGAATAAAAATAGAAGATATGTTTATTCGACTTTGGAATATGATTATATTTGTTGTAATTATGATGAAGATGTGATGATAAAATTGTAGAATATATTACATGTAGATTGTTTTCATTGCGTATACAGGTAATCCTAGGAGAAAATAACCCTCTTCATATAGTTTTTTTGGTGTATTTTAAAAACTAATACACTGATTTGAATAAAATTTGCAGATTAGACTTATATTAGCAGGATCTGGGTTACTTGCAAATTAGAAGAAATTTTTAAAAGAGGAAACAAATTTATTAAGAAAAAACCTTGAAATAATGTTGGTTTTGACAGTTTTTGTGTCCCATTTCTACCCTAGGGCATCAAAAAATCGGCTATAGACCGATTTTCAGTTACTGTATGTTTTTTGGTAAATATCACTTGAATTTTTTAATTGGACTGCCCTGGGAGTGTATTGTATTGAATGGAAGAGTAAACCAGTCTAACATTTCGGGAGCTGAAGGATATATAAACAGACGATTTTTTTTTTACTTTTTAGTACAACAATCACCAAATATCCTTTTGATGTACATATGCATCCCATTTTGGTTTATTTAATTACCTAACAGTCGAATTAACAATGTTTTCTCTATGATCAATGAGAATATGTCGCGAAATTGGTATGTTTTTTTGTCTGATGAAATATGAAATTCATATACCATATCCGTAGGTGTGTTGTTTGATATTTGATTTAAATCAATTTTTGTGGTAACATTTGTTACTAATGATCATTTCCATTTGCACAACAGTTTCATTTGTACAACCAGAAAATACATATTTGGTAATTATTTTCTGTTTTTAATTGAATTAAAATTGAAATAAATAATTGCGTTTTGGTATTTTTTTTGTTGTTGCAGGTTTATGCAATGCTATTATTTTCGATATTTCATATATAAAATAGTATTTAATTAATTTATGCTGTAAATATTGTGAAATAGATACTTGACAAAATATAACAAAACATAGAATTTATTATGTAAAATCATAACAAAATTGATATAATTAAATTCATGTTTATGGTGATAATTATTTATTTCGTGGTCTAACAAAAATAGTATTAATGTTAATTTTATCATTTCTTTTCAACTATTTTAATACTTGATGAATATTCTAATTAAAATTAATGAAGTAGAAAAAAAAATATACTAATTTTCAAATTTTAATTTAACGAATTTAAACTGAAACCAGAAATTATTTTGAAACCAGCTTTTTGAATGTTCTTACTACTGTACCCCCAAAATCTCACCACAAAAGGTTTTCTTTTTTTTTTAACTTTATTATCTTTTCAAAACTTGAACTTACTCTTCTAAAAATCGCTTCTTTTTACTTAGAGATGATTACGCCCTAACACTAATATCTTGGTACACCTCAAAATATTGATTTATTTCGAAAAGATATATTTTAAATGAGTTCTTATTCAATAAACGAATATTTCAATAATATTTAGGATTACTTTTTGATATCAGAAAGTAGCCATGGCTTTTATATGACTTAGATATGACTAAGTGAGTGATGCCACTTATATTGTCAGCGATCTCATCATTGAAGTTTCAAATATTTTAACTAAATGATTTCGCTTTTGAAAATACATAGCACCTAGAAGTTTTACTAGTTTGCAGAAGGTTGCAACATGATTTTCCTATTAAGGATTTTAATTAAATATTAACACTAAACACTTCAGATTCAGTTCAGTGAAAATTGATTTTAAACAATTCCACGGATCTTAGGGAACAAATTTTTGAATTAAGGTGCATTTCGTCTAAAATAGAGGAAGCATCGATGGCACCATTAAACATTTGATGAACAAAGACCACATCAGCCACTTCACGCCTCTTTTCTAGGGAATGTAAGCGTAATAATTTTAACCTATAATTATAAGGAGGCAACAAAAAGGGTCATCCTAGGGAAGGTTAGGCAACGCGAAACGTAAAAATCTACGTTGAATGGATTCCAGCCTGTTGACATGAACTTTAATATTGAACTAAGTATTTTATTTCATTTAATCTTTCAAATTATTCTCTCATTCCATTTTATATAGAAATGTTTAAATTTTGTTTATTAATTAGTGTCAATTGATTGTGACGATACTAACTACTTTGTCTTATTTTTGTTCTGTATTTATATAAGGTTAATTTAAATTAACAAATCTATTTGAACTAATATCTAATGTAAATATTTAAAGGAATCAGTAAAGTTTAGATAATAATATTGAACCATGTGGTATACCAGTAGGTAGTGTAGTCGTTTTGCTATGAGAATATCAACTGTTTATGTGGCTGAATAAAGAATTGACGTAATCGAACAATCTTTCCTCCTATTGTGAGGTAATTATGATCATTAACTAGCATAGTATAGATTCACCTTGATCCCTTTTTTTGGGGTACTCTGGATATATGGGCACTATTACCGGAATAATTGCCGAAAAATTAATTATACTTACGGTCATAACATTTTTTAACAATTTTTTTTTATGAATTTTTCTATATAAATAATTTTATTTATTTATTCTTAACCAAATTTATAAAAATATTTTATTGAAATTTCTTGTTATGGTTTTTCTAAGGCATATTGATCCTCGTTTTCAATTTCCTGGGATTAGGGATTTATCATGTGGAAACCAATATTATTTTTAATGATTTTCATATAAGTCTTTATATCAAATATAACATTTCAATGAATCGGAATGAATAAGTAATTAATAAACAATCTCAGCGGTAATAGAATCGTTGTATTTAATCAAATTGAATGAAATCATTAATTTTTTAAAATTCTTTTAATACAGTTCTATATTTTTTTTATCTCAATTTTAAAAAAGTTATTAAATTTATATCATTCTTTCTCATTTAGAAAGTTCATATAAATCTATTTTCTAAATAAATGTAATATTCATTTCACAATTTATCTGATTTAGACAAGATTCTGTCATATTTGATTGATTTCTAATGAAATATTTAAAAAAAAAAGATATCAAATATGATTATGTAAATTTACATTCAATGGATATAATATGAAAACGTTTCAAAGGAGTTTATATTTTCTTTGGTATTAACCAATATTACCTCGAAATGTGTACAATTTTCACTTAGCAATATTTTTTATTTTCTTTAAAAATGATCTAAATTCGTATAAAACGTATTTTAAAGTTTGAACATTTGTAATTCAAGCGCTGGATTATAGTACATATAATACATATATACATTCTCTGTGTATAAAGGAAGACAGAAATGTCAATATACCCCATTATCATGGTAATCCGTTCATTTAAGTGGATGAAATTTCAACTACATATCAAATACAGATGTGAATTTTACATTTAAATACGTTTAAATATGAAAAAATCTATAATATCAAACATGTATGTGATAATAATAAAATTCATAGTCTTCCAAGCAAAAAATATCTGATATTGCAAAACAACGAACTTTCTTAGACTTATTATTAGAAATATATTTTTGACGGTAAAGAACGACTTAGCATTTCCTGCCAAAATTTAATCTATTCTAATTTGAAGAAGATTGAGTTAGCCGTTCTTAAGTTATCGTAGATGCAAAATTAGTTACACTGTCTTATTTATAATCAACTTATTGGTGTAGAAACAATTATATTTTAACCCAAAAATAACTACTTCTGGTTAAGGATTTCCACTGAAATACTAGTCAGTTATCCTTTTTAGTTCATCATGTGTGTGTACGCAATTCTAGTTTCCAAGAGATTCTTGATTTATCCTTTCTACTATACTAAAGTAAAAAATGTTGTATGTTTTCTAGTCACAACTATTTTTACTTTAGAAACCTATCTTTATAACAAATTTGAACAAAATTGGTTAAACCGTTCTTGGATAAACAAGACGATTGAGAGCCTGATGTTAAATAGTCACCACGTTATAATACTCTCTTATACATTAGTTTTAACGTCTAAGAAAGTAAAAAAGACAAAGAATCCTTAGCCTTTTTTTTCCTCTCACACGCAAAAAAGGAAAACACAACCCTTTAGCATAATTTTCCAGAACGAATGATTCCCAAAATGATTGTCATATAGCCGAAAGCTATGTGTACGGATTATTTTATCAGATATATACACAAATATAAGGAGTCCCATTGTATGTTAGACCGCCCATCTGAAACTCAATTTACACGTACGAAAGCGCATCAAACCGTAACCAAATTGAGTATAACGTAAAAATTTATACAAATTTCGTGACTTTTCAGCTAAAAATTATTATGATAAAAGAATTTCTAAATGAAGAAAAAAACAAAATTTTATATAATAATTCTTTGAGTTTTTTTTTCTAAAATAGAAGGATATATGTATAAAGTCGAAATTCTACATATTTTAGGTAAAAGTTTGATGACAAACATGAAATTTAAACTTTTCTCTTCTTCTTTATTTTGATTTAGTTAGGCATATAGAATATGTATTCTAATTTGAATGAATACGTTAATATGTCGAAGATAATTTAACAATATTATCCTCCCTGTAACTTCTTTAAAGTTTCACCGCAAATAACAAAACAATTTCAACCAACTGAATAGGCTTAATTTTAATGAAATATTCTATTCAGTATATATATATATAGGATAACTTACGCAAACATGATTCTTCTTTACAAAAGCCATATTAAATGATGAATTTTGATGATATATTCTATGCTTCTTTATGAAAATGTTAAAGACCTCATCATTAAGGATGCTTATTTCATCGAGATATTCACATATATACAACGACTATATATATGTGTGTACTTATGTTTTCATGTTTCAAGTTCTGAAGGTATATATGAACATGTGTTCTCTAAGATAATAAATTTTCAAAGTAGATCTTGTTATATTTCCTATACAAGTGACTTTATACAGAAGTGATAAAATATAAGTATTATTATACTCAACAACATACGAGTCAAGTTACTGATTGTAAATTACACCTTTGTCATGGTTTTCTTTTAAACTTATTTAAATGATTTCATATATGCTTGAATATTATATATCATATATTTGAAACTTTTTTTTTTTTTGTTCATTTTTAAATTAATGTTGATATTTTTCGAACACAAAAAGTAAGTTATTTACAAAAAAGCCTTCAACATTCATAAATCAATTTGATTATCGTTCAGTGGTGAATATTTAGGATGAGTTATACGTGACTTATAGTGGATTACTTTTGAATATATCCAAGTCACGTTTCAGTCCCCCACAACAACAACAAAAAAAAAATGAAGAAAATTGTATAGAGATATATTGGTATCAATAGAAATACCTTCAAGGTATTATATTTTATAGTTTAGGCCCCAAAAAATATATGAAAGGAAAAATAAAAAACGATAAAATTTCCATGGTTTCGTAATAAATCCAAACTATCTATATATTTTTTTCCTGGAATACTGTTGTATGGATATTCATCATCATTCTGGAAAGATAACATTTTGATAGTTGAATCAATTTCAAGTAAATTTGATAGAAATTGATTATGACCAACCATAAAAAAAGAGAAGAAAAACATCGATAGATAACAATTGTGTTCTACAAGATATCGATATTTATGGCGTTTTTGTTTAGGAATAATATTAAGGTTTTCGTACACATATAGATAAAACTAATTTCCTAGAAATTACCTTATTTTTAGATGAAATTTTATATACAAAATATTTACAAAAATTTCCATCCTTAGAAATATTTGAAATTAGTTTTTACACTACCAAACTTTCATTTCAACTGCAGTTTTAGTTAATAAAATACATTTAGATACTATCGCCAAATACTGGAAAATCTAATTTGAGTAGAAACTTAGTCGTTTTCCTATCCATTTATGATACCACAGATACTGATTTCAATTTTTCTATCATTAAGTATCACAATACCCTTATTCTTCATACTAAAAATCTACATAATGGTAATTTCCTCTCATTCTTATTTAAAGAGAAAGTTCAAAGTTTTTCATGACATAAAAATAATACAAAGAAAGTTTTCTTTTTCCGCTTATGAAGTCATTTTAATAACTTTTTTTTCCCTTGTTATTATTTCATCCTTAATGTCTTTTTTTTTCAAATTATGCGACACACACGATGAATACCAAAAAAAAAGTCCTTAGCATAACATTGCAACGCATAACTCGAAGATTTTATTATGTTCTTCATCCCTTTTCAAAGTGTAGGAAATTCTAAATAAGAAAAGATAAAAAAGAAGTATTAAATTTTTTAACTGTCTTAAGAAGATAATTAATTTTTTTTTCTTATTTGTATTTAAAACAGAAACGGCCAGAAAAAGAACAGGCGCGCAAAACCAGTCATATTCAGTAAATTTCTTTATTTGACATTTTCTTGGTTTTTCTTTCAATCAGTGACAATTTTCTCTATTTCGAAAAAAAAAACAAGAAAAGTTTTTCATCATTTTAATTTTCATTTTGAAACTCAGGAAGTGCAGAAAAGTTACGCAAATGCTTCATTTTAAGAAAGAAGAATATGCTAATTTTGAATACTTAAAGTTAGAAGAATTTCAAATTATTATCAATTTTGCATAAATTGTATTTGATTAATTTTTAATTAAAAATTACTTATTTGAATATAAATTAATAAAAATAATTCACTTCTTTTGGCAAAATACATTATTATCTATTTTTTGCAGTTTTTATGCGCCATTGTAGATACTACCAGAATGTGTGTTTTAGTTTTGTCATTGGATTTGCAACGTTTAATCATCTTAGAACCGTTTCAAAGCTATAGATCTGCAGAGAATCAAAAGTTATATCGATTTAAGCATATCCGTTAGTTTACAAGATAATTTAAAAACGTGTTGTTCGATTTTTATGAAATTTCTAATATACCTTAACTGGATTTGGTATTTGGATTTCATTTTTATTTCAAGCAATTTGGTTTAAATCTTGTGTACTTTGAAAACTTATATAACGATTTCCAACATAGATTTGAGCTTTAAGGGCTCAGGCCTATCTGTCTGTAAATTAGTGCAAATTTTTAAGAAGAAGAAACAAAGTTATGCTTAATGCAAACAACAGTCACAATCCATTATTATATAGGAGGCTTTTTAAATGTCTTTTCCTCAAGCAAAACTCGAAGACCTAATCATTAGCATTAACTGACCGCTGCATTCAGGAAACCGGTTCGTTTCCACCGTACTTAATTTTATGATGTATAAATTTTGAATAGTTCTACGGACCTCAAGAACCGTGTAATAATGTTAAGATACATTTTGCCTAGCAGGAAGGGTAAGACAATAGCACCATTCAAAATTTGGTTCACAAAAACTACAGCCGCCATTAGGCGCCGCTTTTCTAAGGATTGTAAACCCGACAATTTTACCTTGAAATATTATTAGTTTTATTTGTTTTTGCTTAAAGCTAATTCGTTAAACTTGTTAAGTTTGTTAAATACGAGTTCTATTTCTGCCATAGGGTATCAAAAAATAACATATATGCGCCGTATGTATTCTATTTTTATTTTCATACGAAAATTGTGCAAACAAATCCTTTTATTTATTTATTTTTTTTTTTTTTTTAAGTAAAAGCATTGAAATCTTTTCCTTTTGAATTTACAATCTTCAAGAAGTCAATGTTTTGTTTCACCTCTTATGTACGAGTACTCAAAAAAAGAAAAATCGAATACATTTCAAAATGTATTATTTCAAGTTTTTAATATTAAAGTGTCGGTTAGAATTATTCTAGATTTTCCACCAACAAATAAAAGAAAATAAGAAGAGACATAAAAATTATTGAAGAAAATAAATATATATGGAACCAAGTGAACGAATCAAAACGAAATTTCCCTTGAGGCAATATTTTCTTTCTTCCGCAAAATAAAACAGTAAAATATGCCTTAAAACCAAAAACAAAATCAACAACGAAATTGTACTTTAACATACGTTCGAATAAATAAATATACACATTGAAGAAAGTTTCCGCAGAATTTTCACAAAAGATATCCATTGAGAAAGCTCATTTTTCTTATTTCTTTGTTTTCTTTTTCCTTTAAAATCAATTCATTTTTTTTTGTTTTGTTTTTCTCACATATAGAAAATGAAAAGGAAAATAGATATATATATATAAATGGAAAATATAAAGTAACATTACGGTCGTCAACATTAAGATAGAAAAAATTGTTTGATATTAGAAAATATACGGTTTTCTTTTTTTTGGAAAAAAGCATAAGAAAAACCTATAGTAACTGAAAATCGGTCTATAGCCGATTTTTTGATGACCCTTTGGCAGAAATAGAGCAGAAAAACAGTCAAAACTAATAATATTTGAAGCCAATTTTTTACATAACTTTGTTTCTTCTTTTCCAAATTTGCTCTAATTCGCAAATAGTCTAGGCCCTAATTGTGTAACTCTAGGAATCTAAGAATAATCAATTCACACAGTAAATTTCATCAAAATCGGATATCGAGTTTTTAAGTTATCTTGTACATGGTCGGACGAACGGAGATGCCCACACCTATAGTCTTGAAACCCTTCTTCCTTTTCTATGCGTTACAAATGTAGTAACAAAACTAATATACCTTCTGGTAGTATCTACCATAGGGCAAAAGTATCTACCTTTTGCGCCCTTATAATCGTGTTTACATAAAATAACTGGAAGACTAAGGTAATATACCAGACAAAACGAACCAACCTTCTTCATAAGTTTAGAGGGTTTTCCTTTTTTGGGTGGTGCGTATATTTACTTTTGTTTTTCTGACTACCTTGATATTTCAGGTATATACAAGTATATGTAATCGAAATGGAGCTTAATAGTATATCATATATTTTGTTTTTTTTTTCTTCTTCGGTTTCATACTTAAGCTATGACATGACTAGATTTGATATGTATTATATGATCGTGAAAAAACAAAATCTTATAGACAGAAAGACTAAAATGTGTATTATGTATGAGATACATTTAATATTAGATGGAGAGGCTTAAAGACGCATAGCATTTTGGTTTTATTTTACATTTGGGATATATGAAAAAGTTAAATTTATCGGTTTAATGATATAGTTAACAACTTTTCTTTTAGTTAAAAGTAAAATTTTATGGAATGTTATCAGTTTTTATGAGTGCCAATATCAACTATAAGAATAAGAGAATGTGGTAAAAAAAAAAAATTACTAAGTAATTTAGTTACATAATGTTTGTATTTTGAACATGAAAAACAAACAAAAAAACTAAAAAAAATGAGACTAATAATTTAATTTGTAAGAATTTATGCAGTACCTCATTTAATAAGGAATCTGTTGGTTTGATTATTTCTAATACGCCTATAAATAGGCAATTTCCGGAAGATTTAGAATTTATTACAGTAATTTGTGTTTGAATCAAATTATTATATTGATGTACTCTTCTTTTTACCAGAAAACTAATTAATTAAGATTAAAAATTAAAAAAAAAAATTCATACAGTTCTGTTAACAACAATTGTATTTATTTCTTATATATGATTAATACATTTTTTTATGCTTTATTATAATAATAAATGTTTTATTAAACGTTTGTGGAAGAAAATTAGTTGCTATAACAATATGACACATAAAATTGCAACAGATAAGCTTAATCCTTAATATTATGGTAAAAATTTGGCTATAATACAAAACTCAAACAGAAATCGTTGACGTCTTTTTTTTTTAGTGTGCAATAAACTTTAACCCACAAAAAACACACGAAATTGTCCATTAATGGTGAATTAAGTACAATATATGCATAAAGTCGCGATATTACGCATATATAAACACACATCGTCTCTAAAAGCTGAAATTTCATTTCTCTATGTACACATTGCGGGTAGTTATTTTGGAAAGTTTATGGTTTTAATAAAATGGATAACATGTACTAAAAATACTAACCTCTGTCATTCGATTTTTATACAATTTTATTGTGTCACGATTTTACATATTCAATGAGATCTAAAAACAATGAGAATCTCATATATATGTATAGAATTTTATATTTTCGTTGGACTGTGTCTTATGTATATTTTTGGGGTTATCATCTTGAACGCGTGATCTATCTTTAAAGGACTTTTATAATGCTGATTAAAGATCATTGTAACAATGTAACCCTGTAAAAAGGTAAAGGTCACATTTTCATGATGTTTATCATTTAACGAGCAAACGAAAATTCAGTTGAATCGCGGAAATATTACTTAGGAAATTTTGATTACTTAAACCGTGATAAATCTTGAAAATTTGTTACAATTAATTATGAAAAACATTTTATTATTTACATAATATGAAAACAAGTTTACAAATTTACGATAGTAATTATAGAAAAGCCCTTTTTTAATGTTTATCTATTGTTTTAGGATATTTAAAATTAACTAAGAAATAAACAAATATGTTTTTCCTATAATTTAAATATGTTTAAATATAAGAATTTTTTTTTCCTCGCAAAAATATTTTATGAAAAAAAAAATCTTTTAATGTCAAAACCCTACAGCTTTGAAGTATTATATTTAACAAGCACGTTGTACCTAATATAAATTAAATCAAATTATGGTCATAATTTTGAATGTCTCTGGACAATCCTCAAAAGCTTTGGATTATAACATTCTATACGAAATGAAATGTACGTGAGAGTTTTCCTTAAAACGTGTCCTTTGAATAGCTTTGGTTATAGTTAATATAAATGTGTTTTCGATTTTTCTTATAACCTTAGACTATAACGAAGATATGGAAGAAAATCGATATTAAAACTAGTATTCATGTTAATTCTCCAAAGAAAAATAATAAAATCCGTTTTTTTTTCAGCAAAGGTTTTCCTATACGCATAAAAGAAAACCAGAGGTTTTTTTCAAGTATAAAATTGACATTTAAATTAATATTTCTTGAAAGGTAGACATCAAGAAAGTATACTACCGAAACTATTTATACAACATGTTTAATTAAATTGTTTTCCTTAACTCTCAAAATTTGTACACAACTTTGTTGTTGTCTCAACAAAAAAAAAACATACAGACTTGGACGACCTGGTGTTGATACGAATGTAAGACATGAAGGAGATTCAGCCTGTGCCGTTACCAATATAGAATTTTTGGTTAATGAAGGTGCCCTAGTTACTACGACAGCAGATGATACTCTTCATCTTTGGAATTTTCGTCAGAAATGTCCACAAGTAGTACAAAGCTTAAAATTTCAAAGAGAAAGGTTTGTTGATCATTTTATTAATTCATATGAAACCCTCATATATGTAAATCCTTTATAATCCTGTTTTTTATTTTAACCTTGCTTGAAGCAATGTGACCATTATAACGTTTTTAATTATTTATGTAATCGTGAAACAGTATATAGTATCCTTATCCTAGTTCCTCATGGATCTGTGTCTTTCTACATATTTTACTACAAAGAATAATAATCAATAGTTTCTAAAGTTAATTATTCTATATTTTTTACTTTATAGGATCACATGTATTCATCTGCCTATTGCCAGTAAATGGCTGCATGTTGGTACTGAGAAGGGAAATATTCACGTAGTTCATATTGAATCATTTGCCCTCAGTGGTTATATCATCAATTGGAATAAGGCAATCGAAGTGTGAGTATTTTTTAATTCAATTTAATAAAAACAAAATAATAATGAAAAAAATATGATGGATTTCTGTCACAAACCAAAAGCAAATATTTTGAAACTTGAAAATATTTTTATTTTTTCGAGAGGTTCTTCTTTATGGAGATTAGGCAGTCAAAAATCGATATTTTTTTTCTGCCTCTTTTGCATACTTTTTTGTTGCTCGTGATGTACTATATTTTTGCTTTTCCGGTAATAAAAAAGCATCAAGTGTTTAAAATGTATTCCATCTTCAAAAGGGTACAAAAAGTTAGAAAAATATTACTATACCTTGAAATATCTGAGTCCTCTTCAACCATGCGGCCCACGTCCTGTCCCATTTGGCCTCTATATGAGGATCCGACACTGCTTAAACTTATTGCTCAAATATTATAAAATCTTTAATATTCTTTAAATATTAAAGCTTTCAAAATAATAAATTATTAATTTCTGTCGTTTCGAATTAAGAAAATAAGAATTTCGAAACTTTGACACCATTATTACCACAATTCCCATTCAAACCCACTAAATTTTCATATTTAAATATTTTCTATGCATTGTGAACATGCAATTCGACAATTTATTCAAAGAATTGATAATAAAATATTTGATACGACCTGATAAAGGTTAATTTGCTATGTCAAAAAGCGATTTTTGGTAATTCTTTCTCATGCAAATTGTATATAAAACTTTATAAAATATTCATGTTTTTGTAGACTTTCTTAACTTTGTACTAAAATTCGGTTGAGTGATGATAATCACTGTTTATTTGGTGGCGTGAAAAGTATTTTGTAAACTAAATCAGGGCTAAAATTGTTTTAAAAATAAAGATCTAATACTGTTAGTATAACAATAAATTTTTAATAACTTCTTTAGTGATTTACTTTTTGATTTACATTTAAATAAGATGGAATTCTGTTTGTATTTTCTTTAAATAAATCGAAAATTAAATTTACTTATAATTTGTTTGTATAATAGAAAATCTTGTTGATTTATGATATTTCCATTGGTGAATTTGGTTTTCTTCAAACCAAACCACAACTAAGAAATCTTTAGTGTTCTGGTAATTTTAATCTTTTGCGCGGTTTTGGATTTGATAACGATTGAAAAGTTTTCAACAAAAACACAAAAGTTGAATATACAGAACTGGAAAATAAATATAATATATCAATGTAAAAAGAAAATCATTTTATAGGGAAGAGAAAATAATATAATGAATGAAGCAGAAAATTTTTGATCATAACAATTTCGAAACTTCTTCTGAACTAATTTCATCGCCAAACTCGATGTTTTCATCAAAACTGTCTTTGGCAAACATAATTGTATCGTTGATATGAACCGATTCCGGAAATTCATAGTATGTTTTTTGATTACGGGATTCATCGGGTGTGTATTTAAGAATAACATCAGCTTTCGAGTCCTGGTAATTACGAAGGCCAACAAGAATTATGTCACTTTGATTTATCCAAACCTTTTCCGCAGTTTTTCTCTGATGTGACATAGACGTTTCACACCATCAAAGCATATTCCCTCAAATCTCCTATTTCCGGGCATTTTTGTCATTTGAGCATATTCCTGCTCGTCCTCCTCCAAAACCAATTCATTTTTCTCAAATTCATTTTCGTTCTTACTGTGACTACGATTTTTACCTCCTTTATCCTTATATTTTGGTATTATTTCTATTTGAATTTAATTCTCAATTTCTAAATTGTAATCAAACGAGATATTTCAACTTCTCTGACTACGACCTTGTTAAAAAGGAAAATCGTCTTAACTAGAACAATATTGATAACAAACATCTGAAAAGATTTACCGAAGTTTTTTTCATCATCATTATCAATAAAATGTATTTAAGAAATGTTTTTGGGATTTTCAGCTTTTCGAGTGATTTAAAAAGTTTCAAAACCATAAAACGCCCGTTAAACTCAACTCCAGATTAGTATACTTGTTCAAAGCTAGAAAGAAACAAAAAAAAGTCATTTTATCCTTTTTAAATCAAACTTCAAATTAAAAAATGTAAAGGAAAATCTTTTGAAAAATTCATTCAAAAATTTAGAATATTTAAACGGATTCCTTTTTTATATAGAATTTCTTTTATGAAAATCCTTGGAAAAAAAAACTTTTATAATATCAATTTTAGCAAAAGAAAATATAATATTAAAGAAAAACCATATTATAGTGGATTAAAAATAAAAATAAAAAGTTTTAATTGGAAAACAGATTTTTATATGAGAATGTGTGAAAAACTGTGAGATAATTCTTGTTTAAGATATTATCTTCCTTTACAAAGTATTACATATATAAGAAAAGACTTAAAATGGAGATATTTTTTTAAAAATAATTATACTTAAACAAGGAAATCATTTTACAAAATATCAAAATCGAAAAGGAAAGAAGGTGAACTTTATCTTCTTAGATTTGTGTCCTTTAATCACGTTTGGGTGTTAATTGAACGAACCGTGAAATAAACTTACCGAAGGTTTTAATCTCGTCATTTTGTTAATAAGAAAGTTAAGGTCGGAAGGAACAAATTAGTCAGGTTCTCTGATAAAGTTAAAAGAAACAAGAACACATCTTATCGGATTAGTAAAGTTTATATATGTAGAACAAGAAGTCTTTTGGTCCGTTTACCTTTTCAATAATCAAATATAATATAAAAATATATTAATACCTTCAAGGAGAATATTTGTATGCTTCAAGTATTTTACTTTATATGGAAATAGATCACAAATTGAATTTCCCATCTGTGAATTATGGGCGAAGTATAACGAACTTAATTTTATATGTCATAATAGTTATTGAAGGATTTCTTTTTACTAGAACCTTTTAATAATTCAATAAAAATCAATGCAGTTAAATTACAGATGTTGATTTAGATCTTGGACATTTTTTTTTGAATTAATTTTAAACTATTTGGCACTGTTAACACATTGCGAACACGAAATTTTATTTTTGTAGTATAGCTAGTAGCCAAATCTTCAAAATACCAAACTTTTGCTGTTTATTGCTGAGTAAAATTGCAAATTTGTAAAATATACAGCTTTAAAAACGCCGTCCATTTCAGACTGAATTTTCCATTTTTACATGAACCACTATCGTGGAGTATTCACCCTTGCTAGAAGCAAGACATTTTTTTATTCTGAATTGAGCTGAGCATTCTCCTAAGCACTTTCAATGTTACTTGAAATAAGTTACAAATACAGTTTTTCTGTAGAAAACGGATGCATTAATAAAAACTGTTTGATACGTTTGTGTAATCATATTTCTATTAGCAGAAAAGACTTGTTAACATCCGTATATGCTTCTACTTTATGGTTGGCGGCCAACTCACCGCCGGGCCCCATGTAGAGCTACACCCGGTCTTTCTCGAGACTAACACACTTGCTGAAACAGTTTTTATATCACATTGCACGCGACTGTACTCTTAGACCATAATCGACAGACTGCAAGCGCAAAGGATATACCAACTAACCAGTTTCTGTGTTACCTGATCACCAAGTGTATCCTACCTCGACGGTGAGCTGCCTTAAAGCAGAAGCGTCTACATTTACTACAGTCGGGGCTTTCGACTGTTATTTTTTTCGCCGTTAACACTTTATTAATTTTTTTGACTCAACCTGTATAAAAATGTTCATACCAATTATTGGTTGAATACAAAATAAGTACAAAAAAAGTAAAGGACGCTTTTCAGAAATTCAGTTAAATTATTATGGCCTATTAAATAAAATATTATATATAGTTATAAATATGATAAAAACGGAAAATCGATTTTTTTTTTGTTGATAATACCTACTAGAAAATCGAAAAAAGAAAATTAATCAATTGTATGTGATAAAAATTTCTTTCGTAGTGTAAAAAAGAAAAAAACTTGAAATTACTGAATGGTCTTCAACACCACCAATTCTGTAAGCTTATGGTAATTGGTATTTACAAGCATGTGAGAGAAATTGCACGTTAATTGAATAGAACACCATCCGAACAGAATGTCTGTGGTGCTTGTTTTGAATTCAAAATTCAGTACCAATCTTCGTATTTCATGGAATCTGTTAAATGAATGATGATGGTCGTTTTTATCAAGCATTAAAAAAAAAAAAATTTAATTCATATAAATGGTGAAAAAAGTTGATGATGTTTCCAGAAAATAAAATATACAACAAAAATTCATTTCACAGATCATTCCTCTATCCCCAAATTGTTTTTTGGTGTTGGAGATTTGGTCGGTTTTCTGGAAAAGCTTCTATAAATCCTTACCTGAACTCTTTTTTTTGTATTTCAAGAGTTTTCAAATTCTCCTCCTACAAGTTTTATATATAGGAATTGAATTCCCTGATCTCGTAATTATAAAATAGACCATTCAGAATTTTTGAAAGGGATATTTAGTCATATAAAAAGGATGATGATGTCCTTTTGGTGTTTTGATGTTCTGAAAGACAATTTTGGTAT
Source organism: Xylophagus ater (assembly GCA_963422695.1). NCBI lineage: Eukaryota > Metazoa > Arthropoda > Insecta > Diptera > Xylophagidae > Xylophagus > Xylophagus ater. The sequence continues at coordinate 12,062,607 of OY730478.1, forward strand.
AGGAAATTGATGAATTTTTGGTGTACATAGAATTTACCTTTGTCGACGGCATATTTGAATTTAATTGAAATTCATTGCAAAGTTATGTGTGGCATTGTTTTAAAAATATGTTCAATTTAATATAATTTCGTTTTTACATGAAATTTTCATGAATAAATTAAAATTTTTTGAGTATTAAATTCGGACATAAAGAATGCATTTTAAATATTCCAAATTTTAGTTATTAAAAAATTTTGTAAATAAAAAAATTTTTTTAATTAAATGTACTTCTACAGTTCAAGAATTTCTATTCAAAATTTTAATTGATTACACTTTTAACGGTTTTTATAGGATTCCATCATATGCTTCGCTATCAATTTTGATGGGAGGATATACCAAGGTAACGATTGGTATCTATTTATTGGGCATAGTTTTTCACAAAAATAAATCATTAGTAGACCATTGCATTTAGTCAATAAATTATTAACATATCCTTTCTATATGAACTAAATATAATAGAAATAAAGTTAAATCGTAAATAAAATTAATTGAATAAAATGAATGCTTCTGAAAGCACATACATCAAATTAACATCAGGTATTCCGTAGTTAGTATATCTCAAATAATCCTATTATGTACGTGTATCTCTAGTCAAAGATATGATATATGTATACATAAAACAATTTCATAGAATACAATGGAATCCATCCCTAAAATTTCATTTTAGCTAATTAATACATTTCGTTACCCAAAAACAAAGTTTTTGGATAATCTAATTTGATGATTTCGGGTATAGATTGTCCAACATGGTATTATATAAATATATGTATATGTGTATATAGTATTTTACAGTCAATTTGAAGTATGTATATATATATGAATCTATTAAAAATGATAAAATCATCTTCGGGCGTGAACAATCAAATGATAAGACGACCAACAAATAGGCATCTCAAAATCCTTGAATATATATAAAATATAATAAAATGTATACATTTTCAATACAATAGATACTAATACAACTGAAACAACTATAAAAATATAAAATATATTTTAGTTTGTTATCTATATTATCATTTATTATCGATTCTTCCTAATGTATTATTCTAGGCTTATTCTCCGTTAATCCTTACCTCAGCTTCTTTCAGGGATAAAATATTTCTTCCCATTTCCATAGAGAAATTTATTGACTTTTCTACAACAATTGTGTTTGACAAAAGTACTCATCTTCTATAAATAAAGTATCACGTTCGAAATACAGATTCCCAGATATAAGACAATCATATATTTATTCCCTATGGTAGGTACTACCAGAGGGGTATATTAGTTTTATTGTAGTTTTAGTTTAGAGAAGTTATTAAGCAAAAATCAGGGTGACTAGAAAGTTTCGTTGGTTTTTTTGATGGTTTGTCAAATTTAATTGGAAACTTTGTAGAAAAATTTTGTTTAAATTATTTACATGAGTTGACTACATAAATAGGCGATAATATATTAAATTTCAGTAAAATCGGTCTAAGGATCGTAGAGAAAGAAATAGTCGTAGGAAAATAAGCCTGTTTATTAAGGTTTATTCGAATCGGTTTGTTTAGTCCCATTTCTACCATGGAGCATCAAAAATAGGCTATAGGCCGATTTTTAGTTGCTATATGTTGTATTTATAAATATATATTATATTTATTTATCTAACCTATTCCCTATCCTATAAATGTTTACGATATTTTCTCTACAAATATCGGTCGTGTCAGCATTTATAGGTGAATAGAAAATAATGACTGACAGAATTACGATGATGGGAAAAATTTCTTCATTTTTATTTTCTTTTTTTTTGCCTTTTATCGGATATCTAACACAACACAAACAAAATCGAAAATAACATTAGTCCACGATAAATTAAGTCTTTTATTAAAAACAATTCAATTAATGGAAACTTTTAACGAAATAACAGGAAAGATGCATTAAGAAACGAATATCATTTACGAGTTATTTTGATTTTCTTGAATTACGAAGGAAATCAAATTTTTTAGAATAAAATAAATTCGATTTAGTCATATAAAAAAATTATTGACTTTTTTTATTTGTTGAGAATATGTGATGAAAATGTTGTTACTTCTTTAGTTTCGCAAGAAGATCATTCTATCATAGTTAATACCAGTTTGTATATTTCTTATAGTTTCTTTAATTTAAACTTTTGATCCCATAACAATTAATAGTTCGAATCAAAGAGAAATTTCGCAAAAACAATTTTTTCTATGGCAAAACTATATCAACTTTCTTATACCCAATATTTTAAATTTCAATTTATCATAAATTATGGGAGATATACAAAAAATGGTTGTACACCAAAATGTACAGAATGCCGTTTTATGTTGTGTTTTGTGATATATTGTAGTTAGCTAGCACTATAAAACATAATATGAAACGGCATTTTGTACATTTTGATGCATAACCATTTCAACCAACTGGTCATTTTTCTAATAAAATCTGAGTAGTACAACTATCAATCAATTCTTATCAGTTATAATAGTGATAAACCTAGAAGCTAATTAACCCTTAACCTACAATTAAATATATGTATGAAATGTAAAATATTTGAGAGACCTATGTAAAAATATGTTAGACTTGGGTGTTGTCCGAGTTAACAAGTCGTCGAAAGAAGAAAATATGATGAAGATTTTTGAATTTTTGTTTTACTAGGACTAAATGGGTTATATGTAGTGTGCGAACAAGTGGTCCATAATAATATATTAAATTTTGAGGAGTTAAAAGCGTCAATTCGAAATTAAACATAATAATTTTCTAAATTTTGAATATAAGGTTCCATGGATAATTTTATCCCAGGAAAAGGGTTCCACATGATTCCGAAGTTTAAATGTCACTGCTTTAGAGTATAAGAAAGTAAAAAAGGAAACTTATATAATAAAATATTCAATTGAAATTTTGATGTGTTCGTACATAACATATATTACAGAATACAAAATAATATAATATCATTAAAGAAGAAAGATACATTTAATGTTGAAAGGGAACCATCAGAACGGTTCATTAAATTGAACCGCACTTAAGAACTTTTTGATATTCACGAACATGAGAGTTATATGAAGTTTTGTTACTTCTTAGAATTTTGAAAATATATAATCAGAAAATTGGGATGATGAAGAAAAAGGTTTTCTTCTTTTTTTTGTTGTTGATTATTTTCGGTTCATAGAGATTGTTAAGAAGGGTCAAGTTATAAAGAACTCGGAAGGACTATTACTATAATATACGAATATATAGGTTTCAATTTTTTTTTTGTCATTCAAAGTACTTTTACTGTAATTTAGAGAAAATTATATTATTAACGTACCCATACATGTATTACTAAATAATTAAGTTATTTACTATAACGAATACTAATTCGAATTTCAAAATAAGACAAATTTTGGTACATTTTTATTATTTTGGTTTTAATATTAAAGTACCTTTTTGTTTTTTTTTTTGGGTTTAAGATTCCATTCTAAAAATTAAAATAGGTCTAAAGATATTAAATTCAATTGATATTATTTTCTTATCAAAAATATCCGCAATATTGATTTCACATTTTAACAAACTGTTGCACTGTTGTCTTTCAATTTTTTTTCTTTTTTTTCGTTGAAACACACAATTTTTATATTTATGTAAATAACTCATGTTATCAACATTTGTTTGGCATGCTTCCAAAATAAAAATCTTTTTCTAGAATATCACATATGTGTATCTAAATTCCTATATCATATATATGTGTTATATGGTATGATAAAAAGTATCCACTATAACATATCTAATTGAAGAATTATAACAAAAGAAAATCAATTTCCACTCTGAGAATAAGGATTAGGTTCCTTTATTTACTTTTTTCAATATAATGTCAAATCTCAAAGGGATTGTTACAAGAAAATTTTCACAGTATTTTATGTCTTCATATTATATATTGTTTGAGAAATTAAATATTTATATATAAATATTCAAGATGATATATATATATAACTGAGGTTGTATGGAAAACAAGTATTTACTCAAACACTTTATAATAACAACAAACAAACAAAAATAAGGTGTGATAATAGGTCGATATATGATGGTAAAGCTTTCAGATTGATATCGATCACATATTCATGAGAAATTTAGAGTCAGAACAAAAGATTGATTATGTGACATATATAGACTAAAAGGAGGAGTTTGCTGTTATCAAGAACCTTTCGAAATTGTGAAGTGAAAGGATTTTGTGGTTAAAACTACAATTAGGTCTTTCGAATATAAATCATTTTATGTTGACTTTTGTTTGTAACTTTGGAAATATTTCATATAAGACTTTTATATGAATATTTTCTGTAATTAATAAAAGCATACATACTATATTTTTGTTGAAAATGCTAGTTTGATAAAGCTTTTTAAAAACAATTCACAAATTCATTTACGATTATTTAATTAGGAATATATTTGTTTAATTGAACAAAGCATCATATATGTTCGAAAATTAATCAATCAAGAAAAAACAACATAAATTGATTGTTATGAAAAGGTAAAATAATATTGCATACTCGTATTATATTCTCATTAGTGAATAAATATATTATATTTTTGAAGCTTTGTTTTTGAACAATGATTCTTTGAAATAAAAATATATTAATGTTTTTTAAAAAAAAAAGGCAAATAAAAACAGTTATATAAAAAGATCAAAGCTTTTTATGCAAATGACAGAATTATTATTAAGTAAAATTTACTTTTCTTTTGTTGTAAAAGCAATTCAATATATTTTACATAATTTTTAAATACATATTCTGCTATATTCATAACAATATCAATTCCACTAATGAGATTCGCTTCATTTTTTTTAATTAAAAAAATATTTGTTGCATTATCAGTCACATAAATATTTAAACAAAAATTCAGACAAATGTAAACTCGAGAGGTGACTCTTACTCACCACTTGATTTATTTATTGTACAGCCTTTTTATTGTCGCGATCATTCCGTTTGCGCCGCAAGTACTGCACGTTAATTAAACTTTCAAAGGCAAACCTGACAATTTAAAATATTAATTTACAAAATGAGTTAACAGTTTCCTAATACCGCCATCTATTTGTCATTTCAATAGGATTTTATTTACTTCAAAGATGGTGCCGACATCTATTGTATGCTTTTCCAAAATACATATATAGAGATAAAAGTATATATATAGTTTTTATAATCATTTTTATTTGATAATAGAATAACAGATATGACCCCAAATAATTTGTAATAATGTTATTATTTTGTTTTATTACGCACCAAAATGAAAATAAATGGCAGCCGTTTTATTAACTTTATTCTAGCATTTCTAAAGCCTAAATTTTAATAAAACAACACATCATATATGTTTATATCAATCATAAACAAAATTTTAATGGTGAAATTTATATGAATAAAGTAGATTCAGACAAAAGTTTAAGTGCTTCTCTATCAAAACTATTTTATCTATAAAAATTTAATAGTAAAAAAAATTATTACCTATAATAAAAAATACTATATCATATCTAAGAGCAGCGATGAATTTGCAGTATAGCGTATAGCATTTGAATTGATTTCAACCATTGAAATACATTCATTTTGTATTCAGTCACTAACTAAAACTTTATTGGTTTAATTAATTCGCTGTCATAATATACTTCCAATGATCCTAATTAATAACTTTACACATTTTATGTCTCCAAATTTCTAGCATCGGAACAGCCTAACTCGGTTCTGGCCTCCTATTTAGTTTTCTAAGCAATACTTTAATGAAATAGTCTTAAAGCTTTATTTACGCTGTTTTATCATAGTCTATTAACTTTATAATGATATTACATAGAATAAAAGACAGTTAATTTCATTATTTTGAAGAAAAAAAAAACAAAAACCAGGATATTTAAATTATCATTATAAATGACGATTTACTTGTTTCCTTGTTTAATTGTTTAATTATTTAATTTCAATTAATAAGTCTTTTCAGTTCATTCAATTTTGCAAATATTTTCTTTCAAATAAGACAAAAAAAAAAGCTAATTAATTTATATCTCTCTTGCAAAGGCATTCATTGTTCAAAAGAAAACTTTTAATTTCATTTATTTTGAACAAACGAAGTTTTAATAATATTAAGAAAAAAATCTTGTATATTGAAAATTTAAGATAAAAACAGTTTTTTAAACAAATTCATAACATTATAAATCCGATCGTAATTTTTTTTTTTCCCACAAATATTCACTTGCGGAAACTAAGCTTTAAACTTTTATGTTTTTGTAATATAAATTTCTTAAATCGATTGAAAATTTTGTTATAAAAAAGGAATTCAATTTCATCGTTCGAAGAAACGACGCATTAAAACTAGAGACAATAGAAGAACTCATTTACAAGATGATCCTTTTGTCGAAAATCAACGTTTCTTCCTAAAATTATCTGTAAGTCCCATCGCAAATCGTTTTCATTTATCGTTACACGATTTAGTGCTCATTATAGTAAATAATTTTCATCCTTTTTCTTAAGAATATCCTTCACCCGTTTCACAAGATTTTCTTTAGATTGTCAAAAATGCATTAAATCACAAGTTTAAGTGCAAATATAGGACTTTTTTTCTATACTTTCTGGGGAAAAGGAAAAGGATATGTAACAATACGGATTCTTTTGTTTGATCTTGATTTTATGTAAAGAGTATTTTGTTCTTTATATATTTTTATTTTTTTACTTTAATTTAAAAAGAATAAAAAAGCTTTTGACAGGAAAAAACAATACATACGAACAAAATACTTTTTGCTGAAAATTAATTAAATAAAAGGTTCTGAAAGACAAAAGCAGCAATCCAAAACGAACAAATTTTTGGTGTTTTTCAAGAATTATCTACTGGCTACCAAAAACTAGTATCTGGTTGCTTTATTTTTTTTTTATAGTATCCTGAATATAAATTGCACTAAAGTGACTTCGCATTTTAAAAGTACTTGAGCTTTTATGGTAGTGACTTTCAAGCTTAATATATAGTTTTCATAAAAAAAAAATGGAACTGTAGAATTTTTTTCTAGTTTACTGCAGATATTTGTTGATTTTCTTCTACTTTTCATGAGCACGTAATTTAATAATGTCAATTTAGTCTTTAAAAAAAGGATTTATATGTTGCTAACACAAAGTTAAAAGAAAACTACTTAATTAAAATATATAAAAAAGAAAAACTTTTAAAGATTTTCGCATTTATTTTATTCTGTCAGATAATTTGAAAGGATTTTTCCTTTTAATTTATAAAAACTTTAATTTTCTAATTGACTAAAATATAAGTTCTTGAATATTTGAAAAATCATTTAGAAATGTGCTTGAGAAAACCGATAAGATGCATTGTCAAAATTAAATCGTTCTTTCTAAAATATGCACTAAAATCCCATTGTGATGTATTATCGGGACCTTTGCAAGTCACTTTCCATTTATTTCAAAGTAATAAGAAGCCCTGTGTCACCATAACTGAGGTTTCACTCCTATTTTATCTGAAAGTAAGTTGTTAATTAAGAAATCTTAGCACACTTTTTCGAATTATACATTTCGAACAATTGTCTTTACTTATTTAACAAAAACAATATTTTCATATGAAAAAAACGCTTTCAATTTACATATGTCATTTGGACATATGCTTTCTACGATTTTATACTCCATCCATATTCAAAAGGTTGTCAAAAGACAATATCAGCAGTTTATATTGTAAAGTTTTGGATATATGTAAATAGTGGAACCTTATTTTGTGTTCGAACCCTAATTTAGAAGAAATATTATGTATTCCAACACTAATTTAAGGGTAATTGTTCACATTAACTTTGTGTCTATTCTGTGTTAGAACAAATAAAATTCGAAAATTGAAAATTTGTCATTTTATCATTCATTTGCCAGATTTTCAATTATGATATTTTCTTTCTGTACTTTTCATAGAAGCCGAAACCACGCATGTTTTCTAAAGAACAAACTTACTTGGACTGCTGGCACAATGACCTAAGTTTTCTTCTATTTTCAAAATAAAATATAGTTCCAGTCTGTCTTTATTTTTTCATAAAAACTACACATTTGTATAATATTTGTTGATTTACAGAAAAACCAAAATAATTATTTATTATCAATTTTTATCACGACAAATTCTAACTGCGCCGATACAAAATTGATTCAAAGATGAAAAATTTTCCGATGAAAGAAAATTTTCTAGTTAAATTTTTGGATTTGTATCACGTATTTATAGATACGTGATTGGGCTTTTTGGTGTTGTATTATTTTATTTTATGCATTCTTATATTTTCGTTGGTTCTTTATACTAAATAGTTTTTTTGCTTATTCCGACATCTTCTTTTACACACATACACACACATAAACATAACTTTATACTTTTCCCAAGAGTATCGTTAAAGTTTTGAGGCAAAGTTCTTCATACCTGCTAAAACTTTCGATTTTCAACATATTTTAAGGATCTAGTAAAGACCGTACATTTTTTAAGAAGATAAAAACTTTGAAAGTGGATTTTGAACACTTTTTTTTTAAAGGTTTTTAAAAAGAAAATCAACATAACTATGTAAATGGCACATTTCTGAAAAAAAAATATTTTTTAAATTATAAGTTTATGTGCTGAACAGATTTAAAAAAAGAAAATTCGAAAATAAAACTAAACTAATTTATATGATAATATTTTGGTGAAAATTACTGAAATTCATGACAAGATTAATGTCTTAGTTCTACAATAAAACAAGTGGTAGACCAAAATTTTATGACATGTTTGTTAGTTTTTGATATATGAACTTATTTGTCTATCAGAATAGTTAGAGTTAGTGACTTATAGTCACAAACTGCAAACAAAAATGAGTTATTGATTTGACTTAATTTCCGGTTTCAATACATATACTAGGGTACTCAATAATTTCTCAGCCTCGACAAGAAAAACACGGTTTTTGTAAATGAAATATATTTTATTAATCAGTATAATATACCTGAACTTCAATACACTTGTTCCAACGATTCTCCAATTTAAGAATTCGATCCCTGAAATGAGAATCCGGTAGGCCTCCAAAATACGCCTCTACAGCTAGTAACCTCTTTTAGTTCTTCTTTCAATTCAGGATTATGGTGGTGGACCCAAGTCTTATCCATAGTGATGAATCAACATACGAAATCCACTTTATCCTTCTTAAAACGGTCCAAATGTTGTTGAGAAAGTCGCAATCGAAGGTGTTTTTGTTCCATTGTTAGCGAATGCGGCACCCATTTTGCACAAAGCTTTTTGAAATCTAAAACTTCAGCTAAAATGTGATGTACTGATCTATGTGAGATGCCTATGGTGTCAGCTATCTCGTCTACAATCACTCGTCGATCTTCCAAAATAATATCCTATATTTTTTGTATGTTTTCTGTTGTTGATACACTTTTTGGACGACCTTCGAGTGGATCGTCTTCGAGGCTAAACCAGATTTAAAAATAGCAGCCCATTTTATAACAGGGGAAGTGAAGATGATGCATCCTTATATACTTCTAACAATTTTGGATGAATTTCTGTAGGTGGTAAACCATCCAAAACAACGATGTTAAAAAAATGCAATGACACGTTAACTTCAAATAGCTTCTAAACTAAGACTGAATTGACTTATCGACGTGAAACTTGACACGTGTTCATATGAAGGTTGTACTATCATAAGACGAAAAATTGACCTGTTAGCAGCGCGTTCTCTTGTCGAGGCTGAGAAATTATTGAGTACCTTAGTATGGTGACTTTGTAGAAAATCTTAAGTCTTTTAGAGCCTGTGGACGAAATACGTATTTAATTACGTACATACCTTTCGTGAGTTTTATATATGTGATGTTTATGTGAATTCGAAAGAAGATTCCGAATGTCGACTGTTGTAATCGCTATCCAGAATATAATAATTTTGGTTGAATTTTTCTTATTTATATATTTTTTGTATTCAGTTTATTATATTAAATTACTGTATCTTCCTGTAAGAAATAACATTTTATTGTAAGACAAATTTTCTTTACAAAACATGAAAAAAGATGAAATTTTGATGACATTTATTTTCATCTTGAACAAATTATATTCAATTACATCATGATTTTTTAATTAACTCCTGAAGATATTTATGTAATTTTAGTATGTTTTAATATATTTTAGCATATTTTGCGAAAAAAAGGAAGAAAAAAATACCGACGACAACATTAAATATTCTTCCATAACTTTTTTATATTTTTGTTGGAAATTTTTTTTCTTTTATCATTTTTGTTTTTTAATTTTTACCATTTACTGTTATTTCCTTTCTATTTTTTTTTGTCTTTTAATAATAATTCATAATAATAATAAGAAAACATTTTCTCCGCCTTCGGTTTGATAACATTTACTTCAGGGTTTCGTTCTATCCTCATATTTTTACATTTACAAGATTTTCTCTTTTTTTCTTAAAAATAGCCTCAACACTCATACTCGTAACATTTCAAAAATAAAAAATTCCCTACAGGATATTTCCCATGGAATTGATGCAGAAAGAAAAACCCAACAACATCCTTAAGATATTTAAAAAAAATAATAAAAAATAAACCTAACGAATACAAGTAAGAATTCTAGACATCTCATAAATTACAACGTTGAACAAGAAAGTAATTAATTTTAACAATTTCCTTTATAAGAAAGTTCATTAATTAAGCTTACAGTACTTAAAGAGTACTTTTAAACTAAGTACACCCACAAACTGAGTAAAGTATTGATATCATGAACGGAACAGAATAAAAAGAGGAAAATATTGTTCCATAGAAAAAAAGGTAATAGTATTAAAAATCTCCTAGATTTATAAAACTTCTTTGAAAAACGATAATAATTAAAACTATAACTTTTCACGCAAAAAAAAAATTTCATCTTTTTGGTATAGATTAGATTAGAATTAATTTCTGATAGGATATGATTTTAGTCCTTTAACAAGGAAACTATATAAATTACTCTTAGCATTAACTTATGGTAATTTGAGATAATGTTGCCTTATTTTTGTGTACGGGCGTATAATGAAAGAACTGAAATAATAATAATTCTATGAGATTCTAGATTTGGTGGTAATTAACGGGAACCCAAAAGGATGCATCATTATCATTTTTATTTCATCGAGTTCCAGCTGAGATAGAAAATTAGGCGTGAATTTCAGTTGTCAGTGTTTTATAAATCAATTACAAAAAGACTTGATCATCTCAATCATCCGGCTTAAACATCATTAAGCTTGCGTTAGACCTAATCGATAGAAAGATAGAGTAAACATTTTCAAATAGGAATTCATTGCCACCTTTCTTGTTTACGGTTCTATCAGTTATCATTTGGCATTCGAATAATTTGGGGAATATGTGTTTATAGGTACATAATATTTCAATCATGTATAATATAATGTCTTAAAAACAGTATCCTACATATAATTAAATAATAAGGGTATTCACTCTTCATTGTATCTGGATTGTATCATTGTGAAATTGTGAAAATGTGACCAACCACAAAATGTTGAGATGTTATTTTTCTACACCGTTACACTCTAGCAATGCCTAAATTCTATTGTCAGGTTGGGTATAAAAATGCGACGTAATACAAACAACAATGTATACCAAAATTGAATACAATAATCATTTGATTTGGTATAAACTTCAGTGTAGTAAAGTAGCTAAAATTGCGAAATGGTGCTTTGACTTTTTGATGTAAAAAAAATATAATTTCACAACAATTCAAGAGTAGATACAAGTACAATGAAGAATGAATCCCATTAATTTGAAAAGCAGTATATTATCGTAGATGTGACAAATTCTGGGCGGCGTCGTAGTATAAATTTATCTTAAAACATTGCAACTGTAATAGATAACGTCTAGATGGTCTATGTTAGACATCCTGCTTAAAAATTGGAATTAAATCATAATGTTTTTGGATAACAATGAAGAGAGATTTTTATTCTAGATGGCACGTAGCTCCAACAAAATGGCGTAAACCACATACAGGTGTAATAGAAAAATCAAAATTCTAGGGCGACCTAAAACACACTTTATATATTTTGAGAAAATTTTGATTGTATATTCATTGAAATCCTTATCCCAAAAATCCATGAATTTTAATATAAAATAATCATATTTCAAGTTGGGCAGAAACTTAGAAGCGGTAGTGTACAGTTCCAAAAATAATAAACATTTACAAGAGACAGAAAAGATTTGTTACATAATTTCTTAATTTTAATAATTCTTGTTAATTATTTTATTTATCAAAAAGATACTCCTTTTATTATATGAAAATCTTTTATATTTATGAAGTGAATTCATTTCTTTGAAATAATTTTATTTGACCAAAAATAAAGAACTAAATAATTCTATAAAGTTTCTAGTAATTTCCATCAACGAGCTGCTGGTAAAGACATTATAAATTACTATGTCACCAACAAAATCTGATACAGGTACTCACCTTGTATTCTTCTATCTGGCTATGATGACTGGCATTCCAGGTAAATTATTTTCTGAAATGAAAATTGCAGAATGCAAAAATCTACTTTTACTTGACTGCTTTTATGGTTTTGACTGAATTTTGTTCCAGAATGTAATCTAAAGAAGTTTTCTTTACAACAAAATATGGAATTTTCTATTAAGAGTTTCCATAAAGTTTGTACCGTATCAAATTTTCTCTATACTATTCTCAGTTACATACAATTTTTAAAGGATCTTAGAGCAAAAATTCAGATTAATCTGAGCAACATCTTATAGTTTTTTTTTGTTTGTTTTCTATTGTTCTTATATCTTGTGCTTTTGTTTGGTTTAATAGAAACCCGTTTATAACTAAAGACGAAGTTTAATGAAACCAACAAAAAAAAACAAAGAAGATAGGAAAGGATAACAGAAAGATCATAGTACTCCGTCCTTATGAAACGCAATATTGTGGTCGACACTGTTTTAAGTTGGATATGCAAATAATCTACTATCATAAGAATACCGGCTTATGCAAAAATGTTCTTAGTAGAATATAAATTCAAAGTATTTACCAAAAAAAGGACAGCAAAATAAATTTTCTAGTTATATAGATGTATTTAATTGGATGCTTTTTTTTGTAAACATTTTCTAATACAAATTCGATTAAATAAGTTCGAAGAAAATTCACATTCTTATTATTATTATTTCATATCTTTTAATGAAATGAAAATCAATCAATATATATTATGATTGAATACATTTATTACGAATTTATGAAATTGTATCAAAAATTTAATCTTAAAACAAAATTTAAAGTTTAGAAAATAGTAATAAAAATTATTATTTTTTCTTAGAAAAGGTAAATTCGTCCTCATTTCTTTCATATTAGATTTCTTTATTTAATTTCAAAACTTGACTTCAACTTGAATTTTAACTGAGAAAATAAATTAGTTTTTTTTTCTCTTCGGGCAAAAAAAAAAAGTAATTTCATTTCCAGAAAGAAAAATCCTTCTAAAAAAGATCACAATTTTTGAAAAAGGTAATATTCAAGTTTCAAAAAAAAACAACCATGAAATGGATAAAAAAGAATGTATCCTTCTAATTTAATGAAAGTATTGCTTGGGAATACCAAATTATATTTTTTTGGTTCGAAATTATGTTGGGAAAATCCTAAATTTCAAGCACTAAAAACTTTAATTATAGAAATGGTAAACCTCCCAACTTTCTTATATAAAATATTTCAAGTTTAATTTGTACAAATTTTTGTGTTATCTTAAGCCCTGCACCTCATAAAATGGATTTCTATTGAAAATCGTTTAAAGTTTTTTTTTTATGAGTGAAGTATGTACTTGTTCTTCAGTATTGTATGTATAAGAAAGTGAACCCATTAAGAAGATAAATTTTCAAAATAAAAATGTCATTTCCCAAGAAAAATTTGTTCTCAACATTAATTTCGTTTATCATCACTTATTTTCAAGTAAAATGGATAAATTAAAATAATCATGGATGGATATGGATCTCTTTTGTCAAGAGCGCAGTATTTTTTCTTTAAGATAACTAAATTTCGAGCAGTACTAAAAACAAAATTTTATTAACCCCTTCATTTTCGTCTGATTCTAATAATTTAATTTATTGTTCAATCAAAATACGATAACAGTTTATCAAACAAAGCTTATTTCATTCATTTTACAATCTAAAAAAAGAAAATAAAATAAAATGTAAATTACTTTTATTTTAAATCCATGAGTAAAAAGCAAATTAAATTTTCCCTTTGAACAATATACCTTTTTTTATGTTATCGTATAATAAATAAGCTAAAAAAAGAAAAGTCTTTGAAAAGCACGAAAGAAAAACTTTCTATAAGTAAAACTTTCAATATTCATCTTCTTTAATCAGGATAATAAAACCTCCCATATCCTCTCCCTTCCTCCATACTATCGACAAATATATAATGATGACAAAAATGGATTACACGTATCGAAATGTTTGGTTAATGGATCGCGAAAAATCTTACAATGATTTATTAACATCCATTAAAATGAAATATTGCCAACAACTACCGGCAAGAAAGAAAAAAAATAATAATAATAATAAAAGAAAATATACACGTCTGACTTTTATTTATATCCGAATTTTTGAAAGAATAAAATATTGCTCTTAGAGGCCTGGAACAAGTCAAATTGAAATCTGTTTAACTTTACAGAAAATATAGAAAATTCTTGATCACAAAGAAACTGTCGTATATAAAGTTTATTTCGATTTGATTGATAACAAATTTTTCATTAAATTTAATTATATAAATAAAATATTTTAATTTTAGAATAATACAAAAGACTCTTTGAAGATATTTTTATATCTATAATGAAATCAATAGTATTTTATTTTCAGAATTAATGAGCTTTTAACATTACAAGGTGGTGTCGAACCAGAACCACTGATTAGGTTTTCTCATTTTCCTCTAGCAAAATAAAATTAAAATTTGTCAATTCATTTTCTTTCTAACTTGTGCATAGTTTTCTGAATGCATTATGTGTCGTAGCACAGAGAAATGAAGAGAAAGAAAATTCTTTGTATATAAATTTTTGCCACCATTGCAGCGCTGTAAAGCGCGCCTCATTTTTAATAGTATGTATTTGTAAAAAAGAGGTTAAGTACATGCATTTTTATATCGCACAGAGTATTTTTAACAAATGCTATTAATAAACTGGCGTATGCAGATGTGCCCAAATCAGAATCCAAATTCCATAACTGCTATACACTAGTCGCAAAAAGCATATATTGTAATAAACAGAATAGTACTCAACTTAGATTCTGATTTGGTCACAAAACATGTCAACTCATTAATAGGATTTGTTAAAAAGACTCTGCCTGAAATAAAAATACATATAAATATTTACAGACTTTTACTCAGTCTGCAAAGTGGCATACTCATGCTTCACAGATGGAAAATGTGACCAAAAAGTTATACAAGTTGAGGGTTTGGTTTACCTTCTCTGTTCTATTACAGTACTAGTTTATTTGTACTAAACAACTGCACCAATATATTTATCTCAAAAATATTTCTCAATTTTAAAGGCAATTGAAAGCTAAAACTATGAATCAAGTCTTAGATTTTCTTTTTGATAATCCAAATTTAAAAATCCCAAAAACTAACGAAAACTATCAAAATTGTATTCGACCAGAAAATATTCAATATAAAACTTTCCTTAAAAAACTGAAAATTATTTAAAACTTTAATGGATTTCTATCGTATTTTTCTACAGAATTAAAAGTTTTCTTTCTTTCAACTATTTTAAGTTCTTTTTCGAAAAATTGAAATTCGAAATCGATATGATTTTAAGTAATTTTATTTTATTACGAGAATCACTTCCTTTTCTGTCGTAGGATCTAGTCGCCATTTACTATTCATGATATTCTCTTAACCAATTTGTAAGAAAATTTTTGGCAGTAGCGGTAATATAATTCCAGATGTTGACAACTGTTCGCTTAAAAGAAGTCATTTACATCATCATAAATAACTAAGTTTTAGACACTTTGAAAAGTTTTCTTTATGTTGAGGACACATTAAAAAGTGTAATTATTTTATTATTATTATTAGTTGCTTTTGTTGTTACTTTTTGAAAATTACAAAAGTTCGTTATAGAAGACAATTCTACAAAAAAAAGAAGAAAAGTGAGAGTACATATCCGTAGTTGATTTAAACTTTCGTTTTCACCAGAATGGCAATGTGTGAAGAAGATTTTCTTCAAGCACGCGGTAACCATTAAAATTTTATGAGAAAAGTTGGTTTTACGATGTCATCTCAAATATTTTCTTATACAATTTCCTTTTTTTCTTAAACTTTGAATATTAAAAATTTATGATACCAACAGTTTATACTATAGAGCTTCCTGCAATTTTGTACATATGGATACAAATTTATTATGCATATAAATATGTATTTTCGTTTTAAAAATACAGTATAGTCACAATAATTTCAATCTTTTGTAAGTTAAATTTTCACTTATTTCATGATTTCTATTGTCATTATATTAAAATTGTAAAAAATAACACAAAAAGTTAACTTTTGGATCAAAAAATCTTTTTTTATTCGAAAGACCAATTAATTAATATTTAAAAATGACTTCCAGCATATTGCCACCGCAACTGTTCTTGACGAAACGCATTCTATCAGTCCAATTTTCAGTCACTTTTTCGAACAATCGGCTGTATGCCACGAATAACACGAACATTGTTGGCTTCCAAGTCGCCAAATGTTGCTGTTTTATCATCATAAACCGGTGACTTCACTTAATCCTACAGAAAGTTGTCAAAAGATGCCAGATTACACTTTAAATCTTGGAGGCGAATTTAAAGGACATTTCTCCAAATCACATTATTGCCAAATCGTGATTTCAATATATAGATGGTTTGTGTTACTGTATGTGGCACATAGCTCTATCCTGTTGAAACCACATCTCGCCAGGATCAATGTTATCCATATTTTCGAATAAATATTTATTGATGATCCGGTAACGATCTCCAGTGACCGCAATGCGAACTCCTGTCTCATTTATAAAGAAATAACTTTATCTTACTGTATTTAAAATTCACCTATGCTATAGGTACCAGTTGCATTTTCTTTAAAGTATTTCAAAAGATAAAAGCGCTTTAAAAATTGTGTCCTCTGGTATTGTTTTATTTTGGGGAGATTTAAGGTTTATTTGAAATCGAATGTAACAATTTCCAACACAAGCAACGAGCTACTCATAAAAATAATTGAAATCATTTAAAAATAATATACATACAATAAAATGAAATTGAAACATTAAAAAATAAATCAATTTCAATAGAATTCGATATGTTTCTTTTTTTAAATTTATTTTCAAATTGTCTACGTGTATAATTTATCTTAATATCGAATGTGTAAATTGAACGCAATTCCTATAAGTACACACCGGGGAATTTTTAGCTTTTTTTGTTTGTTTGAAACAAAGATTTATCTTCCTTTATCCAATGTAAAGAATTGAAAAGACACATACCATACATATTGCTAAATTCCTCATTTTGAAACAGGAACAACATTAAAATACCATTATTTTAATACTAAGCATATTTGGTTTTCTACGTTCTGGAAAATTGTTGAACTGACAAAACCATTAGAGTTAAATAGCATGTCTGGTCCTGATGGCGCCTTAAAATTACTTTTTAAGTTGAACTCTTCCTTATTTTTGTTGAAGTTACTTATGTACTTTAGTGTATATTTAAAAAAAAATTTATTTAAATGAAAATTAGATGGAAATTATATATTCTATTTGAATTTGAAAAAAAATGCATTTAACTAGGTTATCACGAAGGTATAATGGAAATTTGAAAAAGCAATTATCTTAATTAAAATATTTTATAAAATTTATGTGCATTTGAATTCGAATGAAACTTCTATTGATCGGGTCAAGAATCGATTTTACTTCAAATAAAGTTCGTGAAATTGAAAACAGGAATCTTAACCAGATATGTACTTATCAGATTTTATATTCTAACTTAGTGCACTTCTAGTCACATTCATACCACTAATAACAATATAGTAAGGCAAATTAAAATCAAATAATTATGAAGAGCTATGAACAAGGATTAAATCTGATAGTAGTCAGTTACTAGCACGGTTATTGAGCTATTCAATTCCATTTCTATAAATTGAATACTATTCAAACAATACAACAGTTATTTGTAATAATTGTAAATCATTTCAATGCCTATTATTCGTATTTTGTTTAAAACACATAACTAAAGCAATGCCTGTCTGTCACCATCAAAAACATGTATAATATATTGTATACGTATACATATATAATATGCTCCTCCTGAAAGTATGCAATTTTTAATTTCCCGATATAACTTTATGAAAACATATTTGAATATTTGGAAGAGTTTTAGATGTGGAATTATTTTGTAGTTCTTTTCTCCTTAATACAACCGTTTCGCAGGGATTTTCTTAATCACTGTTTTCAGATTTTAAGATTTTCATCTTTAAATCATCTTCAAAACAATTTCTTATCTAAAGTTAAACTTATTTGAATTTGTTAATGCATTTTGATCAAATGCTTGCCAATCTAGTATGTCTTCTGCTGGAAGCCTAATTCTTCAAATGTTTACATAGCTGTTTTAAAATATGATGGCCAGATATCAATTATAACTGGGCAGAGGGCAATTTTTTTGGTAGGCATCTGTCCAACTAAGAGAGAACGTGCTAGTAAGTATCGTCTATGTAGCGGCTGCTGATGAAAGTTAGCTAGGCTAAACCTGCGCTAACAGTGAGTAATTAGTTCTTCTGTAGACATTGTCGATGATTAACTTATGTTTTAATATAATAGACATTAAATGACAATCCTTTCTAAACCTTGTTTCATAATAGATAAAATATTAAAAATCTAGCAACAAATTTTGATATTTTAATTAAGTTTAGAAGAGAAATTGCTTACGGTGTTATTTGTATTATTATTAATAATTAAACAGATCAATCAAATAAACAATTCTTCTAAATATAACAAAATATTTTCATCCAATAATGATTCAATCTCTCAGTAGGTACAAAAACAATCAGTTAAATATGCTAGTTAACTGTCAGGAGCAGAAGACTAAATATAAAAAAAAAAAAAATAAATAAATTTAATAATATTACATAGTATTGTTACTCCATTCGCATATCCTGCTGTGATTTTATATATCTACAAAAAAAAGGGTTATCATATGTATTTTTTATATTAAATCAAGATAAATATACAAAAATCGAAAATATTGTTGTTGAACCTTTTGAACCCTTTCGAATATTTGAACTTAAAATGGATATGTTGTAACATGTGCCCATATTGAGTTCGTAAAAGGATTCATACCAAAATAATCATTTCTTCAATAAGAAAAACATCCAATTTTTTCCCTCTGATATATGTATAACACCAAAACAACTTAATTTAAAGAAATATTTGCTGAATTGCTAAAAAAATTAAATCAAAATGAAAATGTATATCTTAAATGTTTGACCATATCAGTTTTTTTTTATGAAAAACGGATTATGTTAAGAAATAAATAATGTTTCAGTTCATTAAATTGATAACAAAAAATTGATTGCATTTTAATAGTTCAAATTGATCATAAAAGAAAAATCTTAAAGAATTTTCTTTGATGTGATATTAATAAAATAGAAAATTTATAACTTTCTCGGTTTCAACATTTTTGTTAGAAAAACAAAATTTATAATCTTAAAAAGGACATAATTAGTCAATGTCCAAATTAACAGTTGCCATTAAAATGACTATAAATGGCAAAATTTTATATATTATTTTTTATTTCGAAAATTTTTGAACTTTCCAAGTTTAATTGCCCATCACATTTTCCAAACAAAAAAGGGAAAACCCAAAAGTTTTATAGTATATAAACTTTTCGCTTTTCTTCTTTTTTTTTGTGATCCAAATCAATAAGCTTTTATTTATGTATATATACATTTTTTTTGGGAGGAAAAGAAAAGTTTTTTTTTTAATTAGTACAAATTTACATATTTAGTAAATTTTGAAAGTCCTGAGAGAGAAAAAAAAAATCAAATGCTGATTATATATTTATGAATAATTATGAGTTTAATCTGATTTTTATCTTTTCTTACCTTGAAATTTAACTTGTATACACGTTTGAATAATAATTTTACGACTTATTTTTATCATTAAGACAAATTGTTTTATAAATTGATTAAAAAATTTAATTAATGGGCTTTAAAGTAGCTAAGAAGTTTATTATACACTTATATGTATGCAAAATAAAAAAAGGTGAATAAACTTCTGAATAATAATTAGTCAATTTATACCCTTCTAAACAAGGATTCAGTTTTTTTCATAATTAAGGCGACAATTTGAGTTTTGTTCTTTTTTTTCACTCGGTCTCATATTGTAAGCTTTTATCCTTCTTCGTTCTCAAATGTACGTTATTTTGTACGAAATTAAAAAAGTATCGCAATATATATAATATAAGAAACATAATGCATTAAGTGTTCTCTCCATTTAACAAAGTCCATAATTGCTTCATATCCGAGTCTCTTTTATCATTTCTTCATATTAAAAGCATACTTAAGACCGTACACAAACTTACTTACGAAAATTATATAAAATCTAAGAAATTTTCGGTAGAACAACATAAAACTTTATCCACCTTGATAAAGCAATCTCTCATGTTGAAAATATAATTTAATTGCATATATCTTACCCATATGTAGGTGGGTTTTAATCTCGGAGCTCTTAAAATTCAAATATAGAAAATTTTTGATGTATAGTACTTTATTTTTCATATTATGTAACATATTTATACATAAGTATATATGTCTCGCCCATAATATGTAAGTTTATGAAAAGAATACTATATTATTATTATCTAATTAATTATTCATATACTTACGCAATTAATCAAGTTTTGCATTAACTGAAAATCTTTCAGTGACTTTTAAATCATAATTTAAACAGGCAAAATTCATTTTACATAAAAAGTGTATTAATTTTATAATTATAAACCCGTCGTGTCTAAAATAGGAAGAATTTCAAATATTATTAAAGAAGTATTGAACCAATACTTTATATTACGATTTACATAGTCCTCGAATTCGATTTTCTAGAGACGGGCAAAAATTGAGATATAATTTTAAAGTACCTAATAAAAATATATAAGTATTTGAACACTTTTTAAAATACATTTTGAAATAAATAAAGGCAAAATTCAATAACAAAATTATTTCCTAGACTAACTTTTGGTAAAACGAGAAATATATGTCCTTATCAAAAGAAGCATTTAGAAAGGTATCAGTAGAAGTTTCTAAAACATTTATGAAGTTAAACTTTAGTTGAAAAATCTATATTTATATAGTTGCTCATATATTAAATTCTGATGAAAGAAACGACCAGCTTATTATCATAAGTCTACTCAACTTATGATGAAAACTCTTATTCAGAAAATTCGCCTAAAGCGTTTTTGTAAATAGATATTCACTTATAAAGGATTTATTTGCTGTACATTTTTTGTATCTGACATGCAAATGAATTTCCTAATGCATTTTTGTGCAACTAAAAGGTTTGCTTTGAATATATTTTCATATTTTAGAAAACTTTTCTATGAAGTTTTTTCCCTCAAGCAATTGGAAAGCAATCTTTTTAAAAATTCTTTACGAATGAATTGATATCAATTTTTTGATCAATTTTTAATCAATTTTTTACGTAAAAAGTATTGTTAAGCTTTCCGCTATTTAATTTAATTTAAATTTTTCATATTCATAACAAACAAGTCTCCCAAAAAACAAAGGTCATAAAGAATAGATTTTCACAAAGTAATATCTCCAACCATATTTACATGATGTGCAGGTCGAATATTATAATAGAATTCATATATTTACTTTGGTATCATACTTTATGTGTTCACTCTTTGCATCCTTAAACATTTAACATTGCAAAAATTTAATGAATTTATGATTTTACTATGTAAAATGTATTGGTACAACAGCATTCCCAAACAATAGGTGAATGCATAAATTTTCACGTTGACTTAACATCAAAAGACTAACGTAACCCGAAATAATGTTGATGTGAAATCCAGATGAGATTCAATTACGTAATGGATTCTCTTAGGTAAAACATTTCTACATAATTAGTTTGTAATCCTGTAATCACCTGAGGAAAATTTATATCATTCAATTTTCATTTTTTTCAATTAAGATTTTTATACTAGGTATTTAAAAAGAACTTAAATTTTTTAATAGGAAATTGTTTTTTTAATAGTTTTCGGAAATTCGAATAAACTATTGGAAAATTCCTGTTTTAATGTTTTATCAAAATGACCCTACTTTACTTAAAATATTTAATCAAATTATTGCAGTTCTATGAATTTTTATTAAAATTCTAATGTTTTTAGTCTCACATATAATTTCATTTTAGAAAAACTTGAAATAAATCTTTTACATTTTGTGATAAAAGTTTTTCTCACTCAAAAATTTGTATGCAAAATTTATGTTTATTACAAAAGTTTTTTCATCAGGAAAAATATATTTTTTGGCTAAAATATTTTTCATACTTAATAAATTTTTCAAAAAAACAAAAGACAAAAATGGAAAATTTAAATAATTTACAACATTTTCCTCGAAATTTCTTCTCGAATAAAACAGAAGAAAAAAAAATAGAATTGCATAGAAAGTTCTTAATAAAAATAGCAAATTTCTTGAAAAACTCAAATGAATTTATTCAATTTGCATTTAAATTATGCTAAATTGAATTACATGAATATTAAATTTGTAGGATTTAATGATTTTTAGCACTTCGTTTTTGATAAAATCTTGTCTTCAGGTTGACAATATATTTTCCTTTTTATTGTTATTAAATTATTATTATTAAAGTTTATGATTTTCACCTGAGACTTAATGGTGAAGAGATTTTGAATAGTAATTTATTTCACTTGAAAAATATGAAATATTCTGAATGAACGGATTTTACACTATTCAGTTAGGAAAATTTGAATTTGAATTGACAAGTGAGAAAAATGTGTTATTTATAATGCAAAACTACTTTTGTAAGTTATATAGGAGTATAGTAGATATTTTTCGTAAATGTTAGATCTATAAAAAACCAAAATAATATAAAAAATGCGAAATTAAAGCCTCATTTTACTTATCTTTATGTCTCTTATTGTCTATAACAAATATATACTATCTGAGTTGGTATTTATAACAAAATATATGAGAAAACATATAACAAATCAGAAGAAAAATCGTAAGAATTTTTGCAATCGACTCACAATATAGAAAGAAGTACAAATAGTATTTGGTTTCAATTTAAATAAATACTTTTTTTGAAATAGTAATGCAAGAAATTTTCCTTAGGAATGGATTTCAATTCAATAACATGAAGTTGTATTCAAATCCAACGATGTTGTAGTATTTAAAAGTTTCAAATAACATTAAATATTCGTAATTTTAGTCTTGATAATTATTTTTCAAAGAATATGCTTGAAAGATATTTTAATAATCCAAAATAAATAAAATTTTATACCGGCTTCTGGTATATTAAAACTATCTTAAAAGTTAGAATTCTGATTAAATTACAAAATAAATGCTGTCTACTCTCATGGAAAAGGTTACAGTTTCGGTATAAAATTTCTACAACAAACTTTCGATACTATTTTGGTACATGTGAGTAATTTAAAATTAATAGTAATAATAAAAACTTTGACGTAGGTATTTATAAAGTTCTTTATATTTTAGATAAATTAAAATTAAAATAATAGTGATGATGAATTTTCGAAAATATATAAAATATATTGTACTGCAAAAAACATATCAAAAAGTTTATCTAGGAAAATAATTAATTAACATTTTGGGTGTAATTATTTAATTTTTGATTATACAAAAAGTTACAATGTTTTATTATCTGTCACTTACATTTATATGTATATGTATTTAGAATCATTTGCATTTGTAATTAACTTTTTGTACTTTACTCGAACATTCTGAATACTATTTAAAATAGTTGCAATATTTTAGTTTCAATAACTTTGTTTGTTATACAATACTAAAAATATATTGGAAATTATTTTTTATAGTGTTTTTAAATGGAAACAGTTCACTAAATGAGACATAATTACTCAGGTTATAGTTTTAAGTCATATTTTTTTATAGATAAGATTCATCATTTTAGAGAAACGCTCGAAATTATATTATTCAATTAAGAACACCAGTAGTTGTTGAAGCAGAATGAAACAGAATAAATAAGTATATTAGTTGATAAAAGCCTATTGCAGATGTTCAGAGCTTCGAAGTTTCGAACTCTGGTCTCGATGATTACCTACACAGTTTTAATGGTGTCTATTACTACGTATACATGAAGTTTTGAAAGATCGCCTTGAAATCGATTTCAAATTTAGAATTGATACCAAAAACGTAGAAATTAGTTTTAAATATATTTTTAAGTTTTGAATATCAATTTGAAATTTTCAAAGTTTGGTTCACTTTTTTTTTTTTTCTTCCAAGTCGATTGGAACAAATTTTGTGATCGACTTAAGTGAAGCCAATTTGAAGTCGATTCACAAAATATACGCTTCAAGCTTTCATCTTTACCGAAGTATATACAATTTTAAATTATATTCATTTCTAATAGGGTTCAATTCCTAGGGAATTTTAATTTAGTTCTTTTGCAATAGTCTTGTAGAATCTGATTTTGGATAATTTAGACATCAATTAGAAATATTTGACATATTCTATAAAATATATATTTTTTGGTAAATTGTGTTCCATACGGTTATTACTCACTTTCACAAAGAGGGTCCCTGGGTATTTGAAAGATATAACATTTTCAAAATTGTATTCTATCATACATTTTGACCGAATCTTACATACCAATTTGCAAATACATCAAGATTACTAAATCAAACTTACATACAAAATTCGACTAAAAACATTTGGAAAATAAAATTAGTTAATGTAATACCATAAATTATATACAAGAGAAAAAAGTAAAATTAAATTTTTAATAAAAACAAATAAAAGAAAGTGGATTAAAAGAAAGTAAGTAAGTAAAAGCTTTATCCAATTACGAAATTCAATTTAAAAAGGATTTTTCTTTTTCTATCGTCCGTTTTTTTATTCGAAATTACTTAACTGAACATAAATTGAGCCCAGAATTGGATTGAATGAATGAGAAAACTTAAAATGACCAACAGTATGAGCTCAAATAAAATATAAATTGAAAAAGTAGAAAATTGTAGAATAGTGTAGTGCCACAGATGTCTTGTTCACATTCAATTTAATTTCGATGGATAACAATGATGCAGACCATCAGCGTTTTAGATGCAGCCAACAAGAGACAAATTTCCTTTTCCTTATGATATAAAATACAAATATCTATGATAACTAAGTTTTTATGTAAACGAAAATTATTTTATTTCAAACGCATTTTCATTAAAAGAAAATCTTTGTAATCACTATACTAATATATAAAAAAAAAAAGAAAATGTATGCTATACAATATTGTTTAGCTCTTATGAATTTCCCCGAAGGAAACTAACATTAATATTCAAAGTAAAATACATTTTATTTTTCAGAAACAAGAACAGAAAAAATATTGAGCTACAATACAAATTTTAGCAATTAAAATTTCCATTATTTCGTCACACCTTTTTACATCTGTTATTTACCTCGAGGGAGTCTGTAATTAATAGACAACATACAACTTTGTTCATGATAACGAATCCGTTTGATATTATTTTATAATAATAAAGTCTTTAGTTTAAGTCTGGCGTGATAATAATAAATTTGTCATATAAGTGAATAAATAGTGGTTGTAATTTTATTCAGAAATTTACTTTTTTTTGTAACATCTTCTACAACAAGAATATCTGATAAAAGCATCTTTATGCCCTATGGAAGGTACTACCAGAGGGTATATTAGTTTTGTCACTACATTTGTAACCCATATAAATAGTATACGGAGAAAGGCTTCAAGACTGTATATAGATGTGTAAAGAATTACAATTCATATCGATTTATGCATGTTCATCCGTCCGTCCGTCTGTATGCAAGACAACTCAAAAACACGTTATCTCATTATGTTGAAATTTACAATCTGAGTTGGGTATTCCTTAACTCCGATTGGTATTGAACTTCAGCAAAATTGGCAGAGAGGAAGCGAAGTTATTAAACAAAAACCACGATGATCACAAAGTTTTTTTATGATTTTTGAGAAGTAATGTTATTTAAATTTTTTACATACGTTGACTACATAAATAGGCGATAATGTATTAAATTTCAGTAAAATCGGTCTAAGGATAATGGAGAAAGATATAGATTTAGGAAATATTATTGTTTTGGTTGTTTTTCTGTCCCATTTTCAGTTACTATACATATATTTTTTCTAAAGGTACATTTTATACATCGTTTTTTTTACAAAGTTTTTACATAAAGATTGATTTTTATTTTTTTTATGAAAATAATATCGAATATTTTTTTAGGATATTCAATAAAATTTTTACAAAAATAAAATATAAGGACTCGTTTTTCATATAAAAGGCAAAATTTCATTCTCGTTCTTGTAAATAGTACATCAGTCCTTATAAATAATTCATAGAATGCATTCGGTTATTGCAATTTCTTTGTTGATATTTCAAGACGTGCGAACATTTAGGTATTTTCAACTTTATAACTTATTATTATTGAAAATCAATAAATTCTGTATTTTATAGAAATTCAAATGAATAATTTCGCACAAAAATCCATTATAATCCATCATAATGAATGACTGATCCTTTTGAACTTATGAAATTTTGTAATGAGAAAAAAAAATCCTATTTTATATTTTTAGATCACGTAAAACTCATCCCGGTGCAGTAGTTGGACTCTCAGATAATCCCTTGGATGCCAATAAAGTAAATTAGTTTTTTTTTTTTTTGCTCTGTTAATGTTTAATGTAAAATATAAATTAAACGAATGAATATTATTTTATTGTGTATAGCTTTTAATCGCATATGAAAGTGGTCAAATCGTATTATGGGATATGAGAGGTAAATGTGCTGAATTTCGATGGCAATCACCCGAACCATTAAGATCAGTATCATGGCATCATGAGGGTAAACATTTTATATCATCTCATACAGATGGGTCTTTATGTACGTGGCCATTACGGCCAACACCAAAACCACAATTGCATTCATTTCCACATGGTAAGTACCTAATTTTCTTAGTGAATTTATTGACATGATAAGGAAAAAAGAAAATCAACTTGATTAAATAAAAATAATTATCTTGAAATGAAGTTTTACTTCTTAAATTAAAATATAATCTCTATTTTTCCTTTCTTTTTTTGACGTTTCAGCGAAAACTAATAAAGATGGTAAACTAGAAGTTTGTAAGCCAATACATAAAGTTGATTTGAAAACATCAAGAGCTGGGTGAGTTTATTTAATTTCAATGAATTTATGATTTCTTATTAAAATATTTTCTTCATATATGATTTTTATTTTTATTTTATTGTAAAATTTTATATATAAACACAAAAATTCGTGGTTTGATGTGATAAACATGGATATTTTATGTTCGCTTTGTATATTTCATATAAAGATGTTACATGCACTTCTAGAGAAAAAATTTATCATAGTAAATATTTCATATTCCATGCTCAACGGTTCACACTTCGAAGTCCTTCCAGACATGAACTTTTTCAGTTTTTTTTTTTTTTTGTGTAAGAAAACAGTTGCACACAAGACTTTTATTAAAACTTTTTTATTTGCATACTCAAAATTTATTTATTATCATTGTTGTCGGTTTTTGTTCTATTTCTATATATAGGAATTTCTCTAAACCTCGACACTCTAATACCATTTTGTTGCACTGTAATTTCGTTGGAAAGCTTAGATTTACGATCAAAAGCATAAAAAACAACAGAAGAAAACATCTTAGCCTTAAGAAAAATAATAAAAATAAACCGATTTTTGTGGTCTTATTTAAGACAGCTGAGTCCTTCAAAAAGGAAATGTAAAGAAAAAAAATATTAAAACATAAACTTGTTTTAGGAAAAGGAATTATTCTGTTTTAAAATGAAAATATTTATTTTTCCAATTAACTTTGCATGTTATTTCGTTTTTGTAACTTTTTAAACAAAAAATAAAATTTCTCCTTTACATTAAAACTTGTCTTCAAATTTTCCATATTTAAATTGCTTAAAATAAATAAATACTCGTACACCATTTAAAAATAAAATGAAGTTGTTTTTTTTTTTAACATTTCAGTGAAACTTATACAATTTTTTCTGGTGGACTTTCAATGGAAAAGGGCGGAAAATCACCGTGCATAACAGTTCTGCTAGGTAAATCAACAACAGTATTAGAAATGGAACATCCTGTCGTTGACTTTATAACAATGTGTGAAAGTCCGTGGCCAAGTGGTAAGCAAATATTTTATTTCTTATTTCTATTTAAATATATATATAATTTCTTATTTTTTTAAATACCTTAGATATGCAAGAGCCATATGCCATAGCTGTTTTATTACAACACGATTTAGTTCTAATAGATTTATTGACTTCGGGTTTTCCATGTTTCGAATCGCCTTATCCCATGGACATACATGAATCACCCGTTACATGTTGCACTTATTTAGCTGATTGCCCATCGGATTTAGTTCCAGCATTTTATTCAGTTAATATTTGTAATTAAATTAGCTTTGATCATTTAATTTTAAATATTAATTAATATTTAGGTTGGTCGTAGTTCAACGAATCGAAGAACTGGTTTTTCGGATCGTGAATGGCCAATATCTGGTGGTGAATGGTCACCAGCTTCGTGTAGTTATTCAGAAATTGTTATAACTGGTCATCAAGATGGCTCTGTTAAATTTTGGGATGCAAGTGCAGGAACACTTCAAGTACGACTAAATATTATGAAATATATAATGTTAAATAAAACTAAAATCTTTTTTTTTTTCTTTAAAAAAAAAGGTTTTATATAAATTAAAAACTGGTAAAATATTTGAAAGAGCTCGAACGAGATCAGTCGATGGTTCTGATGATGATCCTTTAGCTATTCAAATTATATCTTTATGTGCTGAATCCCGACGGTTGTGTATAGCTGGTTCAAGTGGACATGTGATACTTTTTAAATTTAGAAAATTAGAGAGTACCTCAGAAACATTGGTATTAGAAATACCGATTTCATATGAAAATTTTGAAGAAGGTGAAGTTAGTCCGGAATGTGAATTTATTCCCAGATCGTTGCCAAAACAGGCCGAGGCTGGTGATAGTAGTGATAAACGGGTAAGAGAAATATAATGAAGAATATAAAAAAAAGCAGAAAATATTTGTATTCTTATATTTAAAACAGAATGATGGAATGCTGAAATTAAGACCAGGACCACAAAGGAAACCTCCAGGCTTTCAAGCACAATTAGTATGTTTAACACCTTGGACAAGTGGTTCGCATCCTGGACAAATAACGTCATTAAGCATAAATTCTAGTTATGGATTGTAAGTTTGAAGTTTTTTTTAAATTATTTTAGTAGAAAGTGAAAAAAAAAGAAAATGCTGCCAATTTAATAATACATATAATTTTTTTTTATTTTCTTTTTAAAGAATGGCCTATGGTAATGAATACGGTTTGGCTGTTATTGATATAGTACAGAAAATTTGTCTTCTTAATGTGGCTAGTCCCGATTTATATGGAGCGCAAGATCCATACTCACGTGTACCGAAAAGTCCGAAACGTGGTGATAATTCGCAATATAAAGACGAGAATGCTCGTTCACCTAGCATAGACCAGGTAAGTGTTGTTTTTTTTTCTTGTTTATATTATATTTTTTTCTTATTTAAAAGAATAAAAATAAGTTTTATAAAAAAATAAAAAATATATTCAAATTGAAATAAATTTTTTATATTTTCTTTTATAAAAAAAAGAATTAAATACTAAATATTTTTAATTTATAGCTAAATAGTAGAATTTGAATTATTTTACACAAAAATTTGTACTTCCGTATTTTCTTTTTTCTTTCGTTAAGTAAAGTTTTATTCCCTTAAATATCTTTTTGTTTTTTGGAAATTAGTTTTCTTATAATTTAAATTTTCTTTTTTCTTTTAACGATTTGTTTTTTTTATTTTTTATTTTTTTGAAATAAATTCTTAAGCAACATGAAATTATAGCAAATTTTCACAAGATTAAATTAAAAAATCGTAAAAATAATGAAGCAGGTATTTTACGAAAATTACAAAAAAATAAAATGAAATATAGAAGTCATAGCATACCAGAAGGAAAGTCAAAATTAAATGTAAATATAAAAATTAAATAAAAACAAACAAGGTTACTAAAAAATACTACAATCAATTATTATTAAAATAAAAAAACGTATATAAGATTTCTTATAAATAATTAATAAAATACAAGAAAATAATTTCAAAACATTTTTTAAATCAATAAAATAATCGCTGTTTCTAAATAAACAAATATAATAATAAAAAATATATATAACAATAACAAAACACAGCTATTGTAACATATTTAATATTTATTTTTGCGTTTGATTTACTTGCTATAATTAGTAATCAATACTATACGCTCTTTTAACTACGCTTTCCATGTAACTTTATATTTTTAGAAGACTTTTTTAAAGTTTGATTTGAAACAAAAAAAAAAATATCTATTTTTTATTATCAATTATTTTCGCATTTAATTTCAAACAAGAATAATTTCAATTTTTCCTCAATAATCGAAATCATATAATAAAATAATATTTTAAAAACAATCAAAATTTGGAAGAAATTGCACAATTTCGTTTTGTTTTTTTTCCATTTTTTATTAAATCACCGATTTTTGCAAATCACTTCTTTTCTATATTATAAAGTTTTACAATCGATTTAATTAACATATTATCATCTAGTTGGATGCTTCAAATTTAAACTCATTAACAATAAAATTAGTAAATTGAAATTAGATATAAAACAAAATATCATTCACTATCTGCAAAATCACTTTAGTTACCCGATCTATCGACAAGTCCACAAAAAGTGCCCCTGATGCCATCCTCACTACCTTCAGAGACGATCACAAGTATTTCACCATCCGTAATGACAACAGTACCAATTACTGCTGGCAATATGAATACAACATCAATAACAAATGTAGTAGCAACAACTTCATCATCAACATCCACTTCACCCCGTCCAATTTCACCGGCTAGCGAAGCTTTAGAAAATCTAAATAGTCCAACTGAAGATTTAATAACGCCTGAAGAATGTGCCAAATTAGAATCATCTGGTCGTAGAAAATCATCATCATGGAAAGCCTTCAATTTAAAACGTCAATTATCTAAAGTTAATATGAAAATTTCGAAAAATTCATATAATGATGCTACTACAACTGGAAATCTTAAACGTAATTCCGTATTTTATTATGGACCAACAGAAGGTACCCCAATATCACCAGTTGAAATATCACCGGATACGAATTCAACATCATCACCGACCGATAATGAACAAGATAAATCTGATTATTTGGAACAACTTGAAAATGAGATTGTAACTAGTTTAAATGAAATCGATAATAAAGAAATCCTTCCAGAAAGCAATATCGAAACTGGTCTTGAACAAAGTGGTAGTAATTCAGATACTTCCGAACCAACAAGTCTATCACCATCACAATCGAATTCAACACAAAATATTTCAATAGCACAAAGTGTACCAAAAAGTATTCTTCAAGAAGCCACAATAAAAGCACGCGGTAAAAAAGAACGTACAATGTCACAACCACAAGCTGTACCAATGAAACGTGTCGATTTTACCGATGAACCAATAATTGCAAAATCTTTGGCATCCACAATTGAAGGTGGTCGCATATCAAGACCCGTTGATTTACCATTATTTGATACGAACTTTGATCAACAACAACAGCAACCTGTACCGCCGCCACGTTTAAAGAGAAAAGAGAAATATGAACAACGCGATCAAAGATTACTTTCTGTACCAAATATAAAATATCAAATGCGGGATTTACGAGCCCGATCATCGAAATCTGATCAACCGACAACATTTGCTGGCAGTTTAATAAGGCGTTTCAGTAAGTATTAACTCCGTCATTTTCATTAAACAATTAAAATTCAAAATTTTTAAATCGTTTTTTGTCTGTTTTCATCAATTCGAAATTTTTATACAAACAAAAAAAACATTTCAAAATTAAAATTTCCCTAACATTTGGATTTATGTAATCCCAAACATAAATTCAAGCCAAATTGGAAACGTAAAAAAAAAATTTGAAACAAATCAAATCGCATTTTCCCAAATTAAAATTTTCGAAGTTAATTTTTAAGATTTCAAAAATTGCAAAAAAAAAAAAAAAAGAAATTCGAATAAACCGCTATTCTTAAATCATTAATTTTCTTTCAAATTTTTATTTTTAATTATATTTTTTGAATTTTTTTTGGAATTTAGCTTTATCATTTTTCCACCTTTTTTATTTGAATTTCTATAAGTCGTTAAAATTATTCTTAATTTTTTTTTTTATTCTTAGAAAAGTTAAATTTAGTAGAATTTTTTTTAATTAAAAATTAAAAAAAAAATATTGAAACATTTTAATTCATTTAGATTTAGATTTTTAGTGCCATGCTGTAATGTTTTTAAATTTATAAAAAAATTATTGCAAAACGACAAGAATTGCCGATTTTTTTTATTTTTTTTTAATGCTAAAAGTTTACTTTCTTTAAATTACTCGACAGTAATGAGCTTTTTAATTTATTACAATAATCAAAGTAGATTTAGTTACAAAAAAAAAAATAATTAAATAAAATTTTTTACATTAAGTGATTAGTAAAACATTTCATAGCTCTTTTTCAATATTTTTTCATTAAAAATCAATTATTATTAAATTTCATTAAAATATTATTAAAGAAAGTGATTTTTGAACTAATTTTTTCTAAGTTCTTAATCAAAGCTTATTTATTATAAAAATTGCATTTTTTTAAAAAAATTTGGTCAAATTATTAATATTTTATAATATATTTAAATAATTTTTAATAATTACAATCGCTTTCTTTAATAACGCTGCTCATCAATTAACAATAATTTTTAGGTATTTCGAAATATTTAAATCGAAAAACTCTTAATTTAACTAAATTAATTCAAAGTACTTTTTTTTGCTGTTTTTAACAAAATTCAAAATCATTTAATTCGCTTTTCCTGCAATATATTGTAAACTGTTTTAAAACAAAATTTGATCAAAGTTAAACATAAGTGTTTGTTGCACTAATACAAAACGCAACCAACATAATTTTACTAATTTATTTAATTAAACTTTAAAACAGTTTATTTACCAAAAAAAAAAAACATAATTTTATCTTAGCTTCGTTCTCACTTCAACAAAGCTTTTAAAAATACATTAATTAATTTTTTGTAATTAATTAAACACAAAATTCTCCACTATTTTAATAATTAATTTTTAATTTCATTTTATTTTTACAAACACACAGAAAATTCAAATTTACTAAAAAGAAAAAGACTAATATTAATGAAAAAAAAATTAATTATTACAATAAAAATTAAAAACAAAATTACTTTAATTAAAATAAAATTAATTTATATTTAAAAAAAAAACGCCAATATAAAAATATTACATTTGCTTCTGGTGATGGTTTGACTTACAACAACAAAATTTTTAATATTAACAAAATTTTTATTAATAAAAAAAATTATCTTTATTTTTGATTAAAATTTAATTAATTTAATATTAATTATTTTCAAATTAAACTGCTTCTTGTGTTCGTTTTAACGTTTCTTATAATTTTTTATTTGTTTTATTTTTATTTATTGTACGCTTTTATTTGTTGGTATTTAGTTTTAAATTTAGGGGAAACTTTTTAAAACACAATTTTTTAAGTACGATTTTTTTTTATTTAATTTAATTCCTTTTTGTTTCATTTGTGTTTTGTGATTCAAATTTGAACTTTATACATATATAAAAAAAAAACTGAATTAAAATTTTTTATTTTTTAAAATTTTTTTTGTTTTTGAAATCATAGTTTTTAAGTCTTAATACAAAATGTTGTACATCGACTTTGTAGTTTTTCTTTTCTTATAAAAATTTTGAAAAAAACAGAAGAAAAACTGAACCGAAGAAAATTTACTTTTTTAAAATTATAAAAAATTTAAAAGAAAATTTAAATAAAATTAATATAAAATTTTTTATTTCCTAATTAAAACAAAAAGCAGAAAAAAAGCCTTTCATTTCTTAAATAGTTTCTTTTTAAAGATTGTCTTTGTGAATGCTTTTTTCTTTTTTAAAAGTTAACGTTCCATGAGAAATTTTTTAATAAATTATTTTTCTGTTTAAAATCGATGTATTTTCTTATTTTTAAGAAAATTTCTTAAAAAAAAAATTTAATTAGAAATTGTTTTGCTAAATTATTTAATAATTTTAAATATTCAAAATTCAATTTTAATATCAAATAATTCTTAAAATTATTTTTATGTTATTTCTGTTTAATATAATTAATTTAATGCTTATAAATTAGCATGTAAGTAATTTAATCTTTTAAATTATTAACGTTTAAATTGTAATATTTTATTATAATTCTCTCTAAATTAAAAATTCATAAAAATTTAAGTAATTAATTGGAGTCATGAGGTTTTTTTTATATAATTTTAAATTTAGACCAAGTTTACACGTGCATAGTTTTTTGGTGCTGATATAAATCCCTATTATTTTCATTTATTCACTTGAATTATATTATGCTGAACTACAATTAATAGATGCATTGATTGTGTTAAACTATTTAACTACATCGAATGTGTTTTCCATCTTAAGTGATTAATTACACATTAGATTCAAGTGCCAGTATCATGTCTAGAGAGACGTGGTACTGACACTCGAGAATGGTGTTCCCTAGAGAACACCATTCTCGATTGGGTATCTTCACTTCAGAGTACTTTCACGGATTTTAAGGTATATTTTTTTACTTACTCTTACAATCTTGTGTTGTCATTTTCACAGTGAGAGTTTAGGCCTAATTTAACTTAAGCTAGCTATAATTAAGTTTTTGTTTTATTTCACAGTAACGAAAATTTCAAGTTTAAATGATTTTAGCAAGTATACTCACAAATCTGATTTAATTAGTTGACAATTAATTTGACTGGTGTAACTAACTTCTGTATGTGTAAACTAGGCTTTAAATAAAATGAAATAAATCAAAATCATTTGTTCTCATTTTATTCATGTTATTCATATTATTTACTGAATTTTCTTGAATTTGTACCTAACCAAAAAAAGCCAAAATTCTCCATTTTTTAATAATCTTGTTAGAAATTTTTTCATGGAGTCGTAACTTATTTAAAGAATCTAAATTCATATGATTAAAAACTATCATTTTTCTAATTTTATTTTGATTTTCATTTTTGTATTTTTTTTTCTCACAAAATTATTGAAAATATAATTTTATTTTATATTTTCTTATTCAAAAAAAAAAACCATCCATCAAAATACAAAACTCTTCAAAGGATTCATCCGATTCGTCCGATTCGGATGATCAAAACTGCCTTAAATTACTTTTTGGAGAATTTTTTGGTAAATAAAATTAATTTAGAAAACAGCAAAATACATTACGTTTTTATGTTTCATTTCCATTATGAGTCCAAAATATAAAAAGTTATCTCAATTTTTAATTTCTGTTCATTTAAAAGAATTCCTATTTTCTTTTAAAATTAAAAAAAAAATTATTCATTAATTAGAATCAAATAATCTAGATTAATCATTCCTTGTATTGCGAACATCGTTTTTTTTTTAATCAAATCTTTCATTACCTAAACAAAATTAAACCAAACATTAATTAATTTAAAAACGTGAATGCATTCAATTATTTTGCTGTATGTCGAAAATTATGGAAAACTATTAATTTGCAATGCCAGCATTTTTTTATTATGTTTGAAAACGTATTTAATTTTTTCTTAGAAGATTTAGAAAATTAGTTTTATAGTTAAAAATTTTTAAATTGAATTATTTAAATTCAAAAAAAATGCTGCTTTTCTAATAATTTTTAAGTTAGTTCTTATATTTTTAAAAAAAATATACATTTAAAATTGCATTTTAAAAAATTTTAATTATTTTTTGGTTTTTATATTCCCTAAAATTAAAAAAAAATTAAATTTAAAACTTAAAATACAAAAAAAAAGTATGAGAAAAAGCTACAAAAAACCAAAATTAAAATTTATTTAAAACAATGTTTTTAATTTAATAGGAATTGATTTTTAAAAATAGAATCAATAATTTTTTTTAAATTTAAATAAGTAAATAACGAACTAAAAAAATGTTTCGATTAGATTTTTAGTAAAGTCGATGTGCAGTATTTGTAGATTATTAAATTTTATAAGTTTTATGATTTAAAAAAGTTTTTTGTTTCGAAAATTTGGATTTAAAGAAATCAAAAAATGAACAAATTTTTTACATCAAAATTTTTTTTGATTTTGAAAATTTTATAATTATATTTTGGGCATAGTTTTTGATTAGAGTATAACTTGGCTTAAGCGATAATAATTTGGCTTGTGTTTTAAAAGTTTTTTTTTATAATAAAAAAAATCCAAACAAAATTTTTGAATAGAGTTGATTTGGTAAAGTATTTTTTTAAGAATCTATAATAATTGTTTTTTATTTTCCATATTTTTAATTGTTGAAATCAACCTGTACATAAACTAGAAAGTAATTTAAAACATGGGCGTCTCAGGAAAGATTTTTAGGCGACTTCATATCTGGTATTGTTTTTAATATTGAATGTTAAAAGAAACTAGAACCAAAAATCCTATAGTATATGTATAAGATTTTTACTAGAACTATTCTTCAGGTATGCTCTTAACACTTTCAGTTCACCGCAGATATATAAAAATATGGGACCCAGTATAAACCGGTAGATTGAGATCCGCTTCATATTATAAAAGACTCATTACTTATACCACAGAGTATATAAACAGAGGAATTTTTATATATAAAATTTATGTACGCTGTGTTTTCCTATCCGTGTGTAAAAAAAATCCCTAAAGTTAACATAGTAGAACGCGTGATTTTTATTGGAGGAATGGGACGCGATCTTCATTGTGATTTATTCCCCCAAAAAATTTCTGAAACATTTTGAAGCACCAATTAACTACAAAAGAGCATGGCTGGTTTTCAAAAGCAAAAAAAATATGGTCTTATACAGGGTGACACAAAATGAACGTTTTGTATTATTTAGGAGCCATTAAGTCCCTTGCAGTATGCGCTGTTGTTTCATCTTGTTGGAACCAAATCGTGGTTTTCCACAGCTGGCCTAAAAATTTTCCAACATCTTCCGATATTGAGCACTCACTATTAATGGAAATTGCAACACCGTCTTTATTTTCGAAGGAATTTGGACCAGTGATCCTCTCAGACGATACACCGCACCAAACAGTACACATAAGTGGGTGTAACTGTCGTTGATGAATTGCTCTTGGATTCTCTGTAGCCCATATCCTGCAGTTCTGCTTGTTTATGAAACCGTTTAATTGGAAATGGGCTTCAATGCTCATTATCAAATTGTAAAAAAAAAGGACCGTTCATGTTCAAAATAAAGTTGGATGATTTTGGTTCGTTGCTCGATTATGTATTGTTCCATTTCACATTCCCCATTACAAAATCCTGTAATAACATTTTTAAAAAAATTGAACAAAAAATTATCAATAATTCATTCTACAACATTTTGCGCCACCCTGTCTATATGTACATATAATTATCGAGAAAAAAATATAAGTTCTATGATTGATTCTAAGCTACATAGTTTCTACGGTTCAAACACAAATGATTTTTTTCCTTTTATTTGATCTATATTTCTATTAAATCCAATCTCAAAGACGAGGGGGACAACGTTGGCGGAGGCAGGTGTTTGATTTTTTGGCAATATGAAAATATTTTTGGTGATTTGATTCCATGAAAAATATATTTCAATATAATTTCTGGTCGAGTTTCTGGACAATTGGTGTTTTAAGGCAGAGGGGAACACATTTTTTAGAAATACTCTTTTTGTGTTGTATTATCACAGATTGTGTGGTTTTTTTTAAAGAAATTTTAAAATCAATGTGCCGATCTGTGAATACATTTTCTATAAAACAAAATTATGAAAGGTCAGTTTTTTAAGCGATTTTATGATTTTTGTTTTTTTTGCTAGCTAAAAATTTTTTTAGGGAATGCATATAAATTGCAATATCGGGAAATATATAGTAAATATTTTTCTTAAGGCTTATGAGGAAAATCTCTCTCAAAAATGGATTGATTATGTTTTCTGTTTTTTTAATTTGTTTTGAGAAGATTTACTTGAAGACTTTTTTGAATTATTCATTTTAAAGGAACAGTGCTTTCTGAGGAGAACTAAGATCATGTAACTAAGCACTTTTTTCTATGATCAAAACACGGGTTTTCTTCACAGAACCAATGCCCGTATAAAGAATTGGTTTCTTCAAAACATTTAGCTTCTATAATTTTTTTAATGTTTTTAACCTCCGGGCTTTCTTCAAAAATGATATTAAAAACATTGAAATGTAGATTAAAAATCTCGGCACACATATCAGTCGGATTAATTAATTTGCCAAAATCAGAATTTTGGCTAAAATTTTTGAAAAAAATTAAGGCTTCGGAAGCTTTTGTCATTGAAGATTCTGACTTAATCATGCATGCGCAACAGTCTAGATATTTCAATTTCGCAAGAACTTTAAATAAAATAAAACCAGAAAAAAAGCGTTGAGCACCTGTGTCATTAGGGCTATCAAAAATTTTAAAATCTTCGTGTTCAATTTCCGGGTCGTCTAACGGAGAAAAGGTGCGAGAAGTTAAATCTGATCCAGTTGTGTCTTGGGTAATATAAGATTCTTCTGAATTCAATATTGCCTTCCAATCCAAATTTAGAAAATCGTCGTCATCTGCTTCGCAATTGGTAGCGTTGGACGAATACACCAATTTCATAGCCATTATTTTGGCAATAATGAAATTAAATTCAAATAAGGATGGGTGTGTATTATTGCCTCCATGCGCCATTCTTTATACGGGCATTGGTTCTGTGAAGAAAACCCGTGTTTTGATCAAAGAAAAAAAGTGCTTAGTTACATGATCTTAGTTCTCCTCAGAAAGCACTGTTCCTTTAAAATGAATAATTCAAAAAAGTCTTCAAGTAAATCTTCTCAAAACAAATTAAAAAAACTGAAAACATAATCAATCCATTTTTGAGAGAGATTTTCCTCATAAGCCTTAAGAAAAATATTTACTATATATTTCCCGATATTGCAATTTATATGCATTCCCTAAAAAAATTTTTAGCTAGCAAAAAAAACAAAAATCATAAAATCGCTTAAAAAACTGACCTTTCATAATTTTGTTTTATAGAAAATGTATTCACAGATCGGCACATTGATTTTAAAATTTCTTTAAAAAAAACCACACAATCTGTGATAATACAACACAAAAAGAGTATTTCTAAAAAATGTGTTCCCCTCTGCCTTAAAACACCAATTGTCCAGAAACTCGACCAGAAATTATATTGAAATATATTTTTCATGGAATCAAATCACCAAAAATATTTTCATATTGCCAAAAAATCAAACACCTGCCTCCGCCAACGTTGTGAAATATAGATCAAATAAAAGGAAAGACAGGGTGGCGCAAAATGTTGTAGAG
The DNA here is from genome assembly GCA_963422695.1 of Xylophagus ater. NCBI lineage: Eukaryota > Metazoa > Arthropoda > Insecta > Diptera > Xylophagidae > Xylophagus > Xylophagus ater. The sequence goes on from OY730478.1 coordinate 12,102,215, forward strand.
TGAATTATTGATAATTTTTTGTTCAATTTTTTTAAAAATGTTATTACAGGATTTTGTAATGGGGAATGTGAAATGGAACAATACATAATCGAGCAACGAACCAAAATCATCCAACTTTATTTTGAACATGAACGGTCCATTGTTTTAACAATTTGATAATGAGCATTGAAGCCCATTTCCAATTAAACGGTTTCATAAACAAGCAGAACTGCAGGATATGGGCTACAGAGAATCCAAGAGCAATTCATCAACGACAGTTACACCCACTTATGTGTACTGTTTGGTGCGGTGTATCGTCTGGGAGGATCACTGGTTCAAATTTCTTCGAAAATGAAGACGGTGTTGCAATTTCCATTAATAGTGAGTGCTCAATATCGGAAGATGTTGGAAAATTTTTAGGCCAGCTGTGGAAAACCACGATTTGGTTCCAACAAGATGAAACAACAGCGCATACTGCAAGGGACTTAATGGCTCCTAAATAATACAAAACGTTCATTTTGTGTCACCCTGTATAAGACCATATTTTATAAATAAATTTTTTTTTCCTTTTGAAAACCAGCCATGCCCTTTTCTGAATAAGTAAAATATTTTTTTTTTAATCTCTGTTTTGATTCGTCCTTCATAATTATTTAGAAATTTTTTGGGAGAATATCAGAATAAAAATGGCGTCCCATTTAATCATTTTATTCAAATTATTTTGAAGAGGTGGTAATGCGATAAATCACACACACACTCTCAATTTTGACCGTTCAATACTAATGAAACTCCCGGGGCAAACTGTTCCCATACTGATATCGGATTTGGATCTTCTATGAATTCCATCTTTTTTGCTTATACATACGTTTCTCAACATAAAAGACCAGAAATTATTTTTATTTTATTGTGAATTCCGAGATTACCAATGTTTATTGCGGCCAACATTAATTTTTCCTAAAATAATTAGGAGAATTAGGAGACCTCTAATACGTTTACTGAAGGAATATCTATTCTCACTTAACCGTAGCCCATGTTTGTAATGTAAATAAAATATAAATGTTGTGTTCGTTGATTTGCACTAAAATTCCCAATAAACAATCTCACAGAACAATTTCAAAACCGAATAAATGTTTTAAGCCTGACAAATTGAAAATGTTAACTGCCAAAACCGACGTTGAACAAAAATTATGCTCAAAAACAACATAACAATCAAATTTAATATTAAGTTTTTAGTTTTAAAGTCTAAGTTGGAATTTGTTTAATATTATTTTTGTTTTTAAACAAGTTCAAAAGAAAAGAATTTGAAAAGAATAATTAATAATTTTTACTATTCATTTTAAAAAATAATTACTTAAAATAAAATATATAAATTTTTTTTTTTTTGACAATAATTACAAAAAAAAAACTTTCAAAATAAAATACCAAAAAAAAAAAACTTTGTTCAAATTTAATCTCAGATGAATGGTGTTTGTGGAACTGGATCTGGCTCTGGTGTTTATAGTGGCAGTAATACAGCAATCGGTACGGGTAGCCCGAGTAACCGACGTATGGTTATGATGGGTGGAACTGGTGTTGTTGTTGTTGGTGGTGGTGGTATTAGTGGTAGTAGTGTAGATAGTGTTGGCGGCGGTGGTGGAATAACTGCTAGTAGTGGTTCTTCTTCTGTAACACAACAAACACAATTACAAACACAACCAACTATTGGACCGGACTCAGTTCGTCGGTCAAGGTCACAAGGTGGGAAGAAATTGCAAAAATGCTTATCTACTGCATCATATGGGGAGGAGTTATCAATAAGTCGACCACAAATGACTCCAATGTCGCATAATCTACTAATGACGCGACAATATTGCAGTTTTGGTAGTACCACGTCTTTAAAAGTTTTAACAAAAAAAAAAAAAAGAAAAATTTATTTTTAGTTATTTTTTTTATTTTAATTTTATAATTTCAAAAGTTTTGAAGGAAAAAAAAATTTATACTTTTATTAAGTTTATTAATTATTTAAATTTTAAAACAAAAACGAAAAAATTTAATTATATTTTTAATTAATTATTTTTTTTACAATTTTTTCGACTAGATTTGAATTTATCATACAAAAAACAAAGTAATTATAATACGAGTAAATTATCATTTTAACTGTTTTAAGTATTCCTGCCTCTTGTTTTTTTTTTTGTTTTTTTTGTTTTTCAAAATAATTAGAAAAAATTTTTAATTTAATTTAATTTCTTTTGTTTTTGAAAAATCATCCTTCATTCAATATCATCAAAGATTTCATTTTATTCGTATTATTGCAAAAGTTTTTTTCTTTTTTTTAATTAGAAATACTTTTAAATAATATTAATTACTAGCTGGTACCCGCTCTATACTATTATGGTCTGCACGTGTACTAAATTTTATTAAAATCGGTTAAGTAGTTTTCGAGTTTATAGGGAACAAACAGACAAACAGTTTGTTACAAATTTATTATATTGTATAACAAGATTAATAATTGAAACAAATTTAATTAAAATTGATAAAATATTTAATATAAAATAACTGAAAGCAGAAAAAAATGCATTTTTGAATGTCGAATTTTTACAGGATTTTAATTAAATTCCTGAAAAATAGGTATTTTGAGCTAATAGGTATGTAACAGACAGTATTTATTGCAAGTCTTTTGTTTTCGACCATGGAAAATTTATTAATTAAAAAATAATAGTTTTTTAAAAGAAATTTGTTATTATAATTGATTATTAATTTGCATCGAAAAGGCATATTGATTTATTAAAAACAAAATTGCGTAAAGGAAGTGCATTTCGCCTGCATACTTCGGCAATGAATAATAAATAATAATTAAATCATATCCCGTGAGGACACACAGATCATAGAGTAAATATATATAATATAAGGCAAGCACCATAGCTCATAATAATTTTTGAATAAAATGAAATAACCAATAACCATGCTAACTTAACGCGCTCATCATTTCAGGTCTTTCTCCAGCTATTTCGTTTGAAATATTTTTCTTTAGCTCTTGTAAAGTTTACGGTTTATTAACGTAGACCTTTTCTACATTAAAATATAGTATTTTGGGTAGTCAAATCAATTGTAAGTGCCACTACGAGCTACATTTTCTTTAACCTATATATGCTCCCCAATTAGGATACCACGTGAAAAAAAAAATAATTAATATTAATTGAAAATATTAGAAATATAATTTATTATTGTTATTTGTGTTTTTATTATTACAAATTTTTTTTTTGTTTTTATTATATTTTTTTCCAGTAAATGTTGAGTGAAGTTTTATTTGTGAAAACTTAATTTTATTAATTATTAAATTAAATTAATTTAAAAAAAATTTTTTTTCTAACATTTTTTTATTCATTGCTTCTTAAAAAATAAAAATAAAACAAATTACAATTGGATATTCTCGAAAACACACGATTTTAGACCGCAGTTCAATGATAGGTAAAATCAAACGAAAAATTTTTATTTTTAATAAATTCCATTAAAACTAAAACAAAACAAAAAATCAGAAAACAATATAATTTAGCATCAAGAAAAATATATATAAAATTTTTTTAAAACAAACCAAAAAAAAAATGGATTTTATATGAAATATTAAAAATTTTAAAACAAACATAAAATAATTCTTCTTGATGTTTTTTTTATACAAAATTCAAATAAATTCGTAAAAAAAAATAAACGTATTTTTAGAGTTGCTATTAAATAATTTTCATTTTATTAATTTTTTATGTTTTAACGCGCTTTCATTTTGATTTAACGAGTAATCATTTCTTTTCCGTAGATAAAATATTAGAAAACAAAACAAACAAATTACACATACTAAAATCAACATTTTTAATAAATAATAAATCTCAAAAGAATGAGACTAAAATATTTTTCAAATTCCATTTTTTTTACGTCCTTCACAGTAGAAATCGAATTTTTATCTAACGTCTTTTTTTTAAAAATCATTAGAAGTAGAAAATTGATATTTAGATATTTTTGGTTTTTAATTTGATTTTGCACAATTTGAATGAAAAATAAAACTAAAATAAAAAAATTTAACGAAAAAAAAAATTACATTTTTTTTATAAAAAAAGAATCAACTAAAGTAAAAAACATGAATTAACGTAAACAAGTATAATTTTTAAATTCTTAATTAAATTTTCAACCACTTTTATGCTAGTTTTTCTATTCAATTTAAATTCTATGCAAACAAAAAAAGAAAATTGTTTTTGATTATTTCACGTACAAATCAATTTCACTATCATAGTTAGTAGACTATTTTTGATGGATCATCGTTTTCGTCGTTTTCATAGTATTTTCTAATAAAACTCACTTAACCACATTTTTATTTGTTTTTAATTAGTAATTTAAATGTGAAGAATTGTGTCTCTATCAATTTCGTAGGTAAAATTTAGAATTTATCCTATCTCTGTATCTCTCTTTTTCTTTCTTTCTTTCTTAAATATTTCACAAATTTTTCCAATTTTCATTCGAATAATTAATTAAAGAAAAATTAAAAAAAGTAAATAAAAGAAATAAATACTAGCATGTTTTTATATTATTTTAAGAAATAATACTTTTTTTTGATATTAGAAAGAAAAAAAATGTTAAAAATTTGAGTTTGAACTATACTAATAATATTTTTCTAATCATTCTTAGTTAGCCTAAGCTCCAAGCCGTATAAACGAAGTATAGATGTCGAAATAATCGAACAGATAAATAAAATTAAATTGAAATGAAAACTAGATGGCTCTGTTGAAAAGATTGAAGTTGAGATTATAATAGAGCAGGCCAATACCTTCTAGAATTTCACCAGCACATTATTAAGGACGAAGATTTAAAGAGAGAAACAAGGTATTTTTCTTTTTCACACACTTGAAGTTAAGACGTCATTTTCGTCTATGTGCTGGCCTGATAAAATTCTAAAAGGCAGAAAAAACTAAACGAATGTTGGCTTATGCGCCTCAAATCCATTCAACTGATTACAATGTGCATAAGCAGGAATAAACATTTGATAGTATGACATCAGAGAATTCTGTGTTTTTAGATTTTCTTTTGGGTACAATAAAAGTTAATTGAGAATCGTTTAGAAAACTAATTTTTATAAAAACCAAAATCATGAAAAAATATTTACAATATAGCTGTCAAAATTTTCGATTTATATTCCTTAAACGAAAATCAAATTTAACGATGTTACGACTATACTATAGACATCATAATTTACAGCATACCATTCATGAAGATTAAGTAGATTTTTGTAACTTTGTCTATGCTAGGCTCTTCCTATTATAATTCAGGCTTAAATTTTATATATTTTTTATGTTAGTGTCTTGTTCTAGAATCTTCAGGAGCCTAAATAAAAAATTTAGCTAGTATTAGTGAAAATTAGTCTATTTTAAAAATTATTATTATGAAAAAAAATGCACATATCATGAGAATGGTTTAATAAATAGTCTTATGATTAAAAATCTTACATAAATCATGTATTTTGATTTTTATTATTGTTTTTATTTTGTATTTCGATTGATGAGAAATAATTTAAAAAAACAATATTGCGATATTTAAAAGTATTCATTAAGCTATTTCCATGTTTTGTATTAATTTTTCTACAGAAATAATTTTTGAAATAGGTTATTTCCCTTAGCAAGAAGATGCTACAGTTAGACACTTAGTTCTATCAAACTCAAATTTATAACATGTTAACAAAATTTTTATATTACATAATTTTTTTTTTAACATTTGTGAACTATTTCGAAACAATTAAGTATCATAAATTAAAATAAACCCAACAGAATTTTGATTTTAACACGTTTTATCAATAATAATTGAAATAAATCGCAGTTTAGTATATATTTTAAATAATAATTAATTTTTATGGTATTTTGTTTTGTATTTTTGTAAAATAATTAAAATCATTTGCAATACTTTTTTAAAAAGCTAATTGAAAATAGTTTTAAAATTTTTTTAAAATGAAAAATAAAGTAAAATTTTCTACAATTTTTAATTGTGAAATAGTTCACATTTTTAATAAAAGTATCCTTTTTTGATTAATAAGTTCATGATTATTAATTTAGGCAAAATTAAAATTTCCTGTTGCATCAGTACCCCCAAAAACATAATTATTTTATTTAAACACAATTTCTAAAATTTAAAAAAACAAAAAAAAACATGTTTATTAATTCATAAATGAAAAAAAAAATACAAATTTGCTTAGAATTTTGTCATTATTAAAAATGTATAAAGTTAAAAACAATATTATTAATAATTTTCATTATTATTTTTATTCTTATATTATTTATTTAATTATTATTACAATTTTTATTTGAATTTTATTTTCTTTTTCTTTTTTATTATTATTAAAAAAATTAGAAATTTGTGGGTAGTTAAATTATATTTATTTAAATAGAGAAAAACATAAATAATATTTTAGAATATTTTCATACACATAAAACAATATGCATGAAAAAGAAAAATTACAAGAATTCAGTCATCTCTGCAGGACTATCAATTTTGGTTCTAATCAATTTATGTAGTCAACTGAATTTTTGAATTATTCCAAAAAAGAAAAATTTACAAACAAAATATAAATACTCACATTTTTCTAAAAAAAAAAATAGTATTCATTTCATCTGCCATCTTTCATATTTAAAAAAACAAAAAAAAAAATAGTAATTTCTTCCTTTAAAATATCACAACAATAATTGTACACCTTTTCTTAAATCCTTTTAGAAAATTTTATTTTTGTAATTATAATTTGAATATAATTTAAAATGATTTCAAATTTAAAAACTAAAAAAAACTTTAAAAACAAAATTTTATTCATTCTTAAAGATATTTCAATGAAAAAAAAAAAGTCATCGTGTAAGTATAAAAAAACCTACATTTAATTTAAATTCAATTTCAAAAATTAAAAATTAATAATAATTAAGAAAAAACAAAAATGAATAAAATTTTAATATATGTGTTTCTCCAATAATATCCTGTTTTTTCTACAATCAAAAATCCTTAAATGTTTTTTTTTATTTTCAAACCTCTTGTTTGTATTTTGACTATAATTTAAATAAATATTTTATTTTTTCAAAAAAAAAAAATCAACAATATTTAAAACTTGTGATGTGGTACTATCTAAAACTCTATAAAAAGAATTCGTAATTTTTGTTAATCTATACTTATTGTTTATTTTTTATTTGTTTTTATTTTCTTTTCCTTTTTTTTTAACTTATTAAACTGAAATATTTCGATTATAATTTTTTAATTTCATATTTTTATTCGTGGTAAATATTTGTAATCCAAAAAAAAGCAATTTCTTTTTATCCTTTAATTTTTATAATTTTATGTTTTATGTGTAATTGTATTTTTCTACAAAAGAATTGCCAAAAAAAAAACTAAATTAAAAATCGCAACAGCCGAATCATTGTGTCGTTAGTCTCCTTGATGTGTTCTCCTCTATAAATTTTTAATTACAAAAAAAAAAAATTATTATTAAATACTTTCATATAAATTAAAAACAAAATAAAAACAAGTAAATTTATTGAAATAAATAAATTTTAAACAAATACTTAAAAAACTATCCCCCTATGTGGTGTAATTTATATATATATTTCTATTTTATATATATATATAAAAACTTTAACTATTTTCTCTCTTAAAAATAATATATATTTTTATTTATTTTGTAATTTTTACTAATTACAAACAATATATATACAAAATATATACAAGAACAAACTATTTACTATATTCTTATATAAATGTATATACTCTTTACACTAAAAATTCCATAAAAAAAAATTTATTACTCAAATAATTCAAACAAACAGAATTGAGAAAAAAATTAAGCAATAATATTTTAACTTTATTTTTAAAAATATGTTTGTTTCTTTTTCACAAAAAAAACCTTCTATGCTTATTTTTATTAAATTCGAAAGTACACACAAAATCTATACAAAAATAATTTTTAAACAAATTCACAATTTTTAATTTTTCCATTTTAAATTTTTTTTGAATAATGCAAAATAAATTTTTTTTGCATGAATTTTTTTATTTTCTTCTAAAAATTTTATAAATTTTTTATAAATTCTTTTTTACACCAAAAACTCTTTTCGGAACCGAATTCAAATATTTTCAAACAAACGAATGTGCCAAAAATATTCAAAGATTCAAACCATTTATTCAAAATATATGCGCAATCAACTTTTAAATATTCGAATTCGAAAAGCTTCTTCTACTTAAAAAAATACAGAGGGATAATTTTTTTTTATTACTTAAAACTAAATAAAAAATATATTAGTTAATTAAATTATTTTTTATATTTACAAGAAAAATGTAAAATTTAAAAAAATACAAAAAGTTTATTAATTGAAAATTTAAAAAATTAATGCAAATACAACTAACCACCACTACATCAACTGATGCCAATAGAAATTATCCTTTTTTATTTACTTTTTAAAATTCTTTTTAATTTAATTAAAATAAAATAAAAAAAAATTATTATATTAATAAGTTTATTTCAAAATAACACAAAAAACTATATTTATATTAAAATTGCACAAAATATTATTAATATTTAACAAAAAAAATAATAATAATAATCTTTGCTTCGTAATTACTATAATTAATTATTCTTAACTAACATTATCTTATTTTGCATGAACATGATTGTTTATATAAATTGTATTCTACTTTCTACTTCAAGGAGGAGCACTGAACAAGTACAATAGTGAATTAAAAATAATATATACTTTCTCCCAGAATAACAAATAGAAAACAATTTATATAATAAATTAATTAAAAACTTAACTTAAATGTGTTTATATGTTTTTTTTTTTAATAAATATAAAATTATTTTGCACAATATTTGTTTATAAAAATCTTTAATAATATTTGTTTTCTTCTACTTTTTTTCACTATCTATGTAAATGAATCGTATTTTTCAAATTTCATTTAATTGGAGCATGAATTCTTTAAAAAATTATCGTATATTTGGAGTTAATTGTGATTATATATGTTTTTTTTTACAAAATAGTATTCAAAATATGAACATAAATATGTTCAATGTTTTATTATATCTGAATAATAAGATTAAAATAAAGAAACAAAAATTTCAATGAAACAGAAAAACAGCATCGCTAAAAGTTTAAGTAATATGTTGTCCATTAAAAGTCCTTAACTTGGGGGAAAAAAAAAATCATAATTTACAGTAAATAATGCAGAAAGTTTTCCTTACAGAAGATTTAAAACTTTTTTTTGGGACTTCGTTTTTTTTTTCTGCCAAACATTTTGCCTTTAAGCCAAAAAAAGAAATATAATACTAATTTTATGCTTTAAAACAATATTAAGTATAAAGTTTTGTGGGAGATTTTTTCGTGTAAAATATGTAAATTACAAAATATAAAAATTAAATTATCTGATACATGAAATTCGCGTTAACATAAATAACAGAATACAATTTTTTAATACAAAAAACATATGAAATAATTTTATAAGTACAGAATATTGAATCAAATCAATACTATTTTTAATTTATCTTTTTTTTTTTTAATATAAATTACATATTTAATGTAATGTATATGATTATTATCACGTATTTTATATAAATCAAGTATGTTTTTCATATAAATCACGTAAAATGTTCAAATAAATATTTCTTTCGACTTTAAAACTCTAAACCAAAACTTTAAAGTTGTTTAAAATTGTTCTACAGTTGAATTGTTTTGAACTATTTCGAATTTATTTGTTGATGCAGTCTATTGGGAAATATATTTATGTAATTTTAAAAGAAATATCTCGAGAACAAATGTCTACATAAATCTTGTTAAATTAAATTTTAAGCAATTCATAGTCATTCGATAAACAATTAATCCGGAAAACTCCAAATTTAATATTTTTGCATTAGTGTTTTTTTTTATTTTATTTTTTTCATATTTAGCATGAGTTTTGTTTTTTTTTGCATAAACATCGTTCCTAAAACAATGCAGCATATTTTATATCAAATTATATTAATTTTTTTATTTTTTTTTTAAAAAACAAAATATTTAATTTTTTGGCTTTTTAAGTTTTAGAAAATATTTTATGTTTTTTTTTTTTCTTTTTTTTATTTTAATTTCGATATCTTTGAAGGAAATATTTTTAAAAGTAAGTTTATTTTAATTAATAAATTTAATTGCAAAAAAAAAAATTTAACCATAATAAAGCTTTTTTTTAAATAATTCAAATATAGTTAATATTAAATGCTAAACACCCTGTATTAACATTTTCATATAATTTCTTCAAAGATAAATAATAAAAAATAATTTTTACATTAATTTTTGCAATAAAATCGCATGAAAATATTCTTTTTAATTTGTTTTTTTTTTTTAATAATATTTATTTTTATATTTTATACAAAAGTCTTTAAAAACGACTTTATATAAAGATTTTTGTTTTTTTTTATTGTACGCGAAAGCATCCCATGCTGTTTAACATTTTTCTTGTATGAAAAAATAAAATATTCTATCAAAAAGCTTTCTTCTTTACTATAAATATTTTTTTTTAAAAAAACTGTATTTATTTAAAAACTAAAAAAAAAAAAAATTTTTAATGTTCTTAAATGAAGACAAACTCAAAAAATAATTCTCTCTATATATATTTAAATCTATATATATATATATATATAACTACAGTAAACACCCAAAAACACCCATACGTTAAATGTTTATTAATATTCTTAAATATAGTTAAATTTCTAAAACAATTTCTTTTTATTTTTAATTAAACAAACTATTTTTATTGTTTATAATCTAATCTGTGGTTTTTTTTTCTTCCTTTCATTTATTTGTTTTGTTTTTATTTTTCGCGCCCGCGAAATTTTCAAAACACAAAAACAAAAAAAACAAAAAAACAAAAAAAAAACAAATCTATCGAATATTATTATCTTCTGAAAAATTTTCTTCCGAACTACTGGCCGAGTAGATAAGTTGGATAGTTCATTTTCAAGATCAAGATCATCATCGATGTCTAGCCTAGAAAATATAACGTCCGAGGCTGTAACTTGTTTAGCATTTACAGATAGCTATACGAAAAAAAGTGGTAATTTTTAATGAATTTTTTATTAATATCCTTAGAATGATGAATTTAAGATTATAGTTTTTAAATAATATCTAGAAACGCTGGGCGTTTTGTAACAATTTAACAAAATCACGTTTCATCAGTTTAAGGATTATTTTGTTTTAAAAATTGAAATGAAAAACTTTTAGTTTTATTGAATATAAATCAAAAATAATGTTTTTTCTTTTTATTAGATCCTTCAACTTTAATACCGACTTTGTGGGTAGGTACAAGTTTAGGATCTGTTTTAACAGTTTCCATTTGTCTACCAGATTCAGATACACGAAAACTTCAACCAGTTATTGTGTCCATTTTGGGTAAGCACTTAAATTTTTATGCTCTATATTAGGTAACTATTAGAAAGTATATTAGTTTTGTCACTTATAGATTTGTTACGGATAGAAATAAGTATCATAGAAGGGTTTCAAAGGCTATAATGAAATTTAATTTGAATGAAATTTACATTGTGGGTTGGTTATTTCTTATCACGATTTGATATTGCATTTCAGCCGAATTTAACAAGGAGTACCGAAGTTACAAATCAAATCGTTTTCCAGATTTAGTTGAAAAATTTGTGCAGTAATTTCGTTTAAATTATTTATATTAATAGCTTATATAAATAGACGATACTATGTTAAGTATCAGTGAAATCCGATAGTGGGAAAAGAAAAATATAAGCTTGTTCATAAAGCTTGTTCGATATTAAAAAACGAAGGTACCGAATAAAATTTGTAGAATTGATTTATGCTATTAGAGCCTTAGGTTACCTGTGAATTAGATCAAATTTGAAGAAGAAAAAACTTGAAATATTACTGGTTTTTGCTGATTTTTTTCTTCTACGAGTTCCATTTCTACCATAGGGCATCAAAAAATCAGCCTAGGCTGATTTATATTACTATATGATTATTTTTATTTTCATAATTTTGAAGGCTAATCAGGAGTACCTAATCTATATAAATACAATATTAAAATTGTAAATAACAATTAGATTTCATCTTTAATCTCATTCAATATTTTGGAGCAAGTGTCTCTAAAGCTTAGCCCTTTAACAAGATTAAAATTCAGGAATTAAAATGATGCTTTGAATTGAAAAGCTTGTTTCGCATAAATGGAAATGGTCATAGATCCAATTAATTATGTATTACATGTACTATCACCATAGAACTCCATAACTACTAATGCTATTTTAATTCCGTTACTAATGCTGAAACGATTCTATTTCATTTTCGAAATATCATATTATGTGATTATAAATTTTTAATATAATTTAATTAATTTACAGGTGGACCAATATTTCGATTAAAAGGATCAATTTTGACGATGTCATTTTTAGATTGTAATGGCGCCCTAATACCGTACTCGTATGAGCCATGGAAAGATGAAAATCGTGATGGAAAACGTGACCGTAAATAAAAAATTTTTATATTTTTTTGCTTTTCAAAATCAAACATATTTTTTTTATTAAATTCCATATTTTGTTTTTCTCATAACAAATGAATGCAAAATATGGAATTTATTTTTACAAAATCCAGAATATTTGATTATAAATCATTTATTTTATTTCCAAAAATAAAAACATCATAAATTCATCATAAATATTTATGTACTATTTATTATAAAACATTTTTTCTTTTTATCTTTATTTTTCATGATATTTCCTTCCGTGGAAAATTATTTATTGGGGAAAAATAATGTTTGTTTTTGTTTGGAAAAACAACACTAAAATTTAGGAACACCAACGAAAAATCCTAACCGGATGAGTCCAACATTAAGCGGTACAATAGCAACATCAAGCGGTAGCAGTGATAATTATAGTGACCGGCAATTTATTGTAATCGCCAGTGAGAAACAGGCTCGTGTCGTTGCTCTTCCCAGTCAAAATTGTGTTTATCGATTACAAATCACCGAATCAGATTTCGTTGTGAAAGCAGAAATTATCAGCATGAGGGGTTAAAATTTATTTTATTTATTATTTTATTATTTAGTTTTTTGGTTGTTTTTTTGTTTTTCTGTTTATTGATTTATATTTTTGAAATTGTAATTTTTCTTTTCTTTCATTTTAAATGTTTTTAGATAGCGTTTGTATGGTCGCATACGTGTCAAATGGTCACCTCATGGCTTACAGTCTTCCAAGTCTCAGACCACTTTTGGATGTTGATTTTTTGCCATTAATTGATTTGAGGTATTTTAATTTATTTAATATTTAAAAGTATTTCTATTTTTTTTTTAACAATTAAATATTTCCAAAAATAGAAGTATTTTGGAAATTTTTAATTTTAATATTTTATGCTTATTAAGCGAGCATTAAATTTTTTTTTTTTTTTCATTTTAAAAACATATATATATTTTCTTGCAATTATGCTAAAACAAAATTGCAAGAAAATGTAAATAAAGAACTATGTTAATGCACTTTTTATTAATTAAATTGTACTAAAATTACTTAAAAAAAAAAAAAAATATGAAAGCATTTTGTCGGAAAATCCAAACATATGAGACAAATATAATCATATAATTTCTATATTTTTTTTTTATTTTTTAATGTATTTTGCACCAAAATGAAAACTTCCTTATTTATTGTAGAATTTTCACTAAACACGATTTAAAAACTAAAAAACAAGTTGTCCACAAAATCTATTTTCCTTTTTAATTTTTAATTTTTTAATTTCTGATAACGAAACGATTTTTTAATCACCCTGTTTCGATGTTAACTTTACCATAAAAAATTCGTAATTAAGACTTTTAGAATGTTTCGAAAATATTTTCCAAAAATTTTTGATATTGTTCAGGTCTTTTTTTTCGAGGTGCAAATACTTACAAAATTTTAATCAATTAATCCATTCTAAAAGTTAATTAATTACGAAAACAAAAGTTCTACAAAATACAAAATAATATAAAAATTAAATGTTAATATTAGAATTTGCACCTTAATTTTGTTTCCTAAAATTCTTTTATTATTTTTATTTTTTTCGTATTATTAAAATATTTAATAACTTCACATTGGCATTATTAAAATATAAAAAAAGAAAATTAAATTCAAACTAAATAAAATTATGCTTCGTTTTCTTAAAAAAAAAAAAAAAGTTAATAATTACAAAATTTTAATTAATCTCATTTTTAAATAATTTAGTAATTTCGAATTGTTTTTCTTTTTTAAAGAAAGCAAGAAAATCTATTTCTGATGGCTTAAAAATTAGATATTTCCTTAATATTTTTGTACTTATTTTATAAAAAATTTAATATTATGTTTTTAAATAACATTAATATTTTCGTTAGGAAAATTTTTTAATTAAAAATTAGATCTGTTTTCCTTTATTTTTACTAATTTTTATTTATTTAATTTTTGTTATGATATTATTGATTGTTCCTCTATAATATTGTCTTGATAACTAATAGCTAATAGCACATTTGCTTATGTATTAAAATTACCAAAAATCTTACACAAGAAGACAATAATTACGAGATGAACCTTTCAGACAATAATAAAGACTCAATTTTGGATATTTAAATAAATCTTAGTATATATTATGAATTGAAAAACTTACATATTTTAATAATATCTCAAGAAGTCAACCTAATTTTCCTAATTTTATTATAAAAAAAGAAGGCCATAAATCGTTTTCCTTAAATTTAACATCGACTAAAAATTATTTTCATAAATTATTATTAAAAGAAATCATAGAATATCATTACTACTAACAGTTTATCGACTCATTATTCATAATCATTTTTCAGCAGTTAATTTAAATATAATTTTTATTTGAAAACATTTAAGCCATCAGAATTTTTCATTTAATAAAATCATTAAAAACAAACGTAACGAAATTAGTTTCTTCCGCCATATACATTATCACAATTCATGAGTTTCAAATATCTGTAAATATAATTTAATAAAATCATATCGAAAAGTAGGTATAAAGTTAAAAATATTGATGGAAAAAGTTCTGTAGCTATAACGAAATGCTTAAACAATTCTAATAAAAGCTTATTCGCTAATAATATTACGGATAATAGTAAAAAAAAAAAAATTCTTTAGGAAGGTATACCTTTTTTTGTCCCATACTATTATTATAATCGTTTTGTGTTATTACCATTAGCTTTCAGACAAAATGTAAGCAAGGAATTGTAGATCCAATGCTTTCAATATGGGGCCAGCAACTAATTGTGCACGAGGATACTAACCAGTAAGTTTAAGGATAAATCATAAGAAAAAAAAAAATTCGTAAAACATTATAAATACTCCATAATTTCTAGAATTTTTGAAATATATTTAAAACTAATCAATTATTAATAAATTATCATAAAAATATCATTTATATAGTTTTGTAAATAGTACTTTAAACAGACAAATTTCAATATTATTATTTTATGATAAAATATTTTAAGCGAAGGTTGTTTTTGTAATTTTCTAATCAACTATCATATAAAGAAATGATTGTATTTAAAAGAAAGAAAGTTTTCTTTCATGAAAAATAATTTCTCTGTTTCCATTTTATAATATCTGTCTCCACAAGGCATCACTGCGTTAAGCCATATACGGTCAACCCTTATCCTTATGATTCAATTTGCATGTTCTAGAAATTTTATTATATAGTGTTAGAGTATGTTTCTTTAAAGAAACCCAACCTCTTTCTATGTATCTTAATATACATTTTGAACTGTATTTCTTCACTGCGAAAACCAAGGGAAACCGAGCTATGCGGTTATGTATTATGGCTAGACATAATTTGCTTGTAATTTTAAAAATGCCAAGAAAAATTGGCATCATGGCAATATGTGGTAAATATCGTATTGAGCAAAAGCACTTTGGCTATGAATACAGCTTATTCGATTAATGGGTCTCAGATACTTATTGCAATGTATGCCTATATTAAATTCAATATTGTCAACATAATTGTTTACAGAAAATTAAAAATATAACAAATGTTTTCTTGACTAGCCATAGCTCCATTACTTAACTGGAAATGAAATTGAGTTCAAGTCCTAGCTTACGGGCCATTAATAAAAATGCCTTTTTCTGAATATTGCCAGTTCTACTGGATTCTAGTTAATTTAATTATTTCAAAAAAACCAGCCTTCGCTTTAAATGTTTATTGAAAATTTTTATTTAACACCAAACAAAACAAAATTTCAAAAATTTTTATATAAATATCATTAGAAAAATTAGGAAAAACGTTGAAAATAAAGAAAATTTCTTGTACATAAAATAATTCAAATTAACTTTTGTTGTTCAATTTATTTTGATTATTAACTTTTGTAAAAAAAAAACATATTTCCATTCAAAAACCAATTTTTTATTCATTCTAAATGTTTTTGACATTTTTAAAAGAATACTCCTCAAAATATTATAAATATTGAAAATTTTTATTTTATTGCATATATTACAAAAAACCAATTATTGTAAATACATTTTATTATAAAAATAATGTCCCCCCGCCATCCGCATTTAAGACCCTATTAATTGTTGCATATTTAAAAATTACAACTTTATAATAAAAATAAGAACAAATCTGATATATATTAATTATTAAAATTAAAAAAACTTAAAACAAAAAAAATTAAAGAAAAATAAATTAAAAAACAAATAAAATTATAACAGAAAAGCTTTTTCGCTATGCATTTAAAGAAAAAAATTAATTATTCTTTAATTTTGTTTCTTTCAAAAATAGCATTTTATTAAAGACTAAAAATGCTTTTTTTCTTCTTTTTCTTTTAAATATATTTGATTTTGTTTTCTTGCTAAAACAAAAAAACATAAGCAATTAAATAAAATAAAGTTTTTATAAGCTTAAAAAACTATGAAAACTTTCTTTTGAAAACTTTCGGTTTGGCTAAATGTTGCACTTTATAAAAAATTCTATAAAAAAATCCATTTCTTTTCAAATATTATTTTTACAGGGAAATCATGTATCATCTATCAATCTAATAATATTTTAAATTAAATAATATTTTTTATTATTGAAATTATTATTTTTTTATTAAAAGAGTCAGTAAAATTTTGTACATGTACATATATAAAAATATATACTATTTTTAGGTTATTTATCAAAGTATTTTCATAATAATCAATTGCCAATTTATAAACTTTTCATTAAACAAAAATAAAATCTCATTTTTCATACTACATAAATCATGTAATTTTCAGAAAACTTAATTTAACACCATTACTTTTTAAAACTCATGTAAATTAATTTGTGTTAATTAAAATACTGCAGTGGAATTCTGTAATTATGACAGTGTTTATGACTTTAGTTATTTTAAAAAGTGACGACTTCTACATTAGGGTCTACATTTCTGGTATACCAGCAAAATTGGTTGCTAAAAAGCTAGAGTAGAACACCCTGGTATACCAATTTTTCTGGTATAACAATTAATAAAATGGCGGAAACTAAATTTTTGCGGAGTGAAATTATCAAATTGATAAATATGTTTCGAGAAAAATAAGAAAAATATAGAAGGATTGATTTTAAAAAAAGGGCATGGGAAGATATTGCCACAGAATTGAATTCGACATTTTAAAGCCAATATTTTGGCTATTTTTATTTTCTGTTCTCGGTTCAACGGCATGTCAGATACTGAATTGGCATACCAGTATTGGCCCACGTAAAAAAAACTGGTAGTATTTTATTTCTGGTAAGCCAGCTGGTATACCAGAAATAAGAGCTAATATAGACCCTGTGTAAGTAAGATTATTACTTACAAAATCCCCGAAAAATTATATTAAAGTGAGAGCCTAATACACAGTTATCATATCAAATTTATCGCCTTCAAGTGACAAATTGACAATCAATATTGTCGTTTGTTGCTTTACAGAATTTCAATGCTGATTTCACATAATTTATCATCATTTTTAAGAATCAAACATTATTTCTCATATTTCTTACGAGTTTTAAAAACCATAAAATCATTACTAAATATTTTTGCCGGCCTAACAAATCGAAATGATAAAATCACTACTAAAACTCGATTTTTTGAATTAATGCCTTCTTTTCTTCAAGAGAAAACTATTCTACAATATTTCCCTATGAGTTTTAACTTTCTACAACACTGTAAAAAGCCAGAATTTAAATAATTCTAAATAATTCTTTTGTACATAATATTTGAAAGAAAAAACACGAGAAAACAATGTAAATAAAACACATATAAATAACTAAAATTAAAAATTATTTATTTTTAATGATTTTTATTTTGAAGTTAGAAGTAAAGTAGATGTTTTCACCAGTTTGAACTCGATTCAGGCATGAAAATCAATTTTTTATCTAAAAATATTAAAATATTTTATTTTGCATGCTTTTAAAAATATAATACCTTATTTGATACATGATTTTCCTGTTTTAAAATAGTATATATACTTGTGTGATTTTTTTTTTTTAATTAATATTAATTATGTAGTTTCCTTTTTCTTCGCATGTTGATATTTCTTTGAATTTCTCTTTTTTTTCTGGTAAGAAAACCATGAAAATCCAAACACTCGAACGATTGAAAAGCATGAATTAAAAACATAATAATACTGGAAATTATTACTGTTTATAATTGAGACGTACAAATGAAATTAATTAGGATATTTTACAAAAAAAAAAAAAAATAATTAATTATTATTATTTTAGTTTATAATTTTCTGTAAAAAATTAAACAAAGGGGAAATATTTAATTTCATGAATTTCAAAATATAGGATTTCAAAAACTTTTTGCTTTAGTAATAAAGGACATGGTTTATATTTGGCGACACCCACTGAATTTCAAAAATTTACAATTTGTGCTGATTTTAGGTAATTGAAATTGTATTACCTATTTAATAATTTAAGAAATATTTTGTAGTTGATTTGTAAGTATATTATATTGGATCATGTGGAAATATCGTTCGTTTTTCGCAGTCTCTAAAATTGTAGATAATCTTTTAGTACGTTGATTTGAAAGTCTATGTATTGTATATGGTAGGCCTTCCAGAGCAGTTATATATTTATATGCATTACAGTATCAACTCCACTGACAAAACATATCTTTTTGCTCTTTACAAGCAAGCTTTTCCTTTTTATAAATAACAAAATTTTTTGCTTTCAGTAATTTCCAATGCAAAACAAAAATAAATGATTTCTTTTTAAAACATGTTTTTAAGTGATAAGCACTTTGTAGTGACAAAAAAAATTACCAAAGTCGAACGATTTTTCCGGGCAATCCAATATTTCAACAATATTCGAATTATATCCCATAGTTCTATATAAATATTGATTAATTATTACATAATAAATTTATAATTAATTTCTAGTCAATTTGTTAATGAAATGATGGGTGAAATGTTCATACCTCATGATATGCCCGAAGCACCAAAAGAGAGTTTCTTTAAAGGTTTATTTGGTGGCGGCTCAAGAAATTTGGATCGTGAAGAATTATGTAAAATCCAAAATTTAAACAAAATAAAATATTATCTAAAAATTATTTTTATTTTTTTTTTAGTTGGTGAACAAAGTGGTAAAGCAAATCGTTCAGTAGCCAAACATATTCCTGGTCCAATGGAGCAATTAGGGCAACGTGCCAGTACAGCATCATCAGAGATAAGTCGTGCCCATCAATTAGCAATGGAACGTGGTGATAAATTAAACTTACTAGAAGAGCGTGCCGAACGTATGTCAAATCAAGCTCAAGATTTTAGTGGAACAGCACATAATTTAATGCTTAAATATAAAGATAAAAAATGGTATCAATTGTAAACAAATTAATAAAAGTAATAAAAATTAATTAAAAACTAATATTTAAAATAGAATTTAATGGGTTCAAAACAATACAAAAAATAAAAATAAAAAACACACACGCAAGGAAACAAAATTTCAATTAACACGTTCATGTTTTCATTCTACGATATTTAATAATTAATAAAATTAATTAAAGTGAATAAATAATATATAAATGGAAAATCTACACAAACCGATAAAATCATTGGAACTTGCTGTGAATTATTTTTTAATTTAATTTAATTAAAATATTTTTAAAATTATTTCTTTTTACATGATTAATTCATTTCTGTTATTTTGTTTATTTTCGTTTAATTAATATTGAGATTATTGTTAGTGTATACGTGATGTTAAAATTTATAAAAATTAGTAAAATTTTAATTACAAAAAAAAAGAAAATTATAAAACTAAATTATTAAATTTTTGGTAATCGCTCGAATAAAATATAAATAATCTAATTCTAAATTTCAATTTAATTAAAAAAAGAAAATAAAAAAAATAATAATCTCTGTGATTTTTAATTAAAAAAAGAAAAAATTACACAAATTTAAGAAAAAATAATTAAAATAAAAGAATATTATTAAAATGATAAAAGCGCACAAGAATCTAATGAAGTAATTATTATTTCTGATTTATTTCTAGTTTAAATTGTATTTTTCTTTTTAATAATGATTCTCTGACCAGCAAAACAAACATAAATCAGCTCATTATCGCCCTATTCGTCATTAAAAGTATATTTTTAAAGATGATTGTATCTTTAATACTAAAGACACATTAGCAGAAATAATGCACATTATCTCATGATTCTCGATTAAAATTCTGTGCGCTGAGGGTTCCTCTTACACACACTTTAATATTTCTGTGCGCTGAGGGTTCCTCTTACACACACTTTAATATTTCTGTGCGCTGAGGGTTCCTCTTACACACACTTTAATATTTCTGTGCGCTGAGGGTTCCTCTTACACACACTTTAATATTTCTGTGCGCTGAGGGTTCCTCTTACACACACTTTAATATTTCTGTGCGCTGAGGGTTCCTCTTACACACACTTTAATATTTCTGTGCGCTGAGGGTTCCTCTTACACACACTTTAATATTTCTGTGCGCTGAGGGTTCCTCTTACACACACTTTAATATTTCTGTGCGCTGAGGGTTCCTCTTACACACACTTTAATATTTCTGTGCGCTGAGGGTTCCTCTTACACACACTTTAATATTTCTGTGCGCTGAGGGTTCCTCTTACAACACACAACTTTTTTGAAAAATAAAAAACGTTTAAAAATTTAACGGAATTTTTTCCGTAGACTTTTAAAACTTTTTCTATGCCATTCTAAGTTAATAATAAATTAATTATAAAAGTATAAATTTGATATTTCTTATCTTCTTATCTCGCATTTTAATCGAGAATCATGAGAGAATATACATTATTGCTGCTAATGTGTCTACAGTATAAGACATGTAATCTTAATTAAATTAGAGATGTATTTTAACTCGTATTAACGAGGATCTACTGTATTTATACAACTTATATGATAATTTTTTCTTAAAAAAATATGAAATAATTTTTTGTATTAAAAATTTCTTCAACATATTTTTAAGCTAAATAATTTAACATCAGACAATTTACTTTCAAAATTAAGTCAAAAATTTAATTTATTATAAATAATGTGATCCTTAAATGGAAAATGATTTTCAATATAAACTTTCAATATTTTCTAGTCTTATTTTCGAAAAGCCATAATAAAAAATTTAGTTTTTAATTTTAACCTATTCCATTGAATTTTTAATTTTTTGCTAAAAAAAAAAAAAAAAAAGGAAAATGTTCACATAACGAGCTTCAAAACCAAATAAAAAATAATAAATAATAAATAAAATAAAACTAATATAATTAAAATCAAAAATGTTTATGAAATTTTTATTAAAATAAAATACAAAATTTTTAACTATTAAACAAAACACTTTTCTTAAAAACCATTAAAAACAAAATCCTTAAAAAAAAGAACGCTTATTAAAAATATTCAGAAACTGAAAATTAATGAAAAGCATAAAAAATTAGGAAATAGAATTTTTTTTTTTTTGATGATAGAATACTAAATTAACGCACAACTAAATAATCAAACTTATTATATTATTATTTCTTTTTTAAAATTATTATTTAAAGAAAAACAAATGAAAATATTTTCTTAAATGCCTTCAAAAAGGCAAGTTCCATAAAAAGAAGCGAGAAAATTTGCTTTAAGGTGAAAAGGAAAAAGACGACCCATTCTAGTGTAATTACTAATTAATAAAAAAAATTATTAAAAATGAAACCAGAGTAATTTATAAAAAGAACAAAACCAAAACAATATTTATACAAAAATTAATAAAATAAATAAGAAAAAAAATAACTTTTTGGAATAAATTTTAATGAAAATTTAAGAAATATTTAAAAATCACTAAAATTTGAATGTCATAAAATAATAGAAACAATAATTTTGATACAATTTTGTATCAAATAACAAAAGAATAAAACTATTAAAAATATTTATCGTAATATGTAGAAGGAAAACCCATTAAAACAAAATCATTTAATTAACTTAGAAAATTATGAAAATAAAATAATTATTGCATGAATGTAAATATCGGAAAACTTTAAAAGAAAAAAAAATTAATTCATTGAACTAAAATAATTTAAAAATAAAAAAATAATTAAATACTAAAAAAATAAAACGTGATGGATAAATTTATTTTTATTTAATATAAAAATGTATATAAAAAAGCAGAAATCTCTAAATATGACAGGAAAATATTCTTTTTAAAAATATATTCTTTAAAAATAAAGCAAAAACTTCTAATTATTTATTTAATTAATAAAAAAAATATAAATAAAATTGTTCTTTTCATTTCGTTAATTAATCGCTAATTTATTATAATTAATATATTTTTTTAAAAAATAATTTCATATTAATTTAAAAAAAACAAATGCTCCAACTATTTTCTGTTTGGTTTTTTAGCAATGAAAATTCAACTTTAAAAATACAATAATAATAATTAATAATAAATAATAAAATAAATTAAAAATAAAAAATATTTTAAAAAAAAATTGGAACCCGAATTTTTCCAAAAAAAAAAAATACCAAAAAAATCCAAAAAAACACTACAGTATGGAAAAAAAATTTTCTTATGATTAAATTCTGGATAAACTTTTATAAATAATTTTTTTAAAGATATATTCCAGAAAACGCCTTCATTATAAATATATAAAAACATAAATAAGAAAAAAATCTTAAAACTGAAATAATTTTCCATTTTCTTTTCTTTTTCGATAAACCAAAAACAATTGTTTTTTCTTCAAAGATTTAATTATCGATAGTTTTAATTTAATTTGTTTTTATTTAGAATAAAATTAAATTAAATTGGATAATGACAATTAAAATTAAATTTTAAATTTACTATTTTCGATAAATTTTACTAGCTCGACCTTTGAGATGTGATAGTTTTCCGTCAATCAGCTTCAGCGTTCAAAGGAACGATAAATAAAATGAGTTATCTATCAGGTTGCCGTTATTTACAATAATAATAAAATATATTATTTTATTTTAGTTGCTCCACAATAATTAGTTTTCATTTCAAATTAATAATTATAATTTGACTTGGTTAGGACATAGAAGAATATTTAAAAATCCGATGTTCTATATCGATTCATTCAAACTTCGAAACGAAGATTTTGATTAAAAGCCTAATACTAGAGGCACACGTAGGGTATTCATACCTTTGTATCAATACTAAAGTATAACTTGTAGCATGGTATGGAAAAGCATTAAATGTAGTATCAAAATTTCATCATCACTGTTTCCATTTTTTTAAACAAAATTTTGAAAACAAATTGTAAAATAATTACAAGATAAAAAGAACTTTTTATATACCAAATTTTTAAATTTTCTGTTGAATCATATAAACCGCCAACTTACGGATTTTTTCCTAGCTAACTTTCCATACAAAACACACTGAAAATGAATTCAATTTTGCTTAAAGATGGCTAAAAGTATTAAAAGAATGCATTGTTATCGTATTTCTGGGCTATTTCTAGCTAGTCGGAAAATTAGTTACAAATCGATTTCAAGATTTGTACTGGAGAAATTAACAAGAAAGGGAGTTAATAAAAACGTGGTAAAATATGTCAATTGCTTGCTATTTTGTACCCCAAATAAAAAGGTGCGGTAATCAATATATTAAAGTGGCTGAAAAATGAAGTTAAAAGACGTAAACCACGTACATTTTCAAATTTCAAAATCATATTTATCCTACGTACTTGAATAGGTACTAAGCTAGTATTCGATGACACATCGGCGGTATACTCGATTATATTCTTAAACCATGGCATAGTAAGTAAAGAAATGTGGATTCAAATCCTTAATAAACTGGCTGTACTAATATATATAATCACGTTTCTTTTCACATCGAGAAACAAAAACGAAAATATGGACCTACATCTTCTAGTTCGAGTTTATTAAACTTGAGTAATTCCAACCACCAAATTCAGACTCAGGAACATTTAAATATTTAAAACTACTATTGCTAAATAGTTTCTAAATCGCAGCATTATAATTCCTCATTTAATGCTATAAAATATGAGAAAATGTTTCTTGGGATTATCTTAAAAAAGACATTGTTGATTCTTCGTGTCTTACGTGCTATCTTATACTTCAGAGTAATAAAAGTAACTCATTTTATTAAAATAATTATTATTTATTAATTATTTATTAATTTTTTCCTTCTCCTAAGTGTTATCTTTTAATTTTAATTTTCTTTAAACAAAAAATAAAATACTACACTATTAAAAACAACAACAACAAGGTTCCGCTCATATAAAATGTAAATAAATAAAATTAATATTATTAAAAACAAAATTAATAATAAATAAATAAATAAATAAATAAATAAAAATAATAATTATATTTTTATAGTCATAGATGTATTGAGAAAAATTATTTAAACATAAAACAAACAAAAAAAACAAAAAAAAAACAAGAATATATGAAAAAAAAATTCATTAAAAACAAAATAAAAACTCGTTAAAATATATCTGTGGTTTCAAATATATTTAAAAAAAAGAAAAAAAGCAAAGAAATGAATTAAAAGCAAAAAAAAAATTAGAACAAAAGTGTGAAACAAAGTTAATTATTTCAATAAAAATGTTGGTGTCAAGAAAATAAATATTAAATGGAAAAAAAAATTGATAATAATTAATATTAATTTAAAAATAAATAAAAGAAAAATTAATTATTTATAATTAAAAAAAGAAAATAAAAAATCAAAATTTTTTGAAATTGCACACAGAAATAAATTTAAAAACAAATTAACATGAAAATAAAAAATAACGCTGTAAAATGTAATATATTTTGATATAAAAAATAAAAATTAGCAACAAAATGAAAAATGTTTTAAAATTAAAGAAAATTTTTGGATCGATAGAAAAAAAAAAAATTTGTACATTGAGAAAAGAAAAACAATTAAGAAATAAATATAAAATGTATATTAATCAGATTTAATAAACAAAATAATAATAAATAAAGAAATAAATAAATCAAAATATTAATTAAAAATTAAAAACAAACAATAGCAGTCAGAAATTTCGCAAGTTTGGCAAAAATGGCGTAAGTAAATTCAAGAAAGGATAAAAATGTTTCAATAATTTTATTAAATTTAAGTACTATCGAGCACTTTATCACTAATTTACTTTTGGCAAAATTTTTCTTCATTCTAGAAGTATAATAATTAAATTGATCATAGTTTCCTCGTCCTCCGAAATTTACAAACACAGCCACCCCAGGTAAAACTTTATACTTATTAACGCGATCTATAAATTTACATATTTTTCATGGGGCAATTTAAATATCAATATTATCTTTATTGAAGGCTGTAGCCATACAAAATCTGCTCCCGCAGCTATTGAGCTGAAATTTTTTGTGTAATTTAATATCGATGAACCTTACCTATAATATTTACCCTAAAAATGCAAGTGTCAAGAAGTAAAAAAGGACTAACAAATTTTCGAAATTCATTTTTTGCTTGTAATTCGCTTAACGAATCATTTTGGAGAAGGAAAGGATATTGTATGGAATGGAAACAAAATTGAAAGCTCATTACCAAATTCATTGTAAATGGAATTGTAGAAACAAATACGGCACCTTAACCCAAAAATTGGCATTAATTTACGGTAGCTATATACAGGTACTCTTGATACACCCAACATTTTTTTTAATGTATCCTAAAGTAGTTGTCTACAACTTATCTTTTTTTTTCAAATCTGCCAAACGGGTAGACGATAGTTCCGAAATTCAAAATGATTGATTCTACATGCCTTTCAGATTATTGATTTGAAATTTAAATAAAAATTGGAAAATTATGTCGTCTGAGTTATTTAATTAAAATACCGAGACTATAATGGTTGAATTAAAAAATTTAAGAAATATAAAAAAAACACAGTATGTGATTGTACCTATTACTACGTTGATCTCATCCGAAATTCCATGTAATGACAGATGTACTGTTAAAGGGCTTTGAATCTGAAAACAGATCGACGGAAAATATGGGTTCTTCTGTATATCTTCATGAACAAGTATTAACAACTGTGTTTAATATAATTTAATTTTTTAATTTGTAATATCCTCTTGTTGACACTCAGGTCTTGAAAAAATCTTTTAAAAGTAATGAAGTCGAAATAGACTAACTTTGAGAATAGTATTCCTCGTTCTTAACTTCTCAATTTTTACGAAAACTATCCCTGGAGGAATGTTCGCATAGCATACATTTTATTCATTATGGCGTTCCTTTTTTGCTATTAGGCCCTTTCCTTGGGTCATAAGCTTAAGTACTTTTGATGATAATTCAAATATTTTGCAAATACGGAATAAACTTTATGTAGCTCTCATATGATTTCAAGCCATTGAACTGTTATGACTTTAATTTTTAAGATTTAGGATTAATTTAGATAGTTTAGGGTTGTTGTTATGCCTTCAAAATTATGTAAGTTGTAGAAAAGAAAACCGAGAATCAAAATAAATAGCAAACTCATTTCTGAAAAAGTAAACCAGACTCGTTTTGTATGTAATAGACATATGTATGGATAATAGAAATGTTTATTAGGAAAATATGTAAAACAAAGCCCAGATTAATTTGGAGAAACCCTGATATACTGTTTTCATCACCTTACTCTCTCCTATCAACTTTGAGAATCTACTTATTTAGCCCATTTTATTATCCGTTCTTGCTTATGAATGGAACAAATTAACACAAATCAAATAGTACTTAATTTTCTTGTCGGATTTTCTTGTCAGTTTTTGCCAAACTCTAGAAAAATAATACATTTTTTCGTCTCTGAATTCAACATATCCAAGTCCAAACATTTATTTACGGAACACATTAGCACACTTTACTTAAAATTAAAGCATTACCAAATCACTTTCCTCTTTAAAACAAACATATTTCAATTATATTTGTTTATATTCATTTTATTAAAAAATCCGCTTCATGAGAAACTAATTTGAAAAATATTTATTTCTATTAGATTGCCCACCTTAAAAACTCTTCTATAAAACATAAAACAAGAAACCATTTTATAATAGAATTAACTGAAAAAAACACATATCTTCCACAATTCCCAACAAAATTGTTTTCAACACAAATTTTCCTTTAGTTTTTCCCGGAATAAAAAAATATTTTAAAAATTAAAACTAAAAACAAACTAAAAAGATAAAATAAATTAAATTAAAAATTAAAATGTAAAAATCGGTATTTTGTAGAAAAAGCACATTTTTCACCTTTTTGTAAAAAAGATAAAAAATTAGATTAGAAATTATGAAAAAAAAATACATTTGTGGAAAAAGTAAACATATAATTAAATCTAGAGCTGACAAAATCAATTGATTTATGCTTTTCTAAAAAACAAAAAAAAAATACATAAATTCTTTAAAAAATAAATAAAACATACTAAAAGGAAAATATAAAAAATAAACAAATTAAAAATTATTGTAAATAATGTAAGGGCTTTAAAAATAAATTTGTTATGCATTGAAAATAGATATTTTCTATTTGTAAAAAAAAAAGGAAAAACTATTTAAATTTTTAGATTACTAAAAATGACGAAAAAAAATTAATTAATTAATTACCAAAGAGAAGAAAAAAATATTGAAAACAAAGAATTCCATTAAATTATGAGACATTTAGTGTTCTTTCGATTGTCAATTAATCAAAAACATTAAAAAAAAAGAATAAATAAAATATTAAAAATGAAATTTACAACAATTACAATTTACAGCTTTTTCACTTTCATTTTGATATTATTTTAATTATTTAAAAATAATGGAAGACAATAAAAAAAAGCATTATTTTTAAATAAAATGTTAATTTTCATTTATTTATAAAATGTTAGCTTTTTAACCGGCAGGACCCGGTTGCGAAACCATTTTGATTTTCATTTTGAAAAACAAGAAATAAATGCAAAAATGTTTGTCTTCTACAAAAAAAAAAATGAAATTGATATAAAAGATATGCTTCCTTTTAAAATAAAAGAAAATTATGAATTTTCTTATTTAAAAATAAAAAATATTTTTATTGAAATAATTAAAATTATAAAATGTCTTCCCTTTTTCGAAAAAAAAACAGCTTTTAAATATTTTCGTTTTTAATTTCATTAAAATCGATGTCCATTTTATTATTTCTAAATTTTCTGATTTTCAAACAAAATGAAAAGTAAAAAAAAAAAGTTGAAAACTTTGTTAGAAAACAATTTAATTGAAAATGTGTAAATAAAAGTGTTTGGATAAATTTAAAAAATTAGCAAAACAAAAAGAATTTAAAGCTGGTCTTTTAAAATTTAACATTTAGCACAAAAAATGTTATTTTCTTAAAAATTAAAAACAGAAAACCAAAAAAGAAATTTTTAAATGTTTGATGTAAACGAAAAACCAAAAATTAACAAATTAATTTAGAAAAACAAAGTCGTAAATTAAATTAATTAAACAAAATATGAAAATTCAGTTTTTAACAAAACCCAACCAAAATCAAGTTCTTAAAAAAAAAATTAATGTGATTCAAATTGTTTTAGAAAAAGAAAATAATATTTGCACAATTCTAATTTAGATTAAAGAAAAAAATTAAACTACCAAATAAAAAAAAACAACAATATTATATTTAATTAATTAATTAAAAAGCAAATAAATAATAAAATAAACAGACATAAAAAATATTCAAAATGGCTGATTTATTCACTTTTAAATAAATTTTTTAGATTTCAATTTAATTTCCTTTAAAATTTTGTCCATAATTAATAAGCATTTAGTTTTAATGTTTTTTTCGCGTTAAAAAAATTTAATAAATTCAATTTATTAATAAAAGCTAAAACAAAAATTAAGAAAAAACATGGCGCGAAAATTTTGAAAATATTATTTATTTGTTTGAATTAAATTAATTTTTTAAAAAGGAGAATAAATGATGGCAAGTTTATTTTTTAAACGTTTAAAAGTTTTTATTTTAATTACAAATTAATAAAAGGGAAAAAATTATGATAAACCGAAATATATGAATTTTCATTTAAAAATATTAAACATAGAAAGGAAAATAGTATTATTAAAAATATACAAAAGAAAAATAATAATAATAATAATTTAAGGAAGAAAGTAAAAAATACAAACCAAAATTTTTAGTAAACATAAAAAACATCATTAAAAAAGAGAAATATTTAAAATTTGTAATAAAAACAGAATAAATTGTAAAATTGATACAAAAAAGAAGAAAAATAATAAACAATAATAATAATTTCATTATTAAGAACCAAAAATATGAGAAGAAATTATTTAAAATTAAATTAAATAATTAATTAAAGAAAAACTTTAAAATAAAAATTATAAAGAAAATAAAAATGTTTAACTGTGTCATAGACATTTTGAGAAAAAAAAGAAAACAGAGAAATGGTCTTTACTTGTACGTTTAAGATAAAAATAAAAATAAAAATATATATATATATATAAATAGTTAATTAAATGTGTTTTAATTTTTATTTTGAATTCTAAATTTGAAATCATTATAAATTAATTTCGTAGTCCACTGTGTGAATTATCAAACAAATAGTCCAAGTATATTCGAATTCCAGAACCTGTAGCCACATTCAAATATCCCAACTGATAAAGGAAATTCTTGAAATTAAAACATCTTTATTTTTTGGTAAATTTTTATAATTAAATTTTTAATAGGTTCAAACTTATGCTTAAAAATGTTGCAAACCCCAAAAAACCGGAATTTCCAACCGGAAAAGAAAATTCTTTAAAGAAAAATATTTTTTATATTTTTTGATACAATTTTTGTGATTCAATTTTTTAGTAGGTTGAAATTTATGCTTGAAAATGATGCAATCCTGAAAAAGGTAATTTCCAACCGGAAAAAGAAATTCCTTAAAGAAAAATATTTCTTATACTTTTTGTCAAAACTTTTGTAATTCAAATTTTTAATAGGTTCAAATTTATGCTTAAAAATGCTGCAATCCTGAAGAAACGGAATTTCAAAACGGATAAAGAAATTCTTTAGACAAATATTTTGTTGGTAAATTTTTCTAATGCAATTTTTAATAGGTTTAAATTTATGCTTAAAAATGTTGTAATACCGAAAAAAAGGGAATTTTCAATCGGAAAAGGAAATTTTTTAAATAGAATTATTTTTATACTCTTTTGGTAAATTTTTTATAATCCAATTTTTTAATTGGTTCTAATTTATGCTTGAAAATGATGCAATCCTGAAAAAAGTAATTTCCAAGAGGAAAAAGAATTTTCTAAACAAATATTTCGTTGGTAAATTTTTTATAATTTAATTTTGTAATAGGATTAAATATATGCTTAAAACTGTTGTAATCCTCGAAAAGGGAATTTCCAACCGGAAAAGAAAATTTTTTAAATAGAAATAATTTTATACTCTTTTGGTACATTTTTTATAATCCAATTATTAAATTGGTTCTGCTTTATGCTTGAAAATGTTGGAATCCTGAAAAAGGAAATTCTCCAACCGGAAAAGAAAATTCTTTAATCAAATATTTTGTTGTTAAATTTTTCCAATTCAATTTTTTAATAGGTTCAAATTTATGCTTAAAAATGGTGCAATCCTCAAAATAGGGAATTTTGCAGTCAAAACAATTTCAATAAATGAGTGTTTTTGTAAGTGAAGATTTTTACCATTTTGTAACTATGCCACATTTACTCTTACAATTTTCCCACTAATTTAAATCTCCCAATGAATTATAATTTCCTATTGAATAAATTTTTAGTTCTATTTAATGCTTTTGTAATTTTATTTTTCTTTTTATAAAGAATTTAGTAAATTATTTTAATTTTCTTTGCCCATTAACAAAAATAATTAATTATTTATAGTTTTAAATAATTAATGGATCAAATTTAAAAATTGATTGACTATTTTTAATTATTATAAAATTTTTTTTACGAAAACATTTTAAATGTTTGAAAATTTAATAATAATATTTTAGTACAAGTTTACGTATTTTATTAATTTTTAAGCTACTAACTTTAATAATATTTATAAAATAAAATATAATTAATTTGAAATTTGATTTCGCCGTACGCGTGTTAACTTTTAAATTTCTGAACGAACCCCAAATTAGCCTGGAAAGACGGAGAAATATGCTGTCAAAGTGGGAACAGTATTGAATAAACCTGTTACCAAAATAAAAATATAAAAAATTTCATATAATCAAAGAAAAAAATATATTTTTTCCTAATTTCTTTTAAGTAATTTAAATTTTAACAAAAAAATAACATAAGAAAAAAATTCCCTCATTCCTTATGCAATTTCCAAACCAATTTTCATTCTTTATCAAATTTTAGACGAACGAACGATTTTCTTTTTGAACGAAGGAATGATGTTGTTCCAAAATTTGATCGAAACAATTTACGTTCTACATTTTGTTTGAATATTTACAAAACAAATCTGAATTTTCTTTTTAAAAGCAGTCAAATTATATTTCGAATAAGTTGTTTTGCCGTTTTAATTTTAAAATAAAAACAGTTTTTTTAAAAATTCAATTATTTTATATGCAATAAAATGTTTTCTTTTACAATTTCCGCATTCAAGTTTGACATTTTTTACAATCGCAAAATTTTCGTGCTCAAATTTTAAAAACAAAAGTTTTACCTGTAAAATATTGAGTTCAATATTAAATCTGAATTTCTTTTTATTACTATTATTATTTCAGTCAGTTATGTCAGTTCTCGCTAAAAATATAAACAAGTAATTTTTTGGTATAAAAAAAATACTTTGTTGTTTCACCGTTTTTCAAAAAAAAAATAAAAACAAAAAAATTAGAAGAAATTATACAATTTCTCAAATTAAATATGCCTGATTATATATTTATTAAAAAAACAATAAAATAAATCCAAATTTTGAGGAAATAATGCAATATTTTTTTTTCAATATCATGCAATTTATTTGTTTCATACAATTTCGTAAACACATGACATTGACTCTATGGAAACACTGGTGTTCCGCAGAATATAAGTTTGGGAGACAGTGCTTGAGAATTCAATCTAGAAGGAGAAACGAAACAGACGGTCTAGCTTATTCGCAACGACGTTTTTCATAGCCGCGCCGTAATTTCATGTTCAATTCTTGCTGTCAATTAAATTCAATCGTGAAGGAGAATCGAAACCGACGGTCTAGCTTATTCGCCCGTACGTTTTCCATAGAAGTGCCAAGTTTCCATTATATTTGTGGCTTCGCTTTTTTGATTTCGTCGTGATCGTTTCTGAAAAACGCAATCGAGTGCATTGGTGAATTTTATATATTTAAGAAGTGTGCAGTTTAGAAATATCTATAAAATTAAATCAAGAAAAAAAATAGTTTAAAGAATTCGAAAGAAAAGATTTCGAAAATAAAAGAAAAACGAGGTGTTAAAAAGAACAGAAAAAAAAAATGAGTTTGTCTACGATTAATAAAACAGGTAAATATTTTCCCAGAATAAGAAAAGATAAAGACAAATCTTATCTTTTATATCTGAGAAAATTTTGTGATTTGAACGAAAAACCAAAAAAGAAAAAAAATTCCCCAACTTGATCTCCTCCGCAGAAGAGATTTTAAAATGGCGTCAACAGCAGCATCTATTTCAAAAAAATAATAACGGGGAAAATGTCACTGCTTCCCCAATATTGAGTCGTAATGGTGAGTTTTCCAAAGCACCAGCAACAGGAAGGAAAATGTCGACCACAAAACAGCAAATGCCAAAATTTTATATAACGTTGGCAAAGGAAAGTCCCCAAAGAATTGTTGATGAATCCGACGCTTCAACTTATGATAATAGTTTTCACTGCAGAGAAACAGGTAAAGAAAAATAAAATTAATAAATTTATTAAAATATTCATAATAATTTTGTTTGAAAAATTGTCGATTAGATTAAAAAAAAAAGTGTATAAAAATCCAAAAAAGAGAAAAAAAATCCATCGCTGAAACAAAAGAATTGAAAAAAGTGCTTAAAAATGATGACATGAGCACTTTTTTTTTTTTTTTTTTTTTTTTCTTTACACACGCTAATTTCCAAATTTGCAAAAAGAAAAAATAAATAAAAAGTAAATAGTATTTTTTCCTTGAGACGTTATCAAACAAAATTTAAATATTGTAAAATTCTAATTTTTCTTTTGTTGTATTTTTTTCAAAACAACAAAAAAAAACATGAACAGACTTGCACTGTTCATAGTTCTGTGTTGCTGATAGGTCAAAGACTCATTATGAACTAATTCGTGCGCCGCTTTTACTTGATTGAGTTTCAAAGAAATCCAAGAAAAATGATCTACACATATGTGTGTTTGTATGTTTTTGATTATGGAAAATAAAACGACTAGGTGCCCTTCTTTTTCACTATACCCGCGAAACCCCCGTATCTTCTAAGTTCCAAGCAACTTCTTTCCGGTTTTTTTTTTTCTTCTTTTTGTTTTGTGTATCTTTTTCCAATTTTTATCTCTCGTCGATTGAGTAATCTACAACAAGCGTAATCCACAAAGTTGGTGCGGCAACGGAACATTCACGCAGCTCCATTTTGGAAGATTAAGCTTTTTTTTTTTTTTTCTTCCATTCCCAAAGTAGGGCTGTCATATTTCATTCAAAGTGGAAGAGTTTTTTTTTAATATTTCATTCGAATTTATTATATAAGTTTATTTAATTATTCTAAATGAAATAATTACTGTATTTAATAATTGACCTTGTCATTTTTTTTTTTTTTGTTTCATTTTAGTTTACTTGATTCGAAATAAAATGAAAATTTTTTTCCAGCTTCCATTCTTTCTAAACAATAAAAAAAAAACAATAAAGAAAAGAAAACCGTATTTTAGCGGGGGGAGACATTTTTCATTAAAAAAAGACGTAAAGAAATTTCAAGGGTAAAACACAGCTAATCTCTGTTGTAGAGTGAGAGGTTGACCTACCTCAAGACAGGCTCTTTTTAGTTTTTACGTCAGCTGTTTTTACATAAACTTATAGACTTGTTTTGTTTTTTATAATAAAGTCTGAAAAAAAAACTATCCAAAGGAGCCCCAATCTAATCTAAGCAAACACAAAATTTCGAGAGACTTCCATTAAGCAAAAGAGGGGGGTTTTTTCGCGTATGGAATGAATATATTAAAAAAAAAATGTTCAATTTGAGCAAGAAAACTCGGACGATAGAAGAATATTCGTGATATTTCTATTAAGATTTTTCTTTTTCTGTTAATTATATTAATTTAAAAAGAACTAAAAGTTCAAAGTTCTACAAAGATTTAAATGTTTAATTTTTTTTGTTCATTATCAAGTTTAACATCTTTTTTTTTTTAATTACAACATTTTATTTTTTATACTCAATTAGATTTTTTTTTCCTTTCATTATTCTTCTTATTTAGTTGTAATAAATTATTGAATAAATTGCGTTAAATTGTCACGAAAAAAAGAAACTTCTCAACATTTTGTTGTTAACAGAAATTTCTTTTATTCAATTTTTTATAAATTAGATTTGTTTTTTTTTTTTGTATTTTTATGGACACAAGGATGATGACATAATTTGAAACATCGCAATTGTTCGTTTACCCAAAAGAAAATCAAACAAACAAAAAAAATCATGATTAATCAAAAGAAGTAAGAAAAAAAAAATTGAAAAAAATCTTCTGAAGAAAAATTTTCGATAAAATTCAAGTCGAAAAATATATAAAAATAAAAAGAAAAGAAAAGTTTAAATTCTCAAATACACGACGCGCAACACACAGAAAAATGATTTTTTCGGTCATACAAGAGTGTTGTTCACCTAATTAAGTGCACACGTCGCAACAAGTCTCTTAAACAGAGAGGTGTCCCCCCAACTCATTTTGTACTTTTTGTGCAAATATAATAATAAAAAAAAAAATACGAAATAACTTAAATATTGTCTCACATTTTTTGGCTACGTTTAAAAAAGATGTGAAATAAATTAACACACGAAGATTTTTACCTGTTAAGTTTTTAGTTTTTTTTTTCTTTTCTTTTTCTGTAATCTACTTTTTTAGCATCTTGTTATGAAATTTGTTCAGATTTGATCTGAATTCTAAAAAAATCTTTTTAGTTACTGTTTTTTAAGATTTACAAAATTTAAAGAATTTTTTAATCGAACCAAATTAAGGCAAAAAATCGTGAATATAAAGTTTTTATTGTTTTTTTTTAATAGAAGGCACCCCAATTTTTTAACATAATCGATAAATTTTGGAAAAAGTAAACGTAGATGAATTTGAGTCCGTTGCACTTTTGTTGATTTCATGTCTTTTTTTTTATGATACAAATTTTACGCCCCAAAAAAAAGAAAGAATGACGAGTTTTTACTCTGAAATAACTGAAAAAAAAAATTGTAATTTATTATAATTTAATCAGACCCAAAAAGTTCGAATCAAAGTTGTTGTTATCACCAATATGAATGACCTTTGGTTGAAACAATATTGATAAACTATTTCCGTTATTTTCATTTAACGGCACGATGTTTCATCTAAGCTGGGCAATCGTTGCCCATCTAAAAATTTACTTCTACCTAATCGTAATTTGTATCTGCCCAGCACACAAACATTTGAAGAATAGATTTCCAGAGGAGGAAGATGTAACCGAAGATGATGATCAAGAAGATGTAATTGATTCTATAAAAAAAAAATTCAAATGGATTTCAAATTGTGTGATAATGGTTGGTGTAAAAAATTTCAATTAGAAAAATCACTGCAAAACAGTGGAACCTTCTTTTTAGTGACGAAAGAATTATAAAAATTCTCTAGAATTACGACACAACAGTTCTCAACTTGTATGTATTCTGATTTGGTCACATTTGCAGTCTGCAAACCTTATTAATAGTATTTTTTTTCCCAAAACCTGATGACGAAATAGACTCCTTTGCAAGTGCTGCAATGGTGTCAAAAATTTATACAGAAAAAATGCTCTGTGATTACGATCTTGAACTAAAAAATGTATAGAAATTCTATGTTTTCATAAATTTGTATCAGGAAATTAGGAATTGCATACTTTCAGGCATCTATTAAAATGTTTTGGTGATGATACAGAATTAATCACACGACTCCATTGGACTTATTTCAAGACATAATTTCAGTCGGACTGAAAAAAAGTCTAATGGAGACTCGAAAATTTGGACTTTTTTGTCAGTCCGACTGAAATTATGTCTTCAAATAAATCCAATGGAGTCGTGGGGTAATCATTCCATAATTACTTACTTCATTATTAATTGTACCGCTTAAAGAAATTATATTGTTTTGTTCTTGTTTTATTTAATTAACAAATGAGTTTAATTAATTAAGATACTTCAAAGTTATTAAGTATTTTATGTGTTCTTTGTCCAAGTTAATAGCTACACATATGCCTCTTAGGAAGAAACGTTATTTATACAATTCCACTAAGTCCATCAAAAACATTCAATAATATATTTTTAAAATGCAATTTTTTTTCTTGTAGATATTTGCCAAGATTCAAGTGATGAAACGTCATCATTTACCACAGATGGTATTGCTACAATGGAAGTTCTTGAATATGAAGTAGCAAGTGCAAGTGATAGTGGAGAAGAATTGGAATCGAACGTTTCATCTAGTGGAACCGATGTAAAATAATTTCTTCTTATTTAATGAAAAATCAAATATTAAAATGATTTGTTTTTTGCTTGATTAGGATTTTATTTTAGCAGCCGTTGCTGCAAGTGCAATGTGTGATGATAGTACGCTTTGTTCAAGTGACTTAGCGGACACAGAAGAGTCAGATAATTCCGATAATACATATGATTCCGAATTGAGTTCAGCTGATTATTGGGTTTGCGTTAAATGTAAAAATAAGCAAAACAATCCAATGTACAGATATTGTGAGAAATGTTATCAGGTAAAAATTTGATTAGCATATTATCATGTTTTTTTTTTTTAAGTTAGCACCAGGAAATATTTTGTGGAATCTTTTAATTTGGTTAAAAGCATCGCCATTTCTAAGCTTTTTTTTTGAATTGGGTCAAATCAAGAAGTTGCATGATTAAGTTTTCCTTATTTATGCAATTTTGTGTCGCATTTCGATACAAATTTTTTTCTTTCTTAAAGCAACAAAAAGAAAATGGTTTTATTTTTTTATTTTTTTTTGGTTCTTTAAAATAATTAAAACGCGAAAAAATCAAAAACAATTGAACAAACAAATTATATTCATTGAACTCGAATGAATTCGTAATTTTATTTATAAAAAAAAAAGAAAAAAATAAAACGAAATTCACATACTGTTGCTATATATTTTCTCTTGACTCTAGAATACCTACTTTTTCCCCAAAAGTCGTCTATTTGGGGCCACCACAATTATAGATAACACAAATACACGTACAGAAACGACGGGGCTGGTGGTTAAGTCATGGACGCAAACGCGGGCGAACGATAATGA
Organism: Xylophagus ater; assembly: GCA_963422695.1. Lineage (NCBI taxonomy): Eukaryota > Metazoa > Arthropoda > Insecta > Diptera > Xylophagidae > Xylophagus > Xylophagus ater. The sequence continues at coordinate 12,139,918 of OY730478.1, forward strand.
AAAGAAAAATTTTTTTTTGGTTTTTTTATTTTTTAAAAGCGAACATGTTTTAACTTGTTCGAATTTGTTTAGTTTTGCTTGAGTTTTATGGTGTTCTCTGGTGATATGATGTCTCATACCATATCGATCATGTGACTACGTCATTCGTTTCGTTTCATTTCTTTTTTGGAGAATGTGGGACACGTCATTTATGGCGGAAATTCTTTTGAATTTTTCTTCCTACTTGAAAATTTTATTTTATTGTTTTTTGGAAAAGTTTTGCTTTTTATTAAATATAAAATGAAAGAAAAGAAAAATAATCAAGTACTTCTATCAAATAAACAGAATTCTTCTTTTTATGACGTGTTGAATTTCTGTTTTTAAAAATGTATCATTGTATTTGTTCGATGACTACTTTTGTTTTTCTATATGTATTCGTGGAATCAATGGAATTTATATTTGATGTGGGTAAAATCATGTTGTTTTTTTTTTTTTCCTTTCTATAAAAATATGTATATAATCTCCTCTTCTTCTCCATACATGAGCATTTCCATTTCGTGGAGTTTTCTCCTCCAAAAAAAAGCTCTTAATCTTAAGATATCTGTTATACCAACATTAAAATAACATAAATTCATTCACATAGTCTAGATTTTAACCCAAAAATAGAAATCCAATCAAATACCAAAAATTCATTTTAATTTATATTTATGTTATACGAAAAAAAAAAATGGATTTTTAATAAATATGGATTTATGTCTTGGAAATTAATTGTAATCCAATTTCAATATTTGTATTTGTTTGTGACATATTTGTTATAAATGAAAATTTATCATGTTTGTGGCTTTGAAATTGGTAAAAATTTACTCAACATTTCTCAAATACCATTTTATGAAAGATTGTTTCCCCGCAAGTTTGTTTATATACATTTAAAAACCGAAGAGAAAATGATTTTTCCAACAAAAAATGAATCTATAAAATAATATATCAATAATTGCTCGGAATTGTTAAAAATTATTAAAATATGATTTAAAAAAATTTTTTTTTCATTTTCATACTAGAAAAATTCTTTAAAATTTTAAAAATATTTTTGCCATGACCAAAATTAATCGACTTTCTTATATATAATATTTTAAATTTAATTTTTCTTATACAAACAATATGGGTATTCTTTTGCCTTTATAAAAAGTGGTGCAGTGTTGTATATTTCGGTATTTTTCTGTACAAAAAAACATATAGTACAAATCGGCCTATAGCTGGATGCCCTATGATAGGAATGGGAGAGAAAAACTGTCAAAACTAACAATATTTCAAAGTTTTTTTCTTCATAACTTTGTTTCCTCTTTTATACAAGATAACTCATGTTTCCTCTTTTCAAAATTTCCTTTAATTTGCAGATAACCCAGACCCTGATAGCATAAGTTTAATCTGCAAATTTTATTCAAATCGGTGTATCAGTTTTTTAAAGTACGTTAAAAAAACTATAAAGAGGGTTATTTTCTCCTAGGATTATTTCTTTCACCACTGTCCTTGGACCGATTTGACTGAAATTTAATATGGTATCGTCTATTTATGTATTTAACTAATATAATTAATTTAAACAAAATTGTTTCATAAATTTTCCAATTAAATTCGAAAAACTATATAAAAAAACCAAAAAACTTTCCGTTCACACTGGTTTCTGCTTAATAACTTCGCTCCCCATCGGTCCATTTTGCTAAAATGCAATACCAAATCCAGTTACGCAATAACCAACTCCCATTCGAAATTTGAACGAAATCGGATAACGCGTTTTTGAGTTATCTTGTATACGGACGGATGGACGGACATGCATAAATCGATATAACTTTTAATTCTCGACACAGCCACACCCTTGAAATCTTTCTACGATGATTGTTTCGATGTGTTACAAAAATGGACCACCTATCATAGGGCATACAAATGACCAAAATGTTATTACTATGTATACCTGAAGAATAGACGAAAGTTCAAGGATTCGAGATTCGGTCCAAATATGTATACTGAAAGAGTGAATATTGTATCCAAGTTGAGTCTATACCTTTTTAGTTTCAAAATGAGAATAGTAAACTTCAAAATGAGATTTATTACAAAATATTTTGAATTAAATTTATTAATATAGCATATTTTCTAAGTTAAGAGCTGCAGTGAATTTTCTTTGAATGCTGGTGATGCAATTGGCACATGTTGTTGGTGTAATTGTCTGCAGACCTTCTTCCTTAAGGCTTTCTAAGGTTCTTACTCTCTGTTCTTTGAAGGATAATTCGTTTCTGCTGTTAAGAATACTTGACAACTTTCTTGAGAGCTCTCTTTTTACTATTATCATTTTGAAACTAAAATAGTATAGATATGTAGTCGGATATCATGAAAAATTTAAATTTATTACTAAACAAATGAAAACCGTAGCTGAGCCAACCAAAACGCTCAGTAAATTGGGAATCGATCTGCGTTATTCATGCTTATTTCAATCTAGCTTCGTCCTGGAGTGAAATGGTATAATTTGATTGAAACTAAATTGACCAGTGGAGGTTTTTTTGGTCTTTTTTCGATTCAATGTCTAAAGTTTTACTCGACAGAATTTTCAAAGGTACCGGAATTATCAACACAACTCGTACTTATACTTCAGTAGCGTATAAGAAAGTAAAAGTTATATCATAATTTGACTATAAAATGAAATGGGTGGATAAATTGGAAGTCAAACAACCGTATTTCTCCTGCTATAATAAAGATAAACGAATGCTTTTTTTTTTTTAATTCTTTCTTCGACTTGGTGCTAACTGAATGTGTTTGCATTTGTATTTTGTTTTGCATGAAACAAAATTGAATTTTTATTTTTGGAAATGTGTTTTTGCATAATTTCTTAATATTTTTTTCTTTTTTTAAAAAAAAATACTAACAAAACTTTTTGTTGTGCTCATATTATTATTTTATTTAGCTTTGTTATCTGGCGAAAAAACTTACGGGACGGATCATTTGCCCCATGCCCCCATAATATATATATATATATGTTGTTGTTGTAATAAAAAAATTAATTATTCAAAAAATATATTTTATTGTAATAAGACTTTTCTTCTTTTTTTTTTTTAAATGTATTTCAATAACATTTTTAATTTGTATTTATTCAAATTTCATTTGTGAAAATTTTATTCTTTTGTAAATTATAAATCATTTTAAAATATGAAAAAAGTTAAAAACGAAAAAAATCAATGAAAAAAAAAATCTAATAAAATAAAAATTTAAAAATAAATGCAACCAAAAAAAAAAGCAGCCTGAACTTAAAGAAAAAAATATAAATAAAAGAAAAAATGACAAATTGTTAAAGAAAAGAACATAAAAAAAAAAAATTTAAAAAAGAAATAATTTTTTTAAGAAAAAAAGTATAAATAAAAAAGTCGTAGACGAAAAAAAATAAACGATAAAAAAAAAGAAAATCAAAAAATTAAAAACACTAAAAAAAAAGGAATTTAAAAGAAAACTCATTTTCTTTTAAAATATTCATCTTCTTCATTTCTTTTCATTTTAATTTTAGAGATTTTTCCATATTTTTTTTTAAGGCCAAGTTTTCATGTGTAAAAAATTTTACCTGGCGTCAATTTAATTGCGTCGATTTTCCATGGAAACTAGGTTTTTTTTTCTCTCACTACATTTCTTTTTATTATTTTCTTCTAATTTTTTTTTTTTTTTGTTTAATTTAAATTAAAAATGATTTTCTAAAATAAGAATTTTTCCATTTATTCTTATAGATAAGAAAAAATCATTTTCCGCCACGTCCACGTCGTAAGACACGATTAAATCGTAAACGTAAAGCGGCGGCAACAACATCTTCATTATCACATTCGAATCGTAATCATATCCGTAATTCAGTATCGCCAGAATCGGATCGTGGAAGCTGTGATATTTATGTACCGCCAATAATGAAAATTAACAACAATACTGTTGTAAATAATGTGAATCAACAAGAGTGTCGTACAATCGCTGATGATGATGGTGGCGGCGGCGGCGATGGCAATTCAAGTGATGATGATGATGGCATATTGAAAAATAATATAAATTATATAAAAGGTGGTAGTAATAATAATTATACTAATAGTAATAAGAAAACCATATTAAATTATTCAAGTAATATTAACAAATTGAATAGTGCTGTGGCATCATCATCAAGTAGTAGCGATGAGGATAATGATGATGATGATGTTAAAAGTCCATATAAGAATACAAGTAAAAGAAGAAAATTAAATTTAGGTGAACGTAAAATGAAAAATAATATAAATTTTAGTACAAAACAATCTAGTTTAGAAAATATGAATTCAATAAATACTGAAATTAGTATAACAAATAGTTTAGGAATTAATTTAATGAATATGAAACGAAAATTACCAGATACTACTGTTGATGATCTAAATGAGTCGACGAAAAAAAGGAAATTAATGGAAAACAATGTAAATAGTATAATAGCAAGCGGTAGTAGCACCAGCAGTAGCATTAGTATTCGTGATATTAATTTAATTAATAATAATAATAATAATAATAATAATTCCGATTTCGAGACTGATATCTTATTAAATAGTAGTAAAACTTTAACATGTATCCAACAATCTCAAAAAGATTCTGGCATTAGTTCGGCATATTCAAGTCAAGATGATCGTCGTTCGAATAAAAATCCTATTGAAGAAGAAATACATTTAAATCAATGTAGTCAAGAAACGTGCTGTGAAGAGCTTGATGAGAAAGATATTATTGAATTAACAGCAACACCAAGAATAAATACGTATCCTATAATACCATCTTTATCAGTTTCTTCTACGGAAACAACAGTGATGAAAATTACTACAACAACACGAAATAATGATATTAACTCGGAAAATCTAGCAACAACTGTATCAGAATTATTACCAATTTCAAGAGATTCAATAGAAGAAAATCGAAGCAGCACTGTTCTTGGTGATGGTGAAATATCATTATCGAATCATAGCCATAGTCCATTAATTCGTAGTGTCTCAGCCTGTTCTGGACGTTATATAAATAGTTTACAAGATTCAAATGATATTATTAATTCTTCGGAATCATTAAAATTGAATAACTTAAGGAAATCAATTGAAAACGTAGACAATTCAGTTTATGGATTGTGTATTGTTTGTTTGTCGGCACCGAAAAATGGTGTTTTCGTTCATAGCCGATTTCTGCATGTATGCTGTTGCTATAAATGTGCAGTGAAGATTTGGAATCGAAGAAAACGATGTCCAATTTGTAATTGTACAGTAAAAAATGTCATGAAATTATTTGTACATTAATGATTTTTATATTTTTTTTTAGGTAGTTTTATTAAAAAGAAAAGCTTTCATCTTTAAAATTTTTTATTAGATAGGATTTTTATAGGTAGGATTTTTTTTTTTTTTACAAGTTATTATATTAGTTTTTAATGAATTCATAATTGTCGTGTTTTTTTCTCTTGACATTAACTAAATTGTATATAAATTCACAGAACATTTAATTTTCGCTTGTTTATTTTTATTTTCTTTTTAGAGATGATTTTTTATTGTGCACTCACAAAACACACACACAGTCTCACAAATGATATAAGTTTTATAACGTTTTTATTTTTGGTGAAAAAATTTGTTTTATAAACAAAAAGATGAAAAAAAGAAAATATATACATATATAGAAAAAAAAAGGAAAATACCACAGAAAGTGAAAAAAAAAGGTAAAACCAAAATTTTCACATAAAAAAAAAAGAATAAAAATTTTTTACAGCAAAAAAAGAAAAATGTTTTAATATAAAATTTCCCTTGTTTTGTGAAATATTATTTCTTAATTTTAATTTCGTCTTTTTTCTTTCGATCTTTGAAATTTTTTATAATTTTAAACTTGGAAGTTTTTTTGTGGCTCATTTTCTTCCGTCTTTAGTTTTCGGAACGACTTGAAAATTTCGTTCTCTAATTCACAATAGTGTTTTGTTATGTTGAAAAATAAAGTTGCATAACTTTAGGCGGAAATTGTTTTTGAATCGCAAGAAGTGAAAAATTTTAATTTATTTCAAACAATTAAAAAAAAAACTATTTTCATATCAAAAATAAATTATATCATTTTTGTTGAAATTTAAATTAAGGAATAAATATTCAGTTTTAATTTAGAAATTAAAATGTTTCTGATAAAAACCTTAAAAATTCGATTTCAATAATTACCTGAAAAGAAATTTCAAAATAAAATCTAGTACAAAATTATTTTGAATATTATACTAGAATCCCATCACTTATTTACTCACACTAATCTAATCTAAGGCAATTTTATTTATATGAACTTTGTAAACATTTTTCATATGATTTAATTGATTTCAAAAGCTTCTTTTATTGAAACGTATAGGATAGAACATATGACAAAAAAACTGAAGCACTTTTTTTAAACTGTCAAAAAATACGAACTTTTTTTTTGTGTAAATTTATTTTTCAATTAAAAACTAATGTATCAAATAAAAATACATTTAATGGATTAAGAATTTACGTTTTCTTAGCACAATAAATTTCTCGAACAATGGATTTTTTTAGAAATCAATAAAAACCTTGGTTTGTATGTGAATAAATTACGGTTGATCAAAATCGAGCGCGTGAATTGTCAAAAATGTTAGTGACGGTATAAATATTTTTGTGTAGGCAAACTCAGTTGATGAAATTTGTTATTTTTATTATTATTTGATATAATCTCTGTGATAATAGAGTTTTAACAAAATAATTCACACACTTCAATTTAAAAATGACATTTCAACGAGTCCGTAACGTAAAAAGTTGGATACGAATCAACTTTACAACATTTGAACCGTCGCGTTTATGTTGAAATTAACACCTCCCATACAATTCATATGAAATTAAGTTTTACTTGACATTTCAACTTGCTATCGCATCCATCGACATTGCTTCCAGGGAACTGGTAAGTCTAATAAGCTAATAAGTTCAAAATGAACGAATCAGTACAATCATTTTTAAGTCGTTAATGTACAATTGAATGCACGTTCATTGAATAGAAATATGTAGTTACTTTTTCTACAAATCGTTCATTTAATATATATTGTTCCTTTTTACAAATACCTCCATTTCTATACAATTCGAACTTTTCATAAAATTCGAATTATTTCCTAAAATTGAATCAGTGAAATGAACTATTTTGCCCATCTAGTACTTACTCTCCTCCTTATTCTACTACTCCATTTTCATAAAACAATTGTTTCTTGTTTGACATTTGAAAAGCCGGCAAAAAAACAAAAGAAAAACTCCATACAATCACAAATTTCATTTCGTTTACACAAATTTCAACCATTTTTATTTTACTAGCGCCACCTCACTTTATTCTTCTATTACGTTTACGTTTTTAGATGATTCAGAAGAAATTTTTCAGTTGAAATTTAAGCGTCTATAAGTCAAGTAAAGAATTCATTTAATTCCCAAGTTTTTATTCCCGTGCGGATTTATTTATTTTTAAAAGTTCTGAAGATTTCCAATTGAAATTTTCTTTTAAAAATATCACATTTTAAAGAAAACGCCAAACGTTTCTGATTTTTTTCACCGCACAAGTGATTTTGAATTTAACGTGAGTATTAATTTTATTTCAATTATGAATTTAAAAACGACTGGAATTAAATTTTTTCATTTCTAAAAGAATGAAAATAGGAAAGAAAAAACAGAAAATTGTTAATTTTTCTTCAAATTAATTTGAAAACGAAAATGACATTTGAACAAAGACAATTTTCATGGAACGTAAATCAAAAAAATACAATTAGTTTTATTTTAATGAATGAAAGTGATTTCAAAAGTTTTCCAATTTAATTCTTTTTTTTTCAACATATTTTCTTTTAATTTTAATTTGGTAGATATTTCTAATTTGATGACAAAAAAGAAAGAAATAATTGAAAACCGGGTTTTCTGGGCGCGTCCATTATTGCCTGTTCGCGAAGTTAAAGCAAGATAAAAGAATAGAACAAAGGAGATAGAAAAATTAGGTTTTAATAATTTAGTATATTAAAAAAAAATCATTTATTTGATTAAAAACGAAAAATATATTAGTAATTGCCTTCATCATAAATCTAGTGGCCACGTAGAAAATTCGCAACTTCATAATCGGCGATAAATAAAGTGGGTTTGGTTCTTGCACTCCAATAAGAAGAAAAAAAAACGAAAAGAATATAAAGGTTCAAAAGAGTTCAAGGCGCCTATGGTGGCTAAAGAATGGCACTGACAATGGGTAAATTTTTAGTACGGTACCAACGGCGAACTATATTACTTGGAACGAAACGAATCGAGTGTGGGTGGGTAATAGGGTGAAATTATTATATGAAGAAGATCCTCAAACTACACTTTTTAAAAACTAAAAATCTTTTTTTTTTTTTTTATATTACCAACAATTTTCTACAAACTGTTAATCCGCAAGAAAAGAAAAAAAGAATTAAATAGACCCAGATTGCGTTAAGTGACTAACAAAGGCCCAGAATTTTTTAATTAAAAACGTCCAATTTTAATGAATTTAACAATGCGTCGAAAACAAAACCCAATTTATGATTTTTCCTAATTAAAAACTTTTTACACTATTTCATTTATGATTTTTTCATCGATTAGTTTCCACAATTTCCATAAACATCGGTAATTTAATTACCATATTAAATACATTTTTTTTTAAATTCAATTTTTGTCGTTTTTATTAATTTAGTGGAATTTTTTTTTAATGTTTTTAATCAGTTAAAATTTTTGTTTATTTTCTTCGCCTACCCGCTGTAATAAAGAAATTCTCTCTCTCTCTGAACTAGAATAGAAGAAAATTCGGAAAATTATTTATTTCTATTTTTACGATTTTGTTTTAAAAAAAATTAAATCAAATTATATTTTTACGATAATGGTTTTGAAATTTTTAAAGATTTTGATAAAATTTCCACTACGCCATCCTTTGTCACATTCTGTGTAAAAGAGAAATACTAGTTTTCGAATAGGAATTTCTTAGTAAGGGACAATGTTTTTTTTTGTCTTTTTTTAAGCCCAAAAGATTTACCAGGAAACACTGACCTAACCCCACAACTCCATTAGACTTCTTTCAAGGCTTTTTTTTCAGTCGGACTGAATAAGAGTCCAATTTTTCGAGTCCCCACGAGACTTTTAGTCCGACTGAATAAAAGTCCAATTTTTCGAGTCTCCACAAGACTTTTTTTCAGTCCGACTGAAAATAAATCCAGAAAAAAGTCTATTGGAGTTGCTTGGTAACAAAAAATCGTTTAAATTTTGAAAAATCTTTGGTAATATACCAATTGGGTTTCTAAGGCATATAACTATTTGGAGAATGATCTTAAGGAGATGTAAAAAAAATAAAACTTTACATGAGGAAAACTAAAAAAACGCGTATTTTATTTTTAATGAACCCCGTATTCTTAACTTTATTTAATATTGTACTTTAGAAAAATTGAGCAAAGTTAAAAAGAATAAACCAGTATGATCACAAAATCTCGTCGCTTGTGTGTTTTTTTTGTCCATGTACGGACTTATGCGTATACCCAATTTAAGTTAAACTAGCTTCTCGGCTTAAACTCCACTTTCCATGTCTGTCCGTCCGTCCGCTAGTGTACAAGATAACTCATTATCCGATTTTGATGAAACTTACAATATGATTTGGTTATACCTTGGTATTGCATTTCAGCAAAATCACTCGAGGGGGAGCGAAATTATAAAGCACAATCAGAGTGATCAGAAAGTTTTGTCGTTTTTTTTTGGATTTAATTTCAAAATTTTTAAAGCAATTTTATTTAAATTTTTCACATGGGTTTGACAACATAAATAGACGGTGAAATCGGTCTAAGGATCGTGGAGAAACAAATAGTTTTTTGATGTACTTTAAAAACTAATATACCAATTTGAATAAAATTTGCAGAAGATATTTATGCTGTCAATTAGATCGAATTTAAAGAAGAAGAAAAGGTCTTTAAATATAATTAGTTTTAGCTGTTTTTCTGTGCCATAGGACCTCAGAAAATCGGATATAGACCGAGTTTAGGTTACTATATTACCACGTTTTTATTAACTCGCTTTCTTGTTTGTTTGTTTGACCAGTACAAATATTGCAATCGATTTTTAACTAAATTCCCGACTAGAATAGCTCAGAACATGATGACAATGCATTCTTTTAATACTTCTACCCATTTTTATCAAAATGGAATTCATTTTCATTAAATTTTGTTACCCTCCCAATTTTCATTGATATCAAAAAGTCGGTACTAAGCCGATTTTAAGTTTTTAAATAATAAATTCTTTTCGAAGAAATATTTAAATAAAAAGAAAAAACAAATTTCCATTTGCCAAAAAGAATTTTTCTTGTAGGATTTTCGTTTATCCAAAAATTTAATATTTTTAAATTTTACCTGCCATCTCTTCTCGTGCGTCTTTTCTTTACGTCAGATATTTACTTAATTTGAAGAAAACATTTGTTTTCGATATTTAGTTAAATTATATTATTTAAAATAAGAATTATTTTTCGGAATTTCATAAGTGTTGTGTGCCTCTGAGTCCAATGAAAATATTGTCTTCTTGTAGACTTTTATTATAAGAAATATTTGTTAAGAAGAGTTCATTTACCACAAAAAAAAAAAAAATAATATCTTCTAAAAAGTATTTGAAATAAATAATATTTTATTTTTTCATTTCATCGTGAAAATAATCGCGATTTAAAATCGACAAATTTAGAAGGAACAAGTTTTTAAAGAAGAAAAAAAAATAATAATAATTAAACTGGTTTTCTTAGGAGAAAAACTGTTAAATAACTTATTTGCTTTTTTTTTAGTATTCTTTTATCTCATTACTTTTTATTATTGCTGCTGCAAGTACATAGTTTTTTTTTTCAAGTTTATGAACAAAATTTGAAAAAGTCGACGACCAATTTCTAGATCGGAAAATAAATTCTAGTTTTAAAATTCAGTTTTTCAATTAAAAACAAAAAGTTGTGATGGATTTTTATATGTTATTCTTTTTTTTGGTTTCATTCTTGTTACGCTCATTAAATTCGAAAATTAAATTAAATTAAAATAATTAATAGAAAATATGAATTTATCAAATTAGAAAGAATTATCTACTTGTATATATGTATATATATTTTTTTGGGTAGTAGAAACGCATTTTCACGTTGTTGTTTATTTTTTTTTGTTACCTATTAATTTTTGTAATTATTACTTAATTGGAATTCTAAATCTAGTTTAACTTTGTTAATTGAAATCAATTAGAACTAAAGAAGAGAGAGAACTATAAAATACAGGTTAATTGTGAATATTTTACAATTCTAGAAATCATTATGAATGGGACACAACTTCCGGAAGTAGGGGGTCTCCTATATAATAGGCTTGTTAAGATAATTCTCATATAAAACTTGCACCTGCAATTTTACAATGATTGCTTGTGTATCATGAAACTTTTTGCACATATAAGAAAATAAAAATCAGATTATACCGATTTTTTCGACTCTCTATTATAGAAATGGGAATCGTAGTTAAAGAAAGTTACTTTGAAAAAAACGAAACAACGAAAACTAATTCTCTATTCTTTTAATTCATAGATTAATTTGGTCCTAATGGCGTAACTCTTAAAATCAGCCTATAGCCGATATTTTGATGTCCTATGATAGAAATGGGACAAAACCTATCAAAACTAACATTTCAAGATTTTTTTTTATCATAACTTTGTTTCTTCTTTTCCAAATTTCTTCCAATTCGCAGATAACCCAGACCCTGATAGCATAAGTCTAATATGTAAATTTTATTCAAATCGGTGTATTAGTTTTTAAAGTACATCAAAAAAACTTTATACACAGGGTTAATTTCTCCTAGGATTATTTCTTTCTCCACTATCCTTAGATCGATTTGACTGAAATTTAACATGGTATCTTCTATTTATGTAGTTAACCTATATAATTAATTTAAATAAAATTGATTCACAAATTTTCCAATTAAATCCGAAAAACCATAGACAAAAAAACGACAAAATATTCTGGTCACCCTGGTTTTTCCTTTATAACTTTGCTCCCCCTGTTTCGATTTTGCTCAAATGCAATACCAAACCCAAACTAAGGAATAAGCAACTCACATTGTAAATTTCATCAAAATCGGATAAAGCGTTTTTCAGTTATCTTGTATAAAAGAGGAAACAAAGTTATGAAGGAAATACCTTGAAATAATGTTAGTTTTTACAGTTTTTCTGTCTGATTTTCTACACTAAAAAAATTAGCTATAGGCTGATTTTCAGTAACTATATGTTTTGTTATTTCTTTTTATATTATCCTTAGATCGATTTGATCGAAATTCGGCATATTTATTGTCTATTTATGCAGTCCAATCTATATAATTAATTTAAACGAAATTGTTTCACAAATTTTTCAAAAAATATACAAAATACCTTAATTCTTCCCTTATAATTTCCTTCCTGTCGGCTAATTTTCCTGAAATTCAATATCAGATCGAGTTAAGCAACGCCCAATCCTATATTGTAAATTTCATTAAAATCGAAGAACAGGTCTTCGAGTTTTATCGTGTAAACGGACGCGAATGCAAAAATCGATATAACTCTTGTAGTATCTCTACTCATAGGCAATAGAAATCTTGAAGTGTTGCACCAGAGACAACTCCATAAATACGTCGTAGTTGTGGAGCTTGGCTCTGGTATTGTACTGTACGAGATCTAATATCTGTTGTAGTGGTGATCTCATGTTATTAAAATGTTCTGGCTAGAATTACTTATCGAATGGAAATAATTGTAAGTAAAATAAATTAGGTGTGTTTTCTTTTTCTTCTGTTAAGGGGCTACTAAAGGTAAAAAAAAAGAAACACGAAACATTTCTGTCATATTTAAAATTCTTCATATTCAAAAAAAAAAAAAAAAACGCTGTGAGTCATCTTAAGATCAATTGATTAAACATTTTTTTTCTCTCTCTCTTTTAGGGTGTGATGTTATTTACTTTTATCAAATTTCCAATTTCACAAATAACAAACGACATTTTTTTTTTTGTATATTTATTTATTTCCGAAAAGAATAATTTTCATATAGAAAAAAAATTTTTTTTTTTTTATTTTTAGATTTGATAAATGTCTGTTATCAGACCGATATGAATTTGAAATTAGAAAAAAAAAATTCATGCCTTCGTTACTACAAATCTCTTTCCCGAGTTAATTGAGTATGACTAATTCATGACCGCGATGAATTTATTCATAAAGAATTTAAAAATGCTCGGATTTGGTCGGTTGAATTTTAAAAGTGTTTCTTTTTTTTTTTTTCGGTAACTGTTTTTATTTTGCCGCAATGGAAATTATTCAAGAAATTCTTTAAGAATTTATAATATACGTCTGTCTCTGATGGTCTGATGATAAAAAACTATACATACTTGAGTTTGATGAACAGGGTGCTTATTCTCGAACTAAATCGAATTTACTGGTATACGGAAATTAGTTAAATCGATTCGAGTTTTTAAAAATCGGGATTCTTGTGTATTACAGGAACCACTTAACTGGGATTGGCTACGGAAATGTGTTTTTTACAATATTTTTGCTCGCACCAACCCAAATATTTTATATTTTTTAATGAATTTTCTTTACTTACTTTACTTTAGTTTTTATACTTAACTGATTTTCCCAAAATAATTAATTCCATATTTAATTTTTAGTTTGGTTTTGAAATTATTGCGATGATTCCAAGAAAGGCTCTCACTTTACTGGCGATATCTTAAATATTTATATTTTATTTTTAACTTCTATACGAAGTATATAAGTTACCTGATCTCCGCGTTTTATAAGATTCTAAATCGTTTGCAATCATTTTTATCCAATGTCTGTCTGTCGGTCTGTCTGTCGTGTACAAGATTGCGGCCGTATTTTTGAAGCAATTTCCATGAAAATTGGTAAGAGCGATTTTTTCCTCATGAGAACCATTCTATCAGAGAAGTTGGGTTCGATCGGACTAAAACTTCGGGTAGCTGCCAAATAAAAGTTCGGTTTTTTGTGTTTTTCAATTAAAGAGTATTGTAACGTTATTTATGGACCGATTTTAATGAAATTTGGCATGAGACACTTTTTCAATGAAAGAGCAATTGTGTTCAAAAATCAATTGAATCTCATTACAACTTCGGGTAGCTGCCGAACAAAATTCGGATTTTTTGTATGAAATTTGGAGCATAACTTTGGGTGCTCGGACAAAACTTTGAAATTTTTGTACAAAATAAATCATAAATTGTTGTATGAAATAATTTGATTGATATGTATAGAGTTTCCCATAGTGGTTTGCGCACTATAGTTTCTTTTTTTTTTGTTTTTAAATCTCCTCGAATACTAGTAAACTCGATTTAGTTCGAGAATAGGCCCTCAGAACTCTGAATGTGTATCTCAATATACAAAATTTTATTGTATGAATACTTTTTGATCATACTTGGTATAAATATTTTTAAATTGAAAGCAATTAAAATATTAACATTTGAATAATGTTTTTAAATAACATCATATTTTTGTTTCAAGAGATCTCTGTTGAGAGGGTGTGGTGTAGCACAATAATTGTATTCATAATTTTTGTTTGGTGACCCTAACTGTATATTCGATTTATGTTGACTAAACAAACACATTTAATTAAGTGAAAGTTATCAATTTCAATGTAATAAAATTGAATCTTAAATTAAGTTAATTTAAGACGTTTCAAGAACCTTTCGTATGTTTCTAAAAGTTTGTATATTTTTTAATCAATACAATCGTTTAAACATCAATCGTGAGTTGGAATTGTGTATAATCGAATCAAAGAATATAAAGAAATGTCATAGATATGTTCGTAATAATCATGTAAAATGAAGCAAGGATTTTATGTAAAAACGGAGATTGATTCCATCGTATGAAAGGGAAACCGTGTAAATCAAGGGGTAGGTGTAGGTACTTTTAAATCATGTATTTTAATGGACAAAATGTGTTTCTGTTGTGAACTTCAACATTTTAAAAATGATCTTTGTAGGCTTCTTGTACTGAAAACTGCTCCAATTGTAATTTTCCGATAGATTTATCTTAAAATGAATAATGTTTTAAAATCCATTAATTTTATGAGTCGACAAAGATAATAATGTAATACGAAAGGTAGATACGGGCAAAAGATAAACTTCCTAGTAGTGTCCATGCGTTTTTCTTTTTGTTTTACTATAAAAGTGGCAAATCAAAGACTTCAACTTAAGATTACAATCTTAAGAAAAGCAAATGTTTAATAAAAACTACTATATTAATATTAAAATGTTAAACGCGAAAAAGAACTTATTGTTAGTTAATAAAAATTTCAAGCAGGTGCAAAACAACTTTTTATTTTCTTTGTTGTGAGACTTTTCTTACTGCAAGAATCTCTACGAATAACAAAATCTTATTAAAATTCTTTACAACGAGTCACAAGTCACTTTTAATATTTTATATGTTTATTTCCTTTCAGAAATTTTCTTTTTTTTTCTTAATATTGAAAATTATAAAGAATATATTCTTGAAGTTCTATCTGAAACTTATTACTCTCTCTGTCCCGAAATAAGTGATTGATTTGAGATTTTAGGAAAAATTAAGAAAAATATGGCATGGCAAGTATAAATTTATTAATTGACACTAAAAGGGAGATTATTAATTTATAAAGGGTTTCGATTTTGCTATTTTTAAAATAAAGGTGTATTAAAAACACAGTGGTTGTTTCATAGAAAATTCCAAACTCCAGTTTCCTCTAAATATGGACAATGAAAACAATGTTTTTGGCCGCAAATGCTCGGAAGAAACCTTATTTGACTCCAAGCATTCGCCAAGCTCTTTACCATTCATTGTTAGAACTTAGCAGCAACGCCAAGTCAATCAATATCGAAGAAAATTTTGACAAAAGTTCATGTTTATGGACAAGAAAAAATATCAAACCAGACACTTATTTCTGGACGGAGGGAGTAATTTGTTTTTATGAAATTTTCCTGTATTTATCTTTATTTTTTTTTTAATGAAAATTAAATCAAATGTTAAATATTTAAAGATTGGCATTCAAAATTCAATTCAAAAGTAATTTTCCAGAAAAAACAGACATCAAAATAACAAAAAATTAACCTTTGCTAACGAAATTGGTCATTTTATGTTTTTATCAATAAATTATATTTATCAAAATTTTATATAAAAACAAACAAAAATAAAAACTAGATTAATAAATTTGAAGTGGATTTAAGGTTTATCGTTTTTTTTCCCCCAAAAGAAAGTTTATCATTCTGCCCGAATTGAGAGATACAATATTTTATTGATTGAATTTGATGAAATATTCAAAAAACCTCGTTTTGAAAGAAAGAAAGAGAACAAAAAATTACCTGCTACCT
The DNA here is from genome assembly GCA_963422695.1 of Xylophagus ater. Classification (NCBI taxonomy): domain Eukaryota; kingdom Metazoa; phylum Arthropoda; class Insecta; order Diptera; family Xylophagidae; genus Xylophagus; species Xylophagus ater. The sequence continues at coordinate 12,156,262 of OY730478.1, forward strand.
AACTGTATTTTCAAATTCATCTTCATTAACATGAAATAACCTTTTGGAGGAAATTCATATTGGATATATTTTTTCTTGCAGAAAATTGATTTACCTCATTTTTCTAGTTTTAATTTTCTAATTTTGTATCAATTTCAATCTCTTGATTAACATTTTTTTTTTTTTTTTTTTTTTCATAACTTTTGAGTCTGATAAAATCGATCAATACCAGATAAAAATTTCATTACCAATATAATTGTGAGTCATGGTTTAGTGATCGCGACTTGAAAGATCATTTCTTTTCAAATTTGTACTATTTTTGAAATTCAAAAAAAAAATTAATTTCCTTTTAAAATGAAAATGGATCATTCATGATGATGATGTATTGGGATTTCACGGAATCATCAATAATATGTGTTGCTATTCTTTTCACATAAAAATGACCTCAATAAAAATATTATACATGTGAATTTATAATTTCTTATTCTTAACCAGTTTTTTTTCTTCATATATGTATATAGTAAGAAATACGTCTTAAATCTAGTGTCACCAGGTTTCTTATTTCTCTCAGACAAGAAGAAATCAACAACATACTATATTATAAAAGAATAATCATAAAAGAAAGAAAAATAAGCGTGAAACTCACTCAAGGTAGATAGTTTTCGCGTATCCCCATAAATGGTAATGATTTTTAAGATATCTACATATATGGTTGTTCTTTTATTCAACAATACGAAATTTCCTACATAAAAATATATTAAAAATGTTTTTTTTTATTTTAATGAGATTTAAATAATTATCATTTTTTTTTTGAATAGAATTAAAGAATTTTATTTTCCTTAATTAAAAAAAATATATAAATTTGAATGGAAAAACTTTCGAATTTTATCGTTTTGTTGCTGTATTAATTAAAACACACCTACTTGAATTGAATGTTTTTAATATTAATTGATTTAGAAATTAGATATATTATTAAATTAGGCATAAATGAATTACCCTTATTCTGTATGAAGAGTCTATCGAGCAGATCGAAGTCGAGTTAAAATGTATGTACAAGGTGGAGTCCAAAGTAATCAGGACTTTTTGAATCTAGCACCCCTAGTGGCGCCATCTATATGTCGACTGGTGCGTTAGAATCTGTTATCCTTTATCGACTTCCTGTGAGAATTTCATGACATTTCATCTATTGAAAGTGAAGTTATTGCGTTTTAAATGCAGTATGTTTGTGTCATCGGTGCGAAAATGAGCTTCGACGACCAAAAATTGCTCAGAATTCAACATTCGAAGGACATCATTAAAGAGGTCAAAAAGGACAAAAACTTCCTTTATAACATTGTGACTGGTGACGAAACGTGGTGTTTTCAATATGATCCCGAAACGAAACGCCAGAGTGCTGAATGGAAGGCGCCGGACGAGCCGAAACCCAAAAAATCGCGCCTGGAGAAGCCAAAAGTGAAGACAATGCTGATTTGTTTTTATGATTCCAAGGGTATTGTCCACAAAGAATTTGTTCCACCCGGTCAAAACGTTAATGCGGTATTCTACCTAGGAGTTTTGAAGCGTTTGGTGCGCCGTATTCGACGTGTTCGGCCCGAATATCGCGAAGATGGAAGTTGGCGTTTGTTGCACGATAATGCGCCGTCTCATCGATCGACGCTTGTGACCGATTATCTCACCAAAAATCCATCAACCACTCCCCGTATTCACCGGATATGGCACCGTGCGACTTCTACCTTTTCGGAAAAATGCATTTGCCGATGAAAGGAAAGCGTTATGCAGACGTAGAGGCCATTCAAAAGGCTTGCACCGGCATACTGGCGGCCATACAGGCCAACGAGCTAAAACACTCGTTCGACATGCTTTTGGACCGTGCAAAAAGCTGTATTGAAGCAGAAGGAGACTATTTTGAATAAAATCAATTGATTTTGCCGAAAAAACCATTTGTTTTTTTTTTTTTAAAGTCCTGATTACTTTGGACTCCACCTTGTACATAGGTCGTGTTCAAATTGGTACTTCGTTTAAGCATAATAGAGGAGTTTTCAACTTGGACTCTGATTGCGTTACATCAATCTGCCACTGAAAGTTAAAGGAAGCTTATGGCGAACAAGCTCTATTCGAAATCACTTGTAAAGATTGCTTTAGGTCGATCCAAATATAATTATTTTAACTTTAAAGACAAATAACACCCTGATCAGCTGTGGTTAGGTATACTGCTGAAACCTGGTGAAACAGTTATTGCCAATCGTTACCGACCACAATTTATCGATTTGAAGGGAGCTTTGCAAGAAAAGCACGAGCAGAATATTAAAAAAACGAGATTTTCTAACATGAAAAACTATGACTTGTTAATTAGTAATTTGTAAATAATTAGATTGAACAATTTTTGCATTACTTTTGTTAACCCCTTTTGGGATGATAATTTGGCAATGATTTCTTTCTGTTTAAAAATTCATCATTGTTAAGATATTTTTAAATAACATTTTAAAGAAAACCTTCAAATCCAGATCATCAGTAAGTTAGTGTTGAATCATTATTTAAAAAGTCATGGTCTTCAAGTTCTACTTGAAAGTCATCTGCAATTAAATATTTAGTTTTAATCACTTTCAATTCAAATCAATCAATTACAAATACTTTTCTTTTTTTTTGGTTTAAGAAATTCAAGAAATTTAAGAATTCTTCTTTGGGTTTTACTGAGAGGAAAAGAATTAAATATACATGTAGTAATTTCTAATCAGAACCTATAATCTTCTGATCTCTAATCTTTCTTTTTTTTTTGAATGAATTAGGCATGAAAAAAAGGGTCATACTTGGATACTCAATAATTTCTTAGAAAGTCGCATTCGAAGATGTTTTTGTTTCATTGTTAGAGAATGCGGTAGCCATTTGGCACAAAGCTTTTTGAAACCTAAAACTTCAGCTAAGATGTGATTTATTGATCTATGTGAGATGCCTATGGTGTCAGCTATCTCATCTACAGTCACTCGTCAATCTTCCAAAACAAAATCCTGTATTTTTTGTATGTTTTGTGTTGTTGATACACTTTTTGGACGGATCATATCAGGTTCAATGTATTTTAATTTAATTCCAGAAGAAAACAAAGAGACTTAAATGAATATGAAATATTTTTAAATGACAAAATTTTAGTTTTACAAAAAATTTCAAAATTAAATCAAATTTTTTAAAATGGTGAACGACATAAATCACGCCGTGTAAAGTTTTTCTTCCGTTCGATTATCAAAAGTAACGTGTAATTAAAATTCCAATGGAAGTCACTCTCATTTTTCCATGACATTCATATAATTCCTCTTTCTCAAGATTACATTCTTATTTTCATGTAAAACAAAAAAAAAATGATATAACATTCTTAAAAGTAATTAGTGTGGTATGCTTTTCTTGTTATCGAAATCAATTCGATTTTAATGCGGCCATAAAATCATTGAAACAAGTAAAAATATATTCGCATGATTCTTGAATATAAAAATTAGTAATCTTTTGTCGTGATTGTCTCTCACTCAATATGAATCACTTTTAGTCGGCCTTCCTCGATAAAAGATGTTAACATTTTCATTAAAATGAAGTTTTTTTTCGTTCCTAATTAAATTGGACGCCACTGCTATAGGATATGGAGAAAAAAAAACAGTATATATTCCCTTTAAGTTGGTTTAAAATTTAGTACGTGATTTGTTTTTGAATGCAAATTTGCATTCTTCATGAAACACTAATATTAAAAATCAGAAAAGTAGACATTACTTATATGAAAAATTACTTTGAATTGTTTTTTTTTTCTTTTCATAATTACGTGAATACTAATTTTGTGTACGTTTGAAAGTTCCACCTTCCTCCAAAAAGAGAGAAACTTCAATAAGTGATAAAATTTAAAAAACTGCAACACAGTTCAATGTTCCGGGCGGATTCATTAATTTCATTTGTTTTTTCATATTGGTTTTATATTGTCACAAAACTGGTCTTAATAAAGTATTTTTTTCCGTTTTTTCTTCCAACCAGACTTTAGTTTAGTGCTTACTCACCAACTTGTCTTCTTCGATAATGTTGACACATAAGGTTTATTTGCAATTTCTTGTTAACTGCCATCATATGCATTTTACATTGAATATATTTAATTCCAAAAAATAAGGTCGCCATATGTTTTTAAGTTTTAATAAATTTTAGTAAAAAAAAATTATAAATGGAAAATTTGATATAAGTTGTTTATAAAGTGTAAAAACTTGATATTATTATTGAAAAGAACAAATTCAACATAAAAATATGTTATAGGAAAAATAAGGAATTCTTATGAAAATGTCTGTATTTGCATTTAACGGAAAATTTTTTGTAAATAATGTTCTCCCCGGACGGAGTAAGTAAATCTTACCAAAACAGTATAAAATAATCTTGACATAGATAGATTTTCTTTTTATGGAAAAATCATGTTTTATATTTTCACAAATAAATTATATCTTATTTAAAATTCTATAAATTTTAATTAAATGCATTTAAGAAGTCAAACATAACGTCGAGAGCTATTACTCAACAAATAAATTCTTAACATATGTTATGCGAAACAATAATTTGTAGGTCCTTTTTTAAAAATTTATTTTAAATTTAAATGAAATAGGAGAAAGTGCAGGCTGAACTTTCGATTTTTAAAGACTTTTCTTCTCTTAGAAATTCTTCGTAACAATATAATATTGCGCTGGGTCCATTTTTGAATAACGAATCGGCTTTATTATTGGTTTTTTTACATTACAAGATTAGTGTGATGCCATTTGTCATATTTCCCTGACTGAAAGTCAGTCTGCTATTGTAGGGGTTTTTAGGCGAAATACAAAATAATCGACATTGAATGGTTTTACAATTATTTTATAAATAATCGAAAAAGAGTGGAATCGATGTAATTCGATCTAAATCGATTAGGTTCAAATCGAGTTATACGATTCCACAGATTATAAGTACAATGTGTGGAATGATTGAGTTGGTTTATCTCGTTTCTATCTAATGAGATAAACCCTTAGTTCAAATCCTGATCTCGGTTCTTTACACTTTATTTTTTTGCTTACATTCTAAACAATTTTTATACGATATTTTGAAAATGGTCATTCGCAAGTTCAATTTGGTATAGTTTTATTATAGCTACAGTGTTTTGGAATTACGGTAATTAACTATAAATCATATTCGCGTCAAACACGAACTCTATTTCAATCAATAATCTCGTAAATCAGTTCCTAATGAATCTGCTAAGCGTTTTCAATTCTTAATCTGTTAACTTTTAAATGTTATTTCATTTAAAATAAAGATTATTATTTCTTTAGTGTTTATAAAACATTATTTGAAAAATAAACAAAGTCCTTCGTGTTTCCTTTGTCGTTTTTGTAATGGTACTAAACTTTTTGTTGAACAGATTATTTGTACAATGAACTTGAATCCATTGCAAGTTAGCAGTTGGGAATTTTGCTATAATTTGTTTTTGGCTGAAACAATTTAATTATTATAATTAAATGTTTTCTGAAAACTTCTTTATAAAATTAGTTTAAATAAGCTCTAAAATGATCTTAAAATAAATAATATAACGAAATATTTTACGTAATATTTTTAAACATTATAAATATATCCAAAACAATAACTTTTTAAATTCATAAAATATATTTAAAAATAAAATTTGACTTTGAACTAAAAAAAAAATATTTAAGAAATCATAAAAATTAATTATATTAAAAATTTTGATATTTATTTTTAGAATTCATATTTTTAATTAATTATATAATAATTACGATAATTTGTATTTAAAGAAAGAAAATCTGTGAATTTATTTGAAATGCAAATAAAGAGAAATTTTATTTAATTTTTTTTTTCTTCTGGCAAAATTCCGCGATTCTCCACACCTCTTCAAAATAATAAGTGATGATGATGATGCTATTCAAAAAGTTTTTTTTCTACATTTTTTTTCTTGCTTCTTTACTTTCCTATAAGATCCAAAAATAACATATTTTGTTTTGAATGAAATTTAAAAATACATAATAAAATAGAATGATCATGAAAATTTCGTTTCTTTTTTCTTCTTTTATATAATAATAAAGAAAAACGATTAATTTAATCTAAAGTACATTATTTCTACTATTTTTGGTAAAATAAAAAAAAAGAGTAATATTTCAAAATAGAGACAAGCGAATATTGAAAGTTTTTCTAAGCATTATTAGAAAAAAAATGAAGAAAGAGTTCAATAACTTAAATGGCAAAGAAAAAACTTTAAATTGTCATCAAAAATATTATTTCGAATTTTTTTTTTTTTTTTTTGAATATAATAAATTTTATTAAAGACACCTACAAGTATTTCTTTTTTCAGTAAACTTATTTGAATAAAATTTTTATAAATCTTCTATTTAAATTTATTTGTGTAAAAAAAAAAAAAAAAAAATTGAATTATTGCAATAAGAAATTAATTGCTGGAAATGCTGGAAAAACTGGTAGTCAGATGGCGAAAGGTTGGTGAGCAGTTTCTGCGGCTTTACGATCCATCTTGTTCTAACTCATCGTATAAGAAAATCGTCCGAATTTGCTTATTTTCTATGTTCTCTTTAACCGTCTGAAAAATTGTTAAAAATTATTCGTGAATAAAACTATTGTTATAAGCAGATAGAGCTTTTTAAAAGAGCTTCAAAATGGGGTATAGAACTTCTCAATCAAATCCACCATTCATTTCTTTACAACCTAGTACGTGTAAAAACAGAATTGTGGCTGCATCTATATGGAAAATTAATTATTAATTATTTAATGTAGTTAATCTACATAATTAATTTAAATGAAATTGCTTAACAAACTTTTGAACTAAATACGAAAAACGAGAAAACTTTGTGCTTACCCTGAAAGAATTTTCCTTTATAACTGAAACTAATATACTCTTCGAGTAGTACCTACTATAGGGTATAAAAATGCAATAAAGGAGTGAAGTTTTTTTTCTTTTAATTCGTGTTAAATCAAAAATCGTTTAGAAAAAGTTCATGTAAAAACAGAATTTAGTGTATTTTAGTGTAATCCGGCTTCAAACTTATATAATTATATAAGTTTGAAGCCGGATTACACATGCTCATAATTTATCCAACAGAAGTTTTTAATGTAGTTCAAATTACGATAAAAAAAAAAGTGTATACATTAGCAGCAATGGTTTCTTTATGGTAATGCAATGTTTTACAAGAAAGATAAAATACTTCGACACTATCAAAAACGGAAATTTATATCTATTTGACTTTTTTTTTTTTGTATTGAATGTTATACAACTGATTAAGTCTTATCTGCAAATAAGACATTTTTTCTAGTCCAAAAAATTTGGGTATTAACCATTTTTGAATATAAATAATATCTCTGTAGAATTTTTGTCCAAGTCAAACTGAGTCAAGTTCGTTCGTTACAAAATCGATTCCTTGCATTATAAATGACTCAGATAATATCTTTTTTTTTTCGTTTTGCACATTTCCACATTATACTTTCACTATATAAAAGTGTAATGTCAAAAATCGTATATATATATATATATATATATACTTCTATAGGATCTTTGGTAATGTCTACTAAAGGAAGAAAAACATATATATTTAAAGGAAAATAAAAGTAACTGTAGAACTCGTCCTTCTGTTTTTAAAGTTCAACAACATATGCCATATATACAATTTAGTCGTCAGCTGTCTTATTTGCGCGTGTATCCCATATTTTTTTTTTGGGGTAGGAAGAGACTAAATTAAGTGTCGGGTAAAAGCAAGAATATATATAACGTTTATGTTATTATATTCGTCAAGGGAAAGTCCATATTTTCCCTTTAATATCTCATACAACAGCTTTTTCATCGACAACACCAAGTTGTGTGTGTGTAATTTCATCGAAAAAGATATTAAATTCAAAATAGTAGACGGTTTTTCCTTAGTCAGCTCCATGATTCACGAATATATAAACCATATTTTCTAGATACATATGGTATTATACGAACTCCTACCAGACATGACGTCAGAATGTAGACACATTTTACCCTCGCTAGAAGAAAAATAAAACGGTCAACAACTTTTCCATTTTGTTCTTTGTGAGACTAGCACTTTAGAAAAGGAGGGGATTTTGAAACTGAATAGAATCATATTTTATAAAAGTGTGTAATACACAATATATATTCAGAAAAAAGGATATATGAAATTGGGAAGTTTGTATCATCAACCCAAGCAGGAGGTATTTATTTTCGTAGTAGATTCTTTAAATTTCTGTTTTTGCGAATATTTGTAAAATTTTCGATCGATAAAATGGATTTACTACTACCACTTCCTCCGAAGCCTATACCATATATGTATGTCCATGACCACCAAAAGTCCAAACCAATATTCAAATAGGATTTAATAGAGCTTTATATAAAATAGGGGATTTTTTTAATATTTTTTTGCAGATTTCTCCCCATTTTAAAGAAATTTGCTTATTCAAATAAAATTTCAGATTTCTGTTGAAATTTGTCATCCGATTTTTTTTTTTTTTATTTAATCAATTGGTTTAAGATATTTGGATTGATATTTTTTTTATCTATTTTACTAATTTAAATTGATTAAAGAAATAATTTCAAATGTAACTATGATCTGAATGTTGTTGATTCTTTCTAATTTACTCAATTAACTTGTAATTTGATTTATTTAAAACTCGAACAACTTCTTGTGAAAATTATATAAAAACCATTTTAAAACAAAGATTTAAACATGTCCATAAAGTATAATGGATGATCTTTAAAAATGCGACAGAGTAGAACATTTTATCTGGAGTGGGATCGTCTAATTCAATTGAGACTAAATCGTATCGTAAATGCATTTTCATTCTTATGCTTTTTTTTAATCTAATTTGATTCAAATTGAGTTACATCAAAACTTCGATTTGGGTCTTTAATTGGGACCAGAGAAAAACGATACAATTGAAAAACGACGCGACTTCGAATTTAACATACTTATATAAACTTAAGCAATACAAATAGAAAATAGTTAATTAATAATATGAACGATGCATAATCGAAATGGACGCAAATCGAGGTTTTGGTGTTATACACTATAACACTCGAGGATTCTGGGCTGTGTCATGAACAAGATTTACAGTTAATTGAACTGGATTGGTGGCGAATTTAGCTGGGTTTATTAGAAGTCCAGTTTCAATCCAAATCCAGTTTCCGGGAATCTCGATAAAATATTATAGTCTGTCGCATTATTTAGGTTACTGGTCATTTTCTGTGGACAGCAAAAACAAGCTGAGAAATTATTGAGGTTTTCTTCTAATATCTAACCCATTTCAAATACAGCTTGAATCTGAAATTATGTTAATAGATTAAAATTAATAAAATGAAATGTCGCTCATAAAGTATTTTTGTATATTTATAAATTTTGATAAAAAAAAAAAACTTTTCAACAAAAGCGAATTAATCGGCTTCGCTTATTTTTTTTTTCTTTTTTATTTGCTTAAATTTCTTTATTCAAATTTTTTTTATATTGCGCTGTTATCAAAAAGTACTGAGGTTGTTGTTTTCTTTTCTTTCTGTAGATATTATTTTGCATTTTTAAGCGTCGTCTTTTTCGCCTTAATAAAAAATTTTATTTTCAAATTCTGACTCATTTTGTTCGTTTATTTTTTTATTCTGAAGTCTGTTTATTGAAAATATTCAAAAATCCAGTTTAATCCACGTTCTCAAATAATAATCATTGAATATTTTTTGTATTATTTTTATAAATAATTCAAGTTTTATTGTAAGCGCAATTAATTATAATAAATTCTATAGATTTATTTATTTTTAACGTGTTAGAAAATATAATTAATAAATTCTTTTTCTTTTCTTTGTAGGTAAAAACCAAAACAAATAATATAATGGCCGCTCCAGCTCTTAAAGATCTCCCAAAAGTCGCCACCGATCTTAAAAGTCAATTAGAAGGTTTCAATACTGAAAAATTGAAAAATGCCGATACACAAGAGAAAATTATTTTACCAACAGCTGAAGGTAATTTTGAGTTTTTTTTTTTTTATATAAAAACCAAAAAAAAGAAGAAGAAAACTTTACATAAAATTTATTTTAAAATATATTAAATTTCATTCTTTTAAATAAAAATATAAAATTCAAAGATTTTATTTAGAAATTACACAGGAAAAACAGCATTTATCATTATTAAAGGGTGTTAAAGAATTCAAACAAAGTTGCCTTAAACCGACATCAACAAAAGTTAAATGTATTCTACCAACAGCAGAAGGTGTGCAAAGCTTTTAAAAAAATGTGGGAAGAACGAAAAAAAGCCAAATGATTTCAATTATTTTCCATGGCCTGGCTTTTATTTTACAAACAAAAAAAAAAAAAATAATGGAAATAATAATTAACAAGAAACTTGTTCCGTGTGTTGTGTTTTATTAACAGTAATATTTGCTGCAGTAATAATAAACGCGAATAATTAGCCGCTATTCTTTATCCCATTAAACGTTCCCAATTCTGTTTTGCGATATCATTGAAAATCTTGATAGAAAGAAAGCATAAAATTTTAAAATAAACATAAATAATTAAAATAGAATTCGCGTGAAAGATTTCAAGCTCTTCTCCATACTGCAATTTATTTGAAAATTTTATATTTTAAATGTAAATTCTGTTTTATTTTGTGATGTCAAGTGTAAATTTCGTTACCTAATTAATTAATTTATATAATTAAATGTTTGTATTAATTTTAAATTAGATCCAACAACATCTTAAGCGAATAACTTTTTAACATGTTTTTTATGCAATCAAATAAGACATCAATTTTGAAGAAAATTAATATATTTATTTGTTTCATTGTTATTCAGAGTACTCGCAGCTTTTATTATCTACGGTAAAAAAAAATAGTCACAATATTGCTTTGTCTAGAAATTAGAACAGGAAATTATTACTTACGACGCCACTAACATGATTTAAAATGCAACATTCTTTTCATTCGAACGTAAATTATGATGGATCAGCCAAAAAGTAGTTACGTTTTTTTTCCTTTTTTTTTTTTTTTTTTTTTCCTTTATTAAACTAAATATTGTACCATTTTTTTGGTCAATGATCTTTTTTCATTATCCTTGTCACTGTAGAAGTTGTGGGTTTTCTAGTCAAAAAACCAAGATAAGTCATTTTTATACACTTCTTTTGAACTCAAATTTACAACATTAAATGAATTCTGCAGAGACCAAAATAAATGGTACTCTGATAGTACAAGAGCCAGGACTATTTAAGGGGTTGGTGAAGCATTACAAGTTTCCAAATAAGCTCTCAAGTGAGTGATTAAACTTGTATGTGATCTAGCTTGCGGTTAAACAATTCTGACAGGGTTCCGTTTGATGGTATAGTTTTCAACATTCGATTTCGATATGCTAAAATTCGTTAAACGTCGATTGGATTCAATAAAATTTGCTTTTATTTTTTGTCGTCTTTAATATCGTAATAACTTTTTGGCTCATTCTTTTAAAATAAAATGGAATAAAATTTTCAACAAATTTAAGGACTTTTTCTTCCAGAATATGAAATTTTGAATAATTTTAAAATTGCTAAAATGTTTTTGTGTTTCAGTTTACGCATTAATATAAAAAATGCAATTTTTTTTTCGCTTGGTTTTATTTAATTTATTTGTTTATATAAATTTATTAATTTTTTTTTTTTCTTTCCAACTTTTTTCAGATGTTGCAAACGAGAAAACTCAGCAAAATTTGTTTGAAGGAATTGAAAAATTCGATACCAAAAAATTAAAACATGCTGAAACACAAGAAAAGAATCCATTGCCCGATAAAAATGGTAAATTTAAAATATATATTTAATTAAGAAAAAAGTACTACTTACTCTGTTCAAAAATAAGTATCGGATTTGGTAGAATATTTTGAACTTTTGTCACAATTTTCTTCAATACTATGAATTTATTGGCAACAATTTTGATTGAGCCTTAACTTGCCCATTGGTGCTGATTTCTAATGATGAATGGTAAAGAACTTGGTGAATGTTTGGAGCATTTGCGCCCACATTGTTTTTGTTGTCCATATTTGGAAGAAACTGGAGTTTTTCAAACTTTTCCTTAAAAAAACACTGTTTTTAATTAATGTAACATTTTTATTTTACAAATAGCGTGGCAACATTGAAACTGTTTATAAATTCGTATCAAATCGTAACATTTACTTGTCATCATGGCGTATTTTTCTTAATTTTCCATAAAATCTCAAATTCTGATACTTATTTCGACGGACAGGAGGAGTATTTTTTTGTTTTATTAAAAACTTTTTTCTAACTTTTTTTTTCTATTTTTCTTTTTAGCAATTGATCAAGAAAAAGAAAAAATAAATTTCATTTCTGGAATTGAAAATTTCGATTCATCAAAACTAAAGCATACTGAAACCTGTGAAAAGAATCCATTACCGACCAAAGAAGTAATCGAAGAGGAAAAGAAAGCATAAATATATTATTTTCTTGTCTTTGAAAAAAAAGGAACACTCAGCCGAAGATGATTGAAAAGTTTAATAATTTATAATTATATAAAAAAAAAGTATTTCTTATTCCCTTCTTAACAAGAAGAAAAAAAAATAAAATTAAAAACTATATAAATAAAAAATATGATATTTGTGTCAAAAAAAAAAAATGAATATGAATAAGTTATTAATTTCTTTTCAAAGGGCAGAAAGAAATACTAAAATTAATCCTTAATATTTTTGCCCGAAAAACTTTTCTTTTTTTTTTAACACAGAAAAACATTATTTTATTATATTATATATATTAAAAGAAAAAAAAGGAGAAAATATTAATTTCTTACTATTTTCAAAGAAAATTTTTTTATTGTATAAGAAAAAAAAGAAATTAAAAAAAAACGAATAAAAAAAACATTTCTTTTGTATTTTTTTTTTTTTTCAACATTAAACACTACAAATAATATTTTATACTATTAAATTGTATTTCATTGGAGCTTAATTACTAAATTTTCATGTAAGACATGAATGAGTTAAAGTCTCAGATTTAAATCTCATTTTATCAAAAAAAAAAAAAAAAATTAGTTTTTGGTAATCACACGACTCCATTGGACTTATTTCAAGACATATTTTCAGTCGGAATGAAAAAAAGTCTAATGGAGACTCGAAAATTTGGACTTTTTTGTCAGTCCGACTGAAATGTCTTGAAATAAGTCGTGGGGTAAAGAAAGGAAGAAAATCTGTAGCGGAATTCTGTAATTGAATTATTATTTTGCTCATTTTTAAAAGTTACCCGAATTCGAAGTAAGACTAAAAAAATTGCCCAAAGATTATTTAAAAGTGACAGACCAGTAATTCTCATCACAAATATATCAGTTTCAAGTGACAAATTTCCTTAAGAATATATAAAATACATCGAGCCATGTTTAGAAGCCATTTCAATTAAGTTTATTTAAAAAAAAAAAAAGTTGGAGAGAATTTATTTTGAAATTTGTGTAAAATATAATCAGAAGCCAATAAAGGCTTAAGAAAAGTGTAAATCATTTTGTTATTAACATTTTATTTATTTGAGGCTTCGAAATTTACAATAATTGCTAAACGTGGTAGAAAAAAAGAAGGAATTAAGACGGAGTCAAGTAGCTGGCTTTTTTATGGAATGCCTGGCTCTAAAAAATTAATATTACTCTCAAAACAATGAAGACAAAAAAAAAAAATAAAACTATTATGCATTTAGTTTAGCAAAAAATTAAGTAATTAAAGTACTTACTCTCGGCACTAAAATTATTGATTAAAACACAGAAAAAGGACAAAACAAAAATATATAACATAAAACCTCAAACTAAATAACAATTGTAGAACTACGTCCGGTACACTTTATATGTGTATCGCAGTTCTACATTAAACACTATTAGAATTGTTAATAACTTGGACTAATTAGCCCTGGCGCCCTTACAAACGATAAAGTTCGAACGTCGTCTTCGAATGCTGAAATGAGACTGCTCTCCACTACATATTCGACTCCCGTTATCACCAACCAGAGCTAGCTGCCCCTTTTCTTTTAGAGGCAGAACCCACCTGCGATCCTGGCTATATGTATGAGAAGGGATTTTATCTTATGTCAGATAACCGAACAGGATCTTTTCGTTCTACACAATTAATAAATTTGATGAATTCTCATTTAGGATGTTTTTTGTGGGATTGATAATACTGCTAAAGATCAAAATGTTCGACTCGAAAATATTACAATTTGCCTTAAATCGAGGAAAACTTCGAAACTTTTTAAATGAGCTTAGTCGCGTATTGGCGTTTTACAGAATTACACTGCTGGATGAACAAATATGTTAAATATATTTTAAAAGATTAAAACGTCAATTTCCTTGATACACTGAAGAGTCTTGAAAGTGTACTTTGTCACCAGGTTAATGAAAGTCGCAGAAGGGCTTTGCTAAAATTTCATTTCGTTGGGATAATTACATTAGCAGGACACTATACTGCATAAAAAGAGATGATCATCTTTTAGTCGAACTGCACTTAATCTAATGTAGAAATGTCTCGGTTTGTTCATTTTATGTTTCGAGTCTACGAGACCAAGAATTACCTGTCAGGATGGGTATCCTACTCCTCTTCTTTACCCATGTAGAATGATTGTAGCAACCCCAAGTTTTCTAAGAAGCATCTGCGAGTTCGAGAGAGGGCTGAATATTCACACAAGATGTGTGTGATGTTTTCAGTCGCATCTAGTCTACAGTACCGACAGAAATCGCTTTATACCAAACCCAACAAAACAAGAAGTACACCAAAAAAAAAATTATAACATATCGCTCAATGTTTTATAAATAATATTTAAAAAATAAAACTTGATAATATTCAAAGCAATTTTTTTTAGTCGATCGTTTTTATTTTTCTTGTTTAAAAATTGCTTTGTACATATTTTTGATATAAGAAAAGATAATCCGTATATTCAAAACTTTAAAAGTATATATTTTGCAGTGAAAATTTGATTCTATAGGCATACATTTTTCTTACCGCCCCCCGTCCAGAACGATTACGCCATTTTGTATGGAAACTTATTTGTGGGTTCTTAAACAAAAAAAGGATAAAGCCCAAAATTCAAGTACAAATATAAATTGGTCCAATTTTATTAGAAAATAATCTGAAAAAAGAAAATTCAAGGAAAACTTTCAATATTTTTAAAACATATAAATAGTTTCTAAATAATATTTGAAATTACAATAAAAATACAAATTTGGATGGCAACGACTTTATTCAAACAACTAATTTCTGTAGGATTTTCTGCTCAATTAAAGAGAATGTAACTTGCTCTAAAAAAAAGGGCGGAAATATAAATTAACAGTTTTTTTTTTAGATTTCCATAAAACTTTTTTTTTTTTATATATACTTGCATGTTAATAACTAAAAATACTAAAAAAAGAAAAATCTCCTAAAATTTATTAATTAAAAGAAAAAACATTGATGTGATTTATAAAATGAGAAATTAATAAGTTATAGAAATAGATATTTGTAAGCTTTTTATATTAAATAAAACAAAATAAAATTTTGAAAATTGTTCTTTTTCTTTCTTCAAACATAAATTTGGATTTTATTTTTTTTAAATAAAAATATTTTGCTACAAAGAAAAAAAGAAAACGATTGAGTTTTATTATTATTTTTGTTTTTCATTTCTTTTTTTTTTATATATAAAATACTTTCTAATTCGAAATCAATAATTTTACACAATTTGAATAAGATCTCCAGAAATTCTTATCGAACTCAAATCATAGATGGCATTTTAAACAGTAAATGAAAAATGGTCTGATAAAATAACAACAAAAATAGGATCTTTTAATTCGCCAATCACAATAATTTCCAAAATCATGATCTTCTATCTTTTTCTTATTTTCGCATCAAACCATTTTTTTTATTAGTTAAAAGCGAACTGTTTTTTTCTTATTAGAGGAACAAAGAAAAGCTGTACCCTTCCTACCCTTTAATCGGAAATTTGAATTCTGGAATTTTGTTTGCTTTAACAAGATAAAAATCATTTGCTTCGATTTTTATGTTTTATTTAATTCGTAACTTTGGAAGGATTTTTTTGAAATTTTAATTTACAAGGCATACTCAAAATTTTTTGTTATTAAATTGGTGGAATTTACATTTATCTTACGTTTTAATTTGTAACAGAAGGAAAAAAAAGAAGTGAACTAATAAAAATAACCGTAAAAATATTGAAAAAAAATTTTTAAGCTTTCTTTTTTAATTATATTGGAGAACCACGAGGTATGTTTAATTTTTTTTCCTTTAAATTTACTGTTACTTAATTGTTTAAATGCTTTAATTCGAAAATACTCTTCTAAAATGGTCGACTTTTAATGACATTTGATCAAATTCAAATTAATAGAGATGTACACTGAGATTTTTATGTTGTAAAAAACAAAAGTTAAAATGGCGGAAACAATACGTACTTGATTTATGTTTAAAAACTAATTTATATACAATTGAATTTACTGTACTTCAATAGCTTTTGGCCCATGAATCGTTCAGGATTCAAGGTTTATAAACAGTCTTCTAACGGATCTTAATAGACGCCAAATTTATTTCCTTTTGTAATTTTATTGCTAATAAAAATATATAAAGTTAATTAATTATAAACCTAATTATTTAAGTATACAAAATTAACAGTTCATTATGCAACGACCATTCGCATCTGGTAGTAGGCAGGCTCCTGATCCTTTTGATCACTACCTTGAAAAAAGAGGCTTCTACCGGAAACATACAGCCAGAGACTCATCATGTTTATTTCGTGTGATATCTGAACAAATGTATGATACTCAGCTTCATCATTTGGCGGTACGCCAAAATTTGGTTAATTATATGAGAAAATATAAGGAAATATTTCAACTGGTAACCATTTTCAAGTAATCTTAGAAAAATCTATTTGAAAATTTCAATTTTCTCAGGAAGTAGATAAGGATATTGACGATTATTTAGATGAATTGTCGAAGCCAAAAACATTTGGGACTATGGTTGAACTGCGTGCATTTGCTTATATATATCGGTAATTAGATGATGGAGATTTTTTTTTTTTGGAATATATTCATTCCAATTTCTATTTTTTTTTTTTTTTATCTAGACGCAATATAATTTTATTCGAAGCTTATAATACCGGAAGATATATGGTTGAGGAAGAAAGTTTTAATGATTCATTTCGTGTTTTTTTTACACCTGAAAAACATTTTGATTCGGTTTTTAAAAATGATTTTATTGAGATTGCCGCATTTTGTCAATGTAATGAAAATTTGAAATTTTCTCAAAAGAATATATCTTCTAATTAAAATATTCTTTCAATAAAATTTTAGCTATTTGTTTTGAAATACTTTATAAAGACGTTTTCAAATTACCTGATGTAACTTATGCCGTCGAACTAATGTTACACGGTAGTTGTTCATATGGATTTACTACAATAGAATATGATGGACCATACGAAAAAGAAATTGCTTTTAAGGATGGACGAGTATTTAAAATGGATTTACCAATAAAAACTGATTGTATTTTAGAAAATTATTTACTATGCCATTTTCATAATCCAGATTTTATGCAATTTGCTGATAATTTTCATCAGGAAATGCAAATAGACACTATAAAAAGTGTCAATCATAAAACATGTAACACCGATTCCATGTTACCAGATAAATATATATCATGTGTTCGACAATTACTGAAAGAAGGTATTACTAGCCTTTATAATATAGAAAATATTAATTCTCTGTAAAAAAAAAAATCATCTTAGGAATTACACCTTTTCCATATAAAGTGGCGAAGGCATTGGATCCCGATATATATCGTAATATTGAATTTGATGCTTGGAGTACACCAAGAAAAGATAGATTTAAAAATTGGTATACGGGTGGTAATGGTTTTCAAGTAAATTTAATTTTTATTATACAAAAAAAAAAAAAAACGAGATATTTTCAAAATTCTAAACAATTTTAGGTTGGTGTTAAATGTTTAGTTAAACTAAGGAATTCGGAATCTGATTTGTATAATTGTCATATTCAAGAAATGTCGCCAGATAATGGACCCTGTTTGATATTCGTTGAAGAATTAGGAGAAAAACGTATTGTATGATTTGAAAATAAGAAAAAAGAAAAATAATTTATATTTAAATTTTTTGATTGTGATACCAAATGAATTAATTGTCATTTTTCTTTAGGTGTCATACGATTCTTTACAAGCTTTACCACCAGATCAAGCCAAACCATGGGCTATACCGTTTCGTTTTCAGAAACATACTGAAAAATATTCACCAAAAACAATTGTCCATACTAATGTTAGGAAAACCGGACGTAATAAACGGAAACATCGGGACACTTATATAATTCCTACATATCAAAATGAATATTTTTCTGATGGTGAATTCACATCTTCCAAAGAGGATATTGCTTATCGATATAAATATTTAACATCTATACAACATTTTCAACCATCATATGAATTTATGACAATGCCATTAACTTTTGAGCCTTGTGTTAATCAAAATCCAGAAAACCCTAACAATAATCAAAATCGAAATGTTCGTCGCGGTAGTATAAATTCAGCAGTATCGCATAATAGCGCTGGAGGAGATGCTGTAAAAGATGATGAGCGAAAAGATGATGAAAGTGATTTGGAATATATACCAGAACCGTATCCATTCAATTATGGATACCCAGATTCGTACTATTCATATTCATATGATAACAGTATGATACATCCAGGTGCTCATAATATGGTATCAAATATGCCATCAAATTATTGCATGTATAGCACGCCACCATATGCTCAAACCCCAGGAGGAGGACTTGTGGCACATGGAATTCTTATGCAACCATCACTTCCGTATGGTCCATTAACAGGTAGTAATTCGAATACATTACAAATAAATAATTTTGGTCGTCTTGCAAACTATGATGGATCAATAAATATCAATGCTCCTCGTTCAATATTGCCCAATGGTTCTGATTTACCAACAGATATTCCGACGTTAAGATTCTTTTATAATTTAGGTTGGGATTATTATAAAATGATGCAAACATCTGGTAGTACAGGTTTTTTAATTTAGCTAATAACTTTTTACATTATAATTATCATTTCTTTATTATTTTCAGATCCTATTCCAATCGACAATAGTGCAAAATCTGACGCTGGTAGTAAATTAGCATTGGAATTCCATTCTAATATAAAAATTGAATCTGAGAATGCATCATCAACACACGTAAAACCATATTATTATTGTTTTATATAATAATTAGTAAATTTTCTCTTTAGGTAAAACCAGACCAAAATAATAATTTGCCGGCTAACAATAATCAACCGTCAAATCGACGTTTTCATTCACGCTACTTTAATAGTAGAAAAGAGAAAAATGCGTCCAAAAGGAATAATAATCCATTTTTAGCAGATTTTGGGAAATCAAATAATGCAACAAAAACCAATTCTAATAATTATCCCAATTCAAATGGTGGTGGATCAAATAAAACTACAAATACAATTGTTGCATCAACGGCGGAACAAACAATTCATACAAGTTCAGTTGCTACAAGTTCAGAAAATAATTATAATACTGAAATTAATCCAACTGTTAGTTACGATAATATAATATGTTTTACATAATTTTAATTTATTTATATCTTAGACTCAAACTGTTGTATATAGCGCATCACATCCTCCACCGCATACATATGCATCATGTCTTCCAATATATTCAACTGAAGCAGAACAACAACAACAACAACAACCGTCCGGTATGTTTTTACCGCCGCCAGTTATGACAGTCCCATATGGAATGTATTCTGCTCCAAGGCCGCCACCATATTCAAATTATTTACCACCAATGGCATTTTCTCCACCGTTTCCACCGCCATCACAAAACACATATTTTACTCCGACTAGTGGTGAATCTTCTTCTTTAACAGGATACGGTAATGAAACTTCAGATAATGGATCCTATGCTTATATGAGCTGTCCAATATATTATTCACCAAGTAACAACAATACATCTTCGATAACGACTACACCAGGTGGACCTGTTACATCGGTAAGATTTTTCATAGTAACTGTCAGTGACAATTATATATTCAATAAAAAACGTATATAGGGTTATTGGTATTCAACAGTTCCACCCCCACAATCTGCTCTTGCAATTTCGGCAGCATCCGGAAATCAATCTACTAATGGTAACAACATCACACCTGGAAATCCTCCAATTAATAATATATCACGTTAAACACAACTAACTGGGTTTTCTAACTAAGATTCGTTTATTTCGTTTTTCTTTTTAACTATTATTAAAATAGGATAAAAGTGCTCTAATTCTACTTAACAACTGTTATTAGCTTCATTTATTCTCTTTTAAGCGAAAAGTTTAAAAATTTAGTATTAAGTATAAACAAAAAACGCTAGTTAATTGGCCTCAGTAATTTTTCTATTATATTCATCGCCACAGAATAGGCATTTTCTTTTTAAATACTTTTAATCACATTTTTTATTTTGATAATTCTTTTTCGATGATCAAATTTAAATAATTCTTATATTGGTCATATTTTTCAATAAAACACAATTCTTGAAAAGCATGAGAGCTCTTCTTCGACATTACTCAAATGCTTAAAGCTGTATAAAAGTAATTCGAAATTTTTAAATCTAAGCAAAAAAAAAAATTGTGCTTTAATACATTTTTTTTTTTTATAAATTATCACAAGTATTTAAATATTTTCTTATTCAGGGATTTTTTCCTGGATTATTTAAAAAAACATAATCAAAATTTATATTTGTAGCTTTTAAAATTTTTCCATTTTCACAGTTCAAAAACTAAACTGGTTAAATACTAAATATTTGATATTAAGATGTTTCTATACAAAAAAAAAAACAATAAAATTTAGCATATAAGCTATAACTTTTTTTTTATTTTTATTTTTACATAATTAGAATTTAAACATATTCCTTAAAGTAATCTTTCATGGTTAAAACTTAATTCTATGTCAATGTTTGTTGTCATGTGGTTTTTTTGGTTTTAATCAAAACCAATGTCCTGTTGTCCGTCAGTCCGAGGTGGTGGTAATGGTTTGGCGAACTCCAAGAAAATTTACAGAATCGATTAGTAATTTAAATTAATGATAAAATTAATATAAATAAATCATTATGCTGTTTAAAAAAAAAAATCATGTTATTTTGAATTAAATTTAAGCTTTGTGATCTTGATAAGGAGTGGAGTCGTGTAATTCGACTAAATCGTTCGAAGAAGTATTGCCAATTTCTATATTCTTTCGATACGATTTTAGTTTAAATCGAATTATATTCAAAATGATCGTGTCTTTAAAATAGAAAATCTTTGAAAGTTCCTTATAATAAAATGAAATCTCTGGCATTTCTTTATAACGTCCTAAATTATTTTCAGTCGCGGTCCATTTTTCATACAACCATACTCTACTACCTAATATAGCTCAAGGTAACCGGCCGATTCGACCCGGGCAATTTAACTAGGCACAATTTAACTTGGCCCAATTTGTCAGAGATTGAAAACAAACTTCTCTTTTAAGTAAGTACTATAATATAGGTTGATCTTTTTGTTTATGGAAATGTTTGTCACAAAGAATTGTCCCAGGAGCCACATGGCTCGCAAGTCAGCGTTTTGACACCCATGTAAATGTCCCTAAAATATTGTTTATTGCTTACATTCAAGTACTCTATTTATATGTTAAGAATTTTCATTGCAAATTCTATATTCAATTACAACAACAAAAAATTTACTCGTCTACAAACATATTCGGCTTTTTTAATTTGTTTTTTTCCAATACAAATCCTAGGATGTTAAAATTGGGTATTTAGAACATCTTTTTGTATGAAAGAAGTTAGTAATAAATTTGTGTGAAGTTTAAAAGCAATTGAATCGACTCGGTACTATTGCAGCCTATTTTAAAATATGATAGCAGTTATAATAAAATATCTGTACCAATAAAGTTACACTAGTCCTTAAAGTTGTCCACTTTTTGGGTATTTTACCGCTTTGTTTTTATGACATTGAAATATGTAACCATTTTTGTGTAAACTTTCGTTAATTTTATTATCTTTCCCGTAATTTTTCAAATATAAACAAAAATCTATTAAAACTTAAAAAAAACACTAAACCGAATTGAATTAAAACATTACTTTTTTTATTAAATATAAATTTATAACCTTTATTTCAACATTCAATAACAAATATTGTATAATTACAATTTAACCTTATTCATTGGCAAACCAACCGCATTTAAACCAGTAATTTTAAATGTTGCACCAGCAGGTTTAGTTTTTCCATCCTTATTTGATGTGGTGCAGAAGAGAATATCTAAATTGGGTCCTCCAAAGGCACATGAGGTAATTTGTTCACAAGGAAATTTAATTTCTTTTTCAACAGTTCCATCTCTAAAACAAAAAAAAAATTATTTAAAAATAAACTTGATTACGAATTTAAGAACTCACTTCGGATTGACTACTATAACTTTGGATCCACCAAATGTAGCGACATATAAGAAACCTCGATTATCAATTGTCATACCATCAGGAACAAAATTAGGTTTTTCTCCATTAACATGAAAATCAATAACTTGTCGTTCCGAAGCTAAAAAAAAAATTCTATAATTACAAAACAAGTTAAAATTTTATTTCAATTTTTTTCTCACAAATATTTCCTGTTTGCAGATCATGATCAAATTCTACAACATTTAAATCAATCGAATCGATATAATACATTTTTGATATTTCTTTATTCCATGTTAAACCATTTGAAACGCCAATATTGGTTCGGATTTTTTGAATTTCACCTTTACCATAATGATAAAGACTTCCTAAACGAGCTCCAAATACATCACCCATTTCTTCTTTACGCATAGTACCACCATAAAATCTACCACTCGGATCTGCTTTGGCATCATTAAAACGATTATTAATATGTTCTTCGCCTTTTTCCACTTCGAAAACAATTTTTTCGATTTTTGCTTTCGACGAGATACCATCCCATTGCATGATACCAACACGTCGATCAATTCCAACTGCAAATTTATCTTTAGTGCCTTCAACAGGAATTATGAAAGAGACTACAGGTTCTCCTTCTGTTAACGATTAAAATCATAAGAAATTATTTTTATTTTATTTTTATAAAACAATTTTGAACTTACCAATTTTAGCATTATACGTTTTGTTCTGTGCATAGTCGTATCTATAAACTGTTCCATCGTAAATATCAACGAAATATAAACTTTGAGATTCAATATCCCAATGTGGGCCTTCACCTAAAAATAAATAAGATCCTGGTATTTCTTCGATTTTGTATGCCATCTGAAAAAAAGAATTTTTTTATTTTTATTAATTCTCTTATAGGACACGAATTTCTATTAATAATTTTAAAAATTATTGCATTTCAAATTTGGTTTTGCGGAAATTGAACTGAATTTAATACTGGCACAAAAATGGTTTCATGAGAAAAAAAAATTAAGTTAAAAAAAGTATCACGAAAAATTTCAACTAACATATTTAAAAGACAACTTTTATTGAAATTGATAGAAATTGGTAGTAATTTTTCCAGAGTTTTTGGTTTTATCATAAAATATCCTTTTCCAAAAGATAATCAAAATCAGACACTATCAGTTTCGTACAAAATTTTTCAAAATTGCCTCCATTCCCCCCGACACGTAAATCAAGTAATAAATTATAGACAAATTGGTATTGCTCGGTTTTGCGTTACCCAAATATTTCCTTTTACTTTTTTGATCCCATTGTCTTTCTCTTCTCAGTAAAATAAGTCCTAAAAACAGGCAAATAGCCTGTGCTTTTTACCCCAAAACATATCTTAATCCCAATAATATGGTAATTTGTGTTTACTATAAAGGATTTGTTTTAATGAACCGCAGCGAAATTCAATGATCAAACGTAGTCACCACAATTATCCTATTACATACTGTAATAAGATTGTAAAACTTTTAAAATATACACGAAAAAACTGCCATTAAGTTGCCAAACATTAAAAACTACAACTTTTTTTGTTTAAACTCCCATAATTTTGGGTTTAGCATAAAAATTTCAGGTTGCTCCTCGCTACATTTAATAACGCATGTGAACAAGATCCGAAACTTACGCGACTACAAGCACAAGCCTTCGATGCAAAAGTTGGTGTGTCTGACTTCATCTTAATAGTGGTCCGAATAACTCGAACTTACACTATTATTATATATTTATAACGAAATTCTCAATGTTAATTAATTTTTAATGAATTAAATATGCGTAAAAATAAAATAAATGTCATTTAAATATTTCAATTAGGAAATATATATTAATGAGAAAAGCTTACTTGGCAAACAAAAAAATATTGTATTACGATGATATATTTGAACATGTTATTCTTTTGTTAATCGAATTAAAACTAGTATTAAATTTTTTACTTTTACTTTAAATAAGATTTAAAAGAGATTCATTTTGTTTAGCGGAGGGGCAAACACAGACCTGGATGTTAAAAAAACTGAATCTTATATATGAAAAAAAAAAACGAGTGTCTCCGAATTGACAAAAATTAATACTAAACAAGGTTGTTTTTTGCCTTCAGTTTTATTCAACAATGAATGGTGTTTTTATTTGTTGTTTTTAGAAAACTTATGAATTTTGTAATATCAAAAAAAAAAATTACCATGTTTCAAAAGCATATCATTTGTTTTCAATGGAACTTACTACTTAGTAACATTGTTAATAAGAATCTTGCATAACAACTCTGCTAATTGATAACATACAAATTTTTAATATAAAAAAAATAATAGGTATAACTAATTTCTATTAATTTTTGTGGAGCAACAACATAACATAATTGTAGAAATAACTTACAAATAAATAATAAAGCCACTTACAAAAGTAAAGATGTGTAAATATCAGAAGAAATTATCTTCTAAATATCTGTTATGGCAAACCATACAATTATTGTCCGTTATAAGTTTCTCATACATTCAATTAAAAAAAAAGAAGAGTCCACACATGCGTAAAGTTCCGGTTTAGCATTTCCGCTGATAATATAATCAATTATTCCTGTAATATCATCCGCGCCTTGTGAATTAAAATTCAATATAAACATACTGGCAGCTAGGACAGAGAGTCGTCATATTTTGGGCGAAAATATATAATTTCCGATTTAGCACTTCTGGTGAAAATCTTGACAGTATTTACCATATTATACAAACACACAAGAACCTTAGGAAAATAGTCGATTCGGATTCCGGGAACTTCAAAAATTATATTTCCTTTGCAAAGCGGAACAATTTTGAACAAAAAAAGAAATGGACACACGGACACAAAATATTGGACGGTGGACAGACACTCTAAAGATCAAACGGTTCATCTCTAAAGTCTAAAAACAAAACGGGTTATTTAAGGCAAAAAGAGCAACGGAGTTGCTAATGATTTCCGAATTTTAAAATCGATTTTCTTTTTAACAAACTGGCGACGAGTTAAGCCAAATACATGAAATTTCCATACAAAAAGTCGTAATTTTTTCTGTAATTATTCAGATCGAGATTTAAAATAAGATCGTCAGCGATCATTTAATTCTTCTTATATTATTTAGTGAAAATTTTGGGAATGATCCATCAAGCTGTTTTCGAGATATGTGATATCCATTGGCTTTGTAAACAGTGTAAAGTTTCTCAATATATGGTTCTTGGACTTGCTTATATTAAAATTCAATAACTTCATTAATTTAAAAGATATTGATACGAAATTTTTGGAGACATGTTCTCAAAACTCGTAGCTTTTAGAAATTGTAGAAATATAAAAATTAGTTTTATTTTCTAGGTAGATGTAGTCTTTTAAAACTTGAAATATGATCCTCGAATGCTCCAATTTATTTCGCTTAGAGACTTATAACTTGGTTAAAAATCTACAGATATCGATATGAAATTTTCAGAATATACTCTTAACAAGTTGAAGCTTTTGGGAAGTGTAAAAATATAAAAAAATGATTTAATTTAATTACTTTTTCCCGTTAAAAAATCAATAAATAGGTACATTTTGTAATACAATTTCATATTTAATTTCTTGGGTCAATTCGGATTCTGCCTGTTATGTTGTTGTTTTTAGGATTACATGTGAAAAAAATTGCAAGTAATTTATTTAGTATTAGTGTCCAGTCCTAAAAAACAATGGACAATACTGATAAACGATAAGATTGTGAAAATTTATTGAAATAATAAATAAATAAATGATATTGATTCTTTGATAAAGAAATTGTGTAAAGTTTTCTAAAACTAGAGACCCGCCACTCACACCTTTTTTTCATATAAAACTACACTATTTAATATTTGATTTTTTCTAACTCAATTTAAAATTGAATTAAAATATAAAAGAAAAATTAACTTACTTTTATTTGAAATTAATAATTTAAAAAAAATATATATAAAAATGTTCGCGCTGAGATTGACGTTATTTTCAATATCACGAATATTAATAAACTGGAGGAGTTTTAGGGTTTATGGCACGCTTTTATATCATCTTCATATCATAAATTTAGTGGTATTTACTAAAAAAAAGTATCACACATTCTCAGATTCACTATCATTAAAAGCGCTCGGTAATTGCTAATTGTTCGAAAATTGAACAAATATGAAAGATAAGACCAAAAAAAAAAAACTCTGGCTATGGTCATCTAAGGTCATTTTATAATTTGTAATAAAATTTTGTACATTTCGAGCTGTTTTTTGTAATTAAAACATTCAAAAACAACAGGAAAATAACAGAACTTTTGGTTTCAGTAGACATGATGATTTTTTTTTTTATATAGATTCTCAAGTTTATCACTTTTATTGCTTTTTTTTAAAAATTAATTCCTCATAATTTGTAATAAAATAATTCTTATTACTTTTGGTGGGGATTTAAGTATTAACTTTTAAATGCAATTACTTATGGCAATTAAAACTGATTACATTAGAAATGTAATACATGAGGCTTTCCTGAAAACGTAAACATTCTCTCCGAAGAATTGGAAAAAAAAAATTCGATACATTACTTCATTAATCTTTAATTTAGCGATACTGCCAGATTGTTTCTTTTTTTTTTATTTTACTTGGTAACAAGCAATTTGTGAATCATATAGTAGGTCCAGACTCTACAGCTAAGCCGCCGATACCAAGTTATTTTCAATCTTCGATGATCTGCTGGTAATTGTTGGAAATGTTTATAGCCTATGGTTAGATACTATCAGAAAGCATGTTAGTTTTGTCACTACATTTATAAAACTTAGAAGTATTACCAAAAAAAGGTTTTAATTCAATATGTAGAGAGTGAAAAATTTGTTGTCCAACTTTAATGAAACTTACAGTTTACAGAGTTTGTTCAGCGAAATCAACGGAAGAGATGGATGGGTAGCAAAGGTATAAAATAGTACCCAAGGTGACTGTAAAGTTTGAATTCGAAAATTTCTCAAGTAATTTCATTTAAATTAAAATTGATCACATTTGCAGTCTGTAAAACAGGCCACCTCATTAATAGTATTTGTTTTTAAAAAAATTTCTGTGTGATATAAATGCATGTATTTACAGTCTTACAACGTTCCAAAGGTGCCAGAAATGTATAGACAAAAATCCCTGTTTCTTTATTCTGTGATACGATACAGTTTTAAATTTCGGTAAAATTAATACAAGGATAATGGAGAAAGAACTAGTTGTAGAAAGAAAAAGTAGTATAGCCATAAAGTTTTTTGTTCAAATTTTCAGATCTACTTTAAAATCTGATATACAAATTTGGAAAAAATTTGCCGAAGAGATTTACGCTATTAGAGCCTACCTCTAAATTACTGCAAACTCTCGAAGAAGATGAAAAAAAATTAAAAAGACAAAATCAAAGATCCTATAATACTACTATAGGATCTTTGACAAAACATTGAAATAGGTTTGATTGTTTTGGAGTTAATTCGATAACTATGTTACGAGTTCGATTTCTATCATATGGCATACAAAAATCGGTTATAGGCCGGATTATCAGTTTCTATAGGTTTTTAATTTTTTTTTTATAGTAGCAACTGAGATTCCAGCAAAATTGTTCCACATAAGAATATATTAATTTTTGATTATTGCACCCTTAGTAATTAGTCTTTAAATATATTTTAATAAGAATATATGTACAAGGTTTTCAAAAGCAATCTCTATGAGCACTTCTTTGTCCACTTCCCTAACAATTTCCACTACTCTTGTTGTTCTACTCCTTGAGCACCCACCTTTTCTATCCTTAAACAGCCCCCTTGACTACATACTAACCAATTGTATAAAGAAAACTTAAAAAAAATCAATTTTTAAATAAAATAGCTTCCGACAATCCTCAACAAATTGAACATTTATTAAATACATAATTTGTTTCTTTTGCTTTACGATATTAATTAGGAAATTGATTCCATTTTAAAATGATTAATCTGGAGTCAAAAAGATCACGAAATTCTAATATTTGTGGATACAGGACGAATACAATCGCATTGATGCAGTTATTTCACCATCCTCATTCTGCAAATTGAATTTATTATGAAAATGTATATTGATTAATGGATGTTATTTCAATAAGGCTATTGAGATGGATATGTTGGATTTAACTAATGGACGATTTGGTTCTTTTTTAAATCTTAATTATGTATTATTGATTATATAAGACGTTGTAACAATGAGTGGAGTATGTGAGAGAGTTATTAGTAATTCTATAATCTGGTTCTGGAATGGGGTTATGGGGATTTGCCATTATCCCTAATTAACATATACATAGATATTTACCTTATTGATTTTAAAGAATAACGAATAGATAATGCTTTAAATGGAAATAAATAATTTTATATAATTTAGTAAATATTGTGTATTAAAGATAGAAATTAGTAATTTTGTTTAGTTTAAATGAATTCTTAATTTATACTCTGCATTTTTAAGAAGATTTTTTAATCCTTTTATCTAGAAAACTAATATGTGTAAAGCTTACTTAATGAAACCTAATTCTTTTTCTTATAATAAATAGTTCTGATCAATTTTTTTAGGGAGTACGAAGACCAGGCAGAGAAGAAACTATTTGAGTCGCCCATTTACAAAAGCAGGCAAATCACGAAAAACTCATACAAGCTATGTTTTTTATGTAAAGAACTAAATTTTTTTTTGTTAGGCAGATTATTAATTGTTCTTCTAATTTCCAAAATGCCTATAATCTGACTATTATAGGAAATTAGTTATTAATAATTATTTAACTGATTTAACTTCATTTGCTTCTATATTTGCATTTAACTACTTTTGCAAATGTTTATTTTCTAAACAGATTGAAATTGAGTTATATCTAGCGAATTTGAACAGGTACCTAATAAAGTTACATATTCTTCGTAATAGATTTGTATTATGTATTTAATTCGAATATTAAAAAGAAGAAAATTTAAAACTCCAAAAATTCAAAATTTATGGGAATCCATTTTAAAAGCTATACCGCTGCAAATAAATACCGGCAAATTTATTGTCAATAATGCCATAAAATTATTTCCACTTGAAATGATATTTGTAGTGAAATTTTTCCTAGAATCTTTCTTACAATCTTTTACAATTGATACCTCGTATTTCCCATCTGCTGGCCTTTCTTACCTGGGAATTTACACCTTGAAGGAATTATTGTTTTAATATTTGAATTAATATTCCCAAATTTCAACTTGTTTTTATCTCGTACTTTTTTTCTTGTTCTACTTGTCAAAAGCTTTATGGCATTAAATTCCATGGGTTGGGGCGCGAAAAATAAGATTTATAAAAAATTTCATATAAAAATGAAAACAAAACACACACACATACTATGTCATTAAATTGACTTACGGAGAACGTTGGATTTTTTTATGGATTTTAATTATGTTTTCCAATGAAATTGAAAGGAATGTTAGATAAGGAGCAAAGTACTATTTGAACGGAAAGAGACAGAAGGTTGGATGCATTTTGACAATTTCATTTCCAGTGCCATAAACTATACAACCTCAGTCAGTTCAGTTTCGATTTTCGGTGAGAGCGTAACGTGATATAATAATTCGCTGCAGTGTTATCAAGATTATTCAATTTATTATTATTAATAATTTCCTTTTCCAAAATCATTGAATTCTGATTATTCCTATTTCTAGGACGATCAAAAAGTTCTGTGTTTTTCTTGGATTAAACAATTTATACGAATTAATTTTATGAAAAAAAAATTTATATATATAAAATGACAGATGAATTAATAGTTCGAGCCCGACAGAATTGCTGTCGATTATGTTTGGCTCCAGATAGTGAATGTGTTCCAATTTTTACAAGTTTAGCGGCCGACAAAGAACCACTTGCATCGAAAATATATTCTTGCGTCAGCATTAAGGTTAGTATTTTCCATTTAATTGAAGAATTTTGAACCAAATCTTCGTGTCTAATCGACGTCCATTCCCAATAATTTTCCTTCTTTGTGTTCGATTACTGTGAACTTCCATATCTCCCTCATAATCTCCCTTCTTATATCTTCGTAACTTGTATTTCTCAATTGTGAAATGCGTTGTATCAGCCTGAAGCCATGTGGCTTGGGTAAGAAATATGTACGCGTACCGTATTATTGTGAAGGGGAATAAAAGAAGAAATCAATGGAGATTGCTGGCAGACGAATTTTTTTTAAGGTTCACGTAGGCATATATTTCGATTTGGGCCATATCCGATTACGGTTTCCGCTTGTTTGAGTTATTCTTTAGTATGAATCTAGATTTTCAATGAAATGTCGTCGTAGTTTCTAGTGGTTAGCTAACACATTGTTGTCCCTGCTGGCAAACGTCCACCATTTTGATTGTGTCATGCGATTGATTGCTCCACAAAACACAGACCTATGTCTGCGTGTATCAAGAGTAGAGCAAAACATGTACCAGCAGCTTGTTTATTGTATCAAGCTAACAAACCTTGCCTGTTTCTCAACGACGTGATGATGATGTGTTGTACATGTGGTGTGATAATTGAAAATATACTGGCATATAAAGCAGCTGGTGTTAGAGTTTAATCATGCTTTAAAAATGTCGCATTTATTATGGTTCATTTAAAATTTCTTATCTTGGGAAAATCTAGGAGGATTACTAATAATAAATAATTTATCTTCAACTTCAACAATAAACTTTCATTATTTTTTTTTTTTAGGATCGACTTCTCTGTATCACTCATATTTTATTTTATTTCAATTCACTGGGCGAAGGTTATTTTCATTCTCAAAAGTGGTCTGGTTGGTTGGTTACCTGGTCGACAACGTTGTTGCCTGCTAGTATCTAACTTACCTGCTTGGTTCGTTGGTTACACAATACCCCTTGTCGAAGAAAAAAAATATATGAAGCATGCATATGTATAGATAGATGATTTTTACAATTCTTTAGTGGTGGCTATATTGTCGCATTAGCGTTCGTATATTTCGAATTATCATCAGCGTCAGTTGATATCTGAAAAATGGAAAATACATTGCCATTGGACATTGATGAGCAATGGTCGGCCAAACGGATATTGTTAACAATAATGCGATGAAGTGTTTCAACATTCTGCTGCTGGCGTGTATTTTACTTAATGGCTATGTGGTTGTAATCTCGTTGAACGAAAATTTCTGATGGCGATGACGAGTATATTGCTGCTATTGCTATCTCTGTGGGTTTGTTTCGATATTATTTCTAGAAATTGTGATGATTCTTGTTTTGGGCAATGGCAGTTTTCCCGTTGTAATTTCAATATAATGTATCAAAACGAAATTTTATATCGGAATTATCTTGAAATTGGTACATGATGTGATCATCAATGAACATTTCCTTTGTATTAACATATTTTAAATTACGTATGGATTTTTTTTTAAATAGAAATAAACTCTAGAAGTTACTTGTAATGTTTTTAATATATAACTATATTTTGGTTCCATTTCAGATTGGTCAAACTGATCGATTATCTTCACGAATATGTCATTCATGCATAAGTTACCTAAATTCATGGCAGAGTTTCAAAAATCGGTGTATTGCAGCACAAATGAAACAAAAAAATTGGTTGGAAATGGCTAAAAACACATTTCGTAAACAAATAGATCAGATTAGAGGTACTCGGGGTGAACAGCAGTCATCATCATATACAAATCGAACTAATGTAAACGTTTTGAAAGATTATATAATATTTTTGAAATATATTGATACGAGTTTCTATGCATTTATAGGCTTCAGTGTCCGATCATAATGATGATTCCAAAGATGTTATTGAAGAAATTATTTTAAATGATAATGAAGAAGGTGATGAAATAATGAAACTGGAAGTAGATCCGAGTCAATTTTTAGCTCAAAATGAAGATGACGAAAACATTGAGAAATCACAATCTAAATTGATTGGCAATCAAGGACCACAAATTTTAACATCCTTAGGACTAACACATATAAATAGTGTTAATCCATTTACATTTTTGGTAATTTCTTTTCTTTAAATTATTGTTGTCTTGATTATTTTCTTGGAGATCTTCAAGATAGCATAAGTAAATATATTTATGAGTTGCACAATATTAGTTTTGTTATCATGATTCTCATGACATACATTTTTTCTTAAATTAACAAATTTTTTTCTCTTTTTTTTTTAGAGTACAGAATTGGGTAATGAAAATGGAGGTGGTGGATTAGATGATTCTGGTTCAACACCAACAGCTGGAAGTTCAGCGTCATGTCGTGTTTGTAAATTATCATTTTCGACACGTGCAAATGCTAGACGTCATGAACGTAATATTCATGGAAAAGTTTTAGATACTGAAGTACAAGCGATTCTAAATATTAAACCACGTCCAACATCAATTACAGCGATGACACCTGAAATGATGGGAATCTATGATTATGAAAATCCAGAAAAATATCGTCATTTACTTACCGATCAGAAAATTCAATTTCTTCGTATAAATGAAGAATTTTTACAACAATATCAAAATATGACATGCAAATGTTGTGATAAAGCTTATACAACCTATAAGAATTTTATGGCCCACATGAGAAAAAAATATCAAAATTTATCACGAAATCTTTGCTTCAAATGTCTGAAACAGTTCCAATCGAAAGCGTTCTTTGTTTCACATTTGAAAAAGAAGAACTGTATTAATTTATACAAATTGTATATGAATGATGATTCTATTTCAAAAACTGAGCCACTGACTTTAAGTCCAGACAAAATGGGTACCAAAGATTTATTAACAAATAAAATTTACGAATGTAAGCTATGTAAAAAAACGTTCCGATTAAAAATAGAATTTCGAAGTCATGTTTATGATGATCATGCAGAATATCAAAGAAAAGATGTGCCTCCTGGAACTTGCGGATTTTGTCAGACAGAAATTGAAGATTCAACTATAAGACGACGACATTATAATAATATGGAATGTATAGTGGTTTTGAGTTGTGGAACTTGTGGTGAGCAAATTGATAATCATCAACAATTTGTCGACCATGTTTATAGTAGCCATTTACCTCCGCATACAATTAATAGTGCAGAAAATCCAGCTGCAAGTACAGAAAATGAGAAAATTATACCAGATAATCGCGATCAGAGACCTATTGACCCAAGAAATCCTCAAAATTGTAAAGTATGCGGGCATCATTATAACAGTTATTATAATGTACTACGTCACATGGAAGCGAAACATCCAGATCAATTACCTAATATTTATAATTGTGATCGTTGTAATGCAGGTTTTCCACGACAGTATGCGCTACGAGAGCACATGAATACCGTCCATAATTCTGGACTATCGAACAGAAAAAGAGAAATATTCTCATGCCGAATGTGTTCAGATACATTTTATAGTCGTGATAGATGGTTATTGCATCAATCCGAACAACATTCCAGATATACTTGTTGCTATTGTAATTATCAAAGTAAGAATTTGGAAGAATTCAAAACTCATATTGAAATACATCCGCAATTCTCATTTACTGGACGTTCTGCTAGAGGCTCAATTCGTACCCCAGTCACTACTGAACTATTGT
Organism: Xylophagus ater; assembly: GCA_963422695.1. Taxonomy (NCBI): domain Eukaryota; kingdom Metazoa; phylum Arthropoda; class Insecta; order Diptera; family Xylophagidae; genus Xylophagus; species Xylophagus ater. The sequence goes on from OY730478.1 coordinate 12,190,208, forward strand.
CTGTTACCAATGGAGGGAATGATGGCGATGATGAGGGTGTTGATGGTAGCGATGATGCATTATTAAATCCTGCGAAAAAACAAAAATTAGATGAAAATTTAAAAGAATGCCACATTTGTCATGCAGTGTTTAATGGAAATTTGGGTCTTTCAAATCATATGCGAGCACATATAGCAAACTCTCGAAATGGTATTTCAAGAATGGTTCCAGCTAAAAACAGCAGGCGAGGTAATTTACAAATAGTCAAAAGAGAACGTGTTGGCGGAGGACTAGCTGGTGATAATAGATTTCGTCGTATGCGATGTCGTATTTGTCAAAGACGTTTTTCTACGAAGAGAAGTTATCGAAGTCATATGTTATTAGATCATAAAATTCGTAATGTGCAGTTTATAAAATGTAAAGTATGCCATGCAGAATTTACTCATCAAAAAGGCTTAAAAGTTCATATGTTCAAAGTTCATGGTACACTAGCTACCGCTAATAACACTCAATTACAGTTCGAATGTGACATTTGTTCTACAGTATATAGAAATGAGGAACAATTAAATGCACATAAAAGTTCAGTACATGGTATTGGCAATGAAATGGATATGAAAATTCCAATTGCGGCATCATCTTCGAGTATATCTCAAATTGTTGGTGAAGCTAATTATTGGTTCCAATGTCGATACTGCCCATCCAATTTTGATTCGAATAAAAAATTAGCAATTCATGTAAATTCTCATGATGAATTTGACTCCAATGATTATTCCTGTAAGGATTGCGGTAATGTGTATAGTGGACGTAAAAGTCTTTGGGTTCATAGATATAAAAAACATCCTCTTATACCGGATCCATCGCCTTGCGAACTTTGTAATAAAACATTTTTCGATAAAAATATGTTGGTATTACATTTAGCTAGTCACACTCAAAACGATGTTCTAGAGAAATTAGATAAACTTCGAACGAAAATAAAAAATGAACAAAATTATTCTGCTGGCGACGATTCTGAAAAAGCTGAAACAATCGAATTAGATAGTAGTACAAACTTACCAGACAGCATAGATCAAATGATGTGTACAATTTGTAATCAAGAATTTATTGATGCAAATTTGTATAGTAAACATATGCAACTACATGATCTAGATATATATCATGATAATCCATTGGCTGCTATGTTCGACACTGGTCCTGAGGATCCTAATCAATTTTACTTAAGTCGCATGGCCGAAAATGGAGAATATATCTGTGATATTTGTCCGAAAAAGTTCGCACAGTTAACTGCATTCAAAGTTCATCGTAATTGGCATTTTAGAAGTGATAGTAGACAGGTAAGATAATATTAGAAATAGAAGTTTGTTTTTGTTTTTTTTAAACTAATTATTAATGTTTTTTGTTTTGTTTAGGTTGCTGCCGATCCAAATATAGTTTGGAGGGGACTAACCAAGCGAAGGAAAAGTGTAGCGGCTATCAAATGTCAATATTGTAGTTCAACATTTGTGAATACATCGAATTTAAGGCGTCACATTTTCGAATTACATAAACGTGAAACAAAACGAGGCTCAGATAGTCCACAGATCTTTATTGACAAGCATCTAGAATGTCAAAAATGTGATATGAAATTCAAAACTAATCTTGAATGGGTTGAACATAAAATCAATCATGCTAGAGGAGCTAAATCAGATTCGAGTTACGAATGGGGATGTGAAATTTGCGGTAAATTAGTATCACGGAAAGAACGTTTAGTACAACATATGTCAGTCCATTTAAAAGATGATGAAATTGTGAATGGTGTTGATCAAGGTAATAGCCAAATGGGATTTGATACGAATTCACAAGATTCTATAACATCAAGTAATCATAGAAGTAATAATGCAACATCAACAAAAAGTGATGATGATAGCGATAAAAATGATTTTTCCAATGGTGCCGGTATTGTTTGTGGTGATAACGAAGATGATGATGATGATGATGTTGTTGATGATGGTGATCATGAAATTGTTGAAAATATTGTTGGCCAAGAAATTGAAGATGGTGTTGAAATTGAAGATAGCGATATGGAATTAGAAGAAAATGATTATGAACCACAACATATTCAATATGAGGATAGTTCAAGTCAACCATATCATATTGAAGAGCCGGAAAAAAATCTTGGACCATATTCATGTGATTTATGTCAAGTATATTTTGATACATCAAAACAATTACGACGTCATGTCACTAGTCATTTTTTAAATGGACCCGGATCAGTTACATTAACTGAAATTCCCAAAGATAAACCAATAGCACGAATAGAAATTGATGATGATGTTACAACGATAACGCCTGTATAAAATCGAAAATTATAAAAAGAGAAACTTATTTAAGGAATTAAACAAAAAAAAAAAAATATTTACAAAACAAAAAAGACAAATAGGTAACGCTTTAAAAGAAACATTTTTTAATGTCAATTTTTTTTTTTAGATTTTAAGAATTAGTTATGAAATCGGTATTTTTTATTATATAGAAAAAAAAAGGAGAAAACAAATAAGTATTTGAAATGAATATGTTTTCTTTTTTTTATTAGAATTAATGAATTAAATTTTTCTTTTTAATTAATTGAACTTTCTTTAGAAAGAACCAATCTGAAATAAACAATTCTAATTATTTATTATTATTAAATTGAATTCAATAGGAACGATATTTTTTACTTAATTTTCTATTTCAAAACTTATTTGTATATTAGGATTGTTCATAAAAGTTTTCGATTAATTTTTGGGGTTTTTTTTCTTCAATTGCTAAGTTTTTATTACTCCAATTATTGAGTTTTCGACTATATACGAATATTTGTTGGAGTAGGAATATATTTTAATTATTATTTAAAACAGTATATATGCAAATTTTGAAATATTTATTATTTGTTTGAGTTTAAGTTAATGATATCGTAAATAAAATCCCAATCTCTCAGTTACTTAGTTTATTAGAAAAAAAAAAAAAATCTTTGATTAACATGAAACAAATTTGCCTTTATTAATCATATTTTTAATATAATTCTTTTTAATAGAAAAGAATTAAATTAAATTTTCATAATTTCTGAATTTAATTTTAATAGTTATTTTTTATATTTGGAATTTGTTGTAAATAATGTAAAATAAAAATAAAAAACAGTATCGCCTGGAATACGAATGAAAAATTAATTTTCTATTAAATAATTTTTTAATTACATCTGTTTTTTCTTTTTCTTTTTAATTAATACACAATTCTATTTTATTTAATTTTTTTTTTAATCTTATTGTTAAAATACGTTTTCTTTTATTCATTAAAAAATCTATTAAATAAATTATTAATTAAAAAGCTATTTTTATTAATTAAAATTATTTTGTAAATTATTTTCGTCATAATAAAAATATGTGTTTCATTTTCATTACAAATTGTACAATACGTTTTTTTTTCTTTCTATAGCGTAATTAATAATTTCAATTAAAATATAATGAAATAATTGGTCTTTTCGCAAGGAAGGGGAATCCTAGACCCTGTATGGGTAGGGTATTTGTGTTTTCAACATATGGATTTCTTGAAATTCTTATTTATAAACTTTAATATTTTAATAATAACGGCTCAAATAGAGCCTGAATGTGGATTAATTTCCATAATAAGGTCATTCGTTATTAGGAATTATATAAAAGTTTTCCCAGTTCAAACTTACTGAGGCAAAAGTCAAAAACTTGTGCATATTGGCATTTACGACACGCAGCATTCGGGAGACTGGTTTATTCTTCCCGTAGTCCGTCCGGTGGAAACTGATTTTTAACAAGAGCTGAGATTCGGCGAACAAATATTGCACTTAAGGTGCATTTTGCTTAAAATATTAGGAACATCAATAGCCCGATTAAAAATTTGATGAACGAAAATTATATCTGTCACTTCTCGGCGCTTTTCCAGAGAATGTAAATTTAACGGCTTCAGCCTATCATTGTAAGCTGGCAACCATGTTCTGTGATTGAACGTTTATAAACTATCTTTTTTATTCTTTGCTCTAAAAATTCAATAACACTTTTAATATGTTTATTGACTATTCTCTTAGTACAAGTAAATACAAAAGGAGAGGTAAATAAACTTGTTTTAATTCAGTCAAATTTCTTTGTTATTAATAAAAATCATTTCTTTTTCCTGCAGGATCTTAATTCCAAAAGGGGTTTCTTTTCCGAAAAGGTTAGTGCAAGATTTTATGATTTGTTTACTTTACTAAGACTATACGAGTATCCTAAAAGTATACAAATTGTATTAGTAAAAAATTAAAAAAAAAATGTATAGATTAATCACCAAATTGAAAGCTACTTGTCTTTTTTCCTAAATTTTTGTCACTTGGATCTGTTGGTCTTTCACTTTTTGGTTTCTTGACTACAGGCTGTTTGTCAAGGATCGTCTATATAGTTCCTGAATTTGCTCATTTAGTCGTTTTGGCTTTCTTAGCAATAAAATAATATGATTTTTCATTATTTTTTTATATAAAAATGCAAGATGTTTTCTCCCTTTTTTTTTAGTGATAAACTAAATAAGTCAGTAACAAGTTTTAATGTATTACCTTAGATTAATAATAAAGCCTTACAAGGACTATGCATTCAACTGATGTTTTTGTACCGTGATATGGCAACACAATATAGCTTCTTCTCTTTCTTTCACATTAAACCTCTTTTCGTCCCATCCATTTTTCTTTAAGTTCACCTACAACAACAATACTGAATATCACGCTGCTCAGTATTTTTTGAGCTCTAAAGTACAAAAAGAAACATAAAAATAGACACATATTTAAAGTTTAAAAAATTCTTCTAAAATACAAAAAGAAAAGATATTAAAACATGAATATTTAAAAGAATTATTTAATTTTATGTAATTGTAGTAAAATTGTTATGCAGTAAAATATGACGTGACATTCATAAAAAGGCTTTTGTTTGCGATATGTTATTCGTCATCTAGGAGGTCCAATCTCTATCGAGGTTTGTTTGGAACCATTCATTGAAATTATTTTCCTACACCTCATTGTGTCTTTATCATCATCTAGTCTAGGAGGTATAAGACTCGACAAATAAAGTTGGATAGGGATACAGTTTAAAGATGAATAATTTCATTTTTTTGTGAATGATAAATAAGGTGATTCATTTTGGAGATACCGAACGTATTTTTAATCCAACTTATTGGACCAAATAAATCGTTACGAAAAAGTCCAGCAATGGGCAATGGCTTTTTCGATATGATTGAATAGTCTAAATCGACTTACAAGATACATTTACTAGTATTTATGTAAAATTAGAAAAAATTTGCATTCGTTAGTTTCAAATTAGAAATGTATATTTTCAAGATAAAACCCGGAAATTAAGCTCATCCATCATATGTAGAAAATAAATATAACTTTTTAAAAAGAAAAATATAATTATTAATCATTGTATTTAAAAAAACGCTTTTATGAAGATTGTACATACGACGGTACGAATGTAAAAAGATTTACATAATAATTCGCTATATTTATTGGTCAATAATAAAAGAAACTGATTGTACAGGTAAGTAAAATAACACATGCAGTACATATGGTCAGGTTAGTATAAATATGAAATCCATACAAACTGCTTTCCCTTAGTGTTTTTAGTGGTGTCTTACATTATGTTCGGTAATTTTGATGATGAAGAAGATGAAATCAAGGAAATTACTTATAGGTATTTTGTTTTGTATTTTTTTTCCCTAGTTTATTGTTTTATATATTCCATCGTACTTGTTATGTAATTAAAGAGAAGGTGCATAAAATCTAATAATTGCGACAGATTAAAAGAAAACTAGTAAAAAATAAACTAATTTGAAATAACTGAGGATGTTAAGATGATTGAAAGCAATTTATTTATTTATTTATAAAATTTATTCCAAAAATTAAAATTTTTGGAAAATATTTTAAGGACCACGGAAACTATGTCCATTATGGTCCTTGAAACATGTCCAAATCTATTTGGAAACTTATAACTAATACAAATAACTTAGCCTACTTACAAAAGCAGAAAATAAAAAAAATAAAAATTAAATTAAGAGCTTATTCTAAAATGTAAATATAGGATGTTAATTAATAAATTTAAAGCATAATATACGTAATACCGTCAAGGCCTGAAAAGTATAAGCTTTGCAATGGAAAAACCCAGACCCAACAAGAGTAACCAAATGTAGCAATACCAATACTAGCTATGTGTATGCAGTAAAAAGTGCAGTTCATCAGAACCCGGTTTGTGATGTAGCAAGACTTTTGTGTCATTAAATTCTACCACTTGTTGATGTATAAGTGCCAGTGTGAGTGTTTAAATTATGTGCTTTAATTCTATTGTGAATAAAGTTAAGACCCATAGAAAGGTTCCTTCCATAGACCATGAAGCGTGAGCAGCGCTGTGAGCAATTCAATATTTTTTGACTCAGGAATTAATAGTGTTATTAGGGTTATGTTATTCGAACTTGCCCAACTCATAGACCGTGAACATTGCATGAAAATGTGCTTAATGTTGAGGATCGCATTGCAGCTAGTGCACCAAGGTGGGGGATCGTTGGTGAACCTGTGGCATACTGCGCTAGTGGTAATGCCAACCCTTAATCTTGTGAAACGTATTGACCAAAATCTGGACATTTCCGCGGGATAAACTGGACGAGCTGATGCGCTAGGCCAATGTACTCTGAGAAAGGAATCAGATCGGTCCCACAATTCCTGCATCCTTTGTTCCATAGTGAGTCGTATTAATCTATATATCGATGAGAGATCTGGTGGAATAAACAAAAGGACTGGATCTATAATAGTTTGTTTCGCTCTCTGGTCAGCCAGCTCGTTCCCACAAATCCCGACATGACCGGGACACCAGATTAAATTGATCCTGCCTCTTGCAAGCGTGAGCATTTCTCTGATTTGTTTTGCCATAACGCTTTTGTTACGAACATTGGTAACAGCTTTGAGTACCGAAAGGCTATCCGTACAGATGACTGCCGAAGAGAACTCACCAGAGACACTCCTAACTGCTACCCAAACAGCAGCTAGTTCAGCACCAAACACCGTAAACCAACTGGGCAATAAATATCTGGCAATGTCAGTTTTATTACACACGACCGCAAAGGCTACTCCATTTACATCCGCCGAAGCGTCGGTGAAAATGATGCGCTCAGCTTGATATTTTGAGATCCTGTCCATGAACAGGCTAAGATACTGTTGACTATGCGTGTCAGCTTTTTGGTAACATGATAAGGAGGTATCGACATAGCCTAATGAGAAATGCCAAGGAGGTTTGTGTTCAAGATAAGGAAGAGGTGAAATAGAAGGAAGTCCTTGCTTCCTAAAGAGATATGCAGCCTTAACCAGTGAAGAAACGGAGTGGTTAACGCTGGTATCTGAATAATTAGTTTGTATTAAATTAACTAATTCAACATGCAAAGGTGCTTTTGCGTCGCATAAGACTTTGTAAATAAAACGAAGTGACAATAAATCTATTCGGTCCTGAACTCTAGGAAATCCAGATTCAACCAATAGGTCCGTAATTCTAGTCATTCGTAGGGCTCCAGTTGTAATTCTAGCCGTTGCGTTTAAAGGAACTTGTAATTTTGTAATATTCGTTTCGGTAGTAAAGCCATACAAGGATATGCAATAATCGAGAATTCCTATTTGTAGTGCAAGCCCAATACTTATTGCTGTAGCTATATTTGGTCCATATCGGATTTTACAAATCATATTTAGGAGGTTATTTGTCTTTTTCATCTTCAACACTATCTTATCGACATGAGCTGTCCACAGCAAACGTCTTGAAAAGGTCACGCCCAGTATCGAGAGTTTTTCGGTGCTGGGTACTTCGTTATTGGCAAATTGGATCGGAAATTCCGAAAATCTGCACGAACTTCGGCGACATATGTGAAGTGATTGGAGTTTTGGAATAGATATAATTGCACCCGAGACATCTCCCCATTCCTTTATTCTCTTCAGTGCTGATTCAAGAATCCTTCTCACACTACGTACTGTATGAGTCACATAAAGCGTGAAGTTATCAGCATAAAAAAGGTATTTAAGAATTTTGTCTGCTCTAAGCCGTGGAATAAGGGAGGCGGTATAAGTATTGAAGAGATGTACCGAAAGGGGAGAACCCTGAGGGACACCATTATGTAGTTGCTGGATTGAAGACTGATGTCCATTACTCGCCTATTCGCCAGAAAAGACATAATGACTTTAACAAATTTTGGACCGGCATCCCAATCCACCAGTTGGTTCAGGATAATGTGTCTCCCCACCCTATCAAAGGCCTGACAAAGATCCACTTCCAAAACAACGGAATGAGCCTTTTTCGCAATTGCAGTTGCCAGATCATGATTGAGCACATGGAGGTGGTTCAAAGTACCCCTACCAGGTCTGAAACCCATAATTTCTTGTGGTAGCACTGATTCAAGAAGCCAGCTCAGTCTGTTTCCAAGAATCTTCTCTAAAAGTTTCGACTGTGTTCGAAGAAGTGAAATGAGCCTTACCTTATCTGTGTCCACTATAAGAGAAGAGCCTTTAGGGATAGGCCTTAATTCCGCAAGCTTCCACTCATGCGGAAAGTTACCGGAATTAAGTATCAGGTTGAAAAGATTCGTAAGTCTATTGATAAAAGACTTCGGTGCATTTTTCAGCATCCCGTATGTTATTTTGTCCAAACCTGGAGTAGTTCCGGTGAAGGAATTAAGGGTGGATTCAACCTCTAACAAAGTTATGGGTGAATCTAAGACATGTTCGTTTCTCGATAGAGTATTCATGTAAGTCGAAGGGATGATTGATTTAGCAGTTCGGAAGGAGGCAGAGAAGTTGTTGTCGTTAGCTGTAGCTGAAGCTTTTTTAACAAGTACTTCAGCAATCATGGAAGGATCTGAGAGGACCTCGCCGTTATGTGAGACACTCGAGATCAGTCCACGAGAACCTTTTCCCATAATGTTTTTGGCTCTGCGCCAGCATTCGCCAATTGGTATTGTGGGACTTATTTCATTTACAAATGTTCGCCACGACTCTCTTTTAGAACTCTTTATTTCTCTTTTAAGAGAAGCCTGTGCTTTACGAAAGGCCAATGCGTTATCGATAGAATTATTTCTCTTGAAACGTCTCCATGCTCTGTCCTTTGTCTTAAGAAGTCCGCGTATGTTTGGAGACATCCAAGGTGGTTGCGGTTTTTTAGGTGGATGGCTGACCGGAATAGCACGACTAGCAGCAAGTCGTAAAGCTTTAGTAAGAAGTGCTACTTCTTTGGAAATGTTATCGGACTGCGGGTTATCTCCAAGATATGAAATAACACTTAATTGGAATTTCTCCCAATTAGCATTTGACTCTTTGAACCTCAAAGGACGTTTGAAAGATGGTGCTGGTAAGTCTGTTGAGATCAGAATGGGGAAGTGATCCGAACCTTGTGTGGAACTATGTGTTCTCCACACTAAATTGTTGGCAAGAGCTGGAGAAGCAATGCTAAGGTCAATAGCAGAAAATGAGTTATGCGTAGAGAACAAAGTAGGAGAGTCATCGTTAAGAAGAACTAGTTCAGATTCTTCAATCCATTCTCCTATAATTATACCCCTGGAATTCAATCGTTCACTTCCCCAAAAAGGATTATGAGCATTAAAGTCTCCAAGAATAATAACCGGTGCGGGTACCTGCGATAACAGATTATCAAACTCCGTTGGAACATAATTCCAACCAGGTTCCAGATAGATATTCAGAACAGAAAATATAATATCGGAATGTATTCGAACCGCTTGGGCAAGAATATTTGTCCGCAGATTAATAGTTGTAAATGCAATTGTTCGTTTAATCAATAATGCAATTCCAGCACTACGAGTCCTGTCTGGAAAATTATAATATAAAGTATTAAGACCTTTGTATCTCATGTTTGGAGTTGTTGCTGGCAATAAAGTTTCCTGAATGGCAACTATATCAGCTGCAAAAGAATTGAATAATAAATCCAATTGAGATGAGTTAGTTCGGAAGCCACGCATGTTCCATTGAAGAACATTTAGATTTCTTCGCAAACCCATTTCAATATCCCTTGGAGCCGAAAGCTCTGTGTCTGCAATTATAGTGCGTGCTTAGTTGCTAAACAATCAATGGTCAAGGAAGTAAAAAATTAAGGGTGTTGCGTAGAAAGTGTCGAAGGAAGCTCCTCCATAGAAACTTCTTTACCTACTTCTACATTTAAAATATTTGCATTATTCGTAGAAATTTTGCTTGCAAAATTTGAAACTTTATTAGTGTTTACGTATGATTTTGGTATAAAATTGGTTTGTTTTATTATTTTTGGAATTGGAATGTCAGAATCAGAATCATTACTATTATTGGAAAGAGATGTATTTATGTTATTAGAATTGTTTTTTTTTATAGATAAGCTTGTTTGCTTCGTTATCACCGAAGTACCTGGATCTTTAATAGTGGTTACTTCAGGATTTGTTTGTGTTTGATTCTTTGCGATTTTAGACACTATATGAGAGTAATCGGTGGATTGGGTTGGAGTGTTAGATGTATTTATTGTAGTAGAATTTAAAGGCATGTTTAAAGTCTTACCTGCTATAGCAGCATAGGATGTATTAGATGTTGTTTGGGACAGGCTCTGCAAGTTAGAGTTCGGTCTTCGTTTGAAGACTTGAACCGCATCGTGATATGATATTCTGCTATCGGTTTTGATTTTTAGTATTTCCTTGCGAGCAAGAAAAGACGGGCAACTATTAGAGTTGGCAGAATGTTTTGAAGAACTGGGATCACCACAATTGATACATTTAAGTTGGGTCTCAGTGCATTTGTGTTCTTCCGCAGGTGATTCACATGCACAATTTGGGCATGTCGGAGCGTTCACACAAGGTTTATCATCTGTACTTAGATGCCCAAGCCTATTACACTTCCGACATCTGATAGGGTTCGGATACCAAGTTTTAACTGAAACTTTCAGCCATGCAATATTTAAAAACTCAGGTGTCTGGAACGTATTAAACGTCACCACAAAAGCACCAGAGTCTACATTTCTTGCCTTAAATTTATCAAACCTTGACAACCTACGTATTGCTGTGATGTTTAGATTAGGATTATCAAGTTGTAGTTCCGAAATTAGTTGCTCATCCGGGATGTTCAAAATTTCTCTTGAGTAAATTACGCCTTTGGTTTCGTTAAGTTTTTCATTCAATTTTGCTTTTATTTTAACTCCAGCTAAAGAATTTGTTTTCAGAAATAAGTCGGCGATTTTGTTCGAATTGCACAAAATTAAAAGCGAACCATCACGAAGTAGTTTAATGTTTGTAATTTTTGTTGATACACCCTGTATTCCTTTGTAGATAGAAAAAATATTAAAAGATGCAAGAGTTTTATCTTCATCCGTTGAGTATATATTTATATATTTTGGGTTTAATTCGGGGGCTGATTTCACAAAATTAAAAGCTTCTTCTTTGGGATGTTTTGCTTCTGCCTTCATGTAGTTAGAAAACTTCTTCCTTTGACGTTTTAAAATTTTGTTGGACTCACCAGAATGTGAGTTATACACAGAGCCCCGTGGGTCCATTTTCTCTAGGGGTGAGAAGGGGTTATCCCCTCCTCCCCAGTCCACTTCCATACAATATGTTATTTCTTAATTTTTAATAACAGATCGACAAAAATTAAATCAGGAGGAAAAAAGAAAAACAAAACACGAAAAAGTTCCAGGAAAAAAAAAAAAAAAAAATTAATATGACGTTTGTTTTTAAAATTTCAGAAAAAATTATATTTATTTTATTTGTTCAAATTATATTTTTATTATTATTTGATATTTATTTTATTTAATTTTAAATTTAATTTCAGCGCAAAGCACAGAAATATTTAGTAATTTGAATTATTAGTTCTGGATTGAAAGCAATACAGACTAGATTTATTAAAGTTAGGTTTCCCGCATGTCGTTCAAATGGATAAGCCGTGAAATAGAACTAACTAACTAAGAGAACTGTAAAAAATCATTATCAAATTGGGTTAACTTTTACTAGGTCATGACAGACTATAAATTTAAGTTGAATTTTAATAATAACAGCTCAAGTCGAGCCTAAAACTGCAGATTAATACATAAAATGATGTATTTGTCAAATATGATATTAAGAACTATTATTTTTGGTTCATACTTGCTGAGGCAAAAGTCGACAAACTTGTATATTGTAATTTACAACGCAGAAGAATCGGGTGATCGGTGGAAGCTGATTTTAATTAATTCTAAGAATCGCAAGGAAGCTGTATTTAATGTTTGGATGCATCTTATCTAAAATATATGGAGCATCAATGTGCACTATTAAAGATTTGATAAACGAAGACAACATCGCACACTTTTCGCCGCTTTTCCAGAATATGTAAACCTTAAAATTAAAAGGAGACAACAATGAAAGATCAATCCATGGCAAGCTTCCGTAAAGAGAAACATAAAAATTTACGTTTTATCAATTCCAACCTATTGACATGATGCTTTAGTGACCACACGTGACAGTTTTTGTGCTAAACTACTTAAATGAGCCTGATGGTCTGTTGCAGCTTTAAGCAATCATATTTTTCTCAATTATTATTGAAATTAAATCAGTGGTGAAGTGGGAAATTATGATAATTTTTGTTATATGGTGTGATTCAATTCTTTTTATTTATATAAATTTCTTTAAAATTACAATAGAATTTCACAAATTTCAGTTGAAGATTGTGCAATGCTCATCTTCAGTACTTTTGATGAGGAATTCACAGAAAAAAAAACCATCTATTTATTTAAATTCTTCAAATGTTAATTATTCCATTTTTAACAAATAATATGTTTCATTAAAGAAATACTTTAAATTATTGAAAAGTTTTCTTTCAAATAAACAACGTGCATATTATTGTATTCAGATGGAATATTTGAAGAAAAAACAAACTTTTGTTCATCGATTACATCATTTGTTATGAATTCGGAAATATTCAAAAAAAAACAATATTCAGTAAAAAATAGGTAAAAACAGAATGCCTTAGAATATATTGCAAAGTATTGAACATGATTATCCGGTTTGTTGTTTACCTTTTTACTAAATATTTTCAAAACTGCAAGTTATCCAGCATGTTCTGCTTATCCAGCTTCTGGAATTTACTCAATTTTAAATTTATTAATAGATAACTTACAAAATATGTGCTTTTTTTCTAGTTTCTTACCAAATCGATTTAAAAGTCGATTCTATTATAAAATACTAACTCATAATTTATGGCATTAAGAATTAATTGTAAAAAAATACAGGGCTGTCTTGAAGCTTGTTTCAAACTTCTCGTTTTGAGTTTTCGAAAATAAGCCATCACATAATCTAAACTTGAAACGACTTACTGTTTGGTGGTTTCATAAGTTTGAAAGACCTTACCAGGCCCGAATTTACCATTAGGCAACTCTAGGCTGCAGCCTAGAGGTCCGCTCCACAAAGGGGCCCGCACCACAGAAAAAAACTGTTTAAAAATTTTAATTTTGAATAGACTAAAACAATATTCACCACAAAATGACCGCAAGTATCAAATTTCTAAATTTTCAATTACTTGCTAGTGGTTAAAAGCAAGTATTTTCAAGTATTTATCGATATTTTTCATGTAAAACATATTCTATTATAATTGTTGACAAATTAGTCCAAAAATGACCAGAATATTTGCCAGAAAGCGCACCATTCGTTTCCTTGCGGTAGGGGCCGCATTACAAGTTCAGCCTAGGGATTTACAGGTCCTAAATACGGAATGGAACTTACATGCTTACACCACTATGGTTCGGTAGATTCGTTTTTATGAAATAAACTTTTAAAAATTTGCTGAAATTTGAGACGAATTATTGGAAATTTTTTAATATTTCTTCGATGAAAATGTTTTTTTCATAAAAAGAGATGTTCAAATTTTTGTGTATATTTGTTACATATCACACTCCATATGTTTTTCAACAGAATCCAGGTAAATTACGTGCTCTTCTAAAACCGCGGAGACCCTTACATCGGCCTTCAAACTAAATGTTGTATATAACAGCTTAAAATAGCATGGGTTTCTTTCGATTTTCAAAGTACACTTTGGGTCTACTCTGTGTAAACTATAAACTATTCTGGCATGGTAATGCTTTTATGAGTTGTGAAGATTTCAACAAAAAAAACGTAAAGTAATTTAAAATCGGCCTATAGCCGATTTTTTGATGCCCTATGGTAGAAATGGGAGAGAAAAATTGTGAAAACTAACAATATATCAAGGTTTTTCTTTATAACTTTGTTTGCCCTTGTCAAAATTTTCTTTAATTTGTAAGTAACTCAGACCCTGGTAGCATAAGTCTAATTTGCAAATTTCATTCAAATCGGTGCATTAGTTCTGAAAATACATCAAAAAAACTTTCTGAACAGGGTTATTTCTTCCTACGACTACTTCTTTCTCCACTATCCTTAGACCGATATCACTGAAATTTACAATGGTATGGTCTATTAATGTAGTCAACCAATATAATTAATTTAAACAAAATTGCTATACCAATTTTCCAATTAAGCCCGAAAAACTATATAAAAAGAAACGACAAAACTTTATGGTCGCCCCTGTTTTTCCTTAATAACTTCGCTGCCCCTCAGTCGATTTTGCTGAAATGCAATACCAAAACCACTATAGCAATAACCAAGTAGCATTCTAAATTTTATCAAAATTGGATAACGCGTTTTTAAGTTATTTTGTCAACGGACGGACGGTAGTACCAAACATGGAGCATTAATATAGGGAATTTTTTTCAGAATTTTGGCTCATTTTCAAAACCCAATTACCCAAATTAGTTAATCCAGAATTTCACAATTTTTTTTTCTAAGTATTCTATAAGATGTCACCTTTTCAGCGCGCTATAATATAACTTGATAGGATTAGAACTACTAAAGTTATACGATTCTAAAGCCAACTATTGGAAAAAAAACGCCACGAACTTTCTGCTTAACTGAATATTTTAAGGTTTTTCTCCCCATAACTTCGTTTCTTCATTCTCAAATTGGCCCAAATTCACAGGTACGCGTCTAATAGTATAAACACGTTTCGTAAATTTGATTCAAATCCGTATATAACTTTTTAAAATACATTGGAAAAACTTTATGAACAGGCTTATTTTAGGCTACAACTATTTCTTTCTCCACTATCCTTGGACCGATTTGACTGAAAATTAATTCGGTATCGTCTATTTATGCAGTTAACCTATATAATTAATTTGAACAAAATCGGGTCACAAATTTTCCAATTACATCTGGAAAACCATAACCAAAAAAACGACAAAACTTTCTGGTCACCCTGGTTTTTCCTTTATAACTTTGCCCCTGGACCGATTTGGCTCAAATGCAATACCAAACCAAGTTAAGGAATAAGCAACTCAAATTATAAATTTCATCAAAATCGGATAACGCGTTTTTGAGTTATCTTGTCTACGGACGGACGGACGGACGGACGGACATGCATAAATCAATATAATTTTTGATTCCCTACACAACCATACCCTTGAAATTTTTCTCCGATTATTATTTCTATGTGTTACACACTTAGTGACAAAACTAATATACCCTCTGGTAGTACCTACCATAGGGCATAAAAATGATATTACCTTTTATGACCGATGTACGATCATTTATTATATGAAATTTTTGATTGATAACCATAATAAAAAAAAATATCAATTCTGAACATATTTAATGCATTTAAGATGCATCAAAATAACATTAATTATTCATCTTTCCAGTTCTAGCATTTTAAATATTGTAATAAGAATTCAGTTAAACTTTTCAAAATTTTAAGAAACTTGTTGCATGAATTTTGTTGAAATCAATTTTTATTTCAATTTAAGTAAACCAAGGAGATTCATTTAAGAATTTTAGTTAACATTTTTCGGTTTTTTTTTTGTCTTCAATTAGTTAAAAACACAAAAAAAAAACCAAAACTAAACATAAGAAAAAGGTGTTGGTTCTCTTCATAAAAGGTGTGCTGAAATGATTTATGGATGACAAAAGGTGTTTTCGATTTCATTAGGTGAGGCATATATTTTCAAATATTGATTTAGGCTCTCTAGCAACCACAAGAATTTCTGTGGTTTCATAAAATATGGAACAAAATGCATGTTTTATAAATTGACGAAAGACAAATTTGAAATATTTCATGTCACTTCTTCAAAGAGTTTTATTATTATTGTTTCTAATTTGACCTAAAACATTTTTATTGTAATATAATATTGCTATTACTTTATATATTTTAAATAAATTGAAAAATATAATCCAATTTAATTGAAAATATCGAAGAAAAGAGAGTGTTATTACATACGCTTTAATGTTGTATGAAAGTGTTAGGGCGGTTTTAGAAAACTGCTTGATTAGTCTCTAATAAATTCATATATTTGTCAAAGATATAATTAATTTAACGAACAAATAGAGTAAAACTTGTTGATGTTACTTCTTTAATGTTTTATCAACAACAACTTTGTTAGATAGACCTCGAATTAAGTGCAATGTGAATGTACTTTGAAATGTTTTTTGTTATCGTTACAAGCCGAGAAAACACCTTCAGGCAATCGTACTTGGTTAAATGTAATAATATTCGTATATAAAAATTCCTATATGAGATTTTCATATAGTGTATGGCTTCAGTGAACTGGTCAGTAATAACACGCAACTAAGTGTAGATATACTATTGTACTTATCAGATATTAAATATTCCATAGGTAATTAATTTGATTTCCAACTTACAGAACAACCGGACTTCTTTGAATGAATGAACCGTGTTTAGTGGTTAATGTTGTATATTTATTTTTATGATAAACAGGAAGGAAATTCGATAAAATATAATGAATGAATATGAAAGTAAATGATTTCCTTTTAAGTATAAGAATAATGTACAATATGTGAATAAAGGTGCCTTTAGACTATCTGTTTTCTCATATGTCTTTTCATATGTTTCGTCAAAAATTACCTTATTTGTAAAGCTATATATTCTTTATCCATTGGCATTTTTTATCAGAACACATCTTAGTCATGTGCCATGTTAGATAGGTAAGGTTAACCTTGACTGTTACTATACAAGAAGTAACTATGTACTAACACTTAATTTTTGTTAAAGAAAACTTTTGTTCGGGCACAACTCTTAGGTAGAATTGACACTACAACTGTTGGTTTTAAATACTAATTTTAATATCTTCTAAAGAACTGTATTAACTGTTGTTTTATTGAATTTAAAACCTCATCTTTTTTAACGATGATTCCAAATATCAACAAAAGTATTTTTAGTAAATTTCAATACAACGAATTGAGTAAATCATTGAAAAAAATTACCCAATAATTGTATGATATATTTAAAATGTATAAAAACCATTTCTATCAGAAAGTTTATGTAAAGAACATCTGCAAAATTCAAGCACGATCAAAATAAAATATTCAGTATAGAAGCAATCTATAGCTTTGTATCTTTGCACGTCTTCTTATTTTGCGTCTTGATTGTTTGAATTTTAAGGTATGGTAAAATACTTTCAATTTCGATCACACGAGAAAGAATCTATTGAATCAAGAAACCCACGATGGTTTATATTTTTAAAATAGTAAAAAAAAAAGAAAAAAGAAATAACATAAATGGGTGGTGGTATTTAAGAAGATAAATCGTGACTTATGATTTGCGACATAATGAGTTCTATGTAACTCGTATATCAAAGTGTTACTCAAAGTTTTCATATAGATGACATTACAAAACCATTTGGCGACAGACAGTTGTAAATCTTCCGAATAAAAGGTGCAACATACAAGTATTTACTAGCCTGGGTAACTCTCATGTCTTCTAGTAGAATAGTTATAGAATTTTATTAAATGGTTTTGGAGAGTTTTATTCATAAAATAGTATTTAAGAAATTCAAGACCATCTAACATTTCCATTTTCAACTGATTGCGTACCTTAGTTAAAAAGGTAGAAGCTACTGAGAAAACTCTTTCACTCGATGTTGAAGATAGGTTGAATGGTAAGCCAAGGCTGGAACATTTTTTCGGTATAAAATCTCCTTTTGTCGCTATTTAGTACAATCAGTTTTAGTTCTTTATCTCGAAGAGTCATAATGGACTGTATTGTTTTCTGCAGTTCATTCAAAACAGATACTTCATGTTCTAAATTGGATTCTTCTTCGATGTTTTCATCTCGACTTTCTGCTGTATAAACCAACATTTTAAAAAATTCTTTAGAATACTATATATTAAGTAGAGCCAAAAAAATCTCTAAATGAACTTAAAATTTTCGTTCCTTATGTTACAAAAGAATCCAAATCTTATCGTCGAGTAGTTATGCAATTACCCTGGTAATAGAGTAATCGAAAAATAAATTAAACCTCCAACTACCTAGGTACTCGGTACTTGAGGTTGAATACACTAGTGCGTTTTACTAGCTGTGTTACAGTTTTCATTTTCTTGGTAAACAATTTTATTTTTGTATTCACGACAACATTTCGACAACATTTCGACTCGTTTTGGATTCGATATTTCAATCCTCTGCATCTATAAATGCATCTCCAAATTTCGACTGTCTCCATGTGTATGTAGTATATATGATCCTTTCCAGCTTCGCGAGCCTTTTGAAATACTAAATAAATAATTTTCAATGATTTTTATAGTCTGATTGAACAAAGGCTCCCACAACTGATTAAACCGATTACAAGTTTAAAGTACAAGGTGGTGTCCAAAGTAATCAGGACTTTTTGAATCTAGCTCCCCTAGTGGCGCCATCTATATGCCGGCTGGTGCGTTAGAATCTGCTATCCTTTATCGACTTCCTGTGAGAATTTCATGACATTTCATCTATTGAAAGTGAAGTTATTGCGTTTTAAGTGCAGTATGTTTGTGTCATCGGTGCGAAAATGAGCTTCGACGACCAAAAATTGCTCAGAATTCAACATTCGAAAGACATCATTAAAGAGGTCAAAAAGGACAAAAACTTCCTTTATAACATTGTGACTGGTGACGAAACGTGGTGTTTTCAATATGATCCCGAAACGACCAGAGTGCTGAATGGAAGGCGCCGGACGAGCCGAAACCCAAAAAATCGCGCCTGGAGAAGTCAAAAGTGAAGACAATGCTGATTTGTTTTTATGATTCCAAGGGTATTGTCCACAAAGAATTTGTTCCACCCGGTCAAAACGTTAATGCGGTATTCTACCTAGGAGTTTTGAAGCGTTTGGTGCGCCGTATTCGACGTGTTCGGCCCGAATATCGCGAAGATGGAAGTTGGCGTTTGTTGCACAATAATGCGCCGTCTCATCGATCGACGCTTGTGACCGATTATCTCACCAAAAATCACATTTTAACCATCAACCACTCCCCGTATTCACCGGATATGGCACCGTGCGACTTCTACCTTTTCGGAAAAATGCATTTGCCGATGAAAGGAAAGCGTTATGCAGACGTAGAGGCCATTCAAAAGGCTTGCACCGGCATACTGGCGGTCATACAGGCCAACGAGCTAAAACACTCGTTCGACATGCTTTTGGACCGTGCAAAAAGCTGTATTGAAGCAGAAGGAGACTATTTTGAATAAAATCAATTGATTTTGCCGAAAAAACCATTTGTTCTGTTTTTTTTTTTAAAGTCCTGATTACTTTGGACTCCACCTTGTAATATAAAATTGCACATAAATTACAGAATAAAAATTCCTATTAATAAAATACCTAAAAAAACCTACTGGTTTTTGAGTATAAATCTGACTAGTAGAATTACTCTTTCATGCTTTCTCTAAACAAAGGTTTAAAGGTGACAAATATTTTTGAAGATGAACATCGAAGTTTTAATTACCATTACATAACTTTTTATAGAAATCACAAAATTATATTAACTCCACTTATTTTGTATGTACATGGAACTAATCGTAATCTACACCAGGTAAGTGGTTACATGATATATAGTCAATTTTAATTTTTGGTTTCTTCAAACGTTCAGTTGTATCTTTGAGGTTAAAAGTTCAAAGAAGAAAGTTTGCAGAAAATAATTGGATGGTTAATTTTTTTAAATTCGTATATTACATTGGAATTTTTCTTTTGTAATACAATTTAATGTTGATTTATCGGTTTGTTAATGATTTCATAGATAATATGATATTGATTGACTACTTTTCTTTAAAGAAAATATCTGCTAATACAATAAAATGGAATCACGTAACAAATTACGGAAAGAAAAGAGTTAATATTGTAATTTTTAGTTTTACAAAATGTAATTGAATTTTGTTTTTTTTTTAGAATAATTTTTGAGTAATAAATAAGTTTATAATTTGATATATCAAATGAAATACAATTCAAGGCAATAGTTTATAACTGATAGAACTTGTCTAAAAGCATTTTAACGTTCAAGATTATGGATTGGACGTAAGGAAGGTTATTTCATCACCAAGTTACCTTCTTATGATATATTTTTCACCCACATTCGAGCAGAATAAAAACTAAAGTAAATTTATTTACGAATAATTTAGCAAAAGCCTTTGTAACATTTTAAGTAACAAAATTTCCTGGTTCATTGTCTTTTATTGGAAAATGAACATTTTCATATTTAGAATATTAGACGTGTTTATTTTGTGAGCTATATAATAGTTTAGCCTTTAGCCTTTAGATTCGTATTTTTATTTTCTTATGCCTTTGCTAAAGTAATAAGCAAATACATATTGTAATCGTGAAAAAAGAGAACTAGTGTAGAACGAAAAGATCCTGTTCGGTTATTTGATATAAGACAAAATCCCCTCTCATACATATAGCCAGGATCGCTGGTGTGTTCTGCCTCTAAAAGAAGAGGGGGCGGCTAAGTCAGGTGATATCGGGGGTCGAATATATAATGGTGAGCTGTCTCAATTGAGCATTCGAAGACGACGTTTGAACTTTATCGTTTGTAAGGGCGCCAGGGCTAGTTAGTCCAAGTTATTAACAATTCTAATAGTGTTTAATGCAGAACTGCAATACACATATAAAGTGTATCGGACCTAGTTCCATACTAGCGAGTTTTCAATGGAAATATGTATTTTGTGATTAAAGGGATTCGAATCAACCATTTTTGTAATCATATTTCCGAGCCATATACAACCTAGCTATTGGATGGGTCAAAAGGTCTTTGCTTTTTTTTCCATATAGGTGAATTTTTAATGGGATATAAAAACTTTATTAAACTAAATATTTGGTTGATGACTTTTTGCTATTTTCTGTAGAACTTCTGGGTTTTCTAGGTGTAAAACCGAGACAAGTCATTTTAATAGTCTTCTTTTGAACTGAAATTTACACCATTAAAAGAGTTTTAACAAGGTCGAAAAAGTGGTAATATAATAGTGCAAAGTCAATATATCAAAAGTTCGCAACCAAGCTCTGTTAATTTTTGACCAGTAATCAAACTTCTGTTTAGTTTAGCGTTATTATGTTTAAACACAATATTTTTTATTAATTTTTAAATGCTGGTTACTGTTTATTTTGAAAAATATCTCGGAAAAATGCTTCAATTAAACACGACTTTTATAGCAAGCATAATTACTCATAAAGTACTTTTATTATTTTGGTCTTATTGTTTAAAAGCATCCTTGAAATCTGCATTTGAATATTGTTTATGGATCATTTTAAGGTTACAACAAAATTTTCGGTTGATTTGAATATTAAGATTAAAATTACAATAACATTCTATTTATTAGTTAATAATCTATTCTATAAATAGTATACCCTTGTCAATTTTGCTTAAAATGAGATAAGAAAAAATTTTTTTTTCGCACAGCATGATACTTGTTTAGTTATACTAAATAATTTCGATGACAATCGGCATACATATATCTAATTACTAAAATAATAATACTAACATTATTTGCGAACATTTAACTCATGAAGGAAATCGGAAGTAAATTTGATACGATTCTGAACAATATTCGATTTAATTTAGTCATGCTTATATTAAAGCATTAAAGCTATTATTTCATGAGGGTATCCTTAAAAAAAACTTCCAACCCTCAGGTCATTCGCCTTCGTATATATTATATTATTTTCTTAAAGATTTAATATCTCTGAAGAAAAGTATTGTGCTTTATTTAAAAGTAATTAGTTTCACTAAATTAGTTGAATATTGAGTATATTTAGCATTGTTATTAAATAGATAAATCAAATTTTGTATTTCATTTGTGAAGGTTTCAACCTTTAACCAAAATTTAATTGTTAAAGGTTAAAAAGAATTTTGTTTTCTTAAAAATAAAATAAAATATTTTAATTAATTTTTGCATATCGTACTGAATATCAAATTTTCGAAAAATATGAAATATAGAGATGCTAAAAGGTAGAACAATAATTGGGATCCTTAACGATAAAATTCTGGAATTAAAACAATAATAATCTATGGCTGGGTTAGCATTAATTTTTTGGTAGAATATTCTTAAGTAAAAACAAGTACCTCAGTACATCATTAATAAGTAAGAACTAGCACAAAATTACGACAAATTAATATTTTAACTCTTGCTCTTAATAAGTGTGTATATGCCTGCTAGCCTCCTTTTAGGCGTTCAATCAAACTGTTACTGGTAAACAAGGAATGGTCAGAATTTCGAAGGCTGCTGGAATAAGGACGCTTTACATTATATGGGTGAAAAAGGATTTGTAGAATTTAAAAAAATATAATTTCAAATTGGAAGTTCTCCTCTTTGTTGATAGTGTAGTGAGGTTAATTATTTGGCTTGAGACTTTAGGAATGCTAATTTTAATAATCTAATAATATTTTCTTAAAACTAATTATTGGAACTATAAACAATATATATTTTCAATAAGATGGGGTGCCAACGTCAAGATGATTTATCGTATATAAATTTCTCTTTAATCTTTTTTAAAAGACATTACGGAAATGACAAAATGGCATCGAATATCAATAAATTTCTTTTTGAATCGTTTAATAGAATCACACTTATTTGAATTCAAAGAGATTTTTAATGCAGATTTGAATAAGGTTTAAAGTTCAAGTATTATTACATCTTTAAAATAGTCAACAACTATGTACATATATATCTATTTTTAATAGGTACTTGTAAAATGTAATTTGTTGCTTCATTCGCACACCAAATGGCTACAAAACATATATCTCTCATTAAGTACTATAAACTCATAGATGCAAAACATTTTTTATTTTTTTTGAAAAGTACTGAATGGATTTTCAAATCAACAAAATATATAAACGATTTCGTCTTTATGGTGGATGATTATCTAAGAATAAAAAAACGAAATACCAAAGACCTACTCAAAGAGAGACCGTTTTGTTCAAGATGAGCAAATGAATAATTAAAATCAACTTTATTATACGAACATATAAAGTTTATGTGAAGAAATTTATGCGTATGCAAAAATTTGCATTCTTATTTAGAAATGAGGAAGTAATGAAATAGTTTTTCCAGATAATATACAATTTGGTCAAGAAACGATTTAGAAATCTTTCACTTGAGGGGATTGTGTGCAAATTTTGTAGTTTGTTTCTTTTTTTTTCTTGAATTTGTTACAACAATCTTTCATATTATAAAGATGGCACTGTAATCTGTTTTTAAATAATACAATATTAAAAATTTTGTTAAGTACACTTCTCTATATGAAATTATGTAATGAATGATGGTTTTTTTTAAAGGATATTCACATTTGAATATGATTTACATGTCTTTTGAATTTGAAGTGGATTTGGAGATTTGTGATTTAAATAAAGTGGACAAGAAAATTAGAAAATTTTTGCAAAATATTATAAATGGAGGTGACCAAATATTGTAAATTTTATAATATATGTTGGATGGATAATAATTATGTAATTATAATAAGATTTTTAATTTTATAAAGCTCTCATGGGAAGTACTTCAATTATTATTATTATGATAAAAAAAATGGATAGCTTTATGACA
The DNA here is from genome assembly GCA_963422695.1 of Xylophagus ater. NCBI lineage: Eukaryota > Metazoa > Arthropoda > Insecta > Diptera > Xylophagidae > Xylophagus > Xylophagus ater. The sequence continues at coordinate 12,214,065 of OY730478.1, forward strand.
TGGGATTTAAGATGCATATAAAAGCACCTTTTACTATAATCCATATATACTATACTACTTCATTCAAAAAATAACGGAACAGTTTAATTTCTAAACTGTTAATAAAAAATATTATTTATTCATTATACGTTATTTGGGAGAAACAATTTGTAGAAAATGATTTGAGATTATTGCTGAAAATTTTATAGATTCTGTAATACAATATTACTTCTACTCAAAAATTTATGATTGCGCTTGATTCATTCGCCAAAAAACTCAAGCAATACAATTCCCCATACACTGTATTCACCTGAACAGGAACTATGTGGCTTTTTCTTCTTAGTAAAGTAAATAATTACTACAATATATTTAGAATACTTATAATATGTTACTAACTATTTAGTTTCATACGTACTCTATTTTATAATACATCTATGTAAATAAAAATTAAATGCTGTTCGTTGGTAAGCCCATCACTTGAGAACGGCTGAACCGATTTCGCTCATTTTTTTGTTAAAATGTTCGTAGTAGTCCGAATAAGGTTCTTACGGATAGAAAAATGGGAAAATTTGCCCGGGAAATTTGGAAATTCTGGAAAAACTGAAACTAATTTCCTTCAACGGGATTTTTGTACCAGGAATACGTTTTTTTCTCATTTTTACTTTGTTTACATATTTTCAATAGCTTTTTACAAATCCACAAAACGATCATAAACAAATTTATTGAAATTTGGGCAGGACAATGTCTGTCGGGTCAGCTAGTACATTAATAAAATAATCTTCCTTTTTTGCACTTATTTAAACACACTTTAACTCACTTTAAACAGCTTTCCTTTTCCTCGCCCTAGGCGGACGATGATGAAAAACTGCCTGTATTTGGCTTCTGATGGTGATCACTAGGTAATGTTAAGTAAAATCGCTGTATATTTTGCAGTTTACAAAATAAGGGATATCTGAAGCCCATTTAAAATTATTATTGCTTGGACGCTATTTTCAGTCTGTACAAGCTATAGGCGACAATTCACTGAAGACCGGCAAAAATCGTTTAAAAAGTGTTTTGCATCCTCAGGCGATTTCTTTGAAACAAAATAAATGCAATCATATCAATATTTTTTGAACGGGGTTGTATATGTGAACTAAAACACTAATATTGTACTACGTTTTTATTATGCGATTTTGTGTTGTTATGAAAGTTATTATTGACAGGCCTGGGCATCAATACAGATTATGAAAAATGATTTGCGACAATAATTCATTATAAAATGAAAGTGTACGAGTTTTTCTAATTATAAATTTATAGGGAATAAAAAGTATGAACAATTATTACAAAATATTTTTATATGAAAGTTTATTAATGTTTATTTAAGATTATGAAAAACAAAGTATCCTCTCTAAATTGATTAAATACAAGTTTTAGGAGAGCTTTCAATAACGGTTTATCTAACCTTATTTCTAAAGCTTTTTTTTGGCTATGAAAGTAAGTACAAAAATTACTTCATATTTTTTAATACAAATTGAATATAAAATGTTATTTTATAAGAAACAAAATCAAGGGTTTTCATTATATTTTCATTTAACAAGACAATCACTTGACTATTTAGTTCAAATATTGAAATTGTATTGCATGACTGAAAAAAAAACTATGCGCGAAAAGCTGAAATTTTCAAATTGAAATTGTCAACGCTCTACTGAATTTTCAAGTTACGAAATCACCAAACGCATATTACACATAAAAAACCATTTCATTTCTGATTTAAATTTTTGTGAATTTCATTCAATAAAAAGTGTAAATTTATATCGAAATTGTTTTGCACAGGCCTAGATAGATTATATGATATGTACTATATTACAATGTGACTGCTATGCTAACCTTGAACCTATAATATTGTAACGATCTTGTACAAATTTGAACAATATATCCTAAACTAGAAAATAGAATTATATTCAACTTTATATCTGTATAATCTTTTGATCTAATCCAGTAGTTTATATGAAATACCTTTCAATTTTATTAACCATAAATAACGCACTCATTTCATACCTTTGACCACACCATTATTGTCCAAATTAAAAAAACTCTATTTTTTGTTCAAAAATTCGAACCGCTTGTACTTAATTCAGTTGCACAGAATGAAATTAATGAACCGCGTTAATCTAGGTATAGTAAAATAGTTTTTATATTTAGGTGCGGATAAATAATGCCTAATTTAAATTGTATAAGTCATAAAATCGAGATTAAATTATGGCAAACTCATATTGATTATTTTAGGTAGAGTAAATTGTATATTTTTTGTTGTTAATTCTGAAAATAGGGTAAAATGATAAATACTAAACCTTTTATAAAAGATTTTATTTTTTCTAAAAACAAAATCATTATACATTTTTAAAAGCTTTATATGAAAACTCGATCTTTGGAAAACTTAAAATAATTCAGAAAATAGTAAAAATTTAATTATATCTTCAGAAATCTATGAAAATTAAATAAGATCAAGTGTGAAACCAAATTAAGTGCCTAATGTAGTTCGTTGCTGAATAGGAAAAGACAGATAGTGAGTGTTTCAGCAACTAGTTTCTTTGCTATTACAGAGTTTAACATTATTAATCTAAGGCGGATCAGGGTTCTAACTTGGATTAAAACAGAGCTGTCCAGATTTGAATACTAAACATACACACTCATTTTAAGGCATGCTGTCCTTAGAGCATAACCGGTGGTGTTTCTCGAGTCTTATATGAGAGGCACACATACATATAGAAAGTATACATACTATGATATCGATACTATAATATAGCTGATACCATTTCAGTATCATATTTATACTTTGTTCTTTGATGGTATAAAGTAACACACATGTGATATATTACATGATATTCTTAAATCATGGTATCTATACCATATGTGTGTCTATAGTATTAGCTTACCCACTTAAAGCATTACCTTAAAATGTACAACAAACAGAGCTTACAACTTGTATTCTTTTCTGCTCCAGTTTTTTTTCTGCAAAGTATGCCATCCGATTCATAGTATGCAGGTTCATATACTACAGATTCTGTTTTACAAGAACTAGTACTATTAAAGAGGTGGTATATTCAAAAACAAATTACAATACCAAAATAGAATACAAGTTGGGAGCTCTGTTTATTGTATACTTTTTGATATTACTGATATGACATAAGGCTATTAATCTGCTGTTTTACCCTATACGTGCACGTAAGGTTTAATAAATATTCTAACCGTGTATGGTAAGGTACGGAATTATGTGATGGAACTAACAACGCCTTAAAGTCTGTCATTAGTGTGCTGAAACTGAAATGAGTGAATTGGATAAAAAATGACAGTTTGGATAGTTTTGATATAGAATAACGAAAATGATTTGAACAAGACCACCTCAGAACGCTTTTTTCTTTTTTTTCTTTCGATATAAGAAAATATGTATATCCAGTTAGGCTATAAAACCACAATATCTCCTGTCTGAATTAAATATATAAGATACCTTTGTTGTTGGCGTTATTAAACTGTTAGTTGCTAAGAACAAAAATTCCATTAAATATTTCAGAAATTTTGATTATGCACTTCGGTACCAAAACTGAAGTATTAATTATAGTCCAATATGAAAAGTAACGAACCCAAGAATAATAATAAAGTTAGTCACTATATAATACTAGTCTGGTTCATGGTCAATAATGTTGTATACATTAACTAATATGTAAGATTTATGAGAGTAATAAAACGTTCGTGAAACTCTAACAAGTTTTATTTTACTATATGTGCGATTGTAACGTTATGAACATTTACAGTTAATAATCATTAAGTTTCTAATTTTTTTTTCTCTCTAATTGTTGAACTAAATCGTAATTAACATATTCTCTTAAGTTTAGAGATTGTTTCAAGAAGGATGTCTTTTTCTTACTTAACATTTGTCCATGATTATATTCGTGTCAAGCAGGAAGTCTTTAAAATATATTTATATTTACAATGCGGTAGAAGGAAAAACGAAAAAAAATTACTATTAAAAATTCATTATCGTAAGAAAATTTTTATGGGATTTTTTTCTTTTAAAAGATTTGTTTAACAATCAATAATAATTTCACTGTCAATAAAATTTGTTAATCAATTTGTTTATTTGATTGATGAAAGAAATTTTTATGTTAAAAGTGGTAAAACAATTTTGCTTGGAAATTATAGTTAGAGCTTTCGACTAAAATTGAAAATTGTAATAATTTTATTTTAATGAGTTTTTAGATGTAAAGTGTTTTGAATCGACTCAATAAAATTAAATAATAATTATTTTTTTTTTTACACATTTTATATATTAAATAATAAATTATTTTGTTTTTTTTGTTTTAATACAAAAGAAAAATATGATTAATAAACCACTTTTCTTATGATTTATACAATTTATGAAAATTTTTTAAAGACAAAGTAAAATTGTGATTTATAACTCCTAAGAATTCTGTGTTATACAAACATTTATAATACAAATAATTTCAATATGAATTCAATTAATAATAATTCACAATAAATGCAATACGATTTTCTTTTTTCGTATTCTTGTAAAATTGTGATTATTTGTTTTATTCAAAAGGTAACCTCAAGGATAAGAAACACCCAATTGTCTGTAACATTGCATATATTTGTACATAGATTTTTCAATATATTACAAATTGAGTGTTGGGAGTGAAGTGTGAAAAACTATGTTTTAAACTTTAGTTATAAATGAATCAGAATGCAATTCTATGAACTAACATAAATCTAAATAAAGAATGCGTGTATCTTACTTTTGTCAAAAATCAACAATGCATGAAAATTTTGTGCAATATTGATGTTGCAATTGTTTCAGTAGTTTTTATAAGAAAAAAAAATATATATTAGAAATTGAATATGTTTCTTATATTCATTTAATTAAAACTGAATTTATTAAAGAAGTGCACGATACGTAATTAGTTATAGGAAATTATAGTAATGTTATATAAATTGGTCTATCTTTTTACCATATTTTGTATTGTAATCGTGTAAATATAGATTTTATAGATTACAAATAAACTTTAATACTTTATAACAAAACAATATGAAAACTCAAGTATTCTGAGTTTACAGCACTGAAACTTCCGTGACATAACCCCTGGGGTCATAATAGTCGCATAATTTCGCTGTTCATCCTTCACAATAATAATAATAACTTCTTTTCAAATGAAAAATACCAACAATATAGATTTAACCAATTATATGACTATACCCTAAAAATATCTTAAAATGTAATATTTAAATTTGTCAACGGGGTTTTTAAGTTGTTTTTGAAAAATAGCAACTACAGGGGGTCGATGAATGTTGCTACATAACAAGCTTTAATATTTTTTGTCGTTTTTTATATTACTTTCTTTCATTTCTCTTCAGATTAGTGTTAAAAATTAATTTTGATAGGAATGAATAATTTCGATGGCTGAATGCTACGATTATACAATATGATGATCTGTCTGAAGTTTGTAGTCACGGTTTCAAGCATATATGGATAGCTGAAAATTTTAATATACGTTAGGATAGTTTATCGAACGAACATAAGAATAGAATAAGATGATCAGACGACCGACCTCTTTTATAGAATCCAATCTTCTAGTTCAACACTCTGTCATCTTCATTATATTTCCGTTGCTTTTCAGCAGAGATGGAAACCAGATGAAATTTTGGGTTTTTTCTGGGTTTAATTCGGTTAATAAATTAAAAAAATAACAAGCTTTGGTATCGGTTTTGATTCGTCAAAATATTGATGCTTCAGTGTAGTTCGAATCGAAACCGCTTTGCATCTTTTCAGTTTGCATCTCTGGTTTTCAGTTCTGCAGTCAACTGATCAGTAAGTTGGGGCAAGTTACTAGTTAATCAGTTGGGCCAAAAGACTCGTCAGGGCAATCATTTTGGAAAAAAAGCATTACTTTATTTTATATGTTGTTTATTTATTATTTGTTAAATTTATCCATTTTCTTAATATGTAATGCAAATATTTTTTTTTTTAACTTCACAAGAAGGTTTTTTTTATGGAAAATGGGAAAAGGAAAATTAAAAAACCAATTCTGTATTTTTCTTTATTTTCTAAAAAAAAAAAATATTATTCTTAAGATTTATTAATTTGTATAAAATATTCAAATATTCTTTCAATTATTTAAAAAGAAAATATCTTCATAACTTAAGTCCTATAAAAAATTACTAATTATCTAAATAATACATTTACACAGTGGGATAGCCATATTAAAAGCATAAAAATTATTTCGAATTCTAAAATACAATGGAAAAGAATGAATTACATTATTTTATTTTTAAACAACAAAAGGGAATATTATTAAGGCACATTCTGTGTTAATACATTGACGAACCGACATTACCTCGATCCAAATATAATAATTAAGTCTTTTTCATTTTTCTTTTTTTCTTTTAAATCTGAAAGAAATGATTTAAATAAATGAGAATATTTTTATTCATAAAAATAATATAATTCTATAATTTATAAATTTGTAATATTTTGTGAAGAAATGGAAAGAAAGTGATCAAGAAATCGATCATGGAATGAAAATCACAGTTTCCCTTTTTCCTTCTTCATTAATTTTTTTTTTTTTTAAAATATATATTTTCATTAAAATAATTAGATATATCTTTTTATTTTCTTTCCTTTTTAATTAATTATATTAATTAAAATCGAAGAGTAATAAAGACTTTTGGAAAATGATGATCAGACAGGAAACACACAAACTGACACACGTTTTTTTTTAGATTCTTTTAAAAATAAGCAAAATATTCTTAGCTCAAAGCTAATAAAGGTTCAAATTCCAGATCTTTTGGTCCAGCCTTTTTTTTGTACTTTTTCTCAAGTTTTGTTTTAGCCAATTTAGCTTTTGCCTTGCTAATACGATTCTTTTTACCTTCCATGTCTTTTTCTTTATCCAAAAGTTCTAATTGTTCGAAAATATTTTTCGGATTTGGATGATTTGATGGTGTTGTTGAATTTTTATTTGCATAAACAACTACGAATTGAGAAAATGCCGAATCCGCTGGTGTATTAATATCAGCGAAATCTCTGAAATTGGCAAATTGCTCTTCGGGATATGTGAATTTTTGTACATAAGCATCAGCATGCGGACGACCATGACCATTATTACTGTTCGGATTTTCACCAAAGAAATAATTAAATTCATTTGGTTCCTCGTTATGATATGGTGCTTCATCTTCAGCATAGAATGTTCCACCACGAATAACACCAAAATCACCAGAACCTAAAACTGTTTGATCAAGTGCACGACTATTTCCGAATTTATCATTTAATGGAGTTTCAGAATAGTACGGACGTGAATGGCCTAATGGCGGTGAGTCACGAAAGAATGGTGGATATAAATTTTGTGCTGCTTGTGAATGCGAGTCGGGACCTGAAGGTTGCTCGAAACTTTCCAATTCAGTTGTTGACGGATAGATTTGTGTTCCTTCGGATTTGACAACAGCAACATGAGATAAATCATCCGGTTCCATTAACATGTCGGAATCATCTTCTGCAGTTTTATCTGTAATATAAATATAATGTGTTATCGTTATGTAATTAAGAAAATGTTTGTTTGTTTTAATATCTTTTTGTTTCATGACTTTTATTCGAAAGATATTTGTTACTTTTCTTAAAAATATGTTTCTTTTTATTATTTAACTTAAAAATTACCAACAGAAGAAAGTTAAAAGATTTATCTTTCTTGGGTATGATTTGTAATACGAAAAAAAACATTCGCTAAGTACTTGTACAATGCTCTATACGAGAAGATTATTCGTTTGTTCCATAGTGAACAATATTCGTGACTTTTAACATCTCTTTGTAGTCTTCTAAGGGCAGATTTTTCTTAGATTTGGTAACATTTGGACGTGCGCTTCTTTCCTCATCGATCATGTTTTTTTTTCTTTCTCATGAAAAGCAAATAGACATTCCTTTTGAAATATTTAAGTTTCCTAGTTTGGATTAAAACAATCAAAGAAATTTCAAAAGATGTTATAAAAATCATGTAAGGCGTTTGAGATTCTCTCACAAAGATCCGCCATATTGTTGGGCTTACTTAGTTTTGCTGTGAAATTCTTAAATGTTATAATTTATTGGAAAGTAACCAACGATCATATTTGTTAAGTTTTGTGTTATATAATTTTTATTCAGTGCTGTTGTTTCTACTGGTTGTACGGAAAGTGCTAAATAGCATTTTTGAAAAAGGTATTATACAATTGAAAAATGATAAATGAAGTCTAAAGAGATTGTATAAGAAGACTATTCAGGGAAAAATTGTCAAAATTTGAATGCTTTTTTTGGGTCAAATTAGTTATTAAACTGTCGATTGTACTGTATTTGGTTTTCGTTTTTTCTTTTTGGCAAATTATTTCAAAATATCGACAATTATTTTCAATTAAGAAGAATTTTTCCATAAAATGCATAACAAATTCTGTGATAGAAACTTAAGAAAGCATTTTATAAATTATTTTCAAATTTTTTATTGATTATCCGTGCTACTAAATAAGGTATGAAATTGATGTTACTAATTAAATAATAATTTAATAAAAAGTCTTCTTTCACTACTGATGAAAACTTTGCAGCAATCACACTTCTTTTAACCGAAAAGTCAAATCAAAGTAGGGCCCTGTCTTCAGTAAAATTCTTCAAGGGTTTGGCAAGATCTGGATTCCGATGGTTATTTTATTTTTCACATGGAATTTATTTAAAATTATTAAAATTGTTGTCTTGCGAAATTGAGCTCGCTTTCAGCTGGAATTCCATTTTTTGAAATAAATTCACGATTTAAGATTACACGTGCTTGATTTGAAAGTTTTCCTCAATTATTGTATCTAAAGTTTGGATAATAGTTTTCGTCGGTAAGTTGCAGCAAAATGGGAAGGTATATGGTATTTGACTGTTAAAACTTTAAATGAACTCTGTCTTCTCAGGTCCTACTAAGACCTAATACAATTTTTGTTTTGCTAATTACCCATTTATTAGATAAATTGCATTTAAAACCCGAGATCCTTCTAGTATAAAACTGTAATTTTAGGATTGGGAATTATTGCATTCAAGAAAGTGTGAAGATTTTCCATTTGATGTGGTTTAATATTGACCTATGTATAGAAATGTGTAATTTAAATATATTGTAAAGAAAAAAATAAGTTGTTATTGCTTAACAAAATATTATTAATTAAGATTGAATTTTTCTTATTAAAATGATTTGTGTTTTCACTTCTATTCACATGTATGTATCTGCAATTAAATTTCTTTTTTCTTAACCAATATTTATGATAGTAGTTAAACTAATTATCGATTAAAATCTCGATAATCTCTAATTACTTCCGTATATGTATAGAAATCTCTATCATAATAATTCCATAGTGAAACAAGCATGCTAATAACTATAAGTTTATCGACCTCATATAAAACTTTTGATTATTATTTTCGGTTTTGTTAAGCCACATTGAAATTCGATAACATAAAATTAAGCTGAGGTCAACAAAAGAAAACATCCGAAAAAACCATATCAAATAAAAATCGTCATTAGAAAGATATTGAAAGTTGATTTTTCATTGGAAATTTTTTATTTTTTTTTAGAGAAAAAAGAAAGTTTTCAATTTAAGCGTTTCTGATTAGTTTATTATGTGAACAATTATTCGGGTTCGGTATTAATTTCAAATATTAAACGTTATAAGATAATTCTTTCTTTCTTTTAACTTTTAATGGAGAAATATTTTATAAATCATACAACTTTCTTATACAGAAGAATTCGAATTTTTAATCTTATAAAGGATTGGAAATTGATGCGAAATTTGATTCTTCATAAAAACTATTAATGATTTTGTTGACTGAAACAAGATTTGGGGGAAAAATGTAATTTTATCTTTTTTTTAGGGAAAAATTATAACTTCCAGTATAACATGTCTGGCCAATAAGTTAAAAGATTTACAAAGAACCGACTTCTATGCCAAACTTTATATAAGTTGGTCAACAAGTTCAGCAGTGGAATTCTGTAAAACGATAAGTGACGTGACAATAGATTGTTGTTCTTAGACATTTTGTGTGGCAATTTATCACTTAAAAGCAATATACTTTCAAATAACTTTGCAGCAATCGTTTTACAAAATGACGAAAGTGATTATTACTGTCGCCTTACAGAATTCTACAGCTGGAAATGGAAATTTAAGGAGTCAGAAATTGTAAGGAAAGTCTTTCCGTTAAAAACCACTGTCGAATTTATTTTCATAATAGAATATCCATGTATCCTTTAGTAAAATATAAGAAAGTAAAAACAATTAATGAAATTATTTAATATTTCATATTGAAAATAAAATGAGTTTGTTATTCTATGAAAAACAATGTTTTCAATTATGTCATATTGTATTGTTTTATTCGAAATTATGTTTTGTAATTCATAATTTCTTTTTTGCAGAATTTTTAATTGTATAAGAAAAATTACAATAATTTTGTTTTCTTTTATTTTAATTAAAACCTTGACACTATTGAATTTATATATTCGCGGTAATGTTTTATTATAATTTTGACCTTGATTAAAAAATATATATCTTCATTAAAAAAAATATGAAAATTAATATTCAAAACTATGGAATTAAATATGAGTTCCATAAGTTTCATTGAACCAAATCAAAAATGATAGATAAAATTATTGAAAACATTTGAAAGGGTTTTTGTAACTCAATATTTTTATTATATACAAAAAATTGATCTAAGACCTGGAATGGACATTATGATTTGAAAGACTGGTGTCTCCATTACACAAAAGATTATCTTCGTTTAATGCCCACCCAGATTTACTATTTCAATATTTAATATCACGAAATTCTGCACTATCACAAAAGTTACATAGTGCATAATTTCTTCCAATTTCTTTACTATTTGTTTTGATCAAATTGTTATACCCATTCCGGTTGCATAGTTTATTCAGATGGATCTTACTTATCCAGTAGAGTAGAAAAATAAATTTCTTGATTGCTATGTATACTTATTTACCATATAATTAGATTTTTGTTAGTTTTGTTAGTAGGGCATGACATGTAAGAAGTATTTATAATGATTAGCAAATAAACATGTTACCAATTCTAATAGGTCATGAATTTAAATATCTGTTTAATAATGGCATTGTTCGACAAACCATGTACTAATGAATAGATAGACATATTCATATTTTCAGTACGGGCTCTTACCTAATTTATATAATCAATATTTAATCTCGGCCCTAAGCGAAACTTATCTATTTTTTCTTTAAAAAGTTATTTAATTTTTTTTTGTTTTCGAATATATATTGTTAATCTTATTGATTGACCAACAATTGATAGAAAAGAGGGTGTATATAGATTATATTTTCCATTAAATTTAATCCGTTCATTATGCGGAAGCGAAACTAATCAATAATCAATGATTGAATTTTCGGCTAAAATTGGATCATGTTTGCTGTATTAAAAATATTTTTAATGTAATCGAAATCATTGCAAAATTTATAATATAAGATTTCGGGTATGTACGCAGTAGTAGCAATTTTCACGCGGTATTTTATTTTTGAATACGTAAGGTTTTATTCAATTGTCAATTACTTATAATTTTGGTTTAATTAATATTGTACTGTTTTAGAATAATGTAATAAATTAGCTTAAAAGCATGTTAAGCGAGTCCATTAATAAATTTAATTTAATAAGTTTCGCTGAAAATAATATATGTCCAATATATGTAGATTTGTGTAACTAAATCACACTTGCGTATAAAATAAGTGCAAATATTATATATATATATTTTTTTGGGATGCTGTAATACATTTTTCGTAACCATCGAAAATCTCTGTAATGCTCGAGCATTAGACAGTAATTGATTATGACTTTTACTCTTATTTAATTTTTTCTTCTACAAATTAATAATTTAATTATAGTTTTTTTGGGTTTGAACAGTAGTAGAGCAGTAAGTCGTTAATATTCAGAAGCGGAATTATAGTAAAATTATTTTAATCCGGATTTTATAGATTGCAAAATATTATTTCTAAAATTAAATTTTAACTAATTATAAAATTTCGGAAACAACATTTTTACGTATTGTAGTACTTATGTGCTGAATTGCGTAAATCACGCAAAAATTTGCATTATTAGGGTTATTCCGTTTCCATTGTATCTTTGTGTTTCTTGTATTTTTGATGTTTTTCTATACAAGAATACATCGAATATACCAATGTTGTGTAATTAGAATTTAGTTAAATTAGCCGGGAAAAGAAACCAAAGTAAGCGATAAAAGAAGTTTATTTGAATTTCTAGTCAATAGGCCTGTTTTATTTGCCATACCCTACCCTGGAGCAGGGTAAGTGGCAAATAAAACGAGCAGGAGTAGGAGAAAGCTTTAATTCAAATCTTTATAGCGCTGCTTAACAACCATATTGTAATTAAATGAGAAACTTTTAGCTAATACACTTTTTATGGTAGAAAACTGAACTAATTCGGGTGTAATAGTTACACCTGGTCTGAAAGTAGTGTAGGATTTGCTCTTTTGCTGTTTTGTTTTCAATGTAAAAATTTGCTCTACCCTATAGCAAGTGTCAAATAAAACAGACATACTATTTCGAACTAGATTACATCTAGTGCCTTTAACTAGAAGCATACATATTTACTGTGTAGATCTAATTTAATTATACTTTGCTTTCATTTATTTTACTCTAAAAATTTTAACCCTACATGAAATTGAGTTACGATTGAGTTTGGAATTAAGGAATTAAAATTAGGTTACTAACTCTATCAAACAAATTGATTAAATTGAATTAAGATGATCATGCTTATTAAACCTAATTCATTTCCAAGCAGTTTGTGAGCAATTTTTTTATTCACTGTAATTTTGGTATATATTTTCATAAATTTTCAGTTAGGTATATGAAACTTTGGAATGTTAAGTTCGATTCAAACCAAACCCAAGCTTCATTCTCAATGGAACAATGCTAGTGTATACATTTTTCTATCATTAAACTTTAACGGTATTCGCTGTAACTGTCTACTATTTAATTTTTTTTTCATTTAAGTGATGAATGAAAGCAATCTTTAAAATTTCCAAATCAGTAGAAATAACTGACAATGAAAATCTACTTAAATGAAAATGATGTACAATATTATTTCTTAAATGACAGAATTTATTTCACAGTACATCAAGTCACTCCCAAAAAAGAAAACTATATTTTTTTTTTACTTGATTAGATTTTTTAAATGCAATCGATTGAAACATGTAAAAGGTCGACTATTCAAAAAAAAGCTTTTTTTTATTATATCCAAAATTACATATATGCCCACATTTACCACCTACTATTTATTATTAACAACAACAACAAAAAAGTACTGAAAAGGTGTTGAAATTTTCTTATAATAAATATTTCTGGGATTGTTTAGAAAAGAAGAAAAAAAAATGCATACAAACATGAACGGGGTAACATCAAAAGAAAAAAGTCTTTGGCCTAAAATTACCACCTTGAACTTTTAACAATTAACCATAAAACTAAATCTTACGCAATGCCCCTGCAATGAGATATGATGTAGTTGAGTTTTTGATTGTGGCAATATCAAATTAAAGCAAAGCAAAAAAAAAAAGATTACCACAAAATATGTGACCATTTGATATAACATTTAATTACTAGGCCGCAGCTACCATAGATATAATCAAAGTCAAAATTATATCGAATTTCTATACAATATGTATAAGTTTAGATATATACGTAGTTATCATGCAGAGCAGCTATCCATATCAATGTGGGTAATAAAATAATCTGAAATGTTGAAAGAACTGAACTTGGGCTATGACACAAAATAGCATATAATATTTGCTTCGGTCATGTTATTAACCGCTGTATTTCTATGCTCGAGTGTCAATAATTGCGAAATTTGAAATTTCCATTGGTGGCATTAATCTAGATATTCTGGATATTATTTTGTATTCAAATGGTGTAACTTACAAGTACTTATGTTTTGCTAAAAACACATTTTTTAAAGGTCAATTTTATTATTACACTTGATTTTTTATAGAAATTCAATATTACGATTTTTCGTGAAAATTTTTTGAAAGGAAACCAAAGCAAAATAAAAATAATAAAACTATTTTTGATTGATTTTCAATGAAAAATAAATTATTTTGTAAAATATATTTCCAGACAAAAAAAAAGTATATTAGATGTTTTAGGAAATAAAGATTTCATTACAATTACGCAAAATCGAATTCAGAAAATTTCAATTATTGATTGATTAGTAAATTTCTTAAATGATGGATTTTATTTGATTTCTTCATGTTCAAACAGAATTTATTATAATTTGAAAGCCCTAAGTGATCAGTCAGTCGAGGAACCTGATCCTGCTGAGCATATCTAAAACATTTATGTCTCAATTTTAATTTTTTTGATTGATAAACAAATCGATTTGTTATTGAAATTTTTGCCAATTATTCACATTTTTGCTTTTGAACAAGGTTAGAAAAGGTTTCTAAATCAGGTTAAGATTGTGATAAAAACTTATCAAGTGGAAAATTAAAATCATTTGAAATTTTGTTTGTACTCAATATAATAACGTACTGGATCCATATTGGACTCAATACGATTTCAGTCAATTACCTTCAGATTGCGGATGCCGATCACATATATTGCTTCCCGGAAGCCCTTATTCACAAGAATTGTATTGCGTAATAGCTCAATATCGAAGAGAAGGCTCAGATAGGTTTTTGAAAATTCTAAATGTATAAGTTCTGAACCGTTGAAGGACTTTGTCTTCCAAGCCCAAGCAACCCATATAATTGCTCCTGTAAGATTGTATACTATGAAGCGTCGCTAAGTCTTATATATTTGTCAAATATGCTGCTTAGAGTTGATCTGTCCTCAAGCTTCACTAGTTCTAAAACTTTGTGGAACACTTTAAAAAATGGCTCGCAATTCTCGAAATACTTTTTGAGTCATATTTCCAGATTTTAAAAATAAATATTTTTAAAGCGCATAATTATAAACAAAATAATAACTTATCAATGATTGTCACACCTACACGTAACAACAATTTGGCACAACCCAGAGGCCTTGAAGCTTGGTGTACTATAATAAAAGCTTTTATCTTTTATCTTTGAATTTTTTTTTTTTAATTATGATTTCGTAACTTTGTTTTTGTGATAAAAATTCAAACTTTTAAAGTTATTTATTTTTTTCCATGACAACTTTCTTTCACATTTCTTTTTATATTTCACAACAAAATGAAAAACAAAAAAAATAAACATAAAACATCGCGCGATAATATCAAAAAGATCGATCGTGATGAATTTATACTTTCCAGTAGTTTGGGACAGTTTATGCAGGAATCAATGATAGTCACAAGAATTTTATAAATCTTTGAGTGTTTTATGTTCACGGAAACGAGTATGAAATGGTGGATCAACTTACATCGTTGGTAATTGATCATACGGAGTTTATACTTCATACAGTGCAAATTTAGTATCATCACTGCACGATTTCCATGTTGTTTGTGAGTCTTCCATAAATATAACTAACAGAAAGGCTCGTAACAGTAGCATTGCAATAACATATCACATATGGTCAATGTTCGAATAGATAGCAAAGTATTAAACATGAGTTCAAATAACTATTAGCAATTTTTTAGTCAGTTTAAGTTAGTGGTGGTAAATGAATTATGATTCTTTTTTGTAGCCAGGTGAAAAAGACGATTAACCGGTAATGTAATTTGTGTAGCTTTCTTCTTGGTCATATCTTGAAAGATGCAATATGTGATGTCCGGTGAAAGTTTTTGATAATTTTAAATGGATGTTAAAAAAAAAACCGCCTCGCGAGATTGAGATGAAAACAAAACGCGAATAATAAATAACAATAAATCATTTTACAAAAAAAAAAATGAATTCTTCTTTCGAAAGTAAACATGGGAAGTGTTTACAAAAATAAACGAGATGCAGTTGCAATTGAAATAGTTATTTAATATGAAATCATATTTTTTGAAGCATATCCATTACGTTGTATGAATATTATGTTATTATGTACATTTTTCAGTCTTTACAATATACAAACAATTATATCAGTCAGTTTATTGTGTAAAACTCATAACTTATATGTTTTTTGGGAAAAGAATTTCCCTTTAAATATTTTTATATATAAAACTAGTTTAATTTTTGATTGAATTTTATAAACTAAAAATCATGATCATAATAATTACTCAATTATGTGTTGAAATTTTCATGTTTTATGTCAAAACTAATCAAAAATATTAATGATTGCAACAAATGATGTAGAAAATTCCAATTTATTTCTAATATTTTAATACAGAAGTTAATTTATTTCATGATTAATTTCGGATTATCATAGTTTATTATCATCTCAATATATTTTAATTAAGTTTTATTTAAAGTCTATGAAAATTACTTAAGTAAAATTAAGAAATATAATTTAACTATGATGGAGAAAAAAACCCTCCTTCAAGAAAAATAGAAGGTAAGTGATTTTACAGTATCTAGCATATTTGTCCTTGCTTCTATGGATTATCACTTATTTCGCGACCACTTCAACAGTTCTATCGTACATAAATGACATTAATTATCAGATAATCTCATATAAAAATGAGGTACTGAATGGTATAAAAAAAAAGAAACAAACAGCTTTTTAAAAGTTCCTTAAATGAAAGATTTTTTTTATCTTAAACATATTTTTCTTTGAAACTTATTATATTTTGATAAATTACTTAATTACGTATTCTTAACATTGACAATTTTTGTCATGTTTTTTAAAATTTACCGTCATTGTAATCAATGTACAAATGTTATTACATTTATTTGAGGGTCAGTTTAAAAACTGAAGGTTCCCAAGTATAAATAATATATACAAATTGAATTGAACCATCCATAAATATGCGTGCATAAAGTATCTTCAAGGAAAGATTTGCACACCTTATCGGTTTCTTGTAGATTTTTTGTCACCATAAATATACTGAAATCGATAATTTATTTAATATATTTAGTATTCAGATCATAGTTTTCAATTTTTTTTAATAGTTTCATACTATATTAAACAAGACTTATTTGAAGAATTTACCAGTCTTACAAGGATTTTAAGAGAAACATTTTTACGATGTTAGGTGTGTTTTTATAGGAATTTTTATTGACTACTATTTCACTTTTTCAAAGAAAGGATTATATTTCAATGTACAAATATATGCATAAATGAAATAATATACAGATTACGCCTTCCCATACTTCAAATTCGTTTTTTCTGCGCATCTACGTCACAGGAAATACATTGTTTATTTGAAAAATTACGATTATTTATTTGAAAGAAAATCACATGTGATGTCAAAAAAGTATCAAAATAAATATTTAAAATGGCTGTATATTCTTTCATTCATGATATGTACTTATGTTTTCTGAAACACGTAGGCGACTTCAGTTATGTTTCTTGACATTTAAACTAGATTAAAAATTCTTATCTTTAAACTAATAGTAAAATGAAAACAAATGATATTTGAAGTAATGCTTTAGCCCAATTAAACTTAAAAAGAAAGAAAATAACAGAAAAAATACCCGAAATCTGGTAAAATTCAAAAATCAAACAAATTTTCTATTAATTTTAAATACTGCAAGAAAAAAATAATTTTTTCGATTTGTGCCATCTATATTTTCAATACAACATTAAATAACTCTGTCAAAAATAAACAGTGATAAATGTATGTGAAAAAACACACCTATTATAAATAATTTGATTATTTTAATTACATTTTTTAAATCAAATAGAATTTTATTTTTATGTAAAGCTAAACAGCTAAACATTCATAAAACTGTAAATGTACATATAAATCGCGAATATTATTTTAATTACTATTATTATTAAAAAAAAGTGCAATGCCACAATTTCAATTTGTCAATAATTTGATTAATTTCTTTTAAAATATGTCAATTAACTTAAAATAAATGTTAATTTTTTTATTTTTTTTATTTTTAAGCCTTTACGAACGCGTAAAACAGATTAATAAAATGATAGAAATTTTTATTATTTTTCCATATTAAGGTTGTAGGCGCTAAATTGTATGGAATTTTAATTATATTGACATTGGTAAAATTGATAAAAATAAAAAAATAATTATTACAAGAATTTTATGTTTACACGATTTTAAAATTTGTCGCGCGTCAATTATTTAAATAAAATGAAATAGTTTTATTAAATAATTTCACATCGGTTTATTTATTTTTGATGTCTTCTCAAGCTTTTAATGTTTTCTTCAAGGTTTAGAATTTACGCAAAAAATATTAAGAAAGTTTAATACAAATTCTTTTGCAATAAAGATTTCTAATTTCATATTTTATGAATTATATAAATTTCAAATGAATGGAAAATACCCTGTCATTAAATATAATATTATTTTTATTTCGAATTCATATTTCATAATTTACTGCGAATTTTAACCTTCTTAATTTCAAAAAATATATTATTTTCGTTTCTTTTATTAATTATTATTAATTAATTAATGAGATGGAACATTGCGAATTATTCAGAATTTGTTATGGATCACAAAATTTAAGAAATTAATTATGAAGAAAATTTTTTAAACTATATTTTGACATTTTAATAAACCAAATAATAATAAAAAAATAATTTATTGGTTCTTAATTTAAATAAAACTAATTAAAGCAAAAAATTAAAATACTTAAGTAACTCTATAAGTTTTATAGTGCGCTTTAAAGGGGTCTGCTTTTCTTAACCTGCATTCTGAGAAAAGTTTAAAACATGTTCAGGGATACTATAAGTTTCGAATATTCTGTATATTTGGACTTTTGGAGTCAATAATTCATTATATACAGCACAAAAGTAGAATTTTTCCTGAATCTGAAAGCGATTTTATTCGATTCAATGATTGTAATTAATTATTACAAAATTCTTTTAAATTAAGATATAAACTAGAGTTAGTCTTCTAGACAAAAGCTGCTAATTACAGCCTTTTCGAATTGCTAATACAAAATTTCACCTTCAAAGTAAATCGTTTACTTTTTCATTAAATTTTATTATTTATTTTTTTAGATTTTCGAAATATAAATCTTTCGTAAAATCTAAAATCGTGATAATTAGTTGCTCCAAAAGTATATATTTATATGGAAACAAATTTTCGTGACAAAATTATCATCTCTTTTAAAAACTATGTACATTTTATTTGGATAAAATCACTTCTAATGTAATAACATAAATTTCATTTTAATGCGATTTTGTTGTTATAATCAAGTTAAAATTTTAAATTTAAATATAATCACGACTAAAGAATACATACGGTCGTAAGTATAAGAAAAATGTTAAGCGTACGCCAAAAATACGAAATCTTTAGATTCAGAGCGTTTTTTGGTTTGTACTTTATTTTAATCTAATGATGATCAAGTTCTGTATACAAATCCGACTGTTAACGGCTTTGGTGATGACATGAAATCTTCATTTGCCAAGAAAATCATGATTAGCCAAAAGATTAATGATTATATTGAAATACTGAACAACAAACATATCCATGTAAGTTGATCACTTAACGCTTCTTTAATGTTGAAAGCGTATAATAATATGGAAAAATAATGCAAAAAGGGATTTTCAAACATTATCGAGTTTTATAGTTGGAACATGTTCAAATATTCTTCACGATTTGAACATCTTATAGTTTATATATTAGTTGTTCATGGAAAAGTTCAAAATGCATTAAAGATGAAATCAAGAAGATGTGCGAGAAAATTAACTATAATTTCGTCTGAGAAATATATATTTTATAATTTTTGATCTTCACAAGATCGTTTATTATTAAAACTGACAACAAACATGATGATTATGATATTAACGCAAAATTATGAAAGCAACATTATAATATCATAATTTATTTGTTTATAAATGTTGTAATATGATCTTTGAAAATGAATGATTTTTTAATTATATTGTTAAAGAAAGTAATTAGAGTTCATTACCTCGAAAAAAAACCGTTACATAAAAATAATATGTCGGTATAATTATTTATACAGTAATAAAATACTTTTTCGATGATTAAAAATCAACTTTAAAAGAACAGGAACTAAAACAACTTTTTTTTACATAGAAATTAACCGGGCACTAATATGTAAACCACAAGGTTGGTCATGGTCTAGCAGAGAAATAATATCTCATAGTCGCTGTGTAATATTGTAAAACTTACGAACAAAATGCATTTAGTCATTGTAGTCAATCATTAGTCCACCCACAGGGTATATTAAAAGTATCATTATAGTTGATCTTTTATTTAAATATTAATATCTGAACCCATTTAAGGCTTAAATAAGCAAAATAGACAATTATTTGTTGCTGAAACTTTCATCTCGAAATAACAATGACTTTTGTGGTGGCGCTGATAAATTTAATTTGAAATTCATATCACAACTTTATTAGTTTAAAGAATTTTATTTTTTTTTTTTGCAACATAATCAGATCAGTGACAGTGGACAATCGAACAAATTAATTTATATGCAAATAAGTATATTTTCATACAGTCTGTTTAAGAAGCAAACAGCTTTAAATGATTCTAAAAGTGCAAACATTCATATTTCACTTTTTAAAACAATTTAACCGACATATGATATAATGAATAAAGTTTCATAGAAATAACCCAAAAATTATGGATGGCAACACTTTATCAAGACAAACTCCTGAATAGGGATCACTCAAACTATGATTTTCAAAGAACAGTAACACATTTTGATTGTTCTTTAAAAAGAACAGCGATTTTTATCTGTTCCCTTTCATAGTCCGCTATTGTAAAAATTGTTTTCTTTCGTTTATTGACTGAGAATGAATATCATTAATTGCACCTAACTATAGTGCTGATCTACATTGGAAGGACTAACCGGTTCGGGGAAGAGACCTAGCTTCTCAACTAATTTTAGGGGAAGCTACAGATCACTAGGGTCTACGTGAAATTTGACAATAGTATCAGGACCGTATTGTACTGGCAGGATAACTAGGCTGTAGCCTAGGGGCCCGCACCACAAAATAAATATAAATAAAATAATATAACAAAAAAAAATGCTCATTTAAAGAATGATGGAAAAGACATTTTGAAGTATTTATCGACAACATTTTTCATGTAAAACATATACTATTGCAATTTTTGACGAATTAGTTCAAAAATGATCAGAATATTCGCCAGATAATAGAAAGTGCAGCATTCGTTTCATTACGGTAGGGCCCTGCACTATAGGTTCAGGCTAGTGATCTACAGATCTTAAATACGGCCCTGAATAGTATAGTTATTGTATATGGATCTACTTACATACTTTATGCGAAAACAAGAAAAGTATGTCTAACTCATATTTGTCATTGTCATTTTGTTCGATAATAGTTATAACAAACTATGGCAAAAAGGGCAAAGATTTTTTTTTTAACAGACTGTATATATGTAATTTACATGACAATCAATTCAAATGGGCTTTAACCCGGATTCTTCAAGGTATTATATATTCTTACTACATACTATATTTCAGAATGTTTTAAACCAACTTTTGTTGGAAAATAAAAATGTAGTAATTCTTACAACAAAAACAGAATTTAAAATATTTAACCACAAAATTTGTTAATAATACTAAAGCCAACTAAATCATTTATCTCTGCAAGATATATTGTGGTATTATGAATATCAAAATTTTGTTATCTTAATAATTTTTTATTTCCATAAAATTCAGGTTGTAAAGTGCACGCGTTCGTAAGAAAATTTAACTAATAAATCAAGCGCAACAGAAAAACAAAATAATAAAACCCATTCAAAACGCACGAAATAAATCTTAAGCCATTCACTGTTTTTTTTCGTGATATTTTGCAAACTGTAAATGAATGCATTTTATCACAACCGAATTGCATTCGAGTTCAAGTTACAGTTCCATTTTTATAATTTAATTTTCGTAATTTCCATATTCATGCAATTTTGAAGCCTTTGCTATTTCTCTCATCATTTTGATTTGTATATAGCTAGTTACTTAATCTGCAAAGTAAATGCATTTGCATTGCAAAAAGATGTGCAATGAAATTTATTAGCCATAATTTTGTTCCAAAAAGAAACTCCAGTTATTTAATAAACTGTGAAATTGAATTCATGCGGTGACAATATTGTTAATAATCGCGTAATTTTATCGTTGCTCTTTTTTCCGTTGCTAAATTTCCTTCCTGATTTTGCGGAATAAATAATGCATGAAAATGACAATAAGTTGACAATGCCTTTTTTCTTGGGTTTTATGAATTCTGGAGTGTGATTTTAATATATAACAAAACTTATTGGAAATTCATTGGACGTGCTAAAATTAGGTGATGTAATATAAATCGAAAAAATTGAAATTGGCAATGTTGGATTATTTTTTTTAAGCTAATTCAGAATTCGAAACAGTTTTTTTTTTATAATTCAATCGATTTTTATAGGTTCGGGAATTTTCATATATGTACACGTGGTGAAAATTTTCTAAAGGCCTACTTCAGACTATCTGTATAATGTCATATGTTTTCCAATATGTTCTGACATTTGAGTTTTCAGTTATTCTAAAAAGATCATCTCGATTTTTTGTTCAAATCTATATGACAAACTGTAAGAGTTAAAATTTATTAAAAATAATTATTAATTTTTTTTTGTACATGAGAAAGCGGTATTCACTTCTCATATCATTTCTCAGATGATAATTTCAAAGGTGGAATATACTCGTATAAGTATGCCGTGTTATAGGAATATTGCCAAGAAGTTTATACTATCTGAGATATAATTTTTGACGAAACATATGAGAAAACATATGATAAACGACAGTCAAAAGTAGCTTTAACGGACCATAATTAAAATAGATAGATGCTGTTTTTTTTAATTTTTTAAACTTCAGATACTAGGAACCATAGAAACAAAACAAATAGTGAATCAGGACTAATCCATTACTCGAAGACAAACCATATTTCCCTGACATGTTTGGAAAATCTCATAAATAATTTTCAAATTCGGTTTCATTTTAAATCAATGTCTACTTTAGAATGAGTGCCTGTAATGTTATGTTATTCTAGATCTAGAATAAAAAAATCTAAACTATTATAATAATAATGGGAATTTCTTGAATAAACCAAGTTATAATAAATGCAATTTTAATCGTTTTGTAATTATCTTAAACATTACTAATTTTGTTTAATTAGTAAACTTGAAATAGAAATCTAACCATAAATTTCATTAGATTTAACTAAAAAAAAAAAATTTCTCTTCAGAAAATTACAATCCGCGAAATAAAATATTTTGTTAACCTCTAAATATGACATAATAGCATTACAACATTCATTCAAATATAATTTCAATAATGATAATAAAAAAAATAAATATTTTTTTAAATAATATTTTACTTAAACTTCAGGTATTGGATTTGTTTTGAAGCATGAAACCTAAAAGAAATAAAAATAAGTCGAGCGCGTGAGAAATTATTATATAAAAAAATATCGGCGCGGAACAACATAAAATGTCAGAAACTCATTCGATATATTGTATTTACTAGCAATTTATGATTTATGTTGACCAAGGTATCGATCTCAAATGGTGTAGCATAAATGTTTAAAATATTATAAAATTCTTTTTAGAGAATATATGGTGTTTGATTTGCTTCGAAATTAAATTTTTCAAAAAAATATCAGCCAGATAAAAACTAGGTGTAACACTTTCAAATTTTTTTTGTAATCATAGAAATTTTCTTTTATATATGCCCTACAGTAGAATATCAAAGATAGTTAGGTTTTTAATTTTTGTAAAAGCTTGATATGTCATATTCAGAAGCTGCCAGATATACAAATCTAAAGAAATCATATTTCACGAGTGGTCGTTGGTGTCTCCAACTAGGTACTCTAAACAAACCAAAATAGGCTCTAGTATTATGATATCAAAATTAGGGTTTCTGTACTCGATTCGACTCGACTCGGACTTGTCGAGTATTTGGGTACTGGAAAAAGAACAAGTAATCTTGATGATCTGTACAATACACTTCCCTCCAAAAAACCAACTTCAACTTCTAATGAAAGAACATTTTCTATAAGTTGCAGCTTCTGTACTACAATCGAGATCGAGATTTGCTGACAAGTCTCTTAATTCGTTAGTATTTCTCAAATATTTCTAACTTAAGACAAAAAAAAAGCAATTATATTCAATTAAAATGTTCAAATAGTCTTGTTTTAAAGTTTAATTTTTGAAAATAAATAAATTGGTTAATAAATAAATTTGAGTACATTTTCTTTTTCATTTCTTGACACGACTAGAAATTTCAGTTGAAAATCTTGTAATTAATTCTAATTTTAACAAATTTTAGTAATTTTTTTTGTTACAAAAACTTTAGCTATGAGCTATGGGTTATTGAACTCAAAAATATTAAACGTTTTCGCTTATTGATTGATTTGAGTTTAGATTTAGAACCGGACTCGGGTGGGACTCGACGAGTTTTCAAAATTTGGGACTCGTACTCGCTGAGTCCTAAAAACTCGAGTTTCCAGAAACCCTAATCATAATGTGTATAGGTCGATTTTAGTTTCCTTTATATATATTTTTTACAATCAAATTGGAAAAATCCAAAAATAAATAAATGTGCATAAAAATCGTGTACGGAATAATGCTTACAAAACATAATAATAATAAGAGTTATGATTAACAAGTTAGACGTTACCTCAGCTGAAGTGCCAAGGCAGTTTTCGTGAAAATAACGCCAAGAGCCTAAGTACTTACTTTTATTCTCGTAATTCTTTTTCTTTGGATATTATTTTACAATAATAATTTATTTTGTAATTTTATATTAAAATTAATGCCAATTTTTATTATATTTTTGATAGATTTGATGGTTCACATATTGTAATAAAATATTATTGAGAATTGATTTTTTAACATATAATATTTTCTGTAGGTGCCGTTGGAAGCCAATCACTTAAATTTATGATTTTAATTAACTTCTGAAATTGTCAGAATTTATTACTAAATAAAATCTCATATAAAAGGTTAATTTTAATTGCTGTATTTATGAGAATAATATTTTATTGTTGTTCTTTTAATTATAAAAATTATAATCTTGGGAACTGAAAATATAATTTTTGATTTAATTAATAATTACGAATTTTAATTAAACATTAATAATACTGTATTTTGTAGGAAATTCTGTCAAAATTTAGTTAAGATTAAGTCTTTTTTTTCTTGAATAACATTTTACACCTATTAATTAAAATTGTCTATGATTGACATTGGATATGGGAAATGATCTTCTATACACTTTTATATAAAATTATTTTTAATTTTAAGTTTTTAATGTTTCAATTTAGTACCAAAAAGAACAATATAAAAACTGTAGTATTAAGTAAAAGTAACAACAGGAAACTAACATATATAAACATAATTTAAATTCTAAAATAGGATTAATTTCATGATCCATTACAATGATTCCAATTTAAGAAGTTAATTCGAGCGCAATATGATTTAAAAAATAATCAATCAAAATGATTCCTTTTCCGCGTAAAAGATTGTGTATTTTTAAACACATCACGGAAGTAAATTTTTTAAATGTACCCGCACGTATCTAAAAGTAAAACGTATTTACCTTTTCAGTAATTAGTTTATAAATCGCACATATGTATGTACAAAAAGGCCTTCAAAAAAACGAAAAAAGGAAGGTGTTTTGTTATAGAGCACATAATACTATATGTGACAAAAACCGCGCGGATTTTACCGTATAAAATCGCGATCGAATATTCATCATGTTTTCATTCACTTTATTGTTTAATTTATTTAAGCAGGTTCGTATATTTCGTATGTTTTGATTAATGACTTGATTAAATAGATAATCTTAATCATGAGTAAACCAAATAATTTTTTAATTATATTTTTTTTTTGTTACTTTCCGAGACCCTGCTATGAATTTTCATTAAATATATTGTATTAGTTCAGTTCTGATTTTTTTACTTAAGTCTAATTATATGTTTTTGTTTTGTTTAGAAATTAGGTCCCACGATTCTTTCAATTAAGGGCTGTTGATTAATTTTTTTTTTCTTTTTCGTATTTTAACCTTCACATTTATACGAGTTTTTAATATCTGTTGTAATTGATTTATTCTTACAATTATTCAGAGTGTATACTATATAAGAAATTAACAGAACTTTGTAACCTTCTGTTATTGTCAAACTGTTTAATCGGAAATTCAATCAAAAATATGTTAGAGCCTAAAACAGTTAGGCCCTTTTGATAAATGAAATGTTGGAAAGTAACTGTTTTTTTTTTCTGTCTTGATTAACATTGCATACCGACTTCCGTATTATTGCATTTGAAAAATACCTTGTAAATTTAAAAATGAAGAAAAAAAAATTATCAAGATTTTTTAACTCGACAGCGTTACCGTTAACAATAAATATTTGTAAAAATAATTAATAGTATGACTAGACGAAATTCGATTGATTGAATTACAAAACAAATTTAATATTATGAAATAAATCGAGTGAACAAATATTTTATAACGAAATTGATGCATTTTTTGGTAAACTTAGAGTAAAAATTTCGTTAGGCTCAAATACATGACTTAAGAGCTGGTTTTTTTATTACAAATGAAATCACGAAGACTAACAATCCTAAGACCCTTTCTAGAAACTTAGGAAAATTTCAAATGAAAATCATGTGTACAACTCTTAAGGAAGTAGACCTACGAAGGAATGATAAGTTATGTACTATATAAGAACGTCATGAATAAAAGCTCATTTCAGATATTTTGAAGAAGAAGAGCAGCTCTGGTTATAATGGAGGACGGTCGAGTATGATCATTTAAGGGGCATCAGGTATCTCTAGTGGAATTCTGTAAATCAAGAGTTAGGATCACTTTGATAACAGAGTTTTTTCACACTTAAGTATGTAGTTTTGTTATCGATAAATACACAAAAGTATATGTCCCAACACGTTAAATAAGGCAAAAACATCTTTAAAAAAACAAAATGTTTTATCGAAGGTTTTGACGAATAAATACACACGATCAAACTTAACGAAACTATCTAAGTCAAACATAACAATGTTTCTGTTTTATAGATGCGCACATTGATTAAGCAAAATACTCGAAACATTTAGTTTTCTGTTATTAATATGGGTTAGGTTAAAACAAAGTCGTTTCGACAAATTTGCCATGTTTGTGTTTGGCTGTTTTGTCTGATTCAGTACGTGTTCGGTCTAAAGGCGGAATTACAATGGCAGAGCAGAGAATAAGGAAAGACAAAAAAAATGATCGAATGCTTACTTATGCATGTCAAATCCGTGCATAAACAAGAATAACCATTTGACTTAAAAAATTTTGTGTTTCTTTAATTGTTTTTTGTAATGTAAAAGTGATTTTAAAAAATTGAAAATCGTTTAGAAAACAAATTTTCAAAAAAACCCATATTGTCGAGTCACATTACATGAAAAAAATTTCCGTACGGAATTTAATAAATGATTTGTATTGCTTCAACATAACGAAACGGAAATAAACTTAACGAAAGCTTGGCTATGCACATTGTAATCGCAGTATACGATTTAAAAAGATTAGTACAATTCCGTATGCTCGGCTATGCTTGGCTCTTCCCATTGTAATTGTGCCTTAAGGATGTTAGATAGAATATCACCTAAAATGACAGAAATATATCTGTCGTCTTAAATTTATCATTTTGAAGCGACGAATCGCCTTTGATAACGTAAGAAAGAAATATGTAATCATTTCCCGCCTGTCTTCTTAAAGAGTCCCGCTGCTGGTTCGTTTAGTCTCATTTTTAAATTTAAATAAATAGACAATGTAAACTGTAGTAGGTTCTGTACGAGTAAGTCATGCATTGACTTCATCTAAACTTACATTTAAATATGGACGTTACTACTGAAAATTAGAAATTCGATATTATTACAAACAAATTTAATTATAATGTGAAATTATTAACTAATTTTATTTTTTTGAATGCAAATTACTAAATGATAATAATAACCTTAGGAATTTCTTGAAGCTTAAAAGTTTTTATTTTTTATTATCCAACTAAAGGCAATTGTAATATTTTAATCTAAGACCATTCAAATTTATTGTGAATATAATTAAATTTTAATTAAATTAAGTATTTATAAGGATTTTTTTTCCATGATTACCAAATTAAGTTCGGTACACGCAACTAAAATCTTCCGGCATATCTTACAATACTATCCTTGAGTAGCAAAAAAAAAAAATATTTCTATTTTTTTTTGTCTTCTTTTTAATTTTATAGAAATTATTATTATTAAAATATTAAATAACGATTGTCAAAACTATGTAACACAAAAGACAGCTTAACGTTTTTCTTTTTTTGTAAAATTCAATGTCAAGTTTAAATAACCATAACTCATCTTTAATTCATTAGACTTACTACAATCGTAATCGTAACTTATTAAAACGTAATTATAGTAAATAAGAAAAAGACTAACGAAGAAGTAATTATTCTTAAACAATATTGTGTTCACCATGAAACAATATCAAAATTATGTCAAATAAATGAAGTTAGAAGTAATCTTAAAATTCTTTTGAGCTAAAAAAAAAGGTCAACTGATACTTTCAGATAAATGAGGATGGATAGTAAGGTCCATCAAATGAATCTTAACATTAGAGTAGAGTTGAATAGGCTTTTTAAAGTTGCGTAAGTTTTACTAAATTGTATATATATAGTATTAAAGAAGTTATTTTAGTATTTTTTCTTTAAAACAAAAGACTTTAACGATTTTATAAAAATAAAATATTGAAGAATACAAAGTTATGTCACCGCCGCCGCACATTATCCAAGGTTAGAGTCGTCTAATTGGAAAATATTAAATTCATCCAAGCGACTAGAAATCATAATACTGAGACAGACACTATTTTTATCTATATTGTTTTATTAAGTTTGAAAACAGAGAAAAACATAAAGTAATGTAAAATCGGCCTATAGCCGATTTTTTGATGCCCTATGGTAGAAATGGAAGATAAAAATTGTGAAAACTAACAATATATCGAGGTTTTCCTTCATAACTTTGTTTGCACTTTTCAAAATTTTCTCTAATTTGTAAGTAACTCAGACCCTAGTAGCATAAGTCTAATTTGCAAATTTCATTCAAATCAGTGCATTAGTTCTGAAAATACATCAAAAAAACTTTCTGAACAGGGTTATTTCTTCCTACGACAACTTCTTTCTCCACTATCCTGAGACCGATATCACTGAAATTTACAATGGTATGGTCTATTAATGTAGTCAACCAATATAATTAATTTAAACAAAATTGCTTTACCAATTTTCCAATTAAACCCGAAAAACTATATAAAAAAAAACGACAAAACTTTATGGCCGCCCCTGTTTTTCCTTAATAACTTCGCTGCCCCTCAGTCAATTTTGCTGAAATGCAATACCAAAACTACTATAGCAATAACCAAGTAGCATTCTAAATTTTATCAAAATTGCATAACGCGTTTTTAAGTTATTTTGTCAACGGACGGACGGTAGTACCAAACATGGAGCATTAATATAGGGAATTTTTTTCAGAATTTTGGCTCATTTTCAAAACCCAATTACCCCAATTTGTTCTGCCAGAATTTCACAATTTTTTTTTCTAAGTATTCTATAAGATGTCACCTTTTCAGCGCGCTATAACATAACTTGATAGGATTAGAACTACTAAAGTTATACGATTCTAAAGCCAACTATTGGAAAAAAAACGCCACGAACTTTCTGCTTAATTGAATATTTTAAGGTTTTTCTCTCCATAACTTCGTTTCTTCATTCTCAAATTGGTCCAAATTCACAGGTAGGCTAACGTCTAATAGTATAAACACGTTTCGTAAATTTGATTCAAATCCGTATATAACTTTTTAAAATACATTGGAAAAACTTTATGAACAGGCTTATTTTAGGCTACAACTATTTCTTTCTCCAGTATCCTTAGACCGATTTGACTGAAAATTAACTCGGTATCGTCTATTTATGCAGTTAACCTACATAATTAATTTGAACAAAATCGGGTCACAAATTTTCCAATTACATCCGAAAAACCATAACGAAAAAAACGACAAAACTTTCTGGTCACCCTGGTTTTTCCTTTATAACTTTGCCCCCCGTGGATCGATTTGACTCAAATGCAATACCAAACCAAGTTAAGGAATAAGCAACTCAAATTATAAATTTCATCAAAATCGGATAACGCGTTTTTGAGTTATCTTGTCTACGGACGGACGGACGGACGGACGGACGGACGGACGGACGGACATGCATAAATCGATATAACTTTTGATTCCCTACACAACCATACCTTTGAAATTTTTCTCCGATTATTATTTCTATGTGTTACACACTTAGTGACAAAACTAATATACCCTCTGGTAGTACCTACCATAGGGCATAAAAAGCATAATTTAATTTGATTGAATTTTAAATAAAACAGTCTAAATTGTGAAAATACTATTGGAACTTCTATACATAAGGAATAAGTTTTCTTTCTATTATATAGATACATGCAGAAAAATCATAAAGTTTTTGGCCAATTCTGAGAACAGAACTTTTTGTCGTGGTAACTGAATTTGTTAGAACTGAAAACTCAGTTGTGACAACTAAATTTCATTTGTTGAAACTTCATGACTAAGTTTTATGTTGTGATAACTGAATTTTAGTTGTCACAACAAGCCAAAAACTTTATAATTTTTCTGCGTGTACAAAAAACACAGAGTATAAAAAATATACTGTAATCTAATAACTAAATCGAACTTTTGTTTGACCACTATTCGAAATTAAAGTTACTTATGTTTCACGCAAAATAATATCTTTATTAAAATAAAATTCTCTATGCTAAATTTTATTCAATCAGTTCTACAAAAAAACTTTGCAATCTTATTGGTTTTTAAAAGCCAAAACTTCGAAGTTTCATTGGACAGCTTTTCAAAATCTTATACTAATCCCAATTTGCAATTAAATAGCTTCAAAAATACTGCCGCAGATAGACAGATATTTGATAATAGTATTTACAACCCAGAACCAGCTACGAATGTCTTAAAATATGCAAAAGTTAAAAATACTATATGTAATTAAAAATACATATTTTAATTTATAGAATTTTCCATCGAATTTGCTAACAAATCAGAATTTTAATAAAAACAAATTAAATATTATAAATTTATGTAAATTAAATATGTATTTTTTAGTA
Source organism: Xylophagus ater (assembly GCA_963422695.1). NCBI lineage: Eukaryota > Metazoa > Arthropoda > Insecta > Diptera > Xylophagidae > Xylophagus > Xylophagus ater. The sequence goes on from OY730478.1 coordinate 12,245,244, forward strand.
AATATAATATTAAATTAGTCTTTTTTTAGATATTTTGAATTTATTATTAAAAATTTAATAATTTAATTTTTTAGGAATCCTTGAAGAGTAAAATTATTACCTATTCTTGTGAATGGTTTACATTTTTGTATTTCAATAATATTATGTTTTGTTTTTATTGGGATAAATATTTAAATTAAAACGTGTTTTGATATATTTAGCATAAAGCATTATTTTAAAAGTTATGTTTATATTTAAAGCTTTCCTCGTTAACATAATGACTAATACAAATATTGGCGGCTATGAAAACGTTGTTGTTTACATTTTAATATAAATTATTGCTTAAATTTTAAAATATTGATTCTCTTTGCATAAAATTCGAAAAAAGTGAATATGGAAAAGTATTTGAACCAAAATAAATAATATGTTACTGAATAATAATCAAACGGAAAGAGTTAACATTATTGCCGAAAAAAGTAGGCTTAAAACACCATTGGAACTAAAGTTCGAATATCGAAAACTGCAGGTTATCTTTAAAAAAGAGCACACGTTACTGGTTCATGTAAAACACGAAAACGATCTGTATTATGAAGAATAATTGGAAATTATAGTTCATTATCAATTTTATACTATTCGAAGGCTTGACAATAACCTTTTCATTGGTGAGAAATGTCAGTGCGATAAAATATTTATAAATTGCTTGCTATTATGATAGTGTCATCTAGGACACACCTAGATAAATCAGAAGAAGGCGGTAGGACGGTCATTAATAATATGTAACCCTTCTCGTATTTAAATGGAACCCGTACTAAAAATTATTAATAAAAAATAGTTATAAGAAAATATAATTATTTTAAATAACACAACATAACCATTAAATCTCAATTTAATAAAAAAAAGGTCAAAAGAAATAAGAAAAAAACATTCTCAATAATCACGAATGGAATTTTGCATGCCTCATTATGTTTCAAACAATACCTGAAGAAATACCTGAAACGTCATGTAATAATAAGAATTTCATGACTTCTTATAGCCTTTAAGGTAAATCATTGGCGTAGACATACGTGGTTCAAAGGTTCTGTGAAAAGAGGACTTAAATTTTTGTTTATGAAGTATAATATATTGTATGTAGTAATTAAATGCATAATTAGTGATCTTAAATTAATAAAGCAAGTTAGAAGAATTACAGTTACAGATCTCGAATAAAATTCTGACATTAATTTACTCTAAAGAATTCTGGGGATTGGCCTCATTGTTTTGCCACTGAAATTATTAATACATTCTTTGCCTACATAAATGTTACCTACACCTTGTTCTTGTTTGCAGTACTGTAATTAAGTTAAAAATTAGCATTAACATATAAATGAGAATAATTTCAAAATTGGTATTTGAGGCATGATCACCTTAAAACAATACGAATGAATGATGAGGCCTCGATGATGCTCTCGGCTAGACTACATATTGTACATGCTATAGTTATTAAATTGATGGAATTCTACTGCAAGTTGTTTTATTGTAATCATTTAATATGCATTTAAGATAATGAGATTGGAGTGTACACGAGGACGTTTCTATAAATGATGTTTGAGGGAGTTCTAACAGGCATATTCTAATATGGAAATACGAACTAGTTGCATCTATAATAAGATTATTAATTATGTAGAATTGAAGACCTTGTATTGTTTATAATTTTTCTTATTTCAGTTGTTTTGTTATTTTAATAAGTAAAATGATCATGATCGCAAATTAATGTTTTATGGATGTTAACTGTGAAGAATGTTTTCATACAAAATATTATTAATATCGAAAATCTGCGCTTACATTATTGTGTATTAAAGTATTTTGTAAGATGAGAGTAAAGTAACAATATAATTTTTTTTTTTTTAAGATAGTTGTGCGGTTATTATTAAGTAAGAGGTTTTTATGTCGAGGTTGAACTGATAATCGTCAGGGGTCTTATACATAATTTATGTATAGATTTGTTAGATGACATCTTTTAAGACCTTATGTTGGATTTTCCAAGTATATAAAATTTCTAATTTAAGTACTTAGTTTTATGTGTTCATTGTATATGCAAATCAGGATAAATATGATCTGTTTTTGATCATAAATTTCATGAAGAAAAAAAAAAATTTATATACTATATGCAAATGTTTTTTATGGAACGTGATGTCTTTTCGTTAAAGAATTAAAGAATTTTTATGCGAATTCTATATGAAAATATATTTTATAAGAAGAGAATTGAAAATTTTGTAAAATGTTAAGAATATTGGAAAAATGTCTATAAAAATTTAAATTTCAGAAAGGCACTCCTATATCGCATGCGAAAATGTCTTATGTCTTTGGCTTTGGAAGTCTGGCTTTATACCATGCTGGTCAAACGTTCAAAAATTTATTTTTATTGTAACTTTTTAATTTGTACGTTTCGGAGTAGATCTGTGCGGAACCTATAATGAACAATTACACTGAACAACACAAAGAGATCCAACAATATGGAATTGAAAACATTCAAGTCAGACAGGATCATCAATACAAAAGGTACTGAAAATTTTGGAACTGGATAAGATAGAATTGATATCATTTTATCAGTATTCACTCTTTGTTGTAAATGGAGGTGTTATAGGTGTATCAAATCTATTGCTATATACATATATACAATTTAGAGTGGAACTATGTGTAAGAGCATTATCAGATAACAAATTTTTTACTGGCTTAAGACATCCTGAATAATGTATACCGAAAAAAAATCCACAAAATCATATTGTATATTATATTTACAAATTTAACTGCGCTAATAATTGCTCCTTCTATTTCTGCGATCACTCATCTTTGATATTTATTGAAATGAAAAGAATTAAATTAATTTTGGCATTTAGTGAAAATCGCACACCTTAAATTGGTATTTTGAAATTTAGCCATGAGCTAAAAAAAATTACTATACTTTCCCAAATAGAAACTTCTACTATTGATATCTAGATCTTCTTAAGTTATCTTAAAACTTAGATCAATTTATTTATTTATCCAAGTATAGATGTGCTTTTCCTTTTCTCTAAAAGATCACCACGTGACTTTGTACAATAGTTCAAATAAAATGATCGTATCGTATCTCAACATTTTATTACGGATGATCGAAGATGTTTCTAAATTCGCTATTGATTTATTTGTATATATTTGAAAAAGCAAAAGTTTGCAAAATTTAACATGGATTTTGCCTGAGAATCGTGAAAACGTGTTTTTAAACTTAGTTGTATGGCATTCGACCCGACCATCCTTATTAAATAATGTTAAAAATTTTAAAAATCATGGTAACCCAGAGCTTGACGTTGATTATGATCACTTTTAGATTAGGTTCGTTAGGATCATGTGAACTGAAGTGTGAACTTGTGTTATGTTATTGAAATTTTTCAAATATATGATGAATCTTGTTTTTTAGCCGTAAAGAGATTAAGTTCATGGAACAAACGATTCAAGGTTTTGCAAGAAATCAATTATTATTGATGAAAGTGCGTTTACAGTGATTTTTTCCCGATGTTTTCTTTATCAAAATCGAAAGTTAATATCCATTCTTTTTATTTTGTATAAACTTTGCAGAATCACTTTAGTTGAGTATTGTTGTTAATTTTTTTCTTTACAGATTCGTGAAAGTAACACTTTCACAGTTAATTTAAAAGAATTTTAAAACAAAAAAAAATATATGCAAAACTAAAACCAGTGTACAGCCAATTTTTTATTATCCTATGATATTGATTGCATATCAATGAGATCTATACTTTGAATGATAGTGGGTGTGCATCTCTATTCATTCTTGTGACCTTTAAAAAGGATCCGAACTGTTGTGAATATTATTTCTTAAATCTGAAGTTATACTATACTACTATAGGGAATGGAAATTTCTGTTTTAAAGGAAAATATCGCATAATTAAAATGAATTTATAAAAAATTTTAATTGGACTTTTAATATTCATGTTTACATTTCTTAATATATATTTAAAAAAAAATTAATTAAGATAATTTTTGATGAAAGTAGTTTCTATTTTTTGTTTTTAATAATTTTTAATTCACTTTCTTTTATTAATTTATAAAATACTGTAATAGTATAATTAAAAATTTTAATTTTATAGTTTGTGGTAAGATTTTCAACTAAATTGAAAATTTTGTTGATACCGAAATGCAGATCTTCTGCATTGGAGCAGATATACAAAAATTTTAATTATTTTCCTAGTAAAGAGAAAGACGTCAAGAAATTTAGCAGCCTCGGCTCAAATGCGGGAATTTCTTCAAAATGTCAAATGCAGATACGATGTTGTTAGCTTTTATTTGATCAAAAGTGGTTCGTTATATTTTGAGTAGTTTTTTTTTTTAAGGAGGTGGGTGCTGAAAGGCCTGATTTGAGTAGTAAATTTACTCCCAGAAATTAATAATTTTTATTTTTTGTTCCATAGTAAATATGCTTTATTAAGGTCTCAATGGTAATTATTTTACATTTCTTAAAAAAGTTGCATTTAGGTACTAAAACTCGCTACTTAATACTTATTTCCATAGGAAGTTTAAATTGATAATCCAAGAAATGGTACTCAAAGTTAATATTTTAAACTCATTAAGAGTAAGTTCGCGCTAGCATAACTTAAAAGTTATTAAAATTAGCATCTTATTTATAACCGTGTAATGTTAGTCAAGCAAGCAACCATGCACTAATGAAAACATACTACGGCCGTAGTATGTGCGAAAAATAATGCAAATTTTAACTTTTTTTTTTGTAATTAAATAATAAAGTAAAATTACCGCTTTTATAATAACTCAGTTCAACACCCGCAATTGCCTTCACCTTTAAATATTACTTGATTTTATAGTAAACCAACAAACTTTAAAAATAAGCAAAGAAAAATCCATATGCAATCGACTTAAATATTTATAATAACGTTTCACCAGCTAAAAAGTATAATATCGAATTTAAAATTAAGTTAATATTGAGTCAACTTTTTGTCCTACTAAAATCTTATTAAAACACTGCATATTTTGGAAAACAGCGAAATAGCAGATAAAATACGGATTTAAGTTAATATTCAAATATATACGTATAGTTTTGCTGAAGGTGAACATTCTCCCCATAGGATAAGCTCTACAATTGCAATGGATTTAGAGACAGTAGCAACTTGGAAAGATTGGTTTTAAAAAAAAAAACAATTTTGCCATTTCAAATTTCAAATTTCCTAAATATCACTTGGGTCAATATATTCAAATATTTCGATGTATGTTTTTTTAGTTTTTAAGAAAGACTCATTAATAAAATTTTCGATATTTATAGAAAACGATTTTGTTAATTTCGTTGATTTTTCTTAAATCAACCTTCGCACACTTTTTTTTTTTTAATTAATGGGAAGTTGAATATTAGTTTTATGATAAAAATACTTAAAAAATGTTAGGTGTACAATAATCTGATGAGATATATGCTCAGAAGTGCAAATAAGGAAACCCTAAAAAGATACTTTCACAAAATTTTATGTTAAAATTAAAAATATTAAGGTTATGCAAAATATGTAAATTGAGATAAGGAAAAAAAACTGAATTTAAGGTGTTTTTATCAAAATATATTTTATTTAAAATATTTAGTTTGCAAAAATGATATTAATTATTGCCAATTAAATTATTTTTGTTTGACATACTTTACTAAAGAGTACTAAGGACATTGATGCCGATTTGATATAAATAGACCTGTTTCAAAAGTAGATATAAACAATATTTTTTTTTTTGATTATATGAAATAAAAACCGGTCAAGTAATATATTTCTTATTTTAAGAATGTCGTTAAATCTTACGAAATGTCTCAAACTTTAAATAACTCAATTCAAAGCTTTTTTCGTTGATTTGGAATTTTTTGCCGAAAACTTATTACATAATACAAGATAAATGACGCTTGTTCTTAGTATAAATGTTTACCATATATGAATCACTCCTTCTCGACTATACACTACTATATTAGAGACAAAAATTTCCAAATACAAAGGTAAAATAATTTATTAGCATAAGTAATTATTTAGGCATATAAGAAAGTATCTCTACATACGAGTTATACATTTTTTAGGATGAAAAAATTAGGTTTTTTGCATTGCAGAACTGTTACTTATTCATAAACTGGTTTCACTTTATTTTTTTTTCTATATAAAACTTTCAGAGGAGATCTAAGACTTTATTTAGCGATAATATACTATTCTTTTAAATCTTCAGGACCTTCGGTTCTATCCTGCGTCATAAGAAGTTCTCTCAGATTTTATAAAAAGACAATATGAATCGTACTATGTAGTAATCGATTTTCATCGGTAATAGCGATGAAATCACAATCCGGTCTGTCTTCCAAGTATTTTATGTTCTTAAAGTTAAACACCAAAGTTTTGTTAAAGAGACAAATTACAATTTGTTATGCAGAAATAAATTCTTAAATTTGCTTAAAATTAAATAATTTTTTATGAGTAATAATTATATTTAATAAACTGAATATAAAAGAAGGAAACAATTTTCTACTTATTCATGTAGTCATAAACATATGTTTAAAAACTTGTTATTAAAGTTAAAATTTAAAGATTTATGCTTAAAAATTAACACTAGCACTATGTACTGATTTTATATATAGTCTAACATTAAAAATATGATATGAACTTGGAAAAATACATGATTTTCCTTCTAAATATTCATCAAATTAAATAAAACTTTCTATACGTAACTAATTACGATTCAAATACTATACAATATTACAATTTCCGTTTCATGCTAATGATTTTATACATATTTCAACATATTATCCTCGAAATTTATAGTAAATTATTATACAATCTAAACCACCTTAACATATAATAATGAAAAGATGTAAAAATAAATGAAATGCACATAAATAATTGCAATAGCATGCAATTTTTAATTGAAATCTTTTCTGTAAGATATAAATATTTCGTTCAAATAATAAACAAACTCGATCTAACCTTGCATCGATTTCCATCACATTAGAAAAAACTTATTATATACGCCACTATAGTATAATTTCATGGTTTTGCATGGTCAACAGGTGAAATACCATCGCTTGGAGAATTGAATCTACCGCATCTCAAAATGTGATCGTCAAGAGTTTTGATATTGTTAAAAAAAGATTCACTTGAAAAAGTTGACTATTCAAAAATTTAGATCGAGATCATGGATAAGCAAATATAATGCAAATTTATCGATCTGTGACTTTATGGAAGACGTTTTGTATATGTTTTTAGTTAGAGGTTTATTGTTTTCATGCAATTTTCAATTGTAAATGCATTTTACTGTTTTATAACAAAATTCTTACGAATTTATAGATTTATTATGATTTTTCATTTGTTGATCGTGATCTCAAATTGATACGAAAATTGATCAATCATTGTAATTAGTTTAAACGAAGATGACATTTCTTTTTTTAATAAGAATAAAATACTTCTTAAATTTCGTGATTTCATTTTAAATTTATAGATTTTTAAATTGAAATTTATATCATTTTAATTTAACGATGAGAAAATAATTTCCATGGGAACCGAAAAATAAAACACAAGATTTTAATAATGCAATTTTTAAGTATTACAAAAAAGCACAATATTTTATCGTGAAAATTAAAATTTCGCGCATATTTATAATTCGACCTCACATATGAAAAAGTTATTCAAATGGATCTTTCTTTGATAGAAATGATCTTGAAAATATAAACATTATAAGGTTAAGAAATGTTTTTTGGCTATAACGGAAATAACTACATATAACTCTTAAAGAAAAATTTTTGCAAGAAAGAAATAATGTGGAGAAAAGAAGAAAAACAATACAAATGCAATAATAATGTCCAATTTTCCTAAAAAAAAAAAATACAAAATATACAAGATTTATTTGATCTCATCATTGATCTTACAAGAGTCATGGTCAAATTCTTCTTGGTTTAGTGTATTCAACTTTTGTGTTGAAAAAATCATTTATCTTTTTAGCAGAAAAACTGAACAATTATAAAAATTTTCTGACTATGAAAATTGAACAATAATCAAATTAAAGTCATCATAAATTTTAAAGAAATGTCGACATTTTTTTTTTGGACCAAGGTGTAGGATTAGTTATAAATCTCTGCACAACTCGAACAAGCACTTTACAATGTAATCTTGATTGAAAATACCGAAAGATGTTATGCAGAATTTTACCGAGTTATTATACCCAAAACAATTTTTAATGTAAGGTCGCGGATACAAACTTAAGTACTTAATTTTAAGGGAATGAAGTCATCCTATAAGCTTCTAAATAAAAAAAAATGATCGTGTGAATAGGGTCAGTTTTTATGTATGAACAAATTCCATTATACGTTTTTTTTTGGTTACTTCTAAATTTGTGATTTTGATCAACTACAACAAAACACAAAAAATCAAGCATTAAATTTCTCAAACTTAAAATAAATTATGTTACATATTTTGTGGTTACAATTTTCATGTTATTTTTTGATTTCATATTAATTATTAAAACTTTATTCATTTTGAAATCATTATCATTTTTTTTTTCTCATCATGGTCCAGTTTGGGAGCGCGTTAAATTCGCATCAAAAAGTTAATTACGTGCATCACTTTAAAAAAAATGTAGGTGAAAATATTGTGAAAGACACGGTATAACTGGTTTCAATGTGGTGTTTTTTTTTTATATTAAATAATTAGTGCTAAAAACACAATTATTAATAAAAAAAAAAAAATACGAAAAAAGTCGTTAAAAATGAATTTTTTAAAATGGGAATTTTTTACACAAAATTCGTGTTACAGAAATATCCTACAACAATAGAATAAAATGAATCTCAATAAACTTTTATTACAGAAGTAATGAACCTAAAATTTGGGTATTATAATTTCTAAATTTTAGCATAATTTGCGAAGAAAATGTGTTGCAATTAAAGTATAATTTCTTCACCATTTTGAAATGATTTTTAAACTTAAGTTTTTTTATACAGGAGGGTCGCGAAAGTTTTGGACAATTTTTATCCAAAATTTCGGACCCATAAAAAAACCCATCTTTTTATAGAATGTTTGTAGTATGTCAGAGACTTTTGTTAAGAATTTTCGTTTAAAGCACCTCATAAATAAGGCCATAATTTTCCATAGAGACAATGAGATCTTTTAATACAGTCAGGTCAGTGGAAAAATGGTGGTATGTAATAGTAAACAAGTATTAACAGCATAAAAGCTAATAACAAGTAAAGTCGATTGTTGTAATTTTAATTTAGAAAAAATGTACTTTGGAGACAATTTTTGGATGACGATTTTTAAGGGCGCAACTTTAAAATAATCGGTTTTAGACAAAATGAATAGAATTTTGTGGTACTTAACAAAACGTTGTCTTTAGTTTAATTTCTTCAAAAAGTGGAAATATATCAGTTGATTTTTTATCACTGAACTAAACTTTTATATAGGTATGTTCATAGGTATGTTCAGTTTTTTGATATAGCCTTTGAATATATTTAGTTTTTTCTCACAATTCTGTCAAGTTTGCATTCTCTGGAAAAGCACCGAGAAGTGGCAGATGTAATTTTCATTCCCCAAATTTTTAATGGGAGCTATTGATGATCCTAATATTTTATGCACAATGCACCTTAATTCCAACATTTGCTGAGATCCGTGGTCTTGTTTAAAATCAGTTTCCACGGACTACGCGAAGAATGAATCAGTCTCCCGAATGCTGTGTGTGGTAAATGCCAATGCACAGGTTTTTGACTTTTGCCTCAGTAAGTTTCAGCTGAAAAAACTTTTATATAATTCCTATTAAGGGAAATATCGAAATTAATCCGCATTTAGGTTCGATTTGAGCTGTTATTATTAAACAATTTGTTTATCCAAGAACAATGAATTACAATGCCAATTTCAATCACTTTTCATTACATGTGAAGAAAATGGACAGACAGTTATGATCAGTTTCATAATTAATAAAAACTATTGGATGAAACTATAAAAGGAAAAAATTAAAAAAACAACTATGTCAAAAACTATGGGATGCATCAAATTGATGAGTTATCATACCACCGCGACCATACTGTATATATAATAATTCTTTATTAATTCTTTTTATATTATAAATTATTCATTATATTTTCTTTTATCAGAAATTATATGATCGTTACGGATGTCTGCGATCGCATATGAATTAATTATAATTTTAAACGAATATAAGATAAGTTGGACATATGTGCATTGCGCATAAAATATACGAGTTTTCATTTTTTAAATAATAAATTTATTAATACAATCAGAAAGATTCTTTTAACTTACTATTTCCTTAATTAAAAAAAAAAGAATAAATAAATAAAAGATTTATAAAATTAATAGAAATAGATGTGATATAATATTTTTATATCTAAAAATAGGTGGTAATTTCGTAATTTGAATATAATTGCAAATAAAAAGAAAAAAAAATTTCCTAATTTTAATAAGTGCAAAATTATTTCATGGGAATAAATTAACATTTAAATTTTTTGTTTCAAATACCTTTTGGCCAAATACAATTTTATACAACTTTTTATATTTTATTTAAAATTAAGCCTTTAACCATTTTATGATTTTCTAAAGTAATTTATTCCGCCAATGATTAATTGACATCTTCAACATTACAAGACATAACAACATTGTCCATAACATATTTTCTTTCTTCTATTGTATAACTTCTGTACTCTACTTCAATTATTTAACACGATCGAAAAACACTCTGATTGAGATATTCACGCCATAATTATAGCTCTTTCTTTTGTATTTCAATCAATTTGCCTTCTTCCAAAATAATTTATTTTTATTATTTTTTAACTATTTCGAACTTACCAATTTTTGAATTTGAAATTTTCGTTGGTATTCCGCCAGAATCCAAAATGCAAAATCCAATAAAAATTAATACGAAACTAAAATTTAATCGCATTTTGATTGTGTGTAAAAAAAAAAAAAACACAAGAAATATCCAAATAAGAAAAAAATATTCGAAAAAAACTTAGAAATTTCACCGGAAGAAATTTTTAAATCTTTGAGACAAAAAAAAATTTCACTTTTCTAATAGTAAGTTACACTTTTTTTTTTAATTCCAGCTGGAAGGAAATTAAAAACACCGACAAAAAAAAGCGAACCCGATTTTATCAATAATTTTTATATCCACGAGAGATTGGTAGACACAAATTTATTATCTAAAAACACAGATCATGCGTAATTCATGATACTTTTGTTAATTCATATTTTAAACTGAACTGATATTATAAAACTTGTTTGAAACATTAAAACTGAATTACAAAGTCTGCTATAATATGTACTAAGTACGGGATCAATGAAATATACACGATCTCGAGAAATTAGATTTTAAACTCGCGAATTGATATCTCAGGTGAAAAAAACTTAGTGGAACTGGCGATCTTAAAATTTTCTACTCTCTGTTGTCTCTGACTGACGTTCACAGTCAATCTGAACACGACGTTCACTATCAAGCTTGGTTTTAACTGAAATTTCAATTCAATATATTTATGTTTTTACACTTAATAAACGGGTTATGTGCATTTGATCAAATGATCAAATGAACAAACGAAAATAGTCGTTATTTTTTGTTCATTCGCGATGAACAACATTTCAGCTGATCACAGGTAAATTATTAGCTTTTGATCATATAGGTAAATTGTTGGTAGTATAGTATATTTTAGTTAAGATACCGTTATACGATTAACTCGCGAAAGAGCGATTAAATGAACGACGAGAGTGCAGAGAGTCCATTAATTTATCTTTAATTTTTCCTGTACTATGGTAAATGATAGTGCGATTCTACTATATTCGATTGTATCTTTTTTAAAGAATAATTTTTGAAGATTAATTAATTATTTAATATTTTATGCAAAATAGAATTTTTTTGACTCAGGAAAATTTTTTAATATGTATTTTGTTTATACCAAATTACGAAAGCTTCATTAGTTTTGATACAAAGTTGGTAATAATTGTAAAACAAACAGTTTCAGGATACAAAGAGATTAGAAATTTTTTGTAAATTTTTAAGACGTATAAACGGACCCACTCATCTGGGAAAACTCCGAATTTATTAATACCTTTATGTTAGGCGAAGTTTTATTTAAAAATCATATTTAACGCTTTGTGCATCAAGCTTTTTTCCCACGAGGACCAGGACTCCGCCATATTTATAAAGAAAGAATAAAAAAGATAATATGTACTTTGAATCCTTATTTCTATCAACTCCATAAAAACTTCAATAATATCACTTCATTAATATGTAATATGTTGATGTGTGAGACTCACCATTGGAGTTGATCCAAGGAATATTATGGGTGAGTGAAAGTCACTGTTAGTATGTGGAAAGAGCTAATCAATGTGATAAATTTCGACTGAGCCAAATTTAGTTTATAAAAAGGCGTATTTTAATTTAGAAACGATATATTTTTGGATACAATTTCGAGGTTAAATTTTTGAAAATTTTAACAATATTGCCCGAAAAAAGATTCAATTATCCCAAAAAAGAAATCTCGAAATAATATTGCCAAGTTTCTTATTTAATTTTGCAAAAATTAACAATTATTTTATTTGAATATTGGAAGAAGCTTCGCATTTCATCATAAAAATTCAAGATATAAAAAAAAACTTTCAATTTGCACTTTAACGAAAATTGATTTTAAAATGCATGAATTTTTAAATTGTAATTTAAATATTATATTTGATTGATTTATATTTCAATCTTTTGAAGACCATTAAGTATTGACAAATTCTGAAATTTTTCAAAATCATATAAAAATTATTATTAAGAAATGATGAATTTGCAACATACTTGAGATTCCATAAAAGAAGAGAAATTATAAAAAGCTAGATGAATAAAATAATTATAATAATTAATGTTACTTAAACAAAAAAAAAATGTGCCAACAAAAACAATTGTGCAAAAAATCATAATTTTATATTAAAATAATTTCCAAAGAAAAGTGTTTGCGATGATTTTCTATACACAATAATTGTTTAAAATCCCAATATATGTGTTTTATGCAATAAAAATCACCTTTGACTTTCTATATATCAGATTTGAATTAGAATTGTTTGCCAAATTGTGTTAAAAAATTTACCAAAAAATTTTGATTTATGAATTTTGCAAAGAAAAAGTATCTTTTGGCAAACCAAAAAAAAAAAAAAACTATACTCGATCATTTATGATCATTGTGATCAATTATTGTAAAATTGAAAAAAAAAAATAATAAATAAATCTATTCACCCAAAACCCGTCGTGATTAATTTGCATGTTGATTTCTATTTATTAATTTTAATTAATCAAAAATTTTAAAAGAAGAAAAAAAAACAAGAAAGGTTTTTTTCTTTAATTTGTAAATAATAAAAAATTTATGTTTTTATGAAGCCGTTGATTTGTTAAGACAACAAAATCAGATTATATAATGCATCACTTGTAACATAATGTAATATAATTAATTAACCATCGTAATTATGTAATTGCGAACAAATTAAATGTTTATTTAACAATCAAAACAACAAAAAAAAAATACAAATCATATTTTTATGATAAACGGTAGAATGTTTTCTTGCACTTTTTGTCTTATAATATATTTTGTATTGATCGACGATCGTTTGCAATTTTTATAGCAAAATATTGATCGTGCTAAATATTAATATCGATAAATTTGTTTTGATGATCTGAAAACTTTCACTAAAATACTTTTGTTTAATAGTTTTTGATATTAAATTTTTTGCTTTGTTTTTTTTTGGTAAATAGAAGAGAATGGTAATTTGCAAACTCAAACTCGATATGATTGCTTTGAAAGGGTTATAAGTGATTTTATGATTAGTTTTTTTCGTTTTGTTTTGATTTTGATTACATATATGAAATTTTGATTTAGTTTTTTTTTATATTTGATCGTTATAATAAGCTTTTTTTTTGCATAATCAGAAAAAAATTTGATGATCGTACACGATCTCTATACAGATCGAAAATTGTAATATAAAATTTTGATGACCGAAAAGATAAAATTTAAATGTTGGTTTTGTGAAATGTATATATAAGTTCCAATTAGTGTGATGATCTTATACATATTTTATTGGACTATTTAACTGGCAATTAAATTGGAAATAGTAAACTTTTATTTGGTGTTATAACATGTCAGAAGTTTAACTGTTTGGGACACGGAAATGATGGAAAGATTTTTCGTATTTTAAGTGTCATGTCACTTGTCTTGATAGTGTTAATCGCAACAGAAAAAATATATAGCGCAAAATAACCGTTTCAACTTCTATATGCCTTTGAAATAAAGTATTTATTTTATGTATTGTGATCGTGAAAATATGATCCTTTCAAAATATTAAAAACAAAAAGTCCTAATGGCTTTGGGACATTATTTCTTCTTTAAACTATTTCAAATTTTAATGAAATAATTTAGTACAGACAAACTTAATTATGCTTTAATTCGATTCCTTGTGACACATTGTATTACATTTAATAAAATTAGTTTAAACATATTTATTAAATACGGTAGTAAGTTTGGCTTCAGTTGAACGGCTTGGCTTTGACAACTAACCTTTATGTGATAAATTGAATTTAATAGGCAACCGGTACTAAACTATAATATCATATATAATTCAAATCGCAGGTGATTTTAACTAATCTTATTAGTAGATCTCGTTCAAATTGTGTAATAAAGGAAGATGAACGGACAGATTGATCAATAAAAACGCTTTAAATCAATTAGAAAAATATTAAATGTGTAAATTAGTACTTATATACTATAGAAGTTAAAAGTCAAATCTATTCATATATACTTATAGTGAAAATGAAGTAGAATTAAGTCATTATAAATATATATTTTTAATTAATTATTTTCTAGAAAATAATTATATTATAATTAAGTAAGAAATAATGGTAATAAACATTATAATTAAATTGTCATAAGAAAAAATGAAATTCTAAACTTTATTATTCTACACAAAAACGAGGAAACATTACTTAAAGAACTAATTAATTTTTAGAGACTAGGTCACATTCACATACCGAATTCATAATATCATGTTGATCTAATTCCAAACGAAAAAAAAAACTCGTTATTTTATCAGATTTAACATAAATATTTCTACTATCTTAAATTTCATGCCTTCCAGATACAATGTACTTAACAATATCAAGATTCTTAAATATTCAGTAGCTCAATCAATTTCAGACTTGACCAAGGCATAGACGAGCCCACAGATCTTGTCGTATAATGAAAACCCATAAATTGCCATACTTTGGACAGTCAACGACTAACTTTTCTATAATGATTATTATTTAAAAAGCTTGTTTTTTTTTTAGTTTGTATTAATTTAGCCAATGGCTAAATGAAAGAAAATGCAATACTGTTCACCAGAGGCTGACAACGCAAAGATACAGAAAGCATTAATGAAGGAATCAAAATTCGAAACAGACTTTTCATATTTCAGAAGTATATTTTTTTTGACGGCAATACTTATTTTCGTAATGAAATTAGAACAGAATTATATAAAGCTCGCACCCGAACTGTTTGTAGAAGTGCATCCGCTGCTAATAATTGTTTGTACTAAAGTCATTTCTTCCAATATATATTTCTAGCTTATCTTCACAAAACTTGGGTCTGCAGGAGTTATCAAGCGCGCAAAATTTGAAAGGGATATATTTACAATTTTTGTATGGCTATTAACCACTATTATATGGCTTTCATCGTAATTATCGATGTCTTACAGCTAACCTATCGTCCTTGTAATGTAGATACATCTTCTGCTTGCAAATTTAAAGTAATTAATGTAGAAAATCTTAGTTTTTAGAAACATTATGCGCTTTTTTCGTTAAAAGGTGAAAATGTTGCCGACTCCATATCTTATACACCATATGTCTGGCATTTTAAGAAGTACGATAGCCTTTTTTTCTTATATAAAATCTATTCTCTTCCCCGCAGTATTAGCCATTGCCAAGGTTAAAAATAAAATAAAGAAATCCAAAGATAGATACAGTCTAACAGTAGGCAGGTTTATACACAAATCACCGTTAGTCGAAGTTAATCTTTAGTGACTTTTACTTTCGTTTGACAATTTTTCTATCGTTTATATATTAAATTGATTATAACGAACTGATCAAGCGGATTTTAATACTCTTAGTCGACATTTGAATGTTAGACCACCAAAACTGGTTAGGACGGTGTCCATTATTAAAATATTCCATGAATAAATTTATAAACATTTCTAAATTCATATGCTTTTCTCTAATCAATATTGGAGATGTGACTTATCTGAATCTGAAGACCAAAAACCAATGTCACGGATGTAAGTTTTGTTAATATTTAAAAAAATTTACAAAATTTTAATTACATGATTTGATTTCTATTTTTATAGTTTATTGTTTTATGCAATTCTTTTCATTTGTTATATTTTTTAGACAACTAACTCCTTCCCAAAAAAATTTCTATCAAAATTCAATATTTAAAAAAGCAATTTTTTTTTCGATCCAAATCAGAATGAAAGTAAATCATTTAATCAAAATTCATGATAAAAACAAAACGAGATAAACTTTCTGTTAATTATATGATTACGACTGAAACCCGTTTTTACCTTGCTACACTCTCTGTCAAATTAGTAAAAAACGAAATAAGATCGCCGCCAAAAAATGAAAAGATCGGAAGTGATTTAAAGTTTTGATCCGCGAAGATATTTCTTTCACAAATCTCGACCATAGATCAGTATTTTTTATGAATGCGAAATTTTTTTCTGGTCCCCATTATATGAATTTTATTATTAATTAATTTTGACAACTCAATATTTTTATTAATTTTCTTTTTGAATAATTAAAAAATAACAAAATTGAAATATTTTGGAGAAATTTTCACAAAATTTTGTAAAAAAAAGTTGACTGAACTTATTTCGAAATATTAATTTGTAAATTTTGGAAGTCTTTTACGTTCAAGCAGGTTTTTCTAGTTAGTTTGTTTTTTAAATTTTGATTCAAAATAATTTTTGTCAGGCAAATGGAATTTAACTGCTTTACATTAAAATTATTGAGTAAAAGATATGAATTAAACGATTATTGAACGAACTTTCAAAGTAAAAGATTTGCCGGTGACTGTTAATCAGAGTACTATAGGAAAACCTGAAAAGTGCTTCAGTTAAATTGATGATTTTTTGGGGCACTTATGCCATGCAAACTTTGAAGAAATGTACAGCCTCTTCTGATCTTAAACTTTTTACTTCACGAACCATAAACTAAAAGTTTGAAATTTTAAATAAAATATTATATTAAAATAACAAAATTGAAATATTAAAGATTCTTGATATAAGCGACTTTGTAGAAGCTACGTTTATTATAGCTTACTTCCTTGAGACGACAGTTTTTATAAGCGACTTTCATGTATTTGCGAAAGAGGGGAATTTGTCGGACATTTGTGGCTTAATTAACATCATTTTGCAATCTCGTTTTTCCAGTACCTAAAATACCAAAAAGTAACTGAATATCAATATATGTCTTTCCTTTATTTACATCAATTTAAAGCTTAGTGCCTATGTTTTGATCAATCCATGCATTTTTATATTTTACTTATATACATATATCTATAACTAGCTGGTACCATGGCTCCATTCACGTTAATCTGTGAAATCCGTCCACTATTGATCGAATTAGGTACATTTTTTCATCATTACCAAATTAATATTAATTCGGTTCTGTTTTTTTTTTTTTAAATGTTATACTAATTATAAATAGTTTCCTATATTTATGCATTCCAAGCCGTTTCATACCCCAAACAAAAATTTAGTATCCTACTTCTTGCTATAAGCGACCTTTCGGTCGGTTAAGATTATTGATTGTGTAACAAGGTCTAAACGTTTTTCTGGGACATATTTAAATCGGTTCTATATTTTATTTTAGAAAAAGATATGCACGCCTAAAATATAAAAGAGAATTCTAGGTCTTGGGTTCCACACACATTTTAAAATAAATTCTATATTATCTAAGTTTTATTTGAAATAATATTCATAACATTTTCATCTTTCTATCGAAATTTGAAAATACTTCTCTAAGAAACAAATTTAAAGAAAATTTCTCACTTGAATTATTTTGTATTATTATGCAATTCAAATTTCTAATCAAAATACATTAAATCAACTCTACCATGGCGAATCATATATAAAATAAGAATTTATTTAAATTCGATAAAATTTAAGCATGCATATCGAATGTCGCGTATTTTAGTATTTTTTTTTTTGTAATTGCATAAGTCTCGAAAAGAAAAAAAAAACGAAAAGAAATTATTTTGTGAATTATGTCACAATCGATTAAATACCCCAAAAAATCTATAACAATCAAAAAACTATTTACAAGGTAAACTCTAATGACCCTAAAAACTTAAATAAAAAAGTTATTTAGAAGAAATTTTTAAACACCTTCAAAGAAATATGTTTCAATTAACATAACTGACATAATTTTATTTTAGTGTGATCCCAAACTCAGGATTTAACTTTCTTAAATGATCAGAGATCTTGAAATTTACAACATCAATTAAAATTCTTATAAAAGATATTGATCACCACGACAAAATGTAAATAAGGTGTGGTTTATTTACCAAACCCAATTACATATGTACGAAAATAAAAAAGAAAAAAAAAATTCCATACATTTTATATAAAGTCTAAATCATAAATCACATTCATTCGATCAAGATCAGCTTGTATTGTTTTTAAGAATATTTCTAGCGCCTTCGCGTGCAGATCAATTCGACTTCAATGTCAACATGAAATGAATTTACACAAAACATGACTGGGGTGGCACTTTTTTTTTAGTATAACACGCATAAATAAGTAGTATTAAAGCCTCTTTTGAAAATTGGTTACCATATATTAAGTTATAGAATAAGTACCAGTACTCAGAATAATTATCAATTTGATCGTAAGAATATTCCATAAACTTAAGTTATGAGGAAGTGATTTTTGTATAATATTATATTTTGTTGTCGCTATTGTTGATGGTTTTATTTACCCCAGACGAACGTGTTCTCATTCCAGTACTTTATTGTCTGATCTTGATTCATATATTGAACGATCGCCGCGATTAGTATTATTATTCGTTTTTTGCTCAAGGAATTTATTGGAAGAAATTAGCAAAACGATCAATTAAAAAATTATATCGCGATTTAATAATTTACTTCAATAAAGTTGTTAATTACAAAACATTAGTTTTTTTTTGCAACTTTAAAATTTCGATCAAATTTTAAGATCGGATTTTTTTCAAAAGGTCGAAAGATCGTATTTAGTACCGAAATTATGCGGGAGTTAGGTGTCACATCAGATCTAATGCACTTAAGCAATACTTAATTAAAACATATTATCCAAGAGGAGGAGAGGGTAGTATATTAAATTATTAATTTTCGCTTGAGGGTGTACATTTTTCTCTAGATATCCTTTTCGATAAAATACTCTTTTAATTCATTATAATAGTCTTTTTTTGTGGCTTTTAATGCTATTATAAATATTGATTTAATGTAAAAAAAAGATAAGTGAAATTTATTCTTTTTTTTAGCGTATTTTTTAATCGTTATTATTATATATCCATAATATTGCTTCAGGGAATTCCATATTTTTTTTTTTTCATAAATATACATGATTCGCTGTAATTTTATTTTGAATATCGCTCAGCCCACGGAATTCAAGAGCACATTAGTCGGTGTTTAATTTGTGTGATTTTATGGTAAATACTTTCTTAAAGAATTTCACCATTTTCTTTTTTGATTTAGGTACTTGTAAAGAGATTAGCAGGAATGATGACATAATACAAAATATGTATTTATCGGAGGCCGAGCCGTACCTAAAAAATGGCACTATCATAAATTCATAACGAAATTTAATTATTATGTATTGATTAAATGAAAAAAAAAAAAAAATATTAAAGAGACAGTATACAAAAGCGTCAAGAATTTGAGAAAAATTCTTTGAAGGCATTTCTAAATTCATTTGATGAAACTTTTTATGCTTTATTCACTTGAAAATGGTTAGTTATTGAAGTTTCCTTATTTGAAATTGGTACAAAATATGTTGTAAGTATTTTAAATCCAGAGCTAATATCACACTCATGAAACCGTGAATAATAAAAACATTTTTCATAACTCAGATGGTAATGAATTTGTCAATTCGTAGATGGATTATGTCGCCCTACTCAACCAGCACATTTGACATATATAAGACATTAGTAGTTATAATAAGATTTATATATACCAAGTGTACTGCTTGGGTATCGCACTCATTCCAAATTAATTGTATGATTACTCTCTGTATGTACTATGTATGTACTCTTATGCAATTATATATTATTAATTAGCGTCGTTAAGTCCTATTTACGTTAAATCATATTGCTTGGATGAATAGGAACGATATGCCCAGCGCCGTAACAAGGCAGGTGCAACAGGTGCACGCGCACAGGGCCCGAGATATTAGGGGGCCGTGAAATGGAAAACCAAAAAAAATTATTCAAAAATAAAATTTTTTATAAATAAAAAAAGTTCGGATCTCGAGGAAAATTTACACCTATAGGATTAAATTTTCCTCTTTGAAATTGACACTCAAAAGTTTTTGGACGCAAGATGGTCATGAAAAGCCATTGCAAACAAATCACTAAGTTTATATATATCAGAAGTAAAGAAAGGATTGGAAAGGATTGCTAATGATTTATCAAATCCAGAAGCTGTATCAAATACAAAAGTTTGTTGTTACTAATTAACTATAGATTTTTCTGCACTCTTTCTATGTGGAATAAAATTCTACAATGCATTGACCGAACAAATAAGGCATTACAGCGAAAAGATGTATCGATAGACCATGCAGCAAAATTAATTGGTGTACTACGTTCTACATTACAAGGACTACGAGAAACAGATTTCGAACAAAATTTCCAAGAAGCAAAGAATTTAGCTAAAACAATGGATTTACAAGTTGGATTTCCTGATAAACGTAAGAAAAAATTTCCAAATTATGAGGCAACGGATGAAGGAAGTAATATGACTCCAGAAAATTTGAGCAGGGAATTCACGTGCTTCTAAGGTAGGTACTACCAGAGGGTATATTAGTTTTGCCACACATCGAAATAATCTACGTAGAAAGGTTTTAAGGATATGGTTGTGTCGGGAATCAAAAGTTATATCGTTTTATGCATGCCCGTCCGTCCGTGTGTCCGTATACAAGATAACTCAAAAACGCGTTATCCAATTTTGGTGAAATTTACAATGTGAGTTGCTTCTTCCTTAACTTAGTTTGGTATTGCATTTGAGCAAAATCGATCCAGGGGGGGCAAAGTTATAAAGGAAAAACCAGTTACTATGACGACGAGGCATGTTTGCAGACTGGAGCTATGATCAAAAATTAATGCACATTGAGAACTCTGGTTAGTATACTCTGTGCTTTAACTTAAAAATAATGAATTTTCAAAGTTGAAGATGAGCGTTTTTTTCAGTAATTAAGAGCAGATATAAGAGAAACAGAAGAAAAATATCTTTATTACCTATTTAAAGTCGATCAAAGGAAAAATGGGCTTTCATGGGCTCTTTTCTTCATTAATTAGTTGTGTAAATATTTTAAAATTTCTTTAATGAAACAATTTTTTTTGTTACATCAAATAATCTTCTTTTCTCATAGTATATTTAACAAAAAAAATTAAATGTAATTCACCGCAATTTATTTACTTACACTGTTAGCAACCAGTCAATATTGTAAATCATGCAGCATTTTACATAACATTATTTCCCATTGAAAATATTGTAAACCATAAAATTGGTTCTTAATTTTATATTGGTTGGAATTTTGAACGATACAAGATAATCGAGTAATTTACAAAAGAAACATAATATCATTGTTTGGAGAAAGTGAATCTTATAGAAAACACATTATCGGTGTTTGGATTAGGTTTGTCTCATAATACCGCAGAACTCTGGTCTACTAGGATATATACCTGGCTATGATGGCATTTTTGTTTACATTCTGTTGTTTGAGTTGTTATTATCCCACGATCGGAAAATTTGAATTCGAGTACGTTTCAATCTCGTACCAATAAAGTGCCTACGAAGTTAATTACATGAATCTGTGTTTATGTTGGTGACAGCGATTAGTCTTTTGTGAGATTCAATTTCAATTCTTTGTTTTTATACACTGCGGAAATTGAATTCTTTTTATATACAAGCCGTGGGTATTTATGATTATATTTGTTTATTGAGACAGTTATTACGAGTTAATTATTCTTTTTGTATTTATAATTTATTCAAAAGGGAAATATGTATTTTTATAGATTAAAATAAGGCATTTCTTTTGTTTTTGTTATGTAAAATTGTGAATTATAAAATTGTATTCTAGATAAAAAAGTATTCACATTGGTATTATCAGTTCCATAAACCCAGGTACACACTCAAAAGTTCAGGGTTCGCACCACATTGATGTGATGTTCAATGATCGATTTTGGAGTTTCACTTATTGGAATCATTTGGAAATAATAATTTGAACAATTTATTAAGTTTTCCGGGTATTAAAAAGGAATTCTTTTGAATATCATTTTTTCAGTTTTAACTCTGTCGTTGTCGCAACTATTCTTTGAAAATTTTGCGCACTGTCATAGCATTGATGTGTTGAAATAAACTAAATAAATAATATATATTTGCCATCAAATTGAATCAATAAAATCATTTGAAAAGGAGAAAGGAGAATGTTATACAAATCTTCCATAAAATTATAAAAATCACTGGAAGCACAGTTAAAAACTTAAATTTTAGTAATACATTTTTTATTTACTTTTATTTTTCTTTTTAAATTGACCGCATTTTACTTACTTATCTAATGCGTTATTTTGATTCAAACAAATAAATTCGATTGTACAATTATATATTTTGTTTGAAACGAAAACATAAGATGATCGTCAATTTGCTTCCGATTTGTCTCACAAAAATTTGCTTTCACCTCGTGCAGATGTGAGAAAAAAATTAACCTGATATGACTTTTGAATTGAAACGATCACTGTTTTTTCGTTTGATTTGAAACATTTTCTTTTCCTAAAACATTCTCTCCATAATCTTCACAATGCCAATTACAGTCAAGAATTGAATGGAGAATTTAACCATTGGAAAATCGCAAAAGATATCTTGGAAATTAAAATTTATTATTTAAATTTTCCAGAAAATTGAGCTCAACAGGCCTAAGACCTGGTTGCATTTGCACATCATGGTGGCCAAAATAGTAATTTAATTTCACTTTTTATTCTTTTATTGTTGATCTGATTGATTTCCTTTACGTTTATCGACTGTTTCATTTTATTTCTTTGATCTTCCATACTAATTTTCTTTAAAAAACTCCATTTATTTATAAGAAAATGAATATTTGACGAATTTTTATAAGAATTTTTGAACAAGCTACATATCGTATCTAAATATGTATTCGAAAAGAAAATTCGCTTCCAAAACTTATAGAAATAATCCTGGTATAATGGAGTCAGCCGAGCACATGTTTTGAATTTTTATATCTGCAGTAAAAGCCGTTAAAGCTTTTCAAAGTTTATTAAAAAATTTCCCATAATAATAAACTTTTGAATTTCCATTAACCATAGATTCAAACCAGATTTTATTCAACTAAAAGAATTTCCAATTATCAAAGACACAATCCATATTTTTTGGATAACCCTTCGAAAAATTTAAACAATTTTCTGATTTTCTTTTCTCAAATAAGAATAAAAAATTCAATTTTAATTTATATTTAGGCACTTTTATAAATAAATAAGTTTCAATTATTTTTCAAATAAAACCACAAGATTATATTTTTGTTATTTAATTTTATATAAATAAATTTTTTAAAAAAAAATTTGCAATATTTTGTTTTTACAAAATTTTAAAAACATACAAAACATAAATTTGTCAGGCTTTTTTTAAGCATAATTTAATATAAGTATTAATATTTTCATAACAAAACGTTTTTAGGCAAATATTCCAAAAAAACAAATTTAAATAATTGCTAAAAAAGGAAAATACAAATTCGTATTTATTTTGTAATTTTTAATAATATTTTTAATACTCAAATGATTTTTTGTTTTTAAATTTTATAAACCACATTTAAATGCATTCCTTTTTTTTTGTTTTAATATTGCGTATTTTTAGGAATCAGTCAATTTTTTATATAATTTTTTTTTAAATCTTTAAATGAAAAAGCACAAAATATTTCTAATTACAAATACTTTTTTCAAGTTCATTTCGGTTTTTGTTCGTAAAAAATTAATTATAATACAAAAAATTTTTATTTTTAAAAAATTAAGACAATTTTTTTCTATCACAGCAATTTAATTACTTAAAAATTGTTATCTTATTTAAAAATAATTAAGAATCTTTTTCTTCTAAAAGAAAAAATGCTTTTTTTTATCTTTGTTTTAAATCTTAAAAATTAACTTAAATTATAATCTTCGTAAATTATTAATACTATTTCTTGTTATTAATATTAATTAAGTTAAAAAATTAATACAATTTTGCCAATTCATTCAAATTTGACAACAGGAACGATACAATTTTTTTTTATATACTGGTCAATATTTTTTTTTTTTTAGCTGGTTTATAAATTTATGTTTTTATATAAATTAAATAAATATTGTTAATTATTAATAATAAAAAAATTGTTAAATGAATTTTATTGAATTTAGAGAAAAGGCAAGAGGAGATCGTTTCGCTTATAAATTATTAAGTGTTAATTTTCTCTTAATGGAATTAAATGGAATATTTTATGAAAATAATTTAGTTAATTGGAATGAAATTCGAACTTAAATGAGACTAAAACAACATTGTTGTTTCTTTTCTTTTTTCTTTAAATACTACTGGGATGAAAAATTATTATAGATTTTGAATATAATTAAATCAAATCTTAAATGATAAAATGAAAATATGAAATAAATAATTTAAGAAATAAATGATATTAATTAAGAGTTATTAAATAAATTAAAAAAAAAGAAAAAAAAATTAAACATATTTAGCTTTAATGTTTTTGTTGACTTGAATGTTTTCGCATTTTATGACGACGATTTGCTAGTCTATTACGATTTCGCCTTTCTTGGCTACCGGTACTACTCATACTACTGTTTAAACTTGAATTTGAATGTCTTTGATTTGAGCTGCCAGCACCAGTTTTTAATGGTCTACGATGTTCTCTTAACCATTTTGATAAGGCACGATTTAATCCAATCATATATTCATAATAGCGTGCTTTACTGAATTTCAAATCAATTTGATCGACATCATTTGATTTCAAGTGTTTACTACGAAACTCAAGACGTCGGCTCATTTCTTTTTCTTTCAAAATTTTTGGTAAACGATGATTTGTTTGATTAATTGCAGTCTCAATTTCACATAATAATAATTTAGCACTCTTTAATAATGTTTGTAATTCAGTTGAGATATGTTTACCACGATCATTTGATAATTCTTCTAAATTTTTTTGTTTTTCATGTAAATATTGAAATGCGCCCGTGTAAATTTGTACATCACGATGCCATGTCATTAAGGCTATCTATAAAGAAAAAGAAAAGAAAAAAAATTATTTCATATATTTAAAAGAAGTAAATACATAATTTATTTCATATTAAATCAAGTGATCTTTTATCACTTATTTTATTCTATGTAAGAAAAAAAAAAAAAAACAGAAAACATTTCATTTACATGTGAATTACTTGAAAAGTACATCATGTCCTGATTTACTCAATGACAGGCCATTAAATATGACAAATTGTTTAATGAATAAACGAGCAAAAGGAAATCATATTTTATGGAGTTTGTTTTTTTTTTGCATCCAACGTAAAATACCGATCATCGTTGTGATCGACATCATCGCGTAATGAAATTACCCAATATTTTTTCTTTTTTTTGCTTTTAATATAAAACAACCACCATTTTAAGATCATTTCAGATCTTTTGAATGTTGAGTTCGTTCATAAAATACAAAAGTGGCGGCATAAGTTAACAACAGGTTTCTCAATCACCACCCTAAGGGCTAACTCCTGTTATTATCTACCGCGTGTGTAGACTTGGCGATATTATTATCTTCCCTTTTTTTGTATTCTCATTTCTACACTATTATTCATTGTATTAAATTACCTGGTTGGATATATATATATATGTAAATATGTGAAAATTGTAGGCAACTATTTTATATATTCACGGATATTAAGGTGCGAACTATATTCTATCTATAACAAGATGATGACAAATTTATGAATTAGGAAATTACACAATGAAAAAAAAAAAGAGGACACCCAACGAATAAAATGTAAAAAACCTGACAGTAATGATCGTGCTTACTGAAGAGATTATTCTAGTATCTTGAATCTTGAATACTTTATGCTTAAATTAACATCTCATCTTTATACATACATGCATGTATACATATATATATATATATATATATAAATTAACATCAAGTTAAAAAGAAGCTGCTGATTAATGATGGAAAATGTCTTGAAGGTCTCTTACTGCAAATCATTTAGATTGGTAAGATCGTGCAGTGTGAATCCGATCATATTTTTTTTTTAATACTAAAACGCGCACTATAAGATAAAGATGATCGAACTTTTAGCGATCATGCCCAAGGCAGGAAGTAAAATAACCATCAATATTCGAAAAGGATTCTTAAATATAATGCAATTATAAATTCTTTGATTTTTATATATTCATGAAAATTCTAAAGAGGTCATATTTTTTCTAAAATAATATGCTTTTGTGGGAGTTTTGTTTTTTTAAGAAACCGATTAAAACCTATAATTCTGTTTTGTTTTTTTTTTTAACTTTGATAAATTAATTTAAAAATATAATTCTTACCTTAACATCATTTTTAATTTGTGATAGAAATTTGTACGTTCCATTAAGGCTAAACCATTCTGTTATGTCACTGGTAATGATGCTTTTGTGTTCTTTATGACCTCCCCAAAGATTTTGACTATTCGCTCTAATACTTTTTCTTAATATCTTGTAAGCCTGTTTAAACAAAAAATAAAGAAAATAATAAAAAGTTAGTGATTTGTTTTTTTTTATATAATATTTTTTTTATATTTAAGAAAAGTAAAATTTAGTTTATATAATAACTTACATGTCTACGTATTGATACTGATGCTGATATTGAACCCGATTCTAATGAACCACGACTTAAACTTTTATCCAATTGCATTACATAGTTTCCACCACATGGATTAACCCATTCTAAATTTGTATGATTTTCTTTATGATGTGTTGTACGCCGTATTATTGATACTGGTAAACAGTTTCCCAACGGCATCATTTGTATTCCCATGAATACGATGTATATTATTGACCACACTTTAACGGTGGTAATATTACTTAATATTTTATTGACGGCCGTTTTGTTAATTCGTTTGGTTGCGAAAAAATTGCAACCACCTGAAATTATATAAAAAAAACATAATTAATATAAATTATAATTTTTAATAGTGTTTTAATAAAATTAAATTTATATAAGCTAAAATAATTTCTAATGAGATTTTACCCTAGATTCAAACCTATGATAAATTAATGATCTTCATTAATTTTCTAAAACAAAGTAATTGCAAAAGAAAAAAAAAAGAGTTTTGAAAATTCCGATCGATGAATCATTAAAATTTGTTTAAGAATGCATTTAGGCCGGTAACAAGTATAAAACGCGACACTTTCAAAACATAAATAAGAAAAAAAATCACCGATCTCACCGAAAAATATTCCATGATCGCTTTTTGAAATCATCACATTCCGCGCGAGTCGTATGTGTTAATTAATTGAATTTTTGCTGTAAACGATGACGATTTTTTCTCATTTCAATTATATTATTAATATTTTCATGCATATTTTCATAATAAATTGTACTTGACACGATCATTGATGTAGATGTACTTAGATCTAGATGACTTGCACGATCAGTAAAGTATCATAATTATTTAATTTTTGCGATGTAATATTTTTTTTTTTTCAAAATAATGACAATTTTGGGAAAACCCTTCTTTTGTTAGACGATCGAAGAGGAAATATTTTTCTGTTTGAAAGCGTTTTGTCATTTTCTTATAATTGAAAGATTTGAATAATTATTTCACGTACACTTGATTGCTTTATAATTAAGATCAAAACGTGAGAATTATTCTAATAAAACATTTTTTTAAAAAAAGTACCATTTCGGTTCAATTATTTATGTTGTTATTCCTTTATTTGACTTTTAGTTTCATATCTTAGTATGTATTTAATAATTTCACGGGGATTCACTGTTAATCCAGGTGAAAATAATAAAATGCAATCAAAGTGATGAACGAATGATAAGAAACGTTTTTTTTTCTTTTCTTTTCTTTATATTTAAAAGTTGAGTCATTTTGCTATAATATTTGTTTTATTTTTAGAATATATTAAATTAAATAATAGCTATTTGACCAAGCAAATAAATAAACAAATCATTGAAATTAATAATAATTTTCTAAAGTAGATAATTTGAATTGCAAATTCTTAAGAATCAAATATGTACTGGTAATTATGTTTTTGGATTTTAATTCTGACAGGGAATCGTGTAATTCGTTTGATACTAAATCGAATCGAAAAAGGATTTTCATTTACTTCGTTTACGCATGATCTAGTTGATGTCAACTTCAAACCAAGAATCGTGCATGTAAATCTGGATCGTAATTGAATCGATCCGATTACAAAACTTTTTCTGATCGACTTGAAATTTTGCATATAAACGAATATCGACTTGAAAATTTAAAATGGAATACGAACATATGCGACACTTTACCTAAAAAATGAAAATTTCTTTGAATTTGTCAATCTTTAAATCTGGTAAAGGTAAAAAAATGCAGATTGAGTTTAAAGTCGATCTCAAGTTAGTTATGAAGTCGTATACGAAGTAAATTGTTATACTGTTTCGATAAGATTTGATCCAAATCGATATACACGATTCCATTCCTGTTTATTTTTATCAGACTCTGAATTTAGAACTCAAATTAATACCGGCGGCTTCCCAAAAAAAAAAAATATTTTTTTTTTTCAAATTATAGTCTTCATAAAAATTAATTAATTTACTCGATTTTTATGGAACAAGTTCATAAATTTTTATATAATTACCATAAAAAATTAAGTTTTATATTTCTTCTTAGCAAAATTTAAATATTTCTCAGGGGTCGAAACTTTTTATATTTATTATAAAATTTCGTCCTATTAACAGGAATTCCCTTTTCTCATAATTTTCTAATTTAATTTACTAATACTTTGAATACTATTTATTTTTTTTACTTTTCGTTTTTTATATTACAAAATAATTATTTAAGAAAACATCCTTTTCCCTTTTCTTTTCTTTTTTTGTGAAAATCTATAAATACTGCGACTAGGATTTTCCCTAAATTATTATGGAAAAAAAGTTATTCATATGAAAAACCCATAACACAAAAAATTTCCCTTCAAATGGAAAATACCCTTTTTTAATTGAATAGCATACATAATTATTATCCCACGCGAAATCCTTGAGAAAATATTTAAAAACATGAAATTTTAATTATGATAAAAATATAAAATTTATTATTGAACAATTTCAATAAAAATATATTTAAAAAAAATAATAATAATTCTGTGTTAATTTTCCTAATTAAGCAAAAAAAAAAGAAAAACAACAACATAAAAATATTATTGCACAGAAATGCAACGCGCGGAGGATAATCAATCACAGTTAAAAGAGAAAGTGTCGATGAGAGTGTTAAGTGAGACATGCGCGTAAAATGACTTAAATAGTTTTGTTTTTAATTATTTATTATTCAACTTTCTTTTTTTTTGTTAGTTTCTTGACGCAAAAATAGGAAATATCTATGAAAAAAAAAAAAATCCTCACAAAAATTATGTATTAATTAAAAATAAAAAAAAAAATTAAATATAATATTTTTAAAAAAATACACACACCACATAATATTAAAAAGGAATCCAAAAAATGAACATAAATTGTTTTTAAAAATGTTTTTATTTTTATTTTGAATTTTAATTTGGAAAAAGCACGAAAATTTATTTTAATCCCTTTTTTTCTTTCTTTTTAGTTTAATCCTTTTTTTTTTAATATAAATTTTAGCACAAATTAAAAAAGAAATGATTTAAAATAATAAAAAAATTAATTTCACAATTAAATGTAAATTAAATCAGTTGACACTATTTTTTTTTTTTGAAAATTATTGCACAAAATATTGAATAAAAAAAGAAAAGAATTTCAAATATTTAAAATTTCGCGCGTTTTATTAATTCTTTTATAAATAAACTTTTTAAATTTATTTTTAAGATTAATTATTGTTTGTTTTTTTTTTTTAATAGTTGTTAAAAATTTAAAACTATATTTATTAAATATCGTTAATTTCGTTTCGGTTGTTGATTAACCTGTTAACGTTTCGACGTCTATAAGCGAACTAACAATTCTTGAGGGTTTACTTAACTTTATCTTAAGATAAACTTTCGATGTGTGTGAACCATTGGGAAAAAAACAACTTTATGGGAATGTTTTTTTTTCTTGTTCATATAATATACATTTAAAGTCTCACCTGAAAAACCGATTCATATATAAACATACATTTATGTATAATTCCATGTGGGTAGGTGTATCTTTTGAGAAAAAGTATATAAGCGAGTCATTCAGAAAATCATTGTTTTTTTTTTGTTGGGTTGAAAAATAATCCTCAACGAATATATCGATTTCTCTCAAAAATCTCTCGAATATTGAGAATTTCTGATCGAATTTTAAAACATATATAACAACTATTTTAACTCTCATCAATGAAAGTAAATAGCATATATGTATATACAAAATTTCAAAAAAATATACAGCATCCAATCCATGTACCACAATTGAAATATTATGTATTTTTATGTTTAATTTTTGATGGAAATTTTTGTATATTACATAAATTTTTTTTGTAATTTGATAGTGTATGTACTTTAATAAGTCATCAAATAGAACATAGAACATATTAAATAGTAGGAGAGAGCCCAGTCTAGACTATTATATACACGACCAGGAATGACTAAGAACCTCTCGCTCTATAATAGTTGTAATTGAAGAACTACCATATATATATATATACTTATGAATGCGGCGCTTTTATAGAATACAATACGGATAGGAAAAAATTTCCCAAAACAAAATATTGATTCATAGAAATGCCGGTTATTACATAGAACTTCATGACCTAGTCAAAGAAAGGGGGGTCTAGATACAATAGAATGTAATAATTTCACAAGATTTGTACTTGAAAAATATGTTTGATATGAATTTTGGAATACCAATAGAGGTGAGATATTG
The DNA here is from genome assembly GCA_963422695.1 of Xylophagus ater. NCBI lineage: Eukaryota > Metazoa > Arthropoda > Insecta > Diptera > Xylophagidae > Xylophagus > Xylophagus ater. Next base: position 12,276,557 of record OY730478.1, read on the forward strand.
TCTTGTTTTTTGAACTGATAAGAAATATCGCGATATCGAATACATTGATATACCATATATGAATGTGTCCAGTTTATTCAATTAATTAGGTAAAATTTTGGTTCATTCATGAAAATTTCATGCTATTGAATATGACTAATCTTGAAAACGCTGATTAAGTGAGTAATGTTTTTTTTTTTGTTGCCCCGATTAGTCGCACGCTTGTTTCATATTTCGATTTTCATTTTGCGAACCCCATGTGAACTTTTATCACATGAAAAAGGAAAATATAAATAATAATAATGTAAGATAATTTTATGCTCATGACGTGTTATGAGATCTAATTATGATTTAATATACAAAACGTTTTATGTTACAGATTTTATTCAATTTGTCATTTGATTATGTATACTTAAGTGTTGTTTTTGTTTGTGCATTGAAATTTTATTGATACGAAAAATTCGATTTAATTGACTTTCAAATAAAACTTCGTTTATGTGATCTACGCGAAGTAGATTTGAATCCAAAAATTATGTACTTTAACTCGCATCGACTCGAATTCGGCAAATCCGACTTGGAGTATGAAATAAAAATTTTGCTTGCAAGCTTCTGCCAATCTTTCAATCTGGAGTTGAATCGTGTAACACGATTTGAGTCAAATCGTTTCGAAAAAGCATTACTATTCCTATGCCTTAGTCTTAATCAAATTATACGATTCTACTCATAGTAAAGCTAAAAAAGCCTCAATTGAGTTTTAAGTCGATCTCAAGTCAAGCAGCACATTTGACGTATATAAGACCTTTTTTTACCATACACAGTCGCAAAGTAGTAATAAATATCTATATGGGTCAAATGTGCTGCTTGAATTTTGAAGTCGCCATGTAAACGAAGTAAGTGATCACAAAAACTTATTTTAGAAAAGATACCTTTAATTAAATATCCTAGGGAAAATACATATCCTATCACAAAATATAAACTTATTTTAAGATCGAAACAAACAAATTTATAACTAATTTTTATGATCACTTAAAGATCGTCATAAATTTTCCACCCACATATCCATTGCTACTCGTTTCCAATAAATTATCTATGTTTCATTATATTTTGTAATTTAAATAAATATTATTTGAATTAACAAGAAAATAACACTCATAAAAATTCTAAACCAAAAAAAAAAAAAAATTCACTTTTCAACTTAGAATTTAAAAAAATCACTTACGTTTCGATAAATCGAACAATTGATTTGTGAAATTCATATTTCTTTTTTCTATTTGCACTACACTTAATTTAATCACTAAATAAAATTTATTTTAAAAATATAATCAATTTATTCACAGAAAATTTAGCGATATCCTTCAAAGACGGTAAGCTTAAGACTGATTTTAAGGTGGCTGCGTTTACCTTTTTATATGTTACAACAGTTTAACTGATAACAAGTGATATAAATACATTGATATGCGAACATAAGAAAGAAAAAAAAAAAAAACTGTACGTACATAATTACGGTTCGGATAAGGTGGAGGTAAAGAGGAAACCCAAAAATTTTGGTGTTTAGGAATCAATAGGACCAATAACGTCATTACTTACAAGGTGAATTCTTATTTTATTACTTGTTAGATATTTAAGCATTGATTCTTTTTTCTATATGGTAATGCGTTGCCTTCTTATCACAAGTAGGAAGGGCCTTCTTTATTTTCCATATATGGTTAGGTTTTTCACCGGATTTTTTTTTTTGTAAAGAATGCAATTTTTCTTCTCTTTTTTCTTTTCAAAAATATGTGTTTTTCCCGATTTTATTATCATAAGCTTCACCCACTTCAGGTATCGATGAGCAGGTATAATAAGGGGAGGAGATATTTTTTTTTGCCTTACTAACACAGGTAGTAATCCTTTTTCTTTAGGTGTTTAGTTTTAAATATATGATTGTTAGTAATATTTAATTTTTTTTATTAAAACTACACAAAACTAAAACTGCAATTTAGTTAATGAACGTCATAAAATGATAAATTCTTGTGTTGTAATTAACCGGCACAAGAATTTATAGGTTTTATGTATTCTCAATATTAGTCCTAATGATACGCTTACAAATATTACAAATTTTAATGAAAAGAAAAGAAATTGGTGTAGGGTACCTAAACTAACTTAGTTTAGGTAAATATTGAGTCTAGCTTCTGAACTTCTCATACCTAATCATGATGTATTTGGAAGGAATTATTTAGATTTTTGCATACTTTGTAGTTGTTTCGCCTTTATTAGCAATCATCGAAAAATGAACTTTCAGTGGAATACTGTGAGACAACAATCAACATTCGAATCTGTCTTCCACATGTAATATACGTATAAGGCGTCATTTATATCTGGAATTCTGTCTGATATTGTGATGTGAGCACTTCTCCGACTTTTTCATGTAATATTTTGTATGCGAAAGCATAATTTTTCTCAAATGTCTATCGAAGGATAATTGTCAGATATAAATTAGCTCTAAAACAATTGGTGGCTTAAAAATGGGAAATTTGAGGCGACAATCACTTTCGAACAAATTTTTAGTAAATATTCTAAGTTATCGCCTTATATTGAACTAATTCCTGTTTCTACAATTAAAGTGATCATCAGTGTCGTCCTACAAAATTTCACCGCTGGTTATTTGACAAAATGTTGATTCCGCCTTACTCCATTAAGGATTGTATTCGTATAAATCTGGAAAATTGCATTTCCTTTTAATTTACTTAAACAATTTTATACTCAACAAAAGCATGACAAATATTATTCAAATATTTTTTATCCGGTTTGATAACTGTTGTAAGAAAAAAAACCCGGTTTAATACCGAATTTCCAAAAATTATAATTTAACAAATTCATCTAAATTTATAATAAATCATATTAAAATGTTATTGACCACCAATAAGAAATTGTAATAATAAAAACCAGTTAAAAATGTTCTTACATTTTAATCCGGTTTATTCAAAAATTTTGCAATTATCGAAATTACGCAATATACTAAAATTCTTGTCAAAGTCATGTGGGTGACCGCGCGTTCATTGAATTTTTACCACAAAAATTTTTAGTTAAAAAATTCAATTTTTATGTGTGGCTCATCATCTTATACCAACAATTTAATCGATTGGATGATTAAGAATCGGAACTGTCAATTGGGGCTGACAAAAACGGAAGTAGAGTACCAAAGAGTTGATTCACCGTTTTTGTGTATTTCGTCGCGACATGACTATAGAAAAATGCCTACGCACATGGAAAAATCAATAACAATTTTTTATTGTATTAACGCATAAAAATCGCGATACATGCGGTATATAAGCGGTTAAATAAAATTATATATTTTTTATGGGTTAATCATATTTGCTACTTTTTCTTCTAATTTTGATTTTGATTTTTTTGTTTTCTTGAAAATCGTGGGCAGTTTTAGTCGAAATTTGGTGTAAAAGTTGCTGTAAATTTTTACCATATTTAGAAGTTATATTTAAACTGGTTTTAAAAATAGTAATATTATGATCGAACAGCATCTTTAAATGTGTTTTTAAGTTATAAATAATTTTATAGTAATATATGAAGAAAAAAAAAGCAAGTATGACAAACTTTTCACCTGTTCGAAAAATCTATTTGAGCTGAAATTTTTTGGACTTAGTTTATTGACAGTGTACACAGAAATAATAGTTACGATCGGAATTTACTTTTTCTTTCAATTATTATTTTGACATATTCGTATAATTGTACAAATTCTTATATATGTATATAATAATTATTGCTTTGGAAATTATGTACCGGTCTTTTCACGGCAGTCGAACCTTCTATGATGTCTCTATCACTCGAAATGAAATAATTATCTCAATTAGTATGAAAAAATTCATGCAATTATTTTATATACATTTGTACGAAGTCCATATGAGACTCCAAGTATCAAGTAATTCAAATTATATCTGCATAACAAAATAATTGTCATCACGATATAAGTTAGAATTACAACTATGTTAATTATTGATTCATATACATGAAAACAAGAAAATATTTTCATTAAGATGCCCTGAAAACCTAGTCGTACGACTAGGTTTCCTGTTAAAGTTGAGTATAGTTGAAAAAAACAGTTCTATTAACTGAATTGAGTTTTAAAGGCTTCGATTTCTAAACAAACTAAAATCTGGTCAAGAAAATATTTGTTTTTAAATAACTGACATATACTTTATCAACTCCACTATCGTTTTCATGGATTTATTACCTTCAACAACCTGGTGTCGGTTCAATCACATCCGCCAAAGTAAGCCCCCGCGATTGTGGTATGAAAATTTTAAAAAAGAATTTTTGGAATCTATTTGCAACCTCTCTCTCTTCACCATCAAAATAAAGTTGGTAGAATTTTGATTGAACTTGCTACATCGAAACCGTTTAGATTTTTTCAGGTCGGAGTGAATGACTTAAATTTTGACTCCATTTCGCCCCTCCTGGAACCAAACATAAATACCATAAACCGAAATCGTGTATATTAGAAGATGACCGATATAGTAAATTTTTGTTGGGCCAAAAAGTCATTTAGATCAACAAAATGAAAGCATTGATCGAATGCAAACGGCATTTTAGGATAAAAAAGATTGCTCAGAATCTTAACATATCAAAATCGAATATTGAAAACCATTACACTATCAAACATACATTTTTGATGAGCGAACAAAAATTAAGGGGTTATCTGAGGACTTTTGATGCATCCAATGTATGTTCCGGACCATGCAGTATCAGACTACCATTTGTTGTGGTTTCAGCATTGTAAATCCTAAAAAGTTGGAAAACCCGATTTTTATAGAATACGATTCGACCATTTTTGTAATGAGGTCATTGTGTGTTTCTTCGTAATTATTTCTAGTGAGAATAAATTAAATTGGGTGGATTGCTATAAAAGGAATTTTGTGTGTAATTCAAAGGTCCCCAAATGTTTCTAGAAAATTTTAACCAGCCTCCAATAAATTTCAGCTAGGCACTAAGTTTTAATTCAAACTCCATTTTCATACAACGCTGGTTCAATCAGGTTCAACTTATACCAGAACCGTTTTAAAATTTGTAAAAAAAAAAATCATTACAACTGTTGTAAAAAAAGCACAAATCAAAGTCTGTTGACTTTTTGATGAAACTTTTATAGCAAAACCGTATTTATATATGTAAATAATTTTAGTTTATAGCAAATTATTCTAATATGTTTTAATGAAACAGTTAGTTTAGATTTGTGGGCGACAGTGGAATAACATTTTCTGACATGATTAATAGAATCTTCATAATTCCTTTTCGTTTTGGTTCTAACAACATTTTTTTTTTTTTAGTGTGGGGTACTTATTAACAATTCGACAAACGATATCGGAATTTCGTATTCGAATTTTTTAATTTTTTTAAAACACAATTAAAATAAAAACAAAAGGAACTTTATAAGATCTTAAGTTCAAAAGAAAGTCAGCTTTTATTGTTACGAATTTGAAATTTATTTCTAAGCGAACGTAAAAACTAAAAAATAATTGAAATCAGGACCAAATATATTTCAATTTCCATAAAGTTCCATAAAGGAATAAAGGAATAAAGTTTTGTAGTGGTAAAGAATCGCAACCTTTAGATTTCATGTTTTAAGGTCCTCTTAATTCAAAAATATAAACTTTTACTAAATTGCCATTCGTCTGTCTGCCTGGCAGTATTAAAATTTAGATTACGCGATATCATTTGAACGCGCTATTTGATGTCATTGAAATTGGGGGAACTGGATGTTTCTCATATCCCTATTTTTAGTATAGATCTGAAAAGGGATTGGGATAAAATCTGAGCTTTAATTTTCTCTCGAAAATATCCTAATTGATTGTAATGGAATTTAGATTATTAATACCTGAAATAATTTTTTATGAAGATATAATTTGGTCAGGATCTCGAAAAGGACTCCGTAAAAAACAATATAACAGACTAAAAAATTTCCAATTCAACTGAAATAACATCTTTTTGATTTAAAAAGAAAATACGGGAATTAATATTATATTTATGAAATTAATGTTTTCCATTTCAATTTTGATTTGCTAGCCAATTCGTTAGTCATAACATTATCTCTGGGTCTTATATTTCCGTTTTCATTTCAATTTCATTTTTAATTTCTTGCAAAATTTTGAAACAGCAAAATAAGAAATAAAAAATAAAATAATAAAAAGAAGTTAAAAGTAATATTCTGTAATTTAAGATAATATTGCTTGCCTATTTAATTATAGTGAAAAGACACCAGATTGGATGATTAACTCAACAGGCTGGTGGCATGTTACGAAGTCACCCAGTATTTATTTCGATTTTATTTTCCCATTATAGCAATTGGATTGTAGTTTAGAAAAAATATGATGTCAATTTAAAGTTGTTTCTTTAATTGAACACTGTTAAAAAATCTTTTCTATGGAAAAACAAAGTTTTGATTATGTTTTTTATGTTATGAATGACACATATCGCTTTCCTGTCTATGGCCTATGGTAGGTACTACCAGAGGGTATATTAGTTTTGTCACTAAGTGTGTACAACAATTTCAAGGGTATAGTTTTGTAGGGAATGAAAAGTTATTTCGATTTATGCATGTCCGTCCATCCGCCCGTTTGTCCATCCGTCCGTATAAGATAACTCAAAAACGCGTTATCCGATTTTATTGAAATTTAGAATATGAGTTGGATATTCATTAACTGGATTTGGCATTACATTTCAGAAAAATCGACCAAAGTGGAGGGAAGTTATTAAACAAAAACCAGGGTTACCAGAAAGGTTTGTCGTTTTTTTCCTATATAGTTTTTCGGATTTAACTGGAAAATTTGTGAATCAATTTTGATTAAATTAATTCTATTGGTTGAATACGTAAAGAGACGATACCATGTTAAATTTCAGCAAAATCGGGGTAAGGATAGTGGGGAAAGAAATAATCCTAGCAGAAAATAAGTCTGTCCATAAAGTTTTTTTAATGTACTTTAAGAACTAATATCCCGATTAAAAAATTTGCAGGCTGGATTTATGCTAGTAGGATCTAGATTACCTGCAAATTAGAGAAAATTTTGAAAAGAGGAAACAAAGTTATGTCGAAAAAATTTTCAAATAATGTTAGTTTTGACTGTTTTTCTGTCCCACTTCTACCATAGGGCATCAAGAACTCGGCTATAGGCCAATTTTCAGTTACTATGTGTTTTTTTTAGGAATTCATAGTTTAGGAATATTTCTAAACAAAAATTACATCAAAGTGAAATTCTGTATTAATCTATACTTAGGTGTAAGTCAAGATGAAAGGAAGAAAACTATGGGATCCACTACTTTGATAAATGTGATATATATTTGGGTTGTTTTCAAATAACGTCGAGTTAAGTTATCAGTTTGATTCTAAACGTTTTACGTTTAGGATAAACATACTCAAGATCAATAGAATATAGTTGATACCAGGGTATTCTTTGGACAGCACTTGATACGGATTCAGACTAAAAATTCGGTGTTTTATTTATTATCCATTGGGATTATTCGATGAAACGAGGATTTAGAAATTTTGTTAACATTTCCGGATATTAAAAAGAAATTCTTTTAAACACTATTTTATTTAATTTTTAATAACTACAAAAAATTAAATTCGGAGGTGCCAATATTCTCATATGGAACATAATTTACAATATTTTGTGCCTATTGCATATTTTGATTATATTTTATTGATTACATGAAACCATCATTCTTGAAAAACTAAAATGTCAAATTTTAACTTTGCCATGCTTTGAACTCAACTCTCAACTAAGTATTAGACTTCATCATCGAACCAATCTCTGCGCTTTTTCAAGTAATTCAGTTTCATCACTAAGTATTCTCTGACAATCTTATTCAAACGTACACTGCTGATGTATTCCACTGAATTCCAAGAACACACTGATTTGGATAATTTTGAAGATTTGTTCTAGAATTAACACTGCTTGGATAGAACAAAAGCAAGAATAGGCGCAAAATTTTGTTTTTTAACCGAATGGGGTATTTAAACACAAATGGTCTTTACGACGAATTAAAAATCCTTTTTCGGGCATAAAAAATGCGTTATGTGCTTGATGCCGATTTGTTTTTAAGATTGCAGGATTGCTGTAAAAATAAATTGAAAGTTCTAAGTCATACTAGCTTTCTTTTTAAACCGAATGTACCAGATAATCATTTATGATTATAATGTTCCATCATAAATTGCCATGAAATTTTCCCACTTGAAATTTTAATTAGCATATCAATAATTTCAATAATTTCCTAAATTCTTGAAATTATTTCATCAAAACAAAATAAAATAAATGTCTTCGTATACCAACTTCAACAAAAAACTCATTGATTTATTATTTTAATCTAATCATAATAAAATATATAAAAATAAAAACTGATCTTTCTTTCTTGTTTTTTTTTCTTTTTTTTTTGATTAACGATATTTTAAGTTAGGTTCAGTGATCATTTCTTTCGATGACATCATTCATAAAAGATCGTTCAGAGATGTTCACATTCCTTATGTGTATCTTGCGAAGTAAAAAAAAAAAACCGATTCGCGATCATTGAAAAATCAAAGGCCGTAAAAGAAAAAATTAAAAAAGTACACCCAGAATTGAATCTTTTAGCTCTTATGAATTACAACTGAGTTAAAATTCTCACGTATATACTTTTTCAAAAATTTCTTAATATGTTTGCGGGTGGTAAAGGGGAGATATCTACCTTTTGGAAGTGAAAAAAAAAACGAAGAAACATCCACCTACACACAAAGGGAATATAAGAAAGAGAAATCTTAATAAGATTTGTCTCACCGTTAATTTTTTGAATGCAATAACCTGAGTTGAAAGGATCTTATTTCTGTCCACTTGTGTTGTTTACATGAAACTTTTTTTTTCCGCGTATATTATTTATACAATAATAACACTTTGTCTTTATTGTTATTATTAATGTCGAGATCTTTTCAAAATTGGTACTTGATCACCTTCTTTTATAAGTAACTGCGATCATTTAACGATGATCAGATTAAAATGGTTTAAATTGCATTCAATTGATCATTATTATCATATTTCGAATTATATTAGTATTTTTTAATAGAGATAATGTCCCCTCTGATTAGATTAATTAGTATACGAATGTATTGGTTATTATCATTTTTTTTAAGATCGATTATTAATAATTTTATTATAGTATGTTTAACAAGAAAATTTTTCACTGTGAATAACGATAAATTAATTAAGATGTAGATGAATATTATTTATAAAAATAAATTAAATATATAGAAATATTGCTCTTAGTTAGCTTCATCAAAATTATCACGTCAATTTAGGAGTTAGATGTAGATGACATTTATGAACTTAATTAACTGGCAATCAATTGAAAAAACGAAAATTTAGAATACATTTTGGGAGTTTTGGAAATTATCTTCATATCCAAAAAAATCAACTATAAATTTCTAGACATAGAAAAATTGTCAACTTACTGGCTAGTTGCTACAACTAAATCTTCACAAAGTATCTGTGTGCAACTAAACATAATTACGTGGATGTATAAGATTCTAGTGAAAATGACAAACGAATTATTTGGCTAATTTTTATTGACTAAAACGAAGATTAAAAGAAAACTGAATTATAAGAATAAGTATTCAGTTCAATTCCTTAAATAGCTAAATGCAATGGAATTGATCTGAAATTTAAATGTAAATATTCGAGTAAAGTATCAAATATTGGGCTGTACTCGTGATGAGTCCTTAGAGTGCAACGCAAAATATCGTGTATGCCTGATAGGAGAAGTTACAGAACAACGCTAAATATTATCTGTGCTAGGAAGAGTACTTGGAGTTCAGAAATTCAAAATTACGACAACTTTAGCTGGTTCATTATTCGAAAACAAAATGAACGCATCTCGTGTTCATCATGTAATCCAGTATATAACTTTTGTTTTCTAACAAACATTCTTATTTTATAGACTGTATATACATAATTAAACATCTTCATATTATTTTTACTAATCCACGAGGATCGTGACGTATGATTCTTGTAAGTTAATTTCTTTTTTTTTGCACTTTCTTAATAATAGAAAATTCTTCGAAATTATATTGAGGTAAATCAATCATATGTATTTTACTGATATTGATTACAAATATTGCAACGAAAAAAAAAATTTGATAAAAATAACATATTAAATCGTTATCAGTTCGGAAATAAATAACACGGCGCTCAATTTAAATATAGTATATTATTTCGTCCGGAAGTAAAACATTTCTGATTCATAAAATATGGCAATTTATATATAACACAATGTTATGGGAACTCAATTTATGACGTAAACAATATGCCGCCAATATTATCAATAATAATACTAATCAAAAAATAATTTAAAAATTCTACGAAAAAGTAACGAATTTCTTCAAAATATGCCATTTTTTTCGATTTATCCGATCTATTTGATTTATTAAGGAAATGAATCACATTTTTTTGTTTAAAATGACATAATTAGATGAGTTTTTTTAGGAACATCTCACAACCGCGAATATTTTTAGTCATTATTTTTAAAACCGAATAATATAATTTATTACACAAACATAAAATATATATAAATATAATTAGAAGAAGAGAAATAATTAAGTAATGATAATTGAATGTTCGCATATATAAATTCTTATCAGTGGAATTTGTCGCGACTAATCTATATTAATGGTGATAATATATTTTGTTATTTTTGTGTGTAATTAGTTTTGATCGAATTTCAATCTCTTTATTTTGATTTATTATTTTATTAGTACAATTGCAACACAGTTGCAACACCAGTTGCGATATGCATATCGTAATTAATAAAAACGAATCTACAGATCTTGTGACCAATGATATATTCCATCGAGATCAATGAGAGATGCTAACACAGCAGGAAATATTGAGAAAATAATTTTTGCCAGATTGACAAAAACCTTACTTTTTATATTTTGTTTCGAATTGCTTTTATTTCGCGATTAACCTCAATAACGTAATTAGAGGCATAATAAACACCTGCATCTTTGGTAATTATTTGTTATGAGTTGTGTTAACTTGAGAATAAGTTAATATACAAATTATATTCTATGTTAAAGTATATATTATTGGAGCAGGATTGGAGTTAGTCAGGAAAAGAGTATAGAGATTGTTTGGTTTTTCTGTTACATTATGTTATACCCGGAAGCACTGTTTAGACTTCTTCCTGTTGAAGAATTATGAAAAGATACTTTGGGTTAATTTCAACCTGCGATTGGAATCAGGGATTTTTTTTCTTGAATACAAATTATGTCATATTATATCATGAAGTAGTTTCATATTGGGATTTTTATAGTTATATTTATAGAATTTCTATTAAAATACTCCCCCGGGCTAAAATTTAAAGAAAAATTTTTTGTTTTTTATAAGACACAAGGGGAAATTATCAAATAATTTGATTTTCAATGAACTTCCTTTTGTATGTAAGATTTTGGTTTAAGAAAACCCAATTAATAATGTTTGGTGACAATGCAATTCTAAGATTAATGAATGAGCATATTAGTTAATAACAGTAAATATTTTGACGTCAAAGTTCTTTTGTTAAACATTTATAATCCCCGAATATATTAATTCAAATTCTGTGTTGAATCAAAAGCCCCATGTACCTGTATGATCGCATTGTTTTGTAATAATTTATGAATCAGAATTAAAATAATAATTTGAATAAAGTTTTAATTTAATTTTCGTGATATGAATATCTATTAAGCACTGGGATTGGAGTTTTGTAGTAATCAGACTATTTGTCTATATATTTTCCTGGCAATCATCCAAAAATGGAAATTATTAAATCATATCATACTCTCAAAATACAACAATAATAGCTATTAAAACTGAAATAGTGCCTATTGTTACTTCGGTAAATATAAGCTGTCTTCTGTGTCTTCCTACTAAGTATCAAATCCATCCCTGTTTGTTATAATATTTAATTTTGATACGTCTATAATTGCATTTTAAAGTTCACATAAAATCAATTTCTCATTTCGTACAAAATTTAGTTCACTTAATGTAATAAGATCTTATGGCCGCCTACATAGTGATTAGTTTAGTTACAAAACAAACGTCTTCTTTAAGATGATTGGTGGTGTATTATGAAAAGCGCATATATTACACATCTGACCGAGCATGAAATTCTTTATTATGACTTTCTTTTCAAATTCAAGATGCAGATGAAGAATTTCTTGTCAAATCATCACCTTTTGCATTTCATGATGCATTTTCATATATCCTCATTCTTTTAGTTAAGCATTTTTTAGCAGCGAATGAACTTTTTGCGAGGGCATTGATCGAAAACATAAATTTATACAAATTGAATATCTTTCTTAAAATAAACTTTACATGATAAGAACTTTAATAATAAACAAACCGTGTCTTTCTTATACAATATTTGGTATATGAAAATAGTCATAGAAAACGTCATAATTTATCAGTGACGTAGTTAAATGAAGAGTTCATCAGAAATTATAACATAATATGAAAGCTTATTTGTTATCATTTCCATAGAAAAGGGTGCCGAATGTGTGAACAAAAATTTATATCGAATATGGGCCTCTTTTTTTCGTTAATTCATTGATAAAAATGAACTGCGATAAATTCCAGGTGAGAAATTGCTTATGTGACGTATTTCACCATAAATGGAAATTAGTTATATTTATAGAAATGCTATTTTTAGTATCGCATATAATTATGTATTTTAAATTGGGTCAAATTCAAGGAATTTTAAGTGTAATAAAACTTTATATCCATGATGATTTGATAAGATTTCGCGTGCGAGTCTGAAATGATAAAACAGTGTGTAAAACGAGAAAGCGTGCTTACAGACGTTATATAGTGGCAAAGATAAAAACATAATTTTATCTTATTTCGATTTTCAATATTGTGTTTGTTTTTAGTTTTAATTGGTACAAATAAAATTTGTTGTTTTATCTAAAAATTTAAATTAATCAATGTTTTATATAAATTTTTTATGATTTGATTGTTTTAATTATATTATGAAATTATTTCAAATATCTTTTGTTTTGAAAATGTTATCAAACTTTTGTTATTGTTAGTGATAAGAACGGACTTTGATTTGTAAAAAATAAAAATGTGATATCAAAAAATTGTTTTAACATAAAAGAGTTCTCGTGATGGCGGTTAAAAAATTATTATCAATAAGTTTTGACTAATTGTTTAACGGAAACACGTTCCAACTCATCGTTCGATAAGCTTTCGATAGGCTATGTCGATGCTCGATAAGTTCGAGTGCACTGCTAGACGTTTGTTGGGTGGGTATAACATAAAACCTGTTAAAAAATCAAGTTTGAACATGTATGTTCTCAGTATTTTATTTAGATGTATTTGTTATACTTATCTATTTCGAAAGATCTTTTAAAAGGGCTGATCTTCCCATCCAACCAGACTTTAATAACAAGTTGGATCCACGTTCAGGAAATTTGAAACGATTTCGATCTTCATCCAATTGAAAATTCAATAGCAAGAAAGATCATAATTTCATGTGAGAAAATTTCGGACCTGGATTAAAGTAATTGTTGAAGAAAATTCATCATCACTTCGATTACTTCCTCATCTGAAAACGGTTATGATCACGTTGTGATCTAAAAATAGATTATTTCGTATTTTAAAATAGCCCCAAAATCAAAGAATATTCCTACTTTGGATTGAATATGGAAATTCTTGGAATTCAATTATTTCTTTTACAGCATTCCAAATTATGTGTAATATTTTGTGGTTAGCGGAAATATTTTTAAGTGAAATTTTAACTTTATGGTAATTTTGAATTCCTACACTAATAATAAAAAAAACTAGGAAATCGCCTAGATTAAGTTCTAGTACCTTTAAAATTAGGAATTTCAAATTATTTTCAATTTTAGAAGGAAGTTCTTGGTAGGCAAATTCATTATTGATCTAAAAATTAGATAAAACTTGTATAAAATTTAGTTCTCTCAAAAATATTGTAAGAATCTCTAAATTTTTTCTTTGAGTGTAAAAATGTTGAACTTTTCAGAAGGAATCTCCATCTTCTGTTGAATCTTCCTTTTAATCCTTTCTATTTGAATTGATTTTCTTTCAAAACAATTGCTGATTTCTTTTTATGAGATATCATTAAATAACTTTTATGATGTAAAATTATAAAAAACATTTCTCAATCATTTTATTTTAGTAACTTTTGAGTCATTTTTGAAACGCATAACAAAAAGAGTTGGCGTTTTAAGCATATACCGTAAAACGCCTGACCATATTCGATAGAAGAAAATATATGCCATTTTAAGGTATTTTATCAAAAAAAAAAATGAAAAAATAAAAACACAAGATAGACATCGTCACGTTCATATTGAGAATTTATTAAAAACAAATATGAGCATTTCGGTTTGACACTGAGTCACAAGATTGTCGCAATTTTGAAATAACAAAAAATTATTGAACTAATTATTAGCGAATATTTTCATGATCTTACATCAATTTAAACTTAAGCATTCGGCAATAAAAGAAAAATTCTTAAACTGATAGTAAAAATACAAAATTAGAAAAATTGTAATTTCTGTTATCAGTCATTATCGAAACCTCACTTAACGTTTTGTGATTTCGTAATATAAAGAAATAATCTATATAAAAGCCGGGAAAGTATTTTTCTTTATCAAAGTAAGTAATTTGAATAACAAGCAATAATAATTAATATCAATTTGTATGAAGATTATATTATTATTGTTTTGAGGGGACTTTTAAAAATTTTTGTGAGAGCACTTTTTTAATGCCCGGTCGTGACTTTTTCTTATCGTTTTAATATCAAATGTAAAGTTTTTAAGATTTTTGAAATTATTATTTACAAAAAAAAAATAAAAAAAATGATAATGTTGAACTTGATACTGATACGTGAAAGTGTTGCGTTATGGGCTTTTTTTTCATTGATTTCATAAAGCCCGTAGGGTGCATTAAAATTTGTTGAATGTTCTTTTAAAAAAACTTTTTTTTCGCACATTTTTATACAAATCTTTAACTTTCAGATAGAATTACATGATAGACTGTATACTGAAGCAACTTAGAGTTTTAAAAACTACATAGGCATTGTTGTTGTAATCAAATTTTGTTCTGTTCCAGAAAAAGTATCGCAAATAAAACTGGTCTACAGTCTCATATCTGAACGATAATATTAAAAGCAGGGTTATTTTGGCAAGTAGAAATTTGAATTAAGACTTGAGTATAGGGAATATAGTATGTACTTTCTATAACCGTCAACGATGTTTCCTACAATGCTTTTAAGGATGTGTTTTTAGCTAACCTGTTCAATTTATATTATAAGCTATTTGAAATAGTAATTTGGAACACGGAAAGAAGTAAAGAATTATTATATTTTTATTACATTTTGGCACCCGAAAAATGCATCTTTTTCAAATAGCAAATACAAGTTTCATATATAATAAATAGAAATGTTCATACTACTTTTGAAGATTTAAATAAATATGTGTTATTTACTATTTAAATATTGGAAAAGATGGTTTATTGTAAACAGAACTATTTTCATGAAACATTTACAAATTTTACTAGCAATATACACATTATGGACTTATAGAGCAACATAATTTTTCGGGGCAAGGCAATCCTACCTAAACAGGCAACTCTATTAGACTTTTTTCAAGACTTATTTTCAGTTGGACTGAAAAAAAGTTTTGTGGAGACTATAAAAATTGGACTTTTTTCAGTCAGACATAAATTCCAACATAAACTTGGACTTTTTCCAGACCAATTTTTGACATATTGAAATTCAATATGGTGGCAATGAACTTAATGCATACAAATGTATGTAATTGCAATAGGTTTTTCCCAATATTTGAGATATTTTTAATTTCTAGACATTATTTTTAGAAAAAATTGATTTGGCGCCTTCATAACGACAGCAATAAAATAAAAACAATTTAGTGTTTTCATTTAAAAATAGATTTGGTTTAAAATTCGTATAATTTTATGACAAAAATATTAGAAATATTCATAATGATCATGGGATAGATTTTAGAAAAAATCTTTATTGTATTGACCTACCGTAATAGATTTTTCTGAGAAATTTTTGATATCTCGAGTCTGGTTTCTACTAATTACAAATCTGGGAAGGATTGTTATTTCAAAAATTTTCGACATTTATTTCAAAATAATTTTTTTATGAGAAAATTTTAGAAATATTAATGATTTTAGTTGGATCCTGTTTTAGAAAAAAATATTCATTCATTCTTGTCAATTGTAACGTATTTTCAATTGAAATCAAATATATATAATATATTTATAATAAATTTGTGCCCTAGTTTTTAGTATCTATTACTTATATTATAATAACTGGCCCTTATTCGACATACAGCCATTAAATTAAGAAAGATATTTATATAATAAAATAGACGCGTTGCTCATATTTGACGCATAAAATCTTAACTATGGTACTTTGCAACTTTATACTATCATATATACGTCAAATGTGCTGCTTGGGTATACTGTCTCTATGTTATATTTTGTTATTGTACTCCTATAAAGAATATGAAATAATCCCATTTTCATCAAATCACTTCGAAATTATCACATAAGTAGTAGCTAAAAAGCATAGCATGCAAACACATTATAATCTACATCCAACAGAGTGAAGCCTTAAGCTTTTAATGCCGACAAGGTGATTACGTCGGAAGAAGGATGAGGTGTAATTTTTGTTTTTTTTTGGGTTTTGTTTTGTTTTTAAACTTTGCGAAAATTTGTTTGATGAGAACGTGATATTATCGGCGAATATACTCACTGTATTTAGACCATAAAATGAAAGATGCTGTCAAGAAGAAATCTTACATTTTATATATTGGATATATTTTATGAAATTCTTGACAAGAAAATAGTGGGGAGTTTCAGCAATCCAAATATTTTCGATAAATATGTGGGAAGCTCATTTTGGTGCTATACAAAACTCTTTGAAAATGATTTCATGCGAAACTTTTATTAACGCGCGGGTCCTATACTTTCTTATTCTTTCTAAAACAAAATATCATACTTAATGGGTTTGATCTTTTTTTGCAAGGTGATTAAACTGATGAACGATTAAATGTCGCAATTTATCGATATTATAATAACAGAATTAAACAAATGAAAATGAAATTTTATTAAACGTGATTTGAATAAGATTTAGCTTGTTTTGATTTAAATTGATTTCGTTTTGTTATAGAATATTAGTTTTATTTGATATTCAAATTTTTATTTTTTGTTTGTTTTTTTGTTGTTTTGCTTGAGGTTAATGAGATTTAAGAAATCTAAATACCTGAGTGTGGTAGGTGTTAATGATCGATGAACAGCTGATTAGAAATATTTCTTTTAAATATTATGCAAATTTCGTTTGTTGTTTTCTTTTGTACAAAATTTATTTTAACAAATATTTTTGTTTTGTATTTTGTACTATCTTCTAGAGCGCGAATTCTTTTATTATTAATAATAATTCTATTCGATATATAAAATTTGAATATTAACTAACAAATCAGTGGAGGCCTTTTAAAAATGAAAATATTTATAGTACGTGATGTTTTTTTTTTGCTTGGAAAACAAATTTTCTAAAGTTCAATAAAATATTAAAATTTAGAAACTAAAAATAGATATATAGTACTATAGTAAGGGAAAATATATGATTACTATAAATATAAATGATTGAAATATAGTGTATAGGTAGTTAGAATCATATTTGAAACAAACATATTGAATTAAACCTTGTTAGAATGACCCAAAAACTAATTAAAAAAGTCCGCAGCAGAGTTGGAACTCAGCATATTTGGCTAAGAAAACAACATAATCTCTACCTATTCTATCGATTCCTTTTATTGAAGTAATTCAGGATTGTCGCTACACTATAGACTTATCATCTATTAATGAATATAGAACAATAGTGGCGATGAAACTAATTTGGTTGAATTATTGAAGACGTTATAAAGTCTCATACTAGTATTAAGTATTGATGTAAGCAAATAAATTTCAGGACAACTATTAAAATATTTGTGAAAAAACCAATATAAATGTATAAATAAATATGTTATCATTGAGTTCTTATTAGGAAGAAGAAAATGTACTTCCAATGCCCATAAAATAGTTGCATTAAAAATATTTTATATAATTTTAAATTAATGGCAAAGCCATTAGTGTCACCTCCTGTCGAATTGAAAATTTTCTTTTTCAGAATTATAAATGGTTTATTTTTGTAATTTTCAAGCTTAGGGAACTAAAAAATACGAAAATAAAAGCACTAATTAATTACATAAAGTTCAAAATTTTTGATTTTTATAACGAATTAAAAAAAAATAAGTCGATTCATTGAAATTTGCAAAGTATACCGCGCTTACAAAGTTCGTGTAGAAACAAATTTGACCAAATTAATTTACCTTTCATTACGTAATATCAATAAAATGAATTGTCGAATTGCTTTGAAATCATTATAGCGCCATTTAACATGGACTTTATACATAAAACGGAAATATTTGAAAATCTAATCATTTCATATATCATTTCAGACATGGGGAGCGGCGCCACAAATTTTTCTTTCCCATAATTTAATGGTTACCCAAAAATTAAAAAATTTGATAAAAAGTATACTTTCAGAGATAATATAATATTATCTTAGAAAAAAAAAATTTATTTTTTCATAATTTCAAACATTTGAAACACCCAATATAGAGATATGTCGGACACGATATTAATATATCTTGATTTGACACCTTTCCCAAATTGAATCCCTTCAAGATTAATTAATTTTAAAAAAATTATCCATGATGGTTGTCGAAATATTATTTTAATGGCGTATTATTCGATATATCGATACTCCGCCCACATATATAAAATTTATTGACATCAAATATTTGAAAAAGTTTATGCAGTTTTGAACGTCCATTCAATTTATATACCAGAAGCAACAAAAAATGTCATCAAACAAACCAAAAAAAAAAAAAAACGTCCAATTTCGTATAGACTTCTTAAATTTCTTCTTCTTAACATAACACTATTTTTTTTTTTTTTTAGATTTGATGAGGATATATAAAAAAAACAATGGTGTTATATACGAATCCTTTAAGGTTAACTTCGATGCGGACCTCCGCGTATGTGTTAACATATTGTCAAATCCATGATTACGATGCATGTTAATAACTTGTCAAAATTAATTTAAAATGATTTTCAAAATGGAAAATTTCCACATCGTCGCTTCGGTTTTTGGTTATTGGTCCTCAAAGATATGCAGTTTTCTTTTTTTGGTGTCTACTCGTATAAGAAGCACAGCACATTTATATACATATATACAGAAATTTGTATACATTTATTTCAATTTAATTGTATGCAGTTTAAAAATGTTCTTTTTTGTAAATTTGTAAAGTACTTTGCAGAAAATTGCAAATGCAAAATGTTTCATCAAAACTACATCCTATTTTCATACAAAAAGTGAAATTTATTTGAAGTCACTTTCTATTATAAAAAATCCAAAAATTATCCGATTGCTTTGATGTAGGAGACTTGAGAGTTGGTATAACCTCCCAAAAAAAGAGGTAAATAAATAACATTAAAAAAGTTAATCTCGTATCTGATTTATTGAGTTTTGATGGATCTAAAAGAAAAACGAATTATTTAGAGTTGTGCTTTTGCTTTTCGTACGGCAAGAATAAGAAGAAAAGAACGATATGACCATTTGGAATATTCTGGCCTCAATGTCTAAAAGAAACCGAGTGTTAACATTTACTCAAAATGAAAGAATTATTTTTATGGAGTTGTAGTATAATTTTTATATATGTATATTTTTGTTTTTTCACCGATACGATATGTATCATACGTGATGTTGGTCTTATTTATTCCAGTGGACATTTTATTACCACTTCATTTGCATACCCTTCGGTAGAATACCAACAAGATATAATTTTTTTTGTCAAAACGTAGAGAAATAATCATCGAAGAACGGTCTCAATGCATTAAATGCTTAGAGAAAATTATTTCAATTTTTACATGTCCTTTGGTCTGTCGGTTTATCCGTATATACACATCATGTCCGATTTTAATGAAACTGGTCTTTCACTAATCTTGATTAAGAACTATATTTCAACAAAATTGGTAAAGTGGTCCCGAAGCTATAAAGAAAAATCAGCGTGACCACAAAGTTTTGCATTTTTTTAGTTTTCAGGGTACTATATGGAAAGTTGTACATCAATTTCATTTAGATTTATTTTACACTTTGTTTATATAAATATATTTAAATTCAATAAAATCAGTTACCAAATAATACGGAAAGAAATAGTTATAGAGCAAGATTTGTTCGGCCATAAAATTTTGTCGGTTTTTGATTAGATTTAATTATAGAGCTAATTGTTTGATTTCAATCAAATTTTCTAGATAGATGTACGTTATTAGGGTCTTAGGGCCATGTTAACATGTTAAAAATTGTCTATTCGCCGATTTTAAGTTTCTATATTATTAGTTTAAATTTTCAAATATATTTTTTTCGTTGAGATCATCATATGAGTTAAAGGATGGACATTTTGGGAGTAATCTAAATGTCATTCCTTCAGTTACTGAAAGGAAGAAGAAGAAAAAAAAGAAAGGATCACGATTTATTATTATGGTTTTAAGTTTGTATATTATGTTGCGCTTGATTATAAGCGCCTATATAATATCAAGATTGAATAATTTTTTTGAACTTAATATGATTGCATTAATACAGAGTTGGTCGCGTATACATTTAATATGCAAGTAATGCATCCCTCTTATAGAAGATTTTTATCTTCATATATATAAGATACAATATTGTCGCTATATTTTGTAACTCATCTTGGACATCTTCGTAAATATATTTATTTATTTTTATGTTCTTTATTTCGTTGGTTAGGTGACCTTTTTATGATAGTCACACTCCTCAAATATATTTTCTATAATGTTATATGGGTTCGAAAAAAAAGGTATCATCGTCATTCTAACAAGATCTAATTTAAGATTTTTTTTCGTTTTATTGAGATTTTTCTATTTTATATAATTTTATCTTTTTTTCGAGTATGTGATGATATGCACTTCATATATGAAAGTGATGATCGTAAAAAAATAATGATTAAATCTAAGTAAAAGTATTTTTTTTTTATTTTTTTAAAAAAGAAGTTTCTTATATAAAATTTGACTTATGTTTCCGGTTTTATATAGTATAAATCTTGAAATTTTTTGAAGTTCACTTTTGTTATTAAATAAAACAATTCATGAACTCTTAATTGAATTTTTCGTTTTTTTTACATAAAACTTATTATATCGCTTGTACCGCGATGTCATCATAAATTTTGGAAAAATGTTAAACAAAAATTCCATTGGAATATTTAAGACTTAAAAAAAAAAAAAACTTTTTAAATATTATTGTTATTTCTTTGGTGTTACGGGGTGGGTATTTTCTTATGATATACAAAACAATAACAACAACCGCATTTTCAACCAATAAGATATCAAAAATAAACAACCAAATCATATTCTTTTGGATATAAAATGTTGCTGGATATGGAAAGGAATTTTTTTGGATCAAGATTTCGGGAGGTTTTAGCTTCTTATGGTGCTTCGACTACCCGCAGACTTTAGAAGAGATATAAAGTATTCATATATATAGTGTGGGGGAATTTGTATATATATATTTTATATTTTAGTTTCTTTCATTTTGATACCTTCAACTAGAAGAGAATCCATTCGAAAATGATTTTAAAGCATAATATATATAAAAAGGAAGATTCCAAATGTTTTTTTTTATATTTTTAAAATTTCATCCCGCGCAATGTTATGATATCGATGGATATATGCGCAAATATAAATGTTGCTAATATATTTTATTTCATTTTTTTTTTAAATATATATGCTTAACAATATGTTACTTTTTTATCTTCGCCATAAAGGTATTTCAGTTTAGTGTTTTTTACCCGATTTCGAAATGTATGACAAAATAAAACAAAAAATCTGCATATAAGAAAAGAAAAAGTTAAGTTCCACAACCATCTAAAACGCATCAGTTTCTTTAAGCATATATGCTTGAAACAAAAAAGAACTGCATTTATAATATCCAAAAAAAAGTGTAATGAGATGACGATATGACAAAATATACACGACAAACCAACAATATATGTGAAGTATAGGAAGGCTGAAAAAAAGGAACGATTTTCACATTTTATTGAATAAAAAAAAATACATATTTTTTGTTATCGTCCAGGCGACAGCATAAACATATTCTACCATATTTGCATATATATGAGCTTATTGAAGTTTTACTAAATATTTTGTTTATTTATTTTAAATATGAAGAAAACTACCTAAAAAAATCCCATTGAAGCATTTTATAGGTGATATCACATATATGCAGTTTTTATGCTCATTGATAACAAAACGAACAAACAAGGTATAGAAGTTTTCACAGTGAAGAAGACCACATAGTGTGTCATGGATTAAACTTTTACACGTTACGAATTACGGAACGGCAAAAACAACTTTTTTCTTTTGTTTTCTTTGATTAAGCAATATTTATTGATCATATTAAAATATAAGAAATAAATATTCAACTAATAATCTCATATATAATAAAAATAATTTTACTTATTAATTAAAACACGATCGCGATCGATTTCATATGATCTATAACCAACACGTTTCTTTTTTTTCTTGGTTTTGCTTCTTTAAATCAATTAATTTTGGACAGATTTTTATTTACAAAAGGATATTGATCTTGAAAATATCGAAAATACACGATCATTGATCGCATTCATATATAATAAAATTAATATCGTTTTATGAAGCCCTTTTTTTTGGTGAAACTTTAACAAAATTTTTATTGCGATAAATTGGTAATAAAATTATAATATGCAAGTTTTTTTTTTTTATTTTGCTATAATATTTAATATATAGTAAAATATCTTGTCTGAGCCATTTTTATTACCCAGATCAGATGTGAAGAGGATCGTAATGTTTCTTCTGGTGCTGCTTTTTTCCTAAATGATCAACGATTGTCCCAGACATGAAATTAAGGTCGATGGCATAAATTAAAAAATAAATACAATATTGTTGTACAAAGTTGCCGACTTTTAGAGAAATATATTTTGAACACAGATATTTACCTGTCATAATATTCGGTAAAAATATATGAATATAAGAAAAAAAGGTCTGATCGACCGATGATCAAAAATTAATCATCATGAAAAGTGGTGAAGTGCAAAATATGGAAAGGATTAGCAATTATAATAATTTTTGTTTTTCTATATAGTCATCGATATTTTAGTATTGAATGGACATTTTTCAATAATATTCTCATATACAGTATGTAAGAAAAGAAAACTCCGTATAAGATCAGCTGATCTCTTTTTTTGGGTATATACTTTTAATGAAAATTCTTATTTATATCTTAAATGAACGGAATTTATTGATACATTGATCTCGTTAAAAAAGATTATATTCAAAATTTCTTCTTCAAATAATTAACTGCTTCCTGAGAAAATATTTAATAAGGAAATAGCTTTGATACACCTACACACAGAAAGTTATTTTGACAACAGAATAATAGTTGTTACAACTGAATTTTAGTTGTAACAATTGAATTTTCTATCGTTACAATTAAAATTTTGTTGTTACAACTAAAATTCGGTTGTCTCAACTAACCAATAACTTTACAATTTTTTTGTGTGGTTTAAGGATATAAAATAATTTTTTTGAGAATATATGAATATGATTTTTAATCTAAAAGTCAAATCTTGATGCCAAAAGAAGACCTAAATAATGTATATGAGAAAAATTTAATAAAATTAACATTTACGGGTGGTCTCTAACCGAATAGATGTGATACATTTTATTGTCGGTCGGTAAGAAAAATGAAAACAGTTTTGTTTTATACGAAAATAACCCTTACCACTATTAGACACGTTTCTTTTTCGTCAAATTACTAATAAAGCACAACAATTTTTAACATTTTTTACTCTCTACATCAACAACAACCAAAACCGTGATATTTAAAAATGGAAAAAGATGTTAAATTTCACTGAAAGATTCTTTTTCTGGTTGTTTTATATTTTATTGGACTTTGGGAAAAAAATATAATTTTAAGATATTCTACATAATATAATATATACATAGAATGTTGCCTTTAGGCACCATAGCACAAAGGCCAACAATATAATGACCGCCGTACAGAACCAAACTGTCAACACATTTTTTTTGTTTTTTTCTTGGCTTTTTTCCATTTTTTTCGGCTCAGAATAGTGTATTTTCCATATTTTCCATATATATATATGGATATATGTCGAAACATTTGTGTTGCTTGACTTGTGAGGAGATTTTTGTGCTTTTCAAATAAGCATAAACAAATCTTTAATATGAAAAACGAACGTGTGTTCGCATATCCGTAACTAAAAGGTAAAAATTATTATATTATATTCGACACTATTATACTTTGTCGTCTTGTAAAATATATTCAAAAAGTTTTTTGTTTGTTTTTATTTTAATTCACTATCAGAACGTATTAATGCAATTTTATGTTTAACTAAAAAAAGAACTTTTATTTCCATATTTTCAATTTATTAAGTTGATATCAATATATTAGTAGTCGCCGCCTTTGTGCATTTAAGAGTTTTAATATAGTGTAAGAAATTACATTTTATACTATTGATGATAAACATTCGAATTGGACATTTTGGGAATTTATATACATCTTAAAAGTAATAAAATCATATTTCTTAAAAATTTCATGCAATCAAAATTAATATTTTTCGTATAAATTTTTATAGCAGATTATAGTTTAAAAGTCTCTGCAACAAAATTCATCTTCCAAATGTTAAAAACTCATCAAAAACTTTAAAATGCAAATTTTCTCTAAAATCCTTGGGCCAAAAAGTGTAATAAAACAATTTGAACATAAAAATAATCAAATATTTTTTTCAATATTATATTTTGCTTAACCGTAAAATTAGCATTAGTTATGGATCTTATATTGGACGTAGAAAAAAAAAAGGAAAACTACCTATATATACAATCAAAATAAATCCTTGGGAATATATGTTGGAAAAAAGGACTATTATCTGCACAAAAAACGGATAACACAAAGTTGTGCTCATGGCTACTCTATACCTCAGTTTCTGTAAAACATTGAGATGTTCAAATATTTGACATTTATTTAATCCGTGAAAAGGCTTTAACCCAAAATATAACACAACAAAGAGGCACATTACATAGTAGAATGTGTTATAGAAATTTACACTTCATGTTTCTAATGGGATACGTATATATATGAGTTTTCTAGGTTCAAAAACTAAAAGAAAAAGAAAAATGTCCTTCTTTCAAAAAATCCTATTTATAGGACAGTGCCGTATCACTATTTTGATCTTTTCAAACCAGAAAAAGAACATATCGATATATTGTTGGACATCTTTGGGAATTGTCCGATATATTGTTGTATTGCCTTTACAGCGCCCAAAATAAATACCGATGATGAAAGAATTTTTGAATTTTTGCTTTTGCAACAAAATTTCCAAAACATTCATGGATTAAGTTGAGTGAAAAATGAGGGCGGCACTTCTGTTTGACAAAACTAACAAGCCCGAAAGGAAAAAAAAAATATATATATATATAGAAAATTATTTCCTTCTTTTTTATTTAATATTTTTAGTCATTTTTATTGTTATATGATTTTGCTTTGGTATCGGGCCTTGAACAGAAAAGATAACAATAACAAAATCCAATGCAGAAAATCTTTAATGCTAGTGTTTCTCAATTATTTGGACAATATTGTTCCATTCTACCGTTGGGAACCCAAGTGGTGGCCCCGTGCTGTGAACACGGATACACCATATAGAATATTTACCTACAATAAAGGAAAAAAAAAGGTTCATGTATTACTGATGGAAAATATATATGACAAAAAAGGTATAAAAATCATGAAATGAAAAAAAATTCATACATTTAAAAAATGCTTGTAAAATATCTGTTTATTGTTACCATAGTGAGACAAAAACGTGAAAATGTAATTTGTTTTGCGACGGTATTATATGGGAACCAATTTGGTACAAAAAACAAACTTTTAGCCACTTTGTTGTTTGCTATTTATTCCGACTTTTTTTCTTATTTTAAGCGCAAAATTTAAATTGTTTTCGAACACAAAAACCGATATAATTTCAATTTTTCTAAAAATTTGTGTAAATAATGGATTTGTTTGACTTTTAAGATAATTGATTTGAAATGGTTACCGGAGTTCTATTAAAATATAAAAGATCACAGGACAAAAGGATCACTTGAAATATTTCATGGATTATCAACATTTTCGAGAGAATAAAATTCATATAATTAAATCAAATCCATATCCTACTAATAAATCCGAAAAAAGAAAAAAAAAACTAATTGAAATAATGAATACTAATGAAGGTAATTCAGAAACACTCCTGGAAGTGACATTTTTAAATAAGAATCGATCATAAAACGCTTAAAAGCCGCACACGAATCTTTGCACGCAGAAGAAACAAACAAACTCATATTATACATTTTCATACAAGTTGACTCATGTCAATTTTTATAAAATGAAAACTCCTGTGGTTTCCAAAAGATGACATTAACTCCCAAGAGCCCTAAACGAAAATTCTTTTAATTCATTACATTCCAATCGTTAGCATCTTCCTGACAGCGAAAAAGGACACCAACAATTACTTGAAGAAAATGATCGTGTTGATGGTAACATCTCAATAAGAGATCTTTTGAAACAGCTATTTTTTAATTTGTTGCAAAAAAGCAAAAACAACAAACAGGAGTAGAAAAAAAGAATTCGATTTTTTATTACCCAAAATTTTTTTACAATTGCATTTAAATAAAGGTATGTTCGCCTCATGAAGTTAAGAACTCTGCATGCCATCGAAGAACACCATAGTCGACTACTTTTCTCGAAACATCTTGGTTTGCGTGCTGACGGATTTCATATTGTTGATGGTATACCGTTTTGTTTCTTTTTTTCTTAAAGATCCATCAAGGTGCTTCGGACAAAGAATGTGTGAGGTCGTCTGTCGCGCAGTAGTGAAACGATGGCCCTCCCTTAAAGTTTCCCTTCACATATATATTACCTTGTTAATCTATTTTTTTGAGGAGACCATCTAGTTTACACTATTTGTTATATACGAAGTGATTCTTGTATACAATTGCAAGGCCATCAAATAACACCATCGTGTTTATAACTTTTATTGCCTTTTTTTCTATGTCCATTGGCGTTTTATTCAATTCACTTCTTGTAGAGTTTACCTGAGCACAATATAAATTCCGATTATAATTCTATCTAGCCCTCTCCTCATCATAGGGGTCCACTTCTGTCGCTTCTGCCGCTTCTGATGTCTTATTATCTTAAATGACTTGGTCTTATTGACGAGATGTTTACTTTATGGGCGAAGAATTTTCGACTAGAAACTGTGTTTATGTGTTTTAGATATAGTAAACGCATTAACGAGAACATCATTTAACATTTTTCGGTTATTTTCATTTTATGAAGATGATTAAGATTTCGCTACAATTTAACATAGATAGGCTGCAAGATATTATAGCTGAGAAGTAAACGCGTGTAAATGTAGGTTAGGAATGTGTTCCATGTCTATTTGATACATTTTTAATTACACAGAGTTAAAAAGTATTCGTGCTTATAAACTTGCGATTTTTAGGTTTATTCAATATGAAATTTCTGATTTTTCTTTTAAATTTTGTCTAAAACTCTTAGAAAAAAAAACGAGTTGGCTGTAATACCTGAGCATTAATTCAAGGAAACATTATTCAGGCGAAAAAAATGATTCTTATCAAAATTATATTTATTCAAGCAAATATTTCATAAATAATATGAAAATTTATAAATATCTTATCATTTTCAGTATATATTCACTGGTTTTTTATGTCGCGATGCAATGGGAGGAGACTCTGCTTATATACTCCTCTATCCCAGAGGCGTTACTTACCAACTGAATACCCTGCCAATCGTTAAACTCGATTTATTGTTATGTACAAGAACTACATATAAAAACCACAGAATACTTTCACAAAACATTTCAATACAAACATTTTGAAATAAGTAAGCTCGAATTTGCTTCTCTTCTTCTGGCGCTTTGCCGGTTGTGTGGGCATTTTTGCGAGAAAATGGCTATAAATAAAGTATTTGAGAGTAAATTCTTTAATTGGAAAATATACCTTCAAAGGTGAATCAAGAATTCGGCAGATGAAAACAATTCAATTACAATCGAAACTGTAAGAACATAAGAGAAATAGAAAAATTTCTATTTTTATTAGTAAAGTTTTAGTATACACACAGAAAAATTGTGAAGTTATTAACTAGATTTGACAACTGATATTTAGTTGTGACAACAGAAAATTCGATTGTCACAACTAAAATACAGTATGTAGTTAAACATTTTACTCGAAACTAGTCAATAACTTCACAATTCTTCTGTCTGTACATTTTTAGATAATACAATAAATATCAATGGAAAACATACTGGACATACCCTTCTGTTATATAACGTATTTGAAATTCCTTTCCTTTTCAATGAATTGACGGATTTTTGACATCTTCATTTTACGATTTCATCATCCGGCAATTTTATTTTGTAGTCATGGTATCCAATTTCAGTTCAAATTATCAATTATCATTCAAAAGAACATCAATAAATGCATCCTAATCCGCTTTCTATGGGATTCATACAATTTTTCATTCTGATGAGTGTGATATCGTTTATTTTTTTTGGGATTTCATTTTCTAAACAATTGTATGTTCATATAGAACACCTATGAAGCCTTTGTTATGTTTTATTCTTTTTCCGTTCCGCATATACCTACATTGAGAACATTTTATATTGTATGTGGAATTTTTGGGAGGAGCCCAATCGTTCTATGGTTGAGTGGTCCAAATGACAAAGTGTTTTTCTTTCCGAGATCCTTAAAAGAAATCAACGAAATACACGTATTTTGTTTTAAAAATGATTATTCAATATCATTTTAATATTTGATTGATATGGGATGATTTCTTTTATTGTCTTTCAGGATATTTCTTACAGAATCATAATGTCAAAGATTAAAGGATAACTGTCGACTCATTTATGATCAAACAATTTTTCAATTTCGTTTTTCTATGTTATTGCTAGATTTATAAAATGTTAATTCATTATTGCGTTTCCATGGGATGATAGAACTCATCGAAATATAAATTGGGCCAAAGAGTTGTTTCCTTTTATTTCTGTGTAGGTAAATGAAAGGCGAATTTTTCGGGCAAGACCATTATCACGCCATTTTAGAGCTTCTTGGTTTGCTAGACGAAGGCTTTATTTCATCTTAAATTTACATCATGAAATGAGTTCTGTGGAGATCGAACTATATGATGGTCCAATTGTACAAGACAGGACTATACAGTTGATGTATCAAAAGTTCACAGGCAAGCTCTGTTAATTTTTGAGGAATGACCTAATTTATATGTGGCATCGCATTATTATGTCTAGACGCTTCTAATTAATATGTTAATATTTTGAGAAATCTTTTGTATCATTAAACGCCGATTGGTTTCAATAAATAACTTAATTTTACCGTCATTAACAATAACTTTTTGGCCCATCCAATATGAACTAGGTTGGGATTATGGAAAATCGAATTTAGTTAAGTTTCATTGAAATATCAAATTTTTGATAAGAAAGTGTAAAATCGTAATATAAACAACAAAAAAAATGGAAATATTTTTGACACCTTCGAAAATCTGAAACATTCTGTAAAAAAGGTAACCGCACTCTAAGATTATCATCTTAGGTTTTTGCTAAAATTTGGTTTGGTTTTATAAAACCATACATCGATGAAATTCAAAACGATAACGAGCGGCTTCGATCAAAGCTCATAAACATGAATGAGTTCATTAAAAAAGGATCAACACTGTTGGGTCTTATCCAAAAAAGGATCGTACTTCATTCACACAAAACGACAACACCAGAAAAAAATGTACAGAATAAAAAAGATAAGCGACATTTCCTGATCTTTTAACAATAGTTGTTATGTGCACAAAAATGACATCAACATATTAAGCCATGGTCAACAAAAAAGTTAGAAAAAAATACGAAATATAATAACCCAGAAAAAATTTGGTATAAACTTGTATCCTCTGAATGGAATAACATTAAAAATTTAAAAATATCCTGTGCCAAAAATTACAAGATGCAATAGGAATATTTTTAAAATCAAGGTGCAGATATACCACACACCTTCTCATATCTTAGTTTTCAGATGGCAAAATAGTGCACCTTTTCGAAAAACGAAGAAAAAAAAAACATTTTTGTCATCGTCCTTCTTTCCAGTCTATTGTTCAAAATTAAGTCTTCTAATTCCATACCATTGACAGATTCAAAGGATCTGGTCTTTAGTGTTTTATTCTTTTCAATCTTTCGTCTTCGAAATTGTATCCTACTTACATGTATATAATGTCCTATTTTCTTTTTTATATAGGTAAATTTTTATATGTCAACCATATATAGTAGATCTAGGACTACTTCTAATGGCCTCAAATGGTATGTATGTATGAACTGGACTCAAGAGATTACATTTGATAATCGTTGGTGATCTTCTTCCTTTCTTTTTACCTTAAAGAATGTACATTTTAGATATATTTGGCGACACTATGTCTGGACTATTGTTTAAAGAACAATAACGATCGGAAAAAGGATCAGGATGCGAAATCTTTTCTATTAGAATTATGTTCTATTGACCAGAATAAAGGTCTTTTTGTTAAAAGTTCAACAGGAGATCTTTGGATTAATTTCAGAAGGGATATGAAAACAGAAAATTATACAAAATCTAATAACACAATAATTTAGAATTAAAATTTTTACACATAAATAAAACATTAATAACTAATCTAATTAGTTTAAGAAAATGATCAAAATCATAACAAGATCGAAAGTAAATATCCTTTTTTTTATAACCCAAAAGAAAATTTTTTCTCTTATGTTTTGTTATATTTTTTCATGGTTTCTTGCCACATCTATTTATGAAACCGCATTAAAAAACCCAAAAACAACATTAACATGATATAAAATTGGTAAGGACCCACGGCATATAAGCCTAACCAACAACATTATAATAGCTGTGAGAAACCGCGCTCTTGTTTGGTTATAAAGAAGTTAATAACATGGCGGAAATCTTTTTTGTTGTGGCCGCTTTTAAACAGATATTTCGTGTTTCACGTCTCGTGAATTTGCAAAAATACATCCAATCGAACCGTGCTCAACAATGATCGTAACCGCGAGAGTCAACATCTTCGACGGACATTCAAAACAGGAGCAAATAAACTACTAAACAAGTTACCAAGTGATTTTAGGAGTATTGTTGTGTTTTTTTTTCTGTTTCTTGTTGTTTCTTTTGATTTTATGTGTTGTTATTTTTTCGCGGTTTTTCTACGTGTGTAATCTTGTTAGCTTTTTTTCTTTTTTTTTGACATATTTCTGTATATAGTATGAAAAGACTAACTTAACACGATCGCAAAAAAGATCTTTCGTTTAAAATTTCACCTTTGGTCAATTCGTCGTCAGTCTTTTTTTTTTCTTCTTTAACGATTGCTTACCTTCTATACATTTTTCGACCACCACGGATGCATTTTAATTCGCTGGAAGATTTTTATATCAAGTCAAAAATTTGTGGAGTTAGTTTCATCAATGAGGTTATCATTGGGGATAAGAGGGATGATGATTATCAGAAAAATAAAGGAGTTAAGAAGAGAATAAATCAGTACCAAAATTGATAATATGTTAACCGAAATTAGGTTTATGTAGGTATACTCTGTTTTTACGTTTTGAGTCAATAAATCTTTCGGCATTTTCGTGTTCAATCGTTTTACATTCAGATATTAATGAATCACGATCGTATATAAGAAAGAATCTTTATTATTTTATGTTCAATTTTTGGTTTTCGTATAATCAAACTGTAAACATGCCACAAATCATAAGAATTTTTTGTTGTTGTTGTGAAAACACCATCTAGCTGTCATTTAAATTAAACATTTCTGTTAATTGTGATTATACTGCCATCTATTTAGATTTTCATAAAGTATTTTATTCATTTGTATAAAATGTTTAATAAAATTCTATTATATCACATATGACCTTTCCCACGGATTCATAAATATGAGATTAGTCTTCCGCAAACATACTCATTAGACCATCGTAATGTGAAAGAAAAAATCGCGATAAAATGAAATGAGTCAGCGACCAAAAAAACAAAAAAAAAATCAACAAACCGACATTCCATCGAACAACGATCAGCATGTTTTGTATGAAATGATCTTCATTTGTGATTTCTGAGCATATGTATTTAGGATTGCCGAAAAAAAATCATCTCATGTAATTCTAAAAATCATTTTTCTGTTCAAAATATCTCAGCAAGATTTCTGGTATACAACAACCTTTGTGGTATATCTTTTAGCGCATGCCTAGACGTGTTTGCACATGTTTACTTATTTATCGTCTGCCTAAGTAGGACACGCGTGCGCACCAGACCTTCTATTTGTATATGTACAGATGGATCAACTTTTATCTTCGGTTGCCAAACAACTAAGTATACGAAAAGAATTTTCAATTTGGCAGCTTCTTTTGTTGATTATGTCGTTGGTATATTGTATCGCCAGTGAAAATGTTCCCGGCCTATACAAATAAACCTTATCTATTCTTGAAATTCTTTTCTATATATTAAATTCAAAATATCGATCATGGATTCATTCATTTATCTTATATGTAAAAGAAGAACATAAAAGTTTTAACCGTCAACATGAAAATACGATGGGCAGACCCATTAATTAATTCTGATATTGATCATTTCGACGCGATCACATACCTTGATTCAACTTCGTCTTCTTTAAATTTCCCTTTTTGAATACACTTTTTAGAATGCATTTTTAACAAGATCGATCATTTCCGTATGTATATGTAAAAACAAGGATTCTTTTAAATCCTTTTTTAACTGATCTTCTTTCATGTCCGAAATTAGAATTCATGAGATGTTTAACAAGGAACAATATATAGTAGACACCTTCAAATTTAATAAACGATCATATAAAACCTTAAAAAAAGGGATCAACACGAAAATGAATTGAAGAAGACCCAATAGGCGCTGGCGCTATCTTATTTGATCTAATTCATACCGCCAGAGGCTGTTGGAATTCATCTCGTTTCCGGTCTATAAGTGATCCAATACTATGTTCGTATAGTGTTGGTATTATATTCAACTTAAATATATACAATATTATATATATAAAAAGAATTCGCATTGTTTTCGGGTTCTAGATTCCATAGGTTATCACACTGAGATGAGCATCCCTCGTCAAGATCATTTCTGTAGAGCTTTTCATTCTGTTTTCTATATTGTCTTATTTCTTTAATTATACTACCAAAGTCTTAGGAATTGTGGGCATCTTTTTTTTCTACTTATTTATTTTGGGATGTTGAAGTGATCTTTATAAATGCTTATGCCCTCTCGAAATCCCATCATGAATGGGGATTCGTTTTTGTTTTGTGTTTTGTGTTTTTTTTGGAATATGTGGATTCTAGAACCATTTTATAATCAGTTAAACACATGTCTGGTGAGATAAAAAAAAAATACAAGACTACCTAAATATAAAGGCGACGATAAAAAAAGGACCATATAAGAGAATTTTGTGGTCTGTTTTTCATATCGGGCTACATAATAAAATTCGTGTTTTTGTGGTTCTCGAACAGAATCTGTAAATTTCACAATTCTACATTATTTTGTTTTTGTATGTTGAGTTTTTTGGTGGTTTTTTTTTTGTTATGTTGGGAAGGTTTTTCGTTAATCTTCTATCACCTTTGGCGTATTTTTAATGGCGATCGCTCTGTTTTATGTTGTAAACGTGATTCTATGCTAATATTTTTGGTGTCCATTGTCTGATAAGAGTTGCTTTTTTTTGTCATTCAAAACAACTTTCTTGTCTGCGAGCACCTTCCGAAAATCTCATTTAATTTATTTATTTGATTTTAAATTTTTTGGTTTACTTTAACTAGAATATCGTTTTTTTTTTTAGTTGGTTTTGTTTTCATGATTATGTATTCTTTAAAACAAAAAAACAAAATAACAACGATTTTGATCCATAATCATGTTTAATGAAGGTGGTAGTAGTGTGATGGTGATCAATCGTTTCGATCTTGTTCTGAATGGGACTTTCAGAATTAATGAATGAATTTTTCGGTTAGAATGTTTGTTTTCTTTTTTTATTAAAGAATTTCTTAGAAATCGAAATAAAGTGATTGTTTTGGTCAATAATCATGATAATAAATTTATGTAATTTCAAGAATGTTTCCATGCGATATTTATATAAGAACGTGTTTTAATGATAGTTTGAGACTGTGTAGTTACAGACTGAAATTTTCAATCTCAAAATTATCAAAAAAAGTCAACATTTTTCTTCACTAATTTCTTATATCAAAGAATTTATAGCTTTATTTATAGTAACTTAAGGATCAGTATTTTCAGGATATAATTTGCTTGGTCATCTTAAAAATCTTGTTCTCAAAAGAACAGAAAAAAAATAAAAACGTCGCCTTAAGAAATACAAATTTTAAAATGGGGCGATCATTCACATAAAAAAGGCTATGGCAAAAAAAAAAAACTAACAAACGATCGATTGATCACCGTCGATCAGACGACCAATTGGCGCCGTTATTGAATTCCTCTTGAATGGACCACTTTGCTGTGCCATTATTCACACACTTTTCAAAAGGTATTTTGGGAGCCGAAAAACCCTCTTTTTTATTATTTCTAACCTCGAGCAAAAAATCACAACAAATAAAATGAAAAAATAAATTCTTATTATTATTCTCAAAAGAAAAATCTTGACTCTTTTGTGTGTCCAAATTTAGTTTGATCCGAACCGATTCAATTGTGTAAAACTGGCGGTTTACACTATGTTTATAGATTTCCACCAAACAACAAAAGGTGGTCCTAACAATGGGGGGTTTCTAAATCTTTTTCGTCCTGTGAATGAGTAAAGAACATTTAGATAGAATAATTTTCTATTAAATTCTTTGGGTGTGAATGGCGGGTGATGCAGGTTTTCATCTGTAAGACGGTTATAGTTTAAACAAATTCTAATAAAGGTGAAATGGAATTTCCGTTTACCAAATATGATTTGTAGTTACAGAAATCCGGTAAATCTTCAATGAAATATTTGTGGGTTTTGGCAAGCATTTTCTTAGAAAACATGATCAAGTCATAGTTTAAAATTTTATGAATGAAGATATTTCCTTTAGATCACTTGCGTCGAAATTATAGAAAATTTTTATGAATTTCATAGTACGAGGTGATAATTATTGATGGTTATGTATTTTGGAAATATTACCATCGAAAAATCTTTAAATTTTCTTTAGGAACAATTCTTATTTTTCCTTTCTTTCAATTCAATTTATGACGAGCTATTAGCTATACTAATAATATTATTAATAACCATTTATATAATAATTGTTCATGATTTGTCAAAAGTTCTACAAGTCTATTCTTTTATTAAAATTGAATACCAATTGAATATAAATTCATTCATTGAAGATAAAATTCCAGTTCTTAACAAAAGGATTATATTTATTAATTCATTTAGCAGATAAAGCATCCCGTGGATTTTTATTTTTTAATAATGACTACCGCATAAAGTGAGAACTCAATTGAACACACAAAACAAGACCATAGATCCTTTAGGAATTTAATTCAAAAATTTTTGAATAGAACACAAGACAGAATGATGTCAATCAGATTCATTCAATAAGACAAAAATCTTAATGTTCATCATTTATTTTAATTCATTCATTTCATTTTTATAATAATATTAAATAAAATACGAATTATGCGTGAGCGTAGATGTTCTCACATAAATGTGCAAGTCGATCTTCATTTTGTAATTTAACAAAAACCGACGACCTCCCGCAATTAGGCTCCATTTGCCCATTTAAAAATGATGCTTTCATATAATAAAGAAGATATAAAACAAAATCACTTTATAGCTTTAACCTAGGTACATAATATAGTTATACCTGATGGTGGTAATTTTTTATGCGCACATACCTTTTTCTTAATACTAATTGAGACATCCAATATTTGAGAGGTTTGTTTTTCTTTAGTTCAAAAGAATGTTTTTATGTTTGATTCAAGGACATGTGAACATGATTTAGTAGGAGTTACTTATCGGGACAGTTAGTTATCTTTGCAGCTTTCTCACCTTCTTGTACAGAAGGCATATATACACATATAAATATAAATGCGGTATTAAAAAGGACAGAAAAAGAAATATTTGTACAGAATATTTATAGGGGAAAATCGACAAAGTCGTACCAACTAAAGATTTTAGTGACATCGGTATTATAAAAATATCAGACATAAATTTTTAACATATTGAAGTTATATCGGCAATTTATACAACAGGAAAATTATGAAGTTATTGCCTAGTTGCCTAAAATATTGTCAATAACTTCACTGTGTACTAAAATGAAACAACCAATTCTTGAAATGGTGGCTGCTGAAACATGTCTGAAGAAGGAATAAATGCCGTGTTTGTGAGTCAAAAACGAACTTCATTCAGATTCGATGAAATTTGGTATCTGACGGCACCTTAAATTACTATATATGAACTTAATATTGGCTTTTTTGGACACTTTAATCCCTTGCAAGTAGAAATTTAAAAATATTTAATATAATATCTGCTTGTAGATACTTGAGCCAATTCTTTAAAGTAGTTGCAGGCAGTTTTCGCATTATCTGGTTTTTGTATATGATTTCGCCCATTGCGACGTTATCGTTAAATGTTAAATTTTTATCTTGAAAAAATGAGTGTTCCATTCTATGGTTTTGTTCCTAATACATATTGAAGTACTTGGAAGTATTTACTTGAAGTGTGCAAATGGAAATCTACTAGCTTTAATGTCTGTCCCGATAGTGGGCACCGAATGAAAAGTCTCTAATTGAAATTTATCGATGTATACAAGTGCGCCTATAAAATAAAGATTATTTAAAAAAGAAAAACCATTGTGGTACAATTTAGGCTACTCTCACCTATTAGAGATATTTTGAGTATACAACGTGTACCTATATATCCTGAAGGTCTCTAGGGGATTTTTTTTTTGGATATATTCGAGAGTTTCAACATTTGAGTTATTTTAGCTTACTTCGTTTTTCTCTTCTTTTTTTTGGGAGCGATCGTTTACTAAATTGTTAAATATTTTTTGGCTTCGTACATGAACAATAATATGTTGTATGGCACCCCGCCGAGCAAATTCTTTCGCGATTAACGACATTCATATAAGTGAATACATGGGCATATATGTGTAGACAAGATCTCTCACCTTTATATATAGTTTTAACATCTCTAACTGGATATTGGTAGAAGGATCCCAAAAAATGTGGGTAATATATTGTCATCAACAGCAGGAATATATAAACTGAAAAACAACAACAATAAGGATGATCATAAAACAAGTAACATAGAGGAATTTTCATTTATTTTATTTTAGTTTTATTTCATTTTTCTTTTTTGTTCATAAAGGTTCATTTCGAGATGGTTATGTCTTGTGGACCGCCATGAAGATTTTTATCTTAAAAATGTTTAAATATTTTAAATTTCTTTTCTTGTCCTTGTATTATTTTTGTCATGTTTTTGTTTGAAACTCATATTTATAAAAACTTCTTTATTGATCCTTGAGAAATTATAAAAAGTCAAATAGTTTTTTTTTATTGAATCTAAAGTTCAGGTTTTAGACGAGCATATTTCATTGTACCAGAATAGAGAAGTCAAAGTGAAAGGCGTCTTCCGTATATGAAATATTATGAAATTGGTTGGTTTTCTTTTATTTTGTTGTCCTTTTGAAGGGAGAAGAATATGTCAAATGTCAACGCAAAGTAGTTATCCTTAAAGACCAATCTGCCGACATTC
Source organism: Xylophagus ater (assembly GCA_963422695.1). NCBI lineage: Eukaryota > Metazoa > Arthropoda > Insecta > Diptera > Xylophagidae > Xylophagus > Xylophagus ater. The sequence goes on from OY730478.1 coordinate 12,314,507, forward strand.
TATGTTTTGAAAGATTTTATAGTTTCGTATTTATGTGAGATGAAATTTTAATCAACTTTTTAATATAATAAAGACAGAAATTGATTTTCTCTTGTGAGGACAAAATGTGGGAAAAATTGGCTTTATAGAAATATGATAAGATAGTGATCGCATCTAATTTGATGAGAATACTGATATATTTTCTTTTTTAAATTATGGTTAAAATTCAATTAAGCCCATGGGACTTTGGCAAATTGTAAATTTTGTTTAGTATTCAATCAAACGTTTTAAAATTTGAACGGTTAAGGAATTCAATTTCAGAAATCGTAATATATGAGATCAATTAAATCATTCCTTTTTTTTCGACCATGTAATATACGTCTTAATTAGTTTCGATTTCAATTAACTTTCAATAATTAAATGATGAAATTGAACCGAATTTCTTTATAACAAATTTTCCACCTCCCAATTGAACGTCGTGATCGCTGATCATAATATATTTTTGATACTGAAACTCGAATACAACAAGAAAAAAAGAAAAACATTCAAAAATGTTTTCAGAAAATGAACAGAGTATAAAATCAAACTAAAGAAGAATACAGAGTATATGAAGAAGCTGAAACCATTGAAATATCATGACGTCCAAGATTGGGAGCAATTATCAGCCCTTTTGCAGACTCAATTAAGGGCATTTAAAAGCATAAATCAAATAATGACACATCCTCGAGGCCATCGTCATTTATTCAGTCGTTCTCTTAAATATACAAGATGATCTTTGAAAATGTACCTTTCGTTCTGAATCTTGGTTCACCATCATCACCAATGCTCATCATTACTACACTACAAACCATCAGCAATATCCGTGAATAGTCATCAGTTTTTGGTTTATGTTTGTTGAAAAGGAAAAAGGCGATGAAATGACGATGTTAACATACAGCCCCGCAACAAGAAGATTTCACATATTTTCAAGTTGCGCGAGAATCTCTAGCCTAACAATTATACGTTTAAACCCAATAACTTGAAACAGACTGAAGATCCAATTAGGTTGAGTGGTGAACGGCAATGAAAACGTTCACTAAATATCGCTAGGCTTATAAATATTCTTGAGGACTTCTTCTTATGACTGAATTGTATTACTTTATGGGAATTTGGATGAATATAAGATGGGTACCAAGTCAAGGTAAATTTCTGGCTGTTCAAAGATCAGTTGATGATATGTGTTGAATGTTCTCATTCTTTCAGTTTTATCACATATAACACTGACATTACTGATGCAAAAGACAGCATTCTTATTCGATTCGTTTTTGAAGTCGCGAATGCCGCCCAAGAAGATGTTATATTGCTTTGTTATATTCATGGTGAGGATTTAATATAATATTGATTTTATGTACCTAATTCATGATTAATTTTTAAAAATATTTCAAAATTATTATAAAAATATTTAGGCGACCTCACAAGTCGATCATAAATTAATAATGGTATTTTTTTTTTGAATATCTAAAAATCTTTTGTCGCCAACTTATTGCTCTCGATCGAAACTTCTTTTTTTTTTATTATAGTTTTCGTGGTTGAATAGCTACCCAAAAAATTGCAAGAAAAGCCACAAAAATGTGAAAATTTCGTCTGTCTATATAAATGTCAAATTATAATATTCGGCAAACCACCAAACAGATCATATGTGGTCTACCATCATTGGATATCAAATCTTGTTTCGAAGGCTTCTTCCCACTCAGCTCTTCAAAAGTATAATCTCTTGTCGATCGACTGGACTACTTTTGCAATTGTGCACCCAAAAAATTTTTGGTGCCTTTTATTTTAATATCAAATTTCAAAGATGGCATTTTATTTAACAAATTACCGCATGGCGCTGTTTTTTTCGTAAATTATATATAAATCTATGAAAAACATGAAGTATACAAATTTTATGAGGATTCAATATCTATAATCTTAGTGCCAATTTTCGGTTGCTAAGGGACACTTTTAACACTGTTTGACCTGATCGACGACACGTTCTTGCGGTTGAACTAAAATCAATTTTTATTGAAAACGACATATTCGAAAATTAATCTATAATCTTGTGGTATTTGGGGACACCTCGAATATCATTTTAAAGTAACCACAGTGCAAATACTTTCATTACAAAAGTCAATGATCGTTTTCATTTCTAAGATCAAATATATTAAGATATGTCAAAAAAAAAAAACTTGAAATTAATTTCGTTAAATATATAAAATCGCAGCTAATTTCATACAAAAGTTTTCTTCTTACATTGAGCATTAAGCAATCAACGGAATAATTTGCATTATTGCAGGTAAATCTCATTGAACTAATCTACAAAGAACATTCAATTAAGAAATTAACAATGTGGACTCACAATAAGAGAATTAAATTTCAAGATCAAAATTCGATCGGTGGTTTTTTCCTTTTATTCTTTTAAAGTACAGGTAATCAAGACGAGTTAATGAATTAATGACATACCATAAGAAAGACCAACAGCAGTCTAAGTACCAACAGTTCTCCATCAAATTGCATTCTTAAATTGAGTTTAGATCAATAGAACAAATAAATATCTAAGAAGCAGTCAATTTTGAATGAGGATTTGTAGTTAAAGGAGCAAAGTTTCAGGTCTCTTTTTGTTACAAGACGAGTTAAAGTAGTGTCGTGGGATAAAATTATGCTACCATCGCAAAACTACTGTATCATATATATTTGTTCATAGTCTATACAGAAAACTAAGATATTGTTTTAAGATTCAAACAAAATCTTTTATTTTTATACTTTTGAATGACAAAAAAAAACAATTTAAAGATTCTTCATTCGTGACTTGTCTTCGACAACTTTATGCAGATATCTGGACTTTTGGTCATTCAATATTCAAAAAAATTTGCATTCATCCTTATCTTGTGCTCAATTGTAGTCACAGGTTGGGCTTGTATAAATGCAGTTCTTCAGTTCTCGATGTGAGTATGACGAAAAATCAACAAGTAATTGTTATAATAAATTTTTTTAAATTTTTAATTTTAAGATCGATCGTTATATAAATACTTCTATTTTAGACTGGAATTTGAACATCCAGTATTAAAATTACTCAATTTCTCTGTTCAGTTAGGCTTGTGCTGTCATCTAGTATGAAATACAAGAAGTTATCTTTGTTATTTATGGTTTCGAAAAAAGCAGGGATCGACACTTATATCAAACTTTTTTGATAATAGATTGCGGATCCACGGCTTAATGAGCCCTTCGGAACACAGACAGAAGGCTGAAATTACAGATTCAAATTAAGAAACGTATGAACCGTTTTTCTTTCTTTTAAAACCGGCATGGATTCGAACCGGCGATCACAGACTGTGTTACCTCTTTTTTATTGTTTTATAGAAAAAAGACTAAAAATTATTGAAATAATTACATCAATAAATCTTCGATATTTTCAAATTATATTTATAAAACTGATTGACTTTATTTTTAGCCCTAAATTTATGAAGAATGGCAAGAAGTTCGAGGATTCAAACTACTTGAATGTAAGTCTATATTCTCAAACTTTTATCAAAGATCGTATATATTGCATAGTATAAACTATATATATACAATATATAATATTCGATCTTTGCTTTTATATTAAACCAATTGAATTTAATTGAAATAATAATAATAATTTACTCAAATATTACTTGAAATGGAGTAATTTTCAATCAAGATGCTTACACAGGGTACCGAAAAATTTGTCTTAGGTTGTTTTTCAAAATTTTAATTACACTAAAAATATTGAAATACACTAAAAAAGAGCCATTACCTGACAATTGTGTGTTATAATAAATTCGACAAGTGTCCAAAGATTATTATGTCTTAAAATAAATTGAAATTGGCTTTGAGAGATGTATTAATATTATATAAACTTGTATCGAAGTTTTGGAAAAACAGTTGAGATTTCTTTTGATCAGCTTTAAACTTGTTTACAACCAATTCTGTTGAACCCTGTACATATAAATGGCGCTTATTATTTGGTAAACAAAATTTTGGAATTTCAGAAATAATTTTCCATTGGGTTCAGTAAATAAATACAATCAAAATAAGAAAAGTAAAAACATCAAAACAAAATTAAAACTAAAACAGAAAAATAACTAAGAAAACAAATTCCATAATGAAATGCATTTGCTTGCATTTCTAAAGCATCTCATTTTTACATGTCACAGGAAGAAAATATTAGTTTTAGTCATTAACCTAGACAAGCGATAGTAAATTCGTGTACAGTTTTGTTGGGCCGGTCAAACAAAAAAAGTATCCAACGTATTTTACCGTATAAGGCAACAATATTTGTCAATATAAACATTTACTTTTTTTTGTGTCTTGTTTTGTTTAACAAAACACCTCGTCGCAGATCATTGGAATGTAAAGTGAAGATGTCTTCAGAGACTAAAATCATCATTACAAATTCAAATTACATTTCTATACTAATTGGAATTTAAAATATCGTTAAAAAAAACACTAAAAAAGTATATTGAAAATTAATTTAAAGATAATTTTTAATTGGTGATATTAAATTGATTAATAATGATAAATAATCAAGCAATTGACCGCTTTCTAATTGACTTGAAGCTCTTGTAAGATTTTTACATATATTCGAACAAGTATGACCGGATTTCCAATAATATAATCAGAGATACCCGACTTCACCTATCCACATGGATCTCCATTTTTTTATTATTTTTTTTGTTAAATAAATCTTTATTATAATGTTTGCCAATTAATTGAATGTCAAAAATTTCTCCTCTTATTCCGCCAGTCATCATAATCTTAAGTCATCTCTAACAACAACAACAATACACGTTATATTTCACGTATACACTATATACGTGATCACTAAAACCTGCGATCAATTTGTATGGGGACCCCGTGTCCGTCATAATTCAATTTGTATTTTTCTCCTTTTCATATTGGACAGTTGACTCATTTTTTCATATATGTTGAATTACAACACTGTGCATAAACTGAGCCAGACAGTATAGCATTCGAATTCATAGAAATTCGACTGATATTCGCGCGATTTCATACAAAATTCCATGAATTCGATCTGTTTTGAATGATGAGGGACTGTATTATGGTATGAAAGCAAAAAAAAAAAAAAATAAGAAAAAAACCTGAAAAGGTGGAAAAAAATCACAGGGTAATAATAGGACCGGTCAAGACGATCATAAAATGTGCTTCATGTTTTTTTGTGAAGTGATCTTAACCCGTTTTTTACCATGTTAAAATATAAACACATGTGTATTCAAACCAACAAGGTTCTGTAAAAAAAAAAGTTCACTTTTTCATATACAGTGAAGATCAGCGATTTCTTTTTTTTTTTCATTTAAACGGTTGAAATTGAAGAAAAAACTATTAAATAATTTTTGATCATGGCCCGACCAGGAAAGTCTTTTATTATGGATACTCTTTTCTTTTTAAAGTGTTTTCATTTTATTTGAATTATAACTTCTTATACCAAATAGTGAATATTACGCGATGGCAAATCTTCTTATCAAATGTCTGTACTACGATCAGTATATATTTGTGTGCAAAGATTTGAAACCTGCTTCGTAGCTTTGTTTATGAAACGATTTGAATAAAATTTGGTATCAATAAACATGCGCGTGGATACCTTAACCTTCATGATCATACTTTTTAAAGTGGTTAGAGTCTCATGCTTAGTATCGAGTGGTATCGAGTACAAATCCCAGTCAGAGGAATTCCATATTTCTTCAATTGTTCAGTTTTCAGTCCATAACAAATTTAATATGTAAAACCAATGAGAAAACATTGTACAGAACTTAGAAGCCCCTGTGTCAGTGTAACTGGGACAATATTTAAAAAGGGTTATTTTATTAAAAAACTGAAATTAAAAAGAAAATTGTTTGCTATTTACCCCGGATTTGATTCCAAATTCTTTTCTATTCAACTCTTCTAACCAAATGCTATGCAAGTATTTTAGATAGATAAAAATGAAATGATTCAGAATTTGTTCTTTCTCAATTCAGACATATTTTAAAGAAGCGGTACAACTTTTCTTAATTTCAATTTGTTTAATGCCATAGTATTGCACTGTTTTTTTTTAACTTCACCAATTTAATTTCTTTCCATGTATGCTGTTTGGTATGATTTCGTACCGTAAAGTTATTAAAATTAAAATAAACTTTTAATTACTTCTCATGGTAACAGGGTGGTACAAAGTGTTTGAAAATTGAAAGTTTTTCAATTTAAAAAGTACAGATTTCATTGAAAATTTTAGTTTTTCATATGTGATCTTCACAATCACCCTATAAATGTCTAGCAATTAACTGAGATAAAGTATATAAAAATGTTTTCTTTAAGTACCTTTGAACATTTATACAAATACAAAATCCGAATTTTTGTGTATTTATGGGAACGATAACTGGATATTGGACACAAAAGTTGATTTTTTTTTGGTTTATAATTTTTACTCTAAAATAAATTAATGTTACTATATATAAGAACAACAAAAACAACAACCACGAAAATATCAATTACTTTACGTTAAAAAAAATTCTCCGTCAAACATTTGCATGGGAAAAATAAACATAAAGTCTTTTAAACTGCCATAACTGGATCTGATCGTAAAACACGTACGTAAAGTTTCTTCCTCTTTCGAATTACGAGCATTTAAAAAGGCTAATATGATCTTTGGATTATCATCTTCACCTTGTTATTATCGGACATGCTAGAAAGATAAAAATAGGCTAGCAGAGTTATGTTACAAACAAATATCTTATTCTTGTACTTACGTAAAAAACATAAAAAAACAAAAAAAATATTTGATAGTACGTGGACCTTTTCGACAGAAATGAAGGTATTTTCATTGAGATTGAATTGAAATTTTTGAAGATTTTCCGTATGGAAAAATTTAATTTTTTGAATTTATTCAGATTTTTCCACTGTTGATTTGTGCAGAACTAAATCTATATCTGCAAACGATGTCAGATATCAGTTAGATTTTGTAGATCAATTTGCTTTCGTTTTAGTTAGCTCTTTTTAAACAAACAAAAATTAAAAAAGAAATTACCTTTCTATTTTGTTCTAGATTATGACTTGACAAAATCATCGCAAGATGGGAGAACTCTAAATACTTGAAACTAGCCAAATCACAAAGTGAATATATTAGTATTCGCATTTATGTACTGCTTCTAAAGCAGGCCTGGGCAACCGAAACTCAGTAGTGAGCCACATCTAAAAAAAACAGAATTCCGCAAATGCAATATTAAAATTCTAAAAACAAGATTTATTCACAGTAATCAAAATAATTAACAAAAAAAGTTTGCACATTAATGTGAAATTGGTGTTTGCGAACGTTTGGAACGTTTGTGCGAAATATTTCAAAATTTTTATCATAAGATGAGATTTCATCAAATCTTGAATCAAAAGCTTCATTCAATTTATTCAAACAATCAGCATCTTTATGAAAATTGGTTTGTACAGAGGAGCTAGTAATATTCAATTCTGCAAAATGAGTTGCATCACAATTTCTCAATTGTCTTACACACAAATGTAATTTAGAAATAAAGGATTTAATTTCACCACAACTTTCTGTAATTAACTTGTTTTCTCCTTGAAGTTTCAAATTTAAACTATGGTTAGTCACATCCACAAGAAAACATAAATCCAACAACCAATTATCGTCTGACAATTCGTCAACAGATTTGTTTTGTAATTCCATAAACATCTGAATTTCTTCCTTCAACTCTAAAAATCTCTCTCGAAATTACGTATATTTAGTTAATCGTGCTATGAGCCGCAATATAATTTGCAAAGAGTGGCATGCGGCTCATGAGCCGCAGGTTGCCCAGGCCCGTTCTAAAGAATAAAAAGCAGATTTATAAGAATTTAAAACATCTTATTTCGATATTTTCACACAAACCAAAAATTAAAATTTTTAGTTTTAACGTATTTTTGCATTTTTCATGGATTTACATATATAATTAGAAGGATGTTAGATACCTCTAAGGAATTCATAGTGTCATTAAATTTTCCGCTAGTATTAAAATTTCGACCTTATTCATTATTCTATATAAAGGATAGTCTACACGGTCAAACTTATATGTTATATTCGGTTGTCAATCACTTTATGTTGTTTTAAAAATGATCTACACCTTAAGACATGATAAACTGTTAAAATTCGGATAGTAGCAGGTGAATTTTCTTATGACCCGCTAAAAATCTATACCCTTTCGTTTGATCCGCCTTTATGACATGAAACAAAAGAATTTCTACTGCCATCAAGGGCAAAATATAACTTTATGCTATAAACTGCAAGCCTAACATTATAATCTGCAGGTACTGTAAATAAATCCATATTTAAGATTTGGTAACTTTTACCTAGAGACAATTTTTTTCAAGGATTATTTAACACAACTTAAAATGGATTTTTACAGACTGTTGTAATTTTATAGTTTTAAATACAAGAAAATTTTCAAACACAATACTTCTTTATTGTGGGTAATAATTCCGGATTAAGAAAGTGATTTTCCAAATTTAACATTTTAATGGTTTACCCAAAAAAAAAAAGATTTACTTTAATATTTATTTATTTATAATTCTCATGGGTTTCACTTTTAAAATACCTTAAGGACAGGCCTTAAGTAGCTGTACTATAATTTAATATGTGGTACTCCGTGTTAAATGCAATTTTTCCGGTATTTTTGCTTTGAAAAGCAGAGACGATTTGGCGGCATTTTAAAATTAAAAGACTGAAATATTAATTTTTTTTATTCATTTGTAAATTGATTAAATTCGGATGGTTTTTATTTTAAACACAAATAATATGTTCTAAATTCTTCTAGTTTAAAGAAATCTTTAACCTTGAATTACTTTTTTATTCATATGACATAAACTGGTTTTAGTTTTGCCAAAACTTGCGTACAGTCGCCAAATCGTCTAGCTTTTAAAAATTTTGTATAACGTATTTAAAATGATTCTGCAATATTTCGAAGCATCTTTTTTGCTTGCAAATATTTTAATTTTTTGGCTCATCAAAGAAATGAATAAATTTTAATATTAATTATTTGAGCTTGACTAATTTGCTGTAGTTTAGAACAAAAAAAGAAGAGAAGTGTATTATTTTCATGAGCACGTTGATACCATAAAGCTGTAATTTTTATTCAATCAACAAAGTCAAACACATTTTGGGCAAGAACTCAGTATTCTTGATTACTAAACATTCTTTCTAACTCAGTTATTGAAGCCTCTTATTCAAGTAATTCAAATTTGCTTCTATATGTTACTCTTACGATAGTTAATATTACTAATTTATTGGTTGAATTCTTAAATACTTTTTCAACTAATTAGTTTTAATTAAAAATACTGATGTGTTATTTTCTATACAATAGTTTTAAACATGCTTGCCTTTTTTATGTTATCAAATTTAGTAGTGTAGGCAAAGAAAAATAAATTATGAAGAACCGAGCTCTGGATTTGAACCAGAGCCTCATCAGCTTCTAGAAACGAGGTCTTTACCGACTTGACCATTCAACACTGCATTTATCAATCTGTTCAATTTGCCTTTTCTAAGCATTATTCAAGCAATACAACTGTTATTCGAAATATAACAATTATTCTATAACTTTTCAATATAAATGCCAATTATTTGTATTTAACTATTATTAAACTAATACTCCTACAGTAGAACTATCAATCGATTCTAATTACTAATAATAATAAATCATAACAAAACTGTAAGATCTTGTCATTCCAACAATTTAATAGCTGTGTTTTTTGAGAATGCTATCCGCGCTTACCATACAATTTAAAAAAGCTTATTTAGAGCCAGATAATATTGGGCGCTAAATTAGTGATGGATAGTAGACATGTATTAAGTACTATCACAGAGTAACTAAACAGAGAAACTAACATATACAAAATTTGTGTACGCTGTGTTTTCCTATCCGTGTGTAAAAAAAATCCCTAAAGTTAACATAGTAGAACGTGTGATTTTTATTGGAGGAAATGATTAAATGGGACGCGATCTTCATTGTGATTTATTCCCCCAAAAAATTTCTGAAACATTTTGAAGAACCAATTAACTACAAAAGAGCATGGCTGGTTTTCAAAAACAAAACAAAAAATTTATTTAAAAAATATGGTCTTTTACAGGGTGAAACAAAATTAACGTTTTGTATTCCTTAGGAGCCATTAAGTCCCTTGCAGTATGCGCTGTGGCTTCATCTTGTTGGAACCAAATGGTGGTTTTCCACAGCTGGCCTAAAAATTTTCCAACATCTTCCGATATTGAGCACTATTAATGGAAACTGCAACACTGTCTTTATTTTTGAAGAAATTTGGACCAGTGATCCTCCCAGACGATACACCGCATCAAACAGTACACATAAGTGGGTGTAATTGTCATTGATGAATTGCTCTTGGATTCTCTGTAGCCCATATCCTGGAGTTCTGCTTATTTACGAAGCCATTTAACTTGAAATAGGCTTCAACGCTCATTATCAAATTGTTGAAACAATGGACCGTTCATGTTCAAAATAAAGTTGAATGATTTTGGTTCGTTGTTCGACTGTGTATTGTTCCATTTCACATTCCCCACTACAAAATCCTGAAATAACATTTTTAAAAAAATTGAACAAAAAATTATCAATAATTAACTTCACAACATTTTGCGCCGCCCTGTCTTTTTTCCAAACATGTACATATAATTATCGAGAAAAATAATAAAAGGTTGCTTCTAAGCTACATAGTTTCTACGAAAAGAGAACACGGGGAAAGGTTCAAACACAAATGATTTTTTTCCTTTTATTTGATCTATATTTCTTTTAAATGCAATCTCAAAGACGGGGGGGACAACGTCTGGGGAGACAAAGGGGTTTGATTTTTAGGTAAGGCCTAAGTTATACGACGATCATTGTAATGAAGGAAATTGTGGAACTAGTGGAAACCGAGCGTTTTTCTTTGATTTTCAATGAAAGTTGGTTATACCTCTTTTACGAATGTCAGAGAAACTTTCAGTCAGATTTTCGTTCATAGCTAAGTCGTATAATGGTTTTTTTCATCAAATCCAATTAGATTATTTCTTCCCTTTCCTTTTTTACCGATGAGACACAAATTTTCTCCATTTTTTTTTATATATTATTATTTTCTTATTGGGACGCTAAAGTTTGAGGTTAGAATATCGACGAAAAATTCCTAATGAAGGCAGTTCTCCAGTGAAATGAAATTAAATAGAAACGCAATCCACAAAACAGCTGATCGATTAAAACATGTTACCGTCATTCAAATTATAAAAATCATTATAAAAAACAAATTACGTGATATACCTAAGATTTTTTATTTAAAATCTATTTACTAAACTTTTTCCCATGTTTTGCATTATTTTTTTTTAAAGAAATAACCTTTGTAATACGTTAATTTTCCATTCTAAAATTATTTCCTTCATTACAATGATCGTCGTATAACTTAGGCCTTATATGAAAATTTTTCTTCTAAAGGAACTTACTTTCAATTTTTTGTGATTTGATTCCATAAAAAATATATTTCAATATAATTTCTGGTAGTGTCTGGACAAGCGATATCTTGAGGCAGAGGGGTTAGGAAGAATACATTTTTGACAAAATTTAGATTTCTTTGGTTTTGAAATTAAATCAAATGAATTCTGCTTTTAAAGGAACTATTTTCTAACTTCTATACGAATTGTATGACTATTAATTAAAAATTTTTTTTTGCAAATCTTATTGTAAAGAGTTCTAGTTTGGTATGAGGACTTTTTCAACCCAAGAATGGTTTCATCAGAATTATAACATTCGACGCCCTTCAAATTCATATGTTGCCAAATTTATCAAATAATCTTGAAAATATTTTAAATCAGTCAAACCACTTGTTTATCTGAACAACTGGATTTCATAAACATGACCGATCGAAAAAAACTCCTCATACCAAAAAAAAAAAATGTCTAATTAATCATCATACACTTCGTATAGAAGTTAGAAAATAGTTCCTTTAGAAGCAGAATTCATTTCATTTAATTTCTAAACCAAAGAAATCTAAATTTTGTCAAAAATGTATTCTTCCTAACCCCTCTGCCTTAAGATATCGCTTGTCCAGAAACTACCAGAAATTATATTGAAATATATTTTTTATGGAATCAAATCACAAAAAATTGAAAGTAAGTTCCTTTGGAAGAAAAATTTTCATATTGCCAAAAAATCAAACCCCTTTGTCTCCCCAGACGTTGTCCCCCTCGTCTTTGAGATTGCATTTAAAAGAAATATAGATCAAATAAAAGGAAAAAAATCATTTGTGTTTGAACCTTTCCCCGTGTTCTCTTTTCGTAGAAACTATGTAGCTTAGAAGCAACCTTCTATTATTTTTCTCGATAATTATATGTACATATTTGGAAAAAAGACAGGGCGGCGCAAAATGTTGTGAAGTTAATTATTGATAATTTTTTGTTCAATTTTTTTAAAAATGTTATTTCAGGATTTTGTAGTGGGGAATGTGAAATGGAACAATACACAATCGAACAACGAACCAAAATCATTCAACTTTATTTTGAACATGAACGGTCCATTGTTTCAACAATTTGATAATGAGCGTTAAAGCCCATTTCAAGTTAAATGGCTTCGTAAACAAGCAGAACTCCAGGATATGGGCTACAGAGAATCCAAGAGCAATTCATCAATGACAATTACACCCACTTATGTGTACTGTTTGATGCGGTGTATCGTTTGGGAGGATCACTGGTCCAAATTTCTTCGAAAATAAAGACAGTGTTGCAGTTTCCATTAATAGTGCTCAATATCGGAAGATGTTGGAAAATTGTTAGGCCAGCTGGAAAACCACTATTTGGTTCCAACAAGTTGAAGCCACAGCGCATACTGCAAGGGACTTAATGGCTCCTAAGGAATACAAAACGTTAATTTTGTTTCGCCCTGTATAAGCCCATAATTTTTAAATAAATTTTTTTTTGCTTTTGAAAACCAGCCATGCCCTTTTGTGAATAAGTAAAATGTTTTTTTTTTAATCTCTGTTTTGATTCGTCCTTCATAATTATTTCGAAATTTTTTGGGAGAATAAAAATGGCGTCCCTTTTAATCATTTTATTCAAATTATTTTGAAGAGGTGGTAAAGCGATAAATCACACACACACTCTCAATTTTGACCGTTCAATACTAATGAAACTCCCGGGGCAAACTGTTCCCATATTGAGATTGGATTTTGCAATTCCAGGTCTTCCATCTTCTTTGGTACTATCTACCAGATGGTAGATGGCGAAAATCAAAACTTTTCTTTTGTTCATTTGTTCGGTCAAACAATATCAGTATCCGAAATTAAATGTTATAAGAACATTGATTTAAAAAATTGTTTTTTTGAGAAAGTGAAATCGCGCCCGATAGAATTCCCAACAAAACACAGGTAATATGTCCTTACAAATGTATACCATAGTTTGCAATCAATATAAACTTGTAGGCGCAAGTTCCATGAATAAAATCTTGTTAAAGGCCTAGTTTTTCGTGGAATTCCGGCGTGGGAGATGTAGAAGTTTTCAGAAATTTAGTATGAAACTTTTGGTTCCACTAATATCCTAACTTTAGTCGTCTTCCATCTAAAATCTCCAAAGTTATAGATAAAAATAGAGTTTAATATTTCAGGAATATTTAAAATAGTTATTTTGTTCGGTTTGGACAATCAATCTTAGAATAAAACAAAAATGATTTCGTCAATTAAATTACTTGTATATTAAAAAAAAAAAGTCCCAAACAAAACATTATTTTCACACATAACAAAAATTTTATCTTGGATTTATCTTAATGTTATTTCCTTACAACTTTATATTTTAATAGAAGAAGAAAAAAAACTAAACCAAGAAAAATGTTGACATAAAATTAACATAATTATTCAAAGTGGCGCTTAGTGTTAAAATTCAAAATGGAATACATTACACATATTTCAATAGTAAATCAATTCAAAGTGAAAAAATAAATATAGGAATATTATTGTGACGAGACATTTTTTATAAAATATTCAAAGCTGCTGTAGGTAATCTGCTTGCCTAGAGTTCATATAGAAACCTAGGCTTAAAATAACGATCAACAAATTTAAATATTCTTGTTTTACTACAAAAATACCATGCGTTTTTTGTTTTTCTTTTATACTACAAACAAAAGAAGTAGTACCGATTAATTAACACTTTTATTTCGAACATTTCAATTCGGGGTATTTATTTTTTGAAAGATTTTTGGTTACATTTGGGTAGGTTTTTTGATCTCTTAAAAGATCGTTCATAATTTGAAAGATACAATCAAAATTATATCAAAAATTGCATCAATTCTCGAATATTAATTCATCTCAAAAGACTAAAAGGATATTCACTAATCTTGACATTTTTTTTTTACCAAAGATTACTGACACATTTTCTTTTTATTTTCATTTGATTATATCTTGATTAATGGTTCCCTATTTTTTTTTTTTTTTTTTGTTAATCAATATAATAAGTGGCGCTCTATTAATAGAATTCATTCGGTCACAGATATTTAATATTTCTGTGCGTCTTCAATCATAACCAATAATCATGTTGATTCTGTACATTTTGATAATGTTATCCAAAATGAATACAAAATAAACGCTCTGTATAGGATCACGATGGTAGAAACAAGAAAAAAACAACAACGAAGGAAAACCTAACCAAACGAGAACAATACGATTTTAAGGTATACCTTAAATTTATATAGGTTTTTTTTTTCTTATTTGGGTATAGTATATCCATGGTCAAGATTCGAGAGGATTATAACAAAAGCACAGAGTGTTATTCTAACCGAAAAATGACACACAAAATATATTCTCGATATCGAATAGGTTTTTTTTTTTCGTTTTGTTTTGTTTTTGTTTTATTTAGCTTTATATTATTTTTGTTAGTCCAATCACTCATCCTAAAAGATTATGTGTGATCTTCAACGGATGCACAAAATAATGAAACGATCATCAAAGCTACCGCTAAGTAAATCCCTCAAACTTGAATTGTATGGGACCCCCTGATGATCAAGAAGTGAACGAAATCGAGAAAAATAAATCACCTGAATTATTAGGACCTGAAGAATTAACAAAAAAAAAATAAGAAAAACAACAAAATACAAGAGGTAAAAACTAATATGTACTAACAAAAACGATCGTATAACAAATGTATACTGATTATATTCTATCTGTATTTATTTTACTTTTTCCCTCACTCTTATATGGTACTATACATCGTGTCATCTAATTTTTATTTTTGTTTGATTATTATGTGTGAGTTTTTCGGGGTGTCCCAACCTATATTTAACGATGATTTTCTAACATGTTTCCATATATACGAATTATACAGCTTTCAACTCTATACGTATATAACTTGTGCCATGTGGAACTTAGGACCACAGTGCTAAAGAAGGAACAACAACAAAAACACTATCTCGAGATTGGAATACAATAGCTGCTTGATCGGGTATAACAACATAATTCAGGGTTAAATATTTATCCCAAAGACGGGTGCTAGAATCATTATCCTATATAGACATTATTATTATTATTATTTTTTTTGACTTTTCTCAAGTAATTGTGAAGATATTGTTTCTGTTGAACCTATTTTATGTGCCTTTTTTCCGAGGGTTTAATTTTTATTAACAAGGGGAACAAATTTGTGAACTTGTTAGTAAGTTAACAGATCATTTCATTACTGAGGATTGACTTTTTTCTCGGGCCGTTATTATTATTATTATTATTGATTCTATAAAAGACTGGCTATTATCTGGTTGTTAACATAGATTTCCTTTTTTGATGATTGTTTGTTTCGAATTTAGAAAGTATTCAAATTTGAATAAAATATGTCATGCGTAATTATAGTATATATAATTTTTAGGGTTTTTAATTAGAACCATTTTCTAGATGGGAAATGTTAAGGTAAATAAATTTAAAACAAGTAATTATTAACTTTTCAGGAATTGTGGATTTTCGAAAAAAAATTGTTTGGGTATAGAAACCGATTATAAAGTCTGGGGTGTCAGCTCGTAAGTTGTATCAAATTTCATGTTTTGAGTTTTCGAACCTGAAAGTCGAACTAAATTTGAAATGATTTAGGGTTTGGTCGAATAAAAAATTTGCGATAAATTCCCCACGATTTCCACACAGCCGACATCCTATTCTGACGGGAAAAATCAGAATACTAGAAAGAGATGGACTTTTGCAATTTTCGCTAGGATTAATGGAATAAAAACATCAAAGTCTCCCCACACAATTTAGAAAAATTGGTAGTATGCGATGGTATCGTGTGTGATTACTGTGAGAGTATGCACTCGAAGAAGAAATGCCATATAAATCAGATAAATATGTTCATCTGTTTTTGAGAGGAATCATCTGCAGATCGAAAATCAGTTGGGGAAATCAGAAAAGCAGGAGCGGACAAAATTTGTAGGATGATTCTTTTCTCCCTTTCTGTTTAACCAATCTTTGCATAGTGTTATCCCATACTTGCATCAGAAGTAGGATGGCGGCTGTGTGGAGATTGGCCTTTACTTACTGACATCTAACTTATATTTTCAGAAGCTTGTACGTAGCTGCTACTTATTTATATGTTGCTGGTAGTGACGGGAACGTGGTGGCGAGATTTAATGTTTATTGGGTTAGAATAACTAACACCTACAAAATTTAATAGAAAATATGAATACCTTAATCCTTTCAGTTTTATAACACGATGAAGTATGCCGATTGAGTAGTGCGATTAAAAGGAAACGAATTATAAACCTAATCAACTTATATATGACCGTTCTACCCTAGACAGATCTCCGATTTTAATTATAATAATTATTTTTTAAGGATAGTTCTGGATGACCCATGACACATCTTCTTTGTGTGAGGCAAAATTTAGGACCTCTTCACAATTTCATTTGATAATTAAAAAAATAATGATGCTTGAAATAGATACTTAAAATTTATCATTATTATGTAAATAAAGATCATTATCGGGTTTTAATGACCGATTTGGGCAATAAAGATCATTAAAATCGGAGATCTGTCTAGGATATTGGATCGTTTGCGAAATTACGAAATAATGTTGATTAAATTATTTTCATGGTACGCCATCTCTTAGTTAATAGATGTAATACATGTTGATGATCATAATCTCCTGTTTGATTTGCAGGAACATCATTGTCATCATTCGTAAACCCAACTAAGTATAATTATTGAAAAACATGATGCTTTCAACAAAAAAACTAACAAAATCGAATCAAAATAAAGTTTCTTTCTCACCTTTGTTCACATTGAAAGTCAACGAACCACAATCAAAGAAATTTTTATAAAAACATTTTTTTAAATAAAAAATGAAACTGAAAAACTAAAAACTTAAAAAAAAATATTAAAAACACAAAAATGTTAACAACAAAATAATTTCATATGATCCGAAAAAAAAATGATTGTTATAAAATGTTGAAGGTATTGTTTTGTACACCCGAAGACGTGTCATTTCGCAAGCTTGATGATAGTTTCAACTAGGATTTCGCAATATTTTTGGAACTGTTCATGGTTGTAATAAGCAATGTTAAAAAGAAAGAAAAAAATTAGAGGAAAGACGAAGAAAATAAATATAAACCTGACGATTCAGCGTAAACAAATTACATCAGACCTGCTTACAAAAGACAAAAAAAGAAATAACAAAAAGAAATTTTAATGCATTTAATAATAATAATGAAAAAGTAATATAAATCTTCAGTTTAAGGTAGTGTCATCAAGGCTGGACACGATCATTCGCTTAAGGCTGTACTTAACTGACTCTAGATTCAAATCTATAACAAAAATAAATAGATCATATTTATTAATCCAAATACTAGAAACGAAGTAACTAATTAAATACCAAAAGAAATACATTTTAAGAGCAAGCTTTTCAAAAGCTTTTAAAAAAAAAAATTAATTTCATCTAATTATTAAATTCATATTTTGTTTTTGATTTTATTGTCACACAAAAGCCACTGAACTTGACCGCAAAAATTTTCGTGAGTTTGTTTGAGCGATGTTGTATTTTGTGACTCATCGCGAATACCTGCGCGAATGACGCATTGGAAAAAAAGCGAATGAAACCGTTGCTTCAGAGGTAAAAAAAAATATATTACGAATACTATAAAAATATTAGTATTTATAAAATGCACGCAGGCGCAAAGTATTTAAAATAAACTCGATAAATGCAATACGAACAAACGAAAAGCTAAAATCGAAAATTTATTCATCACTTTATAATTTGACATAGATTTTCTTAAATATAGGGTTATCCAATTCTGGTTACGAATTTGTTTTCTCAACACACATATCGTTGCTATGTAAAGATATTTGAATCGATAATTTGATCCTTGCACATGGAACAATAATATAATTCATATGACTTCCTCGGGCCAACTTACAGCTCTCCATCTGGTTAAATCAATTTTCCATAACTCTTGACACATTTCAAGCTTCACTTCGGCTATAGCGTTACGAATGTTGTCCTTAAGTACATGAAGAGCTTACTCATTGATGACATAAATGGTTCCTTTCGCATAACCCCACAAAAAGAAGTCTAACGGAGTTAAATGGCACGACTTTAGTATTTAATTGAAATCGCCAAATCTTGAAAATAAACGAGGCAATACAGACTTTATTTCACGAGTTTTATGGCATATGATCATTATGCGAAATTCGCCATAATCGAATAACAGGCCAAGTTGCTGCGATTTCATTTGAATCAACATTTCTGGTCACACTTTCACATACATCAGTAATGTTTTTGCATGGGCAGGCTAGACAGAGATGCAGAGGTATCAGGCGATCCAAAACACTCTCCTCTTTTTTAATAAGCTAAAATACAAATTTCAGTTGGATGATGGTTTCTATCGAATTCTGACCACCGGAGATTTAGCATTTGTGTGTAATAGATAAACGATTCATTGGGCTAAATGGTTAACGATATGACTTAAAATACTTGCGAAATATATATCAGGTAATAATTGATAGTACTGTTAAATTCGTACCACGATTTGGATAACCCTGTACGAATAAACGAGTGAAAGGTTTTCAAAACGCAATACAAAATACACCAAATTGGTTAAGTAAGGTTGCAAGAATGGAGAATTCCATAAGATCCAAAGATTTCAACGCATATTAAAAATAAAACGTAAAAAGAAATACCAGTTGCAAAGTTAGTAATTTCGACATTAGTCCAGAAGATAGTGTGTAGAAGGGTCTCAATTGTTCGAATTAAGGTTTTCGAAAAATCTAGAAAATTCCACACTAATCGCTAATTTAATCCACAAATTTTAAAAGCTTATCCTTAATGGAACTTTCTCTATCCACAGATCTCATGATTGATTAAAATATTAGTTTTTTTTTTATTTTTTTTAATTATTAATTAATTAGTTCCGTTAAGAGCGAAAAAAAAACAAAATCTTTTTCTATAAAATGAGATAAAATGGTCTTGGGTCAAAAGGTCATTGCGCCATTAAAAATTTCATATAAAGAATTCCTTTAGCCAAATTAAAAATTATAAAAAGAATATAAAACCAGCAAAAGAGGTTTGTGATCTTTCCTTCAAGAACGATCGTGTACATGTTTAGATACACGTTTATTCCGGTGTGATTATGTGTTTGAACAACATCACTCATGGAGGTAAATTTCGCAGTTTCATTATAGTAAAGGGGTTACGGACACATCAAGGGGGAGACATTTTTTTGGTACCAAAATGAAAAGATCAAGATGACAAGTTGTGTCATACCAAAAATTTATTTTTATTGCTGTCAAATGGGCAACCTGACTGTGTGTGTGGTATCTCCAGTAGAATATGTTACCCGCGATTATTATCTCAAAAGGAGAGCGAAATTAATGGCTGGGAAACAGAATTCTTTTTCTTTTTTCTCACATTTAGGTATAAATGGGAGGAAGAAAATATATTTGTATAGAGATGAAAAGCTTTAAAGACTTCCTCGTCCCCCAAAAAATAAAAAAACATGATATATACTGGAAACTAAAATCGGTATAATGCCAAATTTCGTTAACCTATGATAGCAATGAAGATAAACAACAATAAGAGCTATTGTAATAGAATTTGCGATATAATGAACAGACCTTAACACCTTTAAACCAAGTTTGCCCAAATTGGACATCAAATATTGATTTTGAATCATTACTTTTCATTGTATATGGGTTAGCAATTAGGTCGATTGTGGAAATTAAGCAAGAAAGATGAGGAAATTTAACGAACTCATATTGCCATCTATTCGATAGAAACTTATACTAATTTAGTCCACATTGAACTGAAATTGCGATAGGTTTTAGTTCAATGGAACAGACTTCAAATGCGTTGTTTTATCAGAATATTTAGTAATGCTTCAGGTTTACTTTTAGTCTTAAGCATTTGATTATTACAAATACAATACTTAATTATATTGGAATAATTTTAATGAGCTTACCTGTTGACAGCTTGTGTCCTTAAGAATTTTTCTACTATCCTTTTTTGTTTGTAAATTTCTCTATTTAACATTTTTAATGTGATGTCAGTTATGATCCTCAATCCCTAAACATTTTCTTATGGCGGTACATTTGCAAAAGGTTTTAAAATAAATTTTTGCATATCATAAACTAAATTGTAGTTATTTTACTTTTAGTTATATTATTTCTAAGTAAATAAAAAATAATTCCAAGAAAAATTCCATATTTGTTTCACATCCTGCACAAAGTTGTGATCCTTTAGAAAGTTTAATGACAAAAATGTTTACACCCATTTTGTCTGCAAAAGAAAACTCTTGTTTTTTTTCTGTTCTTAAATCCATTTATTAGTTTATTACTACACGACTAGGTATTCTTTTATAAGGCCTTCCACATTTCGCACTGTTATTTTTACAGATTTTTTTTCTTTTCTTTTAGTTTTTATGATGACTTAAGTATCGTATTTTTATGACCTCAAATCCATGAAAACACCTCAATATAACGATTTTGAATTGATTTACATTTATGACATTTTTGACAAAAATATTAAAGGTGAAAAAAGGTCTGTACTATTATGGTAAATAATTTCAGGAATTTCTATACTCTTGACTAATTTTGCAGACAAAACGTCTTATGTCGGTTATGAAGGATTATTCTTCTGGTTGGGAATTACATTTTTTTTTGTCAGTACTCAACTATAGTAGTCGAAATATTTGTACTCAAAAATGAGGCCAAAACAGTAATTTTTTTATTATGAAAAATGCTTGTTCCAGACTGCTTAGATTAACACAACAAGAACCCCCTGTACACAGAAAAATCACAAAGCTTTTGGCTAATTATGAAAGCTGAATTTTTGGTTGTGGCCCACAACTGAAGGAAGTGGAAAATTCAGTTGTGATAACTGATTTTTTTGTTTTGACAAATAAACTTCAGTTGTGAAGTTTCGGCAACTGAAATTTAGTTGCCACAACTGAGTTTTCAGTTCTCACAACTAAGCTTCAGTGCTTAGAACTAGACAAAAACTTAGCGATATTTCTGTGTGTATTGCAATATAAAGCCACGATCCATAATTCCAGTTGACGATTTTAACAATATTCCATGATACTAGAAATCCAGCTTCCATGATTTGGAATGAAAATGTTGGAAATAATAAAATACATATTTTTCCTCTTTTTTCTTTTTGCTTTTGATAAATAATTTAATTCTTATATTACACTAAATTATAATTTTTGTTTGTTTTAAAAATAAAAAAAGAAATAAATTATTAAAAATTAAAATTCAAAAACAAAAAATCATCTTGGCACATTTTAATCAAAATTTTTCAGCTATTCAAACTTATTCGTTTAATTAGTTTTGTTTTTTTTATATAAATTACGTACATTTACCACATATACAATTTTTTTTTTTTTTATTTTAATTAATTTCAAGTCCTCCAAAATATTTTCGTTGTCTAGTATTTTATTTAACTATAATCAAAAAATTAAGTCATTATAAATTTTCAGAAAATTATTAAAAAATTATATCCGAAAAAAAAAAATGTCGATGGTTATCAAAAAAAAAAAAATTATAATAATAAAAATTAAGATCAATTAAATAATAATATTAATTTCATTTTTTGAATTTTTGTTTTTTTCTAATACTTGTTCTAGATTTCTTCGTTCTTGTTTCATCATCAAATCATTTTTTAAAAACTACTAAATTAAGACTATTTAAGCACATTAAGTATATTAATTACAATTAATTAAGTGTTTTCCATAAAATATTTTAAGTTTCCATTTTTTTTGTTTCACATTTAAAACATTTAAGTTATTTTTTTTTACAATTTTTTTTTAAATTTATTTTTTAACTGCCAGTTTGTTAATACGTCGAAAAGAAAAAAAATGTAATTAATAAATTATTCTAATTAAGTATAATTTAAAAAGAAAAAATGACTTAAAAAATATATCCACTGGCAAAAAAAATCATTGTTTTTGTTTCTCTTTTGTTTTAAGGAATTATTCTTTTTTTTTGTTTTGTTTTTAATGACTCTTAAGAAATTTTTATTAATTTAAATATTCAATAATTTAATTAAACATTTAAAAATAAATGGCAAAATATAATTTAATGTATAAAAATTAAGAGAGAGAGTTGTTCTTTTGAGAAACAAAAAAAAAAATGTATATTAACAATTATAAATAAACACAAAAAAGAAAGTTTTAAGAATAAGAATTATAATAATATCAATTAATTGAAAAATAAATTAAAACGAAATAAAAAAAATTTTGTTTTTTAGTTATTAGATATAAAAAAGAAAGCAAACTGAAAATTTTCAAAAGAAAAATTAGAAAATAAATTTGTAAATTTTGAAAGAAATAAAAAAAAATTACGCATATTAACAAAGGATATGTAATTACTTTTTTTTGGGTTTTTTTTTGGTTTTTATAAGTAAATATCAACAATATAACATTTTTTAAACAAAAAAATATAAGGATTTTCAAAAAGAATGTTTTTTTTATAATTTTACATAAAGTTTTTTTTTTGTTTCTTTTTAGTTTTTTGCAAAAATTTTTTAATTTTCAAAACAACGTTCTAATAATATTTGGAATACTTTACGAATATAATTTAATAATTTTAAATGTTCACGAGTCACAATCCAATCTAGTAAATCCGAATTCTCTTTGTAGTCAGCGATCGAATCAATTTTCGGCGGTTCAATATGAAGATTTATCATACTTGATTCAATTTCAGTTATAACTGCCCAAATGTAATCTTCTTGATTTTTAAAGAAATCATCAATATGTCCATAAGATGTTGGATAATCTCTCATTAATGTTTGCATTTGTGCTTCGTGCTTTTGTCGGATATTTTTTATTGCCAAACGTAAGATTTGTAAACGTCGTGATAGATTCACCAATTCCAGTTCAATCTAAATTATGATTAGAAATAAAAGAAAGAAAATAAGAAATTATTAGATTTGTTAAATATTTTCTATAGCATTTGGAAAATTGGAAAATTTCATTAAAACTGTGTGTTTTATATTCGATTTTGAGAAGGTACAATAGAGATTTCTAATTCGGAAGAGGACAAAAATGCCGAGCAATAGGACAGTGAAAGTCTTGGCTATAGCAATTTTAAAGTATTTTTGAACAAATTCACGAAGGATTTGAATTTGCGTAGAATGATATCAAAAACATAATTTAATAAATGAAAGAAAACGTGTCGACAACTTGTTAATCGCTTCAAAAATTCCAAGAAGTTCCAAGTGAAATAATTAGTTAACAAGTAGTTTCTCTAAAATTTAGGATTTTGATTTCCATTTTTGGCTAGGCACAAAGAATTCTTTTAACATTCTTTCATTTTTTTTAGCATTAAAAATGCTATTATAGCTTTAAATTATCTGTGATTTAGCAATAATTCTTCTCAACATTTCAATGTTATTTGGGCATGCTTCAAAATATATGTGATTTTGAGATGCTTCGTACTTTAGTTATGTATTATATATATCTAGTATGTAAATCACATGATAAAATACATCGGATACATTATCGAAAACGAAGAAAACTGCACTCACTCCTTTCGAGAAATGTAAAACGCTTGCGATTGGCTTTTCTTGAATGATTCTTTATATATTTTAGCGAATAGAATAAAACACAGAATAAAATATTGCAGTTTTTATAAAACAAAGTTTCTTAATATATAATATTTCTCAAAAGTAATTTTTTTTAAAAGAAACATACCTGTTCTTTTTGTGGTTTTGTAGATGATAGTAGATGTTGGACAGCACTTTCTGGTATTTCTTGATCATATTCTTCAACTTGAAGAGGTTCATTATTTGGAAATAACCATTCGAACTTTTTCTTTAGCCACATTTTATGATGATTTTGATGGGAATCATTGAATACAGTTTGAGTCTGTAAAAAAAGAGAAAGAAAATGGAAAATTAATTTATTATCAATAAGAAATTGTTTACAAAGAATTTAAAATTTACAAGAATAAATCGACTATATTACCAGCGATTAGAAACGTGATCGCATTTATAAAATGTTAAGATCACTGATCGCATTTTTTATTTTTTTTATTTTTCTAAATCGCAATTAAAAGGCGTAAATTGCGTAAGTAATATTGACATTCTCATTATTTATAAAGTTCAATTGTTATTATATAATGAAAATATTAAATCAATAAATATTTTCTAGGTTAAAAAAAACAACAAAAAAACATCGCTTAATAATACGAAGTGCAGCTCTGTTCTCATATTTTCATGTCCACGATTGGAGTTTCCTATTTGATTTATGACTTTACGTATACATATATCAGAATATCGGAAGGAAGGAAGTTTTATTTAACATATTTAATTAAAGTGAAATAAATTAGAAGACACAAAAAAACCAACTCAATACTCATTTATAATAATTATGTATAAAGAAATCGTCTTATTATATTCTAAGTAAAGAATAAAATATAATAAATACTGTCTAAAGTGTATAAACGTGAAGGTGTCGTGTCTTCAATCAACACCTCATTACTTTAATTCTTACTTTGCAAAGTTTATTGATCATAAGCGCGTATTATATTTGAATTTGTCAAAGCGCGATCGCGATGTAGTCATTATGCCATTTCTTATATGCGTTTAGAATTTTGTTATTTATGTGACATTTGATTACATATATATGGAGAGAAAAAAAGAAATATAATTATCGTTTTGTTTTGTTTTTATGATCATTCTAGCGAAAAGAACTTCTGAACAATTTCAATTTATGTTCGCACAAAATTATTGATTTGTGCTCGTGCTAGAGTTTATGTATTGATGGATAAATTAAAAGAAATAAATATAATAAAATTTAAAACGAAAAAAAGAAAAAGATATATCTCATAAATAAATCCGGCGTCTGGTTGATTTCCGAAAGGAAGTTGATCAAATATCCAATACAAACCGCGAAAATATTGTAGAAATTTTATATTATGAACAGGTATATTAGTTAATTGCGAATGTATAGGAAGGAATGCTATGAAAAATTTGAATTAAAATATTCAACAACGAACAAAATTGTTCATTAATAAATTTTTGATAAGAAACGAACCGATCTTGTTCGATTCTTGTTCTTACTACGATCATAAATATTCAAATTTAATATCCTTTTAACATTGATTTTTTTTCTGTTCAACTTGTTATGTTGCAAAAAAATTAATACATATATGCAAATTTGTTTGTTTGCCCATCAGCGATCATTGATCGAGCAAGATCGTAACAAAAAATATACTAGGAATAATGTTATCAAGCAAAAAAAAAAGAACGAAAAACGTCTTTAATATTTTTGTTTTTTTGTTTTCTTTGATTAAAAACTGACGCTCGATTGTCTGGCTGAACATGTACGGGAAATGATTTAGTATAATTATCCAGACCCGGACTTTGAACAATAACAATTCGTTGGTAATTCCGTAAAAAACAAAATATTAAATTCTTATCATTTTGATATTAAAATTATTTTGTTCATATTTTGATAATATTTTTAAAGAAATACTTACATAATTTTCTAATTTAGACATAAGCAAATCATATGAAAGATTAGCTTGTTTTAAAGTTGTATTAAACGCATTTTTAACCGAATTACAATCCAAAGAGTTGTGATTAACTTCTGCCATTTTGATTGGTAATGCTTGCGTCCTTTGTAAAATTAACAGCCAAAAACAAATAGATATAATAAAACTGTTGAGCTCTGCAAATGATAAAAAAAGAAAAACAATTGAAAATATTAAATATAACATATTGAAGTAAATTATTATTTTGTTTTTTTTTTAAATTTATGTTTATTGTTATATTTTATGATGAAAAAATAATGAAAACAATAAGAAAAGAACTTTTCTTTCTTATTTATAGCTTTTTTTTTTTGAAGAACTTATTACGAAATGTTTATAAACATTTTCAATGACTTAATATTTTGTGTTGAGTGAGATAAATATTGAGCAAAAAAAATGGTGTACAAAATTAAATTAAATATAAAAATAAAATCATAAGAAAAAATTGACTATTCAGGCTTCTATCTTTATTACTTTTTTGGTTTTTAAATGTCTAATTAGTGTTGCTATATAGACTATAAAGATTGAATTCCTGAATGAAAGTTATTCATCCGTTATATGTACGCCAATTAATTGACATACAAAGATATTAATTATTATAAAAATCAATGAAAATACCAAACCCATTAAGAGAATATTTTTCGTGTTTTTGTATTTCTTCCATTTATAATAAAATAATATCTTCCAAAGAGATGAGAAGGAATGATCCGAAGGTGGATTAATCTTGGTTACTATTTTTTTTGATATATCACTTTATAATACAAAAAAATCATTAATCGCAGGTTAATTTTATACTTCATATATAGATGATGAGAATAAGATGAAATAAACGGTAGGAATTTTATATATTACATTTTTTTTTCTTCTTTTTATAGTTGTCGAACAACTACTGTTTGAACACTATTTTTCATAAATACAAAAAAAAAGAAAAGAAACTTCTTAAAAATGTTACCACACACGTTGTAAACCACCAAGATTATGTTCTCTCCAATATATATATAAAAGATGAACATGATCACGATCTTGTTAGAGATCGGAGAAGAAGAAAAAAAATGAAACTAAATAATTTTGTTGGACAATTTATTAAATTAAAAAAAAAAAGAAAGAAGTATTCTTATTAAAAGAAAATCAATTGACCAAATAACTAACTAACTAAATGATCAGAGTAAAACTTGCTGATTGTAAAAAAAAGATATTTCATTTAAAAAATTCTTAACATAACAAAGTGTCAAAAAGACTATAGAGAAAAAACTTATACAGGAATTAGTTTCATCTTTAAAGTATTTTCACGCAATTTCGATTAATAGTAGAAAAACGGATGCCCACCATAGAGTGGAACTACTTGGTTTTTTTCTTTTTTTTATTACCAACAATGTTTCAAGTTCAACTATCTCTTGTAACTGGTACTGTACTTATGTAATTAATCTAAGCGGCGCGCAACCATAATTAGTTCTTTTAATGTAATTAGATGAGACAAAAACTTGCGAATGAAAATTATGTCGATATGTTGTCTCCAGGTTTGTGAATGAATGTCCAATGACCGTTGGTGGTCAAGTTTTGATATCATCAAAAAATTCTCTTTATTTTTTTTTAATTTAATTTAAGTAATGTTTGTAAAAGCCGCTTTAAAACGATATACTTCTGGTTGGATATGGAATGCAAAGGTTTTTTAGCGAGGAAGAAATAAAAAAAATAGAATAGTTTCTATAATTTTTTGAGATTTATTTGCACCATGAACTTAACTTGTTGAACATCCAAACAAAAAGGAGAAACAAAAAAACGTACTTGAAACAAGTTTCGGCTTTTATATATTTAATGAAAAAGCCAAAAAAAGCTACAACATGTAAGTATTTTATATATATTTAAAAACTCTTGTTTGTTTGTTTTTTTTTCCTTAACATTCATTTATAACTCAGATACAAGATTTTAAGTTAATTTAAAATTTCGCGATTTTTATTCAAACTTTTATTCAAAAGGTTAATGGCTGAGAACTTCGAAACGTGCAATCATCACGTAATAATTAAAAAAGTTCTGTGAATGATGTAGATTTTAGCTGCTTGGTTATTCTTAGTCGAACATAGATTTATGGATATATAAATTTTATTAATTAATTATTATAGAAAAGAGACAAAAAATGTTTTGTCATATTTTTGTTAGATTAAAATCGAATTCTGTCATCTTTTTTTTGTTTAGAAATCGAATACCTTCAGAATGTTGTCATTTTTTTTTGTACAAAAGACTATTTTGAATAAAAAAGTTCTAAAAAAAATGAATAAATAATATCCAAAAATCAAAGAACTTTTAAGAAATAGAAATTTTTCAAAAATATTCAAAGAAGAAAATAGTCTTCTTTTTTTTGGTTGATTTAAGTACATAAAAATAAATACTTGAAATTAACACCTTAAAAACTAATTAATACAATTTTTAAAGTGAAACTAGTTAAAAAAACAAATTTTATGTTTTGATTTATTTTAAACGTATTTTTGTTGATTTTAAAAACATAAAACAATTTGATGAACCATTTTTTCAGAGAAGAATTCATTGACTTTATTCCGGAGATCGTTGAATTTATATTTTATTACTTAGGAAAGCATATTTAAAAAAAAAGACTTTTTAATTGCCATAAAAGGTTTAACTAAAGGCATTATTCCCGTGCACACACGATTTCTCAACAACTAGTAAGATTTAGTTAAAAATTTGGTCTGCACGGTCTTAAAGAATTGGTAACAGAATTGGATCGGAATAACGAATATTAATCTTCTAATAACTTGTTAAAGGCTAAAAAATGTTGGAGGAAATTGATAGTCAATGCCGCCAAATCTGCTACTAGTTCTTACTGTACTTATATACTTGTATATGTATTAAAAACATTCTTGTTTTTTAATTTTAGATGCATACATCGCGTCCTGAACTGAAGCCTGTACATCAGGCCAGTTAGGGATGTTTTCAGCACATAGTAGTGTACGGGCATGTACAAAACAAGGACCCGAAGAAAATGTTTAATATTTATATGCATATGAAAAATTCCATAAATAAGCCATTCCATTAAGGAAATTAATAAAAAGTTGTTTAACATAAAAAGAAATACACCAATTTCCTTTAAAAAAAAGATAAGAATTTGGATTCAAGTCCAAATTAATACCAAAATTAATATCAATTTAAAAAAAAAAAAATGAACTGATTTTTTTCTTAATCAAAATTATATAAGTTTCTGGACTTTTGACGGCGAAATTAAATTAAAATCAAATATTAGATAATTTTCTTGGTGAAATTTTAAGTTTAACAATTAATTAAAATTTCCAAATATTGTGCAATACATAATTCGAAAGTTGATAAAAGTTAAGACATATTTTTTAAGGATTTTCCAATATTGCAATCACGGCTGAATGCATTAAAATAGTAATATGTTTTTCATTATGCTAAACGGAACTTGTTTTGGTTGTTTCTCGTGTGCGGGTATTTTTAGAAACATAATTTTAAAAATATATTTTATACATTTTAACGGTAAAAGAGCGTTTTACCTTGTAATTAATATGAAAAATAGTATAATATTTGAGAAATATGAACAACAGAAAAACCAAAACGAAACATTAGTTTGTTTCAAGAGACTTCCTGAGATGCAGTAATCATGTTGCCGTAGAAAAAATTAAATTCCCCTAAAAAAACACCGTATATATAAATGTACATTGACAAAAAATTGGTATTCAAAAGGTGAGTCAATCGATTCAAATGACTAAACCTAAAGAGCTCTTGATTTTATCCATCCGCCAGGTGAGAGAAGTGTTAAAACATATTCTACCCGGCCATAAAAAAGTTAATACGACAAAAAAATAAACAAATTTCTCAGACAGAAATAATTGCTGATGTTCTTTAAACATAATTACGAACAATAATAATTTAGTAAATTAATATATTTAGAGAAAAAAAAAAAAAGAAAAACAAGAACTTACTCGTCATTTGTGTAAAAGAAAATGTTTTAAAATTTTTCACAGATTTTTTATATTTATTCGACATTGAAAAACTATTAAAACATTCCGATAATACTGATCCTTCATTATTATTATTATTTTTTAATTTATTATTAGTAATATTATTATTATTATTATTATTATTATTATTATTATTATTTTCGTTATTATTACTAATAATACTTGTATTTTGATTGTATGGATTTAAATAAATTTTACTATTATTAAAATTATTATTATTACTATTATTATTTTGATTACGAGTTTTTTTTGGCAAAATTGTTATAATTGTTCTTTGGTCCCTGTCCAACATACCGCAAGGATGATGATATGTCGGACATTGTATTGAATTATCAGAATTTATGTCACACATTTTTTTTTTTTATTAAGTATTTTCTTTTTCTAATTAAAATATAGTTTTTAAAAACGTTTGGAAAATTTCACGAAAATTTAAGAAAAAAAAAAAAGTCAAAAAAAAATAAATATTAATTTCAATTAAATATCACAGTTTTTTCTTTTTTTAATTTTTAATAATTCCGTAAAATTTTTTATAATAAAATAAATAAAATATATTCACTAATAATTAATATATTTATATTTTTAAAGAAAATAAATTCACATAAAATCACTTGTTTTTAAAAAAAAAATTATTGTTTCTTAACACTGACTTCTTTTATATCACTTTTTTTTTCAATATTCTTGATTTATTTGTTAGGTGTTAACCCGATGAACTCTCAAGTGCTAATAATAATTGATAGTGTGACAACATACGACTTTTATAGCTTTGTGCACCTTTGGCATCATTTTAATTTGGATCATAAGAAGAGATGAAAAATCGGTTTTATGTACTTTGTTGAAAACAAAAACAAAAAAAAAAGGTAGATCTTATGTTCATATATAAAACACCTTATCTTGGAATATAATAATATCTCGCCGAATGCAAGTATGTAACGGAGTTCGATATAAAAGCAAATAAATATATGTATATAAAGATATTAAATGAGTAATAAAAAATTGTGTATTGATACGATATTTATTATTTCTTTAAAACATATCACTTTAGTCATGTATATTTAAGACAAGAGCGAAGTAAAAAAAACACTATTGAACACACTTTGCACAAAAATTTGCTTCTTTTATATATATTTCACAATAATTTATTTTCTTTTCGTTTTGTTTTAAGAACCGATGTTAATCCTTTGATTAGCGACCGGTCAATATGAATGAGTTTTCCGAATGTTAACTGCTTATATAGTAAGAAAATGAAGTCGATTTTGTTTTCTTGTTTTTCTTGTAATTGATCCTTTTTTTTTTCTTTTCTTTTAATACTATTTTAAATATGTATAGAGAGCAGGCAAAAACAAAAATAATATATTCAACTATTTATATATATATATATACGAAATAAATAAACTACAATAACTGATCCGACACCGTGTCTGTCACAATTTTAAATGTTATCTTTTTCACATGTCGTTCGGCTGATATATGCCACTGGTTTATAGCAAACAATATTACCACCCCACAAAAACACTCATATTCATATAGATTAACAAAAAAAAAAAAAAAATTCATACGATTAGTTAAACTCTCTTCAAAACTTATAAATTTTTTTTTTTGTATATATTTGTGAATAGAGTTTACAAATTACTAAAACAAAAAATAATAATAATAATGTTAACAACAAAAAAAAAAAATAATCGAATAAATTTAAAATTTCGAAAAAGCGCGAAATACCAAACAAGAATATTATTACTTCTTAAAGCTTTCATTGTATATATATTCGATATTTTTTTTTTTTTTTGTACTAATCGATCGATGTAAAATATCAAAAACACATTCAAATAATCGGACAAGATCAATATATTTGTGTAAAGAAAATTTTCTTCAAGAAAATGTATAAAAATCGACTACACACAAATAGAAATTTTTAAAAGAGAGAGCAAAACGTGTACCACCTTTTACTGATCGTGTCATCATTATATTAGCACGATCATAATAGTGTTTGTGCAGAAATAAAAACAAAAGGTAAGAGTAAATTATTGTGTTGAAGTTTTGTTTTTGTTTTTGTTTTAGAAGAATTTTTCACAAACAGGTAAAAAGGAAGGAAAACACAACAAACAAATTTTGTTCGTCATCATTTACTGAACTTAAATATGTACGTCACTGTTGTTAACCCAGTGATCGTGCCTCTTTTATACGTCGAAATTTAAACGATAATGAATGATAATAAGAACCATGAAGAATCAGCATCACTATCGATGTACCCCAAAAAAAAAAAATGAGAAAGATCGCCAATATATTCAAACATAATATAATACTTTGATAAGACGTAGAGAAGTATGTACTGCTGTAGAAGATGATGAAAATCTATGAATGAAGATCAGCAATCTTATATACGATAATGACGTTTTTGATTCCGAATTTATGAAATTTATTCAAATATGTAGTTGTTTTGTAGTAAAAATCGTATTTTATCAATATTATTAATATTTATGTATTCGATCGAGAGTATGCTCATAAGATTTTCCCACTCAATAATAAATTTGCAAGATCAATTGAACCGATCCTCGTTTTTTTTTTTTTTTTAATAAATCTGACAGTATTGATTGATTGATCTGTTAGATATTGTTTTTTTTTTTGAATATGAAATAATTTCGAATAAAAATGTAATAATTGCGTTTTGGTTTTTATACAATAAAAATCCTTAAAATTATTTAGTAAAATATTTATTACTTTTAGTACTTCTGTTGTATACACATATACAAATATTTTTCTTGTACCCAACCAAAAAAAAACCCACCATGAGCCAAGAATACATTTTATACCTATGTATAAAGAAAAATAGTCTCACGATTCCCAAAATCCTAATATCATCATCCCGAACTTTTTTTTTTATATACAATTTATAAATGGAATACAAAGTATCCCATATGGGTATCAAAAAAAAAAAAAAATGTCCTAACGCATGTAAGGGATGAACCAATCATTTACATAAATAACATGTGCTGATTGGGTGTGGCTTCTATAAAATGTATCCCATAGATTTTCATTCATGAAATACAATCCCTTTCTATCCCTTTTGATATTACATAGAATTTATGTATTTTCAACAGGTGATTAAAAGTGTATAGATATGCCTTCCCTGCGGAAAAATACAACACATACACACATTAAAGTCAAATGTATATTCCAATGCCGGCTAGGTATACTATCGTCACCCACTCATATACAATAGTTAACTTTTCGAATGTATTATAAAAAATATAACCACAGATAACATTGTCTCACATACAACACTGAAGAGAGGTAAATCATCTCACCTGAATCGACTACGACTATATAGGAATATCATTTTCTACAGGTATGAAATGTATACGTGAAAAACAGGTGGTTTAGTCGTATCGAATCCATGAAAACGGGTGCCGAAAACGTCACGAAAACTTCTCAATTTGAATTTTTAATTGGGAAGAGAAGATCACTGAATAATATCTTGACTTACGTTATAACACGACATGGTTCCATATAAATGAAATCGGGATTTTCCCGCTTAACAAGTTTTTTAATCGAAAGCTTTTTACTTTTGTTTTTGTTTTGTATATGTACCTACTTCTGTAGATTTTTTTTTGTTACTTTTTCCACCTGAAATTGCATAATTCTTGTTTTATGATTTATAATTTTAACAAGTTGTTATTGATTACTTCCTCAAAATACCAAAAAAAATGGGTTTTATAAGTTTTTTATTAAAGCGAAAAGAATAGAATTTCATCAAAATCTGGACTTGTTCTATCACGACTTTAAGAGTCTTCTTTAAGTCTTCTTTAGATTTTTTTAAGTTGTGAAATTATTGTAAATCAATGAATAATAGGCATTTAGAAAGTGAAATAATTGAAGAATTGAATTAATACAAAAAACCACAATTTAAGTTTTAAGAAATGTTAAAAAGAAAGTTGTCGACCTTTCTTAAGGAATCTGGTAAGGAAATGAGATAAAAAAAAGACAACTATTTCGGAAATATTCTTTGGATTTTTCGCTCTCGATGGTATTTGCAATAATGTATGTTTATGAAATTGCTCTCACAAATCTGAGTCACTTTATTATTAGCATAATAGTTTTTTATTTTTATTTTTAAATGAAATTACATTACACAAATGACAATTTTCAGGGGAAAAACAATTTATATATGAAAAAAGCTCAACTCTTAAAGATCTCTCGCTTATACATGATAATCACGATCATTATTTGCGTAAATATAAAAATAATTAACATAAAATTCTCATATTGATCGCTACACCCTCTCTCTGTACTGTCGTCTGAAATTATTCTAAAAATAGAATATTGTTTTTCGGACAATTTTTATGAAAATATGATTTAAATGTTTGCTTCCAGTAATTAAAAAAAAACTAGTAATTAATTAAAAACAAAGTGGGTTATGTACTTAGAATCGTGTATGATCAATATCTCTGTAGATTTTTTATCCAACAAAATACGATCACAGACTATAATAATTATGCTTCTTAACTGGAATTTTGCATGAAGCAATGACGTCAAAGAGGATGAAATTTCCCTTGTGAGCAATTCATCGATTTTACTTGGAAATTATATTCTTGCCGAAATTGCAACAAACAAATTTTTTTATGATCAGTGGTCCAACAAGATCAATTTTCGTGCGTCAACTATAATAATGTTTTTTTTTTTTTAGTATGTATTATATTTTGAAAATATTTTGGATTTAAAATAAGCAATTAATTTTTTTCCATTTTTTTTTGGGTGGGCGCCATCAGTCACTCATTGTAACCCGGTCGAAAATAGATCTCCTTTTTGGTTAAGAATTTGGTTCTAGAAGATCTTCTATAATTATTATCTGGAATTTTTGGCGAACAAACATCATTTTCATTAGAATTAGATGATCATGACAAATAGATTATTTATGACTTATACTTCGGGTTTTATCAGATGTCTGGAGAATTTTCGGTGGTACATATGAACAAAAAAAAAATCCATATCCAAGTTGGTTTTTTTTTTCATTCATACGTGTTTTGATTGAAAATTTGAGAACAAGAATGATTAAAGTGAAAACTATGTAGTTTTATAAACGATGAATGGGGATTTGATTTTTAGTAGGCCCTTCTTTTCATTGAACATTCTTTTCGGTTTATAATAATTTAATGAAACCGCAAAAATTTGGCTGCATTTTTGAGGAAAATTATAGTGCCCTGAATGGATATATCGATCGTGCTGAGATTTCTTCTTTATTATTCCCATAATCAATGATAAAGAAATTTTCTTAGAAATCTCGTATGAGACATTGCAATTTAATAATCAGATTGTATAGTCATGAAAATCATTGAAAATGTATTTTTAAGAAGAATTTGACGTTCATTTAACAGTATTGTGAAATTCTGTTACAAGATTTTTTTCTTTTAATCTTAAAATCGGTGATTTTATTACATACACGTATTTGCAAAAACCGCTTTATTGAGAAGATATTTTCCATATTATCCAAGTAGGTATTTCTATAATAGAATGGAAAATCCTTAGATTATTATCCATCAACCACACACTAAATAATACACCTACATAACTCTTTTTTGCTAATGGATTTATAGAATATACCATAATTGTTCGTAAATTTTCCTATTAATATAAAAATTCGCATTTTATTAGAATAATTCACTTACAATTAAATATATATTCTAATTTAATACAGTAATAAAATATGTATTTATAAAACTATGGAAAAACCATTCCAATGATCATTGATCTTGTTAATTATTTACTAAACTAATGAAAAATACCGAATTAAATCAAATAATAATTAACATATTAATTAATAATCGTGAGAATATTGCATAATACTTGTATGTCTGGGGGAAATGAAATATTTCTATATACAAAGTATGCATTTAATCTAAAACCCAAACAACTTATATGTAGATCGATTGCGAAATTAATGACGCAAATGATCATTTAACAATAATACAGGTGTAATAATAATATTTACTTGAAAATTTGATCTATATTTGATACTATATACTATACTATTCTGATCAGGAAAAACCCGATTTTTATGAATGAAAATTAGACTTACTATATCAACATTGAATTGATCGTCATAACTATAAACTGAAAGTTCTAATGAGTAAAAGAAAAACCCAAGAGATGTAGGAGAAAAACCCTATTACTTACCCTTTTATTGATATTTTTTTTTCATCAAATCTATGACGTCTACAAATCTATTGATCACGTATTTGTGTATATTTCTTATACGTAAATTTAATAAATTAATAAATTAAAGAACATTTGTTTTGTCTAAAGACCTGTTTTAATTATGTTCTGTTTTATTAATAAATTTTATATTATTTTCGTTTGTTTTTTTAGCTTTTATCTTAAACGACTATTTAGCGGTATAACGTAATCATATGAACGTACGCTGTACCAAAATAGCAACTTATTATCATATTTACGTATACCTATTTTTAACCATCTATCTATTTTCAACAAATTGATTTATTTGCATAATTCATGTGTGGTCGTTTTATATTTTTTCTTTATCATATGATTTAAGACGATTTCGAAGACTATACTATATAATATTGAAATTAAATCGTGAGAGTTTCATATGGCGTTTAAATTTCATTTTATTAGGAAGTTATAGGTGTTTAATTTCTGTCGTCATAATATTCAATGGAATTCGATAAAAGAAACTTAGCCAAGGCCGATCGAGGTCGTGGTTTTTAATAATAACACACTCTATTTTTTTTTTTGTTAGTTGATCGATTAATATATTATGCCGGGTTAACCGGTATAACATCATGAGACACTTTTTTCTTCTGTGTGCCAACAACACTTTTATTCGTGTGAATATCAAATTTTTCAAAATATTGATATATCATTCGAAATTCTGAGATTTAGAATTGGAAAATTCTATAATGCTGGAAATTTTTTTGGATTCGATTCATATTTTAATTGGAAATTTTCAAAATTTGCTTTATTTTTTTTTTTATAATATACACAAATGAATCCGAAAAAAACCCAAAATATATAATTCGACTTTAATATATGAAAGTTTCTAAATAATACTAACCTGAACGAACCCTTAAGTAAACCACTCGATTAATAGTACATTTAGAATTTTTAATTGATGCCTCAAAATTATTTGAATTATGATGATCCGAAAGAAATTCATAAACACTATAACAATATTTATTGAATTTTCCAATTTTATCGAAATTTAGGCCAAATTTCATTTTCTTTTTACATAAATAAGCTTTTCCCAGAATTATTTTATTTCTTCTTCGTTTTAATTTTTATTCTTGTATTTCTTGAAATTAATTTTCTTTTATATTAAAAAACATATTAAAAGCATATAGATTTTAAAACAAATTGTTGAGATTTTTATTTATAAGTAATTTATTAGTGGAATTAATTATTAAAACTCCGTTTTAAGAGCACGGACAAGAAAAATATAGTTAAATAATAAATTTTTAAAATCCTTAAAAAATGTCCTGTTTTTTTTAAAATAAAATTGTCAGAAATTAAATATTTATTATTTTGACATTAAATTCGAGGAGCTATTTTTTTTTTATAAATTGATAAACATACTTAATTGAAAAAAAAACATTTTTTTTTTTGGGAGAAGTATTTTCATAAAGATTGAAATTTAAAATCTTGAAAATATTTGCCGACTTGATTTTTATTCTCCCCCAATAAACTAGAAAAACAGGTTGCAAAGTGTTTGTGTCCCTTCTCGTAGACATAATCGAAAAATTGATCACAAAGTCTTAAATTTAGGGCAAGTAATACTTCAACACTACACATAGAAAAATAGTGAAGTACTTGGCTAGTTTTAATAACTGAATAATAGTTGTGACAACTGAATTTTCTGTAATCACACCAAAATTCAATTGTTACAACTGCCATTCAGTTGTCACAACTAGCCAATAATTTCACAATTTTTCTGTACCTGTACAAAAAATATCTATATATAGCAAGTACTAACAGAAAAAAGCGCAGTCATATACATATCCTTTTATGATTTGATGATCAATTCCCTATCCCTTTTTTATCCCTATATTTGTGTCTATAAATAGCAAATGTGGTAAGGAAGAAAGAATACATCTCTTTGTCAATACTTGACTAAATTCAATGAAGGGGTTAGCATAATCATCCATAAAGGGGCTGAGTTAATTTATTTTATTAAAATTAACATACTACAAAGTTTACCTTGAAGGTTTGTTGTTTCTTAAAGAAAAATAAAACAAAGATTTACTTCTCACACCTGTACGTGAAAAAATTATTCAATAAGGTTTATGAACTATGTTTGAAAAGAACATTCTTCTTTGTGTCTGTCTCCTTCCGCCACCAAAATTTCTGTCATTTTATTTTTAATTTAAATCCGTTACTTAATTTATTTTCATGTCTCAAGAGCCCAAAAAACAACCACCCGAAATTTTGTTTCATAAATTTTTCGTGAAGTTTTCGCCTACACTATCGAAATCGGAGACAAATTCTTAATGAAAAAAAAATCGCCTGAGAAAATATATTTTCGATTATAAGTTTTCATATATATAAATAATTATAATAAATGAAAAAAATAAAATAAAAATAAAAGCTTTAAAATTAATATATTTCGGCGTTTGTAAAGAAAACCACAACTGAAGGGGTATAAAAAAAAAAGATAAGCTTCTTGTTAACAATTTTTATGTGTTTTTTAGTGAATAAATAATTTCATACAACGTAGTGGCTACGATATACAACTTAATTTAATGTGTGTTTTTTTTTAATCATTTTGATGGGAAATCAATAAACAAGAACCAAAAAAAAAAAAAACAGAAGAAACATTAGTGTCCAAATTCTTTTATAATGTTTAGACACTGTTTGCTAATATTTTGTCAACTAATTACCAAAATACGAGCAGAACTAAATTCCGCGTGTTTTTATTATTTTATTTATTTGTTTTTAATTTAAATAATTTGAGAGATGAATTTAATTAACATAAACTAAAGAAGTTGGAATTGATTTGGTATAATTTTGTTAAACAAAGAATATTTTTAGGAAATTCTTCATAAATAATTAATTAATTTAAAAAAAGGATATTCATTGAGACGTTTTTAAACTCTTAAGGATTTTTGGGAAAAGGGAATTAAAAAAAAATACTTACATATAAAATTAATTTACTTATAATATTTTCTTACCTTATTTTTTAATGATTTTCAATTTTCCAGAAGTTTCTGAAAAGAAAAATTGAAGGAAAAAAATTAGTTTTTGAATTTATAATATTTGAATTTGAAAATTATATTTTTTTTTTTGTTAGGACCAATTTCCTCATTTTCAAATTTGTGGTATATATACTAAGAAGAAGAAGAGGAACGTCGTTTTAGCTTAGAACAAAACATTAGGGAAGTGGAATCACACACCAAACTGCTAAGCTAATTAACGTTCTTGGTTTACAACGCACTTATCACTTATATGTAAATGAGCATAAATTGGGAATCCCTAAAAATTGAGCCTTCGAATGGTCCTACCACTATAACCCAAGTTTCACCCCAAGTTCGCCTTTCTTTGAGTTTGCAGTAAGAAACTAAATCTGACGTGTTCATGTTTTGAAGACTTTAAATTTGTGAAAATTAAAATTATATAGCATCAGAAAGTTGAATTCAAAAATTTTTATTTTGAAATAAAATTTAAAAAGTTTTAAAATATAATTTTAATCCAAAAAGTTCAAGAAATTTGTATAAGCTTTATTTAAAAACAATTTTTAGTGATTCAAAAATCATTATTAAATCTTCACATTACCTTCAAAAGAATGCATGACCACGCAAGGTGTTTTACATGTTCGTACCGGAAACTCTGAAAATCAATTTCATTCATAAATTTTTTAAATTAAAATAACAGAACGAAAACAAATTCCAGCGTGTAACCACAAATTTAATAATAAAAAGTTTAATTCAAAATGTTACGATCTTTGGCAAAAAAAAGGTGTCAGAAGTGACGCATCAAACATCTGAAAATATTTTCTGATTCTTTTAATCTTATGTAATAGACATTCGAATAGTTTTCATGTTAATCAAAAAATACAAGACAAAATCATTTAGTCGTTAAGTTCAAATTCATTTTTCTTCACGTAGATCGAAATTTCACATCGAATTCCGGAAATGCCAAAATTGATAGTCAATGAGATCGACCACCCAACACAAATACAAACTCTGTAAATTATTCGCCCGTTTATTGGGACTTTTTTTCAATACAGTAAATTTAAGAGAGTATAAGTACATATTATAAGTACGCTTGTGCTTCAAAACACATACATTATATATTAATTTTTGGAACGTGTGCATACTGTGATCAACAGGTTATTTATGAATGCAATATTATGGTTACGAAGTCGGTTAATGCACTTACTGCATTGGGTGAGTATGAATTTCATTCATAAAAAATGCATTAATCGTCCCAATCCACCTGTTTATTATTTGAATTC
Source organism: Xylophagus ater (assembly GCA_963422695.1). Taxonomy (NCBI): domain Eukaryota; kingdom Metazoa; phylum Arthropoda; class Insecta; order Diptera; family Xylophagidae; genus Xylophagus; species Xylophagus ater. The sequence continues at coordinate 12,354,956 of OY730478.1, forward strand.
GCGTACAAATATTTTCAATTTGGTGAGACAAAGTGAAAAATAAAAAAATTATGAGACATTTGAAAAACACCGCCGGAAAATTATTTATTTTTCTTTTTTTGAACTTGTACAATATACCATTCACGCACGGCCTTCTCTTTCCGGCTATAAAAAGAATATAGTTTGTTTTATACAAAATTTCTCATAAGATATGTGCCCACACTGTGTTCCATTCGGGCCCGCCAAAACAAAAACAAAAAAATTATATATTTTACTTTTTTGATGATGATGATAATGATGTGATAATATTGTCGTTGTCACCTTTTTGCGACATGGTACGCTCAAAATTATTAATTCATGGTACCAAGTCTTCAGCTAGAGAGATATATACAAGCGCGGTAATCAGAATTCAATTCAATGGTCAACGATCTGTCAACTTGCGACGATATGAATTAAAAGTAAAATAAAACTCTTTAGGGTTTTTATGTTCAAAGAAATGGGTATCACACGTTATCGAGATAAAATTTACAAAATTCGGCAGATAACAAGTAATCAGATGAAAATCTTTGATTTTTTTTTTAGAGAAATTCCAATTCAATGAGTTGATTTTTTTTTTGGTAGTTCTTTTACTAAAAACATAACGTTAGGAAGGTTGATTAACCAACCAAGAAATGAGTCAGCCTGTCGATCATTTTTCATTGATGATGCATAAAACTAGAAAGCTCTCTATGATAAAATTGTGTGAAGGCATTAAGTTATAGTGGTAATCATAATTAGTAAAACCAACGTGCTATAATATTGATAATAGATTTATTCATCCCAGATGAGTGTTAATACACTTTAAAATATTAATTTGCGAACGTGAACGGAAACACGCGTACAAATCATTCATTATTCATTTGCTTTGAAATAACTTTATCGTTGATAACTTAAATTTAAGGTGTTTTCATTTATTATATGTTTATTGCATATGTTTTTACAATTTTCAAAATCTGTTACAAAGGTAACTGAATTTTAGTTGTGAGAACTGAAAACTCAGTTTTGAGATCTAAAATTCAGTTGTCACAACTAGCAAAAAGCTTTATGATTTTTATGCGTCCAGATTTAAAATACATTTACCTTAATTGACAAGAAAGTTTTGATTTAAAGAAAATTAGAAATCAGAATTTTTATTAGGTACAGTCGGCTTCACAATTCAGTTTATAATTTTTTGTACCTTATTTGATTGAGAGAAAATAGAGGAACCCACAGAGGACTAAAATTTGTGCAAAAATTCAATAAAATCCGATTGAAAAATATTCGTAATATTTAAATGAAAGAAAATATGTTTCATCAGACTCTTACTTTCAAAGTGCTCCTTAAGAACTTTGAAAGTAAGATTCTAACTATTTTAGCACATTTTTATTAAATCGTTTTCTTATTTGTTTGTTTGTCCAGTACAAATCTTGCAATCGTTTTTTAACTAGCTTCCGACTAGCTAGACATTTGAAACTTTTAGAATAGCTCAGAACACGATGACAATGCATTCTTTCAATACTTTTAGCTATCTTTAAGCAAAATTGAATTCATTTTCAGCAAATTTTGTTTGGTATTGAAAGTTAGTTCGGAAAAAAAGTATATACTTTTTAATACTTTAAAAACGTGGTATATAAAAAGCTCATTTTATCTTTTTATCAATTATTGTAATATGTCTTTGCATAATTTTTGTTAAAAATTATATATTAGAAATGTTTCTAAATATTTTCTATCACAAAAAAGCATAAACTTTGTTAAGTATACATATCTTTGTACCACGTCATCTGAGTGGACAATTTTAACAAAACGTACACGTAGGGATCTGATAAAACTGCTAGTCTGAAGGCACCTTCCGTTTTTACTTTACTCTAACCAAATTGAAAATCAGTTTTAATAAATACACCTGAAGAATACGTATAAAAACATAATTGGGTGGACCTATATGGAAAATTCAGAGATTGTTTCCAGAACTAAAAATTCAGTAAAAGAATACAATCAACTATATGAAAAGTAAAGTATAGACTAAATTAATTTCACTTCGAAGAAATCATTCCATAACTGAGGCGATATCTGAATAAAATTTTCTAGTTATTGATTTGATTTTTTTTGTACAATTAAATAAGTCGTTATACCATTAGATAGATCCATGAATTTCTTGGGACCCTGTCTGGGTCACCAAAAGGGTATCAGATTGGGTTTTAATATTAAATACATGTACGTCAGAAAACAAGGTTGGGGTCTTCAAATTATCTTTACTTTCACAATTAATAATCATTTGACAACTTTTAATGTTCGCAGATCAATTTCAATATTACTAAATATTTTCAAAAGTCGTCATTAATTATCAAGTTTTCGCAAAAATTTTCTTGCTATTAAATAATTTAATAAAAAAAAAGAAAAACAAAATAAAAAAAATGATTTTATTCTACGAAAAATTCGGCGGAATGTCTTTCTTATAGAAAAGAAAATTTTGATAAGACTTGTATTTAATTAGTTAAGTTTTTACAAAATCCCCAAATTCTTTGGTATTTTTTTATTGTATAAACAACAAATTTGTGCTTTTAATTACCACAAATATTTAATAACATTGGGTAATTATTATAAGATTTGGTTTGAACTAGAATTTTATTAAATCAAAACATCAAAAAGGTCATGATCAATAAAAAACGCGTTATTAAAAGCGTTTCTTGATAACAAACAATTTTATTTACTATAAAATTTTTTATAAACAAATATGAAAAGGTGCATTTTTTTGTACACACGTTTCATTTAATTGAACTTATTGACATGGCCTTTTGAGGCGGGTGATGAGATAAGGTCATCACAGTACATGAGAAAAACTTCCTAATACATAAAATAATATGAAAATATTGTAAATAATAAGTGTTTTTGTTTTGATTTAATTTTATTAAATATTTTTAATCAAAATAAATGAATTATTTTATTATTTTTAATGTTTACAAACAAAATTATCACGAGATGAACAGAAGCATGAAAATTCTGATTAAAATAAATTTTTGTTATTGCTCAAAATTTTTAATCAAAACCTTTGTAAGAAAATCTAATTCTTTTTTAATAAACAAAAAGTTTGTTATTAAGTTTATTTAATTGGTAAACAAATAAGAGTTTACATGGGGTTAATATTATTTAATCTAAAAACAAAAATTTTCTGAATAAAATATAATATTTTTGTGTATCAAAAACCGACAGAAACATAAATTGTTGCATAAGGAACAGTACTGGTTCCTTTTTAAAATTCCATTTAAAAATTTTGTTTTAAGAATAATATTGATTATGCAAAAACAAGTTAAATAATAATAAAGTGTCTAAATTAAAAAAGGGGAAAAAAACAGGTTAATAAATTGTTTAAACCGAGTGTGTCTAATTAAAATTCCCCTGATCAAAAATTAATTATATTTAATAAACGAAATTTTAAATTACATAATTTGAAAAATCCCAAAAAAAAGAGAATATGATTTTCATACTACTATGGACAAAAAGTAATGAGACTATAGTTTTAAAAATACTCGCGCAATGAATATCAATGTGTATATTTATTTGATAGATTGATATGATTGCTGTGAACAGCTCATGATGTTTGCTTTGTTAGTTTAAAAATTTCAGCGTCTTTTGTAATTGTGAACAATTTGTTGCGGCTATGTTTTAATGTGGAAAAATCTATTGAAGAAAGAAAGAATTAACGTAAATTTTAGTGTAAAAAACGGAATTTACGGACACATTATAAATGTTAGAAAAATGTTACAGTGATCAGTTTTATCAAGATCACAAGTTTTTAAGTGGTACAAATCATTTGGTAAGGGTTGTGAAGAAGTCGAAGACGAACCTCGTTCAGGAAGGCCACGAATCTCAACTACTGCTAAAAACATTAACAAAATCAAGGAGCTTGTACTTTTCAATAGTCGCTTAGCTCAAAGTGGCCTTGTAGACATTGTTGGTATATCAAAAGGATCAATACAAACAATTTTAAAGGAGGATTTGGGGTTATCTCGTGTGTCTTGTCGTCTTGTCCCAAAATCGTTGAATGTGTTTGAAAAACAACGTAAGTTTTTTGTCAGTTTTTCATTAAAAATCAAATGAATATCGTTCCGCAAGCACCGTATTCACCAGATATGGGTCTTTTCCTCGATTGAAATTACCACTTTGTGGACATCGTTTTGAGTCAGTAGAAGTCATCCAAGAGAATTCGCTGGCCGCTTTTTTCACAATTACAAGAGACGCTGAAATTTGTATTTTAGCTGTTCACAACAGTCATACCAATCTATCAAATAAATATACACATTGATATTCATTGCGCGCGTATTTTTTAAAAATACAGTCTCATTACTTTTTGTCCAAAATAGTATGTTTATATTTTTAAATTAGAAAATCAAAACAATTGATTAAAACAAATTTTTAGCGTAAAATCCAAATTGATATAAATTTTTTTGTTTTAACATTTTTTTTTTTGTTAAATATAGTAAATTTAGTAATTTAAAGTGTTTCTTAAATGGCAATTTTCTGACATCCGCTGAAGACATGATATCATCTTCAAATAAAGACACTCTAACTACCCGGATTCTGTACTATGAAGAAGCGTAGTTAAAACGTAACTATTGTAATCTTAAACATATAATAATTTGTTTTTTTTTTTTTCTGATAAAAATAAACAAAAATATTGCAATATTTAAGACAGTATTTTAAAGAAAAAAAATCGAATATAAAAACTCTCACGAATAGTAGGAAAAACCTGACCGAGTAAAGACACAGAAAAAAAACTCTCACTACGGATTTATATATTAATAAAAAATTTAAAATAAAAAAAACATATAAAAAATAAATAGTGTTAAATTTTTAGAAAACTTTAAATGAAAATTGTAAGCGTTTCACGTTTATTTGTGGTTTGGATAAACCAGCAATTGATTAACTATTTGCCATCTTTGTGGTTAATTGGTTAAAAAAAACAAAAAAAAAAAAAAACAACAAAGTCCAAAATTGAATTTGCACGCGGCGGGGCTGAATTAAAACTTCCACTTTGTTGTTTTTTTTTCGCGAGACTCGCGATTGGACTACAATCAACAAAAAATATTCAAAACATTTACGCTAAAATGCAGCCTAAATATGTAATTTTTTTTTTGGATTGTTGTTTGTTTATAATTTCTTGCAAAATAAAAACAAATAAAAATCTTGTTGGCCAGGGCTAAAAGATTTATCGATTTGTACTGATTCTTAAATGAAAGTTTAAAAATATTGGTCAAAAATTAAAACAAGGCCAAAAAAAGGAGTGCGATTTCATTTGGATGTTTTTTATTGTTGGAAAATATTTTTGTAGCGGTAAAAAAAAAAAACAAGGCGAAATTATTGCTGGCCGCCCGCACAAGTCGTTGGATTATTGTAGAAAATGAAAACGTGTTTTGATTAAAAAATCATTTTTATATTCAAAATTCAAAATTTTTATATAAATTTAGAATTTTATGAAATAAAATTTATGATATTTTTACAAAAAAATAATGAATTGATTATCTTTTCAAAGATATTAATTATTTTAAAATATTTATGAATATTTTGTGGTCAACGGATTGTTTTTATAATTTACTTATTAAGAAATTAAACGGATGGAATTTGCCAATGAACTGTCATAGACACTTATATTCGATTTTTTAACTAAAAATTTGAATTAATTAGGGAAAATACTGAATGTGGGAACCGAAATCTTGTTTTGGTTATAACAAATTTTTGAACAATCAAAATTTAGGTCGTTCATGTGATAGTAACTAAGATCAAGAACAAGAATACACAACCGACCTATTAAGTAAAGTTATTACAAAGATACCATATTCTGCAAAAATAGATGGCAGACTTCCTTAAACTAGTTCATAAGAATTTTTGTATTATTATAGTAACAGTAACAGCTCATTACGAGCCTAAAGATAAAAAATTCATACATAATAAAATCATTGATTATTAGGAACTGTATAAAAGTTTCTTCAGTTCATATTTACTGAGGCAAAAGTCAAAAATTTGTGCATTGGCATTTACCACGCTCAGCATTCGGGAGACCGGTTCATTCTTACCATAGTCCGTCCGGTGAAATTTGATTTTAAACAAGTCCACGGATCTCAAGGAATAAATGTTAGAATTTAGGTACAATTTGCATAAAATATTGGGGGTCCCATTAAAAATTTGATGAATGAAAATTACATCTGCCACGTCTCGCTGCTTTTCCAGGGAATGCAAGCTTAACAATTTCAGCCTATCACTGTAAGGTGGCAAAGATGAAGGATCATTCCATTGTATACCAAATGTAGTTGATTTTATGCCGTTTCTTTAAGAAACATTAGGACAGAAATTGATTAAAAGAAATTTGTTTAATAATTTTTAAGGTTACTTTATTACAAATTGCATTACCAAATTGGGTAGACCAAAACTGGTATTACCAAGCATTTATTGACAATATAGCAAAGTATTTTTTCCGCGATGACCAAGGACTTTTGGTTTATGTACCAATTTAAAGATTTTATTTCGTCTCATTTGGACTGCTGAAGGTGAAGAAGTCTTGGATGAATATGGAGAAAATCGTATCTTAAAAAGCTGGAGGCATTATTAAATAATTTTCATTTTGTCAGAATTATTTTCTTAGATTTTGATATTTTCCAATGAGTAATTATTTAGGTTCTATGATCAATAATTTCATAATGAAAACAGGTTCTATAAAATTCAAGCCATTAATTTTCATTCGAAATTGAAAGATTTTATAGATTTCATCTGAATTCTAATGACGACCAAATCTAATCCATAGAAAACCCAAATAATTTTGTAACAAGATTTTTGGGATGAATTCCATTTTATTCATTTATTATTAAACAGAAAAAATCATGTCTGTACAAAAAAAAGATAATTATGTAAAAAATTTTTTTATATATTTCACAATGAAATAAATTTTATTCACAACTCTCGAGAAATGGTATTGGAACTCTTTTGATGACGTCTTTGGGTCAAGTCAAACAAACATTTTAAAGGCGCGAATTATTTAACAACCATAAAGAAAACTACTTAAAAAAAATCTCCATCTTTGCATAACGTACCTGTTGTTCCGTGATTGACAAAAATATGCTAAACGATGTCAACTTTTCTTTTACTATATCCGTAATCTGGCAGCTTTTAAATTAATTTAATCTTGTCTTTTATTCGTAGTAAACTATTTCTTCTTTCTATTATGATAAACAAAACAACAAAAAACGCCAAATCAAATAAATTAGTGTGGGAAAAATTGATCTAAAAATAAATCAAAAAAAAGCTTTCAGAAATAATTTTGGTCGATTAATTTTTGGTAAATATTTAATTTTTTTTTTTTGGTAAATCGTTTTTCAAAAAGATGATGAATTTTGTGTTCTTATCAAAAGAATAGAATTTCCAATGACGTAAATTGCAAAACATACTAAGTTTAAACATTAGAATTCTTATTTATTAAGAATGATTCAAAACAGGTGTAATGGTTTTTTTTTAAATAAAAATTCGCACTGCAATCATCGTTATTCAAGAATAATAACTAACTACTCAACTTTCGTATACATACCTATTATTTTAATTTTCCTATAAACTAGAGAAGAGACGAAAAATTTGTATATACAACGAATATGCAGAATTTAATTCTATTTTAAATATCCTTCATTTCAAGGAGGAATCAACAATTTACCTCATTTTAACACAAAATCAAGACTACTAATTCAATTTAACGTCATATGTGTATGGTATTGAGTGTATAGGCCTTCTATAAAACTGTATTTCAAATTTGAACAAAATCCGTCAGAGCGTTCTTATCGTATAGCTCTTGAGAAATTACACATTTCTCATCACTATGGAAACTGTTTAATTGGGCTCGGAACGCGAAATTGATAAATTCTTGGTATGCAATTGAAAAACACACCTAATTGAGTACTACCAATAACCATATATAAGGTTATATCACAAAGTACACTAAACAGAGTTCTAATTTGGTCACAATTTCAGTCTGCAAACCATACCACCTCATTTAAAAAAAGCTCTGTGTGATACGAAAGAACATGTATTTATAGTCTTTTGTACAAACACTATAGACGGATTAGATTTCTTTGCAGGGCTGCAAGGCTGTCAAAAATGTATACACAAAGAATTCTCTGTTTCTTTTCTCTGTGGATATATATATAGTTATTGGTACTACCACAGAAAAAGAAAACAGAGTTCTCAACTCGTATCTTCATGTGGCATAGTTTTTCTTCTGCAAAGATTATAACTTTTTGTTAGAATTTGTAAAAGAGATTCTGTGTGAAAATTCAAATATTTACAGGTGTTTTTTTTACAAATACTAACAAAAAGTTAGAGTCTTTACAGAAAACAAACCTGTGCCAAAAAAGAATATAAATTGAGAACTCTATTTCCTTTCTCTGTACGAAACTACTTATTCGTACTTATAGTATAAGAAAGTAAGAACGTCATTCTAACTAATTTGTAATAATTATAACGATGTTTGTTATACACAGGTGAGTATAAAATCTTTTTTATGAAACGATGTGCTAATGACAAGATGCTTTCACTTCTAATTTGAGTCCAGTAACCGGTAATTCAAAAATTAGTATCGTAAATAATTTTTCAAATATGGATAAAATTTCTGTTCTAAGATTCGTCATAAAGTTTTCCTTTTCAATTAATGAATTTTTGATTCATAAAAAAATTTTCGGATAAACGTGCCAAAAAACAAAAATTTAAAAAAATAATATTCTATAATGTAAATATTTTCGAAAATATTTAAGAAATATTTAAGTGTTTTTTGTTTTAAAATTCTTTAATGATTTCGTACTCAAGGAAATTCCATAAATTCGAAAGGATGTAAACAACTCTGAACTTAATAGTATTAACTTCTAACTGTTTAAACCGGACCAAATTGATTCAGATTTAATTGGTTGGGAAATATTGTGATATTTTCGATGATATAATAAATCTATTGACACCTTACATGATTGTGCTGTTTTGGACGGATAAAACAATACATCACGAAATTAGGTTTATGATGATTCATTTATAATACGATGTTCAATTCGAAACAGAAATCATTTAGAGGATTTAAAACACAGAGATGGGATGTCATTTTTTCGTGAAAAATTATATATTTGTATACTACTTGACTAAAGCCAGATTATCTGCCAAGGAGGACGAATAATTCTCGTAAAGGCACTATTTGAAATATTTAACTCATATAGCGAAATGCTGCAAAAAGAATCCTTGTTGGCTGACATATATTCAATTTTATAATGTTTGCCCGGAGCAGCATTTTTTCTTTGGTATAATTTTGAGTATATAATCTGAATTAAGAATATTTTTAATATATTCATATTAATATATTAATAGTATCGAGTAAGCTGTGCTTCAAATCACCATCAATTGAGCATTTGGTTTAACCTACCACAATTTCAGATGTGGCCTATTTATTACCAAAAACCCCTAGCTTTGCCATGAACGAAATCAGGGATGATTGTATATTTGCTCCCACAGATTGGCCGAATCTGAAGGAAATAAAATTAGCTGTGCGTGCAATAAAAATTGTAATAAATTGTTCGAGAAAGCGATGGTGGGTTTGTGGGGTTTGGGTTAAAAAATTTTGTAGGTCAAAATTATTAAAAATTGTCCAAACTTTTTTAATAAAACTTCGAAATCACGTAAAATGAGCTTACGTGTATGTTTGCAATAAGATATAAAATTCTGATAAGAGTGGTTAAAATGAGCAATGTTGGTGTAAACCCATTTTTTCATATACGGTTCTGGTTAAATAGAACACCCTTAAATCTGTTTTGCATATATTTTTGAAGACAAACATAATAACTAAAGCAAGACACTATTCTATGAAATTATTCAAATGGTTTTTCCCCATCATTCTATTCGAAATAAGTTAAAATAAGGTTAAATCGTAATTAGTTTTTGTTTAATATACGTCGTTTTTCGCTTTTTTTACCGACAGAGAAACTTTCTATAGAATATCATTAAAAACAACATAATTTTTCTTAAGTAAAAATAATTCGAAGACAAAATAATTAAAGTTTATTAAAAATAAATTTTCTGTTTAAGAAAAAATCGAACTCATCTGATTTTAGAACGAAAGGAAAAAAACAAAACTACTTTTAAAGCGCGTGTTAAATAATTATTAACAATAATATTTATTATGTCTATTTTATTGAAAGATTTCATAATTCCAATAAATATGGAAAAGCTATTAACTTCAAAGCTTCATAAACAATAACAAAATATGAAAAGGAATAATAGATTTTCTTTTAATTATTAGAAAATTCTCATTCATTAAAATCATATATCAAGAGTTTTTTCTTCTTATTCAATCAATAATAAAAATAAAGATTTGCTTATCAATAAAATAAAAAAAAAAAACAAGAAACTATATTAATATGTCTTATTGATCTTTTCATAACAAAATGATAGGAATGGTGGAATGATATGATACTGTACTCCACACAGTATCAGGTCATTCTATGGCGTGAGTAATACAAAATTCAAACTAATTCATAATTCCTAATAATCTTGTACCGCTAAAGCTATTTCATTAAAAACTTTTGCGGCTGCGCTCACGACTTTTACGATGCGATATTCAACTCTAAATCGAAAACATGCCGTACGACCTACGACAATACCGCAATGTCTAGGTCAATGTTAAGGTTTTTCTGCCTTTTTTTATATTTATTTTATTTTGTAGTATAATTTTATGCGATAAGAGCCCGGCATACACTTATCACATTTGATAGAATAAGCTTCTCAACACATGCATATACGATATACATATCGAATAAAAAAAAACCACCAAACAAACAAAAGTAATAATGGACATAAAATTGAGCTTTTTGTGAGAACTTATTTAAGTCTATTTGGTTCGTTGAGTTCGTTATGCGAGATGCTATTTTAATACGTGATGTAAAGTGAATAACTATTAATGGTTTTTGTGTACATTTCTTATTAGAATTTGATTGATTGATTTCTTGGAGCAATTTAAATATGTTTAGGAAAAATGTTCAGGCTAAACTTGAAATAATAGACCTGTTTTGAGGTTCATAAATTGATCATGTTCAATTACACGTTCATTGCGTTGCAAGTAATAGTGTATGTACTTTTTCTGATACTTTAAAAATTTACACTAATTATTGGCAATTTTTTTTTAGTTCAATATCTCGATTTTCAACAAACAACGGTTTTAATGAATTAAGTGGTTTTGAGGGTTTTAAAACAAATTTCAAGTAAAATACTTTTTTTATATTTAATTCAAACTTTATGAGGTGGGCTTAATGCACTTATTCAGCTTTAACTTCGATGTATACATATAACTTTAGGCCTGACCGCCTTTCGAGAACTTCAAATTTAGACTCACTAAATATAGTACACATTTTCTCAAAAACTAAATTCTTAAAATTGATATGCCAGATTTTGTCAAAGGATTTCAAAGGATTTATTTTTGGTAATATCTTTTATGAAAAATGTTCCGCGAAGTATCAAAAACTTACAGGTCCCATAATAAAACTCATTAAAATTGAGGTACAAATTGTGGACACAATTTGCTGAAAATGCGTGTATCAATCTTGATAAAATTTGGCACACAGTTGTAGTCTAATAAAAACATAATCTGATTAGTTTTTCTCTGAAAACTATAAACCGGAAGTTGATAATTTTTGGCTATTATATATCTACTAATATTTCGACTTTTCGCGTATATTTTTTCCTACTAGTTTAATCAGAAAAATTCATAAAAACGAAATAAAATTCTGGATAGCTTTTGTTGACATAAAATTTATGTATCTCTCATAATTTATGAGTTAATTATTACTAAATCGAGATAATACATATATAAAAGAAAGCTTAGTGGTTTAGTTAGTACCGAATATATTTTAAATTCGTAGAGTAAATGCGTATTTCGCTAAGAAGAAATATATTGTTTCAAGAAAATGGTGATTATATTTAATTCTACGCCGAATTCTTTATAACCTTTTATTCTATTAAATTTGTTATGCAAATTTTTGAGGAATATAATTTTTAAATCGCCATAATCTTATTTAAAGTTGCGCATAAAATGCATCGATTTGCGCGTCAAAAAAAGACTATAATGGAGCAAGATAACCTTCTAAACAATGGATGCAAATCATGCAATTCTTCTCGGTATTTGACGATTTTTAGAAAGTGCATCAAATTACGCAGTTAAAATATATATTCAATGATAGGTTAAAGTTCTTACAGGATTTCTCCATGATGACTGTTAAAAATAGTCCTGTTTCGAGTTCATATACAATTTTTGGAATATTTTCCCAAAATTTAACGCTTTAAATATTTTGTTTTATTAAACAATTGATAATTTTTTTTTTGATGAATATATTTTATATTTTAATTAAATAAAATACCAAACGTATTAATTATTTAGTTTTATTTAATTAAAAAGAAAACGTGAGGTAAATAAACCTTTTTATGTGAAATCAAAAAGATTTCGGTTCACTGAATTTGAAATTAAAAGTTTAACTCATTTTACCAAAATGATAAAAACAAAATAATTTTAGGTGTTTTTTTTTACCTTAACAAAAACCAACATGAAGTTCATTTACCGAGTAATTTAAATACTCGTATATTTGAAATTTTCTTTTCGATCTCGTATTTTCATGTTTAATTTAATATTTTAATAATAGCACGCCTTTTTAAATTCTGATTTAGTAAAATTATTTCGGTTTTTGACTTTTTTGGTTCATTCTTTAAAAAAAACGCGATTATTAAAAACACAGTACTGACTCAATAATTGTGACTAATTAAAAAATATTATCGGATTTTTATCATGTTTTCCACAAAAAACAAAATGTATATTTAGTGCATTTCCTTTCAACTTGTGTTGTTTGGTAACGGGCACCTGAATGACCCATCTTGACCTCAAGTGACAACATTTCAAATTCTTATTATTCTTTTCCGATGCGAGATTTTGGACGAACATTTCACTCAAACATATTAAAATGTTTTCAATAAAACAAACCCACATCCTTTTTTTCAATTATGGTCAGAACTTTTTTTCAATACTATCGCATGCCTTGCCATTGATACTGTTTATTGATGCAAAGCATCTGTTACCACCTTCTTATGCACAGAAAATGATAGTCCATGTTTCTACTTCTTTTATTGACGCTTCAAGAAATCCAAATTTAAAGCAATAAAAAGCAAATCATCTTTTATTGTATTATCGTATTTAGAAGACCACATCAACGTATCAAAAACTGCCAAAATTTTCTCATAGTTGATCGCATAGTAGGTTACGGCTTCAAGCCGTAGAGAAAGTAAAAGTACTTTAATTTAAAAACTAAATGAAATATGCTATTCAAATATGCTGTTATATAAATAGGTATACGCACTTTGGGTGAAATATGCAAGAATATGCTCTAACAAGTGGTTGTTAAAATGAATATAGATCTTCTTGCTCATTTATAGATTAAGATGCAGACAAAAACATGTCAATGCAAATTTCTGGTTGAGCTGTAATCACTTTTCTTCAGTGAAAGAGCGAAATTATTTAGTTAGATCCAGGAAAACAGAATTTTATTATTATTTTCAATATAAATTATTTACAAACACAAAATTGTAATTATTAAGTATCAAGGACCTGAGTAGTTACACTCATTTAAGCCTTACTAGTGATAATTTCGTTTTATCCAATTTAGGATATGTTCCAGAGCGAATAAAATTTTTCTAGTTCAAATTTAGAAATCGAGTCAATTTTTTGAAAATGTATTTCAAAATTTTATTTAATTTTTGAAATACGAAAAATTGAATGAAAAAATTTGGCAATTTAAAAAGTTTTTTTTACTATTTTCTATTTTTAGTTAAATATTTTTAATGGTTTTTTAATTTTCTATAAATAGGAATTTTTCTTAAAGAAAAAAAAAAACTTTAATTTCAAAGAATTTTAAGTAAATATTGACAAAATAACATCATTATTCTTTGACGTAATAACAATAACAAGAAATACCAATAAAAATTAATTAATGGTAGAAAAAAGTCTAAATTTGAAAAGAAATTAATCATCATATTTTCATATTGCAACTCATATTCAAATTTATGTAAATAAAGCCTATTTAAGTTAAAAAAAAAGTTTCTTTGGAGTTAATAACAAAAAAAAGAAGAGACTAACAGCAGACCATTGATTCAACATTTCCGGATCCATGATTAGTGAGTGATACAAATGTCTCTTCTCTAAATGACTGTACCCAAAATTAAATTATCCAGAATTTTGTACACTCATCCATTATTATTAACGTCATAATGCCATCCAGAGTAATTCAATAGATTCAATAAACTTTAACATAAGAATGTTTGGGCGAGTGCTCAGCATCATACAACCCAACAATAATTCACCCAGAATTATTAATTCTATTAATATCTGGTCTTAAAGTGAATTTCAAGTCATTTTGATAAGAAATTTCAATGCTTTGCAAGTTTGGTGGCGTCCCAAATGTTCATTTATATAAAAATTGTATGAAAACTCGAGCAATAATCATGATTTCATCACATGTTAGTGTCTTCACTGATTGGGGGTCGTGAATTTATATAGTTCAACATAAATTTTTTCATTTTCGAAGCGCCAAAATAATGTGATCTCATGAGATTCCCGGAATTTCCTCAATTTTCACAGTGAAAAACAAACAGTTGAGTAGAAGAATTAAAAATATAAAAAAAAACAACAAATTGTACATCAAATTACCTACGTCATTTCCGATAGTTGAGTTGGCGCGCGCCTTGATTCATCATTTTCATAATAACCCAGCGGCGTTCAAGCGATGGCATCAAGTAATATTCAATTATTTTTTGGAATTATTTAAGACTTAAGAGTCACATATTTGTAAACAAGACTATATACCAAATGTTTGTTAGTCATTCGGCTGAGTTTAAGCTTTTTGAGTCTATTTCAATTATATACAAATGTTTTCCAGTGCCAGTCATTAAGCTAAAGGTATTTATTCTCCACTTAAAGAGATTTATTACCATACTTTGTACACTCAATTTCATTAATTTTGCAAGTAATTCGGGTATTAATTGTATTAATCAGTTTGACACACTTTCATGAACTTTAGACTATATTTTAAAAGCTTTTTATTACTCGAATAACGTCATAACTTCATAAAATTTATTTGTATTAATTTAAATGATTTCATGTTTTGAAAGTACTATCAATTTTGGTCGATTATCATACAAATTTGCGTGGTCACCATAATTCATTACGTCATTAATCATTAATTAATTTTGTCATGCAAGTAATTTTTTGGGCTTTTCCTTAATAATAGCATGACAAATTGCTTATTTAAACTGTTTTTCATTGAAATTTTAAATTTAACCCCAATAAATACATCTCATGAAAATTAATTTATATCAAGCAGTACTAAAAAGAATTCTAATGATAATTAAATTTAAATTGACTTCGCGAATGTATTTTCCATTAATGCAGTTTTAGTGCAGCGCTTAAGCTTTACTTAAGTTAAATAATTGGTTTTAAATTTATAACTAGGAAACTTATTCCAAGCAGATGTTCTTCAACTCGAAGAGAAATTCTAAACGTATGCTGCCATCCATTGGCAAATAGCTTAATAGAAAAAAATCAGAGTTCAAAAAAATCCAAATTACTAAATTACTTAAGTAACTCCTCTCTCTCTTTACGAGTGCTTTAGAGAGCTTTTCAATTGTATGTACATATTTTACAAATTCATACAAAACTCGAGTTTAATGACCGCAAGTTTGAACATTTCCCAGTTCATTCATAAATAGCCGACGTCCGTCCTTGAAAAAAGTTTTCCATTTTTGTTTTGAAAATGTCAGAAATAAAAAGCTTTCGAATTTTTCATTCTGGGCGACAAATTGGGCGGTAATACACTTTCATTATATAATAAAATTTTTGTAAGTGAAGTAGATGTACATTTTACGTGTTACCAGCTTAATAAAGTAGAAAATTTTGTTTTTGTTACTTTTAACTTTCAAAAGTATATTTATCCAAATGATTTCAAAATATACACACAGAAAAATATAAACCAACTATTTGTAAGTTTTGTTTACCAAAGTAAATTTTTGGAGATTACCTATTTGCAACAAAACAAAGGAAGACAAGCAAATATTATAGATTTTTTAATTTCGGATAATGTAAAACGGCCCAAACTAAAATCTAATAAAACTCATTAAAAGCTTTACATATTCTTTAAGATCGGGCAACACTTGTCAAACAAAACATTCTATTGTCGCTTCTTTAGAATAATAATTGCCTAATTTTTGGCGTTTCAATGGAACAATTGATCAAAAGAAATTATTTACAGTGGTGGCGCATATTTTAATGGAGCTAAATGCAGATCTTCAAAATATTATTGAAAAAAATTACGATTTTACTTAAAGTACGTGTTTTTTATCATCACCACTTTAAACACCTGAATAAATTTTGATTAGTTAAACACCTTTGGATAATTCAAGGTGTTTAGATTATGTAATATGGCATTGAAGAAGATAATTACAGAAATTATTACAAATTATTGTGAGATAACGAAAAAAAAAAACGGAATTTTGTATCTAATTTTTAAATGGTCTTATTTTTTTCTATTTTTTACTGAATTTAGAATAGCTAACTAACTTCTAACTTCTATTTTCTTTTCATTTTCATCCAAAAATATCTTCAAAATAATTATAATCTGTTGATTATAGAAACAAGCAAAAAAAACGAGCAGAAAATAAGAAAACTATAAGAAATTCTCAAATTCTATAAAATTAGAACTTTTTCCAATTAAATCAAAAAAATTTCACTAATTGGGAATATATTAGTATCTCGTTTAGTGTTGCTGTAATTAAAGGAAAATCAGAACAATTAGTTTTAACGCTTCCTTGGAGATGAAATTTAGTATGTGGGTGTCGAAAAAAAATATGGAATATCATATGGAATCTATTTTTATATGGATCTAGTCCAAGAAGGTGTCGGGATTATTAATGTGTTGTTTGGATCTGGTATTTTATCATTTTTATGATTGTTTTTATTGAAATGAAATTTTATGATAAAAATAACGAAGAAATAGAATTTTGGTTGACTTAACACTTACTTGTTCATTGATGATTGGCTATATTTTATCAATTATTATTAAGTAAAGATCAATATTATATTTATAAAAACCATCAGGAATTGTGGAGTTTTTGTTCGTTATAAAAGAATTTTTCTGCTGTTCTTTTTTTTCTTTTTTAGATAATCTTTAAATAAAACAAATGATTTTCAAAAATGCAATTCTTTTCTTACTAATTATATTTGTTTTACACGTGATATTTTGAAAATGTAGTTTTCTTTTAATTATTAAATGTCACAAACATTTAATAATGTTATTCTTTAAAAATTGTTTATCCTAAAAGGTTTTTGAAAATAAAAACAAAAATCGTCTTTAATAAAACCTGAATAAATATTTTTAATCAAATAAATATCTATTCAAAAACTAATTCGTGTGCAGAATTTAATACAAAAAGAAAAATATAAAATCGGATTAATTAATTTATTAAAGTACATTTTGGAAGATTTTGACGCAATACCTGTCTCGCGTGTATCAAAAGAAATACGTTAATAACGTCCCAATTACGCATTTTAACCACAGGTCGATTTCATTTTAAATATTTTCAAATTGTTTTTTTTTTTGGTTTTTTACTTTTAATTTACGTCAAAGGATTTTATTGAACAAAAACATAAATTATAATTTTTGGAAATTAATTTATTTTTATCGGTAACACGTTTTAAGATACTATTTCCCAAAATTACTACAATAGCGACTATTATTGACAACTATTTATGTCTTTTACGCCAACATTGGAATTCCTCTAGTTTTGTAGAATTATATAGAAGTTTCCGATAAGTATCTTGGCAACAAACGGTTGTTGCAAACTTTAAAATAATATATGATTAGTTTCATTATTCTCCGAATATTTAAATTGGTCTAATACCAAAATTTTATTCAAATAAGGCTTTAGAACTTCTAAAGAACTAAAATCATGTAGGCTTGAATTTCTTCAGAAGAAATGAAATCAATTTTTAATATTTTCTTAAGAAAAAAGTTTCTGGTGGAAATTATTGAAATATTAGCTTTTTAAAATTTTTTCATTTTTAAACAAATTCTTGTCTCATATTTTAACTTCTATGTCATAAGTTTTGTTTTGTTTTTCAAATTTTTTTTTGGAATGAATATTTTTTTGGTTTGTCTGTTATGCTTCTAATATGTTCAACAAATAAGTTGAACAACTAATAATTACAAGATAAAAAGAACTTTTTATATACCACGTTTTTAAATTTTCTGTTGAATCATATAAACTTGACAATTCTATGTATTAATATATACTTTTTTAAAATTTGTTTCCGAACTAACTTTCCATACAAAATTTATTGAAAATGAATTCAATTTTGCTTAAAGATAGCTAAAAGTTTTAAAACAATGCATTGTCATCGTGTTCTGAGATATTTTAAAAAATAAGATTGCAAGATTTATACTGGACAAACAAACAAACGAACAAACAAACAAGAAAGCGAGTTAATAAAGACATGGTAAGAAACAAAAATTTCCAATATTACAGCATTCAAATTATGTTTAACTTCAAATGATGAAAAGAATGAATTAAGTTGTGGGAAGACCAATATAGAAATTACTTGTTGTGATACGTTACTACGCGGTAATGATCTTTAGAAATTCCAGTCAACTAAAGGGCCACATGGAATATGTGTGTGCATGCTATGTCAGCGGTAATTATCAAAATATTGAACATTTGTAAATCATATCTAGATACGCGAGTCTAACCGGTGACTAATTTGAAATCGATTTCACATTTTCAAAATTAAAGTCTATGCTCACATTGCGTAATGTCTAGCGTTCTTTACCGGTGATAAAAAATAGCACCCACATTGCGCGGGGACCTATAACCACATGTCTCCACATGACTTATTTGAAGACTTATTTATAGTCGGACTGAAAAAATATCTTGTAGAGACTCTAAAAATTGGACATATTTTCAGTCGAACTGAGAAAAAGTCTTCTGAAGACTCTAAAAATTGGATTTTTTTTCAGTCTGAAAATAAGTCTTGAAATAAGTTCAATGGAGTCATGGGGTTAGTGCCAAAAATTTGTCTTGGATTGAGCTACAACTTCGGATAGATGCCTAACGATAGCCTGTATTTTTTGTTCAAAAACAATATTATCAAATCAAATGTTATAATTTTGAGTTTCACTAGGTATATTCCCTTTCCGTTGTAAATTGCGGTGTATTTTGGTGTTTTTCTATAAAAGAACTAACGTAATACACCTAATTCACTAACTTTGTGGCAATACCTACGTTATGTTTCTACCATGTTTAAACAAAAATAAAAAATTATTTATGAAACAACTGTTTCTAAGCCCTAGGCACCCACCGTCTAATTTTTGAAGTTTTCTATGTATTGCTGAAAGGAATATTTCTCCCTAATAGTTGTGTCAGAATACTCATTGCGCATATACCTTTATTTAAAGGTCAAGTTTTTATAATTTAAATCAGTAAAATTCAAATGTATAAAAGTTCTAACAATGATTTTGCACTCCAAAATGAATCCGCTCAATTTTGTTTAAACAGCCATTTATTACCATTTAATAAGGAAGAAAACAACTTAAGCAATAACTTTTAAATTTTTCACACTTTTAATTATCATCATTAATGGCATGTGTGTTTTGTGCCGAAAAATGTAAATAAAAAGAAATGATAGAATTGAAAGGAAACATCCTACGGATTCCGAAACATATAAAAATCATATTTTTGCTCGTGCAACCCAAACAAAAATATTATCTTAAATTGTGTACTATATTATTTAGTTGCCAATCACAATTGCTTATAAAAAATATGCTTATAAGATGTTCTATTGTTATGTAAATTACTTACTTGACGCGATCAAGAAATGATCTTAGCTGCTGATCTAACTGTTTAACTAACTGATCGATCACTTAACCGAAAAACTCGTGTTTTGGTATGATGCCAAAAATAAAAAAGCCGCCAAAAATTACGAAAAAAAAAAATACTAATCTGTTAAAAATTAAGTTATCTCTGATGAGAAACAGATAAATTAGAAGAAAAGAAAGTTATACTAAATTAAACGGAACACAAAATGCGCGGGATTTAACTTACTGTTGCACTTTTTATCACAATTATTGCACACAAATTGTTGTCTTTCACTTTGTCAGTTCTCTCGATCGAAAGCACTGGATTTTTACCGCAACAAAATCGAACTGTTGTTAGAAACGGAAAAAAATTAATAAGCTTTTTTTTTCTTTCTTTTTATTAATTATTAATTATTTTCTAGTTCTGTGTTGTTCGATAGTACAGGTGATATTTAAAAATTCGCGGTCGTGATTTGTTAATTTATTGCAAAACACATTTTAATGAAAAAAAAAAGAAGAATAGGAAAGATTTTTCTTGAATGTTTGTAGAATGCGGCGATGACAAACTAACAACAATTTCTGTACACAATTATAAAATTATTAACAAATACGAGAAAATCAAACACAAATCCATAAAAAAAACACTTTTCAAATAATTATATATATAATTTTTTTTGGTAACCTGGTGGGCCAAACAAAAAAGCACCATGGTGCCACATTTAAAATAAAACGCACACCTTTTACTACATAATATTCAAAGTAGGCATTTTGTAGGTGTATATTATACGAGAGGAAAATATATCTGGTACTAAACTTTCTTATGCATAATTTTACAACTTCAATTTTCAAATATGTATATTGAGAAAAAATTAAATATACGAAAAAAATTTGCAAAATTTCCTGACGGAACCTTTAAATTTCTTTTGGAATTATTATTTTATAAGACTAGATCTTAGACCCGTTGTTCACTTGTTCTTATAGATAAAAAAGGATATTAATACATGTGCTGTTACCTATCTAGACTTTTGATCAATGTTTTAGTGAAGATTTCGAAAATTTCAATTCGAAGAAAGACACAAGATTATGTAACGTAATTAACCCATTTCTTCTGAGCGCAGTCATAACAAGTGGGGACTGTCATGCCAATTCGCTCCAGTTATAGCAGTTTAAACTGTTATAAATTCATATTTTGGACATAAGTATGACCCGTTCGCTAGAATACGAATTTTCGCAGCAGTCAGAATATTATTGTCATAAACATTTATGGCCGCAAAACTGTCACAGTGCCAGAATAAGCGGGTAAGGCTAACTTTAGATGTGATGCATGGCATCATAACACATCCAATTGTTTGTCTACTTTCGCTTCTGTAATGATTTAAATTCTTGACAAGAGAATTAATAGGTTTTCACATTCAGCTTTGGATGAATGAAAGAGTATATACGTGTGAACAGATATGTAATATCAACCAATAAAACAAAAATTGTATGCATCCTAATCTAAACTCAGTCTAATTTAACGTATTTTGACTTCGGTTTAGAAAAATTAACTTTATTTCTGTTTGTATATATCTTTAACTCAACTGATGACAAAATGAAAGAGGCTTGATTTTAGTTTAATGTGAATTCTTACACTTAAATATAAGAAAAAAAAAAATATATTTCTGGTTTTTTATATAATAGTCGTTTTTCGAACTTACCGAAAAAATACAGATGTAAATCGAAATAATAGCGATTGAGAACAACACAGTGTGCACAACGCGAAATTTATCTCGGTTCTTAAAAATCAATTATAGTACTGAAATTCAGTGCCGTCGTTTGAAAATTCCACCTTTTTCGTTTTTATTTGTAATCACTAATTTCTGATAAGAAAAATAAATATCAAATAAAATTTTTGATAAAACACATTTTTATTAAAAAATATAATACCAATAAAAGAAATATTTGTAAAACATAAAATTTAGGTAATATGTTACAGTAAAGGTGCGATAAAGTGAACAAATTAAATACCATTCAAAATGCGATAAGCTGAATAGATTTGTTGTAGATTTCGATAACTACAAACAGTAAGTTTCCTGATTTGGTTTCAAATCTTACTTTCTTTACAAGGTGTGAAAGTTGCAAAAGCCTCGTCTCGTTTAACCGAAGAGAAAATAAAATATACAGACAATTCTTGTGTATAAAATTGTTGACACCATTGCAGGCCTGCAAAGAAATTTATCTTGTCGATAGTGTTTGTAAAAAAGACTGTAAATACATGTATTTTTTATATCAGACAGAGCCATTTTTTACAAATCCTAATAAAAAAGAATCTTGCTTACAGAATAAAAACCTGTGCCACATGGGAATCTAATGTGGACACTCTAATTTTTGGGTTAACCTCGAATTAAGATATACCATATAGCTAATTTTAGTTTATAGTCATGGTCTATCTATAGCAAAAGTTGATAACATTTTAAAACCATTTTTTGCCATTTTAATATCGCTAGTCCTATTTCACAGTTTATCCACTCAAAATATCCTAAAGGCGAACGTATCGGTCGGAAATAACTTATCTATATCGAGTGTCTCCATAATAGCGCCAGATTTAAATGTCGTGCTATTTTTGTTTCATTAAGTTTACAGTACTTACACATCTGTCATCTACCATTGTTGCTATTAATAGTCATGGAACTTTGCACGAAGGAATGACATTATTATTGACAGTTTATCAAGTTTCGAGCGCCTACTCTGGTGAAAAAGACAATTCCACAAAATTCAAATTGTGCGTTTTTTTCGGAGTATTCTTTATTTAATTAATTATTAAATTCCTTATCGAATGAGGTATAATTCATACCTGTTGGACCCAGAATACCTGACATATACGTATACCTTCATACAAGAGAATTCTTGTGTTTCCTGTCCTAAAAGGGAATATTTTTGAAAACAGTAAATGGCATTTAATTCCTTATTAAATTGATCGTCGAATGAGGTATGGGTCGTCTTTATAAGATGCAGAATACCCGAGATATACACAAACTTCAGTTACGCAAATTAAATCTTGCACTTTTATTTGGTACTCCCTATATATTATAACACTGTCAATGCAATCAGTTCATTTTTTAAAAATAGATTTAAACGGATTATATAATACGATCACTTCTTGCAGCTTCTTTACTGTATCGTGGTAACACTTTCGATAGCAAGTATTTAGAGTATTTCCCGAGAAAGGAATATCATTTATACTGAAACGTATATATTTTACTTTTTTTTTGAACACCACTATTTTAGATCGAACTCTAACAAATTATTTGAAGTTTGAATTAAAATTTTTAAATTTTTTACGATTTAGTACGTAATTAAGAAACGCGATCACTCTGAGAGCTTGAACAGAAGTGTTGTTAATAAATTCACATTTTATGCAATTCTTACTTAAAATAAATAAAACCAATGACTAAGTACATTGTTATAAATACTAAATTCGTGATAACAGATAAAATTCTAACCGATTTCATGTTATCACGACTCTACTGTACATATATCATGCTTTATAATTTTTATTAAATTTTCTAAAATATCCGATAAAACTCAAGAATTTCTATTAAGAGATAAAATTATTTGAAAAATGCATTTAACAAACGATCAAGAAGCTTTTCGCTTAGATCTATTTCTACGCAGTACAATAAATTAGCGTATTACAACACGATTTAAGCATGGCTGCTGGATCGCGTTCGCGTTCTGTGAGTCTCTGTTTTGATCGTCTGATGATTCTTGTTTTTTTATTTTCTTTTTCTTTTTTATAACATTGAACTTGTCATTAAATGTAATTAGGAAAGTATTTTCCTCATTTTTACTGTGTTTATGATATTTTGCAATTCTGTAATTTTACATTTTTACAAGATCAAATAATGCAAGCGTTTTTTCTTCTGTTGTTGTTGTTATTTTATTATTAATGAACATCTTCTTTTCTTCTATGATCATGAAATTAATATTTTCTCACTTTATTCATACCGCCTCTGTGATTTTTATTACAACATCATAAATTGTACATTATTTGCTGTCGCTCAAATTAATTTAATTAATCCTAATTTTGTATAACAAATTATTTTATAATTGAACATTATTTGTATGTTGTATATTATTCTATTTTTGGCATAGTATAAAACTATTGAGCCTTATAATTTCGCTAATTATTTGACCAAAGTTTGATATTGTAGAATTTACTACTTGTTGCTACTTTTTGAACATGAGATTTTCACAAGATCTTTGACTTTATAGTTTCAGTTTAGTGCAAAGAAAATAGGAGATCAAATAATTTTGTTTGGCTATCGTTGAAAAGCTTGAGGCAGAATGTCTCCATTCTATAGTTACTAAATATTCGTCAAAAATTATTAAATCCAACTAAATTTAAACCATTTTGTGATACGGTATCGTCCGTTGTTAAGAGGGATGGCATTTTAAAAGAAAATTTCTAATATTTGAATTTTCATAATTGTGAGAGAAACTTAAAGTTTATTAAAGCGGAAATGAAAACTAGGTGATCTTATTTAAAAGAAATTTTAATTGAATTAACACTCTGCTAAAATGACTTGTACTGAAATGGCATGAAAAGAAATTACCCTTTCCAATTATATGTAACTCAGTATTGTCTAAAATGATTCCTTGATCATTAATTGATTATAAATACGTGATGGTTAATAACCTGCAATTGAAACAATTTTCTACCTTGTTAATTTTCAACTTTCAACATTTTGACTTTAACGTCGGTTTTATTTAATTATTGATCAGCTTTTGGAGAATCATTTTTCATATTATCTCAATTATAGGGCTCTCGTGCCGCATGGACGATAAGGAATTTTGTTTACGATCGTTACGAAATTGTATTTGTATGTAAAGTTGCTGCAAATTGAAGATACTTCTGGTATGGTGAAGTAAAATAATTTGTTTTGAATTGTTAATATTAGCCATTAATTACGATTTTTGAGCCCGTCTTATTTATTTTATAAACTCGTGAACTTGAATCTGCGATTTTGTGATTCTTCAGTTTGATGTCACGGGTGATACTCGTGCCCATATAAAATGTGGTTTTAATACTTCTTCTTAACTAATCTCAATTTATGATTCGTACAAATTTTTATTTTTAAAAATTTTGTTTCGAAATTTTAGTTTATTGAATTAAATGTTTGGATGTTATCCGCTAATTTATTTTCATTGAAATTATTTTTATTGAATTTGGAAAATTTGACGAGAATAATTTTCTTAAAAGCGAGAAGAATAGTTTTCCAATAAAAGTTTATTATTCAACTTATTTTTTTTTGCAAATTCTTTTTTTTCGAATAAAAAGAAAGCCACTGAGAAAATTGTTTGAAAGAATTTTCTCACAAAAAATCAGAGGCGACATTTAATTTTAATTTTTTAAATTGTAAGGAGCGGCGAAATTCTACATAAGAAGGTATTGGTTATATTTCGTGAGTAAAAAACCCAAATCATGCATATAGCCAGGATCACAGGTATGGACTGCTTCTAAAGGAAGAGGGGGCAACTAGCTCTGGTGATGACGGACCACGAACTAACGGTTTGAGGCAGATTTAATTGCACGATCACTGAGCACGGTTCGCTCCTGATCGTTTGTAAGGATGCCACGAAGTCACTAATATTTCAGTGTTCATTTTTATCCTTAGTGTGTCACAAGTATGAAAAAAAAATTTGGGTCATTTATGTTTGATGTCATGTCACATAATAAAACAAATAAATTCTACAATATTATTTAGAGGTTTAGAATATTTAGATATTGGTACGGAAAATCAAAAAAAACCTGCAGTTACGATTTTCCGACTAGATCTCCGATTTTTAAAGAAATTTATATAGCTGAATTAATTTTGTGTGAAAAATCAAAATACATTGTAAAGAAATGCGAAGAAACATGGCGTTTTAGGAATTTCCGGTCGTTTTGCGGTTAATTTGACCCACATAAGAAATATCAATGAACTTTCGATTAGACAAACGTGTATTGTTGAAGTCTGCGACGAGGTCTACCAGTTCTGTATTGAGAGATTATGTAATATTATTTATGAGAGTTTATGGCAGACTCTTAATAAGATGTTATTACAAATTCTGATCTCAATATTTAAACATGACCATTTATTTCAGATTTTCATAAACGAGAAATGCAATTTCGTTGGGTGCAGCCGCCATCCATTCACCGGAAATTCCTGCAGTAAGCATCTCTTTAGAGTTTTTATAATGATTATAATTGAATTCTGAATAATTTTGGCCAGTCAACGATTTGATATTTAAGGATTTGTTTTATATGCCTTCATTTTACAATAATGGAATGCGGTTTATTCTAATTGTAAGTAAGCTTGTCTTTTTCAGTGTTGACATACTAAAACAAATGATAGTAGCAGTGTTGATTTCGTTTCACTGAAGAATTATAATTCATTATGTTTCCTGCAATTGGTACGTAACGATCAAATTTTTTATTTTGGTGAATACAGTGGATTTCGATGTTTGACTTTCTAATCAAATGAAGCGCAACAAATGAATTTGGTTTAAGGTCCATTGTACAAAAAATAAGAACGCATTTTTTCATCAACAAATAATTTTTACTACTGACAGATAGTATGTCAAGCAACATTCATGTCGAATTTTAGTATTGCAATATGTGCGGTTTACATTTGACTGCGATTTGAATTAGACGGACCCGATATATATTTTTTGTAGATCTGCGATGATGCTATTAAGAGAATAGAAGTTGGGCGCTTTATTTATTTCATACTTTTTGGTGTTAAGCAGAAAGTTGACTTCGTACTAACTAAACCAAAAAAAATTTTGTTTATTAGGTCTAGATTATTGTTCTATAAAAAATGTGATATAAATCTTTAAATGATTTAATAAAAATCATGGTAAAATGCGTAATATACGACATTATAATCCTTTTGTTAAACTTAAAATTAAAATATTTGAAGAAAAAAGGAATACCATTATTGCACTGGTATTCCTGATTCAATATTCGAACCAACCACTTTTCTTTTAGTAAAAACGGGCATTAGATGGCAGTATCAACTCAAATTATTTTCATAAACTTAAAATGAAAGCTTAGTACAGAAAAATAATTTCTTGCTTCGGGTTTGAAGCTTGGTTTGAAGTAAACAATTTACGATAAACTTATTATACGATAAACTTATTATACTTCCAGAATTTCTGAAATTTTAATTGAAATTTGCTTCGCACAAATTTCCAAAGAATAATATTTTATTTATTATAATTTACGTAAATTGTACAAAAAGTTAGAAGAAAATTTATTAAAATAAATTTATATCGTAAGCTCATTGAATTTTGACTCAAGTTACGATAAAAAAATGTTCGTTAGTATCATTCCCCAAAATCATAAATTCTTCCACAGAGTGAAAACATTAAAAACAAATTTAGAAATATAAAAATAAAATATACCAATTCCAAGGAACTTTATGTAACGGTATTTACCAAAGAAATTGCAAACCCCATAACAAAATTTCACAAACTTTAAGGATATTTCTTGACTTCTTAAAGGTAACCATTAAATAGGATATCTTTGAAATTGTCTCATTACTGTATGTAAAAAGAAACATAAACAATTCTCTGTGAACTATTATAAAGGTTGGATAATGTTTTATATAAAGTTAAATAGGTCGCTTTATTACATATAACATAAAATGATAGTTGGCACAAAATCTAACATATTACTTGGCATTTATATCAGGGTTAAGAACGTCCCAAGGATTTAAGGATACTTAGATAATACAATAATATGGTGTCTGTATTGATATAGGAAATAAATTTTGGAAAATGTGAAAAGAGCTTTAGACATATGTACATATATCAGAAAGCTTTAAATAAGAATTCTGATTTTGATGAAGAAAAAACTTATTATAAAGAATATTATAATTTATTTTCCTTTTTATGGGGGATGAAGGGGAATGTTTCGACTAAGAAAAATATACAGAAATAAGTCAAGGGAAATGATAAGTGTTGGTTGAAATCATGTACACAACATTAACTTGTCACCATTGTTAAAACAGCTAAACATGAATAAATCGTTCTTGGAATTAGTTTCATAGAAATACAAAAAAAATACCATAATTTCATGAAGAAAACTTTTCATTAGTGACGTCTTTGAAAAATGTTTCTATTGTTACTATAAAAATTGGGAAAACATATTTCCCATTTTTGTTGCTTTCAATTACGCAGAACGATTTAGAAATCAAAATAAAAATTGCACTTTACCCAAAGAAATATGCTTTTTATTTAAATAAATTAAAAGAAAATGGAAACAATCTGTTGAAGAAGGAAGTTTACACGATTGTAGAAAGAAGCCAAAGCAATGTAATTGGTTGTCCTTTGTTTTTTTGAATTACATACTATCCGCTAATTTCTAATGCGATGCTAATTCGCATTCAAACAATCAAATTAGGTAATTTTTACATATTTGATTCACATATTTGTAGTCGTTTCTTGTATTGGGCACAAATATAATTACTTTTAATGGTTTTAACAGAAATTATTAAATACATTATTTACTTAAATACAATAGAAAGTGTGTGAAGAAAACTAGAAACACAGTTAACAGTAGTTGGTACTTGGTTAGTCCCAAGATTATTTAGCAGTTGAGCAGAAATACGGGCTTATTCGTCTGTGATTTGTATATTTATTTGCTTGCTTATAAAATGAATATCAATTGAAAGTAAATTGTTTTCTTAAACATACTGAATTTTTTGTTTCAGAGGACAAAACTTCATTTGAAACTTTTCAATTCAGACTTTTTACATATTTACTTGCTAAATAATCATAAATCTATCAAAATCTAGATTTTTTTAGTTGAAAACAAAATTTAAATATTGAAAATAAAATATAATATTACTATAGTTGGAATAGTTGATTATTATGTAAATGAATATATTTATATACACAAGTATAGATATGTCAATTATAATTTAGTTATGACAATAAGCTAAATAAAATATTATACAATATTGGTATGAAAAACATAACGGAAAATTGATCAAAAGTGCTTTCTCTAATATTTTTTGAAAGCCAAACCATGGTCTCTTTGTAATCAATCAAAAAAAATTCTATATAGCCGGATCGATCGATTTTCTTCGAATAATGTTCAGGCGAAGAAAATGGATGGAGATATTATGAATTGGTACTTCAATAATTCTATATAGCTGATTGGTTTCGGCTATTTTTCTATGAGAAAGTAATTCAATTAAAATCAAATAGGAAGTGGGAAGTGGTAAGTGGTGGTAAGTCGGGTAGTAAAGCTTAAGATTGATGAAATTTAAAGGGCGGAAAAAAAGTCAAATCGATAATTTTGTTTTAATTCCATTTTATTATTTTTTTTTCACCCTAATCTTTGATAATTAACTTTTAAAGATTTATTTAAAATTAAAAACAATTTGTTTAAAAGGGTTTTTCTTATTGATTTGACAGATTAGGATTGTGTATTATTGAAGAAGCTTTTAAAATGTTCAATATTGACAAAGTTCTTGTTAATTTATTACACCTCTGGGACTTAGTCTCAGACAGAAAAGAAGAAAGAAGTAAATTGCCTAAACTGCCAAAAGTCGAGCTTCTTATTTTGTTTTCTTTCCATGGTATAGGAATAAAGGGTTGGGATTGTAAAAATAGCCATCGCTAGAATTTCAGGGATATTTCTAGAAAATCTCCGTGTTATCGATCTGAGACGGTGATCGAGTGATAAGGGGTGATTTATGAAATTTCTGAAACTTAATTGGGTCTGGTGTAATATCCCGGACCCAACAACAAAGTCATTGTCATATATTTTGAGCCAATCAGTATAAATACTTAAGTGGGGGTAGCGAGCGGAGCGTAGCGAGGCGAGTATGCATTAAGTCACTGCTTATATCATAAAAATTAGAAAAATTTTTAAAAAAACAATTGATAACTAAATGACAAATGTTGATAGTTCCACTTAATTTTATCTTGAAAACCGCTTAACCCATTCTAATAAAATTTAAAACGTTTATTCCTCAGATCGATTTGTTGAAACAGATTTAATTTTGTGAGGATCGAGAAAAGGACACCGTAAAAAAGCACAATAAAACAGATAATGGCGAGTAAGAAATGTTCAATTCAGCTGACATTATTTCTACGAATTTATCTTATATACAGTAAACGATATATAAAAGATAAAGGACGATAGAGAATTATTAGATCAATAAAAATCCTCATCTTTTTTCTAATTTTGTTGAACTTTATAATGGAAACTATTTTAGAGTGAAATTAAGAAGAAGAAGAATTGAGAGAAGAACATATTTTCGAAAGGACGAAATAGGAAAACTCCCAAATTATTGTGATATACTTTATATGGAAGAACGTCACTCTTCCAGTGTATATATTGGGAGTGTAATTTCACAAACATTTTTCGCATAAAATATAATAAATAATTTAAATTTTTAACTTTGTTTCTTGTTGACTTAATTCTAATTTATTAAAAGCGATGTGCATGTAACACGATTTTTATATCATTTGTTTTAAGATAATACTTATGATAAAAAAGGATCACTAATCTTAATCTCACATATGAGTGATTTTATTTAAAAAAAAGAAGAAAAAATCTGGTAGACTTTTAAATTCTTCTCAGTAACTTTCTATTGGATACGTCACGTAAAGTGTTGTGATTTTTCGCGTGACTCAATTTTACCACCTAAAAAGAAAATATTTTCCATGTTTTCCGCAAAAAAATGAAAAAAAAACACTAATAATAAAATAAAGGTGTCAGAAGCAAGATCTAAATTCAGTAATTTTTTTCAGAATTTTAAAATTTACAATCACTGAAGCTCATGAATCAGTGAATAGTGAAAATCATGAATTTCGGTTGATAAATGGTGTAGACTTGATGTATAAGAAAACAGACTTTAACAAATACTCAACATAAATAGTATGTACATGAGTATGCAATGGCAAGAAAAAAATTATGAAAACACGTTTTCCACATTGAGCTCATAGAATAAAATGATATCTTGTTAAAACTTCGTTATCGTTTGGTATGCGGTGGTGATGGGATGCGGCGATAGTGAATCGCGGAAAAAAGGGTATGATATAACAATGGGCACGTATCAACATATATCATTCATATATGTGTTATCTTCGATATGAAACATTCTTTTCTGCAGCGAAAAATACGAGTGTAAAATGCTTTAATGATAATTTTCTAAGGGAAACATTATTGAATATGATCAAGGATGCAGGAAGAATTGAATTTATGTATCTTTCTGATTATATTATTTTGACTGATATTTTTGGTAATATCAGAGGCATTTCTTTTGATGCATCCCAAATAAAAGTCTGACATATTATACAAACTTGGCTTGGATTAATGCCAAGAAGGAAAAGAGATTGTTTTCCATGAAAAATGTTTTCGATGTGATGTTTTTTAAGGTAACAATGAAATCAGAATTTTGAATCTAGTTGAAACGTTTATATTGGATATATTTTTTCCAAAATGGTTTATAAAATGAGTGGACAACTATTTCATATGAACAAAAATCATACATTTTAGTTCGTCAAAACCATTTGAAGTTTAAGTTCGATTTAATTTTTCTTATTTGACAATGGTTTGTACACCAACATTTCTCAATTTCATCAAAATTAATTAATAAATTAGAATTTCATCGTGTCCCATATAAAAATAGGAAGATTTGTTTAGAATCTGCCTGAAAAAACCTTCTGATAGAATGATACGTGTATTGAAAAGCTCATAATAATCAAACCAAATTTCATATGAGTTGTTATCTCGCTGCTTTCAAAAAGTTAACAAATTTAGAGTTTTAGGTTGATTAATCACATCTGATAGAATCATGGAATTCTGTTATCAATTGTAATTTCAAAAATGATGAAAAATTTTATTTGATTTACTTATTAAACAAATAAATTCGAACTAGTTTTAAGAAAAGTGAAGTAAAGTAAATTTTATCAAAGGAAATGTCTTCTGTTTTCTTTAGACCATACAGGTCCACACAGGTCATCAGTACAAGGAAATACAGTTCACAAAAGTGCTTCTAATCGACTCAGATTTTCTTCATATTTACTTTTATGAATAAAATATAAATTTCTTTTTATTATACAAATAAATTATTTTAATATAAGCATAAAATCATATTTTTTATAGATTTATAGTTTCCTTGTAGGAAAAGAACATTTTCTTTTCTTCAAAAATTTATGTAAAATTTTATCAACAAACTCAATATTTTTCTTTCAAAAATGTTTGCATTGACTTTAATAGAACTCAGAATGGATTTTCTACATGAATCGAATTCCGAAAGTAGTTTTTATCAGTGGCAACTTCAACAACTTTGTAAATTTCAGAGAGGTTTTCTTTATAGACGAGCGCTTCTAAATATTATTTCATATCGTATTTTCATCATCTATTTTTTTATGCAAACGAGAAAGGAAAATATAAACTAATACTAAAATTGCGATTTTATTGCTAGGATTCAGATTGCCTTTGAATCATGTAAGTTGAAATCATTGATTTGATTTTCGTTTTCAGAAAATATAACTTTTCCGCCAAAACTTTTCCTTAAGTGCTGTTCGCAAAAAGAACGTTCATACTTCCTTAAGAAAATGTGTAGTAAATGAAAATCAGGACAAGCCAAACGATATTAAGTTTGTAGCTAAAGAATTTTATTAAGTTCTGAAACTGTTTGATAAAGTCGAGTTGAATAAAAAAAAATTATTGCAATTCAAAAATTATTACAAAAGTTTCATTGAATATGACTTAATAGAATTATTTGGTATTGAAACTTTTACTTTATTTAAGTTTTTACTTAATACTATCAGAATTTGTTAATACTATGAGTAAAGTTTTATTTGAATTTAATTTGAGCTTTCGTGAAAGCTTAAAAAAGGATTTATTGAGAAAACTGATTCGAATTATGATGCACACAAAACTTCAAACAATAGAATATTGTTTCTTCAAGGAAATACTTATTTGCTTAAAGTCGGCTACGTAAATCCATCTTTGTCTTCTTAAATAATAAAGAATAATAATATATTTTCATAATTTTCTAGAATAAGAAAATATCTTATAAAATTTATTAATTATGAAAAATCTTTGTTAGTAGTATGGGGTAAAGCTTTTCATTGTAATACTTCTCAAGGATTTAGCATTGAAAATTATTTCAATAGTGAGTAATCTTTATTAAAATAGTATAAACGAAGAATATTATGTACATATTTAAAATATAATATTAATGTAATTTTGTATTAAAATCGCATATAATTTATGTGTCTGTCTGTTTTAAAATGTACTACAGTCGACTAATTCGAAGCAATTACTATTTGGAAGTAGAATATAAAATAATTAAAGTTTTAAAAGAATAGTTTCAAACAATATATTCACTCTATAGGACTTCTAGAAATCTTAATCCAAATAAGCTGTAATACGTGTGAAAGTAAATTTATAGACCAGCTATTATTAACATGTGGTGCATAGTACTAGTTGTGTACGTTGTCTTAAAAATGAATTTTTCATTCAAATTTGAGACTAATTTTCAATCTTATTAACGTTTTAAATTAAAAGGCTGGCCTGTAATATGATGTTGATACAAGTTTTGTGACGATTATGCAACGATAAAAACAAAACCTACTGAAAATCGTCACCATATTCCCAGAATCAGTTGCCTTTGGTAAATCAACTTAATTTTACCTAAGCTTTGGTGTATTCTATTTGATTTTGTCGGAATAAATTCTTTAAAATTGTCATCGAAAAAGTTATTCGTTTTAAATCTGAAGTATGATTGAAGAGTTTTGTTTATCAATAAGTTGTATAGTTGTATCGTACCGAATAACATAACCCATTTGCATTATGATTGAAACCACGAAATCATGTTCTTAACTCGGCATTCATTAATCATATAAATTTTCCAGATTTAGATTAGTATAATACAATAAAGATTGAGAACCTCTTATATTTATAATATGAAATAATCTCCGAGTAATGTGTCGTTTCTCAGTAGTTCCATTAAGGATAAAGAACGAATTATGTATGTTTTTCGGTTGGAAAATTTTGTGGTTTTTTTGGTCAGAGATCTCAGAATAGTGTATAATAATTATGTACGACTATATCTTAAGCTTTAAAAGTGTCATAAAGCTTTAAATTTAATTTAACTATACAAATCCAACAAAAATAAATTATTCAATTTTAAATTAAAATTATTTCATTGCATTAAACTTTTGTAATTTAAGAATATTTATGAATGTATTTATATATTTTTTTAAAAAAATAAATTATAGACTTTATTGGAACAGTTTTAAAAGTATCATATTCTAAATATTGTGATAATGGATTCTTCGAACAATAGCACAAAAAAAAGCCATAAAAATATAATAATTATGGTTTCTTTTGAAGACAATGACGAAACTTAATTGCTGGAACAAGTATCAACTTTTTGTCGTCGTAATTAATTTTCTAAGTGTCCAACTTATTATCAGAGTTTTTATTTTAGTCCTACAAGATAAATTCATTAAATTTATAAAGTACATATGATATTTTATTGTTGAAAAAGGGTCAAGGTATACACTTCTGCTTATATTCGTTTTCTTTTTTTAAATTGATATTATGTAAACTGTTTTATGTGGTTTATGAAATTCTCACAAATACTAAAAAACCCCTTTTTGTTATGAATTTTTTACTAATTATGTTATAATCTTTAATGATAATCGAGTTAATGAGCAAGGATGATATTATTAGAATATTCCCGAAAGGAATATTTAAGTTTTTGGGTTTCATGTAAATTTAGATTATATTTAGAATAATAACTTTATTTAAAGTTTTCAACGATATTATATTGTTTATCTTTGAATTTTTCTTAAATTTTGAATTAATTTTTTCATAATTATTTTCTTTTCTTCTTCAATAAAGCAACGTGAATTTTTCCATATTTTTTTATGATTTCTTTTCAGTCAACTTGCGCCCACAATTTTACATGGATGACAAAACTTGTGGAAAATTTAAAGGGTTGTTTTAATTTAAGTTCTGTTTTGTCTTTTTTCAATTCGCTCTAATTTAAGTGTAAAATGAGGTCTACTAAATCTATTCTGAAAAATTTATACTAATCAGCGAATTAGTTTTTGAATGAAATCTGAAAAATTATACAAAACAAAAGAGAAAAACTAAATAATTTTGCGATATTATTAAATTGAAATTATCTTATAAATATTATTAAAACCAGTCAATACCTTTTCGAGTTATCTTGTAGATAACCTGACGTTCAACCATCAAATATCTGTTAATTTTTTACATGTGTGGTGCCTCTTTAAAACATCCTCTAATAATTATGTCTTTACGTGATTAACAAAACCAATATATCCTTTGGTATACTACCATAGTATATAAAAATTAGTTTAGGATAAATTTTGTGAATTAAATCCTGAAAACAAAGTGAAAAATTTTACTGCAAAAATGTTCACAAAGTTTTAAAGATTTATTCGACCGCAAATATTAATTTGCCTAAAGCTTTTAAATTACGAATGATAATGACTAAAGAAAAGTCTGGAAAAGTTTTAAATAGAGTCAATGCGGGCATAAAATTCTAATTTTATATATTTTGTATTACAATTTTTTTTTTAATTAGAAAAGGTATTTGCCGAACATTTTTATTGAAAATTGTATTCAAAATATAAAAAAATATCAACTAACTATTATTTATGTGTTTTATTAGCCTTGTCCTACTCATTATTTTGTATTATTTCTTTTCCTTGACTGAAAGTCTATTCTTTACACATTAACGATCTATTCATTCCAAAAAAGAAAACTAACAGATTTTCCTAACACAATCGCTTTTCTACAAATTTAGTTTTATCTTAAAAATTATATAAAAATGATAGATTGAAACAATTCAAGCCATACGTTACGCATTTAAGTTAGAACATTAAAATGAATGAAATACGTGATTCTTATATTTTATGAACTTCTTGGAAACATTTTTTTCCAAAAGAATTTATCTTTCAAAAAGAATTTGTCAAATGTGTTCAACTAAAAAAAACAGTTGGTTATGAATCTAAATTTAATTTTAAACTAAAACGGCATATTTTCTTGTCCATAATTTACAATTTATATGAGTAAGTGCTTTATTAAAAAAATGTTATGCTTGACAATTAAAATAGAATAGCGAATTATTTTCTTATCTTCTGTTTTATTAGTAACATTATTTTATATTAAAATTTTCAACAAAAGATTATTATTTAAGTATTTTGTACAAGATTTTCTAATATATTTCAAATCAACACATTTTCATGACAGTTTCGACCCATGTTTTCCTAATTCTTTGAAAATTAAAATTTCATAACGAAATAAATATATATGAAAACATTCAAATTTAATAACTGTCACAACCGATTTTACTTTGAATTTATTTTGATATGAAGGACCTGATTCACACCAAATTCTATTTTTGTTTTTTTCTTAATAATGTCGGAAAATGCCTATTTTAAATGACTTTTAAATTTGACAAACACTATATTATTTCAGTGTTAATGATAATTAATGGTTGTTCAAGTTCTGTTTGAACTATATCGAAATGTACATGATAAAAGCTCAGACATACCATACTTACCATAGAGGGTTTTTGGCATGTGGATCTCGCTCTTTTTTTGACTTGGACCTATTGGAAAAAAGAAATAGAAATGGCATGGTTGATCAACATCAAAATGAGTGGTAAACAAACTTATTACAATCCAATTAAATTAGTTCATATAATAAGTGCAATTTCCTTGATCTTCAATTTAAATAAATTCGATATTAGTCCAAAAAATTGCTGAGATAAACACAGCATGAATTAAACGTGATATAAATTATTTGCAAAAATAAAATACAAACAATTCCTGTGTACTTTGAAAAATTTCCATATAACTATATATCAAATTTAAAAATACAAGAATATCGTGTATGTATATCCTGAAATGTAAACCAAATCAAATTTAAAGGTAGTAATATAGTGAAGCAAGGAAACAAACAGAGAAAAAATAACATAAAAGAGAAAATTTTCACATGTCCAGGTGCTTTTTAACCCATTCATTTTCATACGCTAGCATAAACATTTGCACTCTGGTGTGCACCATAAAATCTTGTCGTTATGTTTTACCTCAATGTAATTTTTGGTTGTAGTGCAAAATGTTACAAGAAATTGCATATATAAATGTTTTGTTAAGCAGATTTTCATATAAAACGAGAACATGTTGAAAAGGATGAAAGTTAAAACATGGTACTGGATATTTTGTTTGGTCAAAATAAGATGTATAAAATGGACAGGGTTTTTGCAATTGACATTTCTGTAATTATTGTATATTTAATTGATGGTTCATGTTTTCGAAAGGAATATTTTTATAATAGGGAAAACGTAAAAATTCATGTTCTACGAATTTCAGCGCATTGACATGCAATTTGCGGTACGGTGACTATACCTAACAGGCATATTTCACTAATGATAACAAAAGTTATGTAAAGGGTTTGGTGGCGAAAAACTCTTTGGATCACTATTTAATATAGCACAGATTTAAAGTGTAGCCTAAAGTTAAGCTCACTGTCGCAAAAAATCATTAGTCACTAACGTTACTAAATTGTTGGAGAGGCACACAATCAACACAGCAATTGTAGAAAGAGTTATCACGTTTTCGAGAAAAGGTGATAATCCTAAACTTAACTGTGATAAGTTCCAGATTTTAAGACGTTTATAATAATACAACCTTTAAAATAAAAATTTATCGAATGGTAATAATATCAAAGAAAGTAGTAAAACTCGTCTGATCACTTTTTAAAAAAGGCATTAAATTCCAACCTAAACAACTTTAACTTTCTACTTGCAACTGGGAAATGGAATGTGCCCATATATGCGGAATAGAAAACAATATTAAAAATATATATTAAAGTCGGAAGAGAGAATATAACCAAGCATATGGGAGGGGTTGTCTATTACACTGAAAGGTAAAATAAAAAATATGAAGGTTCTATCTTTACATTTTGATGATAAGCCTCAAATATTGAAATATTGAAATGGAATAAATCCTATTATGAACGTAAATGAGATAAAAATTTAAATAAACAAGATTTGAAAAACATCTGAACATAATATACTATAAATTCACTTAGAATTTGCACAATAATGCATCCGTATTGTGCAATATGTTAAAATACAACCAATATTATGCATTTTAAAGGATAAAGGCCTTCACAGATACGATATGCTCATTTTTTTCTTGTTTAGTTTAGCATAAAAATTCACATTAACTATATCCAATATATTATGTGAAGGCAATCTCAAAAAGAATTTACTGGACTTCTGTAGTTGCAAAAGATATTACAAATTTTCTTTCCATTTTAAGAATTTTTCATATATAATATCGGAATTCGAATTCTATGTTTAAGAGTTTAAAGCTGAACAAGGAATTCTTATAAAAATATTTTATTTGCTGTGTTTTGTCATCTGAAAATATATCTAAAATGGAAAAGAAAATTTATAATCCAAACCATTCAAGAATGTGTTTTTCAATAAAATATATAAAAAAAATATATATATATATCTGGAACTTTTCCTTATTTTTCTAAAATATATTAGTCATAGAATTTATGTATGAAATAAAATTGATTTTAATCAATATTATTGATGTTCGTTTTTATGAAATTAAATTCAGCAAGAAAATTTTTAAAGATTTTATGTTGTAGTTTCGGTTCTGCCTTTTCTAATAAAAAACACATTGAATTCCATAAATTTATCGATAATGAATTCGTGAAAAAATATTACTTCAACATGTGGAAATAATTGATACTAAAAACTTCATGGAACCACATATAGAACACTTTTAAAATACAAAAAAAAATAATGAAAAATTATCAATAAATTAAG
The DNA here is from genome assembly GCA_963422695.1 of Xylophagus ater. Lineage (NCBI taxonomy): Eukaryota > Metazoa > Arthropoda > Insecta > Diptera > Xylophagidae > Xylophagus > Xylophagus ater. Next base: position 12,393,777 of record OY730478.1, read on the forward strand.
TTTGCCTTCAATAAAATTTGTTTTTAAATACATCTGCATAAATATTTATTAATCTAGATACTGGTGATCTATTCTGCATTCCCATTTCATGTTATGTTATATTAAATGTCGCATAAAATGCTATTTTTCATTAAATTGGTATTCTACACGGCAATTTTCTTACTTCGTACAGAACAAAATTTAAAAGGATATAAATGGATGTTGTTACAATATATTATGAACAATTTGAGAACATTTTTAAGAAATTCGAGAAAGCATTGACTAAAAAAGAGACACATTTCGAATTTTCCTAATGTTCTAGAATTTTGAGATATTCTATTTGGTTTTCTAAACATAAAATACCCTATAAAAAGACTTTTCCAGAATCCGAAATTTGGAAAAATCTTATGAATAATTTTATAAATAAAGTCAAAGTAACATAACATAAAATAACATAGAAAAACGTAGAATAGACCCCAATGAATCCTTGAATAACTTCTAAAAATCAAAATTGGGCTTATTCAAACTCGAAAATGCAACAAATTCTTATTTTTAAGTCAATGTAATATAAGATATATGTATTTGCTTTGATTTGATCCATTTAAGAAATAGAAATTTTCCATGGCGAATAAAAACTTTGAAATTCTTTAAAGCTTTAAAGGGTGCAAAAAAAATTAAGTTTATTGTTTGAAAATGAATTCATATTGCTTAAAAATTGGAGAATTTGTTTTTGTATACAAAAAAAAAAAATGGCTTATTTAATTTTTCAACTTTTTTTGTCGAAATTTTTCATTCTTCAGGCTTTTATATCCGATACCAAATGAAAAATGATACGAAATGGAAATTGTTTAGTTCTTATTTTTTTGCTGGGCATACTTTTATGTTTGGGCGTAGATCCGGAAAGTCTTTATAGGAAAATAAGTGAAGCACTTAAAGAAAATGAAATTATTGGCCGAGAAATTTTCTTTTTCTCATAGATTTCTATCAAAAGATTTGAACGGTTTTCATATTAAAATACAGGTGCCCAAACATTTATAATAAATTTTGCTTTTTATAAAACGGATAAGAAAATTTAGGGTTTAGAAGTCTTTTATGAGATCAACAAAAAAAAAAAAAAAAATGGAATATATATTTCTTTCAAATTTTGGATAAAGAAAATTTTGTAAATAATTTTCCATGCTTTAATTTTTATTAAATTTTAAATTGAAAATTTAATTTTGGATATAAATAAAATTAAGAATGCAATTTAAAAAAATGCGGATATTGAATAAAATGAATATTTTTTTAATTTATAATTAAAAATCACTGAAACTTTTCATACTTGTATATAGGTTATAGTGGTGGTTCGAAACCAGCACCATGGTTTACTAAACAACTAAGCCATCGAACCCGCTTGTTGCAGTAATTCAGATTCTTCGCTATTTGTATTTTACTTTTACAATCTATTTGTATTCTATTTTTTACTCTAACAGGTACTTATTATTTGTACGTACTTGTTTATAAAAAAAGCAAGCAAGCAAGGTAAGTTAAAAACAGCCTAGAACCGATTTTTTGCTGATCTATGGTTGAAATGGCACTCGTAGTTAACAAATCGATAGTTAAATAAATAAAGTCTGTGCAAAGCAACTAAATCTAAAAATATTTCCACGTTTTTCTGCTTAATTTTCCCTTTTTTGCAATTCATTCTAACTTAAAGGTAACTTGGGGCCAATGGTGGTGGCCTTTTTCTATATGCACAAAACACGAGAACGGTTTAGTTAATAATATTTATATTATTATTTAATATTTGGTATGTCCTGAAGTAATTTTCTCCTTATTTTAAAGAATTTTCAAAAATCTATTGAAGTCTTTAGCCTTTCAAAATCTTCCCTGATTAGTTTTCCAACTATTCTATTAGTAATCTATATTCTCTTCCTTCCAAACAGTTGCCATAAAATATTCTTGCAGATATTAAAATTGAATGCCGAATTGAATATTTCATAAATAAATAAATTCTAGTTTTGGGAGGAATATTTGCTAAAATATATTATCCTGTTTTATTGATTTTCTCGTCTTTTAATTGAGATCTTATTCTGCGGAAAAGATTTGTTTTCCTAATACAAATTTTTTATTTAGTCTTCTACAAAATGAAATGATCGATTTTCGGTAAAAAAATAGTAGACTTTATAAAACTATGTATTTTCAATAAATTGAAAATTGCCACGAATTGTTTACTGATTGTTTGTTCTATAAAGCAACATGAATATGAACATCAAATATTAGTAGAAAAATGAAAAAAGGTAAATAACTCTGACGCTTTTATTATTAATTAATGTAATTTTCGAATTGTTGAAGGTGGAATATTCGTGTTAGAATTATGCATTGAAAGTTCTATTTGAATAATAAAATTTTTGCAAGTTTACTGAGTGTTTCTCTAATGCAATTTCAACCTCAACCGAAAATGTTTATTCAACAATGTCAATAAAATTTGGTTATCTTTCATTTGGGAAACTGTTTGTACAAATAAAATCTATTTTATAAAATAAAACATAAATGTTTGCGAAATAATGGTTGGAAACAATTTCATTTTTGGAATAAATTAATGGATTTATGCATCTTTTCGAGCGAAATAAATATTTATTTATTCAATTAACAAAATTATGATGATTTGTATGAAATAAAAATCGCTTTGCATAATTTACTGAATACATTAAAACACTATGACAGTTCTGCTCGGAATTTAGGATAGCTGCAATAAAAGTGTTATTTATTTGCTCTTAGCTAAAACTAATTGACCTTAAATACGGCATAACTTAAGTCATAAAAAATATTGAGATTGATCTACATATGAATGAAGACCTTAACGAAGTTATCTGATCCAGATTGATATTACCGCACAAAATCTAAACCTATAAAATAAACAAACTAGCTATTATTAGTAAGTGTTAAACAATTAAAAAAATTTTAACATAATATTTATTTGCTCAAAACTACAGTTCTCTTTTTATGCATTAGAAATAGTGAAAATGAACAAGCTCACAGCGACTAATTAAAGAAAAATTAAGATTAAGGAAACTGAAAAACCTCCATACATTTTATTTGCCAAATATACTTATGAAATTAGTATTTCGTTAAATGAGACAACTAATTAAAGCAACGAGAAATGGAAATTTCAAAATTCATAAATCTTACCAAACCCCAATTATTTTAATAATTTCTGCATCCAATACATTTGGGGTGAAAGTTTCTTGTACTTTGAAGAATTATGGAATAACTGAATGTCAATTACGTCTGGTACAACGTAAATCATTAATAATATACGTGATCCTGTTTCAATATTGAATTTGTTTATATATATAGAATAATGTCGAACACGTATTGGAGTATAATCTCAGTGGAACAGTGAAAGCTTTTAGGGAATGAAATGGTCCTCGACAAAAGCAAAAAAAAAAACGGAAAACAAACTCATACATGAAATTGTTGAGAAAATCCAAAAATTGTACATAATCAGCTTAATTAGATTTTCTTTTGATGTATTTTCTCGATATTTGAAAGTTCTCCATGTTTTCAATATTATTAATTTTATACCAAAATTTTTTTATGACATCTTTTTAGAAATTAAACAAGAAAAAGGCAACATTACTTGATGTGCTTGTCTATGTTTTCTTGGTAGCCAGGTGCTGCCAAGTCTGCGGCTAAGTTTATATGCCAACAACTTAAAGACTTTATATTATAAAATATTTTAAATAAATGTTGTACATGATATGTTTGTTATCTTTAAGAATATTATATAAGAATTTCTGTAGGAATTATTTTAAAAAATCAAAAGGCAAGGAAGTTTTGTTATTTATTTGTAAACGCCGGAAGGTACTTATATGTTGAACAAATTTGAAAAGATATAAACATATTTTTATGATAATAAAACAGTTATTGGAAAACAACGTTATGTGCATAAAACGGAATTTGTATTTTATATTATGTGATAGAACATCCTTTTCTATTTATCTGGTTTTAATATGACACATACAGAAAAAAACTAAAATCAGATTATATTCCAGTGAATAGTCAATGGTACACTAATGTACACTGTTCCACTAAATTGTTGGCCATAACTATATGCGGATTTAAAGGTTTTCGACTAGAACCTTATTCTAATACATGGATCTAGAGGTTTTTGACTAGAACTTCACTCTTTAATTTTACTTAACTATGCCAGATTCAAAATGTTCAGGAAGTGCGAACTGTGGCAGTTGTTATACTTCAAGGAGACCACGGACCGGTCCTGCCAAGAGCTAAGAATAGACACTATTTATAATATGTATTTTAGTGAATTTTTAATTTAGAGTTTATATGAAAGGAGTTTTTTTTTTTTAAAAAAAAGATGACAAATTAAACACTAAATTTAATAAAATTTGTCAGCCTTAAAAAAGAAATAATATTTATTCATGTCTAAAATTCGAAAATAGGATAAATATTTTTGGTGGTTCAATTTCGGAGGAAAAATTGTGTATCAGTGAAAGAACTATGCATGTGAATGTCCGGTGAACACTAAATAATATAGTTTGAAAAAACAAAACCGACATAGTAAGTGTGTTCATAGTAGATAGAGCATTTCCTTTTATCTGAAAATTTCAAATAACATTTTTTTTTATAACGATTCAATTATTTTCGTACAAACTGGAATTTCAGTGCCAATAAAAAAATAGTTCAATATCCTTCCATTCGATTTACGAGTATGGTCAATGCAGTAGAGGCGTTTTTTTCCAACATTTCCCTACTAAAAATAACCCACTATATTTGTGACGAGATAATTTCCTTTAGAATTTCATTGGAGATTTTATACTGTAAATTTTAGTGTGTCCATAAAATTCTGTTATGCTGTGTTGATTATTTTGAGCATATAAAATACTATAAATTTCAACATAAACTGTGGATGAAACTGAAACCAAGTGTTTGCTATAATAGTTGATTATTTGATCCACATTTCTGATTTCATCGACGTTAATTTTATATTAATAAAAATATAAAAAATATTAAATTAGTCTGAAATCTAATTTTTGATAACTTGAATTTTGGTTGATTAATAGGAATTTAACAAATTTATTTAAATATTTTTGAATATTGTTTTAACGAGATCAAAATTGTATTTATTTATTTAAATATAAATTTATCTTCGTCTAAACAATTTCGAATTATTTATGTAATTTGGATCAATGATTAAGTATGCAATTTCTAAAATCCGCTTCATAAAGCTTTTAATAATTTATTATATAATAAAAAGGAATATTAAGATTTTACCATAAACAACTGAAATTAATTAAAATTACTTAAATTACTTGAAGTTAATAGACATATACTCTCTAAAAGTACTTTAAAGATGTATAAATTTGTGTCCCCATAGCTTCGAATTCTCTTCTAATTCATTTGTTTTCCGTTCAAAACAGACGAACAAGAATAATGTAAACGAAAATCTGTAATCCAAAATAAAATGTCCTGTGTGAATAATTGATTATAAGACATTAAGGCTCAGCCATTCTAAATCACAACCAATTTGTTGTAATCAATCTCATCCGACAGTTAGCCTAAGTGGTTCAAAATAAAAAAAGGAAAAAGAAATAATGAAGAAAAAATAGTCTCCAGTCACCCATAGCTTTAGTTAGACCCATTTTCAGACTAACCGAATCCCCGACCAATACAAACTGTACTGTCAACATCAATTTTCAAAAAAATAATAAGAATTTTTTCCTTTTTTTTTTGCTTTGTACAAATACAATATGTATTAACTCCAAATATCCATTTATTTTTCGTGATCCACAAAAATTTATTTCCTCAATATCGTAAAATAATTCTCAGACATCCTTAAAGTAATTACAAACCCTCATACCTGAACATGAAAGGAAGATTGAACCACAGAAGATAAAACTAAATAGTTAAAAGTTGAATGCTTCTGTTTTCTGCAAACTATATAGGATGTATAATAGAAACTCTTGTATAATTCTTATGTAGAGGAGAGCAGGCAATTTATGCAAAGAAGACTAGCCCTTTTCTACATTAAGATCCTATTGGAATCATTCCAGTTACATCATTCTGAACATCTATATTAAATCTTTGTAAATTTAGTTTCTACAATAGTAAATATCTCTATACCAACTATTTAGAACATGGACCACAAAATGAATCTTGTAAAAAGGATAACGAACAATGAAATTCTATGTTGTGGATTTTTAGTTAGGGAAACAAAAGGATTAAATTGACTCATTAATATTTATGCCACATCTTTTTCAGCATAGTATAAAATGTTGGATCAGAATTTTCTTCCTGTTCTTTTCCGTGGATGTTTTAAATCATTTCATATATGATATGTCGTTATCCTTGGCATAGAATGACATCAAATTAAATGATTTTATGGACGACCTATAGCCTAAAGCGATTTGCTAACATAGATTTTTCATGTAAAATGGATGGTATAAAGAAATTGAATATAAAACTATATGAACTTTAAAAAATATTGCTTTCAATCCTGGACGAGTTGAAATATAACAAATTTTTACTTGATTTTAGCTTGGATATCTGTTTTTTTTTTTATTTTTTTAGACGAGTAAAAAATTGATAAATGCAAATAACTGAGGGCAATTTTAAAATATGAAATTTTTCTTTCAAAAATACAATAAGAAAAAAGTAGTACAACGTTTTTTCTTGTTTCATTGAAATTTCTAGAAATTCTATATTTAATGTTATTTTTCAAGATGATAGATTTGGAACTAAAAAAATGATATATTTTTTTAATTATTTGTGTAACTCTTTTTCTATCACTGGGAGTGATATACGCGGACAACACAAATTCCGTGATTTTTCAAATATCTGCAGAAGTAGAGCCCTTATCTCTTGGTGGGATTTATATCATTTTAAACCTTACACATTTTTGAACAAACCTTTAAGTGTTATCGGTGCAAAATGTTGCAAAAAATTGTTTATCAAAATCGAAAACTTTTGAGTGCCATAAACGATTTTTGGAAGGCAAAGAAACGCTACTACCACATAGCCGTAATAATTAAAATATAAATCAAAATTTACAATTTCTCTTTTTAAAAATTATGTCGTGAAAAATCATGTAATCAAAGGAAAAACAGCAAAAGAACATTAATTTTGAGGTTTGAGCAATTAAATAGAAAATGACTTAATTTTTTGCAGCAAATTGATGTAATTATAAAAATTTCCGTTCTATAAAAGAAACATTTTTCCAGTAATTTGCATTTCTTTCCATGGCGTAAAAATGCATTAACTTGATTAACTCTTGAAATTTGTAATTTTAATGAACTTATGTAACATTTTAATTGGATAATGATGATAAATAATGACAATAAGAAAATACTGTGTACAAGAAAGAAAATTATATTCCAAATTAATTGGGTACATTGAGAAACATGTCAATTCCTTAGATTTTAAAGTACTTATAAATAGGCAACAATCTGATATTTAATACCTGACTAAATTGCACTAGAACATACATATATGTAAGCAGGTATTTCACCTTTGGTTGCACACAAAACACCTTGTTAGATGATGTTAATGATAAAATAACCACAGGATTGTTGTAACTATTATTATGGAGAATGAAGATTTATTGAGCCAATATTTGTCTGTTGCTAACCGAAATGCTATCGATATATAATATCTTCTTATATCCTGTTTATATATCTATCCATACAGTGGCTATGGTGTTTACAAGAATTTTATATAAATCAGTAAATATAGGAAAGCTGGAAACTGCATTTAACATGATTTTATTGGGTGCCAATAAAATAACAATATTTCTACTGTTATATATGTTCATTTAAATGGTAAAGTTTTGATAATTGATTTTGATATATATTAATGGAGATTTAAATAGAATATATTTGCATATGGGATTTTCAAAGTTCTTACCAAAGAAAAACTAAACTAAATAAAAGTTATTCTATATTTCTTACTATACTATATACATAATATAAACTGTATCAAGATCCCGAAAATCCATTTATCCTGTGCGGCATGATTTACTACAGTGATTCAATCATAAATTTTATCCTTTTTCTTAGATATATCCAATTCAAATGAAAAACTTTCTTTTGTAGGTTTCTATGGAAATTTGCAATCTACAAAATATCCTTAGTCAACAGGATATATATATAACCGGGTTAGAAAAATTATGCCGAATTTATTGTCCACTAAATTCTTTGAATAAAACCCTTTCAATAATTGAGTATTTCATTATAAAAATGTACTGTGATTAGTACACCTATAAACTAAACAAAAACTTATAGCAGATAACATGTTCTGCAATTATGTATATTGCGAACAAAAATTTGAAAGTCCGAAATATTTAATATACTGGCATCACCCGGTATATTTGTATTTTATATGATTTTCATCCAAAACATTAGGTATAAATATAAATAAGAAATTGACATCTTCCTATCTGTTGAACATCCTTTACGATTTATAGCTGTGCATCATAAAAAATATGTTACGAAAAGATTTGATATATAAATGTATAATGCGTTTGTATATGAGGAATTCAAACTTTTTAGGTCAGATATATTTTTAACAATGCTTTTGTATATCATAATATTTGGATGCCATTTTAGATGATGAAAAATTGATCAAGTGTCAAAGTGAAAAGAGGAAAAGAACTTCTACGATTTTTAAGGAAATTTATGGTTTTTATATTACTGGTATTATATTAAGTCTATAAAATATGATTTATTATGTATTTCTATTGACTTTTATTCGAAGAAATTTTCATTGTCTTATTGACACAATTAACTAAATTTTGAATTTTTTTGTATACTTTTTATAGTTCTCTGACTAATCATCTTCAAGAGAGCTTTTTGCTAGTGCATTTAATCTATACGACATCTTTTTGAATTTCGTTGGGAATGAAATTACCACAAGATTAAATATGACACTTAGAACATATTTACCATTAACTCTTATCTCTCACTAGACTAATTTTAGGGATTAGTTTCAGGATCTTGCGTTGAGAACCATTCAATCTGCCTCCCAGATTGTGTACATATGTGTGTATGTATATTACTCAACAATTTAGTATCAGTTATCTTATTGTTGCTTTATAAATCGTCAATTTAGTTTAGTCAAACAATTACCCATCCTTATTCGATTCCCTTTGACCTTTCTTATCTCCCAATATTATAATGTCAATTCATTCTAATTATTATTATTTTTTTAAGAGTACTTAATTATGTTGATTTAAATAGGCTTAATCTTAATTATGTAAAAATCTTTATTATTTATTCTCTTTCAATACTTTTCCATTCATTTTAATTGAATAGAAAATACATTAAAGAACATCTTTTATGGTGACAAAATTTATGCCTCATTTTCCTACATCAACTCTGCTTTATTGATTATATTCAAACTGGAAAAAAATCAGTAATTTGATTCAAATTCAATTAACGCTTTCCATTAAAATTAACTTTTAAATTAAAGATATTTTAAGAAAATTTTCGTTTTAATTAAATTTTGAATTAAATTTCAAAGAAAATAGATTCCAAAAACATTTTTTAATTAAACTACATACTTTAAAGGCACCAAAAAAAAAAATCGTGAAGAATTTTGTTTCAAGTAAATTTAGTCTTAAGAGACAACAAATTTATTTTTGAAAATTCATTTCACTAAAATGTATTAGGGAAATGAATTTTGAAAAGTAAATTGGAAAATTCTTTAAGAAAATTTTAAAGTTAAACTTTGTTTCTTTATGGAATTAGTGTTTTTCCAAATACCACCTTTTTAAAATTGACTTTATATATTTGCGATATGGAAAACAATAATTTTCTTGTACATAATTTATAACATTGTCAATGACTATCTTCAAAATTTGGAAAGTGGTCCAAACAAATGATGGTAGTATAATAATTTTTACGTACTACCTGTTCATTGTGCTTTCGGTATATAACACCTGCCCAAGTGTATTTTAAACATAATGTTTAATCAAAGACCAAATCAAGAAGCTTTCTGAATCCACCAATATATACAAGAGCAGTAAAATAGTTCGAATTGATACCATCACAAAACATACTTGTATTAAAGTATAAGAAAGTTAAAATGAATTTATTTAAGGAACTTTTTTTCATGGTACAAAAAAGTTGGTAAACTTTACTTGGAAGAACTTGTATGACAATATTCATGCACTTTTCTATACAAAAACTTAAAAGCCATTCTTGAGTGCTCTTTTGAGACTGACTTTGATTAGAGTTCTGAAATTTCATTAAATTCGTAGGCACTTTGATTACAACGTTTTTTCTTCCTTTTTCCTTCGCCAGAAATAGTAAACCGCACGTTTGAGAGTAATTTTTAAATCGAATGAACTTTTTCTGTGCCGAAATCTAAATGGAAAATGGAAATTTGGTCATGTATTCATATCAAAAGTTTTTCAAAATATTTTTGAGAACCAAAAAGAAACTAAAAAAAAAAGAGTTCTAAAATTTTCTTTTAAATTTTATTCATAAAAACTAAAACTGAATTAATTGGTATTTTATAAAGATCTTATAGATATGATGTATTTTATCGAAATCTATAAGACACCATAATAAAATCTATTTATTGAAATTATATGAGAAACGTGCTGTGAATTTAATCAATATATGTTATGAGAACCGAACTATCAAGTCATCAAATACAAATCACTCGATTCCGTTCAAATTATATTATTTAATGAAATTTAATTAAGACGATTAATACGTGATATTTTCAAACATTTTAATAGCATTGCGAACACTTAAAATAATTTGGACTTTTCGAAAATTATTTATAAAAAAATATATAATATTTTGTTATAAAACATAAGCAATTAAAATTTAAACGATCAAAGTGTATATAAAACTTTTATAATTAATAAAAAAGCTCTTTATTTTATGTTATTTTTTTTTAAATAAATTAAATTTTTAAATTGGAAAACAAAACTTTAATGGAATTTCTATAAAGGCATATTAATTTTGCTGTATTATAATTTAAAAAAAAAAAAGATTTTCTGCAATAATTATTCACATTAAAACTTTTAGATTTTTATATGAAATTGGTATTATCACAGGGTTTGGGAAATGAAAATTTATAGGGCAATATAATTAATTGCAATTTGATATAATTGTAATACAATTTTACATACAAGCACATTAATGTGACCATAAAATGAGGATATATGAAAAAGTCAGTATTTTATCTAAAACCAAACCAAAAGATAAATAATTATATATATAAAGCCATGTAACTTAGAGAAATTGTTTACCAGAGGATGTTCCAGCAGAATTCACACAATAACATAATAAAATGGGTTAACCAAAAAGGATTCTTTGATGAGAACATAAAATGTAAATAAGAAATGTTTCGTTATAAATATATAACAAAAGCTAATTCATGAATGACTAATTAAATTTTATGATTATATTTGGACCCAAATTTCGATCGCAAATCATATCCGAATCGAAATTATTGTAAGTCGGATACGAATTGGTCACTGTACCAAGAAATGGGATTTTCTTAGTTTTCGGTATCCATTATATATATAAAAAGCTAGTTCTTTAATGAAAGACAACATTTTTATATATATTATGATTTTGGATGATGATGAATTGAATAAGATTGAATCATTTTACGCTACAAGACTTTTTTCCACGTTTTCGATTAATTTCATATAGTAAAAAAATACATAACATAGTCTAGAATTACCAATTTACCCTATTATGTCTTTACTTTTAGTTCCTTGCAACACTTATCGTCAATAAATTGAAATAGCGATGTTAGATTCAGTAGTTCGCCATCGCCCAATGAATGTATTATTTCTGAGTTTCAATTTGGTTTCCCGGAGTATTTATTTTATATACTTATTTTTCAAAGCTCAAGTTCTATTCAACTATTTCTCTAGGTATAGGTCACGAACTTACACCAAGTAGGAGTAATAACTTTAAAGTCGACAAGAATTTTAAAAGTATTATTAGATTAAAATGAATTTTAAATTTTAAATTTAAGATATTTCTATTCAAATAAGTACACAATTCATGTTATGTAGAAAAATTTATTTACTTATACATAATAGGGAATCTAATACAGTTCAAATACAATACATTTTCTAGCTTTAGATTTCGAGCTTAAAACATTTCTTTAACAAAAACAGTAGAAATTTCATTAAAATTGGTTTATCGATTTCGGCTGTAATAAGTTGACGGGCGGTTGTAGGAGTATTCATATTTTCGGCCTTGGACTAACTCGTTTGTTGTTCATAAAAGAAACGGTTTCTACACTGGCATAATACGTTTATCCGAAAACTTTATTTTATGCGTCAAAGTGAAAAAACAATTTGATATAGACTGGCGTATATAAGAAAGAAAAACGTGACTTTCTTTTTCCGATAAAGATTTTGCTCGTACATATTCGAATGAACACTTTAATATCTAGAAATTTGTCTTTTACCTTCAGAAAACAATTTCTTTTTTGTATTCGAAAATAAACTTGAAAAAAAGAAGAATTTTTCATGAAATCATCTTTTTTCTGAAAAAAAAACCAAATTAAAACTTTTATGCACGGCCGATTTTTAGTCGATATAATTTGATTTTTACTTTATTTAAACATAGAAACGAAATAATAATAAAACATAAATTCCATTCAATAAATGATTGCTGCTACGAGTAGAACATAGTAGTAACATGTATACTCCCTTTCAGATAGGAATGCATAGAAGTGCCCACTATTTTTTGGTCTGAAAGGTATCAGAATGGGCATCTATAGTTCCTGCTGCTGTACACAAGAAATCCTACTCCACCTAATTTAACATACACTTCCATAAGGCTACATGTATCCAACTGGAGAGTTGCAGTGACATAATTTGAATAATCTGATGCAATTTTAAGACAAAATAACCTAACTTAAACAAAAATGAGGTATTAGAAAGTTATTCTTAATTGTAGCATTTTCAGAGTAATTTTCTATTCTATGAATTTTCATTTTTATTCAAAACGTTTTTGTTTCTAATTTTAAAATGAAGAATTTTTAACACAAGACAAAAAAGTGGAATATAATAGACATTTCCATGGGTTGCAATCATTTTAGGTCATGTGTGTCTCATATGTGTTCTTGATAGAATAATGGATTTTAATGGGAGTTTCTATAGAATAAGATGAATAGATTTGAAATAAGCTTTTAAGTGTTTAAGTGTGATATTTTAAAATAGATGTTTTAGTATTCATTGTCCGGGAGAAAATAAGGACATGTACCCATATGAAGTTTCTTTTTTTAGTAATTAGAAAGTAATTATTTTGAGGATGCTTTTTAAGCTATATATTATTATATGAAATTAAGATTTTTTTATATTGACCCCTTATCATATCACCTGGCGGATGATGTACAAAGGATTTATTAATATAGACAACTGCGAAAACTAAGAAAACTTTTGAGAAGACAAATATTGTCTTTACCAGCTATAGTACCATTAGTTAAGACCGCTGATTGCAAGAGAATTTAGGATTTTCCACCAACAAGCTCGTCGACTATTTATAGTCTTCAGATTTGCTTAAATAAAATTTAATTGACAATTTATTGACTATTAAAAATGCATTAAAATCAGTAAATCACATATTTTGCATTTGAATAGTATTAAATTGCATTGAGTAAATTGATCCATATCAATCAAATTCAATTAGCAATATTATGTTGCATGATAAATGAAGGAAATTTTAAATATTTCTATAGTATAAAATTCTAATTTATTGAAATGAAAATCCATTTATTTTTTTTTATTGAATTTCGTATAAATGGGATCACGTATAAATTCATTCTTAATATGCGATACATCACATATGTTCGAAGGGACACACTATCGCTAGATATTGTGAAATCCCAATCGCTTCCTTTTTTTTTTAAAGAAGATAAAATATGAATTATTCAACGACAGAAATATTCAGTTGATTAGTGAAGTATTATCTGTTTTGGACAGATGGAAGTATTCCACCATAATTTATCATTTTATATCCGAATTGTATATAGTTTTTCCATTGACTTATTATGTCCTCTTAAAAAAATTTTTTCTTCTTTTTATCTATATGATGATAAATGTAATATGAAATTTCCACCAATTTATCAAATAATTTTTTTTTAAATTCATTTTAAAGATACAATAGAAAAATTTAATAATAGAATTTTTTCTTTTATGATTATATTTTATATTGGACCAAAATATATTATGTTATAAAATATATTTTTTGGTCTATACTTTCCGCTTTCCAAGTGGTTCGTCCATAATAAACAAGTTTATTGTATTATCGTCATATAAAACCTAATGTTCCATTTATGAGTTTACGGTTCATAAAATCTTCTACTTTTGATGGTGTATACATATATCCTTTGGAAAACTTCTTTCAAATAAATCTAAATATAATATAAGTTTTATGCCTCTTAGTATATGTACATATAGGAATTATAGTGTCTTATGCAAAATTAGTAAATATATATGATGGACGAAGTGTTCAAACGTGCATCACGAATTGATATTTAGAAAATATATTTTAATGAGAAAACATTGAAGTAAAAAAATAACATCTTTAGTTCCATCTAATTAATTATTTGTCCCTTAATAATATAAAAGAATCACTTAACAAAATTATGTTGTATATCTAGAAAATTAACTGTTTCTTAGTTTAGTTTCTTTTAAATATTAAAATTTTATTGCATTTCAAATAATTACTTTCTTCAAGGCATCCTAATATTTTCACATTTAGGGTGTGTACGAATTGTAACTAAAGTGACTATCATATTAGAAATTGACTTTTCCAACATTCTCCCCTATCTATAACATACAAATGCAAATAATAGTATTTTTTTTGAATAGTAACACTAGTTCTAAATATGCTGCCAAACTATTTAGTGTTCTATAGAATATTTTTAAGGAAAAATTAAATCCTAAATATTTATATTAATACAATGAAGATGACAATAAAATGGCATATATTACGTTTTGCCATTTTCAGGCGTTTATAGCAAAGTCTTTAATATAAAAAGAAGAAACAAGATTTTTCGGAAATTAAAAAAAAGAAGGTATTTCACATGAAACCATACTTTTAAATGCTTTTATTTATTGTATATTATATTTACAACGGCTTTAATACAAATGGACACTATATGACATGGAAAGTTTGAAAAACAACCACTTTAGTAAGTTTAGATACTATTCGCACACGCCTTTAAAATTAACTGAAATATGATTTATATTTTAAGGCGTTCTTCACTTCAAATGTGTCTTCAAAATTACATAAAAAACATAAAGTAATTAAAAATCGGCCCATAGCCGATTTTTTGATGCCCTATGGTAGAAATGGGAGAGAAAAATTGTGAAAACTAACAATATATCAAGGTTTTTTCTTCATAACATTTTTTGCCCTTTTCAAAATTTTCTCTAATTTGTAAGTAACCCAGACCCTGGTAGTATAAGTCCAATTTGCAAATTTTATTCAAATCGGTGTATTAGTTCTGAATGTACATCAAAAAAACTTTCTGAACAGGCTTATTTCCTCTTACAACTATTTATTTCTCCACTATCCTTAGACTGATATCACTGAAATTTACAATGGTATCGTCTATTTATGTAGTCAACCAATATAATTAATTTAAACAAAATTTCTTTACAAATTTTCCAATTAATTACGAAAAACTATATAAAAAAAACGACAAAACTTTATGGTCACCCTTGTTTTTGCTTAATAACTTCGCTGCCCCTCAGTCGATTTTGCTGAAATGCAATACCAAATCCACTATAGTAATAACCAAGTAGCATTCTGAATTTCATCAAAATTGGATAACGGTTTTTTGAGTTATCTTGTCCACGGACGGACGGTAGTACCTAACATGGAGCTTTAATATAGGGCATTTTTTTTAAGAATTTGGCTCATTTTCAAAACCCAATTACCCCAATTTGTTCTGCCTGAATTTCACAATTTTTTTCATAAATATTCTATAAAATATCGCCTTTTAAGCGCGCTATAACATAACTAGATAGGCTTATAACTACTAAAGTTATACGACTCTAAAGCCGTCTATTGGAAAAAAAACGCCACGAACTTTCTACTTAACTCAAAATTTCAAGGTTTTTTTCTCTATAACTTCGTTTCTACATTCTCAAATTGGCTCAAATTCACAGGTGTGCTTGACTCTAATAGCATAAACACGTTGCGTAAATTTGATTGAAATCGGTATATAACTTTTTAAAATACATCGGGAAAACTTTATGAACAGGCTTTTTTTAGGCTACAACTATTTCTTTCTCCACTATCCTTGGATCGATTTGACTGAAATTTAACATGGTATCATCTATTTATGTAGTTAACCTATGTAATTAATTTAAACAAAATCGATTGACAAATTTTCCAATTACATCCGAAAAACCATAACCAAAAAAACGACAAAACTTTCTGGTCACCCTGGTTTTTCCTTTATAACTTTGCTCCCCGTGGATCGATTTTGCTCAAATGCAATACCAAACGCAGTTAAGGAATAACCAACTTATATTCTAAATTTCAACAAAATCGGATAACGCGTTTTTGAGTTATCTTGTCCACAGACGGACGGACGGACGGACGGACGGACGGACGGACATGCATAAATCGATATAACTTTTGATTCCCTACACAACCATACCCTTGAAATTTTTCTGCGATGATTATTTCTATGCGTTACACACTTAGTGACAAAACTAATATACC
Source organism: Xylophagus ater (assembly GCA_963422695.1). Taxonomy (NCBI): domain Eukaryota; kingdom Metazoa; phylum Arthropoda; class Insecta; order Diptera; family Xylophagidae; genus Xylophagus; species Xylophagus ater. The sequence continues at coordinate 12,410,477 of OY730478.1, forward strand.
CTCTGGTAGTACCTACCATAGGGCATAAAAATTATGTTTGTGTATCAGGGGATATGTTTTATGAATACATTAAGAAGATTGATATCACAGACAAACAGGTATGTATATGTACTTTTCAGGACTAGTGTATATCTATCGTCTGTTCATGAAGAAAGTTTATATGATTGCACGAAAATAAACTTAGATTTCTTTACTAGGAATTATTCATAATGATATTTATGAGGCCCCAAAATTGTTGCTAGTAAAAAATCAGGAAACAATCAATATTGAAATTGAAAGATCGACAATAAAAGGTACAATATCCATAGTTTTCTTTTTTAGAATAAATTCAAAATTGGACAACTAATGTCCTCTCTTCTTATAGGTATACAATTAAATTTCGGATCATTGTATCCAAAATAAAAATTTTTTTCTGGTAAACTTTCTTGTTAAACAGAATATGTGCAGTACTTGTCATATATCTATATATTTTCTTTCTCTACACATAAAAACAAGAAAATACAATTCAAAATTTAACTAAAATAATTCAATATCATTCAAAAAGGACATATTATGATTTTACTCTTCGACACTTAGTATTTTAATGGATTGTAACTAAAGTAAAACAATCTTGACCTTCTAATGGTAATTTGATTTACTGTAGAAAGCTTTCAAGTGATTATATATTTTAAGCTTTTTAGATAGACTACCTTTAAATATCAAACATTTTTAGTCAGGTCATTCAAATTAAATGAAAAATAAATACAACTACACTTCATCTTATGTAATTAACTTTATGGTTGACGATGAATTTTCTTTTGAAGTTTTGCTAATTTTCCACTCAATTGATTGACAAAGTTTAAATTATTTTCTGAGAAATATTGCGTTTCAAATTATGAATAAGTTTAGAAATTACATATTTCAAATGGATAATAATTGAATTAAGAAGATTGTCAGTTTTAATGATAAAATGAAAAACTTCAGAAATAAATGTAGTAAGTAAAAAAAACGACCATTTGAAAATCTCTATCAAGAATTTATATAGTATAAAGCTTTCTTTCACGTATTTTGTAAAAAGATAACATAAAAAACGCATTGTCAGCAAAATCATGCTCTGGAATTTCATTTCGTGACATATTCTAGATTTTGCTACTATTTTCCAAAAGAAATAGAAAAATGTTTAACAATCTTATGTATTTTCTGCTTCTACAAGTACATTGTCTATAATGTACTTATTGCATAGCATTCTATGTTTCATATATTTTGTTTTCTTGTTTTTAATAATGTACTCTTGAGACATGAAACTGATGACTTATGTAGACAACAACTTCTTTAGAAAGTACACGACAATCAACATAAAGGATATACTTATTTTATAGAAATATTTTTTATAAAAGAAAATAAGAAATTTTATAGTTAGTTGTCCTTTAGAAGTCTCTCTTGTCATATATTATGAGATTTATAAAGAAAAAACAGAATACACATTATAATTGAAGTATCAAGAAAGCAAAAACAAAATTCGTATGTTAAGTTCTTTGACATTATATACGTTATATACGTTATTTTGAAGGATATTCTTGATATTTTAAGGACGTCTATGCGAGACGACTCAAAAGATTCAGAATTTTTGTTTTAAACGTTCTAAATTTTTAATATTTAACATTTTATATGTAAATCCTCAAAATTAATCCGGGAGACTTGCGTTTCGTTTGATTAATCAAATGAACTCAACTTCATATACAACATTTTGAAGTGACTGCTTTTCTTAACTTTCAATAAATATAAAACGAAAATATTGCTTATCGTTTAAAAAAATAATTAATCTACTTTGAAAGTAAAATAATCAGGATTTCTTGTTTGTTCTCAGTTTAAACGAGGAACACCATTACTTTTGCTATATATTCCAGCAATTAAAATTAATATTGTCTGAAAATTAGAAAAGCAAATTAATTGTATTTTCCATACTTTGTATTACTATGTTTTTGTACTATTAAAAATCTTGATTAACAATTCTTTTTAAAATCATTAAATGAAATTAGTTCAAAATTTAACTGAAATTAAAACTTCGAAGGATATGTGTTTAATTACCAAACGTTTGATGCTATGTGAAATAATTTCCAGAAGATAGTTAATAATGACTATTTATACTCGACGAACACAAAATACTTTATTACTTGAGTAAAAGTTTTATTTAAAAAAAAGTAAGCTTCTTAATTAACATAAAGTACAAAATTGTATATTTCATATAGAAAGGGGCTAAATATAAACCCTTTATACAAATATTTTTCTTACAAAGTAAATTATTCTAGTAAAATAAGAAAAACCGTAAAATTAAACAGGAAATTGTTTACTACAGTTTATTCGCGTGTTAAACGTACCAATTTAAGTTAAAAGCTTTGAGTGAAAGTCATGATGAATTTAAAAAAAAAAATGAAAACAAAAGTAAATGAATTCCTTTAACTGAGTAGAATAATAAAAAAACTCAAGTAAAATATGTCTTCTATACTTTTCGCCATTAAAGTGAAATACGATGTGTTATTATTCATTCAGAAATTTTCATTTTATATCCTTGAGAAATCAACCACAACTTTGAGATATGTCCCTTAAGGCGCGCGAAATAATAATGAAAAAGTTTTCTAGTTTTTACCTACAGATAAAAGTTAATCGTTAAGAAAACCTTTAAAATAATACCGAAACAAATTGAAAAGTTTTCTTTTATTAAAGATTATTCTGTTTATTTGTGTAACGTTGTGTGTGAACAGGAATATTTTCTTCTAGAATTTAATATAATCACTTGCAACAATTTCTTTGATTCTGCACTGCAGATTGTGATAATTTTCTTTTCCATATAAAAAAGAAACACAGTCTGTTCATTTTGTACTCAGAAGAAATTTCAACATTTAGAAATAGGTCGAATAGGATAGACTTCTGTGGAATTTTCAATTTGTTAGATAGAAAAATATATGAAAAATGAAAAAAAATTATTTGTCATGTTTTTAAAATTGTCATGCAGTTATCCAGAATTATTAAAAATTAAACGAGTGAACGAGTAAAGTATAATCTGTTTAGAGTACTTTTTAGAAAACTTGAAGTCTCTGTGCCAGCACAACTGACAATAATTGAAAGCATTTTATTAAAACAACGAAAGAAAGCAAGGAAACAAATTTTCTGTTACGTTTGATCCAAAATTATTTTCCAGTCAACGTTTTATTTATTTATTTATTTATTAATTAGGAACAATCAAGGCCACAGCCCATACAATGATTGATAAGTAATTCACAATTAGTTCAAAATTAATTTGAATAGAAAAATTAAAAAAAACACAAAATTAAAGAAAGAAAAAAAATATCTGCTTGCCTGCTGTCTCCCCATAACAATCCCCAGCCGAAGTCTTACCATAACGTTACAAATTTGATAGCAAAAAAAAGAAAACAAAAGAGAAGTGAGAGCTTGGCCACCGAAAACAACCCAATGCAGAGACTATAATTCATCTGATTATAACTTACGTGATTGAAATCACATCCTGTATAGCCCTTCTAACCGTCAGTACACTAGAATTAAAGGTTTTAAGAGGCCCAGGTATTTCATGATTCCAGAGTTGACTAACTCTAACTATGAATGACCTTGACACGGGAAGAGAAGTATGGATTGGAGAAAGCAGCATTCTGGACATTGATACAGAGTAATTTTATAAAATAACAGAAGCATACGTATGGATGTAAAGCTCTCAAAACTAGTTCCCAGTAGGCGCGGAGCATGCTTACATGCTCACGGATTTTTAGCGCAAACACGAAGCGCCAAACGCTATTAAAGCATTTCCTTAGATTACGAAGATTATATCCACTGGTGCCGGAAAAAATTTCAAACTCATAGATAAGAAATGGCATAATAAGGGCTTGTGCTAACCGAAACCGAACATGAAGTGATAAATAATAGTTGATATTGTATAGCCTACGGAGAGTCATGCGAACTTTACTAACTACACCAGAGATATGATCATTGAAGGAAAGACTTGAGTCCAAGATAATTCCAAGGCTTTTGACCTTATCGGGATAGGGAATAATAATTTCGTTCAGAATAATGAATGAAACTATTTTCTTTAGCTTTTGGGCTTCGTCACTTCTTTTCCAACTAATCCGGAAAACGATTTTTTTTATTAAATTCAATATCTGAAGAAATTATCGAAATCGGATTTTTTCAAGTCGATAGATTTATATCCTAACAAAAGTCTTATCTTAAAGTTTTCCAAAGACGGAGATTTACTATATTATAATATAAGACATACAATTTGTTTTAAACTATGTTACTCTTGTTTACTTTTCAGGAAACTTTTATTTTTGTATGATTTTTTAACATTAAAAGTATTATTAAAAATTGTATTCTAGTTTATTAATGATATCATAAATTGCACTTGTTAGTTATTTAATCCTCACACTTTTAATTACTTAAAAAAAATATTGTTGGGCAAGTACTTACACCGTCTAAACATGAACAGGGATATTATTTCCCACAATATGATCTAGTTTTTCTAATATTTATGTTTTGCAGAAAACTGTTAATAAACATCAGACAGAACAAAATGTTGTTTGATAAACAAAAAATAGAAGTTTCAAAAGGCTTTTGAATTCACGAACATAAAACAAATTGGATTTCATCAGAAAAAGCAGAAATTATTTTTCTAGTAAAACTATTGATCGCATATCAAAGGAACAGGATTCAAGGAGCTTGCACAGAAGGTCACGGATGATTTTTCAAAAAAACAAACTCGAAGTTTTTTTCGTATTATATACATTTGTTATAGGTTTTTTTCCGGTCCATGCAATGACATTAAGCTTTATAAAAATTTATAATTTTAATGACGTGCAAGTGCAAATTAGGCTGGTAGAACTATAGCCAAGATAATGAAGGACATGAAAATCCTAGAACAAATTTCCGTGACAATTTTTTCAAAGCTTTGAGCTTTTGAGCTGGTTAATACTTTCGAGGTAGAATTTGTCTTTGTATTTCACATTTGCGAAATAGAACGTAACATGCTAAGCTGTTTATGTGACATTGGGCGCACATTAGATGTTTTTGAAATAAAATCTATGGCTCCTTTACTTGTTCTGCGGCTTTTTATTTATATATTCAATAATCTTTAACTCTAGTGTGCAATCAATTCTGCAAATTCTGTGCAATTAGTGATACATATTAAAGTCTAACGATTAGGTGTAGTTTCAGGCGAATATTTTAGTCCAACAAAGATCATAAAATATTTCAACCTGAAATTTTAAGAAACTTAATTTATCTCCATGACATTTATTATAATTCGTGAACAAAACTTGAATTCCATTCTTTACCATTAGCTAAGTATTAACTTAAAGTATATAAAAACTCTTTAAGGTCATTTTAAAAATGTCTATTTATATCTTCGTTTCTAAATACAAGTTGGTATACAGTTTTTTCCATATTTTTCCAACGAGAAAATATATAATACTATATAGCATAAAATTACGTTAACATCCATTCGACATGTTAATGTTATTTGATACTCAACCAACCAAATAGAAATCTTCTTGGTATTTGGTCTCACACAAAATATATTTTCCAAATTCATTTCCTTTACCAAGAACTCGGATGAAAAGGTTGCGTGTATCCCAAAAAGAATTCTGGAAATAGAAAGGACCACCGCATTAAGTAAATTTAAGGCGATTCACAACCTTACTTTTTTTTTGATTCGTATGTATTTTTTGGTAGTTCGGATTGAAATACCTTTTTGTTTTATTTAATGAACTTTCTCGTTTTAGGAAAATAAGTTTTTTTTTTATAATTTCCATAAAAATAATTATATTCCTGAAAAACTTATTTAATAAAAGTATCCTAACAGATGGACTCACCAAAAATCGATATAATTTTTTGATTTTTTATATATTCACTGCCTTGAGACGAGAGTCTAATCCCTTCTCGATATGCTGTGCTGAATTGAAACTTAGATAGATATAATCTTACAAATACCTTTTTTAATAACTTGAAATGAAAATTGATTTTCACATTTCTTAAAGAGATAAATACGAAAAGTATCTCCTTTTTTTTGGGAAAAATATAAAGAAAATCAATGAAACTTTTATCATTTGTAAAAGTTGCTAAACTATTCCCAGAAGAATGTTGTTGGAAAATTTCAAAAGGTTGCATTTTCTATAGTACGTTTGTCTTTTTTTTTTTTATTACACTGTCAAGTTAAATAAAATCCTTAACTGAACCGAGTTCATCTGGGAAAAGCATTCTTGCGGATTTCAACACCTGAAAACTATTTTTGGATATATTTATTTTACTTATTATAATAATTATGTACAAGATTTCTATAGAAATATCGCTTAACATCATTATAACAGTTTTTCCAAACAGGAAAATGATTTCCTAAAGTAGTCTGTTGTATAGTAAAAAATAAAAAAACAAATGGACTCAGGACATTGAGTTTTTCACGGTAATTATTTCTATAATAGTTGCTTGAATTATCTTCCAAAATTAATGATGGAAATGCTATTATAATTTAAGCATCCGAATTAGCCAGTTATAAGTATTTTCAATTGGTTTAAAAATTGTGTCAAGGATGATTGCAAGCAGTACTGAGCTTGGGGAGGAGTCCCTAGTGTTCATATCAATGATTTTATTCGAAAATGAAGAAAGAGCAAAGGAGTTTATTAAACAAATTACTATAATTGTTTTCATTCTTTGTTCATATAACTCTTTCATATGTTTTCTTTACAAACAAACTAACAAAACTACCCTTAACTTTTCTCTACAAACTCATTGTATGAATAACTGAAATCTATTATTAAGAATTTTCTTAGATGATTTCTTTCATTTGAACTTTTCTTCCAGTTTATTCAATTTATTACAAACTATACGAGTACATACATAAGCTAAGTGAATGTTAAGCAGTAGCAACCTCTTCATTGGCCCAAAAAAAAGGAATAAATATGCAATATAATATCTTTACGTTATTCTAAGGATGACGTACGAATAAAGTGGATAATATTGTAGTTCGTTAGGTGGGAATCCGTTACGTACTATGTTAAAAGTTTATTTCCAACAAAAGTGCATTGGTATAAATGTAAGTTTAGCAGGTCAACTATATTGTAAGTACCTCTTCTTAAAAACTACAAACAATGGCAAAAATGAAAATAAGTTGGTAAAACGATGGAGATAAATACGTACCTATTACAATTACACAGCTATAAAATTCAAGATGGATAACTATACTAAAGGAATATGCTGGTGGTAACCGGGGTTTTATAATATGGTTTTAGTATAACTGAATAAACTTTTCTCGAGATCTTTTCAGAAACTTTTTGGTGCAATTGTATAGTAAGATATGGTATTATTGTATTTTAGAACTTCGATAAGATTGTAATAGGTTAATACTTGAAATAATTTCAGTTAATTTTCTTCAATGATAATGATTTCCTTTCCTGAAAGTTTCAATTTGTATCTTGAAGTATAATAATGAGTTTTCTTTATTATATCGTGTAAACTGGAATTTATCGCAGTACCATTGTCATATAAAAGAAAAACCTTATTACAAAATTGAAAACAATACAATATTTTTTTATGATATAATTATATTGTATGGAAGAACATTTCAACGAAAACAATCAAATGTCTGTCGTGAATAATCGATGTTCTAAATACATAAGCTTAAAAACATCATTCCCAAACATTCTTTATTATCATTTATTGTTTTCATTATTTTTGTCAAAGGAAAATTTCAAGCGCAATATTTCGTTAAGCTTTAAGGATTTTATATACTAGAATATTCTTTATATTAATAAAAGAACAGAATAGTGAAGACTGGGAGCATATTGGGAATATCAGTATGTTCCTACAAATAATTATTTCTGTTAGTAATCTCGACAATATTTGTTGAAGTGTTGTGCTTTTTGTCTAGGAAAATTTAAACATTAAAGCATAAGACATATCAGCTTCTAAAGGACGACTTGAAGTTTTAGAACGAGTCGTACCTAATTTAGTGCCTAGCTTGTATCTGTGTGTGTTTAATTTGAGATTTCGAGACCAAGACTCAACTTTGAGCTCTATAACTTGCCATCAGGACAGTAGTTGTTTTAAATACATTACAATTAATCGCTGGCATCATTTCTGAATATCAGCGCAGTTTGAGTTTCAAATTGTTGGCAAAATTCTTATGCAAACATACAAGGAACGTAGATTCTATAGAGTTCTCTTCAAACTAAAATGATGTTATTTTATTTTTTCTGTGGATCGAAATGTTGAATAACCATTTTGGATACATATACTATATTCTCACTAGTACGAATTGTTATATAATTATGGCCATAAATGAGAAATGGGTCTCAACGTACTTTGGTCTCAGCTATATCCTTTTGTGTTGTTGTTTTTTATCTCATTATTTTGACGTGTTATGTGTTATAAATACCAAGAAGGATAATTAAGTCATATAAATACGTATGTGCACTGAAGAAGTAACAAAAGTATGTCCGTATTCCAAGTACAAAACAAAAATGTAAATTTTGAGGTACCTCCTTTTGGATGTTGAATGTTCTGTTATTTAAAAAAATTTCTACTCTTCTATGATGTTATAGACACTTGCTTTCATTCTTTATCATTTTCCACATTATAAGCTTGGGTTCACATATATAAATACTCGTAAAGATAACATGCTAACCGGGACTTGTTTAAACAACATATTGTTGTAATAGAGCTTTAAAATGAAAGTTTTATGGAAATTAATTGACGTATTTTAACAAAGGCGAAAAAATGGTTATGAATTTATTAAGAATAATAATTATTAAAAATAGGAGTATGAAATTCTTTGTTTGATAAAATTGCTGCCAGATTAAGATGTTATAATTATTTTAGTTAAATTTAGTATTTTATTAAATCAATATTAAAAACAGAAGGAAATTCTGGAATTTTGTTTATCAAAATTTTCTTTTTGAAATTTTTAATAAATACTATAAATTTTATATCGATTTTATTTATAAAAAATGTATACTCTGGATAAAGACACAGCTGTGAATCCTTTCGGAATGTTATTTACATTTCGTTTGAAATGTGCAGAAAACAATATATTATGACTATATTAATGTTTCCATATGTGTTCTCAAGTATAATGCAATTTATTCATTTTATGTTGGAATACTTTTTTCTTTGTTACTATGTCTAATATCATAACATTCAGAAGTAAATCGATTGAAGTCTCGAAATAAGTGCACTCAAGAATTACATCTGCAGGGAGAGTATGTTTGTTTTTCCTTTTTGGTTTGAGAAAAATCAATCCTTTTTATTAAAAGAATGCCAATAACTCTTGTACGGCATCATTCAATTAGGTCAATTGAATTCATTTGATTACATTTTGATTTATAAAATGATTGAAATATGGTTGAGCTTTTGATTAGTTGAAAATAAACACATGAAACTGTATTTGTTTTGGAAATTATGAATACTAGATATTAGAAAATTGTTGGTACAACAGATTTCTATGGAAATATGAACTATATTCAAAAATCTATAAAATAAATATTTTGAATTAAACTAACTTCGTGTTACAAACTGAATTAGGATTATCCTGTTCAATATTTACATAACTAAATTTACTTTTACATAAATTTGGTATGAAATAGTATATGAATATGAAAGTGAAGAAAATATATTGTAAGAAGTTTATTCTTTCTATTAGTTTAAAGACTTCAGGATTTATTAGTTTGAAATATAAAATAAGAGAAAAGGAGTTAGTGAAATCTATTTATATAAAATTTCGTTTCATTTGTTAACTTTTAGTTATGTTCTTCTGGGATCTACTTAAATAGGATTAGCTCTAGAATTGGAAATATTAACCATTACTATAGTGACATTTATTCGTCATTAAAATAATTATATTATAATCCGTAAAAGAGAAATTAATTCATTTAATTATTGAATTGCAAAAGTTCATACATATGTTGAAGTTCTGACATTTTAAGGGTTTATCGCCATAGAAATTTTTCCTAAATATGCTTCTTAGAAAATTGAATTATATAAAATTCATTTCTAAATAGAATTCACCTAAAGAAATGTTTTATAACATAAAAAAATAGGATCAACTCCTACGAGTTGGAGATTTCCTCAAAAAGCAAATTTAAAGAATTTTACTTATTTTTTTTCCTTTAAATTAAATCGGTTTACTGAAGTTTTGTGGAAAATTTATTGCGTTACAAATCCTTTTCGACCTCATTTAAATCGTTAGGATCTATTTGCAAATATTTTCAATATACAGTTGTGTCACGATTGTTTTATAACGCGGTCTTTTGAAATTCCCTATAGTTTGACCCAGATATGAATTAGGTTTTCTTTTTTGCAAGTTTTGTGATAGTATATGTAGTATATGCATTAGCTTGGCATATCCTCAAATTTTATTTTGTATCCCTCATTCACATTTGGTCGGAAAACATTAAATTTTAGTTATTCCACAGTTGTATCAAAGGCGAAAAATGTATGTGCAAAATCGTATGTACTTTGACAATTTGTCATTAGAAAATGATGAATTTGAGGCCTCAACGGCTATTGAGCTGTCATTTTTAAATTATATTTAGGTAATATTCTAAGTAAAAGCTTTGGATCCATCGCGTTTGGAAATCTACCAAAGTAATAATGTGTGGCTTTACAGAACTACACTGCTGTTCTTCTTCATTTATCAAATAAGCATAATTTTAATGCTAAATGTTCAAGCTGTTTTTTTTTGCTAAAAATGTGATGCTTTTATGTTTTTATGAACACAAATTGGACAAATGTTGCTTTTATGAAACTTTCCTTGATTTTCTATAATTCCAATGATCGAGAAATTCTAGATTCCCGTTTAAAACATTTCAAGTGTAAAAGTAAGGAACATTTTATGTTGGAGCAAATTAAAAGTGAAATAACTTACCCTCTTAATTTCCTAATGAATATAATTTAATTTTATTATAAATACTTAATTATTTTGACTTCATTGATATTTTGACTAATCCTCCACAATCTACGAATACTGTAATCCTACTAAATTTTCCATTTTCATCCATGATAATTGCATTGCCATTGGATATCATTTTGTGCAATTTCAGCGATTAAATTATTTTAGTATCTAAAATCTTTCATCTGCGTATAAAATGGTTTTAAATTAATTAAAATCCTTGAAACTAAATTCTAAATAGAGTGGAAAGTCGAAATGAACTTCATTATAAAGATGACCGATTAAAAATTACAATATTTAGTTTATGATTTTCTATTTAGAATTAAAAATATTTGGGAAATTGCATTTGACGCTGATAAAACGTTGAAAAAATTAATCAATCAGGATTCATTTGAAAAACAAGATTAAATTTATATCATAAATCATTTCATAATGTGAAACAGATTACCAAAAAAAAGGATTAAAACTGGGAAATGTTGAAGAATATAATACAATATTGAACGTAATCAAGTCAACAATAAAAGATAAGTTAAAATGATTGTAATTTTATCATTAACGATTGTAAGTCGACAATTAATTTATAAATAATTAACTAAGCAGTAAGTGATTATGACTAACTCTATGTTATATGCATTAATATTTATTTGAGCAAAGAAAAAAAAAGAAAATTTGTTTGTGATGGAAAAATTGAATTAACGAAATATGTAAAATAAATAACACCAGAACCCCAAGGACCAAGCAGAGATAGTCAATTAAAAACCTTTAAACATTATAGTGTGACAGTAGTGAATTGAAATAAAAAAAAAAGAAATTAATTAAAATTAACTCCTATGAATTTAAAATGAAAAAGTCTGACAATTTACTTACTTAAAAAAAAAATCCTTCGAACGGTAAGAACTTTTCATAAACTTTTTCAGTATAAAGTAATTATTAAAGTATTAAATTACAACACATTTTTTTAATGATTCCAACTTGGAAAATTCTTTAATCAATTCTTCAACAAAATAGAATAATGATGGTGACTGGAAATGTGTCCTATATATAGTGTTGGATTGTGATAACTAAATGGATTTTGTTGAGAGTATCACATTTAGTTTTTAACGAGCTTTCAAATTATTCTTGAAGTTTATTTCAAGGATAACCACATTTTAAATTTAATTACAGTTTAGTAGCAGCATCTGTTACATGACTGTGTATTTCGTCTTCTAAGGATATTTCACTTAATCTGAAATTATGGACCGGCAAACCTATTTTAAAATAGGATGATGGCAAAGAAAAATACTTTAACATAAGTATATAAATTCAAATAATATAACTGAATTAAAATTTTGCTTTAAGTTTTGTTGAACAATTTTAGATTTTTAAAAAATATTTTATTTTTTTAAATAATTTCCATAGAAATATTATTCTTTTATAGTTGTACTACTTATTTTACGTTCATAAGAAGTATAAAAGTTTGCTTTTCTTTTTTGAGTAGGTGCTCTCTCGTCAACACGCTCTGATTGATATCTTTTAATATACTATGTCAAAGTTGAAAGTACATTTAAAAAAAGAAGATATAAAACTATCTTGAACACTATTATGTTATTTTTTTAATTATATTTTCAAAAGTTTATAATATTTTGATGAACATTCTAAAGCTTTTATGTTAGAACATTTCCAAAGTTTTCTTTTGTAATGAGAGATCATTACGAGTTTTTCAAATATCTTCATTTTATTAGGAGTTTGAAAGTTCAAAACTTTAGGAGCGATACATAAATGAAAACTAATAATAATGAAACCAAAATTTGCAAATAACTTTAATTAATACAAATTTGGATGTTTAATTTCAGAGCTACAAGTATATATATACTATTACTTTTCTATATAGTACTTTAATTTCATATTACAATGTAAAATTAATTGAACATGGTATATAAAGTCAATTAGAATTCGATTAGGCATGTATATTATTTTCAATATATTATATTTGCAAACTAAATTATGAAAACCATTATTATTGTGAAAACGCAAGGACATTATATGCCTATATTAGGAACAATTCTAGTAATACGATATTAAATATAAACACAACATGATTATTTGGAAATACGATTTTCAAGCACTTTTATATTTGCGTGTACATTATTATAAATGTAATGCAATAATTACATGAATCCACTTTATAGCAATTAAAATTCCATTATAATATATGAATTTTCATATCCGGAAAATAATTATAAATCTATTTAGGGATAAAATTGTTGTGAATATTAAATATAGTACAATATATATATAGTAATAATTTAATTAGTTAGAAATACAAACTAAAATTCATTTAATATTTCCAAAATAGTTTAATGTTTCATTTTTAATTCGTATTAAATAAATTTAGTTTAATATGAGAAATATACTTTATCACGATGCTCTATTAGATGGCTATCTATTAATTCAACACAAGGTTTCGTGTTAGAATCAATCTCTAAGAAAGTCCAAACTATTTATGATTGAAGCTGATTTCATCAGAGAATCTTTTTTGGTACTGAACAGAGTGCTGATGGGTATCTTCACAGGGGACTAACTTCGCGAACACATGCCTATCATGGGGATTATACCCGACCCGGAGCTGTAGGAAACTTCATTATATCTTCTATGTTTATACGTCGCCTTGCCAGACCTACGAAAAAGGACTCTCGGAAAATCTTTCCTCGCTCTGTTGGATGCCCGGAATCTGAAGGTGGAATCTATTATCGACTACATAAAAAAACAAGACTATTTTCAGAATTGGAACAGCCTGACACTCGACTTCAGGCAAAGCCAACCTCGAGTCAATAACTACCGACATGATATAACTCCACTTGTATCTTCACGTCGAAAGCGATATTAGTACCTGTAATTTTGCAATTAATTAGCAATGTTCCTTCTTGGTATTTTTAAATTATTTGGGTGATATAAGGGCTTAGTCTAAATATACTGAATTGAATAAGAACTGTTTATTCTTAGGAAAATTTTTCTCAAATTTCATTTAGGTGATAGATCAAATTTTACCTCAATTATTTTAGTCCGAGACCTAGACGTTAAAACGGAACAGAGTAAGTTTTAAATCTCCTCCAAAAAATTCATTTCCTTTTATGGTTATATTTTTACATATTTCTCATAGAATTTATTTTAATATTTGAAATTAATAATTTAAAATCTGATAATACAGAAATAATTGTCGTACTGACAAATATATGTTATATACCCACGTCATCTCGAATAATTCATTGAGGATTAACTAGTAATATAGTATTAAAATACTTCGTCAAAGAAACAAATTCTTGGAGTTACATGTGGGTACATTAAAATAGCATTTTAAGATATCTCTTCTTTTTTTCCCGATTAACTAAATCAGCAAATATAATATAATTCACATTTATCTACGCCTAAATCACTGATCCCATTCATTCTTATTATTATAGAAAAACATTAACTTCAATTTTAGCCATTATTTATCTACAAAAAAAAAACTTTCCAAATATACATTTCAGAAGTGAAAAAACCTGTGAAATGTTTGATTTGCGGAAAAGGAATAGATACCAGTTTCCCAGTAAAAGAAAAAGAAATAAATAAATAAACTCAACATATTTCCATTCTAATGAACGCATTTTACTTTAACTTGACAACTTGACATTTACCGAGTATAATACGTATGTTATGTTATGCGATACCACATATGGATCGTTGCGAAAGTAAAAAAAATTCTGCTCTTATCCTGTGGGACGTTTTAGATGTGGAAACATACCTGGATAAATTTTTTGTTTCACGTTTTTTTTTCTATTTATTTCAATGTCCTGACAAAAAATGCCATATAAAACACCGTCTAAAAAAAAAAAACTCAGTTTGACGCATTAGAGTGATTTATTTTCATGTTGGTTTCGTTTTCCGTTCAAGAAACACTTTCTTTTTTTTTGGCTATAATTTCTTCAGAAAATATATTTTCTTTTTTTCGCCACATTTTCTTTTTGAAACAGGATGTTTCTTAAGACATCTGAAATTATTCGAAAATAGACCTTTCATCTTCTTCGCTCACATGTAAGTTTAGTAAATAATGTTCAAAAAGTATTATATTTAGTCTTAAATTCTCAAACTTCTTGAAATAGATTTGAACAAATTTAAAATTAGATAAAAATAATACACAAATTAATATAAAGTTGGAGAATTTAAAACACATCCTGTATTTCCAAACTTTCTCTATTTACAATACGTACTTTTATTCTTATATTTGTAGGTAATTTTCCATATCTAGACAAGATCAATATAATAAGCTCACCATTACGAAACAAGTCATTTTGAAATGGAAGAAAAAAAACGCAAAAAATATGTCGACCCCATGATTCGATAAAAATACGATATTTTGCACATTGTTTTTGTGTATTAAAGTGTGGGCCTAGGTTTTTTTCCTCATATAGGAGTAGTTAAACCAGTGAAAAAATAAAATGGAAGATTATATTAGGCCTTGGAGGCTCATCAATCAGTTTCAGGTTTCAACGCGGATAATTGACGCCAACTAAACTTGCAAGTCTAGATATATAAAATCACAAGTTTTTTCCATAGAAGGATGAGAGTATATTATGTATAATTAGTGATTATGACAAAACAAAAAAGGAAACCGATAAAAACCATTTCTCAACCCTGTTTATATTTTATCCTTTAGGGTTGAAGTGGATATTTGGTGTGATATTTTAGGAAAATTATATAAAATTACATACAAATTGTAGTTAAAAGGTTCTTTCATATAATCGTTAATCAAAATCTAGTCGAAATTCAACTAAAACCAATTGAAATCATTTCATGAAAATGAAATCTTCTAAAAACATGCTGGTGACATGTAAACTAATCCTCTCTAAAAAAAAAAAAAAAAAAAAATACAGTACTAATTAGTTATCCTCTGAGGAAAATGTGATATAAATTGGACATTAAGGGTTAATTACGTTTTCAACACAAGGATTTACAAAACTATTATATGAAAACGTTCTATCCTTCTTCAATTAATGTCATATTCAAGTAATTCGTGTTGAATTTATATATAAGAAATAAAATCGTTAATTAAATATAACAACAAAGAAAAATCATAGAAAATCATGGAAAATTCTTTCTTTGTTTCGTTTTTGATAAATCATATATATCACGTTATTTGTTAGGAAAACAGAAATTCATTTATGTAATATCCTCGGAAAAATTTCCCAACAGATTTTCAATAAAAACCAAATAATAACAAAGAAAATGAATTATGTGAAAATTTATTAGAAATCAAAATATTTGAAAAAATTATTTTATCTGATTTTCTTTCATGAAAAAGAAAAAAAATTATTTTTCTTAAAATATGTTTTCGCAGAAAAGAAGAATTTCACCCCACTTACACTATATTTTAGTTTGATTTGGAAATTTTCATCTGATCCTGTTTTCTTTGGCTCTAACAAATATTTACGATGTTAATCAATAAAAAAAAAAAATAGCAAACACCTGAGCACTGAAAATCCACATACAAAAAATTGATTTTCTTCAAAAAAAAAAAAAAAAATAAGAAAAGTAAAGAAAATCTTCAATCAAAATTTATCGTTTTTCTCAACCACAAAAAAAATCAGAAACAACAAATTTATTTTTCCAAAAAAGAATTGTTTTTAAAGAGAAAAAAATTCACTAAAAACATGTTAAATAAAATTAACTAACTTTTGGGTTCGGGAAGAATTTAAAGACAAACTGGGCAAGAAATTGTTGAAGGGAAATGTCGAGTTGTAAGATGGGAACATGATCACCGATTTTGTTTCTGTTAACCAGAGGGAGAATCATGTAACTCGATTTGGACCAAATCGCATCGAAAAAGTATTGCTATTCCTATTGATTTACTATCGATCGAATTACGCGATCCCACTTCTGATTGATATACAAGCAGTACAACTAGTTTAAAGAAGGTTCAGAAATTTGGTTGTAACAGGAGTGGACAATCAATAGAAAAGTTAATTTTGAGTCCAATCAACTTTTGGCATGAAAAGAATACCAAATATTTTGGATTACAATACAAAAGGATAGAATTTTGTTTATATTAAAATTATAAACGAGTTAGTAACACTGAGGATGGATCAGGGCAACATATCAACGATGGTAAGACGTCTTAAATACATGTGCGTGAAAAGGTTTAGTTGTCAGTTCCGTTTTTCACGTACTGGGATTTAAGACATCATCACCGTTTCAATCAGGTAGATATTGAAATGTTATTGGCACATAACTGAAACTAGGGGAAATTGTCATTTTCAAAATAATTCAAAAATGAGCCTAAAGCATGTATCTTGAAGAGACTTATGTGGGTCCTCCTTTATAATTTTAGTTTCTTCCTGAATTGTATATCTGTGGTTAATAGCGCATATTCTAAGGTTTAGAGGTGGCTCTTTTTTTTAGTTCAAAACAAACGTGTATTAAATTTTTTTTAACATTTTAATTAAATATATATATTTCTTTCATTTTCTTTTCTTTTTACAAAATAGAGACGTTTATTTATTTTAATTATTATTTCATGTTTTTTGTTTTTTAATTTATCGGTTTTGTTACTTTTAACATTTTTTTTAGATTTACATTTACATTAAAAATTTTCTAATGTGTTTTTCTTTTTAAATTTTCACGATACAAGATTATAATTTTTTTGTTTTAATATTTTAAAAATCGATCTTCTTTTAAAATTTTTTAATAATATTTAAATTTTTTAATAAGGAAATTATTTATTAAAAATATGTTTCCATTTTTAATATAATTTTTAGGTCGATTTCAGTCAATTTGACTAAATCACTTTTTAATTTTTACAAAATAAAAGAATTATTTTTAACGATTTTTTTGAAAGAGAAATTTTTTTTTTGAAGTTTAACTATTTTTAATAATTTACACTTTTATTTGCTGTTGTTGGTACAGAATAGTGTTTTTGTCATGTTACCATAAACAATAGGAACCGAAATAATATGGAATACGCACAGACTGGTCTTAAAATGAAGTTGTGACGGTAATGTTTTCAACTGTCTAGCACAGTACAAGCTAAAGCCTAAACTATTGCCTATCTAACCTACTATTTAACCCAAGTACCATTTTCATGCCAGCTACTTATTCACTAATCGTCACTAGTGGCAGAAACATGCCAGCAAGGAAAATGCTATTTGGGAAATATAGGCATTAATACCGTCATATGTTTGATTTTGGAGTTTTTTTTATTACACACTTTCCGGAACAGGTCATTTAAATTCCATTTACTGCAAGAATAAAAGGCCGATCTAAATAAATTCTGGTGAATTTTTAAAAATCTTGATTTTATGATCTGCTCTTCCCGACCATCAAGAACTAGAAAGTCTTTTAAAAAAAATGGTGATGAATGTATGATTATCATGCTTATCTGTTTGTTAAGGTATAATTCTCTGCTTAAATAGTAGTTTCTTCTAGAATATATGGCCAACTCCGACCAACACCTCCTTCATAATTGGTATTAACGCTACTCTATCATTTGTAATGCACATTTATAAAAACATTTGATATACTTGGCCAATAAGTCTAGAAGGAAAATAATAAATAACTTCCGAACTTAGGAACTTATACAGAATCTATCTCCAGGCAAAACTTTGCATGTGTGAAGTAATCTTTCAAGAGAAAAAATTTAATTTATTTATTTCAAGTTATATAACACGTAAAAGTCTAGTTCTGTGCGTTAAAATATACAACTTTTGTTTTTGGTTTTCTTTAACTTAATTCTATTTACTCCTTCCAAAAAGGGTCTCTCGTAATCCATCGAATGATTAATAAGATTCGTCAAATCTGTTTTGATTTTCAGAACGCTACCAAAAAATTCTAGGTTTTCTATTAAAGCTTTTTTTTTTATTAAAAAAAATTTTACAATTTATATTTTAAAGATTTATGTTTTTGAAATTAAATTCGAATAATTTGTTTTTGGCGATTTTTTTTTTTGTATAAAACATAAATTATTTTTAAAATTTATGGAAAATTTGATATTAATTTTCTTTCTTTGTTTTTCTTTTTATATTTTTAGGAAAGGAACTGTTTTTTTTATGGCTTAATATTTATACTTTTTAGACTATTTAAAATGAAAATATTTAAGTTTTGAGTTTCTTTATTTTTTGTTATGATTAGAAAAAATACATTGTTTTTGGATTTGTGTTTTTATATTTGATTTCAAAATTTGTTTTATTTTATACGGCAAAAAGATTTTCTTTCTTATTTTAAAAATTTTTTATTTTTGTTTTTTTCTTTTTATTTAAGTCGAATATTAATTTATACAAATTTTAATGAATTATGTTTGGACTGCAAATATTAGTCAAAAATCTATTTTCTTTTTTCCTTTAAATATAAAAATAAATTACATATTTTTATAAGTTTTATTGATCTTTTTCTTTTTTTTTTTAAATTTTTAACTTTTTATCCACTTTTATGGTCCTCTAACAATGATTCTGTTCAGCAATTTTAAATATTTTTTATACTTTTATTAAATTTTTTTTATCATCACAAAAATCTAGAATATTTTTCTTAAAACAGTTTTTATATTTATTTATTTTTTTTATCAAATAATATTAAACAAATTTAAAAATGATAATATTTTTTTATTGAGCATCAAAGATTTGTTTTTTCATCCGGAAAAACGGGGAAAATTCGGTAAAATTTCAATAAAATCAAATAAATTTAATTACATTCGAAAATAATTTTTGATTATGATTTTCAGGAGATTTTCATACATTTATGTTGCAAAATATTTAATTTTCATTAAATTTTGTTTATAAAATTTAATTTCCATTTTATAGTATTAACTTTATTCCAAAAACAATTAAATAATAAAATATGTATTGTAAATATTTTCCTTTTATTAATCAAAAAAAATTATAAAAGTTTTAACATAATCGAAAATATTTTGGGATTATTGAAAAATGAAAATTGTAAATAATGTACGTTTTTATAATCGCATGAAAAAATTCATGTCAATTAAAATGTAATTACTTCTCTGAACTTTATTATCAGTTAATTGATATTAATAATAATTTCCTAGAAAATATTTAAAATATTTTTCCATAAATTTTTTTATTTTTTGGAAAATGGAATGTTTTTAAAATAAATATTTAATCAATTTTATTTTAAATTAATTAAAAACATAGTTTTGAAAATAAATGTGCATAAAATCTTACGATATTTACCAAGGCGATATTTTTGTCACCAAATCTTTATCGTGGTAGCTTTTGTCCTTACAATAATTTAATTTTTAAGTAAATTTTATAGAAAATATTCATGAAATTACGATGAGACAGGACCAACTATCCAGTTGAGTATATCGCAAGATTAATGGATAGATTTTTAATTTGATTTATTTCCTATTTTTATTCATTTCCAGATAACTGGATAGATGTTGTTTTCTGGATATCTGTGAATTTTGTGATAATGGATAGAATATAAATTTGTAGTTCTTTGACAGCCATATTTTCTTCTCTTTGGTTACTACAACTGCATAAAATTTATTTTATAAAAACATAAAATTTTTAAAATTTTTTAAAATGCACAATTACTTAAAAATAAAATTCCCGGAAATGTATTGCTACTATTGTACCAACATAAATTTGATTAAAATTAAAAAAAAGGTCATATTCCAATAGAAAATATTACAAAGGCTTATAGACATATGTGTGTGGTGAAGCTTGTATATTTCATGTAGCGCTAGTGTATATTTTGAAATATGTCTTCATACTACACATTCATATGTATTTATTGATGGCAAAGTTCAATCTCCACACAGCTGATATCGAGCTTTTGAAGCAAGTATAGGATAACACCAAACAAAGATTGGTTAAACAGAAACGGAGAAAACCATCATCCTACAAATTTTGTCGGCTTCTGCATTTCTAATTTCCCCAACTGATTTTCGATCTGCAGATGATTCCCATCAAAAACAGATGAACATGTTTATCTGATTTATATGGCACTTCATCTGCGAGGCTCTGATGTTTTATTCGATCAATCCTAGCGAAAATTGCAAAAGTCCATCTCTTTCTAGTTTACTGATTTTTCTCGTCAGAATAGGCTGTCGACTGTGTTGAGATTGGCCTTAACACAACTACAATAATATTTTTAGTATCCGCTACGTGACAGTTACTTATTAACATATTGTCAATAGTGGCAGAAATGTGGCAGCGAAAAAATTCCAGCTCAGAAGGAATTCTTTCGTAGGTACTATTTGGCGTGTTATTGTATACAAAAGAATTTCATGTGTGGTGAGGAGTAGAAGTATATCCTGTTTTCAGTTGAATGTTGTTAATTTTTGTCTGATAGATGGTGAATTGGTGAACTTTAATACAATCCGAAACCGAGAAACGTGATCCGTCGTGGATCCGTCATCCTGTTCCCCGCACTATCTTCACAAACTATAACCAATGTGAAAAATACAAAATTTATTTATTTCTATACAAACTATTGCATTAATCACATTATAAGTAAAAAAACGTACTTAACGTAACGTACAAAAGAATATATTTAACGCATTTTGCGTTTTGCTATTTCTCGCATACTTATATAAAATGTAGTATCAAAAGGCAGTGAATTACATACCAATCAAAATTTGTTTAGCCAATGTTCAAACCATTTAAAATTACTTTTGGAAATCTTCTTCAATCTTTTATGCATATAAAACTGAAATACTCTTTGAAAATAAATGAAGTACATATTGCATTGGTCGCATTTGAATGATTTTTGAAGATAAGATTAATGCGGGAAACAAAATGACGGATCCATGACGAAATTACGATTTTTGGTTTTCAGATTGTATTAAAAAAAGTCCGTCTTGAATCTGTCATTCTGTATGGACCTTCCCTTATATAGAAACATACAGTATGTTTATGCGTTGGTTTGATTTGGTCCTCACTAAAATAAAGTCCAATAAAGATACAGTCAGACCGATTTATGTGTAGACTAAAGGCCAATCTCCACACAGCCGAGATCCTATTCTGACGGGAAAAATCAGAAAACTTAAATGAGATGGACCTTTGCAATTTTCGCTAGGATTGATCGAATAAAACATCAAAGCCTCGCAGATGAAGTGCCATATAAATCAGATAAACATGTTCATCTGTTTTTGAGGGCAATCATCTGCAGAGCGAACATCAATTGGGGAAATCAGAAATGCAGAAGCCGACAAAATTAGTAGTATGATTGTTTTCTCCCTTTTTGTTTAACCATACTTTATCTAGTGTTATCCCATACTTGCATCAGAAGTAGTATGTCGGCGGTGTGGAGATTATCCTTAAAATGTTTCAATCGCACTGTGTGCATAAATGTCCTGATACATAATTGGTGCGACACATCTCATACAATTTTGAACCAATTTTGCATTTTCTTCTAAATAAAAAATTTTGTAAATATGCTTTTTAAATACTACTGAAATCTAAAAACTACTAAAAATGAATTTTGTAAACATCTTACCCAAAACATTTTCTTCCGGAAAATGAAATAATTGATTTTTAAGATAATTTTTTTTTTTTATTTTTTAAATTAATTTAAAACAAAAACACAAAATATTGTTTTTATTAGACTGTTTCTGGAATCATATTTTTTGCTCATCTTCTTTTATGCACGAAACATAAAAAATAAAAAACAAATAAATAAAAGTATAATTTTAACAACAATAATATTTTATTCTACTTTCTAAATTTTTTAATTATTATTTTAAAAAAATCCTCTAAAACGAGATTTCTGTGTGTTTTTTTTTGTTTTCTTTTAATATAATTTTTTTTTATTTAATTAAATTTCAATTTTTAATTTTATATTAAAATTTCTATTCTTTTTTCATATTTTTCCACAAAATTTTACATTTTGGTTTATTTTTAATTCGAATTCTGAATTATACAAAATATATATTTATTTAAAATTAATTAATTTCAAGTATTTTAAGTTTTTTTAAATTTATTTTTGGTACGTTCATTTTTAATTTTTAATTTAATTGATTATAATTTTTTTTTTTTTTCAAAAAGACTATTTTTTTGATTTTTTTTAAAATTTAATTAATGATTTTTTTTTTTGAAAAATATTTTCAGGATTTTTTAATTTTTAAAAACAAAAATATAATTTTCAATAAATTCAATGAAAACAATTTAGCTCTGAAGTAAGTTTTCTATACAGATTTTATTTAACAATTTCGAAAACTTCAAAAATTATTTCATACTCGTTCAGCTTCCGAAATCTATTGTCATATAATTTGAAAAGCTTATACAGAGAGTTCTTAAACCCAATTGTAACTCAAACTATTTGGAATCTGCCTGCACACGGAGATGAAGGATTAAACCTGCCTGTAAATACTAATGGAATTTGGCAAGGCGACAAGGTAGGCAAGGTGATTATCAATTTGCTTATTTTAGTAAGTGATTATTGATGAGCTGGGATGTTTTGCAGACGTGACCAAATCAGAATCCAAATTGATTGATTTATTAGGTTTGTTTTATTTTCCATACCCTACCCCGGAGCAGGGTAAGTGGCAAATAAAACGAGCAGGAGTAGGAGAAAGCTTAAATTCAAATGTTTGTAGCGCTGCTTAGCAACCATATTGTAATTAAATGAGAAACTTTTAGCTAATACACTTTTTATGGTAGAAAACTGAACTAATTCGGGCGCAATAGTTTACAACTGCTCTGAAAGTAGTGTAGGATTTGCTCTTTTGTTGTTTTTGTTTTCAATGCAAAAATTTGCTGTACCCAAGAGCAAGTGGCAAATAAAACAGACCTAATATATGCTTTTGGCTATTACTTAGGAAATCGCCTATATTTGAAAGTAACAGACTAATAGTTCTCATCTCGAATTTATCACTTTGAAGCTATAAATTCCTTAAGAAATGTATGAAAATTACAACCAATTGCCGCTTGTCGCCTTACAGAATACCATTGCAGTATTAGACTTTTAAGGAAAATATCTTTACAGTTTGGTATTATTTAATAGGATTTTTATAAACTTGTAACCATCTTGTTGACACTATTTTGGTATGTACTGGAAAACCAGTGTACTTGTTTATTATTTTCAATTTTTTGCTAAGTTTACTAGTAACGGCTTCCATCTATTCACAACCAATAATGTCAACTAGGCATTTGGAAAGATCATCAAATGTCAACTTATTCCTCATAGTTAGCTGAAATTTTTACCTTAGATTTTCAAACACTTTGCAAGCTTCAAGTCTATAAACGGAATATAAGAGCTAATTGAAATTCTGACAAATCGATTAAGTTACATAATTACACTTTATTCTTTCATCTTGTTGCCAAATATTTTCAAAAACAGGGTGTTTCGATTTACAAAAAATTAAATTTTTTTAATTTTTAAATTTTTTTCTTTGTTGTTTTAAATTTAATTACAAATACTAACTACTCATACGTGTTGTACAATCATAAGTTTTTTTTTATATCAGATTTAAAATTTCTATTTTATTTAATTAATAATTTTCTAGTACATAACTTAATTGTTCTTTTTTTTTAAATTTCAATTTCATATTTAAAAATATGCGCTTTTTTTAATTTCATTGATGAATTTTTTCTTTGACAAAATTTTTATTAATTAGAATATTTATTTTTTTTGTTTTTAAATTTTTAATTATAGCAACAACAACGATAAAAAGTTTTTGTATTTGTGAAGAATTTGTTTTTATGTTTTCCTGTAGTTTTGTATTTTTTGTTTTAAAAAGATTAAAGTTTTTTGGAAGAAGCAGTTTTTCACAAATTACTTAAGAAAATCTTAATAAGGAAATGGTTTTAATGGTTTTAATGGTTTTTTCTAAATTATCTAATTTAGAAATTCGTTGAAGAAAAGTTTTCATATAAAATATTTGAAAAATAATATTTTTTTAAAATAATTTCTATTTAATTTTTAATCTGTAAAAAAGCAGTTTCACAAATTTTTTATTTGCTATTAAAATATTTATTGTTTAGGAAATAATTTGCATATTAAAAATTTTAACTATTCGTAAATTTTTTACGAAATTAATAAAAAAAAAATATATAATTAAAAATCCAATTGAATGAAAAAAAGGAATTTATTTAATGATAATTATTTTTTATTTTCTTTTGGAAAAGGACACTTTGTTACAAAGTTTTATTAAATTTTGTTTTTAAACTTCTTTCATTTTTTTTTTATACAAACACATTAAGTTATTGAATTTTTTTTTCTATTCAAAATCATACATAAAATATGGAAAATTAAAAATTCTTCTAATTAATATTGATGCTAACATGAAACACCCTGTTTGGCTACTGTATACCAAGTTTTAACTCTCACCAATGATGGTGAATCTGGTAATTGTAATTGTTCATTCGAAACAACATCACTAGAACTATTTGGTACATCATTTTGATTATTTATATTTAAATTTTGATTTGATTTAAATTTAATAGTTGAATTTGAATTGAATTTCTTTTTTTGACGACTAGAATTTACATCATTAATTAAAAATGTTTTCATTCTTTTACTATTCTTTGATGAATTACCTAACCTATTCCGATTACTATTATTATTATTATTATTATCATTATTATTATTATTATTATTATTATTATGACTAATATTTCTATAACGATTTGATGATGTCATTTGACGTCTAGGACGTGCACAATGTCTACATAACGCAGGCGATAATTGGCCACTGTTATTAAAATCTGTATTTGGATTATAATTACTAGTATTTGATGAAATTAATTTTTGGCTATCATAATGATTATGTTTTTGTTTTTGAATTTGACTATTCATATCATATTCGCCGCCTGCATCATTCGGATATGGTCAGAATGCTGTATCAAATACAGCTATTGATCTAGATATAGCTTCATCGTTACGACAGCATTCTAAAAATTCATCTAATGTTACTACACCATCACGATTGACGTCCATTTTCTAGAATTTATTTTTAAAGAAAATAGAAAAACAACAATATTAAAATAAGACAAGAAATTTGAGAATTTTTTTTTTTAGTAATACATTTTAATAAGTATTTGGGAATCAGTTATTCAATTGACTTGAAATTTAATATTTTTCTAAAATGAGATTCATTGATCAGGCAACATTCTTATTAAAAGAAAAACGATAATTTTCTCAAACTTCTTCCATAAGTAGACAAAATTTTATGATAGACTAAATATTCACGTCTTTAACTACTTTTAAGTACCTACTCGTACTATTGTACGTTCCTATATAAAATTTGAAAATCATTTACAATGTACGAATATCGATTTCTAAATCAGATCTTTGCGAATTAGTCGCTTTTGTTTGCTATTTAGACAATTAAATAAAACGTCGTTTTATTCGAACCGAAGCAAGCCTAAAATTTCCATATCTAATTTTCCGATCAATAACAAATTTAAAATTTTGAATATTTCTCCAATCTAATTAAAATTCTATCCAATAAATTGATTTACATAATTTTGAATTGCAGAACATTGTAATTAAACTGAAATTTAGATGAAATAATTGTAATCAATTATGTAAATTATGTTGAACCCCATTTTAAAAAGGACTTAATTATTGTGATTATAAGAAACAGAAAATACCCAGAATATCTGGATTAAAGACTTTTAAACGAAAAAAAGAATTGTGCAATGTAATTTCATTTTTAAAATCGGTGTACCATAAAAATTTGGAACTGCACACGACACTCAACTCTAAGATTTAATAATTTTAATGCTGACGCTATCTCGACAAAAGGTTTGTGCCCATTGCACACTTTGAGGCTTCTTTTAATATTGTTTATCATTCAAATAACTCTTAAATTTTATTGTTGGTCACTGGACTTCTGCATATACTATACTGTCACGTAATTTCCTTAGGATATTAAAATAAAATACTCGAAGATAACGTACTGGCACATTTATGGTAAATGTCTTCTTGTGAATGTGATATCAAAAAAATTTATTTAAAATATTGGATTTTCATTATTTTATGTAACACTTCAATTTGCGAAAGCTGTAGTATAAAATTATATTAGAAATGATGATCCTGCAATGACTTTGCCGCATTAATAAGAAGGTGAGATCGATTCAATCAGCTTGACTCTTGTTTTTCGCAATTTCCTCATATAGTTATAGTTTTTGGATTCGATTTTCTTCCTGAATCTCATTGGAAAATGTGACCATATTAATTCAAAGCACGTTCTATCATGGTAAGATATTAGGAGTCCAATTTCGATTGGAATATTAAATCAATTGCTTAAGGCAAAATAGTTTAATAGAATAGAATATATTCTGATGATGAGTGAATAATATTATGACCAGTCAAATATATTTTTCCTTCAGCCACAAGAAATTAAGGAAAAGAAAAAATAATACAAATATTCACAAATCTGTTAATATGAAAAAACTTTCCATATAACTGAATTTGAATTTGCAAAAAATAATACCAAAAGGGTTTTGAAATTCAAAAGAAGAAAAATCTTTATTCATTTATTAATTTAATCCGAAATAAATACGATTAAAGAAGGTTTCATAAAGAATACGTTCTTTTCGAAAAAGAACCAGAAATTAAATTATTTTTGTTTCTTGTTGAATGCACTTTTTTTACAAATCCTTTTCAATAAAATTATATTTTTATGAAAATATGAACCCTTTTTTTTGTCCCAAATAAAAAAGAAAAGTAAAATGGAACAAAAAATATGAATTTTTAATATAATTTCTTATTTTCGAAATTTTCAAATTAAATTTTCCCTAAAAATTAAACCGAAAAACAATAAATATAAAAAATTATATTTTGTGCAATAACAATTTACAAACTTTATCCCGTCACAAAATTTTTCTCTTATCAATATAAAAATGTTCAAAATTCAAGTGAAATTGAAATATATTAAATTATATTGTAGAATACTTTCTTTTTTATGGGAGAAAAGGAAACTATCCCTAAAAACAAAACGAAAAAGAAAATAAAAATCGGCTAACAGCCAATTTTTTAATACCATATGCTAGAAATGGAATTCGCATTGAACTTCAACAACAAAATAACCAAAACTAAAATATATTATTGGTTTTCTTCCATAACTTTATCTTCTTGTCTTCGAATTTGCTGAAATTTTAAGCAAACCTAGACCCGTAAATGTATTTTGCAAGTTAGTATACAAATTGGCATATCATTCTCAAATTATATCTTTAAAAGAAACTAAGTTAAAATAACAAATCTTTATGGTTAGACCTATTTTTCTCTAGAAATATTTCTTCTGCACTATTTTTCATTGGATTTTACTGAAAATCAACACATTATCATGTGTGAAGATATTCCCGTATTAAAGTGGGCAACCGATATCTAAACGATATACATAAATGAAATTCCTACAGAAATTTTCCAAGTAAACCCGAAAAACAACAAACAGAAAACAAGCGACAAAACTTTATGGTTACGCCGGTTACTCTTTCATAACTTCATAACCCCCTGAGCGATTTTTCTGAAATCAAATACTAAATCAAGTTAAAGAATAACCAACTTGAAATTGTAACTGTCATTAAAATCAAATAAAGAATTTTTAATTTATCGTATAGACAGACGGACGGACATGCTAGAATTTAAATAAATTTGATTTGGTCCACAGTGCCCTGAGACTGTTCTCCGATGTTTACAAATACGTCGTAAATGTTGTGACAACACAAATATACCTTCTGGCATACTACCATAGGGTATAAAACTTATAACCTTAAGAATCTCAATTTGTTCATCTAATACCAATGAAATATTCTTTTTTCATGGGACTATAAGACAAAAAGGAGGAAAATTAAAAGAAATAAATAAAAAAACGACAGAAAAGCCTGTAAGAAAAGTTTCTACGATTGCTACCGTCATCTTGTAAGTTTTTCTATCTGTATTCTTTTTCTTTTTGCTTATCGGGTATTCTACACCTAAATCCTTTATCTTTCCAACACGAATGACATAGAATTCCTTTCCAGTATTTTTATCTTTTCACAAAAAAAAAGAAAACAAAAAACCAAAAACGACCCGACAAGATATAAGGATTTTGGTATTTTCTTCATAACGATCTTAACGTATATCTTCTTATACGGAAATTTTCCGGAACTGATATAAGTTAGTATAAAAATAGGAAAAAAATCAACTAGAAAAAACAAAAGGTTCTTTTAAGGGTCTTAAATCGTAATGTGTGGAAATGTTTTCTTTTCTTATTTTTGGGGTTAAACATACGGGATTTAATACCAAAAAAATCTTCATCATTAAGATGTAGTTTTATTTTGCGGTAAATATAAGTATAAAAACTGGTTTTTGATATAATTTCAATTATATAAAATGTATTAGTATATATATGTATGTGTAATATTTTTACCTGGAATAATTTTTCGACTTTTTCCTTAATTTTTGCTTCATCAGGACATGTGTCTGGAAGACGTCCCATTAACTCATAAATGGCAGTCACAATATCAGTCATTTCTTCTCTAGTTATAAAACCATCACCATTAATATCATATAATGAAAATGTCCATCGTAGTTTTTCTTCAAGCGAACCACGTGATAATACCGATAAGCCTTGTACAAAATCCTTTGATAAGAAAATTTAATTAAAATTTAATTATTTTTAATACAAAAAAAAACAAAAATAAAATAACTAAAAATCTTAAAAATCCATAAATCTAACAAATTATTAAAATATTATATTCTATCCAATTATCTCAAAGTACCTGTTCGACACTTTCTTACTACTTTCGGATATAATATAAGATTATAATTTATTCATAATGATATTGTTGATAAATATATAGATAGAGGCTTAATATTAGATGGGATTGATAACAATATTGTTTTCTTGAACAAAACATTAATAAATCATCCAAGGATTCTTCTTCACAGTTTTTATGTATACTACTAAGTTCAAGAAATATTGGAACTTCTTAGATTAAAACACAAAAAATTTATTTATTTTTTGAAATATCTTTGGGCACCTTTATAGCTATCCTCTGACAATACGAAGTACGTTTTCGTACGTCTCTCCTAGGCTTTCAAGGATCTATGAAAGTTCGATCTATCGTATAGATTTTAACTCCTTGGTTTATCGTTTCTACCCACTGCAAACGATATCCAAACAAGATAAAAAAGCCATGCTATCCTTCTCAAGTGAATACGATGCTTGTGTGGCACTGTATTTGTTAAGCAAGCCATCGGTAAGTATCGAGTTCTTAGCAAAAATACAAGCACTGTTTTTGGCAAAATTCTAACCGTTTCCGACGAATTACCTTACTCAAACGACACATAGTTCTTAAAGAAATTGTTTATTAACAGTTTGATTTATTTTCTGAGATATACAACACCACGATAATCTAAGAAACCGATATTCCAAAACTTTTTAAATGCAGTAGTATATTTCAATTAATAAAATAATTTTATACATTATATTAAAAGTATTTACAAAAGATCCAATATTGATTTCTATTTGAAAAACGAGTGAGGGGCAACAAAAATAAAACACTTGCCCCATAATAAAATGTTATCTTTATACTATATATAAATGAAACGCCAGAATAGTTAATTTCCTTTTTCTTAATACCAAAGATAATATGTTCATCACAAAAATAAATATATACCTCTTAGAAAATTCAAACTTCAATCAACAGGTATCTAATTACATTGTGTAAATTGCTTTACAGTTCCCTTCTGAATCTATTTAATATCCTGAAGAATCTTATTCTAACAATTTTACTTGGATAATTTCTTATAGAATTTTATATTATAGAACACATTTCGTATATACAAACGATAAAGATTTAACAATGACAAAAACACTAGATACGTAAAATCAGACAATGAAATATAAGACGAAAGATATTACACATTTGAAAGGACAACTTCATTTATTTTATCTTCCCTTGCTATATAAGTTAAGCATTATTATAAAAAGATACTATTCTCATTTTATACTTGATAGTATTATGTTTTATTTTTCAGAAAAGAAAAGAAAATTTTTGATAGGAGATTTTCGAATGACATCAAATTACCAACCTGTAGTTGAATTTTATCTATAAAATCCCTGATATTAGTAGGCCTATTACTCTACCATCGAAAGTTATCGAGGTCATTAATAGCGTTTATTCAACTTAGTTTGAATTTGTGCGTCGTGTCGAAAATGTTTCGAAGTCTATTTCGAAATGACAATAAATTTTTATTTGGCTTCACTTTTTCGTTATTTTCTTTTTCTTTTTTTTTTGGCAAGAATTTCTTTGTAAAACCTTTTAATAGCACTTTTTCGAGATATCTAAATTATGTGATAAATATTTTCCTTTTTCCTTTTTTTTCTTCTGTGGTTAGGGAAAAAAATTCAAATTAAAGTGGTATCTAATTGAATAAAAGCAATTTTAGCTGTCAGAAGAAAATTTTATACAACAACAAGTTTTTGTTAACAGTATAAATCACCCATTTTGGGATGGTTATACCTGAATGAAATTTATTTATCATTGAGATTTCTTCCTCATCCTATATGTATATATAACGTTGCAAATAGGAAATCTCGGTTTCCTGAGCATCGTCAATGGAGGCATCGACTCTTTTTCATTTCCACTCTAATAATCTGTTATCTGTTGGCTCTTCGCTAGGTCATATTGAAGGGGATCTGAAAAATTTAACTTTAAAACAGAATTGTTTACAACATCCGAAGACGTTATAAAAGGAAAATAATCGCATTTTGTATAAACATCAGAAATTTAATCAGGGATTAAGATTAAGATTAAGTTTTAGAGTCTTCCTGTACTGCGACCTTTAAGATCTATTGTACCCTCTTTTCGTTGATGCAATAGTTTGGTTAACTTCCTATTCTACAACGCCTCCTCCAGGCCTACTTCTCTTAGGAATTTTAGTATCCGGAGTGGGTTAAGAGATTGTATCTCACTCGGGGAGAAGCTTTATGGCCCCAGACGTTTCTCTCTCCTACGGAGTAGTGCCTCACAATCGGAGGGAATATGCATTGGGGTTTCTTCGTCCCCTTCGCAGAATCTGCAGGTGCTATCTCGTTCAAGTGCTAGTTTTTTAAGGTGTGGTTTGAGTTTGCAGTGTCCTGTTAGTATTTCTGTCAGTACTCTTATATTCTTCTTATTGGTGTTGATAAAGGTTTTGAATCTTTTTGTATTCCCCAAGGAGATCCTTGGCCTGCCTTAGTCCTGGTTCTATTTCCCAGTGTTTGGTTCTTTAATTAGGGATTATAATTTTTATCTTTAAATACTACGTTTAAAAATTACAGATGTCATACTCATCTATAGAGATAATAAAATAATTCTAAAGTGACTAATAGGTGACTCTTTTTTCCATAAAAAAAACTTTAGCTTAACTACTCTAACTTAATTTATTTCTTTCAAATATTAAAATAAAATATATTTACAAAAAGAAGAAAAAAACAGAAATAATGTATTTAGTCTTACCTCAAAACTAACAATTCCACTATGATCCTGATCCAGTGTATTGAAAACATAATGTGCATAGAGTCCTGTATTAGCTGATCATGTAATAAAAGAAATGAAAGAATTACATACGTAAATATTCTCTAAATGGGAAACTAAAACATAAAAATTTTATTGTATTAAAATTCTTTTATAATATCCATTAATCATCAAAGACTAACGTTTTTAGCAAATAAACTATGTCAGTACATGCATATTGATCGTAAATTTCAATTTTCATAGAAAAATATGGTAAAGAAAAAATTTTCAAACTATGAATTCTGATCTTAATGTACATTAAAAAAAAGGTCATACATAAAAATTCAGTATAAAATATGGTATTACATAAAAATGGTAAATGATAGCAAAAAAAAAAAAATAATAAAACATGAATTTTCATTAAAAATTTAAAATATGAAAATGATAAAAAGGACTATAAATACAATATTATTGATGCTAAAAAGAAAATTTAAGCATGTTTGAAAATACTACATATTCACTTCAATTTTCATTTAATTTTCTACAACTAAAAGATTTTCCAGTATATGACTTATCCAATTACAGTTAGTGCCTTTATTTTCATATGTATTTCTTTTATGTTCTTTTTTTTTATTTCTATTAAATTATACAAAATACATTTCTGTATATAAGAACAACACTAAAGATCTTCCTGAAAACGTTCCTTTTTCTCGGACTTAAATATAATGAAATTTACATAAAAATTGCTTTAAGCTAAATTCCTTTTAATACAATTGCAAACAAACTACATAACGAATTGAAAAGAACGAAAAAAAAAAAACAAACCTAGAACCACTAAAACAAGGGAAGATGGAATCCAATTTCAAGTACTAAAGAAAACGAAGCATACAAATTGGTGTATCAAGGACAATTTCTAAGGCTTGTAAATAAATTATAACTTTTTTTTATATCGTTCACATTAAATTTATTCAAGTTTTATTTAATTTAAACTTAATTTGGCATCTTTTTTTCCCTTGAAAAGGATTTAATTCAAAAAAATTAAAATTAATTTCATTAACCTAATCAAATCCTTCTTAAATGAAAATGACATTTTCTGAGAATATTTTTACATTAATTTTCTATTCCAGATTAAAATTACCCTTTTTCACGCGTTCGAATTTTCCTTTTTTTTATCTAATGGAATCCATATCTCCCACCAGAAACTTAAGATGTAACCGGAAAATTCAATAATTCCGTTCTTCAGTCTTTAGTTTTTCTCGTTACTACGAATTTCCTTCATTGCGGAAATTATTATATAAGTCCTTGATATACTTATACAGTGAATAAGTTTTTCTAAAGGTCACCTAAACAAGTACAATATATAGAATCAAGAATTCCTAAAGTGTACGGAGAAATTTCCTATATAAAAAAAATATATATATAAATAAGAAAATAACTTAAACAAGAATGTATATGTAAAAAAAATCTTGAAAGGAAAACCTGTTAAAAAAAAAATATCCTTCCAAACAGAAAACGAAAATTTTACTTCTTCGTTATAGTAAATTCTTTTATTCACAAAAACTGTACGAAATTGTCGAAAGTTGGTAATACAAACCGTACTTAAACCGAAAAACTAAATAAAACGACAGACAAAAGGCAATTCAATGCTAGATCTTTTACTATTCCAGAACTGGAAAAAAAGGACTTCGAAAAGGATTTCGATCTCTAAAGAATAAGTAGAATGTAATCGTTCTTTCAGTTAACTTCTAGTTAGCCTGTTGTTTGAGAGTTTTCTTTTTATGAAGAAAAATACCGAAAATAGGATGAGGAAATAGAAAAAAAGATAATAAAATGAAGTAGTATTAAAGAAAAAGTTTTCGTTTTTGCATTTTATTAGGACAGAGAATACGTTCTCATGGCAAAAACTTTCACTGTCGTGAAGGACTTATCTCATAAAGAAAAAACAAAAAAATAAGATTCAATCCAAGTAGTACATTACAACGAGGATATTGTGTAATATCCTGACTAGGATCATAAGGAAATATCAAAAGGGTATAGTAAAAAAATTTTTTTACGATTTTACATATATAATGATGTCGTGCTTATATCGATGCTATTGAAAGCATTTATTGATATTAAAAAATTTCAGGAAAAATATGAAGATATTTTTCAATATAAAATTTAATGAGAATAATAGTACCTCGGATTATGTATATATTCCTGGGTAAACACAGCGGGAGTAAGCAAAATTAAGAACTTAATACTAAGGAAAAGAATTAGAATTTATTTTATTAATCCAATATATTCGTATATGAGCTTGAGTCTAAGAAATATAGGACCCAATAGTCATTTTAAATTTTTTATTGCCTGCGTGAACCCTATAAATATATTGTATATATCTAAAAAGCTTTCCAGATACTAGTGGAGTTTCAAAGGGCGCCCGATTCAGATATTTTTAATAAATAATATCAGCCACAGATTTTGTGAAAAAGCCGGTGGATTCTGAAACAATCAAAATGATTATTTTTTAAAAAAAAAAATTGTTAAACTGTTATTGGGCCACCTTCTATACTAGATAGTAAAACTATTGAAAATTTGTTGGTTCTTCAAATGAAATTTTCCTGGAAACTATCAATTATTAAATTAATAAATATATAATAATATTGTATTATAGAAAAAGTACTTAGGATATAGTTTTTCTAAGAAAAGCTTTTCATGATAAAATTCTTCTTAGTTCTATACTACCAGAAATAAGACGTTTAAACAATGCATTTAATAATTGACTCTTCAGATAAAATTAAATTGATATTTTCTAGTCAAAAGTACTTAAGGATCTATTTATCCTATTTATCCTTTACAAATATGAAATATCTTGAACAAATAATGGGAACAAAAGAAATTTACTATAATAGAAGGAGTCTTATTCTGTGTGCTACTTAGGAAAATACACGACAGATGGATTGTTGTATGGCAACATGCTGTTTGAATCTTGTGTAATGCAAATACGTATCTTTTTTAAAAGCTCTAACAACACGTTTTCAACAAACTCTAAATAACTCTTCCTCGTTCTAACCTTTAAAAGAGGACAGATTTTTATATATCCTAGAATTTAAAATCCATTCGTAATCTACTTCGTAAAGATGTATGATAAAAATCAGTTGTTAAAAGCGAATTTCATTTTATATCATCCGATAAAATTCGAAAGAATAAAATCCTAGAATTTTATATCAAATAAAATGAAAAAAATTAAGACGGAACTATTATTATATATGAAATGTCTGACATACGTAATGAAGTTGGAAATTTTATCATGTTTTGTAATCTATCAAAATAACAACTATATTAAAAGATGGTTTTACAAAAAAAGCCGAAGGTTAAAACGGTTCTTAAATGGAGTTATTACGAAAATTTTCTGAAATTATTTCCTATAATATTTTCTCTGACATTCTGATTTCCCATGTGACTTGCATGCCATGAAAAATGTCTATATTTTATATAATTTTCATCTATAAATAGTTGATCGGATAATCGATGAATGTTTTCTTATTTTAGGAAGAAAACGAGATCTGGAAGACCGACCTTCTAAAAATGGACACGAAAAGAAAAAGTATTTTTTGACCTTGCCTAATGGAAAATCGAATTAGTTATCCTTTTTTTTTCGTTATTATTAATATTACTTTATACTTTTTATATTTTCTTTTCTTTTTTATAATTTAATTTAAAACAAGTCAATTTCTAAATGAAAAATTTTTCTTTCTTCGAAAGTTACGCTTTTTTTCTTGAACGTAATTTATTTCATATAGGATAACGTAAAGTGATTTTCTTAATGGTATATCGTGACTTGTTTTAATAATAGATTGCTTAGTTATTAGACGTTTTTTATAGAAATTTATAATTTATACTCTCTAACATATTTCTTCGTTCTTGAAAACTTTTACTAAAAAAAATGTTGAATTTATAGAAACTATAACACATCGTTATTTTAACTACAGCTTGTTTAGTAAGAAAGTTTTAAGATGCATTTATATCTCATATCCAACAAACACATAAATACTTTACTGTTTGCTATTTGAACCAGGCAAATAGACTCAAAAATAAATGAGTACCAATTACACATTATTTAAGTAATATGAATTCTGCGATCACAATAAAATTTTAAATTGTCCTTCAAAGAGATTTAAAGGAAATACAATAAAAATATGTTCTTACAGTTACTTGCAGTACTTCTAATTACTAACTACTTCTACTTATTTGACGATTCTAATTTCGGAAGGTTTTCTTTACTACAAATACCTATTTCACTGAATGTATTCATAAAATTTCACTGCAGAGCTATTACTAATAGTACAGCCGATTACTGTTGGATTACTGTATTGTAATGTATGCTTCTTACCCGGACTTTGTGTCCGTATATGTCAAATTATGATAGATAGTGAAACTAATTAAATCTGCCATTAAAAATTATCGTAAAAAAATATAATTATACAAAAATTATTTTATTTAGATTTGATATAGTATAGTGGCGAACTTTTCAAAAATCAACAAAAAATTTAAAAAATGAATCCATTGTCGGCACCGCTGAGGGGATTTCATCAATAACAAATGAGGACTGCAGAGACAAGGAAACCCAATGGAAGGAACGGGTTCTTCCGGTGGGTTTGGAGCCACAATAAGAGTATCAGAGTCTTAACAGAATCATTTCCATTTCGTGGAAACGTCGAAATTGTTGTTTGGTCGTGCTAAATGAAATAAGTGTAGTGCTTTCTACAAATATTCTAATTTCATTTTCTTTCATAAAAGAAATAGAATATTTCTAGCAATTTATAGTGCAGAATAAACTTTGTTGTTGACGGGTTGTGTACTATTTAAATTTATTTTAAACTACTTCATGCATTTTTTTTTTAATTTTAAAAGCCTTCTAAAAAATTTATAGTCAATTATTTATAATCTCTGAATATTACCTAATTTATGAAATAATAAATATGTTGAAAACTAAATTAAAAGATGTAATTAAATTAATTAACACGAAGAAAAACACACACCGATTTAGCCAACAATAATAATAACAATTATAATTTAATAATTGTTAAATTTATATAAACAACACATAAAAAATAAACAGGAGGATTGAAAGCTTTTGTTTTGTAATTGTTTTTTTTCTTTCATGTTAATTTTGTTTCATCTAAACTTAATTAAATGAACAAAAAAAATGTTTTTCTTTTTTGGGTTAACAAAAACTTGCAATACTGTACCGCACGAACCTCCCTGAGGAAAAAACTGAGCGTATATAACCTTAAAGGTATCCTCTTTAACAACACCAGTTGGACATTCAGCTTTAAAACCACGATAAATACGTTTAATTTCAGCTTCTGAAAATCTTGTTGCACGACATAAAGCACTTAGTGAATCCGGACGATATCGTGGTGGTTGTTCAAGCTCTTCTAATTCTGAGTCTGTAATCAAAAATTTAAAAGACAAAAAAATCAAATAAAAATAAGATTTTGAGATAAAGTTGTAAAAAAAAATACATATTTTAAAAATATCATAAAATATTTTAATCTTTAATAATAAAAAAAAAAGTAATAAACTTTAGATATGAATAAAAAAAATCCTTTATTTTATATTCTAAAAAACCAGAAAATGAGGAAGAAAAATTTGAAACAAATTTTTGGAAAATGTCCTTTTTATATTGAGATGTGATATTGGGAACTTTCGACAAATAAAGAATTTATATCCTTTTGACATAAATCTCGAATTACAAAGTCTATACAATGTATGGAATATTCATGTTCGCTATATTTGCTATTGACATGTTATCGATATCGAAGAGAACGGTCAATATTGTACTCTATACATATATGTTGTCCCATATAGAATGTTCTGTACGTTTCTATTTTCGTATCAACATTGGAATGAAAAGGTTTTTGAAAGTTTTATGTAGAAAATTTTATAAGGAGTTTATTTTTTAACTACTTTGTAGACAATAATAATGAAAAGATATAATTTATATGTCCAGAACTATCGCTACAATGTATAGTATAAAATTTCATTATCAGTCTTACATTTTGTTCATGTTTACTTTCTTATACCATGGATAGATGGACAAGTTAAATGATCATCAGGTCGTGAATGATAATTATGTGAGTAGTGTATAACCTAGTAATGTCTGGAATATTCATTCATAACTTAGAGGCAATAAGTTCTTTCACACTTCGTATTTTCCGATTTCCCAAATATGCCAGCACATATGATATTTCAGCTGCATTAAAAACTAAACTAAACTTGAAAGATCTTACGATTTTGGTCGAATTAAAAGTGTGAAACAACTAACGGGCCGACACTCCTGAAAATCTTTGTTATTCAAAATTTTTATCAAAAAATTCGGTAGTGTAAACATCAGATATTTAATATTACTATTATTAGAATGTAAAATATTTTATCGTCTTTAAAAATGATTTTATTGAAATGTTTACGGTAGAATACATTAAAAAAGGACTAAAGAACAAAATATGAATCTTGCCAAGTTTAATAGCCATAATGTAATCTCAGGCTCATGTTTAAATATTTGTTCAGGGAATAACAACCAAAATTAAGCATACTAAGTGCTGAAATGGAAATAAAATTTTTCTGGGTTTTTCATTCTCACAAGAAAAACCCACCCAAAAATAATAATTCATAGTGTTGATTTTCCTTTTGTAAACTATGAAAATAATCGAAACATTTTTTGAGGAATAAATGTCGGAATTTATGTTTCTCTTATCAAAATCTTTTTTTCACCTACCAAAAGAATCCTGACCAAATTAACCATTTTTCTTTTTTTTAGGTTACGAAATATTAATAACCCGTCCCAAGGAATACATATTATGGTAAATATATATACCAATCGCCTTGGGATGAAAGTTTCGATAGCACACACAAGTATTTATATAGTAGATTATATTTGGTGCTTATAGTAAAAAGAAGCTTTAAGCACATTACATGTGTATGCGCTTAGAATTTATTATTAGAAGTGTATATAATATTTTCCCCGTACAATAGAACTTTTTCCATTCTCATATGTGATAAAGGTACTTAGTTTTAGACATATGTAATAAATGTCGACACTTGGATATTATTCCAGTTATCAACTGTTTTTTCCTTCCATATAGTTACTTGTGACATTAAGTTGACGATGAAATAATGTCACACAATATTAAATATGTCACTTCTTCTGCTGTTTGAAATATGAAATAAAAATATTATTCATTATTTTAAAAGGGAGTTTTTCCTTTGCTACTCTCAACATTGAATAGACATGAATGTTTCAGATAATTACGAAAATTTTAAAGTTTTCCTGGAATATATTAAAGTTTTGTTTATATAAAGAATCCTTGATCAAATATAGTTTATTTTACTTTATTTGTAATTTAAATGTGTTCATAAACAAAAACGCTTCAATAAACCAGGTATTTCCTGTAATTCATGACTTATTGAAATTTGATTAAAATCATTTTTATGACTGATCTAAATATACCTTTTGGAAATTTTCAATGAAAATGAAAACATAAAATAGTAATATACGAGTTTCTGTTTTTAATATCTGAATTTCTCAATTGAAAATAAATCCGCCCAAAAAGAGATAGACCTACAATAAATTTTTTGATTGGTAAAATTTTCATACAAATACAAGAAGAAAAGAAAAATCTCCAAAGAAAATCATTTGGAAAAACCAAATTTCTCAAAATTTCTGTAATAAACAAACATCTGTAAAATATAAAAATATTTTATATTCAATTTTTATAACGAAATTGAAAATCTTTAAACTAAATTTTCAGAAAATTATAAGAAAAACTGAATTTAGTAGAAAAAATCTAGATTAAAATATGTACGTAAGAGATCTTGATTACCTGCTGACGTATTGACTGATTTTAACTTCAGATATTGATTTAATTCGATTGAATGGAATTTAATTAAACTTTAGTGATTGATAAAAGCAATACAAAATTTCTAAAATGTTATCAAACGAAAAGAAATTTCATTTAAAAGTAATATTTAATTAATTATAATG
This sequence comes from Xylophagus ater, assembly GCA_963422695.1. Lineage (NCBI taxonomy): Eukaryota > Metazoa > Arthropoda > Insecta > Diptera > Xylophagidae > Xylophagus > Xylophagus ater. The sequence goes on from OY730478.1 coordinate 12,450,825, forward strand.
AAATCAATCAGATGATTTACATTGGCTACGCAAAGCATACCTTAGCGTTTACCTATAATCGAATTTTCTTTAACTTAACCTTTAGCATATAAGCGCTAATACGTGTTCCTTAAGAGCCATGTAACTTGTTTAAATAATGTATTACAGTACTAATTATGGTATGAATGAACCAATTTCTCGAATGCTGCGAAAATTTAATGATAAGGCTAAAGATTTCGATTGCTTTCTTAACATAAAATAATTTTAAAAAAAAGCTTAATATATGTAATTATATGTCCGATTGATGAAGCTTTTAAAAAAAGAAAATTTATGTGTTAAAAGTCGAAGCGCATAGAGCTGAGGTTGTGTTTTTAAATTTAAGTACATGTACAATATTCGTTTTTACTTAAATTGACCTAAAAATAATAAGTTTTAGGTACGTTTTAGGGAGCAGATAAAAACGTCCCGAATTTTGATTTTTGAACATTTCAAATCAGAAACAGCTACCCCATGGTAAATATGTTGGGCGCTGTAGATTCTGACTTGACATATAATGAAGATATTTAATTCTATTCTGAAAAACCACTATTAAAAATTCTTGTCACATAAAATCGTAAAAGTCATCTTCATGAAATAATACCAAAACGAACATCTATAAAAAATGTTAATTCGACACATTAATATTACTTTTATTATATTTTATTTTCTAAGGAAAAGGATTTCATAAACATTTGAAATTCAAGCTGGATTTAAAATATTTAAGTCATATTTGATTACGAAATTCCTTTGAAAGGACCTTGAATAGGATATATAAACGCGTAAAATGTGTGGTGCACGAATATACAATTCGTTGACAATTAATTTTCGTTGAAAAAACGTGCCAGACAGTACAATATTTGACAATTTTAATGGAAAATTATGAATCAGCCATGAAAAGTTAAATTTATGTTATTAAAATGAATTTAATTAAAACATATTATGAGTCTGTTATTCAAAGATAACTTAGGAAAAACGTAAGAGATATGTCATTATTCTTCGTCATATTTAATGGGACAACATTCCGCAACTATACAATAGCTGGAAAAAGTGTCAAGAATATTTTCAATTTAATATACAACTAAATGGCCTTTATAGGCTTTAAAATTTCCCTTAGAAATTTGAAATCTATGCCCAAATACTAAAAGGGTTATCTTTATATCTTTATATCTTTACGTATTTCGACAAAACTAAGTAAATAAATACATCATTTTAAGCCAAATACATATAATTCTACAAGCTTTTAGGGGAATCTGTCTTCTTCTTAAAAAAAATAATAAATATATGTTTTTGTTGATTGCGAAACATACATTTTTAATAAGCTATCGTATATCCAATCCTTATTTATTAGAATTCTTTCTTTTTGTGAAAAATTCAGGATTTTGTAAATGTAAATTGCATAAATATTCTTTGATTTGGAACTTGAAATCAAGCATCAAAAATTGTAAATGAGAAATCTAAAATTCCAGTTATACTTGCACAGGACCTCTTGTTTCTTAAATACTGTTAATAGTTATAATAACAAGATTTCTTTAATGTCATTAATAAATAAAAGGAGACATTAAAGGTGTTCTTTAAATCACTTTTATATCATCTTTCTTTAATCTATAGAAAATTAATTATCCCCCAAAAATCTAAAGATTAGATCATTTCGAACATTTTGGAAATATAGAAAATCATCTTCTTTTAATCCTCTGATTAATTATTGAATTATTTAAGCCCTTATTTTATCGATTTGATTATATTCGCATCAAAAATTAATTTTCTCAATAAAATTATGGAATTAAAAGAAAATAATAAATAAGAAGAAAAACTAAGTATGATGGGGAATGTGATATTTTTCTCGAAGAGAATTTTTGTATTATATTAAATAAGAAAAAGAAGTTTTTTTTTCATCTATGATTGATTACTTTCCTTCTTTTACATACAATTTTGTTGCCATTTCGTAAATTTAATTCAGAAGAAAAGGGAAAATTGAGCGAAAAATTATGATTTATGATACAAGAAAGAAAAATATTTAAAATTGTTTAACAAAAAAAAAAAAATTAGTGCTAAAACAAGTAGAAAGGCCAAAAGTATAGTATTATAATTATTTCTAGTTTGTTACTATTCTATTCTTATCATATATTAGTGGTGTCTGCATCATCGCAATTTTTCAACTGGCAGACAAGCCAACGTCAGGCAATTCCAGGTCTTAAGAACAATATTTGATAAGAAATTTCTCACATAACACTTATGCAAACATGTATTGAAAAGAATAATTGAAAGAGCCTGGAGTGTATATCCCCAACGTCGTATTTTATGAGCCAAAGAACAAATTAACGATTCATAAGAAAAAGCTGAAAATATTTTTGTTTATATAATAATTACCCAAAATCGAATATCAGTTTCGTAGAGCACAAAGGCATGATTACTCGCACCTAATTTAATATCCGCTATCGAAATTTAAAAAAATTTGTTATTCACATAAGTTTCATATGTTTAAAAATGGTGGTGTCCTTTTCATTGCGTGTACTTTTACGCTATCTCTCGCCTAAGTTCATAATCTATTCTTTTTGATATGTATATTAGCAAAATAAACAAAAATAAAATAATTCTGACTTCATGGATCGAACGTGATCTCATCATTTAACATACTAGCAACAAGAGTTCTAAAGCAACACCTAAAGTCCGCAATTACCACTATATTTGAACTCTTCATTTGTCTTTAAATACATTTTTTGAATATTTTTAAAAGCATGTGTCTCTTACGCCTAAAACCAAAGTCTCACAGTAACGATATGGGTATGAAAACTTTCTTCGACCAGTGTCTACTAGGCACTGCCTAGTATTATCTAGAGTCAATGTCATAATGCGACAAATTTTATAACTTTGAGGTTATTGTCACGGTCACAAATAACTCCAAGGTTAGAAATACTTCTATCTTTTTAATGCAATGATATTTTGTAATATTCGAATGAATAAATATTTAGATTTCATAAAGTTCATATTACTTTAATTAATTTCGTAAATATTCAAAGAAGTTTCTTTCTTGATTTATAAATTCAAACAAGAAATATTAATATAAATCTTGTTCTCATTCTTTTGGAGAATAATAAATGAAATCGACCTAAAGGCATCGTGTCTCTTCATAAGTTCTTAGTCTTCTTTTAGAACAAACATATTTTTATCTAACATAAATAATGAGAAAAACGAAAAAACTACACAAATTTTATGAATAAAAAGTACAGGCAAGATTCACATTATTTATTTTTAGACAATGTTAATATCTGAGAAGTTAAACTTTCCATTATTAATATATTGCAACAATTTTATACATTTTTTATAAAACATCTTGAATATGAATTTTATACCAAAAAGGAAAGAAAATATCATGAAATTATATTGCTTTAGTAAAGTTCATTTAAAATAATAAATAGCTATAAACAAACCAAAAAAAAAACTTTATTTTAAACGTGCACCATTAAAATCCCAACTATCATAAACTATGGAGCTTTTCACACTTTGTCTACCTGAATTCCAGGAAATAACGAAAATTTCACGGGATAGCCACTTGAAGCTTTACTCGCGTGTTATCCTTCACTTGTTTTTATTATGTTAACATTTTACAGAGTATGTTATACATAACACGTTCCAGAGTTGTTGTTTTTTATTGCCTTCATCATGGGCTTTTGTATAGGGATTTTGTGGGATAAATATTATTACACCTGTTCGATTGCATTTTTCTTGGGATTTTGCATAATATTCGATGTGTTATAAAGTCATTACGTTGTTAATGATGAGAAAATGATGACACTAATCGAATGCAATTCGGGTTTAACGACACGAGCGAATGCTCATAATCCTAACATACCGAAATCGTGCGTTGAAAAGTGGTCAAACGCGAAAAGTGTTAAGATTTCTAGTTTTGAAGTTCAATAAACAAAATGGATTTTCTTATATAATAAGATTTTGATGAGCTTTTAATTGACGTATTTATGTTGAAAATTACGCTTCAGTAATAGAATGAATTAAAATGTTATGAATACAATAATTTTGATTTTACCTATGAGAACTGATTTCCCATGTAGTCTGGTTGTTTTCAAAAGTTTTGTTTACTCGATTTTTATTTGTTTCAAATCAGAAAATTATAAACTAATAAATTTTGCATGGTTTTTACGTTTCAAAGTTTGCTAGAAAATATTGTCTATTGCCAGAACATTTATTACATCGTATCCAATCCAAAATTAATTGGGTGAGTAATGTTCGTGTTGCAAAATTTTCTTTTAATAGTTTCTTTAAACTCGAAACCAAAAAAACATGGAACTAATTAAATTTTACTTTCGTCATTCAAAATCTGATTTTGAATTTTTAGAAATATTTCAATCGAATCACACACTGCTAAGGTTAATGAATTTTTCAGTTGAAACGAATAAAAATCATTTAGAATTTCATTTCACACAAAATTCATTTCAGTTTTATTTTGTTTTTAATTTACTATAATGATTTTATATTGATGTGGTACCTAAGATGATATACAGTTTCTATACACTACGTTGAATGACCAAAGAATTAACCACGGGTTACCCAAATTTTAGAAAATATGGCTTTTCGTCGAATAACTCTGTTACAAAAACTGAACTAAGACTTTTATCAATAGTTCATAACGATATTGTTGATAGATGATTTCAGCAACATGTCCACTATCGGATTACGTTGAATAGATATAGAAGGATCACCATGGACCAAATAGTAGAGTTTATGTTCAATAGTTCTTATCGAGTTTAAAGTTTTAAGAAAGTTTAACTTTCACCTTAAATTGTTTATAATAAACTTCCGATCAAAGATTTTTTTTTAAATATTTTGAATTCTTCAATCATTTGAATTTGTTTACAAAATTTAAAGGAAATCTACAAATTTTCCGCATGCGCTTCAAGAAAAGAAAAAAATAACAGAAATGTTTTGATGCAAGACAGAACTTCCCTTTAATAATTTATGAATACAAAAATTGTTTAAAACGAAAGCCTATCGTTAGAAATTGATAATCAATATTTCCTTAAATTTGAATACATATTTCACTTACTTTTATTTTTTTTTTTAAAGAAGTTATAAGAAAATAAATATAAGTCACCATATGTCACTGAATATGCCTGGGTAATATTTTGAGTATATATTTTGTAACGATAAAGAAAATGTACCTTATATTAGTATCCTTTTCCGAAAATGGAACATTCAAATACTTAGGTATTTGGTTAAAACAATCAAATCTATTTGGTCAAAATTTATAATGATAATATTGAACAACAACACCTAGCTAGCAGGTAGACAGATCTTTTAATGATATTTCTGGATGATCCATGACACATCTTCTTTTCTTCACAATGATCATTATTCTTGTGATTCCAAAAGGTTCATAAAATTAGTATTTTGTTTATAATTTTCAGAATACAATGTTTATTCATTTTTATTCAATAAAATTAATTTTTTAAATTGTATTTTAGTAAATTTTAAGCAATTTTTAGAATAATAACAATTTTTCCTCCTTTTAAGTTTATGTGAAAGAAGAAAACATGTCAAAATTAGATGAAATTTTTAAAATGTTTGAATGTAGATGGCCCTATAAACATTGTGAGGCAAAAATTTGAGACCTTTTCACTATTTCATTTGATAATTAAAAAAATAATGATGCTTCAAATAGATACTTAAAACTGATCATTATTATGAAAATAAAAGGCATTATCTAGTTTTAATGACCGATTGGGCAATAATGATCATTAAAATCGGAGATCTGTCTAGAATATAAGACTCACATTAATATGATCCTTGGTTATTTCAATTCAGGTTTCAAATTAATTTAACACAGAGATTTTTCGGAGTGTAGTGGAAAATATCGTGTTTTTAATGAAATTTAGAAACTAAAGTTAATTTCTGTAAAGTAGATGGCAAAGTAATAAAAATGTAGTGGTTATATTTTTCTAATATGGAGGTAAAGATAAAACAGTTTATAATCACTTTTTTGATACTCGATTGTAACAAAACAATAATGTTAATGCGATGGTGCCCAACTTATCGCCCATCAAATAGAAAACAACAATACGGTCAAGTTTTTGCTTGAGAATAAAAAGCACATCTAAGATACTTTAGAAGATATGGAAATCAAAAATTTAATCCCAGAAAGAAATGTGCAGTTGGATTAGGAAAATATTTAATTTCGAAACATTTTCATCTAATTTCAAATTAAAACATTAAATCCAGAGAAAATAAGATTTCATCTAAACAAAACAAACCAAATTCTTTATAAAGTAACAACTTTAATTTCAATGTTAAAACATATTAAAAACATAGTTTTTTAGAAAACTAGAAATTTACAACCTTCATTTGAAAACATACTCTTTTGATTATGTTGTTATTAAAATTTGTACACATAAAATAAAAAGCACTTGCACTTCTTTAACTATGTTAGTCGTGTACATAAAAATAAACACATGAATAGAATATAATTTTGTACTTCAACGTGTATATTTTGTTCTTGAACTGATGTTTATATTCTATGCATTTTAGTTGCATAAAAAATAATAACCTAACAAAAGGAGAATTCATATTCATGCAAGCAAATGTACAAAAAAAAAGAAAAAGCTCTTTTATTCGAATTATATTCTTTGAAGCACAAAACAATTACCTACGGATACCGTTCTTTACAATTAGGAAATTCCATATATCATACCTGAGTTAACTGCTATTATTTTATGTGAATACATTAAAATGGGTGGTGAATTTTATGCACACATAAAGAATTCATTTAAATTTAACATAAGGTATATTAATAAAATGTAAAAATAGAGTATGTTATTGAAACAAAATTTTTCATTTCTTTCAAAGATTTTTTTTTTATGTTTAGAAATAGTTTATGAGCATCATATTTAAACTCGTAAGTTTTTTTTTATAGTCTCCTTGATAAAACATAATTTCATTTTAAGTTGATTAAATATTATGGTATTTAATACAAGGCTAGTCTTTAGCTAATTATTTGCTTCTATCTAACTTTTATTTTGTTCTGAATATTAGTATTATATGTATTAATGTTTCTTGATGCCTTGAAGGATAAGCAGTGGTTCTGAAGGTAGTATGTCATCAGAAAGTTTTTTATTTTAAATTATATTTTGCGAATGTTATATAAATATTTCCTGTTCAACTTCATTTAGTAAACTTGAATCCTTTCTGATCAAAACTTTAACTCAAGAGATCCAGTGTCGTCTGACAAAACTTTTCTTTAATCCTTCTTAAATCTGTAAATGTAACTACTATATATTAAAGATGACACGATAAAGAAACTTTTGTAGAACTACGTCCGGTACACTTTATATGTATGTCCCAGTTCTACGTTAAAAACTACTAAAATAACTTGGGCTAACTAGCCTGGGCCCTTACCAACGATAAGGTTCGAACGTCGTCTTCGAATGCTCAAATGAGACTGCTCTCCACTACATATTCGACCCCCGTTATCACCAGAGCTAGCTGCCCCCTCTACTTTTAGATGCAGAACACACTTACGATCCTGACTATATGTATGAGAAGGGATTTTACCTTATGTCATATAACTAAACAGGATCTTTTCGTTCTACACTTTACATGCTCGATTTAGTTACAGTTAAGGTTATAAAGACATACGATTTAGGAATAGCTCAGTAAGAAGCATCGATTTTGAAAGTAGCCTATCATTTACGATATTTCCTTTTAAGTTTTGTAGTTTATTTACTTAATTAAATATACAAGTATAATTTCATGTTGAAACCGCTAATTTACTTTAACTGCAAGGACAACAAGCCGAACAAGAGACCCAAATTTACAATTTACATACATATGTACTACAAGTTTAAGCTAATAAACAAAATCAATACAAGGACCATAAACCGTAAACCACAGCCAAGCAATCTCGCTAAGATCACCTGCTCCTCATCATCTTCTCCCCTAGCCGCTAAACTTTAACAATATGGAAATCAAATGGAATTTATTATGTTTCTATTTATCTGATTTTTCCTATAATCATTGGGTTATCAAATTGTTACTAAGAAAATCAATTTTTCTGGTACTGAATAAAATATATTTTGGACATGACCCATTCTCCTACTAAATATAGTATTTCAAAAATATTTTATTTGAGTCAAACTTTTCTATCAAATTAAAATCTCTGAAGTTATATTTGAAGTTATTCACTCAACCTTAAACGTTTTTTGATTTAATGGAATATCTTTTAGTTTTAACAAAATTCATATTCCCTTTGGCTACAGTTCAAAGCAACTTTAATCAAGGTGCAACTATAAATTGATTAAAAGCAAACATAACTAGAATACACCAACAAATATACCAAAATATACCAGAATACACTGACAAATGGCCATCAAGTAAATACCCAAAAAGATAAACAACGTATAAAATAAACCATGGGAAGTAGTTAGTTGGTTTATCAGTTTATGTTTAATTTCCTCAGCAAATTCTGTCTCTTGGCGTTGCAATTTCTCTGGACATAAATACTATATTTATACAGAATATTTCAATATAGTAATAAAGTGTCTGATAATATGATATTTTACTATCTTCAACAGATTTATCTTGTTACAAAATTGCACCCAAAGAGTTAGATATTTTCAATTCTGGGAATTATTTATGTATTTCATAAAATGATTTAGTTGTTAACTATGTAAACGGTTTTAAGGGTTAATTTAAACATTTTAGAGATGAAACTAAAACATAATTATAGGTCTTTCTAATATTGTTTTAAATTGTGTTTTAATTGAGTTATTAATCCTTCCATTTCGCTTGTCTTAAAGAAACATGTTAAATCAAAACTTAAAGTTCCATCGTAAAACTTTTGTAATGTTAATAAAATTTGACTTTTATCACTATCAAACTTTAAAAACATTTTCTTTTTGTGTTGATGATATAACAAAAACAAAAATTATCCATCATTGTTATGGAAATGACATTTTCATAATCAACAAGACAAATTGTGTCACTCCCAAAATTACTATGTTGTTGAAGATTTTCGCGTGGTTGGTCATCTGAGGTTAATAAGTTATGATCCATCATAGAAAATGAATGAAAAAAAGTCACTGTTCACTGTCAACGTTTACAGAAAAGCTTTTAGGTTCAACAAAATCTAAACAAATTATTCTTACAAGGACATAATGAAATTTCGGAAATTTGTTTTATAAAAAAGAAAATGTAATATTTTAAAGTAGATTAAAAAACGAAAAAATTACCATGTGATGATGAAAAGGTCACTCCAGAAAATGCACTTCTAACATAGCTAATAAATCTCCTAAATAATGGTCGTCGGTGTCTATGTCGTACTCTTTTACTACCCTGTTCAACATCATTGGTTTGATTACATTTTTTTGTTGAATCAACAATAATTTCAATATGTGAACCACTAACAATAAGTGCATCATTACTACTTGAACCGGGTCGATTACATGAACTACGACCAGCTTGTATACTACTAATTCCAAGTCCACTTCCAGCTCCTGTAACACCGCTAGTACAACTAATTGTTCCACCACCACTACTACCGCCTCCTCCATCTCCTCGGTTACTTCGACCTCCGCCATCACCACCACTAACATTACGATTTCGACTCGAACGAAATCCAATATGTAAAAGATCACTTTGATCTGGATGCCTAAATGCACGGCTACTTTGTTCAACATATGTACTACTTGATCGTTGCTGGATTTGAGGACCGGCCATAATAATTGCATTGCCTTCAATTTGATACAACAACAACTGCAACTACAACAACAACGGCGATAATATCTAATATGATCATTTAGAATTATAAAATTCATAATTTACATTTTTGAAATTTACATATAAAAACATATTTTCCGAAATTTCATAAATTTTTAACATAAATTTAAGTTCATATTAATTTATCCGATACGATAAAATTCACATGTGTGTGTGTGTGTGTGTGCGCGTGTGTGTGTTTGTTTATTTAAACATAATTCCGGAGAAAACACTTTTAACGAACAAACAAAATAATCACCGTTTGCAATTATTTGTGATTTTTGGCACAAAATTTTTATTTAATTTTTTTAAGTACTTTTTGATTTATCTACTTTTTTTTTTTTTTAATTAGATCGATTCTTTTTTTAATAGTTATTGATTTTTATTACGAAAAAAACAGCAGAAAAATCACTTCAAAAGCAAAAAATTATCACAAAATTAAAAATCACACATAAAAATTAAAAAACCAAAAATTTCTGCAAATAGAATTTTTTGTTATCACTTTTTTTTTTAATCAAATTTTAAATCACCATAATTTTGAATTTTCTTCTTAAATGTTTTAATTAATAAATTACATATTTACAAAAGCTTCAAATTTTGCTTAAAAAAAAATTATTTAAAAAATTACAATTAATTAATAATAAATGTATTAATATATTTGGTTGTAGTTGTAATTATTGTAAGTGGATGGTGATGAGAATAATTGTTTAATTATGATTATAATAATAATAATAATAATACTAGCAGTAGTAGTGGTAGTAGCGGTAGTAAAAATTTATTTTTTAGTAGTTGTGATAATAGTTAGCCTCGTGTTCCGTGCAGCTTTTGCATATCTGCAAAAAAAATAATAAGAAAAAAAGCTTTTGTTAGTATTTGTTTTTTTTTTTTTTTGAAAAAGAATTTTGCATTCAAAACATAAAATACAAAAAAAAATTGTTTTAAGTTTTACAGAAAAATTAATTAAATTCTTTTCTATATACGTACAAAAAAAACGGATCTGGAATCGCGTAATTCAAGTGTAACTAAATCGAATCGAGTTACATGATTCAAAACTACAAAATAAAAGCAATATGAATTATAAACTTAGAAATCTTAAAAACGTTCGAAAAGTAGGATTTTTCAAGACGTACATTCGAACTTATTTTCCCGAAACTATGTTCGCAAATATTTGAGACATTTCCGCAAAGGTCTTATCAAAATATGATGTAATTTCAAAAGTCATGTGATTATGAGTATAAGAAAACCGATAAGAAAAAATGTGTATTGGTCAAGATAGAGTCACTAATTTGTTAGCAAACCGGGAACGGAAAACGTTTTAAACCATACTATTGTATATATAGGGTGTTCAAATTTGAGGTATCTTCTTAGATTTTAAATAAAAGACATAAACTGTGTGAAATTTTTATTTATTTTTATTGGAAATTAAAGCACATTGGTTCCGGTTAATAATGAAAAAGAATGTCGTTCAAGTGGCTTCCTCTGCTAGCTCGGCAGGCTGTCAATCTTTTACCAAAATTTTGAATAACTTTTTTTGAGGTTCAAGGTTTAATTGCTGTGAACGACGACGAATTGATGTCGTTGGCTCTTCAGACATACTTGTGCTAACAGCTGCAATATTTGCACTTGATAAATTCTGCTTCTCTGATCTTGAACTGAACCAGTTTCTTCAAATTTATCAATGATAAGTTTAATAGCACGGTTTGTCGGAGTATTTTCTTCCAAATTCTGAATAACTTTCACTATATTTAAAATAAGTTTTAATAATGAAAACACGTTGTTCACTCGTGTAGCGATTCATTTTAACTAACCGGAATTATTTACTTGATATAAGAAAAAAACATCGGTGTAATCTAGTACCTGTAAAAGAAATAGCGTCAAATTTAAAAAGATACCTCAAATTTGAACACCTTATATATTCTTAAATAAAACTTTCATTGATATTTATCACATTTACGAATCACCCTATACAAATACAAATATTAAAATGTTTTCTTAATACAGTAATTTAATTAATAAATAATATTTACTTAGTATTCAGCTATAATTAAATAACAGAATTAATTTATTTTGTGAAAAGCTTTCATAAATCATTGAGCATTAAAATTATGTGTTTTTATTTTAATTGAAAATTCGAATTAATAAATAAAAGAAAATTTGTGTAAAAATTAGTAAAGGAAAAGTTAAATTTTCTCCGAAAAAGAAAAACGTTGTTCATTTTAACTTTTTAATATGAAATGCGTATAGCTATTTTTTTTCCTCGAAACATAATCCGATTATATTTTAAATGAAAGAAAATTTTCAATATAAATAGGAAAATTAAAAGCTTCGTTCTTTTTTTTCTTGCCTTTTAAGCTGACTCTATTCAAAATTGTTTATCCAGGAAAATAATAAATATGTAGGTGTGAGTTACATTATTGTTAATTTATTACTAAAAAGTACACACACACACACACCACCAATCATAATCCGAATTAAATTTAAGTAGTTTATAAATTTATGAATTTTATCACATAAATGTTGATATTTTGTTTTAAATATTTTGTCAATATTTTAGAGATTAGTTATTATTTAGAAAAAAAAGAAAAACAAAAATATTATTTCGTTATTTAAAGCTGTCGATGCAGAAAATCGTATGTTTGGGAAATTTTTATTCAAAAATATCTAAACCTCTGTTCCTGATCAATAAAAGGAAAGTTGTGGTATTCCGAGAGAAATTAAGTAGTATTGTTACGAAAAATCTGTTTTTTAGATATCATAATTTTAAAATTCACATAAACCTCTTTTCAGAGCCTATGTGAAATTGCAAAAATGTCTAACTGGATGCAAAGCCCTTCGATGATAAACAGTGCTCCAATGCCTCTTAATTTTGTTATGTTATGAAGTCACTCGTCACTAATTTATAACTTATCTAGACAAGAAAACTATCCAGCGTGTGATCCAGAAATAGGACTCGCCGGCCAAGAGGGAAGCGACTATCTTTGTATTGTAATCTAATAAAATTAGTCCAATAGACAATATATTATCAAAAGTCTGGTTCATTATAAATGTTTGAATAAGAATTGAGAGCTAATCAATTTAATTATATCTAATTAGTCTAATATCAAATACAGTAAATGAAAAAATCTGGTATAGAAACTTCACTTCTTTAGATTTACTCATAATTAAAAATTAAAATAAAAATAAATGAAAACAACTTTTCCTTTGATAAATTCCCGCTTCAAATAATTTGGCATAAATTTATATTAAAATACCAATTTTTAGGAAACTTTTTTTCTTCAATATTTCTTTATTAAATTATGTTTCATAATCTCAGCATAATATTTACATATAAAATTTCCTGAACCAAAAATCTAGAAATATTTTCTCGTCCGTCAATTTAGAATTAAAATTATGCCATTACCAAAAAACATAATAAAATTATGAAAATCATTAAAATATACATAAGAACTTTTCCATGTCATTTAAAATAATATACAAAAAAAAATGGGCTTAGATGAAATTTAACTTTAGTATAGAAGACGAAATTTTCAGTAAAATACATTTGGGTTTCTATCAGTGGTATTTGGTTTAAGCAACAAAGTCCCACAAAACATCCTATATTCGAATACTAATGGAAATTTTGGTTTTATCTTCTCGTATGATTTGCATAAATTTCGTAGAACACATTTTTAACAAATGTGTTAGAAAATATAATTAATGTTAACATAAAAATCTCAAATATGACTAATAATGTTGTCGTATATTTACTTCCAACCTGACAGGTGGAAATAATTCTCGTACACAATATTCTTAAAGTACAAATTAATATCTTTATCTTCAGAGAATTTATATATATGCCCTATGGTAGATACTACCAGAGGTTATATTAGTTGTGTCGCTAGTTTTGTCTGATGTTCGTCCGTGTACAAGATAACTCAAAAACGGGTTATTCGATTTTTATGAAGTGAAGTTATTAAGCAAAAACTAGGCTGATCAGAAAGTTTTTGCGCTTTTTTATGATTTTTTAGATTCAATCGGAAGATTTGTGAAGAATTTCATAATAATAAGTTCAATTTCACTAAAATCGCGTCAAGGATAATGGAGAAAGATATAGTACTATTAGAAAATAAACCTGTTCAATAAGATAATTTGAACAAAATTTGTAGAATTATTTTATTCTACTAGGACCTAGGCCCAACCTACGAATTAGAGCAAATTTGAAAAAGAAGAAACAGTGTTATGCAAAAGAAACCTTGGAATATTGCTAGTTTTGGCTGGTTTCTGTCCAATTTCTTGCATAAGGCATCAAAAAATAGGCTACAGGCCAATTTTTAGTTACTATATATATTTTTAAATTAAGAACATCCATTAAAGTAATAAAAATTTAATTTAAAATATGTAATCGCAATTTGTTCGACTCTTTATTAAATTTTATTAACTTCTAAAGAACCCAAAAAGTTATTACATAAATTCTGACTTATTTTTTTATTTTTTAAGGTTTTCTTCTATAAACCGATTTTTATTCTATTATATATTTCTCTCATACAATTATTTACAAAGGTTTTATTCTTAAAAGCCATTAGCACGTAACCTTAACCTAACCCATCCAAAAAATAAACAAATTCGTTTTGTTCAAAATTTATTTTTCTGAATAAATTCAAAAAAGTTTATCAACTTTTTTTTTTAGAATTGGATGAAAATTTCCATGTATTCAAGAGGAAAATTAAAAAAGTACCTTCAATACGAAAGGCTTTAGAATAATAAGAAAAATTTTTCCGAAAAAGAAAAAAAAAACAAGATAAAAACACACAGAAATTTTTTGAAACTCTTGAAATTTTATCAAAAAAAAAGAAAAGAAAAAGCTATCAAAATTTTTCACCTTTCTGTTAAATGAAAATAATAATAAAAAAAATGTATGAGGAAAAGGAAATCCAAAGTGCCTTTTCTTCTATCACTCATCATCAAATAATTTCACTTTTCCTTTCCACTAAAGAGAAAACGATGAAAAACACGAATAATAATCAAGGGAAAGGAATTTTCGCAATTGAAATCGTATATAGTTAGGAGGTAAGTATCTAAAAGAGAACTCTTATGTTGACTTGGTGAAATTTTCATCCAAAAAGGAAAAGCACTCGTTTAAGCCACAAAAAGAAAAAGAAAAATATGGTAACACACAAAAAAGAAAGGAAAATGCAAAGAAAAATGTTTGAAAAAATTGAAATTTTCGATAAAAGCGAAATGAATGAATTTTTATTAATATTTAAATAAAAATAAACTTTCTATGTAATCGAAAGTTTTATGAACAATAAAAATCAATAAACGAAGATTGATATTTCTTCTATCTAAAAAAAAAACAATAAATTTTCTTGAATTTATTCCCGAGAAATATTTTATGGGGTTTCGAAATATATTAGTACTGGGGAATGATGTCAACAAAATTCTGGAGATTCTGTTTAACTATTATTAAAATATGTCGTATGGTAAACAAGCCAACTTTCTTATTTACATTGTTATTAAATTACCGCATAAATTATAAGACGTACATACAAAATGTTTGAAATATGCTGAAAGCCTGAAAGAATGAAGAAATATACCAGGTATACATGAAGACTTGAAATCAACTTGAAAAAGACTTCTAGAGCTTATATACGCAAATCGATTGTCAACTGAATTAATTTAAATGAATTGGGAAACATTTTTTGATAGACCTAGAAAAGGAGCAACTTGTAAGGTCTGAATATGACCTATAAATTTATATGTACGTTAACCTAGTTTCACAACGATTTGGTAACACTAAAAACCCAACCGAAAATTTTAACTAAATCACTCAAACCTTCATATATACGTATTCATTGATTTCACTACAAAATTCGTTTTTGTTTGGAGCAGGAAAGGAGATTTGAACGTAAACTGGAAAAATCTTAT
Organism: Xylophagus ater; assembly: GCA_963422695.1. Lineage (NCBI taxonomy): Eukaryota > Metazoa > Arthropoda > Insecta > Diptera > Xylophagidae > Xylophagus > Xylophagus ater. The sequence goes on from OY730478.1 coordinate 12,466,509, forward strand.
CCATTTTAATCCAGTACCATTCACTCCCAGTATACCATTTTCCTCCAAAAACTAATCAAACCATAGTTTCATTAGATCACATCTGTGTAATAAATTTTATTAAAATTGCATAACAGATAAAATAATTATTACATATTAAAGAATGGGATCATACAGTATTGTCGTGTATTGATGCAAAAATCGTATCAAACATTATAAAGCTACTATCATTTAATACTTATAGGATATATTTGATTCTGTCTGAATATACCAGCAATAATCATAACAATAATTACGATAATAACGATATACGCTAAAAGGAATTTTCATTTCTTAGAATAAAAACATTCTTAAAGTATCCGATGAAGACCATTTCATTTCTTAAGAAAGTTTTAAAATTAGCTTTTATTCATGTCTTATCTTCAGAGAAATTTTATTATATTATAAGTATATATGGTTTCAGACAGATCAGCCATCCCTTGAGATATATATACATCAACGACAGGATATGAAAGTATGTACTTGACTGTTATCCTTATGGCAATATAAAAGTCGAAAAACCCCATAATACTCTGCTTTGAACAGTAATCAAGGAAACAAAAACAATTGAATAAAAGCTGGACTGATCTACAGGTAATAATATCAAGGAATAAAATTCATTACTGCTCTATTATATTACTATATTCAAAAGAAGAGTCGCAAGGACTTTTTCTTCTGCTTTTTATATTAATTCAAATTAATTGAAATCGTTAGAATCAAGTGAACAGACGAATGTTAATAAACAAAATGTAAGATGCTACATAGATGCATCTTGTACTTTATTTACCATACAATGAATATGCAAAACTTAATATGAGCAAGTTTGAAAACTCATAAAATGCATTCCATTTCAAATTGAACTAACTTAAATTCGAACGAAATCCAATAAAAATTGTAATAAAAAAAGTATCATATTAAATTGAATTCGTTTTTTTCTTTTTTTCCATAATGAAACATAATATTAAGTTGTTAATTCTAAAACCAAGTAAATAGGATATATTTTCTGTTCAATTTTGTCTCCAATATCATTTTTAACATGAAAGAAATTGACACTGACTTTCCAGCTTTTTCCGTCGTTTGATTTCCCTCGACTGCAATAAACTTTTAATGAGCAATTTACTTTCAAAGTATCCTTATATATCCATTTCTATTTAAATTATAGTATTTTAAAGGAATTTTATTGTTTTATCAGCATCGAACTAAATTGAGCGCACATGTTTTTATGGGTGTTTTTTTTCTTTAACTACATTTTTAACATTTTATTTTTTTGTTTTTTTTTATATTTTCTACTAGAACATTTTTTTTAAAACTTTATTTACCAAACATTAGAATGCAATTCGTAATGAAATTTAAAACACTTAGTATTTTTCCACTTTATGCTCGAATAATTCTAAATGGGAAAAATACATTTTCAAACAATTTAATTTAATAAAACTACATAAATGTTTTTATAGAAGTGTTCTTGCGAAGAGTATGTTATAATACATATGTAATAGTACTTCAGTTTATCACACAAAAAGTGATTAGATTAGGTTATTTTTTAATTTAATATTTAATTAATAATATCAAAATCGTCGTTTATCGAACAAGATTTCTGTTTATTTTAGAACAAATTAATTTTACTCATCACTTGAATAGTTCTATCAAAACTAAGTCCTAAAAATAATATTTACAAAAATTATTAATTCGTTTAGAAAATAGTTCAGACTACTTAGGTGTATTTTAGTTTTATTAAATCTTAATCCGAACTAATGATCAGTACAATCCAGAGGCATCTATTTTTGTCATGATATCTAAATTTAACTTTTCATATTTACAAAGTATGTTACATTTATTTATAAGATTCATTTTTAATCTTGTCTAAGTTTGTTCAACATGAAGATTTTTCACGACAAAAATTTATTATTAGAAAAAGGTCTCATTAAATAATTCATTTCACGGAAAATTTCTTAGTTAATTAAAATTTTCACAAAATGTACTTTCATTAATTTGCATTATTTAAAATTAATTAGAATGAAATTTTAAAAAATTCTGTACAATTATTTACAAGACAGGAAAGTAAGTTTCCAACACAACATGATATTATTTACACTTCATACGATAATTTTATTCTTATAAACTTAATGAGTTTGAAATATAGACTTTGAAGTGTAAGAAAAGTCAATGTTTCTTGCACGACTAATTGAAAAAGCATAAATCTCTCAAGTAACACAGCAATGTAATTTAATACAAGAAAAATCTTCAAGTGGTTTTTAGTACACCCTTTTTTTTAAAATATACAACACGTAGTATACTGAATGTAAATTTGAGAGATACTTTGAAGTATAATCTCAAAACAAAAAAATAAATTATTTAAAATAGGTTAGAAGTTAGATGATAGCATAGTAATAAGGTAAGCTAAAATATATATACTTTTAGAATGTTAACTTCTTTTATTTTTGTATATACCTTTTCAATCCAAACACTGAAGAGTTACATGTACTTTCACCTAATTAAGAATGTTGGCTTTAGTAGACAATGTTTTTTTTCTCCCTTTTTTGCATTTTCATATCACTTCAAAGAGGATATGCTTTTTGAATAGTGAAAAATATACGTCAACAATATTATGGAAAAATTCTGCAGTATCTATTCTATAGTATATTTAAATTAGTAACTAACATAATCTTTGGTTTATAGGATAGTATATTTGCCTCGAGTCCTCTCTGTTAATAAACTCCAATGAACATATGACACGAATATAAAAAAAAAACTTTTTCCTTTCATATTTAGAATGTCGTTGTCGTAATCATGTTTCATATATGTTCTATTTATATAAGGGAAAATTTATGTTGTTTTTTAATTTCATTGTGCATTTTCAATTTTCACTTTCCTGGCAAAAATGTATGTTAATGCTTGGGCTGATGTTAATTTGAATTGAATTTCTGCTGTTCGGCTTTGGATGACAAATAGATATGAAAAAGTAATGTATAATTTTGTGTATGAAATAAAATCAACATTACTCAGCCAAATCATGACGTTGATCAATAAAATGGAAATTTAGATAATTCTCTATACTATACTCTCAAAAAATGACGACAATTTTGTGTACTTTGGAACCAAAATTTCGAAATATGTATTAGTCGAAATCCAGCGGATGAAAATATGTCATCCTGGAGAATAAAACATAACTCGAAATTAAGACGTACATAGGAAAATAACCATACAAGTTTATAAGCCAACTATTAGACTATAGTTTCAGAGGAAATAATCTTTGATGAATCAACACGAAAATAATGATATGTCAATGAATGAAGACTACATATCCGAAAATTCTGAATTAATGGCCAGAAAGGCGTTCAAAGGATATTGGAGGATGATTCTAGTTGATGTATTTGATAAACACGCGGATGCGGTTTTTGAACCGATAAGACTTGAGGAGTGTTATCGCTGATGTTGGACGAATTCAAATTATAATTCAATATTTATCTAATCAATATTTGAACATTTTCGAATTATCTAATTAGTGTAAATGATGTGGATTTATTAATCATATACTAGAATAACGAATATACTTTTTTATTTTCAATTAGAATGTTTAAACATAAAAATAAATAATTACTACTTGACTGCACTTCGATATACAATATGAAATCATGTCCTAGGCATACCCTACAATTTGTAATATTATTTATAAATAAATTACTTATTTCGAGAAAATAGGCTTTAAAGTTTAAAATAGGGAAATGAATTTTTTGTTTAAATATAAAATATAGCTAGAAATTTGTTTTTCTTTTAATTTAGAAATCAAATATATTTAGTGATATGTTTCATGGCACAACGATTGATATCACTCTGGACCTGATCAGACACATACATATATTTAAATAAACATCTTTTTATATATATATAATTGCTAAACAAATTGCATATTAGAAACTACACATAATGGCCCTAAATCCTTTTGCTTTTATATAATTAGAGGTATATATACATATGAAAAGTGGCATTAACTCGAAAATATGAGATACAACACTTTACTACTACGTTACGGAAATAAACTCATAGCAAATATCCTTTAGTTAGTATACAATTTTTGCTCATAGTTTATTATTTTTTAAATTATTTTATTACAATACGACATATTAAAGTAGAATTGATGTATCACATACAACTTCTTTATTCAGTTTTATTTTATAGTTGAAAAACTATGAACGGACAAACTCAAAAAATGGCTAGATTCTTGAAATAGAATATTATGAAGAGGCTCAGGTTAAAAATATAGCATAAACATACAAGACCCAAAAATATGTAGAATATATTCTTGAATTAAATATTATGTAGATGAAAACTGGGACAATAAAATATAATGTTGTATGGTTATTATCGTAGTTAGTGATGTTTGCTTGACACAGATTTAGTCATATCTCTATCCTAGTAAATATTTAATTGTAGAAGGTTTCATATGATACTAAAACAAATGAACCAAAAAAAAATAAAAACACGCCAGAACTAAATTCATTTTGTAGAGAAAAAGATACCTTAAATAAGATTATTTAAGATTTCTTTTTATTCAATGATAATTTTTAACAAAGTTTCATTGAAATTGATATATAAATGTTATCAAGACTTAACGATTTTCATGTATTTGACAGAAACGATCATATTATATTCTTTCATTTTGAAATTGTATTTTATAATAGCCTGAAGGATTCTTATATGTGTTACTCCTTGAAAATCATTTTTGTCATTTATTACTCTTTTTTTTTATAGCCTAGTTAATATTGTTTATGTACGCACACACACGTATACATTTTCTTAGATTTTATATCAAATACAAAATTCGTATCCTTTTTTTTTATATCAAAATATATAAAACAAAACTAACTATATACGACATTGATTCACTGTGATAATTCTGAATTGTGTCCTTGCAATGATTTTCATTTTGTCAAGGAGAAATACATTTTCATTTTCTCCACAGATGAAATCTCTCATGCTGACTTTATATAGTAAATAATAAACGAACGTAAAAGTTATGAAGATATACCAATAAAGTCAATGAAATTGATATTATTTTTCCTTGTTTTTTTTTTCTTCTTCTTTTTATATCTATTTATTAAGGATTTGTTGTTCGATACGTTAGGATTTGTTGGGATCATTCCATATATATATTATATATTGTTTTTTATTTTCGCTCATTGGATATTAGTTAATAATACCGGGTATTATAATTTAGTGTTTAGTATAGTATTTCATGTGGAGAGAAAAGAATTATTCTGGTAATTATTATCATGATATAATTCTGTCGAAATAATAAAACAAATTATGTCTCCTTTAATATCATAATAATTTGTAATTAATTACAGATAATATAATAACATAAAATAAAGAATTTTATTTTTATATAATTTCCTTAAAGTTTCTTAAATTTCGAGAAAAATTTAAAATACAAAAAAAAAAATGTTAGAAAATCTCTATAATAAAATTGATAAAAGAAATTTTTAACTTTTAAAATTCTATTTTCTTTTTCCAAGAAAATCGAATATATTTTCTAATCGCCCATCGAGAATTTTCACACGGCAACAAATTTAGCACATATCAAAATTTTTCCAATAAATGTCAACGAATTTTTCCGGTAGATTAGATTTTTATAGCGATAATAAACATTGCCTCTTTTTTGTTCTATCTTTTTTTTTTGTTACCAAATGTTACATGTTGTTATCATATTTGAGAAAAAAGAAAAAAAATATATATATATCTATGTTGAAGATGAAAATTACATGAGTATGAGATAAAGCTTTACTATGTCGACATATCTTTACACTTTGTTGTAACGATTTTAGAGATAAACCAAGTCAATGGCGAAGGATCTACATAAATTTCAACAATTTACAACAATACATAATCCATATAGTAAGCCGTTTTTTTTGCGCCATTCAAAATCTTATCAACTGATTGTATTGATTGTACTTTATTGGTTTTTCATTGTTATTATTATTTTATGCTTTTGTAAAAAATAGTTTATCCGCGATATTCAAATAAACATTTTGGAATTTTTCCAGATTTATATGATAAAAGAAATTGACATTCAATATTTTGTTCTAAAATATAGAAATATTTACTTTAAAAATATTTATTTATTCGGCATATGTTTAACATACGCCTAGGAGTATACAAATATTTTCTCACTAACTTGGTTATTAAAAATTTTAAAACCTACTTAAATAAAACTTTCATGTTGTTTTCACTAAATTAAATTTACAGAGAACAAAAAAAACATACAATTTTAATTACGATATAGTTACAGTGTCTCAAAGTAATAATGGAACAAGCTGAGATTAATTATATTCAAAGTGTTTTTAGCCAGAGATAATATATTAGAAAATCGGTTTTATTTTTTTTTTTAAACTTTTGTTAATATGCAACAAAAAAATAAAAAGCAATAATTCAAAATCTGCTATTTAAAGAAAAATAAAATAAAATATTAATGCAAAAGTAAAATTTAGCCTCAAAGATATAATGGAACACGTCATTAAAGTCGCGAAATTGTTAAGTGGAATTGCAGCTAATTTGACTGATCTCGATGAAATATTCAGGGGTATACCTGTTTATGACTTTGGCGTTATCTGTTGGATTCTGGAGTGAGCGGTTTAGCTAAAAGCTGTGGTGTGGCGCTAAAAGGTTCTCAAATCACGGTTGGCTGAAAAAAATTATTAGTTATTTATTCAAAAAGTGGTAAAATGGTTCGGGAAATATCGTCAATTGTAAATCGCAGATCCACTACAATATTTAATATAATAGAACGATGCGAAAACAACACCAACTATCAAAATAAGGCCAAGCTCAGTGGAGGAAGATTTTCACGGACGCAGACGAACGATGGATAATGCAACAAACCAGGCAGAATCCCCATCTTAGTGCACCGAAACTAGGAGTAGAAGTAGAGAAATATCTATGGAGAAAAGTTATTCCCGAAACTGTAAGAATTATTCCAAGGAAACACCAGTACAATGGATGGGTAGCCAGGAGGAAGCTCTTTATAAAACAAAGTGAATCACTAAAGAAGGCTTGATTTTGCTGAGAAATATGGCAACAATGACTTATCGTTCTGCGAACGAGTTGTATTCATGAATGAAAGCAAATATAATGTTTTCAGATCAGATGGACATTCCTATGTGTGCAGAAAGGCAAATGAGGAGTGTAAAGAAAAAAAACTTAAAGTCAAGCGTTAAACACGGTGGAGGTTCAGTTATGGTTTGGGGTGCTATGTCTGCAGCAGGTCCTGGAAATCTCTTCATAATAGACGGCATGATATATAAAATGAAGTGTATAGAAATTTTGAAATCCAATGTGAAACGAGAGTGTCGAAAAATTGGGAATAAACAATAATTTTGTCTTTTACCAAGCCAACGATCCGAAACACAAGGCCTATAAAGTCAGAAATTGGCTTTTGTATAACTGCCCACATGCTTTGGAGACACCACCGAGTCTCGGGATCTAAATGCTATTGAGCACTTTTAAGAAAAATTGAAAAAGCTGTCTATGTCTAACAGAAATCAACTTAACGTAATTTAAAGGACGAATGGGGTAAAATTGAGCCTTGCGTCTGTCGCAAGCTGGTCGAGTCTATGCCAAGTCGTTTAAAGGCAGTTAAAAGCCAAAAATAAATATAAATTTTTTAACGAATATTCTTATTATTAAGTTAAAAAAGTTAATTTATGATTATGTTCCATTATATCTTTCAGGCTAATTTTTACTTTTGCATTAATATTTTCTTTTATTTTTTTTAAATTGCACATTTTGAATTAAACTTTTTTATTTTTTTATTATATACAAGTATTAATAAATGTTTTTAAAAAAAATAAGACCGATTTTCTAATGCATTATTTGTGGCTAAAAATACTTCGAATATCATTAATTTCAGCTTGTTCCATTATTACTTTGAGACACTGTATGTATTTTATTCAGTTAACGATCGTACAATAAAATGGTAAGCCCATTTATTAAATATAAAGCTTTTGGTTAATTTTTTTCTTATTCTCTTAAATAACAAGCATTGTGGAAACGTATTCTTGGGTTAAGAAATACAACCCCATATCAAACTATAATAAAAATCAGTAATGAACCACCTGCCAGCCGTATTGAAAAATAACGCGCGCAGTAAAGCTATACACAATTTTCACATTTTATGTGAAATTTTCTTTTCATTGCGGCGTTTATCAGAAAATATGGAATTTTCTTCTCTTTTTTTAGGCACAGAAGTGAAAAACGTAACTAACCGACCAGAATAAAAGAATATTGTTAAAAACAGTTTTGTTTTTGTTACTTTTAAAATACATTTTATACTAAATCTCCAACTTAACAATATTAGATCCTTTTGTTTTTATGTATTTTATATATTTGTATTTGCTAATCGCAAAATTTCGTGCTATTCATTTCATACTACTTTTTTTCTTTTCTTTTTGCAACAGGTTATAAGACCGGCTGATAAAGAAAAATTATGATTTTTCAGAAAATATATTTCTTTTCCAACTCCTTCCTGAAAAATTTTAGTAGATTCGAGTAAAGTCATAAGAAAAATAAGCCAAACAGAAATTAAGTTAAAGCACGAATATTACGTTTTAAAGAAACAGTTTTGTTGTATTTGATACGAATAAAATTAAAGTATTACCGTGAATAATGTAGGATAAATTATTACCAAAGCGATTAAGGACAAATGAAATAAATCTATTTGTTACGAATCGAAATTCAATTTCATACCACGATATACTAAATAAAGCTCACAACTCTGCATATTTTAATTAAAACATTTAAAACACTCTAGGATAAAAGTACCAAATCGCAACAAGCACCGAGATCTCGGCCATCTATCAATAGCATTGGTATCTTGTATTTTCCATAAACCATATTGAATGCCATAATTATTTGTATTGGATAGGCGCCCAAAACTTATACATTTGATTTACTTTTTGAATGATTTATGAATATTAATGGCATGTTTATTAAATTCCAAATTAGGAACAATGAAATAACAAAAAATAGTTTCAATGTAAATCAGTGACAAATTTAGAAACAACCAAAATAGACCACAATAACCTTAAAGATTTGGTTTGCCTTTTAGAACTCTGATAAAATTACCACCAACAATGTCAAAATTACGAAAGGGTTACAAACGTATTACAGGATTACGCAAACAAAAAGGGTAAATTTAAAAACATTGTTCAATTTAAAATCTATATATAAAAATAAATAAATTTCATAACAGAAACCTTTTATATAGCTTTTTTTCTCTTATTTCGTACGAAAATAAAAACCCAACCAAAGAATCCTTTAAAGGTGATATAAAATTCAAAGGAAAAAGTATTACAATTTCGTCACAAGAAAATTCTCTTGTGGATCCTTGAAGATTTTTTCCGAAAACAAAATATCACAAGGAACAATAAAAAGAAAATATATATAAATATATAAAGTTAAAACTGCAGAACCATTTTGTTAACGAGTCATGTGACAAGCTAAAGAAAATTCTATAGCTGATCAATTTTCACCAGACCTTTACCTTTAAATCCTTTCGAATCCTTTCAGAACGAAATTTTCTTATACATATTTAATGCTGGTTGAATTTTCAGATGAAAAAGTAGAAATTTGTATATCATTACATGAATATGCTTTCAGTGGGATTACTAAGTGATTACAATATGATAAATATCCCAGATATCTTAGTATGCAGATCACCTTGCATATAAAAACATATGACTCAGAAATGTCCTTACTGCAATCCCCATTCATTTATGTTGTTTATATTTTTCTGTGACATATTTTTAGAATTTTCCGATGTAATTATCGAGAAAACTATGTGACTTTAGCCCATGACAAAATTCTTTTTAATATAACCATTTTCCATTTGGTAAAATTCATATGTTATTTATACGAATGCATTCGGTCTTAGTTCATGTTCTTAAATGTATCTGGTGGGCAACATTTAATGGAAATAAATTATGGTTTCAGTCCACATTTATTTCTGCAGAAGAAAATGCGGTTTTCTTTAGTTTTTCTTAACATTTTAAAGATTCATTTTTTGTTATTTTTATAAGAAATATCGCAAGCTTATGAAAATTTATGATAGTTTTGATATTGCAATTATAGGTCTAGTCCATAAATAAGGACTGTGGTGAATGCAGTCAAAAGAGTAAAGTCTTGTAGTTAAACTCTAATGACTGTAAAAATGTGTTTTTTCCGTATAAAATATTTGATTCCATTAAAAGTGATTTATGAAGTTATTTCCTTTTGAAAATAGCTTTTTATTGGTTTGAAATTAGTCGTGTTTAATGGAACGAAATCAAAAAAAAATACTAAAAAATTATTTTATTTGTTTTTAACAAAATGACGTATTATAAATGTCAGGATATTTATTTGAACCAGAAATCAAATAAATCAAATAACCCATTTAACTCGAATTTGATTGTTTGTAAAATCGATTAGAAAATGTAGAATTCTAAGAATAAATAAAAGCAAGTTGTTCAGCTTTCAGAGCTTTTTATTACAAATATTGTTATATTTTTCTTCAAGTCAAAGAAAGTAAATATCCTTTGTTGTATCATTTGGAGTCAGATTATGTATAATACAAATTTATTAAGAATCTGAAAGAATTTGCTGAATTGGAAAATTATTGTGGCTGCAGCCTATTACATCTAGACGTTTACGAAAAGAGGAAATAATATCAACATTTAATATTTTGGACAGTTCTGCAAGCGTTTGACATTCCTCGTTCAGTTATACTTGAAATCATCTTAAAATCTTATAAGCACTCCTGGACGCTCTTTGTTTCCAATCTAAAACCACTAATTTTTAAGCCTCTAAAACATTTTCTACATGTTGGTTTAGATAAAACATGTTCATCAGAATCTTCCACAAGAAAACCATGACTTTCAGCAGAACTTATCTTTAGATTGAAGGAAACAGTAACACCTACTAGAAATGCTGTCTTGTTGGCACCAAAGTTAACATTTTCAATTAAATAAAAAGCTGTGTTTTTTACATTTTACCTAAATGTCATATACTAAATATTAAAGATTGTTAACAGTACTTCAAATTAAATGTATTACCATTTAAACTAGTGATTCCCAAAGTGATTTATATCGACCCCCAAGGGTCGACGACGACTTGCAAGGGGCCCATGTCAGCGAAAAAATATTATAATTGTACTTCATTGTAAACAATTTGTGCTGTTTATATACAACGTTCTATAGTATCTTACATTATATTTATGATCTTGCGGTAGTATACTCACTTTTAGCCCTTTCAAAGTGAGTAGCACTATACTATGTCAAAAATACATTTGAAGTTGATGAATTTGCAAAAAATCAATAACAGATAAGCAGGGGGTATATATCCAAAATCCAAAAACATGTCAAGTGTCCACGAGACAAAAAAGTTTGGGAACGTCTGATTTAAACTTACCACATCTATTAGAAAACGATGGCTTCTAAATCTTATATACAATGAATTCCTGAAAATCACCTCATTATCAGCGTTATACTTGACTGCCCTTTAAGGGGAGTTATCTAGTCAATGGCATCAAAATTTCAATTACTTAGGTATCTTATTTTATGTCTATTTCAGTAACAATAACTTACAAACTGTTAAAAGCAAATGCTAAAGTGACACATGTGAAAGGGCTTGAAATTATGAAAAATTATTTTGAATTAGATAAATAGTAAGTAAATTTATAATCAGAATTCATTGAAATCCAAATAATCATTTCGTAATATGCAAATTTTAAAATAATATACGAAAAGTAGTGAAATTTATGCATTTGAAATCAGTTCATTAATTTGATTGCCAAATCCATTAGGAAAAATATTATAAATTCACTTCATGTATGATTTTTTGAGTTTTCCATTAACTGACATCTCTTATTTTTGATAAAATCTCATTAAATGATAATTTCATTATTCAACATAAAATATGATGCAAATCATTTTGAGTACATATAATAAAATCATAATTTATTTAGTTTTTTGTGTCTGTGAATAAGCATAGACGATTTGTTATTGTATACTGATTTCCATTTTAAATGGAAAATAAGCTACGATATTTAAAATTACTATATACCAAGAAAAATCCGAAAGTTATATTTGAATACATTTAAAAAGCAAAGCTAACTGACATTTTGAATTGCTTGAGATGAATTCATTATTAGACTTTATAATGATCATATTTTGTCCTTTTATGTCCTTCGGCTATCATGAAATTATTATGTAGCTTATTTTTTCGTTTACTACTGCAGTAATAATCAATTTCAATTGAAACTCAAAGTTAAATTTTCAAGGATAAAATTATAGGATGTCTCAAGAGTAACAATATTTTCTGAAATGCTGTGATATTAAGAAGAAGAACAAAATCTATTATATATATAAGGAAAACCATTCAAGTTTCTTAGACATAATAATTCATGTCTGAACTAAGATGTCCGAAAAAATTATATTAGCAACATAGTTCCATACAGTTATTACTCAAAGTAATCATTTCTCCGCGAATAAGAACTAATCTATTACTTGGGGGGATTCAGATCTTATATTTTCCAACAGAAATATAATTTAACCTTACAATCAGATTTGCTCTATTCAACACAAAATTGAAAAACTTTAAATGAAATTATAGGAAAAACTTTATTAAAATTGAAGTTTCTTTTTAAAATACATTTTCCAAACTGAAATTGAATTCTGAATAAGAAAAAAATTATATTTTACCGCATGGAATATGATCCTGTAACAAACATAATATATGTACTAATGAACCAATCAAAAATGAATTATTGTTTGATACAAAAAATCCTTTTTATGGTTCTATGGTATTCAATTTCTCAGAATTTTAACAATGCAGATATTGGTTTCTGTTATCTAATGGTAGATAATACCAGACTTCTTCAAACCCTTAAAAATTCATGACACGTAATCGTGGAATGAGTCTAAAATTCAAATTAACTTCGAGTTTTAATCGATATCAATCGTTAATAACTTTTATTTTTATTTCATTTATTACAGATAAAAAGTGATCATTGTATTGTCCAGGTCAATCAATATACATATATGAAATATATTTAATAATCGGAAAGTCAATTAAGTAATACACTATATCAAAATTGAAATAAAAAATATTTTTTTAAAATGATTAAATTTCGAAAAAATATACAATTTTCACATTAAATTCATTTCAAAGGAACACCCAGAATTGAATATTCCGTGACCATTACAACAATATTACAAAAAAAGGTCAAAAGTAAACACCTTTTCTCATATAACCCGCATGAAGTTTGCACGAAAAACCTTGAATATACCTCTTTTTGGGGTATAAAAACCTACCGAACCATAACCAAAATGATAACAAAAATAAAGTATATATATATAAAATTATATAATGTTGTAAAAACCGAAATAAAAGAAGTTAATTCGAATGACCCACATACAAAGGTAACAGATTCATTTATATATAAAAGCCCGCAGGAAAGAGAAAGAAATCCGTCGTTTCCCGATAGGATAATGAATATCCGTAAAAAAAGGACACAAAATTACATTATATTTTTGGTACCACAAAAAAAAAGAAACATTATTTTTTCCATATCTTTCCCATATAACTCTTCACATCCCTTAATACTCAATATCTAAAATGTTCATTGTTGAATGGATTCCATTCTTCACTTAACAAACAAAAACACTTTACCAGTTCAATTTCAACCCGAAAATTTCACTCCATTTTCACCCGGTTCAACGAAAAAAAAAACACGAAATTCCTCTGAATTTTTCCCATATCCGTATCCTTTTTGTTGTGCATGTACTTCGTTGTGACACGCAATAAATTATGAAGTAGTACGAGGAATTTTCACGTAAAATAATCACCAACTTTTGAGTATATAACTTCCTTGTACATATACGACTAAAGTTTGTCAAAAAAAAATATGGTCACTACTATATACTTTTGGTAGTGTTCATAAATTCGTCCTTGAGAAAATATATAACTTTAGCTTCATTTTTCATGTTTTACTTGTTTATGTGTTTGTTGATAAAAGAAATTCTTACTGATGAAAGGAAAAAAAAAATCGGTCGAATAGGTGTCCTTTTGTGGGCTAATTTACAGTTTCGGTGGATTGAACTTAATTTTGTGAAGCTTAAGGATTCCGTCAGAATCTTTTCATAAAAATACAATAGAGAAAACTTATTAAATATTTTCTTTTCTTTAAAAATAAATTTTTTATAAATACAACGAAAGTCGAAATGTTTAAAGGAAAGCTTCTGGAAAGTTTTTACCTTGATTTTTCTTCTTTTTTTTATTAAAAGAAAAAATTGAGATAAATTTAATAAATCAGTCTTCATGAAAATCAGTGTTTTATTATTTCAAAAGTATAAATTAAAAAAGGAAAGTAAAAAATTGTTTGAACACTCCACGATCGATGTTCAACATGAATTTGAACTGATAAATTTTATATTTAAATGTCAAAAATTTAATCAGAATTTAGTAATATTTCGGGATTAATTGAGTGATTGTGAATTTAATTTTATTTATCATCTAGAAATGGTAGAAATTGAAATTATGTCTAGATTGATTTACCGTCATCATAAATTTTCTATTTTTATTACGGGCTACACAGGAATCCAATGGCAATTAGGTGAGATATAAGAAAGTCAGTTCTTTATCTTGTGATAAGCATTACTTTATGATTTACAATAAAATTACTGCTGAAGGTAATGGTGAACATGCTCTATTTGAAACCCTAATCATTACCGACAATTAAAACATTTGAAGCGAGCATTTCAAGCGAAACGACCAAAAAAAACAATTCGACCAAGAATTAATAAGTTGTTAACAATGTTGTTCTTTAATGAAAATTTTCTATCTTCGTGTGAATTAATCATAAAAATGCCATAATTAGCTGAAATCTCAAAAAACTATGAAAAACAACTGACACCGAGCGTCTACACCTTTTCGCTTTTCCAATTATAATTCAAAAAGCGTCAAATGAAATTTAGAAACCGACATATGAAGTTCAGATTGGTCAATTGTAATTCAATAATTTGTCGCCCTCAAAACTTTTAACTATAATCTGACTAACAATTGATATTTTCTGAATTTAAATTGACTTATCGGAATTACTATTACCGCTTTCCAAAATACAATTGCAAAAGGTGTAATTTTAAAATAAATAATCAAAAAATAATGTTATAAAATCTGTATCGGAAACATTTGGTTAGGAGACGAAAAATTTAAAGATTTCACTTTTTTTTATAAATTTTACATGAAAACAAAGAACTTTATTTAACAACATTTGTAAGTTTTTAAAAACAAGCAAAGTTTCGTATTAAAATTTGGTATTGTTATTTTTTAATAAATTTCATAAGAACATTCTCAAGAGTTCTGAAACTGCTTGCGAACAAGAAAAACAATGTCTTTGCAATATCTTTTTCTTGGGAATTGCATTTCTGTAAAAGAAATTATAAAAATATTTTCAGAAATTATTTATTGTTTTCTGTTGAATAACTTTGCAAAATTTAAAATAAACATAAATTCGAGATGTGCCATAAGACAATTTCATTCATATTCAGCAGTACACAAGGAATTCATATTGTCATACATAAATAATTGGTACCACAATAACACCGAGTAAATGAAAACCACATGGAAATTTGAGGCCTCGAATACAATGTATTTATATAAAGTAAATTTTATAACCGCGTTTAAATGAATTCGTTTAAATGGAAGGATTACTGTATTTTACAACAAAGTTTTTTATCCGAAAATGAAACATTTTCTTAATATTAACGAGACATTCTTCTAACGTTTGTATACAGTTCACGTGTAGTCGGAGCCTTTTCATAATACATAATCGGAAACAGAGGTTTCCTTTAAAGGTAGTTCCGTGTACAGACTAATAAAATTTCATATGTTAAGTAAACCACTTCAAATTCTACTAGTTTTTGACAAAATCTAAAACTACGCATTGCTGTTTGTCATTCGAAGTTTTCAGATGATTCAGGTTAAGCCAAAATTAGGAAAATTAAATATAAAAGAAATGAATTTAAAATTTTATTTGTTTTGGTTTATTTTAAACCAATTACATATTTAAAAATGTTCGACTTTCATTGAAGTTTATATATGCATACTAAAGGCATTCCGTAAGTGTACATAGTATATAATATTTAATACAAAAAAAAAACGTAATTATTTTCTTAAAATACCTGCCAAAAAATTTGGGATTTTCACGACAACAAAATAATAGAAATTTTCATTTCACTAAAAACAATTTTCGAATAAATTTTACTTGAATTTCACAATATTTTAAAAGTAAACTTGGCAAATTGTTCACCACAGAATTTTAATTGTCTTATTTTAAGTTTTAAATCTTAAATTATAATCGTATTTTTAAGTAATTGTTTTTGTTGAATTCTTACATATTTTATTAATTCTTATAGATATATATTCGTAAGTTGTTAATCTGGTCTGAATATTTTTTATGGTCTACATACAGTGTTGCACCAAATTTTTAATATTTTAAATAATTTCCAAAGAAAAGATTCCACATTCGAAAATCTCATCTGGCTACATAATAGTCAAAGATTTTTCATTTTAATGGTCTATCCAGGAAAAGCTTATATATAATTTCAATGGTGCCTTGGAACGTTATGAATTAACTAGCATTTTTATATAAGAAAAGAAGACGAACAAAAAACCAGGAAATTAACTAAACAACAAATAATATAAATTACTATCATAAAACTAACATATTTATTCATTTTTCTATCTTTTCCCTTAAATTGTTCTTAGCTTTTGATTACGAAGAAAACGCATTAATTAAGATGAAAGCTTTATTGAAATTTATGAACTTATACGTATTCTTCGTTGTCCTTCTTTTTATATTTTTGTTCATTTGAAGGTGTCTTATATAACAAAGTGATGATATTATAATCATTTTATTATTATAATTCTAGTATATTATTTCTGCCTTTAAAGAAAACCGTATTTTCTAATGTTTTACGAAGAATTTTCTTCATGATTTTCTCATTTCAAACACACACACAAGATAGTAAATATGATAAAAAATTATCTCCATTGTGAATGAAAATATGAACAAGAAGTTTTCTGTTGTCTGAAAATTATTTATTTTGTTGAAATGTATTTTGTTTTTGTTTTAAATGGAAAAGCTTTTCTTGAGAATACTTTCGAGACTATTTTCTTTCTGTTTTGGTTTTTTGCATTTTCTTTTCATCTATCCAGGGATATTTTCAAAATTTTGTTATTTGTGATTATTATGCTTTTTATTATTTTCTTCTTCCTCACCAAGAGCCCAACAAACAAGAATTTTTATATTATATTTTATAGTGATAAAATATTATGATCATTTTTATATAAAAAACAAATTTTAACATTAATTTTTTATGAAATTTTTTATTCAAAAGTTTTACTTTTCTATAGAATTTGAATAAATTTTAAATTACATTTGGGAATAGGGATCATAACTATGCAAGTATATTTTTAGTTTTAAATTAAATTTCGTAGGAAACGGAAAAAAATGTGAAATCATCAAATTCTGTGTTGGGACCAAAACCTTCCAATACTAATACCGGGTTCTAAATGATGTGGCCTACAAAAACACTCCATATTATGTTTGTTTTAGTTTTGCTTCATTGAAAACTATTTCAATCATGTAAAGCTCGATATGTGCACAAACCGCCTTTAATTTTGATTTAATTCCATGAATCCACGTCAATATGATTATGTTATTTTTTATAAAAGGAAATCATAATCTTTCGAAAGCAGTTATTTAAAAAAGGACATATTTTATGAATCATTTACATAGTTTTATGTTATATTTTATAGAATTGTTATAATTTTATAACAATTTTAAGAAATAAATCAATTTTAAAAAAAAGGAAACATAAATAACATTTTTTGGCAACATTTAAGTTCTTCAAATTATTGCTAGTCGTAATTGTTATCGATTACAAAAACCCATAATTTCAATTTTCAATTCCCTTTACATAAAACTGACTTTGTTTAGAGAAAGCCATTTAAGTAATTTTTTTTTTTGCTAATTTAGTAGTTTATCATATTAACCCCACGACTCCATTCGACTTATTACAAGACATATTTTCAGTCAGACTGACAAAAAAGTCCAAATTTTAGAGTCTCCATAAAACTTTTTTTCAGTGCGACTGAAAATAAATCTTGAAAAAAGTCTAATGGAGTTACCTGGTAAAAATATGTCACTCAGTTGTGCCATGTAAACTGAACATGGATACAGCCGGTTTTACCATTTCACGGGTTGAAGATGGCATAGATTTAATAGATTGAATTACGCGAAACGTGAAACCACTTTTTGAAAATTCAACATATAAAACATATCTACAACACACTATATTTATCAATTCTCATGTGGCACAGATATTCAGTCTGTAGACAAGATATCTTGTTATTAGTATTTGTTAAAAATACTATGTATGATATAAAAGTACAAGTATTTATAGTCTGTTTTGCAAATATGT
This sequence comes from Xylophagus ater, assembly GCA_963422695.1. Taxonomy (NCBI): domain Eukaryota; kingdom Metazoa; phylum Arthropoda; class Insecta; order Diptera; family Xylophagidae; genus Xylophagus; species Xylophagus ater. Next base: position 12,485,039 of record OY730478.1, read on the forward strand.
AACAATGATGAGGTAGATTTGTTTGCAGCCTTGCAATTGTGACCAAAATTTATACATAAATAATTCTCTGTTTAATTCCTCCGTGATTCTTATATACTTTTTGTAAGTATAAATGCTTTCCCAAAGCCATAAATCTATACTTAAAATATTATTTAATTAAGTTAATTTTATTTGAATAGTTTTCATGAAAACATTCCGTCAAAATCAAAATCAATTCTTTAAATTCTAAAATTTTTGGCATCTGATGACTATGGTAGAACACGCGCTAGACTGCACACTGACAAACGATCTCAACGACTTGAAATTGATAATTTGCGAATTTCAATCTCCTACCAGAAACTGAACTTTTTAGATATCTTTACTCACTCAAAATGCCTATATTTTCATTTTACTTCTCCATGCTTAATTATATTCCGACTATTCTTAAATAGTAATTGTTGTTAAAGTCTAACCTTTTCTAATAATTGATTTCTTTACGATACCTTGTAATATACTTTTTTTATTCCAAATTTAAAATATAAAAGTTTAAAAAGTTTTTCATTGGAAAATATTTCCGATAAATATTGAAGAAAATTTTTTTTCCCTTTTTTTTTTAAACGAAAATTTCAATTCAAATAAGGTTAATTTTAATATTGCTGTGTTTAACTTTTCTGAGTTCGTTGGAGTTATGAACCATTTGTGTAGAAAAACAAATTTCTAGATGATTATAATAAAATCAATAACTTCCTTCATTTAAAATTCTAGACATTTTCGTTATTATTCACGCAAAATAAATTTGGTATTTTGAACGAAAAAAAAAAGAAAAGAATATTTTATATATTTGATACTTTACCCTCGTAATACACAAAATGAACGTATTTTGATTACTAAACATTATTTTCAAATTAATATCATTATGTTTGCTTCATGATGGTTTTTGAACTTGAAGAAAATACTTCAATATCTTAAATGAAATTAATACTAAAAGACATTAATTTGAAACAAGTAAAAATACTTAAAATATTTCTCAATTGTTTAATTAAATAAATATACAAAAGTCTATTTGATGGGCATTTATTTTAAAGTATAATAAAAATATTTCTTTTATTTTATTTAAATAACACCGAACTAAACGTCATCTAACAAAGCGACAAAATGTGAATAAGTTTAAAAAAGCGAATAAACAAACTAAAAGATCCACTTAAGACAATTTGTAGAAAATGTCGAGTACAGTACGGATACAGTGTATATTCCATTTTTAGATATAAAAATAAAATTTAGTAAAAAAAAATATTATTGTTCTATCTTCTGCTAAAATATCAACTCTTCAGCCCTTTTCATGTAGTCCTTGGTACAAGGAAAAAAAACCCATTTGTGAATGACAAGTTTCTAACATTTAGAACGTATATGGAAAGTCTAGAAAACATGACATAGTGAAATAAACACTAAGCTAGGCAAAGGAAATGGAAATATTCTGTTATATATGAGTAATATTCTGTTTAAAAAGGATAAACATGTATATTCGTTTTAAATATAAAATTTTGAGTCGAAACGAAAATCGATTTAAATGATGTAAAAATAAAAATAAAATAGAATTTCTCTATCATGTGAGTTTTAAGGATTATTGAAAAAGACTTTGAGACATATGGAAACGTACTTCAAAGATGCTATACTCCATAAACTAACTTGGTTATTGATATATCCTTCCAGAAATTTGAACCAATAATAAGTTCTTTTTTTTATTAGTTTTTGTCAATTTTATTTTGTAAATTGCGATCATCTTCAAAAGACCGATTTTTCAAGAAGAAGAATGTTTAAGTTATAAAAATAGTGTATGTAATATATAATATTAGCTTGAGTTCTTTCATGCACTATAAAATGGTTATATTTTATTATAATTAAGGTGTCTGTTTTGTCATATAGGTGGTATGTTTTGTAGAAGTTTTTTCAGAAATGTCCACTCAGATAGCTACGATAGATGTGTTGGGCATTGGACACTTTTCATTTAAGCTGACAAGTTTATCTAATTTCGAATAATAAAAATCGATTTAGAAAAAATGAAGGATTTGTGAAATATGCAGGAACTATACAAATTACAACTAGATAGATATAGTCCCTTAATAGAAACCCCGTTTAATAAATTTTATCATTTTTACAATAAAGGAAGCTTAACAAACACGGAAAAATATAATTCGAAAATACTCTATCCTTAATTGGATTTATAGTTCACAATCAAACAGAAATATAATCATTTTGGTAATATTTTAAATTAACTTATTTCCGGAGGCTAATAGATAATAGCTTTCGATAGAAATATTTTCAAGTAATTTATATTTGATTGTCATATTATTCACTTTTATTCGCGTGAGTAAAATAAATTTCATGAAAAGCAATAAAATAAATTTATCTTTCTCTCATTTTAGATAAGAAAATATACTAAAAAATACCTACTAATTTTTATTCCATTTTTTTTTTTGGGTAGTACTGATAACTTATACAAAATTCCGGTATGACATCTTTCCTTAAAACCCTCTTCGAAATTGTTCCTATCACGAAAAGGTCAAATTCGGAAATTTAAATTTATTCTTTCCAAGAAAAAAGAAAAAAAAAGGTTTGCCTACAAGTCCCACAAGAAAAAAATGGAATAATATAAAATTTCATAAATAACAATTAAATCATTCGATATAAATAATTTTCAATTCAAAATGATCGATTGATATCCAATCGAGTTCATCGTGTCGTTTTCTACTCTACTTGTATATATGAATCGATTCTATCATTTTCAAACAATTTTCTCATATTTTCCAACCAAAAAAAAAGAAGGGAATTCCAAATTGGGTATTCCATTAATTTCCCGTTAGGATTTCTATCAACATCACATATAGATTTATGGTACATCTTTGAAACTCCGGATAATGATGAATCGTTGGGGTTTTATTATATTCGAATTTTTCAAGCATTCTTACGAAAACGAAAATCATCTTTAAAAAATTGTTGAAGCACACAAGAAGCGAAAAGAAGAAAAATCTTATTCTACATAATTTTAACATATACAATTTTCTTTTATATGTCACTCAAAGGAAATCTTAAGAAGAATACAATTATCCTTATAAACTCGTAACATAATGGAAGAGTATATTGCTTAAGATTTTATATGTACTTAATTTTATAAGAAATTAATACTCGAAAATTTTCTTATATTAATCTTTGATTTAATTCAAATCAATATCTAATTAGGTCATTAGGTTATCTTTATATGTACCCATGCATAAACCAAGATCATAGATTTAATTACTTGCAGGATGACTGCATTTTCGCGATTAAACCAATCTCACTGAATTATTAAAACATGATGTCGTTGAGTTCATTATGGTAAAGTTTGAGAATTAACACCACGGAATACTAGGATGTCTATAGCTTACTGGTATTTTCGGGTTTCATACATGACTGCGAACCTTTTTCTGTGGAACTACGATGTGTTATTTAAAGATTAGTAGCGTTGTAAAATAATCCTTTTCCTTAACTTAGTTTATCTTGTACTCTACGTATATGTATATGTATTAAATTCCTGCTTTTTGTCTTTTGTGTTAGCTATATTTTCGTTAATTCCGAATTTACAATCCCGCCTTCTGTGCAAGACCTCGTAAATATAATTTCAATATTTTCACATCGATTGATATCAATGAATATTTATGATTTATATGTGTTCGATATTTCAATGGATATTTTCATATATTGCTGGAAAACAGCGTAAAAATTTAATTTAATTTTGGAAATCATTTGCTATTCGAACAAAACACAAGAAACTGTTGATATTGAATTTTTTTGTTTATTCCGCAACAAAATACAAATATTTTATGAACTTTTGTGTTATATTTCACAAAAAAAAAACAAATCTTGTTAAAACTTCAAATTCAAATTTATACAACAAAATCCTTTATTAAGATATCATGATATTGGATTTATTGGATGCTTATCACTTTTCGTACATGGACAAATTCATATTATTTGATATAGTACCATTATACTTCACTATATAATGAACGTTTCTATAACGTATTCTATTGCATTATTTATATGTATTAAAAATGTTTGGCAAAAACTTTAGTTTAAAATTTTCCAAGAAAAAAAAACAACTCCTCCCATTATAATTAATTTTCCTATAAAAATAATTTATCTTTCTTGGGAATAAACTTCGTGGATATCAGTTGCAATGTGGTACTATATCTATAAGATTTTAAAAGGTCTTTCTCTTAAAGCGGGTATTACCCAAATTTTACTTTTTTTAATGATTGATTTTCTTATGGAATATTTACGAGACATATGTTTTGTACATATGGGGACATAAACGGCAAAACTAGATTTCCACATCGTTAAGGAAAAATTGACTAATATAACAATGACAATAACAATGGGAGAGATAGTCGATTTTCCCTTAACAAAACCGATGTAGGCAACTTTTGGCATGGAGGTTCGAATTGGTGATGTTTTCACGCGTGAAGTTTAATTACTATTGAGGTGATTTCGATTTGTAGATATTATACAATAAGCAATTAGAAGCAATACTTCTTTTAATTAAAAATTAAAATTAAAAGTTTTATATGTGGATGTAAATGAGGGAAGTTTCACTGTAATTACAAATGATATTAAACTACATTTGATTTCGTGGGTGAAAAACAAGGTTTCTTACGAAATCGATAAAGAACTTTTAATATCTAATATTATAGCATGAATACTCCTAAGTGGGATGTTTAAAATAACTGAAAATATTGTATAAATAATACAACAAAAATATTAAATGAGTTTTCTTTCCAATCATGATCGAAGTTTTTAGTTATTCTCAGAAATTATATATAAATATTTTAGTTCGAATCTAATTTTTGAATTTCGCTTAAATTTTAATATATTTCGAAATATTATATTCAAATTTCGAACAAATTTTAATTTGAACAGTAAATACTAAAAGTTTTATTAATAAAATTTCCTTGCTAAAATATTTCCAACCCACCTCTAAGAAAATTTATTTGATCTGCACCGAAATCAGCCCACATTAATTTGTTTCTTGATTTTCAGCAAAAAAAAAAAAGAAACTTTATTAAAAATATTGGAAAATTCTCAAAAGAAAAGTTTAGAAAGTCAACAAAAATTGGAAATTTGGAATGTCAATTTTTAACTCAAAGTTATTATATGACATTGATTTCTGTTCCCTTTTTCTAGAAAACACAATATGAAAATATATTTCATGCTGTTCTTAGTTTTTGATATTCAAAATGATTTTGTAGAATATTTCCTTTTCAGAATCTCAACTTAGAAATGTCTAACTTTTGACATTTTCAAGTAAATTTCTTTTCTTCATTTTAGGAACGTGTCATATCCACCCCCCAAAAAAAACAAAAATTCACCCATACTCACTCATTGAGCAAATCTAAAAATATATATAATTTTCTTCAACTTAAAAAACCTTTTCTCTTTTGAGCTTTAACTGGAAAACTTTTTAAAGGAAATTACATAAAATTTCTTTAGAAACATTTCACTTGCAATATGCAAATAAATTCTTTTATAATTTAACGGATTTTTTCATATACTTGTACAAAGATAGAAAATATCATAATTTGAAATTTAGAGTGGAGAATAAGATAAAATTTTAGGAGAAAAAGGAGATTTGGAAGTTTTAACATAATTCAACAACACTACTTGGTGTGATGATTTACTATTCCACAAACCACTAGTTTCATTAGTTTTACCTATTCAAGAGCATGAAGATTTATTCACTATAAAAATATATTAAACGATCGGAAAAATCCCCTGCTGCGGCTGAAAAATCTGTAAATGAATTTTGTAATATGACTGCTGCATTGACAGATTTAAGTCTGAAATTTCGACTACTACTTTACCAACGAAGACATTCATTTGCTTTCTCCTTTATTTGGAAAAAGTAAGAAAAAGAAAAAATCTCTGGATATTTTAACATATAAGGTGTGTATTTTTAGGAAAAATAGAAACGGTTTCCACACCTTTTATACTTGGTTATATAAGCAATGTTATTTATCACCGTTAATTTTTAAGAAACTTATTAAGTGTTATATTTGAAGCATAGATGACACTAATTGAAGCGTTTGTTTATTTTTTGATTTTTGCATCTTATCTGCTTTCGGCCATTTTTTTCCTATTATTTTTATTTTTTAAGACCAAACATTTTTAAAAAAGTTTATTTGACAAAAACAATGTTTTAAATTGTCATATGTTTATTTAACCAGCCAATTGGATTTAGAAGTGTTTATACAATCCTATTTAATCGAAAAAATCTCAAAGAAAAATAATTGTTGAATTTTTATTTGACTTTAAATTGATCAACGTTTTGGAAATCCTCCAAAATTTAAGGGTATACTTAACAATGAAGAAACTACTTAAATTACAAGTATGTAAAATATCATGAGGCTAAAATTCAAGGATATACTTAATAATGAAGAAACTACTTAAACTACAAGTCCTAGTACAAGTATGTAGTACAAACGTGTGTGTAGCAAATTCATAGTAAATTTAACCAAATTTATTTCGTATGATAAGCCAGAGATAACTTTAATCTACGTTTTGATGAGAAAAGTGATGCAAAACTCTGAAGGCACATCATATTTATATTTACAGTATTTCAACAAGAAGTTTTATTCGGAAAATGTAATAACTGAAAATGAGTGAAAATAAAACTCGACCGTATAAGTTACATTAGGCATTCTTTGCACAAATTGGAAATTCTTCGTCAAATTTTAATCATATACACTCCTGGCCAATTGAATCGAAACAAGCAATTTTTGGATGTTTTTTTAACTTTAGCCTGTGTTTTTTTGAGCTTTACCGTAAAATATGATAGATTTGTTATTCTGGAATCATTCTCGAGTATGTTATGTGTAATTTAAATAATATCATTAAAAATATAAATTGTAACGGGGTACTTTTTACCTGATAAACGGAAACTGGTCGATTTCTTGTGTATTTTTTGAATTCTTACCATATGATATAATGAGAAAAAAACAATCCAAACAAGGATTTTTTTTTAAAAAAAAAGCATTTCTTCATATTTAGCATTAATTTAAAAAAAATAAACTAAAAACACTAATAATTTATGTGCCCTCCTTTTGCTCTTATTACTGCTTTCGATCCCTCTGGCACTGATTGTACCAATGTCTTCAAATAATCAGCGGAAATTTCAGTTTCCCATACTTTTTTAACTACCTCTTTCATTTCTTCTTTAGGGGAAGGTCGTGCCTTTACAATTCTGACCTTAATCCATTGCCAAGCGTTTTCTATTACATTAAGATCCGGACTGTTTCCGGGCTGTTTCCGGCAAATCCAACTCAAAAATTCCGTTGTCTATAAAATATTGTCTCACCTGAGGTAGAAACTTTTTTTTTAGAAATTCCAAAAAAATTGGGAAAGATCAAAAATGGATTAAATTTGCAAAATATTTAAGAAATAGTTGGATACCTGCTTTTTTTCCAGTTTGACAAGGGCCATGGTCTTGTTGGTAAATGAGTTCTTCGTTTGCCGTAAAAAGGCTTTGTTTTTTTCTCATTATATCATATGGTAAGAATTCAAAAAATACACAAAAAATCGACCAGTTTCCGTTTATCAGGTATAAAGTACCCCGTTAGAATTTTTTATTTTTAATGATATTATTTAAATTACACATAACATACTCGAGAATGATTCCAGAATAACAAATCTATCATATTTTACGGTAAAACTCAAAAAAACACAGGCTAAATTTAAAAAAATATCCAAAAATTGCTTGTTTCGATTCAATTGGCCAGGAGTGTATGTACTTCAAAATTAATTTGAAGCCGACTTGAAACTTAATCCGGGTGTTTTAGCTTTACCAGATTGAAGGATTGACTTGAAATTAATTTCAAATCAGCTTCGAATTAACAGAAGCTTGCAAACAAATTTTCATTTTCCAAGTTAGGTTTCGCTTCTGTTCATACTCCAATTTAAATTTTCAAGTCGATCTGAAGTCGATCTGGGTTTAAATGCAAATTTCATGTCGATCGGAAAAATGTTTGTCATCGACTTATGTCGATCCGAGTTTTTATGCACGATTTTTCGTTTGAAGTTGACTTCAAATAGATCATGTAAACGAAGTAATAGTTTGAACTATCTAGACGTAGTTTTAAATTATCTCTGGTTCGTTTTTGTATAGGTCAAGTACTCATTATTAAAAATTTTAGAACTTATAGTTTCGTCATATGTCATAGTAAGCTTTGACGATTTGTATTATTTTTAATTAAATAAGTTTTCCTTTTTCTAATTAATTTACATCACATAAAACTTAAAATTGTCCATTTTAATGAAATTTCTCAAGGAATACTTTTTAAAAGCATATTCAGAAATAAATTTCTATAAATAACATAAAAGTCCTTTAATGGAAAAGAACACATACCCAAAAAAGGAAAAAAATTTCATATAAAAATACAAAATTCTAGAACTTTTAATGGTTTCACTATGAAAGTTTGCAAAAACTTTTTCTATGTTTTGAAATTCAATTTTATTTGAATGTCGTGTTTTTTTGTCTTATTTTTCTACTTAACTGCTAAATGATCCACTTTAAATGTGTTCAGTTCAAAATAACGAAAGCATATGTGAAGCTTATCTAATGTAAAAGTTGACAATTTGTAAATAGTATACTCTTCAAAATGTTTTTCGTTTGTTTAAGTTATTTGTGAATACCTTGTTAGTCGGGGGTGTATAGGAGATAAACGAAGGCTAAACTGTTTGGAATTAATAATAAAATAATAAAGTTATTTGAATATGTGTTTACTATCCTTTTGTGTTGTTGCTATTTTAGGATAATACGTAATAGGTTTTTGATGGGGTCCCCTACAATAAAATCTAAATATGTATTAAATTGGGATGATAGAAAATCAAGAGAAATCCTATTTAGTTTATAACAAATCGTGTGTAAAAAATAAAAACCTAATTTGATTTTTCCATGGACATCCATTCTTTCACCCATCATCCCCCGGTTTTCCAAAATAACTCAAAATAATAGATTGTCTTTTAAATATGAGATAATAAATTGAATTTAAACAAAATTAGTCAGGAAGAAGAGAATGTCTACTATATAGACTTTTTCTTTATCTGAAATAAAAATTCGTTCACTGAATTATAGTTTTTTCAAAAATAATTGAATTACTAACAATATGTGGCGGTACTATTTAACAATTTTCTTTAAAACTAAAGAATTAAATAAAAATTCAATACTACCATCAAAATTTGATAGTTCATTTTCTACACAAACCCTTTTTTTAGCCTAAATAATAACTACAAATTCCGTTGTTGGAGATGAATATAATTTTGGAAACACCTCAAATAATGCAACGGATGAGATTTAAAGAAGAATCATGCTAGCCAACAAATGCTACTTTGGGCTAGCCAGACATTTTCGAAGTCTAGCATTCTCTCCAAAATCAAAGGTTAGACTCTACAAAACATTGATCTTTTCTGTACTCACATACGCTTCAGAAACGTGGGCAATAAATAACTCGAATGAAAACATCCTGCACATTTTCGAAAGAAAAATTGTTAGAAAAATATTTGGAAGTGTACGAGAAAGTGAGGGCTGGCGACGAAGATATAACAGTGAGTTGAATGAATTATATAACAATAGTAATGTCGACACCATAAAAAAATTATCGAGGCTTCGGTGGGTAGGACACGCTTTCACGTCTAATAACAACAACCCTTGTAAACGAATTCTTAACACTGTCCCAAAAGGAAGAAGCCGAGCCGACAGACCGAAATTGCAATGGCTTACTGATGTTAATCAAGATGCTGTCAAAATCGGAGCAACGAACTGGAGGACAGCTGTGAGAAATACAGATACCTGGCGAAGCAGACTTGAAAAGGCCAAAACTTTTACAGGGTTGTAGCGCACACGGGACTTTCACATCCTTAAAGTTAACGCGTATTTATAATAATATCAGAAGTTTTTCCAACTGTAAATTGCTGACGACTTCCAAATGGACTCATTCAATTCATCCTTTTTATATGATCAATAAGCCATAATCCCATTAATTAACTTTTGAAGCATAAAAATGCCCTTCAATTTATATAAATCCATTTTGAGTATTATTATTGAAATATTAAATTTTTGATTAACTTTTTAATTCTCATATAAAGCATAATTCCTGAAATTCAAGGTACAAGTATTTTCGCAATAAAACAATACAACAAAAAGGAAAGAAAAACTGTTTAATATCATTTTGAAATTAATTTTTCTTGTTTATTTTTTCATTTTTACAATAAAAAGAAAAGCGATTAAAAATATGATAAAAAAATAATTTCCTCACTTAATAAATTTTTATATTGTAATTTGGTCCGAATTTTCTTTTTCTTTTTTTTTTTATTATAAACAATAAATATTTTGTACAAACAAAAATAAAAACGTTGTAAACTTAAAAATCGATTTCTGATAATAAAAACAAATGAATTGATTTATATTGAAGAAATTTATCAATAAAAAAAAAACCACTATAAATATTATTATTGAGGAATAAAAATTTTGTAAATTACAAAATATAAAAAAAAAGGGAAAACAATTGTACAATTATTTATATTATGGCGTTTCTTTTTTATTATTCATATTTTTGTAAACATTGAAACATAAATTAGAATATTCTGAAATAGACACGGTATTTCTATGTAAACTTTTTTTCCCTTAATAAATCATATTCAATCATATTTTTGTATTGATTTATTTTCACAAATCAAATAAAATTAGGACAAAAAAAAAACTTAGATATTATATTAGATACGAGAAAATACAGAGAGAACTATATTCATTATATGTATTTATATCATATGGTAGAGTATGTCAAGTTTATATTAGTTTTGTCACTGAAAAACAATCATTCGAGATTGATTACGAAAGTTATATCGATTTTTGCATGTCCATTAATCGGTCTGTTCGTTTGTCTGATTTTAATGAAATTTAAAATGTAGATTAGTCATTAACTCGATTTGCTATTGTATTTGAATAAAACCGATTGAGCTGGACCAATGTTATGAGGAACATGAACAGTATGATAATAAATTTTATGGGTTTTTGTTTTCATTTCCCTGCTTTAATTGGAAAAGTTGTACACTAATTTCATTAAAATTTATCATATACACTGAACAAATTTTCTGGCGGATATAAAATGAACATGATTTTGTACCATAGCCTTAAAGGGGACATGTTGTATGTATGAATGCATGGCAGGTATATTTGTATATTTGTACTTGGAAAAAATGTAATATATTATCTTAAATTATAAAAATTAAGAAAATTATATATCTGTTCGAAATAGGAAAAATTTCTGCCAGAAACTATACTCAAAAACAATTGTTATTTGCCTATCTTTGATAGGCATTGTTAATATACTTGCGCTGGTAAGAAATGAAACAAATAATAGTTATATGATAATAAAAATGAATAACTGAAAAAAATATGAATTTGAACTCCGGAGCATTGAATACTGAACATTAAATCAAAATTACTAGGCTCTCTAAAGCACTTATAGTATTCAATCAATTCGGAGTAGGTATTTTGCACGGTGACAGGCGATTGTCGCTCGTTGCTTTCATATGATTTTAGAAGTTGATGTCTATGTTTTTGTACATTTTTTATTTTACTTAATTCTTATTTCTTTTCTTTTTTTTTTAATACAAGAAAATGAATTTAATAATATTATTTGAAACATTAAAAATATTTGTTTTTTTTGAGTAATATCGCCTGTCACCGTGCACAATGTCTAACCAGTTTTGTCGCCACTATTTTGTTTAAACTACACAAACAATGCTAATCATTTTTTCGTAAGTCATTTAAAAATGTATTACCTGATTAAATTAGATAATTATTCAGCCTTTATAGTTATTTCAACAAAATAAATTTTATCAGTGTACGTTTGGTATTTAAATATACGATAATATATTGAATTTCAGTACAATCCACCCAAACGTAGTGTAGAAAAAAATAGTTATAGAGTCAAACTTAGCTGGCCATAAGGTTTTGTCAACAATTTTTCTATTTAATCTTTTAATTCAAAAACTAACCGATCGATTCGAATAAAATTTGTAGATTTAAGTTATCTAACTGCAAATAACCCTTAGATTAAATTCTAAGAAGACAAACCAAAGTTCTACAGAAGAAGGATGTATTAACTTTGGATGATACGGGTCATATTTCTATCATAGGAAATCAAAAACTCCGACATAGGCCGATTTTACATTTCTATATGTTTTTCCTTTTTTGTGAAAATATTTTGTTACTAAAATTAGAAATTGTTATGAAAATGTATTTTTAGATTTCGAATAAAAATATGCGAGAAAAGAAAACAAGAGATTCTCTACCTCAATTCTATAATTAGAATGAAACCGAAAAATCAATATCATTTCTAATCAAAAGTTAATTAATTAAAATATTTCGTTAGATGAAACATTGTTTTTTCTTTTTTTTTAAAAAAACTAGTAATTAAAAGCATTTTCTTTTACATTTAATTACATTTATTATTATTTACATTTTCTGATATTTATTTGTTTTGATGTCGAAGAGAATGAGAATGTGGAATAACACACATTTTGATGCCGTGTCATTTTAAGTTCAAGATTATTATCCAAAAATTTCACATGACATATTTTTTACTTTCATTTTTAATATAATCGCTATTATCATGAAAATTATAAATGAGAATTTCTTATTTATTATTATTTCATAAAGTTAATGTAATTACATGGGCGTAGTAAATCTTCTGGATTGTTTAGAACCTAAACAAGATATGCATTGAATATATTTTCGGAAAAAAACATTTTTCTATTGAAACGACACTGGAATATGGAGCTAGAAAGTTGTTCTTATATAGACTTATACTTGACACGCACGTAAAATATTGAACACTCTCTTTTTGTGACATATAAGTGTTGTCTTTTATATATTTGTATTAAATTCATATTATACATTATTATGAGAAAGGTTTTCGACTTATTAAGTACGAAAAGGATGTTTTTATTAGGAGACTTTAATAGAATTCTTACGTAATAACTGAAAATAGCGTTATTATAATTAATTGTACTTTAATAGTAAAAATTTTGTTAGTATATGTAAATTCATCTCAAAACATCTAAAATAAAATAATTTATTTGAAAATTATGGTTAGTCCTTCGAATATACATTCCAGTGTAAAACTGTGTCAGAAGTCCCAAAGCTGTTCCAAAAAGTTCCGATTTTTTATTTCAACATCTACAATAATTCGATGATTTAAAACAAATTCGATACAAAATGAACTAAAAATTTGTTTACAAAACTTTTAGATTCAACTATAAGATCATGACGAACTTGTTTGACACTTTAAATGTTAAACCCAGAATAGTTTCAACGTTAGTTCTCCTAAAGAGAAACTTATAAATCAAGCCAAACACATAATTAGAATTACTGAAGAAATAAAGCAGTAATAAGTTCAAAAGATCAAACAACGAACATCATAAAGACTGCTCAATCTATTTCAACCCCGACCTTCTAAAATAAATATTTCATAATTCTATACGCTAAATATGCTGTTTAAAAATCTCTACAATCGCATATCCTTAAGCTCCGAAAACTGCGTTATTTCGAAAGAATTCATATCATCAAGATGATACAATTAAATCTGAAAGCCATACTATTTTTGGCTTAAGCATTTTCCTTCAAACCCATAAAATATGTTTCAAAATTATTATATATTATGAAACAAACATTCATATCCCATATATTAAGAATTGTGGTTTATATTCGTATAACAAGTAATTAAATTTTAAATAAAACCATAATTAATGACTATATCTTATATACAAAATACAAATAAAACGCCCACTGGGCTCCAATTTATGAATATAATAATAATAATTTTATAACCGCAATAATTTTAAAGTTAATATTAAAATATAATTGTCCTTTCTTGAAGGCTAGATTTGAATACAGCTGGATAACCTTGAAGTTATCATATATATCTAGTTATGAGGTTAAACCATATGCATCAGAAAATAATAAGGCATATGGAAGAAAACACATACGCGAAGTATATATATACAGTACGGCGCCAAAATGTCGTGTACCAATATGGAACATACAATAAAACCACCCCAAAATAAAAATAAAATTCTAATAATAAAATAGGAAATTCGAATTTTCATTTTTTATATCAGTTTTATATATATTTATATCGAAAATTGTTCAATATGTATTAAAAAAAAAAACATATTTTATGATTCTTACCTAATTAATATTGAAACATATGTTTAAGATATTGTTCAATTTAGTCATCATACGAATTTTCATTTTATCCTGATGCTATCCTATTTTCTGTATGTATCCTTATGAGATCACTAATATATCAGATGACAAAATAATGTCAACGATGACGGCAAACAATATGATACAAAACGGACACACAACACTGGCCACTCACTCTAATTGAAGATGACCTATAAATTTCAGATATGTCATAATATAATAAGGATTTGTTGAAGTGTTTAAATAGGTACAACACTGTCTGATGTTATAGGTTTTGTGGAGGCCGATCATAAAGAATTTTAGAGAACAAGTTTGTAGAAACTTATTTCTTTTTTATATATTTATATTTCTTTTGCTTTTCAATTTAAAATAACACTATTCTTAAAATATGAATTTTTTCATTTCACATAAATTTAATTTTTTACATTAACACTTTTCTTCACTAACTTTCTTTTTTTTAAAAACTTCTTTTTATTCTCTTTAAACCCGTTTTTCTTGAGTAAAAAAAAAAAAGAAAAATTTAAAAGACTTAAATTAAAAAGAAATGCTTTTTAAAAAATTTTCTCTAAATTTTAACAAGAAAAATATAACTTTCATAAAGAATAAATCTTTTTCTGTATTTTCATTTTCCTATTTTCTGTTCTTTTATTCAGGATTTCAGATGTTAGAATATGTGTGACTTAGAAAATTATTAGATTTTCAATTGAAATAGAAAAGCAACTATAAAATTTCGTACCCTTTTTGGGGTGTTAATAGAATTTGAGTTTTAAAATCAATTTAGATGAAATTTGTTCAGTTTTTCATTTTATTTTTAGAAAAAAAAATTAAAAGGAGAAAACTTTAAACTTTAAATTTTTTATCATTTTTTAAAAGGAATAAAAATGTATACGAATTTTTAAAAAAAGAAGCTTTCTAAGTATTTTCTGTTAAAAATAGATATATTTTCATTTTTGATTGATAAGAAAACGGAAACTGGAAACGGAATGTGATGCTTTCTTTCAAGGAATTTTCTTTTTAGTAATTGGGCTGTGTAAAAGAGGGTTTGAATATTTTATTACGCACTTTTCTTTGTTTTTGTAAAATATAGCGTATTGAAATAAGTTTGGAAAATGTTAGGAAATTATGAAGTTTTTAATCTTAGAATGAATAATTTTCTTGTCAAAATGAGGAAGGCAAAAAAAAGAAAAAAAACTGGAAAAATGAAACTTTCAACTCCCAAGAGTATTTGTTAATTTCAATTAAAATTCACGAAGAAAAACGGTTATTGGAAAACCAAAGAAAAGAGGCAAACATGAAAGAAAAATTATTTACAATATAAATGAAGTTTTGATTAAATTAATTACGATACAACAACAAAAAAACGTTATTCTATCAAAAAGATTGATTTAATTAATTTGAATAAAATAATTATATATAGACACTAACAATTTTAATTCTAATAAATTTTTTTTTATGTTAAATGTTTTTTCGTCGATTTAATTTACGAATTTATTTGCTTTTATTGAAAATGGGAAAATTTAATTTGATTTTCCCCTTGTAAATGTTTGGTTTGTAGTTTTTCCTTATTTCTTTTTTTTCTTTTTGTTAAAAACTCACAAAAATATCTACACCGTCATCACGGAATGAAAGTTTTACGAAGACTAGAAATAAATTTTCCTACAGAATTTTCTCATATACGATTTTTGAGAGAAGAAAATTTCATTTCTCTTGTAGGAGAAACAGTTTTCCCTTCAAATATACAAGTATTACGAATCTGTGAAAAATTGCAGATTATAGGAAATTTAAGATAAATATTAGGAAAATCTTAGTGTTACTTGATTAACAAAAATTTGGCAGTGTATTTCTAGGTAAAATAAAATTAAGTTTTTAATACTTTAATTTCTTATAGTTTACCTAAGGAAGTATTCTAATAAAAGAAAGGAAATTTTTTGAAGCTCAAGAAATCAGACACGACAATATTTGTAATAAAAAGGATGTACCGCTATGTGCCAATTAGTTTGTGGACACGATAAGTCGTGGATGAGTAATCTAATCTTCTTAAAATTTACTACGAAGACCTGAAGTAATATATTACTATAGTTGTTGCCGACCGGATTCTTATTAGGTCGTGTAGCAATAAGACGCGAAATTCAAGTTTTAATAGTTCTTTTATTTACAATAAAATTAAACTTTAAAATATCTAAAATCAAACATATTACATTTTTTTTCTCTTTCAAATATTCATGTTATTACCTTTAGTTCGCTGCTCAAATCTTTGGACGAATTATTTTATATTTCTCAGGATAATAATTTATTTATTTATTTGACTTCCAAATTTTGTCAAAGAATAAAACTTTTCGTGTTTTTCTTTTATTTGTCAGATTTTTTCACAGCCACTAGATTACTAGGTTTAAAATTTTAAATTTTCTACTACAGTGTCGTTAACAATAGTAAAGTGGTATATTATTTTATTTATGGTGGTGGTAATAACAAAATTATATAGCTAGGTGCAGGTTTTCAATTTTTGACTTATATCTGAAATTTTCAAAAGTTTTTGAAGAAAAATTAAGTTCTGAAAGACAGAAGGTTAATTCCTTATTCTACAAGATATACAGAACTCTTTAATATACATAACAGCAACTATAAGTATAGTTTTCTTTAACATTGGCAACACATACAATTTTCTCTTTAAAAAATTGCTAAAAAACTTTTTCTCATATTTATTTTTGTTTATTTGTTGCTCAAATCTCGCAGGAAAATATGTTGCTAGGTAACTGTAAAATTTTAGGGAAATTTTAACATTGAGATTCTCTTAAATATTTCCTTTTTTGAAAATGTATTAAAAAAAACATGAGAAATTTCACATTGTCTCAAAAATCAAAAATAAAATGCGTTAATGAAAATTTGAAACTTTTATATGGTTTTTTTTTTCTTGGAAAGCTCCCACAATAAACTATAAAAGAAATTCTTATGCTTTTAAAAGCTACGACTAATAAAATACAATTTATAGATTTTCTTATTTTTTTTGAAGATTTTTATATGTTTTTCTGTGGTTTTTTAACAAACCAATAAAAATTTTCATTTTGTATAAAGAAGAAAATTTACTCAGAAAAATTATATACGAAATTATGATATACATATTTCCGTTGCAAAATTTTTTCCATATGATTTGCATTTTTCCGGAAACGTTTACCAAAAAAAAAATTAGGTGAAAATCTATATAAAGGCAAAGACCCACTGAAAAATTAGGAGTGGTATTTTTTTTTAGTTTACTTCAACAAATTGTATTTAATTTACATTAGAGTTAAAAAATATTATGTTTTATGTTTTAAGGTGTGATAGATAAGCAAACATACATTGTTACATATAATAAATAATTAATTTTGAAAACGCTAGCAAAATTTATTTCAGCAATTTAATTGTGTCTAGACTAATCATATAGTGTCTAACCTACATATAGTACAGTATATAAAAAAATATACAATTTAGTTATAGTGAATATTCTTTTCCCAAATGGATTAGAACAGATTTTTAATTAAATCTGTTCCTACACGCGTTTTTGAAACAAATTCTTTAAAGAGAATAATTTCATATCCCTGGAGTGTCAAATGTTTACCTAAGCTTTAAGTTCTATAAACATTAAAATTTTACCTAAACTTTAAAAAAAAATTCATTGCGTGGTAAACAGGATGATGGCATCTTTTTCCATTACAAATAATATATTCGGGTCAACGGTTTTCATTTCGAAAATGAAAAATTCGGTCATAACACGGAATTTTTGTTGAATTCCAAAGAAAAGTTGAATGGCCAACGAAAACATATTTCATATAATTTTTAATGGTTTAGTAATAAAATATTGTATTTTTAACTTACAATCATAATAATCATATTTTCCAGCATCATCGTCTTCGCCATTTTCGCTGCCACGCATTTTTAACCAAACTGAAATTAAATTTCGAGTTTCAGAAGAAAAGAAAATTCTTCATTTTCATTGAAATTAATTACCTTTTTGTAAATAGTGTCGAAATCTAAATGATTTATGACACTTATCACCTTTAGCCTCTTGTCTATTGTCTGGACACTCTGCTATTGATGATGCACGTACTTCGATTTGACTTGCCGACGGGATTGTAATTGAAGAAAATTCTTCTAGTAATATTAGAAATTAATAAAATTAATTTATGCTGCTAATTTTTGACAAGTTTTAAAAAATGTTTGGAAAATTTTACAGAATTACGTATTTTAGAAATATATTTTGATGGAAATTTCAAGGAAATTATAAATTTCAAATTCAAATTGTTTATATTCGAATTAATTACAAAATTAAAACCGGATTATTTTTGTTTATATGAAATGAATTTATGCAATTTATTTGGCGCATTACTTGAACTACATACGCCCACAACTGTCAAAGAAATTAATTAATTGTACCGTAATAAGATTTTTATATATCATAAGTTATGTTTGTATACCTATACGACTATTCTAAGAAAGGAAGTCCTACCTCCATTTTTATAGTTTTAATAAAATTGGTATTTTGTGTTAATTTTTATGTCGATATAGTTATATGGAAGGCAGATATGTCCATATATATGTATTAGTCGCATAGTCTGACTGGTGAAAATACAAAACTGTAAAACCAGGTTTCAAAAACATATAGATTTTAAACGCTCAATTGAGAGGAACCAAGTTAAATCAATCGATCTTATTGGACGAATGCGAATTATTATCTTCGAACCAAGGAAAACTTGGGTTTAGATTTAGCAGAGAATATAGTGAGCACAATTTTGATATATGCAGTAATATTATATAATCAGCCTGGTTCTCACAGCATGCCACCTTATGTGACAATTGACTATCAGTGATATTACGTATATTATTCTCAAAATTTTATTAATGTACTACAAAAATTTTGTATTTAAAAAAAATTTGACTTTAATATACTAAATAATTTAAATTCAACAACAGTTTTTATGCATATTTTTACATTATTTTCTACATTTCACATATTGTTCGACTATACTTCATTTTAGTTCAAGTTCCAAGTCATAAAAACACATAAAAAAGAGTTTAAAATATTCAAAAGTTGATATATACCACATTGGGAAAAGCTTGATAAACACAGCAATATAAAAACAAACATTTTCTTCTTTTTTTTTAAATCGAAGGTGTTTAATCTTTTCCACACATTAAAAACCACTCCTCCTGTCACCTGCAACTAAAACCAAGCTAGTTAATAATTTATAGCTTTCAATTCGATCACGTTTTTCTTGTTTATTTTTTTCTACTGTTGTAATAAACAAGTTATGAAATATCACTATTTCCACCTCCACATTCATCATGAATTTTCCTTTAAATTTTATTGGGTAATTGCCAAAACGAATGAATTTTTATTCATTTAAAAAAAACAGTTTTCTTTTTGTGCGACTAAATTTTTTCTCTAACACCTTTCAATATTTCTTGTCATATAGTTCCGAAGTGAAAGCTTTTTCCTCCCTTTTCGGGTTACCCATACAAAAACTAGCAACAAATCCAATTTGAAATTCAATGATCAATAAAAAACCAGCAAAAGTTATATAAATTTGCATTTTGATAATAATCCACGAGTTTCTTTTTTGTTTTGAAAACGGAAATTATTAATTTTTCTTTCAATTATCCTTTTTCCGGTTTGTTTGTATGGAAATTTTTCCTTAACAGAGGTTAGCCAAAGCATTTCTCTCCTTTTTTTTGGTTTTGTTTTTAGTACACCGAAATAATTGAAAATTTATTTGAATATTGGAGAAAATTCATTGAATAACAAAATTATATTAATTAGAATTTTTCTTTTGGAGGCCTTTTGTATTTGCTATTTGTATCGAAGTGAAAAATTAAAACACATTAGAATATTATGGAAAATATTATTGGAAAATTAATAAAAATGCATAGAAATAATTGAATATTTGAGGGAAAATTGCATTTGAAAAGTGGGTGGCAAAGTGTTTGTTTTTTGGGGGGTTTATTTTATGGAAGGAAAGAATAAATAACCGATATTTGAATAAAAATAGAAATTTTTCTAAAATTAAATAATTCATAAAGAATTTTGTGGGCTTAGGCAGAAAGGAATTTATACATATTTTAATGATTTTAATATTTCTTAATCGTTTTCTATTTATAGAAATTATTGAATGCATTTTAGTGAATTTTTTTATATTATTCAGATATTTATTAATACATTCTTATAAAATTAGAAGACTTTTACTACAGACCTATATGGGACCATGCATTCCGCATCATTATTGCTAGACGTAGAAAATAAAATACAATAGAATGGGTATAGTAGCACTCAGCTAAAGAAAATACATGATAAATGCCTAGAACAAATTTCTGGAACCACTTTTGAAAGTTTCTTTTAAAGAAGTTTATAAGCTCTCTAATTTTGACAATAAAGAATTTTCATCGTATTTTATATTTTTAACCAAAGAACGTAGCATGCTAAATTGTTTAAATGACATTAGGCGCATATCAGATGTTATTGAAATGAAAGCTCAGATCAATTTACTTGTTTGGCGGTTTTATAGATATGTATGTATTCCATTGCCTTTAGCTAAACCGCATGTAATTTTTGTGTATAATTTTGGGTTGGATTGCAGCACTGCAAAGCATGGTTACCTTTAAATAGTATTTATAAAACAGACTGTAAATGCATGCATATTTTTGTCACACAGAGTCATTTTAACAAATACTATTAAGTATATTGCAAGTGCGTACGTGCTCAAATCAGAATCCAAGTTGGAAACTTTCTTTATTGTATGCCGTTTAGTTAAACTCATCATTTGAAAAGCTTTCCATATATTGCAATATATTGTATATCTATATATAGTTTGAAATATAATTACAATCGGGGCTTAATTGTAGTTTTTAACATATAGGTGATGTTCATTACGCTTGCTGTTATGCCTCACATTAAGCTGCTATCAGCAAAGACGTATCTTCTGATATCTTTTTGATAAATAAATAAAAATGGAATATGGTTCTTCTTTCGTCAGGTAAGCATCGTGCTTAAACTATTTGAATATTTGGAATTATATTCGTTGAAAAACACGTCACATTAGTTTTCATTAGCACTATAAAATGCGCAAATTCAAAACACTTAGTGTGTTATTAAATAATGAAAAAATTACATAAATGACAAATAGAATTGAAATTGTAATTTCAGTATGTTTGTTATTTTAGAACACAGTGCAGGTTAGTTTCTAACGCTGTGGCACAAAACAGTTTAGTATACAAATGAAGAATTCGGTACCGTCACTCATTTGGTTTCATTTTATTTTGGTATAATATCCTGCTGACGCACATCATAAAAAGCTTGCAAAATAAAAAGAAAATCTGTGTTTCAAGACAAGAACTAATTCTTTTATTTAAACTTCTAGAAACTGAATCAAGGACGGTATTAGTATATAACGTTATACACCACTGCCTTATTTTACTACAATATACGAAAATATGCACTAATTTCATTTCGTTTTTTTTTTTTTTGAAAGAATTCTTAAATCGATTTTCTCATTTATTTTCCTTGAAAACGTTTAAAAAATTCAACGCAATTTTCTAGAAGAAGAATTTTCTACGAAACACAAATTAGCATCAATTTTAATTTTAATACGTATTCTAACTATAACACAGGTCTATTATCTGGTAACTCCGAAAACGACTTAATATATTTATCATCATTTCATTTGGCACATAATTATTCAAACAGAACTAAACTCTATAATTTTTGAATATCAACAAAATCCAAAAAAATAGAAGAAATTTATATCTGTTTATTCCATAAATTTTTTAATTTCGTAATTTTTTCTTTTTTAAATATAGCATTTTTTTTTATCTTCCCTGTTTCTGTTTTTAGCAAATTAAGACATAAATTAAAATTAATATTATGATGAAGAGAATTGTTATATGTTAAGACTCACTTGTTTCAGGCATTTTTTTCATTTTCTTTTTGTTTTTTTTATATATATATAAAATTCGAAAATATTTAATTCTTTTATTTTATAAAAAATATCGAAAATATATTTTATATATTTTTAGATCACACGTTATATATTCGACTAAATAGCAAAGAAATTAAATAAAAACAAATTTATTGCAGAAATTTTCTTTTACAAGAAGACAACAATTTTCTTCCAAATATAATTTCTTATTATTTTAATTGTTTCTTTCACACAGAAAAACTCAAAAACAAACCAAAAAAAAAACACTATTAAGAAAATTCAAAATGATCTTTTTTTTTCTTTCTTTTAATAAATTACACAGAACGAAAAGGAAAACTGATTGAGAAAAACACCGACATCAAATATCGTCAAACTTGAACTATTTGCGATCAAACTGATCATGATGTGATATTCTATGATTTTCTTGTAGTTGGAAAATTCATGTGCGGGCGCGACAAAATTGGTTTCAGATTCGTTTTCTTCTTATTATTTAATTTTCTTGGTGTTTACTATTTGGTTTACGAAAAAAAGAAAATGTTTTTTCCAATACGGACCGAAGAAAAAAAACAATACATAAATTTGTTATTTTAATGAAACTCTACTACACAATACTATAATTTCATTAGACTCTCAAAATAAAACTTGGTACATTCATTTGGAAAAGAAAATTTTTTTGAGAAAATTTCATGAAAATTTTCTATTTATATTAAAATTATTTTGTGTTGGAAGAAAAACCACGATCCCATTAATTATGACCAATAAAAAAAAAACAAGACGTATGTAAAATCGTAACACAAAAAAAAAAAATAAATAAAAGAAAAACAATATAAAACTTATACAATATAAAAAAAAAAAAAAAATAAAATTAGAAAAACGTTTAAGATGCCAACGTGAAATTTATTGTCCAAAAATTAGAAATTTATAACACTCACAAATTGAAGTAATTGATTTTCATAAAATCTATTAAGTTGGAATTTCATGAAAATCGCGAAAAAATACAACATATTTATTTATAATGACCGCGAAAATTACACTGATAATCACCTTAATGAACTGATTCCTTTCGTTTGGATATATACACAATAAATTACGAAGAACTAAAATTAGTGATGTTATTGATCCCGAAAGTAAATAAACTAAAACACCACGAATCTTAAATATTCGACTGGAACTAGGCTGAATTTTCTTTTTTTTTTATTATTTTTAAGATATTAGAACAATATGTAATATTGTATATGATGCGTTTCCGAAATTCTATTAAGAAATACTGAAGCTGAAGAAGATCTGAAGTGATGATCACTTTTTTGTTGTTGTTGTTGAAAGATCGAAATGAAAAACGAGCAAACAAAAAAAACACAAAAAACTAAGAAGAAAGAAAAGAAATTCTAGAAAAAACTCTTTAATTTCTCAAATAAAGTTTTACGCGTTGACTAAAATAAAATACCTATATTGCTTTCTTTCCATACAATGGAAATAAAGCTTTGTGATGGTAAAAAATTCGACATACAGACTTTGATGGATCTTCATGTTTTCTGTGCTGTGAAATCAAAAAAGATATTGTAAGAAAATGTCCGTTCGTGTGTCTGGCTGTCTAACTGTGTTAGTTAGTACGTTATCGTTCAAACTTGTTTTTAGATATTATTGAAATTTGGAAACTGGTCGGTTATTATGAAGAGTAAATCTCCAATATGTTTCATAACGATCTGAGGAGTGAGTTGGATGACAGAAGGTGAGTTTTGAAATCTTAGACTAGACTTAATTTTATCTTAGGAACATCTTAATCGATTATAATGAAATTTGAACATTGATCCCTTAAATAAGTTAGTTTAAAAGAATTTAATTTGATGAGGATCGGGGAAAGGTTAAACAATTTACAATTGTACTAAAATTTAGATTTTCTTATACACTACAAAATTTTATTCAAAAATGATTACAAGACACATGAAAAATATTTGATCCAGTTTTCTAATAGAAGAAGCATTCTTCCAATGTACATCTCTACCCGTTACCAATGCATTTTCTTTAGAAGTGGTAAACTTCGAATCAACTGAGCTTAGGAAATATTGTTCTATATGATATAATATGCATACAATTTTATTTTCCGGATGAAGTGGCTTTCTTCTTATTTTAATCTTATGAATTATTTCATGTTACTAAATTAAATTTGAAAAATACATAAAGTAAGTGTCCCAATTATCGACAGCTACGTTTTAATATCAATTCATGGATTTTCTATTTGGTGTAAAAATTTTAGTTAATTCTTTTTAAAGATGTAAAATAGTATGTTGTCTTTATATTGGTTTTTCTATTAGCGGAATATAACAATTTCAGTTTTCGATATAATCAAAACTAAGGTGATTGGAATTTTTACTTTAAACAACGAAGTAGCTATTAGGAACTTTATTTAAAAAAGAATATGTATTTTAATAAAGGGTGAATTATAATAGAAAGAACCACGCCATAGCCTATAGTAGTATAGGTGTTTTGGTTTAGTTTAGGTTTTGAATAAATAATTGATGCAAATAATTGGTATAAAGAATTGAAATGTTATAGAATAATTGTTGTAATTTCGAATAACAGTTGTAATGTTTGAATAACGTTTAGAAAAGGCAAATCGAACAGATTAATAAACACAGTGTTGAATGGTCAAGTCGGTTAAGACCTCGTTTCTAGAAGCTGATGAGGCTCTGGTTCAAATACAGGTCTCGGTTCTTCACGAATATATTTTTCTGTTACCTACAAGTCTAACTAACAGACAGTTAAATTGGAAATATTATTTTTTTTGTAAATATAACTCGACGATTTAGTTCATTGTGAAGATTTGTTTTCTAAACGCTTCTCAATTTTTGAAAATAAATTTTAAATTCCAAAAAATTTTCTAAAAGCATAGAATTCTTTGATGGCATATTTTCAAACCTTTATTGTGGCTTATGTTGGTTGAACAGATTTTATGTGCATAAGCTGATATCTGTTCAGTTCTGGCTATGCCTGTTATATAATTTCATCTTAAAGAGTACAGAAAATATGATTTTGTTCAATTTTCGCAGTTCTTAAGAGACAAATGAATCAATTTGAGTCGTTTTCTTATACATTTTTTTTAAAACGAAACTGGAGCATAAAGTAGCAGAATATTAATAGAATAAGAAAACGTCAATAATTGAGTAACTTACCCTATTTTATTATTTTAAAATCCATACATTTATTTTTAATCGAAACATTTCGAAGTGTATTGTACTATATATAAGTAATTCATTAAATTTCAAAAACTTTAACACTTAGTTAACACGGCCTAATTTCAACTACGTTAATTACTAACAGGAATTTAATCAAGACAAAATTAAGTATACAAAGAAAAGTCGGTATGACACAGCTTATTTTCGATTTCCCAGCTGTTCGAAAAAGTTAAGTAATTGGAAATGGGATTATATAATATTGTTTTTGCTTGAGTTTTGTTTATTTTGATAAGTTTTTTTTCTTAAAAATATATTTTTTTTTTTTTGAAAAGTCATTAAAATACTTTTTCCTGTATGTCGCAGATAATTTTCGCTATTAAACGAAATTCTGCATTATTATTAAATTTATATTTATTAAATTTCCTTTGAAATTCCGCAGTATATGACTCGGCACTAATACTTCATATAGTATAGAATAAGAAAATGGAAAAAATCAATTTGCAACGTCACGGTTAAGAAAGTAATTAAAACTTTGCGGGAGAAAAAAAACCTAATATAATTAAAATAATACGAATAAAATAATACCTTAATTGAAAAGTTAATCATAATCATCAGAATATTATGATTTCCCCCTTTTCGTCTCGTCCACAACATACAACACGGAAACACGAAATAATATAACATAAAATTCTATTAAGAACTAATACGTTTCTATTTCGACTAAGTCATATCATTAATCAACCCAACAGATGTAACATCTAATTTAAGAGAGGATCCGGTAATCCGATCTATATTCAACCTTTCACCTCCCAGCGGGCATCATAGCATACCCGTATCGATAAGAAAAAAATGTGTATAATATATCTATATATAATACACAAATAAAAGTTTATCCTATATCAAGGGAGAAACAAAAAAACCTTTTATTTTGCCTTTTTTTTCCTACATCCAAGATAAACCATCTTTCAACCGACAAAAAAGAAAAACACATATTCACGTCCCTTAAATACTGGAAACTTTTTCCGAACATTCTTTTTCATGAAATGAAAAATAAAAAGGATGTGGTTACCTTGTTAAAAATAAATTTCATATATCTACTCTTCTCTTCACGCTCTTTTATTCACAAAATTATATATACCAACTAAATAGAAAGGCATTCATGTTTTTCGACGAACTAAATCTAAATTAACATCATAAAATCACATATAACTAATTATCAGTTTGTACGATAATCCAACGAGTTGTCCAGGATATTTTATCCTTGTAAAATATTGAAACACGAATATTGTACTATGATATCGAACATCAAACTCTATATAATTTCCATTCATTTGATGGAGGTCATCACCATCATCATCATCATCATCACAAAAAGGAGTATCTTTCGATAGAGAAACACAAATGAAATTTTCGGCATCCTAAAATAATTTTTTTTAGTCTTTATCAATTCAACAGGCCGATTATGTTACGCTAATGAAGTAGCTAAAGAAAAAATCTGTACATAGTTGGCAGATAATTTTGATTTTGGTATTAAGCCAAAGAAAGGAAATTATTTCTGGATTCAATATAAACCCTTGTCATCCCGTGTGAACAACAAACAAGAGTTCCAAAAACTGAAACTGAATTAAAACAATATTTTGTGATAAGGACATAATGTTCAATTCTGCATACTGGCCTAATCCTTGAATAGAACAAAGAAATTGTGTATATAAAGGCTAGAAATGGAATTAATTTTCCATGTTCTGCCTTTGATTTTCTTACACTATACGTATTTTGTTTAAGTAACGATAATAAAAGTGTTGGTTGATATATCATACCAAATATTATGACCCTTTTTATAAAAGAATATAGTCTATCTTGTCGGTAGTTACGTCCTGAGGATCTGGCATGAATAGTATTTCTTGCCTTTTGTATTTAATATGGAGAAAACATGTTTACATAAACGAAAACTATCAAAATATAATCTTTAAAAAGAAAAGTGAAATGCCAGTGTATTGTAAATATATAATGCAAATTATAAAAATTTAAATGTACAATCGCCGAAATCAAGATTTGATTTCCAAGACCTGCTTAGCGGGCAGCAGGCTTTACCACCTAAACTATTGAAAACATACTGTTATCCTTTTAAATACTATCCTTACTTTTGATTTTTTACTAAACTAAATAATAATCAATGTATTTAAAACAAGATACAAAGCCAATTATTTGCATTCAACGCTAAAAACTTTCACAAAAAAAGAAATTATTTTGGACTCAAAAAAAATTTTATAAGACTCTAATATATGTATGTAATCCGCATACGCTTAATTCAGTCGAATGATAAACAAAACACTAAAAAACGCCACTTATTACACACTCCCTGTAGTTCACTTACATTCTTATACGTGAACTTTTTTCCACATTAAAGTTACAAATTCAGTCCCACTAGGATTATAACGATTTGAAAACTTTACACGTTTGGAGAAAAGCATATGCTTTTTCTTCTGTGGAAAATTACTAAATTCAAATTTTAAAAATACTTCAACGGGGAAAACATTATCATTGCTTCCAGCAATCTTGTTTACCACCAGATAGTTGATGACAAACAAAAAGTCTAATTAAAAACCGGAAAGACTTTTAAAATGCATTCTTAATTAACTGAGATTTATTTGTAAAAGTAAAATCAATGTTTTATCTTCTGTGTTTTTTTTTGGAATTAACTCTTCATGGAACAAGTCGCAAGGCTTTCCATTCACATATAGTAATCCAACTAGATTTGTAAACATGAGTCGTACGTGTAAATTACAAACTACATAAACGCCATCGTACATAGAAGATAATGAAATTAAGTTAATTCTTTAATTAAATTTATTTCACATAATGTTTTCATGGAAAATTATTTTATTTATTTTGAAAATTTACGAAATTACTTTATTTTAAAATTTTTTTCAAATTAAATATGAACATGTTAAATTTGTTAAAGTTTTTATCAAAAGAAAATTCAATTTCCGGGAAAAAGTAATACATAGCTATGTCGACGTCATAAGTATATTTTCCATGTCTAGCACATATGAAAATGTCATTTTATAGATTACATAAAATCAGTTACAGTTGTTGCAGAGAAACTATTTTTAACAACTGTAATAGCATAAACCATCCGATTATTTCCTCATTCAATGACAAAATAGTGAAATGTAAATATTTTTTATGAAACATGAAATTAGTCGGATACAATGTGTACGTATATCATCGCCATATGGAACACATTTTGTTCAGTTCGCGTGTTTTTCTTTGACATATGTATGAATACTACAAATAAATTATTATTTTTGTTCAACTAAAATCGTTAATTGTTTAATAACTAGTTAAATAGTGAATAAATCTATCTGTAGGGGAAAGTTGGGTAAAGTTTTATATAATGATGATAATTTGGGTAAGAGACTAGACAAATAAAATTAGAGTTGAAGCAATATTTTGTAGAGCACATCATAAACTGCCAAAATTTTATTGGTTTATGCTTAAAATTAGGTCGTAAAACCGAAAAAATGGTATCAATCAAAATTCGTTAGGTTTTCAAATTTTATGGACAGATTTTTATTAGGTTTTAAATCATATAAATCTGTAGTTAAATAAGCTCACGTGTGCATACACAAAAGCCATACAGCTGAAGGAGTAAGTTAAGTTTTGATTAAATAATTAATACAAATAATTGGCAAAGAAAATTGAAAGGTATTGAATAATTGTTGTATTTCGAATAACAGTTGTAATGTTTGAATAACGTTTAGAAAAGGCAAATCGAACAGATTGATAAATACAGTGTTGATTGGTCAAGTTGGTTGAGACCTCGTTTTTAGAAGCTGATGAGGCTCTGGTTCAAATTTATTTTCCTTTGCCTATACTGCAGAATATAATTTTTAGATTACATAGCAATCACAAAATATTGAGAAGAATTTTTGTCATAACAGTATTAAAAACTGTCATTAAACAAAAATCTTGTATTAGTTTATTTTAGTCGTGTGGCCAATATATTTTAGTTCCTGCTTGTAAAATTTAAAGATCTCATTGCCTTTCAGTCCGTCCCAAACAAGCGAGCGAGTAGGAGCGGATATTTGCGAGCATAGATTGATGTTTCCACTCGACTTTGATCATCATTGAGTGAGCAAAAGGAAGCTTACTTGCGTTCAGTGAGGCATCTATACTAACTGAACATTCGCAGAGAACGTTTCGATCGCTTGCTTGGTTTGGACGCGCCTTAAGACGATACTAGAAATACCACCAGAAATATATAAGACAATTAAAAGAGACACATGCTTAAAACTACCCTAATCAAAACTGATAATTATTAGTACACAGATTTCTAAATTACTTCTTGAATTATTAATAATTGTAATTTTCATTCATTTATCGAGTATACCTAATTCAAAAGAAAATATTGAAGAAGTTTTTATGTTTAATAATTAAAAATTCTATCATGACATATAAATTGTTGGTGCTCTATTTATTTCAAAAATCGTTGGGAATTTTTTTTTATAACAACGATAAAGTTTTAGGACTAAAATTTTTAAGTTTATTTATTTTTGAAATTCAAGGTTTCAGCGTTGTTTTTTTGTTGTTAAAAAAAGGGTTATTACAACTAATTATAATATTAAATTACAATATCAAAAACCAATATAATTTTATATTTATTATTTCGTTTAAAAAATTCTAAAGTTTCAAAAATTTATGTACTTTTCCTTACAATAGAAATTGCAATTGATTTATTTCTCATTTCATATTAAATTTCATCAAAACGTAGATATATTCTTTTTTTGAAGTATAGAGATCAGTTCCACATAGATAAACAGGTCATGATATGACATAAGCATATATAAAAAAAATGTTAAATTTTATATGACCTTTAGTCGGATTCTTATAAAAGGTTAAAGCAGTTCAACCTTTCCTAAATTCTATACACGACGACTGTAATAATTTATACCCTCTTATATCGGAAGGTATTCCATATGTTTGTGGGAGTTAAAAATTGATCCCTATGGTAGCCCGAAATAAATAATTCAATATCTTCGGAAAAAAATACCCTATTTTACATTTCTTCTTGTTTTGGCCCCAAAAAATCTTCAATAATATACAAATCGATGTGGTGTACGAAACGGAATATTGTATCCTATTGAATTATTCGCGAACATTCATTAGCACGTGATTTCAATTTATGCATTCAACTACACTGATTTTATATACATATATATATTTCTTTTTTTAAATAAAAATAAGAAAATTTATCGATTTCCAAATTAAACTTGTTTGAAAATTTAAATTTCATTAAATTTTGTGACATTGATAAACATTCTTGGAAATATTTTTATTTTCAATATTAATTTTCTTGAAGAGTTTCAGAAAAAAATTTTCAAAGTAAAAACATTTCATTTTGAATTTTTCTTTAACAATTTTTTTCCCGGTTTTCTTCTTTATAAACAGAGAAATTATTTTCAAAGTTATTTCATTGAAAAACCAACCGAAAGGAATATTGTATAACATTTTACTTTGAAGGTGAAGTAAATACAGAAAAGTACAATAGGTACATTCATTAGTTCTGCACTATTTATATAAATGACAAATAATAAAAAGGATCTTATTTCATTAAAAAAAAAATAATGAAAGAAAATAAAGTAATGAACATTCATACTATCTGTAGAAGGAAAAACACTAAGGAATTTTCTCTATATTCTTTTAACCAGAAAGTATTCGAATCAATATATTTTCTTTTCTTGGTCTTTCATTCTGAGATTCTTAGTAACACAATATATCCGTAAAGAGTACATGACAGTCAGGTTATACTATGTCCTTGTAAATCAATCACAGGAATTATTATACTCCTTTCATATACCTAGATATAACTGCATACTATATATACTTACAATCAAGCCGGCTAATTGAACCAACTATCACTGAGAATTTCTTAAATTGTTTCCATTTACCTGGGAAACATTTAGGGTGCCTGGGACAAATAATTTGATAGATGGTCCAAATATCCAAGTTCCAATTTTCTGGTTTGCCTGTACATATAAGTTATCATACCGCTTTCAGAATTTCTTTACTTTACTTCTTTTCTGACATGGCATTGGGATGAGATCATAGTAAAATAAAATATGATTTCCATATGTAATATGCGTACATTCAACCAAGGAAAAAAGGACTAGAAGCTAAAAAATGAATAATATCAATTCAGCATATTGTACGCCTTTCTTTATGCAATATAAATTTTTTTGGTCACGTTACAAATATTTACATTCGAATCAATATGAATATTGGAATATACTTTTATAGTAGAAAAAGAAAAACTTGAAAATCTATCATAATAAATAGAAAAATAACAAATATTCGTATTTAAATATGTCGATTTGAAACGAAAATGATATATTTATCTTGAAAATATATGGAAATCGATTTGGAAAATCCGAGAAAGAAAAATTTTTCTAAGAAATGTCATAAAAATAAAAAAACTAAGCAATTTTGATACATGCTATTAGTTATATTATATAGTATTTGAATATAAAATGAATTCAACTATCAACATAAAATAAATACGTTATATTTTGGTTGTCACTTACAGAATTCTTTTAAATAAATTCTATTATATTGTATTATATTAAAATCGTTTAATAATTGGAAAAACACCCTCGTAATTCAATGAAGAAAATGTATTCTGATCACGTTTTCGAATTACTAGTGGGCATGAATATTGGACATGGCCTAAAATAAATGTAAGCCAATCGACAAGAACTCAACTGAATTAGCTAAAAATGATAACCAAATGAAACGAAATGAAACTAAGTATATTATTTTCATATCTATGAACTTAAATATATATAATATATTTTTCATTCATACTAGATAAGTACACTCATGGGAAATAAGACCTGAAAGAATAATATTGCAAATGTAATATTTGTAATAAAATGACCAAAAATATTCATGAGATTGAAACATAAATGACAAATTCTGGTACATCAAATATAAATAATATTGAAATATGTATATTTTATGAAGAAAAACAAGAAAAAAAAAATATGTAAATTTATATTCCGAATAATTGATTGAAACATTTAATATTATATAGAAAAAATATAAAATAAAAATAGGTATATGAAAAGCCGCTAAATTCAATTTAATACTCCTAAAGGAAATCAAAAATTACTTTTTGGAAAAAAATAAATATATTTTAATATTTTGTATATTATATTTTCTTTTTTGGGTATATACGAAAACTCTCAAAGGATATCTAGAACAAATCAAATTAGACAAATAATATACCAATTGTAAGTTATTATACATATATCGATCTTAAAATACAATTATAAAATCAATAGAATATTAGAACAAAATAACAATTTGGGAAGGTAAATATGAATATATTAAATAGAAGACAATAATTGTATTTTCGATATCATAACCAGATATGGGGTTTTGTGAAAGCTATTATAATTTTCGATATAGTAAAAAACTTTCATGATGAATTGTATTTTGTTTCCCAATTTAGAGTTGGCATAATGGCATTTAAACGCTACGAAATAGCACAAAGGTCCACGGTATCGTTATACTGGTACCAAAATAATGGAATTTTATAAAGTCGAAATTATTCAACATACAAATTTTTACAAACAGGAAATTATTTTGAGTTCAGATACTGTAGTTACAATTTTTCCAATAAACCCTGAGGCAAAAGAAATAATTGAGAAATGTAACAACGGCAGGGGCACGAACTCAGTATGCTTGGTTAGCATTAATACAACAGTCCTTCGAACTAAGCTATGGACTCATTTTCTTAAGTAATTCCGATTCGTCTCTATATTTTAGACTTAGAATTTAATAATTAAAATAGGTGTCACAATATCAATACTGAACAAATAAATTTCAGAACAACTATTTAAATGCTTGTGAAAACACTAATACTTCTTACAATAATTATATCATGGCATACAATATTTTACCATAGGGCTATTATTAGCGCGAAAAAAGTACTTCCAATAATCGTAAAGTAGTTGCATTAAAAATAGATAATCATATTTTTCTCTCAGGGCTTCCAAAATATTTTTACCGCGTTATAACGAGTATACCTGTATTTATATGAGACTTTATGACTGATATTTTAAAGCTGAATAAAAATGGGTTATTAAAAAATAAATTATTAATAAATTTTCGGTATGATTTCCGAAATAAGATAATACTTTAGAATTTTCATATATTATAAATTTTTCATATTCCAAATGACGCAAATATGAAATTATAAAAAGGTCAGTAAAAAATTGACATTAAGAAGATTTGAATTTTTAAAACACAAATAATTTATTAATAAATATTTATTTATAAAAAATTATGTTATGTACCTCACAAAATATTCCCATTATATATTTTTAAAATGTTGATGTCCTATAATTAGATGTATTGATGTCACAATTTAAGTCAGAACAGGACATAAATCCCTAAAGACTAAAGAATTTTTATTCCAACTTTCATAACATTCATATTTAGAAAATTATGATAATACATTAATAGAAAACTGCTCTAGCTATGAAAACTGAAAATAGTGTCATTTACGTCATTATTACTTATGGTACGAAAAGTCTTAAACCTTTTTCTTTAATTAATACTTTCTTCCGTTAAGTCTAACTATTCTAAAACTTCGTCATTTCCGACTATCGATTATTCTAAAGAATAGAAATCGTATTGAAAATGTTATTAACGTGATTTATTTCTGTTATCATTGTTTTTCATCGTAAAATATAATATTCTTTGGAATTATTATATTTCCCATTCTCAAAAAAGGGTTATTCTTTTATTATATCGAAAACACTTAATTACAAAATAATCACAAAAAAAGGCGGTATTTCGACACTATTCAACTTACCTTTAAAAAAGCAAGTAAAATTGTAATCTTTTAATTAATTACCATCTAATGATAATTACCTTCAAAATATGACCACCACCATAAATTATATACTATCTGAAAATATAACCTGGCATATTTTTTACTATAGCTTAAACTTTAAGCCTTAAAGTTTCACCAGAAATTTACCATCGCAACCACAGCAGATGAAAGGACAAAGGAAAACTTCTTGCACTAAAAGCAGAACCAAGATTAAGCAGAATTTATTATAATTTTGTGAAAACAGAAGATTATCTTCATGTAAATTCGTTGTCATTACGAAACAATATGCGGTACCATTTCCACGTTATTTAGCTATATACATTTTGTTCTGAAAGTTTAAGAAGAAATTTTTTTTTCTGTGGTTGCCATACTAAAAAAAAAATGTACATACGTTCTTCATCAGGATTTTGGCATTAGGCCAAAGGTCATAAACAAATGCCATGGAAATCTTGAAAGAAAATTCCTTGACCGAATCTCTCTTAATAGTTATATAAATTTTATGTTAGACACAAATTTGTGCATATGCAGATTGTCTACAGGTTTCTTTTTCATGGATGAATGAGGCGGAAAATTTGAATTTTTAAGAATATTATATAAAATTGGTACTATATGAGTTAGGCGTTGCTAAAGGCGTGAATTATTTTGTATACATGTATTGTAATATGAAAACTACTACTTTTGAAAACTTTTCAATTGAATAATGCTAATGGAAATTTTTACAAAGTTGAAATAGTATAAGCCATGAACACATAAAAAGTTTTTTAAACTTTAAGAACTTCAAAATTTTCTAAGAAATGCAAACGAAAACGTTTCTATTTATTTTATTCATTTAAAAATGAAAATATTTTCCGAATGAGTTTCCTTTTTATTTTCATTTTGGTACAAATACTATGAATTCTAAACCATAGCATATTATAATCGTAAATTTAACATAATCCTGCAAAATGTAAAAAGCATTTTCATATAGATACTTTTAACTTTAAGAATAACAGACAAATATTTAAAATTATATTTTTGATATCTCAATTTATTGTTTCTATAAAATTTCACCTTTCCTTAAATTAACATTTGCACGTATTCAAACGTACTTCTTCTGCTTATACAATATATGAAAATTACTTTTCGTCAAATTTATGCAAAAGCTTAATTTTCTTATATAGAATAAATGTTTTTTTCTCGTTTTGTTTGAGCTTCTTGTGTGAAATTCATTTTAATTTTAGAAATATTAACTTTTTCATTGTTCTAACAATAAACTTGAAGATAGCATTTCTACATGTTTACTCCTCAGTAATTTTCATTTAAATTTTCTGTATAGTAAAAGATTCGAAATATGAAAAGCGCATTATTAGTTTGCAACCAAACACATATAAAATGGGTTATAAAAATTTTAATATACAATATATGTAAGATACTTTGCCATAGCAACTATCATCTTATGATAATACACTTTAGATTGAATTTCAAATTTCGTATCAATATAAGCTTTTCTTGGTTGATTTTCTTCAAAATAAAATTATATGGTTTTATAATTTTGAAAAGGGATGCATTTAAACGGATTTTAGCTTGTATTTATGTTTCCTAAGTGTATTTCTTTATTGTTTTTTATACTAAAGCAGTGCTTCTTAATGTGTGATTCGTGAAGATATTCCTGGGTGTGTCAGAAATTTATGCTCGGAATACATCCTGACAACAAGTGTTGCCTAGCTCAGAACAGTAATTTTTAAAGATTGATTTTATTAGTGATTAATAGAAATAGTGTCTTCTTAATTTCCGAATTTAAGATCATTTTTTCGTTCGAATTATGTTTTCTACTTTGTTATAAAAAGTTTAAGAATCGGTTTTCTACAACATCATTCGAAGACACATAAAAATATGTTGTATATGAAACTGGTGAAACTTTAATAATGAAATACCTGAGATACATGTTTGTCATTTTCAATAAAGTAAATTTTGGATATTGAAACACATATAAGAGCAAAAAAACAACTTCCAAAATCGAAAAACTTCTTGATTTAAAGCCATATACAAGACAAATGTATGTCGAACAATGTAAACATAACATTACGTGAGATTGAACTGATGATCGAACGTGAGATTTTCCTCGAAACATGTTACAATCAATGTAAACATTTATTAAATCAAAATATATTGAATTTTTTCCTTTTCTTCTCAAACAATTTTATTAATTTTAGTATATTTTTGATTCATTATTTTCAGAATATCGATTTTCATCAAACCCTATCAATCATTTACAAATAAAATGTTGAAATTTTTTGAAATAATTTTCATGAAAATAACTTAAATTATTTTAAAGTGTAATTTTTGAAAAAATTCTTCTCAAAAATTTTCAATTATAATAAAAATTGCAAAGTAAAATAAAATACTCTAATTTTATCTTTTCCGTATTTAAATAAATAATTATGTTTTTCTTGAATTACAAAAATCTGAACTTTGTGTAATAAAAGTGATTAAAAATTTTTAATGTAAATCTTACAATCGAAGTGAAATCGTCTGTAAAATGTCGAGAAATGTTTGGAATATTCAAAGTTGAACAGATCTTTAGAATCTATATCTTTTCTTTCATGATATTAAATATTCATAAATTCTATAGAAAAATATATAAATTAGAAAAATACATAAAAGTTTTCTCATTTTCTTACGAACTTTAATTACCTACAAAAATACGAATTAGGAAAATTTTCATCACTAACTTTTGTCCAAAATTCGAATTTCCAAAATATAAAGTTTTATTGTTGGGTGGATCAAACTGACTAAATAATAAACTCCATTTATAAAATAAAATATTTATTGAACTTTGTCAAGATTTTGCTTCAGCGGATACGTATTATATGGTACACGAAGAAAAATATGTTATAAATATTTCAATGGAAAGGAATTTAAGAATCATAGATAACGATAACGAATTGTAATATGTAAATTGGAGTTCTTTTACGGATAACATAATTAATTTCCATAAATTTAGTATAGATCCGAACTTTGTGCACCAGCTAAGCTACTCTAATCGAATAATTCAGTCATCTAATGGTGTATAATTACATACAGCACATTACAGTCTACACTACATGTGCGTGGGTTTCTATTAACTAATTCAATGAATTTTATTATATAGTAAACTATGTTCTAACGTACTCTGGCGCACTCACGGATTTTTATAAGATCTTTTTCCTTTAATATTTAATGGCATATGAAGATTTTATTATAGATTTCAAATATTTCCCTCAGTGTAAAAGTTTTTAAACAAAACTTCTCTTGACATTTAATTACTCGTACATAAGGAAAAAAGTCAGGTCTGAAAAAGTTTGTTTCTTTTCGGCCCTAAATGTCATAAAATTTGACATGTTTTTGGTGATATTTTCTTGAATAATAATTTGTGAAAAACAGAAAAATTTATTTATTATATTTGAAAGAAAACCAATCTCTAGATATTTTTGGACTAAAAGATAAAAGTTTCATTTTTCGCCGGTAAGCCATTTTTTAAAACTTTTATGAAATGTTTACTAAGCTTGCTTCATTTTTAGTGCGATAATATAACAAATCCTATATTCTCCTAATAGAACATATACTCCACGTTATTAAGATAACATTAATTATAAATAAAATTGGATTAATTGAACAATCATTTATTAACTTTATACAAAACTGTACTTAATATAAAATTTGAAACTTAACCATAAAAGCGTCAATAACTTTTATGGTATTTTTGTTTTGTTAATTGAAACAAAAATATTCTTGTTTTTCATTTTTTTTTTTTTTGAATGTTAAAAAATTAACTTGAAAAATTATTCATTTGAATCCTTAATAAAAGCTTCTGTTCTCTGCATACAAAATTTCTCATTTTGTTTAGCTTTTAATTAATTCTCCTCTTCAATGTTTTTTGTATATGAAAAATTTTGCTGACATAAAGCAACATTTACTGAACCTGAAATAATTCATTACTTTCAGATTTTGTTGTTTAGGATTGGAATAAAAATTTACCAGAAAAAACCAAAAAAAAAAATTCTATGTGAAAAGGTCAAAAAATGAATTTCGTATCTTCTGCCTATTATAAGGTACCATGTTTCCTTTTTCCTTTTCCAAAAACACGGTTAATTGAAAAAGACATTGGAATTTTGTTTTTTTGTTTTTGTTTTTGAGATAGGTTCAATGATTAATTGCTTAATTATTGTGGAAAATGTATCACACCAGAATTTTACGTGAAATTTATGATTTTAATTTTAGAAAATACCACAAAAATTTCTTTAAATTATTGAGAAGCTCAACAAAAACTTAAAGTAATGCCGAGTTGTGTAGGAATTTTAGGCGTTGTTTAATAGAAATATTTAGTAAATAGATGGAATAAGTTCCTTACTTGACGGTTAAATTTGATTAGACCATGTTGCTAGTAACTAATGAGAGCCAAATTTGAGCCCATAACAATACTTGTTTTTTTTGTAAGTATTTCTAAATAATTCCATTTAATTTTATACAAAATTAAAATACAATTGTAACGAATCTTAAATGTTTAATTTTCCAAGAAAATATTTCCTAAAAATAGTGTACAATCTGAAATATGTAAAATATATTATACAACAATTAAAAAGGATCATGAATGGAAGAAACTTCATTGTTGTTCATTGTTTTAGATAATGCCGTAACAAAAATAAGAT
The DNA here is from genome assembly GCA_963422695.1 of Xylophagus ater. Taxonomy (NCBI): domain Eukaryota; kingdom Metazoa; phylum Arthropoda; class Insecta; order Diptera; family Xylophagidae; genus Xylophagus; species Xylophagus ater. Next base: position 12,524,005 of record OY730478.1, read on the forward strand.
GGAAAGCTTAAAATGGTAAAATATTTAAATTCTCTTACAAAACATGTTAACAAATGGAAATAAAATGAACAATTTTTCATACACTTTTACGTACATTAAATGGAAAACCGTTTGATACGATACATGAGTGTTAATAACGACCGAGATGTTTTCAGTTTATATTTGGGAAATATCAAATATCCCAACGAAAACTTAAAGGAAAAAGTTTTCATTTTCATTTAACATACATTTGGTACTATAAAAACAGAATCTTTAAGTTCTTAATAAGATTGTGGTTGCCAAACATTATTTTCTCGTACGAAATTGATTTATTTAAAATTCACTTTAAAGTCTTTGTTGATTTTACAAACAAAATAGACACAAGAAAAGGTATTGTTTGTATTGAATTAATTAAAGTTGGTAAAGAGTTAGATATAAACTAATTTTAATGCTGTATTTGGTTTTAGTTTTCATCATTAAAATGTTGTTTAGGAAGAAAAAATTTCATGTCGAACATAGGGAATGCGAATCAATAATAACGAAATAATCTTAAAAGAAATGGAAATAGATTTTAATTTCAAGTATATTTAATTTGTTAATTTTACAATTAAATAACTCTTGTAATTGCGCTTAAAAATTTTCGAATAAAATCTCTTTCGTATAAGGAAGTTTAATTTATTGATGGATCCTATATCAATAACTCACATGCTCGTGTAAACCTGTATGATTAGACTGGTTCAGCCCTTCACAGTTTGAGTTAATACGTGCCCTAATCTTATTCGTTCTTCAATTCGAAGCTATCAGTTGTTACATTTTCCCTACATATATACAAAGGCAAATGATTTTTCTAAACAAAAAGCTGAGTAATCCATACAAAATCGCACTAGTTGGGTCTTCACTCATGTGTGGACTAAAATCAATTTTTTTTCTATTCTATCGGATCAATTTGGTATCCACATATAGTAAACGCGATCAATTAGTTTAATTTTAAGGAGAAAAAACAATTTTCTGTACAACGAAGAAGAAAGAACTCGCCCTATCTTAGAGGTTATCCTTGTATGCATTCAAAATAAATTTCCCAGAATAATATTTTAATGCAATTTTGGTCACGTTTAGCTGCGGTTGTAAAACCAAACATTTTACTATTACAATTACTGCAACGAAACTTTTTCTGGTGAAAGTTATAAGCAAAAGTTTAACCAAAATTAGAAACCTGCTGATTTTCAAAAAAAAAGGATACAAACAAAAATAGTTTTAAGCCATAAAACACTGGAAACAAATATAAACTGAAGTTTATTTTATTATATCAACGTGATTTGTTAAGAAACACCTCGTAAAAAGTTTATTTCCACTTTTTTTGGAACACCCGAAATTTAAGGAAAATTTTGATCACATGAAAGAATCCCTGAAACTCGTTATTTTTAACTAAAATTAATATGTATATCATTGGAATTTAAATCTTTTCCATCAATTGGATAAGATACAAATACAAAATCACAATCAATAGTTGCAGACATACCATAAATGATATTATATGTTTAGTAAAGCTTTTAAATAGGAACAATATTCTAAAATGTATAAGTTTTTTTCCTCATTTTATAACCTTTCACCAAATCACCCCATCCATTTGTCTATGTCCGAATTTCAAGGGATTTCGAAGATAAAAAAAAACTTTAACAAAATATTTATACACGGTCTAAGGAAGAACAGATGTAAAATGTCTTCTTTAGAACCATTATCCCATATAAGTTTACTTTACTTTTGAAAAACTCAAATCCCTTCCGGGATGAAAATAAATTTTTTCCGTTTAAACATTAAATATTTGTAATTTTAGTAGCCTGTATATAATCACAAATTTTTGTTTGCAATATTTTTATATATAGTACTTGGAGATGTTTTTCAACCATGTTCGGTAATGTTTATAATACCATGAATTTCATGGTCCTCTGAACGCTAAAATTTTAGTATTTTGGTACATCACCCATCCTTTACTACATTTCTCATATTTTATTTGTATAATGACTGAAAAGATGTATTATAGGAGGTTTCTCCTATAAAATTGACTAGAAACAGAAAAAGTTAAACTTTATGTAGATCCAAAGTAGTTTGTTCATGTCCAAGCGATGAATTGTTTAATGGGTAGGTTAGACAATATTGTCAAAATAATATTATGTGAGCTTTTTTATATACATAAATATATTTTATATGCTTACAAAGTGGATGTATAATAAACAAAAATACTGTTGACATGCAATAAAATTGAGTAAACCATTGGTCGTGCATAGAAGGTTGTACTTAAACTTCACAAATTACTGTATTTAAGACTTTAATTGGCGGAACCAATTTTTAAAGAAAAGTTCATTAAATTTCATAGAATATTTTCTTACATGAAATGTATATAAAAAATGTTTGAAAACTACAAAGTTACTACTTTAAAGCACGTTATTATTACAGAACAGAAAATCGAATACGAAAATGGTCGTTAACACAAGTGTCGTACACAAACAATAAAAGTTATAATTTAGAGATTAATTACAATTCATAATGTAAGTTCTTTACATCATCTACTTTCGTTGACCAGCACATGAAAACTTAATTATCTATGTAAAGCAACATATTCATTTCATTGAAACCTTTTTATTCATGTGCATAAAAAAGCTATGCACAAAACTTATCAAATATTTTTTCCATTCAGTTATCATTGAGTCATACTAAAGGAAATATTTGAAATTCAACTGTCAAAATGTCCGCACGGAATGTACCAATTGATTGGTATTGCTTCACAAGATTCATGAAGATTGGTACAATACATTTCCATAAGTTCTTCTATACTTGGCTATTCCTATTATAATTCAGTCTTAAGTTCTAAAATACCTCAATTCATCTATTTTTCCAATGGATTTTCTCTGCAAACTGTTTCTATTGATAACAGAGATGATCTTAATATCCTCATTTTCAAATATTATAATAGTTAGCTACAAATTTTACTGACATTCAATTCAACTGAAATACTTTTATTTTCAGGAAGTAAATAAAATATGTTAGAACAGGTGTTGAATAGTTTCGGAAATGTATAAAATGAATCAATTTCCTTGAAAATGCTGTGCTTAAGGATTACAATTCTATCAACGATAAAAGAAATGAAAATTTAACGTATTTAAAGGTAATAGTAAAGAAAATAAGAATTTATTACATCAATTTGAAAGTGCTTAACTTTATTTTTTTATTTTACTTGCTTAAACTGCATTGTAAGCATTCGTTCTACCTCCAAGGATTGTGTTATATGTGAATATAGATTTAGTTATGTATAGATTTTGAATTGTATTCGGAATGCACTAAGAAATGAAAGTTGAATCATTTGATGGTAAGGGAACCATTTATTTTCCTTATCTTTAGTATTTCGGATATAACAAAATTATTTCTTTTGTAATGGAAATTCATTTATTGTTTCCAGTTGTCAACTGTTCTTTACACTGATACAATATTAATTTGAGTAAGATGATTCCGCAGTTCGAAAATTTAATATACGTAATTTTTTGTGTTATGATTTAAATACCATTGTATTCAAAATATTCTATTCTATTAATTTCCAACACGATAATGAAGTGAATTTCAAATATCCCATATAGAAACTAGATTCCCAATCAAGTTAAAATTAAAATCGGCGTTGTTGTCCAAGTAATCAAAATCAAAATAGTTTTAAAACTGAAGTTCTGCAAAATGTATTAACCTATCACAGAACTATAATGAAATTTGAAATAGGTTTTCTTTGATTTGAATATAATTTTCATATTTCCCAGACTATTGGAATTTTGTGAAATAATTTACATAACTAAATTGTATTGTGTTGAAGCGTAATACCATGACACATGATATAACTTCCGTGGCAAATATGTCATAAGATCACCTATGCAAGTCGACATTAATGTCTATGGAATGTGTGGAATTGTTTGACCAATATAAATTATTAACTAATAAATCTGAAATTATTCGAATAGATAGTTTAGTACGGATAATTTTCGTTTTTGATAATAAATTTCAATATCTCATATTATTTAAATTTATTAAGATTGATTTTTAAAAAATATTGTTATCATCAGAAAAACTGTAATTAATCTCAAAACTAATTTGATTCCATCTTCATACAAGGATTTATAGGCAATTATACCATTTAGATTTATCTAAAAGTTAAGAAACACTAAATTTTCTTTTAAGTTACGTGGAAAATTCAATTCCTCATGGAATTTGTAAGAATACATAAATCAAATTTGATATTATCATACTCAATGGTAAATTCTCTCGTGATAATGAAAATATTGAAGAAAATGTACTTATTAAAATATAGAACCAACATTAATAATTGATTCATGATAGATATACATAGTATTTCATATTTCTTACCTTTGGTATCGTTTCATAATATATTAAAGCGTTACATCAGTGTGAAAATTCTTCAAAAACAAATTTTTTTTTGCAGAAAATAATTAAAACTTTTTGTTTCATTTTACAATGAAATAAGGTAACGAAGAAACAAATATTTGTTTATATAACGAAGTGTCTAACTTTGATGAAATTCAAATTGAATTAAAAGTTAATAAAAGCATCTCGAATCTCGAATTATCTTTAACCTCCTGCCATTCTCAGGTACTAGCTTGCCGATTCCATTGGATGGCCGTTTTGAGGCAAAATAATTATCAAACCATTATTGAAAATTTGAAAGTGTGGAAAGTCCTGCTAAGTAGCACTGCATTGATTAGAACAAGTGGTAATCTGAAAGTGACATGCCTGGAGAATAGCCCAAGTTGGATATCAGCAGTTTTTCATCAAAGCAGCATGATACGAGTGTTATCATTTCGAGCTCCTTGATCTCTTGTGTTCCACTCTGCTGATTATTTTGACCATCAGTTTTAAAAATATTTTTCTTCGAATAGTGAAGAAAACGCCATGAGGTGTGGACACTTTATAAATGCTTATAAACAGTTACAATTTATTATAATTCAAACTTCAATTTCAGAGCTACGAACTGCCAAATTGATAGGAAAATAAATTTTTTTTAAATATGATTTTCAAATCTTTGAATTTCAGAGTCCATATCTTTCTTATACACTTAAGAATAAGAGTATAAAATTTCTCGCTCTATAAAATAATATTCTATGTTTGAAAACTTTACACTTGAGAAAAGATCATGTATTTTCACAAAAAAAAAAAGAAAAAACATTTTAAATTACCCTTAGTTCTTAATCCACCGCTATGATGTAACCCCTCAAAGCTTTTTTCCTTTATTGAAAAATTATACGTACTGTACATATAGACAATTTATTCCTGGAATGTAAAAATCGATTAACTATACTACAAGTTTTGATCTTTCTTTGAGATTTGAAGGGTTCCAGCATATAGAATAATTTAAATCATTCTCAAACAAGCCAAGAAAACTTGAGAGACGTTCATACATTTTAAATGAACAGTGATCTGTAAGAACACTATTTAAATCGAATAAAAGTCCTGTGATAGACAAAACTAGTAGATACTAGAAAATTTCAGAAAGTATTTCAAAAGCATGATACTTTAAGCACTTAAGACTCTTCCACACCGTCGAATTTTCTTCTTGATAAATTTTTTAATTTCATTGATTTTGAAGAAAACTTTAAAGTTAAAAGTTTTATTCGATTTTAATATAGCTTACTAATCCGACAGCTTTTATTAATTAATACATATTTAGCAAGGAATTTTAAGGAAAAGAAATATTTTACGATTTGCCTCTAAAACTGTTTACTTTAAGAATTTTAGTAAATCAAGAAGCCAAATTTAATTGACAAACAGATTTGTCTTTTATTAAAATATGCTTTTGAAATTTATTAAGATTAGCGAAGTAGATTTTTTAGTTTCTTCTTTAGGTACTGAAATAGTCTCGGAAAGATTTCAAACTTATGATTAACAAAGTGCAAAGATTTTCCATTTATTTGCCAAAAGCAGAAAGAAAACTTTCTTTTATAAAAACGTTGATTTCCTTTTTCTTATTTGTAAAGTCTTCATAATTATAATGCAGAAATATTTACTTTATGTATTTGAAAGTAAAGAAATGTAATTATAGTCAAGTCAATTCATTTGCAATTTCCATTATAAAAAGAAATGAATACATTTTCCGGTATTTACAATAGAAAAAGATTTTCTTACAAAGAAATCTCGTTTTAATCGGAAATTTGCCCATATTTTTCAGAAACTTTTAAATTAATTAGAAAAATTCATTTTCAAAAATGTGATGTTGATATTGTTACGTGTTTTGGTTGGGGACGTCAAATAATTTCCAAATAAATGTTTGTAATTCTGAATTTTTGTCCAAATACAAAAAGAAAAAAACAAAATTTTTCATATATAATTTTTCGTATCCATGTTTAATTCTTTAACTCTTAACACAAATAAAATTAATTCACATGATAATAATAAACACAACAACATTATATTGTTCTTTAGGATTTATATGAAAATACTACATCTTTGGGTATTATAGAAGTGAAAATCTAATGACCAGACATCAGGAATTTTCATATATTATATTTTCTATGTAGGACAAAAACAAAAATGCTTTTGTTATTCATTCAACCTCTAACATTCGTTTTTATTTTTCATTTTTTCTGTGTGGGAGGGAATTTCCTTAAAGATGTGACAAAAATTCTGGGAAAATTATTTCAATACCCAAAAAAAAAATCTCTTTAAGGATATAATAGGATATAATATAAAACATTATATTTATGAAGTGATATGATTATTCTTGTGTGGTTTTCTAAAAGAGCTGAAAAATACATATGACACAATACACAAAAGGGTATGAAACGAAATATAACTAAGCAGCAATGATTTTGGTTAATAAAAATTTTCAGTTTTCTTTTCCTAGATTAAGTAAGACCTTCTAATAAACCATAGTCTTATTTATTTTCTTTAAATACTGACCACAACTAAATTCTCGAATAAATATAATACTTTTTGTGTATATTAAAAAATACAAATGAAAATTAAATTTTCCAAAAGAGTGTTCTAATGTTTTTATTTCATCTCATATAAACACATAACTAGATTCTCTAATAGGATTAGTACCCAAGGCAAAATCACATAATTGAATTTATTCAACATAATACAAAGATGAGAATAAATTCTTATAGCTAAAAATGTCATATACAAGAATTTATGGGGTTCGATGAAAAGCTTAAAGTACCTAAAAAGAAGGAAAATTCTTTAATATGTGTGTTTTTTTTATCTCAACTTTGTGAGATTGCCTATTCCTGCCACAACACATGAATACGATGATGATATTCAAAAACTTATTCTTGTTAAGAATTACAATTTTTACTAAAGAAAGCACGTATGTAATTTTTGTGAAGTTGCTTTCTTATTTCAAAGATATAAAGAGAGGACATGCGCCCTGGCGATTTTGCTCAACTCTCTAAAAATGATATTCTTAAAAAATATCCTTAAAGAAACATAAATTGAGTTAATTTTTAGCTATTTTCATACAGAAATGCGGCGGTATTTTTTTATCTTTGAAAATAAAATTTATATGTTATTCGGTGAATTTCAACGAAATTAGACATGATTGTTTTGAAGATATATCAGCTTCTTTAAAAAGCTCTAAAACTAGATCCTACAATATAATATAAAAATAACTGAAAACAGCTGTCTTCTTTTTCACTGTTCAATTTCTATATAGAAGTTGTAAGTTTGGATATTTTAGTAAATATACTATAAGCGGGAAGATGACGAAGAGGATGTTGTTCTTACAAACTTAATACTTTTTTTAGAGTCCACTTATATATTTTAAATACGAGCAAAAAGCATTCAATACATATTCTCTTTGGTAGGAGTAAGTAAAAAGGTAAAAATATTTGCTAAAAAAAATAGTTCCAGCTAATTAATCAAAATCTTAAAAGTACCCAGCAAACTTCGCCAAGTTTTTATGATAATATTTTAACATAGAGGCAAAATTCTAATTTTATTTATTAATATTTTATTTACCTTCTTTCTAATTATTATCACTTAAAACGTGAAAATGGGAAACGTCTAATATAGCAAGAAATTCTAGGAATCTTATCGAGAATTAACAGGATGAGTCTCATACATATGTACTGAATTTAATTTCAAATATTATAAGACTTAAAAGAATATTTAATTTTCTAGTATTTTATTTTGGTTTTTAAAAAGTTAAATTCTCGAATAGAGGAATTACCTAATATATAAAAATAACGGGTAAACATTTTAAACCCAGTGAACTTTATTTAAGGATGTTACGTTTAGGTTTACGTTTAGATGCTGAATAATCCTTAAATCTTTAACATGAATTTGCATACACAAAATATATTTATCTATTAAAAGAATAAAAATAAATTAAAGTAAGATAAACTAAAGAAAGTGCACATATTCACTACTCAAGTAGTTAATCCAAAGATTTCGTAAATTGTTATCACTTGATCTACTTATCCCTTTAAATAATCCTCTTGAATATATGTAACTATTCTAGGTATAGCCGAAATTCACAGAATTTAGCTCAACTTTAATGATTTAAGTATAGTAAAAGTTAACGTTAAGATAAGTAATTCAAATTGTGTTTAAAAAACTCTGAAATTTCCCGCAATTTTAATTATAGAATTAAAATGCAATTTTATAATTAAAAAGGTAACAGAATGTCGTCGGAAAAATATTTTATTTTATTCAAAATACAATAATTTCTCTCAAAAGAAAAGTTCCATTGTACACAATAGTATCTATACTAAATTACACAAATGGTTAGGTTTCTTCATATCAAACTTTTCGGAATTTGTATTATTAAGAATTGATAGAAAATTACAGTTTTCAAGAATAGATTAGATACTACTCATTAAATATCCTGCATGTTAAATTAGTATGGATGATGTGAAAATATAAAATCAAACGTCTTAATATTGACCAATTGCATTAGCATAGGGCTTCTAGTAACGTAAAACTATGGCAACTTTTCTTTATCACAAAATGAAGAAATTCACCTTGGTTTTTAGTATATAGTAATAGAATTGAATCAAATTTACGATGATCATCATTTTTAGAATATTCTTGTTTTGTCTGATAAAAGTTTCGGAAAAGTTATTTTCATCCAAGTGCTTGAGGACATACATTTTCTTTTATAATATTGAATTCATCTAATAAAAAGTTCAAATTATATAAAATTTGATCAGATAATAAATTCAATTTACTACACTGTATTTCAAATAATTACAGGAAGTTTTGATAGACAAATAGTTTCCGATGTTTTCTCGAAGAAAATAACTCAATTTATTTTCGAAATGTAAGAAATATTCACAACTACTACATAGTCAGTATATAATTATTTATTGGATTAATTGTATTACTAAATTTCTCTATCAAAGAAATGTTTCTATTCTATATTATTATCAATGTGATTGTCTATTAAATATGACCTAATTAAGTAAATGTAAGTTTAAATTCGAATTTCTAAGTTCTTATCCTTGAATATCAAATGTAAAGGAAAATTATTTAGTTTTTCCCCCTTTTTTCTTGATAGATAAAATCCCAATGACTATTAATGTTCAAATGTCGTTTAGTATTTAGATTCGTATAAGAATGAAAAATATTAACAATTCAGTTTAAATGCGAAAACATGTTCGATAAATTCTTGATGATGCATAAATATTTAGATTATCCGGAAAATTCGTAGATCAACTTTTTGTTCGTCAATTTTTCAATGCATAAGTATTATGTATAATTTTTAGACTCATCTAATACTAGAGGCACACATAGGGTATTCATACCATAGTTCAAGGATACCATGTCGTATACCATATGTGTGTCGTCGAATACTAGCCGAATACCATTTCAACTACGTAGCATAAATCTGGTATTGAAATTCGAAAAAGTATGTGGTATCCCCTTTATTACTTAATTTTTTCGGCCACCGTAATCTATTCTTTAGTGATTGTCGCGCCTTTTTATTGAAGCGGAAAATAGCGAATGGAATTTTGTAGGAAAGCTGAGCAATTGACACATGTTTACACTTTTTTTTTTGAAAATTTTATTTTAAAAAAATGGAAAAAGTAAAGAAAAAATGTAAAACTTTATCGATGGATGAAACCTCAAAATTTATAGATGTTTGTAGGAATCATATAGAGGATTTAAGAGTAGCGAAAAGAAATTCCCGTATTCTCGCTGAAATGGCAGAATTTCAAATGTCAGACAAATACTATGTTTAATGTGTGCCAACTCCTTTTTATACCATGGTACAAGGCTATACTGTAGTATCGATACTAAGGTATGAATACCCTATGTATGTCTCTACTATAATGGAACATTAATATTAATTTTAAATAGTATTTTAGAGAAATACATTTTATGGACATGAACCCACTGAGTTATTGTTCAAATCGATTCCTGGATGTGTGACGATATAAATGTATGAATTGTTTTATTTTGTTTTCTGACCATAAAATTTAAATACAACATTGTATTTCTATTTATTCGAATTTTGAATTATTTACGGAGTCGCGTAGAAAACATGATTTCAAAATCCTATATTAACTTTCGAACTATTACAAATAAAATAGAGGATTCTGTTCGCTGATAATTAAAACTATTGAAATTTTAGGTCAATAGATTAAATTCTTGTTCAGTTTTAGAAATTCACAGAATTATCATAGTTAATTACTATTGCTTGAAAATTCAATAATATCTCAATGTCTATCTCCTATATGTATTGAAAATCTAATTTACACGAAGAGCAGACAGTAATTATAATAAATTTTATGTTTTATATTATAAAATTATCCTTAATATTTACACAACTTCCTACATTGATATTAAATTTCTTAAAACCATTCATTCCTCATGACAATACTCTATTTATTCCCAACTGACCAGAATAAATCTGTCTCGTCTAAAACAAAATACAAATAATAAATACAAAATTAATGTACTTTAATCTAGGTTTCTTTATACTTTATACCTTTAATATCGTAATCGCCTACATATACTTACTTCTATACCTGATTATAGTCAAGGATTTCTGTCGACCGGAAGAAAAACTTTAATGGTTTGATTTCTTTCTCAAGAAAATTTCATTTCTTACAACAATTAACGTTATTTATTCTATAAACGAAAATAACATTTTAATATAGAAAATGTTTAATGGAGTGAAAAATCAATTACTGAAGACTCTTTTCTTTACAATGTATACGTTTATCGAATAATGTATTAAATCGAAAAGATAACACAATAGAGGTATTCCCTGACCATTGTAAATCGTGATGTATCGTTGTATAATTCGGTATTTTTTTGTAGTATTTATACAATTATACAAGTATACTTCTATTGTTTTTCTCTTCAATATATTCTATATATATATACTTATTATATACAATATTTAACAAATAAAAGTTTTCTATATTTCCCATTTTCTCAATTGAATTATTTTTTTTAATATTTTTTAAGCTTTTAAAAAACTGAAAAGCCAAGTTATTTTAAAATAAACACTTTTAAAAAATTATTTCATTAATAATTTAAAAAGTTCAATTATGGAATACTATGTTCAATAAAAAAAAAAAGCTTTTAGTTTATATAAAACGAAAGAGTATAATAAAGTATAAAAATTTAAATTCTGTGAAAACTTTTAAATCTCAAAGTATGTAAATGCAATTTATTAAAATAAAAATTCGATTTAAATAGAGTTGCACAAATTCAAAAATCATTTCAATGAGCTACGATCTCTCCTATAACAGAGATATTTTTCTAATTCTACAAAGCTTATTTTGAATTTTTTTTCGCTAAGTTAAAAATTAAAATGTTTGGCGTTTTTGTTCCGGAAATTGCTTCATTTCTACCATAATCAGTCCTATGATAAATTTTATTAAAATGTTCCACGGACCTCAAAGAACATATGTTAACGTTTAGATGCATCTTGTCTAAAAGGAAGGAAGAGTCTATACCGCCATGGATAATTGGGTAGACAAACGCAACATCATGATGGAGAAACATTATGTAATAGTTAAATCGAGATTTTGAATAAATTGTCTTTTAAAATCAAGGATTCAATGAAACAAATTCGGAAATAAAATAAAAATTGACTGACCAAGAATTTTATACTTCAAAAAAAAATGTATACAAAAATTTCAATCATCCTATTTCAAGTAAAGTGTAAATTAAAAGCAATAAAAAATATACTAAAAAAAGAAAAAGTTTCCAAAATATACATTTCCCTTCTAAAATGGTTCCATGTTCCTTAATAGTCCTTCGCAATTTTTATTATGTAAAATTTTTATATATACACTCGTATGTACATTTCTTACAATCGATAACCATCAAACGCACCCTTTTTGGTTTGAAATCAAACGAAAGCACCAATTCAATTTAATAAACGACTTAGAAGCCTCCAAAATGAAAAACCAACCAAGATAAATGACTACAGATAAATCAATGTCCAAACGTTTTGTATTGCCCATGGGATGAGAGCGGTTTGGTGCTGGGTGCTTATTCGATGTGGCCGCAATGAAAAAGAAAAGAAATTTTTTTTTTCCATTTCCATAACTTGATCTGTTTATGGACACTCATTGCTATATGAAATACTCGAAATATACTATATACATAGTTTATTGTAGGTATTTTGAAATCCTTGCATCTTCTTTCGTCTGCCATTTTTTTCATCCTCTATTTATTTATAAAAAGGAAATTTTTAGCTTTCAACAACTTTTCATCGACATTCCAAAAGCAAAAAGGAAAACAAACACGTATATATACAAGTATGTGTATCTCTAAAAGTTCGATTTGTCAGAGAAACAAGTCAATTTCATGGGTTTTCTTTCGTCAATCATTTCACCACACTACAATAATTCATAGAATAGTTTTCGAATTTTTCCTTTTTTCTTGCCAAACATCAGTCATCAAGGTTGAATATTACGGATATAAATGGAAAAGATTATACTTAAATGATTTTCAGAGAATTTCGATTATATTTCAGAGAAGATAGAAAATTATTCCGAAATGAATTTTTTCGTACGGAATTTGTAGGAAAAGTTTTATTTTTAGAGAAAATCTATTCAAATAAAATAAGTAATTTTACCACGTAAAAATTGGTTAAGAAGACAATACTTTGCGAATACACTTTTACCATATTAGAGATGATTATTGAAGGTGAACACGCAATAATTAGGTATTTGAAGGGTTTTTTTCGAAAGAATAACCGAAGTTAAGTGTTCACCATAAAGATTCATGGCTTGTTGACATGTAATGTGTTCATCCAGGACGAAAAGTGTAATAAACATATTTTAATTACTTATATTTTTTTGTTACATAACAAATTATGATTCTTTTAATTTAAAGTTTTCTGAAATTTACTATTCTCAATGCAAAAGTTATGCGAAAATACTTTACTTTCAGATAATTAATAAAAGAATATTTTTAAAAGGAAACATTTTTCCAAGTCTGTAAAATATCGCTGGAAGTCAAGTTGTGAGATGATTTTTAGCTCCTTGATAATCTACTAATCTAATCCACATATGGTGGCTTATCAGGACAATACGACCAAAGCCGCATAATTGACTTGTTTTAACTACTCCTTTGCCACTGTGTATATTATAAAACAAAGTGTCGTAAAGCCATGTATACGTCAAGTGTGCCCCTTGGGGTACGTGTGGAATTGTATGAATGTGTTGAGTTTATGGTCAAAAACTAATAAGTATCTATTTTAAAGAAGAAACATTATCATGATGGAAAATCCATGAAATGTTTTTATCATAATTCTGGTCGTTTTCTGTGAATGTGTAAAAAGGGAGATATGGCTTTCATATGATGTTCATAATTTTCAGGTAATAATACACAATATCATTCATACCGCAATGAATAAACGAATTGTCGAATGTAGCATAAAGTATTGTTATCATCATAAGTGTTGGAGGAGAAGAGTTAAATATCATAAAATTTTAAAGTTTTAATCCTAGATGTAACTATGTACGTATAAGTTGAAAACACGTATTAATTCCAAATTTGAAAATTTACGTAAAAAATAAGTAAATTCCTTTGAGTTTTAATGTACACTTGCAAACAATTAACAAACAAGTTAAAAATATACTTTTTTTCCTTATCAAGAACGTACAAACGATATTTCGCTTATCTCACATGTAATACATTTTGAATCCCTTTATAAGCTCTGTTATCCCTTTTGGGAAATATTGCTCGAAAGTTTAATGTTTAAGTCTTACCAAAAAAATATATACTAATTATTATGCCAAACATTCATATGGCTTTTCTTTTTTTTTATCAAGTTTAAAAATATACCTATCCAATCTGTTTTTATTTGCATGACTTCGTCACTTATCACTTCTTTAATGTCTTATACTAGAAAATATCTTTCAAGAAAAGTCGTGCCTTGAATATATTCATTTCAATTTTCCAAGAAAATGTTTAAAATTGGTGTATATACAATCACGAAGTTTGTCATTAATACTTCTTTATGATATCAAACAATAGTCCTCAAGCAGAAAATTTGTACAATATTAAACAATTGCTTACAAGTTATAATAATTAAAATCAGTATAAATTATATTGATTGCTTCTGGCAGTATCAATTTATTTACATATTATAAATCGTTATATATGTATGTATGTTAGGTTTTCTTAGTAAATACAATTTAAGTTCAGATTCGGATATCATACTATATTATTAATGCTATTCTTCTCGCATTGAAATATGAAAATTTGATTTCCTTTTTAATCTAAACCAGGAAAACCTTTATAGTTCCGGTCACCACATTAAAAGGTGTTATCAGAACTTGTTACATTTATTCTAAATCTAATATATACAAATATAGTACCTAAGGTACTTGTTTTGTATTAGACTATTCAAAACAGAACAACTGTATACATTTTACACATAAAGTACATCGATATATGATAATGTTTAGAACACGTTTTATGCTCATATAAAATACATAATATTCATATATTATGAACATCAATTACCTTCGTAATAGTTAATGTTATCAATTTATGGTAATCACATATGTATTTTGTTCTTGTTACACAATCGAACGTGCAAAATTTTATCGTACATGATAACTAATATGATTTGTTCGGTATGGAAATGATTATGGCGTATTTCAAATGAATTGTAAATGATATTGCTATATCGATAATCAAACAATAAATGTAAATTATATGATATTTTATATTGTTCAATGGTCAAATTATATTTATTGTAAAATATTATATGAAATTATTCAAGGATTTTCAACAATATCAATAAAATATAAAGTATTGGAAAAGTTGTAATGAAATGAATTGTTTGGATTTATGAATAATGCATAAAAAAAAACATAAATGTTTTTGAATAAAAGAATCAATTTTGATTAAAAAAATGTTATTTTAATTAAATTCAAATTAATTACAAGAACTAATTTATATTTTCATTTTAAATTAGATTCGTTCAACTATCAATTATTAATATATGTAATTATTTGTAAAAATTTGAGAAAAAAGTCATCTGAGAATTCAAGCAAAGACTCAAATAAAATATGTAGGTTTTGTATGTACAACTCTTTAAGTATTCTTCATTTTGTAAGAAACTACAACAAACTGAAAGAAAGTAACATCAATTCAACACTAATGACGTATGTGGTGCTTTAATAAAAGCTAGAAACAAGCTTGAGATTCCAAGGCCGGATGTATTCGACGAATCCTTACTACGTACAACGACAAGTGTGATCTTAATATCAAAGTTTTATAACGTCATTCTGCATATCAGGCTTTTACTTTTTTCGCTCTGGGGAAAATGGTCGATTTCGGTTCTAGAAATTTTTATTTAAAATTTTATTTTAATCTAATTACAAAATATATTTACTTACCTACCGTATACGTAAGTATGACAAAGTGAATAATAAACGAATTCAAATTAAAATACCAAAAACAATTTTTTTTTTCTTTAGCTTTCCTTTGAAACGTGATTCAATTAAGGAAAACTTTATCAAACAAAGATCTCTCTAGAACTTCAGATTTTATCGTATTTATGAAGTATTTCACGTTTGTACAAGCATTTTCAAAGAGGTTCCAAATTAAAATAAACATTTTCTTTTCCACTATTTCAAAACTAAAAATATATTCTTTAATAAAATATCTAAAGATTTTCCATCAACAGGTGATAAACTAGAGAATTCTTTCAAAACCCTTTTTCTTTACCATATAATTCCATACAATTCCTTTAAGCCGACTTCATGAATTTTTAACCAGTATTTGCAAAAGTCAGTTTCTACAACAAAGAATTAAAATTGAAATAAACTTTTTTCACATTTTTATCTATCAATTATTTTTTATTATACCATTTTCATTTTGTCGAATAATAAAAATTCCAATTTAGCAATTTTCTATAAAAAAAGATTTTAAACCACATTAAATGAAAAGAAAATATTAAAATGAAAAATTGCATTTTCTTTTTTGTATTTGGATGAATTTTTTTGAATTCGTGTGAGATCATAAAAATGTTATTGCATTTTAAAACATAATTTATGCAACAAAAGTTTATTCAAATAGACTTTATTAAATGGCTAGAAATAAAAATAAAAGCTTTTAGAAGAAATAAAATATTAATTAAAAAAATGTATGCTTGTGGTCGGTCCATTTTCCTTTTTCATTAGCGAATAGGTTTTTTTGTTCGCCTATAGATATGCAATTTTTGGAGCATTTGGTATTCAAGTTAATTTTATTTAATGAAATACATTCGTTTTTATATATTTATTTTATAAAACGGAATTATACAAAACCAATTACTAAGTACTGTTCCGAAAAGGTAGCAAAAGTGCACCTGACGTGACGAGTGCTGCTCTCCAGTGCCGTACAAATAAGTTCGCGTTTTCTAAAAAAATTTTAAGAATCTTTAAAAATTAAGTGCAGTTAAAAGAATATCACGTTGATGACGTGGTAGTGGTAAGGCTCTTCTCGCAATTCCCTGGAAATAGATTCGTCTATAATAGCTGAAAGCTTCAGCAAAGTTATAATCAAGTTTAAAAACGACACTGCTATCTATATTACAATATATATATTCACATAGTTTTTCATCCACAAAAAAAAATTGAAACAAAATGTAATTGCAGCTAATTCTTATGATTTAAAAAATATGTATTTAAAAAAATCTCATCAAAATGATTGTGCAGTATTTTTGTGAATGCAATGAATTGCCAGCAAGTATTTAGTCATTTATGAAAATTATTATTCATTGTTCACATCCATATAAAAACGATGAACAAAGTGGAAAGTCGTTAAATGTCATAGTCCTAGTCGTTTTTTGCTGTCGCGGTTCAGGATAATCCGACATCGAATAAATGGCCATAAAATACTTCAATCTGTCAAAAATATACAAAAAATTCAAGTTCTTTTCGTGGTTCCATCAACAACGTAAAAAAAAACTGAAAAAATAGGACGAGAACGCTTTATGGAAAAACATTATTCATTTTACTTGATAGCTCGTTTGTTGAATATGGGATTGGCTGTGGTGGTCACTTCTACGTTCTACACGATGAAGGACATAAATTTTTGTCTTTGGAAAAGATAAATGACAGTGGCACTAAACTACTCCCCCCAAAAAACAAATTAAAATCCTAGAATAGAAAATAAGCTCGATGAGCTTATTATTACTCGTATAAATAAATATCTAGATGTACATAATTAGTTGGACTTTTTGAGATATAAAAAATATAATATAGTAGGCTCATTAAAATTTCATTAGGACCTCTCGAAATATTTAGCAGAAAAATATAATATTTGTTAAAATTCCTTCACAGATTTCCGTTTCTATATCTTTATGTTCAATCGTAATATAATTTAATTTCAAAACTATATTTCATTTTAAGAGTCTATTTAACTGAAAGTAAATACACCTAATTAAGATATTTTTTAAAAAAAATAAAATTAAAATTTATTTATGAAGATAGCAAATTATTCAGAATATTCTTAAATACCAATGAAGACTTACTTCTATTCGTATAAAATACTTATCTAGGACGTATAAGTTAAATTAAAAACCATCTCATTTCTGTGCTGTATAATAAAGTCTAGACTTGAAGAAAATTTTAAGAAAGTTGAAATTTTTTCGAGAAATAATTAATATATGTATATAACAAATATTTTCCTAAAGAATCTTAAAGTTTTTGAACTGGACTTGATTTTATTAACACTGTATAAAATCTCATCATCCCAAATTCGTAAATGTTTTATAAAATCTTTAAGAAATATGAAATTTTCAGAAAATTGAAATGTTTACGGAAAATTATTTCATTACCATAAAAATGTTAATGATATACGTTTTCTTTTTTTGTATTATATTTTCATAAATCAATATATTTAAATTACAATTTTCATTTAAAAAAAATATTAATATTTCTGCGGATGATATGAAATTACATTAATTAAGATGAATGTAATGAATGTAATTATTTTTTTCAGTATTTATTTTCTGTTTTCATGAAAATTTGTTTCAAAATCAATAATAATGAAATATTTCAAGGTAATATATTCATCGCGGCCGTCAAGATTTGAAATTTCTACTAAACATTACTTTTTATTATGCAACAGTAGCTTAGTACATTTATTGAACCCACTCAAACAAGAAAACTGTGAGAAATATATAAATTTTCATCAAGAAATTATAAATTGTATTTAATCATGCACATATGTAAATAGGACAAAAAATCGTATGTTCAGACAAGGAAAATTAAATATTTATTTAACTATTCCAACATAGGTCACCAACGATTTGACAATAGGTGATTCTACTTTATTGTATGTAAACATCTACAAAATGAACATTGAATAATCGATATTGGAAAAATTAGAGCAATCTTAATTTTAACCCAAATCCTCCTAAGATGCCACTATGAAGTATGAACTTCACCAATAATGTTTAAAACTTTGATAATTTATTTTTAATACAAAAAAAAAATCAATCTACCAACTTTATATTGAGTGAAACTTCATAGTATTATTACAACAGACGGAAAGATAGACAAATTTTCAATTTAGAAACCCTAGCAAGTCGTGAATAGTTTCTAATACGAATTTTATGAGCTAAATTTTTTCTTTGCGAATATTTGTAAACAAAACCTTTAAAGTTACACTTCCAACTCTTCCTTAACCTCTTGAACTCGAAAAATTCGAAGTACTCGTAAAGCAGCTCAAATTGTTTTCTACGCATATATTGTATATGTAAATAATTTATCAAATATGAAAATAGACGGAATTTTAATTCTTTATTGTAATACAATATATTCCCGATATGCTGCAAGGTAGACTTCAAATAAAACATTTTGTGTGCCTGGGAGAAGTACTTCCTTCGAGACCAAATGATTAACAAATACAACCAATAATCAACATTTTTCCTAATTATCCAATATGACTTCTTATATTATGATAAAGTATGTCTTTATCATAATATTTACGTTTTCCCAAAAAAGTTCATTGTGGTTCATTTCAATTCTATTTATTGAAAACACTAAAATCAAAATATCAATTGAAGACGAACCGTTGAAAGGACCGAAAAACAATTTTTGGTAAAAGTTCAACAAAACACCAAAGACAAATATAAAACTAATTTTTTTTAAAAAAAAACTTTTGGTTCTAAATAAGGGAAAAGCTATCAAGAAAAACTTTTTCCTGCTCGTATTTCATTTTGATTTTCTTTTTCTTTCTATTCTCATCAAAGGAATTGGAAACTAGCCACAGAAATTTTCAATGCTAGAGAGACAAAAAAATAAATGGTATAGGCCTTTACAATACAAGTATATCAAATAAACAATATAGAAATACTAGTCCTGAGGGATGTAATAAAACCAATATAACCAAACAAGCGCCACAACTTTATGCTAAAAACAAAAAATGAGGATAACAAATGATAGTTGTGCACTTTACAGTAGGTTCTTCCTGTTTTTGTCTTTCTTTTTCATTTCATTATGTTATTTTTTTCCGATTTCTTTTCTTTATAATGTAATCCTTAGTTTTTTATATACTTCAAGAATTTATAGGAAAGGATTCCAAACTATGAAAATAGCAAAGAAAACTATAAGACCAGAAAAAATGATTCCTATTGAGAAAGAAAACTCATTAAACTTATGTAATGGACAAAAGTTTTTTGTTCCATCAAAAGATTGTCACACCAGACAGAACTTGCTTGTCTGAGAAGACAACTTCTTAACAAAAAAAAAAAAAAAAAAACTTTAGAACGCTGATAAGCAGTCAAGTGAAGACAGATAAAAATTAAAAAGAAGAGAACTGTAGAATGATGAGAATCAAAAGAAGTTGGTGTTTTAATTAATCATCTTATCACAAAGGTGCGCATCGAAGATTTTAGAAAAGGATTTTTTTATTTTGGTTGATCTTTTGGTTGTCCAATTCTGGAAAAATAAAATTGTTTTATAAACTGCAATTCAAGTTTTAATACTTCTGAGAAAATTGTTTTAATTAAATTCTTTCCTATGGTGGTGAGTTGAAAATTCAAATCAATTTCTATCCCCTTCGGTGTTATAATATATAAACATGATTTGGTATCTCTTAGCCGTTATCGTTGGTAATTGGAAACCTGACTGAATTTTAAATGTTTTAAATATGATGAATTTATTCGATAAGAAACTGTGCTATACCATTGTTAAAGGATATTATATAGGATACAAATAAATATATATGTAGTCAAATTCTAAAATGAAGTAGAAAATTCTCAAACATATCATCAAAATAAATATGATATACAGAATTCTGAACAAAATTTGATAAAATTGTTTCAAAAGAGATCGGAAAATTTATAGAGTATTCCAGTTTGGATGGTTTTGGAATATTTCTATTCATCTGAAATAAACTAGAATTAGACTCTATTTAAATTTACTTCAGTCGGACATAAAGTCCGACATAAACTTGGACTTTTTTGAGGAAGACTTTTTTCCAGACTTATTTTTGACATATTGAAATTAAAAATTGTGGCAATGAATTAAATGTATATGAATGTATGTAATTGCAATAGGTTTTTCCCGATATTTCAGATAATAAAATAAATAAAATAATGAAAAGGTGGTAAATCCACGTGATGGAAATCGTGATTTTTGTGAAAATCCTGAAGTTATTCGTGCCAAATACGAGGCAAAACGAAATTATAAATATGCAAACCGAGGAAATAGTAATGGTGCCCAGAAATCCACTGATTTTGTCGGTAAACCAAAAGATCAGGGTCAAGAGAAAGATGTAGCAAATAATCGACATAAGAAAGATGCTCATGAAATATATTATATATATATTATTACAATAAATCATATAAAATATTTTCAAGAGTTTTAAATTTCAATCCCATAGAGATGGCGTAAAAGTGTATTCGTTTTTATACTTTCCCATTCCATGAGTTTATCAATTCCAAGAGAAACTCTTCAGTTGGGTACTGTCCATCTATTCTATACGTTATATGCCCCATTTTAATCTTCAGAAACGCGTTTTTTTTAAATAAAATTTTTGTCTCGCAGTATATTTTCAACTCTAAAATAAAATTCGGACTTGAGTACTATCATTTCCATTTACTTTACTCACAAAATATGTCAAAAGAATTTAAGAAATAGAAAAACTAACTAAAATTAAAAATAATTTATTTGTAGAGTAATTGTAAAAAGTATAAAAGTACAGAAATCGGTAATTTCAAAAGTTATGAAATCTTAGAAGTCGTGTCATCTCATTGTTTGTACCTTACAGAATGAACGATGAATTGAGAAGAGAACATGGTACACAAAATATAGTGGAATGGTTAACCGAAACTGAATGGAATGAAGTTAATAAGGACTTGGAGTATTTTCTTGGATTAGATCATTTTCGGTTGGTACTACTTTTTGATTTGAAATAATAACTAATGAAATTATGAATTACATATATTTATTTTTAATTTTATTATCATATACAATTTTACAATAAGCATTAATGAATATTATATTTATTTACATTTTTAAATTCATTTAAACAAATTGTTATATCATTTATAATCATCATTTCCTCTAAATTGGTGTAGAAATGTTTTCTCGCTCCTCCACTTCTGAAGCAACGTTTAAAAGGAGATTGTTTAAAAAACTATTTTCCAAAGAATTATCAGTTTTCTCCAAGTCTTGTGTGACGTTCAAATCAGTAGTATTCTGCTCTTCCTTAATTAAAAAGGAACTTTGTCTCTTTATTGGTGAAGAAATGCATTCTTTCTTCGCTTCAGCTTTAAAAAAAGAAATTAGGCTCTTGAAGTAACTATCTTCAAAAACTTCATCAATTCGTTTGAATAATTCAGTGTCGTCCATGTCTAAATAATTAGTTATCTGTTCTTTCTTAATTGAAGAAATACTACAATCTTCTTCATCTTGTTCAAGATCAAGATCAAAAAGTGCACGCTTGATAAGAGTATCTGATAAAGTTTTATCCAAATCATGTGTAATCTGGTCTAAGCATCTTTCTCTCTTTATTGGTGTAGAAGTAATCCATTGCCTCTCCACTGTAGGTTCAAGATCAGAAATAAAACGGTTGGTGAAACTATCTCGTAAAGGTTCATATGTTTGCCCGGATTCTTGTGTGTCTTTTACTAAAACAGTAGTATTCTGCTCCCGCTTCAAAGAACTAGCTGATAAAGATTCATCACTTTGCTCGAATTCTTGTGTGACGTCCAAATTTGTAGTGTTCTGCTCTTCCGTAATTAAAAACGAACTTTGTCTCTTTACTGATGAAGAAATACTACACTGTTTCTTAGCTTTAGGCTCAAGATCAACAATAAAACGCCCGT
This sequence comes from Xylophagus ater, assembly GCA_963422695.1. NCBI lineage: Eukaryota > Metazoa > Arthropoda > Insecta > Diptera > Xylophagidae > Xylophagus > Xylophagus ater. The sequence continues at coordinate 12,546,779 of OY730478.1, forward strand.
AGAAATTATCTCGTAAAATTTCATCGAATTCTCGTGTATCTTCCAAGTAAGCAGGAGTCCTTTTTCTTTTGACGGAAATAGAATGTTCTTCCACATTAGTTGAATATATCGGTCTGGAACAATTTTCTGGCTTGGGGGAAACACTGACGACACTTTTATGATTCGTTGTCCTTTTTGGTGTGTCTTTTACTAAAACAGCAGTATTCTGCTCCTGCTTGGAGGAACTAGCTGGTAAAGTTGCATCACCTTGCTCGAATTGTGTGACGTCCAAATTAGTAATCTTCTGCTCTTCCGTAATTAAAAAACAACTTTGTCTCTTTACTGATGAAGAAATACTACACTGTTTCTTTGCTTCAGGTTCAAGATCAGCAATAAAACACCTGTAGAAATTATCTCGTAAAATTTCATCGAATTCTCGTGTATCTTCCAAGTAAGCAGCAGTCCTTTTGCTTTTGACGGAAATAGAGTCTTCTTCCACATTTGTTGAATATTTAGGTCTGGAATAATTTTCTGGCTTGGCAGAAACACTGACGACACTTTTATGATTCGTTGTACTTTTTTTGGATAACTTTTTGTTTATATAGTATTTTTTTGTAAAACAATTTTTCTTTTTTACAAAACTCAAATTTTTCACATTGTTTAAATGTGCGATTCTTTTGTTTTTCTTAAATTTTTTCTTTTCAGCATTCGAAACTTTTTTATTATTTTTAAAACACAAATTCTTGAAATTTTTTTTAAGTTTTCTACACATTTTCTTTATTTTTAATTGATTTTTCTTTAACTTAGTTTGATTTTCTTTAATACTCATTTTAAACGTTATTATAATTTTGAATAAGTAGATACACGTACGAAGTGTTCAGTTTGAAAGTAAAATGAATACTGTGACCTGTTCACTCCATACATTCTCCTTTTATATACCAAAAAGCATAGACAAAGTCCAAAGTACTTAGGTAATTTGTAAGACACACTACCTAATTACCTGCCGGTTTTATGATGTCCAACTTAAAAAAAAAACGCCTTTCTAACTTTAATTTATATTGCCTGAATTTTAATGATCATCCTTTTTATTTTATTTTATTATTTTATGATTTTATTTTTGAATATTAAAATTATATTTTTTCCAGATTTTGATTCCAACTAATATATGAACCTTGTTCTATAGAAAGTGTAATATTCTTTTTACAAGAAGCCATCCCTTTTTATACACCTCCTTTAACGGTTACTGAAAATGTCATCAATTTGTACACGAAAATTCTAAGAAATATACTTGCAATTATTTGTCGTATGATAACTAATAACGAGACAGAATTCGAATATATAGTATTACAAAGGAACATTTAAAGAAATTACTTTATTTGAAATTTTTAGCTTTATATACACTAGATTGTATTACAACTTTAAGTATTTTATTAGCAATTTATCCTATTGCTAGATGTATCTGTGGTGAAATTAGGCTTGAACAAAAGTAATTAATATCGTTAATAATTTAATACATATTTTAAATTATATTTTTATTAATTTCATCAAGTATTACACATTTCTACGATAATACAATTCCTTTATTGTATACAAATATTTTTACAATGGATTCGTCTTCAAGAAGTTTAAAACTAATTAATCATGCCCGAATTGAACTTTTACGTTTTTAGATATTGAGAATATATTGAAAGATCCGTAAGTGAAATTCCATAATGTATTCTAAAAATGAGTTCAGAGTCTTCTTTCAGCCGAAAATTTTATTGCAATTTTAATAAAATGTTTAGGTGATCGAACTTTTGTTGTAGATTATCAATAAATTACTATCCAATCCAGAATGATATTGATATTCTAAGACAGGCCTGCAATGAATTGTATCCTTTTTATAATAATGTAGAATGTTTGTGTCTGTTCGGTCGAAAATGAGTGCTTTCCATTCTAGATGATTTAGAGATAATGAAAAAACATAAAGTAATTTAAAATCGGCCTATAGCCGATTTTTTGATGCCCTATGGTAGAAATGGGAGAGAAAAATTGTGAAAACTAACAATATATCAAGGTTTTTCTTCATAACTTTGTTTGCCCTTGTCAAAATTTTCTCTAATTTGTAAGTAACTCAGACCCTGGTAGCATAAGTCTAATTTGCAAATTTCATTCAAATCGGTGCATTAGTTCTGAAAATACATCAAAAAAACTTTCTGAACAGGGTTATTTCTTCCTACGACTACTTCTTTCTCCACTATCCTTAGACCGATATCACTGAAATTTACAATGGCATGGTCTATTAATGTAGTCAACCAATATAATTAATTTAAACAAAACTGCTTTACCAATTTTCCAATTAAACCCGAAAAGCTATAGAAAAAAAACGACAAAACTTTATGGTCGCCCCTGTTTTTCCTTAATAACTTCGCTGCCCCTCAGTCGATTTTTCTGAAATGCAATACCAAAACCACTATAGCAATAACCAAGTAGCGTTCTAAATTTCATCAGAATTGGATAACGCGTTTTTGAGTTATCTTGTCAACGGAAGGACGGTAGTACCAAACATGGAGCATTAATATAGGGAATTTTTTTCAGAATTTTGGCTCATTTTCAAAACCCAATTACCCCAATTTGTTCTCCCAGAATTTTACAATTTTTTTTCTAAGTATTCTATAAAATGTTACCTTTTCAGCGCGCTATAATATAACTTGATAGGATTAGAACTACTAAAGTTATACGATTCTAAAGCCAACTATTGGAAAAAAAACGCCACGAACTTTCTGCTTAACTGAATATTTTAAGGTTTTTCTCTCCATAACTTTGTTTCTTCATTCTCAAATTGGCCCATTCACAGGTAGGGTGGCGTCTAATAGTATAAATACGTTTCGGAAATTTGATTCAAATCCGTATATAACTTTTTAAAATACATTGGAAACACTTTATGAACAGGCTTATTTTGGGCTACAACTATTTCTTTCTCCACTATCCTTGGACCGATTTGACCGAAAATGAATTCGGTATCGTCTATTTATGCAGTTAACCTACATAATTAATTTGTACAAAATCGGGTCACAAATTTTCCAATTACATCCGAAAAACCATAACCAAAAAAACGACAAAACTTTCTGGTCACCCTGGTTTTTCCTTTATAACTTTGCCCCCCTTGGATCGATTTAGCCCAAATGCAATACCAAACCAAGTTAAGGAATAAGCAACTCAAATTATAAATTTCATCAAAATCGGATAACGCGTTTTTGAGTTATCTTGTCTACGGACGGACGGACGGACGGACGGAGGGACGGACGGACGGACGGACATGCATAAATCGATATAACTTTTGATTCCCTACACAACCATACCCCTGAAATTTTTCTCCGATCATTATTTCTATGTGTTACACACTTAGTGACAAAACTAATATACCCTCTGGTAGTACCTACCATAGGGCATAAAAAGGTTTCATTACGGAATTCTCCAAGTAAACTTCCATTTTCTAACATAATATTGCGGACTACGATCCCCAAATTAATACTTTATAAGTTTCATAAATGAATATTAGCCGTGTTTGATATAAATTAATTTTTTTTACTTGGGATATGCTTCTTTTGATACTCAGCTCTTGAAAAAATCTCCTTTGGAAAATAATAAAATAGTTAACTCGGTTGTGCCTTCTCTATTTCCGCGAAAACTATCTGGAGTAATATACGAATGGCGTACAGTTGGAAAAACCAATTTATTTTGATTTTATATTTCCTGAACTTTTTTTTGATAACCAGTGTGATCAGTATGTAGTTTTTTGCCATTAGCGCTTTTCGTTAAGAACTTTTGGTCGGCAATACAAATGTTTTGCAAAAACTTTATGCAGTTTTCATATCTGCAAGTTATACACATATGTAATTGGTTTGAATTAAATATTGATATTTAAGATTAATTTAGGATGTTTAGAGTTGTTTTCATGCTTTACATAAACATATGTATCTCTTTCGATAATTACCATATGAACACCATATAAAGAGGTACCAGTTGCAATTACCATTATATCAAGAAATTGTAAGAGATTTTGTCTGGAAAATTTTTTTGTACGTACTATTTTATTGCAATGCAATAAATTGCAACCAAATTACATATTTAAAAAAAAAAATGTCTGAGCATCTAAAATAAATATTTGCCAAATATACGAAAAAAACCTGCATTAAAATTTTTTTCAATACTTGCCTGACTAAAAAATAAAAAAATTAGGTAATTAGCCTTCTGAAAATAGAAAAATTTGCCAAAATTGAAAGAAAAAATAATTGTTTAACTTGAAAATACATAGTTTCAAATTTGCGGAAATTCCAATGATTCTTAATTTAGTATATGAATTCATAGAAATTCGATTCATAAATTTTGAATATTTAAAATCTACAATCTTAGAAAAAAATGAGAATGAAAATTTTTCTAAATTTTAATTAATCTAATTAATGAACATTTTAAATTCTAATCCCAAAATAGACATTGTCAAAGACCATGTACAAAAAAATTCATTATATTTTTGCTCCCCATCTGTGACGGGAAGTAAAAAAACGCAAGAAAACAAAATAACAAACTTCAAAGCAATAATTTACAATTTCCACCAAACGCGCAGTTTCGCGTTCTGTTCACGAATATCCTTTTTCTTCCGCGCGCAACCTTTTTTCGATGGGGACGTAGAGGCGAACATTTTCACGTTCAAAATTTGCGCGTCCAATAAATGTGCGCTGCTTTTTTGGTGGAAACGAGCGGCGCTTTCAAAATGCGCCGCAGCCGCGTGCTACGCGTTTGGGGGAAACGCACCATAATAGACACATTTTTATTGTATATTCTTCTCTATTTTTATTAAGCACAAATCTTGCAATCGATTTGTAACTAACTTCCCAACTAGCTAGATATTTGAAACTTTTAGAATAGCTTATAACACGATGACAATGCATTCTTTTTCAGTAAATTTGGTTTTGTATGGAAAGTTAGTTCGGAAAAAAAATTTTAAAAAGTATATATTAATACATAGAATTGTCAAATTTATATTGTTCAAAATTTATAAACGTGGTATATAAAAAGTTATTTTTATCTTGTAATTATTGTAATTTTATCTTACATTATTTTAAAAAGAGACACTTTTAAAGCAGATTTCATATTAAAAGCATATACTTCAGAAGGTGAATCATATATGACGAATCTGATACAGAAGCAACATTCAGTGAAATTTGTGTATTACTTCCCTTTCTGAATATTAAGAATAAGGAATTTGTAAAATTTCAGGAGATGAACAATATCAAGTTTCGGATAATATAACAAATGGTGCTATAGCATCATGTTCATCTTTATCTAAATCTATAAATATTCAAAATGAAGTTACTCAAGTACAAGATATTTTACCACATTTTGGTGATGGGTTTATAAGGCATTTATTAACACGTTATAATAATCCTGAGTCTGCAGTTTCTGCAGTTTAAGAATGAAATTTAGCACCAGATCTACTAGTTGCTGATCAAAACGAAATCTATATACCACCTAATCCAGAAGATACTCTTTATGTTCGAACTGGAATTCAAAGTTTTAATGTATTCGATGATGATGCATATGATGTAATGGTTCAAGACAATCCAGATTGTATTATAAAATCAGGGAAAGGTTTTCCTGGCCATCCGAAAAATGCGAGAGACTTATTGATGATAAAAGTCATGTTAAAGAAATGAAAAGTCGACATCAAGAGTATTTGATAGTTTCGGATGATTTAGAATACGATGACGAATACGATGATGATTACCAGGCAACTCCATTAGACTTTTTCAAGACTTATTTTCAGTCGGACTGAAAAAAAGTCTTGTGGAGATTCTTAAAATTTGACTTTTTTCACATAAACATCGACTTTTTTGAGGAAAACCTTTTCTCAGACTTATTTTTGATATATTGAAATTAAAAATGGTTGCAATTGACTGAATGCATACAAATGTATGTAATTGCAATAGGTTTTTCCCGATATTTTAGATATTTTTAATCTCTAGTAATTTTTTTTTTAGAAAAAATTAATTTGCCGCCTTCATAACAGTAATAAAATATATGCAATTCAGAATATTTCATTTTAAAAAAGTTTGTTTAAAATTTATATCGTTTTATGACAAAAATATTACAAATATTCCGGTAGTTTTAAGAAAAAACCTTTATTCCAATAATCTACCGTAATGCATTTTTCTAAGAAAATTTTGATATTTCGAGTTCGGTTTCTACTAATTACAATTCTGGGAACAACTGATGTTTTAAAAATTTTTAACATTTATTTCAAAAAAAATTTTTTTACGACAAAATTTTTCAAATATTAATGATTTTATTACGATCCTTTTTTCATAAACCAATATTCATCCATTCTTGTCAACCGTATCGCATTTTCAATTGAAATAATAATTTATAATTATATGATTTTCTTTTGTTTTTATCCTCAACAAAGGAATTTGGAAACTCGCCACAGAAATTTTCAATACTAGAGAGACAAAAAAAAATAAATGGTATAGGCCTATACAATAAAAGTATATCAAATAAACAATATAGAAATACTAGTCCTGAGGGATGTAATAAAACCAATATAACCAAACAAACGCCACAACTTTATGCTAAACACAAAAAATGAGGATAACAAATGATAGTTGTGCACTTTACAGTAGGTTCTTCCTGCTTTTGTCTTTCTTTTTCATTTCATTATGTTATTTTTTCCAATTTCTTTTTTTTATAATGTAATCCTTAGTTTTCTATATACTTCAAGAATTTATAGGAAAGGATTCCAAACTATGAAAATAGCACAGAAAACTATAAGACCAGAAAAAATGATTCCTCTTGAGAAAGAAAACTCATTAAACTTATGTAATGGACAAAAGTTTTTTGTTCCGTCAAAAGATTGTCACACCAGAGAACTTGCTTGACTGAGAAGAAGACAACTTCTTAACAAAAGAAACAAAAACATTAGAGCGCTGATAAGCAGTCAAGTGAAGACAGATAAAAATTAAAAAGAAGAAACTTTAGATTTTAGAATGATGAGAATCAAAAGAAGTTGGTGTTTTAATTAATCATCTTATCACAAAGGTGCACATCGAAGATTTTTATTTTGATTCATCTTTTGGTTGACCGATTCTGGAAAAATAAAATTGTTTTATAAACTGCAATTTAAGTTTTAATACTTCTGAGAAAATTGTTTTAATTAAATTCTTTCCTATGGTGGTGAGTTGAAAATTCGAATCAATTTCTATCCCTTTCGGTGTTATAATATATAAAACATGATTTGGTATCTCTTAGCCGTTATCGTTGGTAATTGGAAACCTGACTGAATTTTAAATGTTTCAAATATGATGAATTTATTCGATAAGAAACTGTGCTATACCATTGTTAAAGGATATTATATAGGATACAAATAAATATATATGTAGTCAAATTCTAAAATGAAGAAGAAAATTCTCAAACATTTCATCAAAATAAATATGATACACAGACGTAGAATTCTGAACAAAATTTGATAAAATTGTTTCAAAAGAGATGGGAAAATTTATAGAGTATTCCAGTTTGGATGGTTTTGGAATATTTCTATTCATCTGAAATAAACTAGAATTAGACTCTATTTAAATTTACTTCAGTCGGACATAAAGTCCGACATAAACTTGGACTTTTTTGAGGAAGACTTTTTTCCAGACTTATTTTTGACATATTGAAATTAAAAATGGTGGCAATGAATTGAATGTATACGAATGTATGTAATTGCATTCACATAATAAAATAAATAAAATAATGAAAAGGATGGAAATCCACGTGATGGAAATCGTGATTTTTGTGAAAATCCTGAAATTATTCGTGCCAGATACGAGGCAAAACGAAATTATAAATATGCAAACCGAGGAAATAGTAATGGTGCCCAGAAATCCACTGATTTTGTCGGTAAACCAAAAGATCAGGGTCAAGAGAAAGATGTAGCAAATAATCGACATAAGAAAGATGCTCATGAAATATATTATATATATATTATTACAATAAATCATATAAAATATTTTCAAGAGTTTTAAATTTCAATCCCATAGAGATGGCGTAAAAGTGTATTCGTTTTTATACTTTCCCATTCCATGAGTTTATCAATTCCAAGAGAAACTCTTCAGTTGGGTACTGTCCGTCTATTCCAGAGGTTCCCAAACTTTTTTGCCTCGTGGACCACTTGCCATGTTTTTCGGTTTTGGGTAGACCCCCTGCTTACCTATATTAATTTTTTTCAAATTCATCAACATCAAATGAATCAATAATTTCGAAAAGGGCTCATGTCTGTTTTATTTCAAAATGTACTTTTTTGCCGTTTTTTTATCTTCACGTATAGACGCATGTTCCATGAGAAACAGGGACTCATATTGTGTTTTCCAAAGTGGAAAAAAATGCATGTCCTTCTGGAGATGAGACCTTTTCGAAACTAATTCAAGACATCTAGCCTATGCGAACTATTTCAAGGTCAATTTTAATTTGTCATTTTGGAGACCACAACTTGAAGTGTGTTCAAAATGCGAAGAAATTAATTAATAGTTAAGAAATTAACTACCAGTTCATAAGGGCGTCCAAATTTTACTCTGATATCAAAGAAATCACTGAAAAATCTCCAGTGGTTGGTACCACTATCATGGGTTTGAAGTTTGATTATATGGTATGCAGAATCTCCCACTGCCAGTTTTGCCCGTCCAGGAAGTATTTTATTTCCGCCAACAATGACAGCGGCGAAAACAACTTTCTACTCCTACCACGAGGTTCAAGCCCTCAAATGACCCAACGAAGTCGTATCATGTTTAAATGATTCTATTCGTAAAAACGTCCCCGAAGAAATAACGGAGTTCCACTTGTTCTGCGATGAATGTTCGGGACAAAATAAAAACCATTAGTCAGTCGAAAGTTCAAAGTTTTCTTTATTTTCCGCAGAGGCTCGTACAATGATTGTGATAATGATGGTTTCTGATTAATAAACTGACTATCTTATGATAAACATTCTTTATTTACCATTTTATTACTAAAACCACCTGCGTTATTCAATCAATTTCGAAAAGGGCTCATCTCGGAAACTCTAACAGCTGTTTTTTTCGGCACTCTTGTAATAAAGTATGTTATGACGCAGTCCACTTTCAAAAAAATTTGCGGTCTTAAATTCCATATAGTTTGGCAGAAATTCAGTTTTTTCTGTCTCCTGAACAATTTGAAAAAACCGACATGAACCCTTTTCGAAATTGGTGATTCAAATGTATTTTTGACAGCTGGTATAGTGCTACTCACTTTTTAAATAAAATATTTGTCTCGCAGTATATTTTCATCTCTAAAATAAAATTCGGACTTGGGTACTATCAATTCCATTTACTTTACTTCGCAAAATATTTCAAAAGAATTTAAGAAATAGAAAAACTAACTAAAATTTAAAATAATTTATTTGTAGAGTAATTGTAAAAGTAGTAAAAGTACAGAAATCGGTAATTTCAAAAGTTATGAAATCTTAGAAGTCGTGTCATCTCATTGTTTGTACCTTACAGAATGAACGATGGATTGAGAAGAGAACATGGTACACAAAATATAGTGGATTACCAATTGTCGATGGGCAGGTTTCCAATCAAGCCGCTTTGAACGAATGGTTAACCGAAAATGAATGGTTTAATATGGACTTGTACTATTTTCTTGGATTAGAACATTCTCGGTTGGTAATACTTTTTGATTTGAAATAATAACTAATGAAATTATGAATTACATATATTTATTTTTAATTTTATTATCATATACATTTTTACAATAAGCATTAATGAATATTATATTTATTTACATTTTTAAATTCATTTAAACAAATTGTTATATCAGTTATAATCATCATTTCCTCTAAATTGGTGTAGAAATGTTTTCTCGCTCCTCCACTTCTGAAGCAACTTTTGAAAGGAGATTGTTTAAAAAGCTATTTTCCAAAGAATTATCAGTTTTCTCCAAGTCTTGTGTGACGTTCAAATCAGTAGTATTCTGCTCTTCCTTAATTAAAAAGGAACTTTGTCTCTTTATTGGTGAAGAAATGCATTCTTTCTTCGCTTCAGCTTTAAAAAAAGAAATTAGGCTCTTGAAGTAACTATCTTCGAAAACTTCATCAATCCGTTTGAATAATTCAGTGTCGTCCATGTCTAAATAATTAGTTATCTGTTCTTTCTTAATTGAAGAAATACTACAATCTTCTTCATCTTGTTCAAGATCAAGATCAAAAAGTGCACGCTTGATAAGAGTATCTGATAAAGTTTTATCCAAATCATGTGTAATCTGGTCTAAGCATCTTTCTCTCTTTATTGGTGTAGAAGTAATCCATTGCCTCTCCACTGTAGGTTCAAGATCAGAAATAAAACGGTTGGTGAAACTATCTCGTAAAGGTTCATATGTTTGCCCGGATTCTTGTGTGTCTTTTACTAAAACAGTAGTATTCTGCTCCCGCTTCAAAGAACTAGCTGATAAAGATTCATCACTTTGCTCGAATTCTTGTGTGACGTTTAAATTAGTAATCTTCTGCTCTTCCGTAATTAAAAAACAACTTTGTCTCTTTACTGATGAAGAAATACTACACTGTTTCTTTGCTTCAGGTTCAAGATCAGCAATAAAACACCTGTAGAAATTATCTCGTAAAATTTCATCGAATTCTCGTGTATCTTCCAAGTAAGCAGGAGTCCTTTTGGTTTTGACGGAAATAGAATCTTCTTCCACATTAGTTGAATATTTAGGTCTGGAATAATTTTCTGGCTTGGCAGAAACACTGACGACACTTTTATGATTCGTTGTACTCTTTTTGGATAACTTTTTGTTTATATAGTATTTTTTTGTAAAACAATTTTTCTTTTTTACAAAACTCAAATTTTTCACATTGTTTAAATGTGCGATTCTTTTGTTTTTCTGCGATTTTTTCTTTTCAGCATTCGAAACTTTTTTATTATTTTTAAAACACAAATTCTTGTAATTATTTTTAAGTTTTCTACACATTTTCTTTATTTTGAATTGATTTTTCTTTAACTTGGTTTGATTTTCTTTAATATTCATTTTAAACGTTATTATAATTTTGAATAAGTAGATAAACATACGAAGTGTTCAGTTTGAAAGTAAAATGAATACTGTGACCTGTCCACTCCATACATTCTCCTTTTATATACCAAAAAGCATAGACAAAGTCCAAAGTACTTAGGTAATTTGTAAGACACACTACCTAATTACCTGCCGGTTTTATGATGTCCAACTTAAAAAAAAAAACGCCTTTTTAACTTTAATTTATATTGCCTGAATTTTAATGATCATCCTTTTTATTTTATTTTATTATTTTATGATTTTATTTTTGAATATTAAAATTATATTTTTTCCAGATTTTGATTTCAACTAATATATGAACCTTGTTCTATAGAAAGTGTAATATTCTTTTTACAAGAGGCCATCCCTTTTTATACACCTCCTTTAACGGTTACTGAAAATGTCATCAATTTGTACACGAAAATTCTAAGAAATATACTTGCAATTATTTGTCGTATGATAACAAATAAAGAGAAAGAATTCGAATGTATTACAAAGGAACATTTAAAGAAATTACTTTATTTGAAATTTTTAATATCGATTCCAATGGTTTTCGATTTAATTGTTGCTTATGGTCATTCCAATTTAATTCTAACGAAAATATTACAGACTATTTTTAATATTGAACCAAAATATAAAGATGACCTAAAAATTGGTTTACAATTTTTACAAAAATCTTTGAAAATTAGTCAACAAAAAACTGAAAATGAAGGTTTCGGAAATGATAACGAGCCTGTATCTATCGAGTTTTGATGATTTAGCTTTATATAAACTGGATTGTATTACAACTTTAAGTATTTTATTAGAAATTTATCCTGATGCTAGATGTATCTGTGGTGAAATTAAGCTTGAACAAAACTAATTAATATCGTTAATAATTTAATACATATTTTAAATTATATTTTTATTAATTTCATCAAGTATTACACATTTCTACGATAATACAATTCCTGTAGTATATACAAATTTTTTTACATTTGATTCGTCTTGAAGAAGTTTAACTAATTACTATCCAGCCCAGAATGATATTGATATTCTAAAACAGGCCTGCAATGAATTGTATCCTTTTTATAATAATATAGAATGTTTGTATCTGTTCGATCCAAAATTAGTGTGTTCCATTCTAGATGATTTAGAGATAATGAAAAAAAAAAAGGTTTCATTACGGAATTCTCCAAGTAAACTTCCATTTTCTAACATAATATTGCGGACTACGATCCCCAAATTAATACTTTATAAGTTTCATAAATGAATATTAGCCGTGTTTGATATAAAGTAATGTTTTTTACTTGGAATATGCTTCTTTTGATACTCAGCTCTTGAAAAAATCTCCTTTGGAAAATAATAAAATAGTTAACTCGGTTGTGCCTTCTCTATTTCCGCGAAAACTTTCTGGAGGAATATACGAATAGCGTACAGCTGGAAAAACCAATTTATTTTGATTTTATATTTCCTGAACTTTTTTTTTGATAACCAGTGTGATCAGTATGTAGTTTGTTTTGTCATTAGTGCTTTTCGTTAAGAACTTTTGGTCGGCAATACAAATGTTTCGCAAAAACTTTATGCAGTTTTCATATTTGCAAGTTATACACATATGTAAATGGTTTGAATTAAATATAAATATTTAAGAATTATTTAGGATGTTTAGAGTTGTTTTCATGCTTTGAGAATTTTGAGTATGAACAATATCAAGTTTCAGATAACATAACAAATAGTGCTATAGCATCATGTTCATTTATACCGTCGTCATCTTCATCTAAATCAAGAAATATTCAAAATGAAGTTACTCAATTACAAGATATTTTACCTCATTTGGGTAAAGCGTTTATTAACATGTTACGATGATCCTGAGTCTGTAGTTGCTGCAGTTTAAGAAGGAAATTTGCCACCAGATCTACTAGTTGCTGATCAAAACGAAATCTATATACCACCTAATCCAGAAGATACTCTTTATGTTCAAACTGGAATTCAAAGATTAAATGTATTCGAAGGTGATATGATGCATATGATGTAATGGTTCAAGACAATCCAGATTGTATTATAAAATCAGGGAAAGGTTCTCAGGGCGATCTATTAAACTTTTTTCAAGACTTATTTTCATTCGGACTGAAAAAAAGTCTCTAAAATTGGATTTTTTTTCAGTCGGACATAAACTTGGACTCTTTTGAGGAAGACCTTTTCTCAGACTTATTTTTGATATATTGAAATTAAAAATGGTTGGAATTGACAGAATGCATACAAATGTATCTAATTGCAATAGGTTTTTCCCGGTATTTTAGATATTTTTAATTTCTAGTAATTTTTTTTAGAAAAAATTAATTTGCCGCCTTCATAACAGCAATTCAGAATATTTCATTTTAAAAAAGTTTGTTTAAAATTTATATCGTTTTATGACAAAAATATTACAAATATTCCGGTAGTTTTAAGAAAAACCTTTATTCCATTAATCTAATGCATTTTTCTAAGAAAATTTTGATATCTCGAGTTCGGTTTCTACTAATTACAATTCCGGGAACAATTGATATTTTACAAATTTTGAACATTTATTTCAAAACATCTTTTTTATGACAAAATTTTCCAAATATTAATGATTTTATTGCGATCCTTTTTTCATAAACAAATATTCATCAATTCTTGTCAACCGTACCACATTTTCAATTGAAATAATAATATACTTGTATAACATATTTTTATAGTAAATTTATGCGGCAAAAATTTCGTTGTTTCTTCGTCTAGGCCATTTTTAAAAATTAAATGTTAGGACATCAAATGTCCACCTAAAATTTAATGTCTTCAAAATGGCGCTTGTAGACTGAAAATAAGTCTTGAAAATAGTCTAATTGATTTGCCGTGTAAAGTGCAAGTTAGTCGAATTAGTAGTTTTTGTGTAAGCCTGCAACAGGATTCGGGAACTAGATTAAATTATGTTAGGTATATTAAACGTAGGTTGTTTTAGACTTCTATAACTTCTATAACTTTGTAAATTAAGATTTTTTTTACACTTTAAACCAAAAGACGCCCTTTAAAAACCTCTGACTGTCAGCTAAGAAACTATTTCTTAAAAATTTGTTACTTCTATGGAAATTTTTTTTTCCCAAATCATTTCCATTTAATTAATTATGATAAATAGTTATTGTAGATAAAATTTATCTCGAAACTATCATTTGAAAATTTCAAATTGATTAAGCTTAATGCCCATCAAGACGATAACAAACTCATTTCATTATTATCATATTTTTAATTTATATGAAAATGTAGTTTTTGTTTAGTTTTCATTTATATTTTAAATTTGGTATTCGGAAAATTTTAAATTAAAATCGTAGATGAAATCCAGTGAAACTTTTCATTTCCATCATAATTCGAAAATAAACTTTTTAACTTTGTTATTTTTTCGTTAAAAAAGAAATGTGTTTTATCAATTTTTCAATTAAAGAATCTTTCAACAAGCTCCATGAAACTATAATTAAAGAAAAATTTTATATCATACAAAAATATAATTAAAAACAAAAGAAAAGGACGTAATAACTATGAGGTTTTTTAAAAAATACAAAACCAAAATGAATTAAATTGCATTTTATAAAAATTTTCCATTTTCTTTGAAAAGTTTTTTCAATTTATTTATGATCGTTATGAAATTAAGAAGTATATATTTATTATGAGCATAAAGCATTCCAAAAATGATATGAAATTTTCTATTATTAATTTCAAGAAAGTTGTTTAATAAAGTTCTAAAAGGAAAATTCGTATGAAAATGAAGAATAACATTTGTGCTTATTATTACGAGTTTTTAAGTAAATCTTCTTGCATTTTCTAAATTAGAATTAATCACTATTTTAGTTACACAACAAATTACTAGGAATGAAATACAGTGGTACCCGGGAAAACGTAATTTACATATACGGTTGCAGGCTTGGAAGGTTTCGCTTTTAGTTTCAATAAATTTTCCGAAATTTGGTGGTTGTTATTACCTTTATTCAATATTCAAGGGTTTTATGCAGTAAAATTATTTAACATTATTTGGTATGAGCTTGCGAAGCCCAAGCAGACCGATGAGAAGATTAATAATGCGCAGTCCTGTATCCGACATATAGACTTCCATTAAATCGATCTACAATTAAAATGTTGGAGGTGATTGATCCAATAAAGCAGTAATTTTTGATATACGCAAAAGTATGTAATTTAAAAATAAAGCAAATTTATATTTAACAACATAAGTATGCTCTAGATACCGATTTTTGAGCGGTAATTTAGTCACGAATTTGAATTTTCCACGCGACACATGCTATAAACTTTAACGTGAATTTCCAATTTATTCTATTTACAAGAACTTTTAAAAATAAATAATCTTGCCAGTCTGAACACCAACTTTCCATTTTTTTATCCCAAAAACATACCATATTGAAAATACAGTCAGACCTCTTTTAACAGTTCAGTAAACGGAATTTTCCTAATAATAGAAAAATGCATAGATGTTATTGAAAGTGTTTGAATAAAAGATTTTCGGATAAAAGAGGTTTGACTGTATTATTTTTGAATACAATTTCTATTTGAAATTGAAATTAAATGAAAGCTTCTTTCCAAAAAAAACCCGTCTTTCCTTACAAAAACTAACTAACTTACATCAATATCATATATTTTTATTTCAATTCTTTATATTACAAAAATTTAATGTCCTTTTAGACACAGTCATTTCAATTCATATTCCATTTGGGACATACTACTCCTCTATCTTTTATATCAAAAGTTCAATGTTCAACTCTTTAATGCAATTTCTAAAAAAAAAGAATTCACCAGTTTACAATATAGTTAGGGAATGGAGCAGGCTTACATATGGAATTTGATGCGAATCACATTTCAGGATATATTACGACTGAAAATGGTAATCGAAAGATGGCAAAAAATTGTGTTTTTTCGTTACATACTAAATGTACTTTTAAATAATAAATTCGTCCTTCGAGTATCAAAAAATAAAATTCAAATGCTGAAATGTATTACATCGATATATATATATATTTTTTTGGAATAAACTTTCTTTTAAACGAAAAATATTTAAGGATTTAGTATAAAGCCCAATCGAAAAGGCTAAAGGAATTCTTTAAATACATTTTAGAATTATGGCTGGTTGGAAATATCTTTTAAGAATTAATAATACAAAATTTCGAGAAAATATTGCCCACAACTTTAATTTAATTTAATTTCAATATTATAACTAATTTTGATTATATAAATTTCTCAAAACTGCATAACGCAAATTTAAAAATTTATTTTAATTAAAAATAATTACAAAAAAATCACAGTGCAGAAAATAACAACCTCTTTTAATAAAAATCTAGAAATTTCTATTTTAAAATAGCTTTTTTTAAATTTAACGGTTAAAAGAACTTCAGAACATTTCGTCTGTTCAAACTCGTTTATCTTAGACTCCAACCCATGTCGCTTCAATCGCTAAATACGATTTAGACCATATTCAGCAAATGGTCTAAAATGACAATAACAAAAATCCATGCCACCTGGGATTACTTTGACAGTGACTTTTATTTGTTGTTATCATTCGTAAGTTATATTTTTTTGAAGATACACGCAGTGCTCTGCTAAAATATTTTTAATATAGCAAATATATTAGCAATAATTGTGGCAATATTCGGAATATATTATATAAAATAAAAATCATAATTGTGTAAAAAGAATTTTGTGGAAAAAACACCAAATTTATCATAACCTCAAGGAAGCGTCATGTCAAAATCAAAGAAATCCCGACATCAGAGTTCCGAAGAAGAGGATTCTTCAAGTAGTAGCAGTTCTAGTTCATCGAGTGAAAGTAGTTCATCATCTGATCAAAATCAGAAAAGAAAAATAAAACAAAAGAAAACTGATGCTAAACGTAGAAAAAGGGATACGAGCTCATCATCGTCCTCGTCGTCCTCTGATTCGAGTAGTTCCAGTGAAGAAGATTCAAAATGTAATCAAAAGAATAAAAAAAATAAAAAGGAAAACATTGAAAAACCAGCTATCGAAAATAATGAGGTGAAACTTAAAAGTTCTGAACATGAAGAAAATCACCGGGAAGTTCGCCGTAATCGCCATGAGAATAATGAAGGAAATAATCGTTCAAAATGGGACAGCCCAAATAATGAGAATGGTAGAGAAAATAATCGCCGACAGGACAATTATCATGATCGCCGATATAATGATAATCGAAATTTTCGTCATCGGCAAGATGAAAATCATGACCGAAGACCGATGCAAAATCGTGATCGAAGAAATTGGAATGACAGATATCAAAACAGAGATGATAGACATTGGGATAGAAACAATCGTAGTAGAAATAATAGACCGGACCGGGAAGATAGAGATCGAAATAGAGGGCAGAGATCACCTAATCGAAGGCAAAATTATCAAAATAATGATCGCAATCGATTCCGTGAAAGAGAAAATGATCGAGATCGAAGGTAATTTTATAAAAAATTCTCGAAATACAATTATTTCTTACATTTTTTTTTTATTTTTTTTTTTCAGGAGAAGCAGAAGCCCAAGAGGACGATCAGATTTTTCGAGACGTCCTAAAAACGATGATAATCATAATTACGAATGGGGAAAACGTGATAACTCCGCTGATAAAGAAAAAGATGAATCAGTTGAAAAGGAAAAACCAAATTTCGGTCTTAGTGGAAAATTAACTGAAGATACAAATACAGTAAATGGAATTGTTATCAAATATTCTGAACCACAAGAATCACGTAAGCCGAAACGACGATGGCGTTTGTATTCATTTAAAGGTGAAAAAACTCTTCCAACTTTATATATTCATCGTCAAAGTTGTTATTTAATTGGACGTGATAGAAAAATATGCGATTTACCAGTTGATCATCCATCTTGTTCAAAACAGCATGCTGCTTTACAATATCGTTTGGTTCCATACGAAAGAGAAGATGGAACTGCCGGTAAACGTGTTCGGCCATATATTATTGATTTGGAATCGGCAAATGGAACATTTATTAATAACAAACAGATTGAAGCTAAAAAGTACATTGAATTGCTAGAAAAGGATGTTATTAAATTTGGTTTCAGTTCGAGAGAATATGTTTTATTACATGAAAATAGTAAGGAAGATGAAAATGATGATGATTACCTATCAGACGAGGTACTACCAGTAAAACAAGAACCGAAAGAGGAATAAAATTTATAAAAGACAAATTTATATTTATTGGATATTGTTTATATTGTTTTACTAAAGTTTTTCATTTTCTGTTTTTATTATCAATAAAATTTAATTTAAGAAATTCAAGAATTTTTCTTTTATTTCGTTTTTCATATGGGCTTTAATTTGGAAATTGACCTGTTTACAAGATATCCGACCTTTTTGTAATTTTACCAACGCCTCTTTACAAAGAAAATGCAATATTGCAATAAACTTTTATTGCAGTATTGACTCCCAGAATTATAGGAGTCTTTGGACACTGGTAATTACCAAAATCCTTAGTAATTACTACCCGTTTAAATGAATTCATAATTTTCAGAGAAACATAGCTGATTTATTATCATAATTAAATTTTGTAAATTTACAACGAATTTATAAGTAATGATAAAGGTTTTAACAAGTATTTTACTCCTTTTCGAGTTTACGATTTTATATAATTGTTTTTCAGATGAAATTTTAAAAATTTATTTACAAATTTATTTTTTCCACTTAACTAATGAACACCTTTAATATAAGGGCGTATTTTTTTACTTTTATTTTAAAAATAATAACAAATGTACTTTAATTTTATGATAATTTAAATTAAAACTAAAAATATACAATTTGGTTTCATTGTGCTAATATTTGTAATTTCTAAAATATAATAATTATTTTGAATTATTTTATTTGTTCAATTTAAATATAAAAACAAAATTTTCGAATTCGGAACAATTTCCACGTAAATAGCATTTTATAAGGACATTTTTCATTTTCTTATTTTTTAATAATATCAAAAAGGTATTATCGAAGATAGAAATTAACAAAGATATGTAAAATTCTAAAATGCTTTCATTTAACATGAGTAAACTACATTAGCTCTTATGGAGGGAACTTTTAGGAGCTTAACCCTCTTTCTACAAGACTAATGTAAATTACTTATATTAACTAAAAGTCTATTTGAACTTTTCACATCCTCTCTTTATTAATTAATATCTTTGGTATTATTATTTACATCATTCAAAAGAAACCAAGTAGGAATTAATTGTTGGAGTTATTTAAAGGCAAACATTTCGATTACAAACTAAACTACAACCGTTTTTTATATTAATAATTTGATTAAAAACAAATTAATTTAATTTTCATTTAAAAATTCGGAATGACTTAAATGATACAAAACAAAAATGCTTTAACATACTATAAGAAATTTTGTAATTTTAGTCTTTGACTCTATTTTAAATTGTTCGTTTAACTATATCTAATTTGTTTTATTAAATACTTAATTGATTTATAAAAACTAAATATAAAATGGAAATTTATATTGCAGTTTGCATTTCAAGACCATTCGATATTGTTGAATCATTTTGTGTATTTGTATAAACTGGTTTCGATACTATTGATGAAATATTATTATTGATATTATTAATATTTTTAATATCATTACTAACTAATAATAATCTATCATTACTATTACAATTTTCATGACTATTCGGTGGTAATGTAACCGTTAAAATTCCATTCATTTTATTATATTGTCCTAAAATATTATTGTTAATTAAATTTGGTGAATTCGAACGATTCAATGTTGTAGAACTAGAAAATTGTCGTTCATTTTCAAAATTATCATCATTTGATGTTGTAAATTCAATATTATTTCTTAATGGTATTTCATAGCCATCACTTATAAGGCTAGTTGGCTGTTGTATTTGGGATTGATCCTCATTTTCATCATATAATAATTCTAAATATTTAGGAATTGTACTTGTTGTCGAGGATGTTGGTGTTATAATAATTGGTTGTTCCGTAGTTTCAATTCGATTACTAAATTTTAATGTACCTGAAAATCGAATAAGAAAAATTAAAATGAAGAAATGTTAATTTTTTTCTAAAATGTATTCAAATTTTTATATATTTATATATTTATATTGTTTTTTTACAACATCAGAAATCATCTGCATCTAAATTTAGTATAATTACATAAAATTATTGGAAGAAGAAACCTACCTGGCGGTGTTGTATTATTGTGATTAACATCAGTACCCAAATATGATGGATTAAATATGCCACCTGAAAAATTATAAAAAACGAGAAAAGAAAAATACAAGACAAGCACATAAATGAATTGAAATGGAATATAAAAATATTTACAAATAGATAGGAAAATGTGTATTATGAATGCAATTAATAATATTATTTTAACATATACACTTTTAATCCTTGTTCTTTTAATTCAAGAAATAGTACAAACTTACCATTTGCAATACGATTCGAATTTGATGCTGTTATTTGAACACTTTCGCTTGTATTATCTTTCAGAGATTGTAAAATTTCTAAACAATATCTAAATGTTGGTCGATGTTCTGGACAATAACTCCAGCATTTCAACATAAGTTGATATCTTGAAAAAGAAAATAAAAGAAACATTGAAACTATATCCATCGATATTTCTTATTTATAAAACTTACAATTCCTCTGGACAATCAGCTGGACGACCAAGTCTACCACCATCATGAACATAATGTAAAACTTCTAGATTATTTCTAGCTGGATATGGTTGTTGGCCTAATGTCATTATTTCCCAACATAATACACCAAATGCCCATATATCTGATTGTGATGTAAAAACACCGTCAACAAGACTTTCTGGTGACATCCATCTTACTGGTAAAAGACCTTCACCTTCTTTACGATAATAATCATTTTTATAAATATCTCGTGCTAAACCGAAATCTCCAATTTTAACAAGACGCAATTCTGGATCAACAGATGATACTAAACAATTACGACACGCCAAATCGCGATGTACAAAATGCATTTCTTCTAAATATCGACAACCTGATGCAACATCAACACACATTGATATTAAATCCAGTAATGTTAAGGATGATGGTGTTCCCTTCAAAATAATTTTTGTTTGTTAATTTTTTTTAATTAAGAAAATACTTTAAAGCATCTTTAAAAACTTACAACTGTTGGTCGTGATTGCCTTAAATAACTTAAGAGATCACCACCTTGCATTAGTTCCATTATTATATAAAGTGAATCACTATCAAAACAAACACCAATTAAACGAAGAATATGATCGTGTTTGAAATTGCTCATTAATTGTGCTTCTTTTAGAAATTCCAATTTTTCTTGTTCAGTTGCACCTTTTCTTAGAGTCTAGAAAATAATCATAATTAATTAAATCTAAAAATTGAAATGAAATTTTATAAAATTACTTTAATTGCAACACGAATTTCAGGTGCAGTTCCAACATTACGTACGCAACCTTCATAAACTTCACCGAATGCTCCGCTTCCAAGAAAACTGGTCATTGTTATCTGAAAACATATAGCATTAATATACTAAATCCTAAAGAGAGAAACTTAAAACTTTTGATATACCTGATCTCTTCGAATTTGAGGTAACAATGCAACATCAGCATCCGTTAAAGGACCAGGACTATATAAGATATTTGCTGTTTGTGTTCCACCACGTGGAAGTCGGGGAAGATTTGCCAATTCTACATCTGTAAGCCTTGAATTATCATCATGAAGCATTTTTTTATTTGTCGATTTTCGTTGGACGACTAAAAAAATCTTGGCATTAGTAAATATTATTAATTAATTAATAAATAATTAACTTACTAAATATCATGCAAGCACCAAATATAACACAAAGAACAACGACCAAAACTGGAACAAATATTGCGATTAAAAGTGAATCTCGTCGTTCTGGTAAAATATATGGTTCACTTATTGGTTCACTAGCTGAACTAAATGGTCCCCAACCATATGAATTTCTGGCACGTACACGAAATGAAAAAATATTAATCGGATGAAGTTCTTTAATGATCCAATATGCATCAGTTCCATTATAATATACAATCCATTTATCTTCTAGCGGTTCTTTTTCTTCAACCCATAGTATTTCATTCTGTAAGATTGTATAATTTCCCATTGATGATTCATAAATAGGTGATGCCGGTACATCATCATATTCTTTTGTTGAACGAATAACTCGATTTGCATGACGTGATTGTAACGCTTCCAGACTATATTCTTCAATGGTGGCACCATTCTCTTTAGCCGGTTCCCATGAAACTTTATAAACATCACCACTAACATGATGTATTATTGGTTTTCCTGGTGCAGTCGGTTTATCACCTAACGTTTCGAACATAAATCTATTATCAAACGGCCAAATATATGGAATATTACGTTTCGTATAAAACAATTTTAACGAGAATTTATACATTGTTTTCGGTTGTAAATCATCGACCATGAAATAGTCTTTATCTTCATCAGATCGATTATCATGTTCCGAATCTAATACAATTATTGGATTCTCATTACCTAATGTTGTATATTCTAAAATGTATCTTGTTATATTATGATGATTTTTCCATCGAAATCTTAAAGTATATGCAGTCGCATTAACAATTGTAATATTCTCCGGTTCGGAAAATGTTTCGATTTGTACAATTGGACTAGTACTAAAAGTATCATTTGATGAATACGCTTGAATCGAGATTTTATAAGTTTGACTTGGTAATAATGTTGATAAATTAATTGCAATCGAATCGGTCGAGTTTTGTAAAAGATTTTCTTCCGGTGTTATAAGACGATGTTGACGATTTACAACATGACTTGTTGGATTTTCAGTTTGCCAATGAACTTTATACCATACCGAATCACTATTCAATTCGAGCGGACGTAACCATTTCACAATAGCTTCTGTTGGACTTATAGTTTCAGCGGTAATATTTCGAGGTGTTGATGGTGCACCGGGTGCTGTTGAAAATATTATAATTGGACCATGAATTGTTTTCATACCAATTTTTTCACCATAATAATTATTAATACCAATTTGAAATTGATATTTTGTAAATGGTTTAAGATTTTCAATTCTTGTCAACGGTTCATATGCAATTAGAACTTTACATATCATATAATTACATTGTAATAAATTTAGCGGTTGCTGTAATTCCGAATATGTTATGATATATTTAACACCAGGTAATTTGAATGAACAATTCTGATGGATTTCGGGCTGTGGCAATTGTAAATATAATGAGTTTTCAGTTTTCTCAATTAATTCCGGAATATAATCGTTTTCGGAGATTTTTTGTTTTGGCAAAAGGCAACGTTTTGGCGGATAATTTTGATGATAATATGCTAAAATTTCAATTGCTTGTTTTATATTGATTTCATATTGTACATTTTGTTTATGATTATATGTTATGATTGTTTCATTCTTTTTTAAATATATTTTACTACTATCTTTAACAATATCATTTGTACTATTATCATATTTGATTTTTAATTGATTACAATTATCATTTCTTAAACTATATTGATACATTTTTGTACTGTTTTTAATTAAAATAAGACGATTATCATTAAGACTTGATGTATCTAATAAGATACGTTTAAAAGAACCATTCAAACATTCTGATTCAGTTACGAAATCAATTTCTTGATTTGTATTGAAATTATATTGAATGAGTTTACCAAATTCACTTGATTTTGTTTCAAATTCAATCCAATAAAATATTTTACTAATTGGTAATACTGAAAGATCTTTAATAAATCCATTAGATCTGTTGAGAATTTTCTTACTAAACATTTGTTGTCCATTATAACGATTCAAATCTAATTCATAAATTGAACTACCATTTTCATCATCAATTTGTGACCAATAAATAATTCTTTCGATCCAATCAACAGTCAATGATAGAACATCATTTGTAATTGTTAATAATTTAGATTTTGTACCATTATAAGAAATTAATTCACGATTTTCATTAATCCATAAAATACGTTTTTCATATTGTATATAATTTAAATGTTTTATTAAATTTCCGGTATGTACTAATGTATTTGTTGTATTTAAATCTAGATCAACTTCAAGAACATGATCATGAGTTACAACTAAAATTTTTGGTACAGGATTTTCATGATTCGAATTTATTTGTATTAATGGTGTCTCTGAACCACCACCAACCGATGTGAATGCTTGTACTTGAAAATAATATGTTATATTCAAATATAAATTCGAAATTATAATTTGTTCTTCAGAACCATGTACGAAATCATTAAAAATTCGTTTCTCATTTCCATTTTCTTTATACCAACAATATATTTTATAAAGAATTATTGGACCGTTAGGTTTAGATGGTGGCGCCCAACGAAATGTTGCTGTTATATTTAAACCACGCATAAATGGTTCATGATAATGTGTTATAAATACTCTTGCTTTAGTCGGTTCCGATGGAGTTGCTGCCGGTGAATATAAACGGGCATACGAAGATTTACATGATCCCCAATATGTTAATGCACGAATCGTTATCGTAAGCGGTATATACGGTTGTAAATGTTTCGATGAATAATGATAATATGGCATTGAGATATCTTTAATATTCTCAGAAATATTATCACCATGAATTCCTAAATCATAAAATATATCACCATATGTAACAGTATGAACTGGTTCCCAAGTAATATTGAAAGCTTTCCATGTACCAATTATACGTACTGTAGTATTATCAATTTGTTCGGGAATTACATTTAAATTATATGTTAAATTTGGATAAATATGATGTGTTGGATCAATTACTGAAACCGATGTAAGTCCATTTAATCTTGAATTTGATATATGAGCTAAATTTTTTCCGGTCATATCACCTACAGCTACCGTATTATTATCTTGCAACCAAAGTAAACGATCACTGAAATGAATTAATGAACCATTTAACGATCTTTCTTCAAGTATCGTTTCAATTGGATTAATATCTTTATTCCAATGTTTCGCCATTGGTGCATTGAATAAACTTGATCCTTCTGAACTACGAACTATCCAAAATATTCTTTCATTATCCATGTCCAATGTTAAACCCATTATTTGTTTTCCAGAATAAAATGGTACACTAAAATACTGGGTACGATTTCGACCATTTAAATAACAAACTTCCACAGCATGCCCAGTTGAGAAATATATATGACCACGTAATGAATCAATTTTTAATTCTCGTGCTACAACATATATGGGAATGTGCTCCTGTTCTTGATTATTAAGACTTGCCCGTTTAATCTATTTAAAAATGAAAATTTGATTTGATTTATTTTTTATCATAAAATTCATATTAAGTACTTACAAATTGTTGTGTTGGATTTGACCAATACATTTTCTTTCCAATCCAATCAACAGCAATACTTTCTACAGAATCTAATTCACCAAATCGAGATAGTAAACCGCTCGTTCGATTATAAAATTTCAGTGTCGAATTCGTAACGAAAAATAATAGATCTTCAAACCAAGCCATATCGGAAATATGATGTTCGCCTAATGTTGATTTCGGTATTAACGTATGAATATGTTCACCAATTACATCACTCTGTAATAATCCATCACTTGATGACCAAATTAAATAACGATCATGTGATGATTTTAATGTTTTCGCACGGAACTCTGTACTCCATGGTCCTTTTCCAGCACTAGTATATGCAGCAGCACGAAATGTATAATTCGTGTTCGGCTTAAGCTTATCAACTGTAAAATAAGTGCCAGCAATATTTCGTATAACATTACTGACGCTTGTTCCATCGATTATTTCCAGTTCATAATTCCAATCTTGCCAAGCACCTTTACCTTGATCACCAAGTAAATGTGGTATAAGCCAAGAGATTTTTGCTTTTCGAGCACTTAATAATGCTTGAACGCCACTTGGCGGATTCACTGGTACCGGTGTTGGTTGTGCTGACGGTACATTAACACAGACCGCAACGAAAGTTTCATTCAATAATCCAGTATATGCATTATGATAATAATTATCACCTTCTGTATGATGTTCTTCCATAAATAAATCACGACCATTTGTCCAATAAAATATTCCATTCGCCATTGCCAATGATTTAACGACATTTAATTTTGGACTTTGAGTATTTTTTCGAATATCCTCACGATCTTTACCATCAAATGAAACTGATATTACAGTGTTCTTATCCTGTTGTGATACTAGCAAACGAAATTTCTGATAATCAACTATAAAAGCTCCTAAATTTTGATTTTGTATTATATGAAGTGGTTTATCTTCATGTTTCACCCCATTTGATATGTCAGCAAGATCAAGACGATATAAGCCGGTATCAGCTGTATTACCATTTATTATCCAAAATAAGAATCCATTGTATGGATCAACATGAATATGTGTCGGTTCCTTTTGCAGTCCAGCGATTGCGATTGTCAGTCTATGACCATTTAGATCGCAACGTGAAATTTGCCATCTTTTTGGATTCTATAATAGATTTCTTCAAGTATATTTTTATTATTTTTGGGATTTATTGATTCTTACCGATTGTATAACTTCACCTAGAATATATAAATGATCATTTAACCAATCCATGGAGAGTGCCCTCGGTAGAAAATTATAACCAGAATTCGGTGTTATGATAGATTCCTTTTCACCTTCATATTCAAGAGGTGCCCTAAGAGTTTTTGGAGAATTAATTTTGTACTGGGAAATTAGGATTGATTTTACAAATTCAAATAACAGTTTAACATATGATAAATCTATATGCCATTTATACAAAAGGGGTTTAATTCTAAAAAATACTTACTTAAATATAAATCCAGCTTGATCCGAAACAAATATCAATTGTTTAGCGATATGAATAGCAATTCCTAAAATACGATGATCACTTTCATAAAATTCATTTGTTCTGCCTGATAATATATCAGGTCCTTGGGATGAGATCAGATATTCTGCAGCTACTATTAATCTTGGTTCAGGTTCATCATCTTTAACTGGCGGTTGTGATGCTGTTGTTACAACAATTTCAGCTGATGGCCCTTCACCTTCAGCATTTCTCATCGATAATAAAACAGCATAATCTGTTGATGCTTGTAAATTATGAAACATATAATGTTTGCTATTGTCCGATGCTGGAATATCCTATATTGAAAATGGATTTTTTTTTATTACAACATAATTAATCCAGTTAATTAAGAATTAGGGAAAAAATTGGAATGGGAAATTATTTAAAACCGGATATGTAGCGAATATTAATAGAAAAGTTGAAAGGGAGATTTCTATATAAAGACACATAATTTTTCGATTTTAATTATTGTTATTTACTAGTTATTAGAAAAACGGAAATGTCTCTATAATAATGGAACTCCCTAAGTTCCCGGTTTGTTCAAAACCCGACAATTTCTAAACTAATTTTTAGAAAAAAAGCATTTCTCTTTTCTTTCTCTTTTTTTGTTAATTGACAATGAATTAATTAGCGACCAATTTATATTCGTTTTTTTCAATTGGTATTCGTTGGAAAAAAGGAAATGCAATTAGATTATAGAAAATTCTGGGAATTCAAAAAAACGAATAAAATTCTTGAAAGCCTAATTATTTTGAATATGTTTTTATTTTTTCATTAATAAAAAATATCACAAACTCGGATCAAATAAAACCAATGAGATTTTTGGCACGAAAATTTGGTCATCATTCGTAATCTGATTTTATTTGTTTGAAATTGTGATATTGCGAAACTTCAGTTCAACTTAAATCCGATCCAGACGATGTATTTCTACAGAATAAAATATCATTAAACAAATGTTTTTCATTACATATGTGATCAGATTTGGTAACCACGAATCCTTGTGAAATACAATTGTTTTTGAATGAATTTTTGAATTTTCGATAATTCCTGGTTAAAATTGAAAATATAATATCATCAGCTTTATTTTAATATCATCCTTGTATGGTGCCTTTTGGTTTCAATCCTTAAAACATGTTAAATTTATAATGATGTCTAACATTTTGTAGGTTAATTCAATCAATTAGACATATGAATACACATACTCGTAGCAATGAATGTAAAAACTTTTTTTTTAAATTACATTGTATAAATGTACCAAATTGTAGCCGTGTATCAAAAAAGTCCTTCCAATAGTCACAAATTGTTCTTAACAGGCTCAATATTTTATTTTAATATCTACGATAGAATTATTTACCCAAACCACTGAAATAAGCGAAATAAGAATTAATCAAGCTATAGTGCGCAAACCACTATGGACTATGGGAACGTGTCTATACATATCGACCAACTTTTTTTGGGCGGCTACCCGAAGTTTCAGTCCGATCAAACCCAACTTCTGATCGCATGGTTCTCATGAGGAGAAAACCGCTTTTACCTATTTTCATGGAAATTGCTTCTAAAATTGTACACGACAGACAGAACGACCGACAGACAGACAGACATTGGATAAAAATGATTGTAAACCATTTAGAATCTTATAAAACGTGAAGATTCGTATCCAGATTCGCATCCAGATTCGATCATGATTCCAGTAACTTATATATTTTGTATAGAAGTTAAAAATAATTATTTTATTTGCCTATTTACAAGGATTTTTTAAAAAGAGTTGTGGCAATTAAGTCGCATTAAAGTACATTTATGTTACGTGTTTTTGATACAAATGAAAAATGTTATTACACATGTGATAAATCAACGTGTAGACATAATAAATTTATCAGAAATATAAAAACACATCCTGTGGATCGGCTTTAAATTGAAATTTTACTGAAAATATTCAAGTTTAAATAAAATAAAAATTTATTATTTCAATTAAAAATTCATGCAATTCACATGCGCGCTTTTATATAAGTTTGTATATTTGTGATGTGATGATCAAAAAGAATATATTTATTTTTACTTTTATTATTCTTAATCAATTAAGTTTTTTTTTTAATTTTGTGCTTTTGCAGATCATTTAACCATGCAAACTTTATCTGTAGATGTCAAGTCTCAATTGTATACGAGATTGATTGGAATTTCATTTTTTAATTAAAAAATTCAATTCAAGGTGAATCAATATTTATTATTAATGGCATGCATTTAAAGCGGTTCTATTCCAACATATAAAGTGAACAAAAAACAATTAAACTCACATAAAATATTCAAAAAAAAAGAAACAATAATAATTACTATAAAAAATTGTGGGAAATTTTTTTTTTCGCAAGCTTTAATAAAATACCAAATTGATCTTATCGATAAATTAATAATTTAATAATATTACTAAAAAAATTCTTTTCTTAAATCAAATCTTCTTAAAAAAAAGAAAAAAACATATTAGAACAAAATTTGTTAGTGAAACAAGGACAAAATGTTTATTATTAGTTATCATGAAAAAAACAAAACAAATGAAAGAAAAACCTTTATAGTAAATTGTTCATCCGATGCTAAATCCCTAATCTGCAGCACATATGATAATATTGGTCCATTCGGAAATGGACCTGGTTCCCATGAAACAGATATCCTTGTATGATCAACAGCAACAGCTCTTACAATTTCTGGTTTTGAAACTGGTGAACCCATCGCCAATGTACTTATGATGACACTTTGTTCAGATACCAAAACTTCATCGTAATTTGGTGATAATGGTAAGGCAACACGAAACTGAACAAAAAAAAACCTTTATTATACTATTTTGTTCATATTAAAAATGTTCCTATAAATTTCTTACACGATATTTTGTATACGGTTGTAAATTATCAACGCGAACCGTTGAATTATCGCCCATACTTTGATTTCGACAAAATTTCCAATCACCCTCGACTTCTTCATAACGCCATTGTACCAAATAACTTTTCGGTGAATATGGTTTGTTTTTTGTTAATTCCAATAGTTTCTGTGGTATTTCCCATTCTAATGATAATGATGTTGCCGTTAAAGTATCAGCTACCAATGCTGGAGCTGGTGGTGTACCAACTTGAATCCGTAACCATTTAAAATAATTATTTATGGCATTATTACAACCCATTACACAGTAAAATTCTTTCGGTTCTAAAAGTTCATCTTCAGTTTTATTCTAGAATAAGTAGAATTTATATGAATTCGAGAACTATATTTAAAATGTTTAAAAACTTACACAAACTATTAGACATGATGTGTTCAATGCAAGCTCCCATGTACTACATCCTAAAGTGCACTGGAAAGAAAAAAAAAATCAACATGAAAATTAATTAATATTGCACTTATTAATATTAAAAAAAAAAAACGATGGAAAAAATCAAAATAATCATTAAAAAACACATACTTATATGAAATGAATAAAAGATTGGTTTTAAAAAATGGAAACCCGCATTTTGGTTCTTTTTGATTCCCCAAAATAAGTTTCTATTGGACTTCTTTGGCAGGACTAATTGGCCACCAGACATGTCATAAAAACTGTTTGTTTTACAAATAAAAAATAATGTTTCTCATGGACATGTGCGAACGTTCGATGTTGTCATTCACAGAATTGCTTCTGTTTATTAAAAATATGGTAAAAAAAAACATTCATTCTAATGAATATATCAATTAAATTTCAGGGATATACTAATTATAAATTGGGATAATCTGAAGGGTGATAAACAGGGAGTGGAACTATATATTTACATGTAAAAATAATATTTAACAACGATTCGATTATGGTTTGCTCCTTAGAACAAAAAACTATAATATATAATTAAATATTTTCCTAGCTTTTCGAGGTTTTCATTCTAGTTAAGTGAATATGAGGGCATTCAATTTTATTTCGACATGGACATTAGTAACGGTCATTTTTAGTTCAAATCGTAAAAATAAGTGCATCACATTTGGAGGATCTTATGAGTGTCTTATGGTAATTGCTTTTTAAATATACTTTTTAATTAAATTGGGTTATTTACATCTGTTTTCGAACAAATTTAATTATTTATTTGTTAGACGAGTTCATACTAGTCATATTGTTTTAAGTCTAATAGTAGGTAAACAAATTTGGATGTAAAACAATGTTTTAGACTTTATTTCATTATCATAAAGGCCTGTTTCTGTGCTGAACCTGTAAATTAGGCTTTTACATTTTTTCGGAGAGAAAAGTTTCCTTTTAAAAATATAAAAATTTGGACTCAATCAGTAATATACTTGTCTCAAAATGGAAGAAGATTCCTCACTCTTTGGAATATTCGACTCAAACTAGAAACTCCTGTGCAAATGTAACTGGTGTTATCATTAAAAAAATGTAGAATGTTCACCCGGGGCTGGACTTGGATCTAAATTCTCTTCTAATCAACAGTCTGTCACAGTATAATAAACTAATGTACCTATAGTATGGCTAGTCAAAAAAACCTGTGCCTTAGTTTTTTAGTTTTCTATAATCTACGTGTTTTGACTTTGTCTAATTTATATTTACTTGGTGGACCTTTCATGAGAAGGTTTATGGTCAATAGGCTACTTCAAAAAATATTTCTGTGGCGTTATAATCGAAAATATCTTTGCTCGTCAATGGCAAGTGTCAATTATAATTAAAATACAATAATCGCAATTTTAAATTTTAATTTTATTTTTGTCTAATTTAAAACAAAATAATAAACTTTAAAATATTATAAACATGATAATAATTCGTTGCCAAATAAAATTATTTAATTATTAAAAAAAAAAAATTTATATTTTTAATTGGTCATAAAAATAATCAAAATCTAATTATAATATTTTAACATTACAAAATACAATTTCCTTAAAAACTCAACAAATTCTAATAAAAATAATTAATTTTAATTAAAATATTAAAGGATTTTAAACGAAATAATGTCTCTTAATTATGGATAGTCCTATTTTTTCCCACCAAATTATATGGATTTGTATACTAAACTAATTTTCCCAGCTTCTTGTGAGGTTAAACCGAAAACAATTTTTTGAACATTAAGATAGAACTTTGTTTATATTATGTTTAAAATTTAAAAACTAGACAAGATCTCAATTAATCTTTTCTTTAAATTGGTTACGGGGACACCTTTTTTGATTTCAAGTGGCTTCTGAAATTCTTTTTTATCAACAAACAAGAGTTTGTTTTCTGGTTTTTAACTCAAGTACGCAAAGGTTTTATCTGGTTCACATCATTGACAGCTTCTTTTAAGAATTTTCTTTACGCTTAAATTAAGGTTAAAATTCGAATTAAGATACTTTCAATCGTGTTAAGATCAAAGATCATCAAGAAAAATTGATTTTTTTTATCTGTTATTATTAGAGATGATGTGGATTTTCCAAAAAAAAGTATTTTAAAGATAATAACATCCATCAAACACCAGCATTTTTAATCTGTTTTTTCATATGTACAATGTCCTCTAAAGATTCATATATGTCAGTTTTCATTTTCACATAAATAATATTTAATATTCCGCCCTTAAATTGGCAATTAACTTCACACGAGATATTCATTTTCATCTATATACAGTCTCCCCTATGTTTGATGGACAGTCAAGATAAACTATATATATAAGTGGTAATTGATACCACAAATGTCTCAATTACAAGAGATCATAAATGAATGAAGAACTCTTTTATTCATATCAATGGAAAATGTAGCATAATTATGTTATTTGAAAATTTTTCTAGAATATAGAATAAAATTGACAGATATTGACAGGAAACTCGCGTGGTTTATGTATATACACAAGAGGGCGGATTACAACAAATCTTTTGTATATAGAATTATTTAAGTTTAAAGATTCATAAACAAGAGAATCAAATGAATTGAGACAGATCATCGATCAAACTAAATTTAAGGATTTTCAAATAATAATATGAACCCAAAAAATTAGCAGGTTTTGACAATGAAATCAGTGGTTTTTGAAAAATTACCAGTCCATGGAATGATGGATTTGATTAGAATGATAAAAATATGAAATAGAACTTATTAAGGAAAAATCTTAGTTTATGGTAAGAAGAAAAAAATGCAGGAATTTTTTTTGAATTGTGAGAAATGTGGGAACAAAGTTCTCAATTACATTTCAAGTATTTAAGTCTGTGAAATACAAAAAAAAAGTCATGTATCATGTTTTCCGAATTAGATATTCTTATTTCTTATATTTTAAAAAAAATTGGATATTAAAACTATATAAATGCGTACAAATTTTATTTGAAATGAAATCTTTTAAAATTAAAATTATAAAAAAAAAAAATATGTCCTAGAAATTTCAATTAAATCTTGTTGAATAAAACATTATTTTATTAAATTGAATTGCGACTTAAAATGTATGAAAAACAAAATACATATAAAAAACTAAAATCGGTTTACAGTAAATATTTTTGAAACTCTTTAATAGCGCTAATATATTGCCCGTGGTAATTAGATAAAGTTCCTGAATCCTGATTATAGTTTCTTTCAGCATTCATCAACTCCACTCAATTTTAAAACCGAATTATCCTTAATTAATGTTGTGATTCACATTTAAATCAATTAAATTGAAAAGGACTGACAAACGTGTAAACACAAATAGGCAAACCATATGTAGTTTTCATTTAACTACATACCTAATTGATATTCTACCATAGGTTAGAATAACAATCTCGTAACTCACATTACTACATTTAAAAACGAACTAAATTAAATAATTAGCATTGACCGAGAAACTTTCATATATAAGCAAAAATTCTAAATAATATAATAAGAATTTTTATATATAGTATATTATATTTTTAGTATTTCATTTCGAAGTTATTTGAATTAAGTCATCGTTAGAGCCGTTTGAAGAATCAATCGGTTTACATCAAAGCTGACGCAGGGTCAAACGACTTAATCTTAAGATGACACCAGAGAAATATTTACTATAAAAGCTCATAGTTAAGTTTATATTCGTATGATTTTTAGGAATTGTCATTTTTCTAATGTTAAAATACACAGCTAGTTTACTTTCTTTTTTGACAGACTATAAAAATGAATCAGGAGTGCTATAAACTATAATACAGCAATTATAAGGTAATTTTTAATTATGTAAAATTTGTATACACTGGGTCCTATGGTATAGGATACCAACTGTAAATTAATTTTGATGTTTAGTTTGTAAGTAACATCTCGCAGAAAATACCAGGAAATAGTTTTTACGCACTAGTGAATAGAGAATCAAAAGTTATTTTGATTTCGATTCATCCATTTGTCAAACTGTCTGTCTAACAACTGGTATGTCAACAATAAATTATAATATTACTTGGCCTTTCGATTTAAACATCAAAAGTCGCGGAATGAGGCTATATAGGCTATACAATTGTATTTTGGTGTAGTTTTCTCGTAAGCCCTTTAAACTAAGGGTGTCCAAGCTTTTTGTTTCCCTGGGCCACATTGGAAGAAGACATGGCATTTTGGGCCACAAGTATATTACTATGTATAAATCCGTATCATAAAATGAATGTGATACTTGACATTGAAATTGAGAAACTAAAGCGTCAATATCAGGTTCAATTGATGTGGTTGCAATCTTCCGGCAGTTCTCAAGGTATTTGTCTAACATGCTGGTTCTAATTTTACACTTAGTATGTTGCATTCTTCACGTAGGCCGACAGATGACAAACAACAGAACAGTGTAGCTGAGCGAGCAACGCAAACAGAAAGAGAATTTATTATATAACGAAAGAGCTTTCTGTTCTGGTCCTGTTTCTGTTGTTTGTCACTTGGTAGATTTAGCACGAGAGCGCACACAACACACAAATCATTCCTCAGGAAAATGAACATGCTTCAGCAACTTTGAATATTTTCGGGCCGCTTTAATACTTGCCTTAGGCCGCATGCGTCCCGCGGGTTGGACAGCCATGCTTTAAACGATTTAAATGGAAAACAAAATATCAATATAGTTAGTTTTCAATTTGAACACAATCCGTATTGATGTTTTGTTGTTTTTTACTTTAGAATAGGCAGCGTTACGCCAACGTGATGTACCTTTGTACAAATCCATATTACCTTCGGCAACATAGAATCGTATATATGCCAATTTTAATTTTCTTCATATTTTTGTATTCCAAATTATAAGATAGCAACAAAACAAAAATATGGATTCATCTAAATTCTTCTTATCGTATCGGTCAAATGTTACAATTTTTGCTTTTCTAAACAAAATTTCAAGATTTCTTTGATCGTCTCATAATAATAATTATTTAAGTCATTTCAAATCAATTTTAATCATCTCAGGTTACAATCAATCAACAATATATCCATTCTTAACTATACATACTTCATTTATCATTAGTGGGAGAGCATATGTATACTATTATAATAAGAAAATTTGTTTCGTCTTTAAGATAAAGAAATTTTTGTTGATTTTCATTTTAATAAATATAACTTTAGTTAGATTAGATCCCTTTTTTCTCTTGAATTTCCTATGAACTAAACAAGAATAAATATACCTTGTTTTTCTAGATTCTTTGATTCTTTGTAATATCTTTTTGGATGTCATAAATATAAACCAGAGATCTGTCAACTATACACACATATCCAAACCCAATAGCGCGGATTGTATCTAGCCGAGGAATAGTGTTTTTTCTCTGATTGTGATAATCCACTTTATTTATTTTGTAAGAAGAAAAAGACTAAATGGCACAAGTTACACTTGTTTTATAAAATTTAATTTTATATACCGCCTGCGCTTTCCGGAATTATCTTCTTGAGCCCGTAAATTGACAAAACGAAAAAAAAAACAGTACCAGAAATATATATTTAATAACAAGAAACAAAAGAAACAAGAAATATTTTAAGTGCACTTTAATTTTTGTTTTATGTATTATTATGAATATTTATGTGTTTATAAGCAAAATTCATCTATTTAGTAACTTGGTTACATTTAAAACCAAAAAAAAAAAAATAGAAGATATTTAAATTAAGAAAACTTAAAGATGATATAAGTAAGATCAAAATTACGCAGTCGTTTACTTACATAAATATTTTGTAATATAAAAAACAAAAATACACTATTTATTCCCTATGGTAGGTACTACCAGAGGGTATATTAGTTTTGTCACTACATTTGTAACGCATCGGAGAAGGGTTTAATTCGCCCATGTACAAGATAATATTCCTTAACTCGATTTTGCATTTTATGGTTTTCCAGTTTTAATTGGAAAATTTGTGAAGCAATTCTGTTTAAATTATTTCCTTATATTGATTACATAAATAACCGCGATATTATGTTAAATTTCAGTAAAATCGGTCCAAGAATAGTTGAGAAAGGAAAAGTTGTAGGAGCAAATATGTGTGTTCATAAAATTTGTTTGATCTACGATACTTTAAAAACTAATATACCGATTTCAACAAAATTTGCAGAAGATATTTATCCTATTAGTCCCGAACGTACCTGCGAATTAGAGCAAATTTGAAAAATAAGAAACAAAGTTGTCCCGAAAACCTGGAAATATTATTAGTTTTGGCGCTTTTTCTTCCCATTTCTGACATAGGGTATCAAAATGTAGCTACAGGCAGATTTTCAGTTGGTATATATTATAAATTGAAATTATTTTTTACCAATTTATTACACTACATGCCTAAGGTTTCGTTTAGAATCAATTCGAATGAGATTATTAAATGATGATACATTAAAATATATTTTGATTATTTAAAAAATAATATTGTAAATCCCCCGAAATAAGAGCTGTTTAGATTAAACTTTTGTGTTTACACTTCTTTTTGCATGCAAGTTTTTTTTGCCTTAACATTTTAAAGCACAACGAACTTTTGGTAGTTTAATGTTAAATGCTGGATTCATTTAGGTAGAAGTCCTAGAAATATGGATTGAAATTTTCGAAAATTGAGCTAGTTAAAACTGCAAGGGTTTAGTTCCACCTACACGGAGACGGGCAAAAACTTGAAAAGTCTAGGAATTCAGTTAACAAATGCCAACAAACCCTAATAGAGAATGTCAAGGCTCAAATTGGGGTGTAGCGAAATTTAAAAAAGAAGAGATTGATAGTAACTTTTATATAAATTTAATAACGATTCTATTTTGATTTGATTTATGAGAGAGTTTTTGCGTATTTCATTTGGTTTTGTTACGAACTAAGAACGCAACACAAAAGTTCATCGAATTATAAAATAAAAATTAATAAAATTAAACAAATATTTCTGTTTACATTTATTATTATTATTATTGTTTTTATTTTAGATTATTTCGTTTTATATATAAATATGCAGAAATTTTTCCTACACGAAAATGGAAATCATATTTTCCGGTGAATTAAAAGCACAAGAAAACTTTTATAAATAACAAGAAAATAATAATGGCATTAAAAACAATTTTATTGCAGTAATTCATTTATATTTTAATAATACAATGTCCTAACAAAACAATTTAATAGACTTTCTTATTAAATAAAAAAAAAGAGTTTTATTGAAATCATAAAACACAAATCTTGATTTTAATTACTTTGAAAAATTAATTTTATATTAATTTTTATTATAACTTTACAATTATTGTCAACTTATAGTTCAAGGAAATTTTTGGAGTTAAAAACACTTTCTTCTTTATATTGAAATTGTTTGCTTTTAATTTTTATTTCAAGATTAAGACATTAATATTATAAAAATTTGATAGAAAAATTAAATAACTCTACTATACTCGTATACTCGTAGTAAGCATTGTAACAATAATCCTCTATAGCAACGGTTCTTAAACCTTTACTTCACGGAGCGTCCATTAAAAAATCTGAAGTCTGCAAACCACTAAAATATTGAAATTTCTACGCGGCCTACTTCAAAAGAATTTCAGAGTCGTTGCTCTATAGCAGTAGTATTTAAATTTCGGCATCCCGCAGAACCCCTTGCCAAGATAAAATTATCTACAATGTTTAATTCCCAGTGACGCTTTAACTTCGGAGGATTTTAATTACTATTATGTATTACTTGTTTGCTCATTTGCATCATCAATCCATATAAAACCAAAATTGAAACAAACGGATTTATTTCCTTCTCGAAGTTGATCATCCTCCACGTTTGGTGTTTATTGAAATCTTAAGCGAGTTGCTACTTCAAGTGAGCTGGACTCTTGTTCTTTGCCTCTTGAGCCTAATGTCTCCGTTTTAAGTCATAATTTCCAATAAAACAAATTATCTTTTTCTTTTCAGAGGTGCCGCTCAAAATCTGAGAACTGTCAATAAAAATGTTGTTTCTTCATATTGAGTTCCCCTTTACATCGTCTTGAAGGGAAATAAAATTAAACTTATGACAATAATTGGATAAAAGTAAGAATATCATCGCAGAAAACAAATACCGTATGCAAATAAGTAAATGCAAAAGTGTTATGGACGAGAAGACCAATCAGGGGCAAAGCTCCTAGTAATATAATATTTTTACTTATTATGTACAAACATCGAATAAAAAAGAAAATTCAGAAAAAAACATTTTCCTCGTGAAATCAGTCAAGTTAATGTTGTTGATAAGAAAAATCAGTAAGACGTCTGTCTTTTTCGGCTGACTACACGATAGTATGATACACTTTTGAACTATTTATCAGTTTAATAACGTTTCTTATGACGATTACAAATACTATATATTATTTCCATTTAAATTTTTATGAAAAATAATATAATCCTTCTGGGCTTTTATTGACCGAAATTAAAATAAAGTATTTTGACGCCACGCAATATAAAATTGTGTTACTAAAATTACTAGACCCAATTTTAATATTTTACAAATTATGAATAAGAAATTTTTTGGTATTTTTGGTACAATATTAATAGAATGCTATTTATTATTAGAAATACGCCATATAACTGAAATGTCGCGAAAGCTGGACTAACTGCAAAATTTTCCATACTTCAATTGAAACTAATGATGTCAAGGAAACATGTCATGAAATGTCATCGAAAATGAAATCCGTGATTGTTTAATTTTTCATCGAACATCGAACAAAGAAGTGAGTGACTATTTCGACATAAGATGACTACATTAAATAGGAATCGCATAATAAAAGCAAGTATAGGAAACCAGTTGAAAAATGAACTAAAAGCTAAGAATGAAACCAATAAATATACTCTTTAACTTAATTTTTGTTACCACTTTTAATAAGATGAATGATTTTTATGTTTAAAACCAGTTAATTGTTCTCCTGATCAGGTATGCTGACCCTGAGGCAATTCTATATGATTGCTACTTTGCAATTATCAAACGCAGAATTGACAGCAATTTATCATGATTGTATACACAAATATTGGTAACCATATCCATTACAATCTACAAACTTATCGATATCTACTTCAGCAATTATTAATTCTTCAGAACAATTATATCTTTTCGTATTTATTTTATCAACACGCCGGGAGCTGTCTCCAACCATGTTGTATATGACAAATTTGAATTCTCATCGAATTCGATACCATATTATTGATAAAAACCGAAAACCATTAAATATTCTAAATAATACAATGATAAAAATCTAAAGTCACAGCATTTTCATATAAATGCATCGTTCTGAGAAATCTTAAGCGTCTACAGTTTGTTTTTAAAATATTATTCAAAATGAAAAGCCTTTGGACCCTGCGGGCATTTCTTGTCTTTTTGTCTTTTTTCATAAACTATGCAAAACGAACGTCATCAACACTGTACTAAATATATATAGTCGTGCGCATAATAAAACCGCGACAATCTGGCGGGATGAACGGATTAATGAGGAAGTGGACATATTGCTATTTAACCATTGTGTATAATGTATGTACATGTACTTATATTATTATTATGTTTTTTTTAAATAATTCATATATTGAGATGGGATACCGAATTTGCTTTTGAAATCATTCTGACACTCCCCATGAGAAAGAAGCATCACACAACAGTTGAATGCAATTCATATATATGGTACATAATTTCGATGAGAGTTAAAACCTTCAAAGTGATAAAATTGGACTCATATAAAATTAATAAAAATACAACAGATCTAAATGGAGTAAAGCAGAGTTAAAAAGCAGTTTAAAATCGATTAGTTGAAAGGGTTAAAAGATATATACTTGAGCAGAGAAGAAATCATTTGTTAAATGAATATTATGAAAATATTAAATATAATAATTATAAACGATGATGACACTGGAGTATCTCTTATTGTGTAGATAGATGTTTCTTTCGCGTTTTTCATATTTGAATGAAAACACTTGAAATTGAATGAATTTTGTTCATCTTTCACAATAGTTTAGAAATTATGTACACAATTGGCAATTTGATAGTAGACTTCCTTGGAATTAATTAAAACTATTAAGATTTTCATAGAATCTTATACAAAATCTTATTCTATCTTAATTTTCTTTTAAATGTTCGTTTTTGCAAGTATTCATTTTCTAAACAATTAAAGCTTTCTTTGGATATTTTAAAACAAAACATTTAATTAAAAAAAAATTCATGAAATTTCAACAAAAATGTCGGCGCCATAGCAGTTGTCAAAACAATCAATCAAATAAACAAAACGTTTCGGAATAATATTGACGTAAATTTTATACTATTATAAACTTTTTTAATAGACTTTATACTGCATAAAGCCTAAGGTACAGAAGAAAGACCGTATAGTAGTTTTTTCCCCATGATTATAGCCACGTAAGAAACATTGAGCAATCAGTTCCAGGCAGATTGACTGCAGAACACTGATGTAAACATCTAATGGTACATCTACAATATCTTTCAATAGAAAAGTTGTCTATTTTATATCACCTTATTCAGAATTCATTGTAGCGGCTAGAATCTATTGAGTTCTGAAGCTTCTAATTAAAACATATTAATAAATTCTAAAGTAGGTATCGTACCGCAATTCAAATAAAAACATAGCAAAATGAATTAATAATGTATTTCATTTCCAGGTCCTTTGAAAATATTGATGATTCCCGAAAAAATAAGGTGTAGAGACATATGTGATTAAAAATGCAAAAATTATAACTTATAGTATAAGTTTCAAATTTGCTTAGTATTTAGAGTCACAGGATTTTTGCTTAACATTGATTGTTTAGGAACATATTCGCCGCATTGTTTTCTTGATGGAAATGTATAACAAAAGTCCTTAGTGCCATACAATTTTAAAAAATTTACTATAGACCGATTTTAATTATTTTGTATGTTTTCTATGAATTTACTATCGTAAAACGTGTTCACTATCACTTATCAGCATTTCTTACCCTTTTTGACCACATATAAAATAATTATTTTCAAATTTTGATTGTGTAATGCGAGTACTCTGTTATGGCGATGTAACAGTTTAGAACTAAAAACTTTAGATTTTAATTAAGTTAGACATTAGATAATGAAGAAAATTTGTAATTTTTATAAAACAAAATCTTCTCTAAATCTTAGAAAATCCATAAAATTCTTTACGAAGAACATAAAAATCCGATCAAAACAAACATAGTTATTAGAATTAGAACATTTTAAAATTTGATCATAGACGACCAAAATAATAAATGATCTTTAATAGTTATTTTTTTATGATTTCTCATAAAACCAGCACAAAAATCTGGTTGACACTAGTTTTTTTTTGTTTTTTCTCCATATAATATGTATAAAAACCATTTTCGGAAGAGTTGTTGAATGAGGGGTCACCATAAATCAGTATTATCTTTGTCATTTTGTTGGACTACAGTCAAATGAAAATGACATTTTAAAAGAGTTTTTAAGAAATCATTGACCTCTATAAATTTTGTCCAAAATGATTTTAAACGAGTTCGGCTATTTAAATTTTTATTTTTTGTACCAAAAAAAAAACAAAAATTTTTTCAATTATGGAAGGAAGTTAGTCACAACTTAAATGAATAACACTTTTTTATTGCTATTATTATTATTATTTTTAATCATATGATCTAAATTAATCAAAATTTCTCGAGATTCACATCACAATGAAACAATAAATTGTCATGCAATATTTTTGAAGGAAATTCTAAAGAACTGGAAATTGTTTTAATTACATTTTTTAATAATAGTTCTGTAAATTATTATTATTTTTAAATGAACTAAAGTCATGTGCGAATAGTAAACTAAACTGACTAAAGTGACAGCTTCTATTTTTAAAAGGCTTGAGAAGTTTGGTGAACACTTTTCAAAAAAATGCCATCTGCGAATTATATGACATAAGCATGACAAAGTCAATTTTGAAAAATCACTTTCATTACTATTCGCACACGATCTAAGGCCAATTTTTAGAGATAGTACATACTACAAATTAGTCTGAAGTTGATAAAAAAATTTGCGAAAGTAAGCTCCTTAATACGGGCTTTTACTAAATTTGTTTTTTCGATTTCTTGGGGGTTTAAATTATTTCTATATATATATATCATTCATAACTGGGTGAATAAAAATTATTACATTCTTTTCTTCAAATGAAATGAAAAAATAAAATGGAAATTTTCAACCATTTTATGGTTGCCAATATATCAGCCTTTTAACGGATTCCTTCACTGAGTTTCCTCAAATTCAATTCCAAATCGCACATATTTACTTGTAAGAAAACCCGTATTTAAATTTTCAATAGAATCACTCAAAAAGATTTGTATGATGTAAAATATATTTTATATTATACCAGAAAAAATAAACTAACAAAATTATGTTTAATAGTGAAAAACAATAAATTAGTAGAGCTAACAAGAATATTAATTAATATTTATTTGAAAACTTAAAAAAAAAGAAACTAATTTCATTACAAATTAATTGAATTAAATCACAATTAAAATCCGGAAATTACAAGATCTTCTTATAAGCTAATAAATACGATCAACAAATTAAAATACATCGGGCAATACTCTTTAATTAAAAGGTCATAATTGCTTCTTTTTTCCGAACTTAATATTTTCATTAGGAAAATTGTCATATTAATTGCAGTCTTTGAAAATGAGAAAAAAAACAATTTTTTCATAAAATTTCAATCATTTTAATTTGTTGAACATAAAATCAAAATAAAAATGCCGATGAATTGAATAATCACGTGGATAAGACAAATTTGTTACATTTTTATGGTTCTTCCGGACCGGACGCACGCTCTAATGATCACCTGTAATTTCAGGTCCTATAAGAATAACATTGTGAATGAAATAACAAATTTTGATCAGTACTTGTTCTGTTTTTTTGGTCGGCTATGTTAACCAGATCGTACTTTTTTGATACATAAAAAAAAACATGTACTATGTTATAAAAACATTTCAATCAAGTTTTAACATACCAGAACACAGAAAGGTATTTTGATCCGAATTTTAATGTAAATCTAGAACGGATTTCAGTGGCAATCACCTGATATTATATACAAAAAAGAAAAACCAAACCAAATACAATTATTTACTCATATGGGAGGTATTTTTTTTAGTACGCCGAACAAAAAAAAAAACAACTTACCTGTCTCATGTAACAGTCTTTTCCGCAGCCAACATTTAAATGTTCTGAATTGGTTCGATTCTAAAAGTAAATTTGAAAAAAAAGAGTGAATTAATAATATGGCTTCTTAAATTTACAAAATAAAAAATAGAAATTTTTACAAAAAAAATTGATCTTCGACCGTGACAGGACTCGAACCTGCAATCTT
Organism: Xylophagus ater; assembly: GCA_963422695.1. Classification (NCBI taxonomy): domain Eukaryota; kingdom Metazoa; phylum Arthropoda; class Insecta; order Diptera; family Xylophagidae; genus Xylophagus; species Xylophagus ater. Next base: position 12,590,305 of record OY730478.1, read on the forward strand.
CGGATTCGAAGTCCGACGCCTTATCCATTAGGCCACACGGTCCTTGTTTAATATCCTTCCTTTCAAAATACATAACGAATAAAATTGAGAGTAAAAAATCAATATTTGTGAAAAGCTACATGAAGGGATGCTGGAAAATGAATTTTCTTCTATATAACATAAAAATCATGATTTCAAAAGCTTAGGGGTTTGGACGTAGAACACGAATTTTATACTTGAAGAAGAGCATGCGTATTTATGTACCAAAAAATTCTAGATTTGAAGCTTTTCTTTTTTTTGAAACTCGGAAAGAATATCATCCGAAAAATATGTTTGAATTAATTTATATAGTTTCGCATTTTTCAATATAATTTACATAAATTTTATCTTATGTAATATTTTTATCCGACAAAAAACAAATTAAATTAGTTATCCGCGCATACGCAAATTACATTAAGCGTTTTTTTCCCATTTTCAAATAAAGTACGAGGTCGTTGAATTAACGATGACATAAGATTTTGAACTAGAATTCGTGCTTCATTAGTCACTATAATTTAATAATCTACAAAAATTTTTGAATATTATAATTTCGAAAAAAATTATATAAATTTTTTGACTTTGGCACGAGGTTTTAGATATTTTGAAGTTCAAACCGTAAGCCATAGAAACACGCATAAATGCAAAAAAAAAAAGTTTGCTTTTTTTAATTAGTACATCCGTAATCAATAGAATTAAAAACGAAAGATGTAATTACTTAAGTTTATTTCATGTCGCTATTGTATTTGTTTCCAAATTGGAGGAGAAAATTTTGTAATGGCCGCCAGTTTAATTAGATTTTTCAATTTTCATATCCCGTACACAAAACTTGTTTTGTTCTGTAGAGAGTTACTTCACGAAAATGTGCTACTACCGAATTTTTTATGGAATCCAAATTACCATTTAAAATTCTGGCAAAATCGTACTCATTTTTAAGGTAAGATCTCTCACCAAATTTCATTGAAATTAATACTCAAATTAAAAAATTTACTTTTGCTCTACAACTACATATAAGAATTTTTCATCGTATCCAATTCAATTTTGGATAGAATAGTAGCTAATTTCATTCAGATTACTTCATTAGTAACGGAGGTTATCTTCTTTTTGTTTTGTATCAGTTTCACTTGCCACTATCGAAAAAGCTTTCTATTTTAAGTTTCATTCAAATTGTTTTACATATAACGGAGTCATATTATTTCATATAGAAGAAATCTGAACCTTTAATCAATAATTAACAAAAGTTTTAGCTCCACCAAACTTTTTTTTTGATAAAATGTTACATTACTTAGAAAAGTCGTCATACTAACACAAATTTCATTCGAAATACTCATCCGTCTAATCTTTCAATTACAGTTTTGTTATATTATATTTTAATTCAAAAATATGTTTCACAAATTAGATCAGGATTTTGTTTTCACAGAAAGCCTCACATCTCAATGGACTCAAAATCTCTCGAAAAGTGAAGATTTGAACTGCCTAAAAGAATATAGTTTACTTTCTAGAAATCAAGTTAAACCAGAATTGGGTTTAAACTTTTGAAAGTCATCTAACCACACGACTCCATTGGACTTATTTCAAGACATATTTTCGGTCGGACTGAAAAAAAGTCTAGTGAAGACTCTAAAATTTGGACTTTTTTGTCAGTCCGACTGAAAATATGTCTTGGAAATAAGTCCAATGGAGTCGTGGGGTTAGTCGAGCTAAAGTCATAACTGACTATTAATATATTTAAAAAGAAAATAATATTATATTCCCATCGTCATTTCTTTTTTCCAAATAATATTCATAACATTTTCTGTTCACACAATTTACAATTTGATTTGAGAGAGACACTTGCTTGAATGGTGGAACATTGACAGTTTTAGCGGGTGAACAATAAATAATATCCAAACAGCAGAAAAAAAAGAACGTATAAAACGACCGGAAGATTTAGTTTAGGGTCAATTAGCCCGAAAGGGTGCTTCGCATCAGAGCCTGCGCGCATTCGTTATTTATGTGCATTTATAGAATCATATTAAAAAATATTTAGAAAGAGTCAAAAACGAAAAATCAAGGGAAAACATTATACAACGCCAATTATAGTGTTTTTTTTTTAATTTATTACCATTCATGACTCGTTTCATCGCAGCTGAAAAAGACACTAAATCAATTCGAATAAGAAAATTTTAATCCTGTTTAATAAAAACAATTTTTTGAATATTATTTCAAAATTGAAAACAAAATAATTTATTTTAAATTGAAATTATTATAAATTAAAACTTTAATATGTCTTCTGGAGTTTGGGCCTTTAGAATAAAAGACTTCATGACATTACTTAAAAATCAGTTTAGGAATTGGGTGTTGGATTGACCATGAGTTCTCTTAGCATTTGCGATGTACGTATAGCATCGGTTCTTAAACTTTTTTCATTCATGACCCCATTTTTCATCACTAGATTTTTCAACTTTTCATCTCAACTATCAACTTCGTACATCAAACACAGAGGATCATTGCCTAATTTTCATTGCGTCTTAAATTAGCTAAAAATCGGGTAAATGTACCAAATTGTAGCCGGTTACCAAATTGCGGCAACTCTATCAAAACGGCTCTTGTCATATCCCTGATATGTTCTTAACAGTCTCTAAATTTGAGTTGAGTATCTTAAATTAATTGGCCAAATACGGATTTTGTGTTGGTTATGACTATTACAAGGATTTTTTATTAGAGATTTCTCGAAATTTGATCACTACCATGTAGTATATTTACCCTAAATGGGTTGACGTAAACTTTTCTAATGTGCCATAAAATCTCACTCTAAACATTTTCTTTCAATTTAGAAAAATTTCGAAATTTTTATTAAATTGCAATAAATAATAAAAACAACTTAATATCAAATACTAAATAAACTCGAATATAATATTTTAGTTGTTCAATTTGATGCGATGTTATCGAATGTCATATTCATGTCAGAGTTTTCGCGAAAAGTTGCTTTTTAATTGTTTAATAGTTTCGTGCCATATCATCTCGTTTAATACAGAATTTGCGAACACTATTTAATGCGGAAGTAACACAATTTGAGACTAGATTCTAATACATATATGAACGAAAGTTGAATATTTTAGTGTCTGCACGCGTATAAAATGTATTTTAGTGTATATAGTTTTATTCTGATCATGTTTCCATCTGAAAATCGTTTATAATTCAAATTCCAACATAAATCTCCATATAATATAACCTCTTCACGTTTCAGAGAGGCACTTTGTGGTGGACTGGCGACAATGAGAATAATTCATATTTTGATTATTAATAATTGAAAATTTTTTGCACGAAATAAATTACAATTTGATTTCAGTGGCCTAAAAATAAAGGAAGTGTAGATTTTAGCTTTTTTTTTAAAATTGATATAATAAAGTAAATTTTCGGAACTTCCTAATTTCGACATCCAATCATTAATTTTCTACGAATTTTTAATTCAACAAAATATTGTAACTGATTTTCAACAAATCATTCAATTTCTTCAGAATTCGTCCATAATTAATAATTTTTTTTTTTAGTTCTCATAATAAAAAAAATAGCATTAGATAAGAATTATGTTAACCAAATTTTAAAAGGCGCCAAAACTCCCATGAAATCCTATCACCAACATAACTTCTTGAAAAACATTAAATATTATGATGATTCGTTTTTGGTGTTTTTGGGTTATTTTCTTTTTTTTGGGATGGAATTATAATAATTATTTGAGGGAGGATGAGATCAAAATTATGTTAAATAAAAATTAACGAAAAAAAATTTTAAGTTCTGGATCATCTGGTCTTCATGTGTTGTTTGTATATTAATCAATAAGAAACAAAACAAAAAAAAACGATGATAAGCGCTTTTTTAAAGTATTTATCGTAATATGATCGTTTTTTTAGAATTATGCTGACCAACTTATGTACTGTACATATATTTTTTTTTTTAATCCAGTTTAAATGAGATTAAAATGATGAGACTTACACGATCGTTTAAAATTTAATGATCGAATATTTCAAAATAAAAATATTATATTATATTGTTGCATGACGGATTTTTGAATTTAAATTATTATCATTTGATTGTCATATATTAACGAAAACAACATTCATCTTAGGTTCTATGAAGTTCTCAGTTCCAAACGTAGACCCAGAAAACATGGTCGGTTAAAAGGTTATGTGTAGATAGTATTTTATAAAGAACATAGTTTTTAGTTTAATGGGTTTATTAAAATATTAAAATAAACGATAATTTGCAGTCGAAAACTAATTGAGTTGAATCAAAAGGTTGTGCAACCGACCGACCGACCACACCATTCATACAACCAAATCGTATGGTGTGTAGGCGGTTTTAGAGTGCCCAACGTGTACTCTCATGTGGCACAACACTTCAGTCTGTAAACAAGATATCTGATTATTAGTATTTATGAAAAAAATTCTGTGTGATATAAAAATAGACGTATTTTTTACAAACATTAAGGATGAAATAGATTTCTTTACAGACTTTCTTTGTGGTTGAACCAAGAATTTCTGTTTTATATTTAAGCGATTCTTTAGCAACGCACTACCATTTTTTTTTTACAATCGACAAAAAACCTTTGAAGAATTTCTGAATTTTATATGATTGCAAAAATATATTTAATATAATCTCTACACACAAATGACCGCATAAGTTGGAAAGGAATTTCTGTTATAACATTTCTCTTAGCCAAAAAGTTTGCCGTAATTTATATTTTAGGAATTCATTACTATATTACTAAAAAGTGTAATCTGTGAGTGCTTTTTACACAAAATTTCATGTACAACAACCTAATACTATAATCATAATTTATTACAAATGAATATGCATAATGTAGAAATATTAATATATATGTAATCAATTTATTATTAACTAATAGTAATAATTTATTCGAAAATTATTAAAGAAAACATTTAAATATGAATAATTACAATATTTTTAGAAAATATTTTTAAAGATTTATATCTGCTGTCATAGAGACTTAATTGATCATTTTAAATAAACACAATTTCTAATTGAATCTTTACGCTATAATCAATTGCTCCGCATGTCCCTGCCATCTTTCTATCTCTCTCTCCCCCCTAATCTAAAGTCCATTAGTGTATTTATAGAATGACAACCAATTAAACTAATTTATTTATATATTTAAACTTTATTTAACCGGTTTTTTTATATTATTATTATTATTATTATGATTATTATTACGAAAACAAAATAATAAATACTTGGTTAAAAAAAGTTTCCAAAATCACCTATAAAAACTAGTTTTCTTATTCAAATCATAACGCTTAATTTGCATTAGTATCACATGATTGCAATCCACTTAAAAAAATGTTAATAGTAACAGAGTGTTTCAGTTTAATAAACGAATATCATTCGAACACATTCAGTTAAATCGGTTTAAAAGTTAATCAGTTTATCTAAGTTTATTATAATGAAAATTGTGCCAGTCACATTAAAGAAATAATTGTAAAAAATGGTCAAAATCGAGTAAAATAAATAAATAAATAACTGCTTCAATAAGTGCCATCTATGCCTCAAATATAACATTTAATAAGTCTGTTAAAAATTAGCATCGATAAATAACATTGCTTAAATAAGTGGGTATAAAATGCATGGTAAACCGTCTTTATTTTCCAAAACAAAATACCCTGATTGTTTAATTTAATAATTTTAATATAGATAATACACTCGTGGGTGTTTTGGATTTTTGTTTTCTTAATTAATTAAAATATTTTACAATTTAATAAAGCATAAAAAAATCGTTATTGTAAAAAAGTAAATTCCAATAATTTCGATGTACGTAAAACAATTTCATGATAACAATAATAATAATAATAAATAATTGCTAATAAAACAGAAAATAATTTCAGCAGAATTCATACACCGACGACATGTACCTATATGTAATGTCGCAACATGATCACATGAGTTTTATGTAGAATTGTTTTCTTTTTTAAGTTAAAAGATACACGTTTATAATATGTTAGTATTGCGTACATTGATTTATTATTATTTAAATATAAATGTATATATTTTTATTTTTTTATATAACTTCGTCCGGCATTTGTGAAGAAAATTATTTAAAAAATAAAAAATGAGAATAAAATATGATAGCCCCAACAGGTTCATAAACATTGAATCGACCTTCGTGCGAAATCAGTCACTATAAATATTGTATATATAGTTTCTATTGTTGACTAATAATAATAAACTGTCATCTCTTCGGACCATATATAATATTATATATTATACAAAAGTTTTCTCCGTATGCAAAATATAATAATATTTGAGTACATACTTATTAGTACAACAAAAAAAAAAAAAATAAAGCGTCGCAGGCGGTTTTACCCGCAAAAACTCTACATATTACTTACATACTTGGAAAAATTTTCAATGAAAACATTCAAATATATTTAACTATAATTGAACATTCGTCGTATATTTAATATTTGAGACTGGTACCAAGATCACCGCGATCATCAACATTATCAGCATGATCAGGCGAAATTCTTTTATTTAGATCAAAATTTTAATCGAAACAATTTCTCAAATAAGGGAAGAATAAAATGAAACATACATAATAAGTTTTCAATGGAACATTGTTTATTATTATAAAATTTTCTACTTAGGACATTAGTTGAAGAATCTGCGGCTAAAATTCTTATTCACTAGAAACTCATAAAATCTAGTAATAAAATACAAGCTAAATAAATATTTAAACAGTGATCTACAAACTATTGGTTTAGTTTAGTTTAAAGTAATTTTTGTAGTTTAAAAATAATAGAAAACATATACTAACTTAAAATCGGCCTATAGCCGACCAAAAAAACGACAAGACTTTCTGGTCATCTTGGTTTCTCCTTTATAACTTTGCTCCCCTGAACCGATTTTGCTGAAATGCAATACCAAACCAAGTTAAGGGATAGGCAACATTATAAATTTCATGAAAATCGGATAACGCGTTTTTGAGGTATCTTGTATACGGACAGACGGACAGACGGGCGGACGGGCGGACGGACAGACGGACGGACGGACAGACGGACAGACGGACAGACGGACAGACGGACAGACGGACAGACGGACAGACGGACAGACGGACAGACGGACAGACGGACAGACGGACAGACGGACAGACGGACAGACGGACAGACGGACAGACGGACAGACGGACAGACGGACAGACGGACAGACGGACAGACGGACAGACGGACAGACGGACAGACGGACAGACGGACAGACGGACAGACGGACAGACGGACAGACGGACGGACGGACATGCATGAATCGATATAACTTATGATTCCCTGCACAACCATACCCTTTGGTAGTATCTAAGTAATTTACATCAATGTGTCAAATCAATTCTTAAATTTTTCAAGTTTTACTATAGCTGCTGTTTATAGGTAGCTGACGAAGAAAATATTATTTCATGTAACTAACATCATGTGATAGAAAAAACCTGATCAAGGTATTCACATAATTTTTAGTATGAGCAGAAATTGTAACTATGGCAAAATTGCGAAAAAATAGTAGTAATTATTATCTCATATAGTTATATTTCTTGTTTTATCATCCTGTACACAAGAAATTCCTACAATTGGCTCTTTATACGGCATTTCGGTATAACGGCCTTTTTCAATTATAGTACTTTTTTGATTTACGGCCCCCAATGTTTCGTTATGTGGCCGAAAAAAATGCTGTATATACTGTTAACGACCTTCCGTTTAGTTTTAGCTTTTGCCTTTAGACAGCACTGCTACAAAAATAATTGATTTGATATACGGCCAAATTTTCTGGCACGTATCTAGGTTGTTAAGCGAGGTATGGGTGTATTAAGTAAATGGAGTTAATGACATTAATTATAAGAAACTTTTTTAACTCTAAAATATGGTTAGATTATATTAAAGTGTATTATTTCAAAGTTTTACTTCTGACACTGATTTAAACCAATTTTTAGTACAAAATCAACAGTTCTTTGTAGTACACTAAATTAAATTAAATTTAAATTTTAGGTACAAGTTGTATAAGAAATATTCGAATCAGCTGTACTCAAAATATGTGTTTTAAGGATTCTACTTCAATTCGCCGACTAGAAAACACCAAAATAAAAAGTAAATACTTCACAATAAACTAAAATGATCAAAAAAAAACATAAATTTAAAAAGTTTTTAAATCACTGGAAATAGTATCTAAAACTAAAAACAACTTAAAAAATTTAAATGCAACCATAGAAATAAACCAACGAGAAGCTAAAGTGGTGATAAGAGTGTCACTCGATGACTTGAAAAAGACAATCAATGGATTTATGCACAAAATGATGTTGATTGTATAGAAACTGTGTGATATTGTTCATTTGGAAAGGATATGTGATACAATTTTTATTTCTTTTCTTAAATCATTTATTCGATAAAAATAAAGAAATGTTAAAAATCAAATCATTTATTAGAAATGAATCGAAAAGTATTGTATTTCATGATAACCAAATAAACAACTATAATTGACATGACCTTTTGTTTACTCTATAAGAACTTTCCTATGTACTCGTTTCTTTTCTTTTTACTATCAAAAAATTTCAACAAAAATAAATAAATAAATATTTTGTAATGCATTTCCATTAAATATACGTTATTTATAAAGTAATAATAAAGTATTTTTAAAGAGCGGGTTACAAGGGTCAAGATTTGTTAGAAAAAATTCCCTGATATGAAGACGATGAACCGAAATCGGTTCGAAACGCCGTTAGAGAATTTCGATTTTTGATTATATTTAAATGGAAATTATTTCAAAATAATTTAATTTAATTTTAGATATAAGTAAGTCCGAAGTATAAAAATTAAGAAAGAATATCAATTGTTTTTTGTAATTAAGAAGCATAGACCTTTAAACGGTCAGGTTTGATATTAGTGGCAAAATGATTAGGAAAGGAGTTTTTAATTAAAACAAATTTTAACTGAAAATATATAATTATGGAAGGAGTTTTAAACGGAATTATTTGCAAACTGGTAAAGTATCGTAAATGAAATGTACAGGCTTATTTTCCAACGATGTCGTTCAAAGTTTTTTGATTGTTATATAATACCATAAAAAAATGCTATTCTGCAGTGCGGATCTACTGTACGCATTTGCGAGGTTATAATATTCTGAAAATGGGAAAACTAAACAAGTTTTAAGTACGATTAACGAACTTTTATTACTTAAATCGTAAGACCGTAGAATCAAACTACATCGATAAAAAGTCACAGCCACTATGATTTGAGAATAAACCCCGTAATTGGCTTTTATGGTAAGCAATTAAAAACGAAGAAACTAACTAAAGACAGGACTACAAGAAATTATAGAATATATGGCCTGTCGTTATTTGAAAACATTTAGTTAGCGCAATAGACATCTCCATATGAAGAGTGGGGTAGAACAAATTTAAGGCATTTAGTTTTGTTATAATTATGTGTACTATCTTTTTGAATATACTGTATATACAAACCTGACAAATCTTAAATTGCACAAAACCAATCTATTCACTAAGTAATACTTATAATTGCTTGTAGCTTGTGTTTAATAAGAAAATAATAAGAAAAATTTCGTGATAAGAAGAAGTGTTGTTCCATTTCATAATAATCATGTTTATATTTTTGTTTCATTTCATTTAAAATGCGGGAACCCAGATATTAAACAACTGACAAAAATACATACAAATTTTGTTTTTTTTTTGGGGGGGGCATAAAATTTATAATAATAATAATAAATGGTGTTCATCTGGGTGGCACATGATAGATAATTGATTCCTAAACATGAGTACAGATCTATGAAAATAAATTTGCATAATTACACTATTAAATGTCATTAACTTGTCAACTAAGAGTAGTATATTTTTCTAACAGGCCTATGACTATCACTGTTTAAAATTAGAGGGAAAAAAACCGCTTAAAATAATATAAGATATTCTTTTTTTTAATAATATTTCAGGGTCTTTTATTTTTAACATAGTAATTTTTTTTTATTAATCGAATAAAACAAAAATTATGAAACCCTTTTTTTCAATCACCCTTTAAATATATAATAAAATAGTGTAACAACCGGCAATGTAGCCTAAAGTTGAAAGTTGAAACTTTTAAAACTAACAAATTTCGAAGCACAAATGTTATGGCCTCTGAACTTGTTCAAGTGCAATATATATATCCCTCTTCAGCCACCACTTCTACCTGGGTTAATATTGTTAATTTTTAAGATTGATATCATGTTACTATATAAAAATCGAGTTTTTCTAACTCCCTTTTTGGATAGCAAAAAAAAATCCCTTTACACATGGTTGAGAATAATATTTAAAAGGGTCCTGTTTTTTTTCACTTGGTTTTACATTCACCTGTTGAGAATATTAGAACTATAGGTATTTCTAGAAACACAAAAATTTAATATTTATAGTACGAGTACCTATAAAGAAATTTTCTTTTTTTTTTATATGGTCATTGGGTCCACTAACTAAAGTCAATTTTGTTGACCCAATCGTAATCATTCGAGTGTACATTTTACAGTAGTTCATATATATATAGTATTCATATGCGGTTAAAACGGCGAACAGGAAGGATGTATCCGGTTATTTTGATCAACTCTTATATAGACATATTTGTTGTAAACTCATTTGTTAAATGTAATGATTTCTTTTTGCTTTTTTTTTCAGTAAGCCCCATCAAAATTTGTCGTCAATTTTGCTTTATTATTTCGATCATATATTTCGCTGATAGGGAGACACTCTTTTTTCTCTTTTTAAGTAGTATTTTATGTTTAATTATAACAAATAAACATAATTTTTAGTGTTTTAGAAAATTTCTGCATGTTTTTCAATGAAATTGTATAGAAATTATGAATGAGTTTACGTTTTATATACTCTAAAATCCGGTCTTTGGTGTATAGTACTTTCGTAGCCAACAGTAGCTTATTGTTAAACTATTTTAAATTAAAATCAGTTTTGTGTAGTAAATAGGTATGTAATTTTACTAAAAATAAATTTTATTCTTGTTGTACAGAATATTGTAGAACAAAATGGAACAGAGTTGATTTGAACCTAATTGAACTGAAGTTATTCGAGTTACATGAAATTTGACTACAAGAAATTCAAATATACAAAAATTACAACTAATATTTAATTCCAGTAATTTTATTGTTCATTATTGATTAATGTAAACATTTGTATGATTTTCTTAAGAATTACATAAATACAGTGAATAACAAAATTAATCAACATTCTCCGATTTCATGTCGTCGAATTGAATTCTTATTCAACTAAATAATACTCTTTAAACACATTCAATTTTTATACAATTTTTAATATTAAATTAATTGCATTTTATAATTTTTAATATAATAAAAAAGAAAAAAAAATTTTAATGTCAAAATGTTTAACACCTTATTAAGTAAATTATTGAATACGCTTTTATTTAATTTTTTGAAGCATATAATTTCTGTTACAATAAAAGAAATATATAGGGTTTTTCAATAAGAACTTTTATTTCAATACGGTTTGATTTGCTTATAATGACAGTTATGTCATTCAGTTATTTTTTTTACACAATCCCAGTAGAAGGTCTACATTTTATTACAATGAATTCAATTTCACTCGAAAATCCCCTAAAAATTATTTACATCCATTATTAAAATGAGCGATTTGTGAAAACCACATTCCATAAAAAAAATCATATTTTCTAACGAAGCTCATTTTCATTTGAATGGCGGCTTCGTTACCACACGACTCCACATGACTTATTTCAAGACTTATTTTTAATCGGACTGAAAAAAAGTCTTGTGGAGATTCTAAAAATTGAACTTTTTCTTCAGTCCGACTGCAAATAAGTCTTGAAATAAGTCCAGTGGAGTCGTGGGGTTAATAAGCAAAATTATCACGTTTGGACTTCTGAAAATCCAAGAGCAATTGTTGAATAATCATAACACTCATTTCGTGTCACTATTTGATGTGCTTTATGGCAGCATCATTGGACCGTAATTCGTCAGATAAAGTCACAATTATCCAGAAATGTGATTGAAAATGTTGGCCAAAGAATCTATGTCTGCAAACATAGTCATGATGGCCATTTACCAGATATTGTTTTTCATTCATAAATAGTAGAGTCTATACAAGTCTATAAAAAAATTCAAAACTTTCATCCAGAATGTGTGTTTAATTGAAACTTTTAAAAAAAAGTTCTTATTGAAAAACCTGATATAAATTTAAATAATTAAATGTACATATTATTATTATTATTATTATTCATGGTTTTTTTTGAATTGTAAACAGAATTTTATACATTTTGGAGGGAATTTCTGACTACATTGCGATACCGCGATTAGCATTTGAACGCAAAAGCTACTGTTGTTGCTAAATATGCCGAAAGTTCGTGACCTTTTTGGTTATTTTCAAGATATTCATATTTTTAATAGTCTTGTTTCATCTTTTTTTTGTTGATGAATCCATGTTTGTTTTTTATGAAACGACATTTTTTAAATTTTATAATAATATATCAACGAATAATATTGGATTTCAGTTGTAATTTAAAAAAAAAAAATTTACTGATTATAAATTTAAAAAAATTTCACTTGAAATTATTATGACGAAAAAACTTCATTAACACAAACACAATTATAGAAAAAATTTTTTTAATTATTTTGGTGTTGACCCGAAAGAAAATTTTGACAAGATTTCATTAAGAAAAAACATTTATGAAATAAAACAATTAAATTTCTTTAAAAAAAAATGTGATAAGATTTATAGTTTTAAGGATTTTACGATTTTTCAGAAAATGTCCTCTTATACCATAAATCCGAGATACTTTGACTCCTTTTTTGATACTGGAAATCACTATACAAATATCTGCATAATTGGTTCAGTAACTTCTAAACCAAAATAATGAGAAATTTCTACTGAAAGTGAGGTAGTAAAGTGACAAGATCTTTAAAAGGGTGAGTATCTGGAATTTTAGTTTATTTCTTAAAATTTTTATGAAGAACTGTGTCCAAAATACAAAAGACTCGTCAGTGTCTGACAACATAAAATACTCAAATTTCTTTAATGAATAAATCGGACTCAAACGTTTGCTAATGTTTTATATGAAGTTATTTCTCACAATTTCATTAATTCAAGCGGATATCAGTACCAGCTGAGGTAACACTTTACAATAGTTATAAATTTGGATTTGTACATAATAAGGACAAATAGAAATCAAGAAAAGTTGGTGACTACTCACACAAAATCCACACTAAAAATAGATTATTTTTGCTATAACGTTCGATTTCTTTAGCTATTCAAAATGAACGTCTTAAATCGTTTCAAAGTAACCCTGGTTTACGGTATACATACAAGTTGATGGTCCCGGGAGGTATATCCTGTTTGATAATTGTTAAAAATAATATACTCGAAAGGTATCATAATTTAAATAAGGAATTGCGATCATCAATTTCGTACAACTAATATTTTTCAATATCAGATAAAAAATATATTTGAAAACATTTGAATATCAAAGAAAAAGAAAAAATAGTAATTCCAAATAAATTCCATTAGACATAATGGAAGACTATAAAATCCATAACAGATCATACCACATTTAAAAGCGGCATGATGAGTCTCTCAGATGAAATACATCGAAAAAAAGAAAAAAACGTTAACTTATTAAGTAGTTTTTCTTATAAAAATATTCAACTAACTAATTGGATAAATTGATTCCAAAGGGCAAACGCATAAGTATAGTACATGATTTTGTATGTTTTGTATGAATGAATGAATCCAAGTAAAGGGAATACGTATAAAAAAGTATATGACAGAGAAATTTAGATAAAAGATGGAAAAAAATAAATAAATAAGAAAAGTATTTAATATATAATAATTAAAATATAGAAATTAGTATATTATGGCTTTTTAAATATCAAAGAATTCGAAATATTTGTACTTCAGAATTATTGAAGGCAATAAACTGAAAAGTACTTTTCAGTTGAACAAACTGCAAACATTTTAATACTTTGGAATTTTCCTTTTATCAAATTAAGTTTAGTTTTAAATAAAAATGAGTAAAATTTAATTTAAAAATAAATTCAAAGCTTTATATACATTACTCCTAATAAGTAAGTAGAAGGCTTTGTGGAGGTTCAACTGGTAAAATTTGAGAAAAGCCACTTTATTAAACAAAAATTTGAAAAGCAAAAAAGAAATTGATCATGCATTCTTTTCAGTCAATGGTTCTAACTATTTACGTTACATATTATAATTTGTTACATCTAATTAAGACAACTAAACTGAATTAGAATATATTAAATACATTTTTTTTCGAAATAATAATTACATGTTTTTTTTAAAATATGGTTTTCATCACTTCTTTTCTTGAATAAAAATTCCGATATTGATCAACACGACTAGAACCATTCAAACTTTAGCAATCTCAGGTTATTAATCATAAATAAGTAACTATATGGTTCAGTTCTTTTACATAACTTTTAATTTATATAAAAACTGCAACAAAATCATAACTACATTCGAATTAATTTCAAGTTAAATAACTTTCATCGATCATCATCATATTTTTACTAGACTTAAAAAACAAGTAACTAACATCAATATTTCTTTTATTAATAATTATATTTTTACCTCTTCAGGACACTTGCTAATGCATGATTCTGTGATATGGTCTGTTGATATAATTTCCATTGGTTGATTCTCACCCCAATTACTGATCACAGTTCGACTTAATTCATTACAGACACTACTATGTAATATGCAACCGAATGTAAAAATTGTTATACAAAATATATTCAAATGAAAATAGCTGAAGGATGAAATGAATTCACCCTTCTTTCGTTTCACGTTCAACATAATTAATGTAAAACAAAACAAAAAAAAACAATATTAAAAAGAAAATTGTTCCACTATGCACTAACAAACCAACAAAAAATTAGAACCAAAAAATTCAATTAATCGATATTAAATAACGATGGTACTACATATATCCACCTGTTAAAATAATAAATAATAATTCCTTTTAAACGATCATCATATTAGGTATGAAACATTTTTAGAACATTTTCGTTAGACATACTTGATCGTTTCAGCGATCATTATTTTAAAACATTTTTTTTAAAATCATTATTTGTTAATCACTGTCAAAACACTAATTTTATGAAATAATTACAAAATATGTTTTTGTTTTGTATTAAATTGCAAAAACAAAAAAAACCCACTATCATAAAAACTTAACCGAAATTGTGATCATTTTCGAACTTTTTAAAATAACCGTCATTTTTTGTGCTTTTCGTTGTATTTGTTTTTTTTTATTAAAAATAACAATAATAAAATCAATTACAGTAATTGATAATTATTTTTAAAAAACATTATATATATATATATATAATAAAACCGTTTTTTTTTTCTTTATTATTAAGAAGACTTTCAAAATTGCTAAACTTTACAAGGCAACGGTCAGATCTCAACTAACGTCCATTCTGTTTTTATATAAAATACTGATCAGCGATCGTGCCGTAAATATAATTACATATACAAATGTGTTCAAACAAAATACATTCACGATCAATTTATATAAATTAGTAGAAAAATTTATATTTTTACTGTCCAACTCTTATGAAAAGTATACTATGAATGAGGGTGGCATTAACTAAATAAAAAGATCGTTTCTTACACATATATGATCATATAACATTCTCAATAGCATATGCGTGTTTATATGTTCATCATTCACAAATTTAACCAATTGGAATTTTTTAATGAATTCTTTTACTCTCTTTTGTTTAGTTGTATTTTATTTTGTTTACGTTTTTATCGAAATTATGAATGAACAAGAAAGGATAAGGATCATTAAAACTAGCGCTTTATTTACAATATTTTTTTATACGATCAGCTCGGTCTGATCGATAAAAAGAAAAGGCAAAAGAAGCGCCAAAAGTTTAATTAGTTTTAAGAATGTTATTAAAATGTTCTTTAGGTGATCGGATTCAATGCTTTCTTCAAAAATTAAAAAAAAAAAATGGCTTAAAATGTTGCTTAACTGCTTTTTGACGTAGGACTGTTACTTTTTATTTCTTTAATAACGCCTAAACATGTTACTCGGTTTAATAGAAATTTAGTGAATATATTGGTTGTAAGGAGAAATAAATCCCTATTATTTTAAATATGAATTTAATGGTTTCGGCTGGTTTGATAAGGAGTAGAATTGTGTAATTCGATTGTCCCAACCAGCTAGTGATTATACAGGAATGGAATCGTGTAATTCGATTGATAGTAAATCGTATCGAAAATGCATTGCAATTCCTATGCTTTTTCGATATAATTTTATCGAAATCAAGTTACATGATGCCACCCCAGATTTTTATCGGTTATCGAAATGCGAAATGCCGCAAAAACACATCGTATGAGCCGCAAATTGACTAGGCCTCCACTAAATGATGGTTCGAAGGTTTTCAACAGTCAATTTTGATTTGTTAAGATTGTGAGATATTTTGTTATAATACTAACCCCATGACTACATTGTACTTATTTCAAAACATATTTTCAGTCGGACTGACAAAAAAGTCCAAATTTTAGAGTCTCCACAAGACTTTTTTCAGTCCGACTGAAAATATGTCCAATTTTTAGAGTCTCCACAAGACTTTTCTTGAGTCCGACTGAAAATAAGTCTTGAAAATAAGTGCAGTGGAGTCGTGTGGTAATACAAAGAAATTGGGTTTCGCCTAACGCTTGCTTCCACTCGCTATCATCAACAAGAAAAACTATTAAATACGTAATTTTAATATTTCATAAAATGTTTTCCACTCTTTTATCAGAAATCATGAGTTAGTTAAATCTACACTAGGCTTAGAAGAAGATATACTTCTTGTGCAACGAGCTGGCAGTGTACTTTAGTTATAATAAAACAAGTTATGAAATAATTACCAAAACGTTCATAATGAAAAGTCAATGTCAATGTTTTAAGAAAATCTTAAACTTGTTTCTTAACATTTCTGTAAACAAAATCTTCTTCTCATTTGTCGGCGAAAATTCATCCTTTTTTTTCGTCAACAAAGAATGGTCAATATTGATCATAAATAAATATATTCTCACATTGATGTTAAAAAAGGATGTTTTGTTATTTTACTTTGAAAAGTCAATTTTTATTTACTTAATGGAATATTTAAAGTACCGAACGTTTTATTATCATAGGATGGAATTTTTTGATTAACACTTTCAACTAAAAAGTATACAAATTACAAAAACAAAACGCTGATCGAAAGTATATAATATCAAACCGATTGCGCATATTTAATTGATGCAAATTGAATGCGCACAGTACTTCTAATAATTTCTTGAATATATAAAAATGGGCTCTCAATTTATTCAAAATTAATGAAAACGTGGGCTCTTTTTAAATTTGTATTTACATTATATTAGTTTCTTCGAATTGTTTTATATTCAAAATGTAGGTAAATCAATTTGTTACATGAAATTTGTTTTTTGTTTTTTTATTTAAAAGAAACATGATTTTAGTTGTTGAAATTTTAACATGTAAACAATGGATTAAAGAAAACCTTCCAAGTTGAATTTTAACCTAAATATTAAGGAAAAAAAAAACATCTTATAGAATTTTTCAAGGGTTATAAAAACCACTTGTTTAACATCATTCAACTCCTGAAAACTTCTTACAATATTTAAAAGAAAACAGACATGTGTCTGTGGATTCGGTTTCAAATTTTTTTCTAATTTGTTTTGGGTTCATCACAATCCCTTTTTTCCTTTCAAATCAAAGATGTTCCTTCAAAAGAATTTCGGTTGGTACGCGACAAAAATTGGCCTTCTTCTAGTTTCCTAATTATGGTCGACACAAAAGAACCATTCTTTATATTTACGAAAAAAAAATATATAGATCTGTTTTTGTTTGCAGAAAAGTAAGGAAAAAAAATTCTAAATTATCCTAGGGGATGCTTCTAAAAAAGGGTTTTACTATCATATAATTTTTATTTTAAAATCATAGATTATGTTTTTGTGCCATATTGGAGGCACTTCCGAATTTCCGGTAGCGTTTTTTTTTTTAAAGCACAACCCTTTTTTAAACGACAACACATAAAGGACTTGTTTGTTTAAAATCCTCTTAACATTGTTTGTTATTATTTAAATTTAAGAAGTTTTTTCTAAAAGAAAATAATTTTGGCGTTTTAAAGTAAATTACAAGAAGAAAATGAAAGCGACACGAAATTGGTTGGTATGCATTAGAAAATTTTTTAAAGTTCAAAGCTCATAAAAATTAATTCATATAAATTTTCAATAATCCTGGACTTTTCTTCTTCTTATATGGTGGTAGATGAATGGATACGTTCCAACTAACTAAACAACGTGCTGTTCTACTAACAACTGTAATGAAAATTAATAACTCTAATGAAAATTATTAGTAACAAGTTGGCGTGGCATTGGACCTGTGAAATAATAGAAAACATTTTGAATTTAATAGAGAAAGATTGACAAGTCGAATTGATTATTATCAGCAGAAGAGGAAAGGAACTAAAATTAAACCTCCCTTTTTATACCCTTTGGTAGGGTACTATCAGAGGGTATATTAGTTTTGTTACTCCATTTGTAACACATCGAAATAATCGTCGTAGAAAGGGTATGGTTGTATCGGGAATCAAAAGTTATATCGGTATATGGATGTCCGTCCGCCCGTATACAAGATAACTCAAAAACGCGTTATCCGATTTTGATGAAATTTACAATGTGAGTTGCTTATTCCTTAACTTGGTTTGGTATTGCATTTCAGCAAAATTGATCCAGGGGGAGCAAAGTTATAAAGGAGAAACCAGGATGACTAGAAAGTTTTGTCTTTTTTTGTTTATAGTTTTTCGGATTTAAGGGGAAATTTTGTGAGTCAATTTGGTTTAAGTTAATTATATTGTTGACTACATAAATAGACCACACCATGTTAAATTTCAGTAAAATCAGTCAGATAGTGGCGAAATAAATAATCTTATGAGAAAGTAAGCCTGTTCATAAAATTTTTTCGATGTGCTGTAAAAACTAATACACCGATTTTAATAAAATTTACAGATTAGACTTATGCTATCAGGGTCTAGATTACCTGGAAATTAGAAGAAATTTTGAAAAGTATGAAGTTATGAAGAAAATACCTTGATAATAATATTAGTGTGGCGGCAAGATCCACTATGTTTAATGTTTCACCAAAGATCCTATTATAGGATCTTTGGTTTCACTTTTTTGTATTTTTATTTTTAAATCTAGTTTCTAGTTTCCCGAAATTCCAACCGCATAACTTCAAAATCGTATTAAAAATTTCACGTAAAACGAAACTTGTAGTTTGTTAATTTGCGAATTTAAAATAAATTTTTTAAAAAATATTAATAAACGTCAAAGTTTAATACATATTTGCCTACGTAGATGGCACTCCGATAACCAAACATACATTTTTATGCAGAGAACAAAAATTTAGACAGGTTTGAATATTAAATATATATTGTTTGAAGGAACAAACTAAAAAAAAGTCGAAACAGGCGCAACGTTTATTAATTAGTATTTAAAATTTAATATTATAATTCTTTGTTTCTTTATTCAGATTAAATTAATCAATTTAAAAAATATGTTTCAAAATACAAATTTCCTAAAGTTCAAAATGTTACTTGTTGTTATTGTTGAGAAATAAAAAAAGCTTAATAGAAAAAAACTGAAAGCTCGAAGCTTGTCCGCGCACGATTTCATTTCACTTTTTTATTTCAGTAACAGAGTAAAATTCGTCGTGCGAACAAGTTCCGGTGCAAATTTTTTTTTCTATGACACTGTCTATTGACAGTGGCTTACTTCTTTAATTCAATTATTATAAATTTATTTATTTTGGTTTTTTTTTTTTTATATAGTTTTAAATATTCGCATCGCCGTGGTTTTTCTTTGAAAATGCGTCGGCGTTAAAAAAAAACTGACAGCTGCTTTTTAAAATAGCGTTTGTTTACGTAAAAATCCAATGCACGCACACACACTTACGACATAGATGCACCGCGACGCAAATAAAACGCATTAAAATCCAAACGAAAATTCACATGTGGTGTTTTGATAACAAAAAGAAAGGAAAAAATAAAGTTTGAAAATTTCTCTTTCATTCTTGTTTGTGATCAATTATAATTTCTTTTCTTTCTATAATTTTTTTTTCATTCATGTTTTTCTTCCTTATAAAAGAAAAGCAGAAGCAGTAAGACATTTTCGCGGCGTTGTGTAAAATTTTCAAAGGAATTGTGTGTTGTGTTTTTACTGTGTGGCTCCTGGTTTTACTGTTGACAGCGGAAAATATTTTGCTGCTAACAAAAAGGATCCGGAAAAAAAGTAGGGGGTTAACAACAATTTTCTTTTAATTCTTCTTTCTTTGCAATAGTGTATCGTGCTGTCCGAATATGTGATGTGTGCGGAAAACTAAATGGTTTTTTTCGTTATTTGTTTTTCTAATTTAATAAGAATTTCTATGTTTTTATAAAAATTTTTAAAAGAAAAACTAAATAAATTTTTTTTGTTGTTTTTAATAAAAAAAATTTCTAATATAAAAAAAAGTGTATGAAATTGAATGAATTTTTCCCACACATTTTCCCATAATTGATTGGAAATTTATAAAATAAGAATTAAATGAAAATAGTTTTGTTTTTAATTTAAAAAATTAATGTGTTAAAAAAAATCATTTAATTTTCTTGTGTTACCGCCAAGAAAAATATTTGATGAAAAGTGCGCGCACAAGGAGTATACCGAACCGGATATATTATCTTTCTTCAAATAGCGGGTGTTGGTGAGGTGAAAAAGTAATATACAAAACGATATTGGAGAAGGACACGCGCGCCTCTGGTACCATGAAAAATAAAATGCGGTAAGTTTCAGAAAAAATACCCTTTTCTAGTTTGAAAATTATTTTTTCTATATTTTCAAAAAATTCATTATTATTGATTTGATAAAAACGACGACTTTTTAAAAAGAAGATTCCTTTTTTTTAAACTTTAAAATAAAGGTCAATTTAATTAAAAGTTTCGAAAATTTCTTTGTTATAAAATAATTAATTTTGTTCTTAAAAATTTTTGGTTTAGTTTTCTCTTCGATCAGTGAAATAATTCTTTGAAATTAAAAATTTAGAAACTTATCTTGAAGATGGTTGAAAATAGAAACCTTTCTTTTATATTTTACGAGTTTCACACCACAAAAGACCATATTCAAGTTATTCCGGAAATTTCGGAAAAAAAAGGAAAACTCTTCAAGGTAAAGTACGATCCGACAATTTCTAAACAAAAAACTTCACTTAGTTTCCATTGAAAATGATTCATTTCAAATTTCTCACCTGAGTTAAAAAAAAAAATAAAAATGCTTGTTGTTACCTTTGTGCATGTACTTTCGCAGCATACAGGCGAAAACTGAATTTATCGATTTTAAAGGAAATAATGTAATACACAACACTGTACTTTTTACAACCCCAACCCTAAACTGTCTAAATTTTACATTGTATTGGATTTTCAGATAGTTATTTAAAATAAAAAAAAACCAACAAAATCAATAATTTATTATCTAAAATTAAAGGAAATAATTTTGAATAGAACTTTTCATCGCAAAATCTTTAAATATTTCCTCCTGAAATTAAACTTAGTAATACTATAATAACAAATCCTTTTCGATTTTACTATAAAACGAGAAATCTTAACGAAAGAGGAGACGAGAGTAAGAATCAAACACTGGAAAGAACAACCAGGATAAATGCAGGCCAAATATCTCCTCGGGGAATATAACTCGAAAAGATTTAAGCCCTTTATCAATACAAACAAAAAGAATATAAAAGTACTGACAGGAAAACTAGCTGGACGGTGCAAACTCAAAGCGGACCTCAAAAAGCTAGGGCTTGAACTAGGTAGACGCTGTAGATTCTGTAGCGGGACGAAGAGACCTCAATGCACATTCTTTTTGATTGTTGTTTTTACTATATATAGGCTACGTTTACACCGACAAATTTTTAGGTCACCTAATTAAAAGTTAGGTTTGGGTCTGACGTGTTTACATCGTACTAGACCTAAGTCTAAAGCAACGTCATATGTGAACATTTATAGCACTTGGATATCAAGAAATCAGCTGTTATCTGTCAAAAGTTCTTAAGTCGATTTAAATCTAAGGTAAGTCTGCAATTTAAGTGACCTAACCTAAGTTACTTTGGGTGTGTTTACACCGTCATATTTAGGTCGACCTAAGCACTTAAGTCTCTTTTTAAGTCTCGGTGTAAACGTAGCCATAGTCGGTTAGGAGACAGGAACTAATACATATTTATTTTTCACCAATGATTCGATTTTATTTTAAATCTTCTTTTTTCTATGGTTACGTTTACACCGACAAATTTTTATGTCACCTAACTAAAAGTTAGGTTTGGTCACACGTGTTTACACCGTACTAGACCTAAGTCTAAAATAACGCCATATGTGAGCATTGTTTGAGGGTAACCTAAACAATAATAACTACTGCAGTGCCATCTAATCAGCTGTCAAAAAGTTGTTAGGTCGATTTAAATTTAAAGTAGGTCTGCAATTTAGGTGACCTAACCTAAGTTACTTTGGACGTGTTTACACGACCTTAGCACTTAGGTCTCTTTTTAAGTCTCGGTGTAAACGTAGCCTATATGTTAGCAGTCCATTACCTTAAGTACGTATTCCTCTCTTCATAAACAAACTGTAGTTCGAATTAAAATAGATAATTTTGTGAAATACTTTCAAAATGCATTTCATGATGAAAATCTTTTCAAATTTTCAACAAAAGAGCTATCAAATCCAAAAATGAAATATAAAATTAATGGAAAAAAAAAACGCTTAATTAGGAAATTCAAACTGACATGGTCAAATTCATGTGTATATATTTAATATTAGCGTAGGTTTAAGTAAAAATCTCCAAAAAAAGAAATACCAACCAAATTATGCAAGTTAGTTGCTAGCCCAGCCCTATTTTAATCCAACTTGGCGTAGGCATATTTTGGTTTACCACCTTCTTTCTTGTGGTTTCATTTAAAAATAAAAGCTTTCAAAAAAAAAAACAATTAACAGACCGTTTTTAATAAAAACAAAAATTAACCGATTTTTAATAATTTCTATTAAAAGTTTAAAAAAAAAAACTGTGTTTTTTTTAGTTTTTCTTTAAAACTAGATCAAAATAATTGACACAAAAAAATAAATTCATTTAAAATTATGATCAAAATTTCTCTAATTCTAATAAAGGTCAATCTGTCGGACCGGAACTTCTCTCGGAACAGAAAATGCATAATTCCGAAATTGTTTACTTAAATTACTTTAATATTTTGTTTAAAAAAACACTCTTAAAATATAATATACCTAAGTTCATTATACTGGAAAATTTTGACCCATTTTTTTTGTTTTTTCCACCAAATTTCTAGCGGCATTTTCTGAGAATCTATGACGTTCATAAAAGTATACTAGACTAATTCTTGTAATTCCCAGAATTTAGAAGCTTTATTTTTAAATACCTTTGATATTTTCTAAATCCGGAGATGTACAATAAGCCATGACTACCTCACTTCCGTTTTTTATTTAAATCAAAAACATTGGAATTATTAAAACAAACAAAATCATTCACGATCAAACAATTACGAAATAATTGCAAATTTTTTATTTTATAATTAAGTAAAATAAAAAAAGCACTGTTTTTATAATGTTTTTTTTTTTTTTTTTGGTTGATAATTCTTAATGATCAAACGTGGAATAATCTTGTTTTTAGATGACTCAATGGATTTTGGTTGTTTTTACTTCATTTTATTTTTGTAAATATTATAAGCCGAGGTGGTTGAACAAATAAGGAATATCAAGTCACCTACACACGAAATTATATCAGAACTAATAAAGATTAAAATAAAAATAAATAAAATACAAGATAAAAAAAAGTTGCTTTGCTAATTTATTTGAACTTCTCGAAGGACATATAAAAAAATATTAACTGTAATCCATTTTTCGTGGCTCTTTAGATTCAAACTTTGAACTTATCCGCGGAAATCTAATCGAAAATTTCGATTTCGTTGAATATTTGGTTTTTTTTTTAAATCGATTTCTTTCAATTCACACCCCTTTGACCGGTAAAATTGCGTTACCAAGATGTTGTTTTTGATGACAAAACATGTTTATTATACAAAATATTTTTTTTTTGTCAAAAGGTAAATAATTACGCAGAAGAGAAATATTGTCTTTGGTGAAAGCTTTTTGGCAAATTTTAGGTTGGTCAAGCGTGCCCCATTTGAAATTTTTTGGTGCTAAAATTTAATTTATGTGATTTACTTTTGCTTCACAAAACTATTAAGTTTTTTTTTTTTTTAGTTAATAAAAATAGTTTTTATATTTAATAGAAAATTTGTTTTTTCTCTAATTAACTTTCATTTTTAAATCTTAATTAAACTTAAATAAAATAAGAATTATAAACTTTATTTTTTCACCAAGAAATGAAAGTGTAGTTTTTTTTTATATTTAAGAAAAAGTGACAACAAAATTGATTAATCAATTTGTTTTTAAATTGAAAATAAAACAATTTTTAAAATATCTTACGTAAATTAATTTAAATTATTAAAAGCTGTGTAAATAAGTTGCTAGAAATCGATGATTTCATTCACATAGTAAATATTATTTAATATATGCGTTTTTTAATTATAATACAGTAAAATCCCATTTTTTTTCACCATACCCTAGTATCATTTTTGAGTTTTACGTCGTATGTAATCGACGCGTATACGACCATATACAAATGTATCAGCGTCGCTAAGATCTATGCATTTACGACCACATAAAAGCTCAAAAATGCTACTAGGATATGGCTAAATTAGATTACCATGAATTCTGTACAATCAAAAAGTTCTAAAGATATAAATTAAATATGCATTTATTGTGAATCTTATTTTAAATTAAACTTGACAATTTATGTATACAGGCTCGGACTGGCCTACCGGGACGCCGGAAAGTTTCTTTGTGGGCCGGTCGTATTGCGCGATACTGGGCCGTTACTTTTTTTTTTAAAGAAAATGGCCCGGTATTCCAAAACTTCCCAGTGCAATTTGCATAGCCAGTCCAACCCTGTATGTATAATACATTGTAAACAAAAATAAACAACTTGTACTGAATTAATTGACTGATATATTTGCACGTTTATGTCCAGACCGAATCAGTACGATTGGACTGGTTTTGGTGCTTTCAGCTGTTGAGTTTATGTACGCTTTTACCTTATCCTCTCTTGTTGTTCAAAACGCAGCGGTCAATTATGAACATATTTAACAGACTGGACGAACAAATGATTCATTCAATAAAAGTGTATATTTGGAAGTATTTCAGACAATTGCGATATTTACAAATCTTACTAAAAATGTCTTTATTACGGAACTTCTTTCCGTCCATTTATTATTTTATTTTGATGATAATTCACAAATCAAGAAATTTTATATTTAATTGTAGCCTCAATATAGCTCCAATATATGAAGACACTTTATTAACTTGTACTGTTGATCTGACTTCTTGACATTCACTAATAAGAAGTTAGGTTTTGTTTCGATCTTTGCTTTGCGGCAACATTAAACTAACTTCGATTTTATTTGATTTCTACCAAACTAATAGGCTAAATTAGAATGGTACGGTCCAAATTTATGCCCGGCCGAAATAATTTTTTTCATACTGGTTCGGTCTGCTGGAATGAAAATCAATTCTAATTAACACGGATTCTCTTACTTAAATATCCTTCTTCTAAGACTTTTTAATTAAAAATTCTCATCTGATATTTACTTTTTCCTATAATTAGCGATTATCTAAGTAAGTACTGATAATTTGAAAAAATTATCTCCAACCTACACTATTTTAACTTATTCTTTTAATCTGTGAAATAATTTTAAATGTACACGCAAAAGAAAAAATGTAAACCTTTTGCTTCCATTTTGATTGATATTCAAAGAGAGAAAATCCTTTTGAAAGTTTCAGGACGAAAAATGAAATTATTTATAAAATGTTTTTATTATATTATTTAAAATATGAAACAAGCAAAATGTTCCGATTTGTAATGAAAATTATTTCAATCTTCTTTTTTTTTACAAACTTAAATAAAATATTTATTCAATCAACTTGAATTCAAATTTTATATAAAATTATAACTTTCAGATTTTCTTTGAAATTATTGTAATTTACTAATAATAAGAAAATTTTCCATTTCCATTTATAAAGTGTTCTAAATCCATAATATAAACGTTTTTCAAAGAAAAAAAGTATAATATTAGCATAATTCGCATAAAATGAGATGCATTGATGCAAGTCAAATGCGATTGAAGCAATTTTGAATGAAAAAACATTTTAGAATATATTTTATATATGTCACATAAACAAAGAATATAAATGAAATGGAATTTTAAAAATATACACTTCATGTTTTATGCGATAAAAAAGTCCACATTAGTATCAGTGATGGGTAAATTATACATATGCTAGAATATGTTTGGTCCTATCATAATTATTACCTCGGAAATATAAAATTCTAATAGATTTCTGTAGTTTTTGATACCTTTTGAGTACAGATCTATTGATATCAAGAGCATACTGTTAAAATGGGAACTATTTTCATATAAAATTTATGATTTGATATTCGTTAACGACGTGAGTTTATCTTACCTTCACTCGGTTCTAGTAAAAATGACAAAGCTTATTAGACTTTGATAGAATCTAATCGACGAGTAATGACACATAAAATTGCTCTGAATCTTAACACATCGAAATTGAACTTTGAAAACTATAAAAGCATTAAACAGAAGCGTCCAAAATTGATAACGTTAGATTACATACAAGTTAGTTTACTCGTCAAAAATTGAGTGAGCTGAGCTGAGAACTTTCGATGCATCCACCGTATAGTACTGACTGCATCATCTGTTTCGGTTTTTGTACAATTCTTTTAATAGTGTAAAAATGTAGCCCGTAAAAATGACTTGTCTCGGTTATTTGCCCAGAGAACTTAGAAGTTTTACAGTAAGAGGACAATAATACTGGCAAAAGTCTTTCAACAAAATCGACAATGTTTAATAAAGTTTTTGTTTTTCATGAAAAATTAGACATTCTTTTACACAGAAAAGAAAAACACAACGATTTTGCTGGCTGGCCGATCCAGTAAGAAAATTTTCTTTCTTAGAATTTTGTCGATAATTGCTTTGGTCAACGCTTAAAAAAGTTGAGACAGCAATCAATTTCCATCGCTAATAACGCTAAAATAACTACAAGGTGATTAACCCTTCCTGTAACAATTCAGCATTTCCTTGTGCTAGGATTCTCAATCGTTAGGCAATATTTGTCCTGTAAAACCATTGGGAAAGCTTGATAATTCGTATACGTAACTAACCAGTCCGTAAATCCAACTTGGGTCACTTATGAATTCTCCATAAATAGTATTTTACAAGTTGTAATCATTAATCCTTTAAAGTCAAAATTTTATGATTCAACTCATTTGTATAATCGACTTAATTATAAAAAAAAAAACACAACACAAAATTTACATTAAAAAATATTATAATGAAGTATAATGAAAACTCCTTCGCACTTCATTCTTCTGTCTTATTATTTACATATTAACATGGCAAATGCTTTGTCATGTATAAATTGTTTGATTGTAAAAAAGTATACAAAATGTTGCTGTTTAAAAACGATGAAAAAATTTACATAAAACAATTTCATTTTTAATGCAAAAGTTGCATACTCCTTCATATAAAAAGTATACGATTTATAAAGAAATGCATTCTATGAGATATGAAATATATCAGTTTATATTAAGATAAAAATAAGAAATAAATTATAATATATAAAACCTTCATCTTAAAACTACCAACAATGTTATAGTGGAAAAAAAATTACATTCATAATTAATTATTGTTAGTTTAATTGCATATAAAAAGCGTTGAATATTTAAGAAATGCAAATGTGAAATTGTATGTCATAGAAAACTGTAAAGTTTGTATAGTGAAGAGCCTCCTTTAAAATCATTCATTCCTATTTCACTTTTTTACTACACTCACTTTTCCCTTTTCTATGTACATTTATGGCCACCGAAACCAACTGGATAAATATTAAACGGAAATAACCATAAGCTTTTATGCGATGACAGTAGTGAGTGCATACAGAAAGAAATTATTATCCAACCTAGAAATTGTTCATGAATTTTATATGAAAAAGACACTGGCACCTTATCAAACGGAAATCCATATTTTACATACATGAATTTCTAAGAATTTTTATCGTATGGGAAATATAAAAAACTGAAGAAATTAAATGAATTTGTAATTTTTTTCCCATATTTAGATTGTAAACATTTATGATTTATTAATGTTTTTAATAATTTAATCGATATTTTCGAATTTATTAATATGTCAACAATTAAATCAATTAAAATACAAGATTTATTGGCCAATAATATTTCATGTTCTTCGATATATTAGGCATAAAGTCGATTGTTATAATGTTTTGTTTTTTGTTGAACGATTGCCAAATATAAAATAAAGTATTTGTTATGGCAAACCACGAAACTTTCTTGTAAATAATCTTCAATATATTTAAAACTAATTCTACTTCGCATATTATTGGGTAGGAGAATTAGAAGTTATTACTTTTCATGTAAAAAAAAAAGTTGATCTATCAATATTTAATTATCTTGAGAAGAGCGGGTTACATGCTTCCAATTCTTCATCTTGAATTATTTTTGGCTGTCCTGGACGAGTTTTATCTTCCACGCTAAAATTACTACTTTTAATTCATTCGCTACCAGCCGTCACATATGTGTGACACAGCGCTATATTATCAGGGAAATCTGGTAGCGAACGAGTTAAAGTGTCAAAAGAAAAAGTACAGGCTTTTACAAGCTAAAATTGATGTTTATACTTCAATCAGGGGTGGAATCGTGTAACTTGATGTCGATCAAATGGTATCAAAAAACCATAGGAATTACAATGTATTTTCGATACGATTTATTATCAATCGAATTACACGATTCCACTCCTGATGTGAAACATTAAATAGAACACTTGTTAATAGAGTAGTTCAAATTACTATAAATGTGTTGCCCTTTTAACTTATACGCAAGAAATATTACTTATGGGATTTATTAGAAAACGATAACTTTTAATTCCCATATCCTATAATACTCTCTTGTGAGTTCTTCTTTTTGGTTTTAGTCACACTAAACGTTAAATAACACTTAACTTAGTCTGATCAAAATTATTGTGCCACCCAGTAAGTTCTATTTCATATGCACATATGCTAATACTAAAAATTATTCAGTTTATTGTATATTCTTATGAATTGGCTCTAATAACCGAATAAAAATAGATCAACAACCTTCTTATAGTTTAGGACTTACAACTCCAAAATGAATTAAATTACAATAATAAATTTATCGAAAATATTATTCAAATTATCGTCCGTCACTAGAAATAGAGAATTACAAAAACTGGTTGATTTCTATTTCCTGGTTTCCACTAAAATTCTTTTTTGATCTTAAGACATATTTATACTAGAGTATAAGAAAGTATAAAAAAGACGAAATTTGTTCAAAAATTGTTAAAATTGAACTTGTTCCAAAACAAAAAAAAATAAAATGAAGGCGAAACTGAATGTAATTCGAAACATACAAATAGAATATTGGATATTATGAAATCGAGCTTATAAGATAAATATTTAAACTTAACTGCACATGTAGTTTTTCGGGTAATTTCAAATTGAATGTCGTAAATGCTCTGAAAATAAATTATAACAGATTTTTACATTTCATAATTTGTCAGAATTAGTCAGTATTTTCACTCCACTTCAGTTCTGTGATCTAGTTTTAAAATCGAATTGAACTTTAAAGATTCTATTTTTGAATTAGGTTATACAATTTTTTTTGTTTTTTTAATAAGATTTTTATTGATAAGATTCAAAAAACGAGTTGAATAAACTTTGTTGTGATAAGATATATTAGTTGTACAGAAAACTTTATCAAAAAACCAGGAAATGAATAGATTGGTATAGTTCTCATTTCAGTAGATATAGCGGTCTTATAAAGCAAAATTTCGTTTCTATCAAATGATATCGGACAACTCCACATTTTATGACTCAGAAAACGAACTTATTTAATTGTTATTAATTTAGTGAACTGGTCAAATTAAACAAAAGCATTTAATCACGATTTCTGGAATTGGACGATTCAACTGATATACTAATGATAAAAATTAACAGTAATGAAGAATCAGTATTAACGCGTTTTTATGCACTTATGAATCATATAAATCAGTTCGTAATCCACCTCATCTTCGATTAGAATACAATACTTTCGCTGGGAAAACTTTTCATACTAAATTCATTCAAATTGCTGCATAAATAAAATCGGAATCTTGTTAATACATATGCCTATTCTATTATGATATGAAATTTCCAATTTTATAATATTAGAAATGAAAGAATTACAACATTTTAATAATATTACTTATTTTTCTTTCTTTTTTTTTCAGATACTAGTCTCCATCATAGAAAAGTGTGATATGACTACAAATACTTCGATTATAGACAAGAAACGTTTTCATATCATTTATCTGAGCTGAATAAAAAGAGTTTTTGTGATATAAAACTACTATACAAGTATATGACCACCCAACAATGAATTCATTGCAATCAAAATAAATTCATACTAACGAGACTAAAACTGATTCTTGATCGAATCAAAACAGTAGGAATTTTCATTAGAATCATGAATAGAACAAAACAAATCGTATATCAAATAGATTACTTAGGAAATTATAATCTATAAGTTTATTCACATAATTAAATTACCAAGAAAACTTATTAAAATGCTAAAACAATATCAGAACATATTTAATTTAATAATTATTTAATAAAACAAAAACTAAAAAAAATAGTACGTTTTTAATGCAATTGAAAAAATGTAAAAAAGAATTCAATTTTGAAACATTAAAAAATATACAAAAATTAAAAAAACATTTTGTAAAAATTACAAAATCCCAAAAATATATCAAAAAAAATGTTATTGATAAGCGCCTTAGCACTAGGACTTGTCGAATCGACAAGTCCAAATGCTGGTGTTAATATAGGTTATAATAATGTTGTTAGTAATAGTGATACAGTAATTTCAACGATACCATCTGGTGGACAATCGAGTGGTAGCGTTCTAATGAATAATATTAATAATAATAATAATCATTATCAAAATAATTATAATAATCATAATTTATATACGAACGGTGGTGTTAGCAGTAGTAGCAGTATAGGTGGTGCAATTAGTCATAGTACCGGTACCTTACTATGGGATAATAATGGTACATTCAAATCAGCCGGTCCTGGTGATTGGTCAATAGAACAGTGCCTGGTGTGGCAACGTCCACATCATTTATATTATCAATTAGGTAACGCATTCTTTTTTTTGGCATTTATGGCACCTCATGCACCATATGGAATGTTATGGTTACGTTCAATTATGATTATTGGCTGTGTTCTAATGGCCATGTGGGGTTGGCTAATCGAATGTACACCCGATATTCTTCTATGGTCTGGACTATTTTTTATTGTTAATTTTATTTATTTAATCGTATTATTATGCCGACTACGACCAGTCCGATTTGATAAGGAAATTGAAGCGGTAAGTTTGAATATTTTTTTTATTATTTTACCATTAAATTATAATTTATAGTTTCTAATCTAGTAAATTATTTCCTAAGTTTTAAGTAAATTTATATAAGTTTATAGTTGATTTATTAAATCCTATAAAGCAATTACTCCAATTAACAACATACACATATCAGTTGGTCAATATTAAATCAGCAATAACATTAACAAAAGGACATTATTTTCTTTCCATTCCAAGGATTGTGCTTATTTTTATGCATTTTACCATAGAAAATAAGTACTCAAGTTTCTAAATGGTGACGGGTGACGCCATATAAAAGTCTAGCCTTTGCAAATGTTTAGTTGTTTTATTTTGCCTATTTCTTTGTTTTGTTTTTCCCTTTTTTTACATATACTTATTTCATAGGCCTTTAAGCCTTTTTGAGTCTTTCATTGTCAGAGACGAGGCTTTTATATTCTAGAAACGTCAAGAGAAATTACGAATGGCGCTGACATCATACACAAAGCTTATTGGAGTGAAAACAGTTAAAAGCTTCATGGGGTGTTTTTTTTGTGGGAGTTTTGATGGCTTTTTCTATTATATGAATTGGGTTTTGGTTCTTATTTTAATAGAGAAGGAAGTGTTTAAAGAAAAGTAAGTTTGATTAAAGCTCTTGAAGAACGACAAGAAATGAATTTACTTGATATGTCAATTGACATGTTATTACCCTTAAAAGGCATTTTCGTTTCACGTATTTTATAACATTTTCTTTCACAGCGGTATAAAAGCAATTTAAAATATTTTCTTAATGATATTTTGATGATTTGTTAAGAAATAGAGTCTGAGATACAATCCTTGAAAATGTTGTCGCCATTTCTGTGATGAATAAAACAGAAATTTAGTTTATTCCTTCTGATGGTCATACATGGCATTTTAAAACCGCTAAAATTAAATGACTCATTTTCTTTAATGCCCACAAAATTTTTTTCTACTAAAATTAAATAGAAAAGCGGCGCCAAAAAAGAAAATAAAAAATGAATTTTTAATATTATAACACGACATCTAAGGACTTAACATATTTCAGCTTAATCATTCGTTATTTATTCATTTAGTTTTTTATTTGTTTTTAA
This sequence comes from Xylophagus ater, assembly GCA_963422695.1. NCBI lineage: Eukaryota > Metazoa > Arthropoda > Insecta > Diptera > Xylophagidae > Xylophagus > Xylophagus ater. The sequence continues at coordinate 12,623,089 of OY730478.1, forward strand.
AAAAAAGCAACTTATCTGAATTATTATTTTGTATTCAAATTTATAATTCAACCCACGATTAAGTACTTACCAGAATATCATCTTCAATTTATATGCGAGAGCAATACCCTTCCAACAAAATGATAACATTCAATTAACTTTTATATGATTCCCAGGCCTTATTAAAGTATGGACACCACATATTTAAATAGAAGAGTTTATCTGATATATGAAGAATAGTTCATATATTATATAGTTCCCAAATATTTATTTATTAAATCTACGGGATGCCGGAAATCAATGGCAAAAACAGTAAAACTATCTATATAACCGAATTAATAACAAAAGTTTCAATATAATGCTGACTTGACAATATTATAACAATATCAATGTTGTTTTTACTAAAATCGTTTTAATTTAGATTATAAAAGAGATAATCATTTACAATTTTCTCATAATTTTGTGGTTTAATAGAAAATCGCTAGTTTGCAAAATGGAGAAAGATTACCAATCACGGACATTTTCATTAATTTAAGTGATTTTCTTTTTCTTTAAAGAAACACAAGCATGGGCCATACAGAATGAAATTTAATTTAATCAGGAAATTTCGTGTAAAAGAACCTCAATTGAATAAGAAAAGTTTTAATTACTTAAAATGAATTCCAAAACTTTGGATTTTTTTTTTATACTTTTAAAAATTGTGATTAAAAGATATATATTTACTTTTTCTTAAACAATTACTTATTGTGTGTTTCGGAAAGAAATCATGAAATTGTTTATGGAGTGGAAATTGAAATTGAAACTGGAGTTTTTTGTTGATTGTACAAAGAGTTTGTAAATTGATAAAAGCTTTAAGGGTGTATTCTAATAGTGTCAAAAAAAATATGGAATTTTTAATATAAATGAAGTAGAAACGAGATCTGCTCAAAGAAGCTGTGGCTTTAACTCGACCTCAATACGAAACAATTCAAATCATAAATATGTATTAGATTCTGTGTAAAATGGAATATATCATTTTAGAATATGTTGGCAAACACAAAAATTCATAGATTCAAGGTTTTAAGCATTCAAAAAATTTCCTGATTTATTGCTGCATTCAATAGTTCTATGAGAATAATTGCAAAATTTTACAGCATTTAATACTAGCTTCGAAACGAAATGTCTCTTTTCTAAATTCTAAAAAGAAAATCTACTGCAAAAGAAAAATTTTTGTATCCTTTTTTTGTTGATATTTCTTGATCTCAAATAACTCAACTTAACTCCACGGGACCAAGTTTTATATTCAATGAAAAATCCTATAACAAATATTTTCTTTTCTGCAACTAAGCCAAAAAGTCCTTTTATATAATTTTTGTTATATTTCTGAATCCCTTCGAAAATATGGAGTTGACTTTTTTCCCTTTATATAACAATTTCAAATACCATTTAAATATTTATAATTTTCCCAACTTCTGGAGCAAGTTTATCCGCATTTAAAATGATTCCGCCCAAATTAAAAAAAAAAAGTAATGTAAATTATCAAAAAATGTAATTCCTGAAAAGGCTTGAAAATGAAGTCAAAGGTTGGTGTAAAAATATTATATAATTTATGATTTGACATTTAAATAATAATAAAAGAAAATTTACTTTTCTTTTTCGTGAAAAAAATAAAATTAAACTTTTTTGTAATGAGTTTTTCTCATATAAAGTAAAAATTATTTTACATATGAAAAGTAATTTCTTTACTTCTCTCGTTGAACAATATTAATTAGTGATGTTGTTTTGTTGGTGAAAAAAATCATGGAATTGATGTCAACTTTTTATATACAATGTTTTTTTTTCTTTCTTTTTTGGGAAAGTCTTTCTTTGTACTTGCGAGAAGCAAAAAAACTAAGCAAAACAATACGTACCAACTTTTACTCAGTTATTATAAAGTCGAATATGTTTTTCTAATAAATAAGTCTAATTAATGAGATCTGCGAGTTTTATCCAATTATTTTGAAGCTTTTTTTGTTTAAAGAAAACAAACTTCTTAAAATTCATATTTGAAAAGAATTATATGAAAGAGTTAATGGAACAGAGAATTAAAAGACAAATTTTGGGTCGAGTGGATTCACATAGTATAATAAAATATTTAAAATAATTTTTGTAAAGTACAAACTCTTTACATAAAAACATATTTTCTACAATAGTTTGACTTTTTCTCTAAAAATTAAACCATTAAAATTCTGGAAAATATGGCTTTTTTCTCACATAATGAAAATAAAATTTTGGGTTAGTCAAATAAAGGTTAATTTTTTCTGGAAAATTCTTTAGGTACCTGAGCACCTACGCTTAGTATGAAAGTATTCTTTTAGCCGTTAGCATAACGCATTATCGGTATATTTTGATATAAATTCTCTTTATCCCAGTTTCCTATAATTAAGTTGAGAAGCTTCTTGATTGGAGTCTTTTTTCTGAAATAGATTTTACTAATTTTTACTTCAACATTATATAAAATAATTAATAAGAATTATTTGTTTAACCTGAAAGTTGATAAACAACATATGCCATGTAATTTTCATGTTCCACGAATATTTCCTAATAATACGTAATTAATCAACCATTATGCTACTATGTTATGTTCTCCATCCGATTTTCTTAAATGGAAATAATTTGCTAAAATAGAAATTGAAAGGAAATTTAATAAAACAAGTTTCATTTATCCAAATAAAAATGATTTTCATGAATTTTTCCTATCATAACTTTCTTCTAATTCTTTTATATAGTAATCATGTGAAAATAAAATTCCATATTTTTATTTTTTTGCTTAATATCGTGTGTGTGATATGACATAGTTATTATTAAAGCTTTCGTATATTAAAGCTGCAAGAAACAAAGTAAATATACAAAATGACGTGGTCGAATCTTTGTGCTTATATATCTCATAGAATTCATAATGAATATCATAACAAAGGCGGCAGAAATAAGCTCTTTTACATAGAAAAGAAAAGCAAGAAAAAAAAGGAAAAATAATAAAGGAAATATTGTAGAAGTCTATACAAAAAGTATTTTCTTGAAGATGATATTGTCATCACACAAATCATATTCAAAAACATAGAAAAACTTCTTAAAATCGGCATATAGCCGATTTTTTGATACTTTGCGGTAGAAATGGAACTCGTAGGTAAAAAAAATCTATAGTTCAATGAATTAAATCTGAGAAAAAGACAAGTAAACTAATAACATTTTTTGTTCATTACTTTACTCCGTTTCGCATATGCTCTAATTCTGAAGTTAGTTGGGTCCTAATACCGTAAATATATTTTGCAATCAGCATATCAGTTTTTGAAAGTACATCTAAAAATCTAAACAGAAACTAAAATATTTTTTCTGAACTATCCTTGAATCAATTTTACTGAAATTCAGCATAGTATCGTCTATTTATATAACCAATATATGTAAATAAAATTACTACACAAATTTTCCAATTAAATTCGTAAAACTAAAAAAAGGAAAAGGAATAATACAACATAACTTTAGTCCCCCTAGGCCGATTTTGCTGAAATGCAATACCAAGTCAGATTATAGAATAACCTATATTGTAAATTTCAAAATTTAGGTTATCTTGTATATAGACGTATGGGCGGACATGTATAAATCGATATAACTTTTTTTTTTACACATCCAGTGCATTGAGATTGTTCTATGTTTCTATGCGTTACAAATGTAGCGACAAAACTATCTGGTAGTATTTACCACAGGGTATAACTAGATTTATTGCTGTAGTACTATTTTTCTTTATATTTTATTCTAGACATATGTGCTCTAAGAGATTCTATAAAAAAGAAATTAGCATAGAAATATACACACATGAACATTATCTGTTTGAAAGATAAAATGAAATGACTTTTTCTTCATGATTTTCCTACTTAAAACTTGAAAAATTATGAAGAAAAAAAGGAAGATATATTTTAAGCTTTAAATTATCATCATCGTTTCAATCTTATATTTTCATAAGTATCGTATACTAAACAATCAGGAATAAATGAAGAAATGATAATAAGATAAAACGTAGAATAAAAATATGGTTATAAACCGCACAATTCCATCAAAAGATAAGTGCACACAGAATATGATTTTAAGAAAGAAGTTTTAGTCCTCCTCCGCAAAGATAAAAAAAACAAAGAGCTCTGAGAACTTTTCGCAACTTTACAATTTTATATCATTGCTTCAGTGCTTGAGTCTTATTTTTACTTATAAATGTATTCAAATTGTCTGCCAAGGATACTATTTGGTATATTTTTTCTTGTAATTATTTTACTGCATTGCTCTTTTATTTCAATAAATTTTTAAATTATTATAAAAATGGATAGTTTCATGACAATTAATAGCGTCCTTACTAGATGTGGTTTAAGAGCACAAATATTCGACGAAATATTAAGAAAAATCGATTTTAGAGACGGAAAAGTTTATTCGAAAAACTGTTAAACTTTATTTATTTGTTTAGTTTATTAGAAATAGGGTCAACGCATGTTTCATATCATGTCTACCATACCCTAACTAATTTAGGAAAAATGGTCTATATAAGCGTAGTTTTTGTAGGTGCGCTTATATATTGTATATATTTATTTTTATTTTTTTGGATATATAACTCATTCCTTCTAGTAGTTATTAGTTTTTGGACGTTATAAACGGCATCAGCTATAATGTTATCTTACTTTCAACACCGAAAATAAAATATCATATTATATTCTTTATCTAACTTCCTTACCTCCGATGTCGTTTGAAAATTTGTAACTATCGAGTATCAAGCTTATTTCTCCTGAACAACAATTATTTTAAAATACTTTAATTAATCTGCTTTAATAAAATTTTGAATCTTCTTAAATATTTTTAAAACAAAATCAAAATTAATTGGCAATCACAATAACAAGAATACTTCATAATTAAGAGGTGTTCTTGACAATCATTGTAATATACGTATTCTAAATTATCTCACACTTCCGAATGAAAATCCATCCAGTCATTCAAAAAAAGAAGAAGTCCACATAAATTGTTTAGTATTAGTTTCCAATGGGAATGACTAAATAGGTTCGCTTCCACGTTTTATTGATTTTCTTTTTAAGTAGTTCAACCATTACAGAAGTTCTATGCCTTAAAAATGTTCATTGATTTAAAATTAGATTCATGACGCCTGAAAATTACATTAAAGAAAAAAAAATGTATTTTACTGTATTTAAACATTCTTTTACATGAACTCACGTAATTTTCTTGCTTTTTTTTTCTTCTATAAATAAATTTTTCCAATTTTCTTTTTTCAAAATTTTATTTCCAAAATGATTTTTCACTTTTTTTTTTTGTTTCCTTTTAAAAGTACTAGTTTGGACTAAAATTTGTTCTAAATAAAAAATTCTATTGAAAATGAAAATGTTTTTTTTTTCTTGCATCAAATATTGATTAGTTTTTCCATCTATGAACAATTTTTATATGCGAGTATATTCAAAATTTCTTATAGAAGATATGGAGTTATTTTCATATTTCCTATAATCTCTTATCCACACCGTAAGTAAGGATTCAAAAGAAAAAAAATAGTTCACGAACTTTCTGCATATAAAAAAATGTAAGGAATTTCCACAAAATATTACGCGATTTAACTGAATCTTATTTGACGGATTATTGAAAAAATATCAAAACGCAACATGTTGGGCGCCTATTACTTTCTGTAACGTTTCCACTTGTTCAAAAGTTGAGTACAATATTTTAGTAATTTAAAATATTGATCAAACTTTCCACCTTCTCTCCTATCATCAAAATCTGAAAATACACTTTCTTATTTGTTTTATATAAAAGTTTCTTATACAATATATTGATTTTACGTGATATGAATTTTAAAAAAGGATACATCAATATTGAACTTTCACTTATTTCAATTTTTCATAATTACATTGGAGAATCCTTCATGGTATCGCTAAGAACTTTTTTCTAAAAACACTTTTTTTATAATTTCAAAAGGTTTGTTCATTTTCAAGTTTTTAACATACATATTATTAATTAGGATAATCATGCCGTTTTTGGATTAGTTCCTAATCTAAGCAATAGTATATTGATTTTCATGAACGGAGGAATCCATATTCTAGATAAGCCCAATATAAAAGATAGAATTTATCTCTCCAGTGGGATGCGGAAGACAAAGGTAGATAATCGTCGTTAACTCACGCGATTGTAGCGATAATTTTTTTAAAAATACATGCATTCTTCAATCTTCTTTTAAGAAAAGAGCAGGAACCAGCTAGTTAGTACTTAGAGCTACCGAGGCATAACAAATCATTTAAATATTTGGTAAAAGGTTGTGTTAACGAAAGATTAGTTTCATAATGGTAGAAGACATTCAAGGACAGTAAGATGTTTCTAAAAAGTGCTCAAAACGACAATAAAACTGATTAATACGAATTAAGGTCATTGTAGAAAAACTGTTCAGATTCTATCGATGGTTAACAATATAATATCTATCTCGATAGTATAATTTGGCTATATCAAACGGCGAAATGTTGTCCATCTATTGGCGAGGTACTAAATTTACAAATCATAGTACTATATATAGAGAAAATTCTTTTGTTTTCATTTAAAGTATATTCAGATGAGCAATACCTTATCTGAATTTAGGATTTTAAATAATTTTGGCCGTTTATATATTTTTTATAAATAAACATAAAAGGGCGAGGGATGATGGGACAAAGCCTTTAGTACGTATATACAATATATTCGACAAATATAAAAATATTGCTGATATTATTCCCCTATGAATTTTGACCTTTGACATTTTTGAAAGCATACATTTTTCAAAAGAACATAAAATTGTTCTTTGAATGAAAGTTCTAACATTTTATAATTTTCTTTGATCTTTACTTTTTTTAAAAAAAAAAAAGAAAAATAAAAATTTGTGTACTAACTAAACTTTTTATAAAATAATATTAAACCGAGAAATCTTTAGAATTCCATAATTCTTTAAAGTCTAACAATACAAAAAGAAGAAAACAAATTTTGTTTTTGTTTTAAATAAAGTTTTATGCTATTTTAATGATATTTTTTAATGTTTGTTTTTTTTTTTTAATTCATAATTCATATTTGTTCTTTTTAATCATTAAAAACATTTTCCATATACAGGAAGAAGTTTAGGAACTTCATGAGATTAGTTCGACATGAAAGTTTTCATACAGAATTTTGGGGAGATGATATAAGGACCAACGGAATGATTTTTATATGAAATTAGGTCAGTGTCATTCTTACATATCTTTTAAAGTAAATCAAACAAGCATTCGCCTAATATATGTAATTATGAAACAAAACCCCCCAATAAGAAGACTGTGTGTAGATTCACGACAGATTTATCCAAAACGTAATATCAGAAAATTTCATATCAAATATAATTTTTGTAATTTTATCGAGTTTTTTTCTTCCCAAGTACTCGTACAACATAATAATAATAACAACATAACTTTATTAACTTCTAGTCAAAAGGAAAATTATTAGTATATAGTTTTTCATACATTTTATTATATTGAAGAAGTTCATAAATCGATTCGAGTGCATATATACGAGTATATTATAAAAATGTGCAGAATATACTATAGAAGTAGAGTTATATTGATATTTGAAACTAGGACAGTTGTGTAGAATTTTTGAGAGTTCTTTCGAAGCTTTATTTAACAATGTTTTACTACTTGAAATTTTCTCATACGTGAATACTGGGTAGGACAATAGTCACTCAAAAGTATATTTTTATTATTATAGATTAATGAACATTCAATTGTTCAAATGCAAGTTAAAATATTATTCTGATTTTATTGTGCGTAATTCACATAAAAAACGTGATTCAAGGAATGGTTGTCATTTTTCAGAAAAAGGATATATTCATGACAAATGCCTCTTTTTCATATAACAATTTTTGACTGGGAAATTAGAGGTATCTTATGTGCAAGAAATTTGAATAATATCTTTTGTGATATAAATGTTCATAACTAAAAAGATCTTTATTAAAATAACCTTTAAACCTGCTTAATAACTAAAAAGTTAAACTAAAAACGAAAGCTACAAGTAAGTATTGTGTCACCCTGTATAAAATGTATACTGATTTGCACGGAAAATTGTTCGTCTAAATCGAAACCGTGTAAAACGAGTCACAGCTTGATTATATAAAAATCGAAATAAAACATAGAATATATTCCTGTATATAGCCGTGTAGAAACGAAATCGAGGACTGTGCAAACAGAGGGATGGATGTATATGACTATAACATGAAGTGGTATTTTATGATGGCTCTCTATATAGTAGAAGAGAAATTGAGTGTTCATTGAGAAATTTCATATGACAAGTTAAGCATAGTTTAATTTATTATTATTGAAGTTACTAAATCGAAATTTTAAAGTGATTACAACTTAAAAAAAAATATATGAAAAATCCCTTACTAAATTTATGGAGAAATTTGAATTTTCAAAAGAACTCAAGGAAATTTAGAACGAATATATTGTAGTATATTCAAATCAGGCAAAAATATTCTATATCAATTTTTTGATTTAATTTTCGAATAATTTTCAATATCTAAACTAAATACAAAAAAAATAGCCCCGAAAAAAATTCACTCCCAAAAATCAAACATAATCTTGGCATTATTTTCTACATCCTTTAGATAAATATTTTCGACATTTTTATCCTTAAAAAAACAAAAAGGAAATCATCGAATCATCTGTTTTCTAAGGAAAACATTTTTTCTTTTTTGGTTTTCCTTCACACACATTTTTGAATTGCAAATATAAGGATATTTTCGAGCACTTAAATATTCCAAATAATATATTTCTTCTTTCCTTAAAATCACTTTCATTGATATTTATCAACATTTCATGATGGAATTTTTGCATTTATCCATTCCTTAAGAATCTTGTATCCTCGTTTCCTTAAAATTCTTTTTCCGTTTGTTTATTTCTTTTAATATATTTTTATTTATTATTATATCTTTATTTAATATTCCAAATGTGATGGAAAAATAGTGAAAGTTCTTCTTGAGAAGGTCGGTCATGATGACGGAGAAAAAATTTGTGAAATTGTGCTGAAATAGAACCAAAAAAAATCCATTTTCATGTAAAATAAACTCTTTGGACTATATCCTTTTAGAGAGAGTATCCTATTTTTTATGTAATCCAATAAAATTTATCGATTTCTTTTGCTCTAATAAATGAATAAAAATTTTATTTAAATAACGAGCATGTATGTAAATTGGTTTCAAATTGGATTCTTATTTTTAGTATATGCCTGAAAATATGCAATCATGTGTATGTAATATGAAAATGTTTTTAATATGAATTGTAGAGGAAATGTAATTTATATTATAATCTATTAAATTATTTACTTTAATAAGATTTTATTGAGATAGAATGTTACATCCTACAAATTATCAGTGGTGTAGTTTTGTCGGTTTAGTCGGGTCATATTTTGAACCGGTGTTTTGTACCGAGACAATCCTATATTTAAAAAATGGAAGTATCCTTTTGACCACACTATAGAAGTGAAACAGAACCTTTTTTTTAATACAGCTCCGAAGTGGTGGGAGATAGAACTACTGGGTCTTCAACAGGAATAATTCCCATAAAAACCTCCATAACTTTGCCGAACATTGTAATCGTCTATATAATGAGATTTTTTGTAATGTAATGTTTCGTCACAGTAAATCGTGACATAATTTTTGCTAGTCGCCCCCATAGAAGTGTTTCACTTCAATAAATGGATTGGACAATTAATTCTTCATACTCAAACAAAATTTAAAATTTTGCTAAGATCATATCATGAAAATTACAAAAATTGAAGTAAGTAGTTTAAGTCTCCATCAAAGATATTTCTCTTATACTCTGCCTTCTTTGAATAAATATAAGATTTGATTGAATCATTTCCGTTATTAGAATATTCATATAAGTATCTTAAATAATAATCCCTCAAAATGTTTGAACATAAATAGAAGAAATAAAATACATTTCCTTAATTTAAATTTTCCATTTAACTGAATTTAATTATGTAATTTGAAAAGGTACAGGAATACGAAGTTGTATCCCTTTTTGAGGATAATATAAAAGGTATAACAAAATGTCACTAACTATAAATAAAAACAAATCGTTAAATTAATTGAAGAATTTGTGTTACGTAAAACGATTTGAAGATTTATCACGAAACAATCAATATTAATATATTGAGCTTTTTAATTTAATAGTTTCTTCACAGAAATCCTATATCAAGTTTAGTTTACAGAAATGTTAACTCATGTAATATATTATCAGTAATTAATCTGAATTTCATGATTTTCTAATTGATAAGTTTATTTATGTTTAAAATATAATATATTTGATTTGTATTAAATTTTCTACTATATAACAAAAGGTGTGATTTTCTTGAAGGTTTCAATTTAAGTAGTTTTAAGGGTTTAACAAAAATAATTGGTATTGAATATGGTTTAGAATTTTACAAATTTATAAAACCCAAATTAATAACCGTGCTTGAGTAGTCAAGTAATTAGACTTCGTTTTTAATAACTGATGAGCCTGGTTCGAATTCTGATGCTCAGCTTTTCATAATTTTCTTATTATTTTACAAAAAAATATTGTTGAAATTATTGAATTTTTAAGAAAACTGGTGAAAATTAATAAACAACATGTTACAGTTTAATTAAAGGTTATAATTCCAACAAAAAGAAGCATATTTTCTTACCTTATTATAAGTCATACTTTTCGTCATTCAAACTAAACGATATATCAAAACTACACTAATTTTCCTACATCTAACCATAAATTATTTGCACGAACACTTTCATTGTATTCAAATTTAATTGAATTTATATACTTTAAACAGGGTGCATCACAAATTCGGGATATAATATCGTGTTTTTTAAACAAGTTTCATAATACAGGCATCCCTCGAATAGCACGGTACTTGAATAACACGAAGTTGCGAATAACACGGTGTCAAAAATTGCGACAACTCTTGAATAACATGGGATTTGAATTACACGAATTTGCGAATGTGTACACACATATTACTGTTAACGATCCCACAGTGCATATTTACATAACAGATTTGCAGGAAACACATAGATATCAAACAAAGTTGTAAATCTCAGTTCTTATCATAAATAGATTTTCGGCGTTCTTTGCGCTCAGAATAGTTTTAGTATCATTGCATAAAATTGTGAGTGCATTCTTCTCGCTAGAACCAAATGTACAAATTTGAATGGATATTGACTTTTGAATTGCATTGTTTTGAATAGCACGGAACGATATTTTCAAAATTGTATGAATAACACGAATTTCAATAACACGGTACCAATTAACCGTGTTATTCGCGGGATGCCTGTACTTTCAACATTTATATTTTTGTCATATAATTAGACGGATATATACGAGTACACGTATATTATTTATTCGATTCCACCGATATGTATCCACTGTGAGCTAAGACCAAAATGTTTACGGCATAAAGCTCCAAATAAGATAATTGGATATACATATTAGGTTCGCTGTAGAAAACCTTTTAAATTAATTTCTTAATAAACTTTATGAAACACTCTATATTGTGGAAAACTTTTAATGTCTGGTTTTAATAGTAATTTCTTTATTTTTTTCTTCTTTTTTTTTGGTTCTAAACAAGTTTCGTCTTCAGATAAAATTAATTGCCGTCATCACTTGGGTTTTTCACCTAAAAAATTAATGGAATTTGTGCAGGCATACGCAAATGTCGCACGCAATCCATTCGACAGCAAAACAAACAAATATTTAGAGATAGAAATCAGTAAAATACTTTTATATAAATGAGAACCTGAATATTGAAATATAGTATATACACGCGTATATAAGTTAGTAATGTTAAAAATTCTGGCATTATTGAAACAAAATGAGTTTATACTAATTAGGTGTTTCGAATCTATTTTGGTATTATTAAAGGGGTGTAGTAATGGGTATAGGCATACAGTGGAGTAAAAAGTAATGATTAATTTTGATTGACATGACCAATGTTAATTTTTTCTTTGGCTTAACGATAATAATTGTTGACAAGATTAGATCATTATATATTAGTATTTAAATTTCAGAAACGATATGTCAATTATTCATCTGTTTTTTTATATCAACAAGGAAATATATCATTTTCAAAAACATTTATTTCAGTAGCTCAACTTAAATTATTGGAATTATTGGAAATAGTAAATGTTAATTTTAGTATATGGTAATAAGTTTTTAGAATGCTTGTTTGTACTAAAAATTAAATATTCTCATTCTTCAAAAAAAAAAAAAAAAAAATTTCTGAAAAGCTCGGGGTTTTTTTAACGTTTTACATAAACTGCAACACACGCGTAGACCTGGCTTTAGTACAGAGTGTACAGATAAAAAAAAAGGCAAAACGATTGTATACATTCAACTCAATCCAATCAAAAGAAGTTCTCCTTACACTTAGGTATAATTGTTTTCTTAATAGGAAACTAATTCTGAATTATATAAATTGCATAATTTTCGAGTTCGGATGCAAATTCGATTATCTACTAAAAGCTGGTTCAAAATTAATAGGGCTAATAATTATTTCGCGATCATTTCATTCAATATGACCTGAACCAGTCAAAATGTCGGTTAAATATGTTCAACATATAACTATTATCCCAAATTAACTAATTTCGCATAAACTTAGTAGTTGGCATAGACATTTCCTATCATAAAACTGCATTTTTGCTTAATTAATAGAATATATCTTTGGTACGTATAATATATGGCAATTGCCATGAAACTTCATTAGTTCGCACTTATGTTGTTATGAATTTGTCTAACTTGAACTATAATAAAATAACGTATAATTTTTATAAAATATCAAAAGGAAACTTTTTTAACTATCCATAATTAAAATGTAATAGAATATATTCTTCTTTGTGACTATTTATTTATAAGTTTTCAAATTTCATAATAAATATATTGGATGGCTCGAAAAGTGGTTGTATTTTTTTCCCCATATGTAAATGACGAATCTTTCACGGTTGGTTGATTACTTTTTGGTATTTTTCTAGGAGATTCATTATCCTTCACTGTAGAATTTACAACGTTAAATTAATAAATTCTACAGAGTTCGAAATAAATTACATATAGTTTGATCTGGACTATTCGATGGATACATCCAAACATCCCAGCAAAGCTCTCAATTTTTGAAGAGAGCCCAAACTTGTATGTGGCCTAGTGTTATCATGATGAAACATAATATTTTTGTGATTCACTAATTCTGGACGGTTTTATTTGTTAGAGTAATGCTGTGGTTGATTTTGATGTGTTAAAATTCTGGGCAATCAATTCGATTCGATCATCAACACTGTAATGACATTTTGACCCATCCAATACATTAAAATATATTAAACCGACAGAGCTGATCTAGTTTTCTGTACACTTCCTACATTCTGCTAGTTATTTGGTATGAACAAGTATAATATATTTTAATCAAACTCAGTCAGTCAATATTGGATGGAATTTCAATTTCGTTAGTGATATACAATATAACGAATGACATGCAATTTTCTGAAAGAAAAACAAGAATTTTTACCTTGCAGCGCACATCTGTGCTGAACTTTTATAACGAAAATCTGTATCCTTGACCAATTTAGTATGAAAACGGAATGTTTTTAGTAAAATTCGTCCATCAAAATTTATTTATATATTGTTTAAAAGTTGTTTGGTAGTTCCTCTTAAAATTTTTCCTTTTTTATTTTTATTTTCTACGAAATAATGTTTTACAATTTCAAATGTAATCTCACTGAAGAGTACAAAAAAAGAACATATTACATCGTTTCAAGTCAAAGTGCATAAGTTCAAACAATTTCACTTTTTGGCACATGAAAAAAGTTTTTCCCTAAATTGAGATTTCAATTTTAGGTTTTTCTTCCTTGATACCAGCAGGAAAAAAAAGAAAAATGTATTTTTCATTTTGAAATTTTCATTCATGCTGAAAATGGCAAAAAACTTATATTGTGTTTGTTAAATTGTTTTTCAAATTTGAATTGATATTTCAGAAGTAAAAAAAAAAAACAGGAGGTTTAATATTTTTATTATTCGGCAACCGAAATGTTTGCCAAATCAAAATAAAAATAAAATAAAGAATATTTAGTTAAATTTAATAAAAATCAATTCGATCGAATCATTTGGAATGTCAAAAGAATAGAAAACTTCACAATCTAAACTGAAATCTCGTGGGTAGAATAATTTACCAAGACCCATTTCTCTAGACAAGTTTAATACGCCATAAACCTTCTGAAACATCTTTAGAATAATAAATCTGGATGAAAATGTCACACACAAAATATATAATAAATTTAATATATTTTTAATTTATTCAAAAATTATTTATTTATTCATCAATATTAAATATAAAAGCATTGATTTTAAAAACATTATAAATTGACTGCAGTAAGTCCTTATTTTTTGCCCCTCGAAAAATCTCTTGAGATAATAAAGAAAACTCATTAAAATCTGATTATTTTAGATCATAAATATTTTAATTTAAGATGTGATCTAAATGTCTCCTTTGGGTAGAATCAAAGTTGTTGTTTTAGTACTTTGATTGTTACTTTGTCAATGTTGTTACTAAAATGCAGTAAAATTGATACAAATATTGTTTTTTTTGTTTAAGAAAATCCAATAAAAAGTATTAAAAATTTACCTTTTATATAAAATTTTTTAAAAACTAAATTTTATATTATATTTCAAATAAGAAGGATTTTCCAGTTTTTTGACAAAAAATTGTTATTATGAAAAGAAGGACATTAAATTCATGTATTTAAATTTTCTGTAACATATTTTTATTCTGAATAACATAATTTTAGGCGAATGAAAAAACAAAAATTTTATGTTTTTGTTGTTTATTTCAAAGGCAAATTTTTTTTGATATCAACATTTTGGAAAGTAATTTACCATAAAATGGGTTTAAACATTTCTGCAAACCATGACATTGTAAATATTTATACTTAAATATTCTTTTTGAAAAATCATCCTGGATCAGTTTCACGTATTACGAGTTTCTCTATACTTATACTAACATGTATAACGTTTTTTGTTATTCTCTTAAACTAAGCTAAAGTATTGTAGTCGTTTAAACATTCAACATCAGTTTTCAATGGAACTAACTACAACTTTCCAAATTTTTTCTGAATTAACTACTATATTATAGCAACGATGTTTGTGGGTGGTCACTCCGGAACAACCCATCAATTCTTATGATACAAAGATAACTTATAGTAAGTTGGTATATTCAAAAAATTATTTTTATTGACTGGGTACGATAAATCGAGAGCCACTTAACCAATTTCAATAAATTTTGGTACATGCGTATCCTGGATTCGACAAAAGAATTAACTAGGTTTTGAGCGGAAATGTCAAACGGGTTATGGGTTATTTTTCGTCTACATGCACGATAACTTGATAAAATCTAATCTCAATCCAATCTTCTTCGGTGCAAAGACAGGTTATGGATACGGAGATGAACTGATTGCTGAAAATGTTAAAACAGAAGTGGTTCTTTTTTTTACCAAAAACATATTTCTAAGATATATTTTTGTTATTAATTTTATAATTAATAACGGATTAAATTTCGCATTAAAAATTAAACTGAAATTTTATTCATCTTTTTGTGATAATGATTTGTCTGCTCATTAAAAATATTAATAACGACCAAATTTACAACACCTTAAACTTTTTACAAAGTATGTAATACATTGTTTTCAAAAAAAAAAAAAAGCCAAAAGAGGTCCCAAAAGAGATTATAATTTTTATATCACCGTGAAAAAAAATTCCTTTTTTTTTTGTACAAAATATTAATTAATTTTCTCGAGAGTGTTGTTAATGAGTATTTACCCTTGTAATGATGTATATCGAATAAATAATATATTTATATGTATTGCAGTTCTTTCATAATTTTTTTTTATGCAATAAGCTTTTTGAAAGTGCTTTAGTGCATTTCACTACGTTGATGGACCAAAAAAAGTCTTACAAATTGTCAAATAATTCATGTTTTTTCGTCGAGTATTGAATTGTAATAATTTTTCATTTTATTGTGTCTCCTTATAGTGAATATCATATATTTTCATAATTCTAAGTGTATTGTCCTTGATGTAAATCTAATGATGTTTCGTTAAGGTTAAGTCTAACCAGCCTAGTTAGGTATATTCAATTTAATTTCATCCTCCAACGTTATATTGTAATAAATAGCCGCGAAAATAAGGCGAAACATCAGCAGTATTTCCAAATTGTCTTCTCGTTGGAGTGTCCTTATCAACGAAACGTAATTGGACTTTATTATATTGAATATTTTTTTTACTCAACAGACATACGAATTTTCATTAAGAAAAACTCGTTTATAAAAATTATCATGTTTTTCAATAGTATTAAAAAAAATCATACGTTGTTTAAATGCTTGGACTGATAAGGGTTAAGTTCGTGAAAGAGCAACAGAAAATATGAAATATGAATTTTAATATGTCGTGTCGTGTATTATTTCTTTTGGTGGATAATATTAAATGAATCATGATTTAGTTTGTTTTCATTTTTTATTTTTAGTTTAATTGCCTTTCATTTAAGCCGTATTTTTATTTAAATATTTCCATTTTTTCGGCTAGTGCAATAAATTATGAGTGCTGATAATGCATATTTATGTAATTGTGATTATGGTGGAGAAAAAGCCAAGAAAAATAAATTTTTGTCACAATTACAAATTCCACTGCTGAATTATGAGTCTTGCTGTCGTTTAAATTTATATAAACATTTCCTTTAACTTATTCAGCACAAGGATCTTTTAAAATTAAATATTATAAAATAAATATGTTTGACTCGTGACTAAATCATATCACTATCGGAATAACAAACTATAAGTATAGATAATGTTTCCAGTTATAGTATAATAAATACACAATTAGTTCTGCAAATTTCATTTGAAGCGGTCTTTATGTGTTGCAACATAATTTCTTATTGTTTCTAACACAATATTTAAACAAGCAAAGGTTTAAACAGAACTTTCTTAAAGTTTCACATGTGTTCTACCAAAAGCTAAACAAATTTTTTTTTAAATCAAACAAAATAATTAAACTTATTTCAAAATTTTAATATTTCTTTTCTATACAACAAATTTGAATAATATTTTCAATTAATTAATACAAACATTTATGTTAAATTTCATTAAATTAATTCTTATTTAACAAAAAAAGAAAAATAAGTATAAAGTCTAAATAAATACTAAACGAATTTGAATGAAATGAAAATTGAGAAAAGCGAGAATATTTTGGGAAATTCGAGTAAATCGAAAATGATATTCGTTTTTATAAATATCACAGTCTTTCAAAAACAAACATAAATGAAATCGAAATTATATTAATATTTTAAAAATTACTTTAAAAGAAAATTATATATATTTTGTACACTAAAATAAAAAGTGTATATAAATATAGTTTTAATAATAAAATTACTAAATATGTTTTAATTATTTTAACTAACCGTAATTTTTGATGCTAAATAATGTAAATGCAAAAATGTACAAACTAATGTTGTTAAATTTCCCATAGCAACTGTCATATGAATTCGACGAAATGATTTATGAATTTTTTGATAATGTGGACATTTAACTAAATCACCTTGTTTTAAATGTCCAATCTCTTGTCCGGAACCAATATTCACCTCAAATTTATGTTTTTCACGCATCAAACGTAATAATGTCGGTGACAAATATAATCGAACAGTTACTTCAATAACAGCACATATTGTCAATGCAATTACTTGTACATATGATGAAAATTCCCATCGACCTCCAATCACTTTAATAAACATTATTAGAGTACAAATACTGAGTATTGAATTCATTGCAAAATATTTCGGAAACAAAATTTGTTGACATAAACCAAATGTATGACGTGGTAATGCAAAGTAGAGTGACAGTCCTGAAAAAGGAACAAGAAAACAAAAAATTATATATTATATAGAAGAAAATTTGTTTATTATTAGAAAATTCTAATTTCTATGATGTATAGAATTTTCATTTTCATTTTTGTTTTTGTTTTTTTGATCTGTACCTGACACAAATGTCATCCAAATTTGTGCACCAAAATGTGTTGCAAATGCTCCTAAATATGTTAGAAGTGCTAGAAAACTTTCATTTTTTTTCCTCTTTATCGTTTCTGCTTCGGATTCTAGTAAATGTGGCCAAACAGAAAGTAATATGAAGAGTAAAATTCCAATTGCAATTACATGAGCTGGTTGGGTTGTTCTTGAAAGTTTTCTGTGGAAAAAACGAAGATAGAAATTTTAAATTAAATTATTCAAATTCTTAATTGAAAAAAGAGAGAATTTCTTATCATTTTTTTTTTTTTAACAAGACCAAAAAAGTTTTACAAATTTTCAAAGTAATAGGATTTTAACCCTTTTTCTTCTAATTTAAAGCTTCAAACAAACTACAGACAGGAATTCATAATAAATTTCGAGAACAATAAAACACCGGCATTTAATTATAATCGTATTAATCAAAAGAAAACCCAGGTGTATAAAGTGGTATAAAATTCAATTGATTATGAAGAAGTGAAAAGCATCAAAAGAATGTATTATTTTTCTTTTCGCGAATCACTTTTTTTTCAAAAACACCTTCAAAAGAACATGAACAGAGTTTTACAATTAAAATCATAAATAAATTGATATGCATCTCATTTATTCATGACAAAAAGTGATGATGTGCCATAGAGTTATGGGGAACAAAAACTGATAAGACAGTGGACAGGGACAGGCCACGTTGAAAATTTATTCTGTTCACTTCTTAATAGTAGTCTTAAATCATTTTAGTACAAATTCAATATTCTTAGTACGATCTTAGGACATGTTATTGGGCATTTTGTGATTGCCCTTGGTATGGATACATACGACTTGCCCGACAATATGATCAATACAATTATTTTAATCCTTTATGATCTAACCTTATCTTTTAATCATTTTTTACTAACAGGACAACGAAATAGACTATGGACATGGAAAAAGGGAACCAAAGCGAATATTAGAGTAGTGGTAGTCTAACTTTGAAGGAATTTTATTAAATCTTACTTTTTTACAAGTATTCGTTGATAATTTAATGATTCAATATGCCCTAGGTATCCTTCTTACTTTAAAAAGGTAATAACTAAACATACCAGTCTATTTCTATACCGAAACCGAAAAGTCATACATAATTCTGATGGCGCTATAGATTTAAAACTGATTAAGAAATCTATAGCAGAATATATTATAATTAATTAATTATTTAGTTCATTCTTTTAACAGATCAATTAAATTAATGAATTTCATTTCTAAATTTAGGAAAATGATACTGAATATTATTGAACCAATTTCAGGATAATTAGGATAATTTTCTTATGAAAAAGAAATTTAAATATTATTTCTTTCAAATTCTAAAAATTTTGAAATTTGATATCAAAAAGAAGACTAAATGTTGATAAGAAATTCTTTCTAATTTGCTGAAAAAGTATTTTAATGATGTACATGCGACAAATTTTCCGCGAAGTATTTAATAAGATAAAAATTATTATCTATCCTTCGGGTATTTGTTTCTTTTCGCTCTTATTTTCCAGGTGTGTGTGTTACGGCATCTCGATTGTTACAACTTTATACCAGAAAAATTCTCGTTTTTTTCTTTGGTGTCTTTAAAATAATATCACAAATTATCGAATGTCGTAATTTTCCCTTATTTCGTGTGAAAACAAGATTATTGAAATTATTTTAAATTGACTTGCTGCGGTCTGTTATTATAAAATTTTACGAGATTTTAAATAACGTTAATTAAGACTTGTTATACTTATTACCATATACCTTGGTTCATTAATTATTTGTTATAATTATTGTGGACTAAAACAGGTAATTAGAGAAGATTTTAAAACATATAGTTTTAACGTTTTAAGTTACGAATATAATTAAGTATTTTTAGAATTATATTTAATTTTAATTGTATTTCTTCGTGATTTATTAAAGGACTTTTTTTTTTTAAAGAAACAATTTCTTCTAAATTATTATAAACTAACATAAATTACAATGAAAACTTTTTCATATTGACAATATATATTTTTCTTTTTCCTATAACAAATTTTCTATAAGTATAAAACGGAAAATTTTTTATATATAAGAAGAAATTTTCTTATATAAAGGTTTTATGGTATAAAAAGAAAAACATACTCACTTGTATGCATTTGATTTTCTTATGTTTTCAATAGATTCACTGATTTTATGGAAACATATTCTTGTATATTTCGTGCTTATTGCTAATATATCACCATTATTATTATTATTATTATCAAAATTAGTTTTATTAAAACATTCACATTTTTTATCATTATTTTTCACAAGATTTTCATCACTATTACAATTTATACAATTTTTACGTTTTTTTAGCGTCTGTTCAACACTTTTACTTATTTTCCGTGGCATACCCTGTAAACATAATTGTTCAATTTGTAATCCCATATTACTTTGTTGGCACATTTGTTTTTAAATATTAACAATAATTTTTTTTTTTAATTATTAAATTAAATAATAATTTATACACTTTTTAATTTTATATTTCACGTGTAATTGAGAAAAATTAATCCACCTTTAGTTAAAATTAAAATTGGATATCTTAACCGATCGCGGTTTTGACTACGAATGCTGAAAAGGCATTGATCTGATTCCGCTTTTATATATCAGAATGACGGAGCTTGGATAAGATTTTAAGAGAAACAAGTTTATTAATGAAGAAAAAAAATTCGCGATCATTTTTTTTTCTTCTCTTATAACGCGTGTTTTTTTGCTCTTTTTAAACCACGATCAAATTGAGTTGAAATTTTCATTGAGTAGAAATTTTTGTTTTTTATTTACAAATTTCAATGTGCTTTTAAATACTCTCTAATAATAGCATACGTACGAAACGCACATGCAATGAATTCTTAATATATGTAATCGTATGAAAAGTCCCCCGGTAAATATATGTAATATGTAAAATAGTGTTGTTTTTTTACATTTTAACCGGATCCTGATCGTTATATTTTCAATTAGTCCCTAACACACCCACGCGGACAGACGATCATGATCATAAATTCAGGAATTGATTTTACAGTGGTTTTTTTGGGGATTACCAAAAAGAAAAAAAATGTTTTACATTATTATTCATATCGTGTTTAAATTTATTGCTTTTAGTGTAAATTTGTATATTGCTTTCGTAAAAATTAAAATTGTATCATAACTATTACTACGAATTATTTTCATTTGGCGCCAAAATTTTTGAATTTTGAGTTTATATGGGAAACAGTTTACATAATAAACGGATCCAGAAAGGACTAATTTACTTCATTCGCGGCTAGTTAATGTGTACTCGTGTCGTATAAAACTTTGCTGGATCGGAACCTGTGTGAACGTTAACATTTTCATCATCAAAAGCAACAAGACAAGTACAGTCATTCATTTTTTATGTTTCCTAGAGAAATTTATCTTTAAATAACATTGTGAAGATATGTATAATGGAAATAATGGGTACTACGAATGAATTGAAAATACCTTGTCAGAAAAGCTCAAAAATATACTTCAGGCTTTGCTTCGATAAAATTCATAGTTATGCGATTGGGTCCTTTTCTTCTTGAATACGCTGTAAATCAGATCATTTTTTATAGGATAATCTCTTTTTCTTAGAATTAAATATACTTTTACTTTATATTTGACTATTGTGTTGGAATGTTGGAATTTCCCACCTTGAAATCAATTCTTATTAAATTTTAAGGTAAAAACTGTCAAGTCATTTAAATTCGTGATAATTTTGTGAAGAAATTCATTATGTATTTACATAATTAACATTTTTTGATTAAATTATGTTATTTTTAAAAATGATTCATCGAAAAAGAAAGTATACTAAAATATTATCATTTTATCACAGTAGACAGTTTTTGTGTGACCAAAAAAAATTATGAGTAAACTGCAGCAATTTTATCTACTTTAACAATTAAATATAAAATAAATAAGATCTTCGTGATAAAAATAAATTTTTTATTTTTCAATAAAATATATTTTAAGCAAATTTTATTTTTTTAATTTATATAATAAAATGTAGCCCGTGGTATTTATATTGTCTGAAAAAAGAAAACCCACTGCAGATATCACTGTTCCGCAAAATAACATACTTGTCAGAAAGACATGCAACATTTACAAACCAGCAACTAGCAACAATATGTAATAAATCCCAAAATACGAATATATTCTTTCTTCAGAAAGCATTCTTACAAATTCCTTCTTCAGAAAACCCCAAAAATTGTTTCGCAGGAACAATAAAAAATATATTATAATTCCATCTCCTTCCTACTGTTAGTGGAAACAGTAGAATTTTTGGTAAATTTTTTCATTCGTTTAACCTGTCAAGGTGTAAATTATGTTACGCGTCTTTAAATATCTGCCTTCTTTTTAACTGAATTCCAATATTTTTTTTGTTTCTTTGGTACAGTCGAACTTTAAAGGTTAATTTGATTTTAACAAGTTTATTCTTCCAAAAATGGGAATGCTGAAGATTGCACGTACTCCACTAGGAAATTGCAATCTATATAAAATTAAGAAGATTATATAAAAGAGATCATCTCAATCATCGCAATTCTTCTTGAGAATGGCATATATTTTAAAGAGGGCGGATATTAAGGTTAATAAACTGCACTATTTACGAGCTTTCAATTGATGTTGAATAAATTGCATAAGAACGAATATATGTATAACATTTTCCGTTGTTGAGCATAAAATTTTAGAATCCTATAAACGGATATAAATTTTTCCAGACCAGATTATGTATATCTGACCACTGTGCTAAAAAAAAATGGAAAAGAACCAGTTTCTTATTTAAATTTGTTTAAAAGCGATGTAATCCAGGGCAACGTAGGTTCGTCTAACTGCAGTCTGCAACAGACTAACTATGAAGACTTGAAGATTTTTTTCTTAAAGTTATAAGTATTATATAGTATGTAGTTTGAATAATATGAAAATGAAGTTATCAACCGATACGGAATATTATTACTTGGAATTTCTATCGTGAGAATAATCTGTTGGAATTTCAATGTTAAACTTACGCAATCTGATCTGATCTGATCAAAGTCCATATCTATGACTACCTTATGTTCATTTAAATTTCACCACATTTCATATATTTATGAATCATTTTCTTTTATCTTATTTAAAAACAAAATTAGAGCCACTTCGCTAAACTGATTTACGTGGAATATGAAAAATCGCTAAATCACAATTCGCGGCTTCAATGTGCAAAAAACTTGCCATGAGATTTATCAACAACGCGTTTTATTTCAGGTTATGGAAGTTTTTTTTTTTTTTGCCGGCAAATAATTATTTAATTCTTTTCCTCTTTTTTTTCTGGATCTTAATCCACGAAATATTGATCAGGAATATTTTAAATGTTCTTTTTTGTTTAAGAAAAATCGCTTTTGTTTAGATTTCTTCCTAAAAAAAAAAAAAAACTTTCATTGGGTTCAAAAATCGAATAAATTAAATAGAATTAAAAAGTTCTTTAAGAATTTTTTGTACATAGTTAGGTACACTTCTTTTTTTCTGATTAGTTTTCTCAACTAATGAATACGTGCTAAATCACAAATTACCAAAAAATCTAAAATAAATTTCTTTGGAAGCTCGTCAATCAATATTTTTAACAATGCCGAAATGAAGACTCATAATTTGAAACGTGAAATTATTGGAATTTATATGTATATACCAGAAGATATGCACGTACTTCTTTTATGGTATTTTTTTTATGATCTAATAATAATTTGAAATGAATTGAAATCAATTACTAAAATTTTATGATCAAGTTTAAATGCAAATTTTTGAAATAACCTAAATTTTTAGTCTTCTTTTTGGCACTAAAATAATAAAGATGACCTTGACCCATACTAAAGATTATGCCAATAAATTTACACTAAATTTACAGAGAAAGTTTTTTTTACGAGATTCATGAGCCTAGAAATTCAATTTGAATTTCTAATAAAGTAAGCAATTACTTTTTTTTATTAAACAATATGTAAAGATGTCCACGAGAAAACTAGCCTTTTGCATTAAAATCCATTATATGAGTTAGTTTTCCCGCGGATGTTCTCCATATGTTAGTCTTTATAGGTGCAGAGTGAAATTATACTTTATGGTAGCTGTGCTTTGTACATAGTCTAATTTTGTCTAATCGTAGGCCTATTCTGTAGACATATGTATGTTATGTTAAATTTTAAATAAAATAATATATTTCGTATTTTTGAAGTTGTCGTAAAATAAAATTATTTATATATTTTATTTCAACTAAAAGTTTAATTTTAGAATAGAATTAATAAATGTGAATTGTTTTTAGTTGTTTTAAACAAACTTCTTTTAAAAATATCGACTTCAGTTCGTAATGTATTAGAAATTTAAGAAATTAAGAAAGTTTTCTAAACTTGAAATATGCCGTAAAAAGATTTCTGCAAAATACGAATTTTAGGAATAACATAACATAAAATAACAGAGAAAATGCTAGAATAGAAATAGAACAGTTAAAGGAATAATAGAGAGGAAATTTGACTAATTTTGTGATATTGTTAATTTCGGGCTAAAGCTTCAGGCAGAATGACGGATCCACGACGGATTCACGACGCATTCAAATTTGAAATATATACATACGTTTTCAATTAGACTACACAGATCGCGGCGGATTCACGACGAACTATTTTTAATACAATCCGGAAACCAAAACTTTGGAATACGTTGTAGATACGTCATTCTGTTTCTCGTATAATGGTATTTTTGAAATATGTAACATAGATGCAATCTATGATAGGCATTCGTGGAGTAAGAATACTGAAACACATTATCAAAAATCCGTGAAAATCATCTACACGGGTAGGTTCAGAAACATAATCTAAAAATGTTTACTGCTAATGTGATAGTTGCTATATTAATACGTAACTAGTTTATATCAATAGGTGTCAATTAACATTAGGAAGTCTTGTTTTTCATATGGGTTCACTAGTTTTAATTTTTTATATCTTGAAATATACCAAGTCTCCCCTATATTAAATGTCGCTTGTTGGTGATTAAAGAACATATTGTATTAATATCGTTCAAAATAAGGCATAAATTTAAACTCAATTTAAAGGAATTATACCCTTGGGTAATCACCCTAGTTCAAGACATAATATTAACCCTTGAATGTTTGCCTCTGTATATTCTTATTGAAATTCTTATTAGGCTTCGTACAGTTTTAATTAAATGAAACATAAAAAATTCTTCAACTACTTGTATATACAATAATAATTTCTACGATTCAAATAAAATCAATATCTAGATAAGTTCTAAGTCCTTTCTGGAAGACTTTCTTAATTGGATTAATATCAAAATTTTGTCAATATTTTATTTGTTTGAAGTATTGTTCTAATTCGATATGAAGTGTTCGATATGTTACCCTTAAAAGCTTAGTTACCCTTAAATATACACACTTCAATAAAAAATGTTAAGAATTTTTTAAGAATTTTTACACATGGTCACGACTTTCAAGTGGTTAATGATTTATTGATTAGTCTGGTCAGTGATCTTGTGCTATTTTTTTTTCATTAGAAATTTATTACCTGATTTTATTTAAATATTTCATCAGAAACACTTTTTTTTGTTTTGGCTTCTATAAAAAGCTTTCAAATTTTTGATTGTAATATTTTTTTTCGGCATTCGTAATATTCCAAGAAGTTGCTGCAGACATTGTCTTATGGGTTTTTCTATTCCCTTCTTATTTTTTTTTTTTAGTAAGGAAATATTTTGTAAGTATTTTAACTTTCGTTTAGTTAGTCAGAAATTATTTAATCTGATTGATTTTCTTTTCAGCTTTATTAATGAATGGTTATTATTTGTTATGCTCTTTCTTATACCTTGCTGTTAATAGTTAAATTAAAGATAAAGATTTTTATCGGATGTATACATTTTGAATTGACCATTTGTAATCTCGTAATCTCGGTTTTAAGGATAGAAATAGTGTGAATAGTTTTGTAGTGGAGATAGTAATTCAGCAAGGACTTATTTTCGAGTAAAATATCGTAAATTTTAGGTTTTTCCGACATATCTGCCTTTCTACTAATCAATTTAAAAAAAATATTAAATAATTTTTTGTATACCATCAAATATTCAATATTTTCTATTATAACAATTTTTATTACTTCCGACAAGAAATTCTTTAAATTTTATATATTGTATAAGAAAGTTAAAATGAAAATGAAAATTTTTACCATAAATTTTAGTTTAAATACTAATTTTAATATAAATATTTTGAAGAACATAGACTAAGAAAAATGTCAAGGCTCAAGGAGGGAAATCTATTGGAAAGATTTTAATTTAAGAAATTTGGATCACTTATTGTGAAAAATTAAACATTAGAAATGTTTCTAAAAATTTCAAATTTCTGGAGGCAAAATACAATATTTAGGGTAGTATACCGCTCTTATATCTAATTTATGTTGTTATTATTTAAATAACCCAGCTAAATATTAGATTTTAAGCAACCTATCTAAACGTGCTGATTTGTTATCAATAATTTTTGAAATTTAAATTTTTTCGAAATTTTTCCATCGAAACAGGAAACATTAAGAAAAGGAACTATTTATTCAACTTCCTAAAAATAAAAAACAATGCATTTTCTTAATTTAAAAAAAAATCCTTTTTATTATAAACGGAAATATTAAAACCATAATTTTTAGTACAACATTATAATTTCCTTCTGCATGAATTTGTTGAATTTGTAAACATTTCTTATTTCAAATCTGAACAATTTCAAATGAATTTTAAATGAAAATGAGAGTTTGAAAAATATTTGCATAGAAAAATCACACAATTAAAATGCCATACACTATGAGTTGCACTTTATAGGCTCTTACTGATGCATTTTTTCAACTATCAAAATGTATGTTATTTTGCATTTCTTGATATAGTTTTGGCATATAAGAGTTCCGATCCGGGTGAGCTAATTTTATATAGTATTTATATTCGGTTCGTTTCTCATGACTCCTGTACACATACTACCTTAAGGTATTAGTACTAATAATTTTTGCTGGGGGCCTCCCATCCCAGTGGTGTTTGGGTCGTAATATTATGAAAATATGTTTTTTATGGTCTCTTTATTTATTTTCTTTTTTTCTTTTTGAATTTAAATTGTATAAAACTCAATGAATTCTCTTTTTTCTTCGGCAATTTATAATGTTCAAAGCTTTCATATGGAAAAAAAACAAGTACTATTGCAAGTACCATGATTCAAGAGAATATTCTAAAATGGGGCTCTTGCAATTATTTAGTTTTCTTTTGATTTTACAATATTTGATGCATTTGTTGTTTTTTTTTCGGATTGTAAAGAGAATTCTCATTAAGGTGGTTATTCCGCTGTATCTATACTTATTATATTTGGTTTTTGGTTAGTGGCGTACGTGACCAAACGTATGATGTCCAAATGCCTTCATATTTTTACACCAGGTTTTGTAGCCGTTATCATTCGGTTCATTTCTAGGTTGCTAACAATTTAGTATATAAAAAGTCTGGCGGTGTCAGTTTGCAAATACGAGTAAAGAAATAATAATAATAATAAAAATAAAAACAAAATAAATATTTACAATTTACATATTGTGTGGCATTGTTCTGATTGCATTTACATAGCTTTGTAAAAAATATGTACATCAAATTCGTGTTAACAAATATTATATGAAAACCGCGAAAAAAATTACACACTCCTAATAATAATAAAAAAAAAGAATATAAAATAAAATATAAAAATTATAAAATTGCATGTTACTAAGTGCATTTAAATCGTTTTTAATAACATAGAAAATGTGGGATCTATTTCTCCTAGCTAGACTTAATTTAATCCAATCAAAAATTTTATACGAATAGGAAAAATCGCGATATTTGATATAAAAATGTTCCTAAAGTAATGCGTGAAAAAGATTAACACACGCAATATTGATGATGATGAAAATGATTACGTCTTGAATTTGTCAGTTATCTCAAGTCATCCCGTGTTGTGTGTCTCTTCTCTAGCTGGTTACAAAAAAATGTTACCTGTCTAATTTTGGAATTCTATTTAAGAATTTTCTCGTGGATTTTAGAAGAATGTTTTCTTGAATTTCTAGTTTTTATTTTCATTATCACATTTATAGGACTTTGAATTTTTCAGTTTTTATATTTTGTGTAGGTTGCCAAAATACATTTAATGTCGTCTCAAATAAAGGGGGTGTGTCATGGGATAATATTTTCGTGCTATTCAAAAAAAGAGTCTTGTGACATGTCACACTTTTTGAAAAATTCTTTACCATAAATCTAATCACGAGACGATGATTTTTCATGTTATTAAGTACATTTTCTTTTCTTTTTTTTTTTGGGGTGTTGAAGCTATAATTAAGATGAATTTCATATTTTATGCGGTATTAAATTATGAAATTATTTTTCCTTTCTAGTTTTTAGAATTCTTTTAGCAAGATCATGAATTTGTTACTATTTAGCTAATTCATTGTAATTTACATACATATATAATTTGATTAGCGCTTTCCGTGACATATCAACAAGTTGATGTAATTTTATAAATATATAATAAATGTGAATGTGATGAATATGTTAAATATTATTAATGATTTTGAATGATATATAATTGAAATACCAATGATAATTCTATTAGAATCTGAGAACGGATTAATTATAAAAGCGGAAAGTTCAATGACATTTTATATTATTTTTTTCTATTAATGGTAATTAAACGTTATTTCGTATTCGAGATTTTGACCGATCTTCAAGTTTTGAGATCATCATGAATTTGGAAAATATATTTTTTCAAAAATGTCAGTTCAGACATTCCAGACAGACCTGGCTATATGTAAAATTTTGTATTTACTATAATTCACGAATGCTTTATTCGATTTCAATGAAATTAGTGGAGCTCATTTTTTGTCTAGTATATAATAATGGAGCCCTATTGTTTTCGCCCAGGATCTGATAAAAGATAGATGTCCTGCAGGAAGATTTTTGTGAAAGTAAGTTGTCAATCGACATTATGAAATTTTGTGTCAGGATTCATGTAATAAGGAACGAATAAAATTCATTATGAAAAGGAACAAAAATGGAAATTTGTTCACATGTTTTTCATATGTATATAATGTCCTAATGGAAAGAGATAATTAAGGATATTAGAGAAAATATTATTTTTTTCTAATTTTTGTTCTATCGGAAGATAGCATACTCAATTAGTAGTGGTAGTGTATTTGGTTGCGTTTATAGAAAACTTACTATTACTGTTTTCATTTAAATCCTACAAAAAATATCAAACTATTAATCACTAATTAATAAAATAGTGTTAAAATTTTCTTACTATAAATTTATTGCAAATTTAGAACAAGGCTCTTCTTTGTGTCAAGGACCTATTCGTTGAATAGTATAAAAATTCTTTATGTATTTTCTAATTATTTTAATTAAGATAAAATAAAAATAATATTTTAAATTTATTTCAAATAAATTTTTAAATATAAAACAAATAAAAATAATTGAAAATCATTTTAAATTTTGTGCCAACGCATAAAAATAAAATCGATTAAATAAATTTTCTTTGATTTTTTATTCCAATATTTTTATTAACTATTATTTTCTTTTTCCTCTTTTTTTCAGGTGTATGAGGCGCTTTTCAAACCACTTAGAGTATCACGACATCAATTTAAAAAAATTCTAAATTGTATGAAATTGATACGATCACTTAAATATCAAGAAGTCTATGCACAGGAAAAAGTCACAAAAGTTGATAGTTTATCTTTGGTTTTATCCGGAAAGTAAGTAAATCTTGCTGTTTACAAAAACTGTATAACTCAAGAAGAATTTCAATTCCTTTTTGTTTTTGTTTGCATTAAAGAAATAAAATCAATTTTAACTTAAAATTCGATAAGTTCATGTATGTATATAATTTTTTTCTCACAAAAACGTGCTTTTATAAATACTGATTTTAGAACACAAAAAGGATTTTTATCAACAACTAAAATAACATTTGTATTCCCCAATGTGTTCTTGAAAATGAGTAAAAATCGCACGTCGTTTGATTAGCTTTAAATTGTATAGCAATATAATATCTACTTTTAACTTTTTTGTGATGAGAATACTTGGAAAATGAAGAAGTACGTACTCTCAAACTCTATTTCGCCAAATTTTATTCAAGTATGAAAAAAAAGAAGAAAATACAAGGTAATTCGAAATAAATTTGATTAACTGGTATGACAGAACAATTTTATATCAACAAAAGTTCGAAAATACATTGTTGAAAGCTTTCACTACCTCAGTAGGATAAGGCCCGCCGCACACTTGAACTAAGCTATGAGGGCGAGCCTCGCTGTAGTAACATAGCTTAGTTTGGCTCGTTAACCCCGTTGCACACTTGAACTAATCTACGCGGCGATATTTTTGGTAAATTCATGCCATCAGTTCTATTTGAGCCGTCAGAGAGATCTAATGTGCGAGTACACTATCGATGAATTATTACTAGACCTTTTCCACTTAACACTTACACATTTGCGTCGACAAAATGCTACCACAAAATAAAGAAGACATACCACACTTGCCAGCATCGATTCTATACTTTACTATACCGAAAGCAAGTATAAATTATTGTCGACGATGCCTGCGAAGCTCGTTCGCGTAGTTGAAGTGTGCGACGACCAATGCAAATGCTGAATTTTTTACTCTCAGTGAGAAACTTAGCTTACGTAGTTTAGCTCGCTTAGCTCAAGTGTGCGGCGGGCGTAACCCGCGTTCTTGAATCATCAAAAGGCATTTCTTTGCAAGCACGTATTGGTTTTTAACTTCATATATTTTTGTCGGCAGAGGCAAACATTTCTTTTTAGTTTTTTAGAACTTTTTTTTTCATAAATTTTTATATACAATTCTTTTTTTGATGAGCACAATATAATCCTTATTGCCTTTTCAAAGTTAATGTACCCTAAAATTGTCCGATTTTCCTGTTGATATTACTCCCATTTTATAGTAATGGAAAATTTGAAATTTTTCTGTATTTTTTCTGCATAAGTTCCTGCCAGTTATTTAGCGTGAAAGCTCTAGGCGTATAAATCCAATAAAGTTAGCTCCAATGGTAATTGGCTATTTTTCGACTAATCTATCGTCTTAAATAATGTTTAACTAAGCGTCTGCGTTCAATAATGTATGAAATGCTATAACAAGCTAGTTGGGAAAATTACAAACTTATGTATGTGTGGATAAAAGTTTTTCTCAAGAAGTTTGCTCACGAAGTTCTAATATGTTAATATAGAATCACCCTGTGTAAGGAAAACAAGTTTTAAATTGATAAATTCTGTATACTTGTATAGTATAATGTAGACTAGAAAAAAATGTCTTTTATTTCCTTGATTTTCATTTTCACAGCTAGTAAATCCATTAAAGTGAATGACTAAAAGCTTCGTTTGAGTATATTACAAGATTTTCTTATACTAAATTAAAGCTGGTTGCTTTTTGTGTTATACTGTTATCGAATTCTTACGCATGATGAAACACAAAGAATGTAATAGAACCAAAAGATTTTTATCGAAATTGAATAAAGATTAAAGAAAACCGAATTCTCCACGCTGGTTTTTTATATACTACATTCATGTATCGTAAATATCCTGATTAAGAAACCGTATCCAAACAAAACCGAAAAAAAAGGTTCTGCAATAAAATTAATTTTGGTCAGGAAAGGACCTTAATCGTGATCCATTCTTAATCAATTTATGATACACAATAATGTAATAATGTTGTCTAACAAATTTTTGTTTTTCTTTTCAGATTAGTCGTTTCGCAAAATCAAAGAGCTCTACATATAGTGTTTCCACATCAGTTCCTAGACTCACCCGAATGGTTTGGTGTTTCAACCGATGATTACTTCCAGGTACAAAATAAAAAAGAAAAATCTCGAAAAACATATATTTAATTAAGAAATATATTTACTAAAATTGAATGATATTAATTGATTTTCTCATTTTTGGAATGAAATTTTATTACGTGTATATAGGTTTCAATTATGGCCATGGAAGAGTCTAGGGTTCTCATTTGGCATCGAGACAAACTGAAATTATCAATAATGGCTGAACCATTTTTACAGGTTGTCTTCGATCATATTTTAGGACGAGATGTTGTTAAAAAATTAATGCAGGTCACACAGGTAACTTTTTTTTCTTTACTACATATTATTCGTCTGAGATCGATAAAAGCTCCAAAATTCTTGTACACCATAATATACCCAATAATATTATACGAGAAAACCAAACTTTCGAGACAGTATAAATGTGATAATAACCAATAGTGAATGTGGGTGTCATATGGTCATTGTTTTACGATATCCAATAGTTTTTTTAAACTTTCAATATAGGTCGAAGGACGAAATTCTATTTGGTCACAAAATGTTTACGATATTTTATGGTTGGGAATTTTGTGGTCGAATTTTTTGAAAATCGTTTATATGATTTATTGGTATTATGTCAAGATGACGCTATTATATATTAATTACTGAGTTTAATTAAAACTTTCTTTACCATTATTTTATTGGATATTACAATTAACGGAGATTTTTTGTAATATTTTGCTATCGCAATAAATAGCGATATACAAGGTGGTTTCCAAAGTAAACAGGACTTTAAAAAAAAAAACAGAACAAATGGTTTTTTCGGCAAAATCAATTGATTTTATTCAAAATAGTCTCCTTCTGCTTCAATACAGCTTTTTGCACGGTCCAAAAGCATGTCGAACGAGTGTTTTAGCTCGTTGGCCTGTATGGCCGCCAGTATGCCGGTGCAAGCCTTTTGAATGGCCTCTACGTCTGCATAACGCTTTCCTTTCATCAGCAAATGCATTTTTCCGAAAAGGTAGAAGTCGCACGGTGCCATATCCGGTGAATACGGGGAGTGGTTGATGGTTAAAATGTGATTTTTGGTGAGATAATCGGTCACAAGCGTCGATCGATGAGACGGCGCATTATCGTGCAACAAACGCCAACTTCCATCTTCGCGATATTCGGGCCGAACACGTCGAATACGGCGCACCAAACGCTTCAAAACTCCTAGGTAGAATACCGCATTAACGTTTTGACCGGGTGGAACAAATTCTTTGTGGACAATACCCTTGGAATCATAAAAACAAATCAGCATTGTCTTCACTTTTGACTTCTCCAGGCGCGAATTTTTGGGTTTCGGCTCGTCCGGCGCCTTCCATTCAGCACTCTGGCGTTTCGTTTCGGGATCATATTGAAAACACCACGTTTCGTCACCAGTCACAATGTTATAAAGGAAGTTTTTGTCCTTTTTGACCTCTTTAATGATGTCCTTCGAATGTTGAATTCTGAGCAATTTTTGGTCGTCAGTCAATTTGTGCGGAACAAACCATGCACACACCTTTTGTAAACCCAAATGTTGGGTCAAAATGCGATAAATCGATGTTTTGGAGATGTTCAATTCCATTTCCATGAATTTCAATGATGATTTCGGCTGATTTTTGATGAATTCACGCACAGTTTCGATGGAATTTTCGGTGATCACGGATTTTGGTTGGCCCACATGTTGATCGTCATTTATGTCCTCACGACCACTTTGAAAACGTTGAAACCACTCGTGCACTCTGCTACGGGATAGGCAATCATCGCCATAAACTTGTTTCATCAATTGAAACGTTTCGGTAAAAGTTTTACCAATTTTAAAACAAAATTTAATGTTGGCTCTTTGTTCGAAGCTCATTTTCGCACCGATGACACAAACATACTGACACTTAAAACGCAATAACTTCACTTTCAATAGATGAAATGTCATGAAATTCTCACAGGAAGTCGATAAAGGATAGCAGATTCTAACGCACCAGTCGACATATAGATGGCGCCACTAGGGGCGCTAGATTCAAAAAGTCCTGTTTACTTTGGAACACTCCTTGTACTACAATGTAACTGGTGTCAATGATGGATGCTGCTATCAATACACATCTAAATATATGGATGATATGAAAATGTACATAGAAGTGTCACTTTTGTGTCTGAAAGAGGATCCTAAAAGTATCGCTAATTCCCTGTATTCAACGATTGATTAGTTAGGACATTATACGTTAATATCTGTGATATGGTTTACGCCATCTCTAATATCGAAATCAAAAATTTTATCTTATTTCTGTTAATATTATTGCGTGCTACCCCTCTGGTTCGAATGTTATAAAAATAATAACACTTTTTATTTATGTGAATTTAGTGTATAAACTTTATTTACAATTATTTCTGCTTTAACAATTAGTCTTAAAAATATTCGTTTATCAATTATTATTAATTTATACAAAATTAATTTATCCACAATATATTTACAATGGAAAATACTCTTTAATACTTATTACTTTACTAATTGATCAAATCACTTTAATATTTCACTGATGTAAACACTTTCGCTGTTTGATTTCAACTGTTGTAATCATTTTCCGAAATTTCTCTTATTATCACTGGTCAAGTTCTGGATTTGAACTCTGTGTGTACCTCTGGTGTTTCCAGCTTATATATTCATCGTATAACTCTCAAATATTCTTCTATATGTATGGAAAAGTACTTCTAGAAACGTCAACAAACTTATTCTTAGTACTTTCTGGAAATGTCAAAACGAAATATGATCATTTCTGTGGGTAGTTCGTGTTTTCTTAAAATGTTTGGTGGTTTCGAGAATCATCAAAAATTATAATTTATTCCTTTTTGTCTTAATTAATTACCTGTTAGTCAAATATAATGCAATATTTTTTCAGTTTTCATATTTTAGTTTTTATGTAAATAGCTACAAAAGGTTTTGCATCTTCAAATCTTGTATAGATCATCTTTAATTTCAAGTTCAATATTATATATTTTCCATTAATATTTTGTTATGTTATTTAATAGTATCTCGTTTAGGACCACCAAGTTTAAAAGCTTTTTTTTATATTATGTCAAAACTAATTGAATACCATTCATCACTTTATATTTAACTTAGTTATAAATTCTTTTAATAAATTGTTAATAGAAACTTTTTGCGTTTCTTTAGGGGACACATACTAGCTATACATTGAAATCATCTGACTTGGCTATACTATTATTTTTATATTGCGTATAGAGAAACTTCTTCTATAAAAAGTTGGCATTTCTAAGGAATTGATATGAAATGATAGAAGAAAATAAAATTTTAAATTTATAACTTTAATAACTTCAAATGTTTACAGTCCCTGTAGACCAGATAAAAAACCATCTCAAAATTAGTTCAGTTCGTTTAGTAAATTAGTAGTTCAAATGTTTTAGGTTCTGTCAGTGTTTTATGAGATATATATCAACCACTTTAGGTTCAAACACTATTTAATATTCTAAGAAATAAAAATATTGGTTCCACAATTGTTGATTACAGTGTCCAACGTTTCACTGTATTTTTCCATGAAATACTTTATTTCTTCTTTAAATCAATGCCATTCGAAAATTTCATCTAAATTAGTTATCATCAGGCATATTTTATTTAATAAATTATTAATCTAGCATTTTATTTGGAAATTTCCATTATTTTATTTTTTTGTTCTTGATTAAAACAATTGTTTTTGTTTTTTTTTGCCTCAAAAAAATTCCCACTTTGATTTTCATTTAAAATGAAAATGCTTAAACTCTAATAAAAAAATAATGAATAAATAATGGAAGTTTGATTGATGTTTTCAAAGTTTTCATAGAAATATGAAAACTTTGAAAACATCAATCAATTGATGAAAATCAAGAATACTGTTATTATCATCACCAATAAAAACCATTAAATGATAAAACAATTGGTCGACAACCATCAGTGTGTAAAAATTATGGGACTCTTGTGAAAAGCTTCTCTTTTTTTTTGAATTTCCCAAAATGTTATGTTTACGTCAGTATCATGAAAGAATTGCAATGACATCCTACAGGCTAATACAATAGAATCAGGTAGGTTGTTTCGTCAACTCTCTGACATCCCCTTTCTTTTTTTAGAATCATCCAGATTCTGTGATTATATATATATATATCGTAGAACATTATTTTTGAGTGGTTTTAATCAAAAAATTCCAACAAAAAGAAAATATTTTGGTAGTGAAATTGTTTAGACGACAACTTCAGGTCGCTTTTTTTCCGGTAATGGTTTTGATTATGAAAGTTAATTGATTTAAAAAAAAGGTCTCTTTTTTGAAAGACGTCATTCAATTAAATTCATGATACTAAATTTGTTTTTTATGATGATGGAAATAAAAACTTGTTTATATATTTTAAAATGAAATTTTTGCAAATAAAAATAAACGCGCCCGTTCTTAGACACAAATTTAAACTTATAAAACGTCATTCATTTATTTAAGCTAAACATTTCTCGTGACTTTAATTTCAATTTAATAGTTTTTGCAATATTAATATTAATATTTTTAAGAGGCTTGACTTTTCTGGGGAAATTCAATTGTCTTCAAATTGGACTTTATCAAGTTCAATAGCATTGATTAATTTCTTTTTCTCATTAAATTTGATAACACACTATGTTCTTCATTAATTGAGTTTATTTAAAAAAAACTTTAGGTTAGCGAAACGATGGCTAGTAACGGTTTCCTTCCTGCTGGTGCTTATGATGATGCTGAAGATAAACCAATGTTACTTATGAAAAAAGGGCATGAAGGACATGGTTTGACAGCTTTAATTAATCGACAACTACAAGGTAAATTGCATAAAAGTGAAGCATAAATAAGTAGCAAATGAAAAGAAGAAATTCATTACATATTTTCGAAAATTTTTTTGTTATTATTTTTTTGGCTTCCATCTCAACATTTTTAATTAAAAATATTTTCTGTAGTTAAAAATATAAATAATTATGTTTGCATGCTTGTTAATTATGTTTCATAATTTCTGTAGATATCTCAAAGGGAAAAGCGTTCCTTTTAAATATGAAAATATTGATTGAATTTCTAAATTTCTGTCCCAGAAATAATAAAATTTGCCGAAAAATATTAATTTTTCTTTTATGATTTGAGTCAGCGGCATTTTTAATACTGAAATGCTTGGAAGCAATAATACTAAATAATTATTAAATCGTATCGAATTGTAACGTAAATAACTTATTACTATTATTATAAATGTTCAAGGGAATTTGTAAGAGAATCAGCGATGAAAAGATCCTGCAAAAGTTTTAGACATACATATGTTACATAATTAGTATTTGTTTAGTTTAAATAATACTCAATTAATATAGTAGTCCAAATGCAATTAGAGAACAAAGTCATTCAGTAGCACTAGTCATTTAGCGTTTTCGCTCCTTGTCACAGAGGAGGATCTTGTTCGATTCCTGGCTGCGCCAGTTTCATATTTATTTTCCTATTTCTGTAATCAAATCTTTTAAAGGAGAGTGAACATTTTGCATTCTGCAAGGACATCTAGATATTTCAATACTAAGTACAAAAGGATTAACAAGAATTTTCAGAAGTTTAAAAAAAATAACGTTTTGCTTCCTTTCTCCTTCTATACTGAGATTTTTCATTAAAACGATAAAAAGACCTTACCTACTCTGCTATTGCTAGGAAAAAATTTCGGTAGTTTTGGTAAAGTTAAAAACACAATTTACTTGCATTTTGAGGGACAATAATTTAAAATATTTTTTTATAACGAGATTGAAAAGGTATGCAAATACGTGTTAAACTCATCAAAAATTGATGATGAAATCATATTCCATTTTTTAACCAATTTTATTTAAAAATTCAAACAATATTTTCAATAAAATTTCTTATAAATATGAAAATAAAAATTCTAAATATTTCATTAGCTTTACATATTTTGTTTAATGTTGTTTTTGAGCATGCAAAAAATTATTGTATTAAATTATTGATTGTATAAAATTTGTATTCAATTAAAAACAAAATTCTTTTTCTTCTGCAAAACTGTTTTATCTAACCACACGGCTCCACACGACTTATTTCAAAACTTATTTTCAGTCGAACTAAAAA
This sequence comes from Xylophagus ater, assembly GCA_963422695.1. NCBI lineage: Eukaryota > Metazoa > Arthropoda > Insecta > Diptera > Xylophagidae > Xylophagus > Xylophagus ater. The sequence goes on from OY730478.1 coordinate 12,661,098, forward strand.
AAAGTCTTATGGAGACTCTAAAGTTTGGACTTTTTTGTCAGTCCGACTGAAAATATGTCTTGAAATAAGTCCAATGGAGTCGTGGGGTAAGAACAAAATATTCCGAACTTTCATTTTTGTTGTTTCTATTCTTGTTTGTTTTTAATTTTTATATTTTAGAGGAGCATGCACCTTTGCTTGGTCGCCCGCAATCCAAAAGAGTCCAATTGATACCCGCTTCGGCTGCCACACATAAAATTTTACGCGACCTGAAGACATCTTCTTGTTAATTTAAAACAAAAACACGAACGAACGAACGCGACTAATTTTTCAATTAATAATGTTTTTAATAATAATTTAAAAACAAAAAAAATTTTTTTTACTCATTTTTAACTATTTTTAATTTTTTTTTTGCATAATTAATTTTAAAAATGAAACAATATCATTTTGTTGAAAATTAATAAAAATAATTAATTTAAAAACAATTATTTTTTTCATTTTGATTTTGATTTTAATTAGGTCGTAAGTATTTGAAGTAAATCAGTTTTTCTAAATTTAACCAAAAAAAAAACTCATTTTCTTTGATTTTCTTTCAGAAATTTGTTTTTAAAAATATTTCATTTCCATTTTTCCAATGCTTTTCTTCAAATATAAATTTTTATGAACGAAAAATGATGAATTTTTCATAAATATTTTATTTTGTAATTTTTGTTTTTTATCAAACAATGTGGAACATTCTCTTTTCGTGATGTAATTTGTATTTCAGAAAAAATATCAAATTATTTTCTAATCAATAATAATCAAACCGTTGAGCACAGATCAGTAGTTCTGTAATTGAGGAGTAAACATTCAAAAGCATGGGTAATCAAAAATTAATTTTGCCTGATTTTTCTAATGATTTTGCGGAGCTAAAAATGAATCTGGAAAGATATTAAGCAATAAAATGGTTAATATATATATAATCAAAATAAGATAGTTCAAACTTAAGCAAACATGTCAAATGTTAATTATGTACTATGAAGAAATAATCGAATGATGAAAGTGTAACACGATATTCGTGAATTTTAAGCGATTTCCACGCTAAATTTAAGGTAAATCATAAATATACTTGTATATGAGCGAAGACTGTTCAGAGGATAATATAAAACAATGAATCAGTCCGACAAAATGTGAGATGAGTATATATAAAGAATGTCTACACAGTAATTAATCAAAAACACTACTTACTCTAGCATAAACTAAATATTGTTTTACACTAAATAAAAGTTTAAAAATTATCTCTGAGGTAAGTTTATCTTTCAACGTTTTAATTTCTTAAGTAAATATTGGCACTATCATTCTATAAACACAATAATCGGTATTCTCTCTCAACGTTGTAAGTCATGGTATATCGTTGTACACTAAAAAAAATTCATAGTAAAACAATTGGTTAACAGACTAGAATCTTGGGTTTCGTACTAAACTAATAACAAATTCTAGGAAGTTTATACATAAACGAAAAATGACTATGCCTATGTGATAAAATCATTGATACTCATGTTCGAAGGAATTTTCGGATCCTCATATTACTAACGCTCTTTTTATTACTCTGGTTAGACTATACTGGGATATGCCAGTCAGGTGTTTTCTTCCTACTACCAGACCCAAATTAGTAGGCTGGAAGCTCTCTAACGTAGATTTGTAGATAATCCCTTAACAAACCTTCCTTGGGATGACCCCTTTCTATTGTCTCGATAGATTAAAATTGATCGGAATGCATTCACTGGAAAGGATTCGTCAGGTGGCTGATGTTATATGATGTTATTTGTCCACCAAATTATCAATGCCAATATAGACTGCCTATTTCTTTTAGACAAGATGCATCTTAACAGTAATCTGTGGAAATTTTTTAAATAATATGTCACAGGACTGATTACGGCTGAAATGAACCAATTTCCCAAATGCTGCGGGTAGTTAATGCTAACGCATATAATTTTGATTTTTGCTTTGTATGATTACATATGGCAAAATGTAACTAAAATCATAGTAAAACCATAATGATCCTAAAAATGGTAATGATTTTAATCCTTCAGAGTTAATTTATAAATAGTTATACCATTTTCTAATAGTAATTTCATATCCAAAATCAGGTATGGTAATTTTTTCAACGAATTATGTCGCTCAGTGTATAATTGTATAATTTTCTATAGCAAAATATCGAATTATAAACGATACAACACGATTTACAATGATAAAAGAAAGAATACCTCAGTTACACTAATTTCTTTCTGTTGCACTCAAAATATGCTGACGATAAGGACCTTAAAAATTTGAGTATTCCGTACTTATTGACTCCAAATGGGTATGCTGCTCAAATAAGACTCTTGCTTTTAGTAATACATATGCTTTTTGCAGTTTTTTGAAGTAGTTTTATTGCCAATGTGATATGCAAAATATTTTTAAGCAGTTTTTGAATGCGCTGCAATTGTATTGAACATATTTCCATTGCTATCGATTTCGAACATCTAATTTTAGATCTATTATTAATAAATATGAAATAATAATTGTTAAATATTAAATAGTATAAAGTAAATTAATTAATAAACAAGGTAAACGCATCTCAATACTGTCACAAACAGACAAATGACATAGCTTGATGCATTCTTGGAATGATATTTATTTTTTTTTTCTTTTCTTTAAATTGCATATTATTATATATTATTGTAATCAGTTTTTTTTTATTATCATTTTGTCTTTTAAACGTGATACTTTTTTATAATTTCTTGTTTTAATTTCATATCGAAAACTAATTTTTACAATTTTTTTTTTTTTAAGATTTTGTTTTATTTTTTATTTTAACAACAAAATAATTAAAACCTTTTTTAAATGTCTCACGAAATTTACAAGTTTTTAAAAAGAAAACTTTTTTAAGAAAACTTATAAATTTCATTTGAACTTTGTTTTTAGCACTCACACAAAAATCAAAATTTTTTTTTAAAAATATAATTTAGTATTTGGTTTGTTTTATTTAGTTTTTTAATATTTCTAAAAAAAAACAAGAATTTTCTTAAACAACTTCTTCTTAAAAAAAAAAAAAAAATACAAAAATATGAAAAATCGAACATATTCCAAATACAAATTTTCTTTCCGGCCTAGCCCTGCCTAGGATATCGAAATATTATTATTGCGGTAAGTTTTTTTTTATGTTCAATTAATTTTAATTTTAATTTTAAGTTTTAAAAACAAAAATTTTTAATTCAAATTCAGTTTTATTAGTTTTTAATCTTAATTTGCCAAAACGAAAAAAAAATAAACTTTGTTTTTTAATTTTTAAATGTTAGTTTAATTTTTTTATTTTTTAATTGGAAATAATTCAAACAAGTAATTTAAATTTTAATTAATTATTTAAAAAATAAAAATAAAATATTGTTGAGGTAGTTTTAATAAAAAATAGTTTTTTCATCGAAATTTAGACTAAAAAAAAAATGCATGCAATAATTAAAAAAAATAAAAAAAAATAATATTAAATGTACAATAATTAGTTAATTATTAAAATTGAAAAACAAATAAGTATTTACTAAACAATTTATTAAAAAAAAATTTTTTTATTATATAAAATTAATTAATATTTTCTTTCCACTCAAAAAAAAGCTGGTGATCCAAATGCTTGGCGTTTAGGACGAATAGATGAAACCGACCACGAAACCGCCGTATGAAATGTATATTAAAATTAATTAATTAATTGACTGGGAATAGTAACGAAAAATTAAAACAAATAATCAAGTATTATCAAATATTATTATTAATTAAAAGAAAAATGAAAAATCATAGAAAAAATTATATTCTAAAAAGTGTAAAACGAAAAAATATTAATTTTTTTAATTTAAATAAATTCATTTTTGTATTTATAATTTCTTTGTAAGCCCGTGTCTTTTCTTAGGCTCCAAAAAGGATAGATGATCTTATCCTAAACTGTTATAAAACATTTGTTTAACAAAATCGATAAAAGTCATTGTTATACAAGGAAAATACAAACCTAAAAATGCTATTCTGCAGCACAGTCCTTGTGTTATGCATGAGCAAACCTTTTTAACGACAGATTTATATAATATTATACTTTTTTTGTGTAGAGAATCAAAAGTTACATCGATTTATGCATGCCCTCAGATAATTCAAAAATGAGTTTACCGATTTTGATGAAATTTATAATGTGAGTTCGTTATACCTTAATTCAATTTAGTATTACATTTCAGGAAAATCGATTTAATGGGAGCGAAGTTATAAAGCAAAAATCAGGGTGACTAGAAGGTTTAGTCGTTTTCTTTTTATGATTTGTCGGATTTGATTGGGAATTTTTGCAATAATTTTGTTTAAATTTTTAACATACGTTGATTACATAAATATGTGATACTCTGTTAATTTTCAGTAAAATCGGTCCAAAGATAGTGGGGAAAGAAATAATCATACATAGTCCATATATTTTGTTAGTTTGATATGTGTACTTTAAAAACTAATATACCGATTTCAATAAAATTTGCAGAATAGATTTATCCTATTAAGATCCAGACAACCTGTGAATTAGAGCAAATTTGAAAAGGTGGAAAGAAAGTTATGCAGAAAAAACTTTGAAATATTATTAGTTTTGCTTGTTTTTTGTTAACTTCAAGTCCAATTTCCGATTTTAATTTATTATATGTTTGAAAAAATTTATATAATGCCAAAATTTAGTAACTCCAAAAATTTTAAGTAAGAATTGTTTATTCTCGTTTTACGTCGTAAGGTTCAAATATATAGATTTAAAGACAAATCAGTCACAACCGTTAATTTTTGATAAAAGTATAGGACTTCAAATTGGATTTAGAATTATGTTTTTTCTTTCTTTTTGGAGCCTAGCAAAACATACTGGACTTTTATGTTTGAATGACAATATTGTATATTAGAATATACGAAAATGAAAACAATGAAACCGAAATATGTTAACAGAAAAACCAAAATAAAAAATCATAGTTTATATTTAATTAAATAAGGAACGAAGATAAAAAATATGTACATTTTATAAATTTAGAGTCATTTTTGGATCAGATCAGGATTTCAGGATTTCTTTTAATATTTTATGTATTTCAGTAAAAAAAAAAGTGATTGTAATTTTCAATTATTTTTTGATAATAAAACTTAAAAGTATGTATTATAGATATTTAAATTCATTATGGCATTTATAAAAATAATATGAATTTCTTTATCTCTGAAGTCAAACAATATAGCGTATTTAGTACAAAAAACAAACACCTTGTAGGAACATTCAGAAAATTGGTTGATACTAAATAAGAATCCCGGACCTAATTTTACTTAATTGAAGTATGCGTATATCTCGGGTATTTTGCGTCCTCCATACACCACTTATACTTTATGTGATGGACAATTTAATTTCAAATGAAATGCCATTATCCCTTTTCAAAAGTATTCTTTTTTGGAACAGGAAATTCCAAAATTCGCGATTATGAAGATATATGTATTGTAGGGTTTCTGGAAACTCGGATTTTTAGGACTCGGCGAGTACGAGTCTCATATTTTGAAAACTTGTCGAGTCCAGATTTAAATCTAAACTCAAATCAATAAGCGGAAACGTTTAATATTCGGGAGTTCAATAACGATTCTCATAACTGAAATTAGAATTATTTATTACATTAGAAGATTTTCAACTGAAATTTATGGTCATGCCAGCAAATTAAAAAGAAAATTTACTCAAATTTATTTATTAATCAATTTATTTATTTTCAAGAATTAAACTTTAAAACTAGATATAACTATTTGAAGATTCATTTGATTCAATTTAATTGCTTTTTTTGTCTTAAGGTAGAAATATTTGAGAAATACTAACGAATTAAGAGACTTATCGGTAAGTTTCGATCCTGATTGTAGTACAGAATCTGCCACTTATTGAAAATTTTCTTTCATTATAGAAGTTGAAGGTGGTTTTATGAAGGAAAGTGCGTTGTACAAGTTATCAAGATTATTTGTTCGTTTTCCAGTATTTCTGAAAAGCAAAAACTCTTGTTTATATCTCAGACTCGGACTCGTCGGGTATTAGAGTCGAGTCTCGAATCCGAGTAACTACCCAAATACTCGACGAGTCTGAGTCGAGTCGAATCGAGTACAGAAACCCAAATGTATTGTATATGACCCATACATGAATTCAAAGACAATTTAATTGCGAATCCAAATAAAGAGTAGTTCACTAAAAGTGAACGATTTGAAATTTTGTGGAATTTTTTTTAATAATGTTAATAATAGAAATAATAATGTCGTTCCTCCAACCAGTTCTTTGATCACCAAAGCATGGATCTGGAAACTTAATTAAAAATTCTATTATTAACTGATAAATTTCTTATAACAGAAATAAAACAAAATATTTGATATGAAATCGTTTTGCTTTCTTTTATATTTTCCATTAATTAAATTCCATCTTATTTAAACATTTTCCTTGCATTTTTATGTAAAAAAATTTACAAAATATATTTCGCTTTTTCTTTATTTACAAATAAAATACAAGTAAACCTGAAAATAAGTGCTTTTTTTTATTACTCAAATTTTTAGAATCTTCTCTTGTTCTTATGAATTAAAAAATTTACTTAATATTAATAAAAAACCAATAAAAATATCAATGACTTTAACATTCCACCAAGAAAACAAAAAAATTAATAATAAAACAAGAATTTATATTGGATCTGGACCATAAAAATATTTAAATTTAAAAAAAATCATCATAAAAAAAAACTCACCGTTCAGCTTTAAAACTTTTTCTTCTTAAAAAAAAAAACAGAATTTGTTAAAATAAGTAAAATTTAATTTAAAATTAAAAAAAAAAATAGAAAAATTCTAATATCTGTAATTTATTATTAATTTAAAAACGAATTGTTACATGTTTTTAAAATAAAAAACAAAAATATATTTATTAAAAAAAAATTATTTAATTTTATATTTTTGAAAAATTATTATATTTTCTTAAAAATTAAAATTAAACAAAAATTTATGATATTTGTAAATAATTTTCTTAGTTTTTGTTTTAGGAATAATAAATATCAATTATTAAAAAAAAAAGATGGAAAATCCTAGATAAATGTTAAATTTAAATACAAGCAAAAATACTAAATTAGACAAAAATTAAAGATTTATAAATAAAAGAAACTAATTAAATAAAATACAATTTAAAATTAAAATGAAACTAATGTTAATTATTAATTAATCATTAATTAATTAAAATAAACAAACAAAAAATATAAATATATAAAGTTTTTTTTTTCTAGGTTTTAATAAAGTATTTCATTATTCAATAAAGTTTTGTTTAAATTTTTTATATAAATAAAAATCAAAAAGAAGTAAATTTTTAGTTTTGTAAAAATTATTTGTTTCTAATATTATTTTATTTAATTAAAATAAAAATTTAGGAATTAAGTTCATTACTTTTGAAGAAAAAAAAAGAAGAAAAGAAATATTATAAGTACAATATTTAATCATACATTTTTATTTAATGTTTGTTAATGTGAGACTAATTAATTAAAAGAAAACAAAATATCGTTTTATCTCTTATTAAATAGGAGAAAATTAATAAACATTGTTTAATGATAAAATGAAGAAGATAAAAACGAAATGATTAAAAAAAATTATATATTTGAGAATGCAGTTTTTATTACACTTTATTATTTGTTGTTTAGTCAAGATTATTTTTTGTGGTTCTTCGTACATAAATTAAGAGGTGAGACGGACACTGTTCTGCTGAGAACACTTACCCTTGATTTATAAGTATGTTAAGAAAAGTGAGGATTTCTTTTAACTTTCTACCGTAATCCTTACTTTTCTTACCGAAACTTATAAATCACTTGTATAGATTTCATATACTATATTTTAACTTCTTACTTTCTTACGTTCTTACTTTTTTTTTTTGCCTAAGACAAGCGTAAGTCTATACCATTACTTTTAATTATAGTTATCGATATAAAAGCTTTTTTAAGTTTATTTTGTTCTGACAAAAATCAAAATCTTTGGCGTTAATATTAAAATTCCATAAAATTCGAGAAATCGGATCATTTCTACCATACTCAGTCCGATGATGCCTAATTTTAAAAATTTCCATAGACCTCAAGGAACATGAATTAACATTAAGATGCATCTTTTCTAATAAGAAGGGGGTGTCAATAACGCCATTTACAATTTGATGAACAAAAAACAACATCAGCAACCTGGCGCCTCTTTTTCAGAGAATATAGTCCAATCAGTTTTAATCTATCCTCGTATGGAGGTAATAGAAACGGGTCATTCCATGGAAAGACTCTTAGGGCAAACCGTACAAATCTGCGTTGAACAGATTCTACTCTATTAATTTGGACCTTACAAAAGGGAGACCTACCATACTTAAAAACCAGGCATTAGTCCTACAATATAATATATTCAAATTAAAAGCCCCTGTTTCACTGCTACTGAAAATATTTTAAGGAACTATTTTATTAAAAGAAAAAGTCAAATTTCTTTTTCTAGTTCAACGGTCTTGAGCTAAGGCCAATCGAAGAACGGAAATTTAATTTCCCAAAATCAGTTTAGCTGAGTATTATAATATTAGATTAGATTGAAATTTATAGAAGACTTATGGAAACTTTTGCATCCAAATTATTTATATCGTATATCTTGTATTTTGAAATATTAATCTGCCCATGTAAGCCTTTTCTATGGCCTCAAGTGCGCAGCTAGCTTAGATTTAGTTTTTTTTTATTATATGAATATCAACAAGTATAACCTAATCTAATCTAAAATAAAATATTTTGATAATTTTTTGCTTATTTTTTTATGTGTAACCCGCAATAGCCTTGTAATATTTCATGCAGCCCAGTAAACAATTTCGGTTACACATGTACGCGAATTTTGTAATTCCAGAATATATCCAGAAAAATATAACCCGTAATAGACTGCAAGATTTTATAAGGTAAGTGCAAACAGTTGAATCCAATTCAAACATGTTCAGAAAATCTTCAAATAACTCCCATGATGGTTCCAGAGCTCTTATAAGAACAGCAACAATTAGGGCTACAAAATTATTCTATATTAGGGCCGTTCCATTTGCACGACTTTAGTACTTATTAGTTAAATCAAAATGTTTGCTGAAGATCGAGGTCTAATAAGATGTAGTAAATTCGGCTCATATGAAGAAAGGACCTGAAACTTCCGGTTGTCTGTTAACAATCCCTTGCAGTTATGAAAGCTACCAAAAGTTGTTTTATCTATTTATTAATATTTACACACTTCGATTAAAATAAAAATAATATAAAAAAAAATTACATATCATAAACAAAATTTACGTTAAACTTTAAAAACTTATAAATAATTATAAATTACGGCCAAGTGATTTTCTTTTTTTTAGGACTTATTTCATTTTCACTAACTTCATTTTTATCTAAAGCTGTCCGTTTTTTACCATTCACATTAAGCGTAACACAAGCTAGTTTCTTAGCATAATCTTCTTCGGAAGGCGGAAGAATCCTTTTACGATTATTAAACTTGTGATTATTAGTTACTGTCGGAAGATCTGATATTCCTTTCGAATTTATATTCTTCTCTGTATTCCGTTGACATTTCGGTACCACAAACTTATTAAATATTGTTAGAATTTCATTACGATTTAAATTGTCTATATTTGAAATATTTAATTTCCGCTGAAAAAAAAATTTTTTTCATAAATATAAAAAAAAAAAGTAAAGTATAAAAAAATACCTCTTTTAATATTTTCACAAGATTTTCGGTCGATAATAAATCAGGATGTAAAAAGTCCATTTCACTATATTATATCTTAATTCGTTTTAATTTAAGTCATAAAAGTCTTTGAAATTATGTATTTTAAATAAACTTTCCCATCTTGTTTGTGCATTTTAACTTGAATGTCAACAAAACTTTGACAACCTCCAAAATAAAATGCACTGAACTTTACAAATATTCGAAAATTCAGAAATTCGACAATTCTAATTGGACAACCCTTAATTCCAATAAGATGAAATGTCAAATTCGATTGAATTGTCGCTGTCAAAAAAAAAAAAAAAATATCGACTGTCTAGTAATTTTCTCCATAAAAAAGTAATTTGTAAAATAAAGTTAAAAAAGTGGATCAAGATTTCGATTTAGTAAAATTTTATAAATAAAATAGAAAAATGTTTAGAAAGTAAGTGAAAATATTTTTCATTATTTTAACACGTATTTTTATATTTATTTTGAGGTTAGAAACGAGTGCTTATAAAATTTGTATGAATTTTTAAAAATGTTCACATAAAAGACTATTGAAGTTGTCTAATTTCCTTTAGAAAAACACCTATTTGCAATTTAGCAAAAGGAAAAGTTCGTGGACATTAATTTTATGGCTAAATCTTCAAGTTTCCTCACATACCATTTTGTCCTTTTTTTCCCTCTCTTCTTATTTATCCACCCTTCATCTAAAAAAAAAACTATTAGTTTTGTTGCAGAATATTTAAGAAGAATTAAAACATATTGAGAAGAAATTTTAATTTTGAACTTCACGTCTTATAATTCTTCCAGTCCATTAATTTCTCTAGAACCCAATCGTTGAAATAAGTTTTAAATTTTTTTCTTTCAGATTCGATGAAAAAGAAAGTGTATCCGGAGTCCAGCAACTAAAATCTTCCGTTCAAAAAGGAATACGCACAAAACTTTTAGATAGTTATCCATATTTGGAAAGTCATATTGATTCAATATTTCCTAAAAAAGATGCATTTCGTATTGTAAAGTGGTAAATATAAATTTGAAATTCTTTCAAAAAGTATTCATTATATTAAAAAAGAACATATTTTATCTTACAGCCATGATCACATCGAAATTTTGGTGAATGGAAATGGTGATCAACTATTTTTTCGACAACGTGAAAGTCAATGGATGCCATCCTTAAGATTACTCCATAAATATCCGTTCTTCTTGCCAATGGAACAAGTCGATAAAGGTGCAATTCGTTTTGTACTGAGTGGAGCGAATATTATGTGTCCCGGTTTAACTTCACCGGGTGCTTGTATGACACCAGTTGATAAGGGTACTGTAGTCGCAATAATGGCGGAGGGTAAACAGCATGCTTTGGCTGTTGGTCTTACTACGCTCTCTACGGAAAATATGTATGTATTTTTCGTTAGTTTTAGGGAAATGTTCTGAAATAGTAAAATTTAATATTTAAAAAAAATTGTTTTTCTTTATTTTTCAGTGCTAAAGTTAACAAAGGTATCGGTGTGGAAAACTGCCATTATTTGAATGATGGACTTTGGCAAATGAAGCCCATCAAATAATTAATTTTAAAATTGAATGTTAAAAAAAAGAAAAAAAAAGAAACAATATTGTGATTTTGAAATATCTTTTTCCTCTTTTTATCTTTTGTAATTATTTAAACTTGCTGTATTTTGTATAATTAAATGACAAATTCACAAAATTCTATTTTGTTTAAACAAACCAGCCGAACATCTATGACGGCATAAAACAAAAAGAATATAAGATAAAACATCTTTTTGTCATTCAAAGATCAATATTTCATTTTTTTTTTGTTCGTATACCATTTATCTTTTAAAATGCCTAAAAATATCCTTGTGTCGAGATGATAAAGGATGTGGGATGCATACTTAAAACTTATTTCAAGGATAAATTAATTGTAACTTTTTCATCAGACCAGGTTTTCCCTTTTTACTAATTAACTTTTATGTAATTTATTACTCTGATGAAAACTTTTTAATTTAATTTAATTTTGATTAAAATTTTCTTCATTTTCATTTGAAAATATATTTTTTATTTAAATTTTATTACTTTCGACATTATCATACAGATTCGTTACAATATTGATAAATTTAATAAAAACAGAAGTTTCTTATATTCATCAAGAAACTCGATTAAGAACTTATTTTTTTCTTAAAATGTTTATAATTTCATTATTATACTAAAATTTAAAACAATTGAAATCAATATACTATGACAACCTGTTGCCATTTATATCATTTCAGTTGTTTTATTGATTTTTGTTTTTTATATACATATAAAAGCATTTTTATTATAAATGGTTTCCGCTTTCTTTTTTATTTTTGGAAGAAAAATTATAAAGAAGGTGGAATATAATTCCACGTGCTTTACGGCACATGTCCAAAAAAAGAAGAAAAAAAAAACTTTTTATATTTGAATGATATCCAAAACAAACTATACCATTCTCTCTGCCGGTATCATAATGAAGACTACACTACCACGTGGAATATCATGCGAATTTGTATCACATGTTTCTACACGATGATTATGGGGCGCAAAAAAAGTGTAGGATGAAATATATATATGTATATAATTCTGGTAGGAATATTTGTTTTTTCTTTTTATAATAAAGATATGAGTTAGAAGAAGGTCATAATAATATGGCGTCGCTCTTTAGATTCTTATATTTATTGATTTTCTTGGATATTTTCCCTATTCGAAAAGAACATGCGCAAAAAATATGAATATTTCGTTGACAAGAAAATATCTTTCCCTAGAATACTTTACATTTTTACAACAATATGGCCGTGACATTAGTATAAGGTGTACTCTCTGATCAAGAAATATAAAAAGTGACCAGATGGTGGGTTAATTATTATAAAATTATTAAATAAAACAAAGTGAAAATATAGTGTCTGTGAATAAAAGTAATTTAACAGTTTTTAAAGAGACTTTTAATCAAGGTAAATATAATTATGAAAAGAAAAAATACGAAATTTAATTTCAAGGATACAAAAGTAATTCGTCCTGATTACTAGAATGTCTGAATCCCTGGTGAATTGTGTAAATGAAAAAATAAAAGGATTTTTTTTATTTAATAATATTTGTAATAAGGTATTTTGTTTAAATAAAATATTAGTTTTTTTTTTAAAAAAATATATATATATTTTCCGTAGTGCGTCATTTTCCTTTTTGTTAGTGAGTCAGAAAATTGAAATCCCAAAAAACAAGAACAAAAACTCCATATTTTGTTTATAAAATTATTGATTTCTGCATTTTAACTGCAATTTAAGACTATTAATCATTATTTAGTCGATTTTAACAAAGGAATGCAGTCAAATCGTTGTTTTGTTACTTTGTAATACGTTTTTAATCCCATGAATGTTCGCCCAAGGCATTCCGAACTGAGAATCGTCTCATTCCATTCGAGATGTACATATATGAAAATGTTTTATCTTCCTTTTGTGAAAAAAAAAATATATATAAAGAAGATGTGGTAGAAGTCATCAACCTTGATAAAATTTTCATATATAAAGGCGTATAAAAGATTTTATATAAAAAGAATAATGGAAAAAGAAAAGAAAAGAAAAGGAAGTATTTTTTCCATTTAAGTATATGTACTTAGACTTTTTGAAACCAGAAAATTAAGTTTTTTCCATATTTTTATTCTTGTTTGAAATGTTTTCTAGTGATAGTGTATTTTTATTACACAAAGCAAAAGGTTCAAGGCATTTTAACCACGTAATGAGCCCAAATTATTTAACTAGATAGAGGATATGAAAAAGATATTACTAAAGAATGAATAATGGAATTGTAGACCATAAGTTAATCTTCGGTTTTGTTTGTTTTATTCACCTTAAAATAAAAAGTAGTTAAAAAAACGAATTTTTAAATAAAACTTTATTAAATTGCATATTTTCAGGCATATATTTTATTCAATATTTTTCATTCTTTAAATTAAATTTTTAACGATTATTATTTTAGATTAGTAAAATCTTACTAATAATATTCTAAATTAAATATAAATTAAATTACAGATATTTTAAAAAGTTGTTCCAATATGTTACATCCATAAATGAAATTCTTAACCGAACAAATAATGGAAGATTTACTTTTACAAATTATTAAAGAATCAACAAGTTCTAAACATTCAACATTAAAACAAGCAGCACAAATTGCTTATGGTAATAATCTTACACAATTTCTCATCCTTAATACTTTTGTAAACGAGAAAATTATATTTTCTATAGATAAATTATATCGACAACATGGAATTCATAGAGATCCTTCTCATGAGTTACGAACAGTATGTCTTACAGCACTTCAAATGGCACTGGAAACGAAACGTCCCAAATATATAACAATGGGACTTAATGGATTACATGTAAAATGATTTCAAGTTAATCCTTTTGAAATGAGAAAATTAATCCTTGTCGTTGTTTTTTTTTTCGTATAATTTAACTTTTAGAGAATAATTCGTGATGAACGTTTTTATATCGGTTTAGAACCAGAAGATGATTCGTTATGGTTACCTGCTCAACTGTTAAGAACCTCCGCAAGTATTACGCCATCAACTAGTAATGAGGATACTGTTGTGAATGTATTGAGATTATTCTTATCAATGGCATGTTCACAAACATGTACATTGAACGGAAGATTACTTATAGAAATCTTATCTCGATGTGGTGAATGTTGGGAAACGGGAACACGAGCTGTACGTGCTGCTTCTCTAGCTGCTGCTAGTCAATGTTTACGTACATTTTGTCTATTTCTTAAAGGTAACTAATAATATTTCTATGAAAAAGACCAATGTTTTCAAAAAAAAGTATTTTTTTTTTTTTTTGTAAAGATGAAGCTGAAGAAGTTCAAAAAAGCGCTCCAGCTGGATTAATATCGGCAGCGCAAGCTTCTGCTGTTTATAATGAAGTTATTCCAGTAATGCAATGGCTTTGCAGTCGTTTAATAGAACCTCGTGTTGGTAGCCCGAAAAAAGCGGAAGCTTGTGGCTCTTTGTTTTTAACAGAATGTATTTTAACATTGACGACATCTTTACCGAGAAATGTTCATGCAAATCCTCATTTTACATCGTTCCTATGGCAGAAATTTTGTCCAACATTAGCAGCCGCTTTGGGTTCACCAGGCCGTGTAAATTTAGATAAAAAATTTACATATAAGTATGATATTTTGTATGTCGATAAAAATTTAATTTAAACTTTGATTTATTTTTTGAAGGGATGCTTTGCATATTATAGAAAATGAAGCTCGAGGATTTTTCACAGGTCCAGGTTTAGATGGTCCTCAAGCTCGTTGCGTATATTTAACGGGAATTCAATTGCTACGAATAGCTGGTGCTCAAGGTTCACTACGACCAATGTTGGAAGCCTTATTTCATAGGATGCTGCTTCTACCATCACCACAAAATCGAACTGAACCTTTGAAATGTGTACGAGAAATATTTAGAAGCCCAGAGAGATTAGTGGATTTGTCTATTATATTATATTTGGACAAAAATTCAGGACAAGGATGTAGTGATGATATGGCAATGTTTCGATTGTAAAACTATTCACATTTTCTGTATTTTCTTATAATTTATTAAATCTATATTTAGAGTAATCGATGCAATGGAAGAATGTGCAATAGCAGCTCAATCAGGAAATGGAAATGAAGCATCTTTACAAGCGAGTGTAGAATGTATCGTGGCGCTTCTTGATAGTCTTCAAACGTTATGTTCAGGCGAAATAAACGAAAATACTATAACTGATCAGGTATTAAAGACATTTTCTCAAAAATTTTCGTGAAAATATTATAAATACTCATCCATTTTTAAGACTGTTGATATAATCAACAATCGGTATAGTATTCTTCGTGTAGCAGATTACACAGGCCCATTAACGTATCAGTCAATGACTCGATTACCCGCACCTTATAGAGATGCTGTAGCAGAATTACGGCAAAATGGGTTTGAAACATCTTCGGGATCCGAAAGTGATGGAGAACATCATGAGCCAGATATGGCGTCTAATGGTTCTGGAGATACGGAAGGTCCAGAAGATGAAATGCAATCATCAAGTGATGAAGGTTCATCGAAAGTGGATAATGTTTGGCCGTATTCTCATTTAGAAGCTCCAGTAATTCCAACAAGGTCCGATACAGAATTTGATCGACAGCATGCTCGTGATTTTGCTAAATCTTTACGCACAGAACTTGTACCGAAACTGTTAAGATTACGATCATGCGTTGAAGTAGATGAAGCTATGCAAGAATTCGCTTCATCAATTTGTCAAGAGAATAGTTTACATTATTCAGATTTTGATTATAATTTAACAACAATTAATGCTGATGGAATATATTTATCGATTTATTCTTCACTACTTTTGAGTTTGCAACTAGTGCGTGCAGGCTATTATGAAGACACCGAAAAGGAAGTTCTAGTTCCATTGTCTGAACAACAATTTGTAACATCAGTACAAAATACTGGAGTATTAGTTTATCTATCATCTGCATGGTTATGTGAACTGTATCAATCGATTATAATTTCGAATCCTTTAGAAAAGTTAGTTCAAGATGAATTTGATACTTCAAGATGTGCACTGGTTGATATGCTTTGTGATGCTGGTGGGCTTGGTTCTACACAAATGTTATCCGAATGGCAAAGATTACAATCGGTTTCATGTTTTAATGAAGAAACAAATCCAAGACGTGAAGCTGCCAAGAAGTTGTCAAGACGACTATTGACTTGTTGTTGGGATTCAATGGTTACGGTTTTAAGTACAGGACTTGGTGATTTCACTCCGACGGGAACAAACCGTTTAGTTGCATTATCTAAACGAACTTTACGAGGTAAAATGAAAAATAATAAAGCAAACGGAGAAGCCTTGTACGCCATGTGTTTAGACGGGCTTCATTCGGTAAGAAGTTTTTATTAATATCTTGTCTTTTTTTAATATTATTTATTATCATTCTTTTATATAGGCTGCAACGTTAAGTAACTCTTTAAACCTTCAACATCTTGCTGGAAAAATTTTGAATTTATTATCGACAAATGTTTGCCAGACATCTGGACCACGAATATCAGCAAGTCAAGCCATGTCAATGGATGTAGTTTTAACAGGAGGTCTTAATTTAGGATCATATAGTCCAGATTGTTGGCATTCAGTGTTTGCCGTATGTCGACATGTAACGCAATTGGAACATGATATATTTAGCCTCCAAAATCCATTGTTACCTACTTCACCAACAAATAACGGTCGAGATTTTGAAACTGGTGAAAAACTTAATTCAATATTAAATACAACAAATAATGATAAACTTAATTTATCATCAATACCGATTGATGATGATGAAACTTGGTTAGTATAAGAAAGCATTTTCGTTTGAAATAAGGAGTTTTTTTTACATAAGAATTATTTAATATATTCCAGTGTTGATGTGTATAGTTTCCTTCAGGCACCACTTCAAAGTCCAAATACAAATGTTTCATCAATTTTAAAAGTTTATTCGGGATCAAATGAAACAATACTTTTAAGTCAAAGTGATACATCAAAAGTGTTATGTGCACTTTCACATCAAGCTGAAAATTTGTTCAACGATGCATCCGAACGATTAAGTTTACCGTCCTTATGCCAGTTCCTCAAATATTTATGTAGAACTTCAAGAGAACAATTATATCGTAATACAGCAGCACGTAAAGGTAATCGTTTATGGTGGCCAAGTCGTGGCTGGAAACGTGCTGATTCACTTCCGTTATCATTACTTTTACATCGTGTTGGTGATGTCACATTAAAAGCATTTCGTAGTTCTCGACCACTTTTGCATATATTAAAAGTCTGGGCTATTACTGGTCCGCACTTAATGGATGTATGTATTTTGTTCATTAAATATTATATAATTTAATTTAATTTAATATTTTTGATGTAGGCTGCTTGTCATAAGGATCGTGTTATATCGAAACGAGCTATTGAATATATTCATGATATCATAACAGCTTTACTTGTAGAACAATCTGAACTGCCGCATTTTCATTTTAATGAAGCTCTTTTGAAACCATTTGAAAATCTTCTTAGCATGGATACTTGTGATGTTGATGTTCAGGTTGAAGCAATAAGAAAACATTAAAGAATCCTTATTATAATGTTCTGTATTTTATTTCCAGGATCAAATTGTTGCTTGTTTATATGAAATCGTCGAAGCACATCGTACAGAAATCCGTTCTGGATGGCGTCCACTATTCGGAACGTTACGTAACGCACGCAGTCGAATGTTAAACATAACAAATATTATTGATATTTTTCGTGTATTCCTAGAGAGTGATAATACTTTAGTTTTTGCTAATGCAGGTCTTGATTGTATTTTATGTTTATTATCGTATTTAGAAATATCTGGTACCGGTTCAAATACTGAAGATGAAACGAATAATTTTCGACCAGTTGAATTTTTACATGAAACTTTAAGATTTTTAGAACGTTGTTCATCAATATTAAGTTTTATGTATAATATGCCGAAATGTCCAAATTTCCATTCCACATATAAAATCAAAGGAATTACATATACTCATATAATTGATGCGAATATACCGAATTCAATGGAGAATTTTACATATTTTGGTAATGATTATTTACAAAATCGGAACGAACAACATATGATATCATATCGTTCATTACATATTGATAAAGATACAATCACAAAAATCGATGAAATGGATAAATCCAGTGGTGTATTGAAAGTTTGGTTTCTATTATTAGATGGTTTAACAAATTCATTAATAGTCTGTCCAAATTCTCATCAGGCACCGATCTTACAGACAATATTCAATCTATTCAAAAATCTACAAATAAGTCCAGGAATTGATTTCGGTTTTTATTGTATCAATCATTTATTAATACCAATGATACAAGATTGGTTACGTTATATCAATAAAACTGGTGCAAATTGGTTAATAATTGAGAAGAATTTCAAACATTGCTGTTGTATGACAACAGATTTAGTTGTTGAATTCATCCAAAAATCACAGAAACGTTTAACCTGTGAATATAAAAAATGTAATGGATTAAAAGCAAGACTGACAACAATAGTTAGACCAGTGGATAATTTAAAATATTCACAACTTAAATTGATAAATGGCATGAAATCAAATATATTCGATGGTATTAGTATTAATAATAATAATAGTAATGATAATAATAATGATAATAATAATATTAACAATAATATTAATATAAATATTACAAATAATAATAATAGTAATTGTAAAAGCAATAATAATTTACTAGATAGCAGTTCAAGTGATGAAAACAGTTTTAATGAATCCCCAACAAAAATTCCCGCCTCAGCAACGTTAGCATTGAAACAGCTACTTTTAGTTTTAATCGAATGTTCAGCACAAGCTCAAGAAACTATCGCTCGTGTTGGTGTATCATGTTTAAAACATATTGTATTATCAACTGGACATTTATTTAATGAATCTCAATGGATGATTGTTTGTTCAGCAATACATCGAGCGTGTACAGTTACGATTGCACCATTACGACAATTATCGTTTGCATTTCATGAGAAATCGAATAGTTTCTATGGTGATTGTGCTAATGTTAAAGTGGCGGCACGTCGTGATAGTACAATTGAAGAATTATCTAGAATTAATTCGTTAGCACAACAAGTATTCTTATTAGATAATCAACGAGAGCCATCATCAACAATACTACAACAGAAAACGGGTAATCATTGTAACGATTTAAAACATACTATCGATGATCGAAGTTATTCATTTCTTCTCTATCCGCTTAATAATGGTTTTAATTCGAATTTGGATAATTTCGTGATTCGTATACCGTATAAGAATTTAGTTGTTGGTCTATTAGCAAATCAAATGCTTTTACAATTGGTTGCTAAATTATTGTTGGCACGTTTAAAATGTGTACCATCCGAAGTGCATACCTGTATATTTGATAATTACACAACAAACTCAACAATTGATTATGAATTAGATTTTCGTTCAAAAGAGATTCTATTACGTTGTGTTAAACAATATTTAACAAGTGCATTAGAATTTGATTCACGTCCTGGACTAAAATTTCTAATGCAAAAAGTTTCCAATATCGATTATGCTGCAAATTTATACAAACAAATGACATCATCATGGATGATCTATTTTATAGCTCTAGTTGATTCATATTTAAATGATATTGTGGTTTATAATTTGGGTATTGATGATTTAAATTATATCCTAGAATCATGTTCACGTGTTAATACACAAACTGTTAAGAAAAAAGAGAATTTCGTACGATATTTATTTTGTTTACAAGATGCTTGGAATTTAGTATCAGAATTATATTTAAATCATTCAACAATACATGAATTAGAAAATGGTATTTTAAAAGATGATAAGAAAATCATTAAACTATCATCACCAACATTAATACCGAAAACAACAAATGATGATCAAATGTCAATATCAGAATCGGATAAAAATTCATTAAGTAATTCTGATACTGGTGAAAATTCACCAATTAAATCATTAACTGAAGATGAAAATATAACAATGACAACATTGATAAGTGAATTTCAACCGAAATCACGTTCAAATCCGTTCGATACGAATCGACCACAAAAACCGGATACCGAACAAATATCACCGGAAATTGAACAACAACGTGCCACAAGCATATTAAAAGATTCGAATTATAAACGTGCTGCATTAGCACAGTTGGTGGTTGCATCAATGGAACTTTTACGTTCATTACCAGATGAAGCTGAAGAAAATCTACGTTTATTAATGACACCGACTATACGGGAAGCATTTCGTTTAGTTCAACTTCAAGGTAATGAAATGAAAATTAATCAATTTTGAAAAAAAAAAAAAATTCATTATAAATATAGATCGATGTGAATTTTGATTTTCTTTTGTATTGCTTAGACGAAAAACAGGATAATATTTCTAATTGAGACAAAAAATCTTAACAAACTTCTAAGTTTTCTCTACTAGGTGAACTTATATTTTGAAATTCCATCTAAATCTTAAAACTTACTAAAGTATTTTATTAAAACCATGAATGAAAGAATACAAAATTACGCCAAATCATATTTCAAATTGGTTTTTTCAGCGCACCTACGTCATTCGTGCCCCGAAATACATTGTTTGTGTGAAAAATCACTATTATATATGAATGAAATCGGGTCACATGTGATGTCATACAAGTATGTAAATAAATATTCAAAATGCGTGCTTGCATATGACACAATCTTGTATTCTTTCATTCATGATTAAAACTATATATTCAAAAAAAAAGGAACCAGCAAAATTTCTCTTTCTGTCTTTTTAAAAAGAATACAAACTGCTTACAAACAATATAAAACAAACAAATATATAATATATATATATATGCGCTTTACAAAATTCTAATAAATAAAAAATATATAATCAAATACTTTGCAAAATAATAAAAAAAATCGCTAAAAACTTAAAGAAATTTTCAGACAAATCCAAAGAAAACAAAAAATTCGCTATTAAAAATTGAAAATAAAAAAAAGTATTTAAAGCTCATCTTTTGAACTATAAAATATATTTAAAATAAATATATAAACTATTTTTGATGGTGTTGTATACATTTATGTTTTATATTTTTTCTTTTTTAATTTAATTTAATTAATTATCAGAATACAAAAACAAAACAAAAAATAAAGATTTTCATTTTTTATTCTCCAATATTTAATGCTTGAACATTAATATTTTAAGATATTTACAGATATTTATTAAAAAATATTGCTTCTTTGCAAGCAAACAAGAAAAAAACAATATATATATATATAAATTATATTTGTGCTAATAAATGTTAAGAATTTGTATATTAAAATTTTTCCCTTCATCCTATATTGTCCAAGTGTGTCAGAGTGTTTAATTTTGTTTAAAAATATATTGTCTTAATGAACAGAGTTAAATAAAATATCCATTTAAAAAATGGTCATAGTGGAACAACATTCACCGGTACTAAATGTCTATTGTAGGCCAAAGAAGCGATCGTAATTAAGGAAACCAATTACTATACACCTGCTGCTGTCTGGATAAATTTTGTTCCAACCCTTTACCACACATGTAATTAATATCATAATAGAGTTAATCTCTATGACTGTATATATATACTATGCTAGTTAGCTACAGTTTTTAAATAACAGCCAAGGAGTAAGTACATATGTGTCGAAATCTATTTTTTGAAATTTTCGAATAAACAATATGGGTACTCCCTTACCATCGTAAAACGTGGTGTATCGTTATAGCGTTATATGATTCGGTATTTTTCTATACAAAAAAACCGATACAACAGTACATCAGGATTTACATTCGTAAGAGAATATAGCTAATATTTTTTAGTAAAATTAGGATTTACGTATTTCTTAGTCTTTTCTCTGTTAGAGCGTTCTTCATTTTATGGTTTCTGAATAATGTGTATAATAATTTCAGTTGCCAAAATTAATTCCTTCCAACTTCTTTTTTTTTTAAATGGACTGAATCCCATTACGTTGTCCTCTGAACGGCTCATATATTACTAAAGCATTCTTGAATTTAAGTTTTCGCCATACAAAAAAACTTAAAAGTAATTTTTACAACAATGGATTCATGATTAAGACTTAAATGTTTTTAAAAATAATTGAACATTTTCTTAGTATACTATCTCTTTAAAGAAATATCCTTCCTATACATCACCTTTTATTATTTTGAAATATTTTGTATCATTTCCGGCTCGACTGATACCCAGGGCGACAGTTCAATTTCATCAGTCCATTCTTAAAACCAACTGTTTGAAATGATTTCCTTTATGATTTTATCACGATTTTCAACACATTTTCTTTTTGATTACCTTCCGAAAGATTATAAAGATTTTCTCTTCAAAATTTTCGTTTCTTACCTTTCTGTTAACAAAATTCTGGATTCATTGGCAGAAAGGGAAAAAGTATATTTTTTTGCCTTTTGGGTAAACAGACAAATATAAAGTCATAATTGTGATAAAATGAAAAGTGATTTTATTTTAATTTTCCAAAATTTCAACAATCGCCAGAATATTTTCGTCTTATGAAAAACTAGACACAAATCAAATTTCCTTTTATGCCTCTGAAAATTCTGTGGTATATGTGTGCTTTTTTTTATGGATTGTTGATTGCTATATCCTTAAGCGAAAGTAATAACTTGAATAGAATATTAAAAATGTTTCCTTTTTTTCACGTTTTGTAATAATAACGAAAAATATAATACAAAATGTGTCGACCAGACAAAAAGGAATTACTTCTTTTCCTCCATCATTTAATATAAGGAAGGGAATAAATTATTCACCACCTTATTTATATCGAAACTCCTGTTGGAGATTTTACTTTTATTTTATGTCCTAAACGACATTAAGATTATGAAACTAAATAATTTGATTTTAAGACTATAATATTTTGTACAATATTAGTTATTTGCGTAGTTTTCTATGCGGTAAAAATATTTAAATTAATTAAATAAATAACCATTTTCTAATATAACTAGACTAGAACAAAAAATTCTTCGTTTATATGAATATTAATTGCGCCAAGAAATATGCTAATCTAATGTTCACATAGAACATTTCGTTTTATAATAAAAACTTGAGGAAAGTATTTTTATGAAATTTATGGATTTTAATAAAGAATTGCAAACCCTTTCAAAAATAATAAAATTTTAATGATATGCATTACTATATTCTGAAACGAAATGACCTCATATCTTATGAGGGAAGAAAAGACTATAGGGACTGAAAGGGAGATTTAAAGAAGAATGAGATAAACCACATCACTGGGTTTGATGCCCTATTTGAATGCATTTTTATAATTCGCTTTGAAATGATAGATTATATTTAAGAATTCTTTAACATTTAGCCTTCTGTTCTATTTGAATATTTATACGTTTAGTACATTCTATACATTTTCTCTATCACCCTATTTTAACATAAATAAACACTATAAAATACGATCTATGCTATAAGCTTTAACAATAATGATTTTTAGACAAAAAAAAACGAAAGGAAAATTGTGGGTATATAGTGATTTCTTACCCTCCTTTCATTCTCAATAAAAATTCCAAAACATCACTGATATTCGACTCCCTACGAACTTTTTAAAGGAATATTCAACTGAAATTGTTCATATATACCCTTTTTAGTGTGCTGTGAATGATATTGCATTAAGATTGAGATTATATATATTGTTTCTTATCAGTCCACCCTCAATTTATCTTAACACTATTGAAAAATACAAAGATCGAACGAAGGGTGTACTATAAGAATTTTCGGTTGTTTTTCTTCATTTTAACTTTTCCCCTTGCATAATATGTGTACGGTATAAATAATGTCTTGCCTAGTAAAGTAATATCGCATGCGCTTCTATAATTAATATCAGGGATGAAAAACAGTTCTTAGTTTTTAATTTCTTGAAAAGGAAATGTAAGAATTTTCCGAAATATAATATACCTATGCAAGAAATGAACCCTATATATTCATAGCTAAAAATGTGAGAATATCTTATATTTCAAACCCCTGCATTTTATAAATTAAATTCGTAGTTTATACCTCATTCAACATTTTCACTTTATATTTCAATTACATTTTAAACCTACTTCAATAATACAAAAATATTCTGGATCAGCTGCATCGATAAGATTATTCTACTACACTCTTAACATTATAGTACCTAAAGGGATTCAGTCACTCACTCCAGCTCTCCTCAACGCACAACATGATATCATCATTGTGCTTATATTTTCTGAATGAATCCATCATTTACTATAAGTATATACTAAAAGGCCTTTTAGGTATATTGTAATATTTTGCCCCATTGCATCCCCTTCTGAATTGAAATCATAAAGAACAGAACTTTATCTACTTTATATCAGAAACATACACGCTATATTTTATGGATAATAATAATTTCCATGTGATTTTCTATATTTTTAGACACACTTTGATATGTGAAACAGTTTTCACAGTTAAATCAAAATAAGAATTGAATAATTCGGTATCAACTTTATTTGTTATTAATCTATTTTATAAAAGGGTCTCATATTGGAGTATAATTTCAACTTGACTATAGTTTATTTTAATAAACGTTTTACGTTATAAATGATTTGTAGTTTGGTATCAAACTAGAACAAAGTTAGTCAAATTTGATTGAAGTTTTAGAGTAAAAACATATGCTTAGTTTTTTTTACTTTAGTTTAAAATCTTTAAATTTGAACAATTAGACCGGAATTATAGATAAAAGACCACGATTAAATAGTTACTGTTGATAAAGGTTCAGTATTTAATACAACATGTTTCTAAAACCATTACCATAGAAATATCATTAACGATAGATCGATATAAGTACTCTTAATGATTTTTTCCAAGAAAGGAAGACATAAAAAAAGACTACCGACTTTTAATTTATAGAATTTACTATAGCCAAGATAGTAATCATTTCATCATTTAATATAGGAAAGTTTCAGTACCTAATAAGTAGTCATAGAAACGATGACAAAGAATAATTTTCTTATCTATAAGAAGTTTTATGAAAATTGTTTCATCAAAAAGCAATTTAATCTTTGATTATCAAAGTTTTTAGTGAAATTCAAAAAGTTTCTTATAAATGTTTCATAATTATTCGTTGCCAGTTCGTTACAAATCCCATATCCAAATTAATGAAATTATCTATTTACTTATTATTAAAAGATATAAATTTACTAAAATAATAATCTTTCGGAAATAGAATGAAGAAAATTGCTAGCCAAGAAAAGAAAGATTCTTAAATATAGTAAATGGTACACATACGCAAATAACGATGATCTTTGGGTGAAAGTAAATACATAGAATCCGAGTTAATTAAAATTATCCAGAAAAGTTATAATTCAATAAAAATCCATTGCCCTAGGGAACAGGATACAATCCAAATGAATGTTGATTTTATGTTCGAAAAGAAAGAGTCATGGTGGAATCGAGATGAGAAGTTATTTTCTATTCTAATAATTTTCTGGATAATAAATGTCCAGGAAATTGTAATGTTCCCACACTTTGAAAATGTACAAGCGAATTGAACTTGTCACAAAGGTCGTGAAGAAAATTAAAAATTAAAAGTTTTAATGTTTTTAATTTGAATTTAAATTAATTTATAATTTTTCTGTAATTAAAATTTTATTCAATTTAATAAACTCTTTAAAAAAGATATTATTTTGTGCAATTTTTAAATTTCTCCGAAGGTAAACTCAATGGAAAATTAATTGCATATCTCTAGGCGAAACCAATTTCTATTTTTTTTTTCAAGATAAATTTAATATTAAAAAAGATTGTTTGAACTGTTTAATCAACATAAATTAATTAATTATAAAAGAAAAAGAATCAGCTTTAGCGGATTAAATTAATAGAGTTTGATAGGAATTTGTTTTTTGTATTCGACAAATTGCTTTTGTTAAATTTATATCTTAAATTCGTTCGTACTTTCTGCTTTAAATCGTGTAAGTTGAATCTTTCTGCAGATTTATTGTTCCTACACTAGATTAGGGAAAGGAAAGGAAATTTGAAAATCTTTAATTTTAAAAAATGATTAATTAATAAAAAAATTCAGCCCAAAATAAAGTTTTTTTTCATAAAATTTTGAAGTCGTTTGTTTATTTTGCGGCATCTTTTAAACAGCTGATTTTTTGTATTAAGAGAGAATTTTGTTCTAAGAGAAATTGTTTGTTTGAAGAGAATATTGTCTCAAATATTTTCAAACCAATTTTCAATTTTTTGTTCACTTATTTCGTTTTTTTCGCCGACAATTTTGAACTCGTTTTTATCTTTGTATGAAGAACCGTTTTTAAATCGTACTGTCAATTTTGGAGGGGGAAAAAATTGCAATTTTTAATTTCTAAAGTTTAGTGCGTTTGGAATTCCAAATAAAATTGGTTTGAATTAAATAATTAAGCTTTATTAATTTGCAAAATGAAGTATTTAGTTCCTGAATGTAACAACAAACAACATCGAAAAATTCCTGGAATTTCCTATCACACGTAAGTTTGATATATTTTGTATTAAAATGGGCGAATTTTCTTTATTGCTGTATAAAAAAAAAGTTTTTACAGTGTTTCTTTAATTGTAATTCATCAAACAGAAATTTTGTTAATTCATAATTTCGAAAAAAATTTGTTTTTTTAAATTAAGTTTAAATCTAAATCCAAGCGCGAAATCCCTTTTTTTAATTAAATTATAACAAAAACTACCAGTGACAGGCAATTTTTGGTAAAAATGGGGGCAATTTTTAATATTCGTTGAAGTTGTTGTAAATTCAGCATTTTCAGTTTTAAATGCCAATTTTTGGTTTTCAGGTTTCCAAAAAATGAGGCTCTACGTATGAAATGGCTTTAGGCTAATCGAAAAAATATGTAGGCGCATACACATTTACAATTATTATTTAATAATTTAAATTTGCAACTGTTTAAAAGAAATATGATTTTTAAAATAAATAACTCAAACATTTTCTGCAATTCGGATTTTGTAGAATACATGAGCATTTAGCCCATTTACAGAGTTGCCCCTCTGAATTCATATTATTAACGCCGCCACTACGTCGCATACATAAGCAATAGAAATGCAAGAGTATTTCAAATTAGCTTCAATTTCCCCTGCGAGGGAATCGAAGTAAATTTTCAGCGCAAAAACAATAAAAATCACTCAGTTGAGTTCAGCATTTCGTCGTGTTTGAAAGTTTTTCCGGCGATTCTCTAAAGTAAAGTTTTCCATATGGACAAAAATAATCAATTTTTTTGTTTTGTGCAAATTATAAAATCAAATTTTTGTCTAAAAATAACGTGTTCTAAATTTTAATTTTGTGATTTCATAAATCTAATTTGAATTAATTTAATTGAATTGAAATTATTCAACTAAAATGTCATAATTTAAATTTTAGTGCCGGCATTTCTTGAGGTTTTTTTTTTCTATTTATTTTTGGTGTATGTTTTTGTGTTGGAATTTAATTTATTTTAAAACTTAAGAAAATGTGTTAAATTAAGAAAAATCTGATAAATAATAATATATTTTGTTATAATTTGTTTTTTTTTGTTGTTATTCGTTTTACTACCTTAATTGATAATAAATTAATAAACAAAAACAAAAATGATTAATAACAAAAGTGTTGTTTATTTTGTGTTTAAATATTAATTACAGTAAATGGAAATTCAATTGTTGTTTTAAGTAAAGTAAATGCATTCCAAAATGATGCATTTTACAAGAAAAACAACTTTTAATGAGTACAACACTTGTTTTCAATGTTTTTGTTTTTAATTAAAATTATAAAAAGGAGTTTCAAGTGTTTCCAAAAAAAAGAAAAAGGAAATAAAAAGAAAAATGGTCAGGAAGTACACTGATTTGTGTACTGTGAAAATTCATTCCTAAAAAGAAAAACGACCGGAACCGGATTACAATTAAAAATAACACTTAATTATAAAAATACTCCTTTTTTTGGATTAAAAAAAAAAAAATTCCGAGGAAAAAATTTTTGTTTTTGGGGAAATTTTTAATGAAAAGTATGAATTTTTTAATTACAATTTTTTTTACCTTTTTTAAAATGAAATTTATTTTTAAATTCTTTATAAATGTTATTTTTATAAATTGGATTTTTCACCTTTCCCGAAGTAATATTTTTCTGTAATTACAGTCTGTTTAGAAAGAAAGTATAAAACCACTTGCAATTTTTCTGACTAAAGTATGAAATTTTTATACTGTGTTGTATATTAGGAAAGGATATATTAGTTTTATTCCTACATTTGCAACACAATCATCGTAGATGTGTTTCAAGGCTAATAGATTTGAAGAGAATCAAAAATTATATTGATTTAAGCATGTCCTTCCGTCCATCCATCCAAAAAACCCTTATCCGATTTTGATGAAATTTAAAATGTGGGTTGGTTATTCCTTAATTCGATTTGATATCATATTTCAGCAAAAACGGCCGATAAGAAACAAAGTTATAAAGAAAAAATCAAAGAAATTGGATTTATTTCGAGAATTTTTGGCAGAAATTTTAATCAAATTAATTAAGTATGTTGATTACATAAATGAATGGTACTATGCCATATTTCGGTAAAATCGATGTAAGGTCAGTGCAGAAAGAAATAGTTGTACAGAAAAATTGGTTTAGTCATAAAGTTTTGTCGTTTTCTTTTTGCAGATCTATTTCAAAAACTGATATGTCGATTTAAATAAATAAAATTTGAAGAATAGATTTATGCTATTAGGAACCAGGTTATCTGTAAAATAGAGCAAATTGGAAGAAGTGAAAACAAAGTTAAGAAGACTAAGATTTGAAATATTATAAGACTTTTACGCTCTAGTCTTAAAATTATATTATTTGGTTGGTTTTTTTCCCGATATTGATAGCTTGCATTCGGAAGTTTCGTTCTATAAATTTTTTTCCAAATTACAATTTTAAGATATAAATCCAACTTGGCCATAAAGTATAAAAATGGTTTCTACAAATCGTCTTCTAATTTTTGGCCTAAATATTTCTTTTTAAACATGTTTTACATTCTTTCAAACACAATTTGGTATTTTTGATAGTAAAATAAACTCTATTTGTTTCATTACTTTGTTTTATAATAAAAATGAGTGCTAAAATAATGTCGACAACATGAAAATTATTTCCGTATGAACAATTGGTAATCAAAATTGAAGTTTTTTATTTCATTAAATTTGTCTCAACTTTCTTTTTGGACATACTGTATTTCATAGCATTTTATTTAATTCCTCCAATATGTTTTAAGAAAATTAATTTTCTAATCAATTGTATTGTGTTTTCTGAGCCTTCATAAAATCAACTTCATTTCAGCTGACCTCATGTTTTGTGCGGAAATCTTGATGAAGAAATTTAAGGCCTTTTGCCAACGTCAGAATTTGTTAATTTAAAACGTGGTATCGATATAAATTGTCCTAATTTACGTCGTTAAAAAAATTTCGACCTACAATTATGAGACTTTTTGTTTTTACTGCCAATTTCTAGGAATTTCTTAAAAAAACGTCTAAAAAATTTCCTTTTTCGATTGTTCGTATTTTGTAAAAATACCATTTTGCTTAGAAAAGATTCCTTGTCTTTTGATTGAAAATATTTTTTGACTATTTGTAAGTCAACTTGCGAATTCTCAGATTGCCAATTAGGTCCATTATTGATTCGAAAAATTTGTTATTAACATTTTCATGTTATTAAATAACGTAAAAAATTTTACAATTATAATGAAGATGGGTCTCAGTGCTTGGACATATGCTCCAGCACATTGGTTTGTTACGACTAGTCAATAACTTTACAATTTTTCTGTCTTTACTTATATTTCTATTGAATAAACAGCGTCTCCAGATTTATATAAGTATTCATTAATACATTCTGCATTTTGCTCGATGATCTTTTGCTGTCGCCAATTCTGGATTTTCGGACAAAAAAGCAAGGCAAGTCATTTTCACATGCTTCTTTCGAGCTCATCTTCACATCATTAAATGAGTTGTGCAGAAACCGAAATAAATAATAATAAATAACTATATACGGAATTGTCTATTTATTGGAACATCTCTAACTACTGGGGTAATTACCTTACATATTGTTTTATTGCTAAAATTTGAATAATAAGTATTATGTGGATCCCAAAAACACCTCAGCCCGGAAAGCTGAATAAACTATTGGAGAATATCAAGTATTCTTTAATCTAAATCCAATACCGTTTATGGACAGCTAGATTCGGTCTTTAATTCTGTTTCTAACTGCATGGGACCTAGAATATACGAATCCGAAATGCTATAAACTGGATATACATATATGAGTTGAGTATGTGGATCTCAAATTTCATTTTTATGGTATATACTTGAGAAAGTTTCAGACTATTACTTGCATTACTATATTCCTCCTATAAAAACTTGAGACTTCAAAAATTCTCGATAAATCCGAAATAATAAAAACCAATTCATAATAATTCATCCTGTTGTAATCGAACGAAAATGTTATAGACGCATAAAAGTGGGAAATTTTGTTTCCAAGCATACGACACCATAAAAACCTTATATACGAGCTTTAAAGCTATGCAAATGTAATAAATTTAATAAACGCTTAGTGATAACACAATTTTGTTGGGAATCCTTCAACACTAGATACTTACTTACGTATCCTTGAAATCTTCCCTCCCATAACTTTTATTCAGTTTTCTTTTTTTTTTGGATAACAAAGTTTTCTTCTACCTTTCAATATCATACAAATTGCACAATTTTTCAATGAAATTGGAGTCTTTCATATTTTTCGATGTCTCTTTTTTTTCTGGTATACCTTTGGGCGATGTGACATTTTTCAATCAATGAGTAAAACGTTCTAATTCGATATATTTTTTTATATTTTTTTGAAGAACATATCAATTGACTTTACATGTATTTTTTACGAAAAAAGAAAATTTATTCCAGAAAAGGAAATGAATTCAAAAAGACCGAATTTTTTTTTTTCCTTTGTATGTACTACAAATTAAGTAAGTGTAGATAGATTGGGTTGAGTTTTTCACATGTTCTTGAATGGGCGGGAAATCCATCTATATGTATATGGCATGTTATTGAATCAAAGATAATTCGTCCTTTCGTCTTCAGATCGATAATTTCGTTTCAGGGATTTTCTTTTGCTCCTTCAGGCTTTTCGTTCGTTTTTCTTATATACGAGAATATTTGTTTGGTTCTCCTTATAGAAACCATTAGTAA
The DNA here is from genome assembly GCA_963422695.1 of Xylophagus ater. Taxonomy (NCBI): domain Eukaryota; kingdom Metazoa; phylum Arthropoda; class Insecta; order Diptera; family Xylophagidae; genus Xylophagus; species Xylophagus ater. The sequence goes on from OY730478.1 coordinate 12,692,546, forward strand.
CGACGACAACACTGTCTCGCAGTTTTTTGGGCATAATAAAGAAAAATAGATGGTGGCACATATTGCGTGAGGGGGATTTTTGGTTAAATTTTTTATTTTTTCTTTTTTTTTTTTTTTATTGGGGTGACTAAAATAGGATTCTGAATATATGGAATATATATACTTCGAAGTTTGTAGAGATTTACTCATCGTCATGATGATAACGAACAACCGATATATACAATATTTTTTCATCCTTCTATTCTTGTAGAGCATAGCAAACAGAGGATTTGTGTTGCCTCACAAGCACAACCACTATAGATAGGAAATCTTCTATACAATTTTTCTTCTTCAAGTTGGACTTCTTTTTTTTTTTGTTTGGATTCTGTACGTATGTTTGCGTATTATAACTTCGTGAAAAAAAGTATTCTTAATATAAAGAAAACGGTATGAGGTTTTTCGTTACCTTCATGTTATATTACAAAAGAAGTATATAAGTCTTGGAAAAAAAAAGAAAAAAATATATAATAATAAAAAAGAATTTTGGTATACTAAGTAAAAAATACTTATTGCGTATTCCTGTCAAAAGATATTTATTCCAAAATAGAATAATGGGAAAGTTTTTCTTTTCTATAGAGAAGAAAATTTTTTAAGCAAAAAAAAGAAAACCAAAATGAAAATACATATATTTATTTTTTTCCTATTTTTTTTTTTAACAAATTGAAAATTGTCTTCTTCAAATATAAATTAAAATAAATCTGAAGGATTATCATTTGATATTTTTATTTGTAAATCAACTTTGTACTTCAATAAAAGTCCAAATAAGAAAATTCGCTGGAAATTGTATACAATTTCTTTGTACATCCGAAAAAAAGAAGAAAATTTCTGTTCGTATTCTAGACAAGTTTCTTAAGAAAATATTAAAATTTATGTTTGAACTTTATCAAATTTCTCAATTCTTTTTCTTATGATTGTCGCCATAATTTTATTAAAAAAAGAAAGAGATATCCTTTTAAGTTTTAAAGCTTTTATAAATATAATTGATTTTTATGTAAATACTCTGTAAAGTATTTTCTTAAATCGCTTTCGTTTGGTAAAAAGAACATAAGTAATATGGCATTTCCAATACGTTGTTTTAAATCGAATAACTGATAGACTTAATTCCGCTTTGTCTTTACTTTCTTGAACTTAATTTACTGAAGTAAAATGTTTTTATCATTACAATGCTTAGTTACTATGCTTAAAAAACACTCGTTTTAAAACGGACATCCATAGGTATGATAAGTCAAAGACCCAAAAACCAATCTTGAGATCCAAATGTTTTTTTTAACGAAAGCAGTGATTTTATTTGTTTTTGGATGAAGATGATAAAACTGAGTTTCTTCTCATATCTTCTTTTCTACTTCTCATACTGAATAAATGTACAAATAATTTTTGATACAGAATTGAATTTCAAATACTATTGGGTCTCTTTTTTATGCCGTAGAAATGTTCCACTTGTAGTAAACAACCTGCTGTTAATGTACAACGGGAAAATCCCGAATTTCGAAAGGTAAACTACTTGTATATATGTATTCAACTGAGAAATTGCAAATTTGCAATCACATAATTTCAATATTGAATAAAAAAAATCTGTATAAAAACAGAACCGTCAATAATTTATTACAAAATCCGTAATACATACAATAAACCAACGTGAACATATTTAAACTATCATAGCTTCAGTACTTCTGACTGGAAAAGAATTTGGGATGAAATCCAGCTAGGCGCAATACATTTTTTTTTCAATCTCTTCTTATTTAATGCCAGATTATTAGGATTAAATGTAAAAATTGCACAAATAGATTTTTAATATTTTTACATTTTATATTATTGATCATTATGAAGTTGTATCTGGAAATAATCAGTCGTAAATTTACCTTAATCGACTAAATGGAAACAGAGATATTTATACGAATAATTTGAAGCCTCTTCAGTTCTTATATTAAGACTGAGGAGACTAGGCGAATAGTATAAAGAATGAACTAAATATCGTATACTTTTCAATCGTCAATCGATAATTTCTAATTTTTATCTAACCTTTTAACCTAATATTATAAAGAGGAAAGAGTTGTATGTTTGTAACGAATTAACTCAAAAACTACTGGACCGATTTCAAAAATTATTTCACCATTAGAATGTTACATTATCCCTGAGTAACATAGACTATATTTATTACTAGAAAAAATTAGGGATCCCTACTAAAACTTAAATAATGTAATTCCGCATACATGTGTATCCAATAATCTTCACATTCATGTCTGTCGCGTCTAATATTCTCTGTACTCTAACTTCATACACAAAGACCCTTCTAATGTTTAAAAAATAAATGTCCACCCGTGCAAAGCCGGGACGGCCCGCTAATTCTTAATAAATTTATTTGTTTAAAAAAACTATTTGAAAGTTGCAACCGTAATTTTTCCAACTAGATCTATTGTACAAAACTTATATCACAGATGTTCTATAAAACATATAACCACAAATATCTTGTTATATCCACGATTCTAACCGCTATATGCATTTTAACCATGAAATTGGTATCATTTTAGAAATCAAATAACAATCATATCAATATCAGAAGCTATACATTCAGGAGGCCTACAAGCATATTTAATTTACAATTTATTGAAGGTTGCTAATTAAATACAAAAGTACATGTGAACAGTCAAGGTGAAACATTGTAAATTTTCCAATAATCCACCGTCATCGATACAACAATTTACAACATTGCCAGAGGTTTTTTCTTTGAAATATACAAATACTGATAGTATTAAATTTAAATAAATAAATTGAATTACAAATACGATCAAACCACATATTTTGTTAAATATCCTTCAAAGATATTAAATTGATGGATTGATGAAAACTTTAAAAAATTGTAAATTCACAGAATGAAAAATATAGCAGAAAGTTTAAGAATGATAAAATAAAGTTGTAGGAATTTTTAACACTATAAGAATGATGTTATTTTTAATGCATGTAAGTACTGAGATATCGTAGCGGAAACGTGATTTTCCTTTTACTTCTCTGAATATAATGTATTTCAGTTTATACATTTTAAATGGACTTTCATACTTGACTAGGTGCTTGAAGCTTTTTCCATTCAATTTATGAATAATGTATGAAATGCACTCGAATTCATAAAATATAATATTTTTCACTTTTAATGAAATTTTTCCTTTCAAATTTTAAATATTTTACTAAAATTATATATTTTCAAAGAAATTTAATTAAATACCTTTAAAACATAATGTTTAAATTATTTTTCTAATAATATTTTTTAAACTGGTTTTTAGGAGATTTTCTTTCTGATCTAAAGATTTCTTTATTAGTTTAGTATTTTTCACAGTCTATTATTTACTGTGATATTAAATTTCAAAATAACTAAATCAAATTTATGAAATTACTTACAAGATTTGTAATTTAAAACCTTTCCAATAATAATTTTGATATAATGAAAATATAAAATTGGTTTTTCGCCAAATCTGATAAAAACTATAATTAAAAACATTAAGAAGTAATTACAGTCAATTCTTATTAAATTGATCATTTCAGACAAAACGTTTTCTTTTGATATCGCATTTTTAAAATATCTAAATCTAGATTAAATTTCCTTGTAATATGATTCGTCTAGTTTTATTTGAGAGTTTATTTCTTTTTATTTAGATCATCAATTAGGATTCATAGGTCTCTTCGTCTTGTGTATCAGTTTATTAACCGGGACTGTATAAATGAACTTAATCTGTTTTCACTATACGTAAACAAATTTAAAAGAAAAGTATTCAAGTTTTTAAAAAATTACTATATAAACCGTTTCTTAGTTTAGTTAAGTAACTTCCATAGCCTTTTAATGGTAGGGGGTTAGTCTTTCGATTCTTGAAGTCTTTGGGTTGATACTTAAAAACGTCAATAAGATTTCACTCAGTTTTTATTGGATGGAAAAAATTTGCAGTACTTACAATCGATTCTTATCGCTGAATAATGGTGAATTTACTAGAATAATTGAAAATCTTTCTTGCAAATGTCCCATGGTTCGTAATCCATATACATATGTAAAATTGATGACGCTAAATGCGTGTACCTAGTTTAGGGTATATGCGTTCTTAATTTTAAAGCTTTTTAGTGCCAATTAAAATCTATACAAAGTTACTGTTGTGTTAATATCAAAAATAAATAATAAAATTGAAAAACGATTTGTATTGATTTAAAAGCTTGTAATTCAAGATTTGTTTTGATTGCTTTAAGATCCGATTTCTACTGATGACTAATATTTTTAAGTACGTATCTAAAATTAAATATACTCACATATTTAAATAAATTCTTTTAGCTTTAATTCTATTAAAGTAAAATGGATTTATTTCAAAGGAAAATTTTATGAAATGAGAAAAAAGATAAATGAGGTCGTTTCTAAAATTCCCCCAAAGAAATATATTATTTTCATTAAGAGTATTAAAGTTTTAGTGTAAGTACCTTAAATTTTTGTTCAAACATTTTTAATATGTTCAACTTTAATTAACTATAATACAGAAAATTAGATAAAATTTTCTTTTAATTACGGTCAAGTAAATTTCTCATCTCTACCTATGAAGATTATATTATTTTGAGAACGTTTCTTTCTGAATAGAAAATTATGTTTAAAATAGGATTTATGTACTACTTCTATACCAAAGTGAAAATAAAAATAAATGATAGAAATTTATTGATTGATGTCATCTCAAAAGTCAATATTTCGAATTCTGAGGCATATTTATTTTCAAGTTTTTGTTTATGCTTATTTTTAACATTATACTAGAAAAGTAAATATTGATTTTAAATGAAAACAAATAACATATGTTAAAACCAATTTCTTGAAAATTAACATTTTCAAAATGATTTTTGAAACGTTTTTTTAACGAAATTTTTTTTCAATTCTAAAGTTTTTTAGTAACCGTAAACCATAAAATAACAAATCATTAATGTTTTCATAATCAAGAAATGTGTGTTTTTTAAAAGAAACTTAGAAAAGCACACATTTGTGTTTATTTTTTCGTTTTGTTTTAACGTAGCGCTTCAAAGTAAATTTTCTTGGTAAAAAAAAAATACAAAATTAATCTTTCTAATTAAGTGAAAAATATATAAAAATAGATAACCTCTATGGAGGAATTTAGTTTAAAGAAATTTTCAAATCAGAATTAAGAAAGGGGAAGTTTTGTACAGGATATCGATTCTGACAACACGTTTAGTTAATTATTATTATTAGCACAATATATCCTGTTAGGAATATAAATCATCTGTAAGAAGTATTTTTGTTAGTGCTTGAAAATAATTTATTTAGTTGTTGAAATCTTAGCACCAACCACCAAAACATATATAAGACCTTCTGGAGATTTCTTTAAAATCTAAAAATCTAATTCTGTAAAATATATTTCTGCAATATTTTAATATTTAATGGTTTTGCCTTTAGATTTGGTCAGCAAAAATCTCATCAAATGAAAGCTATTTGATATAAACTTTCTCTAATCTCCGAGGTCCCTAGTACCGAATTAGGATGGTATCATTACGATGAATTTATCTCTCTAATAAACATGATTTCTTATCCATTCTAATATAATAAATTACATTATCGCGGTCATCAAGAAAGAGAATAATTATCCCAAAGATGTCTTCTCATTGTAGACCTTATCTTAAACCAAATATGTATATTATTTTTATTTAGAAAGTATTCAACTTATTTGACTCTTGACTTTTTCTTCGTCTTAAGAAGGGAAAAAAGGAATCATTTTCTTTAAAAATAATAACAAAGCTTAATAAAAAGTACTTCTTTCCACTAGAATTCTTAAGTTTTTATATTTATATTAAAATAAATGTGAAAATTTTCTTTATTGTTATAGGTTTTCTTTTTGTTATTGTTGCTATATTTTTTCTTGGCAAAAATTCAATAAAAGAAATGACTTTCGCCTAGTGTAGTGTCAACTGTTAACTCTACCTATATATAAGTATGCTAAATTCTTATAGGCAAAATTGTTTTATATATAAAAAGTCTAAACAAGGCTAAAAGCTAAGAGATATTGTTGAAGAAATAACAAAAAGTAGAATGACACAAGTTTTATAAATACATATATACTATGTTACTATAGTAAGAAGGAAAATAAGTTTTTTTACTTAAAAGCGAATGGATATATGAAGCTATCCTGCTGTTCTCCATCATTATTCAAACTTAGTGAAACTTGCTGTGTGAATTTGAAGGAAAGGCACAAAGAATTATAATTTGTGTTGAAGTTACTTTATTCAGAAAATGTCCCTTTTGTTCATTTCCTTCTTTGGCCATCTTAATCTTTCCATTTGATTTTTTTTTTATTCTACATAAAGTTTTCACACGAGGTATAAACTCTCCTTTATATCTAAGGCATACTCAACGAAAGATCCTTGTGTCTGCAAACGAATTTTGTCTACTTAAAATATAAAAACAACAACAACAAAAAATCAATGGGATTATACATCATTGGTTCACTGTGTGATAGCTTTGTTTTATCTCAATTTGCATTATCGATTTGAAGTATTCATGGTTTCCATTATAAATGTTCATAAGATCCAAGTCACGTAGTATGTACTACGACCCTTTCCATTTTGATTTTTATTTTTGCCAGAAATTTGAAGGAACTTTCATTATTAAGAGCATTTTGATATAGGAAATTTATGTGTACCGCACATTTACAAAGGACATCAAATATATTCCCATATTAATATGATATCTTTGTTTATATGCGAAACCTTCAGGAATGTATTTGTTTATTTTCAAAATAAAAAGCGATTCCTTTAAGATATCTTTTTATTTTCTTTTTATATAATAATCAGAAATATTACTGAATTAGTATGTATACTAAAAGAAGAAAAGAAAGAGAAACATTTTCATATTAAATTTACAGAAACCAAAACAAAAGGATTTGGTATAATTAACATTTTATTCATGGTTTTGTGTATTATGTTAACATATTAAAATGATTTAAAACTAAACAACTAAAGTAATTAAGTTAATGCTAGGAATAAGCTTTTCTCAGTAAAATAAGAACATAATTTGAAAATGTAATGGGTATGAGATACAAACCTGAATAAACGCAAACAAAGTGGATTAATTAAAATTTTCTTTATTTACGTAATTTTTAGGGTGTCGACCGACAACAAGTGGAACATATTGAAAATGTAAATTTTGACATAAATGAATATATTGCTAAAATCTTAATATAAGGTTGTATACTTTTAGAAATTAAAATTAAATAATCCCTGAGAAGTTTTCAACCGTATGTTTGACCCAACCCCAATAATTTAGGTCCCAGTAACGTGGCGACAATGGTTGAAACATTATTTCTACGTTGTAGCACGTTACTGCAACTTAAATAATTAGCAGGGAAATGCAATTCCAATCGATGATGCAATCATATTTATATTTGTTTATCAAAGTTTCGAGTAGCAATTTTTTACATCATGTTTGTAACTTATGTGAGAAACATGATCGCATATAGTTTTGAAAGCCTGAAATATACTTATGGAAATACTTGAAAATCTGTTTATTAGAAACTTTGTCTACTAAATTTTTCATTCTGCGATACAAAGTGCTGCTTCGCTCTTATCCATTTATCGTAAGCCAATTAATAGACGTCTCTTTTGAAAATTCGAAAGAAAAAGTTAATTTTATTTTTGTTTCATAATTAAAAGTGTTCTGGCAAAATTCAGGTTCCGAATCCAGCTTTAAAGTCGTAGTTTTACAGATGAACTTAGCAATTTACATAGGAAAGATTTTTAATTGACTTAGCATGCTAATTAACGCTGTCATTTAATTTTTTAATTTAAAATATTTTTATTTAGTTAATTTGTTTTTTAATATTTTTTTAAAAAAATGTATAAATTCTTAGATTCTACTAAATTGAGATATTAAAATTAACCTCTATGAAGAACGGAGACATCAGGTAATTTCTAAGTACTTTCAAATATTTACTCATATACTAAATTTAGAATGTCTTAAAAACTGAAGATTAAAATATTGTTTGCTAAGCAATAAACTTGTCTCACTGAAAATTTATTGAAGTGGTTTTATAAAGTACTCTTAATATTATAAAATTAATTACCTTTCAATGTAATTTTAATTAACTTTCACTATATTTATGGAGAAACCAATATTTTAAACTCATTATAATTCTCAATTTCACCTTGAAATGTTCATTCTGAAGAGTTTCTCTTAAAGTTTTGTCGTCAATATACGAATATCGTCACTAAAAATTATTAACACCTTTTTTGAACAATTAGTGCCTACGCTCGAATATTGTCCAACAAAATTTTTAAGTTGACCTAAGCTTTTACAAAATCTTAGATATTTGTTTGTTGTTTTTTATATTATACAGTATGGTTCATCGAAGGTTTGTGTTTTAAAGTTATAAATAGTATAGTTTGAATAAGACATATGAATGAGTGGGCAATACGCCGGCAATTTGGTTCTATTAAGGTGCTGCGAGGGAATTAATTGCGTTTTTCAGGATAAAACCACATAATTTCCAAACTCTGGAACATAGATGAACCTCCTAACCTTACCTAGCATCATCAAATTTTTTTAATTGATCTTAGACAACGAATCTATTAACAAGCCCCCATATTAGTAGACCAGTTAAACTTAAAATCAGTTTTTCACTTTATTCTTGGATAGAATTTTGGGGAATCTGATGTTGTAGATTTACGCGACATCTGCATAATTTAGTGCTAAAAACTTTGAAATTTACTACATTTATGGTATAATTTTTAAAAATTACAGAAATTGGAAATCTTTTAGTGACTACAGAATGACCCACACTGTACAACTTGTAATTAACTTATTGTTATCGTCTTAAAATTATGTCATAAATATGGTATTTTTATTCCGTACATTGATTATTAACATTATATTGTGAAAATCGAAAATCTTTCAAGTTTAGTCATTTGATTTCGATTGAATTCATTTTTGCGTATCGTTTCTGATGTCATCAAAAAAATCAAGTTTTTAAAAGTTGATTTCTATAAAATAATTTGCTGATAACATTTGCAAGTCGTCTTTTTTTCTTTCCGGTAACCTCTTGTCTGTCACGACAGTTAGTCAAGCTTGACTCATTTTAATTAATATTTAATAACGTAAAACGAAGAAAAAATAAATTTTTAATAATTTCATTAAAACAATTGTAATTCAATAAATTTTAATATTAATAATAAGTTAGGATTGTAAATAAATAAATAAACAAATATATTATTATGTGTCACTTGCTTTGGTTTTGTTTTTCTTCGATGTAAAAGATGCTACAATCATGCAAATCCCACAATTTTTCAGATGATAACCGATCCATCATTGATGGCAATCGTAAAAATGATTGACATAGGTATGATAAATGTTTGACTTGTGTACTTTAGACCCTGAGATTGTAAATCCAAAGGTAGGCAAAATAAATAAACTCAGTAGGTCATATTTCATTAAATTTTCAATTCAGTTCAGGTTAGATCCAATTACGTTGACGAATATAATATTTTTGAAAATGCAAACTATGCAAATGGAAAATTGTTTTCTTTTAATTTTCAGACACTTGTTCTATTTCTTTTCTTGTTTTTTTTGTATGTTAAAAATATATGCTTCCATCAACAAACTATAGATTATGTAAAATATTATTTTTTGGGAACTTTATTCAATGCGGAAGATAAGAAAACTACTACCCTCTTGAGAAAAACATAAACATTGGAAATTTATTTCTTAAAAAAGTGAAGACTTTTTTGTGTATACTTTATTTTTTAACGACAATAAACAAGATTTTCAATCATATTATATATATATATCTATATAAAAGGAACACTACAAATGTTTTTGGCTTCTTTCGGCTACGAAATATTTTTCTCATATATATATATATGTTATAAATTTCTTTTTATCATATCGTAATTTATGACAGTAATTCTATGGGCTCGATGTGTCGTACATACAGTATATAAATTTATTATTACGATCGAAGATTTTTCTAGAAAAATTATATATAAAAAAATTGTAACACATTCAAGGAATCTAAAGTATCAAATCAAATCGTACATAATATATGAACTAATGATGATGAGCTTTATTTTTAATGAAGACTATTTCTTTTTATCTATTCTCTTAGATATAGTTAATTACATGTACTTCAAGTTTATATCTTAAATAGTAATTTCATAATTCAAATGAAAATCTCATCAAAACTATCTAAAATATATACGAACAAAATCTTTCCTTAGAAACAACCAAAAGTTACCAAAAATTGTCTGTCTTTTTAGTATGTGCTATAAAAATTGAATCTTCATCGATTTTTACTAAATATACGTATTGCATGTTTTATTTTCATCCTTCATATTATTGATATCACAAGGTAATCACGCCTTGAACCCACACAAAAAAATGAGAAAATAATAACCTGCCAATTATTATTATCTAAAAATCAATTTTTAGGCTAAATTTTTGAAATTATCAACATAGTTCTCATTCTGTCAACTAATTTCCTTTTATTATATCTTATGAAAATAGAATTTTGTTTTTATTTCGAAAACGATGAGAGACAAACACGATACGCATATAAATCCTTGCAAAAATCCGTCTGATCGTAAATTACTTTTGTTCATAAATATTGATTTTTACCGCCTTCAAAATCAGTTTTAGAAAACCTGGAATGATAAGATTCTTTTAATATAGGTATACTATTCCTAAGTGATGTACAGTTTTTTTTTCTTCTTTTTTGTATTAGTAAATCGGTTTTCTTTAAGACTATTGATAACGTTCAATATGAATAAATGAAGTAGGTGTATATATATCAAATCACGCAAAGTGGTACAATATATACCAGAAAAAAAAGAATTCCCGTTTTTTTTTTTTTAAATATTATCCTTCCTTCCTTTTTTCCTTCCCATGATGACATAATCGTTTTACTGGGTAATGATATTGTCCTTGCTTCTAGTTTGTAAAATATTATAACAACATCAACGTTTTCATGGAAATTTGATTTCTTGTGATAATAAAATTTTGTCATGTTGATGAATAATGTGATAGTCAGTGTTTCCGTTTTTATATATTTTGATGAACATAAATATGAAAAGTGTTTATATAGAATCTGATAGAACTGCGTATATATTTACATAATTGAAAAAAGAAAATGTTGTTAAATCGTTTGTGCAAAAGATTTTTGATTTATGTTTTTAAAAGAGAAAATATCAGATTTCTTAAAAATCAAAATTTAAATATGATAAGATGAATCGATTAAAGATTAAGAATTCGAAATATATATGAAGATATTCCTTTTTTGCGAACAAAAAAACTAGGTTCCCCACATAAAGAATTTCAAGAATTTTAAAATTTTTGAAAAGCTCTCGGTGACCTAAAGCCTTGAATTTGACTTTCATGTTTATTTAGACTTAGTAGATGCATGAATTATAAACTGGTCGAAAATTGTCCCGAAAAGGTTGGCATTTTAGGCACATTTATGATGTAATGTATTATTCTTTATATCATTGTGTTTTATCATTATACAAATACTTTATTCTACAATATATTAATTATATTAGATCCTTATGAATTTATGAAGAGATCAAATCAAATTTTCTTTAATGTTACCTTCCCTTTATCGCTGGGAGATAGTAGTTTTTATAGTTGTCCATCTCTACTTCTACTTTATTTTTTAATAATTTTATTCAAGTTTCTAATTTCTCAGAACTTGGAATTTTTTCTCTATATAACAAGATGATTTGAAGAACATAACTTTTTTAATATAAAAAACAATTTCAAATTGAAAAATCATATTTCCTCAATGATGTTATATAAAAAAAAAAATAAAAATGTTTCAAATAGCTACATATATAAATAGTATAGGAGAAGTTCTCATATTTATCTTTGGTTATCAAAAATAAAGAAACTGTTTAAGGAAATATTGTAAGAATTTATGACGGATGTTTGATATTTCCATTCACCATTCTTGAAATTCTATAAAAAGAAAACCAACCAGGAAAAGGGATATCATTTGAAAGGATAGCTTTCATCGAAAAGTTAAAAACGAACATATATCGACCAGGATGATCATAAAATATTTTACTTGTATATGTCATATCCTTTGACACTGATACATCCAACTACATTCATGTGACAATTCTTTTATCTTGTTCCCAAAGGATGATCTCATTCGTTTCTTTATTTATTTGCTTTTTTTTTGTTATTTCCATTCCACAATAAATATATCGTTTATTTCTTATGGTTTTGCCTTTAACCTCATTTAATCTAGATCTATACTATATACCAAAAAAAAAAAATAGGAAAAGAGATGTTATATAATATCTATAATACAATTCCATCATCTTTCTTAAATGTCAAAATAAAACTTGGCAAAAAAAAATCCATGAACCATATTTAACATGCGAACAAATTTGGCACTATACTGTACGTTTTTTCCATTCTTAAGGTTAACTATATTTTTAGAAAAGGAATAATAGTATTGTTTCTGCTATTATATCAGGAAATGTGGTGTATAAATACAGAAAATAGAATTGGTGACAAAATTTTGTTGTTTAATAAAGTCGCTTTTTCAAAGTACACGAAAAACTAGGTCATGGAGAACATACTGTAAGACATTTTATGAGTAGACGCTTCTTAACCCTGTTTTTCACCATCTCAACCATTCGTCCATAAAAGCATTTCTAATACTACATCGAATAACAAGGATAAAAAAGAACGGAAAAAGAAACACTAAATATGGTCGTCCTACAATAAAACCAACGACTAATGATAACCTCAGGGCAATGATGTAAAAATGAATTCACTCACATATAATAAAATGAAATTGATGAAACCTTCAACATGAACCCCAACTATATAATACTAACATACAACAAAAAAAAAAAAAGGTTAAGGTATATGCAGGCTTCGTATTTTCAAAATATTATAAAGGTGAATGGTGAAGGTTTTCATTCTTTTATTTTTCTTGTAACTTCTTTTCTTTTCAACTTCACGTCAACTAGACCGTAACTGATGATGAGATCTTCTTATATACCTATACAAAACTGACTCCTTAACATTTATCTTAACAGCTATCCACAATGGGTGACCATTTTCATTTCTTTTCTTTCTTGGACGTACAGTATTTGAACAGAATGAACAAAATAAAGAAAAATTTACTGTATTTTCTGGAAAGTAATTGTGACACGTGCTTTTCTTTGAGGTAACTATATAGATAGATAGAAGTATGATAGAAGAAAAATTTGTATAGAGATAAAAAGAAAAAATACCAAAAGAAACTTCCTTTATTTATAACTTAGGTTTGTATGTGTAAATTTTGTGCTTTTATAAGTGTAGCTTAAGGTAAATTTTAGGTATGATAAGTATCTTTAAAGAATAGAACTCTTGGGAGGAGTTTTGTTTTGCAATTTTCGTGTTGATAAATGGATTTTCCAGGTTTCTAGAAGAGATTAAACAAGATGATATGAGATACCTAATTGTTATCGTTAATATCTTATAAATATAATGAAATACAATAATTTTTGTCTTGTGTTTTGATATTATAACGAATAAAGTTTTAATAATATTTAAATATGTAATTTCTGTTTTTAAAATCTGTATTATAATAATTACTTTAACTTTTACTAAAGTATATGTAATAAAACCAAAAAAAATTCCATTTTTAAGGTTGAGTGAATCTGAATTGATAATTTTTGTAATAATGGTCTCTCATCACTTTTTTATAGGCACACGATAAGTGAAGAACGGGTTAGATCTATTATTTCTTGTTCATACAAAAACGTATGTACAACATTTTATCCAGAATCAAATTATTTATCTATGTGTATAATATTTTTTTATACATCTCCTATAGTTCTGTCCCATGCAGAGTCGAGTTTGGGTAGATATAGACTCGTTTTTTTAAACTAACCGTTTATGAAGTCAACGTTCCATGAAAAATGAAATTACAACCTAAAAATAAATGCGAAACTTATGCAATTTTGTGTTGCGTTCCCATAAAAGATAAGATTACGATAAAATTATAAATAACTAAACAAAAATAAAACAATGCCATATCTTTTTCAATTTATTGGAATCTCAATTTAATAGAATCCATGTGTTAACCCAGCTCAGCTCGATACATTTTTTGGTTGATTTAAGTTAATTCAGTTTTAAGTCAAAGATTCTTAAGCCAAACTCGATTCTAACTCGAGGTTTCAAGGAACAGCTGGTAATGGTAAGAATAAAAAATTCAAAATATTGTGTAGACATTGTGTTTTAGGTGGTTTGTCATACCGGATATTTTTTTTATGTATTACATACAATATTTTCTTGTATTTCTATTGATGTAATCAAAATTATAAAGAAATTGTTATCAATATAATAATTGCTCGTGAAAGATTTAAAATAACGAATTAAAAAGATAAGAAGTATCTGTGTACATTAATTTTTTTTTTCGTATAAAGATAATCTATAGAAAAAATTCAGTTGTCTAGTTCCGTGACTGACTTTCTACTATAATGTATGATAATATTTCTATACTACTGTATATCACGTGTGAAAGGTTATCATTTTTTTGACTTATTGAACTAGTCATATAAATTTCATTTATGCAACGATAATCAAATGAACTTCAACCAATTTCGTTTTTTTTTTTTTTATAAATAAAAATCTTATTTAGAATATTTCCAAATAAAATGATTCAGAAATATTTTCAAAAATCAACGTCAAACATTTCAAAATCGAAATTCAAAGATCAATCAAAGAATTATTCTATATCAAGAAATATTAAAATTATCGACAATAAAATTTCAACCAGTCATTTTATTTATTTCGAAATATACAATATATAAGTTCAAAACCCTTATCATTCGATTAAATCGAAATAAATTAGAAAACAAATTGATTTACAAATTTTATTCATTGATAATAAATGATTTTTGTGAATAAGAATATCCGAATTCTTAGAAACAATAGAGAGATACTATAGATTCAAAACGAATAATTCAATTTCATTTTCAAGTACAGAAGGTAAACAACATCATCGAGAATATCATCAAATATTCATGAAAATGAATTTTAATTAGTTTCAAAAATCGAATTTAAATCATAAAACGTATTAAAATTGGGTATTTTCTTGAAAGTGTTGAAATCAAATTGGACGAAATTCTAATAAATTTTATGGGAATTTTGAAAGCTTAAGTACGTCTAACGAGAATTTAGGAAAAAAAAAAAGATTCAATCTAGCGACTAAACAGGACTTTGAAATAATATGCAAATCAAAATTTATGAAGAAACTTATTTTTCCTTTTTACCTAAAAGTATGCAATTTAAAGAAATTTAAATATTCTTTATATTATTTTGAATTCAGAGGCTCTTATTACATCAGATTGAATCTAATGATTTTGGGTCATAGTTTTTGTACTTGCATAATAAATGTATTTTTTAATCAAAGGAAAAAAATTGGGCCACTTCTAATTTAATAAAATATGTTCTGGAAAAATTCTCTTCAAAATCTTATTTGTAAAAAAAAATTTCATTAAAAACTACTCGTAAGTATTTCATTTCACTTTAATCATACTAAAAGTAAATTTGTACTTAGAAAATGTTAGATTTTTTTGTTAGAAATATACCGAAAAACATATTAAATTCCATTTTTCATAAAAACTAAAACGAAAAGCTTTAATATCGATTCTATTTGACCCAATACAATTTCCCAGGAGTGATTTATAATGCACTTAATTCTATTCAATTTATTATTGTTGAAGATTTTCTCTATTTTCGAAATAGTAGAAGTAAAACAAAACAAAAAACATAGGCCAACGTTAATAAAAAAAACATGATAAAGGCTCCTCGAGAAATTGAAAATCAGTTAGTTAACAATATCAAGCTTTTGTTCCTTTTGTTTTACAATAGCGATTGACCATTTACCATCATACTATATAGATGCATACAAATTTTAAACGATAGTGTTTCTCAGTTTTCCATGCAATTTTCCGATGTTTATTATCAATAATTCTTTCCCATTTCTTTTTTTTTTTCTTCTTTTGAATTACATAAAAATTGATGATGTTATTTAGAGTGAAATTGATTTAAAATTCATTTAATACTTGAAAAATTGATTGATCTTAATTTACCGGATAATAAATCATTAGAAGATTAGTACGATGCTAAAATATGTATGATTTTTTTGCTAATTTTCCTACATTTAGTAATTAGTTTTTGGAATGAATTATTAAAACTTAGAAATAATAATAGATGGCTATAATGACGAATAATATCTGTTTGTTAGTATTCCTTTAAGTATTTGTTAATTAGATTTTTATTTTATTTTAATTTAATTACATCCAGGAATTACTTTGAAATTTAAACAATTAAATTTTTGTAAGAAAAGTAAAAATTCATATCAAATTTGGTTAATTAGTATATAACTTATTTAATAACGTAACGAATGGACTTTATGTTTATTCTGAAGGAAATATTCAAATTAGATACCAAAGTAATGATGTGATTAAAATGGAAATTATTGTTAATTAGAATTTCAGTTGGTTTTAATTAAATTTATTTAAGAATTTTATTTTATTTCTGCTTTTAATTGTTCTTTTTTTTTTAATCTAATGAGGTGACACAGTTGAATAAATTTTGTTTCTTTTTTTTTTAATAAAACTTTGAAATGAAAATAGAAAATATTTAATAGGAAAATTAAATGTTTTTTATTTAAATATGGTATTGTTTTTTTTTGTATTTTATAAATCAAAGCTTTATTTATTACTTCAAAATATATAAAGCAAAAATTCATAAAATTAGAAAGCATAAATCTTGTATGTACTTTATTATGAAATCGAATGCTTGAGTAAATATGTTATGAGGAACCTTGTATCGAAACTTGCCTATTGTATTTGAAATTCTATGAATTTGAGCTAGTTTTAATAGTTTAAATAAATTATAAAATAAGAATTTTATTTGTTTGTAAAAATCAATAAATAATGTATTTTCCATTCTACGACAAAATTTCATACCTATCAAAATTTTTATATGATATTTGTTATACAAATAAAAGCAATTGTTATTTAAAAACTTTTTATAATAATTATTTATAAATCGATAAAATTTTTATTTCATTTTTAATGAAAAACATTTCTAAGTTAAAAGAACAAAGGTAATTTATAGTTAGGAAGTTAAATTCTCGTTCTAACCAAATCAAAAATATAAATATTTAAAATTTGTTATTACAACATATTAAAATTTTTATGATATTGCTTCATATAGCTTTTTATTTACTCAAAAAGACAGTTTTTTTTAACGATTGGGTTCATATTATTAATTTTTTACTTATGTTTATAAATAATTTTTGTTATCATATTTTATGGAAAATAAAAATATGATTTTAATACCTGTGAAAAGAAAAATAATGTCACAAATCTAGAAGTGAAGGTAATTACTTTTCATTACACAACAGTACAGGAAAGTCTTTCAAGTTCTAACCATATACGTCAAATTCTCGTTGGTCCGATACTACATTGCCTTTAAAATATATTGATTTTTGTGGTTTTGGTTTTTTACAATTCTCCTCGAAAAATAAATCATATCAAAAACAGAGGATACCTGTAACTATTTTGTTCGACATTCGGTTTTTTTAACAACATTTTATATTTTGAAGGAATCCAAATCGAAATTTCAGTTTTAACGTTTCTGTGTTTATCACTTTTTTTTTGTAGGCATGATAAAAGTCCTGAACACCTGATCATGTAGTTCGTAGATTTATTGTAATGGAAGAATGAACTGAATACTAAATAGCGTAACTTTTAACTAGAGACATGGGGACATGGAGATTTCTATCGAATTTTTTATGCACATTTTTTTTAATATAACATTATTTTGCAGCTTTGCTCTATTCCTGAAACACAAAACATTTAAAAAGTTTAAACAACTCCATTTTTTTGAGTTGCTAAAAAGAGTAATGACAAAAATTTTGTCTAGATATTCAAATATTATAAATAAACAAGTTTTATTCAATATTTACCAATAAAGGTAAAAATTGTATTTTCTCATGCATCAAAATTGCATATATTCTATGTTTTTCATAAATTCACGAAAATAAAATGTTTTTCCATCGAAAATTTTAATTGAAATATAAAATTTTTCGATTTCATAAGTTTGAACTGAAAAATATTTGTGAAAAATAAATTTAAGTAAATATTTTTTTTAATTAAAAACTAAATTTTCTTTTTAATATTTTTTATATAAAAAATTTTTCAATTTTAACTTAAATTTTCTAACTTTAATATTAAATTCCGGTATTTTTTTTTTTTAATCTTATTTTGAATCAATTTGTTTTTAAAGAAAAATACCCAATTTAAAATTGATTGATTATAGCCGATTTTCTTTTAGAAAATTCGATATTCGAAAAATGTTCATGTTTCTTGAAAAATTTGTATCTGTTTTTCATGGATTATTAATTTCAATTTCGCGAATATAAAAGAAAGCTTATTTTTAAACTCTTCTAGTTCAATAATCACCTTTAAGAAATATTTTTTTTATACAGGAATTAAAAAAAAATGTTTAATTCATTAAAAAGAAAGAAAGTGTTTAATTATTTCACTTCTATATACATAAGTATTCTTAAATACCAATGTAAAAAAAAATTTTTTAAGGCCTTTTTTCGGTCTCATTTTCCACTCGAAGTCATTTCCAACTTATTAACTTCCATATTTTATTACCCGAAAAAGTGTTTTTATAATCCGTTAAAATATTTTCATTTTTGCTTTGTAAGAAATTATAATTAATATTTTTTTGTTATTTTCAGATGCCCGGTCTTGTAGTGTTTCGTCGACGATGGTCCGTTGGATCTGACGATTTAATAGTCCCCGCTGCATTTTTACTAACAATACATTTATTATGGTAAGTTTATTTCAAATTGTTTCTTTTAGTTTAGTTAAGTGTGGAGTTGCAGAACAAAAACTACTTAAACTACGCGTTAAACATATGGTGTCAACAATGATTTGAAAGGTTTCGTTATGTGAACATATTTCTTGAAGCTTCAGGCGACTAGATGTTTCCCTAGAATTATTCAAAGCATACAATATTTTCATCGAAAATAAAACTTACTATCAGAGTTTCTATATATCCAGAACAAGCTACGAAATTCGTTAATCCAATCGCCATACTAAAGAATTTTCATATAGAAGAGCTTGTATATAAGAATCACCTGTCTACTAAGATTGGATTTTCTAGATAGCGATGTCTAGTCCAATTAGCAAGTTTGATTGTATACAAAAAGAAAAACCGAAATAATGTGCGAAGAATAATATAATCAACGGGAAAATTTTACTAAAAAAGAAACAGCATATGTTTTTTACCTCAGGAAAAATGGGTTCTATTTCAAACAAAACTGAAAGAAGCAATGGTTTGCGAGAGGTAGATCACCTGTAACTACCGCTAGAAGTGGTTTATGTACAGTGGTTTTTTTAGTACAGACGTTTTAGAATTAAACGAAGGAAGGAAAATTGTTGGAGAAACGGAAGGAAGGTATATTTTCTTTTCTGAGGAAGTCTTTATTTTATATAAAAAAAAAAGACGACGTTACTTAATAGTATCCCTAATATTTCGAAGTTAAAATGAAATTATTAGATTTAAGTGCATATAAAGTTCAAAGAAACTATTTTTATAGCGTGATTTTTTATTGCGTGTAACAAATTGGAGACATTGTTTAGGGTGAAAGTACTGAACGCATTTATTTTAATATTAAACCGAGCGAAAAATTGTATGCCATGAAAATTTCAGGTTTTATTTGTTATGTGATTATTTCACTGATAAGCATTTTAAATTATAAAAACTACATTCTTAATGACAACACTTTGTTTTATATTCTTTTTTAACACGAATCTTCCATATCTGCACCTTCTAAGTTTAATCTACTTCATTTGTATACATCATATAACCGCAAAATAAATGTCAACAAACACTTTTAAATACAATATAAATCTCCTAAAATATTAACAATAGAAAAAAAGGAAGAACTTCAATTTTATAGTCAATTAAGCATACTTAATATAAGTGGTTCTGAGTTGCATCATCGTTTTTTTATTTGAGTTGAGAGAAAAGAATCACTTAACTGACAGAAATGTCAAATCATAACTACTTGCTTGTAGACAAAAAATATATTTTTTTAAGGATAGAACTTGATCCTTTCATAATATTTCCAATGAATGCAATTACATGAATGATTCGTTTTGAAAATCGATAGAATTTTTGCATATTACTTTTTTATTCAATGAATTCCAAATAAAAATTTTAAGTGTAAATTTTAATTAAAAGATAAATGACTTAAGAATACCTAAAAAGTATTTAAAGGAAATTGAAAAAAAAAATATTTAATTGGGTATTAAATTTAATTCAATATGGGTCGTGTTTATACAGCATTTTTTGTCATAATATTTGTACCAACGTCTTTGCTACATGCTCAAATTAGCTTCCAAATTTTAACAGATTGTATATCATATATCCTTTACAAACCGGCTAAACGTGACTCACTGTAATATTGTACATCTGTTTTTATAATAAGAAAAAACTATTATGTTTCCTGTATATCTGCTGTCCCAAATTAGAACTTTATTTTTATGAACTTCAGGAATTCAGCGGTAAATTTTTCAAAATTTTAATTTAAATTAACTTAAATTAGATGTTATTTTTAAATTTTGGAACTACGATGTACTCCGATATTATCCAGCATACGCTTCATATGATTCCTTGATCATATATTTGTACTGATTTACGGAACTGACACTATACGTACATATATAATGTACTTGATCACTTCGGTCACGAATATTTTGAGAGCACACATATAAGTGTATATTTCGCACTTATTTCGATAGAAAAGGATATATGTATCCAAAAATTCCCTAGCACGTCCTTACCAACAAGGGAAACTGTAAAAGATCAGTAAGAAGGCTGGTCAAACGTGTATTAAGTAGCAAAAGGAGAAAGACGTGGTGATTGAACCAAGAAGATTGAAGTCACAAATCTGTTTACATATTGGTATATGCGGCGTTATCTTAAGAGATTTTGATATAATATATTGTATATTGTTGACCTCAAGGAAACCTTTTTCCAATCAAAAATAGAACAATATAGAACTAATTGAGATATGTGCTACCAATAATTACAGTAATGAAACTATTCCTCTATTATTCTATCAGAAACATATTAATTTCTGTTATTGAGATTCTATTTAACTATGGTTATATGAAAATATCTATAATCTTTTCTAAACAAGTGAAAATTACATGGCTTTCAATCTTTTGGAACGTTCATCATTATCATTTCCTATACACGAGAATCTTTTTCCTTTGATATTCTCATTAAATTATGATACTATTCATGTTTATGGTTTCTTTCGTGTATGTTGTTTAATACTTACTTATCTCTTGTTTTCCTGCTACAAGAAAATCCTAATGAAAGTATATTTCCGGTTTCATGTCTACATTAACTTATGAAATATATCTTATTCTTTATTTTACACAACAGTTAGCTTAATGGCAAAAAAAAGAAAAGAAAAATAACATAAAACTCACTCGTATCAAGAAAATGTCTGAAAAATAGAGTTTTCATCATATTTTCTTCTTAACCATTTTAAGTGTACAATTTCGTATAAGATTTTATTTTCTGATAGTTAAACTCTTTAAGAATAACAACAAAAATACATATGTAGTAAATGTGGTCTTTAAAATTGAATTCTTAATGTAAGTTTCTTTTATTATATGATGATAACTCTTTTGGGAACCTTTTTTTTTATTTTCTATTCATATATATCTAATATAAAACCTATTAGAGATTTGCGGGCGAACATAATAAAAAAGTCACCTTAATAACTATAATATGTTAATATCGCATGAGTACATTTCTAAGCGACAACATCATGAATATTATGTTGTTAGAATGTTTCCTTCCCGCACCATATTCTTGAATATAACAACAGGAAAAAAAAACAACAACCTAAAAACCATGAAAAATATATATTTTTGCGATGTTTTAAATGTAAAATGTTTATATGAATATACTTGTATATATATACAAAACATATCCTTTATTTATACATATATAATTTTGCATAAGAAAAAGGAACGGAGACATTATTATGTGTATGATAGCATAACAACAATAATAACACAATTTTCTCAACATATTCATATCGACAGAACGCTCTCATGATGCTCATTAAACCCTTGTTCTTTTAATACAAAATGAAAATTTTATGAATTTTATTCACTTCAGTTCACTGTATATTGAAGTTGAAGGTGGTAAGGTGCCTTTTTTTCCACTGTTTTCCGACTTCATATATCAGACTTCTTGATAAAAAAATATATTTTACTTTTACTTAGAAATGTGAAAAGTTTTTCAGGTTATTCAACTCCGTCGTGCCTCTAAAATACAATGATTGTCGCGTTGTTATTGTATAAACTTATATTATCTAACAATTTATATAATTTTGGCAACTATTCAAGAAACAAACAAACAAACAAACAGAACATAAAATATTTCATACAATAAAGAAAAAGAAACTTTAAAGAAAATGCTTCGACTGGGACAAGTTTATTTTTAGTACAAAAAATACATAAATAATGTATTAGAAGCAGTCTTTTTTGCAAATGAAAAATATATGATGATGATGGTAATATCATTATTTTGAATCGATTTTTACCTTACTAAAATTCATTGACACACTAAGCAAGTGCTGATCTTGTACAGTTTTTCTTTCAAATGTTATTTAGTTAAAGAAACCTTGAAGCAAAGTTTATAGTATATAATAAAAAAGTTTCTCAATGTATAAAAACTTTGAATTGAAATGCATTGCAGAGATTTTCTTGTTTAAGATTTTCACTTGCATAAAAGAAAAATAGAATTTTAATATAATATAGTTCTGGATTTATTGGAATACTATAGTACTATTGCTAATTGAGTTAATTTTTGTTTGCCAAATGGAAAAATGAAAAAATAATATTCGTAGAATTTTTGCTCGTATAGTACTATATAGACTCAATTGATAATCAAAATACACTCATCTATACATATATTAGCTATCTTTGGAACTGCTGTATTGATTTAAATTGTACTAGACATGATTTATTGCTAGTAAACATAGTCGTACTTATTAAAACAAAAAGATCGCAATTGAGAATGATGTGCGATGACATTTACAGGTCAAGCCATTCACTTAAACATCTGACTAAATAAATTTGTTTCATTAATTAAAAAAAAAATCAGTCGGTACTGCCCGAAAAAGTATAGATTTTAAATTAAATTATAGTGTTTTTTTTATAAACATAGAAGGGTAAAAATAGTTTAACATAATGTTTAAGAATATTCACGTATATTTAAATTTTAACTAAGAAAGTGTTACAGACCATATAAGTAGATCTCTACCTCTTTAAGATTAATGTTAAAAAGTCAAATTACTGCATTATATGTATCAAATCACGCCAGCCAATCCTATTATATTAGACTAGCAGCCCGTCTCGGCTTCGCACGGATGGACATTTATTTTTTAAACATTAGAAGGGTATTTGTGCATGAAGTTAGACTACAGAGAATATTAGACGCGACAGACATGAATGAGAGGATTATTGGATACAGATGTATGCGGAACAAATCTTTCCTCTTTATAATATTTCTATAGATTACATTATTTAAGTTTTAGTAGGGATCCCTAATTTTTTCTGGCAATAAATATAGCCTATGTTACTCAGGGATAATGTAGCATTCTAATGGTGAAAGAATTATTGAAATCGGTCCAGTAGTTTTTGAGTTTAGTCTTGTCAAACATTCAAACATTTCCTCTTTATAATATTAGTATGATAAAATTCTAATTACAATTAGAACCATTTAAATGCTTTCACAATACTTAACTCCTATTAGAAACTTTAAACCAAAAATACGTTTAGCTATTATATGAAATCAGAGAACTCATTAAATGTAACCGCCACGAAAGAATTCTGTCTGCATCTTTTACAATGCTTGTTATTTGTCACCTGTTTGTGGGTGTCTTTTTAATGAACATAAAATTTTATAATTTGCACTATACTCTCTTAGTTAAAGTTATCTGTTAAGTGAACATTAGTACTATTATGGGTATTTGAAGTTTCAAAAAGTTTTCTACAAAGTTTAAAAATGTTTAATTTTAAGTGTTTATCGATTTTTTCGACTTAACACATACGATTACATTATCGTAATGTAAGCTATTGCCTAATTCGTGGTAACCGTTTTGTACAATTACAATAATTACATAATTGCAAATAATGACTATTTAAAATATTACTTAGTATGTATACAAATTTGAATATTCAGCCCAAATTTAGTATACCACATGCAAACTGTTCTCATATTATTTTTGTCCTTTTTTGTTGTTTATTTTCTATAGACTCCTGCTTGTAACGATTATGTAATTACATAAATAATTGCTTACAAGCTTTCAGGATATAAATACATGTGTGAACAATAAATTAGTAGAGGTTGCTATACTCATTGATTTTCTGCATACATAACACAAAATTCAATCAATTTCATGTCAAAAATAGGAATTCTATTAGATTGCAAATTTCATCATTTTTCCAATATGCACAACGAATTTCGTTAATAAAATATACATATATTTGTTTAGTAACAGTTAAATCGATTGGAAAATAGCATATTAAAAAAAATCATTCAATAAAATCAATTGTTACGGACTTATATGAAAGTAGTTGAAAACATTTAAAAAGTTTTAGATATTAACTAAATTTGTTTTTCCGATTTCATATCGCCTTTTTATATCGAATAAAATTTTATTCATTGCCTTGAATTATTCTAACTACACGATATATAGGGTTGTCCAATAGTCACTATAGGTTTTGTTTCGATTATATGTAGGATGGCTATCGAAAGTAAGAAACATGATTCATGTCGAGAAAATGCCGACATGATCATTGTTATCTTACACACTATCGAGAATGTAAGCATGTTTGAACAGCTGCATGGTAAAACTCGAAACAAGTCCTAACTAAATATTAGGCATGATTGTAGGATAGCTACCCGAAGTAGGAAACATAATTGTTGTTGAAAAAAGGCTGACAACGATCTTGAGTCAGTCAGTCTGGATTTGATCGTCATTGTAAAAGGACAAAAATAATATAAGTATTGTTAACCAAAATAACAGCGTTTTTACTAACCCTTATCCTTTTTTCCAACATATATAACGTTTTAAAGTATTAGCTGCGAACAATTACACCAATTAACAGTAATTGAAAATTATCTACATATATAAAATATGTTACATAATCAATGTAAATATTTTTGAAAAACTTAAAGATAAGATAACCTTTTTCTTACCCCGAATAGATCTTTTAGTTTATGGTATATCGTTAATAATGACTTGAAAATGTCCAGGATTAAATTTTGCTGTAGGCAAGCTTTTTTTTAAACTTTTTTATTTTTATTTTAATCAAGTCTTGCTAGAGGCAAATATTTTTTCGTCAATTCTCTTCTTTTTTTAAAATTTTTTTAATAAATTGACTTTTTTAAATATAACTAGTAACACTGCTAGTGCCAGGGGTTTTATTCCTTATTAAAATAGACAACGTCAACGTAATCGTTTATAGAAAAGATGACACAAATATATTCTTGCCAGCAGCATAGCCCCGTTAGTTAAGATCGTTGACTAGAAAAGAGTTTGATATAAAGTCCGGCTGGAGATATAACTTTTTTTTTAAAATTTTGTTTTAATTAAATGCCTTTTTTTTTAAATATTGCTACTTGCACTTGCGACTGGTATTACTAGCGGAATTCATTTATGCAATGAAAATATCGTCTTGAAAACGGAAGATTTCAAGCAAACCCTGAAAATTACAATAAAGCAAAAATCTATATAATTATTGAATAACCCTGTATTATTTTGTTTAAAGAAGTCCAATCATTTTGAATTGGATATATAATAAAACAGTTCTTTGATTTCAGAACACATAAAAATAACCATCGAAGAAGAAAGTACGTGTAAATTTTCAATTTTCTGATAAGCAATTCAAGTTACAATTTAAACATAGTTTGTTTACAAATATTATATTTCTTGTTTGAGCACTTTTAGTTGAAAGGAAAATAAAGAGCTTTCATAAAATGCAAGTTCTTTATATTAGAGTCAGGAAATTTATTCCTGAAACTAAATTGTTTGTTATTATTTTTTGAAAATGGTTCATTGCTTATAAATGAAGACTTCTTTAATACTGTCTTGACCTATTTTTTTAAAGAACTCTAGGAACTTCGTTTTTCATTTAAAATTTTCTTATTTTATTATATTTTAGCAATAAACTTTCTCATTCAAAACTTATCAAAAATAATGTATTTTATTCAATATTTTCTTTTTTCTTCTTAATTTAAGAAAACATTTTTCTAGCACAAAATTTTCTAATCTTGAAAAATAAATAATAGTATATACAATTTAAGTGTTATTCAACGTTTTGTTCATTCTAAATTTAATTGGAAATTTTTTCATGCAAAAAATACTTATAAACGACCTTTCATGGAAAATTTATAAAGTTTACTATTCTAAAAGCAGTCAGTCTACTCTTTCAAAGTAAATAAGTGCATATATGAAATGAAACTAAAATAAAACCGTATGAACGTGCATATAGAAATTTCTATTGCACTTTATGCTAATTTATTCTCAAGATTTCCGTTTCAGAAGAAGT
Organism: Xylophagus ater; assembly: GCA_963422695.1. NCBI lineage: Eukaryota > Metazoa > Arthropoda > Insecta > Diptera > Xylophagidae > Xylophagus > Xylophagus ater. The sequence continues at coordinate 12,719,270 of OY730478.1, forward strand.
CACTTTAAATACGGTATTATACAAAATTGAAAATATATTTATATATCATGTTATTTTATGAATTTCACTATTTCATATTTAATAAGAGAAATTTTATTATTATATTTTTCTAAATTGAATTTCAATCATAAATTTGCAATACTCTGAAATTCAATTACACAAGTTTTCACACCTATCAAAACTAATTAATTATGGTTTCGTTATTCAATTTATTAATGCTAGGTAATTACTTTTGATTGCGATAAAAGTTTATTTTTCAAAATCAATTTTTATTGAGAAAATCAATTCCAAAATATTATCGAAAAATCTTTAAATGGAATTGTTAGGGTTTATATATGAAATCTGGTAAAGGAAAACCAACCAAAAAAAAAAAATAATGTTTATAAAAACGGACCAACAACCGAGAGAAAAATCGAATTTTTCAGATAACTTTCATGTTATCCGTATACATAAATCAATCGATAGAATTTAGGTGGTCGGGCTTTTTTTTATCTCTTTCCAATTGCATGCTATTAACAATACGATTGGTGGTCCAGAAATACCATATATAAACCAGCAATTTCATTATTGCTAATCCGTGTATAGATTTACCAATAGCTATTAAACGTACCTTTAGGTTATATTAACGAATTTAGTACATGTATATGATTTTTAGAAGTCCACATGTAGGATTTAGTTAAAAACAAAATCGACTATTTTGAATGACAGCATTTTTCATGTATACACATCTACATCTACATCTACATAAAAGGATACTAAAGTCTACAAGGTTTTTCACTATGTCAGCTGTGATCGATTTGGGTATATTTTTATATATAAAGTTAGCCTTAGAAAACTGTAAGCCAACAAATCATTAACCAATGAGTTAACATTTAGAATTTACACATTCCATAAAGACTATGGATTTGAAGAAAACTTTTCCACTTTATTCCTTTTAAGTTTGTCGAAAAATACTGCCGGAGGAATACTTTTTATATATATTTTGTTTTTCGTTTCCTTTTTCTAGAAGGGATAAAATGTTTAAATATTGTTGGATTTCTAGATTTTATAGAGGCCCATAAAATGGTTTATGGCTGCTATAACTTTTCCTTCGTGAATCTAGGTGATATCGCTTTATAGAAAACTCCCAAGTTATCTTTAGTCTTTAAGGCACCAAAATACTATACATAAACTTTTACTAAGAAATTTTTCTTCAGCCTATATACTTTTTCCGTATATTTTTAGTGCATTATATTTTGCCCCGAGTATAAGACGAAGACAAATTTTTCCATATTTTCTTTTTTTTCCATATAAAATAGCCTATTTTCTTAATTTTAGTTGTCTTGTAATTGATTGATGAAAGAAAAAGGTCATAATTAGGAAAAACGTTATGTCAATATCAGTGATTAACTTGTAAAAGTTGTGTACGGAATATCTTAAAGAATATTTTAACATTTTATTAGTCTAACCCAAAGAAAATGAAGGAAAGCTAAATTTTTGGATGGTTTTTCAGTTATATTTTATCGAAGAAAATTTATTCTTTAAGAACTTTTCTTATGTAGATTGAATATTTTTAATTAATTTTATATTTTTAATACAGATTTCATAAAAAATTCAGAATATTGATTTCTTGTCGTTTTTACTTTAATTTTCAATTCAAAAGCTTTCCCAACTTTGGTTTTTCAACATTTAAATTCTTAAAGTTTTCTTTTATATGGTTTTTAATGTATATTTTATTATAAATATAATTATTTATACACATTTTTACGTGTGCTTAGTACATCTGAATACATATTTCTAATTCACTTCATTAGTTCCTAATAATATATTTATAGAGTGGATTATTGTCTTTTGATTGAATTCAATTTGTATCTGACGTAAATGTATCTAAAAATGAACTGAATTCAATCACATTATATATTTTATTATGATTACTGTTTCAGTCGATTATTTCTATTAATAAAACAATGTCGTTCATTGTATAAAATTTATTAACATATTAACTTTTAAAAGAATAAGAACAAACCAATAATAATGTCCTGAAAAGGTGTGTTCTAATTTGATTAAAATCCTATTAGTAGGTAGTTACCTAATTTTTATTGTTACTCCCACCGAACTGTTTGATTTTCTAGTTCAATTTGTAATCATTGAAATTAGTACAATTTCCCTTTTTATTATTTCGAAAAGCACATCAGAACAAACCAGAGTGAAAATACATATAATTCATGTCCTGAAATTTCGAAAGAAAAAAATTTTCTAGGCACGTCGAATTTACGATTAGATGAAACTTGGGTAATTTCGTGATATTAAGATTTGTTTTTATTACAACGTCCTTAAATTAAAAGAAAAGACAAATAAATATGTATGATATCATTGAAAGGTATATCCTTCATCTGACAAACTATTTTAAACTCTGAAATTTTTAATTTTATTGTTTTGGCAAACTATCTTTAATGCTGTTCTTCACTGTCATCTAATTTCGTGATAACCAGGATAATTCAGTGATATAACGATAATACGTTTATGACGTTCTTTTTTGTGATATTAAAAGCTAAATTAATTTGCAGAAATATAATTATAGTTTAGGTTAACTATAATAACAGCTTCGATTTAAGTTTAATTAATTAGATTTATATGTACAAATTAAGTAAGTAAAATATGGTGGTTAATTATATAGTAACGTATAGTTACGCATTGGAATTGAAATCATTTTTTACAGTTTAAACCATTTAACTAGTCCTTACCAAATCTGCTTCAAAATTTCCTTTGCAAATGAAACATATATATTCTAATAATTTAATCTAAATAGCATAGGTTAAACGCTAGTAATGGTTAAACACTTTTATGGCTATATTCATTGCAACGTTTAGGGTAGAGAGTTCAATTCTTAAGATAATTTTACTGGTTTTATTATGTATTTCAAAGTAAGAATATTTGCAAAAGATGTACACAAATTAGCCCTACTCGAGTTTATAAAATAATTATTATGTTTTTACCAAAATAATTAATATTTTAGATACTTGAGCCTATAATATTTATCGTTGCACATTAAAACAGAAATTGAAAAGTACGATATTGCTATAAAATTGTATTGATATACAATTTAATAAATTTCCAGAGGGTTTACCATTTCAAAATAAATTTTTTTATTTAGAAGTCTATTAATCAAAACGTTCATGTACCGTAATTAAAAAAAAAAACAACAACCCATATTTTAATGAAGATGTATTCCTGATTATTATCAAGTTCACACGAATAGAAACCAAAATTTAATTTCCACAAGAAAATCGATATTCAAGTACTACCACTTAGCATACCCAGTGGGTTACTTTATATTAAACTAAAATATCATAATTTTAAAAGCATCGACCAATCTTATCGATTGTTATATTAATTATTTCATGATCCCTTTTATATAAACATCCATTTTTTTCACACGATTTTTATTCACCAAATACGAATTTAATCGGAAACATAAAATTTCCTTTTACTCACTGAACTTGAAAGAATTTCAAGTAATAGTATACACACTGTAAAAAGCCCGTAAGGATTATTGCGTAGACAGAAAACAGGAAGCTAAGATGTATGTACATAATGGTGGAATATATACTTTAAAATTGAAATTTCTTATAGAAACCTTTAAATCATTTCCTTTTGTTTTTAATTAAAACCAAAAAAGAAGGAAGAAAAAAATTGCGTTCCTGGGTAACAGCCGTCGCCATGAAAACCAAAAATAAAATCCTCAAAAATATCCAGACGTTAGAAAGAGATGAATATTTCAATGCCAGTAGGGTTGTAGAACACCAAAAAAATGGTTTTTGTTGCAAAATTTATGTTTTTTTATTCTTTTTAAGCTTACACAGCACCACAATACCAAGTTTTGTTATACCATTCCTGAGGGAGTGAACATTGAAATACGTTTCAAACAAAAAAAGAAATTTAACATGAAATGGGAAACGTCCAATGTATCTTATTTTCAGGGCATGAAATTTCATGTATAAATTCATAATACCATACTTTTGAAGGGGATGGATTAAACCGAAATAATAAATTTGTTCCAGTGAAACACAAAAACTAAGTATCAACAAGACTAGGTTAAAAAGCTAGAATAAGAAAAAAAAAGTTAAAAATTTTTCTATTCAATAAAGGGGTTAAATAAGAATTCGCTTTGGGCTTGATTTCTGCTGGTTTTACTCTTATATTTATATACTCCTGGTTTTTTATTGTTTTGTAATACTTATGTAGATTATGTTGTCGATTTAATTAAGCCAAAAACTGACTATCGAAAGCTTTTATACCAGGGATCGAAATTTTTATTTAACTTTTTTGTTAAATTAGTTTAGTTTATGTTCAAACTAAATTTTTTTTTATGAGTCTTATAAGAACACTAAAACCCAATCATAGTAGAACGTTTTAATAAAATTCTTTGCATAACTTTTATTTTAGATACTTATACCATATAAAAGCTCATTAAAATCACTTATTTAAGGAGTTATTTTAATTACACATTTTAACTCAGCAATCTGATTTAACCTGCGTTCCGGAAACACGGACATGAGACTAAAATAACGAATTCAGCTAAAAATTGATCCTTCAACTGATCTGGGATTCGAACCGGCGATCACAGACTAGGTTCAATGCGCTATCCATTGAGTCACTCACTTATTATACAAAAAGGACGAATATTTATCGATTAGGACTTTTGTAATACCATTGGCGAGATATACTTGTAGAATGTAGTTTAACTTAAACTTTTATTTTATAAATAAATAAATTAATTAAAGAGAACTTTTAACTTTTCATTTCAAAAGCTGTGGGAACTTTTTTCAAAAGAGTTGCTTTTAAAGAAAACTTATTGAAAAAGTTAAATAAAAGTTTCGACCTCTGGTTTTTATTAGATAACGAATTAATAAACAGAAAGACTATTCATCTACTATTATGAAGCTACTAAATGTAGGAATTTTATTTACATATATTATGCAAAAAACCATATTCTACTATTTTATTCTCTTATACCTAAAAGGGATTATTAATCTCTCTCCTCTTTGGGACGTAAATAAAATACAATACTCTACAACACTAATCCTATATATTTTTTGAAGTTAAAGATAAAATATTAATGCGATTAGAGAATGTTTTTAGTCTATACGAAAAGGAAATAGGATAATGTTTTAATGAATCCCCAAAAAAAAACTTTAATTTTTAAGATGGTCCATGCTGGTCAAAATATATCCTTTGAGTAATTAGTTATTTCATTTAGAATAGAAATTTTATAGAATTCCCACTGGTCTTTCATTATACATAAAATATGTCAAAGATTTTATAATGTACGAGTTTAGAGTTGAAAAACTCCATTTTATAATATAAAAATGTTTTACAGTGATTGATTGATTGTCCTTTAATTTTATATCTTTTTTTTTGTATCTTTTCAGGCTTATAATACTCGGTGTTTCATTACTTGTATTTGACTATGATATATCAATATTAAGTATAAAATTACTTTGGTACTATAAATTGGGTTATATAGGAATTTTATTAGGTATATATATATAAACTCTTCTAAAAATATATAAATATTCATTTATAATCAATATTTATTCATATTATCACAGTTTCAATATGTACAGAACTAGCAATATGCATAGTCTCTATGAGAGGAAGCATTTTAGATACCGGAGCTAGAGCAACGATACATTATTGGCTTTATTTTAAGAGTGGTATATTATTTCTTTTCTATCATAACTATTCTAAATCTTATTAATATATCTATTTAATTTAGTTGTGATATTATTTGATATTGCTTGGCTAATATTAGGTGTTATATGGATTAAACAATTTTACTTAGAAACTAAAATATCTCAAGCTAAAGAAATTCTTTTAGGTAAGTTATTTTTTTTTATGAAGAAAATTTAATCCTTTTTATCTTTATTTATAAAAAAAAAGAAAAAAAATACGAAAATAAACTTAATTATTGTTTTTTTCGTTTTTGTTGTAATATCAAAAAGGAAAAATAAGTGATTACACATACTTGAGAAAATGAGAAAAACTTTTCCTTATAATACAATTTTCCATAAACGATGACTGAATTATCAAGACGACGTTCTTTCTTCCGTAAAATTATAATACTTTTAAAGAACTTCAAAGTAAATTATGTGTTTATCATCGTTTATATTATTAAACATATTAAATCCCTAAAGGAGGAAATTTTATAATATTTTTCATCTTCATTTATTTTAATAATGCAAAAAAATAAATTTCCTTTGCAAATATAAACATTTTTCTTATAAATGTTTAATAGTATTAAAATTAAAACCATTTATTTTTTCGATTTATCTATTACAAGTTTTATAACAACACTAAATTTACTAAATATCGCGATTTTCTGATATTTAATTTTCAATGGATATAACTGTCATACTACTAAGTCTTTCATGGGACATCGTAGACCGGAGAGATAAGTTTTAATTATTTTAAGTTTTAAGAAACTTTTCTCACTAGATGCAACAAAAAAAAATGTTGGGAACAAGATCAATATCTACGATCCTTTGTAAAATATGAAACCGATTTTTCAATAACGATGTGTCCGGGAGAATTTCCCGATACGACAATATTTCGTTATATAACTAAATACCATCTAAACTAAACCCTCTTATAACACATTAGTTAAATTTTGGGTACGGACCAAATCAGACCCAACTGGTTTGGTTCGCACATAAATGTGCTGGTTCAAATTAATTCACTAATTGACATCTTATATGATATCACAAATGAAAATTTATTTTGAAGTGTAGTCGTATTAGCTGTGCTTTTCTAGAGAAATTTATGTGGCCATTTTATTTGGCAAACTATCGAATCTCCCGATTGATTATGTTATAAATTATTTTTATACACTAATATCGTTTTTCCAATTTAAATATTGTTTAACTTTTTGCAAAACATTAGTACCGCAAAGAGCGAACGTGTTTGCCCTCCGCTAGAAACATCTCTGTGTATTATTTAAACATTTTTCAGAAATCTAAATGAACACAATGTTTCTCGTATTCATAAGATATGAGAACAATGTGTACCCAACAAGATTATCTTACAACTGTCACATGAAATAACGTATCACAAAACTCTTATTGGATTTTATACCCCACAAAAAAAGAAGGAAGTTAAATCCCGAAAAACATAAACAAAACTAAAAGAAAAGTTTTCCATTAATCAATGTTATTTGATTTAAAACAAAAAAAAAATATCTATGAAACAGATGAGAGTTCCATTACGTTGATTAGACTTAATTCAGTTTAATCAAATTCATTTGTTTATTGTTATTTAATATAATCTATCCATTTCGTTCACCTTCTTTCTTCATATTAAAAATAATTAATTATATATAATTTAATCAAATCGATCACCTTAATTAGATTTAACAACCCTGTTCTTCTCGAATCTCGATCCAAATAATATAATATTATAAAAATGTTAAAATATTTATATTCTAATAATAAATTTTGATTATATAAGTTAATCGTTTATATTTTTCCTAATTAACAGGATTAATTATATGTAATTGGTTATTAGTATTAACAATTCTCATTACAATTTGGTGTACATTCGATGCGGCTGGTAGATCATGGGTTAAAATGAAGAAATATCAACGTTCAATGCGTGAATCTGAATCGAGATTTAATTATAGACGAAGTGGTAGTATGAATCGAAATTGGAGACAAAGGTATTAAATATTAGTTTTTTTCAAATTAAAACTTGATCAAATTTGGAATTTTCAAATCGTACTCTTTTCTTTTCAGAAAAGTAATACGTGCCTATCAGGATAGTTGGGATCATAGATGTCGTTTATTATTTTGTTGTATGGGCACATCAGAAAGGAATCGTAATTCATTTACGGATATTGCACGTTTATTAAGTGATTTCTTTCGGGAATTGGATGTTGTACCATCCGATGTTGTTGCTGGTTTAGTATTATTAAGAAAATTTCAAAAACTAGAACGAAAAGCCATTATTAGGCAGGTATTTTTAATTGGTCAACATTTTTTTTCGAGTTTTTGTAAATTAATTAAATTTTTTTATTTTTTTTGAAGCGTAAAAATGGAACTTATGAATTTCTTAGTGGTGTACCAGTTACTGAACGAACACAGTTCCTAGCTTTAAATGATGCCAAAGATTATGATTTTTTTCAAACAGTTATTCATTATATGTATTTTGCTCAAGGAGCCTACGGTTGGCCAATGTATTTTCTGGCAAATCGAACTGGAATGTGTCGATTATTTCCAGAAATGAGGTTATTCATAGTTTTTATTCAGTTTTTAATAAATTTCAACTAAAATATTTTTTTTTTTTTGTTTTTGATTTTTCCATTTTTAGATGTTGTAAATCATGTTTTGGTTCAAAAATTACCGCCGAAATTATTCAAGATAATTGTTGTTATTGTAATTTTGCTGCACTAAATCGTACATTACAAATTGGTGAAATTGAAATAATTTATGCAACTTATCATGTTGATGTTGGTGAAACACCATTTTTTGTTGCAATCGATTATACACAAAAAAAAGTTGTTATTAGTATACGTGGTACATTAAGTATGAAAGATATATTAACTGATTTGAATGCTGAAGGTGAAGTGTTACCCGTTGAACCGCCACGTGATGATTGGTTAGGTCATAAAGGAATGGTACAGGCAGCTATTTATATTAAAAATAAATTAGAAGAAGAAGATTTAATACAGAAAGCATTAAATCATAACCCAGCTAGAAATACAGAAAATTTCGGTATTATAATTGTTGGTCATTCATTAGGTGGTGGTACTGCAGCAATTCTAGCAATTTTATTAAAACCACATTATCCATCTTTACAATGTTTTAGTTATTCACCACCAGGCGGTCTTCTTAGGTAATTTATTTTATTATAATTTATGTATTTTAAAATCGATTACTTTTATATTTAATTTGTTTTAGTATGCCAGTTGTAGAATATTCGAAATCGTTTATAACATCAATAGTTGTTGGTAAAGATGTGGTACCTAGAATTGGGCTTCACCAAATGGAAGCTTTACGTGCAGATTTAATAAATGCCATTAAACGTAGTGTTGATCCAAAGGTATGTGATAGAATGTATTATTTTTTTTTATTTTTTCATAAACATTTAAAATGTTTAAAATAATAAAAATATTTATCTACATTTTAATGGTAAAATATTTTTCAATATCCCTAAAAACCGAAAATATCTGGAAAATATATATATTGTCTTTTATAGTGGAAAACCATAGCATGTTCTGTTATCTGTTGTGGATGTGGACCAGAGCCAACATCAGTTGTGGAAATGTCTAGCGGAGATACCCATATAAATCAATACAAAGAGGTTAGCACCATTAAATTTATCTTTTTCGATTATTTTCTGCATTTTTATATTTTGTTTTTTTTTTTATTCTATTTCTATTATAATGTAAAAACATGTTAAACAATTTTCATACTCTACTTTTATAGCAAAGAGATACAGCTCGAACAGCATGTGTACATCCTACAGATAGTTCAATAGCATTAACATTACATCAACCATTATATCCGCCCGGAAAAATCATTCATATCGTACGACATCATCCCAAACCTGATGAGTGAGTCTAACCTTTTTCTTTCTTGTTATTAAATTTGTTTCTTGGTTATATCTTTTATTATTTTTTTGGTTGCCTTTTCTTGTTTCAGTTTCCTTTTTTTTCTTTCTTTTTTAATATAATTTTCTTTTATTTTTATTTTTTTTACTTATTCCTTAAGCTTTTTTGAAAAAATGAAAAGCTTTTACAAAGTGCAACAATGAGAATATTCACAATTTTATATGTACATACACAAATGCAAAATAATTAAACCTAAAAGCCCATATAAAGGATATAAAAATAGTCTACAATATCTGCAATCAGTAGACCAAAACATTCTAGCATATATGAATACGATTAGCTAAGAGTATATCCAAGAATAAGTGTTTTTCTTCTATCTCAAATCTTGTTCAACAATATACGATGAAGGTAGTATGTATATCCATTTCTATAATAATAACAATAATAAAAGTGATGCATTGTACCTGTATTAAAGAAGAGTCTGGCACCCATTTTCTTCGTTTGTTTTTTTTTTTTTACTTTTCCAGTCATATTGTGTTTTGAGTGACACTTCTTTTAAGTTTATTCGCTCTAAACTCGATTTTTTCTTCTCGAATGAAAATTGATTTTCATTTTCTTCGCTTCAAATTTTCATATATTGTTTTTCCTGATTTTTTTTTTTTTGGTAATGAAAATTCAGTTTAAAACTTAAACAGAATTAAAGTGAATAAGAAAAGAGCAACAAATTAAAAACATAAATCATAAAATAAAACTATGAAAATTATCATAAATTAATAAATTTTGTTAAATATTCTTTTTCAGAAATAAATACGAGAAGGGGTGGAGGTAGGATTCAAAAAACCTATAAGTTCTCTTTAATTTGTTTTTAGAATATTTATTTGGCATGCCGTTAAAAATGTAAAATGCATTTCAATATTAAATTTAATTAAATTCAGAATTTGATGAAACATTTGTAAATTTAAAATTATTTGTCTTATGTCCGTCTTAAGTCTGTATTTCGATTTCGAACTCTAAAAACGTTAATTTTGCCTTTAAAATGTATTTAATTCTATTCGTAGCAAACATTAAACCTATTATTGTATTTGTTAAGTTATTAAATTTTGCATATATTTAAAGAAAAACTATGAATATTTGTATTTTTGTGTAATTTTTGGGGTTCTGAATATTAGGTTGAGTTATAAATATTTGCGGCTTTTTATTTGCTCGGCACACAAGAGTCATTTCATCAACAGAAGTTTCAGTGGCGATACCTTTAAAGATTAACTTTCTAGAACGCATTCCTTAAATTGATGATCTTGATTTCCAAACAACATTTAACCAATGACCAATGACATGAGTTGGATTGATTTTATGATCGAAGTTGTTCACTCACTATCGTTTTTAAAAGGAAATCAATTTTCAAATGCATTTTTATTTGATCAATTATTTTCTTTCTATGAAATAAATTGGTATACTTTTTCAATTTTAATTGATAGAAATGGAGGAAGAAATAATTTTTTAACGAGGAAATTTTTCTGTTCAAAATCTTAATATTTGTAGGATGGTTTGAACACAAGAATGAATTATTTTTTGTAATGAATTCATGTGAGATAATTAATTGGCTCTCGACTCATGTATATCTATGTGGCATGACATCTCACACGGTTGCATTCGAAGTTAAAAGAACGAGCCAAGTAAGTCCAATTTGGCATACAACAAAAACAGAAGTGGAATTCTATAAAGTTCTCACCTCAAATTTATCAATTTCAAACGACAAATTGTCTTACGTAATATATGAAAATGATAATCAATTATCGCTTCTCGTTTTACAGAATTCCATTGCTGGATCTTGTTCCTGAACAGGAGGTGCTATTCATTATTTAAAAAAAGAAATTGCAATTATTCACGACTCAACCGAAAATCTTGTCCATATGTGTTTGTCTGACCTAAATATTTGTATATGTTATATTTAATGTGTTAATTTTTTGTACAGAAATTTAGAACTGAATCAGTTCTGCAGTGTTACATTTTATGAAAAAGTATATAATAAATAAAACTCTCAACTTGGATTCTGATTTGGTCACATTTGTAATCTGCAAAACATGCCACTTCGTTAATAGTATTTGTTAAAAAAAACTCTGTGTAGTATAAAAATGCATGTATTTACAGGATTTTTTTACAAATTTTATTAACTAGGAGGCATGCTTTGCAGACTAGAGGCATGATCAAAAATAAATACATACATATTGAGAACTCTGTTTAGTGTACTCTGTGATTTTTCATACAATATTTTATAAGAACGAACCGTTGATTATCGCAAATACTCAGCTCAAATTTATGGTAGCTAAAGGCCAATCTCCACACAGCCGACATCCTATTCTGATAAAAGTATGGGATGCACTTATGCAAAATTTAGTTAAAGAGAAAGGGAGAAACAATCATCCTACGAATTTTGTCGTCTTCTGCAGTTATAATTTCCCCATCTGATTCTTCATCTGCCAGATGATTCCCCTCAAACGCAGATAAACTTGTTCATCTGATTTATGGGTTTTCATCTGCATTTGCATACTCTCACAATAATAATACACGATATCATCGCACACTATCAAATTTTCTTATAGGAAGTTTTTCTATGGCGAATTGATTTTTATGGTTTACGCAAGTTAAATTTTTAACTTCTATACGAAGTATATAAAAAATAAAAAAATTTGTTTTGCAAATCTCTACGTTTTATAAGATTCTAAATGGTTTGCAATCATTTTTATCCAGTGTCTGTTTGTCTGTATATCACAACAAATGTTGTGATTAACTAAGGACCACGTTCGCTCTGAATTTCCATATTCATATAGCTTTCTTTTAGAAAGGCTTTCAGAAGGTAACGTGATTTGAACATACGTATAGAAGTTTCGTCGTTTTGCACTATAGCTTGTTTTTAGATGTGATAGGAATTTAAGTCTTATGATAAAGTCTGAAAACACAATTTCGTACTACATTTTCCTATAAAATGGAAGGGAATGTTCTTAATTTTCCCATAATATTATAAATTGTGTTGGGAGAGACCCTGGTGTTTTTATTCGGTCAATCCTAGCGAAAATTGCAAAAGTCTTTCTACTTTTCTGATTTTTCTCGTCAGAATAGGATGTCGGCTGTGTGGAGATTGGCCTTTAGGTTTCTTTCAATTTTTAAAGCTAAACACTTTAAGCTGTATTGTCAAAAAACGAACATTAAAGATTATAGATTGATATAAATATTTTTTTTTTAGAATTTTTTTTTACAGATTTTTCTAATAAAAAAAAGGGTTTTTTGTACAAATCTTCTGAAAACAGTTAAACCTATGACAAAGCTTATTCAAAATTTGATATTCATATTAAAAAAAAATGTTATTTCCTCATCGAAGCAATAAATTTCCATTCTTGTTTTTGTACATAGTTAATTTTTCATATCATTTCAGCATGGCAAAAAATGTTTATCGAAAAATTCTTTAAGTCTTATGCTGCCTGTTTCAGGAATGTTTTTAATATTGTCAATATTGTAAATTTATATCTTAAAAAGATTATTTTTGCATGCAAAATCATATTTTTTGGAAATAAAATATTATTCATATAAAAACTTTTTTGCAAAGCTTTATTTTAAATATGTTTTGTTTTTCTTTTATAAAAAAAAAACCGAATTATTTCATTCCAAATAAAAATTTTCTTTTAATTTCGATTTTTCTAGAACATTATTAAAAAAACGTGAACCAGTCTATCAAGCGATATGGGCTGAAACTACAGATTTTGATGAAGTTCTAATCTCACCAGTTATGTTACAGGATCATATGCCAGACACCGTCTTATCAGCTCTCAATAAGGTAATTCGTCCGTTTTTACCAATTGAATAAAGTAAACTAAAAAAAATTACTTTGTAAAAATTACCAATAAAAAAAAATGTATACAGGGTGTTTCCTATGTAATTTTGGTAGGTTTTAATTAAAATTCATTTTAATGATTGTATTTATATTTCTCATATGAATTTAAGGCCATTTCAAATTGTTTTGTCATAAGTTTTCTCATATGTTTTGTTGAAAAATATTAACTTAAATAGGAATGTGAACACAGAGACTACATTTAATTAATTATTTTTGATTAACGGTTTGCGAAATATAGTCTATGGATGTCTAATACACGCCTTTTATATATCAAATTCATCCATTTGCAAATTTGGTGTTAACGAAATTCAAAATTAAATTTTCTTTTGAATAATACTGAAGACTTTTTTTGTATTCATCGATGCAAATTAGTTGGTAAAGAACTTCTAGAATTTGGCCTAATTGCGTAGCCATTTTCAGATTTATTAATTTTTAGGTTTTAAAAAATTCGCAATTTAATACGAATTAAATTTGAGGTGCAAAAATGAATTTTTGGCATTGCAAATGGGTGAATTTAGTATGTGTGTATTAAGGTACCTTCTGTTTATATACTACATATAAATTTTGTCAAAATTGTCTATTCACATAGCATAAACTCATAGGGAACACATTAGTATAACGAGAAATGATAAAGTTGGTTGTTTTTTGAAATTATAAATATTTAGACACATTTCTATTGTCCAATTTTGGACAAAGTTTATGGAGAGTCATATAATAAAACAGATTATCTGAAGGTACTTTTAGGCATACAAAAACTATAGGCGATAATTTGTTCACCAGGTAACTACATTAGACTATTTTCAAAACTTATTTTCAGTCGGACTGAAAAAAAGTCTAATGGAGACTCTAAAATTTGGACTTTTTTGTCAGTCCGACTGAAAATATGTCTTGAAATAAGTTCAATGGAGTCGTGAAATTAGAACATATGACAAAACAGATATTTTCTGAAGTGGCTTTAGGAAATTATAGAGCTTCCGAACTCTAGTTTAATTGCAAAATCACACACCCTGTATATGAATTAGAATTATTGTTTCACAATTGCAGTATTCTATTTTGTAGTAAAATAAAAACAAATATTTTTTATTGTTTTTGTGTTAAAAATATCCAAAAGAATATTAAATTTAGATTGTTTAAGAATATTATTTTTTTTTTGTAAGAAATTAATAAATTATTATTTAATTTAATTTAATTAATGCACTTGCGTTGAATCACATTTTTGTTAAAATTCATTTTTTAATTTAATTTAATTCAATATTTTTTTAAAGAAAAAATAAATAAATTTTTGTTAAAAAACTTTATAATTATATTTTTATTTTTTTATTTTTTATATCATTTCAATTACTGATTTAGTTTTGTGTTGTAAAATTAGATCTTTTAATATTTAGTTAAAGAAACTAAGGTTTTTTTTAAAAATTTGATAAATTTGTAGCACAAAAAAATAATGATTTTAAGAATTCTCTTCAAGTCCAAATCTAGTCTTTTGTTATCGATTATTAAGTTTTTAATTTACTGAGAAAGAAAAAATCCAATATGTTATGAATATTTTGGAATTGCGAGAAAGGCTTTCTTGCAAACATATTTAAGTAAAATTATAAAAGAAACAATATTTTTTACAAATTAAATTAAATAAATAATATTGTTTATGTTTTTATTTTTTGTCATTTATAGAATTGATATGAATACGCATGAATAGTTTACTTAAATTAAATTATTAAGTAAACAATATTTAGGCAACAAATTAGTTGAACTCTATTCGTTTTATTTTTAAATTAATTACAGTCTGTATCAGAATAAAGCGTTTTGCGATTGTAAGAAAATGATTGAGACCATTTTTTATTTCTAGCTATTGTTTTAGATAAATAAATATATTAATATTTGTCTTTCTTGTAGACTCCGTATCTATTAAGCCCCTTACAGACTAGATACATGTCGATCGACATGTATATAAACATCATTTTTGAACCAGTGCGACAAAGTGCTCTGTCGATGATTTTTCAGACTTAATTTTGCTTGAATAACTCTCACTATATATATGTGAATACTACAGCTACGACTTTCACAATGATGTTTGCAAACAAGTTGAAAACCGACGTACACACGTTAAACATGTCGACAGACTTGAAGCCTCACCTCTTGAAAATCAAAATGTTTTAATTTGTTCGACATGTCGATCAACCGTTTGTCAACCAGCCTAGAGACGCTTAAAATGCAGTTTTTTTAATCTGGTTGGACAGACATGTAACCGTGTCTGTAATTATTTGAAATCGGGTAATTCATATACACGTTCTTTGACACTCGTTGCACAGTACACATTGATTTAAAATTGAATTCTTATCGAACATAACCGAAATCCATGAACGAAAGAATATAGATTAGCCTTCCTCTATTTCAAAGTGGTTTTTTCTGCGCAGGTACGTCACAGGGGACTTGAAATACATTGTTTATGTGAAAAATTACAATTATTTATTTGAAAGAAAATCACATGTGATGTCAAAAAAAATATTTAAATTGGCCGACATGCGCATGGCGTAATCTGTATATTCTTTCATTCATGATCAAAATCTATGAATTATTTCTTCAAAATTTTGGTCTTTGTTAAAATTTATTCAATATTTATTATTAATTTAACACTAAACTTAGCAATACTTTTAAGCGATGAGAATCGATTGCTAATAATAACAAAATGATATACATTTTTAAATTAAAAAATAACTTAATGAAATCTGAGTATAAATATAAGTCTGGGACTGATTTCCACGTTTATGACACAAGACCAAGTTCTCTCCTTAGAATATACAAATCTAGAATGCAAAGAAATTTTAGTGTTTTGATAAATTCTTCTATTGTTTTATTTAATGACTTACTTAAGGATTTAAAAAGAAAATTTATTCAAGAATTGAAGAAGATTGAAAAGAAAAAACTTATAATAATATTAATAAATATAAATTAGTATTATTATAAAATTTATTTACATTTTATAACACTAAACTTTTAACGTCGAAGACAAGGATCAAGTTCTGAACCTGATAATTCAAAAGACTAGCGTCTCAACATTAGACTACCGAAACACGAATTTATTGCGAAGAAATATGAAATAAATTCAAAATTTTGGATCCATTCGCTCTGTTAAAATCGCAAGCACTTACCTTTGGTAATATACTGTTTACTATAAATAGGATTTTAATTTATCAAATTTTAGAATTTTAATAACAACCATTAATCATTTTCACACTAGGTCCATCAGAACTTTTGTAAAATAAACTAAATCATGAAAAAACTTTTGCTTACAAAATTACTTTTCATATTAGTCCTGTAATTATTTTGTGCTGCCTAAAACTGTTCTTCTTAGAGCTAAACACTTAGTTTTTATTTTATTTTTATTTTCTTCAGTTGTGTTCAATATTTCTATATATATTTCAATTAATTAACACTTATTAGTTTATTTAATTAAATTATAAATTCGAGTACAAATTAATTGCATATAGACATTATTTGTGTAGCTCCAAAAAACAAACACAATTTTTTTCTTTTTTTTTTTTTAACTATTCCTAAAACTAAAAGTCCTTAATTTATTAAAACATATTCATTTGAAAATTAGTAAATTCAAAAGAAATTTGTTTCAATGTTTTAGTTTTATTGTTCAGAACCGAATTATATCAACTTTTGTAATGTGATGGTGTATAAATCCTTTTAGTTAATAAAATTCATAAAAATTGATGTGTAATTTCGTCTAAAAACAAATATAATACAGAAATGTTATTAATATAAAAAGATACTTTAAAAATTCATTCAAAACAAAACAAACAAGCTAGAAAAAAATTACACACTAACCGTAAACCAAAACAAATCTACAGGTCATGCTAAATAGAGAACGACCTCTAACTCATGTCATCGGTAGAGAATCAACAACTACCTTAGATTTGATATCCAGACCTATTTATGATACCAGGTACTTGAATTAAAGAAAAAAAAAAAAAAATCAAAAAAGAAATAATAAATAATAAACCTAATAAGAAATCAATAATTTCCTAAAAATGAAAACATAAAAAATATTTAAATATTTAAATTAAATTAAAAATTAAAAGAAAAACTTTTTAAAAACAGGTAAAATTACAGAATTGTAACCAATTTTACTTAAGAGATATTCGAGCTAATCAAATTAAAATAAGTTGATATAGGTTACGATCTAAAATGGGTCGTATTACATATCAAATCAAAGGACTTTTGAAATGTATATTTCTACATATATCCTGTCCTAGAATTGTTGATATCCGATTATGGGAATTACTGCAAAACAGATCTCTTTTCTTTTTAAAGAAACGAAAAAATTTTAAAATTTTGGTAGAACTTTGGGCTCAAACCAAAAAAAAATGGTAGGAATTCTACTACTTTTACATGAATCAGGAAATTATTAATTGCCTATTTTCAGGCCGATATTAAAATTACTTTTGATGAACTCAGACCTGAAATTATCAAAATATCGAAGATTTTGAAAATTAAGCAATAATACTAGGGACAGTAATAATAATACTAAATGACTTGACTTATTCCAGAACATCCAACATGTTTCCGAAACACTAATGGTGGAAAATGCATGTCAGTCGATATCTAGAATATAATTATTAGCATACAGTTTGCTAATGAATGAAAATCTGGGGTAAAATACTTGTCAGCTCTAAATCTAAATCTGGAACGTGGAGAAATTCAGTTTCCATAGAGATTGGGAATCGGAGGGATTACAAAAGGATGGTTTGAAAGCTAATTTTGGAGAACATTATTTATAATCTGAAATATACTTGTATATCGACCTGAGAGAATGTTATTGAGATTTTCGTGGCGGACATTCTAGCGCACACGACAAAGTTGTATATCCCACCGCTTTGGCGTTGTAGTCAATACAATTTTTTGAACTTTCTATATAGAGATCACATGCGATTACAATGTTTAACAAAGTTGTGGAGGTTTTTAAAGGGATTATTTCTGTCGAAATCCAAATAGTTCTATCTCTCACTGCTTTTGCACTGGAGTCAATTCAAATTTTTGAATTTTGTATTGTAGTGTTCAGCAACGTTGTAATGGAGGTTTTCATGGAAATTATTTCTGTTGAAGATCAAATAGTTCTATCTCTCACAGCTTTGGAGTTGTAGTCAAAAAAAAAGTTTTTGTGCTTTTGAGTGGTAAGGGGGTTATTTTTAAGATCTATAATATGGCGAATTAATATACTACGGTCAAATTAATTTTGTTAATTTTCAGTTATTTGTAAACTCAAATTCCTAGCAGCCCGTCTTAGAACGTGTAACCGCCTGGTCAAAATAATAACTTGTCGATAGTTTTAATATCCTGAGTGCTATGATTTCTCTCCAGATCTCTCGGACTTTGTTTATTGTGTCTGTTTTTATATCAACTAAATTCTCTTAACTAAAATTGGTTACACCCTTTCGAAATTTTTAAACATGAATAATTTAAACATTAAAATAATTTCTTTTTAAATTAAAATTTTCCAAAATTTTTTACGTGTCCTTATTCTCGAATTTTTAAATTTTTTTTTTATATCAATTTATATTAAAATCAAAAAATTCGTATTTTTAAAATTTACTAAATTTTTTAATCTTTGTTATTTATTCTCCCAATATTTTATATTCAAACGATTTCTTAAAGTTTCATTTATATTTTAAAGAATATTGTATTTATTATTGTTTTACAAAGAATTTATTGGTTCTGAAGTGAATTTGAAAGTTAAATCGAAAGATCAAAATCGCAATATAACATTTTCTTTTCATTTCGTTTCGATTTGAAGACAACTGATTCATGCAATTTCTTTGGCTTTGACCCAGGCAAAATATTTATGATTGTTTTTTTTAGATCAATGTCGACGATCCATAAA
The DNA here is from genome assembly GCA_963422695.1 of Xylophagus ater. Taxonomy (NCBI): domain Eukaryota; kingdom Metazoa; phylum Arthropoda; class Insecta; order Diptera; family Xylophagidae; genus Xylophagus; species Xylophagus ater. Next base: position 12,738,626 of record OY730478.1, read on the forward strand.
AAAATATTTTTAGTTTATTTAAAAAAAAAAAAAATGCAACCTACTGATGCTATTTTTGGTAATGATGGCTAATTTGATATTCACACAGTTTTTTTTATATATGCAGAATGCACCAGCAAATTAGTATACTCACTCGAATCAGTATAAAGTTATTAGCAACAACTATTAAACAACTATTAAATATAATACTCCAAAATGTGATTAGTATATAGTATTATATCTTCCGATTTTAAGAAATCAGAATAGGATATGAAAAGTTGAATAGCATAAGAGGGATCAAGAAGAAAATAAACAAAATGGATTGTTATAATATGGGCGAAAGCTACATTCTACAAGAAATCTCTTATATAAATGTAAAAATGTCAGAATTGTCTCAGATAAAATTAATAAGAAGGAGTAAAATGGCAAGCAAAAAATTCAAATCGCATATTTGGAGCTAACAAATTTTTAAAAAATACGTTGTTAGCTCTTGTAGCTATAACCGAAAAGGATAAATAGTGTACTCTGTGATGCTACAAAGTGCCCGTGTAGATTTTCATATGCAAAAAAAAAAATGGTGTATATCCACAAGGATTAATCGAACTTCAGGGTTTTTTTGTCCGAAAAATCAAGACATGTTATTTTCACAGGCTTCTTTTGAACTTAAATTTACATCATTAAAGGAGTTCTACAGAAACCGAAACAAATATGGTAGTCTGATAGTACAAGGTCAGGACTATGCAGTGTTCATGTATTAAAAGTTTCCAAACAAACTTTTTCAATTTTAGACTAGTGAAGAAAATTGTATTTAGTCTAGCGTTATTATGATGAAAAGCAACAGTATTGGGATTCATTAATTCTCAACGATTCTGCTTGTTGGTAGTCAACGATTGATTTTGATATTTTAAGATTTATGCCTTTATTTTGTCTTCATCTTGAAAATTCTCAACACAAGTTTGTATGAGGACTGTTCAGCGAGCATCTTCACAGATTCCTAAAATGTTTTCAAATAAATAAATTAATTTAAACGTAACTCGCACAAACTTCTTATTTTTTCGCTTGTCAGTTGAGCAGACAGGACTAAAGGCCCAGAGCTCGATTTTTTTTTAGATTGATTTTGGTAAGAAAATACATTATCAATAAAATCTTTGTAAAACAAAATTTTCTTCTCCCACTTTCGAATTTTCTTGATCTTATAATATTAATCATTAAGTTTTCCTCTTTTTATTTCACATTAAAAATTATGCAAATTAAATAAAAATTTAACTATAGCTATTCACCGTTTGTCTGTATGTAAGAAAAGAAAATTTCCAGTAAGACTGTTTGTAGAAAAACTTATTAAAACATGAAAAAGTTTCGAGGAAGTATTAAATTTTTTTTTTGTTTTAATTTTTTAATTTATGTTTTTCTTTAAGTTCAAAGCTTTTCGTAATTTTCCTTTCTTTTTAATAAAACTTGCGGAATTTTTTTGGAATCTTTTTTTTTATTAAATATTGAATTTTTTGGTTAATTTTAATTTTCTATTTCATATAAAACATTTTTTAATTTTGGGTCTGCTTTTTTTTCTTGAAATTTTTTTATTTTTAGAAATCTCCTTTATTTGCTTTCTTCTTTAACGACACAGCAACTGCTTTTATATTACTTTCTTTTTTGTTTGAAGAAAATTTATTAATTAAAAATAAAAAGGTAAGTGAAGAAAATTTTCTAAGTTTAAAATTCTTTCCAAAAGCATGTTGAAACGCTTTAATTTGTTTTTTTTTTCCGAAATTTAAATCATAAATTTTTTTAAAAAAGGCATAAAAACAACCAAAAATATCTTACAAAAGGTAAGTGAAATTTAAAATAATTTTATTTCATATTGATTAAAAAAAATTATATTATAATTAACTAAAAAATATTAAATTGAAATGGAAAAATTGTGTTTTTAGGTTGTAACTACAGTTGGTCCACGCAAACCTCAACGGCAATCATCAACGGCGTGTGCTTCATCGACGGGCGATCCTTCGGATACATTAAGTGTGAATAGTCATCAGCAACAATACAATAATTTTAGTTTACCATTTCATTATCAAAATAGTAATAATAATAATAATAGTAATAGTAATCGTGCACAAAGTCCAATATCGAATATCGTCTCAACACCAAACCCATCACATAAAATATGTTTAGAAACATCATTTACAAATTTACAAAGTCCACTAGAACCGTCGATACCAATTCCATGTGAAGCGAATTCCAGTAAAGCATCCTCAATAGCTGGCAGTTTATTTGGTCGCAGCCAATTAAGTTCGATCCTACAATATGATGTATCGAGTATTATCGATGATAGTACATGTCGTAGTCCATCGGGTCCAAGTGATGCAACCACAATTGTTTTAGCTGATCCTTTAATTATTGGACATCAACAACATTCGAAACATAAAAATGTTGCTTTTGATATTGGTACAACATTGAATGTGATCCCAACTAGTTCGACAATATTAAAATCCCCATCACCACAAGTTTTACCGAAAAGTATTCTACATCGTCAATTATCAATTGGTAGTTGTCATCCGATACAGAAACCAACAAGTCTTCCAGTACATGAATTACGTCGTGGATCTGATACCCAACAGCGTTCGTTGGATTTAATACATGATGATTGGTTTGGTTTAGCACCGCTTGCAAGTCCAGAAAGTTTATCAGAAATCTCAAGTATATCATCACGAACCAGTGTTGCAATTAGTTTAGCGAATAGTATTGAACGTTATTTACACAAATTATCAATTAATGGTAATGGAAATCAACAATTGATGGAAGATATTTATGAATCACAAATGCATACACCGAAAATAATGCGTCGTACACCAAAAATTGCTGGTAATTTATCAACGTGTGCAGATGATTGGCGTAATATCGATCAATATAAACGTATGGGACAAGTGTTCATAACAAGTCCACATCTTGTGCCTTTCCATAATAATAATAATATTAATAATAATAATAATAGTAGTGATTCAAGTGAACAAAGTTTCGAAACAGCAACAAGCTTAAGTCGTGCAAAATGTTGCACTAATAAACTTAATATTAATTCGAATAAAACGAATAAAAATGAAAATTCAAAATCTGCTGATAATATCGAAGACGATAGTAGTAGTACCATAGAAAAACAAAAACAAAAATTAACATTTAGTGATAGTGCAATATTGAATGAATGTTCCAGTTCATGTCCATTTTGTCCGTGCAAATTTATCACATCGAATCTAAATGAATGCTGTCAGAAATTAGATCATGAAACATGTTTTAATAATATCATTTCATCATCATCAAAAACTACAACTACAACTAGTTCTAGCGACACATATTATAGTGCCCAATCATCATTGGAACCGCCATTTTCAAGTCCACAAAATCAAGTACGTCTAAATCGTGTAATCGTTAGTAAACATCATATTTCTGAAGAAAATTCAAATTTAAATAAATCTGGTATGTTAGAATCACATTTTCCAGTTTATACAGAAAATTTAGAAATATCAGATCGAATCTCATTGATACCAGACAGTCCACAAAGTAGTCTAGAAACAAATAATGGTAATTTTTATAAGCCAGAAAGTAATTTTGGTGATTCAACTAATAAACAACGTTCGAGTCTGTTAAGGAAGCGTAATTCGAATGAGGAACGGATATTCTCTAAGAATGAATCACTTCCATTGTTGGCTCATTTATCGGAAAAATCTTCTTCACCAAATTTTGTGAAACGAAAAAGTTGTATTTATCCAATCGCTACGACTTCATCGACATCACCAAATTCACCTGCCACTAAACACGAAAGTAATGTCTAAGATACATTTTCTCGAATATTGGGAAGTTTTGCCACTGGGACAATTTTCAATTTCTATTTAATCTATTTATTTGATTTGTGTTATCTTTGGAAAGTATTCTGAATCTTTCATAGTAATCTAAGGTTTTTAATCTGCCATATTAGGCTTAAGACTTTACACACGGTTGTAAGTAAACAAGGGAACTCAGGGACACATAGAAAAGCTTTTGCGCTGCCAAAAATGGGTTTATTATAAGTTTTTTAAAATAGTAAATAGATTAAGAAAAGTAAAGATTTTAATATTTATCCGAAAAGGTGTTTTGTTTTATTATACATTCAACATGATCAACGCTCTAGTACCGATAGTAACATTTTAAAGTATAAAAGAAAATTGTATACTATCTGAGGACCATTATCCTGATTGTAAAAGTCTCCTTGTACTCCCTTTGGTCCCTTGAATTTTGGCTGTACAATTGTTAGATTTCAATTAAAATTGAAATTGTGTAGAACGGACTAGAAGCAAGACTATAGTATGCACATACAATGAGGGAATTGAATCCCTTGATAAAGAATCTAATCTTGGAATTAATGTAAATATTAAATTTGAATTAATAGATCGTGGATTATATTTCTTGTTTACAAGTTACTTCTTAAACAGACGACTACACAAATATAATGGTGTTCATTTTAAAGATATTCTAGGAAAGAAATCGTTCCCAGTCCTATCAGAAATTTATGATTACTTTGTAGAAATGACAATAACAATTTATCTACATGTATATTCTTGTGTCCAAATGTCCGATTGAAGTTATGTCAGTCATAAATTTAAAGTCAGAATTACCTTTTTATTATTTCAATACATTATAACTTTATAATGGGTCCATTTTTTCGTATAGCATTGGGTGAAATTTCATAAAACTCCATCATCTGAGAATTCCAGTATTTCTTGGATTTGGGTAATTTTTAATCGATTAAAACTGATTCATTAATTAACTTCGGTAAGAAAGGTACTAAGACGTACTTCTATATATTTTTCCTTTAATGTTACAAAATACATTTTTAACTTTCTCTAAATACTTAAAAAAAACTTGAAATAAAACTTCTTTCACATAAATTTTCAAAGCGTAGAAACTAACTAATATTTAAAATCCGAGTTTCTAAGAAAAAACACAATAATTTCTTTTTCAGTTTCTCTAAAATTAAAATAATTAGTAAAGAAAAATTTTCATTTTAATTTTTGGAAATGGGTCCAAAATATGTTTCTTTTGTTGGTTTTTCAAAATGATATACGAAAAAAAAAACTAAATTAATTAAAAAATAGAATTTTTTAGAAATTAAAATAAAATAAATACTGTCAGATGTGCCAAACTAACTGAAGTCAATTGTGTAGAAATTAATTTTAATAATTCTATTAAAAACAAAAACAAAAAAAAGAATGTAGAAAATTATGAAAAAAAAGATTTCTCCACAAAATTTGTTTATTTTTTTTTTGGTTTTTAGTAACTTAAATAAAACAAAATAAATATAATTAGTCGAAAATTACTTTTAAATCAAAATTATATTCGTCAATTAGAAAATAAAAACGATTCAAAATTAATTAAATTAAAAATTTTCTTTTAAGAAAAATTTTTGATTTTTTTTTTAAAAAAATTGCATTAAAATTTGATTTTTAAGTTTTATATTGAAGAAATTGAAGAATTCCAAATAAAAAGAAACCCAAATAATTAAATAGAATAAAAAATCAAATCAAAATTTTGCTCAAGAATTAAGTTTTATCAAATAAAATTCGAATAGTATTTCGTCGCCATTTTTATTTTTACCTAAAACAATACAAAAACAAAAAATAGATAAATTAATTAAATCGAAAGAAAAACTCATTCTAAAATAAATAAAAACAAACGGAGATTATTATTAATAAATATTTAAATACAAAAAAAAGAAAGAATTAAATTATTATCAATTATGATTATTTAAAAATAACAATGAAGAAAAAGAAAATTAGTTTTTAAATTATTTATTATTTATTTATTTATTAAGATGAAAAATTTGTTAAAGTTAGAAAGAAGCTGTAGGTGATTTAATTAAAAGAAAAAAATACAAAATAAATTATAATAAATAGGAAATGTTATATTCGTAAAAAGGTTTCGTTTTATTTCAAATATTTAAAAATGAAAACCATACCAGAAACGAATCCACCCACCTTGCATTTTTATGCACCATACCGTTATTTCAACTGCATTGTTAATAACGCCATCTATATTAAAGTAGATTCAATTATATTTGACAATTGAAATTATGTAAATATTTTTGACAAACGATTTTTGTCGTTCAAAGTTCAAAGTGCTTTTATTTAAATGTTTAGAATTTTAATAATTTTAAAACAAATTAAAAAATGTAATCAACAACGACAAAATTCACATTTTACTGCAGCAATTGCGTTGAGTGATGAAAATCGAAAAAAGTGTATTCAAAGTTTGAAAAAAGCACCGTCAATTAAAATTGATCCAAAAAGTTCCTCGACGAGAGAAGAACGACACGCAGCTGTTTTGGTTCCAATTTGTATTAATGATAATGAAGAAATTTCTCTACTTTATACACGAAGATCGGGAATAATAAGCCGGCATGTGCGACAGGTGGCATTTCCAGGTAGGAATTGTTTTAGTAATTCAATTTCCCCAACAACTTTCAATCTTCCAAAATATCACCGATTTTATACCTTAGCAGGCATTACAATCTTTCCCTTTCCCTTTACGAACTACTTTTTAATCTAATATAATTTTTTTAGGCGGAATTAAAGATGACACCGATTCATCCTATGAAGATTGTGCACTACGTGAAACCGAAGAAGAGATTGGTTTGGATCGTTCAAGAATAGAAATTTGGGGTAATGGAAATCTTTTTCGACCACCACGTACAGCAGCAATAATGCCAGTTATTGGAACAATTAAGAATTTATCAATAAACGAATTAAAATTGAATAAACATGAAGTTGATGAAGCTTTTATGATCCCAATTAAAGCATTATGTTCGATTGAATGTAGAAAGCATACACAATTCAAGCCTGGTTACAGTGCACCCGTTTATATTGTTGGTAAACACCGAATTTGGGGAATTACTGCAGCAATAACTGATATGTTCTTAGGTTGCCTTTTACCAAAAGATATTTATACACATAGTGTAGAATTTGTAAGACCTTTTAAAAATAGTTAGATAAATAAATTTTAATTATATAAAAAAAAATTGTTTGCTTTACTAATAATTTCATCAATATTTTTATCAGGAATGGAATCGTGTAACTCGATTTGAACCAAATCGTATTCAAAAAAAATAGAAAGAGGAATGCTTTTTCGATACTATTTACTATCAATCGAATTACACGATTCCACTTCCAGAAGTCCATTACAGAATAATTTATCCATTTATGTCCCTACAAGAACTATCGTATTCTTCTTGCCTCGCAAAGAAAAAATTATGAAACGCTCGGTTTTAGTGGCGACTGATATCCCTCACATAGACCACATTAGATACCACATAATTTATTGACCTACGAAAGTTCTCATAGTTTTACAAAGTATTTTTGAATCGCACACTGGTTAGAGTGCGAATTGTAGGAATCTTTCTTACTTTGTATCCGAAGCCCTCCTCTAGATCTTTGAGAAAATGTTGGCCTAGGATTTTCAACTGTGTCCTTGCAAATGCCAGACAGTGGCAAAGCAAATGTTCAACGGCCTCGACTGGATCCAGCTTATCACAGATCCTGCAATGAACAGTTGTCGCCAATTGAAATCTAAGTGTGTGCATTTCCTAATAAGACAATGGCCCGGTGTAGGTTTCTAGCACTGGGCTGCACTGTACACTCGTACCGAATTAGTTTTCTTCTTTTCATAGGATTTCCTCATATAAGGAAAGGATATCAATTAAAATAAACCCAAATTGTTCTTTTTTTTTTTTTAATCAATTAAACGCTAAATTTTTTTTAATGTATCAAATATTGTATAAAATTATATACATTTCATTTATTTTTTTTTTTTTTTTTGTATAATTTGTAAACGGTTAACAATTTTATCCGTTAAACGAATATCGCGATTTTTTTTTGTTTTAATTATTATAATTAGGCTTAAGCGCTTCACAACTAAAATAAGCTGTGTTTTTTTTTCAAATATGTATAATATAAAGGCGTTTTTTTTTTAATTTTTAAATTTAATTCAATTTTATAAATCAACGTTTAACTAAAAAAAAAAGAAAAATATTTTTGAAAAAAAAAAGAAAAGTACTTTGCTGCCAAAAAAAGCGGATTATTTTCGTTTGATTTGATCATTATTTTACATTAATTAAATTTTTTTATATTTTAATAATCGTATTTTGAATATTTATGTATTTTGTTTTTTTTTTTAATATAGATTTTATAAATTTTGTAATTTATTTTTTGATAGCATTTTTATTTAAAAATTTTATTTTAATTTTTTTTTTCTGATTTTACATTTTTTAAACATTTTTTTAATAATCGAAAAAATAATGTAAATAAATTTGTCAAAAATATATATTACTTAAACTTTCTCCTTTAAAAAAAAAAAAAAAAATAATAAAAAATTAAGAAAAAAAAAATAGGAAAAAATAAATGGGAAAAACATTATTGAAAATGTTCTTCAAATTAAAAATTACTCCGAAATCTCAATCGGAATGGACGTGGTGAACGTGGGTGTTTCCAATTCTTCGTGCTTTTTCATTTTGAGCATCTAAAAAATAAAGAATAGAATGAAATTAAATTAAATTAAATGTTTATGTTTCCAACAAAAAAAAAAGAAAAAACAATTTAAAAATGCTTTGTTTTTATAAATGAACGTGTCAAGAAATTACCAAAATTATTAAATAAACACTAAAACTAATGACAAGCCTAGAATCACTTTAATTCATTTCTTGTGTGCGAAAAAAAGCCTTTTAAAATCAAATAAACACACAAAATTAATATTTCATGAAATACAAATAATTCTCCATCAGTGACTAAGAATCAATCATAAGCTACCGGATATATCCGAAGAAAATCATTAACTCTATACCAGAGTCCGGATGTTAGCAGCAACTAAAGGCCAATCTCCATACAGCCGACATCCTATTCTGACGAGAAAAATCAGAAAACTAGAAAGAGATGGACTTTTGCAATTTTCGCTAGGATTGATCGAATAAAAATATCAGTCTCCTCACACAATTTAGAAAAATTGGTAGTGTGCGACGGTTTCGTGTGTGATTATTGTGAGAGTATGCACTCGAAGAAGAAATGCCATATAAATCAGATAAACATGATCATCTGTTTTTAAGGAGAATCATCTGCAGATCGAAAATCAGTTGGGGAAATCAGAAATGCAGAAGCCGACAAAATTTGTAGGATGATTGTTTTCTCCCATTCTGTTTAACCAATCTTTGTATAGGGTTATCCCATACTTGCATCAGAAGTAGGATGTCGGCTGTGTGGAGATTGGGCTTAATGAACTTTGCCATTATCCAAAATAACTTGAGAAAAATGAAGAATAACGAGTTGAGAAATTAAGACCATATTGAATGTACCTCTTGGAAACACCTTACTGCGATCGTCTCTTAAACCTCACCTCACATGGACCGAGAAATAAAACCTTGTATGTTTACAGATATTCATTAAAGAATGTGAGATGTGTGATCCAAGGCGATTAAAAATGTGGATTTCGGAAGAAGTCAAGAATCATTTTATCAAACAAGTCCTAATAAAAGCCAGTCAGGTGTTATATAGTGGTTAAGAATTCATTAAATATAAGAATGTATGAAATAATAATCAATAATAAATAGTTATAGTGAAATTTTAAATTTAGATATTTTGCAATCGAACTTAAATTGATTGAATCACCAATTTCGAAATGGAATTTAAGACCGCAAATTTTTTTGAAAGTGCTAACCATTGCACTACATCATAACATACTGAAATGGTTTCCTTTATTATAAGAGTGCCGAATTTATCATATTATTATCATAAGACAGTCAGTTTATTAATCAGAAAACATCATTGTCACAATCATTGTACGAGTGGGCCCTTTGTGGAAACTAAAGGAAAACTTTAACCTTTCGACTGACTGATTGTTTTTGTTTTGTCCCGGACATTCGTCATAGAACAAGTCCAACTATGTTTTTCTTCAGAGACGTTTTCACGTATATAATCATTTAAATATAATGCTACTTCGTTGGTTCCTTTGAGAGCTTGACCCTCGTGGAAGGAGTAGAAAGTTGCTATCGCCGGTTTCATATTATCCACGCAAAATTCATAGTTGGCAGAAATACTTGCTGGACGGGCAGAACTGGCAGTGGGAGATTCTATATTTAATCAAACTCCAAAACCATGATATCAACAACTTGGGATTTTTTAATGATTTCTTTGATTTTAGAGTAAAATTTGGATGTTTTTAAGAACTATCGACATGAGCCCTTTTCAAAATTGGTGATTCAATTATAGCATATGCTGTAAAAAAAAAACTTAGCAATTGTTGGAGCAAATAGAAGAAGAGCTCTGATACTCGAATTTTAATTTCTTGTTCTATTTTAATTTATGTCGAACTACAAAATGCATATTTCTTATCGAAAGCCTTCCAATACCAACATAGAGGAGGGCTTCGTAGCCGATTTCGATTTTAAATTCCCATCATCGTAGGATTTTCTTTCTACTAGTCACTTTATAAATTTGAAGATTATTTAAACAGAAAACACAAGCTTTAAAAATGTTTCCCCAAGTAAATTCTGAAGCAAGAAGATTTCTCCATTATCATTAACCTCTTACAAAGTCAACAAACTCCAATTCATTTTCAATAAGTTTAAATCATGAACTTTTAAAAACTCTTCGATTTAAATCAATTCATTTAAATTTATTTTAACTTTTCTTTTCTAAAATTCAAAAAAAAAGAAAGACACAAAAATTTTGTAAACATAAAAATTTATGCGGAAATTATTATGTAAGCGAAAACAAACAAAAAAAAATGAACATAAAAATTAATAATTTGTTGTTTTTTTTTCTGTTGTTTTGCATTAATTGCAAATTTTCTACTTGCATTTTAATTTTAAAAAGGTTTTCTCATTAAAAACAAATGTTTACAAAAAATACTAAATAATAAAAAAAAAGAAGCAACAATGTTGTGGCAATGTAAATTTAACACAACATACCTGCTTAATGTCGCCTTTGGCCTTTAAATGATTATTAAAAAATGTAAAAAAAAAAAAATGTATAAACAAAAAATTGTTTTTCCGAGATAAATGGAAATAATATTAAAAATTAATTCGTAATTAAAATTTAATAAATTAGTAAACTAATTGAGAAGTGACTCAAAAGAAAGGCCTTTTTAATGATCAAATCCGTCAAAGGCATTCATACTTGAATTCAAGCTGATTAAATAATAAATTACAAATAAACAAGTTAGCTCATTAGAGGAAAAAAAAGAAAGAAAAATAGTCATTAAAAACTTTCCGAATGCGATCACTTCTCAATCACTTGTGTAAATTTTCAAACAAAATTTGAGTAATTTTTAAATCGATTTCCTAATGGCGAAAACGATTTATGCGATGTGACCCATTAGTTTTTACCAGTTCTATTATTTTAATTATGTATTTTACTTCAAACTGTCTGTAGTAAGTTTCATACATATTAAGTCAATAGGGTTTTGCAAGAAAGTATCAACTACTTTACTACTCCAGGAAGCCGTGTTAGCACTCTGTTTAACGAAAACCACCAGTTTGTGAAGGTATTTATATTAAGGGGATCACACCTCTTGTGACTCTTGTGAAAAATTCAAATTTTTTTTTGCATTTTTTTTAAGTGTAACTATCTAAAAATATGTCCTCAGAATTTCAAGTCGATCCGAATAAAATTGAATGAAATATTGGCTTTGAAAGAGAAGCGTGTGTTACGCAGACGACTGGCAACTGGAAACTTTAAACGCATTTCTGACCAAAATTACTCAAAAACTACTGAACTGATCTTTTTGAAATTGTGTAGGCTTATTCAATACATAAAAATCTTCGTTCGATTTTTTCGACTAAAACTTTTTTTCGAAAGCCAAAAAACGACCGTCTTTTTGTGAAAATCGAATCATTAATTTTGACTATCCGCCATTTTGTCAAAAATGCATATTTTTTTTTTACATCGAACGATTATAGACTAGTTTATGTTGTTATTTAACTAAATCCATTTCCATTTTTTGTTTTAGATGATCCAGTTCGCCACAGTGTTGGTCATTGCGAGACGGCTTTTTAAAAACTTATTATATATGATGGCAATTTATAATTAAACTTTTTAATATTTCTCAACAAAAAAAATTTCTACAGGATCTTTATTGTCTATACTTTAAGATGATATATTGATATAAAAAAGTTTAGTAGTTTTCATACAAAAAATTCCTAAAAATGACCTATTTTTTCGCGCTACAAGTGGGGTGATCCCCTTAATTTAAAAAACAAGACACTAATGTGAACCTTAAAATATTATAGTTTCTTGATCTAGTTGTGATAATCAGTCGAAACTAGTCTTATGGTTTAAAAACACCTAAAAATTGTTATTATCTTCCTATTTTCAATAAATATTTACCTGCTGTAACTTGTAGTGATTGATAATATCCTGATCAGCAGGACATGATTGTGTGAAGGCATCTAACTGATACATATGATACATATAACGCCACAATGATGTTAGGTGGGTCTAAAAAAGAAAGAAAAAAGAAATACAAGCAATTATTTACAACTAAAAAATTATAAATAAATTTTCTACTAACAGGAATTTCAAAATCAACAAAATATTTTCCAGCAACTCGAATATGTTGTAATCTTGGCATTAATTCACAATCAAAACAACACATTGTATCACCGGTTAGGAAACGTGTCGCTCTGTGTGCCAAATGATCGTTGATCTTTTTTAAATGCGACAACAATGAATTATTTTTATTTTCATCTTTTTTAACTAACATTAATTTCAATTTCGAATACAAATTTTCAATTAAAGTTGCTACTTCCTTGTCCTAAAAAGAAAATCGAAAAAAATATTTAATTAAAAAATCTGTAATAATTCAAAAGAACAAGAGCCCATATATGTCTATACAATTGGACCCGCCCGCCCCTTCATTATATTCAAATTTACCTGAACGAATAAATTATATCCACCGGGAATATTTTTCATAATATGCCTTTCAATTTTGTCATTTTCTAAAATCGCTAAGCCATTATCAATCAAAATTGGCGGATGTGTTGCTTCAAAATTGGTACGAAAATCTGGAGGTGGTTTTTGCATATCAACTGTTGTGACCTAAAATTAGAAAGAAAATAAAAAATATTAAAAATAAAATTAAAGAGGATGAAGAATTCAATGTGATGGACATATTTCGGTAGAGTTTTTGGACAGCAATATTGTAATGTGATAATATATTAAAAATTAAAAATAAAAAAGAAGATACCATATAAATGATAAGTCAACAATTTCCGATATAATTTTACAGAACATAAGATTGTTGTTTTGTATTTTTATAAATATTGATTTTTCAAACTTTATGCTCAAGAAGAAAGTTTACACCACCTTTTATTAATTTTGTTTACCATGTTCTGCCGCAGAACATGTGGAATTATTGTTGTTCAATAAAAACGTAATATGTTGTATTCCGGAAGAAGTAGTAGCAAATAAAAAGTAGCTACTATTGCAACAGACCCTAGGATTTTGAATTCTACCACAAAATAACAAAACCATATGCTACGAAGTGTTTTAGATATCCCTAAACTAGATAAGGTACACAGTAAATGCATATTTATTCGTTTCATGCAACTTGCACTTAGGTTTTCACATTTATTACGAATATTGTCAGGAAATATAGTACTATATTTTGTACTGAATGTTAAATATGAGATCTAATTGTCTTCTTTAGGTCTGTTTTATTTGCCACTTGCTCTGAGGTAGAGCAAATTTTTACATTGAAAACAAAAACAACAAAAGAGCAAATCCTACACTACTTTCAGACCATGTGTAACTATTACACCTGAAATTAGTTCAGTTTTCTCCCATAAAAAGTGTATTAGCTAAACGTTTCTCATTTCATTACAATATGGTTGCTAAGTAGCGCTACAAGCTTTTGAATTAAAACTTTCTCCTACTCCTGCTCGTTTTATTTGCCACTTACCCTACTCCAGGATAGGGTATGGTAAATAAAACAGACCTTTTATGTTGTAGTTTTAGGCCTTTATTTAATAAAAATAGCTAGCTTTGAATGCTAAATAGCAATTGTATTGTTTACATATACAATAGAAGTGAAGATAAATAGAAAAACGAATAACAGCGACGATCTAGTAGTTCGTTCAGGAGTCCTCAGTTCACATCCAGACTTCAATAATTTCTAGATTTTTTCTATCTCCTTCATTAATTTTCTCGAGATTAAAAGTTCCCTACAACAAATTCATATAATTTATGAATATGCGTCCGTCCGCTTACAAGATAACTAAAAAACACGTTATTCGATTTATGGTGAAATTTATAATGTGAGTTAGTTATTCCTTAACTCGATTTGTTATTACCGAAGAGGAGCGAAGTTTTTAACCAAAAACCAGGGTGACTAGAAAGTTTTGTAATTTTTTTAAATGGTTTTTCAGATTTAATCGTAAAATTTGTAAAGCAATTTTGTTGAAATTATTTACATATGTTGACTACATAAGAGAAGGCTAAATTAATAGGTTAAATTTCAATAAAATCGGTCCAAGTTATCGTGGGGAAAGAAATAGTCGTAGGAGAAAATAAGCATGTTCATAAAGTTTTTTTGATGTACTTTTAAAACTAATATACAGATTTGAATAAAATTTGCAGAAGATATTTAAACTGTTCAGGCTATCTGCGAATTAGAGCAAATTTGAAAAAGAAGAAATAAAGTTATGCATAGGGCATCGGCTATATGTCGATTTTCAATTACTATATGCTTTTCAAATTAAAAATTTGCATAAATATAACATTTCCATGTAATATTATTTTAATGTCGTCGAATTGTCTATTCGAAAAATCAATAAAATTTATTTTCGATTTTTATTTTTTACATAAAATTGTTATTTCACAAGAAAAGAAATTAAAAATCATTATTTTATTATTAAATAAACTGAAATAAATGAACTTGAAATTTTTACTCACAGAAATTTATATAAATATCTAAAATTAGAAATGATTGAAAATTTGTAAATGAAAATTTTCTTGTATTTTCATTGAAAAAAAAAATAATTATTTAATTATGACGAATTTATTAAGTTGTAGAACTATCAGAACTTTTTATAATTTGGAAGACATACAAACACGATTTGTTGGCATTCTTTTCTATTTTATAAACATTTCATGAACAATTTAATCGAAATAGTAAAATAAATTATTGCCAAAAAGTTCTAAGAAAATAAGGAATTCTCAGCCAAAATAAATACAAAACAAAAATTTCATTAAAACATATAGTAACTTAAAATCGGCCTATAGCCAATTTTTTAATGCCCTATGGTAGAAATGGGGCAGAAAAACTGTCAAAACTAACATTATTTCAAGGTTTTTTCTTTATAACTTTGTTCCTTCTTATCAAATCCGATTTGCAGGTAACCTAGACCCTGCTAGCATAAGTCCAATCTGTAAATTGTATTCAAATCGGTATATTAGTTTCAACAAAATTGATTCACAAATTTTCAAATTAAATCCGAAAAACCATAAACAAAAAAACGACAAAATTTTCTGGTCACCCTAGTTTTTCCTTTATAACTTTGCTTCCCCTAGATCGATTTTGCTCAAATGCAATACCAAACCAAGTTAAGGAATAAGCAACTCACTTTATAAATTTCATCAAAATCGGATAACGCGTTTTTGGGTTATCTAATATATACGGACGGGCATGCATAAATCGATATAACTTTTGATTTCTGACACAACCATACCATTAAAACCTTTCTACGACGATTATTTCGATGTGTTACAAATAGAGTGACAAAACTAATATACCCTCTGGTACTACCTATCATAGGGCATAAAAAGACATACTAAAACTTAGCCATTTCATTAAGAGTCTACATCTACGAAGAAAGAAGAACTAAATCAGTTTTATATTTAAGCACTTTCTAACAATTAAATATTTCAAATCAGTGTGTTGTAGAAGTGGCAGCGTTACAGAATTCTGAGCGAAGCAAGTTCGACAACGCTGCTTAAAAAAATCGGTGGATATCATATCTCAAAAGCATCTTAATAGATCCTTTACAAATTTACGATCTTAATTTTGTTTTATAATTATGAAAAAATGATAACTTTTGCATGAAACTTTTATATTTGTTCTTCAAATTCGTCCATATTTTGAAAAAAAAAAAAAAAAAAAAAGAAAAGATTTTCGACTTAAAAGATCAGTTTTGTTTTTTGACTTTAGATGAATTGTTGGAGCTGGAAAGGCCAATGCCACGAAAATATCTCATCACTTGTAGGCGATTACGTTTTTTCTTGGTCGATATTTTTTAAGTTTTCGATGTTAAACATTTTTTCCTGTAGTCTAGGTAGATGTAACCCTTCAAACAAGCAACCATATTAATTCTACAAACAAATGCTGGATTCCTCCTACACTGTTCTCAGCCCATTAAGTTTATATACTTCAAATTTCCGTTGCAATTCTTACATATGAATCATGAGGCATTTGGTAAGGAAATATTCAATTACTGCATGAGAACTTAGAATCGATAGTTGATATTTTTTATTTTATTGGTTTCAAAAGAAATGTAATATTCTAGAAACTCAAACCAGACTTCAGGACTAACAAACCGACATGGGTTTCTTATCGGTACTGGTACGATTCATTCATAAATAAAGATCGAACTGGTACGATTGTATCTCTAATGGGCTATATATTTTTACGGACCAAATCTGAATGAACTTGGTTTGGGTTCGCTCATAAATGAGCTGTTAGTTGATTATTCTGAATACGATAGTTTCTGATGTTAAATCAATACAATTCGAAAATTAAAAAGGAAATTCCCAACTGAAAACCATTTCACAAACATATTTGTGAGAATCTTTTTTTGTGTATTAATTTTATGTTTCTCTTAAAATTTGTTTATTTCGGAAGGAAACTTTTTCGATGCCATAAAATTTAATAATTCCATGAAATAGATTTGTGTATCAATTGGAATTTTTTGTTTGATTTACGTCAATCAGAAAAAATTTACTTCTTTTGAAGTATGGAAATTTTCAAAACAAGAAAAGCTTTGTAAACAAAAAAAAAATGAAAGATATTAACCAAATAATAAATATTCAAGAATATTTCCTAAAAATAGGAAAATATTAATTTAAACTTCTTGCTTTTTCCATTTTGAGAGAAATTGCAAAATAACAAAAATCTATTTTTGGTAAATTTCGAATTTTATTCTTTCTTTTGTTTTAAAAATTAACTAAATTTGGTTGTTTAATAAAAAAAAAACCAAAAAAACAAAGTTTATTTATGATTCAATTTATTAACCAAAATGTAATTAAAAACCCGCGTTTTTTCTGTAAATCATAAATAAAGATAAAAAAAAGAGAGAATTTTGACCCAGCTTAAAAATAGATGGACTTCTTTTATTGTATTTTTTGCTTTTTTGAAAAATTTAATTAATAAAATCTTGTCAGTACAGAAATTTAACAAATTAATTATAAAACAAAAAGAAAAAAAAAGAAGTTCAGGCATTTTATTAATTGAGATTCAAGATAAGATATTAATAAAACGAAAATTGATTACACATTTTCTTTGATAATAATTTTAAGATTAAAAATAATCTTTTCTTGAAAAAAAAAAAATGATAAAAATATTTTTAATAATATTTAATAAATTGGAAAATATTAAAACAAAACAATTTGGTTTTAAAATTAATTTCTTAGTATTTAGCTGAGTCATAAATAATGGTATTTTGTTCATAAATATGGTTTTGCGAAATTTACACAGATTTTTTCTACTAAAGGTCCCTTTAGACTAAATTTTGTCAAAAATGTCCACTCAGATAGCTTAAGCTCATATAGAAAACACATAACTACAATAACATATGACAAAGTTTTAACGTTTTTTCACATTTGAAGTGTTTAAAGACGTTTCTTCAAGTCTAATTTTTGAAAAAATGTATGGAAAAACATTTTATAGATAGTCTGAAAGCATATCTACATTAACATTCTGTTCGATTTTTGCCTATTAAAAAAAAAAAGTCAAATTTCTTGACACAGCTTTGACATACATGTAACATAAGTTAATTTTTCCCCTTGAATAGGGAAAATGTATCAAATTGCAGCCACTTGCGGTCACTCTATCGAAAAACAGTCTTTACAATAGTCATGATGTGTTCGTAGAAAACTCAAAATATTTTGTTTGAGTATCAAGAATTAATTGTCCAATCCACTGAAATAAGCGAAATAACAATTTTGTTTTTATCATGACTATTACAAAGATTTTTTTTAATAGTGGCTGCAATTTGTCAAAAAAAAAAGAATACAAATTAACAACTTTTTTAGTTTATACGTTTTTTGGCACACTACATACTTTCAAAAGTATATAAGAACATCTACAACACTTTAAAACGCAGTATATGTTAACCCAATTCGGGGCACTCGTTATTTCGTTTGCAAATTAGCTTTAAGGATCGAACTTTGTTTTAAAGAATTAACAGTGAATTCACTTTTCACGACATTACTATTTCGAAACATATTAACCCCTAACGATCGGGAAGTATTTCAAGTTTACTTCCCACCAAGTCCAAGCTATTTTTCATACGAAGAGAAACTTTATACTAAACATTTTTAAATCAAGTATAGAAAAGAAAATATTTACTTTTTAGTGAAAATTTATTAGCCCTTAACGGTCCAATGCCACCATATACGCGGCATTGGACCCAGTAAGTAAAACTGCCATGTCGCTTATATGGCGGCATTGGTCCGTTAAGGGTTAAAATGATCTAACTAGAAGGAAATTTATAAACGTCTGGAAAATAAAAAATATGGAAGATTTCAATCATATTCTCATTATTATTTTTTTTTTGTTAAACAAAGATAACTTTATTTACCTTTAAACTAATTGTTTTTAATTCTGCCAACAAATATAAATCCATGAAATATTCTTGACAAAAAAGGCACGCTCCCTTCCGTCGTCCATCTATTGTTGATGCCTAAAAGAAAAGAAGAAAACAGTTTATTAATCTAAAAAAAGAAATGTATAAATAATTAACAAAAGATATTAAAAATTATTAATCAAAAAAAGAATGCAACGGAATGCAATTCTTCCATTAAAATTATGCCAGTTCAAGTATGAGGAGAGAGGCCACATTTTCTGATGGATACAAACCAAAAAAAAACAATCTCGCGCCTTTGGTTTTAATTTAAAACCGTTATAAACGAGTAGAAAAGTAAAAAAAAAAATTAGTAATATATAATAAACATATGGAACGGGCACAGGTAAAAATGACGTTACTATGAGAATTTCTCTGTTAAAAAAAAACTTGAGCCATTTCGACATTTTAGTTTAGATGAATTTAGATTTGGAAAAGTGTTTTTAGCTTTTTGTTCTTGCATTTTAGATTATCCGATCGGAGCTGGTTTAAATGAACATATTTGAATATTTTATAAATTTATAATGCATGAAAATTGTTTCCAATCGTGAGGAATTTTTTATTTTATGGGTCAACGAAAAACGTTTTTTAGGTTGCTTTTTATTTTTTTTTAAATTAAAATTACCATAAATAATATTAATAAAAAACACAACATTATGTTATATATAAATACATATATGTCTACCCTTTTCTTATCGAAACACCTGAAAGATTAGTAATCAGCGCATAATTTTAATGAGCATCTTTTTATGCGCATTTATAGTATGTTTAAGAAGAAAGTTTAGGTGACAGTATGATTGGACTATCACACAAGATGGTAATAATAGCTTTACATTTACATTTACCATGTATTTAAATAGTAAAGACAACAACCGTTAATTGGAACATGTAAAATAATGTACATTATCTCACGATTCTCGATTAAAATTAATACAATGTACATTGTTGCTGTTAATAGGTCTGTTTTATTTGCCACTTGCTCTGGGGTAGAGCAAATTTTTCCATTGAAAACAAAACCAACAAAAGAGCAAATCCTACACTACTTTCAGACCAGGTGTAACTATTGCACCCTAATTAGTTCAGTTTTCTACCATAAAAAGTGTATTAGCTAAAAGTTTCTCATTTCATTAAAATATGGTTGCTAAGCAACACTACAAACATTTGAATTAAAACTTTCTCCTACTCCTGCTCGTTTTATTTTCCACTTACCCTGCTCCAGGGTAGGGTATGGCAAATAAAACAGACTTAATGTGTCTTCAGTATTACACAATCATATAAAATAATTGATTTTTTTTCCAATTTAACTAAATTGTATTGTCAATTCCTAAAAAAAAGAAACAAAAAAGGCTGTTCGATTTATAAAAAGTTACATGTATTATGAAATCTAACGTCTATGTACTGTAGCTGTAACCACAGAACACCGAGGTGTATAAAGAAGGGGCAAAATAAAGCAAAAAATCATAACGACTTCTGAAATTTCTTTATATATAACTAGTTCATTATTCCCAGACTTTATCCTTCACGCAGCTATTCCTTTTTGATTATCAATTAGAGCGCTACGATTGATTGAAAGCTTTTCTAGACAAATTCGAATCTTAAAAGAAAAAATGCAACATTATTTAATTCCTTAAATGAGAATTTGAATTCTACTAGTACTCTATGGCATATACGTAAATTATGGGTTATTTTCCCCATATATCATGAACAGTATGGATCGCCTTTCCTTATTAATAATTTTCCATAATCACATTTATCTCTTAGGCACAAAAAAAGTGATATCGTTATGGAGAATTCCTGAATAAAAATGCAAAAACTTCTGAAGAGAACTATCGGATTATAATAGAACATCACGAATTACAACGGTAAGGCTGTTTTCTTACAATTGTATCAAAATTCTTCTAGAATAGACTGTATTGACTTAATAAATTCTTCGTCGTAAAGATGAATTTTTCTTTGAAGTGAATATTTTTCTAAAAATTTTGTTATCAAAAATTTATTTAAAAAGTTTCCAAAATCATTCGAAATTAAGTTAAAAAGTAAATGTTTATGACTAAAAAGTAAATGTCGCATATGTGGTCTTCTTCAACGAAAAAACAAGTATAAAAAAGAAGCTTATAGAGATTGTATCTAATCAAAAATTTTACCTGGATTTTTTCTTTTTTTAAATAAGCCTTCTTTTCTTTGAATTACGTAAAATTTGGGTAATATAATAATCACACTTATACTTTTTCTCGTGCATTGTTTAGATATTATTATCACAGCGAAAAATCCCAACATATTCAATTTTTTTTTATCACACATTCTTTTTTTTAATCTTTTAAAAAATTTCTCGTTTTATTATTAAAATTTCAAAAAAAAATGATTTGGAAATATTAAAAAATTCAAAAAAATTAATTCAATACATTTTTGAAGAACATTGAACTTTACTTTCATATTATTATTAAAATAAAAAAAAGTATGATGGAATGAATTTTTCTTGTGTCTCGAAATATTGCAATTAAATTGTAGGAATTTTGTTTTTTCTGCATCAATTGTATAAATGTGACCGCACCCGCCTCTCGGAGGTGAATTTGTAAATATTGTGAGATTTGTTTCTATACACCCCAGAGGCATTTTTCAGAAGTTAAATAAAATGTCAATAAACCATTCGAGAGAAATCAGAGATAATTAAAATGTAATTTATTGGAAATTCATCTAACTACAGAGTCTAATTCAATGTGGCGGTTTTGTACGACATCACATGCATGGTTAGAATAAATCAGTTTATTGCAAAAAGAAATATTTTACCTGACTTGTTATGTCACAACAATTAATTTGCTAAAATGTGTTGTTCACGAGGACAAAATAAAGGCATTGATCGAATTTAATCAGCTTTGAATGACACGAGAGAATACTTAGAATCTTAACATACCGAAATCGAGCGTTTGAAACTATCAAACAGAAGCGTCCACAATTAATGAATCGCAAAAGTGTTGTATTTCATTATGATAACACTAGATCACATATAAGTTAGGTCACTCGTCAAAAATTTAAATCTTGATTGGGAACTTCTAATGCATCTATCTATCGTATAGTCCTAACCTTGCTCGCACCATTAGACAACCATTTTTTTCGACCACTGCCATACTTCTTTAATGTTGTAAATTTCAGCTCAAAACACATCCATGAAAAAGATTTGTCTCGGTTTTTCACCCAGAAAACCAAGAAGTTCTAAATTGCCAGGAAGATCGTCAACCAAAATGGACAATATATATTATTCTTATTTCTCATGAAAAATTCGTATTTCCTTTGCCCAGAAAAAAAAATGCAACAACTTTTTCACCCATCTAATGTGCATTCTGTTTTTGCACAATTAAGAAAATACATATCTTCTAAATTTTGTTAACAACAAGATAGATTTTACCATTCAAGTCGTAGCAAACTTCTAAAGAATTTCCATCAACAATTATCTGAACCCTAAAAAAGTAAATTATTAAGTATCTTTTATCTTATGGTATTTTTTTCTTTTAAATCTTTCGATGATTTAAAATTGTGTCATGATTTCTTTAAATCTAAGCAAACACTAGTTAAAGACAATAATTCTTGTGGTAGATGTTCGCGAAGAAAGTAAGAATACAACTTTTAATAAACCTACAATATAATAAACCAGTTTCAAGCACCAACATTAATCGAACCATAGTTTGACTTCAATTGAATATCGTAACTAACATTAAGTGTACATTTTTACTTTGTAAAATTTAGGTCGAGAAATCGAAATTTAAAATGTTATTTGCAGTTTGTACGTTAGTGGTTCATTTAAAAAAAAAAAAAAAAAGGAAGGAAAATGGAAATGAAACTTTAATTTAACCTCAAATTGATAATGCTGATCATTTTGGTATCTTGAGTTTTAACCACAATCGTTTCGAGAAGCATCACTTAGTGTACAGCGTTGAACAATTTAAATTTTCAATAAACAGAAGGTTATTCTGACCGCGAAATTCCGATAAAATAATAAATAAAAATATAAATTAATCATACTAAAAGCCTCTGTGCCAGTGCAACTGAGAATATTTTTTTTGAAGGCATTTTATTAAAAAGATCAAAACATTTGTTTAAGTATTAAGAGTTATTTGCCCAATCCTAATAAAATAAATGAAATAAGATTTTTGCTTCTATAGAGTGGGCACAATTTGATACATTTACCATATTTGTCTTATTTTTAGTTTCTAAAAGTGGTTATATGCTGACGTCTCAAATTAGTTTGAAAATCTAAAAAATACATTATCAAAAAAATCCAAATAAACATCAATTAAACAGAAAGAAAAAACTAGCCAAAGTCAAACATCTAACATAATTACTTATCAAAACACAAAATCAACATTTTTATGTAATTACATAATTAAGATAACGATCATAATTTATTAACACTTGTTGTTAAGGTAATATTGGGAAAAAAATTATTATCGAAACAATACTACACTAATGTGTTCATGACCATTTTTTTCTTCTACATAATTTACTGATATTGACCATAATCTTAAATCCAGTATGAAATTAATTTAACCGCTTAATTTTAGATCAGTTTTAATTACAAAATAAAAATAAATAAATGGAAATATTTTTATATTTTTTCTTAAAGAATAAAATAAATACAACAAAAATATATTGGCTAAATTTGCTAAATGACCTCATCGAAACATCATATGCCCATTATTCATTATGTTGTTTGCCGAAGTGACAATTCTACCACATATACTGTGTTAGTAGTAGTCGTTACCAATTTAGAGCGGTTAGACTTATAAACCATGGTAAACTTCTTTTCTAAATTCGTATTAACATAATTTCATACTTTATATTAACAGTTTTGTTGTCTTTTGATTGAAGAAGAAAAAAAAACAACAAGATATCATCATTCATGTGTTAAGAATATTTTAATATTACTCACTATCCTAATATGTAGTTTTGAAATTATAAGAAAAAGTCAATTAAACATGCAAAAATATAACATTAAAACATATAAAAAGCTAAAATCGGCATAGACTCTCAATACATTCCAATTATCAAAAAACTTTGATTGTTAATCTATTGTCCATTAATTTAAATTTTATAATAGGAAGAAAAAATACTAATTAATGTAAGTGCTTAAATTGCCTTTCGTTTTCTAAAATATGTCTTAACAAAATTGTACATTCTGCTTCAATAGGTTGACATAATTCAATCATTGTTGCTAGTTTTGTGGTATAAACTTCATCTGTGAAGTGTCCTTATAAATACAAAATACAAAATCAATGGTATTAGATCCTCTTCGTTCAATCCATGTGTTTGAGACAATTAGAAATGAAGAGTTGCTCTCCTAGCTTTTGAAAAAAGGTCATGAATATGTAAAATGATTTAGGGCTGATAAAATTAGACACCATCTATAAGTTTCTTTGCTTTTTTCTGTGTTATTAAAATTTTGTTTCGAAAACTAAGTTTATTCATTATACCTTCGATTTAATCCCAGATTTACGTCTGTTTATTTCTATAATTTAGTACAAAATTGAACTTTTTTTTAGATTTTCAATCAAACACGGTATTAAGTTACTTCAGAAGTAAAATTTTTAATGCTTTCGGTGGTGCCGGTGTAACGATTTTTATCAAATTCAAAATATATATTTAAATTTTGTTCCAAATTTTAAATTGATTTGTGAACGAAGTCATTTTCAATCATATCTCACCGAAACTAAAAGAAGTTATAGAAATTTTTCCCCGACTCATTTTTAAAAAAATCAATTCCAAAACTTGATATTTGAATATTTCGGGCTTTCTTTCTAATGTCTTACAGAATGAATCTACTCTTAGTATTCCATACCATAGGATATTTAAATGCCTTCAAGTAAAAGTTCGAAAAGACTGTAAGAGAAGGAATAATTTGTCTTTTTTTTTGTTGTTGTTATTATATAAAAGTAAGAAATATGACTCATTAAATTTATCCAAAAGACTCTGGAAAATAATGATTTGGATTTGAACGACTAAATAAAATAATAAACCAGGCTTTTTTCTGCTGTTTTTCAAACGAATAAAAATGCCTTGTAATTGATTTTGAAATTATGTCGACTAGAATATTATTATTCATTGAAGAAAAAAAGTATGTTACGGAAAAAACACACAAGAGTTTTCCTTAACAACATTTTTATGGTGTAGAAGAAAGAAAAAACTTTTAAAGATGAATTCTTTACGATTTGTAAATGTCACACAGAAAAGGTTATAAAGACTTATATAGAGGAGTGAAAAAAAAAATAACAGAAACATTATGAACTTTATTGAATTCGATTTAAAAGAGAAATCTTTAGGTCATTTGGAAATTATAGTAACGGGTTTTCTAAACCTCAAAAGTTTTTATCATATTCTTTTCTTGTCTTGTTTTCTAAACAAGAAAAAAATTGAAAGGAAATACCTAATTATAAAATCGAATTGTGAAATGATT
Source organism: Xylophagus ater (assembly GCA_963422695.1). NCBI lineage: Eukaryota > Metazoa > Arthropoda > Insecta > Diptera > Xylophagidae > Xylophagus > Xylophagus ater. The sequence continues at coordinate 12,763,951 of OY730478.1, forward strand.
TCTGAGTTATTATTGATTGAAAATAATTTTAATTGGATTCATTTGATTAAAGTTCGGATAAGTAAACGCATGTAATTTAGGATGAGCGTAAGTACAAAAACCTACTTTAACTTTATACTCCCTCTTTCTATCCAAAATTGTATAACGCTTTTAATTTGTCCCAAATTACGGTAAGCATAACTCTTATAATAGATTTTTTATGTAAACTTAATACATATCTTTAATTTTGTTCAAATTGTCAGAATAATCTTTACGCTTTCGACCACATTTTTTTTCTTCGATGAAACATTACCACCAATACCTCTTCTTTTCGCATAATATTGTTTTTTGGTTCTGTCAAATTCGGGAAATATCTAAACGCGTAATATCAATTTAAATGTTTATCGATCTTTCGTTGCCTAATTGCATTTCGCTGATCAATCATTAATTGCATTCATTTGTTATCTCTAGCATTGGAAGCATAATTTTCCGAAGCCTTATTTTACTAATTGTTTCAACTGATTTCACTTTGAATTGGATTCCTTTTTGCATAGTATAACACGACCGAATCTCAAAAAACAAACAATTACAGCACCTACCATGAATGAAAAAAAAACTACGCTTTCACGATGTTTTAAATTGTTTTTTTTTCTACACATAAACGTCATAAGTGACCCGATATACATTTGAAGTATGGATTAAATTACATTATAAAAGCTGTCATATATTTTCCAATAGGAATTTTAGAACCTAATTTGTTATACTTCGAAATAATGTATTTTAGTGAACACAATGTATTAACAAAAATGTATAATTTGTTACGGAGGGAGTATTGTACTTCAAAATACAGGAAAACTTTCAAGTCATATCCGAAAATTAATTATAAAATTAACATTTTACTAATTAATCATATCGTATGTGAAAATAAATTTAATTATAGAAAATATAGAACCGATTTCAAATTTCCGGTCGATCTCATCTTCATTCAAAATGAACTTTATGAAAAATTATAATAATTACAAGTTTCAATATTCATTAGGAATAATTGGTTTTTTTTTTTATGATGTGCCAAATAAAATTAATTATTATCCAATTATTGGCTATTATTTAAAAAAAAAAAAAAAAAAAAAACCATTGAACAAATTTCAAACAATTCATTCTTGACTTGGCAACAGAGTTTTTACCGCATATCATGAGAAAATATAGAAATTTTAAAGTTACATTTTTTTGTTTTTTGAATGAAGTAATCAACCACCACCGGCAATCCAGTCACCACCCGACAAAAACCCCAAAAACAATGTTTGTAAAGAAAAAAAAACAGTGGTTTGAAAGCTAATTCCCATGAGCCCAGATGAATGTTTAATTCGATGGAGACTTATTTCACAAATAAACAAAACAATATACCATACTCAATTTTTCTAATTCCAAAATGAAAATTGTTTTAAATTGCCAATAAAAATTCTAGTCACGATTATATTCCCAAAAACGTTGCTAGTCACTGATCTCAGAGAGAATAACGTGAACATTTCTTTGTAATCTTATCAATATATGAAAACTGCTGAATGATTAATGGAAGTGTTTTTTTTTTGGTGCTGCTAGTACATAACAATTTTTTTTCCTATATTACCACAGCTGAAATAAAACATTCTTTTGGAAAGAGTTTATTTTTCGAAAAAAAAGTTTACCTTTGAATAATTTTGACATAATTTAATTATTTTGTTATAAGGTAAATGTGCCAGTAACCAAATTACGGTCTATCAAAAAAAGAAATCTTTAGTTACTCTTCAATGGATTGGGAAGAATCAATTTTTGATTCTCACACAAAATTTTGAGCCCATTAGGAAAACATCATGACTAGCTGCAATTTGGTATATTTACCCTTTTTTTATGGATATTTAGGACAGAAATGAATCACAATATGATCAGTTAGTAATCAAAAGAAGCCGTCATTTTTTTTTTGCAATAGTATATTAACCAAACATAAATATTGTGCTTGTTTTTCGAAAGATAACGCGGATAAAATATGGTGTGTTGTAATAATGACTTTATCTTAAAGGTGTTCTATGAAAATAATTTTCATTCAATATTTGTAAAAACAAATTTTCCCATTAAATAAGGCGTTGTTGTGATTGTGATACTAGAGCCCTTCAGATGAAATACAAAAAAAACCCAACCTTAAATGATAACATTCCTTTAACGATATTATTTACCATATTATTGATATAGTAGTTATTGAACGATTTTATACCATTTAAAAAAAAAAGTCTAATTAAAATCAATAATAATCACCAATTGAATTTTATGTTCACACATAAAAGATTGATTGTTTTTCATTTGATTAGTTTTTAGTTTCATTTCATTACATATAAAAAAGCTTATCGATTTCATAGAATAAACTTGAAACTATTTTAAATTGATAAGAAAAAAAAACAACCAAATGACAAAAAATTATGATATTGTATTTGTTTCGTCTTAATTAAAGATAAATTTTATGATAAAAAAAAATAACATGATAGGTATTTAAAATAAAAAATGATTTAATTGATATAGCACTAGCTTATATAATATAAAAGAAAAAAACATGATTTAATTATTAACAATCGACTAATTAGATAATTCGATGAAGAATGTCCTCAACAAAATGTATATGGTTTTCTATAACGTCCTGTTCCTAATTCTCTGCGCATAGACATATGTAATAGAAGTAATCGAATTGTTTTACGATGACAGAAAGATTCTCAGATAGAAGAGAACACACAATATTTTACCAAATTAGTTTTGACTGAAGGTATGCGGAAGTTTCAAAAGGTTCACAAAAATAAGTGGTTAAGTTCACAGGCAAAGTGTAAGTTTATTTATAAAGTTCGGAAATTTAGAAACCAAAAAAAAAATACACCAATTAGAACAAAGCAACAACAATTTCAATGAGTTAAGCACGGCTTCTTTCATAAATTTGTGTTTTTCGGATTTGATTGAAAAAATTGTGCAGCAATTTCATTTAAATTAACTACATATGTTGCTTATATTTATTACACGATATTATGTTGAATTGTAGTAAAATGAAGTAAAGTGAATAGTGATAAAATGAAAATTGTCTTAGAGGAAAATAGATCTGGGGCCCTATTATGGAATACCATCATAAGGCGTGTTGTTGTCATTATTTTCCACTAACAACAACATGCCTTACGTTAACGATACGATTACGATCGTATTCCATAATAGGGTCCCTGCCCATACAATTTTGTCGTTTATTTGTTTAGGTTTTTTTGATAATTTAAAAAATATAAATTACCAATTTTAATAAAATTTTGAGGATTAGATTTACGATATCAAAAAACCTGAGAGCTTAATTAAAACAAATTCATCTAGAAAGAATATTGAGCTGATAAATTGATGACAACTACTTCTATGAAAATACGAAAAGTTATTTCCAAAAAATATGACAATAAAGTAAAAATTTAAATTTTTAATAAGATTTATTTAGAATGGTAATCAAGTTAGGCAAAAACTGCTCATAAAGACAAATTCTTTATTCTGTTCGAATTAATCTTAATTTAAGTTCAAATTATATTTAATGATACTTCTTCAAAACAAAAGCCGTTGTTCCCCTTAGACGGTCTACCAAAATACACACAAGATCATCATCATCATCTTGTGTTAATAAATAGTCTTTCATTTCATACAAAAATGTAGAACATAAGAAATGATATTAATCATTTCTAAAAATACTTTTTCCTATTCAAAATTTCCTTGTTTTAATTACTAGAAAATGCATTCGATACGTTTTATATTCTATAAATGGATTTTCAATTTGCGCCCGTTTGTTTTTTATAATACCTTAAAAGAAAAACATAATATCAACAAAAATTTTTAACATTAAATTAATTATTCATGTTATCGTACTACTTAAAAATATTGAACATGAAAATCTACACTGGTGGAGACTTGTAAAAATGATTTTCTATCAAGTGGAAAAAGAATTCTCATACAAAAAAAAATAGACTTTTACTTGTTTTCAAAATAATATTCCATTTTTTTATTCATCAACTTCAATTTAAGCATGTTTCGAGATAATAAATTAAAATAAATATGTATTTTTTTTTTTAATATGGTGAGGCTTAAATTTTTTGAAAGGAAAAGTTGTTCGGTTCGTTTCCATTTGAAGAGAAAATAATAACTTTATTTCAATTTCTTTTAAAGTTTTTCATGAACACAGCAGAAAGAAAGCATATAAAATGTTGCAGCACCTTTTTTTTTTTTTATTCTCTTTGATTGGAAAAAGAAAAAAAATCATTGTAATTTCTTTTTAAATACATGAATATTGGCCGTTTTGGATTGATAGCATCTCAACGTGTTCACTACTATAAGGAAGATAGATACAAAACGATGAACATTAAATTCCGATGGTAAAATTCACTTAAATCGGTTTAAATTGAGATGAAGGAAAAGAAAAAAAAAAACAATTTTCTCAGATTTCTTCAATTGTTTGATTTATAGTATAAGGTAAAAAAATAGAAGTCAGTTAAAAATCTTCAGATCTCTTGGCTAAGAGACAGAAATGAAAATGAAAATTTTTTTTCTTTCCACCACTATGATTTATTTCAATTATAAAATAATTTTTTAATGCAAATCTTGAGAAAAATCATTAAATTTGAAGTTAGTTTTTTTTTTTTATTTAATAAAACATATTTTAGGTGAAATTATGAATAATTACGATTTTTAATTGGATTTTAAATTTGATTGAATGATAAAATTAATGTGGAAAAAATTCTTTTTAAGAAAAAAAAAAAAAATTAATCATTTTTTAACAAAACGGTTAACGGATTAATCTGTTACTGGAGAACAAGTAGCAGCCCTGTGCCAGTATATAACTGGTATTTTACACTTACTGTTTTGATACTTTTTTAAGTTATCCGAATGCAATTACCTAATTAAGAAACCTTTAGCATATTTTATATTCACGTCAAAAATTTGTCCATATTAATTTTTTTTAAAAAAATGAACAAAATACAATATTTCCATAAACATTTTCCATTTATATATACAATCTACGATTGTATACTCCATCTGTTATCCAAAAAATTGTTAGAAGAAAACATCAGTAGTTTATATTCTTCAAGATTGGATATATGATAAAAGGCTTTCTAAATAATGGTTAATTATTTTATGTTCGAATCTTAAAATTTAGGAAAAGTATTCTGTATTCCAAACCTAATTTATGGGAAATTGTTCACATCCATTCTAATTTATATAAAAATTTTCTTTTTAGTCATTTTATAACCAAAGAACATTTATAATGCTTAGGAAAAATATGAAAATTATTTTAATGTTAAAATGAATTTAAACAAGACACAATTAATTTCTTAAAAAAAAAAAAAATTTCTCAAGTACGTTAAGAAAATTATTTTAAAATTTACTTAATTAAATGTTCAAAGCGAAAATTTTGTATGATAGAAAATTACGTTTAATTATTTATTTATTTATTTTTCTACACACACTTAAATCAATTATTTAAGTTTAACCGAAAAACATGCCTTAAAAAATATACATTAAGTAATAACGTTATGTATTTAGGAAATGTGCTTACAAAACCCCATTAAATTAGAATTTCAAGTATAACACATTAACCCGTTTTAATCATATGTTACTGTGTAATGCAAGAACAATAGTCATATACTATATTTAATTGGATATTATTAACCTATTCTCTACATGAACGTTTAAAACTACAAAATTTACTCCAGAAATCATATATGAGCATATTTGGGTCATATGTCTCGAATTTAAAAATTCTAGAAAACTATTGATAGCTAAAAAATTACAAAATTTGTCAAAATTGAAAGTCAACCTTTCTAAGCCATTGTTAAAACAAGCAGAACTTTAATATTTTTTGTTTAACATTAATTTTGAAAATTGTCTTCTTAAGTTGGAGAGTAATAAAATCACTCGAAAAACAATCACATTTGGTTACCATCTATTTGCCTAATACAGTTCCTTATATAAATTCGGAAAATCTTCCATGTCGATAGCTTAATTATCGTTCGAATTTTAAATTATAGTTATGACACAAATAGATCTATTTCCTATCAGACTAATAACTAACTAATAATATTTTGATGAACACGTTAACTATGGAGTTGATCTAAGTAATAATAAATGCTTGTGTGAACTAGTAACAGCAGTACAAAACCATAATTAAGTTTCAAGATAAGTTACGAAAAAATAGTAGATCACTTTGTCTGGTTGGGCCAATTTCTCTGGTCTAAAGAAGTTACAAAGTTATGAAAAGCACAATACTAAAAACTCGAATGAATTCAAGATAAATTTGTATAGTATTGAAAAAATCCAACAATTATTATGACATATTTATAAAGTTCCTGTTCTCATTAAACGATACTTGAATCAAGTTACCTTTTAATAGAGTTAATTACAAATTTCTATGTTTTGTAGTACATACAATACTGTTTTAAGTCGTGTATTTTCATATTTGAATACCATTGAAAGGTTGAAATGATGACGACTTCAAATGCAATTTCTAATGAAAAGAAGAAACAAATATTATAAATATTTTCTTAAATCCCTGATTTCCGCATATATTTCCCTATTTAAAAAACTGTTATTTATACTTTTACAACTAAAATGAATTCTTATTGGTAATTTCTACAGTTCTTTAGTTCTTGACTCTATAATTTTAGTATTTTTACAAAATAAAAAAAAAGGAAACAAACGTATGCACAAAAAAAAACTAATAATGCACTCAACTCAGCAATGAATTTCTAATAATTCTAAAGAAAATTTTAAAACTCGTTGAATGCCAGAAAGCAGATATATATTTAATGCTGAAAATTTCATATAGTAAGTCCGCCATAGACACGATTAAATCTTACCCCACGACTCCATTGGACTTATTTCATGACATATTTTCAGTCGGATTGACAAAAAAGTCCAAATTTTAGAGTCTTCATTAGACTTTTTTTCAGTCCGACTGAAAATATGTCTAGAAATAAGTCCAATGAAGTCGTGTGGGTAAGAAAGAGTACAAAATTTTGATTAGTTTTGTGATGATTGATTTTTATACAAGTTTTATTATTTGGGCAATAAAAAAACAATGAATTTCAAGAACAAAAGGATACGCAATGCTAATTCGTTCGGGAAAAATTCACTCAAATTGAAAATAGTAGTAGTTTTCCTACACTCAGACAAATCATAAAACTTTTGGCCAGTTCTAACAACTCAATTATAGTTGTGAGAACTAAAATTCAGTTGTCATAACTAATTAAAAGGTTTATGATTTTTCTGCGTGCATAAAACCATAGAACAACTAAAATATAAATAGTTACATATTTCATATATGTATGAGTGAGTACAAGATTAAAAGAAATTAATAAAATTATCCAAGAAATGGAAATAGATTTTAAATCTGAAGTAACGTCACGTTCTAAATTCTCGTGAATAGTTTTCTCAATCTTCATAGGAATAGTTATTGTGGTGCCAACAAAGTTTAACAGTAGAAAACATGTTATACGAAAATTATAAGGATTAATGCTTTGTACAGTAAGTTAAGATACAATTAATAAACTTTCTAGTTAACCTGATACAATATTTATTCATACCCATTCCTCATTTTTGAGACAATTCTGAAACTTTTAGATCTAAGCAGTATCAGTATTAACCTTCGAGTTGTAAATGCTTCCAGGCTCCTATTAATCAATTTCAAATTTATATTCAACGAATCAAGACTTAAGCCACAATTAAATTTTCTCAGTAATTAATATTAATATTCTTTTAGATTTAATAAAAATTCCCCGCTAAAAAAATTAATTAATTAAAAACATTTAAAATCGTATTTTTCACTTTTAGAAAATTACAACATACACGTTTTTTGTTTTTTATATTAAAGTTGTTGATTAATTCATGAGGATTTTAAGATATAGACTTTGTCTTGAATTGTATTTTTTCTTGGAGTTTTAATATTTTTTATTTTCTTGGCAATGTTTCCATGAAATCACGAATAAAAACCGTTTGTTTTGAATGAAAATTTGAAAAACTTTCATTTTTTTTTCTCATCACGCACAAAAATTATAATAAATTTCAAAACAATATTTAAAATTAGTGTATTTTGCGAGATTCACCTTCAAAAATTAATGTTAAATATTTTTATTTTTGGCAATGAGTCCAATTTTTCATTCACCCCGAATGATTTTTTATTTGGCCAGTTACAGTTTTTTTTTTTTTTGGATATTTTGCAACAAGTTTTATTTTAAATTTAAAATAAGTGTTAAGATTTTTTTTCTTAATTTAAATTAATTAAATATTTACTTCGTTTACATGGCGACTTCTAAATTGACTTGAGATGAACTTGAAACTCAATTTGGGGATTTTTAGCTTTACCAGATCGAAAGATTGACTTGAAATTGACTTCAAAACCGCTTCGAAGTGACAGACGCCTACAAACAAATTGTTATTCTCGAAGTAACCACACGACTCCATTGAACTTATTTCAAGACATATTTACAGTTGGACTGAAAAAAAATCTAATGGAGACTCTAAAATTTGGACTTTTTTGTCAGTCCGACTGAAAATATGGCTGCAATAAGTTCAATGGAGTCGTGGGGTAGAGAAGGTTCAACAGACTCGATTCATACATACTTCAATTTATATTATCAAGTCAACCTGAAGTCGATGATCTGGGTTTACATGCAAAATTCAAGTCAATCAAAAAAATTTTTGTGATCGAATTCAAGTCGACCCAGATTTATATGAACGATTTTTGGATTGGAGTCGACTTCAAATAGTAGATCATGTAAACAATGTAGTTAATATTGAAAAAATAAAAAAATGATAAAATTAAGTAATTAAATTACACCTGCGTGATTGTTTTAATCAAGTTGGAGGATTTGACAATTTATTTTAATTTCATATTTTTTTATTAAATTAAAATGTAATTATAGAGTTGTATTAAGATACTGGATACAAGACCTGATAGGCATTAGTTAAAATAATTATTAGGAAATATGAATATGTATACCTAGACGCCGCCCGCATCCAATGTTTGTGGAAATAATATTAAGCCAGAAAACTTCCACATTACATATGTTTTTCAAATAAATCAGGAAAAATCCCAGTTTTAAAGCAATAGGACTATCTTTACGGATCGCTTCCTTTATATAAACATAAACAGGCAAATAATTATTATGTTATGTTACAGTTTTCCATGTCATTGACTAATTCTAATTTCACAATTTACACAATTTATAATAGTTTCCGCGAATTTCGTGTTTGCAATTAATAGTTTATTATAATATATATTTTTTGGTGCAAATATGTTAAAATATCAAATTCTTTTGTTGTGAGTGGAACTCAAGTTTGGTGTACTAAGACGAAAAAAAGGCAGAAGGGTTAGAAAGAGGAAAGGATCTTTTTATCCGTCATATGACGATTGATATAGGAACTATTAATAATATATAAATAACAGAAAATTTTAAATTTTTATATTAATAATTATTCCTTGAAGAAGGATAATATCGTAAAAACCAATTGATTTATTTAGGAATAAGCGGGACAAAAAAACCCCAATGCATATTCTCTTCGATTGTGAGACACTACTCCGTATCCGTAGGAGAAGGAAACATCTGGGGGCGTACTGCTTTTCTCCAAGTGAGATACAATATCTTAACCCACTCCGGATACTAAAATTCCTAAGAGAAATAGGCCTGGAGGAGGTGCTGTAGAATGGGAATTTAACCTAACTATTGCACCAAAGAAAAGGTGGTACAATAGATCTAAAGGTACAGTACAGGAACAGCCTAAAAATCTAATCTAATCTAATCTATTTAGGAATATAATGTTTTAGTTAGTGCATGTTTCATTTATAGAGAACTTACTCTATCAATCTAGATAAATAAAAAATAAATAAATAAAATATAATTAATTTTTTTTTTGCATTAGGATCTTCACCAATTTGGAGGGAGATGCCAGCGAAATTAAAGATTTTAGTTTTGGTTGATAAAAATTATCAAATCTATTTCCATTTTAAAACATACCCATTTATTTCTTTTTTTTTTACATATTTCTCAAATTTAACAACATAAACATTTCATGAAAATAATTTGGGTCAATATTTCTCATATTTAAAAGAAAAAAAAATCGTTAATAAAAAACAAAATGTTGAAAATTTTGTAGTAACATCAAAAATTTTGTTTTTTTTTAATTACAAAACTTTTTGTGTTGAATTAAAATTAATTGTAATAAATGATAATAAAATGATTTAACAGATAAAAAGAAATTTATTTTTATTAATGCTTCTTTTTTTTCATTTTAAATTTGTGATGCTGCACACATAAAAATTATGCTTTTATAAACTCTTCTCAAAAAAAAGAAAAAAAAATTCTTTTTGCCTTGACCATAAAGTGGGTCGGTCATTGTTACTGTTTTTCGATGGTGATGCGATGCCGCGGTTATAAATTCGTCGTTCGACTTACTTATGGGATAGTAAACTACTTCTTTTATTGTGAATTGAGTTTAAGAACAGGGGAGCCAGAACGTAAATTGTTTCACTCGCCTTGTTTCGAGTTTTCGAAAATATTGTAAGAAAAAATTTTACTGGTTTTATATGCCACTTGCTTTGGAGCAGAGCGACATTTTAACATGAAAAAGACTAATGAAGTAGAATAGCTTAGTCCGCTTTGTTGTTGTTTTTAGTGTCAATACAATTACTGGGTTACCAAATTTACACACATAGCTGATCTATTGAAGCACCTGAATAAACTCAATAAAAAAATGCTCGAATTCAAACACAAACTCGACCTTTGACAAACAAAGTTATACAATGGATCATTAGATATGTACCAAAAAACCAATTTGAAAACTAACATAAACAAACAAAGCTTATTGGATTTAACCTGACAATATCTAAAATTATTGCAAAAGAAATTTGATCAGAAGTTCTACACAATGAATACGGAAGAATACAATTGAATCTTAATCCCTTTTGCAGGACACTCTCAAAATTTGTATAGAACAACTTCAGGAAAAATTTCTTAAATTGAGGAATGACAAGACATATGTTAAAAGTTAACCGAAATAACATTTTTGATATTTTATGAATTACAGTCAAAGAAAAATATCATTGAGTTTCCAAAGAGATCTTAGTGTGCCACAGAATTCTGGGAAAACTAAGTAGATGCCGTGCGTGAGAAATGATTACGGTAGCCCTGGGTTTAAAAAACTAATTTCGATAATAAATCAAATCCCCAGTCAATTTCATAAACATTTCAACTGTCGACTATACCACAATACAACTACAGCACATGACTCATAAAGATCAGTACATTTCCATAAGTTCGTTTATGCTTGGATCTTTCTATTAGAATTCAGGATTTACGGTTTAATCTAAACCAAATTTTGAAACAACTGACGTACGTGCTGGCACCCCAGCAGACTCCATAAAATTCAAGACTTGTTTTGTACAAATGAAAAAAAAAATAATAATAAATAATGAAAAATAGGTAAGTACGAGTAGGTTATCAACATTCGTATATGAAATTCAAAATAGAAAGTGCATCTATCGTGTTTGAATGATGTCACGCAGAACGACCAAAAACCCCGGTGAGTGAATTGTAAGCCATGAATATTTTTTTTTTGTTTCTTTTGTGTTTTACTGTAATTTTTCTAAGGTGTCTCTTTTTTGTTGTTGTGAAACTCATCAAATTCTACTCATTTTGACGATATTATGTGACTTGAAAATCTTTTCTAAAATGGTCAAAATAATGTCTGTTATTATATGTTTTCTGAATGGACCTAATAATAATAAGTATATGAAACCACCTGTCTTTTTTTGTCACAATATTAATATATTTGCAAAAGTGCATTTGCACCTAGTGTTTTTTTTCATTTTTCATTCATTGTAATCGCACCTTTTTCGTTTTACTTGAAATGTTCCCAACCCAGTTTTTTTTTTCGAACTTGTCTTTTTCTAACATTTTCGTTTGGGATTACCAAATTTCCATTGTCTTCCGCCCGCTCCATTTTTTTCCCCATTTTAAAAACGACCAAAATTTAAAAAAAAAAAAATTAAAAAAAAAAAACAAAAAAAGAATTAGTAACGTCACGCGGAAAATATTCACAATAGTTAAAAGTTTTGTTAACCAAAATATTACACTTTTGCGGATCAAATTTGATAAAAATTTAAAAAAACAAAAAAAAATAGAAGGGATTTGAGGGAATCATATACGGTCGTGTTTTAGTATTAGTGTTGCGCGGTTCGATTTTCTGTTGTTGTCATGCGCACTTGTCTCGAATTCATTGCGGCACCGCGTAAACATATCGCGCATTCAAAATTCAAATACAAAACCCGAAGTTAAAAAAATGACGCATCAAAGGCGCGGCGCGACTTGAAAAATTTGTTTCTTCAACAAAATTTTTTTTGTTTGTGAACTTAATTTTTTTTTTTGGAGAGCTTTCTTTTTCCATTTTTCCCTCTCTTCTACGTCTTTCCAAAAAAAAAAAAAAAAATAATAAAGCTCTTATTTTTTCTTATTTATTCGATTGTTTTCGTCATCTTGTTTTTTTTTTTTTTTATTCCTTATTGGAGAAAAAAAAAGTTTATTTTAAATTGAAAAATTGCGTAACAAAATAATAAAAAAAAAAAGAAAACTTTTCCCGTAGAAAATGAAAAATTCATCAACAAATCACAATAATAATAATTTACAGATCGCGAAAAACAGACGGCGAAGAGGAAGGGGGAGAGACGGTGGAATTTTAAACAATAGAAAAACAGACTTTCATGTTATAAAATGCATTCACATGCACCGAAAAATCATAGTTTTTTATGAAATTATGTTGTTTTTTTTTTTTATTAGAAAATTGTGTAAAATTCAAGGCCAAATATTAATATGTATAATTTTTTTTTTTTATTGCCACACGGCGCAACAAGCAAAGTTTCATATCGTTGCCGGTTTGTTCGGTTACCTTTTATTCGTTTTTTTTTTTTTTCTGTTTTATGAGAAACTTGAATTTTACTCTGGCAACAAAACTACCACAAAAAAAAACGTCGTCATCTTCAAAACCACCTGAACACCAAAAAAAAAAACGAAAAAAAGAATATTTCTTTTTTGGATAACAATTTTCTACAGACGATAAAAAAAAAAGAAAAATATAATTTTATTCTCTCCTACCTTAATGATGAGCTCAATTTCTGGAACATCGCCATTAGCACTTGTGTCATTCTCGTGATTATTATCCTCAGACATATTTAAATATGTTATTTTTATTAAAAATTCAGATAAATATCCAACAAAAAAAAAAATTGAAGGCAAAAATGGCAAAATTAAACACAACCAAAAAAAAAAAATTCACAAACGAAATTTTTCGAATCCGGGCGTGTAAAGCACTAAATAGGAAAATTTAATTCACTTGAGAAATATTTCTCCAACGGATTTTCTTTAATATAAAGTTTATTTTTTTATGAAGTGAAAACAAGTAAAAATTTACTACTTTTCTTATTTTTTTTTTCAATTGTCTTTTTTTTCGTTTTTTTCCACGTTTATCACATAAAGAAAACCAAATACAGCTAATTCAATGTAAGACTGAAAACCAACTGAAATTATTTTTGAAGTTTTGGAAGTATTGGAATGTTCAGAAATGAAACATCGGAATGTACGAAAATAAAACATCGTTGATGGAATATTTTTTTTTTTTCAAATAAAATGGAATTTTTTTTTCTTCATAACGGCTGCAATAATATTTAAATAAAGAAATACAAAAAATTTCACTAAAAAATACAAATATATTACTTAAGCCATTTTATAATATAATAGTTTTTCTTTCCAACTCTTATTATTGTTAAATTATTTTTTAAAATATGAATTCCAATTGTTATAATTTCGGCAATATTTTGGGCTCGTTTTTGATTTATATAAAATCCACCAGCATTTATTATTCGTATTGCATCCGCTTGAAAATAAGAAAATTCAATTATTCTATAATAAAAATTATATATATAACATTTTTACATTCAGTTGGAAAACATTTTGCTTTCATTGCTAATTGAAGAATCGTAATTCCGGGTTCCGGTAAGATTTCAACAAGTGTAGATCCAGCTAGAGTGTTTTTAACATCACGATAATCTAATTCTCCTAAAGCTTCTACATTTCCTTTATACAAAGCATTTGTTATATCTTCGGCTTGTTTCAAACCGTCTTCTGAAACAATCAAAATAAAATATTTAAAATTAAAAAGAAAAAATCAAAACTAAAAAACATACTTCCATGAATTAGTAAAGTAACATTTTCCGCTAACCGTTTCTGTGCTTCACGTAATTCTGGTACGTTTTTATGTGCATTAATAATTTCATTGATTTCATTTAATGATAAAAATGAAAATAATTTAAGTAGTTTTTCAACTTCAGAATCGGCTGTACGAACAAAAAATTGATATAAAGCAAATGGTGATGTTTTCTTACTATCCAACCAAATTGCATTTCCTGCTGATTTACCAAATTTATCACCTTCTTCATTTGTTATAATTGGTAATGTTAAACCATAAACACTTTTATTTTCAATACGACTAATTAACTCATGACCAGACATTAAATTTCCCATTTGATCACTTCCGCCCAATTGAAATAGACATTTCTGAGTTTTATATAAATGATACCAATCGTAAGCTTGAAATATTTGATATGTAAATTCTGTAAAACTCATTCCTGCTTCACTAGCTAAACGTGTTTGAACAGATAGACGTGATAGCATTGCGCCCATTCGAAAATGTCGTCCCATATTTGCTATAAAATCAATTAAATACATTTTCGAATACCAATCGGCATTGTTAACAATACTGTCAAAGAAATTCTATTATAATTATTAATAAATATTTGTTAATAAAACGATTTACTTGACTTTTTTCAGATCACCTTTTTCAGTTTTCCAAAAGATTTCTTCATGATTTTGAAAAACTCTATCAATTTGTTTCTTTATATTTGTTAAGTTATTCTCAATTATTGAAGAACCAATTTTATTACGTTCTGTATTACGTCCGCTCGGGTCACCAATTAGACCTGTAGCACCTCCTAACTAGTATTTAGATGAAAAATAAAGCATTTAAAATATTTTCACAACTTGTTTTTTGTACCAAGGCAATTGGTTGATGGCCAGCACGTTGGCAATGTAGTAATCCTACTATGACTAAAAGATTTCCTATATGTAAACTGTCCGCTGTGGGATCAAATCCGGCGTAAATTGTTTGCGGTGAAGAAATGAAAAGGTTTTTAATCTGTGAACTAAACAAATTGATTAAATTTGAGATATTAGAAAAACGAAAGATTACCCGGCATTATCTGGAAAAATATCTTGAAAGAATCCTCTTTCTGATAAAGTAAGAATATTTCTATTCGCAAATGTTCTTTGAAATATTTTTGATAAATTTTGTGATGTAAATAATAAACTTTTTATTAACATTTTTGAAACGGAATTGATTTTAAGGTTAGGATTTTCTAAAAATTTTTCGCCGGTTTTCGGGAAATTGAAATTTATAATTATTACATACAAAACTAATAACAAAAATTTAATATTTCATTATAATAAATATTAAGTATTATATTTTTCAAAAAATTCAAAAATTTTTGAAAAAATTTTGAAGAATGACACAAAAGAACTGTCAAATTGACAATCTCACAATTAGTAGTACCAGATGCATTTTTTCACTTCTAGTCTCCAAAAATACCTGTGTTTTATTTGTTTTGTTTTTTTGCAAATCTTTAATTTTTATCTTATTTCATGGTTTTAATTTGAGTCGAGTTATTTGTCTACATATAAATACCGTATCAAATAATTAATTAGAATTTTATTTAATATTTAAATCATGTAATTTGAATATGTAGAAATTTGAAATCAAAATTTTACCTCCTGCTAATTTGTTGTTTTTTTTTTTTTACAAAAGTCAGTTGACATTTTTGGCATATGGAAAAACATGTTGGGAATGCAATATTTTTCCACGTCGGCAAATAAAGAAGAATTTTAATTTAAAATTATTGTGAAATCAAGTTGTACAATATTTATTAATAATTTTTGAAAAATAAAAAGCGCAAAATGCGTATCACAAATCTACGACGTGGGCGAATAATTCGTATTGTTGCAGGCATAGCAGTTGCACTTTTGATATTTTATGTTCTTTTAACGTGGTCTGAGGGCCATAAAAAAGTCCAGGAAGTTTACCGGTCAAAATTTGCGGCAAGAAAAGGTCTAGAAGCACCAAAATTAATTGAAGGTTTGTTTTTGAAAATTTTAATTCAACTTAAAATATTTATATTTTTATCTTCAAATTATTATCTTCTGGTTAAAAAAAAAAAATAGTATCTTTTCCGGTCTTATCTTGACTAAAATTTGATTTGTGGGACTTTCTAAATATTTATATTTGAATATTTTTAGGTCTTGGAAACTTCGAGCCGAAAAATGTTGAAAAACGTGTAGGACCAGGTGAATATGGAGAAGCATATAATTTGCCACCAGAAAAGAAAAATGAAGCGGATGCATCAGAAATGGAGTACGGGATGAATATCGCCTGTTCAGATGACATATCATTAGATCGTGCTATTAAAGATACCCGTCTAGAAGAATGTAAACACTGGCAATATCCATATGATTTACCAAAAACTAGTGTTATAATTGTATTCCACAATGAAGGCTGGTCCGTTCTTATACGTACTGTACATTCGGTCTTGAATCGTACCCCAGAACATATTTTACATGAAATTTTATTGGTTGATGATTATTCCGATAAAGAGAATCTCAAAGACAAGCTGGAAAACTATATTAAGAAATTCAAAGGTAAAGTTCGTCTAATAAGAAATGTCGAACGTGAAGGATTGATACGAACACGTTCACGAGGTGCTAAAGAGGCTACCGGCGAAGTTATCGTTTATTTAGATGCACATTGTGAAGTGAATACTAATTGGTTACCGCCACTTTTAGCCCCAATTTATCGTGATCGAACAGTTATGACAGTTCCAGTCATTGACGGGATCGATCATAAAACATTTGAATATCGTCCAGTATATGCTGATGGTCATCATTATCGTGGAATATTCGAATGGGGAATGTTATATAAAGAAAACGAAGTACCAAAAAGAGAACAAAAACGACGTGCACATAACAGTGAACCATATAAAAGTCCAACTCATGCAGGCGGTTTATTTGCAATAAATCGAGAATATTTCTTAGAACTTGGTGCTTATGATCCGGGTTTATTAGTTTGGGGTGGTGAAAATTTCGAACTTAGCTTTAAGATATGGCAATGTGGTGGTAGTATAGAATGGGTTCCATGTTCACGTGTCGGTCATGTCTATCGTGGTTTTATGCCATATAATTTCGGTAAATTAGGTGCCAAGAAAAAGGGTCCTCTAATAACAATTAATTATAAACGTGTTATTGAAACATGGTTTGATGATAAGTACAAAGAATATTTCTATACCAGAGAACCATTAGCTAGATTCCTTGATACGGGCGATGTAAAAGAACAAATTGCATTGAAAGAACGTCTACAATGTAAAAGTTTTCAATGGTATATGGATAATGTTGCTTACGATGTATTTGATAAATTTCCACCACTCCCAGCAAATTTACATTGGGGTGAATTACGTTCTGTTGCAACAGATACATGTTTGGATGCAATGGGTCATCAACCACCTTCAATAATGGGACTACAACATTGTCATGGTTTCGGTAATAATCAATTGATGAGATTAAATGCAGCCGGACAATTAGGTATCGGTGAACGTTGTGTTGAAGCCGATCGTCAAGGTATTAAATTGGCATTCTGTCGTTTGGGTACAGTCGATGGACCATGGCAATACGAAGAAAAAACAAAACATCTTTTACATCGTGTCTATCAAAAATGTATGGCACTACATCCGCAAACACAACAATTATCACTTAACCCATGTGATGTTAGTAACGCATATCAACAATGGAAATTTAAACCAATTAAACCAGATTGGTAGAAACAAGTAGAATATAATGAAATAAAAAAAAGAAGAAGAAGAAGAATCTAGTTTATAACGTTTTATTAGATTAATAAGAAAAGAAGACTTTGGAACTGAGAATTGCAGATATTTCTACAAGAATCGAAATTTCTAACAGTATTTATGTTAACTATATATTTTCACTAATTATAAGCAAATAAAATAAGAATAATAAATATTTCTGAATTCCAGTTCTGCATTTTCTCAGGATCGAATATAAATTTTCTTTTATTTCAATCAAAAAATCAAAGATCTTTGGTCAAACATTTTGGTTTTTGTTTTTATCACGATTTCAAAAATTGTAATTCTAGAAAAAATTAAAATAAGAATCACTAGTTTTATGACCAATTAAAAATAAAAACAAAACGAAAATACTATAAAAAATCTCTGCAAGACAAATCGAAATTTTGTTCTATTTTAATAGTTCTTATTTGTTATTCAAAAAAAAATAAAATAAAAAAATAAATAAAATTTTTGTACGTTATTAAAACCAAATTATTGTTTCATTAATTTTACTGTCTAAGTGCCGGATTACACGCGGTGTTTTTTGGGTAGAATTCTACCGCGGACATAGGTCACGGTGGGATGGGGGTGAAGCAGAAGATCTACCTCTCGAAATGTTGGCGCAACGGAGTTTTTTACGCACACAAACAAGAGTCACTGTTTGTGTCGGTTTCGAAAAAAATTGAAAAATCAAGCGCGCCATTCGCTTACTGACCGTCAACAGGTAATCATAATCTAAAAGTACATAGGAAATAGTAAAATAGTAGATCCTAACAGTTTGACGGTTTAAGTTCAAGTGATGCTGTGCTGATACACACTAATATAATCCTTGTGTAGCTTCTATAAAAGACTGTGGTATAAACATTCCTCGTCTAATCGGTTTGGTAGTTTTCTACCCAAAACTTGACGGTAGATTTCTACTGCGTGTAATCTGGCACTTACAAGGACCTTTAGGAAGTTCTACTGCACTCTGTTGACTACTAATTGCATTCATAGCAGATGACAAATATTAAAGTTAGAGTATTTTGAAACTAAAATGGCTCACAATTTAATTCAGGGGCTTCCATTTTGTATCAAAAGATAAGAAAAAAGGAAAACGTTATACCAAAGCCGATATAAGTATACTAACAAATTTCGTTCATATTAGTCATGTTGGTTGGGATGCACAAAAAGGATTTGATTTGACTGGAAATGAAGATGATGAAAAGTTAAAACATATCTTTTATAAATCTGGTGTTTCTGAACAGGAAATAAGAGATTTATTATTAATAAAATTAAGTGTTTTTCTTTTTATGTTTCAAAATTAACAAAATACATATTTTTCACAAACATTTCTTTTATAAACGTTTTAAAATTTCATTGACATGCTTTTTAAGATAGTTAGATTCAAAAAAATTTGCAAAAAGATTTTTTTTTTTTTTTTTTTCAAATCAATATAATATAATATTAACTACTAGCTGACCTGACAGACGTTGTCCTGTCCAAATTTCAATATTTGTAAAAGGCTAAGTAAATTTTCCAATTTTCTGGGCAAATGTTTTCAATTTTTCCATTCGTAAGAAACTTATTCGGACTAATAGGAACATTTTAACAAAAAAATGAGCGAAATCGGTTCAGCCGTTCTCAAGTGATGCGCTTACCAACGAACAGCATTTAATTTTTATTTATATAGTATACCATAGATTAACAATGAAACCAAAAAATAACGGTGACAAACACTGATTTTGAAATGTTGTATTTTAAGGATTAGGAAGCATTCAAAAAACGTTATGATGGAACTAAAAATAAACATTTTGCCTTTGAAGTTAGCGTCTACGTATAGCACATTTTATAAGTACTAGGTTATTTCCACAACTAATCATTTACACCAAAGGTGTCCAACCTTTTCGTTTCCCTGGGCCACATTGGAAGAAGACATGGTGTTTTGGGCCACAAGTATATTACTATGTGTAAATCCATATCATAAAATGAATGTGATACTTGGAATTGAAGTTGAGAAACTAAACAGCCTTGCATTAGTCACTTAAAAGTTTCATTTTGCTACTTGGGTAGTTGTTTACTTCTTATTTTTCCAAGAAGTTTTAATGGAAACGATTCCTTTCCTTGTACAATTCGATAAAAATAATTATTTAGTTTAGAAATAAATTTAATTTAAATTTCTTCAAAAATTTATTATCTTTTGGATTTTTCTGGAAATTAATAGTCAAGTTTTTGACTTAAAAAATGAATCATACATTTTGAGTAGATTCATTTTAAGTCTCAAAATTTAATTGCGATAAAATTATTTGATATTATTTTTGAAGAAAAAAAATACATCAAAATGATAGACTATCATTTTTCGACGAATTTAGGAAGTTGTATAATTCCATCTGTTTTTTTATTTATTTTTTTTTTTATCAAAATGTTAATTCAAGTTGTTTCATATTCCGTCTTATTTAGTCAATATTTATTTTTATCTTTTGTTTTTTTATTTATCAGTTCAATTCAACTTTTTCTAAAAATCGATTAATGGGAAATGAACGAAAAATTGATTATATTTTTGATAAAACAATAATGAACATAGAAATAGTGAAATAGATCTACTGGAAAATAGATAATAAACAATCAGTTATCAAAATTGATAACAATTTGAATTAATACATTTTTTTTATTTATTAATAAAGAGAATTGATTATAATCGTCAGGTATAAATACTCAACTAGAATTGTTGAAATCATTCACAAGGTGATTACACTTTAGTTGGATATTTTCATAGAAAAAAAAAAACGTTAAAAATGGCTCGTGTTTGTGTTCTATTAGCTTGCGTTATTGCAGTTGTAGCTGCTGGTAGCTTTACAATTAATAAGCTCAGCGAGGAAATACGTTCTGCATACAATCTTCCATCATATAGGTCTCAACATCCATATGCTCAATTGACTTCAATGCGATCAGAATCAAATTATCAACAACTTCGTTACACTGCTGGTCGCCGGATTGCAAGTAAATACCAAAAATTTTACGTTTTATATATTTTTTTAAAATATTAATTAATATTTTTTGTTTTATAGATGATCGATTAGTTGCACAAGGAAATAATAATACACAATACAATACACCACAAGATGTTCGTTTAGTTCTAAGATATCCAACAAGTGGTCAAGGCGCTGTTATTACTTTTGTTGAGATCGTTGTTGATCAAAGCAATAACCTAGGAAACGCAACAATAATTTCTGGTGGAATTGGTTACAGAAACATTACAATCGTTGTTGAAGCTAAGAAAACCAAATATTTCAATTATAGAGCTGCTTTTTACGGATATTAACTTTGTTCTGTGAATCCTTATTTTTGATTTTCAAATTACATTTCAAGGAAAAATAATTTTGTGTTTTATTTAAGGGCATTTGAAATGAAAACAATTCCGAAAGTATCCTTTATACTGTCAGCTCCCAAATCGATAATTCTTTTAAAAATTTGATATAAACCAAACAGCATTTTATTCAGCAAGGATATTACTTTCGAAAAATTTAATTAAGAAAGTCGCTTTTTCGAGATGTTACTTCCGTTGAGCTTTTAAGTTTACAACATAAATTGATTTAAAAAGATATAATTTACAAGTACTAACTATCTTCAAATAATTACTCTGGTTAAATCCTTAGTGTAACATCATCGTCCGTTTCTAACATAAATTTAATGAATTTCTATTTAATTGTCTGCGGTTAAAATAATTAAGAAAATTTCTATCTCAAATCTTTTTTTTTTAAAAATATTAGTTAAAAAGGATTCTCGCGGAATTTTCTATCGGTTTACAAAATGACTATTTGTTTTGGGGTTTTGATTTCATCTTCGCTTTTTTTTTTAAGTAGAATTAAATTAAATGAATTTATTTCAAATAAAAAGAAATCTTTTCAATTGCAAGTATAAAGAAAAGAAAATCATAATTCAATGATATTTATTTGAACGAAAAGAATTATAGAAAGAAAGACTTCCATTCAACAAAATCCTTCAAAAAGATAAAAATTGTACGTTTCTTTTGAAAATCATTTAAAGTGACCGCTTTTCTTTATGTAATATGAAGACGAATACTTTTCAAAGTATTTCTGATAAGACATTATAAAAAAATACTAATTTAAAAAAATCTGTCTGTCTCTTTGAAGACAATATTAAAGACTATTTAAATTAATATTAAATATATTAGGTGTACAAGAAAATTCTAGACTTATTTTTGATAAAATGCAAGTTTATTTAAAAATTATTTGCAACAAATCTAATCTTCGTCTGAAGAGGTCACGCCGGGAATAAGCCACAGGTGGGAGAAGTTCTTACTTCAAGTTGGACATTGCAGTTTCATGGTCATTTCATGAAGCAAAATCACATATCGAAGTTCTTGGTTTGTGAAAAACCTTCTACGCTCTTGTATGTTCTTCGTCTCTTATCAAAGCTATACCATTCATACGGTTTATCTCTATAGAACTTTTGCTATTGATTCGAATAGTTTCCAACTTCTTTTTCAGTACATTTATTTGAGTGTTTGGAAGTTAGCATTGGTGAAATTTATTGAAGGAATAAATGTAATGAAGACTATAGAAGATTTTCTGTAGTTTATGAGATTGACTCTATAAGGATAAAAGAGCTACAATTTGAGAATGTAAGCACGTAAGTTGTTTCAGCCATATGAAATGTAATATTAAAGTTTGAAACGTCTTACGGTTTGGTCAAAACAAAATTGCGTCACTTCTGGTCAAATAAATTCTGGAATAATAAAAATCATTCATATTACAGGAGTTCCGCGAATAACACGGTTAACTGGTACCGTGTTACTGATATTCGTGTTATTCGATACTAATAATTCATACAATTTTGAATATATCGTTCCGTGCTATTCAAAAACCGTGCAATTCAAAATTCGATATCCATACAAATTTGTACATTTAGTTCCAAAGAGAAGTAAGCACCCACAACTTTATGCAATGATACTAAAACTATTCTGAGCACAAAGAAGGGAGAAAATCTATTTACGATAAGAACAGAGTTTTACAACTTTCTTTGATATCCATGTATTTCCTGCAAATCTGTTATGTAACATACACATGCATTGTGTGATCGTTAACAGTAATTGTGTGTACTCATTCGCAAATTCGTGCAATTCAAATCCCGTGCTATTCAAGAGTTGTCGGAATATTTGATCGTGTTGTTCGCGACTTCGTGCCATTCAAGTACCGTGTATTCGAGGGATACCTGTAATATGAATTAAATTTAATCACAGATAATGGAAACGTATAAAAAATACTTGACAATAAAATATGTTGAAGTTTTTATAAATGAATTGGTTCTTAACGACGGTTGTTGAAATTTTTCAATTCGTGCAATTCCGCGGTTATTTCAATTGTGTGTGAAATTATTAAAAAAAAAAAAAGTAAGTAATAATATCAAAAATATCTAATAAAAAACAATAACAATTAATAATCCTTGTTGGAATTTATCTATTTAAGAGATAACAAAAAAATTGATATTGTCAATCATTGTATATTATTTTGTATATAAAATTGAAAATCAATTTAATAATTTCAGCATTTCACAATCGATCAACGATGTCGTTCAATATGGTGGTTTCCTTAGTTAAATTGTTGCTTGTTCTCACAGCATTTGTCGGTATTTCGCAAGCAGACGAAAATGTCGATTTGGGTGTTAATATTAAAGTTGCCAATTCAATTCAGGACTATCACATAGCTCATATAGGTTTCAATTTCATTCCAGTACAAAAGAGTGCAAATAATGATCCGCGGCATACAATGAAATATTCAATTGGACGTCGAGTTGATGGTAAATTAATATTTTATTTTTTAGGAAAAGAAAAATTCATAATATCTTTTTTTTTTTATTGAACAGGTGATGCTATTGTTGCACAAACTAGTAATAGTCATAAATTTCCAACTTTACAAGACGTCGATTTGAATATTACATATCCGAAAGAAGGTAGTGGAGCTATTGTCAGTTATGTAGAAATCGTTGTTAATCAAAGTTCCAAACTTGGCAATGGTTATGTTATTCACGGTGGAATTGGACAAAGACATATTGGAATATTAGTCCAAGCTAAAAGTACACTACATTTCGATTATACTGCTATAATTTATGGATATTAAAAATTGTGTATTTATGCATTTTATGTAAATATAAAACAATAAACTACGGATTAAATAGAAAAACTATTATTATTTTATGACTAGAAATCCAAAGGTAGACTTCAAATGGTTCCTCGAAGAATTTTTTTTTTATTGTAATAAAAGAAGGTTTAAAATTTCGTGTCGAAATCTTATCAGTTAATTTCATTATTGTAATCTAGCTTTGTACTAAATTTTAAGAAGATTGGGATCAGTAGTTCTCAACCTATCGTTCCTAGATGTGAAAAGATCCCAGATCTTGGATTTCCGGTAAAAAATGAATCCACTTTTTCTTTCATAACAGCCATCTTGTGTACTAAATTTGATTATAATTAGAGTCACAGTCAGGACACAGTATATAGTATTAGTCTAAAATTAACATCTCAGTCAGTTTTTCTTTTATTGGAAGTGTTAAAGTTTCTCTCGAATTATCGTCCACCCAAAAGTTAAAAAATGCTTATGTTTTTTGGGCTAAAAATAAACACTTCCGTTAAGACATTTCCGGTAAAAATCTAATCAGTTCATTTCCTTATTGTTCTAGTTTTATACAAAATTTGAACTAAATTGGATAAGTCGAATTATCGTGAAGCAAAAGTGTCCAAATCATATTTTTTTTTATTTTATTTTTTGTTTTGATATCTATACAATTTTTTAATTCGGTTTTAACAAGTTTAGATATTAAAAGATAATCAACTCAACTAAGTTACGTTTTATATATGAGTGTATGTAAAAAAAGCTTCTTAGGAGGTAGGGCCTTATTAATTATATTATATTGGTAAGCTATCAGAACTTGGTTAAATAATAAGATTAGATAAAAAAAACAACTTTTAAGAATAATTATTACGTCGTAGTTTTATTTTTAAATTATTGCAATTTAATTTAATTGTGTTTTCTTTCGTTTCTGGGAATTCGAATTCGAATAATTTCATTTGATTTATTGAATGCTTTTGCTTTAAGTATTTTATTGTAGTGCAAAGTTTGAGGTTGTTGACCAAATATATTTACTAAAATTATGAAATTGTAAATCAACGAAAGCCCCTAATTATGTAATTAAATCATTCATCATTTTTATTATGAACATGAGAGCTAAACTAAAGGCGATATTCATAGATCGCTTGTTGTTTTCTGACATTCTGTAAGGTGATATTTCACCTGAGAGTCCCTTTAATGTTATAAAGCGAATGCTTAAACTCTTCTATGTGTATACTACCGAAATATTATTTAATACCGGCGATCATACTATATTTTCCTTGTTAGACAACTCACTCAGTAATTTATATAATATATAGTATAAAAAATTACAAAAAAAGAATTTAGTTCTACTAAAAATTTGAAGTAGTTAGAATTGGTTTTATCTATTAATTTTTATTTTAACGCGAATAACGTCAATGGACGTACTCGTATAATATCCGCCTGAAACCAGACTGCTACGAAAAATGGATGAATTATATCTCCGAATATAATAGATAAAAATATAAACAATTTCTACTTGTTTTGCACTTGTTATGACTAAAACCATTTTGGGTTGGTTGGCCAAGTTTTTGAAAAGACTTACAAACATTAGATCCGAACTTACATATCCTCTAGATATTCTATATTAGATACTTTTCCACAGAGTCGACATTATTATGTTGAAATAGAATTGAATTTTCTTTTACATTTCCACATGCTATGGAAGACTCTAAATTCTGATTCTAACCTTCAGGGCGGAGCAACGCATCTCACTAATAGAGAAATTTTTAAAGGAAATTGTTTTCTTGTGATTTTAAGAAGGTACTAGTTTTCCACAAGATGTGCATAAAATAAATAATAAAGACTTTAATTAAATGGTGTTATGATATGACCTCATAAAGATTATAATATTGAACTCTCGATAAAATGTCATGAAATCTGTAATCAAGCGAGAATCTACGACTACTTAAGATAATAATTTTGAAAGTGTGTTTATAAAAAGATAATCTTAATTTTATTTCCTATAATTAGGTATTAGCAATTCGTTAATACAATTAAAATTAGAATTTGAGTCAAATTAAAGAAATTTTTTTTTATTAGGCAAAAAATTATTCGAGAAATAATTTAATCAAATAAATTATTATTACATTTAATTTTCAAGATTATTATCGGTTAAGAAAATGTTTATTACTGGGTAAAGAAATCATTCATTGAATGTCAGAAGAATTTGATGATAAAATATCAAAATTTACTTTAAATAAAAGTCAATTATTGTGCTTAAAAAATCACAATTTCTTGACACGAAATTTTTATTGAATTTATTTATTATTTATTATTCTTATTTTTTAAAATTTAATCATGACTTTTTTCTGATTTATGAAATTTAATGATGGAAACAAAACAAAAATGGATTTTCCATTCAGTTGTTAACTGTTGTTATGCCTTATGTATGCCTAAAAGCTTTGCAAGTTCGTTTAGGATACCGGACGTTCTCGAAAAAATTGATAAAATTCCAAAGATTCTCGTGGGCTCTTGTAAATTACAAACAAAAAAAAGTTATATTGGAATTTGTATGAATTTTAATGAATTTTTTTTATAAAGTTTTTGTTAGATATATTTTAATTTAGAAACTAAATTTAATATTAATATGTTAGAATTTGTTTGTTACAACTTTCTTTAATCCTTTCCACCCTGACATGATCTCAAAGTATATAAACATAAACAAAATAGACCTGATAATTTTTATAATATGTTATAAAACTAATAATAGGTATGTAATAATAATTGAAATAAAAATAGGACTAATAAAGTTTTTTTAAAAATTATTTTTATTTTCATGATAAATTATTTGATATCCGTTTTAATTAGAATTTTTATCATGCAACTTTATTGCGGCGGTAGCTTTTTATCAGCAGAAAAAAAAAACATACGGTTGCATTTGATATAAATTTCAACCAATTAAGGCAATATTTGCAGCTAATTTTTTTATTCGAAAATCTTTGTTTTGAGAAAAACACGTTCAAAGATGAAGGCAAAGAAAAGTAGAGAAAAAGTGAAGAACCGAGACTTGGTTTTTAACCCGCGTCTCATCAGTCTCTAGAGGCGAGATCGAGGTCTTAACCAACTAGACCATTCTACACTATCTCTACTAGTCTGTTGATTTGCCTTTTTTAATATTCTCAAATCGTTACAACTGTTTTTCTTTAAACCTATCAATTGTTATTACCAAATTCAATTGCATTTCATTTTTACCTTCAAAGATTCAGGAGAGATTTTTGTTCATTTAAATTTTATAAAACACGATGAATAGCTATAATTTTCTGCTCTTTCAAATTTGTTTATAAAATTTGGTGTATACTTCTAAAACCATTAAATTTATGAAGAAAAAAAGATGGGAATATTGTCTTAAAAACAATTTTAATTATACAATACCAAATATTATGGAATATATAGATGAAAACCTTAAAACAAATTGAACACCCAATTTCGAAAAGGACTCATGTCGGTTTTATCAAATTGTTAAGGAGGCACAAAAAACTGAATTTCTGCTACACTGTATTCCATACGTCATCTCCAAAAAGACATGCATTTTTTCCACTTTGAAAAATAGATATGACTCCCTCTTGCCAATGGAACATGATAAAAAACGGCGGAAAAGTACATTTTGAAAAAAAACCGACATGAGCCCTTGGTGATTTAATTTCACTGTACACTTTTTCGAGTTTTTTTAAAATAAATTTTCAACCTCTCTAATACTCATAGGATAAAAATTGTCATCGAATTTCATATTTTCAACTAGAACATAAAATATGGTAAGCTATGTATGTGATATTAGCAGCACATTAGATGTTTTTTTTTTTTTAAATAAAAGCTCTTGTCACTTTACTTGTCCTGGTGGGTTTCATCGATGCATTCCATTATCTTTGATTATACATAATAAATGTTATAATAGAGTTTTTTCGTTTCTTAGACTTAGTACTGTATAAAAACAGTGTTTTTCAAAGATTTGTTATATCTTTTTGTATCTTATATATAGTTAATTAGAAAATGAAATAAGTATATTGTTTATAGAAAAAATAATTGATTTCCTACACCAGTAGTGGGTTCTGTAAGGCGCCAGTCATTAAAAGTTATGGCTTTAAAATAAGGCCATTACTTAGAACATTTCTTAAACAGTATTTGAAAATGTCAATCAATTGTCACTTGTCATTTGTCGCTTTACAGAATCCTACTGCAGCAGTTGATCTGTATAGGTGTAGGTATAGGACATATATTTGTCTAAAATACGTTCAAAATTTTCATAATCTTTCAAATTTAAAAAAAAAAAAATTATTTAAAATTTTCGGAAGCGCAATAAATTATATTTATTATCGTTTTAAATTACTTACAAAATCTCTAAAAAAAAATAATTGCTACGACATACCTTTTATGACGTTCACATATGTGTAAGTGTATAATACTATATTTTTGTGATAAGACGATAAAAACGTTTAAATTTGCTCTGGCCAAATAAATTGCAAAGATTGATATCAAACCTCTATAAATATCGATTTAATATTTGTCGAACCATTCAGAACAGTTAAAAACTTATTAAATACAAAACGTTTAAATAATTTCGTGGAAATTAAAAGAAAAAAAAACAAGAAACATAATGACAAGAATTTTATTTGGTTCTATTGGATTAACATTTATATGGATTACATATATTTATGGTGAATGTTGTGATAGTAAAAATGGTGAAATTATGATTGTAAGTGATATAGAATCATTTCATTGTAAATATCCAGAAGCTGAATTAATAGTTATGAACATGGAAAAATTAAGAGGGCAACTACGGTATACTTATGGAACTCGTGTTCATGGTAAGAAAATTTGATAAAACTCCATAAATCAAGAGAATGTTATATAATATATGATTCTTTGTCATTTTTTTTATAGGTGATCGTTTGGTATGGCAAGCAGAAGATAATCAAAATTATCCTTCCTTACAAGATGTCGAATTGTGTTTAACATATCCAACAGCCGGAACAGGAGATATTTTAACATACATAAATGTTTTAGTTGAACAAAGTTCTGATATTGGTGAAGGATATATTGTTAATGGTGGTATCGGTGAAAGATCTGCCAAAGTTTTAATCGAAGCAAATAGTACGTTATATTTTGCTTATGCAGCTTTATTTTATGGTTATTAAACCTTTTTCTGTGATCAATTATTGTTATATTTATTACTTATTAATAATTAAGAGTCTCTCTTTTATTGAATTAAATTAATTTAAAAAATTTTATAATAAAAAAAAACACAGTTTTTTAATTCTTACCTGTCTTAGTACCTATAATTGGAAATGTTTAAAAAATGCATTTAATTAAAAAGAAGAAATTAAAAAAAAACGGAGGTATGCTTTTAACCACACTGTAGAAGTGAAGCAGAAGTGAGTGGTGGGAATAATTCCCATAAAAACCTCCACAACTTTGCCGAACATTTCAATCGGGTATGACCTCTATATAAAAAGTTCAAAAATTTGTATCGACTACAGCCTCAATATGATGGCAGATAGAACTATTTGGTCTTCGACGGAAATAATCCTCATTATAACCTACTCAATATTACCGAACATTGTAATCTTCTAGGACGTCCATATAATGAGATTTTTTATAATGTAACGTTTCGTCAGAGAAAATCGTGACATAATTTTTGCAAGTCGCCTCTATAGAAGTGTTTCACTTCAAAAATGTTTAGACTTGAGCCTAAATTCTCCTATTCTCAATTAAACATTGATATTGACAAATACAAAATAATGATTTATTAAAGTAAGTATTGGATTGCAATAATTAAAATCAGAACAAAAACTCGGGATTTCGTATTCAGAAATAGCTTTATTCTAAATTTTGAAATTCGAAAAATAATATCTATCAATCCATCATTTTTGCAATAATAACTATGAGTTTAGCTTTAGATGATGTAGATCAATCTTAATAATATAAGTATTATTGATAAAAAGCTATATTTAGTTTTGAGGCCGAATTAGAAAATCTGAAATAAAGGATTTCTGACTAAAATGCGTTAAATTTTCCTTTTTTTTTGGTCCTTATCTTTTTTCCTTGTGGTTCTATACAAAAAATTGTATGTAATTTTTTTTTAAATTACGGATATATTCGGTACTAGATGGCAAAGCCTACGCGATTCGAGTACACAACACGCTCTCACGACTACTCAGCCACTCCCCAAAAATCCCAAGACCCACCTGTTTCTGCCCCTTGCAAATTGATTTCTTATCCGTAATCCCAAGAAAACTTTAGATATTGAGTTTCATTGGGATCGGTCGAATCGTTTAGACATTACGCAAATTGTGCATATAAACTTTGCATAAAAATGTTACAAATTTAAAGTAATATACGTATTTTTATATTATAAGGAAGACATTCTTTTGTATCTTACGTAGTTTAAGAGAAAATTAACATAAAAGTTTAATAACAGATATTTTTCTTAGATATACAATATTTAAAGTCAAATATATTAAAAATTTGACGTCACATTAGTTCATATGAAACACAAGTGGCTTAAATTAAGTATTTCGATAAAATTGATTGCGCCCAATAAACTGAACTTCTTGAAGTTGAACTTGGTACGTCATTTTGCGCGTCTTTAAAATCTAGAACATAAATGTTTTTATTTAAATTTTAACCTCTAATAATTTGAGAATGGAGTTTAAACTTATAAAATTCAAGTTAAACTCGATTTCCATTTATTTGCCTTATAAGTAATTCCACAAATTTTTTTGAATTTATTTAATTTGGACAGAAACAATAACGATTTTCAACACACCAACTTGACTTTGAACTTCATTTAAGTAAATAATTGATTTAAAAAATACAACAATTATTCAATTACTAAAATAAATAAAAAGTATATGGAGTGTGAACGACCGAGTGTAAAATTTTTGTTGTATAATTGAAAATGAACAATTTTTTAATTTATTTCAATTCATAAAAATTAATAGAAATTGATTAAAATTTGTTGTTGATAACAGTTTCAATTAATTTCATGCGTTGTAAAACGTTTGAATGAGAGCATATATGAATTTTTCCTTGAAAATATAATTTGTGCTAGTTTCATATAATTGTTTTCTTAACACTATGAAGAACTAATTCATTATTATATAATTTTTATGAAATTTCCCAAATTAATCAAATCAAAACGGAATTGCTTATGACCGGATTTATCAAAATGATTTCCCAAAACGAAAGAATTTTATTCGTATAATAAAATTGAGGACAAGGCCAACATTTCAGATTATATTGAGTTTCATTATAAGATTCTTCAAGGTAAATTGTGTATCATTCCATCCGTACATCCTAGTTTTGGTAAATTTATGGTTATTCCATTTTAAATAAACTAATTTTAATCTTTGGTTTAATTCTTAGAACTATTATTATTAATTGTTCAATTGGGAATTCATGGAAATTTAACTTTTAATCGAATTTGCTTTAATTATAGACTATCAAATTTTTCAAACAAGTGTCAAAATGGGAAAGAACATTTCGTTACGTCCTTCATATTTATAATAAAATGTTTCTTAAAAACAATTAAATATGCAATTATGTTATTTTATTCATCAATTATATATCGAAATTTAGGAAATCAACGTTAAAGCACAATTAATTTCGTTATTTCACCTTCTAACTTAGAAGAAGCATCTAAATATTACATATGTTGTTATGTATATTTCTTTACAACTTCACAATTACTACATGTACATGGATAGCCGAAAGATGGAGCCGAAATTTCGATCCGGGTATATGAAAATGGGTCGAAAGATTGAGTCTAAATGTAGTCGAGAACATATACAAAATTTAAATTTTATACTAAAGATATATATGAAAACCACAACAAAAAAGGTATAAGAAATACCAAGAAAGACAAAATATTCATTTCAATCCGCATATTAACAGTATTTTAGACACGACCCAGTCACTAAAGCATAGTGGAGTTCAGTCAACCCAATTTGGGATTGACCAGTTTCGACCTCGTTTGGACTGGACTCACCATGTATACGGGATATATATTCAAATTCTACTTGATTTCAACATTATAGCAGCGAAAAGAAAGTAAATTATTTTGAGAATTCCGGTTAAATTCTATTTCTTTAAGCTGAGAAATTGTTTTACAATAATAGTACAGTTACAGATGTATATTGTTCAGGTTTTTCTTTCACTTGATTTACTTCAAAATATTACCGGACAATGGAAAATAATTACTCAATTAAATAAGAAATAAAATTACTCATAAGACATTGCATTCTAAAACATAATATTTCATAACTAATTAAAAAGCAAACTTGTTTTATTTAAAGTTCTACAAGGTAAAACTGGTAATAAACAGCCAATTATAATTTACACGAATCAGTGATCAAAGTTCCAATAAAATATGTTATTTATTTGCGGTCAGTAACTTCCTGTCAATACCTGGTACTCTTTTCTTAAAACAATATTGAATGTACCATCCACATCTTCTTCAAGAAAGTACACAGTACAAAGTATAGTATATATTTCAGATAAAAGCATATATACACGCTAGGAAAATTTCATAATACGCGGCTAAAAGGAGATCGTTCTTAAGTAGTTCGCATATTTTAAGATGAAATACTAAAAACTTCTTTTTTTAAAGCTACAATAAAAA
Source organism: Xylophagus ater (assembly GCA_963422695.1). NCBI lineage: Eukaryota > Metazoa > Arthropoda > Insecta > Diptera > Xylophagidae > Xylophagus > Xylophagus ater. The sequence continues at coordinate 12,796,715 of OY730478.1, forward strand.
AATAGACTATCAATAAGAAGATTAAACGTTAGTCAACATAAAAGATTTCCATGTACAAGCAAGTTTCTTCGTTTTTGAGTTATAATGTTCGAAGGTGACGGCTGCAAAGGCGTTAAAAAACAATAATTTCATACCTATAAAAAAAAAAACGTCTTCATTAACGTCTTCCATAGCCTTTAGGTGCTAATTTAAAAATTAAGCGAGGAAAAAAGATTTTATTTTTATAAGCGCCAAGCTTTTAATCTAAATTTTAAATGGTAAGTCCCCGGAGTATAAAACAGGTTAGATTTTCAAATCTTTTATTGTACTGAAAAATATATAATATTTTTAAAGGCAAGAATTTTAAAATAAATAATATTTTATGGGAGTGTTCCGTTTAAAATGAATCTCTATATAATTTTTATAGTTTTTAGTTAAACTTAATTCTAAGAAAATTAAAAATATCCGAGAAAGCTATATTTACGTAATTATACATTATTGCGAAATTCTACTTCATCTAAAATTAAGTTTGGGTCAATAACCGAATTAAATATTTCTATAGAGGTCAGAAAATCGAAATTTTTTTTTTTTTTGCATATAAATTGTTTATAAACAATTTTTTCATTAACAAAATAGAATCAATAATATTATTTTAGATTGAATAATATTTATTATAACATAAGAAATAAATATTAATATATTTTAGTTTTATACAAAATTGTCTGATATTAGTTTCTCTGACAAAATTCAATTTTATACCCACAGAAAAATTTCTTTATACTTACATGTAACAACTTAACCAGTGATGACAAAAATGCAAAAAACTCATATTCTATTAGGACCACGTTTTCACAAACCATGTAAATAATAAGAGTGTCAAGTAAAATTGCACTGGCACTATACGAATTTTTCGTACAAACGTTGCCTAACTCCTAATTTATAATACCGCACGGTTTTTGAATACATCAAAGTAATAACTTTAATTTATAAAACAAGTCAAATTTTCTTAGGGCTTGAATTGATGCGATGTACTGCTATGATATCTATTAAACAGTCAAGTCATCCTCACTTTGGATCTCGAACAAACATTTAAAATAAAAACTTTCGAATAAATTGAATTAAAATAGCATTTTTTCAGTTAAAAATTCTTTTTTGGACCAATTTGTCTAACTTTTTCCAAACGGTTTTTCTGCATTTGCTGCTTTTTTGACTAATTCAGTGCCAAATGTCTGGGCCTTTCGCCCGATTTAACTTTTTGAGACATTTTCTATTGTAACATTTTTCTTTGAATACTTTTAATTTAATTTTCCTGTAAAAGATGCCTTTTCGTTCAGATTTTTAATGTTTTCGATTTAAGAAATATGGCTTTTGCAAACAAAATCTGAAAAGCTAAACAAAATTCAGTACATATTTTTGTGTTTTAACACAAACCTGCAGGCGCAGAGCCGCAGAGGTATCTAATTATATTCCATACATATATAATTGGATCAAAACCTTGAAGCTTTCTTTAAACTGATTTTATTTAATTTCATATTTTATAAAGACTATTTTTATTTTCCATAATTTAAAAATTATTATTGTTATTGTCCGATTTTTTCCTTTAGTTATCATTATAACATTTTGTATTGGATAAGTTTTCAAAAGTTTTCAAATTGAAGAAGAGTTCAGAGAAAAATGTTTCCAAACATCAGTAATGGATTCATGTGAATAGTACACTTTTGTCTACTTATATTATAGAGCAAGTAAGTATATTTTCCTATAAATTTTTCAATTCTCGTCGTGTATCTTTTTTTTAATATTTGAGTTAAAACTCGTTCAAAACCTAAACTCGTTTTCTATGAGCTTTAGTTTATATTCTATTTATAGTATGTACACATACATATTTTAGTTGACCAAATATTATGTCACCATAAATAACAAATCTACACAATCTAACCATATTTAAAAAGAAAAAAAGCACCTGTATGACGATTTCATTGTATCAATTACCGTGAAATTATTCACGGGAAATTAGTGTGTAATTATACCTGTTCTCATGTTTAAACAACAAAAATCACATGACTCACACATATATGATGAGAAAAACCGGTAATCCGGCCGTTTTAATCAATGGAATTTAAATTTAATATCTAGAATCGCGCATCTCAAAATCCATAAGAAGCAAAAAAAAAGTAGAAAAAAACGCAATCAATAAATTCGATTTTGAATATCTTCAATTAAATTGTCATTGAAAAGACGAGCTTAAAAAAAAAAATACTGCCGTAAATTCAATAAATTCTGAGAAAGAAGATTCCAAAACTTGAAATCAAGTCGAGATTCAAGATCTCATTGACGACATTACGTGAAATTATAAAAAAGATTTTAAATATCTCTGTCAGTGTTAAGTTTGGATTCAGTTAGTGTCGGTCAGTTGGATTCATTAAATGAAATTTTATATCAGATTCCAGTCGCGGTTTTGTAAATATTTATTATTTTGCGCGTAATTTTATTAATTATTAATTGGTTGGTTTTTTTTTAATTAAACAAAATTAATATAAAATAAGTGTTTTATTAAAATATTGGTCACGTAAATCATTTGTGAATGAGATAATACAATATTCGAAAGGTTTTAGTATTTCATTAATAGAAAACTTAAAAATATGTTTTAATAATTTGGTAGTGTTTATATAATAAGACAAAAGTTATAATAAACAAAATAAAATAAGTTGTTTTCTATTTCTTTTTATAAACTGTTAATTAAAATGATGTAATTTCTTAAATATAGTCGGTACTAGAAAAACATATTGCCAAAAATACAAAGAAGTTTTAAGCTTTTAAAGTGTATTAATTTAATATTTGTTTTAATTATAAAAAAATGGCTTTATATAAATTTAATTTAACAATATTGATTTGTTTGTTATTCTTTTGTAATTATATTAAAGGACAAGATGATGAAGAATTTTTTGGTAAGTTTATATAAATTAAAAAAAACTAAAACTATAGTGCAACACTTCCTATTAAAACTCCCACAACTATGAACTGAATTATTTTACTAATAACTATTAAATTATTGAATTCAATAATATAGTGTTTGAGTGTTATAAATATTATCTTAAATAATAAATTAATTGGAACCAATAACAATTAATATATGTTCACTTAATTTCATGTAAATTAATATTTGACATTTTATATACTGAATTTTATTTAAATTAGTCAAGAAATTTTTGAGTGATTGTCGAAAAAGCACACTTAGAATATTCTACAAAATTGTGCATTCCCGAAAACCAAAAATCCAGCGGAATTATTACATGTGATTTGTTTAATTTTCCAGTTTTTCTTGTGAAGTGTATACCGCGGAAAATGAACTTTTTGTTTTTGAATTAGTAGATTTCAAATTTTTATGAAAAATCCGAAAACGCGGATAGACATCATTGAACACCATTTTAATGTACTAGGAACCTCCAATTTTTAAGTGTGTCTGTACTTTAAACTTAAAAATTCGAGGTTCCCAGTACATCGAAACGGTGTTCAATGGAGTCTATCCGTGTTTTCGGTCTATGTGTATTTACTTGTGTTTTACTTATTCTCCATAAATGATTTATTTTAATAAAACAATAATTTGGATATTTTTTTGTCTTTTCTGGATATTGAAAAGAAGTTCCCTTAAATATCATTTTATTTAATTCTATAATAACTAATTAAATTAAATTAGGAAGAATCCAATTCTTTACACCAATTGTTTTACAGTGTGTTTAACCTACATATTATGCCTATTGCTCATTCACTTTCGGTAAACTCGGCATATTGTACATACCTTTGGGCAGTTAGAGAGTACTGAGTAGTTAGTGTTGTTACTAAGAAGAAAATATGTAGTATGTTCTGTCAATACTATTATGACTTTAATGACATCATACGAACAGATCTTTAATGAAACTTATATTAAATTTCTTAAACTATGTTGTGTGTAATTTCTGAGTTATCAAAGAATTACAGACCTATTATCAAAACCATTTTCAATATTAATATCAATGATTCTAAGAATTCAGCATACAAAAAAAATACGAGTGAATTTTTGTAGTCTGATAAAATTGAACATGTATTATACTTCGTATACGCAAAATGATAACGTGTTTTGAATATTTAATATATATTTTATATATAAAAGTAGTTTTCGACAAATTATGATAAATTTTCGCGGTTTTACCTTGAATTAAGAATGGAAATTGCATTGAATTCAAAGAAACAAAAACGTTAATGTAATATTGTATTGTATAGACAATTTCAAGAAGTGTTTATCTCTATATTAATTTCTCTGTTCCATTTAAATATTGAATTATTTCGTTCTAGATTATAAAATTTAATTTTTAGTTTGCGTCTTTAAGAAAAAAAATAAAATTTTACGATGATAAGAAAAGTCTTGCTCTGTGACCTCTCATTATCTCAGAAAAGCAAGAATTTAATAAAGTTTTTGTTTTGAGATTTTCATCACTCTGTTCTGATTTATGATGAAAATTATTTTATGAACTTGAAATAAAAGAAAAACCATAGAGAAAATTATAATCGTTCTTTAACAAATTTTTTCACACCCTGTTGGATATGGGAAGAATTTTGAACATGTATTATGTATTGCTTCTATTTGTGGTCAATCAGAAAATTTAATGGTTTTTCCACTATAATCCCGATCTACCATAACTGCAATAATTTTACTTAAATTTAAACCAATATTAAGTTTTTGTAACCTTCGTTTATGTCCCAAATTTAATTTAAATCAGTGTTTTGGTACTAACTCCAAACATACGGATTTAACGGCGTTTTGTATACTTATAACTTCTCTTCACCTGCATTGATTTTGTGTAAATTCAATACAAACCTGGGATTATGAGTAGCAAGGAGTGGATGTACATACCAAATTTAATCAAGTCAGACAAAAAACCTTTGAGTTATTAATTTTAGAATGATAGTAATGCAATGCATTCATTTTGCGCGAATTCAATGTTTGGTATTGAATTATTGCATTTATATTCTAAAGTTATATTCCAGTAAGGATAGGTGAATCCTGACGCATATTTTGCCATGCGACTTTTGTCTGATATCTTTACCAATGCATTTTTTCAAGTTGGTCATGCATCTATGATATACTCTGGTTATTTTATATAATATGAATATATAAAATTATATTGTTAACAACATATGAAACTGACGTAAGATATATGTACTGGAAAAGGTTCATTTTCCGTTATAATAAATCAAAAGAAAAACTTTATAGAGAAAACCGACAGAGGAAAAATATCTTTTTAGGTGAAAGATTAACTATATATCAAATGTTATATTATATAGTGCTGAACACTGGATTTATGGTTGGCCATAAATAATTTGTTGATGTACTTCCCTATAGGCCAAGTTGAAATCTCATCTTCCGTATACCTTATACATAGGCTCAACAAGTATTCCTCATTTTTCGACATAATCAATTCTTAACAAAGCTTCTATTCTGATAATTGATTGTTACCGATGGAATTTATTATAAAACTAAAGCTTAGAGAATAATACTAAACTTTTTTTTCGACTAAGAATAATATTCATTAAGAAAAAACGATTATTTCAACCAATTAAATGATTTATTTTTATGTTGTTAATTAGTTCAAATTGTGTATGTTTTTTCATCTAAAATAGCTTTGTAATCTTTCTTCGAATTAAATCTTAAAGAAATTAGTTTTTTTCTGTTATTAACTAAACTATCTCATTTTCAATGCATGACAACAAATAGTTGGTTATTTAAACATGTTTAAATAATTTAATAATGCAATACTAAAAATCGAAAAAGTATTTAATTTATTAGAATAATATAAATTAAAAACTGGTATTTTTATAATAAAGAAATTATCAATAATAAACACAAATTAGAATACTAGAATAACAGGATAGTGTGTCATCTCTAAAACGATTCATTTTAATCATCGAATAAAGGTCGTTTTCATATATTTGAACCGGTTTTCTTAAAATCTTATAAATATGGAAATATTATATTAATTTAATTAATTTAATTTCTAGAGGGTAGTCCTTGTCGTACAAAGGATGACCGCCAGGGAGCATGTGTGAAATTAACTGAATGTGAAGAAATCGATTATGGTCTAAGAAGAGGGCTGATACCATACAGTTCATTAACAAGATGTTTATTTATTGGTGATATGGAAGTGATATGTTGTCCAGGACGTACACCGACTGTAACAACACCATCAAACCGACCAGATAGGATTGATACTGACACTATAATCTTGTAAGTCCAAATAAATATGTATATAGAAATTTTTGTATTCTATTTCTTATATCTTTAACGGCACAAGACATAAACTTTTATTATTATTTATTCTTATATTAACATGAAAACACTTTTATTTTTCTTTATTCTATTTTGGATTATATTTTGTATTGTATTTTTCTATCCTTTCAATTTATCCTTTCAAATTTAGTGACTATTTTTCAAAAAGAAATCTACCTTCATCTTCATCCACGGAACGAACAACAACATTACCATCGTCTACATCCTCTTCACTATCGGGTGAACGTATTATAAATGTGAATAAAATTCAAATTACTGATAAACATGAATTTATTGATTTAACAAAATTACTTCGTCCCAACGTGACGAGAACTACAATTAAACCAAATGGAAATTCTATGCCAATTGTTAATTCTCCATTAATTTTTCCGACAACTCAAAAACCTTGGTGGAATAGTTTAGTTGATGATAAAATGAAAAATCAAAAAATAGTATCAACTACAACAACAACCAAAACACCAGAATTCCATGGACGTGAATGGATTTGGTTTGATAGTACAACTGAACGAGTAAATAATAATTTCGATAAACCACCTTCTAAACCACCAAAATCAATAGATTCTAATAAAAATGAGAGAAATCATCAAAATGTTTTTTGGCCAAGTCCAAGTACTCAAAAACCAAGAAATTCCAAAAGTCAAACAAATACTGAAAAATCTGTAATAATTGTTCAACCGAACAATTTGAATTGGTTGGAAAAAACAACAGAAAATATTTGGAAACCATTTATTTTTCCATCAAATCCGAATACAGAACCAAATCCCATAGATACCATTAATCCCAATCCAGTCATTGATATAAATTCAAGTCATAAAGTCATATCTAATAATACAGTCTTAGATCCTTGGATGCTTAACGTTCTCAATGCATTTCCAACTAGTACTACTATCAAATCTGTAATTAATAATACCGTCCTAGATCCTTGGATGCTTGATGTTCTTAACTCAAAATCTAGTACCACTATTCTTCCGGACCTAAATAAATCCATATTAGATTCTTGGATGATTGAAGCTCTTAAAAATGTATCAACTTCTACTCCTGCTACTACTTCTTCATCTACTGTTATTCAACGTCTTCCTGAAAGGTGGAAATGTCTTTTTTTTTACTTTTAATTTTTAGTAATTAAATCATATAGGACTAAGTTTAATTAAAATTTTTTTTTTTATATTAAATATTAGTAATTTTAATCCTGATGATTATAATGATGTTTCTCCTTCTCCTCCTAATCCAAGGGTTGACAATGATAATACTAAAGGCGAGAAATCCAAAGCTGGTAAGATTTAATTTAATATCATTTTATCGAAAACTTAATTATATTTTATAATATTGTTTATGAAAGAAATTACTTTACGAATATCCTTTTTTCCTTTTATTTTTTTTGAAACAAATTCAAAGTGATATTTTCATAATGATTTTAAAATTTTAATTTACCCTCGAAAATATTTTCAAGAAATTGGGTCTAAATTAATTTCTTTTGTTTATAAAGTACCGGAAATCTTTAAACATTTTAAATAACTCCTTTTCAAAACTTCCTCAAGTGAAACAATTTGTATAAAATCTTAATGAATGACTAAGAATTTAATAATGTGTTTATTAATTAAGTATAATACTTCTACGTTTTCTTAATTACCTCATTAACATAAAGAAATCATACAATTGATTTCAATTCATATATATGAAACCATAGAAATATTTTCCTGTAAAACATATTCGAATTGTGTTCTTTATAATTTTCATTTAGTAGAAAAATTCTACACATTCATGAAAATGTCTGATCCGAAATAAATGCTTTATGATTTATGAAATTATATTTATTTATATTATAGCTTGTGCACGATATTCAAAGGATGTTACAGCAGGTCTAACTTTCCATATTCTTAATGGAATACCAACAGTTCCTGGCGAATTTCCACATATGGTAATTGTTAATGAATAGGATTTGAAATTTTGATTTTAAAACAAATTTTGAATATTTTAGGCTGCTCTTGGTTATCCATCATTAGGTGGTGGTGAGGACCTCCTTTGGGATTGTGGTGGTTCATTGATATCGGAAAGATTTGTATTAACAGCAGCCCATTGTGGACGTGTTGATCGTCAGCCAACAATAGTACGGTTGGGTAAAATTACACTAGTAACAACCGATGATAATCTTGATGCTGTTGATATTACTGTATCTGTAAGTATCGAATTAAAACAGACATAAATATTGAATAAATAAATATTCTTGATTACCAGGAAGTTATTTTACATCCGGAATACAGAGCGTCAAGACAATATAATGATATTGCACTTCTAAAACTTAGTCAAATTGTTGAATTCAATGAGTACATACGTCCAGCATGCCTTTATACGGAAACTGCCGATGTTGATCCAAATGTACAAGTTATAGTCACAGGGTGGGGCAGTACTTCTACAAAAAGTATCTAATTTATTTTTTTTTATATATTTATTTATATTTTTACATTTATTTATTTTTTTTATATTTTTTAGGTCGAGTAAAGTCTCAATTTTTACTTAAAGTAAATTTAACAACAGTTCCAGTAGATCAATGTAATCAATCACATGTTGAATATGGTTTAAATCGACGTTATCCAAGTGGTCTTAATGATGGACAATTGTGTGCATTTGATCCGGGTCTTGAGAAAGATGCTTGTGAAGGAGATTCTGGTGGTCCATTGCAATTGGTCGATAAAAATGGTATTTCGACAGTTGTTGGTGTAACATCATTTGGAATTAGTTGTGCCACATCAATACCTGGCGTATATGCAAGAGTTGCATTTTACTTACAATGGATTGAATCCGTAGTTTGGTAGCAAAATATATCATAATTTTTTTTATTAAAAAATACTTATGATAAGGAAAACTATAAGACTTTGCTTTTTTTCTTTTTGTACATAAATATATGATTTTTTATGAAACTTCTAACTACTATCTTTTATGTTTATTTGTTTTTAATATTAAGTAAAATTAAATAGATTTAAAATAAAATTTTTTGTAATGTAAATAAATTATTATTCTCTATAGTAGATGTTTTGTGTGGCTTATTTTGGTATAAGAATCCATTGTAGTATTATAGCATACTATATTTTCTATTGCTGAAGATTCAGACGGATATACTTTCATTTCTAATAGTCGTAGCCAAGACAGGACACAAAAACTGATAAATATTGTGTAATCGCCTTCTCCGCAATGAAAACACTGCAGAGGCATAAACGTCTGCTTAGTGTACAATGAAGCTTTTCCATGTTGATCATTAGTGGTTCCAGGAAAATAGTGTGAGTTTCATCTTAAATATGATTTCTTTTCTGTGATAATCAAATGTAATAGTATTTAAAACAGAGCTAGTGTTAATGTAACCTTTAACGAAGTTAAAGCCAACATAGCTTATATTACTAAGTTTTTTAAAAGGTTGAAATATTAAAGTGCAAGAAAAATAATCAATTATGCACAAATCCAAGGATTCTAATAAATTTTCTGAAAATCCTGTGATCAGAAACTATACTAAATTAAAAAAAAAAAAACATCAAGACTTTTCCAAAGTTTATTCAGAGTTAGTCGAATAGATCACTTTAAACGATATAAAAAAAGCTTTTAATTCGATTAAAACTCATGGAAAATTTTCCTGTCTTTCCGTTGACGATAGAAGAAAAAGAAAAAGAATTACGTTGACACTATGATGAAAATGAGATTCGATGGGGTTTATTGTTTTTATTCAACGATTACCATAATAAAAGTTTTCTGCAAAACTTGAAAGAATTTAACCCAAACATAATACCACCACAAAAAATTCAACAGACCTAATAAACAGTGATATCCTTACATTTAAAATGAAACTAGGTAATCTTAGGTGTAACACATGTGTTCAATGAAAACAAAATAAGTTCGCATGCGTGGAAATTTTTGTAGGAGAATTTTCCTAAGTCTTACCAATTCAAAAGAAATTTCCCAAACAAAAATTAAGAGTTTTTAAAAATTTATAAAAAATTATCTAAATTCAAAGAAAATAAGTTTTTAGTAATATTTAATTCGAAAATTTAATAATAATTTTTGGTATATGTTTTATTAGAAAACTTAATCGTGGGAAATTTTCGTTTAGTTTCTGTGTAATTCTTTTTTCATCGGGTAATTTTAGTGAAAGTTTATGTAAAGAAAGTATAATAAACTCTCGAGTACGCATTTTCTATCGTCCCAAATTTTATACAAACAAAAATAATATTCGAATAAATTGTTCTTGATCCGCTTTTTTTATACTTAAAGTAGAACAATCCCATAGAATTTTTCAGTTCATCGTCGAATTTTGTATTGTATGGACGTAATCGGAAAATTCAAATAAATCTATCCTTTTAACCGTCCTCTAATTTAAATTTCAGTAGTTGTTTTGTTTAATAAACAAAAAAACATTTTAGTGAATAGTTAAGAAAACTATTTGGATATTTTTTTAAAATTAAATTTAAAAAAAAAAATTAAGTTTAAATTTAAAAAATGGGTTGAAAATTAGTTTTGTGAATAAAATAAATTTTTTTTTATTTTATTTTCGTTGTTTTTATATTCAAAAATAAGTGTTTTACCATAAAATATACAAATGAAAATTTCTTACTAAATAATTCGTCGAGTTAATTTTTAATTAAAATATAAAATTAATGGAAAAATAATAATAATTAAAAAACATTGTTTCGTATAATCAAAAATAATAGTTTTAAATAAGAAAAAATTAGTAATTTATTAAAAATTCAAGCAAGTTAATTGAGTTTTTTATTCTTCATGATTATAAATGCATATTTTTCTTTGGTGTTAATTAAATTTGTTTAACAACATAAGTGGATACCATATGGACTCACCTTTTTAATCATTTAACGAATCGATATATTACATATTATCCTGTTTTAATAGGAATTTGTGAGAATGTAATAAATCATTTTTATCGGTTTTAACTTTAACAAAATTCTACTTAATATTTTGCTGTTATTTATTATCATGTGTTTTTAATAAAAATAATATTTATTTTTCGAATAAAAAAACAGTCTTCTGGAGTATAAAAGATTCTGTAAACAACTTTGATAGGCAATTTTCTAACGAAAATAATTTATTTTTATATTAATAAATCAAATTAGAAAAACGTTAAAATTTACGAAATTATTCATCAATATTGATCATAAAAAATTGGTTTCAAAAATTTACTATTTACGAGTACTATTCGAACATTTTCATTTCAAAATGAATATAATAATATTTACTATAAAATTATAATGTAATTTATTATCGAACGAATCAATAAGTTCTTCGGAATTCCCTTTTTTAATGATGATTTGCGCGTAACAAATTTTGGATAAATATAAATTTCGAGTTAGAGTTTTCAAAAAATATTCGTAATTACAAATATTTCCAGTTCAACTTAGTGAAATTTACGATAATCATTTAATCGTTAATATTTATAATAGACATAATTTTTAATAATAATAATAATAATAATAATAATAATAATTATAATATTAATAATAACACTAATAATATTAATGATTTGTAAATTTTCTTTGAAGTATAAATATTGATTAACAAAATTAGATTAGTAAATTGACTAAAGTAATTTTGTGGAAATAATTTTATCAAACAATTTTAAAGGAATTACCTAATAAAGGTATGTAAATTGATAATAATCTTGATTCTATGAAATAATGAGCATAAATTTAGTTCTATATTGTTCTAAAAATTTTAGAAATTCAAATTATTTCTCCAACATTTTGAAAGTTTTAAAGCACAAAACATGAACATTATTAGATTTAAACAAAAATTAGTACATATAGTATGTATATAATAACTGAATTTGAATTAAGTTCGGTTTTAAAGTTGCGGCTTTTTACATTTTTTAAATGTGAATGGAAAAGTGCAGCTTAAATTTAACACATTTTTAGGTTTGGGTTTAAAACCGGGTTGAGTTTATATGCAGAGAGAAGATGTTATTTAAAAATTTGCTGATAAATAAAACTATAAAATGTTATTTTAATTTGAATTTCAATCAAACTTGCACGAATTCGCTAGATTTTTGCTACTTCTACCTAAAAATCTAAAACTGTTTATATGCAATTTCAAGTATTGCATTAAAGTTTGTGATTGAACTTTATTTCAAGTGTTTTTGGGCTCGGACTCTTCTAAACGTCTTAATTATGTTGAGCTGTGGAAATTCTATACTGTGTAAATATCGGCTGGAGTGCGGTCATTTATATAAAAAATTAATGGAATAATAATTGAAAATCAATTACCAGTTTTCTACTATTGAATGTATAAGGAAATATTTCTAAGAATGAAAAAAATTTTGTAGAAATTCAATGTTGTTCAGAATTCTGTACATTTCTCAGTACCAAATTTGCAGTTGTAGGAGTTTTAGGCGTTGTATGAAAATAATTAGCTTTGTACGGTTTCAAGTACAATTAGCAATTGTATTCTTTATTTAAAAACAATTAGATTTTATGATGAAAGATGGAAATCGATCTTCTTAGTTTAGTTTGATATTGTCGCCATTTGAAAATTCTTGAGTGGAAGTTTTGACTTAGATAAATGAAAATCAAAGATATGTAAAGAAAAAAAAGGAAAATGTAATGAATTTAACTTTACATTTAATCTTCAAATGCGTAGCACTTTTGGACAATGAACAAAATGACTATTTTGTATGTTCATAAATCTATATAACTGCATAATAATACTAATTTCCAGTTAGTTATTATGTTTCATAGTCAATAAATTTTACTTATTTAAGACAACTTTTCTTCAAATTTTTATCTTTATTTTCATCATTTTCTTTGTCGAAAATTTTCTTAAATGTTAGTTTAATACCTTATGATGTTTTATTTTTATTTTCTTTTCCTATTTTTACATCCTTGAACAAACGTTAAATTTTAGTATATGATAAAAATGATAAACGTTGAACCATTATTTTTCTTATTTTAGGTTTAAGTGTTCAAAAAAAAAGAAAGAACAAAAACACATATCGTTTTTTTTGTCATATCCTAAGAGAAATTGTAGCAATTAATCCCACCACATTATTTCCCAAATAGCAGGAATTTTTCCATTATTTTTCTCGAAAGAAAAAGACAGAATTATTATCTTTTTTTTGTGTTTATATTTAATAATCTTAAATATCATATACTCATTCATATTATGCCTTTGGAAAGAATTTTCTATAAAGAAAATTTTATATATCATAAGGAAAATAACATTAGCACTAAAATATAGTTACTAAAATAAAGTAAAAATAAAAGCTGATATGACTTTTAACAAGTAAGATTCTTAAATAAAAGATTTTCTAAAGAATATTCCAGTATAGCTTTTCCCATTTAATTTCATTTCAACTAAAATATCCAATTAGTATAGAAAATCGGAAATAAAGGCAAGAATTCATTAAAACAAAATTCCTTTATATCCATACAAGGAATTTATGTACCGTAAAATGGGATGAAGTTGACCGATTTTGAATAAACGAATTGTAGTGTTTACTATTATACTTTATAGTCTGTACTAATTATAACCTAGATCAGATTTAATAATACATATTTCGAAATCGTTTAACCTGAAAATGAAGAAAACTTCTAAAGTTTGTCATCTATTGCTTTTAGACTCCGTGGACCTAATACACAAACTTGCTTCAATTTTATTTTTTTATACTGTCACTTCAACATGGTGCATTGTTTTTCTATTTGTTGCATGAGAGGAAAGTGTATACCTGTTCCCTACTAAACTTAATTACTGCTACCCACTAACCCATCCTCGTACTCTACTTTTTTCTTTTCGTGGTATTACAAAGCATTTTCCATGTTGTTGGTTGATTTAAGCTTGTCTGATAATATCACAAAATGATAATAAATGAATACTTCTAAATATTATTACGTAATTCCGTACTTGTAAAAATAATTGGAGTTTCTAAGATACTAAAAAAATATATTTAATCGAAAACTCTACTTAACTTCACCCCATTTTACAGTACCAAGAATATGTTAGAATCTTCTGGGAATAATCGTATAATAACATAATTATTGTAATTTCCTAAGTTCAATGGCAGAATTTTTATAATATAGAAAAGAACCATCATAAAAAGAAAAATAATGTTATATGGAGAAGGGTCTATACATTATCGGTTATAGTTATTTCCCTTCTTTAGTGTAATAATAAAAAATTATCACAATTTTCGAAACCATATAATATCATATCCCCAAAATATTAATTTTAATTTTAACACTTTATGAAATTGATAAAATTCTACACGTGAAAATATATTGTTTTATATTTTACCTTTGGGATCAGTTGACAGGTTAGAAGGTCTTATTTTTTTAGGGTATAACAACATGGTTCAATTAATTTTCATTTTCCTCTTTTTTTGTTATTACTTTAGTATATCTACCAATTGTTGATATTGTCTTACAAGTATTTTTTTTTTGCAATACATGAGTATATTCACAACACATGTATTTTTAGGTGCTGAAATGAATAGTATAAGGTGTTTTTATAATAGTATACCCTATAGAGTATATTATATAGATAGATTATGGTTAGACAGGTTAATGTTCGAATATATATAAAAGTCGATTCATATTTCTTATACAAGGTGTTCCGAATTCAATATAATAGCAAAAGAAAATTCAATACAAATTATATATATTAATTCTATTTTTATCTCTAAATATGATGGTTAGTTTGTTTATGGATTAGGGCAGGAAAAACTATCATATTTTATCTTATTTTTTAATAAAACCTTTTTGAACACGAAAACATACATTTATTCCATGTATTAATTGAAGGAGGTATAGGAGTTCGGTTTAATAGTTATTATATATAATTGGTATTAAAAGTGAAGGGTTTATAATTATTTTGAATAACTATTGTATTGTTTAGATAATAATTGTATCTAGTATTTATATAAAAGGCAAATTGAACCAAAAATTATTAAAGCCGCTGCTGTTTTTATGCTGCCTCGTATAAATATTTATTTTTAAGTCGAATGTTTAGTTCGTTCTTCCAAATTGAACAGTGTAGAATGTTTCAATGGCAGTTTGTTTCTAAAAACTGATGAGAACTCGTTTCAAATCCTGGTTTTTCATAATTATTTATTATTTATTTGCCTACAAAATCATTCTCTAAATAACAATATTTGTATTTAATTTGAACGTGCATATTTTCAATTTTGAAATTTTTCCATGTTTAAACAATTTCCGCGAAACGACAAGGATTTATGATATACTTTGCAATTCGAACCTGATTCAATCAATCGATAAGACTGAACTAATTGTAGTAACAAAACTAGTTTAGGACCAGCGAAAAAAAAAAAATTTTTTTCCTTTTTGTCAAAACCCCATTTTTTCTACAATATTTGAAATCCTTCCATACTGTACACATCGTAGTACTTCATACATAAATTGTCCATAAATTGGTCATAAATTCAAAAATTTATGTTTTCTAAGAACATGAATTTGTATAAATCTACTAAAAACATAAATTCTATTTTGAATAATATTCATTTTGGGATGCACTGTATCCTATATATGGTGATATTCCATAAGACCATAATAATATGGAAAGTAACAAAATAAAATTTATGTACATAAATTCATGAAAAATGAGGAATTTTGAAATAACCACCAATATGCCTAAGAAATTTGAGCTTTTTTATCATCTCGTCTTATCCGTAACATATGTAAAAATTGGTTGCCACAAGTATTGAAATACTAGAAGCAGATGGAAAATTTTACCTGTATGGTAAAAGTTAGGTGTACTTATCTAACTTTCAAATATCTTGTAGAATATTTATGAAAAAAACTTTGAAGAACCAACCATATTATACCCAAAAGTAAGCATTTACAATTTTTCATCTTAATTTTGTATGTTTCTTTTAAAACACATAAGGGTTCATTCATTCTTATTTAGTGAGTTTACTTCAAATTAATTAGGACTATTTTGATCATATTCTGAAAACTGCGGTGTTTTACACCAGTATTGTTTTTTGTACCTAAAAAAATATTAGATGCAGTAATTTTTTCCTGTAAATATTATTCCTTTTTAATTTATTTTCAATACTTTCTTTTTACTAATAATTTATTATCAGAATTTTTATTAGCATAATCAATAATTCAAATGATGTTATTATTGATTTTTTTTTTTCGGAAAATAATATTCATTAAAATTATCAGAAAAGTAATTTCAATAACAAAAAGCTTATAAGTATTTAGATTAAATATTAAAGAAAAAGGAAATCTAATCAATCAATGTCCAATA
Source organism: Xylophagus ater (assembly GCA_963422695.1). Classification (NCBI taxonomy): domain Eukaryota; kingdom Metazoa; phylum Arthropoda; class Insecta; order Diptera; family Xylophagidae; genus Xylophagus; species Xylophagus ater. The sequence continues at coordinate 12,813,273 of OY730478.1, forward strand.
GAAACAAATACATCACATGTGGTTTTTTTTATTGTCAAATAAAAAGCAATAATGAGAATAATATATAATAATGGCTGCGTAATTTCATATAGTGAACATGTAATAGTGGCCTTCCATTAAAAAGGACTCGTTCACTATTAATCATTTTTTAAGGTGAGATATGTACTTAATTATTGTTAGAATAACAAAAGTGACTCAATAACATTAAAAACTTTTTGAAATGTACATTTTTAGAATTATTTCATACAAAATGGGTCATTTCTGGTCCTTTTTTTTGGGTATACTAACCACAAAAAAAATGGGGAATGTATGAAAAATTTATTTATATAAAATTTTTCATCCACCAGACAGACCTTAAGGTTATCAAAATATCTTCAAAATTTATTTTATTTTATTTTTTTGTATTATTATTTTTATTCTGGTAATGTCACGCAAGTATCGGAGATTCTTGAAAACATATTAAATCATATTTTAATGCTGTTATATTTGAAATTGGGAATAGTCTATGATCATAAAAGTCAACATAAAATTTCGAAGTAAAAAATAAAATAGCTTCAAGTATACCAAATAATATCTTAGAAATAATTTGATACTTCAGAGTCAGGAAATCAATTAGTCCTGATAGAAAGAATATCACCTTCAGGACTTGTTTTTCTATTTGTGATTCGGTTCTATATATTTTGATTGGTTCTTTTTTTTCATATTATATTTTCAAAGAATAAAAATAAAATCAAATATAAAATATATATGGAAACCAGACGTCTTATGTATTGTAATATTGCTGCCTACTTCAATATCCTTTGGGATTATTTGGAATAAAAACAAAAAAAAAAAAAGAAGAAAAATATTATATCCAAATGTCCACATCAGACATCATCTTTTATGTAAAAACAATTTTCATATCAGATTCTTCTTAAGATGACGTATTGTATCTTATTTCCTTTTTATTTCAATGATAACATTGATAAACTAGAATGGATAACAAATAAAGAATATTCCATATATGAGGGTTTATTTCATGCTTGAATTTGTTATTTAAACTTAAAAAATTTTCTTAGAATTTGTTTTAGCAATAAATATCCAGTTGAATTGTCCTAGAATGAAATCAATAAGAATTTCATAAATAATAAGTTTATTTAAATATTTTTTATGTTTATGTGATTATTTAAGTATCTCATATAAAATACACAAAGTCAATGTGTATTTTTAGAAAACTAAAGATAAGCCAAGCATAACCTTCATTGACTGGAAAATAATTTTGAATCAAGTTCAGCTAGGAACAAATATAGTCGAACCACTTTTAAATGGAATGCCCGAAACCAAATACGTTTGTGGTATAAGGACCACATGAGATTATTAATAAAATAAGGTATCGAACGAAATTAACAATTATTAATTTTTTAAATTAAAAACTTTTAAAAAATTGCATAAAACGAAAAAGTGCACACGTTTTAAGTCGGTCCTGGTTGAATCCGCTATTAAATTGTAGCCGAGTACAGTGAACGTAACTTGAATTCGACTTTCGTGTATATGGCTTTCAACGCTGCTTTAAAGTTGGTTCGACTTTATATATATACGAAATAAAGGAAAATGATGAGGAAAATAATAATTTTCATACACTACGATAGGGCAGACCATATATAAGAGGTATATAATAAAGAAAACATATCATCGAAATAGTGATAATTGAAAAGGAACATGAACAGCTATATATTCGCTCTTTTAAGACAGCTGGCGTGCACAAAGTTCCAGAGAAGGATATCATTTTCACATGCAGTACTATCATTTACATTCGAATTTCCGAAACTTTTCTTATATAAGATTTTTGTAATATCCAAACTTTTCACTTATAATCTCAAATTTTTTTGCTTTTGTATCCGAATTCAGGATATTTCCTTTTCCTTTGCAATTAATTTCTTTTTCTATTATTAACTATACGAAACCAAAAGAGCACTTCAAAAAATATATATTTCTTCGATACAACAAATTAAATATTAAAATATATGCCGAAATAAAAGTTATGCCGACAAAAGTTCTTCCTTCGCAAAAGAGAGTTGTCAACAGAATTAAACTTTTAACCCATCAGGAACTTTATTTATATATTAGATTTAATTATAACATATTTTATTAAGTTGTTTAAGATGAAATTTAATATAAACTTCGGATTCTATTAATGTAACACGAGTATCGTGGTACGCAAGTTATGTTATGTTATAGTATGTATCATTAGACAGCACGTGGATATGTGTGGTTAATCTCCGGAAATGATAAAATATTTATCTTCATTTACTTGGAAACAACCACCAAAATAATGTTATCGTATAGTAACAGGAAAAGTTTTAAAAGATGTAAATTAAATTGATGAAATCCATTGTAATTTGCCTTGTTTATGTCTATACTATATGTTTGGTAATTTGTCTTGAACCAATTGGAAATAATGACTATAGGAACAAACATTTAGATATATACTCATTTCCTATTCAAAATTAGATCTTAAGAATTGTAAATTTTTACTTTATTTAATATGAAAATTGGTATTAGGAAAAATGATTCGTAATCTTATTTCCTGAAAATTTATTATAGGGTGTGGTTGAAGAGAATTTTACAGCACCATTATTTCCGATATGATACTCGTAATTAATATTATTTAGACATGGATATTCAATTAACATAAAAGTATTTCTCTTCGGGCATTTCAGTTGTAATTTTTGGTTCTTAGAAATATATCTAATGAAGTCTACATTTGTGCCTAATGAGGTGTATTAAGTAACATCCATAAATTTCTTTCCGTTGGAATCATTTAAATAAAAATCACATCAAAAGAATATTTCATTTTCTTATATAAATTGTCTTATATACTCGTAGATCCTTAATTAGATTGTATAAATTCTTGTTTAATTTTTTTCGTATAATATAATGACATTCTCAAATTCCAATAATATGAAATTAAAAGAAATTTCTGTGAAATTTTTATGTTAAACGAATTAGTCGTAAATCCGTTTAGATCTTAAGAATATAAATGTGTTTATATTACATTTATTATAACAAATCATTCAAACAGACTTCGAGGAACGTGAATAAAAATACTCTTAAATAACTTGAAGGCATGAATTCGACACTAATTACAAATTAACAAAAAGGGCTGATATAAAAATAGGTACTATCAATGAGAATTTCTCCTTTAAGTATTTTCTAACCTAATCTAAAAAGTTAATATTAGATCATTTTATATAGTATTATACCGAATTATTCGAATATTGGAAATAGCTGTGGTCAAACTGTGGTACACGTACGTGGTCCAATGTTAGCTTAGTCGTTCGCTTTTCATTCATAAAGTTTGATGTACTATTTGTAGCTCAATTTTCTATTCTTTCGCCTTTCACTCCAAAGTTTTCATTGTATTTAAATTGTTTTTTTTTCAATTGCTCTAAGATATTATATCATTCATTTTCAGAATCTTTTTAATATAAAATTCTTATAAATTTCTTTAACTTTCGTTTCAGTTATTTTTCTTTTCGTAAAATTTTATATGTGATTTAATCCAACATCAACGAAAATGACACAAGATCTTGAAGCAAAACTTAAAGATCTACCGGATAAATTTTTTGTGATAATAGCACATTTAATTGGCGGCTATATAAATGATTCGAAAACGTTCGATCATTTTAATGATCCAATTTTAAATCCAAGTATTAAATCATTATATTGGCTTTTCATCTTACAATATGCGGTGTTAGCGATTTTGGGAATAGTTTCGAATATTGCAATTATCGTCTATGTTATGTATCATAAATTATATAAAGATGTTACACATGCGTTCATCATTAATTTAGCTTTATGCCATTTTGTACAATGTGCAATCGTATTGCCAATCACATTAATGGTTATGCTAATACAAAATTGGATATTTGGACAGTTTTTATGTTTCTTCCTTCCATTATTACAGGTAAGATTTATTGATATATATTTATAACTGTTTTAGATATTAATTTATTGTATTAAGGAACAAAATTATGACTTCATGTTTGTAGTCCCAAGGATACGAAGAAGTCAGATACATAACTCGTTTACATTTTTTTTTTTTAAATTTAATAATATAGGGTTTTCAATTAAGTGGTAGATTCTTGAAGCGTCATCCTGTTGAGACCACATGTCGCCAAGATCCATATCTATTAAACTACACCATAAAGAGTTGATTATCATCTTCCCTTATCGTGGTCCTGTCACACTAATTGTTTGGCCGATCTCATTCTCAAAAAAGTATTTTACAATGAATCCTCTGACCACAAACCAAAAGTGCTTAGCAATTCCTGAATCTCTCTTAGATTTTCCTCTCCATATATGCGACATATTTTCCTTATTAACATATCCTCCAAGGTGAAAATATGCCTCATCACTGAACATTTCTATGTGAACGTCCATTTTGTATAATATAGCTATTTGTACTATATGCTTCTCTATACTGTAAGACTCTAATAGTAGTTTCAAAATGTCAAAATGAGAAAGAAATCCTAGTTGTCAAAAAATCTATCTCGTAGTAAAAAATCCTTTAAAAGATTGTTAGATACAACTTTTCATTTTCATATCAAAAACGCTTCATAGAAAAACTATTTAAAAATTTTTAAGCATAATTTAACAAAAATTTCATGATAGTTAGACTCGTGGTAATATTTAAACAAAATGTTTGATGACTAGTTGAAAATCGGATGAAATTAAAGTCTACATTGTTCTGAAAATACAATATTAAAATTTAAAGCTTCAAATTACATTCCTTTCAAGAAGATATTTTACACAGTTTTAAAGGAACTCATGCCTTTGTTTTCGAATAATAATTGGGTATACTTTTCCCGAATTTCTTCATCCTTTCATTTACTTTCCACATAGATTTCATTTTAGATATATTTTTAAATACATAAGTATTTTCTATTTAAATCTGTCAGTTGTACAGCAAAATTGAACAAGCTATGCTTTTTCATTGTATTTTATTTCTGAAGATAGACTTTGGCTAATTAACGACGGACAGAAAACCAACTGGTAGGCTTCTTCATTCGATCATTCGTAAATATCTTTCGGTTAGGGCTTTTACCATCAGTCCATCATTTACTTTACTTATGGAACTAGTTATCCTTAAAGTACAAACATCTTTAGTATAAAAAGATATTTTACTTTTCGAATTAATCATTTTTCAGAATTTCAAGAATTATTTTTGATATTTTTAACGACGACATTGTTTTTATAGTGCGTACAATTTGCAAGAATTTGGAATTTCTGAGAAATTTTCAAAGTCCTGCGTTTATTGTCGTCTTAAACAAAATATACAACTTGTATATTCATAAAATTACGTACAACTTGGTACACGTGCATCATATGAAGGGAAACAAAACATCATAAAGATTTGATGTATTGTAAAGTTTATCTTCTTATCCGATTTCTGGTAAAATTTGGCTTTATCGTAACTTTTCAATTTTATATTAAAGCCAAATTTCGTCTTTTGTTTACATACTCGTACAACAGGAAGTTTAGATCTCTTACGAGAAAAAAACACCATCTACAGTATCTTCAGTTCTAAACTTTTATTATTATATATTTTATTAAACTTTTATGTTAAGAATTTTAATCGTATTTTTAAAAAGAAAAGCTGAAACTTTAATATATCTTATTTGATAAAACAATATAAACAGTGTAAACCAATAAAACTTACTTGGTACAATGTTAAACTGGAAATGTTCTTGTTTACACGTCTTCGAATGAAAGAGTAAAGACTTTCTTTTCGTTTACAAACAAAGTACATGAATTTATTTAAAAAAAAAAAAATTCTTCAATAAATATTTCTTTTCCCAAGAATTTTTTATATGACTTTTTAAACAATTTTCATGGTTTTATTTTTAGTAAGAAAATTACAGAAAAAAGAAAATCTTTAATGAGGAATTTTCAAGAAATTTTTTTTAGAAGTTTGTTAATTTCGGTTAACCAAAATTACGTACATTAAGAAAATTTTGTAAAAATAACAAATTTTAATAGATTGTACTAAAAATAAAAACATTTCTGTAAATTTTCATTTTAAATTTATTTTTTCGTTTTTTTTCCAAAATAAACTTTCCCACTTGGAATGATTATTTTTATATAAACAATACATGTTGTTTTCTCTATACTCAGCCGAATAGAAAGTTCTGTTCTAATTCCTGTACAAAATGAAAAAGTATGCACTTAAATATTCTCCATGATTGTTGGTGCAACACTAATGATTCTGTACTAGTCAAGTTCACACTTTTGATAAACAACAGTATATGGATATATTTCTCTGCATAAAAAGCGAAAACAATGGCAGAAGCTAGAGAAAAGTTTTCATGAAATTGAACCAAGTACATGTCTTTATTTTTAGTTTTTCGTAATGTTTCAGAACAGGAATTAAGTCATTAAACACTAAATTTTTAGGAAAATTTTAGTCCATATTAAAAACAAGTCAAGAACAGGAATATAGCGAAGAAATGATTTTACACAACAAAAAATTTTAATGTTCAGATTTTGTTACGAAAGTTCATTACAAAAACTATTAAAATTAATTGTATAGCTTGCTATAAATGTAAATCCTTTAAGATTCGAAAAAGTATTCACTTTAAAAAATTTGTTTTCAACTCTTCCACTCCACTAAGATCTTTGACCGGACTTTGGCCTAGGAATCCTCTATAGAATTCCTAGTAAAAGTTAATAAACATGAAATTTACCAAGATTGATGATACGGTTTTGATAATAATTTCTCATTCAAAGAATTCTTTGTAGAAATAAAGAATTTGGCAATATTTTAAAGTCAATAAAAAAAATATAAAATTTTCATTTGTTTCTTTTAAAAAAGAATTTAAAACCTCCAAAATAATGACTGAATATTTTTTTCATAATTAATGATGGTGGCTTTAGGGGCTGTAGAATATTTATTCGAAAAATACTCATATTTATTTTCAATTAAGGTTTCCTTATATATTTTCTGACAAAACACAAAGTTTTTTCATAAAACAAAAACTTAAAAAATATATTAAAAATTAATTATGTTTTTACTTTGTGTACTAACAGATCCCGCCCTCGGTTCACTTCGAATAGCCACAGAATCATAATTCGTGTACAGAAATAATATCACCTGTCAAGTACATAATTTCTAGATTTATTATATATTATTTTCACTGAAATAAAAGTTTATATTTAAATAAGAGATTAGAAAATTTCTGTCTGATAGAAGGCGAGTTGCTTTGTGAAGGGTGTACCAATAAGACGACCAGTTCTAATTCACGTAAATTGAAGTAGTCGTATATCTCGGGTATTCTGGGTCCTACAGGTAAGACCCATTCCTCATTAGACATGGTACTTAATTATAAATTAGCTGTCAAAATTGTAATGCAATCAACATTTTTATATTATTACTATTATAGGAAAAGTATAACAATTAAATAAAGCAAAAATACAATATATTTGTCTCTTTATCTGTATATGGAACATTTTACATAATTATCATAATTACCATAATTTATTTTGTAATGAAAGAAACGTTTGAATAGTTTTGACGTGGAAGTGTTTTTACTTCGTATTTAGAGTATAAGAGTTTTAGACGTTGAATAAAAAGAAATTGCATATTTGCAGGCTTTAAATAATATGCAATTGCAAATAAACAAACTAAATATAATATTCAATGGGACTGATGGGGCTTGGGACTGTCGTTGCTAGTAACTGACGTGATTTTATAGACTCGATACCTGGCCTCGGTTATTTACATTTAATTGTCATTGCATATAACAAAGAATTAAATTCTTCTTTAATTTATTCGCTATACAACTTTTTCATAGATTGTTTACAGAAAAGTTATCCATGTATAATAAAGTGAGTTGAAATTTTTTTCATTATTATGAAAGAAAAATTATAATACTTCAAATAACAAAAGAAAACATGATACTTTAAAAAAAAAATAATAATAATCAAATTAATGAAGTGGACCAAAACAAAAAATTATGCATATTTTAATGATGTTCCTAATCAGATGATTTACAAAAAAACGAAGGAAATATTTTTTTAATTAAAATATATATTTACAATGTTAATGTAAAAATAAAAATAAAATTTAATCGGAATTATTTTTGCTGAGCCTTTTTCCTATATGGATCAAAAATGTTACGCTTGCTTTTTAAACATTATTTTTATCATATATAAAAAAAAATTTTTATTTAGTTAATTTATGCGATCAAATATATTTTACATGTTTAAGAACCTATTTTCCAAAAGCTTAGAAAAATCCTCTTTTTTTTTTATTCCAAAAAATATAATGGAAAATGGATTTTTAAGGCTCCTTTATAATTTTGGTTTTTTGTTGATAATATTTTGAAGACTTAGAAAAGAGTTAAACAAAACTTCTGAATTAAAAAAAAAGCATGTATTATTTTTTTCTTTAAGAATAATATTAAAAATGCGTAGTACTTTGTAAAAATAAACTTTTTGACCTTTTAATAATATTAAGAAAGCACATTTTTGTAAGCCGGATATGTCTGACCAAATTTTTTATTGAATAAGGAAAAATTAATCAACATTTTTTAAGCCCAAATTCTTAGGAAATACATATTTTGTTTTTATTGGTGAAATAAAAAGTTTTCTCGAAATTCCCTTTGGCAGAATTATAGTCGAAAGGGTTAACTTATTCCAAAAAAAGGGATATCATTAATTTCCACGTGCGCATTGATGTGACAGAATCTTAATTATATTCGATAGGAATTGCTTAATTCTAACGTCAAAACAAATCTTTACAACAAACTACTAATTAGTTTTGAGTAAATTCACTCAAGTAGAGTATTATTATTTTAGCTAAACCTTAAGGCGAGAACCCCAAGTAAACAAATAAAAATAAGATGATACGGATTTGTTTTGAAGAAACTATTACAATCGATACTTTATATTTAGGGAATAGAGCTTCTTATGGGCTGGTCAACATTCGTAGGAAAATTTTTTGTTTTGTAGAAATTTGGAACTAAGCAGAACATGCAGATGCGGATGACAAAAAGGTTGATGCAATGAATAGTTTTTGAGTTATGTTTCACGCCAAGTTTCAAAAAGGATTATAGTTTTGAGATAACTTCCTTTAAAGTATTGCTGAAAACCTGTGTGACGTGCTGAATCTTCCATTAATACTAAGAATTTAGTTTTACACACATTCTTAACATAATAACCTACTAAATTTAACCAACAAACAAAAGTCACTTGGGGATTCCCCCTTAAGATTATCATATATACGTAGGTTGTATACATATCTGAATTTGCATTTATCCTTATATTTTATATAAATATATATCTACACAAATGAAAACATATATTTTGTTTCTATTTTAAGGATATTCCACTTCACGTGGCCATGATATCACATCTTTTGATAGCATGGGATAGAATGAGATGGCTTGGAGATCCGTTAAGAGGACGTTTACCAGCATTCGTATGCTGTTGTGCCACATGGTTAACTGGAATGGTAATTGCCCTGCCATATCCAATTTATACAACATATTTGGAATTAGGAGTAAGTAAAATTCTCATAGAAAAATATTATAAATTGATTTAAAAAATTTTATTTAGTATATTATCATATTTTGGATCATCCTTTTTTTCTTAAAAAGTATTTTCTAAAAAAATTTGTTTGGAATCAAAATCACTTTAAGTTACTTGTAAAAAGTTTTTCTTTTCGTGATTTTTAAAAATTTTCTATTTGTTTGCGAGAAATTTTCTTTTTTCGATTCCTGTTAAAAGAAACCATTATAAGATCAAATTTATTTCCAGAAAAAAATAAATCTCTGGAGATATTTTCATGCTGAAGTAAAAAAGGCGAATATATTTGTACATTATTATGATAAGAGGGAGACTTGGATTGTAAAGATTGAATGTTTTATAGAAAATGGAGAAATGGAGATAGGGTTTATGCTCGAAAAGAAATCGTTTAAGAGCTATTTTAGATAGACGCTGTCTGCAAGATTGAATGCTAAAAAACAAACACATAAATGTGTTTAAATTTTAGTTGATTTTTTACTTTACTTCGTTTGGCATCAAACAAAAATAGTACGGAACTATGTTCAGTACAGTTGGCTATATATCGTAGTTCTACATTAATCACTAATTTAATTGATGATGAAGTTAATTGGTCTAACTAGCTCTGTCGCCCTTACAAATGGTCAGAAGTGCCCCAACCCTTAGTTCATCCTTCGTCATCATCTATGGCTTATTGTTTCAAAATTAATATTTGATCCAATATTCCACTACTAAGTTTAATCCATATAACTTCTGAAATCAGTTCTCTTTTCCACCATCTAGGAAAAATTCAAAGAATCGAGTCTCCGCTAAGTTTAGTAGAAATATAATATAAACTATCAAAAAAAAAAAAGAAGAAAAGTATAAAAGCTGAAAAGAATTTTATTTATCAAGGAAAATAGAATACATTATTTTTCTTGATATGGCCTCAGCGGGTTTCGTGAGTTGACATTGATTTGTCTGCTCTCATTCTTTTCGAGACAATTATTATATATAAAGGGTATATTATTTATGGGAAAATGACATAAAAGAGACCGTAATAAACAACAACTCTGAATGTTCTTGAAATTGTGGTCCTTAAAAGTTTTTAAATCTGTTTTGGGGATTTCAGTTCTTTAAGAAAATATGCTAAGTGAATTTTCCTGATCTCATTTTAATATGTCATGACAGACTACAAATAAAAGGTTTTTCATTTTCTTATACTTTACTGTAAGTATTGTTATAATAGGAAAATATATTGTAACTATTACAAATAGTATTTGTGTAGTAAAATTGGACTAAAAAGTTATTGCATTGTTGATGACGACAAAATAAAGGCATTGATCAAATCAAATCAGCTTTTGACAAAACGAAAGATTGCTCAGAAAACGTTAGACCATGCATATTAGGAAACTTTGATGCAACCATCGTATAATCCTGACCTTACATCATCTGACTACCATTTGAACTTCTTTAATGGTGTAAATTTGAGTTCAAAAGATGCCTGTAAAAATGACTTGTCTCGATTTTCGTCAAGAAAAATCAGAATTTTTTTTTTTTTCATGAAAAATTCTCGTTTAAAGTCTTTACATATCATATTTCCAAGATTTAAGACTGTGTTTAAGAAAAACTAAACTTGTACAATTATGTATAAGAAAGTTTGGTGGTAACAGATATTTTGATATTTTGATATTCCAAAGAGGTTCAATTAAATATTTGAAAATCGTTATAAATTTATATTTTTATAATTGACTTATATAAAATTGAACTTGACATACCTATAAATGTCAAGAGTTTATCTAATTTATCCATTAACACTTGTCATAGAGAATTTTTCACTTCTTTTTAATAATTTCTAATATAATTTCTCAGAAATATATAAAAAACGTAAATCGGTTTCTATATCAAACCAATTTATACTTGTAATCTTTCAAGATCGATTCATCACTTTCAGAAAGTAATATTGAAGAAATTCAGCACACATATTTAATATAACTCATTTCTAAAAATATATATAATATACTTGAATGAATAAAATAACATGCATTTATGCAACTTTGTATTGCACAAGCATAGAAATAATAAAATATCCTTTCTATATTGTACTATATTTCATATATGTACATTTTGTCTCCATTTTCTCATAAATTTCAACTACACAGTTAATATATAAAATATTCTTTTCAGGATTACGTGCCAAGACTTCATGGTTTAGGATTGTGTTTTGTGAATCTAGTCGATGATATGCATGAATATATGAGAGGACTTTTTGTTATCATGTAAGTATATGTACATATGTTTCATTAAAAATAAGAATATATAGTAGATAATTATATATAATTAAGGTATATTGATTTTACAAGTTCGAAAACTGAATTATTGATGTTAGGTGATGGAACAAATTTGATTTATATTCTATAGTATAATATATCTCTATAGTATAATTTCACTCATTTCGTAACGACGAAGTTTTACGCATTTAGCGCGAAATAGTAAAATAATATTACAAATATCTACAGCTAAACGGTGGCGTCATTTTACGGTCCTCAACCTTTCGTAAGATGGTCGTTTGAACCTATTCGAATCTCAAAAAGATTTGAATAGGATACTCAACCACCGTCACGAACTGAGAAGACAATCTTAAATTCTACTTATTAAAGCTAATTGTAGAAAGACTAAAATGATGCTGGAACTCGAGCGCATAAATGGGGCTTATCGGCAAGCTTAGTAATAAAACCATTGTGGGTATTGTGGCAGGACATTGCTCCTTAAAGGAACACATGTGGAAAATGGGGGTGGCCGAGAGTCCGATATGCGGAGCCTGTGTGGAAGAAAATGAGTCAGCTGAACATTTTTTGTGTGAATGCCCTTCCTTTTCTAGAACCAGACTGAGTAAGTAGGGGCTAGTTAACTTGGACATAACTACGGTGCTGATCTTCATTAGAAGGACAAACCGGTTCGAGAGACCTAGCCTCTCAACCAACCTTTTTAGCAGGAGGCATAATGGGACAGTTAGGCTTACATGCTAAGGCCCGCAATACAATACAATGCAATACAAGCTTAGTAATGTAGTAACATGTAGTAACAAGCCCCTATTAGCAAACTAATTTTGTTGATATATTTTATATTATCTCTTGAAGTTCTTACCATACACTAATAGTAGTTATTTTATTTGAATTTTGTTTTCAATTCTGTACTAAGGAAGGTTTGCGCAAAAAAGAGTTATTCAAATAAAAAGTAGAGTTCAAAAACTATCATGAAAAGGTGGTGAGCGTTAGATAGCCTGAGGCGGAATCACCACTATTCACGTATAAAGCACCAATATTATTAAATTTTAAATAATTTCATCAAAAACTAATTTAATTTTAATTAAAAAACTGCTTCAAAGGATAAAATGATGTAAAACTTTAATAAAAACACATTCATATTTTTCATATTTTCAAAACTTTTTAAAAATTAAAATCACTTTTAAAATTAATTAGAAAACTTTAAGCTTTCGACTTTAATATTAATTTTTTGGTAAAACTCCATTTAAACAAATTTCTTTCATCTTTCAATATTCCACTTCGCTTTTTTTCGGTTAAGATGGTCCTATACCTGATAGAGGTTGTTTTCATAAAAGTAGATTCTGTAAAAAAGAAGAAAAAATTCCTTTTAAGTATGTACATGAAAATTGAAAAGTCCTGCGGGATCAACATATTCCGAATAAAGTTTCCGATGCTGTTTTTTTTTATTTTTTTTTTTTCGAAACCTGAAATTGGCAGGTTTGGTATAGAAGTGAATTCATAAAAAGGATGATTTCTTAACACAAATACAATACTTGTATAAAAATGAGTCGTTAATATAAAAATGTATGATTTGAAAGTGTACTAAGAAAAAACCACCAGACGAGGATCATAATGATTAGTCTTCATTAGAATTAATGTATTCATTCAGCCACGAGAACATCTTTTCTGTTCTTTCAATGGTGACAATTTAATTTTCTTTTATGTACATAATTTATTAATATTTTCCCATTTTACTGATCTCATTAAAAAATTATCACATTTTATCGAAATCAAGGCCAAAAAGTGAATTATTAATGGATTCACTTGAAATAGAATTTTAAAGAATGCTTTTTCAGTTAATAAATATGAAAATTTTTGAATATAATTTATTCAGCACAGAGAGTTATATATGTAAGAGGAAAAATATATTATATTTATTAAAGTCAGTTATTTAAAATTCGTATTTTACTCTAATGGCTAAAGATCGTGTCAGCGCTTCTTCATAAAAAGGTTTCATCAAAATTTGTATGATTATGATATTAAGTAAATATGTTAAAATTTTAAGAAGGCTTTTCATAATATTAACTTTACCATAAAATACATAAGTCTGGTAGCTAGTAAGTATATTAGCTGTGATGATATTTAATGTATCTTTAAAATTAAATTAATAGAACACTATTGAAATATTCTATTTCGAGTGAAATTAATCCAAATAAAATGTTTATAATAAGTTTAGATAAAAAACATATAGTAACTGAAAATTAGCCTATAGCCGATTTTTTGATGCCCTATGGTAGAAATGGGACAGAAAAACTGTCAAAACTAACATTATTTCAAAGTTTTTTCTTTTTAACTTTGTTCCTTCTTTTCAAAATTTCCTCTAATTTGCAGGTAACCTGAAGCCTAGTAGCATAAGTCTAATCTGCAAATCGGGGTATTAGTTTTTAAAGTACATCAAAAAAACTTTATAAAGAGGGTTAATTTCTCCTAGGATTATTTTTTTTCTCCACTATCCCTGGACCGATTTGACTGAAATTTAACATGGTATTGTCTATTTATGTATTTAATCTATATAATTAATTTAAACAAAATTGTTTCATAAATTTCAATTCCAATTAAATCTAAAACACCATAAACAGAAAACCGACAAAACTTTCTGGTCACCTTGGTTTTTGCTTTGTAACTTTGCTCCCCCGTATCAATTTTGTTCAAATGCAATACCAAGGAGTAAGCAACTCACATTGCAAATTCTATCAAAACTGGATAACGCGTTTTTGAGTTATCTTGTATACGGACGGACGGACGGATATGCATAAATCGATATAACTTTTGATTCGCTACACAACCATACCCTTAAAACCTTTCTACGACGATTACATGTTACAAATGGAGTGACAAAACTAATACACCCTTTGGTAGTACCTACCATAGTGCATAATAAATATGCGTACATAATAATATGAACCAGTCAAAATCTTTTAAATTTTTATTCGAAAGATTATTATGTGAAGACCGTCGTGTCCCTTTTTCATATGGTCAAATTTTACAAACTTTTGTAGAGACATTTGTGCAGTATATGATATAAATAGCGGTTTAACTTATTTAGAAGGTTGGGTAGTACAACTTTCATATTTTGTTAGTTAACTCCATGAAAATACTTTAAAAACTTTCCTCGTCTGTTTCTATAAATACTATTCATTAGCATCCACAAAAAATTTCCAGAAAATTAGTTAGATAGTAGTGAAATATGATATATAACTGATTATACATTTTAATACACATCTACATCGAAAACAATAGAGGAGAATATAAAAATTTGTTGGATAGTTTCCTAGAAAAACATCATAATAAGTCAGAAAATATTATTTTACAGGAGAGCCGTGTTACAGAAAGAAAGCCGTATCTTCCATTGCGTCACCAGTTGTGGTATTTCTCTCGAAAGCCAGTAGTAGTGTATATAGGTTGGATATATAATAACAACATTTTGTAATCTTCATTTTGCTTCTAATTGAAAATCTTGGCTTTAAATAACATTAAGCAACGTTTCCTTCCATTACCACGAAATTTATTATTTTTATTAACTCATTTTTATAGTAATACAAATCGCATTGTCCAATCAAATTTTAATATCATAAAAGATTGAGATAGAATTAAATAATAATTCTTTTGACTATAGTCCAAACAATTTTCACTACGCAACGAAATAAGTAGCCTTCAAACACTAAAATCCATGTACAAATTGAATCTTTATACAACCCAAAAAGGACCATATACATTTTAAATTACATTAGAAACATTTCCTCTTAGCCAATTAAGTAACAGCTTTTCTTGGAAAAACAATTCTTTTAATTTTCTTTTTCACTCTGTTTATTACTATTATTAAATTTTGTTAGTGAAATACCTATATCGATTTAATGATTACTATTACAAGCTTTTAGAGAGTGAAAAAGGAAATTTTTAAAATTCAATGAAATAACGTTTTCTTTTTCCAATAATTTTGTATTAAAAGAAAAATATAAAGTAATTTTTTGTTGTATAACGTCTTAAAAATCTCCAATTTTCGTCTGAATATCGAAATTTTTAAATAATTAATTAATGCAATCAATTGAATAAATATATTTGTATAATTGTAAATAAATATTTATTTAAACTGAAATAAAATAATATGAATTATTTAAGATTTAGAAAGACAAATTGATCAATTTTCTAAAAAAATAAAGAAATTGCTAATATTTTATGATTCTTACCTGAGTATATACATAATATTTTCTTTTCTTCATAATTTACTTAAAATACATCTTCATTTTACTCATAATTGATATTAATAAATAATATGATATTATATATTGTGCGAAAAAAAGAAAATTATTACAAAAATTGATTTAATACTTAATTCCTTACTAATCGTTTGCCATTGAATAAAGTAGAAACTCCATTTGTATCCAAATTATTTCAATAATATTAAATATCTGATTACATATCTTTTGCAGACTATTTCAAAAAAAATACAATAAACGACAAATTGTTTTCCTTTCCTTATATTATATATTTCTTTCCAGTCTTGGATATATTATTGAATAAATTCATATAATATACTCGAAAAAAAGAAAAAATATGAAAGGTATAACATGATTATATATCAAATCTGAAATCTTCACAATAAAAATCAATCATTTTCTTTTCAACATGGAAAATTCAGATCAAATCAAATGAATAATAGAAATATACCTTGAAAAATTCTTGTTCATACATATCTGTTTATCAAAATAAATAATAATAACAAATATATATATATATAAATATATTTCAATAAATGAAAAAACAATTTCATTTGATTGAAAACAAAACAAAAAAAACAAGAAAAGAAAATCATAAGGTAATTGTATTTTTTCATATCGATATGTAATTTATAATCAATTGATCGATAAACAATATTGTTTTTATAAATATGTAGAATTTCATAATAATGTATTGTATAAATCCCACATTCAATTTCATTTCAATTTTTCAAACATGCACCTTCTAGGGATAGTACTTATTACCTAAAAAACACGAATACGATTTAAACACGTAGGTGAAAATCCAATACACTTTTGTTCGTACATCATTTGAAGTGTCACATGCCAAAGGTACCTAAAAGAATTTAAATATCAACACTTCTTAAATTTGATTGCCTTACCTTAATCACATCAAAACCTTAGCGCATTTCTGAGGCTATATTTATCATAAAAGGTTTTTAAATTTACTTTAAACTTATACGAAAATATTGTTAAAAAAAAACTGTATATACTAAAGTTATATCAAAATAGGGTACTCTGTTTTGTCAAGTATATGTTTCTAATCTAGTTCCCTTGAAATTTCCTTAAATAAGAAGACAATTTCCACCATTTTATAAGCTTTTAAATATAAAATTTTGGGACAGACACACGGGTGTGACCTTTCAATTTAAATACTCTTTTATTGTTAATATTATTATAATATCAATATATTTGAAGAACGCTGAAATTTTTAACATTATAATAAAAAGTAGAAAAATTTTCTAGGAATTGAATTAAGAATACTATTAATATAAACGAAGTTTATTTTTCTTCGCACTCAATAAAAGAATATACTTTGTTTTTCACAGGTATTGTGCTCCAGCAACCGTTCTAGCATATTTATATATTCGAACAGCAAGAGAACTTCGACCACCTGATGGTCCCTTTGCTGTTATGATGTTTGAACATAGAGCTGATATACGTAATCGGCAAAGGTAAGAGATTCTTTAATAACTCAATAAAAGTTCAATTAAACAAAAAGTTAAATGATCACGTATTAATAAAATTGTTTTATTGCTCAGTTTTATTGACTTCAAATGTTGATTACAAATTCAAGTATTATTGATTTTACATTTCTTCCAGACAATTGACTTGTATGAATAAATAAAATATGAATTTCTGTTAAAGTTTTAAACAAATCGAAATTTAGTAAAGATTTTAATAAAGTCCTTGTATTTAGTGTAGATGAGAATTCTATTTTAATATTCTATTCACAAAAGTTATTTAGTTCTTTAAAGTAAATAAGCTAGAACAAGTATTGTAAACACAGGATGTTGAACAAGAAAGTTTAGAGTCTTATTTGTTCTTTAAATGTTACACAGTCGTACAGACAAACTTTATGGTTAAATACGGTCCATTTTCTGTGCAAAAAATTCTTGTTTGGGTAGATATTATCCGCCAGCTTTCAACCCTGAGAAATACGATTATAATAAAATTTTTATGAAAAGTGGACTGCAAATAAAAGCTGCAGTACCAGGCAGATACAAAACATTGCTGACTTGAGTATATCAAATTTGAATTACACAATCCTTTCCCATGAATCCGATGTAATTCATATTTTAAATATCTTCATAGGGACGTTTTACCATATCCTGCCGGTCTCCTATTTCCGACAAGAACAAATATTCTCTTGTTATTGGGAGGCTACACTATACGTTTTTTAATATTATATACATTTTCCTAAGAACTGTCTTGATAGTTATCATAGAACTTAAAGTCCGTACATTAAGTCTCGAATTCACTGTGCAGATAAATATTCTATAGTTTCTTCCACAATTTTCGTTTTTATCAAGGTTCATCAATGTTAACATATAAATTACATAGCCATCTATAAATTCCTAGTGAATGTATCGGCACGTCCACTAGGAGTTGTTTGAAACTAATACTATACTAGTCGACTAGTTTATTTCGAGATTGTATACAGAACATGACATTGACATTATATTTGCCGCAATTGATTTATCCATATATTGGAAATACACAAATCTCCCTTACTGCAAAAAATATATTCTATTTCAATCCTTGTATGAATATTTTCCAAGTATTACATTTTTCTATGAAGTCCTCCATAATGGATTCCTATTATTAACATAATTTTCGCCATTATTTTATAATTGCCAAAAGAGAAATTAATTAGTTTTTATAGCTAACAAGAATATAACTTTAATAAGTTCTGAATGGCATAAGAAAGGCAGATATGTTTCTATTATATTTCCTTATCTTAAGAAAATTCAACCAGAAATTCTAATTTAAAATGAAAATTGAATTGATTTTACCTTTTCATTGTAGTAAATCAATAGTATAGTAATATCATTAATGACATTTTAATCAGGTGATAATATTTCAATGGAAACTAGAACAAGGTTTCCATAAATGTTTGATAATAGATTAGAAACTTTTTAATATGAATAAAACTTTTATAAAACAAAAACAAAACTTTTTAATTTGAATAGAAATTCATCGACATCATCAACAGATCGACCAACAAGAAATAATTCACAAAGATCATATGATTTATATAATGCTGAATTGGATGTTTGCCGAGAGAAAAGAACCCAACGGAATCTAGGATCGATGGCAGCCACTCAAGTTTTTTGTCTGTGCCCATTGATGATACTTCGTTTAGCCAAAATGGTTATGGTTGAAACGTATGAAAATTCAAGGCATTTCGATTTTACATATTTAATGTTTGTTTGGATTGCATTTTTACCAACCGTCATTTTTCCATGCATTTATGCTTCAGAGATTTTATCAAGGTAAGTTTAAAATTGATAAAATTGATTTTTAACCCATTTTCAGCGGAAAGAAAAGAATCATAATATGTGCATTTAATTGTTTCACGGGCGCCATAAAAACTTGGCAAATGTTTTCATGAGCAGGAATTGACATATTTATGTCTTTTTAATTGATTTAAAGTAAGCTTTAATAAAGAAAATCTTGAATTCAATGAACAATTTCAGTCAATCAAAAAAATTTTTTTCATTTGACTTAGTTATCCTTAGTCATATCCTTAATAGGATTTTATATCAGAATTGATATTAATTTATTTGATTTGAAATCATTCATTATAAAGTGGTTTCAGTGATTATTACATTTGTTCATGCGATTTATTAGGGAACAAGATTAATCGTAATTTTGAATCACCTTTTTTTCTGTATTAATAAAAAATGAGAAAATTCCATTTTTTTTTCTCTGAATATAATTTTTACGGTTGATAAATTATAAGAAATCCTATTTGGCATGATTAAAAGAATTTTTTATTAGGATTTTATCTCATTTTTTTATTATGTCAATAATGGCCTTATTATAGGGACTGTTTAAGTTCTTTAAAATTTATGTAGGTACATCAATTTTTTTCCTTTTTTAATTAGACCTATACGTGAATCTCTTAAGCGTTTGCAAACTGAGAGTTTCCTGCATTTAATACTTCCACAATTTCATTTCTACACACCAATCATTATTTTTTATTAACTTTGAACTTGATATACTTGTACTTTCACTCAAAATAATTTATAGTAATAACTAAAAATCTTACAGCTTCATTTAGTTAAAATTATCATATTTGTGGTTCATAAAATATAAATTCTATGAATTTTAAAATTGCTTAATCTCAAGAAATTATCATTTAAATGTAATTTTCATTAAAGGTTTAACACTTTGAGGTCAAAATATGCCTTTTATTATTCAAAATCAGTTTATATAAAAAGGTTCTCCCATTAAAAATAAATGTTTTTAGCTTAACTTTTAAAGGCGAACAAAAGTCTAATTTTTGAAGTAAGCTAACAGAAAATTCGTATTCTGAAAAGGGAATTTTTATGTCTGAAATTGTGTTTGCATACTTTTAGGTGTAAAATGAAATATGGTAATATTTTGTTAGAAGAAAAATTTTGTTTTTGATTTTTTTATTAGCTATTTATTTCAATTTTGATAGGAAAAATAAGTTATTGAATATATTTAATCTTTACAAGCCTTTTGAATCTTCAAGAAAATATCCAAAATGGTAATATAAACATTGAAAAATATTACAAAGTATATGAAAATGTTTTCCAATGAATTTCTCTTTTTCAAATATTTATACAGGGTGAACCGATAGTCTTTGTAAATCTTAAATACAATCGTTTACTTGTTCCATAAGATCAAAAATTAAAATGCTTTCAATAAATATTAGGCCACCCTGTATACATTTTATTTGATAAGACAGAAAACTGACGTAAATTTCATATCACATATTGCCATGGACAAAATAATACCAAACCAAATCCCTACGTTAATGGAAAATAAAGAACAGAATTTAGTTCTTATTTCTTGGCACATTTAAACAATTTATGTGGTAAAATAAAGTTACTAAATTTATAGTACGACACTAAAAATGTATATGCATCTTCAAAACTATTCAGACGCGTTACGACATTAATCCTCTTTAAAGTCTGATTTTTATTTAAAAATATTACTTTTTAAATTTTACTTTAACATTTATATTTTCCAGAACTGAAAAGGAGAGATTACGTGGATATTTTCGTTTATCATCAAGACGTGGTTTAAAGAAAATGCAAAGCTCTCAAGAAGAATCTGGTGGTAAAGAAAATTCTACCGAAATATCACAAGATGCTAATTCAAATTCAATGGAAAGAATTAAAAATGAAAAATCTGAATTAGTTACTTCTTCAAATCGGAATAAAATCAATGAAAAACCTGATAAAATTGATACAACTAGTGTAATTACGAATGGTGGTGCAAATGTTCTAATTGATCCTAAAAAGCCACCATTCGGTCGTTTAAAATCAACGAATCCAACGAAATTAACAAATTTACATTCGATTAAGAAAACAATTGATCCGATTAATAATTCCTGTTCAAATATTACATCAAGTACATACTGTAATAATGGTGGAAGTATCGATTTTGAAAATACATCAATTGTAAGTAGTGATCGTGATTCATTTATCGAACGTAAATGGATCAATACAAGTTTACATCATAAAGATATGGCATTTTCTGATTGTGATACGTTTTCACGGAATGATTCTTCAAGTACATTAGAACGCGACTTAGAAATAATCGATTTATTAGAACGTGAACGTAGTATGGACATACAAGATATGATGGAACGTGAGAAACGTGGTGAAATTGTACGAAATATGAGTGTTGAACGACGTAAATTACCGGATTTAGGAAAAATATGCAAATCACCAAATCCAAAATCCGATATAATTAATAAATACGATAATTTTGATTATACAAATGTTCCATTAACGCAACAACGATCGCAGATGAATAGCCGTAAGAGTTCTAGAAGTTCATCGGGACGAATTAAACGTGATAGTTTAATATCTGGAAATAGTGAAATCGGTTTATTTAATGATCGTGAACCAAATAAAATTACTGTGATAGAGAATCGAATACGTGCTAGCCGCGGTAGTACTTCATCTGGTCGAAGTTCAAATAAATCAAAAGAACATATTCTTCCATCGGCGGAATTAGATTTTCGAGATAATATTTTCGCGGATTTGTAAATAAGATAAGAAAATTTTTAAATTAACATTTATTATTATTCGATTATATTTTAAAAAAAGGAAAATAAATAAAAATCAATATATAATTAATAAAAAAAAAAAAAATTGGATAAAACAGTTTAGCGTTAAAAATTTAAAACTGTTTAGAAATTAGAAATTTTAATTGTAAATAAGAAAATCTTGTATAGGAATTTCTAATATAACGAATATTTTTGCTAAAATAAGAATAAAAATAATGTTTTGTTAGAAATATTTTAAAAGTTTATTAAAAAATAAAATTTGGTGTTAAATATTAAAATGAAATATTATTGTAAACATTTTTAATGTGCCAATTTACAAATAATTATTTATTGTCGTTCGATTAAATATTTAAGAAAATTTAAAAAAAAGAAAAAATATATATTTTTAAGTCTTTTTTTAAAGAAAAAAAACTAAAAATTAAATTCGTAGTTTAACAATTCTTAAATTAAACTAGACATTCTGTGGATTTGAAAAACGAAAGAAAAATTAATTCTTATGAGCCCCAAAGAATTGAAATTTTTTTAAATAAAAATCAATAATCAGAAACAATGTTTTAAATGTAATAAAATGTATTTGAAATTTGAAATTTTGGGAAATTTTTAATGAAAACACTTAAAACAATTTTATTTCAGACTAACAGACTTCGCAGTAAGTATACTTAAAGAGTTTATTACCTTTGAAATAAAATAAAATTCTTACAGTTTGTTCGAAAAGAAGGTTAAGATGATTTTGGATTTATGCGATATACTAGTACATTCCAAACGGTGCTAATAATGATCCACCATAACATTTTTGGCGTATTCCAAGATTGAATTATAGAGTGGTTAGAACATTTTGGGCCCATAGTTTTTAATAGCGCAGAGAAAGATGACAGAGGTCTCAACTCGTATTTGGCTAAGATTTTAATGTTTTGTTACTATTTGTAAAAGCGATTCATATAAGAGTTCATACATTTACAGCCTTTTTGCACAAATCCTAACAAAAAGTTACAGCATTTACAGAAAAAAAAACGTATATAAGTAGAGAATTCCGTTTCCCTTTTCTGTGGTAATGCTAAGTAAAATTTCTATTTCGTGATGGAATTAGACTTTGTAAGAAATAGTCTAAACACATATATTTTTACATCATACAGAGTTTTTCTTACAAATACCAATTACAACATAAATTGTTTTCAGACGGAAAATGCGTGCCGAAATGAATTCAAGTTTAACACTCTATATTGTATGCTTTTTGGTAATATAATTCAGTCAAAATGCATGCAGTATAAATAGAGTGTCCAACTTTGATTCTTGCTTTTTATACGAAAGTACAATTTATGTCAAGTATTTCAGGAATTTTATTCGGTAGATAAATGACAGATGTAAACAAAAATCCATCTTAAATACGACTGTAAAAGAGTTTACAATCTTTTAATTAAAGTCGAACAATAAAAGTTCATACAACTTTTTCATCTAATTGAGAATTATTTTAATTAAAGCATAAACTTGATTATATACGATTTATTAAATGATTTTCATGGTTAAGGATTTTCATTTTGGTTCAATTGAAATTGAAGCTTTTGAAAATTTTTCAAAAAGATAAATTTCAATTAATTTTCTATTAAATCGGTTCTGTTTTTTAAGAGTAGATCTTAAATTACGTTTTAATAATGTTAATTTTGACAAAGAAAAAATGAACTGCGTAAAAAAAACTTTTAAAAGAATTTTCATTTGTGGAAATTTTCTGCTTCCTTAAAACGTAGAATATTTACGAAATCTAGGTTATGTTGATATTTCGTATTAAAATAATACGAAGAAAAAATGAGAAAAATATAAAATTTATAAATATAAGGTAATTTGAAAAACAAATAACATTTCATATTTTCATATCGAAAAATTTATGTAGTACCAAGTCAGCAGCATATTTTTGTTTATTACCCTTGGGACCATTTCATGTAGATAAAACTTTATATGTTTGGAAATTTTTTCAAACCCTTTCGGACAGACAATCATTATTTATAAAATTGTTCTGGAACACAAAAAAGCAATGCCAATAAAATGGTAAAATGAGTAAACAAAAGTGTACTTTGTCGCTGAATAATAAAAAAAATCATTAAAAATTATGCTGCATTTCAACAAACATTATTTTACGTGATTATTTCCATTTTCAGGCGGATTTCAAATAAATAGTTGCCAGGACATCATCAGAGAATATATGACATCGAAAAATATACAACTTTCGTATACGCATTATTTCAAGTTTCATTTTCTCGTAAACTATGAAAATAAACAAATTGAAAAATGAACTCGGCATGATATCTTAATGTAAGTTCATAGCAGAGAGGTATTTTCGCACTACAAAGCGGTGTTGAAATCAAAATATTAACTGTCGATATTCTAAGCCGGATTATATACGTAGATAGTATCGTAGCTTGAAAATACCTCTCTGATCTGAATGTACACTTCTTCAAAACTGCTGACATTTTTGGTCGCTGACACCTTTTTGCCACTAGTGCCAATATGTTATTAAGTAGCTGTCACGTAGTGGATACTAAAAATGTTAGTTGGTTTCTTTTCTGCACAACTCACACACAAAAATAGCCGATTCTGATTCACTGGAACTGAAAATTTATATTTTTGGTGAAAACTGTTTATATAATTTTTTGTTTGAATAGATTCCAGCATTTTCAGTTAACTACGAGTATAAGAAAGTAAAAATAATTCGTATTTATTAATGGAAATTGTTTATTTATGAAATTATATTACTATGGAAAATATTTTTTTGTTAACAAACATTATTATTAATAATATAATATGTATTTATAATTTATTATTTTGTGTGTCCCTTCTATTAAAACTTATAATATAATTCGCGGAATATTATGTTTTTGTCGTATTCTCTTAATTCTAATGAAATGACGTACTACATAATTTTCTATTAGTTCATGGAAGTAATTTTGTTTTCCTCTACAACTAATTAAGAATATTAAAGTAAACGTCGTATATAAGCATAATATTAAAAGGAAATGTTTTGATTTTGAAGCTTAAGATAGTCTATAAGAATACGAAGAAATTCCAGGTGGTTCAGGAAGTCACAAGGTATAATAAGAATTCGAGTAAATATTAATGAGCATCGTAAATCGTTTTTAAATAATGATATCATAAAATACATTGCCCTCCTTTAAACGTCTGTTTTTTAAGTAGTTCCATCTCATTGAATTTTATGCGAATGATAAGAATGCCTACCTGATAAAAGTATCTAATATTTTCAAAGAAGGAAATATAATCCTAATACGTACGTGACCTGAAAAGTTGAAATTTTGGCTTCAAGTTCAATAACTTATTAAGTTATTTTCATAACGTTTAATCAAAGTATCCTATTTCCTAATACTTACTAAAATACAACTTATAATTGCATATATAGTATGGATTGGTAACTTGGAACCGGGTAGCTGCATTGTCTTCATTATCTTCCAAGGATTGAATGGGTGTCACGTAATTATTGCTTCTGATCCGTATGTTGACAATTTTTGACTCATTCTTTAGTACCTATAATCTTTAAAATGCCTGCCAACTAACGTTATCTCATATCTTTTAACATTAAAAGTAGCTATAAATGGGCTGTAATTTAGCAATATTTAAGGATTAACATTTCTAACTAAATATTTCAATGTTGCTTGGACTGATTTGTATTGTATATACTCCTACACTCGTATCGGTTATCATATGTGGGAAGCTCTCTTCATTTACAGACTTGAACTTATTGGTTTTCTAAAATTGTGTAGAAAGAAACTCCATATTAAAACAATCGGGATCAAATCAATGTTGAGTATGTAATTCGAAAAAGTACCGACCGTCTGAAGTTCAGTACTATTGCCATAATAAACCGGAAAAATTAAACAATAATTTTTGATAAAAGTCAAATATGAACATTTGAAATGAAATTGATGGAATATAAAAAACGTATTTGACTAACCCTGTAGCACAGAAATTTAATAAAATCCAACTCATCCTTATTAAAATCCTTCAATTTATTCCATATGCAGAGTTCAAGTGCTTGAATGATTTCAGAATAAGGTTTCCATGGAAAACATAATAAATATTCTTTTGAAATTAAATAAAATAAAATTTTCTTTTATTAAAAATTGATTTATTTGCGAAAAAAGGTGTTTCCATAAAAGAAAATAATTCCCTTTTATTTATGTTGGAAAAATAAATTAACTAAAAAAAAAAATCTCAGATTTAGTGGCGTTATTATTAGAAGTTATATGCAAGTCCACCGCCATTTGAAAATTTCACATGTGAAACTTGATTTGATGGTGAAAATGCGACACCTAATAAATTATTTGGTGATGGTTGTGGTGGATTTGTTTGCGGTGCAGATGATGCTGGAGATCTAAATGCTGGATTTTTGGCAGTCGATTGTTGATTTTGATCAAATTGTTGGAATTGTTGTGGTTGATTTTGTTGTTGTTGTTGTTGTAGGAATGCTGCATACTCTTGAGCTGAAATAAATTGCTGTTGTTGTTGTGTAGCTTGTGGTTCAATTTGTTGTTGTGAATAATAGCCGCTATTAAGAGCCTGTTGTAAATCAGCTTGTGTCTGTTGATAGGCATAATTTTGTGGAGCCTGTGCGACCTAAAAAATAAAATTAAGAAAAAAAAGAAGAAAATTGGTAGAAAAATAAAATAAAAATATTATTTAGAAAGAAAAATATGTGTGGAGGAGGTTTACACGTGTATCGTCAAATGAGTATTCAATTTATTATATTTAGATGAAATTTTCTTATGTAATACTTTACTGAAGTACCAAAAAAAGGACTATTGACAATCGGTTTTTAATGGAAATGTGTGTTTTGAGATATAGGAAAACAGATTGTAATGACATTTGGTGGTACACAAGTGTTTGCTAATGAAATAATATACTTATCTAATTAGTTTGTGGGTGGAAATGATGAACGCGATGTAGGATATTTTTGGATAAAATAAGGCAAATTATTGAATATGTTAAGAGAATCAAAAGTAATATCAATTTTTGAATGTACATTCGATATAAAGATTATAAAGAAATTTGCAATGTGAATTTGATATTCCTTAAATCGATTTGGTACTGTATTTTAGCAAAATCTTCATGATAATGGCGAAAGAAATAGTTGTAGCCTATCTATAAAGTTTTATCATTTTAATTTCTAGTTTTTCAGATGTACTTTAAAAACTAATTTACCGATTTGAATAAAATTCCCAGAATAGATTTACACTATTAGTGTTTAGACTCTTTCTAAATTGCAGCAAATTCGAATAAGAAGAAACAAAGTTATGAAGAAAAAACTTTGAAATATTATTAGTTTTGGTTATCTTCTTGTTAAAGTTAGTATAGAGTCCTATATTTACCAAAGAGCATCAAAAAATCGGATATACAAGTAGGCCAATTTGCTTTTTCATTATATATTTTTATTAGTATTTAAGCGACATTAAAATCATTTTAGTTGTTTTTTTCTTCCAATAATGATAAAAACAATTGATTAGGAATTTTTTGCAATTTTCTCCACGAGTCTATAAAATATTGATTTATTTTCAAAAATAATCTTCAGTAATGTGAATAAATAAATCTTCCTTGAATGATTTATGTATCAACGCGAAAAGGCAAATTCTCATCATTGTTGTTCATTTATTGATTCTTTCGGAATATAGTATTTTTGGAATGTTCTTAACATGATTTCCTTTTTCGGATTGATATTATTTTGATAAAGGAAAATGCTTAATGAGTGTTTTCTGTTTTATTGATATAGTAACTAACAAATCAACAACAACAGTCTATGGTATAGTTTAATTTCGTTAAAATGTTTCGTTGCGAAAGTATTCCATAATATATGTAAATTAGGTTCGAACAAAAATGTGTAATAATAAGGTAAACGTGAATTGTTTTTATAATTGGAAACAAATATAGTATATGTACTATCATCTATTTATATATATACAATGTTGGAATTATTTAGTTTACATTCGGTATATTATGATAAAATAGTGAAAGTTATTACTTTTTTTCTTTTCTTTTCTTATTTTCACACGAAATTGTGACAAATTTTGCGTGCAGAAATTAATTTTAATTAAGCTTAATGGACGGCGCTTTGTTTATTAAAAAAATACAAGTTTTGCATAGGAAATTTTTATGACTTAATTTTCTTCTAACATTCACTTTTAATATTAATTATTTCCAATGAGAAATAAACGAAATTTAATGTAATTTGGTTCACTTTTTTTTTTATAAAGTAATTAATTTACACCGCAACTTTCTCGATAATTTCCATATATTTTTAAATTAGATCCGTATGCATTCAAATTAGGACGAACTAGCGTAATACAGGCAAAGGACTTTAATTCACTTATTCGTTAAGCTTTTGATTCAATAGATAATAATTAAAGTTTGATTTCTGATTTGGAAAAAAATCCATACTCGTTTTTTCTTTGACATCAACATCAAAGTTGAAAAACCTTTCTAATTGGATCATTTTTATTGTAGTCCCAATCTATACGATTCCAATTACAGAAGTTCCGCTGTTTTTTTTTCATTTTTGAAATCTTTTTCCCAAATCTACTGGCAAAATAACTTTTTTTTTTTATATATATTTGATTTCTATAAGAATTTTCTATTCTATGTGGTAATAGAAAGCAATGACAAACAATTTTTGGTAGAATCCCAAATTATTTGGGTCTATCGACCCAAAATAAATTTCATCTAAAATGTGATTTTCCAAAACCTAAAAAAAGGGCCAATCAATAAAACCTTTTAAAAATTATATTTCTACTTATTTCATTTGTGTGATTTAAATTTAAATTAATTTTAAGCTTTGTTTTGAAAAAAGCTTCTTTTTTAGGCTTATTTTTTTTAAGTAATTTTTGTAATAAAGAAAATTAATTTATTTTTAAATAAGCTTTCTTCTAAATATAAGTAATTAAAAAGAAAAGAAAAGAAATTAAATATGATTATAAAAATATACGTCTTGGATTGAAAATATCTGATTAAATTTTTACACGTGTTTCATGCGCGAACAAAAATAAATAATAATTAAAGTAAAATATCATAATTATATCAATTGAATAAAATTATTATGGATAATTTTTTTTTTCAAGAAGATGAAGAAATTCAATACAAAGTCCTAGTAATTGGTGTAAATTTACTTAACCTAGAAAATAATGATGAATTACGGTTTTTATGGATAAATGAACACGTTCCAACCAAATTACTTGAATAATTGAGTAATCAATTAATTATATTCCATGATATTCAGGAAAATATTAGAATACTATTGTCACCTATTATGGGAGGTAAACATGAATTTTACTTAGAATTTCTTTTCTTTTGGGTTAAGTGAAAATTGGTGAACCTAATTCCATCTTCGGAAAATCAATCAATCATTAGAATTAATTTAATAAACTTATTATTTTAATTTCTCGTATAGAAAAGGGAAAGTGAGAAACGTAAAAATATCATGAAAAAGCGAAAAATCGTTATTTTATTAGGAAAAATAAATAAATGGGTGAGTCCCGAATATCAAACAATATTATTTCCGTGGTCTATACCGCTGTGCCATTTTTTCAGTACACCTGAAAATAGGCAATTTATAATTCCTTCATGAAAATTTTATAATAATTGGCGTGTCTATCCTAGCCTTATTCAATTGATTGCATTGATTTTGATAAATTTTTCACATAGTTTGTGTCATGTACCTTAATTTAGGTTGAACTAAATTTAAAGAGAAATCTGTGTATTGGTACATTGAAAAAGAAAAATTTTTTTTGATAAAAGGAAGTAAATTTCATGAGTTCAGAGCAGCCAAAAATCAAAATAATTGTATCGGGAATTAGACGAAATTTACGCAATTGCAATCTAACTTTTGTTTTTCGGTAAAATTTGTAATTATTTTTTTGGTGAATATTCTCGATTTGTAAATAAGAAGCATTTTGTAAATAACTCTTGTTCTTGGCTGTAACTTGTTCAGCGTAAAGTACCATGTCAAATGAAGTTAGAATACTCGTAAATTTCCTAACTAATTTGAATAATATTATTCAAATTATACATTTTGATACTACAGGTGACAATAACCCCATTTCACTGTGGTATTTTTATTAAACACAATCTATCCGAAATATACCCAATTAGAATTCCATATTAAAAAAAGAAATTCAATTAAGTTTCTACAGAATTTAATAACTCGGAAAAGGACTAATTAAATGCGACAATGAGTTCTTTGACCGCATATGAAATTCTAAAAGGCATACCAATAAAAGCAACCAAAAAATAATTATAATTTCTTTTGTCGTGTTCTGTGGTGACAAAAGAGGGTTCTCCCAATCTCTGATAAGGTTTTCCCAATTTTCCAATTTTCCTTTTTTTTTGTGTTATTTTATTTGATTTGGTTTCTTGTTTGTTTTCATTTCATTTTTATGATATCTAATAACAAACCTGTTGCTGTTGTTGAGATGGTTCGGCTTGTTGTTGTAATAAATTATTTTGTTGTCCACCAAAATAACGTGTAAAAGTTTGTTGTAATCCGGGTGCTTTTAATGTAAATGAATTTTGTGTTGGATCCGTATGAAATGCTATTTGTCCATGGCAACCAATCATCAATAAAACGATTATAAAAATACTACAAACAGATGTCGACATGATTGATTGATTTTTATTAAATTCGATATGATTTGTAAATCCTTTATATATTAACTTAATATTTTCCACTAGAAGTCACTTTTATATTCACAGTTGAACACTTTTCTTAATTAAGGATTTTTTGTATTTAATTAGTAAATAACTTTTAAACCGATAAATTAAATGTTTTTAATGGATGAAGCTTTCTTCGTGATTTGAGTTCAGTTACAAATTTCGAATAGCTTTTATAGTGTCAAATATTATAACAATGGAAATTTTCATTACAAGAGTGGGATCCATTGAAGTTTATGAAATTTTTTAAATGATTTCATTATCTATTCAACTACTCCCTCCACACACACACACAGTAAAAAAAACAATCTCAAAATCAAGTGTGGATCGACAAGAATTTAAATTTAAAAAGTTTGTAAATATAGACTTATATGGAAAGAATTTGGTATTCCAAACAAATAAGTTTTATGGACCCACATCTTAAGTTTACATCAAATTTGGAATCTATAGAGACAAATATTCCTGAAATTTGGAGAACCATTTTCAATTCGTAATTTTATAACTTATAGTGTTGACCAGTAATCAACCTCAAAAGCTTTTAAAGCTTTTGATTTAGGTTTAGCTTATGAGAAAAATACAATTGAATGATTGTGTATAAGGAAGTTGTGTGATTTATTATACCTATGGCCATACCATAGTATAAGTACTTCTTACTTTTATGCCTTTTAGTATATTTTCCAAAAGTATATAATATCTTCTATTTAAAAATCCCGGGAAAACAATTTCTATATTATGATACTATTTATGGTTTCATAGAAAACGTTAATTACACAGGAAAATGTGCCTATTTTAATACTAATCAATATAATAGAAAAGTTTCAGAGGCTTTTCCTCTTTTTCGAAATAATGATTATCTATTAATATTGAAATTTCAGATGCCATGTAAAACATAGAAGCATGGATATAAAAAAAAAGGTTCAGTTCTAATTAGGATACTGAAGTCAATTAATTTCAGACTTTATTTTAATAATAATTAGTCATTTGTCTTTCAGGTGGCGATCTTTAAAAAAAAAGCATAAACATTTTTGGGTCTTTTACTTTCTTATAAGTATTGTAACCAAAAAAAAGGCAGTATTGGATTTTCACGGAATTTATAGATTTTGAAATGTATTAAGCCCGAACAGACTAGATTAGTTTTCTGTTTTTTGATTATATTCTTTTTTAATGAATCTATTAAAATATGTAAATACTTTATATGTACTGTACTTTTTCTGTAAAAGATTTTCTTATTTCTTCAATAGTTAAGAGGAACTTCAAACTTAAATATTGTATATAAGAAAGTGGAATCATTTGCGAACTCAAATGTTTATTTTGATAGTAAAAATTTATTAGAAGCCATTTTTAGCAGAATCAAATGATTTTTGACCTGACGATTGTAATATAAAAATACTTAATAAATAAAATCGGAAATCAATAAAGATTATGTCTAGTTTTTAAGATGATGAGTAATGAAACTACGATATTTATATATTAATCCATTATCTTCTCTAAAAAGCAATTTATTTGTAAGTACTAAATGAAGAATATCAAGAATAATAAAGATTTTCATAAAATTTTTTTATTCAAATATTAATATTGCATTATTCGGACTTTTAATATCAATAAACTAAGTACTTCAACTTTGTGTTTTACGTTAACTAATTTCAATAAATAATTTAATTACATGAACTTTATTAGAAGTTTATTTTGATCTGAAAATTAACCTCCATTAGAGTCAACCATTTTTATCTGAAACCATCTTCTGTTAGAATATTATAGTACGAGTAGATATCCTTTAAGTTAGACAACCTTAAGTTATATGTAAAACTACAGGCATCGCAACATTTATTGTGTTTAATTGAGAACTGTTTGTCAGTCTGTTAGACTAAGATTTTGTTTTTACTTAAGAATATTTTTAAGTTCTGGTTAGTTTATCCAAGAGTATAAAAATTGCCAATGTATTAGTTTTAAAAAGAACGAATTCTATTAATTTTTGATGACTTTTTCGCACATTTCGGGTTCTATCTCGGCCATTACGAATAATGTCCTTAAGGATTGTTGGCATAAAGCTACAGAAAGAAGTCTAATGGTGTCAGATAGTATGATCCCAATTTTAATATACATAGTTTTAAAATTAAATTTGCAAAAAATAATAAAGCTTACATTTTAATTCCCTTTTAAATAAGTTTTCCAAATGAAGAGAAAATCAATAGTTAATTAAACAATGCAATATTATTCTGTACTAATTAGAAATTTTTGCTTGATGGAAAATAATTGTATTTTCCATTTCCTCAGGACTACAATATCATTTGATTTGCATACAAAATATATAATTTCATATTTTGGGTAATAAATTCATTTACCATTTAATCATTTCTGTTTATATTCGCAAATACATAATTTATTACACTACAACGAATAACCAGGCAAGATTTTTTAGATTTGTAATCTAATTTTTATTATTCACATAAATGATATGATAAATTTGTTTTGGGTAATTACTTTAGCTTGTTTTCCTTTGATGAACTCCACTTGAAAATTATGTGAAATTTTTGACGTATCTGCGGTTACTAGGAGATAATTTCAAAATTCCATAATACTAAAAAGAAAAGGTTTCCATAATGATGTCAGTAAACATATTAGTTTGAATTAATTATATATGATTCATACAATTTTGAGACAAACTTTTTAAGTTTCGTTTAGTATAGGCAACAAAATTGTATTGAAGTAACTAGATTACTAGAGCCTAAGGAGTTATGTGGAGAAGATCACTTTAATAGTCACATAGAATTAAACTGACTTTAATTCCAAAAGCATTGTAAGTTTTTAAATGTATACACTCAGTTTTTTACAGACAAACACTATACAAATTTGGGTCATCCGTGGGAAGTTAGAACTTTGGAATATTATAAGATTATATTTAATTGTGGATTTCTATTAAACCCAAAATTATTTATAATCAGGCTAATCGTACAGAAAATATTCTCGTTATTTTAGAACTTGAGTAATTTTGAAATCTTTAAAATAATTTTCGTGTTTTGTCAACATGCTGCAGAAAAAAAGGAGATTTTGCGATCATTGTATTTATGTTCAACTAGAGTCCATATAATACGACATGGACATATACCGTTTGAAGCGGAACCTTAGCCCGCTACAAAACTTTCTCCGGTATATAACTATTTCAATAGACTTTACATTTTTTATTTATTTCAATTTTAATTCCATAAAATTGTCCAATCTAAAAGTATTAATTTCATTACTACATTTCCGACTAATATTACATGAACCGAAAACATAACTATAATAATTATCCATAATAACTAAGATATACGTTTAGTCATACGATTAAATACGAGACTTATATGTTTCTAGAAAATTCTTATGAAAATGATAAATATAGAAAACGTATGTTATTTTCTAATTGGCTTTAATTACATAGCATACAATACTGATATATCTCAAATTATGCAAAATGATCTGATCATGTTCTACACATGTAAAAAAATTTTATTAAACAATTTTTCCCAAACTCTACCTTCTAGGCATCAGAAATAATATGGATATTCTATTGTATATATTATAATCGTATATAGGCAACGCGTCTTTTCGTTACCCAAAAAAAAAAAACATCTTTAGCTAGAGGCACGAAAATGTGTAAATTCCTATCGTTCCGAAATAATATTCATATATACAAACATACAATCTAGAAGACAGCTTTTAGTCCTTTCGGATTAGGATATCAATAACAGGAAACTTTTCGGGTTGAGTTGGATTCATACCCTTTTTTTATGGTTCTGAACTCATGTGATGACTACATTCTAAATTTACATACATGTATACATATGTTGAAAGGAAATTACCAAGAATTTTAGTTTAATCATATTTATAGAACCATTTTGTTTTGTTGTTTAGACTGGGCTTTTCATAATCATATATTCTTTTTTTTTGTCTTGTCAAAATCCATCAATACAAGATTTGCATTTGGGAAATGGATTTGTCATCACCCAATTTAGGCAAAGGATACAATTTTCATTGATCTATCAATATTAGCCCATCACCACAATGAATATATAGAGATATAAAAAATATCCTTCTAAGAAACGATTTTAAATTCCATCATTATAAGATAATGCAAAAAATAAAGCCCAAAAATAGTACGAAAATAACTCCAAAACTTTTCTAGGTCTGAAAAAATATGCGATCTCTAAAAATTCAAATGAAAACGTTTGATGAATTAATTGATCAAGACTGGAAAGTAAATAGGAAGAAAAATGCCTTAAAAATGCCCATTTTTTCATTCTTTGATGAATTCTCTGAAACGCCTTGTGTGGATTTGAGTTTCACATTTTTTTGGTATCCTATAATTTAAAATATTTCTCATTTCCTGATCTCGGAAAATGATAAATGAAGGAAAATAGTACTGCAATGTAAATAGTTTCAAAATCACAAGTTTCAGTTCAAAAATTTGAAATGCAAATAAACAAGGATATTTTTGTAAACATAGTTTTACTAATATCCACTTGAAATAAAATATGTAAATGAAAGTTTGATATGCTTTTAAAAATCATTAAAAAAACGTTCAAAACTTGAATATATCAAACATATTTGGAATATTTGTTATCTTTAAAATATCGTTTTCAATATTTTATAGTCATCGATGATTATCGTTTCCAGAAAACTTACACTCAACGAAATTCGATATTTTTAGCAAACACACAAGAAAAAATACATGAAGCTGGATTTGGTTTTTACGAGGTATTTTATATAAATTACACCTCATTACAAGGATATAATAAAAGGATATTTAAGTCAGCAAAAGTTCTCGAATTATACGTTTTTCTTGTCATCAAAACCTTGAAAATTTTGCCTTCACTAGATTTTAGGGATTTTCATAAATATCGTATATGCAAATTTCGGATTAAGTTAATATAAAAATGGGTCATCATATATCTTTGGACATTAAAGGATCTATGAAAATTGTATTTCGATTAAGTAACATTAAGTTGCAATTACGAATTATTGATTTAAACATGTTTATGCGAGAATATAACGATTATCCTTATATATAATATATAATATATAATATATAATAATATTATATATTGAATATAGGTCGTTTATATAAGTGGTATAGAAATGTATTTAACACACTAAAGAAGGTAAGTCAAATAGACGTGCATGAATATAAAATTTAATATTTCATTCAAAATAAAAAAAAAACTATAAGGAACAGAATATATTAAATTAGTCATGTACGTTTGGCTGACATAAATCGACGATACTATGTTAAATTTTAGTAAAATCGATTCAAGGATAGTCGAGAAGGAAATAGGAAAAATAAGCCTGTCCATATAGTTTTTTCGATGTTCTTTAAAACCTGATACAATGATTTGAATACAATTTGTAGAAAGATTTATGGCGTTAGGATTCAGGCTTCCTTTGAATTGGAGCTAGTTTAAAGAAGAGGAAGTAAAGTTAAGCAGAAAAAACTTTAAAATATTATTAGTTTTGATTGATTTTAAATTTCTAGATACTTTTTCCAAAAACAACATTTAAAATAAAAAAAGTTGAAACTATCATTTAATTCGATATTGTTGCTGTATTTTATTGGGAATTCTATCGGGCGGTAATTTACTTTCTCAAAAGAACGATTTCGCTTATACAAGTTCTTAATTTAGAATATTCGAACCACTGAAATTATTTGTAGGAAATTTTTGGTTGCGTACACAACTAGAGTAATTTTTTTGAGGGTAAAAAAATTAAAATTCTTTTTTTAGACAAATATTAAAATTAAGACAAATAATATTTCACGAGACGGCTATTTAAAGTATTGTTATAACTAAATAAAACAAAAAGGAATAAAAATAATGGAAAAAAACTGGTGAAAATCAGGCATGATTCAAGATTCAAACCAATTTTCTGTTATTTTTAAATATTCCAATGAAAAAAAAAACCTTTGATTTGCGCCATCTACCACCTGGCAGATGTGGCTTAGTACATGTTTTCTATCGATCGCTAATTTAGCGACCAATATTATACGGAGCTAATTAAGAACCTATAAAATGTATGGTAAGCGCCGATAGAATTCTCAATAAAATACAGCATGTATTCCAAATCGAATGAGATACAAATTTTCGATAATTCAGATTTATGCTATTTCAAGCAACCTGTGAATTAGAGCAAATTTGAAGAAGAGCGAAGAAAGTTATGCAGAAAAGCATTGAATTATTATTAATTTTAACTATTTCTTTCTTAGAATTAATTCATTGTACTTCTTGACTTTGTTACCTGTTAGTCCTATAGGGCATCAAAAAATCAGTTTTTCGCTGATATCGCCCTTTCAGTTTAAAGCATTCTCTCTCATCTTTGAATATGTACTTGTATTAATTTACTCAGTGACTTATTGTTCTGAAGGTGGCTGATAAATATTACTTTATCTTCACCATAGAGAGAAGACGTGGTATCGCAACCACTGAATGCGTGTAAAAATAAAATGTTATTAGCTACAACGTCACTGTATGTACTCTCCTCGTAGCTTGAAATACAGGGACGTTGTAGAACGAACGCAAATAATCAAGATTCGGTTTCAAATTTTATTTTGAAAAAATTTCGTTTTTTTTTATTTCTTTGTGAAAAATTATTTGAAAAAAACAAAAAAAAAATTTTTAAAAAAAATATCTCGAAAACAATATTGAACACATCTCACCCTTACACTAGTCGCAAGTTAACTATCGTTGGGGGTAGATGTTTCGTTTTTTAAGGGAGTTTTTTTTGAGTGAGTTTTTTTATGAGTAATTTTTGAGTGATTTTTGAGTAGTTTTTCTTTATTCGAAATAACCTTTTTGAGTGAGTTTTTTATGAGTTTTTTTTTTAAAACAAAGAATTTTGGAGTGGAATCGTCAATGAATTGCGATTGCTGGGCTATCGATCGGGTATAAAGAATTAAAAATGGTTAAAAATATTGGAAAATATTTAATTTGTTTTCCCCTACGGAAAATAACTAAAGATTTCCTTTTAGGTAAGTAACTGCTTCTGATCTTGGTATTACATTTCTTGGTACAGATTTTAATAGAGTAATGATATTTCTGTTCAAACTAAACTGCCATTATGGCAGCAACTTCTCAGAGGGTATATTAGTGTTGTCACTGCATTTCTGATTCATATAAATAATCATCGGAGAATGACCCCAAAAGGTGAATCTAAATCTCCAAAGTTTTTTCAATCCCGGGAGTCGAGATGTTTTACATTTCCTTCTTTTTATTAGGCTTTTCTAGATGAACTGAGTAAATATATGGCGTATTACTCCAATTCTTGAAGATCTTTTGTATCCAATACTTGTAGAACAGTATTTGCCAAACGTTTTTTACAGGTTTCATTCCTTTTGAAATGAAATGAAATGGTAAATGTCTCTAAAGCTTTAAGAGGAGGGATAGAAACCGTTTTTTTTATCAAACCTAAAAATGGTATAAAACTAAAAATTTATGTAAATATTGACATAATTTGCTTTAAACTAAGTTCTATTTCTTCATAGAAATCCATTGGGTAGTAATGATTGTTTTGTAGTCCTCCAAAATTGGGTGCCCAAGTCAATTTACTCATTTTTTTACGGTGTAATACAGTGCTGTTGCCGAGACAAAAATAATAAACGTTTACCAGCGATAGGAAAATACAATTTGAATCAAAATTTTTTTGTTCCCGGTAGTCAGAATTGAAGAAATTTAGGAATTTTCCGGGTAAGATGCGCTAGTCTCAAGGCACTAGATGTGTAGAAAATCAAAAGTTTTTATATGGATTTTTGCATGCCTGTTCGTTCCTTCGTTTACAAGATAACTTAAAAATGCGCTGTCCAATTTTAATGAAACTTACAATATAGGTTTGGCACTCATTCTCGACTAAACACAACTTAAAGACAAGTTCTGAACACTAAATTTCGAAGATACTCCTACAAAATAACATCTCTTTTTTATGCCCTATTGTAGGTACTAGTAGAGGGTATATTAATTTTGTCCCTAAGTGTGTAATACATCGAAATAATCAAGGGTATGGTTGTAGGGAATCAAAAGTTATATCGATTTATGCATGTCCGTCCGTCCGTTCTTATACAAGACGTATCTCAGGTAATGAGATAATCGCGAAAAAGCGATTTTCCACCCCTTTAAGCCAGTATGGGGGTGTGAGCGGCACCCCCCCAAGGTCGAAAACTTGGAATTTTAAATAACTTACCTAGTTGAACAATCGTACCAAATATAAAGTTTCCTAGACCTTTTGCAAGCTGGAGCCATTTTTACGCTCTATTGACTGGGCTAAAGAGGTGATGTGTTTTCGTCAAACTTATATTTTTATATTATAGAGCTATACAAAATACTCTAAATATAGAAATGAATTTTTTAAAATTAAAAACTTTCTACACATATGAATAAAAAATTAATTTTTATTAATTTAATTTCCTACTTAATAAATAATTTCAAGTAATTTCTTAATAATTTCATTAACTTTACAATAAACATGGTTTATTTGATATCATAAAAGTGAAAAAGAAGAAATAAGCAAAGCTCCAATATTGTTCCATTTCTTTCAATTACGTAATTTAATGTTAATGATTTTTGGACTCCAAATCAGATTATGTGTAGTTTTCATTTGCTTAAAATATCGAAGCAAAAAAAACCAGTATTTATGAAAAAGTAAAGAAATGGTCAGGTACAACCGTTTATACATGTAATGCTTACAAATTAATCTAAGTCTTTGAAATGTATGTGACCACCTTTCACATGCGTCTTATTGCCTCACTATATGCCTATTATCAACACATGAGGTTTTTCTTTTTTTCTCTTTTCATAGTCTTTTCCAATGTATGGTTTTTTTTTTAAAACACTTCATTAACAGTCAGGACACGTAATGTTTTATATTGTGACCGTATTAATAATAATAGGCAGTACTACTGGAAGGCATGAAATTTAGTAATTACTTAGGATCGGTGTAGAATCGAATACACTTAAAATTGTACTTAAAAGAAATGTTGGAAAATTTAGGAAATTTCCTGAATAATAATTGTTCTTTACAAATAGGATCTTCGTATACCCTTTCCTTATATTGAATTGATAAATTTCACAACAAAATAATCATTTCAATCCGATTAAATATATACTTTTAAAAGATTTCTGAAAATTGTGGTAAAATTGATTTTGTTAATATTCAACTTTTTAAGTCATTTCTATAGAATAGTTACTCCCTCTTAGGAAGTATATAATCCCAAAACGATATTCGATTTAAGTTGAATAAATGCGGTGTTACATAACATGTCAATATTCCCAACAATATTAGTTTTCATTTAATTAGTAGGAAATTTAATTGCGGTTTACCCAAATATCTCATGCTTATGAAATTTATAAACGAAATCCGATAATAGACTTAAAATATGAGATTATGTTTATATGAAAATTATTTCTGGAAAATCTATGGTTAATTAGTTCTATTATGAAAATTATTATTAAAATGGAAACATTAAACTTTTATATAACTAGTTAAGGGGAAGATTGCCCTTATCTGATTTAGCTCACGATTTTAATATAAATTGGAGTGACTATGTCAAAGATTTCGAACTATTTCCATTTTAAGCAATGTATTGAACCATTTTCCTGCCCATATGTTTGTTCAATTTTAACTAATCTTAGAGTTGTATTCATACCAATATAGTTTTTGGCTCATTTCGATTTCTTCAACCCCCTTCCACCACTCAATACAGGGATGCAGCGATGGAAAATTGTAAAATGTCTCTAATTCGGCCAATACTGGGCGGATTGAGTTACATTGGAATTACATTGTATTATATATGCCGAGGTCGACTTAAAAGAGCCTATAACTCTGCAAGGATTTGTAAGAGCAAAGAAAGAAAATCGTTCCTACCTCGCTCAGTAGTGTACGGATTTTAATGATATTTGTAACCTACGTCCCAGATAGAGTCACTTAAAAGACAAGATATCTCCATTTAATTAGGAATATAAAATCGTTCGTAAATTGCTCAACAGTGGGCGAGTGAAAATAGGATATATCACGATAATAGAGATATGTATATTAAATTTGAACATTTCGAAAACATGATAAAATCACATTATTGTCCTTTTTCATTCTGATAAACACATTTTTAATACAATTTATTCAAATGTCTTCTATTAAATATATATTTCTTTTAGTATTGAACATTTTCTATATAATTGCTTGTTTAGAACATTATTTTCCATTTGTATTTCAATCCTAATGATGTAAATGTTTTTCCAAAACTGGATTAAAATGTTACGAAAATGTAATCCCAATTTGACATAAAATCTAATAAGAAGGCTCCATGTCAAGTAATATGTGACAAATTTAAATTCGTTTCTTATAAATAAATTTATGTAATTTTGGTTCATAAGAAGATTTTGATTAAAATAATCTTTAAAAAATTTCAGTACATAAATAGTTTCCGGATAATTTATAGAAACATAAGTCAGGCGATATTAATTTTGAATATATTAAAGAAAAATTAAATTTATTGATTAATTATTAAATATTTATGAAATCCATAATTCTTCAAATTAATTTATCAATTTTTAATTATATTATGAGAACGAAATTTAAAACTTTCGTAGTACATATATCAATAACGATACAAAAACATTGAATTTTAATATAATTTTTAATAGTTTCATAAATAAAAATAAAGTTGAAAATATCCAACACCAGAAATAATAACGCAACATCGTTCCAAAAATGTTTTCTTAAACAAACAAAATATGAAATATTGGAAAATGTGTACTTGTTTCCATAATTATTATTATTATGTACATTCCCACGAAGATATGATAAAAATATTCGAAGAGTACGTAAACAAATATTTGTACAAAACCCGTCAAAAATTTCAAACCTAATTAGATAATTTTGTCTAGCCTGAAAACATTTTCATATATAAAATAAAAGAAATTTAAATTTAACAAATTGAATAGATTAAAATATTGGATGGACCAAAAAGGCATCGGTTGGAATCTAATCGGCACAAGAGATTTCTCAGAATCTCAACATACCAAAATCGAGCATTGAAAATCATCAAACAGCAGCGTCTGGTTCACAATAGTATTTTGCGTTATCATGATAAAAGTTTGGTAACTTGTCAAAAATTTTGATTTTTTTATGCTCCCATAGTATACTATAGTTCTGCTCTAGTACCATTTGACATCCGACTGTTTTGGTCTCTGAGAACTCCTTTAATGGTGAAAATTTCAAATCAAAAAAAGCCTGTCTCGGTTTTTCGGTCAGGAAACATAGAAGTTCTACAGTGACAGGAAAATGGCCGTAAAAGGAAAATGGCAAAATATGACAAACCAAAATTTATACTACCTAGTTTAATAAAATTTTTATTTTCCATTGAAAATTTTCTTTTTATTTACACAGAAATTGTTTGCCCCATTCAAAATTGTAATTTAAATAATATTCAATACTACGCTTCGTTTCACAATGTGGTGTCTTAGTAACAAATTTACACTATTTGGTGTTAAGCTGTACATAAAGTGTCTTTATAATAAACAATAAACTGGACTGTCTTTCTAAGCAAGAAAGTCTTATTTCCATTGTCATAGTTTGGAGAGCACTGGAATTTTGTGATTAACTTTTGTATGAAGATACAATGTTAGATGTGTCTATAGAATTACATAATTTTTAAAAACCGAGCTAGGAAACATGAATTTTTTTTAAAGAAATTTTAACTTTAAGAATTTAAGGAAATAACAATCGGCCTATAGCCCTTTGGTAGAAATGGGACAGAAAAACAGTTAAAACTAACAACATTTCAAGATTTCTTCTTCATAATTTTGTTTCTTCTTTTCAAAATTTCCTCTAATTTGGAGGTAACCTAGACCCTACCAGCATAAATCTAATTTAAAGTTCATCAAAAAAACTTTATGGACAGACTTATTTTCACCTAGGATTATTTCTTTCTCCTTGGATTGATTTTGCTGAAATTTAACATGGTATTGTCTACTTATGTATTATGTAAATAATCAACATAATTAATTTAAACAAAATTTATTCACAAATTTTCTAGTTAAATCCGAAAGGCTGTAGTAAAAAACGACAGAACTTTCTGGTCATCATGGTTTTTGCTTAATAACTTCCCTCCCCTTTGGTCGATTTTTCTGAAATGCACTATCAATACGCAGTTAAGGAATATCCAACTCACATTCTAAATTTCAACAAAATCAGATAACGCATTTTTGAGTTATGTTGTCTACGGACGGACGGATGGACGCACGGACATGCATAAATCGATATAACTTTTGATTTCCTGCAAAGGGATCTATCATCTACGACGATTATTTCGATGTGTTACAAATGGAGTGACAAAACTAATATACCTTCTGGTAGTACCTACCATAGGGCATAAAAATGAGAAAATATTACCTTGTTGCCTTGTAATGGATCCGAAATGAAGCGTTAGCTAATTTAATTTTTTTTTGAATAGAAGACAATATACCATTATGATCCTTATCAATAGTTAATTTCTTTTTCCTCGTTTTCCATGTTTTATCATAATTCCAATTATCTGAAATAATTTATCATAAAAATCAATAATTTTTTTTTTTATCAAACATTTCGATCTAATAATTATATTAAAAGAGAATTTTTCTTTCATTACAGACATTTTTATTTAATATGGAAATAAAAGGAATTTTTAATTCGTTATAAAGAGACTTTAGTATATACATTAAATTTCCAACTAAATTAGGTAAACGAAAAAGGAAAGACTTTGAAAAGGATATCTTCAATGCGCGTATTCCAGTAAAGAACTGGAAAAATGAAGGATCATTTATAATGAATATTATTTGAAAAAAGTAAATAAATAATAAAAAAATCAGATAAAATAAAAATTGTCATTTTATTTTTAATATAAATCATAACAGAAACTTCAGAAGATGAGGTAAGGTGAGAAAATTTCGTTGAATCATTTCAGAGGACTTTTTTGTTAGGCCAAAGACATATTGTAACATATATACGGGAAATTTTACACATGTGAACTTTTTCACGCGAAATTTTTAACTTAAATCTTTTTTTTTTTTTTTTAAATTTGTTCACTTAGTTTTACACAAGAAAGGGGTTTCCAGAA
The DNA here is from genome assembly GCA_963422695.1 of Xylophagus ater. NCBI lineage: Eukaryota > Metazoa > Arthropoda > Insecta > Diptera > Xylophagidae > Xylophagus > Xylophagus ater. Next base: position 12,857,220 of record OY730478.1, read on the forward strand.
CTTAAATTCTTTTTTTTATATCTTTTTAAGTATTCGGTTTTTGCCTTTTTCTGGGGAGCTTCAAAAAGCTGTATTATGTACGACTTCGATATAAGTTCCAAAGCCTTTCTTTTGTTCTCTCTATTATTACTTTGGTTATCGGAATATCGATAATAAATCACTTTTATATTTTTATTTATCGAATAGCACTCATTGAAATGTGAATACATCGTAAAGGCGTTCCACTAGAAGTATAGACATATTGGTTATAAATTCGGATAATAAAGGAAGAAATATATTTTCTCCAAGTACTACACAGTAGTCTACTCATACTGGTGATTTACTGGTTTATAAATATATGTAACATATAAGATGTCGAAATGTGTAGCTGATCATCGCTTTAAAGAATCCCCGAAACACAAAATCTTTAAACACATTAACATTGATTGATTATCCTTTTTAATATGGTTTTATTTGATAAGAGTTTTGTGATAATATTGAATATTATAATTAACTTGAAGACTAAATTCAATTTTACATTAATTTATATTAACTTTTGAAAACTTTTCTGTCGTTAACCTGATTCCAATGAAATTCAACTTCAATTAAATAATATATTATTATGATTATACAAAAATGCATAAAACTTAGTTGAGGGCTTACTGAAATATAATATCGTAAAAACTCTTTCAAGACTTCATTACCATTCTATTATTCTGTACAAGTTACAACCTTTTAAAGTTTTATTAAAACCTTATAACACGTTTATTCTATTCCACAAAATTCAGATACAGGTAAAGATTCCCATAAAATCTGTGGCTCCATCCAAATCTAAAGCACATACTTTTTCACAAACACAAAACTTTATTCCTGTTATATGACAGAAAAGCAAAATAACTTACAAAAACATTGAAATTTCATCTTCCTCATCTAAAATGGTAAGAAAGTACTTTAAACGGGTAAAAATCGAATATACCTAAAAAAAGGAACCAAAAGAAAAAAAAATCGATTATGAATAATGAAAATTGCAATCAAGGCTTTTGTTCGGTTGGTTGTCATTGGAAAAGAAAACGTTTTTTTGGCAGACAACACACCCGAAAATATACATTACAGTGTTGATGTACAATAAACCCTCCAGTGTATATTATGTACATTTTGTACAGCCAAAGATAAAAATTGAATATTGAATATTGATAAGATGTGAAAATATTTTCGTAAATAGAAAAATACACGAGAATAGCTAAATCGATAAAACATAGAAACTCGATAAGGTTTCACTCTATTGGCCTGAAGGTTTCTTTTTATTGAAAATTTTTGAATTGAATGTAACAGATCATGAAGTAGAACACATTATCAATTTTCCTAAAAGGCTATATCGTATCATTTACTTCTGTTTTCAATGGAAATTTTTAGGAGTTCTTTTTTGAAGAGCCTTTGTTTGCGAACGCATACATTAAGAAATGCAAACAATATTTTCCATTTTATCCTGAAAAAACATTACACCAGCCTAGCAGAAAAAGGATTACAAAAAAAGATCATTTCCAACACAGACAATAACAGGAATTGTTTATAAAAGGACAAAAGAACTGAATGAAAAACTGTCATGCTATATCAGATAAGTTACACCTTTGTCATTGATTTGTTTGATTATAGAAATGCAAGGTAAAGTTTACACTATATAAGCTTTTCAGGATTTCACAAAACAAAACAATCGAAGAAGAATCAAATTCATAGGCCCTTGACAACAATATTAAATTGTTCTTTTTTCTGTTCAATAAAATTAAATAAAAAATCATTCATTTTCAACCGCGATAACTTCTTTAATTAAAAGTATTTTTTTTTTATTTAAAACTAATGGTTAACACATCTGTAAAATATACATTTCGTTCTTATGATGGAATTTTTATGCTACAAATTTAATAAGCATAATGTGCTCCATGTCCGACAAAGGATGTATGTACAAGTGGGGCAGCAACAGCAGTCCTACAAGAAAAAATATTTATTTTTAGTTGAAACTCAAAATTTAAATTTCAATTAAAACTTACTTGATAGCTAATGGAGCGGCAATATGTGATGTGGCAATTGGACCATGTCCATATGAGTAACCACTTCCATAACTGAGACCATGTCCTCCTAAGGCAACACCATGTCCAGCTAAACCAAGACCGCTTCCATAAGATAATCCAGCACCATGTCCTCCTAAAGCAATACCATGTCCGGCTAAACCAAGACCGCTTCCATAAGATAATCTAGCACCATGTCCTCCTAAAGCAATACCATGTCCGGCTAAACCAAGACCGCTTCCATAAGATAATCCAGCACCATGTCCTGCTAAAGCAATACCATGTCCGGCTAAACCAAGACCGCTTCCATAGGATAATCCATGTCCTTTATAAAAATGTATATAATTTAATTTTGTTTATATTCTTTAAAAGTCATAATAGTGAAGATTTTTATTTGGGGTTTTTAAAAAAGAAAACTACATCCATCATAAATATTATAAAATCCACTATAAAATCTTGTTTTACGTGTGTTTTGATATAAATGATACTATTGTGTTTGGAAGTGAAAAATATTCCAGTCTGCATTTTCGTGTGAATTTGCAACATATTTTCTTAATGTTAAAGATTTCAGGTTGTGGCGTATCACAATAATGGGAACTAAAACGTAGCTTTAAAAGGATATTACTCAAAATAACAAATAAAAAATTTAAATTGAATTAAGTGAAGCGTTCAAGTGAAACGTTTTACTTATAAATAAACATTGCCATAAGTTAAGTTGATACAGGATTATAATGGTAAAAATTTGCATGGAATATTAAATGGGAATTTTCAAATTGATAGCATTTTTTTTTTGTTTAAAAAGATTTCCAGCAAATTTTCATGCAAAAGATAGTAAAAATATTCATTTCTTGGAAATATGGTTTTACTAAGATTTATGTTTTATGAAAAGAACAAAATGTAGAACGACAAAATTCTAGTAAGATGTTATTGGTTATATTTCATGAGAGAAAGCCCGTTTTATAGATTTACAGATACGTCCTTTCTCTAAAAAGAGGAGCTAGTTTTCGCGATAACGGAGAACGAACAAATAGTCTGGATCAAACGAAAGAGAATATAATATGTATTAGGAGTTTTCAACTTGCATTTCTTCCTTTACAGTTTTTCTTTCTGCTAAAAATTTAACTCGTAAATGAAGCTGGTATGTCGCAATTTTAAATTCACTAATCTTGATCGTTTGTAAAAACGCCAGATCTCGTAATTAAATATTTAAACTTAAACTAACAGCTAATGTATAATAGAACTACGACGGCCCAGACAACGTCTAGTGTACGTAGTTCTACAAAGAAGGTTTAACCACTTACCATATGACAAAGCTGGTGTAGCAGCGGCGTATTTAATAGCTGGGGTAGCATAACTGTGTGAGATAGCTGGGGTAGCATAACTGTGTGAGATGGCTGGAGCAGCATAACCATGTGAGATGGCTGGAGCAACATAACCATGTGAAATGGCTGGAGCAGCATAACCATGTGAGATGGCTGGTGCAGCATAACCATAGGCGGCTCCTGATAAATGTGTTCCGTATGTATGTGCTGGAGCATAGGAATGAGCTGCAATTGCTGGTGCTGCATAGGAATGGGTTGCAATTGCTGGTGCTGCATAGGAATGGGTTGCAATTGGTGCTGCAATATGGGCTATATATAGAATAAAATAAAAGAACATTAAAAAATTTCGCTAACTTTAAACTCTTTCACGTAATAAGCATAAATCATAAATGGACATAATCAACTCATGTCAATCAGAACTTTATCTTGTAATCTTATGTTTTCGTAGAATATTTTATTCAACGCACGATGTTTTGTTAATAATATTTCATCCGAACGTGGTAAATATGGGAAATTTCTTCAAGACATTCCTTCATATTTTTTTCAATAAATATCCAAAAATTTATTTTCCGAATCATATTCTTTCCTTTATTTGTAGAAAACATTTTAGTGGTGAAATTTTGACCACTTTTGAAGATTTCTAGAAAATCTTAAATTTATACCAAAAAAAAAATAATAATAAAAAACAGAAATCAAAAGAATTTTTATCTTGGGTAAAATTTCGTAGAACGTACGTGCCTTTCTACAGCTTTTTTTTTATATATCTCAGCATAAAAGTTTTCTGTGCTCCTTTTTTTTTATTCTAGTCAATCAGAAACGATCAATAAAGTTATTTCTCGTGATTTCTTTCATAAACTTTAACTAACTTTAAAAATATCTAAACTTTTTAGATAGCAAATCGCTTTCGCAAAATATGATTATTGAAGATTATATTTTGAACTGACCTGTTGCAATATGTGGACTGGCCCCAATCACATCGTTACTTGTTCTTGAACTAGAGACACGTACTGATGAATGAGCTGAATCAACTGATTTTGAATATTCTGAATGAGAATTTTGACCATAATGACCCTTTTTTTTAGAAAAAAGAAAATATCAAATATAACTTGATTGTATTTATTTAATAATAATTTAAATGAGATTAAATACCTTAACAGTATGTTCTTGGGAACTACCAACATATCCATCACCAACACTTGGAGCTGAAATTGAATAGGCAGCTGGTCCTCCAGCACGTACGCTTGCTATTAAAGCGGCAACCAACAAAAACTACAAGAAAAAAAACATATTAAATCAAAAATAATATTCATTAATAAAATCATTCTATGTGTAATTAGTAATTAATATTTGTATTACAAAAAAAAAGATAAAAGAACGCAAAATTAATTATGATTCGATGAAGGATGAAAACGAAAAATTACTTGGGATCTAATAAAAATATGATGAGAAAATAATATTCTTATAAATTTGTTAGATTTTGTATCTTGCAGTAGGTGAACTTTATATTACGACAAATTACGTTTAAATTACAGACATTAAACACAAATTAACTGCATCTTGAAACAGAATTTAAAACATGACGTCGCTAAAATTTGCACGTTTCTGTTCACTTAAAACTTTAACGGTTAAATTCTTAAAAAAAAAATTTAATAAGGTAATAGACTCAAATAAGATAAACCTAATTACTGTAATGAGTTTTTATGTTAAAACATTTAGAGTTTATATTAAAAAAAAAAAACAAATTTTAAATGGATCTAATTACAAGACGTAACTCAGTTCCAAAATTCTAAGAAGATTGTGCTCCTTCTACAGTATATTCGTAAGTATAGTGGACTAAACTCCTTTCAAAATTTATAAATGTGTTCTAATTCCTTCAAAACTATTAATTTCATACAAATTTTCCTCTTTCTACCATGCATATTCTAGCTAACAAAATTTAGACAATATGCCTATGACGAGTAAGTAGTCAACCATATTTTTGGGAGGAGGTACAATGAGCCTACGTGCTAAGGCCCCCGAAGTTGTGCGGTCCCCACTAATACAATACAATACAAATAGTCTATCAAATCGTCTTTGGTATAATCTTCAATTGAGAATTATACAAGAACCTGTACTATTTTTTCCTCTTCATTTTTTTTTTTTAATCTAGAGAAAATGTTTTTTTAATATACTAAAATTTTCCAGACAGACAATAAAACATATTCTTTCTTTAAACGGGAAAATTTATTACGTTTTCTTTCGACAATTTTTTTTCTCTTCATAAAGAAAATCATATGAAAATCATCAATCACAAACGTGAAAGGTAAATTTGAAAAAGCCATGTCACAATAACGAATTAAATGTCAAATACTTTGACTCGATTAAAATTTAGGAATTTTCTTTTTTCTTCTATTTATTTATTTAGGAAAATTTTGAATTTCCATGAAGTAGTAATTTTATTTTCCATCAGCACGTGCTAAATACATTTTATTTTCTAAAAATACAATATAGAAAAAAAGGGTCACTCAAATTGCGTACCAAATCTGTCAATAATACAGTTTCTCAATCAAATTTTCATATTTTTTTATTTTTGGAAAATTCAATTGAAAACTTTTCTTCTATAAATTGTATGATTTTTTTTTGCTTTTCTTTTTTTTTCCCCCCCAGATAATAATTCGTTCATTGCCCGTTCAACTTCCTTCGTTTCTTTTGTAACAAAACAATTTGAACTTTTCTTGAAGTTATTTTCAAAATTTCAGGGAAATGGGAAATAATCTCTAAGATAACTCTATTGCTAAGAAAAAAAAAGACGAAACAAAAAAAAAATCAATCAATATTGTTCTTTTCCAGAGCTTAAATTCGAAATAAAATCTTATTTTTCATGTCAATCAATTCGAAAAACAATTTAACCCCATCAAAATTCAACGAACCGAACTGAAATCATTCATTTTACTTCAATTGAATATTTTACTAGAAAACAATTTAATTGAATTTTATAACAATTCAACATGAAAACCAAAAACAACACAAAAAAATACCACATATGTTTTTAAAACAATTTTGTTTTTATATGTCATGATATTTAAGTTTAACCTCTAAAAGGAAATTTTCCAAGTTTATGTTTCTAAAGCACGTATTTCTTAAGTCGGAAAACCCATTTTCAATACAAAAAAAAAAAAAAATCGATTGAAAATATAAATTTATTAAGGATGAGATTCTAGTGTGATATTTTAACCAAAAAAAAGAAGAAAAAAAATTCGTATCAATGAAAAAATGCGGAAAACCACATGGAAACAAAATTCTATATAAATGTTCAGGAAGCTATATAATGGAAACGAGATCTAACTTTTTATTCCTGTAAGTTGTTCCAGATATACATGGATGTATAAAAAGGTCGTTAGATAGAATGATATTCGAAAAATAAACAAACTGTAGTGGTTTATGTTATTAAATAAATGATAAGCACTGAACTTTTACAAATTCAAAGCTTTTATTTCACTTTCTTATACTTAAAAATACGATTTTCAAAGAGAATTCATATTTTTAATGCCAGATAATATGAATCAAAATACTTTCCTAATATATAGTGTCTGTGTGTTTGTGTCAACAATTTTTGTTATAATAAGTCGAGAACTTAAAGTTCGATCCTTATACTCAAAGAAAAAAACGGAAGTGTGCTTTTGACCACACTGTATAGTAGAAGTGAAACAGAAGGTTTTTTTGAATACAGCACCGAAATGGTGGGAGATAGAACTATTAGGTCTTCAACGGGAATAATCCCCATAAAAACCTCCACAACTTTGCCGAAAATTTCAATCGTGTATGACCTCTATATAAAAAGTACAAAAATTTGTATGGACTACAGCACCAATACGGTGGCAGATAGAACTATTTGGTCTGCGACGGAAATAATCCTTATTATGACCTCCACAATATTGCCAAACATTGTAATCGTCTAGAACGTCCATATAGTGAGATTTTTTGTAATGTAACGTTTCCTCACAAGAACATCGTCACATAATTTTTGATAATTGTCCCCATAGAAGTATTTCACTTCAAAACGTAGAGAACTAAATTTTATGGTTTGACCAAATTGTAGATCTAAGTATGAAGTCTCATGGTTCTGGGATCTAAATGTATAGAATTCCTATTTAAAATTTTAGTAACGATTTCCAAGTTGTAATTTTATAGGTGCTGGAACCTAATTTTAGTAGCAACAACTAGTCGATTTCCAACGCATGAATAGATATAGCAAAATAGACGGTTGGATGTAAATACATTGTTTTATTGTACAGAATGAAACCGCAATGATCACACAGAAACTGGCAACATCATTGGCATCATCATGGAGGATACAAATCGAGTATAAGAAAATTGAAATGGTTTTCCATATATTCTTAATTTTTGTATATTTTCCTCCATCGAAAGTAAAGAACAACAGCCAAAAAAAATTTATTATTTTCACATGTGATTAATATTAATTAAAAATTTTCATTCTTTCATTTTGATAAATGGAAAATTCTGAAAGTAAAGTTTGGATTTTACTTTGGAAATATTGAATAAAAAGGTGAATAATTAATTACTTTTGTAATTAAGAAAATCTCGATTTGAATTTTGTTAAATTAAATGAATTTTTCACATTAAATTGTAGAAAAAAATTAATAATTTTAATTTTAATGAATAAAATCAACAAATATTTTCATTAAAATTTAACAGTTTTTAAATAGATCTCAATATCATTAATAAACTTCTGAAAACTCAAAATTGCATTTGATTGATAATTTAATAATAAAAATAATATTTTTAACAAGCCATTTATATTCTGTAATATACGTATAAAAATAGGTTTCTCATTAAAATCCCACGAAACGAAACAGTGTTATTAAACAAAGGAAATAATTTCATTTTCATGAAAATTTCATAGTAAAAAGCCCAAAATAAATGCATCAAATTTTATCGAACAAAATTGATTATCGCCGATAACTATATATACTGTTTTCCATATTATTTTCATATTTTTCCATATACTCGAATAATATGGATAACGTATATTAGAAAACCTTTTCCACAAAAATTAAATTAACTTTTGAAATATATTTCCTGAGAATCCAATTAGAGGATCCCTTTTCCCTTTATATTAAGTACATGCGATAAAAAAAATGGTATATATAATTTATATATCCTTAAAAATGAAATTGGTGATTTAATCAAAAAAAAATATTCTGGATGAAGGAAGAATTATATAAATAAATAAATTAAATCAAAGAATCGAATTGAATTATGGAACTATAAAATGTTTGAAATATCAAATTTAAAGTGAAAATTTAAACTACCAATGAATTATTTGTAGTAATATTAAATATTTATCGTATTTCTGATCGGAAATAATCAATAAATCCAAGAAAATTTGAAAACCAAATTTTCTTGGATTTTTGTGTTGTAGACAAACAATCAAAATAAAGTCTCATGAAAATTACATCGATCTGTAAAGACACCCACGACATTTAGTTGTAAATTGATCTACACAAGTTTGTTGCGCTCATTTGTGTCATGTTGCAGTTTCCTCACGTTTTGATTGTCAAATTATTGGAACAAGTAATAACGAACAGATAAAGTAAAATTGTATGTCAGTAGTACTATGGAGTAACTATTTGCCTGTACAGTAACCCAAAGGTGGCCTCATTAAAAGCATCGCAATAATTTCTCTAACTATTAGTAGGTGAAAACAGGTTTTTTGCCTTTTAAATAATGCTATGCTACCACATGGGTATAACGAACGATTAAGATTTTCGTCTTAAATCAATTTTTTTCCAAAAATACGTTGAAAGTGATATGAAGTTTGGAAAATTCATCTTCAGGTATTAGCAGTTAATGAAATACACTTCTACAATAGTGTGTCTATTTGAAAAAGTATAATTTCGAATTAGACCACAATAGTCCTTCTGGACTATGAAAGCACTTTAAAACAAAACCACTTTTTTAATTATCATTTTAAACACATTCTAATTAACACTTTTTTTTTTAATTATTAAATAAAAAATAATCGAAGAAAAACAAAAATCTTTTGTAATTAATCTTTAGGTAAAAATATTAACGAGACTTTTTATACCTTGTATTCCATTTTAATGATATTTTAATTAATTAAATCTGCAATGAAAATAATTATATAATACTTTTGTATCACGTGTTATTGGTTTGCAATGGATTCGGGCACAGAACTGACTTAAAATTGTTGCAATTTCTTGCTTTTATACAAAAAATTTTTGTAATCCATGAGTACAGCATTAAAATTGAATGTTAGGGCAGGCAAAAGTTGGTGATCTCGTAAAAATCCCAAGAGAAAAACAACAACAACAACAAGAATTATAATATATTACAATCTGTTTATTGATTTGTAGTGTTTTTGTGCTTTTTGTTAAAACAGATTTTTCTTTGCCCACAAATCTTGAAGGTAGATTTTTAACATTAACAATAACTAAATATTTCAGTGGCGTAGTAATTTTGTTAAAATTTTTAATCTTTAATTCTTTTACCAAATTAATAAAATATTTATATTCAAATTTATGTTAGTTCATGTTTTTACATTTTGTGGGCAATTAACACAAACAATTATCTATAGAAAATTACCAAATATATATTTATAAGTTTTCTTAATTGATTTGCTGTAATAACAAATAGAATATGGACACCGTTTAATTATCTAACCAAAAAGTTTCATAGTTTACTCTAGTTTGATGAACAAACATAGATAAAAGTGTCCTTCATTTAGAAATCGAATAGAATCAATTATTTACAACAATTAGCAATTAGTAGCATATTTGTTCTTATTTCTTTGACATGCAATATTTATTTGGAATCTTTAACTTTTATACTAAATATTATAAGAGTTCTCACCTTTTTAATTAAGTTATTTGCAAGAAATTTGGTACTAAAGAGTTGTATCCATAAAAGTAGAGACTTTATCAACAGATCGAACTAAAACTTTGTAAAGTAAACTATAAAATTATATGGCGTTTTTTATGATGACGGAATTTTAATGAAATTTTGTATGATGAGTTTTGAAAGTCCCATTTGATTCGAAAATATACTAAAATACTATTAAAGCTCTAGGAAGCTGCCACTAGTTGGAGTTTTTTTAAACTATAAATTATGGTATGTTGGTGTTTTATTGATTGAATGCAAATAAATGTTAGTATTTGGTTTAAAATTCAAAATTGATAAATTTGAAACAGTATCTTCTTTAGTTTATTTGTAAAACATGTTCCCTTGTGTTCAAGTCCGGAGTTCAAATCCCTATTTCTGTGATTTTATATTTGTCTGCTGAATGAAATTTAGTGTAAAGATTTATATCAATTTAAGATACCATTTGATTTGATTTGAATTGTAATAAAAAAATATATATTTCTTGGTCAATGTTACAAGCATCTTTTCCGTTTTGTATTAAAAAGGTTCTGGTTCATTTACTTATAAGGAACAAAGTATAAGAAATACTTTTTCTATTGGTACATAAGTTTCCATTATGAATTTGCATTAAATACCTGGGTTTTTATTGGCACTTAAAAGTTTTCGACTAATGAATCGATAAGAAAATTACTTAATAATCAATTTGCATTTTTACTAAACATTTTAAGAACATGAATGCCTAAGTCGAGATAAGGGATAATCGATATAATTATTATTATATTCAAAAAAAAGAACATATAGTATGAACTGTACTGTTGGATAAATTTAAATCCATCCATCGTTATCTCTTATGATGGTATGTTTAATTCCAATAAGAATCGAAGACATTATTTAAAATATTGTGCCACCTTTGAATAAAATAAAGAACATAATTTGGCCTGCGGAATACAATCAAAAGTAATTATTACAATAAAGATATATGCTTTATTTTAGATATTTCGTGCAGACTGTGAAATTAATTGTCAACAAAACACCGATCAGGACAGGTTCTAATATCAAATAAATTCATTTATAAGAAATATATATTAAACGTGTATCAAGAGAAAGGTTGTCTATATAAGAAATAAGGCGTAGTCTATGCTAAATTTTATTATTATACTAGAAACTTTTCTAGAAGTATTTCATATTTTCAAATAAAGACCTTGTGATATGTATAATATTTTTAAATAATCAAAATATACATAATTTTCTATGCTTATTGTTTAGTAAAAAATTCATTTCATCTTAAAAATGTTTTCCAGCACAAGAAATTGATGGAGGTAGTTAATTGAAGTTCTCCATAAACAATTTACAAGATTTGCATCAGAGTTGTATGCACTATGGTTGCATTCCATGTTGGGAAGGCGCACCCAACCAGTCCAATATGTTATATCATAAACATTAAAGTAGTATAAATGCTGGCCAATAATTCGTTATTCATTGATTGATCTTGTATAATACATAAGTATGAGATCATGGTATAAATGGTATATCAGAAGTACATAAAGGTTAACGCATTAACAGAGTAACTAAATCTGATAGAACATTTTTATGAACTTTAAAATTATTATGTAGTAACAATGATTTTGAATGAATAATAAAGTTTTCTTAGAGCATATATAGAACAAAATTAATCTTTAGGCGATATTTAAATATTTCCATTAATCGGCTAAATTTTCTTATAAAACATTTTCTGTTTTCGTTAATTTCTCATCATCATCATCATCAAGTTATGGAAATTCAACACCTTCTTAAACTGGAGACGAACTTGTTGCCCTCAAGATATATATTTTATGCCATATCAATATCAAATATAATTTCATTACAAGATTTAATTTCAATTTTTCCATATCAATTACATTAATTAATGTTTTTTAACATGTCCTTAAGTTTCATTTTCTTATGTACTTTATTATATTTGGGAGTAAAAATGATTTTCAATGGAATTCAGTGACTCAGAATCAATTATTTTTAAAATAAAGTCTATATTTCTGTGGTAAGATTATTTGTGACCCTGGAACGCTGTGAATGATTTAAAAGATCTTACGAAAAATTTATGATATATAGAGCCTTGTAATAATTACTATAAATGAAAATTTGATTAGTTTTTGAGTAGATATATTGAGATAATAGAGTTTTCGAAGATTATCATGGCAATGACTTTTATTACCACTTGTCCAAAAGTGTTACTAGCGAAATGATAGTGGATCTGACGTTAAAGGATTTTCAACAAGCTAAACTTACTGTTCCTCCGTTCAATATGGTTAAAAGACGACAAAGAAATCTTATAACAGATCTTAAAAATTATCAATTATAGCAGAATTAAATGCTGTACATATTTTACGTATAACAATTTTCTGTATCTCCTAAATTTTATGTAAAAATTAAGATTGAAAAGTATATATTGATTTGCCCGATATTTAATACTAACTAGTTTTGTCCATTATTTTCCAGTTAGTCAATCATATTATACAGGGTGGTTCTCAATAAGTACTTCATGAAAAGATTAGTTCATTCAAGGAGATCTATATAAATAAAAATTAAATGCTGTTCGTTGGTAAGCGCATCACTTGCGAACGGCTGAATTGCTTTCGCTCATTTTTTTGTTAAAATGTTCGCAGTAGTCCGAAAAAGGTTCTTACCGAAAGAAAAATGGGAAAATTTGCCTGAAAAATTGGAAAATTCGAGAAAAACTGAAAGTGACTTTCTTCAATGTAATTTTTGTAACAGAAATACGTGTTTTTCTCATTTTTACTTTGGTTACATATTTTCAATAGCTTTTTACAAATCCACAAAACGATCACAAACAAATTTATTTTAAATTTGGACAGGACAACGTCTGTCGGGTCAGCTAGTACTATATAAATTCTATCGAAACTTTAGCATTGAAATTCACCCTGTGTAGATATTTAAAATTTTCCCAATGTAAACCATAAAATTAAATACTATGCTACAGTGTAAATTACATGAAATTAATTTTTTTTAAAAAAACATTTTATTAATTAAATTTTAAATGTTTTAAAGAAAATCATGGCTCAAGATTTAATCACTTTATTTGCAACATTCAATCAAAATGATTTCTTGGAAATTATTTGTCTGTTTATTACCAATTATAATTAATTATTTTCTATAAAACATTTAATTAAAGTATGTTTCACCTTAAACTATCAATGGAAATTTATAACCTTGTAAGTAAAGCCCTAATAGGACTAACTATTTTGGACAGAATCATAGCAAGTTATGAGTGCCATAACTAACATCACAATCTCAAGACTTTATTATTCTGATCCGATCATGAGTTAAAGATCATAATCAAGATCTTAAATAATGGATTATTCAAGTCCATTTTGGGATAATTTTTTATGATCCGACTGGTAGAATACCAACAGTAGTAATAATATTTAAATTCTACGTTTTAATGACTTCAAATCTGTCACATATTCTGGGATCAATAAATAAATAATTTCTCTGTACTCTATGTTCTGAGTCCCAGTTGAAAGGGTAAAGTGTATATAAAAAAGGAATTTAAAGCTTCCATTGTGCACAATGGACCCAATTTGTGGTTTAAGTGCCGGGAGTGCGAATAGGCATTACTCCCAAAATCAAAATCAAATCAAATCATGCTTCCAATGCTAGCTATACCTTGGATTTAATCGGTTTTTTAATCAAATTTCAATATTTTTTTGCAATTGAAGTAGGAAAAATAAGATTTTAGAAGAAAACAATTTCAGACTTCACAGACGAGGTTGTATCTATTAGTTTAATAACATTTTTAAATTTTAATTCATTGTACCTGTGTGATTCAAGCTAAAGAATAAATACGAAATATTTGCCAAGATCAATATCATTTATTTTAATATTCAATGATCCATGATCGATCAATTATTAATTTTAAAATTAATTTTAATTTTTAACTATTCTCAAATATATGGCTTAAAACTCAAGCCATCGATTGTATCCATGACGTTCGTGACATAAGGTCATATAGCATTGTAGAAAGGGCTGTCAAAATTTTGAAATTGAAATATTTATATAGCTCAATTAAATTTCGATGTTAAATAACAGTAGACACCTTTCGAACCATAAAAAAAACCAAAACTAGTATATTTCGAAATAACCCAATTATTTTATGATATTATTTTAAGAAGTTCATTTATCTTAAACCAAGGGTGTCAAAACTTTTTGATTCCCTCAGCCGCATTGGAAGAAGGCATGGTGTTTTGGGCCACAAGTATATTACTATGTATAAATCCATATCATTAAATGAATGTGATATTTGGCATTGAAGTTGAGAAACTAAACCGTCAATATCTGGTTCGATTGACGTGGTTGCAATTCTCAGTCAGTTCTCAAGGTTTTCATCCAACATGTTGGTTCTAATTTTACACTTAGTATGTTTCATTCTTTACTTAAGCCAGCAGGTGACATACTACAGAACAGTGTAGCTGAGCGAGCAACGCAAACAGAAAGAGAATTTACTACATAACGAAAGAGCTTTCTGCTCTGGTCCTGTTTCTGTTGTTTGTCACTTGTCAGCTTTAGTCCTCAGAAAAAAAGACATGCTTCAGTAACTTTATATATTTTCGGGCCGCATTGATACTTGCCTTGGGCCGCATGCGGCCCGCGTGCCGCGAGTTGGACAGCCTTGTCTTAAACATTTTATTTTTAACATCAAAATTTTTGCTTTTGATTTTTACATAAAGTTGAAAATGTCATGGTCAAAATTTAACGCAAAATTTTTTGATTACGATTTTTGACAAAAATCCTCAAAAAAAAAATAAGTATTACAAAATTATTTTTTTTTAAATAAAATAAAATGAAAAAATTTAATTGCCTTTACTAAATAAAAAATAAAATAAAATAAAAACTCGTTGATACAATCGATAATAAAATATAAAATTTAAATGGAGTACAGGCCATTTTTAAAATACCAAAATTTTTGTCTTTTTGTTGATCAACAAGAAGGTGGAATTTCGGTAATCTGCTCGAGATGTTAAATCGCCTGTTGTTGTTTTTTAAAGTGAAAGTAAAGGGCAACAAATACTATAAATTGATAAATCATATAAAAAATAAGTAAATTATTTGTAATGCCGATCAAAATGCAACAAAGTCTGAATACAAAAAAAAATTCCCATATAAAAAAGTATACCACTTTTATTTTTAATCCAGTCTAAATAAAAACCATATATAATAAATAATTTAAACCAGATTTGATGCATTTGAGCACCCAAACCGAATTGCATAATAATTTTTCTTTTATATGTGATCGAGATCGAATGCATTTTAAATGCAACTCAGTTTCAATGAAAATTACACATACTCGTCATATACTGTAAACAGGTGCTATTTTGATACTCTCATATTTTGATGATATTGTAGAACTATGTCCGATACACTTTATATGTGTATCACTAATTAATATTTGTATTTAATTGGATTAACTAACCTAGGCGCCCTCACAAACGGTCAGGAGCGAACCGTACCTTTAACCATTAGTTTAACCTCCGTCATCGCCAGAGCTAGCTGCCTCCTCTTCCCTCAGAGGCAGATCATACCTGCTGTCCATGTATTTAATGGGTTTTTACTCATTAAATATATGTAGGAAAAGAGGATAAGCGTAAGTAGAAACACTTTTATTTAGGTTAATAATACTTCTTTTTTATTTGTCGTTTTACATTGACGATCCAATCCAGACTGGCTGACTCAAGATCGTTTTTTCTATAACAATTATGCTTCCTACCTCGAATAGCTATCCTACAATCGTGCCTAATATTTACTTAGGACTTGTTTCGAGTTTTACCATGTAGCTGTCCAAACATGCTTACATTCTCGATAGTCCGTAAGTTAACAATGATCATGTCGGCATTTTCTCGACATGAATCATTTTTATTACATCTGATAGCCATCCTACATACAACCATACAATAGTTTAGTATTTTTATTTTATTTCAGTTGAATTTAAAAATAGTTTTTAGGAAAATATGTTTTCTCGGAATTAATTCATAGGATTATAGATTTGTTGCTGACGAGTCCTACTTCTACTATAAGATTATCATAAATCACCTTTTAGTCAATTTTAAGTTCCGACAGTATGTATTTTCAAGTATTTTTAATTTCACTTTAATTAGAACTCCACATTAACAATTTTGTCTTTACTGTATCAAAGTTACCCTCTGCTGACGGTATGTAATTCAACATTTTATTACTTCGTAATAGTATCTTAAAACTCTACTTTTATATTCTTAAACGAAGTCACTCCCATTCCGGTTATGTAGTACCGATAAATTTGTGCTAAATGTAAAAAGTGTTGAATTGTATTTTTAGGCAGCAATCAATTATTAAAAGTTTTTATTTCATTTAGTTCGAACGTTGTTGTTTTGTTTCTGTTTTTTTTTTTGGTTTATAATAATAATTATTAAATTGATTGCATTTTGTCTGATAGTTGTTTATTGATATTGCATATAAAAGTTTGCCGGATACAAAACTTGTTCACCCCATTTTGAAAATCTAAATCCAAAAATTTATTTCGATATGAGTTTTATAAGTCGAAAAAATGAAGGTTTTATATTCTTTTAAGTTGTTTTGCACTTATTTAATAATAATAATAATAAGTATTAGTTAATAGTTTGATAGAATGTAATTATTACTTGAGTCACTTTTCTAACCCTTTTAAAGGCAATTTAAAATAAGAAACTTTAAATATCGGTTTGAATTAAAACACTTTTAATTCAATAATTAAATTTGTGACCAAGAAACTAAGCGTATGTTTATCCAAGTTAATTTATTTTACTAATAAGAATAGTTTTTTTTCTCGAAATAAGTTAATAATTAGTAAAAATTGTTCTAAGCCATACAGTGCAATCGCAATAATTTCAATCTACGGTAGTAACAGCTTTCATTTGCATTTACCAAGTAATGTATGGCAAGGACAACAACAAGTAAATGGAACACATTTTTGCAAGCAAAAATCGAATATATAAAAAAAACAAGTCCTGTCATTTTTAATTTTTTCGTTTTAATTATAAAAAAATATTACCGGTTAAGTAGATAGATAGATTATGATATTTTATTCTTGTACCGCAACCTTAAGATCAAGATAAGAACAAAAGGGAGTACTTTTGTTCGGTGCGATAGTTTGGTTAGACTCCCATTCGAAAGCACATCCTCCAGGTCTATTTCCTCTAGAAATTTCAGTATCCGGAGTGGATCAAGAGATTGTATCTCATTTAAGGGGAGGTGGTATGCCCCAAAGTATTTTCTTCTTCTGCGGAATAATGCTTCGCATTCAGAGAGGATGTACATAAGAGGTCTCTTCGTCATCTTCGCAGAATTTACAGCTATACTATCTAGTGCAAGTCCTAGTTTTTTTAGGTGTGCTTTGGAGTCTGTAGTGTCATGTTAATAACCCTGCCGGTACTCTTATATTCTTCTTGTCTGTTTTGGTTAAAGGTTTAAAACTTTTTGGATTGCGTTCTTCAAGGAGGTATTTGACCTGCCTTTGTCCTGGTTAAGTAGCTTACCAGTACTTAAAACGTGTAAATGGAAAGCACTTATTAACATTTTGCTCTTAAATTCAACTTATAATTTTATTTCACGATTGCATTCGATTAACGACAAAGTTTTTATTTTTGAGACTATTTGACTGTAGTAAGTATTATTAGATATCAAAATTTAAAACGTACGTGGCCATCTACTATATTTGACAGAAAATGTACTAAAATTTACAAATGGAAACTTCATATTTTCACTTTATCTTCAATATAAAGATTCAGTTTAGTGAATAAATAGAGTATTTTATAAAATGATTATGTACTTAATAGTTGAAATCGATTTGAAATAGTTTGTTAGATATTATTGGTGGTATGTTGCTGGCTGTGCCACATTTTATTGAGCAAATAGTTTTAGAAAACTATAGCTACGACAATTTTTTTTTTTGAGTCATAGCTCCAGTCAAGGCTGAAAAGCATTTCAAATAAGTCTAACTAGAGACAAAAATATATTTTTTTAAATTCATATTTTTAAGTATTCCCAGAAGAGATGGCATATAAAGGCTTCTAGTATAATATAAATATATTGTTTACATATACGAGTAAGGTATATGTACAATATGGGTTTCTAATAATAAATTAAAGATTGTAAAAAAAATATAACTTCAAAAGAAAATTAACAAAAAAGGCAAAGGTGGGAACTGGATAGGTTTCACTGTACACAAAAAAATACGTATTTCTTTTTTTAAATACTAATTCGAATATTAATTTGGTCAAAAAACAGTCGTAGGAGGAATTTTTTCGATAATATATTTTTTTGTAAAAGAAATTTCCGATGAAAAAAATCATCTTTGATTTTCAATAATATTAATAATGTCATAAAATAAAATGGTTTCCTGGAAACGTCCTTTTAACAAAAAAAGATTTACAGGAAAGGTTCTTTCAAATATGTAATACATTATTAAAAATTGAAGAATACAAAAAATGTTGTCCCTATATAAAAAAACCTTCCTGTTAAAGTCTCGTTTTTATGAAAATCTTTGAAGATTTTATCGATATTTATAAACTTTAAATATTTTTATATTCATAAACTTTCCAGTTTAAGCTTTTTTTTATTAAAGTTTAGATAGTCTTAAAGTTTAAAACTTATTCATAATATAACTTGTAAAACTTCGCCAATTTAACATCGTTAAACAAAAAAAAACAAGGAAATATCATTAAATCTTGAATAAGAAATACAAAGTAAAATAAAACATACATTTTTAAATCCTGTTTTGGAAGCTTTTTTTGTTTTAAATAAGTTTGTAGCATCAAAAGAACTTTTGAATTATAATAAAATACAAATGCGTAGCAAGTAAATAATTTAAAACAAAATTTCTATACAAATTTTTCAATTAAATGAGAAAACCCATAGAAAAAACAATAAAACTTTCTTAAGCTAAAACCAGGGTTTTAGCTAAATAACTTCGCGGCTTCTCGGCCGATTTTGCTGAAATCCAATACCAAATCAAGTTAAGGAATAACCAACTTACATTGTAAATTTCATCATAATCGGGTAATGCGTTTTTGAGTTATTTTGTACACGGCCGGACATGCAAAAATCGATATAACTTTTGATTCTCTACACAACTATAGCCCTGAAACCCCTCTGCAACATACGTAGTGACAAAACTAATCTACCCTCTGGTAAATCCTACCCCATAGGGCATAAAAATAAAGTTCACATTTTTAAAAGACAAAATCGGTAAAACTACTTTGAACTATTCATAAGTATATAAGAGATCTTTTATTTATCTTTTGACAATTAAAATTTATTTTTTGGATACAAAATTTAGTAAAGATTGTACATTTACCTTTTTGAGGGTTTTGTAAGTTGAGATAGCTTTTCTTTAGGATTTAAACTAACTATCTACATGTATGATAGAGTGCTTGAACAGGTTAAACAATAAAACTAATATGTACTTTTCGTATGGGATTACATTTTATAATGTACAGAAGTTTTGTTTTTACAGATTTGTATTACGATCCGGAAACGAAGTTTTTCCCCGTTAATTCAAAATTCGATGAACCTTAGAAAACCTGTTATGAATTTCTTTTAATAATAAGTTTTCATTGTTTTATTCAGAAAATTTTCTCAAAAGGAAATTTGATATTATATCCGACTTTTCCTATCGTAAATTTCCCATCGAATAAATTCTTTTATTTCAAAATCTTCTCCAAGTTTTTTATATCTTATCAAAACAATAACGCAGTAATAATAAATTTCATATTTTCTTACTAAGGCGTCCTCTGTAAATAAGGGAAAAATTAATTTAAAGGAAACTCATCATTCCATACAGAAGTTCCTTATCAACAAAAGTTTTGGGTTTCATGAAAATATTATTTTAATGGAAACGTGGATAGTCAAAGAAGTTTATCCTGTCGAATTTCAAAGTTTATTCCATAATTTCAAAACAGGTACGTAAATAAACTTTTAAATATAAAAGTACACAATTTTGAACTTGTTATCATCTTTTGGGACAAACTCTAGGATATTTGGTCCTTGTCAATTTAATATCTTTATCAAACAATTTGACTTGAAAAAATTTGCACGATTTAAAGAAAATCTTCCATAAAATGTATATAATGCAAATTTATTATTTTCGTTTTTTCTTTTACGTTTTTCAATGTTATAGTAAATTTCGATTTAATCCTATTTTCATATTTATTTGTCCATTGGGAATTAGGCAAATCTGGAAAGTTTTTAAAGTGTACCTTTTCTTTGCCTTTCTTATTTGTAAACCAAAAACCATTATGTTGATGAAATTCTGTTCAAATTATAATAATTTTGACTGTTTTTCAGGTTTAATTGGCGGTTTATTTAAAATTTTTGCGTTGGCGAACACGTGCCTTACACGAGTTTGTATTAATTGAAAAACACAAAAAAAAGAAGTCTACTATATAAGAAATTGTATTTTGTCGAGATGAAAATTCTTCATTAAAATTCTGTCTTCTTGAAAGGCATTAAGAATACGGAAATAACTAATTCTGTTTTAAAAGAAAAACCGATATGATTTTAAAAAAGGGTTCCCGATTAGAAATTGATAAATTTATTTTTCGTTAGAATCTTCTTGTTTTTTTATGGAGAAGTGATGAAAAGAAAAATGTCTTTATAAACTTTAGATAATATCAAATTTATTTACCAAACGTGTGTTTGATGAGATATTTCGTCAGAGAATGTAATATTTTCACGTTGTTTTTTTTTTCTATGTCGGAAAATCCTTGAAAACCTTTGGAAATCAAATTGCCATGAAATTTATGTATGGAAAAACAACAATATTTTTTTTCCTTTTTTTGATGGAAAACCTATATTTTACTCAAAATTTAAAATAATCTTAACATTCGAAAAATTTTAAACTTTACCAATAAGTATATTAGTTTTGTTTCTACGTTTTTAATACGTTTGAACAATAGTCTGAAAGTATGATTCAATATATAGAATGAAATTTTGGAATATAGATTTCAAATACAGAATCGATTTGTGGTAAACTAAGTCAAAACAATCTGTTAAAAGGATTGCAGTGGTTTATCAAAAATAGTTCTAAAGCACGTTGAAGAGTTTTAAAAATTCGGAACGTACTTTACAGATTTAAAACTAGGCTAAGACCATAGATTAGTATACCTAGATTTCCAAGCCAAATGAGAAGCGTGATGTTCAGTATTGTTGTTGTAGGTGAACTTAAAGAAGAATGAATGAAAAGAGGTTTAATGTGAAAGAAACAGAGGAATCTATATTGTGTCGCGAAATTGGTAGTACATCAATAAAACAATAAATTGAATATGTATAAAAAAATATTAGAAATCGTAAATTGCATATTTTCAGGCGCAAGAGAAAAATAAAACGAAGAAAGGAACTTGTCTTGTTTGATTAGACATGAAAATATGCAGAACAGGTTTAGGCATCAAGGCTTTGTAAATATACGGAGAATAACCAAGATGTGTATGAAGGGAAAGATCATATTGAAATGAAGTTAGAGCAAATGATTATATCAAAGAACTGGGTTTTAGTTTTTGAGATTAAAGAGATGAGATGGAAATGGTAAATCAGAAGTGAATAGCTTTCGATAAATTGGGGAAGTTTTCCAGATTTCTATCAAAAAAATTAATAAATAATTTTTCAGACTGAATTCAATATTAAATACTTTCTAGTATATTAATTTATTGCACGCATGTTTGATCTATCTAAAAATTACATAGTCTCCTGCTTTCATATGCCCTATAACAATTGTTCGTATATCTCACAGTTTATGAGAACACTTCAAATGTATAGCATAAGAAAGTTGGTCATAATATATTAATTATATTGAAAATCAAAGTAAAATTTGAAGAAAATTTACACATTTTTCTATAAATCATTTTAATCAAGAGATTTATTCTATTTAAATATTGTACTAATTTTTATCCTAAATTTAGGAAAATTTCTTTATACTGACCATTAATAATGATGAACTTACCTTTTCATAACTGTGGGGGCACATTTTTTTATGACCTTTAATTCTTTCATTAATCCTTCTCTTTCGGTGGATTTCTTCTTAAGGAGAAACACTGATCTAAACTTTGACTGCTTTTCATATTTCAACCCCATTCTCTTGTATTGTAATTACTACCATCCGAACACCCTTTCACAACAGCAATGTCTGAAGGCTATAAAACCTTTCAACCAAAGAAAATTTTGCTTTTATAAAATAATAATTGTTTTCCCGATGAATACCAAAAAAAAGAAAAGCGAAACTTGCCAAACAGAAAAATTCTTCAGATTTTTTTTTATGGATGCCATCACTTAGTTACCACAGTATTTAACAAAAGGGATATTTTCTGAAATCGTTGTCTTTTTCTTGGTAAAATAATCAAAACGATTTCTTTTCTTTTGCCACAGAATAAAAACCACCTGTTTATCCATATCAGTTCTATCGCGAAAGATGTTATCAGGAAAAATTTTTTTTTTTGGCAAACATGATTTTTCTTTTAAAGATTCTTCTCCAAAAAAGAAAAATATTTTCCATAAACTTTTGATATTAAATTTTTCCTTTCGAAACAATTTTCAAATAAAAACAAAAGGTGAGAAAGTATCAGGAAAATATCAAATTTTTTGTATATAAAACGAAGACATAATATTTTTTGGGATGTAAAACCACAGAAAATAAAGTACAAATGTATTAAAGGAACATTTCGTAAGATAGGAAAATCGTAAAGAGAAACTTTTTAATGAGATTCACAAGAAATCGATCTTTATGAAAGAATAATTTTAAGGTAAAGAAAAATGAGCAAAATTAGATAAAAGTTTATATAAAAAAAATAATTTTAATATAAAAAATTAAAATGTGAATTCGAAATACTTAAAAAAAAAAAAAAGAATTTTGCCAATCAATTTTGTTTTCTAAAACTTTGAAATTGCATTCAAATGTAAAATTGAAATCTTCAATTGAGGACCAACTTAATTTATGTTAAATAACCGTAAATAATTCAATTTATGTTTAATGAAATGTTACCAAATTAAATTTTACGCTTGATTTAATATAAATTGATCTAAAAAGAAAAAAAAGACATCTTTAATTAATCTAGAGAACTGCAATTTTTCTTTCTAAAGATTTTTTTTCGTATAATACAATATATTATGATATAAATTACAAAAGGAACATTCGAAAGCTCATAAATATATTGAGCTAAATTCTGAAGAATAAATTCAATATTTTGAATTTAAGCAACTATTTTATTTGGAATACTGTATACCAGTGTTACTGGTGTCATTTGTACTTTAATTTTTCGTTTCCATATCACTCACATTGAAACATACATACAATTTTAATGCCTTTTCTAATATATGCTGTTTGATACTTTCAATGCCATACAAATGTTATAGCAAAGATAGATTAACATTTATACTACAATAATTTCAGATGATTACTTGTAAATTTGAAACCAAGACTTTTCTCACTGATCCTGTTAATTAGAAACAACAATAAGTTCCACGTGTGGAAAATAAACAGTTGTGCAAGTAATTTACTTGGAATACCTTAGCTTTAATATTATTATGTACGAAAAATCCTATACTATTTTCCTAAAGAGTAAATCATTAAGACTTTACTTCGGAATTTTTACTAGGAAACAAAAAAAATTTCCTATCAAATATGTATTTTATATTAAAATCATATTCAACAAGTTGAAAATGTTATCCTTGGAAGTAAATGCAGAAGAAAGAGTATACCCTATAAAGGTATTGCAGAAAAATTCAGAATTTTTCTTAAAAAACCAGAATTCAACATCGTCGAGTATATTACATATTTTATTTTTCATGTTCTTATATTAGAAATATTTACATGTTTTGTTCAAGATTTGTTATAAAATATTTACATTTATAATCTCTTAAAAGGTATTTGTTATAAGGATATCTTTTATGTAACATGTTCTTGTATTAAAAGATTGTCTGAAGCATTTTAATTTCAAGAAAAAAGAATGTGTGTTATGCTCAAATCTAATAATCAATAAGATAAATAAATATCTTGTGGGAAATAAGAAATAATGAATTCATTTGTGAATGAATAAAATATGGTTAAAGTGGTATATAAATGGTTCCAACCATATTTCTATAAGGTAAAGTACCTACATATATGGAATACTAAAGATTAAATGGAAACCTATAAAGACTTAAAATCAGCTTAAATCCGAATTTTTGATGGCCTATGGGACTCATAGTTAACATAGTCAAGAAGTTTAATGAATTAACTCTAAGAAACAACCAAAAATAAATAACGTTTCAAGGTATTATCTGCTTAACTTTATTTCTCCTTCTTCAAATTTTCACTTATTCAGAGGTAGCCTGGTCCTTGATACCATAGATCTATTCTGCACATTTTATGCAAGTCCATGCATGTATCAGTTTTTAAAGTACATCCCTACCCAAATAGGACAAGGATTATTTTTTCCTACAAGCTACAACTATTTTTTCCTCGACTATCCTTGAATCGATTTTCCTAAAATTTAACATCGTATCGACTATTTATGTAAGCAACGTATATAATTAATTCAAATGAAATTTTGCCATCTAAATCCGAAAAACTAAAAGAAGATAAAACACGGACGGACAGACGGATATGTATACATCTATTTAACTTTTGATTTTCTACATAAGCCTGTCTCTGATGATTATCTCTATGCGTTGGTTTTTCGGCCAAAGACAAGACACCCGGATAAAACGCCACTGGTGCAATCCCTTTAGAGACAAAGTTTTTAAAAATCTTTAGGAATTCATCATTTTACCACGCTTTTATTAACTCGCTTTCTTATTTGTTTGTTTGTTTGTTTATTTGTTTGTTTGTTCGTTTGCTTGTTTGTCCAGTACAAATCTTGCAATCGATTTTTAACTAACTTCCCGACTAGCTAGACATTTGAAACTTTTAGAATAGCTCAGAACACGATGACAATGCATTCTTTTACTTTCTTTACTTTTAGCAATCTTTAGGCAAAATTGAATTCATTTTCAGTAAATTTTGTTTTGTATGGAAAATAAGTTCGGGGAAAAAAATGTTAAAAAAGAATTTATTAATACATAGAATTGTCAAATTTATATGATTCAACAGAAAATTTAAAAACGTGGTATACAAAAAGTTCTTTTTATCTTGTAATTATATATATTAATCTATAGTACTCTCTGAGGGACTGTAATATTGTTTGTTGACCTTTTAGAACATTGTTTTAAAGTATATCCTGACACAATTACCTAATTTTTACAAACTGACATTTTTTTTGACATTTGAAAATAAAAGATTTTTCCAAGTATTAAAATTTATACAAAAAAAAAGTTCACTCGGATATTTTTAAACAACAAACTTCTTCAAAAATAATCCTTTCTGTAATAAAAAAAATATTTTCCACGAACAGATTTATTGATATTGGAATTTCTTGGGAGGATAATTTATATAGAAAAGAAAGTAGATAGTTATCTACTAAAAATATATTTCATATTCTTTTTCATTTCGATTAAAATAAATATTTCTATTTTAAAGCAGTGGTTCTTAAAATTTGAACTTCTCGCCCAATGAAAAATCTGAAATCTGCGAATCACTAAATAAAATTTTATAGTGAAATAAGAAAAACTTAATTATAGCAAATTATGGATATAAGTGACTTTTTTGTAAGTGACCTTTGATTTAAGCGACGGCTGAAACGACATTCTTTATAAGCTACTTTTTATGTATAGCCGGAAAAGGAAAATTTGTCGGTGGAGGAAGATATTTTAGTTCCAAGTTAAATTCTAAGGAAATTCCGGAAAATAAAATAACAACAAATAATTGAGTATCAAATTGTTTGTATCAAATAAACGGTAAATACATGTTTATATTAAATAAATTGGTTTTCAGATTTTAAATAAGGAACTACTATAAATCAACTTATTAACTAGCTGGTACCTCTACCTACACTCTTATGAATCCCAGAATACGATCGATGAACCTATGTCTTTCATGAAAATCCTCCTACTATGATCGAATTAGAGATATTTTCGTATTATTATAAGCAGTCACAAAAATGTGGCTTCATTCCACATCTATACAGGAGAAAAGATGTTACTAAATATATTTAGTAAACTAGGCTGCTAATTCTTAATAGTTGTTATAATTACGCATTCCATTTATACCTTCAGAGGTGAGCTTTTATACTTGTATAAGCCACTTATGGCTTAAAGTTACTTTAAATATTTTCACTTTCATTTGTGATTCAATTCTTCGTGGCTCACTTAAGAAGCATCCGTGGCCAACTAGTGGTCAGCAGACAACAGTTTAATAATCGATGGTCTAAAGGGTTATGTTAAGTAGTATGACTTTATTCATGTATGGAATTTATTGAACATTCATAAATCAATATGATTCATCCTTTATTTATCATTCATTATGAACGAGAAGAATGTTATATACGTATAAAGTTAACTCAAAAAGAAATAATTTACCTTTTAAAGAAAAAAAAAAACGTTTGAAAAATCATCGAAAAGGAACCAGACCGAAAAATGTTTAATTTAATTTTAAAAATTTATTCAAAATCACTCGAATTTGATCAAAATTTAAAAATTTTATAGATACGAGTTAATAAATAAATTTATGAAAAATAATTTCCAATAATAATTCATTCGATAATAGAAACAATAATTTATTTTATAAAAGAACATAGATTTCTTTCCTTTTATGAAAATTACTTCCGTAGGTGAGACAATTTTCTTGTATAAAAATACAGATTTACCGTTTTCTATAAGCTCCTAAGCTCTTTACAGGATAGAAAATTTATTTCTAGTCCTAAAAAGAAAAAAAAAATTGCGGAAAAGGTCGACTTTTTGCATGAATTTCCAAAAAAAGAAACATTACACGTGAAAACTTGTTGAAACCCAAAAAAAAATGGACAAACGAATGAATTAAATAAAATGAAAGTGAAGAAAGTATAAGATTATATTAAAGAATTTCATCTTAATACAAATATCAAAAAAAATTCTTTAAGTTCAATTCTAGTGGCTTTAATTCTGAATTTAAAGAGATAATTAACACTCAAAATAGTATTCAGATTTCGAAAATATATGGTCTGGTTAAATACCCAACTTTTTTAGATGAAATATTTCAATTTCCTTATAAATTACGGAAGATAAGTACCAAAAATTATTCTGAATCAAAGATTAGTTTTTGACAAACAAAAAGAGAATACATTTTTAGACAATTACAAGAGCCTCCTTCTAAGTAACATTTGGCACATATTTTTTTAGCATTAAAAACTCTATGACAGTTTAATTGCTATTTACATGCAGTGATTTAGCAATGAATTAGCATTAATGCTTTCAAGCATTTCAATGTTACTTAAATTATATTTAAATTGAACTCTAATAAACGCATTATTAAAGCATTAAAGTGTATTTCAATTCAATTCAACAATAAATATCCATAAGTTTATTTACTTGGACATTATTAATATTAAATTTATTCAGCTTTCAATCATCGTCAAATTTTCAAATACTTCTTCTATTATAAATAAACTCAAGAAATTCTTTAATAAAATAAAGAGTAACATCGCGTATAAAGCTTTATTATGATTTCAATCTTCTTCAGGTACAAATAAGAAACATAATAATAATAATAAGCTTATTTTTGTTCTTCAAAATTTCTTTTGAAAATTGAAAATTCATATTCGGCGAACAAAATATAATTTAGGTTGAAATTTGAAGAAGAGGAGAAAGAAACAGAAGCTTTATTAAAACTTTTAAATAACTTTATTGATTTCAATTTAAAAAAAAAAATAAAACAAAATGAAAAAACAAAAGAAATCTTTCCAAAAATTTCCATGAATTAAATTTTCTCAATTTTACTTTTTTTTTTAGAAAACAAGAAGTAAAACAAACTGTATACCTTTTAAATCCCTTATAATCGGAGGTTCAGGATTTGAAATACCATAAATTTTCTTTGACAAAATTACAATAAATTTCCCGAAATAACAGTTTCTGGTGTCCAAACTTTATCTTTTATTTGAAATCCTTTTCTTCAAAATCCTTTTTTTATATAGATGTATACAAGTTTTTCCTAATTTATATATTTTTATTTAACTGAAAATTCTGTATGAAATAAATATCCCTTCATAGAACCATAACTTAAGTCTTTTTAAAAGAAATAATTATAGCGATATACATTTTCTAAATTCTATTATAAGTTGAAATTCAAATGAATACTTTCAAAGTAATAATAAAAACATAAAGTAATGTAAAATTTTTTGATGCCCTATGGTAGAAATGGGAGAGAAAAATTGTGAAAACTAACAATATATCGAGGTTTTCCTTCATAACTTTGTTTGCCCTTTTCAAAATTTTCTCTAATTTGTAAGTAACTCAGACCCTAGTAGCATAAGTCTAATTTGCAAATTTCATTCAAATCAGTGCATTAGTTCTGAAAATAC
Organism: Xylophagus ater; assembly: GCA_963422695.1. NCBI lineage: Eukaryota > Metazoa > Arthropoda > Insecta > Diptera > Xylophagidae > Xylophagus > Xylophagus ater. Next base: position 12,885,948 of record OY730478.1, read on the forward strand.
ATCAAAAAAACTTTCTGAACAGGGTTATTTCTTCCTACGACTACTTCTTTCTCCACTATCCTGAGACCGATATCACTGAAATTTACAATGGTATGGTCTATTAATGTAGTCAACCAATATAATTAATTTAAACAAAATTGCTTTACCAATTTTCCAATTAAACCCGAAAAACTATATAAAAAAACGACAAAACTTTATGGCCGCCCCTGTTTTTCCTTAATAACTTCGCTGCCCCTCAGTCGATTTTGCTGAAATGCAATACCAAAACCACTATAGCAATAACCAAGTAGCATTCTAAATTTCATCAAAATTTCATAACGCGTTTTTTAGTTATTTTGTCAACGGACGGACGGTAGTACCAAACATGGAGCATTAATATAGGGAATTTTTTTCAGAATTTTGGCTCATTTTCAAAACCCAATTACCCCAATTTGTTCTGCCAGAATTTCACAATTTTTTTTTCTAAGTATTCTATAAGATGTCACCTTTTCAGCGCGCTATAACATAACTTGATAGGATTAGAACTACTAAAGTTATACGATTCTAAAGCCAACTATTGGAAAAAAAACGCCACGAACTTTCTGCTTAATTGAATATTTTAAGATTTTTCTCTCCATAACTTCGTTTCTTCATTCTCAAATTGGCCCAAATTCACAGGTAGGCTGGCGACTAATAGTATAAACACGTTTCGTAAATTTGATTCAAATCCATATATAACTTTTTAAAATACATTGGAAAAACTTTATGAACAGGCTTATTTTAGGCTACAACTATTTCTTTCTCCAGTATCCTTAGACCGATTTGACTGAAAATTAACTCGGTATCGTCTATTTATGCAGTTAACCTACATAATTAATTTGAACAAAATCGGGTCACAACTTTTCCAATTACATCCGAAAAACCATAACGAAAAAAACGACAAAACTTTCTGGTCACCCTGGTTTTTCCTTTATAACTTTGCCCCCCGTGGATCGATTTGGCTCAAATACAAAACCAAACCAAGTTAAGGAATAAGCAACTCAAATTATAAATTTCATCAAAATCGGATAACGCGTTTTTGAGTTATCTTGTCTACGGACGGACGGACGGACATGCATAAATCGATATAACTTTTGATTCCCTACACAACCATACCTTTGAAATTTTTCTCCGATTATTATTTCTATGTGTTACACACTTAGTGACAAAACTAATATACCCTCTGGTAGTACCTACCATAGGGCATAAACATATAGAAACTTAAAATGGGTATATAGCCGACTTTTTGATGTCCTATGGTAGAAATGGGAATTGTTGATAACAAATGAATTAAATCTGCCAAACAAACAACCAAACATATAATATTGTATTTCAATATTTTTGGTAACTTTATTTCCTGTTCTTCGAATTTGCTCTAAGCTCTAAGCTGGCCTGCATTCTAATAGCGTAAATTTGTAAATTCTCTGCCAATCGATAAATCCATTTTTAAAATACATTTGCAAAACCAAAGAATAAAAACTTGTTTTTTCTACTATTATTTATTTCTACACTATCCTTGTATCAGTTTTACCGAAATTTAATACAATATCGTCTGTTTATGTAAGCAACATGTGTAAATAATTTAAACGAAATTGATGCATAACCTTTCAAATTAAATCCTGGAAGACGGACGCGTAGACGACATGAAAAAATCGACAAAACTTTTGATTCTCTACATATCTATTGCCTTGAAACCTTTCTCCGATAATTATTTTAATACGTACAAAGGTAGTAACAAAACTATACACCCTCTAGTAGTATCTACCATAAGCAAAATTAAAAGTTGTTCATATAATAAGATGGCAGAGACGGTAAAACCTTTATTTACCCGCTGACTACCAATAGCGTATTTAATTAATTCTGGAAATATGATTTTAATGAAAAGTACGCAAGGCGAATCCAAGCAAGCACATATAAAAAAGAACTTAAAGACGTAAATCGGGAAGAAAAGTTCTTACTGCGAAATATGTTCTAATTGATTTTGAAACGTAAAAGCGAAAAGATTTTAATCGAAAAAACTTACAGGATTAAACAGAATAAAATTTCCTATATATAATGATTTACCATAAATGAACATACTTTTACTTTTCACAAAAATTAATAATTAAAAGCCCCGATATTTCTTTTATTAAAATGATTTGAAATCAAATGTTCGAATTCAAATCATTATGTTTGTCGTTATTTTAAATACTACGCCTACAAATATGTTATAGAAAATTCACTTACTTTCATATGAATTGATTAGTATAAATTGATTGCATCTTTTACTTTCAGAAGTATAATTTTTAGATATAATTAAAAGTTTAATTAAGTTATAAATATTATTAATTATTTTAAATTCAAACTGATTTTCATTACATTCCCTTTTCTTTACAAAATTCAGAAATAAAAATACATTTTTGAAAGAACGTCAAAATTTCAAACCGCTGCCAACATAATAATATGAAAATCCCGACAACAAATTTGTCTTTCGTTCGAAGAAAAAAAATTACATGCCAGACTATTGCTGTCAAATAAAGTGGAAATTTGTACTGAATTTGATGTCTTATCATTTCAAAGATAAAAACTAAATAGATAAATTTTCTATCAATTAAGTTATTAAGTTTTTAAATTTAAAGAAAAAAAGTGAATAAATTTGAGAAATTGTATTCGGTTTTATTTTCTCAAATTTTGTGTCAATTGAAAAAGTTCTAATTGGTTTTTTTCTTTCTTGTGTTTACCCGGTTTCCAAAGGTAGATAGCTATTTTAAGTTCGCCATTATTAAATATTTTTCTAATCTAAAAATATTTCCTAAAGATAATTTAATTATAACAGCAAAAAAAAATCAATTATATGTGTTTCTTTTTTTCTTTTTGTTTATATGTGAAATATTTGTGTTAACCTCGAAAAGTATTTTGGAAGAAGAGACTCATCCCTAAAGATAAAAAAAAAAAAAAACTAGGAAGAAAAACCTAGCAATTGTTATGTTCTTTATATTCAATGGATATAAAACTTGTCAAAAGAAACAGCTGGCATTTATTAAAAGTCGAACGACTGTTTACATATGTGATCTCTTGAAGAACTTACAATTTAAGAATGTTCGTCAAAAATTATGTATTTTTATTCTCTAAAAATCCTTGTATTTATGCTTGTATTAATTTCTATTGATTTCATAACACTTGTTTAATAAAAGTTTGCTATTTTTATCCAAAACTTCAGTGAAAAAATCAATTTTTTTTAAGTGCTTGAACGTTATATGCAAAAAGAATGGAACGTATTCGTCAAAAATAGCGACATAAATTATATATTTTCTTGTTAGGTTGACTTGGAAACAATGCCTGCAATGCCTCAGTTTCATACCTATAACTTAGTTACATTACATTACACATATGAATCTAATTCTTTCTAGTTCAAACTAAAAGTACTTATTCATATGAGTTCTTCTATTTTAAACATTTGTTTATTTCTATTTTTAACTCTAATCCTATATTATAAAAGTATGGAAAAATTTTATTTTCACCGTGATGGAAATCATAAAATGGTATTAATATTGATATCTGAGAAAAAAAAAATGGTATTTTTAGCTATTTGAATAATAACAGCAGTAATATGTTCACTATGACGTGAAAGTGTGTTTGCCTAGAAAATTCTGGAACTATAAAATAACACAATTTGCAATGTTTTGAAATTTGTATGCCTTTAATAGAGTATACATACATCATCATTTGAAGATTCAGATATAAGATTCTTCTCCATAAAATTCAAGAAGAATTGTAGTTGATTTTGCAATCTGATGTTCCAATAAATTATTTAGAAAATATATTTAATGATTCATGAAATTCTATCAAATATTTTCAGTTCAATTTTAATTAAAAATATTAAAAATGGCAACAAGCTCGACTATTTCTATTACATAGAAAATATTTCAGAAATCGTTTGAAACATGAATCTCAACGGAAGCAAATATCAATTAAAATTTATTGTAAATTCTAAAAATTCGTTAAACAAAATGCCAAAACAAAAAAATAATGTGTTTCATTATTTTCAAAAATAGCCATTTGTGTAATTTGAGGCTTTGCAAAATTCATTTATTTTGCTTCAAAACAACTTAACAATTAGTTTCAGTTTTGATTCGAATGTTTTTCTAAAATATCGTATTCTCATCACAATAATTTATTTAACAAAAATTTTACTACAAATAAACTAATTCTTATTTGTGTTTAGTCCGAAGTATTTTATTGATTGAATATTATTAATCTTATCTATTGCTAGATTGTTGATAATATAAAGCTCTTTGAATAAATTACAAGCAAAAACATTTGTTTGTTGCTAGTATTTCATTTTATATGCTATTTACTAGACTAGTTCTTCTGGTCATCTTCTACATACTGTATTGAAAATCTAATTTATAATGTCTAAATACTTGTTTTTTGGTGGTTCTAATACTGTAAGTATATTCCTGTTTTATTTTTGCTCAATCATTTTCCCAATACAAGAGATTTCCATTGTAAAATAGAAAAATCCATATTTAATTCCTTAATTTCTTGTTACTAGTTATTTGTCATTCTTCATACAATTAATGTAAAATATTGCTTGTTAAATATGTTAAATATTATGCAAAAAATAAAAAGACTTCAACATTCTATTCGTGTAAAAATCATGAAAACTCATTCGACCAGTTTAGTTTTATTTTTAATACTCAATCAATTTTAATATAGAATAGATATTAAGTAGACAAAATTCAATGTAAATAAAAATAACTTGTTGAGATCATTCCATTCTCGATACAAATTTATAAATCAAGATCAATTTTGTAGTTTTTCACACGTATTTTATAGAAACATGTTAAACTAAATTTTGAAAAACATGTTAAATCACTTTAAAAAGCCACATAGTACTATTTCTTTCTTTCTTTTGCATGAATTTAAGGATTACGCAAATAATTCTTGCATAAAAAATATGTTTATTTCGACAAACGAATAACATCCATAAATAAAATCTTCAGAAAAAATTCCAAGCTTTCTTTAAGAACAAAAACAATAATAGTACTATGTCGAATTTTAAAACATTAAATAGAAGATCATTGCTACCAAAACTTTTCCATTCATATAATCAATTTAAAATTCGATTAAAAACAATATTTTAATACTTTTTTTTCCTCTGAACAGTATAATTACAGTATGGAGTCTACATCATGTGAATGTGAAGAAAGTGCTCCAACATCACCCACGGTAACAACACCCGGTGAAGGACCAGTACGAAAGTATTATCGAAAAGCTGCTCATAGGTAAGTGTAATGGAAACAAACAATTTGCTTTAATTTTATCAATAATTTAACTCTTAAAAATGAATAAAAAACAAACAAATGGACCACCACATGAGATAAATCATCTCATAGGTCATTTTGTGAACAAACAAACAAAAACATCACGTAGTGATTATTGTATTTATTTAAAAAAAAGTATTAACTTGCGTCATCAATTCAGCGATCGATTAATTTAATCTCTTTTCTGTTCTAATTAATTAAAGTTCTTATCAAACTAAGAGGAAAAAACAATCATAATCACATCGTACGTTATTTTAGTTGTTTTTTATGTAAACTCTAGAAATTCTATACAATTTTACAATAATAAAATCAAGTTAAACTTCTTCGGATATCCCATTTTTGAATATGGAATTTTTAATAGTAATTCATTTCATTAGAAAAACAAACATCTTTCTACGTCAATATTTCTATTTCTTTAACAAGAATTTAAACTATAAACACGTGTCAGGGGACTTCTTTGTAACGAAACTTCTTTTTTATATTTGGTTTTAATATTTAGTAAGATACCTTTTAACTTCCTATTTTAATTTCCTATTAATACCCTTCGGCTAATCTCAATGTTCTCTAATTATAACAATTCCGATACAAAATCACTTCATTAATTTTTATGGATTATTTTTAATCAATAAACAATAATGAAATAAATATCTTTTTCATTGAGATTCAAGATCCTGGTAAAGGGGTCATCATTTTAAGGTCGGTCAGAGGCACTGAGAAATAATAAAAACAACACAATTGACATAATTTTATGAATAATTAGACTTTCTTTAATTTTTGATATGATTTTATTTATTTGTTCTATTTATATACTAATTTTTATTTCTATTTTTTGTATTTTTATAATATCCCTTATTTTTATTATTGTAATATTTTTATTGGAAAATTTTATTTTGATAAAGTATAAAATCGGAAATTATCTCTTATTTGAAAATGCTTCTCAAAACAAAATATGATTTCAAATGATGTAATTATATTTAAAGTTTACATTGAAATAATTATTTACAGTCTGTTCAAAATGAAAGTTTAAGCGATTGTAAGATAACTAAAAGAAAGAATAAGGTTGATTTTTTTGCTCTCAGTGACATTTTTCTCAGTAATACTTAGTAGATATTTTTGCATGGTTTTTGGATAGCCCTTTATCAGCTAATTAAATATAGTGTATAGGCAAAAAAGCTGGGATATGAATAAAACACGAGCCTTGTCACTTACTATCAAGGAGAGCTCTAAGCAAATGAAGCCACTGAGTTGCTATATTTCCTCTTTTCATTTGCTCCATTATATTTATTGCGTATTTTTTAAATCATATAACCACACGACTCCAATGGACTTATTTTAAGACTTATTTTCAGTCGGACTGAAAAAAAGTCTTGTGGAGACTCTAAAAATTGGACATATTTTCAGTCGGACTGAAAAAAAGTCTTGTGGAGACTCTAAAATTTGGACTTTTTTATCAGTCCGACTGAAAATATGTTTTGAAATAAGTCCAATGGAGTCCTGGGGTAAATGCCTAACTCTTGAGCTAAGGACTTCATTTTAATTTTTTTGTTGTGTACTATAGAGAAATACTGGGAAAGTTCCAAAGAATTTATACAATCCAATCGCTCCCTATGGGCGTCGGATTGGTTAGAAATTTATTTGTACATTCTTTTTTTTATTTTGAATTATAAAAAAAAACTTATTTATTTTAAATTTTAAAAACACAATTTATTAAAATTAAATTAGGTTATTCTTTAAAATAAAAAATACAATTTATTAAAAAATCAAATTAATTTATCTTCACAAAAAGTTATTTAGTTTGTTTAAATTATTTAATATTTTTGTGAAAATTAGATCCGACTCGTTTAAAGAAAATTTCAAAACTTATTTTTCTAACTGATTTTACATTTTAAGAAAATTCAAACAGCCTACCTAGGTAGTAAGGAAAATCATTTCAATTAAGGCTACTGAATATTAAAAGAAAAAAAGGAATCGAAACAAGTATTTTTTCTGAAAATATAAACAAGTAGTTTTCCACCAAATTGAAAGTAGTAAAAGCCGCCACAGTACCAAATGGTATCAAAAAAGGAATGTCTTTTCGAATTTACCCCCTTATTCTGAACGCAGTCATAACAAGTTCTGACTGGCATAAAATGACGTCATTGTCATAACTTTTTTTTTAATACCATTTGGTATTCTGGCGCGCTCATAACTAACAACTGTCATAAAAAAATATCATAAGTTCTGACCGACAATATTTTACATCACAACGGAATTTTATATGGGTTCTCTGAGTGATTCAATTGATAAATATGGAATGATTTCCACCATTCTTTTCAACACACAAATAATTTTACACCGATAGAAAAATTTCAAACCCATACAAACATTTTCGAGACTATTTCTTAAAGAACCACGAAAGTTCGCTCAAATTATACCAGTTTTAAAGTGTTATAAATTCATATTTTGGACATATTATGACCCGTTCGCCAGAATACGAATTTTCGTAGCAGTCATAATTTCAGTCAGAATATTATTGTTAGAAATATTTCTGACCGTAAAACTGTCACAATGCCAGAATAAGCATGTTAGTCTCAATCGAATTACATGATTCCACTTTTGACTGTTGGATGGTGAAAATTGGTTTAAAAAATGCTCTTCTTTGTCCTTGTTTGGAATAATTCGTGTAAGATAGAATCTAAGACAATCTTAGAAATACCTATAGTTTGTACTTTCTTTTCGTACAGTTTTACCATAGGTGCAATGTTTATATGTATGTGGATCAAAAATTAGCTTCTAATCATTCATCTATTCATATAAACAGCGAAAGTGTTTTGTTACAGACATTTATCACATAAATTAGTTTCTAATGAATCTCTATCAGTTGTATCCAACTCCAAGAGAAATGTTAATTTTGATATTGTTGAATGAAAAATAAAGGACATTTTGTCTGTCAACTATATTTCTATATAAAAAAAAATTCAACTTTCATTTTCTATTTATATAATTTATAATAACAGGAATGTTGACAGCGTAATATTATATTACCTATAAAGAATTTCTAGGAATCAAATTAAGGTTCATTAATCCTCTGGAATCGCATTGTTTTCTTACAATAAAATGTAAATTTTCTTCTTATAAGAATCAAATGTAATAAACAACTTCTAAGAAGATGTAATTTAATAATATGTAATTTCCATCATGATCTTCTACAAATATATAATTATTTCTTAACAATAGAATTTCGAATACAATAATTTTGTTGTTTCAAATTTAATTAACAAAAAAATAATCTCATCGAAATTATTATTAATAATAAAATGGACTATGTTGTAACAAAACATTTGTGGCTATGTGTGGATTACCTAAATAGATGAACATAATATTTATATTAGTAAAAAGAAAGAAAAACAAAAAAACAAACTAGATAAATTAATAATAATAGTTAATTAATATAATGGAAATTTATTCATTGGAAAATGTATATTAGGTAAATTTCCTGGACGATAGCCAAACAAAATTTTAATATTGTTTTATGACAAATATCGAAAAAAAATAACAAATATGTACGTAAATTTAATAACAGATTCAACGAAAATTTTGATGTGATTTTATTCAAAATATTATAAAATATTCAAAACAGGTGATTTGTATTATATTAATGTTTTACCTATCATGACAGGCAGGCCCCAAAATGAAAATTATTCATAGCAAATGGAAATGTTCACATGAATCTATCTAAATGATCAATTGGCTGTTAATTGTCGACGAAAAGACATTACAAATTGTTGCCAACAGAAATTTATTTTTGTTTTAAAAATATTATATCTATTTTCAATGAAATTTCCTGTACAATATATTATTTTCAAAATAATACGAAAAACGTTCTAGCTTTTGTCCTTTAAATTTGTCTAGTCTGCAGGAAATAATTGAGTTATTTCCATTAAAACCCTTTATAGTTCTCAGCTGATGTAAACTATCGTAGGTGTTTATAAAACTAACTTTTTTTTATGTACTCTACGAATTTATGACTGACTATAGTTAAAAAGGAATTTCTCCTACTAACTTTTAGTTTAGTACAAACTATATTGTTCGTATAAAATTATATTTCTAAAAGAGGAGCCATTTTCATGTAGTTATGTATTGTAAAGATACTACAAAAATTTAAGCATCACTTTAAACTTTTTCTTTATGTTAAAAATCGTTAAATTTTTAACAATATGACGAATAAAATATGAAATATATGTGATCATAATTCATCAATATTGCGCCCATTATAAAATGTCGACATTAATTGACATGAAAAGAAATTGATAAACATAAATTTTTAATAAACAAGTAAATACCGTCAAATTGGGTGAAGTTGAACAAGAATTTGATAAATTAGGTTCAATAATATAGCCGTGAGTGACATGTTTTAAAGCGACAGGCGATATTCATAGATGGTTTATCGCTTTCCGGCATTCTATAAGACCATATATCATTTGAAGCGATGATTTTTAGGCATCTATTCAATCCTGTCAAACGCTAACTTCAAATTTCATTTTAGTGCAAATAAAATATGTTTTCCTCGAGTTAAAAAATCATATTTGTTTAAAAAATCTTTTAAAAAAATTCTAGCAAATTAATTTTAAGTTAAAGTGAACGTAAACATTATATTTAGCCGGGAGTGAAAGTGATCGTAATGCCGAAAGTTGTGGTCATCACTTTTTAATATCTGTAAAATCATTATCGTGTCTCGTCTTAGTGCGTGCTGCCTTGCAGATTTACTAAATATGATTTTTTTTTAGTTTCTTTGGGTCTAAATCAAGGCTGCCCAACCCGTGGCTCGCGGGCGGCATGCGCCCAAGGCACGTATCAATGTGGTCTTAAAATATTCAAAGTTACTGCCCATTTTTCTGAGGAATGATTTGTGTGTTGTGTGTGCTCTCGTACTAAAGCTAGCAAGTGAGAAACAACAGAAACATTACCAGAACAGAAAGCTCCTTCGTTCTGTAGTAAATTCTCTTTCTGTTTGCGTTGCTCACTCAGCTACACTGTTCTGTTGTTTGTCACCTGGCGGCTTAAGTGAAGAATGAAATATACTAAGTGTAAAATTAGAACCAACATGTTTTATGAACACCCTGAGAACTTCCTGAGAATTGGAACCACGCCAAACAAACCAGATATTGACGCGTTAGTTTCTCAACTTCAATGCCAAGTATCACATTAATTTTATGATATCGATTTATAATATACTTGTGACCCAATGTGGCCCAGGGAAACAAAAAGGTCGCGCACCCTTGGTCTTAATTATTGATACGTATATGAGATGAATGATCCTGATTTTGCCTCATGTAAATTTTTGGTTAACTTCACCTTATTTTACAGTACATTGGAAAATTTCTTTAACTCCAATAAGGAAGAAACAAAATTGAAAGTTCATTACCAAATTCATTGTAAATGGAATTATACTAATCTTATCTTCTATGTTCCAAAAGGGAAATATCTGAAACATATGGAATAAGTGAAATTCATGTAAATTCACATAAAATCGGAAATTTCTTTTCACATGGAATTTTTAAAGTAATTTATTAAAATTTAGTTAAACAGGTTTATTATCTGCAAAGCGTTTTTGTTTTGTTGTTGTGATAACAACATTTGACTAAAGTTTATCGACAACAGTAATTATGTAAGAGTTATCAACTGTACAGGGTAAATCATAATTACCTACACATTGTTTTTTTGAATTAGTTTTTTTATTGCTGGATTAAAATGAAGCTTTTGATAACAAAATAAAGTAGACTTCATGGAAATGTGTTATAGAGATTATGTTTTAAAATTTATGTATTTGAAATGACTGTGCTCCGAATCCAAAAAGATTCATTCTTAACGTTGGGGGTGGTAAATTTAAATTACGCGTGAAACAATCTATTTAAACCATTTCGACCATTCTCGAATGTTTTCTAACTGATTATCTTTACTACATCAAATTTTCCATTTTTCTACTTTATATCGCAAATTAAATTAAATATTAATATGAAATAGATTCTTAGAAAGTTGTGATCGCAAAAAAGTTCCATACTAGGTTTTTAATAGAAACATGAATTGACTATTTTCTACCTCGTAATGTGAAGAAGGTGTCTCTAAATTAACACTCGCACACCAAGCACACTAATTAACTATGAGCACTCCTATACACTAATTTTCTTATAAAACTTGCTGCTAAAATTGTGCATGGACTCAGCGATCCATGAAACATAATTTACCAGAAAATTTCCAATTGTTGTATGAGGGCTAACAACTTAGTAATGATTTCATGGTTACTAGCGATGAGAATCGATTATTAGTACTGATTATGAAATGCTAAATCAGACGTGATTGATTTTGTGCTAAAATGGTGTAAATTATAGACTATCTTCCTTTATACTGGTTTAATCAACAAAATGCATATAAAGTTTTTGATCTAAAATAAAATTTTGCACATTTTCTGTAGATAACATTTTTCCAGTTGATAAGAAAATTCAACTTGAAGTATTTATTTATTTATAAGTGAAAATTCGTCATAATATTATGGAACTTTAAAATAGCAATAAAAAGAAATTACTAATCAATAATAGACGGAAATTTTAATTTCTTCCGATCAAAATTTAATTTTAAAAAGCTTAAAAAAGTTTTTAAATTTTACAAAAATAATATACAATTAGGGTAAATGTACCAAATAGCGTCCACTTTATCAAAAAAGTTATTGAAATTAGTTATGATCGAAACAAAATTCTTATTTCGTTTATTTCAGTGGATTGAGAAATTCATTCTTAATACTTAAACAAAATTTAAATCTTTGCACTCAAAGCTTTTTTCCATGGTAAAAAGAAGAAAATGTTTATTATACATTTTGAAAGGCTTACTTCTACCACCTCTATACAGACTCCAATTACATATAATTCTGTTTTACATGAGCTTTTTGTACACGATTTTGATATAACACGATCATCCCAAATTCTAAAAGTACTTTCACATTACCACTTATTTCACACACAAAAAAAATATGTTCAGAAATCGATAAATTGTGTTAGTCCGAAGTTGATTTATCTATATAATATTTGTGGAATTTTGTCTGTATGTACCGAGTTGGCTCCTAAACGGCTGGACCGATTTTCATGAAACATATCTCCACCGATTCTTTGTTCCAGCGTGCTGGTTATAGGCTACTTTGATTTTTGGGTTCGTTTTAAGTTTGATTCCGGTAGGTGGCTCTGCGGTCAAACTCAAGAACGGCTAGACGTATTGACTCCATATTTGGACCATATATTGGTTCGGGGCCGCGCTAGGTTTATATTAAGTTTAATTCCGGTAGATGGCGCTGCACTCTAACTCAACAATGGCTAGACATATTGACACCATATTCGGACCATATGTTGGTTTCGGGCCGAGCTAAGTTTATATTTAATTTTATCCCGGTAGGTAGCGCTGCGGTTAAACTCAAGAATAGCTAAACGTATTGACAACATATTTGGACCATATGTTGGTTTCGGGCCAAGCTAGGTTTATATTATGTTGTATCCCGATAGGGGGCGCTGCGGTCAAACTCAAGAACAGCTAAACGTATTGACACCATATTTGGACCATATGTTGGTTCGGGGCCGAGCTAGGTTTATATTAAGTTTAATTCCGTTAGGTGGCGCTGCAGTCTAACTCTAGAACGGCTAGACATATTGACACCATATTCGGACCATATGTTGGTTTCGGGCCGAGCTAAGTTTATATTTAATTTTATCCCGGTAGGTAGCGCTGCGGTTAAACTCAAGAATAGCTAAACGTATTGACAACATATTTGGACCATATGTCCGGCCGAAGCTAGGTTTGTTTTGAGTTTTTTTTCGGTAGCTGTCGCTGCGTTCCAGAAATTTCAATTTTCCTCATTTTTGTTAATAGAAAAAATAGATGTCGAGACGTTTGCGAGGAGGAAACATCGGTAGAAATACTCGAAATGTACGAATTGTAGGGGAGGCTTATCCAAATTTAATGACGGAGCAACATTTGCAAAGTAATCAGAAAATGTTGAATTACTCAACCTCAACGCATGCTCAATAAAGTCCTGACGAAAGCCCGAACAACGTCGGGTATTCTGCTAGTATTATATATTTTTATTTACACGAATTCTTTGCAAACGTATCTATCGTGTTAAAAGAATTTAGGTACAGATCACTGCAATAATAGGTCTGTTTTATTTGCCATACCCTACCCTGGAGCAGGGTAAGTAGCAAATAAAACGAGCAGGAGTAAGAGAAAGCTTTAATTCAAATGTTTGTAGCGCTGCTTAGCAACCGCCATATTGTAATGAAATGAGAAACTTTTAGCTAATACACTTTTTATGGTAGAAAACTGAACTAATTCGGGGTAATAGTTACACCTGCTCTGAAAGTAGTGTAGGATTTGCACTTTTGTAGTTTTTGTTTTCAATATAAAAATTTGCTCTACCCCAGAGCAAGTGGCAAATAAAACAGACCTAATGTGTAAATAATATTATCTTAGCTGAGACTTAACGTTGTATTTGATACAAAAAATAACGGTGTAAGTGAGACTCACCGTTAGACTGACAAAGATTAGACTGGTTAAGGACATATCATGATTATTACAAGGACTTTTTTGATAGAGAGAATGCTATCTGAGTACCAGCTTCGATTTGGTATATTTACCCTATGTATAATAATTAATGTTTCTTTTCTATTTTTTTTTTATTGTATTAATCAAAAGCAAGTTCAAGTTTTGTAAAGTTAAAAAAGAAAACAAATACAAAAAAAAAATCACTGATAATTTTCAATACAAGCTCAATGTTTTTTATCTGAAATCATCAAAAAAAGCTGTTAAAAACTTGAATACGTGCCTCCAACAAAATTGGATTACCGCAAAGCTGTGTCATTGCCGTCTCAATTTTATTTAGTTTATATTAGTACGCCGTCGTGAACGTATTAATTGTGAAATTGAGGTGGATTTTTTTGTTTGTTTATTAATAAAATAAAAGCTTATTAATTCAAGTACATACTTTTTTTGTTCAACTTTGAATCTCTGTTATCAATAAAATTTCGTTATTTAAGCAAATTAAAAACTTAAATAGGAAACGCATGCTCAAAAAGCATATGTGAAATTTTCTTTTTAAATAATGTAAATTAAATTACAATACATTTTGAAATTTGAAAGTGAATTTTGAGAAAAGGAAAAAAAAATAAAACTGTATAAAGAAAATAAATTAAATAAAAAACATATATAAAAATGCCTGAAATATCGCAAGATGCATTTGAATTCTTAAATCCTGGAACTCCACCAGCAACACCAGATGAATTACGTACCCGTGCAAATTCTGGTGGAAGTAAATCGATATTAAAAAATAGTCCAACAACAACAGTACCACCAATTGAAAATGGTAACAGTCATAATAATGGTAACGTTAATGGCAATTCAAATCATTCACAGTCAAAACAACGAAAATGTACATTTAATGAACAGGAATTGGATAATATTGTGCAAGGTGCTGCTACAAATGAACATGTTGTTGGTTACAAAAGGCAAATTAGTCATAGGTGAGTTTAACGATTCCATTTTTAAGTAAACACTTCAATAATGATGAAATCTTATTATTAAAAGATGAAATTTAAAAAGCTCTGAAAATTTGTTAGAAGAATAAGAAATTTTTTTTAATATGATAATGAAATTCCTGGATAAATGCAAATTTGCATTTAAAATATTGCATTAAAACTTTCACATATCACTTCGACGATCAGCTGTTATGCGTTGTAGACAATATTGTTTCTTTGAGACATTTTCAAAGAACGTGGAAACAAGGCTAAGAAACTTGTTACGATCATTTGAAGTCTTTGTGTGTTATTTTTGGAAAATTTTTTGTTTAAATTTATTTATTAAATATTTTCGTCACAAATTCGATGCTATTCAACTAGTAAAAATTTTCCTTGATTTTTATTTTATGAGCTTTTTTTTTTATTTATTTGATAAACATTGTTATTTTTTCCTTTTTTTGAAAGAAAAACAATAAACACATATGATTTACGGCGAAGTTTAAAACACGTTCATTAACTTTTAAGCAACAAGAAGAAAAGTAAATAAAAACAATAAAAATGTTTATTTAAACATTCTTTTTTTGCGCAAAAGTTTTGTTTGGGAATTTAAAGTTTTTGTTTTAATGTAAAAAAATTTTAAAACATTTCGATTAAAAATTTAATTAGAAATTGCATTTACACGTGTTTTAATTTTTCGTCTTTCTATAAAAGTACTTTCAACGAGTCTGTGTTGTTAAAACAAATTATAGCTAATAGTTTTTCAGCTAATTTCTATTAAAAAACAACATTATAAGCTTTCAATATCTTAGGTATTACTAATTGGCGTATTTTAGTTGCCACTTGCTTTGGAAAAGAGCAAAATTTTCTTATTTAAAACAATAGCAAAACAGATCAAGATGTTCTTCTTTTTGTTTTCCATGCTAAAATGTTCCTCTACTCCGGAGCAAAATGGCAAATAAAACACAACGAATATAAGGACTAACAATTTCTAACAGAGAGAACTTTGTTCACATAAAAAGCTTATTAAAATTCATTTAATTCTAGTACAATCTATTCCAGAAGAAATTTAACACAATTGTAAGCTACAAGCCAAAATCGATTATCGCTTTAATACATAACTTGCTGATTTGAATGTGATAGATATGAGGCGACAATTGTCACTTTCAATTTATGATTAGACGATATTCTTAGCAATCGCGAAATAATAAACGTAATCACCGTACAGAATTCCACTGTTGCAAGAAAAAAATTTATCATAAATGATAAGCTTAGAATTTTCGATCCATGATTTGTTATAAGAAAATATTTACTTGTCGTTAAAATGTTGTTTAATTTTAACGACAAGTAAATATTGTAAACGATTTTCAACACATATTCCATATTCGCGCTTTTGTAAATACCATATCTTCACTCAATTTAACGGAATTCCAAAAACCACACATTTTCTGGTCACGGCACAATTCTCTTCACGCTCTTATTATAAATCTTTAAAATATTTTTTTTTGTTTAAAAATCGCACATGCTTAATTACTGAACGCGATCACGCATTTTTTTTTTTTTTTGTTGATATTTAAAACGTGTAAAACCAACCAGTTCAGAAATTTGTTTACAAATTCTGATAATATTTATCTAAATCGTTAAAAACAATAAAAATCAATCAGTTTCTTTTAGTTTATTCCTCAGGCTTCTATACAAATCTTTAGAACTTTCACGTATAAAAAATGCAGAGCTAAATCCATACATAATTCGAGTCAAATTTTGATTGCTCTTTCGTGGCTGAGTCGAATCAGCTCCTATTGAGAATATTAAGACAATTTTATTCATTTTAATTCTTAACAGCCAAATTTATAGAGAAATAACAATATAAGTAATGAGTTGAAAGAGAGTAGTAATAAGGTTACATTTAGTCACTAATAGAGTAAACGTCGAGTTCAAATACGTAATCTTAACTCGATATTTCTGTCTATATAGTAAAATACATACAAATTTATTTAATCACACTACACTACAATAAACTATTAAATTGATAAAAATAATGACCTTTCCATCCATATGTACATCATTTTTTAAAGAATATGTTTATCTAATTAATCTATTGGCACGTTTTAAAAAAGTTACAAACAAATTTTTAAATGATCATTAAAAAATGGTGCATATTTTTTGGCAAATTTAAAATGATATTTAATTAATTATGTCTGATAGTTTGCCAGCTATAGAATAATAATGGATTATTCGTATTGCATGTACGTTTCTATAACACATTAACTACGCTCTGATTGGTGTAATTGTTTATTCACTAGTTTTGGTACTTTATAATTACTCATACTTCGATCTCAGTCTTCTTGTAAATCTGTCGTTAGATATTATTTGAAAACTTTTGAATTTGTAATGTAAAATTTCTTCTTTATAATAAATTCGATTATAAATGCAGGGAAAATGAATTTATGTAGAAAAGGACGTATACCTAATTGCTGCTTTTTCAGAATTGTAGGGCTTCAAAAATTAATCTTACATTGTACATGTGGGGAATCTATCCAAAGATGTTTTGGTTGCTTTTTAGTAACTACTATTTTTGAAGTTATCAGGAAAATCGTCTATACAAACCTATTTTAGTTCATTAATCTATTTTTTATTAACTTGAAATTGAATTTCCCTTAAAAAAAATAAAAATATTTACCCGAATCACAATAAATTCAAATTTATAAAGTAATTTGTACAATTTAAAAAAATATTTAAAATAAATTATTTATGGAAAAAATACCAAACATAATTAATAACGAATTTTTATCTGTTTTCTTTTATTTTCAGGTAAGCTTTTTTCGCTGAACTTTTAATTATTGGCTACATAAATTTTCGGTAAAAAAAAATCATAAATTATTTATATTTATATTTCATTTCGATATTTTATTTTAATTTAGTAATTTAACTTAGTAGAATAAATTGAAAAAGCCTGCGTTTGGTAAATTGTTTAAGGGATATAAATTTTTAAGCTTGAACAGATTACGATATGGTTATTAAGTAAGGGTAATAAATATTCTACAAATTCGTGAACTGAATTGGTCTGATTTATTCGTGGTCAGAATACTAAACCGGAAATGGATGATTTTCATCTAAAATAAATTGAACCGAATTTATTTTATATGTTCCATATGTTATATTTCTCTGGTTACTTTTTTGCTATACCCTATGGTAGCTACAACCAAAGGCTATAGGTTTGATTTTGAGTTACTGTATGTTTTTTTATAAGAAAATGAGATGATTTGTCATACGAGATAATTTTAAATTGTATGAACTGCCATAGCTTAGCCCAGAAAATTAGTTCATATTCTTAATTGACATACTGTTATTAGAACATAAAGTATATGAGTTGTCTCAAGTGGCACTTAACGTGTTAAACTTATTTAATTTAAAATTTAAATTTTAATCTAGAAAATTGGAATAATTTTCCACTATTTTACAAAATACTAAATAGTTTAATTACTATCATTCATATTTGCAAGGTGAATTATCATACATGTGAAGGTAATTACTAAATTAATGTAAAAGAACAGTGAATATATGTTTTTCAAATAACATGCAAAATTTGAAATGCATCATTATCGCGTTACATCAATAACATTAATTATTTACCATGCCTTATAAATTTCCTTAGTTATAGATAGACTTATCAGAAATTAGCGAATTTAGGAATCAGACGAAATGTGCAGTTTTATTAGTATAGAACGCGTATAATTAAATTTTCATATAATTATACTTTCATCGGAAATAACGTAAATAATATTGAGATAAACACTCAATTACACGACAGATACTTTCCTGAAGATTGCGTGTAAAAAACTCGTTTAAAAACATGCCCTCTGACTTATATGGAAAATTAAAAGATTGTTTCTAAACCTAAAAAATCTATAAAGTATATGAAAATAATCTTATAATTCGTATTAAACCAATATCGTGTAAAAAAGTTCGTGTAAAAACAGAATTGAGTATATACTCTTATGTTATATTTCTTTTTTTATTTAGCCTGACCAGCTGTTTGCTTTAAGTACGTTTCAAATTCCAATCATTCCCCTGAAGAGTGTCAGTTTATTCCTATCGGAAAAATTTTTTTTCAATATTTTGTACTGAAATTTCTATAATCTTTTTTCCGTCAAAATAAAAAAAAACAGATTTGTTTTCATTTGTTTCACTATTTTCTTCAAGCTAACGAAGAAACTGTAAGAAAACGTTCGTCGGAAGACTTTAAATGTAACATTAAATTGACACAAAATAAGATCGCATTAATTATTTATAAATTGAATTAAATTAAATAGTTCTAAGAAATCTCAATTTAGTATTTTTAACAAATTCATTAAAATTCATAGAAAAGCTTTTAACAACAAAACTTTAGAATCCGAATGAATTTATTAGAATAATAGTGACTAATTTTTTTCTTTAAATTTTCAATAATATTTACATTTTTGATAAAGCATAAAATTATCGAATGAAAATCAAAATTCTACTGACTGGAAAATTTATTCATTTATTGGAAAATATTATTTTTTTTTATTAAATAATAAACTTCTATCAAATCTAAACCAACCTCTCTTTCAATGATAGTTTGCATAGTTTTTTTTTTTATCTAATATTTTCCTAAAATTTTATGCTCGAAAAAGATCAAATATCCCATCTGTAGAGCATGTTTGTCGTAATATGTAAACATCATATGGGACAACATCATCATCATCATTGACTAACTAAACTCTTGATATGAAAATGTTTTCATATAGAAAATCTAATATAATTTATGTACACCAAATATTAACATTTTCGAAGTTATTTATTTATAATATATATTGTTTACGTAATAGTGGAAATTTTGTGAGGATTCCCTTCCTATCTAAAACATAATTTTCCTAAACATACATAGTATGGATATGATATAACATTATGTGAATTTTGATAATAACATAAATATTATGATAATATGTTAAGATAAAATTTTACTCTCTCATTTTCCTTGTAGACAAATACTTTTGATGAAAATCATACATAATTTTCTAGTTAACCTTAGCTAATACTTTTAATAGAAAATTAATTATAAAATTAAGTTATGAACGAAAAATTTTATGTACTATATGAACAGAAATTTTTGGCTTCTAATAAAGTAGCCAAATATTTTCATAGTGTATTTCTCGAAACTATAAATGCCAATAAAAAGCTCATTATTTCAAAAGTTGTAAAATTTTATAATTACATACACAAAATACAAAGTTTAATTTTGTAAACAAAATTAAATTGTTAAAAACCAAAAATATTCCTCGAATTTGTCGATCAGAAATTTTAATTAACTTTTAACATTATTCATATTAAGTACGTCAATGAAACCGGTTTAAAAATTTCTATTAATTTTAATATCCGTGAAGAAATTTTATCACATTCAAAAAAGAAACCTCTAGGCTACGCCGGAATTTATTCTTATGCCATCGTAATTAAAATCATCGTCAATCAATTTAATTAATCTTTATATAAAAAAAAAAACTAAGTAATTTATCGAACCTAATCAAAATTCCCGTCAAATATTATCAAGTTGACACTTTCCACTAGTAACGTTCCATTCGATTACACAATATTAGAAAACCAATAAAACGTGAAATTGGTCACGGCTTACGTGAATTTACATATAATTTTTTTTTTTTATTTTTTCGTCTAACACTATTGCTAATACCGCCTTCTAAACCGTTCTACATTTCGACCTACATAATAAAAAAATCAATAAAACATCTTTAAACGCCTTGAAAGCTAGTTAATTCCATTCACAATTTTTTCAGGTTTTTTCATATTTTAACTCATTTTCAGTTATAAGTTAATATTGGAATTTTGCCTTATTTGTAAACAAGCTTTTTGAACGTTATACTATTAGCCATATCGGAAAGAAATCAATTATTTTTTATTTTCCTTTTACTGAGGAATTTTTGGCAGTGAGAACTTTATTTCATGTATTTAAAAATATTTGTTTAGATGTCCTACAGATATTATTATACTAAATTTATAAAAAAACAATTGATATTGATCACACAAATTCAACGCCATATGGTAAAATTTTTCTTTATTATTATACATGGAGTGGCAATTATATTCCGTGATTATTGCTATCAAAATTTCCAATTTTTTCTTTTTCTTTACTTAAAGTAACCTGCTTCTGATCGAATCCACTTTTTACGATTTAATGGTGATTCAAATGTGTGTTCAAGTTCATGTTGTGGTATTGACTCCAAAGGACGTGTAGAATCCTTTTGAATGGTCTCAATATCATTGAGAAAGTACTATGTCCGTTCAATTTTATTTTCATTTTTGGGAATATAGTGAGAAGTCACTATTTCAGGTTAATACGGAGAATGATTCAACACACAGAGTTGATTTCGTGCCAAAAATTAATGAACAATAAACGAGTTGTGATTTTTGGTGCATTATTGTGTAACAAACACCAGATGTCTCGTGAAACTCAACGAATACTAGCCATCAAACTTCCAAATAAAAATCACCAATAACTGTTTGGAACCAGTTGGAACAAATTCTTTCTTTTCTTGAAGAGAAAAACTATAAATATTATCTTAATTTTTAATGGAACTATTCGTGATTTTTTGATTTTTTGGTCATAGCGTTTATCTGCCTGTTTATGCTACTCAAAACTCTTTAACTTTGATAAAGAATTATCTCTATGTCATGTCAAGTTTTATGTGCAATTTAATAACAGACCTCTTTCCATGATTTTATTTCAACAGTCCATAACGCTAAAATTTTCATGATTTTTTTCAAAAATGTTTAAGACTTACTTGCAGAGATATTGGAGAAATCCTAGAACTTTATTGTTGGACCCCGTGTATAATAGTGCCATTTTGAATATGAACCAAATATTTCAACATCGTTCAGGAAGAGTGTGGCTTCTTGTATACCGCAACTGTTAAAAACAAAAGAAATTACAGACAGTTTAATTTATCCTTGGTCTATTCTTTTGACAATCATCAAAGTTTTCTCTAAAGTTCGAAATATGTCTATTCAAATCGCTTTACTTGGAAATAGTTTTGGTTGGCAACAGTCATTAATTGTCAAGAAAAACTTTTTGGAAAAAAATTGATTCGTTTTCAGTACTTGTAATGTTCATAGCGTAATTTATAA
The DNA here is from genome assembly GCA_963422695.1 of Xylophagus ater. NCBI lineage: Eukaryota > Metazoa > Arthropoda > Insecta > Diptera > Xylophagidae > Xylophagus > Xylophagus ater. The sequence continues at coordinate 12,907,957 of OY730478.1, forward strand.
ACTAAACTAGTTAAAAAGTCGATATAATATATTTTTGGATGTCAATTCTCACGTTTTATATAAAATTGGAAAGTATAAAGATGAGTTTGACATGAAATTTGCCTTTTTGCATGTCAGTTGGTCCTCATCGATGTTCGTTCTAATAGACTCTGTCAGTAATATTTCCTGAGAGCTTGAATTAAATTAAATAATCAACTCCATAATAAAATCGGACACGTGAATTTTCGCGTGAAGTCTAGAAAGTACTAGAATAAAAAAAAAAACTCTTATACCGGAATTCTAGATGTTAAGAGAACTTTCAATTTCATTCTACGTCTTATCATTTATAATGTACTATAATTGATTGTAATTCTTAAAAGATGATCAAACCGTCAATGATAATCTTTGAACAAATACGTTCAACCGTTTTTCTTAGATAATAAAAAAAAGTAAATTTTTCAAAATTTCAATTCTATTAAAACATTAAAGTTTGACTTTTTGAAGACAGTTTAAATCTAGACAAAGTCGCGAACACTTGATTTTCGATCATTTTGTTTTAATTAACAAGAAAAAAAGCTTTTTTTTAATGTGTTTTGATTTTTAATTAATTTATTTTGACTCACCTGTGTAATTATAATTATTTATGGTGTAATTTTTTTTTTGTATTGTTTTCATTTCAGTGTAGTTTTTTTTGGTATTCAGTTTTTTAATTGTGTTTTATTATTTTCTCTTAAATAAATACCTTTTTTTTAACATCATATATTTAATAATCGATTAAAATCTTTTAAAAACATGATTTTTTTTTATTTGTGAATTATAATTACATGCAAATTGTGTTATACAAATATTCCTGGTATTTTTTGTGTTTATATTTTATTTATTACAGTGTAAATGTTGTACGTTATGTTATGTTGAAGATTTTTGATTTACATGATTAAATTTTTAAACATAAAACAAAAAATATGTTCTTGTTAATTCAAATTAATCAAATATGTTTAATGTACCTTTTTTTTGATAATTATTTACATTAATCTTAAATATTATTTACATTTTCGAATTTCTTTTCTAATAAAATTAAATTCGTGAATTTTTTTCATACAAAAATGTATTTCATTAGTTTTCAAATTCTCAAATGGAATATGTTTAAAATGTTTTTCAAACAATTGTGCCGATTTGCACGTCTCTCGTATACTAATAATGTATGTTTTTATTTTCTCCACCATGTTTAATGCATAAACAATATATGCCTAGTATGTACTTCATTTACGCATTTCAACCTCATTAAATCAATCTACCTTACCGCACACATCTCATATCCATAAAAGAAACCTAAATGAAGGTTATGATAGGTTTTTTTTGAAAGTGAGATATGTGTGAACACATACTGCATATGGATTTTGAATTCTTAACCTTTGCACGATCTAATGGCGTACAAAATTATCCTTTAAATTTTTTTTCAAAATTTTAGATATTTTTCTTTTCTTTAGGAATTCTATATTTTCAAGCTTTTAACACATTTTTTTTGTTAAACAACTCTTTTATTTTTATTGGAAATCCATATCAGATTTGAAGGAAATGTTGGAAAACTATATCCTTATAATTATATAATAATAGAAAAGGACGTATTAATCCCTCAGGCAATTCTAATAAAGTTCTTAAAATATAAATTCAATATTTGTTGTTCTTTATCCTAAAAATCAACAATGAATTTTAGGTCGGCTTGTATTATCCCATTTTATATGACGACATTTTCTTATAGATTTGATTTATGAGTATGCTTCGGCATACTAAAGAATTTTAGTGGGCAGATTTTGAATAGACCCGCATATTTTCATAATAAGTTCACTAATCATAACATTTACTATCATCCATTTTTGGGAAAACCAATTAACCCTGAAAACTTCCAACCTCTAATACATTTGTTTTTTAATATTTACCTTTGTTTACCCATTGTATATAGTATTGGTATTCTCTTACCATTGTAAAACGCGGTGTATCGTTGTATAGTTGTATGATGTTGTATTTTTCTTTCAGAAAAACCGAATCATACAACAGATAACACAATACACCATGATTTACATCGGTAAGGAAATACGGCTAATATGTTACCTACATAGTTAGTTTACGACTTAAAACAAAAAAATTATATTCTCGAAAATTATATTTCGATATTTGAGCGGTTCCGAAACCATTGCGCGATTAAATCTATTTTAATAAAATTTGGAGGGAATTGTTTTTGGGTCTGAAATTATTATACAAAATATTCAGAAGCCTTTAAAGAACTCTCTGATGCAGATAAGACTAAGGAATGTGAAAATACTTTTATTATTAAGGAAAATATTATTTATTTTAGTACAATTTATCAAAATCTAGAAAACTTCAAAATTTTTGGCTACTGTACGTCTTATTTAAAGTTCTTAGTTTTAAACTTCAAGTATTCAGTCCATACAAATCTGTTGTTAAAAAAGCTCGCACAATGACTGTACTGGAAATAGCATTTTTCATTGAATAGCAATCACGAAACTTCTATGAGCACTATTAAATAAATTTATTAGTAAGTTTGAAGAATAAGCCAATAAATTTAAAATATCTTTCATATTACCGGATTTAAGGGGTTAGGGGTAGTCAGAGGCACGAAAAAATGAGAATTTTCAGTACTTTTTTTTTGCTATTAAATCGTGTTATTTTACAAAAGTAGTAATATGGCATTATTATACAATGTTTTGACTTGAAGTCACGAAAAATTCAAAAAAAAAAAAATTTTATTTCCAAAGTTATAGCTGTCTGTGTTGACCCAGTTTCAAAAAAAGGTCTTTGCGGTGACAATCATAAGTCCTTGGAGATTCATCTAAAATCAATCGGATAAAAGAAATTAGTTTTATAAATAGATAATCCTGGGCCTGGATCGAAGGATTTTTGTTTTTTTCAAAAATTAACAAAATGGCGGCCTCAGGAAATTTTTGTCTAGATTTTTAGGAAAAAATCAACAGTAAATTGGTCTAAAAAAATCGAAATTTTTGAAAAAAAAAAAAAATCCTTCGATCCAGGCCCGAGTTTATTATGTATTATAAAAGCTGTATAAATTTCATTAAAATCTACTGAGCGGTTTTCGAGTTACAGTTGTCACCAGTTTAAAAAACATAGTTTTGAGAAAAACGCGTTTAAAGTTTCACCGAGCGCTTTGAAGTGCCAGAGCTCTCTTTGTTATTTGTCGAATAACTCAAAAACTAATGATCGGATCAACTTGAAATTTTCAGAGAATAATTTTAAGATATTATACTTAACGAAAATGCAAAAAACCAAAAATTGATTTTTTGAAAATTCTGACTACCCCTAACCCCTTAATACATAATTAAGCTACATATTCAAATATTTATAAATCCCCAAAAATAACAAATATTGACGCATAAATTGTTCAATTTTATAATTTACAATATTTCACGTGAAATATACGAGTATCATTTCTACTAAATAAAGCACTGTTCTCTAGATTAATTATTTGTTATCTATTCCGGTATTAAATCCAAGCCGTCAGACAATAAAAATTGATTTAAATTCAAATTTGTCAAACTTTTGACCCAGAAAATCTCAGGTGCTAAAAATTTTGACGAAAAAATTTATGTTTTTAGATAAATAAAACCTGATTCAAATACATATATATATTTTATGTTTATACTTCATAAAATAATTGGATTAAAAATCTCCCAAAAAAAAGCAGCATAAACAATATTTTTCATATTTTCGAAAATAACATTTTTTTTTTATTTAACTTATGTTATTCATAAGAATACTTTTTTGTGGATGGGTCCTTGTCATTTCATTGTTTTCTGAACATAAATTTTATGTTTTGTGTACATTTTGAATAAAACACGTGAAAATATGCCTGTCACAAAGTCAAATTTAACTCGATCTATCTTCTAAACATAATAAATTGAGACTACAAATCTTTTTTATAGAACCTAAAATATTGTAACATATATTTTGGATACTTTCAAAATCATTCAACATCTGAGATTGAATACAAAAACTAAAATCAAAAATTTATCCTTTCTTTAAAATGAAGCTTTTTGATTGGCATTTAACTTAATTTCATAAGGAATTTGTACATATTATATAATATATTGGACCGCTTTTTACTTTCTTATATATTTACTAAAATAAACTAAAAAACACTTTCACGAATCTTGTTAGAAGTTTTACTTGTAGTATACACAAGATGTGTCTTTTTAAAATAAAGACGATTTCCATATATTTTACACCCATTTGTTTAAGCAATGTTATTTAATTTTTAATTTTTTAAAGAGTTATTTAATGTTATAGTTGGAGGTATAGATGGCACTAATGGAAGCATTTATTGTTTTTTTTTTCAATTAAAATTCGCGGCATGCTTCAGTAAATTTTAGTAGTGCTAGTACCCGGATTACGAAAAAGTACGAGAGAGTTAAATATTAGTGGATCAGAATTAATCAATTCATTAGAATCAAATTAAGTATAACAATTTTTTTTACAACATGTACTATAATTAATTAAACTTAAAATATTGTGTATAATAAAGTTCGGTGGTTTATCATTCTAGATAGTTTTACTGTGATTTGTGTTAGATTTTTGAATTTTAATTAACTTTCTAAATAAATATTAAGAAGAAAATATTTAGAACATTTTCAATATGTCAAATATAAAGTTTTAATTAATCAAAAAACTATCACAACTAATCGCAATTTATCTGACAGAATGTTATTACTTTTTTTTTTTCTATATTCAAATATAAAATATCATATATTAAACGCTGTACATTTTTTATTACCGACGGAAATCGGTAAACGGAACAGGACTATTTATAAGGTTTCACTTGTACTATATATCACAATCAAATGTTGTGTGGATGGCCGGTGAAATTAGGGTATTGATTGCTGCCACTCGATGATCGGGCCAATTTTTGGACATATGAGCTTGATACGATAATCGTATGATGATGTGGCCCATTGTATCCTGCGGCTAGTACTTTAATTCCTTTCATACATTTGAATCATGACCTAAACTAAAACTACATGCTAGATATAAATTCCTATGATTTGCTCCCACGAATTTTTGTTTTAGATAAATATCCTTTTCATTGCGTTTGTTTTGATTATTTTGATCGTAAACAAATTTTCCTAATAATAAGTTTCTTCGAAAATATACAAAATATTTACAACGAAATTGAATAATTCATGAAAATCACATACACGAGCTCCAAATCACATTTTTATAATTTTTCTTTGGGATGAATTTTTTCTTACCGAAATAGATTAATATGCGTTCTTTTTTATATCGGATTTTTTAACATTTTTATTTTTAAACTACAAAATTTTATATTATTTCGATTTAATTTTAAAATAATAAATAAATTTTAATCGATCAAAATATATTAAAATAAAAATTTATTAATAAAAGTCCGTCTGGGTTTTATTTTATAGAATCTTAAATTTTCTCGGAAAATTTGATGTATCAATAAAATGTAAACAACTTATTTATAAAATCCAAGACTTGATTATTAATCATAAAGCAAATATTATAATCTTTAGGATTTTTATTAACTTTAAAGATGATAATTTTCTTTGCATTAAGAAATTAACACATTTACAAACTTTCAACAAATAAATATTTATGATAAATATAAGACTTAAAAGTTTTCCTAAAACGATTACAATTTTCATTTAATATGCTCATTAATGCATAATTACTAATATTTCCATAATTACATTAATGTCTTAATTTAAGCCCTGAAGAAAATTGTCATACTTTTTTAACAGTTTTCTTTTTCATATAAAATCTTTTTCTCATTTTTATAAAATGAAATCATGAAATGATAATTTGGCTTTTCTTATACTAAAAGAAAACATTAAAATTTGGTTTTCAAAGAAAAACTATTTAAAAAATAATATCAAAAGTAAATTTTATTATAGTTTTCAGCAATTTTCTTTCAGAGTTTTTTTTTCTTCTATACTATCGACTTTTCTTTATATGAATATTATCTTCATCAATATAGGAAAATTTCCATTTTCCACTTTATTTCAATGTTAATGGAATAAATTTCTTTTTTTTTTCTTTAAAATAAATTTCTTTTTCTTGAAAGGAAAACATTCTATTCGTTTTCTGATAAACTTAATCTGTGTATACCAAGGGAAAAATAAAATATAGATTTTTTTTTCTTTAAATTCTATTATACATAGATTTTATTTTGTTTATCCACCACACTTATATGGTCATTTTGGTCAAGGATATAATATTTCTTTACTCTGGAAAATTTTATCCGAATATGAGAGTATCCTTCGAGGAAAACCATTTTCTAAAAAAGAAAATGTTTATCTGATTTTCTTCGAAAAGATATATTTTAATGTTTTAAGAAATAACAATAATAATAATAAAAAGTTGGTAATTTATGAAATTAAAGTTTCGAATTGCAACTTAAGACAAGGAAGTTTTCCTTTAAATAAAGTCTGTGTCAAAAGAAATTATCGATGTTTACAAGAAAATAATAGGTAGTCACCACACCTTGAACTTGTTTTTTTTAGCAAGTTTTCATATTATATTATTTACGTATCAATACTGTAAGTATAACTATAGTTACAGTATTATAGTAGGTATTTATTATAAAAATAGATAAAGAAACAATGAAGGCGGTGTTATACACATGTTATTATACTAATTTGGTCATAAATAACTTTGTGCGAACTGTGATTTGTTGTTTATGTCAAGCTGACTAATTTCATGAAAAAGAATACACGAGTTGTTAAGTGTATCTATCAATATATATATTTTTCAATAATAGTTGGTTGTTTAAAAAATGGCACGTTAAGAATCGTATTACCGAATGTATTTTCCCAAATTGAGCAGACTAAAATTGATGTGACTAACACACACCAAATTCTACTATATTTATAATAGGGAAGGTTTCGAAAAAATTCAAAATTACTATATGAGGATATGATTTCTTACAAATTGATTTGAATGATTACTGATTAATGGAAAATTAAAAAAGCAAATAGATTTCATATTAATAATCACCACCGGTACTTTCTTCTGAGGCATACTGTGTGTATTTATTATTAAAACAAATATTTGGGTGGTATTAAAATTTTCCCAAATAGTTAAAAACTTTAGAAAATATTTGCTTTTAAAATCTAATATAAATAATAAATATTCCATAAAATTTTGAAATATGTTAATTGTTTGTATTCCTATAATTGAACTATTTTAAAATGTTCGTTTAATTCTAATTAGGCAAAAGCAGCAAATTTATTTAGTTTTGAATTAGGTGTTTAGTACATAGGAAACGAAACTTAGATTGAGTTCGGATTGAATACGATAGGATAGGATTTGTTATACCGTTAATCATATACATATATTTGGTTAATTAATGACTTTACTTACTCGCAGATTTTTGTAATTTAGAAAATCTTTTATATGTTTGTTTCTTAATAAGTAGGATACTCTATAATGAAACTAGAAAAACCGAAGCAGTAAGCTATCGAAGTCCCAGGTTACCCTAAAGTTAACAAATGACGGGACATTTCTCCTTAAACGAACATAAGAGTGGCCCAGACTCTAATGTTTGGAAGGAAATGGGTCAACAAATCATTTTCTGGTGTGAATTTTCGGGCTTTTCCAAAACTAGACTTGCTACACTGGGGTGAGCATCTTAAAAAGGAGGGGTTAACTAATCTGGACCTAACCAGTATATTGTCTTTCATTAGAAAGACGAACTGATTCGAGAAAGTGACCTATCCTCTTAAACCTAATTAGGACGGTCTACAATGGGCTTGTACAAAGGTCTACTTGCAATACGTCTACAATAGTACAAGCCCCACAGTGAATACATACTTATCATAAGCAAGGATCGATGACATGGCTTGTATATGTAAAATGAACTAATATAATCTCGTCATAGAAAACATACGTCAATTCGAAATGTTTTTTTTCGGAATTCATGGAAAAATATGTATTCAAAAGAAAATTCTATTTAATTCCCAAAATTTTCAATGTTTAACGGGAAATTAAAGTGTATACATATATCAAGTTTAATGTTTTACGCTAATTTTCTAGGAATCTGCTACTTGAGCCATTAAATAAGCTATATACAATTTCGATTAGCATACACATGAAAGATCGGGTGTTATATATGTCTTTATTTCTTTGAGTACTTTTCAAATTCAAATTTTTCAAATTGAGTTCATACATGTAGGATGAATAACCTTCGATATGATCTATTGTAAAATGTAATATGACAAATTTTTTTTTTCTTTTATTAAGTTATCTTCTATCAAATCCCATCACCTACGCACAACTTTCAAGTCTAGTACTTTTTTTCTTTTCTTTTGGCATTAATAAATTAAAATTTATCACATACACCTTGAATTATAAAATACATATTTCTTCTGGAATGGGAATCAAATGAATAAGATTTTATGTTTTACATTTTGAAAACTATGTCTCTTGTCATTAACTCATAAATTTATATGAATATTAATATATTTCATCTTTTTGTAATATGAAAATGTTTGACTTTGAAAATTCTTCAATATGGTTTCTTATCAAAATTTTGATAAGAAAATTGAGAAATCATATATAATTTTAATATTTTTTGCATAAAATATAAATACGAAATTATTTAACATTTGAACTTTGTACAAAAAATATGTGATACGCGATTTTAAATGAATAAAAAAAAATAATCATGTTTAATTAAAGAAGATATTTCCACTTTACTTTTATTAAATGATAATAATCTTATCAAAATCTTTCGTCTACTCGGATTAATTATTTAATAAAAAAAATAAAAATGAACTATCAATTATTTTTATATTAGAATTTCTATGGAAAATAATTTTCAAACAATTATTGGAAATATCGTTTCTGAAACACAGCATAGGTACACTTGGTCAATGTTCGAGAAAATGTTATCAGGACAAAAACCTATCGAATTCCAAGAGAAATATAAATGTTCATTGAATTGAAACCAATTTAGAAACTTATATATTGTATGAAGAGATTTTCAGATAATTACTTTTACTTGCACTTATATGGTTAAAGTGTATAATCATTAGAATTTCGATCCATATTTAATATGAAAATCAAATTTAATTTATTGTTTAGTGAATTTTATTCTATTGGAATGGAAATAAATCGCATCAATGAACACAAATTACATGTGTCTATGATTCCAATTAATGTCATTTGCAATTTATTATCATTTTAATTCTTTGAATTTGTTAGAAAGTTTCTAATAAATGTTTATTGTTGCTAGTAAAAAGAAAATACAGGGAACAGAAGAGAAATTAATGTATAAAATCTGTTCATTTTTCTGCAATGTAAAATTAGAATCCTAAAATCAATTCTAAAAAGTTAAACAAGTTAACTGTAGGAGACCTAAATTTATAGGAGTTATAGTGTGATCTTTTTTCTTTCATCTATAGGCTGAAAATTTAATGGTATTTAGAAAGAGCGCTCATAAAACTGGGTTCCTTAAAAGTAACAGAACAAAACAGAATAATGTTTTACATTGCTCTGTTCCAGAATAGAACAATATGAAAAAATTACTCAATTTTCGTTATTTAGTTTAAAATCGATCGCTTCTGCGAACAATTCGCAAATCCGTATTTTTGAATACATCTGGCTTTCAGCCAATACTATTCATTTCTGGTTTGGCCATTTTACTCTTTACTTTATATCGAATGGTAATTTCTTTGGATTATTCCATACTTCTTCATACTTCATAACAAAGATACGTACACCAGGTCTTCGATTTGGGTCATTTCGATTTGCGTTGTTTTGAAGCTGGGTCGTTCAATGTTAGACAGATTTTTAATAAAGCCAATTAGGTCGACTGTAATGAACATCGATTTAGAATCTTTCAGTTCGAAAGAAAAATTTTTATTACATATGAATCATACTTTTGCCAGTTTTCATTATATTATTTATTTAAATGAAACATATTAAAAGACGTCCTATAGAAATACTATGCGTCGATTTTCTGTGGAACTAATTACATATTAGCTGTGTGTTTTTCATCGGGGTCTGCTTCATAACATGTAAAAGCAACAACAACATAACCTAAAAATTTTTTAATATCATTCAATATCGATTTTTGAGAATTTGCTAGTATTTATTTGATTTACGCATAATTTATTTAAAAAATAATCGAAAAAGTTGAATTTTTTTCAAAGAAAAAATTTTTTTTTCTTTTCGAGACTCAGATCGTTTTTTTCAAAATAGGCGATGAACCCGATAAAAAACACAGCTATTGATATAAATCGGGCTCCTGGCATACTCTAATACTAAGAATCTAATATGGATAATTGAAATATTTATTACCAATAAAAGTTAATTTTTTAATTTCTTATTTCACGGCCGGCCGCTTCCTGTATTTACTACTAGTTCAATAATTGCATTCTAAATTATGTAAATTCAATGAAAAATAAATTTTAATTACATTTTTGTAATGTGAAAACCAATTAGCAATTTATAATTACTTCGATTAAATATTAAAATTCAATCTAAAAGAAACGAACAAAATCACAATACATTTTTAAATTAAATTTTCTATAATTAAATAAATTCTTTTCGGAAAACATTTATTTAAACAATTCCTTTTAGCCGCTTTTGCAAACATTTCGATGAGAATAAAAATTTTAGAACTTTGAAACTTTCAACATGAAAAAAAAACCTTTTTACTATAAATTTGTTGATTACATTTTTTTGGTCAGCAAAGTTCGAATTCTAAAAAAGAAGAAAAAAAACAACTTTTTTGATTAAAATTTTAATGACAAATTTTTTTAATCGAATTTTTCAAATAATTTTAAACCATACAAAATTTTTGTTAGGCTGAAAAATGAGTACCGAACAAATTCGTACTGAAGAGTATTTCTATTATTATGCGGTCTTTAAAAAAAAAAAACCTGTTCATACAAAACCATTTTTGCGCATATATTAATACTTTTTTTTTAAATTTCCATAAATCGATCATAAAAAAAAACAACATATTACCTGCAAATTCACGCGCCTATAAAATTTATCACCACAGATAAAATAAAATCTATGCAAATATTTGGAGCATAAAAAACCATCAGAAAACCTCTTAAAACTTGTTTAAAACTTTCAAATCGAATTCCTAAACGAAAATCATGTAGGTAGACCTATTTAACAAGAAACACCTCCACAAAATCTGTCTGCGTCTGGATTCAATAAAAAGTGACCAAACCAGTTGAAGAGCTCGATTATCTTCCAATTTTATCAAGTTTTTTTTTTTTGAGAACATGTAAATTGATCCGAATCAATTTATAATGTTCACTTTCTAATTTACGATCAATTAAGAATTTTTAGGGATGAACGTTTGAAATTAATTGAAGTCAAGTTGTGTTTGTTATGATAAATGGAATATATTCCGTTTGGTCTGTTAGGTTGTTGAAAGATTTTTCAATCAATTGATTTATTTATAGACTCCTGTAAAAATTGGTAGAAAGTGAGGTAAATTTTTCTGTATCTTATATTTTTATGGAGCAGAGATAGGCAATACGTTTTCCACGTACCATTATTTTGGTACAAGAACAAGGCCAAAATTTTATTGTTTTCAAGAGAACCCTGACTTACCCAAATTATCCCTTTTTAATTTTATAATTTCTTAGAATTTATGACATAGGCAATATTTTCCGATTCATTTCGCCATTATTCTTTTGTTGATGTGTCGGTCTTTTCAATAAAATATTCGTTTGCAACCAATTCTATTTTGAATTTTCGATCTATGTAATTTTATAGTGCGGATATGATGTCCTACCAAATTCTAGTCACATCATTTTATATTAATTGATGTCACATATTAAGAATCTATAATACTAAAAAGGGACACAAATTTCGTCGAATATACAAATTTGAACAATTTTTAGCAAGGTCTTCATTTAACGTTTCGGTTGGTGGGTTCTTGACTTCGTGGTGAATTTTGTACTTGATTTATTCGTGTTAAATCTGGCAATAAGTATATTATCAAAACGTGAGATTAGATTTCCAAAATTTCTATTGTGTCCGAATATTTTGGTCGTACTTATCTAGTCATATTGATTTCGCACTTTTTGCCGCACAATTTTCACAAAATATTGACAGAAAAATGGCAGCATCTTCCCAATACTGTGATAATATTTGTGGCATCCTGTATTACTCTAGTAAACATATTTTGTTTTTATTATAATTTACAAATTATTTTTCTGTGGAAAATATGTCTGCTATTTTAAATTTGTCTGCCACTGAGTACTTTACCCAGTTAATTAATTTTCAAAGAAAAAGTTTTTCACATTTTATTTACAAGAATTTAAATGCAATTTTATAACTTAATTTAAAGCTAAGAAAAGTAAGAAAAAAATTCAAAAGAATATTTTCTGGTTAATTAAAAAATTCTTGAAAAAAGTTACAAAAATTCTTGATGAAAAAAAAAAATTTCTCATTAAAGAATTTCTTCTTTTTTTCAAGAATTTAAGAAAATAAATTATAATAAAACATTTTTCTTACATTTTTAAATCGATTAAAAACCAACTTTTTTTATATCACACTATCAAGGAGAGAAGAAAGTTTGCTTACTGAATTTTTAATGTTCAGAAATTGTTTAAATTATCTTTAGTTAAGAAAAGGAAATTCATTGAACTATATCCTTCAGGTAAACAACATTATTCTGGGTTCGTTGTTGAAAATGCTCTTAGAGTCCTTAATGATTTCCGTCATCTAAAAGGAAAATCCAACCTGTTGTTTGCTTTTCCCTTTTCAAATTAAATCACTTTTTGGGTATATTTCTTAAGAAATCTAATAGCATTTTTATTTTCTTATACTTAACTCTGAAATATATGGACTTTAGAAAGTGGACTTTGGCTTTATCTTCCTTAGAGAATTGATCTTCTAGTTCCACACTGCAATCCACTGCAAACATTTTCTCAGTCCTAAAATGTAAATATTCTAACCGTTTTAAAATGTTATACGATTGAAAATTCGTATTTTGGGAATTCGAGTTAACCATTTGCGAAATGATGTTTATGTATAGTAATGGCAAAATATTCTCGAAATGTGTTAATAAAGTTTATTAAATCGATGATTTGATTAGTTTTTGGATGATTTCAAATGATTTTTATGTCAGAACTTCAATCACAAAAATTAATATGTTCATTTTCATGCACAATCAATTTTTGAATATTTTAATTTATCTATTGTCGGTAAAAATGAAATGCAGTTGAATTTGGTAATAACAATTGAGAGGTTTAAGAAAAACAGTTGTAACGATTTGAGAATATTAGAAAAACGCAAATGAACAGACTAGTTGAGATAGGGTAGAATGATCTAGTTGATTAAGACCTCGACCTCGTCTCTAGAGACTGATGAGAAACGGGTTCCAACACTAGGTCTCGGTTCTTCACTTTTTCTCTACTTTTCTTTCCCTTCACTATAACATTTTTTTTTACTATCTTTCATAGTCCATGAAATATGGAAAGTTATGTAAATTTATATATATTTTTTATCAAATAACGTACAAATTCTAACACACTGTAATTATGAAATTTAAAAATAGAAAATTAATAAACATTGATTAAATTAAAAGACAATATTAATTTAAAGAAAAAATGTTATTAGAAAATGTTAAAAATATGAATTCGAAAATATCAAATGAGAATTCAATCGATCCAATACCAAATAATCAAAATAATATTAATAATTCATATCAAATCCATACTGTTGGTAATGTACGCAATACATGTCCACATTATGATGATTTAATTGATGATATTGATTTGGATCCAGATGATGATTCAAAATCTGATATTCTGATATCAGAATCGTCGGGCTTCGAAGAAGATTGTTTTACAATTCAATCATCACCAGCACAGCAAGAGTAAGTTTTATTCAAATATGTTTTTGTTTTTAAAAATTATTTACACATAATTTTCGGAATAAATTACGTAAAAACTTATAACGATGAGGTAAACTATTTACGGGTGTGTTACTATAATTCAAAGAGTTGTGGTCGATCCTTAATATAATGTATTACTCTGACCAACATCTAGAAATTTCTTGATATATTATAAAACTCAGATAACTTGGAAAGGTCAAATTTCCATTCTGCACTAGTAGATTTTGTAATATTTTTCGATAGTTCTAATCAGTTTCACCTTATTAAAAATATAAGGTAAAAAAGCTACTAGACTTTAGACTCTAGACTCTAGAGTCTAGAGTCTAACTACCGAAACAGTTTGCCGGGAAATGATCTCTCCATGGGGAGAAATGCGCAGAGTTCATGATGGACACGTGAATATGAATAAAGCATGTTGAAGGCGAAGAAGTGCCTAGATCTGCTGTAAAAATGTTTCAGAGCTATGATATAGAGAAAGTTTTTGCTAGATATACAAAAATCTTTAAATAATTTAAGTTCTTAGAATCATATGATTATGCATTTTTCAAGCTTAGCACCTCTGAAATGTAGCTTATTTCATACTATTTCAGATGTTTTCGTAGACCACAGTATATCAATATGGCATTAGGACTTTCTCGTTCGCAGTATACATATTAACCGACTATCATTAGAATCACAAGTCGACAAAAATATGCCATAAACACAGTATCTTGCTAAATAGTATCAAATATGATCTTAATATTTTATTCTCCACATATTATAGTTTGATTTATGTATTGTATTTATATAATCAATAGATAGTATACCTTCCGGAGTTCCATACTCCCACGATGTATACGAATAGCTCCACTGTTTTATTATGGTTCGATGAAAATGTAGAAAACTTATTATGTATTTTATGTTCTCAACAATTTTACACGAATATTACGTTTATGTTCTAAAAGGTATTCCTTAATTTATAGTCATTCATCATGGGTAACATTTTGCCAAGATATTTCTATACAATCTTCTTATTACTTATGTGCGTTGTTGTAATAAGAATTTTGTTTATTCATTTTTCTTCGTACTAAATACACTTTTATAAAAATGTATTTGTTGAGTGATATTCATCTTATTTGGTCACCAAACTAATGACAAAAATGTTTTCATTTAAGGCTTAATAGTATATTTGGGACTATTTTTTTGTTTTTGGAAAGAAAATTACTTTCTTTCATGATAGTCCGTTTGGTTTTTGTTTTGTAATGAGATCAAGAAAATATACGAAAATTAAAATCCAAATTGTATATAATTTTATTTAATTAACACTAAAAACAGTATTGTGTACTTCTTTTTTTTTAAATTAACATTTCCACCTCAAATTTGACTAATATTGGGTTATGTCAAAAAAAGTTAATTAATGACTTTCACAATTAATCTAATTCTTTAATCTCTTTTTTTCTTAAATGCCTTAAAACATTGCCAAACAAAAAACTGCATTAATAAATATATAAAATAATTAATATAAATATTATTTCGAATTTATTGTATTTTTTTGTGATTTTTATTTTATTTTTAGTTTTTAGCAACGTTGCAGTAATAAATAAAAATGACATTATCCGAAAATATATCATTTTATCTAAATTTAAAATGACGCCAAAATTATCTATAAATAATATTCAAAATACCTACTTTTATACTTTCTTATACTCTTAAGAATAATGTAAATATTTAAAAAATTAACATTCGGTTTTCAATGAAAAATACATAATTTCATTTTACCACGCTTTTATTAACTCGCTTTCTTGTTTGTTTGTTTGTCCAGTACAAATCTTGCAATCGATTTTTAACTAACTTCCCGACTAGCTGGACATTTGAAATTTTTAGAATAGCTCAGAACACGATGACAATGCATTCTTTTAATACTTTTAGCCATCTTTAAGCAAAATTGAATTCATTTTCAATAAATTTTGTTTTTTGCAATGATGAAGCCATTAACGAAATGGAAAGAATGCGTCAATATCCTTCAGCAATGTTTGAAAATTTCTTATAATTGGTCTCTTTATTACGCATTTGATCATTTTCTTTCAAGTTGATGGAATAATTCATCCAAAAAATTTTAAAAAGTATTTATTAATACATAGAATTGTCAAGTTTTTATGATTCAAGAGAAAATTTAAAAACGTGGTATATAAAAACTTCCTTTTATCTTGTAATTATTTGTAATAATTTTCCTGTGAGCTCGACGAGAAGGTTTGAAATTTGTCTCGATAACATTTTTGGGTTAGATAAATTTTCGATTTTTAATCAATATCATCTTCTGTATTGTTTTATGCAAAAAAAAAATACTATATAACAATTTGCCATAAGTAGGGTTATTTCAGATACTGCGTTACAGCATCATTTATTTTACAAGCTTGGCTTACTCTCATCTTGCGCCTTGCATCTTCTTGAAATGCACTCTACTATAGTAAACGAAACATATAATAACAAACCGATTTTTCTGAGTTTGAGGACCACTTATAAATTCATGACAAGTTCCTGAAAATGGGCCTTGTAGGCGATAAAATTCCCTTGAGAACTTTAAACTTGATATATTACATATACGAAAGTTAAGTGATTTAAGAAGAAAAAAATTGCTCAATGCCAAAAATGTCTTTTGGGCAACATGTTGTGAATAATTGCTTTAATAGCATGAATAACATGTCTTAAAATATAAATTAAAGGTGTTCTTTGCAATAATAATCAATTTTATTTGTAAAATATTCAAAAAGAAAATCCCAATGTCAATATAAAATATTTTCAATGAACTTGATTTGTATAAAACTAAAAAAGAAACAAAATCAAAAAACAGGTGAAATTTATTATCAATGTTTTTTTTTTTTTTTGATTAAAATTGATTAGAATTTTGATTGATCGATCGGTGTTAGAAGAAAGCATAAACATGTTGTGAAGTTACATGAAAATCTGACGCGTCTCAATATACAAATTTTCTATGAAAAATCAAATTTATTAAAGTTTTTTAAAGTTCATTTTCTTTTGCGTAGAAAATATTACTATTGTAATAAATTTAGATATTTCGTTGTAAATATTTTTTTTTTTTGTAGGTGGACATCAATTTTGATAACAAAATTATTTTCTAAAATATTTTATTCTATAATGTTTTTATAAATTGAATTTTCCTTTGAAGAAATATTCAAAATAATAATTTATTTTTAATAAATTAGAAAATCGTTTAGTAAAATGGATTGGTATACAATTTTTTAAATTTTTTCTTTTTTTCTATGGAAAACTTTTACAAAAACAATTGATTTTGATTGTACTCATTTATAAAATCTTAATATTTACAATAATAATGATTACAGTACAGTTTGCCAATTAGTACAATATTCACTCATCATATTTGCTTCGACACATTAGAATAGAACTAAATATCCAATATGGAAATTGTCGAGAATTTCAATTGCTTCTCTTTGACATCCATGGTGACATCTATTTGTACTGAATTTTTTATAATACTTTGTGAGTAATGCTCAAATTCTCATGTAAGTCTCAACAATGGAAGTTTTATACGTGTCTCTAATATATATATTAAAGAAATGTTTAAAGAATAATATATATATAGATGGGTCAGTCTGTGGGGACGTGTTAGCTATAAATAAACTTTTCATTCTCCATTTAAACTGTCTTGGGATACTAGAAAATTGTCCTATTCTTAGTTTATTCATTCAATTATTTAGTCGCGTCAAATAGAATATAGAGTTCATGAATTCGAACAACATTTTTCTGATTCCGATCCGTTTACATTTGTATATATAAATTATTTCAAATATTTCCATTAATTCAATGAAATTGATATGAAATATATAATTAAAACGACTTAATTTATAATAACATTTTTATTTTTAATCTAAAACGAAACAAAACTGTTTTATAGGTCACATCACAAAGCTGTACCCCAATTAATTAGAATTGAATCAGTTACAATGTCAATTAAAGGCTAATATGTCCGCCTTTTCAAAGATTTATACATATATGATAATTATAATAGTCCTAACCTCCCATAATTCATGATTGTTAAATAACAACAACAAAAAAAGGTTAAGTTCATAAGTTTTATTTACTTAATTTATTAAAGTATTTATTAAGTTTTAACAACAATAAAAAATAATAAGCAGCTCATAAATATCCGCACCCAAAATTTTTTTCTCTCCCCAAAAACTTTCTTAACTTTAATATATTAGTTAAATTATTTTTTTTTTTTTTTTTTGAAAAATTGGATATATAGTTATTTCCAAATTACACGAAATGTTCTTTTTTTTTTCAGTACTAAACATAATCACTCATATAAAGTCAAACCTACATACCATATAGTATACTCTGTCGTTCAAAAGTTTTGTATTACTAGTCACAGTTTAAAAAAAAACATCGATTTCGTTTACAATTTTTCTACATATTTCTTTAATTGATGAAGATCACTTCATTGTCCTTAAAAGTAAAAGAAATCGAAGATTACCGGCAACTGAACGATCGTAAGTGATCACAATCACAAATGATAGCAGAGGAATGGAGAAAAGTTCTTTGGACTGATAAATCTAAGTTTATTATAGTATTTGGAGCAAAACGAAAAATTCTCGTTAGTCGCTCACCATCAGAAATGATGCATCCCCAGTATACCGTACCAATTGTTAAGCATAGTGGTTGATCAGTTATGATCTGGGGATGTTTCTTGGGTTACGGAATAGAAGATCTCATCCGTATTAATAACATAATAAATAAAGAGTGTTATAAATCCATTCTTCAAAATAATACCGTGTCATGCGGCCCTCGATTAATTGCCCCAAATTTCATAATTCAAAAATATGTTATAATGATCAGAAACACTCCTCTAAATTATATACAGAAGATAAATACAAGCATAGCAAGATAGAGGAAAATATAATGGCTGCTGCAATCTTCAGTCTTCAGATCTGTACCCAATCGAATTGCTTTTGGAAGAACCAGTTAGAAGTGTGAATATGCTTCAATATCTTAAACACATCTCTAAAAAATTTTTCAAGGGTGTTGGAATAACATGCCTTTCAAAAAAGTTAATAAATTAATGGAGAGAACGCCTCGAGTAGTTGATGCAATTTTAAAAAGCACAGGGCAATTTTTAAACGAAAAGCTAGTTTATGATATTTTGACGTGTTTTAAGGAATTATATATATTTAATTAAAATGTGAGTTTAATTCAATGTCTTGCTAGTAGTCTTAAACTTTTGAACAGCAGAGTATATATATGTATGTTTTCCGGTTCATTAGAAAAGACATCTCTCCTTTTAGTCACTCAACTGTTAAAGGTGTGTCAATAATAATAACAACAGAGTTATGTATATTTTTGGAAAATATCATATGTTGACGAAAATATCAAAATTGTACACTAAAGAAGCTTACACGAAAAATAATCCTTTACTATTAAATATTTTCGAAACAAAATAACACCTTAATACGTGCGTATTACAATGAAGCTTTTGATTGATTTATAAGTTTAATGTCCTTTTAATTCAAATAGAAAATGGTGATCGATAAATTTCTTTTTCTATATAATAATATTAGTAATGACGACCTAATCAATTATGTTCCGCAATTTTCTGTAAATAATGATTTTCGCGTATTAGACGGAAATGAACTAATGACGTATTTAATAGAAAATTGTTTAGGTTTTTTTTTTTTCTAAAGAAATTATACATAAATAAATTTTCTAGATTTCAATATTTCTCACCATCCAAAATTGGATTCCATTCAAATATTTAAGTATATTACTATTGAAGCGTCTAGAAATTGTAGGAATTTATGAATGAAATAATATTTTAATAAGATCAAGAGAGCCCATATTTGAAATCATTTCTTAAAGATTCCATGAAAATCCTTAATTGATTTTTATTGAAACATGAAAAGTACATATTTAATTTTAGAAACAGATCCAATTGGACCTTTTTTTTTCTTTTTGCTTTATCAGAGTTCTACAGCAGAAAAGATATTTTATTTTGAGCCCACGTGAAAATATCAGATGGATTACCTTTAAGGTTTTTTTATTTTTTATTTATTTTTTTCTCTTTTTTAATTTAAAAGGAAAAATTATTTAAATATTTGGTGGCGAAATATTTCTTTTATAAATATTTGAATATAAAGAAGAAAAATTGTTTTATATTTTTCTTTAAATTTTAATTAAATAGAAAGAAAAATTCCAACGTACTGCTTCTAAAACAAACAAAATTATAAAAATAAACTTTTTTACAATTGGATTTTCTGTTTCTATTCTGTAAAAGTTCTTTTTTTTAATTAACTTTTATTTAAGTAAGTTTAAATTTAAATTTAAATTTAACTTACAAAATTGTTCACAGATTTTGCATTTTAAATGAAAATTGAATAATACTCTCAAATATCTGTCCAATGAAGATGCTAGTCTAGTTACTGTATCTCTGAAAGACACTACTGGTCACCAACGTTCCCTCTAATTTTTAAAACCCATGGGCGGTATAAAGTACCATGTGGGCAACCCTTTCAAATTTAAAAAAAGTTGGACAAAATTTAACAAAAAAAAAAACAATCCAAAGAAGTGCCAATTGACATTTAATTTCAATGTTACTAACTACGGCATATAAAAAGAAACAACCCAGCAGCCATGGACATGATTCCAGTGTGGAACACGTATTTACGTTTACGCAATGAAAATGGTGATAAGTTTTAAAACTATTTTCGCAAAAAAGAAGTTTTTGCAATATTAATAAAACTGATAACTGGACTAATGTCAATTTATACCTGGGCGGCCGCCCGCGCGCCCAGCTTAGATGGAATTTTGCTGGTCACCCCAATGTTTAAGTCTTTTTATAGTCCATCTTTAGCCTATTGAACTATTAGGATTATAGTGTCAAAATAATAGCACGTAGAGATTTCAGCAGATTAACTTTTTGGCGAATTTTACATAAACATTGGAGCTTATCTTTTCCTTGAATCAAAAGATTCGCTAATTCGAAAACTGATAAGAATTGCCATAGAATATCCAATAAAGCTTCGTAAACTGCATATTTTTATCTGATAAAGATAAATTTTGTATTGTAGGAATTTTAGGCGTTTGTTTAAATAGTTAATGGTTTTATTAAAAATAAAATACAAAATAGCATTTGTATTGTTCATCATAAATACTGGAAGAAATTGAAACAAGAATATCGGGGAATTTATTTAGTACACGTAGTTTGCTAGCAGTTAAGAGATTCATGTTAGGGATTCGAAACATTTTTCAATTTCCTATAGTATAAAACTACAGAACACAAGTAGGAGGATAAGCTTCAACTAGAGAACCTGTTTATTTTCGGTCCAACATTTTCTGTATTACTTTGTACAATAGAGTTTTAGAGAGTTTTTAAAAGCCTTTTAACATTTTTTCTAAGAAAAAATTTGTACTAAATGTCACTGACGTCATCGTATTAAACTCGCTTGTTTAATAAAGGACCATATTGTCGCATAGTATTATTCTCAAATCATGCATGAACCTTTTTTTCACTTCGAAAGGCATCACCTACTCGTATGCTTTGAATTAAATGTTCATCGTTTTTATGTTTTTAAAAGAAAACAATATAAAAATGTGCGATGAAATATGAAAAGGGTGAAACTGAACTTTAAAAAAGAAAACATATTTACGTTCTTGTACATACATAAAAAGCCAAAAAATTTTTTTGTTAGATTGAGAACGGTATTCTGGATATACCAAAACCGTAATGGACGTTATTTAATGAACTGATCAAATCCACGTCATAAAGATAAACCATTATTCATAATGGTAATTATATTTTCTGAAATGAAAAGTATAACTTGGCAATGTTAATCTAAAAAAATTATATCAAAAGAAACGTTTTTCTTCCACGAATTAATAATTCTAATTATGTATTTTAATAATCTTTTACAATATATAAAAAAAGTTTTGTGTCTACAAAAAAAGGCCAACTCCTCCCAAACCCTCTCCTATACCACGTATGTATACATGGTATGTAAGTCCAAAGCAAGAGTTGAATCATGTAATTCTATTGAAACTAACCCCCTTATTCTGAACGCAGTCATAACAAGTTCTGACTGTCATAAAATGACGTCATTGTCATAACTTTTATTTTAATACTATTTGGTATTCTGACACGCTTATAACTAACAACTGTCATAAAAAAATATCATAAGTTCTGACCGACAATATTTTACATCATAACTGAATTTTATATGCGTTCTCTGATTTATTCAATTGATAAATATGGAATAATTTCCACCATTCTTTTAACACACAAATAATTTTACACCGATAGAAAAATTTCAAACCCTTACAAACATTTTCGAGAGTATTTCTCAAATAACCAGAAAAGCTCGCTCGAATTATACGAGTTTAAAGTGGTATAAATTCATATTTTGGACATAATTATGACCTGTTCGCCAGAATACGAATTTTCGCAGCAGTCATAATTACAGTCAGAATATTATGGCCATAAATATTTCTGACCGCAAAACTGTCACAATGCCAGAATAAGGGGGTAACTCATATCGAAAAAGCATTGCTATTCCTATGCGTTTTCGATACGATTTGATTAATTAAATCGAGTCCAATCCTGGTTGAAATGCATGTATACGCTGGTCTACTTCAAATTAGGTTAACTGAATTTACTATGTTTTAATGGTTTTCATTTGTTTGGTATTAAATTTTAATTTGTTATGTTCTCAATTACATGGACTTCATTTGAACTCGATATGTCGACTTCTCGATTTTTCAACTCTTCGTCCTGTATACTTTTAATACTAGTCCCAGACCAAGGTCCAGTTTGTTGTATTTATTACTTGTAAACTGTAACGAAAAGTGATTCAGTTTTTCAACATTGGCTCGGAATGTATTTAAGAAATTTCTTATAAATAAATTTTATATTTCGTTTCATTGAAAAAGGTTTAATTCAGTGAAAGTTTAATAGTTTATTTACTATAAAAAAGGGATAAAAACACTTCCAGTGAATCACAAATATATTTTGTTTTTCTTTCAAATATAATACGTAAATATTGGAATAAAATCTAAAAATCTTCATAATCCAGCTATAAGAAAACATTTAAATAATACCAATGGCCGGAAGGATAAATAAGCAAAGTGTTATTTATGAGAACAACAGAAATTTGCATGTAGCAATAAAATAAAGTACTTTCATAGATTTAACAAACAAATAAGATAAACAAATTGTATTTGTAGTAAAACGAATAAAAAGATAAAATACTGACCTTTTTCACCCTATTGATGTTAGAATTATAGTAATTCAGGATTCTAATGCCACCAGTCTGAAGACAAAAATATAATTACGTGAGTATTTCAACTTGAAGATTTCAAAAGAAATTTCATAAATTTGATAACCTGGAAGAAATTGTAGTAAAAGTCTATCCTATCCTGTACTAAGAAGAATTATATTAGACCGTCATTAATTAGAATTTTTTTAAACAAAAATAAATACCAGAAATTCTGAACAAGTTAAATTCGAACCTAAATATTTCTGTTACACAATCTTTAGGTCATTTCTCTCTTAGAACATGAAACACATTTATCGAGGGTTCTTATGAATGCTAGAAAATATATATAATACACTAGAAAATATAATATCCTTATCAAAATTTTCTTAAATAATTTTAATTAACCAATTTTCATTGAATTTTTCTTCTCTAGTCTGGCGAATATTATATTCTATAATCTAAAGAAGACAAATTCCATTTATCTAAATCTCGAATTTCGACATTTTATCATAATGGGATTGTAGTTTTTTTATAAATTTTTGTAACGTAAAAACTTTCTTAAAATTTTCTTTATCATTAAAGTTTATTGATCCCGACAGATAAGCTTATGTCGATAAATATGAAATTCTTGAAAGTTTTCTTTCTTCAGCAAGAAAAAGGACAAAAGAAGAAGTATTCTTTTGATTTTTTTGCAAAAAATTTGCATTATTTAAGATGCAAATATTTCTTGATTCATCCAAGTATAAAATTGATTCTCTCATATTTATTATAAAAAGGTATTTAACCTTTGAACCATATTTTAATAATATTCACAAGGGATATATGATGTATTTACTTATCCTTACTTATATTGTAATCCGCTTCTTATCCAGATTAAATATTTGTTTAGAGTTGATAATATATAAAAACCACTTATTTTTATATACTATATTGAATAAGTGTCTGGTTATATGATCACTAGTTGCTATACGATCTAATTTGTAAATCTTAATACTCGTCGTTATACAATTGATATTGTTAGCATAATTTAAAATTTAAGCAAATTTGTCTTTAAAAATAAATTATTTCCAGCTCCTTCTTCTCTTCTTTTTTTTTTTTTTTCTTCTATGTATAAGCAAACAAGCAACTTTTATTTAATTTCCGTTTTATCAGAAATATTAAAAGCCATTCGACCCAAACCTAGGCAAAAAAAGAAGAAAATGTTTTGCTGCTCTAGCAGCGTCTAAAAATTTTAAGTAGACACGCAATGTTTTCTTGCATTCACTTCTTTCCTGTTCCTTTTCTTTTTCTTGTCGTCAAATTGTCTTTCAACTAAAGCGGTTTAAATTGGATTTAATGTCACGAGCTAAGTCATAGCACGATTTTTCATCGTCATCTATATATCCACAAAAGTCTATCCGCCAAGAAAATAATACCAAGGTGTAAAGATTATAAGATTATACTTTTAAAATGAAATTATTATATATCTTTTTTTTTTCTTTTCGCGGGGGAAAATCAAAATTTATCAATAAATCCTTGAAGAAATCCCTTTTAAGGATAATATTTTATTATAGCCAAAAATTATTTAAGTAAACAGCTTTTAAATTTTCAAAAATTAATTTTTTAATGGTACTTTAAATAGATTTTTCTATAATTAATCTGAATTTAAATTAAAAAAATTTAAAACGAGATTATGTCTTAACCCTTCAGACAGTAAGGAGCCAATAAGAAATCAGAACTCTTGAATTTTAGTAATAGTTGTTGCACCATGAAAAGTAGCACTATCAGGATTCTTTTATCTTATTTCAATTTAAAGTTTTACATAGTTGAAAATAATTCCTCCTTAAGAAGAGTTCCTTCTTAAGAAAAACGGAATCAAAACTACCTTATAAAATTTACGATGAAATCGTTGATTTTTTTTTGTTCTTTTTTTGCATTGAAGTATCTCTAAGATAAACTTAACTGCCATGGTATACAAAGTTTTTACGATACGTCTTTAGTTTTTTAGGATACAATTTTATGAAAAAATTTAATGTCAATAATGTACAAAAAACGACGATAATATTTATCCAAGCTTTTCTTAGTTTATTTTTCTTGCACTTTTATGAAAATAAGGAAAAGAAAAAAGATGTATTTAAACTAGGAATAAAGAGAATTCAATTTAATTAAAACGTTTTTCCAGTATCAACACATTTTAATTATATTTTTTCTTTTAAAATAACAAAGATTATAAAAGCTTCTCATTAAAATTATTGTTCGCCCATAAGTATGCAAATACTTTATAGTATATATTTTTAAAAGCGTAAATTTTTTAAAGATAAGTATTTTGTTTTTCAATTTATTTTCACTTAATTTTAATTATCTACAAAAGAAAATGGATATGGTCTTAAATTTATTTTAAAACAAATTTTTTGTTCTATTTAAAAACTCACATTAAACTCTGAACTCTTGTTCTACTTCAAAAGAATGTTTTTAATTTTAAAATTGGGTTTTCTAATAACTTCTTAAATGTCAAGAAATGTACTATTGTTAAATTCTCACGTAGAAAGGAATATTTTAGTTATAATTCCACTGTTAATGGAAGTTTAATTGAACAATCTCTGATAAGGTATAATTTTTAACCATAAACTAACGTTCAAACTTTATTTTGAAAATATCTTAAAGTAAAGAAACTTCACTTCAGAATTTATTAGGAAATGGTTCAATAAGTTTTAAATAATCCACATCCAAAATTTCATACTGTCCGTTTGTATGTTCTATTCTCCAATATGGTTTCTCAGTGTGGAAATTATACTATAAAAATCATATCGATAGAGTTGAACAAGTGCAGAAAAGATTCTTGTGCTTCGCATTAAACTATCTGCCCTTTGGCAATACCTCTTTTCAAGTATCGTGTCTATGAACACGTTAGAGAAGAGAAAGTATAATGCAGGCATACTTTTCGCTTCCTTGAGATTTCACATTAAATCTTTAAAGAACAAATAAAGTTAACCTTATAAATACAGGCGTTAAAATATCATCAATTGTCTCATTCTATGAATATTTGAATCCAGTAGAATTAAGAGGGAAACCTTTTGACTAATTCTAAAAATCCTAAGCTAAAATTTTTGTAACTTTTTCTTATAATTAGAAACGTTAAACGAAATCAAATTACATTTCTTGCAAAAAAATTCAAATTAGATATAATAAATTACAAATAATTTGATAATTTCAAATTCATTGGATTTTTTAATACAATTTTCTTTTTTTTTGTTTTTAATCTTCAAAATATAACCAAAAAACAAGCTTTGAAATTTTAAGTACATAAAATCAATCCTTATTTAGATTAAATAAAAACCATAGCTCAAAGCCATATGAAATTCCCAAGAGATTAGAAAAGATTGTAAGATTTCGGAAAATTTATATAAAAAAAACAAATTTCCATATAACTTCCAAGAGTAGATTTAATACGAATTCATGAGATATAAAAACACAAAATACTAATTTCCTTCTCGGGAAAGTAAAAACCAACATTTTAATTAAAAACAAAAGAATTTGAATTTCTTTTGAAAACATTCTTGAGAGAAAATTCTTGAAACGTTATCTCACTTATAAACAACTCAAAACCATAATTAATTTTCTAAAGTTCCTTTTTACTTATTAACATTGTCCTTTTCGACATAAAACCGAAAAAAAATATGTAATAATAAATCTTCATCAATTGTCAAGATGAATTTTTCAGGAATAATTTTAATTAATAATTTTTCTTGTTTTCGTTTTTCCCCAGAATTTTTGTAAATCGATCATTACATTTGGAAAATATAAAATTCTATGGATTTGATATGGACTATACTCTTGCCGGTAAAAAAAAAATTTAAATTAATTTTCATTATTAAAACATATTTAATTAAAAATAAATTAATTACACAGAATATAAATCACCACAATATGAACAATTGGGCTTTAATTTGGTCAAAGAACGTTTAGTACAAATGGGTTATCCAAAAGAGATTCTACAATTTGAATATGATCCTTCATTCCCGGTTCGAGGTTTATGGTTTGATTCGCTTTATGGTAACCTATTAAAAGTTGATGCTTATGGAAATATTTTAGTATGTGTACATGGATTTGAATTTCTTAAACAGTAAGTTTTTTTGTCATAGAAAAATTTATCGTAATACAACTTTTGATGTTTCTTTCTTTTTTTTTTACAGTTCCCAAGTGTATGAATTGTATTCAAATAAATTTCTTAAATTAGATGAATCCAGAGTTTTTGTTCTTAATACCTTATTTAATTTACCGGAAACATATTTATTAGCGTGCCTCGTTGATTTTTTTACAAATTGTCCAGAATATGTAAGGTAAGTGCATCAGAAATTTTACTAGATATATATATTTGCGCTTTCGACGATCTTAAGAAAGTCTAAGTTGGTATTTTAATCTTGCTAACATTTCGATTTTCAACGAAATAAATGTTTTATGGTCTTCGGAATTCAAATTGACTATTTTCTTTAGATGTCTAATCACTCTTTTTGTAAACGCGATAACTTTAGAACGGCTTACTCAAGTTTATTGATTCAAAAATACGGTGGTAATATGAAGATTTACTGATTAACCGAAAGTAGTTCTGTTTTCTTATTTTTGTGGAGACAATAATTCGGGAACAAGTTTAGCAACATCATCAAAATTTTGGTACACATATATTTTGGACTATATTGACTATATTTCCACCATAAGTACTAAATCGTAATTTTAAGCGAAAATATGACTGTTTTCGTTTTCGTTAATTATAAATAAAGATTTGGTACAAACGGTGGCTAATATTACAGGAACAATTGCTTAAATTTTCAACGGAAATCCCAAATCGGAAGTTGGTTATTTTACGCTTTTGTGGTAGTAGATTTTTGTATCCACGAGAACTTGATAACGACTAACCCAATTTTGCTCGAATTTGGTAGAAAGTTATGTTTATAATCAAATTAGGAACTGTTTTGATATTGTCTAAGAAAGTTGGATGGTTTATCATACCAGATATTGTTAATACTACTAAAGCGTTTAACTGAAAATGTTCGTGTATAAATATTTTATTGATCTGGTGAAAAATTATTACCTTTTAATTTTATGATTCTTTTTTATTATATGTACGAGTGAGTATATAAATTCGCTATAAAAACATAAACATGCACGTTTGAGCATATATTTAAGAGAATTTTTAATGTTTTCTCGTTTTTTTTGCATAATAAACAGAGTTATTCAATCGATTAAATTTTTTGCCAAATGAATTATTAAAATGTACTTACAGTTTTTTTTTTCGCAATATTCCTTTTTTTGGTACTAAATCAAAACGCGGTATCTAAAGTACATATATTTGAATTTTTAATAGACTTTTTTAAAACCTAGAACATATATATTTTAGCTTTAAAGTATAAAAATATATATATGTATTTTTTAAAGCCTTTAAAACGTTCTTCTTGTTTCGCAATGATAACAAAAACTTTTAAACGATTTAATATAATAGAGAGAAGACTGGAGTCAAGTGCCGTGAACTATTTATGTCATTCAAATCGATATTTCAAGATGTTCGACGTGCTGTCGATTGGGTACATATTCAAGGTGATTTGAAGAAAAAAACGATTGAGGTAAGAAAAATGACGCATAAATTCCTTGAATAATTATTTTGAAATTTGGAAATTCGTAGAATTTAGATGAATATGTTAAAAAAGATCCTCGTCTTCCAATGGTTCTATCAAGAATACGAGAATCTGGTGCTAAAATTTTCATTTTAACAAATAGTGATTATAATTTTACCGATAAAATTATGACATATTTATTTGATTTGCCAAATGGTTCAAAATGTGCTGAACCACATCGTAATTGGAAAACATATTTTGATATAATTGTTGTAGATGCAAGAAAACCATTATTCTTTGATGAAGGAACAATTTTACGACAAGTTGATACTACAACAGGAGCATTACGTATTGGTACACATGTTGGACCTTTGCAACAAGGACAAGTAAAGTTTTTTTTTCTTATTATTAAAAGAAATTTTTCATAATTGATGAAAAAATGGAATTTTTTTTTAGGTCTATTCAGGTGGTTCATGTGATGTATTCACATCTTTGATAAATGCCAAAGGTAAAGATGTTCTATATATTGGTGATCATATATTTGGTGATATTCTTAAAAGTAAGAAAATACGCGGTTGGCGTACATTTTTAATTATACCAGAATTGGTACAAGAATTACATGTGTGGACAGATAAATGTCAATTGTTTGCTGAACTTCAGCAATTAGATGTTATGTTAGGTGATATGTATAAGTAAGTGTTGTATTTATAAATAATAATCTAATTAATAAAATAAAATTTATAAAATTCGTTTTTTTTTTCTTTCTTTCTTTCATTTAGGAATATGGACTCAAGTGCCAAAGAGAAACCAGACATTTCAAAATTACGTACATCAATTCGTGATGTTACCCACAAAATGGATTTGGCATATGGTATGATGGGCTCTCTATTTCGTTCTGGATCTCGTCAAACGTTCTTCTCTAGTCAAGTTGTACGATATGCTGATTTATATGCAGCAACATTTTTGAATTTAATTTATTATCCATTCTCGTATATGTTCCGAGCACCTGCTATGCTATTACCGCATGAATCGACAGTTGCTCATGAACAAAGATTTATAATGGATGCACCGATGATTTCAAGAACACGTTCCAAAGTTGATTATACAACACAAGCATCACAAGAACTTTTACCAATTCAAAATGATAAAAATGATGTTACTGTACGTCTAAGAAAGATCTTGGATTTAAAATATTTCTCTTATATTTTTCTTTTTTCTTTTTAGTATGCCAATAATTCAACACGACAATCTGTTCCTCATACCCGGCCAGAAACTCCACGTTCAGTAACTCATACTCATGATGAAGATTATTCAGATGAAGAAAGTGATCCAAATAATAAAACAGATGAAACTGATGAGAATGAAAATTAAATGAAAAAATCACAATGGATGATGGAAGTGCGAATCGTGTATTTCGAATTAATAATAAATCGAATCGAAAAAATATTGTCATTGCTGTGCTAATTCGATACGATTTGGTCAAAATATTGAATTACACGATTTCCCTTCTGTTATTAATTAATATTGTGTTAAGCTTTGTCTTTAAAAGTGTATTTATCACTCATTTTTTTCTTCTGTTAATTAATTGCTATTGAAATTCTTATGTTATACTTTCTAGTATATTTTTAAAAAGTATTTTAATAATCACAAATACAGGTTGAAATTATTCGTACAATAAATATAATTAATCATTAAAAAAATATATATAAACGTAAGATTTATCAAGTAATAATTAAAAAAAAGGTAAACACGTTAAATTGTTAAATAAACTTGAAGAATAGAGTTTCTCAGTATATAAGTTGTGAAAATTAGAACATTAGATTCGTTCAATAAACAAATCATTTAAATTTGTAAGAAAATAAAAACAGTCTTTAGCAATTAATAACAAATTAAAGAAAAATACAAAATAATTGTTTTATTTTAGAATTTGTTTTTTTCTGCTTTTATTATTTGTATAGTAATTTAATTACTTTTAAAAATTGAATTTTTTGTTAAATCAAATGAATTTATTTATGATTATTGTTCTTTTAGAATTTGCTTTTATTAATTTAATAATTTGAATATCATTCATTCTTCTTTTTTTTATGTTTATAATCATATTACGTTTTTTTTATTATTATTTAAGTTGAAACTAATAAATTCAAGTAATTTATTTAAACAAATTCTGTTTATATTTTGTTTTCAGGTTCCTTTCGAATGTAATAAAGAAACCTTTTCTTTCTTCTAGACACTATACATGAAAATGTTCAGGAAAGAAAAGCAAATCTAAAAAACAGCAGGACAACACAACAGTAATTCCATGAATAGAAATGATAAAGACTTAGGAGGCTTCATTTTAATTCGTTTAATTTCTGTCGGTTATGTTCCGGTTTCGGTCGATTTTAAAAAAAAACCGAAAACCTACAAAATGATTTATAATAGACCTGTTCCTCCTCAAAAATATTATTAGAACAAATTCCAGAGAAAAACCTTTAGGTTCCCTGAGCAAAAAGTACAGAATTCCGCGTAAGAAATTTCCTGGAAATATTTTAAATAGAAAAATGTTGCCATAACACGCAAAATTTTGGACAAAATTTTATAAGAAAATCCAATTTCTTTTTGTATTTACGATCTCATAAAAAAAAATTAAAGTCAAAGAAAAAAAATTTTCAAAATCCAGGGCTATGGACTCGGAGTGGCGGAATTGCTTATTTTGGGCCGGAGTCGAAGTTGAAAAGGTTTGTGACGACTCCGAATCCAAAAAATTTAATTTGAACATTTTAATTTTGTTAAGTACAACTCCAAGAGATTCAAAGCCTATATCAGCAGTAATAAGAAGAATGTTAGAGTACTAACAGGAATACTACCGGGACATTACAGATTCAAAGCACATCTTAAAAAACTAGGACTTGAACTAGATAGTTCCTGCAGATTCTGCATATTATTTCCGATTGCCAGGCATTTCTTCTTAGGAGGAGGGAATACCTGGGGGTATATTGCTTCTACCCAAAAGAGATACAATCTCTTGACCCACTGCGGATACTTAAATTCCTAAGAAAAATAGGTCTGGAGGAGGCCCTCTAGAATGGGAAGTTAACCTAACTACTGCACTAAAGATGAGAGGATACAATAGATTTTAAAGGCTGCAACAGAAGAACACCCTAAAAACTTAATCTTAATCTTAACTTTGTTAAAAACAAAATTGTTTTTTTTTGGAAATACGTAATATTGTATTGCAATTGAAGCCAGAACCGAAGTTGAAGTTGAAACTGGAATTGTAATCGAATTCAGGGAAACAGGGACTCAGAGGATTTAATACGTTTGTGTTTCATAATTTCAATCAATAAGAATCTCAAGAAAATCATTAAAAAGTCCATATAGTTTTTTTTCAATTAATTTTTTTATATATTTTTAAAAAACAATTTATTTTTGACATTTTTAATTTTTCAGTCTAAATATTTTATCAAAAAACTTTTAATGACACTGCAATTCTTTTTGGAAGAATTGTTCATTAACTCCATTCGATGGTTTGAATTCGGTAACAAGCTCAATAGTATCATCCTATTTGGAACCAAAGAAAAAAGTATAAGATTTTAAAATTTCTCAAAACAAGATATCAACACCAGAAAAACTTACATTGAAAATAATATTCTTTGCACCCGGTTGGAATTCATCGAAAATTTCGAAAACATCTTCAAGTTTACCTTTATGACCGAAACGTTGTGATAATGATATAAAAGCATGAACAATATTGTTACGTTGATGTTCTGTTAAACCATCACGAATGAAAACAGCATTTGGTAGACTTGCTTCAAAATTACATGTTTGATATTCTGATGTTGGTTTCAATTCGAAATTTGGACAAACTATTTTTTTATCATGTAATTGCTCTAATTCTTTAGCTTTTACAATTTGAACTTGTGCTCCTGATCCAGAATTTTCTTCTTGATTACATGCTGGTTTATCACGTTTTAAATTGAATAATTTTGCTGCATTTTGGGCACGTTTATCAGTTCCATCATAATTACTATTTATAAACGAGAACAAAACAAATTAATATCTAAAATAGAAGAAAAAGAAAAAAGTATTTTATATATGACATACACTGCAGCCTTTTTAATAACATCCGGAATTAAATTTGTATCAACTACAGCCACATAAACATTGTCACCATATGATTCGTAGACGACTGGTTTTAAATTGGCATCACGGGCATTTTTATAATTATCCCCAGTTAAAACGACCGCATCAGCTTTCTGTTCATGAACATATTTAATGCATTCATCTTCAGTATGTTTGATACATTTAAATTCGGGACGAATGTCACGAGAGTATGCCGCTTCTTTTAATACTTCGCATTTTTTGAGTGCAATATCATTGAATACACAAAGTCTACAAAGAAAACAAAAATATGTTTTAAATTCATCAATTAAGATAAAAGAAAAATGCAATTATATCTTACGTGATTTTTTGTGACATGCTACCATCACGTTCAATAACATCTTTGTAGCCAGCCCGTTCTAAATATTCTTTTGGTTGAATTGTTTCAGATTTTTCATGAAGTACTAAATCGGATTTAATTAAAAGATTTTCTAATCTTTGATTTTCATTGGTCTCTTGACCTTTCTTATAGAATGTATTAATACGTTTTTGTAATCTCTCTAATTGAGCTTGTTCTTTAACATCATTATTTGTCATGTATCCTTGCCATGGTCGTTGTGCCCATGAACATGCTGGTCCACTTAATGGTTTACGTGAACCATCTTCGCATAAATATTCAAAATCATCTGGATTTCCTTCTGGTTTTGTTTCAATTGGTATTAACTATATAAGAAATAATTTTTAAATTATACTTTTAACAATTTTAACTGGTTTTGTTTTCCTTACACCAAAGTATTTCTTAATGAATGATGTTTTTGTGAAAGCAACATCTCCTTGTCCTTCTGCTAAACAACGGATTGCACCTTCATAGCCCGAATACTTATCTGGATAGTTACATTGTTCTGGTTTTTCACAAATTGCACATAAATTGGAATATTTTTGTTCTAAAATAAGAGAAAAATACAACGTTTTACTAAAATATTCATTTTTTTTTTAATAAGCAATTAAACTTACTAAGTGCTTTATCTGTTTCCGCGTGCGGTGAATAAGTTCCAACTAAACATGATTTAGTAAAGAATTCTGATAATGCTTTCAATTCTCGTTCGGTTGGTGCTAATTCTGGATCAAGATTTACTTTCAAAACTCCATTATTCTTAAGTTTTGTGATTGGAATCTATAAGAAAGAAAAAAAAAACAAATTTCATAAATTTTAAAGTCTTTTTAAAGTCTTTTCAAAATTAAGTTTCCTATTTTTTTAATTCATTCGGGTATGTAATTTTGATTTCGATTTGAACATTTCTTTCCGGAATTTTATTCTATTTTTTATCTTCTCATATGAAAAACACAAAAAAAAAACCTTTTTTTATAGAATACCATGAAAATGCCAGCTCTAGCTACTAAAAAAGGACGAAATGAAATAAAAAGGATTTTCATGACCAATTTTAGAATGATTTATTCTTTAGTACGGAATTGAAAATTTCCATTAAATTCTATGGAAGTTTATTAAAAAGGGAAGTTTCTGTCTGAGTTGAATATCATGAATTATAATAATAAATTTTTATGAACAATAAAATTTGGAAATTATTGAAAAATTCATTTAAAAAAAAAAATGTCAGACATTTAGTTGTTTGCATTCGAATTCATTATAAAATTTTTTGCATTTAACTTCCATTATTATAATGAAATAAATTTACTATTTAAATTGTTTGAAATGAATTATTTATTTCTTTTGTTCTATAATTGTTTCATAATTGTTTATTTATTATCAATTCGTAATAATTCAAATCACATAAAACCAGATTACAAAGAACTAATTTAAAATTTAAATTAGATTTAAGAACCTGATTTGTGTTTTATGAAATTCAATTCTAGAACAGACGACAACAATATTACTTAGAATTGAGAAAATCTCATTAAACACTTGTTTACTAGAAATTATATTTTAAATTCTGGAAATTCTATAATCTATCTAATAATAATTAATAATTAATTACCTTGAACTCAAAACACTTAAAATCCGAGCACAATTTTTCTGATTGCAATTTAAATGGAAATTTATAATATTTTCTTCTCATAGAATGAGATGTAATTGAAATTTGTGGATTTCTTGAACGAGCCGTTTTTCTATATAATTAAAATTTGAAGAATTCATCGACTTTTTGGGGACTCGGATAATAGAGAGTGGATTTATGAAATGTGGAACTTAATTTTATCGAAGAAACTTCTTAATTGATTGTAATGAAATTTAGCGAATTGATTTCTGAGATTTCATTTGATGAGAATCAAGAAAAATACACCGTAAAAATGAATCAAAAAGTAAAAAACATTGACTAAAAAATGCCTAGGGTTTCTGTAGTTGATTCGACTCGAGTCGGATTCGTCGAGTATTTGGGTAGTTACTCGGATTCGGGACTCGACTCTAATATTCGACGAGTTTTCAAAATTTGGGACTCGTACTCGCCGAGTCCTAAAACCCGAGTTTCCAGAAACCCTAAATGCCCAATTCAACTGAAATTTTTTTCACTGGATTTATCATATGAATTTTTGAAAATCACGATTTGCATCATTAAACTTTAGATAGATTTTTAATAAAGCTGAACATCGATTCAGAATTTTCCAGTTGACAATAAAAATTTATTATTCAATATAAATTATTCAATTTTAATAGTTTTTATGATAATTTTTATTTAAATGAAGCACATTAAAAGAAGTCCTATAGATTATTTCGATTTGTGACGGCTTGAGAACCAATTAAAAATTCAAATGGAAATTTGGGTATATTACTTAAGAATTGTATCCAAAATGGATAATAAGTTACGTGAAAAATTATTGACGCATTTATAAGTCTTGATCGTTTTGTATAATTAGAAATAAAAGAAAGCATTTTTCCAGTATATAAATGGTTAGTGTCTTTCCAATAGTGTTGGAACACAAATTTTTGGAAATTTTCCACTCAGATGAATGACAATTTCACAAATTTTTATTCGTTTGTATATGCATAATTGACTATTCGATATATTTTTCCTGCGATTTAAATAAAAATTTTACATACCTTGTAACCAACATTTCTACCAAATCCAGTATGGCATGATTTTAAACCTCTCAAATCCTCTAATGAACTGATTTTCGCTGATTTCTTAACAAGAATTACACCTTCATAACGAAATTCAGCTAAAAAATATAAATAATATATAAATAAAAATTCATATCACACATATTCGCCAATATTTACCATCTTTTTCAACTTGTGTCCTAATCTCAGATACAACTTTGAAATTTTGATTGTTCATATGATATGCAACATACATATCTTCGGGATCAACAGCAATAACATCAGCTTCATGTAGATTGACTTTTTCTAAGCATTCCATTCTAGAAAAAAAATGCCAATAATTTCAACATCCTTAAAAATCCCAATTTTTCTTTTTACTAACCGATCACGTCCTGAAACACATTTCATTTGGAGACCAGCTTTCGATGGTTCCTTAACTAGATCAACACAATCATTATAGTAAATATGTGGAACACACATTCGATCTAAGGAAACAAAAAAATTTGTTTTTTTTTTTAATTAAAATCATATATCACATCCACTTTTAATTAATTTATTAATTTCACTTACAAACTGTATCTTCAGCTGATATTAAATCAGCTACACCGAAAACGATGCCTACAAAGGCGAAGATTTTTATGATACGAGACATTTTGTGACCAATTTCAAAGACGTTTGAATTGATTTTGTAATGAAACCGGTTGCCCGCTTCGATATTTATACTCTCGGGATCTCAAAAAGAAAAAGAAAATAATAAAGAAAAAAAAAATTATTGTACTTAATGAATGTTAATAAATAAAATTATATTTTTGTGTTGTTCAAAACAGAAAAAAAAGAAAAACATTTATAGATGTGTGTTTTGCCGGCTTTCAAAAAAGATGTTATATTATTTGAATGCAAAAATATTAAGAAATAGCAAATGATAAGAAAACATGCAAAATTTCCAGAAAATAGGGTGATACGGTAATTGTCTATTTTGTCTATTGTCTTGAAGCATGAAGACGCGCCTTGTTATCAGAACTTTTAAATAAAAACTTTCCGATATCAGGTAAATGATCCAAAACAAAGGAAAAGTAATTAAATGTTTCGATTATTGTCATCTACAGGATGAACGTCGTGGTATTCCTTAAAAACGCCATTGAGTCCCTTGTAGTATACGTTGTGGCTCGTCCTTATTGGAATCAAAGGGTGGACTGGTTTTCTACACCGGACCTTAAAAATTTTCCAACATCGTCCGATATTAAGCACTATTGATGTAAACTGCAACACCGTTTTCATTTTCAAAGAAATATCGGATAATGATCCTCTCAAACGATACACCGTACCAAACTGTACACTTAAGTTGGTGTTATTGTGGTTGATGAACTGCTCTTGGATTTTCCGTAGCCCATATCCTGCAGTTCTGATTGTTTACGAAGCCATTTAATTGGAAATATCCACTCATTATCAAATTG
Source organism: Xylophagus ater (assembly GCA_963422695.1). Taxonomy (NCBI): domain Eukaryota; kingdom Metazoa; phylum Arthropoda; class Insecta; order Diptera; family Xylophagidae; genus Xylophagus; species Xylophagus ater. The sequence goes on from OY730478.1 coordinate 12,945,291, forward strand.
TGAATATAATCTGGATTTTCTTCTGCTTTTTGTTCTATGAGTTTGGTTTGTTGTACAACTGTATTGTTCCATTTCAAATTCCGCAAGCCTGTTTAACAAAATCTTGAAATAAAATTTTAAAAAAATTATAAACAATTCAAACCACAACGTTCGTTTTCCGCCACCCTGTATATGCCAAGTGTAACATTGAGTAGCTTTGTCAAAAATAAACAGTGATAAATAGCATTTCTGGAATAAGTGGGTATAACACACAATTCTTTGCAAACATTCATAGGATAACATGTCCTTGAAACCACATATTTCTAATATTCTTAGTTTTCCTCTGTTTTAGAACCGAACGTAATATGACACCTTGAATACCAGAAAATGGAATCACCGTCGAAAGATGTTTAGCTTAGGCCTGACGTTTACCTGTGAAAATTTTCTGCCAAATGTTGTTTTGAGGTTGAATAAATCTTTATTAAATTCGAATTTTTCATTAAATTTCTGATCCAATTGGCTAGTTAAATGAATATGTACACATTTTGATAAAAACTAAGGAAATTTGCTCAAAACTTATAAACTGAAGATGTACTTAAAGGCCTGGATTCTGCAGGTTCAAATACTGCTGTCTGACTAGTTGTTCGCAACCCTTACTGTTTCATGTGCCAAGTAATTGGTTTAAGTCAACCCCTATTATACTGGAGTAGCATTGCTTGGCACTTACCAATTTGACCCTACTCTAGTATGAATGGTTCTTTTGAGAACATTTCAATGGCCAGTGAAGTACACTGCAGATCTTAAACCAGATAATTTGTTCTAAATCACCCTGTTATTGTTTAAAAAAAAAATTAAATAATATTGCTTTGAATCAAGTCAAGACTTTAATAAAATTTGTATTGTGTGTGGGGGGACTTTTCATATTTCATTTGCTCATATGGTTAAGGCTTCCATTATTTGCCCTCGAAATCGTTCAGAAAAAATCCCCCAAAAGAAATTCCTACTTTATTTTTTGTCATTTACAATCATTTTGTTTTCTTTTTTTTTATTTTATTATTTAACATCATAATTTTCACGTATGTATTTTCTTTTAAAAATAAAAATTGTTTTAAATTTGTTTATATTTGTTTACAAAACAAAACCACTTAAAACTCTGTTCAGTATGCAAAACATACAAAAACCCCTCCCAGAAGTCCACACTTAATTATGACTGTGATAACCTTTAAATAGGAAATTATTGATGATGTTATTAAAAACATTATTTCGGTTTTTTTGCATATTAAAAAAAAAAAAATTTCTAAATTTTATCAAAAATATTGTTTCTTTTTTAGTTAATCTCGAATTTCTAGATCGATTTCTTCTAATGTGGAAAATCCATAAAGTTAATCTTATTCAATAGAAAATTTCCAGACATATTCGACCTTTAATGAACTTCGGACATGTTTTAAAACAAAGTTGTATATTTAATTAAGTTTTTAATCTATTTTCCTTTGAATGCATCCAAACAGGATTTCGGATCTTCATTTTTAGGAAATTAAAGAATTTCTTTTCTTCTCATTGTTTACAAACAAGTTTTGTAGAACAAAAATAAGAACTAACCAGTTTCAAAAATGAAAATGAAATCTAAGAAAAAACTCCAGAATAATCCAGAACTATAAAAATGACATGGTTTTAAGTAAAATAGAAGCCCCTATGACAGTGCTGCAAGCAAATTTGATTAAAAGAAAAATGAAAAATCTCTTTCCTATAATTCAATTTGTCTAACTCCTTCAAATAGGCATTTATATTTACGATGACTACCGAATTCGATGCAAATCTGATACCCCCAAGCTATTTCTTCAAGTTTAAAAACAGGTAATAGTCACATTGAGATTAATCTTGAGAATACGACAGGTTGTTAACTAGTACGTAGCGTAATTCATGCAATTGCTTTAAAGATGTCGTACGATAGCGTACAAGTCGAAATCAAGTCAATCCAGGTTTATACGCACATTTTTTGGGTTGAAGTCGACTGCAAATAGATCTTGTTGCATTAATCGTAAGTATTACAAAAAATCACAAACTATGAAAAAGAACAGATAAACATCGCTGTTCTTTTTAAAGAACAATCACAATCTGTTTCTGTTATTTTGAAATCACAGATTGAATCATTTCTAGGTTCAAATTATAGAGAAAGTTTTTAGGAAATAAAAAATTAAAATCATTTATTTTTAAAGTACTCCACAAACGACAGGCGGTTTGAAGATGCTAGAAAATCCCCAATCAAATAGATTTAAGAAAATAAAAAAAAAAAAATAAACTAGAACAATTGATAAAATCTTTCTTTTTTTGTCAAATTATCTGAAATTCAAAATGGGATTACCATGAAATCAGGTTTAATTTGTTGCTAAACAGCATCACGCTACAAATTCTATTTAAATTGTGTAATTAAATTCAAAATAGGTAATCAGTAGAAACACGTAATTTTGTTTTGATAATAATTTATTATTTATTATCAATTTAAAAATAAAAACAAAAATCCTTTACAACAGAAATTTAGCTAATTAAAAAACAATTTTGTTATCTTTCGAAACGATTTCATATTTTAAAAATGAAATAAATGAAAATTATAAACTAAAGCTTCTTCTTGACGATAAACTTTTGCCATTCTATATTTTGTAAATTATATATTTTTGAATGGAAAAATTTATTTGAAATTAAATGTTAATATTACAAAAGAAAATTTTGCAATCTTCTTCCAAATGTTTATTTTTTAATTGTTTACTAATTATCACGCCCCAAGATTTGTTTAGGAATGAGTGAAAAAGTGACCAATTTTGTTGGCCTTAGTAAATGTACATCTAGATTCTAATTTTCACAAAAATTAATAAATTTTTTAATATTTATAACTCCCATATTAAATCCGCCATTTTGAATTTTTGAATTATGACAACAAATTCATAATGAATTTAATTGTATTTCTGAATCCAACTTAAAAATTTTCTGTGATTAACATAATTATTTTGGGCATAATTTGGTTCTAAACTCGAGGAATCGAAAACAGTGTTTTTTTCACTAGCTTCTTGACTCTTTAAAACAATCTTAGAAATTCTAAAATAAAATCGTTAAAAAAAATTTTAAACTTAAAAAGATATACCAATTTGTTTCATATCCACATATTATGACAAACAGATGGCGCTGTACTCAATTTAATTAAAACTTTCCAAAAATCTGTATTTCCTATTAAATTTTATTATATTTTTAAATTTTGCGTTATTCAAATTAATTATTTAACATAATTTTTACTTAATAAATATATTATTATAAAAACTATGTGAATTTATATTTTGCGTTTTAAATTTATCAAATATTCAAACCATATTCAAAATTATGTATAAAAATTGTATTTACTAATTTTAAATGTGTCGGAATTCTAACCGAACACATTTTAAATTGATATGAAATTAAAAATAAACAAAATTTGCACACACCCCAAAAAAAAATTAAATAATAAAAAAAAAGTAGAACAATATCAGCCGGTTTTTTTGATAGCAATAAAAAAATTACGCCGTTTATTTTTCTTTTTCTTTTTTTTCTCAAACACGCATTCTCGCATACATATTCAACAAAACGTAAAGAAAAAAAAAGATTTCGAAAAAAATCAAGGACGTAGAAAAGAACCTTTGCGAATTTTTGCAAAAATTTTTATAAGAATCGAAAATTTTTAATTTCAACTAATTTTTGATAAAATTTTAAATAAAATTTTAAACTTATTAAAAGAAAAAAAAACGGAATGACTACGTGACATACAACACGATTGTGAAGGGTTTATGACCCATTTTTAATAAAAATAAAATTCTTATAAAAAACCCTACGCTAATGTGTTTCGATATCTCTTTCACGCATTCATTGAAATCAATATTAAAATGAAATGCAAACAATATCCTATTAGAGAATTCCAAATGTGTGTGAGTATTTATCGCGCAAGGCGGTTTTATTCGACCAATAAAAATAATTTTCGACCAATTCGTTCTAGCCGCCAACGGAGTTTTTTTTTTTTTGAGAACGTTCACAAAAATTGGTGCGTTAAAGTCAAAAGCAGTCGAAAGTGGAAAGTTCAAAAAAAAATTCAAATTTAAGAAAATCATATTTTCTTTTCTGATGAAAAAAAATCCAACAAGAATTTATTGAAAGTTTTAAAACTGAAAAAAAAAACAAAACAGAAAAGTAATTTATTTTCTAGTTGGATTTTTCTGCACAAGTTTTTCTTGTGTTCAAAAAGAAAAAAAACAAACAAAAGAAAAATCTTGCGATTTTCTTTTTTTTTTCCACGATTTTATTTCTTCGATAATTAATAAAAAAAAAAACAAATGCAAATTTTCTAACGGGATAAAAACAATTTTTTTTTTAATAGAAAAAAAAGACTACGGTGAATCAGAAAAATTAATTTTTATTCTTTGTTTTTTTTTTATTTTTATTTTATTTGTGACAAAAAAAAAACTGAAAAAACATTTTCAACATTTTCTAATAAAAAAAAAAAATATTTAAATTTTGTCAAAAAGAATATTTTAAATACGCAATTTGAAAAAAAAAGAAGAAAAATAGAAAAAACTAATTTCAACACAAACCTTTTGATAGTGTGTGTTAAATTTGTGCGATAGTGTGTGTGATTTGTTGTGAATTGTGTTTTTGTTGGTTAGTTTTTTTTGTTTTTATTTAAAACAAACAAAAAGAGGATAACATCATTTGATCGGTGAGTACAGAAACGAGATGGTATGATTTTGTTTTGAACTAAAAATATACTAACACATATTTACTTAGAAATTTAATTTTTTTTTTCTCTCTGATAAAAGAAATATAAAACCACGTAATCAAATAATATAAACATTGTGTAATAATTTTCATAGTATTTGTTTTTCGGTGTTGCATATTCAAACGTGAAAAAGTGAAAGAGCCTTAATAATGTATTGGTGTTGTAAAAAGAAAAAAAAAAAAAAAAGCCGGCGCGTCCATTTTTCCAGGCTATTTTTTGTGGATTTTCTTTTTTTCAACTTTAAAAACAACAACAAAAATAATTAATTTTCTTATTTTTAAAATATTTTCTTATTGGGAGGAAATTTTTGGTATAAAATCCGCGTCGTGGATGCGTTTGTAATTCTAGAAATCGAAAGAAGTTTCTTCGAAAGAAAACTCGGAACCATAAATTAGGAGAAAAAAAAAAGAATAAGAGGGTAAAATTACCACCAGTGGCGGAAATCTCATTTAACGCAAATAGAATTTCCGGAATTTTCTTTTCTTTTCTTTTTTTATATGTAAAATCAGAATATTCTTGTTTTGTATACAAAGTCTTGAAAAAAATATCGGTTGCCGGTTTCCAGTGGTGTAGACGAGCTTTTTTTTTTTTTTTTGGTATGTTTTCAAAATGATCTGGAATGGAATCGTGTAACTCGATTTGGGTCCAAACGTATTCGATACTATTTACTCTCAATCGAATTACACGATTCCACTCCAGATGTATATTTCTGTACGGATCCAGCAACAAATTAAACAAATTTGCCATCTGCGGAGGATCTGATAAGATTTTGACCCGTTAATAAAAGTCACTTAGCTTTTATTGAAGAGAAAAAATGAGTAATTAGTACTAACCTAGTATAATAACGGTTTTCTTATTGGAATACTTCTACAAATGTAAAAGTTTCGACCGACTACTAAGGATATTTTATGCAGCTTCTGTCGTAACGCCTGATCATCAAACTGGACTTTTAAATCCAGTTCCAAATTAGCAGTAAATCCTGAATTTATTATTAATCTTATTTAGACATGAATTTTACAGTTTGTTGTCAGAATTCAGATAAAATATTCCTAATCGCTTCCATTTATGGTATTTTTGGTGTGATATTTTCTAAGACAAGTCCTTTATTTCATAGCATCAGGCACTGCATCTTTGAGAGATCCTCGATTCGCTTTTGATTTTTGACCAAAAACAGTAGAAAGTAGGGTCTTAGCCGCATCAGAGATGATGTACTTTTAATAACAGTTCTAAACTTGATTAACAAGACGCGTTATCTGAAACAAGCAATGAATTTGCAGTTGATTTCTGAATTACAAGTGGAAAAGGTGTAATCTTTAAAGGGGCCCATAAACGACCAACATTGTTGTCAACTTGCCATGTTGGTGTCGATGTTGGACGTCTGTGGGCATGTTGGTGGTTGGTATCTCAATGTTGTCAACAATGTTGGATGTTTTGGAAAAATTTGGAAAACATCGGATCATGTTGTATCGTCTGTAGAGAATTTGACAACATGGTTGTCAACATCAATTGTAAATTGTATTGTGCGCTGTGAATTTACTGTCAAAAATAAGTATCCAAAGCCGATGACAATACCTCGAAAGTTATGTTGACAACTTGGTTGCCAACATTTCGTTTCGTCCGTGGCAAAACCTGACCAACCAGGTTGAAAACAATGTTGGTCGTTTATGGGCCCCTTTACAGAATAGACTTAGTTACTTTTTTTTTTTTTTTTAGAAAATTCTAATTTACGGAAGAGTACGCCACTGGGTGTGTTTTTACTCTTCTCGAATTTTTCAAGGCCATTTTCTTCATGCAACTTTTTTTTTATATCTAAATTATTCCAGCTGTTACTGTTTTTCTTTTATATTCTAATTCGTCCGCTCCCTTCATTTTTTCTTTTTAAAAATTCGTTTTTTTTTTCGAGCAAACTTTTTGTATTTGGTTTTGGTTCCTCCAATTTTGATTTCTTTTTTTTTTTGATTTCATTTAAAAAAAAAAAAAAAAAACGGCTAAATAACGGACATGATGTTGTCCTTAAAAAAAACGATAACCGAAATTTCATAATAAAATGAACATGTGTGCGTGTCACTCCCCTTTTTGTGTGGCAACGATTGCAATTTTGCTGTTAAATTTAACAAGAAAAAAAAAGTGGAGTAAAAAGGATAAAAAGAAAAACATTCGATACTCTTTTTTTTTTTTTGTTATTCAAATTTCGAATAAACGTAGAAAAGAGAAAGATATAGATTTCGTTTTCATTTCGTTACTTTTTTTTTTTTTTTTACTGCGAAATTAATAAAAGAAAAGTCACGTGAAGAAAATTTTTAGAAAACAATTGTTTTTTTTTTCTTCTTTTACGTAAATTTTTAATATTTTGTCTGGAATTTGTTTTTTTTTTCGGTTTTGTCAATCTCCTCATATACTCCACCTCCCCCTCCGCAGGGCTGCTTTTACAGAATCCATAATAAAGTTGTTTATCTAAAAATATTAATAAAAAAGAAAGAAAAGGAGTAACCGGCGCGTCATATTAAAAAAAAAGAACACCCAAATAAACACTCACACGATTATGTGCCTATCAGCAGTAATTTGTTGTATGAGTGCGATTGCCGCGTTGACACCGCAACTCACTCACCCCCACATGTTGACAATTTTTCGGTTCATATACTGTCATTTCGTCTACCCCCCTTTTCATAACAACAATTTTTATAAATATTTTTTTCGTTTCGTTTCGTTTTGCACATCTCTTCTCCTCATTCCGCCAATTTAATCCAAAAATTAATGATAAGACGTAGTTTTTTGAACTTTTTTTTTTTTTCTCTTCCCTTTGAAAAAAAAAAACTTAAGAAAAGAAACAAAGTTTTTTTTTTTTTGTTTTTATAAGAAATGCAAATGAATGCAAAAAAAACATGTATTTTTTTTTCTTTTCTTCTCAATTTGACAAAAGGTGTTTTTTAGAAAAAATAAAAAAAATATTTACACAAACTGGTTAAAATAAAAATTAAGAAAAAGGCAAAATTATTGAAAAAAAAAAAAAAGAAAAAAAAACATTTTATAATTCGATTAGAATTTTTGAATTAATTTAACTTTAATTAAAATGCAAGCGGTTTTAAAATTTTTGAAGGAAATTATGTGATAAAGAATTATCTTAAGTTTCTTATAGATAATGTTTCATGTTTAAATTCTCGAATAGTTAAGAATACAAAGTTCCTACAAATTATGAACTTTTCGGATGACGGCCTTGAACCAGCAATACATGTCATGCGTAATAAAAATTGTCAGTTTCAATTTCTGGATGATTAGCAGCATCCCTATTCCAACTGTCAAAAATTAATTGACGGTCACTGTGACGGCTATTGTGTTTATATTACAGGAGATGTAATGAAACTATTGAAATGCAGTACACTCGGTGCAAAACGTTCGACAGGCCCCCTAACAACATGGTTTCCACATAGCAGGACTTGGACATGGACATTCCACATATAACACGAATACAATCTCCAAATTTAAGTTGAACTTATTTGTGGTCAAAAGGTTTTTTTTTTGTTCCAATAAGTCGTAGCAATTTTCAGTGACTTTGTTAATAATTTAGTTTTAAGGTATAAAACAGGTTTTCAAGGGGTTGAGACATTTTCTGCCGTTAAAAAAAAACTAATGTCGAGTCTCTTATGTTATTATTATAAGAAAGCGAGTTAGACTGACTGATGGTTTTAAATAGGTCTCACTCAGTATGTTTATGTGCAGACCTAACCGGTATGTTTGGACCTAAAAAATCCGCTCATAAACTTGGACCAATTTGGTCCATTAGTTTGGTACGAACCAAACTGGTATGGTGTTGGTGCATTAACTGCTTTGGATCAAAACAAAGCCGTAACATCATAATCTTACGTTTTATTATAAATGGGAAAATCTTACTGATGGGATTTTTAAGTTTTTCAATTTTTCTTAATTTTATTTTTGGTTTATGTTAATATTTATGTACCCCGGATCCCAATACAGAACTCTTTCCCCTGATTTCTATTGCATTTCATCTGCTTTTCATTTAACATGGTTACGATGCAGACGAGAACGAATTAACCATGTTATATGGTTGGGTACCCAGCCAGTTACATTATTTGGTAGATTCAGAAATCATTTTTGTATGAAGTATTTCATTTTTTAATTAGCGATGGTGAATTTTGTTTTGTTAACAAATAAAAATATTTTTTCTACTAAATATTTTGTTTGTTGACAGAATCTCACGTGAAAGACAAATAGTAAACAAACTCACACAAATCAAAGGCAAACAAATGCTTTAAAACCGTGAACGACGAAAATAATAAGAAAACATTATGATGGAACATTACGTAATATGTTTCCAATTGTATAACTTAATGGCCGTTGCAAATATATTCTAACTTATCGAACCGGTAACATTTTGAAATTACAAAATTCGCTAGAGTAACGCCCGCCGCACACTTGAGCTAAGCGAGCTAAACTACGTAAGCTAAGTTTCTCGCTGAAAGTGAAAAATTCAGCATTTGAATTGGTCGTCGCATACTTTAGCGAAGCTTTGAAACTACGTCGCCTGGTCATAAGCGACACGAACTAAGCTAGCTCGCGTAGTTCAGGCCTCAACTACGCGAAGGAGCTTCGCTGGCATCGCTGACACTAACTTATAAGTACTTTCGGCATTATGCAGTGTAGAATCGATGCTTGCAAAAGTGTAGTATGTCTTCTTTATTTTGTGGTAGTACCATGTCGACACAAATGTGTCGGCAGCAGCCGATCCTTTTGAGGTAATTTTCGATGACATTTTCTTAAATTTCGGGCGGTATCTCGGCAAGAACTTGACGGATGTTGTTTTTTTTTAGGTGCTACAACGGTTTGTTGTCGTAGATCTGACTTTTAACGAGACCCCACAAAAAGTAATCCAATGGCGTTAAGTCGCATGATCTTTGGCGGCCAGTTGACGCCATCAAAACGTGAAATAATGCGACCTAGGAACTTTTCACGCAAAACATCCAACGTTGCACCCTCTGTGTGGCAAGTTGCATCGTCTTGTTGGAACCCCATGTCTTCTACATCAAAGTCTTCAATTTCGTGCCAGAAATAATCGGTTATCATACGCCTATATCGCTCACCATTGACTGTTACAGTCTGACACTGATGCTGTAACACCCGTTGAGCTGTGGTTAAGTGATCCATTTCGTAAATGTGTTGTTGCAAACTAACATTCGACAGCTGCTTGATTTACAGTGGTGTCAACATGGGAAACTCAAATTGGATCACCCTATATATTTGTGGGGTATGCGTTGGATACGAAAACAGAACCACAACAACCGAAGATAAAGATAAATAATTTTTCTATTTTTATAATATTTTTTTATCAGCAAAAAAATAAAAACCTAAATAATTTATAAAATTGATAAAAATTTTTGTTATTATTTTCATTTTTGAAGTCATGATAACAAAAAATTAAAAACATTTGCGATTCGAATGGCAATTTTGAATAACAAACACTTTTACAAAGTAACGAAAGTTTGCAACTAATTTTATAAGGCCACAGAATTTCTTATATCTTAAAAAACGTTTCAAATACAGTATTAGATAGGAGTACAGTAAATCTCTGCCTTCATGAGTGTAACAGAAGTCCTGGAACATATTTAAAATGATGCTGAGCAAACTATTCCTCATTTGCATATATTTATTTTAAAGAAATGAAGAAAAATCTAACCGGCGTTTAGAGACTGCTCAAAATCTTGAAATATTGAAATCGAGCGTTAAGAACCATCAAACCAGAAGTGTTCAAAATTGGCTAATAGCAAAAGAGTAGTATTTCGTTATAGTTTTTATGATTGTTAAGAATTATCAAGAAGTTGGCTGGGAACTTTCGCTCCATCCAGCCCTGACCTTATACTATCAGACTACCATTTGCATCTATGTCTCTTCAGAAATTTTTTAATGGTGTAAATTTGAATTCAAAAGAAGTTGATGAAAATGACTTGTTTCTATTTTTGGCCCAGAAATATGGTAAAACTTGATCACCAAAATGGGACAATATTTAGTTTAAGGAAATCTTTTGTTTCCAATGAAATATAGTAAAGACTCTTTCGCTCGCCTATCCATTAGAATTTTTACACATTGCATTTTTCAACGAATAAAAAGTCATATATCTTTCCCAAAATAGCATAACTTTTTAAAATAATAATAGCTGAGGAAGCTAATTTCCAAAAATATCGAATATCATTTTGGTGGTTAATTTCCGACTCTGTCATTCATTTAAACTAGAAATGCCTGTGTCAGTGCTAATTTGCAAAGAAAAGAAGATTTATTAGAAAAAAAATGTTTCCCTCTAACTGAAGTTAATCGGAATTTTTTACTAATTGAATTACTAGGGTACTCAATAATTTCTCAGCCTCGATAAGAAAAACACTGTTTTCGTAAACGAAATACATATATTTTATTATTCAGTATAATTTCCCTGAACTTCAATACACCTGTTCCAACGATTCTCCAATTTAAGGATTTCATCTCTGAAATGAAAATCCGATAGGCCTCCAAAATATGACCTCTTTTTAGCTTCTTGTTTCGATTCAGGATCATGGTGGTGGACTCAAGTCTCATCGATAGTGATGAATCGACGTACGAAATCCATTTTATCCTTCTTAAAACGGTCCAAATGTTGCGAAAGTCGCATTCGAAGGTGTTTTTTTTCCATTGTTAGCCAATGCGGCATCCATTTTGCACAAAGCTTTTTGAAACCTAAAACTTTTGCTAAAATGTGATATATTGATCTTTGTGAGATGCATATGGTGTCAGCTATCTCATCTACAGTCACTCGTCGATCTTTCAAAACAATATCCTGTATTTTTTGTACGTTTTCTGTTATTGATACACTTTCTGGACGGCCTTTGAGTGGATCATCTTCGAGGCTTGTACGACCAGATTTAAAAAGGGCAACCTATTTTTTCACAGTGGAAAGTGAAGGTAATGCATCCTTATATACTTCTAACAATTTTGGATGAATTTCTGTAGGTGGTAAACCATCCAAAACAACGAATCTAATCACTGCACGATATTCAATTTTTTCCATATTAAAAAAATTCGATGACACGTCAACATCAAATAGCTTCTAAACTAAGACTGAATTGATTTATCGACGTGAAAGTTGACCCGTATTCGTATGAATGTTGGTACAACCAACAGAAGACAAAGAAATTGACCTGTTAGCAGAGCGTTCTCTTGTCGAGGCTGAGAAATTATTGAGCCCCCTAGTATTATGGAAGAATCAACAAAGTTGTCCTTTTTTTTTTTTTTTTTTTTAAAAGGTTTTCATTGACATTTTATATTAGATGTTTTAAAATTTGCTTCTTTGTAATTTATTCCTTGTTTTTTTGTTGTCATTTTTAGGGAATCAAAAATAACATTGAAGCTGACTAATTAAATTCAAAAGGGGGACCATCGAACGTGAGTCAATTTCTTATTATCCCCAGATAAGAAAGAATACAAAAATTTCATCTCAGAAAAAATAGTTTATCTATAAAGAAATAGTTTTTTTTTAAAAATTCTATAAAAACAAAAAAAACCACAACAAATCGTATTTCTTTTTCGTATATTATTAAAAAATGGAGGTTGAAAATCTTTCTAAGGAAATTGATTCGCGCGATAGTTCCGCTGATCGTGAATTAAATGGAATTATTGGTTCACCGAAATCATCTGGGGACGGTATTAAAAAACCATTACCAATCCATGAGGGTAATGATCGCCTAAAAAAACGTGCCAAACGACTTGTGAAACAGAATAGTCGTGAAGGTGTTATACATATAAATGGTACTACAAATTATGTAGTACCGCAAAGACGTTGGAAAAATAGTCGCCGTTCACGTAACGGTCACGGACGAGGTTTACCAAAAAAAGGTGGTGCCGGTGGTAAAGGTGTATGGGGTTTACCTGGTTCTGAATTACTTGAAGAGGCCTATGAAGATCAAAATGATCCAAACTATGATAGTGAATGTAATGATAAAAATATTGAATTAAAAGAAGTTATTCCAGAAGTAACACCAGAGGAATTCTTTAAACAGGCTGAACCAATTATATTGGAATATTATGAGCATGGTGATACACATGAAGTTGCTGCAGGTTTAGATGAGATACTAACTGGACTATTAAGGCCTTATGTGACAAGCGTTGCTGTAGAAATATCAATGGATCATAAAGATTCGCAACGTGAAATGACATCATTATTAATTTCGGATTTATATGGACGTGTTATAACTGGTAAAGATATTAGTAAAGGTTTTGAAATTTTGTTGGGAAATTTACCAGATTTAATATTGGATACACCAGAAGCTCCAACAATATTGGGTAAAAAAATTTATTAATTTTAATGTAAAAACAAATTTTTTATTCTTAATTTTGTGCTGTTTTGGTTGGTTTAGGTAAATTTTTGGCTCGTGCTGTTGCTGATGATTGTATTCCGCCCAAATTTGTAACAAGACCAGATGATATCGATGCATTAAATGAATATGCATTAGTAGCGATCAAACATGCTGATACATTATTATCAATGAAACAAGGTTGGGCACATTTGGATAATGTATGGGGAATGGGTGGACCATTGAGACCAGTCAAAAATATAACCAGACAAATGACATTATTATTAAAAGAATATGTATCATCACGTGATATACAAGAAGCACATCGATGTTTACGGGCTCTTGAAGTTCCTCATTTTCATCATGAACTTGTTTATGAAGTAAGTTTTTCTTTTCTTCTTTTTTTTAAATAACGAATTATCTCTTAACCTGGATTCAAATTCAATTTCTAGTCAATAGTTATGGCTCTTGAGTCACTCAGTCAAACCACTGAAGAATCAATGTGTGATCTATTGAAATCTCTTGAGAAGGCATGTTTAATTTCTCCAGCTATGATGGAGCAAGTAAGTAACTTGTTGTTTTTTTTTACTATGTATAAGTAATATTGAATTGTTGTTTTAATTCATTTCAACAACCAAAAATAGGGTTTCCAAAGAGTTTATGATGACATGGCTGATATTGTATTGGATGTTCCGCTGGCTTATATTATTTTGGATCGATTCGTTGAGCGTTGTAGCCGTGGTGGTTTTCTATCAGATAAAATTATAAGAAATATGCCCTCTAGGTAAGTTGATAAAAATTTCATGGATTTGTGGTTTTATATTATTTTTTCGATAATCTAATCATTTTATCTACAAATAAATTTTCTGTGATAGAATTTGTCAAACAAAAAATTGGCTTAAATAGTTAAGATTAAGCGAATTTTATTGACAAAAAGCGCTTAAAAATAAAAAATAAAAAATGCGTTGTCGTGTTTTTGTTGCTGCCTACTTGAATATTTGATAAAATTTTGGGAAGGCGTTCTTAATGCATTTTTTTTTATTGATTTCTTTTTTATTATCAATAATATTAATATTTTGAGTTTTAGCATATTTTTTGATAATTTTAATTTGAAAAAAGAAAAACAAGCTCTGTTTTTGCTCTTTTATATAAATTATGATTAATTTTATCAATTTTTTTTAAAAATAAAAATAACATTTGTTGTTTTTAAAATTCTTTACAGACATGTTTTTTTAAAAGTAATTTTTATAATATTTTTTTTTTTAAATTTGTAAACAAAATTTCAAGAAGAAAAATTTAAAATGCGCGCCCATTTTATTTTATTTCAATTTGATTACAAAAGAACAACAAAAGTAAGTTTTTAAAAAAGAGAATGTGAACAGAATATCTTAAAGAATACTCAATAAAATCACGAATTTTACATTTTCAATAATAATTATATTATTCAAGTACACACAGACAGTAGGGTCACGGTAGTTTGAACATTTTATTAATATGTATCGAAGTAGTTTGATTAATTCTACCTTTTTGTGTGTTATTCCTTCAAATTTCCAGGCGGAGGAGCTTAACCGAATAACTACAAAATAAATTATAATATAATGAATATTACCTTTCCTTTGTAAATCGTGCTGTATCCATGTATATATATGCATATATAAGGGGTATTCCCATTTCATTGTATCCCGTTTAGTATCTTTGTAATGAGTGTATTATAGTGTGTAAAGTATTGCCCTACAATGCCTGGAATTTATTGATATAACCACAGAGAAAAGAAACCGGGAATTCTTTGTGTATACATTTTTGGCATCATTGCAACCGGTGTTGCAAAGCATGCCTTATCGTTAATAGTAGTATTTGTAAAAAAAAAAGACTACACGAATTTTATACCCTGTGGTAGGTACTACCAGAGAGAGTATATTAGTTTTGTCATTCCATTTGTAACACATCGAAATAATCGTCGTAGAAAGGTTTCAAGGGCATGGCTGTGTAGGGAATCAAAAGTTATATCGATTTATGCATATCCGTCTGTCCGTCCGTATACAAGATAACTCAAAAACACGTTATCCGATTTTGATGAAAATTTGAATGTCAGTTGCTTATTCCTTAACTTGGTTTGGTATTGCATTTCAACAAAATCGATCGAGGGGGAGCTAAGTTATAAACGAAAACCCAGGGTGACCAGAAAGTTTTGTCGTTTTTTTATTTATGGTTTTTCGGATTTAATTGGAAAATTTGTGAATCAATTTTGTTTAAATTAATTATATTGCTTACTTACGTAAATAGACGATGACATGTTAAATTTCAGCAAAATCGGGACAAGGATAATGAAGAAAGAAATAATCCTAGGAGAAAATAAGTCTGTTCATAAAGTTTTTTTGTGGTACTTTAAAAACTAATACACCGATTTGAATGAAATTTGCAGATAAGATTTATGCTATTAGGGTCTGGGCTACCTGCAAATTAGACGAAATGTTGAATAGAAGAAACAAAGTTGTTAAGAAAAACTTTAAAATAATTTTTGTTTTCATAATTTTTCTGTCCCATTTCTACCATTGGGCATTAAAAAATCCGCTATAGGCCGATTTTCAGTTACTACTACTACTTGTATATGTTTTTCTTTAATTTGAATACAAATTAAAACAAAAATCAATTGATTTTAACTTCAATTTCAGTGTAACTTTAATTACGAAAAGTTGCGTTCATTTTTTGATTACAACGGTAAGGGAATATCCATAATACAAATTAGGAGATCTTATCTGGTCTTGACTCTACTATATTGTATGAAATAATAAGTTTGACACATCACCATGTCATCTATCTGCCAGAAATGTTATACTTTTATGGATGAGATTATTAATGATGCGCCTTTTTATGTAACATTTAAATACTTTTTTTCTACATTATGTTAATTTAAATTCGTCGATAAATTGATTACCGCGAACACAAATAATATATTTTGTAAATTTTATTTACAAACCAACCACACCTGAAATTCAAATTAGAACAAGTTAAGAAAAACTTTCAAATCACAATGACCTCAAAAAAAGAGCAAAAGAGCTTGGTTATTTTTATATCACAGAAAAAAAGCCCAAGAAAAATTTTATATTTTGTAAACAGAAAACATACTAGTTTTCCGTTTTCTTTAAAATATCTTATAAAAATATATATATTTTTTTTCTAATTCAACGACGAAGAAAATTCCATTTTTTTACCAAACAGAAATTCTCCTATTTTCCTTAATCGTATCTAAAAATAGAAAAATATTATGTTAAAATGTTAATAAACTTTTTATAATTCATTTACGACATAGTATCTCTTATCCTATGGTGTAGAATACTATAGTCTTTTGTGCACCCACGTTTGATATCTCGTGGGATAAGTAATCTAGAACACGTGTGGCAATCTGTGTTCAGCTATTGGTATAAAACAGTTTGAGTGATTTGATTGCAGAGCCGTTGTTGCTATTATAATACCCTTACACATAAGCTGAAACCTAATGAAAAACATAAAGTAATTGAAAATCGGCCTATAGCCGATTTTTTGATGCCCTATGGCAGAAATGGTACATAAAATCTGTCAAAACTAACAATATTTCAAGGTTTTTTTCTTCATAACTTTGTTTCTTCTTTTCAAAATTTCCTCTAATTTGCAGGTAGCCCAGACCCGGATAGCATAAATCTAATCCGCAAATTTTATTCAAATCGGTGTATTAGTTTTTAAAGTATATCAAAAAAACTTTATGAACAGACTTATTTTGTCCTAGGATTATTTCTTTCTCCATTATCCTTGGCTGAAACGGACACTCGTATTGTTCGATTTATTATTGTTAGTGCCGTACATGATAAAGAAAAAAATCGGTAGAAGCTGCGTGGAAGAATGGTATTTAAGCTTGACATGATCCTGTTTGGTTAAAATTCCGAACCTAGATAGATCCTATGAATTGTTCAGTTCAAAATTGAATTTGATCAAAATCTGTGTGGGGGGAAATTATAGGAAAAAAACGCTGGCATATTTACTTTCTTCAACATGATCTACTTGAAGACGACTAGAATCTAAAAATCGTACATGCCATATATAAACGTGGATCGACTTGAGTCGATCACAAACATTTTTCTAACCGACTTGAAAATTATGAAACTTACCCGCTTACTCTGGCATTGTGACAGTTTTGCTGTCATAAATATTTATGATAATAATTATGATTGTTGCGAAAATTCGTATTCTAGCGAACGGGTCATAATTATGTCCAAAATATTAATTTATAATAGCTTAAACTGTTATAATTCGAGCGAGTTGTCGTGGTTATTTGAGAAATACTGTCGAAAATGTTTGTATAAGTTTGAAATTTTTCTATACGTGTAAAATTAATTGTGTATTTAAAAAAATGGTGGAAGCTATTCCATATTTTTATCAATCGAATCAATCAGAGAACACATATAAAATTCAGTTATGACGTAAAATATTTTCGGTCAGAACTTTGATCTTTTTTTTATGACAGTTATTAGTTATGACGGAGTCAGAATACCAAATAGTCTTAGAAAGAAAGTTATGACAATGACGACATGTTATGACAGTCAGAACTTGTTATGACTGCGCTCAGAATAGAGAAAAATATGAAAATTTGTTTACAAGCGTCTGTCAATTTGATTCTGATTTCAAGTCAATCTTTCAATCTTTCTTAAAAAACTCGGATTGAGTTTCAAATCGATCTCACGACAATTTTCAAGTCGGGCCATGCAAATGAAGTAATTAATTTGCTTAATAAAGTCGGCCTGAAAGAACGAAATTAAAGCCTTTAAAGAATCATAAATTTTTTGTTTGACAAAAAGTCAGGGCCATTTTATTATTATTGTCATCATAGAGAGGAGGTGGTGGTATTAAGAATATAACTAATTTGAATTTTCTATATATTTTACAGTAATTTAGAAAACATGATGTTGTCACAAATATAAAGGCCTACAAACAGTTTTGATTAAAAATATTAATAATGATAGTTCGTTAACCCGTTGACCTTAAATTCAAATATATATGTATTTTTTTCATAGTCGCGAGATTTTTCATTTCTGTTATTGAACGATTTTGACTTTCACTTTTCTGTTTTGATTGCGCAATGTTTCTTTTTTTTCTTTCAAATAAAAATAAGACAACTGCAAAATCATAATTTTCCTTCCATATTAGAAAATACAATACTAAAAATAAGACAATATAAATACAACAATGAATACAAAATTCCTAATAATTCTTAACAAAAAACCCCAACCAAATGAGGGAATGAATGTCCGACAGTTTATTTGTTAAGCTATTTAAATTTTATGATGTTTATTGTTTTGAAAAAACACAAAAACATTGAAAAATTAAGTCAAAACAACATAATTTTCTTGCAACAGTGTTGTGCTGCGCGCACTATTAAACGAAGCAAACGTTCTTGAACTAATTTTCTGAGTTTAATGAACTCTTCTTTTTCTCTATGATAATAATTTCAATAATTACCCAAAAATGATTTTTCAAATGCACTTTTGAAGAAAACAGCGCATAATTTGTTTTGAAAGCTTTTAAATCTAAAAATATATTACAATATTTTAATTTTCTATTTTTAGTAATTTTATGCAATTTTTAGATTAAAGTCTTCAGAAAAACCTGTAATTGCTTTTCTAAGCCTTTTTGTGCATTTCTAACTAGAAAAGGAATGTTGTTATTTTATGTTGCAAAATAACAAATACATGGCTTTTTATTTATTTCTTGTATAATAAGAAATGAACAATTTAAAAGCTTGTTGGAAAAAAACTAAAGTTTTGTGTGGGAGACTGCTTAGCAAAGCAATAAACTTTTTAATTTAATATGTGGTTTTGATGTTTATTCGTAATTCAATCTTATTTAAATCTCATGCAGTTTGCAGATGTGAAAACATAGCAAATTTAGAATTTATCATTTAATTAAATTTAATCAAAAATTAAGTAAATGAATTTGCAGTTTTGCTTGCTCTGCCGCACTGGAAATATTGGTTTCATTTCTCTTTTTATATAAAGTTAGTAAACTCAGGGCTAACCAAAAATTCATACTATCAGCAGTTTGTTGTTTTTTCCCCCTTGTTTTGAACTACTGGATGAAACGAAGTTAATGATGAATATTTTCAGAGAACACAAAATTTCAAATTATTTATTACCCAAAAAAAAATTCTTTTTTTTTTTTTTAATCGTGAACTAACATCCAGTGTTGGATATAGCACAAAAATAGTAATGCTGAAATCTCGCCAGTAATCGCTTAAAATTATACAGAATTACATCTAGACGATTTGCTAATTCGAATCGCTGAAAAGTGCCTGAACATGTAGCCAATTTGAACAACATTCAGTTAGATTCATATAACATCAACTCATCAATTTTTTAAATCCTAAACAATGTTTTTCAATACAAAGCTTTATAATTCAATACGAAGTAAAAGTTTCATTTAAAAGTCCATAAGTTACGGAAACTTTAGAAAATTTGGATAAGCCAAATTAAAGGGACATATATAATGTTAATACCTTTGTGTCGATACTAAAGTATAACTTGTACCATGGTATAAAAAAGTATTGGCAAACATTAAAAATACTATCAGAGTTTTTGAATAATATTTTCAAAACAACGTTTAAAAATGTGTCCAATAGCTCAGTTCAGCTACAAAATTCGATTCACTGTTTTCGTCTCCAATAAAAAGGCACGGCAATCAATAAAGAATATATCAAAGTGACTGTAAAAATTAAGTAAGAAAAGTACATTTTCGAATTTCAAAACCATATTTATGCTAAGTACTTGAAGTAGTATTCAGCTAGTATTTGGTGACACACATGCTCTATATGTGTCTCTAGTATTATGTTTCTTTGGCTTGTATACATAGTTGTGGAGACGTCTAAGCCGATTTTATCCAAATCGTGTATCGGAAAAAGCATTAAAATTGCATTGCTTTTTCGATAACATTTTTTAATATCAATCGATTTACATAATTCCATTCCAGTTTGTTAAAAACGCAAAATTTATCACGAAGAATGGAATATGTTTATGATGCATGCATCTCATATAAACATTAACTTTATTTTTTCTTCGGTTATTATGTTTAGTTACCCAATTAACATTATCAGTATTCACTACGTGTCAGCTACTTATGGCCACTAGTGACAGAAAAACGTGCCTGCGACTATAAATGCTAGCTGGGTAGCCCATTCCAAGTTTTAGTTATTACTACATACTTGCGTTAAATATTGATATTAGGTCTGTTTAATTTGCAACTTGCTCTGGGGTAGAGCAAATTTTTAAAAAGAGCAAATTCTACACTACTTTCAGACCAGGTGTAACTATTACACCCTAATTAGTTCAGTTTTTACCTTAAAAAGTGTATTAGCTAAAAGTTTCTCATTTCATTACAATATGGTTGCTAAGCAACGCCACAAACATTTGAATTAAAATTTTCTCCTACTCCTGCTCGTTTTATTTGCCACTTACCCTGCTCCAGGGTAGGGTATGGCAAATAAAACAGACCTAAAGTTGTTTTCAACGTTAGATCTTCTTCCATTTAGTATTTATGGATATCTTAGGGTTTTTAATCCCTCCCTCCTAAAAACCCGTATGGAAATAATTACAAATTTGAACATCCCAGATTTAGACAATTCACACAAATAGTGTATGTAAAAAGTTTTTCCTGCCCCATGCCCGTTATCGATTTTGATTTCTAATCTGAAATAGATTTGCTACGAAATGATATCATATGTCGCGTGTTAGTAAGCAGTCTTCAGTTATGTTTTCCAAAAATCAATATTCTGATTGCATAAAAGTTTTTAAGAATGCAATAATTTTTATTGAAATTAATTTAAAAGGTTTTTTTTTCATTTTAAATGGAATTTATTTGTATTACATTTTATTTTTTATTACGTGAAAAACATGTAAGAATTTTTTTTGTCTTGAAACCTTTTAATATAAGACAAGGCAATGACAAGAAGTATTTTATATTAATTTTATTAAAATAAGTCTTTATTTTTTTTCCTTTGTTTTGAAGATAATTAATTAATATCTGTTTTCTTCTTTTTTCAGGGGACGTAAACGTTTTGTCTCCGAAGGAGACGGTGGCCATATCAAACCGCAAACAATTCCAATTCGTGACTAAAACAACAAACAACATCAAAAAAACTAATGTTGCTTGAATGTTTTTTATTTTTTTTTTTTTGCAGAAAAAAGAGAAAACTTCCAGCAACAAAAGAAAATTGTAATCAAGCAGCCTTCATCCTTCACACTAAAAAAAAATATAAACTTCTTTTAAAAACAGGACTTCATCTAAAAAAGAGACTTTCATCAAAACATCAAACATTGTTAATATTCCATTCAGAGTTATTTTTTTAAAAAACAAACATAAAAACATAATAATTTTAAGATTTTCTTTCTTTCAATTTTTTTTACTCTAAAATGATTAATTTTAATACAAAAAATATTTACTTATTTTTTTTGGGATCACATTTAATTTTCTTAATTTTAAAACTTTTTTTAATTTTTTCACTTTTTTCACTTTACTTTTTTTTTTAATTCATTAAAATTTTTGCATTTTTTTTTTATTTATCACCAAAAATGATAATTTTGAAATAACGATTAATTTTCTTTCTTGTTTTGTTGTAATAGAATTAATAATTTTTTAATAACGTTTAATTTTTCTTTTTTCTTTTTTTTATTGTAAAAAAAAAAAAATTATAAATATTTACATTTTTAAGTGTTTTTATTTTAATTTTTTTATTTTTTTATTTTTTTTTGTAAATTTTTATAATTAATAAGACGAGATTGAAAAGAAAAAAAAAAACAAATGAAAACGATCATTGAAAATATTAAAAATAATACAATAAAAATGAGAAAACAAAAAACCCCCGATTATCCTACCAAAACCTCAGCTGCTAAATTACTTCATACATTATACAAAATATATGTTAAGAATTAAAGGATTTATTGAAGCAATTTAAAAATTGTCGAGTTTCTTTTAAACACTATTATTAATTAAAATGTTTTACAGAATTATTTATTTCAAAAGATACGCTTACCCCATGACTCCATTGGACTTATTTCAAGGCATATTTTAAGTCGGACTGACAAAAAAGTCCAAATTTTAGAGTCTCCATTAGACTTTTTTTCAATCCGACTGAAAATATGTCTTGAAATAAGTCCAATGGAGTGGTGTGGTTAAAAAGCAAACAATAACATTACAAACATTTTGTATTATCTTCCTCATTTAGTCCCATGAATAGAAAAAGATAATATGAGCAGAGGATAGTTAGTGTGTAGAGTAATTAATGGCGAAGTATGAAGAATGATTACAAACTACCCAAAGCTAGCTAATAAACAATTACACCAATCAGAGCAGAGTAGTAAAAAACAAGCTATAGTGCGTAAAACCAATATGGGAGCTTCTATACATATCGATCAACTTATTTCATACAACAATTTATGATTTATTTTGTACCGAGCATCCAAGGTCATGCTCCAAATTTCATACAAAAAAATCCAAATTTTGTTCGGCAGCTACCCGAAGTTGAAATCAATTGATTGATTGATTCAATTGATTTTTGGAAACAATTGTTCTTTCATTGAAAAAGTGTCTCATGCCAAATTTCATTGAAATCGGTCCATAAATAACGTTACAATACTCTTTAATTGAAAAACACAAAAAACCGAACTTTTGTTCGGCGGCTACCCGAAATTTTAGTCCGATCAAACCCAACTTCTGATAGAATGGTTCTCATGAGGAAAGAAACCGCTCTTACCAATTTTCATGGAAATTGCTTCAAAAATACGGCCGCAATCTTGTACACGACAGACAGACATTGGATAAAAATGATTACAAACGATTTAAAATCTTAAAAAACGTGGAGATTTGTAAAAAAAAAATCTTTTTTCCAGTAACTTATATACTTCGTAAAGAAGTTAAAAATACAAAACAAACACCAAAAAATGAGTCTTTCTATCCTCTGCTATGATAACGTTTTTCAAATTACGACTATAAATTTTCAAATAATTTTTTATCCACTGCTAACGTAGATAGCTACATATTGTTGTACGTATGGGTGAGAGAGAAATATGATGTAAGCAAAAAAGCACGTTTTGAAATTTATATGGCAATGCACAAATATTAGAAGAAAGATAAGGGACCCTATTATGGAATACGATCGTAATCGTATCGCATTTCGCTAGCTTTCCATCATACTTTATCATTACTTATAATTTGATGGCAATGGACAAATACTAGAAAAAATAAGAGTTTTAAGAGTCATTCACGTGCTTTTTTCAAAAAATTTCATTCTCTCTCTTCCTGATGGATTTTGCCTTTAAAAATCGCCCGTGCTCTTTTGCACTTATTGCAGTACATTGCCAGTCAAAAATCGGTAAAAATGTCGACACGACAGGAATAGGGATTTGGAATACTTTATAATTACTCATATTTTGTTAATGGTCAATGGCGAAGTATGAGTAATGGCAATTACTTATTTTTTGTCAATGGTTAGTAGGAACTGATAAGTAGTAAGTGGTTAAAATTGTTGGGGCAGCTATACACCTTTTCCAATTATGCAACAAATATGAAAAAGAAATATTGAATAAGTTGCACAATAAAATCCACATAAAACAAAAAAGATATATGCTCAGAGTCAAACATAAGTCAGAAAAGATTATTACAAGTAGTTCAGTTTAAAAATGCAAAAAGTTATCATTATAAATGGTCTTTTACAGCACGTTTATGTATGAGCGAACCAAACCAATTCAGTTTGATTTGATCTGTACCAAAATAAGTCAAAAAAAGTATCAATCCGGACCGGTTTGGTCTTCATTTATCCGTAGACCATATTTATTCAATCATACTGGTTCGGTATGCACACGTTACGCAATTTTAGTAATAGAAATGAAAACTAGAACTCATCGAGTATTCCCATTTTTAAACTAACTTGCTTTAATTTTATAAATCTGTACTTTAAATTTGTTTTTTTATTTAATTGATACCATAGAGAAACAGTAATAAATTACTATAGTAAAATACTGTAGAAAGTGTATTCCATTTTTGTGGTTTATACATTAATAATACCGTAATTGTATGGTAGATACTATCAGGGGCTATATTAGTTTTGTCACTACATTTGTAACGAATAGAAATAATCATCTGAGAAGAAATTGCAAGGCACTATATGTGTAGAGAATCAAAAGATATAAAATTTTGAAGGTACGAAATTTAAAATTTGGGTTAGTTATTTCTTAATTGATTTGAGCCATAAAGATACATTAACTGAAGATTTTATTTCCCTCGTTTTCATACAAAATTATGCAGGAGAAATGGCCACTATTTTATCTTCTCATTCGCTGTCACCAAACGATTCAAACCCAAGTTTTCCAAGTTTCACAGGTAACGACTTGCAGCTCTACTAACGCAATATAATAATTTAACTTGGTTTTCTCTCAGTTATAATTTAAAATTTGCGTTGTTTTTATTTTTCATACATATCAGCACAAGTTTTATATTCCCTCTATCGGCCCACGTGAGACAGAAAATAATATCTAGTTAATAAAACTATGATTTGGGGGTTACAGCTAAATCGGCCGAGGGAAACCGAAACACTGCAAAAAGCAGTGTGACCTCTCTTCAGGCATTATGCCACATATGTAGACAATTGGTTTTAATCCTGTAAAACAGCTACTTGCACTTAAACCCGTTACAAAGATAAATGTACAATCTTTACTAAATTTTGCATCTAGAAAATGAAAAAACGACTGTCCTTAAGTAGTCAGTTTTACTCTGCCAGGAGTGGATATGTTTGGTCTTCTCTTCGAGGTAATTTCTTTTTGTTTAGCCTAAAAAGTTAATTCTACGTCTTCAACACGAACTATTCATATAAAACAATTAACAATTTAGATTATAATAATTTGAATAAAACTAATCGATTAATTATGGTCTACAAAAAAAGAAGAATGTGTTAGATAAAATCCCAAGGGACAGGAGCAACGCGAAGTATGAAAGGTCAAGATAGTTCCGATCAATATCTTAATGAAAATAACTTTGAGAATGTCATAATTTTTAAATTAAATACATACTAGTTTTCAGGTGATTCAGTAAATTTCAGAACTATTCAAACCACTCAAACGGAAATAATCACGAATTTCGAACTGATAGTTGTGAGTTTCTATGCATTTGTGGTATACGTGATATTTGTTAAAAACATTGTTCGAGTTGATCGGTCGTGTGCAGTGAAAGCTCTAATTGAATTCCTAATCGCGTATTTATAGTATTTGCGATAAGACCATGAATTTTGCATACAATTTAATTGTAATGTAAACAAGGAAGTATCAAAATAAATCACGTAACTAGATTATAAGAGCGTATAGTAACTAAAGCAATTGTTACGCAGATTTTTTAGGTGTCACACGAAAAATAAACTCGCAAGGGTAAGTAAGGGTATTAAGAACTTTATATTAATTATTACTGTATTAGTCCGCTATGGTATATTTAAAAAACAAAACGATTTTAGCGTTAGTCAATGACATGGGAAACTATATTCTTCATTTTTGGTAAATGTAAGAACTAGGTATTTTAAAAGGAGAAAAGTTTTGACTCAAATTATGCTAAGTTTAGACGGGATGCATAGATCATAAAACTTTCTTTTAATTGGTTGAAATCATATGTCTGTTTCCATGCGTGCTCTTTAGTTTCATACATCCAAAATTGGATCTTCAACGAGAAAAATTCTCTGGTCAAGAATTTGAATCACAATTCTTTTCGCGAACAGAGCCGATAGCACAATTGAATGTGTTATGTATAATGAATGTGTAAACTCAGCCTTATCCTGTACAACTGCGACACATAAGTTACAAAAGAAACTAATGTAAAAACTTGTAAAAAGGGACAATGTAAACTTGATCAAGTTTATACAAGTATAAATAACAAATTCAACAAAGAACCATTCCTGGAAGAGGAGCCGACAGTCCCCAGAACTAGTCTTTCGATTGAATAATAAAAAAATATCCGCCAAAACACTTCAAAACTGGTATAAAAAAAATTGTTATTAATAAATAAGTTTTTCTTTTACAATTAATAATTAGAAAAGTTATTTTCTCATAAAATACAATAATTTAAAACCCGATATTTTCCAAAATATAAGTTTTCCTTTATTAATTTACAGTTCATAATCATCAGGATGATATAATTCACTTAAAAGTCTATAAACATATGACGGTGCATGACCTCCCCTGAAATTTGAAAAAAAAGAAACCAATTACTTTCTACATTAAATTTGTTTGTTCAATATTTTCTCTTACATATTCGAAATGAATAATGTCACTAATTCTGGTGGTACATAATCAAATACAGGACTATAAATTTTAGCAAATTTCGCTGCTAATGAATCATAAGGTAAAACACCTTCGGCACAACCAACCAAATTAAAAGCATCTTGTTCGTAACTACATAAATGAACTGGTGACAATTTATACATTGGTGCTAAAACTATTACAGGAACTGAATAATGTTTAGCTGCCAATGCAACAGTATATGCACCACAAGCTGCACGTAAACCACCATTTGCCAGGACACTATGAGTTCCGATTATAACTTTATTAACACGTGACATCATAGCAAATATTGCCGAATCTGGTATAACAACAATTTCTGCATTACCAGTTGCTAAATTTGCAGCTAAGTTATGACCCTAAAAAAAGAATACATTAAATTTATTAAATATAAGTAAATTTTCCATTTTTATATACATACTCTACAAGCTGGTGCACATTCAGCAACAATAATTGTTAAAAATTGTCGTTTCTTTGCAGCTCTTTTCAAGAAATTCTCAACACTTTTTGCATGTCCTAATGTTAAAATAACTTCCGACGAATGAATATGTTCTTCAGCTTGTACTGATATATTTTCCGAGCTTGTTTCTAATTCAGTTTCGATTTCTTGTAAATGATCAAGCAAAGCTTCACGTAAACCTTCTTGGGGTTTTGAATAATCACGATTAATATCATTCTCACTTGTTTGTGTAACCAATTTATGAAGTGATAATGATGCTTGAGAATCATCTGTAAATTGATGTTCCTATAAGGAAAATGCGGGAAGACAAGAAGAAAAAAAAAGTATTTCACAAAATTTCAATTAATTTAATCATTTCACTTGCTTTCATCTGAAGTGAATCGAATTCTTCTCGAATCAATTTCAATATTCTTCTTGCCATATTTGATGTGACCGCTTCTTGTGGCAAAGCTGCTACTAAAACTTGAGCTTGGCCTCTTACAATTTTCATGAGTTCTCTACAATAACAAAAAGAAAAGAAAAGTGTAAATAAAAACTTATTTTGAATTTTCTTTTTTTATTTTTTAAATACATACTCTGCATTACGCCAATTTGAATTGTTAATAATTTTCTTAAATAACTCTAAAGTTTTGTTCGTAATATTATAAGATCCTTCGAGTTTGCTAAAGAATTATAAATTATTTTTTTTTTCAACCATTTTCTTTTCTTCTCAAAAATTGTTCACAATTACCATATTTTAATATCATGAATTAATTCAGCTACTTCAGCAATAGGTTTTTCTCTAATTTTTGTACTCATTTTAAAAAAGAAATTATTATTTTATTAAAACAAGAAAATATCACCCACAATTTTTTTTTTTTTTTTGCTAATTTTTAGTCCATGTGTCAACAAAATTTTATTTTTGACAATTTGACATTTCCACCAACTGCTATAATTCATGTCAATGCTATAATACAACCGCTGTATTAAAATACTACTTGGGCACAGAAATGTCAAAAACAATATATCACACAAACAAAAGAAAGACGAGTTTTCGGCAAGCGCTAAACAAAATTGAATTCTGTTATCCGCAGTTTAACAAGAAATAACAAGAAAAGAAAAGAGCGTGTGCAGTTTTCATTTTTCATTTTAAGTGTTGTGAAATTAAATCTCTATAAAATCAAATATTAATCAAAACTAAGTGAAAATAAAAGATTAAAATTAAAATATAAAAAAATAAGTACTTTAACAAAAAAAAAAAAACCCCCAGCCTACAAATAATGTAATTTTGAGGTAGGAATAAATGGAATCAAAAAATACAAACTAATTTTTTTTTTTTTTTTTGGTATAATTATGATAAAGAATTCTCAAAAAGTGCATAAAATAACAAATTTTCTTTTTGTAAAATTAATAATCAAATATAATTAAAAGATAACAATCTCATTTGCCGACATAAAAGAAAAAAGCACCAGCAAAAAAGGCATCACAAGTTTTTTATTGATTTTCTTCTTTTTTTCGTTCTAATCTGTCTAAAAAATCATAATTCTAATTTATTATTTATTTATTTATTCAAATCATATTTCTACAAAAAAATTCAATTTATGTTTTTAATTTTTTATTCCATATCCATTTTTTTTATAATTTAAGTTGATTTAATTTTTTTTATTTTTTTTTTTGTAGATCGAAGTTTTTTATTTTTGCAAAAGAAAAACAACAAAAATAATTAAAAAAAAAAGCAATAGAAGAAAATAAAATTACGTTAATTAAAGTAAACTTTAAGAAAAAAAAGAAAATTATTGTCCAAAAGAAAATGTTCAACGAAAATTTTTCACCGCATGTAAGTAAAACTGGAATTTTTTTTTTTTTTTTTTTTTTTGTTTCAAAATTTTATATAAACAAATTCTGTAAAATTATGTTTGAATTGGATTTTTGTTTAATTTTTATTTAAATTGTTTTTTTTTTTTTGGTTTTTGTTTCAGTTCTATTTTTATAAACAATTTGGATGTATTTTCTTTTTTCATTTCTATTAAAATTTGTGGCGTCCAAGATTTTCCAATTACAATATTTGCTTTAAACTGATTTGAATTTCTTTAAATTTAAAAATGCGAAATAATCGCCAAACATACAGTCTGTTTAAGTAGAAAGTTTATTCATGATTACCTAGAAACAAACTTATTTGGAACTGTGTTCAATACCAAAATAAAAATAATAATGTTCTATTCTGCATTCACATTTCACATGTTATGTTACGTTAAATTTTACATAAAATACTTGAATGAAAGTAAAGCCGGAATTACATTGAAGTAGCAACAGTTAAAACTGTATAACACAGGGTCTACATTAGCCAATATTTCTGGTATACCAATTGGCTTACCAGAAATAAGATACTACCAGTTTTTTTTACGTGGGCCAATAATGGTATACCAAATTAGTATCTGACATGCCGTTGAACCGAGAACAGAAAATAAAAATAGCCAAAATATTGGCTTTAAAGTGTCGAATTCAATTCTGTGGCAATATCTTCCCATGCCCTTTTTTTTTTTTAAAATCAATCCTTCTATATTTTTCTTCTTTTTCTCGAAAAATATTTATCAATTTGATAATTTCACTCCGCAAAAATTTAGTTTCCTCCATTTTATTAAATGCAAATGTCAAAAATTGGTATACCAGCGCTGCCTACGAAAATTGGTATACCAGCAAGCGTCTACACTAGCTTTTTAGCAACCAATTTTGCTGGTATACCAGAAATCTTGGCTAATGTAGACCCTGTGTTAGCAACAGCAACTTCATCGTTAATTCTAATTGCTGTTGCAAGTTGAACAAAATGACCATGATTATAATCCAGTTCTAATTAAGGACTAATGATGTCTACTCTGCACTCATATTTTATGTTATGCTATTTTAAATCTCACATAAAATATTATTTTCCATTAAATTGGTATTCTATCAAGGCAACTTTATGTAATCTTGTGTTATTTTCTAACTTTGTATAAACAAACTCCATTAATAAAATAACTTTTTAAACGGGTCTGATGTAATATCCCGGACCCAACAACAAGGTTATTGTCATATATTTGCAACTAGTCAGTAAAAATCCTTAAGTGGAGGTAGCGAGCGGAGCGTAGTGGAGCGAACATGCATCAAGTTACTACTAATAATATAAAAATAAGAAAAAATTAAAAAAAAAACAATTAAAAAAATAAATAACAAACTTTGATAGTTGTTGGGACCGGAAAATTACACCAGATCCTTTTAAACAAAGATAACAATTTCAAATTTTAATACCAAATGTACTAGATTTGAGATATTCTATTAGGTTTTCTAAATGTAAAATACCCAATAAAAGAATTTTTCCAGAATACGAACTTTTGGGAAAATGTTATGAACATTTTCATAAATAACGTCAAAGTAACATAACATAAAATAACATAGAAAATCGTAGAATAGAATAGATCCCAATAAATGAGTTCTAAATTTCCCAAAACAAATTATTTATTAACCTCTCTTCAGGGACGATTTTTTTAGGGTGAGAAAAAAATGACCTAATTTTTTCTTCTTTTACGATTTATTCATTTTATGTTGATATTAATTCAAAAAGAAAAAAAAAATGGAGAAAATAATAAAATTTAGCAAAAAAAAAAAAAAAATAACGTCCACATATGTGGCCGCTGAGCGTTAAAGGTAATTTATGAGTGAACTGATTTCATACATTCCGGGCATACTGGTTCATCACATTTCTCACAAATGTATCCAGTTCGTCTCACACAATTTTTGTCGTGACATCTTGGAGTATTTTTCAGTTCTTTTTTTTTAGGGTAATGACCTATACCGTCCAGTCTGATTTCAGGATCAACTTTATTCCAGCTTTTGGATTTTTTAGGTGGTTGTTCACATGCGGAACTTGAAATAGCTCTACCTCGTGTTTTGGCTTGTTCGTTCGTTTTGATCATTGTGGTAGCTATTGACGCTTTAAACTCTAGAAGAGACATTTTAATGTTTTGGTATTTCAAAAGAATCCATGGATTAATAACGGATGTATTTAAAAATTGGAAGGCAATTCTGTGATAAAATTTTCGACTTTTTGTAGATTGACAATAGTATGTTATCACATGATCAGACATATCTACAACCCCCATGAATTTATTATACTCTTTTACAGCATAAAGTCTTGCTTCTTCTTTTTACAGTCCCAGCTTTCTACATTGTCGCCGGCATAAAAAGAAAGCGTGTGACCGATATTGTTTTCATGCCACCTTAGAAGTGTAATATTTTCAGAGGATGTAGCAACCGAAAATGATCCTCGTTCAGCCTTTTGTAAATCCTGTTCTGTAACGAGCTTTCGAGAAGCCTCAGATATTCTATTCTTTCTATTTTTATTAAATATTAACGATTTGTTAAAATAATCCACCAATACTGACTGCCGAAAAATTATCTCACGCTTTTTTCATATCTCTAACTTTACAGCGGAAATAACCATTGCCAGTGCAACCAACCCAAAAAATATTTATTTCTCTTGTTAAAGGATTCTGTTCTGAATACATTATTATCAAATTTTTCTTCTATTTATTATCGACAGTAACTATAATTATAAAAAACTAAACGTCCACATATGTGGACGTGAAGAGGTTAATCAGTTTTGAAATTATCGGCTAGTTATACTTTGCACAAAAATCTTACTAAGCTAAATATTACAAATTTTAAACAAACTAGAATTCTAAAATCTAGTTTGTTTATTATTTATAATATTTATTTATTTTTTTTTAGATTAAACAATTTGGAAATTTTTAGTTTGATTTTGAAACAATTAAAAACGTTTATGAGATTCATTCGAAATTGATTTACGTAATTGTTTCAATAGGAAAATCGTATTTTATATTCCGATATACTCGTACTAATGATTTTTCTTCTTTATGGGGAAATTAGTTCTACATTGAAACAATGCTGTAATAGTCAAACTTTACTAAAAGCTATTCCTGGGAAAACAATCATAAATTTGTATTATATCTCTGTGCATAATATTGGGTTCATGAATTTATGTTGAGTGTTTTTTTTTTTTAAGAAAATGTATATTATATTTTATTCAAAGTATTGTTCATCATTAGCTAGAATTCTTTCGGAGAACAAATGCATACCATAATAATAAAAAATTCCTTTTTTGTTTTGAATAAATCCATTCATCCAGTCATTTTTTTTCAATTTTTGAAGGTGCTCTTCAAATAACCCTTCTTGCATCAATCGAAACAAATAATAATCAGACACCGCAATATCGGGTGAGATAAAAGATGACATCCAAATGCTTCCAACGTTTCCTTGACATGACCAACACCGGATGGCACATTGTAAAATCATTTTATCATGTATTTTATTTTTTTTTCTTTTGCATATTTCCATTGTTTTTCTTAAAATGCTGTGGTTGCTTTGAATTTTTGGTCGTATCGATAACGGTAAACGTTAATTATTGAGCTTTCAGATGGAGGTTGTTGACCATAAGTTTCCGTAAACAAACGATAACTTTGGATTGAGTCAAAAAATATTGCTTCAGAAAATGTTAACATTTTCAATTCAATAATAAAACTGGAGTGGAATCGTGTGATTCGATTACGACTGAATTGAATCGAAAAAACATTAGCATTGTTATGCTTACGCCTCACCTAAATATCATATACTAAATATTAAAGCTTATTAAAAGTAAATTTCAAGATAAACAATCTGGAAGTAATATGACTAACGCTACTTCTTAGATAACACTTAAAATTAATTCAAATATCCAATAATACCAAGTTTAAAAGTCTACCTGTGGTAAGATAGACCAATTTTTTTGCCATACAACTGTCAGATTTCAATCAAATAGAAAATATTTATAACTTAAGAAGAGAGTGAAAAAAGTGTGTACTTTTGATTGGGAACAAACCAATCTTGGACTATATCCAAAATTAGCAAATTTATAGTTCATCATAATTCGAAAAAAGGAAAACAGATTTCGTATTTAATACTAAATGATCAAGAATTGTTGAACTTTTTTTTGATTTCTTTCTTTTACACGAATAGATTTTCTTCTTGAACAGACTAGACTGAATATTTTAATTGGAATCTCGAAGACTAAAAAAAAAAAAAGAACATTAATGTTTGATGTTGAACACCTTAAAAAATAAACGTAATAAACTAGCGATGAATGTAATTTCTTGAACTTAATACTTTTCTTTCTTCTAAAATAAATGTATAAACCTAAAACTAAACTATTCTATAATCTAAAATCCTTAATAATTTGTATGAAATAATTTTTGTTCGTTCATTCGATGTGATTAACAAATTCAACCTTTATTATCTGAGTTTTTATTAGGTTTTTTTTAAAAACTAGACTAGATAATGAAGGTTCTTTTGTATGTAAATAATATTAAATGTATTTATATGTATTATTCTATATTATTTATTCTTTTGTAATTTCAGTGTTTTTTTTTAAAGAAAGAAATTGAAGAAACATAAAAAAATCAATCTAATTTTACACACTTATTCTGAGAGTCTAGTCATAACTTGACGTGACTGTCATAACTTTTTTTAAAAGACTAATTCGTATTCTGACGGGTTCATAACTCACAAGCTCTGACTGAAAATATTTTGCATCACAACGAAATTTTAGATGTTTTCTGAGTGATTTAATTGTTAAATATGGAAATTTTTTAAACACACAAATAATTTTACATCTATACAAACATTTTCAAGAGTATTTCTAAAATAATTATGAAAACTCGCTCGAATTATAACAGTTTAAACTGTTATAAATTCATATTTTGGGCATAATTGTGACTCGACTCCATAGTTTTATTAACTAGGACTGACAGAGGGGAATATAAAACTTGGGCTTTTATGTATGAAAAATAAAATCAACGCAAATTTTAAATGCTAACTGGGAGAAAACCATGTTAAATTATTATACCGTATTAGTAGAGCGACGAGAGTCGTTATCTCCGAAACTTGGAAAACTTGGGCTTGAATCGTTCGGTGTAAGCGAGCGAGAAGATAAAATGGTAACTATTTCTCCTGCATAACTATGCCCTATGGTAGGTACTATAAGAACCAGGGAGAGCAAAGTTATAAGGGAAAAACCAGGGTGACCAGAAAGTTTTGTTGTTTTTTTGTTTACTTGGAAAATTTGTGAATCAATTTTGTTTAAATTAATTATATAGGTTAACTACATAAATAGACGATACCATGTTAAATTTCAATCAAATCTGTCTAAGGATAGTGGAGAAAGAAATAATCCTAGGAGAAATAAACCCTCTATAAAGTTTTTTTTGATGTACTTTAAAAATTAATACACCGATTTGCATAAAATTTACAGATTAGACTTATGCTATCAGGGACTAGATTATCTACAAATTGAAAGAAATTTCGAAAAGAAAAAACAAAGTTATGAAGAAAAAACCTTGAAATAATGTTAGTTTTGACAGATTCTGTCCCATTTCTACCATAGGGCATCAAAAAATCGGCTATAGGTAGGAGGGAAATGAAATCTCTAGTTAATGTATCTCTATGTTCGTCTCCCAGAATAAGAATTTTTTCAGCAGTCATAATTTTAATCATAATATTTCTAGTTGCAACTTTGTTATGACTAAAAATTTGTCACAACGCCAAAATAGGCCTGTTAGTTTTTTCATAATGTAATAAATTCCGATATTTTCTATTTCATATATGTTCATATATGTTATATCTTTTATTAAATTAAATATTATATTTCATTTGAAATAGATTGTGTGAAACTATTTATAATTTAGATTTCTATTTATCACTCATAATTATGCCAAAAGGGTTTATGTTTATTTCATTATTTCGGTTTGTTTATTTTGAAAATCATATTTGCTCTTTTTTTTTCATATTAACTTTGAGTTATTTTTATTTACTTTATAATTCATTTAAAAACGCTTATATTGGAAATAAAAGAAATATTTATATAAATTAATAATGAACGTTATATTCCATCTGTCCACAATTATGGTATACGTTTTCTGTAAAACTTATTGATTATGAAAAGTTGTAACGAATAATAGGTTTTTATTAGCTTATTTGAATTAAGTTCACTTTCAGATAGATATGTGATTGACAATAGTTTATTGTTTAAGATGGATTGGGTCATGTCCATATTATGTAAAAGGAATGCAATTCAAACTGACATCTGTTGTAACTGCAATAGAAAATTGTTCTTCAAATATTAGAGCAACAAATCAAAACAATTACCGAGTTAGGTCAGCAAAATACAATATCGTAATGAAAGAGCAGAATCAGATCGAATGTTTAGATATTTCCCAAATTTAGTAGAATCTCAAAAAACACTATTATTTTTGTGCACTAAAAGCACTAAAATGTGGATGGAAAATCATTAAATTGAATTCAGTTAATGTTTACATAGGAAAAAATCCAGGTATAAAAGCATTTATGAATGCCATAATTTGGAACAGAGGAAGTATGTATAAGATTTTACTAAATCAACCAAACAAAACCTACTTACTTGAGTTGACGAGTGTTTGCAGTCGAATATGGTCGAGATTCTAAACTAGAACAAACAATGGAAAACTATTCTGCACGAATGTGAAACATTCTACAATATTTGTTATTTTCTTTGATAATTAATTTGTTTTAACAACAATTTACTAAGAAATTGTGTGTGATTCATAGCGAACATCGAATGTTTGTGAACAATTAAGCAAAGTAATGTACAATTAAATACTGTAGATGTTTTTTTTTTTCTGGTAGTCTAGTCGTATAACAGATGCGCTAAGTAAGTGACATTGATTTACAAAAGTTTTCCTCATTTATTCAATTAATATTTTTTGTCAAAATGTTTGTGTTTATAGTAAAATTATTTATCAGAATTTCAATCCACCAAAAGGCAAATACGTCATCACAAAACTTTTTGCTGCATTAAAGTTAAAAAAAGTTGGATAATAAAAATGATTTTCCAAATCTTTTTGTTTTGTTTTTGCTTAAAAATTAATTCAAAATATTTTATAAACTTGTAATTTTCTAATAAAAACATTTGCAACTCATGTTTTTCTCATTTGGCGCCGAAATAATCAAAAAAAAGAAATTTTTCTTTTCCAAATGAAAATGAAGATTTTTGGGCAATTTTCCAAAATTTATATAATTTTATATATACATATATTAATCCTCCAGCACACGAGTTTTAAGTCCACGCATCAAGTTTATAAAATTTTCAAAAGTCTATAGCTATTATGTTTTTATAGATGTAATTATACACCCAACTTTTTTGCTACACGAATCTAAAGTTACACGGTTCAAAAAAGTTGAAAAATTTATTTGATCTAATACGATTTCCAAGTCATTCTCTTATAATTATGTACGTGACCGATCATGAGCGGTCTAATACAAACTACAGGCTTTGGTACTAATGTATCAAAAAATGCACGTTTTTAACACACTTGAAAAATTAGCCAGCACCACTATAATGTAGTAATTACTGGCGAATCCCGTTATTTGATA
This sequence comes from Xylophagus ater, assembly GCA_963422695.1. Taxonomy (NCBI): domain Eukaryota; kingdom Metazoa; phylum Arthropoda; class Insecta; order Diptera; family Xylophagidae; genus Xylophagus; species Xylophagus ater. The sequence continues at coordinate 12,981,660 of OY730478.1, forward strand.
AATCTTAGCTACCCATTTACATAAAATATTGTATTATTAAATTGTTTAAGTTTAAGCTAATAGCTCATAATATTTAATCAATTGTTCGTGTTATCAGCCATACACGTCATACATTGTGCTATCAATTATATTTGAACATTTCTGACCTTAAGAAGTGAAACAAGATATTTTTATGCCCTATGGTGGGTACTATCAGAAAGCTAGGTGACCAGAAAGTTAGGTCGTTTTTTTTGTTTATGGTTTTTAGGATTTAATTGGAAAATTTGTGAACTAATTTGTTTAAATTGTATTTAAATTAATTATATAGGTTAACTACACAAACAGACGATACCATGTTAAATTTCAGTCAAATCGATCTAAGGATAGTGGAGAAAGAAATAATCATAGGAGAAAATAACCCTCTTTAAAAAGTTTTTTTTGATGTATGTATTTTCAAAACAACGCAAAACGAAACGACGCAAAGCGAGGTCTAAGTGTACATTAAAAACTACACCGATTTGAATAAAATTTACAGATGAGACTTATGCTATCAGGGTCTAGGTTACCTGCAAATTGGAAGAAATTTTGAAAAGAAGAAACAAAGTTATGAAGAAAAAACCTTGAAACAATGTTAGTTTTGACAGTTTTTCTGACCCATTTCTACAAAAGGGCATCAAAAAATCGACTATAGGCCGATTTTAAGTTACTATAGGTCTGTTTTATTTGCCACTTGCTCTGGGGTAGAGCAAATTTTTACATTGAAAACAAAAACAACAAAAGAGCAAATCTTACACTACTTTCAGAGCAGGTGTAAACTATTGTACCCGAATTAGTTCAGTTTTCTACCATAAAAAGTGTATTAGTTAAAAGTTTCTCATTTAATTATAATATGGTTGCTAAGCAGCGCTACAAACATTTGAATTAATGCTTTTTTCTACTCCTGCTCGTTTTATTTGCCACTTACCCTGCTCCGGGATAGGGTATGGCAAATAAAACAGACCTAATATGTTTATTTTCAAATTTATAGTTTTCAGCATTTTTTTTATACGGTTTTTAAACTAAATATAGTTCTTTATTTCATCTTACACGGTTTTCGGATAATATGAATCGTATCTCCAATTTTACTATAGGAATTTTATCTTTTTTTATACGTTTTTTCTTTACACGAACATATCTACCGTGTAAAAAAAGAGTTTGGTGTATCGAATAAAATCATACACATACAATATTTTTATAGCTTTCAATAATGCCAAGCAACTTAATATAATTATGTAAGCGAAAATGGTCCTAATATGCTTCGTAGGCTGTTGTAATATCGCTCGTCCATTGAAGGGTTAATAATATTGTTGAACATTGAAATGATTGATTTTTTTAAATCTTCGATTTTTTTCATGAATGTATTTTTCTTTTATTATTGAAACATAGCAAAAAAAAAAAAAGATTTCTTTTCAATAAATAATTTTATATTTTAATTTTTCTTTTTAATAGCAACCATTTATACCAACTATAAACAACATGAACGGTCATAAACATTCGGCTAAAAAGCGGAGTTATGAAGGAACTCAATTTGGATGTAAGAATTGTTTTAAATTTTTTTTGATTAATTTTTAATTTCAATTCAATAATAGTAACACCAAAAAAAAGAAGTCGTACAACTAAAGAACGTATGCCACAACCGAAAAATACTGTGGCTATGCTAAATGAACTACGACAGGGACTTGTTTATCATTTGGAATCACAAAGTGGACCAGTTCATGCACCACTTTTTATAATTTCTGTAGAGGTAAAACTTTATTATTACTTTTTTTTATTTTCGAAATAATTTGCAATTGTGCATTGTATATTTATTGATTTTTACTTTCTTATACTCTATTATAAATATTGTAATTGTAAAAAAAAAATTTCTTTAACTTCAATAGAAATTTATATATTTTTTATTGATTGAGAAGAATTGTTGAATGATCAGACGGAAGAATGTAGCCTGGCGTATCAGTACGTAAGTTGTTTCACACTTCGTGTTTGAGTTTTGAGAGATTGTACGCAACAAGTAAGTCGTTTCGGCCATATTAAAAGCCTAGCTAAAGTTGAAATGACTTATGATCATAACGATCATATTTACTAGTTCAACGTGTGAAAGAAGAAAAAAACATGTATGCGAGTAATCGAGATATTTGATTATTGAATCACCAGTCAATTTTTCTGATAAAATTGCTTGAGTAGATTAGTAAAAAACTCCTATAAAACACAAAATCTGAAACAATTGCGTTTTACTGATTCCTTTCTTTTTTTGTTTCTCTAATACATGCACAAATTGTGTGGATCAATTTTTAGGCCAAAATTTTAAAAGTATTTTTGGAATTCACATTTAGTCTATTCGAAAAATGCATCAAAAAATATGATTTATAAAATTTCATTACACCAAACATACTAATAATACCCGCAGAAGTCCCTTAAGGTGCAATAATGATCTCATATAGTAGTCGGTTTGGTGAATGACATGTGTGAACCAACTTACGTGATGACACTCCTGATTTTTAGTACCCAAGGCTACTGTATTGAAAGGATAATGATGATGATTAGTTCTTGAGCCAAAATCTTAAAAATAGGAAATGCTTGATTTTGTACACAGATATTTTTTGTAACTTCTATAATATTAATGACAAAAATTACAATTTTGAAAATTTGTATATAAGAAAGTCGAATGGTTCGCCATATATCAAATATTTGGCTATCGTGTATTGTTTCGAACCCAATTACCAAAAATAGTTCATTGATAAACTGTTACGGTTTTTCATTTTGGTATATAATCTGGAAATATAAACCAGAGCCTGATATTTATGTTTTTATAAGAAATATGGTTTTTTCTTTTTAAAATTTGCACAAATTTCTATTTTTGGATACTCATTTGAATAAATTCATTGACGTTATCGATTGCAGAAATAAAAATTAAAGTTTTTGGATTAAACACAATTGCGGGCATTGCAAATGTATATTAAATTGAACATATATAGAAAAATACAGTACTTGTATCCTTTTTTTTATGTAAATCACTGAGCTTTACAAAAAAAAGCTTGTTCTATTTTCTACTTTTTTAACTTCTATATAAAGTATATAAGTTACTAGAATCAATAATCGAAAAAGAAATCAAATGCAAATCACCACGTTTTAGAAGATTCTAAATCGTTTGCAATCATTTTTATCCAATCTGCCTGGCTGTCTGTCTGTTTGTCCGCCTGTGGGTATCGGCCGTATTTTTGAAGCGATTTGAATGAAAAATAGGTAAGAACGGTTTTTGCCACATGAAAACTATTCTATCAAAAGTTGGGTTCAATCGAAATAAAACTTTGAGTACCTGCCAAAAAAAATTTTGGTTTTTTGTCTTTTCGAATTACAGGGTATTGTATTTGTGGACCGATTTCAATAAAATTTGATGCAGGATACTTCTTCATTTAAAGAATATTTGTGTCCAAAAATAAATTGAGTCCAATTTTGGGTAAGTGCCCAACAAGGATCGGAGTTTTTGTATGAAATGAAACGATTTTCGAAGTTTCCTTCTTTATTATCTTCATAAATTGCAGTAAGGATAACTGACAAACATGTTACTGGATTTTAATGCAATTTGGCTACACGTACGCATAGATATCCGTTGTTTCTAGCCATGATTTAAGAAAGGATACAACTCTTGCAGAACGAAATCGTTTTTGGGTGAGGTACATTTTCAAGCAATTTTTATGAAATCTTGCATTAAGATTCAAATGATGAGGACCCATTATCCAACAATATTAAAAAGGATGAAAAGGATCGATAATTTTCTGGAAAGTAAAATATTTTAAATACATGTATAGAAGTTTCAATAGTGGTTTCGCGCTATAGCTTGTTTTTTTTGGCAGGGATTTTTGGTCTATCTGTTTTTTGATGAAATAAAAAAAATGTGTACATGAAAATTTGCTGACATAAACAATTTTGTATGAGGTTTTTGTATGTTTAGATAATGTTGTTTGATTGTTTAGCCTTTTAGTTTCGAAGGTATAACCACATCTATCGTGTTCAACATAGGTTATTTTTAGGAACGTTTTGTTTGGTTAAAGGTCGTTTTAACAACAAGAAAACGAATGAGTTTTTTTTTTTTTGTCTATATTATGATGAAGAAAAGGTTTTACTTATGGTTGAATAAAACATAATCCTTTATGAATATAATTTTGGTTTTCATTCATGAATAAACTAATCTGAAATGGAAATTTCTTAAAGGCGAATTGCCCTGTTTTTAGAGGTCGTATTCAAGAAGAATTAAGATATTTTCGAAATTTGTTTCAATTACGATTGATACACTGTTTTTTTTTTTAATTATATAATGTTTTTTTTCTAATTAATCTTTATTTTTAAAATCGAAATAGTGTTATCTGTAAAAGAAAAAAAAATACTTTGTTAAAAGCATTGAAATGATGATCTCTCTCAGGTTTCTAAAACAAAACGATTTTCTTAGCCTAAATACATATTTCATATAAAATACAATTGCCCTAAATATTTTCTTAGGTTTTTCCTTTTTTTTTCTTCTATACTATTTTTATTCTAAGAAAAACAGCTCCTTTTTTTCTATTTTAAGTGAATAGAAAAGAGTTGCTTTTTTTTTGAAGAGGTAAACCTCTTCAGACAACACTAGCAGAAGGCATATACAAACTAAAAAAAAAAATCCAAGTCTCTCAAGTCCTTCGAGCCTTTTCTTTTTTATTATTATTATTATTTTTTTTTGTGCAATATACTGAATCCCGTGATTGTTTCTCACGTTGAAGATGAACACCATATGAAAGTAGTTTTAGCCTAAAGAGATTTTTATTTAATCTACATTCTACCTTTCATTGATTTTGTTTTTGTAGTTGCTATTATATAGGGTGTTCAAATTCGAGGTATATTTTTAAATTTTAAATAAAAGACATAAATTGTGTAAAATCTTTATTTATTTTTATTTGAAATTAAAGTACATTGGTTCCGGTTAATAATGGAAAAGAATGTCGTTCAAGTGATTTCCTCTGGTAGCTCGGTAGGCTGTCAATCTTTTAGCAAAATTTTGAATAACGTTTTTTTTTTTTAGGTTTACGGTTTAATTGCTGTGAACGACGACGAATTGATGTCCTTGGCTCTTCAGTAACATTTGTGCTAATAACTGCAACATTTTCCCTTGAACGACCACTGCGATGATAAATTCTGCTTCTCCGATCTTGAACTGAACCAGTTTCTTGAAATTTATCAATGATAAATTTAATAGCACGGTTTGTTGGAGCATTTTCTTCCAACTTTTGAAATACTTTCACCATATTTAAAATAAGTTTTAATAATGAAAACACGTTGTTCACTCGTGTAGCGATCCATTTTAAATAACCGGAATTATTTACTTCATACATGAAAAAATACATCGGTGTAATCTAGTACCTATAAAAAAAAAATGGCGGCAAATTTAAAAAGATACCTCAAATTTGAACACCCTATATAAGCTTTTCTATTTAATAATATTCCGGAAAATGTATATTTCTATGTCGTGGAAAATAAAGTAATTGTATTCTAAAGAAAGCAAAAAAATTATTTTGTATATAAAATATTGTATTATTTAGAATAATAATTATTAATTAGGAGAAATGCAATTAAGATTTTCAAAAGGTTGTTTAGAATAGGAAGAGTAACTTTTTTTTTCTTTTACTTGAAATTGAACTTAAAGGGAAAGAAGCAATTTATAATATTCATTATATTTTGAATACAAATATTACAAATGCTTTAGTAATTTGAATAAAGACAGTTTTTTCCATAAAAATTTTTTCTAAAGCTTTTTCAACTACATAATAGAGGCATGCTCTTTTTCATTAGTTGTTCCGGAACAGAATCAAATTTTACATTGAATAGTATAATCAAAAATATAAATAAGGAAAAGATGTGAAAAATTGAAAAAAGCTTTAATTTAATATATAGTAAGTAAATTACATTGAATCTTATGGCGTTAAGTTCTTTAAAAGCTTTACCGTAAGATCTAATGGAATCTATTCATGTTAAATAAAAGCTTTTTAGAATTTTATATTACTTTACTCATTTATATGTTTGATACAATTACTTGTACACCTTTTTTTCATTTACTGTAAGAACTTTGTGATCTTTCTGTGGTCTAACGACGTCTAACGAGTTAGAAATTTGTTTCGTAATTTATATCATTGAAATAATTATAAAGCCACAAACCCATTTGTCTCAACCAATTTGGGTGCATGTTATCTATCGCCTAGAATTTACTCATCAACTTTTAATTTAGTGTCGGTTAAACGATTACGATTTAAGGCGATTATCTTTGGAAATAACCAATATCGATATATACATAGTTACTTAGTATCTTCATATACATAGTATATTTCGGTAGTGTTAAATAGTGATTCCCATTTATCGTAAAATAGTATATGTAATTTTTTCTGTTGAAGGTTGTTTGAATTCGACTTGTTTCCGCTCCAAATACTGTCTGTCCTCCTTCCTACACGCTCTTGGTATAATATTTAGTATCACTTTTAATTCATTCTATAGATATGTAATGTTTTACGCATTGATTTAAAAGAAAATATAGAGAATAAGTAAATACTTCAGTCTAGGTTAAAATACGAAGTGATTTTCTTTCAGTTCATCGTATCTTATTGAATAACCTATAGCAATTTTCCTTAATAGACCACATAGCACACAATCCTTGAGAGAATTATTTCCTTCGGGTCACCTATCATCAAATATTTTAATTATAGACTTAGAAAATAAATGAAATACAATTATTATGTTAAATTCTGTCAGGTCTAAGAAAATATTATGTATGAAAGTTTTCTTTCATATTAATTTTCATTTTTGAAATATTAATTAGCATGATTTGTAAAATAGAAAAAATTTGATTGAATCCAATTAATCATAGTTTTAATAATAATTAGTAGTAATCCATTATTATTTAATTTTGTTAGGTTGATGGACAAAAATATTATGGTCAAGGAAGAAGTAAAAAAATAGCTAGAATTGAAGCGGCTGCAACAGCTTTAAAAAGTTTCATACAATTTAAGGATGGAGCTGTTTTGACACCATTGAAACCGGCATCCAACCTTGATTTTACTAGCGATGAACATTTGGAAAATGGTACTGAAAACATTGGAAATCAGAAATTAGTTGCCGTCTTAGAGCGATATATAACGCATGCTAAGCAATTTTATAAAAATAATTGGGTTGCCCGTTTAGAAAGCAAGTATTAATTTATTTTTTTTTAGTTTTTTTATTTTATTTTTATTATTTTTTTTTTAATTTATAATTTTAGTATTAATTTTTAATTTTTTTAATTTTTTTTATATTTTTTATGAATTTATATGAATAATTTTTGAAATATTATCCAATTTCTAAAAAACAAAGAAAACTATTTTTCTACAGAATTCAGAAATCTTTTCTCTCTAAACTGTTTTTGCAAAAAAAAGCAATTTTTTTGGCTTGTTTTCCTTATTGGTTCCTTTTTCCCCGAAAAAAAAAATACACAAAAATTTTCTTATTTATTTTTTTTTTTTGAAAAATGAAAAAAAAAAACAAATATCTACTTTCTTCGTTACTTTGGCGTTATTTTAATTTATCATTTAATTTACAATATTGTTCAACTGTTAAAATATCCAAAATATTGTTGAAAATGCTTTCTGAAAAAAAAAAATATATATATCAAACTCACCAACAAATGCTGTATGATGGAATGTAAGTGAAATTTATATATCTTCACAAAATATTGTATATAAAAAAATGTATTATTATTATTTTCTTTAATTACTTATTTGTAATTTATAATTTTTAAAACGAATTCTCAGATAAGATACGAATTATTAGGTAGAACAAATGTAGTACTTATCAAATGGGTACAGTTTTGTTTTAAACCTCTCTTTTTCCCAAATAAATTCAAAATACTTTAACCCTTGATTAAAGCTAGCTAATAGACACTCCAATAAGTTTGTCAAACTTAAAGTCACACCTCCAAAGTGTTTAAAACATTTTAATATTTTTATCTAACTAGTTTTTTGAGATTTGATCTGATAAACTGACCAATAGAAGATTCAATTTGTATAGCAACGATCACAAGTTTGAGAAACTTGTTGGGTGTGTCTGTGGGTAGTTTTACTCGGTAAAATACTTCGTGGAAATTATCAAACTATATAAAAAAAGATTCAAACATATTTTTTGTAATATCCATGAAGGCTCTTTTGAAAAAAGCTTTCAAATTAGTATACAAACAAGATAAAATTGTACTACCCGCTGGAAAAAGAAAAACACTTTCTTGAAAAAATTTGTGTTTAAAGCAAAATAAAATTTCTTTAATGTGCTTCAAACCAAAAAAAATAAGTATTGTAAAAAATCATCATACTTTGTATGTGTAGTGTGATTCTATTTGATATTTTCAACTAAACAACGTATTATCCCTATCCTGTATATTTGACATTAGATGCACATTAGATGTATGAGCCTTCAAATGGTCAAGAGTGGAAATCTATGAGTAACATTATCTTTAGTCCATGTAAAACTGTATGTTCAAGATATATAACAAATAATGGTGAAGTTTATTTAAAAAAAGGAAAACTAGATAGGAGTCCTTGGTTCAATCTGCGCTGTATCAAGGAAATACATATATTTTTTGTTATTTTAAAATAAAATATCAACAAATTTTAGTCAATTTTGTGGGACTTTTCAAAAGAATAATATATCTTTCACATTAACGATTCATTTTGAAATATTCTAATCTATTTGACTGGGGTATGTACTGTAACTGTAAACATACAAGAATCAACTATAACAGCCTATACACATGGATGAAAAGTTTGATCGTGTGTACAGAAACGATAACAAACTTTTCGACCAATTTAGTTTGTCATTCCAAAGACAGATGGTAAATTTGATCATGTATATTGGCTTTAAGAAAGGCTCAACTTAAATAAAAGTTCATTACGCTTTCTTAGATACCTTTATAATCATTACAGTTACAATACATAATATTTCAAAATATCCTAGTAAAGCTGCCGCCACACATTGTATTTTTACATATGTTTTCACATATGTGTTGTTGGAAAAAAAAAGTTATATATATTTTTTAATTGTTCCTGTTCCTTTAGTTCATCGAATAATATTAGTCGCACACTCCAAATTTTTATCCACATCGTTAAATAAACTTATCGACAGGATTAGAATAAGCCCGTTACTTAGAAAAATATTAAAAAATATATATAAAGTTGCCACTCACACAATGTACATCTTAGTTAAAGCTTAGCGGCTAGACTAATGATATATGATGTTGAAACATTGTTCATCGAAAAACATCTGTGTAGCGGCTACTTAAACTAAGCTGTACATTTTTATTTGAACATGTAGCGACACTATTAGTAAAGAAACACTTTCCTGATAAAACTTAAATCATTTATTCCAAATATGTCTTGTCTTCACACTTCGTCGCAATAAATTAAAAGACGTTAATTTATATTTTATTGATTTATTTTATTCATTTGTATAAAGATACTATTGTTCTTTAGAAAATATAAATTCAAAATGAAAACTACCGAAAATATGTGAATTTCACTGACGGTGGAATACTTATTGTCAATTAAATGATAAACAAATAACACCCAACGATTGGTAAAATCAATGTTTTTATTTTAATTATTACTTATTTTTTTATTTTTATTTTTTTTTATCATTATTTTTATTATTGTCGAAATCAACTTCAAAAGTTCAAGCTTCCTTAAAATGTTATTTTATATCGCTTTAAAGAATTTTATTATTAATGGCTCATAAAGGTATGCTTTGGTATTTAAATGAGTCCAAGTTACAAGATTACAAACAGTTTATATAAGGTAAAGGTGGAATGAAATGACAATTTTTTTTAATGTTGTTATCTGTGATCTTCCTCCACAGAATAGGCAGTTTTTTAATATCGCTTTCGTAAAATTCTGGTGTTTTTTCATTAATATATCAAGTCCAAGTGATTTCGGATTTGTTCAAGATTTTTGTAAATTTTTTATCTCGAAGCTAATGCTGCATCGACTTAAAAAGTTTGCAGCCCGAAGGTGTGTAATATCAAGTGAATGTTGTGAGAGTTGCAGAATTTCTGAATTTAATCTTAGTTTTTTTTTAGCTGTTCCGCCTTTTTTTTTTACTAATTGAGCACAATACACCCCTGCTGTAACAGTCTGACCAGATTTTGGTGACCGGCCGATTCCACTCAAACAATTCCACTCGGGATAATTCAGCTCGGAACAATTCAACTAGAGTGCAAAACAAAACACCCTACGAAACACAAAGGAGAACCTTTTCTAAACTCAATAATGGCTGAGGGGTAGATACGGGTACCTGATTCAATGAAAGCCATTAGATTCTCCTCGAATTGGTGTAGGGAACCCACTTCTCATTCACAGTAACGATTCTTCTAAGAAATGAATCGGTTTCATATCTGAGAAAATAGAGATGAACAGACGGTTAGATGTCTCCATAAATATCGCAGATGAATCTGGGTAGCTTCTTTGGATTTCAATCCTTTATCAAATAAAAACAACATAAAATACCGCAAATGGATCTCTTCAATATCTAGCCATTGCATTTTTTTTTACTATCGACCAAAAAAAGAATGATTACTATGAGTAACAGAGCTTCAAAACGATACCAACCGCGATGTGTCCACTCAATGGCAGCCGGTGACAAACTGGTTACAAAGTAACGCAACAAAAAAAAATGTCATTTCTTTTCACTTTAACCTGGTATTTATACAATATTGTTTTTTTTTATATATAGGATAGAATACTTAATAGTGAGCCACCCGCCCACAATAGTGGACACTCAAAAATTATTTTGCTTATAATTACTGAAGTTGTATTAATATAGTTTATATTTAGAAAAAAGTAATTACTATTATAGCCTATTTTAATATAATATAGCAATTATAGCAAAGTATTTTAAATAAACGCTATTACTTAAAGAGGGTGTCCACTTTTCGGTATTCTGCCTAAATAGTTTTAGAAACATTTTGAGAGGTCTGTTTATTTATTTTTCTTTTCTTATTTTTTTTTTTTTCTCTTTTTAAAAAATTCTATATTTTATTTTCTTCCAGAAAATTTTTTGAAAATGATTAAAGTGAGTAATAAAAAAAAGAAATAAATTATTTATTAAAAATTTCTATTAACGAAAGTAAATATTAGTAAATTTTCACCGACAAGGAGAAGTCGTGAGATATGTATCTCGAGTTTTTCAAAATTATTTTATAAGAATACAAACATGTACACTGGACTCGAACCTCTGTCGCCCGAATAATGGTTTTAGTATGTTTTTTAAAACTAGGGCAATGCTCTAAAAAATCGATTTTATGCCCTTTAAATATACTTCAAAAATATGGTCTATATCATGTCATTTATTGCTTCCACAGAATCTGTTACCAGCTTAATCTGGATAGAAACTGCTAGGCCATATGTTTTTAGTTTTTTTCTTTTTATTGATGCTTCAAGAAATCCATAATTGAGAACAATAACAATCAAGTCATCTCTTATCGTATTGTCATGTCACGTAGAAAATCATATGCAGTCATTATCATCCAACGTATCAAAAACTTCCAGAAATTTTTCATAGTTGATCACAAAGTATTGTAGTTTACGGCTTCAAGCCGTAGAGAAAACGAAAATATTTTACATATAGATGACAAAGAAGTTGACTGGGAGATTAGGATTAAAATATCTGCACCTCAAGGATTTTTCAAACTTCATACTTATTAAATTAAAGCTTCTCTTATTTTCGATTGACTTTCATGTAGTTTAAGTCAATCGAAAAACTCGAGACGGATCTTAGGATTTCTCCTTCTGAGTTAGCATGAAAAACGTTTTAACTAAATTTTCATTTGTAAATCTTTTATATTTTCAAACAGACCTCTTTTAATGAAATTTTGATTGTTTTATTTTTTCTGTTTCTTAAATTTTGAATCAAGTTTTAATTGAATTATTGCTTTTTTATTTTTAATAATTATGGTTTTGGTTTATAGTAGTTTTCTTTCTTGGCAAAGAAAAATAAATCTTTTTTCCGCTTTAGAACAAAAAATATTTTATCTTCATCAAAAAAAAACAAATTTTTAAATAAAACTTTTTTAAGATTTTCTAAAATTTTAAATTAATTCCTTTTTTCTAATTTTGTTTTTAACAAAAAGAAAAATCACTAGAATTTTTATAAAAGAAATTTTAAAGTAAAAACAAATTAAAAAAAAAAACAAAAAACAAAATGAAAGTATTTTAAATGCTAACATTTTAATTAATATTATTTTGTGTTAACACATAAACAATTCAAAGAGGTTACTAAAACTTTGATGGCAACCGAAGGACAAAAAAAAGTACCAGATAAAGGACCTGTCATGCTATTATATGAACTATTTAATGAAGTACAATTTGAATGTTCCGTTGTTGATGGTGTACAAAATTGTCGTTTCAAAATGACTGTAAACGTTAATAATTGCAAATTTGAAGGAACTGGTTAGTATTTTCTTTTTTACTCTTATAAACAAAATTTTCTAGAAATTTTTGATATTTTTAACATATATATATATACTCGAAGGACCATCAAAAAAATTAGCTAAAAATGCTGCAGCTAAAGCAGCTTTAGCATCACTATGCAATATTTCTTATAGTCCAATGATAAATCCCCAAAGAAATGTTCCAATTCCAATTGATGATAAAACATCAGCATCATCATCATCAATGGAATTACCACAAATTCATGCTGATACAATTGGACGATTAGTATTAGAGAAATTTCTTCAAGTAATTAAAGGGCAAGAATCATATTCAAGACGAAAAGTTTTAGCTGGTATTGTAATGACTGAAAATTTGAATTTTAATGAAGCTAAGGTATGATGAAAATTATGTAATTTTGTATTAAATTTCTAGTAATTTTGTTGGAAATTATTTTTCAGGTTATATCTGTTTCAACGGGAACAAAATGTGTTAGCGGTGAACATATGAGTGTAAATGGTGCTGTTTTAAATGATTCACATGCAGAAATTGTTTCACGAAGATGTTTATTAAAATTTTTATATGCTCAATTGGATTTACATTCAAATGCAGCAACACAAAATCAGTCAATTTTTATGAGAAATTTATCAAACGGACAATATCCTTATATTTTAAGAACTGGAGTACATTTTCATTTATACATAAATACGGCTCCATGTGGTGATGCACGTATTTTCAGTCCACATGAAAAAGATTCCGGTGTTGATAAACATCCAAATAGGTAACGAATGGATTTGATTTCTTTTAATTTATAAAAAATATTAAGAAATTTATTTATTTCAGAAAAGCACGAGGTCAATTACGAACGAAAATAGAATCTGGTGAAGGTACAATTCCTGTCAAAAGCAGCGATGGTATACAAACATGGGATGGTGTTCTTCAGGTGTTTTTTCTTTTTCGAAATAAATACAAAAATTTGAAAAATTTTTTTCATTTTAATTTACTTATTTTCGTCTTATAAATTTCATTTCAATTCGAAAATTATCTTAGGGTCAACGTTTGTTAACAATGTCATGTTCGGATAAAATTGCTCGTTGGAATATTGTTGGTATACAAGGTGCACTATTAGCATCACTTGTTGAACCAATTTATCTTCATTCAATTGTTTTGGGAAGTTTATTACATCCAGAACATATGTATCGTGCTGTTTGCGGTCGTATTGAGAAATCTATACAAGGTCTACCGCCACCATATCATTTGAATAAACCACGTTTAGCTCTTGTTACATCAGCTGAACCACGTAATCAAGCAAAAGCACCGAATTTCGGTATAAATTGGACAATTGGTGATACTGAAATTGAAGTTGTTAATTCATTAACTGGTAAAACGGTTAACAATCAAATATCACGTATTACAAAACAAACATTCTTTGCAAAATATGGTAAATTATTGAAATCTTTACCGAGTATTCAAAGTCGTAAAATTATATATGATTATGGTGAGACAAAAACTAAAGTTAAAGATTATCAGGTAATTAATTTTATAAGATTACTAAAATTACAAATAATTTAATTTCATCCTTTTTTTTGCTGGGATTTCTAGCTTGCTAAAAATGAATTGTTTGCCGCATTTCGTCGTGAAGATTTAGGTAATTGGTTAAAAAAACCAATTGAACAAGATGAATTCGCACTTCCCGAATGACTAGTTTTCTTAGAAACTTCTTTTAAAATTACTCTCTTAATGACTTTAATAATCCATTTGAATTATAATTTAGTGATAATTCCAATTGAGATCAATATCAATTTATTAAATATCTTTAAAAATGTTGACATTACTAAATTAATATTGATTGTTAGTAATATAATCAAATTCAAAGATCTACTACTACTACTAATTAGTATTTATTATAGTTCAAAAATATTAATTAATAATATTACTATCGAATATCGTAGCTCTAGAATATTTCTAGAATAGAATGTAGCTAATATGCTGGAACTGAGTAAGAAAGTATTATGGCATTTTAATATTATTATTATTATGCGCGTGTTTTTTATTATTTTGAATTAGAATTTTTAAATTTAATGAACTAAAGAAATCAAAATAAAATTTTATGAATTAATAATAATAAATTTTTTATTTTTTTTTAGTTTTATAACATTTCATAATGTTTAATTAAATTCCATTTTAATGTATAAACAATATTATATTTTTTTGAATGGAATTTATTTTATTAGGTGTACAAAACAAAAGAACATGGAGAGAGCTTCTTGTATCCTAAGCCCGGTGAAAAAGATATCTTTTTGTACACATAATAACTTTGTTTTTTTTTTTTTTGTATTAGAATTAACATATCATACCTTTTTTAACTTTTAAACGCTATTATTTCATATTTTAATAACATAGTTACTATACACGACCTGTTTTCTGTTAGCCAAAAAATATCGAACTGACGCCATTTTTAGAAATTCGACATATTACGTTCTAAAGTAGTATTCACATTAATTAGTTTTCCATCAGCTTTTGGGCAACTGAAAGAAAACTGACCAGTGTGAATATAAAAACTCATAATTTGTCAGTCAAACTCAATAATTATTCAAAATTTTCTATCAAACACGACTGGCAGTCATAACTGACTGATCAATGTGAGACTTATTATTTCAATTGGAAAAATTTCCTTAAGAACTGAAAACAAAAGCAATCAATTGATTTAAAATGTACCGTAAGAGGCACAATAAATATTATTTAGCTAAACATCGAATAGCGTTCTCTTTTTTAATTATGAATTTTGTTAGAACAGAAATTTCTGTCTTAACATATGCGGTCTACACAGGACATTTGTCAAACAGAACAGTTTTGCTAACAGAAAAAGAGTCGTGTGTGGACACTATATAAGAAAAAGAATATCATAAATCTGTTTTTTCTTAAATATCACGAATCTATTTGTTCGAAAGAAAATCATTACAGTATTTCCCATGAAATTGAAATTTTTTATTTTATTATTTTTTTGATTATGGCTACAGCTTTCTACGAGCATTAGCCTCCATTTGATATTTAATAATTTAATAACAATATATTGAATTACGTCCGAAACAGTTACTCACAAAGAAAATCATATAACAATAATATTTAGTAATATTTAAGTAATAAATAAATAGTAAAAAAACTCAGAAAATAATCAAAAAAAAGATGTGTGAACTGTTTCCAATTTTAGTTTTGTTTTTTATGGTTTAACTAAGTGTCGAATTATAAGAGAATTAGGAGTCTGAAGAAAATAATGGAACAAATGAAAACTGTTATTAAATAGTTTAAAAAGTTATCGAAAAGTTGTTTACTAAAGGAGAACAAGATGATAACTTTTCACGAAAATCATGAAATCTAATTTTCAGTTGATTATTTTAAAACGCTGCTAATAGACAAGTCTTGTTAGTCACGCAATTTTCAGCTGAGTCCTCATCAGTGGCGGCTCGTGACTCTGCGGAGATAGGCTTACTTCAATATGTGCCTAATATTCTAATATTGTTAACAAATTTATGGAACTTTCTAATTCATCCTAGAGGTATTGCAATCGAAATGGTCCACCGAGTTTTATCTGATTAGTTTCCCAAAAATCTATAACGATATTTTAAGGTACACACATGCATACGTTGACGAATATTCGCAATCGATTACTATACTTTCTAAAGCAAAGAATGGAAAATATTTACCTACGAATACGAAATATTATAATCACATTTTGAACCAATATTTGTCAACGAAAGTATGAAGCCGACCTAATGTCATCGAAAACAATAAGCAAAATGTAGTAACTTAAAATTAGCTTATAACTAATGTTATTAGAGTTTTGACTGTTTTTCTATCCCATTTCTGCCATAGGACATACTATATGTTTTTTTTACTGCGGATTAGACCGTTTTGATTAGTTGAACTTTATGTTAGATAAAGCCGCGTCTCAAAAGAATCAACTGAAACTCTAAAAACTATTAAGGTAGATTAAATTTCCTTTACAAAATTGTTCTCTTCAGTCTCCTGATTGACCTAGAACTAGACACTAAGATTGTGCGAGAATAGTATAAGATTTAAATTTAAATTAAATCAAATAATCCAAATACTGAATATTATTTTAGTTTTTTCTTCGAATCAGAAATTCATTTAATTTTCCTTTTCCAACCATTTTTAGAATTAATATTTTAGAAGAATACGAAAACTAATAGAATATATCAATTTCTATTAAGTAACAATTACAACGAAATAAAAAATAACGAATTATCTTGAAATAATTAAATATGTGAATTTATTTAGTTTTTATTAATTTAACAATTTTTTTAATTTTTTTTAATACGAATTATGCTTTTTTTTTTCTTAGGATTATTTGAAATGTAATTTTTTGTTGAATAATTATTTTTGAAGTAAGGAATGCATTGAAAACAATTGCACTCTGTTTGTTGATTTGTTCCTGTGGCTCACTAGGAGTTAAAAGTTACCATTAACCTGATTAATTTGATTTACGAATGTGTGAATATTTAAGTTTGTTGATAAACAGACATTAGTAAGGATATTAAAAAGTAGGAGAAATTTAAGAAAAAGAACACTAAACTGCATGAAAAATTTAAGTCTAAAGAGGCTAGTATGGGAACTAATTTGACAGTCTGTCTATCGAAGTAATCAGATTTTTTATAAAGGATTTACAGGCAAAGATTTAGACATAACTTAAAATTAAGATCACTGTCAAAAATCACGCTTAGATAATTTATGCTACTCACTGTGTGGAGAACACGTCACGTAAAGACGTATAAGGTAAAGCTATGGAGAAATATTACGTTTCCCAGAGAACGTAAGAACTTCACAACTTTACCTTACTTTAATTTATAACAAAAAGTTCAATTCTTTTCAATGCGCTTCTTAAGTATTTTTTATTTTAGTAATTTTTCTTTCATTCTTCAAAACTTATGGAAAGTTTAATAAAAAATAAGATTAATAGAATAAAATACTGTGATACTAAATTTTACTAGTACTTCCAGCAAAGCTGCGTTTTTTCCATTCTAAAAATATTCTAAATGCTCTTTTTACAAAATTAAAAATCATATTAAATTTTGATGATCGAATTAGAAGATATTTGAAAAGAAAAAAATTCAAAGAATTTTATCCAATTTGAAAGAAAACAATTTAAAAGATACAATAATTAATCAACTAAATTTAGTTGTTTTGACTTGACTTTAATAATATATATATATATATATGAATTACTATGAAAAATAAATGTATTTTAAAGTATAATATTAATAAATATTATATGTAAAAGAAGTAAAACAAAACAATTGTATTTTATTAATATTATTTGGGAAGAAAGTTTAAATTTGTTTTCAGATAAAGTATACATTTTTGAAATCTATGGTGGAGCTTCAAATTAGGCAGAGTATGGAAGCTAATTGTATATAAAAGACTGAACTATAATGTAACTAGAAAAAACCTTCGGAGTAATTGAATTTTATAAGACAACAAACAAAAATAGATTGTCACTTTCATACATTTTGTAAGGTAAATTATCGTTATTTCCGTTCACTTTTAAATAGTGTTTAGAAGATTTTCTAACCCGACGACTTCATTGGACTTATTTCAAGACATATTTTCAGTCGGACTGACAAAAAGTCCAAATTTGAGAGTCTCCACAAGACTTTTTTTCAGTCCGACTGAAAATAAGTCTTGAAAAAAGTCGAATGGAGTTGCCTGGTAAAGCCGCTTCCAAACTGTCTATTTTGTCATATGTTTTCACATTTTGTTAAAAATTAAATATTAGACGTGTCTCTAAACTTTTCTAATTTTATAAAGCGTACACATTTTATCATATACCTTTGTACCAATTTGTTTCTTACGAGTTCACGTTATCTTAGTGGGCTATGTTGATAAAACTTGCACGAAAACATATGACAAAATGGATAGTCTGAAGGTACCTTAAGTAAACGATCTAATTTTGAAGTCATCACTATTGAAAATGATCAAAATGATAATCACTGTTGCGGTGATTTTTGTACCATATATTCCCCTTAGATAGTGATTGTGTAAAATACTCGTCATATCTAATGTACATAATAAACATTGAACCGATTAAGAAACTTGTAAGAAGTTTGATACAAGAAATAATACCAAACGTCTGATGTGGTGATTTAGTAATCTTCTGGTTTAAAAAATCACCTGGAAAATAATCAACTGATTATGCTCGCGTAACAAACACATCACTTGATTTTAACATAAATTCCAAAGCTTATATACTTGTACATTAAATATTGAAATCAGAAATATTCTTCCCAACTTGATGTTGAAAAATATCGAGTAAAATTTTGGAAAATAGTGCGGGGTAATACAAAATCACCACATTGTAGACGTATGCTTAAAAATACTAATACATATATTAAATTAATTAAATTGGGAAATTTAAGAAAAAAAAACTGTGGAGATGCCGGGGATCGAACCCGGGGCCTTTCACATGCAAAGCGAACGCTCTACCACTGAGCTACATCCCCTTCATACCCTCACCACAGTATAAGCGCGGCATAATGTAAAAGGTCAACACAAAAGCCTTCTTCGAAAATGAAAACCAAAAATTATGACAGAAAATAGAGAAGGAAATAATCTATTAGCCAATTTTATTCTATTTCACCAGCTTCCTATAAGATAATTATAGCAAGTGAGAGCATAAACATTTTTATGGAATTGGTACTAAGGGAGGAATGGGATAGAAATAAACAAGTTTTTCTTTCATTTTTTCTATTGTAAACAAAAAGCATATGGTCCTCAATCCAAATAATAATGCTAAAGTTCATGCCATGCATGAAGCCGCAATAATAAAAAATGGAGACACCATTAAAAAAAGAGTAGCAGCAGGATTTTGTTCGAATATAAGTACAACTTTATATGTATGAGATGCTACAATGGAAAGCATGGAAAAGGCTTTAATAATATGGCTTGAAGACCAAGCTCAAAGGCGAGTTCTTACTGATACAAACGCCATTACAAATAACGCTGTTAAGATTTATGAGTCAATTACCTACTTCAGCTGAAAAACAGCATTCGTTTTCCGTAAGCCATGATTGGTTTGAAAGATTTTAAAAAAGTCATTCTTTACATAATCTAAAATTGAAAGGTGAGTTAGCATCTGCGGATTCACATGCAGCAGAGCAATTTTCATCAAAATTTGCTGAAATTATTGCCGCGGGTTCCTACACCTCTGACTAGGTTTTCAATGCTGACGAAGCGGTATTGTTTTGGAAGAAAATGCCAGATAGAATTTGTTTGGCTAAAAATAACAAATCAGTTAGTGGGCATAAAGCATTAATGCTTCTTGTCACTATATAATGAAGGCAAAAACGCCTCGTTCATTTAAAGGACTGAACATTACCAACCTTCTCGTTTATTCGAGGGCTAACAATAAAGCTTGGGTTACGGCCACGCTTTTCAGTGGTTGGTTTCATAATTTTTTTGTCCCAGACGCCAAAAGTTATTTGAACAACAAGGGATTACCTTTTAAGGTTCTCCTTTTAATTGATAATACACCAGGCCATCCTCAAAATTTACAACACGAAAATTTGCAAGTTGTATTTCTACCCAAGAATATACATAACTTCTTTATTGCAACCGTTAGATCAGTGAATTATTTTGACTTTTAAGGCAATTTATATAAAGCTTATTCAGACTCATTTTAGATCAATCTGAATTCCGCAAACGAATTCTAAATAAAGGTCTAGTTCAAGTTACTATAAGTTTTAGATACAAAGATCAATATTATACAATGTATTCTCGAGTGAAAGATTTCCGTGGTGGAGAATGATTCTCCAGATATATAACATTCACTTCTTTCAATCTCAAAACACTTTCGGTAGACATCTGGTTTCCATGTCCTGCCTGGACCCATTGTAAACTGCTGAATTATGTAGGTATAATAATATTGATAGTTTCGGATAATCTTTGGTAAAGTTCATATATACAGTTCATTGAAATTATTACTCACATTAACTTTATTTATTAAAATCATTATTTTTAATTTTATTATTTGTCAAATATTCCATCTTTGTAATATAAATTTAAATTTGAAAAAAATTTCCAACACAAAAAAAAGGCCTATTATCGTAAAACAAAATTCCAAATCAATTCGTATAAATTCTTCCAGCTCGGGAAACGTTCATAAATTACAAAACTAAACAAGATAAAAATAGTGTTGGAATAAAATTGTATCTAAAATATCGTCTACCGTTCATAAAAATTATACCTTTCTAGAAAAACCCTATTCTTAAAATTAAGAAGACAAAATCCAAAAAACCCTTCCCAACATATTTAAAATTCACTAAATCAGAAAATTTGTATTTTTGGTATCTTAAGATAAAAAACACAAAAAAAAGAACTTCTTAAAATTCTAATTCTTTAAAGTCGTTCTTTATTTAGGATTATCTCGTTGCGGTAATACCCGATAAAGAGAACAGAAAGAAAATCTTAAACATTTTAATTATTATAAATTGGTCCATGATGGAGAAGAGTTTTTTGCTTTTTCCTATTCGAAAATAGTAAAATCAGTACTGTTAATTAGTTCATCATTATCAAAAACACGTGGAGGCTTTATACTTGTATTATTAAAGTTCTTTCAGAGTTTCGACACACCAAAAAAAGAAACTACTATGTATCTTTGAATTCGTACTATTTTTAGAAATCATAATTTTTTGTAAAATCTAGAAATTATGATGAAGGAAGAACTTATAATTAGTTGTCGTCCTCGGATTTTTTGTGGAGTAGGAGTGAAAATTATTAGTCTTTCACTTTGTTCTTTCGTTTTTTTTTTTTTATGATGAATTCATATTCTAAAAGTAATATTCATAATTTGATTGTACGCGGCTAATTAATAAGTCGGGGATATATGGATGAGTTACAATTCAGTATTTATGTTGATGATTCAATTAACATCGTAAATAATTGTATTTAATGGGGTTTTTGTGGAATGAGTTTGAGACAATCTTATATGGCCGGGAAAAGTTTTTATAGTCAAGAAAAAAAAAGAAGAACTTCTGGAAACGTTTGTAATTGTAATTTCTTAGATGAGTTCATTTAAATCATCTTCATTAGATCAAAACGTTGAATTTATCATGGTTGATGGAAAATTATTAATTGGTTTTAATAATATAAATATTTTGATAAAATTATGGTTTGGATGGATACGATTTAGTCTTAACTCTTGGAATAATCTTTGTTTAAAGATTTCAACAAAAAAATTGCAAGTTATTTATATAATTTTTAACTTCAGACTTCAAGTCTTCTACACCTGGTTTTATGATTCAAATATGTGGGACTCTTTCTGTAATCCTGAAGTGGATTTGTGCAATTCGATTGAGATTATATCGTATCTAAAAAGGATTGCTATATTCATATGATTTTTTTATTACGATTCTAGTTCTAATTTTAGCCTCAAACTTTGTAATCAAATAAATTTGTAATAAATAAAAATACTTTGATATCAAACAGGTACATAAAAGTTGTATTCTTTAATCAGGGATCTTTAATTTTCTACAGCCTGTGAAATCTGTTTAGCTGTGTTTTTAAATCTTAAGCATAGTACAGAGACGGCTAAATGTCCGTCAACCAGGTTGAAAAAACTGAATTTTAAGCGTCTGTTGACAAACGGTTGACCGACATGTCGAAAAAATCAAAACTTTTTAATTTTCAGGAGACGTGTCTTCAAGTCTGTCGACATGTTTAACGTGTGTATGTCGGTTTTCAACTTGTTTGCAAACACCATTGTGAAATACGGAGCTGTAGTATTCACATCTATATACATATAGTAAAGTAAGAGTTATTCAAGCAAAATTAAGTCTGAAAAATCATCGACAGAGCACTTTGTCGCACTGGTGATTTTTCTAAAATGATGTTCATATACATGCCGATTGACATGTTAGTCTATGGGTTTCAGGTTGCAGGCATGTCGATCGACATGTGTATAGTCTATAAGGAGCTTTATTTTCGCGGAATCCACGTTGAAGATCACTACTCTAAGTATTTATATTATTAAAACTTGAAAGAACTAAAAATTTATCCTAAGGATTACTGTTTAGTAGTGGCCCATTTATAGGTTTCTCATCCAGTAAGTTTGTGATTATTGAACTGCAAATACACTTTTCGCGCATAATTGTGAACCCAATTCAAACAGAACATATTTTCCACAAAATCCTTAAATTAAAGTTTATTCGTTGTTATTTAACTGAAACCAAGCCATAATGCTAATTTTTTTTTCAGGGAGAGGTCCTAAAGCATGCATGTGCATATGAATTCAAAATTCAAAATGTAAACTGTAATAAATTCTTAATTCAAATTTTATTTTACAAATGAAACTAAGTGATTCGAACATCACAATATTTTACCTTTAAAAGTGATTGATTTGTTTGATTTTGAGCCGGAATCCATAAATCATGTTGTGAAACTTTTGTGAAGAAATCAGTCAGCTTTGTGCAGTTCACGAGGTCCTGGATTTTCTTTGATGCCCTAAGCACGTGCTTATTTTACTTATTGATTAATCCAGCGCTATTTGTCGCTAATATTCAAAAGCTGAATACGTTAAATATGAAAAACATAACTTTTTAATTTTGAAATCAAAAATATTCTTCCCAACTTGATGTTGGAAAATATGGAGCAAAATTTTGGGAAATACTGCGGCGTAATACAAAATTATCCAATTGTAAATGTATTCTCGCATATAACCTAATTGTAGTGCTCTACTCAAAAATACCAATATATTAAAATTGGAAAAACTAACAAAAAAAAAAACTTTGGAGATGCCGGGGATCGAACCCGGGGCCTTTCACATGCAAAGCGAACGCTCTACCACTGAGCTACATCCCCTTCATGGTTGCGCTTTGGTATAAACGCGATATAAGCTCAGTACATGAGCCCAATACCTTCTTTAAAAATGAAAGAAGCAAAAATTTTTGCTAAAAATAAAAAAAATAAGCTATAAATCAATTTTACCCTATTTTACCACCTTCCTATGAGATATTTGTAGCAAGTGAGAGCATAAGCATTCTTACGGAATTGGTGCTAAGGGAGGAATGGTATAGAAACAAACAATTTTTTTTTAATTTTTCCACTGTAAAGAGCACATAGTCCCCAATCCTTTTATCCGTTAATATACTAAATTCATATCAAAAACACCAATAATTTAAGTGATAATGAATATACAGAAACCATTTTCACTTCCACGTGACTTATTTCTGTAAGATTATTAATCGTAAAATCAGATGTTCACTTACATCTGATTTACTTGAAAAAATTTATATTTATCTCTGTTGCACTAACATAATGTAATCCAAAAAAAAGATAGATAAATCGAATTGTTATATATTTTTATTAATAAAAACCAGGGCGGTAACAAAATGTTAAAACTAAACGCAAGGTCACGCATCAGTTTTCACATCTTCTTAGATTGTCATTTTACTGTTTACTTATACTATGGCTATATCCTCCAATAAACTAATGTTCTAAATCATGGGTGGCCATTGTGGGGCCCGCGGGCTGCATGCGGCCCGCCGAGCGTCATCTTGCGGCCCGCCGAGCGTCATCTTGCGGCCCGCGGAGCTAGGTCAAATGAACGTAAATGTTAAGTTTATTGTACATATCGCATAGAATTAAGATTCTGTTTATACCTAAAAAAAAAATTGGCTCATCCTGATTTTAGTTTTGTACGTGGTTGATTTCCTTTGAAAATTAACATAATTTTTTAAATTTCACTCAAAAAAATAAGAAGAAAATGTCGCTAAGTAAATGCACATGTCTGCTTCTTATGCAGTTGCCATTGCACTGTAAAAACTTTTGGTGTGAATTAAAGTGACATTTTTTATTTGATTTTAATTAGATAATTGACTCAGTCTGTTGTCGTATCTAAAAACAAAATTGGAAACACAGACCGTATTTCGAATATCGTTCGGTTGAAGAGGATGTTCCTGTTTCTGTTTATGTTGTCGGAAATGCATTTTTTTAAAAATCTGTTCATAACAAATGGAAATTGATAATTTTTAATTAAAAGAGAAATGTCTTTATTTAAATTTTTTTTGTTTACAAAACAAATGAGAAATAAAATTTGATTGTTGTTCTTGCCTATTGGCCCAAATGAAAATAGATAGCTTTGTATTTTCGAAGGCCCAACAAAACTATTAAGGTATTACGAAAAAGAATTTTTATTAAAAATAAAATCCTAAATTGTTTTGAGTTGTATCTTGGTAGGTGACTGGAGTTATTTTGAAGTCTACATTATGAAGTACTACTATTCAAGAAAACAGATCAGCCGAGCACTGACAAAAAGGATTTTTTCAACATTTTCGATGGAAACTATATAATAGAATTTTGTGTTTTTTATAATTGCTAACAATTTAAATCTTATTTAACAACGTGCGATCGAATGAGATTATAAGTACCCTTAAGTCGGTGAGTAGAAAACTCGAAGGACAAGCGTCAAGTTCACTAAAAAATGTTTTCTAATAACAGGCCTATGCCTCCACATACATATTATTAAAGACAGATTAAAACTTTTGGGTGGCTTTTAGCAGATAATCAAGAATTACGGGTTAGAATCGCAATGTAAATTCGTTAAAAAAAATGAGAGTCCTAAATATATAAATTGTAATCATACAACAATTAAATTAAATCGGCTTACAGATGATTTTTCTATAATCCATGAAAATTATAGGCGAAATTTTCCTAAATGGGAAGTCCAAGTCTCAAATTGCCCTTTTGCATTATTGTTAAAGCAAAAATTCTTAAAATTAATTTAAAATTCTGTTGTTTATGGTACGTACTACCAGAGGGTATATTAGTTTTGACACTCCATTCGTAACACATTGAAATAATCGTCGTAGAGAGGTTTCAAGGGTGTCGTTGTGTTAAGAACCAAAAGTTATATTGTTTTATGCATGCCCATCGGTCCGTCCGTCCGTATACAAGATTACTCAAAAACGCATTATCCGATTTTGATGAAATTTACAATGTGAGTTGCTTCTTCCTTAACTTGGTTTGTTCTTCTATTTCAGCAAAATCGATCCAGGGGGAGTAAAGTTATAAAGCAAAAACCAGGGCGACCAGAACGTTTTATCGTTTTTCTTATATGGTTTTTCGGATTTAATTGGAAAATTTGGGACGCAATTTTGTTTAAATTAATTATATACTATAGGTAAATTTCAATCAAATCGGTCCAAGGAGAGTGGAGAAAGAAATAATCCTAGGAGAAAATAACCCTCTTCATGTAGTTGTTTTGATGTACTTTAAAAACTAATACACTGATTTGAATAAAATTTGCTGATAAGATTTATGCTATTAGGCAAATTAGAGGAAATTTTGAAAGGAGTAAACAAAGTTATGACCAAACCGTGAAATATTGCGAGTTTTGACAGTTTTCTGTCCCATTTCTACCATAGGGCATCAAAAACTCGGCTATAGGCCGATTTTCAGGTACTGTATGTTTTTTTAAATACCTTCCTTGTACCATACATATAATTTCATGAGAAGAACGAATAATTCGAGTACTATTCGGATAATAAAATCTAACAAATCTAACTCGTGAATTTAATTCTTCTATATAAATTTCTTGATTTTTTCTTTTAAATAAGAAAATAAAAACTTTAACATGTCCAACTGATTTTATTTTATTTTAAAAACAGACGAAAATAATGTTAAACAAATTTTATGATAAAATATAAATATTAACTGTTTGTTTAGTCGGTTCGCGTTGTTTTTTATTATTATTATTTTAAATTGAATATTAGTGAAGTTATTAAACTGAAAGTTGGGGAAAATTCTGGTTCCTCTATAATTACGAATATTAATATTATTTTGTCATTTCTTTCGACTTCTTTTAAATTACATTAATGAGAAGAAGAGCCAGAGCTAAAAATTTTAATGAGCTATTCTTTTTTTTTGTTTTTGTTTTTTATTTAATAAATATTTTGAGATGGACGAAAGCGCTAATTGGGTAACATATCCAGTGTATACCAAATAAAAAGATGTCATGCTGTCAGCTTGGAAATAAATTATTAATTTATCCATGTTTATATTAAGAAATAGGTCGCCTTTTTATTATAATAATATATGTTTTGTGAAAACAAGGTGTACACTCGGTTCGGTTACCGATTTTCAGTGGAAATGAGTTTAGTTTTATACTAACTATATAATAATTTTTATCATACACCTATTATCGTATGTGTATCTCTTTTTTTAGTATCATATTCAGATGGATCCATGATCCATCGTACCAGAACAGACGACCTCACCTCGATCAAATCCATATCTTTCTGTGAGATCTTTGTTTTATCGTAAAAGAAATGTGTTTTTTTTTCGTTTTCTTTTTTTTATTATCTTAGAAAACAGATTTCTTACCATTTTGAATGGCTTGTCATCTGTTTAGAGAGGATGTTTTTTTTTTCTGGTCGTCTTGGATATACAAATATAATACCTGTAAGAATGTTTTTTTTTTTTGATGTAATTCTTTCATCCTTGAAAAGATGATCTGTTCCAGAGAAAACTTCTACTATTCAATGGTTAGTGATGGTGAATTTGTTGTTGGTGGTATCTTTTATTTCACATTATTGTTATTTATTATCGAAATAGAAAGGTTGTCAACAGATACCAATATTTTTATTCACATTTATCTTTTTTTTCCATCCAATTCTTTTCGTTCATTTTCTTCATTCTCTCGAATGGTTATCGATCTTTGATAAAATTCTTCAAAATTCTTCTGGAAAGCTTAAAAATTTATTATCTTCAGATTTTATCAGAATCATTATTAATGAGTAAACAGCCAAAATTCGATATGTGAAAATTGTTTTTTTTTTCCAAAAAAAAACGAACAAAACTACACAAATTATGAATATTTATATTAATTTTAAAATTTTATTATTTTCTTTAAATTAACATTGTAATTGGATAACTTTAAATTTATGAAAATTCAGCTAACTTGATTGAAAACTGTAAATTCCGATAAGTTCTGTCAATTCAATAAATTCTCTTTATTTTATGATTTTCTGAATTGTTTTATTTAACTATTCATGGCTTCATCAAATTACATCAAATACTGTGAGGTCCATGCTAGTACGGGCCGCAGGAGTTGGCAAAAATAGATACACATCCCTTATTTGTTAAATACTGTGTAGATTTTCATTAAACTTGAAATGTAAATTCTGTATAAGCTATTTTAACAGATATTATATGCCTCTACTCGGTAATGGAGTCGTGACAGTTCCAAAAGTAGAAAAACGGATTTTAATCTATCTATATTGGAGTGAACTATTTTAAATACTCAGACCAACAGTTAAAAAGCCTAAAGTTAGTTTTTATCATCTTCTGCCAACCCAACTTCGCCAATCTCCTACCCACTTAAAGCCCGACCAGTTTCGATCACAAGAAGCTATTAAGATATAAAAAAATTTAATTTTTACCAAAAGGATATATTTAGTTTTGTCACTACGTTTCTCACGCAGAGAAAAAATCTTCCAAATGCGGTCAAAGAATATGTGATATACTACATAAAGCCAAATCATTTTCACAGGCGTCTTTTGAATTAAAACTTACACCCTTAAGTTACTTTTGCAGAGAAGAGATCGATATAGAAATGATAGTATGATGGTACAAAGTCAGGCTCAGACTATACGATGGATTCATCCAATTTTTGTTGGGTCATCAAAAATGTATGTGCAATTTGTCAATTCTGGATGATTTTGTTTAATGATTTTATAGTTTTCCATGCTCAATTTCGATATCCAAAGATTTTGAACAATCTTTCTTGTGCCTTTAAATGCCGATTTGGATTCGATCAATGCTTTTATTTTGTCGTCTTCAACAACACAATGATTTTTTGACCAATCATAAAAATAGTACAGAGAAAGATTGACATAGTTTTAAAGTTTCGTCGTTTATTTTGTTTAGCTTTTTAAATTTGATTCAAAAGCTATTTGATGGATTTCTATAAAATTTTCAGAATAGATTTATCAGAACCCAATTTTTCCCAAAATATGTAGTTCAAAAAGTCATTTTTACTTAAATGAATTTTTAAACTCAAAACAAAACAAAAACACACTAGTCAGAATAGTTTTTCTTATTGAGCTTCTATTTTTTAAATAATTTCATAAAATCTAACCGAAAACATAAATTTTGAACAAACCAAAAGAAGTTCCCATACAAGATTTCAGAACTCAATGATTTATTACTTGTAAACTTTTAACTCACCTGATTTAAATATGTTTTAAACATTTCTATGTGTTATTTTTGTTGTCCTGATACAAAACGATTAAACATAGTTTATCTAAATTTCCTAGAATTGACAAGCCCAGGAAACATGAATATCAAACAATAAAAGAATTTATTTTTCTTCAAATTCCCTCAAAACCAAAAATATATATATATAAATTAAATGTTAAACAAAATGATTTCATTTTTATCATTCTAATAAAAATTTTATGTTTTTCTTTGGTTTTTAGTGAAACAAGAAAATCGAAGAAAGATTTTATATTGTAGTAAAATGTTAACGACAGATCTTTCCAGGTGAAATGAAGTCCATCACGACGATCGCATGATTAAATAGGAGTGTTATGGGTGAGTTTTGATTTAAGCTTAAAATACGATTTAATTACTAAATATATGAAGTTTTTTCTGTTCTTATAAAATGTAATGAAGTAATTTGAAATGGTTCTTTTTGGTGGTTTTTTATCACTTTATTTTACTATGATAATGAGTTCGAAAATTTGATAACGTATTTAATGAAAATGCTCGATCAATTACGATAGAAAACGTTTAATAGCTTAACCAATAAAAGTTTTAGAGCTAATTTTAAATCACTTCAGTAACAAAAAATGGCTCCTCTTCTTCATGGTGTTTTGGTTCTAATTAGTTAAAAATATATTTATTTTATGAGATTTGGTTTAACGGTTAAATTTCGTAATTAATTCTTAAAAAGAAATAAAAATTTAAATATTTTTTAATATAAAATATTATTTTATACAAAACGATTAAAAAGGGAAGGATTTTGTAACATGAAAAATTGATTTAATACTGACCTATTCTAAGAGTAAATTAATCCAAACACAATTAATTAATTTTGATTCGACAAGATGTCCTTACTCTCTGAATAAGGTCAGGAGTGGAATTGTTTAAATCGAAACGAAAATTCTTATGCCTATTCGAAAGGATTTTGAGGCAAATCGAATTACACAATTCCACACTTGAGTATATCCAAAAAATTAACCTAGTATTGGCTGAATTAGAGATGTCTAACATAATCAGAATTTATATTATAAGTTTCATGAAATGTCATTCACTATTGACGGAATCGGGGACATTTTTAGACATTTTTGAGAGACACTTTTCCATTTTCCCTTATTTTTATTTTTCACGCAGGTCCAAAAATAGCGAGTGGAAATAGGTCCTATCTTTTAAGTTAGATTATCCAGAATATATTCTAAGCTTCATGAAAATACCCCCAACTATATCGACCGAATTAGAGATGTCATTCTATTCCCTCCATTTTTATATTTTTGCATCCCCGCGACCCTCTAGCGAATGGAAATAGGTGCTATCTTTTAAGTTGGCCCATCCATGATATACATTTCTAATTAGGTAGGTTTCTCTATTCCTCCCTTTTTCGTTTTTCTATTTTGGCGGTTGTCATTTTTATACATCACTTAAGAGAATTTGTCACTTAAAAATGTGATAAATTGAAGGCGTCAGCTATCGATGTGCCATTCTCAAAAAATGTTTAGATAGTATACTAAATAATTTCATTACTTTAAGAAAGTTAAAAATCAATGTCCCCTTGCAGAATTTTACTTCGGACATTTGTATAAAATATAAAGAGTAGCAAATGTTAAAATCAATGATGTCGAAGCGAATTATAGTGTTTTAGTTTTGACAAAGATTCAAATGTAATTGTATTAACTTAAAATCTATTATCTATTTCCATGAAAAAACATTATGGAATTAATTTCAATACCATTATTAATGTAATCGGAATTTTCTTTAGAAAACATATCGACTAGACCGAATTGATCCGCACATGAAAAATAGACACCATTATTTAAGATAAATTCATCGAAAATGATTTTTCATGTCCGTTATCGCCTTTTAAGACATTTTATCTTAACTTTAATTAATCTTCTAGAATTTCATGTGCCATTTTTACTTTACCGGAAATTGATAAACTATAATATTAAAAAATTAGCTTTTAAAAATGTTTATCAAATAAAAAATTAAATACGATTTTACATAAAAGGCGAAAATTTAATCATCTTAAAACGTTTTTATTATTAATTTAAAAAAAAAATCTTTATACGATTAATGGATATTCAAAATGAAAGCACTTAAAAACAACTGATAAACTTCTCATGACCATTTAGTATTGTTCTTACATGGCACAGGCTTTGTACAAGCATATACACACACTTCTTCAAACCTAATATAATAACTTTTCTATATACCCTAATATACCTTTCGATTAATATTTCTGATATCCAGAAAATTTTGTTCAATCTGCTGCAATGCCCATCACAAGACCATATCTATAAATACATTTTTATATGGGAAAGTAAAATCAAGATTCGTTGAAGTGAACTCACCTGAGGACAACAACGATGCGAGATGCTATTATCAACGCCATATAATGGTCCAACAAAGTATTAAATTTCCTGCATTATCCGAAATAATACAATAAGATTGGGATGAGTCTCGACGTATAACAAATTATCCCCCGGCACGTAACATGAAAACAGAATCTCATCGGATCATATTTCACTTTGACTATATTTTCACTGTACGCTGGTTTTCTTTTTGTTTTCTTTTCAACTGGAACTGGATTGAATGTCAGTAGAAACAATACCAAAAAAAAAAGAAGGAATTTTTCGCAGTCTTAAGATATTAGGATATACGCGGAATATGTTTGACTGATTGAATATTTACCAAAAATCTGTTTGGATTGTATTTAATTCTACTAAATTTTTACTACAAACGAATGTCTTTTGTTTAAGTAAGATAAAGCACGTCATATTGTAATTTTTGGTAGTTGAAAATTTTCATTTCAACCCTCTAAATGTGAATTTTGCCTCTATTCTAAACCCTTAAAATTCTAAATCATTCGTAGTGAATTTTTAATCTGATATAATAAACTGAAACCAAAGTTGAACTTCTCTACAATATTCTAGTTAGAACATATTTTGATGAGGGTGGATGAATGAAAATGAACACACGACTTCAGTGGGCGAGCTCTCATAAAAAGTTATGCCAAATAAATGTCAACGCATTATAATATATAATAGAAAATATCAGAAACCCTTAAATAAAAAGGTTGGAAAATTGCGACCACCGGTGACATAAATTAGACGGATAATACCTTTTGATTTGTGTGTCGTTTGGGCGAACAACCTGCATGCGGTCGTTGCTGGAATTGTGTGCTATTTTTATGAACTAATGAGTTTAATGGTAATATTTTTGGAATTTCTTAAAATTAAAAGTACAATATAATTGCGGATCATTTCTAAATGGAACTAATGAACATCCTATGGAATTTGGAGACGCTTCAAGTTACCTATGGAAGTGTAAAGTGCACACCAAATAATCAATGTAGGAATAATAGGAAAACTGAAGAAGGTGTTTCGTCTTAAAACTGTTTGAGATGTGGAAGTTGGTATGTAGATATTTCTTAATTTAAATGTATTTAGTAAAATTTGATAGTAAGCTAGTGCAGATTACAGAGAAGCTTATTATGTTTATTATGATTTCGTTAAGTCCATATATATGTAAATCAAATGTGCTGTTTCGGATGTAATATTATAAAAAGTGTATCAAAGGTGGACAGAGAACTTTTATCCTCTTTTTGGTCCAATAAATAGCAGCCATACTTCAATGATTCTTAATTTTTTTTTAACTTATACGAGTACTTTCATCATAAAATCTAAAATAAATAAAATATCTCATAAAAATGATATTAATTATCTCCGAAAAACAAGAAAATATATAAGACGAATGTTGAGTTGACTTTAATTGTTCAAGATTAGTTAAAGAGGCTTTTAAAATAATCCTACGAAGGATTAAGATGACATTCGGCGCTCGGTTTTTGTGTGTGCATCTTATTTTATTTATAATGCACATACGATATGCATATACGGAAAAACATGTGAGCATTGTCAAAGAATAATACCGATGCTGTCAGATCAGGACTATTTTATTTGTCAGCGAGCATTATGTAGATCGTCTTTGAGACATCATGCCAAACGTAAATGTCACAATGCTGTTAGTGATGATAATAAGGTGGCGATGGAAATAATGAATTGTGTCATTAAATTAAGAAAACGAATAAATTATTTAAAATCGAAATATCTTGCATCACATTGAAACAGTTCAACTTTGTGTCAATTGTGACAAAAACTCATCATCCTTTTCGCAAACTCAATGATAATGACTTCCTTCTTTCATATCCAGAGTCCTAACTTAATTATTTCATTCTTTTCTTTATATCCGATTAAATTTAGCTTCATACTTACTTAGTCCACCCTCTTAATGAATTTTTATATTGGATTTGATCGCATTAAGATTTTTTTTTTTCGTATAGAGATTCAAATGACTGGATTTTAAGTTAACATCAGAAAAATTAATCTCCATTATTAATAATTAACTTTTAATAAGATTTGTTTTTGTGTATTTTTGAAATTAAAGAGAGAACCATATAATGAAGAAAATCGATCGATTATAATGTTTATAGAACAATATAGAAGGGTCTTGTGACATTTCCTCATCTGGTTTATTTCAGAAGGGAAGTCGATGGTATAGAATACATTTTTATACTTCCATTTTCCTTTGTCGACAAATGATCTAATTAAAAATACATACTTTTAATGTTGTTCAGAAGTCATATGTTCAATGGAGATAGTATAACTAAGGAATTTTTCTATACACTTTTTCGCATCTTAGGTTTTGGATTTATATGAGAGTTGAAGTGGGATTCGATAAGGTGACAATGGTTATCATTTTGATTACTTCAAGTTCAGTCCAAGTAAATGGAATAAACAGATTTTTATATTGTACAATTTTTAAATGTTTAAATGCTTTGCAGTTCTTATGCTTTTGGTTCAAATCGAGTTACACGATTCCACGTTTCCACTCCAGTTCTTTTTAACAACAAAACCGTTTTCTCCAACATTTAAATATCTTCAAAAGTATAATATGAATTTTTCTATAAAGTAATTTTAAAAGGAGCATTCACAAATGAAAATATTTTATCTACATAAAAATTTTAGAGTTTATAGTACATACTTAGTACTTTAAAGTTCCATTTTCCGGTATCAAAATGTAATAAAAACATATTAATTAAAGACATATAGAAATTGAAGACATATAGAAATTGGGCAGGTTAAATGAAAACAAAATTTATTAAGTTTTGGTCACATCTTCAATCTGCAAAGTATATGTATCTATGATTTTATGATTCTATTTTGCAAATACTATAAATGAGGTGGCATGGTTTGCAGACTGCATATGTGTCCAAATCAGAATCCAAGTATACGCTGTGCTATTACTTCGCATAATTCCTAATCATTATTTGAAAGTGAGAAATAGTCTATCAAATGGACTTATACGTCATATATGATTGTCGATTATAATCTTCTGAAATTCTACAGCTGGGGCTGGACTGAACTAAACATACAATATAAAACTAGAAGACCCAACTTATATTTCCATGTGTCACAGATTTTCAGTCTGCAAACCAGATATCTCGTTATTAGTATGTGTAAAAAGAGGCTATGTGATATAAAAATCTATGTACAGGGGTGGGCATAATTATTTTTACACTTGAAATTTTTTGGAAAGTGTTTCTTTGCATGCCGATTTTATTCCGTTCTAATTTGAATTTACAAAATTTTTTTCTTGGAGATATAGCAATGATATATTCAAAATGCAATAGCAAAAAAAACGGGCGTATAAACTTTTATTGGCGTAGGGCATAAGTATTTTTACACAGTCTGACGATTTGGTCAGTATGCTCCATTTTTTACAGGTAATGATAAAATTATTGAAGAAAATTATTTTCTAATATTTAATCTTTAGTATTTAAAACAAATTTTTTGTAGAAAAACTTTCAAAATGGCGAAAACAAGGGAATTCAATGTGGAAGACCGTGCGACCATTGGAACGAAGTTTGAGTGTGAAATTTCTGCTACTAAAACTGCGGAAACTTATCAAATTTCACGGTAGACCGTTTATCTGCTATTAAAGAAAAATAAAGAGTTAGAAACACTTGAAAAGATCAGAAATAGAGTCACAACTGACCACGAAGACAGGTGTCTTGTCGGTTTTATTCAAAAAACTCGTAGCAGTAGCAGTAAATTCAAATTAGGTAGCTGGAAGAAACATAAGTAAATGGACCATACCTAGAAGGTGCACCAAAGCCGTGTTAAAGACCTACGTTATCCGGAATATGCCATATATTTCTGCCACAAACAAAGTAAATCGCGTCAACTTTCTCGGAGGCTATATTGACAAGGCTGTTTCTGTTTATTTTCTGATGTGACTGAACTGAAATGGGAAAATATTCATACAAAATGTTCTAACGTAGAAAAATTAAAAATTTATTTTTAAAAAAAATATTGTAAATATAACAAACAAATCAATATAATATAATTATTTGAATTAAAAAAAAAAATTTACATTTATTCTTTTAAATATATTTTTATATGAACTACAAAATATTCAATCATGTATTATTTTCGTACTATCTTCAAAATGCACCAAAATATTGCACAATTCTTCAAAAATTTTTATATCACTAAATTTTTTTGTATTAAGAAACTTTAAAAGTTCTACATTTCGTATACCAATTATTTAAGGAGAAAATTGAGAATAGAATAAATATATAGATTTGTAATATTTTGATTTTATATTATTTACAATTTATCAAATGCATTCGTATTCGTCAGCATTTCTCGTGTCAATCTCCAGACTTGTTTTGCGGCATTTTCCAATGCACTCGGAGATTTACCTTTGAATAAATCTAAACTTGGTAGAAAATAATGTGGACAACGACGACATTGAAGACATGAAATCAATTGTAAAAAGATTCCATTGATACGATCGGCAACACAACATTCATCCCATTCAAATTCTCGCGGATGTTTTTCACATTCGTACAATAATAATGTTTTCAAATGATAAGAGGCAATCGGATTTCCCGGTAAATCTAAATGACGATCACGTAATACTTTTAAGATACTTAAACAACGTTTACGGCATCCACCTATATCGTATACAAAAATTTCTATTTAATGATTAAAAAATAAATAGTAAATAATTTTACCTTGTAAAAGTCGATTTTCAGCTTCCACAAAATTTAAAACCCATGCATCACCTTCCATACTAGAATTTTTTCCTTGCATTACAATACTTTCTTTTGACAGCAAATCAAATCCTTCAGTTTTAACTTCAGCAACTAATCCCGGATGTGGCCATGGTATATTTATTAATGGCCAATGTGCTGCTGATCTTGGCCATATCCCAGAACATTTAAATGATGGTGTTATTTGTACAATGAAACGTTCACGTATCCGTAATTTCACTTCAGTTGTATCAGCGATCATTTTCACCATATCACGATAAATACTTTTGTCACATGCTTGTGCAACTAATGTTTGAAATCTTGAACGGATTTTACGTGCCGATAAATAACCAGATGCTGTTATAAATTCCACCCAAAGGGACATTGAACGTTTACGACCGTCGCTCAATTTTAATACAGCACAACCGGGTAATGTTCCATCATCGACAAAATTAAAAACACCCATTTGATTTAAATACAGGACAATTTCAAATTCATTTGGTGAAATGACTTCAAGTCCTTCATATCTGAAAATTTAAGATATTATATAATTTTAATTAGCCATTGGTGATTCTTTTGAGCGGAGAATGAAGGAACATATTAAACGAATGAGTATATTTATGTAAATGTCATATTAATCTATCTTTCTAGTGGAGGTGTTCATTAACGAAAGGTTTACTGTACATTTTTAAATAGGTTTTCATAATAAAATTTTTTTTTTTTCAAATTACCTTCCATTGCATTCGGCTAAACTGGATATAAAACGTGGTTCTTGAATTTCCACTTCTTTTAAGATATCCTGAACAATTTTACATATTTCACGAATAGCTGATGATATTTTTATCATACGCGATTGAACTCTTTCGGCACAAAACTTATTCATTTGATATATCATTTTTGATTGTGCCGCCATCATATCAGGTGGAACCAACATTTTTTCCTATTGTTTGTATTTTATTTTATACAGGAAAAACAAGATTATTTTCTTTTTTTTTGCTTGCTTTTCCAACAATAAAATCACACAATATTTATTAAAAACAAATATAAAGCCACAAAAATCTTTGCCTAATAACAATATTATTTTCTATTCTAACAAAAAACTGTGCATCCCCGTTTTCTTCTTCTTTAATATGGTATTTTTTTTTTCTATATGTTTTTCGATCCAACAACGTTACAGAAGCACAAAACCCACTTTTTTATAAATACACTGTTAAAAAATATAATAAATATATAACAATAACAATTTATACAAGACAAGATTTTCAATTATCCGAAAATCTCATTCGGGTCGAATGTCTTCATTTGAACTGCATCCAGGTGAAATTCTTTGTCGTTTATTGCTGAGGCTGTGTTTTTTTTTTGAATGGACTTGGAAGAATGCATTTTCAGCTTTTGTTTATTCAATACAAAGGTAAAGTTTTCAAGGCAAAATAATCATTTGTATTGGAATTCAAAGCAGCAAAACTCCGCCCCAAATCTCTCCTGAATTGCATTTCCTTTTTTTAGATCGCCTTCGAAAAAATCCTAGAAGAATAATATTTTTGCTGGCGAAACGTTTATTTATTCATTTTTACACACACACATTTTCATATTCCGTCGAAGGCGTGTCTACAAGTATTATTTTTATTGAATAAAACCACGCCTTTAAATACTCTTCCATTCTATTTTGGATACATAGCCAAGGTATCCAAAATAGAATGGAAGAGTATATACAAAGCGACGAGCTTGAAGTGAATTTTGAATTTATGAAATCCACTATTCGCCATGAAAATCGATATTGTCGGGAATTTGTTGTTTTTGTTTTTGTTTGTTTTAAGGAAAATTTATCTTTTCTAAAATTTCTTTTTCTTCGATTTTTGTACTTTGAGGTATTTCTTTTTTTTTGTTGCCTTTAAACCATTCTTGGAGTTGTGTGTTGTGCCTTTATATATTTTAAAAGAAAATAAACGCAATGAACTCCACTCTTTAGACAGCAAGCAGTTGTTCGAGTTTGTGAACTCATTTGTTCTTATTTATTTCCATCGACTAAGTAAATGATGAGTTTGTCGGTATATCCTTTGTTTTTAAGGAGGATATGCGATTCGAGAATTTATTATTAAAATACACGACATATTTTTTGTCATAATTATTAATTTTATAATCAATTGAATATATCGTCCATTTTTGCAAAAAAAAAAAAGGAAAGGTCAGTCTAAAAAAGAGAACTTGTTAGAATTTGGTTAAAAATTGGAAGTGCTTTAGTTTTCGTATCTATAATCAGAAATTATCGAAAATTTAATCAATAACTTAATTATCGAAAAAAAGAATCTTTTCTTCTTAAGTTTTCCGAAAATGTTGTAATTTCCTTTATTTTTACGCATTTTCTATTTGAAGGAGATACAAGAAAAAAATCAATATTTTCCCAATCTAAAAGCAAAAGGAAAGATACAATCTGTTCCAAAAAAAAAGGATATATTTTCGGAATGAAAAAAGTGGTAGTAGAGAATACTGGTCATATTTCAAACCGAACTGCAATATTTGAATTCGTATCCATATTTTGCTGGATTAGAAGCTATATTTCTTTACGATGTATAGCCGATCCAGATACCACTTGGACAATATTGAAATTATGTTTCCAAAATCATTATAAAGGCGATTATGGTGGATTTGGTTAACAAGTCTAACTCAAATATTTTCCTGCAAGGGAAGAGATGATGTACCTTTCCATGTTGACCGATGTTTTCACCAATATGGATAATATTTTTCTATTTTCTAATTCAATGATTTTAAATAAATATTATGCTTGAATAATTTAAAATATATTCACTTGATTAAATACCATTTCCAACATTCAAAAAATTTACTAACAATTTCAAGAAATGAACATATTGGCTAACATTTTTAGATTGGCCAACGTGTTACTGTACGACTCTATGATACAGTTTGTGTTGACTAACAATGAAATGTTGGAATTTTGGTAAAAAAGTGTATCCATTCCAATTTTTTTCCACCGTGTCTGAACAAATATTTGAATTGTATTATAATAGTTACGTAACCGCGATTTGTCGCATGACAAAAACTGCTATTGCAACAGTACCTATCTTAATCGCCTTATACTACACCCGAGAAGATAAATTCATTTATCGAGGTCGATAAAAATTTTGTGATTGCTGTGCAACGACAATAGTTCAATAATGCTATTCAACAGCCTTACAGTCCTTGTAAGCACTTTTGACCTCAATAACTGACAGATTTATATTAAAAAAATTTACAAATTTACAAATTCATTCAAACGGAAATCTGCAAGCACATATGTACTTATTTCTTATGGTTTAAGAAGTCCATTCATTCGAATGAACCGAAAGTTCCTGTCGGCTTTCAGGAACTGAGTAATTTTTTTTTTGGATACATAGGGAAACTGCAGAAAAAAATGGCGTTCACAATTTTATTAGCAACTATTAATTTATAAATTCATTAAACTCAATATCACACGATTTATGTGATGACAATTCATGCATTTTAAATGCAATTTACGCACAAGAAAAAATCGCAAATATTCATTGATTACTCTGCAAACAATCTGCACAAGATCTTCATTATTTTTTTCATTTATCTGTGATATTCCTGATGTGTTATGATGATTACGAAATTGGCGCTTGCAAGCACGTTCGACATGCGTACATCATAACATGTCACGAATATTAAGTAGCAACGAACATAATGAAGGCAACGCTAACCTATTCGATCATCAGAAATGAAATAGAGTTGTACGAAGTTTTGTTTTTTTTTTTATCTCAACGTTATCCTCTTCTGCTATTTCCAATTTGGACGATTACTCATTCCAAAATAATAAAATTTAAGTTCGAGTTTTATATTATTTTTAAAAACTTTTCTTCCTCTTCACTTGGTTATCAAATTCCTTCAAATCTTTGACAACTTACCTTAGATCTTTCGGTTCCATAAATGGAGTGCTGAAAATGTGTAAGATTGACTGATCTTTGAAGATAGGTTATACAAAGGTAGAAGGAGGTAAATAATACAAATTCAGCAATAGCAGGTATTTTTAACTCTGCAAAGTTTCGGATAATTACAAGTTTAAATTTAACAATATCTAATGTGTTGTATAGGTATCCGAAATCATATTTCTATATATATCTATTTGTTCCATTTTATTATTTATTAAAGAACTAGTAATATTTTTTTTCTACACTGAAATCCGTCCCACGTAGATTTTTACATTATGCTTTACGGAGCCTACTATGAAATTATCCTTCATTGTTGCCGCCTTAAGGCCAATTTCCACACAGCCGACATCTTACTTCTGATGCAAGTATGGGATAACACTATAGAAAGGGAGAAAACAGTCATCCTACAAATTTTGCCGGCTTCTGCATTTCTGATTTCCCCAACTGATTTTCGATCTGCAAATGATTCCCCTCAAAAACAGATGAACATGTTTATCTGATTTATATGGTACTTCATCTGCGGGTGCATCTCTCACAATAATCAAACACGATACCGTCGCACACTACCAATTTTTCTAAATTGTGTGAGGAGACTCTGATGTTTTTATTCGATCAATCCTAGCGAAAATTGCAAAAGTCCATCTCTTTCTTGTTTTTCGATTTTTCCCGTCAGAATAGATGTCGACTGTGTGGAGATGGCCTTTATAACTATAAGCTAAAATTGTTGTAAGTTCACGAAAAAGGAAGCAGATGTTGTCTTCATTCATCAAATTTTAAATGGTGCCATTGATGCTCTCTTTACTTTAGACAAGATGCATCTAAACATTCAAACACGTTTCTTGATGTATTAATTTCCTGTTTTATGGTCGATTTGAACTGTGATTATGTATGTGTGAAATTAGGCGCACATTAGATACTTTTGAAATAAAACCAGTGCTCACTTTACTTGTTTGATTGGTCCATCATCTTTGACAAGACATTAGAAGTTGCACCCAAAGATCCATGGTCAATCAAGTTCCATTCTTCTTCATGGAAATGATTGGTCCCGCGATTCAAAAATAGGGCTACAGACAAAAAAATGAGGATGAATGAAATTCACTGTAGACAAAACAATAAATTGTCTTATAAATTATTTATTTGTTAGTCGAATCAAATTAATCTCGCCATTTGGAACAAAGTCATTTCCGTCGGTTTTAAATTGATGTTTTCTTATCACAGATTCAGGCTTCCTTTTGGCACTATATAAATAAAAATTTGTTTTTAAACTTTAATTAACTTTAAATAAATTTCACTTGGCTTTAAACCTTTTTCTCTTGAATTTAATCCAAAACCAAACAACAAGGATTTAAAATCTTAATAAACATAATTTTATTTTTAATTAGTTGTCAGCCATGTTGACTTAATTTGATGGCCGTTTTAATTTGAATGATGCTTTCCCATAAACTTTTAATTAGTGAACGTTGTCAGATTGTCATCGCGGCGCGTTATGATAAACACCGTTCAAACTAAATCAAAATTCGGCGAAATTTCGTGTCGTTTTTTTTTTTTTGTATTGAATTAACTATTAACAGTTTAAATAAAACAACAAAACATTTTTCATAATTTTTTAAACGTTTTTCTTGTTGTATTTTTAATATTCCAAAAATTTACATATTATTCTAATAACACTGTGGCGGTCTGTGGGAAAAGTTTCAATTTTCAAGTTAAATATATTCTTAAAGTTTTGTTTATTGTTTTTTCGTTGATCAAAATCACACATTTTTTTTTTGCTGAAAGAAATATATTTTATTGTTTAAAATAATAAATTTTTAAAAGAATTTTAAATAATTTATTTATAGAGAACAAAAAATAGATAAGCTTTTTTTAATATGAAACTTTTGTTCCCATGCAAGAAAAAATGCAATTCAAAGAAGTTTCGTGTAAATTTCGTGACATTTGTCATGTTTTATTTGTAACTTGGTCCAGAGCAGAACAAAATTTTAATATGGTTAAGAACAACAAAGAAGAATAATTTAATCCATTTTGTTATTGTTTTCAATGTTAATTTTCAATATTTGCTCTGTTCCGGAGTAAGTGGCAAATAGAACACGCCAATAATTTATTATTTATACTTTACCTTATTAAATATAAACACGTCTGCAGTTTCTTCCAATATATTCATCGAAAAGTCTGTTTTGATTATAAATTTGCTCTTTTTGGCATCTCAGCTTTATCAAATATATCTAGAAAAACTATAACGAACAGTTACACCAATCAACAATGAGCGAAAATGACTATATTTGCGATATATTATGGTAGATGGAAATTTTATTATTTAAACGCAACTAAATTATGTTCATTTTAATTAGTAATGCTTCAATG
Organism: Xylophagus ater; assembly: GCA_963422695.1. Classification (NCBI taxonomy): domain Eukaryota; kingdom Metazoa; phylum Arthropoda; class Insecta; order Diptera; family Xylophagidae; genus Xylophagus; species Xylophagus ater. Next base: position 13,023,806 of record OY730478.1, read on the forward strand.
GATCAGTATCTTGGTTGCTCAATAACACGTCTATCATTTGTTTACTGCAAAAGTAGTACTGTATGCAATGATGCAAAAACATTGGTTGGGAATGCATTCAACTTACGTAGTTTAAATTAAATTAGGTTACATGTCTTATTGTGAACATAATAATGGAGTTATATTAAGGAAGATTGTGTCAAAATTTTCTAGATTTGGTATATGTGTTCGTCAGATAAACGTATGTTTTTAACGTGTCCATCGGTCAGTATATACACAATAATTCAAAAACACGTTTCTCGATTTTAATGAAATTTGGACTATAGATTGAACATTCTTTAAATCGATTTGGTATTGCATTTTACAAAAATTTGCCGAGAGATAAGGAAGTTATAAGGCAAAAATCAGGGTGACGAAGAAGTTTTTTCGTTTTTTTTTCTTCTTTCGCAAATTTTGATAATTTAATTGATTGACTACATAAATAAGTGGACTAGAGATTTGTTAACTACGAGTCCCGTCTCTTGCATATAGAGCATCATCGGCTTTAAGGTGATTTTAAGTTTCTATATGTTGTTACTTTTTTTTGAGTATTTGTGGTGGCTTAATTGTAATTTTCTATTATTCTTATCCTTATCTGCAACCAATTGTGTCTTTATAATTTTGAAAATCAGAATTTTTACATGAAATTAAAGGCATTTTTTTTTTTTGCAAACTTACAATTTTTTATTTTAAAATGATATTAATTGATTTTAAAAGGAATAATCAAGCATTTCCAAAGGTTATACTGTAAACTATGCTCTTGAAATACGACTCTAACTGTTAAACTAGAAGAACATCAATATTTCAGTTTCATTTTGCATAATTTTTTAATTAACAAGCCTCATCTGCCACTGTTAAAATTCTATAACATCCACGGCCCACAATTTTGCTTATATATTTAGAACCTTGTCACCTTCTGCATTTGCCATAAAATTCATTATTAAACTTGTAGAATCTGCTAGAGTTTACTGAAAAAAAAAACTAAACGTTTTGTATGCAAATTGTTGAATCGTTTTATCTGGTTTTACCAGTCTCCATAAAGTTAGTTTTAATTTCTTGTTTTTTTTTTTTGTTTAAATCCCGGCACTCTTTACAATTGCAATCGATATGCGCAATGCACTTAACTAGTGTTGTAGATATAAATAAGAAGGCGGCAGTCGTCGCCATTACGCATAAACCTCGGATTTCGCGAAATGCATTTTTCATTGTGTGTCTGTCTTTCTGTCATTTTATAACATTTTATGGCTTGTTTTATATTCATAAAAATAAATATATATAAAATAAAAACTCCGCCATCTAGAAATGGCGTTTCTTCCATAAAACAAAATTGTTTTTTATTTATTTATTTATTTTTTTTAAACCAAGTCGACCGACAAACTTTAATACATTTTGTTGGCTTTTGTTTGGGTTCTGTTTTGTGGACAAGTCACCGACCAAATAAAATGAAAATTTATGAGTTCAATTTCTGCCCGAAATTGGATTTATGGGTTTGGTTTAGAGTTCATACAAAGATCACCTTTTTTAGATATTATACAATTGGTAGCCGTTTTTAGTTTCTATTTTAAAACAAAATATGTTTCCTTTATATCTTTTTATAGTTTTAAGGATCTTCTTTTGTTTTCTTCTTTTTTTAAAAGTCAATTACTTTTTGATTTACAATTTTTAATTTACCAAAATTTTTTATTCCAATAATTTAAAAAAGAAAATGTTTTTCATGTTTTTTTTTTAAAAATTGTCCGCCAAAAATATTGTAAATAAAACCAAATTTTTTATTATAAATATTATTAAATTTATTTATTTACATTATTATTTAGACATTTAAAATTAATTTAAAAAAAAATTGAGAGAGAAAAGTCTAAAAACAATATTTCTTTTTGACGCCCAGCGATAAATTAAACTACATTACATGCATTTCTACTTAAAAATTAGCTTATTCGTAAATCTATAATAATGAGAAAATTACAAAATTTAATATATTAATCATATATTAAGTTGTTACATATAAAAAGTCTATTTTTTGTAATACGAATTATAGTACTTAAACAAACTTGATTATAAATCAATTTTATTAATCAAAACAAGCATCGTCAGTTGGCCTAAATGCTAAAAAACAATTGTCGGATTGGGGCTAATTCTTGGAAATTCAGTTTTACTTTAAAATAATATGTCAACCCTATTTATGAAAGAGCTTTCTTGATCTAGATTTGTAAGGCTTTTTCAATAGCGCAATATACGAATCGATTTGATTAATTTAGCAAGTAATTCTCATATAACTGGTGTCTACGATTTTACGTGGTTTACGGAACTAAAAAATTTGCAAGAATTAGGACCTTTTCAGTAATACAGAACTTGCAGTTATCCGGACTTTGCATATGCCGCAATTGGACTGGAGAGCATGAAAAACTGCAATATATTCATTCTGCATTTCTGAACAGATTCATCAAATTCATGTGAAATTTTAGCCTTACTTCAAGAATTCGTACTGATCTAAATCCGTTTTAAATCTTATAAATTTACCAATAACAGTATTTAGAAAACTAAATAAAATGATACAAAATTTGTGTTTTCTTCTACTTATGTATAAGTTGCATGTCGAAATTTTATACTGCAAAATATATATGCCCAAACCAATGACTAGACAAAAACCCATAGAAAATGTTCAAGAGATGGCAGATCACACCACCTTGAAGGCCAATTAACAGGGATATTTCTCAAATTCACATTATCGCTAAATCGCGATTTCAATAAATCGATAGTTTCTGTCGATGTATGATGGCACGTAGCGCATTCCTGTTAAAACCACATCTCAGCAGGGTCAATATCATCCATATTTTCGAATCAATATTCATTTATCATGGTCCGATAATTCTCTGATTGACCGTAACAAGAACTCCCGCCCTTTTTTTAAAGAAATAAGGACCAAACATGCCCCCAGCATTTTTTTTTGGATATATTGGGATTTCTAGAATCTCCTCTAGGTTGGTTCCACTCCAGTAGCGAGAATTTTGCTTATTTAATAAACCCATTGAGCTAAAAATGAGCCTCAACACTGAACACAATTTTGCGATAAAATAGCGGGATCGATTTTCAAACTAAATTTGGGTAAGTCTTGATCGTTCCTTAAAACCATGAGTTTATTCATAGTGAAATGGCAAATCAAACTGAGCATAAATTATCTATCAGCTGTCAAATTGAATACCGCTGGAAAAAGTCCGGCCAATTCGAAATACAAACCTCTAAAAAATCACACATTAGTTACTCTTTTTGTCATATTTCTGCAGTACGTTTTTAGAGTTATATCTCCAATTGTGAATTTTATAAACTTTTAACAGAGTCAAGAAGTTTCATTCATTTTACTGTTCCAGTTTAAAGGTCTCAAAAAAATAAATATCTTAATTGCATAAAAAATGTTCTTCTTTTAATTTTATATTTACTCCTTCGAGTTCAAAATTCAAATTTCTAAATAACGATATTTCATATGCAACAACTTTATATGATAATATTTTTCTAAAAGAAACAATTCACTGGTTTTGTTTTAATTTTGTTTTAATTTTGTTTGGAATTTTTGTTTTTATTCCACAAAAAAAGTATATTTTTTATTTTACATCTAAATATTATATTTTTTATGTTTTTTTGTAATAATTTAATTGTAATTTATTTAATATTAAAAGAACTAATCACAGAATAGGAATTTCTATAAAACTATTAAATTTTTAAAATTATAAATATGAATTTTTTTTAATATTTTTTATTTACAAAATCAGTACAAAAAATTTGTGAAGGAAATATTTTTTTTTTTTATTTCAAGAAAGGAGAGTTTTTAATATTTAATTATGTGACTATATAAAATTTTTTTTTGCTTCTTTAAATATTTATAAATGGAAGAAAACATACATTTTTTTTAAAGATAATTTGTCATAAAAATCGCACACCGAAAAAGAATGCCATTTAGTTTTATTAAATTTTAATTGTTTCGAATTAATTAAAATTGCATTTTTCATATAAAAATATAAATAATATGAAAATGATCATTATTTTTTCATTCTCTCATATTTATGAGAGCTCTTCATTAAATGACATATCTTTGGCGAAGCTTGCATTTTATGATGATTGAAATCATTTTGTTGCCGCCTTTTTATGTCAACACTATAAATTCTTCAATATTTCTTGATGCCTAACTAAAGAGCAATGATCATAATAACAGGAATATTAAGAACAAAAAAAAAAAAGTACTGACAAGACGTATGACATGTGTACATCGCGACTTACAAGATCTCGCGAGATTATTATTAATTGGTGTTCCAAGAAACATTGCAAAATTTTTTTTCTTACACATATATAAGTTTTTTCGGTCTTATTGTGTTGGCATTGGAATCATATATCCAATCCATAATCAAGATTTATACATAAATATTATTATCTTTCATTTTCTATAAAAATCTCATAAATTTAATGTTTGGAATTTTTATTCGATTACTTGTTTGTCGGCTCTGGTATTCATGGTCATTTATATTAAATACCAAAGTATTCATATATAAAATAGGGATATATAAGTTTGGTTTGGCCAAGCCTTGTTTTTAATTCTCCTTCTTTAGGAAATATCTGAAGGAAAAAAAACTGAACAATTTTAATGTCGCAATCGCGCAATTGCAACCAATAATGGAAAGGCGGAATTACTTTGTACAACCTTTTATGGACTGAAATAAATGGCAGTTTTTGTAGTTCACATAATCCTATAAATTGTATATACACAATTGGAAATTTGTGGTATATATATTTTTAGTAAACTATATAACAATTTTGGATTTACAGTCTGGTTAAGAAGAAAGTTTATTTGAAAAATCCAGAATTTTTTATATCAAATCATAAAAATTTGCTACTAAAATGATTTTGTCACAATAAATCGAAAATTAAATATTAATGAGTATTATTATTTTATATATCAACGATATCAATTTCAATTTCTTTTCTATAAGACCACAATTATTTGAAACATGAAAGTCTATTTGATAAAACTCAAAAAACGAGACCATCCAGAACTAATTTTTCCAATGCTAATTAGATTTCAGTCAAATATAAAGTATTTATACTTATCTAAAGATACTTTATGTCTAACTATAGACTAATAAGTATTTCCAACGACTGTGCACACTCAACTGATTCTTCCTGTGTACTAACATATTCTTACACCTTATAGATTCTTATTCCTCTTTCACATTAAAGCTCTTTTGATATATTCTCCTAGAATTTTACTTACAATAATAACACTGAGCATTATGCTGCCCATATGGGTTTGACCTCTACACGGTTAAAAATGGGACGTTTCCACCATTTGGTTCGCTATTATTTGGGTAGTTAATGATTTTCAAATACACAAGAAATGGTCCTCAAAGTTAATGTTTTTAGGTCACTAAGGGTAAGTTCGGGCTGGCATAACTTGAAAGTCATTAAAATTGACGTCTTTTTTTAACCATGTAGTTATCATAGTCTATGGTGTGACTGTAGAATTCGATTTTACAAAGTAATTAATCCTGGAAGGCATCCGCAATTAACAGATAGCATGAACTATCGCTATTCGAAAACAATATCCTGAATTTGTTTGTTTTTGTACATTTAATTAAAATTTTTTTTGTATCCCACTATATATGGGTTCTTAAATAAAGTTCTAACAAAAATTTGTAATCTGGACTTGAATGCTACTGAATCTGACGAATTTTTATCAAAAAACTGCCATAAAATTAATTAAATTTTATGATATTTTGTATAAAATACAAAATGTCTTATTAATTAACACATGAAATATAAAACATAAATTTTGTGATATTTAAAATTTAATATCCTATCAAAAAAAATGTCATATAACCAAATTTAGTATAAGAAACATTTTATTTTTTGTTTTGTTTGTAATAAAATATTATAATAAAGTCATACTTTAGTTGATCGGAAAATTTATTAATTAAAAAATATCCAAAAAAATATCGCCCATCAAAAAATGTCAAGCTTGTTTTTCTTCGATATGAATTTGTTCATATTAAAAGCATTTTTAATTATCGCTTAAATTATAATTTGAATAAAAGACAATAGTAAAACTGAAATTATTATCAAATAAAATACAAAAGAAAAAAAATTTATGTTTTGGATTAAACCACCTACAGTTAAGCTTAATCAAAAAGTCGCACATAAATTTTGATATTAAAAAGGAATTATTTAATTTCGAAGACATGAACAAAAAAGCCAGAAACAAATCCAAGACTAGGAGAATAAAAACACCGATCAGAGTTTTTTCTATAAAGTGATTAAAAATTCGTAAGGTTTAGTCTGTTCACATAACATTAAAATTTATAGCAAATAAAAAATGCCTTAAACATATCTATTTAATAAAAACAAACGTAACTAAACAATAAACCATTTATAACAAGAAACAAACAATTTTAATGATTACAATAATTTTTTTTTAATATTAAATATATTTAGTTTGGTTTCTTTGAAAATATGCGCGATGGATAGTGATAGCTCGAGTAATTTGGAACATTTACTACAAAACAAATGAATGTGACTAAAGTTAGACAAAACACAGTTATTTGGTTTACATGGCGACTTCAAAATTGACTTGAGATCGACTTGAAACTCAACCCGCGTTTTTTAGCTTTACCAGATTGAAAGATTGACTTGAAATCAACGACAATTTCCATAGATGCTGCCAAACAAATTTATCTTTTTTAGGTTTTAAATTTTCAAGTCGATTTGAAGTCGATCTGGGTTTACATGCAAATTTCAAGTCGATCAGATAAAATTGACTCAAGTCGGTTTGAAGTCGATCCGGGTTTACATGGACGATTTTCGGATTGAAGTCGACTTCAGGTGGATCATGTAAGTAAACGAAGTAAGTGACTACAAATATGCAATAATTCAAAGTTTTCTCAGGCGTTTTGTGATAAGAAGTTCTTTCTAGAAATTGAAATTGCATAATTTCATTTTCGAGTTTTTTACTTTAATGTTTATACACAGAATTGTATGTAATCATCTATTACTTGTTTAGTCAAGTATAATATGACAATTTGTTTTTGACTTGGGACGAGTTTGCGCATGGTTCGGATAAATCAGTGCATTACAGGGAAACCATACACTTCCATTAGTCGTCACCATAATTAAACATTCAGGATTGGGAATGAGCTGTATAACTTCTGTTGTTACTACTTTCTATCATCCATTTTGGTATGAACATATTTTAAGCCGTTCAGAAACCAAAGCGATTAACTCCATTTCAAAAAAAAATTCTAAGTTCTCTAGATTTTGGTATATCATAATATAGAATAAATAATCCTTTTTTTTATTAACAATAGTATTTACGCTTGCTTTAGTCTTTTCTCCGTCAGAGAGTCTTCTTCATTTCATGGCTTCTGAACATTTTGTGTAATAATTTAAAAAGCCAAAGCAATGGTTTCTGAACGGTTCATATATGCATCGAATTTGTGATACAATTGAAATTATAAAATGCAATAGTTTTCGCGGATACTTTGTCATATTTTCTTACAGCAGATATCTGTAATGATTTTCTGTTTTAAGTATCTGACAACTATGGATCGTTATTGAAGAAATTGCACAATTCAAAATAATATGAAAAATGTTCCACGAACTTTTGAAATAAAAAATACCCGATAAGAATGTTCATTCATGAGAGAACTATTCATTTTATTATTCCTTACGAGTTCGATCATTTGAATGATGGCATCTCATTTTTATCCCTCTTCATTTGAGGATCATACTGTATAATAATATTACAAATATGTTTTATTCTCAACGAGATAAATTCCTTGTATTTAAACTGGAAAACTAGTTCATTTATTCAATCAAATATGGTAACAAAATTCCCATATAAAAACCAAATAAAATGATAATCCAAATTGCTCTAACCACCTCTATATCAGATGTATTTAATAAAGAATCTATACTTAAAAGGGTTTTGTCTTATGCGTACTTGTATGCTACTTTTTAAATCAGTTACCGCAGTGAATATCAATCAGTCACCAACCAGGTGATGTGTGTGCTTTGAATATTCGATAAATTCATAAATTACGAATCGAAGGAAAAAACCGATTTTTGTCATGATTTTTATATAAATGGTAATTTTGGTTAGGATTTATTTATATATAACAAAAAAAAAATAAATATGATTTAAGTAAATTTCAATTAAAATTTCTTTCCATACGCGGATTTTTGTATATTAATTTCCAAAAAAATTTTGGAATTTTATACAAAGCGAAGAAAAAAAAAACAAACAAAACTAACAAAACCAGAACAGAAAAACACTGTAATCAGAAGGTAAAATGATGAAAAGATAACAGCAGATAATTGCACCTTGTTAGAATGTTTATTAACTTCACCAAATGTATACGCGATGGCGAATAGCTGGGGACCACACACGATCCTCTGCAACTTTTCAAATCTTCAAGCACATCGTACATGACTTATATGAATTGATATTATACCTTTTTCTGTATTTTGTTTTTGTTTTTAAATGAATATTAATCAAAGTGTGTTAAGATTTTAAACTGAAGTATGACATGTGAAATAAGAGGTTAAGAGATGGTAATTTCCATTAATAAATTTTCATTTAGTACTTATAATATATATGCTCTTTGTTTTTAGATCTGATATATCGCGACTAATATTAGTAAACAATAGAAGAAACGATCCTCAAGTATATCATATATGAAATAGATACTATCAATCATGACGAAGCGAGTGTATTTTTTTGTTTGATAATATTTATTTTATAAATTGTTATTCCAAATGATATTTGCATCAGAACTTAACTTTTGATTTTTCTATAAAACGTATCAGAATATATAAGACACTACAAATATTTGTCTGTTGCACTCAAATTTACATATTTGGGACTTAAGTCTTGCGCCAGGATTTCATCGATATTGGCTATGTTTACACCGAGAGTTGAAAAGAAACCTAAGTGCTTAGGTCGACCAAAATATGACTGTTTAAACACGTCCAAAGTAACTTAGGTTAGGTCCGCTAAATTGGAGACCTATACCTTAAATTTAAATCAACCTAAGAACTTTTTGACAGCTGATTAGATGGCACTGCAGTAGTTATTATTGTTTAGTTTAACCTCAAACAAAGTTCGGGAACAGTTGGTGTAGCATCAATTAAAATTCCAATCAAGTGGAATTCAAACAAAAAGATAAAAGTTCCATAAATGCTCACATATGGCGTTGTTTTAGACTTAGGTCTAGTATGGTGTAAACGCGTGTGACCAAACCTAACTTTTAGTTAGGTGACCTAAAAATTTGTCGATATAAACGTAGCCATTGTACGCAAACAATAATTTAGTTAAACAATTTTTATATTTTAATGCTTTAATGTTCAGTGTTGGCATACCGGAAACAATATAGTTCCAGTCAAAAATAATTTTTTGTTAATTTTTCAGGTACGAGTACCTAACGAACAATTTTTTTTCATTCTTTTCCGTTGTAACGTTAAGGAAATTTTCTAATTTTTTTTCTTGACGAGCCATAGCTTTTTTGTTTTGATGAAATGCCTATTTTAAATAGTTGTTGGCAGTTCCACTGCCACAAGAACATTTCCCTAAATTCGTCAATAGTTCCATTAGTTTAGACGTTTTGACTTGAAAGAATCCGTGATCGATTCCTGCTGTGCAAGGCCAACATTTTCTTCTTGTTTCTTTTGAAAGATTTTTTTATTAATAAAATGGAATTTTTAAATGTTGCACTGGCACATTTGAATAGTATACGCGGATTTCTAGCCTGTTTTAATGAAATTATGACCAAAATATTAACTAGTCTAAAGTAAGACCGTTTAAAACGGACTTCTTAGTTAGTCTATATAGTTTTCTTCCATTCGTATAAAATATTTAAAATGACAAAATTCATATTTTGTTTTTATTATAAAGTTAAAAATTAAAAACAGAATGAAAACAACTTTGGTAACAAAACAAAAATATTTCATAACGACAATTTAACTTAGTTCGTAATAAAAAAAAAAATTAAAGATATAATTTCGATCGAGTATTGTGTTATTTACAATTTTATGTTCTAATGATATTTTATTTAACGATGATAAATAATTATAAAAAAAAGTACCTAAATTTTATTTTATATTCCGCAACAAAACACTGACAATTTGTGTACCATTCATTTCCGAATATTTAAATTAAATTTTCTTTTATCCATATAGACTTTAAAGTTCTTCCAAACATCGTACATTCGTTAACATAATCCTAGTCAGCCTCCATACTTGTTTGGCAGCATTTTCTAGTGCACCCGGTGATTTTCCTTTAAATAAATCCATGTTTGGTAAAAAATAATGAGGACAACGTCTACATTGCAAACATGATATTAACTGAAGGAAAATGCCATTAATACGATCTGCTATACAATTCTCTTCCCATTCAAGTTCACGTGGATGCTTTTCACATTCGTACAGTAGTAAGGTTTTCACGTGATATGATGTGATCGGATTCCCAGGTAAATCTAAGTGACGATCACGCAACGTTTTTAAAATGCTTAAACATCGACGTCGACTTGCACCTAGAAAAAAAATGAAATTTTTAAATTTAGTATATTTATTTTTGCGAAGCTATATAAAATGTAAATTAACAGGCCTATTCTGGCGTTGTAACAAATTTTTAGTCATAACAAATTTGTAACTACAAATATTATGACTGCTGAGACGGGTCATAATTATGTTTAAAATATGAATTTATAACAGTTTAAACTGTTATAATTCGAGTGAGTTGTCACGGTTATTTGAGAAATACCCTCAAAAAACTTTGTAAAGGCCTAAAATTTTGTATAGATGTAAAATTATTTGTGTGTTCAAAAAAATGGCGGAAATTATTCAATATTTATCAATTAAATCACTCAAAGAACACATACAATTTCGTTGTGATTTTAGGTCAGAACTTATGATAAAATTGTATGACAATTGTGAGTTATGAGCGCGTCAGAATACGAATTAGTCTTTAAAATAAAGTTATGACAGTGACGTCATGTTATGACCGTTATGACTGGACTCAGAATAAGCATTGCTCCATTTCTAAGATATAAAAACTTCAAGATTGTCGTCAATATGCCAAAGGATATACGGTGAAGAATTCTGCATCTACATTATTATTAAAGAAAAAGTACAAGTAAGTTAAGTTTTAAGCAGTTTATCAGCTTTATAATTTTGGAAAGATTTAGAGCTATTCACTATTGCTATAGTTTCAGATAGAAGCATTACTCCTGTAAAGAAAATTGAAAAAATTAATTATTGTAGATTAAATGGGTCGTTACCTTAGAGGTGTATTGAAGATGTTAACTTTCTTTCTGACATGGATCGATAAAGGAAAATCTAAAACCTGACATTATGCGTATGGAAAACAACAACACAAATTTTAAATCGTAAATGAGAGAAAACCAAGTTAAATTATAAAAGCTCATCGATTGCACGGCGAGCGACTGAAGTATGACTAATTATAAAGTAACCAAAGTAAGGGTATAAAAAAAATTTACCAATTAGAGGGAAGTAGTAACTATTTGATCGAGAAAAGCAGGTTATAAGTACGTCATCACTCTTATACAATTTCGAATCACTCTTATTTTTTTAGTGTTCGTGCATTCATATATGAATTTCAGAATGAATTTATACGTGGTTATATACAAGGTGTCCAAAGTAATCAGGACTTTAAAAAAAAAAACAGAACAAATGGTTTTTTCGGCAAAATCAATTGATTTTATTCAAAATAGTCTCCTTCTGCTTCAATACAGCTTTTTGCACGGTCCAAAAGCATGTCGAACGAGTGTTTTAGCTCGTTGGCCTGTATGGCCGCCAGTATGCCGGTGCAAGGCTTTTGAATGGCCTCTACGTCTGCATAACGCCTTCCTTTCATCGGCAAATGCATTTTTCCGAAAAGGTAGAAGTCGCACGGTGCCATATCCGGTGAATACGGGGAGTGGTTGATGGATTTTTGGTGAGATAATCGGTCACAAGCGTCGATCGATGAGACGGCGCATTATCGTGCAACAAACGCCAACTTCCATCTTCGCGATATTCGGGCCGAACACGTCGAATACGGCGCACAAAACGCTTCAAAACTCCTAGGTAGAATACCGCATTAACGTTTTGACCGGGTGGAACAAATTCTTTGTGGACAATACCCTTGGAATCATAAAAACAAATCAGCATTGTCTTCACTTTTGACTTCTCCAGGCGCGATTTTTTGGGTTTCGGCTCGTCCGGCGCCTTCCATTCAGCACTCTGGCGTTTCGTTTCGGGATCATATTGAAAACACCACGTTTCGTCACCAGTCACAATGTTATAAAGGAAGTTTTTGTCCTTTTTGACCTCTTTAATGATGTCCTTCGAATGTTGAATTCTGAGCAATTTTTGGTCGTCGAAGCTCATTTTCGCACCGATGACACAAACATACTGACACTTAAAACGCAATAACTTCACTTTCAATAGATGAAATGTCATGAAATTCTCACAGGAAGTCGATAAAGGATAGCAGATTCTAACGCACCAGCCGACATATAGATGGCGCCACTAGGGGCGCTAGATTCAAAAAGTCCTGATTACTTTGGACACCACCTTGAATGTTATGCATTTATGGAAATCAGCACGCTTAAAACGTTTGGAGTAAGAAAGCGAGAATATAGAAAAGTGATCTTTGGCAATAAGGAAAATGATATCTCCATGTTTTAAGAAACGGTCTATAAAATTTCTAGCCAAATATCCATTAAATATTATGTTTCAGTTTTCTTCGGATTAAATTTGAGTATTTGCTGTGTTATTTGCATTCTGATATTTGTATATTTTAAATTAATAAGTTCTGTGAGAGTAAAGTTTGGTGTGTAAAATAGCAGCGATGAAACTGAATTGGTTGAGTAAGGGCAAAATGGACTAATGATAAAGTCTGGAAACTTTGACTGTTCTTTCTAAAACAATTTTCTCTCCGCTGCTGGCATAGATAGCTACATATTGTACGTATGAATGAAAAATATAATATAAGCAAAGAAGCATGTGTTGAAATTTATATGGCAATGCACTAATACTAGAAGAAAGATAAGGTTTTTAAGATTCTTTCACGTGTTTTTTACTTATTCTGGCTACTTGGCTAGCTTTCCGTACTTTATCATTACCTATACTTTGGTAAGGGAAGTAGTGAGTAAGAGTCTCATACCTAATTATCAAGTAATGTTGATCTGTTGTTCGGTTTTCTAATAACATAAAGAATATTATTTCATTTCTAAATCTTATCTTTGATCAAGAATTGGAACATTTTTTTAGTGGAAATAGCTTCTTGACATGTTCCAATTTCTTTTTGCTCGAAGTTGATTTAAGTAAGCGAAACCCATTAATGTTAAATTCTTTTCTCAAACAATTTATTCTTTCCTTTCAAACAAATAAAATACCAAAAGAATTCATAAATTAGGATATAATAGGTTAATAAATACTAATCAAAAAAATATGTTGACACAATATTTTTTCTTAAGGACGTACTTTTGTAAACGATTTAATATTGTTTAAAAAATATTCCTACTGAATTTTAACTAATTTTTATAGAAACGAATATTTACTATCTTTCTAGAAGAAATTTCTATAAAACAAATCATTCTCAAATTGCTTTAATTTGCCACGAAATCGTTCTTAATGTTTATTTATTTTAAAAATATATTATAGTTATTTAAATATTATGTATTTTTGGGTTACCTTTGTGAATAATATATATTTTTAATAAAAATTTTCTTTAAAAAAAAAAAGACTGAATATTTTCCGAAAAGAATTTTTCACAGAATGTTAAAAATGTCGTGTGTTGATTTAAAACATTTCAATAAAATTATAAAATATTAATTTCTATTTTTAAATGATTTGTGATAAATTTTGTCAATGATTAAAATATATTTTTATTTAAAATAAATATTTTTAGTTAATATTTTATTTTGAAAATATAAATACGCGTACAAGAAAATATTGTCGCGGAGACACAAACTTGACAATTTCGAATGAATTAATGTTATTCATAAATTTTCCATCAAATTTTATTTGAAAGAATTTTATTTTTAAAAAATATTTTTAATAAAATATTTTGAAATTTCGCGTAATTTTAGAGTTTGAACATAATTCATTATTTTGGGAATACAAAACTTTTAGTCATTTTCAATTTTAATATACGAGAATCTATAAAAAAACATAAAAATAAAAACAAATATTAAAATTATCTGTCAATAATTTTAAAATTTTAATTTGTTTAAATATAAAAATATGTTTTGCTATATTTTATTCCTAAGCTCTGGGGAACTGTGGTTAACCACTAAGCCTGAGCTGTATAAATGAGGTGCGAGTTAATTAATCAATAAATATTAAATTGTAATTAAAGGTGATAATTGCCTTTTAAAAAAGTCGAGTCGAATATCAATTAAAAATTTATTAAATATTGATTTTATAAATCCAGTAGAATGACATGATAATTATAGGTTGAACTTTTCAATGAAATTTACTATTATTAAAGTCAGTTATTATTAATTAAAATTGTTTTAAGTTTTTCGTTTTCTAAATTAAATTTTAAATGTGACAACTGTGAGTCGAGATATTCTATTTTTTGACTTGTGCATGATTTTGTGTTTGAACGTTTTCAATTATGCTTAACTCGACTTGTGTATTTCTTAGCGCATGTATTAATCACTAGCTAACAACACGACTCCGCACGACTTATTTCAGGACTTATTTTCAGTCGAACTGAAAAAAAGTCTTGTGGAAACTCTAAAAATTGGACTTTTTTGTCAGTCCGACTGAAAATAAGTCTTGAAATAAGTCCAATGGAGTCGTGGGGTAAGTAATAATTTATTTATGCATCAACTGTGGGCAAGGGGTTTACATACTAACTAGTAACGACTAGCAATCCCATTACATTTTAGCTAAACTATATGACAGTTTCAAATATAAGCAGGGGTGACTAGCAACGTTCCCTTTAAGCTGGGCGGCCGCCCAGGTATAAATTAACATTAGCCCAGTCATCATTCGCATACAAGAAATATTGCAATATTGCACACATTTTATAAAGACGCGTAGATTTCCACACTGAAGTCATGTTCATGGCTGCTGGGTTGTTCCTTTTTATATGCCGTAGTTAGTAACATTGAAATTAAATGAACAATTAGAGGGAACGTTGGTGCCTAACCTTTCCTTTCCGAATTTTTTGGGGCTTATTAATACCGTATTGTTATTAAACAAAGATAGGAATTATTTATAGATAAAAATACTCTCGTTATGTTGTAATAGTATAAATAAAATATCCCTAATAAGGGATGTATTGCCTAAGTAAATAATTAAACTAGGCTAAAAACGAGTTTAAAATATTTTTGAACTAGATATTTGTTTTTTAAACATGATTTTGTTCCTTTATCATTTACTATACTACACTAAAATGCCGATAATGGGTACGTTTACCTTATATAAAAATAAGATTTTACAGATTTTGTCATTAGCTGCTCTGCGGGCGACTATGACCTTTCGTAAGGGCAACCTGGTTGGGCATCTGTGATGTAGGGACAATTTAGGAAGATATATAGTTTACTGCTTGATTATTATTTATATATAAATAATTTAAAACTTTTAGTAATTTTGATGCAAAATTCTTAACAAATTTGCAGACAAAATGCAGATATTAGCACTCAAGGGTAGATTTAAGAAAACATTTGCTATACAGTAACAAAGTGAGCTCTTGATAATACTCAAGTATCTTCGTTTACCAAAAATATGGCTAATATAACAGTTTTTAAATGTTTTTAGAGTGCCCCACGGACTAAATTAAACTAGTTTGGTAGAATTTAAATAACCTTTAAGATTTGACTTTGCAAAAGTTTGTATTAATTAAAATACATAAGTGAATTTCTTTCAGGGTTTAAGACATGTCCGTGTCGCACAACACCAAACAAAAGCTAAGATATCCATCGATTGATAGCAAAACCCACAATTACAATATAATGGAAAACATTAACAGTTCCGTAGTATATATTGTGGAAATCGAAGAATAATGGAAGGATCTGTGTCTAAAAGTTACACTGAGCCATTGTCGCTTGGAATTGAAAATCTTTTAATCCAAGGAGCAACATTGGTTCAATATTAACTCTAATTTAAATTGATAAGTCTGTATCAGGGTTCCCTAATAGAAAGTCTCTTTACAGACAGGTAATAAAGGAGTTTGAATTTAAATTTGGATATTATTTATATCTGAATTCCAAATAACTTTAAAAATACCAGTTTCTCAAAAGCAACCCTAACAAGTTTCGAAATCATACTTAACCGTCGGCTTTAAATATTTACTCCATAAATTGAATTGGAAGGAAGAGTCTATCGTTGCATGAAAGCAGATATAATGGAACTTATTTCTTCTAGGAACGTGCTGCTCCTACGTCCTATACCTAGGATTTCGCTAGACACCAAAGTAATTCTCTTATTGATTTTTATATTTTAAACTTTTGTCACAAACAAAATGGAATTAGTTAAATTATGATTAATGATTTTATTTAAATAGTTGTGAAATGGGAATTCTTCATAATTTTTTTAAACGTTCGACATTCTAACCACACGACTCCATTGGACTTATTTCAAGACATAATTTCAGTCAGACTGAAAAAAAGTCTAATGAAGGCTCGAAAATTTGGACTTTTTGTCAGTCCGACTGAAATTATGTCTTGAAATAAGTCCAATGGAGTCGTGGGGTAAGGCTAGCAAAATTTATAAAACCTAAGAGTTTTATAAACGTTTTAGTAAAAATAATTAATTAAACCTATAAATAAACTGTATCCAAAAATTTCTTCAAAATCAACCAATAAACATGAAGTATTTTCGTATTTAAAAAAAAAAGAATCCGTCGGTGGGACTCAAATTTTTTCTTATTATATGAAATTAATGTGAACTAAATTAGAATCGACATAATCCAATTAATCAATTACTATTTGACTAAAAAAATAAATGATAAACTGGTGGTCAACGACATTTCACGAAAATAATCAAGATTTTAGTGAATAAAAACAACAAAATAGAATCCATATATAAGGTATCTGGTATTATTTTACCTTGTAATAATCGATTTTCGGCATCCGTAAAACTTAACACCCAAGCATCACCTTCCATGGCGGAATTTTTTCCTTGTAACGCAATACATTCCTTCGAGAGCATATCAAATCCTTCAGTCTTAACTTCAGCCACAATATTTGGATGTGGCCATGGTATACCAGGTAATGGCCAATGTGATGCTGATCTTGGCCATAGACCAGCACATTTAAATGCCGGTGTTATTTGTACGATAATCCTTTCACGTATCCGCAGTTTCACTTCAGTTGTATCAGCGATCATTTTCACAATATCACGATATGCACATTTATCACATGCTTGTGCAACTAATGTTTGAAATCTTGAACGGATTTTACGTGCTGATAAATATCCAGATGCTGTTATAAATTCCACCCAAAGGGACATTGAACGTTTACGACCGTCGCTCAATTTTAATACAGCACAACCGGGTAATGTTCCATCATCGACAAAATTCAATACACCCATTTGATTTAAATAGATAATAATTTCAAATTCATTTGGTGATATTACTTCAAGACCTTCATAACGTCCATTATAATCATTCAGTGATGATATGAAACGTGGTTCTTGAACTTCAACTTCTTTTAAGACATCCTGTACAATTCGGCAAACTTCTTGAATAGTTTTATGAATTAACGCTTTTCTGGCTTGAACCCGATCAGCACAATATTTATTCATTTGATAAACCATTTTCGATTGGGCAGCTATCATATCCGCTGGCACTAACATTTTTATTTATTTTTATTATAAAACTATATAAAAATTTTTCCTTTTCTATTTTTTTTTTGGCAAACACAATATTATTTCTTTTTTATTTTTCTATAAATCAAAATCTTAAAATTAATAATTAAGAATTGATTTTGAACACTTTGAAGAAAAAAAAATTTTTTTTAAATATTAAACTTTTTTTTTTTTTCTACCAAAAATTTTTAACTCATTTTGATTAATTTTTCATTTATTTTTATTAATTAAATATTAAAATATTCACAATTTCACAGAAAAAAAACAAACAAACAAACAAAACACATTTATTTGATTTATTTATTTTTCTTTTAAATAAAATTAATTAAGAAAAAATCAAATAAATTAATTTCAAATATTTTGAAACCGGGCACAAATCGCGATGTTCTTCATTTAATAACGAAATTTTAACATAAACTCAACAACGTACAAGAGGCCACTGACTCAGATTCAAAACGGTTTGAAAAGTTGAAAACAAAATCAAGTTGCAGTCCCCTACTTGATTCGCCGTCTTTGTATCCAATACTAGCACAAAAAGTGTCAAATAAAAACGATAAACCAACACTACGATAATATAAAATTCAAATAAGAAAATTGGAAAATAAAAACCTATATAGTGTGGAAGTTTTGGGCAAAAATAGGTGGAAGTTTGTTCAACACTATCTCGAATCCGAAATGTTACCTTGGAAACGGGAAATAAATAAAATAGAGTTTGCTCCATGAAACACAATAGCGAAAAACAGGTATATTCTTGGTACACAAAATTTTAATTCAAAATGTCACTATCGTGAAAAAGGAAAATCATGATGGTGTTTGGGTACTCTATAGAGTTTTCTGGTAGATTTTGTTAGCTCCTCCTTCTATGTGTTTTACTTGGGGGCTGAACTCGATAACATGTTTTTTCTTATAAGACTCTCCAGCTGTACTCTGAATCCCACAATGCCTATATATTTTTGCGGCATTATTTTTAAACCGGAAAACAGTAGCTTTTTTCGATGGTAATCTTTTTCATTTTCACTAACTCAAATAGTATTGATGTTGAAACCGAATGGTTATGGTTACCACCCCAATCTGAATTCACGACGTATGACGAAGCTATTTCAGGCGGTTTTGTTTGTTTAGAAAATATGTAGTACATATTAAATGCGAAATTGGTATATACATGTAGTGTAAGTGTGGGGTTCTGCACCCGTTTTTGTGGTTTCATGAGGTGGATATAACATGATTAATGGAATTGTAGACATATATTTGAGTAACACAACTATGGGGAAGCTATATATACTTTCGAATATTGAATTAAAAAATTGAATGACTAAAGAACAAAAAGAGAAATGTATGAATGAACCCAAAATATAGGATATGATATTAATATAGTATCTATAATGTGATGATGTCGGATTTGAAAAGTGATTAAATGAAGTGATTTTTTCTTGTATCGTGTAAAGAAGAACAAACATCGAATTCATCTGTTGCAGTTTTATTGCATGTCTCGGCACATCTTCTTTCGATTTATCTTATTGCATGATTATTTTCTTATTATTTTATAGTTTTAATGATATTCGAATTCGATATGCTGTTCATTCTGTTTAAATTTTCCTTTTTCTTTTGTTTTTTGGAAAATTCATTCATTGAAAATATTTTAGAATTGTGTTTGAGCCAAGTTTTGAGTTTTAAAACAAATTAGTACTTTCATTCTCAACGAAATAGCAATTTGATCTTTTGGCTAAAAATACGCATTTTATAAATTAAAATAAATAAAATTTGATTGAAAATAATTAATTAAATGAAATTTTTCAAGTTTTTCTAGAACAGCGTGTAGAATTTTATTTATAAATATTTTAAATGATTTTAATTAAAGTTAATCAACAAAGAATTTTTAATTTTCTTCGTCTTTTTTTCGAACCGTTTAATTAAAATCTTGATTTTTATAAAATGAATATTAAAATTTAATATATATATACATTTTTATAGCATTTATTACCAATAATTGATAGTAATTTATTTTGTATATAATCTACGGAATGTAGCTATTATAATTTCTAAATAAAAATATTTAATTTATACAACAAAATATATAAAATAGGAAAAAATTGCATATATCGGAATATCAGCAACCCACTCGAAGTAGTAAATTTCATTATATTGTGGTGACATCTCCATCTTCACTATGGAAGACAAACGAAAGAAAAAAATCATTTCCATTTCAAACATTCCAAACATGTTTGCATATCTATTTCCATATCCATACGACAAAACGTTGGAAATAAAATTTAATACAAAACAAACAAAAAAAAAGAAAAGAAAAACATAAGAAACCTGTAAAACCATATATATAAATTCAAAGAAAACCAAGATCTTGAAGAGAAGATCATCTTCTTATCGAGCAATTACCTATATGAACATTTTTTTATCTAATAACATATTTTGATGTCTTCTAATCGACTAGAAGCAAGTTGCTCATATCGCGCAAAGCACATTAACAATTTTGATGGTTTTTCTTATCTTAAGTTGAGTAGCTTTATGAGCATGGATGACACCAAACATCTCACCAATGATTTTATTCACGTGCTATGAATTTTTTGTATCATTTTATGATGATATACGAGCATAGAAGAGACGAACTAACTAGACTGGTTCTTAATAGAGATTTCTATTCCATATTAAAAAACATTTTTTTCTAAGTTGATTTTTGATGACTTTCCATAGAATTAACACAAAACTTATATTTTGAATAAATTAGAAAAATTAATTCTGAACAGGGTGTAACGATAGTTTTGATCAATTAAATCCCATTTCCCAAGTATAGACAGTTGATTAATGTTTTTGTCGAAATTACGAAAATTTTAATTGAAAAAAAGGTACAGGATTATGCGACGTAATTATGATCTTAATTAAACCTATATTTTCTTCGGTTTAGTAAAATGAACTTTACGTCTACAATAGCTCTTTATTGCGATAAAAATGAATTGGAGGTTTCCTATTTCTAATGTACCTAAGTACTTACATATACGATATATACCTAGTCTAAATTTGCACAAGCCGGTGTCAAGTCAATATAGACTTGTCTGTCAAGCTATAGTGAAAACCATTTTAGGTGAAAATTTTGAATTATATTTTCCTGAAACTTTTTTCTATTTGTTTATACTATTGTTAAAGATTTAGTTTTTGTATCAGAAAAATAATTTTTTTGCTTACCTAATTCATAGTTCGTCATACATTTCTGACAAACACATCTTACATTGATTAAATCATCTAAAATTAATATTCTGAATTTCTTAAATTCAAAAAATTGTGATATAACCTGCTTTAGTAGACATATTTGTAATCTTTATTGTAGGCTGTAACTTCCTTCCATTTGAAATTGAATCATTTTATGAAATCTAGTTGATTAATCCGGCTACATATTGTACCTTCATTGAATGCGAACACATTAAGATGTTTATTTTCTGTTTTTTTTAATTAACCTCCTTGATATGAACTATATATCCAAAATAATATAACCATTGATGGAAGAATCATCATCATCAGTGTATAAAAGGGTAATTGAAAAGAATGGAGATGTTAACATCAGGTGGGATGATTTTAATTATGGATGTATTTCAGTAGCACATTTTTTGAATAGAAGATGTATATGTGCGTTCACTATACATATTCTTTATATTTTCTTAATGTTATTAAGTTCGATGAATTCAATATGTTTATATGCATTATTCATATTCCTAATTAAATTCATGTGGGTGTCTATATGTCTATACTATATACTATCATCATTCAGATATGTCCGAAAAAAACCCACATTTTCGAGATGGTTTTTTTTTGCGATTTAAGAAACTTATCAGAATATAAAGTTATTAATCAAATTATCTAAAAAGAGGTTATTTTTTCCTTAAAATGTAAAAAAATCAATGAATGAATGAACCAGTTTTTATATAACTTTACTTTGTTGTTTAGAAAGGTAGATAAGTGATCGATTTTTAATCGAAATATTTAAAAGAGGTTTGAAAGTCATTTCTTTTTACTACATAGTCAAAATAAAAAAAAATATGAAAGGAAGAAGAAAAAGTACCTAGTAACTTGAAAAGAGTTATTAGAGTAAATATAAAGTTAGTTCTTTAAATCTAACATAGTTCTATGACTAAATATTTTCTATCAATACATAAATGAGCGTCTAGACTGGAGAATCCTTTTAGTACGATGAGAGTCTTCATTATATTTTGATTTTTTAGGAATTCACGGTAATTGTAAAACTTCTAACTGGAATTGATTGATATAAAAACTTTCGTATATCTAAATGATCAATTAAAACTAAATTAATTAATTAACATTTTGCGAATGGTCAATACTATATGTCATAAAAGAAATAAAAATCGAAATGATGTTGAGATACGAACATAAAACAATCGATCAAAATTCACAGCAGTGATCATGTCAAATACCTCTTCAGTATACGATCATCAAATAATTGTATGATTATTTTATATTAATTCATTATCCATTACGTCAAAATGAAACAACACTAAGTAGGTAAAATGGTATATATGTATAATATATATGAAATTCTTCTATAGTAAACATAAATGAAAAAACATAAAAAGAAGTCATATTCAGATAACAGAATATTTTTAGTTTTAGTTTATCGGTTAAATGTAAATTTATGCTTTACCACATTTATATTAGAGAGTATAAAGATCGTCTGTTTTCATGATCAGATCAGACAATTCTCGACGGGATATAGGCGCCACTACAACAGGTAGGGTGCACATGCTTTCACGTTCATTTCAAATAAATACAATGAAAATAAATCCGCATTATACAGGTGATCCTCGTTTATGAAAAAAAATATACATATATATATATATATTTTTTACTATGATCTATCCCATATAATAAGATTGTTTGACAAAAATCCCATAAACGATCTGGACACCTTGATCATATGTCATTCAAAATATATGATCGTGCGTGTTTCTTATTGTTTTAAATTTAAATTTCTTATGTTTTTATATTTTCTTTTTCCTGATCTCTTCCCTGAATCATGATCATTTTACATTTTTAGACCTTGTGTGTACCTTACTTGGTTAAATATGATGAGATCAGTATATATTATATATTTTTTTCATTTTAAACTAAAAAAAATATTGTAATGGAACACAAAATTAACGATCGTGCTGTGCTTCATAAAAAAATACCGCTTGTGCGAATCAGTAAAAGATCTTACCCATAGCGCATATTGTCAGGTACACATATAAGGAGAGAAAATAATGATTACATGATTTGTATGTTGAGCGATATAATGGTAAACATTAATTCGATGAAACAACAAATAATTAAAGGAACCAACAAAAACATGTATTTTTTTTTATCGTGCGATATCGTGCAATTTTAAACAATTTTTGGGCACTGAACTTCAGATAATATTGGAACTTGTTCATTTTCAATTCAGAATTCGTTATGGGCATAAGTTTTGCACTAAACATAAGACTTGATAATTAAGATACAAAGTGAACTGGAAGATTTCTATCGTAAAATTACAAGAAGGATTTGTGCAATTACGTACAACCGAACTGAATTTCATAATGGATCACGTTTTGAGATAATGTCGCGTATTTTAATATAGATATTTAAGAATTTGATGTCAATTAGTGTAATGTGAGGGTGTAATTTTTCAGATATTATACAAAGATTTATGCGGGAAAGTATGTCATCAAGTTATTATTGAAACAAACAGAAAGAAATTGCTTGAAAATTGAACTCGAATAACTCGATTAACCTTTTATACAAATTTAGAAATTTTGTGAATTTTCTTTGTAAATTTTCTTGCAATTTTCGTAATTCTTGTTTTTCTTTTTCACAAACAAATTTACGATCATGTTGCCTGTTAATACTTTGGCATGAAAAGAATTCAGCAGAAAATTATCCAAAATAATTAAGAAATAAATTTATACAAATTGTTAATTTAAGAAATATAAATTTATTTTTGGTTTTGTATTCATAAGAAATAAAACAAAGCACTTTCATACCATTCCCAACATACAATCCAAATCTAGCGCTAGCCCTCGAAAATTCAACAATTTGATATATTTTCCAGTCATGTCTGATATACGATAACTGTCCAGAGTTTTGACTTAACCATTTGTCAGGAGATACATTTTTATTATTATGCAAAATACTGTACTACTGGATAGTTAGTATATATACCAAGTCTAAAGTTCCAACTGGAGAGCTGTTGACTGTGACGCATTGAATTTCTTTTCATCGTCGACATATGATCATGATTTCTTTTTATTTTCGTGTCTACCAAATATCATGGATATTTTAGCATGAATTAAGTTGCCATCAAATTAAGTTCATATCGGGTAATTATAAGTGAAACAGTGAAAACGCATTAAGAAAAGATGTACACCATGTCGTGTAGATTACAAATAAGGATCTTTTTTTAAATTGTTTTTTTTTGTTGTTTTTGGTGTATCATTTTAAGGTGTCCATTAATTAAGTAGAGAAGATACTCATTAAATATGTTTGGTGATGTTTCAAATGAAAATAATATTTGATATACATTTTACAAGAAGGACTACTTCCACAGAACTTCCACATATTAAATTTTCTCCATTAAGTCCTGAACTCATTGAACTCACGATGTTGAAAATTAATATTCTCTCTTATGTAGACTTGTTTCGTGTTGGCACATTTCAATTGAATTTCCCGCGTCCTCATCCCTAATTGAATTTTATTCGTCCATTGGGAAATCACTTAAGTGCCCGTCTTCACTTCGTCTCAGCTAACAGATATAAAAAAAAAAACGGTAGTAAATATATACAGGGTGTTTGATACGGTGTGAGTAACAGTTTTTTTTTTAAGTAGGCTCATTTGAAAAATCCGTAATAGGAAAAAAAAGATACATTATATTAGAATATTTTTATTTTCATCTTAATAGGATTTCCTTTTGGGAAACAACTCCATTAAGAAAATGTTGCGGCAATTCTTTTTATTTTTATTTTTTTCATTTTCATAGTCTTCTATGGTTTTGGCCTCTTCACTGATAAGTTTGAATCTTTGTTATATGAGATGATTTTCTTTTTTCATTTTTGGCTTGTGTTATGTTAGAGACATCAATGTGATAAGACGCGAGCAGCTGATCTACTTGAAGTTGATAAATAATTTGTGTATCGATGTCATTTGAAAAGTTACTTAACTTTATAGTACAATATTTTTATATTGGTCTCTTGGGGATGTTCACATAGACACCGTATAGGATGACATATATTGCATATATTCATTTGGATGTAGGATGCTGTATATGTTTGGTGTCGTGATGATAATGTTTTATAGCGTACAAATAAGATGTTCCGTCGTTTATATTAAAGAAAATACTTAAAGAAATGGTTTTTTAAATACAATAATAAATTATGTCAGTTTTTTCCTCTCTGATGAGAGTGAAATCATTTCAAATAGAGGAATAAAAAAAAAAACAGAATTTAAGAAATATATGTTTGCTGTCATGTGAAAATATGTGAATTTTAATCGGTTTCCATGAATTTTTATACTTAATAAATTAAATTCTGCTACTAAAATGTCCAATATTTTAATAGATTTATAACATATTGAAACATATTACAAACTCTCTAATGTTTTACTTCATATTTTTAATTTATTAAAAAATACTATGTCTATAAATTTTATATAAACGTCTTTGAGAATAAACATGTACAGTGGCTCAATATCAAACTCGGACACTTTAGTTTTAAGATATCTTTTTTGATATAAGCAAAGCTAATGAAATACATATATAGATAAAAATCTGAAATACATGTAATGTACATTTCATGTCACATATACAGTTTAGCATGTTTCGTTGTTTGATTGATAAGAATTCTATCCTAAAAGCCTTAGAAAGCTTCAACCCTTTTTTTAAAGAAGACTGTAGAAGAGAAGCTGTAGAATATACTCCTTCGCAAGATGATTTTCTTTAACAAGAAGATCAATTTTTCATAGTGAAACAAACCACAGCACAACAATAGGCCTATGAGAGAACAATGAAATGGGGGCATACCTTTGCAACGATAATATAAAATTTACTCTTATATATGAGAGTTTATTAACAGAATGCTAACATTGTACTTTGTGCAAAAGCAAAACAAGTCACGCCTGAAAAGTGTTCAAAACAAAACCATAAAGAGCATTTTTTCCACATTCTAAAAACTGTTTTGATAGCTTCTTATGAAAAGTTTCGTTTTTACTGTGCGAGTGGTCAAAAAACGCCACTATCCACCTATCTCATTAACCCGGTCTTAAGTGATGTATTCTTTTTTCTGGTAGAACATTTTTTTTAATTAATAAATCCTAATTCAAACGATTGAAGATAAGTAATCGATAAAAGAGTTTACTTAACGCAAATAATTATAAAGGAAAAATGAGTTAATAATTGATCTTGTTCAAGTTTTACTTTCAAATGGAAATTGGAAGTTTGAAAAATAACGTATCCAAATTTAGGTTTCAGCCACTGTCTATAGAATTTTTCACATTTTAACATATTTTAGCGATCTAACATAATTAACTAAAAATATTTTTCTATATATTTTTTTATAAATCAAATTTTTTATTTATTGCCACAATTAACTCATTACAACATAATTTAAATATTTTAGTATAATTTCAACAAGTTTATACTTTAAGAACATGTTTAAAATGCGATTTAATTGAAAGAAACTTTAAATTAAACATCCAGGAAGACAACGTCTGATCTTTAAATACCATTCTCATTTTCACGGCCTACCTTCTTCATTATAAATATTCGCAAAATATGAAAATATAATAATTTGAAACATAAACGACATAAAATTGTTTCGTTATCGTCATAAATTTTTTTTTGGCATGAAAGCATAAAAACCATTCACGCAATATATTAACAAAAAAAAAGAAAAGAAAATAAGAAAAATTTCTTATAAATGTTTGGTTTGGTTGGCTGAATAATTGTGGAAAAGGTTGGGCTTCTTTAATATATTCACCACCGTACCATAGAGAAAGAATTCCCAACATTTAACTCAGCAAGTTCTATAGAATATGGGGCCCCGCATGGGCGGCATATTATATATATTTATATATATACATATTTTCAGAGACATTATACAATCCCATTGCTGCGGATATAATAATATAACTATGTAAAGATTCTTCCACATCAGAATGGGGTTCATTTTATGCTGTAGAATTGAACGAGCATCGTTTATATCAATTTGCGTCAATTAGATATAAAATATGATATCGTTCGTTCGATAATCAAATAAATTCAGTTTTGTTTTTCGTTGTGTATATAGAGAATCAGAAAGTTTTTGATCATTCAGAGATTCTGCAATGAGGATGATGTTTAGATAATTGTTATACAAAATAAAATAAAAATAGAAATTTTTAAAAGGGTGCAAGACTAGACAAAATTGGTTTTTTTGATTTTATGATTAAAAATATTTTTGTTTATGATTAAAATTAATTCAGAAATAGAATTCTTAGGGCGCGTCCAAGCCAAAAACAAACGAGCAAGAGCAGACATTTGCAAGCATTCGTTGATGTTCCCATTCGCAACAAATCATCAGTGAACGAGAGCTACGTGTCCACACCAACTGAGCATTCACAGAGAACTTGTTTTGGTCTTGTTCACTGGCTTTGGTTTGGACATGCCTTTAAATGAACATTGGGATTATAATTAATTCCTGTACATTGAGTCGAGTATACTCATTATAAACTATAAATTTTTATCATTCTTCTACCATACCTCCAGCATCAGTATTAATATATGCACTTCACTACAATTTCGCATTAAATCGAATTACATTTCAATTTATGTGATTTCTGCAAACCGAATCACCACCCTTTATAATCTCTAACAAGAATAATTCTTGTTATATGTTCCAAAATATCGTATTTTGTCATTCAATGTTTTTATGATTTCCAGAGGGTGGTAAACATCCCCTTCAACATAAAATTTAATCTAAATTTGATTACCGCATATAGTAAAAAAAAAAAACTGAATAGGGATGATAGTGTGTGCATCAGTTCTAAAACATCAAATCTAACACCCACAAGGTTTGTTGTTTTCAGTGTGATCAAAAAGTACACAGTGCGGGTACACACTTGTTTATGAAAGGGAAAGGAAAAAAAAGTACACTTAACAAATTACTGTTAAGAGAGTTCATCCTTAGGAAAGGAAACAGGAGTGATTTATAGGGATGGAATGTTCATTTGGTATATGGAACCATAAAATGACGTGTTCCTTTTTTTACATAGAGAAAAGTGTTCAGCATCCGTAACGGAAGCTCATCAGATGAAATGAGAAATTGAGTTTATATTTTTGGGGATAAAAATACACTCAAATTACACACCAGGCGGTGGTGATTACATTTTTTTTTTTAAATATACATACTTGTATATATAAAGGGGTTGTTTATTATGAGAGATTTTGATGAATGAGTCCCATTGAAAGGATTAAAAGATTAAAACACCAAAGTATAAAACAATCACATAAACAAATTAGCTTAAAAATTTTTGGCATATTAAAATTGAAAAGGTTAAATTACGCGACATAGTGATGATAAATTAAGATGGGACTTTCGTTTTGTTTTTAATTATTAATTTTAAATATCTTATGCATTGATTAAAGTAATTACATCATTCAAAAAGGACTTTCATTCATGTATACCAACTGTTATTCATCAAAACATATGCTCGTCTATTCTTCAGATAACTAAGTACATATCTTATTGATAAATGAAGATGCACTTAAAAAGGAGAACCCCTCAATCGGCATACTTTATAAAAACATAAAAAGAACAAAATATGACACATGTATCTTTTGTATTCAATTGTTCTCTTATTCCCATAAAGTAAACTCCTAATTGTTGCTATCATTTTTAACGTAATCACAACATAGTACAAGAAAACAGAAAGAAAATTCAGAACAATATGTACCTAAGTTCTAATATAACACAATGCTCTCACCCTTATAACATATTGTTATCCTATGAATTTGTGTATGAATTTTTGCAGGCCCCTTTATATACTTTTGTTAAGTGAATGACAGAAAATGCACTTAATCCGCCCTTTAATGGACTTCTTTTTACCCAGTAATTTCATGTAAAACATTGTATTCAAACATTCGGGTACAAATACTCTCGAATGGAACAATTCTGACCGGCTGATGGATTACCTCAAATTACAAAGGCAGAGAAAAGAAATCAAAGTTTTTTTTTCTTTGTTATCAGTTATTGGCATATAAATATGGTGTTAAGTTATAATTATATAATTATTGCTAATTCTGATTGAATAAATATACCTAAACAGGTATTAGTTTACGTTCATTTCTAAACACCTTTGTCTATAATTAACTTTATTTTTAATATATAAACCCAAAATTTGTAAATTTTTTTACAATATATATGTATATAATTTTTTTGTTTTTAATTCATGTTAAAACTCAGCAGGATGTCATCTTTTTAATTGTTTAAACGCTTAAAAATCCACGAGACTCATAAATAATGACTGAAATAGTTTCAGATTTTTTTGTATTTTTTTTTCTCCATCTGTACGATGTTCATACATGTATATTGATCATAATCAGACGCCTATGGTCTCGGCACATTCCATAATATCCATCAGTATTTGCCATGAACTCCTCTCGACTATTTTAGATACAAAAATTGTATATAACAAACAATAAAATTAAGAAGGTTGTCACAAAAAAGCATAAAACAACAAAATCTGGTCGTTATTATATGATCAGTTTTGATTTTCTTGGTCGTGTGTAAGTTTTATTATCTATTTGTATTAAAAATTAATTGATAAACTATCTTTTTTTTCCTAAAAATATACGATAGAAAATTTGTTATTATATGAAAACGACAGGTAAGGAAACCATAGGTGGTCAGGAAAGTCATATATCTCTTTTATTCGACTTGAAATGATCTTAAATCTGACTTCAATGAATTAGGTTTTATTTATATAGATAGAAAAAAAATTAACTAAAATACCTGGCTACCTGTTTTTTTTTTTAAAGTTATTATTTTAATATTAGAAACAGTTTGTTTTTGTATAAAAACGATTGCGCATGCACCTGATCGTTTTATTAAATATTAGGTTTTGGGGGTTTTCATTAAAGCATAGTTGCTTTGCTTGACTGACCTTTAAGTTACTACTTAACTACCTTATTTCCGACAAAAATACCTACTCTCAAAACTAGATGCATACCTCAGATCATTTGCCTTTCAAGTTGCTTTTTTAACAATATGCCGCTTATATTTTTATGAACATAGTGCAAATATGCGCCTAGTTGCTTCAATACCATTTATATTTACTTAAAGGTTTCTACATATACCTACTTTTAAAATATAATCTGAAGAGCAATAAAGAGCCAACACATGATTCAGGCCAACTTAGTTCAGGCCGTTCATAGATGGTGAATTTTTTTTTCTAGAACTAAGAAAGGCATTGTTGGAAGCTGAAGCCATATTCAAGAAGCTAAATAGGTGGATGTGGTTGTTATTATATGTTCCAAGGGGTTTTGGCTTGATTTAAATCAAGAGCAGTGACTGGACGTCTGACGCGATTTCCGCTAGAAAGAATCGGTTGTCAGTCTGATTGTGAGTAGGATATCTTGTTGTATTTGTAGAAAAGACTCTGTGTGACATAAAAATAGATTAGATTAGATTAGATCAGATTATATAATAGGGTACTCTTGTACCTTAAGATCTATTGTACCCCCTTTCCTTTGGTGCAGTCGTTTGGTTAGGCTCCCATTCTAAAGCACCTCCTCCAGACCTATTTCTCTTAGGAATTTTATTATCCGGAGTGGATCAAGAGATTGTATCTCATTTAAAAAATAGATGTACCTACAGTCTTTTTTGCAAGCACTTGCAGCCCTGTAATGGTGACAAAAATTTATACAGAAAGTATTCTATGCGTTATATTGTACAACTGCCATATTCTTAATTGTTTTTGATTGCATTTAATTTATTATAATAAATTGAAAGTAATTTATCTTTTAAAAATTGGGAAATTATGAATTAAAAATGTATACACAAAAAATGCTTTCAAAATACACTTAAAATTATCCACATTAAAATTTATGAATTTATTAATTGATAATATTGATTTTAACCCGAAATTAAGAGGATTAAAAACTGCTTAATATGTCAACTTTTAATTTGTTATTGTTAAATACTAAAACAAATAATTTTTAAAAATTTAAAATGCAAAAAAAATTTCATATTCAGAAGCTAAAAAGGTGTCTAAGAGCTCGTTATCCTTTTGAAAATGTCTTCTAAGCTCTTCGTTTTTTTTCCCATATAAAAGAAATACAAAAAAAAACTTTACTACAAGGTTCGAGCTTGACCACCATCATCATTATAGTTATTTTCTATTTATCTGACCTCAAACTAAAAGATATAGACTTCATTTGGACCATTCTACTTTATATGAGGCACAATAGCCAGGTATAGTAAACAACTCATCAGTATAAAAACAGACAACAAAAAATAAACCAGATATAGAATTATTATAGTTGATCTTCGATGGGCAGCCGTGTAGATCGAGAGAAGCTGTAAAAAAAATCTGACTAAGTAAAAAGATCAGCTAAAAAATAAAAAGAAACGATGTGTATACAAAAGAAGGTTCAACACGGGATAAAAATCGAGCGTTAACATGCCAACAAAGGTG
Source organism: Xylophagus ater (assembly GCA_963422695.1). NCBI lineage: Eukaryota > Metazoa > Arthropoda > Insecta > Diptera > Xylophagidae > Xylophagus > Xylophagus ater. The sequence goes on from OY730478.1 coordinate 13,055,384, forward strand.
TCCCGCTGTGCCATTGAATATGAAAAACAAACATAGACCTCGAAAATGGGACACAGACGTGGTGGACAAGTAAATGGATAAGAAGAAAAAAATCCACGATACCAAAATGCATATATTTCTGAAAGTATAGTACTTATATGAAAAAAAAAACTTGAAGGTGGATTTCGAATGTCTTTTTAGTGGAAATTTATGCGATTTTTCGATTTCATGAAAGTGCTATATTTCTAAAAACAAAATAAGAATTTAGAGAATTTTTAATAAAATTAAATTGAATATGTTTAATATTATATAGAAAAGTGTAGGATTCGATAATGTTGAAGAATTTTAAAAGAATAAAAATGAAAATTCTTAACAACTGAAAAATCAGCGTGTAGGATCTCACAGGAAATGCGAATTTCTTTTATTTTTAACTATATTCGTTTCTATAGAATTCCGGAATTTTTATATGTTCTTCAAAAGTACACGTATATGTGAAATTTAATACGAGATATAAATATTATCGATAAATCTAAATTGATAAGATCAAAAGGCAGCTGGCTGCTATATTCAATAGAAATATTTTTGGGATTTTATATCAACATATTATTTCATGAAATTCTAAACGAATTGTTTTGTTGTTCCAAAGTACAAAAAGAGGATGTAACCATTCCTTGGGGAAATTGCGTTTTAAGAAATAAAAAATTCTCATCGGCTAAATATGCATAAAAACGCGAATTAAATAAACTATTCCAACTATTCAAAGGATATGAAAATAATCGATTTAGTTACCTCTTTAGATACCATCCCCAAAATTCTGGAAGGCAAAAAAATGTTCAATTCAAAAGAAAAAAATGTGAAAAGTTTTCCATCAGTCAACAAAATGCCATCATTATACATGAAATCCTTAAACATTATCCTCAATGTTAAAAAGTAATTTCAGGGATCGTTGAACAATAACACAAGTACGATTTTTTTCTCCATATAACAAATATACTTTATAAATCACTGCTGAATAAAAAAAAAGACACAATAATTTAAGGTGATCCCTTATAGACCCACGTACACACTTATCCTGAAGTCATAATACTAAAGAACAAGTCAATTATATATTTTGAAATGTGGGGAATCTTCTTCTGATATAGTCCATACATACATAGGTACATAGAGTAATCCCTAATCCCAGAGAAATTCAATTCAGTGTTATTATGTTTTTGGGATGTTACGCGAGTATAGATATATATATAGTAAATCCCTTGACGAGGTGAAGAGCCTAAAAATAATGAACCAAAGAAGATTGAGTTGTGTAAGCTGCTCCAAATGTAACAATTTCTTACCGCCCGGATTGCATTTCATGAAATAGAAAAAATTTAACGCTAGGCCAAATGCATCGTTCATACAATATATATGGTATATGTGTGTCTTATTTTACGCGTTTTTATAGAGGGTGCTTTCTTATGTAGCTCTGGTATTCTTCAGACCCTTTTTATATAATTTCATGACATAGACTAAAATAAAGGATCAAAAATTCATTTGACATGGGGATTTCAGATTTTCACTTCGATGAACATTAGAATAATAATCAACGTAACATAATGGAAAATGAAATTTCGAAATGGTTGATTTGGCGGGTGTTTTAAAATTAACGACATTTTTAGACAAAAGGATGAGTAAGAAAAGTATAGATTTCTTTTTGAAAGTATAGTTATTTATTGGATAGAGTAATTTATTGTATTCTTCTTTACTAACGTGATTTTCATTGGATTATTTCCGATTCTTTAACCATATCCCTTTGGCTACATGTACCTACATTCAACCTTGTACGTACCATGATAGTATTGTATTCCGAAATCTCTCTAATATCAGTAACATTTGCCACAAAATTGATTTCAATATGTAATTTTGTATTTATATGTAAAAATCAATTAGTCAGTTTATTCTACGCAGTGAAAGTGTTACTTTTAGTCACTTTTAGTTACCCTTAGCTGATGAACAAAACGCCACTGATTATAGTTTTAATTTAAATTTAATAACCAATATGGAGAATTTTTAGAATTATTTTAGTGCTATTATATTTAATTTCAGTTCGCTTTATGTATTTAATGGAACATCTTTTTCTTAGCTAAAAAAATATTATAACTTATTAGAGTTCCATGTTAATCGTCGATAAATTATATCAGTTAGTCTTTCCCTCTGTATATAAGTACTAAATGTTCAAATTGCATGCCTCCCAATATCATTATAGGTTCTTGAAATTTTTGTGGTTCATTTCTTAAACATCTTCTATCCATATTACAATAATATTAAAATGAAAAACAATTATTGGATTTTCCTATATATCTTTATAACACCCTGGGGATTTCTCATTTCTTATAATTTCATCCAACAATTAGGATGAAACAAAACCCAGCTTGGATATTCGTTTTGTAATATCGTATTTCACAGTATGTATAGTTTTTTTCTGTTTCTTTTACTTCATATCAATTTCTTGAAGACACGCACATTTAAATTCGATATAAAGCTAATTAATTTGATCAATAATATATTTTAGAATTTGACGTAAAATATATTTGAACACTTTAAATCACAGAATCAGAGGAGAATACCAATTTGGTTGCCTCATAAATTGAAATAGTTATACAAAGTACAAATTTCACAGCTTTTGACACTTCCAAAAAGTTGAATTGATTTTTGATCTGCGATACTTAAATTTATTAATTAAGATATTTAAAAAACAAAAAAACTAAAAGAATAATTACACTATTTAATGATGAGGTGATGAGATTGCCGACAAAATAAAATATCAAGAATACCAATAAGACGAATACCATTAAGACGATGAAGCGCTGGGTGCTTGCCAAATATGTAATTGCTGTGCTTAATTTTCTGATAAGGCTTTACAAAATTTTGTCATTAATTTCTTTTGACGAATTCTTTTCGGTAACAATCATATATTTAAACACTTCTGTTTTTGGGTATGAAGAACCCTTGGGAAATACCTGTCTGATGATAGGAATGCATATCGCGGTAAAAACTATAATTGCATTTTGGATACTAAAGAAGAATTTTATAGACTTTTTTCTTCTTCTGATTGTGATTAAATTTTAAAGCCTAAACGTGTTAATTTTATTCGAATTCCAGAATTTCTTTTGTCGAAATCATTCCAATGATTTTTGAGACTTGAATTTTTGATTTTGCACTTTGTAAAGATGAAGACGAATAAATTGTAATTTTGTTTTTTAATTTCAGTCTTAATGTATGAGAACCTAAGTTCTATTCAAGAATATCTTGATTTGGGACGATATTTCGTTTGATGACGATAAATAACTTATCAATAATTAGTCAAAGGAACGTTTATTAAATAGGTGACTTTGCATGCTTAGCGCTTTATATGTTCTTTTTGTCCATCTAGGAGTGAACTCCTTAAAGGACGCAGATGCAAACTTAATCATATTTCATAAGATTTATATTTTCAATATTAATTTAAATTTGTAGTATTAAATTGTATTGTATTATTTGGTCGGCATATTACAATGACTTTTTTTAGTTCATTATAAGATAAACTTTACCGCACTCCATTTTTGTAATAAGACAATGTCTTTTAAAATTTACCGGCGTTATTATAATCGCTCTGGTAAAAATTCCAACTGTGAGATTTATGATTTCAATTGTACAAAACCAATATAATATGGCGCATAAAATCAATTGAAATCCCTTTTGGCCATCACCATCATCATCAAAATGTTGTGGGCCTTTGCAAAAATTGTTTTATTTTATTCAGAGTTGGAAACCAACATATTTTTTGAAATTGGTTCAAGTTTGGTTCATACACTTCATTTATTCGTTGTGTTGTGATATTGTGTGATGCTTACTTTAAGCATAAATGTATATTTGAAGTGTTAATAGTTAAGTTTAACTTTTGACTTTCAAAAACTACAAGTTATGGTTTTAAAATTTGGAAACCGTTACTAAATTTCAGATAAGAATTCCATATTTTTAGTAGCCAAAACCATGAAACTTAGTATTTAGACGTAAAATTTGATTAGATTTTATAAAATATGGATCGGCTACCGAAGTTGTTTGTTTGAGTGTATTCTTTAAATAAGCATAAAAAAAAACTGTATACCATAATTTGGTGATTTGTTTTGCTTTTAATGCAATTTTGGTTTATCAAATCGTTTATTGGTTTTTCTGGTTCAGTTCAAATCCGGTTTCTATCTCTGATTCTATTTGAACATACTATTTATATATGAAATATTGATTATTATTAGTATATATACAGAGATAAAAAATAGAATCATGTAATCTAAAATCATGTATAGTCAAATACTTTATAATATAATATAATTGAAAATTGTATAAAGATAAACGATCATTCGCGAAGTTTACTGATTCCATTAGCATTTATTTATTTATTATATTGTTGAATGAATTTATAGTTTTCATATTGTAAAATTTATATATTTTTAAAAGATATAAAATATGTTCCTTATATTTTAGCCGCGTTTTTAATGTTTTTTTTAATTTTTTTTTTCTTCGAAGATAAGCCCGATTGATCCTTTTGGAAGTTAGAAGTATTATATGAAGAAAATATAAGTATATATATATATAGGATAATATATTCTCTCGCAGCTTTATATTTTCTATACAAAGAAAGAAAAAAAAACAGTTTCTTCTCATCTTTTTTATCTTACATACACGAGAAATAATATCCATGAAAACGATCGATCGATCTTTTGTCGGTCTGCCGGTCTTATTTCAAAAGTTAAGTCAAGCGAATTTATTTGATCTTGTTTGGTTTAGTTTTTAAAATTTCTATATATATATCTATATTTCTATATTAGGTATATATAAGGTATATTTTTAGATAAATTTTGTATCGTTTCTTTTTATACAGTATTATAGCCAGTACCTTCATATATATCCGTAAAGATATGGGATAAGTGAATTTATGAAATAAATAGAGCAAATAATTTGTTGAGAACTCACTGATCTTGTTAACGTTTTATATTCATAATGACCGAAAGGTATTTTTAAAATAATCTACTTCGATCACTCTTGGCATTAGAATTCAATAAGATTCAGATATCTCTTGGACTTCCTCAACAATTATGAAATTATTCCGCTTCAAAAGACAAATATGTATATTATTCGAGATAGAGATATATAATATATACTTTTTAATAAAATTATCAAAAAAAAAAAAACAGAATCAAAGATGCAAAAGAAATTAATTTATAAAATTTCCAATAAATCTTATAATTACTAATCATAAGTAATCAGTCATTCCGTACATAATTCTATTTTAAACGAGTACCACTTTACTATATAAGATAAACTATTGTACTAACAAAAACAAAATGCTTAAGCTTTTATATTATCCAAAGAAAAACTACTGTAAACTTTTTCAGTTATTCTAACATACATCATACTGTGTGCGGCCATCAAGAAAAAGGAAGATGTCCATCGATCAAAGTTCCAACCACACGGCTAATTGAATATTATATTAAATATTTTTTTCTGTGCTTGTTCTTATATAAAATTAAAAACAAAAACCCTTTAAAAGATCTGTTGAAATGTCTGACACGAGACATATGGAAACTGTTTAATCATCATTTTCGAATTTAATTAGGTTCTCCGGCTTTGTCCAGTATTCCAGCAGCATATATGAAGAAAATTTTCATCATATAGTGTATCTTATTGGTATTTTCTTGTAAATACTTTTTATAGAAGATGCATTTTTTAACCACAGTAGGGTCTCTCTCCCACTCAATCCAATTGATATTATATTACATATATAATCCCTATACAAGAATCATGATGGACGTAATTTATTTGGATTCAAGACAAGGCTATATAGGTAGTGAAGTAGTGAAATATTTTCATGCGCATTTACGAGTATATTCCAATTTTATAATTGAAATAAAAAACAAATATGAAAATTAAATCATCTTTGATGTTCTTTATTTTGGTTTGGTTTTTTTCTTGGATAAGGTGCGTTATTTTAAGAAGAAAAAAAACGATATGTATATTACAAGCCAAAGGCGATTTGTAACCAGCCTGAACGAATGTAAATAATCATTAATATATGTTTAAGATGCAAGTGTATTATCATATGTGTCAGTTATAAAACGATATTAAACGAAATCAGGAAAAAAAATTGACTATAAAACTTGTTATTGATCAGATTACATATGTTTTGGTAGAAGGAACCAATTTCAGGGATGTGTACGAGAAAGTTTTCCAAAATCTACCTTGCAGCATTTTATTATTTAAATTTTCAATTGATTTTATACGTTCAAGTTTTTCATATACGATACATAATTTTCATCAATTTATTTCCATTTAGTCGATTGGAATTAAATTTTGAGTAAATTATATAAAATGAAAGAATTTTGGATATTTTTAATATAAAATTTGGGTCATGTTGGATGAAGAATTCATGGACGTAAACGATGTTTTTCCTTTGATTACAAATTGAGAAAAAAAAGAGAAATTGTAATAACTGATATGCCTATACGACATACATAATAGCGAGTAAGTGTCTAGTTATAGGACAATCAGTTAAATGAAGAAAACAATTTTACTAAGGAAAATTAAACTTCTTTAAAAAAATAACAGAAAATATGGGAAATACAATTTAATAAATAGTTTTTAGATAAAAAATCCTACATAAATCATGTATTTTGTTTTTTAAAATTGTTTTTTGAATCAACAGCTACTTTTTCAGTTTTATTTTCCATTTATTTTCTTGAAGAGCTGATAACTTCTTATTGTCATTGGGACTTTTTGCACATTATTAACCTTAAAGTTGGGAATTAGTAGAACATTTGTCTGACATTCGTCCTTTCATACCATTCATATAAAATCAGAAGAAAAGGTCAGTTTTTACTTGTTCCACTATTATCCTCATTCTACGACTGCCCTATAACTAGACACTAAGTGATGTCATGGTGGTTTTAACTCATTTTTGTATAATTTAGATTTAAATCGTTTTCGGAACGATTGTAAACTACTTATATTTCTAATATTCCTAATTTGTATAAACAGGAAACCATGAACCATTCAGGGATGCTTTTCACTTGTTGTGGAAAAAGACAATATCTTAGATTAACTACAAAGCAAGTACAACTTATTCTACGTTTTTGTTGCTCTAAAACCCCTACACACCATTCGATTTGGTTGTACAACCGACTGACCGTCCATATTGGGTGTTGTATCTACACCATTGCAGCTACGCCCATTTATCAGATCGACAAGCATACACACTATACGATTTGGTCGATCAGTTGTACAACCAAGTCGTATGGTGTGTAGGGGGTTTTCATATTAAAATTTTGCTCTGTTCCGGAACAACTAGTGAAAAAAAATACATATCTATTGTCTGCTATTTTTTCATGTCTAAAATAATTTTCTTGAATTTTTATTATAGGAAAAACAAAATAAAACATTTATAAAATAATCATTTTTCACCTTAAAACAAATATGTTTCATTCAAATTAAATTTAAATTATGAAATAATTAAAATTAATAATGTATTCTTTTATAAGATCTTTAAGAAAGATAATAATTATAATTATTTAATAAATAAGAAACAATTAGGATAATAAATTTTTATGAAATTCGCATCTATATTTTTCAAAGTCTTTATTAATACAATTTTGAATATAATTTATTTAGAAAGAAAAAATTTCATGCATGCTTAAATCATGTTAAAATTACATAAAATTTTCTTTTAATATATGTAATTAAAATTTACACCAACACCTAAATTATAATGTGGACTGGAAATTCGTCTTTCAAAAGGATTCAAATTGCATAAAATAAGTTTCGCTTTTTGACTTATGAAAAAAAGGTGTAATAAATAATAACTAAAATATTATTTTTTTTTAATGTAATTAATATTAATTAACTGAAAACAAGAATGCTAAGAAAATTAATGAAAACTAAATAAAGTGGTATTGCGTGGGCCTTTGAAATTAATATTTTTGGTGTCTTCAACCAGTTTCTCTTATTTATAAACTAATAACCATGACCCATGCTAAAGTCAGAGATATCTTCGTATGTCGTTTTAAGTATACTATATACCTAGTTTAGTTTTACTTTAAATTTCTTTTATATTTTTTGATTAAATTTTAATCATGCCTTGTATTTTAATGTAACAAAAAAAAAAATGGTCTCATCTTAAAACAAACACAATCAACAATTCGTATTGATTTCAAATTGCATTCATATTATATTCTTTGATTTGTTGCATTTATAACCATGAATAAAAACAGTTTTATTTTAGCAAATAATATAAGACGTTGTATTTTGTTAATTAGTGACCCCTTACTGAGATAATCCGGTTTTTTTCTTTCAAATGCATCACAAAAACTATTGGATGGGCCTAAAAGTTGTTGTGCTTGTTTTTCTGAGTAAATGAAAGGCGAATTTTTCATGGGAAACAAAAATTTTATGGAAATAAATCTTGTCCATTTTGGTCTAAGATGTTTTGCCATTTTCTTCGTAGAGACATTATCTCGTAAGTATGGAAGTTCTGGGTTATCTGGGCGAGAAACCGAAATATGCCCTTTTTACAGGTTCCTTTTGAATTTTAAATATAAACTATAAAATTAGTTCTGTAAGGTCCAAAACAAATGGTAGTTTTATGATGCAAGATCAGGACTATATGATCAATTTTTAACGAGAGATCAAATTGTTGCCATTCACCAATCCTGGGCATTTCTGTTTGATGATTTGATGAATTCTGGGCAATCTCTCGATTGGATTCGATCATTGGTATTGGTTGTCATCGATAACAGAATGACTTTTTGGCTTATCTAATGTATTCTTTTTCGGTGTATCGGATAAGATGAGAAATCATACTATAACTACAAAGAGGTTGTGACTAAATAGTCGTCCTTTGAAAATTTATATATTAAGAGATTCACGTATGTTTATTTTACTTGTACCTAAACTAATGTAACCAAAGTTGTGTACACGCCGAAAAATCATAAAACCTTTTGCTAGTACTGATAACTGAATTTCTTGTCGCCGATAACTGAATTTTAGCTGTGACAACTAAAAACTCAGTTGTGAGAGCTAAAATTCTGTTGTCCCAACTTGCCAAAAACTTTACGATTTTTGTGCGTGTACAGAATGATTAAAATTACTAGTTTTTATGGTGAGATTTCATTAAATCGGAAATGTTCTCCTAGTCATTTATATATTTTCCTGTTTCTTTTATTAACCAATTAATTGCAAACCAGTTAAATATACATAATTATATAGTCTGATAATTATATTTGACTTTTATTGATCGCGTTCATGATATGGAATGTTAGTGTTAATTAAATTTAGTGTAAATCGGAACAGAAAACTGAATTAGATGGGAGAAATCATCAATATTCTTGAGATGTCCACACAAAATATAATAAAAATAATATAAAACAATATGTTTGAAAACTTTGTTGCAATTTTTATTATTTAAAAAAACAAAATCTTGAATATTTTTTATGATTTTTAAATTGGTTTTTTTGATATTTTTATTAAAATGAAAACCTAATGAGATGATCAAATAAATATTTTAAAAACCAGGTTTATTTTAATTTAGTTATGGAAATAATGAAATACATATAATATTAAAAATGCATCAAGCTAAGGTAATATTGAATATTTTATAATCAAATAAAAGGAAAATACAGCAGAATATGCAGACTATATGCATCTTAAAATTCCAAATGAAAAATAGTATTTATGGGATCAATGCGAATCGCAATCTATGGGGTTATATTTTGATATCAACTTAAGAAAGGCAGACCGAAGGAATAAAATTTAGTATTTTCAAATTCGAAAGGACCAACTGTTGCAAGATCACTATAATCAGCCATTCAAGTAGCTAGCCCTGCAAGAAAAATAGTCTCTGAAGTCAGACCGTAAATTTGTATCTAGTTGGAAATATTGTATAGCTAAAATTATTATTTTCACTTTTTCCTCAAATCTTAAGGATAAAAACTCTACTTATGTATCATGAACTAGAAATCTGTTTATCTAATAGTATGAGCTATATAAAGAAATCCAGCAACGTTTCCAATCTTCTATCAAATGTGAATATGATGTACAGTCTCAGTTTACTAAATATCCAGCGTTATTGTTTCTAGATGTTTAGCAATATGTATTAGAATAATAGACAATTACAAAAGACTTTCAAGTTATATGGAATACTAGAATATCAGAAACATTTCATTAGAAGAATAGCATTTTCAACTAGAATCCCAAATTTTCTAGCGATTTTTTTTTAACTAAAAATTCCAGGAAGGCCCATCTATACTATTTAAATTTTGTCTAAATCTAGTACAAAAAGTTTTACAGTACACAGTGTGACTATATCCTTAATTGAATTGTGAATTTCGAAAGTGGCTCACCTTTGAAAAATTAAATTTTTCAGGAAATATATAAAACCGAATTTAATTATATTTTTTGAATAATATAAAATTATAAGCAAATATTTATATTTTAAAAAATACAGAAATTTGCCTTCAGATATATTAAATTCTTCGGTTTTGAAAATTGGGACTTCACTTTCCAGTTTAAAGGAGTTCTCGTTCGCGTTCTCGCTACAAAAAAACGGTAAGATAGACATTATGTAGATTAAAATTCTGCGAAAAAAGTGAAAATGGCAAATAATCCGCTATGAGCCCTTTTTTTTAAAAAAAAATCCCATATTAAATGTCACAAGAAGTTTTTAAATATTTATGAGAAATATTTTTGATAAAACTATAAACCGCAAATAGTATAATTTTCCCACGAAAACTTTCGTGAAACTTGATTTCTTATAAAAGAATTTAATTCAAATTAATATAAATCAATTTCCGAATTTTACATGTTCATCTTTAATGTTTTAAATAAGATATAATTATGACCACAGAAACATTATAAATATAAAAATTAAAAAGAATGTGCTGGTTTGATCGTATTTCACCAAAAAAAAAGAAGGTTAATGAACCAAATCTGTGGGAAAAAATTCATTTAAATGATAATTCCTATATATACATTTTTTTTGTTTTTATTTTTTTAAATTGACTGACTGACATTTTAAACATTAACCAACTGAATCATACAACAGAAATTTTATATCCATACCAAAAAAAAAAAAAACTGTTCAAGCAAAAATATTTCAAAAATGAAAATATAAACAAGAAATTGAAATATAATTCATGAGGTACCTACCTGTCATTCTGCTATTTCGTTAAGGAATATATGTACACATATGACTAAGCTACAAGAACTGATCAAGAGAATGATTACCATTTGAGACGTAGGCAACGCGATACGATTTTGATCATCGCGAGTTTGGTGTAAGAAAAATTCATGTCGACATAAAATATAAAAAAAAAAAAAATTATCAAAAATCACCCGCTGAGTTGTCTACCAATTTTGATATTGAGGGCTACATGAGGGAGATATCGGAGAAAAAAAAATCTCTGACTCCGGTAAACATGGTCAATTTGATCGTACAATTTCTAAAGGATCCAAATTCTTAAAATTTTTTTTTATTTATATTAAAATAATCAAACAAATGCTACTTTATTGAAGAAAACAAAAAAAAAAATCTTAAAAATGAACGTTTATTTGTTTATTGAATCTATAGTTCACGATCACTAACTATATTTATAAAACCATCCCAAAAATGTACATACTTATCATTCTTAATGAGTTCATCTTTATATTTAACAACTTCTACCGGCCCTGATTATGCTTACATTGCTGTAGGTGACCTAAAAATTGATTTATTGATCGATATTCAATTGTACTGATCGCTTGTTATGATTAATTGATCTTTAAATCATTATGATCTTTGATCATCAATTATCTGATCAAGTTCTTCTCTTATTAAGTACAAATATTTTTTCTTTAGTCATCATTTTTTCTGTTTTTTTTGTTGTTGTGATCTCTAAAGAAACCTGTCTGCACTGGTTAACTAACACTTAAAATATACTTATTTAAAAAAGTCTGCGCGGACTCCAAACCAAAAAAAAAGAAGAAATAATTTTGTTGTTTGTTTTGCTTCTTCTTTAAACGATCATCTGACAAAAGGTCTTTGTATTCATTTTTATTCTCGTTATTCATATTTAAAATAATAATAGTGATCGTGATGAGATCAGTTAAAAATATATATTATAGCAAATCATTCAATTTTCTTATAGACAATTTTTAAAGTTTCCTAAAAATTTAGAAGATATAAAAAAAATTTTGTACTATATATTAGAATTTGATTTTGAAGAAGATATAGCCAAAAAACCCTAAATTCCTTCTGTATTAAAATGGAATGAGGAGTTCTATTGTATCCAGAAATACAATTGTCCTAACAAGATTTATAGAGATCACCCTGGACCACGAAACATGAAACAGCAACAGTGCTTACCTGGTAAATATGATCAATTCATAATAATACTTAGTGTAACCAAGCTTATGGTGTCGTCAAAAAATATTGTAGTTCCATTTCTGGCTTCAATTGCGTTACAGTAGTTATTGTTCTAAATTTCTTACAAAAAAAAATGTTTCCTCAACCAAGTTGAATCAAAATTTTTCGGAGTCGGGGAAGCTTAATAGTATTCCAACTGATATTTGAACTCCTCAACTCTAGATATAACTAGGATTGGATTGCCTTGTTATCAAGGATTCCCTTCATCCTATCAGTGTGTTCGAGTAACATCAATCATAAACATAAAAATATAAAAATTTACGTCTTTGGTGTAAGAAAGTAAAACTGAAGGAAAATACAGGTACAAAAGCTAATAGAATTATTGGTGTTGGGTTAGGTTAACAGCTTTTAACGTCAATTAAACTTATGAATCTTGAAAAGATTTATTTATAAAAAGGAATCGAATAATCATTTCAAAAAACATATTATTCTATTTATATGTATGTATATAAATATCTGATAATAATCGGGATCAGTAAGTGATCTTTGGTTTTTCTTATTTATTTAAAAGAAATTTGATATGAAATAATATTTTTCTTTAATGATTAAGTACAAGAACTTGTACTTAATAAATAATTGCAAGTAGATTTAGTTCATAAACCATATTATTATCAATATCCTCTTTTCATATCAAAGTTTCTTGAATTCGCTGTAGGTCTTCATATATCTCTTTTTTAACTGTCTGCACACGTTCAACGAAAACCTACAATTTAGTAATTTCATCGGTAAATTTTATAGTAAATCCCATCATCATGATTCAGTTTCATTCCTCACGTCATTACGTTCATGACCAGATCAATGAACGTGTTTTTTTTTTTTTGGTGTAAATATCGACTAAAGAATTTAATTTTTGGTAAAATAAAAACATCGAGCTCTGTTAGACTACAGGAAATATGTATTTTTTTTTTAAATGTCTAAATATACTAAAATATGCATATTAAATATATGCAGATCAGTTTTCTGATCGTGAAAAAAAAAAACATTTTTTCTTCATGATCATTTCATGACCAAAACCAAATGCAAGTCATATCATATAATTTTTATTTGTGGCCATTCATTATGGCATTTGAATTACACTAACGTAAACTTATTGGTCTCATAATGTAACATTTTATGGCAAATTTTACGACGATCCGAATTGATTGTTTTATTTATCCAAAGAATTGCAAATGGGCGACAGAAATTGATGATATATTCTGATAAAGTTTATTTGGTGGTACATATTAATGACTTTTGATTGGAATATTGTTGTTTTTATTCCATTTGTTGAATTCATATGGGGTATTATTGTTTTTTTTTGTTTCTTTAAAGACTTTAGATATTTACGTTTTTTTCCGAGATAAACCTGTATCTTGCGAAAAACAAAAAAAAAAGGATGTGTGGGTTATAATTAATAAAAAAAAAACTAACGTTGGAAACTTATTTTCTTGTTCGACATGCCTAAATGATTTTTATATCCTTTCTTTTTAATATAATAAAATATTCATGAAAGAATATTAAAATTGTAATAAAATATAGTAATTTTGTATTCGAGCTAAATTGAAATGAGAATATTCTTAATTAAATTGTGATATAGAAAATTCAGTTGTCGCAACTAAAATTCAGTTGTCCCAACTATTTATTATTCAGTTGTCAAAACTAGTCAACATCAAATTAGGAATAATCAATTTCAAATTGGGAATAATATTCTTTATTGCAAAGTTAAAAAGTTATGCCTTCCATATTTAACACACCAGGTGTATATGGTACGTCTTTGAATATATGAATTTTTAGTTAATTTGTGCTTCCATAGGAAATAGAAAGAGACCAATTCTAATTTATCTGAATTATAATCGAATTTTTATAAAAAACCATTGTCTATGGTGTACAAGTATAGAAGCTATCTATTTATATGTCCATTTATAAAGAGTGATTTTTTTAGAGTTTTGTTTTTCGAATTGGCCAGACTTTTTCCAGCGGTATCCAATTTGACGGCTGATAGATAATTTATACTCAGTTTGGTTTGCAATTTCACTATGAATAAACTCATGGTTGAGGAACGATCATAACTTATCCAAATTTACTTTGAAAATCGATCCAGTTATTTTATCGCAAAATTGCGTTCAGTGTCGAGGTTCATTTTTGGCTCAATGGGTTTATTAATAAGCAAAATTCTTGCTTCTGGAGCTAAACCAACCTAGTCCGTCACTATACTATATACACACACAGAGATAGATGTACGCTTGGCTACGTAACTTTTGCAAATGTCAAGCTATGACGCTAAGATTTAGAGGGAATATCAATAACAGATGTACAGATGTACAGATGTAGATCTTACCACTTTGCAGTTATTTTATTTACTATTATCTGTCCATAGCTAATACTGCCTGTCATACACATTGTTTTGTATAAAACTTGACTAAGTCTCTAAATGAATAGATGAGGATTGAACCAAATAATTATCAGTCTGAATACTAGTGCCTAATGATATCGTCGCCATTCAAATTAATAGGTATTACAAAATGTACTGAAGTAACATTAAATCGCGTATCTACCAAAGCTTAATAACTGAAGTGGTTAAGAAATGAAATAAATTTATAATAAAATTGGTACATTCACTTTAAAAACAATATGTTTTTTTCCTTTTTTTTCCATTTCATCATTACAGTTTCTTATGATAATTTTCAAATGTATCATATTTGGAAATCATCATCCCATTAAATTTTTTCTAGATAGATAAATAATCAAGTTTATAATCTTATTAATTAAGAATTTAAAAATGGTTAAAGAGATTAAAGGCACATTTTTAAAATCAATTTAATTACAAACTAGACATCAGAAAATGTACGCCTTTAGGATATTTATTTAATAAAACAACCAAAAGAAAGACACCATACATAATGTCTTAAACATGTTTCATCTCTATGAAAAACAAAAAAAAAATTGATTTACGTGTGGTCCACGAAATTTTCGTATTTATTACACCTTTGCCGAGAAAATTAGATTTGATTTATTGATTTTTTATAAACAAACCAGAAAAAAAATGTCATATAATATGATTTAATCAATTTAAAAAAAAAAAAAAATCATTCTATACCTGAAAAAAAATGTCATTTTTATAAAAATTGACAAGATTGGATGACAATGATTCGTAACAGATCGACTATCGCGGACTCTAGAAAAAGGCCACCAACTCTTGTCGACAGGAATTTGTGATTACTTTTTAATTAATATTTGCATACAGATTTTTAACTGGCAAATCATTATTTGAAATAAAAATCAATTATATGATGGTATTTTATTTTTTGTCGTGGTAGATCCACCTTCAGGCTAAAAAGTTTTAACTACCATGAAAAAACAGAAAAAAAAAAAACAGACTGGATATAGTTAAGGAACATAAAAAAAAAACCTGTGGAAAATATAACCTTAAATAATGAAATAACATGACTCTGTACATGCTCTGTTAATACTATGTTGATGCACCTCTAAACTATGGTTACATGGATCCAGTGGGTACGTTGGTGTTCCTTGTTTTTAGTGTTATTTCAAATATCTGTCCGCCCCCTTTGAGTACAGTATAATTATTAAATATGGTTATTTGTTTAACATTTCATTATTATACAAGATGGATCATAAAAATTTACATTTATTATTCTTGTTATTGTAGTTTTATTGATTATTGAAAAAAAAAAACAACAAGAGTAGACCACCCCTTTAATGAGTATCTAATTGTAGTGTTTATACAGCACCCGATTAGAGGCGAATGTGTTTAAAAATTTGTTCAGTTTCATTTTTTTGTATCAAAAAAATCGTGAGACTTCTCGTTTTTCTCGCTGTTCGAGATAGCGCCAACTAAACTATATATACGTATGTTGTTAAAAATACATCATAAAACATATATAGTATATGTTGAACATGTTAAATTTTCCTTATATTATTCTTTTCATGTTGTTGGTTAACATATAGTCTCATGGTCCGAAATGCCTTGTGGTTGTTGATTTTTTAATGATAAACCTTTAGAAGAGTTTTAAAATTCCAAAACGAAAAATTTTGATTTATTATTATCCAGAGTGGAAGTGAGGAGATTATTGGTTTTATGGTACACATAAATTTCATATATAATATTTATATATGTATGTAAGTACCCATAATGATAATATAATATAAATTTTCTTGTTTAGGTTTATTATTCGTTTAAGTATATTGAAATGAATAATAAAAAGATGAATTAGCTCTAATAGAGATGATGAACATAATTTGAACTTATAGTTAGTTGATTTTTCTTTTTAAAATTAAGGTGTTTCGGGTCATATTTTAACACCTCTTTTAATGCTACAAAGAATGAACATCTTTTAATTGATTTTTATTATAGTTGTTTTACTATATTTTTTTTTTATGATTGTATATTTGATTTATGAGTAAAGAATGTTTGTTTTTTTTATGTTTGTTTTACAAGAAAATAATTTCATAAAGATAAATAAATTGACAAGACTTTGTAAGATGAATACATTTTTATGGCTTCTTCTGTTGTAATGACAGTGTGAATAACAATATTAACAAGTTTTCATGGAGAAAACGTTCCAAACATTAAGAACCAGAAGGTTCAATTACGTTATGGAATTGGGAAACATACTTTTGATCTACGAAGTAATTTAATTCAACATAATCTACAACGTACGATAATATGTTCTTTAGGAAAATATCACAGAGATAGTAAGTTTTTCCTCAAATTAATACTGAATTATGTTTGTAGAATTTTTTTTCTTATAATGCTTAATTTTACTTTAAATATCTTTATTTTTAAAAATATTTTTTGTTATTAAAATGAATTAAATTTTTCTTTTTATAAAAAATGCATTTCTTCTAAATTAAGTCCCTTTTGTAATCTTTTAATTAGCGTTTGATGACTTGGCTTAGGAGCGAGTCGACTACTATTCAAATTTACTTAAAAACGAACAAAAAAGTAGTAAAATAAATAATCCAATTTATATAAAAAATAATCTTTAAAAATTTATATTGAATGGGTCAAAAAGTAGTTGTTTATTCATCTATGTAAATGAAAGGTGAATTGGCCATTTTGGTCGATGATCTCTTGGTATTTTCCTGGCAGCGTCATTATACCGTCACTATAGAATTTTAGAGTATTTTGGTCTATTTCTCAGAGGCTCCTTCTTCAAATTTACATCATTATAGAGACTTGCAGAGTCCGAAACAAATGATTAGTCTGATCAAAAAGCATACAATAGTGAGAGTTTCAAATTTGGGCACGTCTGCAAGTGGCACCTTATTAATAGTATTTGTTAAAATGACTCTGTGTAATATAAAATTTCATGTCTTTTTTACAAATACTATTAAAAACGAGGAGCGCGTTGCAGCGCTACAAAAATCTCAACAATTTATATAGAAAAGATTACATATGGTCTGATGAAAGATAATTACATCAAAAGTACCGAATGTCAATTTCAATTTTGAGCGAGTGATCAAAGATCAAACTTGTAGGTGGTCTAACGTTATTATGATGAATTACAAAACTTTTGGGATTCACCAAATCTGAACTCTTCTGTTTAATGGTTTTCAACGCTCGATTTCTAGATATGCTAAGATTTGGAACAATCTCTGGTGTTGTTAGACGTCGACTTGTCATAAACAGCACAAAAACTTTTTGGTTCATCCAATATTTAATATTTAAGACATCAAAATTTCAGCTAAATTTAAAAATTTAAAAAGAACTAAAATCTCTTTTTTTATAGCATTTTAAAAGCAATAATTTACACGTAAAATTTATTATATGAAATTTAAAAATTTTTAAAACTATTAAAATTGAATTATTTTACGACATTTTAATTTTCCAGTTTTCAGCTCTAAATTTTTATATATTTTTAGATGCAAAAAAAAATGAATAAAATTTAAACGATTTTAAAAATACGGTTTTTAAATTATATTTTACTAGTAACTTTTTCTTTTTGAAAATAAAACAAACAAAAATGTGATCATTAAACATTAAAAATTCTATGCAATAAAATGAAAACTTTGTAAATTACTTTGCCAATTATTTTTGCAAATTACTTTGCGAGAATAATAAAAAATCAATGAGAAAATTTCTCGAATCGAATAAAATTGTTCGTAATTATAATGAGATGATATAAAAAGTGTATTTCGAGTAACATTTTTTTTTAGTTTTGTTTGTTTTAAATGTGTTTATCTCTAAAAAAAAAAGATGTTAAGGAATTTTTTCTCATAGAACATTTTTTAACTTATATAAAATTTCTTTAACTCAAATATAATAATTTTTTACGTGACAGCTGGGCGTTACGAACTGTCCCACACGATTTTCAGAAACATTTAATTTCATTGTAGAGTCTTTAATATTGTTAATATATGGACGCGGTAGTATTCTCGCGAGAACTGTTGTTTTTTTTTTTTGGAGGATTAGTCGCGTGGCGCTTTGGTTTTAGAGGTATTTTTTCTGGTATTTTATTTTTCTTTTCAAATATATTGAATTTTTAACCCTTTTATTTTTGGCTAGAAAAGAAATTAATGATTATAAAAATTCCGTTGTAGAAAAAAAATTCTAATAATTTGGACGTCATTAACATTAATTAATAGAAGTATTATCTTTAGGAGTTGTTTTTTTTGGAAGGAATAGTTTAGTTTGTTTACATAATGCCGAGATATAGTAATATTCATTTTAGGCTTGACATACTAAAAAAAATTCAATGAAACTATAAAAATATGACAATTTCTTATATAATAAGGAAATCATTAATTGTTTAACATTCAAATTGGATGGAATCAGTTTCTATAACAAAGTATAAGTATAAGTATATAGTTTTGATGAAAACATTTGTTTGACACGAAGGTAATTGAAGGTTTTTTCAAATCCTTGGAAAACCAGACAACAACGTTTCTTGACATAAACAACAAAAAAGAAAATACAAAAAAAGAAAAACTTACAGGTAAATATTTTTAATATGAGGTTGAGCCACCTAATTTTAATTTTGATAGGGTGTTTCATTATTTGATTCACAATTTACGGAATTTATATTGCACTACACATCACTAGAAATTGCTGGAAATATTTTGATTTAATTTATAAATCAAAAATATTTCCAGAAAACTCCAAAATTAAATTGTTCACACGACCGGAACAATAGCAATGACTCATGTCATAAAAAAAGCACATACAAAAGATATTTTTTTTAAAGTAAATAATAATCGATCATTGTCACGAACCAATGCAATGATTCACAATAGAAGAACTTTCTGGAACTATTCTTTGTGTATTGAATAAGAATTTTCGGGAAACTATTCTTTGTGTATTGAATAAGAATTTTCGGGAAACTATTCTTTGTGTATTGAATAAGAATTTTCTAGAGATCTTCTTTGTGTAAACGTTGCCACCTAGTTTTTAGAAAGCCAAACGACCAGGCTTTTCGAGAATATTCCGAGACACATCAATTTTATATAAAAGCAGACCTAGAGTCGAGGCTAGAATCAGTTCAGATCAGAACTTCAAACTGTGAACTTGAAACATTCGGAGTAAAACTAAAGCTTTGATCTTAAAAGTAATTAAAATAGTGAAGCTCTAAAACTGTGATAAATAATTGTAATAATTAAATTATTGAAAGACAAATATTTTTAAGACTAATTGTAACGCAGAAATAATTATAAATAAACCTTATACACTAAATTCACATAAATAGAAAGTGTTATCATTCTAATAACATCGAACCGAAAGAGGAACATGTCACAATATCAATCGTTTGGACAAATCGTGTAGAATATGTACAAAGTAGAGAACTTAGGTAAAATGAGATGAAATAGATTTTAGATTTAATTAAAATGGGAACATTTAAATATATCTAAAGTTTCCAATCTAACCGTTATAAAACTTATATGTTTGCCATTAAATTATAGATATTATGAAGGAATATTGTATTTAATGTGAATATTTTAGTTAAATCGGGAAGAGTATATATTTTGATTTATAAGGAAAGCTTGCAAGTGGGATCTCGAGTTTTTCGATAATCTTTTACTAGATTACTTATCGAATCAAAGGAGATACGTGTATTTATGTTGAAGGCAATGAGTCTTATTTTAACGGCTAACAATGTTGAAGAATACTTGAGCTGCATAAGTATAAGAAAGCCTGTATATAATTTTAAAAGGTAACTGGCTCAAAAACAATCTGCCAGACTCAAAATCCGAATTATCCCATCAAAAAAGTTGAGATTCGCCTAACCAACTGTCCTTTGTCCACTTTGTGTGCGCATTCATTAATTGTTCTTAGATGAGCAGAACTAAATTCATTAATATGGTAGCTTTTGCTATAGGATCTAATGCAATTTACTCAGGTTGACTAAAAGGTTTTAAGAATATATCTTTGTTGAGTTTAACACTCAGCAAAAAAAGGTAATTTTAAATTATTTTTAAGCAAAGATGTGGAATATATAAATTACTCTTTAGACAAAATTCTGCAATAATTCTGCAATTTTACATCTTAATTTACATCATTAATACCTTAAAAAGAACAGAACTATAAAGGCTAGAGACACCCTGTTATTTTAAATTGGACCTTTTTAACAGGTTTTTATAAAAATGTATGTGTATGAAAATAATACATATTACTGTTTAAATGTTTGTCGCACCAAAAAAAAAGAAGGATTTTTGTTTGTTTTGTGTGAAGACGATCTATCAACATGCAACGCCCATCAGCTGTTATTAATTACTTCAGGTTGAATATCAAAATGTTATCGTCCTTAAACATACACCTAGTTTTTTTTTTTTTTTTGTTACCGAAAAAAGGCTTTATAAGGAAAAATCTTAAATTTAGTATATTTTATACTTTTGAGAATGTTTTAGATTCGTATTAATATAAATTGCATGTCAGCAGGTATTTAAAGTTCACCTGCTTCAATCTCACGAAAATAACACTATACGAGCTTCTTGCGAGATCAATCAACTTTTGTATACGCTCGTGTATTAAATAAAATGGAATGCAAAATTTTTGAGTATGTTTTTTTTGTTAGCTCTTCTTGTCCGTGAACGTTGCTTATTTTAGGATGTGCTATTCAATAAGAAAACAAAATAAATAAGTCTAAAAGAAAATAATGATTGAATTCTTAACAAAATATTTATAAGGACTGAAAATGATTAGATAGATCTGTGGTTCCACAATCATTATAGTGAAGAGCAGTATGGTCTTAAGGTGCAAACACCCGAAAAGATGTATCGAGACTTTTAGCGTAATGCATTGATTTTGATATCTGCAAAAAAGAATCCATAATTTAAGGTTTGCCTTAATTTCATCTAGTTGTTTATTCATTCACCATCGATTTGGGAGAAAAAACTTTTGGATGCATATTAGACGACTCTACTAAATTAGAATACCAATAATATATTCGTTAAAGTGTAAACAATCTTCAAATAAAGTCTCGAAAGGTTTAAAGTATTTTTAGCCATATGTGTGTGGAGTCAAGAAGTCAATATTGAGACAGTTTATTAAAAGTTTCGAGACCTTGTTCTTTTCATGCATCTGCAACTTTACTTAAAATGTTTATGCCCTATGGTAGGTACTACTATAGGGTATATAGTTTTGTCACTCAATTTGTAACACATCGAAATAATCGTCGTAGTAAGGTTTTAAGGGTATGGTTGTGTAGGGAATCAAAAGTTATATATAGATTTATGCATGTAACATACGTCCGTCCTTCCGTCCTTATACAAGATAACTCAAAAACGCATTATCCGATTTCATTGGAATTTAGAGTGTAAGTTACTTATTCCTTAACTGAATTTGGTATTGGATTTCAGCAAAATCGATCCAGGGGGAGCAAAGTTATAAAGGGAAAACCAGGGTGACCAGAAAGTTTTGTCGTTTTTTTGTATGATTTTTCGGATTTAATTCGAAAATTTTTCAATCAATTTTGTTTAAATTAATTGTTTTGGTTAAATACGTAAATAGACGATATCACATTAAGTTTCAGTAAAATCGGTCATAGTGAAGAAAGAAATAATCCTAGGAGAAAATAAGTCTGTCCATAAAGTTTTTTTGATGTACTTTAAAAACTAATTCACTGATTTGGATAAAATTTGCAGATTAGATTTATGCCAGTAGGGTCTAGGTTACCTGCAAATTAGAGGAAATTTTGAAAAGAAGAAACAAAGTTATGCAGAAAAAATCTTGAAATAAGGTTAGTTTTGACAGTCTTTCTGTCCCATTTCTACCATCAAAAAATCGGCTATAGGCCGATTTTAAGTTACTATATGTTTTTTCAACATTTTTATCTTAAAAATTGAACAGACAAAAGAAATTGCCATGTCTTTCGGACCATTTATTTATTTGTTGTTAAAATATTCTTCTGTTAACCTTTTTTAAAAAAAAAGCATGTTCATAACAATTTTTCGCACAATTTTAACACATTAACAAGACATTTAAGTAATAAATATTCAATAATATTAAAATTATGTACTTACTTTTACACTCAACGGATTATAAAAAAAAATACGTTGGAATTTATTCAATAAATTTTTTAAAAATAATATCATATCTTAATTATACCATTCAAACTACACAAATTATGGGAATTTTATAGTTAATCCATATCTAAATGATGAATAATAATAAATTTATATATTTCTTATCGGACGACTAAAAGCAATCAGCAGACACTTGGTAAGAAATATACTTTTGAAATTCTACAAAAACCAACAAAGCTGGAATAAAAATAACATAAAATTATAATTGATCTTGCAATTTCTTTATCTAAATTATATGTCATTTGTTAGCCAGTTTTACTACCCTCGCGATATTTAATATTGGACGACTGAAAAGTTTGACTGTATCCGTACGTTTTTGGTGCAATCGACTTTATTCAACCTTTTTGATTAACTATCGCGTTTCTTTATTATAACAGCACTTAACTTTTTGGTGCAAATAATTTCGTCAGATAAGTAAATTCATATAATAACTTATTTATATTTACTTCATTTCCGAACCCATCCTCTTGTCTCTACAAGAGGAGTATTGCATCTTTAAAAGTATTTAAATTTCTACCGATAACACCTCTTAATAAGCTTTTATCCTGTCATATTTTTTTCAGTCACATTAGTGTTGTACATTTTATTTTATTTTATTATTAATATTTATTTATAAAAGAGTATTTTTAATATTAATTTTTTTTTTGTTTTTTTTTTTGGGTTTTCGCAAAACGAAATTGATGTTTCATGTATTTTGTTATCTTAAGTGCTTACCAAAAATGGAAATTTTCGCAATTTAGAATGTTCTTAAACAAGACTTAAATGGGTTCCAATTCCTTTAATTATGTACAATTAAAGTTTTTTTTTTCTTATACCCGAATTAAGTGTTTAATAATTTTAATAATATTGAATTTAAGAAGAAGTGTGTTCATGAGACAGGGAAAAAATGCTGTATGTAAACACCTTTTAGGCGATGCAATTAATATTTATTGTTATTAATTTAAATTATGTACATTAATTAATGACAATGTAGCGAAAAATGGTTATTTTTATAAATATGTAGGTCAAAAGATGTTCTGCTGAAATGATCCCCTTACCGCCTGCGTGAAGATTTGTATCTCTTAACTTAGAACGCCTAAATCAGTGATTTTCAAACTGGTCTATATCGATCTCCAACGGTCGATGACGACCTGCAAGGGGTCTATGTTAGCGAAAAAAAAT
Source organism: Xylophagus ater (assembly GCA_963422695.1). Lineage (NCBI taxonomy): Eukaryota > Metazoa > Arthropoda > Insecta > Diptera > Xylophagidae > Xylophagus > Xylophagus ater. The sequence goes on from OY730478.1 coordinate 13,079,505, forward strand.
TATAATTGCTCTATTGTCATTACTTCACTGTAAACAATTTATCTTACATCTTGGGGTCGTATACTCACTTTTAGCCCCTTCAAAGTGAGTAGCACTATACCAGCTGCTTTAAGAAAATCAAACATAGTTATTTTAAATCAAATATGAATAACTCAGATTACCTACTTCCTGAAACTTATAGTACAAAGAGCTTGAGTTCTAATATCAACAGAATCTAATTTTTAGGGTCCAGATAGGGGCTGTAAATTTCAAATTCTCTTGTTTGGACCATCTATACAATAATTCTCTAATAGTTTGGTTTTAAAGAGAGATTTTATACTTAAGGACCTTTTCTTGTTAGAATATCACTTTTATGGAAAGTTTTACGATTCATTTGAAAGCAATTAGCAAAGCCCGGACTTCTTTTATAGCATTGGGATTTGATAATTTAGGCTTGAGTAATAACTTGAAACCATGTTTTTCAAGCAACCAAAAATAGTATTTTTAACTATGCCTGAAGCTTATAATTACTTCTTATTCCGAATTAATTATGGTTAAACCATATTTTATAATACTAATTCCTATTCTATTCATTTATTTCACCTATTACATAAATATGAGTTTTATTTTGATAAAATGAAATGAATTCGTAATTTTTCTTTTTTTGTTTTATTTAAATATAGTTTTTTACTTCATGCATCAAAAAATTTAAACAGAAAAAAAATGATAGATGATAACAGATCTCGCGATTCCATGGAAATATGCAATTTTCTGTTTCGACATTTGAAACCATTCTTTGAAAAGGTGAGGGTAGTTCAATTTTCACCTTAATTAAAACACTCCTCAAATATTATAATGATGTCATAATTTCAGGTTTTTACTTTTCACATATAGTTTTTATTTATTATTAATTTTTATTTAAGCACATGATATGACAAGATAAATGATAAACGACCTAATTTTTGACAACCTCAACCAAAATTTGTTTCCACCAATTATCAAGTAAAGGTAAAAGGTAAACATTTCGTTGGCACCTCAAGTAGGATCTGTCTTGTTGAATGGAATCCCGCTGTGTAACGTGAATACAGTGGTGGTTGATTTTTTCGTATATATACCTACTTTCTTTTTGGTTATTTAAAAAATAAAAAAAATAAAAAAACTTACAGGCTTTTTTTTCTTTAAAATATGGTTAGATATATAAACCCCCAAGAGAGTATACCTCTGCAAGAGACTGATATATTTTCATTATTTTATAAGAAATTCATGAAATTACTTTTGTGTTATTTTTTTCTTCTCTCTTCAATTTATCGCAAATTACAATTTAATCCATTATAATTTGACATGTAATTAGAAATTATGAAAATTACAAGTCAGTAAATGATTTAACAAGGCAAGTGAATATGGTAATAAGTTGGTTAGTTTTGATGTTAAAAAGATAGATGAAATCAATTAATTAATGTTTTGTTGTTTTTTCTGAGAAAGACATGTATCTAGTTTTAGTGCATTTCAATAGAATTGAAATATCTACTTTGATGTCCATTTTAATGTTCAACAAATTATTTTAGAATATTTTTTGTCATCTATTAAAGAATATATGGTATATAGTTATAGTATGATTCCTTCTTATCTTACTATAGCAAATATATATATAAATAATATAGAGTAGAGTAGCATGGCGGAGTAGCTTGGTTGTAATAATCGAGCAATTTCGCATATAGATTTATCTTGTTTACGGTAGAAAACTACCAATGATCGAATAACTACTGAGCTAATCTACTTACACAGCAGCACAGCAGCAAATTATTATTGAAATTGCAACTGATTGAAAATCTCTAATTAACAATTAAAATTGAAGTAAAAAAAAGGCGTTACTGTATTCATAATACGCACTTATGTACTAAAAATTATCGCATTCATTTTTGAAGTAGTTGCAGTAATTTTCAATTAGTTTTTTATTAAAAGTATTTCTATATAATTTTTTAATAATGAAAAATAAATGATGAAAAAAAATTTTTCATATAAGTTATTTCAATTACCAAAAACAAACTCTTTTCCATAAAAATCGTAGTCTACAAGAAATTATTCGGGCCACATATATAAATTTAGTTTGAATTTGAAATAATTCTTTTAAGGTGTTTTATCACTCTTATTTTTGTAGAAGAAGAAACTTTTTATTTTCCCATGCCATCATGAAATCTTTATATACCTCCACTTAACTCATATTTATTTTATCGCGTGAATAATCAGTCCCAAGAAATCTGTTCGTATCCATTTCTTAAAACAAAGGTAATTTCAAAATAAAAAAGAGTAGTCCATTCTTTCATTTAAAAATATACATCTGGCTATATATATATATATATAAAACAATATCATATTTGTTTAGTTTTGTTTTTTTGAGAAACATATACGAGCGTAACTGAAACCAAAAAATCGATAGTAACTCATCAAGAACCCACCAAGAAGATAAAGATCTTAGTTGACAACGGTCCAATGAAGTCCCATCAAAATTATTTATTGACCTTAAATCGATATTTTATCGTTTTCATTTTTTCTTTACCCCATTGATGATTTCCTTTGTCTAGGAATTTTTACATCTTTCCATAATCGTGGAAAAACTGTCTGGCGCCTTTAAAACATCATCGTTCAATATTGAGAATCTATCAAATACAATTTTAGTATCTCATTGCTGTGCACAAAGTAAATTTTTGTAATTATATTATCTAAAATTTCCAGGTAAATTCCAGAAATTATAAACTTCCAATTCAATTTTTTATATAATTTTCAGAAATCAATTTAAATTGTTATCAAGGATCGTCCGTTCATGATGTGTTAATTAATTCTAAACATTACAAGAAATAATGAAATGATTATTCCTTCTAGATTTTTAATTGGTCGTTTTTCATCTCATGCCATTTTCTTGAGTTTCTGATTTGAGATCCCAAAGACAGACGTGCACTTTAAAGAATTTAAAACGACAATTTCTGCTATCATTTAAAGCATATTATGTATATTTAATTGAAATGGAATTAATTACCTGTATTGAAGATTCTCTCTTTTCAAGATTGTAAAACTAATTAGCGTTTAATTGACTGAGTTTGTTAGTCGGTGTTTTTTTTTTCAAATTAGCGGAAAGTTTTTTATTTTAATTAATTTAATTTTATATGAAAGAAAAAAAAATCAATTTACTTTAACGGTTTAATTTAAAATTTAAAAATTTTGTTTCTTACATTGCACGAATGGCGCTTCTGTTAGTTAAGAGCATAATGGCTGAAGTGAGCGAAAATGTTGGAAAAATCATGTAAGCACAATTTACAGCGAATTTTTAAATTCGCTGCTTGTTTTTTGCATGATAAAAAAAACGCCGTCAAAGTTATTGAACAATTAAAAAAAAAGAATAAACTAAAATTTAAAAATTTTGATTTTGTACTTGGGTTTTCCTTGTGTGACAATCAAATTGAGGTAAAGAAATAGGCAATGAAAATCAAGAGAACGTCAGGTAGAATATTTGAAAAGATAACCTCAAAGATTTCAATTCACTTTGAAAATTTGTTAACAAATTATATTATTAACATTGTTATTCATTCGATTTGCAGAAATGGGATCGAAAAGACAAGCCGGTTCTGATTTAAATCATACTAATTGGGATAAAGAGGAGGAGCCCGAAGATATGGGAATTTTTCAAGCTGCTCCATCCGAGGAGTTGAAAAATCGTGTTATAAAAAAGGCCAGAAGAAAATTTCCCGCCACTGATAATGGAAATAAAGAGAGTGAAACGGACGCTCCTAAAAGTGCTTTCAGCGGATTTTCAGGTAAAATTTGAATTATTTATATTTTCTTTATATAATAAAATTTTGAAATAATTAGGTTTTGGTAAAAATATTACTTCAGCTGCAACATCATCACCATTTTCATTTTTGTCCAAAATTCCGACAACAACAGATAGTAATATTCCAGAGAAGAATTTGGAGTCAGATAAGAAATCACTTGAAACAGAAGCAAAAGATGTAAAAAAAGATGAAACTGAATTTTTTGAAAAATCTAGCAGTTACTATTCAAAATTAAAAGGACTTAATTTAGCTGTAACAAGTTGGATTAAAAAGCATGTAGATTCAAATGCACTCTGTATTTTAACGCCAATTTTTAATGATTATGAAAGATATTTAAAAGAAATCCAAGATGAACAAAAAACTACAAATGAAATGAAAACAAAATCAGACTTTACTTTTGGTAATACTCAAAATATTCCTGCTAATCGGAATGATCCATTTCAACTTTCTGCAAATAAAACATCACCGAAACCAGCTTCGGGTGATCTAGCTAAAGCACCAACATTTAGTTTTGGAAAAGCAGCAGCAGAACCTACATCTTCATCATCAACATTAGGAGCAAGTATATTTTCTTCATCAACATTTTCTTTTGGTCAAACATCAACAGATGAAAAATCAACAGCAGCTCCAGTATTTAGTTTTTCATCGTCAAAACCATCATTTTCATTTGGTAATGTTGCAAAACCGGAAACAACTGATACTACTGATACTAAAAATGATGAAGATGAAGAAAATGAACCACCAAAAGTTGAATTTAATCAAGTCGTTGAAGAGGGTAGTGTTTATTCAAAGAAATGTAAAGTTTTTGTAAAAGCTAAGGATAAATATGCTGATCACGGTATTGGTACATTACATTTGAAACCAATTAAAGATAGCGAAAAGACACAATTAATTGTTCGAGCTGATACAAGTTTGGGAAATATTCTATTGAATATCATTTTAAGTCCAGCCATACCGGCCAGTATAATGGGTAAAAATAATGTGATGTTGGTTTGCATTCCAAAACCAGATGATGGTGATAAACCGAAACCAGTTTTATTACGTGTTAAGACAAGCGAAGAGGCGGAAGAATTATTAGAAATAATAAATAAGTATAAAAAATAGGAAAAGAAAAGTTTCATATGAATATATCATAAATTGAAAAAATGATAAACAGACGTTTAAAGGGTAATTTCTTTTTCAAAGTCATTTATTTAATATTTTTTCTTTGTGACACTTTTGCAAATAAACAATGAAAAAAAACATAACACAAATTACAATAAAATATTAGTAGTCAAATCTTAAAATGGTTTCTCATTTGAAACGTTTCCGTTACTATTATTTGACATTGCGAGCTGTCCCAATCCCAATTGTATATGATGCATATGAATTTGGACATTCTTTTGAAATATCTCTACATTGTCGGTGTCTAAGCGATTCTTAACTTCTTCAATGCAACCTTCAAGTACTCGTAGTACTTGTGTGTTATCTTCTGATGATAAATGTGAGGCTATTAACATTAAAGTTGCTAAATCTGTAATTAAACTTAATATGTTATCATCAGTTATTGTGTTTTGATTGTTTCGTTGAACTGCTTCTTCGGCTAGTTCACGACATTTCTCGCGTAGATAAGTTGGTGTTAACATTGCTGCAATGTGTGGCTCTTTTGTTAGTTCACTCGCATAGCCTTGAATTTGATTCAAATATTCTTGCATGTCCCGATTTAATTTCTCCATTGATATAACTATACTAGCGTAGCGTCGTTGAAAATCTTGCGGAAAACCTTCACCAAACGATTTATGCATTTCAGCTTCTGTATTCATATCTCGTAAACGTTGTAATTTCGATTGTTTAAATGATAGAGTTTTCTTCAAACGTACAATTAATTCCAGTAATTTTATGGGGAATCCACCTATTGTTCCGCGCGCAACAACTGGATTTTTAAATTGTTTTTCATAAAGTTCTTGTCCCAGTAATGGATCACTTTTGTTAAGTGCGCTTCTTGCACGCGACGGTGATGGTAGTATATTTCCATTAAGACCAAGTCTTGGTCGAAAGTCTTGTGTTAAACTCGATATTGGTATTGTTTCATTAAAATCATTTGCAACGACCTCATAATCTGGTATAGAATGTGTTCCTAATCCTAATCGATCAAAAGTTATACGATATGTGCTTGTTAAAGAATCGACAGCATCAACAGAACCACTGAAAATGCCATCTTGTGGCTGTCTTAATCGTGCAGTGACTTTTGTTCCAACTGGCAATGGTAATGGTATTTCACTTGGTAAATCTATAACGAAACTTACATCAATTGATTTTCGTGTCTGTAGGAAACGTATTTTTTGTCGACGCCGTTCTAATTCTCGTCGTTCCTCATCGAAAAATCCTTGTGAACATCTTCGAGGCTTTCCCAACATTACGCGTATTTTTAACCATTCCTTTCGTGTTAACATTCGAGTTTTTAAATGTGGAAAATATTCTTTGAGACAACCTTGAAAATCATTTTCACCATCAAAAAGTGGTTTATCGATGAACGAATAGAACCATTCAAAACTTACCCATTTATGGGCTTTTGGTAATTTTAATAAATTTCTCAATCGCAAACCAATTTTCTGGCCGACTTTTTTATCAGCTGGTATAACAACTGTTGATGAATTCGATGAGTGTTTTTCTTGAATTAATTCCCTTAAATGTTGTTCTGGTTGGTCATCGTCTTTGTCTTCTTCTTTAATTTTCATGTATTTCGATACGACACCCTTTCGTTTTTTTAGAATCTTTATTGGAGTTTTAACGGGCGATGATGGTTTCGAACTTTTACGTGGCGATGTACTACTTCTCAAAGTTTTACTATCATTTACAATATCATCATGAAAAAACATTTTATTCTTTTTACGAATACGAGCTGGCATTCCGCGAGCATTTAAAACTTGAATTGGTAGAGTGGGCTGCGGTTTTGGCGGCAAAACGGTACCAACACGATGCAATCCCAGGGCTGCTGGACCAAATGCAGGTGGTTCAATTTCTTCCTCTTTAATGTCATCGGACATCTTTTCCAAATCATCATCTTTCAAATTCATTTCATCATCTGACGACATTTTTGCAAATCTCTAAAAATTCTTAAAAAGAAAATTTTCATTTATTTTTTTTATTTAATTGAGAACGAACTAGAAAAAATAATATCTAAGAAAATGTTCTTTTCAGAGAAATAATATATAAGAAAAAAGATTTTCATTTTAAAGCAAATTAAACATATATATAAAATTCAAAATTTTTCAAATTCAAATCGAATTTTCATTCATGTTCCCCATTTTCAAAATTGATAATTGTCGACCGCTGTCAAAATAGAGATGAGAAAAAAGATGTCGACAAATTACGAATTTAAAAATATGTCATCGAGTTTGAATTTTTTTTCTTTCTCCAAATTAACAAAATTGTTATAAGTATATCATTTCACAATTTAGTTATTATTCTAATATTTTTGAATTTAGGCATTTGAGTACAAAGAAATAGTTCTTTTGTTTTTTTTTTTTTGAAAAAAATTTCAAATTAAAATTTCAAAACTTACTGACTTGATAGTTCAAAATTTTCCACCTTGTGTATTTCAAAAATCCACTTAAATTTTTCAAGAATTTGTATTATCAAACTCAATTCTTCCTTTTAATAAATTATTTCTTAATTTTATTTTATAATACTAACGAAATAATTTTATTGTGTATTACTATTTAACAAAAAAAAATTTCTGAAATTTCCAATCTAATTTCCGCCATATTTGACGTTTTGTTTGAAAATCATTGCATGGGCTGCGTTCAGTAATTTGTAAATTTCATTACGGTGGTATTTTTATAATTTTTTAATTAAATTTAATTTGTTATGTTATTTTATATTATAGATATTTGATTCAAAAAATGTATAAATTCAAAAAAATTTAAATTGTGATATAAATAAAGTATTTTCTTACAAATTTTTTGTTGGCGCACAATTTCTATGTGTCTTTTTTTTCACACCTTGGTAAGAAATGGTTTTTGATGGAAATCAGCAACTTGTTTCACACATTAATATAAAAAAAAAATAGTTTAAAAGCACATGAATTTTTTGATAACTCACTTAAACGTTCGGTTATTAACAAATTGCTTCAAAAAACATTTTCACATATGCACTAAACGTTATCTGTATATTCTTGAATCGTTTCATTTCGTCTCCATATTTTTATCTCTCCTCCAAAAAAATTACGTCAAAGTAGAAAAAAATTTGTTTACAAATGTCGTGGCTGAAAAATTTTTTTTCCACTCGTTTTTTGCTTTTTATATGTTTAATATCTTTATTTAATGTTGTTAATTGCTTTAGAAAATATTCTAAAGAAGATGTCATACGGTTAAGGTATTTTCTTTTTTCTTTAAAATAAATCATGAGAGTTTTAAACATTTTTATTCGATAGGGAAGAAGTCCGGGAAATGTTCCAACATGCATACAATGGTTATTTAAAGTACGCAAGTAATTACGATGAACTGCGCCCGCTTTCGTGTGATGGCATAGATACATGGGGCAGTTACTCACTAACTTTGATCGACGCTCTGGACACACTGGCTGTAATGGGAAATTACACAGAGTACAATCGAGTTGTAAAAATATTAGCAGAGAAATCAAATTTTGATGCCGATATAAATGTTTCAGTGTTTGAAACTAATATACGAATTGTGGGAGGACTTTTGAGTGCTCATTTAATGTCACTAAAAGCTGGAGCTGTACTAGAACCGGGGTGGCCATGTAATGGTACGCTTTTACGGTTAGCAGAAGATGTAGCTCGTCGTCTTTTACCGGCGTTTGATACAAAAACAGGAATGCCTTACGGTACTGTAAATCTTCGTCATGGTGTACCGGCTGGAGAAACACCAGTCACGTGTACAGCAGGAGTTGGAACATTTATAGTTGAATTCGGTGCTTTAAGTCGTCTAACTGGAGATCCAATATTTGAGGAAGTTGCTTTGAATGCTCTGTATGCTCTTTGGAAATATAAATCTCCCATTGGACTTTTTGGTAATCATATTGATGTTCAAACTGGACGTTGGACTGCTCAAGATTCTGGAATTGGAGCAGGAGTTGATTCGTATTATGAATATTTAGTAAAAGGTGCACTAATGCTTAATCGACCAGAATTACTTGAAATGTTCCATGAAGGACGTAAGGCTATTGACAAATATTTGAAACGTGATGATTGGTATGTTTGGGTTAGTATGAGTAAGGGACAAGTTACTTTACCAGTTTTTCAATCGCTCGAAGCCTATTGGCCAGGTGTATTAAGTTTAATTGGTGAAACTATGCCTGCTATGCGAACATTACATAATTATCATTCAGTTTGGAAACAATATGGTTTTCTGCCAGAATTTTATAATATCCCAACAGCTGAGGCCGGTGTTAATCGGGAAAATTATCCATTAAGACCAGAATTAATTGAATCCGTCATGTATTTATATCGTTCCACATCAGATCCGTATTTACTTGAAGTTGGTGAAGATATTTTGAAAAGTATTCAGTATAGTGCAAAAACACCATGCGGATATGCAACGGTAAGAATATTATTTCATTTTCGATGTGAATATTAATTTTCTATATTTTCGATTAGATTAAAAATGTACGTGATCATCGAAGAGAAGATCGAATGGAATCATTCTTTTTAGCAGAAACTACAAAGTATTTATATTTGCTTTTCGATCCGGATAATTTCTTACACAATAATGGTGGCGAAGGTACTATTTATGAAACATCAAATGGAATGTGTATTCTTAATGCTGGTGGATATATTTTCAATACCGAAGCACATCCAATCGATCCATCAGCATTAAGATGTTGTCATGGAATGCCTAAATTGAATTTATTTGATAATTTCGATCGTGAAAAATTTCTTGGCGATGCATTCGTTCACAAAGATATAAGTCAATATCAGAAAAAATGCCCAGAAACTGTAAAAACATCACAAATTGATAATATTACTATAGAAATTGTTCAAAATGTCGATTTAAATGAATCGCGAAAGAAAATTCTCGAAGAAATTGTAAATAATTTAAAAAATGAAAGTATAAAAAAATCACCACCAGAAACCAATGATAATGATGAATTATTAAAAAGAAAGAAGGTGGTAACAAAAATCGATAATAGAGAAGAATTGATTAAAGAATTAGAATATTCGAAATTTTTTTTCAAAGAAATTAGTGCATATTTATCACAATTATTGGAGAAATTTCAAGAAATGATTGATCGTATCGAAATGAAACATTCGTCATTATTTCATCGTTTAGATAAATTTAATATATCAAATGAAAGAATTGAATTATTAGAGATGGAAAAAAATGAAATCGATATGAAAATATTATTAAGAAAACATGAATTTATGAAAGCTTACACAACTAGTGCCAAAAATCATTTAACATTAGATATTATAAAAGGTCTTCAAAAATTGATCGATATAAATTTGAATAAATCTGCTGAAATTGAGCCGCGACGTATAATTCATATTACAGAGAAAATTCTAAAATCATTACGATTAAGAAACGAAATTGAACCAGATTTATATAAAAATAATCAAGATATTATTCAAATATTAATTGAAGCACAAACGAAATATTTCCTTTATATTCATGAACATCAATATCATGCTGAAGTTTTTGCTATTTTACATTTTTATGATCTTCATGATTTCGATGATATCGAAGAGAATGAAGTAGTTTTTGATAAATTAATTAATGCAAAAAGGAAAAAGAATATTTATGAAATCGTTGAAGTAACAATAGAAACAATAAAACCAGATTTATTAATAGTTTTTGAGAGTTATTTTAAAGCACATTCATATATAAATTTCGATACGGAAAAATTAACATTATTGAAAAAAGTTATGGGAGAATATGATAAAATTCTAAATGAAAAAGGTATCATTGAAAATTCCGAGAAAATCCAAGAAGTTCTTGATAAAATTAAACAAAACGATGATATTATTGTTGCTGTAGATAATAAAGAAAATCAAACGAATTATGATGAGACAGAAAAAGAAATTGGACAAGGAACTGTTGAACCAGTTCATTTTGATGAAGTGGTTCCTTCCGAGATAAATCAGAAAAATGAAAAAGAAACTGAAATTTCATCTATTATAAAACCTGGCAATCCAGAAGCACCACAACTAAAAACATTTGTCGACGATACAAATACTTCACTTATTTCACATTTTATACAATCAATTTTGAAATCAACACTTCCGGCTAAAGTGAAATTTGATCCTCAGCAATTGCTCGAACGGATTCGAGCGAATGGAATTTATTTAAATCAAACACAAAATTTTGAATTGTTTTCATGTAAAGCCCAACCATTTCTACAACGGATATCTGTGCATGGTGAATTTTTTTAGTAGGTGATATTTTCTTTGTTAAATTGAAAATTAAATGTAATTTATTTTCAAATCTTTACATTAGAATAAAATAAGTGTTGTAAACAAATTTTAATCATCACTTTCTTCTTCACTGGACGCCATCAACCAATCAATTAATTTCTTTAAACTATCTTTAATTGCATTTGATTCGTCTGGTAATTCCCTATACCATGTAAGAATAGAATCCTCTGTTATGATTTCTTTGTCATATAAATAATGAATTATTTGTGCAATTTTGGCGTGCAAATCGTCGTCTTCATTGCAACATTCCTACGAAAAACAAAACCAACATAGATAAATCTCTACAACACTTTTAATTTTAAATATTATTAATCACGAACCTCAACAGCTTTTAAACAATCAATCATGGAATCTTCAGTTTTTATATAATTCGTAATAACCGGTCCGAGATGTCCTAAAACTTGATTTAATGCAGATAAAACGTTTGAATCAGCTTTAATTTTTGGCAGTGAAAATACAGCTTTAACTACATTAAAATTAACCTCTTTCAATGTCATATTGTAAGCATAACGAGATGAATTTATTTCTAAAATCAAAAAATCTGGATTTGATCTCTCATTAAAGCCGCGTGTTAATGAATCGATGACTTCCGAAAGGAATACTAAAAGTCGACAAAATAAATGTAAATACGTTACATATAACAAAGAAATCTTACTGTTAGCATCATCAGGAATTGGAGAACCTTGTCGAGACTCTTCTTCTTCGCTAGTTGAATCATAATCACTATCTTCGTAGTTAAATGGTAATTCCTTCATTTTTGGTATTCCGATTTTAGTTGGTTGGAATTCTTCATCTTCAGAATCTGAAGCGAAAAGTTCTTCACTATCATCGACTATATATGCGTGGTTACCCAATTTTTTCTGTTCAGCTAAAATTTAATTTTTAATTTCAAGAATATAATAAAACTTCAAAATAAGAATAACCTTCTTCGGGACTATTTTGTACTAAAACCGTTGATAACTTCGAATTTTGTGGAATAATAACATTTTGTCCGATTACTACACCGTCTGATAAAATTGATTTCGTTGAAATTTTCGATCCATTCGCAATAATACAATATTGTAAATTACAATTGTCTTCAATTGTAACATTGTCGAAAAGGAAAACATTATTCAAAATACAATTTTTACCGATTTTACAATTTCGGCCAACAACTGTTTTCGATAATTCAGATCCCGAATCAATTACAGATTTTTCTTGAATAACAACATTTTCTTTTAGTATAACTCTTGAAACGTTTGCAGTTTCATTCTTATAAATATTATTTCTTAAGAAGACATAATTTTGCCATAAACAACAAATTCCCATGTCCGGAACTAAAGGATAAGCCCAACGATTAATTACATCATTGCTAACAATTTGATATGTTAACCAATTGCTAACTGTACGGGCATATTGTTCAATCGGAAGCATTGACACATAAATTCGACTATCAAGAATTTCTTCATTAATCAATAAACCACGAATAAAATCATCACGATTTTCAAAATCGAAATTATCACTATACAATGATAACAGTGAAGGTGAACAAATTGCAATTTGTGGATCAATTAAATTATGATGAATTGCCATTTCAGAATTGTTTAGAAATATTTCCAATGGGATTATGAAGTCTTTTTCTTTAGTATTCGGTTTAATTCTTTGATGGAAATGTAAACGATTATTTTCAGCATCCATTGCGATCATAACTTGATCTCCAGTTCGGAAACTATTTGATGCTTCTTTATAGACTACTGTCATGGCAGTTCCTTTATCAAATTTTGCTCGTTTTCTGAATATTTAAAAGAAGGAATTTTTATTTTATGAACGGAGATTTGCTGTAATTATTATTACCTGTGCTCATTTAGAATTGGTGTTAGATTCGCATTCGAAACAGTATTAGTTCCCATTAAAATAAAGTGATTACGTATCAGACCTTTTACATCCAAATCTCTAAGTGCGTCACCTAAACAACGACAGTCTTCTGCACCGATAACTTTTACCGACATATTGACTGACCATGAGCATCGAGCGTTAACTTGATTCCTATAGAAAACCAATTGAATTTCTGGATAGTCTCTAATCTAATTAGACTTACTTAATATGTTCTTTAACATCATTAATAAAAACGCTTGAATAGACAAATACTTCCTCGATTCCACTTCGATTTAAAGACTCCAATGTATAATCCAAAAATGGAACGTTAACAAGCGGCAACAGAGCCTGGAAGAATTAAGCAAATCAATAAAAATAAATAGGTTCACTAAAAAATTACTATTGATATATTATCCGAAATCGGACGGAAATGATCCACATTATTATCTATAACTACAACAGCTTGAATAACTTCTTTTTTATGGAATTGGTCCATTTTTTCCTTTTTTTGACTATTTTGTAAAATCGGCAAAACTTTTCTGAAAGTTAATTTTTGACGTTTAATAATTTTTTCCCCTTTTGGATAGCCATGTGTCTGATTCGATTGCGTTCGTTATTTTGGAGATATTTTTCTATATTAGATTTGTGGAAAAATTCCACTTTGTTTACGTTTTTGTTCTTGTAAACCCATGTATTTTTCTTGTTTGTGTTTTGAAAAAATTTCTATTATATTTTAATTTCGAAACTGATTGCTGATTAGCAGTTAAAGAATGCGAAATAAAGAATTTTTTTGTTTTGTTTTTAATTTATGATATTTGCTTGGATTTATCTAAAATAAAATCTTTATAGGACGGAAACAGAAGGAACCCAAATCATCTTTTCAGTAAGTAGAATGAAATTTAAAATATTCATACAACTAATTGCATTGTATTTTCCAGACTTATTTGATAAATCCCAGATCTGCGCTGGACTGCCAGTTTGCCCAAACTGGAGCAAGGCAAAGACTGGGAAGGGTCAAATCAGTTCGTAAAAGAGTAAGTAAAGTACAATGAAGTCTAAAACGCTAATACAAACTCATTGCTTTCTATTTTCTAGGTGTCACGAAAATTCCCATTTGTAAATAGTTCGATTTTCTCCCAAACGAACCATTTTTACCAGTTTTAAAACCCAATCAGTCTTCTCAAGTAAGTAGAATGAAATTATATATGTTCGTACAATATACTAATTCTTTTCTTTTTTCTAGCTGAATTTCAAATATCCAAGGGCGGGTAAACTACATGCACGCACGGACTATCCAAATGAATGAAGGAATATATATAGATATTATCTCTCATTGGTGCTATCCATGTACGTCCTACCCCCCTCAAGATTTGCAGAAGTGCTTGAACGCCTGACTTGCAGGCGTCAACCTGAAGTAAATTTAGTCACACTAGGACGGAAAGTCGCTGCTGATGCTATGTGCTTGTATCAAATCCTAATTGCAGTTAGAAGTGATATACATATTCCCATTTAATGGGATTGTTCTACAAAACAATTATCTTTTGGATAATGGTATTAAGCCGAGGAAGCACAAAAAGAAATATATTGTACCAGAAAATTGGAATTATCCAACAGCACGTGAATGTGTCTTTTTTAAGAAATTCCTAGGGCATCAAGTTAGTTCGTAATAAAGTAAGTAAAATGAAGTTCAAAACGTTTAACAAATATTTATTGTTTTTTATTTTCTAGATATTTCAAATAATAAAAAAATAATGGCGGTAAACATATATGTGTTGCCACTGCCATCTGTATACGTGCTATCTTCCCAAGATTTGCCGAAGTGCTTGAACGCCTGACTTCTCACAGGTACTAACCATTTCTAAAAACCATCGTGGTGGTTAATTTTCAATATCTTGAATAAATAACTTATAACATAATATAAAACCCCATAAAATCAAGCATCCTACTAAAATATAACCCAAAAGTTTTAAACTTGTGTAAAATTCTACAAAAACGAAGAGTTAAAATATTTTTTATTATAGTTTTTGAAAAAAGTACTAACCTTTTCTAAAAATCATCGATTTTGGAATTATAATTATTTCCATATTTTTTATGGGTAAATAATCAATTAAACATGAATAAAAACCGTTTTCTCGAGCACGAACTGCATTTAAATGGAGAACATTTTTACTATCGACTCCAACATGATTTTCATATTTATGAACACCAAATGCATGATTAGATATATTTAAAATTGTTTCTTCATCATAAATCCAAATTATATCGGTTTTATTTTCAGATCTTAATATAAAAAGAAATTATATAAAAATGTTTTTAAAAACACCCAAGGATCTAAGTATAAAGGCATGTTCAAACCAAGTCTGCAAGCAAGAGCACTTGCTGATGTTTCCATTAGTGACCCAAAGGAAGCAAGAGCATGCCTTCTCATGCTTAGCATTCGTAGAGAACGTGTTTGTTATTGCTCACCCACTTGGTTTGAACGGGCCTTAAAGCATCCCGTATCAAAATATTTTTCAACATATTCACAGAAAGCTCATCTTTAATCAGTCCTTTTTCAATATTCAATATGAATCTTTACTTTACTATTTACTTACTCTGGACAAATAAAACTTGCAGTTGTGTCTTCTGGTAAATACAATTTTTCCTCAAATTTGAATTTCACATCTTCTTCCAAAACATTTGGAATACAATCTTCAATACAAATTTTAAATTCCTTAAAAACGGTTATATTTTGAACAAATGAACTGAAATATGGAAAAAGTTCTTCGAGAAATTGTGACTGAGTGTAAAATATTGGCGATGAGAAATTATTTTCAATAACACGAACAAAAGGATATCCAAAACGTAATTTTTTCGAAATAAATTTATATGAGGCACAAAGACATGATCCCCAATCATTCCATTCAATTTCTAAACTTCCAGTTTGATTGATTAAACTTTCGGTTATTAATTTTAATTTTGCCGGATTTAAAATTTCATTTGTATATTTTGTCCAATCTGATAAAGTTCCGGAATAAATAAAATGATCTTTTTCCATAATTTCCAAATAATATGTAAAATCAATTGTTGAATTATCAAGTCTCGTTAAATTACAATTATAAAATCCTTCATGTGACTTTTTTAATTTTTTAATAAATAAGGATTTTGTTTCAAGAATTTTCATTGATTTTTTTAATTTGATTTGAAATTTTTGAATTTTCGGTTCATTATAATCCGTTATAACTTCAATATTGGACCAAACAATTTTGTTATCAAACGGAAAAGTTTCGTTACTTAAAAATTACCAAATATTATAAATTTTTTGTTTAATTCGAAATATAATTTTTTACCATTTCCGACATTCTAATTCTAAGAAGTGATTTTCTTTAGCGTAAACAATTTCATAATTCAATCCGAAATAGATTCCCATCGGTCGATTTGTATCAAAACATTTTCTCTCAATATGTTGTGATAAGATAATACAAAAATATAAAAAAATTAACTTCAAAATAATTAAATTCATAATAATTAAAAAATTCCAATGATTTTCTCTATGCTTGCCAAGAATTTGAAATATTTTCACTTTATTACAAAACCGATTTTCCAATTGTTCTAAACAAACAAAATCATTTTGCAATTTTCCAGCACTCTTGTTATATTGGTGATCCAAAAAGAATCGAAAAAATATAATGATAAGTTACAAAAGGAAGGATGAATAAAGAATATCCGGTTAATTATATTTTAGTCATTAATTTTTTTTTAACCTCATATATAGTATGTTTCATTTTATTATAAAGTCTGACGATGAAATTTCTGGAGCGACGTAGAACCAGTATTAGGATTTACTTTAAAACAAGAGGGCTGTAAAGAAATCCATTCAAGTCGACCACGCAATAATAAAACACCTTACTACCTACGTCTTGTCTATAAACCTGTCGTATTTATAAATAATAATACTAAAAGAACATAGAATTCTTGCTAACAAACCGTAACTATGATTGTCTCAATTGTAGACATTTTCATAACAGGTGAACCGATTCCTCAACAGTACGGGCATGTTAAGTCGTTTCTGAGTCATTCATTCCTTTATATCGAAATAATGGAAACTCATTGAACTATCTTAATGGGTGACGAGAACCCCTCGTTGTTTATATTATATGACTAGATATAGTGTAGAGAAGGGAGTCGAAAATAGAATATGAAAAGTCAATAATTAAAGAATCTTGTCTATAATATACCTTCTAAGTTCTTTGAAAAAACTAATAAAAATATAAGTTTGCGACCGGTTTTTTTGTTTAGACAAAACTCTCATCTCAAAGAAAGAAGGGTTCTTGTCCTCTACACATTAACAAAATTTCCGTTCTTCTTGTAGTTCAACCTCTACTATAATGATGGATTTTGAAGAAAAAAAAAATTCTCATGGTTCACTTGTTTTAATGTAAAAGTATTTGTAAATTTGTGGTGTTATGGTCCGATTGATTCCATTCCAACAGTCCAATTCAGTTAAAATATTACTAATAATTATATTTAAATAAATTTTTCGTTCTTACAATGTACCTATTTGGGTAGCATGGAGACAAAACTCACTCACCTGTTACATACACTTTTTTCAGGTGAGCGTTTTCAAAATAATCTAGTATACCTATTTTGTTGAGTTTCAGGGTTCAAACAGGTGAAAATTTGCATAACATTTTATTATTATGGGTGATGTATGATGATGTGGGCCAACTATGACTGAACAAACAATGGGGACCAAAAGAAAACCGTCGGATATCTTTGTTCTCTGTAATGATCTCTGAATGGTTTCTTCTTATTTTTGGTTATGTAATCCAGAAATTTTGTATCTTGAATGTTGTTGACCTTCGCCTTGGCTATATGATTATTATCATCATAGTTAATAAATATCATTTCCGGTTTT
Organism: Xylophagus ater; assembly: GCA_963422695.1. Classification (NCBI taxonomy): domain Eukaryota; kingdom Metazoa; phylum Arthropoda; class Insecta; order Diptera; family Xylophagidae; genus Xylophagus; species Xylophagus ater. Next base: position 13,097,476 of record OY730478.1, read on the forward strand.
TGGAATATTGATATTTTGTATTATTTATTAATTTATTGATTGATATGAATAGTAAAGGTTGATTCATCATTTTTTAAATCAATAAATTCTTTTCGAAGGGCTTCCTTAATGCACTTTGTATATGTACGTGGTACGTCCAGGTAACAAGTGAATATTGCGTGCATTAACACAAAAGGAAAATTACAAGGGTTGATTTATTTTTGGGGTTCATTTTTAATAATAGTGTTCTCGAAAATATATGGATTCTTCCCCAATAATGTCTGACTCGTGGCAATAAAGTTTTTTTATCGAAAAATCTAAATCGTGGTCTGACGTCAATGCATATAAATGGTAAATTTTAAAAGCCATGTTGATAAAATTCAACCATATGCTATATACTACAGCTTAAAGACACCGGAATACAAAACAAACATTTTTTTTGTTCGTCGCCAAGAAAACTGAATATTATATTTATATCCAAAGAAGACTGTACTATATTTTTGCCCAGTCAGCAAAACAAATACATTTGTGTATCCAAATTTAATATCATTCTAACCAGATTTTTTGTTGTTGAAATCTATAGATAAGAGCAAAGATTCCCATTGAATCTATCTAAAATATAGAAGAAGAAATTTTACACTTCATTTCATTATAAAGAAAGGGAAGGACGTGAATAGTTCATATGTTGTCTGTTTCGGGCTTTTAAAGTAGCACAACACAGCAGAACTATAAGATGGCTTCATACTATACCATATACTATATATGAATATTTGTTGTACATAATATTAAATTGACTGGACCTAGTGCCGGTCTTGTATCAGGTTTCCATATAAAAAAATTTGTACATTTATTTGAGAGAGGGTGAAAGTCGAATTAACACATATAAAAAGCTCTACGAAAAGTTAACCATGAGATAATTTCCATGGTAAAATTTCACATACGTTTTAGTAGTAAGGTATATGATTATTTTTTTTTTTTTTTTGGTCACCGATGTTATACTACATCGCTTCTGCATTTCCACACCGACATGCAATTTGGAGTTTAGTTGAAATTATTCATGGAGAAGTGTTTCTCACCTGAGATATTAACAAAAATGTATATGGTGAGATCCAATATATATGAATATACCTTTTTCCACATCACCTTTTTACCTTTTTATATCCAAATAACAGAAGCGGGGACAAGATACACACTATATTTTTATACCATGGTAGACCAACCAGAAATGAATTTCAAGTTTGCCGCTATTTTATACTCTTTTCAGTCTTTTTCAGTTCGCGGTTAGATTCAAACGGTTGTGGTTATACTAATCTTGAGATAAGACAGTTTCTTGTAAATTTCCTTTCTATTCTGGGATTATAAAAAAATAAGGAAATTATTACAAAAAAAAAACAAATTTAAAAATGTTAAATTAAATAAGAATATTGTTTAGTGTTGCAAAAAGAAGTGTTTCCACGTTCTGGAAAATTGTTATGTGTGAAAAATAAGATAATGATTATTTAAGAAAATTTGTTAAAAAAAAAAGAAAAGAAAATGTGTTAAGAAAAATATTAGTTTGAAAAGGATTACTTGAATTTCTTTTTCGGGATTAATTAAACTACCAGAAATTGAATTGGATTTTGTTGATGAAGATTTATATGTCCAACAAACGTTTTCTTAATTAAACTGAAACTTAAAAAAAAGACCACAACGTAATATTGGAAGAAGAAATTCTGCAAAAGGTATGTTAATTTATTCAACGGAATTGTTATAAAAGAGTTTTTCAAACCAAACCAGATTAAATTGGTTGAAGAAAATTTTGTATCTTAAAATCTAAAAAACTAAAATGGCAAATATCAAAAATAGATTTTTTTGGCAATAATAAATTTTTTTCAACCATTTTTAAACTGGTTTTATTTAATTCTGGTCAAAGTTTAATAAATCCAAATCCAAACGTTTTCTGTTCTTTCTGGAATAATTTTGCTTTTTTCACATAAAACTAGCTGCTTCTTCATTTGTAGATATTTTTCCATAATTTTTGTTTCATTTATTTAAAATTTTTGTTATTATTTTATTTATTACGTAAATATCAATTTTCAACATAATTAATATTTCGATTTTCTTGTAGTTAGTTTTTATATCACGGGTTATTAAAATCGTGATTACATTGTTGTACCTTACCGGCTTGTTGGTTTATATTTTCTTAGCTCTGTGGCTTCCTCTACTATTTCTTATATACAGATTTAGGTCTGCTATGGTTGTCCTAAGTTTGATTTGTGATCTCTTTGTTGGGATGCTGATGCATTTCGATTTAATAATAAGAAATGGCTGGAAATTTTTGTTACTTTTTCTTTACCGGAAAAACAATTGTAACTGTTCTTGTTGTTCTTGTTGTTCTTGTTGCTATTTTATAAGATTTCGAATTGAGATTTTAATAAAATTCTTTTATTTAAAATGTTATTTTCTTCTTAGTACAATGTTTTTTTTTGGGAGAATTTGTATTGGACAATAGAATCTTGATTGAAATAAAATGTTCAAGTTAAAGATAGTAATAAATAAAGTTGTACTTTTTACGTGAAATCAAAATACTGTAAAATTTAAATTTGATTATAATAAGAACTGTGTATAATAAAATAAGTACATTTAAATTAGAATTTTCGAATTGTTATGGCTTTAGAAATGTGAATGTTTTTAAAAGTTCTTTATTTCGGACTAATTAACCGTATCTAGATGTACTACGGCAGTATGCAATAGGCCATCGATTATCTACGTGAGGATGTCCGGAACAAATTTGATATGAATTCATTCGACAAATTTCTAAAATTTCCTCTGACATGATATAAATTAGATAATGATGTTTTTCTGTTCAATTAATTTTTATATTAATTTATTAGTATTTTTTATTTTAAGCGAAAATATGAATTTTCAGGCCTTTTTTTGACATATAACTTGTATAAGATATAAACAATATTTTTGTGGTCCTTTGTTCTTGGATTTATACAAGACAGAAACCTGGTTAGGACCGATTTTGTTTTAGACAGGTTTTACTGTTGTAATTAATTCCAAACATTCCTTCTGATGACGAAAACTCTTGAGTACAGAGTAATTTTCTTTTACTTTTTAAATTCAATTTAAGTAAACAAAACAACGTGGAATTTCTTTTCTTTTTCATTTTAAACATTTCTAATTATTTATCTTTCTTATGTAGCTCAAATATACAGCAAATATTTCTTTCTTATTTATTACTTTAAGATTAAAACTAAAGTACTTGGTTCTTTTGAATTTCAGTACTAAAAAAGATCTTAAAAATTAAATCTATTTCACAACATAACTAAAAATAAATTACTTCAATTTTATCGTATATTTCTTACCGCCACTTTTGAACTCCGGCCCACTTTATTTCTTGATAAAAATAAAAAACAAAAATTTACCATCTTATCATTTTTTGATTCGCATTTTTCTTTCTCAAATATAAATCGTGTAACTACTTTAACTTAAACTTCACAAATTCTTAACCTTTTTGCTGTACTTTGTATTACCCTATGGTAGTATATACAAGAGGATATATTTGGTTTGTCACTATATCTAGAATGCATAGAAATAATCATCGGAGAACAACATTAAGGTATTATAATAGATATGTAGAGAATCAAGATATTTCCATTCTTATATGGTAGGTCTATCCTTCTGTCTGTTTGTCTACGGTCTACACTACACGATAATTTAAAGTGTATTTGAGAAAAATCGATTCGAACGGGAACGAAGTTATAAAGAAAGTTTTTCCAATTAAATTCCAAATAACTAATTGACTGATTTAAATATAATTTTCAGAATAGATTTACATTATCAGAGCCCAGGTTGATTCTAAATTAGGCCAAAGATGAAGCGAAGTTATGAATAATACGCATGTTTTTCACTGTTCCTTGTAAATCGAGGTGTATTAGGTGTATTGCCTAATACAACAATATGCCTCGAATTACACTGAAAAGTTAAAATGCCTAATATTTGTTTTTTCTCATTGGTGACCTACCAGTTTCTTTGCATAGAGTATCGCAAAATCGGATATAAGCCGATCTTAAGTTCCTATAATGTTTTTATTTTTCCATGCACTTGGTACATTATATTCGATTTTCCCTAAGATTCTACATACATCATGATTATGGTGTACTTTTAAGAAATACTCTCGACGATTGCAATTGGAACTCGTTTTTCCTGTCAGAGGAGATAATTTTAATGTGTAGAGGTTCTTGTTTCAGGAGGCCTGCAATATATTTTTATATTCTTAGATATTTTTCTTTTCAAGGAATTTATACAGTATAATATTGCATTCATAATAATTATAATAAATTTACTATCTGTGCTGCACTTCTGAACTCTTCTCTTGTATTATCTTTTCGAGATGAATTCAAAGTGATCTTTTTGCAATATCTTTATTATTACAAGACAAAAATTGAATATAAAAAATAAAGTTGTTTTAAAATTAATAATTATATTAAATTTCGAAAAAATGCGTTTTTACCGTTCATATTATGATTTTAAACCAGAATTGAGAAATTTCGAAAAAAGGTGGATGGACTTTAAATTATATTCGTGAATTTCCATAGGTTGTTTTTTTTCTTCGAATTCCAATTTTTATCACTAAAATTTTTGCATAAATTTTATATAAAATTGAATCAAATATAAATTTCGAATAGTTTTTAATGTTTTTGGGATTCGATAGAAGAGCATAAATTTGAATTATAAAACACGAATCAATTAAGTTTGAACAAAAATTACTATAACAATTCTTTTTTTCATTGTACATGATTTTAGCTTTGTATATATAAATAATGACTATTAAAAATATATACAAATGATATTAAACATAAAAATTTTGTAAATACCGAACAAATTTTTATAACGATCAATGGCTTCAAGGCTTTGGCATTTAACGTTGATATTCCATGTGGATGGAAACATAGAGTCTTGTAGTATATGAAGGGTACACTCTTTTTCTTAGCTAGTGAATCTATTTATATGATCTTATAAGAGTTTTTAACGATATTATTACAAAAAAAACAACAAACTATGAAAAAATCTAACAAATAATTATTGGAAATATCAAATAAATATACGAGACTTCTACTACTACTTCTACTACTACTAAAAAACTAAAAGAATTTCATCTTGTTTTTAAAATAAAGGCAAAAAAAAACTGAAAACTAAAGTAGTTTTCTCAATAAAATATATTTATTTATTGGAATTTTATGGAAGGTTGAATGAAAAGGTGTAACGTTTGTTTTTTAGAAAAACCGCGATTTTATAATAGAGTTTATTGCAAACAATTTGCTAGAATGCAATTAAATACAGATGATATGGACGTCAATAGAAATATTCAATAATAAAATATTTTTATTATTCATAATTTATATTGCATTGATATATTAGTAAATATCAGAATAAATTGACCTTATTAAATGAATGTTCCAGTAAATGAACCTACTGGAACATTTTGTGACTGATTAGTAATAATTTAATATGATTTTTGCATATTTTAAACCTCTCAAAGATACTGTATGGTCAGTTTTTGAATACAAGATATAGTATTTATGGTTATAAACAAATCTCTGTTACTTTATACACTTTATTATTTTACCACTTTCTCAATTCAATGGTTACAAGGTTTTCAAATATAAATATCATCATCATTTTGTCCTGCATCCCAACAGAAGAGCTTAAGGCATCAACAAAACTTCTATCTGATCTTATTTTTCAAAAAACAAAAAAAAATAGCATTTCCATCAGACTATGTCTACAGATTTTTATCTTTTCCAAGTTCCATATGATCAATCTGGACAATGGCTTCCAGACAATTTACAAATATATCTGTCTATCTTCTACATATGAACACATGAACAATAATTGAAAACCGAAAAGATATCATAAATGAATTTCGAAGACGTGAGAAGTTCGACAAATATAATTTTAGCTAAATTTTTTTTGATATAGTTTTATAAGATTATATTACAATCGATTTTTCATGTCTTTAAAGTTTTCCGTGGATTTCTACGCATAGGTTTTAATGAGTTTATTGGGTAAGATGACGCTTCCTCTTCTTTTTCGATCTACCGTAAAGTTTTGTTTCCAATTGGGAATTGATTTTCATTCAACCTAGATGACCTTTCGATTTCATTTTCTGTTGTTAGTGATATAGTAAAATAAAAGTGTATGATGTTATTCATTGTTTTGTGGCTCTAGACTTTTGTAACTAGGAGAGGAAGTTCCAGTCATTTTCACAGTCATACTGACTCTTTAGCCACAAGGTTATTGTAACGCTAAAAAATTATAAATATATATTATATACTTTCTTCTGTTTCACATCAGCCCATAAGATGTAGGCATTTTGTTTAAATATAGTTGAAGGCGTCCAAATTTTGATGTTCAAACCCGGTGATAATCATCAAAAAATTTATATTTATTTAGAAACATAATAAAAAAACATAAAGTTCATTAATAAATTATGAAATATGAAAGCCCACTCGTGGTGTTGATAAATATTCGATAAAAATAAAAATTATTAATAATATATTAATTTCGATTTCTACAAAAGAAAAGAAAACTAAACGAATAGAAAGCCTATGGGCCATGTCAACATGAAATTCGTTTTTTTTTTTGGAAAGTTTTTTATTTGGATTTACTATATTTTTTCAATTATCCTAAAAAAAAAAATACAATTTCAGAAATTCGTGAGTTTTGTATATATGTACTTCGAAATGCAAACATATTCGTTTAGTTTTAAATAAAAAAAAAGCATAATTATATTAAAACAAAAATGACAAAATTTCCGTGTGATGAATATCAGGTCGCACGATCATTTCGCTCATACAGGTTTATTTTTATTATTATTTTGTTTTTTTGGAAAGGAATTTCATATTCAAAACGATATCATGATGTTATTATCAGTGGCATGATCACAACCACCAGAGAATCACATACGCATAGAGTATGACCAATTTTTCTTCATTTTGTTTAAAGAAAGTGTCATCAAATACGAGACTCATCTTTTGTAGATATTTTCATTTAGTGCATAGGTTTTTTTCACTTTTTTTTTCCTCCTCATACTAAATATATATGTACATAAATATATACTTTTGCGTATCTTGAATTTCCAGGTAAACAAGGTATAGAAAAATAAACATTGTTTAAATATAGTATGAACGATGAAAGTCGTTAGCACAGATTTTCTAACGATTATAAAAGTTTTTTTTCTTTTCTTTTATGATAAGAAAAAAATATAATCTAATAAATTTCACTTTATTTTTATCATATAAAATAATTTTAATATCATTTTCTAATAAAAAAAACTTATAAGCTTTTGTTCTATTGTTATATTTTTGGATTGAGTTAAGAAAAATCTGCAATTATAATGATTTAAAATGTATTTAAAACCTGAACTTCTAGGAAAACACTTGGCTATTTTCTTTTTCTAGATCAATATTTTTTGTTTCCGAATTAACATTCTTGAATTACCGGAAAGTTTTTCGCGAGTGAAAATATTAGAAATTTATTTTCATAAATATTTTTTTTTAAATATATTTTTATGATTTTTTAAATTATAAAAATGTGAAATATATATAGTTTCTTTTTAGCACATTTTTTGATGATAAAAATTTATGAATATGTTAATTTAAAATACGAGTATATAAGCACGTCTTCTTTCTTGTTTTCTTATTTTTTTTTGGCAAACAATGACCTAAAGTGCGAATTTTCATAATTTTTAATTAACAAAAATTATTTTGAAAGTAATTATAATAAAATTTCTGACGAAGAAATTATAAAAAGAAACAATTGTTTTAATATTTAGTAATCATTTTTAAAGAATTACAAAACATATCTAAATTTTTTGATTAGAAAAAAAAAAATAGTAATTTAAAAGTATTAAAAAATAATTACTAATTTTTAAAATAGTTTTTAGTATTTATTTTTTTTTTTTGAAGAATTTGATGGTTTTTTTATTTACTTACGCTGGGACCCTATATTACAACGTATTTGATGCTGAAAATCATTACTAAGCGAATTTAATAAAAGACCTCGGCTAATGTAACTGGACCTAAATTTTCTACCGAGGTCAAAGCTGAGCTTTTATATGGTGTGTTTTTACATAAGGATACCAAGAAAAGAAAGAATACATCCACGGTTTATTCGGTTTATTTGAATAAGAAAGCTGGAGAATATTAAAAAAAAAACATATTACTGAAGAAAACTTAGAAAATAGCAATCAGCTTTAGTTAGGCTTTATTACTCAGTGTTTAATAAAAGAATATTCAATTTTCTAGAACCGTATTTATATGCGGACAGAATATACAAAATTGGGTTTGCATGTGTAGCTTGAGGCCCCAAAGAGGCTGGATCCACCACTGTGTGAATTATAATTCCTATTTTACCACTGCAAAGAATGATAGGTTCTTCTTCTGAAGAAAACTAAACTACATTACTAGAATGATAAATTCTAAACCGTCTTTTTATTCAAATATGTAATAATTAAAGTAATCGACCTTCAGTTATCATAACTTAATTAATATAGTCGCATTACCACGCTTTATGACGGCACAATGAAATTTCTCTCGATCTTATTTACCTTGGGAATTTTCTCGTAATGTAAAAATTGTCATCGAAATATACTTGTTCATTTAAAATCAAGAGTCTTGAACGATGATTTTCTTCAATGATAAAAATGGATTTTTCCATTTGTTCTCTTTTAATTTGACAAAACAATTTTATTAGTTTTGTTTTTCATATCTTTGAAAGAAAAAACAAAATTATGCAATTTCCCTTCCATAAAAACAGAACTTTGAATTATTTTTGAGCTGGTTCCAATTTAATTCTTCAAATTCCAAGGTGTTTTAGTACATTACGAAATAATATATATATATATATATTTTTTTTTGCAATATCTAATTTAGTTTTTCTTTTTTTTTATAATGACAACTTTTATTTTAAAACTGTTTGTTTTATTTATTTGAATTTGTAACGGACGACTTTTTATTATACTCAATTTAAATGTCACTGTAAGATACTGTTCTAATCAATTATAGAAACCCTTGAAAGACAACTGTTTTTTGGACAAGATTCACGGTCAATGAGTAGACTCTTTTTTTTTCTTTTGGTTTTTAGAAAAAACTTGGCCACATGAAACTTAATTAAGAAATTCATTTAATGGTTTTTATGGGAACTAAAAAATCTTCAAAGATTTCAATAAAATCCGTTAGATTAAATTTTATTAATATAACAAGTTCGATATTATTAGGCTTTCTTTAGTACAGACTATAGAAATTTCCCTTCTCATATGATTTCGAAATACTATTAAAGTTCATTTTTATGTTATTTATTTCTTTCAATTTAATTCGAATATTTAACTTTTTAAACTAAATAAACTTGTTTTTCAACTCAATTTGTGCTTTTTTTTTTTTGTAATTCGTGGAAAATATAACAAGATTTAAATAAAAAAAAAAAACTAATTTATTAGGTAATGATTAATTTTTATAAAATTCGGGCGTTGTTTAACAAAAAAAAAAAAAATTGCTTAAAAATGAGTTAGGAAACTTTATAAACTAGTTTGGAATGTTGTTTTCGTTTTATGTCATTTCTTAGAAGGAGTTGAGTTTTAAATATTCGTCTATATATTGAATTTCATTTTAATTATAAACTTTTTTTTATGTCTCTGTATTTGAATTTTATTTAGATACATTTATTTACTATATAGAAGTTTTTCATTTTACTAATTGAATACTTTGTATAAATATGTAAAAACCCATTAGAAATTTTATTTAGTACTATTTAAATTTCTTTAACATAAAATAAAAATAGGATTTCAAAACTTGTTTTGTAAATAAAAGACTATGAAAATTAGTTCATGCAACATTTTTGCATGAAAATGTACTTAAAATATTATTATACAGGGTGGTGTGAACGATTGTTTCGTTTTACAAATTTTCAAATGAATAGTTTTTAATATAAATAAAAATTTAAAAGTTTCTAACAAAATGTCTTTACACGATCAAAATGAATCATTTCATCAATTCAAACTTTATTGCGACATGTAAATTTCATTTCATTTGCTGAATTGATTTGTTGCAAAATAATATTATAATTCATTATCGATTTAAATAATTGCAACTATGTTGTTATACGATTCGATTTAGTCTCGATCAAGTTATATAATTTGACTGGTGCTATTATCTAAGGTTATATGTATGTTGCCTGTTAGTCAAAAGCATCAAAGCATCTTTACTTTATAAATATAGCCTTAACTTGTTTTTCGGAATACCAGCGTAAAGTACAGAACGTACTTTTGCTAAACTTTTCATAATCACATCTCTAATTGGTGTTTTAAGTTCGTCAATGTTTATACTATGTACATGGTCAACTTGTTTCTTATTAGACATTTTATTCTCGGATGATGCGTTATCTGATAATTAACAAATTTCTAATTTAGATGATAACATGATGTACACCGGGAAGCAAAATTTTCAGTGGATAAATGTTTGGTAGTATAAAATGCCATAGAATCAAATATAAATTGTGATTTTAATTTTTCGGTCATAGACCGTCGAATTGAAATCAGTTTTCTTAGACTTTTTGGTCAAAACACATACTTTTTGAGAATGATATAATAATTTTTATTATATATTAATATACAATATGGGTATTTATGTCTCGTTTTGTATGTGTATAGTAGTCAAATTGCTAAAAGGTAGAAAATCTTTACTGGGATACAAGACCACATGCAACGAAGCGCGAATACCCATAACATTACATATTATGGTTGAAAAATGAAAAACTTATTCACTAAATATAAATAAAAATTGTATAAACCAGAACTGGCAGTTAGTTGGTACGTATTTAAGAGTTGATTGTTAATATTGTATGTTATATTTTCTCTAAGTTTTGGTACACTTTGTTCATGTAAATCTTTTCTTTATTATTTGAATCCGTTAAACGATGCCTCCAACAACAATTAGCAACAAAGTTAAATTAAAAATTGGTTTTAATATGAGTATATCTACTAAATTAAATCCCTTCTTTCGTCGGTCTTTCTTCGTCTAAATACTAGTCACTAATTCTGTACAATGCATGTCGAATATTATTTCAAAATCTATACTTTTATCAGTTAGATACATTTCTTGATGAATAATTTATTCCTTGTTTTTTTTTAAAAACATAAATCGCTTAATGTAAGTTTCAATTGGTGTAAAGGTGTTAAAGGAATTTGTAGAAACATCTTGTAAATGGCTATTATCTATTGCACATGATCAATCTGATTAATTTTAATAGCGTTATTATAATTATTATTATTTTTTTTTATAATATATAAAAATAATAAATGAATAAAAAAAGCATTAACCATATATGTATATAAGTATTTTTATATATTGATTACAGAGTGTTTCATATATGGTCATAGAAAATCCAATTTAAATTGCGTTAGGTACGGAAAATCAAATTATATAAGAGATCTTTTGTTAAAGTACCAAAAAGAAAATTTATTGATCTTTTTTTTCTTGTTATTTCTTCTGGAAAAGAAATAGGCAAGTTATTATATGAAAAGCGATTATACAATATTATTTTATTTAATAATAATAAACAGATTCTTTTGTATATAAAGTGTTTAAAATCTATAACATAATCAAAAAAAATGAGACTTTTTATGTGTATAATGTATAATAATTGATTTTATATAAATTTTGGTTCATTATATGATTTTAAATTGCAGTCAAGTGAAAGTACAAGTTTTTTTTGGAACCAGTAGTATTAAGTGTAAATTAGATTAAATTTTTGAATTAAATTTGATTAGACATAATATTTATTTCAATTGAAAATACGTTTATGTATCGTGATATAATACGTTTTTGTTATACTAAAGTAATTTCTTTAAAAATAAAATAGGGTAAATATACCACCACACTAAATCGAAATTTGTGTTTGAGAACCAGATTCAGCTTCTAGAAGCAGGGTCTAAGCCAAGGCTGTCCAACCCGCGGCCCAAGGCAAGTACCTATGCGGCCCAAAAATATTTAAATTTACTGAAGCAAGTCCATTTTTCTGAGGAATGATTTGTGTGTTGTGTGCGCTCTCGTGCTAAAGCTGCCAAGTGACAAACAACAAAACAGGAACAGAACTGAAAGCTTTTTCATTCTGTAGTAAACTCTTAATGTTTGCGTTGCTCGCTCAGCTACATTGTACTGTTGTTTGTCACCCGGCGGCTTAAGTTATACTAAATGAATTTCATGTTCTGTTTTTATAATGAACAAATTCATAAACTAATAAATTATAAATTACTTAAACACGAAAACTATATTTTACATTCGCTCGTCAGCTATAGTAATATACTTGTGGCCCAAAACACTATGTCTTCTTCCAAATGTGGCCCAGAGAAACCAAAAGGTTGGACACCCTTGGTTTAAGCAGAGTCGATCATTCCACACTTTACTTCAAATCTGTTCGAATTGGCTTTTCTATAAATTCTAAGTATTATTCAAACAATATAACAGTTATTTGAAATCTTATAAATGTAAAACCTTTCGATTTGAATGCCAATTAATTGTACTAACTATTTAAACTAAAACGTGTATAACTCCTACACTATCAAAAAAGAGTTCTTGCAGTAGTCATGATACATTCTCAACAGGCTGTCAAATCTATTGAAATAAGCAAAAGACGAATTTTATTTTTATCATGACTTAAGGGTTTTTTGAATATAATAGCTACGGTTTGGGAGATTTACCCTATATACTTAAGTATATAATCATTATTTCATAATTTTGCGTTCCTTTCGATTTTACATTGTGGACGGCAGTTGTCATACTCACTATACTATCCTAGATTCACCTCTGGGTAATTATTTGGATTTATTATTATTATTTTTTTTAAAGATAAGTAGATTTAATTTTGAAAAAAGGTTTATCAAATCTCGTTATTTAATCTAAACTCTTAAGTTAACCTGACATTTCTTAAGATTTCAATTTCTGTTTGAAATTCAGGAGTCGTTTTTAATAATACGAATCTTGTCATCAAAAAAATTAAGATAATTTTAGTTTATTTTGAACCTGAAGAATTAAATCACGTACGCATGGGCATGCGTGTGTAACACTTTAATTGGACATTTTTTGAATAGAATATTTTCAAAATAAAAGGTGTCTTAATTTAAAATTTTATCCACGTAAAATTTACATCGGTAAATTTGAAGTTCAAAATATATGTTTTTGGATATTGTTTATTATCGGTAATTTTTTAGGTTAACAGATTTAGATCAATATACTAACTGAATTTTATTGGAAATTTTCTTAAACTTTAGTTTTTTATTTTTATAACCTACAAATTGTAGTAAAAAATGATTTTTTGATTTAATTCCCAATCAATTACTTATGTTATAATGTTATAGAATTTTAAAGACGAAAAAAAAATTCAATTGAAAATAGTTCAAAATTTTTTTACCATTCCTTAATTATAGAAAATTATATGTTTTCCATATAGAAAAATTTAAAAGCTTTTCCTTTCATAATAAAAAAAAAATAAAAAAAATTCTTTAAGAAATCCTCTTTCACACCTAAATATCAATCGACCTCATTTTGCATCGATTTTTAACAACCAAAAATTTTAGTCAACATAAAAATTATTTTTATTACTTTCAAATGACCATTAAAAGATTACAAAAACGAAACAAAATCGGGTCAATAATTATTATGGAATGAAAATATCAAAAGAAAAAAAAAAATCACCATCGATATATGTGAATTTTAAGAAAACAAAAAAACCTATACTACAAATTGTTGGAACTCAATTTTTGAAAGAAAATTAAAAATTTAACTAATCGTTGTTAAAAAAGACACGAAGGTTTTGTCTAAAAGTATTTAATTTCTTTGCGCGAAAGATGGTGAAAGATAACATATAGATGACCACTCCTAAAAAATCAAAAAAAAATAAATTTTTCAATAATTTTTTCTTTTTTTTTATTATTTTAATAATACTCTTTCTCAATAATTTGAATTGATTGGAAATATAAAAAGATGTGCCCACCGGAACATGAAAAGAAAACCATTCACCTTGCATTGTTCAACGGAAAGGGAGCTTGTGTAATCTCATTGAACTTTCATAAATCATTTTCATCAATGATGGTGGGCCTTTAATAAAGTGGACACGTTCCATATACAAATGTGTCACATATATATTATTTCTAAAATTGATTGATCGAAATTTACATCTCAATGAAAAGTGGTTTATATATAAATCCAATTAATTTTAAGATGAAAGTGTATTCATGTACTTATTGTACATATACTTCTATTTACTGGTTTAATGACATCAGTCTCTTACTAAAAGGAAATGAATTTAAAGTATTTCCGTTTTACCTTGGCATTCGAATTACCTGCCGTTTCGATTTACTTTGAACTTGAACTAAACTGGAGCAATCATTATTAAAAGTATATTATTTACAAAATATATATATATATATCGCTCCAATTAAATTTTTTTTTTCATTATTTCTGATTATATTAATTTCAATGTACGCATTCAATTACGTTTTTGGATTTGCCTTTAGTTAGTTTTTAATTGGGAATGAATTATGTATGTCCAGAAGTCATGATCTTTTCGTGGCTTGGAATTAGAATAGCATAGTATTCGCCTGTACAAAATATCGTCCTTGACTGGCTTACAACCATGGATGGATCTTTCCTTTGTCAGAGTAGTTCGTTTCTGGTCTACCTAAGGAAAACAGTATTGACTCCAAAATTGGAATAAGCAAAGTGTCAAAGAAGTGTAAAAGAAATCAAACTAGACATTATTCATGACCAATCGAAATACTTTTATTAGGGATTACACTTATTATTTTGCAAACATAATGCATTAATTGAGATCAGTAATTATCTTTCTTCTATAGAGTCATTTTTATACAGTTTTCTTGGGGGTACTGGGTACAATACTGACTTCAATCTAAAAAAAGAATTAATTATCATGTCCATCACCCTGTCATTTATGTTATTTGTGTATTAAATTTTAATATTCATGTTAAAATGATTTTTTTTTTTCATTAAATAAATTTCAAAAGAACTTCTATAAAATCTGCTTTCAAAGTTTCTTGCTTAAATCTTTCGTTATAACATTTGAATAAAACCACAATTTTTAGCATGTATTTTAATTGATCATAAATATCATAAATTACAAAATAAAAATTCCGTATTTTTAGGTTAATGATGTTAAATAAATATTTCTAAAAAAAAACAACACAACATATTTTTCTTTGGTCGATCTCCATTAGAATTGGAAATCAAACCAGTGTGTAATTTGATTTACCTCATTTTTCTTAGAATTATATACGTCCAAAGACGATGTATAAGTCTTACATACATCGTTTTTGATACGTCTTAGAGTTCATATACTTCTGTTCAAATGTTACAGTTATTCATATTAAATCATCATCAAGTACTTGTCATAAAGAAACCACACAAATAGAGGTATGAAGAACCAGGTTCAAATTACCCGTCTATCAGACGGTTATTGACGCCTTCATCATCATCATCAAAAGCTAACATTAATAAGAAGAGATCTTATTAATATTTTCTTTTTGACTTCCTGCTTTATTTAGTTAGCTGTTAATAATCTTCCAGGTAGGAAGAAAGTATTCGCCCAAAAATTAATTTTAAAGTAAACAGAATAAAAAAAAAACTAGCGAATTAAAGACTTTTTAAATATATGCTTTTAAAATTTATTATGTTTGAGTAAGCATTTTCTCACGCAATTTTCAACGATTTTTTGGGAGTGGTATCAAAACAACAGACTCAATTGAATCTATTGATTTTGATACTGGAAATTCATAGAGTCCCATGTTCATTTTTAAAAGATATTTGTGCATACATTGGTTTCTTTTTCCAAAGTCCTAATATGTAATGTCTTCATTGAAATCGATTAAATCGTAGAGTTCATAAACTTTAACCATAATTGAGTTGTAATTTGGATTTTTGTTCTGATTTAATTTCTCATAACTTTTAATTTTTTTTTGTGTTTTAGTTTTTATTATAAAAAAATTTTCTTTTTTTTTTGCTAAATTAAAAAAGTTTTTACTTCTGTTTTTGGTTCAGTGCTGTGCGTTTTCGCTTAAAATTTCAGGTGAGAATGAAAATTAACCTTGAGGCGAAATTTTCGCGTAATGTTTATAATAAATTTTAAGGTGAAATGAATTTCTTTATAAAAATAACTAAGATGAAAGAAAACGCATGCAGAAATAATAAAACCAGTTTTTCTTTTTTTTTAATGGTTTAATTTCTTAAATATTTTCGTATAGGTTATAAACGCTTTCTTTTTCAGTTGTTGTTTTTTTTTGTTATTCTTTCAAAAGAAAATATTTTAGAAATTATTTTCTGATAATTTCTTTGGAAAATTTGTCATTTCTTATTAGATAATCGATAATTGTCATAGTTAATCGGTTAATTTTAAATATTATGTAAGTCGTTTACAATTTACTTTTGAAACTTTTTTATTGTGCATAAGTATTGTATCTGAATCGATATTTGATCAATTATATATTCCAAAAGAATATTAATAAAACTAACAATTTATTGAATATCAGACATAAAGATTTTTAGGATTACTTAAAAATATTCGAAGTTATTTGCTTATCTCCAAAAATAAGCTTGGTATGTCAAAAATTGCTTTAGATTAGTTTCATGATTTTTTCATTTATAAAATCTCAAATTTTCTGAACGCGTGCTCATCATTAGTATAAAATTCACGAAGAAAATTAATTTTCCAGATTGTAATCCGAAATATATAGGCTAGATAGAGATTTGAATCAGGAAACTTTCACTTCCAAATATAGTTCAGAATTAAAAATATAGTAATCATAAAATTTAGTTCATTTTTAATATAGTAAAATTACTAACTATAATAAAAAAGTGAGTGAAAATTTAACCAATATTATATGATCTTATACTTATGAGGATGTTGCTTTAAAAGTTCGTGGTTTGTTTTTGACAAGTTGGAAAATATTATATTAAAATTACTAACTTCGATTGATAAAAAACCTTATAAACTACAGTTCTGTGTTTATAATTTATGGTATTTAGAACTACTAATACTAAAGGCACACATAGGGTATTCATACCTTAGTATCGATACTACGGTATAGCCTTGTACCATGGTATAAAAAGGGGTTGGCACGCATCAAACATAGTATTTGTCTGACATTTGAAATTCTGCCATTTCAGCGAGAATGTGGGAATTTCTTTTCGCTCCTTTTAAATCCTCTATATGATTCCTACAAACATCTATAAATTTTGAGGTTTCATTAACTCATAAAATTTTGCGCATTTAATTACTTTTTCCACTTTTTTCAAATAAGATTTTCAAAAAAAAAAATGTAAACATGTGTCGATTGCTCAGCTCACCTACAAAATTCCATTCGCTATTTTCCGCTTCAATAAAAAGACGCGACAATCACTAAAGAATAGATTACAGTGGCCGAAAAAATTAAGTAAAAAAGAAAATACCACGTACTTTTTCGAATTTAAATACCAGATTTATGCTACGTAGTTGAAATGGTATTCGGCTAGTATTCGACGACACACCTATGGTATACCACATGGTATCCTTAAACTATGGTATGAATACCCTATGTGTGGCTCTAGTATAATACAATGGAGTAAAATAGTATAGTTTTTTAATCATCAAATAAAAATACGAAGCAAAAATATTTCTATGTTTCTCTGCCTGTAATCCATGAACTTATAAAATGATCCTTGTTTATATAAAATATTTTGACAAAATAAATTATTATAATTTAAGATTCAATGTTTATAACGATAAACTACAAAACCAATAATAAATAAAATAAAAATATTGGCGACATTACACGATCCATGATCATGCAGCTGATCTTTTTTTTTTTTTTAATAACAAATTTTTTTCAAACTATATAAAATATATTTAATTTAAGATTGAAACCAGTTTCATATATATTTACATATCTAGCCATGATAAATGAATCAATATCGAATAGATTCTGTATACATAAATATAATAATTCCAGATCAAAGATCAATTAATTGCGATCATTATTCAATGCACTTGATAGGTGGTCAGTTATTATATTTGAATATGAAAAAAACTAAATGATATTATCTCAAAAACGGATACATTATTTGTCTCGAGATGGATAACTTATATGATTAACGTTTTCTGTTTTTGTTTTTTGTAAATTATCTCAACTATATACATATATGAATGATTGCCTCGAGCAAAGAATAAAAATAAATTTTTATACTTGTACTTTCAAAGTCATTATTTAAGAAAAATTTTTACAAATTTTAATTATCATACATCAAGTGATTAAAATATGTCTTGTAAAAGACGATCACTTGTGTATGTAAATTGTGAAGATCCAACTTATGATCATGTAATTTTGTAAAATATAGAAGAAAATTTATTTTTACATTGGATTTTTAATTCATTTAACTCGGTTCTTTGGCATTTTATTATATGTTATTGCAAAATATCAGATCATTTTAATATGCGGCTTCTTTTTCTTATTATTATATAGAAATATACATAATAATTGCGGGTTTGGTTTAGTATATAACATTATTTGCAATTATAGCATATGAAGATGTTAGATATGCATTTAGTTGATAGTGCAGTGGGGATCGAGACCATCTTAAGCGTAATTTCAATTCAATCTTTGACATTCAAATATATACTTATATGTTCAAGATCTAAGCATGCTGCTTTTATACGGAATTCATTAGGAGAATTTTAAATTGATCGATAAAAATTGATAAATATTTTGCTGCCTTTAAACGCAATATCGAGTATACGTGGGAAATGTCAACGCTATAAATTTTTTACGAAAAAAAAAAAATTAATCGAATCGAATATGACGGTTTCAAATATAATTCTTTTTTATATCAAATTTTTAATATCTTGTTTACAAAATATGGCTATGATAACGTTTCCTTGTAATGTTTTCTTATTCATAATTAATCTAATATAGGAAATAATAAAATGTATGTCGCCTGTCTACAAAATTAATGTTACAATTTGATTTCTTTAATGTTAAACTTTTAACACTTTATATTTATTGTAAAAAAATATTATTTTAGTAATGGATTTATTTTCTTTTTTTTATAGGTTTTAATGACATATAAATGTCTCGCGCGAAACAAAATTAATATAAATTGTAAGTATATTTAATTTTAATTAATCATTTCTAAAAAAAATATATATATATCTTTTGTTGTGCATCTAAAGTCTTCCATTTTTAAGAAGACAATCTAAATACTCGGACAGACACTAATTAAAATTATGTATGACTCTCTGGAATTCATATCCATAAATGTCTTCTTGCCTATGGTGAGGAAATTATGATAATATGTATATGTTATATGATGGTTTAATCATGGAAATAAGAAATTCGAACGATTTTCTTATATTAGTTCAAGAGATGGGTCATAAAGTCGAGGAAATTGTTTATGAAGATAATTCGCCAATCGACAATTACTTTTTCAAACATCTGAACAACTTCTTGCGCGATAAATCCTTCAACAATCGAAATGCCTTCGAAGAATTTGGCCTCCAGTACGACAGATCTACACTGTCCGGGATAAATTAATGAGATGATGGTAAAAATGTGTTGAATATAATGGTTTTTATTTCGATTAGTAACATTATGTTTGAGCTAAGATACAACCTAATAGTTTTTCTTCTATAAATAAAATATACAAAAAAAATCTTGATTTCAAAATTCTATCATAATTCTTTTGTGTAAAACTATTATGATTAGGATGAGCCGCGTTTAAAAACACCCCGAGTAAAGTAAAAAAAAAATGGTCCATACAGTAATGATATGCAAATTTGTTTATTTCTAGACGATTGCAATTATTTACTGTTTAAAAGTATTTTCATAAAAACTATTATGAAGGACATTTTTCATTTCAAATAATTTCTTATTTAACAAACTATAAAAAAGTAACTAATAAAAAATTGCAAAATTAAAAAAAAATTAATTTACATAATTAACATAAATGAAACACTTTCATGTTCAGTTCAAATTCTAAACCCTAAATGATAAATCTTCTGACCAGCAGATCTGTACTAAAATTTCAACGTTGAATTGACACGATCATTAATCAAAAATCGCAAACAATTTGAAAGGAGGCAGAGATCATATTTATCTAAAATAAATATTTCACTTTTACTATTAACATACATTGTGAATAGAATACTATTATTAATATAATTAATTGTTGCTGTCGCAAAATATTAGATCTTAATTTCATAATTTGCCGGAAGACGACAAATGAGCATGATTTAAATGAAATTATGAAAACTGTTTCTTTAAAGCACGATCAGTATTTCTTAAGCTTTAGATAAAGTTTCTGTTTTAAATTTCTTGAAAAATTAAACCAAATTTTTTAGTGACATAGTATTGTATTTTCTATACAATTAAAAGACAGTCCGGGCAGCACTGATCTAAGACTTTTTTTTCTTGTTAGTAACTATAAAAGACTTTCACTGATCGTGAAAACATGATCTCAAGCGATATAATGTGGTATAATGAAATTATAGTTTAACTTAAACTTTATAGTTGGTAAATAGTATATAAGTACAACAATGTAGCTATTATGAATTTAATTCATAAAAAAAGTTGAAAAAAAGGAGGAAAAAAAACACCGAAACTAAAATGACATAGTCACATGCGATCGTTTAAAAAAACACCTCGATTCTAAGGAATTTTTCGTAATTCAAACGCGACTCTCAATGGAAGTGTTTTTACACGAAACGCGGAAATTATTTCAATGAGCTCTTGTTATAATAAGTATATTGGAATTTGAAAATATGAAGGTGCCAGAAGCATTTTTAAGAAGTTTTTTGTAAAATAATCCGGAAAGTGTTTTGTTTTGTTTGATAATAATAAACACTTTCGATTTATTTGGTGAACGTTTTATAATGACCAAAAGCCGCATAAAATGAATTTGTATAAAACAATTTACTTTCGTTTTTTTTATCATTTTTCATTATGTTAAACTAATTTAATACAATTTTGTTTTTAAATTAATTAAAGAAAAAAACCAAAATCAATAGAAAAATATTCTTTTTGATTATATGATCTTCATTTTTCTTTTATTTTGATTGGAAATTAACTCTTCATTATAATATAATGACCAAAAGTTTAATTAAATAGAAAAAGAAAAAATTTTATTTAATTTTGTAGCTTTTTTTTAAAAAAAAGAGTGAAATTTATGTTTAGAAAGTAAAATTTTTCTTATACAAATCAATACCCAACCAAAAAATACATAAATTATGTTGTTATTTAGGTAATTTATAAATTACATATTGTCGAAATTAATGTTTGATTTATAATGAAGAAATTTGATGTTATTAATGTTCTCAAATTAATAGAAAATTAGTTTCAATCAAAATATGAAATAATAAATTTATTTCGAAATTTTTTCTACACATACTCAAAGAAAAATGTTTGGGGACCGGATCTATATTCTTAAAGAATTAGGTTTGATCAAATTGTACATCTAAATAGCAAGTTTCTAAAATTTGGTCATGGTTCCAAGTTTTAATTTTATAGATGCTGGAACGTGATTTTAGTGGCGTCAACTAGTTGGTTTCTAAGTATTTTGTTTTTTTCAATGCTTTTACTAGCTTTATTCTTTTCAAATTAAACGTTGACCTTTCTGCCCGGTTCTATAACTTCGGGTATAAATTTCGACTATTGATCATAAATGCACTCAAAACAGTATTTCGATCCATATTTTTAAAGAACTGAACTCTATTCTTGATTTTAGTCAGGTTACTAAACTGTAAGACTGTAGGAAACTACTATACATTTTAAAATTAGGTAATTTATAATCGATTTCCATTTATATTCTTTACTTTATGAAGGAATCTTTGTGATTTTTAAGCAACAAGATTTATTGTTGCTTAAAAAAAGCCTAAAATACG
This sequence comes from Xylophagus ater, assembly GCA_963422695.1. Taxonomy (NCBI): domain Eukaryota; kingdom Metazoa; phylum Arthropoda; class Insecta; order Diptera; family Xylophagidae; genus Xylophagus; species Xylophagus ater. Next base: position 13,119,418 of record OY730478.1, read on the forward strand.
AGAACTTTTACAACAGATGGAAGGCTTCTTTCTCTTTTCTTCTAACAAAAAAAAATGTTTTATTGTATTTTGCAATTATTTTCGTATACAAATATGTTGAAGTAATTTTCCTCTTCTTTAAGATATTTTAAACTAAGAAAAGAAAATGTTATATTCATCTTCATTCATGAACTTTTAATACATCTAATTGCTTTAATCCATTGAATAAATATAACTATAACAATTATTGAAATAATGTACAATATAGTATTGTATATAACTTTGGAATTGATTTGACTCAAATGAATTTATTTAGAAATTATAAGAAAGTTCAATAAAGATAGTAATTTTTTTTTATATTTCCTGTGTTATATAACGTACATTAATATAATGAACAACTCATCATGATTCTCATAAATTGATTTGCATTATATACTCTTTTAATGTTAAAAATCACGTACGTAACATCTTTTCTTTCCTATAAAAATGTATTAATTATTACATTTTATTAAGTATACACTTTAACTAAATTTATTCTTGATAGGTTGATGGATTTCGTTCTTTATTATAAAAGCCAAGAATCTTAGGGTAATGATGGCAGACAGCGCTAAAAAGATAATAAAAATGAAAAATTTATATCTAATTCCAATGTTGATAATGTTCCGTTCGATTATGAAATCGATAGATCAAAAACTTTTAAAGCTCTCAGCTATCGGGGCTGTGGGAAAGAATATTACAAATTAATATAACATAATATAAATAGAGTTTTCAATTTCTCTTTTGATAAAGTTTTTTTTCTGCACTAAATTTAAGTTGTTATTAGTATTTGTAAAAAAGACTCGATGTGATAGAAAAATAGATGTACTATATTTACAGTCTTTCTTACAAATATTTCTAATAAAGAGTTGTTACGATTTTAAGTAAAAAATGTAATCCTTTTAGAACAATTTAATAAATTCTTTATTAATCAATTTTAAAAGCTACAAGAAAATTTCCAAGGTTATACGAACAGTTGTCTTTGGTTGATTTTAGTGGACTGTATCGTTTTTGTTTTATGAAAAATTATATTGAAATTTCGTGGCCAACTTTATAAATTAATTGAAATTGAAATCTTAAGTAGAAATGAAAAAATAGTTTACAGTGAAGTTGTAACAAGAGTTAAAATTCTTTGCAAAACTAAAATGGTGCTAAAATTTAATACAAATTTACAACTCCATTACATTGTGTGCTTCTTGAATTTATGCAACTAATAGGTTAATGAAATATTTATGTTCTATACATCTATGAAGAAATGAATTGAGCTGTTTTTTTTGAAAGTGGTATAAGTCCGTTTTTTCGATTTCGAGTTATAAGCAATTTTGCAAAATGCTTCCCATACAAATTGTACTAGACAACTAAAATATATATCGTTTTTTCGGCCTTTTTGAAGCAGAAAACTTACTATTAAATTATTTGCAAAGATAGTACTATATGTATATATGACTGTAACGTACTTAACTCAATTTTTTCAAAAATGGACTTATACCACTCTCAAAAAAACAACTCAATTGTGACAAATCAAAAAAGTTACAAGGAACAGCATCACTCAATTTTTCATTCAAAGGAAAATTTCCTATGATTTTTCTTTAATTTTCGTATTGTATAAACAGTTTAATAATTATATCATAAAATTATTAAACTTAATATTATGATTTTGGATATTTAAAAAAAAAAGGATTTTAATTTAAGTTTTTATATTTTATTCTTAAAACTATTAGGATTGTAAAAAAAAGAAACTACCTTCACTGCATGCAGATACATCGGTACATGGATATGTCTTATGGCTACCAAATAGGCCTATAACTACTTTTTTTATGGGTGAAGAGAAATATAATGATTAAGAGGTTATGAGGAGAAAGAGATAGTTTAAATTGTTGTCTGATGTTTAAAAATGGTTGTACGTGAAATTCCGATGGGACATTTTTCGTGACGGACGGACAAATTTTCAGATTGACCCCCAGCCGTAAGACATATCCATGTCAAAACCTATGCTATCTTCCCCAATTTTACACTATCACCAAAAATTCTATTTCGATTTTCCTGCGAATTGTCTTATTGTCTATTTAAAACAAAAAACATGTTTTCTATTATTTCGTTTATAAATAATATTTTAAAATTTTCAACAAAGTTCAAGGTTTGGCCATTGAAAATATCGCGATTAGTGATTTTTTGAATATTTGCATAAAACTGCATCACGTATTTAATAAAATATGATAATAACTTTTTAACAAACAAAATATTCAAAATATTAACAGTTTTGTTTTTTTCAATATAAATTACGTGAACAACAAATGATGTCATATATAAAGAAGCTTTTTAACAAAAATGTTTAAAAAACATTTTTTTTAATTACGGAAATAATATAAAAATAAAAGAAAATGAATTAAAAAATAAATGTTATAAAAGTTTAAAAAAAGTTATCAAATTTTGTTAGCCTTGATGAAAGTTTTTGTGTTCTAAAAATATTCTTCCTGAAATTCATATATAGTATTAAATTATTATAGAAAGTTTAATTAAGAAATCCTTTAACAAAATCTAATACTCTAGAAATAGTTTAAATATTATAAAAATCATTAAAAAATTCCATGTGAATGCGGTCAAATTGTAAATTAATTGACAAATCTGAAGAAATTCATGTGAAATCTTTAAAAATCTTCTCTCATTAATTTGTGTAATCTTATTTGCCCATCTCCTGGGTCCTCTTTCATCAACATCAAAACTATTTATCAATGATTTATTTATATATTTTTTTCTTTTTTATTTAACTTGTTATTGACGAATAGAAAAATATAATCTATGTTATTTTCTTCTCGGAAAATTCTGATTTGCAAAAAAAATATATATTTAATAATTGATCAATTAATGTAATTACTCCGCTATCCAAATACCGTAGCTTCCGTTTTTCACATACCTCTTATAACTTATATGTCATTACATTTCCAAGAAACTATTTTAGAAATCTCATTGCAAAGACTGAAATACATTTTCCCTGGATGAAGAAAAAACAAACTATCTTGAAAATTATTATGATATAAAATTTATTAATTGGAATTTAACTTGATTAATTTTTCAACTGTCATGATTTAATTTAAAATAATTCATTTAAATTGTCTTAATTTATAAAATGTAATATTTTGTAAGATTTTTTTTTGGGAAAATAACGCAATATCGTGCGTATTATTATTTTTTTGTTTTTGTAAAGAAATCAAAGAATTCGAAACAGGTGAGTTACTGTAATTTTGTTATTAAGCTATAAAAAAAAACTAAATTTTACACCTTTTCTGTGCTATTTTCAAATGATCGATCTCTATAAAAAAAAACCCAGCACAACATGACGGAATATTTTATTACGCAAACCAATCGATCACAAAACTTTATAAGATCTTCAAGCGGTTTTTTGTTTTCTTGGTCTTACAAAAACTTTGTAACTCAATAAGTTCATTAATTTGTCAAATGTTAAAAAAGAAATATAAAAAAAATTTCTTTCTGTACTGATGATGGTCAAGCATTTTTTGTTTTGGATTAAAAGAGAAACAAACAGCGATCATATTTTAAACAGCGATCAACGATCACCGTTCGAACAGAAACACAAACAGTAATAATTTAACGCAATAATATTATATTGTAAATCATTATATTTAGTATTTAGTAATAATGTAAAAAAAGTGGCGTACATATATACTTTGTACATATTATTATTATTATTATTATTATTATTATTATTATTATTGTTGAGTGTCGACCCAATGACCTCGAAATTCGACGTTCGTCTCAGATGCATTATCATATGATAAACAGTTTGTTAAGATCATGAAAATGAATGAATATAGTACGGGAAAATTCAAAGACTAGTTTCATAACATACAAAACGCATACGGTTTTAATTTAGTTGATAAATTTTCCAATGATACTTTTCTTTAAGAAAATCAAGTAATTAATTCGTCAATAATACTAAAAATTTCTTGTAAACATTTGCAACTAGAGAAATTCAAGGTATTTTAGAACCGTGAGATCTTTCAAAGGAAACGCCTTTTCTATACTAATTAAATTTTTAATCAAATTGAAAACGTTTTCTACCAAATTTTCCTCGCAGTACGTAACAAGAAGTAAATTGGGATCTGTTCTGTTGACCTATAAGTTTTCTTTTTACAATGACCGGTTTGTGTCTTAGATATTATTTGCAAGCATTTAACAATCGAACAAAAATGGGACTATGTCTTTTACATCTTGAAAAAAAGAAAAACAGATTTAATGCCATATCTTCCCACCTTTTAGAGATTTCACTGTGCTATAATAATATGTCTTTACCTATTGAAACAGTTGAAATATAGAGAAATAACAAGTTTCAGAATATATTATTCATTTTCTTCGAATTGTGATAAGATAACATTCTGTGGTCATGAGGACGATCTCAGGTCAAATTAGTATCATGAGAAATCTTCAATCGAAACAACAATTTCAAATAGCTTTCTTAATTCGTTTTCTTTGATTGTTGGTTGACTCTCTCTCTCCTCTAATTTGTGTGATAAATGCGTTTCTAAAATTTCCTTTTTGGCTGTGCTTAAATTAAGCTTTTCGAAAAATTTTCAATTATTATTATTCATGGCATTTGATTTTAACGATATAAAAAGGTATATAAAAATTTAAAAAAAAAAATTTGTTGTGAATAATTCTTTAATAAACTATTTCAAAGATTAATTGTTGTATCTCGAATTCCGGCACAAATTTCCGTAATAAACACAATGATAAAAATTTATTAGAAGAGCCTCGAATGGGTGTTAAACTCAAATTAGTATTAATATTATCTTAAAATTTTATGATTTGGCACAAAAGTTTTTAAATTTTATGCTTAACGAATTTTTACTTTCTTATATTTAATTATGTATGTATTGTTGTTCTAACAAATTTATAATCTAACTTTCTTACATTTATTTTAGAGGCCCGGTAAATCCAAAATAATCTTACTATTACTAATACCTGTATGTCGGTAGATATAAATTTGTACCTATAGCTATATCTTTCGAATGAAATTATCACTTAAGTACATATACACCAGAGAAGCGCTTTCGCGGTTACGCTAACGAATCTTGTCGGTGTTGAAAGATCAGAGTTGAAATTTTGTCAGTAGCTAAACAGGTTTCAAATTCAAACCCTACATATCTGGTGTATTCTTCACTTCTTTGAACTTTTCATATCCTATTGATAACAAATTTGTTGTTTTCAGACGTTTTGAGCAGTTTTTGTCTACCATAATTATGGCCTATGGTGGTTACTACCAGAGGGTATATAAGTTTTGTCACTCCATTTGTAACACATCGATATAATCGACTAACTACACAAATAGACGATACCATGTAAAATTTCAGTCAAATCAGTTCAAGGATAGTGGAGAAAGAAATAATCCCAGGAGAAAATAAACCTCTTCATAAAGTTTTTTTGATGTACATTAAAAACTAATACACCGATTTGAATAAAATTTGCAGATTAGACTTATGCTATCAGGGTCTAGGTTACCTGCAAATTGGAAGGAGTTTTGAAAAGAAAAAAACAAAGTTATGAAGAAAAAGCCTTGAAATAATGTTAGTTTTGGAAGTTTTTCTCTCCCATTTCTACCATAGGGCAGCAAAAATTCGGCTTTATGCCGATTTTCAGTTACTGTATCTTTTTTTATTCTATTAGTTACAAGTAGTCCAAACAATTTTAATTTTAGTATGAAGTTCTGTATTTTTTCTCTTCCATAATTTGTCTGAAATTCAACATAAAAATTTGTATATAAGAAAGTTGGGATATTTGTCCAAATATTTTTATTATAATTTTTTTCACACGAATTTTTAAGATACACTTTAATTTATGGAAAAGTCAAATTTTATTGGTAAATTGTCTTAAAAATGAAATAAATTTTATTTAATTAAAACCTAAGAAAAAAGTGACTGTAATTTTTCCGTTTAAAATGACTACGTTTCTTAAGAAGTTATTTAAATTGCGTATAATTTAGACTAAAAAAAAATAAGTTATAAAATTTTTATTTATAGTAAATAAATGTCTGGATTTAAGTTTTTCTTTTTCCAAATATACAAATGCGATTTTACGTTGTTTTACAAAAAATGCAACTTTCTTTTTCTTTTTTTTTCATATATATAAAAATTGATTGCAATTTGTTGCAAAAAGAAATTGGAATTACATATCCTCTGGGCAATATCGGATGAAAAATTGTCTTGTTGGTCTTGTAATCAAGTAAATATTGCGAATATATTGAAAAATATGCAAATGAAATCATAAAGCATATACCGCCTTATTTCCAATTAAGTTTTAGTAATGCGGACGTTTTTCGTATGTTTAAACAGACTAACAACTGAATAACAAAATCAACATTTAATTGTCGGTTATTATTTAAACTATTTGCTTTTGTTTTTGTTGTTTTTGCTTCTATTGAAAAGCGGAAATTCATTTTCCATCAAAAAATTGTCAGTTATTCTTTTGATGTTGTTTTGTACATATATGAGATATGCAACGCATAATACTTTCGTTAAAAGCGCATACTTTTTGTTTGTTATGTTTCCCAAACAAAAAAAATAAAAAACCATACTATACAATCCCATGCAAACCACATATGTATCATAAACACTTCAAAGTTCAAACAAAACTTTATGAGAATTCTCAAAAAAAAACTAAGAGTCATCAAAAAAAGCCCACACATAAACCATCATAAAATCTGTTAAATCATGCAAACCAGCTTTCAAAAATTATTGCATAATTTTGTAGATTTTGCTATCGGCCTAATGAGGTAACCGTAAAACACATCCGTGGATATTATGTAGGTCTTTAGATGCCTTAAGATTTTCCCGCGCTATGAAAAAGAAACAAAATAATTTTGTAATTAGGTCTTAATTATGATTTGATTATCAAATCATAAAAGAAAAATAATCAGTTTTTTTTTTTTGTTAATTATTGAAATGTGAACCAACTTATAATATAATATTTTGTTTTAGTTTTCAAGTTAATGACGAACAGAAAATAATCGTAGATTGAAGAAAATGACAGATTGCAGTAGTATTCATGGTTCAACAAGCTCTTCAAGTGATGTGACATCATCCAGAGGAGGTGTCACAACACCACGAATTCGTATAATCCGTTTGATACGACCAAATTCAAGGAGAATATCATTGGGATCTGAAAACAATTCAATCGCATTTGGTTTTGCAATGCGTGGCGGTAAAGAATTTGGTACCGGATTTTTTGTATCACGAATTGAAAAAGCTAGTGAAGCTGACATTAAAGGATTAAGGGTAAGTTGAAAATAAATTTTATTTTTATTTTAAAGCGTTATTAATTGGGTTTTTCTATTGTTTTTCAGGTTGGTGATCAAATTATACGAGCTAATGGATACCATGTAGAAGATGCTGTTCACAAAGAATTGGTACAATTTATTTCAAGTCAAGATCGAATCACATTGAAAGTACGAGGTAAGTTTTTTAATCATAACAAATGGAAAAGGTTTTTATTATTATAAGCGCTTTAATGAACAATTAAAACTTAAGAAAAAGACAATACGGTTAGTAAATTACTTTAATTCCCGTTAAAGGTCAAAACTTGACTAAAACGGAACTTAAACTAACCCACATTACTTGTTTTTAAAGAAGTTCTTCACATTTGAATACTGTAAGTCTTAACAAAAGTATACAAACAATTTAAGTGACAATGTACTCATCTACGATTTCACGAAAACAACTTTCATTACTTTTGTTGAAATATTTTACGCACTATAAAAAATGGTTTAAAAAAAACCTTGTGGTTCCATCAACCAATTTAATTTCAAACATATCCAAATGAGATTCGCACAATACCAATCAGACCATGCTACAAGCGAACTCATAGTATGTATTTGAGTATGATCGGAAGTGTAAAACACTTCTATAGCAACGCATGAACGTAGACCATTCAAACCACAATTTTTAAATTATTGCATCACATTCGATACTAAAAACGATTGAATAACATTTCTTGTTTTCCACTTTTTCCAGGTGTTGGAATGTTGCCAGTTAAAGAGTAAGTACACTTGTGCGAATACGCCAATAAATTTTATTGTATCATAAAAAAAAAAACTAATTAAAATTTTAATTAACAGAAAAACAATTGATCCATTAACATGGCATATTGTCCCGCATCGTGTACTATCATCTCTCACGGGATTAGATGAAATGATGACTATGAAGGACGTGAGAATCATGTTAAAAGTCGCACCACGAACAAAATTAGGTTTAGGCATATGTAAAGGACCCGAATGGAAACCAGGCATTTTTGTTCAATTCACAAAAGAGTTTAGTGTTGCACGTGATGCAGGACTAAGACCTGGCGATCAAATTTTGAGTTGTAACAGTATTGATTTTTCCGATGTACTCTTTAGTGAAGCTGTTGCCGTAATGAAAAGTTCACAAACTTTAGAGATGTTCATAAGAACCGGTGCTGGATTAGATTTGTTCCCGGGCGAATCAAGTGGTTATAACAGTTCTGCTAGTAGTGTAACAGGTGATCAAAGTCCTTGTTGGGGTGATCAAGCATCGAAACGTTTAAGTATAGTTAGAGAAGAAGGTAGTAGTGGTTGTCCGGATAAATATGGGATGAATACAAAATATTGGATGGAACGAAAAAATCTTGATAATCGAAATGATCGGACACAAATAATTGATCCAAGACGTTATCCAAGGCAAACAGATCTTCGAAAACCAGATAATACAAATGATAGTAATAAAACAATAATTCAATTATCCGAAAGTGGAACATTAATTAATAATACTTTGGTATCGAGCACAAATACTAGTGTTCATGTTCAAAATGGTAACGATAATGTTATGATTCAACAAAATAGTAACACTTCATCGTCTACAATGAATGATGGAAATGTTAAATTGAATTTCACTTCACCGGACCATCAGCATTTCGATAATCCTGACGGAAATCTAAATGGAAAAATAGCAGACATTTGTTTTGTATCAAGACAAAGTGAAACTAAAACTGTTATTGTTGAAGTTCATAGAAGTGGTGCCGCTGAAGAAAAGAAAATGCCATCATCGGGAAATCAAAATTCAGTTCCAATGCCTCCACCTCCTAAACCGCCATCTGGTCACGAAAGAAATCCATCTGCTGCTAGTTCAATTAGTTCCATAGGAAGTACAAGTCTTAGCAGTGCAATTAGTGAAGAATTGAAAAAACGACAAGAGGTATAAAATTTGAAATAAAGAAAATATTTAACAGTGTAATAAAATTTTCGGAATTCAATTTAGCGACGTTTCAACCATGATACAAACCAAAATGAAAATTCGGATTTAAATCTTAGACAACAACCAAAACGCATGGGAAATCCATCTTTGGGTGGAAAAGATGATGAACGACATAATGCTTTGATGGTAAATATTTTATGTTTTTTGTAATTTTTAAGAGTTTTATTTTACAAAATTATTTGAATGTAATCATAAAATAATTAACAAAATTATTATTAAATAATTACAGAATGAATTCAAGAGAGCTCATCGGAAAATGTTCAGAAATGGTTTTCAAGAAGATGAAACTCAGGTGAGTTTTTCTTTTTGAATTTTAATTTTATTTTAATTGTGCTAAAACAGATCGATGGAATTTTATCATAAATAAAAAAACTAATATTAATTTATAGTTTTTATTAAATACTTCTTCCGTCATTATTGATAAACAATAAATTATTATTTCTGTTGTTTTTTCTTTTTTTTTTTTCCTGAACAATAAAACCAATTATCGTTTTTAATTATGTGTTTAATAACAAATTTATTATTTTTATGAGATAAAAAAAATACCTTTAACATTTGGTGTTAATCGATAAAAAATTCTACAAAACATATTTTCTAAATTGAAGTAAAATTTTTTAGTTATTAATTTTTATTGGAAATTTTATTTATTACCAATAACAACTAAAAAACTGATAAAAACTCAATACATTTTCAACACATAACTCATATCAATGGAATTTTTCGATAATTAATTATACAATTTTTTTTACAATCAAAGAAATTCATTATGTATTTTCTAAACAACAAAACTTGCTATAGGATTTTTCAATAAGAACTATTTTTCAATAAGGCTTTATTTGCTTATGATGACGGTAATACCATTCAGTTTTTTGACATAATTGCAGTAGAAGGACTACATTTTATGCCCTATGGTAGGTACTACCATAGAAAGCTTTTAAGGGTATGGTTGTGTCGGGAATCAAAAGTTATATTGATTTATATGTATACAAGATAACTCAAAAATGCGTTATCCGATTTTGATGAAATTTATAATGTGAGTTGCTTATTCCTTAACTTGGTTTGATATTTCAGCAAAATCAATTCAGGGAGAGCAAAGTTATAAAGGAAAAACCAGGGTGACCAGAAAGTTTTGTCGTTTTTTTGTTTATGGTTTTTAGGATTTAATTTGGAAATTTTGTCAATCAATTTTGTTTAAATTAATTATATAGGTTAACTACACAAATAAACGATACCATGTTAAATTTCAGTCAAATGGGTCCAAGGATAGTGGAGAAAGAAATAATCTTAGAAGAAATTAACCCTCTTTATAAAGTTTTTTTGATGGCTATAGGCCGATTTTAAGTTTCTATATGGTATTATAATGAATTTAATTTCGCTCGAAAATTGGATAGAAATAATTCAAATCCATTAGTAAAATGGGTGATCGGCGACAGCCATTTTTCGTATAAAAATCCTATTTTCTGACAAAGCTCATTTTCTTTTGAATGGCTAAGTTTTTAAGCAAATTTGTCGCATTTAAGCTTCTGAAAATCCAAGACCAATTGTTGAACAATCATTACATTAATTTCGTATCACTGTTTGGTGTGCTTTATGGGCTGACGGGATCATTGGACCATAATTCGTAAAATAGAGTCACTATTAAGCTAAGATCACACACTGCAACTTTTGTTGCATTGCAGCATAAAAAGATGCGAAACTAGAGTGCTGCAAACTGTGAACAGCATTGCAACACAAAAAGTTGCGATTCTTTTTTGCTGCATGACTAGATTTTTTTATTGCGTGCAACCTGAAAAGTTTCAACGTGTGAATAGCAAAAAACAAAGTTGCATATGCAACAAAGAATGTTAAAATGGTTGAAACTTTTGTTGCATGCTGCATGCAAGTTTTTTGACAGTTCAGTGTTATAGTTTCTGATAAGTTTTTAAAATGTAATGAAATTCACATGAGAATATCCTTTTTTTTATTATGGGTTTCATTTTTCCAAAAGATAATCAAAATCAGATGCTGATATGTACAAAAAATGTTTAAAAAATAACACGTAATTCGCGTAATAAATTATGAACAAATCCGTACTGTTCACGTTCTTTTATCCATTTTTTTACCCAGCATTTTCTTTTACTTTTTTGACGCCTTCGTCTTTCTTTTCTCAACAAAATAAGAGCTAAACAGGCAACAGCTTGTTCTTCTTCGCCATAAAACATATTTTATTTCAGTAATTAAATGCTAAAATCAAAACAAGACGTCAAATTTTGAACACATACGCGAAAAAACTGTGAACACCTCTGCAACTTTTTTTTTATGGTTGCAGCATTTTTTGTTGCAGCAGCATAAAAACCTCAGATTGCGCGCCACTTTTACTTATATGTGTGAACAAGACTCGCAACTTTTGCAGCTGCAACCAAAAAAACCCTGATGCAAAAGTTGCAGTGTGTGATCTTAGCTTTATGCAGAATTGTGATCGAAAATTGTATTAAAAGAATCGATGGCTGCAAACGTAGTCGTGGTGTACATTTATTAGATATTGTTTTTCATTTATAAATTGTAGAGTTTCTACAACATATTTCAAAAAAGAAATTTAGAACTTTCAATACAAAATGTATGCTTGATTTAAAATTTAAAAAAGAAAGTTCTTATTGAAAAACCCGATATAATAACTTGCAAGCGGTCATAAAACAAACAAAATAAATAAATAAATATACATAAATGTTTTTTAAGTGATTGTCGTCATTTTGAAATAGCCTTGACCAAGGTGACTCAATGCAATAGTTTCAGGCGAGATGAGATGCTCCATTCATGTTACAAACATCTTTGAACGGATGTTTCTTAAAAATTTATAAAAATGGCATCCGATAGGTGTGGGTGATGGGTTCATGTCCAATAATATAAAACAAATATCAATAATAAAAAAAAGAGAGAGTTAATAAAGTCCAAAACCATTATTATATTATAGTCAAAAGAAGTCTGATCATTTTCGAAAACATAAATTATATTTCAAAAAACACGCAATTTATGCTTCGGTCATCATTTTATTAAAAACCTGTTGTATTTACGTTTTAATTAAATTTGTTATCGATAATTATCAATTATTATATTTCACTTGACATGATTCTATACAATATGTTTGAATTATGAAAAGAAAACTTTCACTGCACAATTGAATATTTTTTTGGAGGTCCTTCTTTCTGACATGATATTACATGGGATTGGCTCGTGGGGTTTTTTTTTTACACTACATGAGATTTTTATTAGATTTTGTTTTCATTTAGACCTGAATTGAAGTTATTTCATGGACAAAACCTTGTCATTCTTTTTAGACGCATGTTAATTTTGTCTTAAAAGCTTCATAAATAAAAGAAGGGTATATCACTCGAGTTAGATTGATTTGTGCGAAACTATAAAAAATTCACACATTAATAAATTTTAAATTGCCAAAAAAAATTTCGTATCTTATTATCTAAGTGTAAACAGTACATTCTCGATTTTTGGAAACAAAGAAATTAGGAGTGGAATCGTGTAATTCGATTGATAGTAAATCGTATCGAAAATACATTGCAATTCCTATCCTTTTTCGATACGATTTCACCTCAGATAAAGGACCAATGTGGGATTTTGCAAATCCTACAACAATTCAAGGAGAAGAGTCGATATGTTTTGTTTTTGAAATATTATAGAATAGAGTTGGCTTGGCTGTTTTTGTTTTTTCCACAGAATATCACAAATTTTTCATTATCCTGTGGCATACAAAATTGCACATATTTTAAACGTACGCAAATAATTAGCATTTTAAACAAATATTCATTTGATAGCAAATAAACAGAGAAAACGCATTGATTGTATTCGTTTAGAACTCTCGTTACTAGTAACTAATAAGTCTCAGATTCGATACCAGACCCTAGTCTTTTTCATTTTACCTACCGAAAGACAAATATTCTGGAACATTTTTCATTCTATACACACCTAAGTACATTTGAGATTGATATGTTTTCTTTGAAGTGTTTAAAATCTGTGCGGGCCGAACTAGGAATATGAACTAAACAAGAATTACGAATTAGACAACATACTAAATAAAAAGGTTCGATTCGTAATATTAAAATTACCTAATTTATACACTTTTCGCATTATGTAAAGACTTATTCAATTAACAGAACTTTAGTATCCTGCTATCAATCGGGCTTGTACCGTAATTCGATGAATCTTCAAATAAAAAATCTCACGTGAATTTTTATACGAATAAAAACAAATATTTATTATTTCATATTAAATTTATTCGGTTTTAAATTGCTTAAAAACCGGTCTAAAAACAAAACAAAACAAAAATTTCCATTTAAATTTCATTTTAACGAGAAAAAATGTAATTACATATTTAATTTCGTTGAAATTAAATTTGTTGTGTGATAATTTCGTTAACATGCTTTCATCAAAATTAAGTTTATTATTTCTTTTATTTTAAACACGTTAAAAAAAACGATTTCCCTGCAATTTAATTAAAAATAGATAAATGAAACCAATTTAAATAATTCGAAATTAGATTTGAAATTTCACGGATATCTTGTTAATTAGATCAGAAATTCAAATACTTAAGATCCTATTAATTAGATATTAGATATTTAACACGTTTTTTTTTCTTCTGAGCGGATTAAAGAATAAAATAATTTGTAATTTTATAACAAATTTATTTTTAACTTCTATACGAAGTAAATATATAAGTTACTGGAATCATGATCGATTGCAAATGTCCACGTTTTATAAGATTCTAAATCCTTTGCAGTCATTTTTATCCAATGTCTTTCTGCCTGTATGTCTGTCTGTCTGTCTGTCTGTCTGTCTGTCTGCCTGTCTGTCTGTCTGTCTGCCTGTCTGTCTGTCGGTTTGTCTGTCGTGTACACGATTGCGGCCGTATTTTTGAAGCGATTTCCATTAAAATTGGTAAAAGCGGTTTCTTCCTCATGAGATCCATTCTGTCAGAATTTGGGCTTGATTGGACTAAAACTTCGGGTGGCCGCCAAACAAAAGTTCGGTTTTTGTGTTTTTACATTACAGGCTATTGTAACGTTATTTATCGACCGATTTCAATGAAATTTGGCATGAGACACTTTTTCAATGAAAGAACAATTGTGTCTAAAAATCAATTGAACCCGATTACAACTTCGTACTTGTATGAAATTTGGAGCATAACTTTGGGTGCTCGGACAAAACTTCGAAATTTTTTTACAAAATAAATCATAATTGTTGTATGAAATAATTTGATCGATATTTATAGAAGTTCCCATAGTCGTTTAAGCACTATAGCTTGTTTTTAAATGATTTTCAAAGTTCCAAAAATAACAATCAATCAAATATTACTTAAATAACTTGTAATTAAAGTTATTTCGATATGGAAAAAAATGTTTAAGATAATTATATTTAATTTTTACCGTTGAAACTTTAATAATAAAAACTTTTTTTTTAAAAATATTATTACGACTCTTGTCAATCAATTCCACTAAAAATTTTATCCAAATTTTCTATAAATTTTATTTTGGGAAATGAAGAAAGTGAAACGACAAATTTTTTTTTATAGTGACATCGTCAAGCCTCCCAAAATGGGTGTGTTTTTTAATGGTATTTCAATAATAATAATAAAAAAAAAGATATATATTTTTCATATATTAATTTTTGATTGAAGATGAAATTAAAAGTTCGTAACAAATTACCCCAAAAGTTCATTCGGCCATAACTGAAATTTTTTTCGAATTCAAAATTATTGCAAAACACAAAAAAATTAAGTAATTTTCCTTTTTCAAAGTTATTGAAGGAAGACGTTAGACTTTTTTTTTGTTGTCATTTTTTCTATTACTAATTATAATTAATATTGTACACCAAATTCTGTACTAATGGAATAACTGAAGTAATGGAGTAAAGAAGGGCCAGAAGTATGAAATAACTGATGTGGGTCTTATGAAGTGTTTATTATAGGCACGCGATAATTTTCTGATTAGAAGAATTCCATCAATTCATATCAAAAACACACTATCAGATTTCGCAAAATAATAATTTTCGGTCGATTGCTTGTTGTTATTTTTCTCTTATAGAATAAATACCTGTTCATAGTGTAAAATGGAAAAAAATTCCCAACGATCAGTCGCAGTCGATCTTCAATGGCTGATCAAGTTAGTCGTGTCAAAAAAGTGTGCTAAATAAAATTTAAATAATTTTTTAAAAAAAAGTATATAAAAGTAGTTTTTAGGAAACTAATAATTTTGTTATAAATATATAAAAACTATTTCTACCGGTTTGTTATCTAATGCGGGTCTATCGAGTAAATTTCAAATCGATTTCAATTTAGTGTTTTTTTTTTTCATAATTTCTAATTATTATTTTATAAGAGTTAGTTTTTTAGATAAAAACGAAACAAAAACATTATTTAACTAATTATTATTTTATAGTGAAAGTGTTTATGTTTATTTTATAGTGTAAATATTATTAGAAATCAAAAGATCTAGTCTATGCCGGAAATTCATACATAAGATTATAGTAAATTGTTTTTATAAATCGTATTGAATTCGATTTACAGTCTGTTCAAGAAGAAACTTTATACGTTTGTAAAAAAAACATTGTTTTATTGTTTAATGAAATTTGCCAGTTGTTGGTAGAACATACAAATTTTTTAGTGATCCTATTTGCTTCTCCTTTCTCAGTTCAAGGGAATTTTTATTTTCGTAACATTTTACGATCTGTCCAACGTTTATATCTTCTAATTAACTGCTTATTTTTATTTGAAAATCATCTAAGATTTAACCCTTTGAATTTCTATGTACTTTATGATGGTATTTAAATTTTCGAAACGATTTTTATTGTTCTGTAACTTTAAGCTCTCCAATTAAATAATATGATATGCTTTCCATGAATAAATACTTAGAAGATCTAATAAAACCGAAGGATATGAACGTATTAATTCACAAATTAAATTAGGAGTGAAAGGTTTAAAGTGTTTTAAACACCAAAACTAGATGCCAATGTGGCAGAGCTGTTGACATTTTATTAGAAAAAACAAAAAAATGGACTAAAATGTTTCGATTTCAGGAGTGGAATTGTGTAAATTGATATCGATCTAATCGTATCGAAAAACCATAGGAATTGCAATGTATTTTCGATACGATTTACTATCAATCGAATTACATGATTCCATTCCAGATTCTTTCAAGTTGAACTATTCAAATGAATGAAATTATTGACAAATTATAAGAAAATACATATGTCTTATTTTTAGTCTTCTAAAAATTGTGTTGAGAATTTTTTATCAATATCAAAGATTTGCTTACTGCTTTGTATACAATTATCATTTGTTTCAATGAAGGAAAGAAAGTAGAGGGGTAGAGAGGTGGGCATTATTTTTTTTTTAGAAGCTAAAGTAAAAGGTTTTATTTCTTATAAAAAGTATTATTTTTTAAACTTGCTAGATTATTTGCTGTCTTATCAGCGCTAAAAGTGGTTCTACAATTGTATAAACTTTCTTCTTAAATAGACTATAAAATCTGAATAACTAATCTTAATAAATTTGAATTCGAAGTGTACGGATATAAAGAAATTAAATTTAAAAAAATGCATTTGTCTTATATCAGAATTTGATATAATAGTTAATAAAAAAAAGAAAAGAAAAACAATTTTCCTTTCTTTTAAAAAAATGTTCATAAGAAGTTTTTTTTTTTTTAATCATAAAAAAATAAATTTTCACTGAAAATATTTTCTGATGAGTTTTTCTTTTTCCTTATAAATTTTACTATTTTCTTTATTTTTTCTTTTTTATTATTGGACTTTCATTAATTTAATTACAATTTTCAATTGCAATTGTTAAAGTGTAATTTTCCATAATTATTGCAAAATTTCAAATATAAAAAACAAATTAAGTGTCTTTTTTTTGTTTTTAGCTTTTATCGCGTATGTGAATTATTTACATGCTATTTTTTTTTTTACTTTAATGATAAAAATCTTTAGATAAAAAGCAAAAGTAAAATTTTCATGAAATAATTTTTATTTTAATTTTATTTGTTACTCATTTTAACTGTGATTTTTTAAGTTTCTTCTAACGAAAATTATTCATTTTGTGAATTTCTAAATAGTAATAATAAAAAGTTAAAACTGAAAAAATAAAAACAGTAAAAGTTCAGAAATAATAATTATGAAACCATCCAATGTGAAACCGCTTGTCACAATATCGACCTATGAGGTAATATTTATAAATAATTTTTTGATTTTAAAACAAAAAAACTGTAATTAAATTCATTTTTTTTTAAGCAATAAAAATTACTTAAAAAATTATGAATTTCTAGTACGCATGCGTAATCAACTTTAAAAGAGTTATAAAAGAACTCTTTTATCATGCTTTTTTTTTTCTTTTTCACATAACAGTGGAATTTCTTGCTAATTTTTTGTCGCCATTTAATACGTGCCAAGGTGCAAAAAATATTAAAATATTGATGTTTCAAGCACGTCTTGATTTTATAACTCTCAGACATATTAACTCTCTTTAGCTTGAATATGTTAATATGCTAATTTTTTTGCTGTTTATGGATTTAGAATCATTCTTAAAATGCATTTTCAAAAGGGGATTTTTAATTTTATTTAAATATAATGTAATAAAAAAAAATTTAACGCCAATTTGAAGTCCATTCAAATTATACGGCATGTTTAGCTTGTGTCCTGGTAGAAGCGAAATTTGGTAATAATTTTTTTTAATATTCTTGAAATTACTCTGCGTAGTCGAAACTTATGGAAACTTATGGAAACTTTTGGAAACTTGTGTTACAGACAATAAATTAATTATACTTAAATTTCACAAGAATTCTAACAAAATTTTGATAATTAAAAAAAATGCTTTTTTTTTTTAGCAATTAAAAAATTTTTTTGATTAACAATAAAAATTTCTGGGAATTTTTAAATTATTTGTTAATATTTTTTTTTATTTATAATTAACATGAATTTATTTTGACTAATTATTTAAATATAAACTTGAATGAAATATGAATATTTTAATGTAATTTTTGTTGAATTCGAAACTTGTTTCTTATTTGAACAGAAGATTCTGTTATGTCCTATATTGTATATTGAAATTTGAGAACAGAACAGAACAATCGGTTGCTTGCAAACTTTCAGCGTTTACTTTAATTGATGTCTGGTAAAGTTTTAAGTCATTTGTCTTACTTCTCTTGGGACCAGTTATATAACGAAGAGATAAGACAGGTTTGTTTTTGTCAAATAGCTCTATTTGTTTAGATTTCGACTGTTCGATTTAAACAGAATCAGTGATTGAATTCTACTGAGACCGAATTATCTATTATAGAATTAATTGAAAAAAATATTTTCTATAAAATGTTTGTATTATTTATTGTATTGTAGCGGCCCGCACAGTTGCAGCCCTTAGCACGTAGGCCTAACTGGCCCATTGTACCTCCTTCTAAAAAGGTTGGTTGAGAGGCTAGGTCTCTCCGCCGAACCGGTTAATCCTTCTAATGAAGATTAGCACCGTAGTTAGGTCCGAGTTGGCTAACCCATCCTTACTCAGGATGCACGCTCCCAGTGTAGCAAGTCTGGTTCTAGAAAAGGCCGGGCATTCACACAAAAAATGTTCTGCTGACTCATTTTCTTCCAGACAAGCTCCGCATATCAAACTCTCGGCCACTCCTATTTTCCACATGTGTTGTTTAAGGAGCAATGTCCTGTCATAGTATCCACAATGGTTCTGAGGGTTTTACGCTTGAGCCCCATCAACATTCTCGTCCTTCGGCAGTCCGATCCAATCAGTATCATTTTAGCTTGCCTACACTGATTAAGTCCTTGCCACTTCTGTTGGTGGCGGTGGTTTAGTTGCCTACTGAGCTCCTGTATGAAGTCCGAGTAGGTCCACGCTACCGAAGGTTAAGAACCGTAAAACGGTGTTTCTGACCCCTCTCTCGCGAGTGAGTCAGCTTTAATATGTATAATATGGTTTCATTGAATGTGATAAATGCCAAGAGATTATATGATGTTTTCGTAGTTTCCATCGTTTAGATTTCATTATTATTACTTAAAGAAACCTCTTAGCCTCAGCAAGGCCTCAGATGTTATTTATTTTAAATAGCTTTTAAATAGTATAATATAGATGACAGTGACTAATTGCAAATAAAGTAAATATAACTTTTAAAAGTCCACCTTAAAACAATAAACAACTTCAATATTAAAACAAGAACATTTTTTTTCTTAACAAACATATTCTAGAACGTGTTCTATTTATATTTTATCGCTTAATTTTCATTTCAATTTAGATAAAAAAAAAATTTGTATGCATTCACAATCTTAATCAGTAAACTACGATAACGTTTTGCTGTTTTATTTCGCGTCGCATATCAACAAGTATTATTATTTATCATCGTGCAACTATTTAAACTTTACTTAAAAAAAAACAAACATTAAAAATTTAATTATGTATAATTAATTATTTCGAGAATAACAAAAAAAAAGAAACAAGCAAACCAATAAAAGGAGCTAACACACTATGAAAATTTTTAAAATAATATTTTGCCATTGAAATTATTGATTATTATGAAATTATTATTTGGGCGGTGTTTCTTTTAAACCTGTTCACAGGTGCATCCGTCCAAGGTAGACTTTATTTATAATTGAACTGCATATATTTTGTAATCATCGCACTTGACCTTTCCCCATTAATTACATAAGACAGGTTATGTTTAATTCAAAGTATTAATTATATTCGGTTTTTGGTTGTTATCTTATCAAAAAGAATGGATTAATATGAAAAAAAATACATACTTTTTTGTTTGAGTAATTTATATAGATTTTATTTTCATAAATTAAAGAAAATAAAAAAAAGAAAAACATTCCAATTCAATCTCATAAAATGAATAAAAACATAATTCAATGTTAAATTTATTAACTAATATAGTTTTTTCAATGAAAACTGAGCCAAACGGATACAGGAGTATAATACCAAAACGCATACAATAATGAGAGTTTCCAAGTTGGACACGTCTGTAAGCGTCATCTTATTAATAGTATTTGTTAAAATGACTTTGTGTGATATAAAATTTCATGTATTTTTCAGTCTTTTTTACAAATGCTGTTAAAAACGAGTCGCGGTTTGCAGCAATGCAAACGTCTCATCAATTTATATAGAAATAATTACAGAGTTGTATTCTGTTTTCCTCATTAATAGGACTTTTCCATATAGTCTGTCTTTTTTTTTTTAAATTGTCGGTTATTAGAGTAACTATAGTAAATTAAAACATTTAAATTACCGCTAACGTTTCGCATTTATTTAAAGCTTTATCAAAGTTTAGCCTTAACCGTTAATTTTAAGAAAGACAGACTATAGAATAATTATTAAGGACGTAAGAGTCTTAATTAGTTAATAGAATTTGTAAAAAAAGACTCTGTATGATATAAAAATATAATCTTTCTTACAAATACTGATAATGAGGTGGCATACTTTGTAGAAATGAAATGCGACCAATGTGATAACTGGGTTTATTGTACTACTAAAAGAGGATGTTTCGAGACAACAAAATTCGTTTTTTTTGTTAAACATTATTTTTGACACAGACAGTGAATTTTGTTTATCTTATCATTATCCAAAATTGTTAACCAAGATAGGAAAAGATAAACAAAAGGAAATGTAAAATAAGAGAGTGATTTTCTTTGGTTTTGGTAATAAATATATCATTAACTTTGAATTTAGTAGTTATTTTCTTTTCGTCGTTTTATTAATTATCTTTAAAGATATAAGCTAATGAATTAGTTTATTTATTTTTATTTTCTTTTTACCTAGTTTTAAGTTGTTCCAATTAAAGTTAAGTGCGTTATACTACAAAAGCAGTGCCGGAAGCAAGCACCAATATATTTTTTCCCCTTGATATGTATTATAAAGGAACTGAATATTAATTTTGAACTATATTAGTTTACTTAAAATCTACTTAAAATTGTAAGCTAGGCATATTATAAGCTACCATAATATATATTCAATAAAAGTAGTATTAATAAATTTGATATACCCTGTAAAATTTATTTACTTTTTAAAGCCTCAATAAATAATAATAATGTTTGGTTTGGCTAGAATTTCCGGGCTTGAATCGAAACATAAGCTAAGGAATTTTTTGTGGTAGAAATTTCCAATGAAATAGATTGAATAGACCGATACTATTACTTATTCGTTCCATCTCACTTGAAAGTCGTTTAAAATCTACAAGTACAGCTTCCTTTAAATGTCGATAAGAAGCTGTATTGGAATTTCACAACTCGAATTTGACAAACCTGGATTTCAAACTAATCAAAATGCAGATAACATACCTACACATCAGTCATTATGAGTTATGACTTTCTTTCTTCTTTGCTGCATTAGCAAACCAATAACGGAAATATTAGAAATTTTAAAATAAGTGCAAATTTAGAATTTAGAAAACTAATTTATAGTCCTAGAAATTCTACGTATAAAATCCCTATAATGAATAATACTCTAAATTTAGTTGCAATCAAAACAGATTTTCTAAAACTGAATTTAGGTAACACAACAAAGTAGATGTATATACTTTCCTGGCTTAGTTTTCAATGAATGAATTATAAAATAGTGACTTGATTATAGAGTATGATTTTAACGCCTTTGCGAGATCATAATAACAATCGAGGCTGACCTTTTTTTGTTATTTAAAATCTATGTCATTAAAATATTGAAAACATAAAAATCTAGAGCATAGCCAAAAAATAATAATTTATTAAATTGTAATCCATTATCTTATTTTGAGTTCATAAATAAAAAGTTCCGTGAATTTTTTTTGATTTTGAATTTGATAAAATTAAATTATATGATAAGTTTTTATTGTACAATATTTTAAATTCGATTAAATAATCAATTTTATTTTATTTTATTTTTATTTTTTTCTTTCAGGAAAGACAAGAAGAATTAAGTAAGGCAACTGTTATGAGAGATGAAGTTGATCATGCTCCAACAAATGGATATAATAAGACTGAAAATCCAATACCACCTCCTGTAAGTTGAAATAAGAAAAAAATTTTATCGAAATTTTTAGTTAGATTAGGTTAGGTAGAGTAGGGGCACTCCGTACAACATCTTATGGGCCCATTGTGAACCCTACGAGACCAAGAGTTACCCGTTTGGGGTAACTACTCCTCTTTGAAGCACTTGATTTTCCTACAAAATTGCATTAGACTACCCATGTCGCTTGAAGCATCCCTAGATTTTCAAAGAAATGGCTGTCCAAAAAGTTATTACGAGCTGGAGAGAGAGCTGAGTAGTCATATAGAATGTGTTTGATGTCTTCAGCCACTCCTATGTCTCCACAGTACCGACAGAGATATATTTGCACCAATCCCCGTCTTTTAGCGTGCTTTCTTAACACAATTTTTAGTTAACAAAACTCAAATAATTCAGTATAGTAGAATCAGAACCGGGTTTTTTCGAAAAAATTTTTGGAACACATTTTACACTTATCCCCCAAAGTCTTCATCAAAAAAATATCAAAATGTATCAAAGGCAGTGTCTTTTACATTCTTAAAAATTAATAAAATTGAAACGAACTGTTTCTGTTATATTCCAATTGAAAATGTTCTTCTTGAACAGACTGTATTATCAGTCCAATTAATTTCTATAGCAAATTTAGGATTGAAAATTTAAATTAAGACTTTCTATACAGAAAATCATTGCTTTCTTATAGTGTTACAAATTTGGACTTTCTATTTTGCAATTCTAAATTATAGTATTGTGCAGAAATTACCAAATTAAGACGAATGGGAAAAGCATTTCATGTATAAAAGGGAACTTTGACTGGAACTTAAATGTTAATTAGAATTTTCCGTTAACATCTAAAATGTACACAATTTCACGAATAATTCTCAACACCCACCAGTACCAAATGAATTGAACGCCCATTTTCATGGTTTTACATTGCGTTTAAATTGACTTTCTAACAATTTCATTGAAATTTACAATAAATTTTGTTACAATAGAAACTCATTCAACCGATTAAAATTTTTCAATTTTTTCTTTTTTTTTTATAAAAGTTTCAAATTAAATGATGCGACAAGCTTTTTTTTTTTTAATTATTGAAGAAAATCAATTTTAAAAGAATTCAAATTACAAGCAATCTTCGTATAACACGATAGATTGGTTCGTGAACAAGCAGCATGTTATATAAAACGGTATTATGCACAATATACACATGTGGTGTGCTTTCCGGACTAGTTGTTCCGGAACAGAGCAAAATTTTAACATTGAAAACAACAACAAGGTGGAATCTGTTGGCCGGCTTTGTTGTTGTATTTAATGTTAAAATGTCGGTCTGGTCCGGAACAACTTAGTGAAAAAAACACATCTACAGATAGTGTGCAAAATCTGTATGTGATTGAGCGTGTTAGGGTAAAACTATGTTACACAAGGGTTACCTGTATTTTCACAAGAATTATTTCATTTCTACTAAAATTTTGAACAATTCATTTATATTAAATTTTTAACAATTAATTTTTTGTTTATTTTCAACAAAAAACAAAAAACAGCCACCACCACAATTTGCAAATAAATCGAATCACAAAAATATACAACATCAAAATGAATTTCGTCGAAAACAAATAACTGAAAATTCTTCAATTAAGCCACCGGAAACGCCAACACCAGATTATGATTCAACACCATCTCATACATTACCGAAACAACATCCAAAAATTCTAAATGATATTGTAAATTATAGGAATGGTGAGAGTTCAACAAAAGGCACAATGGGACGTGTAGCATGTAGTGAAATGGCAAAAGCGAATGGTGATGCTGCTGAATTACAATCAATTGAATCCTTTCAATTACAAAATCCATCATCACCAATACCACGACCGCCATCATTATATTTTGCACCACAAAATTCTGGACCACCAACAATGAAGAAAACAAATCGTCCAGTTTCCGTTACAATCGGTGAATATGGAAATGCACAAAACTTACGAAAGGAACCATCAAAATTTGATTTCATCTCAAAAACAAATGATTCCAATGATGAAAATGTTTCCGACATGTTGCGAAGTGAACTGGAAAAAACTTTGTCAAGATCAAATTTAAAAAAGAAAAATGAAATTACAAATAATAATAGTAATAATAATAATAATAATAATAATAATATTAATATGAATAATTTAAATTTAAATGGCGGAACTAATGGTAATTCGCCAGTACTAAATGGGATCGCTGCTGGTAAGCCAATTCTACAAAAGACCCAATCATCGAATATTGAAAAACTTGCTAGTATTCTTCAAAATAAGCATAACTTTATGGAAACAAATCTTAATAATAACAATAATTATAGTGGCTCATTAAAAAGCTCAAACAAAGTTACAATTAGTATTCCAAGTAAAAATGAATTACGAAAGACTGAAAGTAATCCGCCAACACCAACGAATGGTATCCTAAAAAATGGTTTTGTTAAAACGAATTTTGGTGAAAAAAATATTACATTTGGTAATTAGTGTGAATTAGTTGTACGGGGGCCGTACAGAAAATGAAGATATTGGATATTTGGATTTAAAATGAAAAGAAATATAAAAAGAACACCTTCTTTGGCGCCACCACAATTTAAATATAAAGAAAGAAAGAAAAAAAAACTGTTGTAATTTAATTAACATATAAGAACTTAATTTGCTTAAGTTTCGTTGTTGTTTTCCAATAGTTTCGCTATTTTGCAACAACTGAAGTTGCGTTTAAAAAATAAGATACAAAATTTAAGTCATAAAAATCTTAATTATTAAATTATTGTTATATTATTATTTTTTTTATTATAATAAAATGTATTTTTGTGTATTCTTTTTTATTTGTATTACATTTTAAAATAAAACCGAAAAAAAAGAAAATTAATTTTGTAAATAAAAATATTTTTAATTTTTAATAAAAATATAATTAAATTTTTTTTCTTAAATGAAATTAATTTGATGATCAAATAAATTTGCCTCTACCAAGTTGGAGATAACCATAATATGGAGTACCCCGGACCCTGGGTCAGCATTAAAAGCATAAAAAGGCCCCAAAAACATTTTGGTTTGGCATTTATTAATTTTGTTCGATCGGTTGAATTTTGGGAAAATTGCTTTAAAATGTATTCAAGACATATTTAAATACCATAGGCTATGGGGACTGAATCATCTGACCCTGCCGATTTCTATTTCATAATATTAACATATTAAAATGACTGACAATTTGTAAATTAGATATAATCCTTGGTTTAGCTACCGTCAAGCATGATATTAAATTCAGCTACGTTATTGGAGCTGTTGATGTGATAACGTAGTTTATCCTGTTTCCAATCGTCTAACTATCAAAATTGGTTCGAAAGTTTGCGAGTTTAAACAGACAGGTATTATATTTGAAAATGTGGATTTTTCGGTATTTACAAAAATCCAAAAAACACATCTATATAAATAAAAATTAAATGCTGTTCGTTGGTAAGCACATCACTTGAAAACGGCTGAACCGATTTCGTTCATTTTTTTTTTTGTTAAAATATTCGTAGTAGTCCGAATAAGGCTTTTACGGAAAGAAAAATGGGGAAATTTGCCCGGAAAATTGGAAAATTCGGGAAAAAAAATGTAGCAGAAATATGTTTTTTTTTTCATTTTTACCTTGTTTACACATATTCAATAGCTTTATACAAATCCACAAAACAATCACAAACAAATTTGTTGAAATTTGGACAGGACAACGTCTGTCGGGTCAGGCAGCTAGCTCTAAATATAAAATGTGTACAAGGAATTTTGTTCATTAAATTTGCTGTAAGTGTGATCTGAAGTAGTACGAAATTTGGATCTGCAAAATTTCTAAAATATATATATACATATTATATTCGACTTATTTTAGTTGTAAATTTCGGCTTGAAGATTTGAATAATTTGTGAAATAAGTTACTTAAACTCCAAGTTTTGATAGAATTCATTACTTTATTTACTTTCGACTTCCTTTATTGAAAAATCTTTGGAAACGTAATTTTGAATAATTAAAATTGGTTCTAAAAATTAAGGTTTTGTATCCTCAACTCATCATACCATCATGCTGCTGTGAATGCCAAGGAAATTACTGGCATGCGGAAGGGATTGGCCACCACTAATGTAGTTTAATCCCAAGTAACTCTTATTTCTCCTTCCGAACGCTGTGTTAGTAACTACAATATTTACATTTTGAGTAATGTATTTATCCAAAGAATCTTACTGATTGTTAATTCGGGTACACAATGATTTATTTTGTCGTATGTCCAAATAATTTTAACGGTTTTCTGTTCGATTATTTTCCATGCAGAAATGAGAAAAACATGTATCCGCTGAGTTTCTCATTACTATGGCAACTTTCAATCAAAATTATTTTCAATCAAAGATTCCCGTTTTTTTTAAATAATTTAATAAATTTCATATGTCAAGGTTTATTTAAAAAAAAATTGCAGTTTGTTAATATAATTATTTTCTTTATTAAATCCCAAAATGTTTCGAATTCAAAAGCTTCTTATGACCGATTATTTGGATTTTGAAGAAACTATTCTGGTTGAGTCGCCTTTTGCACAAGTAACAGAAACTGGAAAAGGAATTCGTCAAGTACAAATCGGTAGAAAAATTAATAAAATTTTATTGAAATTTCCTAATATTTATTTTCCTCCGAATTTAGGTTTAACAGCAACAAAATTAATTATCGCCGGAGATGTTTTCAATAAGAAATCTTCAACAGATTTATCTAATATTTATTATTGTAAAAATGATCCAGAAATTGAATCAATGGAATTAATAAGCGTTATTCCTTTGCATTTTTTATATTTAAAAGTTTTCCGAAGAGGTAATCGACAATTATTAAAAGTAAATGTCGCAGCAATTAAAATCATGTTATTTGAATTCGGAGGACACATTTCAAGAAATGTACGTTTTGAATTTGAAAAATTAAAACGAAAAAATAATTTCAATTTTGTTTTAGATTCATTGGAACATTTGGAGAAATCGTTTAATGATGTTAAGAATGAATCAATTGTCGAATAGTTCGGGACAAATCACAACGTCAAGTGTTGATACTTTAGCAGAACCAAAATTGATATACGTTGAAATTAATAAACAAAATTCTGATATTTCACAAAAGCCTAAAACCAATACAGTTGTTAATGAGAAAACGAAATTATGTTCGTTCGATTTGTTAGGAAATTATGGTGGAACGTTGAGCTCAAAATTTAGTAGCAGTTGTAATTCGGAATCAACTTTCCTTAAAGAACAACAGAAGAAAGTTCTTCGTGATGCTGCTGAACGTTTCCTTCAAACTCAAAGTGAAGTTGCTGTTAGCCAACTATCTGGCATGATGGAGTGTAATGGACAGTGCAGCGATTTTTTATTTAAGTCAGTTTCTTTAAATAACATGAATTTTTGCTCTCAAAATGAAATTTAAAATTTGTAATCGATCATATTCTATTTAATTATATATTTTTTTCTTACTTGTTTTTCTTTAATTTGTTTTTAATAGTCTGTTAATTGTTATATATATTTATATTTTAAACATTTTAAATTTTCGCCATTTTTTTCAATCAAAAGCGACATCTTTGACTGAATATTGAAATCACGTATAACTAACGAAAGTTTGTAACAAGTTGTTCCACAAAAGCTTTCCGAAATTTTGAAATTGAAAATTAATTTTAGATTTCAAAAAAATTCAAGTGAAAGTAAACTTTGTCTTCATTAAAGTTTAATGATTTAATTAAGTAGAAAGTTGTTAAGTAATCAAATTCGTAAATGCGAAAAATGTCGTTAAAAAAATAGGAAATCAAATACAAAATCGGATTGTGACATATTTAAGATTTAAATTAATTATTTATAGAAGCTGGAAAAATTAAGAAAATTCTAATACATATATATTTTTATTTGAATTTAAAACCAAAATAATATTACAAGATTAAAGTCGATATCGTGAAATCCCACCAAAATCCCATTAAATTTCAAAAGAAGGGGCAAATTCCAATGAAATAATAAAGTTTAAGAAAAAAAAAAACCATATTAAGAAAACTAAAAGAAACTTGATTATTAACTTAAAATGTTTTCATTTCGCAAAGGTCGGAAAATTTCAGTTTAACAGTAACTGTTCGATTGTGTCCATTCATAAACTGGTATTAATTAATTTTTATCGGAAATTACTTAACATTAAAATGAATTTTTCGAGTGGATTTGTTTTGATCTTAATAGTTGTTACGTGCACAACCGCGGCTCCGACAATAAGTTCAGCACAAACAAAAAGTTCTGGTATTCTAGATCAAGCAAGTGGAATTATTAATGCCGCCGTTGATCTGAAGGTAGGTCAAGTGTGTGATTGATTCTTAATTATTATAGTTTCGATTTTGTAATTCGAATTCAATATTACGAAAGAGGAAAGAAAGATATTTTCATTATTCGAAAAATATGCATTCATAAATACAGGGTGAACTACAAAAAATTATATTGTACTTATTCAGTAGAGCCTAAAAATATATATTGTAGAGAGGTTCGGAAATTGATGAAATATTAGCAAATATTACTAATGAGTAATGGATGTCTTTAATGTGACTAAAATCTTAAATAACATTCAAATATTATGGTGCGCTTCTTCACAGCGTATTATAACCGATAAATAGCGGTTAATTTATTTACATTTTTTGGTGAAATTTTCAAAAAATATTTGATTATGCGAATTAATTTGGACCCAATTAAATCGACCTGATTATAATAGTTTCTGGTTGAGTTACTCGCTGAATGAGGATGTTTAATTTAATTTACAGAATATGAATGATGAGGCTTTCAAGTTATTTAAGGCTTAAACTTAATTCGTTGAAGTGAAACTTGTTCTGGGTTTCCCAATTTTGAATATAATTTCAGAATTTTCAATCTTGATAATAATATTGTTACGAAATTATACAACTTTTTGTTTAGTTTGTTGTACAGTTTTTTTTTTTGTTATGTAGACATTTGATAACTTGAATTAATATACCCCAATCTCTGTCATTTGATAATCTGAATTCGGATTTTTGTATAGTAGAGTAAATATAGTAAATTAAAGCCGGTGATCAAAATGCCATCAGTCTATATAGAAGAACTTTATAATAGTCGTGATATACTCAAGATTTTATTTGAGTTTCAAGAATTAATTGAACAAATCCACTGAAATAATTGAAATGCGAATTTTGTTTTCATCATAGAGTCGCCAAAATTCAGTCCACCGTCTCGAATCTGGTAAAATTTTCCTTATATCGAATCTCCACTTATATATGAATTAAAAAAATTAAAAAAACAAAAACGAATATGACAGACTATTTTACCGATTATCTTAAAGAACAAGAACAATGTCCATATCAAATTTGCGAAAATGAATCAAATCAACAATCACAAATTCTCACAAACAAAATTATAACATTGATCAGACAGATATTTGCTTATATTCAATTGCTCTTAAAAAGATCTCCGAAAGATTAATGTTAATTGTTGTTAAAAAGCCAAAAAATTCTACCAAAACTGGAACAAATGATAGAAATTGTCAACTAGAACCTATTCCAACAAAAGCACCATGAAAATGACAAAAATTGCATTATGTATTGCTTTCCATTAATTCATTTCTTATTAAGAATATATATTATATATATTCAAAAATAAAAGACTTTTTATTTACAACTTTTTTCTGATTTTAGGCAAATATACTAACACCGCCAGTAAAAAGTCGTGAAAGTGCAAAAATCGAATCGGAAGGATTACCATCAAGAATTCTTTCAGTTTATGATGATAAACAAAAAACTGTTGCAGATTTTATAAATGTAAAAACTCTCTAAATTAATTAAAATAAACATTTTTAAATTACATCCTTTTTTAGCCGAAACCAATTATTGATACAATAAGTGAAGAAGATAAATATGGAAATAATGGTGATCATTTTATTGGTGTTGGTCGAGCCATCGTAAATGGTTATGAATCATTCGCAAATTTTGTCAACAAATTACTAGACGTAAGTTTCTTTAAAGAAAATTAAGAACAATTTTAATTAATCCATAAACCATATTTTCAGACTCCAACTGATATCGCAAAGAATATTTCACGAGGACTTACGCAACAATTAGATGTAATCGGAGGAAAATTAGTTGGTTTAGCTTAAAAATAATTAATATCCCAAAATAGTCCCAGCTAAATCTGTATTTTAGAATTAGATTAGATTAGATTAAGTTTTAGGGTGTTCTTTTAGTGCAACCTTTAAGATCTATTGTACCCACTCTTTTTTAGTGCAGTAGTTAGGTTAATTTCCCATTCTACAGGACCTCCTCCAGGCCTATTTCTTTTAGGAATTTTAGTATCCGGAGTGGGTCAAGTGATTGTATCTCACTTGGAGAGAAGCAGTATGCACCTAGATATTTCCCTATCCTACGGAATAGTGCCTTACAATCGAAGAGAATATGCATTGGGGTCTCTTCGTCCCGCAAAATCTGCAGGTACTATCTTGCTCAAGTCCTATCTTTTTAAGATGTGCTTTGAGTCTGCAGTGTCCTGTTAATATATTCCTGTCAGTACTCTTATATTCTTCTTGTTGGTATTGATAAAGGATTTGAATCTCTTTTAGTATTAAAATTAGTACATAATTTAGGGAAATAAAAACGTTTCAGATGGTTTTTCTTTTTTTTTTTTTTTAATTTTCTTGTGTAAATAATAATAATTTATTTTCATTTGTAAATAAATTAAAAACAGTTAATAAATTTATTTTTCTTGTTCTGTTTTTCATCTTTTTAAACTAATTTATATTCTTCTTTCTTTTTTATCTTAATTATTATTTATAATTTGATTTATTCTTAAAAATACAAATATTTAACAACCATTTTTGGCAGAAAAACAAAATTAAAAATAATATCTTATAATTAAATTTTTTTAAATAAATTTGAGTAATTTTATAGTTTTAGAAACTGAAAATTTATTTTGAAAATTGTTTATGGAATGTTTTCTTTTATTTTATATTTTTTAATTAAGAAAATATATTTTCTTATGTATTGTCGAATCGTCAAGTTTATTATTATTATTAAAACGAGTATTAATTATTATTTAAGCAAAATAATAATAATAATCAAAAAAAAAATATTTATAAAAAATTATTTAAAATTCGATATTGAACACTTTTACGATAAGGAAGATAAGATTTTCTAGTATTTAAATAATTAGATTTGGATAATTTGGATCATTATTTAGATGCCAGACACATTCGTCCTCACATGCGAGCAAGAAAGCGAAGAGATTTTCCTTCTTGACTGGAACTGTAGTCCTTTTATTGATTGTCTATTTATCTTTTTTGAAAATATAGTTCTAGTCATTTTATATTCGAAGTTTTTCAATATGAAATTTAAATTAAGAGTTTGCTTAGACCTTTACAATCCAAATTTCTTTTACCCTTAATAATCTGGTCAATCTGGTTCAATTTTACCACGTTTTTATTAACTCGCTTTCTTGTTTGCTTGCTTGTCCAATACAAATCTTGCAATCGATTTTTAACTAACTTCCCGACTAGCTAGACATTTGAAACTTTTAGAATAGCTCAGAACACGATGACAATGCATTCATTTAATACCTTTAGCCACCTTTAAACAAAATTGAATTCATTTTCAGTAAATTTTGTTTTACTCGAGAGTTATACTCGATGTTGGACTGCAAACGATTTAAAGGGACCTCTTTTTCGTCGTATTGTGGAATCGTCATTTATTATTCCAAGATGATGATACTATATATAACGTTGTGTGAGCAAACATAAATTCCACTTAAAGTTGGGAAGCTCGATTTAAACTTTTCATTCTAATGATCCAAGTCCATGTCAAGTGAAAAATACAAGTATAATCACGAATTTGTATTTTAGCAATAATCTTTATTTTAAAAATCTATAATAATCAAAAGTATATCCAACAAAAGACATTACGGGTGTGTGTATTCCATTCTTAATTTTGGTCATAACTATCAAAATTTTGATCAACCTAAATTTAGTCTATTAAAAGCGCTGGCTTTAAACGTATTTATACCAGAAGAATTTTCACAAGTGACTTGAATTGTATATGTTTTAATGTTCGTAAAATTCGTTATTTATTTATTTTTAGAATGAATTTAACACAAATTCTTTTTTTTTAGGAGCTTTAATAGATTAGGCAGATCTAAATTTGTTATGATTGAACGATCAATTAACGTTTAACAATCTCTAGTCTCAGTCTCTGCAATTTTATTCTATCATCATTTTTTTGTAGTAATATTCAAATTGATAGAATAATCATTTTTGGTGTAATTATTAATAGTTTCATTAAACAATTATTCTAAAAACGTTGAAAATAGTCAAATTTTTGTTTTTAATTTCGAATTTTTTAATGTTTTTTGTTTATTATTAATATGTTTTGTTTTAAATGTGAAATTATTTTGGCACATTTTATTCCATTCAATCAAATTTTATATGAAATTTTTAAAATAATGCAATTTAATCGTTTTTAATTCAAAAACTAATAAAATTAATTTGAAAAAAATATTCAATTATTTTATATTGCTTTTAAATTGTTTTACTAGATTCTTAGATTCTATTTAGTCGGTATTTTTTTTCATTATAACAAATTTAAATATTATATTGTTTTTTTTTTTTGATTGATTGTTTGATTTAAAATTGTTAAAGCTTTGTTTTTTTCATTTAAATAATAATTTATAATTTTAATCTTCCCAACTACTTGTCCGTGTTGCCGGATCAATTGATGGTGAATAAGATTTGTAAGTGTGAGATTCACGTTTATGTTTAACCGTACAGAATAATAGCATCGATGTTATTAAACCAAATAATTGAAGGAATGCAACAACCAAACCGATTGTACCAACAACATGTAAACGTTGAACGAACCAAATTTGAAGAGCATGAGCACAACCATCATCCCAAAATAATGTTGGATTTTCTGATCTATGAAGAACAAAAAAAAAGTAAATAATAATATAAAATTTAATAATTTTGAATGAAAATAATTTCATAAAATTCTATACATACTTTCCACAATCAACTTTTATACTACTATCACCAGAACCTTCTGTTAAAAGAGCACGTGATCTTTCATAATGTGGCCGACAACATGATTCCGGTACCCAACGTTCACCGCTCCAAGCACTTATATGATACCAATCCTCATAAGATGTGACTCCACAACATTCAAGCTAGACAACAAAAAGAAGAAACGAAAAAAAAAAACAAATCAAATCATTTAAAAAGCCATTAACCACAAAATTCTGAAAATATTCAAACCGATTGTTGAAGATGATCCCAAATTGCTGCAACGGATGGTGCTGCTAATGCACCACGATCAGTTCCATTATAATGTTTTTCGATACCGAAACGTAATTCATTCGATATTGTTCGTCCGAGACCACCGCGAAATAAGAATACCATTGAACCAATCAAGAATTCACTCAGGAATAATAAAACAATCAAAACGAAGTACTTATATATGAAAGAAGAAATGAAAAAAAATATATAAATCTTAAGTATAAATTGTTCATGAAATAAAATAGAGATGATGACGATTATCATCTTATATGTTGCTATGTAATGGAAATGATGATTATGTTGGTTTTTTCTTTACCGTTATTAAAAGACATCTCGATTGAAACCATGCTCCACAGCAACCAAAGAATGATACAACAAAGCTTAAAACGCCGACTGTTATGAATAATGAATCAGCACTTAGCCCAGCATGATTTGGTAATAGTGTTGCATACCCTTGATATGCTAAACGTAACCAAAGACCAGCTCCAAGAAAGGCACAGCCACATACCTGGAAATTTGAAAATTAAAAAATATCATATTATATTTTGTAGTAAGTTCTTTTTTTTTCAGGTAGTTCAAAACATTTTTGAGATCATTTTAAAATCGTTTTTTTAAGAAGAATTAAATTGGTTTATAAAATCATCGTAAAGCTGAAGATTAGTGTCTCTAATCTAAAAAAAAGGTAATATTTTTCTGAAATTTCTTTTCTTCTTAATTTATAGTTTTGGTTCCGCAATAAACGTTACCATTTTTCTGTTTCGAATTAGGGAAAATTTCAAATTAAATTTTTTAAAATCCGAAATCAATCACGTCCCGTTTAAAAATAATAGTCCAGATTATCGTGATTTTCTATACGCAACTAGAAGTAAACATTATTCGAATCGAATTAACTAACCTAAATTTGTTATATATTACATTTTCATTGATGTCGTAAATCTAAAATTCCGCGGCCTACAATATAATCAATTTGTTATTCCAGATCTTGGTTCATATTTTCCATTATTCTCGTATAGAGTCGCTGTTCTCTAGATCTCATTACACCTTCTATGGTCTGTATTTTTTTCTTTGATCACATTATAAGAACTCACATCACTGTCTCGAGTATTATTAATATAACATTTAATTCTTATTCACATTAATTTCTATTAAAACGAAATCATGCATGTCTTAAAATTATGTGAAATAAGATTTCTATTATATAAGATCATAGAAAAAAAAACATAATCTTTTCATCATTATAACGATATTGGCAGCGAAACATAATTAGATATTATTTTAGGAGGGAAAAAAATTAAATTCAAATAAAAATCGTCGTATAGCCGATTTTTTGATGTCCTATGGTAGAAATGGGACAGAAAAACTGTTAAAGCTCACAATATATCAAGATTTTTTCTTCATAACTTTGTTTCCTCTTTTTTAAAATTTCCTCTAATTTGCAGGTAACCTAAAGCCTAATAACATAAACCTTATCAGCAAATTTTATTCAAATCAGTGCATTAGTTTTTGAAGTACATTAAAGAAACTTTATGAACAGGCCTATTTTCTGCTAGGATCTTTTCTTTCTCTACTATCCTTGGATCATGTTTACTGAAATTTAACATGGTCGTCTAATTATGTAATTAATCTATATAATTAATTTCAACAAAATTGATTCACAAATTTTCCAATTAAATCCGAAAAACCATTTTAAAAAACGACAAAACTTTCTGTTAACCCTGGTTTTTCCTTTATAATTTTGCTCTCCCTTCATCGATTTTGCTGAAATGCAATACCAAACCAAGTTAGGGAAGAAGCAATTCACATTCTAAATTTCATCATAATCGGATAATGCGTTTTTGAATTATCTTGTATGCGGATAGACGGGCATGCATAAATTGAATTTTTTTGATTCTCTACACAACCATACTACTTGAAACCTTTCTACGACGAATATTTCGAAGTGTTGTTACAAATGGAGTGACAAAACTAATATACTAGCTGGTAGTACCTACCATAGGGCATAACTTTCTTCATAGATTAGTCTTTCAGAAATTCGAAACTCTAATTTATTTAGCATTAAACGATCTCTGAAACAAATTGCTTTGTGATGAATTTCCTCTTGATACTTAAATTTGAGCTTTGGCTGCATATTATGGAGATCTCGTTTTAAATATTATAATCAGCGGTTTAACAAGAGTGTTTAATAATATGTTTTCATTTCATTTTATTCATATTTTTTTTTTATATTATTATTCATACTTCGTAATGTGATATTTTCTTTTGTAATGAGATTCTGTACATAACATGCAATTCTTGTTAAAGTAATCAAATTACAATTATTTAAAATGGATACAAAAAAAACCTGATTTTAAAATTTCGCATAAAAAAGAAAAAGCAATAAAAGTAGATAGTGTAGGAAGTTACTAGTTTCGAGGTGAACATAAGAGATAACAGGAATCTGATAATTAGAATCGAATCCAGTTATATAAGAAGTTTACGTAAAACCCTATTTTTTTCTTTTTGGTAATTATAATTTAACATAGTCAGAAGAGCTAGTCTAGTATACAATATAGATTGTTGTCGATGTTGTAGCAACGCTTTTTTATATTGGCATACTTATATTTTATTTTTTTATCAAACAATTTCTCTATCAATCCTGATATATAACAGAAAGTATGCCATACTAGCAAAATTGTCCAAGCCAGGACGTTTAAAAACTGAGATTAGTTGTTTAGTAGACTAGTTGATGCTCGAAAGTAGTAGGAATTGGCTTCAAAAACTATACTTTCAGTATGCACGAATTTAATTATTGCAACTGTAGAAGCAAACATCAAAATCTTTGCCATAGATGAAAGAAAAAAAACTATTGTTAAACCGAACTATTGTTAAAAGGCAGACCTAAACTTGTATTGGGATCTAACGCATTAGAAAACAACGTACTGCCTGAGAAATGTTGGAGCCAACATGAAAACCGATTTCTACTTACTTACTTGCTAGTTAAGAGACTGCACGTAATTACGTAATTACGAGTATTATAAACCCCTTCAAAAGTAATATTTTATATACATCAAACAATTTTAAAGTCAGGATGAGACGGGAAAACTTGAAAATACGTGTATACCAGAAAAATTGTAGATATACTGAAAAAAAAACGCTTCTAAGTTTAAAGATGGATTTTGACTATAGATACAGGCCTAAATTCCTTTAACATTAGTTCACAAACAGACATCGATATCCGAATTAGGCTGACGTGAATATTTGTAATGATTTTGCACACAAAGAGAATTGAGTTCGCAAAAAAACTTTAAATAACTTTTCTTGAGTAGTTTTTTGTACAATTTTAGCAGAACACCGACTGTTTATATTCAAATCATCTGGGCTAGATCAATATCACAACGAAAACTCATAAACGTACACATCCATTGTTAAAAAATTGGAGTATATACTCATATGAATTTCCGGAATAGTTATTGTAATTAGGAGATCCGATAAGCGAAATAAATAGTTATTATCATCAGACAGAATTTTTGCTATTTTGGATTTTTGAATGTTTTATCACAAATCTATCAACGAAAATTAATTAACTTTAATGACACTCCTCTTATGATGAGTCCATATTAAATTTGTTTATAAAAAAATTAGATAACAAATGAAGGACTGATGGCACGCGCCGAAATTGAAACCGCATTTACTTAACCCAAGAATTTTGACCGAAAAGTAATAAATCTTTGTATGATTCTTTCTTTGCTTTTCAAGTAATTATCTTGATCCCATGAACATGTGTTTCTACAAAATCATTTGAATCTAAAACGCCTTGAAAGATTTCTATAAATTGATTTAGAAAGAGGTTACCGTACTTTATATATACGTGAACTAAAAATATAAACAAGGCATTAAAACCAAACTGCATATGCATGAAGAACACATTTTAAGAGAGGCCTATAAAAAGAAACATTTGTGTTAAGTCAGTCAAAGAAATTATACAAATTGATGTCGAAGATATAGATTTTATTTCCAAAAATAGTATTTAAAAATGCAAAAGAGTGAGGCACAGAATGCACTGATGAGCTCGAAGTAGATGTCTAACAGATGGAAATATTATAGTCAAATGAGAACTACTCTATCGAAGATTAAAAACAATGATTCTAATTGTAAATTTTAAACATGTTGTTAAACGTGATCGCTACATAATCGTGGTTAATTTTAATTCAGTTTGAGTTCTATACAATTTTTTTTTTATGGGAACACAAAATATTATATTAACTCTAAATTTACCGATACTTCATTGAAAATGCTTTAAAATGCAGCGACTATCTTATTCTAGAATTTCTATGTTTTATAGAGACCCGCTTACTGACTACTAATTTTATAATTTAATTCAAATTATAATTGATTAATTGTTTGAAAAGTTCCCAAGATCTTAAAAAATGAATATGTATTTGGTTTTTTTTTTTATAAATAAACTAAATTTTCATTAGTTCGAATGAGACGACGTTAATTTTTAAGATATGATGACAGAAAGCCTCTCTACGGGATCTTCTAATTTACATCGATTTAAAAATCAGCTGGAAATTTTTTATTATACTTTCGAAGCTTCGTGTGCCTCATTAAAAAAAAAACGAAAACAATTTGAATTTTATGAAATCAGTTTTAAATACAAAAATTATTATATTTTCCAAGAAATTGAAAATCATGTAGGTTAGAACTGAGTAAGTATTACAACTAAGATTAAAATGACAACAACAATTAAAGTACAATTTCTTATGATTGTATTGAAGCCATAGTAATCATATTTCATATGAAATATAGTGCACAGTACTGGAAGTATGTGCTTTAACAATAGTCGAGTAGTAGATACATTCTTACTATTAGTTACTCGTAGTCTGAAATGTGTAGGTACCTTTTTTATGAATAATTAAATCACAATTCTACTGTAACCGGATCTACGGAACTTTATCTATACAAGATGAAGCAAAGAAATGCGCAATTATAAAATCTTGGGCATTGTTAAAGATGAAGCAAATAATTGGTTATCAGTCCTTTAATATACGTATATATCTGATATGTGAACTTTCCTATAAAAATATTTCAATTTTAGTTATCTCAAAAACTGCGAAGCATACAAAATATTGTTATATAAAAAAATTACGTCGCCACTACGTTACTGGTACACTGGTTGCAATATGCTAGTAAGTTGCAACAAAAACCATACAATAAATAGGGTATCCAAATTTTACTCTCATACGTCACAGATTTTCAGTCCGTAAGCAAGATATTTCTTTATTAGTGTTTGTAGTGATATAAATACATATATTTACAATCTTTTTTCAAACACCAATGATAAAACAGATTTCTTTACAGCGTTGTGGAATGGTGCCACACCAGGGTCAAAAACACCAAGAAAATGGGTGTTAAATATTTTAAACAAAAGTTTACGATGTATTTTAAACAAAAACGTATATCATTTCAAAAAAGTTGTCCCCCAGACCACTGTTATTCGAATTGGTTCTTATAGGCCGATTATACACTTTTCTTTCGATTAACGTTGATTTAACAAAAAGCATATAAATCCTATTATACACGACTATTTTTTAAAATGAGAATATTATATATTGGGCTTGTGTTTATAGTACCATCAATTTGTTCTCAGCTACACGCTGTATTAATAACTCCACATGATATTCATATATGAAGTGTACATTGTTTCATATTTTAAAACAAACAAGAATTGAGAACACTTATGTCTGTGATTTAATTCTATTGTTAAACATTTTAATTTTACAATATTTTTATTACATTATTTTGAAACTAGAAAAAGTCTTCTATTCGTAGAGACCTACAAGAACGAGACACTATACTTTGAATGGGTAAAAATTATCCGCCCGTGAACTAGTTTTCAATGAAATTTATGTATTTTATAATAATTTTTCTTTCTTTTTGTCTTAGACATTAATCAATATAATTATAAACTCTCTTTTTCCATATTAATTAAAGCTTTTTTTTTTACTCCATAATTGAAGTTTGGACATATCAGAAATCAAAATTTATATATTATAAATAGAGCATGTCAAAAGTGTGAATATTATATATGTGATTTTTTTTTCCTTTTTTATGATTTCTAATCAATTTTTATATACGAAAAAAAAATGCAATTTCTTGTTAAAATTTTATGATAGGAGTTTTTTATTTATTTATGTCCATCAACATAGTAATAAAATATTAAATTTCTTAACATGTACAAACTATAAAAACAAAAAAATATATATAAGAAAATAACTTACCCATAAAATAATGTTAAGCCAACAGAATGTTCTTCTTATGCACGTATAACCACTTTTACCCATTTTTCTGGTGTTTCTAGAAAATAAACCAAAAAAGAAAAAAAATATGTATTATTTTTGAAGGTGTATATAGAAACAAAATAAATGGTTATTTGCTTTTATCGAAAATATTTTCTTTTTTATACATGAAAAACTTATTCAACAGGACTAAACACATATGAAAAGTGTATGAAAATCCTTAATATATTGTATCCACAGAATAAATTTTAGGATAATATATTAGTGTAGAGGGTTAGAAAAATTTTCCTTTTTCATATTATGACCATTGGACAGTAAATTTTAGTGCACGCAAGCAAAAATAAAACAAAAACAAAAAAAAGGAATTGTTCCCATCTCCACTCCTACAAAATATACTAGTCGAAAAATTGTTCATTCAAAATCATTGTGAAAAATGAAACTATTTAAAATAACAAATTCAAAGAATGGAAATTCCTTCGCCTTTTCCCTAATGAGCACTTTATTATTTGTAATTCACCCCCTTTTTTTTTAAATCAGATAAATCCTTTGGTCACTTTTTATGTACACATATTTTCATTCTCTACACCCAAAAGGATTGATGATCATGCCTTAAATAAAAAAAAGAAGGAAGAAAATTCACAATTTAACTGATACTGATATAACAAATTTATCAAACTGGCAAACTAGAATATAGAAAAGAACAGCGACTAAAGTTAATTCATGAGGTATAGTTTAAGGCTGCGTAGATTAAGTAGACTTAATTTGTAGTTAACCACCACCAACTGCGAGAGCTTTTAATAACGATGAATTAGTAAAGAATAATACAACAGCACAGTATGGGATTTTTTTCTTGTTATTACTATTTCAATGGATCATTTTTCATGTTCTACAATAATAATATTGAGGAATTTTTTCTGAATATTATAACATATTATAGAAACTAAAAATCGGTCAATAGCCGAATTTTTAATACCCTGTAGTAGAATAGAATATAATAGAATAAGGACCACGAGTACTTTGCCCATTATGGTCCTTGAACCATTATCATTTACATGGCTACTATTATATTGTACTATATCTATTACATTTAAAATCGATTAACATTTAGAAAATTTTATTATTTTAATTATAGCTAATATAATTCTAAATTAAATCTATTTAAGCAGTATAAAATGCGACGATCAACCTTGTAAATCGAACCGACCAAAATCTTGACATATTCGCGGGGTGCACAGGTCTAGTTGAAGCTCCAGGCCAATGCTCTCTTAGAAATGTGTCGGTTTGATCCCACATTGTCGGAGTTCTAAATTCCAACGTATTGCGTATTAATCTAAAAATAGATTAAATTTCTGATGAGATGAAGGTTAGGATTGGTTCCGTAATGGTTTGCTTTGCGCTCTGATCAGCCAGCTCGTTGCCACGAATGCCAACACGGACATACCCTGTAGTAGAAATTGAAGTGGACTCTCAAAGGTAATCGATAGAATTAAATCGGAGAAAAAGCGACGAAAGCTAATAATATTTCAAAGTTTTTTCTTCATAATTTTGTTCCTTGTTTTCCGAATTTGCTCCAATTTACCTAGCTTCTAGGAGCATAAATCTATTCTGTAAATATTGTTTAAAATGGAATATTAATTTTTCGAAGTACACGAGAAAAATTAAATAAAATAACTATACAAAATTATTTGATGAACCAAATCTTTCTATGCAACTATAGTATTTCTTTCTGTTCTATTCTTGGATCAATTTTACCAAAATTCAGAATAGCATCATCTGTTTGTGTAACCAATCTTTGTAATTAATTTAAAGAAAAGCGCTATACAAATTTTCCAACTAAATCCTTTGTGAACACTTTAATTTTTCTTTTATAAATTCGTTTTCCCTCGTCAGATTTTTAAGGTATAGTTATTTGAGAAATACTAACGAATTAAGAGACTTGTCAGCAAGTCTCAATCTGATTGTAGTACAGAAGCCGCCACTTATCGAAAATGTTCTTTCATTAGAAGTTGAAGTCTGTTTTATGGAGGAAAGTGTATTGTACAAGTCATCAAGATTACTTTTTCAGTATTTCTGAAAAGCAAAAATTCTTGCTTGAGTTTGCTATAAATCTCGGACTCGGAATTGTCGAGTATTAGAGCTGAGTCCCGAATCCTATTAACTACCCAAATACTCGACGAGTCCGAGTCGAGTCGAATCGGGTACAGAAACTCTAAGTGGCTTGCTTGATACTGTTCTGATTATGATGATTATTTCTATGCATTACAAATGTAATGACAGAACTATTGCAATATACCCTCTGGCAGTATCTACACCACAGTGTATACAAATATTCCAAAACAATCTGTTGATACTCTTCTGATTGTTCTGTATTTATGCTTGTTCAATTCAAAATATTATCAAGCGCTACACATTGGAAAAAGAATAATCTCAATTTGTATCTCTCATAATGGACGCACGTATAAAACATTTTTATTTTATTATTAAAATTATGTGAACTATGAACTAACAAATTGTAATCGCGTACATAATAAAAGAATTGACTACCATTAATGATGAAAAAAACAACACATGAAATTGATATGTTATTGGAGGCAGGCAGTGTTAAACGCATATAAAAATAAGTATTTTGTTATATATTTAATAAAGAGTACATTGTAGGTTGCCTACCAAAGCAACTGCAAATTTTTCAATCGTTTATACCGTACAGGATGTAGGCGACAAACGATTATATTCTCGTATAAAAATTAGGTCATTGGTATAGTTTACAAGCAAATTTAGGTAATACAATTTTTTAGACCTTAAACTGCTAAAAAGAATCTCATGGTAATCATAGATAAAATTAATTGGAATTTTGGACACAATGAAACTATTATTCACGTTTAAATTAATTTGGATATTATAAAAACTATTCTTTTTATTATCAAAGATGTGCTGCGTAAAATCTTCATTATGTCCGGTAATTGATGAGTAATTATTTTGATTATCAAGATAATTTTATGGTGCTTTTAGTGTCTCTGGAAAAGTATGATGAATGTGATATCAGATGTAATCACCTACACAAAATCCGCTTGCTAGTTGTTTTATAAGATATCGGTTTAGGATAGTTGGTCATAAGTTGTGTGGAAGGTATCTAAAAATGCGAGAATTAAAAGACTTCAAACTTTCAGAAACTATTTATATTTATATATATATATGTTATATTGATATTTGAGACTAGGGCACAACACGTAGATCAAGGCTGTCCAACCCGCGGCCCAAGGCAAGTATCAATGCGGTCCGAAAATATTTAAAATTATTGAACCATGCCTATTTTTCTGAGGAATGCTTTGTGTGTTGTGTGCGCTCTCGTGCTAAAGCAGCCAAGTGACAAACAACAGAAACAGAACAGAAAGCTCTTTCGTTCTGTAGTAACTTCTCTTTCTGTTTGCGTTGCTCCCTCAGCTACTCTGTTCTGTTGTTTGTCACCTGGCGGCTTAAGTGATATTAAATGAATTTCATGTTTTGTTCTTATAATGAAAAATTCATAAACTAATAAATTTTAAATTACTTAAACATGAAAACTGTATATTTTATGTCAGCTATAGTAATATACTTGTGGCCCAAAACATCATGTCTTCTTCCAA
Source organism: Xylophagus ater (assembly GCA_963422695.1). NCBI lineage: Eukaryota > Metazoa > Arthropoda > Insecta > Diptera > Xylophagidae > Xylophagus > Xylophagus ater. Next base: position 13,162,918 of record OY730478.1, read on the forward strand.
TGTGGCCCATTGAAACAAAAAGGTTAGACACCCTTGATGTAGATGTTCGAATTTGTTGGTATTTCAAAATGTTTAGTAGACGTTAGATACTTATATAATACATTTTCATTTAGATTGAGAAAACCTTCTTCTTGATGACATTTAGGAATTGATAAGCAGCCTTCCCTTAAGTGATAAATATTTCAAATTAACAAATAAATAGATAGGAATTCTCGTAACTCTCAAAATTTTAATAAAATATGAATGATGAACACATTCAAGATTGATTTAAGTTAAATTCCCTTTTTTGACTCTTCTTGAAATTGCCATAAATTATTATTAAATAAATTGATAAAGTGGAATTTTTGATAAGGGCAGTTTTTTTCTTTTTTTTTTTTAAATAAGCTTGAATTGATGAAAAAACGTGTAACAAAAAACATTTGAATATCAAAAATGATTGATCAAATTTTTTAATTTAAATTTTCCCGAAAAACATATTAAATTAATTATCCATCAAAGAGAAAAAAAAGAAAGGTTTTCCACAAATTAAAGCAATTCAAATTTAAATTAATTCTTATAATTAACACAACACAATAAATAATAACCTAAAACAATGGGGAGACCGCGAAGTAAATAGAATATCGTCAATTTTTAAGAAATTTCCTGGAGACTAATTAATTTTAGTCACGATTCATTTTATTTTCACCCCTTCGTCATTAACTCACTCGGAAAATTAATGAAAAACCATGCAACTATGTATTATGAGTTCTTTGATAAGAGATTTTAAATGCGGTATAAATTATATTATTCGCCATTTAAAAAAAAAAAGAATAATTTTTGGTATACTATTTTAAATGTAAAAAACGTTTTCCAGCTATATTTATGATGGAATTAAATATTTTAAATTGGGCTCACGTAATAGTTTTAATTGTTTACAAAATGCACGTTTGTGTTCTTTTTTTAATAAACTGCGGAACTTTGGAAAATTCTATATTAAAAAGGAACATTTCTTGATTTTGTTTGTAGCTACTACCAGAGGGTATATTAGTTTTGTCACTCCATTTGTAACACATCGAAATATTCTTTGTAGAAAGCTTTTAAGGGTATGGTTGTGTCGGGAATTAAAAGTTTTATCGATTTATGCAAATCCGTCCGTCCGTCCGTCCGTCCGTATACAAGATAACTCAAAAATGCGTTATCCGATTTTCATGAAATTTACAATGTGAGTTGCTTATTCCTTAACTTGGTTTGGTATTGCGCTTCAGAAGAATCGATCCAGGGAGAGCAAAGTTATAAACGAAAAATCAGGGTGACCAGAAAGTTTTGTCGTTTTTGTTTATGGCTTCTCGGATTCAATTGGAAAATTTGTAAATCAATTTTGTATACATTAATTATATACGTTAACTACCTAAATATATGATATCATGTTAAATTTCAGTCAAATCGGTCCAAAGATAGTGGAGAAAGAAAAAGTCCTAGGAGAAAATAACCCTCTTTATAACGTTTTTTTGATGTACTTTAAAAGCTAATATACCGAATGGAATAAAATTTACGGATTAGACTTATGCCATCAGGGTCTAGGTTACCTGGAAACTAGAGGAAATTTTGAAAAGAAGAAACAAAGTGATGAAGAAAAATCCTTGAAAAATTGTGAGTTTTGACAATTTCTCTGTTCCATTTCTACCATAGGGCTTCAAAAAATCGGCTCTAACATAGGCCGATTTTAACTTACAGGATGTTTTTTTTTTTAATAAACTGCAGGATTTTTGGAAAATCGTATTTAAAAAGGAAAATTTCTCGATTTTGTTCGTTTTAAAACAATATTTGAAAAACTTGCTTTATATAGAATAAAAAATTCTTCCTGCAAAAAATATAAATAAGTTTTAATTAAACAAATATAATATAATATATTTATTTGTTTTGTTTTTGTTTCTTTTTTTTGTTTGTAACAAATTAAATTGATATAAAAATAACGTTGGTGAATGCACGGAAATTGTTTAACAAGAAGCAATCAAGTCGACAAAATCCCGAGTTAATAATAATATTTAAATAAATTTTAATAAAAGTTTCCCCATTAAGTTTTTATTATCAATTTTGTTTATTTATTTATTTTATTTCTAATATAATAATGTTTCGCGGTTTAATAGAAATATATATATATCACAGTAACAGCCATATAAATTGCTACACTTCTATATACGAAAAAATAAATAATATATTTTGATTGGAATTTTTGAGCTTATATAATACTAAGTATTAATGTAAAATAATAATCATGAACTTAATTAATTTTTATAAACAGGAAAATATGAATTTATTATTTTTATTTATTATTTAAATACGTGTAAAATGAAAGTATTTTTTTTTTTAAGTGTTAATGATTTTATGTAAATTCATTTTGTACTGAAAATTATAATAATATTATTTTCCTATTGTTTATCATAATTAACATTCATGTTCTCGAATATTACATAAAATTTTGTAAATATTATTAACAGGATAAGCTATTGAAATTTTCATTGAAAATATTTAGGTTAGGCTACTAAAATCTCGAATGTATGTAGATGGATTTAATTCGGTCGTGTTCTATTTAAATAGTATCACAAACAAATTAAATTGTATACAAAATGGTTCTAAACCACAAACTAAAATCTATCACCCAAAGTAATTGAATTTGATTCTACATTAAAAATTATTTATTCATTTTTAATTTCTTGACAAAGTATATAAGTTACTGGAATTATGATCGAAATCCAATGTCTGTCTTTCGGTCTCTCTGTCGTGTACAAGATTGCGGCCACATTTTTGAAGCAATTTCCATGAAAATTGGTAGCAGCGGTTTTTTCCTCATGAGAACCATTCTATCAGAAGTTGGGTTTGATCGGACTAAAACTTCTGGTAGCCGCCGAACAAAATTCGGATTTTTTGTATGAAATTTGGAGCATAACTTTGGGTGCTCAGCCAAAACTTCGAAATTTTTTGTACAAAATAAATCATAAATTGTTGTATGAAATAATCTGATCGATATATATAGAAGTTCCCATAGTGGTTTGCGCACTATAGCTTGTTTTCATTGAATTAATAGAAAAGAAGATATACTATAGACAAAAATTCGATAATGCTGTAACAGATTTTATACTAACGCTTCCAGTTTATCATTTCCACCCAAAGGTTAACCAAATTTTACCATGATCGGTATTCCCTTATCCCTTATATAGTTACATACATAAAAGTGATCATAGAAAAACAAGTCCCTTTGCAAAAATTTCGACTCCGATATTTTCAATGTGACTTTTCTAAGAGTTGTACATATCTTAGAAGTCGCCCTTAGCCCATTAAATACATTATTATAATAATGTATTCTTCAACATGAGAATGTGTGTCATCTTCACAGTGGTTTTCACTTTTTCACTTTTTCCCTTTTTTTGTCAGTTTTTCATACAATCTAATAATAAGTATAAATACCACTTAGTGTATTTTTGATGAAAACCGGATGTAAAACTTTTTGGAAATTACAATACTTTTTTAAACTTTAATCAAGTATAAGAAAGTAATGCATTTTAAATAACCTTACTGACAAAGCAAATTTACCAATTACAATAAATAAATAAAAAGTATTAAATAAATACAATAAAATAAAAATGTCTTCTTCAACATGAGAACCTTATACCTTAATATCTCAGTAAAATGACCACAAACCAAAAGAAAACCTTTTTTAACTGTTAATTTGGTTAAAGAAAAATTGTATGATACATCTCATTCCAATATCAGATCTACAGTATTATACCCTTGGTGAAAATTTGAGAAAATCTAAATAAAGTAATCCTTTGATATATAATGCAAGAAGAATCGATTTTATGGAATTTCGAAATTATTTAATTTTGTATTCAATACGAAAATTCTATTTATTCAATTGAAATTTTGTTCTGGTATAATTTTAGAATGAACTCTGTATTTACATAAAGGCTGAGTTCATTTGATGTGCATTACTAATCTAAAACTGAAAAATGTAGAAAGTTTATTTATGAGTTGATTTTCATTACCCTGAAGCCATTCTAGAATAAAATATTTATAGTATACTCAACGAATTTTCACTTTACGACTTGCATCCGCATATGATTTCGTTTGTCTATCTGATAATAACTGTCTATGGTTTAATTTGTATCTGTGGCTTATTTTAAACGGGTTTAAAATTAGTTTTTTTTAATTATTGGAAGTAAAGATAGATAGGATAGATTCTTTTGCTCTTCGATATACTATTAACTTAAAAGTTGTAATAAATATAACAATATATGACTTTTGTTTTTTCCGTATTTTAAAAACAAGGACCTACAGAGATTTGTGTGTGGACAGATTAGTAAAATTAGTGATGAAATAATATTTTCCTCTTTCTGCCGTTAAGTTACAATAACATCATCTAATATACTTTGCATATGCCAAGTGAACTCCAAAACAACATCTCTATATTTAGCAAAAATGATAGAATAAGTAGATCAAAACCCTAGAACAAATTTATCTTTTTTTTAATGATCTTTTAAAACGAACTTTCAAGTCTTCTAATGGCTTACAAAATAGAATTATCATTGTTTTTTGATATTTTCAAGCAAAGAACAAAAAACGCCAAGCTGTATTTGTGACATTAGATGCATATAAGATGTGTTTGACTCGAAAGCTCTGGTCACTTTACTTGTTCTACATATATTACATAATATTTGCCTTCAGTAAGTTTTATGTCATGCCATTTTGTTCGTTTCGAATAAAACTTTGAACAAATCCTCTACAGAATAACTAAATTTGTAGTAGTACTTATTTGCTGTATTTTATTGGGAATTCTATCGGGCGCTAATTTAATACCTCAAAAGAACGATTTTTCTTATATAAATTCTTAAAAGTTTTAATTTCGAATACTGAACTGAAATTAGTTGAAGTAATTATTTAGTTGCGTACCCAACGTACCCGATATTATCCGGCGCTAAATATTTGTATGATAGACTAGACGCGGATAGCATTCTCAAAAAAATACAGCAATTATAATTGAATGGATATCTTCTTTTTACTTTATCTTAACCTCTACTTTAATCATCCCTTTCCTAATTTAAACTCCCGATTCGTCCTTTCAAATCGAATCATTTTCTATAATAATTATTAACTTTTGATGTCAACAAATCGTAATTCGAATTACAAATAATTTCAATAACTTTCACTTTTCCATTTTTTCATACAAAAACATAAAATTTTATTCCTAGACAACTTCATTAAATGAAATTTCCATTCAATATTGAAATTAGTCTAAACAATATATTTAATTAAATAAATTTAATTTCACTCTGTGAAATTTTTCTTTTTTTTCCATTTAATTAGAAAAAAAAATGATTTCAAGAAAATCTTTGAATAATGCAAAGAAAAAATTTATGTCGACATAAAATCAAATCTCTTGTATTATTTATTTATGACAGCAGAGCCATTGAAGTAGATCATGGAGACTGGGTCTTTGGTTTTTTTTTCTCAGATATAAGTTTCAGCATGAATTATTTCCATATAGTTGGGACTAAGAAATTATTCATCAGGAAAGAAATATTGTAAACTTCTGTAAAAAAATATATCTAGTATGGTAAACCACACAACTTTCTTATACAGAATTATAAGTTATTTATGAATGAATCAATTTAAATAATAAACCAAGAGCTCAGTTATTTCAATATTTTCTGTTCATGTTTATTATCATTTCTCAACCGTTCTGTGAGTTCTGATGGAAACTGGATTCATAATGGTTGGACAAAGACAAAGTACAGAAAAACTTCTCGAAATTGAAGTTGCATCAAAAGAAAATCAATCAAAAGGATGCGCTACAAAACTCTGCCTCACCTATCATACTGTTTGAATTTCTCACCAACTGATAACAACTTGTTGAAATATTTCGATACATTTTTATGGCAGGAACACTTCAAAAACTAGGATGCTTCCAAAAAAATGTCTTTCTGGAGAAGACCGGACTTTTATGCTACTGAAATACAACAAACTTTTTGGCAGAAATTTATTGATTCTCACGATTTTTAGTTTGATTACTTAGGTTAAGTTTTAAAGTTAAAAGCATTTCAAAGCTGATCCTTACCACACGACTCCATTTGACTTATTTCAAGGCATATTTTCAGTCGGACTGAAAAAAAGTCTAATGGAGACTCTAAAATTTTGACTTTTTTGTCAGTCCGACTGAAAATATGTCTTGAAATAAGTCCAATGGAGTCGTTGGGTTTCCTAATAATAAAATATGAATTAGATGCAACTGAATCTTTGGGTCATCTTTGAACTATAAAGTTTCAATTCCCTATTTCAAGTACAATAATTTATATATTTTAGTAAAAGTATAAGAAAGTATAAAATCTATGTCGATACTACATAAAATCTCTTCATATTTGACCTAAACACGTTGTTCATAGTTGGGATTAGTAATGATTATTACACAAGAAATGCCAAAGAATATTTTACATAAGGCAAACACAAAATGGGTCAATCGATGAGAACTAACCAAAAACAATTAGAGGAAGCGTAAATACCATAATAACGATGAAATGTGAAATTTTACATATTTTCTTTGAAAAAATTTTTCTCAGAACTTCAATTTTTCTTATTTTTAGATTTAAAATAAAAGAAAATTTCCAGTAAATTGTGAAAATTTTTTTCCAACTCTAAAAATTTACAAATTAGTATTTTATACATTTTTATGACAAATTTTACATTTGAATGATTTGTTGTATGAAAATTGATTAAATTTTTCGCGGTTTTTTTGGTTCGTTTTTCGTTTTTTGAAAATTTTTAATTAAAAATCGTGATTTTTCAGACATTATTTGTCAGATGAATGAATAAATGGGCGAAATAAATAAAAATTTGATATTATGATTTGATTTAGACGGGCCAAACTACATATTTCTTTTTTTAGAAAAAATCATCAATAGATCATTCATCCAACCAGTGTCGTATTAAGTGCAACATAGTATCATAATTCATAAGTATTATGCACTTCTCTTCCATGGGATCAAAACCGGGACTAGGCCAAACTATTTACAATAATTTTCAGTTTTTATACCCTATGGCAGGTACTAGCGTCCGTCCGCATACAAGATAGCTCAAAAACGTGTTATCCGATTTTGATGAAATTTACAATGTGAGTTGCTTATTCCTTAGCTTGATTTGGTATTGCATTTCAGCAAAATCAATCCAAGGGGAACAAAGTTATAAAGGAAAAACTAGGGTGACCAGAAAGTTTTGTCTTTTTTTTGTTTATGGTTTTAATATTTAACTGGAAATTTTGTTTAAATTAATTATATAGGTTAACTGCACAAATAGACGATACTATGTTAAATTTCAGTCAAATCGGTCGAAGGATAGTGGAGAAAGAACAATCCTAGGAGAAAATAAGTCTCTTCATAAAGTTTTTTTGGTGTGCTTTAAAAACTGATAGCCCGATTTGAATAAAGTTTGCAGATTAGACTTATGCTATCAGGGTCTGGGGTTATCTGCAAATTATGGTAGAAGAAATTTTGAAAAGAGGAAATAAAGTTATAAAGAAAAAGCTTTGAAATAATGTTAGTTTTGACAGTTTTCTGTCCTATTTCTAGCATAGAAAACTCGGCTATAGCCCGATTTTCAGCTACTATGTACGTACATATATGTTTTATTATACAACTTGAACTTACAGTTTTATATAGATTCCGAAAAACACAGGATATTTGCATGGAAATATTCAGAATTGTTTTACAACGCAAGTGACAACTTTGTAGTCCATATAGTAATTCGACTCTGTTTTAACCAATTAAAAATTCTCGATATACTATATTTAGGTTAATGATTTTTTGTATTAACATCTAAGTTTTAAACCAATCTATTTCGTGATTTTATTATTTTCATCTAAATTCTTCACGTTTTAACACCTTTGGAATATCGAAAGGAATTCAAAAACTGATTTCATATTCTTACAAATTGATTAAACTATTAAAAAGTTAGAGTATTCAACGATTATTAAAATGTTTTTTTGTGTAATTAGCAAAAATTGACATAAAGTTGTGTTTCTTTACGTTGATCGCAAGTTTCAACTAACCATGAAATTAAGAAAACTACTTACTTAACTACTTTAAAAATGCAAATTCTTGTAAAATATTCAATTAGTTCTTCACTTGTAAAACTTGTTCTTTTTCTACTGAAGTTTTAAATTTTTCTTTACAGAACTTTGTCGAAAATATTACTTCGCTTTTAAATAGTTTCCAAAAGGAAAAAAAAAACTGTTTTCAATTAAAATTTAATGTCACGTTTTACTTCTTTAGAAGAAAAACAAAACAAACTTCCATTACGGAATGTTATCCGCAGGGTCATTTACCTTTTTTGTATTTTTTTTTTTAAATAAATTTTTATATATATATAATTTTTAATGATTTTCACATAAAGTCAAAAACCACATCTTCTCAAGATTTTTCTTATTATAAGCTATATTGGGATTTTCATATAATATTTTTGGGATCTTTTGCCTTCTTTTTCCGAAAAAAAAACGACTGTGAAACTTAAACTAATCACAAAATTTTATGGCCCTTTGGCGTGATGGTTTCAAACTGTTCACATTATAAAGTTTTCATAAAAAAAAGGTTGTGTTTTATGTGCCACACACATATTAGACTGAATATTGTACACCTTTTTTAATGGTTTATGTTGCTACTATTTTGTACGGAACCATATTTCATATATGAGTTGTTAAGATCCTCAATTTTCGTAGACCAAAGTCAACGTTGTTAATTATTAAAGTATACCCCTATTATGACGTCCTAAGAAAGAAAGGCAGAAGCTCTAAAATTAAATTTAAATTTATAGACGCATTTCTTGATTATCAAAATTAAGCATAAAATACAACTTTTCTAAAAACTAGAAAAACTAGACATAGGACTTTTTCATAGACCTGTAGTATTAATTGTATACGATGTATAATATTTTGTGATATACGGTAGAGAAATAAATTGATGTAGGTGTGCTTAGCATGCTAATTTTAATTATATCAAATTAGGATTTTCAAGAGTCCAGAGATTATTCAACTCATTTGTTAGATATAACATTTTTTTTTTGGATTCAATTTAATTATCACTTTAATGTACTTCAAATTAATTTAATTGTTATAATTAATCATTTTTTTTTATATGCCTTTTGTAATAATATAAATTGACAACAAAAAAATATATTAATTTGTTTCCATTAAATAACAATTTGGATTTGTTTAATTGAATATTCAAATTAATAGTAGTATCAACTCATTGCTATAAATCTAGTAAGTCGATACCTTAGTTAACAACTAAAATTGAATACCCACTAATTTTTGAACCTCTTTCAATTCATATTTAAATTCTATTACAAAGTTATCATTTATTTTTCATTAATATTTAATGCACGAATATTTTGGTAACATAAATAATTAATAAAGTTTTCTTTAGTTATTAATCAATGATTAATCATACTCTAAAAAAAGAATGTGCAAAATGATTAGAAAACACTTTTGTGGTATTTTAAATCGTAAACCATTAAAAGTGACGTCAAAAAACAAAAAATAAAGTAAACAGAACGCGAGAATAATTTCTTTTATATTTTCTTTTAGGCCCACTAATTGAAATTGAAGAATTCCAAAATTAAAAGATATAGTAGAGTCGGGATAGCTTCAAAACTTTGTGCAATTTGATCAATTAACATTTAAACTTTTTCTAATACCCTGCCTTGACAGATCTCCGATTTTAATTACAATAATTATTTTTTAATGATACTTCTGGATGACCCATGATACATCTTCTTTTTTCACAATGATCATTATTCTTGTCATTCCAAAAGGTTCATAAAATTACTATTTTGTTTATAATTTTCAGAATAGAATGTTTATTCATTTTGATTCAATGAAGTTATTTTTTTTTTAATTGTATTTTACTAATTTTTAAGGAATTTTTAGAATTATAACCAATTTTCCTCTTTTTAAGTTTATGTGAAAGAAGAAAACATATCAAAACCAGATGAAATTTTTAAAATATTAAAATGTAGACGGCCCTGTAAACAATGTGAGGAAAAAATTTAGGACCTCTTCACAATTTCATTTAAAAATTAAAAATATAATGATGATTGAAATAAATACTTAAAATTGATCATTATTACGTAAATAAAGGTCATTATCGAGTTTTAATGACCGATTGGGCAATAATGATCATTAAAATCGGAGATCTGTCTAGAATATAATAAAGACCAAAATAATTTCATTAATCTGAAATCGTATTAGTTACAAGAAAAATCGAATTTTCGAATTTGGAACATTCCATATATGAAATATAAATATTTCAACATTCACAAAGTTTTTCCAGGGTGTTTTTTTCCTTCAAAAAATCTTAACTTTATTTACGGCATCAACAAATTTTTTATGTACTTTGTTTGAAAAATGCATTAAGTCTGTCAATGAAAACTTCCGACATTTAATTTTAAATAGCAATAGATACATTCTAGAATTACTCCACCTTTCGATGAACCTTCATTTATTGAAATGAGCAGAACAATTTCGAAAGTCAGGAAATTCTTCAAATGAATCCCATTTCCAGTTACATTGAAAAGGTAAAGTTTTGTACGAAATACATGATCAAATATCATTTCGATCCTCCAAATTTACTAACCCAACGACTCCATTAGACTTATTTCAAAACTTATTTTAAGTCGGTTAAAAAAAAAAGTCCAATTTTTCGAGTCTCCACGAGACTTTTTTTCAGTCCGACTGAAAATATGTCCAATTTTTCGAGTCTCCACGAGACTTTTTTTCAGTCCGACTGAAAATAAGTCTTGAGAAAGGCCTGGCAAAGAACGCAATCTATTTATTTCACTTGACGTATATAAACTAACCGATTTTACATACCCCAAATTCGGGCCTTTAATCTGCCGTACATACATTGTAATTTATACATCTTAAAATTTGAGTTCCTAAAACTTTGAAAATCACTAAACAATTATAATATATACAACTACTGAGACTTTACAGTAATTGATATGTAATACATCTGCATTCAAAATTATTTTTGGAATGAAATTACGACAGATTATTCAAAATCTCATTAAAGATCAAAGTGCTTGCATTTATGAAGAAATATTTCTTATTTTAAAAATTACTGATTATGTATGTGTGTCTGCCTAGATAAATAAGTAAGCCAAGAACACGACGGCAAGTTCAAGAATTTTTTTTCAAACTAGAACTAGAAATTATATTATTTTTAAAATTAGATTTTTTTACCTTCAAGCTAAATTTAATGAATTAGTTAATTAGTCATCCGCGGATTTGAGTTGAATATTCCTCTCGAAAAAAAAAATGTCAGGGTTAAATCAATATTTTCGAATCCCTGATCTTTTGATGATTTTTTATTTTTCTTATTTCAATTTCTAAAATACAAGATCTTTTATTTATATTTTGTTATAAAACCGGTTCCGATAGTATCTTCCGTCATTAGATTTATGCAAACAAAAATAACAAGAATTCGTCGAATTCGAGAAAGAAATCATTTGGTTGTTTTCCTTTTAGATTATGATGTTATATGCTTTTTTTTCTTTTTTCAAAAACAACGCGATTGCAATTAATTGCATTTACTTAATTGATTTTAATTTCTATAATCGTTTCAGATTTAGATGCTGATGTAAACACATATTGAATTTAATTAAAAAGCGGTTGAATATTATGAGGAAAGGTCGTGAGATGTTTATGTAAATACAATTTTATTAAAATGTTTTCAAACATGTTTGAAGAAGATTTTTTCGATTGAATTTTTAATTAAAAATACTTTATTTTTTGTTTATATTTCTATTTTATAGGAATTTAATTTTGTATTTTGAATTATGAACCAAAAATATTTTTAATAAATCCATTTTGTTGTGTGTGTTTTTTCAAAATAGAAGATTTTAAGATAATAGATCTTAGAGAAAATGCTAAAACAATGAAGTTCTGAAATTGATCGTGAAATAATTTGAAATGATAATATTACAGCATACATATTTTAATTGAGAGTAAAGAAAAAAATATACACTAACTACAGCCGAGTTTTTGATGCCCTATGGTAGAAATGGGATAGAAAAACTGTCAAAACTAACAATATTTCAAGAGTTTTTCTTCATAACTTTGTTTCCCCTTTTCGAAATTTCCTGTAATGTGAAGGTAACCTAAAGCCTAATAGCATAAATTTTATCAGCAAATTTTATTCAAATCGGTGTATTAGTTTTTAAAGTACATCAAAAAAAACTTTATGAACAGGGTTATTTTCTCCTAGGATTATTTCTTTCTCCACTATCTTTGGACCAAGTTTACTGAAATTTACCATCCTACCATCTAATTATGTAATTAACCAATATAATTAATTTAAAGAAAATTGCTTAACAATTTTTCCAATTAAATCCGAAAAACGACAAAACTTTCTGGTCACCCTGGTTTTTCCTTTATAACTTTGCTCTCCTTGGATCGATTTTCTGAAATGCAATACCAAAGCAAGTTAAGGAAGAAGCAACTCACATTGTAAATTTCATCAAAATCGGATAACGTGTTTTTGAGTTATCTTGTATACGGACGGACGGACGGAAATGCATAAATCGAAATAACTTTTGATTCTCTACACAACCATACCCTTGAAACCTTTCAACGACGATTATTTCTATGTGTTACAAATGAAGTGACAAAACTAATATACCCTCTGGTAGTACTTACCATAGGACATAATTATAAGAGCTGGGAGCAATTGAAAATAGATGGATGTACATATTTAACTTCAGCCCTAATTCTTTATTGAGCCTTAGAATTTAATTACAATAAACTTTCAGTATATTTGGTAGTTTTCTAGTGGATAGGTGAGAATGTTGTGTCCTTAAAGAAGAAGAAATATACCCATTCTACCATGAGTACTTCAAGTCGACTTATTTGACAAAAAGTTTTCTAATAGACTTCGGAAAAAAATGCAAGCAAACGTCACTTCGAAATTGAAATTTGATAACAACATTTGTAACTCAAAAATTGATTTCTAATTAATTTTTGTGTTTTTCAACCGAATTCCAAATTTTAAATCGACTTCAATTCGATCTTTGAAAACTTCAAGTACACACAGAATTATTGTCAAGTTTCGAAACTGAAGTTTAGTTGTTACAACTGGTTGTCTGCATAACGAAATAATTTTGGTGTGCAGAAATGGGTTCCACTGCATTAGGTAATACAAATTGTATTATACAAGAACAATTTGTTGTAGGATTAAAGAGGACTAATAAAACGATTCTTTCCATTTTCATATCACTTAAAATTGATTTGAAAATCTTTGACTCATTTTCATGTTATTTCGATGATTTCCTGAACTAGAATTTAAAAACACTTGTCTATTTGAATTCATAGAAAGAATCATGAATCTAAAAACAGAATCTTCTCAAATCGGTATCTCACGATAATCAAGTAGGAAATTCAATTCATGTGGAAAGCTTTTTTTTTTTAGATATTTTATATAAAAATCAATATTTTTCTTTCGTTTTAAAAGGAAACTATTAAAATCATTTCATGCATAATACTTGTTCTTATCATTTTGTTCTAAAAAATGCAGGGCATAAATGTTTTCTTCTTCTTTCGACTTTTTATCGTTCATAAGTTTACACTCGAACAAAAACAATCGTTTCTCATTAACATTAATTGCATGCAATTGACATCGTTTTAATGTAACGGAAAATGAAAAAAAAAACATATTAAAACAAAACATCTACAACTTACGTTTCTGAATTTAACAAATATTTCCACTAAAATGCACTTTTTTCCACTTAAAAAGAAGTTTAGAACTTATTGTGTTGGTTTTTCCCCGAAAATTTTAGATCCTTTAAAATTCCTTGTTTTTTGGCAAACTTTATTTGATCATCGTTTGTTTCTTTTTTGTATTCATTAAATTTTTTTATGTTTTTCTAAACATAAATATTTAGATTTAAAATTTTATTGCGAAATTTTTATTCACATATTATCCGCGGTTTTTATATCAACACGTTTTCACTTCTTAATTTCAGTATTAAAATTTCGTTTTATTTTAATTTAACTGTCGTTAATATTAACTATCATAAATGCTATAGAATTAAATACGTTTGTATTATTTATGTTTTTCAATATTTTAACGACAAATTTATATTTTGTTATAAATATACTTGTTTATGTACTTCAATTGCTACAAATTATCCTATTTTGACACTATTTGAGAATTAAATAATTTCTAGAAATTAGAAGTAAAATAATGAATCGAATAAACCCACTACAATCTCAAAATGAGAATCAAACCCGGCTCAAAAGACTTTGTACACAAAGTTTCAATTCGGTTACAACTCTAATACAGTCGTCCCTCGTCAACCAAGTATTTACTAGAAATTAGTACATTAAATACGCGCGTTAAGCAGTTTTAGATGAAGAAAGCATAGTTCTCGACAAATTTAATTATAGTAGAGCCACGGTGGTTTGATACAATGATTGTTTAGTAGGGATTGTCAGGAAGCTTCTACTAACAAGGTACAAAAGTTTTATGATATCAATGTTAATAGATTCCCAATTACTACAATTAGATAAAGGAGTGGTTGAGGTTTCTCCTTTTCTTTTAATTAGAAGAATTACATTAGAAGAATTTCCTGATGTTCGAAATTATTTGAATAGTTTGTACAAAGGTGAACTTGAAATGAATTGAAAAACTTTGGGTATGCGTTCTTTGTTGCTTATTCAACTTTTATAATAGTAAAATTAGAGATTGTACTGTAAATTTGAAAACGAAATCAAAGCTACTTTAAGTCCAATTACTATGGATGTATCACATTAGCGAGTAGGTTGGAGATTATGTACTGTTTGAACTTTTAACAAAATTAAGTCGTTAAATATGATTTTATTAAAGAATCTCATAAAAAATTAGAGAATCTAATATTCCTAGTTAACGAAGGACAAATATACTGGAACTAATATTATTATGAATTTCAGAATAAATTAAAACAAATCGTTTGTAGTAAATTGTTTCTAATTCAATTTTTAAACATGTTTCGGAATATTTTATAAAAAAAAATAAAATTGAGTAAATATTTAAATTTCGTACAAAGAAAATTTACTTAAAACAAGAAGAAAATTCCTTGCTTAACATTTTAATAAATAATAATAAAAAATTTAAATTATTTTAAAAAGAAATATCAAAGCTTCCAAGAACTTGTGTTACTTTGGCTATTATCATTAAACTTCTTTCATCACTCTTAATAGCGTTTTTTGCGATAAAAAAAGCTCAGACAATATTCTCATCATTGTTATAATACTGAGAAGACCTTCAAATCTAATCATAACTGATTTACGTTTATAAATTTAAATAAAGATAACCAAAAAAACAAAAATTTGCATCATCGCTGAAATTATTTTTTAATTTTAATTTTAATTTTTTTTTCTTTCACAAAAAGATTAAATAAAATTTTTAAATTATCAAATTACAACACTTTAATTATATTTTTAATGAAGTATTTCCTTAAAATAACTCAAAAAAATTATTATTTTAACCTTAAAATGAAAAAAAGCTTCGACAGTTTACTGACCGCTAATGCTTATTTATTTTTAAACTTGTTCTATTTTTAACATTATATATTTTAATATTTAATTTAATTCACAAATATATTTTTTCACATAGACAAAAATTTACACATTTCTAATTACAATTTCCTTTCCAAAAAAAAAGAAAAAAGAAAATGTAAATCGAATTTAATCGATTTAATTTTGTAACCGATTTATTTCCTTTCTTTTGAATTTTTAGCGAATTACTTTGAAGTTTTTTGATCGGTTATAAAACCGTGCAATAATTCAATTTCAAGGAAAACAAGATGGAAAAAAATATAACCGAATTAAATTGTTTAAAATAAAAACGATTTTAACAGTCAGATCACATTTAGTACCTGACAAACTTTCAAAATACCTTCTTTTTTTTCGCCGAACTCAAACAAAACGATAAGAAAACTATAAAATACAATAAAATTCACTCAACACCTGAATTTGGTGCTCGAAAAACATATGAAAAAAAACCGAAAAACAAATAAAATACCACCGTGAGATTTTTTACCGTAGAAAATAAATGAAGAACAGAAATATCGTTTTTAACGCGGCCCGAACCAACACTGAACATGAACTGAAACTCGTTGTATGTAAAAGCATCGAATATTCTTAAATCTTGATTTTCAATTTTCATTCTGAAAGAAAAAAGCTTAAATTCTATTACATTTTTGTTGTCTTGTTGTAGAAAGTGATGTCGATTTCTGATAGAAGAAATCATAGAAAAAATCTCGCGCAGTTATCTTTAGTATCTATTACTTTCCTTCCCCTTTCCAATATTTTAATATAAAAAAAAAGCTTGAAAATGGAATAAATTTTGAATAAAAGCTTATATGTATTTTATATTATTACTTGAGCTTTTGATGGTATATAAAATAAACTGTATATAATTTGAATTTCCGGTGCAAACCAATCTTGGAACGTAAATGAAATTAATAAAATGTGGAATGTATAGCAGTAAAACAGTGGTGGCGGAATACCCACAAATTGTTGATCGTTATAAAACCAAAGATATAAATGAGTAAAGATATGCAAAATTCTGTAAAGCTTTTATTTAACATGAGTAAATTACATTAGTCCTTATGGTTTGAGCTTAAAGCTCTCTCCATAAGAACCAATATTATTTAAGGTTCAAGCAGAATGACGAAGGATTCACGACGCAAATTTTAAATAAATACGTTTTCAATTAGACTGCACAGAACAGACAGACTATTTTTAATACAATCTGAAAACCAAAACTGTGGAATCCGTTGTAGATACGTTATTCTGTATCTCACATTACTTATGCTAAATAAAAGCTTTTTTGAACTTTCCATATCTTCTCTTTATTTATATCTTTGATAAAACGTTTTGATACAATAGATTTAATAAATTCAATTAAAAATATAATTTATTGTATTTCTAGGCCTCTAGGCCCTAGGGTATTTTATTCAATATCATATTTTACATGTTCTTATTTGAAATTTGTCAGATATTAAATTTGTTCAAAGTAATAAAAAATAGTTCCACTCCAAAAAAAAAAAAATTATAATAATATTATATATATATTATATAAAAAAGCCTTTAACATATTCATAAAAGTGTCAAGCAATAAGAAATCATCCTCCCCAGGGAACCGAAAATAACAAGACGCAAATGTAGGAACGCAAGCCGAAAACCCATATTATTAGAATAGAAATGATTCGTTTCATTATAAAGTCTGGATTACTTGAATTAACTTCATGCTTAACGAGTTTCTTCTTTTCTTTCAGGAATGTCTATTTTTTTTGTTATTGGAGAGATGAAGATATCAATTCACAGCAACAATAGAATACAACATTCATCGATATGGTTTTATATTTAATTTTCTAAACACCGGAACTTATGGATGTATTCATTTGTTTTTTATTTTCAACATAGGTTTTTTTTCTGTTGATAATCGTGCCTGTGAATCTATTTTATAATTTAAATGTGATGATCATCCCCCGTGCTGTTTTATAATTGACGATATTACAATATTTTTATCACTAGAGTTGGTCCATGGTCGCAGCACTCAATGTATTATATTCTATTCACGTTTTTTAATCAAAAAGATATCGTCTATTTACGTATTAAGTAATTGAATTAATTTTGATTGTTTTTTTTTTGGTAAAATATATTTTATTTAAAGTATTGTCCATCGTGAGCTACATCTTTATTTCATCTTTCGGGCATCAAATGAATTCCACCAATAAAAATTCTTCTTATTTTGTAGCAATCCATTCATTTAGCCAGTTTTTGATTTCTTGAAATCGTATTTAGAGCGGCCACACTGTATCAATTAAAACTAGTGATAATCAGATTTCACAATGTCTTGTGAATACACCAGGTGAGCTAAAACATCCAATCTAAGAGGTTTCAACGTTTCCTTCACAGATTTGCATATTCTGATCATTTCCTTGTAATTCTTGCAACGAACTGACAAATTATTATTGTTGATCATCTGCGTTAACTGTTTCACCAGGTTTCATCAGATTATAGTACCTCCAAACCAAACAACAAACTAATTTCTAGAACTGGTTTCAGATAAATAATGTTCACCATAAGCTTTCATAAGTAAACGATAATTTTCAGCGCTACTTCTGTGTAAATTGAAGTACAAAAAATACTTTCGCCAATACTGTTTTGTTTGCACGAATTCAATAAAAAAACATATAGTAACTGAAAATCTAAAAACTTGATGCACTATGGTAGAAATGGGATAGAAAAACTTTCAAAACTACACTATTTCATAATTCTGTTTCTTCTTTTCAAAATTTCTTCTAATTTGCACGTAGCCCAGACCCTGATAGCATAAGCTTTATCCGCAATTTTATTTAAATCGGTGTATTAGTTTTTAGAGTACATCAAAAAAACTGTATAAAGAAGGTTATGTTCTCCTAGGATTATTTCTTTCTTCACTATCCTTAGACCGATTTGACTGAAATTTAAAATGGTGTCGTCTATTTATGTATATAATTAATTTTAAAAAATTGGTTCACAAATTTTCCAATTAAATCCTATAAACGATGAACAAAAAAACGATAAAACTTTCTGGTCCCCCTGGTTTTTCGTTTATAACTGGTATTACCTACCATAGGGCTTAATTTATATTTCACCTAAATGATTTATACTATTAAAATTTATTGACAGATACATTAGCTTTCACGATAAATAATGTATAAATAATATGACTAAACGTCACCTTTTACACAACAGCCAAATATAATTCAAGTACCCAATATATTGTCCACAGGCTTGTTCATTTAATAATAAATTCCCTTCCTTTCATTTGTATTTGGAAATGGGTTCAATATAAATTCTTGTATTATTACGTATTTTATAGACAGAAGGATTAATGAATTTGTTTTTTTTAAAAAACATATTTTGGAAGCTATTTCGTTTTACAAAGATGGGGACAGTTTATAAGAAACTCCATCTAGATGATTAATCGGTTTAGTTCTTTTTGTCCATAAAAAATATGATTTGGTGCTGATTTATTAAAAAATTTTAATATTTCTTTCAACAAAAATAAACATAATCATAAAAACTATATTTATTTAATTCTTATTGAATATAATTTGGAGAATATGTAAATATAAAATGTAAATTAATTAATTTTCGGTTCAAAATCTTCTCAACCTTCAGATTCTATATAACTAATTTCACTATGAAATATTCGGTTTATTTGAATTAATATTATAATGAAATTCTATTTTATCAAGACTGTGTAAAATCACAAACAAAAGGATCTTATAAACAGAATAGAATCATATCGGTTGGTTGATAGACAATTTCAAGTGAAAATCCAATTTATCCTAGAAAATTCACAATTCCAACCAACCATCAACGCCAAAAAACTCATCTATTTTACAACATAAATTTTACTATACAAGGTGGAGTCCAAAGTAATCAGGACTTTAAAAAAAAAAAACAGAACAAATGGTTTTTTCGGCAAAATCAATTGATTTTATTCAAAATAGTCTCCTTCTGCTTCAATACAGCTTTTTGCACGGTCCAAAAGCATGTCGAACGAGTATTTTAGCTCGTTGGCCTGTATGGCCGCCAGTATGCCGGTGCAAGCCTTTTGAATGGCCTCTACGTCTGCATAACGCTTTCCTTTCATCGGCAAATGCATTTTTCCGAAAAGGTAGAAGTCGCACGGTGCCATATCCGGTGAATACGGGGAGTGGTTGATGGATTTTTGGTGAGATAATCGGTCACAAGCGTCGATCGATGAGACGGCGCATTATCGTGCAACAAACGCCAACTTCCATCTTCGCGATATTCGGGCCGAACACGTCGAATACGGCGCACCAAACGCTTCAAAACTCCTAGGTAGAATACCGCATTAACGTTTTGACCGGGTGGAACAAATTCTTTGTGGACAATACCCTTGGAATCATAAAAACAAATCAGCATTGTCTTCACTTTTGACTTCTCCAGGCGCGATTTTTTGGGTTTCGGCTCGTCCGGCGTCTTCCATTCAGCACTCTGGCGTTTCGTTTCGGGATCATATTGAAAACACCACGTTTCGTCACCAGTCACAATGTTATAAAGGAAGTTTTTGTCCTTTTTGACCTCTTTAATGATGTCCTTCGAATGTTGAATTCTGAGCAATTTTTGGTCGTCGAAGCTCATTTTCGCACCGATGACACAAACATACTGCACTTAAAACGCAATAACTTTACTTTCAATAGATGAAATGTCATGAAATTCTCACAGGAAGTCGATAAAGGATAGCAGATTCTAACGCACCAGTCGGCATATAGATGGCGCCACTAGGGGCGCTAGATTCAAAAAGTCCTGATTACTTTGGACTCCACCTTGTATTTTCCAAACATAAAATTGAATAAATTGAGATAAGAAAAAGCTAATCGAAGTCATCAAATTAAAAGTGAAAAGAATAAAAAAAAAAAGTACGAATTGAATCTTGAGAAGATCACATTGAATGAATGAAAAATAATAACAAATAATGTTAAGGATGACTAGACAAGGGTGTCCTTTTCATACTCTCGTATCCTATCTCAACTTCAATTTTATAGTTATATACTCTGTCTATGGATTTTCCGTTTTGTTCTATCTAAAACTTTGTCGTTGTTGCAATATTCAAACAAAAGGTTCTATCTAGCTTTTGTATTATATTCAAAACTCTGTTATCAGTTTAATGCCACTCATTTGATTTCTACAGAAAAGACATCAAATTCAATGGAAATAAAATTGAATTTTATCCATTCAAGCCAATAATATTATTTCAATAATATTTAAAACAATGAAATTAAGAAAGACATGTTTATTTTTTTTAATAATATTTAATATAAAAAAAAAAATAATTACAATTAATAACAAAAATGACAACAAAAACACCAAATTATAATAATATCAAAAAAAAAGAAAAGAAAAACCAAGCAGATATTTTACTTATCCTTACGTAATTTCTTGCTAGATAATTCGATTGCATCTAACCACATTTGAAGTTCTTCCGGAACTTCTGGACGTGTTTTACATTCTGGGAATTTTTTCATTACATCCAAAACATTACAATTCGTGATACATTGTTTGGACATTGCAACAGCACGTACAAAACCATCAGCTGTTGTTATAAATCTTTGTTCCAAATAAATAGCCTTATCATCCCACCAGACGAGTTGAGTTTCAACTTTATAGGGATGAAAGATTGGTATTGTTCGACGATAACGAACACTAGATGCTCCTTGAACAGCACCTCCACCCAAACGTTTCACTTCTTCATAAAGGCCAGTTAATCCATAGAAATGGAATCGTGCGAAATCAAGTTCACGTAAATAACGTGCATTGTTCATGTGTCGAATGAAAATATCCACATCTTGTGATGTACATAATCCTATTAAATTGAAATTCTTGTTAGATCTCAAATGTAATCTTACTTTTTTTTTTATTTATTATAAAGAATGAAATCTTTTTACCATAAATTGTAGTCGTTTCCGTGACTTTTCTTTTTCTTTGAAATAGACGGCCAGCAAAAACTGTGAATACACATCGAATAAAGTAATTCACATCCCAAATGATGTATAAAATAAGAAGTAATACTATCCACGACATTATTTTTTAATGAATTATGATGATACTACCTTGAAGTGAAAAAATAAAAAAAAATTATAAATTATGGTATATGGTATTATATACGATGGAAACTATTCAAGCAACCTCTTCAGTATTAAAACTTTGCAAAAAACTTCAATACAACTCTTTTTTTACTTTCTATAATTATTATAATGTACTTTGAATTGAATTTAGACACCGGAACTTCTTTTTGCAGAGACACTTTGATTCTAGAGGAGAGAACAACAAGACTTTATTTAAATACACTCTGGGGCACTTGATTAGCACCATTTTAATTTTTAACGTCATTAATGCCATAATGGTGTAAATTCTTAGAAACTTCTTCCGTACTATTCGTTGGTTGCCCATAGTTCTATTCTACCTGATGACCCAGATGTGGGAATAACCCATGCTTGAGTGGAAATTCCCACTTTCGTCTTTTTCGGCTACTTGCACCGAGGCACTTGATTAGCACCATCAGTTTTCTTCAAGCTTTCAAGGCGAACGGTGGTCTTCTAAAAACAATTTATCGTTCAAAAATAAGTGTGTTACTAGTCTGCTTTACCTTAGTGAAGTTTTTATTCCACCTGGACAGAAATGGTGCGCGTAAAATCACTAACCGAAACAGAAGTTGGAAAAATCACTTCATTGAAAGCAAAAATTATTCCAATCGCGAAATTGCCAAGCGAATTGGTCTAGATCCTTGGACTGTAAATAATCTTATCAAAAACGATCAAAATTACCAAAAAAATCGAAAAGGACATACTTGCAAAGCAACTATAGAACGAGAACGTAGGGCCATTTTACGGGATGCATCGAATTCTGTGGAAACTGCTCGTAAAATTAAGGAGGAAGTGGGCATTACGGCTAGTGTCCATTCTGTTCTCAAGATGATCAAGCAGTATTCACACAAAGTGTCAATTAAGTGCCTCGGTGCAAGTACCCGAAAAAGACAAAAGTGGGAATTTCCACTCAAGCATGGGTTATTCCCACATCTGGGTCATCAGGTAGAATAGAACTATGGGCAACGAATATTACTGAAAAAGTTTCTAAGAATTTGCACCATTATTGCATTAACGACATTAAAAATTTAAATGGTGCTAATCAAGTGCCCCGGAGTGTATGACTATCGCCTAGCTTTATGCAAAATTTAATGACAATTTTAAAGTCGAAAATATTCACGATTTTAATTATGTAAAAATTATGAATTCCTATTTTGTTTTTTGTTTTTTTAAATGAAATCCCTAAACTACAAAAATGTTTATTCCCTCTGCCCCAAATTATGATATTCGTTTCTATACAATATTCTTATTCCGGACTGTTTTGTAGCGAATAATAAAGCCTATGTCACAGAGTACACTAAACAGAATTTTCGATCACATCTCCAGTCGGCAAAGCATGTTATCTCATTAATAGTACGTATTTGTAAAAAAAGACTGTAAATATAAGCCATTTTATTTCACACAGAGGCTTTTTTAGAAATACTATTAATGAGGTGGCATGGTTAGTAATTTTAAATAAAGTGTAAATCAAGTTTAATGAAAAGAATACATATAACAATTATATATACCACAATTGGGGATAAAAATAAAAACGTTTTCGATACAATAATTTAGGACGGAGGTAGTATTGATTAAAATTTCTCGTTCAAGAAATTATCATATTTTACATATAGGGAAATTCCAATATCTTCATTTTTTTTTAGATACATAATTTCAATACAAAATCTGGTGGAATTTAATCCCAAATAAAAGAAAAGAAACTTTTTATTATTTATTAATAAAAAGAAACTTATTTAAGGCTTGTGTTTTTACCATTTTATAATTTTAAAACAGTTTTTTCCTCCAAAATACTATCAAAAACAGTAAAATTTTTGGTAGACAAAAAAAAAGAAATGAAAAGTTTTTTTTTCATTTCACTTGACTTTAAATATGGAAAATTTATGCAGTTTGCTGACCTCTCCATAATACCATATAGCTTTCGAATTCGTTAATTATTATTTGGTTGATAAGTTTGTTGATTATACAAAAAATAACCTTTCCTTATCGAAATATTTGCAAACGTTATGAAAACACAAAAATGTAACAATAAAAATTAAATTTTAATTACACAAAGTTTATTATAATTATATAAAACCGGTTTCTAAAAAAGATTATCTTATTAATCTATAAACTTGCAATTTTACTATGATTACCTTAGTATTTAAATAATTAACCAACTTACTTAAAAATTAATAATGGAACAACAAACGAACTTAAACTGCGCACGCACGTCCAAACAATGATGACATTCAAGTTCAACTAAAGTTTTGATGGTGAATAAAATGGAGAGATTTTATAAAATTTAACTTTTTATGCCGTTTTTTTTTTGCTGTAGAGGTAAAATCAGCCAGGTATATGAGTGAAAGTGTGTGAAAGATAAATATAAAAGAAAACCTAAAATCGGCCTATAACCATGTTTTTGATACAATAAATAAATATACAAAAATGTTCCCCAAAGTCATTTTATATTACTCGCTGTATACCAATTAAATAAATAGGAAAAATATAGGCATATATGCAAGGTCGACTTAAGCCGAAAACCTATATAAGTTCTGGATTTTTAAGAGTACCCTTTTAGCATAGATTAGTATACCTAGATGTCCAAGCTAAATGAGCGACGTGATGTTCAGTGTTGTTATTGTAGGTGAACTTAAGGAAGAATGGATGAAAAGAAGTTTAATGTGAAAGAAAGAGAAGAATCTATATTGTACCGGGATATCACTGTACAACAAGAATCAGTTGAATACACAGGCATTGGAGATCTTTATTATTAGTCTATGCTTTTAGATTAAGAAAAAAAACTGTGGTATGAACTAGTGTTCACAAATATGACCCTAAATTCTAAACTTTTAGGTATATATGCCCTGGAAATGAAGTACTAATGCATATTATGTTGTTCTAACATTCTACCCAAAAACAACCACAATCCAAGGATATTAAATTACAGTCTCGTTTTCCTGTACCAATTTCGCTTACTTTCAATTTTAAAAACATATCCTGGAGTTACTGGTTCTTTATGGGAAAAAATCTTGCAGTGCGAAGGGTTTATCTTTATATCCAATCAAATTATTCTATCTTTAATTTTTATTTGAATCACTCGACGAATTTTTGAGATATCTCTAAAGGCATGATATTTTGTCAATAATTGAATCTCCCACCAAATCGGTATTATTTAATATACAATTGGGAATTAATATTACAAAATCAATTTCAAATCAGTCACAGCGTTTTGAATTTACAGTGTACACAGGTAGAAACTATATTGTCCGACGTTTCTTTCGATGTGGTACAAACGTTGTATAACATTGGTATTCTTCACCATAGGGTATATAAAATGGTTACATATGCAGTTGAAACTTATTTACACATAAGAGAAATTCTATTGCATATTTTTCCTTTTTTTCTTTAGATTTAATCAAAAAAACCTTGAAATTGAAAACTAAGTTTTACTTAATGTAATTAATTAGCATAATTTAAAAGCTTTTATAAGCAAAATGGTAAATTTTTTATACAATAACCATTTATTTAATGTCTTTAATTACTTCACTAGATTTCAACTTAGGTACTAGGGTGGATTGTAAACATATTTTAATGTCGCCTAAGCTTGAGAACGAATTATCAAGACTTCTCAAAATTTGGTTCAAAGAAATGTGTACACAAAAAAAAAAGAACTAATTCGATTTTAATATGAAATACTAAACCGGATTTGGTTCTTTTTCATCAAAAACATATATACTACGTTTAAGAAAGTTGGATGGATTACCGATATTGCACTATATTTGCGAAAGAATCCTCGATTTTTTTTTAAAAATCGGGAACTGCCCTTGAAAACACAAAACACAGAAAACACATATTAATTAAAAAATAAATTAGTATATTTCATAGCTCTAGATAGTACGAAATATTCTAAACACAAAAACACAAGCAAGGACTGGTATTCTTTTTGACATTTCTAGGAATGTTTCCAGAAGTTTGTTTCTAGAAGTAGGTTTCCATGTATGATTTACCGAAGATTCTAGAGTTTCCACGATGAGTATATGTATAAGGTGGAAACACCGCTGGAACAAAACAGTTGAAGTCAAACTTCGAAAGTGATTGTATCAAAGAGATTTGGAAAAGTGGGTATTTGTGGTGGGTTTACACAGTGAAATCTTAAAGAGATTTAATATAAATAAATAAATAAATAAATAAATTAGTAATTGCTGGAAATACTGCTTTTCCGTTGTAAACTGTGATAAATTAATTTAGTAGAAATTAATTGTTGATAGACAAATATTTTTAAGACTAATTGTTAACGCAGAAATAATTGTAAATATAGTTTATGCACCGAATTCACATAAATAAAAAGTATTATTATTTTATACTATCGAACCAAAAAGAGGTTACAATATCAAATATTTTTTTAGTACACATTAAATCAGAATATGTAAAGGAAAATTTTAAAATAAACTAAAAAAAGTATTGATTTTTCCAAATTCCTTTATATTTTTCATATTAAGTTTTCTTTTTTTTTCTTTTTTTATGTTTAAAAAAAATTCCCTAAATTTTTTTAACACTTATATTATTAAAGCAAAAAATAAAATAATATAAAAACATTATAAGCTCCAGAATTAATAAATAATAGAATTTTTGACCAGCGATTTTTTCTTTTTAAAAATATATATCCTTTTCGGATTTGACTACAACATTTAACAATATGTAAATAAGTATAATCAATTTGAATATAATTTAATATGCTTTCAGCTAAAAAATAAATGTTTACTGTATTTTAAAATTACAACACGTTTTTAAAATTTCATTAATTTTTCTTAAAATAATTTTGGTCAGCATCCATTTCGTAGATTTTTACTCGATATTTCATTATATTCCATCCATTTTGCAATATCTAAGGGTATTTCGGGTTTAAATTTTAAACTAATTTCACCATTTTCAATATGATCTGAAGAAGATTGATTCAAATTTGTATTGTTAACATTTTGGATAGTATTTGTTGTACTAAGAAGTGTCGACATAACATCTTCCGTTGAACAATCAATAATTCGTTGACGACAAATTGCTATACAATGTATAAAATTATCATGTAATGATATAAAACGATGTTCCATAAATACAGATTGATGATCCCAATAAATTATCTGTAATTGAAATTATTTATTAGAAAAAGTTCAAATGGAAAATGTTTCTTTTTTTTATATATATACTTTAGATGTAATTTGAAATTTTGAAAATGGTCTAATGAAACGTCTATAACGGATTGTTGCAGCTCCTTGAACAACAGCTCCGCCTTTTAATAATATCGTTTGATATAATTTTGTACGTTCATAGAAATCGACTCGAGCAAAATCCAATTCACGTAAATATCGTGCATTGTTCATGTGATTTAGAAATGTATCGACATCTGTTGTTAAGCAAATACCTTGAAGAGAAAAGATAATTTTATATTAATTTTATTTTTGTCTTTTCATTATATTGCATAAGTAATAAATTTATAAACTATAGGAATTCGCATGTTTTCCAGTTTCTTATTTAAAACAGTGAATTTATTAAATAATCGAAGCACTACCATTTCTACAGTCTAAATATATTCAACTGTTTCATTGCGTGTTACAGAATCAATTTGATATACATATATATAAACATAAATATATGATGCTGTAAAATAACTTAATATGAATATAGTCAGGATTAAAAAGAATAGATTTCATACTATTGTGAGTGACCTAAATAGAAATATCAACATTCCTTAAGGACACAGATGATGTATCAAATTTCTATTTCTATTTCTACAAATATATATTTTAATTTATCTTCAGCATTTTCAATATTCAATTAGTAAATTGAATCACAATCAATTTGTACAATTCAATTTAAGGAAACCATATAAAATTTTGTATCGTATTGTTAAAATGGAAAAACCATATATTATAATTTGATAATGTACATGTACTACTAATAAAAACGTTATTGTTGAATATCACATGTACATATATATGATGAAACTTTAATATATCCGGGAAAACGAATCACATAAAAAGAAAAATAACTGAATGACGAGAAAAATAACACTGGAAAATTTAGTTAGTTAGTTAGTTGGCCTCGAACCCTACCATGAATACATACATTTCATAATTTTACATTTTCTTCTATGTTGATGGTTTTTAAGTAAACTTTTAAATATCAAAAAAAAAAATCTTAAATGATTTTTAAATAATGTAAAAGCTTACCTGTAACAGTTGTTGTATCCAAAATATGGGATTTCTTTTTGATATAACGTGCTAGCACTACGCAAAGGCACATTCGTAAAAAATAATGGATTTCCAGTAATCCATACAGGACAACGATAACTCCTAAAGCACTGGCAAGGATATAGCACCAAATCACCATTTCCTTGTTTTTTTTTTTATACTAATAATTTATTCAGAATCTTTTATTTTATTACCTTTTTTGTTGTTAAATATGAATTTCTTTTTATGTTATTTAAATAAAAATAATGCAAAGAAATGAAATTTTGTAAGACACACCAATTATAAATTGTTAGCACTTTAAAAAGAAAAAAAAAACTTCACTTTGTAAAAGTTTTTTGGATCAAATCCAGCATAATTTTTTGTTAGTATTTTAGTTTTATAAATTCAGTCAAAAGTTTTAATATAAAAAAAAAGAAAAAGTTTGATTAAAATTTTAATAAAACTAAAAGAATTTGTTTTGTTCTTTCAAGAAAATATATTAAAATCACTTGCTTATAGGCTATCTAAATACTAATTATAAAATATCGATAAAATGCACTTTTCATCTATATGTGAACCAGCTAATTTATGTTTTCGCTCCCTTTTTTGTGATACAATCAATGATTAAAACATTGCACTTAGTCTACATGTATATTTTTATTTAGTTTAAGATGTTGCCGCATACTGTGTTCTCCTGGAAATAGTTTTCTCGGTCTTCTCCTTAAGTTTTTTCTTGATAAAATAAAAGATTTTCATATGAAATAAATGAAATGTGTAGAACTTAGTGCGGTATTGCGAAGTGGGAAATGCCATGCGCATTTTTAGATGGCTGCTGAAGGTAGTATAGATTATAGTATCTTAATTTATGTATGAGAAAAACTCAGTTCAGTATGTCATATTATGGACTTCAGACATTTTAATATTAAATTTTCGACAAATATACACTTTAAAATGCAACGATTGAAGTAAATCTTTTAAGAATAAAATACTTTAATTACAATAAAAACTTCTTACATAATCATTTAAAAAAATATTTGAATAAAAATGTAATTAAGAAATTAAACATGCAATTATGAAATTAAACACCCATTGACACAAGATAATCCATTAGGAATGGAGTATCATCAATTCCATATGGTGTAAGAGGAATATCATAGGGCATTGGAATGGGTGGGACACCATCTATAGTGCCGCAAATCGGAAATGTTTCCTTATCACACTAAAGACGAAAAATAACACTTAATTACACTCAAAATTTCATTAGAAAAAAAATAACATACCAAAAATTTTGGGAGAAACAATACTCCGGCTTCATAATTCATTATTCTAAATGTTGGTTCTAATTTAGCGCTCTTATTAAATGCACCCCAAGCAGCCTTAGATAAATTCGCTGAAGTTAAAACAAACCAATAAGCTCCTTTTTCAGACCACCTGCAATATGTTTTAATATGCGGCATTGCTTTTGATCTGTGTCTCCAATTTGATTTCCATTGATATAAATGATCTTTCAACCATAATTGTTTATCGTTTGTCTTTTTGCCATATGGCAAACAACCACCACCCAACATTCCGTCATGACTATTTTTGACATTATTGAAACTTGGATAAATCATTTTGAATTCTGGTATACCGCGAATTCCTGTTGGAGTTGAATCTCTGCGTAAACTCTTACCAATATCTGTGAGAATCCATGATTGTACATTTGGTCCTAAACTACCTATACTTGAACTTTGCGCAACGATTGGACATTTGTCATCTATTTTTGATGAATATTTTCCAAGTAAACCACCTAAACGAGCATGACCCCATGGAAAACCACGAGGAGTTTGACGAAAACTACCAGGAACCGATGCAATTAAGAAAACGCTATAAATATAAAAATATAATATTATTTCTTTTTAAACAAATATCTAAAATATTACTTGATACTATGGAAGTCGGTTTTCCTTATCCTAGCGATCCATGGTTGTAATTTTGAAATTTTATATTCGATCAAATATGAAATCAAGTCATTACGGAAACCTGTTGGACTTTCACCAGCTGTAGTATCAGCATTTTCTGGTAATTGGTTTAGTTTTGGGCTCATCCATAAACCTTGTGTTCGATTATCCCAATCGTCTTCATATAAATTAGCTGTAGATATAACAACTCTCATCGAACCATCTTTGTATCCTAATAGCATCATTTTAGTGTGATGGGTTGCAAAAGGTGAACTCATCTGTATTTTAATTGCTGTAACTTGCGGCTTTTTCTCTGATATTGTACGTAGGTCTGGTGTCTCATCTCCATACAATACTAAAATCGGCGTATCTCTTCAAAATCGGGGAAAATAAGATATAATGTATATATTAAATTATTTATGTTACTTACAAACAACCAGCGAAAAAATAGTGCCCCAATAACCAGCCAATATCCACCATAAAATTTATTTGAACAGACGATTCAAGCTCACCAAGGCTTTCATCAAAAATTTCTGGAATTTAATTTTTGTAAAATATTTTTGATTTTTTTTTTTTAATAATTTAAATTGCCTTGTAACGTGATTGAGAGTGGCTCTTTATGTGTTTGTTTCGAATCTGTAATTGCAGTAAGGAAGAAATTATATGGGGCAGCCTTTTCTAATTTCTTCGCCATTTGACCTTTTGGTAGAACCACTTTTATATAATCATGGATATTCTTATTTATTTTGGGTTTCTTGGAAAGACGAGACTGATCAGCATTATTTGAAGAACTCGAAGGATTTGGGCTTCTAGGTCGTACAACAATTTTAGTTGATTTGGATCGCTTGTTTGAATCTTCATCATCCGAAATACAAACGATTTTATTCTTCTGCGAAAAGAAAAACAGATTTTAAACAATATTTATTAGGTTTTTATGTTTTATATTTTTTACGTCTGAATTATTTAAAATTTTTTCAACTTCGCTATCATTATCGTTAGTGGTCTTATCTATTTGACTGCTTGATCCTTCTCCACTATTTTCAGCATGCTTTTTATTTTTTCCAGTGTCTTCAATGTTGAGATCCGGAAATAGCTTTTCCAAAAGTTTCAACTGAAGAAGAATGACGTCTTTTGTAAGTAAAAACTCATCAGGAATGGAATATTCTTTTGTAGATTTGTCAATCCCTTTTGTAAGAATGCTTTCCACTGAAAACAATGGGAATTAAATATTTAATTTGGATCTTCGAAA
This sequence comes from Xylophagus ater, assembly GCA_963422695.1. NCBI lineage: Eukaryota > Metazoa > Arthropoda > Insecta > Diptera > Xylophagidae > Xylophagus > Xylophagus ater. The sequence continues at coordinate 13,194,036 of OY730478.1, forward strand.
CAAAATACTTACAATGGGGATGAGAGAATTCACTGAAATGCATTGGATTTTTCCGATAACATTCAGTTCCGTATTGACAAATTTTTGTTGGAACTATAAAATGGAAAAAAAAATTATTTTCAGTAAATTTATATACAATTATTTATATCACTTACTTTTGTGTTTTTGCTTCATTACTTGCTGCATGATTTTGCCTTTTAATTGTTATTTTTAATTAATTTTTGAACATAAAAATATGAAATAATTTATAAATAAGAACAGCTGTGCCGGCTACAACCAGCTGTTTAATACATGACGATAATGCAGTTTAGAAGTAACTTCAAAATAAGTTCGAAAAATTCCAGTGGTGCTCAAAGTTTTCATTTTGACCGTTAACTAAACAACTGTATAATTTCCCGACAAAACGAGTGATTTTATGCTGGTCCAATTTTCATAAAACTTACACAGTTTATGTTTTGCACCGAATGCTAGATCCTAGATGATATTATTATATATTGTTATTATTATTTTGCTTGAAATCTACGTATATATGGCAACTCATGATACCCTTTTTTGCCTAAAAATGGAAAAATTTTGTAAGTGCGGCTGATTTCGACAAAATTCATAGAGCTTATGTATTTGACCCTAACTGAATAGTTTTAGAAGTAATCGAACTTATGACATGTCTCGTAAGTTTTTGCACCGAATTCTTATGGAGACTGGACTGATGCGAGATGAGAGGAATGAACTGGGGTCGTGGGGAAGTGGAAAAGTGGGAAAACATTGCCGGACGGTCGGAGCGGCACAGGGCCTGGGCGAAATTTTATAACTCTTTAGTTTTCATCAAATATTTAATAAATCTCATCAAACAAACACCTTTGAACAATAAAATATTAAATTTCGTTATTTATATTTAACAAGAAATTGAATAAAACATATTTAATAAATTATTTTATCTGATATTGAATATTAAATTTATTATAATTTTTTTTTTATAATATGAAATAATAATTTTTATCAGTAAATAAATTAAATTAGAAATCATAAATTTTTATTAATAAAATTTCATCCATGAATGAAATTTACTAATAATCAAATTTAAGATTATTGATAAATGATAAAAATTTTGATATTTTTATTATAATAATAAAACATTAAATCGACGTGAAAAAATGACTAATATAATTATTATTATTGGTACTTATTATCGAAAGGCATTATTACATTTTCATCACGCGACTATCAGAAAAGAGAATCAATATGTTACTTAAATGGCTGAAAATATTGTACAAAATATTAAGTCGAATTGCTGTTAAAGAACAATGTTTAAATTGTGAAAGTTGAAGGATCAAAATGGTTAGTTCAATATAATCTATTCAAATACAATGCATAGGGTAAATTTACCAAATTGCAACCAGTGATCAATTTCCAACCACTCTATCAGAAAAATCCTTATAATAATCATGATGAAAGCAAAATTTTTATTGAACTTAATTTAATGGATTAAGCAATTAATTCTTGATAAAAAAAATGTTGAGCCTGTTAAGAACATTTTATGACTAACTATTACAATAATTTTGTTCATAGAGTGATCGAAATATGAGTACCCTCTGCAATTTAAAGCCTACTAATTATAATATTTTGAAACAATATTTATTACTTCTTAACAATAATGTCCATCAATCAAAACGGAAATTAATTACAATTCCAGCCAATATAGGAATAGCATGTATATAATTGAATTATTTCAGCAGTTCATAAAACAATTCGCTGGTTTGATTTCATTATTATCAACATCATATATGAGCTTTTCAATTTCACGTATGCCAATCATAATTTCAAGGAACTTGAACTTTTATATTCAAATTGTTTACCACATAGACATTCACTTCATAACGTTTAACAGTTCTTTTTATAATAACTCCTTTTAAAATAGAAATTATTATATTATAACGTTTAATTTGTAAGTAATTGAAGCTTTCAAAACAACATTAAAGACATTATTATATACAATGTCAAATATATGTACACATTTTATGTACGCTAAACGTCCTTAAAATTATTGTAAACTCATACAAAAGATCTTTTTTGTACCTAAAATATCATATATGAAGTAAAAATAACATTATGTTAGCTTTTCAATGTTTACATTAACATTATAAATAATAATATATAATACATAAGTATAAAACGCAGGAAAAGAGTTAAAACTCTACAGAAATGTATTAATTAGAATTATATTCTTGTGGTACATAATAAGAAAAGGAAAAGCCATTATAAGAATTAGAATTGTTTGTTTTATTTAATAATTTCTAGAAAACACCTAAACAAAATAGCATTTAATACTTTTCTGGTAAACAAAGAAATCTTTTCGGTGTTAAATTATTGTTCATTTTGAACGAGTTTTTAATCATAAAGCTTTCAAATAAGTCCGGTGATTGTGATTATAATTTGAAACATAATAAATGTATATTCGATATCATGATTTACAACACCGATTTCCTCTTTTTTCTAATAATAATAATAATATTTTTTAATCGTTTTGCGTATTTTTACTAAAAATGTTTTATATTTTTCCTGATAAGTCGGGTTGTGTTGTTCTGATTTTCTACAATTTTCAACAATATCAACAAGAAAAATACAATGTTTATAAACAAAACTTCTGAACATGAACATTTAAAGCATTTTTTATCTAGAAAAAAAAAATATTGTATTACAAAAAAACTAATTCCATGTATCAAAGTTTTTATCATTCTAAGATAAAAGTGGTGATTTTTTTCATTACACATAATCTACATTATTATTTCGTATTATCTAGTTAAGAAGGTAATATCGTAGAATGAAAGTAATAATATAAAAATGGGGTATGAAGGAGCTCTCATCAAATTTTATACTATAAGAAACCACCGAAAAAAAGGGAAATAAAAACAACACATTTAAACACAGGAATATAAACATACTATTAAAAAAATATATTATTACATATTCTAGTATTTGTATATATATATATATATAGTATATAGTGGGGAACAAAAAATGCTTCCGATTTTTCCGGTTTTTCTTAGGTCAGTGTGGAGGAAAATTCCTTAATATCAAGTCGTCGAAATAACTTCAGTTAAACACGATTCCATAAAGCGTAAACATATTTCTTTAATAATAATAATACTTTTTTGTGTTAGAAAACGAAGTTTAATATAGTTCTAATCATTTACAAGAAAAATAGTTTGTTTGTATATATTTATTAATATCATGTTAAAAAGTGTATTTAGAAAGAAAATTGTTTAATGAATAATATCAAACTATGTATATGAATATCAAAGTGCCTCCAAAAAAATAAAAATTTAATATTGTAAATATAAAATTAGACGAAGAAAAAAAATAACATCAAAGTTAAATAAGGGATTGATCTGTCAAATAGTGTTAAATAGGGTTCTAACATCCCTTTGCCACTTAACCAAAAGGAAAAAAAGAAAAATTACAAACCTTTATATTTGGGTCCTGTCTTTCCTTTTCAATGCGGTTATACTTTCTGATCACATTTTACATTTGTGCTTTTTTCTATAATCTAAACATTTGGTAAGTTCAGAGTTTGAAAACCTTTTTATCCTTATGTTTTTTGAATATTAAGCAAAAATACAGAATGCAATTTAAGAATATAATTTTAGTCTAATATTATTTGTCCTACATATATATATGTATATCTTTTTTCAAATAGAAAATATGAAAAGCTTATTTACTTTTGATTGTTATCCTCTGGACTGCTGTCAAAATATTCTCAAACCCCACTTTTTAACCACATATATGTACTATATTTATATATATATATATAAAAACATAATTTTTTATTACCAGATCATGCGCAATTATATTACCCCTACAAAAATATATACATAAAAATACAGCCCTTATCACTGGAATACACAAAAATCAAATAGGATTTGCATAGATATGGAAAATCTTAAAAAGTCAGGACACGCGGTGATCATAGTCAGTTACTTTAGAACTGTTCTTCAGTTATCATTCGAATTACGATCTTACAAAATAATGGTGAAAATTTCATATATGAAATAAAGTTGTTAAGTTTTTTTGGAAAACTATATAGTGTGAAAAATGTATTAATTACTAGACAAGTAAAATAAGAAATTCTATTTTTAAAAATATATATCATATATATTTTAATTGTTATTTATTATATTCCGGTGAATAATATTCACTTAACACACGATTTGATCTGAATTCAATAACTTGATTAACACACTAGATACCAAGTTTTTTTAAAATTCAGTTTAAACTTAGCTCTTGAAGTATCCACAAGTGTATTGTGTGAGTTTTTTTTTTAATTATTTAAAAATATAAAAAATTGATATACACTATCGGGTTGGGACAGTTTTAGTGTTATTTAACAAAACAAAAAAAAATATAATTTAAAAAAAAGAACTCTTAAAGATAACAGCAAAAATTAATTTAAAATCAATTTTTATGAGATTTTAATTAAATTTAATCGGGAAATTTTCATTTCAATCATATTATCAAGACCGCGAACGTTCGACGTAAGCGTAAAACAGGTTGACCGTGTTCGTAATTTTTATATATATATAAAAAAAAAATATTTTTGAGGTGAGAAATGTTTTCTATAGAATTTTTATTTATACGATTTTTCGTTTTCTTTTGTTTTTTAACATAAAATTCAATTAAATTAAGATATTTGTTAAAAGTCATAACGTTTTCATTGAACTTTGTTTTTTCAAAATTTTTTAAATATCAATAATTTTTATCCGTTTAAAAAAAAAACAAATATTTGTTTAGGATAATTTATTATTTATATATATTTTTTTTTTAATAAAATAGAAAACCATTTTAATTTCTTTTATTTTGGAAATTTTTATTAACCAAAAAATAAGAAACCAAGCACGTACTGAATTTTCCCCGAACTGTTGTTAATATTTTATTACCAATAATATTACATTTTTAATATTTAATTTAATCGTATGTTTTGTGTACTTTGAAAATTGTTTTCTAAATTGTTTTTCATTCATATTTAAAAAACAAAAATTGATTATTTTCTTTTTTTTTGTTTTTCTTTAATTTCAGATCAAAGAATTTCAGATATGAAAAAAACTTTTAAAATGTGAATAAAAAATAGTACATTTTTTTTTCTTTAAAACAAAAAGAAAACTTCACATCTAAAAAGACAAAAACGTTAAACTTTGCCAATTTAAATACAGTCCCTCTGGAGAGAAAATTAGTGAAAAAATTTAAAACTTTTCCGACACTTAAAAAGTTTTCTTTACCTTTTTTTTGAAAAAAAAAACACTTTAAAAAAGCAAATATTTTCATTTTACTATGTTTATTTTTAAAGTAAAACGACTGAAATCACTCAACTAAATGGCATTCAAACAAACCGAAATAATGTATATATGAAGTCAAATGAAAAACCAGAAAAGCATGAAAAATATCTAAAACAAAAAAAAGAAAACAGAAAAGAAAAGCTTAAAAATCTGTCCCATATAGTGCAGTGCTGTGCAAATAATAAAAAGGGAATTAAGTTTATAAATACAAAGAAATTTTTTTTGGAGCTATAAAAATTTAACATTCGTCTAGTATTCAAAAAAAAAAAATATAGTAAAAAATGTAAATAACTACACTAAATATTTAGAAGATAATAAGAAGATATATACAAGATAAGATACAAACAAAAAGAAAGAATACACATTGGAGACTTTGCACAATACTAAAACTGAATAATAATATTACGTCTGAACGCAGTTGAAACAAATGTCCCGAGGTGATCCTTTAAAGTTATTTCTTCTGTCTTTGCTGCCATATGAAAATCTTTAAATACTGTGTATATATAGTGAAATAGCATTTTCTTAACCATTTTCATCTTCTTGGTTTGACCTTACGTAAGCTAAACTGAAGGAAAATTAAGTCTTCTTTGTGGAAAAACGAAAAAAAAAAGAAAAGAAGCAAAAACGAGTGTGTGGTAAAACTAAACAAATTCATTCAACGGGGATATACCCAACAAAATACCAAAGACATAAGGGCGAATAGGATTTTCCTTTCGGCTATACTATTATATGAGATGTTATTATTGTTTTTCATATATAAATATATATATATACTAGTGAATAATTGATTTCATAATTCACAAGAGAAAATTCCCTTAAGAAGGCTTTAGTTAACTTTTATATATTTAATTTCTTATGAACGGATCCAAGAAAATTATATACAATTTTGATACAGAAAGAAAGGAAATAAAATTTTCGTTTATACTTTAAAAAGTTAAGTGTCTTTTTTGCACTTAATTTACGAATAACATTAACATTAAAAGGACATCATCAACATCATTATCAAACGTTATTTTTGAATAGAATTATATTTTAGTCGCGGGTTATCAGTGCCAGGACAGCATCGTGTAACAACAATGTAATTCCCTTGTCGTTTTTACGTAGTTGGCTTCTTTTTTTTTTTGTTGGAATAAATACAATGTATTGGTCATTAAAGTGAACATTTAATTAACCTCTCTTGGGTTTGATGGCTATATTGTCATCATTTTACACCGATTTAATGGATTTTATACATTATTTTTCATTACGTTCGGTTGTTATCATTTTGTTATCGTTTTTAAAGGAGACAATAATTTAAGAAATAGAAAATTTGGTGTATTAAAAAAGAAGAAAAATCTTTTAATAAAAAAAAAAGTAAATAAAAATGGTGCTGTAAAAAAATATATATACAAGAAAATGTTTTAATTATTATAATTACTTGATTAATGTTCAAAAAGTGTCCACGTTAAGTGGTTTTTGTTAAAAAAAGAAATTAAAAAAAAATTTAATAAAGTGAAAAAAAGTGTTTAAAAATTAAGAAAATATTATCTAAAATATTGATTAATAATATAATTATTAAAGATGCCAGAAAAATCTTTAAATAACGGTTATTTACGTACACAACATCCAACAGAAAATGGAACTAATTTGGATGATACAAATGTATCACCTTTGCTTGGGGCCGATGTACAAACAACACAAATTACAACAATTGGTAATACAACAAATGGTAATTCACCGAATAGTAAAGCACCGACTATCGTTCATTTTGCTGGGCCTGGTTCGGCAAGGACAAGAACATCAATTCCAAGAAATTTTCCATCTGCCAATGAATGTTTCTTTAAGGAACCGAAATTACGCAAACGTCTTATTATTTTAGCGATTGCTTTTATAGTTTTTGGTGCCGGTATTGGAGCATTAACAATTTACTTTGCTGGAAGTTATCGATGTAGTAATGACAAAATTGGTATGTAAATAGAATTTTTAATTGTTTTTATAAATATTGTTTGTATAGTAATTTATAAAAGGAAAACAGTATAGTAGCCAAAACAAACTTGCCATCAAATTTAATGTCTCTTTTTGTTTTGCTTAAGAAAATTGTACAATAAAATTTGTTTCCACCATAATCGGATCGATATTTACATACACTTCCAAAAATCGTTATTATAAAAAGTCAATTTGTAGTTATGATAAATATTAGCAATAAAATAAAATTGTCGAAGTTTTCATAATTTCAGTTGAACTAGAACTTTTAAACTTTATATGAATAAAATAAAAGCTATAGATACAACTCTTTTTATGGTTCCAGAAAGTCCCGGTTTCAATACTTTCTCTTTTTAAAGATAACTTCTTATACTGTTGTTTAAAATATTTTGAAATAATACGATCGTAGAGATGTATTGGTGGAAATATAATTTTCCATCTCGAATGGCCTGACTGAGGAAAATTTAAACACTATCCTCACAGATTTCAATTAGATTATATAATAGAGTATTCTTGTACTACTGCGACCTTAAGATCAATAGAAAATACCATTTATGCAGATTTTTAAGGCTCAATTGGAGAAAAAGTTAAACGCAATGCAAATTAAATTATATTTTAAAGTTTAACAAACTTATGTTTTGAGTGAGCCATCGAACATTTAGATAAATGACAATTTTTTGTATAGCTCAATGCAAGCCTAAACGTGAAATTAATACCAATCATTCATTCGTCAAATACGATATTAAAACTTATATAAGACTTTTCCAGTTCATACTTGCTGAGGAAAAAAAACAAAAACTTGTATGTTGGCATTTACCACGCGCCATATTCGAGATGTCGGTTCATTCTTTCCATAGTTAGTGAATACTTAGCGAACCAATGTTAGAATTAAGGTACATCTTGTCTAAAATATAGGAAGCAATAATGGCACCATTAAAAATTTGATAAGCATAGAGCACACCTGCCACTTTTTCACTGCTTTTCTCAAAAATATAAACCTAAAAATTTTATCCTAAGGCAGCAACAATGAAAAATCATTTCATAGTAGTTTACGTATAAAACAAAACGTAAAAATTTGTGCTGGACGGATTCCACCCTATTGGTATTTTTATGGGAATGATATTTCCATGAATACATTTCAATGAAAATGATGCTGAATCAACAATTAAAAGTTCTAACTAGTTTTACAAATAATTTAGTTTAACATCTCTCTTAATTAAATAATTATTTTGTGGACAGTAGTTTTCCATGTTTTTGACGTTTCACTGTATTTTACATGTTATATTTTCATTCCCTTTATACATTTTTGTCTTCCAATAAAACTTGTTTTAAAATCTTCAAAAAAAAACCAAGACTACATATAAGGTCCTACATTTTAAGGCGTTAATTTAAAAAGAAAATCCGTTAACTCGATTTAGAAATGTTTTCTTAATAAAAATTTAAAATGGATTTACAATGACGTACTAAAGATATTTATTTATACTTTCTTTACGTTGAAAATTTAATAATGTTAATAAAATTCTGACATTTTCACACATTTTATATTAAATGTTAAAAATCTCCATTTAAGTTTTGTTGACAAATTTATTTTGATTTTTAATATTTTTTTGTAATATAATTTTTTTGAAGGTGATCTTTTATTTTTATTATATTCTTAATTTCTACATAAAAAATTTTTATTACATTTTAGACATTAAATTAAAGTTTTTAATTAGCCAAAAAAAAAAAAACTACAAATCATGTTTATTTAACAATTTAACAAAAATAGAAAAATATATAACAAAAATAAGACATTAAATACGCAATTTATATGATTGAAAACAAAGTCCATAAACCATTCTTTTTATATAAAATATTTAAAAATTAATTTCTTAAAAATGTTAATTCAATTCAAACATAAAAGTGATATTAAAAAATATATTCTGATTTTTTTTTCTGTTTTTGTTTTAGATTTGTTATGCAAATTTATTGCAAATTAATTTATGTTCTACGTCAAATTCAAGATTTTCTTTTAAAAAAGAAAAACACAATTTTTTTAAAGATTAATTTGTTTTAAAAGAAATTGAATTTGTTAAAATGTAATTAACAAAAAATTTGCGTATAAAACACTTATTTTAACAAAATTATTTTGTAATCAAGAAAAATTGTTTTGAAAAGAAATTCTATTAGGTCGAATCATAAATAATTACCTTCTTTTATATATCTCACCAAGTTGACTTTATTTTTGTGGTATGACCTGAAAATACTTTGATATCATCTTAAAGTGTGCATTATATCAGGTTTTTTATTTTTTTTAATTAAACACACATTTTAGATGAAAGTTGTGAATTTCTTTATTAAAATATGTTGTATAAACTTTCGAATTTACGAATGAAAAACAATATCTAGTCAACCACGACTACGTTCGCAGACTTCGATCCTTATGACAACATTTTAGATCAGATTTCGGCAAAATTGTGGATCTATCTCACGCATTATGGTCCAATTATGCCGCCAGCCCATAAAGGGCACGAGATGAATGTAATGATTGTTCGACAATAGCTCTTTGATTTTCGGAAGCCCAAAACTGTTTTGAATTCAAAGTCTAACTGACGAAGTAGAAATGACAATAATCGACTACGCCCCATGATATTGCTTGAAAAAAGTAACTCTAATCGACACCGGTGTCATCCAGTAGTTAAATATTGGTACGCAGTGAACTCCAAAGTATAACTTTTAGTCGCTTTTAGTGACATTTAGTTGGTGAGTGAACGCAACCCTGCATTTCTTCATTTAAATAAGTTGTATAGACTTTACAATTTATGAATGAAAAACAATGTATATATATATGGTAAATGTCCACCATGCCCACGTTTGCAGACACCGATTCTTTTGATAAACTTTTCGATCAAATTTTCTACATAATTGTGACTCTATTTTACGAATTATGGTCCAATGATGCCGACAGGCCAAAAATCGCACCAAACAGTGGCACGAGATGAATGTAATGATTGTTTAAAAATTGCTCTTAGATTTTCAGAAGCCTAAATGCGGAATTTGAATAATTTGTATGCGATTGTTGAGCAAAATTGAATTCATTATAAAATTATAATAAAATGTAGTCCTTCAACTGCAATTATGTCAAATAACTGAATGACACAACTGCCATTATAAGCAAATAGAACCCTATTGAAAAAAAAAGTTCTTATTGAAAAGAATTCCTATCAGTCCTTTCGGGAACATACATGTAAAGTAATTCTAATATCCTGGACAGATCTCCGATTTTAATTATCATTATTGCCCAATCGTCATTAATTAATGATCAATTTTAAGTATCTATTTCAAGCATCATCATTTTTTGAATTATCAAATGAAATTGTGAAGAGGTCCTAAATTTTTGCCTCACACTGTTTACAGCGTCATCTATATTTGAACATTTTAAAAATTTCATCTCGTTTTGACATGTTTTCTTCTTTCACATAATTTGAAGACTAGAGAAAATTCTTTTTATTCCAAATATTTCTTGAAATTTTGTTAAAAACAATAAAGAAAAATTAACTTCATTGAATAATAATTAATAAACACTGTGATGAAAATTACGAAATTTCTGAAAATTTTGGAATGACAAGAATAATGAACATTGTGAAAAAAAGAAGATGTGTCATGGGTCATCCAGAAGTATCATTAAATAATAATTATTGTAATTAAAATCGGAGATCTGTCTAGAGCATTAGATTAATTTAAATTTTAGCGATTGTTTCTAGAAGCAGTTATTAACTTTCCCAACTAAGTCCTCTTTTTATAAATAATTTATATTCATTACGAAGTTATAGCTACACAATAAACTTTGGACTTTCAACACCTTTACTGATTATATTATTTATAAATCACATATGTAGTAATTATTTCGAGATAATTCAGTACAATAAATCTGATGGTGAGGATGAACTTGAACTATATTTCAAGACATCTTCAATGTTTTATGAAGATGTCTACTAAAATATCCATTTGCAAATTTACTTCCCAAACAAGATTTAGTATATGTAAAAGAAGGCGTGCTCGTTAAAAACTAGCAATTATTTATGACTCATCGTAATATAATATTACATAAAAGAGTTATATATAAAAGTTTTTACTCTAAACCGGTCGAAAATCATCGTTTTTTTAATAAAAAAATGGGAAATTATCTCTCCTAATTTATTGCAATGCAAAAACCATAAATTATTAATTAATATTACCGTGAACTTATACCAGAAATTTTAAATTCAATATTTTTGATGAGAAAGCCACCTTGCTAAAAAATTTTTGTTGGCTGGTCTTTTGCAAGCCATGCCAAACTGAATCAAACTCGAATGAGACACGCTGAAAATTTCTCCTCGAAAATATGTAAATTTGTTTTTAAATGTTGTATCAATAATTTTCTTCTCTTTTTTTCATAAAATATGCACTTTTTACATATTTGAAGTCTTTCCAGTTTGATTAACCAAAAGTTTATATAAAATACAATTTTTATATGCAATTAATGTTTACATTACGCAATCATTCTGAATATTTAATACAAAATCAATAAAATATGTTTATAAAAAATTGCCACCCGCAACTTTTGCTATCAAAGTAATTTAATCAAGTCTTGATTCTTGTCAGTATCAAGAGTCATATTGACCAGGTTGACCACGTCAATGTTGCACTTTTGATGGTCAAGTTTTACATACCGCATAAACAAAAATCACGAGACCGTAATCAGTGTCAGATTATTTGAATTATTGTTAAATTTATGAATGATTATATCTACTAGTTTTAATACTAAAGTGCAGCCCCTTGTAAATTACTTGAAACTAGTTTTACTATAATCAACAATAAAAGTATATGTATAGTATATAAAAATTTGCATTTATAAGTTTGCTTCTTCTCATAGAGATTGGGAATAGAGTTTTAGGATGGTTGAAAATTGCGAGCTTTAGATTCTGATGGATCTTCAAGCTTTGAGGACTCCTAATCTTAAAAAACGTATATTTAGAAAATGTTTGTTCATTTTTCTGTGTCTAAATTTGTTTCACACGATATCTCTCGAACGCATTATTCCATCTAATTGAAATTTGAGTAGCTGGTCGGATATTAGGAGGAATAACTTCCTGTCGTTTTATTCGTATCGGTCTGAGAAAATTGTTCAGTGGTAGAGACTTGGAAACTTCATAGCCAATTGAAATCTAAAACACTGATTTGAATTTTGTTGAAGCGGATTTAATTTGGTGAAGATCGGGAGAAGGACACTATAAAAAAGGGTATAAGGCATAAAATTCCATGAACTATTTGATCTTGATTCCATAATTAAAATAAAAGAAAGTATTCTTCTAGTGTGTGCATTGGCAGTGTATTATTGTTTTTCAAAATATCTCTTTGGACAGATTAAATTAAGAAAAATGCATATTTATATTCTTATAGTTGATGACATTGTCCTCTTTGATACTCTTGGCAACAATTTACAGGTCAAAATTCTTACACCATCGAAATATAAGACGCAGAAAATTCTAGTTTTTCGAGTCGTATTTTTGTTTCAGTAAAGAACTTCTTGAAATTTTGAAGAAATAATATTGTATATAATTTTAAGAAATGACACAGAAAGTAGTAAACTACTGTAAAACTAGTAAAAAACTTGTATAAAATGTAGCTATTTGTGGAAAAATTCCAGGAATTAAAATATATCTTACATTTTATTTGTTCAATTTATTTTTTTCATCAACGAGTAAATACGAGTACTTATATCTTCTTGATATATATATTGTACAAACTTAACATGATGCTGCATCGTTGTTCATCTACAATTGTGGAACTCGATGATCAATTGAACTCCAAACTCTTCAGGAATTCATGCAGCTAATTGCCCGGATATAAAGAAATTTCAGAGCACATACTTCTATACAGAGGAACGTGATTGAAAATTGTTTGGTAAAAATTGTATTTCTTTTCTTAAATACAACCCGTTATACTCGTATTTTATAATAGACAACATTATAAAACATGGACCTCGATAACTACTGAGTGTGTAGTGGAAACAATTGCTTACGAAGCTTTACTACAAATTCTTCTTCTACACTTATGCCACCATAGTGAACAATTTATTAACATTGTATTGCACAATACTATACATATTATTCAATTATACTATTACTATATAAAAGCTAAACTAGCTCAAATAATGAAACTTTTTTCAAAATTTATTTTTTGATATTAACTAGATACAAGTTTATTAGTTTCAAAAGAAAATCAATTGCATACATTTTCTGCAGAGAAAAGTTAACCTTCATAAAAAGGATTCTATTGCAACTACAAAGATTAATATTATTAATTAATTATAATAGTAAACTGCATATGAAACTAATAATAATATTTCCTTGTTAAAAACTAATTTATCGGAAACTACTAGATATGTTTTATTAATTATGCAAAAGACCTGATGAGTTTGTTATTAATTAAAATAAATTAATATAGTCATAATTTATTGATAATTTCATACTAAATAAATATTCATCCAAATTTTAAAATCAAATTAATTAAATAGTAATTTCAAAATTACAATAATGAAAAAATAAATGTACTTTCTACTAATTTTATGCCATCGTTGCTCACGTAATTTCATTCCAATAATAATAATGTTTCATTTGAGTTTATGTAAAAATTTTCCATTTACTAATTTTTATAAAACCTTGTGATAAAATTTCATTAAATAAATGCATTTTGCAGCTGAAACAATTTTCACGCAATTACACAAATGCAATATTTAGAATTTTCAAAACCGCAACTTGTATATCCTAAACGATGATTTTCAAAATAATTAAATTATCTCATAAAAAAAAACATGATTAGAATGAATTTAATCATTTAATTTGAAATATCTGCTATGATTAACTAAACAACTTTCTTATACATCAGCTTGCAAGTTTATTTTTATTACAAACTAGTATAATAGATGTAAAGAATTATTCTATCCAAAATATAGATGATAACAATGGCCTCTAGTGGCAATGTCTTTATACTTTGGAATCAATAAGATCCCAGCGTAATTGAAAAGTTCACTCAGCCTTTACTGATTAAAATGAGCTGCATAGTACAAACAATTTATTCTCATCTTTAAAATCACATACAATTTATTGAGGCCTCGTCCAACAATTGAATATTTCCATGTAGAATTCTAAGCGTAAGTTGTATAAAGAAATACTGAAACCGAACTAAACTAGATGCAGTACTCCTAGATGCCTGGATCATTTATTTTTCATCCAGAATGCGATTCCGAGTAAAACACTGTTTTGTAGGCAAAGAAAAATAAATACATGAAGAGAACCGAGACTTAGATTTGGAACCAGGTTCTCATCAGTCTCTAGAAACGAGGTCTCAACGAACTAGACCATTCAACACTGTATTTATCAATCTGTTCAATTTGCCTTTTTCTAAACATTATTCAAACAATACAACTGTTATTCTATAAAACCTTTCAACTGTCAATGCCAATTTATTTGTACTCTAATTTTAACTCTATAGTTTATGCTTTTTTAACCCAAAATCAAACATTTTCATTTTTCTGTTTTTCATTATTTGATAAATCTGTACCAAATTTTATTAAGATTGATCCAACGTATTCTAATCTTATGGTGCACCAAAAAAGGTCTCATAACAATACAAAAATTGATTTTTACTATATTCTGATCGCATTTTATATAACACACTGTGCTAAATTCTTGAATCTGTATTTTACTCAGCAACAATGTAACAAATTTTATTTAATATAACAAATGAACTTATTTAATAAGAATTTCTATCTAATATGGACCCTAAAAGTCTCTAAACCTTTCTATTTCCAATCATAAAAATATGTTTCCATTGAGAATAATTTTAATGGATCACTTCTAAAATTCAATTTACATAATTTATTGAATTTTACCGTACAGAATTATGAGAACTTATTTTCCATATGTTTTAACATTATTAAAAAGTTTTCATTTCACTTTTTTTTATTTATTTTTTTTTGTCTTCAATCCCAAAAGATTTGAAGAAGTTTTACGCGAAAATTGGCTTTTCTTTACTTATTACTCAACTTTGATGAATTATATATGAAATTTCATATATGTGCTCTCCTTTATTGACATATAACATAAAAAATATTTTTCCAAAATTACCCCAAAAAACCACAATTCATAATGGATTTATATCTATCAGTTTTCATTTAAGGAAAACAAACTGTAACATTAGAATTATTAGTCATACAAATAGAAACAAACTTCAATTACATCCGTTTGAAGATGTTAAATATAATAGCTTTAATATTCCATTACAAATTTATTTAATTATTAATTTTATATAAGATTCTTATCTATATATATATATATCTCATATACTTGTAAGATACCTATTACATCCTTTTGTAAAATGTTTTCCTTGTTAAATAACATATAACAATGTTTACATATTACAACAGAACAGTTGAGTATACTCTTTCGTTGTTCTAGTCTTTTTAAAATTGAAAAACATAATTACCTTTTCTTTGCATTTAAGGATGTTCTAATTAAAAATACGCCAGCATAAAATGATACAATATATTGTCATTTTTATTCAGATTAGATTTCCTTAAAGTTAAAGCTCAATTTTGATTTAAAATTATTCATGGGAAATTTTAAAATTCATACTTGAATAATTCATAACTTTAATCACAAAGATTTTTTTATTCGCTGTAAAAAAAGGGTTTCTTGAATCATAAAATCGATCAATATACAAAAAGAGATCACATATAAGTTGTATTGGTTCTTTTTCTTTTTTTGTTGCATAGAACGATTTGCTTTTAAATCAAATACATAAATCCTTTTACACTTTTTATTCATTTCGATAAGATAAAAAGGTTTAAAAAAAACTTCAAAGTAAAACATACAAAGTGCTCATAATAAAAGATATATTTTCCAAAGAAAGCTCAAATCCATATTTTAATAATAAAACTGAATTGCACTTATTTATGATTATTGTAATTTATTCGGTGTTTTTTGATGATAAATTTTAAGCAATCATAATATTTTGAATTTATTTGAATTCCAACATTTTCAAAATTATTCTTGTTTCATATTAATTCAATTTATTAACTTGGCTAATCAGTTTACACCCAAATACTTCCGAAATTCATGGCAGGAAAAGCTATATTCAAGGTGTTTATGAAATTCAACTTTAAATATGGGGCATTTTCGGAGAGACTGGAAAATATATACAATAGTATACTATAAAGTTATCAAAGGATCCTTTTTTGAATATTATGTTCTATAAAATACATTTCGTGAGATTTTGTAATTTATCCACTGCGATGATCATGGAACCTTCATAAAATATAATATATTCATCGTGTTAAAAGGCTTCAGAGTCTAAAAACATATATTAAATTTACTTGCTTCCTTTCTACTTTTTGTTTTAATTATACGACATTAAAATACTAAATGACACTTAAATAAAAAGTTAAAATATTTTTTTTAACAATTCGCTTCTAGAATATGATTTATTCTCTTATGTTGAACATTTCTGGTGGACATTTGCAAACATAAGTTTTTATAATTAATTGTAAAGAAAGAATTTTTCATGAATTAAACAAACATTTGAAATTTATTGCATTAATATTTTATGAAATTTTTAAAAACTTGTAGTAAATTTGATTTGATTTACTAACTCTTGGCTTATGACATAAAAACGAAAATAGGTTTTTTCACAAAATACAGAATTGTTGTAATTATTTTCACATTCAAGCTTTAATTTTGGATCTCCATATTCAACTAGACACACATATGAATATGGAAAGTATGTACCGGCTATTATGTAGGTTAACAAAGAACACTTTAAAGTGTTTTAAACATATAACATCAGATGGTTCTGTATACATAATTTATAAATCACCGACAAATAATTTCCCAAATTGGATAGTACATATTTACAAAACCTAATTTAAAAGATTTCCTAAGTTAAATTAACTGGGTTCTTCCCATGTTTATGTAAGTTTGTCTTTCTTTCTTTACTCACTTTCAAAACTTTACATATATTTAATATATTTGTTTACCCAATACCAATTACAATCCCGCATGGAGACATGTAATGCATTTACATAGAATTCCTGTGGTTTTTGGGTAAATATGTCGGTTTTTGGTATATTTGGAAAATTAAATTTAAAACTTTATCCTATATACCACAAATAGCATTTTGATTCAAATAGGTAAAAGCAATATTTGTAGTTATTGGGGTACTTTTCAATGTGCATTCTTTTATTCAAATGAAAAATTTATTTACATAATCCTCGTTTTCAAAAAAAAAAAAAATGTTTACTTAATTATATCTCTTGAAAACCAGAGCTTTGTGTATCTTTATAGTCTTTTAAGGTATTTTTTACGTGAAGTATATTAAGTACTTGATTTGTATAATATTCTAGAGACTTAGGTCTCATTTACATCTGATATTTATCCACCGAATAAAACTCTGTGACACTTGAGAAAAATTCCACTTTAGTATAAAAAGTATTTTACCTGGAGAAATCGCAAAAGCGTTTACACTTCATTATCAGACAGAAATAGGGCTTTAAAACTTTTTAAATTTAAACGTTATACAAATTCTTCTACTAAACTAGAACTACAAAGAACCAAGAATTAATGAAAACTTTTTCATTTCAAAAATCTAAATTTACAAAAATAAATATCCAAACAAATATAAAAATTTTGTAATCATTTTACTTGTATATAAAATTTTAATTGGAACTTTTCGAATATAAATAATATTTCATTTTCTTCTTCTGATGAAAAAAACGCCAAATCAAATAAAATCCTTTCGACTAGTAAATAATTTCATAATCAAAATTTTTCCATTAGTTATGTTTGTTTTCTTTGCATTTCAAATAAACTTTAATTAAAAGAAGAGAAAGTTTTCGTTTTTTACTTAATTACATTTTATCGAAGTTAAATGAATAAGATTTAAGTAAAACGTTATAGTAAAGGAAAAAAATAAATAATAGAATGAAGAACAATTGAGGTCATGCCGAAAACTATAAGAAAATCGTTATGCCACTCACTTTAATTGAAATTTCAATCACAATCAATAGTTTTTTTTTCATCAAGAAAACCAGAAATTTTTCCATTTAACCAATTAAGATCCCTTCACACTATCCTTTTCAGTATATACGCGTATTTTATCCAATCACTGTAGAACTTCTGGGTTCGCTAGGCGAATTCTAAGACAAGTTATTTTAACAGGCTCTTTTGAACTTAAATTTACACCATTTAAATGAGTTCTGCAGAAACGGAAAGCAATGGTAGTTTGATGATGTGCGACAAGAACTATACAGTTAAGCTCTTTCAAATTTTGACGAGTAACTAAATTTGTATGATAAAACACAACTGTTTTGCAATTCATCAATTCTGGATGCTCATGGTTTTCACTGCTCAATTTCGATATGTTAAGATTCTGAGAAAACTCTCGTGTTGTTAGATCGGATTATTTTGACTTGTTTAAAAGTTTAAAAGTGCCATGCCGCTTATATGGCGGCATTGGTCCGTTAAGGGTTAATAAATTTTCACTAAAATATAAATATTTTCTTTTCTATACTTGATTTAAAAATGTTTAGTACATAGTTTCTCTTCGCATGAAAAATAGCTTGGACCTGGTGGAAAGTAAACTTGAAATACTTCCGGACCGTTAAGGGTTAAAACTCATATGCTTTCTCATATGTTTTGTCGTAAGTTTGTTGTCCATGTGATTACAATAATTGAGTTGGCATTTTTAACAAAACATCCGAGAAAACATATGAGAAAATAGCTAGTCTGAAGACGTCTTTACTATATATGTTCCAATATCGTTATTTTTAGTCAATATTGTATCGAATTTATACAATAACAATACGAGTATTCATAATAGAAATTGAATAAATTTGCACTGTATAATAGTAGCTACTTGTTCTTATTTCAATTTTCTTTTTGTTATTCTTATTATTTTCTATATAAAACCATTTTCAAACATAATATATATTTACTTGTCGTACAGAGTATTTTCATTCAATGCCATTGTATTCATCTATTATTAAAATTAATCCATTCTTTTGGATACCCAATGCAGAAAAAAAAAATTGATTTAAAAAAATATATAGACACATTGCTAATCATTTGAATGTTCCGAGCTCTACGTTAACCCATCCAATTTGGTCAGTCATGCATGGTACATCTGTATATGATATATTCATTTTTCTTCTCCATTCAATAAACACCTTTTTTAGATCCTTCTTTATATATAAAAATTCTATTTAAAATTCTATATAAACAATTTTCTAAAATGAGAAAAGGATGTTTTTTTTTGTTCTTCTTCATCATTTGAAACATATATTTAGTATAAACATACATACTTATATTATATGGAGAAAGCTTTTTCACACGAGGTTTCATAGATTTTTCTCTAGCTTAATTTTAAAAACAAAAGCTCTTAAGCTGTCACACCTGTTGCTGATTAATTCATTTTTCTTGTACTTGTATCTACATTGTTTCTATCGGTTTTAAAATGCACGTAATAAACCATTTCAACCCTTTCAATTTAATTTAACCAAACCCCAATAGATAGATACGATTTTCTTTTAGTTAACATTTTTCCTTTTCGTACAAGGACATAATTATAACTTTTTTTTTTTATGATTATGAAAATTTTATTATATTCCTTGGAAAATCCGTTTTTCAATAACAATTTCCTTCCTTTTATTTCAGATAAATCACAAACGAACGTGTGCCTAACAGAGGAATGTGTTAGAACTGGTGAGTACTATCGAACAGTTAAAATATTTCCAAAAAAAACAAAAAAAATTCATGTGTTTTTAACAATATTAGCTAATTTACTCAAGAGTGTTTAAGTTACGTGCCATGGCGTTTAAAATTTGGATATGAAAAACTCATGATATAATAAAGAAAATCTTCCCACTGTGACTATACAACAATAATTTGTATTAGAATTTTAAAGGATGAGAAAAATTCATTCAAAATCCCATCCTTTTCTTCCAAGAAGACTTATTCATATTTTTTTTTTTTGGTCGGTTATAATTTTATGTTTATTCAGTTTTGTTTATTATTTCTTTATTTTTGTTGGTTTGTTTATTTGAGAAGGAGTTCCTTTTTAACTAAATTAACAACAGTGAAAAAAAAGGATATTTACAAAAAAGTCAGAAAAGTTTGAGTCTGGTAGAATCTCATATAATCTATTTTGTTTTTTTTTTTTTTTGAGGAATGAAAATGTGTAGAAATTTCATGGATTAATCTTCGTGTTGATGATTATTATGGTATACATGAAATGGAAACAACTGGCTAATTAAAAATGTCAGGGAAGTTACAGAACGTGATCATTTTCGATAAGTGGCAATTTTTTTTGTGTTTATTTTTCTTAAAACTTTAAGAATTTAATAAAATGTGACCTTGATTATGGTTGAAAGAAAACACCATACAAATGTTTTGCAAAAATATTATATTTAATATAATTATTAAAGTTCAACTTAAATTTTATTTCAATAATCAATATCGAACCAGAAATGTATTACAGTTTTGAAGTCCTTAAAGTCTTCACATAAAATATAGAAATTACTATGGTTTAAAGGTTTATCTAGGTTCTAGAGTATTTT
The DNA here is from genome assembly GCA_963422695.1 of Xylophagus ater. Lineage (NCBI taxonomy): Eukaryota > Metazoa > Arthropoda > Insecta > Diptera > Xylophagidae > Xylophagus > Xylophagus ater. Next base: position 13,214,958 of record OY730478.1, read on the forward strand.
ATGTAAACATGTTAACTATATATATACATACACCTACAACATTTAGATGTCTCTAACGTTGATTACATAAACGTTTTCTATCGGGATAAATTTATTTCATTTCTGTTTTATTCAAACATATAGTTCTATGTATACAGGGTGATTAGGACAGGATAACTTCACCAGATAATTTAGGGACTCATTTATAACGTATTGCATGAACATTTGTACGATTCTCCATTGTTTCTGAAATATGGCAAAGATATCAATCGGATCAATATAACACTTCGAGTAATTGAGACTCAACGTTTACAACAGATAATTAATTACTATGTTAATTTATTACTATGCACTGCAAAAACACTAATAAATATTGAAAAACAGCTTCTCGACTTTACTAGTGGAATTTGTAAATAGTAAAACATGTCCTGTATTTCAAAATAGTCTTTTTTCAATGTAAAAAAAATGTGTGAAAATAATTGTCTGTCATCGGTTGTGCCATTTTTAGTAATTGGACAACCGTTAAAATTAAAAACTGTTGCATAGGAATATTGGAGAAAGTTTTAGTGTCCTGCAAGATTTTCCTTCTTCTTTTCACATCCGTTTTGACTTAACAAAGCATTATTGGGTGCACTTTGGCACAAGTTAAAACAACTCAAAAGAAAGTTTGTCAGTTTTGTTAGCATTATTTAATATTATTAAATTGTAGACTACACTTGGGCAATTTTACCAAAACATAAAACTCTTCCTTATTTTAAAATTGGAACAAAAATATCATTTTATTTTTAGACTTGTTTTAATTTACTTCTAAACGAATTACTTATTTATTACAAATGAGCCTCTGAATAATATCTGGTGTGGAATCATATAACTCGACCTTATTTAGTCTGAATCGAATTACTTGATTCCATTTCTAGTAAAGTATTGCGGATCCTGTCTGAATCACCCTGTATATAAATGATCATCGTGTGAATTCTATATTAAATTTTCTTGTCTAACTGAATTACATTGTAAACATTTTCTTTTAGCTACGACGCCAAAATTACTACACACACACGTCATGTTTTACAAGGCAACTTGACAAAGTTAATTAAGGTGTTATAACAATCTCTTTACATTCATTGATGAAAGCTTGTTAAAATCACAAAATTATTATGGAAGACATTTTTAACAACTCTCACGAGTGTAATGATAATAACAAACATATATATATAAGAATTTTTATTTCTTCTTCCTTAACATATTATTTGGTCAATTATGTTTGTCGAATATACTTACATGAAAATACAAAGATTTTTATGTTAAACAAAAATTATGTTCAATATTTTACGTCGTATTTAATAATATATACGAGTTTTTTCGATTCATCAGCAATTTGTAATCTTCTTATAGTTAATAGAATTGACCAATGCCAATCATCCTAAATACTTATTAGTTGCGATAACCAAATTAGAAAGAAAGATGTGGGTAATAAAATCAATTACATGAAAACTAATTAAACACTTGTTGCTGGTAATTAACAGAGTCCGTCAATAATAAATAGGCACCGCCATTTATTACTGAATTTCGTCAATTCCTCTAAAACTAGATGACTTAATACTAGTCGCACACCCATCAAAATGTACGTACTCTTTTTTGGTTCCAGCCAGGACTAAACAGGGCTAAACGAACACAATTCCGACTCTGTTTTTTCTAACCACTAACTTCGACGTCAACTCAACACAGACTTGGTTCTAACAAAGCAGAATTTTCTTCGACATTAGAATTTAATTAGGATTATACGAGTAATTTATTTGTTCTAATTACTTCTTATGAATTTTATTTTATTTGTTTTTAAAAAGAACAATATTAGTAATCGTTTAAATGGACTAGTCTTAAAACAGTTCCTTAAAAATGAAATGAAGGTCAAAATAGTACTTTAACAAAGTATCTTAAATCTCAATTTTATTCTTTCATCAAGAAAATAGAAAGAAAACTAAACTACAAGTGTATTCCCATAAATAAAAGGTTTCATCAAATAAATTGGAAAATTTAACTCAATCAAGTTTTTATTTAAGTTTTCTTATTTCTTTTTTTTTCTGCATCACGATAAAAAACAAATCTCCTTTTCTTTTCCGTATCGAGAGCAATTTGAAAAATCGTTTTTCTCTATATTTTCTATTCAAAATTTTTCATAGTAATATAGAATTTCGAAGATCAGATCAACGAAAAAAAAAAAACTTTGATTTCTTCTGAATCCCTGAGAAATTGAATGTAGTAGTTTTGTGGGTGGGGGTTAAAAACAAGATTTGGGTTAAATTGATGAAAATTTAAAGACATCACCGAATCAAGATAAATTTTTGTCATTTTGGTTTTAAGAAGATTCCTAATCCAAAGTAAATATTTTCTCAGTATCGAATAGGATACGATAAAAATGATAAAATGAAAATAGAGAAAGATCTTTCTTATGCTATGAACGTTGAGAATAGTAAAGATTTTATAATAAACCATAAATCGAAATTTCTATAAATGACATAAATTTTAATGTAAACGACATTCAAATGCCAGACAGAACAGACAGACAACCAGATAAAATGTATGAATGATATGAATGTGGAATATTCATCATAATATAATATGCCGGAAAACCTACATCCGTTTTTAATGTACAAATTCAGTTCCTCAATTTATTTCCCTTTTTGTTTAGCAGTCAGTTTTCAGACAGTTTTATATTCTGACATTCCATTCAGAACTGGATTTTATATGAATCCAGAATATTCACAGTGATTTGATTAGTATGATAACTTGGAGAAAATAAATGTCTTTTTTATTAGTATTAGTATAAGTATTTTTTAGTAATCTGTAGAAATTCCGAAAAGAATCCTTAAATTTCCTTTCTCAAAAAACTTATGACATTTTAAACCTTATCGATTTGATTCATTTCGTGATTATAAATTTTAATTAAATTTATTATTGATTTAAGCACTCTTCAAAGTTCGCATTTATCAATTTTTCGATTTAATCAGATTCATCACATTCTATTGAATCTATTTGTTTCAAATTATAAATAAAATATATATTTTGAAGCAAAAATTTAATTCAATTTATCTTTTGTGCGAATAGTAACTAAATTGAGGATTCTCAAGTTTATTAATTCGCAAGATGGTTTTAATTTAAAAAGTATTTGCAATCCGAATACTAACTAAATGTTTACATATGTGACTTTAAAACTATTTAATTCTTGATTAAATATTTTCAGAAGAAATAAAATATTTAAATAATCGAAATAAAAATCCGTTTTCTAATTAACAATTTTAAATTTTTGTACGAAATAAAAAATTGGCACCTTAAAATATGCAATTTCCATAATACCTATCTACCTAGGCGTATGCTATTCTTATTCCACTTACTTAAAATTGAAATTTGTTCACAAACTGAAATGAAATTCAATATTGAAAAACTATTTAATCATAATTTTAATAGATTTTCATATAACACTATTATCAATATCTTATAATCGAAAAAATAATCCAGAAAACTAACTAGGTCAATGTACGAAAAAGATGGCACAAATATTATATGCTTGATTTTAATCTATGGAAGATGTCTACTTTAATATTGTATATTTTTTTATAACACGAGAATATTATGAATATATACTTATATGTTATTTATAGAAACGAAATAGTAAAGAATAAAAATAATTCTGCTTCTAGTAGGTTTAGTCATAAGCTCAGTCATGACTAGCTTTCTTAACATCTTCTATAAGGATATATTTTTGAAATTTTTGTCCTATTTTGAGTGACAAGACCTATACATTGATGTCTCTAATCCCAATACAAGAAAATTTATAATACAACATCATCATCAAAGTCGTCTAAAGACAGATATATCCTTAAATAACATTATTATTAGAGTCGGAGGAAGTGGAATGTTTGGGTATTTTCTATTTAAAAGAAGAAAAAAAAAGCTTTCGAGGGTAACCAAACTTTTCTCTATGAACAAAACAACATCGTGTCGTTGGCTTTTTTTTTTAGAATATGTATATTTTTAAAAATACAAGTCAAAAAATAGATACCCGAATATATATTATTTAGCAGAACCATTTTCATACAAAAATTTTCATTTTCCTTAGAATTGGGGTGGCGAAAAAAAAACAGGAAGGTAACCAACGCCTGTAGGGTTATTTTCTATTTATGGGAATGATTCATCTTTTGGTTTAAAATACAATAGAATGGTAAATGTTTATGACTGATGAACTAAACTCTTTGACTATACTTGTAGAACCTATTTTCTGTACATACCAGTTTTATTCAATGAAGAGGTTAAAGAAATCTTTTGTATTTAGATTTCCGTTTTGAATACATTTTGTGTAAATAAAATGATACGTATGATCGTACCTTTTCTTATAAACGTTGTTTCGATAAAGTTCCTTTCAGTTAAGAAATAAATGATTCAATAAATCATAATTTTGTTATCAATAATACAAATCAAAAATTTTTTTGAATTTATAGCATCATCATTATTATCAGCGATGGATAGAAGTGCGGATCCATGTGAAGATTTCTTTCAATATGCTTGCGGTACATGGAATAAAAAACATGTTATACCGGAAGATAAGAGTTCGATAAGTACATTTGAAGTAAATCAATTAGAATTTAAACAATACATCAACTCCAGTACAATATGAAATTACAGAAGTTTATATTTTTAAGGTATTGGCTGATCAACAACAAGTCATATTAAAAGATCTCTTAGAGGAACCGATCGATGATGATGACAATCAAGCAACGATCAAAGCGAAAAAGTTTTATAAAAGTTGCATAGATATTCGTAAGTACAAAGAACATAACTCACTATATTACAAGTATTATTACTTTAAAAACAAAAAAAATATTTATTTATAGTACAAATTCGAAAAATCGGTGATGGCACTTTAAAAAATCTTTTAAAAGAACTTGGTGGATGGCCAGTTGTTGAAGATAATTGGAAGCCGCCAAATTTTAGCGTCGAACATCTTTTAGGTGTTTTACGTGGTGAATACAGTGAAGCAATCCTAATTGAATTATATGTCGGTGCTGATGATAAAAATTCATCCGTTAATATCTTACAATTGGATCAATTGGTATTAGCATTACCATCACGAGATTACTATTTAAAATCAAGTAGTGAAGGTGATCTCCAAGCATACCATCGATATATGACACAGATAGCTGTACTTTTGGGTGCCGATGCAAAAACTGCAGGAGATGAACTTGAAGATGTCGTTAAATTTGAAATACGTTTAGCTAATGCATCACTGCCAGAAGCTGATCGTCATGATACGAGTGCAATCTATAAAAAATTAAGATTACCACAATTGCAAAAAGAAATACCACAATTAAACTGGAAAGAATATCTTCAATCGACGTTGGGCAAAGAAATACCTCTCATGACAAATGAACCGGTTGTCAGTTATGCCATGCCATATCTAATTGAAATGGGAAAAATATTAGCTGAAACTGATCGACGTATTGTTCATAATTATATTATTTGGAGATTAGTGATGTCCATTATGACCCATATGATCGATGATTTTCAAAGAGAACGTGTCGAATTTCGTAAAATTTTACTTGGTATTCAATCTGAACGTGTTCGTTGGTCGCAATGTGTTGAATGGACAAATAAAAAAGTTGGAATGGCAGTCGGTGCACTTTTTATTCGTGATAATTTCAATCAGGAAAGTAAAGAAACCGCCTTGGAAATGATTCATACTATACGGGAGGCTTTTAAAGAACTTTTAGCAGATAATCATTGGATGGATGATGAAACTCGATCGGTAGCAAAAGGAAAAGCTGATGCAATGAATGAAAGGATAGGTTATCCGGAAATTTTAACAGATCCTGTTGAACTGGAAAAAGAATATATAAATGTTTGTATATTTTCGAAGAAAGATTTTTAAATGTTTTATATTTTGAATTTTTGTAGCTTACAATTTCCGATGATCATTTTATGAACAACATTTTAAGCATACTTAAATGGGATTCGCAAAGGAATATTCAGTTGCTTCGGAAACCGGTTGATAAGGGAAAATGGTCTACGGAACCGGCTGTTGTAAATGCATTTTACAATCCAAATAAAAATGATATCGGTAAAGACTCGAATTTTTTTTTTTGTTTAGTAAATTATTAAATGTTGTTTTTTTCTCTGTTTTAACAAAGTTTTCCCAGCTGGTATCTTGCAACCTCTATTTTATAGTCAAAATTTTCCAAAATCCTTAAATTACGGTGGAATTGGAGTTGTTATTGGGCACGAAATTACACACGGATTCGACGATAAAGGTATGATTGTTGTTCTTTAGTATCATTATAAAATTATTAAACCTTTTTGCTTTTCATTATTAAGGCCGACAATTTGATAAAGATGGAAATATGATGCAATGGTGGAATAATGCTACCATAAGAGCGTTTCGAGAAAGAGCACAATGCATTATAGATCAATATTCCAGATATAAAATCGATGAAGTTGGAATGTATATGAACGGTCGGATGACACAAGGAGAAAATATTGCAGACAATGGCGGATTAAAACAATCATTTCGGGTAAAATTCTTCTATAATGTACAATTATTATTATCTAAAAACCAAAAAATTTCTCTATAGGCATATCGCAAATGGGTTGCACGTCACGGGCCAGAATCTGATTTGCCAGGATTGAATCTCACTCATGATCAATTATTTTTTTTAAATTATGCACAAATTTGGTGTGGATCTATGCGACCCGAAGATGCACTCACAAAAATACGATCATCCGTTCATTCGCCAGGTTTCATTCGTGTCTTAGGACCATTATCGAATTCTGTTGATTTTTCAAAGGCCTACAACTGCCCATTTGGGTCACCAATGAATCCAACTAATAAATGTAGTGTATGGTAAAAAGATCATTTTCTTTTTTTTTTATCTCTAATTTTTCTAATGAAAATTTTTAATGATAATAATTAGATAAAATTTTAAATAAGTATTATGTTATAAATTATATTTATTCTAAAATTTAAATAAAATATATATTTTAGGTAATACTAGATAAAAAAAAAAAAAACTATAAGAATAATAATAATAATAATATTAATATACAAATATAAATATGTACAAATTATATTTTAATTTTGTATATTAAAAAGAAAAAAAGAAAAGTAAAATCTTATTTAAATATAATTATAATATTTTTACTATTATAGGATAATTTTAAAACTAAAATAAAAATATTTTATATTGATTCAGTTTACAGAGGATTATAATAAAAGCCTGTACAACATATCTTTTTAATAGAAAATTCGACCATAAATGATGAATTTATAAAAAAAAAATCGCATATCTTTCTGATCAAAATTTAAGCCAAAAAATAAACATTTACCTAATCAATAAAAAAAAAAGAATACAAAAAATTTATTAATTACGCTTCAAAAATAATAAAATTTATGAAAAAAGAGTTATTAATATTTTGAAAATAAATAAATAACTTATAATTAGGTATAATTATTAAAAAGGAATAAGTAATTATGTAATTTATATTAATCAATTTTAAAAATAAAAACAATTTTTCTAGTTGCAAAACGGATAGCTAGCATTTGTAATGCCAACAATTATGCACTCGTGTGTCGGATGTGAAAAATATTTTAATATAGATTAAAATAAAATCTTGTTGTTAAAATAATTAGTTTAATAATTAAAGAAAATCTAATTTAGAAAAATAATTAAAAATAGGATTTGGTAGAAGGAACTACAAATACTTTTCAAAGAACAACTGTATAAAATCTATTTAAAAAAAAATAATAATAATAAAAATAAATACATATATGAGAAACATATGATATTCTTGTTTTATTTTTAATTAATTAATTTAGTTTAGTTTCACAAAAAAATTTTAATTTTAATAATTAGAAATTTAAATATTCTATAAATAACAGTTTGAGAGTATCTGGCAAAAGAATTGTGAAACTGCATTACCCATAGGCTACTGTTCGGAAATATGTAGCTGTCATACTAAATAACTGTTTTTGTTCTTATTGGATTTTGTGTGATTTTTTGTTGGGTGCTCTACCAAATCTATATTTTTTTATTTTAATTTTTGACAACTTTCTTTATTATTAAAGAAATGCGAATTAATTATATAGTATTTGTGCAATTGTTTGTAATATTTTTTGCAAATAAACTTTGCGAGACACAAAACATTGCACATCATTTTGCAACAAAAACACCTTATCGCCTTATCGCGAATAATCAAGATAAGGAAATTCAATATTCTGGTAAAAAAAAAAATTATGTAAAATTTTAAAATGGAATAAATAATTTGAAACAATATAATAGATTGTACGCCTTTACGAATTTGGGCAATCATTCGACATGGAACCAGAAATCCTAGCCGAAAAGTTATTCAACGTACAAAAAGTCAGTTGACAAAAATTCGCGATAAAATTTTAGCATCAAAAACGAACTTTTGTGCTCACGAGTTAAGTGGATTTCGTAATTGGAGTTATAATATCGATGGAGATGAAGAAAAGTTTTTGGTCCATGAAGGGGAAGACGAACTATTAGGGTTAGCGGAAAGGATGCAAAATCGTTTTCCAAATCTCATGCCGGATTTTTATTATCCAGATTATTATAAATTTAAATATACAGCTACACAAAGAACATTGAAAAGTGCAGAAAGCTTTGCAACAGGTCTTTTTGGAAGGCATAATCTTAAACAAATTACATATCCAGAAGCATTACACAAAGATCCAGTTTTAAGAGTAATTATTTTAAATAATAATTTTATATAAAAGTTATTGTAATCTATTTGCATTAGTTTTATAAATTGTGTCATCGTTGGAGAGCAGAAGTGGATAAAAATCCTGAAGCACTTTTAGAAGTTAAACTTTTTTCCGAAGGAGAAGAAATGCAAAAAGTATTAAAATCTGTTTTGAAAAAAACCGGATTAGCCGGTTTATCTCAAAGTAACTAATATATTTATTTTTTCTATTAAATTTTCTTATTTTTTTTTGGCATTTTTCAAGGCGATATTCATCTTATGTACACAACTTGCGCTTTTGAAACAGCATGGAACAAATATAAAATATCACCTTGGTGTGCTATTTTCGATCGACAAAACATTCGCGTTTTGGAATTTCAAGAAGATTTAGAATATTATTGGATTGATGGATATGGTTATGAAATAACACATAAACAGGCCTGTTCGGCTTTTAGTGATATGATTGATCATATAGAGTAAAATTGGTATTATATTAAAAAATTAACAAATTAAAATTACCTTTTTGTAGTCCATTTTCAATTCATCCGAATGCAACTTTCTATTTTACACATTCTGGAACTATATTGAAATTATTGGCTCATTTGGGATTATACAAAGACGATTTTGTATTAACCCATACAGACTATAATCGAAATCGAAATTGGCGAACCAGTAAAATAGATGCATTCGCCAGTAATTTAGCATTTGTAACATACCAGTAAGTTAATCGTTTTCTCTTTGGTATCCATAAAATATTCTTTTGATTTTTACATTAGATGTAAAAGTGGAACAAAAATACTAGTCCAGCACCAAGAACAAGTGGTTCATCTACCAGGATGTCCACAAAATGAGGATTTATGTGATTTAGATGTAATAAAACGAAACTATAAAGACAGCTTAGATTGTAAATTTAATGAAATGTGTTTGGTATAATGATTTATGGAAATTTGTAATATAAAAAGAAAAACGAAATGCCTTATTCCAAAAATATTTTTTTATTTTAAATAAAAACAAATATATATTAACAAAAATATTCATCCCACATTTTATGTTCGGAATGGTTAAATAATTTGGAATCGTATCTTACAATATCTTAAATATGTAAAAGCAAAAAGCATAAATTCTTCGGTGATATTATTGATAAGTTAGTGATAATAATTGAAACTTATTTATTACTTATAAAAAATCAAAATATAAATAATTTTTCACTGTTTTTTTCTTTTTTGGTAATTGAAACGACGTATAATTAATTCCTATATATATTTCATATATATAAATTTGTTATTTCCGTTAAATATCACATTTCTGCAAGTATATAAACACCATTTTTTTTTATAAATAGGATAAAATTAATCTATTAGATTATTTTTAAGTTAGTTAACAAACAGAAGGTACTCTTCTTCGACGATTTTTTGACCATGATTGTTCTTCAGCACTTGCAAAAATTAAATAAATAAAATTACAACCAATATTTATACCAGCTGCTAGATAAAAAACAAGTCGCCATTTCGCAAGAGTTTCTTGACCCTGCACAATCAGCCCGATTATATACGGTGCCAAAAAACCACAAACATTTCCCGCCGCATTTGTCAGTCCATACATTGTGCCAGCATATTTTGGACTTAATGCGATATGATTCATTTGATTACCAGCATAAACAGCACCCTGAAAGGCTCCCGGACCTGCTAATAAAATCATTACCCAAATCCAATTACAGCCAACCCACGCTACTCCTATTAAACCCAAAGATGGTATAATAGATGCAATTGAATTCCAAAGTTTATATGAATTCTTTTGTGATATGTAATTTTTCTTTAATAGCCAGTCAGCACATATAGAGCATAGAATACCAAAAATCCAGCTAGTCAAATAAGGTAGCGATGAAAGTGTTGCATTCGATTCTATGCCAAAATGCAAAATATTTTCCATATATGTTGGAAGCTCTGTTAATTGTGTATAAAATGCCCATGCTTGACCACATTGTGTTATTAAAATAGCCCATAGTGGTATTGATGTTAATATCGATCCCCAAGGAATCTCATTATTGCTGCTATCATCCATTTCATTGTCTTTATTTCGCACCGATCTTTCAATGAAATTCAGTTCATTCCAACTTATACGTGGATGTGCACTTGGTTTGTCAAAAACTAAGAACAACCAAAATATAAACCAAACTATTCCAAGACAACCAAATATATAAAATGCTAATGGCCAACCTCCCATATAATCTAGGGAACATAACCATCCAGAAATTGGTAATGATATAACTGTTCCGAAATTTGAACCAGCATAAACTATTGCAGCAAATTTACTTCTTTCTAGAGGCGGTATCCAATGTGCTAACATCGCATGCATAGCTGGATATGTTACACCTTCACCCATTCCTTCGAGAATTCGTACAATCACTAAAGCAGGAAGATTCCAATTTGCAGCAAATGGTGTAAGTAATGTAAATATAGCTGTGATTAAAACACCAAAACCGTAAATAAATTTTCCACCAACAGTTTCAGCTAATCGCCCACCAGGAATTTGTGTTAGAACGTATCCATAAAAGAATGAACCTAAAACGATTCCCTGTGTAGCTTCATCCCATACAAATGTACCTTGCTTTTGTTCGACTGTTGTATTTGTTGATGGACCAACTGGACACACATCTTCTACGGTAACATTCTCTTGCGGTATTGCTGTCTGATTAACCATTGCTACAATAGCAACTGATAGATTAACACGCATAGCATAAACAACCGCGAATCCAAGAAATCCCATGAAACCAAAAATACTACGAGCTTTTGGAAATTCTCCATCTTCTAAAATTACATGTAAAAAAAAAACAAACATTTTCTTGAATAAACTAAAATTTCAATATTTCATTACAATTATTATTTAAAAACCAAAAAAAAACATTAGATTTGTACTTAAACTTAAACATTTATTAAAAATATCTTTACATTTTTTTACTATGGAAAAACTCTTAAGAATTAACATTATGCGCCTTAATTATGTTGCATACAGTTCGCATTACTTCTTGTTGTATACTCATTTGTAAGTCAACGGGAAAATTGGCAGCCTCAATTTGTAATGCCATTGCTCTAAACCAGCATTGTAATGGCGTTTGTTTAGTTTCTTCCAGGACATTTTTAATTGAATTCATTATCTTGGAAAATTCGTGATGGTCTTTTCGGAAATTACATTCTGGTGATTTTTGTTCATTTACTGATGGTTCTGGAAGAATGGTAGATGTTGTGATCGGTACTGGTACCGGTACTGAAGTCGTCTGTTGAAATAAATCCATTTGATTAATACTTGTCAATGCTGTTGATAAAACATCGTTTTGTACACTGGATAAAACGCCATTCTCTAATTTCCAAACACATAATTCTTCATCCATTTCTTTTTTGATAAAACTTTCTCTGCAAAAAATAAATTCAATATTGAAATTAAATATAATTTACATATTCTTTTCTCAAATAAAATATTATAAATTCAAACTAGAGCTTCCGACATAAGAAAAAATTCCCTTACGCCTTTTTAGATTCCACGCAATTTCTTAAAAATGTTAAATGTTCATAATATTTCCAATTTGATTCATTTCCCGATGCTGTTGTGATCCTGTATTCCTTTGCAAATCGATCACGAAGACTACGCCAACGTTTTTTAACTTTCTCAACTGAAATAAAAAAAAATTACTTTAATTCATTTCAATTTTTGTTATTATTTGTTACCTTCAAGATGTAGAAGACATGAAATTTGTTGCCATTTTTGTTCTTTTATCAATTTATTTTTATATAGTTCCGACTCTTTATTATATAACAAATCATTTTGTTGCACCAAACTAATTAACTTTTTTTCCATTGTTTTATTTAATATTAATTAAATTCAAAAAAAATTAAATAATAAAAAAGAGCACAAATTTTCACCAAAGCAAACGTCAACAGAACACAAGAAGTTAAGTTGGTAGCACTTGTTAATTGTGTTACCGCAGTTTAATGTGAGTCACGTGTTAAAATGCATTGTTTTGCTTATATTTTAGAATAAAAAAAAATGGAATTTTAAAATGAAATAAAAATTGATTGTATAAAAAAAACTCAAAATTTTCTATTTAAATATCGATTTTAAAAATTTTACATAACAGATTCAAATATATTTTTGATTTGTTTCAAACTTTGTATTTGTATCAATATAAAAAAAATGTCAGTACATTTGCACTTTGAGCCAACAAATTCCTATAAGAAATATAAATTTTGTAATTGAAATTTTAAATATTTCAAAATTATGACACAAGGAATAATCTTTGAGAATGCATAAGAATTATATTTGATTGTATCAAAGCAATTTCCGTTTTTAGATTGTTTTAATAACATTTCAAATATACGCCCTCAATTTTTTCGTTCTCTAAATAAAAGAATGAATTAAGTTTTTCCCATTTTTGGTGTTTTATTCTATATGGTTAATAATAACTACCATAAACTGAAACTGTACAATTCGAAAATATTTATTCAGGTGTTCCAATTGTCACTAATTACGCGCAATATATTGGAATAATAAACTATACTAACCTCCGGCATTTCTTATTAGTGGAGTATCATCCCAATTTTCATCGCTACTGTTTTCATTATGTGGATGTGGATCACTAGCATCTAGATTTTCGATTTCTTCATTTTTCAACATTTTATTGTATCACAAAACAGAAAAAAAATAGGTATTTAATACTTGTTTTAATTAAAATTTGTTTATTTTTCCACCACGTTTCTATCACAATGTGTCCTTTCGTTCTATCTTGCCTTGCTATATCTTCCACTACAAGAGAGACTGACTGCTGCTTGGGGCCTTGTACTTAAGATGACTAAAAAGTTTCAAATTAATTTTATGACGTTCTGTTCACAAATTAAAATAAATTGCTTGCATCATGAGGCGATTCCGATTTCATGTTCACAAAGAAAAATCATAATAATTTTGATAAATTTTGTGATCACGTTCCAGAAATAGTTAAGCGATATCAATTTTAGCAAAATCGAAAAAGATAATAGAATAAATATTTTATTAAAATGCGTTTTATGAAAACATACGGCCTAAAAAAAATACCGTATCACTTTTTTTCTTTACTACATTACTGTACACTTTGTATTACATAATTCATATCAATATTCTTTTAATATAAATAAATATGTTATATATTTCCTTTCTTTAAATACTAAATGTTTGTATTCTTTTTAAATATTTTAAGTTTTTAAGTTAACAGAATTAACAACTTTTGCTATTATGGAATGACAACAACAATAAACAAAAGACAGCAGAAAAATGATTCATAAACAGCAACAAAAGACAGCTGATACAAAAATTGCGGGATTCTTGTATTGAAAATTCAAGAACAGATTGAACTTTAATTAAAACATTCACTTTTTTTTTATGGAAATCTAAACATTGTACCATTTTTCTTTGTGAATAAAATAAATCGAGTTTAGGGTGTTTTTAACTGTAATATTTTAGTTTCTCTATTGCAAAATTGTGTAATTCAAGTACAACTAATAAATCGAATCTAAAAAGTATTGTACGCACACTTGCAAGTTTGAATTCATGAAAATAGTAGAATATACAAATAAAACACAAACCCTTTATTATTTTAATAACAAAAATACAAAAATAAAATAAGAGTATACAATTCATATTCTTATTGTTTAAATGGAAGAAAATCCCATCAAAAATATTATTTCCTCTTTACCTAGTTTGAATGTGGCGAAGACCAACAAAAAAAGAATACTAATTTCCAAATGTGATTCCAAACGGAAAAACTATTGTTTTACGTCCATAGTGGGTGATAACTGAATGAACATTTTTCCAATAAACATCACTCAAATCAATCAAATCCAATAAAGTCAAATGCTCTTCATAGTGTGGATGATTAGAAGCAGTTTTCTTTTCGGTTGTAATAAATTCAAAATGATATGAATTTATAATTTTCGATTCACTTTTTAAAGCTTCCGATATTTGATTATAATCTCTGGTTGGCGACTCTATAGTATCTTTTGTTTGATACTTGGCTAGCCATTCGTATAGAGCGAAATCAGAACCAAGACAATTAGAATGTTCACGCACAGTAAATGGTATCGACTTATCGAGTACACCCAAGCAATTTATCCAATATGTCGAAAAATCCATTTTATTAATAATTTCATATGCAATCGAATGATTTTCAGTCCATATCGATGCTAAACCACCAGTTTCACGTTTAGCCAAAGTTATTGCTTCTTTAACAGTTCGTATACTTTTTATAATGACAATTGGCGATAAAGAAGATGGAGTATCGAAATGATCTCGATTAAATTCACAACAAATAGTTGGAAATACATCACCAGAGTAATGTATCTTTGATGGTTGAATGGTAGTGGCTTTCAATTTTTCAATTACATTGTAAGATACCATAAAATTGTTCACAAAAACTTTATCACGCAAAATCTCTAATGGATATCCACGTAATTTAACTTTTAGTTTCTCACAAAATGTTTCATAGCAATTTTCTTGAACGTATATACTTCGTACACGCCACGGAATCAATGGATCATCAAAAGATGATGCAACATAATGGGCAGCCGAATCTAAATCTCCAGATTCAAAAACGAACATTGTCGTATATGGATTATGATCAGTAATTTCATGTTTTGGTATTTCCCATTCTTCACGTCGCATTGTCTTTTTCCCCTCTAACACATCGCATATTAAGTAATTGATAAATTTCTGTCTTCCGGCATTATATTTCACTTTAAATTCAAAACAACCACATTCAAGTGTTAAATATAATTCGTGTAGAACTTCCAATAATGAAAATTCATGTAAGGCAAGTATCATAGGCGTGAATGATGGAATATTATCCAAAATTCTCGGCTTGTGAGTAAGGCCACCATCGAAATAGATTAAACTTAAATTTATATGTCTTTCGGCAATATGAAATGGAATACAATTATCCTCAGCTTCAATTGCCGCTAAATGATTGATATGATGTCGAATCTTTCCAGCTGCGTTATGAACAGTAATTTCTGGTATAGTGAATTTTTCAATTTTATATCCCGCAATTTGCTTCATGGTGTTTTCCTGAAATTCAAATTAAATCACAAGTTATCCATAAAATTAGGGCGTTCTTTGTTTGTCTTATCATTTTTCTACTTACTTCTTTTGGAATGTTACCGATCTCGTCGTAATCTAATTTTTCAAATACTTCTGATGTAATATCAAATGATTTGGGCATTTTAATACATACTCCGAAGATTTAATTTACAACAAACTTCCACCGTGTCACCTTTTGTATTATAGAAAAATATAAAGGAAAATCTCGTGATGATGATAAGCCGAGATCATAAAAAAATAAGCAAATAGTTAAAACCTAAGGCCCAAACAGATGGATGGTTCCCCACTATCAAATGTGTAATAACAAACTGTTTTTAATTCTTTAAACGCCATTAATTAAATTTAAAATTTTTATATTCTTTTAATTCATTTCACTTAATTACTTAACATTTTTTAAACGAATCGAATATTTAAAAATGCTTGAAAAATAAAAATTTTTGAGTATAAAAGTAGTTCTATATAACGTCCGGGAATGTACACCAGACCCAACGATTATAGCGCCATATTTTACAAAAACGGTAAACAAACACATAATTTGACAGTTAAAAAATTCCAATCATATGAGCGAAGTGTTGTCAAAAACATTTCAGTCCTCAGTAATTTTGAATTACAAATTACAATTGTTTGTCTGCCAAGTTGCTCGTAGACACAAATAGTTCACTATAAAAAAAAAAAACCGTCCAAGTGTTCTCGAAATAAAAGTGTTTAAAATTTTAATCAAAATGACTGAGTTAAATACTTTAATGTCATCGTCATTTGTTCGTGTTAAGGTAAAAAAAAAAAAAATAACTTATGATTATAAATTTATCAAAATACTATTTGGAATTTTTTAATGAAATTAAATCAAAACAACAATGTTATAAAATTATATAAGCTGATTAAAAATATTTCCACCTTATTTTCACATACAAAACAATATTATAGTAATTTCTATTTCTAGCTGGTTGCATTTGTGCATTTTATATTTATTGTTAATGCAACTATGGATCATGCAGCAAGCTCATATATTTTCTACAATATTTTATTTCTCATTGCACTCTTTTGGACAATGCAATGTAAAGAATCAGTTGAAGCAATTCATTCGGTAAGTAAAGCAAGCATACGATTCATTATTTCTTCCATTTTGTAATATTTTAAAATGCTAATTTAAATTTTTCTTTTTGGATATATTTTATTATTTTGTATACCAAAATAATTATGATCTAATGTAATTTATTTGATCTTATTTAGAGATTATAAAGTACCTGTTCATTTGCATATGTCATTGCCCTAAAAATTCACCGTCTAAATAAACTAACTAGAAATTCATATATATATATTATTCTTAAGCTTTCTTATCTTTTATTGATTTTCTTTGGAACTGTAATATCGTGAGGTCAATTTACACGCCTCTATTCTCAAGTACATATAGTATATAGTATTAGCTAAGTTTCTAACTTCCACGAACTGTGAATTGGCACCACCCTTGTCCTTCTTTCGTTTTCACCTTATTTTTGAAATATGTTTTTTTTTTCTACAAACCCATTTATAAAAGGCATAAATCGATATTTTCTTAATGAGTTATATTTCTTGTTTTAAATAAATAAAATTTTGTCGTTTACCATTTATTAAATTATTAATTAATTTAGAAAATTTAATGACTAAGAAGAATACTTTGTCGGAAAAATATTGAATTGTAATTAGATACTTTTATTTTAATTAATGTTTTCCAAAATGATATAATAAAGTCGAATTGTTATTATTCTTATTAAGTATAAGAAATATTTTATTACCAGTCGAAACTCTTTATTTCGTATTCGCAAAGGACCAAAAAAAAAAAACGATTTATTAAGGGATATTTGTTTAAAAGTGAATCGAAGGCAACTAATTAGCTAATGCTAAATGAATTTAAACAGAGAGGAGAGGTCTAAAAACGAAAATTCGAACTGCTACTGTAGAGATGAATTTCTTTGGAAAATAATTTTGAGGGAATACGAATTAAAGAGGAAATACGAATCGTAACTGGAATGTTGTTTTAAATCTTCCGGGCAAATTAAACATCAATAATTACAATATAAAACTAACTTTTTATATACCACGTTTTTAAATTTTCTGTTGAATAATATAAACTTGACAATTCTATGTATTAATAAATACTTTTTTAACATTTTTTTTCCGAACTAACTTTCCATACAAGAGAAAATTTACTGAAAATGAATTCAATTTTGCTTAAATATGGCTAAAAGTATTAAAAGAATGCACTGTCATCGTGTTCTGAGCTATTATAAAAGTTTCAAATGTCTAGCTAGTCGGGAAGTTAGTTAAAAATCGATTGCAAGATTTGTACTGGACAAACAAACAAACAAGAAAGCGAGTTAATAAAAACGTGTTAAAAGTGATGAGATTCGATTCGTATTTGAATTAATGAAAAATAAAAGTCGGTTGAGTCTTTTTTAAAGGTTCCATATGTAAAACTCTATATTCCTATTAAAATATTCATTGCAGAAATTATTATTATTATTATTTATTTTATATTTAAATGTAATTTTTTTTTATATTTTCTTTAATAATAACTTGAATAACATTAGACATGTAATTAATGCTTTCAAATATTTTTTTTTTTGTTTTCTTATAAAAATAATAAGCTTTTTAAAAAACAGCAAATATATTAATTTACAAATAAAACATTTTTTTTCTCACAAAAACATGTAAATTCTAGGCAGTTATGATAAATGCTTGTAGCATTATCTTTGATTTGATATACATCGTTACATTTTACTATCGATTGAGTGAGTTTTATGCATATATGCACAATATTTTGCTAAACTAAAAAACCATATTTTTTTTTTTTTGTTTTTTTGTTTTTGTTTATGCTTTTTCGTTTGTCCTAATATCCATGATATATTAATTAGATGGTTGGGCGATAGCATTTACAATAATTAACTTAATTTGCCGGCCATTTTCATTAATATTGCTGCATCGAGAATTAACTGAACGTGGTGGAACCTTATCGACTGCAACAATATTTCCAACAAATCAACAAAGGACTTATGAGGATATCGATAGACCAAATCAACCAGTGCCAACAAATAATTCACAGCCTCCGAATATAGCAAGTATTTGTTAAACTAAATAACATTTTCTTTTTTTTTATATATATATTGTTGATATTTTTAATTAATAATTGTTTAGAATGAAACAAGAAAAATACTTATCTTTTTTGACTAGATAAAATTTTATATTATAATGAATAGAACAAAGAAAAGAAAAAACAATTTTAATATATATTATTGATATCTTTATTTCAATATAAATTATTTATAACATTAGCAAACTAAATAAATCTCTTGGTCAAAAGTGCCTTATATGTATCTATAAAATACTATACTATTAAATTTTTACTCCGGAAAGAAGCATTTATAGAAGAAATATTGAAATTGAATAGTTAAGCTCAATGATTTTAATTAATTTACAACAAAAGAAATAGTAAAAAATGATATTTTTAAGAATTTTTGAAATTTAAAATTAACTGAAAATACAATAAAAAATTTAATCAATTTAAAAAAATATGTCTGAGACTCGGGAAGTCATTGAAGAAATAATTGATATAGTTATTATTTCTTTGAGCCAACTAGTACCATATTGATCTCGTCCGATTTTCATAGTAAGACCCGAAGTGGTCTCCTAATGGTCGACGACGACCTGCAAGTGGTCAATGTCAGCGAAAAAAATTTGGGGCTTCATGAAACGAAAATGGGGATCAACATTAGTGGATCTAATATAAGCAGGTCGCGACATTAATTTTGGCATTCCATGAATGGAATAATCCACATCACAGTTAGTACCTATTTACTTACATAATACTACCTTATAACATATAACTATCTACATTCTACATAAATTAAAAAAGTACATATGAAGTAAAAATTTTTAAAACATAAATGTTCATGAAACGTGATGAAGAATTATATTCAAATTTAAGTTATTGGGTATATTTTCTGATATCTGAAACTGTTTAAGAATTACACACTACTACGGTTTTGTAAGTTGTAGGCATTATAAAATTTGATTCTGATTATGAAACTGGATTAAGTCATATTTAGAACTTTCTTTTAAAACTATTAGATAGACAGTTATCTATCGCACAATGATGGAAAAAACGAAATATATTTTAGTTGTCTAATGCAATTGTCTTAGTTCACTTTCATAATCAATTTATAATTTATAATTTTGTTTCACCTTCGGCTAACTTTGCTGAAATACAATACCAAATCAAGATAAGGAATGGTCAACTTATATTAAAAATTTCATTCAAATCAGACAACGTGCTTTTGAATTATCGTATAAAATGACAGACGGAAATGTATAAATCGATATAACTTTTAAATAGTGTCTTGAGATCATTCTTCGATAATTATTTCTATGCGTTACAAATGTAATAATACTATTAATATACTCTCTGGTAGTACCTATCATACTAAATAAAAATAGACACGAGATCATTCGTCAGGTTTCAGATCTTCTATTAGATATTAATATTGATTCTGTGCCCATATGATGTTACTGGGATATTGGTGAACATATCAGGACTTCTCGAATTTCTTGTTCTATATAAAATATTGAATTAGTTTTTGTATTACATTGAATCTCCTCTACATATTTATTTCTATAAGTAATTAAATATATTTCATAAAAATATCTCATTCTCGTATATTAAGAATAGAAAAAATCTGGCCGAATCGTGCAATAACAACTACTAAATTAAAATTTACATTACATTAATAATAATATAATAAAATAAATATTTTTTAGAAAGAAAATCATATGAGCTTAACTACTAATGTAATTCTTGAAAAATATGAATTTTTGAAAATTTTTCTCGTTTATACTCAATATCAAATACTTATTAAAAACAAAAAGTAAATAATTATATATTTATTATGAATGTTATTGTGACCACAAAACCACAAATTTTATTATATTACTTTTATTTAAAAAACAAAAAAAAGAAACTATTATATATTGTTATTTATTATTTGCCAATTTTATTAAATTTTCATTCTTTTGGTGGAAAATAATTTATTAGAAAAAATGAAACAATTTATTTATTTTGTTAATCAATTTAATTAAGAAATATTTAAAACTAGACAATCAATTTCAATTCACAATTTTATTCAAATTTTTATCCGAAATTTTTTATTTTTCTTTGTTATTTTCTTAAAATAGAAAGCATTTACTTAATTCAAATATAAAATTAAATGAATTTACCTTTTTCAAAAAGACATTTTAATTAAAGTTTTTTTAATCGTGATTACGTTAAAAGACAAAAAAAAAACTAACCAATTTAGGCAATTTTGTTATAAATTTTTAATTAATTTAAAAGAAAATATGCTTTTATAATATTGACTAAAACTTAGTTTGTAATAAATTTAAAAACAAAATAAACTAAAAGGAAAGACGAAAGTTAAGATTATATGTACTAAAGATTAATGTATTTAATGTAATATTAAATTTTCGATGTAATTAAACTCATAAATTTAACTATAATTTGTTATAAATAATGAAATGAATAATAAATAAAATAATTATGCACTTATAATAATCGTATTTTTATTTATTTTGGTTTAAAAAAGTTTGTATAATTAAATTTACCTGTGAATAATTATGCTGCAAGATTTATGAGCATTTCTTATGACTAAATATAATAGTATAAACAACAACCTAAATACTAAAAAATCAATTTAAAAATTTATCTAGGACGCTAAATAAAAAACTATTCAAAATTTCTTATGATTGTTCTGCCTTTAAAAAGATCAGCCTTAGTATAAGAAGACTTCCTTATACTACGGTTAAATCGGATGCATTCAATATGAACCGTGATTGCGTGATAGCTCATTTGATGAATTTTTGGCAAGGCCAGGTAGTTAGGCATATTCATAAGAATCATTTGATATGAAGTGACATGACTCTCAGTTTATGCCTGGGGATATTGAAGCCATTGAAAATTTGGTTACAAATATGTATATAGAAGAAAAAAACCAAGTTTTCATTAAAAAAAATGTTATTTTATTTTGTATAAATAGATTATAAAATAAATTAAACAAAATTTGTTAACGAAATAACAATAATATATTAGCTTAATTTTTTTTTTCTTTTTATTTTTATTTTTACAAACAACTTCTACTAAAAATTACAGGTTAACTTTAAGTATATAATTTATCTTATATTATCGAAATATAAAGTTAAATGAAAAGTAAATTTATACTATAAATATCTTTCGTTTTTTTATACATATATATTGTATATAAAATAAAATAATGGCAGCACAGTCTCTGACCAAAATGCATAAAGTATTTTCTAGATTTTTATACATATTCTTCATCATTCATTCATAAATTCAGGTACACTCTCTCTCGTACATACAAAAAGGAAACATACATAGTTAATTAATTAGTTAATTAATATCAGGCTTAAATAATTCGTTGACAATAAATTTAAATAGTTAAATTTTTATTTAGTTATTTATTTTGTTTTTTGGGGAATATTATCTTCCAATTAAATGGCATTTATAGTGTCTCTTATCCAAGCTGAATTCGATGTAATTTTATCATACATACGTGGTCTTTCTACTCCATTTGATGAACATGCAATTCGCCATGAAGCAATACCTATTAATGCCCATTGATTTGTTTCTGGTATTAAACATTGTACTGGACTTCCAGCAAATTCTTCTTCCTATTTTAATTATTTGAAAGAAAAAAAGCGAAATTATTGGTTATTTTGGTTATTTAAAAACTGTATATGGAATAGCAGATCACTCAAATTTCTTATGCCTAAAAATATTAAAAATTTGCTTCATCTTAAACAATTTCCCATCGAAAACTAATCAGACCGTCATTTAAAATAATTGACTTATCAACAAAAATATTACCACCCACAATATAATAACAAAAATTGGTGATTCGAATTCCCTGGACCTCAAAATATGTACGTATTTGTTGGTTTTGATGATTTCAATACCAATCATCATATAGTGAGGTCAAAGAAAGTAAAAAGCTATAATAGAAAACGAACTTCTATACATATGGACAAAACTATTTTACTTAATTATTTATTTAGTACAAAAATGCGACTAAAATACATTAATTCTAACATATTCACTTTTAAAAACACAATTCTAGTTTAAAAATTTAAAATTTCTTAATAAATAATGCTATATCCTTATTTTGAAAGTGCAATAAGCAGCTATCGGCATATTTACTGTGATCTATTTAAACTATTGAAACATAAATATGGAAGGCTGTAATATAATAATTATCCGGGTAGACAGACAATGTATAAATAAGGCTTTTAATTGACTCTAGGACTGAAAAAACGATAAAATACTCTGAAATTTTGTTAGAAATGCGTCTAAAAAAACCCAAGTGGATGTAAATTGGGAAACTGATGGGATACTGGGAAAAATAAAAGTTGTATAATAATAAATTTTATTATAATTTTCCATGTCCTCTTTTGTATAAACTAGTATGAGATAAATCCAGATAATTAATTTCAATTGAATAGGGTTTATATACTTTTCGACACTGTTATTCTCACCAAATTAAGGAATTAATGTTCTAAATTTAATTACAATCGGTTTGATATGATAAACTTATTTCATAAATCATCTTCTAACACCCGGCCCGCTTTCTATATGGATACCAAAAACAATAGAAATCCATTCTACCTAATAGACTGATAGAAAAATGGTAATTTTATAAAAATATGTATGTACTACCAGAGGATATATTAGATTTGTCACTAAGTGCGTAATGCATAGAAATAATCATCGTGGAAAAATTTGAAGGGTATGGTTGTGTAGGGAATCAAAAGTTATATCGACTTATGGATGGCCGTCCGTCCGTCCGTTCGTGGGCAAGATAACTCAAAAACGCGTCATCCGATTTTGTTGAAATTAAGAATGTGAGTTGGATATTCCTTATCTGGATTTGGTATTCCATTTCAGCAAAATCAATCGTAAGGGAAGGAAGTTATTAAGCAAAAACCAGGGTGACCAGAACTTTTGTCGTTTTTTATATAGTTTTTCGGATTTAGCAGGAACATTTTTCAATCAATTTTGTTTAAATTAATAATGTAGGTTAACTATACATTAGGCGATACCATGTTAAATTTCAGCAAAATCGGTACAAGGATAGTGGAGAAATAAGTATGTCCATAAAGTTTTTTGTTGTACTTAAAAACTAATGTACCCATTTGAATAAAATTTGCAAATTAGATTTATGCTATTAAGTTCTAGGTTACTTGCAAATTAGAGGAAATTTTGAAAAGTGAAAACAAAGTTATGAAGAAAAAATGTTGAAATAATGTTAGTTTTGACAGTTTTTCTATCCCATTTCTACCATAGGGCATCAAAAAATCGATTTTTAGTTACTATATGTTTTTTAAATCAAAGAACCTCAAAAGGTTCATCAAAATCTGGAGGTCCCAGTTATTTATCATCACAAATCTTTATTCCCATTCTATGGGATTGGTTTCAAATGAGAAATGAAAAAAAAAACAATACTGGGTATAGAAGTTAAAACATAAGTTCTAAAATTTAAAAAAAAAAAATGAGTTTTGGATAGTTTTCCGAATGCTTTTTAAACGATTTTTAAAACAAGTTATTTTATCATATTAAATTACCTCATTATCAGTAGACTCATTAAGTCACCATTGATAAAGTTGGTATGTGAGTCATATTCGCCCGGAAAACAAAGCCAACACAATTAATCGAATTTTGTTCAACATAAATCGAATATGATCTTGAAAATTAAAGCCATGCCAAAGGTCATGAAGACGTCATGAACAACGATAGTAAAAGTTGTAAAAACTTAACAGTCATTTTGAATTCACTCTCGTTCAAATCATGCACAATTCACTCATGATCTCAAAGAAACAAAACATGTTCGATCATGTTTAGTTCTCAAGTCGACATGAAAATATCACAGAACTCAACAAAGTTGAACTTGAACAGTTCTCCCTCTGGGATTTTTTTTTTTGGGTCGAATGAAAAAAAGATAAAAGGGGCTAGGAAATAAAACAGGCAACAGGAATATTTCCCTATAATTTCTGTACCTTGTAAAATGTGGTAATTCTAGAGAACAGTTGGTAAATAATATTTATTTGTTTACATGAATTCTTTTATAGGGTAAAACGTCAGTAGTTGGTCAGGCGTCAGTTATTGCTATTCTCTGAAACTTTCCCTTTTTTCTTATGTACCTATTGAATCTTATTGTCTTATTAAATTTGATTACAAAATCAATAATTGGCCAGTTATTGATTTTATCATATGTTTGACTTTTTATATTACTTATTTGTTCATTACTAAATAACCTTTATTAAAACTCCCTGAATAGACTAAGTTTGTTAATAGGTAGGCAATTATTCATGATTTTGTAGTCCAATTATTCATATATAGGGCGAAGCAAATAGATGAAGTTTTAGACAACCAATAAGTAATGGTTTACCAGTGGCCAATTGTTGATATTGTGTTTGAATTTTTTAAGTTTTCTAAACTGATTAAGAAATCTAAATTATTGTAAATTTTGGTAGTGAATTTTATTGTCTAAAGAATTCAATAAACTATCGAATGAAACTAATAGGTGGTTTACACAGTGCGGGCTAGCGTGCGAGTTGACGTAGACAGTAGCTGCAGGACAGCTAGTGTTATTGTGTAAACGTATCATGCGAGTTGATGTCAATGCGAGTAGAACAACAGCTTGCGTGTGAGCTACTACAACATTTTTTGTTTTCACTGTCCACTCGTCTTCTCCCATCACATCACACGACAGAAGCTTGCTCGCATCTGTACTGTGTGAACTACAAGCCAGTGACTGCCAGTTCAGTGCTCAAATCGTTGTGTATTATCATTATCTTCTTTTTAAAAAGTGTTTTTGAATTTTCATAATGTCTGGAAGGTGGTCCACCCAAGACAATGTAAAATTTGTCCAATTGTATAAAGAACAAGAAAACCTGTGGAACACCTTTTGATTCCAATTATAATTATATGTCATGATAGCAACAGTCATTTTCAGCGCTCGTATAAAAAGTCGATTACTCTCTACTCGCAAGGACAGCTACTATCACTGTGTAAACAACCCATAATAATAACTAAAAATGATTGAAATGAGTGAAAATGATTGATTTGCTAAAAGGGTCCAATAACTAATGTTTTACCCTACATAGAAGAACTCGGTATAAAAACTGGAATTTTCAAAACTGCAACGCAGAAGTGAAAATACCGTCCAAGTGATACGAATTGAATTTCATTTTTGGTGACTTTCAGTATTTATTAGTTTTCTTTTTTAAATTATATTTAAATTAAAACAATGTTGGATAAGAAAATTTTACTCAAAATATCATATAGTGGAACTTTAAAATATTTCTCATTTGAAATAGATTTGTGTTATAAGAAATTAATTGAAATTGGTAATTATTTCAAAATCAAATTAAATCAATAATAATATTTGTATTATGTTTTATTTTTTTTTTTTAGTTACTGAACGATTTGAAATCAATAGAAATGATATATCAGGAAATTTAGAAATTTGTGATTCGAATGGAAATATTTTAATGGAAACGAATTTTAAGAGTTTTTTAAAAGAAATTTCAAAAAAAACTTCAAATATTTTATATGTTCGACCGATTTTCTGTATTAAAAAATTTAATAATAAATTGTTTATACCAAAAATCGATAATAATGATCATAAATCGAAAAATAATATAAAATTGAAAAACCGTGCATCACCAGTTATTCGGCAAAATTGTTTTTTGGGTGCATTTCCAGTGGCCAATATGACTTATATAAAAAATCAATCACAATTTAAAAAATACAAAACTAAATCAATAATTACACGACGTTCAAAACTAATTAGAGTATAAGCATATAAACATAAATACAAATTATAATTATATATATTAATATGGACAAAAAGTAATGAGACTGATTAAATAAAACAGAAAATATTTTATACATCCAAATTTATCGTGTTTCCTTCAAAGTAATCCCCTCTTACTTGAATACACTTATTCCAACATTTCTTCCAGTCTTCGAAACATTTATTATACTCAGCTTTCGGCATAGCCTTCAAAGCGGCCAGCGAATTCTCTTGGATGACTTCTACTGACTCATAACAATGTGCACGAAGTGGTAATTTCAATCGAGGAAAAAGAAAGAAATCACATGGAGTTATATCTGGCGAATACGGTGCTTACGGAACGACATTCACTTGATTTTTGATAAAAAACTGACGTTGTTTTTCAAACAAATTCAATGATTTTGGGACAATACAACAAGACACACGAGACAAACCCAAATCATCCTTTAAAATTGTTTGTATTGATTCTTTTGATATACCAACAATGTCTACAAGGTCTCTTTGAGTTAATCGACGATTGAAAAGTAAAAGCTCCTTGATTTTGTCGATGTTTTTATCAGTAGTTGAGGTTGATGGCCTTCCTGAACGAGGATCGTCTTCGACTTCTTCACGACCCTCACCAAATGATTTGTACCAATTAAAAACTTGTTATCTTGATAAACACTGATCACTGTAACATTTTTCTACAAGAAATTTTGTTTGTTACACAAAATTTTATGTTAATTCTTTGTTCAATAGATTTATCCATATTAATAAATAGCCGCAACAAGTTTTTCACAATTACAAAAGACGCTGAAATTTTTAACCTAACAAAACAAACATCATGAGATTTCTGCGTTTTTTAAAAATACAGTCTCATTACTTTTTGTCCATAGTAGTATTTCTTTTTTTTATTATATAACTTTTTTTTTTTAATCATGAAAATATTTATTGAAAATTAATAAATTGATTTTTTCTCTATAAACTTACCGAACAATCATGTTTCTGAAACGTCGCCTCTGTGCACATACTATTCACAGTAGCAATTGAAATATTTTCACATGGTGCCATATCACCGATTTTCAATTGAACACGTTGCAAATGATCACGTTGTCTTGACCATCCCAATGTATTGCAATTTGTCCATGTCGTCTCGAACAATTTCGGTGTTACATAACTTAATGGCATCGTTTGTGGTGTTATATTTTGTGGTAACTTTTCATAGTATTGTGTTTGTGGTGTCTTATCGGGTAACGGATATGTTTCAATTTGTTTTAGAGCTTCAGCTTTTGGCATTAATTCAACATTATCTAAATTATCATCTAAACGTAATCTTTCTAATGTATTTTCAATTTGAATTTTTGTATCATAATTTTCATTCAATTTTGGAGAAATAAAAAATTGATGACTTTCTTTTGGTATAATTTTTATAGTTTGTGAATTTACGCTTGTTAAATTATCACTTTCAAGTCTTTCAGCTTTTGGTATACGATTTGGTGTAAATTCATTGTCATTATAATCATCTGGACTTAAAGAATTACGTGATAATTCATCGGGTAAACAAATTGGACGAATAAAATCGGAAAATATAACTGGTGTTTCGAGACGTATTAAAGCTGCTGTGGATCCTTCAACGGGACTTTTTACTAGACCAATTATTCGACGACGTTGTGTCCATGGTGCATTTGATGATAGACGAACCGTACCGAATATTGCTAGCCAAGTTGCTTTCGGTTGTCCTTGAAAACAAGATTCAGTTGTTAAAACCCATTCGGCAGTTATCTAATTTAATATTAAAATAGATTTTTAATTATTATAAATTCATATGTATAGTAGCTTATATTTGAAATACCAAAGTTCCATCGCAAACATGTGTACCTTCACGATGTAAAGCTACTAGCCAAGGCCAATCACCTGGTGATGCCATTTTCGGTAATGTTATACCATATTTTGGTGAAAGGACAGATTGTACACCACACTGAAGATCTAAACATTCAACATACATAGCTTGTTTTTTATTACATGGAGTTCGAACAAAAGAAATTTCTGGTGCATGCGGATCTACAACTCGAACATAATCCGAAATTGGTTCAGTATCATTTCTTATTTCTACTGATTTTACAGATCTAAAGAGATAATAATAAAATTTTACTAGAAAAAGTTCTTAATTGTTAACCATTTAATAGCATACTCGTATCCCAAAGATTTACACAATGACTCGGCTACCGTTTGTCTTATAATATCATGTGAACTTCTTTCCATTCCTTCTGCACAAAGTTTTCCAGTTGAACCTTTTTCAGAGAAAATAGCAAATCCTTCTGAATAAAATCTAGGACGAAATGGTGTTAATGGTTTTGGATTTGTTAAATACGATACCAGTGGTGAAATGGTCACTATTATACAAAAAAAAAAAAAACAAATAAATATTTATCTAAATTATATTGATTTGCAATAACGTACGACAATCCTTTTCATCAGCTCCATCCGGGCAATCTATTTTACCATCACATCGTGCAATTCGTGGAACACAAGCACGTCCACGTCCACAATACATAGCTTCCGGAGGACAAAATGTACATGATTTTTCATCAGATAAATCTGGACAATCTGCAATTCCATCACATAATCGTGGTGAAAGAGCATTCGTTTGAAGATCATCCGAACAATGAGGTCTTGAATAACATGATTGTACACCAGTTGATTCCGGGAATTTTTCACAATCAAAATATTCTTTTATTCTTTCCGGCAAACGTTTTCCACATCCCTTTATAAATGATTCACAATATTCCCGGCAAATCATTCCCGGTGTCGGTTCTAATGGTTCATGTATTTCACAGGGTGGTTGAAGTAAACGACAAATAAAATCATATGCTTGTCGAAAACATTCAGCATCTACCATATCTCGAAATGTTATAAGATCTGCTTGAACTTCATCAAGATTTCTATGTCCAACAAGATTTGGATATGTTGTTATATTGTAATTAAGAGATTTACAATATTTCAAACGAAGCAATTCACATCGTCTTGGTGGAATTGGTGTTGTAGCCGGAGTTAATGATATATCATCATCGGTGGCACCCAATGGTGATGATGCTGTTACTGGTTGTTCTTCAATTATACCTGTTACCTCTTTCATAAATAATGTTGATGAATCTATTGTTAAATTTCCAAAATATTTTGAATGTTGCAATTGAAATTCTTCAGTAAAAATTGCTAATAAATCAGCTGTTGATACTAAACCACGATATGGATCGAATATAAGATTGAAATGTACTAAAAGATCATTTGAATCTTCATTTCTAAATAGGAAGCAAAGAAATACATACATAATTAAACAATTTTATAAATAATTATATGATTTGACTTACCCATCTAATGCTAAAACTTCACTACCTTCATAGGCTTCTCTTAAATCTGATCGTCTTATAACTAAATTAATTCGTTCCTTATAATCTCTTGCTTTATGTTGAAATCTAAGTGAACTTTGATCAGTTAAATCCATTGACCATTTATCACCATTTACAACACGAAATCTTCCTCGAAATATTCTTTCTGGTAAAGGATCTGGCCTTAAATATGTATCTAAGAAATAAAATTGTTAATCATTTGAATTTTTTCTTTATGATATTTCATATTATTAATGTACTTCCTATTAATTTATTTAAAAAATAAAAATTTCACACTGTTATAATTATAATTATAATCTAAAAAATCACATTTTACTTAATCTTAAAGAAGATATCATCTAAATAAGAAAAAAATCTAATTTAAATTTCTTACGGTGCCTGTGAATCTTCCAACATTAATTAACATCATTATAAGAATATTATAGTATTGTTCTTGGAGAAGTGGAATTATATATAAATTATATAATATAGAGGAGGTTCCATTATTAGAGTATACTTAAATAAATTAAAATTAAAAATTACGCTATACGATCCAGAAATACACCTTAATGTTGGAAGTGTTTATAATAAACTAACAACAATAAATTATGAGAATTTTGGTTGGCATTTTAATTTGTTAAATGATAGAAAAAACAATTCTGTGAATTTTTTTTTAAAGATCATCTTTTTGTAATAAAGATCTCTTAAAAAAAAAAATAATGAAATTATACTTTAATGATGAAGTAATATTAAAAGTTAAAAGAAATCTTTTTGATATTAAAAACTATACAGGAATTTCCAAAACGGACTTTAAAGATTTTAAATGTCTATAACTTTTAAATGCTTCGATCATACACAAATTTAACCATATAGATCAGTGGTCCTCAAACTGGGTTCCGCGGAGCCCTAGGGTTCCGCGAAATGTCTCAAGAGTTCCGCTGAAATTTTTTTTATTAATTAAATTAAACGATTTTTTAGCAACGAACAAAAATGTCAAAATTAATATGCTGAAGCATTTAACAAGATTACAAAAGATATTTTTGGAATATTTTCCTCATAACTTTCAATAATTTAAGTTGGATCGAAAATCCTTTTATCGAGTACAGTGACGTAGATATACTAACAATTATGGAAAGAGAGCAACTTGTCGACAGGATAAACATTGTCCCATTTTGGATAAGAATAATGAGAGAATATCTGCAAATTTTCAAACGAGCAATGAAGAAATTGATGACTTTTGTAACAACCTATCTCTGTGAGAATTCTTTTTCCACATACATTGCGACTAGCACAAAATATAGAAATAGATTTGATACCGAAAATAATATGTGCCTCCAATTAACACCAATCTATTCAGATATTGATAAAATATGTTCAGAAAAACAAGGCTTGGGTCATTCATTTTTGTTTGAATGTATATCGTTAATAAAATAAAATTTTTAGTATAGGGTTCCGTAGATAATTTTATCTCGCTGAAAAGGGTTCCTCGGTATGCCGAAGTTTGAAGACCACTGATATAGATTCCCATACACAAGAACAACACGTTCAAATTATTAAAACTTATTATGAAAATGAGCCTCGTTAAGTATGAGAAATTATTAACAGTGACGAAGCGAATTTCACATTAATATAATAAATGAAAGAGTTATTTATCAAAATTGTCACATTTGGACCAGGCTTGGACTGGCCCACCGGGACGCCGTGAAGTATCCCTGTCAGCCGGTCGTATTGCGCGATAGTGGGCCGGTAAACAATCATCGACCGCTGCTTTTTTTCAGAGAAAATGGGCTGGTATTCCAAAACTTCTCGGTGCAATTTGCATAAACAGTCCAACCCTAATTTGGAGGGAAGAAAATCCTCTAATTATTCAACAATAATTATTTCATCCAAAAAAAGTTTACTGTTTGATGTGCTATATGATCTGGAGGAGTCATTAGTAATTCTTTCCTTGAGAATAATAATTGCAAAGCTCTAACAGCAAATAAAATGATTTTTTGTGGCTTCAACTAAATAGAATTAAAATACGAAGATACACTGGAGATGTAAATTCCAAAAAATGGTGATGTTATGCGAATTGACTCTGTTAGATTTTCTTTTTGTCTGAAAAATAAAGGTTACATCAACCAACCAGAAACTATCCTAGACCAAAAAGATAAATCCGAGCTGATATAAAAGAAGCTGAAATCGATAGTATACTTCCATTTCACATAAAGAAACTAGAAATATTCGCAAACACTTTGCATTTCATTAAAAATAAAAAAACAAAAACCATTTTAGGAAAGCCTTTAGTTTACTTACATCCAAGATAAATGAAAACACCAGCAAGTAAAAGTGCTATCAAAAATATTGCTATCACAACGCATCCACATCTTTGACTTTCGCCCAATTTTCGCCGTGTAAAACGAATATCTGAATCTGTTGATAGCACTGATTCGGATTTACGATGAGTTTTCTGATGTTTACTACATTTTGTTACATTATTTTTGGTATTATTTGTAGTTGGCTGAAAAATTAAAAAAACAAAAAAATGCAATTAAATTAAAATTAAAAAAAGATATATATAAATATTTTTAATTAACCTATTAAGTTTTCGATACCCTATGATAGACAAGGGAATCTACTTTCTATATGTTTATTGACTGGCCTTTTAAGATTTTGATCTAACTTAAGAGTAATCTGGGAACTGATAACATAAATCATTTCTTAAAATTTCATTCAAATCAGTCAATTTCTTTTAAAAAACTAGGCAGGAAAAACGACATAACTTTATAGTCCACTGAATTTTTTCTTTATAACTATCTTTTTCTGCAGTATGTTTGGATTGATTTTGTTGAAATTCAATAGGTCTGTTTTATTTGCCATATCCTACCTAGGGTAGGGGTAAGGCAGAGTAAGTGTCAAATAAAACGAGGAGTAGGAGAAAGCTTTAATTCAAATGTTTGTAGCGCTGCTTAGCAACCATATTGTAATGAAATGAGAAACTTTTAGCTAATACTCTTTTTATGGTAGAAAACTGAACTAATTCGGGTGTAATAGTTACATCTGGTCTGGAAGTAGTGTAGGATTTGCTCTTTTGTCGTTTTTGTTTTCAATGTAAAAATTTGCTCTACCCCAGAGCAAGTGGCAAATAAAACAGACTTAATATGTACAACTTTTCATACTAAATAAATCGTCCAAACTTTGTTAACGTGTTAATTCTTTATATGTATATAATTTGGTTCTTATTTTACCAATTTTGCTTAAATAAAATATCAAATCAAGTTAGAGAATGACCATTTTTGAGTTACACCAAAACCCCAATTTGCGTCTTTAATTGGGTGGGATCTAAGAAAGACGACACAATTCAAAACAACGCAAATCGTTTCTACACATCTATTGTATTGGACGCTTCTCCGATGATTAACTTGATATAACCTATTAGTTTAATACCAGATGATACAAATTTTTTAAATTAAATTTATTAAGTGTTCAACCTTCAATAAATATTGAATATAATATAATTTTAAAATGAAATCGAAATCACCTATTCCCCTGCCCGTCATGTCCCCGTCATGTGAACTCAAAATACCTATTTTTAATAAATTCAAAATTTCAAAATACTGATTTTCTCACACTAATCAAATAAAGATTAAAATTTTCACCTGTTTTTGTATATCTAAACTGGAAATTATTCAACCTGCGTTAATTAGCCTGAAATAATACAAGTATATTCGTGGGTAGAAAACGTTTTTCTTAAACCTTTTCATAATTCGAAATGAGTTGCATTCAACACACACAGATCTATTGGGTCGGGATTATAATTTTTATATAAAGAAAAAACAAAAATACTACAAGAAATCTATTTGATTGCAATGGAATGCACTTTCAAAACTTTTAAATAGAATAAATAATATTTATTTAACATAAAACAAGCCTTGTCGAATCAAAAGTTGTATATATTATGGCATTGGAATTTATTAGAGCAAAGCTCTTTGACCATTCAAAAACGATAGAAGTAACAGTTGTAATATCTCCCAACACACGATAAGATAAACTTGTCTTGAACAAAAATAGAAAAATCATCGACCTTGCTTCTTATTTATTTTTATCTAAAAAGAACCTGTTTAAAACCATTTTTATTCATGATTATTAAATCAACATGAAACCACTTAAAAATGTATGTAAAATGTAAAGTTCTTCTTTTTATTGGGTGTCTGAATACCTAGCTTACATTTTTGGTCTGTGACATGTTTCTGCCACTAGTGGTGATATGTGAATAAGTAGATGCCACGTAGCGAATACTGAAAATGTTACTTGGGTAGTCTTGTATAGAAATTATTTAAGAATACAATAAGATAACCATATGCTAATGCTTATGCATTTGCTTGTTAATTGAACACACTTGGAAGGATAATAAATTTATAGTAAATTGAAAAAAATGTTTTAAAGTTGATCGACGCCATTTAATACCAATTTCTTGATATTAGCTGTAATTTGTGTCATTGTAGAAAATTAAAGCTTCATTTAAACCTGAGACCAGGTTTTCAAAACTCACAAATTCACGTTTACGTTTAGTAATGGTAAGATCATTTGAACCACTTCCTAACCTCTTCCTAAATTATCTAAACTGGAATATTTGCAGTAGTAAAAAATTTCCCAAATTAAAAGTACGAATAGAAAAAACAGATTTTTGTTTAATTCCATTTATAACAACCCTGTCGCTCCCCATATACAAATTATTAGAAACAAATTCAAGATCTGAATCCTTCTGGTAGCTTAAGCAAAGAGTATAGAAATCCGCATGAATATCGCAACAATATGGGCCCTAAATATTATATATAAATTATATATATATGTATTCTCGTAAAACTTGTAAAGTTAGGCGCTCCAAAATCCTAATTTGGTTCATGATGTTATTAACTTAAATATCTTATATTAAAACATCTGATATTTAAGTAATTCAAAGTTACAGTAACTGTTTTTTTTTTGTCGTGTTGACCAGTACTATTTTCATTACAACGATATCACCTAAATTAAGGTCCACCGGAATGACCTAATCTCATTATTTACAATACTAATATGTATTCATTAAAAGAAAAACTTATGATTAAAAGACCAAAAATAGATAGCATGAAATAACGAAGCGAAACTAAAAAGAAAAATAAACATTTTAAATTCTTGCACCTTAATTATAACAAAAAAAGAAAAAAACAAATTAGATTCTTCCAGTGGCCCGGTTAATCGCCTTTTTACATGTCCTACATAATCATCGTCGAAAAATTCTCATGTGTTTTTTTATGCTGATATATGCTCGAAATTATTTTTACTCATGGAAAAACGGGTACCAGCGAAAGACCAACCTCCTCAAGAAATCACGATTTTTCGTTTTGACCTTGCTCACTTGACCACGTTTCTTTTGTTCCTCTTCTGACCACATTATATTATTTGTTTTTCTTTTTAAATTCGCGATAATCAAAGAGAAAATCAACAAAAAAATTTAAATTTTAACGGAACCTTTTCTTTCAGGTACACCAATTTAATTTTGGCGCTAAATTTCATTTCATATAAAGTGTTAATTTCATCAAAGATCTCTTTTGAGAGCTGCTTGTTTTAGATTCAACAAGGTTTTTTTTGGCTATTCATAATTACATATTTTGAGGTTTTTCTTTTCAAGTGTTAAAAATGTTAATTATAGACTTTCATCAAATTAATGACGATGATATGGTAAGATTATATTACAATGAATTTCATGTAAAGTATATTAACTAACATACGGGCCTCGTATAGCACTGGATTCTAGAAATACGATTTCCATATAACACGGTGCAAATATTGCGACTACTATGAAATGCAATAGAAAGTTAAGTAAATTATGTTTTAGCATCTGAAATTGGTCATTAATAAACTTGAACAATCCTCTTATAACACAAATTTTTCTATCCCATTCTGTCGGTTGAGATTAACAAGGAATTTGCCTTGTATGCATCAATGATTTGCAATGCGAAATATGTATAGTATATGCATGTTATGTACGATATCTGCTTTTTGATTTTTGTTTGATAATATGGCTCGATCAATGCCTTCTAGATATCTTATCAGGCCAGCACATAGACGAAAATGACGTCTTAACTTGAAGTGTCTGAAAAAGAAAAATAATTATGAAGCACGAAGGTTAAAATAAAGAAACGCGTTGCTAATGTAATTTGCATTAGGAGCTTGTTTCTCTCTTTTAAGCTTTATGTGTTGTTTTCGAATAATTCATTTTAGAATTTCTTGAAACTTTTTTTAGATCCAGTTCCTTTTGTTACTTTTAAAACATTAAAATGTACTGTTTTAGAAAGTGGCCGGCATTCTCCGACAGTCGCAATATCACCAACCTCGATATCTCTGAAACAGGGCGACAAATGGACACTCCTATTCCTGTGTCTCTTCTCAAATTGACTGTATTTTCTGGGGATAACAATTGTCTTCTGCATTTTCAATTTTCGTACTATCCCATTTAAAATACGGCCACGTATTCCAGTATTTCCAGTGAATGGACATTTTTTATCAATTTAAGTCCCATCAATTGCCTCACTAGATGTTTTGAATTCAAGTCCAATAGATCTGTGGCGGCGAATGCTATTTTAATATTAAATAACAGAAACATACAATTCATGAAAATAAACCATTTAAAATAAAATATCTTATGGCTTCTTGTAAAAAGCACCAAAAACGGAACACATTTCGATGATTTGGATTACTTCTTAAATTTCTCTTAATACGATTTGCATATAACATGTTATAGGAGGTCTGTATGTGTTGCACAAATAGAACTTTATATTATTAAAAGAAATTATACAAATGGTAACAAAAGGTAAGTTTGGCGGGGGTTAATTGAAAAAAGAAAAAACAAAATTCTAATTTCTTTTTCTTTTTGAATATAAAAAAAAAGGTTTTCTTAAAAAAAAAAGTCGAGCCTCAAACCACCAAATATAAGAACCAAAAAAATTTCCATAACAATTCTTTAGTAGGCTCTGGAAAACTAGTACAATTTCAAACAATCACGTAATAAATTGATAAGAATTTTTTTTTTTTTTATGAAAATTAAAATGATTAATTTTTCTATTGCTCCAAATATCATTCGAGTTTCTAATCCGAAAAAATCCCTCCCCGCTCCGTGGCTCCAGTGGCGCAATTGGTTAGCGCACGGTACTTATAATCAGTAACTAGTGAGCAATGCCGGGGTTGTGAGTTCGAGCCTCACCTGGAGCATGTTTTTTTTACAACTGCTACTGTTAAGGAACATTTTTTTTTGGTGCCATAATTTTTTGGTCATAAATTTTCTTTATTTTAAGTAATTTCTAAAAATTTTCTCCTTCTTTTTTCTTACAGTTAAACGAAACAATTCGATATAACTAATTATGACATTTCACAAACAGTTTTCCTTATACCGGTAGAAAAATCGATAACAAAACATTACAAATGTTTGTAACCTTTTTCAAACGTTTTTCTTTGAAAAAAAAACATGTTTTAATTTGAAAATTTCGAATAATTTTCATTATAAATAATATAATTTTAATGAAATTAATATTTTTAACTGTGAAAATGTTTATTTTTATTAAAATGAAAACAACAAAAACAATTACTAAACTAAAAAATGTATATGAATTCGACAAATATTCCCATAACCTTCAAAGAATTTTTTTGTTTTTGAAAATTAGAAAATTATTGAAATAAAATTAATACAAAATTGATTGGTTTTTTAAAGGTAAAATCTTTGGAACCACAAAAAAATATACTTGTATATATAATTTAGACCGATCTCAACAATGATGACCACATTCCGTGAAAATATTATCAAGTTCATCACATTCATATTTATATGGACTGACCCTTGCTCTTTAGACTATGTAAACTTTAGGTTTTAAAAGATATGCTGCATAAAAATGGAGAAATTATAATTTTACTTGATTTCTTTTCTTTGAATAAATTACAACTGTAATTACATGAAAAATAATTATATGACCGATGGACATTTCAGATAACCCTTTTGGTTACTATTCCGTATTATATTGTGGATGGGCCAACATGTTTTTGGGTTTTTCTCCGTATAAATAAAAGGTAAATTTTTCATGGAACAACTTTATTTCACCAAATTTGGTTGGATGATCTCTTACCATTTTCCTACCGAACCGATTATTCTGTCACTATAAAACTTCATGGAAAAACCAAGATAAGTCATTTTCGCTAATTCTTTTTGAACTCAAGTTTACAAAGGAGTTCTGCAGAGATTCAAACAAATTTCAGCCTGATGGTGAAAGATCAGATCTAGGCATGGTCTCTCTATTTTTGACAAGTGACCAAACTTATATATGGTGTAGCATCATCATTATTAAGCATAACAGTTTTATATTAGGCTTCATTAAACGTTGGTCCAAGGAATTTTCGGAGCACCTTATCACTAAAACCCTTTTTATTCCTCTGGTTAGACCTATAGTTGAATATGGCAGTCAGGTATGGTCTGCCTATCAAAAAACCCAAATTAACAAGATTGGAGTCTGTTCTACGTAGGTTTGTACGATTCGCATTACGTAACCTTCCGTGGAATGACCACTTTATACTACCACCATAACTTGATAGATCAAATTTAATAGGTTTACAGTCTTTAGAAAGGCGACGTGTAGTAGCGGATGGGGTTTTTGTGAGTCAAACTCTGAATGGTTCTATTTACTTCCCCTTTTTGTTGGAGCAAATGCATCTTAACATTAATACACGGTCTTTACGGTCCGTGTAAATATTCAAAATTAGTCATCATAAAACTGAGTACGGTAGAAACGAACCGGTTTCCCGAATGTTGAGGTCGGCTTGAGCAAATGACATTTGAAAGGCCTCCTATACAATGATTGTTGCTTAAGAAATGTTGGTGGAAAAAAAAAGATTCACCAATTCTAGATACTTATGTTTGATGGTGCTCAACTCACGATTGGCATACGTTAAGATTCTGAGCAATCTCTTGTATCTCAATGCCAATTTCGTCGTCATCAACAACATAATTACTTTTCGGCCCACCCAATAGTACAGAAAAACATGCGAACTGGACAAAAAATTCCACTAAAAATAATAAATGCTTTCTCTTGTAATTAAAAATTATGATATTAAAAATAAAATACATGTGTAATAAATTTTGAATTTATAAATTTTTTTTTAAGCATAAATAATAAAAGTTCTCGATTTTTTTTCATTCCAAAATTGAAATTATTTAATTTAAAAAAAGGTAATTTTTTTTCTTTAATTTCCGCATTTTTTGGAATGTGTTAATCACAAAATTTCAGCTAAGTTTAATTTAGTTTTTTTTTCTTTCTTTAAATAAAATTGCAAAATTTTCTAAGTAAAAGTCTTCTAAAGCAGGTCATTCAACTACAATATTTTTATTTTATACTAAATAATGAAATTTTCAAGTTTTATAAAATTAAAACGATAAATTCGTTAAGCTTAACTTTAGACTGGAATCTGTGGATTTTTTGAATTTTCATATATAAAACTCAATAAAATCATGTAATGCTTAATTTACGTTTCAAATATAAATCATTTCAAATTCGTTTTGGTTTCACTTTGTTTATATCACCTAAAAAAAAAAACCTAAAAAAAAGAAACGCTCCTGAAATGTTACAATAAAAATTGTATGCCCACCGTGAGGCCATAATATCGAAATTTATTTGAATAAATCGCGTATTGGTAATTACAGCTTACGCAAGATTATAAATCTTAGTCTGTTTTTTATCGTTATAAAAGAAAGGTTACTAGTGGCCCCTGTCTCAGTGCAATTTGGTAATATTTAAAAAAGTTATTTTAGAAAACAAAATTGCAAAGAAAAATTCTTAGTCAAAGTTGGGCTTGAAGTTTCTTTAAACCAGCCAACGATTTTAGCTAATCGAATCATATTGGTCAAGAAAAAGACGATAAACGACAATTGATCTTCATTTTTATACATTTTGCAAAACAATTTGTCATTTGAAAGTGAAAAATTTGAGGTTAAAACTGTTGGTCCGCCACTTTCAGATAATGTTTAGACAATTTTGTAAGTAATATCCTTGAACGAACATGTGTGGATAATAGGGGTGGTCGAGAGTCCGATATGCGAAGCCTGTCTAGAAGGAAATGAGTCAGCTGAACATTTTTTTGTGTGAATGCCCGTTTTTTTCTAGAACCAGACTTGCTATACTGGGTGCGTGCACCCTGAGTAAGGAGGGGCTAGCTAACTTTTGGACCTAACTATGGTGCTGACCTTCATTAGAAGGACAAACCGGTTCGGGGAAAAGACCTATCCTCTCAACTAACCTTTTTAGGAGGAGGCACAATGGGCCAGTTAGGCCTACGTGCTAGGGGCCGCAATTGTGCGGGCCCCTCCAATACAGTACAATACAATACAAGTAATATCCTTACTTTGAAGTCGTTGGCCAGAGTGACATTTACAGCACTCCACTTTCTTATCTTCAGTTTAGTAAAAATATTAACATTAACATTGCCTATTATAATATTTAGATCTTTTTACGATAATCAAAAAAAGCCATCATTATTTTGAAAAACTGATTAACTGAACAATTTTGTTCCTAACCCAAAATTCTTAAATTTAGAACTTGCAAATAATTTTGATTCAAGTTTTGCTGGACCGTTTTCTTTTATATTTTTCTAATTTAATTAGTCATAAAAATATTAAATATTATTTCGCTTGAATAATCAAACTGGAAAAACAAATCAAGCGAATCTTATAAAACAATAATATCGAAATCAATCACTGAAAGATTTTACTAAGAATTAGGTCGAAAATTGTCTTGAATTCGATTCGTGTGATTCGATAGTTTATAAAAGTCTGTCTTTTTTTCAGCTGGTTTTCTTCCAATACTATTTTAACGCATCACGAAATCTTAAAGTCGTTGACCATATCTTTTGATAAACTTTTTTCCTGCTGTTATTTTTATTACAAGTATATTATGAATTAGAAAATATACTATATTTCGCGATATTCCACTTCGTAAAACGTATT
The DNA here is from genome assembly GCA_963422695.1 of Xylophagus ater. Classification (NCBI taxonomy): domain Eukaryota; kingdom Metazoa; phylum Arthropoda; class Insecta; order Diptera; family Xylophagidae; genus Xylophagus; species Xylophagus ater. Next base: position 13,256,069 of record OY730478.1, read on the forward strand.
TGCCAGTTAATTAGAACGAAAACTAGATCAAAGAAGTCAAGAAGGTTAAGGAATAAAGTCAGCCGAATTAATTGGATTTTGAAAATTTTGATTGGGGAAGAAAAAGAAAACAAATTAATCAAATTTCTAATTCCAATTTGGAGCAAAATTCTTTTAATTTTAAAACAAACTGAAATTGAAATCTTTAGAAACAAACATGACTTGAAAGATCTGATTTTGATTTGACGTTTTCAGGTCGATTTTATTGATTTAAAAGAGAAATGCATTATTTCGAAATTCTTATATAAAATAAATTGAATTTCTATTTTAATTGAAATAATTAGTTATTTAGATTAATATAATTGATTTTCTTTTTTCCTTTTCTAGATTGTATTTAAGTCTAATTTAATGCTAGGAAATTTTAAATTAAAAAAAAAATTAATTAAATAAAGAAAATAATTATAATATCTTGATGGAACTTCTACTACTACTATATTCATCAGATCACGTATTCTATTTTAAATACCTATTTCGGTTGGATTCATAAAAATTGGACTCTTAAATGTTTTTTAAGAACTTTAATCAAAACAAACTTTTAAAAAGCGTAAAAGTTCGATTCAGATCATCTTCATCCCCATGCCAAATTCCATTAAAATTGCCTAACAAGGAATTCTGTAATCTTGTATTGTTCTTTAAATAAAATATCCAAGATTTTCTGCTCAACAAGCTGCAAGTTTTGATCCAATCTAACACATATTTAAAGTGGTATTTTTAAGGAGAAAATTCGTTATACGAAATACACAAGATGAGGGAACGACACATACAATAATCGACTGATTGACAGGTAGACAAATGGACATCCAATTGATGAGAAACCAATATCTTGCAATAGTATACAAGTAGTGGAAATGTTTATCAATTAGGTTTTTAATCATCCTGGTAGAAGAATTAATTTATAACTGGATTAGTACCAACAATAATATATGGTTATTGGTTATAACCGATGAAGATCGTATTTATATGTAACATCTATACTTCGCATTTCTATAATTTCTGAAAATGTAGTTTAAACTATTTTGGGATTTCTCTATGTAATACTTTTTATACGAAAGTAGATTTTATGTTAAGTGTAACAGAGTCTTATTCGGTGGATAACTGCCATCTGTAAATAAGCCCTAAGAATTTTATGAAGAAAAAAAGAAAATTGTATAGTAAATGGTACTATGTACTTAGAATTTTTAATATAATAACTATGATTTTCGATACAGATTCTCTATACAATCTCATCCGTATGTATGACCTATGTTAGGCACTACCGGAGGGTATTTTAGTTCTGTCACTCCATTTGTAACACACCGAAATAATCGTCACAGAAAGGGTATGGTTTTAAGGGTATGGTATGTTTGTAGGAAATCAAAAGTTATATCGATTTATGCACGTCCTTCCGTCCGTCTGTATATAAGATAACTCAAAAACGCGTTATTTTGATGGAATTTACAATGTAAGTTGCTTATTCCTTAACTTGGTTTGGTATTGCATTTCAGCAAAATCGATCCAGGAGGAGCAGAGTTATAAAAGAAAAACTATGGGGACCAGAAAGTTTTGTCGCTTTTTTGTTTATGGTTTTTAGGTTTTTAATTGGAAAATTTGTGAATCAATTTCAATTAAATTAATTATATAGGTTAAATACATAAATAGACGATACCATGTTAAATTTCAGTAAAATCGGTCCAAGGATAGTGGAGAAAGAAATAATCCTAGGAGAAAAAAACACTCTTCATATAGTTTTCTTGATGTACTTTAAAAACTATTACACCCATTTGAATAAAATTTACAGATTAGACTTATGCTATCAAGTTCTGGGTTACTTGTAAATAAGAAGAAATTTTGAAAAAAGCGAACGAAGTTATGAAGAAAAAATATTGTTAGTTTTGGCAGTTTTCTGTCCCATTTCTACCATATCAGCTATAGGCCGATTTTCAGTTACTATATGTTTTTAATTGAAATTTTCAAACCGTTATGAAATTCCTGCCTATAAACGCACTAAAAGCAATAAAATATATAAATAAAATTTAAAATTTAACACTTTCAACCCAGGCAAACATTTTTAATACCTATTTGTAACAACTTTTGGACAAATAATTTTTTACTGCAAAAATTCCAAAATTTCGCTATAAGAAGTCTTGCATAATATTTCCGTAAATTTTACACTTACACATATTTCATAATTGTTTTTTTTTATAATAAAAAATTGTTGTATTAGGATTGTTGCTAAAATTGGAATTTTATAAGTTTTATCGCAATACTTTACAATTAAATCATAAAAATATAAAATAAAAAACTCGAAAAAATTGGTTTTATTTTATTATTTTTCACAAACTTTGAAGATTTTAATACCAAAAATAAAGATTTCTTTTGTATTAAATAATGATTTGGGTAGGTTTGGAAGGCAGTTGCAAACTTATTTTTTTATTAACACATTAATTTAAAAGAACAAAACTAGGTCTTCCTTTGATCTGGGTGTTATTAAATTACTAAATACAAAGATTTATCTAATTTTTTTGGATATTTATTAATCTTAAATTTTTGATCGGAGATAAACTTATTACCAGGTAAATTTCGTGACTTTTATAAAAAAAACACACCTCTATCAATTGTTTTTATATTGCTGGGATTTTAATCTAAAAAATTATTAATATCAAAAATATTTTCAATATTTCAAATTAAGTAAGTTACTCTAAAATTTTAGATTTAAAAATTTTGATAATCTTTTCGATAATAAATCATGTAGTAAAATGTAAAACTATTTAATTACATATTTAAAAAAGGTTATTTTCATATTTTTAGAAAAGAAAAAATGAAAATTTTTAACTGCTTTCTCAACAAAAAAAGAAACTGATAATTTTCCATATGAAAAAAGAAAATTATATACAGTGGGATCACGGTATTTTGTCTTAGGAATGATTAAATGTATAAATTTTCACAGAGTATATTCCAGTAGTTTGAATAATTATATGAAATACAAAAATTGCTTGTATGTATATTCGTTTTATTCATTAACTTGAACTTAAGCTGTAAAATAAAGTTTACAGTCACGGCTTAGGCTAAGCTTAATTGAAACTTAATCCTCCTATTATGGTAACTTAAGTTTTTATGAACTAACAAATTATTATGAAATGTTTGTTTTCTTATACAAGTTACTTTATATTCTAATCATTCTAAAAGTTAGATATTAATTAATTTAACTATTTAACTATTCAATTTTCAAAATCCGGCAAAAGCTTAAGTTCGACGTAAGCCGAGAATCATATTTAACTAAAACTAAACTAAAGATCTCATTGCGAACACTAGAAATAGAAAGTGGTTCAAGTTAGTTTAAATCAGGTAAACTAGATTAAAGCTGAAAACTCGAAAGGAGTTCAGAAACGCCTTTAAAGGAAGTTTGAATTTAGCTAATCTTTTTAAATGACTAACCTAAAATAAGAGAATAATAGCACAATTTTAATAGAAAGCGATTGTTTAAAAACATTTTTAATTCTGCTAAATCCAGAAAATAATGTAGTGTGTTATATATTATTATATATTATTGTGTTAAATATGTTATTTGGGAATTTCCGAGAAATAGACAGTGTTATTCAAGGGTTATCACACAAAAAAAATGTAGTTATTGGCGAAACTGAGAGACAACTGAATTTTCTATTGTGAAAACTGAAAACTTTCTTGTAAGAACTAAAAATCAGTTGTCACAACTAGCCAATAACTTGACAGTTTTTCTGGGTGTATCTATATTTTGACCTTTATTTACAATTATTATTTCGAACTATCACGACTCAACTGTAATATAAAAGCGCGGGAATTTTTGAAATAATTTTTATGCTATATTATCCGATTGACCACATATGTTTCAAACTATATTAAACATTATAATTATAACGTTTCTTTAGTATATTATTTGTTTAACAAAAGACGCGAAGAGAAAAGGTAATAATTACTTCCATCAACATACATCTTCCTAACGCATATACTATAGTATTTCGAATGAGATGAAAGTAAACCGTTAAAAATATGTTTCTTTTATGTCAAAAACTCATAACTCACTTTATACTCACATGTGAAATAGTACATAATATATATGATTCAAAATAAAAACAGATTTCTCAATAATTTCCAGAAGAAAAGAAGAAAAAAAAACGTGTGCAATTAAAAATTCCCATAATGACTAAGATCGTCATGTTTTGAGCCCATTAAATCATAAAAAAATTTATATAGAAAGGTAAAATCGGATATTTTTGCTTAAATGGAAAATCGACATTTTTCTAATAATCTTCAACAATAATGATGAATATTTTTCTCAAACACCTGATCTTCATCAAATCACTGTTAAAAGCGTGAAAACTCTATAATTTTTTCTATTATGCTCATAAAATGTATTTTTTTTTAGTAGAAAATCGAAAAGAAAGTTTCCTATTATATGGTATTGTATGCAAATTATTGAATTGATTCATGTTAAAACAATAAATAAACTAATACTAATAGTAGTAATAATATGAAATTGAAAATTTCTATTTCTATCCGATTTAAAGTAGATATACTGTTTGTGATTCAACTATCTCTGTGATAATGGATATAGATTAGGGATCGTAATCTTAATCTATAAAAATAAAGTTTAAAATAATTATATTATGTACCTTTGTGTTCCAGTTTGTCTTGGAATGTTTACTACATCCATTACTGTTGTTATTGACATTTTTCGATTTATCAGCGGACGTCATTTCGTTTTATTAATTTCCTGAAAAAAAATACAAGAAAAACATTTTCATTTTTAGTTAAAGTTTAATTAAAGTAAAATATATATATATCGTTTTTATTATATCAAATCTCATGTAGTAAAATCACTGTAAAATGTATATGTCAAATCATCCAATTTTCTTATACAAACTATTTGATTTTTAATAAAGGGTTTTTCAAATGGGACACTACAAATGTTTTCCAATAGGGACGACAAATCACACATGGAGCAACACTTGAACAACGTTTACAAATTATTAAAATTTATTACCGAAATTCTGAGTCGGTTGTCGCAACTTTAAGAGAATTACGTCCAATTTATGGACGACATAACCGACCTGCCCGTTCGACAAAATATGCGTTATTAGGCAGACCGCAACTCACATATTCTTCAAGAAACAACATTGCATACCCAAAAATAACAGTGTGATGTGAATTACATGCTGGAGGTATCATTGGGCCATTTTTTCGTTGATGCTGAAAACCGCCACGTTACAGTTAATGGAAATCTCTATCGAACCATGCTAACTGATTCTGTTTAGAATGAATAGCGTCAAATGGACTTGGACAATATGTGGTTCCAACAGGACGGTTCCATTTGACACACAGCGAACGTTACAATCGATTTATTGAAAAGTAAGAGTTATTTCCAGAAATGGACCCGTCAATTGGTTCGCGCAATTTGACGGTTCTCGACTATTTTCTTTGGGGTCACGTGAAGTCATTAGAAGAGCGCAGAGTAAATATTCAACGCGAAATTGCTGCAATATCAGCCAATTTATGCGAAAAAGTGGTCGAAAATTGGGTTCGACGACTGGATTTCTGCAAACGTGCCCGTGGTGGTCATACGAAGGAAATTGAATTCCATACATAATGACATAGAATGTGCTTTAACATGAAATAAAAAATGATATTGATATCTTAAACCGTTTTTGTTTTATTTAAAAAAATATTGAACAACCCGATATATTATACACTGCCAAAATTTTACATGACTAAATTTAAAATATCTTTCTTGTTATTGACCATTAGTTAAGACCATTGATTTAAAAGAATTCTGTATCAAATCAGGCCATGGCGAAATTATTTTTTTTAAAAGTTCTTTTGAAAATGGTTTTCTCAATTATTAAATTAAATTAAAAAAAAGTAATTTCAAGATTTGCGCGTCTCTTTTATATAAAAAAGAAACCGGTAACGTAAATATTTTGGGAGACTAAAAATAAGATAATATTTTCTTTATAAAGATAAATCCAATAATTAATACCATTGCCTGGTAAAGAATTCAGGAATAAGTCCAGCAAGAGGGGGTAAAACATTTTAATTTTCCAAAGGTTTTTAATAAAACTCCTTTTTTTATTTATTGTCCGTTACCCTGGTATAGAGGTTTCTAATTATTTACAGATTTTCTTGAGTGAACGAATAAGAAAAGAAAATGTGTTAAAAAAATGTTAATACAAAATCAGCAAATTCAGATTTACTATTTTCACCAAAATACAACTAATCAGATCATTCTTCTACACCAAAACTCAATACCAAATTTAATTAAAATCTCTTCAAGTGTTCCCGATTTATCGGCTAAAAAAAATGAATACAAAACCGCAAAACATATATTTCCGTGAAAAAGACACACGTTTAAAGTATAAGAAAGTAAAAACATATTTACAATCAATTTATTTGAGAAGTTTTGTAACAAGAAGTCTTTGATCTTTTAGGAAACCAATAATTATTTATAGTAATTATCTAAGTCATTAGCGATAACTGAATTAGAAGCAATTTTTACCATCTTCTTAGTTTCTTTTTTCTAAATAATAAAAAGTTTTAATGTAATAATAATAGATTTTCAGAAATTAGCAAAAAATGAAGAAAAACCATTAGAAAGTATGTTTTATGATTTAATATTTCAATGAATAGGAAATTCTTTTTATGATTATGAAACTATAGAATTTTTTATATTATAATTTTTGTTAATTTGAAATTCGTTCTAAACTACAAATTATCATTACGATGACAAAAGAATTCAATTAATTTAATCTGATGCCTTTTTTCAATTTACATCAAATTAAATACTTACAAAAAGCTAGAGAAGAGCTAGAAAATTCAAGTAAAAACCCGATTTGCTATACTCTACCCATTTAGAAATCAGTTTTGGTCAATAAAATACTAATTATTTGAAAACCTTAACTAAAATTTGTTATCGAAACTAAAAACCTAGTTTGAGTCTTGGTAGGACTAACAATAACAACTTTTTAGACTAGGATTATAGTATTATTGACTAACAAAGGTCACTATAGTTTAGACCTTTTGCATTTATTTAATAACTCCATAATTATGAGTGATAGAAACTTTCATGTTGTAATACACAATTTTTGGAGGTTTAAAGAAAGCCTTTTTTCATGTATTATTTAAGTTAAAACCTTCCCAGGCATCATGTAATTAAAGTGTTATTGAAAGTTTGATATCAACTTATAGATTCAGTTCTCAAAATATAGACAACACAACACACACAATATATTACAATCTCTATCATGATTTTCTTTCGATAATTTTACTAAAAAAATCATAAAAACTCTCTTTTTTTAAATTGATTTTTCGTTCTTTTTTTCCAATATAAATTGATCAGGAAATTGATTTTGGTATCCAAAAATGGAGAAACGATTTTACTTTCTAAAAGTAAAAAATCACGAGAAATTCTTTGCTTACATATATTTTTGTATCGTTTCGCAATTTTCTAAATTAAGGTGAATGAAAGTACTTTTTACCAAATAAATAGAATAAACTAGTTACAATTACTATATTTTGTAAATTCTAAAAACGTTTTTTTTTTGTTAAAAACAAAATTTGAGTAATTTCATCGTTTATCATTTTATCGTTAAAAAGAAATTAAAAAGAAAAGCTTCTATACTTTCCTATTTTTATTTGTTCACGATTTAATCGAGTTCTACAAATAAAATTAACCCGGTTATAAGCAAAATTTGGTAATTAATAAGTTCAATACTTTTGTCAGTACGTTTATTATCTTTAAATGCGTGACTTTCAATGAAAATTAGGTCTTATTCTGAACACTGTTTTTTGGTTACCAAGTAAACAAAAGATATAAAATATACAGTCACGATGTTAACACTTTAATTTGAAATAGAATTAATTTCGAGTAATTAGTACTTAGATGTTATTTATTAGTATTTATCATCCAATTTTATGGAAGGACTCAATAGAATTCATATGAGTATATTACAAAATTTCCGATGTTACACAGATTTGTAGTAAAAGAGAAGAACCACATTAAAATACTTATGATCCGAATCTAATTGTTCATTGTTTTTTATCACGACCTTGTATACAATTTCATCAGAGTTCAAAAACATTTTACTTTTCAACAATTTTGAACGATTAAAAGTAATTATATGTTTGGTAAAAAAAAAAAATATTCAAACAAATGTTATTAGAAAAAATACACGTTTCGTATAGTAAACTACATGATTTTCTTATACATAAGCTCTTAAGTTTAATATTCTCCTTAGAAACTCATTTCACACGATCGAGCTTGATCGAGACGTATGTTGAAAAAAAAAGAATACATATAAATGATAAAATTCCCAGAACTGTTCAATTTTAAACTAACTGTTTTTAGCATCAGTTGAAAAAATGATTACTTAGTTGTTGTAATAATCACGCAATATCTAACCTAAACATATTTCAAATACTACTGACTGATGTCCAACTCATTGTTTGCATAGAACATGGAATAACTTACCATATTGATCTTTAATATAATTACAAACAAATACAATGGAGTTCTTAATTTGTTTTCCTTTTTGGCACAAAATTATACCCAAATTATACAAAGAAAAGATTTTAGGACCAGATCCAGAGAACTAACTGCCTTATTCTCAAATCTTAGCGATCAATTTACAAGTTCGTTACAAGTTCTTGCATTGCCATACAACGACAACAACCAAAAATGCTATTCTTTAGTACAGTCCTTGTGTTTTCTATGATTTCATACTTTATTTTGAGATCTAGAAATTACCTAATCATAAAATTTTAAATCTTAAAGTTTTTAAATTAAATTAAATTTTTATTGTTTTTAGTTGTAAGACCGAAAATAAATCTAAAAGTCACAGTCGTGACTGAAATTTGGACACTCTTCCTAAGTTTGATAAAATTTTAGACTTAAATACCAAATTCCATGATTTTGGTTACTTATGGTGCGATTCGTATCTAAAATTTGGTAATAATATCCAAGATATATTATAATTTGATAAGTTCTGGAAACAACTAGTTCGATTCAAAATTTTTTCGTTCAGTGCTATACTTCGACTCTATCTGAATCCTAAATATTTAATAAAAACAAAGATTTATGCGAAAAATCATAAGATTTTGATCGAAAGTAATCAACCACCAAAAAGAACACATCAGGCAGCCATCATAATGAAAATAATGGATTCTTTAGGGCTCTGATAAAATATGCTTTCATTTACGATTCCAATTCATACTGATTAATACTCATACAGTATAAGAAAGTGAAATAAAAGTAAAATTACATAAAAATAGATATACGAAAGAAACAAATTTGAATAACTAAACTTTATAAAACTCCAAAAATTCATTTTGATATTGAATAACAAAATTTTCATCTATTTTGATTGGTTTTTTTGAAATTAAATAATTTTGAATTGTGTATAACTTTGTAGGTCTTTTTTTTTTTGGTTTCGTCTGACCCTAATCAGTGATATTCATGTTTTACATTTGACATTACATTGAAAACAGAAGTTGAAATCATATTCAAATTGTTCATAAAAGCTATGTGTAACTTTCTTATGATTAATATGGTTCCTATATTACAACAAAACGTGACTGTGTAAACAGCCAAAGGAGAAAGTTATCAATGCAATTATCATCATCATCATCAACAACAACAACAACAACTTTATCTTCTCTAGACATTCTAATCTGAGAAAAAAAAGGTGACCCATTCTGGTTAATCGAACAAGTTTTGTTCGAGAAGAAGTAAAAGTACTCTTTCAACTTTATATACGCTTCCTTCTTTGGATGAAATCACCTTTAATGGTCTTTAAACCGGTTTCACAAATATGACTTGTGTTTATTGTTAATAAATTATATTAGTTTTCACTCGCACTGAAAATATGCTAAAACTATGTTATTTGAATTTTTGATTATTATGATTTTAAAATGAATCTTATTTCAAATAAGATAAGTTAAAGAACAAAACAAAAATGTCATCATTTTACAAGTATGTGCTCTTCAATGGATAGGTGTTTTTCAAAAAGCTTATTAAAAGAAAACAAACTTCTTTTTTTCTTAAACTTCCAAATTTGACCTCGATTTTATGTTTTTTTGTATGTTGTTGGTTTTTTTTTTGTAGGCCAACATCATGTTTAAAAACGTTCACATATGTCTCATATCTTAAAGATAATAATTTTCTTTTGATATTTTACATATCAACTTTATATAAATTAAAAAAACAAATGTTTAAAGTCACTTTCATGAATATGAAATTTATAGAAATTAATAAAGAGTTTTGTATAACAATTTTTAAGTTGTTTTTTTTGACTTTCTTATATTTTACTGAAGAAGACACAAGTATTGCAATCGCGAAAATTCAATACTCGGTTTATAAATACAAGTTTAGAGATCCGGGGAATCCAAATCAACCATTTTTAATAAGATATATGTAGGATTGTCTGTGATAGATAATTTTTGAAATCACGATAACTTTTGAAAACAAAAAAATGGTCCTAACTACTGACATTTTGTTGCTGGACCCATAGAAAAATTGAATATGGAAATATCTAGTTACTGAAAGTATATAATTAGTCAGAATTTGATTTGGAAATGAAGCAATCTGTATAAAATTTGTAACACAAGTGTGACCTGATAATTTTTTTGAACGGAAATGGTCAACCGGATTTTGGTAATTTATCGCTAAAATTCATTCTATATGCTTTTTACCTATATGTATAATATTTTTAAATTCTCAATTATTTTGTGTTGTATTCATAAACCAAATCGATCAATTTTTATTGGAATACAAAATGTAATATTGCCAATTTTTTGCATCTTCAATAATTTGTACAGAATTTAATATATTTTAGGGTGTTAGAAAGTCATTACAAAAGGATGACGACAAAATAAAGACATTGGCCGAATTCAGTTATGGCGTTTAATATCACGTGAGATTGCTAAGTATCTTAATATATCGAATTTGAGCGTTAAAATCATCAAAAAGAAGTGTCCAGAATTGTTGTGTTTAATCACGTACAAGTTTGATCACTCGTCAAAAATTGAGAGAGATTGGCTGGCGACTTTTGCAACCTTTGTATAGTCCCGAGCTTGCACCAGTAGATTACCATTTGTAGAACTGCTTTAATGTTGTAAATTTGAGTACACAAGAGTACTATGAAATTTATTTGTATCGGTTTTTCGCCAAAAAGTCCTATTGTGACGAGATAATGATCTTGCCAGGAAAATGGCAGAACGTCATCGACCAATATAAACAATATATACTATTTAATAAAGTTTTTACTTCCTATGAAAAATTTGCACAGAAAAAAAATCGATACGACTTTTGGATCCATTTAAATATTATGTATAAGAAAGTTGAATAAAAAATAATTTTTAAAAACTATTTAATTGAAAATTGTGCTAAAAAGTATTTTATTATAAATTTCTTTTATTGAATAAAAATATTATTCAATTTTTTTTCTTTAAAAAACACTTATTTTCATTTAGAACAAGTTTTAAGCTTTTTTTTTAATGTTTAAAAAGTGAAACATCATTTATTAACGATCGTTTATAAAACAAGTTAAAACACACTTAAATTTTCGTTTTGTTTATTTTTCATTGGAAAAAACAAAACACATGAATAAATATTATTTAAAAAAATTTTATTATTGTTTAGTTTAATTAAACGCAAATTATTTTACTTTTAATTTTTACAAAGTAATTGTATACTTTCTTAAATAATGAAGTAATTAAAATTTTGTGAAAACAAAAAATGTTGGCGATATAAAAAAAAATTTAAAACTAGAAAAAAAAAGATATAGAAACTTAAAATTGGAATATATGCAATAGAAATGGTAGGAATTAGACTCTATGAAAAAGGACAACCCAAACTAATACTATTTCAATGTTTTTATGGATAACTTTTGCTCTGCTTCATCGAATTTGCTCGAATTTAAGGGAAACCTAAGATCTAACAGCATAAATGCAATCGAAAAACAATTATTTAAATCTCTATACATATTAGTTTTTGAATTACATAGGAAAAACGTCGCAAGAAAACGGCAAAATTTTATGTTCGTGCTAATTTTTCTCTACAACTATTTATTTCTTTGGGTCAATTTTAACTAAATTCAATATAGGAAGTAATGTAAGCTTTGTCCCGGACATTCGTCGCAGAATAAATCCAACTACGTTCAAACCCATGATAGTGATACCAATCACTTGAGATTTTTCAGTGATTTCTTTGATTTTAGAGTAAAATTTGGATGCCCTTATGAACTATTAGTTAATTTCTTAACTATTAGTTGATTTCTTAATTATTAGTCAATTTCTTGGCATTTTGAGCTCACGCCAATTTGTGATGTCCCAAATGACAAATTAAAATTGACTTTGAAATAGTTCACATAAGCTAGATGTCTTCAATTAATTTCGAAAAGGTCTCATCTCTAGAAAGACGTGCACTTTTTTCCACTTTGATATGAGTCCCTCTTGCTCATGGAACATGCGTCTATACATGGATAAAAAAATGGCAAAAAAGTACATTTTGATTCAATTATATTTAAATGACATTGTTGCACAAATTTGCCAATTAAAGCAGAAAAATGACAAAACTTTCTGAGCTTATTCTTCATAACTTCGTTCTATTTTATTAGATTTTTCTCAAATACGATACCAAACTGAGTTAATGAATACCAAAACTTATATTATAAATTTCAATAAAATCAGGCAATGCATTTTTGAGTAATTGTGTATACTAACGATATAATTTTGATTCTTTATATATATTTAGTGGATTGAGATCGTTCGATTTTATACATTAAAATTGACATTACAATGACAAAACTAATAAACCTTTTGGCATTCTACTATAGGGAGTATAAATATGCACTAAAATTGCTTACTTATTTTTTTTTTACCTAAACTTTCAAAATTTCGTACAAACTTCATAGTAGGTCAAATAAAATACCAAAAGAATTTGTTTAAACTAAAAAGATTTCAGCAATATTATGAGTTAAATAATTTTTAAACTCATTGAATAAAGTAAATATATTTTGAAAAGTGCAATATTGAAGAATATTGTAATCAATTCACACCGAATATAATCAATTAAAATGCCGCGAAAAAAAACAATTGAAATCATATTAAATGGTTGGAATTAAATATAGCGCACGTAAATTTTCATCATAATCATCAAAACATCGTCATCTTATAAGAGTTCTTATGAAATTAAAAAAAAAAAAAATTCAAATCACGTAAAACATATAACAGCAACAAGTACGTGTAAACTTTTATATAAAAGTCATTTTAAATTTAGATTTTCCACGATTTTTTTATAATATAATATCAGGTAAAGTTCACCTGGTACGGTGCATGTAGAGTAGAGACAGTAATATGGATACAAAAATTTATACCACACCTTCATTGGGGATCTGTAAATCAGGTCTTTTAATATTGGATTACTTAAATATACTAGAATATAATAGTGTAAACTTAAAGACTTTTGAGGCATTTTACATTTACTAGAAAATACGATTGAATTTCAAGACGAAGGTTGTGCTTTAAATGTCAGCTAACTTTTTTTTGCAATATAGAACAATATAACACGACGGAGTCAATATAGTTTATTGCTAAAAGAAAAATAATGGTGATGGTGTTTTTTGTTAACATCTAGTGTTTCATCCATAATTATTAAAACTTTCAATACAGAAGGTTGTTAAATTTATTTTGATGGAAATCCCTACTATATATAAAGTGAAAGTGTGATATCTCGACTAAATATGAGTAATTGGATAGGATTTAGAGGAAAAACTACCATATCAATTATAATAGCTTTAGCTACCTAAGTAGACCACCGAAAAGAGTGATTGATTAACCAATATCATATTATGAAATTTTCAGTTATTATTCTATGACCATTCTTGTAGAAGTTTTATTGAATCAATTTATTGATACATTTATTAACAAAAAATCGATTTCACAGTATATTTGGTTCCATTGAAAATTTATATTCGATTTTTGTCATTTTCAATCTGTCTGTCTGTCTGATAGTTTTCGCGTAATTGAACTCTAATCTTTAGACTTAGCTCTTAAACTAGCACATTAATATTCTAAACTAAATTAATCTTTATTTTGCTCAAACAATTTTTTAATTAAAAAATTTTAATTTATAATAACTGAGTTTAATTTTATCAACGTAAGCATTTTTTTGTTTTTCCGAATATTGCAAAATTGCAGTTTAGCACGATTATTTCACTTCATTTTTGATTTTTACAATGTAAATATATCCAATTAGCCGGTGGCCAAATTGCGGCCACTCTCATGAAAGTCTTTGTAATCGTCATATGATATGTTCTTAACTATGCTTGAAGTATCAAGAATTCATTGCTCAATGAATTAATTGCAACAATTTGTTAGCTTTACCAATAATGGACCGGGGAGTTCAGGCTAGTTTCTAATTAAGTTATGCGCAAGTGGAAATTTTTCAAAATTACGGGCGTTTTAAAAAGGCTTCTTAACTAAGTCGACTTGTTGCCGCTACTAGAATTGAAAACATGAAACTGGATATTTAAATCTAAAATTTGATCAAACTTAGAAGAAGAACGCCCACACAATTTAGTTGTCTAAAGATCACCAAAAACTTGGTGATCTTTAAAGAATTGCAATATCAATATTTTAGATATTTTTAAACCGCTGAATTCTAGTCTTAACGTTCTCCTAAATGTAACAATAACACAATAACACAATGTTGATATGTTCTTTTTCATTTAGATACAGGCAAGCCTATTTATTTAGGAATTACAGGCATCCCGCGCATAACACGGTTAATTGGCATCGTGTTATTGAAATTCGTGTTATTCGATACTAATAATTTATACAATTTTGAGAATATCGTTCCGTGCTACTCAAAGCTGTGCAATTCAAAAGCTGATATCCATACAAATTTGTACATTTGGTTCCAAAGAGAAGTAAGCACTCACAACTTTATGCAATGATACTAAAACAATTCTGAGCGCAAAGAAGAAAGAAAATCTATTTACGATAAGAACTGAGTTTTACAACTTTCTTTCATATCTATGTATTTCCTGCAAATCTGTTAGGTACATATGCACTGTGTGATCGTTAACAGTAATATGCGAGTACACATTCGCAAATTCGTGTAATTCAAATCCCGTGTTATTCAAGAGTTGTCGCAATTTTTGGCCGTGTTATTCGCGACTTCATGCTATTCAAGTACCGTGCTATTCGAGGGATGCCTGTACTATAATTAATATAATATATATATAATTAATAACTTCGTACATATTCTAAATTTCACCCAATTATACAATCAGTTTTTTAATACTGTTTTCTATAGCATAGTCTTTTCTACATCAGGATAAAGTTTAACTTGGTGGACAAATGACTAACCTTAGTTATACAATCAGCTTACTTACAAAACCATATTGCAAAACTTTAAAAAAAATTTCTGACTGATTCCTTGAACGTTTTCGACCCAGTTTTTATAGTACGGGACTTGCTTTTCCAAAAAAAAAAAAAAAATTCACCTATGAGTTCAAGTATGGTTATCAAATTATTTTATATTCCTTAACTAAATGACAAAAACAAATTAATTTAACCACTACATTTTCTTTTATGTTAATTTAAACTTTTGATTAAACTAAAAAAAAATACCGCATAATAAAATTTAAATGATAATTTTGTGAATTCCTTTTTGAAAGCAATTACATTAAATATAATTGGTTTTTTAACTTTCGGGTCTTTCTTCAAAAGTATAAAAGTATTAAGACATTTCCAGCTTTTATGAAACAATAATAATTTTTTAACAGGACCAGTTTTTTTTAAATTATTAAATTTTTACTTACAAAATTCATAAATTTTTATAAATATATAAAAAAAAAAAAATAATATTAAAAATTATTTAAGAAAAACTGTAACACTTTTTTCGAACAAAATGAATGTTTCTTTAAAATAACTAAAAAATCATTTAAAACAATTTTGCATGTAATTTCAATTTTTACGTGATTTGAATTTTTTAAAAATTATCAGTTACGCTTCATTTATGAATTTAGAACAGTTAGGGCAAAAAAAAAAAAAAAACGGAGTACATAAAACACCTGAAATAACTGAATTTTAACCGAAAAAAATTTTTTAAGATAATATTTTAAAAATATCCGCAAAACAGTAAATTTTCTTTAAGATTTTATTTTAGCAATAATATAAATCACAAAAAACTTTATTATTAGATATTTACGATGTTAGTACATATTTATTCTTGGCACGAAATTATATTCGATAAAATGATTTGGTTTTATACGTAAAATAGCTATGAGCATAATATTATGTAATATGATAAAGAAATAACAAAACAAAAAAGAAATCTAATATAAAAAACAATCAAACTTATTGACTTCTTACATCATCGAAAAATCTAATTATAAATAGCTTGAAGTTGTGATTAGTTTGTTGGTCCACCAAAAATTCCATAGATCCCTTCTTACTTCAGAGATATAATAGAAATTACAAATACAGTATAGTCTTGGATAGATTTACTAATAAATACAAGGCTTGAAGATGTTCAGCTCTAACTAAAATCATTAGAAACATTAAAAATTAATTGATGCTAATTTGAAATGCGAAAAATTAATAATAGGTGACCATTAATTTGCATAGAAGGACTAAGGATAACTTGTTAAAATTACAATTAACAATGCACACATGTTTCATACTAGAAATTTGAAGTCTATTAAGGGAAAACTTTGTTATAGATTGTATTTATAGGAGCATTAAACGCATTTAAGATCCAAACCATGATTGATTGATTGATGATGATTGATAATGACACATAGACCACGAATTAGGTCCATTGTGCACACTGTAGAATGAGTAGATTGTTAGATTGTTAGATTGTGGGATTGGCTAGCCTCCCGCAGCCTACAATGAAGCTGGATATCCGACTGGCGTAGATCCCATTGATGGTTTTTGGTTCGATAAACCGGCCGCCGAAAGTTTTGAGTCTGCGGTTTTGAAAAGCTGGACAGTGACAGAGACGTGCTAGGCTGTCTCTTCCTCTGCATCGCAGGAATCGCAGGAAAAGTTATCTATCAGAGTCATGGACGCTAAGTGATAATAAAGTCGGCAGTGCCCAGTTAGGACACTTACAACGTGCTGGATTTTTGCGTTATTGAGAGCAGGCAGTTCTTTCGATCTCTTTTTGCTGAGTTGGCAGTCAAGTATTTTCGCCTGACGACAGATATTATCTTGACTCCACCATAGAAAAATTCTTAAGAAATAAAACGGGTAGAACAGTTATCCAATTTCAAGTATTTTTCCTTTTTAGTAAAGCGTATTTAAAAGCAAATATAGCTAAAAATGACTATAGAAAGGCTGGGTTTGTTCCTTTTACTGTGCTCCATAAAATGGTTCATAATACCCACCTAATGAATAAAAATTGTAATTTTTTAGAATCATGTTCTATTATTGAATATTGTCCTCGAAGTGAATTTGTAGTTCAATGCTTGAACACTTCAAAATAAACTGATTAGATTAATCTAAATAATAATAATTTTTTAAGTCAATTTAGGGCAATTGAAACCGATGTCTTGAAATGATCTCGAGAAAATGAATCCTTCCCAAAAATGACTGCATTTTTGCATCTGCTCCATACTTTATTATCATAGATTAGCTAATTATGCTGTCAATAAAAACAAATTAAAATTCTCCAATTTACTTGTGGAACGGTTAAGCTCATTGATGTGAATGCTAAAAATTCGTCATATGAAAGGTTCAAATTTTTGTTACCCGACTGTATTAATTGGTAATTTAGTACACGATTTTTCTATATTGTTTTTTCTTTTGTTCATGGTGCAATCATTTTCCTGATAAAAAGAAAATTATAACCACACTAAAAAAATAAATAAAGAAAAATTCTTAATCTGTTTATATCTAAAATAAATGGTATTAAGGTGAGGCAATCATGCACAAGTAGAAAACGCGAAGTGAATTTTCTATGATTTTTAATTTAAATAAACCGAGAGCAAAGACACCTTTGATGGAACTTTTTTGTTTTTAAAATTGATATCTAAAAAAGGGTTTTGAATTACTTTGACATTCGTTCATGTATCCAATTCCAACATTTGATTAGATCTTCAGAATATGACAACTATGCATATAATTTCTATCACGTACAATATATTTATATGGTCTTATGTAGAATCTTTGTTTTAAAATGAGTGCACTTAACAGTTAAATCAGAAAAAATATTAAATTCACGCACTTCTTAATGCATTTATTATTAACATTTGATATAGAAATAATAAAGATTCAGTTACTTTGTGGTGTGGTCAATGCTTTGATACATTACTAGAACTACAAAATAATGAGACCATGGTTAAATAATTCTTATGAGAATTGCAAATATAGTAACTTAGGCATAGTGTTGATCTTTGAATAAACTTTGTATATTTCTTCTTTGATGTGGTTTCAATTAAATTAATTGTGAAGGGCGATGAATTATAGTTATTTAATAATTTTATATTTTATTGATATTAAATAAAATTGCTTAGATGTACGTGTATTAGGATTTGAGTACTATCACAAAAGAAATGGTATTTTATGCATGCTGCTCCTGTTCCTTTTTAAAAATAGGATTTTTTTATTAAATATTCAATGTTACACAATACTAGTAGAAAATAAGTTAGAAATAGAATTCTGTAATTGTGACAGTGATTATCACATTGTCCATCAAAATCGACGGCTTCAAAGTAAAGGAATTACTTAAAACACTGTTATATTGCACCCTTATTACTTATATACCATACTTGAAATTTATCACTTTTAATTTCAAGCAAGAAATTGCCTTAAAATTATGACAGACCAGAATAATTTACTCAGATTCTGACCTCACATCTAATTATCTTTCAGATACTCGACTTAAAAATCTAGTTAAATTAGCTGCATATCCTGAATTTATAAATCTTGTTCAGAATATAAATCCAGTTTGAAGTCAGAATCTGGATATAATATCCTAATTTAACGCTACTTTTATGAAATGTATGAAATTGAAAATCAATTACCAGTTATCGCTTTACAAAAATCTACTCCTGGCGTTTATTAACTAACATTCATAAAAACAACAGGTCTTTTATTGGTTTAATTTTTATGATTCTAACGAATTTTTTTTTTGGATAATTTGGATATATTTTGGAATCACTGTACTTAAAAAAAATTGCTGGGTTTTATGACAAATTCTCTTTCAGTCAAAGATCTTTACTAATGGATTTGATGGTCAAGGAAATATTTGTCGTATCTTTTCTAAAAACAATTACGTTTATTCTATACTTTAGCATAAATGTTTTTTCGGTTTTTAGTGACTTTACCTTTTTATCTTTACACCTTTTTCAAATAATTTGTGTTCCATAGTAATTACTTTTTAGAACATTTTAGTCAAATTAAACACTTTGTTTTTCTTCTGACTTTTATCAATTTTTTTAAATATCTTTTTATCTATTATAATTTTATAAATTTTACTTTTTTTAGTTAATTTTTGAATAGATTTTAATAATTTTCTGCATTTTTAAATAGGTTACAACAAAGTGTTCTGTCTAGTTTTCTACTTAAATGAATCCCTTTCCAGGTTTTTTACTACATGGGTTTTCATCTTTATAATCTAAAATTATTTCTGACTACTTTAGCTTCATCCACCTTAAAAAAAAGTATTACTCATCTGCTTTATAATGATGAATCACATAAACTGTACAAAAGTGAATTTTTAATAATTAAATAGTTAACCTTAAAAGACCGCCCTAACATATTTGTAAAATTGAAAAGAATAATTAATTAAAAACAAAAACCGAATCTCATCCACGTAAACAATTTTCATACTCCAAATATGTACAAAAATTCTTAATCATAATAAAACATCTTACATTCATTGCCGTAGTAAACAAATGTTTCTCTTCAAAATGACATTGTTTGCAAACGATGCGCGTTTTATTTGACATATTTTTAATTTTGTTTGAAAATATTTAAATCTAATCATTTAAAAATCAGTTTTTTTTTACTACCACACAACATATTATACTAATTACATTGAAAACCAAACCTTTAGTAAAGAAAATGAACATCATTTATAAGTGTTCCGAATTGAGTGCTGTACGAAAATCCTTGATTTCTTTAATATCGAGACACCCACTTTTCAAATTATCCGAAACACCGAATTGTGTCTAACATAAAATTATATAGTCTTTATACTGGAATTGATGAAGGTCCAATCTTAATGACGCGAACTACAAATTGGTGGGTGATTTAAAAAAGACGAATTGTGCATCTTCAACCTTTTCATTTAAAACGATTCCATTTTAAACAATTCCCCCACACTATAAATACTAAATTTTCTAATATTTTTAATTAGAAAATATAATATAAAATCCACACATTTATTTCGAATGAAATTTATATGCGTTTAAATCATTTTATTCTCTTGTATTTATAATTCTTGGTGAACATCTTCTTATCGTATAATTCATAATTTTGCAGAGGAGTTTATTTACCTACAGGAAGATTTCTTTCCCAAATGACGTATATTTTATATTACGTAATATATTTAGTTGTTTTTTTCTATCACAAAAGCGGTTAAAAGTTGTTAGGCTGGTATTAATTTCAAGTTTCTCACTTAAGTCTTTTGTTTTCTTTTTCAAAGATGCTAGTTTTTATTTGATGAAATAACAAAAAGATATAAATTTCAATGATCTTCCGAGTATTTCGTAATTGGCTTAGAAATGATTACAAATATCATATTTTCCGGTAAAAAAAATGTATATAAGTAAATATTTTGTGAAATAAGTTCATAGATCTCTGTTTACAATTATGTATCTTCAGTAATCACTCGCTAATTAGAAAATCCTTAGCTATTCCGATATCAAATGATTTTCCCATGAGTCTGGATCCATAAATCCAAACATCAATAGAACAAATTTACAATTAAAGATTTGAAATTTAAATTTTGTATCGTCTGCTAAAAGTTCAAGGAACCACATCCTTATGTGGATCATAATTATCTCTATCCTTTAAAATAGATATCTTTCAATGTTGGCTCGATTGAAATGGATGTACGAAATATGATGAATGCATTATTGTCTATTATTCAAAGAGTTTATATATATAGAGAGAACATGGACAGTATTCGATGATCCAAATTTGGTTCAGTCGGAAGAAACCGTTTTTGTGTCTTTTATAATATTTATTCTTAATCTGATTACTGTGGTCAACACCTATTTTGGGAATGAAATTAAGGAGCCGGATGTATTTTCCTTCGTTTCCTTAGTACTACGTCCATTTTCTTCTTACGAATATTTACAAAAGAACTTTGGCAGGAGCTGGCTCCAGAATAATACAAATCGGACCATTAATTTGTATGGAAAATATGCATGATTACGTCTATCTTTACTATAATCTCTTTTCTATTATTTGATCACTGAAGAAATAAAATTTCAAAAATTGTAAATATTTCCTTTAAGCTGTTATGATCTTGAGGAACGAGGAATCAAATGTTCAGTTAGACATTTCTAAAACTAGATACAATAAAATAATATGACATTTATTTTGGTAAATAAAAAATCGTGCTTTAACCACCAAACTAATTCTTCAGAGTTTTGCATTGGATATTTTTTCACTAATATTAGTGATTTAGAATTTAGTTAATCAATTTAATTTATAGATTAGATACAAATTTCTTACATACTAATTATATGCAATTGTTTATATCTCTTTTCATTAAGTCTTTAAGACACCGAATTTGTAAATATTTTACACCAAAAAAAAAAAAAACAAAGAAGATAATCTTATAAGCTTCACTACGATACTTTGCCAT
Organism: Xylophagus ater; assembly: GCA_963422695.1. Lineage (NCBI taxonomy): Eukaryota > Metazoa > Arthropoda > Insecta > Diptera > Xylophagidae > Xylophagus > Xylophagus ater. The sequence goes on from OY730478.1 coordinate 13,277,946, forward strand.
TTTCTTGTCCTTACAACTTTTTGAAATACATTTAAATTCAGCAAAAAAAAAATAAAAGTTGATTTGAAGTAACCAAACTTGTATTAAAATCATAAGAAAAAATAAAGACTTATTGATTACACTTCTTCATTAAACCTTGGAGTTGAATCCCGTAGTTTAATGTCCAAAAATTTACGTTTATATCAAACTGGTTTTAATATAATAAATTTAAAAATTATTTTAAAATAAATAATCTTAGTCATATTTATAAGAATGCTATTCTGTCTGTTTCATTAAAATACAATTTCTTTCGTTCAGTGACAACATTTTAAAAATTCAAAGGTTTTCTACTATTTCTTTTCTGCTCTATTATGGTACTTTCTTATAACATATCTTATCTAGAAGATGATTTAGGTATAATGGAACGATTTCCTCCTTATAAGCTTAAGAGGATAATCTCCAAAAAAATTGGTACGCACAGGTCCTCTGTTATGATAGAAAGATCTGGAGTGGAATCATGTAACTTGATTTAAATTCTATCAAATTACACGATCCCAATATTTTGATTAATTTTGAGTGGGAATGCTATTTCATTATTTCAATCAAATAAGACAAATAAGAAATAATCAGGCAAAGTTTAGGATAAACATCCATCGAAGAACATCAAAGACTTTTCGAAATAATACTTATTTTAATTCATACCATTCAATTCATACCAAATAAGTGAAATTTTTATAATACATGGTTTTCCAGCTCGTGGTGCGAAGTACATAGTCTTGTCATTTGTTTCGAACGTATTTGTGGGCATATCGTCAGTTTAAAGTCTATCGTTTATATCTATCACTTCACAAGCATAAAAATCACAAAATTGTGCTACGAAAATGGTAAATCTCGGATGATCAGAATTCGATAAAAATCATCGCCCAACTGGAAGCTGTATAGTTGAAACAAAATTTGAAATTAGTGTTTTGGATAATCCCTACATTTTCGGTCAAACCGTTCACGCTAGAGCATTGCTGCTATGCAGGAAAGTATGCCCGAAGTGCCAGAGAAGGAACCCGTAGGAACTCTTATATTTACGACTTTCCTTACGCTCGATACACCTGAATATATGTGTTCATCTCACGAGTTGGATAACCCTATACTATTTTGAATTTAATTTCATTTTTATTTCGCTTAAAGTTTTTAAATAAATAAATATCAATAATCAACATTATTAAATCAAAACATATATTAGCAGATATCTTTTAGGTTAATTCGATTTAGTTGGCTATTTTTCCGCTTTCGCATTTCTTTCTAAAGATTTAAAAAGTAAATATTTTTATAAATTCGAAATGTTGCACACTTTCACCGCAAAATCATGAAACTTTGGAGAACAGTTTTCTCATAAGGAAAAGTGACACGATGAAAAATAATTCAATTCATGCAGAAAAACTTTATGATTTCAACATAAAAACCAGATTTTTCAATTTCATTTTTTCTTTTTTTTTTGTGATAGAAAATTTATATAAACAAATTATTAAATAATTATATTGTTAAAAAAAAAGAGTTCAAAATAGGTCATTGAAGAGATTATTAATAATTTGAAACGAATTATTACCGAAATATTGTAATTATTAAATAATTTGTCTCTGAAGTGATATCAGAGCTTGAAATAGTTTCGATTGACCATGAAATTTGAAATTCTTTAAACGTTTTCTTTTGATTGATTTCATCTTTAGTTTTAACAATAGAAAAAAAATGATAAATTTTCTCCAAAATAAGAAACTATGACAGTCACTTTATGATTTCTTAACTCAAAAAAAGTGCGTATTATCGAAGATTTATTTAATTTATGCAAATCAATTAAATCAAACGCAGTCCAATTTAAAGAAATAGAAAATAATAATAAATTATATTCTATTACGAAATAAAATAAAATACATATTAAATCGATTGTCCTTCAATTGCTTAAATATTGATATTTTAAAACTAGATCGAATAGTTTTGAACTGACCCCGACTTTCAAATTTTACTTATTCTGATTTAAAAAATTGGAGTGACATATTTATTAGACAAAATTGCAATTATTAGACTATTTATGATTCTGTTGAGATATTAATAATTGTTAAATGAAAAAATTTGCTTTTATTTTAAGTAAAAAATATAGGCAAATAAAATCGGCCAAGACACCATCTTTTAATTGTAGGAGGATTAGTTTAATAATAGTTAATACAAATAATTGGCATTGACATTTGAAAGGTTATAGAATAATTGTTATATTTTGAATAACAGTTGTATTGTTTGAATAATGTTCAGAGAAAGCAAACTGAACAGATTGATAAACATAGTGTTGAATACTCAAGTTGGTTAAGACCTCGTTTCTAGAAGCTGATGAGGTTCTGGTTCAAATCCAGAGCTCGGTTCTTCATAATTTATTTTTCTTTGCCTGCATAATATCCTTATATTGTATTAGACAATGGTTGTATCAAATGGCTTTTATTGCATTTATTAAGTATATAATATGTCTAAAAAAGTTTATTCCGTTATATGATAACCAAAAGGATTAAAGTCCTTTTTGAAATAATTGAAAACTCTTTTTAGAATATTAGGAGCTGTCTTAAGTGATAGTTGATAGATCTACAAACCCTCATTATTGGAAAACATGGTGATATAAAATTATCATATAACTGAAGTAATAACGATTTTCTGTCTCTAGCCAAAGCTAGGGATTGAAATAATTAAGTAATTAGAGCAAATTAGTAAAATAACAATGAATTATAATCATTTCAGTCAGACTGTAAATAGGACTTTAAAAAAATTGTGTAGCTTAAACTTGTTGATGTGCAATTATTCATATACGAATATGCATTTATGCATGGCTATACATTTTTTTTTGCATTACGCATGTATCGAAATTGAAACAAACATTAACACGGCAGAGATAAGAAGTTCAAATACTTTACAACTACTGACTCTTTGGAAGAATCTCGGAAATCGAACTGCTATCCCTACTTGAGTGGGAAACAATTACAAAAATTAAGATAGGAGTTCTGTACATTTGCTAGCCAAAAACATGAAACTTCGTATTGAAAACTAAAATTTGACCAAACATAAGAAGAACGTCATATAATTTAGTTCTTTAAAAATATGGATCGAATCCTCAAATTTCTTCTTCGAGTTTACAATACGATATTCCTTTTCAAAACGGTGTATACCTACATGTATATCAAAATTGGTATTCTACCATAGGATATAAAAATCAACTTTGTTTCTTTTCTATGTTAGTTCACCTTGGCTATATAACGGCGCGGTATCTCAGATTACATACTACTAGTATTAAAAATTGTTGAATACATTTTTATTTTCTTGATATTTTCTTCCTGCTTCTTTAAACAATTTCGATTACTATCTATCAGAACTTGATTTGCATCATTAAAATGATACTATTAAAGCCATATACTATAACATAGTTGAAAACTGAAAATAAAAATTGATTTAAAATTTTTTTTTATTTTTGAAATTGAATAAAAGCGCCAAAGTGCATTGACATATTAATGATACAATAATATGCATGAATATAGAAGTATTCACTATCATTTACAATAATATACTCTATGAAATATGTACTTAGTTTACAACTAATCAAACTGCTTGGAAAATGCTGTTACAAAGAAACAAAAGTGAATGGATATTGAGATGCTGAGAAATCCATCATATAATATACATAGTAAAGGGTTTTTCAATAGGAACTTTTTTTTTACAAATTTTAAATTAAATACACATTTTGGATGAAAGTTCTGAATTTCTTTATTGAAATATAGTATGTTGTACAGACTTTACAATTTACGAATGAAAAACAATATTCGGTAAATGTTAACCACGACTACGTTCGCGGACTTTGATTCTTATGATAAAATTTTCTATTAGATTTCTACGAAATTGTGGAGCTTTCTCACGTATTACGGTACAATGATGCCGTCAGCACATAAAGGGCATCAAACAGTGACTCGACATGAATGTAATGATTGTTCAACAATTGCTCTTGGATTTTCGGAAGCTCAAATCTGTTTTGAATTCAATATCTAACTGACGAAATAGAAATGAAGATAATCGACTACGCCCCATGATATTGGTCGAAAAAAATTACTCTAATCGACACCGGTGTCAACCAGTAGTTAAATATTGGTACGCAGTGAACGCCAAAGTTCAACTTTCCGGATTATGTTCCAATGATGCCGTCAGCCCATAAAGGGCACCAAACAGTGACTCGACATGAATGTAATGACAACAATTGCTCTTGGATTTTCAAAGGTCCAAATGCGACAGTTTTGCTTATTAACGTAGCCATTCAAATGAAATTCAGCATCGTCAGAAAAGACGAAATTTTCATAATGGATTTCAATTGTTTTAATGCGATTTTCAAGCAAAATTGAATTCATTATAATAAAATGTAGTCTTTCTATTCCAATTATCTCAAATAACTAAATGACCCAACTGTCATCATAAGCAAATACAACCATATTGGAAGCAAAAATTCTTATTAAAAAACCCTCTACATAGTATATCGTACTTATATACAATAATATAGTGTACCAATGTAACTGATTTTTTCCCTTTTCTCTTAAACAAAATCTGATATAATGTAAAACGAAAAAAATATATGCTCATGCATTTAAAATTTAATAAATAATTGAATGAATATATTGTTTTTCAATTATTTTCTCAGGACTATGTTATTATTAGAAATTCGTGGTAAAAACTTTGAGAAAAAATTATTATACTTAATTCTTTTCATATTAAATGAACTTCAAAACATAATGGCATAAAAGTTCTGGATTTTGTGAAATAAATTTTCATGTTTTTTAAATACATAAGAAGTAGAAAAATCTTGCAATATTTTATGTTGTGTAAAAGTTATGTGAAAGCATTGTGAATCATGTCAAATATGAATTTATATACATTAAAAAAAAACAAGAAGTAAATTATTTACATTATAAATCATTAAAATCTAAGTAGTAATTTTTTTAGAATTATTCACAAACTGTGTACTCACGAACATACTTTTAATCTGAGAGGAATCTCAATTTTTATACCACGGCCATAGATAATGAAAATCCCGCGAACCAATAAAGTGTCCAATGCTTTTGTTTCATATCTAATGTGAATCTAATGTCACATATACAGCTTAGTATGAAAATATCCAATTCAATACTATCTTGCAAGTAGGGTTTCTGAAAACTCGGGTTCTTAGGACTCGGCGAATGTCCTTACATTAGAAGTTGAAGTTGGTTTTATGGAGGAAAGTGCGATGTACAGGTCATCAAGATTACTTGTTCGTTTTCCAGTATTTCTGAAAATCAAAAATTCTTTTTTAAGTTTGCTATAAATCTCGGACTCATTGAGTATTAGAGTCGAGTCCCGAATGCGAGTAATTACCCAAATACTGGACGAATCCGGGTCAAGTCGAATCGAGTACAGAAACCCTACTTGCAAGTACTATTAGATGGCTTGAAAGATCTTTTTAGAATTTAGTGAATTTGATTCGTAAATTAATCAAACCATTATGTTAATAAAACTTATAAAGCCTATCCATCTGAACTTAATTTCTATTGTTTTCCATATTTTACTTTTATGTTTAGTTCCTTTAAATTACCAAATTAACACCTTTAGGAAGAATATCGTTTTAAAGAAAATTTTAATTACTCTTAACTTAAACTTATAGAACTATTTTTTATAACAGCCACGATAATTTCAGCTTTTCCCTGCATTATTATGCCCTATGGTAGGTACTACCAGAGGGTATATTAGTTTTGTCACTAAGTGTGTAACACATAGAAATAATAATCGGAGAAAAATTTCAAAGGTATGGTTGTGTAGGGAATCAAAAGTTATATCGATTTATGCATGTCCGTCCGTCCGTCCGTCCGTCCGTAGACAAGATAACTCAAAAACGCGTTATCCGATTTTGATGAAATTTATAATTTGAGTTGCTTATTCCTTAACTTGGTTTGGTATTGCATTTGAGTCAAATCGATCCACGGGGGGCAAAGTTATAAAGGAAAAACCAGAAAGTTTTGTCGTTATGGTTTTTCGGATGTAATTGGAAAATTTGTGACCCGATTTTGTTCAAATTAATTATGTAGGTTAACTGCATAAATAGACGATACCGAGTTAATTTTCAGTCAAATCGGTCTAAGGATACTGGAGAAAGAAATAGTTGTAGCCTAAAATAAGCCTGTTCATAAAGTTTTTCCAATGTATTTTAAAAAGTTATATACGGATTTGAATCAAATTTACGAAACGTGTTTATACTATTAGACGTTAGCTTACCTGTGAATTTGGACCAATTTGAGAATGAAGAAACGAAGTTATGGAGAGAAAAACCTTAAAATATTCAATTAAGCAGAAAGTTCGTGGCGTTTTTTTTCCAATAGTTGGCTTTAGAATCGTATAACTTTAGTAGTTCTAATCCTATCAAGTTATGTTATAGCGCGCTGAAAAGGTGACATCTTATAGAATACTTAGAAAAAAAAATTGTGAAATTCTGGCAGAACAAATTGGGGTAATTGGGTTTTGAAAATGAGCCAAAATTCTGAAAAAAATTCCCTATATTAATGCTCCATGTTTGGTACTACCGTCCGTCCGTTGACAAAATAACTTAAAAACGCGTTATGCAATTTTGATGAAATTTAGAATGCTACTTGGTTATTGCTATAGTGGTTTTGGTATTGCATTTCAGCAAAATCGACTGAGGGGCAGCGAAGTTATTAAGGAAAAACAGGGGCGGCCATAAAGTTTTGTCGTTTTTTTTTATATAGTTTTTCGGGTTTAATTGGAAAATTGGTAAAGCAATTTTGTTTAAATTAATTATATTGGTTGACTACATTAATAGACCATACCATTGTAAATTTCAGTGATATCGGTCTCAGGATAGTGGAGAAAGAAGTAGTCGTAGGAAGAAATAACCCTGTTCAGAAAGTTTCTTTGATGTATTTTCAGAACTAATGCACTGATTTGAATGAAATTTGCAAATTAGACTTATGCTACTAGGGTCTGAGTTACTTACAAATTAGAGAAAATTTAGAAAAGGGCAAACAAAGTTATGAAGGAAAACCTCTATATATTGTTAGTTTTCACAATTTTTCTCTCCCATTTCTACCATAGGGCATCAAAAAATCGGCTATAGGCCGATTTTACATTACTTTATGTTTTAATATAAAAAAAGAATCAATTTATATTTTAGCAAATATCATAAGACATTATAATTTCACAATTCTTAAAGAATTTTTTTGGGGGGAGGTGTATGATATAAATCGCAATTGATAAATGAGTTTAACTTGTTTTGAATAAGAATGCTTTTTTTTCTAACCTTATTAAAGCAATAAATTAAAAAGAAATCTTCTAGACTGTACTATAGCGATACTAGACGCAATTTAAACCTGATTGGAAATAACTACATTCGATTGACATTTTTTTTTACGAAAGTGGTTTATCACTATTTAATAAACTTACAACATATTAACAAAGGTAAAAAAAAACCTGAAGGTTCTTATTGAACATTTTATAGTGTCTACATACTATCGATTTATTTATATATTTTTTTCCGGTTGGCGCGTACTTTACGAGTACTACAAGTTTATTTTTTCTAGCTAGCCGATTGATGAAACATTTATCTTATATAGTATATCCTGGTTTTTAAAGCCTCAATTTAAACTCTTCAGAAGGTATTTCTTTTTTTTTCTTCTTCTTCTTCTTCAACATAATGTGCGTCGTCTGTTTTGTCTTCACCTACCTTACAAATAAATAAGATGTGTCCTACTTTTCCGTCAACAAATTCTTTTCTTTCTTTGATGATTACTAATGTTATTGGTTTTGTTTTTTTTGCCTTCTAAAGTTTTGACCTTCTTTCTTGTACTATATTTTAGTATAGGTTTTTCTTTTTCTTTTTTTTTGGAATTAGTATGCATAATATTCAAAATGCATTTATTATAATTATGCTGAAAAAATCATAAAAATATTTTACATGTGATTACTTGATTAGTGTATACAACTAAAAATAAAATATGTATTGTGAGAAAAACCTAAATTAATTAGGGTTCACATAATATAAAGATCTACTAAGGGGCTGGTCTACCTAGAAAAAAAATTAAATTGATTTTTATATTTTTATACCTCGAAAACCTATAAATGTTCAGGCGAGGGTAGTCACTTTTTATACCCATCGCCCACTTTTGAATATTTGTTAGCAGTAAAATTTTAGGTTAATTTAGCACATGTCATATCATTTTTAATGGAAATCCCAATTTATTATTTTTTCTAAATCCGAGAATTTAAATAACAGGAAGTAAATTGAGCATCATCGGGCAAAACCATTACCGCCCACCATATAACCCTAAATCGCCCACTAGTAGAAGCTAAGGACCACGTTGATCACGGAAATATCCTGAAATTTCACATCGGTATTTATAGATTCGATGAATTTTTAGAATTCTGGGTTTTCGAGGACCACACTTTCAACTTTTAAAGTATACATCTGCGTAGAAAATAAAATTTATTTTTAACCTTTCTAAAAGTTCCAAGTTTCCAGAATATGTTCTGAAAATATCACATCAATATCTGTTGAATGAACGAAGTTATAGAATTTTGAACGAAGCAAGTCTGAAAACTATACATAAACATATTTTTCTCAAGAAACTGTTTCCAAAGTCGGTGGACGTCTTATCTCGAAAACCGCTTGAAGGATGATTTTTTACAAAAGAAGGTTTATAGGAATTGACGATCTTAGTTATTTTTTAAACCGATTTTTATTTTTGAATAATTATGAAAAATTACGACTTTTTACATCGAAATTTTATGTTTTTGCTTTAAGTTGTCGACAAAAAAAATTGATTATAAAAATCGGAGGTCGTCAAAAACCAGTAGTGGCTATTATTGTTTTGAATAACACGTTTTTTTCGGAAATCTTGGTAGATGTAGTCCCTTAAGTAATTTCAAACATAATAGTATTTAAAAATCGTAATAAATAAATTAAAATGAAATGTATCTTGTAATTAAGAAAACCGAAACTGATAAATATGTAACTACAAAATTTTATCTTTCATATTTTTACAGTTGTAATCACACTTTTGTGAAAATCATTAATGCATAACTAAAAGTATATTTTTTCGCTGCTTTCTTGTGTGAATTCTTAATTGAATGCCGCTAAAAAAAAGGTCTTCAACTTCTTTGTTTAACATGCTGAATTGTTAATAATGTTTGGAACCTTTAGTGGTCAAGAAATGATCATTTTTCGGATCTTCATTTTATTCACCTGGACACACAACAACTAAGTTACGCTCTGTTGGTGTTAACAGCGGGTTTTTGTGTTTTAGGGTAAACATTTCCAAAGACCGAAAGAAGTTTTCACAAATGATTTTTTATAAAAACAATGAAATAATAATTCATTTTCTTTATAAATGAATCACATACTTAATAAAACACCAATAATACCTTTTAACAGATATATTTATATTAAATATTTAGTTATTTCAAATAATGAAAAAGGCATAATCACCGCGAAGTAAATTCTTTTATTTATATTAATATTCAAATTAATTCGAAAAGTGTGATTTCCGTCATACTAAAACTCCTACCTCAATTTCTTTTTATCAAATATAAAAAACCTTCGAAATTATACTGCTTATTAGTAGTTTCGTCCTAGAGATCATAATCTTTTGTATATAATATATAAAAAAATGGATTCAGCTTTCATCTTTTATATTGATTTCACCGATATATTGCATATGCAAAAAGGTCATTGCGTTCTTGATGACGACAAAATAAAGGCATTGTTCGAATCCAATCGGCATTTCATCACATGAGAGATTTGCTAAGGAAACTCAAATATCGAAATTGAACGTTTGAAACCGTCAAACAAAAGTAATGTTTCATTATATTGACACTAGACCACATCCAAGTTTGGTCAACTTGTCAAAAATTAAGAGAGAGCTTGACTAGGAACTTTTAATACATCTTACGTATAATCCTAATCTAAACCATATATTTCAGTCCCTGCGAAACTCCTTTAACGGTATAAATTTGAGTTCGAAAAAAGCCTATGGAAATGAATTATATTCGTTTTTTGTCAAGAAAACCCGGAAGTTTTACACTGATGAGATAATAGAAGTGCAAGAAAAGTTGCAAAAAATTGTCGACCGAAATGGACAATATTTAGTTTTAAAAAAATGCTTGTTTACCATGAAAATTTGGTTTTTCATTTACACAAAAGAAAAAACCCGACTTTTTGGCCCAATAATAATTTTCAACAATTTTTCAAAATACAATAAAAACAGAAAAATATCATAAATGGTCATAAAAAATCATAAAATAAATAAAAAGAAAACAATTAATTAAAAGAAAATCTATTTTTACTAATAATAATAGCAATAAAAATAATTTACCTTTTCTAGCAGAACAAAACAATATAAAATTCGGCATTAAAACGTTATCCAGGTATGGAAAATATTTATTTTTATAAGTTTACTTCCTAAATAATAAAAAAACTAATGTTTACATTTTACTCAAAAAATTCCAGTAATAAATAGGAGTACTTTATTTTCTAAGTTAACAACTTTTTAGCACTTTCTTCAATTTCTAGTTATTATTTTTTGATTGCCCTTTTATATCTCATTATTTACTTAAATAAGCCAAAACTAATTTTCACTTAAAAACAAAATGCACTCGTAAATAAGAAAATGTTCTTCTATCAAATTTTTAAATAATTTCCCAAAAAAAGAACACAACAATGATTAAAAATCGCGCTAAAAATAATATCAAACAAAATTGAAATTAAGAAAATCCAAATCTAATAAGACATAATTCTCGAATTCACATTGATTTAATAATTTTCTTTTTATAAGTTTTAAGAAATAAAAAAGATTGTATATAATTATTCAATCGTTTAACAACACTTTGTAATTCCTCATATGAAAATTAAACCCAATATCATATCACTTCCGTGATAACGACCTGCAATTTTCTTATTCGTGGCAATCGCGAATCAAATCTTAAAATGTAAAAAACACAACTAAAACAAGTTGTCGTTACCGTTGTCACTAGCTAACTAAATCGAATATCACCTGAAACATTTGGACTAAACTGAAAAGTAAATGGAAATGATAGTAAAAACTTGAAATTAAAATCAATCGCGAAAGTTTCTGTGTTGCTAAATAATCGTCGACGTGAAAAGCTGCGCTCATCAAAATATAGTATACGCGATTAAGTTTGTTTTTCTTTAATGCTTTTCTTCATTTTCCACCACATTGTACTAGAAAACAAATAATATGAATTATCATATTGTTAGCGTGCAACATAAATAAATGGGGAAGTTAAGCATATTTTTGAGAAAGTCACCGAATTGTTTATGTTGGAATAAAAAATTAAAACAGGTTTGAAGAAAGACAAAAAAAAACGGATTTTGATAAAGACAGAATCTTATGCAAGTACTCAACTCCGAATTTTATTTTAGAGTTGAAAATATACTGCGAGAGAAATACTTTATTTTAAAAAAAACAGAAAAAAACATGTTTCTGAAGATAAAAGTGGGGCGTATTAACGTATGGAATGGATGGAGAATACCCAACTGAAGAGTTTCTCTTGGAATTGGTAAACTCATGGAATGGGAAAGTCTAAAGCTGAATACACTTTTACGCCATCTCTATGTGATTGCAAATTAAAACTCTTTGAAATATTTTATATGATTTATTGTAATAATATTATCATAATTTATGATGGTACCATTCCCCGATTTCTTTTCCCAAATAAATTAATCTTAAATATCAATATTTAATTCAAACCAGTTACAAATGTATATAACTTGCAAATATGAAAACTGCATAAAGTTTTTGCAAAACAGTTGTATTGCCGACCAAAAATTCTTAAGGAAAAGCACTAATGGCAAAAAAACTCTATACTGATTACACTGGTTGTGAAAAAAAAGTTAAGGAAATATAAAATCAAAATAAATTGGTTTTTCCACCTGTATTCGTATATTACACCACATAGTTTTCGCGGAAATAGAGAAGGTACAACCGAGGAATACAACTTTTAACTATTTTAATATTTTCCAAAGGAGATTTTTTTAAGAGCTAAGTGCCAAAAGAAGCATATCTCAAGTAAAAAAAATTAACTTATATCAAACATAACTAATATTCATTTATGAAACTTATAAAGTATTATTTTGGAGATTTTAGTCCGCACAATATTATGTTACAAAATGGAAGTTTACTTGGAGAATTCCGTAATGAAAGCTCTTTTTTCATTATCTCTAAATCATCTAGAATGGAACACACTCGTTTCGGATCGAATAGACACAAACATTCTATATAAAAAGGATACAATTCATTGCAGGCCTGTCTTAGAATATGAATATCATTCTGGACTGGATAGTAATTTTGATAATCTACAACAAAAGTTCGATCACCTAAACATTCTGTTAAAATTGCAATAAAACTTTCGGCTGGAAGAAGACTATTTTCTCTAAACAAAAGAATAACAAACAATAATTATGAACTCAATTTTAGAAGACATTATGAAATTTCACTTACGGATCTTTCAATATATTATGTATCAATATGTAAAAACGTAATTGATCGAAATGCCTTTAAAAGTTCAATTCGGGCATAATTAATTAGTTTTAAACTTCTTGAAGACGAATCAATTGTAAAAAGATTTGTATACAATAAAGGAATTGTATTATCGTAGAAATGTGTAATACTTGATGAAATTAATAAAAATATTATTTAAAATATGTATTAAATTAATAACGATATTAATTAACTTTGTTCAAGTTGAATTTCACCGCAGATACATCTAGCATCAGGATAAATTTCTAATAAGATACTTAAAGTTGTAATACAATCCAGTGTATATAAAGCTAAATCATCAAAACTCGATACAGGCTCGTTATCATTTCCGAAACCTTCATTTTCAGTTTTTTGTTGAATAATTTTCAAAGATTTTTGTAAAAATTGTAAACCAATTTTTAGGTCATCTTTATATTTCGGTTCAATATTAAAAATAGTCTGTATTATTCTCGTTAGAACTGATAAATTCGAACGACCATAAGCAACGATTAAATCGAAAATCATTGGAATCGATATTAAAAATTTCAAATAAAGTAATTCCTTTGTTATCCATTCGAAGTCTGTATCTTTATTTGTTATCATACGACAAATAATTGCAAGTATATTTCTTAGAATTTTCGTGTACAAGTTGATGACGTTTTGTTTTTCAGTAACCGTTAAAGGAGGTGTATAAAAAGGGGCGGCCTCTTGTAAAAAGGATATTACACTTTCTATAGAACGAGGTTCATATATTAGATGGGACCAAAATCTGAGAAAAATATAATTTTAATATTCAAAAATAAAATCATAAAGTAATAAAATAAAATAAAAAGGATGAACATTAAAATTCAGGCAATATAAATTAAAGTTAAAACGAATTTTTTTTAAAGTTGGACATCATAAAACCGGTAGATAATTAGGATGTGTCTTCAAAATTACCTAAGTACTATGGATTATACCTGGACTTTTTGGTATATAAAAGGAGAATGTATAAGGAGCACTGGTCTCAGTATTCATTTTACTTTCAAACTGAACACTTCGTACGTTTATCTACTTATTCAAAATTATAATAACGTTTAAAATAAATATTAAAGAAAATCAAATGAAGTTAAAGAAAAATCAATTAAAAATAACAAAAATGTGTAAAGAACTTAAAAATAATTACAAGAATTTGTGTTTTAAAAATAATAAAAAAGTTTCGAATGCTGAAAAGAAAAAATCGCAGAAAAACAAAAGAATCGAACATTTAAATATCGTCAGTGTTTCCGCCATGGCAGAAAATTGTTGCAGACCTAAATATTCAACCAATGTGGAAAAACATTCTATTTCCGTCAAAAGAAAAAGGACTCCTGCTTACTTGGAAGATACACGAGAATTCGATGAAATTTTGCGAGATAATTTCTACGGACGTTTTATTGCTGATCTTGAACCTGAAGCAAAGAAACAATTTAATATTTCCTCATCAGAAAAGAGACAAAGTTCGTTTTTAATTACGGAAGAGCAGAACACTACTAATTTGGACGTCACACAAGAATTCGAACAAAGTGATGCAACTTTATCAGCTAGTTCTTTGAAGCGGGAGCAGAATACTACTGTTTTAGTAAAAGACACACAAGAATTCGAGCAAAGATATGAAACTTTACGATATAGTTTCATCAACCGTTTTATTTCTGATCTTGAACCTACAGTGGAGAGGCAATGGATTACTTCTACACCAATAAAGAGAGAAAGATGCTTAGACCAGATTACGAATGATTTGGACTATATAGTACAAGAACTCGAGGAAACTGATAAACCTTTATCAGATACTTTTATCAAGCGTGCACTTTTTGATCTTGATCTTGAACAAGATGAAGAAGATTGGAGTATTTCTTCAATTAAGAAAGAACAGATAACTACTTATTTAGACATTGAAGACATTGAATTATTCAAACGAATTGATGAAGTTTTCGAAGATAGTTACTTCAAGAGCCTAATTTCTTTTTTCAAAGATGAAGCGAAAAAAGAACGCATTTCTTCACCAATAAAGAGACAAAGTTCCTTTTTAATTAAGGAAAAGCAAAATACTACTGATTTGAACATCACACAAGACTTGGAGAAAACTGATAATTCTTTGGAAAATAGTTTTTTAAACAATCTCCTTTCCGACGTTGCTTCAGAAGTGGAGAAGCGAGAAAATAATTATAATTGATATAACTATTTGTTTAAATGAATTTAAAAATGTAAATAAATATAATATTCATAAATACTTATTGTAAAAATGTATATAATAATAAAATTAAAAATAAATATATATAATTCATAATTTCATTAGTTATTATTTCAAATCAACCGAAAACTTTCTAATCCAAGTCCTTATTAAACCATTCATTTTCGGTTAACCATTCGTCCAAGAAAACCAACTGAAGAAACTCATGGAATGGGAAAGTCTAAAGACGAATACACTTCTACGCCATCTATATGCGATTGAAAATTAAAACTCTTGGAAATATTTTATATGATTTATTGTAATAATATTATCACAATTTATGATGGTACCATTCCCCGATTTCTTTTCCAAGATGCACTCGTTTTACGATTATGATTTGCTCTGCTCGATTTATGAACATCTTTCTTATGTCGAATATTTGCTACATCTTTCTCTTGACCCTGACCTTTTGGTTTACCGACAAGATCAGTGGATTTCTGGGCACCATTACTATTTCCTCGGTTTCCATATTTAGCATTTCGTTTTACTTCGTATCTGGCACGAATAACTTCAGGATTTTCACAAAAATCACGATTTCTATCAGGTGGATTTCCATCGTTTTCATTATTTTCGTTTTCCCGCTCTTCACTTTCATCATCGTCATCAATTTCATTGACTAAAACGTTTTGAACATTGTGAATATTTTATATATGTTGTTTCAACTAAAAATGCGTTACGGTTGACAGGAACGAATGAATATTTTTTATAAAAAAAGGATCCAGCTAAAATCATTAATATTTCTAAAATTTTCTCCTAAAAAAAATTATTTTGAAATAAATGTTCAAAATTTTTGAAATATCAATTCTTCCCGGAATTATAATTAGTAGAAACCAGACTCGAGAAATCAAAATTTTCTCAGAAAAATGCATTACGGTAGGTCAATGCAATAAAGATTCTTTCTAAAATCCATCCCATGATCATTACGGATATTTCTAATATTTTTGTCATAAAATTAAAATTATGTAAAAATATTTGTATACAATAAAGGAATTGTATTATCGTAAAAATGTGTAATACTTGATGAAATTAATAAAAATATTATTTAAAATATGTTAATTTAATACATATTTTAAATAATATTTTTTTATATAACGATATTAAATACCTTTGTTCAAGTCGAATTTCACCACAGATACATCTAGCATCAGGATAAATTTCTAATAAAATACTTAGAGTTGTAATACAATCCAGTGTATATAAAGCTAAATCATCAAAACTTGATACAGGCTCGTTATGATTTCCGAAATCCTCATTTTCAGTTTTTTGTTGAATAATTTTCAAAGATTTTTGAAAAATTGTAAACCAATTTTTGGTCATCTTTATATTTCGGTTCAATATTAAAAATAGTCTGTATTATTCTCGTTAAAATTGATAAATTCAAACGACCATAAGCAACGATTAAATCGAAAATCATTGGAATCGATATTAAAAATTTCGAATAAAGTAATTCCTTTAAATGTTCCTTTGTAATCCATTCGAAGTCTGTATCTTTATTTGTTATCATACGACAAATAATTGCAAGTATATTTCTTAGAATTTTCGTGTACAAGTTGATGACGTTTTGTTTTTCAGTAACCGTTGAAGGAGGTGTATAAAAAGGGGCGGCCTCTTGTAAAAAGGATATTACACTTTCTATAGAACGAGGTTCATATATTAGATGGGACCAAAATCTAAGAAAAATATAATTTTAATATTCAAAAATAAAATCATAAAGTAATAAAATAAAATAAAAAGGATGAACATTAAAATTCAGGCAATATAAATTAAAGTTAAAACGAATTTTTTTTAAAGTTGGACATCATAAAACCGGTAGATAATTAGGATGTGTCTTCAAAATTACCTAAGTACTATGGATTATACCTGGACTTTTTGGTATATAAAAGGAGAATGTATAAGGAGCACTGGTCACAGTATTCATTTTACTTTCAAACTGAACACTTCGTACGTTTATCTACTTATTCAAAATTATAATAACGTTTAAAATAAATATTAAAGAAAATCAAATGAAGTTAAAGAAAAATCAATTAAAAATAACAAAAATGTGTAAAGAACTTAAAAATAATTACAAGAATTTGTGTTTTAAAAATAATAAAAAAGTTTCGAATGCTGAAAAGAAAAAATCGCAGAAAAACAAAAGAATCGAACATTTAAATATCGTCAGTGTTTCCGCCATGGCAGAAAATTGTTGCAGACCTAAATATTCAACCAATGTGGAAAAACATTCTATTTCCGTCAAAAGAAAAAGGACTCCTGCTTACTTGGAAGATACACGAGAATTCGATGAAATTTTGCGAGATAATTTCTACGGACGTTTTATTGCTGATCTTGAACCTGAAGCAAAGAAACAATTTAATATTTCCTCATCAGAAAAGAGACAAAGTTCGTTTTTAATTACGGAAGAGCAGAACACTACTAATTTGGACGTCACACAAGAATTCGAACAAAGTGATGCAACTTTATCAGCTAGTTCTTTGAAGCGGGAGCAGAATACTACTGTTTTAGTAAAAGACACACAAGAATTCGAGCAAAGATATGAAACTTTACGATATAGTTTCATCAACCGTTTTATTTCTGATCTTGAACCTACAGTGGAGAGGCAATGGATTACTTCTACACCAATAAAGAGAGAAAGATGCTTAGACCAGATTACGAATGATTTGGACTATATAGTACAAGAACTCGAGGAAACTGATAAACCTTTATCAGATACTTTTATCAAGCGTGCACTTTTTGATCTTGATCTTGAACAAGATGAAGAAGATTGGAGTATTTCTTCAATTAAGAAAGAACAGATAACTACTTATTTAGACATTGAAGACATTGAATTATTCAAACGAATTGATGAAGTTTTCGAAGATAGTTACTTCAAGAGCCTAATTTCTTTTTCAAAGATGAAGCGAAAAAAGAACGCATTTCTTCACCAATAAAGAGACAAAGTTCCTTTTTAATTAAGGAAAAGCAAAATACTACTGATTTGAACATCACACAAGACTTGGAGAAAACTGATAATTCTTTGGAAAATAGTTTTTTAAACAATCTCCTTTCCGACGTTGCTTCAGAAGTGGAGAAGCGAGAAAATAATTATAATTGATATAACTATTTGTTTAAATGAATTTAAAAATGTAAATAAATATAATATTCATAAATACTTATTGTAAAAATGTATATAATAATAAAATTAAAAATAAATATATATAATTCATAATTTCATTAGTTATTATTTCAAATCAACCGAAAACTTTCTAATCCAAGTCCTTATTAAGACATTCATTTTCGGTTAACCATTCGTCCAAAAAAACCAACTGAAGAGTTTCTCTTGGAATTGGTAAACTCATGGAATGGGAAAGTCTAAAGACGAATACACTTTTACGCCATCTCTATGCGATTGAAAATTAAAACTCTTGGAAATATTTTATATGATTTATTGTAATAATAATATCACAATTTATGATGGTACCATTCCCCGATTTCTTTTCCAAGATGCACCCGTTTTACGATTATGATTTGCTCTGCTCGATTTATGAACATCTTTCTTATGTCGAATATTTGCTACATCTTTCTCTTGACCCTGACCTTTTGGTTTACCGACAAGATCAGTGGATTTCTGGGCACCATTACTATTTCCTCGGTTTCCATATTTAGCATTTCGTTTTACTTCGTATCTGGCACGAATAACTTCAGGATTTTCACAAAAATCACGATTTCTATCAGGTGGATTTCCATCGTTTTCATTATTTTCGTTTTCCCGCTCTTCACTTTCATCATCGTCATCAATTTCATTGACTAAAACGTTTTGAACATTTTGAATATTTTATATATGTTGTTTCAACTAAAAATGCGTTACGGTTGACAGGAACGAATGAATATTTTTTATAAAAAAAGGATCCAGCTAAAATCATTAATATTTCTAAAATTTTCTCCTAAAAAAAATTATTTTGAAATAAATGTTCAAAATTTTTGAAATATCAATCCTTCCCGGAATTATAATTAGTAGAAACCAGACTCGAGAAATCAAAATTTTCTCAGAAAAATGCATTACGGTAGGTCAATGCAATAAAGATTCTTTCTAAAATCCATCCCATGATCTTTACGGATATTTCTAATATTTTTGTCATAAAATTAAAATTATGTAAAAATATTTGTATACAATAAAGGAATTGTATTATCGTAAAAATGTGTAATACTTGATGAAATTAATAAAAATATTATTTAAAATATGTTAATTTAATACATATTTTAAATAATATTTTTTTATATAACGATATTAAATACCTTTGTTCAAGTCGAATTTCACCACAGATACATCTAGCATCAGGATAAATTTCTAATAAAATACTTAAAGTTGTAATACAATCCAGTGTATATAAAGCTAAATCATCAAAACTTGATACAGGCTCGTTATCATTTCCGAAACCCTCATTTTCAGTTTTTTGTTGAATAATTTTCAAAGATTTTTTAAAATTGTAAACCAATTTTTGGTCATCTTTATATTTCGGTTCAATATTAAAAATAGTCTGTATTATTCTCGTTAGAATTGATAAATTCAAACGACCATAAGCAACGATTAAATCGAAAATCATTGGAATCGATATTAAAAATTTCGAATAAAGTAATTCCTTTAAATGTTCCTTTGTTATCCATTCGAAGTCTGTCTCTTTATTTGTTATCATACGACAAATAATTGCAAGTATATTTCTTAGAATTTTCGTGTACAAGTTGATGACGTTTTGTTTTTCAGTAACCGTTAAAGGAGGTGTATAAAAAGAGGCGGCCTCTTGTAAAAAGGATATTACACTTTCTATAGAACGAGGTTCATATATTAGATGGGACCAAAATCTGAGAAAAATATAATTTTAATATTCAAAAATAAAATCATAAAGTAATAAAATAAAATAAAAAGGATGAACATTAAAATTCAGGCAATATAAATTAAAGTTAAAACGAATTTTTTTTAAAGTTGGACATCATAAAACCGGTAGATAATTAGGATGTGTCTTAAAAATTACCTAAGTACTATGGATTATACCTGGACTTTTTGGTATATAAAAGGAGAATGTATAAGGAGCACTGGTCACAGTATTCATTTTACTTTCAAACTGAACACTTCGTACGTTTATCTACTTATTCAAAATTATAATAACGTTTAAAATAAATATTAAAGAAAATCAAATGAAGTTAAAGAAAAATCAATTAAAAATAACAAAAATGTGTAAAGAACTTAAAAAAAATTACAAGAATTTGTGTTTTAAAAATAATAAAAAAGTTTCGAATGCTGAAAAGAAAAAATCGCAGAAAAACAAAAGAATCGAACATTTAAATATCGTCAGTGTTTCCGCCATGGCAGAAAATTGTTGCAGACCTAAATATTCAACCAATGTGAAAAAACATTCTATTTCCGTCAAAAGAAAAAGGACTCCTGCTTACTTGGAAGATACACGAGAATTCGATGAAATTTTGCGAGATAATTTCTACGGACGTTTTATTGCTGATCTTGAACCTGAAGCAAAGAAACAATTTAATATTTCCTCATCAGAAAAGAGACAAAGTTCGTTTTTAATTACGGAAGAGCAGAACACTACTAATTTGGACGTCACACAAGAATTCGAACAAAGTGATGCAACTTTATCAGCTAGTTCTTTGAAGCGGGAGCAGAATACTACTGTTTTAGTAAAAGACACACAAGAATTCGAGCAAAGATATGAAACTTTACGAGATAGTTTCATCAACCGTTTTATTTCTGATCTTGAACCTACAGTGGAGAGGCAATGGATTACTTCTACACCAATAAAGAGAGAAAGATGCTTAGACCAGATTACGAATGATTTGGACTATATAGTACAAGAACTCGAGGAAACTGATAAACCTTTATCAGATACTTTTATCAAGCGTGCACTTTTTGATCTTGATCTTGAACAAGGTGAAGAAGATTGGAGTATTTCTTCAATTAAGAAAGAACAGATAACTACTTATTTAGACATTGAAGACATTGAATTATTCAAACGAATTGATGAAGTTTTCGAAGATAGTTACTTCAAGAGCCTAATTTCTTTTTTCAAAGATGAAGCGAAAAAAGAACGCATTTCTTCACCAGTAAAGAGACAAAGTTCCTTTTTAAATAAGGAAAAGCAAAATACTACTGATTTGAACGTCACACAAGACTTGGAGAAAACTGATAATTCTTTGGAAAATAGTTTTTTAAATAATCTCCTTTCCGACGTTGCTTCAGAAGTGGAGAAGCGAGAAAATAATTATAATTGATATAACTATTTGTTTAAATGAATTTAAAAATGTAAATAAATATAATATTCATAAATACTTATTGTAAAAATGTATATAATAATAAAATTAAAAATAAATATATATAATTCATAATTTCATTAGTTATTATTTCAAATCAACCGAAAACTTTCTAATCCAAGTCCTTATTAAGACATTCATTTTCGGTTAACCATTCGTCCAAAAAAACCAACTGAAGAGTTTCTCTTGGAATTGGTAAACTCATGGAATGGGAAAGTCTAAAGACGAATACACTTTTACGCCATCTCTATGCGATTGAAAATTAAAACTCTTGGAAATATTTTATATGATTTATTGTAATAATAATATCACAATTTATGATGGTACCATTCCCCGATTTCTTTTCCAAGATGCACCCGTTTTACGATTATGATTTGCTCTGCTCGATTTATGAACATCTTTCTTATGTCGAATATTTGCTACATCTTTCTCTTGACCCTGACCTTTTGGTTTACCGACAAGATCAGTGGATTTCTGGGCACCATTACTATTTCCTCGGTTTCCATATTTAGCATTTCGTTTTACTTCGTATCTGGCACGAATAACTTCAGGATTTTCACAAAAATCACGATTTCTATCAGGTGGATTTCCATCGTTTTCATTATTTTCGTTTTCCCGCTCTTCACTTTCATCATCGTCATCAATTTCATTGACTAAAACGTTTTGAACATTTTGAATATTTTATATATGTTGTTTCAACTAAAAATGCGTTACGGTTGACAGGAACGAATGAATATTTTTTATAAAAAAAGGATCCAGCTAAAATCATTAATATTTCTAAAATTTTCTCCTAAAAAAAATTATTTTGAAATAAATGTTCAAAATTTTTGAAATATCAATCCTTCCCGGAATTATAATTAGTAGAAACCAGACTCGAGAAATCAAAATTTTCTCAGAAAAATGCATTACGGTAGGTCAATGCAATAAAGATTCTTTCTAAAATCCATCCCATGATCTTTACGGATATTTCTAATATTTTTGTCATAAAATTAAAATTATGTAAAAATATTTGTATACAATAAAGGAATTGTATTATCGTAAAAATGTGTAATACTTGATGAAATTAATAAAAATATTATTTAAAATATGTTAATTTAATACATATTTTAAATAATATTTTTTTATATAACGATATTAAATACCTTTGTTCAAGTCGAATTTCACCACAGATACATCTAGCATCAGGATAAATTTCTAATAAAATACTTAAAGTTGTAATACAATCCAGTGTATATAAAGCTAAATCATCAAAACTTGATACAGGCTCGTTATCATTTCCGAAACCCTCATTTTCAGTTTTTTGTTGAATAATTTTCAAAGATTTTTTAAAATTGTAAACCAATTTTTGGTCATCTTTATATTTCGGTTCAATATTAAAAATAGTCTGTATTATTCTCGTTAGAATTGATAAATTCAAACGACCATAAGCAACGATTAAATCGAAAATCATTGGAATCGATATTAAAAATTTCGAATAAAGTAATTCCTTTAAATGTTCCTTTGTTATCCATTCGAAGTCTGTCTCTTTATTTGTTATCATACGACAAATAATTGCAAGTATATTTCTTAGAATTTTCGTGTACAAGTTGATGACGTTTTGTTTTTCAGTAACCGTTAAAGGAGGTGTATAAAAAGAGGCGGCCTCTTGTAAAAAGGATATTACACTTTCTATAGAACGAGGTTCATATATTAGATGGGACCAAAATCTGAGAAAAATATAATTTTAATATTCAAAAATAAAATCATAAAGTAATAAAATAAAATAAAAAGGATGAACATTAAAATTCAGGCAATATAAATTAAAGTTAAAACGAATTTTTTTTAAAGTTGGACATCATAAAACCGGTAGATAATTAGGATGTGTCTTAAAAATTACCTAAGTACTATGGATTATACCTGGACTTTTTGGTATATAAAAGGAGAATGTATAAGGAGCACTGGTCACAGTATTCATTTTACTTTCAAACTGAACACTTCGTACGTTTATCTACTTATTCAAAATTATAATAACGTTTAAAATAAATATTAAAGAAAATCAAATGAAGTTAAAGAAAAATCAATTAAAAATAACAAAAATGTGTAAAGAACTTAAAAAAAATTACAAGAATTTGTGTTTTAAAAATAATAAAAAAGTTTCGAATGCTGAAAAGAAAAAATCGCAGAAAAACAAAAGAATCGAACATTTAAATATCGTCAGTGTTTCCGCCATGGCAGAAAATTGTTGCAGACCTAAATATTCAACCAATGTGGAAAAACATTCTATTTCCGTCAAAAGAAAAAGGACTCCTGCTTACTTGGAAGATACACGAGAATTCGATGAAATTTTGCGAGATAATTTCTACGGACGTTTTATTGCTGATCTTGAACCTGAAGCAAAGAAACAATTTAATATTTCCTCATCAGAAAAGAGACAAAGTTCGTTTTTAATTACGGAAGAGCAGAACACTACTAATTTGGACGTCACACAAGAATTCGAACAAAGTGATGCAACTTTATCAGCTAGTTCTTTGAAGCGGGAGCAGAATACTACTGTTTTAGTAAAAGACACACAAGAATTCGAGCAAAGATATGAAACTTTACGAGATAGTTTCATCAACCGTTTTATTTCTGATCTTGAACCTACAGTGGAGAGGCAATGGATTACTTCTACACCAATAAAGAGAGAAAGATGCTTAGACCAGATTACGAATGATTTGGACTATATAGTACAAGAACTCGAGGAAACTGATAAACCTTTATCAGATACTTTTATCAAGCGTGCACTTTTTGATCTTGATCTTGAACAAGATGAAGAAGATTGGAGTATTTCTTCAATTAAGAAAGAACAGATAACTACTTATTTAGACATTGAAGACATTGAATTATTCAAACGAATTGATGAAGTTTTCGAAGATAGTTACTTCAAGAGCCTAATTTCTTTTTTCAAAGATGAAGCGAAAAAAGAACGCATTTCTTCACCAATAAAGAGACAAAGTTCCTTTTTAATTAAGGAAAAGCAAAATACTACTGATTTGAACATCACACAAGACTTGGAGAAAACTGATAATTCTTTGGAAAATAGTTTTTTAAACAATCTCCTTTCCGACGTTGCTTCAGAAGTGGAGAAGCGAGAAAATAATTATAATTGATATAACTATTTGTTTAAATGAATTTAAAAATGTAAATAAATATAATATTCATAAATATTTATTGTAAAAATGTATATAATAATAAAATTAAAAATAAATATATATAATTCATAATTTCATTAGTTATTATTTCAAATCAACCGAAAACTTTCTAATCCAAGTCCTTATTAAACCATTCATTTTCGGTTAACCATTCGTCCAAGAAAACCAACTGAAGAAACTCATGGAATGGGAAAGTCTAAAGACGAATACACTTTTACGCCATCTCTATGCGATTGAAAATTAAAACTCTTGGAAATATTTTATATGATTTATTGTAATAATATTATCACAATTTATGATGGTACCATTCCCCGATTTCTTTTCCAAGATGCACTCGTTTTACGATTATGATTTGCTCTGCTCGATTTATGAACATCTTTCTTATGTCGAATATTTGCTACATCTTTCTCTTGACCCTGACCTTTTGGTTTACCGACAAGATCAGTGGATTTCTGGGCACCATTACTATTTCCTCGGTTTCCATATTTAGCATTTCGTTTTACTTCGTATCTGGCACGAATAACTTCAGGATTTTCACAAAAATCACGATTTCTATCAGGTGGATTTCCATCGTTTTCATTATTTTCGTTTTCCCGCTCTTCACTTTCATCATCGTCATCAATTTCATTGACTAAAACGTTTTGAACATTGTGAATATTTTATATATGTTGTTTCAACTAAAAATGCGTTACGGTTGACAGGAACGAATGAATATTTTTTATAAAAAAAGGATCCAGCTAAAATCATTAATATTTCTAAAATTTTCTCCTAAAAAAAATTATTTTGAAATAAATGTTCAAAATTTTTGAAATATCAATTCTTCCCGGAATTATAATTAGTAGAAACCAGACTCGAGAAATCAAAATTTTCTCAGAAAAATGCATTACGGTAGGTCAATGCAATAAAGATTCTTTCTAAAATCCATCCCATGATCATTACGGATATTTCTAATATTTTTGTCATAAAATTAAAATTATGTAAAAATATTTGTATACAATAAAGGAATTGTATTATCGTAAAAATGTGTAATACTTGATGAAATTAATAAAAATATTATTTAAAATATGTTAATTTAATACATATTTTAAATAATATTTTTTTATATAACGATATTAAATACCTTTGTTCAAGTCGAATTTCACCACAGATACATCTAGCATCAGGATAAATTTCTAATAAAATACTTAGAGTTGTAATACAATCCAGTGTATATAAAGCTAAATCATCAAAACTTGATACAGGCTCGTTATGATTTCCGAAATCCTCATTTTCAGTTTTTTGTTGAATAATTTTCAAAGATTTTTGAAAAATTGTAAACCAATTTTTGGTCATCTTTATATTTCGGTTCAATATTAAAAATAGTCTGTATTATTCTCGTTAAAATTGATAAATTCAAACGACCATAAGCAACGATTAAATCGAAAATCATTGGAATCGATATTAAAAATTTCGAATAAAGTAATTCCTTTAAATGTTCCTTTGTAATCCATTCGAAGTCTGTATCTTTATTTGTTATCATACGACAAATAATTGCAAGTATATTTCTTAGAATTTTCGTGTACAAGTTGATGACGTTTTGTTTTTCAGTAACCGTTGAAGGAGGTGTATAAAAAGGGGCGGCCTCTTGTAAAAAGGATATTACACTTTCTATAGAACGAGGTTCATATATTAGATGGGACCAAAATCTGAGAAAAATATAATTTTAATATTCAAAAATAAAATCATAAAGTAATAAAATAAAATAAAAAGGATGAACATTAAAATTCAGGCAATATAAATTAAAGTTAAAACGAATTTTTTTTAAAGTTGGACATCATAAAACCGGTAGATAATTAGGATGTGTCTTCAAAATTACCTAAGTACTATGGATTATATCTGGACTTTTTGGTATATAAAAGGAGAATGTATAAGGAGCACTGGTCACAGTATTCATTTTACTTTCAAACTGAACACTTCGTACGTTTATCTACTTATTCAAAATTATAATAACGTTTAAAATAAATATTAAAGAAAATCAAATGAAGTTAAAGAAAAATCAATTAAAAATAACAAAAATGTGTAAAGAACTTAAAAATAATTACAAGAATTTGTGTTTTAAAAATAATAAAAAAGTTTCGAATGCTGAAAAGAAAAAATCGCAGAAAAACAAAAGAATCGAACATTTAAATATCGTCAGTGTTTCCGGTATGGCAGAAAATTGTTGCAGACCTAAATATTCAACCAATGTGGAAAAACATTCTATTTCCGTCAAAAGAAAAAGGACTCCTGCTTACTTGGAAGATACACGAGAATTCGATGAAATTTTGCGAGATAATTTCTACGGACGTTTTATTGCTGATCTTGAACCTGAAGCAAAGAAACAATTTAATATTTCCTCATCAGAAAAGAGACAAAGTTCGTTTTTAATTACGGAAGAGCAGAACACTACTAATTTGGACGTCACACAAGAATTCGAACAAAGTGATGCAACTTTATCAGCTAGTTCTTTGAAGCGGGAGCAGAATACTACTGTTTTAGTAAAAGACACACAAGAATTCGAGCAAAGATATGAAACTTTACGAGATAGTTTCATCAACCGTTTTATTTCTGATCTTGAACCTACAGTGGAGAGGCAATGGATTACTTCTACACCAATAAAGAGAGAAAGATGCTTAGACCAGATTACGAATGATTTGGACTATATAGTACAAGAACTCGAGGAAACTGATAAACCTTTATCAGATACTTTTATCAAGCGTGCACTTTTTGATCTTGATCTTGAACAAGATGAAGAAGATTGGAGTATTTCTTCAATTAAGAAAGAACAGATAACTACTTATTTAGACATTGAAGACATTGAATTATTCAAACGAATTGATGAAGTTTTCGAAGATAGTTACTTCAAGAGCCTAATTTCTTTTTCAAAGATGAAGCGAAAAAAGAACGCATTTCTTCACCAATAAAGAGACAAAGTTCCTTTTTAATTAAGGAAAAGCAAAATACTACTGATTTGAACATCACACAAGACTTGGAGAAAACTGATAATTCTTTGGAAAATAGTTTTTTAAACAATCTCCTTTCCGACGTTGCTTCAGAAGTGGAGAAGCGAGAAAATAATTATAATTGATATAACTATTTGTTTAAATGAATTTAAAAATGTAAATAAATATAATATTCATAAATACTTATTGTAAAAATGTATATAATAATAAAATTAAAAATAAATATATATAATTCATAATTTCATTAGTTATTATTTCAAATCAACCGAAAACTTTCTAATCCAAGTCCTTATTAAGACATTCATTTTCGGTTAACCATTCGTCCAAAAAAACCAACTGAAGAGTTTCTCTTGGAATTGGTAAACTCATGGAATGGGAAAGTCTAAAGACGAATACACTTTTACGCCATCTCTATGCGATTGAAAATTAAAACTCTTGGAAATATTTTATATGATTTATTGTAATAATAATATCACAATTTATGATGGTACCATTCCCCGATTTCTTTTCCAAGATGCACCCGTTTTACGATTATGATTTGCTCTGCTCGATTTATGAACATCTTTCTTATGTCGAATATTTGCTACATCTTTCTCTTGACCCTGACCTTTTGGTTTACCGACAAGATCAGTGGATTTCTGGGCACCATTACTATTTCCTCGGTTTCCATATTTAGCATTTCGTTTTACTTCGTATCTGGCACGAATAACTTCAGGATTTTCACAAAAATCACGATTTCTATCAGGTGGATTTCCATCGTTTTCATTATTTTCGTTTTCCCGCTCTTCACTTTCATCATCGTCATCAATTTCATTGACTAAAACGTTTTGAACATTTTGAATATTTTATATATGTTGTTTCAACTAAAAATGCGTTACGGTTGACAGGAACGAATGAATATTTTTTATAAAAAAAGGATCCAGCTAAAATCATTAATATTTCTAAAATTTTCTCCTAAAAAAAATTATTTTGAAATAAATGTTCAAAATTTTTGAAATATCAATCCTTCCCGGAATTATAATTAGTAGAAACCAGACTCGAGAAATCAAAATTTTCTCAGAAAAATGCATTACGGTAGGTCAATGCAATAAAGATTCTTTCTAAAATCCATCCCATGATCTTTACGGATATTTCTAATATTTTTGTCATAAAATTAAAATTATGTAAAAATATTTGTATACAATAAAGGAATTGTATTATCGTAAAAATGTGTAATACTTGATGAAATTAATAAAAATATTATTTAAAATATGTTAATTTAATACATATTTTAAATAATATTTTTTTATATAACGATATTAAATACCTTTGTTCAAGTCGAATTTCACCACAGATACATCTAGCATCAGGATAAATTTCTAATAAAATACTTAAAGTTGTAATACAATCCAGTGTATATAAAGCTAAATCATCAAAACTTGATACAGGCTCGTTATCATTTCCGAAACCCTCATTTTCAGTTTTTTGTTGAATAATTTTCAAAGATTTTTTAAAATTGTAAACCAATTTTTGGTCATCTTTATATTTCGGTTCAATATTAAAAATAGTCTGTATTATTCTCGTTAGAATTGATAAATTCAAACGACCATAAGCAACGATTAAATCGAAAATCATTGGAATCGATATTAAAAATTTCGAATAAAGTAATTCCTTTAAATGTTCCTTTGTTATCCATTCGAAGTCTGTCTCTTTATTTGTTATCATACGACAAATAATTGCAAGTATATTTCTTAGAATTTTCGTGTACAAGTTGATGACGTTTTGTTTTTCAGTAACCGTTAAAGGAGGTGTATAAAAAGGGGCGGCCTCTTGTAAAAAGGATATTACACTTTCTATAGAACGAGGTTCATATATTAGATGGGACCAAAATCTGAGAAAAATATAATTTTAATATTCAAAAATAAAATCATAAAGTAATAAAATAAAATAAAAAGGATGAACATTAAAATTCAGGCAATATAAATTAAAGTTAAAACGAATTTTTTTTAAAGTTGGACATCATAAAACCGGTAGATAATTAGGATGTGTCTTAAAAATTACCTAAGTACTATGGATTATACCTGGACTTTTTGGTATATAAAAGGAGAATGTATAAGGAGCACTGGTCACAGTATTCATTTTACTTTCAAACTGAACACTTCGTACGTTTATCTACTTATTCAAAATTATAATAACGTTTAAAATAAATATTAAAGAAAATCAAATGAAGTTAAAGAAAAATCAATTAAAAATAACAAAAATGTGTAAAGAACTTAAAAAAAATTACAAGAATTTGTGTTTTAAAAATAATAAAAAAGTTTCGAATGCTGAAAAGAAAAAATCGCAGAAAAACAAAAGAATCGAACATTTAAATATCGTCAGTGTTTCCGCCATGGCAGAAAATTGTTGCAGACCTAAATATTCAACCAATGTGAAAAAACATTCTATTTCCGTCAAAAGAAAAAGGACTCCTGCTTACTTGGAAGATACACGAGAATTCGATGAAATTTTGCGAGATAATTTCTACGGACGTTTTATTGCTGATCTTGAACCTGAAGCAAAGAAACAATTTAATATTTCCTCATCAGAAAAGAGACAAAGTTCGTTTTTAATTACGGAAGAGCAGAACACTACTAATTTGGACGTCACACAAGAATTCGAACAAAGTGATACAACTTTATCAGCTAGTTCTTTGAAGCGGGAGCAGAATACTACTGTTTTAGTAAAAGACACACAAGAATTCGAGCAAAGATATGAAACTTTACGAGATAGTTTCATCAACCGTTTTATTTCTGATCTTGAACCTACAGTGGAGAGGCAATGGATTACTTCTACACCAATAAAGAGAGAAAGATGCTTAGACCAGATTACGAATGATTTGGACTATATAGTACAAGAACTCGAGGAAACTGATAAACCTTTATCAGATACTTTTATCAAGCGTGCACTTTTTGATCTTGATCTTGAACAAGATGAAGAAGATTGGAGTATTTCTTCAATTAAGAAAGAACAGATAACTACTTATTTAGACATTGAAGACATTGAATTATTCAAACGAATTGATGAAGTTTTCGAAGATAGTTACTTCAAGAGTCTAATTTCTTTTTTCAAAGATGAAGCGAAAAAAGAACGCATTTCTTCACCAGTAAAGAGACAAAGTTCCTTTTTAAATAAGGAAAAGCAAAATACTACTGATTTGAACGTCACACAAGACTTGGAGAAAACTGATAATTCTTTGGAAAATAGTTTTTTAAATAATCTCCTTTCCGACGTTGCTTCAGAAGTGGAGAAGCGAGAAAATAATTATAATTGATATAACTATTTGTTTAAATGAATTTAAAAATGTAAATAAATATAATATTCATAAATACTTATTGTAAAAATGTATATAATAATAAAATTAAAAATAAATATATATAATTCATAATTTCATTAGTTATTATTTCAAATCAACCGAAAACTTTCTAATCCAAGTCCTTATTAAGACATTCATTTTCGGTTAACCATTCGTCCAAAAAAACCAACTGAAGAGTTTCTCTTGGAATTGGTAAACTCATGGAATGGGAAAGTCTAAAGACGAATACACTTTTACGCCATCTCTATGCGATTGAAAATTAAAACTCTTGGAAATATTTTATATGATTTATTGTAATAATATTATCACAATTTATGATGGTACCATTCCCCGATTTCTTTTCCAAGATGCACCCGTTTTACGATTATGATTTGCTCTGCTCGATTTATGAACATCTTTCTTATGTCGATTATTTGCTACATCTTTCTCTTGACCCTGACCTTTTGGTTTACCGACAAGATCAGTGGATTTCTGGGCACCATTACTATTTCCTCGGTTTCCATATTTAGCATTTCGTTTTGCCTCATATCGGGCACGAATAACTTCAGGATTTTCACAAAAATCACGATTTCTATCACGTGGATTTCCATCCTTCTCATTATTTTCGTTTTCCTCCTCTTCACTTTCATCATCGTCATCAATTTCATCGACTAAAACATTTTGAACATTTTGAATAGCTCTCGATTTAGTTCGTTTTGCTTCGCTCTCAGCTAAAGCATCATAACTATCATCGTATTCGTCATCGTATTCTAAATCGTCCGAAACCATCGAATACTCTTGATATCGACTTTTCATTTCTTTAACATGACTTTTATCATCTAATAAATCTTTCGCATTTTTCGGATGGCCCGGAAAACCTTTTCCCGATTTTATAATACAATCTGGATTGTCTTGAACCATTACATCATATGCATCACCATCGAATACATTCAATCTTTGAATTCCAGTTTGAACATAAAGAGTATCTTCTGGATTAGGTGGTATATAGATTTCGTTTTGATCAGCATCTAGTAGATCTGGTGGTAAATTTCCTTCTAAAACTGCCGCAACTACAGACTCAGGATCATCGTAACGTGTTAATAAACGCCTTATAAATCCATCACCCAAATGTGGTAAAATATCTTGTACTTGAGTAACTTCATTTTGAATATTTCTTGATTTAGGTGAAGATGACGACGGTATAAATGAACATGATGCTATAGCACCATTTGTGATTTTATCCGAAACTTGATATCGTTCATCTCCTGAAATTTTATAAATTCCTTATTCTTAATATTCAGAAAGGGAAATAATGCACAAATTTTACCATTTAAATCTACAGAATGTTGCTTCTGTATCAGATTCATCATATATGATTCACCTTCTGAAGTATATGCATTTAATATGAAATCTGCTTTAAATACGTCTCTTTTTAAAATAATGTAAGATAAAATTACAAAAATAGAGAAGAATATACAATAAAAATGTGTGTCTATTAGATGTAAAACGAGTCTACTTCAGACTTTATGAAAAAAAAGAGGTTGCTATTTTGGTTTTGATTCCAACTTTTGTTTTCCACAATTGGCAAAATTCTCAAAGCATGAAAACAACTCTAAACATCCTAAATTAATCTTAAATATCAATATTTAATTCAAACCAGTTACAAATGTATATAACTTGCAAATATGAAAACTGCATAAAGTTTTTGCAAAACAGTTGTATTGCCGACCAAAAGTTCTGAAGGAAAAGCACTAATGGCAAAAAAAACTCACTGGTTGTGAAAAAAAAAGTTAAGGAAATATAAAATCAAAATAAATTGGTTTTTCCACCTGTATTCGTATATTACTCCACATAGTTTTCGCGGAAATAGAGAAGGTACAACCGAGGAATACAACTTTTAACTATTTTAATATTTTCCAAAGGAGATTTTTTTAAGAGCTAAGTGCCAAAAGAAACATATCTCAAGTAAAAAAATTAACTTATATCAAACATAACTAATATTCATTTATGAAACTTATAAAGTATTATTTTGGAGATTTTAGTCCGCACAATATTATGTTACAAAATGGAAGTTTACTTGAAGAATTCCGTAATGAAAGCTCTTTTTTCATTATCTCTAAATCATCCAGAATGGAACACACTCGTTTCGGATCGAATAGACACAAACATTCTATATAAAAAGGATACAATTCATTGCAGGCCTGTCTTAGAATATCAATATCATTCTGGACTGGATAGTAATTTTGATAATCTACAACAAAAGTTCGATCACCTAAACATTCTGTTAAAATTGCAATAAAACTTTCGGCTGGAAGAAGACTATTTTCTCTAAACAAAAGAATAACAAACAATAATTATGAACTCAATTTTAGAAGACATTATGAAATTTCACTTACGGATCTTTCAATATATTCTCAATATGTAAAAACGTAATTGATCGAAATGCCTTTAAAAGTTCAATTCGGGCATGATTAATTAGTTTTAAACTTCTTGAAGACGAATCAATTGTAAAAAGATTTGTATACAATAAAGGAATTGTATTATCGTAGAAATGTGTAATACTTGATGAAAT
Source organism: Xylophagus ater (assembly GCA_963422695.1). Taxonomy (NCBI): domain Eukaryota; kingdom Metazoa; phylum Arthropoda; class Insecta; order Diptera; family Xylophagidae; genus Xylophagus; species Xylophagus ater. The sequence goes on from OY730478.1 coordinate 13,311,090, forward strand.
TAATAAAAATATTATTTAAAATATGTATTAAAATCATAACGATATTAATTACCTTTGTTCAAGTTGAATTTCACCGCAGATACATCTAGCATCAGGATAAATTTCTAATAAGATACTTAAAGTTGTAATACAATCCAGTGTATATAAAGCTAAATCATCAAAACTCGATACAGGCTCGTTATCATTTCCGAAACCTTCATTTTCAGTTTTTTGTTGAATAATTTTCAAAGATTTTTGTAAAAATTGTAAACCAATTTTTAGGTCATCTTTATATTTCGGTTCAATATTAAAAATAGTCTGTATTATTCTCGTTAGAACTGATAAATTCGAACGACCATAAGCAACGATTAAATCGAAAATCATTGGAATCGATATTAAAAATTTCAAATAAAGTAAATCCTTTAAATGTTCCTTTGTAATCCATTCGAATTCCGTCTCTTTATTTGTTATCATACGACAAATAATTGCAAGTATATTTCTTAAAATTTTCGTGTACAAGTTGATGACATTTTCATTATCAGTAACCGTTAAAAGAGGTGTATAAAAAGGGGTGGCCTCTTGTAAAAAGGATATTACACTTTCTATACAACGAGGTTCATATGTTAGATGGGACCAAAATCTGGAAAAATCAATTAAAAATAACAAAAATGTGTAAAATAAATTACAAGAATTTGTGTTTTAAAAATAATAAAAAAGTTTCGAATGCTGAAAAGAAAAAATCGCAGAAAAACAAAAGAATCGAACATTTAAATATCGTCAGTGTTTCCGCCATGGCAGAAAATTGTTGCAGACCTAAATATTCAACTAATGTGGAAAAACATTCTATTTCCGTCAAAAGAAAAAGGACTCCTGCTTACTTGGAAGATACAAGAGAATTCGATGAAATTTTGCGAGATAATTTCTACGGGCGTTTTATTGCTGATCTTGAACCTGAAGCAAAAAAACAGTGTAGTATTTCCTCATCAGAAAAGGGACAAAGTTGGTCGGAAAAGCAGAACACTACTGATTTGGACGTCACACAAGAATTCGAACAAAGTGATGCAACTTTATCAGCTAGTTCTTTGAAGCGGGAGCAGAATACTACTGTTTTAGTAAAAGACACACAAGAATTCGAGCAAACATATGAAACTTTACGAGATAGTTCCATCAACCGTTTTATTTCTGATCTTGAACCTACAGTGGAGAGGCAATGGATTACTTCTACACCAATAAAGAGAGAAGGATGCTTAGATCAGACTACGAATGATTTGGACTATATAGCACAAGAATTCGGAGAAACTGATAAAACTTTTATCAGATACTTTTATCAAGTGTGCAATTTTTGATCTTGATCTTGAACATGAAGAAGAATGGAGTATTTCTTCAATTAAGAAAGAACAGATAACTATTGATTTAGAAGAAGACACTCAAGAATTCGAACGAATTGATGAAGTTTTCCAAGATAGTTACTTCAACAACCTAATTTCTTATTTAAATGCTGAAGCGAAGACACAATGCATTTCTTCACCAATAAGGAGACAAAGTTCCTTTTTAATTAAGGACAAGCAGGATACTATTGATTTGAACGTCACTCAAGGCTTGGAGAAAACTGATAATTCTTTGGAAAATAGTTTTTTAAACAATCTCCTTTCAAACGTTGCTTCAGAAGTGGAGAAGCGAGAAAATGATTATAATTGATATAACTGTTTGTTTAAATGAATTTAAAAATGTAAATAAATATAATATTCATAAATACTTATTGTAAAAATGTATACTATATAATAATAAAATTAAAAATAAATATATATAATTCATAATTTCATTAGTTATTATTTGAAATCAAAAAGTTATACCAACCGAAAATGTTCTAATCCAAGAAAATACTCCAAGTCCTTATTAAACCATTCATTTTCGGTTAACCATTCGTCCAAAGCGGCTTGATTTGAAATTTGCCCATCGACAATTGGTAATCCACGATATTTTGTGTAACATCTTTTCTCAATCCATCGTTCATTCTGTAAGATAGAAACAATGAGATGACACGACTTCTAAGATTTCATAACTTTTGAAATTACAGATTTCTAAATGTAATTTTATTACTTTTACAATTATCTTACAAATAAATTATTTTTAGTTTTTGTTAGTTTTTCTATTTCTTAAATTCTTTTGACATTTAATACATATTTTGTGAGTAAAATACAAAATAACATACCAGTGCCGAAATTTTCAATTGAACTCCATCTTCTTTAACGAAAAATACCAATTCGTTGAGAGGTTTTTTTTGAGGATTCTAAAATTTCAAATATTTATAATTCCTGCAAAAACATTTCTAAAATTTAAATACCTCTACGTCCAATTTAAAAATCATATTTAAAAAAAAAAATGCTCCAAAAATGCACCAAAAATGAAAACGATGAAAAACAAACTAACGTCAAAGTATTTATGGTAATCAGCTGTTTCATTCGAAATTATATTTGTTTGAAAGTTAACATCATTGCCATACTCAAAAAATAAAGATTTTGAATACTTTATATAGAATATATTTAAATTTTATATAACTAAATATAATAAAATTTTATTTAAATTTTTAACTTAACCTACTTACTTATAAAACGAAATGAAACATTTAATTACAATTAAAAAAAATACTCCTAGGTAAATATTGTTTAAAATTGGGATTTTCGAAGTTATCCTAGTAAAAATCAAAACCATTCGAAAAGTCAACGTTGCAACTGTCGGCGCAGCGATTTTTTTCTTTTTGTTAAATTTTTTGTTTACGTGGGGCTGTGTGTAAAAATAAGTTCTTTGAAAAAATTGTTTTCTCAACAAAATAATGATGATACAAAGTTAGTTTAAAATCTTCTAAATAAATTAAATATTCAAAAATTTCATTTAAGGAAACACCAATACCCTGAAATATGTGAGCCTTATAACGCTCACATTACAAAATGCAGTCCTGGGACTTAGTATGAGATACGCAAGGACAAGGCCCGGAGATATATTTGTAAGCTCAACAGGTAAAAATAAGAATAATTTTAATTCAGAATTAAAATCAATACTTGAATAATTGAAATGAAATTTCCAAAATCAAGCTTAAACTAATAACCGGATGTTATTAAGATAACTTAAATATTTATTCAAATTCAATGTGACCTTTTTTTTTAGCTGTATTAATGTCAGAAGTCGTGAAACTCTTAACATGTTTATTTTTGGTATTCAACGAAGAAGGCAAAAATGCTGAAACATTCTTTAAAACTTTACGTAGAACAATTATGGATAATCCATTGGATACACTAAAAGTTTGTGTCCCATCATTCGTTTATATTATACAAAATAATTTACTATATGTTTCGGCTTCACATTTGGATGCTGCAACATATCAAGTAACTTATCAATTGAAAATACTAACGACTGCAATGTTTGCTGTTATAATTTTACGCCGGCAATTACTTTCAACACAATGGAGTTCATTGGTTCTACTTGTTATGGGTGTGATTCTTGTTCAACTAGCACAAACTGATGGAAATACAACAGTTCCTGCTGGTGCACCAGAACAAAATCGACTTCTTGGTTTTGGGGCTGCACTCGGTGCATGTTTTCTATCAGGTTTTGCTGGAATTTATTTTGAAAAAATTTTAAAAGGTGCCGATATATCTGTATGGATGAGAAATGTACAATTAAGTCTTATGAGTATACCGTTCGGTGCAATAACATGTTTTCTCAATGATGGTAAAGAAATTTCTAGTCATGGTTTCTTTTATGGATATGATTTTTTCGTATGGTATTTAATACTTCTACAAGCTGGTGGTGGTCTAATCGTTGCAGTTGTTGTTAAATATGCTGATAATATATTGAAAGGTTTCGCAACATCTTTAGCTATTATAATTTCATGTATTGCATCAATTTATATTTTCGATTTCAATTTAACAATGCAATTTAGTTGTGGTGCATTATTAGTAATAGGCTCAATTTTTCTATACGGATATGATCCGTCAAAGAATCAAAAAAGTTCAATTAAAATAATTCAGGATGATGCCGATTTAAAGGTATAAAAAACAGGAATTTAGTGTATACTATCAAATGAATGCCAGTATTTTAAGTATGAACAAAAATAAAAATCCTCCTTATGATAAATCAGGATAAAAAAAAAGGAAACAAAAGATATTAAACAAATTTTCTCGAAACAAAAATCGCCTTAACAATAATTGTAAAAATTTTTTTGTTTTTCTTCTAAATTAATCTCTGGCCTTTTCACATTAAAATGTTTATCCTTCCGTTTTACGGGTCCAAGTTAAGCGAGATATTGGTTGAGAGTTACTAACTTCCTTAAACAATATTTCGCCTATGTTCGACTCATGAAACAGAATACGATGTCGCAATGTGAAAAGAATCTCTTATATTTCTTTATTTTTCTTCTCAAAATATTCTTCGATTTATTTCGATAAAATTATATTTATTTAGGCATATATATAATCATTAAATATTAAATTATATATATATATATTGTATTATTAAATATATTTTATATTTAAGCAGGAAACTGTTCCAGTTTCTGATCAAAGGGATATATTTTTCTAAAACGCCCAAAATTTAAACAAGGTTTTTTTTTTGGTAATTTTTAATATTTCATTATTATAATTACAATTTCTATAATTAATTTAAATATAAAATTTTTGACACACGTAATTTTTTTTTTTTATATATATATAATTTTCGTACTTATTTAAATAAAATTTTCAATATTTGTAAAATAAAAAGAAAATAAAAAAAAAATCAGTTGTTTTAATGCACAGTCCTCTCTAAAAAAATAAAATATTAAAAAATTGATCGATTTTAAACGATAGTTCGGAAGACTGTTATTTTCTCCAAAAATAATGATTTCAAATAAAACTAGGAATTTTGAAATTTTGAATTACGGAACTAAAAATATCCGCGGCGCCCATAAAAACGCCACCATTTTGAATTTGAAACAATAAAAATGAAATTTTTGTTTTTTTTAATTTCAATAAAAAAATTGTTTTTTTTTCTCGTAAAAGATGTTTTATTTTTCATTTCTCATTTTAGTACGAAATTTCACATTAGTAATTATGGACTAATTATAAATTGGAGTGCTTGTTAAATGGATTGCACGTTATTTTTATTACAAATATTTATCTAGAAAAACAAAAATATTTAATCTTATCTTTTATTTTTTTCGTCTTTTTAAAAACAACTTCCTTACTCAGTTTTAACATAAATAGTAAAATTACTTAAAATATAATTACCCTGTCTTTTAATTTTATATGAAAACTGAATTTATTTTTTTATTACGAAATTATTTTCTTTTTTTTTTTAATTATTCCATCTTTTTTTTTTATTAATAATCTTTAAAATGTACAAAATTTTAAGTCCAGATATGTTTACGTAATAAAAGAAAATTTTAAAAACTATTAAAAAAATATATTTCAAATAAAAAATACGTGATTCTTTTTCAGGTTCAGCTTCATTAGTGAAATAAAAGTCACATTTTTGAATATTGGTATTTTCACAGTCGACAAAATGTGACAATTCCAATAAATTTGAAGGTATTTTTCAACAGTTGAATTTGTTGTCACTTTTTGTGATATTTTTTGTCATGTATTTTTTTTCTTTTTATACCAAATGATCGAAAGTAACAAATAAGTTCTAGTTGCAGATTTGAAAGTAAATAAAGACCGTCGTTGTAAAAAAAAAGAAGGGTAAATGCATGTTTTTTTATATCCCACAAATACTAATAAAGAAATAATTTGTTTGCAGACTGAAAATCAATGTCACATGAGAATTACAAGTACAAGGCATTGTATTTATTGCATGCTTTCTGCTATATGCCATCACATGTAATCATTTCTATATAAATTGATGACACGTTTGCAGCGCTGTAAAGCTCTCATTTTTAATAGTATTTGTAAAAAAAAAGACTGTAAATACATGAAATTTTATATCACACAGTCATTTTAACAAATGCTATTAATAATGAGGCGCTTGCAGACGTGCCTAAATTGGAAACTCTTATTATTGTATGCTTTTTGATGCCATTTAGACTGTTTAAAAGACTTACTTAATACATGAAACCCATAATTCCGGTTTTAATTCTTGAAAATTTAACAACAAATATCAAAAATATCCTTTTTATTACCATTTTGAAGAGATTTTCACTCAATTTTTTTTTGTGTCACATTCACATGACTGTGAGAATACCAATTTAAAAATATGAATTGAAATTTTATGTGCCATGAAACTTAGTATAAGACTCTGGCGGCATACTTACTAGTTTCAATCTAAAGAAAAGAAAAAAAGGGTCCTTTTCCCTGACACTTGAAAAATCTTCCCTTCCACGAAAATTCCTTGAGCTTCTTCTTATAAATTTAATTTTATTAATACAAAAATTAATTCAAGAATGCTGAACTTTAAATGGATTGGAATTTTAATGATTGATAAAAGGAGAAAAAAAAGGAAACATTTTTATCGAAATATTCTTATATAATTATATTTGTTTTAAAAAGAACATTATTTTGTGAAATCAATAAATTTATATGTAATTTTTTTTTTTTGTAAATATTTAATAAAAAAAATTTATAATTTATAAAAATTAATAATACATATTATAAATATATATATATAGTATAAAATAAAAAGAAAAAAACAATTTTTTATTAATTTGCCGACATTTTCATTTTGAAAACTTTAGTGAAAAAATTTTTTTTTTGATAGAATTATTAAGAAAATTAAAAAATTATGGCAAAATTCTTTCACTTAAATACTGGGATACGCAGTCTGATTTGGACCGCACCAAAAAATAAAACCTATTGAAAATACAATCGAACCGATCCGGTTTTCGTTTATGTGTTCAATCGTATCTGTTAGGTATAAGCATAAACGTACTGTGTGGCCGGTGTGCAAAAACAAACTGAAAAGGCTATCAACATTTACAAGGAATAGTCCAAGAAATTGCAAAAATGTACGAAACATTTCATTTAAAGTATTCAGCAGGAATACAATCAACTTATTATGAAAGGAGAACACTTTGGAAGATGGTGAAAAAAAAACGGATTCCTTTATAAAAACACCAATCCTCGATCACATATTCGAGTTCATCAAAGCGAAGACCCCCCCAAAAAAAGAAAAGTTCAAATGTAATACATTTATATTTATTTAAATTAATAAAAAATTGTTTTTTAGTTAATTAATAATAAAAAATATATAAAATCAGAAATAATTATTTTGATTTATCTTTTCTTCTTCAGATTTCATAATTTTCTTTTGTTTCTCACTATCTTATTTATAATTTTATCTTATTTTCAACTATTACTAAGTAGATCCATTTTTTTTTTTCTTGTTAAAATATTCTATGAATAGTAATAAAACTTTTTTTTTTATTATTTAGTAAACATATCTTAAAAAATTTGTTGATTTTCTTTTCTTTTTTTTAAAGAAAAAAAAAAAAAAGGAATCATGTATATCCAAGGCAAATAACCATTGTACTTTCTTAATCAATTACAAACAAAAAATAAATTCTTGAAATATTTAAAAAGAAAAAAAAAAATAGAATCATAAATTTTCGAATTAAACTATACAACACAAAAGATTTACAAAAAAGTGTAAACGATTCGGCCTAAGATAAAAATGTAATTTCTGACTTGAATGTAAAAACAAATTACAGGTAACCGGCTTATAACACGGTAGATAAGTTGCTATAAAATGCAGTATTGTATGAAGCCGTGTTATATGACAATAGAAGCCAGTACAAAAAAAAATCATGTGTGCTGTGTACACGCGGTAGAAGTGAAACCTTCAGAAAACTAAACAGCGAGAGAATGAGAAGAGTATCAGGGGTGGGATAGTTATAGGGTTTATTTATTAAAATATTGGTACCAAGTTTAAAAGTTATTTTACATTTTATTATTCACACTCTTTGTTTTTAATTTCAATAAATGACACGAGTGACTTTTGATTACTAAAATTTGAAATGTATGCTTTGGTTTGGATTTGATCAATATATCTTTGAAATACAGCGTCGATCTTGTTGTAGGTTTAGTGTGACTACTGTACATTTTTTAATTTAATTTGGTTTTGAGGAACTCAATCAAAGGGAGCTTCTGTATCCAATGCAAAGCTAACATTAAAATCCCCACTTAAAATCATCGGAATTTTATCGTAATCTTTTTTAAGAATCCGCGATATTTCTGGTGTGTACTTTAGCAAATTCTCGTGGATGAATTCAATAATTGTATTTATTGATTGCTTGGGAGAAATGTAAATTGCCACAATTATAATTGATTTATTATGGTCCAATCTGCTTTCACAAGCAGATATTTCTCCCACTTTAGAAAGCTGAACAGACAATGATTCTAGTTGTTGTGGATTGAGATCTATTTGTGGAGTAACAACACGGGCTCCGTCATTTGTATTATTTTATGGTATATTGCAACTCCGCCTGCTCTCGTATATTTTCTTTTATATTGAATAACAATATCAAAATTTGGAATGTCTACAATAATTTCATTCTTCATCCACGTCTCGGTAAGAATTAGAAAAGTCGACGACCATGCTATTATGTCTAATTGAAGATCCTGTACATGAGCTCGTAAACTTTTTGTGGCATTAGTTTTCGGCATACTTGGAAAATGTTTTATTAAAATGATAAAATATTCACAAAACGATACACGTGAACAATACACGCCGCTGTGAAGTCTTTAGTTTCTATTTGAACAATCTGTATTCTATGTATCCGGCGCTCAAAAATCAGAACAATAGCAAGGCAAAATTTCAGAAGAAAAAATGTTTGCTGAAATTTTGCCTAAGTAGGCATATTTATCTCCAACATTTTTTTTATGCAAAATTTTTGTTGTTATGAATTCTGATCGACTGGTATTTCATCTTGGTAAAAAAGTGTCGCTATTTTAGCGTTTCATCGAGTTTCAAATCACTTCCCAACGCGCCTAAAGAAGTTTTTACTTAAAAAAAAAAAAAATATATTACGTGATTCGCCGTCCCTATTGGAAAACATTTGTAGTGTCCCAATTGAAAAACTGTTTATATACGTGAGGTTTTAACTATGTTCAAATTTAATCTTTTACTCCTCAAAAGTCTAGTTTTTTGTAAATCATATATGAAATTGTTGTATAGAGTTTTCTTTCATTCAAAAATAAATGATTCTCAAATGATTAAAAATAATTTTGATTATTTCCTAAGAATTAAGTTTATTTTAAAAATATATTTTTTTAATAAAATACTTATAAAAAACTTAACATTAAAAATTGGATACAATTATAAATAATTTAGCAGTCTGTTTTCGAAATTCGAAAAAAATTTAAAAAAAAAAAACAATATCAAATAAATATATCTAAAAAAAATTTGCAATTATATAAAATTTCTTTTAAGCAAACTATTTTTAATGTATCCAATTTTTAATGATAAAAATTAGGACATATTTAAAAAATAAAGGAAAATGTTTTAGTTCTCTTTTTTCTTTAAAAAATATTTTCACTGATTGTTTCAAAATTTTTAACATTAACAATTTTTTAACAATCAGTGTCGTACCATGCTGCAAGATTTGTATTATCATTCGGTGGTGTTGGTAATGCATCTAAATCAAAATTCAATTCTCCAGCCTGTATTTCTCCTACATCCATATCCATTGCATACGGTGATGTTGGTGCTCCACCAGGCGGACCATTTCCTCCTCCATCTACACCACCGATTTCTAATCCTTGCATAGAATCTATTGGTAGCGTGTCGTAACCTAAATAACATGTGAACGAAAAAAAAGGAGAACAAATTAAAAAGAAAATTAATGTTTTTTTTTTTTTTTAGAGAAAATAGACTTTTTTTGTTTTAAACAAGTTCAAAATAACTAAAAAAAATAACTAAAATAATAAATAAATATATAATTGCATGCCTAAGAAAAAAAAAAACAAATTAATATAAATAAAATTAAATTGTTTTATTAAAAATTTAAAAAAAATGAAGGAAAATGTTTCTTCATTTAAAAAAAAAATAATAATAAATAGAAATAAATTTTGGTTTGTACTAAAACGTTTCTTTCGGTGAAAAATAAACAAATTGAGTCGTCGAGATACAAAACTGAATACATTCATTATTTATTTAAGTTTTCATTAAGGAAGGCTTAAACGAGGGAAACACGTCTTCAAACACTTTGTCAAACCTGTTGTGTGGAACACACCTCCAATTATTCAAAATCGTTTTGATTTTTCGCCAACCATGACGGTTTGACGGTATATAACCCATTTAGACGATCAAACTTACGTCATAATTGACGACAGTTCAACAACAGTGACAACATTTTTCCTCGTTTAATGATGGTTTTACTGCAAACACTTATTTTGTGTTTTTTTAATTGTTTTGTAAAAAAAAGTGATTTTAAAAAATTGAGAATCGTTTAGAAAACAAATTTCCAAAAAAAGATCATATCGTCGAATCATATTTCATGAGAAAAATATTTTAGAAAATTCAACTGTCAAAATTTCCGTACGGAATTTACTAATTAAAATATATTGCTTAAACATAACGAAACAGAAATAAGACTTGACGAAAGTTTGTCTATGCAATTAGAGTTGTAATTAGGGTTTCTGTACTCGATTCGACACGACTCGGACTCGTCGAGTATTTGGGTAGTTACTCGGATTCGGGACTCGACTTTAATACCCGACGAGTCCGAGAGTCAGAAATTTATAGCAAACTTAAAGAAGAATTTTTGCTTTTCAGAAATACTGGAAAACGAACAAGTAATCTTCATGATCTGTACAACAAACTTTCCTTCAAAAAAAATCAACTTCAACTTCCAATGAAATAACCTTTTCGATAAGTTGCAGCTTCTGTACTACAATCAGATCGAGCCTTGCTGACAAGTCTCTTAATTCGTTAGTATTTCTCAAATATATCTACCTTAAGACAAAAAAAAACCAATAATATTGAATCAAAATGTTCAAATATTTATATCTAGTTTCAAAGTTTAATTTTTGAAAATAAATAAATTGATTAATAAATAAATTTGAGTACATTTTCTTTTTCATTTCTTGGCACGATCACAAATTTCAATTGAAAATCTTGTAATCTAATAAATAATTCTAATTATAAGAAATTTTAGTAATTTTTTCTTTTTGTTACAAGAACTTTAGCTATGAGAATCGTTATTGAACTCCAAAATATTAAACGTTTTCGCTTATTGATTTCAGTTTAGCTTTAGATCCGTACTCGACTCGAACTCGACGAGTTTTGAAAATTTAGGACTCGTACTCGCAAAGAACTCAAAACCCGAGTTTCAAGAAACCCTAATTGTAATCGCAGTATACGAGATACACGAGGATTAGTATTTTTCCCCTATGCTTGGCTCTTCTTCCCATTTTAATTGGGCCTTTACTATAAAATTGGGTATTTCCAGTTGAAATTACATTTAGTTTTGTATTTAGAAAACTCATATACAGTAATCCCCCCTATAACACGGTACTCTTATAACACGTTTTCATATTGCGTTATATTTCTCACGTTATATTTCTGTACTGTGAAATTTATAATGATTTGTACAGTTCATAATCAATTTCGCGTACGTTTGCACATTGTGCCAATTGGGTTCTTATAAAATTAAATTAAATTATTTTATTATGCGTTATACGGGGTCATACGAGCGTGTTTTACGAGAATGCTCGTACAACGCATTTTCCTATAACGCGGAACTAATCTACTGTGTTATAAGGGGGATTACTGTATTTCTTTCTGGAATAATAACTAAAAAATAAAACAAAGTAATAAATAAAAACACATCATGCGCATTTTCATTTCCTAGAAGAAGAAAACAAAATGCTTATCTAATCGAAAAAGCATAAAAATATTTAATAATAAGAAATAAAAAAGAAATAACCCAAAGAAAAAAAAATGATATTAAAAATATAGTTATTTGGGGAAAATCACCTATTTGCCTTTAATAAACGTTATGCTTTTTGAAAAAAAAAATTTTATTTTTTTTTTGAGAGAAGAAAATATTTGTTCTTTTTTTGAATAAAAATAATTATATTAAATACCATAAACTTTTTAATAATAATTAATATTATTATTTTTAATTTTTTTTTTATTTTTTTTAACTTTCGTTTGCTACACAAGAATTGTTTCTGATGAACAAACTCTTTTGATTTACGTTTTTAATGATGATATATGTTAGGCTGGCTTAGCTAAAAAGAGATTTGGAATAATTTTTCATTTTATTAAATGTTTTTATTTCTTTTTTCTTTAAAATCAAATAATAATAATTTTTAAGAAGATAAAATTATTTATTATAATGAATTTTTTTCGGATAGTGATAAAAACAAATTTCTAGCATATTTCAGTAAAAAAAAAAAAGAACAAAAAAATCGATAACGATTACAAAAAAATTAAATAAAAATGTTTGCTTAACTTTTTTTCAAATTTTAGCAAATCAAATAACAAAAAGTAATAGATTTCCATTCGTACTCTTCAAGAACATGTAAGTACATGAATACTTAATATTCAAGTACATATTTAGGCTGAAACACATTGAATCAGACAAAAAACAGTCAAACCCAAATACATATGTCACATTTATTGAAACGAATTTGATCTAACCTAATCCACAATAATACTAATTTAAATTTTGTAAATCAAAATTTATAAAAACATTTCAAATATTTTCATTTTCCTTTTCTAAACGTGAAATTTCACTAAACAAGAACATATAAGGTCTGTTTTATTTGCCACTTGCTCTGGGGTAGAGCAAATTTTTACATTGAAAATAAAAACAACAAAAGAGCAAATCCTACATTACTTTCAAAGCAGGTGTAAACTATTGCACCCGAATTAGTTCAGTTTTCTACCATAAAAAGTGTATTAGCTAAAAGCTTCTCATTTCATTATAATATGGTTGCTACACAACGCTACAAACATTTGAATTAAAGCTTTCTCCTATTCCTGCTCGTTTTATTTGCCACTTACCCTGCTCCGGGGTAGGATATGGAAAATAAAACAGACCTATAGTAACTGAAAATCAACCTATAGCCGATTTTTTGATGCCTTATGGTAGAAATGGAACAGAAAAACATTATTTCAAGGTTTTTTCTTTATAACTTTGTTCCTTCTTATCAAAATTTCTTCCAATTTGCAGATAACCTAGACCCTGCTAGCATAAGTCCAATCCTAGGATTAATTCTTTCTCCTTTATCCTTGGACCGATTTGATTGAAATTTAACATGGTATCGTCTATTTATGTAGTTAACCTATGTAATTAATTTATACAAAATTGATTCACAAATTTTCCAATTAAACCCGAAAAACCATAAACAAAAAAACGACAAAACTTTCTGGTCACCCTAGTTTTTCCCTTATAACTTTGCTCCTCCTGGATCGATTTTGCTCAAATGCAATACCAAACCAAGTTACAACTTACATTGTAAATTTCATCAAAATCGGATTACGCGTTTTTGAGTTATCTTGTATACAGAGCGACGGACGTACGGACGGACATGCATAAATTGATATAACTTTTGATTCCTGACACAACCATACCATTAAAACCTTTCTACGACCATTATTTCGATGTGTTACAAATGGAGTGACGAAACTAATATACCCTCTGGTAGTACCTACCATAGGGCATAAAAAAACTGTGTTGGGCTGGTTTTTCCGATTCAATGCGGGTTCAAGGCTTACATGTACTTGAAGTGTAGCATTCCATGCGAGCTTTCCATTTGCACACTTCAATATTAAGTTTTCAAGTGCTTACAAATTCTTGAAAAGCACGAATGGAAAGCAGTAAATAGCAAAACTTTTAAAGGCAAAAACAATTTTTAAATAAAAAAAGAAAATATACCTGACAACATAACAACAAGAAGACAGACAATAAAACTTTGGAATTATTAAAAATTTGATGATTTTTTAAAATATATATATACACGTTTTTTTGTTGTCATAAATGTGTAATAAAATATTTTGTTTCTTCATTTCATAATATTAGATTCTTTTTACATGCTAATGGTAAAAACAAAATGAGAACATTTTTTACACACAAAAACAAAAAACGAATGGTATTTCTTTTTATATGATTCCATATTGATAATGGTGGTTAGTTTCGAAATCTATATTATTTATAATAAACATTCCTTTCTATATCATTTCATTTTCCAACATCGGATCATATATCGTATAATGATCATCCGCTGTTGATAATCGATCATCATACAAACCATCTTTGGAAAAAATTTGTATAAGTGCAAAAACTTTCCACAAAAAAAAATGTAAATTGTAAAATTATAATTAAACCTGTCTTAAACGGAACTTGAAGGTATCAAAAAAGCATAGCAAAGCATAATATGCAGTTTAGTACGTAGTTGAAAAACACAACGGAATTTTTCATATAACAAGAAATATCGTTTCAAATTTTGATTCACCAGTGAGGAAAGTGTTGGAGGTGGACAAAATTGTTACTAGTTATGGAAATATTTGACATACCTCCCTCACCAATTTCGCTTTTAAAAATAAAAGTTTCGTGCATTAATTTTATGCGAAAAAATAACATTTTTTCTTTTGATTTAAGTAGGACTCACATTAATCAGTTTTCCCTCAGCTTTTGAGCAACTGAAAGAAAACTAACCAGTGTGAATCTGAAAACTTTTGGGTTGTCTGTCAGTCAAACTCAACAATTTCTCAAAATTTTTGTGAGCAATCAGCTTCCTATTAAACACAACTAACAGTCATGACTGATCCATATGAGACCTCATTTAGAGTTCATGCACACAATTTATTTTTTAGTCGGCATTAAATAAATACTTTCCATAATTAGGTTTTTTAGTTCAATCCGACATAAAGACATACATTCAGCAGTAGGATTGTGTAAGACAACAGTAATTATCATTTTGGCCATTTTCCAAAGTGCCTAAACTTTGCAGCTATAAGTTTGACTGTTAGACAATTAGTTAGATTAATGTCTAAATACTTTTTGAACGTGAAACCCTAAATTTATTAGAATTTCAGCTTCTAAGTTTTCCAATTTACTTAAGACACCAACAATTTATCCCTATTGAACAGCATCAACGGCATTTTTACGAATAAAAAGTATGGACATAAAATGCCCAACTACAAAATTTATTATATTCATATTGGTGCATCCAGATGAAGAAAAAAAAGTATTTAAATAAGCCCTGTAAAGACGTCGTCATCATGTTATGAACAACAATTTGAGCCGCTTTTTTAAAAAGCATATTAAAATTTTGCTTCGTTCTAACTCCATATTACGCTTCAACTAACTAGCAGCAGAATCTTCGTATTTTAACAATTACTATGATTTTTTATACGATTTTTGATTCAAATCCAATTAAATACACAATTCTACTTCTTGTTTCCGTTTTATTCTTCATTTACATGAATCCCCAAGAAGAGAGACTACAAAAAATATACCTCCTTAGGTCAGATTTTCATCCATGTTCCGTTTGAGACAGGATTAACTGTATTTCGTTTTAAATATATGTGCATTATTATTATTGAATTTTCAATATGATTTTATTAGTAAATATTAATACACATAACATAAAACAGAAAAATAACTTAAAAAAATGATTTTTCTGTTTTAGTTTTCCAGTCCCATATTAAAATTAATTTTTGGTTTTTTTTTTTTAGTAAAATATAATTGAACTTGTGAACTTTTTGGAATATAGAATATAAAACGATCATGCAAATAATAAATAAATACATACCTTGTTGAAATGTTCGACCACCATGTGAGCTATGAACGCTAGGCGGCCCTTGTCCATAAAGGCCTTCATAAGCTTGATCAGGCCCAAGCATATCCTGCATTATTTGTGGTGTTGAATAGTTTTTTGGGGTTTTTTTTTTTATGTTTGATATTTTTTGTTTAGATTACATATCGTAAAATTAAATGAAATGGAAAAGAAAAAAAAAACATAGGATAACAAAAAACAAATAAAAAATTAAAACACAATAAAATAAAAAAAATATAGAAAAAAAAGTACAATTAAAATAATTACTAAGCTTTTTTTTCTTCTAAATTAACTATGAACCTGAGTTTCACAGAATTGTAAATACAACAACAACAAAAAAGAAAATTAACTTTTGAAATTTTCCAATGGCCCTATTATGGAATATGATCGTAATCGTATCGTTAACGTAAGGCATGTTGTTGTTAGTGGCAAACAATAACAACAACACGACTTACGTTAACGTTACGATTACGATCGTATTTTCCATAATAGAGCCCCAGCTTTTTTTTTGGAGAATTATAAAAATTCTTACAAAAAAAAATTTCTATGAATTGTATTTTCAATCAAAAGAAAATAAAAAAGGAAAATCAATCAACAATTTTATGAATCAATCAGGTACTCTAAACTTAATATTAACTTAGAACTATAAAATTTTCGTTTTGTTTTTGTAATCATTAAAGAAGCGACGAATCCACCAATTCAATTCCAAATATTTAATAAAACATTTAAACGATTTTCCATTTTTCTTGTGAACTAAAATATTGCAGAATAAAAATTAAGTGTAACACATATACAGCACGTTTATGCCTGAACCAAACTAGTACGGATTTGGTCCATACCAAAGAAAAAAAAACCCTTAAAAGCCTATACACACGGTTAAATTTAGCATCCCTCTTTAGAATAACAAACTGGATTGGATGAAAAGTTTATTATAGTTTCTGCGTACACATTGATCTAGTTTGACATTCCAAAGACGGCTACTAAATTTGACCATTTATTTAGGCTTCAGATACAATCGAAACCGGTTCGGTCTTCGTTTATATATAGACTAAAATTAGTTATTCGTTCCGGCGTTTCGGTATACGCATAAACGTACTGATAGTTTTGTGTAATTAAGATTTCTGCGTGTGCGTGTTGTGGAATAGTGAAAATATTTGATGTTAGAACAAACAGAAGAAAAACAAACATTTAGTTACACTAAAATTGTGTTTCGTTTTCATTTTCTTGAATATTTTTATTTCTATATAAACTTTCGGTCGAACGCAACGAATTTAATAGAACTCCTGGAAAGTTATATTAGTTCGTATCTTCCCAGGTAAAGATATTCCTCTACAGCTTGAATATAGCTTCTTGCTCTCATGTATACTTGATAGCTATAACAAATAATTTGAGACTGCGTGCATCGACACTTTGGAAGTATTTCTAAAATAATAAATCCGTACCTTAGTAAGTAAAGGAGAATCATATCTCACAATTTGTCAAAATTAAGTTAATACTATTTTTTAAATACCAGAACAAAAGAGTTTAGGCGTAGTTCCTAATATGCAACGCTCAGAAGAAGTTGTATTAGAAGTGTTCATTGAAGAAATAAGTTATTTAGCAAGCTAAAAGCGTTTCTTGCTTTTAGGAACGAAATCTGATTTTTTAGATACTTAAAAATGCATACAATTTTTCCAAAACTTTTGAAAAGAAATTCCTCTCAATTTTCAATACGAACTCGATCCAACATTTTTGATTGAAATCATTGCAGTTAAATGAGAACTACAATCAAATTATTCATGTCGCAAAAGTCCAAATGCTATTCCACACAGTATTTTCAGTGGAAAATAGAAGACATCCATATAATTTGTTTATTACATAAAATTTTCTTTTGCATTACTTTAGAAATAGAGTTATTGTCCCAAAATAATATAATTGCTTTTTAGTTATTGAATCCTCTTGATGCAATTACATGCAAGACTCCAATGAGTATAAATTTGGATAAGTAATGCCGGAGACAAAATTCATTCCTTGCAAAAAGCAATTTACAATTTTTTAAAATGGAGATACGATTCTTTACCAATATGATACGGAAAAACGAACGGTGTCTGCCCGGGCTCCTATCATTATGTATTCACATTACGCACGACCGAAAAAGTTTATATTAAAATGTTCTAAAAAATTATGTGTGTTCATTATTTTGTTGTTCTGTTCTATATTGTGAACAGTATGCACGCGGTATTCTTTATAATATATTTTTCACCATCTTGAAAATTCATGAAAATCGAGGAAAAGAGTTTGATCTGAGAAAAAACGTTCGTTTGTTTGGAATATTTTGATCTTTTTCTAAAAAAAAAAAAAAAAAAAGACAAAATAAAAAGCACACATATGGAAAAATGAACTTAAAAATTGATAAAAACACAAATATAATCACCTCCATGCATACTGTTCTGTTCAAGACCATACCTTTTATCAATTATGTTGAAGAAAATTATATGGGATCGGATCCTTTATTACAAAACTTGTATCTGAGATTAACGATGATCGGAACGTTTATTTTTAATAAACAAGTATAAAAAAAAATCATATCAACCGAATAATAATAAATCGCGTTATTATACATATTTTTGGTACACAACAAAACATTATAATTTATAGATATCACAATACTTATATTGATAGTTAAAATTAAAATAAAAGAATTTTGAAAATTTTTTTATGTACAAACCTGTAAATCCGGTCCCATTCCTAGATCAGCATTATTCCATATATTATTATCCTCTCGTAACAATGAATTCGTTAATTCGATCGATAAACGTTTCTTATAATCCTGTGGTTTATCTTCACTCATACGGAATAGAACGGCTGCAGCATATGTTGCGACACCTTCATTACGAGAATGAAGAAGTTCTGTTAATGGTCCAGTAGCTCCTTCTTGTTCAATTATTTCAGCTCCTTCTTTATCTGCTGCCAATTCACAAAGTACTCCTGCAGCTACACGCTAAATAAATTATAAATTAATAATTAATAATTATCAAAACGAGAAAAAAACAATCTTATAATTTCAATTCAAACTTACTTGAATATTTTCAATTTCATTGAATAATAAACGCACAAATATTGGAATGACAGCTTGTTGGCGTATAAGAGCTCTGTTATGGGATTCTCTTGCCAAAATATGAAGAGCTCCAACAGTACCTTCAACAATCTCCTCCATTCTAACACCATCTGCATATGCACTTGGTCGTTGAGATCCTGTACTTGCCACGGAAGAACGTTGCTAAAAAATATCAATATTATTTATTAGTCATTCAAAATTTATGTATGTACTAAATTTAATTTACTGTTTCTGTATCCTGGAAGGCTCGCATAAGTAATCTAACAAGATGATGTATGGCACCGTGTTCTCTTAATGGTGCATGATTAGCAGGACATAATGCCAAATTTCGAATAAGACCAATTACAGCCTTAATCAGAGGCCAGCGTGATGGTGGATGAAGAAGTTTCACAATTACTGATAGACCATAATTCAAACGTACTGCATTTTGTGCCATTTCTGATTCAACATGACGAGATGTCAAATGACGAAGTGCACATACAGCTGGTTCTGTAATTTCTTCACGATCACCAGCATTGATAATGGTACGAACAAGTGCATCGACACCACCGACTTGACAAACTGTACCCTTATTACGTTGATTGTTGCATGTTAAATTAGATAAGATACCAGCTGCACAGGTAACAACATTAACATCGGGTGAAGCTAAAACTTGTACCAAACTTTGTAGAAGTGCTTCAAGTCCTTCGACTTTAGTGGCAGCATCTGATAAATTCCGAAGGGTCCATAGACAATTTTGAACGAGACGTTGAGATTGATTTCCCAAATGCATAGCTAATGCTTGCATACCACCAGCATCAACAATAGCTGGTTTGTTGCTAGAGCAAACTGATAAAACTTTTAAAACACGTGATGTTGTCCATAACAACTTCTCATAATCATAAGATCTCATTATACGAACTAATTCGATTGGACCACCCGATGCCAATATAATTAATTTGCTCTCTTGATTACCATATGCCAAAATTTGTAAGCAATCTGTTACGATAGCTAAAAATTTCACATTGTTCCGTTGTAATAAGGTAACCATTTTTTGTAAACCACCAGCTAAACGTACCGCCATCTTTGAACCATCCTGATGTAATAACAAATTATGCAATGTTGTTATAGCATAAAATAAAACCGATTCAACTGGAGATGATAAAAGTTTAACCAATGCTGGTATTCCGCCACTTTTAAATATCGCCAATAATCCTTGACGATGATGTGATAAATTATGTAAAGTACCAACAGCACCTTTAGTTGTTTCCAAATCATTACTGTTCGAGATTGCACGTACCAATGCAGCAACCATTTGTGGACTATTCATAATTGCATGACGTGATGCTTCTTTTTTAGATAATTGATGAACCATCATAGCCGCTTGTGATACAACAACTTGATCTTCATCATTTAGTAATTTTATTAATTCTGGTATAGCTCGTGTTGCTAATTCAGCATCATCTTGATAATTAATTAAATTTACAACAGCATGTTTAAGCATTTGTGATGGTTCGGAGAGACGTTGTACAGCTGTCGGTTGTTGTGGATCAAATTGTGTTGATGGTATTTCGATACCTTCTTCAAGTGTTTCAGGAAACATAGCAGCACGTACACGCTGGGAACGTGTCTGGCTTAATTGTTGATTCATATCATCAACTTGATCTTGTGTAAAATTTTGTGGAAAACCTTGATCCAAATCAAACATTAATGGATCACCATCCATTTCGTCATCTTCTTTACCACTTAATGATGGTACTTGAGTAACAACACCGGATTGTATACCAGAATCGCCAAGATATGAATTTTGTTGCCACATAAGTGTTTGTTCTTTCGCTGATACCATTGGTAAATCAGGTGGATTATATTGATTATGAGGCACTAGAAAAATAGAATAAATTATAGGTAATTAATATTTGTTGAATTACAAAGAATAACCTAAATGAATGAAAAATCTGTATAAACAAACTTATTCCGACCAAATTATTACTATAACTATAAAAATGAAATAATCAAAATATGTATTTTCCAAATGATATTTCTTCTGGAGATGATTTTTCTTTTTATATATCGAGAGAAGAAGAAAAAAAAGGAGTTCTTACAAAAGTAAAACTTGATTTATTTTACAAATACATTCGTATTTATTATGCCCAAAAAATACCGGCGGCATTAATTTCTGTTTTTCTCCAGAGTTCTTCTTCAAAATTGGAGTGGTTTCAAATTTTTCCTTTTTATGCGTACAACAAAATTTTCCAACGAGGGTTGTGTGGGATTCGGATTTCTCTCCTTCTGTATTTTTCACACTGCCTTTTAATAATAATAAAATGTCATATGCATTACAGTGATTATTATTATTATTATTTTTCCCCATAAAGTTGTGATTCAATTTATGAGAGAAGAACCATACACTTTTTTTTTCAAATATGTATAAATTTCCGAGATTTTCTTCTTCACAAAAAGAAAAAAGAAAAAAAAACCAAGAGGAGCTTGTCATGAAATTTTCCATCAACTTGAGTAGAAAGGATATAAAAAGAACGACATTTTATATAAAAGACAAATACTTAAATGATGATATTATTTTCTTCTATATTTGAATATGAAAAAAATAAAAAAATTTTTTTGCCAAGAAAAATCTGTTCCAAAAGAAAAACAAAACCAAGTTGGAAAATCTATAAGCATATTTTCTTTTTTTTGAGCTCAGACACAGAAAAACCAACTTCAAAATCACAAAGATAAATCCCATTACTGGTTTTCCATTATTATTAAAATAAAAAAACAAAAAATAATGTTTCTTTATAGATTGTAAAAGAAAAATATGCATCCATATCAACAGGGGACTTGAGAATTCTGGAGGCGCATCTTTTCCAGTAATGAAAGGATAAAAAGTATCTTTCTTTGGCGATATATACAGTTTTTTTTTTTAGGTTTTTCCATAAACAAAATAGTTTTTTCTTTTAGAAATTGAAGCAATTGAATTACTTTTGCAAAGATTTGTAGTCAACCATGGACCATTTGAAAAAAAATAATAAAGAAATGCCAATTATTATTGAATTCATTTCTTCTCAAGCAATTGAATTTATAAACAGTTTTCCTTCCTTTGAATTAAAGAAATCTCTCAATAGTTAAATAAAATACTACTTCTTTGAAATTAATTTTGTTTCTTCATCAAATTAATCGGCTTCTAAAATCTATTCAAATCTTGGAAATACCAATTTTTATATCGAAATTTTGTACAGTTTTACAACAAATACCAAAAAAAAAATCTAGGGCAAAAAAGTTGTTCTTTTTTTTGTGTAATACCAAATTTTACAGTGAAAGTTTAGACTTACAGGCTTATTCTGAACCCAGTTATAATGGTCATAACATGTCGTCACTGTCATAACTTTTTTTTAAAAGACTAATTCATATTCTGACGCGCTAATTACTTACAACTGTTATAAAAAACAATCACAATTTCTGATCGAAAATATTTTGCATCACAACCAAATTTTAGGTGTTTTCTGAGTGATTTAGTATGATAAATATGTGTAGCAAGTCTGGAAAACAGACGAAACGTTAGGCAATTATTTAAAGTGTGTTTCATTTATGGCCTACTACATCCAATCCATTAATATGGAATAATTTCCATCATTTTTTTAAATGCACAAATAATTTTAAACCAATATAAGAGTATTTCTATTTAATAGCCATGAAAACTCGCTCGAATTATAACAGTTTAAAGTCTAAAATTCATATTTTGAACATAATTATGATTCGTCTAACAGAATACGAATTATCTCAGAAGTCATAATATTTGTAGTTGAAAATTTGTTATGATTAAAAATTTGTCATAACACCAGAATAGGCCTGCTAAATTTAAGTTAAACTAGATTCTCGACTTAAGCTCTACTTCTTAGGTTCACAGTAAAAAGCAAATTAAACTTAAATCATTTTAATAAGTGAGAAGATTGGTATTGTGAATTTTTGTAGGTAAATTGTGACTGATTTGTTGAACTTAAGTTATCATCATAAGAAAGTTAAGTTTTAATTAAACTTTAACTGTAAAATTCATTTTACAGGTTCATTTAAGTTACAAACTGAGTGAGGCTTAAGCTTCCCCCGTGAAATCGCCTCTAACTGAATGAATATTTCATGGGGGAAACAAAAACTTTCTTAAACAATATTATATTGTCAATTTTGGTCTATCTATCTTTTACCATTTTTCTGGAATAGCAATTATGATCTCAGCACAATAAAAATTCCTTTTTTTTTCCTAACGAAAAATTTTGAAAATTTAAATTTACATTATTAAAGTAGTTCTCCAGAGACCGAAACTAATGATACTCTGATAGTCTTTCGGATCCTAATACGATGGAGGTTTCAAAAGTTCCTTCCCAGCCAAGCTATATCAATTTTTGATGACTAACAACGAACTTGTATATGATTTAACGTTTATCAAACAAACAACACTTTCGACACTAATTTTCGACGTTTTTCTTTGATGGTTTTCAATACTTAATTTTAATACGTTTAGATTCTAAGAAATCACTTGAATCTTAATATGATAAGATTCTCTCTCTCTCGTATCGGTAAACATCGATTGGATATTCGATCAATACCTTTATTTTGTCATCATCATCATCATCATCATCGACACAAACGCAAAGATGTTTTGTACCCATCCAATAAATATATAAAAGAAGAGGATTAAAGCAAAAGCATTAAGTAATTCTCTACTATAGAAAATATTGTAATTAACCACTTAGAAGAAAACTTCTTATTCGTCTACTACTTTTTTGAATAAAATTACATAATAATGATTGGATAAAATTGCATCGAAGCGAATAAAAACCAACCCTAAATCGTCTATGTTCATTTTAGTCATTAAACAAAAGGATAGCAGAAACGGGACATATTTTAGTTATATATATATATATATGTGGAATACTATATTACAATCTCAATAAGTTTAAAAGGAGGGAAAACTTAAGTGTGAGCGCGCGAAATTACATGAATATGTACATATGTGGACATAGAGAAAAATTTGCAAGGATTTCAAAATAAATTTTTGGAATTTTGCAAATATAAGGGTTGCAAAAAAAAATATGCACACTTTGCATAAAAGGAATTGAATTGAATGAGTGTGGATTTCTTTAGAACACGTTTGTTTCTTTCGGAAAAAGGAAGGAAAACCAACAAAAAAAAAATTTTACACAAGATAGGAATTTTTATATAAACACAAAAACACCAAAGCACAGCGCGCAACACACAAGGAATTCAAACTTAATTTAATTGCAAATTGACGATTCTTGAAATATTTTCTTTTCGTTTTCTTTTTTTTTGTGTGTGTTGTGTTGTATAGCTTAAAGCTGAAAAAAAGAAAAATTAAAGAAAACTTTTTTATATGAACGGACTAAGCTTGAGGAAAAATCATATCATTCAATAATTTTCCTTTGATTTGTTATTTTTTTTTTCTTTTTCCTTTTTTTTTTTTTTGTTAGAAGTATGTTATTATACGCTTTTTCATTAAACCATAATTTCATATTATTAAGTAGAATTTTTTTTTAATCATGTACAACAAAATTGTAGAGCAATCGTATCTAGAAGACGACCGCAGGAGTAAATTATTAAATATTCGTTTTCTTTTTTTTTTTAACTCAAAATTAATTAGGTCAAAGTTCTTCTTTATAATTTCAATAATAAAAAATATTTAGAAAATGATTCTTGCTTTTTTTTTCTTTGGTTTTAATATTTATGTGGGATTCACAAGAGCATATACTTGAAATGCTGCTCAAATAAAATACGTAATAGCATAAAATATTCCCCCAAAAATTAATTCCATTTATCTAAATATTGTTTTAAACCAAGTTTAAGCGACCTTTATTAATCGTTAAATCTTCCTATGTAGACGTCGATAGCGATAAGGTAGTCTTTCGAATCAAAAAGTTAATAGTTCACTCCGCTTTTATATTAATTAAAAATTAGCAGTACTAACAATCGATTCCCAACGCTATTATAAGCCCGAAATCACTACAAAGTTGTGTTAGCCTTCCTACAACAAATGAAGAATCAGTTGCAAATGTTCCATGATTTCAAGATTGTAGATGCAACTTGTTTGAGAAAAATATATACCTAAACCGATTAAAAACAAAAATAACGATTTGTGTCTGGGTAATCGTATCATAATTCAGCCTCTAAATGTCCAAGCACATAAACAAACAAAATTATATGTACCTGTGGATTTGTATAAAGCCTGCTTCAGTTAGTTAGGCTGCAAACCCATTTATGAGTAATTATTGTAAGAATTTTGAACAAACTGCAGGCCTATTATCTTTTTGATTACTGTGATAATTCAAATTGACTGTGGTGGTCAACGTTTTACTGCACGTTTGTCCTAGATCAAAGTTAGTGTTTTTGTAAGCTGAATTAATGCTTTAAGTACAAGTTCATTGAACTAACAAGAAATTTCATCATAACTAATCAATGAGTCAATTCTTCGCAAAAATGAATTAACACATCTTATTGACTCTCCACTGTTTTTTAGACACATCTCAAATGAAATCAATCACATTGAAGAGACAAAACGGTATATGCTAACAATGCTGCCATGGCTATATCTAGAAGTCGTAGAACAAGACAGGACATATGCTATAGAACATTTCTCATTGCCCTTCAATCTAATCTAAATATATATTTAAAAACATCAAAAAGATATGACCTGTGTGACCCATATCAAGCTATTCATTAATGTGTGGTTAAATTTAATAATAAAACATATTACTTACTTGTCCGATTTTGAGGCGGTAATTGATAACTCATGGTAATTACGGCAAATTATTTGCCACCTGAAAAAGAAAAAAAAATAATATATTCTTTTCTAAAACCAAAATTTTACATATTAAATTAATTTTAATTAAAATCAATTACACTTTATCTTCTCGGTATTTAAATTTTTAAATGTATCTTATTTTGTCTTATTTTTTCTTCAGTTAAAGCAGGGCCGTGGCTACCGCTACGGAGTATACGCAAGCTGTGTGGAGCAGCAAGTTAATATGAAAAACAGAGGGTAGAAAACTGTACGACAAATAAGATCATATAATTCATACATAAACAAATTCATGAAACGATGACAATCTCAATCTGAAAAAGGGCAACGCTTCATTGAACATAAAAATCCTGTGGTGCGTACTATCGCCATCTAAATCTAACTAAAAACAACTTCATTTTATACCAGTTTCTTCTTATTTCTCTAATTGGAAGGTAGTCTGACTCCTCTGAATTCTAATAAGATAAATCGATTCTTCAATAAATTCTTAAAGTACCATAACTACAATTATGTCTTTCTCTACTATCCTTGGATCTATTTAACAGAAATTTAACATAGTATATCGTCTATTTTTCTACATACTTAATTTAAATGAAATTGTTGCATAAATTTTCCAATTAAATTCGACGAAGCAAAACCTTGTCCTGATTTTTATTTTATGACATCATCCTCGACGGATATTATTGAAATTGAATACCAAATCGAGATAAGGAATAAAACCATTTAGTAAAATTCATTAAAATCGGACAACGCTTTTTTTTTAGCTATCCTGTAGACGGAAAGACGGATGTACTTGAATAAATCGGACAAAACTAATACAACTTCCTCTAGATAGTATCAAAGGGTGTAAAGTAGACAAATTTATATCAAAATTACTGTCAAAAATGTCAGCTCCAAGGCATTGTTTATTGTAGACAAAAACTTGGTAAGTCTGCGGAAGTATCAAGTTTACAAAGTGCGAAGATTTGCTTCTAAAGGACTTTGACATGGAAAACATCGTTTGAACAGTCTCTTTAATTCTTTATTCAATGAATAGAAAATTGAAGATGCTTGAAATTCCTATAAGAAAATATATCTAATAAAAATGAAAAGAACTATCAATTTTTTTGATTTATTAAAAATTTCTTGTTTGCTTAGAAAATTATCAAACGAATAGAAATCGGCAATTAATCTTTTTTCAGTTTATTTTGATAATTTCCAACTCATTTCCCAGAGTTGCTTTATTCAAAGAAAATATAAATAAATAAAAGAAAAACCATAAAACAAATCATCACATTGAATATGTGGCATATTTGCCTGTTTGTTCATTTTTCATTTCATATTTTCTATTTTTTTTTTCTTCTTGTTTTTAATATTTCCTGTAATCAATAAAAAAAAAATGAGAAGAATATAAATTTTTTTTTTCTTCCGACAACACTTTTTATTAATTAAAATTCTGTGCATTTTGTTAGAAACAAAAAATTAATAACAAAGATGAAAGGTTGTGAAACAAGTGAAACGAGGAAAAAAAGGGTCAGGCCAACAACACCAAAGATTTTAAGTAAAGCAGCCATGTTGTTCGAGTTAGCCCGAAGAGAAAATATTTCAGGTATTTCCTCCGGAAAGATGTTTACCTGCTCGATTTGCACTACAAATGTTAAGCGAAAAAAAAAATAAACAAAAAGAACTTGTTTCTTTCAAAAATCACAAGAAACAATCACGAATTCTTTTTCTTTCATTCACAATCATTAAAAAATTCTTCTCGGCCATGTTTTTTTTTTTATCTCGTTTTTATTTCACCAAAAAAAAAAAGGAAAAACATTCAAATGTTTGATTTGAAAAAAATTTCATTAAATCTTATTTCTTTTTGATTTCTTATTTTTCAAATACACTAGGAACAAAAAATAAAATGTTAAATTATTCGATACCAAGCCGAAAACACTATAAAAACACCACACCCCGATAAAGAAAAAAAAAACCAAAGAATTTGATTAAATTACAAAAATGTTAGCCACTTACCGTCTGTCTTACTAAGAAAACTATTTTTCACTTAAAATCACGCTTAATATCCGTAAAACTTTTATATATCTTCAAATTAAAAACCTTTTCCTTTGCACTGAGTTTTTTAATTATTCTTTTTTAGACTAATATTTTTTTTTCTTAGCCGTATTTTAACTACACTTCACAACAAAATGAAAGCAACACAATGCAATGAACCTAAATTCCTAAAAAAAACAAATATTGGAAAGAATGAAATTCCAATAAATTCTGCAAGCCAAACACATACTCCGTTTACATGCATATTTTAAAACGATTTCAAACATGTTTTTCGAATTCATATAAACTCGGATCGATTTGAAATGCCATTGATTGACTGAAATTTATTAGTCCGAAAAAACAGCAGAACACAACGAATTCTTTGCTTGGCGTTGATTGATTGATTTGTTTTCGACATAATTCAACACAAATCACAAAAAATGCCATAAAAGCGGAACAAAGCCAAAGTTGTAATATAAAATAGAAATGCATATGAATCGAAATTTCGACCAAAACTCACAATTCAATTTTTCGGCTTGGCATATATACATAGTAATAAGTTGAGAGGTAAAGTGCATCACTTGCATAATTGGAAATGCCATTGGAAATTTGGAACGAAAGGAATGGAATAAATTTGGCAGAAATTACTTGTTAAAAATATTCATTATTTGGAAAACATTATTAATATTTAATTTCAAAACAGAACTTGTTAAATTTTTCATTAAAATGCATTCATTTTATTTAAAGCCAAGCAAATTTAATAATCAATAATATAAATAACACAAAATCTTACTAATACAATTATAAAAAAAACAAATTCTTTCATAGATTTCTTAACGATTTCTATTTCGTTCTCGATTTACATAATTTATTAAAGCCGACATATTATGTATATTCCCAAAAAGATCATAAATATGCATAAAACCGAAATATCCAGCAATAATAAGAATACCAAAGAATAGAAGTACAATCAGAACAGCTCCCAAACATCCAAATAACAAAATGGACGAGAATGTTATTAAAGCACCTGTTTTATTATTTGTTTTGTTAAAATAGTTAAAAGAAAATTCTACAAGAAATTTACCTTCAATTAAAATAAATCCAGTGAATGTCATTACAATTGTTGATAATCCAAATACAATTAAAATAAGGAATGGTAATGAAATTGAAATAACTCCTACGAAAAGAGCTAAAGCTAAAATCGGATGTTTGGCTGAGTGTCGAACAAGTTGATCCAAAGCCCGATAAGCACCGACATCATGAAGAAAATGATCAGTTTGCCTTAAAGTTTGTGCCCCTAAAATGGAAATTATTAAGTATTTTTTTGTTTTTTAAAATACCACAAAAATCTTTTACAAATTTTAGATAAATGAAAAATTAACGAATGAATTAAAGATCCTCGATAAGCTCCATATTCGTGTTCTACCATTTCTGTTCTTTGCATTTACACCTTTAAAACAATATTAAATAAATTGCATTCATATATATTTATAAAAATATTTATTTACTTATTTATTTATGCAATTATTGTTATTCAAAACATAGAAAAAAAATGTTTTAACAAACCAAACTCGTTTTTTTGACAAATGTCATTATTTAGCCGATAGCCGTACAGGGCTGTCAAAGATAACTGCGCGAAAACTAAAATGTAATAGAATTTAAGCTTTTTTTCTGACCGTCAATAGGTAATCATAAACTAAAAGTACATAGTAAAATAGTAGATCCTAACAGTTTGACGGTTTAAAGGCTCAAATATAATGTGCTCTGCCTGGCATAGCAAAACTGACAGAATGTACTAATATACACGAATCCTATTCCAAGATTATATAGCGCTCACCATTGACGGTCAAGTGGCCGCCGGCCGCATTTTTGAAGAAATACGGACCGATGATGCCCCCGGCCCATAAACCACACCAAACTGTTGTTTTCAATAGATGTAATGGTAGCTCTTGAAACTCTTGTTTATGCTCATCATCCCAAATACGGCAATTTTGCTTATTAACGTAGCCATTAAGCCAGAAATGAGCCTCATCACTAAACAAAATTTGGCTTGAAAATTCCGGATTTTCCTGGATGCGTTCAAGCGCCCATTCAGCAAACAAACGACGATGTAAGTCTTGACATGATGAATTGCCATACAATACTGAACAAAAATGACAAATCAGAATGACACTAGTCACGCGTGATCTGTCAAAAAAATCCTATTGAAAAAAAAAATAAGGTTTGAATAACACGGTATATCGTATTTTTTTCGTATTTAAGGCTCAAATATAATGTGCTCTAACATTATGTTTGATATGATGATATGATATGATATGGTTTTTATTGAGACTTTAACGAGTACATAGAAATTTTACAAATGTAATATTTTTATTAATACTAAGCTTTAAGAAAAATAATGTTATGCTGGCTTATAATTTGCCTAGCTTAGAACTAAACGGAATTCAATAAGTTGTACATAAATACAAGATTCAGTCTTTAATTATAAGAATTTTTAAAGTAAGCAAATAAAAGTTAAGTGAAAAGTGCTTGCTCCCGGCACTACAGTCTTAATTTTAACACTAGGCAACAAAAGAAAATAAAGGAAAACAAAGGGCGCTACTTGAGCCCCCCGACTTACAAAAACATGTAAGAATATCAAAAATTAAAATTGGCGTTACCAACATCAGCATAATAAAGTTAAAATTTTTTGTTTTTTCTTTATACTACAATAAATATTACAAAAGTTGCTTTTTGTACTATAAGTAAGTCAAAAAGGCACATAACATGAAGTATGCTCAAATTTAATTCATGAAGGCGGAATGCAAGATGAATAATTGCTTATACATTATATGTTCGAACATTTAAACACTTAGGTTGATCAAGATTAAAATCAATACTTGATTTCATTTAAATTATCACTTACTTTGATTTATCAGTATCCACGTAAAGAACTGAAGAGGTTCACATGAATTAATTAATGCTATCCTCTGTAAACTTCCGGAGAAGTTCTTTTGTAAAATTCCAATGTATGCATATCAGTTCCCGAGGGGCTCATTAGATCGGCACAGCTCTCGTTAATGATGCTTATCGGAGATGCATAGTATTGAGTACTAAGTTGACAGTCCCTATTTCTAAGAAATATGTTTTTAACTATGGGGTTAGGGTGGTCTTTTTATCTATTGAACCTTTTTGAGGCTAGACGTAGCATATATAAAATTAAGGGCGTTACTCTTGATTTAGTATATAGAGTGTCGTTAGGATACCATTTTCCGCCCGGTCTTCTATATTTTGAAAGACAGTATCTGATTATTTTGCGTTCGAAAATCTGCAGTTCAGTTGCTATGTTTGGCGTTATAAACAGCCAAATACCGAAAGCATAGGTGATAACTGGTCTTATCAAGGTTTTGTACATTAGAAGTTTGGTTCTATGTTCCAAATCCTGTGAGTTTAATAGTGGTCTCAGTATGGCTGCTGCTTTTTTAGCTTTATTGAGCGTATATCTAGCATGCGGGTTATATTTTAGCCTGTGGTGAAATTTAACTCCTAGGTACTTTATTTCCGTTCGCAGGGGAATTGATCTACCCTCAATGTTCAGTCTTAATAGTTTGCTCTGCCTCACGGCTAGATGGTGACCCTTTCCACTAGCGTTACGGAAACAAATTAGTTCACACTTGTCTAGATTAATCTTTATACCCCAGTCATTATAAAAATTAATTGCTTTTGTTAAATGAGTTTTAACTGCATGGAGCGCTTCATCTGGTCTCACGCTAGCCGCGAATAATATGGTGTCGTCGGCATAAAATATGACATGAGAGATGTTATTGGCGTTTACGCCAGGGAAATCAGATAAGAAAATATTGAATAGTTTGGGACCAAGTATAGAGCCCTGTGGGACTCCTGATTTAACCTCTACCACATCTGAGATTTCGTTTTTAATCTGAATAAATAACTTTCTATTTTTCAAGAAGTCAACTATCATTTTTAGGAGTTCTACTGGGCACTTTAGCGAAAGTAATTTGTAGATTAGGCCTTTAGACCAGACATTGTCGAAGGCTTTCTCAAGGTCGATAGCACAGGCAACTGTACATTTTTGCTGTCGGAGATTGTGAATGATTGTATCCTGAAAATGCAAAAGGGCGTGCTCTGTGGAATGCGCACGTTCGAATCCAAATTGTGAGTTTGGAATTATGTTATTGTCTTCACAGAAAGTCTCCAGCTTGATCAAAAGGCACTTCTCAAGAATTTTTCCAAAGTTAGATAGCATAGATATAGGTCTAAAATTTTTAATATTATTTGAAGTTTTGTCTTTTGCTATCGGTATTAATTTAGCTATTTTCCAAGCCTTGGGAAAGTATCCATTATTTAAACAGTTGTTAATAATAATTGTCAACAAAGGCGATATTTGTAGGCAACATTTGACTAGAATAAAGTTTGAGATTCCGTCCAGCCCTGAAGATTTTTTCCTATTCAAAGTTTCAATAATTGAACTAACTGATCCAATTGAAACAAAAAATTCTCCGTTAGTAGGATGAGATGCAGGATTATCCTGGTTAAAGTGAGTGATAGGGCTGATTGAACGGTTAGAAAACAAATCAACATCTCTGTGAATTTTGTAATTTAATTCAATATTATGTTGAGGATTTTTTTCCGAAAATAGATTGGCATAAAAGCCGTTAAAGGCTCTAAGTTTATCGGGAACAGAGTGGTATTCCCGCCCATCCTCCTGCAAGCAGGATTTTGATAAGTCAATCTGAGTGGAGTTTTTTCCTGTAATTCGAAATATCTCTTTAAAGGCTTGCGGAGACGGTTTAATCAACTTTAATCTATTTCGGAAATTATCATTAACTTCCATCTTTATCCTATCCTTAATTAGCTTGCTGAGGCAGGAAATGCGAGAAGACCACTCCTTATACTGGTTATTGACTCTGTTTAGATTGTTGTGGAAAATTCGTTTCAAAATGCGGAGCCAAATTTTCCTAATTTTGAGCATTTTGTGAGTCAAGTCTGACAAGTTTTTATAAAATTTGTTGTCCCCAACCTCAATGACTTTGGAATGAACCGCAGTACAATTATTCACCGATTCAGTCAACGAGGCAATGTGATGGTCAATTTCGCCGTTGCTTAAATTTCGGTCTTCAGGGGGTAAAGACACTGATATTTCCGAAGCTAGGTTATTTCGAAAATTATTCCAATTGGTTTTTTTAAAGGATCTAAATGTGCATGGGTCAGATTTAAAAGGGTCGAACTTTTTAAAATTTAGACTTAAGAGTAGTGCGAAGTGATCGGAGGCGTAGGGTAGAGTATTACAATTAAAGCTGTCAGAGTTCAAATCATTCAGGACTGATGAAGACACTAAGAAAAAGTCTATGTGAGATGAGGATCTGGGAAATGTTGGCCCAGCATTTATAATTTGTAAATTTAGAAAAGGTCCGTTCATGAACCATGAATACAAGTGCACTCCGTTGAGATTTCTTTTCGAGTCTCCCCAGTATTCATGTCTGGCCTTGAAATCGCCACCAAAAATAGCTCCATTATATTGAAGCGATAACCGGTAAAGGTTATCCAAGTCGTTTCTAATAGCATTACCTAGATTACAGGGAATATATATCGCTGCAAACAATAATTTTTTGCAGATTCCATCATGATCCACGTATGCTACTGAAATTAAAGACGCTGAGATTAATAGGAAATCAAAACAAACTGTTTCAACTCTTATCCCCTTTTTGATTAGAATCGCTACACCTCTGCCTTTGTCGTTCCTAAATATTTCGTAATCATCAAAAATTGGCTTATGTCTATTTTTTAGGCAGGTTTCTGTAACGAAAGCCACCAATGGTTTTATATCAGATAATTCTTTGGAAAGAGAAAGTCTTTTATCATGTGAGACCAGCGAGTTCACATTTAAATTTAAAATTTTGATACTGAACATTTTTATTTATTTGAGAGTAAGCTACAAAAATGAATATATGCACGCATTTTCTCAGTTTGGTCTGTGATTAGTTTATATCTAGGCCAAAATTCTAAAACCTTGTTAAGCAAGGTTATATATGGCATACCAAAAAGTATATTTGATTCATCTAGAAATTCAGTCATTATTACTTCAGCTGAGTTACCCATTGAGGATTTTGGGGCAACCACATTAGCAAAAGTTAATCTGGGGTTAGTGAAATTGTTAATTGATTTGTTAACGAATTTGCGTCGATTTTCAATATTTAATTTTAACTGATCTTTTCTTTCTAAGTATTTTTTATATTGAGAACAGCCCCTATAGCTAGCTGGATGTCCCTCTTGATTACAATTTATATACAAAGGCTTTAGGGGATTTGTACCTACATTTTCCCTAAGACAATTGTCCTGTTCATGGTTGGAGCCGCACTTTACGCACCTTCTCTCGAAAGCACAATTTTGGCTAATATGACCAAATCTTTGGCACCGATAGCATTGTAATGGTCCCGATCTTTTTATTTTTTCCCAATATACCCTTTGATAAAGCAAATATTTTAAATTTATTAGCTCATTAGCTTCTTGCCCTGGTTCTAATTGAACTATAAACATATTTAAATTAATGTTTTGTTCCCTAGATCTTGGTGTCGAGAAAGGAGAAATCTTGGCTATAGCAATATTTGGAATTTTTTCCCTTTCAAGTATTTCCTCAGGAGAGTAATCGCTCATAATTCCCTTCAAAAGGATAGTGACCCTCCTCAGTTATTTTGGTGTAAATGTGAAACCGTTTACATTTGCCGATTTCAAAGTTTCTAGTAAATGTTTATGTATTTCTCGATCTGTTACTAAGAGTTTAAACTTACCAATGCCTGTATTTTGCAATTTCAAATTTACATTTTTTGTGAATTTCTCCTTGATGGAGTTAATTACTCCTCTTGCATTCCCCCCCCGGAAATAAATTGGAGGGCACCAATTCAATTTTTGTTTCAAATTGTCTGTAATTGTGTTATTATTATTTAACTTATTATTTATTAAATTAACATTAGATGTATTTTTATCTCTGGTGGCCCGTTTAGGGTTTATTTCTACTTCCTGGTTTCCAATATCCTCCAGTACCTTAAAACGGTTCTGCTGCTCTGGAGTTACAAATTCATTTACCTTTGTGCTTTGCTTTTTAAAATTCTTAGCTGGCGCAAATTGCCATTCAAAATCTTCGGAAGAAACGCCAGAAACGTCCATACTATTTTCATTCATAATATTTGTTGCTGATGTTTGCGGTCGGATAAAACCCAAGATTATATTTGGATCAGATGCCAGCGGCACCTCAAAACACTCGGAACTGTTTTCCAGTATCCCTGCCAAGCTATCATTAATTTCGTTAAATTTACTTTTTTTCCCTTCTTCGATTAGTTTGCTTCCAAGTTCATGCTTTTGTCTTTTTGTTAAATTTATACCCGACTCCGCCATTTTGGCGTGAGTCCCCTTTCTTATTTTCCCAATCGAGGATATTTTATATTATTTATTATAAATTCTTTTTCCGCATACACATATATATACGTATATACATGTATGTGGGTTTCAAAAATGGATGTATTTAATATAAATAAATATTTCTTATTTTCTTGTTGTAATAATAAAATATTAAAGAAAACAAGATATTTTTCTAGATCTCGCTCAACTTGTTTCTTTTTGCTGTTTAAAAATTAATTCCTCAAATAAAAATTCAAATATTCAAATTTGACGTCTATCCGTTAGAAAAAAACTCAAAAACTCTATTTTTGAAAATAATTTTAATTAACACACTACTTGAAATAAAATCAGTTCCTAACATTATGTTTAAGCAATACAAATCAGTTAGTACATTCCGTATGGAAATTTTAACAGTTGAATTGCAAATATTTTTCTCATGAAACGTGACTTGATGATTTGGTTTTTTTCTGAAAAATTATTTTCTAAACAATTTTCAATTTTTTAAAATCACTTACATTACAAAAAACAATTAAAAAAACAAAATTTTTTGAGTCAAATGATTATTCTTGCTTATGCACATTATAATCAGTTCTCCGAATTTGACATGCATAAGCTGGCATAAGGTTCAGTTTCATTCGTTCAGTTTCACATTATATTTGAGCCTTTATTCGTCAAAACGAATTTTAGAAAAAAAAAAATTGCCTGGCGTTGTTGCCATTTTTCTCGTATTGCTACTTCACAAAATTTAAGTTTGAAACAGAATGCCGCGAAAACTATCGCAAACACAGACGTATTGGAATGTTAAATCAATTCAAATACATATTTGTTAAAATCCGAAAACCATCGCGAAAATCAAAATATTCTAACCTCACTTTGTTTTTCTTTACATTGTTTGTGAGGGTAAAAGTTATATGTTTTAAATGGTTATTTCATTTGATATAATTAATTTCACAAACTTATTGAAAAAGATGGAATTTATTTTCGAAAATAAAATCAATTTACAGTTGGGCTCGAGTTATTTCGCAAACTTGCGAAATTATTTGATTATTTTTGACAATTCGTTGAACCAATCAAAATTGATTTGCGAATCTTATGTCAAAAATATACATGCCCTGGAATTGATTATTTTCGCAAACTTGCGAAGATAAATTTTTCATTTTTGACACATTCATTTTTGAATTTATTTTAACGATTTTTCTATTGGAAATGAATACCAAAAACTATTAAATTGTATAAAATGTCATGAAAAAGGGAATTAGTAGAATTTTTAATTGAAAATATTTGGGTTTAAAATCCTAAAATGAGAAATGAAAAATTATATTTGCGAAACGTTGTCACGGGTGCATAAATTTGAATACGATTTTTGACATTCGAATACATTGGTTTTCGCGGCATTCTGGACACCGATTTAATTAAAATTATTTTTCTCTTTTAAGGGCCCCGTAAACCATCAAATTTGTTTCACGCTCTCAGCGCAAACGATCAAATTGTTGGACAAACAAATTTGATCATTTACGGGGTGCATCATTTGACATTTTTCGAAATTAAAAGTGATCATTTGTTTGTGATTTCTTTCGCGTATATTCCAATTTATTCCCTTTAATTTTTTTTAATTAATTACGCGTTAGTGTATTGTGAGAGTGAAATATAGTGCAATATTTTCATATTTCAAAACAATTTGACATATAAAAAATGAAATGTCAATATAAGATAATAAAAAACAATTTTGCAGAATGCCGTAAAAACGTTCGATTTCGCAATGCTTTCTGTTCCACGCTTTAGATTTTCCGTGGTTGATAAAATATTCAACGAAGCGTCCTTTCGTCAGTTCAAAACGACAAGCGAACAAGGAAGCAACATTTTTAAAAAAAAAATTTTTGTATTTTTGTATTTTTGTATATTAAGGTAAAACATTCTTAAATTAATTATATATTTATTTTATATTATTTATTTTTTTTTTTTTTTAGCCGATGGAGAATAATCTCATTGACCTGGGTGAAGAAGGGCCGCGAAACCCGCGTCCCCCCCGGGAGGCACAGGCACGCCCTGTGCCTGTGCCTCCCGGCCGAAGACGCCGCGAACCTGGAGGGAATGCGGCCGCCGTTTCGCACTAAATATAGTGGAGAATATTTCTTTCATAACGCTTCCAGAAGCGATATTGATCTATAGAACAGCGTTAACGCTACTGATGGCGTTCCATCCAAGAAGAGGAGGAGGTAACCGTGGACGAAATAGAAATAGAAATAGAAGATACTGATATATTTTATATATATTAATTTTTTTTGTAATTTGCAATTTAATTAATTACAAATAAAACATTAATTTGTAAATTAAACATATGAGTTTTATTCGATGGTCCCCAAAAATCGCGGAAAGTGTTCATATCATAATGATAATGAATTATTTTTAAAATTCTTGGATCTCATAATATCATTATTCTTTTCTAGAAGGCGAAGCATAAAATGGACTCTGGTGGTCAAGGAAAACCACGAGGACAAAACCAACAACCTGTTAGCAATATTTATTTTGATTGTTTTTTTTTATTTTTTTTTAGGTTAAATTTTTTTTTAAGGTTATCTAATTATTTTTGAATTTTTCTTTATTTTAATTGATAAGGCTTGGGGACAGCAACCCAGAGGTCAAGGTAGTAGTAGTGAAAGTGGTGTTTAAATTAATCAAAAACTAAATTTTTAATTAGTACAAGAATTTATTTAAAAAAAAATTGTAAAAGTATGTTTTTAATAAATCACAAAATAATAACAAAATTAGAAGAAGAAAAAAAAAAAAGTACCATCAATAAATAATAATTAAAGAAACAGGAGGAGATTTCAATACTAATTAATTTAATTATTGGCATTCTTAAGTAATTAATTTTCTTTTTTAAATTTTTGAGTAAATAGATTTGTTTTTTTTTTCTTTTTATTGTTAATATTTAATTTTATATATTTACGCAATAACGTGAAGTTTTAAACATAGAGGAATTGACGGAAAAAACATTTAAACGAATATATTTTACGAAATCGATATGATATGATATGATCCCGCAATACTTAGCTCTATAATAATAATATTCTTATACAGTTCTTGTGTAAAAGCCTGAAATACAATTTGACTTGATTTGAATGCGATTGATTTCTTGGAATTACATTCTATAGTACTGTATGAATGAGCAAACTTGAGATATGGTGGACAACAAGCTGATAAATTAATTTGTGCAATTGTTGGATGAATTTTACATGTTGTATACAATTCGGTTAGCGATTCTGTATCCAAATCTGAAATTCCCAATTGACAAATCTTGATTAAAAAAAAAAAAAAAAAACGATTAGTTTTACAACAGTATTCTAACGAATTTTGATAATTTCTACCATTTTATATTCATTATATATATTTCTAAAACTTTCCATAACAATTTCAAATTGTCCAAAGCATTTTTAGAGCCCCATTGTAAAACACCACCTTTTCTTTTGGTTCAGATTGTATATCACCATTTCGTTGAATCTCATCATTATTTGGATGATAAGCCGCCAATATTAAATTGTCCAAAGTTTTTACTTTTAATATATTCAATAAATTATTCACAGCCTCATTCAGATACTCAATAGAATTGTTATTTACAAATATTTTTGCACCAATTTTAATATTATTTCGTTCGTGTTCAGTGATTTTATCAATGTTGCATCTAAACAATCGATTAACTAAAATAAAAATAAAAAAAAACGGGAAATTTTTAAGTAAATAAAAAAAAACAATTTGTCTAAATTTAATCTATAATTATTGTGTGTTTTTGATAAGACCATGGAAATCATTCAAAAATCAATTAGTTATGTTATGTAAAACATGGCAAATTTGTTTCATATTTTTAGAATATTAAAAAATTTATGACTAAATGAACAGACAGCTCTACCATAAATCTGAATATATATGAAGTAAGAAGAAAAAAAATCTTATAATCTAGATGTGATCTGCCAAAGAAAAATACACTACATTCATCCAGCGCAACGAATATCGAATTTTATTATTTTCTTTCGACCAAAAATAAGGTAGGTCTCTTGAAAACTTCCTCTTGCCTTCTTTTAAAAGAATACAAGCTATGAAATTTTCAAGAAGAAATTTTCCATCATATATTAAAATACATTTTTAACTAGATATTAACATTTCTGTCGACAGATAATGATTAACCGATGACTGATTATCTTTTTTTATCAACATTTGAAACAATCTAATCTAGTGTCGGTATCATGACGTCATATGACCATCAAGATAACAGTTTTAACATAGAAAATATCATATTGAAAATATGTTACACTTTCGTGTAAATAAAATGAATTTAATTTATATTTCAATAAATTATATATAGCCTTTGGCCGGAAGACATTACCGCGAAATGTAAATTTTTGTTTTAATATTTAATTTGAATTTTTGATTTCAAAAATTACCTAATAGCAAAAAGACCAGCTTCTGTACAGACATTTCGAAGATCTATCTGCTCCATTAAAATTATCCGAAAGCTTAACAATTTTAAGAATCTCCAATAAAACAAATTCCAATTACTAACAAAACGTCCTCACCGTTTTCGCCCACACCATGGTGTAATAAATTTAATCTTCTCGTTATTGGTTTTACTTCAAGTAAAAACTGATTTGTTTGGATCACACTGACTTTATATTTCTTATAAATATAAGCGGCGTAATTTTCAAATTTTCAGTTTGGAAATGGACTTATTGGTGTTAAATCCGTACGAATTTTATGCACGACATATCTCCTGATATTTTCGTCAACACTGTACCATGTTGACACAATACGATTTAAATAATCTTCCGGATTAAATTCTAACCAATAAATTTTGAAAGTTTCTAACTAAATTCCAATCAATTGTTTTACCATTTATGTCGATTGGTGTGATTAAAATAGAATTTTTTGTTCATTTCGGTAGTCGTATGCGAAAAAGTCTTTCCATATGTGTAATATATCACGGAAGACCATTACATGAAAATTACGTAAATACAATAAATCATTATTGTTATCGATTCTTACTATAGTCGGTGTGTAAGTAATCTTCGCGACGATCACCTCTCCTTGGGTAAGAAATAACGGCGGCATTTCAGCTAGTTTTAGTAGTTCTTTCATTGTTAAAATGCCATATGAAGTCTCTGTTAATAATAAATCATAAATATGATCATTATCAACATTTCTGGAAAATGTTGGGGACAATTCCAGTTTATATAAATAAATAACAATTATGTCCACTTTTCGGCATT
Source organism: Xylophagus ater (assembly GCA_963422695.1). Lineage (NCBI taxonomy): Eukaryota > Metazoa > Arthropoda > Insecta > Diptera > Xylophagidae > Xylophagus > Xylophagus ater. The sequence continues at coordinate 13,351,380 of OY730478.1, forward strand.
ACACCAATTAATTCGTTTGGATTATTGGTATTGAATGGGAACGCTTAATTTTTTTTGAACCAGCCGAATTATCTTTATCTGTAATTAAAAGAAACAAATAAAAAATTCTATTTTCCTAAAAATTATGTTACCATTTGGAAAATCTTCCCAATGTTTATAATAAACCGGGGGGGGGGGGGGGGGGGTTATAATATCCAAGCAATTTTCTTTGGATATTGGCTGGCAATAGATTTTCATTAAGCTCTTTGTTAAAATAAAGTTGTTTGCATGCAGCATTAAATGCAGCCGAACGTTTTGCCCATTTTATGCCATTCGATATATCAGGATCATTCTATAAAAATGGGATTGTGTTAGCTAAAGAAACATTTATTTATTAACAATATACTTACATAAATATCCTCTTTAATAGTGCATTGTAATGGTAAAGTTAATTTTATGATAACTTTGCCATCCTTGTCCGGAATTTTAGTCCATATTGGCATCGTAAAAGTATATGAATGATTTGGTAATGACATACAATATCGATTTAATAACTGCACAGCCGAAGCTCCCTCCAATACGGCACCAAGTGGCGTATAAAACGGTTCGATTGAATTTTCAAATTGTTGTTCACTATCTTCAATCAATGGCATTTGACGATCAATACTTTTACCAATCAAATAATCCTTTAGCAAGCCATCAATTTCACGGAAGTTAACAATTTTCTTAATAAAATCAGCTTTATCATTGGCTGATACGAACATTACATATGTACTTTTCTCCTTCCGTGCACGTCCTTTTGTTTGGGTATATGAACGAAATGTTTCGATTTTATCATAGGTAATCACGTAATTGCATGATTGCACATCATCTTCCAGTACACTTGATGCAACAATTAGATTACATTCATTTCGTTTAAATCGATTAAGAACCTAAATTAAAGGAGAATTCAATCAGTTTATATTTAATATAAGATTTATATTTGGAATTTACGTCATTATTCCATTTTTGATCTAAAATAGCGTCTATCGATTCTGGTAGTTGATTATTAACCCCAACCATAAATTCCGGAACGATGGGTATGGTTATATCACAGGACGTAACAAAACGTTTTAATATATGATATAAACATTTGGCGGTATGGCGTCTTTTTAGAAATATTAAACATTTAATATCATTGAAACCTTTTCCCTGAAAGGTTTGTTTTATATATAAGAATAACGTTTGTAATTTAGGTGTCGAATTTCTGAAAATTTCATCTGCAATTTCTTCGCCGACTTCATCAAATTGTTGCATAATTATATGGCGAATACGTTATACATACTCGACATAAATTTCGAGTTATTATTGTATCCGATGCTCGTTTGTTTCTTTCTAATTCTACGAGGACGTCAAGAATTGAAATTGATGCCCCATATAAACCGAAATCATCCAATTGATATACGAAATCCAGCATTAAATCTTTTGTTTTTTTAATAAAATTTCCTCTTCGCAAACCGGCCATATTTTTTGTTGGTTTGACAGTTGTTTTATCAACTTCCCAAAGATTAACAACTCGAACACAATCAGTAATAATGTTTTTTATTTTATCAACAATATTTAAGGAATAATTTGGAGCTGTATAAAATTAGATTATTTATATTTTCGGTTTTTTTTCCTAATTTTAATGTACTTACTTTAAAACAGTTTGCAAATCTTTTATGGAAGAAACAGTCGAAATTGTTGAATAAAATGATTTTTCCAACAAATCCAAATCATTTTGGTTGATTCTTGAATTGACTCATAAGTTGATGCATTGGATGTTCTTTTCGAGCATGATCAAATATGATGTAATTGCTAGATAACAACCATGACGTATGACATCTAAAACTATTACCTAATATTGAAAAAAGGTAAAATAAATATTTCTTTCAAGTATATTCAAACTTGATATTTTACTTGTGCTTTATCAAATTCGTCGACCCATTTTTCCTTTTTCCCAATTATTTTTGTTCATATCACCGGTATAAAGAGCAACTTTAAAAATTTGTCAAATCTGGTTCTTAATTCGATTTGATTTAATTTTTATATCGGCAGTAAAGAATTTATCAAAGTCGCTCAATTTTTCTATCTAAACGACCAGGCCGTAAAAGAGGATGGATCTAATGGACGATTTGTAATGATAAAAAGCAGCCAGAAACTTTTAGTGACAATTATTTATGTTGATACCAACTGGCCTAAATGCGAATATGACATTTTGGCGTTTGTCAAGTTTGACATGTCAAATCAAAAACAATATGAAATTTGCGAAAAGTTTTTCTAATTAAATTTTTTTTTTTTTTACTTTTACAGAGTTTTACAGATGAAGAACCGTTTTTTAATGTGCAATGTTTGTCCCCACAACTGTAGTGGAGAATCGGAATTTTTCCTTTTGTATTTCATCATTTAATTTGTTTTTTTATTGGTTAAATTTTGATTGAAAGAATTTGAATAAAAAATAATATTGGATAAGAAAAACAAAAACAATCAATAAAAATATAATAATTTCAAATTATTAAGAAGTTTAATCACAATTTCAATTATATTTTACGTATATTTTTTTTAAAAATAAAATAAAATTCAAGAATTAAAAAAATGAAAACAACATTTGTCAAGTTTGACATGTCAAATCAAACAGTGAAATTTGCTGAAAGCTGACAATATTTCCGGCGGGAACATTTGAACATTTCGCGGCCAAAATTAATAGTAATAATAATTTATTGAAATATAAATTAAATTTCAAATAATATTTTTTCTTATGAAAAATTTAAAAAGAAAAGAAAAAAAAAATAGACAGAAAAAGAAGATAATCTGTAAATAATATTTTATAATATTTTTATTATTTATTATTATTATTATTTTTATAATATTTTTCTTTCATTTTTAAAATACAAAACGATGTGAATAAGAAAAAAAAGGAATAAATATGATTTAAGAATAAAAAAAAGGTAATTTAAGTAAAACAATTTTTAAAAAAAATCAAAACAACGGTCGAATAATAGATTTTAAAATAACGCATAACCACGCGTAACCCAAATACTTTTTTTTTTTACTGAATTTCTTAAATTTTTTACAAATAGAACTTTAGAACTTTGGCAGGCATCCATTTGTGATTCAGATGCGGCTTCAATTGTTGATTTCAAAAAACCATTCTTCCATAATTCGATTGAAGAGAACTTTTTGATCTAAACGATCCACGGTACTAAAATTGGTTTCCCTTGAAACAGCACGTAAATCAAGAATTTTAACTGGAACTTTCGCTTCATGTTCAACATCTGATGATGAGAAATCTTTATTTTCTTGCCATAATATATTACCCGTATCCGCATCACGTAGAATCATCCAATTTCTAAAAAAAAAAAATTAAATAGAATTTATTTTGTTTGAACTTTTTAAAATTCCATTTTTAAATGTGAAAGTTTCATTACAAATTTTAAGAAATTAATACAATAAATAATATTTTTATTATTTATTTAAATAAATATCACTACTTATAATATTATTATTTAATATTTTTTTAAATATTTAACATAATTTCTTTTCAAAACAATAAAAAACAAATGTGAACAAAATTCATTTTTCATTGACATTTCGTACCTTAATTTGACAGTACGTGCATGTTTTTGACCTTTTTCGTTTGACCTTTTGACGTTTGGGAAATTGAGAAATTTTTTTTTCTACGCTGAGTGAAAAATATAAAAAAAATATATATATTTTATTAAATATAATTAAATTTCTTAAATTCTTGAATTTAAACTAATTTTATCAAACAATCTAAAACTAATAATTATAATTTATAATATTAATAAAACTTTATGGAAGACCAGAACCTAAACTAAGCCGAGACACACCATAAGTGGTGGAAAAGCTCATTCAAAACAAAGAATTTAAATTATTATAATTTATATATAAAAAAAAAGAAATCATCATCATTCTTAAAATACTTAAAAATATTTTAGGAACGAGATTTATACTGCTTTTTTTTCTGGAAATAAATTTGTGAATAATTTCTAATTTTTTTAAATTTTTTTTTTAAACGGGATTGAACTCTATTTCTGGCAATTTGAAGCCCATTTCCAATTAAATATCTTCGTAAATAAAATAAATATTAAAAAATAAAATATTAAAACACTCACTTTTATGTTTTTTAATAAAAATACTTTATTTCAATTGTGAAATATAGATTTTATGCTCATTAATTACAATTGCAATACATTAAAAAACTAATCACCTGAATTAACCTTTCATATAATTATGGTAATTATTATTATTGTGTTTGTTTAAATTAAATTTATATAAATGTTTAAATATTTAAACAGTCAGTTACAAATGGTATACTATAAGTATAGTGTATGAGTGTTTTATTTCTTCTTAAAATTACTAATGTTAAATAGTTTCAATTTAGAATTACCAAGCCATTGAACTTTTTGTTAAATATTATCTTAAATAATCACATGATAAATTATTTTCTTAAGATTGCACATTTTAATCAAATATCATCAAAGTTTTTCACAATTAGATGGTCTGCACTCATAGAAAAAAAATTTTTAGCTGCTCTAATCAAATTAAAAATCAGCTTTGGTCAACTATTATTATTATTATTATTTGGAACTTAGTTCCATAAGAATCATGTTCTAGCTACTAATTTTCTTTTCTTTTAATATTATAAATGAATGAGGATTTCTTTTGATTATATAAGAGACGCGTCTTTAAATTGATTTTACTAAAACAGAACATGACCTGATATTAAGTCGTCAACGTAGAAATCTGTAAGAGATACTGCTGATGCCGCAGGATAATTCTTTGCTTCATCTAAAGCAAGTTGTTTCATAGTTCTTGTTGCTAAATACGGTGCTGTTGCTGTGCCGTATGTTATAGTTTTAAGGCGATATTTCTTAATAAATTCCATTGGATTGCTTCTCCATAATATTTTTTGAAATTGCGTGTGTGGATTGTAGACATCGATTTGGCGATACATCTTTTCAACGTCAGCTGTAAATGCAAATTTATGTTTTCTAAATCTTAAAACAATTGATACCAAATCCTGCTGTACGATTGGTCCGACACACAACACATCGTTGAGCGATAATCCTGTTGATCCCTTTGCCGAAGCATCAAACACAACTCGTAATTTTGTAGTTGTACTGGAAGGTTTTAAAACTGGATGATGTGGTACGAATGATTCAGATATAATATTTATATTATTAGGCTGAATTTCATCTCACTCCATATGTTTCAGTTCTAAATATTCATTAAGAAATGCACAGTATTGTTTCTTAAGCTCTGGACTTCTTTCAAATCGTTTTTCTAAATATCCAAATCCTCGTAATGCCATCTGATATGTGTCTCCGAGTTGAGATATGTTCTTTTTAAATAGTAATTGAACCTGATATTTACCGGATTGCATTCGTTGGTGTGTTTCTTGAAAATGTAATTCGCAATACTTTTCTTCTTCAGATAATAATTTTGTGTTAGAATCACAAGTTTCTAATTGCCAAAATCTTTGTAAATCTTCATGCAAGTCTTCTGTTGTAGTTGAAAAACACTGCGGTTTTACTAACTGTTTTGCATGTGTGTCATAAACACCAGTATCCAACCAAATGTAGAATGTTGTAACGTAGGTAAATTGTCTGCTAATTTTAACTTCTTCGTCATCATAATTTCAAAAAATAACTCTGCGCCAATTAATATATCTATCTGATCTGGAACATTGAAGTTGGGATCAGCCAATTCAATATCTTTTGGAATTCCCCAAGATGATACTTGAATTATTTGTATTGGAATCTGTGAAGTAATTTTAGGTAATATTAAAAATTCTAATTCAGTTTTGAAATTATTTATTCTTGATTCAATATGTGCCATTAATTTATATTTTATGTAACTTGTAGAATTATTAATTCCATTTACTGGAATGAAAACTTGATTTTTTTTTAAACCCAATGTTTGACTCAAACGTTCAGTTATGAAATTAGATTGACTACCAGAATCAAGTAGTGCTCTGCAGTGATGTAGTATATTATTACGATCCTTGATTAAGATGATTGCAGCCGATAATAGTACCTGTTTCGTTATATTAAAATATTGTGTACAATTTACAACAGATGATGTTTTCGATTTCAGTTGCGTATCTACTTGATCACTCCTTATTGATGTTTCCGAAATAGTTCCAAGTGGAATATTTAATGATATATTTCGATCACTATTGGATGGCGTAAATGCTGATGATAAGTGTAGTAATGTATTGTGCTTGTTATTACAAATTTTGCAACCTTTGTTCCAGGAACATTTGCTTGTAATATGACCAATTCGCAAACAATTGTAGCATAAGTTTAATTTTCTGGCTGTTTCTCTCCTTTCAACAATAGGCATTTGAATAAATTTGTCGCATCTGTAGATCCAATGATTTTCTTTGCATATTTTACATTCTTCTGAATTTGAGACAACAATTGTTTTTGAGGACTGTTTATTACTGTTGGTGCTGCGAGATGTCATTGTAACTCCAGCCTTTTGTGTCCTTTGATTGTCAGTGTTGATTGTTTCCAGTATTCTACATCGTCTTTCTAAAAATACTAGTAAATCATAACACTTTGGTAACTCATCATTATTAAGTTGTGATTCAAAAAATTTTAGTGTTTCAGAATCTCAACGTTGTGATATTATATAAACTAGCAATGTATTCCATTGATCAGTAGGCTCTCCTAATGATTTTAACGCTCGCAAATGTAATGAAAGTTCATCGACCATAAATCGCAAACCTGTTGATGTTTCTGAAACTAATTGCTTGCGGTAATCGAACATGTGAAATGTTATAATTTGTGTTGTAACCATAAGGATGCTGTGATTGATATTGACGTTGTTGTTCACTTGAATCTTGATTTCGAACGTACCTGTTATGAAAATCATCTTCATTGTGTGAAATACTAACTTGTGCAAAGCGCGTTTCGTTTGTGTTGTGTTGCTCATGTTGATTCAAAGGCTGTCTGTCCTCATAATGAATGCGTCCTTGTGTTGTGTTTCTCGGCATTGTGGTTTGTTGATTAAGTTGTCTATAATCTTCATTATCACGGTTTTGTTTTATGTTGTATTGAGATTCACTGGTATCATTTGAGTGAATTGATTCATTTCCTTCATCATTATTGCCATTAGCAATTGTGTTGTGACTTGATGCATGTTTTTCATTGCTTAAAATCGATGCATCTTCATGTAATTGTAACTCCTTGATTAATCTTCCAAAACTTGCTTTTATATTGAAATATTGTGTCTCGATTAGATCAAATTGTTCTTGCTGTAGTTCTTGTTGTTCATCATCACATAACTTTAATATTTCTCCATGGATTCTTGTCAAATCCTTGTACGATTCATCTAACACAGATAATCGAGGATTTAACTGGAACAAATCATGCTCTTTGTTAGCTCTGCTTTTTATAAAATTTTCACTTTTTGTGAATCTTTGTTTTATGTAGTCTCTAAGCTTAATTAGGGAACTTATTTGTGATAAATTGTCATCATTTCTGTCACCATCATTAGGCATATTTAATAAAATTTGATTGAATGATTATATTTATAGAATAAATCTCTCAATCAATTATTCACCAAAAAAAGCAAACCAAATTTAAACTTTTCCAATTCAAATAATCGCGGCTTGACGGACCAAAATTTATGTTGACCAAATCTCCAATAATTACTGTTGCAGTGGACTGTATAAAAATCTGATGAAAAAACTCTATGTTTTAGTAAAATATCTATTTATATAATTTTCTTTATAATTTAAGAGTGAACCCATTTGTGTGAAGAAATATTGAGAACTCACAATTTTTTATATTTTGTTTTTTTTACAATCATAAAAGAGACTACTTAATTATAATTTTTAATCTATACATTATTTTCAACAAGTATTTGATATACAATTTGGGTGTGTTCCGATTTCAATAATTTTAAATTTGTTCATTCAACAGATATGGCAAGACTTATTTAACTTTTTTTTGCCCTTTGAAGTTTGAACAGCCAATTGGATACCGGCGAATTTTTTCCTCTGCTCCCCATTTTTCTCTATCAATTTTACCGCTTCTTCTGTGTCGTTGCAGTTTTTTACTTATCGCATAACCACCACACTTATCGCATAAATTAAACATTTCCGAATCATCCGATTTATTAAGTTAGAATTATTCGACGGGATTAAACAGGTAAGAAATTTTTATACTTTAATTTTTCAAAAAATATGTTTTTTTTTGTAATTTACTGAAATTTAAAAATAAAATAAAACTGCTCTCAAGTTCACACGACCTTGGAAACGAACACCATTTCTGATGGAAAAGATTTTTCTTCATTATTACTTTTTTTTGCAGGTTGTGAAAAAGTTTGTAGATTAAATTTTTCAAAGTCCAAAAAGCACAAAAGGTGTGTCACACAGAATAATGTCACTTCAAGAGGTATGAAAATATAGTTTTTGATATTCTGTAGAAATTAAAAATAGAAGTTAATGTTTTGACGTCATTTCAGAAATTCGATAAAGCTACCGAAGATGTTAAAAAATTGAAATCGCCACCTGCGGATAATGACCTTTTGGAATTGTACAGTTTCTACAAACAGGCAACAGTTGGAGATTGCAATACTCGTAAGAATCTTGTTTTTTCTTCTTCAAAAATTCTCTTATATTGAGTTTAAACATTAAAAAATATTGTAGCCAAGCCAGGTCTTCTAGACTTCAAGGGTAAAGCTAAATGGGAAGCATGGAATGGCCGAAAGGGAACTTCCAAAGACGAAGCAATGGAAGCATACGTAAAGAAAGTAGAAGCTCTTGTTGAATCAATTGGTATTTAATATTAATGCCTGGCGCTAGCTAATAAATCGCACAATTTTATATTTAAGATCAAAGATTATGAAATTTATGGGATATTAAAAGTTTTTTTTTTTTTTTAACATAGATTTATCTTTTTCATTTGTTTACATTTAATAATTGCAACAAAAAGCACTTTTGTTTAAATAGAATTAAATTTTTGCTTTAACTTTGTTGATGACGCTGATAAAATTCTTGTTGAAGTTCACGTAAATTTTTCTCTAGAATTCCGACTTCTTCAAAACGTAAAGCTGCCCGAGCTTGTTTAATATAACCTTTAATAATATTAATTTGTTCGATTAAAGGATCATTAATAACACCAGCATTCGTTTGATGACCGCTCCAATTATCTAAAGTTGTTACAGCCGACTAAAATCGAAATTAAAACGAATAATTACTAATTTTTTTAATTGAAAATCTTAATCTTATCTACGTACACCGGATGCAGAGTTACCATTACTACTGGAAGCCATATTATTTCCTACTAATTCATATTTCTCATAAGCTTCAAGTGCTAATCTTCTTTCACGTGCAATTCGTTGTTCGGTTTCACAACGTCTTTTTTGTTGTAGCTTTTTGATTTCACCTTCAACCGGTATTGGCGGAATTGATAACATATCTTCTTTAATATATTTAATACAAGCAAGTCGTAATGCTTTTTTCAAAGCTTCTTCTCGACTACCTTGCTGACATTGTAATCCCATAATTGCTTTACTAATACTATCAATATGTTCAGCTACATGACCAATTTTACCACGTAATGCACTTGCATCTGCTACAGTAAATATTGAATCTCCTTCGTAAAGACATTTTACCATTTTCGAATACATTTCAATATCGGGAATAATTTCTTTTTGTAATTCACGAATTTTTGCATAATACAATGTAATTGGTGGGCGACATGTACGACTATCTTGCATTTCTTTTCGTGCTTCTAATAAATGTCTACAATGTTCACATGTTCGTATACTATTCGAATCGTCATCCTTATTTTCTACGGTACCACCTTCATTTATTTCGGCTGTTGTAAAATTTACTAGAGTTACTATATATCCAAAAAGAAAATTTTATATTTGTTTTAGTTCTTTTATAATTGCTATTTATAAACGGTAGTTGATATTTTACTTGCGTCATTTCGTTTTAAAAATCTTGAACAATCATGGCACATAATTGAACCACAAAGTCGACAATGATGTTGTCTTCTAGCAAAATGAAAACTTTGCGCACAACTCGGACATAATTTCACTGATTTACCATCAAGCCATGGAACTGTCTGCGTAAATAAAGAAATATATAAATAATAAACATTCAAGAAATTGATATTTTCTCAAAACTTTTTGTTCATGAAGTTTACGTTGGACAGGATCTGTTGGTGTACCATCCAGCAACTTGTGCAAACGTATTATTAATTTATTGGTTTCCGTTGCGTATCGTTCCAATCGTGGAGTTCTACAAATAATCTCAATAAGATTTTCTTCATAATAATTAGTATCATGTATATATAGATATACCGGATTGAATTAAAATATGAAAAATGATCACAGTCTACACCAATTTCTTGATACATATCTGAAAATACATTAATTTGTTGCTGGAAATTGCCGCTACTATTCCCACTTGGCTTTAATGTTGTATCAAATGATTTCGCTAAATCAACAGTTTCATCAAAATTTAATTTGATTTTTCGTTTTGCTTTACTGAAAATATCTTTTAATGATTTTAATAAATCTTGTTCCTCTTCATGGAAATTTTCGACGTGTGTCGTTAAACGTTCTGGTGTTTTTAAATCTTCACGACAAATCGGGCATAAAAAGCCCTCGAGTATTTGACCATCATCCAAACTAAATGGATTCGCCATTATTTTAAAGAATTTATCAAAAAATTACTTTTTTTAAACTAAAAACATTGCACTTTCTTAACGCCTCCTTGTTATTTTGTTATCTATTTGACATTTGATTATCTTCTTCTTCTTATTTTAAGGTGGAGGGGAAAAAAAAGTTTCATTCAAATTTTTTAATTTTCTTCAAAAGATTATATTTGAATATTTTACTTCATATTTAAAAGAAAAAAGCCCAATCCAATTTATATAAATACTTTTAACATTTCATATGAACGACAATTATAATATATTATTTTGAATTTATAAAAAGAAAAAATTTATTTGCCTGTAGGCTTAAACCATTTCGGTACAGGGCCACTTGTACCAGCTGAAGCTGTGGATTGTTTAAATGCATCAACTTTTGGTTGTTTTGGAATTGCTCCTTGTGATGTACCCACATTATGACCGGACGCACCACCTATATCATGCCATTGCATTTCTTTTTTAGCCATACCTCTAAATATAAAAATATAAATTTTTTCATTTATCAAATTTTGAAAATCTTACCTCGATTTTGAAGCAGCTAAAATAGCTCCTTTAGCTGATGAAATTTTTGTTTGTAATTCAGATTTCAAGAAACTATCATCTGTCGTAACTAAATTATCTTCGACACCAAAATGCAAAACAGCCGTTGGTACACAATCGACTTCGAGAAGAGTTTTATCAATTGGAAGAATTCTTTTTGGTGGTATTGTAACTAGAAAAACGGCAATTAAAAAAAATTACTTCAAATAAAATATGTTACTTACATAGATGAAAATCTAAATTTGAATCTTTTAGGAAATTCTTGATAAATTCATAAACATCTTGAACCTTTTCAACAGGTGTAAAAGTTCCTTGTAAAACAAGACGATCTGGGAATTGTATTCGAATCACAACGATTTTATATTGTGCCAATTTATTTAACATTTTATTATTTTCTTCGATTTCTCGTAGTTTTGTAGTTAATAATGGAGTATCTTCATCACCAGATGCTTGTTTTTTCAAATCACGTAATATTAATTGCATATCATGAACGGTTAAATCAAAAAATGAATCTGGAATATCATCTTCAATTTTTCCAGTTGATTCTAATGAAAATAAAATTGCATTTCGTTCACCAAGCTAAATGAGAAAGCAGATAATGAATATGATAGAAAATTAAAAGATAATTCAAAATAAAATACTTCAAAAATTGGTTCTTCCTTTTCGAGCATTCCTTTCTCTTCCAGTTCAGAAACATTATCTTCAATAGTCATATTAGAATCTCTCATACAGTTCCCTTTCTCACCTTCTGGCCATTCATGTTTCGTTTTAGTATCAATTTGCATTTCCTCTGGTTCCGATTGTATTGTTGGTTTTTTATTATCTTCAGATATATTTGCCACATCTTCTTGTTTAGATTGTTTCACTGCTTCTACAATATTAACAGAAAATGCTTTCTTCTGTTCAACTGTATCTTTTGCAATTGAAATTTTTGGCTCAGCTTCTTCTTTAACAGTTGCTTTTACAATAGGAACATAAACATTTGCTTGCCTTAAAAATATATAAATACAGATTAATAACTGTTTCAGAATATACATATATAATATTTATTACGTTCTAAGTTGTTCAGGATTTTTATTCACCATTCTAATAATAGCACGACCACTTGTAATGCCCAAACTCCGTAAAGTGGATTCGCTCAATGATTCACCGAAAATCTCTTTTCGCATATAAATGACGACAGGATGCAATTCGGGTTTAGCTTTTTCCGGACATAAATTATGTAGAACCGTTGCAATATTATCGCTCGGTTTAAAAGAACCTTGACATCTAGATCCATCTTCTAATTGGAGACAAATTAGTATATCACTTTCTTGTCGTTTCTTTTTTGCTTCTACCATTTCCAATAAGCAATTGTTTGGTAATCCACTAAAACGAAACATTTGTGTTAAATCCAATGTGGTTTTATGATGTCGAAGACCATATTCTTCACTTGAAAAACCATATTTTTGGCAAACTTCTTCCAAAATCTGAAATTTTTTATTTTTTTTTTCTTTGGAGAATTATGAATATTTTTTAAAAATGAAACCTGTAAAATTATAGTTCCTGGCGTAATTTTTATATTTTGCCGACGACCATTTGGTGTTAAAACTGTTACTTTATTTGTATTCATATTTGATTAATTTTTAAACATAAAATAAAAAACGAATCATCGAATTTGACAAGCAATTTTTTTAAGGTTAAATTTTCTAAACAAATTTCTTCTTCTTTATAAAAACTTAATATCTATTTTAATATTTCGACGAAGGCTTGGTAAGCATTAAAAATTTTTGTTTTTTTATTTGAATGCAGGAAAAAGTAAAGTTTTTTAATGCATCTATTATCATAAAATTTTTATTTTTTATTAAAAATAAAGTATTAATAAATACATTTCGATACAACACAATATTTTTTTATTGACGAAAAATAATATCTTTATTATGAATAGAATATTTTCAAAACTGACAGCTACAGTCATCGAAAAAATTAAGTTGAGGAAAGAATAAAAGTGATCGCCTTAGATAATTTTTTCTGCTTTCGAAATCTTGCTAATGCTATTTTATTACGGACTTTTTTTATTTCCAGTTCTTCTTTTCTTATTTCTAGTTTGGATAGTTCCAATTTGCGATCTTCTGCATTTTTATCTTTTATTAGCATGTTTCGCTCCTCCATTAATTTGATCACCGATTTATGGAAAGCTTCTTGGCTTATTAATTGCCTTTCTAGCAAATCTTCCATCCGTGTCTTTCGTGAAGTCAACGTTTCGTTGCTATTGACCTCCTCGTAAGAGTTGTTTGTATCTTCAACTAAGTCAGATAGGTATTCAGGGTAATCCTCAGCATTACAAGCAGATGCTTCGAAGTAAGAGACCCCAGCAATTTTTTCAACTGTAGCCTCCGGCCCACATGCTTCGATTGATAATTCTTCGTGGGGTGTTAAAGCCATTTCAGTATAAAGTCCCCCATCGGTTCCTTTTCTTGAGATTTTGTTTGCCAACAACCTGATTTTGGTTTTGTACTTATGTGAACTGTAAACCTAAGATTTGAAAGATTAAAGTTATTAAATTAATTGTTATTAAAATAAAGATAATTTATTAAATTACCCGCTTCCATTCCCTCACAGTCCTTATTGGTGGTCCACAACTATTTAATTGATCTTTTAGGGACTCCCAAAGCCTTTCTGCTTCAGCTCTTCCATTAGGTGTTTTATTTAAAAACCCCTTTTCCAAACTTTGGTTTTGTGCCATAAATTTATGAAGAACACCCATTTGTTCTTTTGTGGTCTGCAAAGCCCTAAAATTAAAAAGCCAAAATTTTCAATGTTATAAATAAAATTATTAAATTAATTTACTTACATTTTAAGAAAAAAAAATAAAAAAACAATGGAACAAAAAAATGCCAAGCACACACTTCAGATTCTTAAATTATGTGAAAGCGACGATATCGCCTTTTAGAATGCCGAAAAGTGACAATCGCCAGTACAAAAAAACGTCATTGCGCCATCTATATGTTGAATGGATCAAATATCTATACAGCATCTTCACTCAAAACACGGAAAAATGAAACAAACTTCAGACCTCTTTAATTATAGAATTTTTTTTGTAATTTTAATTTGATTTTTATTTAGTTTACAATAAATTATAAGTTTTCTTGTTTCCATTTTCGTTCTATTATCAAAAAGAATCTTTAATATTTTATTTTTCTTTTTAAAAAAATTTACATAATTTTCTATATAATTTAAATTACTTATAATTTTCTTGTTTTTTATTAACTATTAGAATGTGTTTTCTTTTTAAAACTAAAAAATTTGAATTTTAAAAGAAGAAAAGGAGTATTTTAAATGCATTAATTTGAAAATTAAAAAAAGTAAGAATAAAAAGAAAAGTTTTTATTATTTTGTTTGTTTTTGGTTTCCAGGAAAATGAATTATAATCTTTTTTTTTTTTTGTTTTTACTAAAATTGATAATCGTTTTAAGTTCAATAAATTTTCTTATTCAAAGACTCGTTTACTTTTAGTTAGTACCGGTCGCAAAATTCAAAATTCAAAGCACTAAATTCAGGTATTTTAAAAAATGGCCAGCTGAGAAAGAAAAAGTAGGAATAAAGGCAAATTTTCGAATTTTGATGGTGTTGAAATGGTTCTACGTAAAATAAGGACTTTTTACCAAGAATTGAACTAATAAAAAGGATGAATATACCTTAACTACATTTATCAACATTGACAACTTTAACAATTCAAAGTTAATGCAGGAATGTCGAAGAGAAAAATGTTGATGGAAGAAAAGTGAAAAGCGAAAATGATAAACTTATTTATGAAGAAAAGAAAAAGGCGAAAGACCAACAACATAATATTATTATTTCTCAATGCACTCCAATTGAAATGGTTTCGACTATGATTGTTGGGAGAACACTGAATGGAAGCTACAAGACGGCTTACAAATTGTAATTGAACATAATTACTCTTCTAATGTCTCCATTAGTAATTTTTTGCTTGCCGAAAACCTTCCACATTGAATTTTTCGTGCTGGACAGGCACTTTCAGTAATAAAGATGGCTTTTAAAAGGCAGCAGTTACAGTTGTGTGTTCGTTCACTTTTAATATTTATAGAATTAGATCAGCTTGAAATGTAGGAGAATAATAAAAAACGAAAACGGAATCTAGATATTGAATTATTTTACTATTTATATCCACAAAATATATTTTTCTCTAAAAGTGTTGAGGTCAAAAAAATTTTTTCTTTGAAAACGAACGGAAAAAATGCTGACCTGTGCCTCGAAAACTGCTATAAAATGTAGAAATTTTTCAAGAAATAAAAACGCCATTAAATTCTTTAAAGTTTATATAATAATTTGAACTTGCTTAATTTTGAAATTTTGTTAATTTTTGCAAATCAAGACAAAATAAAAATGAAGTGACAAAAATTGCTATACTCGAATAGGTTCTTATATATTAAAAGTTGGATTTTGAGAAGTTTTACCGTACTTTTGCAAAGTAAAAAAATATTATTTCAATTATTAGAAATATGTAAATATGCTTGGTATATAATCAGAAAATTAATTTTTGTTTTTAAATTGTAAATTAAGAACAATTTAAATTAGGTAACTGAAAAACAAAAGTATACCGTATTTTTTAAAAATATCGTAAGTACTATGAAAAATCTATGAAATTACGATATTAGCTTTGATTAGATTTTTATTTAGAGAGAAGTGTAATTTTCTTTGAATTTAAATTATTATGAATTCTGTGAATAAGAATATTTTTTGCGTTTTTTCTTTTTTTAATAAAAAATATTTCAATAAAACTTGAAATACATAAATTTATATAACAATATCATTAAAATGGAAACCAATTTATTATTTTTTTTTTTTTTACTTAAATTTAAAATCATGATAAAAATTAATGTTTTTTTTTTGTTAGTAATTTTTTTAAATAAAAAACCCAAAAAATTATTACTTTTGTTAATTATATCTTAAAACATCATTTTTTTTTTTTTGTCTTATAAGAATCGATTTATCACCATTATTTTGAAAATTTCATTCTCATGAGTTGCTTTCTTCTCTTTTAATAAGTTTTTTTCTTTTAGTTTTATTAATGTGCGTTCTATTTTTAATTTAATATTTTTTTTTTATTAGTGTTTTTTTGTTAATGGATTAAAATAACAAAAAGTGTGTATTCAGGAATTATCTCGATTTTAAAACGCCGTCTCATAATTAAACTCATGTAAATCGTATTAGGGCGTGTGCGAATAGTTACTAATCTGACTAAAATGACTTTATTTTTAATATGTGTCGTACCACATGTAATCATTTCTATATAAATTGATGAGACGTTTGCAGCGCTGCAAAGCTCTCCTAATTTTGAATAGTATTTGTAAAAAAGACTGTAAATACATGAAATTTTATATCACATTTTAACAAATACTATTAATAATGAGGCGCTTAAAGACGTGCCCAAATTGGAAACTCTCATTATTGTATGCTTTTTGGTCATACGAAGAAGACTTTTCATATCAAACAGCACGTTTCTTATGCAGACCGAACCAATAGGATTTTATGTACTGGATTTGGTTCTTTCCAGATGTTGAGCTTATGTGCACTTTTACTTTAACCTCACTTCAAATCGGAGTTGTGAAACTATTTTACAGAATGCACGAACAAATTATCAATTTTATTATCTTATTAAAAGTGTTTTTTTATTGCAAACTTCTTTCCTTCCATCTGTTGTTGTACTTTGTACTCAATGCACAAATCAAGAACTCCAACATTGATTCATTTAAAAAAACAGGAGTGGAAATCGTGTAATTCGATTGAAACTAAATCGTATCGAAAAAGAAATACAATTCGTATATTTCTTCGATACGATTTGGATCAAATCAAATTATACAATTTCACTCTAGTTTATGCGGCAATATCGAACCAGTGTAGGACCCATATTTGATTTAAAAGTCTTTTGTTGAAATAATAGAAATTTGGTATTTCAAAACATCGAAACGAGAAACCAAATACAGGCCGTTTCATTAGACTAAAACTGATTTTTCGACTCAATCATACCAATCCGGTCTGCATAAAAACATGCTGATAGTGTTCGATATTAAAAAGAAATTTGTACAAAAAGTCTCAAGCGACTCTTGATTCAACTTTAATTAAAAATATTTGTAAAAAAATATTTGCTTATAATATTTTTTTAATTTTAGAATAATTTGTTTGTTGTTTATTATTAGAAATACTTTGCCATCCACGAATGCGAGTACACGAACATAATACTCAGAAATAATTGTTATTATTCGTATGGCAAAGACTTTTCAAATTCTAGTTTTAAGTAATTTTAAGTTTAAATTAAGACTGTAGTGGCGGGAGCAAGCACTTTTCACTTAACTTTTATTTGCTTACTTTAAAAATTCTTATAATTAAAGACTGAATTTTGTATTTATGTACGACTTATTGAATTCCGTTTAGTTCTAAGCTAGGCAAATTATAAGCCAGCATAACATTATTTATCTTAAAGCTTAGTATTAATAAAAATATTACATTTGTAAAATTTCTATGTACTCGATAAGTCTCAATAAAAACAATATCAATATCAATATCAGACTTTTCAAATGAATGCCATCTGTGGGCATAAAGAGATAAGCTTGATAAAATCAATTTAGTTATTATTCGCACATGTCTTTAGTCTTAACTGAATTACACGATACCATTCGATTAATGTCGTTTTTGCTTATTCTTGGGAAACCATTTTATAACCGTTTTGTGGTAAATTTGCCTAATTTTGTTATATTTTAAAAAATAAATTATCGGTTTTTCGTCTTTAAAATTATATAAATTAATTCAAAAACAAAAACCTGCGTTTTATTTACCTAATTTTTGATTTTTGTATTCTAAATCGAGATAATCCTTTCTAAAAATATTGATTTTGTAAAAGAATTTATGAAATTATACACGAAAAAAAAACGGTGGGAAGAGATATAAATAATTTTTAGTGTTTTTGATTTTTTTAATTAAAAATATCTCATATTAAGTTTAAAACAAAACAAAAATCTTCATTTAAAATTCTGAATAATTGTTAAATATGTTAACTGAATCATCTTATTAATATATAAATTCATTTTATAAATTAGAATTAACAAAATTTTCTTCTCATTTTATTTTTGCATTCATTTTATATTGAATAACGTTTAAAATTGAGTTTTTTTGTAATTTAATTCATTCCTACTCGCGGGTAACATTAATGAATTAAATAAAATTTTTTATATATCATTGCCTTTTTATATATTTTTTTTATGTCTTCTTTTACGTTTTCTAATTAATTTTGCTTTACATTCTTGAACCTTTTTGCTGTAACACTTTGGCTCGATCATTTGATTCTTGTTCACGTCCAACTTGTGGACTATGACATTCTTTTGAAACAACACATAAAAATTCGGCATTTTCTTCCGAACCATAATTATATTGTGTACCAATATTAACCAATTGTTCAAAACGCCAACCATCGGACATTGTTGACACCATCTTTTACAAATAGTATTTTTTTTTAAAAAAAAAGAGCAAAACGAAAAAGAAAAACGAATATAATGATATTTTGTTTTAAAAAATTTACACTTTACCTGTGTTAATTCATTTTCTTGGCACTGTAATACCCGATATACTCGTTTCTTATCTAATGTTGGCCTCTGAAAATAAATATATTCATAATTAAAAGGATTTCTTGTATCAATGGAAACATAAAGATGGAAAATTATTTCTTATTTACCAGATCTCGGCGAGTAATACATTCCTTTAGTAAACTAATCAATTGTGTAACATTGTAAAATTCAGCTTCCTCTAAAACACCCTCTTCCGAAAGCCCGTCCAAAACAAGTTTACCATGTCGTAAATAATTTAAAACTGGTGCAAAATACCTTGGATCTCTATCGATTAAATATGCTCCAGTTTCATCCTAAAAAAAATCACAAAGAAAAACAAAAATTTTCCCCATTAGTAATTTGGTAAATTTTCTGACACATTAACAAAAGAAATTTATTTTTAAAACGTAAATAATCAAAATAAAAGAAAATTGTTAAAATCAAATACTAGAAACAAATGAAAGAATGAAAAACGCCACCAACTTACACGATCCGAGATTAAGTCACTATCTTCTTGTATTAGACGGGATAAAAATGAATTTGGATCTCTCGATAATGTTGTTTTGGTTGTTAAAAAACATGTTCCACCAACATTTAATTTCACCCATTGATTGCTTCCCATGTTTATTAGGCCCACGATTTTAATATTTTTTACTGTCCAAAACCACACAATGGCTAGCCCGCGATGCACGAGGGCTAAATTTGATTTACGCTGTAGTGATTTTGCCTACTGAATAAGGTGCCAAATGTTTCAACTGCAAATCTTCGGGAAATAACACGTATAATCTTTATCTTCCGTAATACACCTAGAAAAAGGAAAGCAATGAACTCTATAGTAATTGATTAAGAAATAATCTATATAAACATTTTCAAACTTCATTGTGAACTTACTTTTTGCTAATAAAACTTTCGTTGTATATTTTAAGGACTTCCCTGTCCTGTTTACAATACAGTCTGACAATTCTTTAACTTTTAATTTCTATATTCTTTTTATTACTATTGTTAGACAAAATTTACCAGATGCAGAACGCTGACAATCAACTATGACAAATATTCACAATGGGAATATATAGTAGACTGAGATTCATTTTCTCGCTTGAAACTAGATGTGTTTCTTTAGAGAACATCACGCGACGCGCAAATTAATACTCCGTTTACATGCATGCCCAGTCGAAATTTACATCTAGTTAAAAAATGTTTTCTTGAAATAATAAATTTAAATCTAATCAAACAACGATACCATTTTTTTCTAAATAAAAAATCTACAACAATTATTAATTCACAAATCACAATTATGTTCAAAAAAGGTAATTTTTGATATAAAATTGATTGCTAAAATTTGGGTTTTGTGAATTTTTAATGTGCATGTAAACGTAGGACGATTTGAAATAAAATCGTTCAACACGAGAACTTTAACATGGATTGAAATTATTAATTTAAATTCGAATTAAAAGATAAACGAACATTTTAAAATGGAAGAAAACATAAACGAATACCTGCTTATGCTGGCTGCCTTGGTTTGGAGTCGGGCTTACATAAAATCGTCGACTCGACATGAAAATAAAATTTCAAATATGTATTTTTTTAATCCGAAGCATTCAAATGTTAACCAGATTGAAACTCAATCGACCATGTAAACGTAGTATTCACATAAGATCATGTTTGAACAATTAATTTAAATTATAAATCAAAATAATTAATATAAATTCAATTAGAATTAAAATCATGACAATAATTAGAAAATTATATTAAATATATACAAAATAAAAATTCTTTTTCATAAAAATTAAAAACGTTTTCTGAACGCTTTCGAAACATATTTTTATATGCGAAGTTGATGTCAGAAAACAAAAGAAGAAAAAAAATAGTGAATTCGAATTCACACAAACACAAATCAAGAGGGTAAGAAAATCATAAAAACAAGAATTTCTTTTAATTTAATTCTTTTAAATAGTGATTATTTAAATTCGACAGATAAAAGTAAGCTAAACAATTTAATTAGAATTTTTGAATAATATTTACTGTGAAAATGTGCTTTTATTTTAGTTTTTCTAGAAATATATTCTCTTTCTTTAAATATCAGCTGTCATCGCTTCATCTCGTGAAAGCTGCTATCAACTTTATTTGCCCTTAGATTCTAAAATTTTCAAACTTTCCTTCCACCCCCAATAATAACAAATTAATTAATGCAATTAATGCCAGTCTCAAATTATATAAAATTCCAATGAAAATCTGAAATTAATTCGCAATTTAATTTCACAATAAAAAAAAGAAGAAAAAAAAAACGTTTCAACAAAGGAAAATCAAAAGACAAATTTAGAATTGGGAATAATCGAAAGAAAAAAAAAAGTTTCGTTTTTATATATTTGCGCAATTGTTTAACATAATTGGCGACCGAAAATTTTGTTATTGTTTTTAAAATTTGCGACCAAAAATTTTGTTATTTCTAAAACTTGATGAAAATATTAATTATTAATTATATAAAAAAAAAACAACTGGCCAAGCAACATTTTTCTTTTCTTTTTGAATAAAACTTTTTACTATTCATGTTAAATTGAAACTATTTGGAAATTAATTAATAATTAAGAAAATTTGCTGTTTGTTTTGCTTGTAGGTACTACTCGAGGATAATTACTTTTGTCACTACATTTGTAACGCATAGAAATAATCATCGGACCATCGGGTTTCAAGGCTGTAAATTTCTGCAAGTCTGTCCGTCCGTCCGTATTATACAAGATAACTTAAAAATGTATTATCGTTGTTGGCTATTCCTTAAGTTGATTTTGTATTGCACTTCAACAAAATCGACCTAGGTGGGGCGAAGTTTTTAAGCAAAAACCATGGTGACCAGAAACTTTTGTCGTTTTTTTAATGGCTTTTCGACGTTAATCGAAAAATTTGGGAAGAGATTTTGTTTAAATTATTTACATACGTTGAATACATAAGTAGGCAATGAAATTTAACATGGTATCGTCTATTTGTGTAGTAAACCTATATAATTAATTTAAACGAAATTGGTTCAAAAATTTTCCAATTAAATCCTAAAAACGATAACCAAAAAAACGACGAAACTTTCTGGTCACCCTGGTTTTTCCTTTATAACTTCGCTCCCCCTGAATCGATTTTGAAGTTTTTTTTAATGTACTTTAAAAGCTAATACATATACCAATTTGAATAAAATTTGCTGAATAGATTTATGCTATTAAGTCCCAGGTTATTTGCGAATTATAGCCAATTTAAAAAAGGAGAAGAAATTTCTGTTCCATTTCTATCATAGAAAAAAAAGCCACACATAGATTTTGTAAATGAATCCGAAATATGAATAGCCCCAGTATATTTTCTAGGAATGTCGTAGAATGTTGTTCATACCAAATTTGGTGCAAATTGCGAACACTTTGAACGAACATACACACAAAAGCTTTTGTCTAACAAAAAACATTTTTGCACTTTTATAGAAAATTTTATCCAAAAATTGATATAACTTTTTGGCCTCTTTTTTTTGTTACAGCATCAATTTCTGTTAAAAAGAAAAAACACTTTGATTTGAATTCGCGTTTAATTTTCAAGAAATTTTTAAAGAAAACATTAAAATACAAACATCACAGATGCCGGTCAAAAATGAAATAGTTCCGCCACCACCAGCGAATTCAAAACAAATTGGTGTAACGAAAACATTACTTTATAATGGATCAAAATTTCAAGGATTTCAAAAATCAAAAGGCAATTCATATGATGTAGAAGTTGTATTACAAGTAAGTATTTCTCTTCTGTCTTTGTGGGAGGACAAGAAGCTAAGATTGAATAACTTAATTGTTTTTTCCATTTTTTGTTTCTTTTTTCTTTTTTAGCACGTTGATGAAGAAAATTCATTTTTATGTGGATATTTAAAAATTAACGGCCTTACATTTGAATTTCCCACATTAACAACATTTTTTGATGGTGAAATTATATCAAAAAAATATCCATTTTTAACAAGAAAATGGGATGCCGATGAAGATGTGGACAGAGGGCACTGGGTACTTTATATATATATATATGGTTTCGAAATATTAACAAATTTTTATATATATTTTCTTTTTTTTTAAAATAAAAATAGGGAAAATTCGATGCATTTTCTGATTACACAAACACATTTAATTCAGATAATTTCGATTATGAAAGTTTAGCAAAAAGTGATTATGTATTTATGAGATGGAAAGAACATTTCTTGGTAAATATATAAATTATATATGAAAATTGGGTAAATATTATATAATGTAAAAAAAAACACGAAAAATTAAGGTACCTGATCATACAATCAAGGATATTAATGGAGCATCATTTGCCGGATTCTATTATATTTGTTTTACTAAATCTAAAGGTAAAATGGAAGGATATTATTATCACAGATCATCGGAATTATTTCAATCGATCGAATTGAATCATGTCCCAGAAAGTTGTATCGAAATTTATGAATTTAGGTAAGCTGTTTTTTAATATGTTTAGATTTTCTTCTTTTTTTCTTCTTCTTATTCTTTTTGTTTATAAAATATTCACACATGAAATTAATTATGTAAAAAAAAGATACAAATTTTATTTTTTTAACAAACATAACATGAAAAAAAAAACAAAAAACAAAAAACAAAAAAAAATGAGAAAAAGAAATGGTTTAAATGTCGAATTTTCTTAAATAGAAATATTTATTTTTTAAATTATGACAAATTTTAAAAACTTATGAGATTTCAAGTATTTTACAGCATTATGGAAGATTATGGAAAATAAAAGAATTCAGTGTTTTTTTTTTTTAATCATTTAAATACCAAAACAAATTGA
The DNA here is from genome assembly GCA_963422695.1 of Xylophagus ater. Classification (NCBI taxonomy): domain Eukaryota; kingdom Metazoa; phylum Arthropoda; class Insecta; order Diptera; family Xylophagidae; genus Xylophagus; species Xylophagus ater. Next base: position 13,375,030 of record OY730478.1, read on the forward strand.
AATAATCAAATTTTTTCTTCTAATTTATTTTTGTTTAATTGTTAACTTTTTAATTTGTTAAGTTAAGAACAAAGTTTTTTTTTGGTAATTAAATTTTTTTCATAATCTTTAATGAAATGCAAAAAAAATACAATTATTTCTCGAAAATATAACATATTTTTGGGCATTTTTCTAAGAAAAAAAAAAAAACAAGATTTAAAATCGAAAAAGGAAGAAAATAACAAAAAAAATAAAATTGCTTTAACATAAATTAATAAAAACAAGAAAAAAAATAAAAATTATTAATTTCAAATAACAAAAAAAAAATATGATTTAAAATTATAACAAAATTAAAGAAACCAGGAATCACGATATTTAATAGTAAGATAAGCCTTTTTCGTTTTAAGTGATAAAAGAAAAACAAATATTAAAAAAAAAAACAGAAAGAAAAGAAATCTATTATAATAAATTAGTTGTAGTTTTTTTGTTGTGTGAAAATTTACAGAAAAAAAAACAAAAATAAAAATACCATATTTAAAGTTTTTGGAGTTTTCTTTTAGAATTAAAATGTTTCTTTCAGTTAAAAGGATATTAGCAGTGGCAGGTATTTAAACACTTCAGACATAGACTAATAATGAAGATTTCCAACGATTGTGCATTCAACTGATTCTTTTTGTACAGTGATATCCCGGTACAATATAGATTCTTCTCTTTCTTTCACATTAAACTTCTTTTCATCCATTCTTCTTTAAGTTTACCTACAACAACAATACTGAACATCACACTGCTCATTTGCCTTGGACATCTAGGTATACTAATCTATTCAGATATGTTATATCCTTAAAGCAAGAATCACACATTATCATTCAACGGGCAACGATTAAACGAAGCATCGAATGTAGTATAAAGTGATATTATCATCATTAGTATTGGGAAGGAGGGGAAAGGGAAGACATTAGTATACAAAGAAAATTAGTAAAAAATACCCGCACCCCTTAAACAACATAAATAAATAAAAATAAAATTGACTACTGCATTGGCGGTCACATAAAATTTAATTCAAAAAGGAAGCTAATAATTAAAGTCTTTTCAGCTTGTACTTGCTAAGGAAAAAGTCAAAAACTTGTACATTTAAATCTATCTCGCGTAACATTTTGGAAATTGGTTCATTCTTCCCGTAGTCAGTTCGGTGAAAATTGATTTTAAACAACTCCACGGATCTTGAGGAACAAATGTTTGAATAAATTTGTACAGTTGAATAACTTTATATCTCACCTGTGTACGTTGGATCTCGCACAAATTTAGCACAATGTATGCAAATAATTTCAATCAAATTGGTCCACAAACTTTCCAATTAAAACTAAAAAACCATTTAAAAAAACGACAAAACTTTCTGGTCACCCTGGTTTTTTCTTTATAACTTCGCTTCCGCTTGGCCGATTTTGCTGAAATGCAGTACCAAATCCAGTTAAGGAATAACGAACTTACATTTTGAATTTCATCAATTAATTTCATTTTGAGTTATCTTGTATACGGACGGACAGACATGCTTAAATCGATATAACTTTTGATTCTCTACACATCTAGAGCCTTGAAAACCTTCTTCGATGACTATTTATAAGCTTAACACACTTAATGACAAAACTAATATACCCTCTGGGAATACCTACCATAGGGCATAATCAGGGCCCGTATTTAGTTTCTCGATTTCTGTTGTGAAATACCAAATTTCTATTATATCGATTTATGACTTTAAAGGTTTTTTGTCGATCGGATCAATTGAGTCGAGAAACCAAATACGGGTACAAGGTGGCATAAACGTGAGTCAGTTTTCACATCTTCGTAGAAAATGTTATTGTATACTAATACTGTGCTTATCTGCTATTCGCATACTTATGTTGAAGAGTATTTCCAAAAGTACTATACCTAAAAGAGTATAAAACTTAAATCATATCGGTATCTAATACTTGCTATAAAAATGTTTAGTACGCAGTTCATCTTCGTATGAAAAATAGCATGGACCTGAAATACTTCCGATCCATTAATGGTTAATATAGCGCATAAAACCTCAAATCAATCTAGCCTCATCGTGAAAATATCTAGCCGGACATAATTTATGCATGCCTTAAATACCGTTGGCGCATTTTTTTTTTATATACAATATGAAAAGCTTAGACCAAGGGTGTCCAAACTTTTTGTTTCCCAGGGCCATATTGGAAGAAGACATAGTGTTTTGGGTCACAAGTATATTACTATGTATCAATCCATATTATAAAATTAATGTAATACTTGGCATAGAAGTTGAGAAACTAAGGCGTCAATATCTGATTCGATTGACCTAGTTGCAATTCTCAGGGTGTTCATTCAACATCTAGGTTTTAATTTTACACTTAGTATGTTTCATTCTTCACTTAAGCCACCAGATGACAAACAACAGAACAGTGTAGCTGAGCGAGCAACGCAAACAGAAAGAGAATTTACTACAGAACGAAAGAGCCTTCTGTTCTGTTCGAAAAATGGATATGCTTCAGTAACTTTGAATATTTTCGGGCCGCATTGATACTTGCCTTGGGCCGCGGGTTGGACAGCCTTGGCTTAAACGGTAAAGATTTGATTATCGCCAGTTTTCTTTTTCCTATTCATTTTTCCTGTGACAATATTCTTTCTCTTTTACATCCATTGTCATTGGCTATACTTTCTCAAATTTAGTCCAAACCAAGATGATTCTACTTCTGATTTTTCATACGTCTTTACTGCAAAAATTTTACTCATAAACGCATCCAAATATTTCTTCAAAAGATTAATAAAATTAAATCAAATTGTATTTTTCTTTTCATTTTTTATTATATTGTATTAAAAAATTTATATTATTTTTATTTACATTTCATTTCATTTTTCATTTTAGAAAATGGTGAAAATAAAATCACAAAATATTAATTTAGAAAAAGGACTAAATATTTTCACAATTTAAAAAAATTCAAAATTATTTTAATTTTTATGTTTCAATGATTTTAAAAAAGAGACACCTTTAAAATTTTTAGTTGAAATTATTTTGAAGAAAAAAAAATAAAGAAATAAAATCGAACCTGGTCAATTGGACAACGGCTGGTCCAATTAGCAGGTTCGACTGTGAATGAATATTTAAAATAAAGCAGACTTGAACTAAATTATTATGTAGGTCGAGTTTAAATTGGGTTGACTCATTGGGGGTCGAGTCGAAAACGACGCGAATTGAGTAAATAAGTAGCCGATTTGAGTTTTTCAAAAGGTTTTATGAACACTTTGTTTTTTTTTTAGATTTTATGATAACTATTTTTTGTAACAATTTATTTTCTACTTTTTTCTTGTGTAAGTAATTATAAAGTTCAGAAAGTTTCTATCCCTGCCGTATAAATTTTTTTATTTGGCGCGTAATGCATATGCACATGCATAAAAATGTATAACCATTCATAAATACATGCATATATTCATATATGAATACGCACGAATACTAAAAAAGATAAGAGTGGCTTCGACCATGAATGAAACAATATATAGATTACGTTTTCCCATATTTCAAATTGGTTTTATCTGCGCACCTACGTCACTCGAGACCTGAAATACATTTTTTGTGTGAAAAATTACGATTATTTATTTGAAAGGAAATCCACATGTGATGTTATAAAATGTTTGAAAATAAAAATTCAAAATGGCCGACATGCACAATCTTTATATTCTTTCATTCATAGCAAAGTGTAAGAAATGGTAAAGTATGGAAACTGCCTATCCCTACCGTGACGACGTTTTTCAAATTTTGACTGTTCTTTCTAAAACAATTTTCTCTCCACTAGATAGCTACTATACATATTGTAGGTATGGATGAAAGAGAAATATAATGTAAGCAAAGAAGCACGTGTTGAAATTTATATGGCAATGCACAAATGCTAGAAGATAAGATTTTTAAGATTCTTTCACGTGTTTTTCCTTATTATGGCTACTTCGCTAGCTTTCCATACTTTATCATTACCTATACTTTGTTCATAGGCTTCAACCATATTTAAAAATGAAAACGTAACTTTCACGCGTTTAATTCAATGCAATTGTTGTTGTTTTACTCTAATTGGTCAATTTTTTAGACTCTTAAGTTTTTGAACTTTACATAACTACTTATACTTTGTTCAAACTTTACTTTTTTTTTTGATTATCAACTAAATTTGTACTCTCCGTTTCAAATTCGATGTTTCAACTCGAACTTTCGAATCCTGCCGAGATTAAATACGTGGCATTTTGTTAAAAATAAAATAAATCTAATTTATTGCATCTGCCGAATTACACGCGGTACAAATCTACCGTCAAATTTTGGGTAGAAATCTACCAAACCGATTAGACCAGGTATATTTATACTATAGTCTTTTATACAAGCTACACAAGGATTGTATTAGTGTGTGTGAGCACGGCATCAGTCGAACTTAAAACGCCAAACTGTTAGGATCTACTGTTTTACTATTTACTATTTACTTTTAGATTATAATTGCCTGTTGGTCAGTAATCGAATGGCGCGCTTGAATTTTCAATTTTTTTCGAAACCGACACAAACAGTCAGCGCCGTAACTAGGCAGGTGCAACAGGTGCACCCGCACAGGGCCCAGAGATCTAGGGGGCCCTAAAACGAAATTGTTAATTGAATTTTCTTTACAAATTTGTTTTACAAAAATTTCCATTCGAGATTTTAAAATAAAATATGTATTCTCAGTACAATAAATTTTTTATATGATATCTATTTGAACTATAATTACTTTTTCCCAAAAAATATAGGGGCCCTAAAAAAATGTTTGCACAGAGCCCTAAAAAAGCTAGTTACGGCGCTGCAAACTGTTACTCTTGTTTGTTTGCGTAAAAAACTCCGTTGCGCCAACCTTTTGAGAGGTAGATCTTTTGCCTCACCCCAACCCACCGATACCTACTATGTCTGCGGTAGAATTCTACCCAAAAAACACCGCGTGTAATCCGGCACCATGGAAATATTTAAATGTGAAACAATTTATTTTAAATACAATTTGATATGGTATTTTTTTTTGTTAAATTTTCTTTTCTATTGTTTTATCCAAGTTTTAATTAAAAAGAATTTTAGTATTTAATAAAATGTTCAGCCTTTTATTAAAATAAAAGCTAAAGAAAGTAAAAAAAAAAAAATGATAAAATATTAGTTTTTTTCAATAAATTCCTTAATTTTTTTTTATTTTTTTTTTGATTTTAAATAAAAGTCTAGGAACTTCTAAATTCAAAAGAAAAACAAAACTAAAATTTTAGTTTCATTTTATAATAGTTAATTAGTTTCTTTTTTTTTAAATGAAAAGATTTAAAAATTCAATAAATTTAAAAAAGCTTTTCTTTTAAATATTTACAAGAATAGAAAAAAATAAATCATTTTCAAAATTTCAACAAACATATTCCTTTTTCTTGTGTCAAAAATTTACACAAAAAAAGAAAAACAAGAAAAAGGGAAATCCCTTAAAAATCTAAGTATACATTTTTTTTTCTTTTATTTTTTTAAAAAAGTTTTTCTTTTTTTAGCAAAATTTGTTTGTTTATGTGTAAAAATAAATTAAAAACATTTTTAATAAAAAATGTTTTAATTTTTTTAATGATTTTTATATTTATATTTATATGAAACCAAGAAAATGGTAAAAACTAAACACGACATAAAATTCAAACGTTTCTTTTTGTGTTTTTATAATATTATTAAAAAATCTAAATATAAAAACAATGTTATATTTGTTTTATTTTCGAATATATCTTATAAAAAAGGATATTGTTGAGATGAAGTACAAAAAAATAAAAGATATAGCAGTAAAATGGGACGAAATCACGAAATACAACAACTGTTCCTTGTACTAGTACTTTGGGTCGGTGTTTTACAGCGACTCTTTTTTGTATTTGTTAATGTGTTAAAACATTGCGATGATGTTAATGCATATGATTTTAAATTTGATTTAACTGATGGCGGTAATGGTAATGAATCGATTGCATAAACACTAGTTCGTCTTACAATTGTTCGACAACATAATTCTTGCAATGTTAAAACTAAAAGAAAAAAAAGTATAGAAAAAAAATGTTTAATAATAATATTTGAAATATATCTAATTAAATGTATATCAAAACTGCGTACAAAAAAAGAACGTGTAGGAACTATACATTATAGAAGTCATTGCTTTATGTAGAAAATAGGCAACAGGTTGAATGATTGAGGAGGGTGAGTAATGCGAATAGGGTCAATGCCAATAGTAAATTCTTTAAAAAGTGGAGTTGGCAAGCGAAAGAGAGTAAATTCTATTAAACATTGAATTGGCTCCAGTGTTAAATCGATAATAAATAGAACTATGCGAGCTACGAAATATTTTCCATGAAAATCTCATAACTTTTCTGAACATTGCAATCGTGAGCGACATCTATTTTAGGAGATATTGACTCCAGTCCCAAAGCGATATTGGAAAAATATTCCCCATAATAGTTTTTACTTTTTTAAATTTTGTAATGTTGTGCGACCTCCTCTTTAAAACATATAGTAAATGAAAAAGGCCCTATAGCTGATTTTTTGATACCCTATGGTAGAAATGGGACAGAAAAACTAACATTATTTCAAGGTTCTTTCTTCATAACTGTGTTCTTCTTTTCAAAATTTCTTCTAATTTGCAGGCCTCCAGGCCTTCATAGCATAATTTGCAAATTTTATTCAAATTGGTGTATTAGTTTTTAAAGTACATCAAAGAAACTATATGAAGAAGATAATTTTTTCCTAGGATTATTTCTTTCTTCACTATCCTTGGACCGATTTGACTGAAATTTAACATGGTATCGTCTATTTGTGCAGTTAATCAATATAATTAATTTAAACAAAATTGATTGACAAATTTTCCAATTAAATCCGAAAAACCATAAACAAAAAAAGGACAAAACTTTCTGGTCACCCTGGTTTTTCCTTTATAACTTTTTTTCTGGTAGTACCTACCATAGGCATAAAAATATATAAAGTATAAAAATTATGTCGGCTCCAGAGCCAAAGCAATAAGAGATAAAACTATGCGGAATACGGTGAAATATTCGTCATAAGTAGCAACGTTTTGTTTTGGAATTTATATTTTAGTTTGTAAATTGTCTGAATGAATGACGTTCTTTTGCATATTTAACACATTTTAAATATGTACCATTTGTTAATAAAAGAATATGCATAAAACAACTTTACGAAGAAAGAATGTATTATTGATTAAATGTGCGGAGATAAAATCAACAAGGTTTTGTTGCTAATCGTGTGCTTCCAACCGACGGCAAAACATCAATTTAGATATGCACTTTCAACAATTGGACAAATTAATGAAAGCAATTCAAAGAAATCGTCTAATTACAGCTAACAGAAAGAGAATCATTTTTCACGAAACCGAACACATCTTTGATTGCCGCAACAAAACCTATCAGAGCTCTAATGCTTCAAGCAATTTTCATATATTTCCTTCTATTTAAAACACAACTTTGAAAGAAAGAAAAACGTTCAATACTATATAATATTTAAAATATAAAAATTACCTTTATTATTTCTCCAAATTCTTTCCATACCATTTCTATGCAATGCCATTCTAGCTAATTCACAAAATGATTCTCTAATATTAAAATCACATAATGGTGATATTTCAAAACAAGCCATATTATTTCTAGATGCATAAAGTTCAGCTTGTTTAGCAGCTACCTGTCTCTTATAAGCTAAATGCAAACGATTACCGACTAATACTTTTGGTACACCGGGAGCATGCTAAAAATCAAAAAAATCATAAATTAAAATCAAAATACAAAATATATACAAATAAATAAATACCTCCTCGACTTCTTTTAACCATCTATCAATTCCATCAAAACTCCATTTATTTGTTATATCATAGACCAATATAATTCCTTGGGCACCTCTCGAATATGATCGTATTATTGTACAGAAACGTCCCTGGCCACTAGTATCCCATAGCTGTAACTTAACACGTTTACCATCTAGCAGAATTGTTGTTGTTTTATATGCTACATAACAAGTGATTGAACGATTTGAAGATGCTGGACTGTTGAAGAATCTCATTCGATACAAACCACTTCCACTACAAAATGGACTTTCTGCAGAGCCGTCTTCCAAACCAGATAGTATTTCATGTTTTCCAACGTCACTATCACCAACAAGTAATACTTTTAATAAATAATCATAATCTTTTGCCATTTTTAAATTTAACAATTCCGTTTTAGTTCTATATTGTTGTCGTTTGCTGAAAGTATTTTAATTAAAAATTTCAAATTTATTATCATATATTGTTGTTTTTTTTTTAAATTAAAAAATATACAAGTTTTTTTTTTTGTTTTTTGTTTATAGAAGAAGATTGAATTGCTTTTTTTTTGTTTTTTGATAATATATAAAAATATTTAATCAATAAAATGATAACAGTTAACAATAATTATAAATAATTTATTGCGTGCCTTTTTTTTCTGTAATTCTTTTTCTTTTTCTTTTTTTTACTTTAATTAAAATCAATTTTATTTCTTCCTTCTGCTTCTCATCTTTCCTAATTTCCATATATCGAAATGTGAACTTTCTGAATAATAAATATTACCATTTGAATTACTAATTTTGAAACTCTCTGCCCATTTTCGGAATACAATCAATTTTTATTCGATGTGATATGAATAAAATAAATATATACAAATAGAAAATAAAAAGGAAACTAAAAAAAAAAAATGATGAATAAATATCATTTTACTTACAGACAGTAGGATTTGAAAAGTTTGGACATTCGTTTCTAAAATTTCCACTAGAATTTTTCGTGAAATTAAAACATTTGGTCATTTTTGATTTTGCAGAAAACGAAATCGAAAGGAAAACACTATCAAAAAAAAAACAAAAAAAACATTCACAAAATAAGCGGAATTTTTTAAACTTGTTTATATTTTTTTTTTTCAAATATATTTTACATTATTTTGCCTACGATTTATTGCCTGTTTAGTTTTCACTATTTCCGCGACAAGGTCGAATTTCCAATAATAAAGAATTTAATAAAATTTTGTATGGGCGTAAATTTTGTGTAAAAAAAAAAATTTCCTTTTATTTTTGGTTACACACTTCTCTTCCTGGATTTTTTCTTTTTCCTTTCGTTAGTTTTGTTTAAAAAAAAAAAAAAAATTTGACAAATTACGCATCGAAAAAATATTCGTCCTTTTCAAAAAAAATTCTCACAAAAATTAAAGAAAAAAAAAACAAAATAAAATTAAACAATATAATTTTCAATTTCTTTTTACGGAATTCATATTTATTTTGATAATTTTCCGTGAGTAATTTTATATCAAAATAGTTTGAGCGAAATTATTTTGAATGTCAGATTTTGCAAAATGAAGTTAGTACCGATTTAATTCAAATAAAAGTCTTTACAAATTTAAAATGGTTTCGCCAAGCAAAAGTTAGTACTAATTTTACTCTAGGTCTTCACTAGTTATTTTTTCTTTTATACAATAATTTATTGCAATAAATCTTGCATATTAAATTTTTCGTTCTGCGCATTGAATAGGATGTAATTTCAATTATTAACATTTCTTTTGAAATACAACAACTACTGATGTGTGTTCGTTCACTGTTAATATGTATAGAATTAGAATGGTTCGAAGTGTATGAAAATAATAAAAAATAATAAATGTATTTTCCCCTTTAAAAAAAGTGTTTCTTTTATTAGTTATTTTCGTTCACTAAATTTCCACCATTTTGAATATTGAATATAAAATTTCTTGCATGATTTATTCCATAAAATGTAGTGTAGAATATTCGTATGCTATTTCTGCTGTAATCTTTCATGCAAGAAAGTGCCAGATTACGCAGTAGAAATCTATCGTCTAGTTTTGGGTAGAAATCTACCAAACCGATTAGACGAAGTATATTTATACTATAGTCTTTTATACAAGCTACACAAGGATTGTATTAGTGTGTGTGAGCAGAGCATCAGTCGAACTTAAATCGCCAAACTGTTAGGATCTACTATTTTACTATTTACTATGTACTTTTAGATTATGATTGCCTATTGACGGTCAGTAATCGAATGGCGCGCTTGAACTTTCAATTTTTTTCGAAACAAACAGTGACTTTTGTTTGTGTGCGTAAGAAACTCCGTTGCGCCAATATTTCGAGAGGTAGATCTTCTGCCTCATTCCCAACCCACCGATACCTATGGCTGCGGTAGAATTCTACCCAAAAAAACACGTGTAATCCGGCACAAAAAGTTTACGCAATTTGTTCGGCTTCATTGGCAATTTCGGCGCAAAATATTTTATGAAAGGAAAAATTCCTAATGGGCAGCTTTACTGTCATATTTGAAATAAATATTTGTTATCGACATTAAAAGTATAATTTTAAGCCCTTTTTTAAATAACATTCTCGCCTCTTGAAAATAATTCTGCATTTTCTGCCAGTTTTCAAGGCTTTTCTGCTCTTTTTTCAAAAAAAAAAAAATTTCCTAACCTCTCAAAATAGTTGTGTTCGTTTCTAGAAAATGTTGACTGATAATATAGAATTTTCTTCATCTATTTTTTCGGCAATACAAAAAATTCTGATTTTAAATTCGGTGTAAAAACAATAACAGCTGATAACGAATTAAGTAAGCAAAAAAAAGAGATTTGAATTATTTCTGCTCGATTCAACTTTGAAAAAAATTTAGAAAACATAAAAAAAATGCAGCCTCCTAAAAAGTTACATTTCCCAGTTACGTTTTATGCAAGAAACGTAAACGCCATTAATAAAATATAAAATTACTTTCCAATATTGCATGAAGCTATTAAAATTCGTAAGTTTCCGTCGTCGAAAAACTAAACCTCATCAAACCGTGTGCGCTTGTGAATAGAACAACATAAAATTAAAGAAAAGAAAAATGGCTGACTGTCAATGCTCTTTTCTATTCTGGTGACGAATTATTTTCAGTTTTTTGTTTTTTCTGTGTACCTTCAATTAAAAAAAAAAAATAGTATTTTAAATTTTAAACAATTAGATAACGTTTGTAAAGATTGTTTTTTCGTTTACTACATAATTTCATCAATAATCGTAATTACGTAAAATATTGCTAGAAAAAATCTTTTAATACAAAAAAAAAAGAAAAGCAAAAAAGCAACGGTTTGATCGTGATTTTCTTTATTCGGTTGGTGTGATTTTATTAATAAATTCTTTTCGTTGAGGCAGAAGTTTATAAAAAGGAATTAATTTTGGTGAAACATTTTTTTTTCTATAAACTGTGTAAAAAAATATTTTTTCAAGAAAATTCAACAATTTTCCACTTTTTTTTCATTCAATTTACCTAAAAAAAAAAAAAAAAAAATATTCAAAAATCGGACAATTTTCTTTTATAAATAAAAATATATTTTTTTAAAAAATTTTATCATTACTGTTTGGAATCTGAGCAGTTTTTACCTTAAACAAAAAAAAAAAAGAAAAAAATAAATAAAATTAAAAAAAAAATACATTCATCCTTTTTTAATATTTTCGCGTTGTGATGAATTAAGAAGAAAAAAAAATTAAAAAAAAAAGTTCATTAAGAAATTTTTAAAAGAAGTGGCACAGGAATAAAATAGCACACAACACTCAACGGCAAAAAAGAAGATAAAATTATAATTAAAAAAAAATTAGCTTCATTTTTTCTTTTGTGGATTTTAAGAAATTATGGAAAAATTACGCCTAATGAAGGACGCAAAGACGCCAGAAATACTAATCGGTGGGAAATACCGAATTATTCGGAAAATAGGTGAGTGAACATTTGAAAAAAAAAAAAACAAATTAATTTAATTATTTTTTCGCAACGAACAAAACAAAAGAAGGCAAAATAAAATTAGAAGGTAAAATTCAACAATAACCTACCAAAAAAAAAAAAGACAAGAAAAAGCAAGAATTTGTAATGGTTTTTATGGCAAAGATTTGTGGTGATTCACGTTTCTTGTAAACGTGTACTCTCCACAAGGAAAAACAAATGTTCCTAATTTTTAATTGATACTATTTTTAACTAATTACAATTTTTCGTAGATGAGAAATTATTTTTTTGTAATTTTTTCTGGTTTTACACAAAATGAAAACAAGATAAAAATTTAAAATTAAAATTTTTTGAATATAATTTTATTACTTTTTGTTGTTATTATTGTAATTAAACTTTCGCTTTTTCATCACTTTGTTGGATTTATCATTTATGGAAAAGTTATCAACGTAAACAAAAGAGTAAATATCAAAGTTTTAACTCAAAAAAAAAAACTTGATCAAATTTCAACCAACTAAAACCGTTTTTTTTTTTATTTTCTTTAAAAGATGTGTTTTATGTGTAACTTTAGTTTTGACCTAAATAAAACTCTTTTTTTTTTGTTTCTTTCTTTAAGCCAATTTTCTAATAGCTCTCGGATCAATTTGTTACAGAACACACAAAAAAAGTAAAATGATATTCAAAAAACCCAAAAAAAAGAAAGAAACGAGGGAAAACAATGTTTTTTTTTTGTTTTGAAGGAAGAAACATTTTTTGAAGTTTATTTTGTAATTTTATGGCAAAGTTTTTGATATCAATCAAAATTTTGTTTTTATTAAGAATAATTTGCCATTTATTACAATTTATTACAATTTATTACAATTTATTGTAAACAAAATAAAATTTTCAATTCTAAAATAAGCGCACGTTTTAATATAAGCGATTTTTTTCACGTTTAGAAAAAAAACTTTTTTTTTGAATTTCATTAATTTTGATTGGGATTTTGCGAATTTAGACAGAAATATAAGTAGAATCGAAAGCGGTACATTTCCATTTTTTTTTTAAAGAATTAAACTAAAGACAACGTTTTGAGAAGGAACTCGTATTTATTTTGTCATTGCTTTAAATTCCATATTGCCACAACATATTCCAAAAGATAAAGCTTGCCTCAATTTTTATTGACCATTAAAAGGTTTCATTGTCTATGCAAAATTATGGACGCATTTATGAAATGATTTGAAGAAAAACTGCTAAGAGGAGTTTTTTTTTTTAGAGGTTTGTTTTTCGAATTGGGAACAGTTTTTCCAGCGGTAGCCAAATTTCACTTTTTGATAGCTAATTTATGCTCAGTTTGGTTTGCCATTTCATCATGAATAGACTGACGCCAGAACAACACTTGTGCAAATTTATTTCGGAAATTGTAGTTCAGTTCGCGAAACTCCGCACCTCAATCGTTTTATTAAAGGAAACATTCGATGACCGCATAATTTCACGTAATGAACCTGTGAATTGGTCTCCAAGATCGTGTGATTTAACACCTTTAAATTATTTTCTGTGGGGTATGTGAAGTCGCTAGTCTAAACCAATAAATCAGAGACGATTGACGAGTGTTGGAAGCCAAAAGTGGACTTTCAGACTACGCTTTATTCGCCACATATGCCCGAAGTCATATTTAAACACTAATGGCATAAAATTATATTTCCAATCAAGCCAATATCATTACCACGATTTTATGTGTTTTATGTAATTTAAAGTTCTATACCTCTTTAAAAAAACACCCTATACAAGGATTGATGTGTTTGAGCGGTGTAAAACATCGGATGGAAACTTTTTTTTTTTTTAAATGCTATCAAAAAACGATTTTACCAAAGAAATTGTATAAAATGGTGTCTTTTTGAAAGTTTCACCCAAATTTTCGCCCAAAATACTAATTGATTTATTTAGATTTAATATTACTGCTATACTGCACAGACAAATTCAATTTTCTTTTTTTTAGAAAAACTAAAAGAAACGCATAAAAAACGACAAGATGGAAATGTACCACCACTTTTTATTCTACTATACTCTCATATATTTTATTGATTTTTAATATCAGTTGAAAATGCAATTCGTCAAGTGTGTTTATGTGACACTACTACATCCCTTTGAGAGATCTTTCTCTTTTAATTGCCTTCCAGTTTCTAATGTAAGTGCTCAGCGGGTAAGCTAAAAACTTCATCAGAGAGGTTCGTACACGTCCCCTTTTACCCTTAAAATGGTCGACGTGTCTTAACTGGTTGGTGAAGTCGTTTTGATTTGATTTTCTCGAGCTTTTCCTCAAATTTAGTAAATTAAATTAAACGAGTTAATAAATTTTCTAATTTAATTAGCATGAAATTTTTTTTTACCACTTTGGAACTAACTCTATTTAAGAAAATATTGCATAAACTGTAATCAAAACTAGAAAGAATATTATTATTAAATTAAGCCATTTAGAATGGAATAAAACAACAAACACTCGCAAAATGGTATGTTATTAAATTGTCAAGGTTTCTAGACGTCTTTTTAGTAGTAGCTCCACGTTGTTATACGATTTGTATGTCGTAATTCTAAGCTAGGATTATAGGATTTTTATCATGTCATAAAATGTAAAAAAAAACAACAATTTTGATAATATTAACTGCTAAAATATAGTTAAAAAAGTGTCTTCACATCTTATGAAGTTCTTATAATGTTCTTCATTTCGTAAAATTTCAAAATCTTTCAAGAAAAACAAAAAATGTCTATTTTTAAAAAAATCATTTCCTTCTTTATATATATATTTATTTATTTTTATTATTATTATTATTATTTACAGGCAGTGGTTCATTCGGGGACATTTACCTTGGTATGAGCGTACAATGCGGTGAAGAGGTTGCAATTAAAATGGAAAGTTCAACTGCACGTCATCCACAACTTTTATATGAATATAAATTATATCGTATACTTAGCGGTGGTGTCGGTATACCAAGAATCCGTTATTATGGTCAAGAAAGAAGTTATAATACACTTGTTATGGATTTATTGGGTCCATCACTTGAAGATCTCTTTAATTTTTGTAGTCGTCATTTTACGATTAAAACCGTATTAATGTTAGTTGATCAAATGATCGGTCGTTTGGAATTTTTACATTTAAAATGTTTTATCCATCGTGATATAAAACCTGATAATTTTCTAATGGGTATCGGCCGTCATTGCAATAAATTATTTTTAATTGATTTTGGTTTAGCTAAAAAATATCGTGATCCTCGTTCGCGTGTACATATTCCTTATCGTGAGGATAAGAATTTAACTGGTACAGCGCGTTATGCATCAATAAATGCACATTTGGGTATTGAACAATCACGTCGTGATGATATGGAATCATTAGGTTATGTTATGATGTATTTTAATCGTGGAGCATTACCATGGCAGGGAATGAAAGCGAACAATAAAAAACAAAAATATGAAAAAATCTCCGAGAAAAAAATGTCAACACCAATTGAAGTACTATGTAAAGGTTTTCCAGCTGAATTTTCAATGTATTTGAATTATTGTCGTACACTTAGATTTGAAGAGCAACCAGATTATATGTATCTAAGACAATTATTTAGGTAAGTATTTTATATGTTATATAAGTAATTTTAAGGGTAGTTTCTTTTTTTGATGTTGTATAAATCAATATTTGAAAAAAAGAAAATTTCTTTATGTATGTCATAGCATATGAGTTTATCGTACATTGGATAGGTACTTATTATGATATTGAATTTGATTTGATTTTAATGATAAAAAAGCTATAATTTTTATGAAGATTTAAAGAGTCCAAAAATCAAAATCGGACGGAAAATAAGGAATTGGCGTTATGTGTTTTGTACAATGCTTAAGTTACACACTATTACGCTGTCGGTTTTTTGTCAATTTTTGTACGGCAGTGATGTCAGGGAAGTCTAATACCCTTACCAGTGTCTACTGATAAAATTTGTCAGTAGACACACAATGGCAAATGAAAATGGAATTTTCTAATTGGTAAATCATGGGTTCATATAAACCAAAAAACAAATTTTGAAAATTCGAATTCATATTCAACATAAAAGTCCTTTTCAACTGTTTGACATTTTAAAAGTTAATTTTTATTTCAAAGATTGATCCTGCGTAAAAGGGGCAAGTTTAATTGGAAACTACCGTCATCTTAAAACAAATGGCAGGCCAAAGACAATTTTCTGCAGTACCTGTTAAGACTTGAGCGATTTTTAGATTTCGTTTCAAGGATTTTAAAGCTAATCGCGTTTCATTACAAAAATCACGTTTGGTGTTCAAATTCTTAAGCAGCATAATCACACTTCCAATCTTTAAGTTCATTCTGTCCACTGGCATTTCGGGTTGAGTTTGTTCATTCAAGAATTCCACTGGATAATTTTCCCTGTCAGTTTCATTACTGCCGTCAATGGAATCACTACTAAGTTACCCTGCACCCGTTTTTTTTTCCAAATTTTCGTGCACCCAAAACTGTTTGACACAGATATATCAATAAAGAAATGGTCAATATGTGTTCAACACCACCTCAAAACATATTTTTTTTCGCACGATTACACTATTTTATCTTATGATAAAGTAAAAAATGAATTATGGAATACGAAATCTTACCCTAGATCTATATTTCTATTTAATCTAACGATCTATTATAAAAAAAAAACTTATAAAATTAAATTTTGTTTGAAATTGCTTTAATCATTTCATTAAATAAAATATTAAGTGTTATATATATTTTTTTTTATATAGCAAAATATAATTAAAATGCGCACATATTTTACCAATAAAAAATTTTCCCATGATTTATCAAGAAATTATCAAGGCAATAGCAAAAGCAAAAAGTTGAGACGCGATTTTTCTGATTTAAAAAAATCTTAAAATAGACATACTCCTTTTAGTTTTTCAGGCAAATTTAATATAAACTGATTATATGGATTGACGTAAAGAATACCTTATGAAAAATCGATAGTACAGATTTTATTTGTTATTTGTTCAAATTTCATATTTTTATGATATTAAATTTTTGGAGGAAAAAACCCAAACTCCCAAATCCCTTAAGTTTTAACCAAATTTAACAAATAGAAATTGATATGCAATAAATAATTTTGTATTTCTATTTTTATGTTTTCATTTTTCTATTAATGGAATCGTGTTTTTCCTAGTCAAACAAATTTAAAAGAAATCGGTACTTCCTCTGTCCGAAATTATGGCTTTTATTTTTTTGGCTCGAATTATAGTAATACAGGCATCCCGCGAATAACACGTTTAATTGGTACCGTGTTATTCGATACTAATAATTGATACAATTTTGAAAATATCATTCCGTGTTATTCAAAACCGTGCAATTCAAAAGTCGATATCCATAAAAATTTGTACATTTGGTTCCAAAGAGAAGTAAACACTCACAACTTTACGAAATGATACTAAAACTATTCTGAGCCCAAAGGAGAAAAAATCTATTTGCGATAAGAATTGAGATTTACAATTTTGTTTGATATCTATGTATTTCCTGCAAATCTGTTATGTACATATACACTGTGTGATCGTTAACAGTAATATGTGTGTAAGCATTCGCAAATTCGTGTAATTCAAATCCCGTGTTATTCAACGGTTGTCGCAATTTTTGACCGTGTTATTCGCGACTTCGTGCTATTCAAGTACCGTGCTATTCGAGGGATGCCTGTATATATAATTCTTATATTGCATTTTTTTATGTAAACTTTATTTAAATTCAATTTAATGACGGTTGAAAGGGTTATTTTTGTTATTTTGTTCAAATTACTGGAATAATCTTAAAGTTTGCGTCTATTTTTTATTTTTGGCCGGCGACCACCTTTATCATAATGTTTTTTTTGGCGCTTTGACAAATTCAGGAAACAGTTAAACGTGTAACATCAAATTTTCTTGAAGCTTCGCACCTTGGTTCAAATTGTAATCGATCTTTTATCTGTAATATTGCATTTCGCTAATCAGCTTTTAATTATTTTCATTTGTTGTCACTAATATTGTGGAAGCACAATTTTCTGATGTCATAATTTCCTTATCGCACTTTTAATGGGTGTCACTTTGAATTGCATTTAATTTGTACATAATATGACATAGTTTAAAATTTAACGATTAGTAGGAACGCCTTTTACATGTCAAATAGAGTATCCATCAAATAAGCAAAATATTTTCTGTAAGCTTGACTAAAAGAGAAATAATTATTAAATTCGAAGATTAAAATAAGAAAAACCTGCTTTTTAAGGTAACTTGCATGAAAACTTTGAAGATGAAATTTTGCGCGTTTGGGTGGATACTTAACTTCAGCAAGAGAACTTAATTTAGATTATTATGAGCTAATAAGAACTTATTATTCCATACAACCATATTCAGACAATGTTACAGAAACGTAAACCATAATTTAGGACACCGGGAGTATCTCTTTTCGTTATTATTTTGATTGAATAAGAATTTTCTTGAAAATGTAGAAGGTTTATGGACTGAGACATTTTACTAAGAGACAATATTTTTGAAAAGTTCTTATATTCATTGCGATACATTTTTATGTTTCTTTTTTAATATTGTTGACAGATTCTTAATATATTGGATAATTTTTAAATTATACAATTTTGTTAATTAAAAATGTTCTGAAAAACTTCTTAAAAATTTGTAATTTACTCATGAGGAAATCATACCCCGACCCCGCGTTAAGGGATGTGTGTGTTTGTAGGACCACAGTGAATGTATAGGTTTCTATTCAGTTTAGTGTTCGGTTCCAATATACGAGTTAAATCTACAATTTTAAATTGATTGCGAATTATGGAACATTTGTAAGGGAAATTATTCCATTGAGGGTTTACAAATTAGTAGTGACTTCAACGTTATTACCAATGAGAATCAATTGTATATTACCTATTTTTCCATGTGAAATTTTTGTGATTAACGACGGTAAGGACTTAACTAGACTATATGGATGTTCTTCATACATGTTAGCAATTTGTGTATCAACGATTCTTAACTTACGTTTCACATACATCAGGATGTGTGACGTCGCTTTCATAACGTTTATGATTGAATGGAAATTGGAAATGATGAAATATTATACAATATGTTAATTTATTGTTTTTCAAAAAGAAATACTCTTTATTTTATTAAAAATTGTCATTATTTTATTAAACCAACACATAGTAAAAGACTTTAAAACTCGATGTGTCTAAAAGTAAAAGAGAAGTTACGGCGACATGTAGTCTAGACAGTAAAATAGTAATATAGGGATTTTAAAGATCCATTTTTGTTATATCTAATTTTAGGTTTTTTTTTTATCGCAACCCAAAAGTATTTCATTAGAATAAATTTGTTTGTTGGAAATCCAAAGTAAGAATGCAATTTCGCTAAAAACTGACAATTTTTTTTAAAGGGACATAATTACTAACTATACAAGGAGAGTCGTAAAATTAAGGACTCAAGATTGCGTAATAATTTGGATCCGCTTATATGTATGTATATAGAGTATTGGAATATCGAGTCCAAATGTAGTTGACAACATAAACATTTGATATTTCTTTACCAAACAAATGAAAATCGCGACATATCCGTCAAAATGCAGTGAATTCAGTTAATTTAGACTTGCCCAGTTTTGATCTGGAATGGAATTTTGTATTTCGATTTGACCCAATTGGATCGTATATACGACTTCGACCAACCAATTTGGTATCGGCTAAAATTGGATCGAAAATATTTTATACTGTGATCGTATAAAATTCATTCGATCAGTGTTGAGTTGTCGAAAACATGTTTTTTTTATGTTTATTGTCATATTTTTAATTTCTTTAATGAAAAAAACCCAAGTACAAGAAATTTGACAATTATTTCCTTAAATTTTTACTAAATTATTGTAGTTTTCACAAAAAAAAAAAAAAAATAAAATATTTTTTTAAAAATTTTTTTTTTCACTTGAGTTCATGCAAATTGAGTTCATGCAAAAAAATCCCAAGCTTGCAAAAGTTAACTTGAAAGTATTGAATTTAAAAAAATTATCAAGATTTTCATGAAATTACAACCAAATAAGATGGCCCTAAGAGCGAAGTGAAAATTATAAGTATAACAAAATAAAAAAAACGACACCAAATTTAGGACCGAAGACACTTAAAGATATTTTGTTTCACTGAGACCAACAATTTTAATATTAATTATTAAATATTAATTTAAAAATAATTCAAAACTAAAAACAAATCTAAAACACAAACATTTTAAATTATTGTTTTCAAAAAAAAAAACTACCAGCTGTCAAAATTTCATTACATTTCATCGGGCAATTTGAAAATTTATACCATTTGCGTGGAATTCTCAAAGGCCACACTAATTTACGATACGATAATTTTACAGGATGCCAAAAAGAATTTAGATCGAATATTAAATCGAATCGAAAATTCAGTTGGATCGAAATACAAAATTCCATTCCTGGTTTCGGCTCTCCGTTTATAGTACGTAGTAAATCATTAGTTTCGTATATCACAATATAATTTCTTATTATTTTGTATTTGGCAAATAGCATGTATTAAATTTCGATGGGGATACATTGTATCAATATTCAATATCGAGTTTTATGTCTAAACAAAAAAAAAACACTCAAGAAACAGATTAACATGAAACCATATAAACAAATTGTAGTCCGACTTATTTATTATAAATAAGGTTTTTGAACTGACTTACTTGGACCTTAAAATTGATATATTTTGTGGGAAGAGAGAGTCAACAACACCTTCTTTTAAGTAGTATCAATATAAGTTTATCTTTTTCAAAAAAATATGCTTAATAAGACATAAATAATGTAATCTAATATTTTCATATCATGAATCATATTTTTGGTTTCATATTTTTTAATCATGATAAACAAAAATAAGCAACTAAAAAAAAAAATTAAGAAACTTTAAATATAAAACTATTTTATTCTGATTTCTTCTAAAATATTCTAAAAAAAAAATACCAACAGATTATAATTTTTTCTTGGTTTTATGCCAAAAATATTTAAATGTTGAATAATTTTTTAATTTATTTCCATAATTAATTTTTTGGCCAAACTATTTTTTTTTTATAGTAATTCAAAGGGTTACACAACACCACCTTGAAATTGTTTGAAAATCATTTTTTGGTGTAATGTTTTTTATAAACAAATTTAACAACTTGTTTCACTCTAAAAATTCTATAATTTTATTAGTTTAAATCTAAAGTGTTATGGGATCGTCAAGAAATTGTTTCAACTCTAATTACGAAATAGGATATTTATCTTCCACTATTATCGATCAATATATTGAAACAACAGTTTTATGGTGGTCTTAAACTCTTTAAAGTTAATTACAAGACAACGTCGGATTTTTAAAGTTAACAAACTTGTCTTCCATTTCATATTGTATTTTTATTTAATTCATTCGAAATATGTTTTAACTTAATTTTTAGTTGTTTGACAATTGTGTTTATATTCTATGGTGTATAGTATAGTATAGTCCGTCTATATCAGCAATGATCTTCAAGCGAAACTCTTCTAGTCTATATTTATGCCCAATGGTAGGTACTACCAGAGGGTATATTAGTTTTGGCACTCCATTTGTAACACATCGAAATAATCGTCGCAGAAAGGTGTTAAGGGTATGAATGTGTAGATAGAGAATAAAAAGTTATATCGATTTATGCATGTGCGTCCGTCCGTATATAAGATAACTCAAAAACGTGTGATCGGATTTTGATGAAATTTACAATGTGAGTTGCTTCATCTGTTTAACTTGGTTTGGTATTGCATTTCAGCAAAATCGACCCAGGGGGAACAAGTTATAAAGGAAAAACCAGGGTGACCAGAAAATTTTGTCGTTTTTTTTATATGGTTTTTCGGATTTAATTAGAAAATTTGTGAAGCAATTTTGTTTAAATTAATTATATTGCTTAACTACATAAATAGATGGTAGCGTAGTAATTTTCAGTAAAACCGGTCCAAGGATAGTGGAAAAATAATCCTAGGAGATATTAACCCTATTTATAAAGTTTTTTTGATGTAATTTATAAACTAATATATATATTTGAATAAAATTTGCAGATTAGATTTATGCTATTAGGCTTTAGGTTACCTACAAATTGGAAGAAATTGTGAAAAGAGGGAACAAAATTATGAAGAAAAAACCTCGAAGTGTTGCTAGTTTTGACAGTTTTTCTGTCCCATTTCGAACATAGTGCATCAAAAAAAATAAGCTATAGGCCGATTTTCAGTTACTATATGTTTTTAAATCTTACTTTGTATACTTTGAAGCCAAGAAACGGTGTTTGAAGCTTGTTGGCCCACTACACAATAACTCGAAAACCCGTGCTATAATTTTATTTGACATTTAGAAATATATAAATTGACCAACCCTTAACTGGATTTGCCTCTCAGAGAAATCGGCTGGTAGCGGAAACAAAATTAAAAACCAAAAATCCGAGTGACCACAAAGTTTTGTTTCTGTTTTTTTTTTTTTCCTTTTTCGGATTTAATTGGAAAATTTGTGTATTTATTTCGATTAGATTTAATTAAAAAGAAAACCTGTAATCGGTTATTCGAAGAGGGTGAAACAAGTTATGAAGAAAAAATTGGAAAAATATTAGTTTTGGTGGTTTTTTCTCAAAGTTAACCTATTGAACTATAGATTTGTTAACTTCCACTCTCCATTTCTACCGTAGAGTGTCTAAAAATCGGCTATAGACCGATTTTAAGTCTTAATTTCTATACGTTTTCTTTAAAAATTTTAAAACAGATGCTTCGTGTTTTTTTTTTCTTTAAAAATTTATTTAAATAAATAAAAATTTGATGAAATAACATTCAAGAAACAATTCGCGATATTTCTAATTTTTAGGGAAAATTAGTTATATTAAAAATTACTAGAAAAATCATCATAAATATTAGAGAAAGTTTTCCTCTTTTTTTTTTTGTTTAGAGAGTTTAAAACGTTTTTTATTAGTTTTATCAAAGATTAGTATTTCTTTTGTTTTTATAAAATGTTTGAAAATTTTAAAAATAACAAAATTTAAATTGTGTTTCGGGTCACGTATTAATTTCTCAATATTTATTTTGAACCGAGAAGAAATCATAATCAAATAAAAACTAGTAGAAACCATTTCAAATATTTCAATATTTATCTAAAAAAAAAAAAAAAAATACGATAAACTGTGATTTTAAATGTATTTTATGAAAATCCATAATCTTTTAAGTTCATTCAAAATCGAATCTTCTAATAAAGTTTAGGATTTTATTGATGTCATTCTATGTAGTCCAAGAACTTCATAGATGTCAGGGAGGCTTTACTGAGAGATGTCAATGCAATGTCATAGATTATGTTCAGATATTCGTTTTGATTTTAATAATTCTTGACTTAAATATTCTTTTTTTTGGTCCTCCAATCCATGAATAAGACCTCTCAAGGTTTTACAAGATTTTTATATAGGTGGAAAACGATAAACTTCTGTATAGAGACATACAGTTTCTTTATTTTCAGTTGTTTCCATAATATGGGTATTCCTTTTTCGTTGTAAATCATTGTGTATCGATGTATAGGTTCGATAGTTTTCTGTAGAAAATTATACTATACAGCGATTTACGAATGGCAAGGGAATACCCATAATATGTTTATTTTGATTTCACTAAATCCAGATATATAATAATCTATTCCTAATCCTATTGAAAGTTATCCTAATTTGCGATTTGATAATTATTAAAAAATGTTCACTCTTTAAATTAAAGACACCTCCTCAGGGAATTAGTAACAAATTTAGAGAAAGAAACTTTCATGAATTTTGCCGTCACAACAAATTGTTGATAGAATTTCGATTTAAAGGATATTTGTCTGTTACGTGTTTTGGGAACCAAAAAAAAAGAAAAAATGGAAATTTGAAGAAATGAGAAAAATATAATTAAGTTTTACATTATTCTTATAAATCTTTGGGTTTTAGAATTCTTAAAATCTTTTCCATAAAATAACAGGAAATTATAATTTAAAAGCCAAAATTGTGTACATATTGCTTTCTTCCAATAGAATGGAAATAAAGTTTTGTGATGGTAAGAAAATGCGACCTAAACGCGTTATTTTCGATGTAATTGGAATTTGGGGAACTGGTTGGTTATTAGGTGGAATATAACTCTATCGTTTTTTCGTATCAGATCGGTTTATGAAATTTGAGCCTTAATTTTATTTTAGGAATTTCTTAACCAATTGTAATGAAATTTAGAGTTTTAATTTCTTAGAAAATTTTATTAAAGCAGTTTTAGTTTTGGAAGGATCACGGAAAGGACACTGAAAAAAGAAACAAAAAGCACAAAATGTTGATTTAAAATTGTCCAATTTAATTATAATTGATTTTATTGGCTTAAAGTAGCGACAGACTAGGATATTTTTTCCAGATTTTGATGTAACACTGGATTTATGAGCAAGCTTTATAAATTTTATTCTGTGGTCACTTTTTTCTATAAACACGATGATTCAAGTACGTTCTAATTAATTTAATTCAATGGTCCAAAGATAGACTGCTAAAAAGGCATAAATTGATTAGATTTTTTCCGGAATTGCGTAATTGTAAAATTGATAATTCTAGAACTAAATCATTAATTTTAATTACATACATATCCTGAGTACTAAAAGGAAGAACTGACTAAGGTTTCAACGCGAAAGTTAAATAGACACTGATTATGTGGAAAATATAACTGTATCCTAACCGCTAGCCTGATTATAGTGGAATTTAGTACACAAGATGTGGACAGTATTACAGGGAGAACAATTAGTAAAATTTTAGTGGGGTTCTTTTACCCTTCTTTGTGCACGATAATTCCAGAATGGCTTACTAAATTTTATTCAAATTTGATACAAACTTAGATGGAATCGTGAGATAAAATCGTGTCGAAAAACCATATTAGACATTTCTAATTAATATGAAAGAAAGAAAGTATTCTTCCAGTGTATGTATTGGCAGTGTATTTCAATTTTTAATTGAGAAACGTTTAAAACATGAAGCTTTCATCTTTTTTTTTTGGTTTTTTTTTCAACTGAAATAATTAATCTGGATTTTCAAGTAATACAAGAGATTTTTATAATAATTAATTTCACAAAAAAAAAATCTACTTTAAATGAGAAGAAAAGCCAAAAAACAATTTTAATTCATTTTTTCTCGTATTTTTTTTTTTTTTCTGAGTAGTAGATTTAATATTTCAAGAATTCGTCAGACGCAAAACCGTTAATTAAAACTCTATTTTGCATAATTATTTCGAAAACCTTTTTTTTTATTTTTGTTTTGGCCTGAAAAGAACTCATTTAGTAAAAAATCATTTATTAAAAAGCGCGGTAGTCAAATGTGATTAATTGGAAATCGGCTGTAATATTATATTTATAAAAAATTCGATGTTTTTACTCGCGGATTCGCGGATTCGTCATACAAATTTCAAGGTAGTAAGTTTTGGTTATAATTTTATGATTTCTTGAATTTTTGTTTTTTTTTTTATATAAAAAATCACTGATGTGCTGGATTTTAAATTCGTTATTGTTATCCCTTCTCTTCTGGATAAAAATAATTTCTCTTTAACAGCAAAAAAAATAGAAGAAATAAAATATTATTTTTATAATTCCGAATCATGTTGAAATCGGAAATTTTTAAACCTTGAATTTATTCAATTTTCGATTCATTGAGCTTTAAGCTAATGTTTAAAATGTGTTATTAAATTTTTTTTTTTTTTTTAAATTATTTTTAGAAGCAAAAATATTCTTACTTAAATGTTCGTAAATTTTATTAAAATTGAAAAAACAAAAACAAGATTTATTATTTTATGATAAATGATAAAAGTCGGTTTTATTTTTTTACTGCTAACATATTTAATCATAATTTTTAATTTACAAAAAACATAAGCTTCGTTAATATACTCAGGCCTTGCGCCAATTTCTTACTTATTTACGTTTTTTTGTTTTTTGTTTTTGTTGCTTATCTTAATAAGAATAGGCTTTCTTTTGTTTTAACCAAAATTTAAAATTGTTCCTTAAGCCCCTTACAGACTAGATCAGTGTTTCCCAACCTTTTTTGTGCCATGCCCCACCTTAGCCACCTTTTTGTGCCATGCCCCAACTTAGCCACCTTTTTGTGCCCTGCCCCACCTTAGCCACCTTTTTGTGCCATGCCCCACCTTAGCAACCTTTTTGTGCCATGCCCCACCTTAGCCTTTCTAAAATTCTTATGCCCCCCCCCCCCCATATGTAACATACATAATTTTAAATATTATAAAATTGAATTCTTCACTTAAGAAACTAAATTTGGCACCGAAATCTAGCATTGCATTTAAATGGCTCGGAGCGAAAGGGTTAAACTCGTGTCATGTCCATTTTCGAATTGCCCCTCTTAACAATGAAATTGCCCCCCTGTGGGGCGTGGGTCCCACGTTGGGAAACACTGGACTAGATACATGACAATCGACATATCTGCAACCCGAAACCCACAGACTGACTGATGTATATGAACATCATTTTAGAAAAATCACCAGTGCGGCAAAGTGCTTTGTCGATGATTTTTCAAACTTAATGTTGCTTGAATCACTTACATTTTATACAAATGTGAACACTTCAGCTACGTCTTTCACAATTACGTTTGCAAACAAGCGGGAAACCGACATACACACGTTAAACATGTCGACAGACTTGAAGCCACGCCATTTGAAAATCAAAAAATTTTGATTTTTTCGACATGTCGATCAACCGTTTGTCAACCAGCCTACAGACGCTTAAAATTCAGTTTTTTCAACCTGGTTGATGGACATGTAGCCGTGTCTGTACTATGCTTTAAGGGGCGGTTATATCACAGTAATAGCTGGATAAATAAGAGTTTCATTTATTAGACAATAAAAAATTTGATGGAAAATTATTTAATATAGGCGTTCAATGTATCCATCCGTCATTCGATCGGCTGATTGACAATGTTGTCAAAGAACGGATTGGTTTGAATGAAAAAAGTTGTCTGATATTTGCTTCTAGCTATCGTTTGACGTATGAGTTTTTTTTTTTTTTTTTAAACAAACTACGGGGCTCCGGCCCCTGCTCTATTTTTTTTTTTTTTGTTTTTTGTTTAGTGGTAGAATAAGATTCTATTTTTCTTTTCCTTTAAATATCTAAATAAATTATGCAAACTTTAACATTATCGAATCTGAATCACTTTAAGCAGTCAAGTCAATGGCTTGGTGAGGAAGCGAGTTTGTTAGTAAAATCAACTGTGCATAAGTTCGAACACAGGCGATGGCGATTATTTTTTTTCCAGTTATAATTATTTATTCAGTTTTTATTTGATATTAACGAATCTGAACTGCTTGGAAAAGTGAAATCAATGGCTTAGCACGAAAGCGACTTTATTTAGTAAAATCAAGTGTTTTGAAGTTCAAACCCTTCCCGTGTCCAATTATTTTTTCAAGTTCATAAGTTATTTATTCATAATAGATAGAAAATTAAATTTACAGAACTTTGTAAAAGAAAAATCATAATTTCTGTTGAAAAACCAGTATTTTTTATGTTCTTTGAGGAAATAATAAAAAAAAGCTACGTAATTCTTTATATAGGCTATTATTAGGTATATCCTGTATAAATTTAAAAGTATTCGAATGAGTAGAGTCTCCGAGATACATTGACAAATAGCCGGGAAAAAATAGAAATTAAATGCTGCGGTATGGATGTGTTTCAGTTTATTTCTTTTAACTTTATCACATGCTGGTTTTTCCAAAATAAAACTAAAACTTTAAACTATTAGTGTTATATTTACTAAATTAAACTTTACACTGATGGCAACCCCGTAAGTTTGAACAACTAAATCATTAAACCTAGATTATTATAGTACTATGTTTTGTTTCTCCAAGAGATTAGCCCGAATGTTGAAAAAAGTGATCCCTTTTGTTTATGAGTTATGGGCTATTTATGTCTTTTATAGGATATAAGTATAAACTTGTATCCTTGGTAAGCACAATTATTCTAAACGTATAAACGTTCTTGTACTTGACGAATGAGAGTACCAACTTTGTCGTACAATTGCCAAATTTTATGATTTCTTTTTTTGGTTTTCGTGAAATGGCAAAATGTATGCCTGTCTGTATGTTTGTCCATATTAAATGCGAAAACTTCCGACTCGATTTTTTGATTTGGTTCACACTATTGTAATAGAATGACATTTAGAAAGCAACATATCATCTTCTCAAAATGGACTGAGTAGTAGGATTGGGGCGAGATAAAAAATATGCAATGGAAATAGATTATCTGGCTCTAGAAATAATAACGCCAACAAAGCTCTGGGAATTAAAAATATAGTTTTAACAGAATTCAAATAGTTTACAGCTGACTGAAGTCGAAAACATAAAATAAATCTTCTCAAATTAGTTTGGTTTCTTATAATTGTAAAGGGTCTTTCATTAAGGACATAACATAACGATTGTAACGTGTGCTGTGTGGCTTGTAGCGCCGTCTTGTTGAAACCACATATCGCCAATATCAATTTCATCTAATTCTGGCCAAAAATAATCCTTCAACATGGCACGGTAGCGCTCTCCATTGACGGTAACATGTGGCGATCGTTGGCATCAACGAAAAAATACGGCCCAATCACGCCTCCGGCATGTAAACCGCACCATACAGTGATTTTTTGTGGATGCAATGGTGTCTCTTGAAGCACATGTGGGTTTGTTGTTGACAAATAACGCATATTTCGCTTGTTGACAAATTCGTTTAGCCAAAAATGAGCCCATCGCTGAGGATGATTTTTCGCTCTTAAAGTTGCGGCGACCGACTCGGAATTTCGTTAGTAATTTTTAATAATTTCCAAGCGTTGCTCGTTCGTGAACTTTACCATGATGAAAATGTTGACTTTAATCTACGTTTTGATATTGACAGGTCAATATTAATGTTTAAGGGTGCGTTCATATAAAGATACAAAATTGTTATGTTATATAAACTTTCTTCTTGTGCAGATTGTATCTAAAAAGTTGTAGAAGTTTTTCTTTGAAAGAAAATGACTGAGTACATGAAATCAACAACCTTAAAATTATTATTGAATACTCTTATCGAAGGAAGTTGAGGTGAGATAAAAATAAAAAAGAAGTTTTTTTTTTAATGATAAACTTTTTTTTTTATTTTTAAACTTGAGTTCTTTCTTTTATAATCATTAAAGACATTTGCCTTTGAACGAGCTAAAAAAAAGTTTTCTTTATAAAAAATTTTCAAAAAAGAATATCTTATATTTCATATTTTTATTTCGATTTTATTATATAGTTTTTTTTTTCTTTTAACCGTTTTGCTTGCTCGTTTCAATACCGTTAACGATTTACCTTCATTATTGTTCTTGTTGTTGTTATTTATGCACAATGCGTTTTCGCTGATTTTTATGATAGGCGGGGGCAACGGAATCAAAGCAAAATTGGTAATATTTTTATGTATATATATATATATATAGAAAATATAAATAAAGGTGTATAAAAGGTGTATACAGTAATTCTGTATAAGAAAGACGAATAGGTGGAAATCTTGTTTTGTGTTAGAAAACCAGTTAAGCTTGCTTTAAGTTTGTTGTTTCTTATTTATTTATTTTTTTTCATTTTCTAAGTTGAACTTACTTTGATTTTCAAACTAACACACTACTAGGGGTATTCACTCTTTGTAAGTACATCGAGGTGTATCGATGTGTTAACTGTATTACTCTATATGTGTATAGTAGAATCAGAAGTGGTACATTTTTAATTTAAAAAAAAATTGCAAACTTAGATTGCCCTCAAAATTTTCATCCAAAAGATATAAATTGCCTTAAAAGAGGCCTTTTAAGGCAAGGGGTCTTTTTCGAATTAAAATTGTATCAATAAAGTGGATTTTATCTATTATTAGCTTTTTCCACTGATTCGGCCGTTCATTGTCTCTATGCAAAATTGTGCCTGCATTTATTAGATATGGGCTTTAAAAGTCATTGTTTTCTATGTACAAAATAAAATCACGTTTATTTAAAAATACTGTCCGTAAGCTACCATCTTTGACCATATCCAGGGCAACAAATGTAAATGTAAATTCTTCTTATTTTGAAGCAATCTATTTGTTGTGCAATGTTTTTGATATCTTCATAAGCTTCAAATGCTTTTGCCGAGAAGCCATGATGCATCGATCGAAACAAGCAATAATCAGATGGCATAATTTCTAGTGGATACATATAGCTGGTGAAGTAAAATACCCTGGGTTTCTCATCAGGTTTGTGCGGCTCATAATAATCTCTGTCTTGCGATATCTATTAGAAAACGATGCGTTTTAATTATCGTACCCCCATATATAAGCTATATAAGCTGATGAGTTAAGGAAAAATCGCGATTTGCAGTTTTTGACACTGATTCCGCATAATGCCTTATTCCTGTTAATTTCGCTTTGATAAAGCCTCTGGCGATTCTCTGACATTTGAGACATTTTGACCCAAAATTACCTAATAAAGTTTGACAACGTTGATGCTATTAAATATGCTGTTAATTTCCGAGAAATCTGGCTCGAAGGGCCAAGAATTGTAATTGAAAATCAAAAAAGTTAAAGGAAAGACAAACTGTTTAAAAATTTTATATAAAACTTTATTTTGTTTTATTTTAGTTTACTTAGTTTTTCGATGTTTTCTTTACAAAAGTTGCTAGTGTACTGTAATAGTTTGCTATGAACAATTAATATGATTGACAAACTACTAATTTTGAATATGAATAATAACATGAACTTAACTAATTTCTTAACAGTATTCTCTTCGGGTTGCAGAATCAAATTTCGAATTTTCAAAAAATCTAAAAAAAATTACACAAAAAACGTTTTTTTATGATTTTCTCAAAATTCGATGTTATGGAAAGGAGGTACTACTTTTGATTCTACTGTATTGCTAGTTACTTCGATTTACAACAAAGAATGAATACCCCCTATTATATATGTATTTACTTGAAGTGTAGTGAACGTCTTGAGAGAAGGTACATAAGCCAAAAAGTCAATCTTATAATGATGTATTATTATTTTTTTTTTTTTTTTTTGTGACTAAACTTATTCACTTTAAAAGGAACTTACTTATTTTTGACTTTTATAAAAGTTTTGTGGATATTCTTTTATATCGTGGAAATTTTTCGTTATATAAAAATACCGATTATGGTTGCAATTTTTTTGATACTTGTTTAATTTGGTATTAAATTTCTTAATTTGATAAAAATTGTTTTATAACAAAGTTGCAAATAAATCGAATCCATGACGTTGAGAGAAAATGATGTCACATAATCAATTTTTCTTTATTTTATTTTTATCAATTCGTTGAATTTAAATATTAAACGGAATTGTTTTATCCAATTGATTGCTAGACGAATATTCGACACATACGTAGTCGAATCTTTTGAATAAAAATTGGTTTATTTTGCGCTTTTAAAAATATCATTTCAAGATTTCAATTTAAAATTTTTTATCACGTCGAAAATACTTTATTTTTATTATTTGATGATTTTATTGAAAAAAAAGTTTAATATTAAATTTTATTGTTAATATTAATCATCAATTTTAACTTAAAAATTAATGACGAAAAAAAAGAAATTCCCATATTTGAAATTCTAAGAAAATTCTTTATCAATATTTTTATGTCCTATAAGAATATATCAATCAACGATTGTGTGTTTACCACCTTTGAATGATTTCAAAAGAAGGATTTGGGACAAGACAGTATCTCAAGACAATTAGACGTGACTATCTTTTTTGTCATAGGTTTTCGCGAATAAGTTTTGTCAAAAATTAACCATTTAGAAATGTCTAAATATTTCTAATGTCAAAAGTGTATAGCAACTTTGTCATATGTCGTTGTGCCAATGTGTTCCCTATGAGTTCGCACTATCTGACAATATTTTTTTGAAAACTTATGACAAAACAGATAGGCTAAACGCGATTTAAAGAATTAAAAGTTATTTAGATATTCGCGCTTTGAATGATTTGATGGATAGGTTTTGCTATAAATCCGCGATTTGGTATTAAATTTGCGCAAAATCGTGTTGCAGGGACCCTGAAATTATAAAGAATCATTTCAATTCATGTGTTGTAGTTTAGTTAAGGGCTTTTCTTTGATAGCTATCAGTCGAAAAGTGGTATGTGTATATTATTTTCGATTTAAATAGTTATAACATTATTAGGGTATTCATGATCTTTCGTATACTTTATTTCTGCGTATCTCTTATTTTAATATTACGAGACATCAGGAACGCACCCATTTAAATTTTTCGTAAGTTTTTCATGTGTTAGTCAATTTGACGTTTGTCAAATTTGTCAAACTTGAAATTTTGTTCTAAACATTCCTTTTTTTTCTAATTTATTTCCTTAAAATTAACACAAATTTAACATATTTAATTAAAATTTAAAAAGAAAATAACATAACACATTTTTACTTCCATATTTCTTCACTTGTCAAAATCAAATGTCAAAAAATTACGAGACTGAAAAATCATGCTTCAAAGTCGCGTATCTTACATCGAAGTCGTATTTAAATTTTCCATACAAAAATTGTACAAAACTTTACGAGACTTATCGGAATACGAAGTTTACGCCGTTTACAAGTAATACGAGGGTTTTACGAAAGATCATGAATACCCTATATGTGTATATTCACTAGCACCAGACTTTTAAAATATGCGAAGGAGTTTAAAGCGTTTATTAATACAAATAATTGGCATTTTATGGTTGAACAATTGAAAAGTCTCGAGCTAAAGTTTGGGCTTATCACAATTTTTCTGTTTCCTACACATGTTTGGTGTAAATGAAACGGGGTCATAGTGAGCGCAATCAGTACCTTATACAAGTTTCCTTATCAAAACGACCACATTTTTATACGTTTTCTTTGATTTGATTACGTACCACAGTTTTCTCCTTCTTTTTTGTTATTCATTGTTGTATACGTTTTGACATTTTCAATCCAACTCCTATAAGCATTGGTTTTATTTTTTTCTAAATTCTACCAAACATATCGCTGGCTTAATTCAATACGAAGATATCTTGAAAAAATTGATTTAGAGAAAATAGGATTTGAAGTTTTTAAACGAGTAACTTCAAATTTAGGTTTTCGAGTTAGATAAAAGCTATTTCTTATGATAAAAGTATTTAACCTATGGCAGTGATGTTTATTTCAGTAGGCACCAATGAAGACATCACTCATTGATTTTCTGCTATCCACAAAATTGATGCGAAAATTAGGACTTTTAGAGATAAATTATTAAAAGCTATACGTTTGGCAATAGATTAAACATTTCTTACCAACAGATACTGAAAGATATGGCTATAGTCCGATTTTAATTTTTTATATGTATTTTTTGTGTTTTTTTTTATATTTTCCTTTTAACAATAAAAAAAGAAAAGAAAGAAAAATCAATATTTTCTGGTAAGATAATCAAAGTAGAGAAATAAAAGAGGGAAAATTTTTCATCATTATAGAAGTAAATGTCATTCAATTAAGGAAAAAATAAAAGACAATAAGGAAAATTGTGTTTTTCATGAAAGAATAATTCCCGAATAGTCATTTAATATTATTATTTCGAACAAAATATGATTTTATGGTTTTCTATGGTCCTCTCTCTGAATATACTATTATTATTATTATTGTTATTATTAAAAATTTAATTTTATACCAAAAATATATTGACCTCAATTTTTCTCTTTTCTAAAGCAATGACCTAAAAAATAATTAAATTTTATTTGAAGAGACTTTAAAAAATCGCGTCATTCCACCAATATGTTTTATATTATAATTTTTTAAACGTTTTTTAAAGGTAGTACTTATTTAGAGTTGTTGAAAAACAGACAACAACAGGGTCAAAAGAAATAATTATGCTTTATTATTAGGTTTTAATTTTGGACTTGGATTGTGTTTTGATTTTTGGAGAGTCTTTTTAAAAATGAACACAAGCTTTTTTTAGTTTTAATAAGGTCTAATAATTACGATGTTTTCTTTCCAAAATATTTCCTCACTTCTGATATTGCTAATAATAACAACTGCTGTACTTAAAGGTCAAGAGTGAATAATGAAAATTGAACTAATTTACATTACTTACTTAAATAATAATAATATTTTGTTTTTCGTTTTCTTTTCGATAAATGTTAATGGAGGCTTGTAATAAGTAATTCGACGAGTATATTTCAAGCGCTAGAAATTCGTCATTAGTGGTTTAAAAATTACTATGAAAGTTAAAGTGGGCGCCACTAGTATGCCATTGCCCTTTGTGTGTTTAATGTAAAAATAAAGGGCGTTTTCATATTATCAAATTCCGCAATTATGAAAAACATTTGCAAACGTCGTAATTTAAAGAAAAAAAAAAGAAAACAAAAATTTCCAAAGCACAAATTATCGCAAATACGCATGTAATATTGAGATTATGTTTATCTGACATAAAAAGAAAAACATATTTTTTTATTTATATTATCGAAAATAAATAACTTAAGAGATTTGATTTTAGCTGACAGCAATCTGATTTTAAATTAAATGTCAGTCAGGCAAAAGCAGCAGTCCATGCATTTATGAAAATGTCCCTTATCTGTAGTACTTACTACTATTACTAGTAAATTTTCAAGTAAACTCAATTAATATCGATTCCTTATGAAAAAATATTAGCTCTTTAGCATTGGGGTTTGAACACACACTAGTTTTTAAGGTACGTTCAAACCAAAGTGTAAGTTATGATAAAGTATGGAAACTTCCTATACCTACCGTGACGACGTTTTTCTAATTTTGACTGTTCTTTTTCAAACAATTTTCTCTCCCCTGCTGGCATAGATAGCTACATATTATACGTATGGGTGAAAGAGAAATATAATGTAAGCAAAGAAGCACATGTTAAAATTTATATGCTAATGCACAAATACTAGAAGAAATATAAGGTTTTTAAGATTCTTTCATGTGCTTTTATAAGAACATTTCATTCTCTCTCTTCCTGATAGATTTTGCCTATGAAAACTGCATGTACTATTCTGCCTATTCTTTCACACTTATTGCCACGTGCTTTTTCTGGCTACTTCGCTATCTTTCCGAACTTTATTATTAGTTACACTTTGCCTATACTTTGGTTCAAACCAAACGAGCGAGCATTCTATGATGTTCCCATTCGCTACGGATCATCAGTGAGCCAAAGCGTTTTCAGTGTCCACACCAACAGAACATTTGCAGAGAACGTATTTTTTCTTAATTGTTTGTTTTGTTTAGACGCGTCTTTAGTCAGCGGTCGATCGGCGTGGGTTATATTACGACGAGTCTTGTTTTTCGTCATGAAATCATCATTTTAGTGTATACGGGTACGTTACATTGCATTCTACTAATTGTGAAACTCCTATATCTGCCTAAAGTTCATGATAATAATAAACCATATGGAAATATTATTCGTCATATACGATATTGTAAAGAATTTATGTTCACACAAACATTGCCAGAACACAATTCAAGTCAATAAAATATTTTCCTCGTTTTAGACTTTCTAAAAATATATTTAAATTTGGTTGTTGTGATGGTTCTTGTAGGTGCCGCGATTTTAATGATACAATTTTTCTACAAATTTTTGTCTAAATAAATATTTTTTATTAATTCGAAAATTGTTTTTTTAAAAAAATTCTTTATTTTTTATAAAGCTTTTGCAATTTAGTATATTTTGGAATCTTGTAATTTTCTTCTTTTATTCTTCAACTTGAAGTTTAAATAGAAATTTAGAAAAGTTTACATAAACTTTCATTTTTTTTTAAATTTATTACTGTTTTCAAATATTAAGGATGTTTATACTAAAATTTAATTTAGTTTAAGTAAATATATTTTAGATAAATTTCATATTTTAATTGGTTCTGAGTTTTACACAATTCTAGAATTAAATTTTTATATACGCATAATTCTATTCGATACGCTTATTTAATTTTATTTTAATTACCTTTGGGTGTGTTCTTTTTATTTCGATAAAACTACGATTTAAGAAAACTTTGATGGAGCATTTAAAAAAGTTTTTCATGACTTGTTAACATATTTCAAAATGTAGTAAATTAACCCTAACCTTTGATAGAATCCCTAAAGTGTTCACATCATGAGAATGAGTTGTGAAAAAAAAAAAAATAAAACTCTCGATTCAACTAATTTGAAATATCATCGTTATTTTGATTTCTTACCTTAGCTTGTGTTCTACAAATTTATTGAATTAAAATTAATTCATAACATTTGGGAATTTTAAATTTCCATAATGAACAGAAACAAATTTGTTCAATCTCCTTGATTTTTTATACCCATGTTAGTAAAGGGTATATTAATTCAGTCGTAGCATTTGTTAGAAGTAGAAAGCTTGAGCTGGGTACAGAATCAAAAGTTCATGTCCACAATAATTCAAAACTGGGTTCATACATAACTTCGATTTGGTATTTTATATGAACAAAATTGGTAAAGGAGGAGGACTAAAATTATATTGGATCACAAAGTGTTTTTTTTTCTAATATACCATATGGGAAGACAGCGCGTGGTAGTCTATTCAGCCTCGTAACCAGAACTGAGTATCGGGGTGGGCATAAAGAGGCTTGTGTCATAAATATATATTTTTATATATTTTAGATATGTGCATATACGAATATGAATATAAGTGGGCTGAACATAGTGGCTGTGTGAATGCATGTGTACATAAAGTATATTCGCACTTTCTATTCATCAATACCGAATGTAGATTCTTTGAACAATTTTCATTTATATCGAAGTATTCTTCAAATTTTTTTGTGGACCCGCTGGTTACGGGCCTGAGTCTGTTTTAAAGAAAATACCGTATTTCTCTTATTTAACATTTTTGATATAAACTAAATTTAAACATCAACTAATTTTTATCAGTTATTTTCTAAGTTATTAACATGATTACCATTTTTATGCCCTATGGTAGGTACTACCAGAGGGTATATTAGTTCTATCACTCCATTAGTAACACATCGAAATCGTCGTAGAAAGGTTTCAAGGGTATGGTTGTGTAGAGAATCAAAAGTTATATTGATTTATGCATGTTCGAGCGTGTACAAGATAACTCAAAAACGCGTTATCCGATTTTGATGAAATTTACAATGTGAATTGTTTCTTCTTTAACTTGGTTTAGTATTGTATTTCAACAAAATCAATCTAGGGGGAGCAAAGTTATAAAGGAAGAACCAGGGTGACCAGAAAATTTTGTCGTTTTTTAAATATGGTTCGGATTTAATTAGAAAATTTGTGAACCAATTTTGTTTAAATTAATCATATTGATTAACTACATAATTAGACGGTAGCATGATAAATTTCAGTAATGTAGGTCCAAGGATATTGGAGAAAGAAATAATTCTGGGAGAAAACAAGCAAACATTAAAAATTAATGTACCGACTTGAATAAATTTTGCAGATTAGATTTATACCATTAGGCTTTAGGTTATCTCCAAATTAGAGGAAATTTTCAAAGAAGGAAACAAAGCTATGAAGAAAAAACCTTGGCCCTTGTTTTCTGTCCCATTTCTACCATAGAGCATCAAAAACTAGACCGATTAATTGTTACTGTATGTTTTTACTTATCGTTTATGTTAATTTTAGGATTTTCTTAAAAGATATACCATTTTTTGGAACGGAGGAAGTATATCAAAAATCGTCTATAGACTGATTTTTTTAGTTTATGATAATTTTATAACGATAGTAAAAAGTACACAAATCTTATATCTTCTCATATATCTTAGTTAATTAGTTAGTTTAATTAAATATAGTAACCACACGACTCCACACGACTTATTTTCAGTCGGACTGAAAAAGAAAGTCGTGGGGTAAAATCTAGAATTTTTCATTAAAAAGGAAAAAAAATAGCAATATCGAAAAGAACGTATTTTCTATTACGAAATTTCTTTATGATCTTGAGAATATATTTCAGTAGCAGAAGTGTGATTTCGTTTCATTATAATTTAATTATCAATAATATAAAATGAATAACAATTTTGCATACCGAATATAGTGTATTTTGTTCACTTGTCACAAATTGAAATAGTTTTTGATTCAATGTTTTTCATGTTTTATGATTTCTTAACTTGTTTCTTTCATTTTTTTTTTTTGTATGTAATTTTATATGAAATTGGCAAATCTATTTTTAAAAATTTATTATGAACCTTTTCAATTTAATTGTCTCGAGATTTTTTCATTTTCTTATGTATTTTAAGAATAAACATCGTAAAACATGTGAATTTTATGAATTTTCATTCTTTTGGTTTTATATTACAAATATTATGTAGAATTTGCATTTCAATTCATTTTTTTTTATTAATTAAAATTCTTTATAGATCAAGTAATGCAAAAAAAAACCGATATGTATATCTAATAACATTTTCATTATATTTAATAACCAATAATATAAAATTCTATAACCTTCAAATTATTAAATTCTTTAATTAAAAATCGATTTTAATTTGTTTTTTTTCTTTTTATGCTTAGAAATAGAATTTACATAAAAACAAGAAATGACATTGTTTTAATCGAGTCAATAAATCGAAGAAATTGTATTACACGAAAATAGTTTTCTTTTTCGAAAGAAAAAAAACTTATAACTTTTGAGGATTTTTTGTTTAAAGGAAAATGAATTTTTTTAATTTTTTTAAATTTAATTTGATTTAATAATAACAGCTCAAATTGAGCCTCCTAAATGTGGAATAATTTCTATAATAATGTTGTGAAAACACGTGCACTCAAAATGCTAAGTCCAAAAGAATATAAAAATATCGTTTTGGTAAAAAAGATCACACTACACGATCGTAAAATTTGAGTGGACTACGTTTTCTAAAATGCTGAAATGTTGTAAAGAACACGTGCATCCAAAAACCCAAGCCCAAAAGGATATAAAAATATCGTTTTGAAAAAAATGCGATCATAAAATTTGAATGGACCACGTTTTCTAAGAAACGCAAATTTTATGTTTGAAGAAAAACGTGCAAGTCTAAGATACTTTCTCACGACCATCTAGGATATCGAAATATATTTTCAAATATGATGTCCTAGAAATAGACTCTTTTACAACGTGGCAATAAAATTTCAGAAAATAATGTTTAAAAAAGGCGCATGTTCTTTGTGATTGCTTGAATGCAAAGAAATAGGCAAATCTTTTAAAACTCTTTGCCATCTAAATGTCAATAAAAAGGATCGTAAAAAAGGGTCTACAAAATCATGTTGCATCTTTGCATCTAAAGTCATAAAAATGGTATTTATGGATGCAAAGATCCCTTTTTCCAAGGAATCAGGATTTTACGATCACGGTCAAAATTGTAAAAAATATCTGTTATGCATTTGTTCTTATCGCTCGAATAAACAAATCTTTTAAAGTATGTGATGTAAACATATATGGAAAAGATTTGTTTTTCTTACATCTTCACAAAAAAATACATATCCCTACCCAAGCCTAGCCATTTAAAGGCTAGAATTGTTATATAAAAAGGCTGAGTTGACGGAAAATTAGTCAGTAGTTGATAAATATTACGTCGTGAATAGTACTTTTGCCCCCCACCCGTGGTAAGGTACAAAGGAAGAAGTTTTTTATAAGTCAGTATTAAAAGTGGGTTGTAATCACTTCTCAGTTATGTTGTTAATTATTTCAAAGATGTGGATTTAAACTCCACAGAGTGTTAAAAATGTCTTCAATAGAACTGAAGGCCTTCTAAAAGGCTGGAAGGACTATTGAAGATTCATTTAAAAACTAAAAGGGTAAATAAAATAAAATAAAATTAATAAATAAACTTTTTCAAAAATACTCATAATTTGTAATTCGTTCATTAAATCGCACAACATTCCCCTTCCGTGTATTCCCAACACCTGGGAATACACAACAATAAAGTCATTCGTTTTTAGGAATTATATAAAAGTTTTCTCAGTTCAAACTTACCCCACGACTCCATTAGACTTATTTCAAGACTTTTTTTCAGTCGGACTTACAAAAAAGTCCAATTTCTAGAGTCTCCACAAGACTTTTTTTTCAGTCCGACTAAAAATAAGTCGTGTGGAGTCGTGTGATTATTGAGGCAAAAGTCAAAAACTTGTGCATTGGAATTTATCACACGCAGCATTCCCGTAGTCCGTCCGGTGGAAATTGATTTTAAACAATACCACGGATCTCAGCGAACAAATGTTGGAATTAAAGTGCATTTTGCTTAATATACTAGAAATTAATTAATTAATTAATTAATATACTTTAAAATTTGATGAACGAAATTACATCTGCCACTTCTCGGCGCTTTTACAAAGAATCCATAACAACTTCAGCCCATCATTGTAAGTTCGCAATAGCGAAGGATCATTCCATGGTAGGTTACGCAAGGCAAAACGTAAAAATCTATCTTGGACGGATTCTAGCCTGTTGATATGAACCCTGTGATGTCGAGACCACACCAGACTCGCATATTCTATAATTGGTCTTATTAAAGCGATATAAAGTGATTTAATGACATACGGGTCAGAAAACTCCTTGGACCACCACTTAATATAGCCCAAAGTCGAATTGGCTTTATGAACCACGGAGGCAAAGTGAAGTCTGAAGTGTTAAGCTCACTGTCACGAGTAACTCCCAAGTTAGTAATACAACTAACTCTGTGTAGAGGAACGTTTTCAATAAAATAATTGCGGTAAGAGTTATCACGTTTACGAGAAAAGGTGATTATCCTGCATTTGTCCGTGTTGAGTGACAGGTTATTTTTACGGCACCATGTTACAAAACTAGTAAAGTCTTCCTGGAGAGAATCGAACAACTGGGTCACCTCTACGTACAGCGTAGTTTGAAATCTTCGAGAATTTGATTACAGAAACTACATCATTGATAGCTAATATAAACAGAAGCGGTCCTAAATGACTACCCTGAGGGACACCAGACGTCGCCAAGAAGGGAATATTCAGATTTTTTATTTTTGCAATTGAGAAGTATTAAAAAGTGGAAAATGATTTCATATCCTTTTCTATAAATATTGGATAAGCCAAAATGTCATAGCATTGTTGTTGATGACGACGAAATACACGCATTGAGTGACAATTTTTTGTGACGAAACGTTACAAAAAATCTCATTATATGGACGTCCTAGACAATTACAATGTTCGGCAATATTGTGGAGGTTATAATCAGGACTATTTCCGTCGAAGACCAAATAGTTCTATCTGCCACCGTATTGGCCCTGTAGTCGATACAAATTTTTGAACTTTTTATATAGAGATCATACACGATTGAAATGTTCGGGAAAGCTGTAGAGGTTTTTATTGGGATTATTCGCGTCGAAGACCCAATTGTTCTATCTCTCATCGCTGTATTAAAAAAAAAGCTTCGGTTTTTTTAATTTTACAACGAAAGTTCTTAATTTTGTTTTTTTTTTTTTTTTAGAAATTGATTTTATTGGATAAAGAAAAAAAATTGATTTTATGAGGTTAACAGATTACGTATATTTCAAACCATAAAAGGTCAATTTTTCAGTTCGTTAGATTATATTTACAAGTTTATTAAAATTTCGACGTAATATATTTTATAAATAACAAAAAAAAAAGAATACATATATTATATAGTGTCACTACATGGGTTTTTGGGAAGAGTTGTGAGGATTAAAATTGGGTCCTTATATGAGATCAAAGAAATCTGTTCAAATATATTTGGGATGTTCTTATTAGTTTGATTCGGTTTGTTGTTCTTAAAATAGGAGTTTAAGAAAGTCTAATTAGATTAATTAAAACTTTAATCAACATGAAAATGAAACTATATATACATATTACATATTTTATTCATAAAGTGTGTGACGCATATAATTTTATGTTTTGGTTGTATTCTTGTTGTTTATGATCCTTATTATTGTCTTTCCTGAGGGATGTTATTTTAGTAGAATGACAAAATATAGCAATATAAAGCAAAAAGTAGTACTTTTTTAGTGTGGAATACGAAAAGCTTCCTGAAAAACCAAAAGAAATTTTGAAATGAAGAATTGGAAATATTGCTAAATGAAGTTCCATAAGAAACGCTTGAAGAACGCTTCAAGAATATTAAATGGTGATAAATCCACTATCGATCTATATCCAATGAGAATGGTTCAAAAGAATAAAAAACTATGACTTGTGTAAGACCCATGGAAAAAAGTTTATTTCTTTTTTGATATTTATGAAATCATTTGAAAATTGATAAATTAGTTAGTGTTATTTGTCGCGATACTCTAGCTAAAGTTTATGCTGAGATTTTAGAGCTAAACATGCCAGAGTATTATTTAAAACCATTGACGGTGGTCTTCGAACGAGTACAACGAAAGCTATTGTTTAAATAATCATAACTTTAAAGTTTTTGAAGTCATCTAAAATTTTTTAGTTTTAATAGTTTATTGGCTGATTTAAAATTGTCCTCGGTTTAACTAAACAAAACGTTTATTATGCAATTTTTCATCTAAACTTGAAAATCGCAATCATGGGCTACATTTACACCGAGACTTAAAAAGAGACCTAAGTGCTTAGGTTGACTTAAATATGACGGTGTAAACACGCCCAAAGTAACTTAGGCTAGGCCACCTAAATTGCAGACCTACCATAAATTTAAATCGACCTAAGAACTTTTCACTGAAAACTTTGACAGATAAGAGCTCATCTGTTGACGTCAAGTTCCATAAATGCTCACATATGGCGTTGTTTTAAACTTAGGTCTAGTACGGTGTAAACAAGTGTGACCAAAAACCTAACTTTTAGTTAAGTGACCTAAAAATTTGTCGGTGTAAACGTAGCCATTTTTACTCTCTATAACATAAAATTTCCCTATTTAGAATCCATTTTATACATATCCAAATTTTCTACACAAAAAAATTCATAAAAACTTAATAATATTTGATTTTATTTTTATATTTTAGAATTTTGTTCCGTACTTTGAATCACCAATACGATTACACTTATGATTGGACAATGCTTAAGCAAAAAACCCAACAGGGTGGAGCGAATGCAGCTATTACACAAGGAGCATCCGAAAATCGAGGTGCTGATGGTCGTGATAAAGAAAAACAACAAAGTGGAACTGATTTAAAATGAAATTATTAAATAAAATTAAAACAAAACATTAAAAAAAACAAATAAAATTAAAAATATACAATTCTTTATAAATATTTTTTTTAAATTAAACTTTATGAAAAAATAATAAAAATCGTTTAAAATATATTAAAAAAAAATATATATATATATATACAAAAAAACCAACAAAAATTAAATGATTTAACACACACACACATATATATATACAAAATAAAAATACAAAATTTAATTAAAATAAATGAAAAAAAAAATGCGTTAATTAAAAATTTTAATAAAAAAAAAAATAATTAAACAAAAATGAGAGAAAAGAAAAACAGAGAAATAAAAGCAAAAAAATTTAAAAAAAAAAAAGAAAACCAATCGATTTATATTTCATGTAATTAAAATAAAATTAGAAACAAAAGAAAATAATTTACTAATTAGAATAAATAAAAAAAAAAAACAACAAATTAATAAAAACAAAAAAATAATATAAGATATTTGTGAAAAAAAAAAAAAATGAGTAAATTAAAATATATAAAACGAAAAACTTGAAAAAACTAAAATTAAAAAGAATTTTTTGTTAAAACAAAAAGCAACAACAAATTGGAACGAAATTTTTATTAATTTCTTGCAAAAATTTAATTAATAAAAAATTGAAAATGAAAAAAATACAATTTAAAAAAAGAGAAAATTTATGGAAATTATGAATTATTTTTAACTTAGCCTTTTTTTTTTTAATTTAATATGAATAAATAATTATTTTTTTTTTAATTTTCTTTTTTTTTTTTTTTAAATCATTTTTGGATATAAAAACGAAATTAGAAATTTTTTTTTTTATTATTAATAATATTTTGTAAGAAATAAAATAATTAAAATTTATTAATATTAAAACAAAAAAAAAAATTACAACACAAACATATTGTTAATTATACGAAAAGAAAAAAAAAACCACGATAAAAATTAATTTGTGTGACAATTATTCAATTAATTAATTATTAATTATTATAATTAAATAATAAAAAAGAAAATTATTCAAAAGGCTAAGATCAAGAAGAGAATTCTATATATATATAAAATGAAAGAATAAAAATTCAATTTGGTTGATTTTTGTTTTATTTTATTCTTTTTTTTTCTTTTTTTTGATATAACTAAATATTTTAATTATTGAAATAATTTGAATTAATTAATTAAAAGAAAAAATAATTAAGTACAAGAAGTAATCTTGTAATAATTTTTTTTTTTTTTAGGTTTTCTTTTGCTTTTTCTTAATTACTATTATTAT
Organism: Xylophagus ater; assembly: GCA_963422695.1. Lineage (NCBI taxonomy): Eukaryota > Metazoa > Arthropoda > Insecta > Diptera > Xylophagidae > Xylophagus > Xylophagus ater. Next base: position 13,419,109 of record OY730478.1, read on the forward strand.
TATGATTATTATTATTATTAATTTTTAATTATATTTACTATTGTAATAATCTATATGATTTTTTAGTGTTAAATCGGGTATTTTGGCCGAGTAATGACATAATTTTTACAATAAAAGCTAATACCATAGATCAGAATTCACTATTAATTTTCGATTTGTCATCAAAAGTTACAATAATATAAAGTTGATTAGGATTTGCTTACTCACTCACGGAAAATTATGTTCCTCAAGATGTACAGGAGTATTTTATTTTTCATCTTTACTATTACAAATGTCAAATAGTATGTCACATTCAGCTTCTAAATACATCTATACCTAAAGTGACCAGATTTTTTGAGGACAAATTCAGTACATTTTTTATTTTGGGCTATTAATGAAATAAAAAATATTAAGTTCTAATACCAATCAGCAAGTCTACCCTACCAACATTTTATGTGAGAATATTTTACGATACCTATAAGAAATACCCATCAGATTTCGTAGCACACATTGTCTATGTTTAGATAATTGTTGAAACACCGCGCTACTCAAGCAGCGTGTCTACATTAGAATTTTTTACATACATAACTCAACTCCGAACATTTTAGCGTTAAATTGACAGAATTTCAATATCATATTTAGTAATATTTTCAAAATCAGTACAATATTCAGTACAAATTTTAAATCAGTACATAGCCATGAAAATCAGTACTGTACTGAATAAATCAGTGCGTATGGTCACTTTATCTATACCTCACTATAATGGCCGCTCTTTATACGGCATTTCGATATCACAGCCTTTTTTAATTATGGAACTTTTTCGATTTACAGCCGACAATGTTTTGTTAAACGGCCAAAAAAAAATGCGACCTTCTGTTTAGTTTCAGCTTTTCCCTTTAGGTGGCACTACTATATTTTGCCTCATAAAAATATGAAGAACGTTTGGCACAAGATTGTCATCATTTTTTACGTTTACTTTATAAGGCTTTTCGCTTTACGGCCTCGTAAAGCGAGGTATGAGATATAAAATACAATAAAAACTTATTTTCTGCTATTTTTTGGTGTAATGTGCGGAATATCAAAAATAATCTAGAAAGGATTTTAATGATGAACACAATTAAGTTTTAAAAATCCTAATTAAATTTATAATTGATTTAATTAGAACGTGTATTCGGTTTAAAATCGTTTTTTTTATGGAGAAATATAAATGTAGTTAAGTTGTACTATTTATGGAAAAGAAAATCAATTCTTGGAGATAAATGGAAAACTTCCACCCAAGTTTTTGGAAAAAAACACCACCGATTCGTTTCAAAATATAAATTCTGAAAGTATTGAATTCTTTTTTTTTTTCTTTACACGACTTTACATGAAAAATCAATTTTCCTTTTTACTATTTCTAGTTGGTTCTTTTTTGTATTTTTCCAATGTGCCCCCGGGTTTCTTGTGTTTACACGTATTTTTCCGACACGTATTCACTTTAATAAAAAAAGAATTGGGTGTATTTTAAAAAGAAAAGTACTCGACGACTCTTTATTTACGTCGTACACTTTCCATTCGTTTATGCGGTACTTTTTAACCGCGGTCTAATTTTACGCAATTAGAAAATATATGGCGAAGCTCTGTTTAGAATCTTAAAACTCTTAAAAGAACTTGCTATATGATGAGATCTAATGTAATTTGGTGATTCATAAATAACAAAAGCTTCTTGAATTTCATGATTCTTTATTCATTTTATATTTGCTGGAATATTTTTCACGCGACTTTGTAACACGTAAAAAACCGCATAGAAAAGATGTTCCACGTAATTTAAGGGCCGAATTTCAAGTGTGGATATTAATTTACTTTTCTTTAATCAGACATTATTTTCCAAAATTCTTACATGTCAAATAAACCGAACAAGGCAGTTAATTTTTAATAATAATTGTAAAGAAATAACACTCATCTATATCCATTTTTTATTTCTAAACTATACAAAATATAAGTTAATGGTTTTCACATGTTTTTAAAGAATATTAATATTTCAAAAATAATCACAGACATTTTAATAATTATTATTTCGTTTTACTACGTGAAAAGGCCGAACGAAGTTTCCAAAAAGAATTTTTATTCTTTTGATACTTTTTCAACCGAATTTTTGTTTTAAATTTCAATAATCGATCCAAATTATGTCTTAATACTTTGTTATAAGAATTGGATCCATGGAAATTATAATAGCAGGATTATCATGAGCTGGAAAACTAAATTTAGTAATTGTTTTGTAAACTATATTTTTCTTTTCGTCTGTGATTGTTAACGTAAAGATTTTCGTTTTTAATGATGATAAATCATCGTAAAGGTACGGAGTTTGTAATTCAATACGAAGCGGTTGTGGTTCGTCTAAACCTCTCATGTTGAAAGGACTGAGCTGATCTGTATCCTTCTCATTATTTAATTTTGTATTTTTCATTCTATAGTGTCCTGTTACTCCATGATATATGATTGAACACATAAAAAAAGCGGCCAAAACTCCAACACCAGTTTGAGTTGTTCTGGAATAGAAGTTTTTTTTGTTTTTAAGTAATTTTTTTATTCAAATTCCGAATAGTACTCTACCTATTAGCGTTGGCAAGAGATTGGCCGGATTTTATTAAGAACATTAGAATTCTAATCCAAAATGTGATCATAAAAAAAAGTAGAAATCTATAAAATAATTAGGTTAGAACCAAATTAAAAAAAAAATATTTATATTTTATTTACATTGAAATTCCAATAGCGTGTACAATAAAAGATCCAAATACTTCTTTATCGAGTTTTTGAGATTCACAATTATTATCAATTACTGCTGGCCTGCAACATTGTATACAATGGCATGATCGAAACGTATGCTCATTACCACCGCGCATCCTTCCAGATGGATTTAATTTCATTTTAGATAAAAGAAATTTTTCAAAATTCATATTTTTAATTTTAATACATTAAATTTTTTATTTATAAAATCACCAAAAGGAAAAAAAAGTATCTAATTAATTTTCTTAATCATTTGATTGTCAATTTTTTTTTCTTTCTTTGATGGTGACTTGGATGATTTTTAGAAAACAACTGAGTTTTTTTAAAAAATTATTTCTATATGGGCTAAAATACACGTCCACACGTAAAATTATGCTAGGATATTAGTTTAGCATACGATTATAGCATAATTAAAATTAGTTTTATTTCTGAGCGAATTTCTAGCTTATTTTGAAAGGTGACGTACCCAAGGAAGCTTTTCAGTATCCGCTACGTACCAGCTACTTGTTCACATATCACCACTATTGGTAGAAACGTGTCACAACAACCAAAAATGGTAGCTAGGTAGCCATGGTTTACTTTTGGAGTGCAAAATATGAAATTCAACATATCTGTTTGCATGGGTTATTGCTATAAATTATAGTTTGCTTCCGTACGTTAAGAACGAGATGTGTAGCATTTTTGAGGAATCCACACTAGTAAAAAACAAATGTTGTAAACATGTAATACTAATGTCTGTCTTCTAGCTATAGTCAGTGCAGTGTTGTTCCTTTATGCGTAGACAATAAAAAAGACGTGTAGACAATCTCAATTCTGACTGTTTCTTTGGAATAATACCGAATAGTACAGGCAGAAGATGATCTCGCAATTCATATTAAATATGTAACGAATCTTACGCAAATGTTGTTTAAAACTGGAGTGGAATCATGTAATTCGATTGAGAAACTAAATCGTATCGAAAATACATTGCAATTCCTATGATTTTTCGAACGGTTTAATCGAAATCAAATTACACGAATATTTCGATTTTTTATAGTTATCAATTGTACAGTGTAGAATGGTCTAGTCGGTTAAGACCTCAACCTCGCCTCATGAGCCTCATGAGACTGATGAGACCCAGATCCTGGTTCAAATCCAGGGCTCGGTTCTTCACTTTTTCTCTACTTTTCTTTGCCCTACACTTAAACAAATACAAAAGTTAGTAAAGAACTAACTACCGGCACCCTTGCATACCTCGACGAATCCTTCACGTTCTTTTTAACCAACATATATAACCTATATAAATCTAATGGTTGTTTTGATATTGTAGGACAAGCTGATATGGGTGTACGTCTCTCTTCCATAAAACTAAGTAATTTATCTAAACCATCTCCACGTCTAATATCGTTATCAATTGTTTAATTGTTTGATCAAATAAAGTCATTTACTAAATATTTAACAATGTTACGCAAAATTGTATTACATTAAATTTTCTTTCGTCCTAGAAATCCATTGAGCAGTTAAACTTATTTTGCAGATTTGATGCTGCCTTAAAATTGGGTTGTACCCTAGGGAAATTAACTTATATGCGTACGGTATAATAACGCCGCTGGTCTATGACTAGTTTTTAGATTTGTCTCGAGGAATTTTTAGGTTTTCCCTTTAAATTTCATATTGAAAGATAATTTCGAGTTTAAATTCTAGGAACACTAAAATACCTGTGATTCCCATTCAATTTTATAAAATCTTCTCAAACAAATTTTGTTCCTTTTTTTGGATATTTTGTAATTGTTTTTCTTTTAGGGAATCTCTGGGCTCATGTTTTGTGCATCTTGTCTCTAAACGATTGAATTACACGGCCACTCTACCCGAATATACTTTACTAATAATTATTCCTTTCTATTTTTTCTTTTTGTTCATATTTGTAAGAAGATAACAACAAAAACAACAACAAAATAATTATTTCTCGTAAATACTATTTTCTAGAAAAAGAAATTAATTGATTAATTAATTAAAAACAAAATACGAAATTTAAATATTTGTTTTAGGTTAATAAAAAGAAGAAGAAAAGAAATAAAAGTTAAAAAAAAACAGCAATTTTAAAATAAACGAAAAAAAGAATAGTAAAAATATAAAATTGAATATAATATTAATTAATTAATACAAAACAAAAAAAAAAAAAAATTAATAATAATTATATTATAATATATAAGAAACCAATATTAAAAAAAAAAGAAGAAAATGTAAAGATAAAAAAAAATTTACTTAAAAAAAAAAACATCTTATTTTTTGTTTCTTTCGCACGTTTAATAATTTTACAAAAACAAAAAAAATTAATCAATTAATTAATAATATTAAACAGATTTACGTCTGCATACACACATATATACATACACATATATAAATACATTATTGTACACTTTCTCTGTCCTTTTCTTGGCTTTTTCTGGCCTCTGTTCTTTTGAAATTATGAAGAAGAAGAAAAATAAAAATACGTTTAATTGTGAAAAAGAAGAGTTTATTAAATTAAACTTTAAAAAAAAACAAAAAAACATAAGAAATTTATATAATTAAAAAAAGAATTTTGTGTACATAGAAAAAGCACAATATTAATTTTTTAATTTAAAAAAAAATTTTGTTTTTTTCTTTTGTGCATCATCGTCGTTTAACAAACAAAATTAAAACAAACATTATTTTTTTTCTTTCATTATTCATTAATTAAAAAACAAAAAAATAATTTGTGTTTATTCTTTTTAATTTTTGTTTTTAATTCCTTTAATTTTTTATATAATATTTTTTTATTTTTGAAAAATTTAGTTTAACTTTTTTTTTTGATTAAAGTAAATGGTGTCTGTCCCAATAAGAGCATCGGTTTTAATTCGCCTAAATTGAAGAATTCTAGATCCTTCAGATATGATTTATACCTCATTCAATCGGGAATTTAATTACGAAACAAATTTCATTATCCATTTCCAAAAATATTCCTTTTTGGGATAGTTTTCCTTTCTTGAAAATTGCCGTTAGTTGCAACACTTATACAATCCCCAAAGAAAGCATTTTAAAATAGCCAGCAAATTGGTATTTTCAAATGGAAAGTTGCAAAAGAATATTTTAACACGGACCAAAAATAATCGTGTCCTACTAGACCGAGGTGAAAGGATCTATAATAATTGCTAAAACGTGCTAAATAATATTTTGAAGTGAGGTGAAAATATAAATAATCTCTTATCAGAGTTCAATTTCAAAATACGGTTGAAAAGAAGAAAAAAAAGATATTGTTGCGTGCTACCCCTCTGGTTCGATGTTATAGAATGATAACACTTTTTATTTATGTGATTTTAGTTTATAAACTTTAGTTTCAATTATTTCTGCGGTAACAATTAGTTTTAAAAATATTTGTCTATCAATTATTATTAATTTTTACAAGATTAATTTATCCACAATTTATTTACAATGAAAAATACTATTAATTACTTATTATTTTAATATTTCACTGATGTAAGCAATTTCGCTGCTGGATTTCAACTATTGTAATCGCTTTCCGAAATCTCTCTGACCATCACTGGTCAAGTTCTGAATTGAACTGTTTGTTCTATCGGTGTTTCCCCCTTATATACTTCTTGAGTTCAACTTCTAGAACATTCATGTAAACGTGTTTTCTACTAATTTCTGGAATGTCAAAACGACTTATAGTTTTGTGTTCTAGAATGTTTTCATGATTTTATAGAATATTTGATGTTTTCGAGAACCATAAAATATTCTAATTTATTCCTTTTTGTTCTACGCGTTAGTGAAATATAGTGCAATATGTTTCAGAGTACTTTTATTTCAATTTCCTTTATGGTGAATATTGTCATTTAAATATTAGAGACCCCCTTTTATAATATTTTAATAATTAAGTATCAAAATCACCAAAAAAACGAAACGTATTTGAAGTGACTAGCATAATTTGTATTAACTTCAAATCAGAACTTATTCCATTTTTAAAATGAACGCCTTAAATACAATATATGAGGTACGCAAAAATTCTAAAGTGCACAGGATACCACGAAACTTAGGTCGGTCCGGTCTAGTCTAGAACTAATTGTTAAATGAATATTAGAAATTTTTCTTTCGTTGTTTTCTTTTATTTTTCTTTATTTGTTTGCTTGATAAAATACAATTTATTTGGGAAATTAAGAATTACATATTTTAATTTTTCTCATCCATAGTTTAATTATTTAATAAATCAATTATAATCGATATCAATTTAGATTTAAAACGAAAAACAATAACTTTTTTTTTATTTTATTAAAAATTATGTTGTTGCCAATTTCCGAAACAAAATTTAACAAAAAGGTAGGTAATTTAAATAATTTTTAAATTAAAAGCAAATTTCCAAATGAATAAATAATTATTGCTAATAAAACTGTCGTTTTTAGTTTAATAAAAATATTCTTTTTGAAACAATTGAAATGGTCTTTTATTTTTAAGTAAGGTTTGGTACTTTGTAAAGTCTGCAGAAACCATAGATATATATATTACTAGATTACTCGAAGCAATAAATTCCTTCAGAAGCGAATGGCACATTTTCGGACTTCTCTTTCCCGCGCCGAGTAGACAATACTGCCAATATCAGAAATGGTTGACTTTTTTAGTAGTATTTAAGTCATTGGCAGAAACTAAATCGTAAATATTGGTACAATAAGTTGTGCGTAACGGATTTATATAAAATTTGGTAGTTGGAAGAAATAGTCCAATTTTTTGTTTAAAAATTTTAAACCGAAAACTACTTTTAATCATTCAGTTAGATTTTTGGTTGAGGAACTAGCAAGCTAAGAAGAAGAAAAGTATATTCGTAAATTGTTTTGTTTTGAAAGGTTTTGAAATTTTTTCTCGATTTTTTTATTTTTGCGGTGTTACGAGTTTAGTGAATATTTTAATTATTTTAGAAACTAGAAGAGGATACAAATTTTCGTAATGTTTGATGAAGAAAGAGAAATCAAAGGCGAAATTTGGTCCTATGAAGAATCTGAAAATATGCTCCTCATAATTAGAGACAGTAAGCACTTATATTTTTTGATAACAAAAATTATAACTTGAACATGATTTTAGACAATTATCGGAATTTGATTGATGTTCAAGAGTTAAATTCGAAAGTGTACAACGAAATTGCTGAGAAATTATCAATCGAAGGTTATTTACGGACAAATGAACAAATTCGCTTAGAAATAAAAGATTTATTCGATGATTTCATAGCGGCTAGGAAAAATTACAACAAATGTCTCTTTTATAATATCTTAAAAGAAATTTTTGCAGAAACACCTGTTTCAGTGTCTGGACAGGATAAAATTGGTAAGATTTGCGTTATAGATGAGGCAAGCGAAAGGAGACGTAAAGTGTTAACATGGTCGGATGCAGAAACTGAAAAAATGTTATTTATTGTTAAAGGTAAGAGAAATTCTCTAATTATAATAAGAAATATAGTTTAAATACTATTTTTAGAAAATTTTAGTTCTGAAATTTCCAATCAAACGAGCTGGAAATTAAAAATATTTGATACAATTTCCCAGAAGCTAGCAATAGAAGGTTACACGAGAACAGGCTATCAAATTTCTACAAAACTGAAGAACTTAAGAAAGGATTACATACAGGTTAAAAAAAATTATAAAAAGTTTTGTAATTACTACAAAATTTTAGACGAAATTTATGGAAGTCGACCCGATTTTGTCGCCTACCAATTGGAGCGTGATAAATGTAACAACAAAATTTCTGGTATGAATGACTACAGCGGATATAAAAAATTCAGGAAGATTATTTGGTCAGCTGATGAGACTGAGAAAATGTTGAACATAATTAAGAACGGTAACCGAATTATTTTGAATAATGACAATTATAATATTATTCATACGTTATTCTAGATAATTTAATTAATTTGTTCGATAATCGAAAGTACCCAAATTCAAGAATATATGAGGAAATTGCCAATCAATTATCAGTGCATGGTTACACAAGAACAAGTGAACAAATTTGCTGTAAGCTTTCTTCTTTAAGGAAGAGATTTGTACAAATCAAGAGAAATAATATTAGGACGGGTGTAGAACGAAAGGATTGTGATTTTTATGATATCTTAAATCAATTTTATGGCACTCGTGCTTTAACATATAAAAATGGTGTGCCATATGCGTGTAATGTTTTAGACGATTCATCTTCGTCTGATACTCACGATAATAATGTTATACCAATTAGGCGATCAAAAAGAAATATACAAGAAATTGAGCATATTTTAAAAAAGAAACAGAAATTTTGGAGTCGGGAGTTTGAAGAGCAGAGACAGCGTGAAAGGGAAGCAAATATGAATTCATGCAAAAAATTGGTGTCCATTTTTAAGGACTTTTTATCATCTGTTAACAGAGCTAATAGTATATCGATTATCTCAGAATCATTGCCGGAAATATTAACACAATCTCCCCCGACGCTCTTCGAAGTTCCTGATCCTGAAATTCAAGACGTTTTTTTGGATGAATTTGCTCCAAGTTTCGGTGCGGATATTAACTATATATCAGAAATGTCTTACAAGGAGAACGACGATAGTAATGAAAGTGCGACAGAGTTTTTTAAAAATTTTGAACCGGATATTCCATTAAACGGAGCCTAATATTTTTGTTTTAAGAAATAAGTAAATAAGAACATTTTATATTTTCTATGGAAATAAGGAAGATTAGGGAATGCACGAGCTTTATAGCCTGAATTAGATTGAAGCAGTAATAGCAACGGCAACAGCAAAAATTAGATTAGATTACCGACAACAACAGCAACATCATTTCTAAATACTGTTGCAAGTTGACAACATGACCGTGGATTATATCATGTTTTTTTGGTTTGTAATTAGTTTTTAAGCAATTTTCAAAGATGGAGTAGCGGTTAATTGTGTCCGTGGAAGAAAATCCGTTTTCATTTGATAAAATGAAAAGAATTATAAACTAATTTTACTAATCAAAATTCCAATTGTCAATTTTAGCTGTTGATGCCGGTGTAATGTGTTTCAAAAAGTAGCATTCACGATTTTCGGTGTTGCTGTTGCCCGTTGCTGTTGATGGTTCAATATTATTCAGGGGAAGGATTACGAAATTTTTAATTTAAGTATGTATATTTTTTATTTGAATTGTTAGATAAATATAGAGCATGTGCGAAGAATAGTTTCTTTTATTTACAAATTATATTCTGAAAACATTTCATTTCGCATAGATTTTTTATTTACAGCCTTTTTTACAAGCCCTGATGATGAAATAGATTTTCTTTGCAGCGCTTCAATGGTGCCAAAAGTTTATACAAAAAGATTTATCTGTTTACGTTTTCTTTATGGCTACAGGTTGTTAAAGTCGGTTTGTGGTATTTGAACACACCCTTATATTGAGAATTCAATCTTTTCTCAAGGTTTATAGTTGGATATAGACTTTTAAAATAAAGTGTTTTATTTTTGTTTTCATTTTGGCGGTGACAGATTATTATTATACTTCGAAGTAAATAGAATAGGAAGAATTGTGTTACAATAATTATATATAATGTCCACACCTAGTGAAATTAGAGTTTCATCTGAAGATAATGTATTTATTAATGTAGAAGATTATCGTAAATTGGTTCGGAATTTCATTGACATGAGACGATATCAAACGGCGCTTTTTTGGGCTGAAAAGGTGGTAACATTAAGTCAAAATGATCCAATTGATATTTATTGGCAGGCTCAATGCATGTTCCTGTTAAAAGAATATCATCGTGCAGCGTATATTATAAAATCTAATGGTTTAGAGAAAACCAATATACCATGTTATTATTTAGTAGTTGAGAGTTTATTCGAAGCGAAAGAATATAATGAAGCTCTTGATATATTAAATTCCATTGAAATAGATGATTTAATGAATACAATAACGCGAACAACACATTTGTATGAGAATAATACGAATCATCTTAATTCGGATGAAGAGAATAGAAACGAAATGTTGGCATCAATATATTATATAAAAGGGAGAGTTTTTGAAGCTCTCGATAATCGATCTCGTGCAATGGATTGTTATGTTCAAGCACTTCAGAAATCAATATATTGTAGTGAAGCTATGGATGCGTTAGTACAACATGAAATGCTTATGGTTTGGGAAGAAAAAGAACTAATGCAACATCTTTCATTTACACAAAAAGGTTCGGATGGAAATTTTAAATTTATTAAAAAAATTTATGAAAGTAAATTGAAAAAATATTACGATTCAATTGAAGCCCAAATAAATATTGAACAAACACCGATCGGAACATTTGGTTTATTACAATCATTTAAAGATGCCGCAGATAAAATTAAAAAGAATCAATCGAATACAATCAAAATAAATAATACAATTAATTCGAAATTGATTAATTCATTTCAAACAACAAATTTATCACCAGCAAATAAAGTTCTTCATAATCTAAAAAGTTCACCATCCTATTCGTTACAATCAAGTTTGTCTAGAATATCGACAACCAATGATAACAATCGTAATACAGATAATATGAATGATAAGAAGATTGGTGCGAATTGTCCAACAGAAATGTCGCTAAGTGCCAGTTTAATAACAATTCAAGATAGTGTTGATATGATGGCCGCTGAGGCAGAACAATTATTTTACGATTGTGATTATAAAAAATGTATTAAAATTTTAGATAGACTCTTGAAAAAGGATCCATATCATAATGCTGCTCTAGCAATACAAATCGGTTGTTTAGTCGAATTGAATGATATTAATAAATTATTTTATGTTGCACATAAATTAATTGATCTCTATCCGGAAAAGGCGATTTCATGGTATGCTGTCGGTTGTTATTATGATTTGATTGGAAAAAGTGATCCTGCACGTCGATATTTATCGAAAGCAACAACATTAGATCGATTATACGGTCCAGCATGGTTAGCTTATGGGCATTCTTTTGCTAAAGAAAATGAACATGACCAAGCGATGGCGGCTTATTTTAAAGCTACTCAACTTATGCGCGGATCTCATTTACCTCTACTTTATATTGGTGTTGAATGTGGTCTAACAAAAAATCTAGAACTTGCTGAAAAATTTTTCTATCAAGCAATGTCGATTGCTCCACTCGATGTTTTTGTTCTACATGAATTGGGTGTTATTAAATTTGAATATGAATATTATGAAAGTGCCGAAGAAGTACTGAGAAAAACTGCCGAAATTATAACAAGTAAATCGAAACAACGACAAGAAGCGGTATCAACACGTTGGGAACCATTATTTAATAATTTGGGACATTGTTGTCGGAAAAATAAGAAATATAAAGAAGCTTTAGAATATCATCAGTTGGCACTTCTTCTTAAGCCACAAAATGATGAAACTTATACAGCTATCGGTTTTGTATTAGCATTAATGGGTAAATTAGAAGAAGCTATTGAATATTTTCATAAAAGTTTAGCACTTAATCGTGACAGTGTTGTTACATCGACAATATTGAAATCCTGTATAGAAGATCTGATGGAAGAGAATATTTCAAATGATAAAGATATATTCAAAACAAAAATATCACCAAAATCATCTGTGAAACGATCTAATTCAACGGCTGAAAGTCCAATGAAATTGAATTGTATTAAATTGAAATTCGATGAATATGATGCATCACCGACTTCCGATAATACAGATAATACATTTGATGTTAATATGGATATTTAAATTATTAAAATTATATTCAAATCGATATTAGTGTGTTTTATTTATTTATTTCAATTCAATATTATAAAAATTGTATGTGAAACAAATTATTATAAATATAAATAGAATAATGGTATTCGGATTAGTTTAGTTTGAAATGGCTTCGAGAACTCACTACAAATAATTAAGTAATAAGTCCAGTAATATAGCCCACAAAGAAAAAAAAAAGAGTAAACCTAAAAAACAACTAGAAATTAACTACGTATATCTCTAAATCTATGAAAATAAGAAAACGTTGGTTAGTCTCCATTCGCTAGGCGAGATGATGCGGTAAAATTGAAAAATTTCATTGATTTGGTCAATATCATGCGGATTTGTATGAAACCTGGAATTTAGTTATATCAACTTACAATATGGGATATGCCTGCACTCATTACGTAGCAAAATAGAAAAATACGTCTAATTCGCTCAATACTGGACGAATTTCCATGAAATTTGGTATCGGGTGTCCCAATGAGCCCCTGAATTAAATTGTGAGCCATTTCAAAATACTCTAACTTTGATATTTGTCATCTGCCATTAATGTAATTAGTAATCATGGAATTCTACGCAAAGAAACGACATTATTATTGTCAGCTCTGTCAGGTTTCAAGCGTCTACTGTGAACGAATAATCCGTTTATTTAAATTGTAATTAAATTCTTTGTCGAATAAGGTATGGGTAATATTTGTAGGACCCAGAATACCCGAGATATACATATACTTCCATACTAGCGACTTTTTGGACTTTCTGTCCCAAAAAGGAATTGTTTTGAAAAGGAATAATGACATTTAATTCGTAATTAAATTGTCCATGGAATAAAGTGTGAGTCATATCTGGAATAATAAAGATGCCCAAGATATACATATGCTTCAGTTTACGCTAATTAAATCCCAGCGTTCTTATCGGGACACCTTTTACATTAGGTGTGTTTTTTACATCGTGGTCGTGAGTCCATTTTGAAAAAAAAAATATTAGCAAATTCTCATATATCTTTATTGAATGATATTAAATAATAATTATGCCCTGACCCCGATAAATATTTGGGTTATGTTGTTGTTGCTTTTACATGTTATGAAGCAGACCCTGACCTAGACCCCCATGAAAAAGCACACCTATTGAAAGATCAACCTAAAAGATAGGATAGGTTTTCAATTCAGGAATGGAATCGTGTATTTCGATTGAAACTAAATCGTATCGAAAAAGCATTGCAATTCCTATGCTTTTTCGATACGATTTGGGTCAAATCGATTCCAATTCAGTACTCCTAATTCGGTCGATACTCATCACATTTTTCTAACTTCTTTCATATTAATTAAGAATTCTTGTTATAAGAATTGAAAAGTTGAGTTTCTTGGGACTTATTTTTTTTGGTACTCAATAAAAATACAAAATTTTTATTTTAATACAGAAACAAAACATCTAATTCTATTTTTATTTAACCTTTTTTTTCTTACATTCTTACGAACTGGAAAAATAAAAACAATTAAAAATAAAATTAATCAAATATACAAAATTTAAATACAGTGAAAACTTTAATTTTAGTACAAAATTCATCTTTTTGTTTTTTCTTTCATTATAAAAATGCAAAAAGTTTTAATTATTTTTTCTAATTTCTTTAAATATGTATTTTGGCATGGAAGATTCTGAAAAACTTCATATAATATGGAAAATTTTTTTAGCAATTTCTTATTGCAATTAAATTTAGAAGTAACAAAAAAAAAATGGAAATTACAAAATCTTTCACAAAATATATTATTTCGAGATACAAAACTCAAAAATATACGAAAAACTTTCATTTATTTTAATTACGAACAAACAAAAAAAAAATTTAAATCACAACTTTAATTATATTATTAATATTGAAATTATTAGAAAACAATAAAAGATTTTTATTTTAATTATTATAATCGGAGATGTTCATAAATGATAAGTTCCCTTTTGGTGATTGATTTGAACTGGAATTTGAAAGGCTGCTACTACTTCCGAAATCGTTTATATATCGAAAATTATTTGAACTCATTTTCGATAGACAAGGTGATGATGTAAACAATTGTTTTGGTGTCATATTAATATCGGATTTATGTTGTTTAACAATTACAGATGGTGATGGGAAACTATGAAAAGAGAAAAAAATTATATTGTTAGGAATTTAAAAAAAAAATTTGATTAATCCTTTGCACTCTAAATACTCTTTCCAGGCATATCTTATGTATAGATGAAAATTTGAAAGAATTGCTTGAAGAGTCTACTACCAAGTAATCATGTTTACGAAATTACAGAAACACAAACACACCTTTTGGAGGTGTAACAATTGTAATAAAGAATTCAAATACTGTCTTTTCTTTTCATGCGGTTGTAAATTTAGGATTTCATTGTTTTTTATATGACCAACACGTTGTTTACTACAAGTAAAACGTGTCTACTGGATAAAACGAAGAGATGTAATAATCGTTTAATCTGATCAGTTAAGAAAATCACTGAAATCATGATGTATCCACAGATAAACCAAATTAAATCTGTAGAAAATTCTGATCCGTCCCGTCATATGGTTATGGAAGTGGACATTTACAAAATCAGAAGAAAACAGGAAGTCATATATACGAAGAACAAACATGCAGAATTAGATACAATCATGAAATATTATAAATCTATAGTGGTCCAGAGATTGGGAATTATATAAAGCTAAAACACTACGAATGACAGAACATATCGAGTAACGTGTTTCAAGAAAGGTACTATATGGAAAAATTGAAGAGAACTGGAGAATTGGCAGACCGAGAGCAAGATGGGTAGACCCAATGATGACTGGTGCATTATATCTGCTTCGAAAAGATAATTGGAGAGTCACTGACCGAGACATGAAAAAACTGTAATCAAAAATTGAGCCTTGAACTGATAATTTACTGTTTTCAATTTCAATTCTATGTGTGATTGGTAAATCCAGTCGTTTCTCTGATATACCCCGAAAAAATTCTGAGTGCGAAAGGTTTACGAAAAAAATATATATATTTACTTGTCACGTTCATCATTTGAATGTCGTAAAATTGCTGCACGCCAACGATGAATATTTGGATATGTTTGTCGATCAATTTGAACATTGAATAAGGCGTTTATTACATCAAGATCTCGTTTTGTTGGTTCGTCTCTATATAAAACAAAAGGATAAATTAAATTTTTCAAATTTTAAATAATATAAAATTAAATTTTACCCTAATAAATAAATATTGTATTTTTCAAATAAACCATGTGAAATATCTAAATCGGTTGAAGGTGGACTTTCCGGTGGAGTATAGTAAATATCATCATCATCGTCACTTGAACCAGTATCAGACTGGAAAGAAAACACGAACGATTTATACAAATATATATATTTTTAATGAATTATAATTTACCCAAAATATATCTTCTTCATCTGAATTATCAGAGTTTGTGTCTTGATGTTTATCCAAATCGATATTATTCAATTCGGAAATTTTACTATGATAACTTGTATCGTTATCATTTAAATGTCTTGATAATAATCTTTTTCGTCGATTTTGAACACGTACAGTATTAAAATCCCAATTACATGAACATTTCCTTTCATTTGACCAAGTTTCCATACAAATTTGTTCAGTTTTTAGATTTTCTGGAAGAATTTTTTCATCTGGAATTTTTTTTTTGTTAAATTTATTAAATATTTATAAAATAGAAAAATGAAAACATTTACCTTTTAAATTTAAATATTTTAAAATCAATTCTGTAACACATTTTAATTGTTCAGTTTCATCGGTGATTTGATTACGGAACTTTTTTCCAATCATTGATTTTAATTTTGAGTCGACAATTTGTTGAAAACATTTTTGTATTTTATTAATTATATTATTGTTAATATTTTCATAATTCCGTAAATATATAACAATTAAATTTGCAAAACGTGAATGTACAAAATTGAAATTTATCGTCGCAAAACGTGTATCATCTTTAAAACTATAAACAAGTGACTTCAGTCTTTTCAATTCGGAATTAAAAGCATCATTTATTGATACAATACTATCGATATTATGAATAATTGTTTTTGTCATACGTTTAGCGAACACTTGAAATGATTTCTCAACACATAAATATGATGCTGTTGGATTTTGATTATTTATTAATAATTTGGATTTTTCATTAGTTTTTAATTGATTCTCATTATTAATTAATTTATCTTTAGATAAATGTATTTGATCGAATGCATTACATAAATTACTCATAAATGTTATATCATTATTTTTATTAATATTGGAATTTTTCAAAATTTCATATTCTTTTCTTTTCAATTCGAGATAATTTTCTAATTGTGAAAGTCCTTCGATAGAACTAATATCAATAAATGTTCCAAGAAAATCCCAATATTCTTTCCATTCGATATTTTGTTCTTTTGCCAATTCACGTCCAATTAATTCGAGTCCTTTTTCAGTATCCATAATTTTTATATGTCTTTCTTTTAGTGATATTGATTCGAATGGATCTTTTTCTGATACATCTGAGTTTGTTGATGAATTTAAACAATTCTCATCAAATAATGGTGAACCAATTTGTTCACGATATTCAAAAAATAGATCACGTTTGAAATTCTTACGTAATGGTGTACTTATTGGTATCGGGAAAGTTACATTTTCTATATTATTATTTATATTATTTTCTGTTTTTATTTCATCCAATAATATATTTTCTGAATTTGTTGAATTCCCATTTTCTGTATCTTCGGAACTTAATTCGAATGATTTATTTGGGAAAAGAGAACGCTTATAATTTGGTGTCGATAAATTATTATTTGAAGCTTTTTTTGGAGTTATATAAGGACTATTCAAACTAAATGATGTATTCAATGATTGAGCAGTTCGTGGTGGGGTTTTCCAGCGACGACGAAATGTCTTTAAAGAAAAAAATTGACAATTTATTGACATTATTAAAATTTTAGTATCTATACTTTAGCTTGTTCTTTATTCATTGGTCCGGCATATGCTTGGATTTCTAGTTCTGGGCTCATAAGATCGTTTTTCAAATTCTACAAAAATAAAATCCATTTTAAATTGTTTAATAACATATTTTTACATTAATATAAAAAAAAACATACTGGTGGATTTCCAGGTGAAAATGGTTCTCCAATAACTGGTGGCAATGAATTATCCATAGATCTTATAACAGGCACATAAAATCTTTCTTCTAATAATTTGGCAATTCTATCTTTTAATTCTTGACTTGGTTTATCCATTCGTGAGCAAATTAACTAAATATAATAATAAAAATCTATTATTTAGTTTAAAAATAGTAAAATATTTTTCTCTTACATCTTTTGGTAGTAACTTTTCTAAATTTGGTGTCATTTTGCATTGTGGATATTTTGTTAAGACTTCAACTACTTCGACACAACCATATTTTACCGCCAAATGAAGTGGTGTCTCACTTCTACCCTTCTCTGGCATATTTAAATAGTAATCTAACATTATTTCACATACTTCTGCACATAATTTCTCATCTTTACTGCCATATAATAATTCGATAAAACGATATTTACTAATTGATTGCAATATTAAATCAGCAATTTCAGGTTTTTTATGTATTGCACAAACATGCAATGCATTATAACGTGTACCATCTTTTAAACTTGTCGGTGTATCTCCGCTATTTATTAAATATCTTGGATTTTCCCAAATTTTCTTTTCAATCACATCATATTTATTATCTTCAATTGCTTTACGAAATTGTATTAGTTCCTGTTTTGATGGTGCACGAAATCCTGCTTTCTCAAGATTTGTTACAGTTGCTGATGGTGCTAAAATGAAATTTTGAAATTTAATATTTTTTTTTGATTGTTTCAAAGTGAATTTTACATTTTAGACCGGTTGTAGAAATTATCGGACAAACTTCAAATCCGACTTGTGAGAATTTTGTAGCATCTTCATTGTTCTTGAAGGTTTTTAGACGTGCTTCTTTATGATTTTTCAATACTTTTAATGCTTCATCGAATTCGGTAAATACAAATTGATTTTCTGAAAATAAAATTTAAAGTTAAATATTTTTATTTTTAAAATGTAAATAACAAAATATAAAATATATTTTTGGATTTGGACAAATTCCAAGAGTTACTTTTTTATATAAATTTTTGGAAAATCGATTAATATGATAAAATTAAAATTCATTTTCAATACATTTGTAGTCTTTTTATTTGAATTTCGAAGAAGAAAAATAGAATACATTTATTTAGGATAAAAATAAAGCCTATTAGGTGTATCCTTCGACTGTACACAAGGAATAATGAAGGAAGACCTAGAATAATTGTTGCAAAAATTCAAAATCTCAACCAACGAATTTTATTGGTCCAATTAATAAATCTAAATTGTTTTTTGATTTGCTGCACTTAAGGTTTTTTAAAAATATCTTCGTTGTATTAAAACACTGACCCGAGTTACTAACTACAAAACTTCCAAAGAAGATTTATTGAAAAAAACGAAACTGGTCAAAAAGTAGCAAAGGATCCGGTACAAACCAAACTGAAATTATTACGGAAGTCGTCGAGCTGAAGAACAGTTTTGGTGGAAATAACAAAAACAGTTTCTAGCTAAAATTGTTTGTTCTGGACTTCCCACATAGAGTGGAAGTTCATGGAGACGATTTAGATAAGAATTCAAACTTTATAGCAGAGAAAATGAAGAGATTTAGAATGAACAAAGAAAGAAATAATCACCATTCTGATAAGAAAACAACAAGAATAACGCCCTTATAATTTTCTCGCTAAAATGAATTGGTTAATTGTAAATTTTGCAATACAATTGAATAGAACGTTTTTAGCATTTTCCTAAAATAACGGCGCGTATTTACTATAGCTGTAAACAAAAAAAAAAATTGATTCGTTTAAATTGAGGTTATGAAAAACATTTCCAAAAATAATCTCCCTTTTTGTGTTGATCTACTTACCATCTTTATTTACTTCCGAATCAGTTTTTGATGGAATATAAATGCTATAATAAGTCATTTTAATCACTTTTCGTTCAAAACAAATAAAAATTAATGCATTTGGAATGAATTCACAAAAGATAAAACGTGAAAACTGGACAACAGCCGATTTTGATTTGACTTTTTGAGGAAAAAAAAGACGTAAAAAATATCATATATAAATAAACACAAAACAACTAAAGCTGCCAAACTGAAAGCAAATTGTGAAATCGAATCCAGTAAAAATACTGTATAGTGAAGTTAGGTTTGGTTATATGGTCTAACTTACAAAACAAGCAATATTTTCAAATTTCAATTTCTTCCATTTTATTTAATAATTAATTACGTTTTATTTTCTCGCATTAAAATTTGGATGAATTCTGAATTTTTCCAAATTAGAATCGAACGGAAAAATTTAGATCCCTTTCTTTTTTATCTTAAGTTTTTAATTCATTCATCATCAGCTGTTTTTACTTGTAATTGTTGTTTTAAGTTAGTGGCCGAAAATAAAAACTAATAAATTTTTACATATCTTAAGAAACAAACATAACTGTTTTACGATAAATAAATAAATAAAAACTAAAATAAGTAAGTATTGTATTAAGTTAATATATTTAGGCAAATTCATCTTTGATTAATATTTTACATTTCAGGGTAAATAGATAAAATTTTCGAATTTAACATTTGCTTGGTATGTGTTTAAATACTGTGGACGAAATTTGAATATATTCAACGGAAATTTCTTAATGATCATCAATTGTTCAAACTAAAATTATAATATTTTAATTGTAAAAATTTACCTTCAATTCTTGCTTTTCAATCGCATTTTTTCGATTATAATTCATAGGCTTCATAGCAATCAAGTTATTATTAACATATTTATTATCAGATGATGATTGAACTTGTAAAATTGGTGGCAATGAAGCACTTCTTCTAGCTGATAATTTATTCGTTCTTTTCATTTTCAAAGACATATCAAAACGTGGAATAGGCTTTTTCTTAATTTCTTCTTCAATAGTATAAAGATGATCCTTGAATGGAATGAATATTTTGATTATCTTTCTCAAAACGGAAATTTCTTACTTACTTTATTTTTATAAAACATACAACAAGCTCTTATTGTAAAAAAATAAATGATTTCAGCGACAGATAATAAAGAAAATCCTATAAAAAGTCCAGCTAATCCACCAAAAAATACGATCTCATCCATCCAGGTAAACAAATTTTCACGTTTATATCGAATATATGGCAAAAGTATTCTTAGAATATTCATGTCACTTTTTCTGAAATATAAATAATTTTTATAGGTGTTAAGGATTATGTAAAAGAATCTACGATTTCTGAAATTTTGAAGTAATATAAAAAAATTGCGAACAAAATATTTGGCATCGCGAACATCCATCTATACTTGTTATATTCTTCTTATATTTTGCAAGGCATTCAAGCTGTTCGACAGAACAATATGGAATTTTTGCTAAATAAACATAAATTATATTTTCAATATAATACTATATAATATAATAATTACAAAATGAAATGTAAAATGGTGGAATGCATTTACATAGTTTAATGCATTTTTTCATTCGACACTCTTTCATACAAGCCGAGAAACTATATTCATCACTATAATCCAATTTCACCTCATCTGGAAACACACATTTGCGATGTCTAAAAATTTAATAAAATTATTATATTTTACTATAATTGGCATTATCAATAATGTACAACACGTTTTCCATCTTTAGTTCTTCTAATGAATGTAGGTTATTTATTGTTACCAAAAAAATCATTGGTTTGTTGGGAAATATCGTTAATAGGGATTTATCGTGCAACCCAAGCGGTTCGTTATATGAATGAATGTAAATCTAAAATATCGTAATATTAAAATAATTATGAATTCAAGAGATAGCCATTTGAAAAACCTGTGATGGGATTAATATTTCAAAATATAATTCGCGCGGAGTATTTTGTAGATTTTTGAAAGCTATTGTACTTAAAAAAAAAAAAAAACAATTCTTTAAATTCATTAATTTTAAGAAAATTCCCATTCTTACTCATTTTTAGGATTTGATATGAATTTCGTGTTAAATGCATAACAAAATCCATGTTCGGTATAAACAGCATCAACATACGGACAACAGTTCACATATTCATGACTGCAATATTTAAAAATGTCTTCACAATTGATTTTCACCTATGAAATAGAACAATGAATCATTTAAGCATAATACTGTAACAATTAATAAATATGTACTACTATAAAAAAAATGTAATGAGACTGTATTTTTAAAAATACGCGTGCAATGAATATCAACGTTTATATTTATTTGATAGATTGGTATGATTATTGTGAACAGCTAATAGAAATCTCATGATGTTTACTTTGTTAGTTTAAAAGTTTCAGCGTCTTTTGTAATTGTGAAAAAAAGCGGCCAGCGAATTCTCTTGGATGAGTTCTACTGACTCAAAACGATGTCCACGAAGTGGTAATTTTAACCGGGGGAACAGGAAAAAATCATACGGAGGCATATCTGGCGAATACGGTTCTTGCCGAACGACATTCACTTGATTTTTGATTGAAAACTGACGATAAACTGACGTTGTTTTTCAAACTAATGCAATGATTTTGGGTCAAAACGACAAGACACACGAGACAAGCCCAAGTCGTCCTTTAAAATTGTTTGTATTGATCCTTTTGATATACCAACAATGTCTACAAGGTCTTTTTGAGTTAATCGACGATTAAAAAGTATAAGATCCTTGATTTTGTTGATGTTTTTATCGGTAGTTGAGGTTGCTGGCTCTTCCGAAGGAGGTTTGTCTTCGACTTCTACACGGCCCTCACCAAATGATTTGCACCACTTAAAAACTTGTGATCTGGATAAACACTGATCACTGTAACATTTTTCTACAAGAAATTTCGTTTTTTCCACAAAATTTAATGTTAATTCTTTATTCAATATATTTATACATATTAAAAAATAGGCGCCACAAATTTTTCACAATTACAAAAGACGCTGAAAGTTTTAAACTAACAAAGTAAACATCATGAGATTTCTATTAGCTATTCACAATAGTCATACCAATCTATCAAATAAATACACACATTGATATTAATTGCACGCGTATTTTTTAAAATACAGTCTCATTACTTTTTTTTCATAGAAGTATATAATCCAGAGTGATAAATAGTTACTTGAAACACTAAATTCCGAAGAGATTTTTGTCTAAGCGCTGATGATGAAAAGTTCAAACTTAAGTCGTAAGCTTCTTGCATGGTATCGAAAGAGAGTGTTGTTAATGCCTTCAAAAATGGTTCAATAGTTTTTGCAGTGTCTTGTTCATATTGTCTTTAAACAAAGAAAAATGTTTAATTAAAATTTTTTTTGCCAAGAACTTCATTTTCCTTACGCTAAATCTTTATAGGCAGTATCCATAACAAGAACATCATCATAAGGTTTTACAGGGCAAATTATTACTGTAGGATATATATTCCTTGGATATTTAAAATCTGTATCAAAATCTTAAATTGTTTAATAAATATATTTATATATTTGTTTCATAAATGAATTTATTTACAGTACCCGCTAATGTTGGATCCTTTTCAAAATTTATGACCAAATCTACCATTAGTTGAATTGAAATTACAAATCCAATTGTAACAAAACAAAACCACATAAACCTTTCGTAATATAATATTAAATAAAAGAAATATGTTTTTAGCTAATCAAAATTATGTTTATTATATTGAATATTTAACTTTTCACAAAATCGTCTTCCATTTTCTGCGATGTATCGAACTCCATGAATAGAAGAACTCTTACAATATTCCTGAAATTGGTAAATGATGTTCCTTCGGAAAAGTATTATGGTTTCAAAATTTTTGGAAATAATTTTAGCCATTTTTAATATTTTTAAATTAATTTTTCGATTAAATATTTCTAGAAACACTGAACACTAAATGCGGACAAATTTTATTTTTAAAATTTTAAAATTGTTTCTCTTAATATAAATTTACATGAACATGATTTTACCATTATGATTATCATTAAATAAATAATCGATAAACATCAGGGCCGACAGGACAACAAACAAGTAAGTTTCCCTGCCCGCCAAATTGAGCTATAATTATTATTTGGAAAAAAGTTTTATTGCCTAATTATTAAATCCTTTACAGTCCAACGTCGAACGCGATTTGATATTGTTTTTACAATGAATTATTTCAAATTTTCACTTTTCCCGATTTAGTATACATATTTGATACGCGTGCATGAAAAATGAATTCAAGTTATAGTACTAGGCCGTCAATAGATTGAAAAAGCTGGAAAATCTTTCAATTAAGAAAGCTTTACAATATGTAGAGAAAATATAGGAGAATGTTATCACAGAGTAGAGTCACAGAGATAATAAATAAACAGATAACTCTTTTCGTATACATTTTTAACACCGCAGGGCTCTACAGCTATATATATCGTCATTAGTGTTGGTAAAAAACACTGTAAATATGTGTGTTTTCATATCACACTTTTCTACAAAACCTAACAACAAGATATCTTGTTTGCAGATTGAAAATCTGTACCTTTATGAGAATACAAGTTGAACATTCTTTTTAGTACAGTAAACAGAGCTTTCCAATTCTTTTAATTTCTGGTCAGTCTGCAAAGCATTGTATCTTATTATTTGTATTTGTAAGAAAGACGGTAAATATATGCATTTTTACATAACACATAGTCTTTTTAATAATATTATTATTGACTTTAACACAAGATTGACAGCAGTTAAGAAATTTCAAATCGAGATTCAGGCTTCCTTCTTTGTTGCTTATAAATACTATATGACCCAATTGTTCAATTTGTTCAAAGATCCAAAGGAAAAATTATAATTTTTCTTATTTTTAGTCTTTTATTTTGTTATATTCCGTCTGGTTACTAAATTTCCTAGCACCACCTCTGATAAACATTATCTTTAGCATCACACGAAGATATTGCACGCGAGTTGATATCCTTTAATTATAGAATATGACTTGTATTTCCCACTGTAAATTATTGGTTAAAGTGTAAACATTTTGGTGGTAAAAAGAAAATTTTTAGTTTTTAGTTTAAAATTTGTTTATCAAAGTAAAAGTTTAAAAGTTTAAAAAAAAAAAAACTATATAGTTATTAAAATTTAAAACAAATAAATTAAAAACAATATATTATATTTGTTAATTATAAAATTAATTAACAATATGAAATAATTTTCTTAAGGTAAATAACCGAACTCTTTAGGTTGTGAATTTGATCGATAAAAATTATTAAAATATTGTGGTGTAATTTTTGGTTGATGTAAAGTTATTTTCTTCCATTCCTAGAAATAATTTAAGAAATTAAAAACAAATGAAAAGTATTTAATATGTTTAAATAATATGAAAACTTACTTTATAAGCTCGTTTCGTACTTGTAGTACGTTTACTATCTAAATGTTTATTTGTAACATTTTCAGTATCAAAAGAAGATTTTGATTGAACCTGTAAAATTGGTGGCAATGAAGCACTTCTTCTATCTAATAATTTATTTTTTTTTTTCATTTTCAAAGACATATCAAAACGTGGAATAGGCTTTTTCTTAATTTCTTCTTCAATTGTATAAAGATGATCCTTAAATAGGAATGAATATTCTGATTATCTTTCTCAAAACGGAAATTTCTTACTTACTTTATTTTTATAAACCATACAACAAGCTCTCATTGTAAAATAGTAAATGATTTCAACACCAGATAATAAAGAAAATCCTAGAAAAAGTCCAGCTATTCCACCAAATGATACAAGTAAATCGACCCATCCGAAAAGTACTTCACGTTTGTATCGAATTATTGGCCAAGTCAAATATTCGATACTTATACAATATTCATCTGATTTATCAAAACTAAAATATATACATATATAATATTAGTAGCTTTTAGTTTGCATTTTTAAATTACGTGTACGTGTGCACGTACTTGAAGTAAAATAGCCCCGATTAGGAGCTTCCATTTGCATATTTCAAGTACTTGAATATTAAGCATTCAAGCATGTACTTATATGTTCTTGTAAATGCATTTTTATGTTTAAATGAATAAAACTAATACTAACTTTTTATTTAATTTTTCGATATCATAAACAGTTTTCGAACAACTTAATTCACATTTTCGACAATCTCGAATATTTGTAATGTTGTCCTTAAATTTGGCCAGACATTCAAGTTGTTGAACATTACAATATGGAACATTAGCTGAATTAATGAACAGATAATATACTATTACTTAAAAATATTTACTCTTTTCACATTTGGATATCTTTCTCAGTTTCAGGGATTTGTCCGTACTTCAGTTTTGGAGACTTTAATCGAACTTCTAAGACGGAGAAAGATCACGAAAATTTAATCAACTTTTACTTACGCATAGGCTTGAAAAATGGTGGAATACATTTACAAAGTTTAGCGCATTTTTTCATTCGACATTCTTTCATACAAGCCGAGAAAGTGTATTCATCATTGAAATAATCCAATTTCACTTCATCGGGAAAAATGCATTTTCGTTGTCTAGAGATATTTTTTTTTGGATTAAATTATATTATCTTAAACGATATTATTTGATTAAAGAAATCGATTTACCCAATACTTAATTGTTTAGCATCTTCGGTGGTGTAAGTTTGTTTCATTGATATCAAAATTTCTGCTGCTTGATTTGTATCCCAGCTTAATTGTGATTTATAATCCCAACCGAAGTATTCCTTATGCGAATGAATATAAATCTAAAATAATGAATGGCACTTGATTGAATTTGAAAATGGTTCTCGTTTTGTAAAATAGTTAGAAAAGAAAAACAAAAATACTATAAACCTTTGATTTTGCAGATGGTATAAAATATAGTGCCCATTTCTTGTCAGTTTCAAAAAGATCATGAAATTCTAAAGTTGGTTCACTGAAAAACAAACATGAAAAATCTCCATTAAGAATTCAATAATTTGATATTAAAATTACTCAGTTTCTTGATTTGATTTAAATTTACTATTAAATGCATAACAAAATCCATGTTCAGTATAAACAGGATCAAAATGTGGACAACATTTTACATCTTCATCACGATATTTGCAATATTTTAAAGTATCTTCACACATGATTTTCACCTATTAGAAATAGAACATTGAAACGTTCAAGCATATAATATAATCCAAAGTGATAAATAGCTACTTGAAACGCTAAATTTCGAAGAGATTTTTGTCCAATTGATGATGAAAAGTTCAAACTTAAGTCGTAAGCTTCTTGCATGGTATCAAAAGAGAGTGTTGTTAATGCCTTCAAAAATGGTTCAAAAGTTTTTGCAGTGTCTTGTTCATATTGTCTTTAAAAAAATAAAAATGTTTAATTAAATTTTTTTTCCAAGAACTTCATTTTCCTTACGCTAAATCTTTATAGGCAGTATCCATAACAAGAACATCATCATAAGCTTTCGAAGGACAAACAACAATTGTTGGGAATATGATTTGTTGATTGTGAAAGTCCGTATCTAAACCTTAAATTGAGAATTGGTTTTTTTTTTCTAGAATGTAGACGAAAAAGAAATTTCTTGGATAAAATACCAGTAATTGTTGGATTTGTTTGAAATTTCTCCCATAAACTCATGATAATTACTAAAGCTGCAACAAATCCGATTGCCGTAAAACAGAACCACATAAACCTTTTTTTTTTATATATATACACGAAAAAAAATTGTTCATTTTATTCGATTTGGAAATTATATTTTATACCTTTCACCAAATGGTCTACCATTTTCGGCGATATATCGAACACCATGAAGTGTTGAATTATTAAAAAATTCGCGTGTTTGGTAAATAAGACTACGTCGGAAAAGCACTAGAGTTTCCGTTGTTTGAGAAATTCGTTTCGACATTATTTTTTCACATCACCACATCCGCTTGTTTGGAACATTCAACAAATACTAGAGCTTGGTGGATTTTCAATTTCGTGGATATTAATTTTCTATTACGTTTATATGGTCATTAGGATAGATTTGATAATCAATAATTATGATCGTTATCATAGGGCAGGATACTATTATACGCAAGTCTAACTTGCTGAGAGTTTCATGTTGTCCTTGTAATTGTCAGTATTTAGGAATAAATGATTAATTATGAATAGCATTTTTATTGATTTGGAATTGAAAATTGAAAAATTTTATTTTTTTGGTAATTTTATATCAGATATATCTTTTTGTTTGGCAAACTAAGCGTCTATATGTCCAATTTTCTTATACATAATCATTAAATTATCTTATAAATTCCCGAAAACAAGGAATAATGTTATATACTATAATTTATACCATCGTTATCCGGAGATAATTGGAATCCAATTAATACGTGGAGTATAATTTTATAGTGAGACTGGAAAGGGGAACTAAATTTATACAGCCTTTGTACTTCGACATGTGTAAATTTAACTTTAAAAAGGTTGGTTACCATGTCCTTGACGTATTCTGTTCACCACATCCAGATAAGCAAGGATGTTTACGAAAAAGTCGATTATATTTTCCTAGTGAAACTCAAAAGTTTTTATTAAGGGAACGATGATGAATCATAGAGATTACGAAATTTATTGATTTTATTGTAGGGAAATTTGCCAATTTTTTTATATTTTTGTTTTAGTATGGATTTTCCGGCGTGTGTTCAAAGAGTCTCTTTGGCCAACGAGAAATCGTTCATACATATTTAACGGTCGTTAAAGTTAAAAGGAAGTGGTCATTTCATTTGCATATAAATCTATACAGACTAATATATAAAAATGCATCATATGGATATACATGCATTATACATTTCTTCTCGGATATCTGATGGTGTTCCGGAGCAGTTGTCAATCATCAAGTTGAACATCAGTAAACATTTTTTTTTAGTTTATTTTCCTGTTTTTTTTACTATATTTTGCCTTCATCGAGAGACACACTTGACTGATTCGGTTATGACTTTTGTAATTCATAAAATTTACTTAGAAATTGTCTTCAGTATAATTGAGGAGTACTCGCGTATATGTGCGTATGTACTTCTTTTATACCCGCCTTTTTTTTATAGTTTTTGACTTTGATGTGTTCCATCATCTGGAAAAATAAAAAGCAAGTGACTTTGAAAGACATGGGAGCAGCACATTTCTATTACAGATCTCAAGGAAAAACGTAATAATTGTAAATGTGTTGATTACTTTAATTGATCGGGAATGAAATATCGTAATAAATATTTATACTATCAAAGATTTTACCCATTCATAATTGTTTTTGGAAAAGTTTTTCTGTTTATGATTGTCTTTTATGTCCTTTAATTTTTATGAGTATAATAACAACCCTTCTATTTAATATCCATGTTTCTGATATATTTAATAAGACGAGTACAGTGTAATAGAAAATCAAAGGACTAGAAAAATTTTCCGCTTATTAGAGTTGTATGGTTAAGGGGCTACATCTATGGTATTTACATTTTCACATTTTAAAAAAAGTCATAGAATTTTTAATTACTGCCAATGTTTCGTCTACTTTATTTAGACTTTTTCAAGGCTTATTGAGTGGTGTCCATTATCGTCAAATCTAAACACTAAACAACATACATTGAAAACGGATTAATTTCTTTAAAAGTTAAACGTTAAACGTTGTCGTGTAACTTTTAAAGAATTTAATCCGTTTTAATTACTACAATAAGGTCCTAATTCCAACTAAATTTAATTTTTGTGCTTTAATTCGTTGCCATTTTGTAAAAATCGACTTTAAAAGTCACAGTTGATGTTATAGGTTTTTGATTTTCGACTTTAGATAAACAGTCCGAGCGGAATAGTATCCATCGCTAAATGCTTCGAAAATATTGTCATCGCCTACAAGCCGCGATATCTTTTTTCATATTTGATATTTTTAGCTCGTAATAAGTGTATCTTTTAGTTCCAGAAACAAATTCGTATTTAGACCTTTTCTTCGGTAGTCTACCCCCTTAAAGGAATATTATTAGTTGTACATAAGTACTTACTTATTTAATAGTCACATCAATCGGTTCGCTTAAAAAGATGTCCATTAAGGAAGAGTTCACTGTACTCATAAATTTTATGTGAATCAAGCATCCACGAATAGTATTACTTATATAGTATTTTTTTGTATCCGACTTCAAACGTTTGAAATATTAACTTTACTATCCCAATTCATTTTAATTTTCCCTGTTAAAAGGTATTCATAAATTCTGGCCATTAAAAGTAGAAAGGGGCTATTTTTTTCTTTTTGTCGCGTGTGGGTTTACATTTGGAGACTTTCATGATCATCGAATTGTAATAGTATAGTTGTTGGCTCCAAAATATAGTAAAATGAGGACCAAGAAAAATAATGTGTCGTCGGGATGCTGTCTTATCGATTTGTATTTTTAGATACAAATTTTCGATTATTTACTTTTTTTATCTTGAAAAACGAAACGGTTATAAATTAGAAAATTATTAAAATTTATTTCGGATATTTTATAATAATTTACAAATATTTATTTCAGATTTTCACAATTCACAAGACGAATCGAATTCAAAAAACTATATAAGAAAATTGTCTTCCAATAATACTAAATATTGGGCAATAATATAAGTTCATATTGTAAAACTATATTTTCCCTCAAAATACTATGAATTTTCATTACAAAATTTTCTTCTACATTTTCTTCTACATTTTCTTATTGTAAATGTATTGAATATAAAAATATATATTACACAAATACAAATCTACTCTTGTAGTCGTTATATTTTCAGTCTCTGGGATTTTTAAGTCTCATTCAAACATCTTCATTCCTCAGTCTTTATAGTGTTCTTCTCTTGTTCTTACCATAGAATAGATAGTATATTTCATTTACTGATTCTGTTATTTGCAGTGTGGTATGCGGTTAACCGACCACCCTACGAAAATATTTTAAAAGTAAAAAAAAAAAAAATTAGTTACTTGGACTTTTTTCCATCCATAAGAGCTGCATAACAGAGGGACCCTTTAATAAAAGTGCCGCCTCAATTGAATCCGATACGCTCTAGATTTTCCAAAAAAAGAAATATTTAAAGAAACTGATCTCAGATCTAGTTGAATATTATCTCATCAGATTGGATTGTTGGTTTTCAAACAACGTCGCAGTGTTCCTTCTTCATACGTTTCAGTAAAATATAGTTGTTGCGTGAAAATTTTCATCTATATAAGAACACATTAATGTGTAAAAATCGTTATTTTGTATTTTAGTTTTCCGAATTGAATTTAAATATAATATACATATGTGAATGTTGCGAATAAGATTTTCTCTCGGGAAAACTGTGATGATTTTGTAGAAGAAAATCTTTTTCGATATAATTGTATGCGGATTTGTTGATAGTCCGTCCTTTTGTGCGTGTATATAAATGTTTTCAGTTATTTGTAAATTCGTTGAATATCAAATTTTTGGTTTTTGTTATTTATTTTCGAAAATTTTCAACATCAAAAAATTCGGTACTCACAGTATGAAGTTTACATTTTAGCTGTTCATATTTTTCTTATGTGGTTGGATGATATTACTTTGAGGATGCTAGGCGGCATTGCTAGCACGAGTGTTCGCAAATGTTCTGAAAATAGAAATTTTTTTATAAAATAAAATTAAAAGAGAAAAAAAAAAAGAAAAATAAAGAAAAATATGTGTAAAAAGTGAAAATGACGATTTTGTGATTGAAAAATTTTAAGAAAATTTTCTTTTCTTTACGTTTTTTTTTCTTCTTTTCTTAAAGAAATTGTGTTTCTTTTATTCAGAAAAAATATATTTTGAAAAAAATTTATAATAAATTAAATATAAATTAAAATATTCAAATAATTGTGAATATAATAAAATATTTGAAAAATTTTGAGGTTAAGTTTTTGAGATGATAACAAGAAAAAAATTAATAAACTATTATATATATTTATGGTTTTTCAAGTGAAAAGAAAATGTTCGAGGTTTAATTAAAAAAAAAAAGAAAGAAGGAAAATTTAGTGAAATTATTTTGTTTTGTTTTTTGTTGTTGTTTGTTTGAAAAACAAAAACCAATATGAAGCTTTGGAAAACAAAAAAACCAACAAGTTGTGTACCTGGAAAATCGAGTCTATCTAAAAATGAAGATAAAAATGAAAATTCTGCTTCAGTAACACCAACAAATACTATATCTGGTAAATTTTATTTTATTTTATTTTATCGAATTTATGTTATTTACTACGTATATATACAGATTTGAAAGATCAAGTTGAAATTGAGTCTAAATGTAACACAAAAAGTCGAAATTTTTATAAGAAACGAATGAAAATCGTGTCACAAAAAAGAAATGTATACTACTATGATCAATAAATATCGAAACAATGTTTTTCATTGATTATTGTGGTGTTTTAAATTTAAAGTTTATTTAACTGGTCAAATACTCAAACTGTTAACAAAGAATCTTATTTAAATGTTATGAATCGTTTGCGTGAATAAATTCGTAGAAAACAACAGAAGTATAAATCGAAGTATGAGTAATTATAAAGTACCCAAAGCTAGCTAATAAATAATTACACCAATCAGAACTGAATTCACGTTGCAATAAAGGCAAAAGAGCACGGACAGTTTTTAAAGGCAAAATGTATCAGGAAGACGTAGAATGAAATTTTTTAAATGTTTGACGTAGCATGACATCACTCACTCTTATGAAATTTTCAATCACTCTTACCGCTTTCCTTGTATGTGCACATTTGTATATAAATTTCAGCAAGTTTTTCTTTGTTTACAATTTGATATTGCTTCCAATTTGGTGGTATTTGGTGTTGCCCATAATACTCTTCGCTTTCACCCATATGTACAATGTCTAGATCCGTATCTATGTCCCCAGTGAATAGATAATTGTTTGAAAATTTACAGTCGAAATTGGTAAAAACGTCTTTACATCATATATAGGAAGATGGGTTATTTGTTAATTATTCATACTTCAATATAGACTTAGTATAGTAAAGAACAAAGGCTCCAGACCTGAAATTTATATGAATTTCAACTCGGCTTCAATCTAAGTTCGCCTCCTCATATATACGAAGCAATTCTGTTCAATCCAAAAATCATTTAAAACAATAATATTTGGCCAAGCAAATATAAATTATCTCCCACATAAGTTCAATTCATAATTGGCTCGAATTGGGTTTGATATGAATTTAATCGATGAACTATTAGTTTTCTGATATCTACTTTTTTCTCATTTCAAAAAAACAAGAAACGAATATACTATATGAAGAAAGCCTATCTTAATGGAGCCCTAATAGTTCATTTTATGTGGATTTAATTGCTAAATAAGAGTACGCGTGTATTTTGAACTTCCTTAAGAGGTTTTTTTTAAACACTGAACGCATGCATGTTCATTCGTATAGAAAAGAAACAAACATTCAAGATGCATTCGAACTTAATTGAGTTGTTAATTGTTCTAAAGAGTAATTAATTGAATTTTTTTTTTAGATATTTCCTTTTGTACAAATATTTCGATCGTAAAGTATCAGCTGTTTTATTAAAGCAATTGAAAAAAATCTAAACTAATTTAAACGTAGTTGAATTTATGACAAATTTATTCTTGAATAGGATTTAAACAAGTAAATTATGTGTTTTAAAATTTAGTCTAAAATGTATTAGATTAAATCAATTAGTAATATGTTTTTTATTTCATTTTGGTTTAATTAAATCGGTTCAAAAATATTTTAATTTAAATTTTAAAATTTAAATGGAAAAAAGGTCAAAAATACAAAATCGAAACATGAGTCAAGAAATTAATAATAAACCAGATTTAGATAAGATTTCAATTAAATTAATTTAGGATCGAATACAGTCATTTTGAGCCGGGATATGTATCGCACAGTGGAACTTTGCGTAATGCACAATGTTGCTTGTATATATATCTTATTTAAAAAAAAAATATGTTTTTAAAATCGTGAAGTAACGAAGCCTACCAAACAGTCTAAAGCATTTTTCTTCAAACTGGCTTCCGCGGAACCCTAGGATTCCTCAAGATTTTTCAGGGGTTCCATGGAAAGATTTAGTGTTTTTAAAATTCAGAATTTCTCAATCAAAATATATTTTGATTTACATTTCTAAGAAATACATCATGCATATTAACAATGTGCGAATACTAAATAATAATTACAAAAGGAAGATATTGAAATCATGCATTTGCACATTGTCCGCTTGTATACGTATTTAATTTCCCGTCACGTACAAAAGGAGATGTTTTTCTTTATAAACCAAGAACAATTTCTTTCTGCTACATCTAGGCCTCATCGAGTCACAATTGTGGGCTGGTGTAGTATAATATATTTCCGTTTTTTTTGTAAGTACAATCGTAATAAGTAAAATTAGACTTTAAACGGGTAAATAAGGTGCAATAGCCAAAGAACAAGGATCCAACTCACCGAAGTACGTACATATATACAATATATAAATTCTGCAAAGTTAAAGTATTATTTCGGAATTAAACATTACACTTTTTTAAATTTTGAACCTTTAGTTCTGGGGATAATTTTATCGATAGAAAGGGTTCCCCGGTATCCTGAAGTTTAAAGGTAAGGGTTCACTTTCAAACAAATTGCTCCATTATTGCTTTAGCACACGTTTGGATGGTTTTCGCATCAATTACAGTCAAAATATATATGCAAGTTGATTCCGGAAACCACTATATCATATGCGAATATGATATTGTAACAGTTTGTATGCAAGTAGACGTTTATCTTAAGGATCTAGTAACTAAAACTTAACCGTGCCATTAGAAAAGCGCGTAAAACGAGGGATTATGAGACAAAGATTTTTCAATTATCTTTAAAACAATTCTGATACTGAAACTTGATTTAAAATTAAATTGCAGAAAACTACTTCTAAGACCTCCAAAGAAGAAGAAAAAAAATATGAATTTGAAGAATTCTTTATGAAATTTTAAACTAAAAAGAACTTACTAAATGGTTGGAATTATGTTTAGAGATTGCTAATTTTAATATGCAAAAACTCATTTGTGAAAAATAAAATGATTTTTAGTTGGAATGAAATTCTGTTAAATCGTGAATTTATTTGATATGATTTTATGATCATAAATCTTTGTTTAATTAGTTTCTTATTTTCTTGTCGCGTTAATTGAATTCCTGGAAATTCGGTATTCAAGTTTTATTTGAAATTCAAATTCAGATGGTTTTATTTTGTTATTAAAAGAAAATGGTGCCATACTGTCTTTTTGGACAGCATCCGAACGGGGTGTTCTCTGTTACGGCAAAAGAAAAAAAGGAAATTTTTTATAAAATACATGAATAGCACTTGACCTGGACCATTCCATAGAAACCATATGGAAGATCTCAACTTTGGTTATTTTTTTTTTGATTTTTATTTTTGAGTGTCGTTTACTAACTTAATGAAGGCTGAGTTACATGTTGTTGGAAGTTGTTTATTTATAGCGTCATAAATGCTTAAAAAATAAATATGAATATGAAAATTTTCCAAAAATTAATGAGATAAGTATCGTTTACCTACTCCCTGGAATAAAATCTTTTACATCGTAGAGTTTTTTTTTTGTTTCCTTGAATTGATTTATGTTTGAAATTCTGAGTTCCATTTTTTTCCTAATTTAAAGTGTGAACATCAGATTATGTTTTTCATACACGAAAATAATAAGGTGAATGACATTATTTTTGGTTCTTTCATGGAGGAGTTGAGAGTTGTTTAACTATTAAAGAAGAATAAGAAATATATACCCTTAGAGTGTCGAGAGCGAAATACTTTCTACTGAAGGGGTTAGACTAGTGGAAACATTCAGGAGGTTGATAAGTATTTGGCATTACAAAGTGTTCTATACTTTTATGGTAATTCATTTAGAATTAGTTTATTAAGATAAGAGAAATTGTATAACAACATCCATTGTAATATAGAAGTGAGCAAGAAGTCCTTTCGATTAGTAGTCATAAAGATCTCGTTACAAATAAACTATATTATTACTGGACATATTAACTGAGGAGGTTCAGGTTTAATTGTTGCTCTCAGCTATTTATCATTTACTTGTCTTTGCCTACAAATATAGTATTACCAGAATATAGATGTTGAGTTGTCTCTAGATAAAAGAATTTTTATTTAATAAATGTTGGCACTACTTTAAAACAGCATTTTGATACCTACAGAACCTATAAATATTTGCTTCCTGTTGGACGATTTCATAGATAATCAAGTAATTAGTGGGGTTTGACAATTCATTCATTGTGTCTTATAATATATTTAGAAAGAACTAAACTAAATAAATATTCAGTTGTATTCAGGCGAGTTCTGGTATTTTCTCTGTTATTTTATATTACGTTACTTTTCTCTTTATCTTAAAATGATTTCTAAAATTTTTTAAAATTTCGTATTCAGCAAAATTCCTTTTACGGAATAATTTAAGTTTTGAAAAATAGAACATTTTCGTATATTTCTGGTACACTAAAATTATTATTTTACGTCAAATCTAACATAACATAACATAACATAACATAACATAACATAACATAACATAACATAACATAACATAATATAACATAACATGTGTGTCTGATTGTTATGTGAAAAATATAAATAAGAAAACATTGAACATTGAAAGAAAATTTATTTATTATTATAATAAATTCAGGACTAATAATATTAAATTTTTTAAATGTTTTGTCTATAAACAAGAAAACATCTAATTTTATAAAAAATTTATATTATTAAATATTTGATGTTGTTTTATTTTCGATCTTCAAAATTTTGTTTTCAATTTTTCAATTTGGCTTTGATGATTATTTTGGTTCAGTTTGTTTTTTGAAAAAAGTTTATAGATTCCAACTCCCACATTCTCGATTTATAGCGAAATAAGATTTATAAGTTTACGAAACTGAGTTTTAACTATTATTGCGTAAATTTCATAAAAATATAGTCGAGTTCTTGAATTTGTAGTTTGTGTAAAATTCAATGGGAGCTTAAGCGAATACGTAGAATCTGTTTCTATAAGAAAGTTTTCATGATTGTAGAGAAATAAAAACAACAAGATCCAAAAGAAGGTATAGCGGTCAACATATTTTAATTTAAAATTTTACAAAATTAACTAGATTAATTATAGATAAATGTTTATAGTAAAAAGAAGTAAAGAAACTATTTCAACAATACCAAAATTATACAATTGACGATGCTTGGGATGCAATAAAATGAGAAATAACAATAAATAGTTTTGAGTGCCATAATTTTGGAAATTTTCATGCAAAAATAATTAATAAACTATACTTGTAGAACTTGTAGAAGACCTGCGTAAACAACACTACAGGCTACCTTTATTTCTTACTTTCTAAATTCATTATTTAGCACTGAACTATATTCATTTGTTCTTCATTATAGGCTCCTTTTTTTCGAGACACAATGTACCTGTTTTCCTGGTCGTATATTGAAAGGGTTTTCATTTCTAATATATAATTAATATCGACTCTTTATGGTCTCTCTTTTATGGTCCTATAACACTATATTAAAACTAGAGCCAAGTTCTACGTGCTTCTCGCACCCATACCCAGGAAAAGCCAAGATACCAAGTTTCATCTGGATCGCCCGAATCGTTTGGACATTACATAAAAATATTGCATATCATTTCTTTAAAAAATTGTCTTTTTAGATGAATTGATTCGATTGATTACCAAACAATCTATAATTCTTTCTGTTTTGAAAATTTTGAAATTCTTTTAAATGAAAAAGGAAAGTATAAAATAAATAGAATATACTATTTCGTAATATTAATAAACTGCGAAATGACGGAGCAAAATCTTTTTAACTGCTTTTAAATTGAAATTATGTTTATGCTGGAATAAAAATGGATTTTTTAATTCAATACGCCCTAATAAAGTAATTCTATATCGAAACATTTATAATAAGTATAAAATAATGTATTCCACAAATGTGTATGATTTAAAATGTTTTATAGAACAGACGGAATCGGGCAAAAGGAATACACTCATCAAATCTTGAAACGATTGAATGAATTCCGTTGTACATATGATAATATCAATGATGTGAATTTTTGAATTTATGCTGTTCAATGGAGCATACGAAACCTCTAATTACATTCGTAAACGCACATTAAATAATAAAAACAATTTGTGGTAGAGTAGTGTGCGGGAGTATAAGTAGATAAATGTGGATATATTTAGAGTACAAATTTATATTACCTAGTCTGGATAATTGAATCTAGTACTTAAAAAAAAAAAAACATATAGTAACTGAAAATTGGCCTATAGCCGAGTTTGTGGTGCCCTATGGTAGAAATGGGACAGAAAAACTGTCAAAACTCACAATATTTCAAGGTTTTCTCGTCATAACGTTGTTTCCTCTGTTCAACATTTCTTCTAATTTGTAGGTCACTCAGACCCTGATAGCATAAGTCTAACCTACAAATTTTATTCAAATCGGTACATTAGTTTTTAAAGTACATCAAAAAACTATATGAAGAGGATTATTTTCTCCTAGGATTATTTCTTTCTCCACCATTCTTAGACCGATTTCAGTGAAATTTAATATGGTATCGTCTATTTGTATAGTTAACCTATATAATTATTTTAAATAAAATTGATTTACAAATTTTCCAATTAAATCTGAAAAACCATAAACAAAAAACCGACAAAACTTTCTGGTCACTATGATTTTTCCTTTATAACTTTGCGCCCCATGGAACGATTTTGCTGAAATGCAATATCAAACCAAGTTAAGGAATAAGCAACTGACATTATAAATTTCAACAAAATCGGATGACGCGTTTCTGAGTTATCTTGTATACGGACGGACGGACGGACGGACATGCATAAATCGATATAACTTTTGATTCCCGACACAACCATGAAGCCTTTCTACGACGATTATTTCGATGTGTTACAAATGGAGTGACAAAACTAATATACCTTCTGGTAGTACCTAGCATAGGACATAAAAATATAAGTAAAGTTCTCTAAGTAAAAATCTGTCATAATTTGGGCATTGACAATATTACGAACGTTTTGTTCTACAATTTTCCCCGTCAATTACTTGTTATCTATTACCATTTTAATATTATGTGTGAAGTGAATTACACATTATGGTATCCGAACGTTTTACTTACTATATTCACTCAAGTATTGTTTTTTAGTTTCACTGAACTTCAATGATTATTAATGTGGAATTGCTAAGTAAAATTATAAATTTTGCTCTATGTCAATAGCGTTTTAACATATTCCGTAAGGATGACGATATAACTCTTTCCTAGTAGCATTTTGGTCGCTGGCACGTTTCTGACACTAGTTGTGATATGTGAAAGAGTAGCTGGCACGTAGCGGATACTGAATATGATCCTTGGGTTATATTTAATATTGTGCAGTCAGAGATCAGTGACGCGATATTTCGTCTTTTCTTTTGGTTACGTGCAATGTCAATATCTTTCGAATAACCGTGAGTATTCAATACTTTGTATCAATACCCAAAAGTCAGATAAGAAGTATTGAATATAAAGTCTTCAAAATTTCTGTTGATCAAATGGTCAAATATTTTTTATCAAACCTGATAATATCCTTACTAAAGTAAGTATTCTATTTAACAGTGGAAGGTATTAATTTGAAAATAAAAGCAGTAATTAATTCTTTATAATTATTCCCAAGTAGCACAATTGATTTATATAGGTTTTAACTACTAACCGGCGACTGTTTATTATGAAATAAGGCGTCGTTAATTTTTATGTACGTCAAATGTGCTATTTGGATTTGAACTTGTGAGTCACAAGTTGTGACCATGAACAACAATTTAAGTTATACTTTTTATTCAATACTTGTTGTCAAAGTATTTAGTCCTCATGTACTCGAAAATATTGACTTAGCACTATTAATAATATCTGTTAAGGGAATTATTACTAAGTCACCAAAGGTGGAAGATTTGTTGATGATTTGTTACATTAATTTATATACGGTTTATTTCAGTTTAAAAGGCTGAATGTACAACTTTATATGCTACTTGTTTCGCCAGTTGCTAATAAAAAAAAGTTTCTAGTCTGTTTCTGGTTCTTATTCATGCATGCCATTTGAAAATCACTTATTTTCAAGTTGAACAACATTCGTGATTCAATATAAAAATCTATAAACAGTTGTAAATTGAAACATAATAATAATTGTCATACAAAATTAATTAAAAACCACTCTAATTTCAATTAAAAATTAAATTATGTATTTTTCATTTAAAAACATGCAATTTTTTTGTTGTTGTTTTATTTAAAACTATAATAAAAATTCAAAGTACACACCCTATCCGTGTAAATTTCGAAATGATTTTCGTCGTAGATTTTTAAAG
The DNA here is from genome assembly GCA_963422695.1 of Xylophagus ater. Lineage (NCBI taxonomy): Eukaryota > Metazoa > Arthropoda > Insecta > Diptera > Xylophagidae > Xylophagus > Xylophagus ater. Next base: position 13,458,838 of record OY730478.1, read on the forward strand.
ATTTTTTAAAGATTTTTCAAAGATTTTAAATGGAAAACTAGCATTTTTTTTCCTGGATATGTCATTTAAAATCTATTTTTGGAAATTAATGATTTCTACTAGCTTGTATTTATTTTTATTTTTAATTTTAGTTTTTTTCTTCTTTATAATCTTTTAAGATTTAGTTTTTAAATTGGTCTGTCAAATAATTAGAGTGAAGGAAACAGAAACTGGGTATTCGATTCAATTCGATTAGTTTTGCTAACATATACATGGTATACATGGCGACTTTAGAATTGACTTGAGATCGGCTTGAAATTCAACCCGCGGTTTTTCGCTGTACTGGATTGAAAGATTGACTTTAAATCGACTTCAAATCAATTTTTTTTAGGTTATGTTTCCCCTCTCTCTATTTTAAATTTTCAAGTCGATTTGAAGTTGATCTTGGTCTACATGCAAATTTCAAGTCGATCAGAAAAATATTTGTGATCGGATCGACTCAAGTCGGATTGAAGTCGATCCGGGTTTACATAGGCAATTTTCGGATTGAAGTCGACTTCAATCCGATCGTGTAAACAAAGTAATAGAAATTGTACTAAAAGTGGTTAAAACCATTGTAGAAGTATTAGTTTCATAATAGTTGTTAATACAAAATAATTGGCATAGACATTGAAAGGTTATAGAATAATTGTTATATTTTGAATAACAGTTGTATTGTTTGAATAATGTTTAGAATAGGCAAATTGAACAGATCGATAAACACAGTGTGGAATGGTCAAGTTGGTAAAGACCTCGTTTCTAGGAGCTGATGAGTCCCTGGTTCAAATCCAGAGCTCGGTTCTTCATAATTTATTTTTCTTTGCCTACACCATTTTTTTTAGTACTCAAATAAAATGATCTGATATTATTGTGAATTTGTTTTAAAGTAGTTCTTCGGATTTTGGTATTCTGGTGGAATTTTAACGGCCCCATAATCAATGGTCATGTAAATCGATTATTTCAGATTAGACAGAAAATAAAATATAAATCACTAAAAGAAATTTCTTGTTTGTTCGTATTCACCACAATCACATTTTGAAAGATTAAATTATCAAAAAAAAAAAAAAATAAAATCATTAATTTTATTGGAAAACCCTTTTCGAATATCTTTCGTCACTTGTATTTGTAATTTCCCACAGAAAATGAATAAAAGAAAAACAAAAAAGATAAAAATAATTCTGGACTAATGTATTCCTATAGGTTTTTTTTTACTACACATCCATAATTCTTTTAACACTATATACATAGTTTCTCGAAGGGGATGAATTTACAGAAATGTCACGAATGTCTGGGAATCGCTTCGGTTAGGAATGTCTTGTTTTTCTTGAAAAACCACAAAAAAAATATATATATGTATTTGAAAAGGGACTTCTCATAAGGGAATATGTTTTTAGATTTTGTTTTTCTTTTTTAGAAATGGACAAATTAATTAGATTGTTAACTAGAAGTCAATAATATGTCTGTAATATTTCAACGTTTCATCAATATTAGTTTTCTCTTTTAAGAAAAACAAAATATGTGTCAATGTTTTTCTTTAAGAAAAAACGTTTTCCCGCATATAAATAATATAGTTATTGTGAGAAATTTGTGTACTTTAGCGAATTTTTGGTGTTTTAAAATATTTTGCAAAGTGCAGCATTGACATGTTTCTTTTTAAATTCAAGATATTTTATACTAGCTGGTATCCACGACGATATTCTTATAATATGTCAGCTGAATGCAGGTGTTTCAATAATATGAGTTAAACGAGATTTTCGATTCTTGTTCCTCTTGATCCATCGTCTGAATACGTATCTAGTCTTTTATATCTGGCCTATCCAGAATGTACACTTCAATTTTGATGAAAATTCCTCTGCTATTGGGTTAATTAGGGACATTATTATTTTTTCTCCACAACCCCTCACCAAGTTGAGATTTAAGCTATTTTTCCAGTTGGCCTGTTCTATCTCATGAAAATTTACCTACTGTAAGCTGCATTACAGATGTTTTTCTGTTTTTAAGTTCCTTTGCAACCATCCAACGAGTGGAGACATAGATTTCCAGACACTATCCATTGTACTATTATCGCTACACATTTTTTTCTTGAATATTATGCTATCCATTTTCCTTGGACAACTATATTTTTAATCTTATAGTTATCGCTCTTTCCATATATCTTTTCTAAATAAGGCCTAAGTTATACGACGATCATTGTAATGAAGGAAATTGTGGAACTAGTGGAAACCGAGCGTTTTTCTTTGATTTTCAATGAAAGTTGGTTATACCTCTTTTACGAATGTCAGAGAAACTTTCAGTCAGATTTTCGTTCATAGCTAAGTCGTATAATGGTTTTTTTCATCAAATCCAATTAGATTATTTCTTCCCTTTCCTTTTTTACCGATGAGACACAAATTTTCTCCATTTTTTTTTTATATATTATTATTTTCTTATTGGGACGCTAAAGTTTGAGGTTAGAATGTCGATGAAAAATTCCTAATGAAGGTAGTTCTCCAGTGAAATGAAATTAAATAAACGCAATCCACAAAACAGCTGATCGATTAAAACATGTTACCGTCATTCAAATTATAAAAATCATTATAAAAAACAAATTACGTGATAATCCTAAGATTTTTTATTTAAAATCTATTTACTAAACTTTTTCCCATGTTTTGCATTATTTTTTTTTAAAGAAATAATCTTTGTAATACGTTAATTTTCCATTCTAAAATTATTTCCGTCATTACAATGATCGTCGTATAACTTAGGCCTAATTCTTATAAAAAAGCAACATAGTACAATTCAAAATAATTTTGGCTAAGGCCTAAGTTATAAGACGATCATTGTAATGAAGGAAATTTTGGAACTAGTGAAAACCGAACGTTTTTCTTTGATTTTCAATGAAACTTTCAGTAAGATTTTCGTCCGCAGGTAAGTCGTGTAATGGTTTCTTATAAGAAGAAAGTTTTTTTCATCCAATTCAATTTGATTATTTCTTCCTTTTCCTTTTTTTTACCGATGAACCACAAATTTGATCAATTTTTTTTATATATTTTTATATATTATAATTATTTTCTTATTGGGACGCTGAAGTTTGAGATTAGAATATCGACGAAAAATTTCTGATGAAGAAATCAACTTGGCAGTTCTCCAGTGGAATGAAATGAAATTGAAATGCAGTTCGCAAAACAGCTGATCGATTAAAACATGTTTCATCATTCAAATTAAAAAAACAATTATAAAAAACAAATTACGTGATATACCTAAGATTTTTTATTTAAAATCTATTTACTAAACAGTTTTCCATGTTTTGCATTATTTTTTTTTAAAGAAATAATCTTTGTAATAGGTTAATTTTCTATTGCAAAATTATTTCCTTCATTACAATAATCGTCCTATAACTTAGGCCTAAATTGTAGAAATTTTACGTTTCTTAAGTAATTGATTATCTAATAACATAATATAAGATACTTCTATTAGGATTATCTTTAAGATCATAAATTCTGATTTTATACTAAACGCGAAAATAAAGATCCACCGATAAATTAATTAAACATGAAAAGGACATCATAGGCAGTAAATTAAGAAATTAGATTTTACTTTTTATAATATGTACGATGAACTGTTTATTGCATTGTAACCTAATTTAGTACCATCTCAAACAATATAATGTGACAAATCTTATCACAGTCAAATCAATTTTCCTAAATTAAGTTGACAAAAACTTAAACTAGATACACATAAATACATGTTTTTATGTTGTTTAATGTTTTCAAATCTTTTTTATTATATAGTTACGATATTGGCAAGAAAGATTAAGACCTAAAATTTCATGCATTTATATAAGATTAATTAATTTGTACATAAGATAAAAACGTATTTTATGTCACTCAACTCAAACAAAAAAACGTACAAAAAAATATGAAAACTATAAAACAAGAAAATCCTAGACTTATAGAATAGAAGGCGGTACATGTCTATTTTATTCTTATACTTCAAACATACATACATACATATGTTATCTATGAAAAGTGTATACTATATCTTAACTAAATCTTCTCCATATAAATTATATGCTATTGCAAATAATTATTATAAATATATGTTCTATCTTAATTTGAACCAATAAAAAATTTGTACTTTTTAAGATATACGCGATTATTGTAGCCAAAAGGGCTAAAATTATATATCGTAATGCTTTACATTTATGTCTCTAGTTCCATAGTATAGTACAATATATATTTGCTAGCCGAATTAGAGATGAGATGATCTAGAATAAAAGGATAAAATCAAGAAGATAATTAATGTCATTCTATGTACGCAAATATCTTTACTGCGTCTAATTAAAATTTAAACTTAATCAAATTCAATTATGTGATGCGTGAGTGTTTTATGGTTTTCAATGGAGTTTTATTTTCATGAAAACATGAAAATCTATATACGATCACAAATAGAAAAATTCGTCGCGACAAACCAGATGTGGTAAAGTAAAAGTAAGTATTTTTCAGGTACTTTTTGTTTTCGAAAAGTTGTTGAAGAAATTTTCTGCTTCGGATTATTTCTTTTAGTTCAATTTTATGGTACTTAATTAAAATTTTATATTTTAATGATCTAAGAAAAAAGAAAAGAAAATATTTATACTTCTATTATTATTGAATATTTTGACAAGACATTATATGAAAAATGGTTTTTTAATTAATAATATTTCTTTATTTAAAATAGCGTATACTAATTTGTGCGGCTAAAAGTATTTTTATTCATAAATAAAAAAAAGGATATTTTAGGATATTACACCAAATTTAGACGATTTATAATATACCCCTGAAAGCAAAGCTAGTAAATTTTAGCAAAAAAATTAGCTTGGTTACAGTTATAAACAGACATCCTCCTTTAATTTCAGTATCCCAAGAATTTCAATACAAGAATTTTAGCGAATGTTGGTCTATTTCCGATTTGAGGTTGTTAAAGCCATTAAAATAGCGCATTAGAAAATTTCAAAATTAGTGAAACATGTAATATATATCCCAATTAACATTTTCAGCATCCGCTACATGGCAGCTACTTATTAACATATTGCCTACTAGGGGCAGAAACCTGCCAGCGACCCAAAGTGTTAGCTGAGATCTGAAATACATTTTAGGCAGATGGTAATGCTAGTGAATTAATTGGGTAGCCTAACGCATATAATGCATATAATCAAATTCCAAACCCATGATAGCGCTACCAACTACTTGAGATTTTTCAGCGATTTCTATGATTTTAGAGTAAAATTTGGATGCCCTTATGAACTATTAGTTAATTTCATAACTATTAGTTAATTTCTTCGCATTTTGAGTACACATCAATTTGTGATCTCCCAAATGGCAAATTAAAATTGGCCTTGAAATAGTTCACATAAGCTAGATGTCTTCAATTAGTTTCGAGAAGGTCTCATCTCCAGAGAGACATGCATTTTTTTCCACTTTTGAAAAGAGATATGAGTCCCTTTCGCTCATTGAACATGCGTCTATACGTGAAGATAAAAAAACCGACGAAAAAGTACATTTTGAAAAAAAAAACCGACATGAGCCCTTTTCGAAATTGGTGATTCACAATTGTAATACATGATAACTGATTACACTATCCTGATTACTTATTTGATATACTCATATGGTACTACTACGAGTAATGAAATTTGAGTAGCTTTTCAAAATTACTTCTAAAACAAACAACTTATAAACATCTCATATTTAAAGAAATTAATATACAAATAAGATAATTATATTTTTGTCACTCAAAAATAAAAAGAAAACCTTCAGAATTTTGAAAGAAGACATTCGTTCAAGTTCCTTATGTTACACTTAAACTTCTCAGGAAACATGCGTTATAATTATGTTATTATTATTATTATAATTCCCAGTATATGTATTAAGAAAAACCAATATTATTTTATATACCAAAAAAAAAAAAAATCGTCTTCAAGTATTTCCGTCAACGCGTTAATTAAAAACCACGTCAATTCTGGCATGCTGGTTAATATACAAACCAAATGAATAAGTTTTAGTTGCGAACTTCAAGATGTAAAGCGGGAGACCAAAACATATATCAATACAAAAAAGTCGATTTACTTGATAATCGCAAACCATGGCCATTTTCCACGCACATAAATGTTTTTTTTTCCTATAAGTTTTTCGCTATACATATACTATTTTGTTTTTGTTGAGCTCTCCAAGTGCTAGATGAGATTTTCCAAATTGTGGGCAGATTGTTGATGAAAAACTAAAAGTGGGTCTGGTTTCGTAATCCATTATGTTGTAATAAGCAAAAAAAAAAAATTTCAATTAACATTACAATCCGTAAAAAATCGAACACTAAAATTTAATGTAAAAATGTTTGTTTTTTAAACTAATTAGAAACCCCTTCTTCGTATCCAAAATATTTGTAGAAGGCTCAAAGTGTAGTACTTTTAATACATATCAGATGTTTAGGAGAACACCGGGGGCGCTTGTTTTCAAGGGAAGAAATTGAGAATATCATCAAATTTGCACATGAGGCATATGGAAAAAGTGAGGATTTCTGAGGATTTATGCTTGAAATATTGTTTCGTTTTGATGATGAACATATTCTAAAATTGTATGTTAACATAACTTAATTTGCATGTAATGAAATTAAGTGATGCTTATTTCCTTAATTGTTATATTCTGATTTTAAGATGCGTAAAAATGTCTGCATTCTTGCATATCCATTATATTGTTGGTATTTTGTTAGTTGCCTTTGGTGAAAAATTTCCTTACAGAGTATACTAATTAATATGTTTAGATTTTTTTTTAATTAGTTTATTTAGATGTTCTTTGATTGTAGATTGAAGTACCTTTATTTTATTTTTAGAGTATTTTTAGTAAACTTAACTAATTAGAGTTCCATTTCCATACAAATAAGTATTTTGCAAAGAAAGACGTAAGGAATACTTATACTTTGCCTTATCCTAAACTATACTAGTACAATTTGAAAAAATCTTTCTTTTTTATCGGATCTAAAATCCACTAAGTTTGGAGTATACTTGAAATTTTTTTGGAGAAAAATGTTTTTCTTAGTAGTTCATTATGTAATCATAGAATTAGTATATTGTCAAGAGACAATTTGTATGCCCTAAGATAGGTACTACCAGAAGGTATATTAGTTTGGTCAGTCCATTTGTAATACATCGAAATAATCGTCTTAGAAAGGTACCAAGGGTATGGTTGTGCAGAGAATCCAATTTTAATGAAATTTACAATGTGAGTTTCTTCTTCCTTAACTTCGTTTGGTATTGTATTTCAATAAAATCGATCCAGGGGGAGCAAAGTTATAATGGAAAAACTAGAGTGACCAGAAAGTTTTCTCGTTTTTTTATGTGGTTTTTCGGATTTAATTTGAAAATTTGTGAATATTTTTTTTTAAAATTATTTGTATTGCTTAACTACACAAATAGACGATACCATGTTAAATTTCAGTCAAATTGGTGTAAGGATAGTGGAGAAAGAAATAATCCTAGGAGAAAATAACCCTCTTCATATAGATTTTCTGATGTACTTTAAAAACTAATACACTGATTTGAATAAAATATGCGGATTAGACTTATGCTATTAGGCTTTAGGTTACCTGCAAGTTAGAGGAAACAAAGTTATGAATAAAAAACCTTGAAATATTGTGAGTTTTGACAGTGTTTCTGTCTCATTTCTATCATAAGGCATCAAAAACTCGGCTATGGGCCGATTTTCAGCTACTGTAGGTTTAAAATATGTATATTTTCAAATTCTTATAGAACAAACAAAATTGATTTATTGTAATCATCTTCTCTTAAAAGCCCCGTTTTGTACTTTTTTACCCCAATTACCTCAATTTTGTAAACAATTTCAATAAACAACTTTTTTGGAATGAGTTCTTTAAATCTGTTCTACTTTGTGGTTGGGTATTCCCTGACCTTACTTATATGATTGAACATTTTCATCGAGAAAATAACAAATAAAGTTAAACAAGAAAAACATTTTCAAAATAAATAAGAAAATTGTATACAAAAACTATATTCAACTTCTTAAAGTTTCATTCAAATATGTTGCAATCGAATAGACATAGACGTTTATAGTGTAAAGAAAGTGTTCCAACAAATATCATTTTCATTTTAATTTTTGAGGAAATACATAAATGAAAAATTATAAAATAGATTTTCTGTTTTAGAACTTATGAAAAAACAAGAAGAAAAAAAAAAACTGTAAATAAACTTTAAATTTACGATATCCCGTCGAATATTATTTTAGTTTTTAGTGAATTTAGCATGTGCTTCGAGGGTATATATTGCTAGGAGTGTTAAACTACTTTGAAGATTTAAATTTAACGGTGTGGAAAAACTCCGTAGAGAATTGAGAAGGAGATTCATCACCAAAGTACCGTACCGGATCATCATCAATTCTTTTCTTTTTCTAGATGGAAAAATCATACAAAGTGAATGACGTTATTTCTATAAAAAGTTTTAATGGGATTTCTTCCAGTACTAATTCATTTAGTCGCTTTTCTAAGTTTTTATATCATATTTTCTTTATTTTTTTTTTGCCATTTTATAAATGATATTTCAAGCATTCTAAAAGAAATATGTCTTTTGATGTTAAATGATATATTTTTGTTTTTCTTAATATTTCAAATAATAAATCTGATATTCGCAGGTATATTAAGAATAATATTTAAATAAGTTTATTTGAAGTTATTAAATCAACAGAAACGGTCTTTGAAAGTGCAACGAATCAATTTGAAACTAGGAAGTTTAAAATCTAATTCTTTGCACTGTGAAATTGGAATAATTACTGTGTTCCACTATAATATACTCCCTCCGCCCGAAAATACTACATTTATAATTTCAGTTAATAATCTGATTCGTATAAATAAATTTCAATTGATTTTTGGCATGGATTTTTCCAGGACTTTTGTAAACATACTAAAATCGTCTTATTGATATATGGAATCTTATAGGAATTTTCTTTTTTAGTCTGTATAGCAACAAACTCTTACTTACATAAAACACCATATTTTGTCTTATACTAAAGACACATTACCATCAAATAATGTACATTATTTCACGATTCTCGATTAAAGTATAGTATTACTAATATTTTTGATATAAACTAAACTTAAACCAACTTCTATTGTGGTTATTTGATTATGTTAAGTTACAAACAAGGTTACTTGATTAGATTTTTTTACTTATGGTTTGTTAATCTTGATATTTTTTTAAAATATGTAGATCGACAAATTCTACATAAGCGTGTCCATTTCAATGATCTAGCAAGGATCGCAGGTACCTTTCGCCTCTAAAATGCGAGATGATGACGAAGGACGAACTAATAGTTGAGGTAGACTTAATTGCACTGTCGTTTGGTACTGTTCGCTTTAGGACTATACCTTTTTAGTTTCAAAATGAGAATAGTAAACTTCAAAGTGGAATAGTAAACTTCAAAATGAGAATAGTAAACTTCAAAAGGAGAATAGTAAACTTCAATATGAGATTTTTTATTTTAATTTAATTTAAAATAATTAATATTAATTCAAAATATTTTAAATTAAATTTATTAATATAGCATATTTTCTAAGTTAAGAGCTGCAGTGAATTTTCTTTGAATGCTTGCGATGCAATTGGCACATGTTGTTGGTATAATTGTCTGCAGACCTTTTTCCGTAAGGCTTTCTAAGGCTCTTACTCCCTGTTTTTTGACGGATAATTCGTTTCTGATGTTAAGAATACTTGACAACTTTCTTGAGAGCTCTCTTTTTATTATTCTCATATTGAAGTTTACTATTCTTATATTGAAGTTTACTATTCTCATTTTGAAGTTTGCTATTCTCATTTTGAAACTGAAATGGTATACTTGTAGTTAGTCTAATTAAATTGTAATTAATGTTGAACTACGATGCGTAGCCAAGTGTAAAAAAACGTAGTTCTACAAATGTATACAATATTTTCGGACGGAGGTAGTGATTTTTAAGAAAAAATTCTGATATTATTTTTCTTTGAATATTTTTAGAAATCCCAAAAATTTCAACTTATATATATTTTATTTCTTGTCTAAATTTTAAAAAATTTGAATTTTAACATTCTTCCTGTCAATTCATTGTCATCGTGTCGATTTTCATGTTACTCACAAGAAAACCAACAAAAAGAAATGTTTTTCATTTTCTTAAACATAATTATATTTTTTATTTTGAAATTTTTCATCGGCTTTTCTTATTGCAAAAGTACGAAATAAGAACATCATCAGTTTAGAAAAATTTAAAGATGATTGACATGACATTAAAGGTCTCTTCACATACATAGTTGTTGTGGGCGTCAATTATGATATTCTATAGGAAAAAACAAAAATTTTTAAAAATAATAATATATATTATATTGTTTTTACAGGTGATCGTGCAATGAGCCCAGCCCAATCAGAAGATAGTGGTTTGGCACCAGATCGAGGCACAACATATGCAACAATATCATTGCCCAGAGAAAATGCACCAGCCATGGGAATTGTATTTGCAGGTGAGAGATTTCATAAATTATATACATATATTTATTTATTTTTATCTAAAAATTATACAAAATATTGTATTCATTTTGAATTCACATAAAATATAGTCGATTTCATTTATGCGCGATTGTGACAAGTGGATTAATCATAATTCATTTGAAAATGTTGGCGGTCTGATTTATAAAAAGAACTTTTAAAAATATACAAACGGTTCTGCTGTAAATTTCGATGATATATTATTATTTGTTTTTCTGTTTGAGAAAAATTCTAGTTTCCATGTCTTCTAAAGAAGAAGAAAAACAAAAATGTCGACTTCCGTTTTTATCAAAATATTAAGAACGACAAAAAAATACAATACAAGTATAGAATACAATATAGAAAAAATACAAAACACCTACATTTCGTTTAATTATCGGGAATTGCTTAAGACTTCTTTTTTTTCGGTTTTATTTCTTAGATTGGTGATATATTAATAAGCTGTGAAAAATATTCAAAAAAAAACATACATCTTTTGATACATAATTATTTAGACTCCTATAAAACTCACCCTGTTTTTATTTGAAATAAGTTTATATTTGAATTATTATTTTAAAGAACGTATAGATATAACATATCCTCCCGTTATTGGATCCTTGAATGCACTTGGACCTGCTGCCGATTTTTTAGCGCCCGGTGATCGAATACATCAGATCGATGGAATATCAACGATCGGTCTTACAAATCAACATATAATGAGTATATTGTGTCATGGCGATGGTCCAGCTGTCGTTGAAATTGAGTACTCGCTGCCAGAATATAGTAAGTATATATAAAAATCAAACATATTGTGTCATACACGTATCCACATGTATATATATCGTTTTATTAGTAATCTTAAGATGATCTTCAGATCTATTTATTTTCATACATATATTTCGATTTTATTTTAGTTTCTCAAAACAGTTTATGTGTAACCTCGAAACTGGCACAGATCACAGTTGAACGTGAAAATGGTTGTCTTGGTTTAACGTTACGAGGGGGTGGTGATTTTCCATTGATTGTGACTCATGTACGACCTCATGGGCCAGTTTTTAAAACTGGCCGAATTAAACCTGGTGATCGTTTGCTAAGAGTTGATAATGTATGTGTTCTTTTTTTTTTGTTTGTTATCTTTTCTTGTCTAATTAATTTTTTAGTAGAAAATTGCTTTTTTTTTTACAATTTTTTTCTACTTCTTAAATAGATCTCTTTGATCAACAAAAACTTGTCAGACGCACAACAAATTTTGAAATGCGGTCATGTGTCCGGCTATACAAATTTAACAATCGAATATGATGTTTCTGTGATGCAAAGTGTTGAATTTTCTATGGGACCTTTATTAATTGAAATTGAAAGACCATTAAATGATAAACTAGGTTTGGTATTAAGTAATTACTCACCAATACAACAGGAACATACAAAAATTGATGAAGTCACAACAGCAGGCGTTTTTATAGCTAGCATTTTACCAGCCAGTATTGCTGATAGGTAAAGTCTATTCGGATTAGTAAAGATCCATGACATTGCATGCAACCATAAATTAAAACCACACCCTTTACATTATGAATTTGTTTTTTTTTTTCAGATGTGGTGCACTTTCAGTCGGAGATCAAATTCTTTCCATAGATGAAACGGTTGTGGAAAATACAGCTTTTACGCCAGAAGATGTAATGTCATTGTTGGATGCAAATCCTGGTCGCGGTTTTACTCAAATACAAATAATGCCAGCACATGCAATTGCTAGAAGAGGTGAGTACCGCCAGACAATAAAAATAAATGTTTTTGTAAATGATATTTATTTTGTACATTATCCATAAATATTTTTATTAAAATTATGTCTATGTGGCCTCTTGTAACATGATGTTATGATCACACTTGACATAGACGCCATGAATGCAAAAAAAAAGAAACAAGCAAAACATTTTAAGATTTAAGTTTCATTTAGTCTCCATTAATGATCTCTGCGATAGAATAAATCTGGTCTGGTGTCATATGGCTATGACAAAAAATGTGTCCAACTCGTGAATGCTGATATATATGCACATATTACATGTACTTCTTATGATGATGACGATATCATCTTTTATGGTTTTTAAGAGTCATCAACTCTAAATGAAAATAAAGAAATGAGAATAAAAAGACAAAATTCTACAAATCCCACCATCGTCAAGTTAATTTTAGATAATCTCAGTCAAAATTCAAGAATCACAGCTGCTTGTTTGTTGTCTTCGAGTTTAAATGAGAGATGTGCGCGACGAACGCATGCGTACGTTAATTTGAACTCGCTGTTATCCAGTTAAAAAGATCAAAACAATTTAAAACGGATGTGCGATATATTCTTTAGATTTTTTCTGTTTTCTTTTGTTTTCACCAAAAGAAGTTAATAGTCACAAAAATATATCGCAAAATTTACCAAAAATTTGGTGACAATTTCTTCAAAAATGATAAAAATTTGATTTAAATTTTTATAAAAATAGCTTGACAAATTTGCGAGGAAATCTAGAAATTGTGATGAATTTATTTTCATATTTATTTTGGCGTCAATTCATAAAAAGAACTTTAAAGAAATCTTCTCTAAAGAAAGGATGATTTAATGAATGGAAATTTTGAAGCACACAAGTGATGTGATTTGAGGCTACAATGAAATAAAATAAAGTTTTTCGACCATTATTGTCGAAGCGAAATTCTGGATAGATATGGTACTTAATTTGTCTAGTTGTTAGTAGTCTACTTCACTGGACATTTTAAAGAAAATTTTAGGAATAACTCTTAATGGTTACTCTGATTTTTTTCTTATAACTACCATTCTTGGCTTGTCTTGTATTCCAAATTTCATTAAAATCAACCAATGCATTTTTCAGTTATCGGACGGATATGCATAAATCGATATGGCTTTAAAATCTCTACACATCTAGTACCTTGAATCCGTTTTCCGATGATTATTTCTAAGCGTTATAAATGTAGTGAGTGACAAAACCAATATACTCTATGGTAGTACTTACCAAAGGGCATAAAATGGCTTTTTATACCCTATGGTAAGTACTACCAGAGGATATATTAGTTTTGTCACTCCATTTGTAACACATCGAAATAATCGTCGTAGAAAGGTTTTAAGGGAATCAAAAGTTATGCATGTCCATTCGTCCGTCCGGCCATATACAAGATAACTCAAAAACGCGTTATCCGATTTTGAGGAAATTTACAATGTGAGTTGCTTATTCCCTAACTTGGTTTGGTATTTCAGCAAAATGGATACAGGGGAGCAAAGTTATAAAGGAAAAACCAAGGTGACCAGCAAAGTTCGGCTATAGGCAGATTTTCAGTTACTATTTGTTTTTTTTTTTATAAAAATTTCATTGTGCACGTCGGAAATGGGTGAAGTATTCGTGGAAATTGATGGTTTAATCATATTTTTCATAATATTAGATTCTAAATCATAATCTTAATATAAATTTTTATTTTTGAAACAAATATTTTGTTTTTCATACAAGAAAATTTCTGCAGTTTAATTTTAAGACGGAAATTATCACAATGGATTTCTGAAGAATTATATTTTCACACCCATATTTTCATTTGAATCTAATTTTGAACTAGAAATTTAGAAATATAATCTTTTTCAAATTTTGATCATCATTCTTGAAGAACAAAACTTATGCGACATTTTATAACTCATAATATAATAAAAACCATCAAAAAAGCAAACAAAAAAAACGAAAGATTAATGCTCCATTAATGATCTGTTTTATTACCAACTCATCATATGAAAAGTTCTTAAAAAGTCATCATCATAAAATATCCACTTGAAATTAATAAAAAAAATTAAAAATAAAATATTTTCTATTTTCTAGGTTTACCTATAGGAAGTCCGAAATATGGTTTTAGTACGCTTGAATCTCGAAAAACACGTCAACGTAAACTGATCCGTAAAAGTTCACTGCCTCTGGAGACTGGTGGAACGTTACATTCGAATTTAGGAATCTGTCGATCAGAAACCGTTCAAGTAGTACTCGATTGTTCCCATGGGTCCGGTATAATTTTGGGCTCACAAACAGCATGTGGACGTGGTGTTACAATTGCTCAACTAGTACCCGACTCAGTAGCAGAACGGTCTGGTTGTATTCAAAAAGGAGATCGTATAATTGCTGTCAATAAAATGTATAATTTGGAAATAAGTACTGTTCGTCAGTTACTTGGTGATTTAGGACCAAGACCTAGTGTACAATTTCAAACAACAAATTGGGTTGAAATTGAAATCGAATTTGATATGGCAGATTCTGTAATTCCATCGAGTGGTGTTTTTAATGTGAAATTAGCAAAAACTGGTAAAACTGGTTTAGGAATTACAGTGAATGGTTCAAGTCATGGATCTTTCGTTATATCGGAAGTAAAATCTGGTAGTCCAGCACATAGAACCGGATCATTAAGAGCTGGAGATATACTATTAGCAGTTGATTCACATCCCTTACAACATTTCAATGTTGATGCACTTTTAAAAGATAATAAAAATGATTTTACAACTTTAACGATTAAAAGAAATTCATTACCTGATTTTCTATTTGATGCTCAACGGGCAAATCCAATTTATGGGAATTGTAATAGTAATGATCAAGATATTTACAATTATTCTTCGAAATACAGTGATGTTCGTTATGGAGATAGTTCATCATATAAATCTTCAACACCACAACCGGAGTATTTTCGACTTGATGATATGCAACACATACCAAGTGCAATGGTTCAAATGCGTCGACCATATTTAGGAAAAATTAGTGATACACCAACAATTGGTAGACAAATTGGAGCTGAAAATACGCAAAGTTTAACCACTGAAGTACCGGACGAATCTTATCATGATCTAAGTCCATATGAATTGGATTATCCTTCGCCTAGGTTTATGACGTAATCGAATTATTTCTTAAATTTTATGATAATAATGTATTTTTATGTTATTTTAGTCTGGATACACCAGGACTTCCACCACCACCAATGGAATGTAAAAATTATGGAAATCATCAAATTGTTACGACTGTTCGACTTGAACCAAATGGAGGACCTTTAGGAATTACACTTGCTGGAAGTGAAGATATGCAAAAACCGATTGTTATTAGTGGATTAACTGAAGGTGATTAGAAAATTTCTCCAATGTTAAATTATAACAAAAAACAAAAACATTTCTTTTGTTTTTAGGTGGTGTTGCTTTTAATACTGGAAAAATTCAAATTGGTGACTGTTTGTTAGCTATTAATGGTGAATCTGTTCAAGGTATGCCATTATCACATGCAACGAAATTACTACAAAATTTAGATAATGTTGTTGATATACAAATTCAACGAACTTTGGGTATTTTCGAATTTGTTTCTGTACTGTTAATTTGTTTGATTGATTTCCTTTTTTTTCTTCTTCTTGAAATCATACAGAATCAGATAATCAACATTCAAGTGAAATTTCCGGAAATATACCACAACCACAAGCGGTCTATGCTAAGGTTCAAAGACGTCCAAGAAGTCCATCATTTACAGATATTATGTCGAATACAAGTAAAGATAGTAAACATCGTGTATTTCATGTAACATTGTATAAAGATAAAGTTTATGATGATTATGGATTTTCACTTTCGGATGGACTTTATGAAAGAGGTGTTTATATTAATCGAATTCGTACTGGAGGTCCGGCTGATTTAGTTGGTATGCTAAAACCATATGATCGGATAATGCAAGTATGTTTAGATTTGTTGTTTGTTAAATGAAAATTGTTTTAATTAATTTCTTTTTTTAAATTTCAGGTAAATGGAACAAAAACTCAAGATTTCGATTGTTGTTTAACAGTGCCATTAATAGCTGCTGCTGGTGATAAAATTGATCTTATTCTTCAGCGTAGCCTTTCCGAATAAAATGTTTACATAAAATAAATTAGACCAAAAAATGCCTTTCTTTTTATAATATTTAGTAAATAATATAAATATAAAAATAAAATATACAAATTTTAAGAAGAAAATAAAAATATTTATTTTCTTAAATTCTTTTTTTTTTCAATAACATAAATTATTTTAATATTAATATAATTATCAAATATTTAAATTGCCATAAAATAAAATTTAAATAGCTTAAATAATAATGAAATATCAAATTTTCTTTAAAAATAGTAATTCCATTTAAAATGACGAGAAAAAAAAAATAATAAACAAAAGAAATATTTTATTATTAATAAACAAAAAAATCAATAATTGATTGAGAATCAACATATTTAATTGAATAATATTTATTTACGATTATGCCGATTTGATAAGATATTTTAGTAAAAATTTACTAATACTAATTAAACAAGAAAACATGAAATATTATTAATATTAGTTAAACATTTATAATATTAAAATAAAATTTATGTAGAAATTTTTAAATTTTTATGCTACACAGTTGAGTTTGTTTTTAATAAAATGGTTTTTGAAGTTTCTGGTTTTGTCTTGTTTTTATTTTAATAGGTCTGTTTTATTTGCCACTTGCTCTGGGGTAGAGCAAATTTTTACATTGAAAACAAAAACAACAAAAGAGCAAATCCTACACTACTTTCAGAGCAGGTGTAAACTATTGCACCCGAATTAGTTCAGTTTTCTACCATAAAAATTGTATAAGCTAAAAGTTTCTCATTTAATTACAATATGGTTGCTAAGTAGCGCTACAAACATTTGAATTAAAGCTTTCTCCTACTCCTGCTCGTTTTATTTCATACTTACCCTGCTCCGGGGTAGGGTATGGCAAATAAAACAGACCCATAATTAACTAATAATATAGTTAAAAAGTTATCGGCCTAAGAGAAACACAATTTTATGATTCGAAATATTATTATTCAGTATTGTCTCGCTGAACCTCAATCCACTCATCCCAACGGTTATCATTTCGAAAACGCTCCAAATGTTGTTGAGAAAGTCGCATTCGCATGTGTTTTTGTTCCATTGTTAGGAAATGCGTCAGTTTTTTGAAAACTAAAACTTTATATAAAATCTGATATGTTGCTCTATGCGAGATGCTTATGGCTTCAGCTATCTCATCCACAGTCACTCGTCTATCTCCCAAAACCATATCCTGTATTTTTTGTATGTTTTCTGTTGTTGATACACTTTTTGTACATCCTTGACGTGGATCGTCTTCAAGGCTTCTTGCAGATTCAATCGCAATAAAAAGTTAGCGATTTTGTAGTAAAATGATCATATAGAAATTTTCGAATGTCTTCAACTTTGGGAAACCGCTCTCCTGCCAATTGGCTCTGGATTGATCGGAACAAGTGGTAATCTGAAAGGAGCATGTGTAGATAATATGTTAAATCGTAGGGAAAAGTTCTAAGACTAAGTTGTTTTATTTATTCAAAGCAATGTAGGGACGGTTGTTGCTGTCAAACAAAATCACACATCGATTTTCTTGCCCTGTGCAGGTCACTTATGTTCCACTTAGTTTCTTACTTTGATTAACTGATCTGGATAAAACTCTGCCTTAATAGTTTCATTAGTTTTTAGAAGCTCGTAATCGATTTTTCCTTTCATATCCAACACAGAGCAGTACTTTATGATTGTGAATATTTCGTTGTTCAGCGGATGTTGATGATTGTCCAGAATCAAACCATAATTTTATTTAGTTGGGATTGAAACATATAGTATTCGTTTTTAATCGCCTGTTAGAAATTGGTACAGAAAATTTATTCTTTTCTCAGGATTTTGCAAGTGAAAGACGGTATCATGTTGTTTGATTCTATTATCTTCGGAAAGTTCCATTATTCTTTTTTGTCCGGATATTTGCTTATCGAGCTATATTCCATTAAACTTTATTTACACACCCTACAAATGCTTATATAAGTCTGAAACTTATGCTATTCAAGAATCAACGAATTGCTGAATTGGGAAATAGTATTTCCCGACCTTTTAGAGCTTTGAACTTTTTCTTGATTTAAAGAAAAAAGAAAAATTTAATAAAATATTTTGAGAAAATATTTGTTTTTAAAATGCATTTTTGCATTTTGTATTCGAAATATAGAAATAACAAAATTCTTTTCTGGCGTCATTATATTTGAATGCAATTTTCCGAGTTATTAATAACAGATAACAAATGAAAATATTAATTTTAAAAACAATAATACTATATTATTATCAATTTTTTAGAAAATGGGATTGAATGGACTTTGAAATGTTTTTTATATTTGTGGGTAAGTCATGCATAATTTATTATCAGAGATAATTAGCCTGTCTGAAATAGGACATGTTTTTTCCCAGATTATTCTACGTTTGTTTGACGTCAAAATACCAAATGGGTCAAAATTCAATCACTACAATGTTATAGAAATTATCGTCACCTGAAAATTGTTTCGTCTAAAAATGCTTCTGATTGAACTTTGAAATTTTCGTATATCAATAAATTAGTATGGTCCAAAGTGTGCCTTCGGCAATTCAATGACCTGCGAAATTTTTTGATTTTAAAGTGAAAATAATTAAATATAATTGAAAATTTAAAAGTAAATTAAATACAGTTCAACCTCAAACATTAAATTCCATTTTCGGTATCCTTTACAGTTCCTCGTGTAGAAATAAAGGATCCTGTTCGGCTAAATGTCACGAGTAAAAAAATGATTTCATACACATAACCAGAATGGCAGGTACGTACTATTCTTTAGGCAGGACAGCCAACTTCGGTGATAACGGAAGTAGAACATGGAGTGGTGGTTTGTTCTAATTTAGTATTCGAGGTAGACATTCCTATCCTGTTCATTTATAAGGGCGTCGAAATTGGTTCCCTTAATAAATTTAATAAACATAATAAGAGTAGTCTAGTAGATCTACTTACACTGTGTCTGGTACGCAGTTATATATAGTTTTTGACCTAATACTTTATAACGCATTCAAAAAACGAATACTTGATTAAGCGATTAAAAATTGCGACAGGCTAGGACATTTTATCCAGATTCAGCTTTTAAACTTGTTTTAAATTCTACTTTGTCAGATTTATAAATCTAGGAAATACAAATAATTTAACTAGATTGACCGTGAATTAAACTGTTTTGTAGAAGTCCAATTTCTGTCACGCGGAAACATACATGTAGGATGGCTATCGGATGTAAGAAACATGACTCATGTTGAGAAAATGCCGACATGATCATTGTTAACTTACGACTATTGAGAATGTAAGCATGTTTGGATAGCTGCATGGTAAAACTCGAAACAAGTCCTAAGTAAATATTAGGCATGATTGTAGGATAGCTATCCGAGATAGGAAACATAATTGTTGTAGAAAAAACGATCCTGAGTCAGCGAGTCTAGTTTGGATCGTTACTAGAGAAGATTAAAAAAGAAGTTCGTATATCGAAATAAAATGTTTTACTTTACCTTCAACCCTTTTTTCCTACATATGTACATTGGAATTGGAATACGGATTTCTACGGTAGGATTGTTAAGGAGGCTTTACTGTAAACACATGAAAGGTTTATAATTAGAAAGAGATAGTAAATTTGCCGGTCACTATAATAACAGTAAATATTTGTCTGATAAGAACTTGAACTGAAAGTTCATTACATTACGATTATAAGAAATTTTGTTTTAATATTGGAATTTTAATAATTATTTTATTGAGAATTTTTACTATCATTTTTAATGTCCATGGACCGGAAAAATATTAGAATGAAATCTTCTTTCTGATGAAGTGTTGATAATTCGAGAACAGAATAATTTTTAGTACAAAAAAGGCAGAGCCGTTGAAGATTTCTCATCAGTTCAACTGTGAACTTCATTGGTTACAAATAGAACACAGTTCCAAAAGAAATTAAAATTATTAATTGTTAATATTGTGACTCAGTCATTAATTTAGTGTTGTAAAAATTCGAATAAACAATTTATTAAAAATACGTTTGGGTGTCAATTATAATTTTTGGATAGTTCAATATTAATTTGTAATAATTAATTTTATTTTACATAACAAAAACTTATTGAATAATAGAAGAATTTAAGAACATCTCAAGTTTAGTCGTAAGTTTTGTATCCTCTAAGCTTGTATGTGGTTTGTTTTAGTGGAAATGTGACTTTTTTTTTGGCTGAAAAAAATAAAATTGAAAAAAACCTTTCTGTCAAATATTTTTGAAGTACTTATTAATTAAAAAAAAACAATAACTATTCAAAATGATTCTATCAAATGCAAGTAGTGGCCTTTTACTGCAAACAATGCTGTATTTGGCAAATCAAACCACCGAAAATGTAGACGCTTTATACGAGTATTCAACAAATAAAACTGGTAAGTAAAATTAGAAATCCTATTTTGTAATAATTTCTAGAAAAATATTTAAACTATAATTGCGTTAATATTAGAAACCACTTAAATTAATTTTCGGGTTAGTAAATATCTGGAAAAACAAAAATATTTAATGAGTTTGACTAAAAAAACTAAAAAACGTGCTCATTATCATATTTTTCACTGAAATTAGGTTTATTTCGAAAGAGATTTTTGATTTCAAATAATAGACGTAGGAAGCATTAGTCTGATAGTAATTTTCTTATTAATGATAAACTTTTTCAACCTAATAGGGTTAAAGTTGTTTCTTTTAGTGACGTCCAAAAGATTTTGATAAGAAATTTTGTTTATAAATTAAATTTGGAGTAGAAATTTACCAACACAATTAAAACTTACTTACTAAATTACGCAAAATTCTTATAAATATGTAAAATTTGAAAAATATTACTTAAATTTATATCAAATATTTGAGGAAGTAATTTATAAGAAAAAATTTATAGAAAATGAAATATCCATTTGATTCAAATTAAAGTTTATTCTCAATTTGTCCATCCGATCCTGCTGTTTCCATTTGGAATATTTTATGTAGAGCCATAGTTTAATAGACGATCTTATGATTATACGATTTATTAAAAAATTCTTAAAATGAGAATTTTTATGGTATAAAAAGGGTAGAATGCGCTCGTTTCACTGAAAAAACTAATCAACTAATTGTCGTTACTAAAACTGGATTCCAGAAGCTATAAAATGAACTTGAAAACCATTATGAAATTGTAGGCAGGAGTTCTATACATTTAATCACCGAAAACTAGAAATTTGGTACTAAAATCTAAAATTTGATCCAACTTAAGAAGAGCGTCCATACTTAGGTCTCTGAAAATAATGATCTGATCCCTATGTTCTTTTTTGAGTGTATATTACTTTATAAATAATATCAGATAATACGTACAAGACATTATCTTATAAGTCATTAACTACTAACGAGTACAATTCCCTTTTCCTTTTCTAGCATCTTCCTTTCTTGACACAAAGAAATGAGACTGTACAAATCGTTTGCAATTTCTTTTGCTTGAATTAAGTTTTTAGTAATAAGTCCGACAAGTTGACGTAATTCAAAAATGGTTTGATTGATTTGATTGAAATTCAGAATATTGGTTCTTATATTCAAGGGAACTTTTCCATTGAATTTGTCAGAATTTCTAATCCAAATAAGTTTACAAAATTTTCAATATGCGACACTATTATATAATACAATGAAGGCCAATCTCCACACAGCCGATATCCTATTCTAATGAAAGTATGGTATACACTTATGCAAAGTTTGGTTAAACAGAAAGTGAAAAACAATCATCCTACTAATTTTGGCGGCTTCTGCATTTCTGATTTCCCCATCTGATTTTCCATCTGCAGATGATTCCCCTCAAAACAGATGAACATGTTTATATGACTTATGAGACTTCATCTGCGGGTGCATACTCTCACAATAATCACACACGATATCGTCGCACACTAACAATTTTTCTAAATTTTGTGGGGAGACTCTGATGTTTTTATTCGATCAATCCTAGCGGAAATTTCAAAAGTCCATCTCTTTCTAGTTTTCTGATTTTTCCCGTCAGAATAGGATGTTGGCTGTGTGGAGATTGGCCTTAAGAAGTTGGCTGTGTGGAGACTGGCCTTAAGTTTTAAATCCATAAGTTCTAAATATAATTTTATGAAGAAAATAGATTTTACATAAAAATCAACAACGGGGAAATTTTTATGAAAAGCAATCTTTTGTATTAATTTTAAAAGATATGGAATTCCACTTTTTCATGAAAATTTTTAATTGGAATTAATTTGTACTAATTAATAATGATGAGAGCGAATGACCGTAGATAATTTAAGAATTAAATTGTGTTTACAAAATTTCATAAATATTGAATGCTTTTCATTAAAAAAGAAAAAGAAAATATTAATTAAAATTTGGTTCAAAAGTGCCGCTCAGCGTAGTAAATGGGTTAAGATTTTATTAATTCGTAGGAAACCAATTTAATGTTTTTATCAATTCAAGAAACGCGAATTTAATTAAATTCACAAAAAAAAGTTCCTGATAAATATGTTTAATTACGCACCCATAAAGAGTGTCTACGAAAAAGTAAAAAATAATTAAAATAATTTATTTTATAGGAAACAAAATCTTATCTCTGACGTCAATGGTAATTTATGGTTTAAAATACACATATTTGATACACAAGGTGTTCCTATAAATTAAGGAGCGATGGAATAATAGACTTGCGAAGTTCTAGGCAATATCTTGAGTTTTCACTATTTGGGTTTTAACATTTTTTATAGGTTTTGTATGAACTTATCTGATACTAACTGTTACCACATGCAGTCATTTCTATATAAATGGATGAAACGTTTGCAGCGCTGCAAAGCCCGCCTCGTTTTTAATAGTTTTTGTAAAAAAGACTGCAAATACATGACAGAGTCATTTTAACAAATACTATTAATAAGGTGACGCTTGCAGACGTGCCCAAATTGGAAACTCTCATTATTGTATGCTTTTTGCTATTACGCTAGGAATCAGTACTACAAATCTTTGTAACAAAAACCAGCCTGCATTACGTTCTGTTGTTAGAATTTTTAGCATGTAGCCATATACTAGCTCGTGCAGACCTTAAAAATTTAAATGGCGCTTCCATATGTTTTGATTTCTATTTACACCAAAATATTGTAGGGTACATAAGGGTATTTTTGATAGATGCCACGGTTTTAAATTTGAAACTAAGTTTGATGTTTTTAGTAGTGCGGCCCATGAAGCTCGCTTAGCTGGGCACTTCTTATGCCAGCTATAACAATTTAAAGAAATATTTTCTCAAATTTTTAAGACTAGTGGTGATTACTGATACTGCCTTTTAGAGGAAGCCATATGGTTTGAATTTCTGTTGGCGACGAAACACCCTGTATATATTTTAATAATTAAATTAAAAAAAAACAAATTCAATTAAAAAAAAATGAATTAAATATAGCGTATTTCAGAGTTCAGAGTCCAGAAGGCAAGTTTAATGTGAGACACAAACTTCTTCTAAAAATTATAAAAAAAACAGAATTTTACGCTCATTTTGATTTCAATATAATTTATTCTCGATAAGAATTTATAAACAAAAAATTAAATATAAATAAAATTTGATTTCGTTATCATTTGTAAATAATTTAATAAAAAGGATGTAAATAGAATTATTTACGATTTCAAAGTTCAAATTTCAAGATTACGTTACGAAATACAAACATTTGTAAGGCATCTTTGTTTTCTTGGATAATAGTTCCGAAAAAAAGCTTTTCAAGAATTTCCCAAAAGTTTTCCGATTTTCATGTTAAGCTTTATATTTTCGAGTTCCGAATGGTTTAAATCATGAATAAGTTAATTCGCGGTTCATTTTAGTAGAATCTATTAAAATGTTTTTGTTAATTAAATTTTTTAAGTGATTTAATAATTTTTTTTTTGTAAAAAAAAAGATATAAATGATGTCAGATGTTATGGTGTTTATGGTTGTTTTCCAATAAATGGTCCATGGCTAACGAACACAAGAACGGTCAACTATTTTCCTGAGAAACCATCAGAAATTGATACTCGTTTTCCAGTATTCCGGCAAAGTTTCGTGGACTTACCAAGATATATTGATCTAAATGATCCGGAATCTGTTAAACATATTGGTATTCAACCTAAGGAAAATATTTATGTGTTAGCTCATGGTTATTTAGAAGCTGGTGATCGTCCATGGGTAAATATTATTAAAATGTTACGGAGTTATGTTTTACTTATTTAAAAAAAAAATCCATTTTAGATTCGAGAAATGTTAAGAGCATTATTAGATAAAGACGTTGAAGCATCTGTAATTGTTGTTGATTGGGGTGGCGGTTCGAATCCACCATATGCACAAGCTGTTGCCAATATACGACTTGTTGGATCGATTACAGCTCATGTTCTTCATTTAGTTTATGTAATAAATTATTAAAATATATTCAAAAAAAAGGAAACATTTTTAATTGCTTTTATATCATAGGAAGAACTTAAAATGGAAAATCTTCAGAAAGTTCATATGATTGGACATTCATTGGGAGCACATTTATCTGGTTATGCAGGATATACATTACAAAAAGATTTCGATCTCACAATTGGACGAATTACAGCATTGGATCCGGCTGAACCACTTTTTGAAGATACTGAACCGATAGTACGTTTAGATCAAACTGATGCTCAATTTGTTGATGTTATTCATACTGATGCGAATTTATTCATGAAAGGAGGTAAAATATTGATATTTTCATATTTTTATGGAAATTTAATGGAATTATTTTTCATTTTTTTTTTGGAAATTATTAGGATTGGGTATGGATAAACCAATCGGACATGTTGATTTTTATCCAAACGGTGGTCATGATAATCCAGGTTGTGATGCTAGTTTTGAAGAATATATGAGCAATAAACAGAAAGCATCTTTCTTTTGGAGTATGCAACAATTTTTAGGTTGTAATCATATTCGAAGTTATGAATATTTTATTGAAAGTATTCATCCAAAATGTCCATTTAAAGCGATTACTTGTGATTCATATGAGGTAAATTCTATTTAATCTATTATAAATAAAGAAAATATTGTTATATAAAATTTTCTATTTTTACAGAGTTTTAAAGCTGGAAATTGTTTTCAATGTGATAAATTTGATAAAATGTGTTTACAATTCGGCTATGATAGTTATAGAAGTTATAGATATTTATTAGAAAATGGAGCAGTTCATGATCATAATCCAATTCAAGCATATCTCATGACCAATCATCAAACTCCATATTGTCGTAAGTTTTTATATAAAAATCATAATAATTTGAATATTTTAATTATATTTCTCTTTTGTCTATATTCATTTAGAGGTTCATTATAAAATCACAATAAAAATATCATCTTCAGATGAGAGTCGAATTCATGGCGGAGAAATTGGTATTTTATATTTGAAATTCCATAATGAACATTATACAGAAACTCAGAAAATACCATTTACAAAAGAAGCAGAGTAGGTTTTAATTAACTTAATAATTGGCAATCAGAAAAATAAAATTTTGAATTTTTATTTGTAATAGATTATTTGAACCAGGTCATGTATATACTGCAGTAGTTCCTGGCAAAGATATTAAAGAGCCAGTCTATGCAACAGCATTTTGGGAATATCAAACGAATTTATTGAATCCATTAACATGGAGAATTGTCGAATCACCTCGACTTTATATTGAACAAATATTTATTGAAAATATGGAATATGGAACAAAAATGAGAGTTTGTCCTTATACTGCACAGCCTGTAGTCTCGGGAAATATGAATCCATTTCGAGTAGAGTACTGTGACACAGTAGATCTTTTAAATCAAAGTAATGATTCGTATTAAGTCGAAAATTGTATTTCTTTTTTGTTTAGGTAAAATTAATTTAAATTAACGCTTAATATTTATTTAGTGTACTATATATGAAAATGCCCAAACTTTTGTAAATAAATAAATAGAATGTAATTTATATTAAATATTCGCGCTAAAACGGTTTCTGATAGTAAGTTTATTAATTATAAGAAAAGAAAATTGTAAGATATTACAAAAAATTGATTTCTTAGTTAGAAATAAGATAAACTATAACAATGCAATTCTTATAAAATTGTAATAAATATAATAATGTTTAGAAATATAAATGAATAAAATCAAAAAATTTAAACATTTTAAATTCGAATTTTTGTAATTTTCCTATCTCTGAAAGTTTCAATTGAATTTTCTCTGCTTTAAGAAAATTTAAAACAAAATTTTACTTTAAAATTGAAATAAATTTTGTTCAATATTAATCAACCTTTTGTTGTCGTATTTCTGTCGTTATAGGCTTTTCACTGTTTAGCATAATATAATTCGATGTAGGCTTGTCATTTTTGTTATTTCCACAAAATTTCTTTTTAAATATAAGAATAATATCCTTTATTTACGACGTCGACGTCCTTTTGTACAATATTATAAAAATGTTGAATGATTTTACAATTATGCAAATGATTGGTAACCGATTAATTTTCATTCAAAGAGTATTTATTTTAAATAAAGTACCATGGTATGGAAATTAACGAGTCGAAATACCTTCAATCAATTAGGTTTATAACCTTTTCACAACAAAAAAATTTTAAAATTTTAATTATATATAAAATTCAATTAAATTTTAATTTAATTTCAATTTTAATTATTATTGACATTATATCAGCGATTTACTTAAAAAGCAAGAAAATGATAAATTGTAAACTTTTGTACAATTATTATTTGGAGTATGTATCATTAAGAAAAACAGGGTTCTGATGGGGATGCTTAGTGGTATAAGGAGTAACAAATAAATAATACAAGGATAAAATACTCCTTAGGCTATTGTCATGTTTGGAAACAAGTTGGTAAAATATGGAATAAACTTTTCATGTACTTTATAAGAAATAAAGAACTGAAGAAAATCTTAAGTTTTGCTATTCCTTTTCTAAAGTTCAAATACCTTAAAACCAAAAGTTTTTACTTCAAAATATTCAATATGGAAATTCTTTTGTCTGTAAAGACTTATAGGTTAAGTTTTGTCTGTTTTTTCTAGGAATTTATTTTTGGAAATTCTGGTAACAAGTTTCATGGGCACAGGAAAAATGGCTACTAAAGTTTTAGTAAGAGATTTTTGTTTTTCTAGAAATTCGAACTAGAAAATCAATAATTCGAAATTTATAATTAAACTGGAGATTTTTAACTTCTATACGAAGTATATAAGTTACTAGAATCATGATCGAATCTCCACGTTTTATAAGATTCGAAATAGTTTGTAATCAATTTATCCAATGTCTGTCTGTCGTCTGTCTGTATGTATGTCTGTCTGCCCGTCTGTCTGTCTTTCTGTCGGTATGTCTGTCGTGTACAAGATTATGGCCGTATTTTTGAAAATTGGTAAGAGCGGTTTTTTCCTCATGAGAACTATTCTATCAGAAGTTGATTGGACTAAAACTTCGGGTAGCCGCCGAACAAAAGTTTGGTTTTTTGTTTTTACATTACAGGGTATTGTAACGTTATTTATGGATTTTTTGTATGAAATGATACGATTTTCAAACTTTGCCTACATATTTTCTTCATAATTTGCAATTAGGATAACTCACAAACGTATTACCAGATTTTAGTGAAATGGCTAGTACATTGGTTGTACATAGCTATAGATATTTGTTGCTTCTTGCCAGGATCTAAGAAAAGATACAGGTCCTGGAGAAGGAAATTGTTTTTTGCTGAAGTAAATTTGCAAAAACCTTTTTGAAATCTTACACCAAGATTCAATCCAATGTCTGCCTGTCGTCTATCTGTCTGTCTGTCTGTCTATCTGTCTGTCACAACAAATGTTGTGATTAACTAACTAACTACTAACTACGTTCACTCTGAATTTCCATATTCATATAGCTTTCTTATAGAAAGGCTTTCGGAAGGTAACGTGATTTGAACATACGTATAAAAGTTTCAATAGTGGTTTTGCACTATGTTATAGCACATGTAATCATGTCTATGGTATATAAAGTGCTGAGACGTTTGCAGCACTGCAAAGCTCTCTTAATTTTTAATAGTATTTGTAAAAAAGACTGTAAACACATGAAATTTTATATCACACAGAGTCATTTTAACAAATGCTATTAAAAAGGTGACGATTGCAGACGTGCCCAATTTTTTAATTTTTTTTAATTTTATTGTTTGCTTTTTGGTTATAGCTCGTTTTTTGATGTAGCGAGCTTTATAGGCACATGAAAAACTTGAAAAGAATCGCTAGAAAAATTCAAAATTCAATGAATTTCTTACAAAATGATCTAAGATTTCATACAAAATAGTTGTTTTCTTGTTTGAGCTAGATGCCAAGAAGTATCGATGGTTTGTTTCCACTAGTTCTTGATGCGGCTAATCACTGGATACACGGAAACAACAGAATTTTCCATAACCCTTTCAGAAAACAGTAATTTCTTGTACCATACACTCAATTGCGTCTGAGAGCACTTATGTTACTATTGCAAAAACATGTATTAAAAGCTCACTCATACCCATTTTATTTAAAGATTAAGATTATTTGTCGTCAGTCAATTTAATAGCACGAAATTACATACCATATAATAATTAAAATTGTTTTTTTTTTCATTTAATAATTTTAATATGATAAAAATTTCCTCGTTTTACACAAATTCATAAATAACATTATGGCCTGTGTTAAAATAAACAATAATCCTTCTAATTTTAAAGATTAAAAATTTATTTAAATACTAAATATTTACATATCCCAATTAGATTTGACCGAAAAAAGGGTAATTTACATGAATAATTAAAAAACAAGTTATGGTAAATATTCTTTTGTTGTATATTTCTCTGGAAAATCCGTCGAAATTCTTTTTATCCTGTTATTATTTTTGTTTGTATGAAAAATTCTCCCGGTTTTGTTGATAAACGAAAGGATATAATTTTTCTGAATTTTCTATTTACTCTTCCACTGTTAAGCTGATAAGACAATATTTTCCATTTGGTTGACTTTTTTTTTCTCTTTATTCTAATATTATTATCATATTTAATTTTTTTTTTGTTTTTATTTAAGAAACTCGCCTAAATAGTTATTTTAAGGAATTATGTAAAATACAATATTGTTGTTTATGCGGAATTTCGGGTGTTAATTTGATAAAAGAGATTAGAACAAATTTTATCGCGATGAAAATTTTTATATTAATTTCTGCATATACTAATTTTCACGGAAAATGTTATTTTAATTTTTATTTTTAGTTAGCAGTTTTTAAACTTATGTAAAAGAAAATTTTGTAATAATTCGGGGAATTTTTGTTTGCCTGTTATTTATATTCGTGTAAAATCTCATTAAAATTTTAAATAAACAAATTGGTTTTGGTTTTATTAAATTCGATTAATAGGTTTGGTTAAAAATTGTATTTTTACTTTAAACATTATAAAGTCAATCATAATAAATTCGATTACCTGTTTCAAATTGCTCTAAGGACTATAGAAGCCTACACACGTTCAATGTTACTTGATAAGTATTATTGATGAAAATTTTCGTCAAGTAATATTGGTGGAAATTGCCTCCACACATTGCATTGAAGAGTATCCAAACGATCAATGTTACTTGAAACATGAGCCATTCAAATAACATTGACAAGTAACATTGAACGTATGTAGGCTCCTTATGATGAGTGGTTGCGAGCGTAGGGGTTGTTATTAAATATGAAGGGTATTCTCTTCCTTGTATCTAGTCTTCTATGATCGTAAAATTGTATCTTTCTATATTAAAAAGTGAATACACCATTTCTCGAACTCTATATGACAAATCAAATGATTTTTATGCCCTATGGTAGGTATTATCAGTGGGTACATTAGTTTTGTCACGATGTTTGGAGTGCATAGAAATAATAATCGTAGAAAGGTTTCAAAGTATAGTTGTGTAGAGAATCAAAAGTTATATCGATTTATCCATGACCATTTGTCCGTCCGTGTACAAGATAATGCAAGAACACATTATCCGATTTTGATGAAATTTTGGGTCGTTATTCCTTAAATCGGTTTGGTAGTGTATTTCAGCAAAATCGACCAAAGTTATGAAATTATTTACATGTGTTGACTACTTAAATATGCGAAGCTATATAAAATTTCAATAAAATCGATTCAAGGATAGTGGATAAAAAAATAGTTGCAGGAGAAAGTAAGGTCGCCCATAAAGTTTTTTTTTCATGCTTCCACAATTTCGCAACGTTTCAACGAAGAGGGAATACTCTTTCTAATTTAAGAATTAAAGTTATGTTAATACTAACTTCTTTAAGAATTTTTAGATAAATAAATTGTTGTTTAAAAATTCTATACCAACGATGAACTTTATACCGAAACTATCTTTTTTTATTTTTAAACCGGTGATGATGGTATATCTTAACTTATTTCAATGTACTTAACGGAAAGAACCCGAAAAAAGTAATTTTTCAAAAATGCAAAATAGTTGGGTTAAAAATTATGGGTCATAAATTTTTGCTAAGTATCTCATCAGTTCGTTGTAATCCCTTTACAGAAGTTATATCCATGGATTACTGTCAAGTGGACTAAAAATTCTTTGCTGTAAAATACATTTATTATTAAATGCAGTTATACAAAGATGTAATATATGAATGCAGATAGTACAAATGCATGTCTACGTCTATGAATATAGTAAAAACGGTTGACAATCGTCTTTCAAGGGATTATTAAATAGTAGTCACAATTGATCAGAAATTGTTCAAAGCGAATGTAAATTCTAGCCATGTAAATGGATGCCATCGAAAGAAGGTCTTCATGAAGATTTATTAGAAATAAATAACATTTTTGTAAATAAATTAACTAGCGATAACTAAATATGTATCACTACGGTTGGAGAAGAGATGGCCGTTCAATAGTGTCAATATCAAAAGAAGTAAATAAAGTGGGAATTGATGCTGCAAAAACAAAAGTAAAAAAAAATCACAAAGGACACTTGATCAGACAAAATTGAATATATACAAAACATAGACTGTTTGGATTGTATTTATTTATTGAGGTTTAATTATAGATGATTAATTAACAATGATTTTCGAAATAAAATGAATATGGGGTAAATGTTGTAGGTACCAACAAAAAAAAGAAAAAATCTAATTAGCTGTATTTTCATTTCTCAATTGTGTTAATCATGATTACGGCAGCGTTGATTACTTTTTGGCCAGTACCTAATCGTAATTCCTTGAATAAACATTTCCTTCCTTGTTTTATTATGTAATCTATTTGGATTTAGAATATTTTCCTACAATCTTTTAAATTCTGGAATGGAATGATGAATGGCGAAATATTATTGTTTCTTTTTTTAATTATATTTGTAGTCCAATTTTGATTAAATAAGAAACTCCCTTAACCACTATTTTTCCACCGTTATTAATCCTTATTATGATGACAAATGTGGTTTATATTAAATATGCCCTATTTTTAACTTCTGTACCATGAAGTGTATATGTCATTGCCTCTTCAATTCGTTTTGTGTATCAGGCAGTTTTTGCCTCTGTATCAATAAGATTAAAATCATATTTATGAAACAATTTGAAGGAAGATTTGTGGATTTTTTTTTTAGATTCCACCATCAGTTAGATTCAAAAATTGGAAATTTATAGGATCCAAAGTTTTAAACTAACATAATCTATTCTAACACAGACAGTTCCATAGCACTTTTACGCTACAGACTTTTTTTTAGATTTAATATCAAAATACTTTAAATTTAGATTATATTAAAGTATATTAAATTCATGCATATATATACTATATATATATTTTTTTAGCATATAAAGTTTACCATTTCAAAATCTACTCTTATATTTAGAGAAAAATTTGTTCCAAAGAAGAAAAAAGGATTTTCACTAGAATGATTTGAAAGACACTGTCTGTAACCGAATTTTCTTTTTTGCTTCACCTAAAAAAGCTTATAATTTAAGGCAGAAAAAAGACTTCAAACACTTTGGGATCAAAAAGTTTCATGAATAAATATTTGATGTTCTATAAGCGTCTTTAGAACGGATTTGTTATTCATAACAAAAGTTTTAGTTTAGTGGGAACAATCTTTCATATTTTCGCTTTGAAGGGGAATAATGAATTGCTTAAATTTGTACACCTTTCAAGTTTCAACTATTGAAAAAAATGTTGCTTTTAAGAGGATCAATGTTTAGTATTTGTAAAAACAAAAGTTGTGGTTTATATATAAATTACATAATGTTGATGGGACTTGAACTTTTAAATTCCAGAATTTGGTGACAGAATTATCAAAATGAATTGATTAACAACATGGTGGATATATAAGTATCTCCACATCGAAACTTGGAATTGAAATTCCTTGGCTAATATGTATATTTTGTTTTTTTACATACTCTCTCCTATCTATATAATATTTGTGGAATTTTGTCTGTATGTACCGAGTTGCCTCCTAATCGGCTGGACCGATTTTGATGAAACACCGAAGTTTGTATGTTATGATAGTATAGGTTTTTTTAATAAGAATTTCAAATATGGTATTATTTAGTTAAATTATTATTATTAGTTATTATTATTATTAAATTATTACAAAATAGAGACTATCTCAGAGACATTACATATGATACAGTTTTAGTAGCACAAGTAGTTTCTAACAAAGTGGCCTGCCAAAGTGGAAGCAGAAATGCTATTATTTACTAAGACGCATCAAAAAGAACTACGTGTGGACATCTTCCAGATGGAATTAACAACCATGAGTCTGGAGGTAGAGATATTGGACAGCTGTGCATTATTCCATCGAGCTTCACAAGAATTCCAAGGTACATGCATGAAAGGACACAAGATGCGACGACCTACGTAAGAACTTATGGGAAGCCCGATCTATTCATAACCTTTATGTGTAAATTTACTTAAATGCCATATTTAACCTTTTTGAATTTGCATTTATTATTACAGATTTTAATGAAAACAGTATAATAAACGCTTTTAAAATTCATTTTCAGCCCGAACAGGGTCGGGTATTCTGCTAGTGTTATATAAAAGTTGAAATACATATTTGTTTTATTGGGAAATATGTTTTTTTCAAATATTTAATTTTGTTATAAAATATATTATTGACTTGTCTAATCTGTTCTCCAATAATTGTGTATTCAATAAGTTTATGAACCAAGCCAAATAGGAATGGTCAACAAACTGTACCCACATATGATGGAAATTGATTAATGTTGGTTTAGTTTTCCTTTATATATGTACATAAATGTATCAATAAATATTATGTAGTCTTAAATGATCGATTGATTTTCATGCTGTGAAGTAGGTTACAAAAGTACATATACGTTATTGAGGATGTTGGGATGGAATCAGACTTTATTCATTGAATTAAATTCGAAAATAGACAGACAATCCTCTTAGTTCATAATAAATTTTGTTTTTATTATTTTCCGTGTGTTCTTTTTAGTTATTTTTTTTTTAAATCATTTAATAAAATCAAAAATAACAAATAAATCAAGTATCGTTTGATTTAGTTTTTGAGTTTTAAAATTTGACATCATATGTATTTTATTCATTTAATTTTTGTACTTTTTATCATAGAAGTTTGAGTAATGTTATTTTAAGATTTAACTTTTTTGAAGTATTGAAAACATATACATATATATATATATAGGCGTGCCAATATTAGCTTTTAGTATATGATAAATCTAGGATATAACTTTTGTTGTATACTGAACGAAATAATTTTCAAAAAATCACTATACCCCATCTCTTATGAAGAAAATGAATGGTAAAATTCTTTGGAAGGATTAACTATGGTTTACTATGATTTCAGTTACATTTTATATTTGTATATTTGTATACCAATGGCAAAGCCTAACATATCTTATTTACCTTATATGAGAGGCACACATATAGTATACATACTATGGTATGAAAACTGTAGTATGGCTGATACCATTTCATTATCATATTTCTAGTTCATTTTTTGAAATGGTATAAAGTGACACACATGTGATATACTACATTGTATTCTTAAATCATGGTATCTATACCATATGTATGTCTCTAGTATTATACTGCGCCACATGGTTTTATTATAAGCATCAATGATTTTGCTCTGCGCTGCTATGATTTTATCCCAGGCATAGTCATTTTATATTTTGAATTAACAAGGACTAAATAATTGACTATTTATGTTCTTAAAGCATATTTGGCAACTATTGAAATTAATATGATGATTTAACTACGTGTTGATTAATCCATTATAATATAATTCAAAAATCATTAAAAAGGCTTAATGGATTGACTATACCCATTGTATTTCCTATGAGCACCCATTGTTTTATGTGTCAGTATGAAATGTTACTATTTTGAAACGATTGTATTGACTATTTTATTATTGATATATTTTACAAAGTATTTTTGAGTGTAATATAATAGCATACTCAACAATTTCGGATTAACTTCATTACGTTTCCTGGAGTTTTATATCGAAAAGTATACGTAAATCACATTTTAAAATCATATGTGTTTAGTATTGTTGCGTGCTACCCCTCTGGTTCGATGTTATAAAATGATAACACTTTTTATTTATGTGAATTTAGTGTATAAACTTCATTTCCAATTATTTCCGGGTTAACAATTAGTCTTAAAAATATTTGTCTATCAATTATTATTAATTTATACAAGATTAATTTATCCACAATTTATTTACAATGGAAAACATTATTAATTACTTATTATTTTAATCGATTAAAACACTTTCGCTGTTTCAATTCAACTGTTGTAATAGCTTTCCGAAATCTTTCTGATTATCACTGGTCAAGTTCTAAATTGAACTGTGTCTTGTTCTATCGGTGTTTCCAACTTATATACTTCTTGAGTTCAACTTCGAGAATATTTCTGCATGTAAACGTACTTTCTATGAATGTGAAGAAAAATATTCTTGGAATTTCTCGAAATGTCAAATCAAAAGTGATCATTTTGTGTTTTAGAAACTTTTCGTGATTTTATAGAATATTTGATGGTTTCGAGTACCAGCAAATATTCTAATTTATTCCTTTTCAATAACTTGTTTAGTGTTTTGTGTTTTTACTTTGTGTTTTTCTTTTATTAAGAAAAGTCGTGGAATCTTTCCTAGAAATATAGTGCAGTATATATGCTTTTAAATTTAGAATTTTTTTTTATTAGAAAACAACACATTTTCCGGTCGTTCGTAATAGTTTTCTTTTTAGATTTTATATGTTGTGATTAAATAATGAAATGCTTATTAGTTAAAAAGCTATTCCTTTGAGATTAATCTACTTCACAGGATTTTTGAAACTAATTGAAATTTTATAAATATTATAATAAATGAAAATTACAAAAAATCTTCAACAATCTTATCTAAATCTTGAAAGTATCATAAACTATTCTCGGTTTATACTTTTGATATATTGCATATTAGGTATTCTAATTTTATAACTTTTTTAACAATTTGTTAAAGAAAAAAATCATATGTAATAAACTTTAAATTTGTTGAAGTTATCAAATTTTTAGGAATAGTTTTCGTAACATTTTCTTGTAACAATGAATAATACTCATAAAGTTGTAGAATCGTTTTCGGAACTATTGAAATTGTATGTGAAATTGCTTGAAAGCAAATAATAATTTTTTTTTTGTATAATAAAATAGTTTAGGATATGAAAAACTTTATCATATTCTGAAACTTATTTCAATGGAATTGAATATAATATTTTGTCATAAAAGAGGATACTTTTCTAGTCTCAAAATTTATTTTCTTCTGAAGTAGGTATATTTGAAAAAATTTATAATTCCGAATTTATACTTTATTTTATACCAATTTAGTTAAAAACTTTGATTCAACATCAACTATTTATTTGTTATCCACGCGTATAAATAGAGTTCAGCTTTTTTTTCGGAGATTTCAATTAACAAATTACGTGACATCAAAAAAAAGGAAAACAAATTGAAAATATTTGTTACAATTTGCAAATTGTAGATCAGGAATAAATAGAATATTTGTTGGAAAATATTTAATACGGGACATACTGGCAACTGCCGGAAAATATACTTATTCATCTCAATTTGTATGTTAAAAAACATAGTATAGTAAATAACAACATAGTCAAACAAAATTTGAAAGGATTAGAATTGTTAAAAGGATTTGACTTTTTCAAGTAAAACATAAAAAAACATAAAACCGAGTTGTCAGAAAATCCTTTTGATTGTAGAATATGTTTTATTTGGATTTTATTCTTTATTATTCAGATTTTATCAATGGAAAGGTTTTCCTTATGTTATTATATATTTTCCCGGATGTTTTCATAAAAATAATAGAAATTTTGCTACTTTAACCGGAAATGTTAACAATATCCATTTTTTTTATGAAACAAAAATATACATAATATCATAAAATATGCTATTTTCTTAAAATATGTCAAAATGACGTTGTTCTATATGTTTTCATATAAAAAGAATTTTCTTAAAGAAATATTTTAAGAATATGTACGATGATGTCTAAAATAATAGTATATTTAGTGAATATTTTCATATTTTCATATGGATATACTATATACACATATTTTAGTGATATTTTTTAATTAAATAATGTACACGCTTACTTAACAACGTAATTCCAGGATTCGAATTCAATTTGAAGTCTACATTTTTATGCTCTTGCACTTGGGTATACATTTTATAATTTGTTTTGCAGAAAGTTATAAAACTTCTATATAAGAACAATTTTTATTATATACTAAATATTTTCTTTAGTAGAATTAAAGCATCCAATTCGGAAGTATTTAAATTAATCATTTTATTACTTTAAATAGGAGTTGATATTTTACTAAAATTTTTATACCATAGCAAATTTTCGTACATTTTTTGGACACCATAACTTTTCCCTATTTTCAAATATTTCAAAAGTTCTTTTAAATTGCCAAAGTAACTAAATAGAAAATTTTGACAGCTATTTTAGTGTCAAACAATTTTAAGGATAGAATTCATAATTTCAATACTAAATAGTGAAATAGATATGAATTCTTCATTTTATTCAACAAAAATTGTGTTTTCTGGGTTGCGTTTTCTTGATGTCGATTTTAGCAATGTTAGTGTCGAAATTAGTAACTTTAATCCAAGAAAACGACTCGTATTCGTAGCGCTAGATAACTTTGGAATTCACATCCAAACTATCAACACAGATATGAGATGATTATAATCGACAGAGTTACTAAATCGATACCGATTACTGGATTGTAATCGGTATCTATTAACAAAACGTTATTTTTAATCGCTTCTGGTAATATTAGTTAACTAGTATACGCAACCCTGTAGGAGAACGTTGACATCAAATCTAAAAGGTGACTGAACCATCAATGATTTAAAAATGGTGATGATAATTGGTAATTATTTTTGATATGTTTGTTGTGACATAATCAAAGAATAATCATAATTATCCTATAAATGACATTTGATTGAAATTTTTATAATTCTCCTATAATATGTTATATACATATGTCCTTTTCGTAGTTCTATCCATTTCTTTGCGCAGTGCACCACATAATATAATAATTTTCCTTTTAAGGAAATAAAAAAATCGTACATACTCGTACTTGAAGATTTCTTATTTTTCCATTGAAGAACTAACTCTGTATTTTATTAATGTTGAATTATTTTAACAACAATCTTCAACTGTATTACGTTATTCATTCATAAGTTCTATGTATCCAAATATTCTATACCGGACTTGGAAAATAACATTGCGGGTGATTTCAAGAAAAACAAGAAGATTACCTTTTATGAGAATGAATCTTTAATACTATAGTTTTCCTTGCATGGTTTTTATTACAGAACAGCTGGACTTTGTAGCGACAACAATACAAGTAATAATGGTCAAAATAATACTAATTTTAATGGTTAATTTATATATATGAAAACTGAAAATGGCTACGTGTATAGTAAATAGTTTTTTGACACTCTTGCACTTTTTGTTTGATTGAAACCATAATATATACTCATCTACTACATGTCTAATAAGCATCCTTCATTTGATTGCATTTATGTTTTCTTTCACGTAATTCTGACATTTATAATAATAAAAAAAGAAAGATTGAATGAAAAATAATACGATATGGATATAAAAATCCTAAAGACAACTATATAATATGGTGTTATTGATCCGATATGTTTTTATCTTATGTCATCCCAAAGATACAAGAATAAAAAGATCACGTCTTTTTATATAATTCAATTCTAAGCAGCTATATTTCTTATATACCTTTGGAAAAACAAAACCTGTCTTTTTCTCACAAAATAATAATAATAATAATCAAAAACATAAAAACCTAGAAAGAAATCAATAGCACTCTAGATGAAAATCCTTTTTGAGAATTCATTTCTCGTCTAAGAAAATGTTTTGCTCATTCTTTTAGTCCTCTTTTTTTTTATAGTAATTGCAGTCGGAGATGAAAAACTTTCTTTCAAAAAACATAGAAATAAAAATTATACAAAAAAAAAGAAAAAAGAAAATTCTATATAATAGCAATCGGACGTGCAGTAAATTGAAAATGGTATTTTCTTGTGAGATTGTTGATCACATGAAATCATCACTGTCACTTGCAATAATGAGATGTCTTCAAATATAATGTGACCAATTTTATTCTTTCTTCTCAAAAGTTTGAGTTTTTCGATGGTTTGTTTTTTTTTTTTTTTTTAAGATTCTAGAGTCATAATTCAATAAGCTTCAATACATCTTATTCTTTGAATATTTCATAAATCTTTCTTTCATTTTTATATTCACATTCTGTTCCCAACATCTTATGAATGTATTACAACTGGATTTATCTAATAAACTTTTTCCTTAAAATTTTATCTTCCCCCTATTTAGCTTATAAAAAAGAAGTTCCTCTTATCATTAACTTTAAAATAGCGTGTTTAATATGAATGGAAAGTTTCAAAAGTCTAACGAAAAGTTTTCAATGAAAATCCAGGTGATGAAAAAACTTCTTAGCAATTTGTAAAACTTGGGCTTAAGCTAATAATATTAGCGAAAACATAAAATATATTTACTGTTGGAAAATGTCATTAGAATAGGGGTCAGAACTTTTATGGAACTTTTTTTATGGAGTTCTTTAAGAACCACAGACAAACCAGATATTCAAACTCAATAGTAAAAGGTGTAAAAGAAATTTTCTAGTAACCGACAATTGGGAACCGATAAATTTTTTGTAAGGAACCTACAAAGCTCTTTTGTCTAACCGACACTTTTGGGTACAAAAATTATGATACCCGGGATCAGTTGGAATTCATCTTCAGAAGTGGGATTGTGTGGTACTTAAAAAACGCGAGGAAACTTTTTCAAAAATAATTTTTTTTTAAATTCTTAAAATGCAACTTATTGAAAAAGTCCTATAATAGTTCTAACCCCTGGAAAATAATAATGTTCGTTATTTTTTTGTTGATTTTTTGTTTACTTAAGGAGGTTATAGGTTCGAAACTAACAATGAGTAGATATATTTGAATTTTATTCACACCATTATCTAAACGAATTTTATCTTTTCAAACTGAAAATCGATTGACATCATCTTTATTCCTTGACAAGTCATTTAATATTAAAGAAAATTATACCTAAAGTATTTGAATTTGATCCACACCGTATCAAGCCTGTATATGATTGGATAATCGAAAACGAAATTATCAGTTAAATGAATCATATTCGAAATAAGTGATTAAATTATTGAATGATTTTGTATATAATGATTGTCAATCAAAACCATGAACAGAAATCTGAAGATGGTTCAATGAAAACAAATTTATATTAGGAGTTTGAGGTATATAGGGTTAGGTGGTATCCAATATATATTAATATTCAACTCAAGCACATTGAAACGTTATATTCTGAAAAACGAAAAAGTTGAAGAAGAAGAAAAAAAAGCACGGATCTTTGGAAATGGATATTTTTGCCATTAACTGGAAAGCAATTTTTGCGCTAAAGAGCTTACAACATCATACCATTTGGTTGTTAAACGAAGCTTCACAAATCGATTTGTCACTTGAACATATATTCCAGGAAAAAAACCATATGAATGAAACGACTATAAGGAGGCTTATCCTTCAAATTCTGTAATAAGTAAACGATTGAATGACATTCGCGGATTTCGGTTCATTCTCCGCATATTTTTTTTTTTTCTATCTTCAATCAATTGATATCCTTTATAGTGCCAACGAATATGATGTGGATTCTTTAGACATATATTTTTCTTTACGATTTAGATTCATGTAATATGTATACTTTCGGGATAAATCACTAAACATAACATAACATGATGTTTGTGGAGAAAAAATGATGCGTTAACATTTCTTCTCTGTGTGATGTTTGAATATTGTTCGGCAAAATCCATCACACATTTTGAATTACGCGTGTTTTTGTTGTTCGATTGATCTTTGAATCCCAAAAGACTTTCTTTCATATTTTGTTTTCTCGAAGTAAATTTATTTCCAAATCGAATTTTATTTTGTTTATTTTATAGAAATGAAAAGAAAAAAAAATAAAATATAGAAAATATTTCAATTGAAAATGATTTATATTCATCTGTCCTCTTGT
Source organism: Xylophagus ater (assembly GCA_963422695.1). Lineage (NCBI taxonomy): Eukaryota > Metazoa > Arthropoda > Insecta > Diptera > Xylophagidae > Xylophagus > Xylophagus ater. The sequence continues at coordinate 13,499,780 of OY730478.1, forward strand.
CTATGTACATATGGTTTCTATACAAAATTTTGGGTGGTACTTCAAAAATAACCTGACATTGAGTATCGTCTTCTTTCAAACGTGGTAAATTTCAATTATTTCTGATCACGACCTTAAGTTCCATCTCGTGTCAGTGATCCATAAAAGCAACTGTTAATTCGGGTTTATTAAAAGTTGCTTCACCTTACCCTATGTATACGACCTTTTAGTTAGGCCTATAGTTGAATTCGCCACCATAAAGTATTTTATAACATTAGACTGTGAAAATATGATTTTAAAATGAATTTCCGCCAAAGGCAACAATCTAAAATATTGGCGTTTTTGCAAAAGTGCTGGAATTTGGTAAATTAAAATTAAAAAAACTTCTGTCTATATGTAATGCCAGTCTATCTTTTTTTACTTTTGCTGGATTTTGTATGCACATTGAAATACATTAATGTTTGTCCTTAGCTTTTAATTAATTAATTCATTTTTGTTTTTGATTTCATATACAGTATTTTGTATAATGTTTTTTTCATAAATGAAAAATATGTGGTTCTCCCCAGTATACTATATCCACCAGCTTGAATACTCTTCGCAATATCACAGTAGTACCACCACTAAATGATTATTGTACAAACACTTTAAATGTATCTGATAGTGTCAATAAGAAAAAAGGAATTAAAAAAAGGAGTAAAGTTTTACTATAGAAGGATATTGAATTATAAAACTTTATTAGCTTAAATTAAAAAGCCAGAGAGAATTCATTAAAGTAAACTCTTAAGTAACAATAATTGCGTATCTTGCAATTGTATCGTTTGTGGCAACGAATTAATTAATCAGATGCGATATTATTAATATTTGTGCAGACAATTTTAAATTCGAAAAATGTTTGTCTTCTACTATAAACTGAATGTGCCAATAAGCTAAAGTCGAATTTGCATGAGTACCACTTGTTCCAAAACGGGATAAAGTTTTATATTGTTTATAGCACTAATAGTAGCCATCCATTCGCACCCTTCAAGAATATTTAAGCACTTTAATACTTAAGTTCAAGTACTTACATGCAGTCGAATTGTAGACTCAATCAGGCGCTTTCCATTTGTATACTTCAAGCACTTCAATATTGTGTTTTTTGGTTGAATTTCTTGTGTTTTTTTACTATAGAACTGGTTATTCAGAATGAAGCTATTAGCAGCAGTGTAAATAAGCATGTGAATTGAAACTGTTGCTGCTCCCAGTGCTATTTGTCACATAGCTATTATTTAGTAGAAATCTTGTATACATGAGAAAGAAATTCAAATTTGTGATAGATTATCTTGAGACCTATTAGGATGTCATTCAATTTGAGTGTAAATATTAGGAAGTGTTTATTCATTTTAAGCCTTAATAATCAGATAAATGATGTTTGAATATTTTCATATTTATTTCAAATCTTGTATCTTCATTATATTTTTGATTTTATGAAATGTCAAAAGTTTGGATGATATCCATCCATCCATTCACATCTGAACACGATATATTTGTTATATTTTATCAGTTGTTATGATTATAGTATAAAAAGAAACTTTGTCAATTCGTCAAGTTCATGAGAATTTCGTCAGAGAAAGATTGTTCTTGGAAGTGTGAAGATATCAGAAAAAAGGGTTTTTCATTTTTATTGATTTGGGTTTTTCTAAGGTTTTTTTTATATTATTTTTTTTCCATCCTATTTTGAATCTATACCTTCATTATTTTAACACTTTTTAAAAAGTGATAAAAATGAAAGTTGATGCCTTGTAATATTATACAAAGGCAACCGAAATAATTGGAAGTTCTAAATTTAAGTCTGAAAGAAAAAGTTTATTTTGTTATTTGAGATTTAATATATTACTATAAATAGAATCAAAAATAATTTCTTTTGAAATGGCCCGACGTAGTGATAGATCGTAGAATGATGAGTGTTTGGTGAGAATATAATTATAATAAAATAAGTTTATAGATAAACTTGTGATAATTCATATTTATTTATCTTCCATCAGTTTAATAAAACTTTGTTCTATTTGGAAATAACCAGGAATTTATTATATTAGTTTTATGATATTTCATGGAAATTTATTTTATCTAGTAAATTCACCTCAATATTAGGATTCATATTGTATTTGTTTTAGAATATCTTCAAAATAAATTACAAACGTAAGTATTTGTAAATATAGCAGACAATTTTCTTTTATCTTAATATCTGTTAGTAGAATACTATTACAATCTATTGTACCATAAATTATAAGCATTTATAGCAGGGGCGCCTAACTAGACGACCTTGCTGAGTCCAAGTAGTGGGAGGCATATTGGAAAGAGGCGTCTATTTCGTTTGAAAATACCAAACTTAATCAAATATGTATTAATAGAGTGATAGGGTGAACTATTCAAAAAATAGTGTAGTTCTAGATATTTTGCTATTAATTGATACAATAGGTCTGTTTTATTTGCCATACCCTACCCTGGAGCAAGGTAAGTGGCAAATAAAACGAGCAGGAGTAGAAGAAAGTTTTAATTCAAATGTTTGTAGTGCTGCCTTAGCGACCATATTGTAATGAAATGAGAAACGTTTAGCCAATACACTTTTTATGGGAGAAAACTAAACTAATTTCGGGTGTGGTAGTTACACTTGGTCTGAAAGTAGTGTAGGACTTACTCTTTTGTTGTTTTTGTTTTCAATATAAAATTTTGCTCTACCCCAGAGCAAGTGGCAAATAAAGTAGACCTAACAATAGTAATTAATTGATTAAATTAATTTTTCTGTATGTACACTTTTTCCAGATTTTTACTTTCATAATTAAAATATACTAAAACTCAATAGTTTTGCATTAAAAAATATTTTTCCAACATAAATGTAAACTTTAATGCCTGTCTACTTTTGAGCTAACATATTTTAAAAACTCAATAGTAGGAATATCTGTCCCAAAAGTGGACTACGACTACCAGATTTTTTCCAAATTAATAGAGGTTTTAAATTTTTAAGACGTAAGTAGATCCTATTATCTTATTTATGTATAAACATCTCTAAGTCTTATTCTATACTATAAAAGCTTAAAAATTCTGTTTGGATTAAAGAAATATAATGCTAACGTCATGAATTTAAATACGAATTGAAGGTATTTATTCTATTGAATAAAATTTAAGTACGTATTATTTTCCAATATATGTATTGTTCTATCGAAATACCGACAGCATGTTAGAAAATTCTTAATAATATTTTAAAAAGAAGAATAAAATTGATTTTCATACAATAACGTAGCAAATAACCTTTCATAACATATCCAAAGACTAACACTGAGAATAATGCCCATGAATTGGAAATGAATTTGTATAAAATATAAAGTGCATTCATTATATTTTGGCCATAGGAATGGTTGATGCTGTAATGTACAGAAGTTTCTATAGCGGCTTTGTAAAACCATTGGGTATGAACACTTCATCTTTCGTTGGAAAACTCTACATATCAATACCTGCATTCAGTTTAGCTCCGTGTTCTTCGTGATAGCTGTATTCTCTTACCGATGTAAATCATGGTGTACTGTGGTATTTGTTGTAGGATTCATATTTTTGAATAGAAAAATATGGAATCATACAACTATGCAACGATACACCACGTTTTAAAACGGTATGGGAATACCTACAATGTTTTCCTGCTATTGTTTTGGAAAATATTGTAGAATAGTAAGCATTATATAATAGTATGATTGATATGGAACTATTCTTAATTGGCTGTATAAGAGGTTAAGGTATTATAGATTTCTATGCTTGTTGAAAATTAATTCTTCATAAATTCTATAGAAATTTCTGTTTTAAAAAGTTTACTTAATTCCTTGTTTCTCTGTACTTAATTAAAAATACGAAATATGTTTTCTTTTTAATTTAATTTTGATTACGATTTAATTCAATATTTCATTTTTAATATGCTTCAAATAAGTATAGATCGCATACTTGAATTATATTAAAACAAAGTTTAGTTACTTCTTGTTTTGATTAAAAAAAAACTTTTCTTTGAAATATATTTTTGATAAAAAAATATATATTTGAAATAAAAGTATATTTCAGTTCCTCTTAGACTAAATCAAATATAATTCAACTTCAGATAATGTTCAATATATTATTTCTATTATTAAATAATATTTCAAAAATATATTTCCCAGTGAAAATATTTACACGAATATAACTTTTGTTTTAGTGAAAGAAATTCGATAAAATAATCGATTATGGGTGAAGAAATATTGTCTTAATATTTTCTTTTATTGATTTAAAAGAAACTTAAGTGACAATATTTATATACAATAGGTAGTAGGTTGTAGGTACTCCAGAGAGAATTACAAGTTTTATTGATTTATGCATGTCGTGTACAAGATAACTTAAAAACGCGTTATGCTCCAGACTACTACACGATTTAATCCAGTGGATTATTTTTTAATCGAGAATTGCGATACATTCTGTTTTTCTGGGTTAAAATTCATTCTCAATTATTTGTTTGATATTTCTCAAAGCTTTCTATAAAATCTTTTTGTGGTTAGGAAATTTTGGAAATAAAAAGAAATTATTTATGAATATGCGAACATTTAAAATCTAAAAGGAAAAATTTAAAGTTATTATACTTTAAAAAAAAAAAGAATCATTTCCTTCAAAATACAAAAAATTTGGAGCCGCGAAATTCAAATCTGTTATTTTGTTCTACGCCTTATTCTTACTTTTTCTTTTTTGAAAGTTTATATCTATAAATATGAGCGGTATTACCAAATATATATGCTAAAGCTTTAAAGCTTTTTATTATCAGAGAGCGAAAAGTTCTCAATTATTCAATAATTGAGATGAAAATACTCGGTTAAATATCCTCAATAATTAAGAAAATCTGGTCCAATATCGAAGTTTAATCGAGAATAATGAGATAATCGAGATTACCGCTGCTAATATGTCTTTAGTATTATCTGATTTGGATGAAATTTAAAATTTGTATTTCGGCTCAGTTCTTCATTTTTCGGATTTAATTGGGAAATTTGTGGAGCAATTTCATTTTAATTATTTATAGTATGCTTACATATGTGTATGTTAAATTTCAGTAAAATCAGTCCAAGGAGAGTGTTGAAAGAAATAGTGGTAAGAAAAGAAAGCCTGTTCATACAAATTTTTTGATGTACTTTGAAATCTAATATATCGCTTTGAAAAAAATTTCCAGAATATATTTATGGCCCAGGCCACCTGTAAATGAGGAAATAAAGTTATGCAGTAACAATTTTAAAATATTACTAGTTTTAGTTGTTTTTTTCTTCGAGTTAATTTATTGAACTTGTTAATTTTGTTAACTACGAAACTTATTTCTACCATCGGGCATCAAAAAATCGGCTATGGGCCGAAGTTAATCTAGGTTTTATATTAAGTTTATAAATTCTATGTTTTAGTTAAATCTGTAACTTTTTCTTATTAGATATAATGGAAGAACATTTTCATGAATTTAATATTAAATGAAATTTTCCCTTAAAACATACTTATATATTTTTTGACTTTAAAAATAATGAAAATTACTTTCCCCATTATTCGGGAGTAATACTTTATAATCTTAATTACTGAGAGAGGCTTTGAAAATATTCTTTCATTTAATTAGTTTAGAGTTTTATAAGTAGAAACTTTTTACCTGTGCTTATTCATTTACACCTGCTCGTTTTCGTTTTTTTTAAAGGATTTTATGAAAATGTTAAGTGGCGCCGTTTATGTTATTAATTTTTAATTGATGGAGTTTTTTTTTGTTTTTTTTTTCTTGTTTTTTATGAACACTTTAAAAGTTAAATATCTTCAAGAAATTTTCCAAAATACTACACGAGCAAAATTTTCTTAATGATTGATGAAAATTATATTATTGGAAACATAAGTGCCTTTCTCTAATATAAAAATTCAATTTATTATTTTTGTTTTAAAGAAAATTCTCAACTTCCAAACGTTAATTTCATTTTCTTGTTTTTCGGAATTTTATATTTTAAGAAGCATTTTTCTTTTTTTTGGTAATTATTTTATAGAATTATCAAATTTTTTAATTTCACACTTAGAAACACTTTTTATTTGATTTAAGAAAGTATTTTCCATAGAATTTTTATAAAAAATAGTAAATTGAATAAATTTATTAGTAATCTGTGATTTAAAAGTACTTTAAAACTTATTCGACGTAAATTTAATAAGTTTTGGCTTTTTCATTTCATTTCTACATTCTGTTATCTGTTTAAGATGTCTCAAATATTTTTCATATTGAAAAACTATCTTTCTAAAGGGCACTTCAGACTTCCTGTCATATACTTCTCAAATAAAAAGATATAGTAACTGAAAATCGGCCTATAGCCGATTTTTTGATGCCCTATGGTAGAAATTTGACAAAAAAACTGTCGAAACTAACATTATTTTTTTAGTTTTTTCTTCACAACTTTGTTTCATCTTTTCAAAATTTCTTCTAATTTGCAAGTAACCTAGACCCTAATAGAGTAAGTCTAATCTGCAAACTTTATTCAAATCAGTGTAACATATTAGTTTTTAAAGTACATCAAAAATGTTTATGAAGAGGCTTATTTTCTCCTAGGATTATTTCTTCCTCCACTATCCTTATACCGATTTGACTGAAATTTAAAATAGTATCGTCTATTTATGTAGTTAACCTGTAAAATAAATTTAAGCAAAATTGATTTACACAATTTCCAATTAGATCCGAAAAGCCATACACGAAAAAACGACAAAGCTATCTGGCCACCCTGGTTTTTCCTTTATAATTTTGCTCCTCCTGCATCAATTTCGCTGAAATGCAATACCAAACCAAGTTAAGGAATAAGGAACTCACATGTTAAATGTCATCAAAATAGGATAACCCGTTTTTGAGTTATCTTGTATACGTACGGACATGCATAAATCGATATAACTTTTGATTCCCTACGCAACCATACCCTTAAAACCTTTCTACGACGATTATTTAGATGTGTTACAAAAGGAGTGACAAAACTAATATACCCTCTGGTAGTACCTACTAGAGGGCATAAAAATGCCAACTAAATTTTGTGTTCACTCCTATTACAAACGCATATGAGAAAGTAATATAAATTGTTTGATATTAGAAATGTCGTTAATTTCATCTGAGAAATCATATCATTTTTTGGTAGTTTGTTATTTTCATCGTAGATTTTTATAGTGATTTCTTTTGTGATGTTAGTTTTTTTTTACGAAATTTATTTATTTTCTTTTACGTTCAACCTCAAATTTTGACATTTCACTGTTAACAAACACATAAAAACATATGAAAATTCAAAATCATAAACATATAAAAAAACATATCAAAAACAGATAGTCTGAAGGAGCCTTAAATACGATAGAAACTATATTTTCTGAAAAAACATTCAGTGAAGTATAAATATTGATTTTATCACTTCAAATGTTTACTAGTGGTAATCCTTGTTGTATGATAATCCGCTAAACTTTGGAGTCGTGAGAACTTCATTGAAAAAAGAAAACTTTTTTATGGAATGAAATCCTTTCAAATATTTTTGTATTAAGTTATCAAAATAAATCGATAACTTAAAGATTTGATCAAGGAGAATAGAGAGCGAGTTATTAAGTTTTGCTACTACAATTTAATACAAACTATAAAAATATTATGGTTTAATAATTTAATTTTTGCACTTTAAAGTACTGTATCTTGGTGTATCATCTAAATAGCTAAATCTTCAAAGTGTTTTTATATCGATGGAAAGTCAGAAGATCGAGGCTTTTATTATGTAATATAAACAAACCACCAATTCATGGTTTTCCATTCCACAATTTCCGTTGAAGTTCTCTGTATTTATGGAAAAACATTAATTAGCAACGGTTTCATAGGTAAAACAATATCCACAAGTATGATTTTTATAGCTTTTGAATTTATAAAGAAGAGAAAATTCTATTAATTGCGAGAATACTTATTTATATTTTGTAGTATTTCAATATTAGACTTATATATTTCCTTTGAAATTAATTTCAGACAATCTTTTGTTACAACTGTCTTGAAAATTTTGAATAGATAAGTTTTAATATTCATTGTTAACTTTCGACATTTTAAATTTTTTTTAGCAATGACACCCCAAAATATCATAAAGGTTTTTGTCCAGTTCTGAGAACTGACTATTTTGTTGTGGTAATTGAATTTTAGTTGTGACAACGGAAAACTCAGTTGTGAGAACTAAAATTCAGTCAGAAGCTTTATGATTTTTCTATTATTCTAAATAATAATTAAAAATCAAATGTTTTTAAATATTTCTGGTCAAAGGAAAAGCAAAAACAAAACTTTTGAACAGAAATGTTTGAAAACTTTGAAACTAAAAACAATGAAATACACCCAACTCTTTTTTTACACGGTCTTTTTTTACACGATTTTGAAATAACACGGTCCACAAAAAGTAAAAAATATTTTTTTTACACGAATTATTTGTTCTAACACGAAGTCCAAAAAAAATTTTGTATACATACGCAGTTACAAAAATAAAATATAATTGGGGAAATTCCCGGAATTGTTTTAGTCGCATTTTATATTTTTATATGTATTTAAAATTGCGTGTTAAGTACATCAGAGAACGTTAATAATGAACCAGACTCTTTATTGGATTCAAACTCGTCAGAATATAAATATATAGAAATATATTTGTTTTTCATTATATTCTGTTTTTCATTAGAATAGTGTTGGATTTTAATATTATACTTTTTTTGCACGCTTTTTAGGACAACCTATAGCTTTTTTTTTTGATCTTACACGGTTTTTTAAAGTTGTGGAACACATCCTCAATTTTAATATGCGCTGCATGTCTTTATTTACACGGTTTTTTTTACACGGTTTTCGTTGGAACGTATCTACCGTGTAAGAAAAGAGTTGGGTGTATTTAAGAACTTATCCATTATTCGTTAGTTTATGAAAAACTTAAAAAAATTTCTTCTTTTCTTAAATAGAATTTAGTCCGACCTTATAAAACTTTTTATATAAATTTATATAATTGCAATTTTAAGTTTATATTATCTCGAATATATTCATAACTAATAAACCACAAGTGAACCAGCTGCTATTTTAACTATTATAAATCTCCTCGAAGTAGAATAAATGGCTATACAGTAAAAAGTATTATATTTAGCCATAAATTCCTGGGAAATTTAAATGGGAATGTTACTTTCAAAACTAAATTGAAAATTTATTAACCCTGAAAGCATATGAGGATGCTGCAATTATAATATTGCAATTTTGACACGGCCTTTATGACATTCCCATTTACTATAACTACAGGCTAGTAAATGATTAATTTTAATACGGAGATAGGTATTTAAGGCATATAAAATATTTGAAATTGGTTTTGATGAGTTATAAATGAAATATTTTAATTATAGCACGAAACGGTTGTACTGAGTTTGTCTTTTTTGGACATAATGAAGTAAAACGTTTTGATTGAATTATAATTAACATTGCGTTATTTTGTTGTAAGGATATTTAATAATGATATAACGAATATCATTAATAAATATCGGTTTTAGTAATTAACTGATTGAATTTCGTAGCGGTTTTAACATTATCTGATTAGAAAATTCCCATACGAATTCCATAATTATGTTGTTGTAGGCATCTTTGTTTTGGTTTAATTGAGAATTTATAGCAAAATTAAAATCAGACATATATACATATAAATATATAGCATTTCACTTTGCTCCCGATCTCATTTGGGGTTGTGACACATACATAGTTTAAGATCCGATGCTTTAGTACATATGTTCAGTAATAGCGCAATGCGAACCTAAGCCGTAGTTGAAGATGTAGAAGGTATTTTTCCCTTTTTCCAAATATTTGCCACGTAGGTCCTCCGGAATAATTTATCTTCACTCGCCAAATTTCGTATTAGAAGGTAATATACGGCTTAAAGGATTTAAAAAAAAAAAAAACAACACGGTCATCCTTTACTTAAAGATTTTCATTTTCAATTATCTTCCAAACTTAATTAATTTCTTAATAAAAATAAAATTATAAATGATGAAAACTTTCGGGTCCATTGAAGATTTTTACATATAAATGTATATTTTTTTCAACTACAATCAATTATTTTTTGATATAATTAAATTTCTAATTTAATTTTTTTTTTTTAATTTCATTTTGAAATATTAATGTTATTAAATTGTTATGCAAGAAAATCTGAATTAAAATTTATGAAAGAAAGTAAATAGAGAATAATTTGCCAATACTGTCTTTTTCCCCTATTTAATATTTTAACAAAAACAACGAATAAAAGGACACCATGTAAAAAGTTAGTCCTTTAAAAAAATGTTTTATGACGACGCTTTTTCACCTGAATTGTTGACATTAATTTGAAAATGCCGCAATGTCACCATTTCAACTTTATATAAATGGTTTTAGCACAATACAATGGAAAATTCTTTTCCGGTATACTGAACAAAATTTATATCATTAAACAGAATTTTATAAGATGACTTTAATTTTGAGTTTTTGATATGAAATACGTTGTCTACGATATATAATAGATATAATCGATAATTTTAGTTAGAATTATTGACAAATAAGATAAAATTTGTTATCTCTAGAAGAAAAAGATCATTAATATTCAATAAATCATGACAAATTTCTATTAAGTAAATCAATTAATCAATCATAAAATTTATTTAATCGATTGGTATATGCGTAAAATACATACTGTCAAAAATTGATATCAAAATTATTATTATATCATAAAGTTTAAGCATATTGTTTTGAAACGTTTTAATAATAATTGATATCTTGCCTATACTAAAAGTCTCGTTAATATCGCATCAACTTGTCGTATATAATGTCTTTTGGTAATATGATAACTCTCGAACACAAATATAGTATTATTCTCAAAATAATTGCAACGTCTTCTATTAATTCTAGTTATTTTCACATTTGAAGTTTATCTTGTTGACTTGGATAAGAAGGATTTGTTATCACTTTCAAAGCTTATGTACATATGATAACAACTAAGGCGAGAACCTTAAATAAAATGTTAAAAACAAGGTGAATTCTTTTTTAAAGAAATTATAAGCTACCAAAAAACCCTTTCTTCCTATACAAAATTAATTTATTATAAGGATTATAAATATCTTTGCTTGGTTTGCCAGCGTCAGAGTCATTTGTTGGTATACAGTTCATTGCCTGTTTTATTCATTGCAAACAAAGAATTCAATTGACTTTCTCAATAAGTACACTGATAATGAACAAAATTTTAGAAAAAATAATGGCAAATTGAAACAATGACCACACTTGAGAAAATGGTTCCGTTTAAAGATTTGTCGGTACAGATTATATCCTATGTGACGCGCGGACAGTAAAAACGATTTTTTCCAAGTTAATTTTTCGATGGGATATATTCTTAGCACAATAAACTAGTAAATAAAACTAGAAATAAAAAATCTATTTTGTTTTGGTCACTTGGGGTCTACCCTTAAGGTAGAAGTTGGGAATTTAAAATGAACTTGAACTTGATGGATTAATAACATGTACATTGTGTGGTTTGAAATGCCTAAAAAAATCGTCATAGATTTCAAGTACATATTTGACAAAGTTTAAATGTAATTGATAAAATTAAATTTCATTGAATTTCCGAGGAAAAAGGAAAATTTTCTTTATCCTATGGTTCTTTTGTCTGTTGTCGTCTTGTGTGTGGGTGACTAACAAAAAATCACTTTACGCCTTGTCAAGTTAACAATTAAGACGATAAAAATTTGGACATTCATTTCATTCTGGAAAATTTCAACTAAAAAGAACAAACAATTTTGAAGGTATTTTGAACAATAAGAAAATCATTCGACAATATGATTTCTTTTATGAATTCTTTGGAAAACTTCAAACGTTTGATTTATATTCGATTTTTGAAAATTTTGATTTAATTACATTTTGAAAATTAATTTATAATTTTTAATGGTTTGTTAGATATGAATTAATTTTAAGAAGAACATTCCTTTTACAATAAATATTTTAATAATAATCATAATAAATAGTAAGTCTATCGGAAAAGAACGTCGTTTGTTTTCTTATGCTTACGTTGGTCACTCGGTAATTATGATTATTATTATTATTATTATGATCTGCCAGTTTTTCTAGATTATGTTTGGTTACTGCTTGTCCTATAACTAGAAAATCAACTACTTTTGTATCTGGATACAGACGAAGTTTTCCAGACAAGAGTTTTTACACGAAAATCAGGACTTATGGAATATTGTTCCTTGAAAATTTCTAAAACAAAAAATTGAATAATGTGGCTACATAAGTACAAAATTGATTATATTAATATTGAAAGATAATATATTGTAAGTCAAAAAGATAATCCTAATATTTTATGTTTTGCTGTTAATGGAAAATTTGTTGGATGTTTAATGAAGGATAAAGTTTACTTGGCAATTGTTTCTCTTTTAAATTATTACCTACACAAAAATTACTCATATTTAATGGAATTAGTTGGAAATAAATTCCGAGAATCATGAAATTTCCTAATGCAAAGGAAACACTTGGAATACTGTTCCATGGTAAGAAAAATTCAGAAAATTCCCAATCTAAAGGGGAGAACTCTGTACTTACTGGTACTTAAAAGGGGGTTAATATAACGTGTGCTACTAGAAAATTTGCAGACAAACGAACCTTTGATATATTGTAGTTAAAAGAAAATTTCTTAAACCAAATGCTTAAAAGATTTTTGTAGTTCTAAATCTGATGTTTTAATATTTCTCACTTCATATACTGCAGTATGTACCATATATTGTAGATTATTTTTTCTGTGGGTGTGTTTTTGTTATTGTTAACTTAAACCATTTAAAAATTACAAACGTATTTGCGTTTTTTAAAATTATAATTCAAATTCCAAACATCAGATTTATTTCTACATGACGAGTATACTCGTCATTGAAATTGGCGCTATTATATGACAAATCAACGCAATGAAAAGATTAAATATTTCTTGGAAACTCTTTGCTGTTAATCTTAAGTTAAACTTTATTTTTATTTTACACTTTAATTAAAAAAATCAGAATTATTTACTTCTCAGAAGTCTTGAATAATGTTTAATAATCTCGGCTATTAAAGTACTTACACATTTCTCTATAGCCGTATTAATTAGGATAAATGATCAAGATATATACAAAGTCTCAAAGGAGTCTAATCCTTGATAATGAGTCAGTTTTCATCACATAACAAATTCTAATTTGTGAAGCTTATTTTGATTCAAGTGAAATTTTCGGTACTAAATTAACTATCTTAATAATTTGCTGAGAAATATTAGATGTAAATTGTTTTGACACTTATAATTAAATTAATTTTATTTTTTTATTTTACTTGCATAGGGAAATTATTATAAAAAAAGAGAGTTTCTGTATGAGAAATTTAAGATGATTTTGGCATCGTAAAATCGATTTTAGTAAAATTTCAAAGATTTTTAATTTCACAAAATTCTTACTTATATATATATGTATATAAACAATTTCCCTAAAGGATAATGTTTTTATACTTATTAATATTGCCTTCGAGAAAAAAAAATGAAATTCCAAAAAAAATTACTGGATTTATATGAAATCTAGACCTTTCTTGTAAAAATTCTTAAGAAATTTATTTATCTTCAAACATGCAAAGATTATTTGAATTTTTTCTCCACTGGGAAAATCTTATCAAACTCTAGTTATTAATCAAATTCTCGTTTCGATCTACACAACAAAAAAAAAAGAAGAATTTTCTTTTTTTATTCATTTTTCACCACTTTCTATTTTCTTTTTGGGAAATATATTTTCTCTCAATTTTTCTTACGCAAAATTTTTCTATAAGAAAAATTAAATTCCGGTGGTTTCACTGTCCACAAGTTAAAATAATCAAGGGACGTTTTTGCTCCTTTTTTTCTTGACAACAAATATTTTAACCCTTTTTTCGGTGTCTCTTTGATACAAGTGACCTGAACTGAATTTACTTCAATTTAGTTTGACGTTGGAATTTAACTTAATTTTTATTTATGGTTGAGTATTTGGCATTTTTTTCTTGAGATCTGAACTACCATAAAAGAAAATTTCTAAGGTTTTTCATAGGTATATCATATTGGCTACGAAAATGAAAATATACTATATATAGACAATTTTCTTGACTTTTAAGCTGTTAATAGGATTTTACTAATACCCTAAACCCTAAAAGGGAGGTTAAAAAAAGGGTATCGGTTTTTTTTCTAGTGAAATATATTCTCAAATTTTATTTTCTTTAAATTCATGGAATTAATAAAAGAAATTTTTTATTCTTTCCCGAAATTAATTATTAAAATTTAATCAAAATAAATATATTAACATTTATCAGCGAAATAAAATTTAAATTAGCTAAAATTTATCAAAATATAAATTAAAATTTAGTTAAAATTAATTTGAAAGCAAAGTGGAGATTGCTTTTGACGATTCGAAGATAATTATTTTGATCTGAAGGACAGACAATGTCCTGGCTAGCTGGTGTGTGGTGTATAGCTGGTGTGTAGCTGCCGAAACCTGCAAGAGTTACCGCTGATCATTACCGATAACAATGAATCAATTTGAAGCGAGCATTGCAAGAAAAACGAGTAGAAAATGAAGCATGATGACTTCAAGTTCCTATACCCAGTATCATGTTTAATTCCTTTATAAATTAGGGAAACTTGTTTTTGGTCAAATAGAACCACTTTCTAATTAGAATTTTCTGGGAAATACTAATTAGTTTATTTACAATCTGTTTTTGTAGATAATTTTAACAAAATTGGGAAATTCGTTTGTCGAATTATCGTGCATACAAAATAATAACCTTAAGCGAATAGTTAAGTCGGGTTCAGGAAATCTTCCAAATTGTATTCCCATTAAAATCCAGAAGATTTTTGAATGGTTACAATGCTTATACTCTATTTAAAGTCTAGGCAAGTGAAAAGAAGAATACTTTATGCATTTGGTAATATTTAAATTTTTTATTAAATTAATATAAAATTTGTAACAAATTTAATTTCGCATACAACTGTCGCTGGTATCATTTTAATCTCGCAACATATAAAATCTGTATAAAGAAGATAATATGGTACAAATTTTTATCGTTGTAGTTTTTAATATTCATAATTGACGTCAACTTTATGAATGTTTCATCATGACTATTTAAATAAGGTATAAAATGCATGATACGAGTTATTAGCAACATTAGGTATAATGAGAAAAAAAAAAACGTAAAAAAGTGATACTCTATTGTTCGTAATGTACTGATATGACTTTTTACCAAGTAAATATCATACTCGTACCAAAATGTTTCATAAAAGTTCAGATAAAACTGTAATTAGAACTTGGCTTCAAATGAAAGTAGAAAATTAACTTTGATAAAGATGCTCTAGATATTTTGTATGATTTCACTGAATGCAGAGATTTTTATGTCATCTTTTCACATGTCAAAGTTAATTAAAGTTGTACACAAGTATATGCTGTTTATCCTCGATATACTTGTACTATTTAGAAGATGAAAGTTACATTCATATGTTTAAAGGTTAATCATATAATACACGTTATATTAATAGAGGCCCCTGTGTTAGTACGACTGGCAAAATTAAAAAAAAAAGCATTTATAGAACTAAGTTCACTACAACTTGTCCACGTATCGTAGTTCTACATTAATTAATAATTTATGTGATGATACATGTATAATTTGACTATTTAAGAGACGATCAGAAGGGAATCGTATCATGCGATAGCGCAATTAAGTCTACCAAATATTAGTTCATCCTCCGTCATCATCAGCTGCGCCTTTTAATTTCACAGAGCAGAACGTACATGTGATCTTGGGTATACGTATGAAATAAAACCAATAATTGCTTATGTAGAATTTGTCATTCTACAGATTTAATTAAAAAAAATATTGAAAAAAGCTTTTCACACCGAACTTTCTTCCAGTCAACAGTTTTAACAAATTGAGCAATGACTGATCAAAATTATATTTGCATTACTTTTGGTATTTTATAATATAATATTAATAATAACAGCTCAAATTAAGCCTAAAGGAGGAAATAAAGACGTAATAACATTAATTGGATATTAAGAATTATATAACCGCTTTCTCAGTTCCTTACTTACTGAGGTAAAAGGCAAAAACGTGTGCATTGGCTTTTACTCCGGCTCATTCTCTCCGCAGTCCTTTCGGTGGAAACTAATTTTGAAGAAATCTACGGATTTCACCGATTGAATGTTACAATTTAGGTGCAATCTATTTAAAGTTTTGAGAGCATTAAGGGCTACATGAAAAATTTGATAAACAGAAATCGGGTCTGCCATCTCTTCCGCGTTGACGTTGTCTAATTTAATATAGATATATGTAGATTATTGACAATTTGAATACGTACGTACGTTTCCATAGTGCTGCTAAATTGCAAAGTTTTGAATTTGATAAATAAAAGAGAACTTTTATATTTCGTAACATATTTCTTAGAACATGAATTAATTATCAATTGTTTTTTCGTGTAAGAGCTTGTTAATTGGAAATTAATTATTAATTATTATTATTAATTAACCAAATAACAATTGTGGTTATTTTATTTGTAATAATATTATTTGATTTCGTATATAATGATTGTTCAAATTGAACAATAAATTAAATTCCCAAAAATTGATTTAATTTATACACCACAAATCGTTGAAATGTTAATTGTTAAATTTTTGATAGTAAAAGTTCCAATAGTAATAAAATAGAATGGCGGTCATTAAATCGGGTATATTTACATTTCTAGTTAAAGTTAAATTATCACGAAAATAATAGTCGAATGCGGATTAGATTATTATTGTCATTATATGCAATGCAGTAAATATTGATTTTATTCGTGGTAATTGATTACATTTAAATATCTTATAGAATTTTATTTTATTCAAAAAATTACACTTTTTCTTTTCTTTGTTTTTATTTATTTAGAAATCTATCGCAGTATTTGGTTTGAATTTTCTAAACCGCTTACAAATTATGTAAAATTCATTGATTTTCAATTCGATTTATATTGTTGAAAAAAAAAGCTCGAAAAGAAAACGAATGATGAAAAGCCTCAAGAAATATGAATTCATAAAATGTGATTTTTCGCTTTTATTCAAGATTAAAAAATATTATATCTATATAATAATTCAAATGTTGTAAAACGTATCATATTTACAATTTTAATCCGCTTTTTTTTCGGTGGGCATATTATTAAAATTTTTGTTTTTTTAACAAGATTTTAAAAACTGAATATATGCCACATAATATCGTATAATCAGGGACGGAAGCCGTCTAACATTTAAAACCACTCTCAAAAGCGAAATATTGATAATTTTATGAAACCAAACTGCGACCAGTATGTCACGAATAACACGAATAATGTTGACCAATTGTTGCTGGTTTATCAGCCCAAACCAGGTTGGTTCCACTCCAGAAGAGACAATTTTACTTATTAATAAACCCATTGAGCCAAAAATGTGCTTCGACACTGAACACAATTTTGCGATAAAATAACAAGACCGATTTTCAAAGCATCCTTGATTGTTTCTCAATCATGAGTTTATTCATGATGAAATGGCAAACCAACCTGATCATAAATTATCTATCAGCTGTCAAATTGGATACCGCTGGAAAAATCTGGCCAATTAAAAAAACCAACCTCTAAAAAAATCCCCCCTTATTACCGTATATTTTGGTTTCAGTTTTTATTCAATTAATTACCAAATGGAAGTAATTCAAATTATGGGAATTATATATAAGCAATAGTTCATTCAAATTAAAACAATTATACCAATTAATAGCTATAATTATGTCCCTACTTTCACCTCAAATAATAGTAGAATGGGGTTTCTCCAATGTTAAAATGCATTTTAAATAAGACACAATTTCTTAGTGCTTTTCAACATTTGTTTATCCTTTCTGTTTTCTCACATATGATAAATATTTAATTTTTGCTAATTTGTTACATTATTATGAAATTAAAATGCAATTGAATTTACAATTAAAACTGTTTGTTTTTTGTTCATATGGGAAACCAAAATCATACTCCAGAAATGGTTTCGTTTTAAAAAGGAAAACCATATCTTCACCCGAAAACATTAGACATGTATTTAGAAAATCATAAAAAATTGGTAAAATTGTCAATGTTTTCCGTCCCTGTTTATAATATTTTACAATAATTCCCTATTTTATTTTCTTTACTCCGTTGTAATATACTTAATCGATTCAAATCACGTTTTCTCGTATAATATTTATTTATTTATTTAGTAGTAGAAGCGTTTTTCATATACATGAGTCAAAACACAAAATAATATAGGTATGAGTTACATATGAAAATCATGTTCCAGAAAATTTAATATTGAACTTCATATTATTTTGTTTCAAATTAAAACTGGGTATAGGTATATATAGAGGCTGTCTGTACTTCGGTAAATTTATTGAGAACATTTGATTTTCTTTCATATAATGTATATACAAAAAAAAACGAAGTATCTTAAGGATGTGCTTTATGATTTCCAACAATATTTACAATCATTTTTCTTCTATCATTTCCATTATTTTTTTCGTTCGCATCCTATTATAATAAATTTTCCATGTTTATCAACTTGATATTTTAACTATGAAGATAATAAATAATGAAATTGTTTTTCGATACTTAAGCTTATTTATTGTAAATGAAAAACTTTTGGGATAATTTTCCTATATATAGGAAAATATGATGTCCTTAAATACTGAGATACAAATAAATCACGGTGTTTTAGTTAATATTTTATTAGAAGAACAAAATTCTAATTAAATTTATGAGAAATTAATTTATTGCGGAAATATTTTAATAGAGATATTAATTGTTGAACAACGTTATCTCCCCGTCAAATATAATGAACTGAGGTTTTTCTTTATGCCCTCTAAATAATCTTTATTTATCTGGTCAGCAATAAATTATTTATATAGTGACCAAATTTTTGTCCAATGCCGATGTCATCAGTTTCAATTATCCAATATGAAATTGGTGACACTTTAATTGACAGTCTGTGTAGATGCTCTTTTACTATATAGTGGGAGTTTTTGGAAAAATTCATTAATTTCATTCCCTTGAAACAGACACGAAGTAGCACAGTCGAGTTATCCTGAACCAAAACTGAAGAAGACGACTTAGTGAGTTCACTTAAAATTGAACTTATGAGCAGATAATATCAAATCTAACTTAGTGAGTAACAATTTCTAATAGAAAAACATTCAAAACTGTTCATGTACAAAAAATTGACTTATACAGAGAGGTCACGATATGAATCGCAAGATTTTTTATGGGATTTTCTTGAAAATATGGAGATACTTCACTTTTCGTTTGGGCCAATGAGCCCTAATTTAAAGGATAACAATTTTGATAGAATCACGAGTTCCTTAAAAAAAGAATACTTAAGTGATTTCAAATCTTTTCTTATTTGTGGGATTTTCCAGCAGCTGTACGATATATTATTTCAGGTTTTCTGGACTTCATAATTTAATATAAATAAATTTTATCCTTCAAAATAAAATGTCAATCACAATTTGTTTTGCTCTATCAATCAACAACTTTCAAAATAAAAAAGGAAGAAAAAAAAACACATTTTAAAGAAAATAATTTTATTAATCACTTTCCAGAAACAACAAGGACGAAAAACAATTTAGCCTAAGGTCTTTAACCTACGTTCTTAAAATATACGAGATATCTTAAATTTTCCGTTCCCGGTTATTTATACTAAAATTTTTCGGTTATTTTTTTAGTATACTAAAAAAAAAAAAAAGAAATTATTAAAACCTTATAAAAAAGGTTTTTCTATGTGGTCCATAAATATTTCGATATTCCCGTAAAAATGTACTATAAGTGATCTTTAAGAGAAATCCATTAAAAAGTTTTCTTGTTCATTGAATTTCAAAAAAGAAAACCTAATAAATATTTTATTATGTTGTAACGAGTCTCGGAAGTTGAATGAAATTCCGATGGTTTGTAGTTAA
Organism: Xylophagus ater; assembly: GCA_963422695.1. Lineage (NCBI taxonomy): Eukaryota > Metazoa > Arthropoda > Insecta > Diptera > Xylophagidae > Xylophagus > Xylophagus ater. Next base: position 13,519,770 of record OY730478.1, read on the forward strand.
GCCCATCCTAAAAGAACAAAGTTTTCCAGTTTAATTGCTTTAGGCGAGTAAATGTTATTTTACGACACCAAAAAAGACGAAACCTGATTTTATTGTTTCAATATATTAAAAGTTATTAGCATGAAGTCAACGTTAAATTCTGCAAGAACATCTTTTCAAGCAATTTTACGTTTCGTTTTTGTTTTTTTTTTATTGCTTTTCAATGCAGAGAAAGCTTTTATGTTTGACGAAGTTGCGATTTCTCAAGCAAAATTTCAACTTAAGAAATATCATTGACATAATTTGTTACGAATTTCTTGGCCCTGAGACTTTAAAAATATATTACAAAATTTATTGAATTAAAGATCCATTAAAAAGTTTGACTTTGAATGATTTTATTGAGCTTGGAAAATTGATGAACTTTTTTTCTTAAAGATAATAAAGGAAAACTTTATGTCAATCTAAAGATAGGAAAGAAAACTTTTTTTTTAAATAAAAAAACCAAATATGGTTGTAATATTGGCCAAAGATAAAATTTCTGGAACTTGTTGAGTTAATAAATCAATTTGATACTAAACCCTAATATTTCTTTTTCTCCTTTTGTAGAAGTTAGGTACAAGGCGATACCTATGGTAGGATAGAAGTATGTATATAAAAAAAATATCATACAATTTTCATTCAAAAGGTATAATAACAAGGACTGACAAATGTTTTCCGGAAAATTTATGTTAACCTAAAAAGTTATGTCAGGAAAAATATTTCTTTTTTTTGTTGTTAATATAATTAATATGCGCAATATGTGATGAATTCCGAGAGGAAATTCGCAGAGAGATTCTCACCAAAATATGATTTTTGATTGAATGTTTTGTAGTTTACGGGAAAGCACATTATTTTGGTAAACCTTTAAATTACTAAAATCAAAATTCAAGAGAAAACTAGAATAATTGTTGAAAATGCGCAATGTTTTTTTTTTCTTCATTTTACACATATAGAAATGGCAACACAGAAATGCAGCTGAATTTTCATTGAAATTTTCTCAACGCTGAAAAACTTTTGAATTGAGAATTTTCATAATTTTCTCCTATATTACACAAAGTTCTACGCAGGAGCAGATCTTCTCGTTTGTTATCTTAGAATTCTAAAAAAAAAAAATGAAAAACAACCTAAAAATCCGAAAATTCTATTCAAACTGAAAAGATAGAAGATCATCGAAAAAACGATGGGTACTTGAACAGCGGATGCTGAAAATAGTATCCCCTCAGTTTTCGTTTAGATTTTCATCCGTACGTAGATGTTGTGTCTGTTCTGAAAAACGTGGCGCTTTAACCAATATCCGGCTAAATTCGAAAATATTGTCAAACTGGAAGAAAAAGTTATTTTAAAAAATCGTGTTTCGTGTGAAAAATATATTTTATATATTTTTTTTTTTTGAAAATATTTTCAAAAGATTTTCTTTTACAAAAAACTTAAAAAGTGAGATAGGAATTTTTCGAGGTACACAAACAAGAAGAAATTTAGTGACAAGGTCTTAAAAACTAGTGAATTTTGTTAAAAATAGTGTCACCACATTCGATTTGATCGTTTTAAATACGAATTAAAATTCGTGATTTAGCAAAAATTATTATTTATTATTAATTTTAAAATTAATTTTTGTATGATTTTTAATTTGTGGCATTTTGGGAATGGAATTAATTGTATTTAATAGAAAAATTGAAAGTTTCAAATTATTTAGAACGAAATATTATTGTCGAAGTGTTTCGCAAATTAAGAAGAAAAAAAATTGCCAAAAAAAATGAAGAAAATTAATTTAGGTCAATTTTAAATGGGTTAAAAATATTTTCAAAAAAAAAAAAAAAAACGAAGAAAAATAAAAAATATAAATAAAATTGAGTGCAAAAAATAAAAAAATAAATATGTTTAAATATTTGGCTTAAAGTCGAGTCGGGGTCGAATGCCAAGTCTGGTGATATTTTTATAAAATCGTAGAACCAAAAAGAAAATATTAAAAAAAAAATAATTTACGCGTGTTTTTAAAATAAATAGAAAAATATTATTTTTATATTTTCAAAAAATTTTTAAAAAAAAGTAAAGAAAATATTGTTTTTATAGAAATTTTCTTAATTTTTTCGTACGTGTTTTTGTGGCAGTTTTTTAAAAGAAATTTGAAAAAGAAAGCATAAACTTTCTTATATAATCAAAAAAAATAAAAAAAGGTGTTTAAAATTAAATAAAAGTTTGTCTAAAGTGAAATTCAAACGTGCAGGAATATAAAGAAGGATTTACATTTTTGGTGGTTGCTTTGTGAATTCTTGGATATAAGAACGGAAATTAAATTTGTCACAAGAAGATGATTTTCATTAGATTCTAGAAAAAGTATGTCAACGTTAAGGTTATAAGCGTAAAGAAAAATTTGAGTTAATATTTGCTCTAAGTTAAAGCAAACAAGAATTTTTTCCGTCTTGAAAGGGAATTTACCCAACTTGTATGTACTTGAAATACTTGTGTACTAAGAGTCTATTTTAATTATAAAATAAAAAATCGTTTTGTCTTGTTTTAGTAGTTTCTTGTTTTAAACATAAATACACTTCTTGATGTCGGCTTCGGGCTTTAAAAGAATTTAGTATTTTGTTTGATGAAAATAAGAATACCTTTTAGAAGTTTTTAAATAATGTGCGTTATTTTGTAGCTTTTGTCACACAAAAAAAAACTCTGGAATAATAGTGTTGGTTTTCTACAATAGCCTAAGGTTGTATACCTTTTGAAGAATGGTGCTTTTATGTATAGTGGTATTTCTTTTTGTTGAAAGTTTTCAACTCATATAACAATCGTGAACAACATCTAAATGTATTTAATTTTTGATTTTGGGTTCTGTCAACCCATATACACGATCCTTTAGGGCAGATGAAATGTGAATATATTTTTCATATAAAATGTTTGAATGAATTATTGTTGGATCTAATGTGATCTGATTATAATATTCAACATAATACGAACGAATCTCATAACATAAAAGGATTTTGTCAAAGATTTTCATCTTTCTGAAGGCATAAGATTTTGTATTTTTTGGAAGATTTTTTTTTTTTGGGAAATAAAAAAGTTTCGAAAGGTCTTTAAACAGAATGTTGTCCTTTTTATAAATATAAGAAATTTTTTTTTGAAAAATAGACCAAAAAAAAAAGAAATATTACTACACCGGTTAGTCTATTATTAGAAATCCTTTAAAAAGGTTCTTATGATCATCAATATTGGGTAGTTGTATACAAATATGAACAATATTTGATTACATTTATTTTTTAACATAAATTATAAATTTTTATTTTATCGCATTTTTATCGAAAATCCAATATCTATGCAAATTTATTATCGAACATAAAAATTTTTATACATAATTTATGTAAATATTCGAATAATAAAATTTCTATTTATTATAATTACAAAAATTTATTAAAATTAAAATATTTACCACATTTATGGAACGTAATTTTTTATATATAGTTTAAAAGAATTTGAAAATTTTCCTTCTCAAAGAAAATTTCCAACAAAATTTTGCGGGCAAAAATTCGTGGAAATTTTTGATTTTTTAAAAAAAATATTTGATGTCCTCAAGACTTTTGATATGTCATTATTTTTGTTGATTTATTACTTATGTAATATCATTGCTTTGAATAAATAAATAAAAGAAATAAAAATAAACATCCATAATCTTTCTTGACACAAGATATGAGCTTTAATAAAGCACTTTAAAACTTTATTATTCTGCTGTAATACATTCTTTGCGGTATATATGGAATACACGTACACACAAGCTTAAAGGGAAAATCTATATTATAATATTCTAATGAATATGAATATTACACTCAAACGTAACATTTCATATTTCCGTTACAAGTAAAGACATTTTCTTGTGAGAGTTTTCAAAGAATAGAGATATATAAACATTATGTGTGACATGTCCTGGTTTTATTTCTATTCTATTTGTTTTTCTTTGTGAAATGGCTTATGAAATATTTTATATCGATCTAAAAAGAAAACATATCATTTAATTAATATGAAAATGGAAAATCATAGAGCAAACAAACAAAGAACAAATTAGGATAAGGATTTCATATATGTAACAAATCTGTAATTTATTGTTGGAAAAGTTTTGTAAACCAGAAGAAATGTTAGTTTAAACAACTTAAATTTATATAAAACCATTTTCTCTATGCAACAGGTGAAATAACAAACCTTTTCTTGTTCGGGTCCTCAAGATAATAATTTAATTACAAAGCTTAAGTGATACAAAATAAATAAAAGTACAACACAAGATCACGTAAGTTGTTGATAAGAGTTTATGGGAAGAAAGGAAACGGGAAATGGGAAATTAGGAAAATCTAGATTTCAAATGTAAAATCCCGAATAACATTGGATACCTTTTTGTTTATTAAAACAGTATGAAATGTAATCCGAGGGATTAAAATAGAAAAAATTCTATAGAAATATAATTTTATCAAAACATTAAGCTGGATATATTCTAAAGGCACGTATACGTGTAAGTAAGATGAAAATTGTTTACTTTAAAACATATTTTTATGTTTTAAAAATCATAACACTAAAATTCTAGAGAAAAAGTCGACAGTATTTTTTTTTTAAACATTAAAATATTGTAACGAGATGGAAACTAATTTCACTTATTTGTAAAGTTTTTTTTCTACAGGAAAAAATGTATTTAAAAAAAATGTTCATTCTAAGAAAATGTTTACTTAAATACATTTAATACCAAAAGAATTTTCGAAATCAAAAAGTCCGAAAATAAATGAAATTTGCTTTAATATATGAAAGTATTTCTTGTCAACATTAAGAAAATATTGTTGACATTCCAGGCAGAACCTTGGAAGTTCTTTTTATGTCCTATGGTAGTATACCAGAGGATATATTCGTTTTGTTATTACAATTGTAACGTATAGAAATAATCATTGGAAAGGTCTCAAGGCAAGTATATGTGTAAATAGTCAAAAGTTATTTCAATTTTTATATGTTTGTCCACTCCTCCTCCGTATACGTGATAACTCAAAAGTGTTTTGTCTAATTTTAATGAAATTTACATATAGGTTGCGTATTCCTTAATTCGATTGGCTATTAGGAAAATTGGCATGATCATAAAGTTTCTTGTTTTCCTGTTTACTTTCTCAGATGTAGTTCAGAAACTAATTCAACGATTTGAATAAAATTTACAGAATATATTTACGCTATTAGAGCATTGATTACACATTAATTAGAGCTGAGTCCAAGAAGAGAAAACAAAGTTACGCGGAATAAACATTATTAATTTTAGTTTTTTTTTGGCAAAGTTAATTTATTAGACTGTAAATTTGGTAACGAGTCTCATTTCTGCCATACTCATTAAGGGTACCAAAAATTTGGCTACGTTCCGATTTTAAGTTTTTCTTTCTATTTATTAACATTGTGTTGTTATAATGTCTTATATTTTTGAAATTAAAATAACCCGCAAAATGTCTTGATAATCGTTTTTCTTAAAATTGAATAAGTGGAAAGATTACCAAAAAAATTATCATTAATTTCGGCGCCTCCCGAACAAAAAATTAAAAAATGAGAACTTTTCGCACAAAATTATTTTCAATAATTTTCAGACACTTATTCTGATTTGACTTTGGAAGAACTTGACAGTGATAAATTATATGAGTTCGAGCTATTTTAATCGAGAAAATATGCCATGAAAATGACGACGAAAAGTGAGTTTAAAAATCCCATAAAATTTGGCGTATATTTTCGTTACAGGTTAGATTTTATTCAAATGCTTTAATATTAGGAAAACATTGAAATTCTTGAATTTATAAAAGAATACCTGCAAAAGTTTTTTTTGTTTTTTTTTTCTTATTCTTGATGACATCAAGAAAACAAGAAATCTTTTTGAAGAAATTCTGCTGAAAAAAAGCCTTTATAGAATGGATTTTAATTTCTTATTCCTTTTTTGAAAAGAAAAATATGCTTGAATTCTTTTCAGAAGTTTCTAACTTTGCCGATTTTTCAAGTTTTAAAAGAAATATATATATATATATATATATAGTATGAAAACGAAGTCCTTCCCAAATTTTATTAGTTTTCTGGGTTCAATTTGACTGAAATAGAAATTGTTATCATCTTTTGTAAAAAGAAAACAACAAATATCTTAAAGTATACTTAAAGTTCTATTATGAAAATTTATGTAACTGTAACTCCTTTAACTTACTTCTTCATAGTTATTTTAGTATATCCGGTAAAGAATAAGAATTTCATATTTCTTATGGCTCAGAAGTGGCTACAAAGTGGAAATCGGTTAAATTGGTTCCTTTAATGACTAATATGTTGATGCAAATTGACTTCTTCGACAGAATGGGAATAAAGTCTTGTGATGGTAAAAAATCGCGATATTCAATTTGTAATGGATCTTTTGAAATCCGGCGAATTAAAAGAAATATGTTTTCTGTTTTATAAATGTGCATTCGGGTTGCTATCTGCCTGTTTGTCTGTTTATGTTCAAATTTCGTTCATACAATATCACCTCGAACACGTCATTCGATTTAAATGAAATTTGGGTACTGGTTGGTTATTAGGAAGAATATCACCCTCTATTACGATTTATGAAGTTTGAGTCTTAACTTTATCTCAGAAACCTTTTAAACTATTGAAATTAAACTTAGTATATTGATTGCCTAGATAGTTTGTTGAAGCTTATTGAGTTTGTTGAGGATCAGGAAAAAGAAACCGTAAAAGTGATTATCATCTTAATATTTTCTGGGCTTATCTTATAGATTTATATACTTATAATTACTAAAGAATTTAATCTACAAAGTATAGTACTCGTGCATATAATGAAGTCACATGAAAAATTATTTAATCAGTATAAGTCCTGATCTTTTTGTTGAAATTTAAATTAAATAGAAGAAAGAATTCTTCCAGTGTATGATAATGTATTGTAAGGTGTGAAAATAATAAAATTATAGAAAGAAAATAAATGATAAAACGGTGCTCGTTATTAGAAACAATCATCTTGGGAAATTACCTGAATAATAACAATATAGCAAATATTTAATTTGCTTGTAATGTGTTGTATAGATTGGTAAAAGAAAAATTGTATATTGTTTCTTATTCCCTAAAGTTTTCGTGATTATACAAGCTAAAGTATTACAAGTTTGTTATCGCAAAACAAATCGTTGTGTAATATTTACATTTGTGGCTGGAATTGTAACATTCAGGATTGGAATTTTACAGGCCTTGTAGGACAATTCATTCATGGAATACAACATTATTTTAGTAATATAAAGTTCTTTCATGTCAAATGTTATGAATATAACAGAAATGAAAATGTTTCTTGAAGAAAATTTGTTTTGAAAAGCTTCCCCTAAGGAATTATATGAAGTCTTAAAGTTTCATGATCACTTAATAATATTAAGAAATTTCACTTGTATGTACATATATTAAATAAATTGAAATTTAAAATAGAGAATAGTTTCTGTTTCAATTTAACTCTTTTTGCAAGCATATATTTATGATATGAATATAACTATGATATAATCAATTCTAAGTATTGTCTTGAGTTCTAGTAAGTCTTCTCAGTTATTTTAAAATATTATTATAAAACTAAGTACGTAGGACTAAAAAGGAAATGTTTGGGGATTGTCAATACAACATTAGTTACAAAACATTATATAACTACAAGGTTTTTAAATAATGAATTACTTACAACAATTTTTCAATGAGTTATCGCTGGATTTGTTTCGATTTCGACGAGCAGAACCACATATCTCTCCCACTACATTAACAACTTTGAGTCTCATTTTCCTATCAATATCATCAGATTTAAATTATTTATACCATCTTTGGGGTTTTCTGATATTTTATATCTTACCATAAACACAATATATTATGCGACAACTTCTGCAAGCTGAATAAAATGCATCTCCCCAAATGTAGCTCTAATGGTGGGTAAGGTTCGCCTATTAATCTCAAAACGAGTAAAAGACTTTCTTCCTGTCTGAAGATCCATGATAGGCTACGATACTAAAATGCTTAGTTATAGCTTAACAAATAGAAAAGATAATTGACAAAATTCACTTAGAGGTTCTTTTTTGTCTATGTATTTTTGACAGATGACGCGTTAGTTGTGTTAACTTGTCATGGCATTTTTGGTCAGGATTATTTCACATTTTATCATGAAAAGACTTAGGCTGGCACAGCGTCTACAAATTATTCAGCGTTCTACGAGGAATGCGTTTCGTGCACTTAGAGCAACTTATGAGAACAATTAGGCGAACAGTTAATTTTGCGCTTCGGACCGTTGAATTGGCCGCCTAGATCGTGTGATATTAAACATCTAAACGTTTTCTTCTGGGGCTTTGAAAAGTCCAAAGTTTACATGGATAAGCCGGATACGACTCTCGTTATTCGCCAAATACCACTCAAAATGCTCTGACGTGTCATCACGTGGAACTTCACAATGGACCATGTTAAATGTAGTCACAGCCAACATTTGAAAGAAATATTCTTTAAAAAATTAGTGTCAAGAATAGTTCTTTTGCTTGATAATAAAGATAACCTGATGCAATTGAATTTTTTAATTTTGTTTTACTTTCGAAAAAAGTACCTCTAAATGAACACCCATTACAACATTTATTTTGGGTATATTCAATAATTTTATTATTTGGAAATGACAAATATTTTATTTATAAACATAATTCTTAAGAAATTGAAAATTGGTAAATTACAAGGAAATGGTTTGTCTATCGAAATAAACATGTGGATTAACCTATTATGTTGTTCAATTAAAAAATCTGAGATAAAAATAAATTCAGTAATGACTTAATGTGCAACATATGCAAAGGCATCAGACTATATAATTTTCAAAATATATATTTAAACCGACTTTCTGTTCGCTTTACGGTTTGACGATTTTGGCTGAAAAATCGAAATTTTATTTGGAAAACAAAATTAATACTTTTAATTAAATTTCTTTTGTTAAGCATTTCTAACGCGATACTTGAAAATGCATGTGCCATCTATTTAAATTGCTTATCTTCAACATAAATTATTTTTATCGTTAAATTTAAATTGTATTCCAATATATTTTATAGCGATAAATAAAATATTCTACTTAAAAATATAAAATGAAAACAATAAAATAACGAGAAAACAAGATTAGAATTTTTCTATCAAGAATTTTCTTATGTACACGAGTTTTTACACTTCAAAAACCAATTTTTATAATTTTCCACGTTCCAAGACTGAAAAATATAGTAGTAAAAAATTTATCATCATATTATTTCAGATGAATTCTATTTTTATAAAATATTTTTCATTCTTCTCGACAAATAACAATAATTTTATCAATTTGAACAATTACGATTTCAATTGAAAAACATTTTCACAACAAAAATTTATTTATTTATTCAATATTCTTCAGTTTATTTGTGAATATTACTTTGTCAAGTTTTAATTGCAATTCAGAACAAATCAGATTAACATAAACAATTGCCCATAACGAACTAAATTCTAATATGTTCTCAATGTAATGTTCAGGCTGAACAGTAATTAATTTAAGAAAATATACAAAAAAAAATTAAAATCAGTCTGAATCCAAATGGTATCAATAGTGTTGCACATATATGTTGTCCCTAACCTAGTATATTCCATGATATTCAAATTTTCAGAAGGAAATCCAGTAATCAATTTTGGAAATAAACTGGAAAATCTTGTTGGTCCTTGAACTTAAATGATCTCAAATAATAGCTGGTCCGCAAAGACCAGTAAATCGTGACAAACCGAGATCAGGATTTTAATCAGGGTCCGAACAATTTCTTGAAACATGGTAAACCAAGTCAACCATTCTACACTGCATTTCTGTTCAATTTGGCTTTTCATAGAAATCGACATTATTCAAAAACAATACAAGCATTCAATGCCGATGATTTTGCATTTTGCCCAAAAACACGTACATATTAAATCTTATTTTTGGTAATAAAATTTGTAAAACTTTCTTTCCATGTAAATGCATCCCACATTAATGCAGATATCGAATTGTTAACATCCGCATGTTAACGCCACTGTTTTATATCGATTTCTCTACTCTACAATTCAATAATATGCTTCTATTTTATGGTTGGCGGCCAACTCACCGCACCCGGTCTTTCTCGAGCCTAACACACTTGCTGGAACAGTTTTTGTACACATTGCGAACGACTATATCCTTCGACGATTACCAAACGACTGTCTCGCAAGCGCAAAGGATATATTCAACTAACCAGTTTCTGTGTTTTCTGATCACCAAGTGTATCCTACTTAGACGGTGAGCTGCCTGAAAGCAGAAGCCGTTAACAGAAGTAAATTTTTGCACCTTTTCCCTCATCTATTCCCATATCTTAATTATCCAAAGTTTTTTCTTTTCGTCCAGTAGTTGCAAACGAAGGTAAATAGAATGGTATTCTATACCATAGTGTAATAAAAACTAATTATATAGTCGCCATGAAAGTTTTAAGAGTAGAATATGTAAATGAATCTCAAGACCAAAAGTTTTAGTCGTTGTGCCGAGGTTGATGAAAGCTCTCTATATCTTTATGACGTTATTTTTAGATCATTAACGAGTGCAATATTATTTGAACGTGGCAAAAGAACACGATAAAATAAAAGCAAACACAGTGTCACAATCATATGAGCACCGATCACCATGGAATCTGAAGTGATTTGTGAACCCATTCTAGAGCGATTTGTATGTAATTTTGATATGAAAGGTCATAACAATAGTCAAATACAAGTATTTTCTAGTTTTTTCAAGTCATAATGAACACGAACAAAAACAACACACATTCTGGGAATGCCTTTTCTAATGAAATTTTCCTTGAAAAAATAAAAACCAGAAAGAAAAAAACAAACAAATAAAAATGAAAAATCCATTTTTCATGATCTTAGTATACTAATAGACAATATATATTTTGAGGGACATTTTCATAACAAGTTTTCAGCACTCATTAAAAATTTTCAAAGAGAAGAACACTGACTATATGCTGACCAGAATTTCTTCATCGAAATCTTGGTCACGATCGTTTTGATTTTAGGTTTTTAGGTCTCAACGGAAAATGACTTTAAGAAAATTTTCTTCGTCTCTAAAATTATAATTTGTTTGTTTTACATATTTTAATGAGACATTTGCTTGCATCTGTTTTGTGCGGATATTATTTTTGTATATAACCAAAGAAGTTTGTTTGATTTGTCATGTATTTAATGTTTTTTTTTGATGTTTATTATTTTCCACTTTTCCGATATTATATAATTTGTTTTATGAAATGCTTTAATAATGTTTGACACATCTATAATGAGTTTATATTAAAATATAAACAAGTTTTCATGATCATATCGTTATAAATATTTCTGATAAAAGAAATAAACAAGAAAACAAGACTTAAATATTGTTTATATATTTTCGATTCGAATAGTTAAGTTGGTTGAAGGATGTTTACTTAAAAATGAAAATATAAAATTATATGATTTGAATGTGTTATTTCTGACAAAATTGAAAAATGATCAAAATATGCTTCGTTTTTCATTGAAAGCAATTTTAAAAAATGAACGATGTTTACAATTAAAACAGTTCTTTGAAAATGATTTTTGATACAAACATTTCAAATCAGCAATTTTAAAAATTAATACAAAAGTTTCTCCATATTGCTATTAATGATGAGAAAAGTACAGGCTAATGACCTGTTTATAAATAATAGCCTTAAATATCCGAAATTTTGTTTTGAAATCAAAGGAAACTAAATAAATAATAATAATAACGAAACAATCATATATCGAACGTATCATTATTTACCAGCAACGACAAAATAAATAATGACTGTCACTACCTTTTTAAAAATTCAATATTATTCAAATAATAGAATTGGAATTTTAATTATTCTAAAAATGTAAAACTTGTTATGTGTATTAAACTAAAACTAAAACTCTCCCTACTCTTTTGTTCTTATCAACCAATTCGAACTATCCATTGTCAGTTCAAAATTCGTCCTATCAAATTCTGTCGAAATTCATTCATTAAATCCAAGTTTTGTTTTCTGATACAATGCTGGTTTATGGTGCTCCCCATTTTCAGTTTCATATAAAGTGATCCAATTAATGCCCCGCTCGGAAAATGTTTGACACCATCGTCCCTATCTGACTCTTATTATATATTACTTAAATTACTCTCTGTATCTCCAGAGCGATTTAAATATTTTTATAATCTGGTGTTTTAAAAATAATTTAGCGCTCAACAGCGACAAATGTGAGGTTATCACATTCTCCAGGAAACGTGAAAATTGTCCATGTATATATAATATTGGCGATGTGCCTCTACGTAGAGTGACTAGCAATATAAATTTGGTAATGATTTGTGACAGTCAACTTAACTTCAAACTACATAAGTCACTCGTTCATAGACCTAACTCTACATTAGGCTTTATTAAAAGATGATCTAAGGAATTCTCGGACCGTCATATAACTAAAGCACTCTTCATTACCTTGGTTAAACCTATTTTGGAATGTGCCAGTCAAGTATGGTCTCCCTACCATAAAAGTCTAATTAACAGATTGGAGTCTGTACAACGTAGATTCATACGTTTTGCATTAAGAGATTTTCCTTGGAATAACCCTTTCCTACTACCCCGTACTGTGATAGGTTAAAACTGATTGACCTGCAATACTTAGAAAAACGTCGTCAGATGGCTGATATTGTTTTTGTCCACCAAATTATGGCGCTATTGATGCTCCTTTAATATTAGAAAAGATGCCGCTAAATATTAATGTACGTTCCTTGAGGCCAGTGGACTTATTTAAAATTTTGTACCTCAGAACGAATTACAGGAAAATCGAACCAGTTTCTCGAATACTATATGCAGTTAATAGAAATGCTTTTAGTTTCGATTTCTGGCTTAGTAAACTCAATTTAAAGAAGTTCTTTTATAATTCTAACGCTTGAAGTAAGCAATTAAAAAAAGAAAATATTAAATTTCGTACAAATCAATTTACTTATTTCTTGTTAATTTATCCCATATAAGTGATATTACATAAATATATCGATTAAATTTCCCTGAAGCTTGTATTACCGTGTTAAATTTTTTGCGTCTTAAACATTTTTACTTAAAAAAAAGTATAAAATCAGTAAATATATTCTTAAATGTTTATTTTCTTCTTAAATAAACGTACAACTTTGTACGTAATTAACTCAAAAATTTTAATTACGCAATTAAAAGTTGAAAGGTGATTAATTAAGATCCGCAGACACAAATTTATTTATTTTTTTTTATTTTTGTAGATTTTATTTATAAAGAAGTTAGGCAGTTAATAAAAAATAAAATCAACAAACGGATTTAATATAGAAGCTGATGAAAGTATTTAAATGTTCTCATATTATGACTTTAATTACATTATTCGTTCTTAAAGTTGTAATATAAGAACGTGTTTATGTTAACAACACTCTTCGTCCTGTGTGCACACCAAACTTGTATATATTAAATTATTATAGACCTTCGTACTTATTGGTTGGGAGTCAATTAATTTAACAAATGATTTGATTTAGTTTCTAGCACGACTCACCTGACCCTAGAAAATTGTGGTTTCTGATACCCTCCAAGGAATTCTCTTGATGAGGGTTTACCTAGAAACAAGAAGTTTCCGAACATATTTGTAACATATTTTAATACATAAAAACATTGAAGGTCAGTTTTAGAAGATATAAGCATAAATTAAGTGTTGACTATCCGATTTCCAAGTTAAAGTAATATTTAAGAATTTTTGGAAACACAAAAAAAACCTTTTTACAATCCATTTTATCTTTGAAATAAGTTCTGTACGATATAACATAATATTACCTTAAAGTTATATAGTTACTGAATATCGGCCTATAGCCGATACCCTATGGTAGAAATGGGATAGAAAAACTGTCAAAACTAATATTATTTCAAAGTTTTTTCTTCATAACTTTGTTTCCTCTTTTTAAAATTTCTTCTAATTTGCAAGTATCCCAGACCCTGATAGCATAAGTCTAATCTGCAAATTTTATTCAAATCGGTGTACTAGTTTTTAAAATACATCTAAAAAACTATATTAAGTTAGTTATTCTCGCCTAGGATTATTTCTTTCTCCACTATCCTTGGACTGATTTGACTGGAATTTAACATGGTATCGTCCATTTATGTAGTTAACCTACATAATTAATTTAAACAAAATTAGTTCTCAAATTTTCCAATTAAATCCTAAAAACCATAACAAAAAACGACAAAATTTTCCTTTATAACTTTGTTCCCTCTGGATCAATAACGCGTTTTTGAGTTATTTTGTGTACGAACGGACGGACGGACATGCACAAATCTATATAACTTTTGATTCCATACACAATCATACCCTTAAAACCTTTCTACGACGATTATTTCGATATGTTACAAATGGAGTGACAAAACTAATAACTCTTCTGGTAGTACCTACCATAGGGCATAAAAACAATAAAATTAGAAAGCTAACCCCAAAATTTGAAGTATTGGTGGCATTGGTTTGCTCAACTCATTCGATTTTATTACTGATGAAAGGAATTTAAATTGAAATTCCGTTCAGTATTTTCACATATCATCTAATATTGATAAAATTTCATTTAACTTTGGTTTGATTAACATAGAAATTATAATCATTAATTTGATTTTATCGTTCGGTTAATTTCTGATCGTATTTTCCACATAATCTAACTAAAAGAATCTAATGAAAGATATTTCTTTTCCAGAGTCCATTATGTCCTGGAAAGAAATCACACCTATCAGTGAATTACCAAATTAAATATATACTTGGATTGAGAAAATCGAAGACCTATCTTTACGTCAATCCTTTTTCTCAAATCAATAAAATAAAATAAGATTTCATGTGATTTCATAGTTCTTAAACTAAAAAAAAAAAAAAAATGTATAAAACTAGTGTTAAACAAAGTAATCGAAAGAATAAATGGAGTTCGAAAAATCTAAATGATTGGTCAGTTAACTAACAAGAAAAATTAAAGAAGTGGTACAACAAAACTACTCAAGGAAAAACAACAAAATTAGAAACAAAAACAAGAAAGTGTATAATAAAAAGATAGGGAGTATGCTATACGTGTACAACAAATTTGAGAAGGACCATAGTAAGTGGAATAGGCGGTACCATAAGGTGGATCCCATAAAAACGGATCTATTGTATAGAAAAAATCAGAAAGAAACAAGAAACATCCAACGAGTCACCAAGTTGGATCTCTATCCAAATGAACAATGAAGGTCAGAGTATGTTGGTTCACACTGCTGTTAGTTGGATCAAGTATTATGTGCGGTAAGTGACTACTTTTCATGGTAATTTTCTTTCCTTTTTTTCTTCTATATATATATATATATACATATTTATCTCTTTTATTGTTGTTGTTGTTAGGATTCTGTTGTCTGATTTTCGGTTTTTCATGGGCCTTCTTAAAGACTCGACTATCAAAATGGTTTTTCCTTTAGTCATCATCTAAGTATTCTGAATGTGAGAGATTGTTTTTATTTTGGGTGTTGGTTCAATGATCTGGTTAAAAAGGTTTTCCTGCTTTTTATATAGCAAAAAGAAAACTGTGTGTTATATAAATATTTTCTCAATGAATGAAAATTTCTTCGTTTTTTTTCTTCTTCAAATTACATTGTCAAAGTGGTTTTTGGATAAATGATGAAATAGCTATAATGCAAGTGGATCATCTTGAGTATTAATGTTTCGGGTCAGAATAACAAATATGTTTTGTTATATAACTTTTTATGTTCGATTCATATAAATCGAACGAAATTTAATATCTTAGGAAAGTATTTTTTTTCTTCTTAAATATTGAATGAGAATTAAACCGAGTATTGATTACTTTTCGAATATTGAAACATATTAACAAGGCAATTATTTTGATCGTCCTGTAATGGAAAGAAACCTGACACAAAAAATACGATACTATAAAAATGGTTAGTAGATATTATTTTCATTAAATATTTAAAAGGATATCTTATATTTTCTTTGCTGTGCTTCAAATACAAAATTTTGATATTGTTTCACTCTACAAGATCTGGAATTATTAGAAATATGTTTTTGGCAGAAGAACCTATTCTGGTTTGACATTTCTGGACAAAATTTAATCTCCTTATTATTACCTATCTTTGTATCAAATGTATAATAAATTACAGTCAAGTTAAACATTTTTCGAACACAAATTAATACATCGATATTTAACGAATAACATTGAGAGATTTTCTTTTGACAATATTTGAATAATAGATGGAGTATAAAATGGCAGAAACCATATGTCTAATGTAAGTGGGAAACGTTAAGTCGGATTCAGGTATCCCTAAAGTATGTATTTCGATGGAAAAGTACTTGTTGAATTTTGGCATTTTCCATTTTAAATATGAAATAATAAATATAATTCTTTTAAGTGTTAATGCGAGACTATATTGTAGATACTATAATGCCATTAAATTTTCAGTTGACCTTCCAACATTAACATTATCCCGCATTTTACCATACATTAAATAAATATCCAATAAACGTCAGTCTTATAGAACACATTTCATTAATCTTATCTTATGAAAATAGTCACCATCTTGAGATCCATTAGTTGACAAATGATATACGCGTGTCCCATCTATCTATCAATCTATCACTTGGGCTTCCATCTATTCGTATAGATGCAAAAGTGTACCAGTATTAATTTGACACAATCCAAGTATAGGAAACGAACAAGATAAAAAAATATAGTATATCTTCTATTTTCTCAAATAACCCAGAAAATGTTCATATGTACTCAACACAGGTGTGATATTCATTTTTCACATCAGACCTAAATTATCCTTTTTTTTTGGGGTCTTTTCAAATGGAACTTTATGAAGAATTTAAACTTCTAAATAGTTCGATTCGTGTGAGTAAAATTTAAATCGAAAATTGGTTTGCTCGATGATATAGTATAGTAGATTACCATCCCTCTATATTGTATCTACGCGTAGATAGAGTTATTTATGAAACCTTTTAAAACTCTACTGTATCATTTCTCAAAGGCAAAAATATGAAATATGATTTCGGCATCCATTATTATCGTTCATAGTAAATTGTTGTAAGGTTAATGTAAATGTTCAAATTAAGAGAAACAAAAAATTTTGGAAACATAGACGTTGAACATGTTCATTTCAACCTGTGTTTATGAATAAATAAAATCTATTCCCACAGGATTTTAGAACACGGTAGAAAACATGTTCGATTTTCGACATGAATGTAATCTTGAAGAATTATGAGAGTTTAGATGGTGGTACAATAGCATTGTAATAATTTTATTTCTTTTTTTTTCTTGTTACAAAGAAATTTTGTACTTTATTTTTAAAGTAAATCGTTATCGTTTGATATAGAATAATTTAATCCCAGTATAAAGATGAAAGGTAAAATATCAATAATTTCCATTTAGTTCAGACAATTTTCATTTGAATTCGTTAACACACAAAGTAATTAATGATTGCAGAAATGGTCAGCACTATAAATTTGAATGATCCTCATAAGAAAAAGAAGAATTCTTATGAGGGTGCTAAAGAAAATGAGGGTTTTCTTTTATAAGAAAAAGGAAAAATTCCACTTAATTAACATTTTCTTCCGTTGAAGAATTAACTAGATATGTAATATTCTGAAGAATTGCTTGTAAAAGTTTCTTTGTGAATTATTAAGAGTAAATGAAAGAAATGGGTTAATTGTTCAGAGTATATGATAACATCATGAAAATTAAGCGAACATACAATGGAAATAAAGACATTATTCTTGAATATACATGAAAATGTTTTAAAAAAATCTTCTTATACGAAAAGAACAGAATGAAAATTAATCTTATCATGTTTTTATTTATAGACAAAATTTTATACATATATAAATGTATTTCCTTGTTTTAATTTGAAAATTATTATTACTTTGATTAATGAGTTTAATTCTTAATATATAATGGATCTCAAGGATGTACTTGTGCTATATAAAAAAAGGCAGATTTCTTTGGTATTTGAATAAACAAAAAAACAATATTAAATGTATGAAAAGGAGACAAACCTTTTGTGGTTTAGATTGTTGTGCATTTCTTACAAGAAGAACTGGAAAGACAACTCTTATGATATGAATCGTTTTGAATCAATTAATATATTTTTATATGAAAAGTTTTTTGGTATTTTTATTGTATTGATTGGGCCAAGAAGTTGTTGTATTTTCTGTTCTACGAAATGAGGGACGAACTATTCATGAGAAATAATAGATTGATTAAACAATATTGCCCATTTTGGTTGATAAACTTTTGTCATTTTTCTCGCAGGCTTATTATCCAGTCACTGTAAAACGTTTACGTTTTTTGGTGACAAAACCGTTTTCACACGCTATTTTAGAACACTAATTTACACTGTTAAAAGAGTTCTACGGAAACCGAAATAAATGGTAGTCTGATTAATTAAGGCCATGACTATATTGTGGATGCATCAAAAGTAACTAGTCAAGATCTCTAAACGTTTGGTGGGTTATCAAAAATGTGTGGTAATCATATAATTGATTCCCCTAATTCCCTTATCTGGTAACCCTTTTTTTAACTTTTAGTTCACCTAAAATTTTCAAGTTTTTTAAAATCAGATTTGTCTGTTTTTTTTTACATACCCGCTGATGGCATAAAAAGGTGTGGGCGTAATAAACCCACTTCTCCAGCCTCCGACGAGCTAGTTAGGGCAAAGAAGCTAGGTGTACCTTTTCTTGGTTACTTTCGGCTCTACCACTACATATAACTGATACCAGTCAGTTATATTACTTTTTAGCAAAGGATCACAATGTTAGGAAATTTGTTTGGTCCAGCATAAGTTGTTACATAAATGTTATCATGATGTAACACAATATTTTACAATTCACCAATTCGAAACAATTCTTTTTGATGGTCTTGAACGGTCGTTAAGATTGTGAGAAATTTTTGATATTAAAAGTCTATTGGATTCGATGAATATCTTTATTTTATCGTCATCAACTACTGACTTTTTGGCCCTATCAATAAATATTTTTAAACACAAAATTAAAGACATATCACATATCATATAATCTCTGTATCTATTTATATAATAACATAAAAAAAGAAATTTAGAATTTGACATGGATACCATTTTATGACATCTTCTTTTTTATGAAATATATATTGAGAAAGTTTTCTGAAATATTTGCTAAAAACAAACTACAATAACTAAACAAATATTAAGTTTAACTTTCAAATAAGATCAAATTTAATATATTCCTTAAAATTTAGGATATTTCTGAGAATTTCTGTATAGGAAGAAAACATTCTTCAAAGTTCAATCTTCCTCAGACAAACTCTCTAGGTATTAAAATAGTTCATTTTCATTAAAACAACCCCAGGTAAGAAGGACTCTTTAAGATTTCCAATGTGACGTACAGAAGAACGCACAGTTTAATATATAATTTTTCATGTTAAATATATTCGCATATAGAATAATAATGAAAATGATGAAGGAAACTTTATAAAATGTTTCAGAGAGACGAACAAACTTTCATATTATGTATTCATGTATTCCCAACGGATGTAAAGCGTTTGTTTGTAGACATCTTCAGTATATTATATAGTATGAGGCAAGAATTCAAAATGCTTGGAAAAAAAACGAAAAAATAAAAAAGAAAAATTCCTTTAAATATCGATTT
Source organism: Xylophagus ater (assembly GCA_963422695.1). Lineage (NCBI taxonomy): Eukaryota > Metazoa > Arthropoda > Insecta > Diptera > Xylophagidae > Xylophagus > Xylophagus ater. The sequence continues at coordinate 13,539,486 of OY730478.1, forward strand.
TTAAGGAAACCCATCCATATGTGTGTTCTTTCTGTTTTATATCACATCTCATATATAATAGTATTTATAGATTTTTTTCTAGCAAAAAATAAAAGCCCCCAAAAGACTTCCAAAATTTCTGGTTTATTTAACTTTTCCTATTCAAGTTCTTTTCGGAAACATATTTTTTTCTTTTTTTTTGGGAATTTGAAATTGTAATAAAATTTGTACAATTGTTATATTTTGTTATTGAAGTAAGGATGAGTAATTTTCTTTTCTACATTTCTGATTATACCTCGTTAGAATTTATGGTATTTTGCACATTTATCATTCCATTTTGAAAAGATGTCGTAAATTCAAACTCTAACAAAAAAACTTTAGTTATTTTTTTTGTTTTTAAACATAAACAAAAAAAAAGCTGATCATAAGCAATTTATATCGGAACTATACTTTTCACCTAAAAACGTGCCAATTTCCTTCAACAGATTATATTTAAAGGTTAAGCTATATGATAACGAATTTTCCTGCACAAATAAAAGATTTTCTCTATCGATCGACAAAAGAAACACGTTCACTGAACTTTGACACATAATTCTGGTTTATTGTTTTATTTCTCACCTGGAAAACTTTGAAAGTTTAGAAGGTTTTGTTATTTTTAGATTTTGTTTGTCGGTTCGTAAAAGCTTATATAAAATTGACTGAATGTTTTCTTTTCCTAGTTTTTTTTTGAAGGTATTCATGTAAAAATAAATTCAAATTTTTAATGCAATAAAAGGTTTTACTTTTAATATTATTTGTTTTAAAATAAAGCATTCACTAAATCCCAAATTTGTTTTGTTTGATTTTGTTACATAGATTTGTGAATACAGGTGGTTTCTCGCCTTTAGAGTTTTATTATTGCAGTCCTAATCCTTCTTTCGCAAAGAGAGAATTCATAAAATGGGAATTATCTGTATTGAGATAGATTGTATGTAAATGCAATTATCATCATCCTTACGGTCGCCAGCTTGAGCTTCCTAATTCCAATAGTATGTTAACTACGAGTATATTGTTTCGTATAAAACTCAATAGTGGTTTGGCACTTATCTAGTTTTCCTTTAAAATCAAGTTATCAAAATGCAATATAGTATTTCTTTGAATGAAGTTAGAATTTTGAAACAAAAACCCTTATGAAGCAGATGAAGAGTTTCTTTTATATGAAATTTCAACTTTTCTAATATTACGATAAAAATTTTCTTAACTTTATGAAATTCAATTTTGTAGAAGAAGGTGATGGAAAATTTCATAAATCTATTAAAAATATGAAGTCAATTAAATGAAATTTTATTGAGATTTTGATCTTGACATAGTTTAAATATTTTTATTAATAATTTTCAATATCAAATTTCAATTTCAATATGATATTGATTTTTTAGTTAAATAAAAATTCATTTCACGATGTTCGTAAGTCAATTTTGATTAATTTTTCAAGAACTTATATCTTTCTCAGAAAGTTATAAACTTTTTGTGTATGAGCTAACCGCACGAAAGAATTCACTTTCTTCTTTTAATCTTATAACATGTTTATTATAAATGCGTAATGAATAGTATAAATAGTTCAAATAATTCAAGAAAATAGAATATTTCGGTTAAGACATTTGAAAGAGAAAATTGTATTAGTTTGGTAAAGATTTTATTAGAAATACATATTTACATATAAATATTAATTGAAACGTCTAGGATGTTTTCATTATAGTAAAACACTTTATTTTGCTAAAACATCTTATTACAATTCCCTTGATTTGATTCGGATTGGATCTTGACTAATTGGCCAAAACTTAATTTTTAGTTCTTCTGATTCTTTGTCTGACAATAGTTGTCTGAAACTATTATGATTCTATCTGTATGACTGTTGCTTACACTAGTTTAAATATCTTATCTTCTGTCATCGGATCATCGTACCTTTAACAGGCGATCACCTTGTCAGTATCTTATCTATATGATTCCCGTTAAATATATTATCTCTGTTAAGTACAACGAATAGTCCTTCGTCATTAAGTAGGCATTTTATCTACCCGCAGAAAAAAAGTGGGGGTGTGATTTTCGTTTCATCCTTGCAGGTTAATTTTTTTTACCTCATTTGTGCAACTCAGCACCGCCAAAGAAGTTAAAAAGTATGTTATGATTTACATACTTTTAAACTCCGCTCACAGTTTTCGAAGAAAAGATCGTCCCATTTGTTTCCTTCGTTTAAAGTAAGTCTAATCCATGTTGTCGCAAAAATTCACTGATCCAGATGAATGTTTGTTCTAAACATAATTTAATGTGGCACGTATATATTATTATTAGTTTGTAAGTCTAAAATTAATCGACGATTCTGAATTACTTGAATAAGCGGAGTCGATAGCTTAGGTGGAAAACCTGTTGTTTAGTAACCAAGTGTACGAAGTTCACGGAGCTGTGGGCTTTCACTTATCCAGACACCAATTTTCTGTGGGATACTATTGTGACACCGATTCGGATAGCTGCCGGACACAGTTTTCTTTTAAGACAAATCATGGCGACATGGTGTGTTCGTATCAAATTTTGCCATCTAATATATTTTTTTACTTTAAATGAAATTATTGAAACTGGTTGGTTGATTTTTCAAAAAAAAAAATAATTTTAATCCATAAATGTGTAAAATTCGTAATCACATAATAAATTACAGTCCATTTTCATACAGTACTACTGAACATTTACAATTTTCTTTTTTTTTATGGCAATTATTGAACACATTTTCCGGAACTTATTTCGTTTGTTCTAAAAATATTTTGAGGATAAATCCCCATCTCTTTGAAAATTAAATTCGAGACAAAAAAAAAAAAACAGAAAATGAAAATGCCCAGCCAACACGTGAAAATTTCCAATTGAAGGCACTTAACTAAATGAAATTTTATAATTTTTGAAAATATATAAAATGTGAAAATTTTCACAAGCAAAAAATTGTAAAATATTTTTCTTTTATTTTTTAATTCGTGCGATGAACCCAAAATAATTTATTTTCTAAAATTTTTTATTATATATTAGAAAAATATTGAAAAAATTTTATATCTTCCTATTTTTCTTTTCTTTTTTTTTGAAGTATTTACTCACATATAAATTCGAGTCTCATCCGTATACAAGGAAAATCATTAGCATTTTTCTATTTTAGATTGTCTCTAGACCTAGCTTCTTAATCTTTTTCTATGATGTGACATCAGCCTTGAAAATGTCTCTGAATATGAATTTCAACAGTCCTGAATGAAATTAATAATTTTGATATTTTGCCAAAATATATATATATATAATTTTCCGGTTTTTTTGGGGGGATCAACATTTTCTCTGAGACAATTTCTTCTTTTTTTCAGTTTCCACTACGAAATCAAATTTAAAATTAATATTAAAAATATTTGGTGAATTTTTTTTTGTCTACATTTTTACTTTCTTATACTATTTAAGTATAATTAACAAAAATTCAATATGTTTCCCAGAGAGTCTCAAACCATTGATTACTTTTATTTGCTTTTGTCTCCGTCTCCGTGTAGTTGTAACAATGATTGATTTTGGTAAAATTTGTTACACAAGCTTGTCTATTACTAAAAAAATATTTTCAGGTTAGTGTTTCATTAGAAATAATCATGAAAGTGTTTTCAGTCCCATGAAACCGGAATTGGCTGTTTCTGCAATAGTGACTGGCTGTAATTGGTCACATTTGTATAAATGATAACGGATTATATAATTTTGTTTAAATTTAAGAAGTAGTTCTTATTAGTCAAACGCAAGCATTGCCTTCACTTTTATGGGGACGATAAATTGAGAGCCACTTAATCAATTCGAAAAAAATGTAGTACACACATATCCTGGACTAGAGGCCAATCTCCACACAGCCGACATCATATTCTGAAGGGAAAAATCAGAAAACTAGAAAGAGATAAACTTTTGAAATTTTCGCAAGGATTGATCGAATAAAAACATCAGAGTCTCCCCACACAATTTAGAAAAATCGGTAGTGGTTCTCGGTATCGTGTGTGATTATTGTGAGAGTATGCACCCGCAGTTGAAGTTCCATATAAATCAGATAAACATGTTTATCTGCTTTTGTGGGGAATCATCTGCAGATCGAAAATCAGTTGGGAAAATAAGAAATGCAGAAGCCGAAAAAATTTGTAGGATGATTGTTTTCTCCCTTTCTGTTTAACCAATTTTTGTATGGTGTTATCCCATACTTGCATCAGTAATAGGATGTCGGCTGTGTGGAGATTGGCCTTAAGAAAGAACTGACTGATAGAAAATATTAAACAAGAAGTAGTTTTTTTTTTTAAAAACACATACATATTTTCAATAATACCATACATCATATCTGTTATAATTTATGGGAAAATTCGGCATGATTAATTGTGTATAAGAAACCAGACATACCAATATTTATTTTTGGTTTAAGGATTAAAGTTATTTTCGTGTAATTTCGTTTAAAAACAAGAATTTTTGCTTTAATTTTTCCAAGCACAAATATTTTCAACAAAAAAAGAAAATGCTTTATAGTTTAACATACTTATTTGATTTATACTTAACCATTTTTTTGGCTAAAAGTTCTATAAAGTTTAGAATTATTTCTATCCAAAAAAATAGAAGAAAATTAGTTCACAATATTCTATCGAAATTATTAAACTATTAGTATTATAAGAAAAAAACAATATTTTGGAATATAATACAAAACATTTACTTGGAAGAGTTGAAGGAAAAACCCAAATTTCCGTTTTTAATAAATTATTTTTAGAAGCTTTAACATTGCCAGTTTTTAGTTAGTAAATATTTATAAAGCAAAGAGAATGGTGCACCAAACCCCAAAAGTTTGACAATGAATTGGTTAAATGCCATCAATGAAAGAAATTCTACGAATAGTAATAGAAATTTCCAACCAACCTGGACGGCATCCAAGATTATTTCCAATTTCTGAGAATAGTATGTGTACTCAAAGAAAAAACCTAGCTATCCGATCAATACTTTTAGAGAACTAAGTTTTATGGACATTCTTGCTTTATCAAATCTTAGATCTAGATACCAAGTATCGTGATTATGGCTAATAAAGGTATGCACCTAACTCTCATCCTTATTTGATAGCCGATAATCAATATTCAAGTTGTTTCTTTGAGTGTGAAAAATATTATTTAAGAAATTATTATCTTAAATTTCATTAAAAAAAAAATACGGGCGTTTTAAGTGAATTGTTAGCGTTTTGAAAGATATGGTGTTGAAATGTACAGGTTTTTTTTTAAATGCTTCGTTTTCTTACATATTTTTAGTATGGAATTTTGATTGCTATTATTTTGTTGTTCTTGTTTTCGTCATTTTTCTTAATAATTACTTAGGCATTTCCCATGACGAACAGATTTTAGACAAAATACATTAATTTCCACGAATCTAGAACATATGTCTCATAAATTTTTCGAATAAAAAATATCAAAATATTTTTTTTTATTTATTATTTTTAGTTTTTCCAATTTTTTTGAATGGGGAAAATTGTGAAAAACACATTTAAATTTATTAAATTTAATAAATCAGCATAATTTTTCATAATTTTATAAAATTTGTGAAAATTTAATATTTTCTAGATAATTTTTTGTGGAAATTTCTTGAACCCGAAATGTATAAATTTCATTTTTTGAAGAAAAGTCTGAAAAATTTGGGTTCTTATTAAAACTTTTTTGCAAATATACAATGTAATAGAAAGTCACAAAATGTTTTAGAAATGAGGACATTGGTATTGTGATGGAAAATTATCTGTGATCCTTTGAAGGTTCTTCCTTGACGAAAAGTGAAATAGTTTATTCATTTTCTGTTGGAAAATTTTGTGTTTTAGAATGATAGTTTCTGTTAGTTTTAGTCTTTTTTGAAAGTAAACTTTGCTAATTAATGCAATTTAAATTGTCGAAGAAACTTTTTGACTAAGCTTTTGAGATTAAAATGTACGACAATTTATTTTGTTAAAAGTCAATTTTTGATAGAAGAACAACATTTTATTGAATAAAATGTTTGCCTTTTTGAATAAATTTGTTAAGGATGAAAGAACACTATCAAAATTTAAATCAAAAATAATTGTGTAAATTAGAAAAGGTCATATTTAACGAATATTGTCATGGAAATATTCTTCATTTAATAGAAAATACAAATCCCTTTGCTAGTGTTACTATCATAAGTTCTTTGTTATATTAACTCTTTCAATTCTAATTATTAATTACATGATACAGCAGAGTAGTACACGATATTGAAACTTCTTGTTATCCACAAATTCAGAAGCAACTATTGAAAATCTGATTATGGAAATGTATTAAACAGTCGTTGTAATAATCTTTAAATGTAATTGATTTATTTGCTTAAATCAAAGAAAAGCTTATTTGGAGAAAATATTAAACCAGTTAAATGTACTATATTCAAAAATATTTAGTTTCAGGTTTTTATTGTAATAGAAAAACTCTAAAAAGGTTTAAAATTATATAAAAATCATTTGTTCGGTCGCTCTGAGACTGCAGTAATTCAGCCACAGTATAATAAAAGTCAGCTATAGCTTAATCTGTAGTGAAATTATGTGGGTTACAAACAACCAGCGATTGTTACTTTCATACATTTGCCGTTTAAGGTGCAAGCTACTTAATTTTCAAATAACGTTTAGGCATAGATTAGTATACCTAGATTTCCAAGCCAAATGAGCAGTGTGATGTACAGTATTGTTGTTGTAGGTGAACTTAAAGAAGAATGGATGAAAAGAGGTTTAATGTGAAAGAAAGAGAACAATCTATATTGTGTCGCGATATAACGGTACAAAAAGAATCAATTGAATTCACAGTTGTTGGAAGTCTTTATTATTAGTCTATGGTTGGTGATATTCTAAGTAGTAGTAGCATTATAAGCCCCTGCATTTGATAATCCCTATCGCCTGACGTAATTTTACTGCTGATTTTCAATTTAATCCCATTTTATTTACAGTTTCATATAACTTCGCATGAAGAAGAATAGCTATTGTGTATTTTTTAATATCCCTTTTGAACAAAATTCAATTAATTTATAACATTTTGAAATATTTATCGTATCGTATATTTTTTTCAATTTTTTGTTAATTTTCAAATTCTTTTAATTACAGTTTCACCAATTAATTCTACAACGACGACAACAACTAGATTTCTTCAGCCAAAACTGCCAAATCAAAAGAATAATTATAAATATAGTAATAAAGTGTTAACGACCGAAAGTCTAGATATAAGATTTAATCAAATGTATAGAATGATGCTTCAAACAACTCCTTCAATTAATATTATGGACGAAAGTCCATCCAGAAAACTCCATAAAAATAATGATAGAATTATTTCGAGAAAGAAAAAACTTGTATCTGGACGACAGACACGAGATACATCTGATGATTCGGCTGTTTGTAATGCTTTTTTAATAGGCGAAGGTAACAAATTTTATAGTCCCGGTCATCCAAAAAATTATCCAAATGCCACCGAATGTATTCGTGTTATTCAAGGTGAGTGTGAATTTCATAAATAATAATATTAAAAGAAGTTATGGAAAATTTTTGCCATCTTTATACAAAAAAAAAAATTGTCTTTCTTCAATTTTAAAAGGAAAATAATGAAAAACTTGGAAATTGATTTCTTTTGAGATGAGATAAAACTTTGAAAAGATGTATTATATGTTTTTATTTTTTCTTCCAGCACCGCCTGGCTATCTAATTCGCTTGGATTTTCTTGATTACTTTGACATGGAACCATCTGATACTGAAACATGCGAATTTGATTATTTACAGGTGATTTAAACAAGATATTAAAGTATACTAGAATTTAATCATTAATCGATATCAATTTTTGTTGAAATAATTAAATTTAAAGACGAGCCATTAAAGAGATAAATCAGTTTGACACTATTTTTACCAATGTTCCTACCCAATGTCAACAACTTTTTAGGGAGGCGAAAAAACATGTTTACTTTGTATCTCGAATTCGAGATTTTTGCGAAATAATTCAGAAATTATAAAGGATTTCGATCAATATTTCAGAATCAGAAATTCTATTTTCGTAATTCGGTGGGCTGTGTGTTTTTGAAAGTTGCTTTTAAATAATTTCTTTCTTCTTTTTCATTGAAGTCTTATAAATCTGATATTAAAAAGCATGTGTATTTCATTCAAAATGTTTTAGAAATTGAAAATATATCGAAATAAATTTCAGGATTTTCATTTACATGAAGGCCTTTGATGGCATTCGATGATTATTGATTAATTTGATCCTAAGTAATTCTATGAAAACGTTTGCAGATACGTTTTGCATATTTCATATGTAATTAATGAATTCACTAAGCCTCTTTATAGTTATTAAGTCACTAAATGAATATTTTTTTGTAATTATTTAATGAGTTTTCATACTGGCAAACACATATACTGAAAATAATTTAAACATATAACATTTTAATAACTTATGTAATTACATTATTTCGTAATTATATTATATATTTTAATTAAAATGGATAAACTACAAAATATGGTAAATGAGAAGAGTACAAAATCCTAGTGAAATATGCTTCATTTGAATTTTTGTATTCTTACTTAGTGTCTGTTCAAGATTTTAATTAATTAATAAATATTTAGGTGTTAGGACTGTAAATGTGTAACATTATTTAATGTAAAAGACACTTATATCTGAGAAAAAGATGATAGAAACACGAGTATAGACTTTATTATATACGTATTAAATTACATAGAACATGTTTAGGACAGCAAAACTAGTAAATTAATTTATTGTAAACAATCAAGGCATTAAATGTGTGATTAAAGACATACGTCATAAAACTTACATTACCATATTGTATATTTAAGGCACTTCTTCTGATATTACTATTTTTGGAAATACTATTCTTAACAAAAATTCTTCTTTTACGGTAGGTTAGAGATGGTGCATTTGGATATTCAACTGATCGTGGAAAATTTTGCGGTCGTAGTTTTCCACCGATGATCACATCGAAAGGGAGTAGTTTATGGTTAAAATTTAAATCAGATGAAAATATCGAATATTCTGGTTTTGTAGGAATTTTTGAATTTTTAAAGCCAAGCACACGTATGTTAAATAAAATAAAAAAACATTAAAATATCATATATTTTTATAGAATTGTTATTTCAGCTCTGCTTGAAGAAAGGCTATGTCGAATCGATATTGGCGGATATGAAGGTTTTGTTAATCGTTCTGATGTACCTGCAGATTATACAGAATTTGTTAAAGAAAATAATATACCACTCGATTGTATGTGGCACATAGAAGTTGAAGTCGGTTGGAAAGTATGTAATAAAGAAAATTTTTCATTATTTTGCATCTTATTTTTATGTAATATTTTCTTTTTTTTTTAGATTCAATTACATTTTATGAAATTTCATTTGATAAAACCGAATGAATGTGAACTTAATGCTCTTGAAATTTTCCATGAAGATACAGATAGTGATAAAATGTAAAATGAAAAGAAAATATATTAGAATTTAATAGAATTAATTATCATTATTATTTTAAAGAAAAAAGAAATTTTGTGGAGCTGTAGCTGATCCATTAACATCTGATTCAAATGTTTTCAATATTCGCCTTTATGTGGAAGCTGTTTCAATGGGATCATCTTTTGAAATTCTATATACTGCATTCAGGGTTCGGCCTAGTACCGGTTGTGATGAAGAAGAATATGACTGTGAAGATGAAAAATGCATATCGAGTACATTACGATGTAATGGCCGTAATAATTGTGTATTTCGTTTTGATGAAGACGATTGTCATGTAAATAATTGGAAAATTTTTATAATATATTGTTGTATTTATTGATTTTATCGATTTCAGATAAATCTAGAAGATCAATCCGAACATGTGGTTATTATTATTGTAGTTTTTGGTTTAATTCTTGGGGGTATGGTGTTAACGTTCTTAGTTAATTGTGCCCGTAAACTTTTACGAGATCAAAAAATAATTAGAGTAAGTTACCATTCTTAATTTGCTTGATTTGTTAATTTTAAAATATTTTTTGCATGTTGTTTTATATAATTTAAACTTATTGAGCAATTGTTTTTAATATTTTTATTGTTTTTATATTTTTTTTTAGTAGCTAAAATATGTACTAAATAAATGTTTCTTGACTAAATACTATTAAAATTTCAAGTTTTTTAAAGTTTTATATAAAGAAAAATTTTGTTTTTCAGGCTTTACCTCTAAAGTTCTTCCCAAAAATTAATATAAATTTAAATTATCTTATTATGTAAATTCGTAAATTTTTATTTCTTTAATATTTTGTGAACTATAGGTCTGTTTTATTTGCAATACCCTACCCTGGAGCAGGGTAAGTGGCAAATAAAACGAGCAGGAGTAAGAGAAAGCTATAATTCAAATGTTTGTAGATCTCCTTAGCAACCATATTGTAATGAAATGAGAAACTTTTAGCTAATACATTTTTATGCTAGAGAACTGAACTAATTCGGGTGTAACTATTACAACTGGTCTGAAAGTAGTGCTCTTTTGTTGTTTTTGTTTTCAATGTAAAAATTTGTTCTACCTCAGAGGAAGTGGCAAATAAAACAGACCTTATATAACAATATTTGTATTGATACTCAGTGGTCCCATTAAAAATTAGGAACGCATGAAGAAGCTATGAAATTTTCTTAGATGTATATTCAGCACGCATTCAGAAATAATCCCTTATCATTACAAAAGAATAAATTTAAATTAATTAACCAAATAGATACGAGAATATTTCGTTAAAAAGAAAAATTTGAATTCTTCCATAATAGACAGAAGATTCAAATACTTCTACATAACAAATAGTTTTTCCGGTTAATTTTTGATCAATACGAAAATGAAAAAAACGATCCCAATTATCTGTACTAATCTATAGGCTTTCAAGTTGAAAACGAAATGTATTCATTAAAAACGCGAATAAACTTAAAAACAAATTAGTGCCTAGTAATTAACCGCTAACAATTTTCCAGAGAAATCAGGGATTAACTGCTTTATCCCATGTTCACCATCAATATTTAATATTTAGTCAAATTAGAATTCTTGTTTATTGACTAGAATTTCGAATCAAAAATTTACATTTATCTTTTATTGCCTAAAAATGCATGAATATAAAAGTCTATATTAATCCTTTGCAAAATTGGCCAATTCAAAAATGAATAACAAAACAATTTTACAATTTTTAATTCGAATATTTTCACGAGTTTTTCAGTTTTTTTCAAAATATGTAAAGTTCAAATAATCCTCTGTAAATTGCGTTCAACGAATATTATCACTGATACATATATGAATTTTTTTTAAGGACTTTCCATTTGAAAAACTCAGTAAAATGCAATTTTCATGTATTTCAGCGTTATTTTGATTCAAAATACATATTGTAATATTCGAATAGAATAAAGTTTTTTGGCTTAAAATAAGCACGCTATTCACATTCATTTTATTTGTAAAAGCAGATGTTTCTCGGAAATCCTTCACAATATATACACCACAATAAACAATCCTTCCAGACCTACCATGTTGGTAGACAACATTTGATCATAATGGTTGATGTTTTGCTATCAAATTGTAGTTTAGAATTTTCATGTTTCATTTTCAGATAGTTTTTATTGAAATTATTACCCAATATATTGTAGTGTTGGGCAATGGTATATTCTTCTGCATGCGTGTTGTTCATGTTCATGTATCTAAAATATTAGAAAATGGATTTTCTTTTTTATTTCCAATGAATTTTTTTTTCTATTACCTAAATTTTCATTATTACTATTAAAACCGAACATACAGGTTTTTCTTGTTCCTTCCTCCTGAATACTGAAAGATGGGTATTTTAAATAAGTTGAACCACTTATTTTGGAGAAATCCATTTACTACCACTCGACCCAACAAAGTTAATATATATGTATTTTTTTTTTGTCCAAGTGTTCCCTTGATAGTTGAGAGAAAACCGGAGAATTTTGATTCTAAAGAAAGGAAAACACGAATATAGGATTCGTACATGTTGTGCATGTTGTCTTCCCTTATTCAAGTTTTGGGATTTCATTTAAAGCTTTCATTTCGAGTACGTACATAGTGTTTTCATTTAAATCAAATTCCTTTTTATCTGGCTTGCTTGTCTGTAGAATAATAAAATATTTTTATAGTAGATAGTTTTTAACGTTTTTCCTTCTTTTCTTCGATATCTTTTCCATATGAACACATTATAGTGTTTTTCTTATGTGGTTGTTCTTGTTTTTGGTGTCATATATTATATTCCAGGATCTACCTAGAATTGAGGATAGAAACCATATCGAGTCGTTCATTGTGGATATACCAAAAACAGCTATATTTGTTGGCATTCAAAATGGTCTTGCGATAAATTATCCTGAAATGGCACCAAAACCAGAGGAAGTTTACTAATAAACCGTTTTTTTTTGTTCTTTGAATTTTGAATAAAATATTTTATTTTATTTTATTTTATAAAATAATGTATTTTTAAATATTTAGTGGTTTTTGTGAATTTTTGTTTTGGCTTAATACTATTTGATTTTTGCTTGAAAAGTATTAATTTTTTATAATTTTATAATATTATTGATATTTATGTATTGTAAAATCATCATATTTTATCGAGATTGAAACTAAGCACACATTGTAAGTAGAATTAAAGTATTTTATAAAACATTTGAAATATGAAAAAGCAATTTACTAAACGGAAATTTTAAATATCAAATCTTTTTTCTTTCTTTTTGTAAATCCAGGAACATATAAGACAGTCTAAAGAAAGTAAACTGGATGAAATAGGAAGAGCTTCTGCGAAAAGATCACGAGAAAATTTATCAAAATTATCACCAAGGTAAGTTTTCTATATTTATGAACTTTTCATTTGCAGAAAGTTATCTCGAATTTCGTAATTTCAAATTACACTTTTTTTGTTGTACTTTCTTTGAATTTCACAGAGAGAAACATTCACAAAGTTCATTGCAAATTTTGGATGATGTCTCAAATCGTTATTATCGTGAAGTAATACCAATTTCTGTACAAAGTAGTCGTGACGATAATGCAAGTATATTACGTCAACAACACGATATAGTTATACAAACAAGTTTAGATGATCCTCCAACACCAGAACGTGGTAGTGGTACATGCGATATGGGTTGTCAAACAAGGTAGGTACTATATAATTAAAATAAAAAGATATCGATAAAATTGAATAAATTCTTTTTGTCTATATATAGAGAATCATTATTTCAGCCGGTGATACGACAAAAATCTTTAACATCTTCATCACCGAATCCATCAACAGCTATCCGATTTTCAACGTTCGGTTATGATGATCCAGCAACATCAAATCAATCTCAAAGTGGAACAAAACATAGTACAAATAAAGAGGATAAATCTCGTGCAATAGCAACTGGTATAGAAATGGAAGATTTAAAACATAATACTGATCCACCGACAAGGCCACATGTATGTCATCATCATCATGAAGTATGTAAACATTAAAAATAAAATATATTCCACTAGTTTGATGAAGTCACTTGTCACCCATTTCATAAAAATTTCCCTGATCGCTTCTATATACAGACTTTCGATCATTAAGACTACTTGCAATCTATAGAATCTTTTTGTTGTTCTTTTCATTATATATGCTAATACTATACTAATCAAAAGTGTTGATTATATTACCTGTTAATTTCTTCTTCAATGGCAGTATCCAAATCATAATCGAATGTAGCGAAACCAAATTCTCAATTTCATGCTTTTAGTTTCAGCAGCTGATTCTGACCGAATCTCTTAGTAAAGTAATTTAGTTTCCAAGAAAATTAGTCTATTGCTAATTGAAATGATATTGGTTGGAATGTAGTCAATCATTATTTTGGAGTTCAATAATTGGAAAATTTTTATAAGTCATCAAATGTCGTATGATTTCTTGTTTTCATCTTGACCACTATGGAATTTCTTTTGGTTAATTGCAACGTCAGACAAATTCGATATGTGATAATCGATAGATTTTATATGGAAATGATTTTCGGTACTTATTGGGTCCTTCACCTTTTATGGTATCAAATCACCTGAACATTTCTTTATTACAGTTTCAACTCCTTTTCCTTTTATTTTTTTTAATCAAAATATTAGTAAATAATTTTCTTTTTTACTATTATTTATTCTTATCAGCATCATTCGACGGGGAAGGGGAAACAAAAAATGGATGAATCAAAAGTGTTTATCGACATTAGGAATTCAGCACCAGACGTTATCATAATGACATCCCATTGACAATTAAGGAATTCTGAGAATTTTAATATTACAAATTATTTTTATATAAATAATATTATTATTATCAAGAATTATTTAATAATTATGGTCCATAAATTAATATTTAATATACAACAAATATGTTGTTTTTATTTATATCAAAATATTAGTGAAGAATATTTTCTAATTATAATAATTTTCGTTAAATGGAAACACAATGAGAGTTTATTGATGAAGTGTGTGTTCCTGGGACCATTGTAAATATGCAAAATAATAATTAAAATAATTAAAATATTTGAAAATCAAATAAAAAATTTATACATTTTCAATATTGATTTGCGTTGCCTTTTTCTATGTATGCTAAAAGAAAGTATACAAAAAAAAATTCTTTTTTAAAAAGAAATTTCTTATTTTTAATATATAATTTCTTTATTTGTTGTTCGTAAATATTGTTTTATTTATTTTTTTCTTGATACAATAAATAAAACAATTTGTAATGTAAAAAAAAAAATATAAACAAGTTTTTTCTTTTTATAAATTTAAAATAATTTTTAAGATTATAAAATAACTTTTTGTAATTATATACAAAACTAATATTTGTTTTTAAAAATATAGAATTTGATAAAACAAATTAAAAAAAAAGAAAGAAAACAACTAAATAAATTTTAAAATAAAATTAAATACTAAAAACTTTAATTTAGAATAAATTAAAAAATTAATAATATTTATAATTAGGTTATAAATGAAAATAAAATTAAATTTTGAGGAAAATAAAAATCACTGGTTGTAAATAATTTATTTAAAAAAAATTTAGAATTAATAAAAACCAATATAAAGAAATGAAAAAACGAAAGTGATTGTAATTTGGTTTTCTTTATGTTATTATCAGTAAATGGACGTGAAAGTAAAGTATAATACCGTAGACACACTACACTCTTTAATCCAGTCGATTATTTTTAATCTACATCAAGCGACTCATTCTGTTTTTCTGGATTAAAAGTCACAAAACCGAAAAAATTTGGAGCCGCCAAATTCAAATCTGTTATTTTGTTCCACGTTTTCTTCTTACATTTTTTTTGAAGGTTTATATCTATAAATATGAACGGCATTACCAGATGAAAAAAGCTAAATTTCACAATCAGAGGGCGAAAAGTTCACAATAATTCAATAATTGAACTGAAAATACTCGGTTAACTATCCTCAATAATTGAGAAAATCTGGTCCATTATCGACTTTTAATCGATAATCGTGAGATAATCTAGATTATGCTAATATGTCTTTAGTATATTACTGATCCAGGACTTTTCATCATGAAAAAGGGATGTAACTTTTGGTTGTAAGCATTTTTATTTTTGATGTTGAAATTTTCTTGAACTCAGTCGAATTTCTTTACAACAAAAGTAACCAAATTGTTTTAAAATGTATCCCTATTATATTGCGACTAAAATATGTATTACACCGAACGCTCCTATAATAAACACAGTTTCCCACAACACGGTTTCTCTCTAACACGGAACAAGAAGCAAGAAAAATTGCCTGAAACTTTGTTCGCGTTATCTCTTTTCGTGGAAATCTATCTACTGTGTTGTAGGAGGATTGAGTGGATAGGATTTTCCAATTAAAGCTTGATGAAATTGATTAAATTACGTTTGAAGAATAGTATTATTTAAGATAAGCCGAGGGGTGATCTTTTTGTTCGATATTGTCGTCTATATTCAACAAAGAAGAAAAATAAGCACATTAAAATGAAGATTGAAATTCAAAGAAGGCTTTCAAGTAGCACAATAGTTAAGAATAAGGAATAAGGAATAGTTAAGAATAGAATAGTTAAGTCAAATGAACTATTTGAGATGAGATGATTAAGATGGCGGTGATGAAAAAGTATACTGATTTAATAGATTTGTTCCTTTAAATTTTTTTTTACATTTCTAGATGATAACTTATTGAACACTAGCAGTGAAAGTGTGCCTGATGGCAGTAATTATCATTTTGGTCACTTTCAAAAGCGATTACTTCAAATTAAAGGTAACACTTAATAATAGCTCAATTTCAAGCAAAAAATTACCTTACCTAGTCACTTTACAGAATTTCTTTCGAGGACTGTCGGTGATGACAGTAGATATATAAGTTATGGTTTAGGTTAAAAATCATTTACAGTATTAACAAGAACCATATGATTTCCTAAACTATTTCAAAGTGTTGGTTCCTGTATAGACGCGAGATTACTTGGCAGCTTCTTAAACAGTGAGTTATATTACTGATTGATATCCTGTACTTATAGTGTCCCATAAATAACGTCGAGAAATTTAATTCTTTTATACATTTTCATTTGTTTTCCTAGATAGAATTTATTCCTTAGGCCTTTCTAACTTTTCTCTAATTTTGATGTGTTTGTTAAAATTTAATTTAATTTTTATTAGAGAATTGTTTATTTAATATTATTCTTATGTTAATACTCTAAAAAATGTTTATTCTCAAAAAAGGATTTTCGAAAATATTGTCTTTATTTCAAAAATATTTTCAAATAATTTCAAGATAATTGAAACAGTTTTTTATCAAATAAAATAATAATGAAATTTTTGAAATTCATTAATTTACAAGAATTTCTGCAACATCAATTCTATTAAGTTCCAAATAAATTTCTAAATAATAATCATAATATTATAATGTGACCAATATTGAATTTATTATTCCATTCATTGTACATGTTTAAATTTAAATATTTATTTTTCATCGTTTTTAATCTGTAATGGAAAGCACGTTATCTCAAATACTAAATTGTTGTTTCAACAATCAATTGATGATGAATAAATAAAAATAATTTCTTTCCCCTCGAAAATAAAAGAAGAAGAAAAACAATCATCTTTGAAATTCATTTCAAAGAGGCATTTTCCGTCCATGAAAATATTATAGCAATTTCGTTGAAATACCAATTTTTAGATTGTTTCCAGTAAAAACCCATTGATTAGTTATTCAACTCAACGCTAGAAGGTAATCGTTAAATTTTTGAGTAGATGAAAAGGTAGATAAATTCAATAAGATTAAGGAAAGTTGTGCGGTCTTTGCCAAGAGACACAGCCAAGGCATATGGTAAATATTTATGCCCTATGGTAGAGATACTACAAAAGTAGGCGACAATTTATTAAATTTCAGAAAAATCGGTACAAGGATCGTTGAGATAGAAACAGTCGTCGGAGAAAATAAGCATAATCATAAAGTTTTTATTGATGCACTTTAAAAACTAATACACCGATTTGAATAAAATTTGCAGGAGATATTTATGCTATTACCTCTCAGGCTACCTGCGAATTAAAACAAATTTAAAAAAGAGAAAACAAAGTTAAGCGGAAAAAACCTCGAAATATTATTACTTAACTGTTTTTCTGTCCCATTTCTGCCATAGGGCATCAACAAATCGGCTATAGACCGATTTTCAGTTATTATATGTTTTTTTCTTATACTGCGAATTTTTCAGAAAATTTATTTATTCAATTTCCCGGCTATTCTAATAAATAAAAGAAAATCAAAAAGGTATACATTTTCCAAAAAAGGGGAGAACAAAATTTTCTTTATATAAGATTTACTTTTACAACGAAATACACAAGCACGATGGTGGAACATTTTATCCACTTAGTTTTACATAATCATTTTACTAGGTGAAAAAAGGTATTTATATATAGGAAAATGGTTTATCCATCTGGTCTTGTAATAATTTCCATGTGACTCCTTCTTTCCTTTATGGTAACATAATTTGTGGTACAAAAAAAAAGGTAAACAAATTTTTCTTATCGAACTGTGATTTGAAATTCTCGCGTAATTATTAATCAATTTAAAAGCCAAATTATGGTTAGATTTTCCGCTTAACACTTAATATAAATTCCAGATGAATTTGATTAGGGTTTATTATCTAAATTAATTTTTAATTAAATACATATTTGGTACTCTGTTCTTTCGTATTATTTTTATTATACTAAAAATTATTTAGGGTGGAATTTCTATTTTGAATCGATATATTGGTTGAATTTTCAAACGAATTACACTGTTTATAAGATAGTCCCTTGAAAATTTAGTTATAATTTTTTATTATCATTCCAGACATAAAGGATGACATTAAAACTGCCATCTAGGAGTAATTGTGAAGTGTGAAAATATCACCCAAAAAAAATCTTTCTATTCAGTTAAATTATATATATTTATATTTTCAAAGTTTGGTTATCTAGTTCGCCTAAATAAACCCATTTTGATACATAATTGATTATCGCAATCTTTTGTGGATTAATTTAACCCATTCGCTGCCAAGGACGGGTATACTCGTTTTTGGCAGAGTGTTATGCGTTACCAAGCCGAGTATACTCGGCCTACTTTCGTTTCGTTTTTCAACTTAAACGTACACAAATACGAAAAGGATGTCGAGTCCTGTTGTCTTTCTTTTGCCAACGACGACTATACTCGCCTCTGATTTTATGCATGCAAATGATTATGTATGATAATATATGTGCTTTTACCAAGTAATAGCGGAACTTTGGTAAACGATACCACTCAAAATATAAATGGCAATGGGAATGGCTTCATATTCGAATGGGTTAACTAATTTTGCTGTGATAATATCAAAGTAAGTTTAAAATTTAAAACTTGCTAAAGTTATTTCAACTAGTTTCTGTTTAAGTGAAAATCATAGGGAAAATTAGTTGATATAACCATCAAATTAGTTTAGAATACAAGACATTTTTTGAAGTATGGTATTGATGCCTATAAACTAAGCCGTGGCAGAGATTTGAACGATATTATATTTCACTTATACCTACGTTTGATAGTACTTTCATTTAAAAGAAGCAACTAGACATATTCCAAACCGTTTTGAAAAACCATTTTTAATTAGTTTTTTCTCAGGTATTTCAATCAATAAAGGTAAAATTGATGATTTATACTATACTAGTCAATTTCTCATGAATACATATCAATTTTGCATATGATCACAAACATATTGTTGCACTACTTGATACTGTGTCAATTCCACTTCTGTACAAATTTCACTTTTACTGCCAGTTTTCATCGGTCTCTATAATTTATTCGTTTGAATATGAAAGTACCATGCATAAGTATGCTGATAGGTAAATGGTGAGTTGAAGAGTTTATTATCCTTTATGCATTGTCCTCTTGAAGTGATATTTGCACTTTTGAAATGAACATACTAGCATTCAAAGAGAGAATTTTCGATATATAGACGTAAAATATGCATTCACCCTTTTCAAAAGAATCGAAGTTCTTTATGAAAATATACAATAAAAACTTACTTTCTATAGAATTAATGCTTGATATATGTTTTGTCGCCTAATTTAATTCCATAAAAAAAAACATTAAAAATGTTCTGTCAAACAGTTTTAATATCTGAAAGATATATGATTTTTTCTGAACGATGTTGAAATCTAGTTATTAAAAATAAATCTCATATATCCCATATAAAATCATTTATTTTCAAAACTTCTAAAAAGTATCCATCTATGTTATTCTCAAAAATTCTAATCATTAAAATAATTATATAATAAATCAAATAATAAAAACGTTGTGTCAAGAAAAATATTTTTTTGATCATTTCTCGAGAATAATCCATTTCATTTCGAAAATTTGGAACTTTTTCAGTCGCTTTTTCTCGGCTATGTTATTTTTCAAACTTATTTAAAAACAAAAGAAAAACACATGAAAATTTTATAAGTATATTATTGGGCTTTGGCTGGTATTAAATCCTGGCGAGACAACTAAAAGACAAACCCAATGGTATTTGCATAAAGTTTCACATCATAAATTTTAATGCTATACTTCGTTGAGAATCATACTTATAGTATAGTGTTCTAAAAAAAAAAAAAAAATGTGTTGCAAAAGACTATATATGATTTTACATGATGCCTTTTTATCATCAAAGATAGTGATTATCATAATCGTTATAAAAACTGCTCCCCAGTTTGTCGTATTTCGTATCTTGACTTAAAAAACAAAAACCCAAAAAAAAATAAAGAACTTTTCAACACAACACAGCATGATATGAAAAACTTTTATTTTATATCTAAAATTAAGAAAGACAAACGCAACATAGGTATATTGTCTATATGGATAGCATAGAGAAGCATAAAGAAACATAAATGCCTATTTAACATAAATTCAACACAAATATTATAAGCAATTTAAAAGTAGTTAAAAGTTTTCCATTAATTTCATTTCGTATCGCAAAGTAATTTCTATTTCAGTGTAAATTTTCCTCACCTAGGTTATCAAGAATTTTGAATATTCTTAAAGAAGAAAATTTTTATATACATTTTTCAGTAGGGAATTTTCCGGTAAGAAAAAAAATATGATAAATTGTTTGATAATTTTAAACAATCATTAATTCAAGAACAAATGAATATATACATTGTTTTTTTATGTTATTTTGAAGCCTAACTCTTAATTAGTAATAATCCTTGGAGGGATGTGTTTATATACAATGAGAACATATACATATTTCTATTGAAAAACCTTTTTCTTTTCAATGTATTTGTATATTTAAATGTGAAAAAAACCCAACCTTATGGTTAACTTAATAAATAAAATACATAAAGATTATTTCTAAAGATCAAGTTTAATCCACTAAAGTACAAAGGGAAAGGCATTCAAAACCATATTCAGCTCATGTTTTCGATAACCTCTATCTCTATATGTGTTCTATTTTTTTTTTTTTTTTATCTCAAACAGTTAAACAGGATAAAAGGTAAACAAAACCTAAAACGTGAATAGAATAGAATAAGAATCTCCTATTCATGTTTATCCAATATAAAATATCGTTGTCATTTCATTGTCGCACAACAATTTCAATTGTTTTTCATTTCTTTCCTTCCTTGGAAAACCAAAAAAAAAAGGAATGAATAAAAATAAAAACACAAGTTTTAAGGATTTCATTTTCTGGAAAAACATATATAAGTTACTTCGAAAATTCATCATAATAATTAAAAGTAATATTTATATAAGTAATTAGGATAAACATCTGAAAGATTAACCGGATTATATTTTGTTTATGGTTAGGAAATTAGTACTTCATCACTCTTATGTTGCATATACTCGGATATATGGTATAAGTTTACTATTATGATAAACTTTATCAAATTTTTTTTTTTGCAGGAGATCCTTCTATGTTAAAATTTACAGGTAGTTTAAATTCTGTTTATCCTAACATAATTTACAAACTTTCAGTTCATAGTTTATACTTTACGTAAGGATTTATGAGTCAATTAAAAACCCTTTAATATTACACACAATAAATTTGATAATATTTTTTTTGCCCTATGGTTGGTATAAGATAACTCAAAAATGCGTTATTCGATTTTGATGAAATTTACAATGTGGGTTGGTTATTAACTAACTCGATTTTGTATTGCATTTCAGCAAAATCGACAGAAAGGGAGCGAACCTATTAACTGAAAATCATGGTGGCCAGAAAAAATAGATTTTTAGATTTAATTGGAAAATTTGTGAAGCAATTTTGTTAAAATTATTTAAATACGTTGACTACATAACTAGGCGATAATATGTTAAATTTCAGAAAAATCGGTCAAAGGATCGTGGAGAAAAAAATTCTTTAAAAACTAATATACCGATTTCAATGAAATTTGCAGATGAGTTTGAAGAAGAAGAAACTAAGTTATGCAGAAAAACTTTAAAATGTTATTAGTTTTGGTTGTTGTTTAGCCTCATTTCTGTAATAGGGCGTCAAAAAATCGGCTATAGGCCGATTTACAGTTACAATATGTATTTTATATAAACTAGAATTTTCTTCCTTTTTTTTAATATCAAATAAAAACTTTTGTTTAGCTTAATTAGTAACTAAAATTTTATCAATTTATAATTAACGTAGGAGTATAATAAAAACCGAAAAAAGTTAAATTAGTTTTCCATAAGTTTTCCTCTTTTTTCTGTTTATAAATGTAGAAATGTTTTGAAAATACCGCATTTCCTTTTATGGTCGTTTCCGGAATTTATTCATTTTTGTAAATTTTTCCCCAAAACAAAGTTTTATATCATATTTTTCTTAGTTGTTTATATATATATACATAGATTGTTCTGTGTCATACCTGGGTTTATACCCGGCGGTATCTTAAAAAAAATCAACCTTTTTCTTTTAGCCTTTATCAAAAGAAGAATCTTTCTTCAAATGTCAATTCAAATAAAGTGAAACAAAACCGGCAAAAGAAAAAAGAAAAACAAAAACGAAATAAATTCCAGATAAAGCTAGGTTGGTATGGTTTCTGGGTATATATAAAGGCATTCTAAAAAAAATATCTAAAAAGTTCTAAAAAAAAAAAAAAATAAGAAGAAAAACGAAAGGACCAAATTTCACCCTCGAGGAAACTGTTATCAACTGGAAGAGCCAATTTATCAAGGTTCTACCATACCAAAAAACAAAAAGATTATTTCCTTGATTTCGATATTGACTAAAATATAGTTCAAAATAAAAACAGAGGATAGCTGAAATTGGAGTTTTGAGTACACCAGTCTAATATCTGTAAGTTATATGAAACAGTATTTTATGAATTTTCTAATCTTTTTATAGTAAAGAAATTCAAACTTTTCCTTTAATTAGAATTATAAAATTTTATACCATCATATATAATTAAAAAAGTAATTAGAAAATAGCATAATAAGGAAATCGGGTCAACCTTTTTAAACCGGAATTTGTTGTGAATTTGAAGACACTTGAAAACGATAAAAAAATATTACGCCTAGAAAAACCGCGATCAAATTATGGAAAAAGTCTAATTAATAAAGCAATTTCCTAACATCAAACGAATTTAAGAGTGTTTAAATATCTACTTATATTTTATTGGCATAGAATTCGATTGCTTTGGTAAAGCTTTTAGTATTATCATATCATATATTGATGTACTTTTTGTGAAAGAAAAATCTGGATTGAGTTATTGCTTTACTTAATTCAAAGTGTGTTCTGTAATTATAATTAAATAAACATGTCCTTACAGAATTTCGATTGCATTCAAATTATTATTTATAGATGAAAAAGTATATACTTTTGAAACACTATTTTAATCAATTAATATAGCTTTGATGATTTTATATTTATACCAAGTGTATTTGCAGGGGAACTTAACTAATTGTTTACTATTAACTGTGGAATATATCAGTTATACGGTATTAAATTAATGTTATTCATACAACGTAAGCGCACTTTAAGTTTAGTGTACTGAAACCCTAACGTTGTCGTGGCTAATAGAACAAATACGTGCCTACAGAAAGATAGGACGCAGTTTCTCCTTTCTTTAGCATTATTTTGGACCTGGAATATTTGTAGGGTATACTATATTTATTACTATATAAAGTCGTCACGAAACAGTTAAAACAGGAAATCTGGCTGAATATTTTAAATTTGAAGTTTTTTTCATAACTTTTTAGGTAAAGATAAAATAAATTCTGATGATATGAAGTCTTATCAGTTTCTAGAAACGACCGACCATTTCACACTGCTCTTACAATCTGTTCAATTTGTCTTTTTTTAAAAAAATTGTTAACAGCAATACAACTGTTATACGAAATATTATAATGGTTCTTTAACCTTTCAATTTTAATCCCAATTGTTTTTATAAACTCTTTAAACCCAAACACCTATAACTCCCACAACTTTAAGCTTTTTTAATGTCCAAAATGGCATACATTTCCTGTGCACGTACATAAAATAATGATTAAAATGCAAATAATATGTTGTCTGAAATATCCTGGTATATTATAATATTTTGCTGTCATCTCTGTATAAAAGCATATATCCATTTATGAAGTAAACAAGTATCTAGTTATGTTTATCAAATTATTATTAAATTGTAAATTTTCCTGGAAGCTAAATTATCCAACTTATCCGTTCGATTTAGAACTATACATACCATATATGTATATGTATGAAAGGTCTTAAAAATAATATAAGAAGATCGAAGAATGGAATGTAATATCTAAAATAGGTTATATCCATAAAACTAGGGTGGATATATATAATGACACGATATGTATTCATGAAATCGATAACATAACCAAGAAATTTCCATGATAATGAACATCATCATTTAGACCTAGAGGGAAGATAATTTTCTGTTTGCCTTCTATAAGAGTTTGTCGAAAAGCTAATTCAATATAAAATGTATTTGGAAGCATATTCAGCAAGTATTGATATTCAGGTAGTTAAATACGATACAATACAGTTGTGTTAAGGACTATATGAACTTCTTAACCGATTAATGTTTTCATATTATATATACTACTAATTGAATGCTTCTATTTTAATGTTCATTTGTTGACATCGATATGCAATTTTGCTAAAATTGGATAAAATGTATTATATTGCTGATTAGTACTAAATTTACTACTAAATTAATTTGCTTTATCTTATGACATACATTTAATAGAACTATTTTATATTTTACATTTTAATGATATTCTTATACAGGCATCCCGCGAATAACACGGTTAATTGGTAACGTGTTTTTGACATTCCTGTTATTCGATACTAATAATTAATACAATTTTGAAAATACCATTCCGTGCTATTCAGAACCGTGCAATTCAAAAGTCGATATCCATACAAATTTGTACATCTGCTTCCAAAGCGAAGTAAGCACTCACCACTTTATGCAATGATACTAAAACCATTCTGAGCGAGAAGAGAGAAAATCAATTTACGATAAGAAATGAGATTTACAACTTTGTTTGATATCTATGTATTTCCTGCAAATCTGTTATGTACATATGCACTGTGGATCGTTAACAGGAATATGTGTGTACCCATTCCCAAATTCGTGTGATTCAAATCCCGTGTTATTCAAGGGTTGTCGCAATTTTTGACCGTGTTATTCACGACTCCGTGCTATTCAAGTACCGTGCTATTCGAGGGATACCTGTATATTGCTTTCTATTGCAAAATAATTCGTCTAGAATGATATAAAATCCTTCCATTCATCTGTTCATTGAAAATAAAATGAAAATTGCATAAAGTGCGGGTAATTTATTGAATTTTCACTGAATTTTAACAGAATTTTCCAAAATGATTATTTCCAATTTTTGAAGGTTGGCATAAATTGTTTTCCATTAAAATCATGTGCAATACATAAATTTCATATGAAGTGTACAACGAAAATATAATATCATAAAAGAGACCCATCAGCACTTAATAATAAACTCTACAAAACTGATTTGATTCTAATTTTATTAAAATGAATTTGTTTATATGAAAAAAAAAAATAAATTTTCCATTTTCACAAAATTTTTCATATTTTATTAATGTTATAAAATTTGAAATTTATGATTTAAAAAATCATTTATATAATAAATTCTCTTGACTCGAAACGAATAAGAATTTTAATTCCTTCAATTTAATAGAAAACATAATTTTGTTATTAATTTTAATTTCTTCAATTAAATTAAGAAAGAAAAAAAATCAAATTCTTAAAAGATTTAGCCAAAAGAAAAAAAGAAAAAATTGAGAAAATTTTCTGGACAGTTAATTCTTTTGAATAACAGCAAAATATATGATATAATAACAAAACCGGAAATAATGTTCATTCTGAAACATATGAAAAATGATTCCCCAAGGAACTTCCATACAATGGAAAACAGTTTTTCCGGGTAAAATCTCAATAAAATTTCTGTTGTTGTTAAATTTTTTCTTTTTTATTTTTCTTTGGTTCGCAAATAATTTATTAAGACTTGAAATATGGCAACGAATTATTCAACGGACAAGTATTAAGATGTTTTTTTATGTACATACTTCTTCATCATACCCGACACAGGACCAAACGTGTGTAGGACATTGTATAATATAAGTCTACTGTTTTCAAAGTGATACAATTAATCAGAATTTTCTTTCAAAAAAGGAAGTCTCTGGTGACACTAATGGCACATTATGTTAATGATGCAAGAAATTTAAAAGGATGAGCAACACAAAAATATGTTCTTATGTTGTTCAGAAGCCTTGTTGTAGAATATTTTCAGAGAGTGTAATGTTACTTTTTGTAAAAATTTTAATATGAATATTATTTTTCAACAATAGTATAACTTGTTAAATTTGGAATTAAAAGGCTGTACCAAAAATGAACTATGAACACCACTTAAATACTTATATTCAGATTTCTTGTATAAATTATTCTTATTCAATATATATAAAATAAGATAAGTATTTCCAAACTATATTTATTCAATTCAATTACTTGAACGAAAGTACTTATATAAAACTATTATAACTTCACCAAAGTAGATATATATCATTTGGTAACATTACTATATAAGAGAAAAACTATAATCATGTGCAACTATTTCATAATTTATGACTTTATATTATTACCAAAATGTGTGGCCATTAGCATAGGAATATAGGTGAATTGAGGCCTCTTTTGTATCAATAAATTATTATCAAATCTTACAAGTGGAGCTCATTTTACCAAATTTTATTGTTATTATGCACATTACCAAGAAATTGATGTGTAAAGATTAATTATGTATTAGAATCCTTAGATGAAAGTTTCGAAAATGTTTCATCAACAGAAGGAGAACTTTTATTATTATTATTGTTTTTTTGGTTTTTTCTGTTTTTTTGTTGTCTAAAATGGTCTTAATTTTTACAAATTATATATTTACTTGTAAGGCAGAGGTGTGTTCATATTAAAACGTAAAACAATAACATAAACGCAGATAATTTAAATAAAGTACGCCATTTTCGAGAAATATACAATTTCAAGAAAAACAATATTTCGAAATATAATTTAAAATTTTAATAAATAAATAACTAAAAGAAATGTCCGTTGTATTTTATTGTGTTTTAAATTTTTTATAT
This sequence comes from Xylophagus ater, assembly GCA_963422695.1. Lineage (NCBI taxonomy): Eukaryota > Metazoa > Arthropoda > Insecta > Diptera > Xylophagidae > Xylophagus > Xylophagus ater. The sequence goes on from OY730478.1 coordinate 13,566,573, forward strand.
TTATAGGGAAAATTGAAAATGAAATTTCCTTCTTCGGAATAGTAACAGAAAATGGAAAGAAATAAAAATTTTAAACTTTTTTTTGTGTTTTAAAAGAAGCTTAAAATATATTCTCCAATATTGGCTGTGTTCTTCAAATGCCTACACAAAAACGTTTAATAGATTACAATTAACCATTTATTATAAAACCTAGAAAAAATTAGAAGTTATTATTTCAATATTATTTATAATTTTATATTTATAAACTATTAGATTATTTATAATAGTATAACAATTAAATATAAGACTATAAAAGGACAATCATAAATGGTAATGCTTAATTGGGGCATGTTAAACATTTTCATGAAAATTTCGTCGTTTTTATGGTTTCTCAGATTTAGTTGGAAAATTTGTAGAGCAATTTAGTTAAAATTATTTACATGGATTGACAACATAAATAGACGACAATATAGGTGCGTTTTTTTCATCGGGGTCAGGTCAATTTTGAAAAAAAAAAACGAAAATCGAAAAAATTCAACTTTTTCGATCATTTTTTAAATAAATTATGCGTAAATAAAATAAATGCTAATAAATTCTCAAACATCTTTATTGTATGATATTAAAAAAAATCTTTTTACGAATTTATGCAATTGATTATATTACGATATTCTCATTTATATGGAAAACGATGGCTGCACCATCTCGGGCTCAGACCCGGATAAGTATATGAGTTATGTTGTTGTTGCTTTTACATGTTATGAAGTATACAGACCTAGACCTAGACCCCGATGAAAGAAACGCATCTTATGCTAAATTTCAGAAAAATCGGTTTAAGGATCGAGGAGAAGCAAGTAGTCGTAAAAGAAAATAGGCCAGTTCATAAAGTTCTTTTGATGTACTTTAAAAACTAATTTAGCGATTTGAATAATTTGCAGAATAGATTTATACTAGAGCCTAGGAGTACCTGCGGCAAGTTTGAAAAAGAAGAAACATCTATGGTATATGCAGAGAAAACCTTGAAATATTATTAAATATGATTGTTTTTTTTCAGAGTTAATTCATTAAACTAAAGACTTATTAACTACTGGTCTCACTTCCACCGTAGGATATCAGAAAATCGGTTATAGGCCGATTTTAAATTACTATATCTTCTTCCAGATATTTTTGTTTTAAAAAAAAATTCACATAAATTCATATTTTTGGCACCTTTTTCAAAAAAAATTATTGGACTATCGGAAAGAACGTATAAAAAGAAATTTATATTAGAAAAGTTGAATTTCTTTTTATCTTTTTCATTGATATTTTTTCTTTTTTTTTGCTACATAATAAAAAAGAAATGTTCTTATCCAACTTTCAGCATTGAACTAATGTATTGGAAAGTGTCAAATATGGGTTTTCGGATTTGGCATTCCTTTCATGTATTTCCTTTTGAAGAATCGTTTCTTATCTTTCTTTAAAAATTTAATTAACTTGGATTAAAGTCAAAGAATTTCTATGGTCAAAAAAAAACTCCTTCAAATAAACCATATTCTTTAGATTGATAATTGAAGATATCCTTTTTGAAACAAAAAGAAACTTTCTTAGTGGTTTGTTTATTTAATTTTCGCAGAGATCGATAGAATAAGAAAATTTTACAAACACAAAGAAATTTGATAGGTCATTAAATGAATACATTTTCAAGGATTTTGTTGAAAAGTTATTGAACTTTAATCGATCTGTATTAATAGAGTATATTTGATTTTAATTGTTAGTAATTATGGCAAATTATAGAAAATCAACTAAAACAATGCAAAAACATGAAAATTGCCAATGAAAATCCTTAATTATTCGAAAGATATAAAAGTCCCTGTTTTAAATGGTTTCTATTGTTAAATTTCCAAAAGTTAGAACTTTGGAAAACTTTTTGATAGAGAAAATAATATTCACAAAAATAAACGACTATTAAGCTAGAAAAGAGTATGGCAGTAGTCGATTTTATAAGCAGGAACAAAATTTCTGTAAAAGTTTTATAATAATATACATTTTTGGAGATTTTTAATATTTCCTAAGTTATTTTATTTTATTTTTTAATTTTATCTACTTTTTTATTATATTCATGATAATTTTAGTTTACTTATTTTGATAGCTTTATTAAGGCATTCAGATGATTGTTAGTTGTCGTTCTTAATTTGTCAACTAGAAGCTTTAAACTTTGTCATGCTATACTGAATTGTTAGGAAAATGTTTGATAGACCTGGAATTAAAAGTTTACTATCATTATTTATTAAAAAAACAGAAACTAGAAGTCCCTGAGCAAATGCAACTTGAATTATTGAGGTTTAATTCTGCAAAGATATTACATCATATTATTGAATTGAATTTAAGAAAGATTTATTACTCATTATTCGAAAACGTAAGGACCGATAAACTTCTACAAGTTTTACATCCTTTTCAATACCGATTCGAAAAACACAGCAAAGTTTGTTTAGAAAAAAACGGAAGAGTGCTTTTCATCAGACTGTAGAAGTGAAACAGAAGCTTTTTTTGAATATACCGCCCAAGTGGTGGTAGATAGAACTATTGGATCTTCGACGGAAATAATCCCCATGAAAACCTCCACAACTTTGCTAAACATTTCAATCGTGTACGACCTCTATATAAAAAGTTCAAAACATTTTCAATTGTTATCGACTACAGGATCAATACAGTGGTAGATAGAACTAATTGGTATTCGACGGAAATAATCCTCATTATAATCTCCACAATATTGCTAAACACTGCAATCGTCTAGGACGTCCATATAATCAGATTTTTTGTAATGTGACGTTTCATCAGATAAAAATTTGTCAGATAATTTTTGCTAATCGCCCAAATAGAAGTATTTCACTTCAATAATTGGATACGGCATCTTGACTTCGCATGAAGAATTAAAAACCATTGTGTATATGGTATACTATATGGCATACTATAGATTTTCTGTAAAAACATTATGATGCGAAGGAAAATGAGAAATGTCCATGGAATACAATTATTATATGTATTAAAAAAAAGAACTTTAGTGAATGCAAAGAAAATGTTTACGAGCTTCAAATTTTTCTTGTTTCAATCATTAAAAATGCATGCACATGAAAGCAAATGAAAATGTAATTTCAAGAAATGGAAAAACTAACAAACGATATTATCTTATGTTATTTTCATGAAAATTTTAAAGAACTAATTAAATGTACAGACATATAATATTATCCTAAATAAAGGAGAATTTCTTTTACGAAAATGAAGTCCAAGCAGTATTTTTTTCATTAATATATTTTCAAATAAATTTTTTCATCATCTTTTTAATGAGTTGCATTTCTCTTTTTGTGTGAATTAAAAATTAATTTTTCAAAGAAAAGTCATTTCTTTAAAAGAAAATCTATAAAATAGAATTTACGAGTACTGAGTGGAACAAAACCACTAACAAAACAATAAAATATGATAAATTGAATGAAGAATTTTTATTTTATTTTAACGGAAAACTTGATGATATCAAAATTTTCCGGCTTTACTTATTCCCCATTTTGTAGCACATACTATCGTACTTTGAAAACCTTAGAAAAATTTGAACAAAAAAAACAGGAGTACTAGCACGTAAGTTTTCTCGCAGATTATGTTTCGACTAAACTCAAAGCCGATTCAAATTAGATTTGGTAGCACGTATGCTGAAACGACTTTCAGTTTCTGTCTCACACAATATACATAGTAGAACCGCAGAACTCCAATTCATGCTACAAACTTAGTTCAATATAGTAACTGAAAATCGGCCTTTAGCTAATTTTTTGATGCCGTAGGCTAGAAATGGGACAGAAAAACTATCAAAACTAACATTATTTCAAGGTTTTTTCTTCATAACTTTTTAAAGTACATCAAAAAACTTTATAAAGAGGGTTATTTTCTAGGATTATTTCTTTCTCCACTATCCTTAGACCGATTTGACTGAAATTTGGCATGCTATCGTCTATTTATATAATTAACCAATATAATTTATTTAAACAAAATTGGTTAACAAATTCCAATTAAATCCTAAAAAATGAAAAGACTTCCTGGTCACCATGGTTTTCGGTTAATATGTTCGCTTCCTTTCTGTGGATTTTGCTGAAATGCAAGACCAAACGAAGTTAAGGAACAACCAACTCACATTGTAAATTTCATCAAAATCAGAAAACGCGTTTTTGAGTTATCTTGTATACGGACGGACATGCATAAAACTTTTGATTCCCGACACAACCATACCCTTAAAATTTTTGCGACGATTATTTCGATGTGTTGCAAATGTAGTGACAAAACTAATATACTCTCTGGTAGTACCTACTATGTGGCATAAAAAACCTCAATGTGGTTGAAACAACTTACGAACCATTTTTTGAAAAGTCGAAATACATGGAGTACTAGCACGTAAGTTGTTTCACACAACTTACGTGCTAAATCCTAAATAAAGGAGAATTTCTTTTACGAAAATGAAGTCCAAGCAGTATTTTTTTCATTAATATATTTTCAAATAAATTTTTTCATCATCTTTTCACACAACTTACGTGCTAGTAGTCCAGAACTTTTTTGAATTAAAATAATTAATAATTTATGAGCGTACATCTTCGAAATTGATAAGAAAGTTAAATTAGATTTCTTTCATTTCATTCTAATATTAAAACAATAAATTAATTTGAATTGGTTCAATTTCTAGTAGTATATATTAAAGGAACGGATTTCGGTTTGAAATGATCATAAATTATATTTACTTACAGTTTCATTGGTGTTCCTCATTATTCACGATAAAGTTATAGATTTGAAAATTACTTTGCAAATTGATTCAACAATAAAGGACCATTTACATATCACATTTCAATTGAATTCTGATAAGTTATTGTATAAATTGAGAAATTAATGATGCAAGTAATTGAAATTCATATGATAATAAAATTTATTACGTTATTCTTGAACCAACATTGTTGATTGTAGATCTCTTGTGGTTAGAATTAAGTAAATTAGTATTCATAAACATTTACGATTCAATTAATAAGTACATAAAAATTAATTGTTTCTAAATTATTTGTATGAAATTACTATATATAACATATATAGATCGAAACTAAAAATCGTTTTATATCTGATTTTTTAATACACATTACTAACAATGGGTATGGATTAGATTCTACTCTTATTCAGAAGTATCGTGAGGTTTAGTAATATGCAATGTATATGAATTCGGAAAATTACATTCAAATCGGTTAGGTGCTTTTTAAAAAAATCTGAAACAACTGAAAAGAAAAAAATTACGAAACGTTACGGCTAAGCCAATATTCCCCATTTTATTGAAATGAAGCACGTTATAGCGTATGCATGTAGCGAATATATATGTCTACTAAAGTTTGATAAAATCAGTTTACAGCTTCTCTGAAGAAGAGAGAAAGATCATAGCTTTTGATCCTGGATATTTGTTTAATTTCAATTTTTTGAAATGGGATTAAAATGATATCGGTTGAGGGTGGTGTTCAATTCTGCGTTTCAGATAAAAAGCTTTGGGAAAAACATAAATTTTCTATTTCTATTTTCTATATATTCTATATTCTATACGTTCAGAGAAGGAAAAACATGTTGCTATATATATTACAAATGTAATATCAAAACCAATAAGGTATCTTCCTTATTGGTATACTACCATAGGATATACCACAAATTTTAATGTTTTCAACTTTAATAATAAAATTTTAATTTATTATTTTCGTCTGTAATTTCATAACATTGTAGATTTCAATTTTCAAGAGTGAAGACCCTGAAGCAATTAAAAGTTGAACATCAAGCAAACTTCATTTGTTCATTAAACACCTTCGGCAAAATGCATTTCCAACTATTGTTCGAAGAATACAATTTAATTTTCAGTAATTATATTGTTAAGGTAAAATATTCTAAGCAAATGACTTCAATTTACTTTCTTATCTAATTGATAAATTTTGTAAAAAATTTTCTTTTCTGAAGAAAACATTTTTCAAAAAGTCTTTTCATTATAAAGGAAATGCTTTCTGATAAGATTTTCAACAATTGTTCGTAATTAACCCACTCAAAAAGAGTTATTATTGAGAAGTAGATTTTTTTGTACATCAAATTGGAACTTCTGGAAAATTTCATTATGAAAGGTGATTTGCTTTTAAGCTTTTGAAATTATCTTAATAAAATAGAAAATAGAATTTACTTCTTGAAAAAAGAAAAAAAAAAATGATAATAAAAGGAATTGTCATGGAAAAGACATTGGAATTAAAGTTCAAGTCTAATTTTATATTTTTTTTTTGGAAAATTATTAATGTGGGTATTTTAGAAAAATATTTTTTTTTCGAATTCTTTTGAAATTATCGAATTAGGCAGATAAAAATTTTCTCAATATTCTCAATTTTTCATGTTTTTCTTCTTTTTACCCGCTTTCCATATAATTGGGATGAAATTCTATGGCAGTGAAAATATGGATTTTAATAGATGTTCATTCGAAATATACGAATTGTTAGAATTGGAATCATAGAAACTCATGAATTTAATATTATGTAGGCGTTATTTAAATAATTAGTATTATCGAATATATAGTATATTATAGTGTCTTTATAACTCACGTAGTTTAGAGTACACTACGATTACAAGTTTCGACGATTTGACATTTCTTTCTTACCCTATGTAATTGAAACTCTACACAGTTATGGGTCTAAATTTTTATTATACACCCATACCTCGCTACACGGCCACTCTTTATACGCTATAACGGCTTTTTCCGATTATCGCTCTTTTTCAATTATGACCCCCAAGGTTTCGTTATACGACCTAACAAAAATGCTTTACATACAGTTAGCAACCTTCTCTTTAGCTTCAGCTCCCTTTAGGCAGCACTGTTACAAAAAATAATTGATTCGCTATATGATATTTCGTTTTACGGCCAACTTTTCCGGAACGGATCTAGGCCATAAAGCGAGGTATGGGTTACCTGTTAAATATCTCAACAGGATCCATTCATTGAAAATGCCATAAAGGATGTTACTAAAAGAATATAAAATGATTCAACTCAAACTAAATTGTATGGTATTTACTAAATACTTTGTTTCGGTCTTTATTGTTTTTAATTTAAAAATACTTCAAAATAAATTCACCCAAAATAGATAATGAAGTACATGTCATTAATTAAAAGAGTAATTTAACTAAAATTTACTGACAATTTTTAAACATGTGACTGATTAAAAGAGCATCAATGAAAAACATCACCTGAAGGTCTAATTTAACTCCGTGGAAAATTCAGAAAAATATAAAATCAATGAAGACTGGAATTGACTGAGATAAATTTACTTTTCTCGATTAATCGATGATATGTGATTTACTTTTTCGGGATTTATGAGGATATTAAATATGAAAAATAAGGCGTATTTCCTTACAATTGTAATTCGTTATGTATCCTTCTATGATTCAGATTTTTGAATAGAAAAATATCAATTCATAAAACTATGTAACAATGAACCATGTTTTACAGCGGTAGACTCATATTGTGCCTAAAATAGTTAGGCGATTATCCATATCAAATTTTTTACGTTACAATTAACTGATTAAAATTTAGGTTTCCGAAATTTAACTAATATTCTAACCGAAAAATAGAGAAAAAGAAACCTATCAAACATATCCCTGAACATATTTCTTGGAATGAAAAATTACAATTGTTAAAATTTTCAAATCATGAACCCATTTTTAAGATGAAGTGATTTCATATAAAAATTCAATGAGTGAAACATTTTCACTCATCCGAAAAGGAATTTCACTGAACAAATATAGTGGTGGACCTTTCTATAAATTTCATAGATTGCCAACCGGAAACAGTTTGCAATGACAGTTTAACGGGGACACGTACAAATCCATTCTCCATAACTGCATGTGATATGTGGTTTGTTTAAAAGAAAAGAAGAAAAAGAACTCAGTTTATATCTGAAACGTGATGTCGTATTCTATTTCACTCAATCCATTCAACCGACAAATCAGGAATGTAGACTTTTAAAATTTCACATTAGATAGGATTCCGGGTTTTTGGTTCAGGAAGGAGTTGAGAATCTATTCCAGAAAAACTATAAAATTATATGTGTTAGATTTTATAGAAATTACTTTTTCGTTTTATTGATATTTTTTTATACAATGTTACTTTAGTAAGTGTTAACTTAGTTAAATCATAAATTTGGATATATTTAATTGAAAAACTTTTAATGAAACATTATTTTTTGGTTATTGTGATTTTTAGAAATTGAAAAGGGTTCGTATATGAAAAGTTTCAATATCAAAGAAAAAATTCACTTTACAACTAATTAGCTGGAAAAGTTTTTAAATTTGAATATAGGCGATTTTCATTTTAACCAGATCGGATTCGTGTGAACTATCAACTGATATGAGTTATATCACATTTTGAATAAAATTACCATAAAATAACTACCTCATCTCAGAAAACACGAATGAAAGATCACTTAAATAGGTCAGTAAGTCAAAAATTATAGAATTTAGGCAATAACAATGTCTTTCAAAAGTTATTTTATACCAACTTAATATATGTAATACCAGTGATTAGTGGTGGTATGAGACCTTAGGCAATTTACATATTTTAGGGCCTAAAAAAAAGGGTTATTTAAAAAATATTCAGGGCAAATTCTCAGGTGGAAATTACATGTTCCTTGCTTAACCTATCCAAAGGTTTCACATCTAGAATCTATCCCAAATAATATGTTTGACGAGGGACGGGACTGCTATTAGAAATCACTTTGTAAAAAATTGTGCAATTATTTACAAATATGGTATGCACAAATTATGTGTCCTACACAATTGTTAGATATTACAAATTCGTTGTTTAAAAATATAAATATTTAATATTTCTTTAATAAAATTGCCGTAAAATTATTTTCTTTTATAAATTAACGAAATTAAAGATTTCTAAGATCTGATTTATGTACAATACTTGCACAGTGGGTTTACACTCTGTTATTTTAGAAAATATTAAAATTCACTAAATAAACAAATTCTGAGAAATTAGTATATTAAAATTAGGTGGAAAAGTTTTGCCATATTTATTTTATTATTAAATGCAAACAGAAATTGGTAATGTGATAAACCGCCAAACTTTCTTGTACACAAATTCCCAAATTTATTTTTTCATGAACTAGATATACGTAGTTTTTGTATCTAAAAGAAAATTTCTAGAATTTCATTTCGGAAATTTTTCAAAATCCCTTTTGGAAATCAATTCAAAATTGGGACCTTCTTTAACTATTATAAAAATGGATAACTACTCTTATCGGAGTTGATTGAAGGAGCAGATATTTGGGCCGTCATTAATTTGTATCAAATGTGACACGTAAACCCTGTTCGGGTGCCTCAAAAAATTGAAAACTGAAATCAAAGAGGAATCTGACGATTTGAAAAATCCATACAACTAAAATCTAGTTACTTTTTCTTTTACATAAGTACATACATATAAGAAAGTCAATATGTATTAAATAAAAGGAACTTTTTCATTACAATAAAATACGATTTTTATTTAACTAAAATCTTTTTAAACTTTCAGTAATTTATTGATATAAAAATGTTTAAAGAAAATTCAATTTTATAAATAAATTAAAACAAGATTTATCTCGACTTAAACTAATAACGAAAATATTCTAAAAAGAGTTATTAAAAAAGTATTAACTAAGTTAATTTAAGAAGGAACAACAAACGAACATTAATTAATATTTAATGCAATTTATTAACCTGAACTTTTGTTTCTAATATTTTCTGGAATTAAATACGAATTAATCAAATCCCTTGAGTTCGAAGTCAAAGCTTTAAGCTAATTTCAAATTAATAAACTTTATTAATAATTTAGGAAATTATTTTCAAGTTTTTGAGAAGTTCTTTATGCTTGTTTTGAAATTTTCCATTCGAATTATTATTATAAAATATAATATAATCACTTGAAGCGGAAATTTTAAGGGATTTTATAAATTCAGTACGTGTCCTTCGGATATTGTTTTCACACAAGAAATTAATAATAACTTTTTTTTGTCATTTTAAAATCTTTTCTAGAATTCCTAATTTTTCACATAAATTAGTTTTTGTTTTAAAAATGAAAATTACGAAAATTTTCAAACATTTTCTTATCACACAAACACATATATTTATTATCGGAAAATGACTTTATTGATCTTAACCCTTTTCATATATATGTTTAATATCTATTTGGTTTTTCTCAATATTATTCTAGAAAACTGTTTTTTGGAAGAAAAAAAAAAAGAAAATGATTTTTATGTATACAAATGGGTTGATATGAATGAATAAGTTCTTCGGTTCCTTTTTTTTTATTAGAAAAGACATATCCATTTGATTTATGTTCGATTATTGATAAAAGTTTCTTCAAATATACGAATGCTGTCAATTTGTTTAGTCGAGTGTATTTTTTTTTTCTTCAGGAACATTCAAGACTGAAATCATTGGACATGATTAATAAAATTTACGAGATCATCAATTATGTTCATGTAAATTTTTACCACACAAAAATTTGTTCACGTAACCAATATTTTCTTCAACGTCAACGTTTTTCTTTTAATAATATAATCTAAATTAGGTATAATAAATATTGATAGAGAAAAAAAAAGTATATTATAGAAAATGGTTTCCAAAGAATTCAATTTAAAAATTTTGAAAATCATAAATAATGAAGTAAGTAATTCGAATTGGATGAGAAAAATTGTAAGAATCAATAAAATTTTGATGTCAAAGGAAAAATAGACTTGGAAGGGATTAAATTGGTTCGAAGTTATAGGAAAATGTTGTCTAAATCGGATTACATTTTATATAAAGAAAAATGAAGATAAATAAAATAAACGGAAACAGAAACGATAAATAGGAAATAACTAATTTTGTGATTTTCTTTAAATCAATTACTTTTATTAAATTATTTCCTAATAACTAATATTTTATACAAAACTTTGCAGCCGAACGGAAATTGGATTAATATCGCAATTTCCCGGAAATAATTTCGAAATAAGAATTTTTGCGAATAATTGAATAATTTTATTAATAAAGAACCTTGAAGGTAACTCTATAAATATAAAATCGATATTGATGAGCAACAGGAACATTTTCTTACTTTCTGAGACTTTTAATAAAGTAGAAATATATTTTCACAAAATACTAGGGTATCCAATAATTTCTCAGCCTCGTCAAAAAAAATCACTGCTTTTGTAAAAAAAAAATATTATATATAATATATACAATTGTTCCAACGATTCTCCAATTTAAGGATTCCATCTCTGAAATGAAAGTTCGGTAGGGCTCCAAAATACGACTCTACAGCTGCTATGACCTCTTTTAGTTTCTTGTTTCGATTCAGAAGCATGGTGGTGCACCTAAGTCACATCCATAGTGATGAACGAACGTACGAAATCCATTTTATCATTCTTAAAATGGTCCAAATGTTCTTGAGAAAGTCGCATTCGAAGGTTTTTTGTTCCTTTGTTGGTGAATGCGGCACCCATTTTACACAAAGCTTTTTGAAACCTAAAACTTCAGCTAAGATGTGATGTACTGATCTATGTGAGATACCTATAGTATCAACTATCTAATCCAGAGTCACTCGTCGATCTTCCAAAACAATATCCTGTATTTTTATGTATGTTTTCTGTTGTTGAAACACTTTTTGGACAACCTTCGAGTGGATCATCCTCGAGGCTTGTACGACCAGATTTAAAAAGGGCAGCCCATTTTTTCACATTGGAAATTTGGATTCATTTCTGTAGGTGGTAAACCATCCAAAACAACGAATTTAATCACTGCACGATATTTAATTCAATAGCGCGCCAACTTCAAAGCTTCTAAACAAAGACTGAATTGACTTATCGACGTGAAACTTGGCACGTATTCATATAAAAATTAAACTGTTAGCAGCGCGTTCTCTTGTCGAGGCTGAGAAATAATTGGACACTCTAGTACATGTTTTAAAGCCCATTGAATCTGGCTGCGTGGCTGAGCGTTCCCACTTATTTTATAAGCACGATAACTTAAGAATTACTTACCCAATTTTAATGAAATTCGGTACAGCAATATCTTGCAACAATGAGATGACCAAATTTGATCAGAAATAGAAATTTGTGAGTGACTCTTTTGGTTAAAAACCTTTTTTTTATTTTAGAATAACCAAAAAATGAAATTTTTGTCTTTGAGAATTTAACGATATTCAGAATGTGTTCTGACCGTTTTTTAGTCCAATTGTCTAAATCGGTCTTCTAGCGTAACATATGTCAATCCAAAAGGTTTATATATGTGACCAATTTTTAACCGTGTACATATTCTGGAATAAGCAATAAACTAATTAATTTTTGAACGGAATTTCTAAACTATAAGTGGCTCAATTTCGTGTATGTGCCTTGTAGTATGTTTATCTTCTATAATTTATAAGGAAAAAAAACTTCAAATACCTATTTAGTGTAAGAAAGTTAAGTGGTTTGGCAGACCAGATATTTTCATATAATTTTACGAATACAAATTGTTGGAGAATTTATTTTCAAATTCCGGAAATAAAGATTAAAGGAATAAATCTATTTCAGTATTAATTAAAATGATCAAAAATATCCTGAATTAATTGCAGATTTTCTTAGACTTGAAGTTTATTTGAATGAAATGAACCTGACTTAAAACGAAATCCTTTATAAGTGCTAAGTCCATTATTATTATTATTTCTATTTTTATATGCCAGAGAAGAAATCTTCGACTAAATTGTTGATGTGATATTTCGACCATTAAGGATAATTCAAAGTTAATGGATTCAAGTAAAATAATATCTTTAACAAAATGTGATGAGTTATATCACTTCAGCACATGTGCTAAACGAAAATCCTCTGATATTTGTTTTTCAAGAATTTCGTTATCATGTTGGCTTATGCTATATATGTACATAAGATGATTCTACAGTTATATGGTTTTGCTTTCTGTACAGAATTTTTTGTTGGAATTTATTCTTAAAGTGAAAATTCAAGAAAGAACAGAAAAATATAAAATAAAATATGATATTAAATTGGGTTCATTTGACGGGAAGAAAAAATGATATAAATGTACATAAGAAACTTTACATAATTTAAGGATTTTTATGAAGATTATATTTCGGAATAATATCGAAAATATATCTGAAATTTGATATTTGTTTAACAAAAATGGTTTTATTTTAAAATATATATAATTATTGGCTTAAATGAAGTATGTACATCATGAATTTATAATGTACTGAGTTTATGGTGTTCAGTGAAAACTCCTTAAAGGGTAATCGAATTTGGAGTCAAAAATTTAACTGGTAGCGTCTTCAAAGTGGGGAAAGCTAGGGAAAATTATTGTAGGCAATTCGATTTTTTTTCTACAAGTGGTAAACGCTAAACATCGCGTAATGTAGACATAGATTTAAATAATATGCCAATTGGTTACTTAAATACCTTAAGATTAAGATTAAGTTTTTTTTAGGGTGTTCTTGTACTGCGACCTTTAAGATCTATTATATCCCCTCTCCCTTTAGGGCAGCAGTTAGGTTAATTTCCCATTCCAGAGCACTTACTCCGCGCCTATTTTTCTAAGGAATTTTAGTATCCGGAGTGGGCCTGTACCTTAAGTGGGGAGAAGCAGTATGCTCCCAGCTGTTTCCTCATCCTACGAAGTAGTGCTTCACAATTGGAGAGAATATGCACTAGGGTTTCTTTGTCCACTTTTGCAGATGCTATCTTGTTCAAGTCCGAGTTTTTAAAGGTTTTGAGTCTGCAGTGTACCGTTAGTATTCCTGTCAGTACTCTTACATATGTACCTTAATTATGATAACTTTTTTACATTACCAATACTCAACGTCTCCGATTTTTCATGTTTCTTGTATTATTGGGAGGTATTTTATGTGTTCTATCATTGAATATTAACAACCAATAAAATAAAACAAATAACTCTACATATTGATTAGCTTTTAATGAAGATGAGATAAAAGACAAAAAATTAATTCATAATAAGTTCTTTTAGCCAGAAATTCTCTTCAAGGAAACAAAGTTACCAATGGAATTCGAAAAGAGTGAATTTGAGTGAAAAATATTCAAATTTTCCCCTTTTTTTAAATTTATCGACTTGAATAATACTTTGCAAAAGGAAAAAAAAATATTGATTTGAAATTTCCAATCATAGTAATCAATAAATGAACTTCTGTTTTTCATTCATTCATTTGGAAAAATTCAAATCGCGTAGTGCCATTTTTTGTTAGAATATATTTTCGATTAAATTATCTATTTATCATTATTCATTAAAATTAATATTAAAGTTTTTGTAATAATGGCGTCAGAATCATTTGATTGGAATTCCGGAATTTTAGTAATTACCTAACGAAGTACTTTTTTAAGGGTTGACAGAGTTCCCAAATTTTTTAACAAAAAATTTAGGAACTTTGACAACCTTGAAGAAAGTAGCTCAAGAGGCTTCTAGAATATATGGATGTATGTATTTTTTATTTGATTTTCTCTTTTGTTTTTTTAAATACTTAAAAATAAATTTAAAAATTTTCAGTTTGAGCTTACACCAGAATTAGAAGAGCTGTTTTAAAAACGATTTTGGATAAAGCTGAGGAATCAGGATTCGTTTCAAGAAGAAAAAATACTATTTGGCTTAGTTTAATGAAGAGAGTCTGAAGAGTCTCAAAGCGATGAATTATATGCAGATAATATGGACACAATGGGGTTGTAATCGTAAAAAACGACTAACAAAATCTCCAAAGCGGTTTCAATATAAACTTGAAGTTTTATATTGTAGACGTTTTAGAGATTTTGTTCACGTTCCGTAAACGTAAACCGTATTGTAATTCCAAAAAAAGCCAACTCGAAGACCAATAAAACAAATCCCGGAAATATTTAAAAGAAAATTTTAAATCTAATTTATATTAGTTTGTCGTATATTTAATATCTACATTATATTTTTATTTGTATTGAAGAATATTTTTAAATAGATGCATTCATGATCTAAAGGAAAAAGAATTATGATTTTCTTCCCATGTTTCAAATTGGTTATTTTTTGCTCATATAAGTCATAACAGAATTAAGTCGTGATTATTTAAAACGAAATTCTCCTTTAAAACAAAGAGGACCTTCCCGGTCTGTAACCAGAACTGTGTTTCGAATTTTCAAAACTATGAAATCAAGAGAGTTGTTTCAGCCTTTTGAAAATGCAAACTAAAGTTCAAACGACTTACTGTTTGGTCTAATCAAAAATGTGAAACCATTTGCGTGCTAACAGTCCCAAATATATCAGGGTGGGCACAAAGGGGCTCATATCATAAATATATATGTACTATATATAAATTTTAGAAATTTTCAAACATATCGAAGTATTCTTCAAAATTTCTTGGGGGGCCGCAAAATTTGAGAATACTATGTTAATTACGAGCCTCGGACCTTCAAACACTTGCGTTCTTAATAAAGCATGTAAGTTACGAGATTATGAAGATAATCACATTTTGAAAGGTTTTAAGCTGTTTAAAAGTTATCTCATGAAATGTTTTTCTGTGTGTTGTATTTTTGAAGCTATTGGAATGAAAATTGATAAGAGGACTTTAACATCTGAGAAAATTAGAAGAATTTAATAGAAGAATTTAATGCTGTTCGTTCACTTGAGAACGGCTGAACCGATTTCGCTCATTTTTTTGTTAAAATGTTCGTTGGTTTTGGTTTGGTTCTGGTTTAAAGACTGCATAATTTTTGGTTTTGGTTTTGGTTTGGTTTTGGTTTTGGTTCAAAACAAATACCTCTTTTTTCTTAGTTGTTGTGACAGAAACGAAGGAAGCCAATGTAGATTTGCTTGGCAAATTTTTTTCAGCTGTTTTATTTGTTCGTTTCGTGACAATTATGTCGTAGGATTCGGAGTGCTTTTTTTTAAGATGCCGCATTAAATTTTCTGGGTGATTATTTGTCATAACAATACAGTATTCATTGTACTTACTGCTATTTGTTATTGAATCACAAACAAATTTTTTTAAAACCGGGTATTTTTTATCTTTGTTGTCTGACATTTTCTTTTAGGAAATTCTAAAAAAATTATTATTAAACTCAAAAATATACAGACTTGCTTACATTTGTCATTTAGATATGAATTTTATATCTTTTAATTTTAAGTATATTCTTCCTTCTTGTGTTTGTTTCTGTTTTTATTTTAATTATGATTTCACTAAATGAAAAACTATGTCGTGTTTGATTACTCGTTAAAAACAAATTTGAAAACTGGCAAACTGTTGAATGTTGATTAACCATCGTTTTTATAAGAAAATGTAGTAGACTTTTTTAGTTTTTTTAAAAGGAAAATGTAAATTATAGGACAATTTTTTCTGTTGAACCGAACCATAAACCAATAGAAAAATTTCGGTTTATGGTTCGGTTCAAGTATTAATTTTAAAAGTGGTTTGGGTTTGGTTTGGTTCGACCGAATCATTTTAAAAGTGGTTTGGTTTTGGTTTTGGTTCGGAAAATTTGATGGTTCAGTGGTTTTGGTTCGGTTCAAGGCGGTTCAAAAAACCGGTTTGCATCTCTGCTATGAAGATTGAATATTTATCTAAAATTTTCTTAATTTTCTTATTCAGCGTAAAAGAAGTTATGGATATTAATATATGTTTTGAAGATACCGCTTTGCCTGGAAGTCTGTATCTCATTAAAGGTTGAGAATTGGTCGTCCCTACAATAAATCTTTTGGTACAGAATAAGTCAAGAAATACCTCCTTTAAGAATTGACTGCCGAATGCAGGATAATCTGTATATCTATAACACTATTTACAAAAATGTACAATTCAGAATCATAGAAATTTATAGGATTTCAATAAAAAGAAAAGTAATCACCGAAATAAAAGTATTAAATGACCCTTATCAATCGATGATTTCAGGGTTTTTATTATATGGGGAAACTTTGAGATTTCCCTATTAAAAGAACATCTCTAATTTGTATAAAATAATACTAGTTTTTATTCTTTTCTTAGTATGGTTTGTTATTTTCTATTTATGGTATACCGAAACAAATTTGAAGAGAAATAAATTATTTAAAAGTTATTTTAAAACTATATATTATATGGAAAAGGCTTTTGAAATCTGATATATTTATAAAGGTCTCTTCAAATTCTTAAAATCTAAAAGCTAAATTGTGTTTCATAATATTTTCTTGTTATCCTTTTCGAAAAATATATATATACAGGCATCCCTCGAATAGCACTGTACTTGAATTGTACGAAGTCGCGAATAACACGGCTAAGAATTACGAAAACCCTCAAATAACACGGCGATAATTTACGATAACCCTTGAATAACACTGTCTCTTTTTGGTAAAATCCCGAATAACATAGCTAACACAGTAATATATAATAATATAAAATACATTACATTGTTTTTGGGATTTAGCTGAAGAAAAAATAATTTAAAACTATTGTAATCATTTTCTACTTCAAAATAAATTTTGAAATCAAAGTCTTGAATTTCAATAACACAGTACCATAGGTAAATAATAAAGATTTCCAACGACTGTGTATTCAACTGATTCTGTTTGTACCGTGATATCCCGGTAAAATATAGATTCTTCTCTTTCTTTCACATTAAACTTCTTTTCATCCATTCTTCTTTAAGTTCACTTACAAAAACAACACTGAACATCACGCTGCACATCTAGGTATACTAATCTATGACGGTACCAAATAACCGTGTTATTCAAGGGATCCCTGTAAATATACCAAAAACTACTTCTATATTATAAAAGATTTATATTAAACTTTCTTAGACTTTGTATATACATAATGTATCCAATAACAACCTCAAGAATAATGTTTCAAATTATATAGTTCATATTTTTTTTTATCTTAAACTTTTCATAGCAAGCATAAGCTATAAAGATATAAGTTTTGAACATTTTTCATGATGATTATGATAAGCGAACGTGGATTATTTCATAACAAATAATCAGTTAACGAACTTATGATAGCAATTAAGAGATTTTTTCTTAGAAAATCCTGAGAGGTTTACGACCTCTGACATAGAAGAACGTGACCATAAACTGATTTTCACTTTTCATTGTAAAAGTTTATGACTTCCAGTAACATATGCCTATAAAATGTATTTTCTCATGATGTCGGTTTTCTATATATATATACTTGTTTTTGATTAGTATAGTGCCCCAACATTGAAATAGGTCCTTAAATAACGAAAAAAAAAGATGCGAAAGAAAACATACTTAACTCCATTAACACTGACCGTTGTTAAAGGCGTTTATATAAGAAATGACCTTGCTTTAAGGAAATATTTATTATAGGGATAGTAAAGCTTTTATACTGCAGTACAGAAAGACAAAAAAAAATGGTGTTTTGGGTAATCATAAAATGTGTAGTGGATCATAAAAATTATTACTATGGGACTGGAAAACTATAGTCAAGTAACGCAATCAATTTAATCGTTTTCTATATGAAAAAAACATTTTCTTTTATTATTATTATTAGTTTTATTATTAAGTTTATATAAAAATTTAAATTCCAACAAAAAACTTAAAGATTTTATTATGGAAATATTAAAAGTTAAAGCAGCAATAAAAAAAGAAAATAATTATCTACTCACATAAAAGTGATATAATCGTTCTAATTTCGCGGTTAAAAGTTTCCAGTATTGGTAAAAATTATTTACATACCTTCTACGGAAAGCTTTCCGTTTTCTATATTGTTGTCAGTGTGAATATACATAATTCTGGTAAAATGAAGATTGTTTGAAGGAGCTTACTTAGAAAATTAAATTATGAAACTTTTTTTTTTCTTTTCCACTAAAACATTTCCAAAGGTAAATATTTTCTTTCATAATCCCAAAAACAAAAAAAAAAAGAAAAAATGGAATAATGAAAAGAAATACCCTTTTTTCCCTTCATAAAGTCAAATTCAGGCATATTTAAATTTTAGGCATTTCATTTGAAATAGAACCATTTTTGAAAATAGAATAAAGCACTGATTTACTGTCTCTTAGGAATAATCTATCTTTAGATTAAATTACCAATACAAAAAGGAAAACTTCTTCCTTTACTCATTGAATTAAGGAGGACGAACGTACATTATAAATCCGGTTCCTAAGATTTAGGCCATACAAAATTCTATTCATTCATCTTTAATTGGTTGCTAACTTTATTCTTAAGTTTCATTCAACTTTTACTTAATTAATTGGTCTTTCGGGGGATGTGAAAGTAGTATATAAATTAAAGTATATAAAACAATTTTATGTATTTATAGTGGAAATAAATTGTATATGAGTGTACATGAGTATGTAAAATATTGAATATTTCATTTTCAGAAGGGAAATTCATTTAAATTTCTACAAACTATATTAAATTTTTCAGTTAAATCTAGTAAATACTTTCATTATGATTTGATTCAATAGTATATCTCAAAATTTATGAGTATTATAATTATGTTTATGTTATTATGATAGTACTTGTGCAAAGATAATTGAAGTAGGTACATAAAATTAATTCAATAAATTAATTTAATTGATATATAATGTGTTTAGCTTAATAACCAAAACAATCACTTATTTAGATTAATCTGGAATAATATTAAATAACATCAAACAACTTAATTCATCATTAAATAATTGCATTATTAAGTCTTTTGAGAATAGGGAGTTACTCTGTATAACGTCATTCTCTTTAGATTCACCTAAGTCTACCACATTCAAATTGCACTCAATAGTCTTATTAACACTGCATTTTCTTTCCTAGAAGATAAACTATTTATAGTTAAAGAAAATGATACTCTGTAGAAACCTTTAAAAAAATGTTGTATTTATAGTACAGTATTTTAGGGTTTTCATCACTAAATCCATTTAATGGATATAATTTCTAAACCAAATACTGCATTGAGTGAATCGCAATGGTGTAGAATGAAATTTGAACAAGTATATGTATCACTAATCGTTTCATTCATTATAATCTTTCAAGATTTATTTGGGGTAAGGAAAAGGACGACTTATTTCCAGAGATAAAAAATATCCTAACTATTTCTTTGCAGTGCTAATATGAATTTGAAAAATAAGAAAATACTATAGAAAAATAAATGAAAAAGTGGTTTAGAAAAGAAAAAAAAAACGGATTAGTAGATACAAAAACGAAAATCCCTTTAGGCTAAATTAAGAAGTCTACGCTTCAACAGTTTGGCTGCGAACGATATAAACCTTTAACTGGTGATAATTTTGGGATAAACATAGTTTCTAGGCGGTTTCGAGTTTATTTTGTGTTTCAAATGTTTATATATTTAAGCAAATTATGATAATCATACCCAATCACTCAACCACATAGAAAAACATGTATCCAACTAGTCGATAAATCAAATATGAAGCAATTTAAGTTTCCTATTTGAAATTAGTAAAAACTATTCAACGGTGTAACAAAAGGTGATATTAGAAAGTTATATGGGTACTGGTTCTTCGCCTATCAAGTAAGTTTGAAACTCTTTTACGGTACACTAAGCTAATTAATTACAAATTGTAAGTTCTTAAATTGCCTCCAGATATTATGAATAAACCACTGCTCCATTTACATATCAAGATACCCTTTTTAAGTTCGATTTTCATATTTTAATTGCTTATTAGCAACTAAAAGATCTTAAAAATTATAATAAAATTATCCATCTTAATTTTTATTTACTAAAAATGTATTCATGAATACTTATTAAGTTGCGCCATCAACAATTTATTATGCTGATATTCGCTCTCAATATGATTGAATTTTCTTTCGAAGAATTTTGTTGGTTGCTAATGGACAAGTGTATAATGTCTAGTAACATTTTGTTGTAACACCATCATTCTGTGTTATCATTATCAGATTTTATATACATTCCAATAATATAGATCTAGAGTTAATGGAATTTCTGGTTTGGCAATGACTTTTACATTCATTAGCATTTACTTATCCTTAACCTGGTTTCTTTTATGTGATATATAACCTATGACTACCTATGTTCATAAAACAACTTTGTAGATACCGAACAAGAATATGGATATAGTTTTATCTTATGAATTTTCCATGAGTTCGGTTAAATAATTTTCTATAAGATAATATTATTACCGTCCAATCTTATATATTGGACATGTTCTTGATATTTCGTCAGATTAAACTAAATTGAATATAATTAGATTAATGAAAGAAATTATATATGACGATCGAGAAGATATGAAAGTGTTAACAATATAATTAAGGAAAAATTAATTTAAATTAATGGAATTTGATCATGAACTATTTTAAATTCATGTTGATACAAAGAAAACGAAATATAGTATTTAATATTCTATTTTGGATGGATTTGCATTCTAAAGATTTCGGTAGTAAATCTATCATAATTAAACCAAAAAGTTTTAAAGCATTTTCTTATTAATTTTGACTTTACGATATTAGTAAAGATTTTCTTATTCAGTAGAAATATTTATGACAAACTAATTATATCCTGTGGTAATACACCATATATATTAGTTTGGTTAGTATATTTGGACTGCATAGAATCAATCATCACATCATACCAGGCAACTCCATTAGACTTTTTTCAAGACTTACAAGTATTTTCAGTCGGACTGAAAAAAAGTCTTGTGCAGACTCTAAAAATTCGACATATTTTCAGTCGGACTGAAAAAAAGTCTTGTGGAGACTCTGTCAGTCCGACTGAAAATATATCTTGAAATAAGTTCAATGGAGTCGTGGGGTTACCCCACGATAACTTAAAAATGCACTGTGTAATTTCAATGAAAAATTAGGAAATTAATTGGATATTCCTTAACTAGATTTGGTATGGAATTTGCGAAAATTCGGCAGAGGACAAACAAAGATATAAAGTTTAACAAACGTAATTCAAACACTAATTTACTGCTTTAAATAAGCTGAATAGATTTATGGTAATAATGCCTAGATTACCACCTAATAAAAATGTGTGAAACTGCAAAAATGTTGCGCCTCGAGTGCAGATAATCTAATAACTTTTTTGTGTATTTTAATTGTAGTTAACTCATTAGAGGATAAATCTGAAAATTTGATTTCTACCATATGGTATCCAAGTTTGTATATGTTTTCATAGTAATATGAAAATAAAGGTTATGTAATACTCGGTCTTTCTATTTGTTTGTCTCTACAAAAACCTGTAAATTTATTGAAATATTGTTGCAACATAAATATAACATATATGAAAATATGTCATTCTTATATATTATAATGGCATACTCCTACGAAATGGTGATAGTTGCATTTTTATGAAACTCATAAATATTTAAGTATCATGAAACTGAACTCTTCTACTATAGAAACTAGAGATCAGTGTATATATTACACAAGGATATAAGAAATGGTAGAACTTGCAACATATCTATGAAGAATCTCAGTAAGTAATCCACAAACACCCGTGTCATTACGACCTACAAGAATTTTATGAGTAATTGAATTCCGTAACATAAAAGTTTTTTTTACGATCAAATCTCTTGATGGAATTTTAAGAAAGACATTTTCCTTCTTTTCTTTTTTTTTGGTTAAAGAAAATGTATAAATTGATTTTTAAAGTAATATAATAATCCAAAGAAAGTTACATTTTAAATAATTTAAGAAAAAAAGAGCATATATTTTTGTAATTGAAACCAAATGTAATGTAAATAATTATAAGGAATTCGTAATTTTATTTGAAATCATTATTTTCTTATTAGACAAGAATTATCTTTAGTTTTCTAAAATTACTTCACCCAAAAATGTATACAAAATTAAAATATATGAGAGCAATAATTTTTGTGTTAATAGTTTATTGATTTTCTCCTAAAAAATCATTATTTTCAATTTGAAACATAAGCTATGTCATGTATTGAATTAAATTTTCACCATTCATAATGATTTCATGTAACGGATTTACCTTTTATATTCGGTATCATGAACTCCTTTATCCTTTTTCCTGGGAATAATTTATATATTATTATACTGCGGGTATATGGAATTACCTACATATATTTGTATTTATATACACCACCCACAAAATGTTATTGTAATAAAAATCCTCGGTTAATTTGTTTTAATTCAATGGAAATGGTTTTGTTTTGTATATTTTCCGGATGTTTTCTGAAATCGACTTTTATAATATATTTTTATTCAAGAAAAGCAGAAGCTAAAACAATGTAAAATTATGTTATTTTAGTACTAAAATAATTGTTAAACGGGATATGTTAGAAATTTAGAACAGATTTTCTTCTAGAAATAACTTATCCTATAGAAATAAAGGCAGATATGTGAGATATTAAAACAAATTTTTTTTTTTGCTTTCCGGAAGGTTTAATTAGCTTAGAAACTAACTTATCTTATTTGCTGAAGGCAAACAGCGAAAACCATGTTTGCCCTTTTCAAATAAGTGTAACATAATATGTATAGAAATATGATGGTAACTTTATCCAATTCAAAAATTTCCTAGTTAATAAAAATTTCCAACAAAAATTAATTAATAAGTCTGATTAACACTTTACTAAATGAATTCTAATGAATTACGCCTATTTTAAACAAATTACTTTCACCAAATTTAAATTAATTTTCATGTTTTTAAACGTATTTGAATTTAAAAAGTATGCTTTTTTTCTGGTAAATATGTAAATTTTATAAGATCATAAAATGAAATTACTTTTTATGGAAAAAAAAAAGAAAAACGGTTACAACATTTATTCGTTCTTTAAAACTGTCAGCAAAATGGGAAACATTTACATTTATGGGGACCTTTACTCGTTTATAAAAAGCTATCACATTGAAATAGGTTTAAACGTAATGCCATAAACATAGCATTGATGGCTTTAATGTTATGATAGCAATATTTAACTACCGTGTTGAACTCTTGCACACACATCATCATTTTTAAATGGATGTTTCGTTAATGAAAAATATTAAGGTAGAATTTTATTTTATTTTTCAGTTTCAAAAAATGCGACCTGGATATATAGTAATACCTGTTTAAATATGACACTGCGTCTGGATTGAAAGTGTCGGACGTTTTGAGTAGTAAGATTTAATTAATATTTATTATTTAAATTGGTTATTATAGACCAATAAATTAAGGAAATAATTTAAATGACTTTTCGAACGAACACTTCATTTAGTAGTAAAGTACTGGTGTTTTTATTCATCAATCCTTGACTTCGATCACTATAGTTCACTCATTTTTATGCCCTATGGTAGGTACCACCAGAGGGTATATTAGTTTTGTCACTAAGTGTGTAACGCATAGAAATAATCATCGTAGAAAAGTTTCAATGATATGGTTGTGTAGGGAATCAAAGGTTATATCGATTTATTCATGTCCGTCCGTGGACAAGAAAACTCAAAAACGCGTTAAACCGATTTTGTTTAAATTTAGAATGTAAGGATCTTCCTTAACTGGATTTTGTATTGCATTTCAACAAAGTTGACCGAGGGGTACCGAAGTTATCAATGGAAAATTTGTCCAGCAATTTTGTTTAAATTATTTACGTGGGTTGGTTACATAAATGGACAATATCATGGTAAATTTCATTGAAGTCACTTTAAGGATCATGGAGAAAGAAGTAATCGTAGGAAAAAATAAGCCTGTTTATAAAGTCTTTTTTATGTACTTTCAGAACTAATACACCGATTTGAATACAATATGGGTATCAGGGTATGGGTTACTTACAAATTAGAGGAAATTTGTAACAAGGGGGGTTTACATATTTGGGGTTTGTTTCGAAAGGAGCAAATCCCCTGATGACCTATTCAGCATATCTTCTTCCTTGCGAGGAGAAGATATGAGATGGTGCAGCAAATGTGAGCAACTAAATATTTAAAAACGTAATTGATCGAAATGCCTTTAAAAGTTCAATTCGGGCATAATTAATTAGTTTTAAACTTCTTGAAGACGAATCAATTGTAAAAATATTTGTATACAATAAAGGAATTGTATTATCGTAGAAATGTGTAATACTTGATGAAATTAATAAAAATATTATTTAAAATATGTATTAAATTAATAACGATATTAATTACCTTTGTTCAAGTTGAATTTCACCACAGATACATCTAGCATCAGGATAAATTTCTAATAAAATACTTAAAGTTGTAATACAATCCAGTGTATATAAAGCTAAATCATCAAAACTCGATACAGGCTCGTTATCATTTCCGAAACCTTCATTTTCAGTTTTTTGTTGAATAATTTTCAAAGATTTTTGAAAAATTGTAAACCAATTTTTGGTCATCTTTATATTTCGGTTCAATATTAAAAATAGTCTGTATTATTCTCGTTAGAATTGATAAATTCAAACGACCATAAGCAACGATTAAATCGCTGAGTTGCACGACCTAGCTCGCCGGAGGGGTGGGTCGTTGCTCACCACCATCTGTCATCGCGTTACACATAAATTTATATGCGTGCATATGTTTTTTAATGTCGTGCAGACTTTAAATGGATAGCATAAGCTATCAAGCAAGGAGAATTCGGTTTTTTGCGAGAAAAAAACCGAATAAGGGGAGTGTTCGTTAATTTGGTGGTCACCGGAACTTGACCAGCCATCCGCGAAAGCCTTGCGAGGCATGTCGGGGCCGATTGGCAAAGGTGTTAATGCCAACCGGACTTTGGGGCACTACCCTCCCACATGGACCGACAGCAGAATGCCGATCCCCGTATGTCCATGCTCGCCCCTACAAATGAGCATGGACCCTTATATATTTTATGCCCTCTTCAATCCTCCCCTATTCCATCTCTCTCTCTCTTCTCTCGGTGATATTTCTATCTACTGTTACTCTCCATCTCGGAGGGTTTATAAAATGGGGCAGAAATCCCGCAAGCGCAAATGGATATCGAAAGGAATTCAATAATCAAAACCACCAATTTCTTCTTTTTCTCTGAATTTCTTTAATTAAGTAAATAGAACCTAAAACATTGATCATCCAAATAATAAAAAAAATTATTGAATACCGTGCACAAAATCCAAAAACGTTATTTATTTTTTTTTTTCAACTTCAATTACTTTCGTTTTTTTTTTTTTTACGTTAGTTTAAAACCAATAAAACTTGGTAGATTGATATCTCTAAATTAAGCCAATTTAAACTTAAATCTTGATTTTTTTTTTTTTTCTTTATGAGCCAAGTGGGTTCAAAATTTACTATATGTATTCCAAAATAATTTTTAAATCCGAATAAAAAACTTAATCTTGCTTTAGGCGAATGAATATTAGATATGAATTTTTAATATATATTTTTCTTCAAAACTTACCCCGAGCTCCCAAAAAGGCCTTTCTGCAGCACGAGTTCTGTTAAGTAAATACAAAAGTCATTCATAAGAATATAAAATTTCGCGGTTTCCCTTCGGAATTAAAAAAAAATCATTTGATTAATTTTATTTCAAAAAAAAATTCTTTTGACAAAAAAACAAAAAAAAAATCTGATCCTTATTTAGCTGCTGCGACGTTCATCACTCGCTATACATGAGCCAGGCAGGAAGAAATTAAAGCGCCATTGAATCCAGTTCCATATATATATAATATTTTTCTGCCAACATATGAGAGGGTATTTCGTCCAGGATAAAAGAAATGGTGCCACGAGGGTCTGAATCTTAAAACAATTATTGAGCAAAAGATCTCAGGCACGTGGATTTGTTGTATCACGAGAAGATGTTGCATATTGTGCTTTCATTTCATTGAAATCCACTTCCACATCACATTAGAATGCGAAATTCTTCGAAACATATTCTTCGGACTGCATTATTTTTCTTCAGATTTTATCACCTTTTTTTTTTTCGTATGGTAAAACAATTCCAATAATGACTTTTTATAATATGCGCCCCGAACCAAGAAAAAAAACCAAAACAAGAATTTAATCACCAAATTTTTTTTTTTTTAAAACTTAAAAAACTGAATTTTTTTTCCAAATTTTTAATTATTATTTTTATAACTGGAATAGTTTCTTTTTTTTTTGTTTATAATCAATATGCAAAACATTTTATTTTCCTTTGTATTCCACTTAATTAAATTTTCCGAAGACATAAAAAAAAACAAAAAAAACAACTTTTCTTGTGTTAAAACTTTTTTTTCCATGTCTCAGACCAAACTTGTTCCTCTCCCATTTCAAAACCAGCCTTTTCGTATAACATTTTGAACCAGACTGTCGTTCATCCAACCAAATTCTCCCATTCTCCCATCTCCTGTTCGTACAAATTTTTCCCCTGTTTGAATCAAAAAACCGGTATTTCTAGTTTAATATCTTTATCCTGCCAATCAGAATAGAACACGATCCAACTTTTCCCATTCTTTATTGATCTCTTTCTTCGTTCTCTCTGCGGGGACTCTTCTTTTCAGCTTATTTCCACCACGGATATGAGGTGAAAAGAACTTTCTGGAAAGAATTTTTGAATACATGCGGTTTTCGCAAAAGCTGACCACGCGGATGATTAAAATAGTGTTGCCGTGTAGGCTTCAAAATATACGTAAGCGTGTTGTGTTAGGCTCACGTCACAAATTTTGAAAAGCGGAAGCAAAGTTATGAAGAAAAACATTGAAATATTGTTAGTTTTTTCTCCCATTTCTACCATAGGGCATCAAAAAATCGGATTTTCAGTTACTATATGTTTTATTAAAAACTTGCAGTTTTAAAAATTAGTTCTAGCCCTCAGGCAAATATCCTATAATATTACTATGTAGGTTATATGAAGTTTTGAAAGATTGACTTGAAATCAACTTCATATTTAGAATTTAGCTGAAAAACACAAATATTAATTTCAAAAATATTTTTATGTTTTGAATATGTCTGTCAAATTTCAAATTTTGAGTTGGGTTGAGTTGCCTTTTCTTTAAAATTGATCAGAATAGTAATTCCTGGTCATAAATAACGTTGATTGTATTTCTAAAAACGAACTTTAACCATGGTCTAAAGTCAGTAATGTTCACCAGCATATAGGCAGATAGACGGATGGATAGAGGTACATATAAACATCTTGTAATTCGACATAAGATATTTTATTGCTATTCTATATGATAGCACAGAGAAAAGAAACAGAGAATTCTGTGTTATATGGCTTGATTATTGGTACCATAGCAGCGCTACAAAAAAACTTTTCATGCATTAGTGTTTGGGAAAAGGACCGTAAATACATGTATATCACAATGAGTCTTTTTTACACACACTAATAACGAAATATCTTGTTTACCGACTAAAAAAAATTTGTGTCACATGAGAATATAAATTAGGTAGCGTATTGAATGCTTCTTGATGATAGATATGGTATAAAAGTCTGTAGAAAGGTAATAATAATCACAACAACTAATTTCTTTCTGTGGCATAGATTGTCTATTTTAAAACATTAAAACAGTAAGTAAGTGGCTATTGAAAGGTAATGGCAGAATATTATAGAGAGAAAATACTTGGGTTTTAATCTTAGATATAAATGAATTATATGACCACAACGCCATCTGAATTTGAAACGAAAATTCATAGAAACGTTCAATAACGATGTTTCACTGTATTTTTCAAACTGAAATTAAATTTCCTCCCACATGATAAGAATAATAATATTATGTTTTATGAATAAACGAGCATTTTTCTTTTCCATACAAAAATTGTAACTAATTTTTTTTCTTTTTTCCAAACAATTGGCTAAATTTACGAAAATTAACATAACTGAATCTAAAAAAGACAAATACAATGAACTTGTGTGACAAAGAATTTCGATTGAAATTTATCAAAAAAAATAATGTACGCTCGTTATATCCAAAAATAAGTTTATTGAAAAGTATATTTCCGATATTTTATATGGATTCCGAATTCTATCCTGTTTCTATTGTTAGACAAGAAAAAATTTGGAAATCATTGTTTATTTAAACAAAAAGCTCAAATATAAAAAGAAAATTATTAAAAAACAAAAAAAATATTGGAATCTTCCATGAGAAAAATTGAATATTATGTCACTATAACTACCCAGAAA
The DNA here is from genome assembly GCA_963422695.1 of Xylophagus ater. Taxonomy (NCBI): domain Eukaryota; kingdom Metazoa; phylum Arthropoda; class Insecta; order Diptera; family Xylophagidae; genus Xylophagus; species Xylophagus ater. The sequence continues at coordinate 13,595,542 of OY730478.1, forward strand.
TGCTATGGCATAGAAACAAATATACAATATAATAATAATGATTCCCCAAAAATAAAGTCGAAAAAATTCTATTATATCCTATTATTTTGGTTATCCTGCTGTGATCAGATTTCTGTCGGAACATTAAATGCTTGGATATGACATTGGAATAAAATATAGAAGGAAAAAAAAATACTATGTAAAATTTGACATGGAAAAATCCAATGTTTCTCTGTGAAAATTATTTTCTAAACCAAAAAATCAAATTTCCTTTAAAAGAAAAAAAAATGAGAAATCAAAAAAGAAAAAAATGGATTTCACATCAAAATTTATTAAGCATATAAATATTTTGTTTATTGAAAATTTATGATCATTTTCTTCTTCACAGGATAATCGGGATGGGTTTTGTTGGGTACCCAATAATGATTAAAGGAAATGTTCGGTCTGTAACAGAGATATGGAATAATTCTTATAATTTTTGGTCGATGTAAAATTGATTATATAAACACAAAATTAGTTAAAATATTATTTTATATGATCGTAAAGGATTTTCAAAATTAGTCCTTTTGATGAAATCTGAACCCTAAAATTATATAATGAATGAATTTTGTTACAAGAAGGAAGTCCTTTGTAAATAATGATGGGTAAAAAATGTTATATGGAAATTTATTCTATACTTTCTACAAAAAGGACATTCTCTATATCATAATTATTTATTTTCAAAATATATAAAATTAATGATTTAAAGTGATAGCCTTTTAAATTTCGAGAACTTAAAATAAAAACCTTTAATTTATAGTTTTGCTATTCTATGCGTTTATTATAAAGGATGTAAAATCTTGAGTAGTCTCATTATAGTATAATTAAAAAAAAAAATAATTCCCATATAACTCAATTAAAATCATTATGGGTTTTAATTCCGTTTTAGAATTGGGTCAAGAATTTTCTAAGAGAATTTTAAAATAGATTTTTTTTTTCTCCTGTTCGAAATATATATATGAACTTAATCTATTCAGGTAAGTATATAGAGGTGTATCCTCTTGGTTAAGAAACTTAGAAAATAATTTAATTTATAATTAATGCAAAATTTTATTATATGGTTTAAGTGTCTATGATACTCTATTTCTGCACATAGTTAGTTATATTAATTAATTATAACATAATATTCTTTTTACAGGAAAAGCATTTAAAATATACCATTTTTAAACAAAATATTATGTTCAATTGATTCTTCGTAAAGTTGTTATAATTAAAAAGGATCTCCTTCTCTATTCTCATCCAACATTATAGGAATTTATTCATATTTTTATCGTAGTTCCATTTTCAGACCGATTCTATTTCCGCAAGCAATAAATCGTTTCGATTGTAAGTATGAGCATTTATGGTGTTAACCAAAGTGATAAAAATTGTCACCCACAACTGTTGTGGGGCTTTCATATTTTATAACCGGAATGGAAATTATTTCGTCCATGAGTTTGAATTGTTATCATTTAAAAAAAAAATTGAAAATAATGGGTTTAGGCGTGGAGTTCAATTTAAACAAAAAATGCAGAAAGTGAAACAAAACAATTATTTTTACCGGATTTCATGGTAATACATATTTTGTTTAGTAGAATCATTTTTTTTCATGCTTCCTACATTTATGATATTTTGGACCACAATGAAGCAATGACAGAACTCTTCCGAAAACTGACAAAGCAAGCTATAGTGCAAAGTCGTTATTTAAACTTCTATACATTATTAAATAATTTGAATTGAAATAATTTTCTAAATAAATTAATCTTAAGTCTACTTAAAAAAACGTACAAAATTTTAAGCAAGTTCTTTGAAAATATATGAAAATACTACCTTTTTATCACAGAGAAATGAAGAAGAAAGATAATTCTTTGCGTATAAATTTTTGACACTAGAGCAGCGCTGCAAAGCCAGCCTTCTCCTTAATAGTATGTGTAAAGAAGACTGTAAATGTATATATTTTTATATTACACCGAGTCTTTTTAACAAATACTATTAATGAAGTGGCATCGGGAGATGTGCCTAGGGTTTCTGTAATCGATTCGAGTCGACTCGGACTCCTAAGTATTTGGATAGTTATTCGAATTTGGGACTCGACTTTAATACTCAACGAGTTCGAGTCTGAGATTTATAGCAAATTTAAACAGGAGTTTTTGCATTTCAGAAATTCTGGAATACGAACAAAATATCTTGATAACCTGTACAACGTACTTTCCTCCATAAAACCAACTTCTGTACTACAATCAGATCGAGACAGGCTGACAAGTCTCTTAATTCGTTAGTATTTCTCAAATATTTCTACCTTAAAACAAATAAAAGCAATTAAATTGAATCAAATAAATGTTCAAATAGTTATATCTAGTTTTAAAGTTTAATTTTTGAAAATAAATAAATTGATTAATAAATAAATTTGAGTACATTTTCTTTTTAGTTTCCTGGCACGACCACAATTTTCAGTTGAAAATCTTGTAATGTAATATTTAATTCTAATTTCACCTATGAGAATCATTATTCAACCCCAAAATATTAAACGTTTTCGCTTGCTGATTTGAGATTAGATTTAAATGCGGACTCGGCGAATTTTCAAAATTTGGGACTCGTACTCGCCGAGTCCTAAAAACCCGAGTTTCCAGAAACTGTAGATGTGCCCAAATCAGAATTCTCTTTATTGTACGCTTTTAGCTTTTATTAAACCAACTTTTCATACACATTTTTATTTTGAATAAAAAGCATGTGCATTGGAATTCTGTAAGGTTAAAGTGACTATAACTTTGATAGTTTTCAAAGCTTCAAATTTAGTACCACAGATAAATAAACAGAGTTCTTAACTTATGTTTTTCGTTATGGGACCATTCATGGTATGCGAAAAATTTATCTCGTTAATTGTAAAAAGAGTCTTTGTATTATAAAAATACATGTATTTAAAGTACGGTTGCTATAACTTTGAAGATCACCTAAAAATTATTTGAAAGGGACAATAGTTTTCACTTTAAATTTATCACATTCTAGCTCCAGATTGCCTTACGAAATGTATGAAAACGACAAACAATTAAAACCAATCATCTTCTAATAAGCTTTTAATACCAAAATTCATTGCACAAAATTGAAATGAAATTAACTTATAAATAATACTGTAATCTCATTGATTTCAAGTTACTAAAATAGTTCGGTTCAAACTCATCCATCTTTCAATCGAATCGTTATTTTATAAAAATGAACTCTTATAGTGATTCAAAAGAAACACATTTGACGTATATAAGATTTAACGACGATTTCTATCATGGTATATAGTCGCACAGCAGTATTTAAGATCTGGCCATAATCGTTTTAATAACGGAACGGAAGTATATAAAATGAATGTACAGAATGTTTGTAAGCGACTCTAAACTTTCGAAAGATGTGAAAGTAGTTCTTGCACAGCTTTCGGTATAGAAGTAAACATTTTTGGTCACTATTCAGTATAAAATAATATCTATAATGGAATAATCTTTTAGGGGTGACATTTTTTTAAATATTAACTTTAATTTTCATGATGATAACAGAAATAACGCTTACATATCCATAATAAAGTACGTATATGTAAAATAGAATACAATTAATTACTGAAAATATCCCAGGAAATTATTGCCCAGAATTTTAACAGCATTTAATATTAATAAAGTCCTCATATATGGACACTTTCGTTGCCTTCTTATGACTATAATATTAATTTTATTACAACATTTTAATACCATTTCAGAAAATTTTAGATGGTTTTCTTAAAATAATAATAATCAATTCTATACTCGTCGGTCAGTTAGTTATTAATTAAAATAGCACATTTCAACTATAAATAAAATGTTGAGGGTTTTTCTTTTTAGTACACTGAAAGAAATATTAGATGATACTACTTTCAAAATAGGAAGTTATTTTACCCGAAAAATTTACAACTTCCTTGACGGGCAATTATTTATTGTTGGAATACATTAGTAGTTCCGAAACTTAGACGGGATCATTGGGAAGCTACTATGTATACTATTTATTAAGTGCTTATATTGTTCTTGTGTCAAAAAGAATTTAGAAAATCGTTTTTTGAAAACATCAAAAATATAAATAAAATATATATTAAAATAAGAAATTTTTATGATTTGGTTTGTGAGAAGTCTTTGAAATTCATAACAATAACTTGATCGAAATTTTTGTCATGCGATTCGTTGGTTTTTATTATCAATTTTTATGAGTTTCATAAAAAAAATGTTTGATTGAAATTTTTGTTTCTTCTCGACGATAAACAATATATACTAAAATTATATAACAAGAAGAAAATAAGTTATAAACCTAGAATAAAATGTAAATTTTAATAATAATAATATTAAAGTATTCAATTTATTTGATTTTATTTGAGAAAATCCTTGAAAATTTCCTTATAATTTTCTTGTTAATTTACTGATTTAATTGTTTATAGTAATTGAAGTCAGTGTACTTGATATTTAATGTATTTTAAAAGGAAAGGTTTATGAGAACATTTATTTTGGGTTGTTTCATAATAAACACTTAAGCTTGGTTGGTAATGCTAAATATTTTAACATTTTCAAAATGAAATAAATACATCATAAACAAACTTTTATTTTCCTACAAAATTTAGTTAACAAACTATATAAGGCTGAAATTTCGATTTTTATCTTAAGATTTTATTTACGAAATTATAATATTTTATTTTAATCAAATGGCAAACATTTAAGAACACTCTATTAAAATAAAATTAAGAAAAAGAGTGTCAAGTTTATATCCAATTTTATGTTGTATGAATATTTTAGTATAGAGTTTTGTGGTAATAATTAAAACACATTAATTTCTAAGAATATTTATTAAATCTTTTTTAATTTATTTAAAAATGTATAAATTTGAAAAATTCACCTTAACAGAATATTATTGTTATTATAAATTATAAAAATTAAAAATGTTATAAAAAGATAATATTATGGACCAAAAACTTGGAAAGTAATTCACTGATTATGAGTAAAATAAAACTGAAAATATTCGCTTTGCATGGAATTTAAACAAAACCTGTAGAAGACCATAAAGTGTATAAATATGAAATAGTTAAATACATAATAGATTATATAGCCCACTCACTGAAAACTGAACTAGATTTAAAATTATCTGGTTTATGTAAAAGCAACTTATTTATAAAGGTTGTGGCATCTTTTGGTTGTTCGGCATCTTTTTAGTTCGTTTTTGAACCAGGTTCTTTCACCGCTTATAGCTCTAATGTCATCTCTCAAGTGACATTAATTCAGCATGAGTATTAAATATAATACTGAATTTATATATAGTACATTAACAGCTTTACAAGGATTGTATGACTTGTTTGATAATTTTCTGTCGCAGAACTAGCAAGTCAACTTACTTACGTATGTTTAGAACTGTAACATATTTTACGAATAGAAGTATGTAATACTACAAGTAAAAAGATTCTTAATCTAGTAGGCATAATGAAGGTTAATAACAATTCCTTTCGAATGAAAATAATTACTATATAAAAATAACTTTTTATATACCACGTTTTTAAATTTTCTGTTGAATCATATAAACTTGACAGTTCTATGTATTAATAAAGACTTTTTCAAAAAAAATGTTTCCGTACTAACTTTCCATACAAAACAAAATTTATTGAAAATGAATTCAATTTTGCTTCAAAAAGAAGGCTAAAAAGTATTAAAAGAATGCATTGTCATCGTGTTCTGAGCTATTCTAAAAGTTTCAAATGTTTAGCTAGTCGGGAAGTTAGATAAAAATCGATTGCAAGATTTGTATTGGACAAACAAACAAGAAAGCGAGTTAATAAAAACGTGGTAAAAATGTTTTTATCTGGTACTCATTCAAATAAGGAATTTTTTTTTTTTGGTTCTGTTTTTGCCGAAAAAACTAGAATTGCTATTATTGCTAGAAGATAGCAAAGCAAAATATAACGAGCAAACTCTTGAAAGCTGCATTTTAATAGAAAAAACTTAAACAATGCTAAATTAATTAAAGTTCGTAGTTTGTTTTACAAGTGTAACATTTTTCCAAAAAGAGGTACCTATTTAATCAAAATAATTGCTGTAGTACCGAAAGGATTTCATTCACTCATATTTATTTAAGGTTTCTAGTTTTAAACTAAAATTTTTATAAAACTTTCCGCCATAATAAACGTGTAAAAAAATTTTCATAATACATTTTCTGTCAAAACCAAAATGGAAAGGTACTTTTTGTCAGGACACATCAAAAACATACATATATTTCTAAAATAACAATGAGACAAGATTTCAAAGGAGGTTTCAATGGGGTTTTTTTTTTGTTGTCTTTTAAACGAACGAGTTCAAAGTGACTAACTTTTCAAAAGTATGCTAGCACATTTTCACCTCGAATACCTTGTGTGTGAACAAATGCGGTTACAATTCTGCTCGAAATAATTCCATGAAGTAGGTACTTAGTTCAAAGCTATCATATACTATAAAAAAAGCATATGCAAGTCCTCTGACCATATTCAGTACTTTGTAAACAAGCAAATATAAAATGAAAATCTTTACCACATCAACATGTATAACTTTTCTACTGAATATTAACATATTTCAAAGTATTTTTAATGACATAACATGTAGCTCCATAAATTTCATATGGATTTACATATGTCTAGAGTAATTTTGTTTTCAAAAAAAAAGTTTTTAAAACATGTTTAAAATTATTGATGCAATTAACTAATTTATTTCTATAGAATTGTTATTTTTACAAATAAATTAAATGTTATTTTATTGAATTATTAAATAATTAATATTTTACATTATGAATTTAAATTATTGCGATATGATTATAGAGACTATCGAAAGTATACATCAATTAAAATACAGAATCCGATTATAAAAATTTAGCGAAATATCATAATTTAAAACATATTTCAAGCGAAATTTAATTCAACCAAAACTTTTTAATTAGATGTCAAAAAACCACATCGAATACAATATAATATTGCGTATAAATATCGATAATATTTCCAGGGTTTTGATAGCAACTATTTCTGTTAATTTTACTTACGCAATGATAGCATTCATAATTAGTTACTATTTTAAATAAAAGTAATAATTTTGTTAATTATACTCATACGAGATTATCATATTTTTGTTTTACGATGAGAGTCTTGCAGAGAATGCCAAAGAACTTCGTTTAACATGACATCTACAAGCACATGGAGTTGTTATAATCAGACTTTAGAAGAATCTGGATTGGCATTCTGTACAGCGACAGGCGATTGTCGCTTGTGACAAATTTGAAAGTGATCACCGCATATTTCGGCATTTCGTAGGGTGATCACTTTCGTTCTCACCTTAACTTAATTTTTTCGTCCAAACGACAATCGCCTGTCGCCGTACAGAATACCTTCCCTGGATACTGGAGTCAAATTCTAGTCCTTAGGTAATCAAACGAATTTGTAAACGGTTTGTAGAAAAGGACGATTAAATTAGGTAATTATTACGAGTATTATATAAGTTCTGATGATACTGCCCTAATACGCCACTGGTGATATTGTAGTAATATAGCAAGAAGATCTTAATTGATCTTTCTGAATGTTTTCCAATTGAGAGTTTTTTCGGAAAATCTAAAAATGTAAAAAATCGGCGAATATGATTACTAAAATATATTTTATATAAATAAATTAAATAGAAATAAATTACGGATATTTCGTAACAAATTACTTTCAAATTTTCGAATTCGATACACATTTGAAAACCCAAAAATTCCATCTAAAATTTTACTAACTTATAATAATCTAATTGAAATGAAGTTATCACTTTCTTAAGAGTCTTCATTAAAACATCTTGTGAGCTCTATATTCACATAAGCACATATTTGTTACAAAAACCATATACGAATCAAATATTGTTCCCAAAGAATGGACCAAATCTTATAAGATTAGATAAAATTTTATTAAGGAAAATGATAAAACTTTTCCATACATAAACATTTTGTGGTTTCAAAACAGTTTCGTTAGTTTGTAGAGTTTGAATTAAATTTCGGTTTTGTTAACTTAATAGAATATTATGTCGTCGTCGAAATCTTTCAACGGTTTCCCAAAAATAAGATTTATGTTTTCAAATAGAATATATTTTGTTCATTTCTAAAAAGTTAATAAAATCTTAGATAATCTCATAAGTTTCGGAAGTATATATAATTTTGTAATTTAAAAATGATTAACAAACTGAATTTACAATAATTAGAAAGTTTTATTTATTTCGTGAAAAGGTGTTCAAGAAAACTATAAATTAAACAAATCCAATCATAATCTTTAATTATGAGACTTCTGAAGAACTAGAAAATTATGTTTTATAAGAGATAAAATTTTCAACTTTTATTTAGTTTTCTTTTTCCTGTGTTAGTTCCTTTAGAAATGAAAATAGAAAATTTCCAAAAACTTTTTACAAGATTTTCTACTTAATAAGATAAATAATAAATTGACTAAAATATATTGAACAAAATTTATATTTTAAAAGTTTTTATAGTCTTAATGTGAAAAAGGAAGAATAAGTATGTTATAAAAGTTGAATTTCTAAAAAGAAAAAAATAAATTTCTCACATTTAGCAGGATTCCTATGCGAACTAACGAATGTTATTATATATGCACTTTGAAAAATACTCATTTTAGTGCTGCAAACTTTAAATCGGGTGTATTTAAAGTGCTTATAGGATAAGATTATGGTCCATGCAATTTCATATAGTGATATGGACTTTATACTTAAGCATTTAAGATCTCTCTCGGAACCTTTCCGGATGCTATTAAAAGAATTAGTGTAAAATGGGAACAGATAAAAACTAAGTTCTTAATTATGTATGAAATTTTTATTTTTCTAAGACTTTATCTTTAACTAAATTATAAAAGAATATTTTAATTGTTTGAAAAATTCCATATCTGTTTAAAAGTTCCCTGAATTATTTTCAAAATGATGTCTGCTAGATTCTTTTTTGCGTGAAAAATATAGATTTTTTTTAAAAATTTTAGTGTGAACAATTGTTTGAGACCTACTTAACTAATTTAATCAAAATTTACTGCACACATATCCTGGATTAAAAAGATTAATTTTATAGCAGAACATGGTTAAAAACGGGACGTTTTCACCTTTTGGTTCGTTATTATTTGGGTAGTTAATGATTTTCAGTTTAGATTAAATACACAAGAAATGGGCTTCGAAGTTAATGTTTTAAGATCACTAATGCTCTAGACAGATCTCCGATTTTAATTACAATAATTATTTTATAATGATACTTCTGTATGACCCATGACAATTCTCCTTTTTTTCACAATGATAATTATTCTTGTCATTTCAAAAGGTTCATAAAATTACTATTTTGTTTATAATTTTCAAAATAGAATGTTTATTTATATTGATTCAATGAAATTAATTTCTTTTAATTGTATTTTTAGTAAATTTTAAGGAACTTTTAGAATAATAGCCATTTTTCCTCCTTTTAAGTTTATGTGAAAGAAGAAAACATGTCAAAATCAGATGAGAAATTTTAAATGCTCAAATGCAGAAGGCTCTGCAAACAATGCGAGGAAAAAATTTAGGACCTCTTTACAATTTCATTTGAAAATTAAAAAATAATGATGCTTGAAACAGATACTTAAAATTGATCATTATTACGTAAATAAAGGTTATTATTGAGTTTTAATGACCGGTTGGGCAATAATGATCATTAAAATCGGAGATCTGTCTAGAAGGATAAGTTTGCGCTCGCATAACTTGAAAGTTAAAAAAATTGACGTATTTTTTTTAACATTTAAATATCAATTTGAGCTAAAATATACTTTGTCCTAATCAAACCCAATACCAAACAAACAACGGTTATGTCAAGCCGCAAATGTATCATTTGGAGTGTTGTGTTTTTTTGAATCCAATTTTATTAAAACTTGGTTCAAACGTAATAAGGTGTATAAACTGATTAGGTTTTCTTCCAGAAATTCGGAAGTGGTTCTTTTTCGCATATTTCTGCATGGTTAATTATTTTTTGAATAAAATTCGAGATACAATCCTTTAGAAATTTCATTTGAAATAAAGTTTGTATCTCATTTTAAATATATTAATGAACAATTTAATATCAAAATTTATTCTTTTGAAATGATAATTAATTTGAAAACAAATTCCAATACAAATTACAAAACAAGATAATATTTAATATTATTTTGTTTATTCACATTTATTTGTTTTGTACTTTTCCAAAATGAATTTAACCACTGTTTTGCCATCTATTTGACAATAATGAAAAAGTTAAGTAATTTACAATAGTAGTCATCTCCTAATTAACCTGAAATATAATATTCATAATATGTATGCTAATTGGTATTTATATAATAATTAGCTTAAAGGTATATATACTATATCCTCTTCCTAAAATAAATAATATATTCTCGTACATACATTTATTATATACAGGAAAATCATTTATTTATGCAACTATACGTTTATATATATAGTTAAAATGTAAAAGAACAGTTTATTATTGGGTTATACTAAACCAACCATCTTTTTTTTTATAAATTAATTCAAAGCATGTTTCTCCTTAAACTTAATACAATTAATGATTGTTAAAGCTATTAGGATATTTTACATAAACTAAGTAAAATTGAGTTAATGGAGATGATTTTTCATAGAAAAAGTTTATTCTCAACTTATTTTACATTTTATTATTAATTTAATAGAATAAATTAGATCATGTTTCAATTTTAAAGAGAAGTTAAATATTTTCAAAATTATATTGAATGAATTTAATGATTTTATCATTTGATAATATCAAAACTCATATACAGCGAATATAAATTTCCGAGATAAAATTTAAATTATATAAAAGTGAATCGCGTGAGTTTTTATTACACGGGATCGGAACTTTAAGTACTTTAAATCCGGTTTCTTGTAAGAAAAAAATACTCAAAGTTCCGGACTTTAGTTACTATAAAATTTATTTGACTGTAAAAACAATCATTTTCTATCAAATAACTTTTATAAAATCCGCAATCTTGCTCAATTTATGAGTTGTCTGTTGCAGATAAACATCGTCTATATGGGAATCCTTAATCCATGTTTAGTATTCATCAATATTTTACTGCGGATAAGTCCCTAAACACCATCCAAAGAAATTCTGACACAATTTTTGAGAAAATCCATATTTTCTACCATATACGTAAAAATAGGATAATAATAAAAAAAAAAAAAATATGTAGCAATGCGATTTGCAAAATATACAATAAAATTATGTCGATTCTGTCAATCTCAAAGAAAAAAAAATTTTAAATCAGGTGCTCTTTATAGAGACCTGAAAATAATATGTCCAAATTCAAATGAAAAATTTAATATGCTTATTTCATTGGTTGCCATATGAATTCCATTATATTCCTTCGGTACATGTATATCCTTCCAAACACAATAATTTACAATATTTTGTATTTCAATTGTATTGAATTTTTGCCTTGATCGTTATTCAAATTAAAAGGAAAGAATATAACGATATCATTGTTAGAAATCTACAAAGTAAAAACACTTTTCTACGTTCGATTTTAAACTATATTTGTATACCATACATATGTACATATTGAACTTCCCATTTCATGGTTGTTTGCCAATTTGAAGTCAGCAGAATCTTATTTTTATGATTCCCGTTAGGATATTGATATTCATGGGTAATACCCGAGACATGTAAATTATGGAGGGACACAATTTATTGGTATGAAATTGGCACGGGATCTATTTTCGGTGTTGTAGTCAGTTTTTGGGTATACGTGTTCACATATACAATCTTTCGATATATTCTGGCCAAACATTATCCAAAATCTAGATATTTTTGCACGTATTTATGTGCATTTTATTCACAAAAGGATGATATGTAAATTCATATAAATTTTCATCGTAAATCGAAGATTTAATAAAAACGAATAACAGAGCATAGATTTTATAACCAAACAGCATATTGTTTGATTCGAAATTGAATGGAATACAATTTTATGGTTTTGAATTTAAAAGTGTTGAAGTCTAGAATTGGAAAATAATGCATCAATATTTTAAATATTTATCTTTCTATAACAAGAAGACTTTATTCATTGTCGATCTGGGATATATTTCTTTTCAAACAACAATTATTATAAATTTTACACAGACATTTTTCATATTGGTATAATATAGAACTATAAAATAAAAAGTGTTGTTTATCTAGGTATAATCCATGGATTAAAGGACGAGTGAATAAATTAGTTCCAGTTTAATGAGTTATATAGAAGGTTCGATCCTGACCGTTTATTCAGGCGCCACGTTTGATTAGTCTTTAGTAAATTTAACAGCGGGAAATCGGTCAAGATAGGTGTAAAACGAAAACCTCTCCAGTTACTGGCAACGAGAGTTCTAAACCATGAGAACTAACAAAGTACCTATACCATATTTGCCTTAGCATTTGTGCCATTATTTTTTTCACAATGATTATAAAACTCTTAGAAGGAAAAGACTCCTTAAATTTTTTGACATTCAATTTTACGATAAACATTATTAATAAATTGTTGAGATTGTATAAAATTAAATGTTGGACATTTTATTTCAATGGTATAGTTTTTCCAGATACAAAAAAAACATAAACTTTTTTATTAACACACAAGAGTTAAATTGTTCAGAACAAAAATTAAATTCAGTTGATTTGCTGCAACCATAAATTCAGTTAGCACAAAACATTTCCACAAAATAAATGGATTATTGCACTCTTCTAAATGAATTTTGAGTGGAATCCATTTTAACCATAGTTTGGTAGAAAAATTAAATTTCACAGAGAAACTGACGATGAAAGTACACTAAAGTAAAACTAGGAAATCGACAAGTCGTCGCTTCTGGAATTAGGTTCTAGCACATATATGATAAACATATGATGAAATACAGGAAATTAGATTTTTACTTAGTTACCTTTAGTTTTAATTTTAAGTTTTAAAATGTATATAAATACTGTAATTATTTAGAATAAAGTTAATTTCAAACTCAACATCTAATCTAATCAAATCTCAAATTGTATATGAAAACTTATAATAACTTAGATAGGGATTCCATGCATTTAGTAACCAAAACCATGAAACTTGGTATTTAGATCTAAATTTTGATCAAACTTAAAATAAGCATATATAAAATTGAGTTCACTAAAAAGATAGATCGGATCTCAAGGTTCTTTCTTCGAGTATACTAAAGAAAGGATCCTCATCCTTTTTTCAGATAAATACTTCTATTTTAAAATAGTAAAACCATTCCTTTCAAAATATCAGATATTTGATATCGAATAGTTTTACATTTCCTTATCCAAATGTAAATAAACTATTAAGATAAAAGTGATTTAAAACTATCACCTACTTTATCACTAAATAGATTTATTTACAAATTTTTGAATTAATTTTATTACCTTCACAATGTCCCCTGTTGCTTTACTAAAATCCAATCTCGACTACCGACTTTTAAAATAGTATTTTAAGTTTCCCTAGGATATACTAAAATTACATATACAGTACACATTTTCCTTGAAATTAAATTTCGGTTCATTTCTAAACGGATCTATCTATAGTTACTATATATTAAAGAAAGGAGAATCAAACTACCATGCAAATCGTTGTGACATTGAAATTGCTATTTAAAACTTTTCCCAGCCCTAAGACTTGTTATAGGACCATCATTTCGTATAGATATACGTTTGTGTGTTTTTAAGCTAAAAGATCAAAAGGCATATAAAAACATATAAAATAGATTTTTAATCGTTGTATGTAACTCAGTAGGTATTCGTTCTACACGATGGAACATTTATTTTGTGTGATAGCGCTTTAATTAACCTTATGTCAAATAAATTTGTGTTTCTATGCAAGGTGCATAACCAAACTGTGACATGGTATCTAATCAATGGGGCTGTTGGGCAATTCACCTCATTTGTATTTGATATTTCATATATTAAATGCGTTTGGGAAACCTTATAGGCCAATGCAAATTGTATTCTAGTGTATTAAATGAAAGGAATTTGCTGTAAAATAAAATTTAAAGTATATTTGAAAGCATATTACAATTTTCCTTGAATAAATCTAAGAAAAACGTATGCAACGTCATTGAATGAAAATTGGTTTTTCAACATTAATAAAAGAAATCGTACATGTTTTGATGCAATTTTAAATTATAATATCTAAGAAAATTTTATAAATTAAATCTCGATTTTACACATCCACATTTTCATGAAATTTAGGGCAAATTAAACCAATGTCAGCAATATCATGTTAGGTACCTTACCAATTACAATCGCTTCGTCACCTTAAAGTTTTGAAACTTTTCCATTAAGAATCCTGTAACTGAGAAGATGCTAGACATTCTATTCTTTACAATTGCATATAATGATAAAGAAAACTACAAGTAAGGATGAATTTCTATGATTCTTCTTTTACTTTTTTTTTTTTGTAAAATGTCTACGGGGAGAACATCCTGCATGAGCTGCCATCAAACCGCCAACAACAGGATTGTATAACCAGAAATGATTAATGATTGAAAATTCTTAAGGCGTATCGGGAAATGAAACAAAATTAATTGAGTGTAGAATTTCAAAAAAAGAAAAAAAGAATGGTTCGTTTTAAAAAATAAGTTCTTTTCTGCTGATTTCATGTTTTCAGATGAAAAATAAAAGAAAAGAAAATTGGTTTTCATATGAAGACATTGCAATGTTTTTCAGAGAAATGCTTTTCTTTTCAGAAACTACTTAAAGAGTAAAAAAAAAAACAGATTTCTTCTTGAACTTTGTGTTTTTTGCGAGGGTTTTTTTTCGTACAGGAACTGAAAAAGGTAATTCTTTAAGAAAAGGAAACTTAACCTTTATTATTTCTTATTTTCGTTTCAGGTCTGTTTAAGTAGTATAATGTTTTCTTTGTTTTTAATGATTCCATGTTTATTTTATAAATCCTTCAGGATATTTTGATGTCCATTTTAATTAATATATAATTAATAATATATAAAATATAATTAATATATTTTTGCAATTTTTTGTTTTTATTTCTATATTGAAGAAGTTTTCAGGCTAAATTTTCTTCATGACTTGAATATATGTTATGTAATTTTCTAAAACTAACTTTTAAAAATTAGGAAAATGTATACAAATTTAAAGATTATATTTACTTAAAGCTAACTTTAATTTCCAGTCTGTCCTGAACTAGTAAAAGGAAATCCAGTTTGGCAATAATTTGGTCCAGTTTAAAAAGCGCTAGTTTACGGTTCATTTACCTAAAGTCACAGATATCGGCGAATTTATTGGTCGAAAATAAAGAGATAAAAAATTGAAATAAAATTATTTAAATGGACAAAATGAAATCACCTTACGTAATGCGGAAATATGCGATGATCACTTTCAAATAGGTCACAAGCGACAATCGCCTGCCGGCGTACAGAATCCCAGTCCTGATTTTCTAAACATTTCTCAAATTATATCGTATTTTAAAACAAATCACCAGCTTTATTAAACCACACAAAAGAATTAAAGTTTAGTTTAATATATCTCTATCAACGGAACTGACTTTTAATAGGTCTAAATTTTTCTGAACAATGTTTTATTTTAACAAGGATTCTCCTAATCTGTTCCAGCTTTTAGATAATTGCATTTTAACAAAACAATATTTTGAGAAGTTTTAGAAAGTCAATTGTTAATCAAAGATGGATGATTTTGAATTATCATTATAAAAGTTATTAAGTTTTCGCTTAAATCATATTTTCTAGTACATCTATTAAAAAGCGCGTTGAAAATGTTTGATACAGAATTTAATTCTGAATTTTTTATTATTTGTAAACATTTTTTATAGTTTAGGAGATTATTAAATTTAAATAATTATTTAGTTCGTTGGTTTGAAAAAATTGTTTATATATTAATTTTGAATGAAACGGAAACGAAATTGTAATTAATGACAGTGAAAAATTACTTCAAACGATAAATTTGTTAATTAAACTTATTGAAAATTAAATATATTGATTGAAAATAATACGAAATGTAGCCTCACAACTCAAAATTTTACATTTCTAAAGTTTTAGACTAATTAAAAGAGATTATTTTCACAATTTTTTTAATTCAAATTTTATTTCAACATTATTTGAAATATAATAATATTTCTCATTAGTATAATTGAAAGGCATGTATTCATAAATAGTATAATAATGTATTAGGAGTGATACCCAATTTGTGTATGCAATGTTATATTCATTATTGGATGAAATACTTCGATGGAAACTAACTCAATCTAACCACAAATACGAAAATTTGATAAAAGTTATATCATACTGATTATAAACAAATTAATTATCAAATTCTCACTGATTGAGACCACTAAATTGAAAATAGACCTTTCAAATATTAAAGCTGTGTTAAACCTAATTTCTTTTTAATATTATTTAATTAAGTATTGTAAAAATTAATAATTTGTACCCCATTCAATTGGTTCAATAATATAAAATTAATTGAAATAAAAATCCAATATTATACACATAAAAATTGTAAAGTTTTTGGTTAGTTGTATCAACTGAATTTTAGTTGTGACAACATACAAAATTCAGTTGTCACAACCAGGCAATAACTTCACAATTTTCCTGTGTATAATCAATAAAGTCGATAAAAATTCTTTTAAATCAAGTTCGAAGAAATTCGGAAAATAATATTTTCATTTTTATAATGAAAAAAGTCATTGAACGGATTACAAAATGAACTACTTGAGTTGGCAAAAAAATCGAGAGATTGAAACCAATTTCCTTTACTCATATATCACAATGCAAAGGAATCACAATCAATCTTGGAAAAATATATTATTTGAATGATAGAATCCTTTTGCAACCCCACAAGAAAAAAAAGAAAAAAATATTCTATTTTCTGTGATTTACCTGAAAATGTTTTTCTTCAATTTAAAATCAGTTGAAGAAATTCCAATTGGTGTTAGATTCCACCACAAAAAAACATATAGGAGTAAACATGAATTGAAAAAAAAACCACACAAAAAATAGGAAATCTTTCAAAAAGATCGATTGAAAAGAACCTATTCTATTTCATCCTGAACAAAAATAAGTCATGAGAAAAACAGCATCTTATTGATACCTCATTTTAAAGAATAATGAAGACCAAAATCTAGGATAGAGGTGAAAATCTTTTGAGAGAAATTCTTTTAACGAATGAAATTTTAAATTGAATCTATTATAACATAACATATGTACCATATATAAATCTTGAAATGGCAATCAGGCAATCAGAGATGTTTTTATTGATTTTGTGTTTGCTGTATTTTCATTCTTTGAAAATTATATCGAATTATTGTTTTTTGGATTACACAATTCAAATCGGTAAACAATTATGTCAGGGAAAATGTTCTGCTTACGTGGGAAGATCCTCAGTTTTAATATGGCTTATCAAATGAAACTATTTTTAAATCGCTGAAAAAAAGACTCCAAAGATGATAAATGACTTGTTTATTTTGAAAGCCATAAGCCCATAAGTTATAGATATATTTATTAGGCTCAAGGACCTATTTTAGCCAAAAAAAATTAATAGAACCCGTTTGACTTGAAAATTCTGTTTCTCGTCCTTTACAATGGCTAGAACGCTTTCTGGCATTTTGATAATAGCCAGAATGTGCTGCAGATTTGAAAATTGGAAAAAATATTTTTTTAAAATATGCCTTAAATTAAATTTTCACTTTACTAAGTAAATGTTTAACATATGTATGTCTCACCAGTCAGTATAATCTCTTAAGTAGGGCTAGGGAGGGTAGTAATTTTTCATAATTTAATACAATACGATCTGTAATCTAACACGATCAAAAGCAGTCTTAAACTTAAGGCTCTTCCTTCGTTAGTCTATTTTGGGTTATTTGTGAAATATTCCTCAATAACCTAATTTATTCATACTTCCGTAACGAAATTACCTTAATAGAACATAATCTGGAGTATACAATACAATATTTTTTAAAATTTCATAAATTGGATGAATGGACAACCAACTCTATATAACATACAATTGAAATGAAAGTATAGAAATTTCTTTCTCGAAACTGTTTAAGAATAATAAGGTAAAATTATATAAAAGAAAGTATTATATGAAAAGGATTAATATACATAAGAAAATTAGAAGATTTTTACGAGCACAATGAACAGAGCACATGCTACATTCAATTACAGAACAATGCTGAATTAAATATATATATATTTTTTTAAAAGAAAACCTCTTATGTAATAAAATAATAAGAAAATATCACGTTTCAAAACACATGAGTACCAAGTACAATACTATTCTTAATAAAATGAAAAAGAAATGGATCTAATAAACGAATTTTTTAAGACTTAAATACAAAAATTACTCAGAAATAAATTTATAATACTAATTTATAATTTCTTATTATTAATACAAATTGGTTTTCTTTATATTCCGGATTTTATATATTAAAACTACATAGTTGAAAAGCCAATTTAGATTCTTTTATTTTAGAATTTACACAAATACTTGTAAAAATGATGCAAAGGAATCCAGAGGAATCCATATCAAGAATGTTAAAAATGAATTATTATAATTTCAAAATTTTCCAAATAGAAGTTTCTGATAGTGCTAAACACCATGAAAATTGGAATAACCTATTAATTCAGATGTTTCTAGCGAGTTTTCCTCCTTTAAGTTCTTTTATATTATTTACAAAGGAAAGGAAATCCTTCTACAATATAAAAACACTGCAAATTAATAGTAATACGTTTCAGCCAGATTTCATATCTCTTTACTGTTTTTTAAATCAAGGATTAATATGTCCTTTTTTCAAATTTCATGTTACTTTGCTTTCATATTCTTTCTCTACGATCTGAGGCCATTGCTTCATAATGCTCATGAACCTTAGAAAAAAATACATATATATTTATATTTGAATAACATCCTTAAAAAGAGCTAGAATGATTCCACAAGAAGTACTAAAATACTTTATGCTATATATATATATAATATATATGAGAAGAATCCCGGAAAATTCAAAATACATACCGAGTAAATTACAGAAAAGGTAGTACAAGAAAAACAGGAACATAACAAAATTACTTACTTTTTACCTGAATATGATCCCATCCACCCAAGAACATTGAAATTCGTAGAATAACTAGTAGTAAACAATTGGTAATATCTAGTAACCCACAAAGTATGAGAACATGTGACTTCGGTAACATATAGAAACTAAAGAAAAACCTATTTTGAAATAGCTGTGATTATATTATAATAACTATATTATAAAATTATAAAGATTTACTTAAATATACAGAATGTTGGAGACAAGGATTTTCCTTCTCCAACCTCTTGTGGTTCTTTTTAATTGATTTTCGGTTAATCCTTGAAATTTGAAATCCTTCTCCCACATGTATATGATATCATGAAATCTATATAAATATTTGCCATCAGCCTACGCACATAATAGTTCCTAGGTATCAAATTCTAAGAAAGAAAACCTTCAAATTCCATTAGACACGTCGAATGAGTTGGAAAAGAGAAATCGATTTAAACGAATCTTTTTGGTTTTCTTGATAATTTTCAATTTTTAGACTAGAGCTTTTATTAAAATAGATATTTTACATAAAATGGAATTTTCGTATAGATTATTAGCGAAAAACTTTGAATTTACCTCAAAATTAAATGAATTTTTTTGGTTGGAATAGAAATTATTGATGAAAATGTTTCATTTAATTATTTTAAGAGTTATATGACTTTTACAAAGATTTACATCATTGATCTGGTTTTTAGATAAACAATAACCGATTGGAATTTGAAAAAATTTTTTGAAAAGACAACTTCACCACGAAATCACTTGGCAACAAAGGTTTAAGTCTATAACTAATTAAATCATCCTTCCATTCAAATTTTGTTTACTAAATTAAATCAAGGTCGGTATAAAACTATATTGAATATTAACAAAGATAATATGTTCTGATTACTAATTTCATTATTAAAGGATTTTAATTAATTTGCAAAATTTAATGATAATCCAAACTCTTTTTTTTAATTCTATCATTATCCACCAACTTTGGGGTGGCAAAGGAATCACAAATTCTGCAATATTTAATTTAATATTACTTATTTTAATTAAAAACTAATATTTGATTGTTAAAAATTAATTTAAAAAAAAATGTTTTCATTTTATAATTTTTACTAGGAAGTAATTAAATAGTTTACCAGCCAACAAAAATCTGGATTATGAGATTTCCTTTGGCGGATTTTTTAGCATACGATTTTCAGTCAGACAAAATTGCATTAAAATTAAATTTTTCTTTGAAAAAAAAGTTGCAATTCTGCGGTTTGTTATTCATGTAGCATTTCTTAACATTAATGTAGTGAAAATTACATTTAATGGGGATTTTCTTGTTTCATATATCACACTAATTCATCAAAATGAGCATTAAAGTCTCGTTTATATGCAACTGCATTTTTATTCTATCCGTTTTGTTTATTATTTAATTTAAAAATAAAAGTTCTTCTTGACGGGATTTTACAGGGTAAACGAAAATTACTTGCTTTGGATGTGCATATATTAAAAGAACTCGAAATGATCTGGATTATGAAAATACTCGACCTTTTTTGGTATCATATTGCTACCCTTCTGGTTCGAATGTTACAAAATGCTAACACTTTTTATTTATGTGAATAAACTTTATTTACAATTATTTCTGCGTTAACAATTAGTCTTAAAAATATTTGTTTATCAATTATTATTAATTCATACAAGAATAATTTATCCAGAATTTATTTACAATCGAAAAACACTATTAATTACTTATTACTTTACTAATTTATCAAATCACTTAATATCTCACTGTTGTAATCGCTTTCCGAAATCTCTCTGATCATTACTTGGTCAAGTTCTGAATTGATTTATCGGTGTTTCCAGCTTATATATTTCTTGAGTTCAACTTCAAGAATATTCCTGTAAGTAAACGTACTTTCTATGAATATGAAGGAACTTATTCTTGCAATTTCTCGAAATGTCAAGTGAACAGTGATCATTTTGTGTTTCAGAATGTTTTCGCGATTTTATAATTTATTTCTTTTCAACCAATAACGTGTTTAGTGTTTTCTGCTTTTACAGGAAAGTTCTCGATCCTTCTTTTATAAAGAAAAGTCGTGGAATCTTTCCTAGAAATATAGTGCAATATTTTGAGAAAATATATTACGTGAAAAGGTATATGCATTTATTTTTCCCAATATTTAAATAGTCTGTCAGTAAATAGCTAATGGTTCACCCAGTATAATAATGTTCTTCCCAGTTACATCAGTTTTTGTACGCTGCCAATGTTAACTTGAAATTTTCTGGAAAAATTTATCCTTACTTATGTTCACCATATGTGTTTATTAATATTGAATTCTATCACAATATAACGTTCAATTTGTTCATATATTACGTGAGCTGCATAAAATTGTATAGGAAAAGTTTTGAAGTTACTCTCGAAAGTTGCATAAAATTGCATACAAAAAAAAGAAGCATAAATTGTATCCGATAGATCGATGATTTCGAATATAACAGAAAAACTTTGATAATGATGACACTATGTGGGTAATAAGTTTGAAAATAGAGCAGAGCTCTTTGTGAATATATCGTAGAGAAATCTACTCGTACTGACTGTTATTAATTTTATCTTTAAATTATTCTATGTAATAAAAAAATATGATGGGTTTATTCAAACGAGTTAAAAAAAAAACTCATGTTTTTAAAATGATTACTATAAAACAAGACTAATGAAAAAATGATTTTATTCCTATTCCACCGGAACCAAAAAATAGGTCATCGATTTAATGTCAATCATACCTTTTATGACTTTCCTAAATGTTTATATTATAATTTTTTTCTCTTCAGTTACCACCAATATGTATACAGTAGACTTCCTTCCTTCTATATTCATTGGTAAGATTGCTATCATAGGAAAACTTAACTGTTCAAAAAGGTTGTTATACGAAAAATTACCAGATGGTACTATATATGTGGACACTAAGTCGATATAAGGACACTTAGGAGATAAATGTACTCTGATATGAAATGAAAGTATTTCGGCGATTATAACACCTGCTCTCTGGCTCTTGTCTCCATTAGAGGGATAGTATATGTTTTCGTTTTTCATATTTTCCGGTTGATTGCCATCCTTTTTCTATTATGATTATGTTATTTAAGGATGAATTGAATTGTAAGAAACATCTGGAGCCTAAGGACGAAATCATTATTCGAAGAAGGAAAGTTTATTATATAATCGATGATTAGGTGTTTCTTATAGAAGAATAAGTATATGAAAGTAGGGATCAAAAGGTCTGCTAAAATATCACACTGATTAATTTTTATTTTTTGGATTAGAATAACTATGGTGAAGAAATATGTAATCATATTTTATTAACTTTTAAGCCATTGGGAAAAGTAAGAGTTTTTTCATTAAACATTTTCTTAATGTTTTGCAAATTTATGATGACATTGAAAATGTTGATGACTCGCATTCGCGTGTACCAAAAATTAAACTTTTTCGCGATGTAAAATATAAATCTGGTATAAAGTGTATGTCAACGAAAAGAAAATAATTCTAATTACATCGTTTTACTTATAATCTGATCCCATTTTATTATTTCCAAGAAAATCCACTTAATTTCTTAAAAACTTCACATAAATCGTAATAAATGTCTAATAGAGTAAATGACAAACATTGCTCTTTGTTGTCGTTTCAACTTACGTAAAGGCCCAAAATACCATACCTTAAGGCAGAAAAAACAAAACAGAAAATCTCTAAATTTTGATTTATTAACATTATTTATTGTTTATGAAGACAAAATAAGAAAAAATTTTTTGATGAATAAAAATATGTTAAACTTAAATTTGTCTTGAAGAAATTTTATTAAAATAACATTCAAACTAACCAACAAGAAAAATAATAACTTAAAATGAATCATCAAGAAAGTTTTAAATTAAACAATAAATATTATTCTTAAAAGGATAATGTTTGAATTTACAAAAGAAATGTATTTCATTTCCTTTCGCTATACTTTTTGAATCGGATTTCCTTCACTCACTTAAAGATATTACATTTTCTTCTAAATCAAAAATATTTCCTTCATCCTAGTGTGGTCATTTTTCTTATATGGTAATAAATTCGAACTAAAATATTAAGTATATTGCAAATAAACCACAAAACATGATAAATCTAAATTCATATTTCATGCATTTTATGTACATTTAGTATGTTATTATTACATATGAATATGTTCCATCAATTTATAACGAAAATAATGGATTCATAAGAGTATGTTATATAAATTGTATTTTTCTCAAAATTTATGAAATTATGTCACCCAATTTTGAAATGTATTCCAATAAACTTAAAAAATCTCAAAAAAACAATCATATTTTAGACATTTTATCTAAGGTTTAACCAACAAAAGCATTTAATAACTACTTTTGGACTTTTAAAACCAGAAAAACTTTTCTAAATCTTAAATATCCTTAAGTCAATTTAGCGAAAATCTATTGTTTTTGTTTTGAAATGTTTTTGCTGTTAAAGATTAAGGAAAACAATTAAATCCTTCAAGTTATAACTTCAATAATCCCAAAGAATTTACTGTGTTCGTGACATAAAAGTATATACATAGTATACTAGAGAAAAGAAAAGAAATCATAAAAACAAAACTTTCACAAGTTCCTATAAGAAACATAAATGGCCTACTTGAATGGGCGGGATAAAAGCGTAAAAGTATATAATTCCGAAAGATGGAACAATTTGTCCATATCGAAAACAAATTTATCCCATAACCAAAAATCTACTAAAACAAAAGATGAAATGTTGACCTTTTCCTTGGTCACTATAATAGCCATTCAATGGATACACTTCTGGGCATAACTTCATCCATGTTGACTCATCAACTTTGTTGCCTTGTCTCCAAAAGAAAAAAACTAATCAAACATGAACACAATCAAATCATCTCGACGAGTAAACATAAGATGACCGAATTGCTAAATATTAAGTTGGTTTTGGTTAAACAATCAAAGTCCTTTGGGATCCTATTTTTCGTCTTTTCACTTGTCATTTCTTATCTATAAATAAGCCCAAAGGCTGACATTGATGTCATCATTTCATCCTTTTTTATGTGCGAAAAGCCTCTTAGAAAGGGCTATATTTCTTTTTTTGTAAGGATTATCCCGAACTGCCTTTTTTTTTTAGAATTAATTCCAATAACAATTTCGGTCTTAAACATTTGTAAGTTTCTGAAGAAAAATCACTTCCTTAAATTCTAAAACCAATTTTCCTTTAAATAATCTTTTGAATAAGCTGTCACACCGTATAATTTTACAGAATAGAATTTCGTAAGTAGAATTTCTTTAAAGTCATTCTCATGCAGCATTATCGAATGTAAAAGGATACTAGAAAGAAAATTTTAAATTAATGAAGCCTGTAAATATACATACCAATTACATGTTTTTAACTTATCTACATACTTGTACGTATAAAATTCTTGGAGTTTATTTAAAGAAGCCTACCACTTAACCCATGGATTTCTTCAGATGCTATTGGTTTTATCACAAGTATACATAAACCCTCCACAAAGTATGTGTATACTTATATATGAGAGCACTAGAAAGGAAAGAAATATCACTAATTTATACGTAGCAACATAATCCACGAATTATCATCAAATAGGGTTCTTTGGTGGGATTTAGCAAGAAAATAATTAGGATTTCATTGTATAGAAGAGTGCAAGAGTGCATTATACCATTATGCCAAATATCCATTCATTAAATTTTAATAACTCAAGTTGGTTCCTATTTTTGAAACATTCTTGAATATAGTTTTTAATTACCTTACATATATAAGTGTTTGAATTATAAATTTAATTAATATCGTGAAGAACATTAATTTTAAAAATAATATCTAAAGGAATATAGAAAAGAATTCCAGTTATTCTTTAAGTAACTTCAAGTTATATAAATCTTTAGCCTTGTTGACAAATAATCCTTGCAAAGTACTGCTGTAAAGTGAAAAGTTATTTCTACAATTTCTCGTATATAATTCCTTGTTATTATTGGGAACTTCCCTATCTCGATTTGGAAGCACATACATATAGTTAGCCTTGAATAATGACACTCAAGTTATTCGCCACAGGAATTTACTATTATTTTGTATTCATGTTACCTAAAAATCAAAAGATCACGTATATCCATAATCCGATTCCATGAAATTTAACCTACGCCCTGCATCTATTATCAAAACAAATAAATGGTCAGGGCTCATATAGTGTTTCCATGAATTTCTAAATTCAAGTCTCGTACTTTGATTGTTTGTATTTATATTTTACACTATATTTTCTTAAGAATGCTTTCGTGTGTTTTAGATATAGTTATGGAATGTTAGACATTCTGCAAACCATAAATATATTTAATAAATACATTGCAAAAATTTCGGGAATGAAAATAATATTGAAACGTGAAATTCATTTCAAATTAGACGATTTTTAATTGTATAAATTGAGTAAAACTAAATTTCTTTATAAAATTTCTGATTATCGCAAGAAATGCAATTATAAGAATAATTTAAGAAAATCTAGAATAACGTGTAACCACTATGAATTTGGAATTTTTAATAAATGGATTTTTAATTGCGGAAATGTAAATTGCATAACAATTTAAATACTCTCGATTAAAGAAATTATATAAAAAGTATAAATAATTTTATTTAAATGCAATTAAAATTGTAAAAAAGTAAACGAGGAAAATTAAATTTTCAATTAAATTTCACATCAAAGTTAAATAATAATAAAGAATTGTCGGAAGTAAAAAAAATTATTTTACAATCATTATAAAAAGATTTTTGGGAAAAAGCGATGTTTAATTAAAAGAATAAATAATTTTTAGGCTAAATAAGCAACATACAAAAAAAAATTTGTAGCAGAAGAATTCGTACTACTCTAACTTCTCACAAATCAAAAAAGGCCCATATTAAATTGATCTTTCTATAACAAATGA
Source organism: Xylophagus ater (assembly GCA_963422695.1). Taxonomy (NCBI): domain Eukaryota; kingdom Metazoa; phylum Arthropoda; class Insecta; order Diptera; family Xylophagidae; genus Xylophagus; species Xylophagus ater. The sequence goes on from OY730478.1 coordinate 13,621,568, forward strand.
TCTTAGTTTCAAGACTAAAGGCCAATCTCTACACAGTCGAAGAGAAAACAATCATCCTACAAATTTTGTCGGCCTCTGCACTTCTCATTTCCCCAACTTATTTTTGATCTGCTGATGATTCCCCTCAAAAACAGATGAACATGTTTATCTGATTTATATGGCACTTCATCTGCGGTGCATACTCTTACAATAATCACACACGATACCGTCGCACACTACCACAAAATTTCCATAATATTATAAATTATGATGGGGAGACTCTGATGTTTTTATTCGATCAATCCTTGCGAAAATGGCAAAAGTCTCTTTCCAGTTTTCTGATTTTTCCCGTCAGAATAGGATGTCGGCTGTGTGTGCCTTAAGTCGACTAAATCTCAAAAGCATTGCAATTCCTATGTTTTTTCGATACGATTTGGATCAAAAAGACCTACGATTCTATTTCTGGTTGAAACGATTTTGAGTTTGCATTTACTTATTCTGTTGCTGCTGGATATACACAAATCATAATGATTCCTGATTTTCAATACATCTATTGATTTTAGAATGATTTTCTATATTTATTTTGAAATGTTCCAAACATTACCATTTTTCCAATAAAAGTAAAATAATATTTTTTGTTAAAGAGAATAAAAAAATAAGAATTTTCATGACAAACTTTCGCGAAAAATTTGCTCAAAAGTTTTAAAATTTCAATCAAATTACAAAATTCGGCAACAAAGTTTCTATCATCGTAAGGAAATAATGAAGTACAGGGTGCAGTAACGAAACTGACTACACCATTTGAGAAATTGAAAAAAGACTAGTCTTTTCATATTTTTTGTTTTTATTTAACAATAGTATGGCATCACATAATAAGCCTTAAAAGTGCTAAATAAAGTATAAGAAACTGAGTTAGTAATTGAGAATGTGTTTTAATTACTATAAATACAACCTGAATACAACAAAATAATACTTAGATGAACTTCTTAAAAGAACACAAACCCAGTAAAATTACAACTAAAGAAATAAATTTATATGTGAAATTTGCTGAAAAACTGCCTAAGTTATATTTATCTTATCTCAGGTGGGTCTGTACTAATGACAATTTCAATGCAATTTAAATCAATTTTCTAATTCTTATAGATTTTTAATCGGAAGACGAATTTTGTTATGATTTTTTATTTGTTGATAATTTCTCTGTAGAAATATACAATAACATTCGCAATTAAGATGGGACAGTCATTATCATCTATGAAATGTCACACGACATAACAGAATAAATCAATTATTCTTCTAATCAAAATAAAAAGAAAAACAACTAACAAATACAAGAATTTGATTTAAGATAGTCAGAAAAACATTCTGCATTATAAATGAGACACTGTGATAAGTGTAACAAATTTGCGAGTTAAGATCAAACTTATTTTTAGTGTCTTTCCAAATTGTTTGTTAGTTATTCCTTAATTCGATTTGGTATTAGATTTCAATAAAATCGACCGAGGGGCAGCGAAATTATTAAGCAAAATCCAGGCTATATGCCGATTTTCAGTTACTATATAGTATATTTTTTTTCAATAAGTTTCAATACATATAAAACTGACAGTTTGTCATCTTGAAATAAAAAAACTTTTAATTCTGCATTTTTTTATAAGATTTTGAAATAGAATATTTTAACAAATTATTACATCTTCTCTGCCGGTGTTTGTACAATATAAATTCACAGAAATTCACACTGATTCCACCAATATCTTGTTAATGCTATAAACTTATATAGTTCTTTTATTCAAAATTAGAATTATAATAAAAATTTATGTTGGAAAATTCCCTGAAACTTTATTCCATCATCAAAAAAAAGAAAAAGTCGTTGATATTCAAGCATTAAATCAAATTTCCACGTTCGAATAATCTTCAATATGCAAATCAAATTGAATTTGAAAATAAGAAATCTACTTTTTATTTTCTAAGAAAACTTTCGTCAAATTATAATATTGAATTTGATGATGAGAATATTATTCGCTTAAAAAAAAAAATTCATATATGTATAAATTCTTTTGAGAGCTTAATATGATAAACAACAATATTTGTATTTGGAATATGTTTTGGACATATATATATATATTTTTTTCAATTTACACTTTTTTTTGAAATTCCCAATGGGAGAAATGGAATCTCGTTATGTAAATCAATTCGATATAAAAAGGATACGAAAGAAGGTTTTTCTTATAGTTGAAATCCCAAAATGTTGAAATCATATTCAAAAGTTTACAAATTCAGGCTTTTGAAAGATATTATAAAATTATGTTAAGGAAAAAAAAAAGGTATTTTTTTAAGTCACTCAATAAATATGAAATATATTTTGGATTCAATTAAGTTACCTAAATCGAATAAAATGGACAAATTTTGGTTCAAGAGTCCTTCGTTGAACAAGAAAAGGAAAAATCTTGTTTGAATAAAAATGAATGGAATTTTTAATATGAAAGTAAAATTAATAAATAAATCAAAAAGTTAAAGAAAATAAAAAAAAAACGACGAAATTTACAACCACATCAAAATAAATCAAAGAAAATTATTTATATATTTTCTTTTAATTATGAAAATTAGGAACATAATAATAAAAAGTTCTATGTTATTTATTAGAAAAGTTTTTGTTTTTAATTTTATAAGACGAAAGAAAAAAAATATGTATATTTTTAAGTAAAACGCGAAGACAAAATACATATATTTTTTTTTTGGAAAAAAAAAACGAAGACATAAATTTATTACTTCAGAATTTTCAAATTCTTAAATGAGTCTACTAGAACCATTTCAAGAACATATTCTAAAATAAATGAACATTCTCGTACACAATTTTAACACGTTCATATTAAAATAGGTTATACTACTCCGTTCAATAAGTATTGGAACTTGTTGCTAAACCACCCACAAACTATTTATCTATATCCATATTTATCTTTTATATCTTTATATTTTCAAAACAATTCCTTTGATGTTCAAAACAATTTCGGTAACGTTTTTCTCAATCCCCAAGAATTTGTTTGAATTCAATTTGCCTTTAGTTCCTTAAGGGAATTTTCTTTTATTGATTCTTCGGACTGAACGGTGTCCAAGCAATTATAATTCTAAGTTAACACACGTAGTACCCTGCTATGTAAATATGGGCCTTCTTAAATTATATTTGTTGAATCTAATATAAAGCACGTATGAGAATTCTTATAATTGTGATGCAAAATCCATGCCTTATTTCTGTGTCATAATTCTGATATCCTTCTGCGAATTAATTCACACAAACGATGTATAAGCCTTAAATAATATTCTTTTTAAAGAGCAATACATTTGATGCATATAGAACTTGTCTATTACTTTGCGACTGTACACAATGATATAAAACGTCGTTAAGTCTTTTATAAATCAAATGTACTCCTTGAGCATGATAATCGAAGAATATAGTGTTCGTATTCTTTTTAAACGTAGTAACACATTCTAGACGACCGAAAAATAAGAAACAAGAAATGGGACATCTTGTGAAAATTTATAATGTAAAAAGGAAAAACTTTTATTAAAGCCTCTAGCTATTAACTCGTTCCATGAACGACCGACTAAAAGCTTATATTTTGATTTCATTCAAAGAACATATTGTACAAGATTTCAAGGATCATATTTTCTGTGTGAGTATTTTCTTTTTTTTTTCATTTCACATCGCTCGAAAAATGTTTCCTAGCGCGCTAAATTTTAATTCTCTTAACTGAGAAATATATTACGCCTAGAAAATATAACGTTATATTAAAAAGATTGTCGCTTCTTTTTACTATAATGTTCAAGTTTCGAGCATATTTTCACAATGTCGACATATTTCAGTTGAATTTCTAACCATCTCGAAATCCTCGTAATATATATAAGTGACGAAGAAAATATGAATAATAGTATTAAATTAGTCATCCTCATTTCAAGACATTTTCGAGAGACTTTCAAGAGTTGCAATATTATTTCGATGTACATGTATATCTAAAGATCTAGTTTATTCCATTTTTGTATTAAATCTGAACACCTAAATCATCTGAGAAAGGACACTGTGACATTTTATGACATGTTTCTATGATTATTATATATATGTCATGTTGATTCCTTGTACTCGCTTTGGTGGCTTCAATCTTCATTCAGCATATAAAATATTTATACGAAATATAAAAGAAAATTTCTTTAATATTTTTGTTTTACTTAAATTTCATATTTAATAGGAATGCGAGAAGATTATTTTATCCTATAATAAATATCAGACAAATTGTGACAATCTCCGGTGGGACTTATTCTGTATATGGTTTATATTTAGGTATTATGATGATTCCAATAGGATGATAAGTATTTCTATTAGACTTAAGGATAATAATCAACTGATTTCTTGTCACTTATAACACGTCGCAGTTTGATCTTAGGAAATTAATTCAAATATTAATTTCATAATTTATAAGGTTCTGATAGAATTATATTCAGAGAGTAGTAAATTATTTATTATTTTAATCATCAAAATTGTTCTCTTGCTTTAAAAGTCAAGAGAATAAATGTTTTCAGGATCCTTTTGCAATTAAGAGGATACACTTTTACTTTTACAGGAATACGGTGACAGATATTGAAAATTACAAGTATTTGGTAGCCCAAAATTTCTGGACACGCTTAAGGGGTCACCTATACCTGGACTACCCCAAAAAATGGTTTATAGCGAAAATTGTTAAAGTCTTTTAAAAAGACAAAACTTAAAAAATATTTGTTTCGAGACATTGGACGTTGGACACTCTCTAGATCAAACAGCTCATCTGAAGTCAGGAAGCTATACAGGACATTTAAAAACAGAGACTATCAAAATCGTTTTTTTTTGTACAAAACAGTAACGAATTGAGGCACAGAAATGAAATTTTTATGCAAAACTACGTAATTTTTTCGTAATTTTTCAAAAATAAAGATCGATTTGAAAATGTTAGATTATCAACGTCTTCTGAATGTTTATCATCGTATTTAGTGAAAATCTGAAAATGATCTATCAAGCTGCTTTCGAAATATGATCCATCGAGTTCGTACACAATGTTTTTAGAAAAATATGCTTAAAGTTCCAATACGCTTGCTTCTCTCAGAATTCTACAACTTCGTCAAATATGCAGACACCGATGTGAAATTTTCTGGATAAACTCTTAAAACTTGGATCTTTCGGGATGAACACAGAATAACATTTATTGGAGGAGAAAGGGAAAAGTTCAGGAAGGAAATTAGTAACAAATAATTTTGGAAATCATCACATGGGATTACCCAAACCTCCCTTTTTCGAAAAAATTATTTCAACATTTTATTTCAATATTTCAACTTATATTTATATATATATTTATATTACTTTTCAAAAAAACATAAATGCTATAAACATTTTATATTTTTGTTATTCATATACAATTTGTATGATACTCGGAAAGCAAGTCTACCATTCCCTAGAGCACTATAAAAAGGCGTCCTGTTCTGTGAAAATATACTGAAACACTAGATTTATTTAAATTTTCATACAGTAAATGTTTATTCCAGAAAAATAAAAGTTCTTGTTGATATGGTTTTGTAGTACTGTTTCTCTATACTCTATGGTATGGAGTACGAAAAGTACATACGTTTTAATTTAACATTTGAAAAACATTACAAAAGTTCTTCGATTATTGCATGCCCAGTTCATATTGTTGTCTATCTCTACACAATCACTCAACAACGCTGACTGATTTCATTTGTCATATCAAAGTATTTTAACTCTTTCGCTTGTTTTATACTTGTATTATTATAAGCCAGCTTCTGAATGCCCATTTATTCTAATTTCGAACAAAAAAATTCATTTAATAAGATACGAGATGTATAATACATATTCGCAAATTTCAAAGTCATGTGGCACTTTGTACGATACTGTTGGGGGCCATATCATAATCCAACAGAAAAGAATGAATGGGAAATCTTGTCATAGAATATTTTTAATTATACAATGACCAATATTCATCGAACCAATAAAATACTTACCTAATTTTAGTTTTCATCAAAGTAAATACTAGGCTGGGGAGGACAAAAGGGTTCATCGTACACATTTGTGTCATTATTATCTTGAAATTAGTTTAGTTTCCCTAATTTTACAGAAATATTATTCATCTTTCGAATGAATATCTTTTATTGAAAGGAGAAGTTGAGACATTTCGTCTCAACTGGTATTTCTACCAAAGAATATTTCCTTATCAGCATATCTTCTAACATTCAAATTCATAAAAGTCGACTGAATAGTCAGAAAAAAAATTTTGGTAAAAATTAACAAAAATTAAATAATTTGAATTATTTATTGAAATTTTGATCCTGATAATATCCAATTACGTACCTTCTTTTCATATCCATAACTTATCAAGAAGTATAAATTCTAATCAAAAACTATTTTGTACACAAACAACACCAACAAAATCCTTTCACTCATGAAACAAATTCTCACGATAATAGAGACTTGTTTAATAAATGTAAATAGCCTGACCCACTACGTTGAGATCAAGTAGTTTAAAAATGAAGAAAACATGAAAACTTATTGAAAGGAGTACCTTTATGGTCTATAAAAAAAAAAATCTTGATTCTATCAATAAACATCTTATCATGTAGTTATCTTCACTTTTATCACAATCTTCTTGTCTGATCACATTTTAAGTACGTGAAGAATATTGATAAAATTCAAAAGTGCTCTCATTGAATCCACCCACATCCTTGAATGTTCCACACGTTACGAAACTATTTACATATTCTTTGGTTTACGTAAGTATCGTACAAAAAAAGTTTATGTTTTACTTAAGATTTGGTTATATAGGCAAAAGGCTCTTTTCAAGATTAGATAAGTGAATAAAAAATGAATATGTACAATATATGAATGAGATTATGTACATAGAGAAAAGCGTCTTGGATTGTTTTTTTTTTGTTCTATTCGGAAAGGAATATTTACCATTCATTTGAAGATCAAGAAAGTAAAGAAGGGAAAATCTTTATAAGAATATAAATGTTCTTTAGAAAGATATTTTGTTCATAATCAAATTAAATATACTTTAAAATTGGTTATCAGTTCCTGGAAGTTTTGAAATGATGAAGAAATAAAATAGAGTTCTATTCAGATTTAACTTTAATTAAATTTGTTTCAAATATAATCAAAAAGGTTAATAAAAAAAATTGTATTGGTAATGCTTCGTGGTTCGAAAACCATATAAAATTTTCGGCTTAAATTTTATGAAGCAATATTGGAACCGACCTAAACTGAATAAAATATACATACTGCTGAACTACATTCACTACACTTTATCTATGTAGATATCGTAGTTTTTCATTAATTCCTAATTTAAGTGATATAAATTTAATTGCATTAACTAGCTCTGGCGCCCACACAAACGACGATGGCACAATTAAGTATATTTCTATCATTAGTTCGTCATCCATCATCATCAGACCTAGCTGTTCCTTTTCATTTTAGAGGCAGAACATACCTGAAAGCCTGATTATATGTATGAAATTAAATATAGTATAACCAATGCATGCCAATGTAGAATTTTGTCGTTCTTCAATACAAAATTTACTGTACGTCGCCTCATGGGATTTTCTGTACTGTAATAAAATGAAACATTGGATAGGCCACGGAATCACACTTTTGTAGACTTACACTCGAATCAAATTAAACCACTCTGGAAAATTATAAACATTTTAAAGTTATAGTTGGAAATATATTTAAAAAAAGAAATTTAAACAGGAGAACAAAAACCATGTATTTAATCAATTAAAAGAAATTAAAGGATTTTGAAACATTAAAATATTCGGAAAATGTTTTCCAATTAGGGATTTATTTTTCTCGTCAAAATGGAATCTGATTTAATCAAAAAGTAAAAACGTTTTTCGTTAACATTTCGGTCAGAATTTTCTTTTTTTTACATTATTTTAGTTTGAATATTTTTTTTATTTTTTTTTGTTGAAAATATTTCGCAATAAATATTTCATCGGGAAATTGATTGCGGAATTTTTACAAGAATTAAAATTTTCCATTTACAAAGGAAAATAAAAAAATACGAAAAAAACATCAGAATATCATATTATTTAATTGAAAAACATAAAAGGAAAATTCAATTAAATGATATTAAATTAAATTTTAATAAATAAGTTAACTAAATATTTTTAATTTGAAATGGAAACGTGAAATACGAGTATCTTGAATTTTATTCTATTTAAAAATATGAAATTGTTTTAGATGAAATCATTAAAAAAAATCGATTAAATTTAAATACTTTTGTCCTTGTTGGCACTCAGCACTTCTAACAAGCAAATTCGCAAGTCTCAGATGGTTGAATAACGAAGTAATCTCGAAAATCCAAGCGAATTAAAGTCACTCAGCCGTTGGAATCTGCAAAAATATTGAAAACAATTATTTTTATGGAGGTTTTTCATAGATATATATTTTTTCTGTTGTTGATTTTATATTATAGAATTTTCAGAAAGAAATCAATTTCATAGATTTTGTAGAGAAAAATAATACAAATAAATTTCCATTTGACTTTTCCAGAAGAAAAAAAGAATATATAATTGGAAAAAAATGGATTTTTTATGAAGAAAATCGATCATGAATTTGAATTTTAACACTTTTAAAAATGCATTTCCCGAGTGAAATTCTTTTCCATTTCAAAATTAATAAAGTTTTGAAATAGGGCTCAACCCAGTTAAGTACGCTAAAAGAGATATCATATTTAAATCGTTTTCTAGGCTTATATACCATGATATTTTCTTTATTAAATCCCTTTTATTCAAATAAGAATTTTTATAACAAATTTATTTCTAAAGAATGGTTTTTATTCTATTTTAAAATGAATTATAAAAAAAAGATTGAAAACAATTCCACAATTGCTGCGTCATTAAGTCAATGAAAGATTCAAGTGTCATTCCAGTAGAATATTATCCTAGTAGCTTCAGTGTTCCGATGTAACCTATATTTTCAAAGGAAAATCTGGGTCAGAAGAAAATAATGTAATTGAAAATGAAAATAAGTGGAAAAGAAGAGGATTTGTATATCAAAGACGTATTTAGTCTATTTAGTATTTATGTATATTTGATTTACTGAAAGAAATAATGTATTGCACATAGTGTAACTTTCTCTGTATTTATGATTAATGCATTTTATAAAAAAAAAGAAAAGCAGAAAAAATTCATCTATGGAAACTTTAAATAAAAAAGAAAATTTTTAATTCAACGTCGAAAAATATTCATAAGAACTGGTTAGTTCGACCTACACTATCTTTGAAACTAGATGAATGAATAGAAGTGGATAAATATTTGGCTTATTGACATAGAAAATATCCTTGACCCGGAATTCTTTAAGAGGATTTTTGGTTTTTATTTTGTTCATTTTTACTGTGAAAACTGTTATATTTATTAGGGCAGATTAAATGTTTCGCTCAAAATAAAAAAAAAATCAATTTCATGGAATCAGCTCTATCTTCTGCACTGTAGATATTATTTGTATCCATGCCGGTTGATATATAAATTCACGGGATGATATCAAGTGAAGCAGAGCGGATGGAGATGCAGTTTAGTTGATACTTAAAAGATGTAATATACTAATTATAATCAATATATCGTAATGATCCATTTTGTGGTAATAAGTGAAACTTCAGTTATTTCAAACATAATACTAGAACTCAATTTTCTGCATTTATTATTTATCAAAAAACCTGAAGCTGAGGGCAATATCACCATTATAGTTAAAGTTTTTACACTCATCACAGTGACACAAATCATATACATGTTGGGAAAATTAAATACAGTTTTCATCAATTTTCATACGAAGTAATCACATGAAAAAAAAAACAATTTCAAGTATTTTAAATCAGTGATCCGCAAACTCTACAAGCTGAGAGAATTCCTAATTAATAGGTTTGTTTAAGAAACGTTTGTTTTTCTTTTCAATTTGTAACATAATGAAACCTTATTTAGTTTTGTTGATGATAAAATTGTTTTCATTGTAAGTGCTTTAATAGTATCTTCTTTTTAATAGTCATTTTTAATTTCCACTTAGTAGAACCTATGTTTGTTGAGGATGTGTCAGAATTCCGAGTTTTACGTAGAAGTCAATACCTTTCTTTGAGTAAAACAGTCATTAAATCTTTGCACCTATTTGGATCTTCATATCAATTTGAATTGGAATTCTCGCTACTCACAGGAATCAGAAACTAATGTTGGGTGAAGAGATGTGTCTGACGCATGTTTGATTTTTCTTCCATCCAAACAAAGTCTAGTCATACAAGATTCATAAATTAATACATTTTAATTAAAAATCACCAATTCTATGAATTATAAATATGTGCGGTGAACTGACAAATGCCAACCATGCCATCATAAATACATAATAATCTCTTTTCAAAACATAAAATTTAACTTATTAAATTCATGATTTTATAATGTACTAATTAATAATTTACTTCAGATAAGTTTTCTGTCGAGAATTTTCTTTACGGAAAAATTTTCTTTATTAATAAATTCTCTAGTTAATATTTTTCTTGTTTTAAGAAAAAGTTAAACAATAATAAAGCTATAAAGTAGAAAAGAATTATTTTCCGAGCACAAATAAAAAGAAAGAAAAATAACACCGAAATAACATTATACAGTTGAAAGCTTTGTGTTGTATATCTTGAAGGGAAATCGAAGAATTTTCTTAGTGAAAATCAGGAATTTTTTCATAACACCAGATGTCACCTTTTCTTTCAACAACAAAATAACATCCTTTGGGGTAATCAAACATTTCAAACTCAACCCAAAAAGTTAAAAAAAAGGAATTTCTAGATTTGTTAGCAGGATGAATCTTTTGTCTCTGAAAATATGTCTTGATTGATTTTCGAAGAAAAATAAGAAAGTCACTTTTTTTGTTTGGTTTCGTTTGGTAGTCAATGTAGTAAAAATAAAAGAAAATGAACAAATCGTAGTATGTTTTGATGCTTCTGGTGCTTTTCGATTGACACTTTAATCTAATCTGGATGGTTGCCTTATTGGATTGCTTATTAGATTTCATCTTAAGACATATTTGGCTTTTTTCTGTTTGCCGTTTTTTCTTTCTGCTTTTTGATTGTTTCGAAAGGTTCAAAAAGGTATCGGCAGATGTTGTAGACAGTTTTACATTTTTTTCCCCATGATGTAATATTGTAAATTTTGGAAGATTTCCTTTCATATTATCTCGGCGAATATTCTCCATGAATGATATCGTACGGTGACTTTTTGATTGATCTAAACATGTCGAAATTAAAATAAATACTTTGAGCTTAATTATTCATTGAATTTATAAGTTACAGGAAATCATTTAATACAGGTAGTGTTACTTTCGAATAGATTATGTTCCGTAACGTCGTTTCTAAGGTCATAATGTACAATATCTAGTTAGTATTCTGTTACGGGGACCATATGTTCCATATTGTGCGGGACCATATTTCAAAATTCATACATTTCTCCACCGAACAGATAATTACGGACCCAGAAAAAAATGATAGATGCGGAAAGACAGAGCACACGCAACATGTTTTCTAAATTGGACATATTTGTCAAAACGCTTAACTTATTTGTATGAAATTCTTATTATAATTAATTATAATTAAAACAATACAAAGCTGTATCCTAATTCGCTGATGCCACTTTCATTGCCATCAATTCCGTTGATCTTTTTTTTTTCCAACAGCCTGGTAATTTTTGATTTGATAAAATATGCCTTCTCAAAATTTTCCTGCCTATCAGTCTCTCGTTCGTTCAGACAATGTCTAATTCGACCAAGAAAACAAATTTCCTTTCTTTAATTTACATCAGCCGCATTCTGAGCGGATTCTTAATAAAATCCTTGCAAATTGTAGAATAAAGTTTTTCGAAACTCTTTTGGAAGGATGGATGAGAAGTTTGAAACAAAATATTAAAGAATTGATTGCCTATATTTCACAGATTCAAATTCAAACTGCATTTGACCTTCCAACTGATATAGAACGAAATCCCTGATACTACATTATCTGCAAACATATATCTCCAAAAGTTCGAGAATCAGTCGAAAGTTCGCAATTAGGAGTCTCTCTGTAGTTTCTAAATTCTATTCTAAAAATATAACAATTGAATGAAATTTGTTACAATTTTGAGTTCAAAATATTATACAAAGGCACTTGAAAAAGAAGTTAAATAAACGAGAAATCTTGGATGTCTTTTGGGGGCTTTTATTTTTGGGACCGATCAAACATTTCCTTTTAAAATGTTATACAACTCATATGGAGATACATATTAGTTGTCCTTGAAAATCGATTTTTATACTTAAAAAGCATTTTTTTATGAATTTTGAATTTTCATCAGACAATCTTATACTGATGATGACGATGTCGACAAACAAAACGTTTTACATCCATTGGGAACACATTGAATAAGTAATACGGATGTTTACTTGTCCCGTGAACCTTGTATAAAATGTTCCTCGTCATTTTTATTGTTATTGTGAGTTTGTTTTGAATAAAACATATATAAACATAAAATCGGGATATAGCTTTACATTTGATACCCTATGGTAGAAATGTGACACTGTACATAAGGAGTAACCAAAATTAATAAGGTTTTAATGGCTTTTGCTGGATAATTTTGTTTTGCTTTGTTGGATTTTGCTCTAATTTAAGGATAACATGTAAATCTGTTCTGAAATCTTTATTTAAATCATTAAAGTTACTTTAGTTAAATTCGAAAGCTAAAAAACAGATGAAAAGAATGTATGGGCAGGCCAATCCATAGCTCTACTACAGCTATTTTTTTCTGCATTATCCTTCGATGGATTGCATCCACATTAAATATCAGTATGATTGAAAAATGTAGACAACCTATGATCCTAATTCAAATGTAATTGCTGCACAATTTTTCTAATTAAAGTTACGGTTTCGCTGGGAGCTGTTGACGGCGGCGGTTGAACAGTGCCGTTAACTGTTTTGGTTGCAGCCGTTTAACAGTTGGTTATTGTTAAATCTAAGTGCGAAATTAAATATGAAATAATAATGGATTTGTTGAAAATATTATTAATTGAACAGGAGGAAGAAGAAGAGTTTCTAAATTCATTACTATTGAATGAAAGAAGAAGGATGCTTTAATCTACTTATAAATGGTTATTTATAAGTATTAACTTGAAGAAATTAAAAATTTGTTCACTTATAGAAATTAAAAATCTATTCACTTCCAGAGAGATTCAAACAAACAGCTTCGGTAGTGCCGCTAGACTGAACCCAGTTGAACCGCAAAAGCTAGCTGTTAACAGCCGTCGATGAGTTGTCGAATAGCGTGAACGAAACCGCCTACACGGTTCTGCCATAAGAAGAGTCATTTTCAACGGTGGTTGTCAACAGCTGACCGCCAGCGGCTACCGTCAACAGCTCCCAACGAAACCGTATCTTAAATCCGAAAAGAACAAACAAACTTTAGTAGTTACCTTGGTTTTTGCTCCATACTTTCCTTCCCTTTGCCCTGATCTTCATCAAATACAATACGAAATCGAATTAAGGTATATCTAACCTATTTGCTATACTTCATAAAAATTGAACCCTGCTTTTTGAGTTATGGTGAACAGGGATGGATGTAGGGTCATTCAAAAGTCAAAATTACTTTTGCATATAATCAAATGCGGTGTCAAAATTAACATACCTTATTGGTATACTACCATAGGGTATAAATATTATTATAAATGATGTCTTAAAAGAGAAAACGCTAAATTCGAAATATTAAAGCATTTTAAAATCGATTTTTTAAGTTTAAATATTATATAAGGAAGTATTTGAATACGAACAATTTACAAGAATTCTAGTTGAATGAGTTCTTTTACAGAATAAAACAGGTACATTGGATACTTTCTTATATTTCATGAATCGAATTTACCACAATATTTATGATTTATATTTTAAAACGATTTTTAAAATTAGTTTTTGATTTTGTTTTTTGTATGTGATTATTTTTCTTTAAGTTATTTCATACACAAAATTCTTACCATGAAATTCTGAACAATTAACCCATTTTCCTTGTTTGCTCTCTTAATCATTTACTAGAAACGTTTACAGTCAATTGTTTCAGGGATATGTATACATGTAGTTAATTCTTGAACAAAGAAAATGTTAATGAAGTTTCAGACAAAGATTTCCTTTGAAATGAAACCCTTATTTTCTTTAGCACCCCCATAAGAAGTCTGCCTTTCTTTTGATTCTATAAATATCACTTGAATGTTGAATTTATTGTGCTGACCAATGTCTGAACCATTAATTGCTTTGTGTAAATGAATCCTGTGAACAAAGATCAGATATATATAACTGAAACTAGAAAAAATTTTATACTCTCAAACATTGGAATAAAATTATTCATTCCCAAAGGAAAACGATTTAATTTTTGGCAAACATGAAACACTATTTTCTTTTTTTTTACTAAAACTTTGTAAATTGAACTTTTACCCAAAGTTGCACGTAAAATATGTTTTGCATCATTTTATAATAACCTTTAGGAATATGGTGTTATATTTAGTTCTGCACAGAACACAGGGTGTTCGAATGAAATTTACATAGATTTGATTTTGAATAACTATTTGTAGAATAGTTTTACTTGAATGGTTTAAATATGTTAAGTACAAAAAAGCAATTGAATTTTTCTCGATAACAATGTAAGATTTATGCTGAGAAATTGAAACAAAAATATCAGTGAATTTGTTTAGTACACGTTTTTCAGTAACAATATACATAGTTCGAGATATATTTCTTTACTGACCCAGAATGTCTGTACATTGTCTAGTACATATATTGTATGTTTCTTGGTAATACGAAAAAGCATACAATAAACAGAGTTCGCAACTTGGATACCGATTGGGACACATTTGGAGTCCGCAAAACATGCCATCTCATTAATAGCATTGGTTTAGAAGAACTCTGTATGATATAAAAGTACATGTATTTACAGTCTTTTTTACAAATATTATTAATGAGGAGGTATGCTTCACAAATTGGAGACATGACCAAAAATTAATACACATTGAGAACTTGGTTTAGTATACTCTGTGGTAATACATATATAAAATGAAGTCGACTAATTATCCGCCTCTAGGCGAAAGAAAATATCGACATTTTCAATTATGTTTTTATTCATTTTGTAGGTTGATGTTAACTTGTTTGCCAATATATAGTGTATTCCAAAGTGTATGACTTCAAGATCTACAGTTACTTTTGTTGGAAAAGTTACCGAAATTCTAAGATTTTTCTTTTTCACAACCAAATGATTATGTAGATAATATTCTTGAATTATTTCACCACGTTGTTTAGGCAACAAATTCTCTATGATAAATTTATAGCGATCAAACTACAAGCAAATAAAAAGTAGCTAATTTTAGTATAGATCAGTGATCAATTTCCAAGTTTTTTCTTTGAGTGTACATGACTGTTGAATGACAACTGACAGTTGACACACCCAAAAAAAAATTACGGCCATACAATATTACGAAATAGTTAAAGGAACACCCTGTATTACTATTTTTATTATTTGAATTTCAGATTTTAGAAATTAATAGGACAACCCACCTAAATTAAAAGGTTTTCAACCTTTTTGAAAAGCATTCATTTGTTGTTTTTTTTCTTCGAAGAATGAAAAAGCTTTTTTGATTGTTTTTTTTCCTTGAGAAATGATAAACTTTAGTTTTAAAATGTTTCATAAATAACTATCTAGACATGTAACGACAGAGAAATGGTCATGTATGTATAAAAAGTAGCATCGTCGAGTAGACAAATTTTCGATTTAAATTTCAAAAGATGGAGAGTCATGTTGTAGAAACTTTAAAATGCCAAAAAGGATAATTTAGGTGTTATTTGAAAAATGACGATCACACCTGTTTTGGGTTCATCTCGAAAACCACCCGTCATTATTTTCAAAGTACGTAAACACTTTTCTCTTATTTTATGTCAAATTAATAGTTAGACATCCATGGGAAGAAAATTGTTCTAAAGCCTAGTGTAGTAACGGATTGATAGATAGATGGGACACGCTCATATCATTTGTCAACTGAGATGATGGTGTCTTACTTTTTTCAAAGTTTCTTTTTACTATAGTATTTCTGAGACTATTTCTATATAATAAGATTAATGAAGTGTTTATAATAAGATTGACGTTCATTGGAAGTTGATATAGTGAAGGACAAATATTTTTATCTAGTATGCCAAGAATAGAGATTAAATTGACTGCAAGTGACATTTTATAAAATAAGACAATTTTTTTGTTATGAAACTTTTCGAGCAAATTCAATTGGATAGTGATAAAGTTGAAATTCATTTGGACTCTAATGTTAAATAAGACGCTTCTTTACTATTCATAAACTTTTCAATCTTCAGATTTCCTTGACAATAACAACATTTATATAACAGAACAGTCTGGACAGTGGCATATTGTACCGTAGGCAAATAAGGCAATTAAATTGCTTTTTAAAACAATTTTCGAGGGTCACTTTTCTTCCATTTTTAATTTTCTTCGACTTATTCAAAATACTTTTCTAAAATAGTACTATTTTCTCGATTGATACCAAAAAATTAACCATATTTGATCGATCCGTAACATATATTTGAAATGATCCTGTAATTTTAACACTAGACATTGTACAATGTATTCAAAACCATTTTGAAAAGAAATTCTCTGAAAAAACGAATTACCATTCATTGGGAAAATATTTATACGAACATAATATATCATTTTTCTTTTATATAAAAAGCAGGAAAATCTTTTTAACCAGATCATTCAACCAACATCAAAATAAGAACAATCTTACACATTCGAAATACTACGAAGTAAACCAACTTTTGAAAAGAATTCTTTAAGAAACCATGAATAAAAAAAAATCAGACAATAGAACCATAAAAAAAAATATTGAATAAAGGAAAGAAAATTACCATGAAAAGTAGCCACTTACCACAAATAATACTTAATCCAAGTATAAAAATGGCCAAAATTCAAAGACCTTCATTGTTCATTGGCACCCGTCAGTCCATGGTTCTTCCTTGTTTGTTCTGCTAATATTGTACAACAAAATACAAAAGATCTTTTCTACGATTCTGTGTAGAACACAGTTTTGGTACATCCGCATTGTAAATGGTAAATATTCTTCATTTTCAGTATGTTAGACAATTTTTTCTGTAATATTATTCAATTACTGGTCTTAAAAACTTAATCTTTGTAATAATTTAGCAAAAAAAAATCAAATACAAATACAAATTAACCAGAAAAATTTGATTCTACTATTAACAGAATTTCTGTTAATTTAATTCTGTCGATTTGAATAAAAGTTTAATAAATCGGGAAAAGATTTAAATAAATAAAATCGTGATACAAATATAAATTAACTAAATTACCACAAAAACGCAATTTAAAATTGTTGACATGACTAAATAAAGGATTTAATTATGGTGGTTAGTTAATTACCATAAAATTAGAAACATTTTGATTTATCATTTTGATATCTTTAAAGAGGCATGATTTTTCAATTCATTTTTAAAAGGACACATAAAATTTGTAGGCAAAGCAAAATTAATATTTAACAACTGTGATCAGTAAACTGAACCTCTTCAGTTTTTACTGGCGATAGAGTTTTAGGACTAACAGGACAATTGAAGAGAATACATCCTTTTGTTTATTTTTGCCTCATTAAAATAACTGAACAATTAGTAATTGCTTGTCTACACCTGTATTTTGCATTTCGTTTTTCTGCTGATGAATTTTTACACCAATAAACTCGACAACATGTTTCAAACTGAAATCTTTCCAAAAATACCTCCTCGATTATGTCTCTGTGATACCTAAAAATGACAAAAGATCTCATATATATAATAAAAATGATGATATCTACATGAAGAAAAAATAAACAGCTAAACTCATGACCAAGCCAAGACATAAAATGTACGTCCTTTCAGATGTTGCAACCTAGGAAGGAACCAATACTCGTCTATGTGTAATAACGGCCCTGGTGAATACAATATCATATTTGTTAAGTTATTGTATTTCTAGAAATAAATAGCTTGTAATGATTTCTAGAACTCCATTTCAGTAGGTTGTTGCCGTCTCTAAAAGTTTATTAATTATCTAAGAAAAAATAATTTCTGAAATTTTTTGGACCTATCGAAAACTTTCATTAGAAAATTTGGTCATGATTCCTTTTGTTCGAGGAAGCCGTCAAAGGACATTATTAATATCGTTTTATAAACCTTTCATTTTTCTCCAAAATGATTATGCTCAAATTCTTTTTCTATATTGTTATGTTTTAATTATTGTATTGTATTGTATTGTTAAGGATCATTTTTCTTTCCTTCTTTTTCGTTTTTAGCCGAAAAAGATATAGTCTTTTGGTTTTTAGCTATAGTACATTCGCTTTCCCATTGATTCTTGTATTAGCTACTATTTTATTCCCTACATATCCTTTTTCTTTCTTACTATAAAAATTCCAGTGATGAAAGCATGATTTTCCTTCCTTAATTTTTGCTGATGGATTTGAATTTCTAGACGAACATCGCGCTTGTCCACCTGTTGAATTAAATGAATCGAAATATTATGATTGTTTGGGACTTTATTTTAATTTGATTTCATCATAAAATAAATAATTCTAATTTTTTTGGAATATTTTTGAGTGTTTTTGAAGTACGTAAAGTAATCTTTTAGGTAATTAAATTTGCTATTATTATAAAATGGTAAATCATGATAAAATTAAATATTGTCTATTTTAAAAATCTTGGAAAATTTTTAGAGTGAAAGAAATTGAAATGAAAATTGTTCAAGTGGAAGTGTTTTTGTAGGCCGAGGAAATTATTCAATTTATTAATTCTATTTAAATATTTTCTTTACGGGCAAATAAAATCGATCAAATTAAATATGTTGGAAATTTTCATTTTTTATTTTATGCACTAAATCATATGTATTTTGTAGATAAATGTATTCCAAATCGGAAATTCATATATTATTCAAATGCAAATTATGGCTGCATAATTTACAGACTATTAATTAATTTTAAGTACAATATTCCTGCTGTACATCATTGCAATATGGTTTTTAACATATTTTTCACTTCAATGTGAAGTATATATGTAGGTAGATATTAATAAAAATAGTATTTGTAGTAAATAGATTATATCAGAGTTCTGAAGCCTTTCAGCTCCTAATTGTAACTAACTATAGTTGACCTTTTCTCGTCCTTTTATACATAATTTATTGGAGGAAAGATTACTAAGTTTTTTAAAACTAATATGAAATTATAAACTAAGTAAATCTAATCTCATCGCCTCCTACATATAATCAATTAGAATAGAGTAGAGCTTAATCTTCTTCATGTAATACTTAATTTCAAAAGAAGTTGACTTGAAATTTTGGTTTGATTAGGATGTGTACACGCTCTAGACATATCTCCGATTTTAATTACAATAATTATTATTTAATGATACTTCTGGATGACACATGACACATCCTCTTTTTTCATAATGATCATTATTCTTGTCATTCCAAAATTTTCATAAATTTTTTAATTTTCATTACACAATGTTTATTAAATATTGTATTATTCAATTAAGTTAATTCTTTTTTATTGTTTTTAGCAAAATTTCAAGAAATATTTGGAATAAAAAGAATTTTCTCTCGTTTTCAGGTTATGTGAAAGAAGAAAACATGTCAAAACCAGATGAAATTTTTAAAATGTTCACGTGTAAACAGTGTGAGGCAAAAATTTAGGACCTCTTTACAATCTCATTTAATAATTTAAACAACAATGATGCTTGAAAAAGGTACTTAAAATTGATCATTATTATGTAAATAAAGGTCATTATCGAGTTTTAATGACCGATTGGGCAATAATGATCATTAAAATCGGAGATCTGTCTAGGATCTTAGTTGGACCGAACTGCCTATATGCTAATTTTAGATTTCTGTACATGTTTCAATTTAAATAGCAAAGTAAACTAAAAATAACTACAAAATATTAATCCTGAACAATTTCAGTTGCACTTTCTCAGGGACTTTTATAGTAGAAAATATTGTAGGATTTAAAATATTCTAAAATATTTTTCCTTTTATTTAACACGAATTAATTAATATAAAATCTATTGAGTGACTAATTCATCAATAAAATCCTTTCGGAAAAGTTTTTCTCTTGGAAATTAAAACTTTTAGCTTAGTTATTAAAATCAGTTTCATTTAAAACCTTAAATTAACTAATTTCAGGTTATTTTGAAGCTTTATTTCAGAATTTAATAGCGTTAACAAGAGCCAAAAAAAAACAATGTTTTATAATAAATGTTCTTCAAAGCTTTTAAAGATGAAAGTTACATGCAATAAAATATAGACGACAATATGAAAAAGTTTGATGTAGTAAATTTTTATTATTTACTTGTAGCACAAATTATGGTACGTATGTCTTCTTATGGCGTCATATCGCCTTAAGGGAATTATACCAACAATACATATAATTCTCATTTTCTTCTCTTCGACACGTCACCAGTAAATTAAATAAACGTGTAATATGCCATTGATAAATACCAAAATATTTCTTATTTTTTATTATTGAAGTAATTTCCCATGACAGTTATTTTCGATAACGACAACCATTTCAAACCATTTATTTTTTACCAGAAAAAAAAATTCCTTTTATAAAATACAGAAGTCTATAAAATGTTGGTCAGTTTGAAATTATATACGAAAGATATGTCGATATATTGGCCATTAGAGAATATAAGAATCATCGATTTTCAGTTTATTTTGTTATGTATTATGTAGAAAAGAAAATCATCTTAAATTTTTGTATAATATTATCTTTGTGTGAAAGAAAAATGCCTGAAATCAAATTAGAATGTTTTGTGATATCAAAAGATTTTCATATCAATAATAGTAAATAAGTTGAAAAGATCAAGTATAACATTTCAAATCAGTTACTTATATTATCTTATACGAAAATTTCAAGCATCCTTTGCCCAAATATACTTATTGTTGAATATATTTTGAATAGAATACTGAAATTGAATTTGTTGTAGAAAAAATAAAAAAACGGAATTTTCCGACATTATACTAACATGAATTTTCCCTTCAAGTTATATAACTTGACCAATAAGTATAGAACTTAAAACATTTTGAAAGAATTTTAGTTTTGTAAAAATAACTTTTTCCTAACTCTTGAATAAAAACTTTTGTGGAAATAAAAATGAAAATTAGCTCAAAAATAAAAAATTTAAATTGTATTCTTGTATTTGAAAATTTTATTTCAGACATTTTGATTTTTCTTTAAGTTTTCAAGGAAGTTTTACTTTAAAATAAATTTGAAAATGTTTTCAGAATGATTTTTGTTGTGTTTAAAACTTTGTAGTACATATAGTTAGTTTTCAAAATATTTTATGCAATTTATCCAATTTCATTAAAACTACCTTTTTCCAATAACAAAATGATAAATTCTACTTTCTCTTTAAATGCTATTTAAATGCTTCAAAATGCACCAAAACAATAAGACGCTTTTTAACCTTCAATCAAATTCAGTTCATTTGCTGTAATCCAAGGATTATAAGTTTGATTTAATATCGTCAGTGGGTAACGAATGAAATCAGTTATCTACGTTTGTAGATGGATTTTAAATTTGCTCTTGATCTTCCTGAAAAAAACCAGTATAATTCACAAAAATATTGATTCTAGTTGGTTACATTAAAATCCTCTTCTATCTTCTTCTGACTTTAAAAGGATCCTTCAACTGTTTGTACATATACTGCTACATATTGTATATATAAAAATGAGAAAATAAAACAGAAACATTCCGAAATGTTAGGCTCTAAAAAGCAAATTCCTCAAAGTCATTTTCATGTGGCATCTTCAAAATAAGTCAGACACAATTTATCAATGTCAAGATCTGCTTCGAAAGTCAAGTGTTAAGAATAAGTAAGTGTCTGAACGTTATTATTTTAGAAATATCATATATAAGTTACTATATAGGATAAACGATGATATGGATACGTTTGGATTACTTAATTTTAATTTTTTTGTATTTAGGATTATATTATTATTGATTTAAAATCGATGAGTGAATCTAAGAAAAAAAAAACAGTTTCTTTCGAATCTTTGGAATTTTTAAGATGTTATTTGCTTAATTTTCCAAATTATGTAACGCTAGAAAAATTCTTTCTGCTGGAAATTTTGAACCATTTTGTTTCCTGTAAAGAAAATTTCATTTATTGGAAAATTTATTTAAAAAAAATATTTCCTAAAAATACAAAAAACTTTTGTAAATCATATTTCTTTTCGAAAATGTTTTAATATTTAAGAAATCGTAAGAAAATTTTGTTGTTTGATTTGTCATAGGAATCTAACTTTAATACTTAATTTAATATAAATTCCTAATTGGAAATTTCTCCTATTTAAGATATATCTTAGGATATGTTTTACAAACATACAAATTTTGTTGGTAAAATATTTTCTGTAAAGATTCTATTTAATCCCAAGGATTACAATACGTTTGATATTTTATTTTGATAAAGAAAAGTTACTCCAAAATCTAGATTTCATTCTGATTCGTATATTCTTTTCCTATCAACCATTTAGATAATCTTGTCGTTGAGTTCTTTGAAATACTTAAAAACTTAATAATTAATTAATTATTATCTGGAGGACATGAACAAGAACAAAAAGTTATTTAACCTGGAACTACATCAGGAAATTATGAGCGATTTAAAAGAAAAAAAGAAAAAAATGACAAACAAAAAAGTCTTTGAAAGAATAATTTGTAAGATATGTTTGTCATGTATGAATTACATAAAAATTATTAATTAAATAAAATGTTTTTGTTGAACTAAACATAATTTTTGGTTATAAAATATTTTATAAGCCTTCATAAAAATGAAAATATGAATAAAACCAGGACATGTCAAAAACAATGTATGTTCATTTTTCATTTGGAAAATCAAATGGAAAATCTGTCTTTTCTTATAGTCATCATTAGAATATTTTAATATTTTTTCTTTAAGCTTATATATATATGTATGTACTACTCTAATGAATGAACATTACGCCGTAATACTGAAGTTTTTCAAGCGATTTATTATAGTACACAACTTGTGTCGGAATAGATTATCGATGTTTATTTATATCTTTTCTATTCACATCAATGGCATTACATAAATAATAAATCAAAGAAAATAATAACATCTCAAAAACCGGACATCAAATATATATACTATTTGATAAAATATTTTCTATCCGGTTTGTATCTTCTAAACAAGTCATAAATTTTGTAGAAGGTAGAATTTAAGAGGACTTTAAAAACTTGTAAACATCGATGATGAAGATGGAAACAATTATATCATATTAAACATAACATTTTCAATTATATTTACATAAAATAACTAATTTAATTTTAATAAGTTTCAGCAACTACAGAAAGTTGTAATTTGTAAATCGAAATTTAATTAGATTCAAACAATTTTAGTAGGTTTAAGTATAGTCTACTATTGTCAAAAAGCAAATCTAATTCCTAAAATGAAGTAAAGTAAACAATCATCTTCATTTTACATTAAAAAATATCAAAATTTACAAATGATTTAGTAAGAAATGGGTAATTACTGGCGATTCTAGGCTACAATTTCTTTCGGTTTTTCTGTCCGATACTAGGTATTGCCTTTTAACTAAACTATTCAAAACTATTTGCAACCACCTTAAAACTGCTTAATGCATAATTATAATATAATGAGGAGGAACATGAAAGGAACATGCGAGAAATAAATATTAATAAAAAATGTTTAAAACCTTGTAAAGCTAAATCTGCAAGAAAAATAAATGCTGCATCAGGATAATTAATCCTTGAATATCCCGAAAGTTATAGAATAAATAGTATGAAAGAAAATATATACACGCAATTGCGGAATAAACTTTAAACTCCTAGTTCGTTTTTTTTTCTCTTCATAAACATATAAACTTTCTTTTTGAATTGATTGTACATAAAATATACATGCAAATTTTTATCCTAGATAAGAAATTTGCATAGATATTGAATTGTGATAAAAACGCGAAAAAAACGAATTTATAATTTATTTAAAAAACTCGAAAAGAAACAAAATCAGATATTGTTCGAATGCAATTACACAATATTGATTATTCTAGAATCTTTTAAAAGGGTTTCTAACGATCCTAACCGATTTAATAATATAAAAATTTTTGATACATTTTTTAAAAATTTGTTATAAAAGTTTGTCTATAAGAAAAAAAAGAAAACGAAAAAATTCTGTTTAAACCTTTCGAAACTTTTTTTCCCTAAGAACTTCCAAAAAAAAAAAAAAATACAAAATCTCATGCCTTCAGAAAGATGAAAATCTTTCACAAAATCCTTTTATGTTATGAGATTCATTCGCATTATGTTGGATATTATAATCAGATCACATTAGATCCAACAATAATTCATTCAAACATTTCATGTGAAAAATATCTTCACATTTCATCTGCCCTAAAGGATCGTGTATATGGGTTGACAGAACCCAGAACAAAAAATTAAATACATTTAGATGTTGTTCACGATTGTTATGAGAGTTGAAAACTTTCAACAAAAAGAAAATTCACTACAATATAAAAGCCACATTCTTTAAAGGTTTACAACCTTAGGCTATTATAGAAAACCAACACTATTATTAAAGAATGTTTTTTTTTGTGTGACAAAAGCTAAAAGGAACGCACAGAATATTCTTCTAAAAGCTTCTAAAAGGTATTCTTATTTTCATTAAACAAAATATTATATTCTTTTAGAGACTGAAGTCAACATCAAAAAGGATATTTTTGTAAAAAAAAAAGATAAAAAAGCACTAAAGCAAGTGCAAGTACAATACGTTTGTTTATAATTAAAAGGCACTCGTATAGTTTACAAGTATTTCAAACGCAATTCTGGTGATTCTCATTCAATGCGAAATATGCTTGTTTGCTTTAAAGTAAATTAACTTGAAGCCAAAATCATAAAAAGGAGTGCCAAGAATAAGGAAGGACATAAAACCTGAACGAACGTTTAGCTTATGCACGTCAAATTCGTTCAACCGATTATAATGTGCATAAGCAGGAATAAGCATCATGAAAAAATATTTGATTTTTCAACTGTCAAAATACCCGTACGGAATGCTCGTTGATTCGTTGTTGATTTGTATTCGTTAAAGCATAACGAAACGGAAATCAAATTTAACGAAAACACGGCTATGCATATTATAATTGCACTGTATGATTCATACGATTCGTCTATGCTTGGCTCTTCCTATTCTAATTCAGCCTTTAAGGTTTTAATTTCAATGTTGACATA
This sequence comes from Xylophagus ater, assembly GCA_963422695.1. Lineage (NCBI taxonomy): Eukaryota > Metazoa > Arthropoda > Insecta > Diptera > Xylophagidae > Xylophagus > Xylophagus ater. Next base: position 13,646,904 of record OY730478.1, read on the forward strand.
CTTCTTCTGAAACTTAGAATATCTTCTTGTATCAACTTCAATTTCCTTTCTCGTATTCAAACTTTCATTCAGAATAAGAACCACCAAATTCAAATATTTGATATTCCTTTTCGTTGGAGTAGAAAATTTCACGTGAAATAAAATTGCAATGTTCGTTAACACTTTCGTTCAAACAAACAAAAAATTGCTCTAAGAAAAACTTCTAAAATATAAGAATTTTTTTCACTTCTTGTTATTTTTATAAATAATATTTTTAATGTTGATTTATTTTAATTTACGATTTCGAATTCGTACAAGCGAGAAATTTAATGTGTGACACTATTTTTAACAAACGATTAACTCATTAATTTGGAAGACCTTGTCACTAAATTCCTTCTTGTAGCCAGAAATATGTTTCATTGAAAATATTTTCAGAATTTTCTTCTTTTTTTCGTTTCTTTACATCGAATTTTCAAAATTTTCGTAAGTTTTAATGAAAACAAAACCAAAACATCACATCAACACATAAACATTATCTATTTACGAATGAAAATCTGAATGAAAACTGGCTTGTATTATTCGAAAGCATGGTGTTTTCGATGTTTTTCTATGTTTTCGAGTTTCATATTTTCCGAAATAAAAGGAGAAACTATTTTTGTTAGTCGAGAAAATTTCTCATTTCTCAGAAAATTGAGAAAATTCCGATGAAATTTGAGAAAATTTCTTACAAAATTGAGAAAAATTCGATGAAAATTGAGAAAATTTCGATGAAAATCCAATCGTATGTGTTGCCATATTCATAAATAATACAGTTTGGCTTATTTAAATGCTGAATAAATACAAAATAATAAGTACTTACAATTTATATTTTCCGAATAAAAGAACGAATTTTTTTCTATTAATTATTGATTGTGTTTTTCTGTAGGATCCAATTTACTCTCGGATGAAATTATTCCAGCTTTCTTGCTGAAGAGAGATACACCTAATTTCCTACAACTGCAAATCTTCTCCAATCATTTTTTATCATTGCGCACATCATTTAACGGAACATACTAAAGCAGGCAAAAAAAAACTTTTCCTTTCAATAATTTTTGATCAAAGAACAGTCTTCTGTAAAGTTTTCCATTCAAACATTATTTTCTTGATAAAACTCAAGTTTTATTTTATCAGTTTGTATTCGATTTACATTTAGGCTATTCGAATAAAACCTCAAAAGGACAAAAGGATTTTCTTTCTTTTTTTTAGGGGGGTGATTTTGTTTTAGATTGATTTATTAACCTGAAGAAAATTTAGAATAAAAGAAAAGTGACTTTTCGATTTATGATATATTTTCCCATTTTGGTAGAATAATGATTTTGGGATGTGGTTATTAATAGTCTGAAACCATCATCAAATGAAATCCACTGATAATGATGAATTGGTTAAGAAATGAGGCGAACAATAATAATTTAGTATATGGATTTTTAGATAATTTCTTGTTGGGTTATTATTTACTCGAAAATAGTGACAGATTATATTTTCCACCTAGGAAAATAAAGTTAAACTTTAGAACTATTTAGAATGTATGGATCTATAACATTGAATAATGAGGCGCCTCAAGAGATTTAATTAAAATCCAGAATCAGGACCTGGAATTGATATTATAAGTTGGACTCGATTTTGAATTTAGAAGAATAGTTTGTTTTCCACCGAGAGACGAAAACCTGTTCCCTTTTTTTGGGTTTTCGGTTCTTAATCGGAAAACTATTATAATGAAATTTGGAATATAATTTTGTATTTTAATATTTAAAGTTTATTTGACATAAAATAGGCGAAAGAGGATCGAAACTATAAAAAAAAGCATATAGTAACTTAAAATCGCCGATTTTTTGATACCCTATGGTAGAAATGGGACAGAAAAACTGTCAAAATTAACATTATTTCAAGGATTTTTCTTCATAACTTTGTTTTTTGTTTTCAAAATTTCTTCCAATTTGTAGGTAACCTAGACCCTGATAGCATAAGTCTAATCTGTTAATTTTATTCAAATCACTGTATTATTTTTTAAAGTACATCAAAAAAACTTTATAAAGAGGGTTAATTTCTCCTAGTATTATTTCTTTCTCCACTATCCTTGGATCGATTTGACTCAAGTTTAACGTGATGTCGTCTATTTATGTAGTTAATCGATATAATAAATTTAAACAAAATTGATTCATAAATTTTCCAATTAAATCCGAAAAACCATAAACAAAATGGTAGTACCCACACTAGGGCATTAGAATTAGGAATACTCATATAAAAGTTGTTGGTTTCGACTATTAGTAGAATTTGAAAAATGAATGCAAAAATTTGATTCAGTCATGAAAATGAAGAAACTTTATTACTGGAAGAGTGGAGCATGGAAATATCATTAAATTAAGAATAGCTCTCAGCTTTCTAGTGCTGATAAATTATTGAATACTATATACATATGTAGCAAAGGTGGATAGGTTGGTTTTGAATTCCTGTAAATTTCGGAGGTTAATTTTCAGTTTTTAAACAGATAATACGAATTTTTAATTTCTTTCGAATTCATATAGTAATGATTACTGTTTGCCTTCGACTGCGCTTAAAGCTCTGTACTAAAGAAAAATGATCTTTAGAGATGTTTGCTGTGCTCAAGGTCTACATTTCCACAAGGAATGAGACAAAATGTTTTTCAATTTGTTCCAAAAAAAAATAAATTTTATATTGACATGAAAAAAATTCAATGGATTTTCAGAAGATTTTTAGGTATGTTTCGTATATTTTCCTAAATTTGTATTCCTTGGAAGAAGAAAAAAAGGAGGAATTCTTATTGTAAAAATTGAAAAGAAATTTTTTTCTTACATTTCTCTTTTTTTGAAAAATAGATTTAAAACGTCGAACGACATCTAACTTTAAAAATAAAATTATTTTTTTACATTTTTGGGAATTTCATGAATATGTAATTGAATTCGATATATTCTTGAATTAGATAATAGAATCGAAGATCACGTAATACTGAAAAACATATTTTATGAGCGCGATATTGTGAAAAATATTATTCGATATAAATTATTAGTATTTTTACTTTTTTTTCCGAAAATATTATTCCAATTTTTTCGTCGGAATATTTTTTTTTGACTTCAATAAAAGTAAATAAAAATTTCATATAAAAACATATATTTTAGATGATATTGTTGTTAATCTTAAAAAATATGTTTCTTTAATAATGTTGTTCTATTTAATTTGTTTTTTATTAAAAAATTCCATTCTAATATTTTATGAGAAAATCGTTTGGAATTCATGAAATAAATTCCAGTTCTTACAATTTTTAATAAATCTGAATGCTTATAAAAATGAGTCGAGTGAAATCTCTTGCAATGTGTATTAAATAAAACCTAGAATTGTAAGACCTAACTATGTAAGTATTTGCATATAAGATTATGATATTGAATTCATGTCTTGCTAAAAAGGTATCTTCATAAAAATAAAACCGTCCTTTAGGCTATGATATACTTTTGCATTAAGCGTATTATACCATATGGTAGCATAAAGGATCCACCAGAAGAAAACCAGAAAGTATTAGTAATTAAAATGGAAATTTGTACATCTCCTTCCTATTTAACCAAAAACAAGCGAAAATATCAATATACTATAGATTCAACAGTTTTTGGACAAGTTAATGTAGGCAAAGAAAAATAAATTATGAAGAACTGAGCTTTGGATTTGAACAAGAGAGCCTCATCAGCTTCTAGAAACGAGGTCTCAACCAACTTGACCATTCATCACTGTATTTATTAATCTGTTCGATTTGCCTTTTCTAAATGTTATTCAAATATTACAACTGTTATTCGAAATACAACAATTATTCTATAACTTTCAATTTTATTAATCGTTTATTCAAAACCTGAACTAAACCAAAACACCTATACTCCTACATTAACAAGTTAAAACCTCTCCACCTAAAGTTGCTACGTTATGGTCTATGATATCGTGTACTTAAAATCACCTTTATTCTGGTCTTCTTAGAATGCTTTTCTTACAGATATGCTACATGACTAATAGATAAGAATAATATGATTTCTGAATGAAAATGATTTCCATTAAACTGATTACGGTAAGTTATATGTGCAACTATGCATTCTTACTGGACCAAGTCAGATAATCAAAATACACTGATTACTGCCATATCTGCACACCTTCCATTTAGTAGCTAAGACGAATATGCTGAGTGAATTCAAGAAATATAGATCTTTCCATGGTATGTAGGAAAAAAAACATTCTACTTATAAATAAGAATAAAATTTCAAGTATTTTGAACCCTATTTACTATGCGTATGTATCAGCGGGAAACATAATTTAGAGATGACTGTTTTGCAGTTATTCATTGGAGAGCAAATCGGTTTAAAATAATCATCGTAATTAATTTACTAAAATTTTCTTTATTGACTAATTTTTCTATAAAATTCTTATTAAATATTTCTCCCCCCAAAAAGCAAAATAGGTTTAACAATTTTCTAGAAAATATGTATATTAATATTAAGTATAATAACAAAATCGAAATCAAAAGAAAAACTATTATGCAAAAATCTTTACAATTTTGTTTGTGAAAAATTAAATAAATTTTGTAATATTTACAAAAGCTTTTTACCAGAATTATATTTAAAAAGAAAAGAAACCGTACTCTTTCTAAAAATAAAAATGTATTTTCTCGAAAATTTGTCGACTTATTTTCAAAAGAAAATTGTGGTGGAAAAATTTAAAATCACTTTTCATAGTTCCATAAAAGAAAATAAATTTACTAAAAGTGCTTAAGTAAAATAAAAAAGAACCTCTTCAAACGTGTTAAGTGAAATCATCAGGACATTAATTCAATTTACAAGAAGCGTTTTAAAATTTTCATTATAATTTTTTTTTTTTTAAGTTTTTTCTCAAAAAGGAAAAATTGTTCAATAAATAAGAAAAGTTTTTTAATGGATTCTCTAAAGATATTTATTGAAAGACTTGCTCGAAGCGGATTTTACCTTTTTTCTTCTAATTTTTCAATGAATTTCTAAAAAGTAAGCAAATTTTTTATATAAGAAATCTATAAAAAGAATTTACCCTATTCCAGTTTGACCGGTATTTTGAGGTTAACATTAAAATCACGATTGAAATTAGCCAATTCAAATACTTAGTTGACAAGGGATTCCAAAAAACAATGTTTTTGCTTATTTTACCACGTTTTTATTAAATCGCTTTATTGGTTGTTTATGGCTTTGTTTGTTTGCTTGTTTGTTTGTGCAGTACGAATCTTACCATTAATTTTTAACTAATTTCCCGACTAGCTAGACATTTGAAACTTTAAGAATAGCTCAGAACACGATGACAATGCATTCTTTTAATACTTTTAGCCATCTTCAGGCAAAATTGAATTCATTTTCAGTAAATTTGATTTTGTACGGAGAAAAATTTTAAAAAGGTATTTATTAATATATAGAATGGTCAAGTTTATATGATTCAACAGAAACTTTAAAAACGTGGTATTGGTAAAAGTTATTTTTATCTTGTAATTATTCTGACTGATTTTTTTAATACTTTGTACGAAAATATTGCATTAAATGTTTTCAGCTGAATAAGAGATACAAATTCACTGATATTCATGCTAAATTTTTATTTATTTTGCATTTAACCACTGTCACTTTTTACTGTCATAATACTTTACTTCAAAAGTAAAATAAAGTGAATTTGACACTTTTTTTAGCCCTTTTCCTTTGATGAACGGTCAAAAAATTATCTTATTTAAAAATTAAGATATTTGAAAATCATTTTTGGGTAATGCATAATTCACTTTTTAAGGAATCAATTTAATCCAGGGATCAAAGAACGAAACTGATTATAAATACTTAAAAAATTGCTTTGTAAAATCCGAGTTTTTCGATGAAAAGAAATACAATTTATTGAGTTTGAGTATTTAATCGAATTTTAATAAAAAAAATTATTTTACTTTGTCTATACATATATTGCATAGCGTATTATAACCTTAAATTATACTCCTTTCGAAATTATTTTATGGTAACCGCACTGAAATTAAACAATAAATATTCTAAACGTATTTTCACAAAAATTTGTTACTTTAAATTTGTTAAAACTCGTATTTATGACCGCAATTACTTGTGTATTGAAATTCAATAATCTTGTCATAATAGAGGATCTATAAGATTTATTCCAAAGAAACTTGTCGGCGTTTTTAATTCGAAAATATAAATAAATTTGTTATTTATTGATCTTATATTTTCAATATTCAAAAATATAAATAAATAAAGAGATAATAGAGTGGGATTGTGTAAACGAATGTATAACAAGATTGTTAAAAATATAACAAGTGAAATAAAACGTTTGTATATTAAAAGCATAAAAGGAGAGATATATAAAAGAAAAATCAGAGGATTTTCAATAAATTTTGGAAATTATATTCTAAAATAGATTTAATTTGAATTCGGAGAAAAAAACCAAAAGAAAAAATGAATGTTTTTCTTTGAAACAAAAATGTAAAAGATTTTTCTTATATAGCATTTGCCTTAATATTTATTCATCATATACCATACTTAAAACAGGAACTTTTATAAATATGAGAAAACGTGATTCGAATGCAAATCGAATTCTAAAATTGGAATTGTTTTAAAGCCTACGCATTTGTTTTGGCAAAAATATATATAGGGTGTTCTAACAAGAATTGTAAATCATCCGTGCTAGCCATTTGTCTGACATTGTCTTCCATACTTAATCTATAAGTTCAAATTTTATAATAAAATTAAGAAATTTTAAATTATTTTGTGTTTTATTTATGGTACAGAACATGTAAGGCTTCAGATAACGATAATTCTAACTATCAAATATTGGGCAGCTTAACTTAGCAGCATAGCTTGAGTTAAAATACAAAGCCAATACTCATCATTATCTAGCCTGAAGTGAAGGAAATAAAAGCTGCTTAAGGAAATTAAATGAGTACAAATAGGAACAGTACATATTAAATTTACTAAATAAGTGGAGTTAGTAAGTACCACAAGAACCCTAAAATTTCGAAGAGTAATACACCAAAAGTTAATAAAAAACATAAAGTAATTAAAAATCGGCCCATAGCCGATTTTTTGATGCCCTATGGTAGAAATGGGAGAGAAAAATTGTGAAAACTAACAATATATCAAGATTTTTTCTTCATAACTTTTTTTGCCCTTTTCAAAATTTTCTCTAATTTGTAAGTAACCCAGACCCTGGTAGTATAAGTCCAATTTGCAAATTTTATTCAAATCGGTGTATTAGTTCCGAATGTACATCAAAAAAACTTTCTGAACAGGCTTATTTCCTCCTACAACTATTTATTTTTCCACTATCCTTAGACTGATATCACTGAAATTTACAATGGTATCGTCTATTTATGTAGTCAACCAATATGATTAATTTAAACAAAATTGCTTTACAAATTTTCCAATTAAATACGAAAAACTATATCAAAAAAACGACAAAACTTTATGGTCACTCTTGTTTCTGCTTAATAACTTCGCTGCCCCTCAGTCGATTTGGCTGAAATGCAATACTAAATCCACTAGAGCAATAACCAAGTAGCGTTCTAAATTTGATCAAAATTCGATAACGCGTTTTTGAGTTATCTTGTCCACGGACGGACGGTAGTACCTAACATGGAGCATTAACATAGGGAATTTTTTTAAAGAATTTTGGCTCATTTTCAAAACCCAATTACCCCAATTAGTTCTACCTGAATTTCACAATTTTTTTCATAAATTTTCTATAAAACATCACCTTTTAAGCGCGCTATAACATAACTTGATAGGCTTATAACTACTAAAGTTATACGACTCTAAAGCCATCTATTGGAAAAAAAACGCCACGAACTTTCTACTTAACTCAAAATTTCAAGGTTTTTTTCTCTATAACTTCGTTTCTACATTCTCAAATTGGCTCAAATTCACAGGTGTGCTGGACTCTAATAGCATAAACACGTTTCGTAAATTTGATTGAAATCGGTATATAACTTTTTAAAATACATCGGGAAAACTTTATGAACAGGCTTATTTTAGGTTACAACTATTTCTTTCTCCACTATCCTTGCATCGATTTGACTGAGATTTAACATGGTATTATCTATTTATGTAATTAACCTATGTAATTAATTTAAATAAAATCGATTAACAAATTTTCCAATTACATCCGAAAAACCATAACCAAAAAAACGACAAAACTTTCTGGTCACCCTGGTTTTTCCTTTATGCTCAAATGCAATACCAAACGCAGTTAAGGAATAACCAACTTACATTCTAAATTTCAACAAAATCGGATAATGCGTTTTTGAGTTATCTTGTCCACAGGCGGACGGACGGACGGACGGACGGACGGACGGACATGCATAAATCGATATAACTTTTGATTCCCTGCACAACCATATCCTTGAAATTTTTCTGCGATGATTATTTCTATGCGTTACACACTTAGTGACAAAACTAATATACCCTGGTAGTACCTACCATAGGGCATAATAATTATTATTACTTAAAGTAATTCTTTAGTTTCACTTTACCTAGATGAAAATCGAAGCTATTTACGCTAGCACCGACTTCATTCCAGTCAGAAGTCCTTTATACAATATTAAGTTAGCAAATAGGTTTAGCGAAAACATTTATAGACCTAGTGTTATCTTGGTTAGCTGAAAAATAATGGATTTAATTAGCTACTATAAGAACATAACATCTGAAGATAACCGGTGACTTTCAAGGGGTTGGAGACGATGTCATATATTCTCTATATTTTAGGGGAACTTTGATAATGTAAAACGTGCAAATCTTCGTGAAAATGATTCAATCATATGGTCATGATTATTCTAATAGGAGATCCAAACAACTCTGGCCAGTAAATTCTTATCGAAACCTCCTATATATAGTATATTCAATTTGATTTATTTTAATAGAAAAAAAACAGTGATTTAAAGCATGACTTTAATGGTTTAAACAAAATCATTAAATTTACATAATTTGCAATTAAAATTACTTAATAAAAAAAATAAAAATCAATTCTATCCATCCAATGGCGCCTGTAATGAGCCTCGGTCATTTATCTAATTTTATATTAGCTTTATTTTTAAATATAATTTGGATTATTTTCATGAAAATGGACATGAAATTTTCCATTTCAAATTAATTGTTTGTTCAAACTGTATTTGTTGTACTAATAAAATTTCAATGTAACTATTATTTTAGTGTTAATTTGAGCATTAGAAATCAATAATGACTATTCGGAAGAGTTTAACAATTATTCTGTCGATATTATTCTCGTAATTGTGGTTTACAATGATTCTGTGAAGTTTGACAAAATTTAAAATATATATATTTTTGCATATGGACAATGCTCGATATGGAAACTCACCATCTGCATTACAATTACTAACACTACTCTGTGTTTCACTAAAACTCTATTTTTAATTTTAAAATATAGTAAAATATAGTATTATTAATTTCAGAATTTGAATTTCAATTAAAATTATGATAATTCTCTTATATTGTCGTACATAATTTATAGGCGTGTTGTTTTCACTAGTTGTTCGGGAACAGAAAATTTTCTTTACATTGAATACAATAACAATGCGTACATCCTTTTCGAAAATATAGTAAGTAGTAATAAAAGCTCACAAAAAAGTACACCCAAATCCTTTTTTACACGGTAGATACGTTCCCTAGAAATCCGTGCAAAGAAAAATCGTGTAAAAAAATACATGCCACATATGGTAAATTTGGAGATATGTTCCACAACTTTAAAAAATCGTGTAAGATGAAAAAGCTATAAATATTTTCCCAAAAAAACGTGCAAAAAAAGTAGATATGTTTGATATGTCTAGCACAACTGTCCTTCCTTACCTTCCTAAACAATTCAAAATTAATATGGGTAATTTAACAAAGTTATAGACATTTTTGCATTTTAAGAACACTCTAGCAAGTTTTCAAGCAAAACTCCACAAGAAGTCAGCCGTCGCGTGAAGGCAAAGACTGAGTGGTGGATTGCAGAATTCATTTGTTGCACTTACCTTACTTAAAAAATCTTAAAATTAGCATAGTTCAGTTGCACTTATCTCATTAATTTTTACAGAAATAGATAGCTAACAAAATTTCGCTTAATCTATTCGGAGTTAATTTTCAGTAGGAATAATAGTTTAGGAGCTAGGGTGTGGTTTGTTTACTTATGTATATCGGGGATTACGGTATTCCCCCAATCGTATTTTGTTACATACGCTAAAACTGTTAACTGTTAAAAACTGTTAAAATGAGAATAAAACAAAATATTTTTGGGATTCGTGCTAGAAAGAAAAATTCGTGTAAAAAAGTGTAGTTTTCCTTATTGGTGAATCGTGTTATTTCAAAATCGGCTAAAAAAAGGCCGTGTAAAAGACGAGTTGGGTGTATCTTTCCTTAAAATAGCAAATAGCAAAAGTTTGTATATTTAATATAAAAAAGTTAAAAGCCTAATGAAAAGTTTTGTTCTCAATCAGGACGAAAATGAAAATTTGATAAATTAATGATAGTTTTAGTGCTAAGTTCGACTTTTCGTGTAAAAAATTTTTTTTAACAAATTTTAAAAAATTTCTTTTTTTTGGAAAGGACCTTATTTAGGACCATAAGCCATTTTAAGTTTCGTTTTCAAAAGCAATAATATTAGTCAATTTTATACTTTCTTAAATAACAACCAAAAAAGAATTTAAGAATATCTAATTACGCAAATTTTACAATTAATTAATTTATTATATGATTAAAATCAAGTCATTATCAAGACTTAATCCTTAAAACTTCTTACAGTCTTTTCATAGATTTCGATAATTTATCCTAATTAAAAAGACTATATTATGTGAGATACTATATATATAAGCTTTTTATTACTTCGAGATTATAGAAGGCTATTTCCCAACCTTGATTATGGTTGAGTTTTCTTCATCATATATTAATTGAAGGTTAATGATAAGAACTTTTACGAGATAAAAAGCCCATAAGAATGGAATCAACGAAAAATAATGCTATGATAATATAAAAGGTTATGATTTACAATTATGATTAATATTTATATTTATTATAATTAAAGAAAATTTTGTAATTGAGTAATTAAAATTTTACATTAGAAGTAATTTCTAGTCTTATAGATTTATTTCATTACAATCACGCCTACGGGGTATATTTAAAATATTGTTTAAAAGGATATCTATGTATAGAAAAATTCATATCTCAAAAGGCTTTTTGCACAATATAAATTAATTGTTTTAGAACTCAATCAAAAGCATTTTCAAAACGCTTAATATACCATAACGTTTGAAGTTTTCCAAGAATTCAGAGAAAAGAATCATTGTCGGTTGATTTTCTTATTGTTCAATATACTTTAAATTTAAAAGAACGTTTGTTCTTTTCCGTTTTTTCTTATTCAAGTTTTCCCAGAACAACGAAAAAAAAATCGTATTGTTATAGCTTGGCGTAAAATAATTTTCGTCCGTTCAACTTTTTGCCTCTACAACCAGTAAAAATATAATAAAAGACTATCGAAAATTCGATAAAATCAATTTTCTTATGTTTTCATTTTTCTGGTCTGGTTTTTCATGCTGTTTTTCTTATGAAAATTATACTGATGGAAATTTCTTATGTAATCAGTTAAATCTCTTATTTTCGAAAATAATCGAAATCAACCACAATTTCGTTAATAACTTGAAATCCACGGACATTTTATTATTCTATCCAAAATACTATAAAGTTAATTCCAAGTTCAATTTCAATCATGTACTTTCGTTGATTGGTTTTAAAATGTTTGGGAAAATTATGACAAAATGAATTTCTTATTTTCCAAGGATTTGAATACTGTCTTTCCACATCAGCACACACTTTAATTTTGTCTTTCTTTTTCCATGAAAATGTTCATCCTTATAAAATAAAATAAAAAAGTTAATTTAAGGATGTTTTACAAAAAACAAAAACATCATTGGATTGGAATAATATTGAATTGTTCTTTTTTCGTTGATGATTATGGTTTAATTTCGAGATTAACTACTATAATAGAACATTTGTTGTTTTTGGATATAAAATTGTGAAATTATCTTTTAGAGATACTAAAATTCAGAAATAAAATAAAATTAAATTACTATGGTGGTTTTTATGCGGATCTTCAACTCAATATTATTATAAATTCTTTAATTTTGTAATCTCTAGTGTTTGCAATCAAAAATATTTTCATAAGAACAGAACATATAGTAACTGAAAATCGGCCTATAGCCGATTTTTTGATGCCCTATTGTAGAAATGGGACAGAAAAACTGTCAAAACTAACATTATTTCAAGGTTTTTTCTTGATAACTTTATTTCCTCTTTTCAAAATTTCTTCTAATTTGCAGATAATATATACCCTGATAGCATAAGTTTAACGTGCAAATTGTATTCAAATCGGTGCATTAGTTCTGAAAGTACATCAAAAAAACTATATGAAGAAAATTATTTCCTCCTAGGATTATTTCTTTCTCCACTATCTTTAGACCGCTTTGAGTGAAATTTAACGTGGTATCGTCCATTTATGTAGGTAATCTATATAATTGATTCAAACAAAATTGATTCATAAATTTTAGAATTAAAACCTATAAACCATATACAAAAAAACGACAAAACTTTCTGGTCATCCTGGTTTTTCCTTTGTAACTTTGCTCTCCATGGATCTATTTTGCTGAAATTTAAGGAATAAGCAACTCACATTCTAAATCGGATAACGCGTTTTTGAGTTATCTTGTATACGGCGGGCGGACGGACGGACAGGCATACATCGATATAACTTTTGATTCCCTGCACAACCATACCTTTAAAACCTTTCTACGACGATTATTTCGATGTATGGAGTGACAAAACTAATATGCCTACCCTCTGGTAGTACCTACCATAGGGCATAAAAATCTAATACGTACACTAATCAATCTTTCAGAATTTGTTCTACATAATAATTTTTATTACATTTCTTGAACTAACCAATTCCTTTAAATTTATGATACCTCAAAGTTATTATATGAAAAACTAAAGTTTTTCTCGTCCTGATAGATTGCACTTTGGTCCGAAAGATAGTTTAGAGAGAATATTAAGAATTTATAAAGTAAGACGACTATTAGTCTTGTCGGCGTTGAAAGATTTTAAAATTTGTGTTAGAAATTCCGGTGAATAATTGACTTCATAAAAATCTTTTCGCAGGAAAAACTATTACAGTTTTATAGTCATTTTGTCATGTTAGAAAGGAATTATTACTTAATTAATATGATTTAATGTTTAAATTTATGCAATTTAATATTGGATTGAGTAATTCCTTCACTAGTTATAAAGCAAAAGCTTTTTAAACAAATATAAATGAAATAACAAAAATATTTAAAACTCATCGATCTCAAAATAAAACGTGGAAAAAAAGAAAATCTTATCAACAATTATTTGGTGTATACAAATAGAAAATTGATGAGATATATTCTTCCATGGTTTCTTAAGATACATTTCGCAATGTACTCTGCCATAAACCTAAATGTGGAATGGCATTGAAATTTAAATTTATGTGCATATAATGAAATTGTGGTGTCACATTAGAATATGTTTGGTTTATTTCTTGGAACTTTTTCTAAACTTCTTTCACTTCGCATGTTCCATGAATATCATATAATATATGCGTACAGCATTCGAATGTATCCTTTTAGAGAGTATAATGTATTTGAATAGACTTCACGTATAACATGTCTGTTCGGCTATTGATTATCTTACGGAACGATAAATTCTTGTAGAAAAAAAAAATAGAAATATAACGTGTGGACTAGAATTCGTAAATATCTTTCGACATTCACCGTATGTATACGAGAAGAAATTTCAAAAGATATTATATCAAAAAGAAAATAATGTGAAAAATTCTAGTAATTTATTAAGGATGTCACATAGGCGAATTTTCATTTACTTTCTGGTGTGATAAAAAATCAAAAAACAAAAATTATAAAAAATACAGAATGAATTTATTTTTATATTTAATATTTCAAAAATAAATCATATTTCATCATTTAACATGACACAAAATTAAAGTGAACGAAGAAGACCCTGTCCCGAAGCAACTAGTATAATTTGGTATTAATATCAACAAATCTTGAGTGTCAGTTCATAAAGTAGATATTTGAAAAACTTATAGAAAACTAAAATTGGTAAATAAATCAATTTTTTGATATATTACCAAACTTCTTGGCATGTCAGTGAAAAATTGCAACTGTATAAAAACTGCATAAGAGGATGGGAAATGATTGAACTCTGTTGTTTAATATTTATTTAACCAGTTTGCTTTTCCGTGAAAATTTTTCAATATTAAATGTATTTGAACAAATAAATATATACAAAAAAGTTTTAACTACATTAAAAACACAAACCTGCTGCATAATGGTCCTATTAGTGATTAGAACTACCATTATTTCTTTCAGTTAGCTATATAGTAACAGTAACAGCTCAAATCAAGCCTAAAAGTAAAAATTAATACATAATAAAATCAAGAATTATATAAAAGTTTTTTCAGTTCATATTTACTGAGGCAAAAGTCAAAAATTTGTGCATTGGCATTTACCAGCATTCGGGAGACCGGTTCATTCTTATCCATAGTCCGTTCGGTAGAATCTGATTTTAAACAAGTCCACGGATCTCAACGGATAAATATTATAATTAAGGTACATTTTGCATAAAATATTGGAATACTCGATTTTAATCTAACATCATTTCGTTTGGAAAGCCAACATGAAGTAGAATAAACGATTGTGTATTTTTAAATATAGATTCTAATTAGAAAGTAATAATATGTAATTTTATATCTATTTAAATGGTATCAAGAGGTTATTATTGTGCCTTCAGTTACTTTAGTCATAAAGACAAGATTATTAATAAAATTTATTGTAATACGAAATCTCCTAAAAGGTAATTAAAACCTGAATTACTATGTAATTACAATATTTACCATTATCATGTACATAAACATAATAAATATAAATTTACGATAGTTCAATTTTCGAAATACCATATTTTCATTTAAATTACAATGTTTTCAAATAATTTATCAGTAAACCGAATCCTTTTCGAAACATTTGAGAATTTGTATTATTTTCTCTTTGCCGAAGATTTACAACTTTGAAAGGCTGGCTACCCAACAAAATTTATCTTTAGATTGTATTAAATTTGAAATTACAATATTATAAATATTTATTGATTATTTGTTGGATTCAAAATCATATAAATTAACTGAAATTTAAGTAAGAAAAGCATATTTATAGAATCTCTTTATTAAAATTTTAATATACAAAATACCTTGCATAGAAATATTTCCACAGAATTAGATAATCTTAATTTTAGACTTATATTTAAAATTGCCTCGAATATTTAGTATTCATTTTATCTAAAGGGATGATATTAAGCAAAAATAACATTTCAATAAGATTATGAAAAAAACATTTTCCAGAAAAAGTAAACAATTTTTAAAATTGAAGAAAAGTAAATATTATATTCAAACATGAATTATCAAAACGCGTACTGATAATCAGTTCCTTTTAATCGTTTATAAATCTTTTTCAAGTTTTCTTCAAAAGGATTTCAAATAAATTTAACACCAACACTTTATATATAATCTTTAATTAAAATTCTTATTCTGATTAGGTTTCTTTTGGCGTCTTTCTTTGGTATTCATTATGACCTTATCGCAAGCTCAAAGGACATTAAGATGAACTGTTCAAAATTCTTATTAAAACCTTCAAACTTTTTCGAAAAAAAGGAAACGTAATAAGGCTTTACAGGATTAAGTTAAAGACATAAAGCTAAAACCGAAAAAAGGGTAAAAAAATAAAATATATTTGTGGTACGAATTGAATGAAATCATTTTAAAGTCTAGACTCCTAGACAACAAATTGTACAGTATTACGAAAATTGAAAGGTAAGAAAATTTCATACAATTTTCCATTGAAGAATAATGTAACAAAGAAATTGTATTAAATTGAAATTTTCAAGTAATTTGAGTTTCGGGTATAAAAATAATTAGAATTTTGCTCATGACACATTTTCTCCTAGGAATTGAAAACGATTTGAATGAGTTATCCAAAAGTTTTTCTTCGAAATTTTAACTAATACATTTTATATTTGCAGTAAAATGCAAAAAAAGAAAAAGCACAATATATTGGTTTTGTGGCACTAAAAATCAAAGATTGTAAAATTTGCATTTTTGTCTGCATTATTTATATTAGTTATCGATTTTTCTTCTTGGTTTTTCAAAATCCATAAAAAGACTTTCATCCCCCATCATAAAAAAATACTTTTTATCGATTTGGTTTAGTTCGTTAGAGAGGATTGTCATAAAACCGAGAAATACCACATAGTAAACATTCTAAACCCTCCAAAAAAGTGAACAAATCCAAACTATACACTAACATTGTGCACAATCATGATACAATTTTCCAAAAAAATATCTGATTTTCTTTCGGTTTTAAAAGGGTTGTTATAGATAAACTGATTCGAAATTCTATTCAAACTCGTAAGCTTATCAGAACAAAATAAAAAATATAAGCCAATATAGTCAATGTGTGTTTGGTTTAATATGTTAAAGCTAAATATTAAGTCCAAGATTTAAAATCCAATGAAATTTATATTCAACATTTTGTTAGAAAACATTGTCATACAGTTTTGCTGTAGTAACCACAAACATTGAAACAGTAAACTAAAAAATTAGATAATAGTAGGATATTTTCCTATATGGATTATAAATGGAAGAAATGGTTTTACAACAGGATATAAAACTCTAAATATCCTGAGTATGTAAAAAATGTAATATTATAAATATGATTTAAAAATAATTCAATTCGTTCAAAGAACTTAATATAATACTTTCAAAAGACGTATCTAATACGGTTAACCACTTTATTAAACGAAATGTTTTAAGTTTAAGAAATAAAACTAAACTAAGCAAAAATTTAACTAATCCCATTTCAGAATTGCTGTTTTAAAACGGCTCTGTTCAATCCAGAATATATCTGTACTACACTTTATTGGAATTGATTAATTAGTTCTGAATTTATCCTCACAGTCAAATTGAAAAAAATGTATGGTTTTGACAAGAAAGAACTTATCTATATAACAAATTGCCCTCACATTTGGTAAATTGTTCTTTTGATATCGTGCATCAAGAGAAGTGACCACAAATCTTTATACAAATACCTCACTCAATGAACACGCAAAGACACATAGAGACATCATTTTGAAATAAGTCAATTTAGATTTAGGAGACCTTAAAATAGGAGGTCGAATTTGTAAACTCTGTTATAGTACTGTTAAAATAGAGGCAACTGGCAAACATATGCAAACTATGGTTAGATTTTGACAAAGAGCTTTAGTTCAAAGCCGCCAATACACATCTGATAGCACTGGCCTCAATTACTATATTTCATTGAATGAAGCCTTTCGGTAGTATAGTATTCTGAGCTTTGTATCACTTTTCATATCTATTCATAGTTTTAAGTTATCTCTGCTTAAAGTTTAAGAAAGTGAATTTTATGAAGTTGATAGTACATAGTATAAAGTACATAGTGAATATATTAATCTTTCTATGGTTCAAGAGTCAACTCTGCCTCAATAAAAAGGAACGTAGAATAATAAATGAAAATGTAGTTTCATTTGATTCACTTTATATTATATAAGAAAATTGAAATTTTTTTCTATTTCAGACTTACATTGAATCATATTGAATCTAAATTTATGAACCTATTTATGCTGAACAACATCCTTCTGGCTTGGATTTGGATCATACTATCTTCTTAGAAATAATTTTCTAAAATTTCTTTCACACATATATTCTAACGAATAAAGATTTTGAAGTTGTCTATTGAATATTATATTACTATGGTAAAAAGTCAAAAGAAAGTATCTTTTTCAGTTCACTGTAAAAGGGATATATGGCCAAGGTCAGGGATGACACTAATATGTTCTTTATTCCAAGGCTTTCATAATAAACTTTTGAAGACTAAATCTATTGAAATTTTTTAAGAGAAATTTAAGAATGTTAAATATGTTTAGATATCATTAATTTATGGATACGTATAAAACACGTATCAAGGATAAAATAAACACACGCTGGTGTAATCTTAGTGGACACGAAGTGTCAAAAAGTTTGTGGCCGAAACTGAATCAGAAGAAGTCGATTCTTATAATAGACTGGAATAAGAATCATCTACGAACAATCATTAGGATAATAACGGGACATTGTCTGTTAAGAAAGCACGCTAAAAGACTGGGATTGGTGCAAACAGATCTCTGGTGGTACTGTGGAGACATAGGAATGGCTGAAGACATCAAACACATTTTATGTGAATGCTCGGGTCTCTCTCGAGCTTGTAACAACTTTTTGAGGAACAATTTCTTCGGGAATTTAGGGATGCTCCAAACGACTGACATGAGCAGTCTAATGAAATTTTCCAGGAAAATCACATGCCTTGAATAGGTTTCCCAATAGGGTAACTCTTGGTTTCGTCGGGATCACAATGGGCCCATAAGGTGACTGGTGTTGTACGCAGTACCCCTACTCTGCCTACCTACCTACCTATTTGTGGATTAACATATCATCAGTTATGTTAACACCGAAAAAATATGACTGCCTCAAGTTGATGAGTTTTTGTCGATCACGGAGGTTCAAATATGATTCTCGAACTTGCTTCTCTTAGAATTCTATAATATCCTCAATTATACAAATATTGATGTAAAATTTTGGTGATATATTCCTGAAACTTGCAGGTTTTAGAAAGTACAAAAATATGAAAACTAATTTAATTTTTTAGATAATTGTAACCTGTAAAACTTTTAAGTATAGAACGCTCGAACTTGATCCGCTTAGACTTCTATAACTTTGTTATTTCGGAAGATACTATTGTGAAACTTTCAGTATATATTTTCAAATCTTGGAGCTTTAAAAAATTGCAAAAATATAAAAATAAGGTCTTTATTTTTCTAGGTACATGTAGCCCTTCAAGAAAATTTTAAAACTAATTTACATTTAATTCTTTTTAATTTAATTAACGTATGAAACGAATTTCATTCGAGTAACTTTTAACAATCATAAAAAATTAATTTCATTTCATTATTATCATTGCAACATTTTCTCACTTAAAAATGATAATAGAACGAGAAATTCCGCCAATTAAAAATTCATAACATCGTGAGACGAAACCACTTAACATATTTTCCAGCGAATGAAACCATATTAAAAAGAAAGCAGGTGTAAATAAAAAAGCACACTGGTAAAACACTTTCTTAATAAAATTCTAAACTAATTAAACGAAAGAATATATTCACAGAGCCACTTCAACTAATTAATATCTAATATATAACTGTCGGAATATTGGGGTAAAGTATGTTCATCCAGAACAAAAATGTATAATAACATATAAAACTTATGATGTTCCCATTTTCCCATAAATATACGTGAATCCTTAACTTCAAAACTTCGCTTTGAAATCATCAATCAAAAGAAAAAAATTAATAATTTTTCGTCCTTAATAATAAACTATTTATGTGCAAATTTCTTTTTAAGAAAAAAATTCCTTTTTCTTTCCATCATCATCATTTTCATAAATATTTTTCACAAGAAAATCCACTTGAAATGTTATTTAATATTACAACAAAATTTGTATATAATATATTTTTTTTAAGTATCCTTAAATGAATTGGATCCTCATCATCATCATCATCATCAGCTGAAGTTCAATTATATTTGATTGAGTGCGAGGGAATGAAAAAAAAACCCAAAATTTTTATTTTTAACATCACTTGCAAAAAAATGGAAAAGGAAAATCTTTCTATATAATAAGGACGAGTATTGCAAAAAAGAAAATTTTGTTTTCCTAGTTTTTTACAAAAACATGGTCGGGTCTTTATTCAAAAAGAAAAAAGAAAAAATGATGACAAAAAAAAGAAAACCGGAAAAACTTTTTTAATCAAAACATGAAATAAGTAAAAACTTCGACTATTTCTCCTAGTAATTCATTCAGGATGGATCAAATGAGTTTTATACCATATTATTTATATCCGATATTGGAATTTATTTACTGTTGGCCATAAAAATCCTTTAAGTCTCTTGATTAGAATGTAATCAAAAAGAAATTAATCTGTATTCGATATATGTGTAGAATTAATTAAAAATTTTGAATCTGAAAAGATTATTTAACAACGTCGTAAAATAGACTTTGAAAAATGCTTTTAGTGTCTTTTAAAAGGAAGATTTTTAAATTAGATATAATCTTTTACTTAATGGTGTCATATTTAGGGTTTATCGGATCTATATCCCTGCTGGAAAGTCAAAAATAATAAAATACAAATGCTGATATTGAATATTATTTAATATACACGGTAAGTCTTCTTAGTTATAACATATTGACATGTTAAGTAGCGTCCATGAGTGTCCAAAGTTATGTATGACTCGTTGATGAGTATTAGGTTTGACCTCAGATCGCCTCTTGGCAATTATTTATTATGCCCTACGGTAGGTACTACCAGGTTTCTATATATTTTCTTATTTCTTAGATAGTTTAGTCGCGCGCAATGCATATACAGGATGTTCCAGCAAGTGCGTTAGGCTGATGAAAACTGGGTGTAATTCTGTGTGGGGCCCGGCGGTGAGCTGGCCGCCAACCATAAAGTAGAAGCTAGTAATTTATTGTTAAACTCTATAAATAAATCGAAAACAGTGACATTAACATACGGATGTTAACAGTATGTATTTTTTAAAAGATTCTACTATGCAAAATTTTGGTAAAAATCAATCAATAATCAAAGCTTTTCAAAAACTTGGGCCAATTCAGTGTTTCTTTATTTAATTCTTCTACTGCCAGTATAAAAGGAACTAGCGTATTGAATGAACATTTAAAGTTATTTGTCAGTTTCATATAACTATATTGATTTCAAAAGGAATATAATTCCATTACATATATTTAAAATAAAATAGAATAACCTTAATTCGATTAGCAGAACATTTTAGCTGTCATAGATGTAGTTCTCATTTTTCAATAATTGTTCTCATTTACACTCCACCAGCATAAAGTAGAAAATTCTCTAGTTTATTAAATCCAATGAAAAGCCACAGATACTGCAGAAACAATCATATTAACGTATTTACAGTTATCTATTATATCCCTTAGAATGGAATTCTGTCCATGAGATTGAACCACATGTTAATGGGAATCATTCATCTCTTTTTACGAGAAAATGTGTATAAATATATTCCCAAAAATGTAAAATGTTCCTATACTATAGTTTTATTGAAAACTCCCAAAAGACCTATGGATATGGAGTTGGGCGTTACTCCTTGTCAGTTATTCAGACTCTCAGCAATAATATAATAGCGTTTCGTTCGTATAGTCAATTCTGTTCAAAATATTTTAGATAAGGAAACTGTGATTTGTGATTGAATATGGTATTTAACATCTAGAATTTGGACATTTAATGTTATGTGCAAAGGGAATATTTATTACTTTCTTTTGGCAAATAACGATAATGTAGTAATTTTTTTAAGTTATCCCAAAGAAACAAAGAAGAAGAAAACATTAGTTAGAAAGACTTAGACATTATTGTCATTCGAAAATGGAACACAAAGAACATAATATTATATTTTTTGTAAAAGCTTTTTGAAATTTACTTAATTCTATTGCAACTTAATGTTAATATAAGCAAAGAAGTAAATCAAATGATTTATATGAACTCTATTTCAAAATAGCACACATTTTATTCGATATTGTCTTCAACAAATTTGTATGACACCAAACAAAACTGCAACAGGTATAAAGATGGGAAAATGAATTCGAGACTACACCATTGAGAAGATATATACGATGCAATAAACATTTACATTTCCCATTTTCCACATTTCGAAATTTACATAACCATTTATTTTGGTTAAACTGGTAAAATGTTTCTACATTTTTGTATATAGTCGCCTGACAATATACTAATCCACTACTGTACCGTATGTTTAAGACATTTTGAAATACCAAATGAAAGTTGTAGTATAGATTTTATGTAAGTTTTTCTGTTTAAATATATTGTTGAAAAATTGCATTCTTATTATGTGGAATAGAATACAATATAGTTGACAAATATTTGGAATTTAAGTAAAGATAACATGTCACAAAGTTAAAGTAAAACAGACAATACTAAACAATGTTTATATAACTTTGGGATATGTTTAATTTAATTTCCAACTCAACAATATCGACAATTCTGTACAATAAAAACTGATCGGTAAACTTTGAAATGTTGATGGATACTATTCTTTTAAAACTTCTTCAATTAAACTTTGATAGCTAATTAAATAGCACAAAAAAAAAACAACACAGGAAAGAAAACTTAACTTTTTCTATTTCGTAATATTTCTTATTAGATTTTGTTCAATTCCCTTCCATTTGGATGTCTCCGTATTGTTGAACAATAATTCCTTGAATCTCCTTCAGGCTTATAAAAGAACAAAAAGACGAAAAAAAAGTCGAGTGACAAGAAAACATTTTTATTTAAGTTTCTATGAAATATATACCAATAAAATTAGATGTTATCCATGAGGTGTTCGCCCAAAGAAATACGCTTAAGATTTCCTTTCCCAACATTTTAACTTAATACCTTTTGGCTATTTGCCTTGTTTTACTGATTGTCGAATGTTTCTGGGCGTCACAACCTTTCCTTTCATTTTCTTTCATTTCAATTGTGTTAATATCATGAAACTATAAACAAATAAAAGAAGGTCTCAAGTGAATTATAAACCCAAATCAATCTCAATGTAGAACCTTTTTTTGTTGATATCTTTATATTACCAGAAAATAAAAAATTTTTTTTCTAATTTGATGAATTCACAAAGTTTTCTATTTTGGAGGTTTAAACAAAAGGTATATATATATATATATAGAGAGAAAGAGAACATTTTTTGGACATGTCAGATTCAATGTAAATTGATCGACACCATTAGAACTTCATATAGAAGGAAATTTCAAGGAAACAAAAAGCTCAAACAAAATTCAATTTTTGGAATACAAGCGTGTTGATTTGATATATACATATTATAAACTTAGTGACATCCTTATAAATTCGAAAAGGAATCACCCGAGGATATTTATCAGTCTATCAAATATATCACCGAACACTTTTAACAAATCTTTAGCTTTTATATAGTTTTTTTTTTTTCCAAATTGACGACTTGTACAATTTTCAATTTTAGTTTATATTCTATGGAAAATCTCTGAAAATGTGTCATCAATTCTTCTACTTAAAACTGTCTGCACCTGTTTAAAATAAACATTTAAGATTGCAGACTCGAACAGCCATTTTATGATCACTTCAATTTTCTACACTAATTGATTGCCTTCCATTATGCATTTTCTTTTGATTATAAAACATCTCAAGGAATCTTTTATTACATCTATTCTGTCATGACTCATGACCATTAAAAATAATAACAAAGCTTTTTTTTGTGTTCAAAAAGCTTTTCCGAAAATGAGAAATGTCTTATCATTTTCATTAAAACAAACGCAATTTTGAACTCAATTAATTAGGCATTAAAGAGGCCATTAAATTCGTAGTGAATTTAATTTATACATTTTCATCGATTAAATTGTATATTTAATTAGAATTCACGCGTTTCATTGAAGAGAATCGTGAAAATCATTAAAAAAAAACTTTTTTCTTTTTCTTGACGCTTAAATCAAAATCATAATGTTCTACAAGACCCTAGACAGGAATATAAATAATTTCCTAATGGGAATACATCTAGACAAAATAATTCGATTGGAATACAAAATTTACTTTCCTAAAGAGGAATAAAAATGGGAATCCTCTGGGATTCAATAGACTTGAAGATCATTTGAATAACACGCAAACATGTGTAATTCAAAAAATCTGATCGATTTCATTGAACAATAAAAATATTTAGACAAGTATTGTAAAATGAAAAGAAATACACTACCAATGTCTAAACTAGAAGTGGTTATTATTCAAATATCCTTTTGAATTAGGACTCATATTGATTGGATAAATATTATATAATTTTATCAAAATGACTTAGGACGTTATTTCGTCCAATCATCATCATCTACAGAAGAATTCCTATCGCTTATCAGATCATAACTAAAGTCAATTACGTTCACTTTCTATACACAACCAATGAGCTGTCCAAAAATTTCGTAGTTCATAAGTAAGTACAAAGTTTTGGCACAGAAAGACAGATAGACAAACTTACAGAGTTGCAGACGTACTGGCATTTTTATGTCCTATGGTAGGTACTAGCAGAGGTTTTAAGGGTATGATTGTATAGGGAATCAAAAGTTCGTCCGTACACAAAATAACTTAAAAACGCGTTCTCCAATTTTGATGAAATTTACAATGTGAGTTGCTAATTCCTTAACTTGGTTTGTATTGCATTTCAGCAAAATCGATGTAGGAGCAGCAAATTTATCAAGAAAAAACAAGGGTGACCAGAAAGTTTTGTCGTTTTTATATTTATGGTTTTATGGATTTAATTGGAAATATTGTGAACCAATTTTCTTTAAATTAATTATATAGGTTAACTACACAAATAGACAATACCATGTTAAATTTCCGTTAAATCGGTCCTATTTCTACCATGTGGCATCAAAAAATTGGCTATAGGCCAATTTTCAGTTATTATATGTTTTTATAAAAAAGTTCTTCGGGGACCAAAACGCGAAAATTCATCATAATCTCAAAAATCACAAATTTACACTGACACAAAACTGTTTGTTTCTACTAATCGGAAGAAAACAGAATGTTAACGCTTCATGTTTCTTCACAAACATCATGTTTTGTTGTGTTCAACGATTTATCCTAAAATACACATTTTATATCATTCTGCGATACATGTACGTGTAAGAAACACATCATATTCACTATTAAGGATATAAATTGATAAAAAAGAATGAGAGAACCAATCAAAATTCGCGAATGTCATTCAATCGTTTACTTATTACAGAATTTGAAGGATAAAGCCTCCTTATAGTCGTTTTATTCATATGGTTTTTTTTCTCGAATATGTTCAAGTGACAAATCGATTTGTGATGCCTCGTTTAACAACCAAAATGGTATGATGTTGTAAGCTCTTAAGCAGAAAAATGCTATCCAGTTAATGGCAAAATATCCATTTTACCAGATACGTTTCGTTTTTTTTGGAAATATATCGTTTCTGTGCTTGAATAGAATATTAATATATTGGATATTACCTACCTTATGTTACTTTCAACATAATATTCATCAAAAATGTTTGTTAATGGTTTTGACTGACAATCATTATATGAAATAATCACTGATTTTCTACAAACCATGTTTAACTGATAATTTTAATTCAGTTCTGAAGTTAAATCCCACGATATATGTTATATAAACATGAATATCGAAACTTCGAACGAAAACATAAAAGTATCGAAAATTGATGAACTTTTAGAAGTACATATGTACAATAATTTTAAATGAAGATAACTCTATTTTTTTCGAGTTTTAATAAGCCCTAATAGAAGCCAGAACTGTCTAATATATCGCTATTACATCTTTCATTCGATTCTCTTTAACAGGAAAACGTGAAAAATCAATGCTTGAAATCATGCCAAATAACTTTTTGTACTCTGCAATGTAATTTTGTTTGTTTTTCTTATTATTATTCCTTTTTTTTTGTTATTCCACCAAAAACAAATTTCACATAAATTTCGCTGATGCTGTTAACTTTAGTCCAAGTTTATAACCTTAAAATCTTTTTTCATTGCACCTGGGTTCCGTGAATTTTCCTCCTGAAATATTCTCGTTAAGGAAATTTTTTTTTGTTTGTTCGTTTTTTTTTTTGGAGGGCAAAAATCTTTTTCAGTTCCAAATGTGGTTTTGTTTTCAAATCTGGAAAAGAAAAACAATGGTAGAATAAACTTTCTTTTTATGAGTCGAACAGACGTGACGGTTGGGTAATTGAAAGAAAGTTTTATCAGATGGGATTGTGTTCAACTTTTATATAGATAAATACAATCTCACTCCATATAAAATACATCAAGTTTACATACTAAGTATTTTGGCTCTGAATTATTAATTTCTTCTTGAGTATAGTTTTTAAAATATGTAAAAAAAGGACTAAACGAAATTTTACTAATTATTTTCAAGATCTTGATAATGTTCTTCCAGTTTTTTCTATCCTGATTCATAATTAACCACCGTTTTTGTTGGTTTCTGAGTTAAGTAGAAAATATAATAGTTAAAGGGATATTAATAATGATTTTTTATGACTAAAAAAAATACCAAAGAGGAATTCTATGCAAATATTAAATTTGAAGTTGATAAAGTGGTTTTTATGCCCTACGGTTGATAGTACTACCAGTGGATATATTAGTTTTGCCACTAACCCATAGAACTAATAATCAGAGATGGGTTTCAAAACTATAGATGTGTAGAGAATCAAAATTTATATCGACTTATGTATGTTCGACCGTGTACAAGATAACTCAAAAACGAGTTATCCAATTTTGATGAAATTTACAACACAAGTTGGTTATTCCTTAACTCGATTTGGTATTGCATTTGAGTAAAATCGACCTATGTTAGATGGAGTGAAGTTACTAAGGCAAAATCAACGTGAGGTAAAGGCTTTTCAGATTTAATCGAAAAATTTGTTAAGCAATTTTGTTTAAATTATTTACATACGATCGATTACATAAGATTAAGATTATATTTTACGGTGTTCTAGTACTGCGACCTTTAAGATCTATTGTACATCCGCTTCTTTAGTGCACTAGTTAGGTTAATTCCCTATTCTACAGCATCTCCTCCAGGCCTATTTCTCTAAGGAATTTTAGTATCCGAAATGGGTCAAGAGATTGTATCTCACTTGAGGGGAAGTAGTATGCCTTTAGATATTTCCTTCTCCTGCGGAGCAGTGCTTCAAAATCGTAGAGAATTTGCATTGGGGCCTCTTCATCTCCCTCGCAAAATCTGCAGGTGCTATCTCGCTCAAGTCCTATCTCTTTCAGATGTGCTTTGAGTCTTCAGTGTCCTGTTAATATTCCTGCCAGTACTCTTATATTCTTCTTGTTTGTGCTATTGATCGGTTTTCAAGGATAATGAAGGAAGAAGAAATCGTAGGAATTGTTTAATACTACTAGAGCCCAGGCTACCGGCGAATTAGAGCAAATTTGAAAAGGAAGAAACAAAGTTGTGCACAAGAAGCTTAAAATATTATTAGTTTTGGCTATTTCTCTGTTCTATTTCTGTCATAGGGCATCAAAATATCGACTATAGATTGATTTTCAATTACTATATAGTTGAAAATATTAAATCTTATAGAAATGAAATATTCATTGTAATATTTTAATAATACAAGTATTATCTAAAAATTTAACCTTATTATCCTCGAGTAAATCTTATTATTATAACTGATAGTACAAATGTTAATAACGAAAGGAAAATCAAGCAATATTATCATTTAATTCACATTCGATTTTTCAATTTTGTCGACAAAATGAAAATTTTTCAAAGTGATGATCTCTCATTTAATAATACAGATACTTAAAAGGACTAAAAGGTTGAATAAGAAATATATTTCCTACAATAATAAATGAAATTCTCAAAGGAAAACTATTGATTATATTTTTCATTAGAATTATTTTCGATAAAATTTTGTTTTCCACATTTTGTTTGAAATAAGGAATATGGTTGAATTTCATTATTATGAAAAAGTATGTACTAATTCATTTTTCATTGAATTACAATATAATATTAAAAATATTAAAAACTTTTTCTATATGAAAAGACTTTGGAAGGTTGCTCCTTACAAACGAATATACGTTTATCATTTACTTTGTTTAAACAATTATTTGGACTGAAAAGAAAATAAAATATAATACACTGATTAAATTATATAGATTAGATGGAAAGTAATTAATAATTAATGAAAAGGTTTTCACAAGAATAATCAATTTTGTGCTCGCAAATTATTTCCATTATGTTAACAATAAAAAGAAGCGAATGAAATTAATTGAATAAATGATTTTCAGAACAAATTAATGACTTCTAAAAATTTCTGTTTATCAAAACAATTCATCATGGACCTTTCATATTGAGGATTCCCACATCATCCACTTTCAGATTTTGTACATGTAGTATATGATCTTTTTTTCTATAAGAAAGACCAACTGTAAATACAATAAAGTGACGCTAATTTCAATGAATTAAAACAAAGCAACATATTCGCGGATAATTTTATTATTATAACAAATTAATAAAGCGAAATATTGTATATACTTAGTTTTCTGCAGTGATCAACCGTGATCTCACAATACTTCAATAAATATTAAACTTTTGATTTATATTACTTTTGAGAATATGACTATTATTCTCAACATTTTTTATTTCACCCTGAATCCCAGTTTATAAGTAACATATCCGATTACAACAAATTCCAATAAAAATATAAACTGCATCTATTCATTTATAAGTTGAATTCATCAAATTTAAACTGTATGTATTATAATTAAATTAATTGCCATTTCAATTATCCGCCGAAGGTTCAAACGTTCAGGCATAATTAAATTTCACAGCAGACGTCTTTTATAGTTATGAAAATCTCTACGAATATTTCTTTGAAAAACTTTCACTTAATTATGAAAAATTAAAATGAAGTTTTCAATTTCGAATATTAAGTGAAAATTCAATATGAATTTTTCTAAAACTTTTAAGTTTATTTCAAAAAGAAATTTGATTCAATATGAAAATTACAAAAGTTGCAAAGTTCAAAAAGACATGCAAAAATACTATCATATTTTGTAAAAAGAAAATTGAATTGAAACTTTCGAAATTATGTAATTAGAAATTTAAGTAAATAAAGCTGCATATACATACTTTCATATATTTGATTTCAGATCATTAATGAAATGATATCCCGCAAGGAAATATAGTTCCCTAATAAATTTATAGTACAAGCCTGTGTGTCAGTACAACTGGAATGATTAAAAGAAAAACATTTTTTTTGAAAAGAATTAATTAATTATAAACACTCTAAAGTAGTCCTATACTTGAAACTTTGGCCTTTTGGTATCTTATAAGTATTTTCTCCTTCACTATCACAGTTTGGCCTGTCTTCAATTCCATTACGGCGATTAGCAGTTAGTTGCTTCAACTTGGTTGGTTTCAAATGTGTATATGTATTTCCTAATAGATTTTTCGGTTGCAATTTTACATGAGTTGTAATTTAGGGGAACCATGAAGAATTTGTGAGAGAAAATATTGAAGGTAATTTTAATTTGATTTCCCATTACGAATGTTTTTTGCTCTTCTTAGAGTAAATTAAACGCCGAAAATTAAAATTTGAAACTGATGATTTAAAATATGATGCCACCAGTCAAGGATCGTTTGTAAAAAAATTTCTAATATGTTCTATTATGTACAGAATTAGATCAATATACATATTTCATTGAATAAAAAACCATAACAATTTCCAATATATCTTCCAATATATCTTTTTTGTTTCCGTATATTTAGAACTGGCAAATAATGTTCTAATATAGTTTTTCCGACAAAAAAATTTCCGATATTTTATTTTATTTGTTTTTCCAAAGTTTATATAACATTCGAAAAATAGATTAATAAACGACTTTTTTAGTTATCACCATTTTTGCGGTTTAATATATACTTTGTAATAGAAAATACACAAAAAACTAAAATCGATCTATAGCAAATTTTCAGATAGTCTATGACAGGAATGGGAAAATACACGCATGTTGCACTCGTTGAGGACAACACAATAATTTTTAGACTGCATTTTCTATCCGTTCCATATACCGATCTAGTTTAAATTTAATATTCATCCGCAAATTCGCATTCAAAATCTGTATTCCGAATTTCAATAAAATTAGTCAAATCGTTATCATGTACTTAGGCAAATGTGGTCAAAAACGTATAGTTTCTTGAGATTCTTTGATATATTCCTCGAGAAGTAACGCAACTATAAATATAAAACTTAGTATTATTTACCATTCGATTAAAAACAACTATTCGTTATTGATTTTTGAAATAAGTTTTTGTGTGAAAAATTTTCCATTTCACTGTGTTTGAATAAAAAAACTCACTAACATATTCGATATATGAAAAACATTAAATATTTTAGAAATTCATTTTCACAACGGAAATTAATCAAAAACTCATTTAGAATATATTTTTCTGGTCGACGAATAAAACTAAATTGAAATGTTATATTTGTAGATATTATTTGAACAAGTTTTTCTAGAAAGACTAACTATATGGAGGAAAAACATATGTAATTACTCTAACTAAACATATTTGGTGGGACCATGTGTGCATGTTTAGAATCATATTCAAAACATGTTAAACTTTTGGTACAAAATAAAGTAAATGTTATTATTTTTTCCTATTTTTA
This sequence comes from Xylophagus ater, assembly GCA_963422695.1. Classification (NCBI taxonomy): domain Eukaryota; kingdom Metazoa; phylum Arthropoda; class Insecta; order Diptera; family Xylophagidae; genus Xylophagus; species Xylophagus ater. The sequence goes on from OY730478.1 coordinate 13,677,351, forward strand.
TTTAAATATAAAAACATATGTAAAAACACGTCGTGTAGGGGCACCTTAAATTATAATTCAATCGTAAGAATCACTTGCCTACCAAACTTTGGTAGGGAAGACCGACAGAAAACCTCAGCATATTTAGTTACTAAACTTTCCAATTGAGATTGCGACTCCTTATATTCAAGTAATTCTTATTCGTCATTAGACTTTAGACTTACAATCTAATAATGAATATAGAACAATACTGGCGATGAAACTGAATTGATTGAACAATTGAAGAAGTATGAATCGTATGAAACAATAACTAATTAACTAAGGCACAGCAAAAGCTCATGACACTTTACTAAATTACTTAATTACTAGCCCATTCTTCTATGGGTACAATTACATTTCATAGACATACGATTTCAGAATATCCCAGTTAGATTAGTTTTTGATAATGTTAAGAAATGATAAATGATCGAACATGCATGTACAGTATATAAATAGCGAAAGGAAAAAAGTGCTGCCCAACTTTAACAAACGTACAAAGTTAAGTATTTTATAATAAAAAGAGTTCAAAAAATATTGTTTGAAAATTTTAAATCGACAACACTTCAAAACAGTTTACTTTCCAATAAACTAGTTTCAACTTTGACATAATGTAGTTATTTTCTTTGCTTGATAAAATCACTTTTGAAACTATTTCAAATAAGAAATTTTTTCCGATCAATAAAACTTATTGGAAACTAAATTTCTAGATTCAAGATTTTTAAAAATTAATAATAATTCCGTTTCAACAAAACTTTTCTACAAAAACATTTCAAAATTTTCATTACACATCAAATGTTGCATCAAAATTAATATAACACAAAAAAATATTCTATACATCAAAAGGTAAATATCATCAATTCGTTCAACTAAATCACATCATTTGACAAGTCTAATATTAAACATAATAAAGAACATGACTTCCATAATATAGTACAGAAAAAAAAATATTGATGCTAGGCTATCTATTCATATTGAAAAATCCTGACACAAATTTTATATGTTCCATCGTAACATCGTAAAATATATCCCAAGTCCGATGTGATCCATCATATTTTCATTTGAGTCTTTATTATTGTAACACAAAGAAAAAAAGGATCTATATTACGAGTACTACTATACACCTAACGACCATTCTAGATGAGAGAAATTGTTATCACACATATCAAATTCGTATTCATGACACTCTATTAGTAATGATATACATTTTCTGATACCGCCAATGTTTCATATTGATTTTTTTTTCGGTTTCAACACCAAAAAGGAAGAAAAAATGTGCCAAAGAAAATGTTTTATGTCACAGGAAATAATGGAAAAAATCTCGTTTGATAGAAAATATTTATAAATACAAAAAAAAAAATATAAGAAACTGAAATTTTTCTTTAAAATATGAATGAAAAGAAAATTTCATGAAAAATTATTCACATTAAATATGAAAAATATTAAATGTCTTTAATTTAATGGCGGTTCTAATTATCCAAGCGATTTTAAAAACTTATTTAAAAAGAAAAATATATATCCAAGTATTAGAAGGCAGAAAATAATAACAAACTAAAAGAAATGTTGATGATAGATCATAATTAAAAAAAAACAGCAAAAAGAAATTAATTTCTATATAAAATAAAGAGATTTTATTTAGCAATCCATCCCACCCACATTTCGGTATATAAAAGACTATTTTTTCTCGTCAATTCCAAAATTCTTTGAAGAGGGTGTCAACGGGCAAATTTAACAACCTTTAAATTACTGAAAACATTTCAATACATCGAGGAAGAAAAAAACCAGCGAAACCCTGTACATTTAAATAAACGTAATTTATATTCATAGAAGTGGTCAAGAAGTAATTAAGTTTACGTCCTAGAGGGCGATTAGCATAGTTAAAAAGGGAAAACCTTTTAATTAGACTTTAATTGTTAGACGAGAAGTTATTTTTATAGCGTTTTCATTTTCTTCGTTTTTTGTTTTTACTGAAAATTTGAAATGAATTTTTCACTCTGTTTTTATAACATTTTTAAAATCTTATTTATGCGTGTTTTAACATATAAATATTTTTACTTGTTTTCATTTTTTTTTAATTACATTAATGTTAAATATATAATTTTATAGAAAAAACATAAATTTCCATAGAATAATAAATATTTCTGTTGAATTTTACCAAAAAAAAGAAAAATTCTAATCGTAAGGAATTTTGTTTGTTAGAAAATCGCTTATTTTATGTTTATTTTGTCGCCAAGAAAATACATATATATATATCCTTTCAATAAAGTTTCTATCTATATGAAAAAGAGAACGTCACTGTACTGTAAATCATCAATCTGGTAGCTATTTTATTTCAAGATAATATATATATCTATGCTTTCCTTTTGATATTATATATTGTACTTAAACACTATGCTTATTCATCCGTCGTAACCTAACATCAGCATCAGAGTGTAATGACACTTAAAATTTATTTCTCATAAATATTCATGAGATGAGAATGAAGTGTACAAAAGCATTTCCTTCCGCGATATCCTTTCACATGCAATAATTCATTCTTATCCGGATTTTTGTTTTTGAAGACAATGAAGATGGCTTTGGTTTCTAACACGTTGTTTAAATCCAATGAAAAATGTTATTGAAACAACCAACCGAGAAATGTAGGAGTCGTATCATAGAAAAATATAATATTAAATAATATATAACCCATATATTTGATAGCGACTACGAGGATATCTCGTTTTCGAATTAATATTATTTAATAATTAATCACATACAGTTTGTTTAAGAAGAAAGTATAAAGCAAACTAATCCAGTACTTTCAACTATTTACTTTCAAATTCATCGAGTTTTAGATGATTTTAATTAATGCCTTAGATGAAAATTGTACAAATAAATCATTAATTTGAGGCATTCATTTGTAACTGATTTATGTATAAAGATTCTTGTTCATTATGGCAATTATGAATGATGTCGACATCTTAAAGCACTAGTCAAGAAGTCTATGATTCGATTTTCAGAAACTCCATTAAAAGATTCATCCAGATTTTACTGTAAAATAAACAGATTAATGTACTACTAGCAATTATTAATGATCGGTAATATCGGTAAAATCATAATAAAGTTGTTAGACCTCTTTATAACAATGAAGTGTATAATACTAGAAATGAGATAAACTAAAAAGAAATGCATTTGTTCATAGTTAATTAATGGTTATTGTGTGTGTCCCTAGTTTAGGAAAACTTATGTTTCGCCGCAGATCACGGATGTATCCAATTATCTCTTAACCTTTTCACGGTGAAAATATAGTTCCCTATGATTATTTTACCATTGCCTAAACTTTCTTTGCGGAAATAATGTAGTATTATACAGAAAATTTAAAAATCTAACATGAATCTAAAGATTATCTTTAGATTCAGTTAAATTTTAATATGATTCGTTTTGTGAATAGAATACTTAATACTCATTTACAAGAAGTACTTAAAACAATTGCACTATTTTTTATTCATGTAGAATCTATTTTTAATTTTTACAGTTCTCGATTTACATCCAAGTCCCTTTTAAATTCCAAGTCATTTAAACAAAACTTGAATATGCATTTATTACCTAATATTTTACTGTTCTACTAGTTATGTTGGAATTAATTACAAGGTAAGTTAAACCACATTAAAAACCATTCTCCATAAATAATTTCATACATTTCGAAATGATAATGAACAAATCGATGACATGTAGTTAAGTTGGCCACAGAAGAGGATTATTTACTCAAAAATAATTAAATTTTCTGTTGTATAAATTTCATGGAAATAATAAATTTTCAATATTTTAATTATATTTGAGGAAAATATGATTATTACAGATAACATCTATATTTATGAAGTTTTTGTCAAAAAACCTATATTCAAATAAGTTTATTTCGAAATATGAATAATATATAAAATCGACAAAAATAGAAAATTCATTTCAGGCTCACAAATATTTATTTTTATTGCTCAAAATTAATAATTGGAAATTATACTAGCTTCAGTAATTGGAAAGTTTAATCATATTTGAAAAATTTTTAATTACACTTTAATAATATTTTGCAAACAGTTTAATTAATTTATTTGTAGATGCTTTTTTTAATCTTTTCATTCAAATAAATTTAATAAAATATTTATAATATGATAGTGCCATCATACACATGCAGTAGCGAATTATTGTATACGACAATATAGGCATAGTAAACACTTGATAGACACTTTAAGGAATATCGGCTATACAAAATCAAACAATTTGTAGAAAATAAAAATTGGTAGTTGTTTGGAACTGGGTGCATGCCAGCATGCGTGCCTGTCGTACACATTTTCGGATACAGTTCAATTTCTTAAATTTCAATATCATAAAATTTATAAATTGTACCTGAAAATCTCAAGACGAAAGTTCTTTTATCTAAAATAACTGATTGATGGCTTTTCATACGTCTAGCAAAAAAGAAACGATGAATATACATACTAAAATCAGAGACAACTTAAAATTACGTGTTGATATGAAAAGTGATACAAAGCTCTGTACATACCATATTCAAGCTCTTGTATTTACAGTATTTCGAAATGAAAACCTTTATTCTATCATGTGCAGTTTTTAAAACCAAAACTCTTCGTCAAACTGTATCCATAGTTTGCATATCTGGAAGTTGCTTCTGGTAAAACTTTGCAAATCTTTGATCAATAAATCTAATAGAAAATAGCATAGCTCATACGTTCTTTCAAACGATGATACAACCACGCTCTTGATTTTAATAGATTCTATGAAATATGTACGTACCTATGACTACTACTGTTTTAACATACCTAATTTGTATCTATATAATAATACACATCCTCAACGTAGTATTCTTTTTAGACAACTAAAGATACGATATATTTTTCTTAACTTGTCATGGCTTTATTAGTTTAGTTTAAACCGTTCGACTTTAATTGAATTGTGTTTTTCAATAAAAACAATTAAAATCGGATTATTGCTGATTTTTCGATGCCCTATGGTAGAAATGGGACAGAAAAACTGTCAAGGTCTTTCTTCATAACTTTCCTTTTTCTTTTCAAAATTTCTTTCAATTTCCAGATAACCCAGACCCTGATAGCATAAATCTAATCTGCAAATCTTATTCAAATCGGTCTATTAGTTTTTAAAGTACATCAAAAAAACTATATGAGAGTGTTAATTTCTACTAGGATTATTTCTTTCTCCACTATCCTTGAACCGATTTGACTGAAATTTAACATGGTATCGTCCATTTATGTAATTAACCTATATAATTAATTTAAACAAAATTGATCTACAAAATTTTCAATTAAAGCCGAAAAACCATAAATAAAAAAACTACAAAACTTTCTGGTCACTCCGGTTTTTCCTTTATAACTTTGCTCTCCCTACATCGATTTTGCTCAAATGCAATACTAGATCTAGTTAAGGAATAAGCAACTCACAATGTACATTTCATCAAAATCGGATAACGCGTTTTTGAGTTATCTTGTATGTGGAAGGACGGGCGGACAAGTATAAATCGATATAAATTTCGATTCCCTATACAAGTGATAAAACTAATATACACTCTGGTAGTCACTCCCAAAGAGCATAATAACGTTTTTAAATATTACCAGTACACAAACTTCTAGTTAATTTATTTACACAAATTTTAAACGTGTATGAGACAAGAAGTGTCTAAATTTTGAAATAAAACGCGGTAAATTTACGAGTTTTCGACAGTGTTTGAAGGGTTTTTCATTTAGACAATGTATTTTTAATGCAAGGATATTCCTCGTATAATTTTTAGCTTTTTTCTTTTTAAATATTTATAAAAATATTTAACTTGTAACTTTATGTACAATATCTATAAGAAGATTTGGAGGTTTGACCATTCCTGGAATTGCAAAACAAAGAAATTAAAGATGTTCTTTATATTATATTTAGTTACCTTTTCTAAATAATTCTTTAAAATGTTTTATTGAAAAATATTAAAAATTAAGTATACGCAGGGTGTCTCAAAAAATGTATAACCTCCTTGGTGATAAATAAATTGTCATTTAGTGATAATCAGTTGTCATGAGGACTTCAGCTCATCTGTTCGAATTGTCCACCGTTATTGAAATACACTGGTAAAATCTTGTCATGTTTCAAATACTGTTGCCATACGAAACACTCGTATCTCTTTATATAAATTTTAAACACCCCTTACACATTTTCTTTTTTAAGTAATAAAGAAAACCCTAATAATAAAAAATATGTCATTTATCAATTTCCATAAAGTCTATATAAAACGTAATAAAATAAAATGTTTGTCAAAAAATTTTCCTTTAGTTGTTTCGTCAACAAAACAAACCATTTTCTTGATGAAAAAATTTTCAAATAAAATATATTTTTGAAAAAGGTCCGTTCAATGAAAAAGGTTTATTTAATTTATGTTTGTCCGCAACATAAATATGAAATTTAATATATATTTTATTTTATTTTGTTTTTTTTTTTACAATTTTTGTATAGAATTTAAACTTGAATAATTCAAAAAACCAAAAATGTTAATAGCTTTCTAAATATTATATTATTTAAATATGCGATTTTACATTATTATTTTGTTACTTTGATTCTAAACTGAATTCATTACCAATAAGTAAAAAAAAAACTCTTCATTAACTAACAAGTACTTCAACTAAATTGAAATGCATAAAACTATTTCCAGTGAAACGTTTCATTTAATTAAATTATCATATTTTCCTTGAATTTTCAGGAATCAAATGCATTTTGAGTACATAAAAATCACACATAAAATGTTTTTATTTTGTTTGTTTTTCTTTTTAACTAAATGCTAACTAAAATCAAGTGGAATAATTTTCATATTAATTTAATTGAATAGAAAATTAACTTAATTTAATTTAAACAAAATTTTAAATTTTATTTTTAAAATAATCACTGTTTAAAATTGATTGATGGTGTTTCATTAAATATAATTAATTGAAATTAAAGAAAAAAAAAATAACCGAAATAGTTTCAATTGTTTAGTTAGAAACATAATTATTTGTAATTTCAGACTTTCCACTTGCATATGGTAACTAACTATTCGATAATCTCATTTTAATAAACTCAATAACATATATTCCTATACCAAAAGTGCTTTTAGTACTAAACTAAATATAAATCGGGGAAAGTTTAAGATCTTGTGATAGGTACAAGTACTTTATTATTCATAACATTTTCATACAATTTCAAATAACACAAAAATTAAGTTACTTTGAAATTCCGTAAAAAAAAATGTCGACTATAAACTAGTAAACAAAATACTTGATGCAACTTCAAAAAGAAAATCCTTTTGTTGAAAACATGAGAAGAAGAACAAAAGTACTAAACTAAATCCCTGTGAAACCGTAAATGCATTTACAACAATATACCTTTAGAGAGCATAGATTTTCTTTTCAAGAAAATTTTGAAAATATTTTTATTTTCTTCTTTATATTCGATGCATTTTATGACATTTTATCTAACAAAAAGCTTATAGGTATGCACGAATAGAAAAACATTAGAAAATGTATACAACATAGAATAAGATCACATATGATATTTTAAAGCTTTAAAGGATGTAATTCTATGACATTCTTTTGTAGAAAAAATTCTGCTTTTAAGGATTTTTAGAAAGCATATTATCAGTCTTAGTGTTTTAGTGTTTTTCTATTGCAGAATTCCCATGTAAGATTTGATATTTACAACGGTTTTATCATGCTTTTATCCTTTCGCCTTTAAATATTGGATTATTTTGTTAGTATATAAATTATTGGAATTATAAGATTTTCATTGCTAATGACTTATGCACTTTGTATAATAAAGTTTTTCCTTTTGTCTCTATATAATTACATTTAAAGACAAAAAGAGTGCAGAAAAATTTATGAAATAAATCAAATAAGATTTTCAACAAAATTAAAATTTTTCAGAAAGTTTTTCTCGTTAGAACAAGTTTGTCTAAAAACAAAAAACAAAAAAGAAAAACATTATAAACATGATAAAAGACCAAATAAAAATTGTATAAAAATTTGAGAACAAAAAAAAAGCTCAAGAAACTTGCAGAAAAAAAAAATTTGTTTTATCATTAAAAGTTTTTTATTCTCAATCAACTTTTTGGAAAAATCGTCTATTAAAATGTGATTTTATTGTTTAAGGTTTGCAGATCTTTACAATGGTGTAAGGCTAAAGGGATACATATCGGTTTTAGGTAAATTGAAAAAATGAAATTTTAAAGTTTAACTAAATAGTCAGAATCATTTATTTTCAGCTATTTGAAGTATTTGTCATCTTTTTGCAACTTATCATTGTAACTTGTCTCTGTTTTCCTAAAAAATTCACTCAAACCACAGTTTTGTAGATACTATACTTTACATACCTATGGCAATTTTGCAAAGGACAAGAGTAAAGTATGTTCATGCTCAATTATTTTGAATTTATTACTTAAAAATTATGAAAATTTATAACTTAATTGTTAGCATAAATATTTGGTAGACTAATAATTAGTAGAATAATAAAATGTTGACAATTAGTTTGATTTTGAGTGCAATTTTGCAATGAATTTTGAGTGCAATTTGCATAAAAACACCGAAGCAAAACTATTATGTACAGATTTTTTATTAAAAAGTTTTACGAAATATAAACATGAACAGTATTTATGCAATATACTAAAATAATAATTTTACTAAAAGTTTTATAAATTTCAAATTCAGAAAAGTTAGAATTTATGGAATAAAAAAATTTTTTTAAGTGTCGCCATTATCAAGAATAAATTGTTTATAAAAAAATTTCAAGAGCATATAAATTCAAATTTAAATATTATCTCAATAGTGATTTAAATTTGGTTTCATAATAAAAAGGCAAATCTATTTTTCTATAGTTAAATTAAAAACGAAATTAATAATTAATATTGATTGATTTTTGGTTCAAAAAGTTCAATGAATTCATTTTCAGTCGATATCATTTCCGGGACATTCGTAATTTATTGGCAAAAATAATGGCATTTTAAAAATGTGACTTGATAAACCAATGGAATATTTAGTGTTCATTCTTTTCTTAAATAACTAATAATCATAATATAAATTTTCATTTAAAATAGTTCATTTCAAATTCAGAGAGAATATAAGAAGATTTATCTCTGCAAATTGGGTCTTGCAGAATATTTTATTGGTGGAAACATACTTTATCTTTATTTCAACATGGAAGTATTAGTAATAAAACTTTAACCGGGAATTTGGAGAAGTAGTATATGATAAAATAATTTCGTACTAACAATAAGTTAAAGAAGTTTTTGTTAGATAAGTAGTTTTGGTACTATCCAAAGACCCACTCGACTTCGTGACAAAACAATTGTAAAATGAATACAAAAAAGAACTGTACACTATTATATTTTACATAAGAACGAAAAAAATAATATAAATATTAATAATATTGGATTCAAATCACTGCTTCAGACAAAAAGGCTTTGAAAAATATATAAATTTATGTCAAGAAATTAAAAATTGCTGACTTCGGGCGTTCATGAAATGAATTTAGATTGTTTAATAATTCTCAAAAACTCATCCAAATAATCAAATATGACAATCTATTAAATAATTTTTGAAATTAATTCAGGACAACATGATAAACCTTTTTAAGATATTGTACATATACTAATTTGATTACTTGTTGTAAGTATATCAATCAAAATATTTCAAGTTCTTATCCTATATTAAAGTATAAAGTTAGAACATACTATATTGCAGTCGATTATTGGATTCGAACAAAAATACATGTACCATATAGTGTTTTGAATTCACCATTTTTCATAGAATGCACACTGTGTGTCACTCGTAATTGTCTTGTCATTTATCATCGAATAACTAAACTGATTTTGATGAAATTTTGTATACGCACATGATGACTGAAATCGAATAAGTTTTCGGTGATTATAAATACTGCGTATAAGAAAGTTATTATGATTCGTTAGACTAGATATTTAATTGCAATATTTTTCACTGTTTTAAACAAAAACGTTTCCATTTATTTATATTAAATACACTTAAATTTATTCAATAATTCATTACGCAATTATAAATGGCATCTTGAAATTAAAATTAAATATTTATGAAATATAGTACAAAGTATAATATTAATATTTAAATTTACTAAAATGACGATCAAATATAGGAATATTACAAAAGTTTCGAAATAATTTCCAGATAATATTCTGATAAATAAATAACATCCAAACAACATGTGTAACTTTATTTTTCGATTTTCCCCCAAAAATTTATACCTCGTATACACGTCATGACTATCTTATCACAAACTTGTCTTACGGGTAAAACTTCTAAAGACTAATTAAACTTTAGTAAATGTATTTAATGAAATTCTTTACCTACAGAAATACAAGTATATATTCCGAAATTTTCTCACTTTATTATCATCGAAGTTAATTTAACAATAAATATAAGTGATCTATAAATTAAAGAACAATTGATATCGGTTTGTACTACTTTTTTGCACTTTCAATTTATCTAGATTAACATTTCAAATATCAATTTCTGAAATGATTGTTTGCTGAAGAAAATTAAGTAATTTTCTAAGAATTGTATCCGATATCAATACTAGCAAAACAATTAACGTTGTTTCAAATGGTATTTTCAAAGAAAATTATTTTCTTTCTTTCTATACACAGGTACAAAGAGCTAGTTACGTTTGTCGTTCTGAAATTCTATGAACTATTCAAGAAAATAAGAGGTAAACTACACGAAAATAAAATTTCTTCAAATTTGATAAAATCCACGGGGTCCCCATTGATTGTTTAAAGAGTGAAGCATTAGTTTCATTACCAGACACAAAAAACCTTGCAGAATTTCACATAAATCTTCGAAAATTTATCAAATTATATATGTTTCGGAGACAATCATGAATTTAAATAAGTATTTTTCAAGAATATCCTGATATTTTCCTATCGAAACCAAGATTTTTTTGCAAAAATGTTAGTATCAAAAAACTCCTGTCAATTCGAAATTCCCTATAGTAATACGAAATTGAAATGAATTTTTTTCCGCCAACCAAATATTCATAAAGTCAGTCTCGTTATATTGTCTAAAGTACACATGCAAAATTTGTACAATTTTCTGTTCACAGCGGATTCCCATCGATCAACAAAGTTATCAAAACAAAATTTTTATTGTTCCTTCTAGAAAAAAAAAGTCCCGTGTACCGAATAAAATGCATAATATTTTTTTCTCCCTCAGGGAATATGGGATTGCATTTTTGCACAAAAGAAATATATATTTTGCATTTTAAAAAATTATAGTAAAATGAAAATGGAAAATGAAAAATATGACACAAACCAAATAACATTTCTCGTACATGAAATCTTACCTATCGTACGTTCAAAAATAATTCTCCCAATTGAATGTGTTTTCTTTTAACAAAAACAATTTTATTTGCCATCAAATAAAATATATAGTTTGCAGTGAACGTCGCCATCTATTGATGATAAGCTGATATACTGCTTTATACAATAATAATTTTCGTTCTCATTATTGTTGAATAACTTTCCCAACAATCATTCGAGTATTCGCAAAAAATCTCGCGGTAACAGCAATGCGACTATCCGCTTTCAATCATTATTTTAGCAATTCTTTGTATTGTACCTATTCAATTATTATAAAAGCTAGTACGGTATTGTATTGCTTAGAAATTTTGTATGAAAGGAAAACTACTTGTAATTATGTTTCTTGGGGTTGAAAAATCTCAATTTCATATACAAATAAAACTTTATCGACTAATTTTGAATACAACAGGTAAAGAGAACAATGCGCTTTAAAAATGCAATAGAATTATTTTACTAAACTCTAGCAATAACCAAGTTTACAAATAGTTATTGCTTCTAGTCAAAGAAAAGCCCAAATTAAATTTTTGACATTTTCAGTTTTTAGACCTGAAGTTTTTATTTCAAATTTGCTAACAAATCAAAAAAAACTTTTATATATCTAAACATCTCATGCACTGAGAATGTTGCTCAGTATTTCTTTCGAGGTATAAAAACATGCTTGTATGTACTGTGTTATAACAAAGTATTGTTTTGATCCTGCAGAATGCTTCAAAATTCAAGGAAAACATAAATCATTTGTTTTTTCTTTCCACAAAATATGAACTGTTTTCATTGAAATTTTGTTTAAATCCGGAATTAAAATTTTAATGCGAAAAACTGAAAGTTTCTACACATTTTTTTGTGACTGAAACAACTCAAGCTAAAGAGGAGCATAGACTTTTTTGACAAAATACTCCTTTATGAATAAAAACATAGAAACTTTTGATTCAAAGAACGAATTATAAACTTTATGAATTTCATACGAATGGTTAACATTTATGTTTTCTATTTAAGTTTTCAAAAAAAAACTTTCCTTTTATATTTATATTTAAATTTTTCCACACTTAAAATTATAAACAATAACATTTGAACATCTGATGGGAGACATTAAAACTTTATTTAATTTCATTCTTTTTAAATTAACATAAAACAAATTAATACAAAACACTATTAAATATATGTAAAACTCAAACCTGCAAATACATTTTGAGTTTTTAACTTTCAATAGCATATGCATATACAAGAAATTAGCGAATTGGGACTAATTACTTTATTTTGTATGTTTTTCTATATAAGATTGGATAGAACACTTTCATCGTCATGCAAGGAGCGAGCCTCACCGCCTTGCTTGCATGCCATATATATGCATAATTGTAATTGTGTGGTTTATAATACAATGCTAAACTCGCGATTTTATTTTATTTTCACATTTTAAATAATAATGTAATTTAAAAATATTTTGAACATATTACGAAATTTTTTTTTCCTTTTTTTAATTGAAAAATACTTTGTTGTAATTTGATTTTAAAAAATGATTCTCATGTCAATTTGATTGAAACACATTTTCCAAATTTTGTTTTTCAGTTAAAATTGATTGACATTTTTTCAGTTCAGTTCATATTTACCAAAAATTCAGTTGATTTTGTAGTGCTTTTGACATCACAAAAAAAGAGGCAAATATCTGACATAATTAATTTCGAAATGTGTAAAAAGAAAAAATCATAAAATTCTATCAAAACAATTCAATCAATTTTAAATGTACATAAATGAAAGAAAACAAGATGCTGTGCCATGTTCCAATTTTATATTTTCAGATTTTTAGCATAAATATCTTCTGCAAATTTTATTCAAATCAATGTATCAGTTTTTATAGAGCATCGGAAAATCTCGTGAATGAAAGAATATAAAGATTGCGCACTGAGCATGTCAGCGATTTTGAATTTTTACTTTCAAACATTTTATAACGTCACATGTGGATTTCCTTTCAAATAAATAATAGTGAATTTTTACACAAACAATGCATTTCAGGCCTCGAGTGACGTAGGTGTGCAGAAATAACCAATTGGAAATATGGGAAAGCGTAATCTATATATTCTTTCATTCATGGGAAAAACTTTATAAACACACTTTTTTTTCCTACATTTATTCCTTTCTGCAATATTAAAAAATTTCCCACTTAAATTACTAATTATTAGGTCAAGTAATTCTAGAATTATTTTTCATAAATCCTTTCCATTTTATAGATGCAAATGGAATATCCAATTTTATGATTAACTTAATATATAAATTACATAAAAATTATTTGAATAGTAAAAACAAAAATTTTGCTTTCTAAAATATCTTCCTCCAGAAAAAGCTATTCAAAACCTTATTCAGCTCATGTTTCCGATAAGTTCTATTATGTGGAACAGTTTTATCGTAAACAGTTAAAAAGGATAAAAGGTAAACAAAACCCAAAACGTGAATAGAATCCTTTTTATGTTTGTCATTTCATTGAAAACATAACCTTTTTCTTTTCCAAAGAATTTATATTTCTTAAAGTTCTCCTGTTTGTTGATTGAGAATGATTTTAAATTATACTTAAAAACAATTTCTAAGAAAATATTTTCAAGTTCAATATAATATAGTACTAATTAAATTGAAACATTCTAATTAATAATTTAGATAAACAACAAAATTTGGCATTCATTTAAGTTCATATGTAGACAAATTAAATTGTATTTTCGTCATGGAACTATTATACTTTAGGAGATCTTCATTTGTTATCTTTCCTACTGTTATGGAAACTTCAATAGTTGTTTCACATTTTAAGACTTTCAAACAAGAAACACTTTAAAAGAAAAAGAAATCATCGATAAAATTCCCGAAAATCTTTCAAAAAGTCAAAGAAAAAGCAACGAAAATTTCACCCTAAAGAAAAACAATGTTATCAACTGAAAAGCTCCAATTTATCAGGAAATGTCGAAAATTGCTTGTTCGACTTGAATATTAGTTAAAAAAAAAAAACTAAGAAGAAAATCGGAAAAATAAATGAATACACAAAATGTGAACAAAATTGCATGAACCAAAAGATCCTTAACTCAAACTTGTAATATTCTTAAAACAAGGAAGACTTTACATATTTCTAGATAGAAATAATGAAATTTCATTCTGTAATTATATAATGGTATTACATAAAGTAAAATAAGGATATCGTTACGAGAAATTCATGTACACATAAAATATAAAAGAAATTTCAAACGATTTGCATAAATATTTTCATAGAAAAATATAAAAGGACATGACTGAACTGGAAAAATTCTTTATGATATAATAAATTTTCTATATTTTCAGTTATTACTTAAACTAATAACAAAAAATTCATTATTTTAGTTAAAAACTATTATATGTGATTCTTCAATGATTACTAAATGATTATGGAAATATGTAATGAAATCTAATTGATTTGAATTGAATCTAAAAATTATAGAACAAACTCTTGTCTAAAGCATTGTCATCACCAACGATAGTATTCAATATTAAATCGACTAAATAAGATGCGTTTAAACTTAAATATTTATTCCAGACTGAGTATACTATTGCATTGGAATGTCTAGGATACTAAACGAAGGTTTCTATTAAAAAATGCTATTTGGAATCAATGAAAATGGGCTTCAGAAGTGGTTCCATAGATGTAAAAAAAAACCTTCACGCCTTCAAAACTTCCAGGAAAGGCTCTATCATCCATTTTTACCATTCCCATTTCACATTAGTTTATTTAATTACTATTTTTAGCAGGAATTTTAAAAATGTTTAGATTTAATTTAGATTGATTTTCCACAGGCTACATTAAAATAATAAAAACTTGACAAAAAATGTTATTTGTTTTTGCAAATTACTTAAAAGAAAATAATTTAAAATAAAATTTTCAATATTAACGTTCCTTTTAGAAACTTCTTTAAAAATTCAAGTTTTCATTTGTTTTAGCAAACTTACATATTTAAAAGTTGAGAAGTGAAAATGTAATTTCACACTCTACGAATTTTAGTTCGTATATATTAAAATCTTTAAAAGTCTTAAAAGAAGTTTTTTTTCTTAAAAAAAACATTTTGCAACCGATTTGATAGACAAACTTTTGGTTCCATATTATTCTAAAAGAAGAATTTACACGTGAAATTATTAAAGATAAAAATCCTTAGACATTAATCAATTCCATTTTGAAATCATTTTCCGAATTTAATTTCCACAAAAAAACTTTTCGTACAATCATACTTTTGGCACCTTCTTGAATTCTACAATAGCATTGAATTTTCACACAAAAATAGATATCTTAAATATTTACTTTAAAGGAAATAGTATTCAGGAAAACTTTTCGTTTAAAAAATAATACTTTTGCAAACATTTTCTTCATTTTCTTATCAATATTTAAGTTGAAAAACAAGAAAAAATAATTTCTTTTATTTCAAATATAGTGCCAGAGACAAAACCAGAGCATTACCTCGTTTTCATGAAGCATTGAAGCTAGGTTGAACTCCATGTAAGATGAAATTGAGTTAACTGGATTCAATTGTATTTTGATGGCTACTGGCTAAAGCTTAAATTAGGCTGTATATACGCAGGTTATGTAGCCGGATTGACAGTTTTTCGGGGTCTTATCGAAAATGTTTTTTAGATTCTGTTGGGTTTATTTCTACTTTTCCTTGTGTTATATTGTAGTTTTGTGTTATAAGCTCTAGACTTAAATTCATTTGGATCTTTCAACTTGTGTCTAAATTTCGAGTCAACCTACACTAAAACTTTCAGTTCAGCATATATACGTGATTGTGGTATATTACTTATCGAATACTCAATAATGAATTAATGGTTTGGAAGTATGTTTCTACAAAAATTTCAAATCATTTGAAATATTTAAATGTTCCATTGTCCAAGTTTCTGTTCTTATCTCTGGGAAAGTATTATAAAAGATTTAATTAACTTGGACTGGATTCAAAGAAACTATAATATGCTGGTTTCGTATCAGGAAATTCTTGCATGTGTGTTTATGAAACCTTTTTTTGAACTTTCACACAAACTTGCATTATAGCAGTTCTTTGTAGCACAATATCGGATTTCCTTTTCTTCTAACGAAAACTTCATTTATTTTCCTTTATTTGTTTGTTCATTTATTTTTCAATTTTACATTTTATGCACATCTCTATACCGGACATATACTATTATCACAAATAAAAGTTTTTACCAAAACAGGAAAACGTTATCAAACATGAAACGGAAGTAAATAATTTGATAACAAATGAGCAAAGTGAAATTAAGTATATGCAATGTTTCAACGATATTTTCTATATATAAAGTGCAACAATTGTTTCTTTGCTAAGTTCTCTTAGTCATTTGTTATCATACGTTTAATGAAAATAGATTTAATCCTTTTCAATTACCATCAAGAAAACTTATAATTGTATTATATTGTGAGCAACATGATATCAAAATGTTAAATCGTTCATTGGAAAATGAAGAATGATTTTTAAAGCAGTTCATGGACATGTCCAAAAGATACAACAATTTTCGGTGTGGATGTAGAAGAGAACCAAAAAAGTTGAAGCCATAAAACCATTTTACTTTTAAATAAAAATTATTAAAGATTTCTGTAAAAAACTGTAGATTGTGCAAAATTTCAGATGTTTATTAGCATCAGCCAAAGTTTGTGATAATATCAGTTGAAATCAATGAAGATATAGTATTTTGAACAATTTACAACTAACCTCACGACTCCACTAGAGTTACTGACAAAAAAGTTCAAATTTTAGAGTCTCCACAAAAATTTTTTTCAGTCCGACTGAAAATATGTCTTGAAATAAGCCCAATGGAGTCGTGTGGTAAGAAATATGTATTTAATTTGAATAATAAATTAAAATTATTCAGTTAATTCCTGATTCGAATGAAACATTTCTACAATTATGTAATATAACATAATTCAAATTGTTTTTAAAGACTTTTCCATGACAAATAGAAATTCTTAAAACTCTTTAAATTGACTACAGTCAACAGGATGTTCGTTGGCCTCATTAATTTCGCAACCTTTATATTTCTTAAGAAAAACTTTAGTCGTCTGCAAGAAAAAATATAGCTAAAATTAAAATTTTTATGATAAAAAAGTATTTCCTTAAAAAAAAGAAATAGAAATTTTCCAAATATAAAGACTAAAATGGAAAATCGTCTTACATAGTATCATAAATGTATTTTTTGTAGGATAGAAGGAAAATTGTATAAGATTATCCTTCCTCGTTGGGATCATTAGGTACTTTAAACCAAATTCAAATACAAACGACCAAGGAAAATGCAGGACAAACATTTTTTGTTTGTTTGTAGTTTTCCGGGATACATCAATGAGCACAACTATGAATATAATCTTAAAATGATAAATGCCTTAATGATGTTGTATTTTTGAACTGAATTCTTTCTCCAACCAATAGAAAATTTTTAAGAGAATTTTGTACTAATGTAGACAACGGGCTTTTACTATGCGAATATAATATATTTTTATTCTAGTTATGAATAGATAGTTCAAATTACAGAGATGGATATTTGCTTCTTTGTACTTATAGAAATGTTCAATTTAAAAAGATTTGTGTTTAAATTTACATTTTCTTGAAAAATGAGATGAAAAACTTTTTGAAATTAAATCATTAAAGTATTTCCGGACAGAGTAATCTATTATATCAAAGGAAGGGTTCTATATATATTATTCAGTAGTTAAAAAGTTGCTATATATGCTTATTTGAACATGGTATGCTTTTAAAGGCCTGTTATTAGAAGTAATAACTTTTGAATGCTGACAGTTTCATATATTAAAATAACTTAATTTATAACCAATAATATTTAAATTATTTAACATTTAAAATTACTATGTTTCGATTATTAAAATAAACCAATAGCTTGCATTTTATTTAACAAGTTTCAATACTTTTTGAACGCAGTAATAAGAAATATTTCGAGTTACTATCCGTAGATATAATTTCGTTACTGTAATAAAAGCAAGTGACTTATAATAAAATTTGAAAGCTTTTTCATACATCAATTAGAAATGATTAAAATATTTGATTTTGAAATTTATATTCTAATTTATTTTAAATACGTAGCTTTTGAGAATAATTCAAAAATATTACAAATTTTGCACCATGTACCATATTTTGAAAGTTGTGAAGCATTAAATATTTCAATAAACAAATATTTAAAATTCAAATAAATTACTTGACCGGAAAAATTCTAACTATCTACACCATTTAAAATGTATTTCCTAATTCAATTTTATTATACTAAGTACCTGAATTATTTACATAAATATTGAATTTGTTAATTACTCATAACCAGCAAATATTGAAAATATAATTAATTTATTAAAATCATGTTCTAAGAACATATAATATATGTAAATGTATCAAATCGGAGTCGGCGACTAATTCGCGTTTACACTATCAAAAAAGTTCCGGTAATAATAATGATAATAACAAAATTCTTATTTCGCTTATTTTAGTGGATTGGGCAATTTATTCTTGATACTTATAGTAAACCAAATTAAGACTATGCCAAGAATTACATACTTTAATAGAGTGGTCATGAATTGCTCGCCGGCCGTGATTTGGTACACTTAACCTTTAGATATCATATTGGTATCAATGGATTGCCCATTCCAACAATATTTGTGGTTTACTTCGTATATACAGATTGGAATTACATGAAATGAACAAAATTCGAAGATAAAAACAAATTATAATTTCCAAAATAAACATTTCAGAAGTAAATTGTTTAGCTTCGAGGTATATGTAATTTAGTTTCAGCGAGGAAATTAATTCTTAATAAAATTAACAACATTTTTATACATGAAAAATCATATAATTTTATTTCATTTATTTTCCCAAATTCAATTTCATTATAAAAGTAATCTGAGAATTAGCAATATGTTAAATTTTCCGTTACAAGCGTTATCAAAGTATAAAACATGAAATATTATCATATTTTGTATAAAATTTTCCAGGTGAAAAATTATATTTTCGAGGAAATTTGTAAATGCATTTCATATTTTGTTCATTTTATAGATTAACAACGAATTTTGAATTAAATAACAATTTAAGTCAGTGTAAAATGCATTTAATTTTACTATTTTCTTCATTAATTTATATGTCATTCCAGATTTTCGTATTATAAAATATACTTGTTGTCTTTTAATCATAAATTCATACCAAACTGAGTATTTTATATTCAAAATTTTCACATAATTATCATAATTTGAGTGGAGTTAGGTATGTAATTTTGAAATTAAACAATAAAATATAAATTTTCATAAAAAATAAAACATATACGATTTATTATCAAATATTTTCTTTGGAAGGAAATTCAAGAATTTTCCATATAAATTACACAAATTAGCTGCCGGAAGTATTTTGTGCAATAACAATTGAACATGGAACACGTACAAAATCCTATGTGATATGTTCGTCTTTCGAAGCAAGTTATATTAGAAGAACGTGACATCGTATTCCATTTAACATATCCGCTCATCCGATCAATTGGATTTAATTTGTTCCAGTATTTGAATTCTTATTTAATTTATTCCGGCATGTAAAGTCTTAGAATTTTATTTGGTTTTCACACAAAATTATTTTCTATGTAATTTATAAATTTGCAATAAAGTCAGTCTTATTTTTTGAGTGTTAATTGATTTTGAATGATTATTAAGAATCTGATAACGCGGTAAATTTATGTTCGTATTTTGAAATTTCATTTCTTGTTTTAAAAAAAAAAATCCTATATCTATGTTTCTCTCATATCATTACTTTAATGCTATCAAATCGAAAGTATAAAACTTAATTCTTGTGCTTTAAATATTATTTATTTAAGATAGGATGCTTTATTTCCGCACAAAAATAACATACATTGAGAAACAGGATTGATTTAGTTAAACAAAAAATATACATACAAATATAAAACCAATAAATTTTTGCTATGCCTTTCACCTTATATTTGAATTTAATTAGTACTATACGTTGTTTGGTTTTTTTTTTGCACTTCATTTAAATTTTTCTTTTATTTTTCAACAAAAACGATTGCTTTGAGCACGTTTCATTCTTTTAAATTAAAAAAAATTAATTAAATTTTCATTTCTTATGCGTTTTTCACGTTTTTGTGAGTTTTTCTACCAAGACATTTTACGTGATTTGTTTACTCCAGAAACCATTTTCATTTCATTATATCCTTTCACATCAAATAAATTCTTTGAATAAACTAATTTTAAGAAATGAATAAATGAGATTCATCTGGAAAATCTTATATTTCATAAATAAACGATGGAAAACTTTGCCTTTATAATATTCAACTAACTATAAAAGAAAGAAATGATTTTTGATAAGACTATCTGGAAAGATGGAAATTTTCACGAAAAACAAACAAATTCATTGAAAATGTAAAATTTTTTTTTTTTTTTTTTCAAAAAATTTAATTTAAACTAATTTTATTAATTTTTATGTACATATATTTGACTAAAATATTTTTTTAATTTTGTAAATAAAAGTAATTGCAAATATTTACATTTTAAATAAGAGAAATATAGCGTGTTCTAATTTGAGGTATCTTTTTAAATTTACCACCATTTTCTTTACAGGTACTAGATTACAACGATGTTTTTTTCATATATGAAGTAAATAATAATATTTTAAATACGGTGAAAATTATTCAGAATTTGGAAGAAAATGCTCCGACAAACCGCGCTATTAAACTTATCATTGATAAATTTGAAGAAACTGGTTCAGTTCAAGATCAGAGAAGCCGAATTTAACATCGTAGTGGTCATTCAAGTGAAAATATTGCAGCTGTTAGCACAAGTGTTGCTGAAGAGCCAAAGACATAAATTCGTCGTCATTCACAGCAATTAAACCTTAAACCTCAAAAAGAAGTTATTCAAAATTTTGGTAAAAGATTGACAGCCTGCCGAGCTAGCAGAGGAGGTCACTTGAATCACATTCTTTTTCATTATTAACCGGAACCAATGTACTTTAATTTCCAATAAAAATAAATAAAGATTTCACACAATTTATGTCTTTTATTTAAAATTTAAAAAGATACCTCAAATTTGAACACCCTATATAATTTATTGCAATGTAGTATATGTATATACTATACAACGTAATATCGAAAGACGCCGAATACTATTAATTTGACTAATTTGGCTATAATTTTTCTGGATTCCCACTATAAATGCGTAGGAGTATAGGTGTTTTGGTTCAGTTTAGGTTTTGAATAAAATAATATTAATACAAATAACTGGCATAAAGAATTGAAAGGTTATAGAATAATTGTTGTAATTTCGAATAACAGTTGTAATGTTTGAATAACGTTTAGAAAAGGCAAATCGAACAGATTAATGAATACAGTGATGAATACAGAAGCTGATGAGGCTCTGGTCAAAACCAGATCTCAGTTTTTCATAATTTATTTTTGTTTTCAATTTGAGAACAGTATAGGAAGATTTTCGATTCGCTGAGTTATTCATTTCAACCGATTTGATTGAGATTTGGAATAAAGTTAACTAAAATAAAATGTCTATTACGTACTAAATACGAGAAATATTGTTGCAGGAAAAACAAAGTTATATGGGAAGAAAACCGTTAAAAGTCATATAAAGTCAATCGAGTTTTTGAAATAACTCAAAAATCTTTTAAATAATTTAAGTAAAATTTGGAATATATGTTGAGGATATATATTCTTGAAAGGGCGTGTCAGTAATTTTCAAAATCAAAGCTATTGTTTTTATAAAGTCATCTATTACTGCATTTATTTATAAGGTTTTCAATAAACTGGCTATTAGCCGACTTTAATTTTCTATATATACTTAAACATCCTTTATAAACACTTTCTATCGATTTTCCTTATTTTTTCATTACACGATGAGGAAACCTTAACATAGAACGTAATTCATCCAAAACCTCCGTGTCTGTAAAATAGCACATAAAAAAACTTATTTCCATTCAAAAATGAAAGAACATTTTTGATTTATTCAGATTCATTGAGAAGAATTTCCGTCGAAACGATGCCAATTTATTTAGTCTGGTAAGTTTATTTTTTAGTATTAGTTCTTATTTATGTTTTATGGTTACGAACATTTAAATTAAAGACCTTAGAACTGGTCCATCATTAAAGTTGTCTGAGAATTTTACGATTTTCCTACCACATACTTTTTTTTAGTTCAATACTGAAAAATTTAAGAATTATTTAATGACTATATTGATTATATTAGAGTATATGTAAACGAAATATTTAAATCGACTTTTAACCAAACAAAAAACTTTAGAAAATAAATAAGGATAAAGTCGGAAACACAAAACATTAGACAGAAAACATGTAGTTTTCTTTTCCGAATAATTCATTCAGTAAAATTCGAATTTCTAACATAAAAATAATTGTTTGTAAAATGAAAAACGGAAATTAAGAAAATTATTTAGCTTATCTAAAAATTTATCCGAATTATAATTTATGTATAGTAAAGAATCGAAATTGGATATTAGTTTTATGCCCACGTTTGCCACACTTCGAAATCACTTTGAACCACTATCAACTCGACCTTATTTTATACAAATTCGGGTTGTTTTCGTGAAGTTTGGTATTGAATTTGTCAAAAATTGGAATAGAAAAATCAAGATTATATATAGAAAGAAATAGATTAAACCATATAAATGTTACTGTTTTTTCGGAATTAACGAAAAAGTCCGCTTCCAAATATAAATAAAATTTTGTGAATACATGAAGAAAGACCAAAATAAATGCCCGAATTTATATTAAAAGAATGGTAAAACCTGCAAAGTTTAGCAATATTTCTTTGGTTGTTAAACTATAGTTAAGGAAGAAACATGTCAAGGAACTTGTACGCAAAATCATTACCACTAGATATTAAATGGCTATTGAATGATTATAATTTTCTGTATGTTTTCTTTTCTTTTCATTTTTCAAATAAACTTAGTACTTAATTGATTGAAATTTATGAAGGAAAAAGAAATATTGCCTTCTTATTAAAATGTTTAAAATTTTGGGAGCCAAAGTTAATTTCTTAAAAGGAAAAATAAAAAAAAAAAACAAAATTGAATTAATAAAACCTGACTAGAAAATTTGCTTCAACATTATCGTTGTCAATAATAAAGTTAACCGAAGCATTAAAAAATCAATATCAATAAAATATATCAAAAGACTTTGACAAAAATCGATAAGAAATTAAATTTGTTCCATAATAAAAGATGAAAAACTGAAAAACAACTCAAACCTTGACAATTTTGATATTTTCTTTTGCCATATTATAAATATTCAGTTGAGTTATTTTCTAATTTATATTAAAATGAAAATAGAAAATTATGAAAATTTTGTAATAGTTATTCTGACTTATTTCCGAACTTTGACTACTTCGGATAGCTAATGAAGGATTTATGAAATCAACGGCGTTGTTCAGGGTCCTCGGATTCTACATGCCCATTGATGATTAAAAATTTAGATTTAATGTAAAAATAGAATTCATTATATTATGAATGATTTTATTAATTCATTCAGTATAAGAAGTATTTTAAAATTTTAAAAGATTTATTGCAAAGCCATCGAGTAAACAACATTTTTTGTTTTGTTTTGTTTCCTTTATTTTCTTTATATTCAACTAACCACACGACTCCACACGACTTATTTCAAAACTTAATTTCAGTTGGAAAAAAAAGTCTTGTGGAAACTCTAAAATTTGGACTTTTTGTCAGTCTGACTGAAAAGATGTCTTGAAATAAGTCTAATGGAGAGTCATGGGGTAAGAAATGTGTATTTTAATTCCACGATCTTCGTGGAAATCGTACGACCTAAACAAATACATATGCGCAAACAAACAGAATTTAAGTTTTATAAGATATAGACTACTATTATTAAAAACTCTTCTGAAGTAACACAATAAGCTTCAATCAGTTTTTAAAAGATCGCTTGGTGGTAATAAAATTTTCAGTTAATTTATAAGCTTGAAACTTGAAAGTCACAAATATATCAAACATTGCTAAAAAAAATTGTCTACTATTATTTTACCATAATTAAGTTTTATAAATAAATTTAATTGTGGTTAGTAACATTCTTATTAATTAGTTTAAAGTATCTTTTTATATATTTTAAACTTTAATTATATATTTCAGAAATCGTGTATGAAAATTAACTTTTTTAACTTGTTTATTTCATTGGAATTGTTAAATTTTCAATGATTTACACGTTACATCTTTCGTATCTTTTCTTCCAGCTAGAATGAATCTTATGGGGAAAATTTTAAAAACAAACTTCTAACTCGTTGTAATATTTCAGTTAAAATTAAAACTATCCACGTGAAACAAAATCTAAAACATTAAAAGTATTTTTTTTAGCTAAATATAGTGTAAAATATAAACAATCCAAAGTACGCGACACGAATTGGGAAATTGTATAAAATACTGTAAATCAGACCATTTATTTTTTGTCTTCAGGGCGTAAGTTAAATTTGCAGGAATCGGATTATGGGCGTACGTGATCTCTTGATTTTTAGGTACTACTTAAAATATAGTGAATCCTTGTGTGGCGAATAACTTGAGTGTCATTATTCAAGGCTAAACTATATATCCTTAGTATAGTATACGAAACTATAGAAAAGAATATATCATGAAAAATGCAAGACATAAAAATTTACTCACAGCTTAAGGGAAATTCCTTATGGAATATAGTTCATGAGGACTTTGAAATTTATCACAAGCATTACCTACTTTTTAAATGAGATTTAACATAATTTATTTTGTGGAGGAAAAAAAAATATTAGAGATAAAATTTATGTTAAAGAAGAAAAAAAAACATATACGTATGCAACTGAATTCTACAAAATCATATTATTTCAAAATTCATAAATTTAAATTAGACAATATTTTTGGAGTATATATGGTCATGTCCTCTGAAAAATCCTTTTTTAAATTATTAAAATATTAATTTTCTTTAAATGATATTTGGTCATGTTTTGAATGTGCCATTCAACCTATTAGCGGCCAAGCATAGAAATAATGGATACTCCTGAAATTCTGAGAAGAAAATTTTTGTAAATTTTTTATTTTCTACTTTTAATATTATTCAGTTTTTTTTCCCCCAAAAACATGTTTCAACAAATTACACGACAATTTCCAAAAGATTACACGAAAGTCTAATTTCTACTGTTTAATGTCACTAAAAAAAACCCTTTTTTTTGTGGTTGTCGCCGAATGAAATACGACTAAGCCGTTGATTATGTTGGTATTGTTATGCTAACGCTTAAAATTTTCATTTTAATACTGATACTTTTGTTTAGAGACACATTATGGTGAGTTGTTTTTACCGTAGAACGAGAATATTAAAAACTGGAAAAAAAGGTATACTTTTTTAATGAACCATGCATACGCAAGTTCCATTTTAATTTGTTAACAAAAAAAAAGGTCGAGCAATGTTTTCTGAAAATGTTTTTTAGTTAGTGGAAAAATATTAAAATTCTAATTTTATGACAGGACATGGAAACAAACTAATTTCTTTTTTTAGCCTCCAGCAAAAAATTCCCTTAGTTGTACTCGTTGTTGCACTCACATCATATCCACTTTACATATGTTGAAATGCATCTCAATTTTACATAATACTCTTTCATTCACGGAAGCTTATTCAACTTTTAACATACTCATGAAAAATTATGATATCTCGCCCAACAAGCCCTTAAGTGATAATATCACTTTAAAAATTTTCTATTTCAGAATTTATTCTGGAAAATTATAATAATATGATAGCTTATTCGAAGGACCTTTAAGGAAAATTGCTTATAATTTAAGAAGATGCTTGTTTTGTTAACAAAATTTTAAGTACTTTAAAGTAGAACTGTTATGGAAAATATAGTATTTAGCAAAATAGCTTTTTTCAAATGAGAATTTATAATTTTTTCTAAGTTCAATAAATATAAATACATAAAAGTATTAAATTTTGACGTCATCAATATCAACTTTGAGTTTGTATATAGGCAATTAAATAGCCAATCGAAAACCAAAGGGTAGGTTCCAAAGGACTTTCAATGTTTAAATAAACGTACTTAATATTTAGCAATTCATTTATCTTCTGTACCATATACTCCTCGAGATGATTTGATTTTGTTTATTTTTGTTTATGTTTTTGGGAAACATGCCAACAAAGTTGGTAGACTTAGAATGAATGAAGTTACCCTAGTGGCCTGCGGTTTAACCGCAGAAGGAGCATAGTTAGAATTTTAAAGCAATCATTAGTAATTTTAATTTGAATAAAATCTTAGTCTGATATTAAAAACTTGTTTTATCCAGCTTTTAAAAAATGAAGTACAAAAAAGCTCCTATACTTCTAAAACCTTTCACCTTTAAACTCAACTAAACGGGCACAATTCTCTTCGTACTCGAGAATCGAGATTTTTTAATAAAAAGAGCTGTTGCATATAATTCGAATTATGAATTTGTTTGAAAATATTTTCTGCGGATGTAACTGGAAAAGTCACCGCACGCCCTTGAATTTCCCAGAAATGTGTCGTTTGATTGGTGAATGTAGTGATCAAGAAAAAGGTCAAGATTTAATTTTTTATTTCACCCGATTTGGCTCATGCGATAAAGTTTACGATACAAACACATTACCGTCTTAAAACCCATCATTCGAATTGTTTACTTTTCTCCACCAATTACAGTAAACTTTTCAAGATCCTTCCAGCTATTCGAATGTTTATATTTTTGAAAGTTACTACTTCGTCATTCAGGATTATTGATGATAAGGACCAAAGGATATTTATTAAAGATATTAACTGATTATTTTTTTCGGTTATCTGAAAACACAAAAGCTCTTAAATAGATTATTTTTCTTTGAATTTGGATTAAGTAAAACTTTAATTAAGTTGCTTTAAGTATAATTTAATGATTTAGAATTTATTGATTTATCTTCGTTGAAGTATATTTTCAAAGAATTTCTTCGAAGTATTTATACAATCATTTTATATTTCATATTATTGTATTTCCAAATATTATTTCAATCCAAGAAAATCTTTATAGATTCATCAAAGAAAAAATCTTCCCCAAGAATAAGAAATCTTTTCAAACTATTTACTAAATAGAATTTGAGAAAATAATTCCAAAATCGATGGTATTTTCGGTTTTAAAGCAATTTAAAGATATCTATTTATTTATACAGAGCGAACCAAAAGTCACTGGTGCTATTGTTATCGAATTATAAATAACTTATAGTTGTATACCTATTTGGCACCCTAAATAAGCAGTACTTGAAAGATTTTCATAGAATTCTTAAAGCTGAAATTTTGATGTCAATAGAAATTTGGTGTGGAAAACATTGGCATTTTTCATATCTAGACAAAGAAAACTAAACAAAAATGTGAGCCAGGAACAAGCAACAATAATGATAAACCAACAAGACTGCCTGAGGACCGTATGACATCTTTTCGAATAATATAGAAACCACAAAAATGCAAATTATTTTTTTACGCCTAAAGTTCTTAGACATAATTAATTTTAAACGAATTATCTAGTAAATAATTACCCGAAATTTCCTGCGAAGATTTTTATGCCCTACGGTAGATACTACCAGAGGATATATTAGTTTTGTCAATCCATTTGTAACACATCGAAATAATTGAAGTAGAAAAATTTCAAGGGTTTGGTTGTGTAGGGATTCGAAAGTTATATCGATTTATGCATGTCCGTCCGTCTGTCAGTGAATGTGAGTTGATTCTTCCTTAACTTGGTTTGATATTGCATTTCAGCAAAATCGATCTAGGGGAACAAAGTTATAAAGGAAAAACCATTGCGACCAGAAAGTTTTATCGTTTTTCTTAAATGGTTTTTCGGATGTAATTCGAAAATTTATGAAGCAGTTTTATTTAAATTAATTATATTGGTTAACTACATAAATAAAAGGTACCATGGTAAATTTCAGTAAAATTGGTCCAAGGATAGTGGAGAAAGAAATAATCCTAGGGGAAAATAGTAAAATTTGCAAAAATAAATCCAACTTTTGAGTCTCCTCCATATTTTTGTTTTAAAATAAAAGAAAATAAATTTTCGTCTGAGATAAAAATATGAACGAAAATAGTTT
The DNA here is from genome assembly GCA_963422695.1 of Xylophagus ater. Lineage (NCBI taxonomy): Eukaryota > Metazoa > Arthropoda > Insecta > Diptera > Xylophagidae > Xylophagus > Xylophagus ater. The sequence continues at coordinate 13,705,864 of OY730478.1, forward strand.
TCTTTTCAGAATGATTTAAATAAAATCAATAAAAAAGTTTGTATTCAGATTTTCTCTATTTAGTAAAAAAATTTTCTTTTAACCAGCAAATATTAAAGGTGTACATTTTCCTGAAATTATTTGTTATTATAGATCTAAATTTTCTATCATATCCTTCTAGAATCTATACTGTTCAATTTTTAATTAAAGTTTTTGCCAGAATTCGTGTTATTAAATTATTTTATTTTTAAAATACAAATTTTTAATTATTCTTTCAGCTTTTTGCTTGTTGGAAAATGACGGAAATTTTTCTATATTTAGTTCGAAATCTTAGTTTTGCTGAATACAAATTTATATACAGGAAAACTTAAAAATTGTATAATCGGAAATTTTTTTTTTTATAAATTCAAGAATATCAGCTTTTTACGATGTCATCATTAAACTCAATTTTTTTTAATGTCAGAAGCAAGGATTCAGTATTTAGAAAGCGTAAAAATAATGCTTTTTTAGAAATATTTGATGATTTGAATTGCATATATTATATCATGTTTTCGTGTATATCCAGATTTGAATTCGTGCTTCATAAAATATTGCTATGAACATCCTCTTTTATATGCAATACACTTAATATTTTGGTAAAAATTTATTACTATGTAAGAAAGATTAGTACATGAAGATGAAGAAAATCTTTTCGATGTACAAGAAAATGCAATATCCTTGAGTGAGTCAAGGATATCCGATTCATATAAAAACTGTAGCCAAAGGAAATGAGAAATTTTTAATTTTTTTAAATACAAACATTTTCCTTCATGTATCCTTTTAATATTTTCTTTTTGTTGTATGTAAAATCAGGCAACTGAACTATGATATAAGCCAGTCGAAGATTTCTTGAACAATTAGTATATATATTATATATATTATATAAAAATTATAATTATAATTATTATTTTTACCATAATAACAAAAGTCTAGAGGGCTTGGCCCCTTGCGGTTCTTCGCGCCGCCAACCCCTACTGAGGCAGCGAATCGAATTTTCAATTAATTACTTCTATACACATGTTGAAATCATTTTATTTTCCGTAAAAAAAATAAATCAAAAAACATAAAATCGCTCAAATTTTATTTTGCAGAAAATTAAATTCCGATTTTTAGGGAATAAGATTGAATCATCGTTAACCAATACAATTTATGAAGGTTTTTCTTTATATAATGGCTCCCGGAACCCCCCATCCTATCTTCTCTGCTGGCCTATCCAGAATGTTCATTCCAAGTTTTATGAAAATCCAGCAGTTATTAATCCAATTATTGACGTTTTTCTATTTTGTCCCCCTGAAACTCTCCACCGAGTGGAGATATACCACATCCTACCTACCCAGTTGGTGATCGAAAATCCTAGTAGCCTATACTCTAAAAAGTTATAATTTGAATGACTTTCAAGTTATGCCAGCGCAAACTTACCCTTAGTGACCTTAAAACATTAACTTCGAAGACCATTTCTTGTGTATTTGAAAATCATTAACTACCCAAATAATAACGAACGAAAAGGTGAAAACGTCCCATTTTTAACCGTATATACTCTATAAAGTTTGAGAAAATTTTTATTGCTAAATTTAAAACATTTTTGATGATATTATTTTTGTTGGTTGGAATGGAGACGAATTTAAATTTACCATATTCTTATTCATCAACATTTTTTTCTTGTTTTGTCTTCATAAACAATAAATAACATTAATAAATCAAAATTTAGAGATTTTTTTTCCTTAAGGTATGAATTCGGCTTATACGCGCAAATTCCGACAATATAACATAGAAATGTAGTCTATTACACATTTATTACGATTTATGTGAAATTCTGAAGTGAATTGTCTTGGAAATAATAAAATGACATCAAATTATAAGTAAAACGATGTAATTAGAATTATTTTATTTATGTTGACATATACTTTACATAAGATTTATCTTTTATGTCACGAAAAAATTTGAACTTAGTACAAACGAGTGCGAATTATCAACATTTTCAATGTCATCATAAATTCACAAAAAAATTAAGAAAATATTTAATGAAAAGTCTTATTTTCATAAATGACTCAAAAAGTTAATAAAATATGATTATATTTTTTTACCATATTCAAATTCGAAATGTGAATGAATGTAATACGTGTATAGTAACACTATTGATCCCACTTTCATAGATTTGTTCTTCTGAATGAAACACCTAACTATTGATTATATAATAAAATTTCCTTTTTCAGAAAATGATTTGCTTCTTAGGCTTCAGATGTTTCTTACAATTCAATTCGTCCTTTAATAACATAATCATAATAGAAAAAGGAAAGCAATCAAGTGAAAAATATGGAAAACGAAAACATATACTACAGGTGTTATAATCGCTGAATGGTTCCTTTTCATATCGAAGTACATTTATCTCCTAAGTATCCTTGAATCGACTTAGTGTCCACACATAATAGCATCTTGTAAATTTTCTTATAAGAACTTTTACGAACAGTCAAGTTCTTCTGATAGCAATCTCCCAATGTATACATATATAAAAGGAAGGAAGTCTATTGTGTTGGAGGTAACTGAAGAAAAAGTGACTAGGGTCATTTACGACAATCATAAAAAGATGATTGATATTAAATCGGTTTATTTATTTGAACAACTTTCATATCAAAGACATGGTATAAATTTTCCTTTGGGCAATTATATTTTCATCAAATGAACACTAAATTTATATTTTAGTATATTGGCAACTAGAATATAAGATAAACAACGTACATGCATAAAACAATACACTTGTTAACAACTACGAAACACTTCTTGAGTAGAATTTTATCACATCCTTTGATTAGTTTCCAATATATATAAGTTTCTCTTGAAATCATTGATTTATCAGGAAAACTTATTGTCTAAATTGAAACAGAAACTTTTGAAAATTTATGCATATCGTGTCATACCAATATATTGAACATATAACGATTTTTATGAAATTCGACATCATATCCAGACTTCATGAAAACAATATTTTGAATACGTATTTTTATTGATAAATATTTCATTTTTTATGCATTTTATAGAAGATTGCAATTGCTGTCGAAATCATGATAACAGATAAATGAATAAATAACAACCAAGCTGTTAGTTCTTCAAACTTCTTTATCTCAAATTCAATTTATTGAAAATATTGGAATAGATATTAATTGATATTGTTGAAACAAGTTTGAAATTGACTTTATTTCGATAAATAAATTTCATTAGAATTTTAGATTATAATATCATTAAATACATTGTGAATTAGAAATGGTATTGACTGATTGATAATTCGAAGAATAAATGCCTTAGATTTTGATTATTAAATTGAATGAGACTTCATTTAAAGTACGAAATCATGTTTTTCAGAACCAATCGATATTAAATTTTCAGTAAATAAATTCTTATTAAATTTTGGTAATTCCTGCAACACCTTAAGGCTGATTATTTAAAGATTAAATTATAGAATGTTTTCTTATATTAACCCACCAATAATATAGTATTCTATTTTACTCTTTTGTAAAAAACAGACTACGCACATTTTTAACTTGTTTGTTGTATGTTTCAAAGGATTTTTTCTTTAGTTTGAAATTTACCTTAAAGAGGAACTGGGGCATGTTGAAATTTTGGGTTAGTTCCAAGATAAACGATTTCTCTTATTATAGTAAATTTCGTTAAATTCCTTGAATAAGCAATCGATAATAGTCATATTAACAAAAAGTTATTTTGAGTGTTTTCATAAAGTGCAAATTTTACTAGAAAGTTATTTAATTAGCTTAGAAACAATTTCTTTATTTAATAGTCTTGATATTTAGTAAGGGCACAATTTTTATAAAGGAATTAAATTTTCCGCCAAAAAAATGGTACTTTTAATTGATTTATATATTTCTGCTTTCCCATTTAGCAATATTATTCATAAAACGCCGTTCCATAGATTATGCTGTACCCGAGAGTAACGGCTATTTTTTGCAGGTATAAATCCATTCATTGATCACTTTTATATTATGGTGTCATAGGCGCGATTAGAATCCGCAATCTCTAATCTTTATATTACCTAGCACCTTGCTCTAATCCATACCCATATCCCTAGTTTTAGTTTATTTTTAGATTCCTGAATTATATGCACTGGTTAAACATTTCGTCGGCATCGTGTGATATTTTGATCGATTACCTTCTTGGAACTTTCTTTTGACTTAATTCGAATACAAACAAACAATTTACTCCCTTCTCCCATATGCAAAAAAATTTAGAAAACCAAAATTTTTCTGTCGACATTTTCATATCTTCTAAATAAGTTCTAGCGAATATGTTATAAGAAATTTTCTTAGAAAATACATCAACTAAATTACTAAAGTATACAAAATGTTAGTATATATTGTAATATTGACTTTCGGATAATATAAATATTTGGTTCATCTTATATAATTGAAATTTTTGTGACAGATTTTGTTGTTATTATAATAAGAATTTAAGAAAATCAATCTAAAAAACCCGCAGGGATGTTGCTATTGCGGTTGATATTATGCTTTCGTTATACCACCACCACTTCATATAGTCGTATTATAACAAACAACGAAACTTAAAATAAAATTCTTTGAATTAACTTTATTTTTTTTTTTGTTTACATTTCTTGGATTTACTGGCATATAATATTTAGTATTTTAAGTAATCTAAAGTTGTATGTTCATCTTGACAAGAAAATGTATATCTATAAAAAAAATCATCAAAGTTTTCCAATCGTAATTTTTCACGTATCCTAGGAACAAATGTAAACACAATATAAGGAATCCTCGTAAAATTTCAATTGGTATAATATTATACCCCAAAAGAAAATATATCGCCCTATTTTAGAAACAAAAATAAATTCTTATCGTAAACAAATTTCCTTGAAAAGCAAAAAAGAAAAAATCTATTTTAATTAATATGAAATTATTTCAGAGATTTAAAAGTACAAAATATGAATAATAAAGTTTTTCTTTTATATAATTTACATACGAAAATAGATTTGCAGGAAAACAAGTGAGTACTTTTAAAATCTGATTTTTTTTTTTTTTTCATAATTCAGAAAAGCACTCATACTTATATTAATTAAAATAAATGAATCCGCAAAAAAAATTATTTCTTCTTAATTTTTAATTATTCGATGGCTGAAGAAAAGGTCTTTTATAAAGAAGGTTTTTCTTTTTTTTAAGATTTCCACCTTATTTACTTCTTATTGTGTTCAAAAACGTGTCTGTTTATTAAATTCATGTTTTGAAAAACGTGATTTTTTTGTTATTTGAAGAAAAAAAAAATAACTTATTTTTCTTTATATATATTTGAAAAATACATGTTTCATAACTAACTCCGATTGTTCTGTAATTGCGTTCAACATATGTTTTTATAATCCTAACAAAACAAAATTTTATGATTTTCTTTTTATATCCTTTCATTATTATACAAAAGATTTTCTTTCACCTTATTTCTACCATTTTTATAACGTTATAAATTTAATTTTATATTCCATTTTTTTTTTTGTTGAAAGGGAAATTCATATATGAATTTTATATTTTCTTATGAATTGTGATAGTTTATAAAATTCCTTACCCACCCACCCATCTCACAAAAGTTTACTCAATACAAAGTCGAAAAGGTAAATAAAAATATATCAGAGATGAGTTTTAATAAAGTTTTTCTTTTCAGAAAATAAATCTGAATACATGAGGATGTTTCGAAAATACTTTCTTTTGCTTTTTTTTTTGCAAAACATAAAAAATGCATATGAGATATGTTCTCAAAATGAAAAATTGTGAAAATAGAAAAAACATAATTTAATCTAATTTTTAATATAAATAAAAGAAGAAATTCTTTTTTATAGAACATTTGTTAAGACACATTTTATATAAATTTATTTATTTATTTTTAATATAATTCAGATAACGACTAAAATAAATTGAATAAAAAGATTTTAAGAAAGTATTATTAAATTATGATATCAGCAAAATAAATATAATTGTTGGTAATGAATAATTTGAAAGTTTAATCCATTTAAACTTCCAGAGTTACTATAGATTTGTTTCACGATTAATTAATTTTATATCAATGTCTTAAAATCAGTTCAAATGGAAACCAGCTTCTGTTCAAAAGGAAATATTTAATCAGAAATGTAAGAGTTAAAAATAGGATACAACTGAATTTGGCAAACAATTGAAAGGTTCAAAACAAAACAGTTGTAATGATTTGATAATATAATACTAGAAGAAACGGCAAATGAACAGTGTAGAATTGTCTAGTTGGTTAAGACCTCGACCTCGCCTCATGAGACTAATGATACACTGGTTCCAAATCAAGGCCTCGGTTCTTCACTTTTTCTCTACTTTTCTTTTCCTTACAGAAAGAAGGAATTTACGTTTTATCTTTCTATTATTTTGTCTCTAACTAGACACTAAGTATTTAGTTATAAGATTTTCAGGAACTTAAAGAAAAAATTGTATCAAGGAAAATTAACTTATTTTGAAGATTATCGCTGTAAATAAAAAGCACAAACATGGAAAACATTTTAATAAATGGTTATAACAAGAAAACTTGCCTCATGCGAAAATGAAAAACAATGTACGTGATATACGTAAGCGTACTATAATAAACAATTTATTGAACTATTTCTCATGTTTTATGTTTGTGATAAACTTTAAGATAATTTGATTTTCCCTAGCAAGATATTTTCTTAAGAACTCTAAAGATCCTATAACTAAATACTTAAATATTTGACTCAAAGGACATTTCATAAACAATTTCCGACTCAATATCATCTTCAGAATATTTTTTATATAAAATACAACTTTATGAAAAATTGAACTTCAAAAATTCTACATGAGAAAGTGAAATGGAGAAATCTTCTATTACTTACATTTAGTTAAATGGTATCAGATATTGTTTTTGTAGTCCCAAAGTTGGCTACTGGCTAATTCTTAACAAGTAAAATGAAAAAAAAAACACTTTATTTACTTTTGCGAAAATGGTTTCCTTTAAAAAACAATTAAAAGAAAAACAAGAACTTTTTTCGTATTCACTCAATTAACAAAACCCAGAAATTATTTTCGAAAATTCACCCTCAACTAATTGTGTTCCATTTCTTGATACGCCTTAAGAATTTTTAATCATTAATCATTTCTTATTAAACAAACACTGTTGATGGCGGTTTGATGACAGCTCATACAAAATTTTCTTCCTTTAAACATGTTAAAAACAAAAGAAAATTCGAAATAAAAAAAAATCGTCCTTACTTTTAGTTTTCTTTATCCATTATATTGTAAAACATAGACCCGGTTCACAATGGTATATGCTGTAGACATTATCTTTCCGTTTTCGATAGTAGAATCTTTCAAATCTTTCTCTCTAGGACATGGTCTCACAATGGTTCTGTTCATATTACAAATGCAGGTGACAAGTTAAACGTGTTAAATTGGTTTGTTTGGATGTATTTATATAGCTTCACCATTCAATATTAAAAGCTTCTTTTGTTTAAAATAAATAATTGACTCACTAGCATAGATGAGTATCATATACTTCCTCTCTTCACATTAATGTCTGGAAAGTTCTTTTTATATTCTCCATAAACCTTTAGGTTCAACTTTAAATTAACATTAAATTTTCTATTTGGAATGTCAATACATTATTTTCTAGGCATTCTATCAATCATTCTACTTCTTCAATTATTACATCCTGCTTAATAGCATCACAAAATTGCAATTCATGTGTAATCTTTGTGAATATAGAATAATAATATTTTATATGTTGCTTTATACAGAAATAAAAAATACTATAAATGTTGCTTTTCCGAGATTATATTGTATTTAGGATATAAAATGTCTGAAATGCCTAAAAGCATTTCATAGTACACCTTGCAGTTAGATACACACATCTGCTTCGACATATAAAATTACTAAAAGACTGCCTTTCTATATATATTAAAGGATTTATCCCAGCAGTAAGTGGAATGCATGTGATATCGATACTGCATAAATAATTCGAGATGTAGTAACGGCTGCTGCTCCCTGAGTTCATTCATCGATGATTTAAAGCGATTACAGCGTTATCTATAATAATTACTTTTTACAAATCCGAGAATATGAATGATGATTCCTGTAATCAAGCTGTTGTCAGATTTTAAAACAGACCGATATAAACGGATATAGTCATCACTCTGACATACATGGACATCTTGATCCCATATATATCTTTAACAATGCCACTTTCAAAAACATTTCATCAATGGAATAAGCGATTCCAATGGCATTACTGATCAAATATAGTAGAGTCATATTGCAATCCTAAGAACACTATCATAGATAATTCAAACTCTATACATGATAGTTACCAATCCAAAGGTTTTATATATACATGGGTAGTAGACAGGACTTTATAAGAGACTTTTCTATGTCGAAACAATTTTCCAACAAAATTAAATGAAGAAAACGCTCGGAAATTATGTTAACTCAAAATGAAGCAAATTATTTATAGCAAATTGTTGTCACTGTTTTCGTTTAGGTTGATAAGAACTGATATAAAAATTTCTTATAGATTTCGTATTTTATACATATGAAAATTGTAATATGTGAAAAACCGATGTGAAATTTAATGTTTTGATAAGCATAAAAATGTAGATTTTAATTTCAAAAATTTTCTGTTGTTTAAGGTTTTTGTATTCTCTCAAAACATAACACGCTAATTGTGAAAATATTGAATTACAGATTGTATAAATAAAGCGAAACCTTAACTTGATCAAATTTAAAAACAAAAATTAATTGTGGTGTTAAAGTGAACCAACTACTAAGTTAAAAAAAGCATTTATTAAGTAACATATACACCTAATTCTGTTTTTACACGGTAAATACGTTCCAGGCAAAACCGTGTAAAAAAAGACATGAAGTACATACACAGAAAAAAGGGGATTAGTCCTTTCACCTAAAAGATTACGGTTAAAAAAAAATATTTTTCTTTAAAGTTTCAATCAAATAGCTTTTTTTAATCGTGCTAAATCGAATGAAATCGTCTAAAAACTTAATCAATTTTTTTTCTGGATATTAAAAGGCACAATACGAACCATTTTAATTTAACTGAGTGTAGGTTTAACTTAGAATTAGATACAATAATTTAATTCTATTAAATATTAAACATTATATGTTTTTTTTTGTTCGTCACTAGCTGAATTCCACAGCGTTGCTCTGCGTCTTCGAATTCAACATGCCTCTTCATGACTAGATTTAAAGTAAAATCAGAATTCATTATATTATGAATGATTTTTATTATTTATTCATGATACAAAATATATGAAAATTTTTGTAAAATATAAATTAAGTGCATTTTAATTTATATTTCAACTCATTTACAGTTTAATGAGCAATCAAGAGCATTCAATAATATTTGTAATATAAATTTTTGACTTTTAAATTTTTATAATTCCATAAAATCCATGAAATTTAATTCGTAGACCAAAATATTCGGTTTTTTCTCAACCTGTTATTTTCTGAACGATTTAACCTATAATTTCCCAAATGGTATGCAAGAATAAATTCATTTCATGGAAATTTTGTAAAAATACTGAACTTATTATTACAGCAAATCAGCTGGATTTAATTTTTGGTATGAACAGAACTGACTCTTTTGATTTAATGAAAAACTCCATAAAAATACCATCGAAATATGAACTCCAAAATTTATTAAATGTATGTTTTTTTGGAAAATTCATATAAAAATTTTAAAGTATTATTAACTTTAATAATAAACAAAATTTCTCTGAAAAAATTTCTAATAATTACAATATTTTGAAAGAAATAAACCTCAGGTCGACAATAAATAAAGTATTCTTATTAGAAAATCTGATAACACAATCGAATTTCATATTCAAAATATTGATGCATTATTATCGAATTCTGGACTTCAACACTTTCAAATTTACAACCATAAAATTGTATTCCCTTTCAAATCTGAATCAAACAATATGGTTTTCGGTTAAGAAAATCTATGCTCTGTTATTTCTTTATATTAAATTTTCGATTTACGATGAAAATTTTTATGAATTTACATATTCATCCTTTTGTGAATAAAGATGCACATAAATACGTGCAAAAATCTAGATTTTAGAAAATGTTTGGCCATAGTATAAAGGAAAGATTGTATAAGAAATATGTAAGTATAAACACAAGACTGTCTACAGCACCGAAAATAGATTCCCTGTCAATTTCATACCATAAATTTTCGTACCTCCATAATTTACATGTCTCGGGTATTACCCATGAATATCAATATATTCCTAACGGGAATCATAAAAATAGGATTCTGCTGACTTCAAATTGGCAAACAACCATGAAATGGGAAGTTCGTTATATGTACATACTTTAAAATCGAATGTATAGAAAAGTGTTTGTTTGTTTTATGTTATGTTAGGTTTTTACATTTATACCTATAGCCTTTTTTTTATATTTTGAATAATGATCAGAGAATTCACAGAATTCAATATAAGAAAATATCAAAATAATATTGTAGGTTATTGTTTGGCTTGATACACACAAAAAGGACCATGAAAATATATTCATTCCATGGTAACCAAAATGGAGTAAACATTTTCATATTTTCCCTTCACTTTCTTAGACCTTAATAAAGTGTACAATCAAGTATTGTAATCGTGTAAAGATTTTGGTTCTCAACTGAAATACATGCCTTCCCATCTCTGGAATTCTAGTTGACTATTTTTCCAAGGAATCTATTTACTCAATTTTATTCAAATTTGGTTTAAAGATAGGCTCTGACAAGAGGATGAACTAAATTGATCGGAAATCCATAACCGGAAGTAGTTCTTCTTGGAGAAAAACAAAAATTTTCATTATTTTTATGAAGAAGATAGCTGAAGAACAACTTTAACAATTTAAACAAAATTTGTCGCACATAATATATATTAAAAGAAAAATCTGACACTTTGCTGGAGGTGGTAAACTGGAGGTGGTTAATTTTTGGCCAAAATATTACTGTGACCGCTAGTCTGATTATAATGAAATTTAGTACACGAGGTGGATGATATTACAGGAACAATTGATTAAATATTTAGTAGAAATCCCAAACTGGAAGGGGGTTATTTTAAATTTGTGTTTTTACTTTTTATATACACTCGAATTTGATACAAAGTTGTGTTACAATGAAGCAATGATGTTCATCGGAATATGTCATCTAAGAAAGTTAGGTGGTTTATCGTATCAGATATTTTGGTTTTAATTTCGGTATATTATTCTCAGGTCGGTCTCTATGAAAGAGCACGTGATTTAAATTTTTATAGTATTGACAGAATAGGCATATTTTTCTGCCTATTTTACATTCGCAACGAAACATTTTTTATTATATTTTCTAAAAACGAATATGCTTATATTTCCTATTTCGATATTCTTTGGCAGTAAAATATTGATGCGAACTTAAAATATAGACTTTCTAGATATCATGTAAAGACGATCATTTACCTGAATTACGAAAATAATAACACTGAAAATCAAATCTTATTTCTACTTGTATATATTATTTTTGAAGAACTTTTGTTTACTTTCTTGAGACGACCAGTAAAATTGAAAATTTGAAAGTTCAATTCAATTTTAGTTTAAAGAAAAAATATCAGTCATTTTATAATTACGTGGCTCGACTTAAAAGATTAATTAATAACAGAAAAAGTTTTGTTATCTCGAAAGCTTTTTAAGCCGAATAACACTACAAAATCTAAGAAACCATCAAAAAAATCCAATCTTTTTATATATTTAGAATAAAATTATTAATCGTAAATCAAAGGTTTAATTATTATTATAAATATTTAAAATCGTACCGAACTTTTATCGATAAGAGCTAATCGTTTTATTTTATCAATAGAAATAATTGTTTACCAACAGTAATTCTTTTATCATATATTTTGGCATTACAGTACGCTTATTGCTTAATTTATTAATTTTAAGAAAATTTTGGACATAATATCTTTGATATTTCTAAAGATTATGGCTTATCTTTTGGTATATAAACCAAATCCTCTAGAGAAACTGGCTAGTCGTCCGAAACTAAGCATAAAAATGAAAGGTATAATTTCAAAAATAAAATAACTAATAAGACTTTAATTATTCTAATAAAATATTTTCTAGCTGTTTTGAGTTTAATAGTTTTAGTTACCATTTGTGGTTCAAGTTTATCAAAGCTTTCCAGTCCAGGAAATGAGTTTGATCGACAACAAGCACCAAGAGCTGTAATATAATAACTTATTTTAATGATAATAAGGTGTTTATGAAATTATTTCATTCTAGGGATGCGATGGATTACCACACGGAACAGTGCGTCCAGATTATACAGATTGTGAACGATACAACGTTTGTGTTAATGACATATGGCTTACACTACAGTGTCCCGCTGGACAAGTTTTTGATGCAGTAGAATTGTTATGCAAGACAGGAAAGTGTTAATTGATTAACAAAATAATTTAAATATATTTGGTTTTTAAAATAACTAGAAGAATTTTTTTTTCTTATTTTATTCGGAGCAAAACGAAACTATGTCTAATAAGAAACATTTTCCCATCCCTTGTTCTTGAGTCTTTTCAGGTTCCATCTGAGTGTAATTTGACTATATACAAATTTTTGAAAATATTCTTTATGTGTCATAAATACAAGAAAAACAAATTTGTTGATAAAAATAAAAATTTCAAATATTATGCATTTCAACTTAAAAACAAATTAAAAGAAATATTACATTCTTGTACGCATATGTCGCGTATTTTTAAACTGTGTTAATCATTTTGATTTAATCTAACCACATATCAGTGGTTTTCTTTATTTAGAATTTATCGTTTAATATAAAGTCATCAATTTTCCGTTCAATTAAAAACTAATTAACTTCTAATATCGCTGAATGTCTTCCTAAGATTAGATATTATTTTTCTATATAAACTACGCGGTTTTTGGGAATTAATCAGTGGTGATTTATCAAAATGAAAGGTAAAAAGGATTACTACGATATTTTAAATTCGTTTTAATATATGTACTTCTCAGGTTATCTAAGTTTAGTGTTTTCATTGGCCATTTTCGGTTCATCTTTGTGTGCTTCTGTACATTTCAATTCTGTAAGCTAAAATATTTTACCAATAATTCTTAATTAGCATTGTCGATATTTGTAGCGATGTGTCGACGCTGATCATGGATCACTTCGTGCAGATACAACGAATTGCAATCAATTCTACATGTGCATTATTGATAAATGGGTTCTAGAAAATTGTGATAAAGGAGAAATTTTTGAAACCAAAACATTAAGTTGTAAAGTCGATGATGGATCTTGTAAAGTAACAGGAACGAAACCAGAAGAACCAGAGTTACCAGAAAAACCAGAGAAACCAGTTAAACCCGATAAACCAAGTGTCGTAATATTAGAATAAAATATTTAATGTCATAATGAGAAATTAGAAAATACTGCTTTCAGGGCTGTGATGGATTACCAACTGGATCTGTTCGTCCAAATACTAAAAACGATAGTGAATTCGAAATTTGCACCGATAACAATTGGACTGTTCAAAAATGTAGTGATGGACAAAGTTTCGATGCAAGTCAAAAAATGTGTATTTCCAAATAAAGTAAATTTTTTGGTAAATAAAATTTGATGTTCAAGAAATCTCTATTTGAAAATTTATTTAAAAAATAATGCCTGAATTTAACTTACGGGAAATACGTTTTCCGCGATTTCTCGGTTCACAAGGTGTAAACACCTAACTCGTTAACCTAAAGTGTTCACTAATGAGAATTGAAATGAGAAAATGTTAGAAAATGATTAAATTTTTAAACATGTATCTTATGGCCGTGCACTATCTTGAAGTTTTGAGGACATCTGAATTCTTTAATAACATACTGTTCTGTTCTGCGTATAACGATACACCTTGTGGGCCGAAATTCCTTTTTTTCAAATTTTGACTAGCATGACATTTTATTCTTAGTTTAAATACTATGTCATTCTATTAATAGAAGGTGTTAGTATATAATATTATATATTATAAGAGCTCTAAAGAAAACAGTGAAAATATTATTTTAATGAAATTTATTGTTTCTTTTCTGAGTCTTAGACTTGACATAGTAAAGAATATTATCATCTATTATATATTCTACAAATCTTCATTGTATTTTCATATTTATTAATAAAATCAACGAAAATACTATAGTAATAATTTTTTCTAGGAAACAAAAATTGTTAAACGTTAAAAATCATTAAACTTCCTGTTTAATCAATTTCAATAACAATTTAAAATATTCTTGCTAAGAATAAAGTTTATTACGTGGCTACACCAGTTCCCTGTAAAATATTTATCTGGTCTTGATGTAAATAAAATTGTTTGATATGGGAAACCATCAATTTCTTATACACAATTATTTGAGTTTATTTCTTTGATAAACTAAGAAAGAACATTGGTGTTTCCAAAGGAAATAAACGCACGTGAACAATGTGGTTATCTAATTTTAAATGAGAAAAGCATAGGTAACCAACTACTTTATAGTTAATTAAAGAGTATTTTATTACTATTACAATATATCACAAAAAGACAACACAAATATAATAATATTTCATTCGTATTACCTTTCATTTGAGTGAAATTATGTAGCAAGTTTCATTCAGAATTACAGCCATTACGGGCATAAACATAATATATACATACTAAAGTGTATAAGAAAGTAAATATTTATAAACGTAATGAATTAAATCAAGTGTTCAGACTTTTCCCACCTAATTTTATGCTTGAGTTATTTACCAGAAATAAAATAAAAAGATTCTTAAATATCCCATTCAAAAATGTTTATTTAATAAATTCTTCGAAAAGAAAGGATCTTTCTTATTTTCTTAAATTTTAACCATTTCTTAGAAACTGTAATTATTTTAAGCTAAATACTTAAAAATATTACGAAAACTTCCAAATTTTTTTTTCTTGAAATACACCTTTACTAAAACCAATTAATTCTTCTGACTTAAAACTGAAACATGATTTATTTTGAGCCAAAAAAAGGTCACCAGAGGCTCATATTTTGAGGTTTTTAGAAATATTTAAATATGGTTTTTATGTATTTAAAATTTATAACTTATTTTAATATCGATATATGTTTTGTTTTGTTTTTTTTTTTTCAAGAAAAATCCCAAATCACATATTTTATGGAACTCATAAAAATTTTCGATAATAAAAATGAAAGAATCACGAAAAGAAATTCGATCAAGTTATTGTTATGAAATTTTAAGAATCCACAAACGACTAATAAAATTTCTTATTTTAATATCCAGTGTTTTTAGAAACACATAAATTATAATTTGACAGAACAGTAGAACGCCATAAAATTTTATAATTCACTTATATGATGAAGAAATAATGGTCATCATTGGTTAGAAAAATGTTCATGAACTTTCAAGAAGGAAAATCTACCATTTTAATTGATTTGTGAGACCAACATATTATAGAATGAAAATATCCTGTTCGGTTATATGACATAAGATAAAATCCTTTCCCATACGTATAGCCAGGATTGCAAGTGGGTTCTGCCTCTAAAAGAATAGGGGGCAGCTTGCTCTGGTGATAACGGGGGTCGAATATGTAGTGGAGAGTAGTCTCATTTTGAGCGTTCGAAGACGACGTTCGAACTTTATCGTTTGCAAGGGCGCCAGATTTAGTTAGTCCAAATTATTAACACTTCTAGTAGTGTTTAATGTAGAACTGCGATACACATATAAAGTGTACCGGACGTAGTTCTACAATATTAAGCTTTTCCTTGAAAACAAGGAAAGATTTTATAACTTTTCGGAAATAAAACTTTGTACTCTATGAAATAGTTCAATGAAAATTGTCCTTTAAAATCCAAGTATATCCTTTTGACATTTTGACAATTATTTGATGAAATAAGTGTTAATGAAAATTAAAATTTTACATTCTCTTTAATAATATTTTTAGATCAATATTTCATGACTATTTCATAATATTGTTGAATTGA
The DNA here is from genome assembly GCA_963422695.1 of Xylophagus ater. Classification (NCBI taxonomy): domain Eukaryota; kingdom Metazoa; phylum Arthropoda; class Insecta; order Diptera; family Xylophagidae; genus Xylophagus; species Xylophagus ater. Next base: position 13,721,877 of record OY730478.1, read on the forward strand.
TTTTCTGCAAATCCGAATATATTTATTACTATAAATAAATCGTTAAAAAAACCATATTAATTATTGCAATGACAACCGTTAAAAATAATTCATTTGTTCCATTTTTAAATGAATATACATTATTTTGTGAAACATCCATTTTTTTTTTGATCTTTGTGAATTTTTATTGTATAAAAAAAGGAATCCAACGAATTCATGTGGTGAACCATTAAACTTTTGCCTTTATAATTCCTGCTGGAAAATATGCAAAAACCAACCAGTCATTGTCGGTGACAATTTTTATCACAATGGTTAGCACCAACCAATCCTCCATACTTAAATTCGGTAAGAGTTATTACCTGCGGAAACTGAATTGGTCTGAAAATGGTGTTGATAAAAATTTTAAATGTTTAATAAAAATAACCTGGATACTAAATGTTAGGGATTTCTGACTGGAAACATATGAAAAGTACATTTTCAGACATTTATTAACAAATTTTTGGGCTCTATTAAAAATTATATCTTTTTTTCTATATAAAGTAGATGTGATTATAATATTATAATACTTACTCAAAGTATATCTACCTCATAGAAGTCCATGGCAACAGAGTATTAAGTAGATTTGCATACGACAAAAAATTCATATTGTAGAACTACTTAGTTAGTTACTTATTTAACCGATTGGTTTAAACAAGAGTGGCATACAAATGTCATACTTATTTCAAGCCGAACTAAACTGGAAGAGACAGAACGTACCTGGCTATATATGCATTATAGCCCATCGGCTATATATACGAGGCTTTTATTAAGAAAATATTATCAAAGTTTGGAACGGTTATTTACATACAGCCATATTTGTTTGAACTTTTGAGATATCGTGGAAGATTTATAATTTTTCCAAAGTTTTCTTTGAAAGGAAATTTACGTAGATATCAAAATATCGACATTGTTTTCACCATTGAGAGATTTGGTCTAACTTTTAATGCTACACTCCTAAGATTAGTTATCTTTCAATTAATTTTGCTTTGAAAATCATGCAAAAGATATTTTAAAATGATTGTAAACATACAAATGTTATTTTTCAGGTTCCATTTATATGGTATTCTATTCTACAATTACTTTAATTCGAATTAAAGTACACCAACTTAACCATTTAAGTTCTCTTCGAGTCCATATTCTACTAAATAAAGCTATAAATTTTCTTTTGTCAAATATGAAATGCCTCATAATGAAAAATTGTCCGGAAGTTTGTTTCTAGATATTTTCTTCGAAGTAGATAAAAGAATTTTCGTCAAATTTCTTTTTACCTATCAAGGCGAAAAGCACAGTTGGACAACGAAAATGACATGCACAGTTGGACAACCAAAATGACATGCTTCCATTTGTTCCATCAATATTTGTTAATTTTGCTTTGTGACAAATTTTCCTTAAGAATATCTTCGTTGTTTAACAATTTCTATTTGTGTCTTATAAATTTGAACTTTTGCCTTCATATTACCAAAACTAATTGGTAATTTGCGCATTATTTTTAGATAATTACGAAATCAAAATTAATACATTGTCGTCTAGAAATAGCAGTAGATTGTGTTCTGACACTGTTCAAAAGATTACGGCATTGTTATATATTTTTGGATGTTCAATTCCATTAGAACAGATTTGTGGAGGATGTCTAACAGTTGGTGGTCACCTAAGTAAAATCTATTTTTACAAACGAAATGGGTGGAATGAAAGTAACTTCCAGAAAGTAGAAAAAGAAAAAATACTTTTAAAAATAGACTAATCTTAATTTAAAAGAAAAATAATATGTTCTAATTTTTAATCAGTACTCATTTTCACGGTAATTATTTAATAATATTTAATAGCACATTTTATTAATTTTCTTCAATTTAACTTAAAAGATTTATTAGCAGAACATGCAAGTGTACATATTCTTCTTAACAAAAATATTTAATAGGTTCATCATGTAGTACGATTTATGATCGTAAAAATATTTTATGAAGTCATTCAGTTACTCATAAAATTCTTGTGGGTCCCCATAATTTGGACTTCTGATGTAGATTGTAAGAAATTATTAAACTGTTGAACGTTCTCTTCGAAATTGTGGTCTATGGGTTTACATGCAACTTAAGATATGAGTTCTGCTGGTAACTGCTAACACAAGAATTCAAAATACTAAAATATTTATGATTCAGTAAAATTGTTGCCAGTTTCTTCAGAGTATGCCAATACTAAAGTGACATATGAATTTTACTGACTTGTGCTTAGTGTACCTGGCAACTAATCTTTTTTCCTTAAAAATGAAAACTTTGATTTTCTAAAATATTTAGTTCAAAACTTTATACATCTTATTTAAACTATTATTAAATTTAGTATTATTATGTACAATTAACTAACAAAGTGAAACTATACTCAAGAACTATGTATATCCAATAATTGGCTACACAAAATTCTCTGCAATAATAAAACGATAATAAAAAAGAACACTTGAAAAGTTTAAATAAAGAGAAAAACTTCATTCGGAAAAGTTATAATTTCCTTTTCAACGTAAATTTATTGCAAAAACTTTTTTCAACACAAATCTTTTCGAAAGTTTCTAAACGGCTCCCCAATTGTTTTATACTTTGTGGTTGTTTTTATTTTATGTTTTTTTCTTTTTAGATCGAAAAAATAAACTTAAAAATATTCTACGAAGTACTTAAAAAAAGCTTTGAATATACGAAAATAATTGGGCGATTTATAGAGTACTTACTCTGCATATGGAATTCAAAGTTCTTAAAATTTTGGTTTTTTGTATTCCTAACTTTGAAAATGCATTTATTCGACACTTATGACCGCCATTTTTACATTCAAACTGAAGTATAACTATGTTTTTGTAAATTCAAATTAAAAATATAGTTTTGATGAAAACTGATAAAAAAAAACAAATTTCAAAAGGAACTTTCCGAGTTTAGTTGAACTCAATGCGCGGCTTAAGGGTTATTTAGCAGTCAGTTTTACCATTGATTTTCAAAATAATAAATAAAATAAAAGATCCTATCAGACTATAATTGGTATAATTGAGTAACCTCAAATAATACTCATGCAAATTTTAAATCTAGTAAATTTTCAAAGAGTCACAAAATTTTTTTATGTTATAAAAGAAAATTTTCATGAATCATAAAATTCTATTATAGCTTTTCAAAAAACTTTATAAATATCATAAAAGAAATTTAAATTAATTCAACTACTAAACATGTCAAATTTGAAAATTTAAATCGTTTTAGGTTGATTAAGTTTTCATTGGCGACTAAAAACAGCAGCAGATTTACTTTTTAATCTGTCCCCAACTGAATTCGTACCTAGTTTAACCACAATACTTTGCGGTTTCTTTCTTACTAGTTAAATTAATTTTTTTAAATTGTATTTTACTAAATTTTAAGGAATTTTTAAAATAATAACCATTTTTCTACCTTTTAAGTTTATGTGAAAGTAGAAAACATGTCAAAATCAGATGAGATTGTTAAGATGTTCAAATGTATGGTAGATGGTCCTGTAAACAGTGTGAGGTAAAAATTTGGGACCTCTTCACAATTTCATTTGATAATTAACACAATAATGATGCTTGAAATAGATCCTTAAAATTTATCATTATTACGTAAATAAAGGTCATTATCGAATTTTAATGATGGGGCAATAATGATCATTAAAATCGGAGATCTGTCTAGAATATTACTCTTTCAAACTAATTTTGTTTAACAAGTTTTATCATAATCTGTGGCATCAATAATTGAAATCTATCAAATGTTTCAATTCTTTGAAAATATTCTAGGAAAGTATCAACAGATATTTGGTTGTTAAGTATTAAATTATAAAAATTGTTATTTCGATAGTTTAACTTCTTTCTTCAAATGAGCATTGTATTTTTAGATGAATTTTTTCAACAAAATTGAAGAATTACAAACGACAATTAACAAAATCAGTCAATAATTACGATCATAATTCATGAAGGATGATTAAACTAATTTTGTTTTATACTTTTGCAGGAATGTAATTAATGTAGTTTAATTAATTTAATGAAAATAATACAAAAATCTTTGTTTCAATTCTTTTGAGATAAAAATTCCCTCAAGAAAGTAAGAGCTTATACTTTGAATTAACTAAACTCTAAAATATTTTCCATGTATTTCCAATTGAATACTATATTTTATTAGAATAGTAATTTCTTTTTTATCCCTCGAAAGGCCAATTAATTAAGTATAAAAGTCGAATAAAACTTGAGAGATAAATTTAGAACCCAATTAAAGGCGAATAAACGAAAAATAGACAAGGAACAGAATTGTTGTACATTATAATTAATTCAAAGAATTGAAAAAAAATAAATTTTTACGTTTTTTTAGAAATAGATTATTCCCATACCACATAGGTCCAGAGTATTCAAATTTGGAATTAAAAGAATCAACGATATTATATTCCAAAAGGACAAAATTGTTCTACTTAAAGTCATATCGAATTTTTCAAAAAAGAAAAAACTTATTTCTTTGAAAATTGAAATTTCTTGTAAATTTAATTAATTAATTAATACTCAAAAAAAGAAAACGGAATGAAAAAGGTTCTTCTAGGTATTAATTTTGAAATTCGAAACAATTTGAAAAAGGGAAATGCCTTTTTTTACCAATTGTTCGGCCTTAATTTTATTTCAGAAAAAAAAAAAAATTGTGTACAACCTGTTTCTAAATTTTATGATACACACCAGACGTCTTTAATCTTAGATCATCAGTAAAAAAGGGATTTAGTACTAAAATAATTTTTGCCTTTAAAAAATGGTTAGTAATAGAAATGTTGTTTCCTTTCATGTTTACTATTTAATAACCGCCTTCTAAAGGACATACTATACTATAATCAAAAGAACAAAACCATGTATAGCACATATAACATAATATCATGAAATAGGTATACTTTTATAGACACATGTTACTAAAATTCATAAAATTGTATAAGAAAGGAAAGTGAAAATCAGTTTATGGTCACGTTCGTCGATGTTAAAGTCATAAATTTGATCGGGATTTTTGTAATAGGAACAATAATATCCTATCATAAATTTGTTAATTGATGATTTCTCATAAAATATTTTTATCGAAATTCGTTCATCATCATCCTTCTTTATATTCTCTTTGAAGACAATCTTCGAACGGAAGGAACGTAGAGTAAATCAAATCATATATAAAGACGATAGATATCTATATATATATACTTAGAAAATAAATCATATAAAATCCATTTCTGGTTTCTTTATATATAATAAAAATGGTGGAAAACTTTGTACAGCTTTTGAATATATTATTTTCCGATTGTTCTTCATTTTGTTCGATAATAATACCAAATCAAATATCGATGACCATATTTTTTTTGTTATTTCAAAATATTGTCAATATATTACCTGAACAAAGTAATATTAGATAATTGAATTGATTTATTTAGCTTAAAGTTCAAAATTTCGTATCATTTGAATTAAGTTTGCAAAGGCGAAATTGCGTAAATACTAGGTTTTTGGATAATTTTCTGTTAAAACTTTTATCAATATTTATGAACTAGAATATTTTCCAGATTTAAATTTACTTGATTCTTGATTTTTGTGAGTAATTCTCTTTCTTGGAAAATGCTTTAAATCATCCATTTGATAAGGGTCATTTACTATACTATCGATTTTACGTGAGTACTTTATTTATTGGCATGAACATAGATCTTGAGCACATATGTATGTAGACCTTTTAGACGAGCTTTCTTGTAAATGAAATATTCGAAATATATTCCAAGGCATTGGGATTGTTTTATTGAAAGGTGAATATCTTTCAGAGGACCATATGTACACATAGTATCTATTCTGAAATACAACTCTAAATGTATCGTTTCTATGAAATTATCAAAAGGAAAGTATATTAAATTCAACTGTCTAAAAAAACATTATTAATGATAATCTATAGAAAATTGTATTAAGTCTCTCGGCGGTATAAAGGCTAAAACACAAGAATTTTAAGGGACTTTGTGTTTAGCTTTTCATTTGAAAGTGTATATTTAAAATTCCTATCTCGGACGTAAGCAGTAGATTATGCAACCCGTAAATGAAATTTACTAATTTTATAGCTGTAGTCAAGCCACCATTTTGAATTATCTAAGTTTAAGAATTTCCACATCTTTTCCATATACATATGACAAATTTCAGCCTTCGAATGCGATAGCCTTTTATTCCACTTTTCGGGAAAAACTGAATAGCAGAATCAAGAATCCCGATATTATTTTTTAGTTAACAAGGAATTATTCCAATATAGTACGAAAAACTAGGCCGTACACCGATTTTAGTTTTTTGTGGGTTTTTCATTATACAAAATTGATAACTTTTGGAAAATCATCATTTTAATTAGTCGACATCGTTTAACCTACAACGTTGAAGAAGATACATAACTCATGTCACTTAGTTAGGCATGTTTCATTAAAGATATAATTTTAGTGGAATCCATTATCTCATAGTAGCCAAAGTATCATATCAATCTGTTCGAATATTTCGTGTTGTAAGACGAATAATAATGATGAACTTCATACTTAAGAAAAAAGATGGTACTTCTTTAAGCTTGTGTGATATATATTATTCGATTAACTTTGTTGTTGTTCTTCAGATTTTTTATATCTAATCAATATATGTTTGAACAAATAGAATTAATATAAAAAATATCGAGAAATTTCTTAAATATAAAGAACGAACAAAATTCGTAAGATATACTGCTTAAAGTAGGAAAATTACTAAAAAATAATAGATTATAAAACAGTACAGTATTTAATATTCAAAATTTATACAATATTTTTAAAAACTTTTACATTTCTAGCATAACAATCGAAATTACTCCCAAAAATATGTACTTTTAGCACTTAAAATTTGCGCAAATTAACCCATCTCAAAAATATTTTTATATGAAAAATTAACGTCATATTTTTCAGGTTTTCCATTCGACTTTGATATGAAGACTAAAAGCTGAATTATTAAAAATGTTGTGCAAGATTCATGCTTTTTTATAAAAAAAATATAGCAACTGAAAATGGGTCTGTAGCCAATTTTCTGATGCCCTCTATGGTATAAATGGGACAGAAAACTGTCAAAACTAACATTATTTCAAGGTTTTTTGTTCATAAATTTGTTTCCTCTTCTAAAGATTTCTTCTAATTTACAGGTAATCCATACCCTGATAGTATAATCTGAAAATTTTATTCACATCACTGTATTAGTTTTTAAAGTACATCCATAAAACTATATGAACAGGGTAATTTTCTTCTAGGATTATTTTTTTCTCCACTATCCCTGTACCGATTTGAGTGAAATTTAACATGGTATCGTCTATTTATGTAGTTAACCTGTATAATTAATTTAAACAAAATTAATGCATACATTTTCCAATTAAATCCGATCGATTTTGCTGAAATACCAAACCAAGTTCAGAAATAAGTAACTCACATTATAAATTTCATCAAAACCGAATAACGCGTATTTGAGTTATCTTGTATACGGACGGATGGACATGCGTAAATCGATATGACTTTTGATTCCCGACACAACCATACCCTTAAAATCTTTCTACGATGATTATTTCGGTTTGTTACAAATGTACTGACCAAACTAATATATCCTCCGGTAGTACCTACCATAGGGCATAAAAACGTGTAAAAGCTGATGTTTTCTACATTGCTTTGTATCCTATTAGCAAAAGTCATTTTGTTCTCCTACTGCTTCGTAGAAAGTTTAACCAATTTGAATTCTCGAAAAAAAAATAACAATCAGAACTTTTCCTATATATAAAAACATGATGTGAAATATTATCACCTTTTTCTAAAATTTTTTTCTTTTTAAATTTGCAGCATATTTTTCAGCATGAGATTTCCAACATTCTAAATCATTTTTTTTTTCTTTTAATGAAAAATAGTAAAAATTTATCATTTCATAAAAAAGAAAAAAAAGTATAGGACATTTCCGATGGTTCCGGTTTTGAGTTAGTAATCACCTATGGCTTCACTGATATAATTCAGAGCACCTGAATCATATTCAAATGGTCGTACACTAACGAACAGTTAGTTATTCTATGTTCTTTCAAGTGCACCAAACTAATTTGAAAAAGTCTTTAAAATTTTTGAGTAGAAAAGCTCTTCAACTTTAATACGACATGTCCTGGAAAATAGTTCTTGTGTTCCAAAAATTTTTGACATACTGAAATTCTCATATTATAAATTTCTATCAGTTTCATTGCTGTTTCCTAAGTTTGGAGAAAGATACTAAACTTACTACAGGAATCGGAGATTTCTAGAATATGGTCATCAGGTTTTGAAAAGTTTCACACCTTTGGACTTAAAATAATATGATTTGATCTGATATGGTTCAAGACAGCAAAACGATAATTGATTTCAGTCTTCGTACATTTCTTAAGGCGATTTGTCACTTGAAAATGATAAATTTGAAATGAAAACTATTGTGCTATTACTTTCAAATGAGATTTAGGCAATTTTCTAACTAATAGCCTTAATTTGAAGCCGCCGTTTTTAGAAATGACGAAAGTTGTAATTAATGTCACAATTGCAGAATTCCAATGCAATTTAAATGTAGAATCTTCTATGGTTAATTGAAGATTTATGATTACAGAAAAACTTCGAATATGATCACATTATTGTAAGAACTTTGAATACAAAATATATATTTTTTGTTTATTTTTATAAAATGCGATTTTCTAATTACGAAATTAATGAAAGTTTCCCGAATGTCCCATAAGTGTATTCTGAAAAAAAAAACAATTTTTTTTCTTTTGATTTATTATATTCTAGAACAACAAATTTCACTCTGGATGAAATGTTTTCTCGTTTTCTGAAAATCTAAATCCCCGGAACATCATTAAAACCAAAAAAATATTGTACGTTTTCTCATGTACCATATTTATTTAATATTATCCGTTTTCTTTTTTGATAAATATACAAATTCTAAGAAAAATATAATAAGAATAGGATACAAATTTGTTTTTTTTTCTATATTATTGAATATCGAACTTTTATACCCAATTATCCGCACTCATTTGTCATAGATATTTATGCTTCTTCAAAATTTAATAAGTTTTGAGGTAATTTTGATTGACTTGATCCATATTTGTAGATATAAAAGATATCCCTCTTGAGAAATAGAAGTTTACTAATACAAAATATTATAAATTCGAGATTTAGTGACATGGAAATGAAATGATAAATTTATTCAAAATAAACTTGGAAAAACATATGTTTAAATATTTAGAAAAATAGTCCTAAATCCAAAATTTTTGTTGTATCTTGACGAAAAAAAAATTATTTTTTTTTAAAGAATCTCGTAAATATTTGGCCATTTGATCGATAAAATATCGGAATATCGGATAAGATATCGGAATAAGAAATGAGAATAGATGTTAACCTCTTATTTGGGATCTAACCTCTTGAAACATAAAGAAACTTATCTTTAAAGGGAAGATAGTAGAATTTTCTTTTCAAGCGAATGAAATAAAAATATAAATACTCGTAGTTTTCGTTAATGGTGATTTTGGGCTTAATTGATTCATGATATCAATTAAAACGTTAAAAAAAAGCTATATCTAGGTGAAAAGCACAGTGGAAACTTCTGCAACTATCGATCAAATTTCTTTCTTAATACGTATTTTGTTTCATACAAAAAATTCAAAATTTCGTTGTTGTAATCGGATTCAATTAACTTTCGGACATAATTATCTTTTCATTGAAGAAATATTTTTTACCAAATTGATTGCAATCGGTTAATAAACAACGCTATTCTCGAATTTAAATATATAAAAACCGACTTTTTATTTGGCACTCATGTAGAAACAACAACTGATGAAATTGAATCACGCTTTCAAGGAAAAGCGATAGGAATGGGCCCGAAGTTACGATAAAATGATTTTTTAGCATGCAAACGCTTGGTGACATGTTGCTACATCAGTTCAGGAAAAGTTGGAAGCGCTTCGCTGGGAAATGCTACTCCACCCGCTGTACTCACCAGACTTGACTCCTTCTGATTACGATTTGTTCTCATCGATAGGCCACGTACCTCAGGAGCAGCAGCACTTCAAGACATCTGAAGAAATGAAAAATTGGGTCTCTGAATGGTTTTCATCAAAAGAAAAAGAATTTTTTTGGAGTGGTATCCGCAAATTGCCTGAAAGGTGGTCAAAATGTGTAGAAAGCGATGGACAGTACTTTGAGTAAAATATGTTTACTTTCTTATTAAAAAAGCGTTTTATTTTCGTATAAAAATGCCTCACTTCATATGCATAGACCTGGTAAGTAACTGCCGAACAAGATTCGGATTTTTTGTATGAAAAAACGATTTCCGAACAAACGTGTTACCCGAGTTTAGTGAAATTTGGCGAGTTCGTTGACTACACGAATTTTCGTTTAAACCGCTTGAAAATTGCACACAGACGGAGAGACAAACAGACATATTTCATAAGAGTGCTTGGAAACGATTTAGAATCCTTTAACTTGTATACCATTTTTTCCATTTTCCATGTTAGCATATCTCCAAATCTTAAACCAAAAACCTAACTTAAGATTTATATAAATTAATTTTTACCCTTCATGCATGTAAACGATTACATTTAATTCCTATTTATTAATATTATCCGACTTTTTTAAAATTACTTTCTGATTTTCTAATGTAAAATAATAAATGTATTTACCACCGACTCTTTTGAAATAAAAGTTTCTATAAGAGAAGTGTGTGGAACGACTCGTTACAGATTTTGGTACCAAACATTTGAATGCATTTGAATCCATTTGAATGCAAGGAAGCTTTGTGCTCCTTGAATTAATTTATTTAATTTGATCAATGCTTAAAAAAGGTTTGTGTGAAATGGTGACGAAACTTGAGTTTACTTGTATGAGCTGGAAAGTAAAGGTTAATCGGTTGTTCGTAAATGAATATATTTAAAAAGAAAAATGATCGAGTCATTCTTTGGTTGCAGAAAAAATAAAATTAGAAGACATATCATGACACTGCAGCTCAAACTATCGATTATTTGGAACAATAGAAACGTCTCAACTGTCCTTATAACTTTATGATTTTATGATTTATGACCTAATATTACTTCTTCCTGTTCGGTAAGGTAAAGAATAAAGTGCGTAGTCATCGTTTCAGATCCCTGTAAGTAGCTGTTGAAGGATATAAATCATATCTTTTGGCTATATTTCGTTTTGAATAGAAAAATTATTTCGAAAACAGTTTTGAAATTGTATAAATGTTAAACGAGGATATTTTGAAAAATAATAAACCAATTTATTAAAAAGTTTCCTGTCGTTTTCCTCATACTTTCCCTAAACTTTTGCAGCAACCTACTTATAAATATATTTTAATAATTTTTTTATAAATTTAACAAAAATGTATTTAGAAAATTAGACAAAAATATTTTTCACAACGGTTTTAAATTACTCAAAACTGAATTTGGGGAATGAATTTATATGCTTAAGAATATGGTAAAATACTTACTTTTTGTTTAATTCATTTTTGCACAATTATTATTTTACACAAGTTAAAGTCCGCACGCAAAAAATTCAGAAAAAATCCTTTTTTGAAATTGTCAAATTTGTTCATTTGTCTTTTAGGTTCCCCTGGATCGATTTTGCAATGCCAAACCAAATTAAGGAATAAGCAACTCATATTGAAAATTTTATTAAACACGTTTTTGAGTTATCTTGTATAAAGCCGTATAATGGCACGCAATTCTTTAAGTTGAAAACAAATGCTGATAAGCTTTCTTCGAAGAACATTTTGAAATACTGGAATTAATAATATTGAATTTTAATACAATGTTTTTGATAGGATTATTTGTGTAATTTTTCAAAAAAACAAAACTGAAACAATTTTTTTAACATAACGTGACTGGGATACTACCTCAACGAAGAAGTATTAACACTTTAGTAAACTATTTAGGATTCTTGATACTTCAAAATTTACTAGTAAACTTTCTTTAAACGAAATGTACAACTCTATACGAATGATACCCAATGAAATAAAAATATGATGGAATTATATAAAAATCCTGGTTATTTCATTTTTAACTTTTTTTTGCAAACATTATCAGGGTGAATCATGAAAAAATGCACAACGCTGAGAATTTGTACTTGATTCCTGACGGACGGACAAGTAAATTGCTAAATATTAAATGAGATAAAACCCAGTTAAATTATTATATCCTATTGTTTCAACGGTGAGTCATCATCTCCGAAACCTGTAAAAGTTGGCCTTGAAACGTTTGGTGTAAACGAGCGATTAGATAAAATAATATCAATTTCGTCTGCATAGTATGGAATCGAATCGGGAAAATCAAAATCTACAGTTAATACGTCCCTATAACTAGTATGCTTTTATCATATAATGTATTATTAAGGTTTGGATCTTTCATCATATTTCTAATTAATTATGTATTGAACTAATTTTTAGATATTACATGAAACACCCTTTGATTTTATTTAAATCTCATATAAAACTATTAGAAATTCTTTATACGAAAATATTAAAAACTTGACCGTCATGATTTACGCTGTTTTTTCTTTTATAAAAAAAAATTAACGTAAACCCGAAAAATAAACAGTTTTGATTAATTACAGAAAAGTTATAAAATTCGATCACAAATTTACTACAGAGGACACACCAATAAGTATTGGGAAGAATATGATCGCAAAATTCATTTATAGATAATTCAGGCCATCGTGTTTAGCCTTAATTTGTAGAGTAAATTATAACTTGAAATTTAAATACACTCATATAATGCAATTAGTTCTATAACCACTCTTTTTATTGAAGTATAATTGGAAAACGCGATAAGAGAATATAGTTTTTTTTAATAAATATGTTTTGCTTAGGGGAATCAATATGTACGAATTTCGGTAAATCATTTTATGTAGCAAATTTTTTCCAGCATTATTAATTAACTTGAAGAAAATTATTCAAGCACCTAAACTGGATTTTTTAATTGGATCATTGCATTAAAGTTGTTCCGAAACACCCTGTCTGTATGATATTTCAATATTTTTACTCGTGATTATTTTTACAAAAAGCTTGGTGTTTTTTTTTGTTTTCTGTGCCAATATCTTTGTTTTTTTCGTTTGCGTTTAGCGTAGTGAGGCGCTGCATTAGCGTTTTTAGCGTTTCGTTCGTGCTGTTTTTTTTTCTAATAGCACGGTGTTTTTTCATGATGGTGACCTTCTAGCACTTAGCGTAGTGGGGCGCTGCATCGTTTTTTTTTTTTTTTTTTAAGCTTAACTCAAGCGTAAGTCAATACTATTAGTTATAGTTATCGATATAGAAGCTTTTTCAAGTTTATTTTGTTCTGACAAAAATCAAAATCTATGGCATTAATATTAACATTCCGTAACATTCGAGAAATCGGTTCATTTCTACCATACTCTGTCCGATGATGTCTTATTTTAAAAAGTTCCACAGACCTCAAAGAACATGAATTAACATTAAAATGCATCTTTTCCAATAAGAATGGGGCGTCAATAACACCATTTACAATTTGATGAATAAAAACAACATCAGCCACCTGGCGCCTCTTCTCCAGAGAATGTAGACCAATTAATTTTAATCTATCCTCGTATGGAGGTAACAGAAATGGGTCATTCCATGGAAAGGATCTTAGGGCAAACCGTACAAATCTGCGTTGAACAGATTCTACTCTATTAATTTGAACCTTATAAAAGGGAGACCAAACCTGACTCGCATATTCCAGTACTGGTCTAACCAGAGTAGTAAAAAGGGCTTTAGTCACATAAGGATCCGAAAATTCCTTGGACCAATGTTTAATAAATCCCAGAAGCATATTGGCTCGATGGACCAATGTGTCAATATGTAATTTAAAATCTAGTTGACTGTCTAGGATTACCCCTAAATTTTTTATCTTACTTACTCTCCGTAGAGGCAACCCTAAAATGGAGTATAAACATAGAGAATTGACCCGTTTTCTGGAAAAACTAATAACCTCGCATTTATCACAATTTAAGACAAGATTGTTATTAAGGCACCACGTAGCAAAGTTATCCAAATCCACCTGCAGAAACTGAGAGTCGGAATATTTGGTAATTTCTTTGTAAATAACCATATCATCAGCAAAATTAGAGATTCTTGAATATTTGATTACAGAAACCACATCATTAACCGATAATACGAAGAGAATTGGTCCTAACTGACTTCCTTGTGGGACGCCTGAACTGGCTAAATATGAATACGATTTGGCAGATCGAAAAAGAACCTGGTACCTTCTACCACGAAGATAAGACTCAATCCATTTAATAAAGCTTTCAGGAAAGCCAAGAGCACAAAGCTTAAATAAGATCAGGCGATGAGAGAGTTTATCAAAAGCTTTGCTGAAATCCGTAGTAATGCAATCAACACCATTCCCAGTCTCCATGGCACAAGTTGAGACAGAAACAAGATCAACTAAACAGGTGGTCGTAGATCTACCCTTCAAAAACCCGTGTTGGTAATTAGAAATGAAAGGCTTGCAATTGAAATATAATCGTTTCTGAACGATGCACTCAAAAAGTTTAGGAATAACGGATAGTTTAGCAACAGGTCTATAATTCTTAATATCCTTTCTATTACCATTTTTGTGAGTTGGAATAATGTAGCATTCTTTCCACACACTTGGGAAATTACCCGATTGAAGGGATTTCTGAAAAAGAATTGATAGCGGACGCGCAAGAATTTTAACAAATCGCTTCAAAATTATAGCAGGAATATCATCTGGTCCAGGTGAGTAATCCTCCGTTAACTCATTAATATGGTCAATCACGGTTGATTCGTCAATAATTACGTTACTAAATGACGTTTTGGGATATTCATCTAAGTAAGTAAAGTAACCCGTGTCTGGCTTAAAATTGTCGTCATTGAACGATTCAGCAAAGAAGTTGGCACAAAATGCAGATATAACTGACGGATCTCTTGATGAATGATCCTGGAATTTCAATGATAAAGGATAGCCATCAGTTTTTCTTTTACTATCAACAAATTTCCAGAATTTATGTGGATCTATGGAAAGACTACATTTCATTTCATTAATATATGAATTATACAGATCCTCAGAGAATAGTTTAAATTAATTAAGTAAAGCTAAATATTTCGACTGATCATCATCATTATGCGTAATCAAATACTTCCGCCAGGCTTTATTTCTCCCATTACGCAAAGCACGTAAGTCTTTGTTGAACCAAGCAGGCGAAGTAGTAGAGTTTTTTGATTTACTATAAGGAACTGACGAAACAAAGGCATTATAAATTATAGTATAAAACTCATTGATGGAAACTTCAACATTTTCACTTGTTAGCACGCTCTTAAAGTCAACCTTATTAAGAAAGTTAGAGAGTAACTCAAAATCAGATTTACGGAAATTAAAGTAATATGACTCATCTCAGCTGTATTTCATCATATCATCTTCCTGAGAAAGTAATAATTGTAAGGGTGGATGATATTTGTCAATATTAAGAAGCATTTCCGGGGTATGTTGAACTACACAATTAGCTGCGTCAGTAGAAAAGATTAAGTCAAGCTGTTTATTACTTGCATTCCGTACTCCACTAATTTGTTGCAGTCCATCAAATTGTCAACAACAAGTACTTCGCTTTCAGAGTTTACATTCGATGCGATGAAGTGAACTTCATCATCTAATTGTGACCAAAGAATATTCGGAAGGTTGAAGTCCCCAAAAAGCAAAATATCGTCTTACGGTTCCATAAGATCATATAAATGGCTCATTGCATTTACCAAAGACTGGTACTTCTCGGAAGAGCTATTCGGTGGGATATAACAATTAGCTAAAAAAATGCTCCCCCGTGGTAGCATTAATTTGACACAGAGAAACTCAAGATTGTCAGTATTTGGGACAAAAACAGTCGAGCTTTCATAATTCCTGTGAACAGCATTCGAAACCCCACCCCCCAAAGATTTTAAATCCGATTTATACCTGTCCTTACGAAAAACTTCAAAATCAGCAGAAAATAATTCCGTATTGAGGACACTGCAATTGAGCCATGTTTCAGATAACAAAATAATATCGTGTGAGAAGGAAATAGAAGCCAGATGCAATTCACGCGTTTTAGTACGGAGTCCCCTTACGTTCTGATAGTAAAGGGACATGCACTTATGTTTTTTGGATACGTCAAATTTGAAGTATTAGGCGAATTCTTCAACGGCAATACAGTTTTCCTGCCTTTCCACTGGAATTCTTTAACGAAGACGGAAGGGGGCCAGAATTCCCGGGAGACTAGGGGGTTAAACAGGTGGAAAGGGACTTTCAACTTGAAGGACGAGACCAGACTTAAAGACTTATTTATTTTCTCGCATTTAATGAGAGAAGAATTAATTTCCTTCGAGTTAATGTAGTCAATAATATTGTCCACAGTTGTCCCAGGGTCCAATTGAGAGATAAAAATGTTCCTAGGAGCAGGTACCGTCTTCAAAATTGAAGGACAACTACTCACAGGAGTTAGTCTCTGCTGAGTCAAATCTGTAGATGCTACAGATAAAGGGATTTGAACATGAGTCTCTACTAATGGAGTTCTCTTACTATGCCGTTTCTTTCTGCGGGTTCTCTTCGAGACAGGTTTATGTGAGACCTCAACAGCACTTTCCTCCTGAAGAGAAGACGATGATTGTGTCACTTTGAGATTACCTTTGTCAATAGAATCCTCATTTAATGAAGTTTCAACATGAGTTTCCCGATCTGCAGATGGGACTTGAATTACGTCAACAACATCCTCACAGATTGGTTTCTTACTAGTGGAGACGTCCTTTTCCGCAACAACTAGGGCCTCAATCTCTTTTTTTCTCTTAGAAGATTGAACTAATTCGACCGTCAAATTTTTAATATCCTCAATTGCTTCATTGCTGGATGATACTATGGATGTACAAGAAAGGATGACATCATATAACGACTCCAGTTTTACCATCACGCTTCGGTTGATTTGTTGAGATTCTTTAGAGGGTGAAACTGATTGTGGATTAAATGAATACAAGGAATCGGCAATGAAACCTTGTAAAGAAGTCAATTTTACTTCGGCTTGTGTCGTTTTTTTACCGATTCTAGATAAATCATGTTGTAATAATGAACATGTGGATATGAGGGTGTCAAAGTTTTCATCAAGTTTCCTCAGATCATCTACCAGTTCATTAATAGCAATAAATTTGTCATCCATACCTTTCACTTTACCTGCAATATACGCCGAGTCTTTACACATAGTGTTATAATTTGCACTTATTTGATCAATATGTCCAGTCGAATATTTTAAAAATTTAAGAATATGGCAAGGTCTAATTTCTTAACATTCAAGGCATGTAAAATTCTTAATACCATTTGATAATTGCATGCATGAGCGGTGAAAATAACGATCACACACTCCATCACAAGCAACCATCAAATCTATTGCCGATTTCTCATTACAATGTCCACAAGAAGCTGCCATATTAATATAGGTAAAATCGTCTATAGAATAAATAAAGCAATAAAAAATTTTTTACCAAAATAAAATTAAAAATTAAAAAAAATAGATACAACAAAAATCAAAGTTAAATAAATAATAACGAAAAACACCCAACAAAAGAAAAAAATTTCCGTTAAAAAAGATTTAAAAAAGGAACAAAAACTAATAAATACCGTACGGCAATAAAATAAAATTACCAATTAAAATTACGGTAATGGTCAATTTAAATACAAATTCTTTGTTTTTGTACGTCGATTACTATTTTGTAGAAAATTGAAATATTATTTAATTTATTTTAATTGTTTTAAAATTTTTTGTTTTTTTTTTTTTTTTTTTCAATTAATCACGGAGCGAAAGTGAAACACAATCGTTCAGCTTGACAATCAGAGTTAATCGTTAGCGTTTCCACTGTGCTATTTTTTCTAATAGCACGGTGTTTTTTCATGATTGTGGCCTTCTAGCACTTAGCGTAGTGGGGCGCTGCATTGTTGGCGTTTCCACTGTGCTATTTTTTCTAATAGCACGGTGTTTTTTCATGATGGTGGCCTTCTAGCACTTAGCGTAGTGGGGCGCTGCATTGTAGGCGTTTCCACTGTGCTATTTTTTCTAATAGCACGGCGTTTTTTCATGATGGTGGCCTTCTAGCACTTAGCGTAGTGGGGCGCTGCATTGTTAGCGTTTCCACTGTGCTATTTGTTCTAATAGCACGGTGTTTTTTCATAATGGTGGCCTTCTAGCACTTAGCGTAGTGGGGCGATGCATTGTTGGCGTTTCCACTGTGCTATTTTTTCTAATAGCACGGTGTTTTTTCATGATGGTGGCCTATATTTTAGGCAATTAAGATTTATTAAAAATTCAGTTTAAAATGGCAGGTCTGTTTTTAATACCGTCCCAAAGAACAAAATACATAAATTTAAAAGCAAAATAAAATAGTAACAGAATTTTGGAATTTTTTCTTTAGGTTTGGAAATAGTGCAGAAACAAGAAGTGGAAATACCCTTGATTTAAAACTATGGTAAGGAAAGTAAGGATTTCGAACGATTTTTCTTATTTCTCTTACCGAAACTTAAAAATCACTTGTATGGATTTCATATATGTATTTTAACTTATTACTTTCCTACGTTCTTACTTTCTTACCATACTTATAAATCAAGCAATAGAAAACTTCAAATTTTTGAATTCTACACATTTTAGAATCATTGAATCAAATCTTAAAGTTTTAGCAGTGTGAAAAATAGTATCTTAGAAATCAGAAATGGAAACATGAGACTCGGTTTGAACCAAATCGTATCGAAAAATCATGGAAATTGTAATGTTCTTTCGATACGATTTAGCCTCAATCAAATTACACGATTCAGTGCTAGTGTAGATGACACACATGCAGGATAATATCAAAGGTATAATCAAAGATGATGGAATATATAGATGGATACACTAGAAATTGCGTTACCATTTTTTTGAAAACCTGAAAGAGCTTTCAAGCTATCTAATATATTACAACCAGAGAAGAAAACACTAAACTATATATGTGACATTAGACGCATACGGCATATTACAATAGATATTTTTGCAAACTAAAAATGATTGCAACGAATTGAATGCATAAGAAGAGGTTTTTGGTGTTTTTAGATTTCCAGCAACAATAAAATGAATAAAATATTTCATTTAAATTTAAAGTTCGCTTAAAAATGTTGACTATTTATTTTAAAATGATATTTTCTAATGACAAAACATTCAAAAATATGAATAATTTTATTGGGATCCTTTTTAGACAAAAATATTCACTAAATTTTCGTCTACCGTAATTGATTTTCAGTTAAAATAACATATATAAAATATTTTTATAATAAATTTATATGGCAAAATGTTTGTTACTCCTTCATCAACAGCATTTGTACAAATGAAAAGTTTGGACATAAAATACCCAGCAAAAAATGTAATATACAGTGTCTCAAAGTAATAATGGAACAAGCTGAGATTAATGATATTCGAAGTTTTGAATCTGTAAATTTTATTCAAATATACAGTCAGAGTCAAAAGTGAGTCAGCACCTCAAAATTTCACTTTTCTGTACAAATTAAGTAGGTAATAAAAGGATCTGTAAATTTTTTGATATCATAAATAGTACAGTTTTTACACACAATAATATAAAAAAAGTCACAATTTTATGAGTCAAAAGTGAGTCAGCACTTATAGTTTCTGAATGAAAAATAACGGTAATTTGTATTAAAAAAAAAATTAATATTTTGTTTGTAACCCTTTAGCTTTTATCACTGCTTCCATATGCCGTGGCATTGATTCTACCAATTTGGTAGTGGTATCTGAAGTTATTTTCTCCCATTCCTCGCGAAGCGTCATCTTAAGCGATTCTGTACTAGTAATGGTCCTCTTGCGCAGTTGGCAATCAAGATGGTCCCAGAGATGCTCAATTGGATTGAGGTCCGGTGATTGGGCAGGGTGATCCAGTTCTTTTGGCCTTCGATATAGCAGCCATTCCTTCACCAAGCGTGAGATATGCTTCGGATCATTGTCCTGTTGGAAGATCCATTAGGCAGACAGCATCAATTTATATACACTAGGTGAAAGGTTTTGTCTTAAAATCTCAAGGTAGCCTGCTTTGTTCATTGTGTTTTCAATGAATACCAGATTTCCCACACCGGATGCCGCCATGCATCCTTGGACCGATTTGACTGAAACATATATATCGTCTGTTTATGTAGTTAATCTGCATAATTAATCTCAATAAAATTGATTAACAAATTTTCCAATTAAATCCGAAAAAGCAAAAACTAAAAAACCACAAAACTTTCTGGTCACCCTGGTTTTTTGTTTATAACTTTGCTCCCCCTTGGTCGATTTTATTGAAATGCAATACCAGACGAAATTAACAACTCATATTGTACATTTTATTAAACACGTTTTTGACTTATCTTCTATAAAGCCGTATAATAAAAAATTCTGAGAAAGAAATAAATAAATTAAACTGATGAACGTGGGAGTTTCAATGAATTGCATGTTCAATAGTAATTACAAAGCGGAATGAGCAGTTCTTCCACCTGGTAGCAATGTCACAGCCATTCTGGTCGACGCTAGAGCTAAGGCTAAGCAAATGAAAAGTGTTAGGGCCACTGAGTCTCATGATTTTTCAGATCATAAGAGCTTACTAGCGTTGTCGCTATCAAAAAAAATCCTTTGAACGCCAAACTTCCAACGATGATAATGAAAACGAAAAAATGAAAGGAATTTTCAAATCAACAATGTCAACAAAATTGAAGAAAAAGAGTTAAACGAAGAAAACAAATGTGCTTTTCCAACGATGCTACGAAAAACGAAGAAAAATCGTTACTTTTCAACGATGCTATGAAAAACCAAGAAAATGTTATTTTCTAACGACGCTATCAAAGGCGAAGAAAGGAAATGAAAAGTGTTAGGGCCACTGAGTCTCATAATTTTTCAGATCATAAGAGCTTACAAGCGTTGTCGCTATCAAAGAAAATCCTTTGAGCGCCAAACTTCCAACGATAATAATGAAAACGAAAAAATGAAAGGAATTTTCAAATTAACAATGTCAACAAAATTGAAGAAAAAGTTTAAACGAAGAAAAAATGCACTTTTCCAACAATGGTAATAAAATGAAAAACCAAAAACCTCGAACAAAGAAAACCGGTAATTCTTTCCAACGAAATGAAAAAACAAAAAACAAATTTTTTGTGCTCAACTGTTTTTCATAAATATTCAATGCTTTTTCTTTATTTGCACTGCGATGTTTACGCCTTGGAAGCCAAATGTGAACTGTGTTATGAAGATGATATCACGCATGATATCATTTTCATAACACAGTTCACATTATTATTATTATTCTGTGTGGGGATGACATCATCTGATGGTTAATGTTTTATTGAAGTATGGTGCGTTATATTTACGATGCTTTGTATACTATTGTGTATACATGATGCTTGGTATATATATATATATGTATAAAGCACAAGATGCTTGCCGTGGTGTTGACGCTGCTTTTCAAAAAAGCATGTTTTACCTGTCACAGATGTGACACAGGTATACTAAAAGTATAGAAAAACACGCTCGTATTCGAATGCAACACACAATTCTACTGATTGGCCCTGAGCTTTGATGATGGTAATTGCAAACGTCAATCGAGTTGGGAATGGAAATCTCCAAAATTCAAATGCCATTTCCGTTAGAATCATAGGAATGGAAGGAATGAAAGGTATGCGGTGGCAGATCGAGTGAATTGAAAAATTTGGGTGGGCCTCTGCGCAAGAATAGCTCATTCACTCAGCCAATCGTGATTCTTGTAATTGATTTGGATATTGGGAAATACTTAATCAACCAATTGTTCATTTGACGTCACTAAAATGCGTTATGAGGCAATGAAATATCTTCTGCAATCGTATTATTCGTTTCTAAGTCTTCTTTTATCGTATTAGTCGGTTGTATGTATTCTGTATTGGTATTATTCACAGTAGTTATAGTTTTCACTGATCCATAAATTGTTAACAGCGGATGGAATTTGGATGTTTTCAATTCCAGCATTTTGCTATTTTCTTCTTTTTAAATTACGTAGAAAACGCCAACAAAGGAACGCCAACACGTTAAATGCTAAAAGGCCACCAACACGAGAAAACACCCAGCTATTAGAAAAAACAGCACAGCGGAAACGCTAAAAACGCCAACAATGCAGCGCCCCACTACGCTAAGTGCAAAAAGACCACAAACACGAAAAACACCCAGCTATTAGAAAAAACAGCACAGCGGAAAAGCCAACAATGCAGCACCCCACTATGCTAAGTGCTAAAAGGCCACCAACACGAAAAAACACCTAGCTATTAGAAAAATAGCATAGCGGAAACGCTAAAACCGCCAACAATGCAGCACCCTACTACGCTAAATGCAACGGAAAAAACAAAGCTAACAGAACAGAAAACACAAAAAAACACCAAGGTTTTCGTAAAAATAATCACGAGCCGAAAAAGCGTCTCTATCTGAAGACTGTTTGTTCAAGAATAAATTCAAGCTGTATAAACACAATTCGCTTTCTCTTAATTTTCTCCAGATGTGTGTATGAGATGATTAAATTTCTGCACTGCGTCTATGTGTATGAGATCATAATACAATATATTTGTATTTCTCTTTGCCATGTAAGAATTTTTGTGAAAATATTGAAATATCATACAGACAGGGTGTTTCGGAACAACTTTAATGAAATGATCCAATTAAAAAATCCATTTTAGGTGCCGGAAAAAATTTGCTAAAATGATTTACCGAAATTCGTACATATTGATTCCCCTAAGCAAAACATATTTATTAAAAAAAACTATATTCTCTTATCGCGTTTTCCAATTATACTTCAATAAAAAGAGTGGTTATAGAACTAATTGCATTATATGAGTGAATTTAAATTTCAAATTATAATTTACTCTACAAATTAAGGCTAAACACGATGGTCTGAATTATCTATAAATGAATTTTGCGATCATATTCTTCCCAATACACTTATTGGTGTGTCCTCTGCAGTAAATTTGTGATCGAATTTTATAACTTTTCTGTAATTAATCAAAACTGTTTCTTTTTCGTAAACTTTTTATAAAAGAATAAACAGCGTAAATCATGACGGTCAAGTTTTTAATATTTTCGTATAAAGAATTTCTAATAGTTTTATATGAGATTTAAATAAAATCAAAGGGTGTTTCATGTAATATCTAAAAATTAGTTCAATACATAATTAATTAGAAATATGATGAAAGATCCAAACCTTAATAATACATTATATGATAAAAGCATACTAGTTATAGGGACGTATTAACTGTAGATTTTGATTTTCCCGATTCGATTCCATACTATGCACACGAAATTGATATTATTTTATCATATCGCTCGTTTACACCAAACGTTTCAAGGCCAACTTTTACAGGTTTCGGAGATGATGACTCACCGTTGAAACAATAGGATATAATAATTTAACTAGGTTTTATCTCATTTAATATTTAGCAATTTACTTGTCCGTCCGTCAGGAATCAAGTACAAATTCTCAGCGTTGTGCATTTTTTCATGATTCACCCTGATAATGTTTGCAAAAAAAAGTTAAAAATGAAATAACCAGCATTTTTATATAATTCCATTATATTTTTATTTCATTGGGTATCATTCATATAGAGTTGTACATTTCGTTTAAAGAAAGTTTACTAGTAAATTTTGAAGTATCAGGAATTGTAAAAAGTTTACTAAAGTGTTAATACTTCTTCGTTGAGGTAGTATCCCAGTCACGTTATGTTAAAAAAATTGTTTTAGTTTTGTTTTTTTGAAAAATTACACAAATAATCCTATCAAAAACATTGTATTAAAATTCCATATTATTAATTCCAGTATTTCAAAATATTCTTCGAAGAAAGCTTATCAGCATTTGTTTTCAACTAAAAAAATTGCGTGCCATTATTCGGCTGTACAAAGATAACTCAGAAACGTGTTTGATAAAATTTTCAATATGAGTTGCTTATTCCTTAACTTGGTTTGGCATTGCAAAATCGATCCAGGGGAACCTTAAAAACAAATGAACAAATTTGACAATTTCAAAAAAAGGATTTTTTCTGATTTTTTTTGCGTGCGGACTTTAACTTGTGTAAAATAATAATTGTGCAAAAATGAATTCGTGGCTTTAGTTTTCGGCATAGTTGGAAAATGTTTTATTAAAATGATAAAATATTCACAAAACGATACACGTGAATAACACACGCCGCTGTGAAGTCTTTAGTTTCTATTTGATCAATATGTCTGTACGAAGCACCGCACAAAGAAGAGACGAAGATAGTAGGAAACACTGTATTCTATGTATCCGGTGCTCAGGAATCAGAATAATAGCAAGGCAAAATTTCAGAAAAATAATTTTTTCTGAAATTTTGCCTAAGTAGGTATATTTATTTCCAAAAAATTTTTTATGTAAAATTTTTGTTATGAATTCTGATCGACTGGTATTTCATCTTGGTAAAAAAGTGTCCCTTTTTTAGTGTTTTATCGAGTTTCAAATCACTTCCAACGCGGCTAAAGAAGTTTTCACTTCAAAAAATATAAAAATATAAAAAAATAATAAAATATAAAAAATATAAAAAGTTGAACAAAAATTTTGAATTTGCAACTTTCTCCTTCGAAACGGTTGAAAGCCGTGATTTTTGGTTCAAATCGCGTTTTCAGTGAAATCGCGAACCACAAAAGGCTTTGATCCACCATAAATTTTCTAACGAAATTTCGGTAATGTATTTTTGTCCAATATATTTTTTGTTTCAACATACAAGTTGATTTGCAATTCAGCTTAATTTGAAAAGCGTCGGAAAAGCTTTCAGAAAGTTCCCATTTAAATCATAAAACTAGAAAACGTGATTGTAGAGCTTCTGGTGCCATTTTTCTTTCCGATTTGTGATAGCACTTTTGACGGAGCTTTATAACAGGTTACTATTCAGCAAAATTTTGTATAAACTATTTTTATAACTCTTTTGTATTTTGAATTGTAGCAGAGGTTTCAACCCATGTTGATAAGACCGAGTACTACCACAACAAAGATTTCCACCTTAGCTTTCATTTCAAATCACCCGAAGTTCGTTCCAATTAGAAATATTTGCATTTTGGTATATAATTTATTTACAGTGGTTTCACAAATTTTATGACACATGAAAACTGAATAATAAAATCAAAGTCAACTTTTCAAATAATTTCATTCAGTCTTCTGTCAAATTCGAGCTTGTTGAGTTCTATTTTTGTTAAGATTTCGCTTGCAAAAAAAAGTTACACTTGAAAATAATTTCTTCTATACAATTTAAAACGAAAAAAATTAAATAAACACAAGCTGTGTGTGAAATTATTCAAAATGAAAGTTTTTTATTTCTTATTTTTTTTTTAATTGAAGGGAAAAGAAAAACCAAAAAAATCGAATAAGTTCAAATAATCAGGAAGTGTTTTGTTGATTGTGAATAATAAATATTGTGAAGTGTAAAATCTTGATTTTAATTCAAAAGAAAATAGCGAATACGAAAAAAAAATATATTTTCTTGAATTAAAAAAGCAAAAGAATTTGTGTTTAATTTCTGGATAAACTAAAACTAGGATAATTACAAATTTAGTTCATAAATAATTCAATTAATTTTGGTTTATTTTTGTAGAAGTAAAAAAGGTAATATTTTAGTTTTCTTTAGAAATTATTTTCTTACCGGATCCACAACAATGTGGCGTTTCGTCAGATTTGACAGTTCTAAGATTTTTTCTCACCCACACAAAAAAAAAGTTGATTTTGTTCTACTCGTATTAAATACGAAATTGTTTATAAAAGTTTGTTCTCTAAATGGAAACAATTTTCCTGGGCAAAATAAGAAAGGTGCAGAAAATCCTTTTTTTTCGAAACGAAAACAAAACATTAATTTTCTGCCAAAAATGAAAACAATTAAAATTAAATTCTTAGAAATAAATTTGGTTTTTCTTATGACGATAGTTTTTCCCAAGCACAATTTTTTATCAATTTAATTTTAATTTGTAAATAATAAAATGAATTTTGTTTAATTTAAAATAATTTTCTTTCTTTCTTTTAAAAGAAAAAAAAAAAAAAACAAAAATTATTAAGCAACCACAAAAAATGTTGGCAATTATTTTTTTATTTTGTTGACATCAAAATTTATTAAAAAGTGTATAATAAAAAATGCGTAGGAATTGAAAAACGAAATATTTAATATGACCAACTAGCCAACTTTCTTATACACTAGCATAAACTTTGAAGTTACAAACAAAATTTGGTAACAGAAAATATGCCTTATGGTACAAATGGGATACGTAGTTAACAAATCTAACGAATTAACTAAGAAAAAATCAACCAAAACTATCTCCATTTTCTTTCTTCATAAGTATGTTTCCTTCTCTTAGAAATTACTGTAGTTTATCGTCTATTAATGTTGTCAAAATTTTTAATTAATTTAAGTGAAATTGCTGCACAAAATTTCCAAAGAAAAAAAGACAAAACTTTATGGTTCCTAGGTACTTTATAACTTCGTTCCCTCTTTGGCTGAGAAACAGAACCAAACCGAATTAAAGAATAGCGAACTTCCATAGAAAATTTCATTAAAATCGGACAGCGTATTTTTGAATTACCTTGTACATGCACAGACGGATGGAAATGCCAAAATTGATATAATATGCCTTAAAACCGTTCTTCGAAGGTTATTTATACGAGTTAAAAATGTAGTGACAAAACTAATTTACCCTAGAATACCATAGGGTATAAAAGAAATATTTTGAGTGAAGAAATTTGCAAACTTTTGGCGAAAAAAACTAATGAAGACATTATTTTATTATATTATTTATTATTTTATTAAATTGACACAAGTTCCTGCGTCATCGTGACCACAAAAAAGATACACAAAAAGGTCTATTCAGGTTCTCTGACCCACAAAACATGTGATTTCATTTCCGAACTTGTTGATGATTTCAGAATATCTTAATGTAGGTATAAGAAAGTAAAAATTATATCACGAAATGAAAATTTTCCAACTCTTAATTTTGTTTATCTATTTTTATAAATGTTTCTCATTTTATTTTAGACAAGAGAATTGGGTTTATTGTATTTTGGGAAATGATTTTAAGTGCATTTTTCATAAAGAATCATCCCAAATTCGTTTACATTAAAACTAGGAAAACTACGAGATCAATTTATAATTTCATTACGAAGTAATTTGATCACATAAATGTTTTTAATAGATTCATAAAATGTTGGCCTAAAATGGCATGCAATTCTTAAACATGACTTTAAAACGTAAACTAAAATAATTCAAAGTCAAATTTGTAATTTGATATGTTTTTCATTCACAAAAAAAAATTTATTTATTTACTTTCATTTTCGAAATTTGTAATAGAAAGAAATTAATCCGTAGTCCACGTAAAAATCTGTACAAAAAAATAAACTTAGTAATAAAATATTACTCAATAATGCAATCATAAACGCCCAAATGGAAACCGGTTTTAAAATACTACTTCAATGAAAATGCCACAAAAAAAACGCTAGAAATTAAATTTAAAATAAAGTATTGTTTTTCTTAGAAACAAGTATTTTAGAATTCTTAATGTTAAAGTTAATTTTAAACAAAGAACCGTTAAGTTTCCTCTTGTTTATTTAATTTAATCAATGCCAAACTTATTGACTTTCACTCACCATCGTGTACTGGAAATATAGAATTATTTAAAGACTATCAGATTATTCGCTTTGTCATATGTCTTTCCATATTTCTAATATCAAAAAAACATTAACTTTGTCATCTATCGTTGTATCAATGTGTGTTCCCTAGAAGTTCACTTCTATCTAAGTGGATATTTTTCCTAAAATTTATATTAAGGTGATAAAGCAGATAGTCAGAAGGCACACCTTAAAATCGGAGTTGATATTTCAACAGCTCTTAGAATCTGTTACTGAAATTTATGTAACTTAATAGTTTTTATTGGAGAACAAACATAATCAATCTGATTTTCTCATCTCTGTGTATAACAGGATTTTCAATCTGAACTCTTTAAATAGTTTTGAAGTCTAATTGTACTCATAAAAACATAAAATGTTCTACTGTATACTTTTGTCTTTAAACCTTTACGTCTTGATATTATCGCTCCAAAAAAGTATAACTATATTGTCCTAGCAAGACATCGAATTAATGAAAAGAAATAACTGCTTATATTCGATGTCCTCCCACAAACGCCATATGATAACGTGCCTTATATCTAACAGTATAGGGTAAATAAATCAAATTGCAGCCAATCTATCAAAAAATTCTTATTTTATTTCTTTGAGTGAATTGAACAATTTATATTTGATACTCAAACAAAATTTTGAGCCTGACGGTTTTATTATAGTGGCTGCATTTTGGTACATATACCTAATCATTTTTAAATACTTCTCACTATACATTGTTAGTGTATACATAACACGTAAAATCCAGCCTACAAACGTTAAACCAAATCATTTATAAAAAATTGAAACATAAATACAACTTCACCTCTATTTAAAAAAGCAAAAAACTCATTAAATACCAAACTATTATTTAAAAAAAAATGTATTTCCGATGTTTATATTAGCAAAATGATTTTCAGTTTTTCCAACCTATTTACTTTCTGGCATAGAATTTGTGCAGGCGTGTAAATGTAAACGATAATCAAGATATTATAAAACAAAAGGCTCACCCCACAAACTGCAGGAAAAATCACCAACTGTTCAGGTTTTTAGTCACTCCTTTCATTTATATACAAAAAAAAAAAAACTCAAAGTGAAAGTAATCTTTTCATACCTGAAATACTTTTCTCCATATTATCTTATATTCCTTTTTTTTCTTCATATATTAAATCGTTTAATATTTCAAAAGTAAACCTAATCAATATCCTATTTTTACATGTTCTTAGAGCTCTCGTTTTTTCTCTTGTTTTATATCCGAAAATGAGAAAAAATAACATCAAACGTAATTTTTAGGTAGGTCCCTTTTCGTTTTATATTTCCTTTTTTTTATAAAATGTACGAGTATATATTTCATAGATTGTCCCGTTTTTCCCTTCTAATAAACCTAGAAATTTCTATTTGAAATTCTATTCAATTTAATTCGAGATGATTTCTTTGATGTTCCTTTTTCTACTTGAAAAAATGATCCTGTGTCCAATTTCTCAAAGTTATTATGTTCTAATATCGATTTATATTCGATAAGAATCCATTTAACTGTTTCAGTTTTCTTTTAGAAAAATTTTAAATAAAGAAAATTTTGTTAAATATTCATTTGAAATTTGTTTTTGTATTGAACGATAGAGAATTAAACTTAATTTCTTGTCATTGAGATTCAATTGAAGAAAAGATTCAAAGCACTTGTTTAAATAAAAATTAAATTTTTTTTAACTTAATTAAAAAAGTATAAGTTTTTTGGCAAAGAATAAGTTTATTAATTTCTCTTTTTAGTTTCTTATACATTAGTATTGTAATTCTTCAATATTACCATCTGAATTGACCATTTTTGACTGAAGTATCGGTGTTTGCACTGATAATTCCAAAAATTCTTTGACCAATCTGTATTGTGATCAAAAAAGAATCTACCATAATTTATTTTTGGACAAAATTAAATTTGCCTTTTATTCTTCATATTGTTGATGGGAATTTTATCTAATTATATATACTATTATGTATACATGGACATCCAAACCAGGTTGAAACTGGATTGAAATACATATAGTACCTCTATGCTGGTCGAGTCCAAATTGGGTTGACTGAACATACTGCCTTTTAGTGGCTGTGCTATGGTTTTAATTTGTTTGATAATAAATTTAGATTTATAATGTTCTCGACTACATTTTGACTAAATTTAGGTTCGATAATTTAAACCTCTATATTCATATACGCAGGGCCAAATCTTGACTCTTCGTTCTTTCGACTCTTCTTGCATACGTAGTATAAGAAAGTAATTTACCATATGAAATAAATAAACTAAGTAAATATCTACTTAAAGAGGTTACTAAGCACATGTTGTGTTGCCGAGTACTTAGATACATTACGACTCAATTTAAATGTTGTCATAATATTCTCCTTATATGATTACGAACCATATGTAGAACATTTTCTAGGAAATATTTTAATATTACATTAGGGAGGACTAAAATCTTTTCATTTCTTCACCATTATTCCAGCGATAAGAATCGATAAAATCTTGCGTCTAAGAACGTTGAATTTACTAACATTCATGGTATATAGTATGAAAGGATTATTCCCAAGTCTCTGAACAGGATCATCAAGTATATACTATACTATACATTGATTTAACCCGACTTTAAAAATTTTTTCTCAACAATTGACTTCGATAATATAAAACGTCGTTTCATTTTTAAACATGTTGCCTTGGTTAGAAATAAGGTTTTAAAGAAATTTTGCGTCCAATTCGAAATTCAAAATGTTGTAATTTTTCGTTTAAACAATTCTTTTTAAAAAAAAAGTTGTTAACAATAACTACTTTTTCACATCAATTTCACAACCATTCTCTGTTAGGTTTAAACATTTAGGAGTTCTGCAACTGTACTAAGTAATATAATATTTGGTAATGTTTTAAAGGTTCTTTTAGAACCTGGACTGAACTGACCTCCAATTGTATATTCAAAATAACTCAAAAATATTAAAATACTTTCGAGTACTAATTTCAAAAAGAAATATTTTATTTTTTAATTTTGTAATAAACCCGAAGACCTTCGCTGATTATTGGAAATCAAAATTATTAAATAATAAATTTTTTATCAGTTTTTATTTTCCGAAAGAGTTATGTAATAAAATATTTGAATACGACCAAACGGCGTATCTGCATTGATGGGCGGATGTACTTTTAAATACTTTGATATGACTTATCGGAAAAATTATCCCAAATGTAATTAAAGCTCTGCAAACATCTGTAGCTATGAAGAAGTAATAAGATTGCCTCTACTAGACTGTTTTTTGGCTATATTACTAATAAATCTTCGTTACATTTATCATAACTAATCTAGCATACCCTAAAAAATTAACATATCTCTTCTTACGCTTATGTATATTATTTCAAAATATTAAAAATTCCATTGAACTACTACCAAACTGAAGGTCGCGATACTATTGGGCAATTGAAATTTAGTGGGTATACTTCTGCCAACTCCTGTAAATTTTCGAATCAATAATTTCTTATCCTACAAAGCTTTACACTGGCTGGCAACTGAAACATAATTCCTACTAAATCCATTCATTACCATTATTCTGAAAATAATTATGAAAAGTAAATATGATTGATTTTAGCTTTACTGAATTTTTTTATTTAATTTTTTCTTATACTTTAAATAGAATCCATGAAATAATATTGTTGCTTAGGAATATCCTTATTACCATAGAAATCCTTCATTAAGAATATAAAAATATTTTTTATATCTAATTAAATCAATAACAAATGAATAAATGGAGATAATTAATACATAATAGGTGTTACTTTTACATTCGAACCTCTTTTAAGCAGACATCTTTTAAAAACTCTAATATCCAGATAAATTCTATGAAACTCTACGTTTACAGAAACTATATACAGAATATTTCACTCTAATATCCAAGAGTTGTCCGGAGAAATAAAAATGTAAGACTAGAAATATTTGTTTGTTTTATACACAATATATATGTTACGGCATTATGTATAATGCCCGCTTTTATTACATTGTATATATATTTTTGAAAATGAAGTCTATTTTATTATTCAGTATAATATTCCTGAACTTCAATACTGTTGTTCCAATGATTCTTCAATTTAAGGATTTCATTCCTGAAATGAAAATCCGGTAGGCCTCCAAAATATGCCACTACAGCTGCTATGACCTCTTTTAGCTTCAAGTTTCGATTCAGGATCATGGTGGTGGACCAAAGTCTCATCCATAGTGATGAATCGACGTACAAAATCCATTTTATTCTTCTTAAAACGGTACAAATGTTGTTGAGAAAGTCGCATTCGAAGGTATTTTTGTTCCATTGTTAACGAATGCGCCATCCATTTTGCACAAAGCTTCAGCTAAGATGTGATGTACTGATCTAAGTGAGATGCCTATGGTGTTAACTATCCCATCTTCAGTCATTCGTCGATCATCCAAAATAATATCCTGTATTTTTTGTATATTTTGTGTTGTTGAAGCACTTTTTGGATGACCTTCGAGTGGATCATCTTCGAGGCTTGTACGACCAGATTTAAAAAGGGCAGCTCATTTTTTCACAGTGGAAAGTGAAGGTGACGCATTCTTATATACTTCTAACAATTTTGGATGAATTTCTGTAGGTGGTGAACCATCCAAAACAACGAATTTAATCATTGCACGATATTCAATTTTTTTCATGTTAAATAAATTCAATGACACGTCAACTTCAAATAGCTTCGAAACAAATACTGAATTTACTTATCGACGTGAAACTTGACATGTGTGTTCATATGAAGGTTCTACCAACATAAGACAAAAATTGACCTGTTGAGCGCGTTCTCTTGTCGATGCTGAGAAATTATTGGACACCCTAGTATGTAACATATATTATTCGGAAAATTCAGTTTATGGGAATGTGTTTAGTTCCGACCATTTCGCTTAAAAGAGGTTTGACTGTATGTACATATTGTAGTTTTATAAAAAAAAATCTGCAGAAATCATTTTTATAAAAAGTCTTATTGAATTAATTAATTAATTAATTAATTAAATCTTGATTTTAACACTTCCAAATATCTAAAATGGGTTTCTTTTTTTTCCTTTTTTTTTTTTTTAATTAAATGATTATGGAATAATATTTAATTCTAATCGCACTTAAAACCGCATTTTGAGAATGAATTTCTCACACAATGTCTTAACATGAAAAGTATTGTGTGAAAATTGTCGGCAAAAAGTTTTATAGAAAATGAAAAATTCATTTTATAATAAAAAAAAAAAAACTCGGTCAAAAATACATAAAAGGTGATAAAACTATCGAAAGCAAAAAAGAATTAATTTAATAAAGTGTTTCGAAAACTTTATGAAAATCACTGAAACTGGTTCATTATTTTTTCATTTTAGTTTTTCTCTTTTTATAGAATTCGAACTGATAAAATGATAACATTTTATGAGATTACTAAAAAGAATGTTTTTATGAAAATCGATTAACACTAAATCGATTAAAATAATATCCCCAACCATTATTATTACATCATTTTAGTTTTTTTTTATTGATAAAACAAAAAAATAGGAAAAACTCGCGAGAAAAATAATATTTTGTTATCGATTTTCTTTTTTTTTTTATTTTGATACTAAAAATATTTTTAGGAATTTCATATCAAATCAAATTTATGAAATATTGCAATTTGAAATGAAAATTTCGAAAGGAAATCATTTTATTTGATATTTAATGAATCTGTTAAAATCCCTTAATAAATTTTATCATAATTAAAAATTCTGGTTTATTTATAATTCTTTGATTTTGATTTTTATGTGATTTTTTTTTGAAACATAAACTTTCATAATGAATTTTTTTTTTTTTTATGTATGATTAATTTCGAATAGAAGCTCCTAACCTATGTCAGTACAAATTAAATTCAGGATTTCATTTTCTATTTTAGTGGAGTTTTAATGAATTTTCAAACTACTTTGTTTGACACCCTTAGGCCCTTGCCACATCCGATTTTATAGTATACTCTAGTGTAGTACACTAAAACCACGAACTGCCAGTGTCTCACACAATTTCTTTTTATGCCATATGGTAGGTACTACCAGAGGGGTATATTAGTTTTGTCACTCAATTTGTAACACATTGTAGAAGGGTTTTAGCGTATGGTTGTGTAGGGAATCAAAAGTTATATCGATTTTGATGAAATTTACAATGTGAGTTTGATATTGAATTTCAGCAAAATCGATGCAGAGGGAGCAAAGTTATAAAGGACAAACCAGGGTGACCAGAAAGTTTTGTCATTTTTTTGCTCATGGTTTTTAGGATTTAATTGGAAAATTTGTGAGCCAATTTCGTTTAAATTACTTATATACGTTAACTACACAAATAAACGATACCATGCTAAATTTCAGTCAAATCGGTTTAAGAATAGTGGAGAAAGAAATAATCCTAAGAATAAATTACCTTTTTCATATAGTTTCTTTGATGTACTTTTAAAACTAATACACCGTTTTGAATAAAATTTGCAAATTATGCTATCAAGGCCTGGGTTACATGCAAATTAGAAGAAATTTTGAAAAGAGGTAACAAAGTTATAAAGAAAAACCTTGAAATATAGTTAATTTTGAAATTTTTTCTGTCCCATTTTTACCATAGGGCATCAAAAAAGCGATTTTCAGTTACTATATGTTTTTTTATTGAAATCTTTTAATTTACTTAATTTTAAACTTCATAGAAAAACAAAATATCCATTTTACAATATGATAAGTCTAACTTATTTCAATTTTTTCCTTCCTCTGAGGAGGCAACAGCCTCTTAAATAATTTTTAATTATTTTTGAAATACTGAACTTAATTCAAATATATTTCTCGACGAGCTATAGTCAGGATTGTTAATTGGAAAAGAATTTAGAATCGAACATTTTTACTTTTTATATCTTTTTTTTTTTACATATTGCCAATTTATTTATGATATATTTAGCACATTTGGAAACTTCCTGCCGATTTTTAAGACAAACTCTGAAGTAAACCTTTTATGTCAGCATTTATTTATGTACCGTTTTGTTCCACAACCTTCCTCCATCTTTCATGCATCTTCCCGCCAGAATTTCTCAGGTTTCTCAGCAAAACAAAACTCCACAAGGTGGTTTTTAATGTCGTGGTGTTTAAATAAATTTAAATCTGAAAAATATAATCATAATCTGCGATTTTTTTTTTAGAACTTTCCCATTATTTGGTAAAAGCATTACTTATTTATTTTCTTTTCGAGAACAATATTTTAAAAGTATTTCAATTATTCAAAAATTTAGTATATTGAAAAGAAAAATATTTTCTTTTCTTTTTTTTTAACATAAGCTCAATTTTCATAATATTTTGAAATGCTGTCAAAATTGAAAATTGAAATTTTTGTGAGACTTTTCGACAGCTCAATTTACTAAAACATCATTTTATTTTTTTTTATTTTTCAAACAAAATAATCTTATTACATTAAAAAAAAACACACAACATAAAATTCAATTCGATTGATATTACTTTTCTTATAGATAGTTAATGCTTAATCTGTAAACTTTCTGAACGAGTATTCTATGAAATTAGATCAAAGGTTAAGTGCAATGAACTACAACCGTATTTCTATTTACACTATCCGCTTTCTTTTTTTTAGTTATTTTTAAAATTGATGTTATTTAACTAAGAAACTAAAATCAAATTGAATCATCTTATTTGTTCAGAAACAATTTTTTTTCGATCTTCAAATAAAATCTTGTTTGTAAAAAACAAAATAAGCGAATTATGTTAATCACACAAAAATAAATTTGTAAGCTTCTGCCTAAATATTTGATGAACCAAAAGGGCATTATGTTATTGATGACATTGATCAAATCCAATCGGCGTATAACGAGACGAAAGTTTGCTTAGTATTTTAATATATTGAAATCGAGCATTGAAAAACCATCAAACAGAAGTGTCTAGGATCGCAAAAGTGTTGTGCTTCATCATGATAACGCTAGACTACATACAAATTAACTGGCAACTTGTCAAAAATTATTAGAGCTTGGCTGGGAATTTTTGTTGTATCAATTATTTAGGTTTGACATTGCATCATCAGCCTGCTATTCCCGGTTAACATTTTTGGTCGTTTGCTGGTTTCTACCACTAGTGGCGTAATGTGAATAAGTAGCTGTTACTTGGGTTTGCTTCAGTCGCCTTTAATGATGTAAATTTGTGTTCAAAAGAAGCCTATGAAACTGACTTGCTTCGGTTTTTCGTCCAGAAAACCTGAAAGTTGTATTGTGCTGGACTAATGGCTCTCTCTCTTTGGTCATAGACCAAACTGGATAATATGTTATTTAATAAAGATTGGTTTCCCGTTTAAAATTCGCCTTTCAGTTACACAGATTTTTTTGGCCCATCCAATAGTTGGATTTTGTTTTTTTTTTATCTATTTTCTTATAGAAAAAAGGCATCATCCTTGATTTTATTATGTATTTTTTCTTTCTTATTCAATTATAAAAAAAAAAAACAGCTTTTATAGTGTATTGAAAATATAGGCTCTTTTGTAGTCGTATTTTAATTAAATTTCAAACAAAAGGCCTATACCAAAAAAAAGATAGAAAAACATGAACAATTTTCTTTTTATAACACCATAATAGAAATGAACGATTCTTCTATGTTAAAAAACGGAAAAAGGCGATATTTGGAAAAAAATAAATAAAACAGAGGCCCATAGACAAATTTACATAAAAAGATGCTGCTTTTTTTTAACATTTTAACATAATATAAAAGTACTTAAATTTCTTTCTTTTCTTCTTCTTTTTTTTTCGGTAATCATATAAAATAAAACAAATGAAAAAGAAAAATGTTTGCATAATTTGTATCTTAAATATTTTCCTTCTAACTTTATTTTTTCTCTTTTTTTTTCGTCATATATTGTTATT
This sequence comes from Xylophagus ater, assembly GCA_963422695.1. Lineage (NCBI taxonomy): Eukaryota > Metazoa > Arthropoda > Insecta > Diptera > Xylophagidae > Xylophagus > Xylophagus ater. Next base: position 13,758,488 of record OY730478.1, read on the forward strand.
TGTATTTTTCGACCAAAAAAAAGAAAAATGAATAAAAACAAATTTCCATTAAAAAATCATAAATGAAAAAATCAATTGTTATAATATTTAATTGCATAATAAATTGTATATAATTTCAGTCCGAAAATACGAAAGAAAATTAGGTAAAAATTTAAAAAAGAAATTGGAGAAAATTGTTTTTAAATTATTGTGTCGACAGACTATACAAAAAAATATCAAAATTAAAATTCGAAACAGTTGAAAACTTGCTTAGTAATATATTAAAGACTTTTATTAATTTGATTACCGATTAAAATTTGAATTTGTATTCCATGCAATCCAGCTAATATTTTCAATAGCCGCTACATAACTGCAAAAACCGTATAATATATTGCATTATGTGCTATCACAACTTTCTTTCGGACAATAATTCCAGGTTTTTGTTAGTAATTGTAAAGAAAAAGACTGCGTATTTACAGTGTTTTCTAACCAATACTTTTAAGAACTGGAATTGTTGCCAGGAAAAATATGGTGCCAAAAAATAATTTAAGGAAAATTCTCTTATATATTATATGTATGCTTCATGATGGCTGCTATTTACTAATATATTGCTATTAGTGAGTTAGTAGCAGGACCATGACAACAACATAAAATGCTTGCTGGCGAATAGCCATTTTTTGTTGCAAATGATTTGTAAAATTTTACCAAAAAAAAACTGGAATTCCAACTAACTATATAAATATTTTTTTTTTACTTTATATTCTATCTGAGGTCAATTATCTTAAACGTAAAAATTCACATCATTAAAACATTGTTTAACTAATTTTTATAAAATGTTTAGTACTAGATAAATGCGACTCTGTAAAGCAAAAGTAAATTAAAAGAATATATCCAATTCGATTTCTAAAATAAGAATCGGCACTAAATAATAATTTGAGCTGTTGTTATTGAAAAGTAAATAAATCTCAAATAGAATTGCTGAAAAACAAAGGTTCTGGGAGCATTTATTTTATTTATTTATTTATTTATTTATTTATTTATTTATTTATTTATAGAAATAGTAACAACTCAAATCGAGCCTAAAAGAGTTGCGAAAGGGTTACATCTTATGTATTTTGCACCTTTTGGATAAGAAAAGAAACTACATATTTTATTTTATTTGTTTGGCCTAGAGTTGCATAATGGAAAGATTTACAATTGTTTGACAAACATATTTCTAATTTTTATATGCGATAAATTCTTTGCCATTTCTAATTGACTTCTAAGCGTAATATGACTTTTTTGTAAAGCGTTAGAATTATATAAAAGCTTCTTTAAATTGATTTTACTAAGGCAGAAATCAAAACTACAAGCAGTAATATTAACTGCACTTAGCATTCGAGAAACTGGTTCGTTTTTCCCGTAATCCGTTCTGCGGTACAAAATTTTAAATAATTCCACTGACCTCAAGGAACGTACTTTAATATTTAGCGGCATCTTTTCTAACAGTAAAGCATCAATAATGTCATTTAAAATTTGGCGGACAAAAGCAATATCAGCCACCTGACGACGCTTTTCTAAGGATAGCAAGTCAATCAATTTTATTTTTTGATTGCAGTATAGAAGCTGCCACTTATCGAAAATGTTCTTTCATTGGAAGTTAAAGTTGGTTTAATGGAGGAAAGTACGTTGTAGAGGTTATCAATATTATTTGTTCGTTTTTCAATATTTCTGAAAAGCAAAAACTCTTGTTTAAGTTTGCTATAAATCTCGGACTCGGACTCGTAAAGTATTACAGTCGAGTCCCGAATCCGAATAACTACTCAAATACTCGACGAGTCCGAGTCGAGTCGAATCTGGTACAGAAACCCTAGTATACCCTTCTTAGTCACAACTAACGTACTTAATTCGCAATTTCTGATTTTAGTTGGTAGTTTTTTTTCGTCTATACTTAGTTATTTTCCTAGTTATTGTCTCTGCTTTTATGTTATTTATTTGCATTAAAAAAAATAAGGGAATTATGTATTTATTTTCCCCAAAAAAAATCATACTTTTTAATTAACTAAGTGTGATTTGATTCACTATTTATTCAAATTTATTATAATAACAGATTTATGCCAAAATTTATATACTTTCAGTAAAAATCAGAATAAATTACAATCTCGAATGAAAAACTAATTATATAAAAAATAAATAATATCATAAATTAAAATAAGCGAAGGTTAAGTAAAACTCTCATTTTTTTTTTGTTTCGTTTTTTCAGGAAGAAATGAATTTTCTAGTTCATTTAGTACGAAAATGTTTAAGAAAAAAATTTTAATTTAATTTAAGTGAAGGGTAAAATCATAAATCAGAAAAACGAAAAAGTAAAGAATGCTGCTTTCACTAAAGAAAGGATAAAAATTTCTCAAACTCAAAGATAAAAAATATTACCTCATTAAATTTAAGAAACACAGTACTTTATTTATTCTCAAGGATAGAAAGCTTTTCTCCTTTTATTTCGGATTTCTCAGAACGTTTTAGGCATGAGAAAATTTCATGAATTTCTACATGTTATTAATTAAATGAAATCAAGAAAAATATGGTATAAATTAAAATCACTTACAATTCATGATTCAGTACATCGTAGAGCACTTTGAAAAGTTCCTTTTAATTAGAATTCCAAATTGCATTCTTCAAGGACAATTTTAATTCTGCATTTTTATGCCCTATGGTAGGTGCTTTCAATGGGTATATTAGTTTTGTCACTCCATTTTTAACACATCGAAATAATCGTCGTAGAAAGGGTGTGGTTGTGTAGGGAATCAAAAGTTATATCGATTTATGCATGTCCGTCCGTCCGTCAGTCCGTCCTTCAGTCCGTCCGTATACAAGATAACTCAAAAATGCGTTATCCGATTTTGTTGGAATTTAGAATGTAAGTTGGTTATTCCTTAACTGGATTTTGTATTGCATTTCAGAAAAATCTACCAGGGTGACCAGAAAGTTTTGTCGTTTTTTTTATATGGTTTTTCAGATTTAATTCGAAAATTTGTCAATCAATTTTGTTTATATTAATTATATTGGTTAAATATGTAAATAAACGATACTATGTTAAATTTCAATCAAATGGGTCGAAGGATAAACCAGAAAGAAATAATCCTAGGAGAAAATTACCCTCTTTATAAAGTTTTTTTGATGTACTTTAAAACCTAATTCACCGATTTTCAGTTACTATAAGTTTCAATTTAAAATTTTGTATGAAAATTAGTTTTTTAAGAAAGTTAAGAAATATTATGATGCTTTCTTAAATCATAAAAAAGTCTGATTGAAAAAAAAGTCTTCATTCTGTTTAAATTCAAAAAAATTATAATTCCCACTTGGTTACAATTTTTATTTTTTTCATATAAATTAGTCGCTATTTGCCTAACTAAAAAATTCATATATCTTTAATTGATTTTGCCATTGAGAAAATTTAATTGACGTGTTCCTTTTTCATCAAATTATTATGAATTTGTTTACCTTATTAATGTTTGCTAAAAAGAATAGCAAATTTTTCGTCTTATTAACACAAGTGTAGAATTACTTCATCGGAAAATATTATATTCTCGAAAAAGTATATATCATAATTAAAATGAAAACTTTCAAAGAAAATAGTACAAATTCTGGTACTTAGAAAATTGTACTAATTACATGTTGTTGAGTTTCTATAAAGACTCTTATAAAACGCATAAAAAAAGTACATCGAATAAAAAGGATTATAAGTATGAGAATGCTTTTTTCGTCAATGAATTTTTTTCTAATTTAATATGGGTCATGAAATTCTCAGAGGAAATACATTCGGTTTTGCCACTTTTTTTAAATATTATACATAACCATCTCTAAATGGAATTTGTAAATAAAAATTCAAATACTACGATTTTAAATGCATGTGAAACTTGAATAAAAATATAAAACTGTAACATTAAAATGATGGCATCAATGAACATAAAACCGCATAATTTTTAGTTTTTTTCTTTTTCTTTAATTCGAACCCATTTCTTTGAGATAATATTTGGCGCTTTTCTGGGATTTTACTTTTATCTTTTATAAAATGAATTATAAAATATTTTTTTTTTAATTTCACACGCTTCACAAATCATTAAAAAAAAAATTGTGATAAAAGAATATAAAAAGCTTTCTAATATATTTCAAATATTGAAAAGTTATAATTTCAAAGATCCAAAAACAAAAAAAATCCACAGCGCTCATGCAAATCTTTATCCTTCTTATCGAATGTTTTAAAGCCAGAAGAGCTACTACTGTCGATTATTTTACTATGCTGTACTTATCTTGAAGTAAATGCTGTTGTTATGATTCATTATTTCATATTTTAATATTAAAATTTTCTGCAAACACCCATTTTTTTCTTAAGATATATAATGTAAAAAGTCAAACAACTGATAAATTAAAAAAAACTCGTATACTTTTTTTTTTAGTCTACCTATCTAACTCAGTTGGATGTCCGAGATGGATGAAGGACCAACACTACTCCTATTTGTCATATATTTCCTATTTGCCGATAATCTAGAAAGCTGAAAATTGTCAACAGTTACATGATCGGAGCTTTTAAAGCCATCTAAACTAAAGAAAAAAGATAATTCTACCTTTAGCTCTGTTCAAATTGACTTGTTATATAGGTTCATTATGTACATTATTTTATAAGTAGAGATAAAATTTCAATTTATTTAATAATTCCTAATTCTATTTTATTATCCTTTTTTTGAACAAATTGCGTCATTAAATGTATTTTTGATATGCCGGTAATAAATATCTAAGTTTAAATAACAAAACTAGTTTTAGTTTAGGATGAAAAAATCACTGACCCCGCCACTAAACTGCCAATAATAGATTTTATAATAACCGGTGTTTCACTATGTTTACTAGAAGTAAAATATTTAGAAGACATATGTTATGTATAAAAATATGCCTTTAAGTTTTTTGCTCTTTAAAAATTCAAATTTTTTTAGACAAAACTTAAGAAATTTGCGTTTTTTTCACCTGCGAAAGATCGAATAAAATTAGAATCAAATATTTTCGAAATTCTATTAATTTTTTTTTAACTCTAAAAAACTTTTTTCTCATTTTACCGAAGTCATTGACTTTTCATATTTCTTTTAAAAAAAAAAAGCGTTTTGTTTCATTAATTTTCATAAAAATACATTTCTTTATACATAGAACAAGATCAAATCTTATGAATTACGGTAGCTGCATTTTCATTAATTATTGATTCAATGTCAGTGCAATCCAATCAAAAATAAATTATTTTCCATACTTAGTGTTTAGGTTCATTGGCTCTGAAATATTCAATAGGCTTAGCCTCCAACCGTAAAAACTGCGAAATTTCATCGTTATAGATTTTTAATTTTTGTCCTTACAACATGAATCCGGAAAATGGTATTTTCATAGAAAAATATCTTCACGAGTATTTAAAATTTTTTCAAGTTTCCAAATTTTGTGATCTTTGTTAAATTTGATCATTGGAAAGGGTATTACATCATACTATAAATATATTTTCCTCAACCAAAATAGAAGTCATTAACTGATTGCAAAATTTGCGAAACCAGTTCGTTTCTACCGTATCCAGTTTTATGATGCATGGTTCTGAATAATTTCGCTACGGTTGGAGAATAAGACCGTAAATCAGATTTAAAATATTTCTAGTCCAATCTCCACTTTACTACTCTACTACTACTATATTTTCCATGAAAATCATACTTTCTCTCGTCTAAGGAAAGTGTAAAACTGTTTTTCCACTTTTTATTTAAATCAAAATCAATATGAAAATTGTAATGTCAATATTTTTCTCTTTTCACAAATTCTTGACTTTGAATGAGCTTGCAAAAAAATAAGAAAATTTGCAAAGGTAAGATACGGTTTTCTTTCCACTCTTTTTTTTTTTTCATTTTATAATAGAATAATTATTTCTTTCATTTCAAAGAAAATTCATGAAAAATATTTAATACTTAATTTTCAGTTGAAATTTTTGTGTGAATTTCATTTTAACTTTAATCGAATTTTCAATTTCAACCAGGAAAATATTATTACAAATTCAAATTCGTTTCAACATTTCAAGTAGAATCTTAGGAAATAAATTCGTCTATTTTGATTTGCATATAAATACTATATTCTTTGAAGAAATTCAAATGTTCTGCATTCTTCTATCTATTAAATATCAAAAGAAACATTTCTGTTAGCAACGTTTTAATGTACTCGTAATTTATTACTATTAATTGTAATAGTTTTTACATTTGAATTTGTTTCAAAATATTTTCATTTCTTACGAATTTTCCTCTTGTAAATATTGCAATTTTTGAATTTCAGAACAATATGAAAATCAAAATAAATGTATTTTTATATCCCAAAATTTACACAACCGGAAAATAGAAGGTTTAAACAACCCTCTTGAGATGCTCCTCTTTTTTTTCTATGCTATTGTTTTTTCTTTTGACTTGGGAAGTTTTGAAAAATGTGACACAATATGTCTTTTTCAGTGAATTGTACTCTTATAAAGCTTTCTAAATTTCATGTATTATATCCCACTTGTACGTGCTCCTAAATAGGCGCTAATCGTTCATAAAGGTGTGATAAATATATTTTCAAGTTACCTGTTGAATATATTTTTTTTCTTTTAAGTAGACAACATTAGGTCGTAATCATCCAATGTTGTACAATGTTATAAGCTCTTATGTCTTTCATAAATGTTTTTGTTGAATTTTTTTTATTTCCTTTTCAAAAATCAAAAAAAAAATCTCATTTTTGAAGTATTCCATCTTGAACTACGGTCAATTCTTATTATATACGTTCAAGTGGGTTTGTTATAATGTTTAAGAGGAAACTTTTAAATATTATTAAAAAAAACAGAATTTAATTTTTCTTTAAATATATTTAACATATCCAATGAATTTTAAGAATAACTAATACCAATGCGGAAAATCTTGAGAAGATTGACGATTTTTGTTTCCTAGTACAATTTGTTTATATCTTTCGAGATTGATTTATCTTTTTCTTTTTTTTGCTTACACGTGTTGACTTACGGATGAGAAATGAGAATAACATTAAAAATACAAAAACACAATAAAAACGACGAAAACAAATGGAAATGGAGTAAAGTTAAAATAAATAAATCGACTAGAACTTATGAGAATTCCTCTGAATTATGAGATTATTCTTATAGGTCATTGCAAAATTAAATAAATCTAAATAAAGATAAAAACCTGATTCAAAAATTGCCAGCAAAATTATTTATCAGTGCACTGACATTAACCGTGTAAACACAAAATGTTTTGCAATATGCCAAAAAAAAAATACTAGAAAAACAGTTTTCTAGAAAATTTCTGCTACTCTAACGAATATGAAAAATATAATGATTTGCCTGCCACATAAAATTTAGGAAACTCGCGTAATTGCACCTGTTGCGTTCCTTCGATCTCTTTCTACAGCAACACAGCAGCGTAGAACAGTTCTTTTTTCTTAAATTTTCAATTACCATAAAAATAGTATCAATTTTTTGTTCTATTAAAAAAATAAACAAAAAAATATAATCCGTAAACAATTTCAGCATCTAAAATTCATTGGTCACGTTTTCTAAAACTGGCCATTGACCTATCCGTCATGAATAATAAGTAAATTTCATCAAAATGAGAATTTCACACTTAATAATGTTCGAAAGAAGAAAATATAACATACCACATCGTCTAAAATTGAATGAAAATCAAATTTTAATTAAAACATGTTCTATATATTCTAAATGTCGTCATGAACATTGTCACCCATTTACTATGAGCATAAAAAGTTACAGTTGCATCATACATTCCCCGCCCACTAACAGCATCATCCAACAATTTTAATTCCAACAATTTTAAAATTACAAAAGCTTTGTTTACATTTATTCAAGTACATGTTTCTATTTTAAACTTCTATACCGAGTGTAAATAACCTACTGCCACAGACTAATAATAAAGATTTCCAACGACTGCGCATTCAACTGATTCTTTTTGTACTGTGATATCCCGGTACAATATAGATTCTTCTCTTTCTTTCATATTAAACTTCTTTTCATCCATTCTTCTTTTGGTCACTTACAAAAACAACACTGAACATCACGCTGCTCATTTGGCTTGGAAATCTAGGTATATTAATCTATGCTACTGCTTTTGACATACTAATATTTGTATTTTTCAAATGTTAACTTTTATGAAGTATTCTAAGTCGATTGCAAGAATTTTTATGAGAGCTGTGTACTTTCGATTTTCTGTATTTCTGTCCAGCTATTAACAACGTTCCTAAGAAAATTTTCACTTCTGTCCCAAGAAACTTTTTTTAACTTTCGGTATATGAGCCCATTTCGTGTCGACTCTGTAATATTACACCCCCATTTAAATACCAATATTGGTATATTTTTTCATATGCACCGTCAGAATCTTTTCTTTCTAGACCTTTTATATCCTGTCAAAATTATTTCTCCGAAATATCATTTCCTTCATATTTCCAGTAATGCATTAAATATCATTTAACTGGAAGGTAAAAACGTTCTAATTCTACTCGAAACAGTCGATGTAATTGTTATGAATCAAATACTTGACTAGAATAATTTGTTTCATATAGGTATAAAAGTTCCAAAAGTGATTTTGATCTATCGCTTGGCTTTTTTCTAAATATTTGTTTGTCTTTTTTGCACTTACGTATTTTTATAATATGCAAAAGTTTTATAAGAGTTTGTTGACCTTGTTCTTCAAAAAGCTTTAAAAATAATGCAAAATAAATAACAAAAAACCATGTACCCGAGAAGCTTAATACAACCAAACTGATAACTAAGGCTATTTAAAATAGTTTCATTCTTTTTATTCCAAGCTTTTTACTTATATTCTTTAGAATTTGGCCTAAATATACTATTTTTCCTAATATTACTTTTTTCTTTCTTAATCCAATTCGAATTTAAAATCTTTAACGAAGAATTTTATTTTCAGTTCAACAAAGCTTTTAATTGTATTCAAAAACTTTTATATTGTGAATTAATTTTTTAAAACTTTTATCTTAACAATTTCTTTTATAACTTCTAATACTGAATTATTTACAACAGATAAATAGAAAAGTTCATTAAGTTTATTTAATTCAATTAACAAATTACGCTATGACTGCATTATGATGAACTAAAGCAAAACGACATAACGACATCATTTTCAATGAAAATCAAGAACCAAACAATCCGAGATTCTTCTTTACATAGTATGATTATGAGTTTTTTGCCAAATTTTATAAAAAATATCATTAATGCAATAATCAATTGAAAAGTTTTATGAACACTATAAGCTCAGTGCAAAAATAATTGCGTCTTCTAAACACCCAATTTTAAAGTAAAGTATTGAACTGTCCGGAAACTTCTTGCCCATTAATGAGGTAATTTCCAAAGCCAATTTTTTATATATTTATTTATGTAATCCTGTATTCACCGTCTGTCTGGGTCAAATAGCACATCCTACCCAAGCTTCCACAATTTTTGTTGGATATTCGAAGAAACGTGAGATCTGGCATTTTCCTGATGGACAATACGTTTCCTATTGATTAGTTCTGAACGTTTTTCTTGAATATCTATCTTTAATTCTTCCAATTGCAAGCAGTACTTTTTCTGAATTTATTGTCTGGTTATTTTATAAAAGTGCCATAATACAGGATTCTTTTTCAATCTCACCATATTCATGGCATTAAAAGATGTTTGAGCTGCTTTGATACTGCTTTAAAGTCGATAGTTAAAAACCACAATTAATTACCTAATACATTGTTATCATCATCATTTTATTCAAATAATAGATAACTATGGCTTCCTTTTCCAGTTGTAGTTTCTTTTGTAATGGGTTTATTTTACCTTCAAATTGATCACTTATTTTTTTTATGATTTGTATTTATAACATAAGTTTATTTAAATATCAACAACATTGCGGCGTCATTTACTAAGTAATTTGTTTAATGAAACTACTAGGTATTCTATAATCTGGATTAAAATTTTATTAAGCATATTGGATAGGTTTTAAATTTTGTTAAATAAAATTAGATATGATAATTAAATTTTTAAGTATATAAAAGTTTCAATTAATAGTTCTTTTGCATTCTGAGAATTATTTCCTGCATGAATTGAAAATGTTTCAAATATCAAATACCTAAAAAGTTACGTTACATCTTTTCAATACCATATAAAGTCACGTTAATTATACATAAATATTCAAATTCTAACATATAATATCAAAATTAGTCAGCAATCGAAAGAACAATAATCAATAATATCAGTCATTGTTACTATAAAAACGTGATTTAAATAATTATGCTATTTACTTATTATTCTGATTTCATAAACAAATTAAAATTTTAAGTAGAAAATTTATACTTCTTATGCTTGGAAGTTTTTATGTCATCAAAACAAAACACATATGCAAACATATATGAATGTAATATTAACACAATGTATTTGATAAACTTCATCAAAACCAAAAGAAAACAGTGCAAAATTTACATATTATCACTCATTTCAGGTATATTATCATATCTTCATGTGTAGGCTAATTTTATATCAGTTTACTTTTTTTTTTTAATTAGAGCGCTTTCGAATATATTTAATCACATCAACCTGAATTTATTTACTTTATAATGTTTCAAATGAAACTAAATACTAATTATTTAATAACAGGTCAATTGACAAGTCCCCGGCCTGACACATAGATGGCGGTACTAGAATTAAATCCATATGATTTTTAGTTAGCCCTAACCTTCAAAAGACGCGTGTATAAATTTGACAGCTGTCGGATCATTAGTTTGTGAATTATAGCATTTTGAGTGAAGCAACTTTTGTTATTGTGAAGAGAATGGATAAAAGGGAATTTCGCGTGTTGATCAAATATTGCTTTTTGAAGGGAAAAAATACAGTTGAAGCAAAAACTTGCCTTGATGACGAGTTTCCGAGCACTGCCCCAGGAAAATCAACCATCAAGGAATGATATGCTAAGTTTAGACGTGGTGAAATGAGCACCGAAGACGGTGAACGCAGTGGACGCCCAAAAGAGGTTGTTACCGACGAAAACATTAAAAAAAATCTACAAAATGATTTTGAATGACCGTAAATTGAAATTGAATGAAGTAGCAGGCACTCTAAAGATATCAACTGAACGTGTACATCATATCATTCACGAATATTTGGGTATGAGAAAGCTCTGTGCAAAGTGGGTGCCGCGCGAGCTCACTTTTGACCAAAAACAACGACGAGTTGATGATTCGGAGCAGTGTTTGGAGATGATCAAGCGTAATAAACCCGAGTTTTTGCGTCGGTATGTGACAATGGATGAAACATGGCTCCATCATTTCACTCCGGAGTCCAATCGACAGTCATCCGAGTGGACTGCACACGATGAACCCGCTCCAAAGCGTGGAAAAACGCAACAGTCGGCTGGCAAGGTTATGGCGTCTGTATTTTGGGATGCGCATGGAATAATTTTCATTGACTACCTTGAAAAAGGAAGGACCATCAACAGCGACTATTGGACCGTTTGAAGGACGAAATCGCCGAAAAACGACCACATTTGAAGAAAAAGAAAGTGCTGCTTCACCAAGACAATGCACCGTGTCGCAAGTCAGTGAAAACGATGGCAAAAATCCATGAATTGGGCTTCGAATTGCTTCCGCATCCACCGTATTCTCCAGATTTGGCCCCCAGCGACTATTTCCTCTTCTCAGATCTCAAAAGAATGCTTGCTGGGAAGAAATTTTCGTCGAATGAAGAGGTGATCGCCGAAACTGAGGCCTATTTTGAAGCAGAGGACAAATCGTACTACAAAAATGGTATCGAAAAGTTGAAGGGTCGCTATAATCAGTGTATCACCCTTGAAGGGAATTATGGTAGATAAAAAAACGAATTTTGCCAAAAAAATGTGTTTTACTATGGTAGGCCGGGGACTTTTCAATTGACCTGTTACATGAATATTATAACGGGTGATTTTTTAGGCATTTGGTTTTTCAGTGTTGCCTTCTTGACATTTCGCCCGTGATTCGCGACATGTGTCAAAGTCAAACATGCTCAGTTAGCATTGCCATTTCACCATGAATAAACTCACGGTTGAGAAACAATCAAGAATTATCCAAATTTGCTTTGAAAATCGGTCCCGTTATTTTATTGCAAATTTGTCTTCAGTGGCTCCATTAATAAGAAAAATGTTCGCTTCTGGAGTGAGACCAACCTAGAAAACTCTAGAGATCCCATTGCATCCAGAAAAATGAAGTTTACATGCTGGTGGCATCGTTGGCCCTTATTTCTTTAAAAATGAAGCGGTAGCTCGTCGTCAATCAGAGCATTATCGGACCATGATCAATTAATATTTCTTCGAAAATATGGATGACATTGATCCTACTGAGATGTGGTTTAAACAGGAAGACACTACGTGCCATATAATGACAGATAACGTGATGAGAAATGTCCCTTTAAATTGGCCTCCAAAATGGTGAGATCTGATATTTTTCCAACATTTTCTATGGGCTTACGTGTAGTCCCTGGTTTGGGCTAATAAACCAGCAATAATTGGTCATCATTGTTTGTGTTATTGGTAACCTACGGCCGCTATTGATCGAAAATACAACCCAGAATTGAACTGACAGTTTGCGCTTTGTCAAAAACAGCCACGGTGGCCATATGACCAAAGTCGTTCTTAAATATTATTGTCATGAATAGGTCTTTCGAATAAAAAAACATTTTTGATTAAAAGTTAATTTTGTGTGTTATTTTTTTGAATTTAAAGTTCATTACGCTAAAAAACTCACCCTTTATATGTACGGGAAAATTTGTAATTATATTTTTTATAATCATGTAAGAGACATGATTTTTAATAAAATTTAATTAGAATTATTTTTAAACGCCTAAAAATATAATTGATTTTATCATAATTAAACCTTAATAATAATAATTCCTGTCCTGAAAGCCATTTCATTTGATTACGTAATTGTTGAATAAGTCTTAATACTTTTGGAACTTTTAAGTTCGAGACTTAAGTTAAAATTGAAATTGTCGTAACTAGGCAAATGATTTATATATTTAGATTGTGTCGGAATAACAATATGTAGTTAAAAAACAATAAAAATATTTATATTATTTATTTTATTTATAATGTGAAAATTTATTATTCATTATTGTAAAAACATTTTTAATAAAATCCCTAATTATGAAATATTTAATTATATTTCTAAAATTTGAATATTATTTAAAAATTTTGCACTAAAAAATTAATTATGTGTTAATAAATGGGCTTTGTTTTTTTTTTTGTTTATTATTAATTTTAGTCTATAAATTTCATTCTATTAAAATAATTTGCCATTATCATAAAATTTATATTATTATTAAAATTATTAATTACATACAATTATGCTCATTTTCATTGATAATCCAATCTGAAAACATTTCATTTGAAATAATTAAATATTGAATCAATTTAAAAGATTGTTTCTCATTTTTTTTGGTAAATAAATCATAGAAGTAAAATAAAAATTAATTATATGTAATTATAATCATTTTCATATAATAATAATCACACCATGTAATTGCAGATTCAAATCCGTATTTTGTAGCAAAAAAAACAGTAGAAGTAATCAGTTTAATTTCCATTCATAAAATTTTCAGGTTTATATTACTTTCTCCGGACAATTAAGTAGCGAATATTTAGGGTATGTGCATTTGGTTAAAGATTTTATAAAATATTTAGAAAATAATGGTCCTTATTTTGGTATGGACCAGATGAAACCGAACTGATTTGGTCTAGACAAGTAATGGTTTAGAGAGGCCTTGCAGAATTCCTTGACTGAATTTTAGTATTGATGAATTAAATTTTGTATATAAAGGGCGTCCCAATAAGAAGTGCAAAATTTAATTTACGTAACGAAGTTTGTGTATATCTCGGGTATTCTGCATCCTATAGATACGATTCATACCTCATTAGACGATCAATTTAATAAGGAATTAAATGCCATTCGCGGTTTTTAAAAAAAATCCTTCTAGGACAGGAAATCTAAAAATTCTCTAGTATCAAGGTATACGTACAAGTATATCTCAGGTATTCCGGGTCCTACAGGTGTGATCCATACCTCATTCGACGGGGAATTTAATAATTTATTGAATAAAGACTGCTCCAAAGAAACGTACGATTTGAAATTTGTGGAATTGTCTTTTTCATTACAGTAGGCGCTCGAAACTTGTCAAACTGTCAATATTAATGTCGTTCCTTCGTGCAGAGTTCCATGACTATTAACCGCAACAATGGCAGATGACAGATGACAGATGTCAAGATTTTATTACTGTAAACTGAATGAAACAAAAATAGCGGGAAATTTAAATTTGCACCTATTATGGAGACACTCTATACAAGTGTGTTCTTATGATTAGTTTTTCAATAGAAATAAAGTAAATCAAATATTGCGGATTTTGGACTTAAATGATGTAAATTTGCTATATTTTATTTAAATAAAATATGTATATATACATTTTTTAATATTAAACCTAATATTCGTACTTCTAAATAAAAATATATATCAATATTATTAAAACTTCAATTCTTCAAAATCAATTATAGTTTGAGAACTTTAAATTTTGAAAATAATTGGGTGGTTGGATGATAATCTATACGAATACATATAACAATTCCATATTTTCATTTGGAGAAAAGAAAAAATGTATATATCAAAAAGAAAACTTACGAAAGTTTTCACTGTTGGAAAACAATCAACTTTGATGAGTTCCTATAAACCTAAAATGAACAATCTTTTATATGCTGTTATTTCTAATTTTATGGATCTGTTAAATTTAATTTGGTGTGAAAGCTAATGAACGCATAACATAAATGAATTTAAGTTAATCTGAATTTTCCTCATACCAAGATGAATAGGTTTTGTTGGTTGTTGTTCGGTTTTGTTCAATAAGTTTAAAGAATTACCAGGCAAAACATTAAGGATATAATATGTAAACACGAGTTTCCATAATAACAGAATTTAACGGTAGAATTAACAACATTTGCATTAAATATGATTATATACTTTTAAGTTTCTAGTAAATATATATATATAAATCAATATATCCATATATACCATCTATAATCCTTGGTCGGAAAAAACATTTTGTAATTATCACATTCTTATATATATATATATAATAAACATTTAATTTTATGCTAATGTGTTAACGAGATGAAAATTTTTCGTTTCGAAGACCCCGAAACATGGGAATAAACTTAAAGAATTAAGTAAGTAAGTAAGTAAGTGAAAATTCTGTTTTCTTTTCTACTATATACCCGTGCAAAATATTTAATTTATAACTTTTCTTACTTAAATACCTCAACAAAAAAAGAAGGTGTATTTGGTTTGGTTGATTATTTTTTTTCTTCCATGTTTAATATAGCAAAAAACGCAAAACATATTTACATATTTATACTTTTCCCTAGAGTACTCTGTATGGTAACAATGTCGTAATAATACATCAAATTATTTATAGTTTAGCTTGACTAAATTTAATTATTAGAGTAATTATTTTAATTGTGTACTGTTTAACTGAAACTACGCTTGAACTAAAATATATTTAATTATAAAAATCAAATAAACATAACTAATTAAATTCGTTCCTGATTTATTTCCGGGCAACTTTTTCATACTTCTTGATTTCCAATTTTATAAAGAATTTTAATTAAAAAAAGGCTTGAATATCACAAACAACAAATACAAATAGATTTTAATTTATTTAAAGAACAAATTTTATTTCATTCCAACCAAAATATTGCTTTTCTAAATTATTTTCAATAATATCCTAAAAAAAAGTTGATTCAAATAAGAAAATGCGTAAAAATGTCTCAACTTTTTTTTTATAACCCTAAGGGAAAAAGGATCGACTTTTTTATTTCGTTAAATAAAAATCAAAAATCGGGAGAAATGGAAAAAAAAATAACTAAACATTGAAAGGACAAGTAAAACCATTGAAGGAAAAAAATTTGTTCACCATAAGCAAGAAAAACAGTCATTTCAGCATAATTCTTAGATACACAGTGGTAGGCCATCCAAATAATTTTACATCCTTTTTTTTTGTATATTTCAAATTTTTTGATGAATATCCTTAACAAGATAAATATTCCCAAAATGATTGCAATAGCTTGTAGATTGAACTGGTCAAATTGACTGTCGTTGGGAAGATCAATTAGTAATAATAATAAAAATATCACACATGAGGAACAAAGATCGTCTATAAAAGTTCTACAGAATTTTGTATTTCTGGCCCAATCTACGCAGCTCGTTAAATGATTTGCCGCATTCATTTAAAATTGTTCTCCTTCGTGAATTTCTCGGGCGATCTCTTTTTCTGCAATCTTTAGGTTTCCATTGTAGGCCACTATGACATTCTTTACATAGAGTGTCTCCCAGTTACTCAAACTTTTGTTTGAAAATTTCCTTATTGGTATTAACCTATTATGTTAGTTGTTTCCCAGAGCCTTTCATTTAAAATTCTACGCTGCCAACAAATTCTCAGTATATATTCCACAAGCACCTATTTACAAAAGACTGCAATTTATTTTTAATCGTTTTAATGACTAGCCAAGTCTCTAATCCACATTCTGGTATGTAGATTAGGGAGTACATATATATTGAATATCTTGACTTATGCTACTAGGCTTCCATACAAATTATTTTCAAAATTAGTCTCACATTTTGAAGGCTGTCACTGTACGCGTTTAAGGATTTTCAATTGTATATAAGTTCTCTATGAATTTGTTTACCTTGGTGTTTGACTATGCGAATAAGAAACTCTTGGATGAACATCTTTTAACCAAAGGAAAAAGAACTTTCGAATACAAAAGTAACAAGCTTTTTTCTTTGTCATGATACGTGACTAACCTTTTTGTCTATGTGAATTTTATTTTGTCTTCTTGAATGAAATGAAATACCTGAAAAGATGTTTTCACATAAAAGCATAAAATGAAAACATTGAAAAAAAATTTTTTTTTTCAACTTGCAAACATAAAAATGCGTTTTACGAAGTAATTTTATCCCCGTCTTAAATTTATACTTGGATGACAATGGTACTTTCATCTTCTACGATAGATGAAAAGTACTTGGAAGGCTTTATATCATTCTTAGAGTAAATGTATATTAAAACTATACTATTGCTATATGAAAATTATATTTCCACTGAGATGAAATTAAAATATGTCCGCAAGCAATTCATACATATTAAGATTTGTACTTTGTGTGCACTTTATGTTTTCTCTATGTCAACGATAGTACATATATGCGGTAATTTTTTTTCTCTTTACAGTGGGTGTTTGTAAATGACGTAGACATACGTATAGAAATCTAACGTAACACTTAAGTAACCTTTAAAATCTTAATAACCAATTTAGTTTTTGTTAAAATTGGTCTTTCATAACGTCTCTTGGCTATAAAATTTTCATTACATAATTCAATTCATAGTTAACTATATTGTTGGTACGAAAACTAATTTGTCTTGCCAAATTTTATTATACAGTTTTTATGATTTTATTACATACATCTTCATTATAATTATGAATTTAAAAAAAAAATACTCCTATTACATAAACGAGAACAAAACTACCCAATATTAATATTTTCAAATTCATCTCATTACCCTTCAGGCGAGGGATAAAAGGCACTATTTGTATTTTAATTTTCATATCCTTTGAAAAAAAAGGCTATTAGTTAACATGTACAGGCTGGCCCCAGAGTCAATTAACATTTTGTTTTTACGATAACTTTTTAACTATTTAAATTTGAATGATATTAGTTTAATTAATGCAGAATTTGTAACTAACTAACTACTGGGTCAACCTGTATACATTCATTTATGAAACACACAACATATGGCTTAACATTTCTAAATTAATATTGTTTTATCGATCACAAGGGGGAATTGTACCA
This sequence comes from Xylophagus ater, assembly GCA_963422695.1. Lineage (NCBI taxonomy): Eukaryota > Metazoa > Arthropoda > Insecta > Diptera > Xylophagidae > Xylophagus > Xylophagus ater. The sequence continues at coordinate 13,776,404 of OY730478.1, forward strand.
GCTTTATCAGCAATTTTACAAAAGCATTTTTGTTTTGTTTTTTTTTTTATGCTCTAAAATACATATTCCTGTGGAAATAATCTTCACATTAATCGGACAATTTAATGAGTCTAATGACCACATAAATAACGAAAGTAACATCTTTAAAATGCATTACGTAAAAAGTGTACAAAACCAGAACATTTTTTTTTTTTGGCTTGGTTTTTTCAGGAATTTCATTAACATATTTAACATTTTCATGGAATAATAATAATCATAATAATAAACTTTTATTGCAGCACATAACATACTCGAAAAGAAAAGTTTTGTTTGTATATGAAACTGGAAAAATGAAATTAACATGAACTAGCTTTTTTCGACCTTAGGTGATTATTCACCTTTTGCTTATATGAGAAATGGATTTGAAACAAAAACTACAAAACGTAACTTATCTTACAAAGTTAATGATTCTAACCCAAAACATTAAAAAAAAACACAAAAAACTTGAAAATATTATTCATGCGAATATTTCAATTTTGACATACTATTCTTATATGTTAATCTAATCTGGTTTATCTACTTATATTTTCTTGTATGTGAAATTATGGTGAAATTGTTTAAGAACGGTATTTAATCAAATGTGTGTACTGTATAAATGGGTAAAAAGAACATAGTTCTTAATTACAAAATAATTTGACAGACAAAAGAATTTATAAAAATAAAAAACCTTACGTAACCTACTAAATGGAACTATGTTTCAAATAATTAAATATTATTATTATACCCAATACTTCCAAAGTATATCGGGTCACTGATGACGTATATAGTATGCTTAGAAAAAATCAATTTGATACATGGAAAAGCGTAATTTTTTTTCTTTCATTCCTACTACATGACTGTATAATTTGATAACTTATCCATGGTAAATTTGAAATTGAAAAGTGGATTAACCAACGCCCGCGATCAAGATGGAACATTATTAACTAAAATCACATTTTATCTCTGCAAACTAATTTAATTCGTTATTAATGTTTGCATGACATAAACTAATTGTTCATTCTCTGTTGCCACCAGCTGGTTTTATTATTGGAAAGGAGTATATTATTCTATAATATAAATTATTAAAAAATGTTCATCATAATTTAGTTTTCTCTTTTTACCTTTTTTTACCAAAATTTCATAGGAATACAGTTTACCAGATGTGATCTGTTCTACCCTAAAAATGAAAGGTGTCATATGGTGTTGTTGACTCCGTGTACATCTGGCAAATAGAATATATAGGAAATAATATCAGGGCGTAAATTATAATGATAATCATAAAGATAACGATAGACAGTGACCAAATCCGTTAATGACTTGAATCCCAGGATTAGATTAAAGTACTGGTGATTAATTCTGTATTTAAGATCAATTTTAACTTTTATAAGCATATATTAAAGTAGATGATAATTAAATTCACATTTAAAACCATGTATTTTTTTTTTAAACCTATTTAATTTGAATTCTTTCTAAGTAATTGTAAATTTAAAACGTTTATCGTATTTTGTTTTTTTTAAGGTTTTTTCACAATTGCTTAATTACAGTGCAATTGTAACGTATATTAGCAGTTTTTGGTACAATTAACATAAAAAAAACTAAAACCGTTCTGAAGACTATTCTTAATACCTTCTATGGTAAAAATGGGAATGTAAATGAGGTACCGAAATCTTCTTTAAAAAATTATACTATACATTATAAAATCAATATCAATTCGAGTTTTTGTATCATGAATGTTCTAAATTCAAATTATCTTCTACTATCTGAACGAATGGTGAATTTCTAGTCTCTTGAGAATCTCGCCCAATATTTTTTTTTTTTTTTTAAAGATCAAAACTTAGTACAGAATCGTGTTATATATTCCGTTTGATCAATTTATACATTTCGTCTGCTAATACACAAGATAAACAAAACAAGATGTTCTACTTTGACAACCATAGATAGAGCAAAGTTATTATAAATCCCACTTAAAATGCTATTTTATCTTATCAAATAATTACTCTTAATTATTCCAACATTTATATTTTGTTATAAAAGTATTTTTCTACGCCTAACCGATAGTACTTCTGTTACACAATATCTATATCATCAAAAAGAAATTAATTTTAATAAGAAAAGCAATATTAAAAGCTCATTTTTTTTCTGTCTTCTTTTTTTTTAACTTGAAAATAATTGCTTAAATTTCACAAAACCTGGTTAAACTAATTTCTTTCGTTTTACATAATATTTCTAGAATAATCCTCATAACGTTGGTTGGTTACCAGGCACCCCGAATATGTAATAATCCAAACGTTATATTTAAATAAAATTTTCATAAAAGAAAATTGAATTTTGAGCAAATTAAAAAAAACGAAAAAAAAAATTTAATTGAATATTACACCTTCGTATTTACATATGAGATCTATACGTTCCTGGGAAACACGTTCCCAGAGAGAACTCTTAAATTATATCATTTGAAAGGCAAACAAATTTCGTTTGTGAAATTAAAAGGAGGAAAGGAACAACGAAACACATAAAAAAAAGTGGAGCCTTTTCTTCTGTATAATAAACGTGGAAAACACAAGACTTTGTTAACAAATTTTCACTATTTTTCTTACACACCGAAAAATTAAAATAAAAATCTTCTCATATAGAAATGAAAAACAAATGCCATAGGGTGTTTTTTCCTGTAGATCTTCTTCCTTCTTCATTTTTTTTGTGTTTGGTTTTTTCTTTTTGTGGTGGCGATGATGGTAATGGTGGAATATTATGAACATAATGTGCTGCTGGAGGCCCTTACAAAATTACAAAACCACATAACACAGACGAAAGGCAAAACGATAAAATAGAGCCCACAACAAACATAAACCAAAACCACCCCATCCTATATTAGAATAGCCCAAAACCAAAAAAAAGAAAGAAATACAAAAAAAATATGCAAAAGTAAAAATTAAAACCTGGAACCGAAATTAAATCCCGCATATAGAAAAAGAACATGAAAATAAAAATAATATTAACAGAGTAAATGAGAAGAAGGTGTTCCCAGTTTGGGCTTCCCTGATTGAGTTTTTCTTCTGTTTTTTTTTTTTTGGAACAGTAGGGCTTGGCTAGGGCAAGTACTCTCAGGTTTTGATGAAAATTTTGTTACAAATGAATTGGAAATGTTTTACTTTTTCTTTTCGTTTTTTTTTTGGAAATAATATAAATTTTTTTGAACAGGAAATTTTGTGGCTTCCTCTTGTAAACTAACTCTAATTACGCACAAACTTTTTAGATAAGTAGAATAACAGAAACAAAAATGATCGAAATTCATGAAAGAACTTTTTTCTGCGCTTTCTATTTAAATTTATTATGCTTTAGGTGAGGTTCATTCAATATTATTATTATATTTTTTTCACAAATTTTTCATATTATCGCGTAGATACTGTTCAGGTTCGTTAATTCTGTTTTTAGATTTGAATTTAATTCATTTGTAAAGGTGAGAATTTATACGATTTGATACAATTTGAATTTCAATTAAGCTTTTTTTATCGATATATTTTAGAAAGATATCGTTTTCGAAAATCATTTCAATTAAATTACATTATTTAGGTCGAAATGTTTTATGTAATCAACCATAAACCATTTTAACATAATCAACTACATTTCTAATTAATGATTTTCCACATAAATACTGAAAACTTTTTTAATTAAATTAAATTTTATTTTTAGAATAGAAATTTTTGTATTACTTTATTTATTTGTTGTCGTACAATTACAAGAAACCTAAAAATTATATATATTTCTATGTAGGAGATTTTTAGAATTGAATCCTTTTACAGAGGCTGCCTTTTATAATTAATCTATAATCACCCCCTATCTATTTATAATTTCATGAAAACTTATCCGTTAGTGTAATATTATCTTATATTTTTCTTTAAACCATTAACTTTCTTAATAAGAATCCCAAAGTTAATTTTAAATTTTTCTTAAGCTTTTTATATTACGTAAAACTTGTCTGCTTTTTTAACTTAAATTTTTCTTCATTCTTTATTTTAGATGACGAGGTAACACTAGAGTTTGTTCTATCTTAGAAGTCAGCTTTTATATCGATCCAATCTAAACAACCGGCCAACCACTATTATCATCTTCATCACTGTCATCATTGTCATCATCAGAATTATATTCTTCCATCGCTACTGGTGGATAGTATCTCATACAGTATCAAATTTATCAAGATTTCTTCTAAAATATTAGCATCATAAATTTTATTTATAATCAACGTTATAACGAAGGAGCAAAGAAAAAAACATGAAATATCGCAACAAGTACTACTACAAGTGAATTTATATAAAATTAATTAAAAGGATACTTTTAAAGTTTCATTAAGAAAACATCTTCTCAATTGTATATTGCAACCTCCCCCTCCCCGCATCTCTCATATCGGATTTATAAAGTAAAAAAAGATAATAATTTACTTTTTAAATTCCGATTTTTCTGTTAAACTGGCAATCTCATATATAAAATTATCTAAAGTGGGGGAGGTGTCAAACAATATGCGTTTTCCGTATAGAAATAAACGTGCAACCCTTTGGGTTATGCTGGGTATTGTTGTTATAACCACGTTTGTATTCAAATTCACTGAATTGCGACCAACCTGTTTATTTAAGGACGAACAAGTATCTGCCATGATAAGAGATGAGGTAATCAAATTTTATATAATATATTTAATATTGAAAATCTTAAAACCCTTTTTTTTATTTGCGATCCCAAAAAATTCTTCCTATTTATCTTTATTGACATTTTTTTTGTAGATATCTTGGAATTTTTTTGTATGATTTCATATAAATTTTTGACTATAAAATATGTCAACCCCTTTTTCTCTTACGCTTTGATTGATTTTTATCTTATTTTATTTTATTTCATTCCCTATAGAAATATGTCGTTGGAGCTGATCAAAAAATGTACTCCTACAATCGAGAAATGCCTCTTATTTTTATCGGTGGAGTTCCAAGATCTGGGACAACACTTATGAGAGCTATGCTTGATGCTCATCCTGATGTCAGGTTAGTAATTTTTGCTAAGTTTTTTTATATATATATATATATATATTTTTTTGGTAAATATACATTTTTTCCCTAATATATTTAAATTGACCGGAAAAAGGAAATTTGTAGGAAAACTGTATTTTTCGTTATTCAAAATCGAAAATAGTTCAAATAATAAAAAGGATTTTTATAATAAAATTTTCATATCTAATTTAATAAACCATTATTTAAGTTGAATTTTCTTGGAAGTAAATTTTCATGGCAAATAACGAATTCATAAACTTTTTTTTTTTTTACTTTTAAATCATTTGAGAAGACATTTTTTATGCCCTATGGTAGGTGTAGGGTAGTTCAAACGGGACACTACAAATGTTTTCCAATAGGGACGGCGAACCACGCAATATTTTTGTTTGTTATTTTGACATTTATGCTCGTGAATAGTTGCCATTTCATCATTGAGCAGTACACACTTTAACAGCGTTTACAAATTATTACAATTTATTACCGAAATTCTGAGTCGGTCGTCGCAACTTTAAGAGCCGATTTTCATCGAAAAATCATCCTCAGTGATAAGGCTCATTTTGAGCTAAACGGATTTGTTAACAAGCAATATATGTGTTATTGGGCAGGCCGCAACACACACATTTTTCAAGAGACACCATTGCATCCCCAAAAAATAACTGTGTCGTGTGGATTACATGCTGGAGGTGTCATTGGGCCATATTTTTTAGTCGATGCTGAAAACTGCCACACAGCGAACCTTACAATCGACTTATTGAAAAGTAAGTTTGGTGAGCGTGTTATTTCCAGAAATGGACTCGTCAATTGGCCGCCACGTTCATGAGATTTGACGCCTCTTGACAATTTTTTTTTGGGGTCACGTGAAGTTATTGGTATATACCAATAAGCCGGCGACGGTAGAAGATTCAGAGCAAATATTGAACGCGAAATTGCTGCAATATCGGCCGATTTATGCGAAAAAGTGGTCGAAAATTGAACTACTCTATACTATCAGAGGGTATATTAGTTTTGTTCAATATTACAAACAACACATTAGAAAGCTAATATTTTTATGAATATTAGTTAAAACGGTTTAGTGAGCATTTTTACACTTTCTTAAAATCCTTGTGAGTTACAAAGTTTTCAAATTACTATGTTTTAAATATACAGATACAAAATTATATAAAAAATTAACAATTCTAAAAGTTTTAATAGATTTTCTTATTATTCTGGGAAATTATTTTTTCCTTCTTATTATTTAAAAAAACAAAACACTTCTGTTGACCGACTCTGTGCTCCTATAAAAATTGAATTATTTTTATTGTAAAAGTTTGATCCTTTTTTATCCCTTATCCTTCGAAAATTATTGATAGCATATTCAACCTTCAAATCATTCACAATTGAAACCTAAATCATAAGAATTTAATCAAAATGAAAGAAAAGAAAAAAACTTACTAAGTCCTAAGAAAAAAGGGAAACTGCGAGTAATTGGATAATTTAATTGGGTCCTACGGGATCCATGATATATAACATAACACTGACTTAAGATTAACAGCATGGCGTAAACAACTTTTCTTGTAATTAAATTTTTTTTTCCATTTAAATGAAAATCGATAAACCTAAAGTGAAAATTATACTTCCATTAAAAAAAAAGGAATAGGATAAGTATTTTTTCTATATTTTTTTGTTGTTGCCATTTTTTTTATATTGAGTTTAAAATGCCCAATCATGCAAACCTTACCATTAATTTATCAATAAGAAAAGATTAAACGATTTTCCTTTTGATTTATTCTCAATATTGAAGAAATCAAATGATTAAATATGAAATCTTTTTATCAAACAATAACATAGAAGAAAAAAAGGAAAATTGTCCAACTTTAAAAAGAATCAGTTGAATAAACATGAAAATATGTTTATTCCCCCTCAAAAAAAAAAAAAAAAAAAAAACAGCGCAACAGCATATCAAAAAAGGATCCTCGAAATAGAATAACTATTCATCTGTTTTTAACAGAAAATAAAATGGCCTATTTTATATAAAAGAAAAATAAAATAAAATGAAACCCTATCACTTAAATATTCGTCCTTGTTCTCGTCAAAAAATCCATAATATGAAATCCATGTATACAATACTATATTATGAAAAATTTCCGCTAGTATTCCCTAGTTTTCAAATGGGCGAAAAAGTTATATCAGAGTTTTCTTAGAAAATATGTGTACACACAAGGCTACTATCTACGTGAATACTCCCATCATATAATATGATATATATCCGGTTGACAACAATACCACACATCTGTCAAAACATAACAAGAATAAAATCCGGACAAAATATATACCAGAAAAGTATAGCCAAATTGATATACTTAACAGAGAGCATTATATGAATGTCATCCCTTTTATTCTTTTTTTAGTGTAGTACATATCTTTATGGAAGATGATAGCTTTAAGAACTTTCAGTTTATGAAATATGAAAAAAAAAAAATGTCTATTAAATACCATTGTACATAAAATAAGGACATTATGATCCAGTTTTCCGTCTTTCATTTATATCATTTTTGTTTGTTATTTGTCCTCAGCTGGTATTCTATCTTTTAATTCCTTTAATTCTATCTGTCTGAGCTGTTTGTACTTGTAAGGTTGCCATCAACTATATTTACAATTCGTCCACCCATTACGCTTTCCATCGCAATCTCATTTAGAATACAATGTTTTTTTCTTAAAAAAAAAAAAGTATGAGAAATGGAAATTTTGAAAGCCTTGCAAAATATAGAAATGATAGAATATTGTTATTTTCCAGGCCGAAAAACATTTCAACCATAAAAAAAGGTTATTGCTTAGAAGAAAATCCAAGCAGAAATCATTTGAAAATAATCTGGCAAAAAGGATAATATATGTACAAATAATATATAAAAAATTATGTACTTATATATTGAATCAAAACCACTGATGTAATATGGTCAGGTCTCTTTTTCGAAGTTTGATTCATTCGTTGTACACAATGAGTCCTTTTATTCTATGTACGTAGATATATGGAATATATGTTTCATGTTTCAAAATAACAAAAAATTCCAATAACATATCCCTTTTATGTTAGACTTCGGAAATTCCTTTTTTTTTTATCTTACTATTCGATCCAATTCTCGGAACTGTCCAAACAACAAATATCCTCTAAAATAAGGTAATGGAAATTTTAGTAGGATGCTTAAAGAATAGAAAATTATAATAGCTTTTGTTCATCTCAGTTAACAAGTGCTAGAAATTGATATTCTCTTCCATTTTCTTCGAATTGAGTTACTGAAAATTGATTTTTTTTTTTGTTGGTACGCATAGTGTAGGGACTATTTTCTTGATTTTTCCTATTAAGGAATTCAAATAAACATTTAAATTGAGAAATATTCGAATATAATTTCAACATTGGAAATATAAAAATTGTGTCTATAAATCAATATATTTAATAAATTTTATAAGACAAATATCTCAAGTTGATATCTTGATGAATACTTACGATATTTTGCTCTGAAAAAAAAAAAATTCTAAACGTCTTTATTCGTATTTTATTTGGCGACAGAAACTCATAAATTTAGGACCGAAATGAAAATTTATTTTTGCGATCATAACTCATGTACTCTTAAGTTTTTATTTTTGTTAAGACATTTTCTTTTTAATTAAATTGTATTAAAAATGTAATTGATCACTAAAAATTTTGATGATATTTTCTTATTAGATGCGGTCAAGAAACTCGTGTAATACCACGAATATTACAATTACGTTCACATTGGGTTAAATCGGAAAGAGAAAGTGTACGCTTAGAAGAGGCTGGAATATCAAAAGAAGTTATGAACAGTGCAATTGCTCAATTTTGTTTAGAAATAATTGCAAAACATGGTGATCCAGCACCAAGATTATGTAATAAAGATCCGTTAACATTAAAAATGGGATCATATGTTATAGAATTATTTCCAAATGTAAGTTAAATAAAAATTCTAAACGAAAGAAGTTTAATTTAATAATACAAATTTTTTTTTTTTTGATTTGGTTAAAAAGGCAAAATTCTTATTCATGGTTCGTGATGGAAGAGCAACAGTTCATTCAATTATTTCACGAAAAGTTACAATAACTGGATTTGATTTAACAAATCATCGCCAATGTATGGTCAAATGGAATCACGCGATAGAAGTTATGCACAATCAATGTAAAGAAATTGGAAAAGATCGTTGTATGATGGTGAGTATATCAAAAAGGAATTTCTAGAATTTCTGTTATAAATTAGAAAAACAGAAATTTTATTATCGTAACTATATATTTTCTCTTTTTCTTTTATCAAACTTAAATCCAAACATTTATATCTTTTAAAAACGAACATAAAAAAAGAATTTCCATATTTATAATTGCAAAGATACATACATATAAAGGAGCAAATAATAAAAACAACAAAATAATTAATTACAGGTATATTACGAGCAGCTGGTGTTACACCCAGAAGAATGGATGAGAAAGATTTTAAAATTTCTTGATGTTCCATGGAATGATTCAGTTCTACATCACGAAGAATTCATAAATAAACCAAATGGTGTTTCATTGTCCAAGTAATTTAAATTTTTATTATCTTTTCAATTTATGATGATATTAAACAGAATTCTTTTTATTTTTTGAAATTTATCAATTTTCAAAAGCTTTTTTCTTCATATTTTATGGAAAATTAAGAGAAAAAAAAAAAACAATAAAAAGCTTTTTCACATAATGCTAACCAATTTAAAGTAATTTTCCATAATACTATAAAGGTATATATAAATTTTCTTTTTTTCTTTTCATTTTAATTCAACAGAGTTGAACGTTCATCAGATCAAGTTATCAAACCAGTTAATCTGGAGGCACTTTCAAAATGGGTCGGTCAAATACCAGAGGATGTAGTAAGGGATATGGCGGATATAGCTCCAATGCTATCCGTACTCGGTTATGATCCCTATGCGAATCCTCCGGATTATGGTAAGCCTGATTCATGGGTGCAGGATAATACTTTTAAGGTATGTGGTGGTTGGGTACTGTTATTTTTCGGTTTTCTTTTTTGCTATGCTTTTTTTTTTGTACAAAGTTCTTTATAATTTCTGTCACTAACAATTATTTGTACAAAAGTTTATATTAAAATATCGATTGAAAAGTTTCTTTTTTTCGAAATGGATAATAATTATGATTAATGAAATCTATTAAAATATTGGCTGATATTCTAATTAGTTCATTGCTTTTTTTCTGTTGTTTTCTAAAAGTAAAATAAATAGGTTTTATAATGATATAATGTTTAAAAAATGATTGAAGCAAAATAATGATAAAAACTTTTTCCATTTACATTGACAAAACATCAATCTTGCTTTACAACGAAAAGAAAATGTTTTTCAATCTCATTATTTTGCATAAAGGAGGTTTGTAATAGGATATTTTTACGGTTGCTGTTTTTATAATAATCGTATTATTATCCTTTTGGTAAAGAAAGAAAGAAAAAAAAATTGGAAATGGCTCCATTGTACTAAAACTTGAAAATATGAGAACATTACAATTTTAAATTGAGTTTCATCAAAAAATGGCAATGAATTTATCATATAGCATTTCACAAAAAAAGATTTCATCCATTTGTTATCGTCATAATAAATAAATGGATTTCGTGTTGCTATGTCAATTTAATGTCATACATTTTTACTATCATATTTTTGTGATGATTGACGTTAGAAATGAAAGCGTGGGTATTTTATCATTATTATTTACTTTAACAAGAAAAACAATCATCAAATTCAGATTTTGTCAATCTTTTTCACCATATTTAAATCTTTTAAATTGTAATTTCTATTTTCTTCTATTTTGGGTGGGAAGGTCGTCTTTTTATAGAAGCAATTAGAAATTACATTCATCTAATGTAGTTCCATTATATATAATAAGGGTATTAACTCTTCGTTGTATCTGGACTTATATCGTTGTGAAAGTTTGAAACATTTTACTTCACTGCAACAAAATATACAGCTGTCCATTCTACAACGTTACAATTTAACAATGCTTCAACCCTATCGTTAGGTTCGAAACGAAATTGGGGACACAAAACATTTTGGTATAAAATTTAGCGTAGTAACTACAAGTGCGAAACGATGCGTTCACTTTTTGATTTAAAAAGATACAATTTCACAACGATATACAAGACTAGAGAGGAGTGACATCGTAAAACTTCTAGGCTGCCTGTTTGAATCTGTAAATGTTGAATTATAAAACAAAAACTGGTTTCATGCAAATTATAATAATTTTATTTAAATTTTCGTTTTAAATTATAAACTTGATTTTAAGCTTCTTAAATATTCTACGAACTGCATTTGCATTTTAAATTTTAATTTCATTAGAAGTTTATTTGTTTTGTAAACTTCTATTTTCCGAATAGAACAAAATAACGTGGGAGCTTTTAAATTTCAGTAATTTTTTTCGCTTTAATTTAAATTTAAATTATATATTAAAAAATAATAAATATAATAATACTAATAAATGCTTGTACTTTGAGAAATCAAATCTTTACTAAATTAGGATCGAAAGTCTCTAAATCTTAACGATATCGACTCAATTTGTCGTTAAACAATTCAATAACATAAAATTATACAAACACTATACAAAACATTAATATCTTTTTATTTTTATTTTTTTTAGCAATAACACCTCTCAATTAAAAACAAATAAAGCGTTCCAAATAACACAAGCCAAGAAATAATTATCGACTGCAGTTTCTCTAAAACGTTTAATTCATAGAAAAAAAAAACAGCAATAAAATTTATTCTAGTTTTTAATTTAATTTAGTTAATTATTTTATTTTTTTTCTATTTTGATTTTTATTTCGCTTCTTAAAAAATTAATGAAATATACATGTTTTTCTATTTAATATGTTTAATTATTATTAAAAGAAATGTATTTTCTTTTTATTTTTCATATAATTTAGGTAAAAGCCAATCAAAAACTTTGGGAACATAAAGCTAAACAAATTCTGAGCCGTCATGATATCGATGAGAACTCAGATGAAGATAATACAGTCGATATTGGACCAGAAGTTAATCTTGAAAATATCGCTTATAATAATAATAATAACAATAATAATAATAATATTAATGATAATATGGGCTTAGCTAGCAATCATAAAGATCGTGGCGGCGGAAAGACATGATATCGAGTTTTAAAACGTATTATACATTAAAATTAGTTTAAAAACTGTTTTTCGATAAATTATTAATAAAAGTACCTTTATGATTTTTTGTTTTTTTTTAAGAAAAAAATATTAAAACTTAAAAAAAATTTTTTTAAAAATAATATAAAATTTGTGAAGAACTAATATCTAGTGAGAAAAAAACTATGAAAAATCAAAGAAATAAAACTTTAAACAAAAAAAAATAAAACTAAAAAAAACCGTGATAAATTAAAAATTTAATAAAATTTAATAAATAAAAACAAGATATTTTTAATAGTGCAATGTTTTAATAATTAAAAGGAAATATATCACAACTTAATAAAGAAAAAAAAACACTGACAAAAAAATATTATAGACTAAAAATTTGAAACAAATTAATAATAATTTAAGTCTTACAATAAAAACACTGAAAAAACAAATTTTAAAGTGCATTTGTATTTAAAATTAATCAAATTATATATAATAATAAAATTTGCAAATAATTCATTAAAAATGAAAGTGGATTTTTAAAACCCCGGAAAATTTAATCATATTTGTGCATAAACATTTTTCAAAACAAATGAAAAACTAAAGAAATAATAATGCTTTATGTGTGATTATTTGAAATGTTAATCAATATTAAAAACATGCTAGTTTTTGGTGAATCAAAAGAAATATTAAAATGTTAAACAAAATTTAGTAGAACAAAACTTTAGCAAAATGAAAAGAAAAACGAATAAGTTGATCCGTGCTTTGTTTTCCCATGTTAAAGTGACTGTCAAGCTCAGTTTACATCACTGCAAAAATTACTAACAATGTGAGTGAGATAGTTTAATTCAAATTTAATACGACAAAATAAATACACGGTATAAGGGTTTCTGAAAACTCGAGTTTTTAGGACTCGGCGAGTACGAGTCCCAAATTTTGAAAACTTGTCGAGTCCGGATCTAAATCAAAAATCAAATCAATAAGCGAAAACATTTAATATTCTGGAGTTCAATAACAATTCTAATAGCTGAAGTTTCTGTAACAAAAAAAAAATTTGTTAAAATTAAAATTATTTATTACATTACAAGATGTTCAACTGAAATTTGTCAGCAAGTCTCGATCTGATTTTTTTGTTAAAATTGCTTACTTCAAGCGTTAGAATTTTATAAGAGCTTCTTTAAATTGATTTTGCTAAGACAGAAATCGAAACTACGAGCATTTGTATTAACTGCATTCGAGAAACTGGTTCGTTTATCCTGTAATACGTTCTGTGGTACAAAATTTTAAATAAGTCCACTGACCTCAAGGATATATTAATATTTAGCGGCATCTTTTCTAACAGTAAATGAGCACCAATAGTGCCATTACAAATTTAATGGACAAAAACAATATCAGCCACCTGACGACGCTTTTCTAAGAATGGCAAGTCAATCGATTTTATTTTATGATTGTAGTATAGAACCTGCCACTTGTCGAAAATGTTCTTTCATTAGAAGTTGAAGTTGGTTTTATAGAAGAAAGTACGTTGTCTAGGTAATATTATTTGTTCGTTTTCCAATATTTCTGAAAAGCAAAAACTCTTGTTTATGCTTGCTATAAATCTCAAACTCGGACTCGTCGAGTATTAGAGTCGAGTTCCGAATTCGAGTAACTATCCAAATACTCCGAGTCGAGTCGAATCGAATCGAGTACAGAAATCCTAGGTATAAAATTTTACCTTCAATGTTTGCCATATTTTTCATACTAATTGATTTTTTTTTACATAAGTAATCGTTTATCTCACTCACATCGCTAGCTTATTTTGTATGCCTCGATGATATAAATTGGGCCTCAGTCTCGTTTGATAGAAAGCTGATTGCTGATTGAATAATTATTGAGTTTGACTGACAAACCATCAGTTTTTATATTCACACTGGTCAGTTTTCTTTCAGTTGTTCAAAAGCTGATAGAAAACTGATCAATGTGAGTCCTACATAAATTTGAGTTCCGCATCTCGGAGCAAATGACAAATAAAACAGACCTAATCAGACCAATAAAGACTTACTGTAATTCAAATGTCAATAAATTGATATAAATAATATATTTTCTGGATTCATAACTCTTAAACATAAACATTTAAAACATAAAACAATTTAATTTTAATGTTTTTTATTGATTGACCAAAAAAAGTTTACATGAAAATAAAGAAAAATCTTCTCATCAGCTAAAACTTTTCAAGCAGATAAAATGTTTATTAATATATTATTTAAAAACAATTAAAAACTAAAAAAAAATATATTAAAAATATATTTAAATATTAACATTATTAAATGCTTTAAATGTTCTTTTAATTTATTATTTATTTTATTTTTTCTTTATTTACTTAAAACCAATAAAAATTTAATAATAAATAAAATTTAAATTTAAAAAAAAAAGAAATTATAATTATTATTTAATTATTTTTATTTTTGTTGTATTCTTTTGGAGAAAAGCAAAGAAAAATGCAATCAAAATTAAAAACAAAATAGGAAAAACAAATCCTGTCAAAAAGAAATCATAATTAGATAGAATTTTTTTTTTTTGTAATTAATTGGTAATTAATAAATTTAATAATTAAGATAATTAAATAAAGAAAACCATAGATTAAAATTTATAACCTTAAAAAATAAATAAATAATAACACAAGCCACTGATAATAATTATATTCTAATGTATTTAAATTGGTTATTTTTTAAATAGAAAAAAAAAGGAAATTTCATGTAAATAAATATTAAATTATGATTTTTAGTATTTTTATGTTTTTTTTTTTTTTTGTTCACTTTCGTTGTGAAGAGTACTTATCTGAAATTAATTTAATAATAATAATAAAAATAATTAATTGAGAAGAGAATATGATTTCAAGAATTCTAGTAATTATTCATTTTAAAACACTTTTTTTTAGTTCAAAATAAATAATTACAAGACTGTTTTTTTAATTAATTTTATATTCTATTTTGAACTAAATTATTTTAAATTCATTAAATTTCTCAATAGCCTTTTTTTAATGCTAGATTTACCAACTGTTTTTATGACTTTTTATTAAAACAAAACAAAAGCTTACTACATTCAAAATTTTAAAAAAAAATTTTACAATTACTACATTAATTTTCCTTCGTCCTTCCCTTACATCTAAAAAATATCATACTACTTAATTATAAAAATAATTGATTTCATTAAGAAGGTCTACCGCTAAAATATTTGAAAAAAATCTAGTTCAAATCGCATATGTTTCTAATCCGTTAGAAGCTGAAAAAATGTATTTACATGCATTTTCGCAGGATTGTAATTAACTAAGTTTTTCGGACGTTATATTTCTGTCGGAAATTGACCAAATACAATTGCCAAACATATAGTAACTGATAATCGGCCTATAGCAGATTTTTTTGATGTCCTATGGTAGAAATAAGACAGAAAAACTGTCAAAACTAACATTATTTCAAGGTTTTTTCTCCATAACTTTGCTTCCTCTTTTCAAAATTACTTCTAATTTGCAGGTACCCCAGACTCTGATACCATAAGTCTAATCTGCAAATTTTATCCAAATCGATGAATTAATTTTTAAAGTACATCAAAAAAACTTTATGGACAGACTATCTTTCTCCTAGGATTATTTCTTTCTTCACTATCCTTTGTCCGATTTTACTTAGATTTAACATGGTATCGTCAGTATTAATGTAGTTAACCTATATAATTAATTTAAATAAAATTGATTGAGAAATTTTCGAATTAAATCCGAAAAACTATATAAAAAAATGACGAAACTTTCTGGTCACCCTTGTTTTTACTTAATAACTTTCCTCCCCGGCTCGATTTGCTAAAATGCAATACCAAATCCAGTTAAGTAATAACCAACTTACATAAAATTTCATCAAAATCGGATAATGCGTTTTTGAGGACGGACATGCAGAAATCGATATGATTTTTGATTCCTCACACAATCATACCCTTAAAACCTTTCTACAACAATTATTTTAATACTTATATATCTGATTCTTTCATCCTGAATAGCGAAATTTTTCATTAATTTGCCCTGTTATCTCAAAAAACAACAAACAACAAACGTTCCTAACCGTTTCATAGAGTTTATTACCGTCTCTGAAAATCTAGTCTTTAAAATTTAGTCTAGTATTAAATATTTTATTTCAATTTTTCTTTAATTCTTGATATTATATTTATTTAAGAAACTCTATTCTCTAATAAAAATAAAACCAAAATTTTAAATTTCTGCTCAAATATTAAAAATTTATTTTAGGTTTTTTCTTTCTTTTTTTGATGAGTTTTTAAAAACTATGTTCTTAATATAATATTTTTTTTCAAAAACAAATTTATATAAAATTTACAATTTTTACTTTATTAATTTGTAATAAATTTTTTATGTACAATTGTTTAAATAATTGTGAAAATGTTATATATTAAAAATATATAGAATATACTATATATATATATAAAAAGAAGAAAAGAAATAGATAAATATAAAAAATCAATTGTTTGTATAATTGATAATAAATCTGAAAGATTTTTTTTAAAAAATTAAATAGTTTTTCTTTCAAAAATTTTCTTTTGAGTGTAGTGTAAAACATATAAAAACATAAAAGGGAAAAATTACTCGTGATTTTCTAACATATGTGTCCAGGAAAGGAACAGAAATCATGAATCGCTGAGAAAAATTGTAAAACTTCAACCGTGAAAAAGATCCTAATTTGAAGGATTTATTCAACTTGAAAAAGAACATTAAATTGAGAAAAATTTCCAGCGGTGGTGGGTGGCGATTTTTCACCGTAAGTCTATTGGTTTTGCTATGCAAATTATATCCATTTAACCATATTATAACTAATGTAGATTTCCATATGTCAAAGAAACCAATATAGAACATGTTTCGATTGTAAATATTCACGTGCATATGCCCGTATACCATTTAGGACAAATAATTTACGAAAAAAAGGACGAATTTTTGTTTGACATTGGATTGGGTATGGGATTTAAAAGTCATCGTTTTTTTATAAATGTCGGAAGTAGTACTCCTTACATGTAACTCAAAACGACAGTATATATAATTAGAAGGACTATTAAGAAAATTTAATACTTAATGTATGACATTTTAGGTGAAGTGTAAATAAATACAGTTTTTTATTGAATTCAAAATGTCGAATTTTGTGCCAACAAAACAGAATTTGCAGAATTGTTACATTTTTGCTTCAATCTTTTAAAAAAGCACCGCTGGAAGTTGTTGTTTGTTTGTAGAAGCTTATGGTGAATATGCTTTATCTGTGAAACCATTTGTAAAGATTGATTTAGAAAATTCACAGATAGTAAATTTGATCTGAAAGATAAACAAGGCCTTGTCAGCTGTGTGCCAGTCGTGGTGTAAACAATTAACACTGATCATTATCGTTACCGACAATTATTAATCAATTAGAAGGCAGTATTGCAAGAAAAGCGAGCAGAATATGAAAAAAAGTTAATTTTTAGTTCCCATACCAAATAATTTCAAAAAATTATATTGCCTTTTTCCATTTTCTGTCCTATGCAACATATGAACAACTAATCCATAATTTCCAATAGCTGTTAAAAATCTTAAAGTTTTATTAGGATTAACATTAGAATAAATCATGTTCAATATTCCTGATCTAGTTTTATCGTCATACTGCAACATTTTTATATTAAAATTCAATAACTTAAAACTCCATTTAGTTTTGTAGAAAAGGAAGAAATAATATTTTTTATTGAACAAAATATCATTATCTAAAAGAAATGTCAGCATTCATATATAAAACAATAACCAAATCTGACAGGAATAAGAACTTGTACAAGAAATTTATATGAAATTCAAGACGAATGACAAACTCATGATAAAAGCATTATATTCCGTTCGACAACCACGACAACATTTTAACATGACTTAAGTTTTTTTTCGTAGTCGTCTGGTTAGATGAAATTCTCTAGTCCTCTTAGAACTTAATATCTTTACATCATTTTGACAGTATCTGCACGTATTCCTTTCGGTTTTGTACCAAAAACCTTTTGCCGGAGGCGAGTGTTTTCCTTTGCCCTCTTAACATCATACAGTTTTAACATGACGCACGTATACATCATATATAAAATAATTTTCAATGTTGAATAAAGTCTTATCATTAGTATGCGCAAACATTCTATGTGGAAAATAAAAAGAACTTTCATATGAACAAGAGAAGCAATTTCATTAACGTATGACAACCACATCAGAAATATATCTAAAAAAAAAAAAGAAACATGATCATATATAAAATCTCTCAATTTTTCCATATTTTCTTTTCTTTTGAATTAGAAAAAGAAGTCATCTAAAAATCAGAACATATTAAATTTGATTTTTCCAACGAAAATCATCTTTACTTTAATTTAAACGATTGTAGGAGAAAGTGAATGAATCTTGGCACATTATATTAACTAGAATAGTGATTAACTTATTATTGATGGAATCTACCTTTGACATTTTTTGATATTCGAAAAATATTCCTCGTCTATTCAACTTACACTAAAGAATGGTATAAGTTTGATTTAAGATGTAGACACGTATTGTGAAATGAAAATAAAATACATAATGACTTGGTAGATCCAGTCGTTTAGAGCTCATACTGCTAGTAGGTACTAAGGAGTCTCATGTTTGATGATGCTTGACTCAAAAAAAGTCACATTTATTTGTCTTTGCCTACAGAACTTGAACTCTTTTTTCCTTATAATTTTTTTCAGTTAACTATTTTTTTAGTAATCATGTAATCTAATCTAGTCCTTAATACATCATTCTCCCCTATATACAATGCATAATGTTGTAAATGTAAATTTCAAATTCATAGAAAAACATACATATTCAGTTTTCAGGATTTTACTTGCTTGACTGGAAAATAGGATGATATTGATGTTATAATCAAAAATAATGAAATTCAGAAAATATCAAGAAAACTATCGAACAGAATTTTCTTTGAGAATATTTCTGAGTACATTTTCACATAATTATAAAAATCAACTACCTCATAATAAACAAACACTGAAAATGGTATTGAATTTTAATTAAAATATATATTTGGATGGTTTATGTTTCAAAATATTTTATATTCTGAAAAAATGTAACATAAGACTTACAGGTTAAAGTGGAACTAATACATATTATTTTCGATATTCAACTTAAATACGATATGATATGCAAATCCTTATTTAATCTGTTATAAACTTAGCTTACCTTCCTTATACTCTAGATCTCTAGACCATAATCTTATCGAAAGCAGTCATTTTTTTTTTTTGTCGAAATCGAACTGGGAAGTTATATTTTGGTTTCTTCAGGAGGATTAACACACCCTAAACATGTAAAATGTCTTACAGGTAAATAATAAAATGTTAAAATTTTCTATCTTTTAAATATAGAATAGCACTTAATAAGTTATTTATTTATTTTCCACTTGACATGATTCCAGTTACCTTAAGATATATAAAACTTTTCAAAATAAATTCTAAAATCCCTCAAAAATAAATATTACAAAGTTTGAATGAATAATTTCGAAAATTTTCAGACAATTTGTTCAATCTTATCAAGAAAAAAAAAAAGCTGGAAAAGCTGGAAAAAATATCTAGGCTATTTTCTAACAACAAAATAAAAATAAAATAAAAAACTAAGCAATAAAAAGTATGAATTAGAACATTTATAAAATCCCCAATTCTATAGTTGAGAAAAACAAGAAAACACTTTAGGGAAATATAAACATTTGAAAAAGTTTTTTAATCTCCCGAGAAAGCATTTTATTTTATTCTTATTTTCTTCTTTTTTTTTTAACAAAAGATAAATAGCTTACGTGTATAACAATGTACACGTATTTCCATATATACTTTTTATCGATTGTTCCATTTCGCAAGGAAATAACAACAGTATACGAAAAATCTTGAAAATGTCGATAGAATTTAACATATAAGAAAACACGAAATACTATTATATTATCTTAAAGGTACATTTTGTTTTTTTTTTTTTTTTTGAGACTAGTTAAAAGAATCACCTTCGTAACAAAACAAATCTAAAAATGATGATGGAATACAATTTACTTATGGATATCGATTATATACGATTGAAAAGGACATAGTAATATCCTTAAAAGTAGACAATTGAGAACATCTAAATAGACTTAAAAGGAAATAAATAACAAGCAAATAAGATTCGAATATAATAAAATAAAAGCATATACAAGTATGTATATAAGATAAATCTTTTAACAAGAATCTCTCACTTGTTGAACCTTTCCAAATGTGATAACCTTTAGGCGCCCACATTTTAAGGTTCTAAAATACGACTTCAAACAGTACAAGATTATTGAATATTCAATATATAAGGTCAACTTATTATGTTACATAAATTGAGTTTGTATATCTCCTAAAGAAAATCTTCTTTTCACATTAATTTTTGGACAGAGTATTATTGTTTGTTGGTTGCTAACCAAAATATAATTTGATCCACTTGCAATCATAATTTGTAATAAATTTCGATTTATTTTAAAGTATATAAGAAAGTCGGTAATAAAATGAGGAAAATTTATTATAATACAGGAAATTCTCAATAAAAAACATAAAGTAATTAAAAATCGGCCCATAGCCGATTTTTTGATGCCCTATGGTAGAAATGGGAGAGAAAAATTGTGAAAACTAACAATATATCAAGGTTTTTTCTTCATAACTTTTTTTGCCCTTTTCAAAATTTTCTCTAATTTGTAAGTAACCCAGACCCTGGTAGTATAAGTCCAATTTGCAAATTTCATTCAAATCGGTGCATTAGTTCTGAAAATACATCAAAAAAACTTTCTGAACAGGGTTATTTCTTCCTACGACTACTTCTTTCTCCACTATCCTTAGACCGATATCACTGAAATTTACAATGGCATGGTCTATTAATGTAGTCAACCAATATAATTAATTTAAACAAAATTGCTTTACCAATTTTCCAATAAACCCGAAAAGCTATAGAAAAAAAACGACAAAACTTTATGGTCGCCCCTGTTTTTCCTTAATAACTTCGCTGCCCCTCAGTCGATTTTGCTGAAATGCAATACCAAAACCACTATAGCAATAACCAAGTAGCATTCTAAATTTCATCAAAATTGGATAACGCGTTTTTGAGTTATTTTGTCAACGGACGGACGGTAGTACCAAACATGGAGCAATTATATAGGGAATT
Organism: Xylophagus ater; assembly: GCA_963422695.1. Lineage (NCBI taxonomy): Eukaryota > Metazoa > Arthropoda > Insecta > Diptera > Xylophagidae > Xylophagus > Xylophagus ater. Next base: position 13,797,801 of record OY730478.1, read on the forward strand.
TTTTTCAGAATTTTGGCTCATTTTCAAAACCCAATTACCCCAATTTGTTCTGCCAGAATTTCACAATTTTTTTTCTAAGTATTCTATAAAATGTTACCTTTTCAGCGCGCTATAATATAACTTGATAGGATTAGAACTACTAAAGTTATACGATTCTAAAGCCAACTATTGGAAAAAAAACGCCACGAACTTTCTGCTTAACTGAATATTTTAAGGCTTTTCTCTCCATAACTTTGTTTCTTCATTCTCAAATTGGCCCAAATTCACAGGTAGAGTGGCGTCTAATAGTATAAACACGTTTCGTAAATTTGATTCAAATCGATATATAACTTTTTAAAATACATCGGGAAAACTTTATGAACAGGCTAATTTTAGGCTACAACTATTTCTTTCTCCACTATCCTTGGACCGATTTGACTGAAAATTAATTCGGTATCGTCCATTTATGCAGTTAACCTACATAATTAATTTGTACAAAATCGGGTCACAAATTTTCCAATTACATCCGAAAAACCATAACCAAAAAAACGACAAAACTTTCTGGTCACCCTGGTTTTTCCTTTATAACTTTGCCCCCGTGGATCGATTTGGCTCAAATGCAATACCAAACCAAATTAAGGAATAAGCAACTCAAATTATAAATTTCATCAAAATCGGATAACGCGTTTTTGAGTTATCTTGTCTACGGACGGACGGACGGACATGCATAAATCGATATAACTTTTGATTCCCTACACAACCATACCCTTGAAATTTTTCTCCGATCATTATTTCTATGTGTTACACACTTAGTGACAAAACTAATATACCCACTGGTAGTACCTACCATAGGGCATAATAAAACAATATAAATATTATAACAAAGAAAATTTCGAACCAAATTTTCATAATAATATTAAATTCCGTATTCTTCTATAGTTATATCAGAAAAGAAAAGGAAAGAAAAATAAAAGAATTTCCTTAACAATTCACATTATTTCTTTTTTTTTTATCGTTTTCCCGTGAGAACGAATGGAAAAATCATTAAATGAAAAAGGCCCTGTTAACAAATGGATGTCAGATGAATATTTATAGATAAAAGACAACAACAAAAAAATGATAGAGAAAGAAAAATAACATACATTTTATTCAATTTATTATTGTTGATTTCTTTGTAGAAGATTTAACATCGATTTTACGATTAAATTTTATTATTTTCGGTTGCTTTATGGAAATTTTACTAAATCTATAGAATATAAATTGAAAATTTTCCTCTATCCAAAAAAGAAAATTCCATCAATTAAGTGTTCAAAAAATTACATACTTTTAGGCGATCATTTATTAAAACAATTCATATAGTGTTTGGGTGCTAACGTGTATTAACTTAGTTAGATTCTGATACCTGTATTGTAACTTGATAGTAATAAAATATAGGTAAATCTGGCTTTTTTTAAATTTCCTTACAATTGAGTCTATTGAGTCTAGTTAAGAGAGTAGTTATAGGACGATCAATAAAATACAGAAAATAATTTTAAAAGGGAAAATTAATCTATTTTAAAAATTCTTTCTTTAAAAAAAATTCAAAACATGAAAAATAGTTTAAAAAAAAAGATTTCAGATAAAAAATTGTACGTATTTTTTTTTTTTTAATTTTTGAATGAAAACTATGTCGGGCGTTTCTGTAAGTTCTGAAAGTTAATTAGTTTAATAGACGATTACAGTAAGGGAGATTGATAGTATTGCTTGAAGGAAGATCTATAAGATCAAAGTGAACGAATATACAATTATCTTGCGGAATCGAGGGAAACGAGTCGGGAGACAAACTAGCTAAGGAAGGAGCAGACGGTTCAGAAAACGAAATCACCCACGTACTGCCTTCCTTCTCCGCGTATAAAGCACGTATCAAGGATAAAATTCTCATGGAAGCAAACACACGCTGGTGCAATATTAGTGGGCGCGAAGTGTCAAAAAGTTTATGACAGAAACTGAATCAGAAGAAGTCGATTCTTATAATAGACTTACTGGAACAGGAATCATCTTCGAACAATCATTGGGATATTAACGGGAGGTTGTCTATTAAGAAAGCACGCTAAACGATTGGGATTGGAGCAAACAGAACTCTTACGGTTCTGTGGAAACATAGAAGTGGCTGAAGACATCAAACACATTTTATGTGAATGCTCAGCTCTCTCTCGAGCCCGTAATAGCTTTTTGGGTAACCATTTCTTCAGTAATTTATGGATGCTTCTATCGACTAACATGGGCAGATTAATGAAATTTTGCAGAAAAATCAAATGCTTTGCTCAATCGGGTAACTCTTGATCTCGTGCCTGGTGTTGTACGCAGTACCCCTACTCTACCTACCTACCTACCTACCTGCAATTATCTCAATGTGCACTTTATTATATGGAGAGCAAAACTTGACTAGATAATACTGGCATCGGCCTAACTATGGTAATGTAGAGAGACTTAGTAAAATATTGGTGAAAAAATTCGTTCCTCTTTTTGAAGCCATTTTTTAAAGATGACCTATTAAATTCTGATACGCTATACGTTCTGTATATGTTAATGCTCCGCATAGATTCAGTTTCAATTTAGAGTTTATATTCGACTCGCATATCTAACTTTGATTTCGATACAAAATTTATCAATAAAACTACAGAAATAAAAATACATTTTACGTTTATATTTTTTAAATATTCCACTTTCGAAATGACATTAGAATTGTCGTTCCATATTTTTCTATAGATAATGTTTTTCTATATAATAAAATATTGTGTACTTTTAAATATATGTACATACTATGGAAAAGTGGAAACATGTCGACATTTGCGTATACAAAACTTTTCACAAATATTTGAACGAATAAATTCAAATATTATCTTTAGTGATATTATCAAATATTATTCTTTTAGTTTGAAATTCATTTAATGAAATAAGTTTTGATATAATTCGATATCAATTCATTTAATTTTTTGTATTTTTTTTCAAATTTTTTATAATTTCGAAAAATACTTGTTAACTATTATTTTTATTCGAATACGTATAAACGCGTACATGTCTCATATACTTCTAGGTTCTATCGTCCTATATGTATTGTAGGAAAAAGAATGAAGGTAAAGTAAAACACTTTATTTCAATATACGAACTTCTTGTTTAATCTTCTCTAGCAACGATCCAAACTAGACTGGTTGACTCAATAGTCCGTAAGTTAACAATGATCCTGGCAACAATTTCTCGACATGAATCATGTTTCTTACATCCGATAGTCATCCTACATACACTGACACTCCTTTATAAAATCTTTAATTTTCAAGTCAAGCAGGTGTTTCTAATTCAGCTACTGTGACCAGTTCTTCAAGATTGGAGTTTCCTGGTATCAACTAAGAAATTTCCTTTATATATAAAATAGGAAAATATAGAAATTTCAATCATTGAAAAGAAAATAACCCGAGAAAAAGGAAAAGTCAAAAAAATTTTACAATTTAATTTTATCATGAATTCACTTTAAGAATTTCTTTTTCCCATTTCATTTTCAAACTTCAATTTAGTTACTATTTTTTACATTAGATTTAGTCGTGCCAAAAGGAAATGGATTTTACTTAAGCTTTTATTTTTTCATATTCCTTTTTTTTTTTTTAGTCGTAATAAATTTTTGTAACATGTTGAACACATTGAAAGGTGTCAAGTGAGAAAACGGAATTAAACTAAGTCTTTAACACATAGTGGAAAACTAAAAACGAATATGACCGGTAAGACCCAAGTACATATATGCACAAGAAATGAATCGAAAACTTTGGTATATAAACGAACTTTTACTCTGCAATAACTGAAATAACTTTCCACTTGGAAAGAAAAAAAGAAAATTAAACAAAATGAAAAGAAAAGACTTGGTAACTACGTTTCTTCTTGTGCAACTTCAAAAAGTACAACTAAAAATAGTTCAACCGTCTCAATGCATTCTATCAGATAGTTTCAGATTCAGGACATTTATTATTGCAATTCTTATACTTATCAATGATTTTGTGGCAATGGAATCTAAAAGAAAGAATTTTATTACTTTTACATTTCAGCAAATATTTTCAATGTTTAAGTATTTGGAAAATGTATTGATTTGGAAATAACTTTTAAGATTAGTAAAACATTTGAAACTGAACAAAGAAAAGTTAGGAAATTATTGCTTCTTTAAGTATGAAATTAATTAATTAAGTACAAATTTCGGTATTTTAAGAAAAACGAAAATGAATGTACACTTTTTTTCCATGTGATAGGATTTGAAGAATTATACTTTTAATAATCTTACAGCTGTTATTTCATTTAAAATTATTCATTTAGAAAATTGTTGTATAGAAAATTTTGATTCTGAGAAATTCAGAACGTTTGGATTTGAGGACGTTTTTCGTTTTAGCAAAAATTATTTTAAACTTTGTTTTTTGAAAAAGGAAACTTATTCTACGAACAATTTAAGCTTAACTTTTGAAAATAAGTAATGAGGTAACTTTTGTTTGAAGGCTTTAAAAAATTAAATATAAAATGTTTACATTTTCATATTTTAATCATTTTCATATTTTGATTGAAAACTTTAAATAGTCAAATATTAGACTATAAGCAAGCTTTTCATTTTACTGAAATTTGAATCAGAATTCTTAAAATTTTCAAATCGAATGAATTCGATAAAGGATTTAAGTAATTTGGAATAGTTTTATTTTTAGAATATTCAGAGAATTCGTTTTCAATTTTCCTTCTATCTATCTATCTATCTGCTATCCAACTCGTGGTACGAATTTGTTTTCTAAAGAAAAAACACATATTCTTAACATTTTGTAAATATATTTATTTCAATCGATAATTTGGTCCTCACAATTACACATGGAACACAATATCATTCAAATAACCTCCCCGAGTCACCTCATTATCCTCTTATCTTAAAGGCCAATTGGAGTCGCCAAATCTTGAAATTAAAATGCGATGTTTTAGTTATCTAACAAATACAGCTTTTAGTTGGATAACGCTTTCTACGTTATGCGGTAGACTCGTTATCTTAAATAGTCGACATTAAATTGATGATATATCAAAAAATACTTGCGGAATATTTAACAGCTAACAATTGATAAGACTGTGAAATTCATACCACGAGTTGTATTAATTCAAGAACTCTATAATTGATATCCTTTATATTTTACTTCATAATTTGAATTAAAAAAACCCCTTTAAAAAATTCTGTACAAAATATAAATTTAAAACACAACTTTTCAATTAAATTTTATACAATTTTAATTATATTCGAATTTAAAAACATTCTGCTCGGAATAAGCTTTTGTTCATCCTTTAAAAATGCTAATGACAGTTTCGTAATTAATTTCCTTTTTGTTTTTTTTTTTTCCACTCACTTTTTAAAGCAAAATATTTACACAATTATTGTCGTTGTTATGGCAGAAAAATACGGTTTTTTCAAAAGTAAACTGAAATAAATAAAACATCATATCATTCGAAATCGGAAGCGAAGCGGTTTACCATAAAATTGGATTTCATATTGTCCAAATTATTTAACAAAATCAGAACACTAATGAAGTGGATGGACTCGAATCAATCAATTCATGATACATATTCGAAATTAAAATGAAGCTTGTGCATTTTTTAATGATAATATACGTAGTAATAATATAGTTCAATTTATTGTTACTTATTTAATTGAAAATTCCTGTAATTCAAATTAAATCAGTCAAATTTATCACTTAATTAGTGGCTCAACAATAACTTCTCGGAATTAAATAAATTGCATATTTATAGGCAAGACTAGAAAATATTTCTTCTAGTACAATTTTTCTTAACCGAATTTTCTTTTCTTTTTAATTAATCCTCTTATTATATACATTTTAATTGTAAAACTTTATTATTAGGTTTTTTTTCTTTTTTTTTGTTCTATTTGAAATGAAAATGAAACCACAATCTAACAGTCTTATAATATAATCAAACTAAATAATACTTTGTTCAATTAAACTTTTGTGGTTTATGTAACAATGTTCTTTATTAGTAAAACTTTCATTAAATATGAAACTTTTAATTTTCTAAAAGTTCTGTTAATCAATATTTGAAACCGATATTCATTTGAATAGTAATATATATTTTTTTTTTAAAACGAACTAAATTTTCAAACCAATAAAACCGCTAAAATGTTTTTAAAACAAGCATTTCCTTGCTTTAAGTGTTATAGATAAGTATTTTATAAATTGGTATGTTATATATATATATATATACTTGTATATATATATATATATATACTATATATTGTATAATTATCAAACATTGCATACAATTGATAGTAGCTTGCGGTTTAGATCGTTTCCAAGCAACACCATTGAAATCCTTGTTCTTAGTCTAATTTAGTACAGTTTCAATTTATTAAACTATAAAAATCAATATCCTGTAGCGAATTATCGGGTTTATATAGCATACAAATGCATAGACACTTATTTATTCTATATCAGAGTTTCAGAAAATTAAGGTTAGAAGTTTGTTCTTTTAATATTTTTGAATTGAATTTATTACTATATAAATTATCCATTTTCTATTTTTGTGTAGTTTCCTTTAGTATAACCAAATATTATATAATAATAAGTTTAGTCACAATCCAATTCGAATATTTCAATATTAATAGATGTGTATGATAAATCGAAAACCCATAAAGCTGCCTTATTACAAATTGGTACTCAAATGATTTCTAATGAAACAAATCTTAAGTGGAATTCTGTAAAGCGATAATGATTATCATCTTGATAATTTTCAAAAGTAATGGCTTTAAAGAAAGACTTTTAACTTAGAATATTACCTAAAATTAGGAAGTTAAAGCATAATATCTGTCGCCTTAAATTTCTCACTTTCAGTATAGTTAAATTGTCTAACATGATGAATGAAAACTTGAATCGATAATTACCTTACATAATCCCATTGCTGGTCGGAAATAGTTAACCTGAAGTGGGTGATTTTTAACTAAAATATAGGTAGTACATCTTCGATTTTTCTGTCATATATAATTTTTAATGCAGAATTAAAGTCTACATAATTTTAGTGTAGAACAATGGTTTGCATGTTCCATAGCTTATCGGAAAATTAAACTTGAACATTGTTGATAGTTTGCTATTTCATATATTTTCTTTCCAATATGAAGTACATACATTTTTTGTGATGAAATTTTTGATCTAAATAAAAGTCCTTTTTGTATCCATGCAAGTTTATGAAACATTTTTCGATATTATAAATTTGAACATTAAACAATGTACAACGTTGTTGATATATTCTTCCCAGACTATATCATACATGGTTTGTTTAGATAATGCGCCTCTTGCACATATGGTTCTAGTTAATATTACAAAATTGGAAATTTAAAAATGTTTGCACGTGTGTATAGTAAAAACACTTGTCCTACACCCAAAGAAATCATGAAGATATTGACTATTTGGAACAACTTCATTTTAGTTATCAGAACTAAAAAAATAAGAAATAACTAAACAATTATTACTACAACTAATTTATTTGCTGTCCCAACGTAAAATTTTTTTGAAGTGAAACATTTCTATGGAAGCGACTAACAAAAATCATGTCACGATTTTCTATGACGAAATGTTACATTACAAAAAATCTTATTATATGGACGTCCTAGACGACTACAATGTTCGGCGATATTGTGGAGGTTATAATGAGGATTATTTCCATCGAAAACCAAATAGTTCTATCTACCACCGTATTGACGCTGTAGTCGATACAAATTTTTGAACTTTTTATATAGAGGTCATACACGATTGAAATGTTCGGCAAAGTAGCGGAGGTTTTTATGGGGATTATTCCTGTCGAAGATGCAATAGCTCTATCTCCCACAACTTCAGCGTTGTATTAAAAAAAAAAGCTTCTGTTTCACTTCCGTTTTTTTAATACATATTTTATGATTTCCATATAAAGTTACATTAAAATATTACATAAAAATTCAAGTTCTTTCAACTGCAATTTACTTCTCTTAACGACTATGGAGTTTAGTTCTCTATAAAAGTTCAGTTGGGAGCCCTGAACTATTTTTCTGTGTGTACAGTTTCATATTGCTAAAATTTATTATATATATTAAAAATGAAACGAAATAGTAAATAAAGATAAAAGTTTCGATGTCAGCCTGATTTTCCATACACAGTTTATTGAATATGGGAAATTTTATAAACACACTTTATTTGCGACTCTAAAAATTGAATGAGAATCTATTTTACCGGATTTAATCGACAATATATCAAAAAAAGAAAATAACAAATTATTCATAAAATCGTTTTTTTTTCTACACAAGAAATGTATCGATTTATTTATATTATCAACAAACTATAAATAACAAACATTCTGTTTTGTTTTGCATATTTATTTCCAAAACCTGAAATATGTAATAAACTTGGAATTTATATTCGCCTTCAATAAAAAAAAAATACTAAAATTTTTAAAATTATTCTAGTAGCTGTTGAATATTTAAATAAGTTATTTTTCTTTTTTTAAAAAAACGAACTGAAAATTTATCGTTCTAGGTGAAAGATTTTGAACTGAAGAATATCAAAGTACATAAGTTTTATCATGACCATCGTCAACTTTGGAAATTTTATGTAAGTAAAAGTAATCCTTGAGAATGCTAATGATACTGAAAGTCCAAAAAAAAACGAAGAAAGAATCTTAGTTTCAAGAAGGAATCTCATAGTATGACCTATCCCTAAAGCCAACAGAAAACAAGTATACTAGGACACTAGATTCAAGAAGTTGTTATATATAAAGAAAAAAATTAAAGGGAACTTTTGAAATATGCTCTTTAAGGACCCTTTAAATTTACTTGCTTACGTCATTTAAATTGCATTTTCCTTTTCATAATTTCCTGATACCATGTAGTACTATTTTCTTATATATCTTTTCTTTTTTTGATTTTGTTTCTGAAGTCATTTTGACAACAAATTTTCATTATAAAGAACCACACTCTATGTTCAGAACAACAATGAAGAAAAAAGAGTAGAAAAAATATCTTTACAGATGAAAACAGTTAAGAAGTTAAAAGTAGATAAGTAAGGAACAAAGAAATATTATTCTGGATAATATTCTCGTTTCTAAAGAAATGCTTAATGTACTGTTAACTAAATTTTCTGAAAGTGTTAACGTAAATTCCGAGAAATGATAATAATACAATTTTCATGGAAAAAAGGAAATTGAATGTATTTACGTGAAAATTTTGTATTTAATATATTAGAGAGAGTTGGGGAGAATTAGCTTCGGAACAATAATTATACTGAAATTATCAATTTCTTTAATATCTGTGATGCTGTTGAGTATGAGTTATCTTCTAAGATTTCTTTATCAACTTTAGAAAGCCTGCCAGAAAATGATTTATCTTTCCTTCTTTAAGTTTCCGTCTCTAAACTTTGCAATTTTAACATAATTTGAACATTTATTAGATATCTTCCGAAAACACTACACAAGTTTCCATTTGCTTGTAATATTTTTTTTTTATTGGAAATTATAAATCAAAGTGTAAATTGTACTATACTACCACTATATACCATTAACATCTTCATACTTCCATTTATCATGAACAACTAAGTATCATGAATTTATTTGCCTTTTATAAGGATGGTTCTCCTTCAATGATTTTGTAAAACATAAAATTCATAAACAAAAAAATACAACAGAACTTTCCAAAATACTTAATGCCGACATCTGAAATTTCTTACTAATTATATAATTGAAATATGAAAAATAATTTGCAAAAAGTTCCTGAAAATGAATTTCAAAAAGAACTGTAACGACCTCATTAAAAATTCACTTAAGTAAAGTCTAGGAGCTTAAACTCATTATAATTTACTCCCTTTTTAATGTAATAAAAACCTATATTTTCCCAAAATATAAATAAAAAACAAACTAGAAATAGTGAAAAATTTATATGAAAGAAATGAGAAAAGGATGTTCTTTATGTTATGGACTGATAAAAATACCAAGAATGCAAATGGCACAGCTCATATCAAGAGATTACTATATGAAAAACGAAATTTCCATATATAATAAAAAAACACATACATTTTGATATGTTATAAATAAAGTTAGTAAAAAAAAAAAAAACAAATAAAATTTCTTTTATAGATATGGAAAATTTTTGTTATACAACAAAAATTACTGACAATCAAGAAGATGATTCGGTTGCTTTCATTTTTATATAAAAAAGAAATTTATTCATGAACGTATTTTTACCTCAATGCACGTAAAATGGCATCTATGAATTCCACTAACTGGCAAAATGAACTGCATCCATGCACTACAAAAGAGAATGTTTTCAATGAGGAAAATAGTATTTGAGAATGATTGAAAATGAAAGAAAAATTAATGATGAAAACTTTATACAAATGCATAATCATTTTTTTTCCTCCTTTGAAAAACAAGCAATTTTCACACAATTTTCAAGTAATATTTTGTTCTATTAATTTGAAAAAGGAAAACACAAAAATTTTCATCGATTTAGATTTAATGAAATATCCATCAAAATAATGGGAGTTGAAAATACTCAAGAATAAATTGTTCAACAAATATACAGGGTTATCCAATTCGTGGTACGAATTTCATAGTCCTATCCATTTGGTAACTGTCAAATATTTCGTAAGTATTTTCGAACATATTATCAATTGAAAGTCGACTATTTAATACACCCCACAACAGGGCCATATTTACCATTAGGCAACTCTAGGCTGCAGCCTAGGGGACCGCACCACAAAGGAGAATAGACTAAAATAACATTCACCAAGTAACAAATTTCTAAATACTCAATTAATTATAACAATTAGCAAGTATTTTTCAGTATTTCTCAATATTTTTCATGTAAAGCATATTCTATTATAATTTTTGACAAATTAGTCCAAAAATGACCAGAATATTCTCCAGATAGTATAGCATTCGTTTCCTTGCGGTAGGGCTCGCACCACAAGTTCAGCCTAGCGGTATACAGGTCGTAAATACGGCCCTGCCGCACAATGTACATGTAAATTATAGAATCATACTAGGAAAATGACAAATTTCCGACGGTTAGAATTCAGTGGCGTCGCTCAACTAAAAGTTATATTCGCAAGCTGATTAAAATTTGAAGATACTGGTATTGTTTTAGATCTGTACATCTTCATCCAACCGTTTCACTTGAAAATATTCCTGTTATACGTGAAAGTGAGGCGAATTTTACATAAAGGAACTTACCTACACGTGTATATGGTCTAGCTCGAGGCTGCGTGCTATACATCTCGTGAAACAGTAGTACAATTACGTTAAAAATTCGATGGATGTTTAATTTCAAGATTTGGCGACTTCAATTCACCGAAAGGTTATGCGAAAGGATACGCCCATGCCAATATGCTGAAATGTCATTCAAATGATATTGTGTAATTGCAAAACCAAATTATCGATTGAAATGAATATACTTATTAACCAATTGTTCAAGATATGTGTCTTTTATTCAAAAAATTGGTCCCACATGTTGAATAACCCTATGCATATAAATGAAATGATATTCTATCAATTTCTAAAAGCATATTTCTAATATCTAACATTTCATAAGCTTTTCGTTTGATATAAATTAATCAAAAACTAAATTCTAGAAAACATACCAGAGAAACTTCTCTTAATCTGATATTATCGAAACTATCAGGAAAAGTCATCAATTTAACTGTTTGAGGCACTTTTGAAATAAATGAAAACTCAATATTGAGAATAGTATCAGCAGCTTCAATATAATCTACCCAATTGATGCATTTTGAAACTATTGATGAAAGCAGAACAATTTAAAATCCATGATCAATGTAGATACATATGCATATAAGACATGTCAATAAAATTTTGTACACTGTGCTATCTGTCGTATTCATATCAGTTCAAGTATTGATTACAAATAAAAATGTTCAATCGATGATGATATCGAACGATAGTACTCATATAGATAGTTCGTATTATGTTTGAATTTGATATATGAAATGAAAACTATTCATCTATTTCAAAACTGAATCTATGTAATTTGTATCCTTTAGTGGGCAATCGACCTTCGTTCTAGCTTAAGCTAATAACAATCGAATACTGGAGGGTTTTTTATTGTTATGAATAGGGTTTCTTTTCGGGGTGTAGATTACTTCAAAATTTTAGTATTCAGTTAGGTAGTAGAACGATGTCACGTTCACAATTTATAGTACGCAGTAGGACAATATTCTATTTTTTCCCATTATTGATGTCGTTTTAATTTTCGCTGGAAAATTCAAAATAACGAAATATAAAATTTATTCGAATGTGTTCTATTCTCGACATTTATTGAAACATTGGGAATATTAAAATTTTTTATTACGACATGATGGTTTTGTATCCGAGAAAATAGATATGTTTATTTTACAGAACAAATATAAAAATAAATACCATAAATAACAACTGCTAAAGACAATTGTGTTTAAAAGTCATTAAATAGAATAATTATTATTAATTTATACGCTGTTTGTCTAAGCATGAATACATATCCTTAAATATATCCTAGCTATATAACTAGTAGAAGAAATTCAGGCATTTATTACCGTCTTAAAGGAGATGAAGACCTAAATCTGAAAAAGTTATTGTTGTTGTATTGTGTATAAGCTAGTAATCTATAAAACATAAAGATCCATCAAAATCTGGAAGTTGCAATTTTTCACCATCGCAACACCTTATTACCATTCTATAGACAGTGGCAGAAAGCAATATAGAACCAGAACAAGTGGTTCAGAGTTCTGGAGTGCTTAATTAGTACAAATCAATGCTGATGAGGAATTGGTAGCTAAGCATTTCAAGTTAACACCATATAGCTTATTCCTGAAAGGTAACAAATACATGTATAACTTATGCTTCAAAAGGATCTTCTATAGCCTTCATTTCATCACATCGGCCTTATTAGCTATTTATTAACCAATATTCTGAACTTTTAGATAATTTTGTTTTGAGAGTATGATTTCCTGATATAGCTACAAAATAAAATCTTGTGCTGTAGGTCTATAATATAAAAGCCAAGTAGTTAATTCTTCTTAAACTTTCAGAAAATATTTCGCTAACATACAAGAAGGTTTCAAAGTATGAAAAAGGACATAGTTTATTGAATGGATCATAATGACTATAATTAGGAAATGAATCCCAATTCTGAATGTAATTTTTAATATGTCATACCCAATAGTAAGCAAATATACGTATTTTTTAGTGCTATTTTCATATCACAAAATACACATGCATAGTTAGAATTTCAAACTGAATCTAATAAAAAGGACCTCATTATTAAAAATCATTTTTATTTACAAGAAAACTAATTAAATATTATTATTTATAATCAAAATTATCTATACACAAGAAGAAGAAGATAGAATAATAATAATTTTAAACCAGTGGTGTGCGGTGGGTTATCAGGCAGGGTGTGCAGAGAATTACCTACATATATAATACAAGGAATGTCTGTCTGCACAACGATCTCGAAAACCCGCCGAACGATTTTCACGAAACTTGGGCATAGGGGTTTTCGGGGACAAGGAATCCATCTAGATAGGTCTCACCTCTGAGAAAATTCACGTTTCCACTCAATACTTATCGCTTGGTTTTTTCGAATTACGTGAAGGTATCTTAATGAAAATTCGCAATATTGCTAGGGAGTAAGGTTTTTCAATATGCAGTCTAAAAATGCAATTCCAAAATGCGTATAAAATAATAGGTGTACATTTTTAAGCGCAATACATACTGACGCAGAAATCAATTTGCGCAAATTTTATTGCACAATTATAATCAACCCGTTTGGCTGAATTCAAGCATCTCAAAAAAGCAACCAAAAAATTCTCGAAAATTTGTTGAAAAATTGCCGAAAATTCAAAAATATGGAAATGTAAGAACTTTCACATTTCTATGTTTTAAATTTTTCGCAATTTTTCGGCACACTTTAACTTTACCCTTTACCCTTTAAAGTTAAAATTTCAAAACTATTTTTGCAGTAACTTATAATATCTCGTGTTCGTTGATAGTAAAGCGATGTGTTTAAGATAGACTACGATGTAGTATTATTAATTTTTCTACTACTGTTACCTGAAATTGTTCTGTTGAAATTCGTTTACTCTTTGTCTGACACAACAAAATTGTTTTTGAGCTTATTATTTCGAACATCGTCATAAAAGTTAGTCACAAAGATATTTCACTTTCATAGATATTTCTACGCGCTACGAGGTGCAGAACGTATGGCAGCACGCACTGTCGGAATACAGACAAGCGAATCGGCACAATATCTGAATGTGTCGAATTATAAAAAATTTGGTTATATAAAGATTCATAGGTGCAGAAAATTATTGTCTCTCACAATTTTGGAAGAGGGTGCAGTGCACATGGACCGCACGCCACTGTATTAAACCAATATTTCTTGATGCGGATTATATTGATTATATTAGTACAGAATTTGTACTTGTTTTGATATAAAATATCGCGTATAGAGAAATGACATCTAAAGCTTATTTGTTTTGTTTGGGATTTTTGTTTATATTACGGATATGCGGTTATTCCTTTGGGAATTCGCAAAATTTAATAAATTTATGAAGACATGTTTACGTATATAAATATTCTCTGCGGCTTCCTACTGTAGTACGAATGGAAATCGATATTTTATAAAATGATATTTAAAATATAAATAATTCAATTCTTTTGAAAAATTATCAATATTTTATTATTCTTTAATGTTGTAATTTACAAGGAAGAACGAACAACTAGATTATATAAGAAAAAAGTATAATTTATAAATTGAGGTTACTTTCTATAATGTGATGAGCAAAACTACAGAGTGGCACATGAATTTGTGTATATGATATCTATACGATAGTGGTGAAGAACGACCACTGTAAGGCAGATATCATAAGATGTTAATGGAAGAAGACAGCATAAAAAGTCAGTCTTGTACGATCTTCGAATACTGTCGGTGCACTTTGTATTATTAAATAAAAAGTATTGAAATAAATCATACAGAGAGTATATTTTTCTATTTAAACTTCTCGACTCTGCATGAATTTTAATTTAATTTATAATTATTGTCGAAAAAATCTTGTTGAAGACCTCATTAATAGATACGCTCTTACAAGTCCATTTATCCTATCAAATCCGGAAAAATATAATAAACATTCACCCTGTAAATGGAATTTACAAGAGAACTTTTCCAAGTATGTACTTCAGTAAAGAAAAAAAAATGTTTAGGTTTTTCATATATGTACTTATATTTTATTTCATAACTCCTTAAGAAACGGAAACTGGAAAGCATAACATTTTACCACTTAAGATACTTCAAGATGATATGAATTTCTCATCATCATAATCATCACCGCCATTGACTTGTCTTCAACATCGTATTTTTCTTGATTTGAATTTCTTATCGGAGGATATGTATTAATTTTTTTTCCTTTTTTTTCGTATTTTTTTATTGCAAAACTCAACAGTAATGAAGAAGAAAATTTTCGAAATCGATTATAATTGGATAGAGCTCAATTTGGATTAGATTCATGCTAGAAAGAACAGAAAATCCAAGGAAATAACATCCTACAGAATAAATTTGTATAATGTTAATTTTTTTGAGGTTCGATCAAAGACATAAAAATTTCCATAATTTTATTCTCTCCTTCTACTTCCTGGGCGGAATTTTGAGGATTGGCATCCGTAATACAAAATTTAAATTTTATATATAGAAATGTAAAGAAAATTATTATCATTCGAACAACCAAATCAATTTCAATGAATATTATTTTGATATATTTTATTTAATTTTACAAAAATTCGTTATTATTATAAGTTTTAACAGAAAGCTATTTACTATAATAATAATGAACTTTGAAAATAATCCATTTAAAATTGCCTCTTCACACGATTATGTTTTATTTAATCCGTTTTTAAACTAAAATTTTTAATTTAAATGAATCAAAATCTCTTTTTAAAACATCTCCAAATTTATATTCAAACCTTCAAATAACTATAAAGTACATTTTAATTTAATATAGTGGAACTAATATCAAATTATTCAAAAGTTGTCTTCTACATTTTAAGCTATATAAATCTTTTTTGGAACTCAATCTATTCCACTATGAAAGAGAATTTGCTTTTAGTCATTTTAAGATAGTATTTGAACAAAAAAAAAAACTGAAACTAACTAGTACAACAGGATTCCTTGCTGAATTTTAACAATATTGTACTTGTAGTCTGTGAATTAGTGAACAGTCTGACAAATTAAATTTACAATAGCATTCTATATAGTATATTTCACATTGCATACAATAATCCACTTAAGACTGACTGAGAGTTGAAGAAGTTTGGAAAGGTGTAAAATTTACTGGACAGTATAAATTTCCATTGAACAATTTTTCTTATTTTAACCAGTTCATTTCGGTTTACTGAAATTATATTTCGCATACATTTTTCATAGTAAGACAATGTAAATTATTAGGTATACGTGAGACGATAAACTTTTTACCATTTCGAGAAAAAAAATTATCTGAACAAATTAAACAATTCATCTTAAAACTGGAATTTTATAAATGAATGGAAAATCCTGCAAGAAACTCTTCTTCAGACAATTAATATAAATTTATTTGAAAACTAAAATAATAATAGATTATTAGAAGAAAAATATATTATCGAGAAGCCTAATATTGGACTGTATACAGTCATTGGATGGACATAATAAATGATAGACATAAATTTTATTAAAGATTTTTCTTCAGAAATCCTAAAAATAATTCATAATAATTAATTAATCAATTTTCATATATATAAATATACAAAATTAATTGTAAATTACGATTCCAATTACCAATTATATTAATTGTACAATTTTCAAAAACTTTTCCCCCATTTTCATTAACCCAAATTAATTTTCCCTTTTTTTGGAGAACATTAAATCTGAACGTATACTGAAAATCTGTTCATAAATTTCATGGCCTCTTATTATATGAAATATTACCCTTGACAAGTTGCCCAGTCCGACCTACATAATTTATTTTTTATATATAAACATAAATTGAAATACATATAAATATGAGGTCAAAAAGTCTAAAGTGGAAGCATATAAACATTTAATTAATAACACCTTTTTCTTTTTCTTTTCATATTAATCTTAATTAAAAAGAAAATTTATTGATAACAAAAAACTTCTTATGAAAGGTTGGGCGTGCTTTATCTTGGATTATCTTATATCGTAAGATGTGTACTCTTTACCATAAAAGAAAAATATATACATAAATATTTTCATTTTATTATTAGAAATTTGAAATTGGAAAATTCTTTAAAAAAAATTTGTTTAATTAAAATTTCATTTAACAATAAAGTTTTTTTGTACAAAATTATTTCGAAATTCTTCAATTGTAAAAAAAATGTTATTTATTACTTTGTTCATTCCAAAAGCAGTCCATTTTCATAATTTGTTAATTTATCAATGTCGTTCTCGATAAAAAAAAAAACGGAAAAGTCCTTTTGACCACACTGTAGAAGTGAAACAGAAGCTTTTTTTTTAATATAGTGCCGATATGGTGGGAGATAGAACAATTGGTTCTTCGACGGGAATAATCCCCATAAAAACCTCCACAACTTTGTCGAACATTTCAATCGTGTACGACCTCTATATAAAAAGTTCAGAAATTTATACAGCGTCAATACGATGGCAGATAGAACTATTTGGTCTTCCACGGAAATAATCCTCATTATACCATGGAATGATACTTCATTTTTGATACCTTACAGTGATAGGTTGAAATTGTTAAGTTTGCATTCTCTGGAAAAGCAGCGAGAATTAACCGATGTAATTTTCGTACATCAAATTTTTAGTGGGGCCATTGACGTCTCCAATATTTTATGCAAAATGTACCTAAATTCTAACATTTATTCATTGAAATCCGTGAACTTGTTTAAAATCAGTTTCCACCGGATGGACTATTGAAAGAATGAAACGGTTTTCCGAATGCTGACCGTGGTAAATGCCAATGCGCAAGTTTTGACCTTTGCCTCAGTAAATATGAACTGAGAAAACTTTTATATAACTCCTAATAATCAATGACTTTGTTATGTATTAATTTGTACCTTTAAGCTCGATTTGAGCTGTTACTGTTACATAATAATAATAATAATAATAATAATAATAATAATAATAATAATAATAACCTCCACAATATTGCCGAACATTGTAATCATCTAGGACGTCCATATAAGGAGATTTTTTGTAATGTAACGCTTCGTCACAGAAAATCGTGACATAATTTTTGCTAGTCGCCCCCATAGAAGTGTTTCACTTCAACAACTATACAATTAAGAACAAGAAATTTGAAAACGAATTCTAACATAATTGTACAAAAGTTTAGCAAACTACACCTTTTCCAATTGTAATTCAGAAAGCACCAAATGTAATTCAGAAATCAACTGGCAGATATCATGCTTGCTTCATATACCGCGCTTTGCCATTCAAGATTGGAAACATTCATTAATAAGATAACAGCATCTCTGTGCGATAAGAAGAAAATGTATTTAGAGCCTTTTTTACAAGTACTAATAAAGAGTTAAATTCTTTGCAAAAAAGAATACAAATTGACAATATTATATTGTATTTTTTCTTGGTACGATTAAAAAAAGTTAAATCTTATGGACTACTACTCTTCAAGTATTTATTTTTTGATACTTTCGGTATAATTTCATTTACCCAGAAAATTTGATTCCATGAACAATTTAATTTATGAAAAATATTTATGACGAAAAAGATACACATATGATGTCATTTCCCAAAGAATACAGGTAACAAAAAAATGTAATAACTTTCGCGAAACAGGGATTTGAACTCGAAACTTTTTAATTTCTATCAATCCTAAATAACTAGGACTAACGTTCGCACTATGATTTCCATGTTTTTACTAACAATACAATTGTTGAGTTACATTCTTAATCATCAAAGTTAATTATTTGTACACAAAAATTTTCAACTCGTACATGAATAGTTTCTAGTTCCCATTTGAAATTTTTGTTGCAACTGCAATCATCTCCAATGAAAATTCAACTTTAAATTAAAAGAAGGACTGCATCCTCTAGACCAGTCCTTTATGCGAAAAATTTACAACCATTGCTATACGCAATGATAGGGTGGAATAATTTTTTTTTTGCTTTGTAATTTATTTTATTATTCAACAATATGTAGATTTTACTGTTAAAATTTTGTTTTTATTAAAATTTCTCTTTTTTCCCACTTGGCCACGGTCTCCAATTAATTTCAATTACTTTGAACAAATATTTCTATTGGATTTTTAATTTGAAAACAAATAAATTCCATCTCCAAAAATTGTTGTGCTCTATATTATGTACGTGAATAATTATTTGAAATGGGAAAATATATATACAAGGTGGAGTCCAAAGTAATCAGGACTTTTTGAATCTAGCGCCCCTAGTGGCGCCATCTATATGCCGACTAGTGCGTTAGAATCTGCTATCCTTTATCGACTTCCTGTGAGAATTTCATGACATTTCATCTATTGAAAGTGAAGTTATTGCGTTTTAAGTGCAGTATGTTTGTGTCATCGGTGCGAAAATGAGCTTCGACGACCAAAAATTGCTCAGAATTCAACATTCGAAGGACATCATTAAAGAGGTCAAAAAGGACAAAAACTTCCTTTATAACATTGTGACTGGTGACGAAACGTGGTGTTTTCAATATGATCCCGAAACGAAACGCCAGAGTGCTGAATGGAAGGCGCCGGACGAGCCGAAACCCAAAAAATCGCGCCTGGAGAAGTCAAAAGTGAAGACGATGCTGATTTGTTTTTATGATTCCAAGGGTATTGTCCACAAAGAATTTGTTCCACCCGGTCAAAACGTTAATGCGGTATTCTACCTAGGAGTTTTGAAGCGTTTGGTGCGCCGTATTCGAAGTGTTCGGCCCGAATATCGCGAAGATGGAAGTTGGCGTTTGTTGCACGATAATGCGCCGTCTCATCGATCGACGCTTGTGACCGATTATCTCACCAAAAATCACATTTTAACCATCAACCACTCCCCGTATTCACCGGATATGGCACCGTGCGACTTCTACCTTTTCGGAAAAATGCATTTGCCGATGAAAGGAAAGAGTTATGCAGACGTAGAGGCCATTCAAAAGGCTTGCACCGGCATACTGGCGGCCATACAGGCCAACGAGCTAAAACACTCATTCGACATGCTTTTGAACCGTGCAAAAAGCTGTATTGAAGCAGAAGGAGACTATTTTGAATAAAATCAATTGATTTTGCCGAAAAAACCATTTGTTCTGTTTTTTTTTTTAAGTCCTGATTACTTTGGACTCCACCTTGTAAAATCAAACATTTCGTCAGGATACAATTCAGAAATTTACAAAATTTAAACAAGGTGGTAAAGGACCAAAGAGTTTTAACCAATATTTGGTTAGATAATCTTTCCGGTCTGATGATTCACTTCAATTAAATTTTGGTTTTTGTGTTTAAGCTTATCGATTGTGTGGATTTATTTCCAATCAAAAGTTTCCCATTTATCGAGTTATTTGAATAAAAATACATACATATAAAGTTCAAACCTGGAACATATTAGGATTGTAAGTTTCATATAATGGAAAAAAGAAAACCGGAATCAATTATTTAATTATATTACTTTGTAATTAATATTTTCAATTTACTTTCAACATGATGCCAATAGAAATTTCAGTACAAATTCAATTTGACCCGAGTGTCATCGAGTTAACTAAATTCAACAAACATGTCTGTTTAAATTAGATTCAATAAAAAAGCACCAATATTACTGGACGGGCCTAAAAATAAAAGCGCTGCAAGGTTAGTCACTCATCCAAAATTGAAACAGTTTAGATGGAAATTTTCAAAGCAAAAGGTTATATCAACCAAAATGGACAATATTTTTTGTTTCCTGCATGAAAAATTCACCTACGACTATTTCTTTCTCCACTATCCTTAGACTGATATCATTGAAATTTACCAAGGTATCGTCTATTTAAATAGTCAACCAATGTAATTAATTTAAACAAAATTGTTTGACAAATTTTCCAATTAAATCCGAAAAACTACAATATATAAAAAAAAACGACATAAATTTCTGGTCACCCTGATTTTCGCTTAATACCTTCGCTGCCCCTTGGTCGATTTTGCTGAAATGCAATTCGAAATCAATTTAAGGAATAAGCAACTCACATTGTAAATTTCATCAAAATCGGATAACGCGGTTTTGAGTTATCTTGTATACGAACGAACATATAACTTTTGATTCCCAACACAACCATACCCTTAAAACCTTTCTACTACGATTATTTCGATGTGTTAGAAATCGAGTGGCAAAACTAATATATCCTCTGGTAGTACCTACCATAGGGCATAAAAACAGTTATTTTCATGTTAAATTCTTTAACAAAATTTCATAGTTTTCATAACTTAAAGTTCTTAACTCGTAATGAAACCACGTTGTATGAAAATTTATCTTGTCAAAAGTTGTCTAAGAAAAAACATTAGTTTATTTTGCTATCTCGATTTCATTGAACGTTATTCGAATTTCAAAATTTATTTTACTTGTATTAAATATACTATTTTGCGATTCAATATTTCAACCATATTGAATCAGCCGATAGCTTTTCCGACATAACTCATTGAGAAAAACCAATTCATTTTATTTTCTTTCACGGCTGTATGATGTATAGGACACGTTGATTGAATGTACAGCAGATATAAAATTTTCTATTTTTTTCTCACTTCAAATCTTCGATGACATTTTCATAAAGACATTTTGTCAACAACCATTAAATGCATCCTAGAGACGAAAATCGTTTTAAAATGATCCTAAAATGCTTGAATGAAAAGAATGTCACCAGAATTTATCGTTGCAATGAATTATAACTATCTGGAAATTGGATTTTTCATTTTTCTAAAAGAAAATATTGGAAGTTTTGAAGTAAAAATGAAATATTTCAAAAAAAGGGGATTTTTTCCTAGAAAATCACTTTTTGTATACCATTTTTGTGTAGACTGGCATATCCGAATGGTTTTAACCAATTAATAACTCGTTCTCTTTACGAAAGCTACCATTTTTTTTGCTTTAAAATAACTAAAAACTTAGAGTTATAAAGGACAAGGGATGAATCTAAACATAAACCGAAAGAATACGTGTTCAATATGTAGAAGATTTTCGCATCAAATCTTACTTTTAATCTTTTTTAAATGGATCTTTTCTTGTTATTAAACTAACTACTCCTCTGGTGGTAACAAAATTGATCGAATTACTAAAGTTCTACCAGATTTTTAGCAACATATATATTATAAGATATTACATAAAGTTTTTTTAATTAAAATTTTTAACCCAAAAAAAAAAGGATTTTATACAGAAATTTAATTAAAAGAAAAAAAACATAAATTAATGAAACCCCAGGAGATTACATCTGTAATATTGAACTTTCAACCTTTTCATCGAATTGAAATTTATAGACGCGTGTGTGGCATACATTTTCCTGTCGCATATTATAAGAAAATTTATTCCACATATATAATCCACTTTACATACAATATTTGTTGTATATCTGAAACAGATGCGAATGTATAATTTCTGTTTAAAGGACTTCTTCTCATTAAGGTTTCGCTACAACATTCCTCATGGTAAAAACCTCTTATATGTATATAACCATTATTTATAAAACATATCCCAATATACAAGGTACAGAGGCATGCTGAGTCTAATCTCATATAACGGATTAAGCTATTAACTGATGTATATACAAATTTGTGTTAATTAATATATCGAAATGTTTCCTACAAATTTTTGTTATAGTATTTAATATTCATATTAAACAAATGATTCTTATTTTGAATAATTAATTTTACTTAAAATTTTATAAGTAAAAATTATGTTTTTCCAATATTTGAACTGTTTTTCTAATATCTTTCATTTTTCTTGAAGATTTTGAAAAGTAAACATGAAATATATATATTATTTTAAATTAAAATATTTTGTTTAAAAAGAAAAGATAACAGCAAACATTTACTTATGAAAAACTATTATAAAATGAAATATGCTTGTTGGCATAAATTCAAAATAAATGAAAATCTTATTTTATGTCCATACTTTTTTTTGTTGTTTCTTTTTCGAATCGACTCATTCAAATAGTTTATTCCACTAAGAAAGGACAAAACTTATAAATAAAGTCTCTATATAAATGAAAAGTATATGAAAAAGTTAAGTTGTTTTGGCAAACTGTAAACCTCATAAATTTATCAAAAACTTCAAGAAAACCGTAAAGTTTTTTATGTTTATGCGGTTCTGGTTTCTCATATAACACAACAAGCAGATCCCAGCAGTTCTACAGCATCCGACAAATGGAATCTTAAATAATGATAAAATCAACATCTTTAAAAATGTTCAAGTACTTAAGTCCATTTTTCCCAGAGTAAATTAGTACAATTGAGCATGATGTTCAAATACCTATACTTTTCTTGGAGAATAAACTACATTTAGTACATTTTAATAATATATTATTTTGTAGAAAATCTATGTTTGTTTTAAAAAAACAAGTATATTGGTACTGAAAGTTCAATAGTGTACAGATATATTGACCAAAAGAAAACCAAAATACTGTGGTAGACGGGTTCAATAAAGAAGGATTGAACAGATTGAATCCTTTTGACCCTAATTTTAACCTTTTATAAAGAAAAGATTTTATTAAACAAAATGTTTCTTTAAATAATATTTGAAAGATATTTTTCCCCATTTTCTTTTTTAATCTTGTGATGTGCTGTCGGATAAAATTTTAATATAAAATATCTTTTTAATGATTAAATAAATTTAGATTTTTATTTTCATTTTCGTTTTCGCTTTAAGTAAATTAAAAGAAATTTGATTAAAAAAAAAAGAAAATGGAAAGAATTTTCTAAATCAAAATAATGAAAATAAATTGAAAATTCAAGAAAAAAAAAACAAAATAATAAACATTCTTAAACAACTTTAATAATGGAATTTTATGTGAAAGTCTTATTTTGACCGAAAACATTCCTATAATATATCCTTTTTAACTAAATTCATATTTGATCGACATAAATAAAAAATTCTATTTTTAAATATTGATTTTGTCTTACAGCAGACATTTACTTGAAGAGGATCATCTTAAGACATTCATCCAAAAAAGAAAAAAAAACGAAAAGGATCAAACATATTAAACGCATTCATATATAAAAACAAAATCTGGGTTCTTATAGCACATATCTTTTTTAGTACTCTAAAGCTTTGTCATACAGAAAAATGATCAGACTATTAAATGTAAAAGAAAATCTTTCTTTTTGCTAGAAGAAAAAAACCTGACCTTTTATGGGAATTATTGTATCCTTATGTTTATATCCTTTTATATCTTTATAAAAATGTCAAATTTCTAACATATGGGTTAGTAAAATTTAAAAAAAAAAAAACGAATTCAAGAGACATTTTTATACACATATGATTACATCTTATTTAATAATAATTACATTAAATGAGTATGCATAAACCCAATTACATGATTTAATGACTGAGATTATAGTGATCTTAATTTATGGCCGGCATTTCCGTAATATGCTTTCTTAATTAAATCTAATACTGTATACATGAGACTGCACTTAAGTATCAGTTCGAGTACATTACTAATAATGAAAGGAAATCCGATTTCTAACTATTGTGAGTTGTTTATACAAAATAAATCGATTGTTCAGTTAATATTGAATTTGTAGAAAATGTCAAATGTTGAACTCAATAACTATCAAAGTAATGGGAATTCTAAATATCCTTTACTATAACTGATGTTTACTTTCAATTCCTTTGAACTATCTGAAATCAATATAAATATTCTTAGAAGATGAAAATAGGCCCTTTTTATAGTAGTTCATAGAATTCATTATCAAAGAATTTATTTCCTCTTAAATATATTATTATGTCCTTAAAATTTTCCCATCATTTTCCGTATCATATCTTAAATATTATGTAAATTTATTTTTAATCAAATCTTGCCATTTGCATAATTTTTATTTGAACCTTCTCCTTTCTACCCATATAATGGGAATACAAATTTGTGTCAGATAAAAAATATGAACTCTTTTTAATAGATCTTTATATTTGGAAGAATTTTCAATTATTTTGTATGTTATGTAATGAACGAAAGAAGGCATTGATGTAGTGGTTGTGCTACTATCTCCTCTAACTCTCCGTATTATAAAAATATAAGATTGATAACAGCTCACAGAAATTAACTAAAATTAATTTTTTTTAAACTTAATTTGGAAACGATGTATCAGTTGAAAAAGATAACCTGTTCAAATAGCAATTGCAGGCTGATCGAACGTAGCCCGTACTAAAATGAGTTGTACTAAAATTGTATTTGACAATATGACTGTTTCATGGCTTTCCTTCTTGATCGAGAAACCCTCAACCGAGCAACGTATTTTCCAGATCATTCCTGACAACAAGTATTTACATTTGATTAAATAAAGTTTTGAAAAGAGACTACACCATGGGTGGCCAACCATTTCAGCAGGCGGGCCAAATTTCAGAAATAATATTTCCTGCCGGCCACGCACCGAATATATTTTTTTTCTGTAATGAAAGTCAACAAGCAAGTGTGCTACAACTTCCACCACATCGTCGCTTGCCAGTAGGTGAGATTTTGGTCAAACGCTTGCCTGGTTTAATGTGAAAATAAAGAAATAGGTACATTTATTTTTTTGAAGCGGATAAAGCATAACTGAGAATCTAACATATTATTTATTTAAAAAATTGCAAATATTTAAAAGCGAGACATCTGACTTTGTTTTGCAGAACTAAGTGCATCTAAATTGATCTGTATCGGAAACTCTCAAACATTTGCAGGCGATTCTCGAAGTATTGCCTGAGGTATAAATACGAGGCGAGATTTCAAGTATCTATCAATCTGAATTGAAAAGTGTACTTCAAATATAAAGCCTAGTACAGAAAAGTAACTTTGCTCCTAAACATAAAAATTGTGATAATTATTGAAAATAGTAACTATTCTATTGCAAATATACTGTTTTCTGAAAATACGGTATATTTAAAAGAGCTCATAAGCAATGAATTTCTCCAAAAATGCGAGATATTTCAAATTTCTCTTAGCTATAATTTAAAAATATAGGCTAGTCAAAAAGTTCTCGGGGTCGATAACAGAATGTGCTGCTAGCAGCCCAAATTTGTTATGTTGGCATATCATTCATAAGAACGTGTGTGAAATTTCATTTCGATCTGTTAATTCATTCTTTGTTTACAACCCATTTAGTGTGGATGTGTCACAATATTTTTTAAAATGGAAAAAATTGAATATCGTGCAGTGATTAAATTCTTTGCTTTGGAACGTTTAAAAGTAAAGGAAATTTAGGAACAATTATTAAAAGTGTATGAGGACTCTTCACCGGCAAAATCCACCGTTGAACAATGCGCTGCCCTTTGTAAATCTGGTCGTACAAGCCTTGAAGACGATCCACGTCAAGGACGTGCAATAAGTGTATCAACAACAGAAAAGATACAAAAAATACAGGATATGGTTTCGGAAGATAAACGAGAGATGGTGGATGAGATAGCTGAGGCCATAGGCATCTTGCATGGATCAACATATCAGATTTTACATGAACTTTTAGGTTTCAAAAAGCTTTGTACAATGTGGGTGCCGCATTTCCTAACAATGAAACAAAAACACGTGCTAATGCGACTTTCTCAACAACATTTCGAGCATTTGTGCGTTGATTTATCACTGCGACTGAGACTTGGGTTTATCACTATGATCCTGAGTCGAAAGCAGAATCAAAAGGATGGTGTGAAACCGATAATTTGGCTATAAAACGGGTTAAGGCCCAAAGATCGGCGAATAAAGTTTTAACCTCAGTGTTTTGGGACGCGAAACGGGTTCTGTTGGTGGTTTATCTCCAAACTGGTAAAACAATTAATTCTAAATATTACTCGAACTTATTGGACCAGCTCGAAACAAAAATTCGTGAAAAAAGGCCCGGATTAAAGAAGAAAAAATTCATTTTCCACCAAGACAATGTACCAGCTCACAAAAGTCAAAAAATTATTGCAAAAATCACGGAATTAAAGTAGAAATCGTTAGAACATCCACCGTATTCACCAGATTTGACGCCTAGTGACTTCCATCTATGTCGGAACCTGAAAAAATTCATGCGGGGAAGGCGTTTTTCGTCAAACAAAGAGGTGCTAGTTGCCGTACAGGGGTATTTTGCAGACCTTGCAGATTCTCACTTCAGGGATGGAATCAATCGATTAGAAAACCATTGAAACAAGTGCATCGAGGTTGAGGGAGATTAAATTGAATGATAAAGCATATTTTCAACCATTAAATTGTGTTTTTCTTATCGAGCCCGAGAACTTTTTGACTAGCCTAGTATAATGCGAACGACTCATGATGTAATGTTCTTTTGGTGATATGTACAATAAAGTTAAATTTTTTTGTTAATTTGACTTAGCTCCGCGGGTCGGAACAAAACTCCCGGCGGGCCGCATGCGGCCCGCGGGGTTTACGATGGCCACCCTTGGACTACACAATCAATGTATTGTATTTGGCAGTTATTTATTTAAAGTATGTACTAGCAACGAAGACCAAGAGGTTTCTATATATAATAGCATAGTCTCTTTTTATGTCAATCTTTTTAGGGGGTTTTGAAGTTATGCAGTTGCAAATTCGGGGTTTCCCCATTATATATTTGTATATCAACAAACCGTTGATTCAAATGGAACGTATCTACCGTATAAAACAGAGACAGTATTATTGTACTGTATTGACAGTTTATTTTGACTTAATTTATTATTTAAAAACTTTCATATAAAAGTTTTTTTTTTAAATAACATTTTCTTAGAAAACTATCGGTCAAAGATATATTGTATATCAGAATATGTGAAAATGTATATATTTTATTCACAAAAAAAAAGAATACCCTAAATTTATATCGATTATATAGTAGGAATCCTTAAATGTCAGAAACACAATTTCATGAGAAAATTTATATTTCTTTCAAATTCATGGTGTTTTGTTACACTTTCGCTACAATATCATAGAATCAACGAACCCGATACAAAACTTATTCCATTTTCATCACAATATATTGTTATCAGAACGAAAAAGGAAAATAAAATAAAATAAATATAAATAAGAAGAATTGCTATCAACATTTATATTTAAAGAAACAACCCATGGGATTGTCCTACTCTATTAAATTTTTTTTTTTACTCCCAAAATGTAGACCAACCAAACTCATGGGAAATAAATTTTCAATTTTCTCATATATTTATATGAATATAGCCAATTTAAATGAAAATCATTTTTTGTTAGTTAATGAAATAATTTCCAAAAAGGAAAATTCACCAAAATGAATAAATCATTCTAAGGAAAATTCCCTATTATTATAAAAAATTCATCAAAGGCAATTTCAATTTTGTTGAAGATTAGATCGTAATATTTTGACAGAAATTTATGAAATATTTTCTTATTTGACACGTATTGAAATGGTTTTAATTGAAAATTCAAATTATTTCCATTATTATCGATTAATCGAAAATATTCCTATTAAAATGTTGTTACAGGAAATTATATTTCATTAAAACCCAATGAAAATTAGTATACTTTATGAGTTTGGATGCTTTAATTCTTTTACTTAAAGTTAGGTAGAGAATTTATATTTCCAATACAAATTAATGAAAATTCAAATCTATACAAAGGGAAAAATAAGTTTCCGGAAAAATTTCTTCAATTATAATTTTCTATAAACTTATATTTATTTCGAAAATTTGGAAATTGAATTTTTTTACACAATTTCAGTTTCCAGCAAGTACATTTTCTTGAAAACATATATAAATTTTACTAATACTCCAAAATATATTGTAGATTGGGATCAACAACTTCAGTTAACATCCATAGGGTATGTTCAAGTTATTATTATAGTTACACACAGAATAATTGTGAAGTTATTAGCTAGTTGTGACAACTGAATTTTAGTTGTGACAATAGAAAACGCAGTTGTCACAACTATTATTCAGTTGCCAAAACTAGCTAATAACTTCACAATTATTCTGTGTGTATCACTTTTTACAAATGTTTATTTAAAATAGTTATTGGGAAAACTTCTATTGTAGCGATCAATTAATATTGTAAAATATTTAAATAAATAAATTTATGAATATTCACGGTAGGCAATAAAGTTCTACGACCTATCAATGTCTCTGCACCTACAGCCGACATGAACTGGTGGAATGTACCATTTTCGATTTTCACCAAGTTGAGCAATAGAAAAGATTAAAAGATTAATGATCTTCTTGCATGTTTAACGTCTTATAACATTCCTTTACCTTCAAAAAATCATTTATCCCACTCAAAAGCTTTCGATTTTAATAAACAATTATTACCATAAACTTTTTGTATCATTTTGTACGTTTCTGTCGCTGTTGTTCCAAGTTTTGAGTGAAATTTTTAAAAATAAATTTTATTCCAACATATATAAACCGACAATGTTCAAATTTTGAGGGTTTGTTTAGAAAAATCTAAGGCCTAGAACACCTGCATCTAGTTGCAAATTAAGGCCTGGAACTTGATTGTGGGTCCGATTAGTATAATTTTGAAAAAAAATTGCTAGAGGCATTCAATTTTCGCTGTAAATTGAATTGTATAATTGTATTAGGTGTATTTCTTTATAGTAATACAGCAAATATACCTCGACTTACAACGAAGACTGAATACCACTAATATTATACAACGGAAAATCGATTCCCTTTAATTATACATTTATTTAAAATTTTAACAACCTGCCAATTATATAATACAGGATGGCGCATGTTAAGCGTTAAATAGGCGTTTAAATAATTTATAACTTTTTATTATTTTGAGTATTTATATATAGAATTGAAACAATTTTATATTTAAATTTCAATAGTAAAAATGTTCCAGACTGTTAATTTGCAAAATCAATATTTTACGTGGGTAATCGACTTAATCAGTCATTTAAAAAAAAAAACTACCATTAATATTGAATCGGATTTACTTGTACCAACTAAGGTATAAATTCAAAATATTAAAATTTTACTTGTCTTAGCAGTTGAATATCTATGCTTTAGGCTGGAGTTACAGATGAACGAATTACATCAAATCACAGCACTAATCACATAATTTAGGACTTAATGAATTAAAATTATAGAAATTTTTAGTAAACTAAAAAAAAAAAAATATTATTGTAGCAGTCCCCAACATTGGATACAAATTGTTAGCATTGAATGGTTTAGAATAAAACTAGAAATTGTATTGTTTACATAAAAAACAGGAGATTTATGAAACGAAATAGAAATCATCATTATTCCTAGTCGTTAAGGGTTAAGATTGCTAGCAATTGAGAAGTTTCCAATTCACTCCTGTTTTCCGCGGTTTCATTTCTTACCTCTCTCTTGCATATATTACTGTTTTTTTATTTTGTAGAAAATATTACAATAAATAGTTCCAGATTCCAAGAAAAACCCGTACACAAAATTTTATTCTGTCTCAATTTTAGAATTTTCATATAATAATAATCTTATTTCGAAAATCAATATTGTTGATTTGATCAATCTTTTCTAAAAATAAATAAATTGTTATGTCTATTTCTGTTTCGATTTTTATGCTTATTACCACAAGTTTCTATAAAAAGGAATTCTTTTGAAGTAAATTGAAGAATAAGAATTTTTTTTATATCCTTTTAAAAGAATAATATCAATAACTTTTAAGAACCATTGATTGAACGTTATAGAAATTTGAAATTTATTTCCCCTAGTTTTGATCTTTCAACGCAACAATAATCTTCAATTTTCAATTAAGATAGATTTTATATAATGTTCTTTAAAACTGATTATTATTTTTTTATAATTCAAAATGACTGTCATAAACTTTTTTATGATATAATAAAATAAGGTCTCTGACATGAACTGTTTTAAATATAATAAAATAACCAATGAAATATTGTTATCATACCATCTTTTATAGTTTCAACAATAAATTTCAATTTAATTCCTGAGTGACTCGTAATTGAGAAAATTTCCATCATAAAAATTTTCATCGATTCACCTGAGAAAATGCTTGAGGTAAATTTATATTAAATTTTCCTACAGAAATAGTTGAACTGAAGAAAAGCAACAGTACGTTTATGAATTTTTATTATCTTTTGTTCATTTAGTAGCTGTATCTATAAAATTTGAATATGGAAATGTTTACCGAATTGTAAATGAAAATTTTATACACTTATTAGTAAAAATCATCAATATTTGGTTTCTAGATATGACTATGCTTAATGTACCTAATGAACAGCTCTTCTCAAATCTTCAATAGGCTGGTAGTATTCATGTTTTAAACAAGGCAGCACCAGCAGATGTATCAAATTCTGAATCAATGTAGACAAGTGCTAAGTGAAACAAAGAATTAACCTCACGAGCCTTATAAAGACGGGATGCAATTTTTTAACGCTTCAGATATATGCTTAAGGCAAGCATCACATATTATCATTCATAACGCGACGAATAAACAGAGCATCAAATATTTTTAGTATAAATTGGTTTTATCATCATTAATGTTGTCGAAGAAGGAGGCAAAAGGAAGGTATTAATATAGAAAAAACGTCAGTAAAACTACTCCTACCTCTGCATCAACAGAAACAAAAATAAAGTATAATTAACCAAGAAATTTATAGTTACATAAGAGTTAGTTTGGACCTTTATAGGGCTACGTGCTGTACTTATGGACATTAAAAAACCGTCCTCCATAACATATACACACGTACAATTGAACAATAATATTAAATTCTTCAAAAATATACAACATATACATATATGAATACCTAGGTTTTCCTTGGGTATATAAATCTCATTTTATTCTATATGTAATCCTCACATTTTTCATAATACCTACATTTTCCAGCATTTTGTTTTCCATTTAGCAGATGAAGAAAAAAAAACAAAAGTAAAAATTAGTCAACACATGCTTTCATATTGCAGGTAAATGCATTTTAACTTTAACAGAATTTATTCATAGTATTTTATCAAAAACAATGTTATACAGTTTATGAAAAGCACTTAACTAGAAAACTACTGCACACAATAAAAAGATGAATAAGAAGTTGAGAACAATTGAAATTCATTTTACCTTTCATATGTTTGGATTATATAGTATGTAAAGTATTACCATATAGTTTAATTTGAATACATTTGACTAAAAAGAATTCATTTGCTGTTTTGAATTTGAACAAAATGCTGGAACAGAAATTGGTCACATTATAACGTATAGCGAAGAGTCGATTAACTCCTTCACATCACTAATTCTGCGATCAGAAACAAAATACCGACCTTGTTTTACTAATTAGTCAATTTATGTTGATATACAAGAACTTTTGTAATTAAGGTAAATGAAATATTATTTTCTAAAATAGTTTTAAAATGAATATCACTTTAATGGAATATCGTTAATTCATGAAAAAATATTCAACAAGAATTTTATAGATAGTGCATCCACTTTTAGAAATAAACCGCAGGCAATTAGCCGTGTTTCCTCGGTAAGTAAATCTGTGATAAATAATTCTTCCAGTAAAGCATCTTGAATTAAATTATTTAAATTTGAAGTAAATGTGGATCTAAAAGCCTAACGATTTAATGTAAAATGTTTGTAAAAATATTTCAAATCGACTTAATTTTGTGAAAAACAATAAAAATATAAAATCATTTCAACAAAAGCAAATATCACTTCATATTATATGACTAATAAATTATTTAAAATTCTCAACAATCGCCCATTTTTTCCACCTCATTATGACAAAATAGAAAAAAAGACTGAATCTCAACAAATAACAAGAATAAGATTTTTCGCCTGTTGAACTAAAATGAAAAATTAGAAAAGTCAGGAAAATGATAAAAATTCTTCTTTATGTCATCACTAAAGATATCTCTACGAAAAGGTTTCTTGTTTTGCACAAAAAATGTTCTTTTATAAAAGTTATCTATGAAAAAAGAAAAAAAATAAAAAAGAAAAGTAATATACTAAAAGAAAATGCTTTTAGGTGAAAATATGGAAAAAGAGAAAAAAAAACAAATATGATGTTACACATATTTTGGTTGTATAAAAAAGGAGAACACAAAAAAATCAAGTAAATTTTATGCTACACGACAAGTAACACACCATGATCTTAGCGCACCCGTTTCAACACCATCAACAACTCAAATATATATTACATATGATAACATATCTCATCTTTTATTTTATACAAATAGAGTATTGTATAGTATTCACATCCGGAAAATGTTTTTCTTCGATTTTGTAAGTAAAATCAGAACAAAAAAAAAAGAAGAAAAAGCAAGTTGTTTTTACCAAGGATGAAACCACATGATAAAGTGATAACATATTACTTTCTTATATATATACTTTTTTTTTGGTTTAGGATTTACGTTTAAAGATCCAGTTAACCATCACATCCTCAAACTATACCTGAAATCTTTTGAGGTAATCAAGATAAATCACTTCAATCTAGGTTAATGGGTCAGTTAAATTGATAGTAAGTCATTTTATCATGGATAGGAATGATTTACGTGCTGGAAACATGTAAACTATAATATAAAAGAAAGGAGAAAAAAAATGTAATATTATTAAATAGAATATAGTTTGGATTAAGAATTGATTACATCACAAAAATCATAAGGCTGCAGACATGATGGAAAAAAGGATGTATGATATTCAAGAAAGCAGCAAGATGAATGTGAATAGAAATGTTGTCGAAGAAGCAGATTCTTGATTATATGCACGTGATATCATTTATAAATGCTGACAAATGGGTAAAAGCATTTCATATACATATTTAGATGAATTTCTTTATAAATATTATATTAAAAATATTGCCCTATTTAATATAAATCTAATATATTGAGAATTTAATAAAAAAATCGATTTTGTATTAAATCAATATTGCTTTTTATTTATTTTCATAGTAAAAGTTATAGAAAATCATATTAATATTCTACGAAAAAAATATGATTTGCTACTACTTCTACTTTCCATATAGAACACTAGTAAATATACACCGAAATCGAATGGTCTCCATTGACCATCATTTCGGTGTGCTGGGAATCCCGAATTGTATAGTGCGTCGAATAGCTCTACTCAAATATATATATTTTGTTATATTTTCAAATAACTTAAATCTTTATGCGTTTAAGCTTTGTGTAATGTTAGTAAAAGTTCTGCACTAGTCTTTAAGAAAAGGAAACAGCTTTTACAAAGATATTCGTGCAAGAAAAAAAATGATTTAAATTTTTAAGTTTCAACTAATTACTTCTATACACAGTTTCATTTCACTTTCGACAAAATAAATAAATTGAAAAACATAAAACACCCCAAATATTATTTTACAGAAACTTAAATTCCGGCGATTTGGGAAGTAGAATGAATCAATTAACCCAACAATTTATTGGAGTTATCTTTATATTTTGGTCCCCGCGACTCCCACCAAGTGGAGACCTATTCAGTTAGCCTCTCTAGAATGTAGATTCCAAGTTTCATGAAAATCCGACTATTATTATCCGAATTATTGAAGTTTTTCTGATTTTTTTTTTAATTTCCAAGTACATATATAATTTTACGGTTTATTTGGACCATCTTTTGATACAAATTAGACAGTCTTATATTATATCGCTTATTTATTATGTATTAAATTCAAATGGAAAATTTCGGCATTACTAAATTATTAAATGTTTCAAAACTTCATTAATGTAATAAAATAATTATGCAAATGTCTTTAATTCATTAAAATATAATCCAACAAATATTATAACCAACATTCTGATATAGCTATATACTGGTGAAATAAGCTCAATCGATTTTCAATTTTCATCAATATTATTTACTGAAAGCAAAATGCCTTGAAGAGTTTTCATTTGAATTCATCATATTTTCTTATGGATTTTCCACAAAATAAAATTGTTCTTCCTCCATTTCAGAAATTTAAATTGAATTATACACAATATTTCGGTACCAAATTGAATTTTAAATATTATACAAATTTGTGGAGTTTCCAATTCATTTCAAGTAATTTAATAGAATAATTTATCCTTTTGAAAATTTATATTTTATAAAAAAAAAACCTAATAGAACAGGGACATTTTTATTTATTATTA
This sequence comes from Xylophagus ater, assembly GCA_963422695.1. Lineage (NCBI taxonomy): Eukaryota > Metazoa > Arthropoda > Insecta > Diptera > Xylophagidae > Xylophagus > Xylophagus ater. Next base: position 13,833,018 of record OY730478.1, read on the forward strand.
AAAATCAATAAATAAATACAAAATTTAATACAAAATTGTAAATATTTCAAATACTTCGAAACTTTTTATTTAAAGTTATTATTTTTAACCAAAATAATTTTTAAAATATATTTATATTAAAATTTTAGTTTAAAATGAATTAAATTCTAATAAATTATTTTAATAAGTAAAATGTTATATTCAAAAATCAAATTCCAGTATTAAAGCCCGTCTCTGGCAGACACAAACTGTAAAATAGCAGACACCAATTGTTCTGTAGGGCATAATGCACTTTATGAGTTCAATGTTCCTAGTTTCCGAATTTTAACATTTTTTCCATATCTCCATACTCCATGCCAAATTTCAGCCTTCTAGGTCATAAACACTATGCACTCGTTCCAATATTTTCAAAATTATATCAAACGAAATGAGGTTAAACAAGGCAACCTGAGGTGGGGTATTTGTCTGATATTATCTCCCATACTTTATCTAAAAGTCCAAATTTTATGTTAAAATAAAGAAAGGATGAATTTTTCAATTATTTTGTGTTTTATTCATGAAACAAATTTGTCCATCTCTTTACTGTAACACACTATATGCATACATAATTGCGTGTACCCTATGCCTGGATGAATACTCACAAAGCCGTGAAATCTCCATATTATAATTATTTCATAAATCTCATTCTAAAGAATGAAAAATGTATTATTTCAACAAAGTCAAGGAAATATATTAAAACTGTTTTTGCAGGAAAATTCTTTTTAAAAATAATATGCAATATGCACAAAGTCAGATATTTTTTTAAAGAATTTATTCAAATTCAAAATAAGTAATAAATTCCTTCTGAAAGGTTCTGAAGCTTTGGAAATTTAAATGAAAAAATTCTGTTGAAATTTTCATTACTTCTTTAAAAATGTTCTTTTAGTTCACGAATTCCGAACTTATTCGAAGAAATGACCCATTCAACAGATAACGAAAAGAACAAAATTGCTAATAAACTCAAGAAAATAAGAACAACTAACAAGTATATAAAAACTTAACTTAAAGAATTCATTTAATACGCTTCAGGAAAAAAGGAAAACTATAAGAAAATATAATGTTTGCTTTTTCTTAACTTTAAATGGAAAATTTTTCTTTATTTTTTTTTTTTTTTGTTCTGTTTGGAAATGCATTTTATTCGAACGTGTTTAATGAGAAAAAATTTTCCTGGGAAATATTTTATTTAAGTATTTTTTTTTTTTTCAAGAAAATTTATAAAATTACTTCGCGAAATGCAGATAAAATATGTGAGTACCGAATTAAAATGGTTTTTGTTTTTCTCAAATATATGTTATATGAACTTTACTAATAGTTGAAAAGATATTTGAGTTTGATAACCGCACAAAACTCAAAGAAAATGTTAGATCACAAAAATTTCCATTTGAAATTTTTAATTATACAAAAGAAATTTCTCATTAAAATTATTATCATTATTGTTTTTTTTTTATTGTATATTTCATGTTTATTAAGACTCATAGCGAAACCATTTTGGTTAATATTTTCATTCAAAATTTGTTTTATGCAATTAAAAAGTTGTTTTCAAAGAAATAATTAAATGTGAAATTTTAATTAAAATTTATTTGTTATATCTGTATTTTTAGTTAAATGATATAAACATGATTTGACGAAAGCTTATTTTCATTTAACATCGGTCATAATTCAATATATATAAATTTATTTGTTTATATATTTATATGAAAATCAGAAAAACTAATTATACCTATAAATACACAACCAAAATCTACCCAAAAAGGTATATCAATAATAATCAATTCGAAGAGAAGTCAAAAGTCGAAATTATTTCTAAGGTGAAAATCTTCTAAATACATAAAATACAAAACAAGTTAATTACTATTATGTTTCAAAATCTTCTTTCCCCCCCCAAAAAAAGAAAAACAAAAAGCACTCAAATATATTATCATCTCTTAAAGTAACACTTAAAGTTTATACAATTTTTCCTAGTTCCAATCTATAAAGTAAAAGTAAATTGAATTGAAATTTTATCTCATCGAAATTCTATGATTATCATTATCCTTTGAAGGTAAATTTATCACTGAAGTATGTCTCTTTTGGACGATTTGTCACGTACATACATTATTTTCCATATAAGTATATTGGAATTTTCATTTTATTCATATAGAAGTATAACATATACTATCTCTATTCAACAGATAGTCTCCATGACTAAGTTACACAAACATATTCAAAGTAGATGGTGTATAAATTTTCTAGCTGACGTGTTATATCGGAAAATTGTTTATATCTATTCTAAAAAAAAGAGTGTACAACATGAAAAACACAACATGTTGTAAATTTTCCGATAATAATTTCTTGTTTTTTTCTTTAAACAAATTTTTACTTAAACAATATAAAAAATAGAGAAAAGAAAAACGTATATTTATTCATCTTGTTTAATAATATTTAAATTTAATACTCAATTTTATTTAAAGTTAATGTTTTTGGGGAAATTTTTCGTTTAGATTTCTGTTCATTCAAAGCTAATCCATCAAAAGAAAAACAGGATAAAAGGTTTCTTATCAAATTAAGCTATTGGCCCTTTCAATCTTTCACTATTAATATTCAAAATATTATGACATGTTTTCAATTTCGGTACTCAATTTTAATACCTTAAGAAAATATAATATGATGTGAAAAACTATACTCAACTTTCTTATACATAATATTTGAAGTTTTTATTTTATTACTATGGGTTTTGGATGAGGCTAGCTCTAGTCTTCGTTATCATCCTCAGCCCTTTTTATGATAATTTAATAAAAAAAATGTAAACTGTCAGATACCAAAATGAGGCTTTGTTATGTAAATATTTGATTATCATAAGTAAACAAGATTAAAGATTTAGATGTTATATGCGATCATGAGTTAAACTTCAGGTTATATATTGACTCAGTGATTCATCGTGCAAATTCAATCCTAGGCTTTATCAAATGCTGGTCCAAAGAATTTACCGATCCATACGTAACTAAAGCTATTTACACTACGTTTGTTAGACCACTATTGGATTACGCCTGTCAGGTGTGGTCATATAATATAGTTGAATTGATTCAACGTAAATTTGAACGCTTTGCGCTACGAAATTTATCCTGAAATAACAATAAATTAATTAAACAACCATATGGAATTTAATGTTTCTTTAATGAAATAGTAAAAGTGATATTGGATCACCCTGTGTATACTTAAAGTACCTACTTCAAGTCATTAAACAACTTATTATAAAAAAAGATTTTGTTTAGAATATCGAATTTTGAGTTCTTGGAAACTAAATTTTCTAAAAGATTTTCATATACATTTTACACCATGAATGTTTTATCTGTAGAAACTTTAAATTATAAATCCTCGGAAAATTGTATTGGATTACGAAAACATCTTTCGAAAATATTCTTAGATTAGAATTACTAAATAGAAATTTGATATTTTTTAGAGATCTCACTTTTAGGAACTGGAAAACATGTATATACGTAGATATTATCGGTTCAGTTCCTTCAAAAGGAACGATATTAAGAACACGTTTCAAATTCTAAAAATCAGTACCTTACTTTTTCTTCTCTAGGACTTGTGCGAATAGTAATTAAACTGACTAAAATTACTGTTATATAGTTTATTTCTAGGAAATGTCACATGAAGGATATTTCTCAACTAGACTTTCTGTATAAAAGTGTATGTAATTATTGCTAAAAGAAACAATCTCCATAGAAATTTCTATTTTCTTTTTAATAATTATTAATTTGCTATCCACCCAGACTGGATGTAGTTTTTATGTTGGTTTCAGTGTATTCGATTGAAAATATTTTTTTTTTTTCAAATTCAATAATTTGACAGCACATTTTTTGGTTTTAACACTATAGAAACGTTAGTTACTATTCGCACAGCAAAGACATTTCAAATAAATGCCATCTATTACTTCATTTACATGAGCTACTTGAAGTTGTCTTCAATCCAAAAATCGTCCATGTAAACCTGGATCGACTTCAGTCCATGTAAACCTGGATCGACTTAAGTCTGACTTGAGTCGATCCGATCACAAAAATGTTTCTGATCGACTTGAAATTTACATCTAAATCCAAATGGACTTCAAATCGACTTGGAAATTTAAAATGGAGTATGAAAAGAGATGAAACATAACATAGAAAATAAAAATTTGTTTGCTACCGTATATGAAATTGGTGTTGATGTTAAAGTAGATTTCAAATCAATCTTTCAGTCCGGTAAAGCAAAAAAAAAAGGAAGTGTTCTTTTGACCACACTGTAGAAGTGAAATAGAAGCTTTTCTTTATGATTTGTCAGCGAGTTGCATTTGTTCCGTTTGTTTAGCAAGTTGCCTAGCCCTACATGCCCGCATCCGTTCTGCCCCAGTCATAGTCGTAGTCGTCGAAGCCTTGTCAACGAGTTGTTTTTGTTCGACTTGTTGAACAAGTTACCTAGCCCTACGTGCCCGCGTCCGTTCTGCAATAGTCATAGGCGTTCGCGTGAAAGCATTGTCAGCGTGTTGTGATTGATCAGAATTGTCGACTCGCAAACATTTCTTACCCGGAAATATTACTCATTATAACCTCCACAATATTGCCGAACATTGTAATCTTCTAGGCCGTCCATATAATAAGATATTTTGTAATGTAACGTTTCGTCAAATTGTTATTGAATACAGCGCCGAAGTGGTGAGAGATAGAACTATTTGGTCTGTGACGCAAATATTACTCATTATAACCTCCACAATAATACCGAACATTGTAATCGTCTAGGACGTCCGTATAATGAGATATTTTGTAATGTAACGTTTCGTCAAAGTTCAAAAATTGTTATTGAATACAGCGCCGAAGTGGTGGGAGATAGAACTATTGTGTCTTCGACGGAATTAATCGCCATAAAAACCTCTACAACTTTGCCGAACATTTCAATCGTGTACGACCTCTGTATAAAAAGTTCAAAAAAAATTTCAAAAATTTATATCGGCTACAACGCCAATATGGTGGCAGATAGAACTATTTGGTCTGTGACGGAAATATTACTCATTATAACCTTCACAATAATGCCGAACATTGTAATCATCTAGGACGTCCATATAATGAGATATTTTGTAATGTAACGTTTCGTTACACAAAATTGTGACATAAGTTTTGCTAAACGCCCCCATAGAAGTATTTCACTTCAAAAACCCGGATTGAGTTTTAAGTCTATCTCAAGTCAATTCTGAAGTCGCAATGTAAACCAAGTACACCTATACCTCGCTATACGGCCGTTCTTTATACGGCATTTTGCTATAACGGCCTTTTTTTAATTATAGCACTTTTTCGACTTACGGGCCTCCAATATTTCGTTGTACGGCTGTATATACTGTTAGCGAGCTTCTGTTTAGTTTCAGTTTCTCCCTTTAGATAGCACTGCTACAAAAAATAATTGATTCGTTATACGGCTTTTCGCTTTACGGCCAACTTTTCCGGAACGTATCTAAGCCGTAAACCGAGATATGGTTGTATATGAACATAAAGGATAATTTTGGTAACTCAATTTGATTACTATTCGTACACGCTTTAAACATATTTCTTTTCTTCAATTTGTTTTCTTTATATTATAAAGTAAGCTCTGTCAAAACAAAATGCATATTTATAAAAATTATGATTGTGTCAAAATTTTTCGTAATTTTTAGTGAAAGTCAATAAATTAGAACTGCTCAACAAAATTAACAGCAAAAGAAACATTTTTAAAATGTTACCGCTCCGAATACAGTTCTTAAGAATCCATAAGATCCTATTAAAGAATTATAATCGAGTGCTTTTCATTTCAAATATAATCATAATATTTACAGCATTTTTTCACTCCCAATTATATTTCTATGATCGTGATCTAAAGTTTTGGATAGATACTGGAATTGAATTGTACAATGAATTTGGATATTTATGTTTGGCTATAACAACAATAATTATATTTGTAAAAATGTGTATAACAATTCTACTATATACAAATAATTTAAATTTAATGGAATGGTTCGACGAATTAACACAACTCGAAATTAAAAGAAAATATGCAGATTTCTTATTTATACGACTTGTATCAGAAATATGTGCAATTCGTGAAAGGGAATTTAATCAAAAAACTAATATATCGGTGGAAAGTTTTATTCGTACTCATCAAGAAATCCAAGAGAGAATTGATAAGTTTCGTTATGATGCCAAAAAACTTATATCACCTACAAATCTTGAAGCTGCATTACCACCAGAAGATGTTTATTGTATGAACAATGAACAAATCGATATTAGATTTCAACATTTACATATTGACGAGAGTATATTTAAAAAATTAGTAGAACCATGAAATCAAATAAAGTGAATCTTTAATAGAATATTAATGAAAATAAAAAAAATGTATACATAAATTAAATTAAAACTATATTCAATGGAAATACTTAAAGTGAGTTCTTTTAATAATTACTTGGCAGGTATTTATTGCGCTCTAATCCTTCTTTAAATTTGTTTAGTTCACGAATTTTAATTTCTCTTTAATTACAATTTTTATTTCATCTTACTGAAATTTTTGATAACATAATAAAATTCATTCAATTAATCAAACCTTTTCTTATAAATTTATATCGAAATTATTTAGTTTCATCCTTTTTTTCCACAAATTCTAATTAAAGGTTACCGAAAAAAAAATTCAAGTCAATTTTCCTTGTCGTTTTATTTTCGTCATGAAAACAAAGCTTTTCATCAAACTGAAAATTTCATCATAATGAATGAAAACCTTTTCTGTTGGAACATTTCCTTGTGTCGACTCGAATATCCTAGATTTTATTTCACCTGAGTAATTACAGTTGTGTATATGTGACAAATGAGAAAAGACAAAAAAAGCCTAATTGAATTGGAAATTTTCTCATTTAATTCAAGATATTTAATTATATAGAACCAAAAAAACAAGAAAAAAAATTATCTTAAGCCTAACGTATTAACTTTATTTTCACATTAGGAAATGTATAAAACTTTGTACGTACCTATATTAGATTTTCCATTTTCTTAGTTTTAAATAGGAGAGACTCGGTAATTTTTGAAATGAGGTTATAGCATATCAGTATAGTCTTACAGCTTTCCTTCTATTTAAATACAATTTCAGAATATGCAAACATTTCTTTTATTCTTTGTGACACCCGTAACTCCGCTAACTTGAACATTTGTCGTTTTAAACCATATCAAGCCATATAAATATCGTAAAAAATATACTACTTGGGATCATATAAAGCCCAATAGATAGACAATTTTTAAACTGTACATTCTTGACTTTAAATATTTATACGAATTTAGGTAATTTAGATAGTAAAGTGTAAAATCGTCAAAGGAGGTAATATTCCAGGTTATAAAATCAGCATATGTTTAAATATTTGAGATTGAGACAAAGTCGATTGTGACTCCGCAAATCGTCGTCCACAAAGTTTACGGTAATATTCCAAGCGCCCTTGATAGTGTAGTTGAATTTTACAATGTCTCAAAAAATTGTAAAACAAGAATATTTAGGCAATTTTTATGCCGTGCAAAAGTCTAATCGTTATTAAATTTTTATACTCCTACTTTAAACTCGAATGAAAGGGATTTAACCAATTTCCATATGTAACCCCAGTGAATTTTGTCGTTCTATACAAATTTAGACAACCAGTATTTTTTACAGTATCATGAAATAAGCCGAATTACAGTATAGCCCGAGTCTACCTTACATATTTAATTACTTTTTGTAAAAATTCTCTAATTGTACTAAAATATATGAAGAAAAGAAGTTGATTTATTAGAAATGATTAACATTTTTATAACATAATTTATTATACTTTTTACAGAAACATTTTGGGTATATAAAAGGCAAATAAATAAATCTATTCTATAATTTATAGCCCAATAAATTGTGTTTTTAACTCAATAATAATAATAATAATAATAATAATAATAATAATAATAATAATAATAATAATAATAATAATAATAATAATAATAATAATAATAGAACTAATATTAAACTTTTTCTTTGAGTAATTAAAATATAACAAGATAATAGTTTCAATTCAAAAACTTCATATCTGTCTCTCTAAGATAATTGGTTATATATGGTCCGAAAAGTTTCTCTAACACTAGAAACATAATAAGATACTAATTCAGAGCAATTAAATTGAGAAAGATAAGAAATATTTCATGATGATGATATTTTCTGAAAGAAATTATTACAGTACATATATTCGTAAGGAAAGTACTTAGGGAAAAGTAAAATAGTTTTAAATTATAGTAAAAAAGTTTTTGACAATGAAATTGTTCAACATTTTCAAGAAAATTCATCATCGTTTATAACTTTTAAAATAGGGAAATTCAAAATTATTAGTTTCCGTGTCTAAGTTAAAGAAACTTTTAGGTTTCAGCATCAATGGTCCATTTATATCGTATATGGAATTTTCATAATAAATTAAAATCGACAGATGCTGCCCCAGCTATGTTGGTATTTTCGTTAAATATATTGAAAGATTGAATGACATTATCGAAAGATTTAAAAAATTTTCAAGGATAAAAAATTTTTAGAATTCCACAATTCTACAATTTGTGTATCAAACAAAACACATTTAAAAGGGAACTCTCACATCTGGTGCACCTCTAAGAACAAGGAATATCAAATATTGATGGTAAGAAGAACAAAAACAAATCCTGTAACGAAAAATCTATGCCAACTAAGCTACTTTTTTTGCTTTTTATTTCCTGGTCCTTTCCATTACTCCTATGACCTTTTTTTATATTATACGATCATCATCAATATTCTAAAGCTTTCACAATAAACTTTCTAGTCGAGGTTTGTACGAAAAACGACTTCAAATGAAATGGGGGGGGGCTAAAAAGGGAAATCCTATATTCTTTTCTAGATTTTTTTTTATTACCTCGAATTTAGAAATAGTATTCCAAAATGATGGTGCAAAAATGTAATATAAATCCTTTTTGGACAGATGTCAAAGACCTAAAACTGAATATAAATTTGAGATATTTGGAAAAATCAAGCCTATTTGTATTTATGAAAGTAACTCGCATAAAAATATGATGTGGAAATGATGAACAAAATTCATCCAGCCGTAAAAAAAAAGGAAATTTTTCGAAAATTCTAAATAGTATCCATCCATTACAGTTGTCTTCTAACAAATGATATGCTCCTCTTAGACACAATGAGGTAGGACACGAAGAGTCATACATACTTTTATTGCAAAGAATATGTGAAAGATGCAAGGCTACCTTTTACTGTTGGACAGTAATTCCAACAAATTTATGTTTGGACTGCAATCTCAACTGTTCTCCTATAATAGACTACATTATATTATTCTTGTTATCTATATTTTAAATAATAAAATTAAAGTAAATATATTTGTTATGTTACATAATATATTGTATAATGGAAAATGGAAATTAGATAATCTCTATATCGGGACTGGGAATAGACTAGCGAACTGTTGTTGATTTCGAATGTGTCCACAATTCGAATGTCAGTTAATGGGAATTTGATGTGATCAAAATCGATATTCAATGTTGTTTAACATACAAAAATGTTAGATAAGAAAAAGGTGCTGATACACTTCTAAATTTAGGACGTATCTAGCCACGATTGTAAAATATTGATTTTGAGATGAATGTAATTTTTTTTGTAGTATAGTATAGTATGGAATTATTTAAAATAAAAACTTAATTCTAAGCTTACCGGAGTTCTTTAATACATACCTAGAAAGGTTAATGCTATTTATTTAAAAAGAAGGCACAGTTTATAGACTTGACATATTATATTCGATACATTCCAAAATTAACCTAATTTGTCCGAAACACAGAGATATTAGTTGTTCGACAAATACAAGAGAATATAAATAAACGTTAAATTAGAAATCTCGTTTTGTTAAAACATACACTCTAAGAAATGAAATTAAACTTACGATCATTAAGTGTAAGTGTAGTTGCGTTAATCCAATCCCTAAATTAATAATAAAATTAAGACTTATTTACTTACTTATTTACTTGGATGGCTCTACAGACCATGGAAGTCCTGGGCCTGATGTAGTATTTTTTTCCAACCTGTCCGGTCCCGGGCAGATTCTCTCCAGTTGGGGATTCTCAGTCTTTTTAAGTTTGCTAGGGTCTCGTCTCTCCAACGGAGGCTTGGTGTCCCTCTGCGACATGTTCCTTCAGGTCTGGATTCAAAGATCACTTTAGCTGGCGCATTATTGTTCATTCGCTCCGCGTGGTCCAGCTATTGAAGCCTTTTGAGTTTTATTTTCCGAACTAGGTCCACGTCACCGTATATTTAGTATAGTTCGGCATTATATCTTCTCCTCCAGACTCCATCCTTCTGAGAAGGAGCGAATATACGAAAAAATATCTTCCGCTCGAAGCTTACAAGTGCCTGCTTACTTGCTTTGGGCAGTGTCCAAGACTCTGCTCCGTATGAAAGTACAGGAAGTATGAGCGTTTTGTATAGTTGCACTTTTGACTTTCGCGAGAGGACTAGCATGTGTGTAATTAATAGACAACTAAATCGTACTATTGCGTGGAGTTTCATATTGATTATAGAAGGTAAACAAGTTTCCAGTATAATGAGGGTAAAAATATGTACCTCAATTTTTCTTAGAGTGTATCTGTTAATAATTTGATCGACAATAGACATCATACACACCACAGTGTCTATTGCGCATACCCTTTAATTTCTTCCTTTATTACGCGAACAATATTGCATGTTCATTTCTCAAATTAAATTTATTCTATAATAATGATTTCATTTGAGAACTTTGAATTGAACTAATGTTTTCATCATGGAAAATGTAGGTACTGAAATAAATTTTCATATTAAATGAAATACAATAGATTGTCAAAATTTCGCTTAATTGAATTTAATTCAAACTCAATTATTCCTAGACATCATGTAGTTTCATAATACTAGTGAAACAGAAGAATTTAATTAAAATTAAAAGACTAATTATGAAAAATAGAAAAATTTTCAAATTATACGATTATAATAAAAATGCATATACTTTATAATTAGGTTTCACAATTCTTTCCGAACACTTGTAAATTCAGCAAGGAACTGTTCTATATTTTAATTTACAACATGTTATCTAAAACGACGGAAAAAAAAATTCTTATACTGTTATAACATGCAATCCGTATACCATTCGGGTTTACTTAAATTATAGTCATTTTTAGAAAATTGTAGCTACTATCATGATTACATAAAACATTCATTTAAAATTCTACTTTTATTGTTCAAATATTTCACGTGTTTCATTCTATATTTTACAATATATTCTACTACTACTATAATTTACTATATGTGGTTGCATGCTCAGGATTTATTTATTTGGAAAATTTAAACGGAAAATTTTTGCATTAAAAATTATTACGTTGTAAAAGTCATGTATAATAAAGGATTTTAGGTCAAGTCCAATAAAATTGTTATATGGCTTTTAATTTTAATACTGACTATTTCGTAAAGCACTTTATCTAAATAAGATACACTTGGATTTAAAAAAAACAATAAACGCTGAGATAATTTAAAAACTACCATAATCATAAAATTGTATTATTTTTGGTTATAAAAATGATATTCAACTAAGCCATATTTGGTATATTCTCTACTTTTAAACAATTTAAGTCACTGCATACTATTCCTTATTATATAAAATATCTGGTTAGTTATTATAACCAACAAAAAATTAATTACATTGTCAGTACAATGCTCGAAAGCCTGCAGCAGAAATAACCACAAAAAGATTTTCCAAATAGTCTAAAAATAAATAAAAGGATTATCTTTCAGGGTAATGAACAAAAGTTCTTAAAAACTTCATATACACATAGTATACGCTTTAGGTAACACGGAATTAAAATGATAAAATTCTCCGAAATGTATCCTTCATCATTTAATTTTGAAAACAGAGTTGAGTTTTATTTAAAAACATATAGTAACTGAAAATCGGCCCATAACCGATTTTTTGATTCGCTATGATAAAAATGGGATAGAAAAACTGTCAAAACTAACATTAATTCAAGGTTTTTTTTCGTTTCAAAATTTCCTCTAATTTGCAGACCCTGATAGTATAAGTCTAATCTGCAAATTTTATTCAAATCGGTGTATTAGTTTTTAAAGTACATTAAAAAAAACTTTATGGGTGTTTTTCTCCTAGAATTATTACTTTCTCCATTATCCTTAGACCGATTTGACTGAAATTTAACATGGTATCGTCTATTTGTGTAGTTAACCTATATAATTAATTTAAACAAAATTGTTTCACAATATTTCCAATTAAATCCTAAAGACCATAAACAAGAAAACTTTCTGGTCACCATGGTTTTTCCTTTATAACTTTGCTCACCTGCATCGATTTTGCTGAAATGCAATACCAAAGGAATAAGCAACTCACATTGTAAATTTCATCAAAAGCGGATAACGCGTATTTGAGTTATCTTGTATACGGACGGACGGACATATATAAATCGATATAACTTTTGATTCCCGACACAACCATACCCTTAAAACCTTTCTACGACGATTATTTTGATGTATTACAAATGGAATGACAAAACTAATATACCCTCTGGTAGTACCTACCATAGGGCATAATGAATCAGGTTGAATGTACCTTTACTACAAAACAACATAGATTCACAAGTTGTTAAAGTTAAAAAGAACTTCCGAGATTTTGAGTAATCACAGAAAATAAATACACTTTGTGCATTTTAACAATTGGTCGCTTTGTGGAAATTCTTTTTATTTGAATGAAATTTTGTTCACGAAACAAGCTGATACTGTAAAAGTAATTATATCTGTCATAAACATTTAAATACTGTGAATATGACAACAATGAAAAAGTTTTCTATTTAGGTGTCAGTAAACTTTTCAAAATTTCAAAATAATCAAAATTTGTCATACATCACAAGAAAAGAATCACGAAATTTTACTTTGTTAGACTTTAAATACGTATAAATTAAAAATGAATTACTAAACACTTTTCAATGGGAATCCTAATTGACCATTCTATCTGTTTGAAGTTACTTATTATTTTCTTAAGGTTGACCGATCTTGATGTCATTAGGCACTAAAATCTATAATAATATGAGGATAATGTCATAAGCATGAGTCAGATTTATGTGCACTATATTGTAAGATGTAGGAAGAGTCTTTAAAATATGCACTAAAATTCCTACTAAAAGATAATAAATGAACCAAAGATGTATTAAAATATGTTACTATTCATTAAAATAAGTTCATATATAGTTTTATGTAAGTATATATTATATACTTACATAAAACGTAAAAAACTATATATTTTCCACTATTAATTTTATATCGTCTATGAGATAAAATGTTTTTATATCTTTCCAATAATCGTAATTTTCTAGTGAATCACCAAAATCCTGTTAATCTTCTTTAAAATTTCCTAACCTGTATCTTTTAACAAAAGATTTTTAATTTTTTCTTAACTGTAATTTCTTTCCCACATAGAATAAAATTAATTTTATCTTTTATTTCCTCAATCAATGAAAAACTTCCATTAGGTAGCTAATTTTAATTTTCAAACTTTTTAATGCCGATAACCAAGAAAGAGAAATGCGAGACTATGTTAATCATATACCACCGTACCTGTTTTAAATATTTAAAAACTTTCTGAACACTCTGCGCATTTTCGATTACCAGTTTTTGAATTGCAATACTTTTTTGTAATATACAAAATTGTCTGCATGGAATTTAGCAGCAATCACACATGTATCTCATTTTTAAAACACCTGAAAATAGGCATTTTATAATTTTTCTGATGGAGTGTTATGAATTGAACATATGTTCGACGTGTTGAATACAACAAAAAGGAAACTCAGGTGAATTTATTTTCAAATATGTAAAAAATATGTATTTATAAATGTATGGTCAAATATGTAAAATAAAACTTAGGGACATGATCGACATGAATCGCAAAGAGTAAGAAAAGTATAGGAGCAGAAAGTATATGCATATGCACAAAACCGGACCTCTAGTCATAAGTTTTTGTCCAAAATTGTGGAAGTGATTGAATTCTACCTAAAATTCTGTAAATTTATAGTTCTTCCAAATATTTTTTCTAATATGTTATGTACTTCAAAAAAAATTGGGTATACAAAAGTTGAAAAGTACTTTTTTCTTCCGTAATCAAAAAGTTCTAACAAATGTAACTGTGTAAAAGAATATCATAAAAAGCATAAAACAAATATTGAAAAGGAAAATGCTTAAAGGAATGGAATTAACCATTTTTTTTCTCACAAAATTTAAAACAAATACAAAAATATATTCCTTAAAAAATTTCCCGTAAAAGAATAACTTTTCTTTTTCTTCAAAAAAAAGAAGAAAGATTTGACTTTTTATTTGGTATTGTTTCTTAAACTTGCATTATTCATCTTTAAACTTTTCATGGGAAAAGTTAAAGGAAAAACTTTTCGTCACGAATTTGTAATTAAATTTCTCTTATTAGGATTCTTGAAATACTTATACATATATATATAAAAGAGCTAAAGAAAATATATGAGTCTAAATCCACAAACTGGAACGATAGGGACATACATAGAAGAAATCGTGGACAGAATTGAAGATATTTTTCGTTTTCTAGTTTATTTAACCGAATAAAATTCTTCACAAATTCTATACAAAATATATATAATTTCCTGGAATGAAATATGAGATGAACCAGAAAAGAATATATTTTCTCGTTTTCATCCATTTAAATGGGATATAATGATAAGCGCTCATTAATTATATCATAAGCCATTTGTATCTAACAAGATGTTTTTCAAGAAAAATATATCTTTTTCGTGTATTTAATGTTTCTTTTCAGTTTTCTTTTCTTTTATGAAAAATCTTATTTGATAAAATTATAGCAATTAAAAAATTTTTTTTTTGCTTTGACTTAAATTACATTCTAAGATGATATTTTTAATTATACTATCGAGATTTTATGAAATATTTTATTTTCATAAGAAAATCATAAAAGAGAAGAAATGTTTAAAAATAATATAATTATTTAATTGACACGTACAATGGAAAACTCGTTGGGAATTAAAGTTGTACTACATTAAATATGATTGAAAAGGGATGAAATGAGAATTAATCAATGTCGTATGGAAATGCAATAAGTGTACTTGTTTTATTTCTATTAGATAAATATTTTAGAATCAAAATAAATAATTGTTTGCCAGTAAACATTTGTATATTCAAACCACAAAATTTAATATGAATATACAAAACACGAGAACATAATATATTTGACGAGAATTGATCATATGGTACATATGGTACATGTACAAAAGTGCATTACAGGAAATGTTTCACATTATTCAGCATCAATGATTCTTTCAAAAGATATTTGGTATGAACTTATATGGAAGTCTAATACTTTCCTAAATTACAATTTTAGCATAACTATGCAAATGTATACAGTTTATTAAGAAATGAAGCCGCATAAGAATACAAGAATGTTGCTAGATGGTTTTGAGAGCTATATTTGTATATGGAGTAACCAACTCTAATATCCATATGAACGATCAGGATACAAACCATAATAATACACAACTACTCCACTAAGGCTAACTAAACTATTCGTTCATTCTCCGTTATCAGTAGAGTTGTCTGCTCCTATACTTCTTTAAAGACAAAATGCTCCTGTGATCCTGGCTATTTCAGATATACTTTTATTCATGAAATGGAACAAAACTCCTTATTAGAAACTTTTTGTTTTACAATAATTACTTCAATGATTAAAAGTAAAATTTCAATTATATTTTCTTTAATCAAGTGCACTTAATTCAATTTAATGCAGATGATAAGAATTGTTCAATCCAATTGCTCAAAATTTTATTTTATAAAATATTCATTGTAAATTAAAATGTAGTAAAAATGTAGTAAAAAAACTCATTTTGAAAACTTTAATAACATTATTTATATTCGATATTATAAATAATGCCAAAAAGTTTAATTTAAAATGGATTTAAATATTTCCGACGAAAGCAAATAAATCAACAATATGAATTTATTGTAGCTTAAAAATATTAATTAATAATCTTCCATTCTGTTTCGATTTGATGAATTCCTTAGAAAAGAGATTATTTGTATTTTCTTATTTAGTAATAGGAATTTATCAATTTCCTATGATCATCCCCTTTCCATTTTATTCATAAAATGAGAAATTGGAAAATTTATTATAAATATGAAATATGGCAAAATATGTGTTTATTTAGAAAGGAAAAAACTTAATAATAAAGTCAACTAAAATGATGAATTTTTTCATTTCCCTACCTAATCTGCATATTACTTTTAGTATTAGAAAATTCAAATATACACTCCAAAAAAAACTTAGTTCTCGATGCTAAACTTATGTTCCAGTTACGTACAATTAAGAATTAGATACTGGCTACAGGTTTTATAAATAGAAGTTACACACAATACATTTAGTAACCAAAATCTTTAAACTTAGTTTCTAGAGCTACAAGTTCATAAAAATATGCAATAGGATCACTACGGTTTTTCTTTGAGTGTAAGTAATACAACAATACAAAAATCGTTGTTGTAAGCTAAATACCTTATACCTTATATTTAATCCATTACATTTTAATTCACTAACATTTTCAGGAATCGATATCAAAATATGATTTTAATCCCAAATGTAATGATTGAAATACAAATTTTTCATAATACCATATTAATAAATGACTAGTCGATTTAAAATAAATGGGTATTCTTGTATACGAAAAAAAACGAATTATACAATCGATACAACAGTACACCGCGATTTACATTGCCAAAGGATTACTGCTATCATTTCATTGCCAAAATAATTTTAATACATTATAATCGGAAAATAAATATCTGATCCATAAATAATATTTTTTTAATCACAAAAATTTAATAAATCATTATCAGAACATGAAAATAATAATTAAAAATATGCTTTTGGGTCGCAGTTTTATTATAACAAAAAAAAACATTGCTAAACTGTCAAAGAACTATATTGACATACAAATTGATTTATTGCAAGTACATGGTTCCCAATATTATTTGTACTAACTAAAAGTTTGGTTTTCATTATAAAGTTTTTAATTTCAAAACTTTTGTCCATAATGAACATTAACACCAATCAACAGCGTACGTAAATTATTAATTTAAAGTACAGATAAATCCTGTAAAACATTCAACTACTATAACTCAAATTTCGAAAACACATTGATGTTATTTAGAATGGTTTTCCAGGGAAAGCAATTCTCCGAGCATAATACTAGTGACACTTGGTCCTTGATGTGCCTGTAATGTCTTTCCATAATTAATTGTTAAATTACTTGGATTATACTATTTAAATTGAGTGCGCTCATCTTTATTAAATAGTTATTATTTGGTGGCTGTTTATTGTTTTTTTTACGATCGAATAAAATTGTTGATGATTAAAAATTCTTCAAATATTTTAAATTGCTCTTTAATTTATGACGTTTATAATGCAATGATTATATAAAAAAAATTGAGATAAGAAAATCGAAAAAAGAAAATTTAAATTTCATATTATATCCATTATTGGTTTATTCCGAAATGATACAAACTTCCAACAAAAACTATATCTACTAAAATAAAATCCTGGTTTTATTCGATATAAGAAAATTACCTACAAATATAACATTCATCACCCGGAAAATGACGATTTTATATTTCCCTTGACGCTGATTATCAATGAATTGGCAGAGTTTTCTTTTCAAATGAAATCAAACTCTTCAAGGAATTGTACATTTTTTACATAATAGACAAAAGAACATTTCACGATAAATCGAGTCTGAATTTCGTTAAAAATATAACCAATATTACTTTTGAATTTTGTTAAAAGGTATACGAGTATATTCTTAAATTTTGTTTCAGAAAGAAAAACAAGAAAATTCAAACTGACTTCGATTTTTAGAAAATCTTTAAAATCTCATTTTCTGTCGATAGGCTTTGGAAAATAATACCTAGATAGAAAGGTGGCAATCGTATACACTTCATTATACTCTTGGGAATCCTATTAGGTACATATTTTTTTTTTTTTTTTTTTGGTTTTGTTCATCCTAAAGACAGCAGATTCGAATGTTTTCTTAAAAATGTCAACTGGAAATCTTTCTGTAATCTGGTAAGGCGTTTTTTGAGAAGCAGCAAAAAAAAAAGATTCGTTTTTTTTTTATTCTTTCGATTTTTTCTGGATGGTTTTATAAGAAAATCTTATAAGTACATGTCGGAAGCACTCAATTTATACTTCCTTTACCATCCATCCACTTCTTATCCAACTGATGAATGAATTGCATTTCTTATAAATATAAATCACAAGAAAGTGCTTGTTTTTTTTCGGGGGTTATTTTAAATTTACCATTCTAGTAGAAAAAAAAAATAAGAAAGGAAATTGAACATTTTTAAAAGGTTCTTATGGTTTCCGTTTATATGTATATGTTTTTATTTTTGGGGACTAATATTTTATCTAGGAGAAAATTTCTATTAGAATCCAATGATATACAGTTTGTCCTGAAATAAGACATCCTTTCATGGGGTAGGATTTTTTTTATAAAAGTAGAAAATTGTCCGATTTAGGAGCTTGTATATCGTAAAGTATCATACGAATATATTAGGTTTGTCACTACTAAGTATTTCGATTTATGCATGTTGAATTTCAGTAAAATCTCCTACCAGATATGGTATTGTCCGAAGCCAATACGTGACTATTACTTATTAGTATATATTATCGTGTCGGTTATATATTGTACAATACTAGCTGGGCTATCTAAATATACTGTAGAAAGGCATATTTATAAAGCAAAATTGGGCTAGCTACAAATTTTAGTGAGTTATTAGCTTTGTTGGTTTTCTCAGACTATAAGCATGGATCCCAAATTTACCATAATACATTTATAAAATCGGCTTTAGGGTAAATTTTAAATATAAATTGATTCGAAATTATTTCAACTACGATTTCTATTCATTTCCAATTTCCAAATATTCATAAATATTATATTATTTTTTTGTTTAACAAAAATTTTAAATTTTCCACTTTAATGAATACTTTTAAGTTTTCAATTTATCTAAATTTTCATAACTCATAATCCGTTGCTCATTACTCTTAAATTCTTGGTATTTCTTAACTGAACGATTATAAGAATAAATTAAAACTTTGTTTTTTCGTTCGTTCTTATAATATTTATTTTTCTTTTGAAATTACTTCAAGAAATATCACAATTTTCTTAAACAAAATGATAAATATTTAAAAGTTCTTAAGTGATTTTCAAGCGATGAAAGATAAATATATTAAAATTTATTTCATCTTGTAATTTTTAGCTTAGGAAAATTTTCTATAAATATCACTATGATTCTTTTGTACAAAAGTTTTATGGATAAAAGTGAAAAGATCAACGGTAAAATGATTCATATATAGAGTGAAAGTGTGGTGGTGTTCAATAGATAAATCTGTTAAGTTTTCCGCCTAATGATGATGTTAAAATTCCTACAAAAAAAGAGCACAGAACACAATATATAAAAGAAAAATCTGGTATTATGATAGTAGATACTATGTCTACTAAAAACTTTACGTTTAAACTTTATTATATGTACAAAAGTTTTCTCCTTTGCACAACCTAGCCATTGAAAAGTTTTAGTTTTTCATTCTCAAATTTTTTAAACATCTCATGCTTTATTTATTTTTACTTATATACCGAAAAGTATATAAATACTTTTGGCAAAAGATAAAAAGGAAATTGTTTTTAAATGGTTCTAGTAACTTTTGAGTATTACCAAATGTCGGTCTATATTCCTAAAGCAATTTAAATTAACATTTTTGTTGTTTGTGATTAGTGGCGTCTGTAATGTGAACTTTACTAAAACCCTAAATTGTTTGTTAAAATAACATTATTGACAAAAGATATTTTAAAGCAGTTTCAATGAAATTTGCCATAACAAATTTCTTTATTAGGAGTATGATTTGATTGGAAAAACTTTACCGAATATAATTTGGATCTTATTTTTCTAAGAAACAAGGACAAAATAATGGCATTTGTATAAACCAATTTGAATATATTTAAGGATACAACATTATTTCAATAAATTTTGTATAGTTATATAGTAACAGTAACAGCTCAAATCGAGCCTAAAGGTAAAAATTAATACATAATAAAATAATTGATTATTAGGATTATATACAAGTTTTTTCAGTTCGTATTTTCTGAGGCAAAAGTCAAAAATTTGTGCATTGGCATTTACCACGCTCAGTATTCGGGAGACCGGTTCATTCTTTCAATAGTCCGTTCGGTGGAAACTGATTTTAAACAAATCCACGGATCTCAACGAATAAATGTTAGAATTTAGGTAAACATTTTGCATAAAATATTGGTGACGTCAATGGCCCCACTAAAAATTTGATGAAGGAAAATTATATCTGCCACTTCTCGCCGTTTTTCCAGAGAATGCAAAATTAACAATTTCAGCCTATCACTGTAAGGTGGCAAAGATGAAGGTCATTCTATGATAAGTTCCGCAAAGCAAAACGTAAAAACCTACGTTGAACAGATTTCAGCCTGTTGATATGAACTTTGTACTGCGGTGACCACACCTGACTGGCAACTCCATAATTGATCTAACGAAAGCGATATAAAGCGATTTACAGACATACGGGTTGGAAAACTACTTAGTTATCGAAAAAGGATAATGATTTTTAGAATAATTTCATATTGAACATTCTTACTTATCAAAGAAAATAACTTGTTTCATAGGTATATAAGTTCCATTGGCTATTTTGTTCTATGTCATGTTTTTTACTCTTTAGAGCTAACATCATTGTTTAAAAACTTTGAACATAAATAAAATATACTAAACATACAACAATCAAAGTTCACTGTTTTCTTATTTTTCGGCCCCGATAACATTCTCTATATTATATGAAATGAAAATAGCTAGAAAGTTAAAGGAAAACTTTCTTTTCTAATAACAAAAAAAAAGAAAGAAAAATAAAATAGCAACATAAAAATTGTTGAACGAAATAATAAAATTTTATTTTATATATTTTGTTTGGTTTTCTCTTTTCTAATGGACTGGTATAGTTAATCGATACACAAGATGTTTTTTATTTCTTCTTATTATTTACAATGTAATATTGAGCTTTACTCAATAAACGAAATATTGTCATATTTATGTTTGTGGTTTTTCTTCAATATTATAAGTAAATATGAAACTCAGTAAACCATATTTTTAATATTGTTCAAAAAGAAAATTTCATATTTAAATCCAAATGTTTGATAGTTCCAAAAGCACCTGCTCCCATCAAAATAAACTTCTCTTTATACTAAAGACATGCAAATAGCCTTAAACTATTTGGTTAAATTTCTTAGTGCACTTAGGAAATAGTTTCATGAAAGGATATGGTTAAAACTAAATCGTTTAAATAGAAACATTGAGTAAACCGTTTTTATAAAGTTTAAAGAAAATTTTTACCTAAACATAGTTACACTACATCTGTTTTAATTACTTTAATTCAATTATATCAAATCTTTACTATTGTAAATATTCTAATTAACTCGTAGTACATATAGTATTAAAAATTTTCCCACAGCATCCTTAATTAAATATTGTATAATTCTTATTCCTATAATATTATAGTGTAATTCATTATAATAAAATGATAATTGCAAATGAAAACTATTATAGTGGTTTTGTAATTTAAACAGACAGTGTAGACAAACTGACAGACATGAAAATACCCAAGAGTTATCCAAACAGATTGTGAAAACTTTCAGACAGTAAAATAATGACTCCCTTGTATGTTGTTAATAAAACTATCTTCAACTATTTATCTATTCTACAAATTATGACTTTTCCATGGCAAATTAATATTGACATTGCTTTCATCCCATTCTTTTGATTTAATTCTTGTCGGTTGTCATTATTCTAAGTCAATTACTTGCGAATAATTCTTCAATTTATAGAATTTGAAACTATTAAGGAATTATAGTATAATTAGTTAAATACCATAAAATTCTTATTGTTTTCAGCTAAATTCAGTCATGTCTTTTGACGTTTCAAAAAAAAATTCAAAATTCTCTTTTTAGACAAATATTGATATTAAAACAAATAATATTTTGCGAGACGACCATTTCACGTATTATTTTAACCAAATAAATCTGAAAACAATAAAAAAAATTACCAAAATCTGCTAAGATTCAAAATTTAAACCAATTTTCGGTTGATTTTAAATACTATAATAACAAAAGATGTTTCGACTCGTGCCATCTGTATCATCAATATGGTACTAAATAAGTATTGTTAAAATTACTCCCCGATAAATAACATTGCTTAAATAAGTGAATATAAAATGTATGGTAATCGTACTTATTTTTCTCAAAAAAACAAAGCTATTATGTTGCATTCATTTTGTTCGTTCATATTCACATATTTACGTATAGTTTATCTGGCTTAACAGCTTATAATAGACTGTGAATCCTCTGGGATCTTCTGGATTATAATTTCATCAGGACTATTCCTAAATAAAATCCTCTGTATTATTGGTCAAACAAAAATATTGCACATCTTAATATGAAGTATTCGAATATTTAATAAAATGTTCTTGTTAGAAATAAAGTTTTACCAAACTTTTAAACTAAAAGTTAAAATTTCACACTTAAACTTTCGATTAACATTGAAAATGTTCTAGTATTCAATTTCTAATTTCAACTTCCTCAATTAAAGTTTGAGTTATAATATTTCGGAATATTATTTTAAATCTAGAACATATTTGAGAAATGTCTATATAAAATTTTTATAGAAACTTTAATTATAAAAATGCACTTCAATACAGGTACCCATATAAAAGCTATGGAATAGGTGACAGACTACTGTCTAATGAAATTATATTCACTCTTTCAAAACAACCTTCAGGACCTCACTTTCATAAAATGAGGCTAAATTAAATATATAACACTAACAACTTTTTAGCTGGTTTGTAAATCGGTAACATTGAGCGACATATACCTTCGCCACACGCCAAAAACCGCCTTGAATTTGATATAAATTAATTTCAAACACGAAAATGTTTATACGTTTTTTCAAAGTGATTTTTTATTGTTTCGAAGTTAACGATCATTTAATTATAATATTTTAAGTATAAATAAAAGTTTTTCTTTTTTCACAATAAAAGGAAAATATATTTCCATTAAAAAATAATAACTTAATATTATAACTTTGCCCACAAAATTAATATATTTTTATTAACCGAATGTTAATATTCAATTTATTAAAAAAAAAAAAATTCCAAGAGAGTCCTTCCACAGAAAAAAGTTATGATATTATTAACCAATTAAAGACATTAAAAAAAAGAAGACCTAATAAAATTTTCTTTTACCCAGCCAAATAATTTTCATTATTATTACATAACAGATTACTTTTCTTCAATAATAATAATAATAATGGATGACTACACAGGACGACGATGAGAAGGATTTTCCATATACCAAATAACAATTAATAATGAGTACATCATTATACAGAAATTTTACGTGATGGGATATAATTCTATGACCTAAGAAAGATTTTCATGGGGAAATTAGTAAAAAAAAAAAAGAAAATAGAAAATCAAAAGTATACACAAGAAAATTCATTATGATTATAAATACATGTTAAGGCTTTCAATATATCTTTTATCATATCTCTACATCGTATAACAATAGTGTAAACAAAAGAAGGATGTATCTTATAAATTTGGCGCCATAATATCAGCATGATATCAAAAATGATAACATTGTTTGTATTATCCATGTGACAGCAAATAATTGCTGAAACACAACATGATTCAATATGAAAAGACTTTAAGATCGCGCAGGTTTTTTTCTTCTTATTTCCAGATATTTTTTTCGTTTTTCGCTTTTTTCACTTGGGTTAAATTTGATTATTCCTTATTTATAATATTATCCCATAGGAAGAAAAAAAAGAATAACAAACACATCATTGAATTTTCAATGATGGAAATATTCTTCTACCTACTTTCTCATTCCATTCATAAAAGTAATATACATAATTCTTTTGGTATTTTTCTTTTTGGGGAAAACAGAATAAAAAAAGAAAATTTTAAGAAAATTTGATTAAGCCATCCACAAAAGGAGGAGTTAAATCTAAAAGCAGAGAATTCAATTTAATTTATTATACAGGACAGGACCAAATTGAATTTTATGTTGAATAGGTTCTGGTTAAGAGAATTAATGAAAATTTACGATATGAAAATGTTTTTCTTTTCTTTTTTTTTTGTTATTTCAATGAAATTATTTAATATTATTTGATAATGAAACTCCATTTAAAATATTAATGATGGTAATTTTTATTATTATTATAAAGTGGTTTAATATAATACGAAATTTAAGAGGTTTACTTTCCACTTGTGATACCTGTTTAAGTACACAATGTATATTGCTTAATAAATTTTTTATTTATACACTTTAATCAAACTGTGATAACAACAATATTAGTTCGAATTTTAGTAATAAATTTATTATGTTAATATAAAAGCATGCAGAAAATAGAAATCTGTCAATAGAAGTACCATATGGCATAGATTATAATGAATATGTTGGGCTACAAGATTGATAAAACGACCTATTACAATATCTAAACTTTAACCTTTTCATAAGTTCTAAATTGGAAAATGAAAATACAATATTTTTCGCATATTTGCTATTTGATATTATAAAAATACCCGAACTTCTTATCAATCACTCTCACTTTTAATAACAAGTCCAAGTTTTTGTTTGCTTCTAATGTATGTTCCGAAATTTGCTAAATAAGTTGACGGAATTTACCAGAAAGTTAATCTTCAAAGCACAATAAATATCTGGTTTTTAAACTACGTTTACAGATAAACTCTTGACTGACTTTAAGTTAATACATACATAGATGGACAGACGAACAGACATTCAAAATAACTTATGATTCTTTACGCACCCAACGTATATAGATCTTAATACTACCTTGCGACTGTATACGTTCATATAAAGTGTTGTATTGTACTGTATTGGAGGGGTCCGCACAGTTGCGGAACTTAGCACGTAGGCCTAACAGGTCCATTGTGCCTCCTCCTAAAAAGGTTGGTTGAGAGGCCAGGTCTCTTCCCCGAACTGGTTTGTTCTTTTAATGAAGGTTAGCACCGTAGTTAGGTCCAAGTTTGCTAGCCATATAAAGTGTTACTAAGTCTTAAATATGTCAAATGTTCTGCTTAAAACGTTACATTGAAACTAATATAATTTTAACATTCTATACCATAGGATATGAAAAATAATTGATTTGTAACACATAATCATTACACACACATATATGTAGGTATATAAAAACTTTCATTAAAAATATATTGAAACATAAAATAAAAGGAAATTACATACATACATTAATATATAATATTTATTTTGAATTTCATACCAGAACGTGAAAAAGGATAATTAATAGTATCCATATCACCCCATTATCAATTACAACAACATGAAATGTCACTTCATTTCACTTAGTTCAACCAAAAATATATGTTTCCCTCCTTTATTGTTGGCCATATTTTTTCCTCCTTCTATTATGAGTTTCATACACACAAAAATATAATGAGATTTGTCGCGATTTCTATTGGGTTTGTTGGTTGAGCATAATATAACCGAAAATAACAAACAACAATAATCATTATTTACCAAAAACCTAAATAATTTCACCTAAACAACTTTCAACACATTCATCTTATATTATCGTTTTATATGTATATATAATGATGATATTAGGAAAACCTTTCCAAGGTAACAGACATGATATGAATTAAATGAAAGAGATTTATGGAAATTAGTGATTAATATCTGACGAATATTAATGAGAGTCCTTACTTGTTTAAAATGTCATCTTTCGTTTACGCATTATATGGAGGACAAGTTTTCTTTTAGAAAATGGAAGCATGTCAGCATAAAATGTAAGTAAGTAAATGTCACCTTCAAAACTGATGATAAAGTTGACTAAACGAAACGACATGAAATGTAAATTTGAACATATTTAGAAATGTTCCAAGAATTTTAATAATGTTCATTCAACAAGTAAATTAAATATACCAAAATAAAATTTTGAAAATACAAATAAAATCTAAATTAAGAAAAATTTGATTAACGTGTAGAAATTCCATTAGGGTTTCGGTACACTGAGAATTTATGTAACGGATATAAATTATGTAAAATACCAGTTTTTAAGATATTAAAGAAGAATTTGCAAATCAAAAATTTGTGATTTGCATTCGAATAACCAAAAATTTTTCACGTACCCCAAAACCCAAGTAATCAGAAACTACCCACATAGAATTTCTCTTTTTTTAGTGTTCAAAGCGTTATTACTATAATAGTTAATAGTTGTTAATCTCTGAGATTTAGCAATTATTTGTCATTGTTTACTTTTGTATATCATTAAGTTATTTTTACTATACAGAACCTATTATAAAAAAATATTAAAGTACGAAAATTGGACATATCGCACAACACTTTTCCAACTACTATAGCTTAAAGAAATTTAGAAATTTTACTGCGAAGTTATATGTACCATATATTTAGTGACTTCCATGTGAAAACTTTAATTAAGGTTTTTTTTTATAATTAAGAATTTTACACGTTCTTATACGTAATTAGTAATTCCTCTAGCCCCAAACCTCTTTGTTTATTTTTATGTAATACAATTTGCACTTCTAATTCTAAAATCCTTCACTGATACAGCTATTAAAAGTCAACGTTCATTCTTATTTAAAAACATTTCAACGAAAAAATAAGACATTAATTTAATTATCATGAAAATCTCATTGAAAATTTTATTTCTATATTGTTAAAATAAAGCTCTGGAAAAGGACTATTATCTCCAAAAAAAAAAAATAAAATAAATGATCACTTATAAAATCTGATCCAATTTAAGAAACTACCTAAATCATGTAATAAAATCAATTCGTTACAACCGAAAAATATATTATTATTGCTGAAAGATTGTGCTGTATATAAACATAAATTCAAAAATTTTTATTTTCTTTTTTTTTGGGGTAGGTTTTCTAAACAATATTATAGCCAAAAAAAAATATATATAATAAAAATACATAATGGGAAAATTTCACTCAGTAAGAAAAAATACAATAATACTCTATGATGGTAGTGAAAACATTTTACGATCGGTTAAAATTGCGCCAGATTACAGGGTTTATTGTGCCCGACTGTCGTTAAGTCTTTACGTATTAGATTTATGCGAAATAAGTTTCACGTTAGAATACGATATACTTTATGGGTATGTTAGAATGTCAGCAATTTTTAACTAACCCCATTCCTGTATATCTATCTTTTTTAAGGATCATATAACATACATGTGGTGTGTACATACATATAATATAGCTCCTCAATACGGAAGGCCATAATATAAAGCTTAAAACGGAAAATTTATATTATATAATATATTTTGTAATTTAATTTTTTGGAAGTGCGAAATTGTTCCCCAGTAAAATATAACAATAATTTTATTCTTTACAAGAAAGAATTCTATCTCGACACGAATAAAAAGTTTAATATGGCAAAATAAATACCAATTATTTTTTTTTCACATATAAATAAATTTTCTTTTATATCATTAAAGTGAAATTAATGAAAAAATATATGTATTACATATTATTTTATGTATAATAACATATTTTTAATTATATTTAAACAGGGAACATCCAATATATAAGGTGTTTCCTTGCCATATACCGAAAATGTTAGTAGTATAGCAATTTTGCGTCCTTTTCAGTGTTAATACCTTATGGATTATATAATATGGTAGATCACAGGTAAGATGTAACAGGAATTGGCAACACGGTGATCGACTTTCGGTATAGCCGATGGAAATAAAATTTAATTTTTTTGTGGCTACTTTTCAATTAATTAATATTATAAATAAAATATCATGTTATTTTAATGGATTATATATTAGCAGGTCGATCACGAAACATTTTTAAGAAAAATAGTCCATTATATATATAATGAAGTTGCCCAAGCGTGAGCTATAACACCTACTTCCAGGATTACTTCGTCGATCACATTTAAATTTCGATATCGAAGGTGACAGTTCGTTGATGATTACTTTTTCTTTTATCCAGCATCGATTAGTTCATGAATTATTCGTTAATCAAGAGCTATTATATCTCGACGCATTCTGGAACAGAATATTAACACTCAAAATGTAAGCATGCCGCTTGTCGTTAACTGATTTTTGAGTTATTGTATTTTGGTTTTTAATGCCCTATGGTAGGTACTACCAGAGGGTAATATTAGTTTTATCACTCCATTTGTAACACATCGAAATAATCGTCGTAGAAAGGTTTTGAGGGTATGGTTGTGTAGGGAATCAAAAAATTTATCGATTTATGTATGTCCTTCCGTTCGTCTGTCCGCATACAAGATAACTCAAAAATGCGTTATCCGATTTTAATGAAACTTACAATGTGATTTGCTTATTCCTTAACTTAGTTTGGTATTGCATTTCAGCAAAATCGATGCAGAGGAGCAAAGTTATAAAGGAAAAACCAGGATGGCCAGAAAGTTTTGTGTTTTTTTTGTTTATGGTTTTTAGGATTTAATTGGAAATATTGTGAACCAATTTTGCTGAAATTAATTATATGGGTTAACTACAAATAGACGATATCATGTTAAATTTCAGTCGAATCGGTCCAAGGATAGTGGAGAAAGAAATAATCCTAGGAGAGGGCTACCTGCAAATTAGAAGTAATTTTGAAAAGAAGAAACAAAGTTATGAAAAAAAACCTTGAAATAATGTTAGTTTTGACAGTTTTTCTGTCCCATTTCTACCATAGGGCATCAAAAAATCGAGTATAGGCCGATTTTAAGTTACTATATATTTTGTATTATATATGGAGTGCGTATGAAATGATTCCAATTATGTAAGTGGAGTAAAAATTGATGATTTTTAAAGTGTCGGCCTAAAAAGCAGAGTTTTAAAATATAGTCTTCGTATAAGTAAAAAATCAATATTGAAAATTTAATAAGAATTTTTTAAAAACAAAAATTATTTTTAAACAAAATAAAAAGCAAAATTAATATTAAAATCTGTTAACATTGCGGAAATACGTATATTGTTAAATTTATGAAAAAACTGTAAAATATTACTGGAATAAAAAATTAAATGGACATGAACGACTATTGCATGAATATTTAATAATTAATAAAAGGTTTAATGAGGTATTTTTATAATACATACCTCAAAAGCAAACCACTGTATTGCAATTTGTATACAGAACTTTTAACTCAACAACTTTACACCTCTTTCATTACGAGTCGTACACGTAACCCATTTTATGTATCACATTTAATTTTTTCAAAGTGTTTTTGATTTAATTCCCACCAAGTTTCTGTGAAAAAGAACTACCATAATTTTGTTGATGTCGTTAACTGATTTACAACCCATTTTTCACATATGGCATGAGATATCTTTTACATTTTCGGGTGGAAATCGTAAATGTATGATATTTTGGTAAACATAAAATTGGAATTTTCGTAAATATTTTCTGTATAATAACTTACTTCATTCAAAATTATGCAGAAATAAACTCTATTGAATACAAAATTAAAATCGCTCTACGGCCGAATTTTCGATGCCCTATGGTGATCTTTAGACCGATTTTACTGAAATTGAGTATGTTATGAACTTTCGGAGATTAGCGTTTTTGTATAAACGTTCAGGTACTTCAGATATTTATAGCGGTGGTACCTACCATAGGGCATACAAATATTATAGTTGCAGATGTCAGCATTAGTTTCAATTAAATGTTTGTTACTTAAAAACAGAATATTTTAAAGCATATTGTACATAGACATTTTCAGACTTCAGATAATTTATAAATTTAGTATTTTCCAGTTTTATTATTTTTCGTAATTAATTAATGCATAATTATATGTCATACTATATGTACTCAGAAATAGGGCAACGATAGAGCAAAGGAATTTTCATTATACTAATTATATTTATTCTATAATGGTGTTGACAAAGTCCATTAAAAAATATATATTTAATAGAATTTGGACAATTATTTTAATCGAAAAATCTCT
This sequence comes from Xylophagus ater, assembly GCA_963422695.1. Lineage (NCBI taxonomy): Eukaryota > Metazoa > Arthropoda > Insecta > Diptera > Xylophagidae > Xylophagus > Xylophagus ater. Next base: position 13,863,173 of record OY730478.1, read on the forward strand.
CTATAACTCTTTAGTGCTTTTAACCAACATCTCAAGGAGAGCTTGGATGACTTCAAACCAAATGTCAAAGATATCATAAGTATAGAACTAGCTTCTGACAAAATTAGGGAGTTAATACTAGATGCCTACCATCATTCCTGTCCTGAAAAAGCTCGCAAAAGCAATCGCAAGGTCCCTTGGTGGAACAGCAAACTTACTGTTATGCGGGCCAGGACAAGGCAGCTTTTCAATAAGGCCAAAATAAATGGTGGCTGGGAACTGTATAAAAACTCCCTAACTGAGTACAACCTTGAAATTAGAAGGGCCAAAAGAGCATCTTGGAGGAGGTACTGTGAAGAGATTGATGATCTCTCCACTGGTGCAAAAATCCACAAGGTGTTATCAAAACGGCACACTAATAGGATAGGATTGTTAGAAAATCCTGACGGCTCAGTTACTAAGAGCTGTAAAGAAACGCTAGAACTATTAGCTAAAACCCACTTTCCAGACTCTATAATAGTTGAACAAGGTAACGTTAACTCTCAACTTGTATCAACTTCTACCAAACCAAATACGGTAGACTGGAAGAATGCTTCGAGGATATTTACAGCAAATAAGGTCAGATGGGCAATAAACTCATTTAAGCCTTTTAAATGCCCCGGAGAAGACGGCATTTTCCCTGCCTTACTCCAGAGGGGAATTGAAACTGTAATACCCCTAATTCTAAAAATCTTTAGAGCCAGCCATGCATGGGGTTACATACCTAATGCATGGAGAGTAGTGAAGGTGACGTATATACCGAAGGCTGGGAAAGCATCTCATACCCAACCTAAGTCATTTCGTCCAATCAGCCTTACATCTTTTCTACAAAAAATCATGGAAAAGATTCTTGATAGGCATATAAGAGATAATGTGCTGAAAAGCAATCCATTACATAAACATCAATATGCCTATCTGCCGGGTAGATCAACTACACTTGCGTTACAGAACCTTGTTTCTAAAATTGAGGATTCACTCAAAAACAAGGAGCTGGCAATGTGCAGTTTTCTGGACATTGAAGGAGCGTTCGACAATACCAGTTTCGACTGTATTACGCAAGCTTCCTTACGAAAAGGGGTAGACCCTAAAACCTGTAAATGGATTGATTCTTCATTGAAAAACAGGCTTATAAAATCCACAATGGCACAGGAAACACTAAAAGTTTCGGTAGCTAAGGGTTGTCCACAAGGAGGGGTACTGTCTCCCATACTGTGGTCGATTGTAGTAGATGAACTATTGCTTAAGCTAGCGAAGGCTGGCATACAAGCTCAAGGCTATGCTGATGACATAGTCATTATAGTCAGGGGAAAGTTTGAGGACACTATCTCAAACATCATGCAGCACGCACTAAATTTAGTTGCGGCATGGTGTTTGGAAGTGGGACTCAACATCAACCCTAAGAAAAGCGTTGTGGTCAACTTCACAAGAAGAAGGAAAAGGGAAAATCTTATTAAACCTACTCTTTTTGGCCAAACCATAAGCTTTAGTAATGAAGTTAAATTCTTAGGGGTAACTCTAGATGACAAACTAACATGGAATAGCCATCTTAATAATGTCATCAATAAAGCGAGAATAGCTTTATGGACCTGCAGAAGTCTGGTGGGTGGTACTTGGGGTCTTCAGCCCAAAATTACACACTGGATTTACACTTCCATTGTCAGGCCCATTATAACCTATGCCGCACCGGCGTGGTGGCAGAAAACTGAGCAGAAAGCTGCTCAGTTAAAACTACAAAAACTGCAAAGGTTGGCATGCGTAGGTATCTCTGGGGCTATGCGCACCACCCCTACAGCTGCTTTGGAAGTTCTTTTGAATCTTCCACCATTACATTTACAAATACAAAAAGAGGCCAGAATAGCGACCTACAAACTCCTTACAGATGAAGATCTGGAGAAGCGTAGAGCTGCACATGCTGACCTCTGTAATGAACTAGGGAAAGACCCTATCCTCAGCATACCCATTACGGATAGTATGCTAGTTAGATACAATTTTGAAAAGCCATTCAAAGTAATTATACCAGAACGGTATGAATGGCAGACCAACCCTCCAAAATTTGACTCTAACTCCTTAGTCTGGTACACCGATGGATCTAAAACTAGCACAGGGGTTGGTGCTGGGGTCTATGGTGTTCAAGCCAGAATAAGCTTATCAATCAGTCTAGATGAATTCTCAACTGTCTTTATAGCGGAAACACATGCTATAGAGCTGTGTATACGTGAGAATCTCAGGCTGGGGTATAAGCATAGGAAAATCTACATCCTATCGGACAGTAGAGCTGCCATATTAGCTCTGCACTCATACCAGATAAAATCAAAACTGGTATGGGACTGCCTTAACATCCTTAAAGAATTAGCGTGCACAAATAGTGTCACTCTAATGTGGGTCCCGGGACACACTGGCTTAGAGGGGAATGAAAAGGCTGATCAACTGGCCAGAGAGGGCTCAGATAAACCCTTTCTACGACCAATCCCTTTTTGTGGTATCCCACTAAGCACAGCAAAAGCAGCCATAAATAAATGGCTAGATAGAGAAAGAATGAACCACTGGAGGACAACGCCCGGTTGTCTAAAAGCCAAAAAATTCATTCCTTCTCTGTCAAAAAAGAGAACTCTTGAACTTCTGAACTTCAGAATTAATCAAGTCAGGCTCTTGACAGGCTTCCTCACAGGCCACTGTCGTCTTAATTACCACCTAAATAAGATGGACAGATCAATATCTCCGATGTGCAGAATCTGCGGTAAACACGGGGAAACGGCCGAGCACATTCTTTGTGAATGTGATGGCCTATCTACATATAGATCCAAAATCCTCGGGAAAAATTTTCTAATACCCGTCGATATTATATCTAGACCTCTCAAGGACGTTTATGGGTTTATTGGCAACCTAGCGTTCGTGGGAGAGCTCTAGGAGTCTTAGGGTACCACAATAGGTCATTCCTGGCCGCGGTGGTTTTTGGGTTGTGAGCCCAGCCCTATCACCAATCTAATCTAATCTAATCTAGTGCTTTTAAAATGTTGGCTAATTTATTCACTTTAATGTAGGAGGAGAATTTGATTCGCATAGCCGTAATGTAATATACATATTTAATTATAGTAGCTGCTAATGATAAAATATAATTTCCAATTCCAAAACAAAAATAAAAAAAATTTCCAAATAGGAAACAAATTTCTTATACAGAATTTTTCAAGTTTAATTTTCTTTTAGATAGATATACAATAATTCACTATGCAGAATTTGATTTGACATCAAGAAAACATAAATTTATTTTTCGACATCAAAGTATTATAATATAAAAATTGATACGAATTAAGGCCAATCCCCAAACAGCCGACATCCTATTTTGACGGGAAAAATCAGAAAACTAGAAAGATATGGACTTTTGCAATTTTCGCTAGGGATTGTCGAATAAAAACATAAGTCTCCCCACACAATTTAGAAAAATTGGTAGTGTGCGACGGTATCGTGTGTGATTGTGAGAGTATGCACCCGCAGATGAACTGCCATATAAATTAGATAAACATGTTCATCTGTTTTTTACGGAAATCATCTGCAGATCGAAAATCAGTTGGAGAAATGCGAAATGCAGAAGCCGACAAAATTTGTAGAATGATTGTTTTCTCCCCGTCTGTTTAACCAATCTTTGTATAGTGTTATCCCATACTTGCATCAGAAGTAGGATGTCGGCTGTGTGGAGATTAGCCTTTACTCATTTTTGCCTAAATTAAATTGCAGCTTCTTTTTTAGTCCTGTTGTATGAAGTTTGATCAGTCAATACTTCCACACTTACCAAACCAACAAAAACAGTTCTATAGTCACAAAGATATATTACGAGAAATATCAATTTTTTACAACACTTAAAAAACAATATAAGAAAGTATCAATGAAACAACTCTTGTCCATTAAATGGATGTGAATTAAAATTTCATGATTGAAAATCAGAAAATGAATGAGCATGAAAGTGTAATATATCCTTAAGGAATATATAAATGAAAACTCAAATACATTTCTTTTCATATTGCAAATTGGTATCTATCAATTACACTACCAATAAAGTTACCAAAGAAGAACCAATTAAAATTGGAAGTTAATGAATTTGAACATTTTTTGAAGAAAATCAATGTTACTAAAAAAGTGAAAATTCTATTTTAATGAATTTATGAGAAAATTTTCGTGAAAGTTACGACTTTTTAAATTAAAATTTTTTTTATGATGTGATACACGATTTGAAAACTTTTGCAATAGCATTTTTATGACAGTAAAATTTATGAAAATATATTTTTTTAATTATATTTTTATGGCATACACAAGTAGTACACTTTAAAATACAATTTTAATTATTATACTCACAGATATAATAGAATATATGCAGTTTTTTTTGGATAATTTAAAATAGCAAAAAAAATGTATCATATACATATAGTACTAAGTACACGAAAAAAAATTCATATACTATATCTGATTTAAACTTCGTCTTTCGAGTATCCTGATTTAAAAACTTTTCACAAATTATTCACTTATAGTATGATTTATGATATAAATACTTATATTGTAATCCCTATCAACGATAATATTACTTCTCTAAGGATTAAATGGTAAAAAGATTAAAACTATCACTGCCAGACTTTCTACAACATATACCTGTGTATACCTATTCTACTGTATCTACTTTATGTTGATAAATTCTCAAGTAGATATTAGTTTAGGATTATGAAATGATTTAAAAGTTTCGATATCATTTCTATTTTTCAATATTAATATAATAAATTCAATAGAATTCCAACATGTATACTCTAATCACATTATGGCTAAAGGCTATATCTTTATTGCTTTCAAACAACAAATATATTTACCATAGTTGTAGGATATTTCTGCAGGAGCAATAAAAGAGGAATTTGTAGTCAGATCTTTCTTGAATTTAATTATATATATGAAATAGTTTTTTTTTTAGATAGAAGTCTCATTTGTATATTGTAAAGGAATAGAAGAAATTTTCATTAAAGTTCCACTCTTCAAAAGAATTTCAGTAAATACCCTTTCTTTTAAAGAAATTTTTAAATTTTTAAAAATAAATAATATCTTTACGTAAATATATCAGGAAAATTCGAAGAAACTCATGAAACAAATCAAAATATATATATTAGAACAAATACATAATATTATAAAATGAAAAAGTTTTCCTTTAAATGGAAAATATAAATAGCTACAAGTATATAAATATTGTATATAAAGAAAAAGTATCCCTTTAAGTGTTGAAGGGAACCTTTTTCACGTAACATTTTACAAAACATTGCCCCAAGAAAAGTTCTTTGAAAACTTTTTAAAACTTTTCTTTTTTTTCTTCTTTTTCTTTTTTCTTGTCAGGTCGCTAGAGATCCGGGGTTGTCTTCTAACTATCATAAATCACTGGCGGTACTAGTCTTTTAATAGAAACTGAACAGAAATTGAAGCATATCTTCTTTTAAGTTTTCTGTTGTTATTTTATATTTATTCTAGAAAAATGGAAAATACCGAGGATAAAATAGAAAATCTCTTGAGTACAATATTTTCAAATTTCAAACCATGTCAAAGCTTTTAGAATCATGTAAAACAAAAGTTGTTTGTTTTTGATATATTCTGATAAAAAAAAACATAATCCAAAGGGATTTTTAAATATTGTATTTAATTAATAATTAATAAGAATGAATCAAAATCTAAGATAGCTCTATGAACAAAATAGAAAAGTTTTTTTTAAGTTTCACTCAACATTTTAAGTTTACCAAAATTAAAAGCACTAAAAATTCAATGGGTTGAACTATACTAAAAACATTAAATATTCATTAAAAATGAAGTAAATTTTAACTTTTGATTTAACTTATAAACATTCTTTCTACAGTTATTAACTGTGTTATAAAAACGTATGTGGCCCAAAAATCCACTACCTCATTCTATGGAAATTCTCCATATTATTGAAAAATCATCTTCTGAATCAAGTGGGCTCTTTTACATGTGCCGGGGATTACAAATAAAAAAGTGCTTTTAAGATAGCAAGGAAAGGGAAAGATTGGCCCTGGATAAATCAGATGAGTTCACAGACCAATTTACAATTCACTAAAAATCTAGACATATTTTGTAGTCCTTAACATCTGGCATATTTCGTATTGATCGTCATTTCCAATCTACACAACCATGGAATGAGGTACATACTATATTTCGTTGAATTTTCAGTGATTCAACCATCCTATATAATTGGAAAATTGTTCGCAATTTCTTAAAACTCAATTCTGAATTGCTGATATTGTGTTGCATGAAACCTTTTTTTGTAAAGTAATTTTAGTGATTTCTAGCTCAATTTTAAACTTTATTTTCGATGAATATAAATGTCTCCTTACAACATTTTTCTTTGTAAAATATTTATATCCTTTTGTATAAAATTCAATGAAATGTGAACTTTTCTTTCGTTATAAAATATCGTTTCATTTTCAATTGAATATAGAAGAAAATCGAACTCTACTCAGTTTAAATTTCAAATTATCTTCCTGACATTGGATACCATTCTTTTTTCAAATGTAAACTCTAAAAAGTTAGCAAAAAAAAAATGTGAAAATATATTTTCTAAAGAAAATTTCCCGATCTATTTCAAAGCGAAAGGAAATTCATTCACTTATCATGGCATTTTCAAAGCAACGAATTGAAAAATTGCTAGCAACTATCAGTCGAATATAGTAATGGGATTTTCCGGTCAATACACAAATCCTTATACACAAATAATGCATTTTCATTTTTCACATACAATTTTTCTATCTCTAATAAAATATTTTCAAATTTTTGTCAAAGTCCAACTAACTCCCAAGGAATTGCGATAAAAATAATATGTGGAATAGCAAATTTTGTCAAGAGTGAAAACTTTAAATCTTTTTTTTTCAGATCTTTCGGATTTCATTTTGGTTCAACACTTTTGATGAATTTTGTAAACTTTTCTACATGAAAAGAAAATACCAAGGTTAGAAAATATTTTATTTCAACAAAAAAATATATCAGTTTTTCCTGAAAATGAATTCAAATCAATAATTAAGAAAAACCATTTTTCCTTGTAAACAAAATTTAAAATAGATTTTTTTGTAAAAGTTTCTATATTTGGAAAATTTTGTGGGTAAGAAAGAAAAAGTTTGTGAAAAATTTCAAATAAAATGAATTTTTATATGGCAAGTTCAAAAACCTCTTATTGAAAACTTTTGAGGAAAATTTATGAAAGTATTAAAAGAAAAAGAAATGTAAGCAAATGACAAGGACTTTAAAAACAAAAGAAGAATATTTTTCTATGATAATCGAAAAGGAAAATTTCAAACAATATTAATTTGATTCTTTCGCAACCAAAAATAAACAATAACGGAGAATTTATAGAAAATTTTTAAGTTTTAACTAAGAAAAATCCAAAAAAAAAAATTAAAATTAAGAGAAAAACTTCGTTTAAATACTTTTAAACGAGTAAATCTTTTGTATAATCGAAAGGAAAAGTATGAAAATTTAAAACACTTCTTTTCTTTTAATTCAAATAAAATCTCAAATAAAACAAAAAAAGGAAATTTCAAGTTTTTTCAAAAGAAAATGAGACGTGAATTCCATTTTGTCGTGTTTTCATATTTAATACTTTGCAAGTTTTAAACTGACATGAAAATTGGCTATTCTGGTTTTAAAACTTCCTGTTTTCCAACTTTGTTTAAATTAAACTGTTCGAATTAAAATAAGGAATTTAATTATACATTTACAAATTAAAGAAAGTTCAAGAAAGAAGAAATTTCAAATGTTTTATGATATTAAATACACCGCAAATGTATGCCACTAGCATGTTCCAACAATCTAAACCTACTATTGTTTCATTCTTAAAGTAAAATCATGAAAAGTTATTTTAGTCCGTATATAAAATTCGTAGGCGTATGTTTATGGACAGACTAAGTTGTACACATGCTACTATATTATCATAATTAATTAAATTAAATAAATTTTTTTAAAGATGTCATTTAGGCAATCCACAGTATATTGCAAACCATGGCACATAGAAATTATTCCATTATTGTTTGGCTTATAAGATCTCAAAATGCCATTGAAATCTGTACTTCGTACTTTTGTAATAGCACAAAGCTTTAGCACCATTCTATAGGAGAAGAGAAACGCTTTGTATTTTTTGTAACTTTGGTCTAATCTTATTATTATATCATTTTGGTTTGACAAATTCAATCTAAACTAATTGTTTTTTAGTCTTCAAAATAAAATTTTTAATTCTGAAACAGGAAAAATTGCATCCTTCTATTTTTTTTCACATTACATTTATAGCTTTGTAGACAAAAGTTTAACTGAAAAAAAGCACATTCAAAATAGAGAATTCCGTTTCATTTGCATAGATAAATAAGCATTTGACTTCGCCTTTTGAAATTGTTGATCTAGTTTCAAATTAAGTTTTTTATGCAAAATTTCATTGAAGCAAAATCTTTCTGTTTTCTTGCATATGCTTGCACTTTTGAATGCATTTAATTCAATGAAAAAGTAATATTTACTTTTGACTTTGTGATCCATTGTTTTTTCTATTTTTTTTTTTTTTGAAAATTTCATATTTTTCCTTTTTATTCACTTTGTTTTATCTGGCAAAAATGCTAGCAAAGACTTAGGTTTATGAATATAAAATAACATTGGGAGAAATGAATAATTTATATTACATATTTATAAAATAAAACTACATTTCTACATACTTGTATAATTTTAATTAATATTGAGTTTAATCCCTTTTCAAGTAAGCTTTTTGCAAACAGAATTTCTAAATTGTGGTTATTGTAGGGCATACTTTATAAAAATTAGGAAACTGCAAAAAGGCTGACTAAACTTAATAATCGTATTCACAACAGTTGGTCGTAATACTTTCCTGTACACTTAATGATTTTAAATAATTTGTCTGGAAAATAAGAGTATTTCAATTAACTAAAAGTGTGGTAAGAAAAACTTAAATAATTTGAAATATATAAAGGCTTTATGTATTGGAACATTTCTCAAATGGAATATAAACGTGAAGAAAAAAAAACATATATATATTGTAGAAGATAATAATTTGTTAAGAAAACCATAAGAACATAAATATCATAAATCAAAGAAAAAGAAACAAGAAATAAGTTGTCAGAACCAAATGAGAAACATCATTCCTTATGTTATTGTAAAACACATTGAACTTTTATAGTCAACTGGGTTCGAAAATATTCTCGCCTCTAAAAATATGTTAAATAAAATACAATGTCTTGCTAATACCTATGTATATAACATTAAAACACACACTATTCAATAATATAGATAGTATATATATATATGGTATTTATCGCAAGACTAAATTTTCCTTCTATCTAATAGGATTCGGATCCGTTCTCATCCTTAAAATTCATTCGGTGTGTGCTTTTTATTTCTTCTTGTTGCCTTTTTTAGCTGTACGTGATGGCACATAAATGATTTATTATAGTATCTTCAATGCTAAAGTATTAAATGTTCTATAGAACACTAAAGTCCATATTTTCAAGTTTAATATCCCAGAAATATAATAGGCAAAAATTTATATGGTTTTCATCTTCTAAATGTGGTTTTTTTTTTCTTTTGTATTCATGTTAGTTATATATCTATTAAAGAACTACTATATATTTGAAATTGGAAAAGAATGATATTTTAAAATTCAATATAGTAAAATATAGAATTATTTATTTTTCTCTATTTTGATAGAAAATATAATAAATCTATGGTTTAATATAGTTATCAGATAATAATATAAATTCTATTTACTATCTCGGTACTCTATGATAAAATATTTTCGAGTAAATTCAGGATTTTATATTTTAAAACTACAATAGTAAAGGAAAATATCTTAAATAATAACTAACGTACTTTTGTTGGTCATATAAGATTTGTACAGTCACCAATTGCAATATACAATAGTAAATATACATTAAATCATTCAAGAAAGCCTGAGAAATTTTATATAAGATTTAACTTGAAGAATTATATAAAAATCTCCAAGATATAAGTAGAAATCTTCTACATTCGAAAAATACTATCGATTTTAAAAACATTTTTCATTTTGTATCTATAGTATAGATACTGGAACTATGGTATAGATTCTATACCATAGCTCCAGTACACCCAGAAGATGTATAAAATCATTTTTGAAACTGATATAGGTACTTCGTTTCTTGGATATACTTTGTTCATATTATATCAAAAACAATATCCCTTAAGGTGAATTAGTTTCAATAAAATTAGAAAATATATAATATGTCCTTCGAGATAAAACTTAAATATCTAACATATATTGTGTATTTTAATATATACTGAATATATATTCTATACAACCTTTATCCATTTAATCTTGTTTCAATATCCTATCAAAATGCAACTAATTTTAGAAGATGACAACATTTATCTTTATATTGATCGTGATAAAAGATATCATATAGATATTGTATATATATATATATATAGATGGAAAAGATAAAAGACATATATTGAAAATTTAGTTGGTAAATCATGATTATCTCATATTAAAGTACTGTGCTAATGTATATATTTAAGGGTAATTAAATTAATTGGATAAATGAACCTAATGTGAACACTTAAAATTATCAAAACCTTATATGTATATTAAGCTTATAAATTACGTTAAAGATATATGAAATTCTGTTGTATAAACAAACATAAAACTTGCAAACACATTTATTCATTACTCATTACTGGTCATAAAAATTACCAAAAAAATTATTAAATAAATTATTTGCTATAACATATAGAAAGCGAATAACATATTTGTTCTTCTTTTTTCAAAACCGCGGGTCCCGCCTATTTATATCATTTTTTTAAAAAATTATAGCTGGGATCCAGGATTCTAAAAAGAGATGACGAATTTCTGATACGCTTTTAATATAGGAATTTAATTATCTATTTATTATTTGGTTAGTGGTCATACAAGATGCGAATAAATTAAATGAAAATCCTTTCTTTTACAAACGTTTTACTACAAATGATCGTAATTTATGGGAAAAATCGAAAAGATCCCGGTTTTCAGGAACAGTTAACAAAAAATGATAAATGCGTTTAGTGACAGACTACATTACTCTTACCTCTACAAAATAAAGCAGGGATATCTCCGCTTCTACTTTTGGAATTCAAATGCTACATAGAAGTGGCTGTGGCGGAAGAATACTTTGTGGCATTTGCATTGTTGTATTAAAAATAATAATAATAATTTACAATATTTCAATTTATTTTATATTAAATCCCAATCAACCTTACCTTTTATGAAAAAATCAAGTTTTACCTTTCAAATCAATTCATTTACTAATTGAATCTTATATCCTACCAATATTACCAATTTAAACAATTTAGATAGTCCTTAATTTATAAAACTTTATATAAAACAACAGAAAAAAACAAAACGTAAATTACAATTTTTATTTACTCTCAATAAAGTAGAAAAATGTATTCGATATAAACTTCATTCCAAAAATTAAAAGAATTTAATTAAATTCTACTCGATTCTTGTTATTCGAACTTTCAAGTCCTTACGACTCATTAGAAGGAAAAACAGAATGAACTAAATCCAGAAAAAAAGGAAGGAAAACACTAAAACGTTGAGAATATTATGGAAAACTTTAAGATGATACCTAATTACTAAAAGGATTTTTATATATCCATATATATTAGTAAAAGCTCTAATTGCCTTAAGACTTTTATATTAAAGCTTTAGTGAATTTTTTTCTTTCCTTGTGGATTTTTATAGAATAAAACGACAAAAAAAATGCAATTAAGGAAATTGCGCAATTGAAACATTGAGAAAACTTAATATTAGAAAAAGAACTTGGACAAATTTTTTCTTACTTTCTTATTAATCTATTTCTTTAACTTCATTGTGAAAAAAAAAAACAAAAAAAAAATTATCCTTTAAAAAATATATTTATAAATAATTTATTAAAGAAAAATTGCTTTTGATTATACATACTTTCTAATACCTTATACTTAATTAGTGTAAGTTAGTATGCATATAAAAGCTGTGCTGGATTAATGTATAAGTAATACTTATAAGCATGTGCTTAAGGTATCAAGGAAAAGAGACACCAGCTAGTAATAGATTAATTACATTCTGAAAATTTAAAAATTCATTTATTGAAGAAAACATAGTACTAAGCTTTAATTTAATGTAAATTAATTAAATTAATATTATTAACTACAAACAAATTGGATACTCAGTTTTTGGTTGTAATTTCATGTACTGTAAAGAACTTGATTGAAAAAGATGCTAATTAATTAAATGTTCAAAGAGTGAAGAAGAAGTTTTTTTTTTTTAAACTAAAAGAAATCCCACTGGCAAGCTTTTCCCTCTTCCGCCTATGGATTAAAAGTAGCTTATAAAAAATGAAGAGGTCCTAGTCGCTTATATCGATGGTAGGCGATATCGAAAATTAAGAAGTATACAAAAAAATACTATTTTCATTCATGTTCGAAGCTTCGCTATTTCGAGGTTATTTTAGGGTCCTAGTAGGAAGGAAATTCGAATCAATCATATAGCCATACGCATCTCTATCAATGATAACTTCGATAATCTTCGCGATAAACAGGCGCTTAGTGGAATTTTGTAGAGCGATAGTAATTATTACATTTGAAATTTTCAAAAATGACTTTTTCCAATAATTATTTGTTCGTACTATCAAGTCCTTAAGACTAGTTACAGAATTCCACTACAGATACACATCCTGGCACCTGTTTTGTTTTACGTACGTACTAGAAGTGGTATATGGTCAGATTTTGAAGAATAAACCATGTCCGTATGCAATAAATATAGTTTATACAAGATGGTATCAAAAACACGTTGTTCTATCATCAAATGATTATACCGAAATCAATTTATAGATTATAGAAAGATGTATTTCTTATATTGTACCATTTTCTTTTTTATCACTTTATTCCATATATTCTTTTCGATCTTATACTATTCCAACTCATATATAACTTTAACTTAAATAATGTTTTATACTTCCACTATAGTTTAGCAAAAAATTGATTTCATTATATTGCGTATAAGAAAGTTGAATGGGCTACCATACGCAATATTTTGTTGAAGAAACTTTTAATAAGTTAAGAGCTTTTCTTCTATTTTTTGTTTGTTAATTAAATAATTTTCTTTAATTATTTGAAGTATATAATTGAAATTTAATAATAATAATAATAATAATAATAATAAATGTAAATTCTTATCAACAAAATTAGCTTTCTTAGAGGGTCACCAGATTTTAATTCTAACCAAAAATAATATAATCTGATTCTTAACTTCGAAACAAACATTTTATGTTCGACCATTAAATATATTTAGTACCTTTTAAAATGTTTATAAAAAGGAATGTTTTAATCGGCTCTTAAGGATTATTATTTTATTTTTGGCCGAAACTTTGTATATTACATCAGAGACTTAAGAATTTTTCATTATATTTCAAGTACATAGTATTATATTGTAAAATCCATTTTAATGAGATTGTGGCCCACCATTTAATATCAAAAATTCATAATTACATTTTAGACGTCATTTTCGCCCGAAAAACGTATCTTATTTTTTGTTGCCGAAAATTCCAACAAAAAGCTTTTGTATATAATCTTAAAGATTAATTATCATAATTTAAAGGTTGGCTTTTGTTTCGTTTTTTAATAGTTATTAACTAAATGATACAACAGTGGATAAATTAAAAAGTCTACTCACATATAAAATTTCTCAAAGGGTATTCGTTTTTTCTTTAGGTTTAAAAGATTGCTTTTGGCATCAAAATGACTTCGTTTTTTTTTTCTTAACTTTTACAATAATAATAATAATAATTATCATCGTAATACCCTTTTTCCTGGTTGGAATTTTTTCCTTTATACATATACATTTTGTTATAATGCATTGAACTGTATAAATAACATAAAATATAAAAGAACCTATATAACCAAAACCAGAACCTTCTATAACAAAAGTTTTTCGTTATACTTCCTTTTCTATAAAATATATTTAAGTATAATGATTACATATTCTGGGCAAGATTTCTTTTCGGGACAGCTAAATAGAATGGAAAAAAACGAAACTATCTTGGGAATATTTTAATATAATACCTATTTTTTTGGAACAGGTTTTTTTTCGAGGGATAAAAATGGATGTGTTTTTACATAGAATGTTAAAAAAAAAATTCTAAATTTTATGATCAACAAATGGTATGAGACCAATGGGATTTAAACGTGTTTGTGGCAACCAATAAAGAAGTAGAAAAAAAATTATAATAATAATATAATATAAAAGTGAAATTGAAAGGTAACCTTTCAATTGATCTTTCTTTCTCTAGTTTAGTTCGAATTCAAAACATGTTCCGGGTTTTTTTCTGTAATATACTCGTATAAAAAGTTCTTATGAATATTGAAACTGACTATGAAAATTCTAAAGATATCTTATACTCCTATTAAATTTGCAATTTCACATTAATACTATATATAAATATATTTACCATATTTCTATCAGAAATATTTTACAATACGCTTTTCTTAAAGAATTGAGAATTCTATTGTAATCGTTGGAAACACATTTTTTATGCTAGCTCAGCCTTTAAGATAGAGCTGCTCTTTTTTTTACATCATAACACTAGAAGTTCAAGTCTATTGTTATAACTCATCTTTTTTATATGATATACTTTACTAACTCCTTACATAAACCAAAAATTGCTAGATTCCGAAGTTTTATTCTAATTAATTGTATTTAACAGTTTTTAGCTACAAATCTTGGCTTCGGTATCCTTAATTTCTATCGTACAAAATTGAGATTCATTTTATACAAACAATCAAAATAATATTGATTTTTTAAGCAGAAATGAAAATTCTTTCCGAAATTCTACTTTTCCTTAACTTTTTTTTTAAGTATAGAAAGTAAAGAAATCGATAAATCATCGAATTTTCATTTATCGTTTTTTTTGTATATAGCCACGAGCAATGTTTTCTTATCATCTAATTAAAGTCCTTCATAACATTGTAAACATATGAAAATAAAAGTAGTTAAAATAAAATTTTTCTAATTTGATGTTTTGCCTTTTATCAAATTTTATCATGTCGAAAAAATCCATATAACATGTTAATTAGAGAGAAATAATACAATAATTTCAGAATTTCCCAAACATAGTGAAAATGTTAACATACCAATATTTACCAAATATATGTATTTATGCGAACGAACATTATATTGATTGAAACATAAAATGAAATTGGTAAAATTTTGTTGTATTTCCTTTAATTGGACCAAAATAAATAGAGGATATACACAAGATTGACATAGAAAGGAACAGTCATTACCAATGAAGTCCAATGAGGTATAACATTTGTTGTTCTGACATAAATTACTAACAATTCTCTTTTCTTTTGGATGGTTTTATGTTGAATATAAAAATTTCCACAAACATGATATTTAATTAAAGTTAAAAACAAACGAGTCTTTTTTAAGGACAAATTGTTTATTTTATAATTAACTCAAATAATTTAAAACGTGCTAATAAAAAAAATTTGTTTTAATGTTAATCACTTAAATGTTTATTAAATTATCTATATTAAACACAGTGAGGCGAAACGGAACTGAACCGGAAACGGAAAACCGAAAATAACTAAAATTTTTAATAAAACCATAAACGAACGGAAATATTATATTTGAAAAATAAATAACCAAGACCCTAACCGTTACAGTTATGGTAAGTTTTTGTCGAGTTTAATCTAAAAATTAATTTTAAACCAAAATGAAAACCGAACCGTAACCGAAATGATATTTATTTTTGTAAAACGAGAACGTAACCTGAACGGAAAAATCTTGAAGAGTGAAATCGTAAACCGGAACGAAATAAATTTCGGTTCGGCTCTCTGTTTAAAGGTAAATTTCATCATAAAAATATGATCAACTGCAAACATATTCAGCGTTTATGAGAAAAATTTCCTCCCAAAAGGATAATGAAATTATACGACCGTTGATTTTTTACAAAATTTCAATTTACGGACATTTTTTAGTCAATTTTTAATGTTTCTATGTATGGACGTACGCAATGTCTATACAACTTCGATTTTCTTCATTTACGTAGGATCTTTACACTACCAACAAAAGACCAATGTCGTTTCCATAAATCGTAATTGAATTTTTCATTTTTTTTTTTTTTTGTTATTATATTTATATATTTACGTTGGCGGTTTTTATATTCAGATTCGTGTCAAAAATCATAGGAAAATTCTATCGAATTCTATCCTATCATCGTCCTAGGGAAAAATGAAAAATTAACAATTTTTTTTTTCTTACCTTGTCATATCTTTCAATATTATGATTATTATTATTAATTTTCTTCCCTTTTCTTATTATCATTCTTTTCATTCTTGTTATCAGGTTATTCTACATCAATAATTTTATCCCGGAACTTTATAGATTATAAATAACAACAACAACAACAAAATAACCGCAACCGGAAAATTTATATTTTTCACAACAAAAATGGATTTATTGAAGTGAAATTATGTTTTGAACGGAAGTAAAAATTGGTATTCTTAAAAGAAAAATAAATAGCTTGAACAAATGACTAATAATTAGGTCTCTGTAACATGAAAAAATAAAAAGAAAACTCACCAACCTTCTTGAACCTGTTTTGTCAAGAAATTTCCATGATTTTTATTATTATTATTGAAATTCTTTGAACTGAATATTATTGTCGGAATATTATCATTAAACCAAAAAAAAAAAAAAAATTAGTGTTATTATATTTGCCCGAATAGATTTCAACAGGAGATCTCTAATGGATACAGTTTTAAATAGAATATTCAAAATTCTGTCTCGCTCTCGAGAAAATTTGTATATTTAAAGATACAATTTCAATTTTTTACCTAAAATTTAAGATTCATTTTATCCTATTTTCTTTTTTTCTGCCTTTACTTGATGTAGTATATAAAAAAAAAAGTCATACTCATCTGATATACATATACGCATATAAAAATCCTTGATCGAAAAAAAAGTAGGAAAAAAATGTCAGGATGTTCCTGTCTAAAACATTATCCGTAAGCTTTCTTCCTTTAGATATAAGCTTAACATTTTATCTAAAAGATTTAATGGCGTCTGATGATAGCCGATAACGATGAACAGACAGAAATCGTAATGAGGTTAAGTTTCTTCTTTTTTTTTCGTATCATTTCCATTATTCAAGAAATGAGAAAAATACTTAAAGGACACGAAGAATAAATTATATGAAAAAAAAGGCACTTTCTCGAATTATGTGTGAGTTTTATTCATTACGATGTCATTCTGTCATTTAGAAAAACGTAGAACGAACAAAATTCTTTTTAAAATATGTAAATTATTTCGTTTAGAAAATAACAAAGAATTAAATTAAAATATAAACCCTGAAAGTATGCAATTTTTTTACAACTTATTTATAAAAAGGAATTTTTTTTTTTTCATGTTGAAATTACGCGAATTCCTAACCAACAAAGAGAAGAGAAAAAAAAAGGCGAAATTGAATCTTTCCAATTTTTGGGATGTTTTCCTTTACTATCAAAACTCCCATTGTACGCCCACCAAAAATATTATAAAAACAAAAGGCAAAGGGATATATTCCCGAAGAAAATCATGAATGAATTTTTTTTTTCCTTTTAATATACATTTTTTTTTTCTTTGGTATTCAATGATTTTATTATTTCTAAAAAAGAAAAATTCCAATATAAAACCAGAAAAAAAAATGTCAAGCAAAAACGAAAGGCTTTTGGAAAATATTTTCCAAGAGACAAGACCGAAAAACAGAAGACTGAATAATATCACATAGTAAACACCCTGAAGCGGTAAACTGATTTTTCATCTTTTGATTTGGTTTTCTTGGTTTTTTAGTTCTCTTTTACATAAAAAGGATCCCAATAAAGGATGTGTAAACAGTATATATTCTTTGAATAGTGGGCGGTAAGAAAAAAACACGAAATTGTATATCAAAATGACATGAAAAACTGTCTGTAATGAAAAAAAAAAAAAAAAAGAGAAAAGGAAATTCTATTGAAAAGTTCGATACAAAATCAAATTTTTGAATAATCCCAATCAAGAAAAAAAAAGGAAGCCAATCGAATTTTAAATTTTTTGGGATTTATCTCGAAGGCATTTTTATCTACAAAAGGATTTTCTTTTATCATGTTAATTCTATGTTCTTCTTATATGACATCACAAAGAACATTAAAAATACAATGAAAACAAATGAAAATAACAAAAATTTTCAAATTAAAAATATTAGGAAATTTTGGAGGATTGAGTTTAAATCCTAGAAGGTTGTTTACCACACGGAAAATTGTGGTGGTCGGAAAATGAATTCAAACTAATGAAAAAAGAAAAAAAAATGATACAAAATCGATTTAATATGTTGAAAAAATAAGCGAATTCTTCTTCAGCGGCAATATGTTTCCAACTCGAAGTTCATTCATACATAATTTATAAGCTGTCATCTTTCGAATGCATAAATTTCATTTTATGGGTTTGGTCTCCAGAACTTTTTTTAGTTACGGCTGTTTTTCTATTCCATATTTGACTTTAGTTGCATTTGGAAAATGGAAGGACTTGTTTTTTGTATATCTTCTTATATTAATGCAACTATTGTTTGCTGTTTTTATGTTAATCCAAAAACTAACAAACAGAAAAAATTGCATATTTTACGAACGAGTCTATTCATTTAAATTGAAGAATTGATTAGTTTTTCATGGAATCTACTACAAAATTAAATTTAGTAACAAGGTTCATTAAAACTCAAAAATTATAAAATAATTATAATCGTTTTGAAATCTTTGATCTAAGATTTGGATTTTTATGCCCTATGGTAGGTACTATGAATGTCCGTCCGTCCGTCCGTGTACAAGTTAATTCAAAAACGCATTATGCGATTTTGATGAAATTTACAATATGAGTTACTTATTCCTTGACTTGGTTTGGTATTTCATTTCAGCAAAATCGATCTAGGGGGAGCAGAGTTATAAAGGAAAAACCAGGGTGACCGGAAAGTTTTATCGTTTTCTTGCTTATGGTTTTTAGGATTTAATTGGGAAATTTGTGAACCAATTTTGTTTAAATTAATTTAATAGGTTTACTACACAAATAGATAATATCATGTTAAATTTCGGCCAAATCGGTCTAAGGATAGTGAAGAAAAAAAACAATCCTAGGAGAAAATAACCCTCTTCATATAGTTTCTTTGATGTCCCTTAAAAACTAATACACCAATTTGAAACAAAATTTTCAAATTATGCTATCAAGGCCTGGGTTACCTGCAAATTAGAAGAAATTTTGAAAAGACGAAACAAGGGTCTGAAGGAAAAACCTTGAAATTATGTTAGTTTTGACAGTTTTCTGTCCCATTTTTACCATAGGGCATCAAAAATCGGCTATAGGCCGATTTTCAGTTACTATATGTTTTTTTTTCAGTTACAGTTAATTTTAAGTTTTCAATGAAAATTTGACTATTTTATTTAAAATTTATATTGCCAGGTAGAAATATAACTTCTACCCAATCTAAAACCATAGAAAAACTAAACAGAATCCCCAAGTAGAAGAAAATGTAACAACGCAATTTTCAAATCGAGAACCCAGATTTTGTATGGTAGAATTTTGTAGTAATTCATGAATTTGTCGTAAAACGCGAATATTATAGTCCTGTACTTCCCAAGAAGATCCCCTTAAAATAAAAACTGATTTACGCAAAAAAGAAATTTTGAGTTTGAGAGCTAATTCCAAAGATATAAATTAGTAAAGGTATGTAAAATTCTAAAAAGGTTTCATTTAACAGGAGTATTTTACATTATATATTATACTGGTTCAGATAAAGTGTGTACAGATTGTATGGAGGCATTATTGGGTGTTTGTTTACGGGATTACGGTATAAAACGCATTTTCTCAATATTAGAATTTCTGGGTATAACACCAAGTAATGAGAAGTTAATAGAAGACTTATTTAATATTAATTTGGGAAGTCCTCGATTACGTATAAGTATTATCAATAAAGATATTGATACTTTTTATCCAATTACAAGAAATTGGAAAATACGTTAGATTATGCATTTAAAGATCGTGAATATTTATTACAAGCTCTAACACATGCTCAAACAAATGGTTTAACCGGTTGTTGTTTGTCTTACGTAATAAATTCCACATATAAAAGACATGATACAGTTGTAGTTACGTCTTCTTCTTCTTCCGCAGGGATGTCTTCATCACGCCTATTCATTTAAATATATTAAAATAATTCAGTAAATAAAACATATATTTCCACTTCATACTGCACTACATTTCTACGAAAGATTCCAAGACTTTTCTTGATAAAAGAAGTCGGGAACTTTCCTTAAAAACACGACACTAAACACACATTAAATTAATTATATAAGAATTAAATTAGAATATTTCGTAAAAACCATGCAATATTCTAAAAACACAAAATCACAAATGATCACTAATATTTTGTTTTTACATTTCTAGCGAATTCCAGGAATACATATGTTTCCGAGCAAACTCTAGAAGTACGTTTCTATGCACATATATGCGAAGATTCTAGAGTTTCCACGATTAGAATATAAAAAAAAACGGTTTTATTTATTTATTTTCCGCTAAAACGTTATAAAGCGCCATCTTCAATTTAATATGCTAAGCAAAACTGACATTTCAATAATATACTGAAGTTTTGATTTGTTTTTAATTTGTGTTGATTTGTTTTTAATAAAGAAATAAATAGAAACAAAGCGCTGCATTGGCTTAACTAAAGAATTGGCTAGAAATGAGTAAAACCAAAGCAAAACGTACTAGACAAGGATACCGAAAATCATGGGAAACAAGTCCAATATTAAAAGGTGAATTTATAATCAAAATATACATTTTAAAAGAATTCCAATTTACAGACTGGATTCAAGGTGTTCCGGACAAACCAGACAAAGCCTATTGCAAATTCTGCAAATGCCTTCTATACGCTCATCGTTATTCGGTGTTGAAGCATACATGTACAATAAAACATCAACAAAATGTTGATATTTTTAAAGGAAAAAGTAAATCAATAAATATTCCAAAAAAACCATTATTAGAAGACAAGACTGACAATAGGGAAATTCACACTGTGGAAAAATCTTCAACACCACCGAAATCCATAATTCAAGAATATGAAACTGATATTCTAGAGGAGGAAATGGAAACTGAATATTTAACATTTGAAAGTGTCAACGTTGATGACATTGTACCTGAAGCAAATCAGACTGATACAATTTGCCTTTCTTCAGATGATATAACAGTGATTGAAGATGATAGCGAGTCTAGTTTTGGGAATGAAGAGAAAAAACGGGTAACTTTTTTAATTAAATTTTTATTCAAATTAAAAAGCAAGTAACATTTTTAATCAAAATAAAAACAAATATATTTTTTTTTAATCCTATTATTTACATAAAATGATAAAATCACCACAAATTTGTGATAATATTCCTTATCTGAATTCTATTTGGATATTTTTTTTTACTACCAAACCTTTAATTAACTTATTTTCATTTAATAAAATTAGTTCTTGATTTGATTTGAAACAAAAAAGGTTTATTATATACATTTTCTTTTAAAACAGAAACTTAAAATATATATTTTCTTTTTTGTAGGAATTTCCCGAAAAACCTCCACAACAATCTAAAACGATGTCACAGAGAAAGCAAACAATTTCAACACATATTTTAGATACATCGAAAGGAAATGCTGCCGCAAATATTCCTGTAACTTTATACAAATTGATTGATAATGATTGGAAAGAAATAAGTCAATCGGCAACAAATTCCGATGGAAGATGTTCAGAATTGATATCGGACGAATCTTTCACACCAGGCTGTTATAAATTGCATTTCTATGTTAAAACATATTTTAAAGAGAATTCAACTAAACATTTCTATCCATTCATTGAAATTGTATTTGAATGTGAAGAAGGCCAACATTATCATGTTCCATTATTGCTTAATCCATATGGATATTCAACGTACAGAGGTACTTAATGCTTTAAATTAAAGAAATAAAATATATCAAGATTATACTTTAATTTTTATTTTAAATTAAAAAAATTCCATATTTATTGTAAACTTTCGATAGCCATCGCTTGGAATTTCTCATGAAATAATTCTTTCCCTTTGCAATCTTTCATTGTGCTTACATAATTTCGTACGTTTTTAATTAGTTCTTCTTCAATTGGTGAAGATTTTTGAAAGACTTCTAATAAAATCCCTTGAAAACTCATAAATATATCATCATAGAGAGTTCTTGGTGATTTTGCGATTATTTCTAAAATGCTAAAACCTAATTCCGATATTTTTTCACGATCATTTCCAACAATTGGTATAAGAAATTTCTTAACAATATTTGCATAATTCGCAATGCAATGGCGGAAATTTTGCATACCATTTTCATTTGTATTTATAACATCTTCAAGTAACAAAATAATACTAGAAAAATGCGGTTGAAGTCGTTCACTTTTTGCCAACCATTCGGTTTCTTTTAATGTACAACGTACAAATGTCTAGAAAGGAAATTTTATTATATAATTTAATTTCATTAAAAAAAATTCATTTTCTTACACTTGTGAGAAATTGTTTTGCTTCATTTTCATCTGAGAATTCTTCTGGATTTAAGAAACGATCAAATTTTTTCGGTTTCTCGTCGATTTTTAATGTGAATTTTTGAAAATAATATTTTGTTAATAACCGATATGAGCTCACTTTATCAGCTATCCATTTTTTATCTACAATATCAAACAATATTCAATAATAATTGTGATATTAAATGAAATGAAATGCTTTTTACCTTTCTCATTTGCATTTGGTAGAAATTTTTTCGTAATATTTTGTATAAATTCAATTGTTATTCGTAAAATCTCATCTTTTTTATCCGTATAAGTGACTAGATCCCAACGACATTTCTCCATAATTTGAGATGCCATTACAATAACCGGAGCTGTTACTGTTCCAAAATTTGGTGTTGTCGAATTTTTATTGGCAATCATATTTAAGGTTTTCAACATACAAATTAAAGCATCATAATTTTCAATTTCCAACATTTCAACAACATTTGTATAAACGAACGTTTTGAAGAAAGTATTTTTTGGTATTATTTCCGATTGATAAATTTCAAATAATAAATTTGGATAGAATTTTTCTTCACATTTTTCCGGAAATGATTTATCTAAAATTATCGGAATAAAATGATTCGATATATTTTTGCAAGTTACAATAGTATTCGAAAATGCTTTTGCCAATTGTTCAGATGTACAAGCTTCGTTGAAAAATTTTGTCCAAGCAATATCCGAGCACTCATAACACATACATAGGAATGTTAAAATATCAAAATTTTCTGTTGATTTATTAAATAATTCTATAAGTCTTTCATTTAGAAATGGTTGAGTGAAAAAATCCGCATTTACTCCAAATAATCGATGCTCATAAGCAATAAGAATTTGTAATTGTTCACAATTGAAATTTTGTAATGATTTCAAAATGATATTCATAACTCCCTGAAACGTTGTTGTGATATCATCGTGAATTCTATTCAGTTTCTTATAATTCGAATCAGTTTCTAATTTTAATTTAATATAATCCAATATCTGAAAGCAATTATCAACTGTAACGAGTTTTGTATTGGCTGTGATAGTATCCACACATTCATCATTATCGAATGCAATTGGACGATTAAATAATTCATCAAACCAGATTTTCTTATCTTTATAATCACCAGAAAAATCATCTAATGTCGTTAAGATTTCACCCATTCTCGATTCACGAACAATTTCTGGTAGGCTTTTCGGTTTTATAGCAATAAATTGTAAATGATGTTCAATATCATGATCCAATAATGAGTCTTCAGACAATTGTTGTATCCGATTTATTACACGATATGCACGTTCACCAATCACAGCTTGAAGATTTCCACCAACACAATCGATTTCCACCCAATATACAAATACCTCAACAGTGACCAGCATTATATTATATTGAAGTGAATTTAATAAACAAGCGAAAATTTTCTGCAAACATTCTTTGACAATTTCCGATGAATTCTTTATTTCGTCTACTTTATTCAATAAACATACTTCTGTACAAATTTCATAGATTTTATGTTTCTCTTCAAGTTTCGAATCAACTAAACGTGTAAAAACATCAAAACCGAACAGTACCATATCTAATAAATGTTTTATAGAATATCCCGAGTATTTGAAAAATTCTACTTTACTCCAATTCGAAAATTTCTCAAAGTCCGGCGTATAGAATTGTCTCATTAGATCCGCCGTATAATCATAAAATTTATTCAAAATGATTTTCTTATCAACCAAATCTAAAGTTCGAAAATCCGAACGATAAATACTCTCAATGATAACTTTAACGAGATTATCGACCTTGTCCAGTCCATCATATGCTTCTAGATATTTTATAGATTGAATAGAAGCTTCTAGAAATTGCAGCCCAAACCAAATTGGTGTGTATCTTAAACACTCATAAAAGTAAACATCTAAATTGAGACCCCAAATTATGTTCACCAATAAACATTTAGGTAATTGTGGACAAACATTAAGAGTATGACCAATGTATTGATCCTGTTTTAAATCATATTTGAAACTGGCATCTGTATTCAAAACCAGAAAGAATGTAATCTTCCGTAAATTATGTTCAAATTGTGGTGAAAAAACTGTGAACTCTTTGTCAAGGAATTCTTCTTCAATAAAGTAATTTCGAATGCGATTTATAACTTCCTTTATGAGATTTTCATTTCCTATTTAATTCAAATCGATTAATTATTGATAATTTTATTTAAAAAGATCAAAACTTACCGCCACGAAAATGAACTTTACTCAAAGTTTTAATATGATCATTACAATATTCAAGAATTGATTTAATTCTATCAAAATCTGCACAATAATCCATGTCAAACGGGGAAGAAAACAATTTAAGAACAGCGTTAATATCACGCATAATACGAATTAAAATATTTTGGAAAAAACAAGTCGTTTTTTGTTATAAATAACAATCAAATTGTCCAAATACTTTTTGCGAAGAAATAATACACAAATAGAAAAGAAAGAGAAACGCTATTCAAACAACTGTTTAATACACGGATAACGAGAGAAAATATGTGTGGTGAATACTTATGGGCAGTAGTGTACGTTAATTTTCGTGGTGAATTTTAAAATCCATTTTCAATAATGTTTTCCAATAGGAGAAATTTTATTCGTCCTTTTTTTAAAAATTTTATTTTTCTAATTTGAAATATACGTAAAAAAAACATTTATTTAATTGAAAAATTGTAAAATAATAAATATTTTTTGGAATAATTCTTTTTTTTATTCTATTAAATCAATCAAATTTCTTTTCATTTCAAAGGCGCTGTAGTCGACAAATTCTTCAATTACACTATAATTGGAAAATATTATTTCAAAATGGATTTTAAAACTCACCACGAAAATTAACGTACACTACTGCCCATAAGTATTCACCACGCATATTTTCTCTCGTTATAGCCAAACGAAATCTGACATGGCGGCGTCTATAGGAATAAAGTTTTGACTGATTTAGAATTCTTTTTTTTTTCTGTAATTTTTAAATTCATATTAAAATATAAAAAATTTTAAAAAAAAACGAAAGATAATTTCATTCTACATTAAATAAATAATAAATTTTATAACTAGTTCGCTTTTAAATAATAGAAAAATCGTAATGTAAAAAGAGAAAAATTTTTTTTTTTTAAAGACCGATTCTTTAATTTATTAAATGAATTCATGTCTCGAAAAGAGGAAAAAAATTTTCAAATACACACGATAAAATCAAAAAAGAAAAAACATAAGTTCTTCATTGAATCTATAAGCCGAATTCTTTAAAAGAAAAAAAAAATATATTTATTAAACGGGAAGGAAAGCAAAAATTTTATATATAAAAATTTGCATTGATGGTAATGCATGCTAGAAAACCACAACGTATGAGCGATGGGTAAAAAAAAATTATATTTCATTAAATTTTTGTAATTTATTAAAAAAAAAAACTAAATTCTTATTCGATTTTCTGCATTCATATTTATCAGTATTTTAATTGTTTCTTTTTTTTTCCTCTCATTTCAGGTATTTCGAAAAGCATCCCCATCCTTATCAGGTATTTATTTTTTCTTGCATTTCTAATTAAATTTTCGGGTAAAAAAACTGAAAACAATCTTGTTTATATTATATTTTGAGTCATTGAATTACATTTCTCGATAATTTCATAAATATTTGAATTATGAAAAGAAATCGAAGAGAAATGTAATTTAAGCGACACGACAAGAAAAAAATTTTTCTTCATCGTCCATGATTTGTTATCGATCTGTCACATAAGAGATTTCTTATTCATTTTCTAATTATTTCAATTGCCTTTAAGTTTATTTCCATTACCTTTTCATGCGATTTTATTTGAATTTTCTAAATTCCTAAAAATTTTTAACACTTTTTTAGTATTTTCATCAGTTCTCGAATGAAATTATTTAACCTTCCCCGAACCGCGCTTAACACGTATGTGAAATGTCATTTGATCTAAATTTTTCTTCATTTTTTTCCTCGTCAAGTTTTTCAATTCTTAAATTGAAAGCAAACGAAAATAACTCAATAAGTTTTTCATTTTGTTTTGAATTTTCCAAGTAATTTAGAAACCATTTTCTTTTATTAATTTGTAGAGCTCAAAATATAATTCGAAAAGAGATTATGAACGGGATGCATCAAGTCGATCATCATCTAATTATGCCCGAGATAGAGATAATTCTCCATCAAATGGAAGTACAGGTGGCGGAGGTGGTGGTGGCGCCACAACATCATTAAATAATGGTAATAGTTCGTATCGTTCAAATTCACCGGAATTAGATTCTCCACCCAGGCATGACATTCGTGATAGGGACAGAGAACGTGATAGATTCAGTTATATACAAAAGATGAGAGATCGAGATCGAGATGTTTATAAAAAAGATAAATATGGTAGAAAGAAATATTTTATAATATGGTTTAAATGAAATAATAAAAAAAAATTTAGATAAGCGTGATAGAAGAGGCGGAGGAGAAAGAGACTCTGAACATCGGACGAATCACGAAAGAATTGATCGTAGAACATCAAAGATATGCACGACTGGTAGTGGTGACAAACGATCTGGTTCTGATGACAGGGAACGTGATCGAGAGCGAGATTTAAGAGATGGTAAACGAGATCGCAATGAAAGAGATCGAGAAAGGGATCGTGACCGAGATAGGGAACGAGATCGTGAGAGAACGGACCGGGATCGTGAACGGGAAAGAGAACGTGGAGGAACTGAACGTATTACGAGGATTGGTGATTGGAGTGAACACGTTAGTTCTTCAGGTAAAAATTTACAATTAAATTCAAATTCTAATTTAATTATACAATTCCAAGTTTAAAATTATAATTGATCCATTTTTAGGAAAAATGTATTATTACAATTGTAAAACAGAAGTTTCACAATGGGAAAAACCGAAGGAGTGGATAGAAAAGGAAAGGTAAGTTAAATATGGAAACCATTCTTTACAGATAATTTTACAAAATTTTATATAATAGAACTGTTACAAAAGAGCAGCATAGAGAATATAGAGATAAAGAACGCGAAAGAGATCGTGAAGATCGATTCTCAAGATCATGTAACAGAAACTTTTTTAATTTTATACTCTATAATTTAATGTGTTTTTCGTAGCTGCAGCATATGTAAAACATTCCAGCTCACGAGGAAATTCTCGTCTAAGGTGGCCGTATGAAACAGATGGTGGACCACCCTCTCATCGAAGGCGCCATGATGGTTGTATATAAATTCGTATTATTTTATATTTATTTTTATTAAAAATTCCAGACAATCCAGACATGGATATTAGTCCTGGTGATTCTACACCAACATCTGAAACAAGTTATTCGCTGTCCAGTACACCAACAGCACAAATTAATGAAGGTGTACAACAAACTGGTGCATCAGTTTCAATGGTAACCGGAGTAACACCAGTTTTATTAGCAAATGCTTTACCACGTTTGGCATCACATCCATCAACCCCGAATAATTCTCAAATGCATTTTTCCGCACCAAATATTAGCGGTGGAATCGCTGGTATTGGTGGTGTAATTTCGTCTACGACTACTTCAACATGTCTCTCGTCAATTCAGGGAAATAGTAATTGTCATCGTAAATTGGATAATGTTATTCATGGCAACATGCCCACGTCATCATCATCACCGTCAAGTGTTGGTGGTACGTCCTCTTCATCGTCATCGGGAAATCAACTACATCATCAACAGCAGCAAACACAACAATCGACACAAGTATCAGGAGGCTCTTGTGTAGGAGATCATCATATAAATTCGAATGCTCCTGGACCACCACCAGTTTCATTGGCTAACTTACCAAAAATTTTATCACAAATAACTGGAACTAAACAAATGGATCAGACAGAAATGAATCCCCAGAAAGCTCTTCAAACTATAAATAATGCTTTATTAAGGCAGCAACAGCAACAACAAACGCAATCACATCACGTAATCGGGGGAGGTAGTACCCCTATCGGTGTAACAACAGTTGCTGGAACTAATTTAACGTCCAGTGTTGCATCTATCGGAAGTCATAATTCCGATTCGAATCATTCTAATGCTAATATTAATAGCCTAAGGTATCTAATTGATAAATTTATTTTTAATGTTTATAATGAATTATATTTTTTTATTGTAGAGAAAATCCATTAAATTCACCTTTGTACAATTTAACTCATATGCATGCAATGTCACCGTTAAATCATAACAAGAATGCTGTTGGACAAACAGCAATTAGTGCGTACACTTGTAATACACCATTCGGGCTAAAGACTGTTGAAAGTGGTATTGTATGTGGAACAAGCTCTAGTATAGGAAATTCATCTGGAATGATGGGTGATGGACCACCAACACCAACACAAGAATTAGATCTAGTTGCTGTAGGAAATACAGAACAAAGAAAAAGTAAAAAAACTTTTGTAGATTGTATATCTATTTTTATATAAAAATTTTATTTTTATTTTTTAAATGCAGTAGAAGGTACAACATCTGCATCATTAAGTAGCTTACAGGGTTGTGTTACATCGGCGCAATCAAATCGATCGCAAGGTCCTGATTTATCACCAAAATTAGCAAAATATTTCAGGGCAGATTTAATTACGCATGTAACAAATTGGCCAGCTGATATATTAGAAAAACAGGTAAATTATTTTTCTGTAAATACATTGTTTTCTTATTTGATTTAAAATTTTGTAGGATCTATTATTGTATGGTGGAGATTCGTGTCTCAAAATATTCTTTTGTTGTGAAAATCAAAATTCTATGAATTCATTTTTTATGGGGGCTATTATGAAATGTGTTTTTCCTGTTTATTCTGCAAGTTTCTAATAAGTGTCTATACATATGTCTGTATTAAATTTAAACTTTCAAAAAAAAAAAAAATAGAAAAAAAGACGAAGAAGAATGAATCTTTATGGCATTTTTTTATGAATTCAAATATTGATTATGTACGTTCGTTCCGGATTTTCTTATATGTAGAAAGAAAAGGCTTTAATTAAGAATGTTCAAAAATTTCCCAATGGTATGTTACAGACCAAAATTGAGCCTTGGTCTCCTCTTTAAATCTTGAACTAAACACACACTAAGCACTAAATTAAGTACGAGAGCGCATTGTGTATAAAATTTATGTTCATTTGGTTCGGTTACCTACGGTATATTTTTCTCATACAAAATTGTCCTGGGCTTTCTGCGTATTATGAAATAAGTAAGTTCCATACTTTGATCTCAATTTGCAAATATTTTATTTAATTCGTAAAATATAAAATATTTGAAATAGAGCTGTCAAAAATAAGAAATGCTTTCCTGAGAAGGTAGGAACAAGTTTCACCGAAACTATTCATCCGAATTAAATTCAATTTTGTACCAATATAGTTTGGTGTCAGCTTTGATGAATTTGGTTTTTAATTAAAAAAAAGAAAACTTTTAACCCAAAATTATTGGGATTTTTCCCTGTGTCCAAACATTTTTCTTCTTCTTTTTTTTTTTTTCATTAGGGAACTACATCTAAGTAGGCTGTCAAAAAATAGGTCTAAATCCGAATTCATTTTTTTAAAAAAGGTATTTGTGGAAAAATTCTAATTTTTTCCTAAAAGTTATATTTATTAAGAGCTTTAAGAAACTTTAAAAAAGAAAAAGAAAAAATGACATTTTTTTTCAAGGCGATTTAAAAAAAAAGTAAAATCGACAGTGACCTTCTTATGCATACTTCTTCTCATCGAATTTTGTGAAAATGTGTAAAATTGTCTATCAAGCCGTTTTCGAGAATTTACGTCCATCGGATTTGCTTCGAAAAAAATTTATTTAAAGTTTCAATATGGTTGTGGAACTTTCTTGGATCAGAATTCTATAACTTCGTTAATTCGTAAGATATTGATGTGAAATTCTGCGGACATATATTGTTGAAACTTGGAGCTTTTAGAGTATTTCATACTCAGATGTAGCCTCTTAAAACTTGAAGTATGATGCTGGAACTTGCTTCACTCAGAATTCTATAACATCGTCAAATTTACAGATAAAGATGTGGAATTTTCAGCATAAATTCTTAAAACTTGAAAATTACAGAAAGTGGAAAAATATGAAAATCGATTTCAGTTTTTTTCTCGGTAGATGTAATCTTTTAAATTGTTCGAAAACGTTCCCGCTTGTACTTACCAAAAGGATATTTTTAAATAGTATGCAAAAGTTTCATGAATTTGGATAAATTATTTGAGAGAAATGAAAGGAAATCTAATTTGTATACGGGCAGGACTTTTTGCAAGCCTCTCCCTTAAGAAATTATATTTATTTTATCTTAAATTTGTTCAAATTTTTTCACCTATTAGGCGTAATATCATTTATTTGTTTTGCTTTTATCTTAATTTTATGTTATATCATTTACTAGGCCCAAAAGTGTTCAGAAGAAACTCATATTTATGGTGATTTACAATGCACTAAAGTTTCAGCCGAATTAAAATGTGCTAGAAGTTTAGTTCGAATCACGGAAATAACAGCAACACTTCAGGAGCAAAAGTATGTTTTATAAATGTTTATTTTGACATCAATGATTTTTAATTGTTCTCCTTTTTTCTTTTTTTTTTAGAATTATGTATTTAAGACAACAAATACGTCGACTAGAAGAATTAAAGTCCCAAAATTCATTTATGTCGGATGATCTTTAGCCAATATTATTATAAAATTATATAAATAAATAAAAGGAAAAGAAAAAAAAATTAAAATTATATAAATAACAATTTAATTAATTAATTATATAAAAAAAAAATAAAAACAAACAAAAAGGAAGAAAAAATAATATGAAAACCAATTTTCTAGATATATTTTTAAATAAATAAATAAATAATAAAGAAAAAACAGTGAGGGAAAAAAATAAGATAAAATATTAAATTAATTTTTATGCATTATGATTTTTTTTATAGTTCAAAATATTTAAAACTTTAATTAGAAGCCGAAATTAAAAACAAACAAAAAAAAACCACACAAAACTACAATTGTTTTTATATTTTCTCAAATTCTAATATTTTCTTCTTTTTTTTTGTTAAAATACAAAATTTCTTGTTTTTTTTTTTTTATTTAAAAAAATATATATATATAAAAAATAAAAATCAAATTTATGTTTCTATAATTGAAAAAGAGAAAAGAAAAGAAAAGTATATCAATAAAAATATGTAATTACAAAAATTTTCTTAAAACGGAAAACAAAAAAAATATTGAAAAACAATTCAAATTTTCTTATTTTAGATGTTTTTATGTAATTGTAAAATTGTACAAATTTTTAGCAAAAAGAAACAATTTCAGAAAAAGTTTAAATATTCAAAAAAATTAAAATCAAATTAAACAAAAAAATAAATAATTAATCCTATCGAATTTTTCGTCACTGAGTTTTTGTTTCCCATTTTTTTTTGTTTTTGAAAAATCCGAATTAATAAAAATTTGAAACATTAAATAAACATTAATTTTGTGTGAAGAAACATCAAACAAAGAAATAAATAAAATGTACATAAAACATACATTTTTTTAGATTTTAAATTAAACACCAAAAAAAAACGAATTTTATGTATTTTGTTTCAAACTAAAAAAAAAGTGCAAGAAGAAAATTTGAAAATAATTATAAGGTACTAGTTATAGCTTCTTCTCGTTAGCTTGAAGAAAAAATAGTGGAGTGTGGGAGGTTATGAATTCGATTGAGACCAAAATCGGATCGAAAATTCATTACGATTGTTATGTTTTTTCGATTTCGAATTACACGATATAATGCCTGTTTCGAAATGAGGGATGATGATTGAAAATTGAAACGTGATTAGAGAAATAACAATAATATTACACTTACCATTAGGGATCGTCACGAGTTCTGGAGTGGAATTGTGTAATTCGATTGATAGTAAATCGTATCGAAAATACATTGCAATTTCAATACCTTTTCGATACGATTTGATTGAAATCAAGTTACAGGATTCCATCACTGAATAAATCTCTAGTTTTTCGCAAATTTATGTGATGATCACACATTGATTTGATTAGTTCATAGATTGTAGTGCCGAGAGCAAATACTTTGCATTTAACTTTATTTTCTTAAAAACATAATAATTTAAAACCGACTTTTGTATTAATGTACAAAATATTGAACTCTGTTAAATTGTTAGCTAGGCAAATTATAAGCCAGCGTATTATCATTTAATTTTAAGCTTAATATTTAGTAAAATCAATACGTTTGTAAAATTTCAATGTATTCTTGTTAAAGCCTCAATAAACAATACAGTACATTGATTTAATCCATAAATGCATTCGTGACAGCGTTTTGAGAAATTTTATTTTTGATTTTGTCAAAAATTAAATATTTTGAATTCAAATTTTTTTTTTAGTTTTTACATTAAAAAACTACAAGTTTAATTTTTAACGACATTTTATGCAATTTAATAGTTTTTGATGTTCTTTTTTCTTTTTTTTGAAAAAACAAAAGTTGAATTTCTTCTAAAATTTGTTAACTCTCAAAAATTAATAATTCCAAATTTTGCGAATTTGCTAGTTTAGCAAATCTACAAAAATATCTAACCAATCAGAATCTCCAAAGAATTATCAAAAAATGTCACAAGTTTGCGAAGTAGATCGTTACGAGCTCTTATCATTAAAAGATTTGCTTCAATTCCTCGCAAATATACTAAAAAAATAATCGATTATTAACAAATAACTTCAAAATATTTTTAATATGTTAATAACACGTTTTAAATGATCAGGCAAAATACAAAGTACATGCTTTACGTGTAAGAGTATTAATTTTAAAATTATTTATTAACTTATTTCCGAAATTCTATTTTTTATTTGATTTACAAAAATAATCTTTAAAATAGGTTTAATTCTTCTTAGCAAGATTTCTTTCTTCAGACACTTGAAGACGTTATAACTAGTGCCTTGGTCAGAAAATAGGATTATTTAAATTTAATTTTAAAAGAAAAACATACAAAAATATTATTATTTATAATTAATTAACAAATCAAAAATAAATTTGTTTACA
This sequence comes from Xylophagus ater, assembly GCA_963422695.1. NCBI lineage: Eukaryota > Metazoa > Arthropoda > Insecta > Diptera > Xylophagidae > Xylophagus > Xylophagus ater. The sequence continues at coordinate 13,896,837 of OY730478.1, forward strand.
TTTTAGCAATATTATCGTAATTTTAAAAATTCAATCCGAACTTTATATTTTCTAATTATTAATTAATTTTTTTTTTTGTTTATTAATTAAGAGGCATAGTCTTGTTGTTATTTTTAATTATTTAAAAACAAAAAAATCAATTTTTTCTTTTTCATTTTTAGTAAGTAAAAAGAGAAAAATAGAATAAAATATCAGTTTTCCAAACTAAAATTAAAGTTTAAAAAAAAAAGTATATTAAATAAAAACCTCTTTTTTTAAAAAGTACACTTTTTTTCGTTTTAACTTTTTGTGAGAAACTTTTTATTATATGTATTTCTGATTTTGTGGTGGTGAAATGAAAAAGTAATTACAATTTTTGTGAATATTTCAAAATAATTTTGTTTATAAAGTTAAAAATTGTTTCTTATACATTTTTTTTTGTTAGTAATTCTTTTGATGTTCTGTTAATGTTTTAAAATCTAAATACTGTAACTCGATCTTAAGGAAATCGTATCGAATCCTAACCACACGACTCCATTGGACTCATTTCAAGACATATTTTCAGTCGGACTGAAAAAAAGTCTAATGGGGCTCTATAATTTGGACTTTTTGGTCAGTCCGGCTGAAAATATGTCTTGAAATAAGTCGAATGGAGTCGTGGGGTAAGGAGCCTACACACGTTCAATGTTACTTGACAAGTATTATTGATGAAAATTTTCGTCAAGTAATATTGATGGAAATTGCCTCCACACGAAACAATGAAGAGCATCCAAACGATCAATATTACTTGAAATATTAGTCATTCAAGTAACATTGAACGTGTGTAGGCTCCTATAGAAATTTCAATTCTTTTCTATACGATTTTTTCTCAGTCGTATTACACGATTCCACTCCAGTAGAATAGTGTTTTCGTGTCTCGAAAAAAATGTAGAACTTTTTAAATTTTTTATGATATTTCCTAATTTTTCTTTAACTGCAAATTGTCAAGAAAGGGTGAAAAAATTCTGCATTTTTTTTTTTTTCGAGAAACGAAAACAAGTAATTTACTGATATCGAAAATACTTGATACATATATCAATTCTTCCATGCGGTGATAATGGAAGGAAAAGACAATCTTTTACATAATTGTGGTTACGTACACTAAGAAATTTTGTACAGCTTTATTTTTTCATACCATTGTGGATTGTGCAATAAACCAATATGCTGCAGCAAGATGTTCAAAACTTATGGTCTTCAAATATTGGATTTTAAAAGTATACTTTTTTTGTTTTTCTTTATAAATTTCTAACAGAATATGAAATTATTGTACTTATTGAATTTGCAGTTACAAATAAAAACTAGTTGCGCAAGAGTAAATGGCAAGTAACATTTAATAGTTGTCTAAATTTGGGCTAACTAAAGTGAATCATAATGTAAACCAGTATGTATGAGGTATATGTGCCCCAAAAATAGTACCGCATATAAATTCAGGTCAAACAGTTTTGAAGGCAAGGAAATGACTATGAAAATAATTATTTGCCTGACCTGGCCTGATTAAGAAAAAATGTAAAAGAACTTAGCAATGATGTGACTTTTACAGGAGAAAACTGATAAGACCCGTTACATGTTACGTTGGAAAACGTATTTTTTTTTAAATTTTAATAACTTCAGACTATCATTGTCATGTTTCTTCGTATAGATTTTGTCAAAAATGTCCATTAAAATAGTGTGAATCCATAAAGAAGACGACTTATAACGAAATATGAGAGAAAGTTTATGAATTTTTTGTAATTAGAAATGTGACAAAAATCTTAACATTTTTTTTAAACCGATTCTATCTGGAGTGGAATCGTGTAATTCGATTGATTACTATTTCTATAATTTTTCGATACGATTTGGTTTAAATCGAGCTAACACGATTCCACTTCTGATTTCAAAATTAAAGAAGAATGAATGAGCTAACAAAATTTGAATGTTAAAACAAAAATTGTAAGAATTTATCCTGTTGAATGTGTTTGTTGTAATATTTTTAATTTTATAATTGTTTTGTTTACAATGTTACTTTTTTACATGAAAATGCAATTTAAAAAATGAAAGATTTATTATAGATATTAGTCGTATTCTCTTAGAGATGTAAATCATGATGTACTGTTGTTGTACTGTGTCGGTTGTATAATTCGGTTTTTTTTTCTATAGAAAAATACCGAATCATACAAAGATACACCACGTTTTATAAGGGAATACCCGCAATATTTTGTGTTTATCATACACATAGCAAAAATTATGTAAAAGCTTACAAAAGAACATTCAAAAATTGTAATGCTCAGATGCCATAATTAATTTGCGTATTCTAAATTATTTTGAACAAAAAAAGCATAAGAATTGCAATGCTTTTTCGATATCATTTAATTTCTATCAAATTGCACAATATTCCATTTCAGTTTATTTATAAAATTATCAAAGGTTTTTAAAATGTTATAATTCAGTTTCTTTTTTTTTTTTGAACATTTCCAGAAAATTAAAGTAATTTTTTTTAATAATTTTATAAAAAAGAAAATAATTTGTACATTTTTTTAATACCAATAAATAATCAGTTCTAAAAATTATATAATAAAATGTTTTATAACAAAACGAATAAAATTATGATGCTACTAATTAGAAAAGTTTCGTTTTCTTTTATCTTATTTTTTTCTATTTCTTTTTAATTTAAACAATATAAATTTTCACTGCCTAATTTTGAAGAATAAATAATGAATTTCGAATAAATGGAAAACATGATAAATATAAAATTATAAAATTTGGATAGATTTGCTAAAAATCATGTAAATTACAATAGAAATTAATAAAAATAAAAATAAAAAAAAATTACTTGAAGGGATTCTGTATTTTAATTTTTAAAAAATAAATTCAAATTTTCGCGCCAAATGTAAAAATCTCACAAAATTTATGCTCCAAACAAAATTATGTAGTTTTCCGATTGATTAAAAATTACACGACATTTTCCGAATCAGATTTATATTAACTTGTTCGTGTTCTTTGTTTGAGTTCTTTGTTCTTCTTTATGTTTTTTTTAATCGTTATGAATTCAGAAAATATACTAATTCGAGAAGAAATTTTTAAATTCTTACAAAATTATATGAAATTAATTTTCGAAAAAGCCAATGAATTTTTTCATAATTATGAAACTAATAAAAAATTAGAATTAATTTTTTCACCAATATTTCTAACAATTTATTTCAATTTGAAAGATATTCATTCGGAATTGTTAACGAAATTTTTTCTAGAAGAAACTATTGAATTTGTTCGAATTTTAAAAGAATGTATATTTAATTTGTTACAAAAGATATTACAAAATTTAAAAGTTACCATCGATTTTCAACAATTACATTTAAATCTTCGATTACAAGAGTTCCCATTGGAAAATAATTTTATTTTCGATCCAACAAATAATTTAATACGAAAAGGAATATCATTTTTAAATTGTATTTTAGGTGGTTTTACAATTGAAGAAAAGTACATGTAAGTTAAAATAGTTATAAAACGACCGGAAAACGAAATTTCGGTTTCTTTGGCAAATTGATGATAATATCCTGGTCGTTTTTATATCTAAACATATATTTTATTATACTTTTTTTTCCAAATGAAGAGTTCAATCAACTTGGTATTGTCCAAATGAATGCCCTAAAAATCGTGTCACTAATCGAGTTGCAAAATGTATAAATAAATTACAATCTTTTGAAGAAATTTAATAATTTTTAATTACAAATTTTTAGCTCCACAATGCGAGTTATGTATGGCTGATATGAATGAGTACACAAAACTTAGATCTATGTCAGATTTTCGTATACTTAAAGTTTTTCCAGCACATAGTTTACAAACTCCACGAGTAATTGGTAAAGTTTTTAGAAGCATTTTGGTTAAAATAACAGGTAAATTTGATTACAAAATTATATTATATTTAAAAATTTTAAAATTAATTACTTTTTATCAACAGATGAATTGTGTGAACATAAATTCAAACTTGGACATGAATATATAATTTTTGGAATATATAATTTTAATAATCAATTATTTGAAGCTTGGAATATATTAGAATATTCATCATAAAGAATTTAAAATGTTTGACGAAGATTTAAATGAAATTCTATCACTTGATAGTCCAATTATAATAAAAACTTCCCAAGAATTGATACCAAAAACAACAAATCAAGATAATAATTTTGATCAAACTTTTAAATTATTTGATTCTTCATTTTCTGATTTAACATCAGTTCAACTAAATACTAATGATATATTAGAGGAAGAATTTGCAAATACCAACTATCCAACGGAATCAAATATTTTATCAAGAAATTTCGTTTTTAATAATGTATTACCAAGTATTTCAGATCCAATTCAACAGAATAGTTTAAATAATAGTTTTATGAATTTATTCCCAATGGAATATCTTAATTCATGTTCTATTAGCAATTTAGTATTTAGTGATACACAAAACTTATTATTATCCAAAAATAACACATTTCTATCATCGATAACATCACCAGAATTTTTATTAACACAAAATAATCAAACAGCTCCTCAAGAATTACACGAACCAACCGACAAGGACTTTGTAAACATTCCTGTCGAATTGTCTCATATTCCAAATTCAATTTTTGATTTATATAGAACAATTCGTTCATCATGTTCTGATTTTTCATTTATTTATGCAATTAGTGCACAATTATGTCAAGAATCGTTACCAATGAATTGTTTTATGAATTTAAAAATAGGACTTTTATTGAGTATTGCTTCAATACAAGTAAGTTTTGTTTAAAAAATATATTAGAGAAAAATAAATAATTTTACATTTTTTAAGGATACTGAAAACGAAAAAATTCCATTACCTATAATTGTAATTGGAAAAGATACATCTTTAATAAATTTGATAATGAATGAAATTGGAAATATTGCAAAACGATTTTTAACATCATTTGATGATTTCGGAACAAATTCATTGTGTAAAACAAATATGATCGAAGCTGACCCAATACTATTAGCAAAAGGTGGAATTTATTACTTCGGTGATTGGTCACGAATTAAAAATATAAGTAATCATAAAATTCTTAAAGAAATAGAATCAGGAGAAATATTTCATGATACATTAAAAATTTCATTTCCAATTAAATGTTCCATTTGGTCATATTGGAGTCCATTCAAACATAATTCAAAAGATGTCGCTACCTTAAATACATTTCTAGAGTAAGTAAATAGTAATAGTAATATAGTTTTTTTTATTTATACTTTTTTTTTGTTATTATAGAATATTTGGAATACCTTTAGTTATAGAAGACAACGTTCCAGACTCAGTTATAGATTTTATTCTAGAAAAATCTACTTCAATAATGTTTGACGATCCTGATGATGATTTAAAAATTGATTCAAACGACATGAAACAATATCTTTCAATTATATCAAAACGGAAAGTTGATACAGGTACAGAAGTTTCTAATATTCTACAAAAATATTTTATTGTTTCTCGTCTGGATAGACCAAGTAGGATATATTATAAACAGTAAATCCTCGTGTAGCACAGTACTTATACAATGCGATTTTATTATAATGCGGTCTACAAATTGTGATAACTCTTGTTTAACGTGTTAACGGTCCATAAATATATATATATATATTTTACAGCATGGCTAACAAGTCAAATTTTATCTTCGTTAAATGTATTTGACTCTGCCTATTATAATTTCGTCTTTTCCGATTTAAATTTGAGTGCTTAAATTTAGTGAACAATTTTCAAATATTCAAATTTTCCCTTTTTCCCTCTTTTCCAATTTTTCAACTTTATAAAAACGAAAATTGCATTCAAATTCCCAATCATAGTAATCAATAATTTAATGGTTACTTACTCTTTTCGGCAAACTCAAATCGTATAGTTAACTTTTTTTAAATAAAATTTTAGACTTATTTTTGATTACTAAATTGATTAAATTTTGCTTTTAATGTTAAAATCTCAAAATTATGGTGTCTTAGTTAGTTAGTTAGTTTAAATACGAAATTCTATTGGTTGCATAAAAAATTTAAAGTAAAACAATAAGTTCCAGGAAGGCCGGAAGCATATGTTGTATGTAAGTCATTGTTGTTAATTTATTTTAAAAACAAGAACGTTTTCGAAACCTAATTTTCGCGTTATATGAGCGTATACCGAGGATTAACTGCGACTCTAAAAAATAATTAATAACACAAATGCTCTGTCATTTAAAAATTACAGATTGTTTAACGAAACGATCTTTTCTTTCACTACAACAAATGTCAGAATCATTTGCTAAATTATCATTCAGAGATGAAGTAATTCAAATTGATGCATTATCGGCAATTTATATGTGTGAACAATTTATAATGCATATTTTTGGTCCGGGAATATTTCCGCCTCCTAAACAAGAGTTTAGTAATAATATTGGCGATGTTGATAGTTATATGGAAACATTTCAGAATTGGTTTTATGAATATTTAAATAAATTTAATCAATAAATATGTATAATAAGTTTTTTTTTTCTTATATAATATCAATTAAATATAAGAAACCATTGATTTAATTATTTGAAATGCATCTCTAGCAGTAGATTGAATATGTGATGCCGGCAGAAGAAATCCATGAACACCATTATCACCTAAATGAATTGTATAACTGAATGGAATTCCAGCCTCGTACATAGCAAAGTAATCTGATGAACCTAATTGTAGCATTTCAAAAAATAAAATAAATTACTAAAATCATGAACAAACAATTATGTTTTTTAACCTGATTTTTCTGGTGTCATATCATTACTGGAATCAATTTTATATCGTGTTCGACTACCGGAACTTCTTAGTCCATCAGTACCAGCCATAGCAACATCCAATAAATCATCTAGTTTTTGTGAACTATAAGATGAATTTGATTTAGTTGGATATGAAATCATTTGGCCATAGGCATGAAGCGATATAAAAATCTAAAATCAAAATTATGAGACAATTTTGGAAATGGTTTTACAAATCATTTTCTAACTTTAATCTGTTTCCTGTGATCGATTAGAAATTTCGATATTGTTCTAGTTTCTGGTTCCGAAAAAACACTTGGTCCAGCAAAAAATTCATTGCACGGTGATTTTGAGCTTCCCTTTTGATTCCATTCAAAATCCCAATTTCGATTTAAATCGACACCATAACAAATCTTTTCAGATTTGGTTGATTTAAACCATTTTATTGCTGATGTAAAAATTCCATATGGTCTGGAATAATGTTTTGATCTAGTTTTACGCCACATACGATCATATTCGTGACTATAATCATAACCATCTGGATTTAATACTGGTAATATATACCAAACAGTTTTCTTAATAAGTCTTGCTTCAGGTGTTGTACCTAAAAATGTTCAGAAAAAAAAATTTATGCAAATTTCCATTTTCAATAAAACATTTCTACAAACTGTTATTCTGTATAATTTTCACCAGTTCATTTATCATCCAAATAGCTGATGCTGGTCCAATCCATTCTCGTCCATGTGATCCAGCTTCAATAAAAACTCCAGCGTTTCTTTTTTTCTTCATTTTAAGTTTTGTAACTTTTTTCAATGAATATGAGTTTTTCAATGCGATCTTCACAATTATTAATGGTTTCCCTTCATACGAACGTCCAACATGAATAAGTTCAAGAAATTGTGGATATTTCATTTGAAGTTGTTCTATAAAACGAATTATATCATCATATTTTTGATAACGTTGCCAAATCATTGAATTTCCATTGTGATTAATGTTTTCATAAAATTTTTGTGATAATTTATTTTCTTCATAAGCAATTGTTCGTCCAAGATCAAATATCAACACTTCATGATTAATATCTTCAAAATTAAGAGTACCCTGAAAATCGACTAACAATTTCGGAGGAATTACAACATCGGTAAGTCCTCTAAAATAATTGTATTATAATAAATTAGTTTTTATTGTTAAGAAATTTGAAATTAAACTACCGTAAACTGGGACCTTTAAGCCATAACAATAGTTCTCCTTCTGTACTCTCTTTATAACTTTCCAAAGTTTCAATATGACTTTTATCAGTTAATTTCAAACGCCAAATTTGATATTTATCATAATTAATTTTTTTTGGAAACTCATCCAAGTCAATATCTTCAGTATTTTTAATAGATGAGTTCACAATATGTTGCGCTAACATACCAATTAATTTTTGAGGAATTTGAAGTGGTTCCGACATTCCCATTATCGATGATGGTGGCGATGGTGTCGTCGTCGTCGTCGTTGTTGTTGTTGTTGTTGTTGTACTAGTTGTTTTATCATCCGAACCAAACCAACCGAAAAACCATCCTAAATAATGATTTTATGAAAGATTTCCAATAAAATTAATTCGAAAAATTTGAAAATTAAACTTACTTGAACCATTTTCATCATCATAATCGTCATTCTCAGGTGGTATAGTAGTTGTTTCTTCATTACCAAACCATGAATCAAACCATCCAGGCTCTTCGGTTGTAGTAGTTGTTGTTGTGCTGGCTCTTGTATTTAATTCGGTAGCAGTCTCGTCGCCAAACCCAAACCAAGAATTAAACCAACTTCCTGAATTTGTAGTATTTCCATCCGCTTTCGTATTATACATAGTGTATTCAGGTTTTGGTTGAATTTCTTCACTAGCAGCACTATTATCGACTAAATTAATCTTTTCTACTGCTTGTGTTGCAATATTACTAAAAGCATCTGTAAATGGACTAACCATATTAGTTATTTCATCTAAAATGCTTGAGCTATCATCATCCTCGTAATTATAATTTGTGTTGATTTTTTGTGGTATTCTCTTAATTTTCTTAATTTTTTTAATTTTCTTTATTTTCTTCGATTTTTGTTGTATTCTTTTATGTAAGTTTGGTAACAAATTTTTCTTATTCTCATTTAAATTACTATTTTCATCATAATCTTCCTCTTCCGATGAAATATCAACATCATAATCAAAACTCGGCGTATCCAGGTAAAGATCATCGTAATCTAGAAAATAATCATCATCTTCTGATTGTTTCAATTTCGGTTTTGAACAAGGTTTAGTCTTTAGTCTTTCCGTAGTTAGTTCAACACTTTCCAATAAATTAACATTCGAATTTTGTATCTTATTTGGTTGAGATTTTTTTCTACCAAACTTTTTTATTAATATTCTAGATTCTATTGTAGAATTTTCAATCGCAGAAATGTTTGCTTCCTGCGGAAAAACGGTTTCTAAACTAGAAATTATTTCTTGTTGTTGGTCAGTTGTAAAATTTTCAGATGATGTTGGTGTAATTGTAATGGTCTCGGGTTTAAGAAATCTCTTTTTTCGTGAAAATACAGAAAGTATTGGTGATGACGAAAGACTTCCGGCCACTGAAGACTCTTCATTCAAATATTTATCATCATTTATTGGAGATTTAGATAATTCCGGTTTGTTGTTAGATTTTCGAATATTTCCTATTTTAATTGGGATCGTCTGATTATCTATTATTTGTTTTTTTGAATTTTGAAAAATATCTTTCGAATTTTCGAATTTCTTTTGTATACTATTTTGTATGTTTGGTTTTTTATGTCTTTGAATTTGTTGTTTATGCTTTTTATTAACACTAAAAATGGTTCCATTAGATATACTTAAAGGACTTTGAAGTTGACTTATTGGTTTTTCACCTAAAATATTACACTGAATTTGATATTTTTGACCAAGATGTTGTAAAGCTTGAACATAATTATCATTTGGTATTAAAACAGATGAAATATTTTTTTCATTCACTTCAGTTCGATTAATTTTTGTAACAGCATAGATTTCATCGGTCATAGGATTACGAAAATAAATCGGAAATTCCGGTACAATATCAGAATTATTCATTGATGTTAAAAGAGCATTTGTTACAACCGATTCTTGAAATGAATTCTTATCAAATTCGAATGGTTTTGATAAAGATTGTTGAATCAGTTCTGTTGGTTTAATTTCGTTTAGAGTTTCTTCACTGTTATTTGGTTCTGTAACACTTATATCACTAAAATAATGATTTATAAATGAATTTTCATCATTATTATTATTATTATAATTATTTTCGATGAAATTTCCATTATTCAAATTAATTTTATTAGGATTTTTAAAATTAAATTTTGATCCGTATTTCCAATAATTGCCGATATTTTCATTTGAATCCGTAATTACCGTTCGTAAAACATGATTTTCATCAAAATAAACATATTCGGATGTTTGAATAAGTGAACATTTTATTAAAATAAGAATTTTTATTATTATTAATGAAGACATATTTTTAAAAGTAAATCCTTTCCGAACAACTTCTTGAAAACAACTAAAAATTCAATTTTTAAGTTTTCTATAAATTATGGATTCGGTCGATATAGTTTTCTCTTAAATAAAATAAAGAAAAGAAAATCCAAAGAAAAAACAGTTTATCAAGCACATCAAATTCTCATAATTGAAGGTTTTCTTTTCGTTTTAAAGTAGATATTAAATATTGTTTAGTAAAAAACAAAAATGTTTCTTTAAAATGACATACATTTTCATGGTTCAGAACATAATCTTAGATGACATTAAAATTCACTTGCTTGATAAAAAAAAGGTGAATTATTATTATAATAATTACATTTGAAATGTAATCATTCAACCGATTCATTGTAAATATCTATATTACCCTTAAAGAAAACATGGAACATGATATGTTTAAAATTTATGCTCTATATACATATATTATATGAGCTTCACTTTTTCTAGAAATTGTAATCAAAAAATATAAGAAATGATAAGAAAGATTACTAATTATTTCATTCAAATTAGTTTCAATCAAGATTTTACTAAATGTATACATTTTTAGGCCTTAAAAAAAATTGGTTAACATAAATACCAAGTAATTAAGTATAAGTTTCAAATCTAAAGTTTTATTGCTAGTTAATTACTAATCACTAATTGAAATTCTTGATAAATCAGAAGATAAGAAAAGTTCTTCTAGAATTGGAATTGTTGTATAATTCGATTGGTAGACTAAATAAAATCGAAAAGTATAACTATGTATATATTCGGAACGGCTTAGTCTAACGCTAGTCGAACACAGTTTGTACTAAAATGATATTTAGAACTGGATTACTATTTTTCTATATAGTTTTTGTTAAGCACTCAACAATACGGGTTTTCTGATCTATTCCTGTCAAAATCTTAATGTGATTAACAGTAAAAGAATTATTAAATAAAATATATATAATGAGACTAGAAAGTAAAGCTCGAAATAAGATTCTTCCATATACAGTAGTAGTACCAACATAGTAGTAGAAACACTTACCTTAAATAATTTATATTCTGTACCAGATTGGCAGCATCATATTGCGGCTATTGCAATACTTTTAGTTTGGTTAGAATTAATGATGCTAGTCGGAAGATTTCCGATTTTCGGTTTATATGTACAAATGTTTACTAAACGTTTTTATTCCAGGACATTTTTACTTAATTTAAATACTTTTTATTTTTGTTTTAGTTGCTATGAATTTTGGAAAATTTCTATTGGCCTATTGCTGTTTACTTATTGCTTTTAGCTTATGATTTTGCGTTTTATTTTCAAATTATATATATATATATATATATATTAACAAGGTATTAGGATTAGTTGTCTCAGTTTTGTACTATGGCACTCTAAAATTGACCAACGGTATTTAATTTCAGACCTCGATTTAGTATTATTTATTTCTAAAGCATAGAATTCAAAATTCCAAAATATAATAAAGACTTTACCCTACAAGTATGTAATTTACGTATAATTTGTATACGACTAAAAATATGCATTTATATATTCTTGTATATTACAACGAGCTTGGCCCCTTGCTCGTTTCCACTCGCCATCGCTAATAAAAAGTTATTCTCTGTTAGATCTCTAACTTAGCCCAATTCTAAACTCTTTAAAATATTCCTTGGTGTTTAAGTAAAACTGTAAAACTAGAGTCTATTGCATTAAAAATGGACATTTTATTTCAATCGTGAAAATTTTTAGACATTGTTGATTAAAAATATACAAAATATAATTCAAACAGCAGCTCTGAGTATTATTTGCGCAATCTGATGATATTCAGAAAATTCAGTTAATAGTAAACAAACAAGCATAATTACAAGAAAAATTACATGTTTGCTTTATATTATTTTCCTTATTAAGTTTTATGGTACACTAATTATCATATTTATCATTTCATAATCTGAATTTAAACTGAACAGCCTACAATAATCATATTTAGAGAGGTAAATATCTTAATACTTGAAGAAGAAAAAAAAACCTAATTCATATAACAAAAGAAAGATATTGAAACAATTGCCTTCTTCATAATCGATAAATCATTCAAAAATACAAATTAAAAATGCTTGTCCGTTTTTTTTTTTTTATCAAATTACGTGATAAAATCACATGATAAAATTCTTATTATCCAATATGGTTATTCTGCGATTAATTTTTTTTTTCTTAGATAAATAAAATTCGAATACCCGATAAAGACTAATAAACAATTGCAGAAAAACTCTGATTTACAAGTATATTTGTTGCCATTAAAAGAAATTGTCGTCCCGATATCCACCTCTAAACGGTGTGTTATATACGAGTAAAAATATGCTCGCCACAATTTGAATCTTTATTAATAAATGCAATTTCCAACAAAAACAAAAAAGTTATATGTATTTAAGAAAGTCAACTCGACTTTGTTTTAAGACTTCAAGTCTTTTAATTTTATTTGTTTTTATTGAGAAGCTCAAGGCAAAAAAAAACATTTTTACAATAAACCGAATCAAGACAGTTAGTTCTTATTAATTTGAAAAAAATTGTTTAGTCTTAATGGTGCCGTCGACCGTATCAGATCATAATTTATAAAATTAAAAAAGTTTTTTAATTCTTTTCGAAACAGAGAAGAAAAAAAAACGGTCGGGTATATAATTATTTATAATTTTTTAATATCTCATATTATGTAATATTTTTTAAAAATGCGCGCGCAACTTTAAATTATATCTAATTAAATTTATTAACAATAGAAGAAAAAAAAATTAAAAAGTCAATAGTTCTTTTTTGTTTTTTATATTTCAATTTTATTTAACTCTTTATTAAAATAAAAAAAAAAAAAATTTTTAATTTTTATATGCAAAAATCGTGTGACAAAGTATTTTAATTACATTTTAAAGATTTGAAATCGTTTAAAAATAAATTTAAAATCATTTAAAAATATAAATTAGTTTTTCTATTTCGGTTGAAAAACAAAGAAACAACAAAAAAAAGTGATTAAAAATAATATTTTTATTTTTTTCTTGGCAATTTTACATAAAAATTCGATTCAATTTGGTGTAAGTAAAATTGTTGTGAAATAATTATTATTTTTATGAATTAATTAAAAATATACAGAAATTATTATTTACTTTCAACAATCTCCATTTCAATAATTGCGAATTTTAAAAAATTCTATTTAAAACAGGTTTTTATTTTAGTTAAAAGCGCGAAATAAAATTCAGACCTCGACTTAATAACATAAATAATTCAGTTCAGAAATGTGAGAATCGATGTAATTCGATTGAGAACAAATTAAATCGAAAATTTATTGTGTTGATTACTAATGCTTTTTCGATACGATTTTAGTTCAAATCGAGTTACATGATTTCCTACTCCAGGTTTATTTTGTGTACAATAAATAATATTTAGTTTTTTTTTTTTAAAATAATATTAGTTTTTATTTTATATTTTACATATATTACCAAACAAATCGGGGAACTATTTTTATAACATTTTATTGTATGTCAAAGTCAATTCTGAAATAATCTAAAAAAAGAGCGTACTTGAAATTATTACTATTTACTAAACAAAAACATAATTAGTTTTACTCTCGTAAACCAATTCAATGGCAAATAAAACAAATAAAATTCCATTCAAAATTCAATTGTTTTTAATGAAAAATTCATTTTATACATTTCAATTCGAACTTATTAACAGGTATTTTCATTAGAAATTAATTAATTACACTAAAATGATCGAAAAATTTAGTTCATATTGAGTACAAATTTTTCAGTCAACATCTCAACCAAAAAAACATTGGTTTTTTAAGCATTTTTCAGTTACTATATTGTATTTGTAAAATTCATCTTTACAAAACCCAAGCCGATACAGCTAACAATTTTGGAAATTTTCCATTCAGAACTAGATGGTAGCAGGCCTTGAGTGCAACAGATGTTGTTATTCAACTTCTGAAAGAGATATGCAATGTATCTTAACAGAAAATACAAACACTATCTAAATCTTGAATATATATCTTGAAGATCCACATAAAGTTAAGTGCATCGTAAGATTAATAATATATGTATTTTATTTTATTATATATACTCGTAAGGCCGGTAGTTCACTCTTATGTTCATTGAAACAAAATGTTATTAATAGTATGATTTTTCTGATAGTATCCTACTTCCGATGTAAATTGTGGCCAATAACAATAATTGCAACACGAGATTTTCATATTTTATGCACGTTTTTAAAGTTGTTTGATTGAATTTTAGTAATTATTTCAGAATTTTGATTGAATTACAATGAACCGTTTTAAACATTATTTGGTGAAGAGATAAGACTAAGATGAGGAGAACTCTTTTTTTTTGTTTCTTCAATAAACTATATTCAATATCGTAATATAAATATTTCATGAATTAAAACATAATCAATATTTACAAAAAGAAACAAAAATAACAATAATTTTTTTATGCTTAATTTCAGTTTCTTGTTATTTAAATTTAAATCATTGACTTTAATCCACCTCCAACAAAAAACTTGACTTAAAAGATATGAGTTTTAATTTTTGTTTTTTTTTCTTCTACATAAAACTGGTTTTTTACTTGTATGTACAATACTTGCTTGAATTAACTCTTTTGCGAATTCAAAATATCGTATATTTGGGAAAACCCATTAAATTTTTACAGACCACATTTTGGTTTACATGCAAACTAGTGTTATGAAAGAGTTCTTAAATGCAAGTAAACCTTCCTAAGAAAGGAGGAATGAACCTGCATGTTTATTCTATATAAATGATTATTTTCAAGCCAGAAACCCAGTTATAGAAGGTGTTCCATCTTAGACAGGTTTGACTGTGTACTTTCACAAGAAATATAAATAAAATAACACAAAATAAAATAAATAAATAAATTGGAAGTAGAAATCTTACGTACGTGTGTTAAATATTGCATTTTTATCTTTTTTTAAGAGACAAAAAATTGTAAATTTTCTTTACTAATTCAAAAATTATAAATTTTACAAGTTACTCCAAATGTTGGGAAATAATTTCTTATGCCTCATCCACACTCATTTTTGTTTATCAACATTTACGAAGTGTTGTGTTTAGCATTGAATTTCACTTCGATAGCAAACTTTTGTGCTTCTTGAAAGCAAATAATAAATTGATAATGAATTTAGCATTATGTAATACATCATAAAAATATCTTAAGAAAATGCTCTTTTATATCGACCTTCGATTATATCAATTAAATTAGTAAAACCGGCAGCATTTTAGTCACAATTTCAGTTGTTATCATAAAAAGGATGATGTAATATAAAGATCTCTACTCTAGAATCTTTTATTTTACTATTTATTCTATTCCATTTTCTTTTATTTTTATTTTTTATTTAATTAACCAAACATTGATAGCATATTTACAGAAGAGTAAGAAAATTCAGTATAAAAATTTACATAAGTAAACCTAGAACCTAGAACTTCTTATTAGCATGACATCTTTGTAATGTGTAACTTGCTTATAAGGATTAAACTTAGGCTTACGTCATAGAGAGACATTGGGCGCATCCAGCAGTTCTAAGCGCTTAAAGCGCTTTACAGCGCTTAAATCTAGCAAGATGACTGGATGCAATTCTAACTTTAAGCGCTTAATGAAATTCTAGCATAAAATTTTTTTGCTAACCCAAACAGCGCATTTGAGGTTGTTGTCCACGTTAAGAAATGGTATGTGCAATGGATAAATTGAAAGGAATTTTTGAAAATTATTTCTGGATTATGGAATTTTAATTGCAATGAGTTTGTTAAAATTTTTCCACTTTCCTATAAAATTTTTATTTCACTTTATTCTCAATTTTTATTTACTTTCGGCACTTATTTCGTTAAAAAAAAAATATATTTTTAGAATTTATTCAATTAAAACTAATTTGACGTTTAGCACAGACAATAAAATTATTTTTCGCTTAATTCAAGCAAAAAAAACGCATCCAGGAGTTCAAAAAATTCTAACTGCTTAGATTAAGAATTTTGACTAAGCGCTTAGTAGTGCTGGATGCAGCCATTAACTGGAGATTTCATTTCCCTCGTTTTCATACAAAATTATGGAGGAGAAATGGTCACTAGTTCATCTTCTCGCTCGCTTACTCCAAACTATAAAAGCCCAAGTTTTCCAAGTTTCGGAGATAACGACTTACCGATCGGCCAATGGCATATAATAATTTAACTTGGTTTCCCCTCAGTTAGCATTTAAAATTTGTGTTGTTTTTATTTTTCATACAAAGAAGCCCAAGTTTAATATTCCCCTCTATCGGACCACGTGAGATAGTACCTTATTAGACGATCAATTTAATAACACATTAAATGCCATTCGCCGTTTTCAAAATATTCCTTTTTAGGACAGGAAATTCAAAAATTCTCTAGTATGAAGGTTACGTATATCTATATATCTATATATCTATATATCTATATATATATATATCTATATTCTGTGTCCTATAGGTATGATCCATACCTCATTCGATGGGGAATTTAATAATTCTTTAAATAAAGAATGCTTCGAAAGAAATGCACGTTTTGAATTTTGTGAAATTGTCTTTTTGACCACAGTAGGCGCTCGAAACTTGGCAAACTGGCAATAATAACGTCGTTCCTTCATGCACAGTTCCATGTCTGTGGTGTTAATGGCAGATGGCAGATGTCAAGATTTTAGTACTGTCAACTTAATGAAACGAAAATAGCGCGAAATTTAAATCTTTTGCTATTATTAAGACAACCGATACATGCTTGCCAAAAAGTTTTCGTAAAACTTTGTTTTAAAGTAGAGATCTATGTGTTCCATCATCATCTCTAGTATATAGTATATAGATTCTTAATGTTTTTACCAGGAATATCGGGATATTTTTAAAACAAAATATTTCTAAGATTATGTGCAATATTTCGTAGAAACTTTCATAAAACATTTCCAATCATTTGAGAAACGTTTCTATGTTTGAATGAGACATAACAAAATTGTTTTCAATTGTACAACCCAGTCATATTAACATGCAATTTAAAACTTATCTTACATTAAAGTAAAATCTCAGAAATAATTTTTTTTTTACCCTACTAAATTCTATATAATAATGCAATTATGTATTCTATCAATAATAATAATAAAGAAATATGTTTCTTTTATTTTTATTGTTGATTTGAACTTGTTGTCAAGCGTTTTGTTTCACAACATTTATGACTAAAAGATACTGGAAAAAGACAAAAACAAATATGAACCCCTAACAATATTGTAAATTGAATAATCACACTGAAGATTATCGCACGGTTTTATATTATATTTGTTATTTTAGTATAAAATATACTAAATTCACCGGAATTGAATAATCAAAACTTAAGAAATATTTCACGTGATTTATTAGTATTAATAAAATTTTATGTTTTTTAAGGGAACATTTAAAACTCTCTCGCCAAATACCAAATTATATTCAGTATTAATTATGTTTATATAATTCATTATAAATGAATCACCAATTTCGAAAAGAGCTCATGCCGGTTTTTTCTTTTCAAAATGTACTTTTTCGCCGTTTTTTTATCTTCACGTATAGACGCATGTTCCATGAGCAAAAGGGACTCATATCTGTTTTCCAAAATGGAAAAAAATGCATGTCTTTTTGGAGATGAGACCTTTTCGGAATCAAATGAAGACATCTAGCTTATGTGAACTATTTCAAAGTCAATTTAAATTTGTCATTTAAGAGACCACA
Organism: Xylophagus ater; assembly: GCA_963422695.1. NCBI lineage: Eukaryota > Metazoa > Arthropoda > Insecta > Diptera > Xylophagidae > Xylophagus > Xylophagus ater. Next base: position 13,914,817 of record OY730478.1, read on the forward strand.
AATTGAAGTGTGCTCAAAATGCTAAGAAATTAACTAATAATTAAGAAATTACCTAATAGTTCATAGGGGCATCTAAATTTTGCTCTCAACTCAAAGAAATCACTGAAAAATCTCAAGTAGCACTATCATAGGTTTGAAGTTTGATTATATGCAGAATATCCCACAGCCAGTTCTGCCTGTCCGGGAAGTATTTTATTTCCGCCAACTATGAATATTGTGTGCATAATACTTGTATGAAAAGGGCGAAAGCAACTTTCTACTCCTGCCGCGAGGATCAAGCCCTCAAGGGACCCAACAAATTGGCATCATGTTTAAATGATTATATTCGTGAAAAAGTCCCTGAAGAAATAACGGAGTTGCACTTTTTTGCGATGGATTTCCGGGACAAAACAAAAACAATCAGCCAATCGAAAGTTTAAAGTTTTCCTTTATTTTCCGCAAAAAGTCTACTCGTCCAATGATTGTGATAATGATGTTTTCTGATAAATAAACTGTTTTATAATAAACATTCATATTATGCCATTTTATTACTAAAACCACCTGGGTTCCTGGATCAATTTCGAAAAGAACTCATCTCGGAAAACTGTAACAGCTATTTTTTCGGAACTCTTATAGTAACCAAAACCATTTCAGTATGTTATGATGCAGTCCAATGGTTAGTAATTTCAAAAAAATTTGCGGTCTAAAATTCCATAGAGTTTGGCAGAAATTTAGTTTTTCGAATTTGGTGATTCAATTATTTTTATATAATTCATTATCAATTATAAATATAAATTACTTTTAATTTTGGCAAACGTGATTTTTTCTTTTTTTTTTTTGCAAATTACAAAATTCAAATTTGAACAAATTTCAAAGAGTTTATTTTTATAACATTTTCTGAACTTGAATATATAAATGTTTTTTCTTTTTTTTAACATAAATTATTCATTTACAAATAAAAACATTCCTCGAAATTTATTTTAGAATTTTATTTTAAAATTATAGCTAAATATTCAATTAAACATTATTAAATACGTTAACTCAATATAAAATGGTAATTTTAATCATTTTAGAGAATTGTTTCTTATTTCTAATGCTATTTAATTACTATTAATTATTTCTTATGTAAATTATTAAAATTATTTTATGTATGAATTTCGAAATAATTTTGATTAAAAATATATAACAACTGATTATAAGGGAGTGTTGCTTTCCTAGTTTCGAGACATTCTTCTATTACCGGACATTTTTGATGAAACAAAACTTACATAAAATGTTGAACAGCGTCTATGAAATCATTTGGAAAGTATGCGGTAATTGAAAATTGCCGGGAAACTGGGATAACTATAGTATACTATACTATGAGCTCAAAACAATTTTTAAAAAACTCAATTCATTAAATTAAATAGATAATAAAAAAAAACGTGTTCGTTTTCTTTCAGAGTTTAACTGATTAAAAATCTTGTTTACTTAAAAAAATTTCATATTCTATAAAAGACTATTTATGAAGCATATTAATGTACAAGGTTTACGATGTAATACAGTGAAATCCCAAAACCTGAAGAAAGTGCTCCACAAAGTGTAGATACATACAACATTTGTATCATTATTATTTATTGTAAGAAAAAGGGGTTATATTAATCACTAATATCCAGTTCTATGCATTTTCTTCCTTTTTGATATATGTATTGTAATACTAAACAATGATTATAAAATAAAATCGGTTTGTTATCCTTCCTTTAAACAAATCGAATATTTTGAAGCTAAAGTTGAGCTTAAGTTACAAAACAGATTTCACAGTCAAGGCTTAAACAAAACTTAAGTAAGACTTAACTTGCAACAAAAAGTTGAGTAGTGCTTAGTACAGAACATAACAAAAATAACCTTAAGTACTGACTATGAAATTAGGCATAAGATAATCACTTCTCCTTCACATTTCATTGATGAAATTGTTTTCCTAATCAATTAATTAATTTTTTATAAAAAAAATACTCAATGAAAACTAAGAAGAGAGCTATTATTTTAAATTTTTGGTTTAAAATGAATTTTTTAAATTATAAACGTAACTAAATAAACGAATTGGTTCTCGATACTTTTAATTTTTTCAATAAAGATCAATGAATTAAATTTCATAAACCAATCACCAAGAACTGTGGAACACAAGCGCTTCAATTTCTACGAAAATTTTCTTCTTTCCCGCTAATATCTTGTGTGTTAAATTTCACATGGTGCTTTACTGTAATTATAATATTCGCATTACTTATCTTGATGCAAATAAAATCATTTCAAAAGATGTTACTTAAGATAAAATATTAAAAATGTTCATTTCAGTATAAATGACGTCTGTACTTCACTGCAATTTAAACAGAAAAATTACACCCTCTAGGCAAAATAAATTCAAAGTACTGAAAAGGTTAACCATTAATCATTTAAATTTCAGTGAAATTAAGATGGTCCTAAGATTTCTGTAATTAGTATATTCTTTCTTTATTCGGTTGATTCCTCATTTTTTAAGTTACAACTTAATTCAGGTAAAGGTGGAAAGTGGAAAGTTTACGTTTTTCCAAGTTGAAATAAAAACGAGATGACAATTATCAGTATTTATATCACCAAATAATATGCTTGTTGTGTTAGTCAAATTTGGCGTGTTTTTTTGGGAAATATAAGCACGGGTGACATACATTTTATGCGTTCCATCAAATACTTTCTGTGATACCAAAATCCGGAATTAAAAGTTATAACAACATAGATTAATTAAATCGTTTTCTTAAGAAAGTGGAATAGTGGCCGATAGAATTCCCACAAAAACAACATGGTAACGTTCCTTATTTTTCCCAAAAAAACACGGCAATTGTCTTCAAACTGAAAACATATTTTCATATTTGCTTATCAGTTTTATTTCTCCATCTCAATTAACCTGTATAATTTCTGGCGGTTTTTTTGTCTTTTTTAATTGTTTTAATATCGAAACTAGTTCAAAAGTGATATTGTGTCAGTTAATTAATTCTTAGATTATTTTTTTTTTACATAAGAATTTTCCAATAATAATATTTCTGTGATAAAAGTGATTTTATAAAGTTCTAAATTTTATTTATAGTAAACAAAAAATTATCACGTAACGCTAAAAAAGTCTGAAAAAGATGAATGAAAATTTCCATTAATTTCTTAAGAAAATAGAAAAAAAAACCATTAAACTTAAAGTTATGAAAAATATATATTTTTTAAAATTTTTTTTTCTTTTTATGAAAACGTGTAAGTTTAAAATAAATAAATAAAGAAAATAATATCTTATTTAGAAAGATTAAAAACTTGTTGATAAAAGCACGAGACTGTATTTCAGGTTATTTTCCAACAAAAAAATATATAATTTATTTTTAAAATTTACCCAAGTCTCTGTTCTAACGAAATCTTGCTTAAATTAACTTTTAACTTTTATGATTTTTGTTGAAAATATTTTTTTTATTTCCAAATTATATCAAATTTTCTTTTATTCTAATATATTTTATAATTATTCTAATATTATATTCAAATTAAATAAAAAATGGATTTATTTTTAATTTATTATTCGCCTGAATTGTTAAGAATAATAGTTGTCGGATTTTCATGTCTATTTTTGATCGTAAATTTTATAAAATAAAAGAAAAAAAAAACTTTAATTAAAACAATGTGTCGATTAGAATGCCAAATTTCAAATTAGATTTTGACGATAGAAGAAAAGCTTTTCTGGCACTTATTTGAATTATTTTGAAATTTTATTGTTTTAAATGATTTTACAAAAAAAAAAGAAGAAAAATAGTGACGAGAAGAAAATACCTAATTTTCTTATACATACATAGGCTACGTTTACGTTTTAAAAAAAGACCTAAGTGCTTAGGTCGACCTAAATGTGAAGGTGTAAAAACAAAAGTAGCTTAGGTTAGGTCATCTAAATTGCAGACCTACCTTAAATTTAAATCGACCTAAGAACTTTTTGACCGCTGATTAGATAGCATTACAGTAGTTACTATTTTTTAGGGTAACCTGAAAGCGTTGACAGATGACAGCTCATCTCTTGATGTCCAAGTTCCATAAATGCTCACATATGGCGTTGTTTTAGACTTAGGTCTAGTATGGTATAAACACGTGTGACCAAACCTAACTTTTAGTTAGGTGACCTAAAAATTTGTCGGTGTAAACGTACCCATAGTTTTTAAAGATTAACAGTCTCATTCCTCAAGTGTATTGATTTATCGATTTTAATAAACAATATTGCTATTGGCTGGTATTACTCCTATATAACGTGTTTTACGGGCTAATTTGAGAAATTAATCTATAACGACTAATAAAATCGTATAGTCGATACGTTTGGAGAATAAGGACCTAAATTTCTTTTTAATTTACTTTTAATTTACATCATTTGATTTTAGTATAAGAAAGAAAAACTATTTCAATTTTTGCATAAAAATTATCGAAAAAACCAAATGTTTTTTATGCTAGAGTTGCATTTTAAGGCCTCATATTTTTTTTCCTTCATTAAAAAAAAAAATTTAATTATCATTTAAAAAATTTAAGGAGCGTATAGATTTCTATACGCGTCTGGTATCTGTCCCTAATATGATGTTTTTCTAATCTAATCTTTTTTTTATGCTAGTCTGGAGCGATATTTTATTGAACTGTCGACCTACTGGCCTTACTCTCTAATACCTTTACCTATATTCTATCTGACAATTTTTTCCATATACAGATTATGAGAATTTATTATTTTCCTTTTTATAAAATACAAATTAAATTCTTTTGAACAAATTATAATTAATTAAACATAAATTTTTAAACAAATAAAATGTTTTTTTTTTTAAAAAAATAATATAAATAAAAAGGAAGTTCTAAATTAAAATATGTTACGTAAAATTTCCGTTTTCAATTAAATATATTCAATAATTATTATTTTGTCATGCAATAACTAAATTGAAAAGAATAATTAACTTCAATTTGATTTTCAAATGAAAATTATTATCATTAATAAAAGATAGGAAAGATAGGAACACAAAACCAAAAACTATTTTCTTATACTTTAGACATATTAAAATTTTTTAATCAACTTAATTATTTTTTAATCAAGATTTGTAAAAACATTTGTTATTCTTGATTAAGTTTTTCATTATAAAATTCTTTAGATTCGAAAAATTTGCATTTATTCAATAATTGAAATGAAAATGATTTAATTAAGCATTGTCACTCAATTGTTAAGAATGTTTCATTAATTTTTTTTTTGAACATTGCTTAAACAAAGCAACAGTCATTGTATAGGAAAGCCTTTCGAATGTTTTTTGCTCAAACCAAAATCAAACAACTTGGTGTTAGCATTAGCCGACCTCAGCATTTGGGAAACCGGTTCGTTTCTGCCGTACTCAGTTTTGTGATAACTAATTTTGGATCTTTCCACGGACCCCAAGGACCGTGTATATTAAAATGCATTTTGTCCACAATTTTAATCAAGAATCGAGATATAATGAATTTAATTTGTGCTAATGTGTCTATAGTATATGTAAACATAATGAAATTTATTCATAATTATTTCTTTTTTAATATGATTAAATTTATATAAATTAGTTTTATTAATTTTCTTGAAATTTGTTTGACATAATTACACTGAAATTTCTTAAATTTTGTCTGTTCTCAATTTTTTTTTTTTTCTTTTTTCAAATTATAAAAGTATAAAAACATATAAACACATTTTTTCAACTAATTTGAAAAACTTGAAAATTTTCCACTGTGAAAATTTTCTTGTAGCCAAAAATGTTTTTTCTACACAAAAAACAATGCAAAAGAAGAACCGAACTAAATGAATGTTTAGAAACATTTTTTAAGATCTAAGAATTTTCTATTTTAATGCCAAAAAATTTCGAAATAGAAAAGTTTTTTTTTATTTTCTTCTTTTTTTATTTATTTCTTAACAACATAAAACATAATTTTTTGGTGGTGTTGAACAAAAATTTTTAAACAAGTAGTAAATGTTGCTAAACATAATGTTCCTAAAAAAAAAATTGTGTTTGACAAAAAAAAATTGAGAAAATCTTGAAAAATCAATTTTCGGGAATTTTTTTATAATTTCAAAATACATAAATTAATATTTTGGTAACGCGGCCGATTTGACTCGGGCAATTCGACTAGGCACAATTCGACTCGTACACTAATTTAAATTGTTTCCTAGTCGATTTGTGCCTAGTCGAATTGTGCCTAGTCGAATTGTGCTTAATCGAATTGCCCGAATCGAATCGCCCTAGAATCGAACATTTTATAAAATATATTTTTATGAAATTATTACAAACTTTATTTCTTCTACAATCTTGAAAATGGAAAATTTTATTATATTAAAAACAATAACAAAGCGCGGGAAAAAGATAAGGAAATTCTGTTTTTTATTTATTGTATAAAAATTTAATGGAAAGTTATGCATTTCGAAAATATTTTCAGATTTTTCAAATTTTTTCTCTATGAAAATTGTTTTTTTTTCCTTTTGACATAATTTGTCTATTTTTATAAATTGTTTACTATTCTGCAACGTTTTATTACGAATATTTTTAAAATCCATAAATTCATTTTATTAAATTCATAAAAACTAGAAGATTTGTTGGGAATTTATTATATTTTTTTTTACAAAAACTTTTATAAACCCTTCGAATTTTCAAGAACGGATCTGTCCGAAAAATGGTATGTAAACTAAATGTATCTTTTATCAAATTATTAGATACATATTTTACACGTGAAAAATTATTTCATGTCCGTTTCATGGGATTCAAATAAAAGTTTCAATAAAAATCGAGATTTAAACCTCATAACTCAATAGTAGAGCTTTGTAGTTTGATTTATTATAAAATTTCTTAGAATCACAGCATCAGTAATCTGTATATAGAGTCTTTTCAGTACTCACTATTCACATTGCATATGTTCATTGTTCTAAAATCTATTCAAATTGCGGCATGATGTGCAGTATAGATTTGTATATACGACCGCTATTTATACGGCATTTCGCTATAACGACCTTTTTTAATTTTGGCACTTTTTCGATTTCCCCGAATGTTTCATTATACGGCCAAAAAAAATGCTGTATATACTGTTAGCGACCTTCTGTTTAGTTTCAGTTTCTCAGCGCTGGTACAAAAAAATAATTGATTCGTTATACGGCTTTTCGCTTTACGGCCAACTTTTACGGAACGTATCTAGGCCGTAAAGCGAGGTATGAGTGTATTGCAATTTTGTATGCTCTGCTGTCGAGCTAGTGACAACATATGTAAAGTCCGACATAAATATATCGTTATCAATAAAATTACTGGGTTCTTCAGTTCAAATTTTCTTCTTGAACAGACTGTATGTAATTTTCATTAAAAACTTTAATAATGTATAAAAGAAGCACACCAATTGAGCAGCAAGAAAAGGTGAAGAAGATTTGATTTTGAAGTAAATTTATTTAAATATTTCTTAAAATTTATAGAAAAAAAAACCATAAAGATTTCGCTGACCTCAAAATTTATTTAAAATAAATATAAAATTTTATAAATAAATTTCACAATATTTTTAGCTTTGAGGTAGGTTAAGTAATAATATAGAAATTTTCAGATAAAAACATTTTCTCGTTTGGAAACGAAAAGTGTGACCAATTCATTCATATTTCTGTTGAAATGAAAATTCTTTTCAAATTTATTAACTTTAATAAAATTAAAATTATTCTAGTTTTTATAATAATAATAAAAAAAAATTTTTTTTTGATTTTCTAGAACGGGAATTCGGCATTGTTTTAAAAACAAATTTTAAAAATGGCAAAAAATGAATCGCTTGAAATGAAAAAAAATGTACCTGATACCAGCATGTACAAAACTATTGATAGTGAACAGGGACGTTCAGATGGTACGAACAAAAATATTGTTGGTACTCATGGCACCGGAGGAGGTAGTGCTGGACATGGAATTAATGTTGATCATCCTACATCGTAAGTTTAAAAAAAGAAATAACCAATTTATTTCATTTCGAATTTTATTTTTCATATATTTCTAATTTTTTATTTTTAGTTATATGGAAACGATAACACATCTTTTCAAGGGTAATATCGGTCCAGGACTTTTTGCAATGGGAGATGCATTTAAAAACTCTGGAATAGTAACCGGTCCAATTTTGACACTTGCAATTGCAATAATTTGTGTTCATTGTCAACATATGCTTTTGAATTGCTCGAAAAAAATGCAACAAATTACAAAATCTGAACAATATCCAGACTTTGCTGAAACAGTGGAATTATGTTTTGCAAATGGTCCGCCAAAATTACGAGGCTGGTCAAGTCGTATGAAAACTATTGTGAACATATTTATTTGTGTTACACAATTCGGATTTTGTTGTATTTATTTTGTATTTATAAGCAAAAATATAAAACAGGTAAATGTTGAATATGTTTTTTTTTCTATGAATTTTATTATGAAATATTTCATAATTGTTATTATTACAGATTCTTGATTATTATGGATTTGTTGTTGATGTACATATTTTAATGGCAATGATTTTCATACCAATTCTTATACCGTCGCTGTTAACAAATTTGAAATTTTTAGCACCCGTATCATTGATAGCAAATATTTGTATGATTTCTGGAATTTCAATAACATTATATTTCACATTTGAAGAAGGCTTACCAAATCCAAAAGAACGAACATATTTCACAAACTGGGAGCAATTAGCTTTATATTTTGGGACTGCAATATTTGCATTCGAAGGAATTGCTTTAGTTTTACCACTTAAAAATGCTATGTTAGAACCAAGAAATTTCGATCGTCCATTAGGAGTTTTAAATGTTGGAATGACAGCAGTTTCATCATTATTTATTTTTTCTGGTTTTTTTGGTTATTTAAAATGGGGTGAAGATGTTGGTGGAAGTCTAACATTGAATCTTCCCGTTGATAGATGGTAAACCAAATAAAATATTAAAATTAAAATCAAAACTTAAAGATTTCTTTATATATAGGGTTGCACAACTTGTTAAATTCGCCGTTTCATTGGGTGTCCTTTTAGGATATCCACTTCAGTTTTTCGTAGCCATTCAAATTATGTGGCCATCAGTTATAAAAACATTTGGAATTCAGAAGAAACCTCTTTGTATGCAATTAGTATTTCGTACTGTAATGGTTATCGTAACATGTAAGTAACACAATAATTATGAAATAAAAAAAAAATTCAAAAATAATGTATTTTTTTTATTATTATTTTTCAGTTGCTATTGCCGAGATAGTACCACAATTGAATCTTTTTATTTCATTGATTGGAGCATTATGTTCGACCGCCTTAGCTCTAGTTTTTCCACCACTTATTGAAATGATTATGCTTTGGGAGAATTCAAAAGGGCCCGGTGTAAAAATTTTTCTTAAAAATATCTTTATATTAATTTTAGCTCTGTTAGGTTTTAGTACTGGTAGTTTTGAAAGTATATCAGCAATGATTAAAGAATTTAATACGTAGAATAAAAAATATATAAATATAAACAGTAATAAAAGCACTAGGTTACATTTTAAGGTGATATTAATTTAATTGTTTTATATTTTTTTAAGATACTTTTAAGAATATTTAATAATTGCATGAAATAATTCCCAAAAACAAATCAATAATTAATATTTTCTAACCACACGACTTCATTGGACTTATTTCAAGAGATTACAGTCGGACTGGAAAAAAGTCTTGTGGAGACTCTAAAATTTGGACTTTTTTGTCAGTCCGACTGAAAATATGTTTTGAAATAAGTCCAATGGAGTCGTGGGGTAATGACTATTCTACATTTATATTTATATATCATCAAAAAAATCAATATATCTTTCTGTTCATACATATTGTGTCTTTATGTACATATTTATTTGGAATATGGATTTTGTAAATCTTTAAAAAAAATTTTCGATTCTCTTGAATTGTCATTAAAAATTGATGAGTAAAAAAAGAAACGCTATTTTTTTATATAAAAAAAAAATTCGGGCAAGTCGGGCGTTGGGTACAATTATGAGAATTTTCATGGCGGACATTTTTTCTGACCACTTTGACGCTGAATACAAATTTGTGAATGTTTGTCTGCATTATGAGTGGAGCCCAAGCAGTCAGATGGGAGAGGAATTAAGTGGATTAGTTCTTCAAGTTGTTTTTCCTTGCTTGTAAGGTTTCAGTATTTGTGAGTATTCGTAATCCAGAAATTTATTATTTTTCCCAGGTAAAGAAAAAAAATAAGAAAGGACTTTCTGAACCATAATCCTTTGGTTTTGTTCTTTTCACTTCTGTTTTGGTTTTCATCGAATTTATTTAAATTTGGACTTTTAGGCTCCTGTTGATCTTTTTTCTGATATACTAGGGTACTCAATAATATCTCAGCCTCGACAAGAGAACGCGCTGCTAACAGGTAAATTTTTTTGTCTTATGTTAGTACAGCCTTCATAAGAACACATGGAAAAAATTGAATATCGCGTGCAGTGATTAAAATCTTTGTTTTGGATGGTTTACCACCTACAGAAATTCATTCAAAATTATTAGAAGTATATAAGGATGCATCACCTTCATTCTCCAATGTGAAAAAACGGACTGTGCTTTTTAAATCACTATGGATGAGACTTGGGTCCACCATCATGATCCTAAATCGAAACAACAAGCTAAAACAGGTCATAGCAGCTATAGAGGCGTATTTTGGAGGCCTACCAGATTTTCATTTCAGAGATGGAATCCTTAAATTGGAGAATCGTTGGAACAAGTGTATTGAAGTTCAGGGAAATTATACTGAATAATAAAATATATTTCATTTACAAAAACAGTGTTTTTCTTGTCGAGGCTGAGAAATTATTGAGTACCCTAGTATATTCATAATCGAATTTTTCGGCTGATTAATGATTTCGCAAACTCATGTTATCTTCATATAGTTCTTGCCTTAAATTTTTTGCTCAGAAATTTCAAGAATTTTCATCCCATCATGTCATTTGATATTAGAACAGTATTATGAATACTTTAGTAATGATCCTTACCAGTTTATATATTTTTTTCTTTGAAATCCTTATAATATGAGTGGTATTCTTCCGGTTCCTCTTCATCATTTATTCAAATTAAATTTCTTATTATAGAACGTGAATTTAATTAGGAAATCTATTCAGCCTCGAATTAGACAAATAGTACAATTGCAATTGGCAGAAACACATTTTTTTATCTAAATAACAAGATAAGAAGTTGGTGAATTCAATAATTAAGTAATTGTAATAATATATTGATTGTTTTGTAAGAATTCTCAAGGATCCGTAAACGTTTTTCTTAAAAATATCTTATTGTAATTTTAGCCTCGGTTAGGTTTTAGTGCTGGTAGTTCCGAAAGTATACATAATTTAATACGTTGAATAAATAAAAATATGAAAATATAAATAAAAAAATACTAGATTACTCTTTAAGGTGATATTAATTTAATTGTTTTATAAGTTTCTAATACCATGTTTCCATCTCCCTCAAATCTCGAGATTTTGCTAGATTTCGCCAAATCTACATCCAAAACAAACACAAGAAGGAAGAATATACTTAAAATTCATATCTAAATGACAAATGTAAGCAAGTTTGTATATTTTTGAGTTGTATTTCCTAAAAGAAAATTTCAGGCAACAAAGATAAAAAATACCCGGTTTTTAGAAAAATTTGTTTGTGATTCAATAACAAATAGCAGTAAGTACAAGGAATGCTGTATTTTATGACAAATAATCACCCAGAAAATTTAATGCGGCATCTTTAAAAAAAGCACTCGGAATCCTACGACATTGTCAAGCAATTGATCAAATAGAAGACCATAATTTGAATTGAAAACTATAAAATTTAATTTTATTCCATGTTCTTTTATTGTTTATCCATAATTAATATGATTTCTTAATTATAATAATATATTTTTTTTCAATATTTCATTAAGCTACTTTTATTTGCATGCACTTTTAAATTCAAGTAGCCTACTGGTGCAAAGTGGTGGGAGAATGGTGGGAGTCAAAAATGAAATTTTTGTTTTGAACAAATAAAACAGCTGAAAGAATCCATACAAATAGAGGATTTCAAAATCTCGAGATTTCAACGAGATTTCAACAAAATCTCTTATTCCGCGCTATTCAGCCGGTATCAAAATTGGCAAATGGTCAACCCTTTTTAATAATTTGAATTGCGCGCCTTTCCCTGTGTTTGAATTTGTTTTTTTTTTGTAATATTTTAGCAAACATGAATTTTGTCTCCTTTGACACAAAAACATATATAAATTTTTTCAATATGCTCTAAAAAAATTATTTGTTGGAATATTTCCATTAAAAATTCACTTTTTTTTCTAGTTTTCAAAATTATAAACGTCAAATGAAATCTCGTAGGCAGATGGAAACATAGTATAAGACATTTTAAAGAGTATTCGAAAAATTAAAAATTTTTTATAACTTGCATTAAACAAAATAAAAATATATTTCAAAAGTTTTATTATTTTATTTCACAAATTTCAAAAATCTCTAATTTGAAATTTAAAAGTTTTTGTGCAAACCATAATTCAGTTTTATGTTAATTCTATCTGGCAATGATATTTTAAAGCACGTGTAGTTGTGTTCATCTTGAAAATCACTTATCTGTCAAAATTGTCATTTTTGTTAAAATCAAGTTTTGATATTTTGTAATTTAAAATTAATATTTAAAATAAAATGAAAGTGAATGGTTTCATCGAAGAAGACATTAATAATAGTGTTTCAACAGAAGAAGAAGAAGAAATTGAAACTGTACAAATAGGTAAAATTGATAATAACAATGAAATTACCCAAAAAGAACCAATTCCCGGGACATCAAATGAATCTGATAATACAAAAAAACCAAAGAAAAGGAAAAAAGGTATAATATTTGTTTCAAATATTCCAAAACACATGAACGTAACAAGAATTAGAGAAATGCTGGGACAATACGGAAATATCGGACGAGTTTTTTTACAGCCTGAGAAACTTCCAAGTAATTTATTTTGGTCGTTGATTTTTCATGCCTTTTTTTAATTATATATATTTTTAGTAAGTGACAAAACAAAAAGGAAAAGAAAACGTATAGGACGTCATTTTACAGAAGGCTGGATAGAATTTGAGAGTAAACGAGTAGCAAAACAAGTAGCTTCAATTTTAAATAACACACATATTTCGACGAAGAAACGATCACAATTTTATGATTGCTTATGGATAATGAAATATTTGCCACGATTTAAATGGATTCATTTAACTGAAAGACTTAATTATGAGAAGGCTGTTCATAAACAACGATTGACGACCGAAATCTCACAAGCTCGTAGAGAAGCCAATTTCTTCCAAAATAATTTAGATAAAAGTGAAATGATTAAAAAGCGTGAACGAAAATTGAAAACTGATAAATAAAACAATTATTAAAAATATATTTTTTAATTTAAAATACATCTGGCAGGAAATGAAATTGAAGGGATTGCATCTACTAGGAAAAAAATGAAAGCGATTTTTATACTTTTGCACGTTGAATGTTTTAAGAATATCTATTCAAAATTTCAGAGTAATAATTGTCGAATTGGCTAATTTATTTTAGTTTCTGTAGTGCAATGCACACCACTATTATTAGATTCTGATTGAAGCTAGTTGGAGGACCATATTAAAATATTTATCTTCAAATTTACAAACTCAGTGGAGATCCTATCTCTAAAACAGCACAAAATACGGTGAAAAGCATTCTTGTTTTTATTTTTTAATTGTTACGAGTCTTACTTTTTTAAAATGCCAATTGTTAAGGAACATTTTAAATACTATTCATTCGGTTCAAACTCCATACTTCTTTGGAATGGCAAACCAAATTGAATGGAAAGTTTGTTATATTTTCTGCGTACTCATGATCAAAGCTTCTTCTAAGTCCTAACCAGCTATACAATATATTAAAAAATGTATATTATGTACTATTAAGAAATTAAGCAAACTATTACTTCGTTTCGATTCCAGAATTGACTTGAGATCGACTTGAAATTTTTTTCTGGAAATAAATTTGTGAATTATTTCTAATTTTTTTCAATTTTTTTTTAAAATATTTAAGGATTTTGTAAAACGGGATTGAACTCTATTTCTGGCAATTTGAAGCCCATTTCCAATTAAATATCTTCGTAACTGCAAGATAAAATAAAATAAATATTAAAAAATAAAATATTAAAACACTCACTTTTATGTTTTTTAATAAAAATACTTTATATCAATTGTGAAATATAGATTTTATGCTCATTAATTACAATCGCAATACATTAGAAAACTAATCACCTGAATTAACCTTTCATATAATTATGGTAATTATTATTATTGTGTTTGTTTAAATTAAATTTATATAAATGTTTAAATATTTAAACAGTCAGTTACAAATGGTATACTATAAGTATAGTATGAGTGTTTTATTTCTTCTTAAAATTACTAATGTTAAATAGTTTCAATTTGGAATTACCAAGCCATTGAACTTTTTGTTAAATATTATCTTAAATAATCACATGATAAATTATCTTCTTAAGATTGCACATTTTAATCAAATATCATCAAAGTTTTTCACAATTAGATGGTCTGCACTCATAGAAAAAAAATTTTTAGCTGCTCTAATCAAATTAAAAATCAGCTTTGGTCAACTATTATTATTATTATTATTTGGAACTTAGTTCCATAAGAATCATGTTCTAGCTACTAATTTTCTTTTCTTTTAATATTATAAATGAATGAGGATTTCTTTTGATTATATAAAAGACGCGTCTTTAAATTGATTTTACTAAAACAGAAATCGAAACTAAAAGCATTTATGTTAACTGCATGTAGCATTCGAGAAATTGGTTCGTTTTTCCCGTAATCCGTTCTGTGGTACATAACTTTAAATAAGTCAACTGATCTTAAGGAACATACATTTATATTTAGCGGCATCCTTTCTAATAGTATAGGTCTATAGGAGCATCAATAGCGCCATTGAAAATTTGATGGACAAAAACAATATCAGCCACCTGACGACGCTTTTCTAAGGATTGCAGGTCAATCGGTTTTAACCTATCACAGTACACACAGTACAGTATCACAGTACAGTAGTTGGA
This sequence comes from Xylophagus ater, assembly GCA_963422695.1. Taxonomy (NCBI): domain Eukaryota; kingdom Metazoa; phylum Arthropoda; class Insecta; order Diptera; family Xylophagidae; genus Xylophagus; species Xylophagus ater. Next base: position 13,929,887 of record OY730478.1, read on the forward strand.
AAGGGTCATTCCAAGGAAGATCTCTTAATGCGAAACAAATGAATCTACGTTGCACAGACTCCAATCTATTAATTAGACTTTTATGGTAGGGAGACCGACCATACTTGACTGGCATATTCCAAAATAGGTCTAACCAAGGTAATGAGATACAGAGGGTCATTTAAGTTACTTATTTCTCTATAGATCGTCATATCATCCGCAAAGTTAGATATTTTAGAGTACTTAATTGCAAGAACGAACAAAATTGGACCCAAATGGCTGCCTTGAGAGACGCCAGATGTTGCAGTGTAAACCTCAGATTTGGAAGAACGGAAAAGTACTTGATAGAAGTCTTGGGGTAAAATCAGTCAAATGCTCAAAGTATTTCGTATCCGGTTCCAAATTGTCCTCGTTAAAAGTTTCCGCAAAAAAATTAGCAAAGAGATTAGCAATAATTGATGGATCATTGTATGAACTACGGATATCCATCTACTTTCTTTTTACTATTAACGAATTTCCAGAAGCTGTATGGATTTCATCTTGTCAATGTGGCAATTATACCGCTCCATAGAAAGTACTTTAAACTAAAAAAGTTCACATTAATTATTAATAAAATAATAAATAAAATTATTAACAAAAATTGTAAATGTATAATTTAAATTCAGAGAAAAAAAACACTCCTGAAAGTCAATTTCAGCCCCATTTTAATCTAAGGTGTAATTTAAGTGTATGGGGGTTAAATTATTATGTGTTAATTAATTACGAAGAATTTTCTTTAAATTAAAACTCTTCTTAACTACAGTATCAATCTTTTTTATTCTACTTTTAGGCGATTAAATTCTATTTTTTGAGAATTATAAATTAAAGGTCTCATTTATTGGAAAGGAAAATATTGAAAAATCTCTCTGCTGATAACAACTGATAAGTGTAGGAAAGATATTTTAAAAATTCATGGAATTTATTGGCCGGCATTTCTAATATCTGCGGGTAAATCATTTTTATCCTTGTTTCAAATTGATTAAAAGTAGCTAAAAATTGTTATTATAGGTTTAGTTATTTGAAACGCACAGTTTTTTAATCAGTTTCCCCTGCGCAAATCTGATTTGCGCATGCAAAACTGAATAAAAAACTGTGCGTAGCTTCTATTTCAGGGATGAGTACTACGCGGCCCGCGAGCCGCTTGCGGCCCGTTAAACATGTTTATCCGACTCGCCAAGGCAAAGCACAGTTTATTCACAATTTGTATGATAAAATTCAGGGCTTTGAGCGCAAATTAAAATTGTGTAAACAGCATCTTTTGCAGAATAATGTGTCTCACTTTCCACATTTAGAAAAAGAAAACGTTACTACTTCTCAAAAATACGCAGACATTTTAATCAACGAATTTCAATTACGATTTCAAATGTTCAAAGCCGGGAAGACAGCGGTTTTCATGAAAATGTTTTCCTCGTCATTTAATATCGAGGTGGATACAGTTCCCGAAGACTTTCAAATGGAAGTGATTGACATGCAGAATAATACCGATTTAAAAAATGTATTTTTTGCAGTAAACATCGAAAATTTTTATAAATTTTATGTGAGCCCTGAAAAATTTCTGTATTTGACGAAAAATGCAAAGCATTGTTCGGAAGTACGTTTTTGTTTGCGAACAATTATTTTTTGGTTTTCCATTACAAAAACGGTCGGTTATTTCAAAATAGTATATTAATATATGGTAAGTAATGTAAATAAAATTGTTTATATGAGTCATCGCCTCGAATAGTTTAATTTGAATTATTTTTTAAGAAAATTTTCAAAAATCATTCAAAAAATAGGGGCATCCAGTTGTTCTAAGTGATTAGTTAAAATTCTTAATCTAAGTATATACTTGTAGTTAGAATATTTTGAACTTTTGAATGCGTTTGCTTGAATGAAGTTATTTAGTTTTTTAAACTAAATGCTAAATTAGTTTTATTTCAATAAAAAACCGTGTAAAAAAATACATGCCACATAAGGTAAATTTGGGGATATATTCCACAACTTTAAAAAATCGTGTAAGATGAAAAAACTACAAATATTTTTCCTAAAAAACCGTGCAAAAAAGACATGAAGTACGTAGAAAAAAAGGGGATTAGTTCCATATTCCTCAACCCTGTAAAAAATAGTTGAAATAAATGATTCACACAAAACAAACTATTATGAGAGTCTTTATAAAAGCCAAATTAAATTTTTATGTGCATTAATGCACAGTTTATTTCTTAAAAACAAAAGCCAATTCAAATCTAGAATTTTTCTATTTCTAATTTTTTGCAAGTTGACAACATGATCATCATTATAGTAACAGTAACAGCTCAAACCGAGTCTAAAAAAAATTAATACATAATAAAGTCTCTCTTCAGTTCATGTTTACTGAGCCAAAAGTCAAAAATTTGTGCATTGGCATGAACCACGCTCAACATTCGGGAGACCGGTTCATTCATTCATTTCCATAGTCCGTCCGGTGGAATTTGATTTTAAACAAGTCCACGGATCTCAAGGAATACATGTTAGAATTAAGGGACATTTTGCATAAAATATTGGGGGCGTCAATAGCCCCATTGAAAATTTGATGAACGAAAATTGCATCTGCCACGTCTCGCCGCTTTTCCAGCGAATGCAAGCTTAACAATTTCAGCCTATCGCTGTAAGGTGGCAAAGATAAAGGATCATTCCATAGTAAATTCCGCAAAGCAAAACGTAAAAACCTACGTTGAACGGATTCTAGCCTGTTGATATGAACTTTGTGGTGCGGAGACCACACCTGACTACATGACTGCATACTCCAAAATTGGTCTAACGAAGGCGACATAAAGCGATTTACAGACATACGGATCGGAAAACTCCTTGGATCAACGCTTAATATAGCCCAGAGTCGAATTGGATTTATGAACCAATGAGTCAAAGTGAATTCTGAAGTTAAGCTCACTGTCGCAAGTAACTCCCAAATCAGTAATACAACTAACTCTTTGTAGAAGAGTGTGGTCAATAAAATAATTGCGATAAGAGTTATCACGTTTACGAAAAAAAGTGATAATCCTACACTTGTCCGCGTTTAGTGTCAGGTTATTTTTACGACACCACGTAATAAAATTTGTAAAGTCTGCCTGGAGAAAATCAATCGACTGGGTCACCTCTATGTATGAGGAAGGACAGTCCTTGATGTGCCAGGACGACCAGCCAAATCATGACCGATCGGTAGTGGCAAAGAGTTAGGAGTTGGTAACATAGAACCAGGCCGAATTTAGTTTTCTGAATGCTCTCATTTATTCAAGTACCCAATATTTGAATTAATTTTTACTATTTTTTAGATACTTTGATTATGTTTCTTGCAAAGATCGGTTCAAATTGATTAATTCTTGTTATTGAAAGTCAGCGGTAACTGTTTCACCAGAACATACATAATACACCACACCTGACTATGGCTAAGCAGGATGTTACTTATTTTTATATCTTTGAACCAGTCTCTACAAGTAGTTTTAAATAGAGTACGTTCATCAAAAATTTCCACAAGCAAATGACAAATTTTCTTTAGACTGGAACAAAAAAGGAACGATTCCCGCAAATACTGTTTTGTTGGCACAAAATTTAATCATCTCATACACACATCTGGAAAAAATCAAGAGAAAGCGAATTGTTTTTAAAAGGGGAAAAAAATAACAGAAATGAATTGTGTTTATACAGCTTGAATTTATTCTTGAACAAACAGTCTTCAGATGAAGACGTTACAAAAAGCTTGGTGTTTTTTTTTTGTTTTCTGTGCCAAATCTTTGTTTTTTTCCTTTGCGTTTAGCGTAGTGAGGCGCTGCATTAGCGTTTTTAGCGTTTCGTTTGTGCTGTTTTTTTTTTCTAATAGCACGGTGTTTTTTCGTGTTGGTGTCCTTCTAGCACTTAGCGTAGTGGGGCGCTGCATTGTTGGCGTTTCCACTGTGCTATTTTTCTAATAGCATGGTGTTTTTTCGTGTTGGTGGCCTACTAGCACTTAGCGTAGTGGGGCGCTGCATTGTTGGCGTTTCCACTGCTATTTTTCTAATAGCATGGTGTTTTTTCGTGTTGGTGGCCTTCTAGCACTTAGCGTAGTGGGGCGCTGCATTGTTGGCGTTTCCACTGTGCTATTTTTCTAATAGCACGGTGTTTTTTCGTGTTGGTGGCCTTCTAGCACTTAGCGTAGTGGGGCGCTGCATTGTTGGCGTTTAATCCAGATTATTGCTACTGTTGTTCGATGTTTTGGAAGGTCTCCCATTAACTGGTTTCCTGTTTGTGCTTTGTGCCGGAAACAGGTAACGCATCTGTATATGATTCGTTTAACAGCGCTATGTCCATTGATAATCCAATATTGTTTTCTAGATTGTGCTAGTGTTAGCTGAACTCCCCCATGCATGGTAGTCTTGTGAGCTTCGTCGATTATTAACTGGGTTAACCTGTTTTTGCTGGGTAATATTATAGGATGCTTTGCATTGTAGCTGATGTCCGCATTTTGTAATCTTCCTTCTGTGTCTAGAAATGGATTTAATGATCACAGTTTGCTGTCAGATTTCAGTCTCTTGTTGCGTTGTAGACTACGGAGTTCTTCAGGAAATTCTTTATATTGCACTGCTTGTATTAATCGACTAGTTGCTTCTTGAATATCTTTACACGTTAATTGTCCGAATTCTCGCTTTTCTCTTGATTTTCTTGCATTGTTACAAAATCGAAGACAATTAGCAATTATTCTGGATAATTTTCGCAAAGTTGAATATTTTTCTAATAATTCTGCCATTATGGTATCATCTGCAGATATGGTGCTGATTGTGTACCATACGTCACTGTTGTTAACTGGTATTCCTTTATAGCTTCCTCTTCGGAATTTCGCCATACAATTTTATGCAATAGTTGGTCTTTTTCATTTATTTGTATCTGCCGATACATTTTCTCAATATCTGCCTTGTAGGCATATTTGTGCTTCCTCCAACGTAAAAGTATAGTAAAAAGCTCCTGTTGAAGGGTCGGACATGCTAGTAGCTTGTCGTTTAAACTAATTCCTGTTTTGGTTTTTGCGGATGCATCAAACACTACACGTAGTTTGGTAGTTGTGCTATCAGGTTTGCTCACTGCATGATGTGGTAGATAAAATACTTCTTGATCAATGCTTTGCTTAGTTTTTGTTTGTATCATATGGCCAAGTTTTAAATATTCATTCATGAAGGCCTTGTATTCTTTTTCCAACTGCTTGTTTGTTTTGAATTTGCGTTCCATATGTAATAGCCTCGCTATAGCTTTTCCTTTTGAATCACCTAACAATTCATGTTTGTGTTTGTCATTGAACGGTAAGCTAACAGTATATTTACCATTTTCAGATCTTTATACGTTCTGCCTGTATAATTGTTCACATTGGGTTTCGTCTTCTGTTAAAATTTGTTCTGTCGGAAGATTTTCAATTTCCCAAAATCTTCTTAAATTTTCATCAATTTCTGTGTATGTTATACAGCATTTAATATTTTTGGGCGTATTGTTTCCGTTGATATTACCAGAGATTATCCATCCAAGTCGTGTTTGCTGTGCTGCAGGTGTGCCCGATGGCCCCTTTATTACACCTGGCATAAGTATTTCCATAAAAATGTCAGCTCCCAATATTACATCAATGATACCTGGTTCATTGTAAGTTGGATCTGCTAGTGTAAGCTTTTCAAGATGTTTCCAAACTAATCTTTCTTTTAATCTTGTAGAAGGAATCATTTTCGTTAGTCTTTTTAATACGAGTGCTGTTGTTGTAACCTTATATGCAGATGAAAACGTAGGTTGTATGCTGAGTAATATACTTACTTTTTCTAGCTATTGCTGTTTTATTATTTCCTACGCCTGAAATGTTGACATATGTTTTTGATTTACTCAGATTAAGTAATTGAGCAGCATTTTCCGTTATAACGCTAGCCTGTGACCCTTGGTCAACCAATGCTCGTAATATATGGTGTTTTCCATTTGTTGATTTTACCCTTATTTGAGCTGTTGCCAATAATACATCATTTAACTCACATTCATTTGCAATATATGCTTGAGTTTGCCATTCTGGTTGAACGACATTTCCTTCATTATAAGTTGTACCTTCTGTATTATTGACTTCTTGGTTCACAGCTGCGAGGGTGCAAGTAGTGCTTGTTTCTCCTGCCTCTGTGTGAAGTAGAGTGTTATGTTTTTTCCTACAAACTCTGCATGTTTTAATGCTTTTACATTCTGCATTGAAATGATTAGCTTTGTAAGCAGTTGGTACATAGTTTTTCCTTTCTAACTACATTTTTTCTTTCGTTTATACTCATGCCGTAAAACTTGTGCGTGTATATATGCTATGAACATCTTCCGTTTTGCAAATTGGGCATCTTTTTGTTGATTTGGCTTTGTTGGTACCCTCTGTTCTTGCATTTTTGTCACAATTTGCGACATTACCTTGTTTGTTGGGTTTGGCTGGATTACTCTCTTTCTTCCCTTTGTCACCTAATGCTTCTAGCGATTGGAATCTGTGCTCTAAGAAGTCAAAAAATTCACAAATTGACTGCATTTCCCTTGGATTTTTTATTCTTCCTTCATAATATTTGTGGCTATCCTTGTCTAGCTTTTGTGTGAGAATATGAACAATGATGGGATCCCAGTCCTTTGTTTGAACATTCATATTGTTGATAGCTAACAGGTATTCCTTCGAAGTGTCATGGAGCTTCTTTAAACCAGCTGCTGTTTCTTGTTGTAATGTTGCTTGTGACAATATTTTTTGTATTTGGCTTGATACTAGTAATCTTTTGTTATTGTATCGGTTATTTAGTATTTCTTATGCTGTTTCATAATTTGTATCGGTTATTTGCAAGTGCTGCAGTAATTTACTGGCGTTTCAACCTAAATTTGATTTAAGATAATACATCTTTTATCTAAGCTATTATTTCGATGAATCAGTTGAATAAATAGATCTTGAAACGACTTCCAGATGTAATAATCCCCATTAAATTTAGGAATTTACAGAGCTGGTAATTTAATTTTTTGTGGCTCTGGATTCATGTTCTGTTGACCTCTAGCAACGCGTTGCTCTGGGTATTATAAGTCCTGTTTTGAAGTAAGAGCAATCATTGTTTCTTGATACTTGTCTTCAACTTCTTCGTAACAGTTCTTAGTAACGTATTCCTCCAGCTCGTCTTTGTTATGATCGTCAATATTTCTAGATGATTCGTTACTATTGTATTCCAATAGTTGGTTAATGTTTGCATATTCTGTTAATATGCTTTTGGATGATATTTTTCTTCCTCACTTGCGATATTATTGATTATTCGCATAATAACCTAAATCGCCGCCAGTTGTTTTTTATATTCAACGCTTTTTATCTCGTCGTCGATATTTTGGTTACCTGATGTTGACGCTGCTGGATCTGAGGTTTTGATGTGTGCCTTGTTACCCCCCTCATCTAATTCCCGTAATTTCTCTTCTAGGATTATTTTTGTTTCTTGGTATACCTTCCGTATTTTATCATAAAACATTGTTTGGAAGTAGACATGCTGTGGTTTATCTGTTTCAAATGCCTTTATTTCTTTATGTTGTGCTTGAAATAATTCCCAAAGTGCTTCTATATTCGTAGTTCGTTTTTCTACGTACACTTTAGTTTTTCGGTCAGTTGAATCTTTTTTGTAATTGATTAATATCTTCTGAATATTCTCCCCAATCTCTTTTTGTCTTCCTGCAAGCTCTTCTATGTTGCCATCGTTAGAACTTAGAGTAGTTTTTGGGGTTGTTACTGCTGAGAAGTTGCTGTCTAAACCTTTGATAGCTTGTGCTGCTGCTATTTTATTTGCTGCCTAGACTGCTGCTGTAGATTCTTCCTCAATTTAGCTGGAACCGCTGCTATGGAGTTGCTGCCTAAAACTTTTGATAGCTTGTATTGCTGCTATATTTGCTGCCTAGACTGCTGCTGTAGATTTTCCTCAATTGTTGTTGTAGCTGGAACTACTGCTATGTTTGTACTCTTGAAGATTTTTTCCGCTAATTCAGGATGGCTCGAAGGACCATGTTCAATATTGAAACGATGAGCTTTGAACGATAACTAACTTTATTCTATAAAATTTTCACATTTATACAAAAATAATGCAGATATTGCATTTTATAAAATAGTATAAACAGTAGTAGTAGTATAATAGTAGCAAAATTGTATCTTCTCATAAATATCATTTAACAAAGTAAATTTGGTTAATATTGAATTACTTGAAGTTATAATATTTATGAGAAAGTACAATTTTGCTATTATTGCATTTTCATATGGGAAAAATGTGTCTGGGAAAATATATTGTAAAAAATATGAACGAAATATGATTATAAGAATTCAGTTTTTTTGTAGAATTCTTATATCTATATTAAGTTCTTATCATAATTTCTTAATTTCATATTTTGGTGAGAAAATTAAGTTATTAATTTGTGCACGCTTGCACAAAAATTATTATTATTATATATCCTAGGAGGATCCGCCCATGGTCGCTTCGCTCGCCAACTCCGGGTACCGATTGGAATTCGAGTAGATTTTAGTTTTCGTGTAGTGTAATGGTAAAAAATAAAGCATAATAGAGTAAGAAGCAAAAAAGTATGTAACTGCTTTTGTGATTTATAAAATACAATATATTAATATGCAAAATTTAGTTAAACAGAAAGGGAGAAACAATCATCCTACGAATTTTGTCGGCGTCTACAGTTCAAATTTTCCCATCTGATTCTTCATCTGCCAGATGATTCACCTCAATCGCAGAAGAACTTGTTCATCTGATTTATGGGTTTTCATCTGCATTTGCATACTCTCACAATAATAATACACGATATCGTTGCACACTACCAAATTTTCTTATAGGAAGTTTTTGTATGACGAATTGATTTTTATGGTCTACGCAAGTTAAATTTTTAACTTCTATACGATGTATATAAAAAATAAAAAAATTTGTTTTGCAAATCTTCACGTTTTATAAGATTCTAAATGGTTTGCAATCATTTTTATCCAATGTCTGTCTGTCTGTATATCACAATAAATGTTGTGATTAACTAAGGACCACGTTCGTTCTGAATTCCCATATTCATATAGCTTTCTTTTATAAAGGCTTTCGGAAGGTAACGTGATTTGAACATACGTATAGAAGTTTTGCACTATAGCTTGTTTTTAGATGTGATAGGAATTTAAGCCTTATGATAAACGCTGAAAACACAATTTGGTACTACATTTTCCTATAAAATGAAGTGAATGTTTTTAATTTTCCCATAATATTATAAATTGTGTGGGGAGAGACCCTGATGTTTTTATTCGGTCAATCCTAGCGAAAATTGCAAAAGTCCATCCCTTTCTACTTTTCTGCTTTTTCTCGTCAGAATAGGATATCGGCTGTGTGGAGATTGGCCTTTAGTTTTTCAGTAATTTTCGGAAATTCTAATTAACGAAATTTTTGTATTTAAATTAAATTTATAAAAGAGAAATATTCGAGAGAGGAAGAGGATAGTTTTTAACAAACAAACAAAAATATTGTTAAATTAAAATTTTTGTATCGATTTAAGTTTAAATAATTAAAAAACAACATATACCAAAGATAAATGTTTTATTTATTAAAAAAAAACAAAAAATTAAAATTTTTAACGTCGTATATGACTCCACATTCTGAAGTCCTCGTGACGACTTTGATGATATTCACGACGTCTGTTGTCACGACGACCTCTACGTTGGTTTGGCACATTTTCCAAATAATCAGAAAGGGTGTTTACCATTATTATAATTTCTGCTTTCGGAATATTTGATCGAATATCTTCACTAAGTCTGTCAGTCATTCGGCTGGCGAACTGCCTCCAAAAAGGGAGCTGCTGTTGCCGTTGTCCTGCTGCTGCTGCGTCAACAGCAACAGGACCAGTAGCACGAAAAACAGGAGGAGTTTCAACAACAGGAACAACAGGACTTGTATCTACAGGAGCACCAGATACTTCGTCCTGTTCCATTTCAAGACTCATTTAGCTATAAAAAAAAAAATTAATTAAATGCAATTTTCTAATTTAAGATTTTATATTTACGTTTTTATTAATAACAAAAAATCAATTTTTTTAATTCTTTTAATTGAAAAAAATTGTAAAAATTATAAAATTCAAAATCGTTTTCAAAAAACATCTATAAATAATTCAAATAATTTATGTTATTTTAATCACACATTCTTGCTATTTAAAAATTATATAATCATTTTGTTTTATTTTTTGTCACTCTAGTATTTATTTAATTCAAAAAATAATTATTTTCCTTTTAAGAGTTCAAAAATATTGCTGGATCAATTCTTAAAATGATTCAAGAAAGAAAATCAATCTAACCAAAATTATAGAATTAAGAATAATGTTTTGTACTTCCTTATTTTTTGTATGAATTTTGTAATAAAACTTTTGAAACAAAAATATCTTGAAATTTTGGTCTGGTGTAATAGGAAATTTAAAAAAAAAATATGTAATCATACAAATAATATCAAAATAACATAACTGAAATTGTTAGGCTTGCATTCCCTGGAAAAGTGGCGAGAAATGGCAAATGTAATTTTCATTAATCAAATTTTTAATGGGGCCATTGCCGCCCCCAATATTTTATGCAAAATGTACCTAAATTCTAACATTTATTCCTTGAGATCTGTGGACTTGTTTAAAATCAGATTCCACCGGACAGACTATGGCGGACTAAGAATGAACCCGTCTCCCGAATGCTGAGCGCTGTAAATGCCAATGCCCAAATTTTTGACTCCTGCCTCAGTAAATATGAACCGAAGAAACTTTTATATAATTCCTAATAATCAATGATTTTATTATGTATTAATTTTTTATCTTTAGGCTCGATTTGAGCTGTTACTATAAATACAAAACATAGAAAATACATCAAAAATGTATTTATTGATTGATATATTAAAAAACCATTTTACGTCCATTTCACGCCTGGTTTTTATCATTTTGGCATAAAATTAAATCAAGTGATTGTGAAATTGTGTCAAGATCAACTTCAATGGCCCACAAAAGACAGTTGAATTTCGTAATTAGATTGACACTAAATCCAATTGAAAAAGAATTAGAATTGCCATGCTTTTCTATTACGATTTAGTTAAAATCGAACTATGCTATTCCACAGTGCATAAGTCTCAGAAGCATTGTTATTTAAATGTTTAATTCAGATCTTCAAAACATGTAATACCATTAAATACTGAAACTCGAATCTTTTCTCAATACCTACTTATAGTTTACTATAGTATAAGAAAGTGAAAAGTATATTGAATTTTTGTACTATAGTAGATTCAACCACACATCGATGTCAAATAATATCAAGGACTTGTTGTGATATATACTCGTAAAAATATTTGCATTATGTACAATGTGTTAAATGCATGTTTATAATAATGTTACTTTTATTTAATCCCGGACCCAACAACAAAGTCATTGTCATATATTTGGAACCAATCAGTATAAATCCTTAAAGCGAGCAGAGCGTAGGGCAGCGAGCATGCATTTGGTAACTACAAATATCATAAAAAAAAGAAAAAATTAAAAAAAAAACAATTGATAACTAAATGACAAATGTTGATAGTTGTTGTTGGGTCCGGGAAATTACACCAGATCCTGAAATTTAATTGCTAAAAAATCGAAAAGAAATTATAAACTATAAAAATAAAAAGAAATAAATCTATTTACACAAATCACATTTTATTCAGATTTAGATTTTAAAAATAAAAAAAAATGAATCTACACAAATTACATTTTATTCACATTTTAATATCTATAACTTCTGTGATGATTGCGACCACCGCGTCCTCTTCTGGGGCGTGTATTTGGTCGAAACCCTAATAATAATTCTAATGCCGATTCAAATATTAGAATTGCCTCCGATAGCGACATTATCCGAATGTTTCGGATGATAAGTTGTGCAAAGCGCATTCCGCACTCCCGCCAATTTTCCCGGCGGCGGTGGTACAGCTTCCCGGGGGGGAGGGGGGGTTGGCGGCCCTTCCTTTATTTCCTAATATTTATTTTTTTTTTTTTCAGAGATGGAAAATTTTATTGATTTTTAAGATGGCGTGCAACGATATCGTGTATTATTATTGTGAGAGTATGCAAATGCAGATGAAAACCCATAAATCAGATGAACAAGTTCTTCTGCGATTGAGGGGAATCATCTGGCAGATGAAGAATCAGATGGGAAAATTTGAACTGCAGACGCCGACAAAATTCGTAGGATGATTGTTTCTCCCTTTCTGTTTAACTAAATTTTGCATTAGTGCATCCCTTACTTTTATCAGAATAGGATGTCGGCTGTGTGGAGATTGGCCTTAACTTCAAAAAAAAGAAAGAAAACTTTTGTTTAAATAATAATCTCGAATAATTCTAAAAAATTTTCTATGGTGCGCCCGCTTATGGAATACGGCGGCGTTAGATAAGTGAGTGAGTATAGCTCATTTTTTCTCGTCTTGTCTAATATAGGTGGTTTACACAGTACGAGCTAGCGTGCGAGTTAGCGTAGACAATAGCTGCAGGACAGCTACCGTCATTGTCTAAACGTATCATGCAAAGCTTCTTTTTTTCATTTTCTTTTCAACAGCTTTCTCCATTTCAGCACATAATAATACTGTAGTCAGAGATTTTATCACTGCCCGTCCGGTACGATAATATTTCGTTGGTTTGAAGATGAAAATGATGCTGAAGGCACCACCATTTTCTATTCTTCTCTCGGTGTCATGATAGCAACCAAAACCAACTTTTTAATTTTCAGAGCATCCTATAATTGTGTAAACAACCCGTAAACAGTCGAGTGCAGGAAGCCCAACCAACTTTCTCAATACCAGTTGGCTTGACATTTACTGCCTACTCGCAACGACAGCTACTAGCCCTGTGTAAACAATCCATAACGCCGTATTAAGTTTAATCTATATAAATAAAATCGTAAATGTTCGTTTGAATTTATATAGAAAATAAGAATGCCTATTCATACAGGAACTAACCCTTAAAATATTTGAAACATACATAACAAAAAATAGTTTGAAAAAAACACGTGCTTATCAAAAATAGTGTCGAGGCTTATTCTTACAGGCACCAACACTTCAAAAAAGTTTGGCTTAGGTTATTTCTATAGGTAAAAACTTTGGCAAAGTCATATTGACGCTTGAAAAGCACGTGTTGTTTATTTTTTTCGAGTTTTCACCAATTTTCGTTCAGTTTTGGACGGTTGTTAGATTTGGATTCGATTCAATTACTTCTCTTCAAACGAATTTTTCTAAAATTTATCAGCGAAAAGTGATTTCAAAGAGGTGAGTTCAGTTTTATGAGGTGCACATTGTGAAAGGTTATGTCGTTTGTCATTGTGCGTGCATCGACAATCAATCCAATCGTTAATTTTGGACTGTCTGTTTGATTTTCCAGGCGGATTCGTTCGTAATTCTGTGGAATTGTATTTTCAATCGTGATTTTCAAACGGTAAGTTGCCTTCGAAGATATTCACTTTGTGAGGGTATCGCATTTGTGATTGTGCGGGCATCGTTAATTGTTTCATTATATAATTTTGAATTGTGTGATTAATTTTCCAGTGTTATTTGCCGCGACCCTGAAAATCTAATCTTTCGTAACGAAACAGCAATGCAATTAGATTCCGGAATATTGCGAATCAATCCCCTGCAGATTAACAAGAGCTCGCACAAGAAGAGCGGCGCGTTAGTATGGCTCGACTTCGTGCTTAACAAACACAAGAACAAGGAGAGGCAGTACGTCAAACGGCTCAGTTGGCAATGAGAAATCGTCGAGCTTATCGCGCAAATCAACAACGTGATAATTTCCGACGCGCTTGAAGAAATGCTTCAAGTGTTGATTTGAATCGAGTAGCGTTTCAATACGATTGTACAATTGACTACAACTCGCAACCTTTCGTTCGAATTGGCCCAATGGAGGTTGTGTGCGACCATTACGGTGCATTGAAGTTCGCTGGAGAAACGCCTAGATTCTTCTGTCTCAGTGGCACGGTGAAATAGCCATTGCTGCCTCCGCTTCCGCCATTGCATTCATTACTTTGTAGTGTAACACCAGAATCACGACATTTTCTATTGAACACTCAAAGATTCAAAGAATGTTTCCAAATGACTTCTTTTCGAGCACACATTATCGAAGAACGTGGATTCAATCCGACATTCAAGGTATTTTCTGCTTGAGAGGGTAAACGTTCATTTTCTTTTGGTGATCATAAATCAGTAATTCTGACTTCGCCTTCGACTTTACAGATGCAAGGCCAAATTCACCATAGAAATGGATCATTGCATTTTTTATCTTAATAAAAAACTGAATTTAATTCGTCTAATAAGTTAACACAACATTTATTCATTCTGAGGCGGTACGAAGTTCGCCGGGTCAGCTAGTTTATTAAATAAAAGAAATCAAAATATTTCCAGCAAGTTCTAGTGATGTGTGTAGTGCAATATATAACTAACTTTCGCAGCAGATGTATTGTCTTCAACCACTTTAGTGAATACACTTTGTTTTTGAAGAATTGATTTCAATTCCGACAACTTGTCTTCACGAAGTTTTCCAACGTATTGGTCATAGATTGTTTTATGATTTGTCTCATAGTGCCTTTTAAGATTATATTCTTTAGCAACTGAAATGGAGTTTTTACATATCAGGCACAATATTTTATTTTTGTTTTTGACACAAAATATTGCAGTTCCCATTTTTCTTGAAAATTACGATGTTCCTCTTCAATCGATCTTTTCTTACTCATTCTCGAAGTTTGATTATATTTAATTTTAATAAAATTATAATAGACTAACTTTTTAGTTTTTTATGAAAGAATGTAAAAGGACCAGGATGAAGTAAAAAACACTTTTATTTTAATGAACTCAAGTCTTTTACTTTTACTTTTTCAACAACGATCCAAACTAAACTGGCTGAATCAAGATTGTTGTCCTCGTTTTTTCTACATGAACTATCTTTCTTAACTCTGATAGCCATCCTACAATCATGGCTAATGTTTACATAGGATTTGTTTCGAATGTTATCATGCTGTTGTATAAACATGTTTACATTATCGATAGGCCGTAAAGTTAACATTGATCATGTTTACATGAATAAAAACCAAAATCCACTTTCATCCACAAACGATTGAGCAAACACTAGACTTTATCTTGTCGTCTTGTGTTTTATCTCTTTTCGGTTTCGACCGCCGCTCTTCATTTGACGCCTCGCGCCAGCATCAACCAAAAAGTTCAAACTTTCCAGCTTCAAGCGTCAAAGCTTGATATTTCAAAATTTTTAAGTCTCGGCGGGCCGCAATTTATGTATTGGCGGGCCGCCTGTTTGACATGCCTGTCCTATACTATTAGAAAGGATGCCGCTAAATATAAATGTATGTTCCTTAAGATCAGTTGACTTATTTAAAGTTATGTACCACAGAACGGATTACGGGAAAAACGAACCAATTTCTCGAATGCTACATGCAGTTAATATAAATGCTTTTAGTTTCGATTTCTGTTTTAGTAAAATCAATTTAAAGACGCGTCTTTTATATAATCAAAAGAAATCCTCATTCATTTATAATATTAAAAGAAAAGAAAATTAGTAGCTAGAACATGATTCTTATGGAACTAAGTTCCAAATAATAATAATAATAATAGTTGACCAAAGCTGATTTTTAATTTGATTAGAGCAGCTAAAAATTTTTTTTCTATGAGTGCAGACCATCTAATTGTGAAAAACTTTGATGATATTTGATTAAAATGTGCAATCTTAAGAAGATAATTTATCATGTGATTATTTAAGATAATATTTAACAAAAAGTTCAATGGCTTGGTAATTCCAAATTGAAACTATTTAACATTAGTAATTTTAAGAAGAAATAAAACACTCATACTATACTTATAGTATACCATTTGTAACTGACTGTTTAAATATTTAAACATTTATATAAATTTAATTTAAACAAACACAATAATAATAATTACCATAATTATATGAAAGGTTAATTCAGGTGATTAGTTTTTTAATGTATTGCAATTGTAATTAATGAGCATAAAATCTATATTTCACAATTGAAATAAAGTATTTTTATTAAAAAACATAAAAGTGAGTGTTTTAATATTTTATTTTATTTCTGTTCTGAATTCTACTTACTCTTTCACGAACAGATTTAACTTCCTGATCGACACCTTGCCCCAATTTGGGCAAATTGGCAGCCCTGCGCCGATTAGGTTATCAAAAATGTCTAAAAAATGGAAATCAATGAGTATTGTATGAACCTTTTTACACTTCATTGTACTTACTGAAAAGATGATTTCATTCGGGCCTGTCACGAGACTTGAACGCAGAACCGGTATTGATCAAAATAAGCCTAAAAATTGAAAGGAATGAGCATTTCACAAACGTTTTTAAATTTCATTTCACTCACTGAAAAGATGATTTGGTTTTCTTGAAAACCTTATTTTGTAATAAAAAGCTTGATTTCCCACGTTAACGATTGTTGGTGCAAAAATTTTATGTTTATTTTTATTAATATGAATTCACTTTTCACAAAAATTCTGACCGAAGCTTAATTGGCGATTGATTTTTAAATCAATTATCCAAATTATTGGTCACTGGATTTCAGAAACACACACGAATTGCAAAAGAATGCAAATATTTTTTTTGCTGCTTTTGATATTTTAATTATGAATACACCTAGGAAATGGAAAAAATGAATATTGTTTAACTTTTGTTCGTAGTTCATAATAAAGTTGGAAAAAAAAACATTTCTCTTATTTTATTATACAAAACTTAAATTACTTTTTATTATTCCACTTTTCACAAAAATTCCGATGTCCTTTTTTTTAACTTTTTCTTGATTTTAATTATTAATTCTATGGAATATTTCATTAAGCTACTTTTATTTGCATGCACTTTTAAATTCAAGTAGCCTACTGGTGCAAAGTGGTGGGAGAATGGTGGGAGTCAAAAATGAAATTTTTAAGAAATTCGTAGTGGCACCTCTACCAGTTTTTCCCCCACCCATTTTTTAAATTCTTTTAAATTACACCACCTGGTGTGTCTCGGCTTAGTTTAGGTTCTGGTCTTCCATAAAGTTTTATTAATATTACAAATTATAATTATAGTTTTAGAGTGTTTGATAAAATTAGTTTAAATTCAAGAATTTAAGAAATTTAATTATTATTATTTTTATATTTAATATTTCACTCAGGTCAAAAACATGCACGCACTGTCAAATTAAGGTACGAAATGTCAATGTTCTCTTCTAAATAAGAGAAGAAAATCAAAAGAGAAATAAAATATTTGACATTTTAAACGAAGAGAAAAGAATTTTACAATCGCAAGAGACACGCTGCTGTCATTTTCTTTCAAAGGAATTCAGTTGCATTTTGAACTTTGCTGTTCACGGTTGCTCTCAATTTTTTTTTTTTCGTTAAAAGTTTTAAACTGCGCACGCATCGACAAAACGAATACGTCGATCGTTTTAAAAAGTAAAAAGAATATTCTAATTGGTAATTGAAAAAAGAAAAACGTGAAAATTACTTTTAAGAAAAAAAAATGCAAGGTGGTTGAATAATTTCTTTATTCCTCTCTCATCTTTCTTTTTCTCCTTTTATCTCTTGTATTGTTGTTGGTAGTTTTTCAATATGAAATTGCATACTTGAGAAAAAAGTGTAAATGCGGTTCGCGTTTGTGTACGTTGAAGCATTTTATTTTACCTGTCATCAAGGAGGAAGAAAAATCGTGTTCTGTTAAAAAAAAATTCTTTAAAAATAGTTTTAATAAAATAAAACATATTAAATCCTTGTTAATAATTAAAAGTGTGGTGCAATTTTAAAGGAAAATTTAAATAAAAAAAAAAATTGGCCCGTTAAAAAATATTACGCGATGTTGCCATGACAACTTTACGTGTAAACAAAAGAATTTATTAATAGTTGCTATCTCATTCTTACAATAGAATTAAAATTACATTTTAATCTCTTTGTGTCTCATTTTAATCCAGGTGAAAAAAAAAACTAAACACACAAACATATAAACAAAATTATTTAATTTTTTGTTTTTTTTTTATTTTTTTGTGAAAAATTAGATATTTGTTTTTTTTTTTTTTTTTTGCATGGCAATGCTTTTGTGTGTGCTTTGATGATATTCTGTCAAAATGTTTTAAAGAAAAAATTTTCAAAAAAGATCCAAAATTTTGTTTTTTTACATTAAAAATAAAATATTACAGTTATTAAAATCAAAAAAAAGAAAAAGAATGTCGAAAAAGTGCCATAATTTATTTATTATCCAGTTTTAAAGTGTTCTTTTTTTTTTTCGTTTGTAAAAAATCTTGTTAAACGTGTGGGTTTTTAAAAATCAAGTATTTTCTTTTTGTTAAAAGTGCAATTTCCAAAAAGAAAAAAAAATTCAATAAAAATATAAATGATAATTGAAAATATTAAATAAAAATTTATTACTCAAGAATATTTGTGTGGCAACAATGAAAGTAACCGTCTGTTTTGGCGCAGTTCGCATTCTAGTTCCATGCGGAACTGGTGATCTCCTGGTCAGGGATTTGATTCATGAAGCCATTCGACGTTATAGAAAAGCAGCTGCAAAGGTGAGTTTTCTGTTTTTGTTTTAAAATATTGGGTATTTGAATTAATTTTCAGTGTTTTATTAATAAAAAAAGGACGCGTTTATTTAAGAGAAAAGGAGGTATATTATAGTTTATTCAAAATATTGACCATTGTTTAGTAACAATTTTTTCCCATCTTTCGTGCCAAGAATAGATATCCCTGAAAGAAATTTTGCTTGGTTTGAAGCTTTTTTTCTGATTTCTTTATAAATTTTTAAGTGCTGTTCAGAGAGGCCTTTTTTACATCCATCGAAACAATTGATAATTAGATGCCCATGTCTGTCTAACGAGTGAAGTAAAACATTCAAGTGCTTCCAACGTTTCCAAAGAAGTGTCATGCTTTTTTGCATATTCTGATCGTTTTTCTTGCAAGGCTAGCTTCAAATTGATTAATTGTTGTCGGTAAAGATCAACGTTAACTTATTCATTCGACGTTAAATCCGAAATCAAAGAAAGTAGATTCCAAAAAAAAGTTAGCAAAGGAATAGCCTGTTTTTTTCTGGTTAAAAGTAATGTTTTCAATTCTTCATCTTCAATACAGATCAAGACGATGTTTGCTTTTCATATAAATTAAATTGATTCTCTACAAGTGGTTTTAGATAGAGGAGCATGCTCATCATATGTTTCCTAAGCAAACAATAACTTCTACTGCGACTTTTTTTTGATTAAATTTAAAAAGTATTGCTTCCTTCGATGAATTGCCGTTTTGTTGGCATATTTTCAATTCAATAAAAAACTGTATTTTTTCACATCTCACCAAATGTAAGTAATATGTAATGTAGAAATGATACGACTATTGTCACTTCTTAGAAAACATTCAAAATTTCTTCAAGTACCCAATATTTCTTTCTCATATAGAATTTAAAGAATCGCAGAAAAACCCCTCAACTTGTTTTTTCTGTTATATTCTTTCTCTGATTATGGTGAATTAAAAAAAGAAACGAAAGGAAATTTACATATGATTTCATATTTAAAATAAATTTGGTTAGTTATCTTCTTTGTCATTCTTTTTGTATTATAAAAATATCCTCTATAAAACTACGTAAAGCTTTACAAATTGGCTTAGTTAAAGGATATTTACTTCTTTACTCAACATATAAACTAATCGTATTCAAATTTGAATCGAACAACAGAAATGTAAACACTTCTAATCTTAGATTTTCATATCAAAATGTCGTCGTATCTTTTGGAATGAAAACATCGTTAAAACGAAAAATGCCACCCTTTTTTCTTTTTTTTTTTAAACAAAAACAGAAAAAAGAAAGAGTTCATCAAATTGAAGGGCTCTCGACCATTTTAGGACTCTCATAATTGTCGACTTCCTATCTTATTTCCTGCCATGAAATAAACAAAAAAACACATTCGCTTATGATTGGCATACGTTTCAAACGCGCTTTTCTTTATATCCACCCTCAATAATTTACCCTTGAAATTTATGAATTAAAATAAATTGTATCAAAAATTCGGTTAGTTTTTTTTTGTTTTGTTTTAAGCGCTTCAATAGTCACCCCTTTCGTTTCTAAAAAGAGAAAAAAAGAATACCAATTTCACCTGTGATTTTTTATATTTATACTTATTGCATGTTTCTACTTAATTAAAGAATAAAAAAAAATCGTTATTTTAGTTGAACATTATCCCAACTTTGGGAGTCACTAAAAAAAATAATTATTATTTTAAGAGTCATATAAATGTATGAAAGTTGTATAACTACGTCAAAACAAACCAACAATAGTTAGTTTTTATACTCAATAATAGATGCTACCAGAGTTGTGTGTTTACCTCATGCGGAAATAATTGCATATCTAAATCAGGGAAATACCATTTTCCATATTAATCGATGGTCTACTTTTTTTTTCTCTTGGTTTCTCAATACTTAATATTCGTCGTCTTGTTAAAGTTCTTGAGTAAACATTCGCTTTTTAAAAGAATACAATAATTATCATTATCAAAAAAAAAAAATTGTTGTATTCCAAATGATTCAAGCACCTAATTTCCTCGGTATTATATGCTGACTAAAATTAGTATGAATAAAGATTGTCAGAATCCAATTTCATAATTCCAGAGGAAGAACTAAAAAATATAGGAACTGAAAATCGATTTTTTGATGCTCTAGGTACTGTCAAAACTAACTTTTTCCTTCATTACTTTGTTTCCTCTTTTCAAAATTTCCTCTTATTTGCCGGTAACCTGATAGCAAAAGTCTAATCTGCAAATTTTATTGAAATCGGTTCATTAGATTTTAAACTACATCAAAAGAACTTTATGAACAGGCTTATTTTCTCTCAAGACTTTTTTTTCTCTGCTATCCTTGGACCCATTTTACTGACATTTAACACGGTATCGTCTTTTTATGTAGTTAACCAACATAATTAATTTAAAGAAAATTGGTCCAGAAAATTTCCAATTGAATCCGAAAAACCAATTAAAAAGAAAGACAAAACTTTCTGGTCATCCTGGTTTTTGCTTAATAACTTCGTTCCCCCTCGGTCATTTTGCTGAAATGCAATACCAAATCCAGTTGAGCAACATTATAAATTTCATCAAAATCGGATAACGCGTTTTTGAGTTATCTTGTATACGATCGGACATGCATAAGTTTTGATTCTCTACACAACTACTTGTATACCCTTAAAGCCTTTCTACGACGATTATTTCGATGTGTTGCAAATGGAGGGACAACACTAAAATACCCTTTGGTAGTACCTACTATCATAGGGCATAAAAATAACAGGACATCTGCTTCCATCAGCATTCAATTTTCTACTACCGTCAAAAGTAGATGTATTTGATTTTGATCTCTGAGGAACTTTTTTACGTAATTCTAAATATTCTGGATTAATTCAACTATTAGCAATTCAACTATCATTGATTTGTATTCCTTAAACACACAACGAAACGGAAATCAAATTTAACGAAAGCATGGCTATTCATGTTATATGGTAATTACAGCATAATCCCATTTCTATCATGGGATATCAAAAAATCTGGTTCTATGCTATCTTAAGTTTCTCTATACTTTTTTTTTTCTTTTTTCGCGCGCCAAAAGTCATTAAATTCAAAACATGAAAATATTTTTATAAAATATACGTTTTCTTTTTCGTAATTGTTCATTTACCCACGAAATAAATTTTAATGAATTAAATTACCATGACATTCTATCAAAAAAGAAAAACGCGAAATTAACAAAAATATTTTCCAGAAAAACCTTGAAAAAAATCATGATTTTGCGATTTTTTTTTCATGTAATTTTTTTTTCTTTGGTGTTTAAAAATTGTCACCTCAAAAACTTAAAAATACCTGTGGAATGGGAATGAACTGTTTTGATTTATTTGAAAATGAAAAATTTATGCTTACTAACATAATTTTGATTATAGACAAAAAATTTTTCTAGAATTAAAAACAAAAATACTGGAATTATGCAAAAAAAAAAAAGAAAAAGTTTTGATTTCGCGTGATTAATGACATAAAATTTCCATAAAATTTTTTAAGCATTTTACTGTTAATTTTTTTCATCGATTTTTACGTTATTTAATTGAAAATGTAGTAAAATTATAAAGAAAGAAATTGTTGAAATATAAAACCACAACAAAAAATATCGAAAACTATGTGAAATAAATGGAAATTAATTATGTTTTATATAAGAATAGTTTTGGTGATCAATGGGACGTTTTTTTGTGATATTTCGTTAGAAATATGTTTTAATATAAAATTTTAGGCAAAAAAAAAATTCAATAAAGATTATGTTTAGATTACCAACAAAAAAAACCGTTTAAATGACAAATTATATGTTTTTTTTTGGATTTTTTGATGACCTATATTAAAATCTGGCACTGCGAAAAAAACTTATAAACATTTAGCTTAAATACCACGAAACTAAGTTAGAAAACCTTTTCTTTCATCAACAAATTTCATATAGAAAATTGCTGAAAACAACTATTTTTGAATCATGCCCAAGTCGTCATCATCTTTCAGTTTTATTTGAAAGGAAAAAGGCTATCGCAAATACAATGCCCTTTAATTGAATCGAAACGTTTTATAGAAGGATTTAATTCGGTTCCAAAATAATTCTTCTGACCGTAAAAATGTATATTTTATGTTCTCGATCTAAACGTTTATTTTCAAATTAGAATATTTCAGTTTTAATGAAATTTGAAAAACAGACAAGAACAAAAATTAAAAATAATGAATCACAGTGAAATATTTCCGGTTTACCTGTTTTTATTTTAAATGTTAATTACCCCATGAAAGCAATTTTTGCGTGTTCTATCTTTAATCAGAATAATTCCACGTTAAAATATAAATACTTTGAAGTAGTAACATTCTCAATCAAGTATTTTTGTCCAAAAACAGAAATTTTTACCACGAAAAATTATTCATTGAATTTCTATGAACAATTGAGTTTTCGATTAAAGTTCTTTTAAGATTAAGAAACGTACAACTAATTTCCTTAAACAACATTTTCTTATCAGCAAGCTTTTGTTTCTTTTTTGTTAAAAAGTTATGCAATCTTAAAAATGTCTTTTTCAAGATAATTTTGAGAATTATTTGAAAACGAAAAAATTGTCTCACAGTATATAAAATACCATTGTCCCCGGAGTGTGGGTATTTAGTAATTTTTTAATTCCAACTTATAAATATTTAGAAAACAAACAATTCAAAACTTATAATCCACCCAAAATTCAAGAATTTTAAATTGCTTACAGAAAGGTAAACGAGAAACTTTCCGCCTACTAAAATCAACCCAAAAAAAACGAGTTCAATGTCGGTGAACTCGATAAGGCCGCAAAAAAATATTTTTCGACTAATTAATTTATGTCACTTTGAATTGAATAACAAGACACATAGCAAAATATGTCAGTTCTGCTAAGTATTCTGTACTTCATTTTGCAGCTTATAAATCCTGAAGAATTTTGAAAAATATTTTCATTTCAATTCTGATTAATAAAAAATCAGAATGAGTCATGGGAACTACCACCGCAGTTTGAGACAATATTTTTATCAAATAAAAAATAAAAATAATGATTAATAATCAAAATAATATGCCTTGAACCGCATGCGTGTATTTATGAACATTCGATTGCGCAAAGTATAGTGTTTTAATCGATTTCTTTACCTTATTTAGAAATGTTCAATAAACTAATAAGATCTTTAATAGTTGTTCAATTTCAAATTAAATTTTTTGAAACGATTTTAACAAGAGCCTAATTCAATTATCATCAAAATTTCTAATAAATTTTAATCATATCTTTTCTTACAAACATTTTCAGAAATGAATTTTTCATTTCCCACGTAATTTAAAGACTTGCATAAAAATAGAACATTTAAGAATGGATTTTAATAGTATATTCTAGCTAATTAAATATTACAAGTTTTTGATCGTTTATTATTTAATTTCTTTTAATTAGAGACCATAAATGTTTTTGGGGTAAACTACAACAGAATGATGAAGTCTTTAAAGACCAATTATACTATTTTTCGTTTTTTATTAATTTTATTTTTAACTTAATTAACTAAAGGAGTTGTATCACAATTTTAAGATCTTTTAGAATTTTTCTTTTTTGTAAATAAAACAAAATTAAATGGGCTAGAGAAGGAACAGTGTTCAGGCATTTTTATTGTCTTAAATACAATATTTTGTAATTTTATTTTCAAATGCTTTCAAAAAAGAAATTGTTTGAAATTCATATAAATATAATTCTAAAAACTGAAGAATTTGAAAGAGTCACGGTTTAAACTTAACATACTTGGTTACTTAATCCACTCCTCATATTCCAGTAATTCAGATTCTTCGCTAGACTTTAGGCTTGGAATCGAATATTCAATATAGATGTAACAATTCCAATATACTATAATGGACAAAAAGTAATGAGACTGTATTTTAAAAAATGCGCGCGCAATGAGTATGAATATGTATATTTATTTAATAGATTGGTATGACTGTTGTGAACCGCTCATAGAAATCTCATGATATTTGCTTTGTTAGTTAAAAAATTTCAGCGTCTTTTGTAATTGTGAAAAATTTGTTGTGGCTTTGACGTGGTTTTTTTGGTTTTGGTTCACCTGCAGCACGATATTCACTGGATTGTTAAGCCGTTTCCGAGTCATAAGCATAGATCCAAGTCCATAGGAGTAAATGTATTTGCAATAAAACAATTTTAGAGCAACTACTAAAATGTTTGTGGAAACAATAATATTTCTTACAATAGTTATATCCTCGTTGCATAAAATATGCTAGAAAAAAAAATGGTTTCAATGACAGTTACATTTAAAATAATTTATCATATTTACTTACTTATTTATTATTCATTTCTAAAAGTAGAAGTACTTCCATATTCTCATCAATTTCAATAGCAAATAAATTTCATTCAGAATCAACTAGTCAAAATTTGATCTCACTTCTGAATTGTAAATGGCAAGTTTTTTTATATCTCTGTACTGTACGCAATGTTTATAATTCGGATCAAAATTTTCTTCTTGATTTTCTTCTTAATTACATATATTTTTAAATTTTAATGCTTGACACGCTAAATATGTTTACTATCGCATTGTTTGTTTTAGAGAACATAATTATGAAGACAAATTTTTAAAAATCCATAATAATTAAAATGCATTCACGCAATCGGCACGCGTAACAAATTCTCATAGTATTTTTTTAATTTTTTTTTAATTAAAATAGTAAATAAAAATGTATTTCGTCTCAATTTGAAAAAAATAATTCAAAAATCGTGTAACGTTTACAATGTGGGTATAATTATTAGAGTGCATTAAAAAATGTTCAATTGCCTATTTAAACTGCATTCACAGTAATAAAATGACATAATCTACATGAATGCCTGCTTTTCAATTTACTGACAATAATAATTAAAAGAGAAATTAAAAATTCCCAAAGTCAAAATAACAATACCGTATTTTATTTTACCTCAATGCAAAGAAATTAAGATCGTGATTTCATGATTGATTAATAAAAATTTAAAACAACATATAAAATGAAAATCGAAAAGAAAATTTAAAAGAAAAATTTCTCTGGAACATGAAGAAAATTTTTCCTTTGTTTATAACTTTGAGAACTTATGCCGCCTTACATGAGACTAAAGTTAATCTTATATGAAACATAATAAAATTACTTTGTTACTTTAACTTTTATTGTATTTTTTTTTTATATTAAATGCGTGTTATATGAGATAGATTTGAATGACTAAACCTTTAAGCATTTGCTTAAATACGGTATTGTTTAATGAATGATTAGAATTCAATATTATTGAAAGAAAGAAATAAAGGAAAACTACCGCATGTTATTGTGGCCTTTAATTGAAAGTAAAATAATATCAAATTGAAATAGTCTACAGATGAAGAATGCTGAACAAATTGTATAAATGTATGTATATTAATAATCGAAGGCATTATTAGGCTTTGACATTTGAGTAACCTTTTGGCTCATACTCGTAAATATCAAATTCATTGAATATAGCTAGAATTTCGATATTAAATTTTGAATTTTCTGCATTCCTACCATATACGGAATATGTATATATCAGTTTCTTGGACCATAAGTGCTAATTTTCGATAACAAAATTAATTTGAACTAGTCGCTACAATTCGAATGCATATAAATTGTTGTGGCTTTTTATGTGTTTTGTACATACTAAATTTATATTTAAGATCATGACTTTAAAAATTATTTATCATGACATGTGTGCATTATTTACAAATTAATGTTACCTTTTATATCCTATAAGAGAGATACTAGCAGACGTTATATTAGTAAAGATATTAATAAAGAGAAGATGTGGAATGTTCAAAAAAGCTTTTTTTAACATAAGTAATTTACATGAGGTCTTATGGAAAGAGCTTATATAGCTCCTAAAAGTTCTTTCCATAAGATCTAATATAGTTTAAACATGTTAAATGAAAGCTGTTTAGAAATTTACATATCTTTACTCATATATATGTTTGATATTTGTTTTGTTATAACATTTGTAACATCTAAAATTATCAATAAATATGTGTAGTTGTCGAGAATTTGATCTGGTCATAAAGTTTTTTTTTTTTTTTAATTTTTCAAAACTACTTTAATCACTGTTACAGCGATTTGAATAAAATTTGCAGAATAGATTTGCATCATAAAGGCCCAGGCTAGTTCTAAACCAGAACAAATTTTAAGAACAGTAATTAAAGTGATGAAGAAAAAACTTTCAGTTTTGTTTGTCTTTTTCTCAACATTAATTCATTGTTGACCACAAGTTTCATTTCTATCAAAGGGCATCAAAAAATCTGCTATAGGTCGTTATATATTTAATCAAAAACAATGTATTAATGTTATGTTATGTTTAATACATTGTTTTTGGTTTATTGTATTGAAACAAACAAGTTTTAAATTAGGGTACGATACTGTGAAAGTCTCTCTGTACCGATAGGTAAAAAATTTGAAGTGAGATATATTTGATTATATCGGGCATCATCCAGAACTAATTAATCCAATCGAAATTGAGCCCAAAGTTCCATAATAAGCCTTCAATTATGCCAAGCGATTTCATTTTCTTAAGAATTTGTTTAGTTGACAAAATATTTTGTTTTCGTCTAAAACGCCTTTTGCCTATACAAATTTGTAGCTCGTTGATTCGCGTCCATGGCATATAACACAAAATATGACTCACTTTTATTTTCTGTTAAAAAAATAAACTTAATATTTGTCTTGTAATGCACATTCTGGAAAAAAAACAAAAAAGGAGTCGACCACCCACCCAATTGACTTTTAACTTGGTTACAATCCATGTGCAGGAATAATTTATTTTATTATTCATATTTTTTTTTTTTCTTAAATTATATTAAATTAAATAAAAAATTATTTGCAATAATAAAAATATCTGTTTTTCGGTTGCTAAGTGTTTGTTTTCAACAAAATGTATTTATTTATTAACAATTTCTCATTTTTTTTTATGGAATATCAAATATTGGAGTTTTCTTAAATTGATTTTTTTATATAACTTTTTATTTGGTGATTTTTTAAAAATATAATCTCCTTCATAAAAATCATTGATTTTTTATATAATAAATAAATTATTTTGTTTTCTAATTCCTAAAAGAAAATATTCTATAACTTTGACAAAAGTTGTGTAAAACCTAATAGTTAGAGTAACATGATTTGGATTAAAATTAAACTATTGATTTTCAATTCTGATAGCTTTAGGTAACCTAATTAAATGAAATTGAAAGAAAATAATAGGATGACCTCGGTCTTAATACAAATTTTAAATTGAATTTATATCTTTAAGTCGCGCTGATAAAATAATACCAAGATTAAGTACACACAATCTTTTTTTTTCGAAGCATTTCAATCACATTTATTCATTGTTTAAAATTATCTAAAGAAAAAGCTTTCTTCTTTAAAACGGGATATGAACTTGCAAAAAACAAAAAACAACTAATGTCTTATAAATTTAATTATAGATGTTTTAAGATTTGTAAAAACAACACTTTTAAAATCACCTCTTTTTGGAGGATTGTTTTTTTTTCAAATATTCATTGTGCAGTAGAGTTTACGCAGTCATTTAGTTGTTAACAGTTGAAAATTTAATAAATAGAGATTTTACTACAAAAAAAAATAGACATTCTTTTTTAATTCTGCAAGTAGAGAAATTGTTTTCAACTTAAAAATAAGTACTTTCAATTGAGACTTTGTTAGATAAAAGATGAGATTTATTTAGATAGTACTATATATGAAGAACGTATAATTCACATTTTTTTGTTTTCGTATTCGGTCGTTTGGACAATTAATTGTTGGAACTGAAAAATCATTTAAAATTCAGCAACTATAATAGCAGTTTTCTTTCATCAAAAGTCAAGAAAATAAAAATACTGATCGATCTGATCATCGAATAAGAAACAGATTTTATTGGATTCAATAAGTCATTGCGTTGTTGATTTATGATGACAAACGAAGGCATTGAACGAATCCAATCAGTTTTAAACGACACGAGATATTGGTTAAAATTTTGACAAATTGAAATTGAGCGTTGGAAATTATGATAACGTTAAAATAGACGCAATTTTGGTCACTAATCAAAAAATGAAAGAGCTTGGCTGTGAAAAGAATCACAACCCCTTTTCGACACATTCAAGAGCTATCTAGAAGTAGTTGAGCCGACATAGTTCAAGACTTCTTTAATTGTGTTCTAAAGGCTTTGAAAATAAATTAATAAGCATATCCATCCGAGTTCTCATGGCTTTTAAAGTCATTGAGTTTATAAGTTTATAAGAAAAACCTAAGTTCTTTATGATTACATTTAGAATCTGAATCTGATATCAAGAATAAATTGTAATATAATTTTAAAGTAATAAATTACAATAATTTACAAGACATTAATCACAAAATAAAACGCATTAAGGTTATTGTTATATCTTAAACTGGAAGTGTTTTACTTATTTATGAAAGAAAACTAGTTTTGTTTCAAAACGAATTCATTCTACTAAAATAGTATTTTATATATTAAAAATATGGTATTTAAAAGAAATTTTCCTAAAGATGTGACAAGATTTTCATTTAAAATTAACTCTTATTGTCATTACACCTCAGATTCATTAGTTTGCTTTCTCCTCTACTTTTTAAGGTAATTTAGTAAAAGTTTGAAAATTGTAACACAAAATCTTGTTTCAGAAAAGAAATCTTTTTTTATAAATTTTATTATTTTTACGACAAGAAATATGCTATTATATAGCTAGCATCATTTTGTGTTTTTGTACTCTAAATTTTTAATTATACATATTCGGACATTTCATTTTGAGGTCGATTATTTTCAAATTTTATATAAATTGTTTTCGAAATACACTTATTTGTTGGTTGTGTTTTTGTTTTCTATATTTAAAGTTCTACAGTAAAAAAATTTAATAGTGAACAGCATTTAAGATAAGAAATCTAAATGGTTCCAAAGCCGTTAAAATTATAATCAGATCTTATGTACGTACAAAAAGATTACTAATTAATTATGTTACTAAAAGAAATCGCCTCTCATTTCGGAAAACATTAAAATCGTAGAATGCTCAGGGATCAATTGAATATTTTCTTTTCCAAACAGAAACAAGGTTTTTGTTTCATTCTCAGTTTGAGTTTAAGCCTCTCAATTGACATTTGATTAGATCCTGAATGTGTACATTCTATTGGAATCTTAGGCGCAGTATTTACTTTTATTACCCCTTTCGGCATACCCGCTTAAGCTTTTCATAAACATGGTTTTCCCGCATTCGTAGATTAAATAAGTGTGACTAAAACTTTTTACGACCCACAGGAACAATACCGTGTAATTTTGTTGTTTTAATTTCTAACATATGCGTTTTTGCTGTTATTATGGAAAAGATAGATATAAATCCTATTTTTCTACTTAATTTCTGCATACATTCTATCTCTGTTACAGTCAGTCAGTCATAATATCATATTTACTTTAGTATAGTTAAGAATATGATAATCGATTTTGATGAAATTTTGATAAACACTAAACATGTTTATACATGAACTAAATCAGTGTAGTTTGATTTGGTTCCTGATACATGTGATCTTCAATTCGTATGTTCTTTATTGTCCACCAGCGTGTTATATGCATAAATCCGCTGTAGTTTGATGTAATGAGAGAATGATTTAATTTCCAGACAAACTAGTAAACCAAAAATGAGTGATTTTCAGTGAATCATAATAATTATAAATAAATAAATAATTTTTGGCAAAGAATTAAATTCTGAAGATTTTTATTGAGTATTTAATTTGAATAATTGTGTATCCAAAAGTCTTACCATATACCATAAATTAAATTTGACATTTTAGTTTTAAAATTTTGGAAATTGTTTTTTGTTTTCCTCCAAATTATATAAATTAAAAGATGTAAATTAAAATAAAAAATATATATTTATAAAAATGAAGGTTAAACGTGTGTCAAATAAAAAACGCGATAAATGATTCATTATACTAATGATGTTTTTTTTTTCTAAATACATAATATTTATTACATTGATTATACATCAATATTTGTCTATTATTTTTTTTCCGATATTTTTAATGATATTACATTTCAATTACAAAAAAACTTGACGAACCCATATTTTTAGACTGATTGAGAATGCAATGTACAAAATTCAATGTCAAGCCGGATTGTAATATATATGGATTTGTAATTGATTTCCAATAATAATTTCATTTTAAATAAATTATAAATGCGATTTTATTTGGAATTGTATATGAGAAAATTATTATTGAAAACCTAGTTTAACTATGGAACAGAGTAATTATGAGGTTTATATGATATTTCCATAATGAGAATTTGGAATTTTCAATATCGTTGCTGCTGTTTTACTTGACTACTTTACTTGACTATTTTACAGCATTGTAATTCTCATGTGAATAAAAAAGTTTTAATTTAAACATATCAAACAATAAAACATTTAATTCATGCAAATTGAATAAATATAATATTTTAATATTTTTCATTTCTTTTAAAAAAAAAATTTACAATTTTAATATATTAATAAAAACTGGGTTACTATAGAAGGTTTTGTTTGTTTCTTCAATGATCTTTGTTGGGCTTTCATGTATTCTTTTTAAAATCAAAATTTCTATTTTATATTTTTTAATTAAAAATTAAAAATTATGAATTCGAAATCCTTGAAAATTGAATTTGATTGTTGTGAAAATTTCATTTTTTGGTAAAAAGAAACCAAAACAGAATTCTCAATTTCTTAATTTAATTTTTATAATTGATTGTTTTTTACTTTCTTATGCTATTACACTTGAGTATAAGTTGAAATATTGCAATATTGGAAGGACAACGAACTCAATTGGCATTTCGTTGTCAAAACCTCATTTAACAACTCACTGGTTTAACTATACTTGTAAAAGAGTCCGATTCCCGAAACTGTCGCACCAATCCCTACATACTTATTAGGAAAGCTTAAATCGAAAATTTTTGTAATAATATTT
The DNA here is from genome assembly GCA_963422695.1 of Xylophagus ater. Classification (NCBI taxonomy): domain Eukaryota; kingdom Metazoa; phylum Arthropoda; class Insecta; order Diptera; family Xylophagidae; genus Xylophagus; species Xylophagus ater. Next base: position 13,961,446 of record OY730478.1, read on the forward strand.
CTAAGTACAGATTTGTATACAAGATAAGTTGAGAACGCATTGACCGATGGTAATATAATCTGGTATTATAAAGACATGTTGTATTGATAGAAGATTCAATTACTCTGTGATGTAAACCACAATATAGGATGAGACTTTCAGATTAAATTACTTCATATTCTTTCATGTTTTAAAACAATCCAATTTTGGCTACTTTTTGTATGCTAAGAATTTTTTAGGTTTATTAATACTTCAGATTCTCGAAAAAAATGTAGAATTTTCCCATATTTTATGTTAGCAACCATTCATCAATACATACTAATTAGTTCTGCAAAAATGTTTTCCACTGAATAGGAATGTTGTATCTACGAAATAAAAGATGGCAGTGTCGAAATGAAAATTTAAAAATGCAAACTATTTAAATAATCAATTTCAAATAATAAATAATATCACAAAAGAAAATATGAAAACGTCACTTCACTGGATAAGATACTAGTCACCTTTGTTAGTATCTATCGAGTGGGATACTATTTTCTGAGACATTTAACCTTCAACATTATTATATATAACAAAATTGGGTGGTTGGTTTGCCATATCAAAGTATTTATTTTTATTTGTGGTTATTTCACGTTTATATATCTTTTAGGTATGTAAAATTTTGTAATCATATTCATTCATATTTTTACTTACCATAAAAATATATGTTTATGATTTTTATGATTTTTTTTTGTTTTATTTCAAAATATTTAAATTAAAATCTAATTTTGACATAATTTTAAAACCTTGTTTTTTAAAGAAAGAAATGCTTTTTGATTGTTTGTAATATTTCTTTGATACTTAAAATTTTTATATATTTTTTTTTGTATATTTAGCCAATAGAAGAATAACTGTTAAAACTAATATTAAAATCCAATTTGATTTATTTTTTATAACTAATTCTAAAAAAAATTAATAATTTCTGGAGTTTCCTACTTAAAAAAATTATATATATATGTTTTTTTTTGTTATTTTAAATATGTTTACCTAATTTTACACCTTCTCGGATATAATATCATTTCGATTGATTTTGTCCAAATTTGTGATTATTTGAAGTCACGAAAATGCTCGCTCGGTTACATAATAAATATATCTGTTGTAGATTTTAAAGTTAAGAACTTTAAAAACTAATTTTTAGTTAACATTTCCAAACAAAAAAATATAAAAACTTAATTGTTAAATATGGCAACATCCATAATTTCAATGATTCAAGGCCAGCGACATCAAACTATATAATAACAGATCAGGCTTAATGTTTCTTTTTTTTTTTTTTTTTCTTATTCACTATAATTGTCATCGTTACCACGGTATAGTATTTGTGGTTTGGAATGAAGGCGCTGTTTGTTTGTTACATGCCACATATGAAGAGCAGAAAAAAAACCACGCGCAAAATTCCATAAAAGCTCACTTTCATTGAAAAGCTCTAACATTGTGGCAGCATAATTCGTTAGTATATGTTTTTATTCATTGCACGTACATCGGCCATTCAAATGACAAATTTTTTTTTACCTTTTCAAAGAATTCAGGTAAATAAGTAGCAGAAATATGAAAAAAAAAATAATAATAAAAAGAATATCATGTCAAAGAATTTATGATCGAATATGATCGATACACGTCGTTGAACATCCATCTTCTACACATGAGATGATGCTCGCGCACCTTATATTAGTGACATGCGAAAAAGTGCATTTTTATGGGCTGATGAATTCTAATGTATAATAAAAAAAAAAACAAAGAATAATAATATTTTTCCACCTGTCCATAACATGTGATGGATAAGATGGATAAGAACTATTTATGTTGAGGACTTTGTGCACAAAATTTACTTGTAAAAATGTTTTTTTTTTTTTTTTAAATATTAATAAACAATTAGTGTAGTATTGTTATGTTGTTGTATTGACAAAACTGAATTGATTGAACAAGTGGATGGATCGCTGATTCAGTGGTTAAAGTCTTATGCTTAATATTGAATTTTCTGTGGTTTTTCAAATCTCTATCACAATAATTTTACAATTTTTCAACAGTAATAATATTTTATTTGTAAGAATTTAATAGCAGGTAGAAATCTTACTAAAACTCACAAATATTTGTTATCCTTTTTATTATTTATGATTCTTCCATAAGAGCGCAAGTCTAGAGATCCTAGTTTAGTTATAATTGAATTTTCCTAATCGCATCGAATTTTTTAATAATATTTTTAAGATTATATCGAATTATCATTTTACAACACTTCTGCATTTACATAGTTTTATAATCTTTTCAATTATCAATAAAAAATGAATGGATTGATATAAAACTTGATAAGCTATTTATATTTTTTCAATTCGGCCTTTGTGAAAGTTCTTTTAAATCGCCATCAAATTTCAATTAAAAATTATATGATCTTATTTAAAAACAATAAAATTTTATTTTTGATAAAATACAAATATTTTTATTATTACCGTAAAAATAATCTCCGTTTTTAAGTAATCCTAAACTTATTTTTCCTGTGGGAAATTTTGGATTAGCGTTTGCTAAAAAAAAATCACATATGATCTATTTTAACCTATGGTTTTGAATACAATATTGTATATATTAGGTCCGTTTTATTTGCCACTTGCTCTGGGGTAGAGCAAATTTTTAAATTGAAAACAAAAACAACAAAAGAGCAAATCCTACACTACTTTCATACCAGGTGTAATTATTACACCCAAATTAGTTCAGTTTTCTACCAAAAAAAAATGTATTAGCTAAAAGTTTTTCATTTAATTACAATATGGTTGCTAAGCAGCGCTAAAAATATTTGAATTAAACCTTCCTCCTACTCCTGCTCGTTTTATTTACCACTTACCCTGCTCCAGGGTAGGGTAGGGTATGGCAAATAAAGCGCAGCAATTATATCAAATTTAGATTTAGTTTTGAATTTAAGATGGGATGATGTGATAGATAAAATCAAATTGACAGAAAAATTAGCTGTAGTCCAATTTTAGTTTAAAACTAGATAGAACAGTTACGACGACAATAATTTTTATGTAATTTAAGATTATTATGAAAATAAAAACTGTAATATTTTGAAGAAAAAAAATCCATGTGAAAATCATCCAAAATTTTTATCAAAACAAAAGAAAAACGCTTTAAATGCAATTTATCTTGAATTAAATATCATTTTATTATAGACATAATTTTGTCCAGAAACTAGTTCACCTCAATTTTATATTTAATTTTCCATAAAATATTTTTCTTCTTTTTTTTTTCTTTATAAATATTGGTCGTGAACAAATCCAATACAAAATTTCATAAGATCTTGTTTTTAAAACATCATTTTTTTTTCTGTTTTAAATAGAAATACCTGAATGAAATGAAGTAAGTGGATATAAAATTCGTAACAAATAAGGTATTTTCGGTTGTGTAGTTTATTTACAAAGTCGTCTCTCTTTCTTCTTTAAAAGTCATTTTACTCAATCGCTTAAATACCAGTTTTGTCATAAAATCTACCAGTTTTTCAATGTGGTATAATAATATTATTCAACTAAATTTAATAACAAAATCTTTATTACACAAAATAATTCTCTTATTTGTAATTTTTAAACTACTACACAAAAACAAACATAGATATTTTTAACTAAACCTAAAACTAGTTGAAAATTTTAAGAATTCAACTAACAAATTAGTAAAATTTACTAAAGGAAAAACTAAAAAATTAAATCAATATTTTTATAATTAGTTAGCATCGCTAAAAGACATTAGTTGATTATGATTGACTAATTAATTCGTGCAATTTTTCCTGATTTTATTAGTATACTTCGCGTATCTTCGCTCATGATTATAAAGATTGTATACCGATGAATCTGAATTGCTTGAATATAGTAAGAGATGTCGATAGGTTGGTTGGAAAATATATTGTTTAGTAACCAAGAATGCTTAGTTCGGATCCCAGATTTGTGACTATGGTATCGAATACCAAGAGTACATTAATTTGATCTATCATTTATAATTATAAGAACTATTTTAGAAGCTTTACCCAAAAATGATCTAGAAGACCAAGATTCGTTTCAGACTTTAGCCCCATTCAAAAAAAACGTTGTAATTGCCTCAGAAGAAGTAAAAAATAATAGATATATGTCTGTTGGATCGACTTATTTTACGTAATAATTCATTGAGGATTAAAAAGCTTATACTGCTGACACTTGTATAAAGCAGTGTAAAAATTAAGACTACCCTTATATGACAAAATCGTAATAGTTTCGATATAACGCGATCTACAAATTGATGTAATTGCCAGTACCAAATTTTATACAAGCGGAAAGACGCAATTGTATAATTCCCTTTTTAAAACGCGTAATATTTCCGGAACCGAATCCACGCGTTATTCAAGGATTGCAAGTATTTGATTGAATTTATGGGATGTAGTTGTGAAATTTTTCGTTCAAGAACTATTGTCACTAGTGCATAAATACTTACCATTATTTATTATTAAGGAGACATTGGGACAAAACATAGATTATTAAAAACGTGTCTGTAGACCAATTTTAGTTTTCTGTAGCAAAAAAAAATGTTTTCAATTAAATAATTTTTAACGTGAATTCTTCTTACCTACATATGACGTCAGATTATTTTATAATAATGTTAAAATTTCTTAAAAATCTCCACACCTTGGAAAAAGCTTATGAATTTATAATTCCAAGTTAAATATCATTTTTGGTATTTTTCTTGGGATTTGCATGTGTGTTTGTGTTAAATTGCAGAATGTACAGTGAAACCTCCGTTATATTTGACCATCATAATTGTAAACTAGACATGATCTGGATTTATTGTTTTAAAATATTGTTAAAATATTGTTTAAAAATAGTCATCCTAAAAGGTGTCACTGTATATACCAATGTTAGACTATGAAAACCAATGCATTTTACTTGATACAAATATTGAATTTATAAAATCGCGAAATATTAAAAAAAAATTCGCGAGTTTCTCTTCGTATATGTATTTTAGTATATTTTGTATCAGCAGATTTCTTTCAATTTGGATTTCAATTTCAGAGAATTTTTGAATGATCATCAATAAAAAGAAGTCGACGTTCGGTATGCGGATTTTATCTCTTCTAAAGGAAATTCATTCTTTTTTTTTTTTGTTTCGATATATCGAAAAAACCACCAACAAATTGATAAACTACGAGACTGTTTTCTTTTTGTTTATTATTATTATTATATAAATAGGTATATATGTTATTATTAGATATCGCATTTATTATTCAGATTGATTCATCTCCAGGCAAGGAGTGGTGATCGAGCAATTTTCAAATACAAAAAAAAAATATATGAAATGATAAAACTGTTATCTAAATTTTTGTTTCCCGTTTAATATTCATAATTCTTTGGATTTTTTATTTTTAAATATATTATTATTTCTTTGTTGATTTTTGGTTTGGCTTAAAAAGCCGATTGTTGTTGGTTTTAAGAATTTCATCTATTTCCTTTTAAGAAAAGAAATGGTTAACAAAATTGTTTCTTGTTAATTTTTTCGCATGCGCTTATCCATTCGGGATAATTGAATGCTTGAGAAAATAGTACACATATGTTAAATTATAATTTATTGTGTGTCGGAATAGATTAAAGGAAAACTAATAATGGCAGCACTCCCACAAATTAATTTTAAGTGTTTTTGGTTAAATAAGAACAAAACTTAAGGATAAGATGTTCACCAGATGAATGAGACTTCTTCTTTCTAATAAATTTTGGACAAACTTTGAAATGGCAATTTTAGTCGTTATGAATTTAAAGATCAATGGTTTCTTTTTTTTGTTGAATGTTTAACATGCTGTTCAAGCAGATTCCAACACTGCCAGTTTACTTACTACTATTTAAGGCCTAAGTTATACGACGATCATTGTAATGAAGGAAATTGTGGAACTAGTGGAAACCGAGCGTTTTTCTTTGATTTTCAATGAAAGTTGGTTATACCTCTTTTACGATTGTCAGAGAAACTTTCAGTCAGATTTTCGTTCATAGCTAAGTCGTATAATGGTTTTTTTCATCAAATCCAATTAGATTATTTCTTCCCTTTCCTTTTTTACCGATGAGACACAAATTTTCTCCATTTTTTTTTTATATATTATTATTTTCTTATTGGGACGCTAAAGTTTGAGGTTAGAATGTCGACGAAAAATTCCTAATGAAGGCAGTTCTCCAGTGAAATGAAATTAAATAAACGCAATCCACAAAACAGCTGATCGATTAAAACATGTTACCGTCATTCAAATTATAAAAATCATTATAAAAAACAAATTACGTGATATAACAGGCCAATTGACAAGTCCCCGGCCTGACACATAGATGGCAGTACTAGAATTAAATCCATACGATTTTTGGTTAGCCCTAACCTTCAAAAGACGCGTGTATAAATTTGACAGCTGCCGGATCATTAGTTTGTGAATTATAGCATTTTGAGTGAAGCAACTTTCGTTATTGTGAAGAAAATTGATAAAAAGGAATTTCGCGTGTTGATTAAACATTGCTTTATGGCCAAAACAAATACCGTTGAAACGAAAACTTGGCTTGACAATTATTAACCGGACTCTTCACCTTCGAAATCCACCGTTGGAAAATGGGGTACCTTTTTAAATCTGGTCGTACAAGCCTTGAAGACGATCCATGTCAAGAAAATCCAAAAAGTGTACCAACAACAGAAAAGATACATAAAATACAGGATATAGTTTCGGAAGACAGACGAGTGGGTGTGATAAGGTAGCTGACACACTAGGCATCTCATATAGACCACTACATCACATCTTAGCTGAAGTTTTAGATTTCAAAAAGCTCTGTGCAAGGTGGCTGCCGCATTTCCGAAAAATGGAACAAAAACACATGCAAATGCGACTTTCTCAAGAACATTTGGAGCATTTTCGAAAGGATAAAGTGGATTTTGTGCGCGGATTCAGCACTATGGATGAGACTTGGGTCTATCACTATGATCCTGAGTCGAAAGCAAAATCAAAAAACCGATAATTCGGCTCCAAAACGGGTTAAGGCCCAAAGATCAGTGAAGAAGGTTATGGCATCAGTTTTTTGGGATGCAAAAGGAATTTTGTTGGTGGATTACCTCCAAACTGGTAAAACAATAAACTCAGATTATTATTGCAACCTTTTGGACCAATTGGTTGTAAAAATTCGTGAGAAGAGACCTGGTTTAAAGAAGAAAGAGTCATTTTTCACCAAGACAATGCACCGTGTCACAAGTCGATAAAAACGATGGCAAAAATCCATGAATTGCTTCGAATTGCTTCCGCATCCACCGTATTCTCCAGATCTGGCCCCCAGCGACTATTTCCTGTTCTCAGATCTCAAAAGAATGCTTGCTGGGAAGAAATTTTCGTCGAATGAAGAGGTGATCGCCGAAACTGAGGCCTATTTTGAAGCAAAGGACAAATCGTACTACAAAAATGGTATCGAAAAGTTGGAGGGTCGCTATAATCAGTGTATCACCCTTGAAGGGAATTATGTTGAATAAAAAAAACGAATTTTGCCAAAAAAATGTGTTTTCCTATGGTAGGCCTGGGACTTTTCAATTGACCTGTTACCTAAGATTTTTTATTTAAAATCTATTTACTAAACTTTTTCCCATGTTTTGCAATATTTTTTTTAAAAAAAATAATCTTTGTAATAGGTTAATTTTCCATTGTAAAATAATTTCCTTCATTACAATGATCGTCGTATAACTTAGGCCTAAGGAATCAAATATCACAGTTTTTACTGGAATATTGCTTTTATCCAAATTACAGCCGGTCACTCTATTAAAAACTTTATGATAACAGTCTCAACAATATTTTTGAGCATCAAGAATTAATTGTCCAATTCAATGAATTAAACGAAATAAGAATTTAGTTTTCATCTATGTATGTCCAATGTTGATGGATAAATAATCTCTTTAAAGCAATGCAAATGAAAGATGTGCATGAATAAAACGAGATAGCTTAGACCGTTAAAGTAACATCAAAATCCACGTTTATGAGTGGCTCTATTTCAAATAGTTTTATATACTTTTCTTCGCTGTCATATTATTTGTAGTTGCAAATTTGTTGTGACTAAAAATTTGTCACAACGCCAGAATAGGCCTGTAAGTCCCTTTGTCGTTTTAACAATCTTGAAAACTATCTTCTTGAACTGATTGTTTTTAATGATATAAAAAGAAATATAACATCTTTGATTGTTCATTGTCCAGAACTAGATATAGTCAAGACTTAATTTAGAAGTGATCATCATAAATGGATATGTTTAGAGAGGATTATAAAAATTCTTAATTAAATGGATTCGCTTCATTCTATTTAATTAAAAATTATGATTAAAGAAAGAAAACAAAATTTTCACTTTCGTGTAAATCGTTTGGGGTAAAGAAATTTGTAATTGTATGTTAATTAAAATAAAAAAGATAATTAAAATTAAGTAATTCGTGAATTGTATTCAAAATTTGTAAGTCTAGAATTTTGTTTTTTCTTTTGTTTTTTCTTTTGTTTTTTTAATCAATATTACAGAAGGCATCATATAGAAACAGGCTTATTTGAAATTTGATATTATTCAAATGTTTGTTAGCGAATTTAATTCCCATAACAAAGCGACATTTTTTTTTTTCATCTGAGAATAAAATATTTACACAGAAATCTGATATTTTTCACTACTTTATTCTAATGAGCCTAATATCCTGTTTTGTAGACCTATTTTATAATCAAATTTATAAGTATTTTTCTACTTTATATAAAAATCAGGACAAGTCTGTATTTTTACATTCTTAGTTGAAGAATTTCTCTTTAAATTCATGTTTGGTTTATTGATTTTATATTAAATGTAATTTATAGAAGCCTTATTTTGAAAGCACTGATTTTTTACTTCTATACAAAGTACAATATACCATATAAGTTACGATCGAATGCATATCGTCAAGTTTCAAAAAATTCTAAATCTTTTTCGAGCATTCTTATACAATGCCTGTCTGTACTGTAAGTCTATGTCTATGCAAAACTACGACCATATTTTTGAAAATATTCGTATGAAAATTGGTAAAACCATTTTTTTTTTTTTTTTCAAATGAGAACTATTCTATCAGGAGTTGAACGAAAGTTTGGTTTTTTTATTTTTTCGAGGGTTATATAATGACGTTGTTTATGAACCGATTATATTGAAATTTGGCACAGGGTTTTTTTTTTCAATAAAAGGAGGATTATGTCAGAAAATCAATTGAATCCGATTACAATTTCGGGTAGCTGCCAAACAAAATTTTAAATTTTTTTTATGAAATTATGAATATAACTTTGGATGCTTGCACAAAAGTTCGGAATTTTCGTACATATTGTTGAATAAAGTAATTTGATCGAAATATATAGAAGTTTCCATCGCGGTTTTGCAGTATAACTTGTTTTTTTTTTAATTCTATACAAAAAATGTTCATTAAAAATTTCACACAAAATAAAGAAATTATGCAACCATAAATAAGGTGAATGAACTGAATTACAACTTTTACTTTTTAAATCATTAAAAATATAAAAATAAATAATATTTATTTATGTATACAAGTTTTAATGACCCAAAGATTCGACAAAATAGAAAGAAAACAATTTTTCAAAACTAATTAGAATTAATTTTAAGAATTATTGTTTCAAAAAACTAAATCTGATTTTCTTCAGACGAAATTGAAGCCATCTAAAGTTCTAAGAATTTGTGAAACCTTTTAAAGATATTAAATTTTATTTGTTTAAAAAAAAAAATGGATTTCAACAAAACATTTAAATGCATTTACACAATTGATTTTTCGAAAAGAAATTGATACTTTCCGTGGAAATTACTTTCTAATTGCGATATTGGTAAGAATGAACGCGTTTATGCCATTTGAGTAACTGTAAGAATCTCATTTATTGGATTGGTCAAAAAGTCGTTGTGTTTTTTTTTCTGTGTTAATGAAAATTGAATTAATAAACTATATATTGTCCATTTTGGTCGATAACCTTTCATTGTGGAACTATTGGGTATTTTGCTGGACGAAAAACTGAGGTAACTCATTTTCGCAGGTTTTTCTTTTGAATTTAAATTTATACCATTAAATAAATTAGTTAGATTTAAAGATGACTCAAATACTGATTTTCAAAGAACAGGAACAGATTGCGGTTATATTTACTAAGGCTTAAATTTATGAATACGGTATCAACAAGCTCAATATTCTTATATGCTTTTCTATATAGTTCAAACCGAAGCAAAAGTTAACAAACGAAACCATAAGAGTTTAGTCACCAATTTGGAAGTTGTTACGTCTTGCAAATTTAATATTCTTGACTAAATATCTACAAGCCTCTAATTTTTTTTTATGCGCACACCCAAAAAGAAAAACACTTTTATTTATTATTTATTTATTGCTTTTTTCCATTCATTATTTTCGGTACTTCGTATCATTTCATTAGTCGCGGAATGCTAACTTGGCATGACCAAAACTACGTATGAAATTTGGTATGAACTGTTTTGTTGCGAATTCAAGTTACGACAGCATGGGTCATTTCCATTGAATTCATTTTCTTCAAAGAGAATATAAAGAATACGTCATTTGTTAAGATGAACGCAAAACTTTAAATGCAATTATTGCATGAGTTATTTTTGTTTTTTTTTTAAGTTTAGCTCTATACAAATTAATATTGTTTTTTTTAAATGTAAAAATTAACAAACAAAATTTTTAGGTGTTATTGATTTCGTCACGTTTCTTTAAAGAATGTGATTGTTTTAAGTGATTTTTTTCTGACTCATTAAAATTTTATGAAAAGAACAATCACTTTTTCATAGAGCCTTACGATAAGAACTATGTCAAAGAAATTGGTTAGTTTTAAAATTTATTATTTTATTCAACTACAAATTATTAAATTAGGAAATTTCCATTAAAAGTTTGACTTAGAATAATGACTTTGCAATCTTTATATATGGCTGTAGATAAACGTGAAAATGTAGTCTTAAACAAAAGTGTTATGTTATTCTAGTTGCAAGATACTATTTCGTTATTGAGCGCTAATTATTGCCGTTATGGAAAAACTGGGGCGGTTTGCTACAAAGGGGGATACAACCATCTCGATTAAAGTTAATATGATATTTATATTAATGATTTCTAATGTTACTCTAAGATATCTATGTTCTATTTATATCTCGGATGGGATCACAACTTTTTCTTTGGGGTACCTGTCTAAAAAATCCTCCTGATTACAAATTACAAATAAATTAATGTCCAGAAGGTTTGCTATTTCATAAAAAACCCCATATGAGAATTGAATACATTATATTTCAACTATAAAAAATTAATTCGAAATAATATCTTCGAGATTTTTAAGTTACCTGGTCATGTACGAGTATGTCAAGGAAATATCAGAAAGTTACAAGAATATCAATTAATTTCTATTCTAACAACTGACAAAATTTCAAATTAAAGTAAATTTAAACGTTTGGAAAGGTGTGTCCAAACAAAGTGATCGAGCAAGAACAAAACACGTTCTCTCTGAACGTTCAATTGATGTGGACACCTAACTGACTGCGAACAAGCAAGATCCATGGAAAGTGGTAACACCAATAAATGCTCGTTCTCTTGATTTGGAGTCAATAAATCTATTGACATTATCCCTGTTCTAAACAACAAAATAGACACTATTCGATTTTATGAACAAAAAACAAACACCGAACCTCAAAATTTTTCTTGTATATTAATTTAATTCGAAGGCAAAATTGATTTTATATAAATTTTTATAAAAACTTATTTGGCATTCAAAAGGTTTAATTTAATCATTTGATTATTTTAAAGCAAAATTCCATAAAAATAGGTATTTTGTTCTTTTCTTTTTTAACAAAAAAATCATGTTACGCATATTAAAATCCAAAGTCATGGAGAAATTTAATACTCTCTACACGTGGAAAATATCTTCAGCTAATTGTTATGGAGAAGAAGTAATAATATACCTTAATAAAAGGAATATAGACGTAAATTTAATACACTTACTCCACAGTTTATTATAAAGTTATATGCGTCTCAAGTGTCACACCCGGTCGGTGTTAAATATTTGAATAAGATTTCATGTTTTCAGTTTCAGTAAATTTTGAAGAAAAAAAAGCATAAATATAAGTAAAAAATACACTGCCAATGCATACACTCGAAGAATATTTTATTCCATTTAAAATATTTTACATTAATTTCTTGAGATATCCGATTTCGTCCGTTTCAAAAAATATTCTTATATGATCTTAACTTCTCCTTAGAACACTTCCCATCGCATAATTCAATTAAATCCAAGAAAATTAAATAAGATACAAGAAAAAACAATTCCTTGAAGTTGTGAGAAAAATTATAATTGCCAATGGACACGTTTTTTCTATTTAAATTAAGAAAAAGTGTTTTTATAATATATTTTGGATAAACTTTTGTAGACTTTAATTTATAAAATTGTAAGATTAAAGCAGTGAATTATTTGCACAGTTGGAATGGATCTTTTATCCGGCATTATGCGCTTCTTTTGGTGTATTTTTACAGTGTTCTTTTCTCGATTCTTATCAAATTAAATCTTCTTCAACAATCTTAGGTAATGAGTGCTCTAAGTTTTATTCAAATCGGCTAAGAAGTTTCCAACAAAAATAAATCACAAATTTCCTACCCCACCTCTTTTTAAAGATCGATATCAAAAATTAATGACATCGAATAATGCGTTTGAAAGCGATATCGTGTAAACTAAACTCAAGCAGACGGACAGATGAAGTCGCGATTTTTTACCATCACAAAGCTTTATTTTTATTCTATGAAAAGAAAGCAATATGTGTACGTAATGTTAAAAATGCAAACTAAGTACATATAGGAGAAGAAAAGGCGCCTCTTATTTTGGCGCGCTTATTTAAAAAACAAAATTGTCTTGAAAAGAAACCATTTATCGGTTTGAATTCCCAATCTTTCTATATACTCATATCCTTTGTCTGATTCTTAAAAATGGAGAAGTAAAAAAAACCTTAATACGTATTATGTTGTGAAGAAGAAGTGTTTTCTTATATTTTCCATTCAAAAAAGATGCATCGTTTTCATTTTTCTTGTCATCTATCCAAAAAAAAAAAAAAAACACGAAACCAAAAAAACCTGTTGAATACTTTTCAAAGGATTTTCAAAAGAATTTTTTCTAGGCTTTTAATAGTTTTTTAATCATCCACACAAAGAAGAGGAATTCTTCAAGGTAGTAATTTGAAAAAGAAGACATCCTGGTTAAATTTTTGTTCTTAAGAAAACGGTTTAACCCTTTTTTTTTATATAAAAATGGTTTCTTTAGAATAATTTCTTCGAATAGAAAGAAAACTTTCAATATATATGGAGCTGAGAAGATTCGAGATCTATACAAAAAAAATTCTTGACCTACGTGCACATAATTCGAAAAAAGAAAGAAAAAAAAAGAAACAGGTAAATTATAGAAAAATACCTGTTTTTATTATTATTATTTTTTTGTATTGGAAGATGAACGTTTTTTTTTTATGTACTTTTGTAAAATCGTTACGCTCATATTTTTTGATGGGTCGTTGATCTAAATCCATTTCAAATTCACTCTTTTTTTTCGCCCCGTCTTGATGAGGTTTCTTCGCGTTGTAAGAGGATTACAAATTTTCCATGTTTTTTTTTGTTTTCCATGTACATAAGTACATATTTTTGTTTTTGTTTTAAGACTCGTTTTTTTTCTTATATTTTTATAATCAAAATAATCTCAAGTAGAGCAAAACGTAATTTTGATCTTTTACAAATATTTATTTTTAATGACGAATTTTTTCTATCTAATTTAATTTTAATGAAAATAGAAAGTTTTATTAGATTATGAGAAAAAAAAGCAGTTTTCTTAGAACTTGAACTAATGAAGTTTTTATGACGGTTGGGTATTGTAATTCTTTTAATATATTCAAACAAGTCATCTCATAATGGAAAACAATAGACTCTCGCATCATAACATGCCATATAAAATTATAGTTTTTATGAACTAAATTCAATTAGTTTTAATATAAAAAGTACACTTTCAAAAGTAGCTTTTAACATTTTCTGAAAAAGAAGAAGGTTCATCAAGTACTAAATCGAGTAACAATTTGTCAATGATAAGTTCTTGTATTTCTTTATTAAATTAGTTCGAAAAGGAGCGTCTTTTCGATAACATAGACGGTTAGAAATAAGACGTTTATAAGTTTCAAGTTATGCTAGTTAACTTAAAACATTAATTACGAAGATCATTTTTGGGTTTTCAATTTTAGATTGCCATGGAGAAGTTAAAGTATTTATTAGCGATATAAGTATTAATAAATGACGAATTAATACATAGTTCATTTTCAATACTATATTTAACTATAATGATGAAAATAACATCTCATTAATTACTAAAATTCTATTCATCAACTATCGAAAAGAGAAAACGTCCCATTTTTAGTCGTGTAGTCTTAGTCTTATTTTCCTTCTATTACCTATAATTTTTTTAAGGAATTACAATATTCTTTTTGAATAAAAATTGACTTCCAAAATTAACCTTTTACAACAATTAAGTATAGCTCCAAAGTCTTATTCAATATCTGTTCTATTCCATCTTATTACTTTTCTACCCTAAAATTTATCTACTTTAATTCTTTTTTATACATTTAACATCTTACAGTTGAATAATTTTTACTAGTTAAGCTTAGCTGAGTATTCATATTTTAGTCAATATCTCAAAATTTAGACGACTAGCAATTCTCATTTCTTTTTGAAAATACAAAACACACTAAAGTGCAATTTTTTCAGAATTATGTTTAATATATTTTGAAGGCTAATTGCGAAATTATGAAAACACTTCCGGGGTAACAAACATGCGAAGATCCTTCCAAGAAATATCTTAAATTATCGCAGGTATTTTCATTTAAAACTATTTCGGAGATAATATTTAAGACAGCACAAAATCAGACCCGTAATTATCATTTCTCTTCCATATTGAGTAACGTTTGAAAACTCGAATTAGTTATGAAAAATATTATTCTTTAAAAAAAATAAAAAAATATTCACACAGAAATTATGGAGAATTAAAAAAAAAAAAGATATCATTAAATTCAAAGAAATGATACGCAATCTCATCTGAAATTATTTTTATATCCTATAGTATAGTATACAAAGGATGTATTAGTTTTGTGTCCACATAACCCATTGAACAAAATATCAGACAACACGTATTGAATGTATTAATTATTCCAACTTTAGCCTATTCGTTTTGTCCGTGATAACTCAAGAAAATGTTAACCGATTTGTTTAAAATTTGTAATATGCATATTTTTGTAATGTAAATAAAATATTAATAAACTGTTCCGGGTGTAAAATTTTTAAAAGACTAATTCCATAACCCATTGACTCATTTAAATTAAATTGAACGCTTTTTGAAAGTCAGCAGTGTTTAGGTTATAATTGGTTAAAATTTACTACACATGCTGAAGCCACGTATAATTTGGTTGTACGCAGCGAAGCTTAACTGTAGACTAAACTTAGCCATAGACATCCCAATAAGTTTCTTAAACTTGAAACCACACCTCAAAAGAGTTAAAATATTTTAACCTTTTCCAACCAGTTTATTAGATGTGGTCTGACAAACTGGCCTATAGAAGGCCCAACTTTTATTGCAACCTAACATGTTTGCCAAACTCGTTGGACCGTCTATATGTACCTAGTTGAAACGAAAGTTGGGTATAATGAAATTAGAAAAAAGCCTATTGTGTACAAGTAATTTGTTAAGTACTGATCTTTTATATGCGAACTGTCAGTCGTTTAGCTAATAAAGTCATTTAATTTTTAATAAAAAATAATTGTTTAAAATAGCGACAAAGAGAGGAAGCCTGAAGAAAAGTTTAATAGCGTTTCTCCCGGCTTGGTTTGAGATGCCAAACCTAATACCTACCTGTATTTGAGAATGTAGTTAGTTACGTTATATTAAAAAATTGGTTATTTTTCGATTTTAGTTTTCGAGTTTTTTATTATATTTAATATTATACTTTATTATAAAATTAAATTTATACTCACTTTTTTTTTCTTTTCATTTTCCAGGTAATAAAAACATCATTTGAATAAATCGACATAAACATATATTTCCGTAAGTTATACATGAGTTTTATAATAACAAAATCAATTCATCCAACCGAGGGTGAAAGGGTGATAAAAATACAATCTTGTTTATAAAACGCTAATATTATATTACTCACATGTGGGGCGTAATTTTGTGATAAGATTTTTTTTTTAGTTCAAGCGAAAAATACGATTAATGAAATGAATGAGATTGATAAGGAATTTCACACGTTCAAAACACTCCACCAGATGATAAATTGAATAAATGTTAATCAACTCTCGTCTTCAATAAAAAAAAATCTTATCATAAATATAACATATTTAATAAACTAATAATTATAGCTCAAAAATGTATGTAATTTTAATTCAACTATGTATTTTTTTTTCTCATTGCTTAATGCAAGCAACAGTCATTTTATAGGAGGTCTTTCAAATGTCTTTTGCTTAAGCAAAAATCAAACACCTTAGCGTTATCATTAGCTTACCTCAGCATTCGGGAAACCGGTTCATTTCTACCGTACTCAGTTTTATGGTGACTAATTTTGAATATTTCCACAGACCTTAAGGACCATGTTTTAATGTTAAGATGCATTTTGTCCAACAGAAAGGGGAAGTCAATAGCATCATTATTGGTTTGGCTCACGAAAACTACATCCGCTACTAGGCATCGCGTTTCTAAGGACTGTAAACCTATCAATTTTAATCTATCAAGGTATGGTGATAGTCGAAAGGGGTCATTCCGCGGAAGGTTACGCAATGCAAATCGTACGAACCTACGTTGAACAGGCTTCAATCGGTTTATTTGGGCTTTTTGGTAGGGAGACCATACCTGACTGGCATATTAAACTATTGGTCTAATCAGGATGAAAATTCCTTGGACCAACGTTTAATGAAGCCTCGTTGTTTAATCGAATTTATTCACGTTATTAAAACTGTTTGGTTAAACATTTTTGGTAATTTTAGAATTTAATTACCAATAAATAAAACAAAAAGATATTTGGCGGAAAAAATTGTCATATAATTTTATGCGGATGGATATTTACATGACGGAAGTGACAAATTTGTACTCACGTAAATTTTTTTTTGTAATAATATTCACAATAATAAGTAATAATAATAATAATTGACCCAAGTAGCAATGAAAACAACAACAAAATACCACCTGAAATCCATCAACAATGAATATAATAAAGAATAAACATAATTTATGCAAAATTTTGTTTATTAGAACTTATTATGATAATTTATTATTACTCAAACAAATATTCGTGATTATAAAATTTGTTTTATAATAAATTCGTGTTAAAAAATTTCCTCAAATATTTCCAAAAAAAAAAACTTGTTTTAAAAAATTTTTGATTGGTCGCGACATAAATTATTGGCGTTTTTTTTCTTTATATACCTCTTCGCTATAGCAATTAAATCTAGCTAAGAATGGCGCTATACTTCGAATCCAGGTTTAGTCTCAGAATTATTTTTTTCTAAATTAGTTTTGCTAATATTTCTTATATATTTTTATACATAAATTACGAGCCATATAAGACGATATTGGATAGGAGAGATTCATTTGTTAGAAATGTAATAACTTTGTAGTGATTTTATTCTTATTTACGATAGGAATCGACTCTTACTAATTTTATTTTTTAATAAAATATTATTGATTTTTTAACAATGCAGGCGAGTGTCAAATTTGTCTAGGATCTTAAGTATGTAGTGTACTCGTGTTACTGCTTCTGGGCAAGGATAATGTAATAATATGGATAAAAGCCCGCCGAACAAGTTATCAGAGGTTTTAGTTAAAAAAATATCTAATGTGCGCCTAATGTCGCATACACGGCTTAGTATGTTTTGTTATACAGTTAGAAATATGGAACACAATGACAGTTCAATCTTGTAAAAAGTTCTTTCAAGTCCTCTATGCAAGTGCTTTTAAAAAGTGCTCGTGAATATTTCTTGTGGAGTTTTCATCTATGTATTGTTCTAATGTGAAAAACGGAAAGTACTTGTAGGTGAGAACGGAACATATATGTGTACATACCTTATCGCTATGTGTATTTGTTGGCTTCCGTGCTATAAGAAAGAAATATGTAGCATTTTTGTTGCACCCCCACTGCAAATACACGTAATATCCGCATGTGAACTCTAGCTTAAGGCATAAAAAAGAATATATGAATGTAAAATTTGGTAATTCTAATTTTTATATTACTTCCGCATATTCTAGAAACAACAAAAAGGAACCAATTTAACTAATTGTTAGAAAATTCATGTCAACTTTTTATGAGTACACCACCTTAAAAATCCTATTCAAACAAAATGGCTGCATCCAGCACTACTAAGCGCTTAGTCAAAATTCTTAATCTAAGCAATTAGAATTTTTTGAACTCCTGGATGCGTTTTTTTTGCTTGAATTAAGCGAAAAATAATTTTATTGTCTGTGCTAAACGTCAAATTAGTTTTAATTGAATAAATTCTAAAAATATATTTTTTTTTAACGAAATAAGTGCCGAAAGTAAATAAAAATTGAGAATAAAGTGAAATAAAAATTTTTGCAATTAAAATTCCATAATCCAGAAATAATTTTCAAAAATTCCTTTCAATTTATCCATTGCACATACCATTTCTTAACGTGAACAACAACCTCAAATGCGCTGTTTGGGTTAGCAAAAAAATTTTATGCTACAATTTCATTAAGCGCTTAAAGTTAGAATTGCATCCAGTCATCTTGCTAGATTTAAGCGCTTAGAACTGCTGGATGCGCCCAATGACTATCATTCTGTTATGGGAATGTACTGTGTACATGTTTCCCAAATATTTTAACTATTTACGATTCGACAAAATCTAACATATTTGTAAAATATTTAATTTAAACAAATTTCTTTTATCATACAAAAATAAGTTTGCATATTTTCTAAAATAATGCCCGCAATAGCCCTTTATTGTACTACAATACAAGCACATGAGAAAATATGTCGAACCTTCTAATCAGATTGTAAAAAAAAGTTGGAAAACAAAGGAACAATCTTCCTTGTCCTGAATGAAGATAAGTTTTTTGTTTTTTCTTTTTTTCAACGTTTATGTAATTTCTTTTTCCTCGCTTTAATGAATTTTGCAGGTAAAAAAAAATTTCCCTTCTGGAAAGAACTTAAATTAAAGTGGTTTCTTCTTCTTCTTCTACCTATTAATTTATTTCTTTTGAATGTACCTGTTCCCTTGAAGACGGATGCATTTTTCGTTGGAACATGTGCATTTAAAAAAGGGTCGTTTCGCTGCGGTCGTCTGTGACCTCTCCTTCAAAAAATGAAGGGAAATAGAAGAAGAGTCAGGTTATTTAAAAAAAAAAGCAAAAAAACATAAAACCTAGAATTATTTAAACCTGTCTAGAAAGGTTTCTTTGTTTTTGAATTTAATGAAATGTTGATCATAAATTTCGAATAATTATCGAAACGGCGGTTAAGTAATGTCGTAATGAAGAAAGAGAATAATTTTTAACGTATTTTTATAGTTTATTTTTCAACGAAATTTTGTTAGTACAATAATTCGAATTAAATTTCAATAATTCATATTTTTTTAACGATTACTATTTTTGTCGGACGTCTGTGATTGATGATTTGTTTCCAGAGATGAGATGTGAAGGATTAAAGACTCCTAAAATCGAACTTGAATTCAGTGATGCGATAGAATATTGGACTGTTTTCGTAGAAACGAAGGCACGAAGGCACAAAGAGTCACATAACATTTACCAAAGGGTATAAAAATGACAAAAACTGAAAACCTTTTTCTTAAAAATCAAATAAAAAAAGTTTCAATTTTGGTTATCTCAAATTTTTCTTCAAAAAAAAAAACTAAAAATTAAATTTTTCATGTAAAACATTAAATTTTAGTTTTATCGCGTTATATATTTCCGAAAAAGGTAAAAAACAAATATTTCAAAAACATAAATTTATGTAAATATTTAAATTTTACAAAATTCTTTTGAAACATGTTTTCTGATTCATATTTTTTTTTTTGTTTTTGCTTAGATAAATATTTAAAAAGAAAAAAAACTTTGATAAGAATTTTAATCAAAAACTAACGTTTTTAAAAGAAGGTGTTGTTCGAATATTTGTTTTCCAACTTGAAAAATCGTTGAATCTGGGAAATTTTATCTTCTAAAAATGACTCAATCAAAAATCATTTCTAAAATTTAGAAACATGAAAATATGATTTTTTTTTGACTAACAATAAATACCTGACCGGATTGCACCTGGCTTAGTTTTTTTTTTTTTTTTTGTCATTCCAAAAACACAGAACATAAAACTTGCATTTTTGTAAGATTTAAGAAAATTCCGAGCCTTTTAAGAGGAACATCAAATTTTTATTGTTTCTTTCGTGATGCATTTTTCAAAACCAAAACAAGAATCCATCATCATCTTTGATGAGGGGGAAGGGACAGGGGGCTTCTTGAGATTACCTTGTTTTTTCTTCAGGTGTTTCGAAATGAATAAGAAAAATCTGTTGGACTGATTTAAGATTAATTTTGATTTAAAAAAAAATTGCTGATTCCAAGAAAAATAAGGAAATACAAATTAGATTTGATTCATATTTCGTTTCTTAATCGAAATATTAATAAGAATTTGGCTCAATTTATGAAAAGAAGACAGACTTAAGAGATTGTATATTTTGTGTTTACATAGGTGGATTTTAAATTATTACAATTTATAAGAACATAAAGATTTTCAATTAAGATTTTATTTGAAATCGTGACTCTTTATATTATTTCATATAGAAAAAAACATGTTTTTTTGAATATATTATTTTAATAATACAAACGCGCATAGCCTATAGTGGAAAACCACGAAGGTGGAACAACGTCTATGCAAATCGATCAACGCAATATCTGCTTTATTTTGTACGAAAATTCTGGAACTTTTGTGTGAGCGCATTCAAAGTGTTACTCGAAATTTCATATAAGAAAAATTGAAAATTTTGTTCGGCACCTATCCGAAATTGCAATCGAATTCTATTGATTTTTGCACATAATTATCCTTTCATTTAAAAAATACCTTGTACCTAATTTCAATACAATCAGTTCATAAATAACGCCTACACTATTCTCGAATTTAAAACATAAACTCAAAATTATTGTTCAGCAGCAACTACTCGAAGTTTTAGGCTGATCGATATAAATTTCTAATAGAACAGTTTTCATGTGGAAAAAAACTGTTTTTACCAATTTCCGTTCA
The DNA here is from genome assembly GCA_963422695.1 of Xylophagus ater. NCBI lineage: Eukaryota > Metazoa > Arthropoda > Insecta > Diptera > Xylophagidae > Xylophagus > Xylophagus ater. The sequence goes on from OY730478.1 coordinate 13,982,754, forward strand.
AATCGCTTCAAAATACATTCGTAATTTTGCGCAAACACAAATCGACAGTGGGGCCAGACATTACATAAAAGCGCTTGGGAACGATTTAGAATCCTTTGAAACGTTATAGCTATGCATTTCAATCATGTTACAAGTAATTTTTTTTAGTATGCTTTGTATAGAAGTTTAAAAAAATGATTAATGATTTTAAATGAAGCGTAATTAGTAATTTCAATTACATAGGAAGGTGAAACACCTTCGAAAACTGCTTCCAAATTTAAAATAAGAAAAAAGCAGGTGTGACTAAAATAATTAACATTTTTCCAATTTTTATTATAAAAATTTATATTTTAAGGCATTTTTATTATGCAACTCGTTTTTTTCTTTTTTTTTTCGTTGTGCAATGAATGAAAATTATTTTCTTTTTATTTTCTTTAAAAATATTTTATCTAATCGAATAGGAAAGAAATTACGCTTTTAGATGGTTTTTTCATGCTCAAATTACTAATTTAATTAAAATATTTTTCCAATTAAAAAATTTTAATTTACCATAAAAACACAAAAACGGTAATAACTGTAAAATGGTTTATATATTCGATATTATATATATCGTGAATTAGGGTTTGAACATGTGCCTATGATAAACTGTATTTTACGATATGAGACACCTGCAATTAATATTGGTTTAAAACTTGACTATATGAAAAAATTTATTCACTCATTTTCGTAACATGTTGTGAATACCGATTTAAATCGGTTCGAGTCTTAACTAAAATTCTCGCTTCGAATAAAAAATCAACCGCTAAGTTGTACCGTTTCGAACGGAAAAGTTGCACATTCAAAATTTTTGTTTTTTTCGCACTTATTGGTTTTTGAGCGATAAATAAATAAAAATTTTAAGTTCATTTAATTTAATATATTTTCTACTTTTTTTTATCTAAATTTTTACATAAAACAGGTTTTATAGAAAAACAAACAAAATTTTATTTAAATTTTCATTTTGACTAATTTGAGGTGCGTGAAGGGAAAAAAAAATCAAGTCACGGTAATTTTGATATGATTTTAATTGCTTTGCCAAGGTTATCTACGAGTTTTTTTTTTTTAATTTAACGATAAGTTTTCCAATATTTAAATCTAAAACAATTTTCGAGTATTTAAAAGTAACAAAAATGGTAGGCAAAGAAAAATAAATTGTGAAAAACAGCCAGAACCAGAGTCTGATCAGTTTATAGAAACGAGGTAAACATACTCAGGCATTCCGCACTTTATTTACACAATCTGTTCAATATGCCTATTTTTATAAATTCAATATTATTTCAAACAATACAAAAATTATTCAAAATGTTACAATTGTAAAACCTTTCAAATTCAATACCTATTATTATTTGTACTAACAAAAATATTTGGAAAACGTTTATAACTCCTTTAAAATCTGTCCCAATTGAATGATATTTTTGAGTTTTTGAAACGTATTCGTTTTTAAGGAAATACTAAAAAGTTGTATGTTTCGGAGCCATCCATTATCAAAGTTATGAGTGAACAGAAAGAAAGATTACGCTTTCTTCTGTTTCAAATTGGTTTTTTCTGCGCATATACGTCATCAGTGTCCCGATATACATTTGAAGTGTGGAATAAATGTTAAATAATTGAATTAATGTTCCCTTTTTAAAACCATTTATCCTTTGCAACTCAAAGAAAATCGACAAGTTTTCTAGAATGATATATTTGAGTAATGCATACATGCAGAGTCCGAAACAGGTCGAGACAGGGTTGATATTGCACTATATTTCACTAATTAGAATATTTTATGGTTCTTGAAATCATCAAATATTCTATTAATCGCGAAAACATTCTAACACGAAGAAATCACAAACAAATAATCACTGTTAATTTCGAGAAATGTCAAGAATAAGTTTCTTGTCAAATGATGGAAAGCACGTTTGCATGAAGATTCTAGAATTGAGCTGTGTGCAGTATATAAGGCGAAAACATCACTGAAATATGTATGAAAAACGCGTTATAAGGAGACCGCGTTATAGGAGAGCGGTCGCTTTTTCACTCCACGTTATATGGAAACCGTGTTCTAAAAACAATGCGTTATAGGAGATTTGACTGTATAAGTAGTGATACTTGCGTTGACCAATGTTCACAATTGATTATTAGTAATATCGACTCATAGGCGAATAATAGAAACCCTAGTTTCCCCTTTCAATGTTTTGAAAATTATAGTATTTATAAACTTCGTAACTAGAAACCGGCAAATAATATAATATTTTTATCAGCTTTGCATTTTAAATACGTTTGATTTGTAAACTTTTCAAATTGTATTAAAAATCCCACTAAAAATGCATGCGCACATCAAATCACGTGCAATTTACCTGTGCAGTTTATTTAATGCATTTTACCTATATGCATGTGATTGATGTGCATTTTAATAAGTATATACAGTATAAACAAAAATCGGAAATACCTGTAAATCGGATTCAACTTTCTCATACATTTCATTCATTCCTATAATTTTTTATCATAAATTAGAAATATCCAAAAAAATATTTAATAAATAACAGGAAATATGCAAGATTTGATACCAAAAAAAGCATTTTATCCAATTTTGAATTAAAATAGATTTACTATATTTCCGGTAAAAAATTACTAAACAAAAACTTCTTCGTTTAATTACATCCAAAACATGCGTGTGCCAATAATTATCCATTTAAATGTTGACTAAAGTTGATATTACGTATAAGAAAGTAAAAATATTAAAATAATATATTATTTAATATTCAATTCCTATTTTGTTTATGTTTTTTTTGTTTTGTTTTGGATAAAAACTCATAAAGGCAACCTTTTTTTTATGTCAAACTTCCGGTAATTTCCAATTTATCCGATATATTACTATAACAAATCCAGACAATCTTTTTGTTCGGTAAACTTTTTTGTCATGTGTGTGCAGTCATTCAAGGAAGGTTCCGCTTTTTTGTTAATTTGAAATTTGGGTATGCACATTTTTTTTGTATGCTAAAATTTATTTCTATTGGATGGGCCAAAAAAGTCATGCCGTTTTTGATGACAACAAAATTAAGGAATTGATCGATTGCACAGAATCGAACAGAAGCGTTCATAATTGGTGAATCACAAAAGTATTGTGACCTCATACTATTGAGGGAGCTTAGATGATGCAAACACATTCAGGAGTTCAAGAAATTCCAACTGCTGAGATTAAGACTAAGACGACTCCTGAATGCATCCAATTAGAGTGGTATCGGCCCCTCCTTTACTCTTTTTTTTTATAGTTGTTACGTACTAACCCAACCGAACTGACTGCTTAATGTGTCCTCCGAAATAGTGTCGGGGGGTTTAACATATGTTCAATTTAAAGAATAGATGAAAATTTTCCAAACACGAGTGAGATTCGAACTTGTGACTTCGTAGTTCTGTGCCTTGTCCTTTGAGTCACGATCCCTGTACAGGTTTTATAGACGCAGAAAAGCAAATGAAACGACTGTTTGGGACATACCATAGTAAATGTTAAGATTTCTAATTTAATTTTCATGTTTTCCATTGTTGGATGCCATCAAAAGTTATGACAGATTTTTCTGATAATGCTTTATTTATGGGTCATTTTGTATTTAGTTTTTTTTGTTTTAGGTTAAAAATTTCATATAAATTGAAGTCTTTTTGAATCCGCACGCTTGCCAATCATTTTAGGCTGGTCACGTCGATGGAGTCGTCAAAAAACAAATCGAACTATTCGAAAGACACATTATTGAACGGTTCTCAAAAATATTTCTTTTATTCTATCGGAAATTATTATTTTTTTTTATTATTTCTCGTTGAAATATTGATTAATTACTTTCAAATAATATTTATTTAATCCATTCTGTCTCTTTTTCTCTTGAATTGTTTATCATAAATTAATCAATCACAATATTAGATTCCAATTAAATTCGTTTTAGCATAAAATTTTCTTTTGTTTTTTTTTTATTTTTTGTTTATTAATTTTCTTATTAAAAATAGTTTTTTTTTCGTTGTTGTTGTTGTTGTGTTGCACTGTAAAATGAAAGTAAGACGAAGAAAAAACCATTTCCTTAACTTGATTTTTTCCAATGAAAACAAAAAAAAGACCTTTAGTTAAGATTGGGACAAAATTCATGTGGTTTTTTTGTGATTTTTATTGGACACATCAAAAAAAAAAGGTGGAATCAATAAAAATTCATTCAAAAAGAGCAAAGTCGAAAGAAATTTCTTCAAAAAAAAGCGGCACACAACAATTTTTAAAGATTTTCTGCCTTTTTTTATTTAATAAAAATTTTCGAAAAGAAAAAATAAAACAAAAATTTTTTTTTATTTTTGCATAAATTGAGGTGAAACGGACTCACAAAAATCTTTCTTTTTAGAAGTCTTGGAAAGAAAATAAATACAAATGTGCCAAACAAAACCCGGTGGCGCAATATTTAAAAGATCATAAAATCTGGTAACTTCCACATTTTATAATGAATTAACATAATTTGATATTCTGTTTTTAACAAAAAAAAAACTTTTTTAAAGTCTCTAGGATATCCGAATGGACCATTTTCATAATAATTTATGTGTGTCTAGCTGGCCATGTAAACGCAAGACAACATGAATCAATATTAATAGAAATTGGTATAACATATCTACGTATGATGGAGGTTTTTTTTTACTTAAACGTTGATCTTATTAGCTTTTCGAGCCCGACTTTTAGGCGAAAAAGTCATAAATTATCACATTTCACAGATGATCTTGTAACAAAGAATTAAATTCTGCTATAAATATTCCATACTTAGGCCTTTATACATTCGAGAGATGTTTGTATAGGAGAAAATACTTCCTTTTAGAGATAGTAGGAAGTTGACGCTAACAAAAATTATATTTTAATTTAAACTCTTATATATATTTTACATTAGAGTTGTCTCAGTTTTGGTAGAAATTTCTTTTATTTTCGATCAGCCTCCTGTTAAATAAAAGTTTCCCGAAACGTTGCATAAGCAGATAACAAATACTTCGGATCGGATTGAAGTCGATTTCAATTCGAATATCGTGCATGAAAAACCCAGATCGACTTCAAATCGAATTGAATATTTAAAATGGAGTATGAAAAGAGAGGAAACATAACCTAAAAAAGAAAAATTTGTTTGGCAACGTCTATCAAATTGACGTTGGTTTGAAGTTGATTTGAAGTCAATCTTTCAATCCGGTAAAGCTAAAAACCCGGGTCGATCCCAAATCAATTCATAAGTCGCCATGTAAACCTAGTAATATATGTAGTCATTGCACCTGTAGCAAATCAGGTCCAATATGATACCTATTATAGCATAGTCTCCGGTATAGATGTATCAGTGGTCTTATTTCTGTCTAATACCGAGGACACATTAGCAGCAATAATGTACATTATCTCACGATTCTCGATTAAAATGCCAGAGATTATCGAATTTTAATCGAGAATCGTGAGATTTGCTGCTAATGTGTCTTAAGTATAATGCTGGATATTAAGATGATTCTTTTGGGACGCGGCTTGACAAATTAGGATTAATTTTAGTAAAGAATCTCTGAACAAATCAGGTTTAATTATTTTCAAGTTTGATTATTTTTATAGATTTAAATAAAATTCAGTCTTCAGTAGGATGATATGCTCTTGGGAACACTCAAATAAAAATTAAATTCTCCAAAATCTTAGATTATTTTTGGTTTTACCGGAAATTTTTTTTATTTATAAATTTTTAACATTAAATATTTTTCTTAGATTATAAAGTCATTGACTTCTTTCAATTTATCTTCGACTTTTTTCTTAGTTATTATGAAATTGTAAAACTGAATGAATTGTGCAATTATTACTGACTTTTGAAGAATTAATTTTTTTAATGGGCTCAAAATAAAGTAGAAGAAATAGATTTATTCGATATTAGGCATGCTATCCAATTTTTTCTTTTTTTTTATGTAATTTATTTCATTAGTTATCTATTCATACTCGAAAATCTTGTCTTTCTTCATTATTTAATATTTTTTTAAAAATTTTTAAATAAAAATAAAGAATATTTTCTTTTGAAATACAATATTTTTTTAATCTTTGTTTAAGTAGTTTGTTTGATAACTTAATGGTTTCTTACGTCAAAATATTATCCCAAATGAAAAGAAAAAACATATAATATGAACTTAAATTAAATTAAAAAATCTATTAATCATTTTTTTGGAAAGAATTTCTTGTCTCGAAGAAGGTTGTTCCTTAATTATGTTTTTTTTCTCTCATTTAGATCGATTTATCAATATTTTTTGAAGATTCAGTTGGGTTTTTTTTTTGGTCGCATTCCTGAATTATTTCGGATATATAATAAAATTGAATGATTTGTACAGATTCGAAAAGTAGAAGGAAAGTATATCGAATAATCGTTTAATACATCTTTAAAAGAATTCGTGAATTTTCACCCGTTTTTACTGTTTCGATAAATCTTGATTGGTAATAAATACCCACTTCTTATTTTTATCAATAATATTTTTTGCGAAGAAAATTTACAGGAAAATTAAGAAAATATTAAAATCCAATTTGTTAACAATATATTGGACGGGCCAAAAAGTCATTTGGGTTGTTTTTTTGGATTTTTTTTTTTAACATCTTTATTGGTATGATCACTACAATCGTAATCTATATTAATTTATTAGTATGGTTGACAATAGTACTTATGAGGTAAGCATAAACTTGTATAGGTTTGCTGCACCAGTGTCCAGTTCCCTGTAGTTATACGAGTTGGTATTATATTGTTAGTTCGTGTGGTTTAAATCGTTTGGAGTCGCCTTGTTTCATTGGTGATATCCAACAATTGTATAGCCTCAACGTTGGTGTGGGCAAGAAGTCTCTTCTCATGTTTAGTAGCATATTCGCGGATGACCTCCCCTATCCATTTTATTTCTAAATCATTATGTATTTCTTTATTACCATAGTTACATAGCGGTAAGCGTTGGTGATCATTCGAAGAAGTTTATTTTGCATTTAATTGTGTATATTTGAATTCAAATGAAGCCTATGTGAACATTACTTATGTATGTCAAAAGTTCTGCAGTAATGGAATAATGGCTCTGTCAGGAAAATAATAAAAGGTCGTCGAATAAAATGTTTTCCGTGAAAAATTTGGTTTTCGTTTACACAGGAAACAAAGAACTTTTTGGTCCATCCACAATATTTTAAATACAGAAGATATTATTCCTCTTCGTGGCGATAAATTTCTTCAACAGACTATTAATGAGTTTTTGGTGAATTTTAATACAAAATATGAAGAAAATATGCCAAAATCTCACAGAAATTCTAGTATTATTTATTACCAAACAGCATAGACAGAAATATCAAAAGTTATGCTGTTTTTTAATGTGTTTTTAATAATAATTTCTAAAAACTAGAAACATAAATAAGTACTACTAATTTGTTCCTAAGTTTTTTTCCCATCTCCGCCTTAAAAAACTTCCATTATAATTTTTCTAAAGGTCTAAATACGACCTTGAAGGTAACTCAAGTGTTGAACTACAAGAAATTAAAATAAAAACCACGGAATTTTTTTTCCAAAAATTTTTCTTCTCCTGTCTTTCTTTACCAAAAATATTAACCAACCTGCACGTTGCTGTTGTATTCAAAATCAACCAGTCTTCCCAATTTTTCTTCGTTTTTTTTGGCTTGAAACTAATAAACTCAACATGGACAATTTCTTCAAACGAAATTCATTGTTCTTGGGTGCTCATGCGTAGTCCTAGAAGTACATACCTATGTTATTTTTGTGTGATCTCTAATGTGACTGACTCTTTTATTAGTCGATTCCTCATCTTGAAAACATTTTGTTAGAATGGATAATAAATTGTTTTGGAAATAAATATTTTATATAATTATGTGATACCGCCGCCGCCAAGAAAAAATGATGAGGGGCAAAAAAAAACAAAAAACAAGGCCGGGGTATATAAATGCTATTAAAATATGATTGTTTTATTATATAACGATTTTTTTTGGGCGTATTTACAAGTTCCATAACATGAAAGAAGTAAATTTTTTAAGGTAATTTTTTTCTAAGCTAGAAAAATCAAAAATTTAAATACAATAGGAATGTCAGACAAATTTTGACATATAAAGAAAAGATGATATTAGTAGATAAGTGTTGTTCATTCCGGTGTATGAATGCTACAGATATGTCTTGAGAAGGTTTTCTTTTATGTCATGATTTGTCAAAATTTCACATTTATAAGTGGCAACCGAAATGATGTCATGCTGTTTGGTTATATTTGAAGCAAAACAGAACACTTGGCGTTAAAGCTGATATTAATAAATTTAAACTAAATATTGCGGCTAAGTCGACATTTTTGAGTTTACTTATACTAAAGGCACCCATAAGGTATTCATGATTTAAGAATATCATCGAGTATATCACATGTGTGTCACCGAGTACTAGTTTGATACTATTTCAGATATTTAGCATAAATATGATTTTGAAATTCGAAAATATGTGTGGTTTATATTTTTTTTACTTAATTTCTTTTTACCATGGTAGAGGCTATACTTTAGTATTAATCTATGTGTCCTCTAGTATTAGGCAACTCAAGGATATTTCAATGTTGTTACCTTTTAAGCTAAGGCAAATTGGCATAAACCAAAAAAAACGTTTCTCCTTATTTTTCTGTTAAACTTACATCGAAGAACTTGAATTCCATTTCATCACTTTTTCTTTTTAAGTCCAAATTTTCAAAGTTTTGTAGTGATCTTTTTTTTTTTTTTTTTAAATTGCCTACTTCAAGCGTTAGAATTATATAAGAGTATGTATCTTTAAATTGATTTTACTAAGGCAGAAATCGAAACTACAAGCATTTATATTAACTGCATTCGAGAAATTGGTTCGTTTTCCCCGTAATCCGTTCTGTGGTACAAAATTTTAAATAAGTCAACTGACCTTAAGGAACGCGTATATACATTAAAATCTTTAGACTGGAGTACACTAAATTATATTTTCATTAAAATAAGGTGTGAATTTCAATTTGATAAATAAATACAATTTATTTGGTTCGTTTTCAAAATTTTCTTTTCCTTAGCTCTGCTGATTAAGTCGATGATATTCTCTCCTTCTCCGTGGTATCGTATAAAAATGTTTTCAGAAAATTTCAAATTTCAGATACAAAAATAACGAAACAAAGTCATTGTACTCGAAACTATGTTTCAGAGCAGTGATCTTCAACCTTCTGCGGCCTTCGAAAAACTTCTGGCTGATGATATATTGTCCTAAGAACCCTATTTTGGGAGAAAAATTTTAGGAAGTAAAGAAAAATGTTCAATAAAATACCTACTAGTAGCCAAAAGTCATGAGCTATCAGCTTCAAATAAGTCGATATAGATTTTTTTCATTTGTTTTTAAACTTTACTTTGTTATAAGAATTCTTACCCAAGGTTTTCGAGGAATCCATGTTGAATATCGTCTAAGCTTTAGAGAAATTGCACCGAAAACATTATTTCTGTTCTATATTTAAATCTAAAATAAAAATGACACCAAATTGTTGAACATCATCTAAAAAAAATTGAATAATAAAATAGTTATTAATTGAAAATAAATTTCTTTTTAATTGAATTTAATTAAGAAACAATTTTGTTTCGTTTCTTTTCGGTTTGGTGGGCTTTTTATTTGTTCAATGGTTTTTTAAACTTATAAACTAAACTTGAGCGGCGTTTTTTTTACGATATGCGATTGAATATAACCTTTTAAAAAATTCACTTATTTTTATATTGTTTAATTTTTCTTTTTAGTGGTTTTTGTAGCTACAAAAAGAAATATACACAAATAAAAAGCCTTGAATCGTAATTGACATTTTAAATGAAAAATTGTTTGCCAATTTAAAAATTTGGGTTAAAAGAATTTTAGTACTACTATATTAGAAAAAAAAAAAATCTTAGATCCCAAGTCAAAATGTCCAAATTGTAGTTTTTTATTAGATTCTAAAGTGTTAAATGGAATCATTTTTTTTTATTATTGAAACTACTTAGTTATTATATAAATCTTATAAATTTTGGGAACTATTTTTTTACTCAATAAAAGTCCGGAAATATTGAGTTTAAATCTATTTTTAAATAAATTAATTTGATTTTTTATTTCGAAGTAATATGAAGAAAAGATATATATTTTTTATGCCCTATGGTAGGAGGTACTACCAGAGGGTATATTAGTTTTGTCACTCCATTTGTAACACATCGAAATGATCGTCGTAGAAAGGTTTTAATGGTATGGCTGTGTAGGGAATCAAAAGTTATATCGATTTATGCATGTCCTTCCGTCCGTCCGTATACAAAATAACTCAAAAACGCGTTATCCGATTTTGATGAAATTTAGAATGTGAGTTGGATATTCCTTAACTGGATTTGGTATTGCATTTCAGCAAAATCGGCCGAAGGGGAGGGAAATTATTAAGCAAAAACCAGGGTGACCAGAAAGTTTTGTCGATTTTTTGCTTATGGTTTTTCGGATTTAATTGAAAAATTTGAGAACCAATTTTGTTTAAATTAATTGCGTAGGTTTACTACACAAATAGACAATACCATGTTAAATTTCAGTTAAATCGGTCCAAGGATAGTGGAGATAGAAATAATCCTAGGAGAAAATAACTAAAAAACTAAACTAAATTAAAAAACAAATACACAGATTTGAATAAAATTTGCAGATTAGACTTATGTTATCAGACTTTGCAAATTAGAAGAAAAAAGGAAACAAAGTTATGAAGAAAAAACCTTAAAATAATGTTAGTTTTGACAGTTGTTCTGTTCCATTTCTACCATAGGTCATCAAAATATCGGCTATAGGCCGATTTTCAGTTACCATATGTTTCTTCCATTGTTTTCCCACCAAATTTCATTCATTAATAAAATTGATAACCAAATTATATCTCGAAAGATTTTAAAAATTATGATTTTCATTTTTTTTTAACATTTATTTAGTAGTATAAAATGTCCTAAAAAATCAAAAATCAATTTATTAGGCAATCATTGAAACCCGGATTAAACTCGATTCTTCTCAATTGCTAACAATCTTAAAGTTACTATTTAACTATAGTTTAACCCAAAAATCTAACCGAAATTCGTAATCTGTCATGAACTAGTGAAAGTTAACCCAATTTTACGATTATTTCTTGAGGTTTTCATATTGCTAGTTTTATTTTATGGTTTACTATATTATTATGAAGTAACTTAACCGCGTGCGGATCTATCTGACGAAAATAAAAGTATAAAAATTTAAATAGAAAAACGATTTTTTATTCTTTATCCATATTTATAATTTTTTACACTTTTAATTACTTAAACACAAGAAAAAAACACAAAACAGAAAAATTTTAAATTCCAGAAATCTAGTCTGTTAATCAAACTGATTTTTTGTGATCTAAATGCTGGGAGTTTCTTCTACAGGAAGGATTTAGTCCCTCAAAAGTTTATTCAAATTGATTAATTTCTTTTTTAATTAGTCAATAACAACTTGGAATGGAGTTCAAACAAAATGACGGATTCACGATGCATTCAAATTTTAAATATATACGTTTTCAATTAGACTATACAGATCGCGACAGATCCACGACGGACTATTTTTAATACAATCTGAAAACCAAAACTGTGGAACACGTTGTAGATACGTCATTCTGTTCCCCGCATAAGGATTGCAATATGATTTTCTATTGGCAAATAAGTCTTTTCGCGGTTATTGTCAACAGCAGATTTATAGGCTTCATTCTAAATCATTCAAAGTTAACTAGTATTTATGTTCGACATGCCTGCCTAAAACTCATACAATATCTTCATTACTACCGGATGGAACCCAAAAATATGCGAATGAAGCAATAGTAATCGCGAGAATTATCAAAATATGAAATAAATGGGTCTCGAAGTTTTGAAAATTAAATTATTTTGTTCCAATATATCACAGTTTAGCAACTCCTGCAATATTATAATAAAATCCATTTGAAAAGAATTCTTTCTTTATTTTTAAAATCTTATAAAAATTCTGTTTTTCTAAAAACTTATCGAATTGTTCTATTTGAACTTTTGAAAAACTCACGTTTTTTTTTCCTTTAATTCGTTTATAATTCGATTGATTTTTTTGTATGCAAAACTTATAAAATACTTTTTTGAATTTAAAAACATTGTCATTTGTTACCCGGCATAGGTCTCTTCATTCTTTTGCCCGCTCACCTCTCAAAACAAAATTAGTTACAAATTTTATGTAAAAACATTACGAGATCATGTGAAACATGAATTCGTTCAAAAAAAAGCTTACATAAAAATCGAATGTGTTGAAAACGTGTTAAAACTTAACAAAATTTCAAATCAAAATAAGAATAACGAAATGAATGACAAAAATTTTCTCAGAAGTTTTGTTAAACCTTGAAGAAATGTGGAAAATTGTGTTTCTTCACTTTGAAGCTAATTTTCATTCAAACATCAAGATTTTCCTAATTTTTCTTTTTAATTATTTTGTGAGAAATTCTACATGAAAATTTTTTTTATTTTCTAATTAGGCTTTTAAAGGGATTGTATTTTTCCCGAGAAAGTTTTTTTTTACGATTAGAAAATAAATAAAAGTTCACATGACAAGAAATATATAAATTAGAAAATTAATAATTTTATGATTTTCATTAATTTATTAATAATGGAAGAAAGTTTATATGTTTTCTTTTTGGAAAATTTCTAATTATGATTGGAAGTTATTGTTTGATGGAATTGAAAAAGGATCGTAAAATTGACTGACTCAAATTAACTTTAAATCAAATTCAAGATTCAAAATCATTCCTAAATACTTTAGTCGTCGAGTTTCATGATTGTTTAAATTTGCCATCGGTAAATTCAAAAATGTAATTGAAAATTGAATTAATCGGGAGTGGAATCGTGTAACTTGATTTCGATCAAATCGTATCGGAAAAGCATAAAAATTTCAATGTATTTTCGAGTTACGATTTACTATCAATCGAATTACATGATTCCACTCCAGTTACCTAAATTCGACATTTTAGTTCAGTATTCCAACTCTTTAAGTTACTGGACGAAATTCATTTTATATATAATCACAAATCAGATTGCTTTTAACCTTGTCCTCCACTATATCTAAATCTGAAAGGAACAAAATCTAAATAAAAATTACAAAAATATTAACTTTTCCTCTTTCTAAAAGAAAATCTATCGAATGTAAATCTGGAATTGACGAAGTTATAGAATTCTGAACGAAGTAAATTCGAGAATCATACGTGAAACTGTAATTAAACGTGTCTGTTGTCTGCGGCTATAACATCATATCTCGAAAACCACCTGAGATCGTTTTACAATTTTCACAAAATATGGTGAGAAGCATTAGGTGGTCGTTGACGGATCTAACTGTTTTAAAATCGATCTTTATCTACAAGAAAATAACGACGTTTTTTGTAAGGAAATTTCATTTTTGTGCTTAAATTCGTCACCATTTTGTAAAAAAAAAAAAAATGGTTTTAAAAATCTGTCGTTATTATTAACTTAAAATGGCCCGTTTTGTTAATAGATTTTCGATGAACCTATTGAGCTAAAGAATGTCCGCCGCCGAACACCTTGAAAGAAATCGCCATATCTTTTTTTTTCTTCAAGTCTTTTCTTGAGGTCTTAAACATTTATTTAGGAGCTTAAGAAAAGAAAAAAACTTTTATACAAGAAAAATTTATTTTATTTCAACTAAAAATTTCTTTGAAAAATAAATTTGAGTTTTAGACCCTTTTTGCGGGAGATTAGGCTTGCAGTTGTAGATCCTTAAACTATGATTTTCAATTTTCGTTTTTCCGTTTGATTTCGATTTGTATTTGAAACTTGTATATTCTATAAAATTTCCATTGATTTGAAATCATATACTCAATTGATAATAATAAAATACCATATTTTTCTTAACAAATTCGTAGAATTTTGAAAAATTGTATATAAAAACTCTTGTCGCATACGATTTCCAACGAAAAACCGGTTAGCATATTTTTAATTATCAATTTAAAATTGTGTAATGTTAGGTTTTCACTCTTTTTTTATGTGAAAACATTCAATCAGAATCGATCAAAGTATTTTGACCCAAAAAAAAGCAGAAACAGAATTCCAATTTGAAATCCATCGAACCACAACCAACCACCCCCACAAACTCTCAACCAAACAAGAATTTTCATATTTTATTTTATGCATTTGTGTTCGTTTCGAAATCAGATATCAGGTGTTTTATTTGATTTCAAAAAATATGTTGTTTATCATTGGAAAACATGCATCCAACTTCAAATGTATTGGATTTTATCTATTTTGCTTTCGATTACATGCGATAAAGGAATACAGAGTGAACCCCAATCATTTTGAAACAAATTTTTTCATAATCTATAAGCTTAAGAATATTGTTTTTTAGAGAAAACTGTTTTTTAATGAGCTTTTATTATGATTTGTTCGTGTGCTCTAAATTATAGAAAAAAAAAATTTTCTAAAAATTATGAAAATTTGAATTTTCTTTTCTCATCTGTAATGAAAAAAAAAAGAAAATTTTTTGAACTCTTTTTTTTTTTAATGTTAATTTAAAACGTGAATTTCTAATGTTTCTATTCGAAAACAAAAAGTTTTTAAAATGCAAATTTTTTCCCAAACAATTAATTATAGTAAAATAATTGCCATAACAATAAAATAGAAGAAGAAGGTATTAGCAATGTGAGACGAAAGGAAGATACTCAGACATAGTAATTAAGATATATATGATAAAATTTGAAATCTCTAACACTATGGCAAAGATACACACCTACCTTTTTTCACCTGACTTTGTATGGTTACAGAGTGACCCAAAGTTTTTTTTTTTGTAATTTCTTAGTAGTGAAGTTCAATGCAAACATAGTAATCAAAAGATTAGCCATTATACGCTTGAAGATCGCTTTTATTTCTATGGAAATATGTATATTAAAGTTCTGTTGGTTTGAGGAGATTTATCAAAACCTAAATACTTATGTCAGATAATCTGCTGTTTTCAAAAATCTTTCTAAATAGCCTCTGTCGTCTTCTGCATACTTTGAGCAGTAATTGCATCCAACTCGAACGGTATTACTTGGAATATTTGTTTGGATATGTTACAACATTTATACGTGCAGTCTGATTTGGTCCGTACCAAAATAAAGCTCATTTATGCGTAGATTAAAATGGGTCAATCGTACCGGTTCTATATGCAGATAAACGTACTGATTGATCTCTATTCCTTATCATTCAAATTCATTGTCATCATCATCCTCAAAAAAGTATGATCTAATAATTCTCTAAGCCGTTATTTTTCATTAAATTACTAGGCGAATGTGGGGGCTTGAGTGTAACGCTCGCCGCACACTTAGGCTAAGTTATGCGAGCGGGCCTCGCTGTAGTTGCATAGCTTAGCTGGGTTCGCTAGCCCTGTTGCGCACTTGAACTAAGCTACGTGACGATATTCTTGGTAAATTCATGCCATCGGTTATATTTGATGCGACAGAGAGATATAATGTGCGAGTACAGTTTCGATGAATTACTACTAGACCTTTTCCACTTGACACTTACTCATTTATGTCGACAAGATACTATCACAAAATAAAGAAGACATGCTACACTTTTGCAAGCATCGATTCTACAATGTATAATGCCGAAAGTACGTATAGGTTAGCGTTACGAATGGCAGCGAAGCTCGTTCGCGTAGTTGAGGCCTGAACTACTGCGACGACCAATGCAAATGCTGAATTTTTCACTTTCCGCGAGAAACTTAGCTTACATAGTTTAGCTCGCTTAGTTCAAGTGTGCGGCGGGCGTAATACGACTTTTCCTTGTCTATAAGTTATTACGTAGTTTTCACAGATCGATTTGAAATATACAATTGGAATAAAAAACATAAAAATGAATTACAAATAAGTTTTTATGTAAGCAATATTGTTGTCAAAGTTCAATTTCTGAAGATTGATTCGCTTACCTTTTTTTAAAAAAGTCGATCAGAGAAAGTTTTTAACCAATTTATAGTACATGCTGCTCAAGTCCTGAAAAAATACAAAATTAGTAAAAATTCAATAATAATGAAAATTAAAATTAAAGGGTGACGTGACTATTGGATCGCCCTGTTCCTTCAAATTTCCATGCATTTGTATAGATTTTTTTCGGATATGCACGAACGTTTTTATGAGTTTTTTATTTTATTTTATATTATTTTTTAAAACAAAAACCCTTTCCACAAAACATAATAAATTCATGAATAACATTTATTTTAAAACTTCAGAATTTCTCAAACTGAAAATATTTGTTGGATGAAAGTGTTTTCTTTTTTTTTATGCAAATTCAAACTTAAACATAATTTCTTTAAATAAAAAAAATCAAAAACAAGCATAAAACTTTCATTATGAATTATGTATGTGGTTCAACAAACATATTGAGAATCGCTGGTATTGAATTTTTGGTGTGTTGTTGTAGAGTCAGTGTATTTTTTTTTCTTTATATTGAGCCACGATTTTCAATGGATTTTTCTGTTTCTTTGTGGTTGGTTGATCGCGATCGCCTTGCGCACTTACCTTTCAGTTTATATGAAACTGTGCACTAGTTTATGTCGTCGTTAAAATTCATGTAAATCAGTGTGTTCGAAAAGAAAAATTGTTTTTCTTTTTTTTTTGTGTTGTTTTTGTTATTAATTAACAACGTTGCAATTCGAATGCAATTTGGTTTTTTGGGGGCTTTTTTTTGGTTTAAATTAGTGAATGTGTGTTCTTCAAAAAGGTATTTGATCCAAAATAAAAAAATATCAGTGGTTTTTTTTGAAGGTTTTTGTTTTTATCTAAAAATTTCATATTTTATGTGATTTTAATTAAAAAAAAATTGTTTTATTTTTTTTGAGTGAATTACAAAAAAACAAAACAAAAAATATTGTGTAAAAATAAAAAAAAAAGTAAATTCATAAATTGTGAAGAAATGAAGTTTGAAATGCAGTTTAAAAAAAGAAAAAAGTGAATTTTTTTTTATTTCCTTAGTGAAATTCAATTAAAATTCCATCTTAATAAATTAATAAAAAAAAAAATACAAAAGGAAACTATTCAAACTCCAACATGACTCAAAAGAAGTATTTAAAACGAATATTTTCAATGAAACCAACTTTAAAAGGGCCCAAAATAAGGATTAACCATTCTTTTTTTTTTAATTTAATTTAAAAGATATAACAAAAAAATTCTATTAATTTTTTAAAAAATACGGATTTTTCTTATAAAATCCGAATTAAATTCATTTTTATTACATAAAATGATGAGAAAATGTTTGAAAAACTTTTGTAGAAAATGTTCTTACCTTGAATACCTCGAAAACAATGTTTTTTTTTTTTATATATAAGAAAAACGTGAAGAGAATCGAATTAGTTCCAAAGCAATAAAAGTCTAGATTTTTTACAGTATAATCTCAATTCTTGTAACTGAATTATTTTCGCCTCTATTATATTTTAGACAGATCTCCGATTTTAATGATCATCGGTCAATCGGTCATTAAAACTCGATAATGACCTTTATTTACGTAATAATGATAAATTTTAATTATCTATTTCAAGCATCATTATTGTTCTAATTATCAAATGAAATTGTGAAGAGGACTTAAAATTTTTCCTTACATTGTTTACAGGGCCATCTATATTTGAATATTTTAAAAATTTCATCTGGTTTTGACATGTTTTCTTCTTTCACATAAACTTAAAAGGAGGAAAAATGATTATTATTCTGAAAAATCCTTAAAATTTACTAAAATAGGTTTTTTAAAAAATTAATTTTATTGAATCAAAATAAATAAACATTCTATTCTGAAAATTATAAACAAAATAGTAATTCTATGAACCTTTTGAAATGACAAGAATAATGATAGATGTGCCATGAGTCATCCAGAAGTATCATTAAAAAATAATTATGGTAATTGAAATCGGAGATCTGTCTAGAGCATTGCAAATTCTATTGTATTATTGTTGACACTTGATATTTAAATTTAAAAACTGGCCTTCGATAGTTTGGAAAATTTTAGTTTGTGTTAAAATATTGCATTCTTCTCAAAAATTGGGTGTCCATAATATAAACATCGTTTTTTCGAAATGTTCGTATTTAAACAGGATTCTAGAATTTACAAATAAATCAATAAAAGTTTTTTTATAATAATTTATTTATGTTGGAATTTTTGTACGAAAATTTAAATATAAAGTTGAAGTTCTTATTTCCAAAAACTATAATATAATTGGAAATTTTAGTAAAAATGAATTTATGCGGCTATACCTAATCGTATACTAATCGGTCTTAAACTATTGATTTTGTACTAATTTAGTCGTGATTGTCTAATACCCAATTTCACAGTCAGAGCTTAAGTCTTATGGTATTTAAGTTAAGATAGAATTTCAACTTAAATTCGACTTAATTTTTTGTTATATATCACAGTAAAACGAAAATTAAACTTAAATAATATTTTAATATTGTGAATTTTTATTCATAAATTGTTAATGATTTGTTGAAAATATATTTCAAGAAATTGTGTTAAGAACATTATGAACATAAGTTTTTCTTAAGCTTTGACTGTGAAATTCAACTTTTAACTTAAGATTAACTTAATCTCTGTCCCTCTCTTCAGTCAATCGTCTTGACTCATGACTAATGAAGCTATGTTTTGGCATATATTAGATTTACAAGGAGAGTCCAAAATAGGACGAAACTGGGTTAAAATACATACAAGTATATGCTGGTCGAAATTAAATAGGGTTGACTGAATTTACTTAGTTTTTGTGGCTATGTTGTGGTTTTTATTTGCTTAGTAAAATTTTGTATGTTCTGAACTAGGTTTCGATCGCGGGTCCACATTTCAAACCAATCTCGACTCCTCGATCTTTCGATTCTCCATATGTACTCATAAAAAGATGATTTGTAAACGTTTTTTATGCCCTATGGTAGGTACTACCAGTGTCTAAAGACAACTCAGAGAATGTGAGTCGGTTATTTCTTAACTGGATTTGGTATTGCCTTTCAGCAAAATCGACCAAGGGGTGGGAAGTTATTAAGCAAAAACCAGGGTGACCAGAAAGTTTTGTCGCTTTTTTTCTATATTTTTCGCATTTAATAGGAAAATTTGTGAAGCAATTTTGTTTAAATTAATTATATTGGTTAACTATATAAATAGACGATACCATTTGAATTTCAGTAAAATCGGTCTAAAAATAGTAGAGAAAGAAATAATCCTAGGAGAAAAAAAGGTTGTTCATACATTCATTTTGTTTTTCATGTATGTACTTTAAAAACTAATACACCGATTTGAATAAAATTTGCAGATAAGATTTATGTTATTAGGGGTTACCTGCAAATTAGAGGAAATTTTGAAGTAAGGAAACAAAGTTAAGATGAAAAAACCTTGAAATATTTTTTGTTTTGATAGTTTTTCTGTCCCATTCTTGCCATAGGTCATCGTAAAATTTACTATAGACCCATTTTCAGTTACTTTATGTTTTTATGTAATTCTGAAAATGTATGCGATTCAAATAGATTGTCATTAATTCCAAACCGATAATATGATAAAGTAAATAATTTAAACAAAGTTCTTTTTACATTACTTTCAAGAATTTAGGTTTGTCTGTATTATTACTCTGTTTTAATTCTAATATTTTTTCAAATTAATAAATCAAAATCTCTTTTTTCCCTTCTCCACCTGTGTTGTGTGTTACCTATTTTATCTATTATGATTTCTTTTTTTTTTTCTTAAATCAACTTATCTGTTCAGTACATGAAAAACATGGAAAATAAAAAATATAATTATGATATTTCGCGAAACCTTCTTTTCACTCTTATGTTCCCGCAAAAAAAAATCTACAGGTACTGGTTTTCTTTGGCAGCGTACTTTTTAAGAATTATTTCTTTTTTTTTTTTTTTTAAATTTTCAAACTGTTATTTATTCAACCTAAATTTTTTTTTCCTCACTTCTTTTAACAAATAATTAACCGACAAAACTTTTAACGAAAAAGAAAAATGACGCATAAAAATTTATTTACAAAATAAATAAATTACAGCAAAAAATTATTCAGCTTTTTTGAAAAAAAAAAGTTTTACTCCAAAAGAAGAAGAAAAAAAGCTTTCTTTAAAATACAAACAAAAAAAAAATCTCGAAAATTAACACCTCGAAAACAAAAATTTCTATTATAATTTTTCATGGAAATTTTGTATTCCAATAAAAATGAAAATTGTAAAAAAAACAAAACAAATCAAAATATTAAATCATAAAAATTTTTGGAAAAAACAAGTTACAATGGAAAATCACGCTATTCGAACTTTTTTGGAGCCATAACAATTCTCAAGCAAGAATCAAGAAATTGAAGTGAAAATTAGATTAGAGCCAGCATCATTAAGAACGACAAATTATACACCGTATTTTCTAATGGGTTGAATTAATTTGCAGACAAAACAGCATCTTCATCTCCAATCCTAAGAGATCTGAATTAGATTAAAACTGCAACAGCGTTAATCCAATTCAAAAAACAGCATTCGCGACTTTCGCTGGTTTTATCGCGATGTAGCTGCTTTAATCTAATTCAGCCTTGACACAGGCATTATCTTTTTTTCTTTTAGATAACTAAAAATAAAGACATATTTTTATTATTTAACTTTCATTGAAAATTGTTCCGGTTATTAGTTTTTTTTTCGGATGACAAACTTCCGGATTAAAGAATTTTCGTTGAAAATTTTGTCGATATTATTAACTCATCAATAACTCCATTAGTTTTGACTGTTCGACTTGAAAGAATTCGAGATCGAGTCCGGCTAAGGGCAATTTTTTTTGTTGGTCTTTCGTTTGAATAAAATAACTTTTTAAAATATTTGCAAATAGCACAGTGACTTTTGGCATGTTTCCAGCTTGGATTCTGATTTGGGCACGTCTGCAAACGCCATCTCATTAATAGTATTTGTTAAAATGACTCGGTGTGCTATAAAAATGCATATATTTACATCCTTTTTTTTGTAAATACTATAAAAAAAGGAGGCGCGCTTTATAGCGCAAAAAATTACATGTGCCTTTTAGTTACAAAAATTATAGAATCTTATTATTTGAACTTTAAACCATAAACAGTTAAACCTGTTTTAAGACGGAACCTGAAGAGATGGGATCAAATTTTGATTCTCAATTCAATTTCATTCTTGAGAAAAGTTTTATTCTGATGAACCCAAAAGCAAGAGACTAGAAAAATATTACTTCCATTATTGTTCGGTTCGGTTCTGCCGTTTAAATTTGATTTAATTTAATTCCGGAAAAATTCTGCATACCAAATTGAATATTGTCCTTTGGGACAATGCCGGGTAATTGCTGTAGTTTATTGTATACTATTTATTGGTAGCTTTCCAATTTGTACATTAGAAATACAATACTTGTAAGTACTTGAATATTAAGAATTGCCATCAAATGGAAAATAGATTTGTACAAATATTTGAATATTTTAAATCCTCTTAAAAGTTTTAATGTTTAACGATAACCTCGCAATGGGTGAAATCATTTAACTGCGAAACTACTGGTAACAGCTTGTGAAAATTTGTACAAGAAGTTATATATCAAATATTTTTACCTTTTTACCCGCAAGAACTTAAAACTGGTAAATAGAAAAGCCATTTTATTATCATGGATGCCTGTAAACCGCTTAAGAGCATCTCAAAACGTGCAAATTTTAAATCACAGTACTTCCAAATCTTACAGGTATAGAAGTAAAAAACATATCACTTTTTTTTTTATAAGAACAAGAGAAAGACGTAATTTCCCTTATCAATAATTCTCAATTGAATTTCGTTTAAAAAAATCAATTTTAAGTTGTTTTTAATTATTTTGAAGGCAAAAAAAAAACGAGTAAAAAAGAAAATGAAAAGTGCAAAAGTCTTCTTCGAGTGCAAACGAAATAACTTTCATAATAAATTTTTTTCTTTTTTCTTTGCAATTTCTTCATTTCTGTTGAAGGATGGCCTGTGATGGACCGCGATCTTTCTCTTGTCATCTTTATAATAAACATAAAAAACGCATAACAACGGTGAATGAACTTTTCCTCCCCCTCTTTTTTTCTTCCATTAAACTGTGTTCATTTTCTTTTTTCTTCTCTTTTTTTTGTAATATAATAAAATTTTCTTGTTTTTGGTTTCGTTATGGCTGCTTTTATTTGATTTTTCTGCAAAAAAAAGAAGAAATAATTTCTCATCGAGGTCATCTTACTAAAATATAAATCCCCCAAAAATCCATTTCGTGTAATCGCATTTTTATAAGTTTTTTTTTTTGGAAACACAGAAATAAAGAAGAAAATCCAATGGAATGGGCTGTCCACGTCCATTGCCACGGTTAACATTCATGTTTAAAATTTTTTTTTTAAAAAGAAATTGCAATTAAATAATCTAAACTTTTAAGTTTTTCAACTGTAATTAGATCTCGTTTTTTTTTCTTGGCCTGAGGAATGTGTTTTATACGCGAACTTGTTTAATGAAATTATGGATTATTTTTGTTTAAAGGTCCTAGGCTCTTTTTAATGAATGTAGAAATTAGACAATAAAAATTACGAGCAATAAAAAACTAATAATTTTATAGTTTAAAAGAAATAATCGTTTTTTTTTTGGACAAAGAAGGAAAAAGTCGTTTTTGAAAAAACTTAACCTCTCCAAATTAAATTTAAATCAAACGAAAACTTTCTTAAACCTGTAATGCCGAGGTTACAATATATCTAAAATAAGATAATATCTATTTCAGGTTCATACGATTAAGTAGATTACTATTTCACTAACTCTTTTAAAGTAGATCAAATTCTTGTACATTGAATCCAACAACAATTCTTACACCAAGTTTTATGTGGTACAAGATATTTTGAAATTTCTGCTTCAGTTTTTATTATATCCCGGAAAAGCATATTTATTATATCTTAATCTGTCATAGACCTAAGGAAGTATATAATACACTTGCCCATTCTATTTCTATAAGATAGATGACATTTGCCTTACAGACACTACATCTAGTGTGCGCTAAAACGGCAGATGTTTCACAGATTTTTTCATATGACATATTTTTGATTAAACTCTTTTTACCACACGACTCCATTGGACTTATTTCAAGACAGATTTTCAGTCGGACTGAAGAAAAGTCTTGTGGAGACTCTAAAATTTGGACTTTTTTGTCAGTCTGACTGAAAATATGTCTTGAGATATGTTTAATGAAGTCGTGGGGTTAGATATGATATAAAAGTCTATGTTTTAAGTTCTATTCTAGGGAAGACAAATTTCAAATTTTTCAAAGCGATTCTTGAAGCATTCTCGATCATTCTTTGTTTAAATTTTAGTTCCACTGACACAATAGACTTTTTTTGTTCGTTTTATGTTCCGGAACAGGACAAAAATTTAACAGTTATTTTTGTTTTCAATTTTAAAGTTCTGTTTTTTTCTCGAAACTTTGTCAAATAAAGCACGGGTAATATGATAAGACTTGTGAAAAATACCTTTTTGGATGTAAGATTCCATTATCTTTGCGTTTGTATTTTAGAAATGTATTTATTTTCAAACCTTTCCAGGCATTAAAACAGGATGTATATAAGTTATATTAATGAAAATAAAAATTCGTCAAAAATTTTCAATGAAAATTCTTTTATCCGGAAGTCTTATCATCCGAAAAAAAACTAATAACCGGAACAATTTCCGATGGAAAGTTTTTAAATGTACAAATTGATTTCAATATAATTCATAAAATGGTTTTATTTCCAACAACAAAATCTGTGAACTCTTTTTAAATAGAATTTTGCAACTATTGCACGTCATATTTGGAAAAAGTTCAATCCTTATTTGTCTGCACTTAAAAGTGCTTCTTGGTACTTGGTATTTTCAAATTTTCACCTAATACTCTAACCACTGTCTCGCCGCACAATATAACTACCGGGTAAATTGATTGTGAAATATGTGACCTCAGCATAACACACATTCACCTTATAACCGTACCGGGTGGGAATTATATAAATAACACGAAAATTCTCACCTTTTCATTGGAATTACATATATTTACGACCATTTAAACGCGATTTTTTTTCTTTCTTTACTTTTGCAACAATTTTGATCATTTGAAAACATTAATTTATTGAACATTTTTATCATTAACGCAAATATAAAGTCATTTTTTTACGATTTGCGCCGCGATTACTTCATCAACAAGTATTTCTTTTTATCTTCTATTATAAAGATGGCGGTTGGATATTATTGTGTGCTATTTTTTGTATTTTGTCTTCTTTTGAAAAGTAAGTGTTTTTTGATTTTATAATAAAAAAGAAGAACATGGTTGTTTTTTTTTTGCATTTTTAATGGATGACATTTAAAAAGAAATTGTTCATTATTTTTATGTTGTATCATGATTTTTAATTTGTTAATCGTAAAAAGAATATATTCTTTTAATAATCTTCTTTTTTTTGGTATTAAAAATTTAATATATTAGAGCTTATATAGAAAGTTGAATGAATTGTACATTATAGAAGTTTTTGGATGAGTGGTAAAAATAATAACACCCTTGTCAAGAGTAGATGAACCAGAAGAAACTCAAAACAATTGATTCTTAAGAACTGGTTCCTGGTACTTTAATTTTTTACCATAAAGGCTAATTGTTAGACATGATTCCCCACAACTTAAAATTATACGTCTAGATATGAAAAGGTATACGAAGCTCTGAACAAACAATACTCAAACTCTTGTATTAACAGTATTTGAGGGAAAAGCTAACTTCCTACCTATTGTAGAATGTTACTAAGAATGAGTTTAAACAGAACTTAAACTCGTAATATCAGAATTATATTAGAACAAAAGATCTTCATCAAAACTTAACCATTAAGATTAAGTTTTGAGGTGTTCTTCCGTGTGTATTGCGAGCTTTAAGATATCGTGTACCCAAAATTTAACCATAGTTATTTACAGACGTGGTTTCAAATTATGAGTATTCCCGCTTCGTGGTATCGTTGGTTTTGTAACGTCCGAGTAAAGTTGCTAAAGTGACCAAATATGTTACAATGAAGCATGAATACCCCATATTGTTAAATCTAGCTTCCAAAATTGATATAACATATTACAATTTAATTTGTCTTATTTTTAAGTTTTCGAAAAGAAAAGATTTTCATCTATAAATTTTCAATCTACTTGCTTAAAGTTTACTGCACCAAATGCGTTTATGAACCCTTTTGCAATCATTTATGATCGTTTTTAATTAATTTTTTCATAAATATTTTTGGATAGAAACTTTTAAATAAAAAAATCCTAAAACTTCTATGTTTTAGCAAGATTAGTGTTATAAGTTTTATTTGGTATTGAAAGGATTCAAAATTTAGGAAAATGTAATTGACGTGTGTTGCAATTTGTAGATTTATTAAGCACTTAATTTTTATAAACGTACAATTCTTTCCATTTCTCAATGACATCGTTAAATAAAATTTCTTATCAATTTAAGTGTTTTATTAAGTGTTTTCCAACGTCATTGAAATGGCGCGATGTCAACAAACCTGGGTCGTGATGTCTTTTTTTTATGAATCATAATTGAACGACAAAAATAATAAAATAATTGATAAATTGCACGATTTTTTCTTCAGCGTTTTCATTGTTTCAATCAGTTCTTATACCCTTATTATTAAAAGACTATAATTCAATCAACAGGATTTCATTGAAATTTCAAATTTAACGACATTTTTCCTGCATTTTTCGGTATTCCTCGATCATGCCATATAACTTTTGTTTATTATTCTTTCTTTATAAACAAAGAAAGATTCCTTTTACTAGGCATGATACTAAGACCGGATGTTGAACATTACCAAAGTAATTTTCAGGTCTTATTTGAGTGTACTGCATATTTGAAACCCAAACGAAAAAACAAAAAAAAGCCCTCATGATCATATCAGGTTTCTGTCGGTATGTGATCTCATTTCCTGCCGATGGTGGATTCCTATAAAATTCCCATCAAAAAAGGGTTTTGAATTTCCCAAAAGATAAACCCTTTTTTTCTTCTGCTTCTTATGTTATTTTTGTGGAACAAAAATTTTATCTTTGAAATTATCGAAACGAATTCTTTTACCTTGGTAACTAAAATAAATGATATTTAATTTCATAAATATTAAAAACTTACGTAAAATTAATAATAAATAAAAAATTTCTCATGGATGAGAAATTGATAAGAAAATATTTTTATTGTTTTAAACAATTTTTCGTTGTTTTTGCTTTTTTTTGGTACTCAACATATTTTTCCCATTTTATAATTGTTTTAATATTTTGAAATATTTTTGATAATGTTTTTTTTTGGCATCAGATTAATTTACAATAGTTTTAATTTTGAAAAAAAAATGTGTGAAAAATTTGCATTCTTTTGATTGAGTAAGTTTAAATTTTGATTGATATTAATTTGAGGTTAAACAAACAAGTATCTATTAATGAAAAAAAGCTTTTCTATACAAGTATGAAATTATTAGCTACTACCCGCTGCTGTGTTCGCGTTATTCTTAGTATAAGATTTAAGAATCCATATCTTTAGAAAAAAATACCTGTTTTAGAGACATATTTTAACTGCTATATTGCCTTATCCAGAATATACATTCCTAGTCTCATGACGTTTTCCTATTTCGGCCCCCTGAAACTCCTCTCATCGAGTGGAGACATGTCCTATCTTTTCAGTTAATCTTGCCTGAATGTACATTCCAAAATCAGCCTGTTCTTGACCGAATTATTAACGTTTTCCTATTTTGTCCCTGAAACCCCTCACCGAGTGGAGACATGTTTTATGCTTTCAGTTGGACTATTCAGAAAGTACATTATAAGTTTCATTAAATTCTGCCCTACTATTAACTGAATTAGGAAAGTTTTTATATTGCCCGTCCTCTCCCTGCAATCCACATTAAAATTCAAGTATCCTTTACTCTAAGTTGGAAAGACATGTGTATCAAATTTTATTAAAATCGGTTCAGTACTTTTCGAGTCTATAGGGAACAAACAAACACACATAGTTACAGATTTATGATAATAAAATAACCATTCCAACTAACCTTTAATTCCAAATTCAACGATATAAATCAAAATTTTTGTTTACCAGCTACTCAAATTTTTGTTTCCAATGGAAATGTTGTTACTCTTCTCTGATTGGTGGATTTTTTTATTCCCTAGCTTTGATTACTTTATAATTATATATACTTCGTCCTACGTTAGATATGACGTGATGGGAATATTTCATAACTTGGAGTTTTGAATAAGAAATATGGTAATTTTCTGAGAAGAGAGCCTCATTCAGTAGAAAAGTATAACTTGAACGATAAAATCTAAATAACCCAATTTCGTCGTAATTTGTCTGTTGTTTTATTTTGTATAGTTTTTTTTTTTTTTTTTAATTAATAAATCATAGTTGAATCATTTTTAAAGGGAAAAATGTTCATTCATTCAAAATTACATTCAAAAAATTATTTCTCCTTGGAAATAATTTCAAAAATGAATTTTTTGAAAGAAATATAAAAAAAATTTCCTTAATTTTTTTTTACGTACATTTTTTTTTAACTGCACAAAGTTTGATTTAAAACGGATAAAAAATCATAAATCAAAACTTTTACTTAATTAAATTTAATAAATTTACTGAAAAATAAGTTAATCACTTGGATTTGTAGTTAACCAAGAATTTTTTACATTCAAAAAAAAAAAAAGTCATATTTGAATTTTAGATTTTTATGGCGACAGTATTTCATTTTAAGATTTTCTTTAATAAAAAATACAAAAAATCGCGTACATGACACTCCTTTATTACAAAAGAAACTTCGTGTCATGTGTCATTCGAATGGATAACTATTTAAATAAAAAAATCCAATGATTTATACACCGGGTGTTACTGAAATGAAATATGTAACAATTTAATTTTCAAACTTTAATGATTGACCAGCGACAAATTACTATACTTTGGGCATGCAAAGAAATCATCTCACAACTCGGTCAAAGTATGGATATCTCAATAATAGTTGGTCACCTTTTCGTCGTAATTGGGAAAATTTCGGGTAATAAGAGCGACGAATTTAATTTCCTAGTGGGCCATTGTCCATGGAATGGTCAATTAAATCTTGTAATCTTTCGTTAGAATTCGCTGCATAATGCTTTTCTTGAATTTCTTAATTAATCTTCGAACTATTGACACATTAGGTGCATTTTGTCTGTACTGAAAATTCCACGGGCTTTGCGAACTATTTCCAAATAATTTTCCTGAGTTTTTGCATTAATAATGGATTGTTCCTTAATGTAGCATTTCATAGCTACAACAATCTAATGGAA
Source organism: Xylophagus ater (assembly GCA_963422695.1). NCBI lineage: Eukaryota > Metazoa > Arthropoda > Insecta > Diptera > Xylophagidae > Xylophagus > Xylophagus ater. The sequence continues at coordinate 14,011,047 of OY730478.1, forward strand.
AATGGCGCGCTGTTTATATCCGGCACTCTCTACCCCCAAGGCTTAAATATATATTTTATATACATTTTATTTATTTACATATTTCTGAATCTATAAATCACGTTATAACAGAACAGAAATTCCTTTGAAATTCGAATTAATAATAAACTATCTATAATGGCTTTGACTTCAGGGGACAATTATTTTCCACTACTATTTTTATACACTGATTTGCAAAAATCCAATAAAAGTGTGTTAAAATAGCTTCTCTTACGACATGTTATGTTATTACATAATATTTGATGACCGTGTGTAATGTAATGTAATGTGATAATTAAATTTACATACATTCTTATTTTTAAAAAAATTAACATAAGGCGGGAGGTATATTTTCTTGACCCTGCATAGCCTCTATTAGTTAAAATCGTTTCGGTTACAAGAAAATTTGGTACAAGCTCTGCTCCGACGAAAACTTCATTTTAATTTTATTGAAAATATGAATTTTTTCTTGCCGTTTCTTTTAATTTTCAAAGTAGAAAAGATTCATGATAGTTATGCCCGCCATCCGTATACAAGATAATTCAAAAACTCGTTATCCGATTTTGATTAAATAAATAACCAATGTGAGTTGGTTTTTCCTTAACTTGGTTTGATTCAACCAAATCGACTAAGGGGGAGCGAAGTTATTAAGCAAAAACCAGTAAGTTTTATCAGTAAAATCGGTCCAAGGATAGTGGAGAAAGAAATAGTCGCAGCGGAAAATAAGCTCCTGTTCACGTAATTTATAAATGTATATACCGATTTCAATAAAATTAGCAAAAGATGTTTATGCCCAGGTTATCTGTGAATTTGAGCAAATTTGAAAAAGACGAAACGAAATTATGGAGAAAAAACCTTAGTAGTTTTGTTGTTTCTTTCTCAGACTTAATTCATTGAAGTATAGATTTTTTAACTCTGATTTCTAGAATAGGGCTATAGGCCGATTTTACATTCCTATATCTTCTAGTCTAAAATTACTCTGTTTAGCTCATTTTAAATTTACAATCAAACCTGTTTCTGGACTTTATAAAATACAATTTTTGAGCCTTATATCGAGTGTTCCTATATAAAAAAATTCCTTATATCGTATGTGCCTTATATCCAGAATCTATAATGCAATTATCTATCAATTTATCTATTTGTATTTACCAATAAGAATGCCAAAGGGCGATATACCATACGAGTATTATAATTCTTGGCACACCTTCTATATTAATAGTTTACAATACTTTCGAATTTAATCCTTTTTTCCTATTTTTTATATTTATGACGTTAATTGTGTTGTCTTCGAGATTTTGCCAAACAAACTACCATATATAAGCCTCTTTATATTGTAGAAGAAGACCAAAAATTAATCAAAACTAATTTAACATAAACTCTCGTACAAATAAACGAAGTAGTACCTTTTCCGCGGGTAAAATATAATAAATCGCTCAATTGATTTTCCTCATATATTTTATTAACTAAAGAAACTGAATTATGTATAAATTATAATTTTCTTTTAATGATTCCCAGAAGCCCAGAAATAAATTCAATGAAACAAGAATTTCTAACTTTCAAAACTATTTAATTATACACTAGAATTCCATATATTTCATGAAATCATTCGATCTATTAAAATGCCGCTAATATAATTTTCTTTTCAAGTATATCTATTTTAAAAGTTTTTCATAAATTATTACAGTTGCCTGAATGAAAATCTACTATTATTTTCCATTTGGGAGGATAGTAGTTATTATTATTTTCTTCTTCTTTGGCAACAAATTATTGAAATAATAATATAAATAAATTATAATAATAAATATTCTTTTGTACACACGCTCAGTCAGGTATTTTGATGATTATAATAATTTTGAAATTCAATTTCCAAGCTCCAATTTATCTATCTCTCAACACTTGGGAAAAAGAAATTCTTTTGATTGAAAATATACATAGTTTTTCCATCTTGAAGAGGTGTTCAATGGATGTTAAATATATAATTTCATGAATTAAAGATTTCTGAGAGAAAATTAGCTTCAATAAATAACGTTATCTTATAGTTGAACTGAAATAAGTTTCGAAAATCTTGTTAAGTCTGGCGTGAATATCAGATTTAACTACTTTTTTTTTTGAATAATATTTAATATTATAATATTAAAAAGTGTAATAAAAATGTTGAAATCTTTGATATTCTAGCGGGCAACATAGGAGAATTTTTTTATGCAATTCAATGCAACGTTGCACTTTGTTTCCAAGAGATTTCTAATAAAGATCCGTCCAGATTATTAACTTTTCATATATACAAGTAGTTCGTAGCGTTTCATCTGTTTATTCAGATATAACATAATTTTTTTTACTTATGTTTGAATAGAATTAGGGCGAATTGAAATGAAATTATATGTACATTGAGGACTGTCCCATTGGACAGCTTGTACCATTGGTGGTACATACACAATTGTCCCATCGGGCGGCATGTGCCATTAGTGACACAAAGAAAGAAATCAATTTCCTCAGAAAAATGGTTTGAATCTAACGCAGGCATAATCGGCAGAAACTCTTAATGAGCGATATGCGATTACGGTCACAACAGCGCCGCCCGATGAAACAAACTAGGAGTTACAGAATTTAAGTTCAGTTCGACGTCAGAAGCCAGATATCCGAAAATATTCTAGTTTGTCGCAACTTTAACACATCTATTCATGTACTATATATTGATCTTCCCGTTTTAACTGTGCCGCGGAAAAATGTCATTGTATTATCCGAAAGGCTATGTCCCTATGTGACATAATTTAGCAACTTCCATTTTTAATATATCCATAATCAGTCCGTTAAGAATCGATGTACATAAATCGGTATATTTCTTCATGCCAGAAGATTGTCGATTGTTATACCTGAGATGAAATAGTTTTGTACAGGGTTTATTCCCATTTCAAGATCTTGATTAATAAATTCTTAACAGTACAATCATTGTCTTATGCTAATTGAATATTTCTTTCTTTTTTGATTTCCGAGCCAAGTCTCTCTACCTTAACAAATTGGCAAACCGATATATCAGAACTTTCGTGATAATTTTTTAATGAGAAATTTTTCACGTAAGGAAAACAATACAAATGTTTGATAAATTTCTTTTTTTTCTTTTCTCTCTCTTAATATGGAATTAGATATGAAATTTTAAGACTATTAATTACGAACTAACCAGGAAGAAGGTTCTTTTTCTTCTTTTCTTTTATAAATACTGTTATATAAATGAAACTATTCAAATTTATGTTATGGAAGTTAAAGAAAAACTTAAAAGAATAAAAAAGTATTATGTGAATAGAATTTCAAATTAGATTACATGTTTTTCAATGATAACTATAAAGTGTTGCGAGTTTTTTATTTTTATTAATTATAGTGTAATTTACTTATATGAAAAACATTGATAAGAAAATGTAAGGTATTAAGACCAGATTTCTTTTAAACTTCTAGAGTAATGTATGCCTTAGTAACTATGACTATTGTTTGTGATTAAGAATTTTCTGTTCTTATCTTCAAAAGATAAATGCTTCAAGAAGTCTTAGAAAGATTTGTTGTGATTCTACGATTCAAAATCCGTTTTTCTTATAGTGTTTACCCAATTTATAGGAGTATTTAATGTCTTATGTCATGAATCAGCAACATTACGTATTGCGTATTGAGGCAATTTTGATATTTTTTTTTTTCATCCATGACGTATTAGGAGACTTGTTATCAGTTGAAATTGATAGTTGTCATGGTTTTTTTTTATATATTTATTTTATTTAATTGTTTTAAAAATTTAAATTTGTTTAGGCGAAAACCAATTTCAAACAAAGGAGAAAACATAATCTTTCTTTCCTTTATTCATAGGTCTTATAGCTGCAAAATGTGGGAATTAAGTGTCAAAATTAAATCCTATTTTGTAATAAACTTGTGTTTATTTCTAATCCATAGTTTTAGTCGGACTTATAAAAGAGATTTAGATTTTTGAGAGAGGAATATTACTTTTTTTTGTTACTTTTTTAAGATTCATATAACTTTCTATAGATATATATTTACTTGTTTGTAACATAGGAACTTGTCATTTTCTGGTTTAATGTTAACTCATTCCTTCTATTTCAATATGAATTTCAATTATCAATAAATAGGTTAATTGAGTGCGGTTTCAAATATTTCATCAAAATCTTTGTATAGAAATGCTTTTCTATTATTTTTCTATTTACTAATACAGTACAGTCATGATTATTTGAAACGTAAACAATTTTGAATAATAATTATTATTATTAAACATTTCAATATAGAAAAGCAACTTCAGTTTGATCACCAACATTGCATAAGATCAATTCGTTTCCTGTGATAATGTCGATAACGTTGCTTGACTAACCGTATAGTAGCTCCATGATTTTAGACCATTGACTTCATGAGCTATAATCGAAAGTTAAAAGTTGCCAATAATTCCCATTCTTCTTGTTCATCTTTCTTGTTCACTATACTGTTAGTCCTCGACTTACGACCGAGATAAGTTCGTAGACATCCGTCGTGTAGGTTGTAAGCCGAGTTTCATAAAAATATATTAAATTTTAGGGAAATCCCCGCAACTGTTTGTTTTCATTTATGTAATATGCTAAGGTATGAAAGAGAATATGTGCGAACTTTGGGCATGGTTTGAATAATCGATTACTTGAGTAAACAGAATTATTTCAATATTTTGAATAATCAAACGAAAACTGAATAATTGTTTCATTTAAGAGAAACAAAACAGAATAAATTTGGGAAGAGTAATCCTATAATGGAATAATCATAGAGTTATATTAACTAGAGATATTAATTTTCTGTCTTATGTGGGCCGACAGAAGAGAATATGAAACTTGGGTTTATTTGTATGGAAAATAAAAACAACGCGAATTTTATATGCTAACTGAGGGGAAACCAAGTTAAATTATTATATGCCATTGGCCGATCGGTAAGTCGTTATCTCCGAAACTTGGAAAACTTGGGCTTCTATCGTTTGGAGTAAGCGAGCAAGAAGATAAAATAGTGACCATTTCTCCTCCATAATTTTGTATGAAAACGAGAGAAATGAAATCTCCAGTTAATGTAACTCTATGGGAATAATATACAAAGCTAGCAAAAAAACCAAAATAAGTCCAAAAGGAAAAAAACACATTGCAAAAGAATGGCACTCTTAGCAAAACTCTCGAGAATTGTATATATTTGTAAGAGAATATTTCCTCTTTTGCTTTTATTACACTTTTTCCTTTTCTTTCATATAATAATTTACTTCTCTTTGTAAGCAGTAATTTTTGCTTAAAAATTTTGAATTCTGGCTATTTTAATAGAAACCGAATTAATTGGTAAAGATCATCAATTATTCGGTTATTCACTAACCTCGAAAGCTAATTAATCAACCATGCCCTAGTGCGAACCTTCGTAAATCAAGAACTAAATTTTTAATATTTCTAAATTCTGTAATTTACTTTTAAAACATTTCCTTTTCGAAATTTCAATAAATCAATTTTTGATGAATTGAAATAATCGTGATTGTACTGTACTTCTATTATAAAACAATTAAGAATAAATACATAGAACTACCGAACTAGGCCTAGAAAAGGGCATACATAAAATGCAAAATATCTTCTTTTAGTTGAAATTTACATAAAAAGTGCATATTTTTATATTTGGTTGGTTGTTGTAGACTTTTCTCAAAGTGTAAGAAATCATGCTAAGAAACGCATTTCTGTCTTGAATTTTATTATTTTTAAAAAATAAAAAACAGACAAGAAAACAGGTGTGTCAGCCGGTTTCATATATGATACTAGAGTGTTGTTTTTTTTAGTGCAACATTTTTTGTATTTTATTTTTTGTTTATTACAATTTTAAACTTTGAACAACAAAATGTTTCAATTTTTTTAAAAAATACTCTGCTTTGAATTTTAAATTCGGTCGTGTCTGTTTTTTTATTTTATTTTTATTTTTATTTTTAATACTTTATATAAAAAATTAATTGTAATATTAAAATTCTTATTTGTTCAAGTTTTTGAAATCTGAAGAAATCTTAATTTTATGTATTTAAAAACTGTTTTTCCGTGTCTTTTGAAGCGTACTGTTTTTTTTTTCTTAAATCTATTTAATTATTAATCAAATTAATAAGCGGCTTTCATTGCGAAAACTTAGAATTTGTAGCGATTAAATTATAAACTAAGCTAAAAACTAACGAATTTGAAAAATTTCGTAAAGTTTTTTCTAGTCAATAATTAAAATGCACTGAAAAAAAAGCTGATCTTGAATTTAAATAAATATTTAAAAAAAAAAATAGAAAAAAAACCGTAGATAAAATTATGTTTTTAAATTAAAAATTTAATTATTTATTATTTTTGGGAGTTTGAATAATTTTCCGTTAAATCTAAATTCAAAAAAAGGCTAATTTATGAATTTACTTGCATCTTTAAAACAACCAAAAGAAAAAATCATAATTATTATTCTTAAAAATATTTAGTGAGCACAACCATGGAAAAAATTAAAAAGTTTTTAATTTAATACAAAAAATCATAAATTAAAATTTTAATATAAACAAAAAGAAAAAGAAAAAAAAACAAGCAAAACGCGAATTACGAAAAATAGAAAATTATGTTTGATATACCGCCAAAATGCCCAGCCATAGCGGACAAAATTACTGGAATATTTGGATGGCGTCACACTTATCGTGTATCACAAAAACATAAAGGATTGTCACATACATATTTACAAAAATCATATTCATTAACTTTACCAAAAAAGACGACGACTATTTTTAAGGTAAAAAATAAAAATAAAAAATAAATCAAAAACAACAATCAATAAAATAAAAACATAAAAAAAAATTATTTCCTCGTTTTGTTATTTTCTATATTTAAGGAATTTTTTACTGATTTTATAAAAAAAATAAGTAGAAACGACGAAAAAGCGACAATCAATTGTCGTTTTCATACATTTCGAAAATCTATTTGTCACTTGAAAGTGATAAATTTGCGGTGGTGAAAGAACTATTTAGCTGGTTACTTTTAAATAATGTTTAATACGATTTTTTAAAGTAATTAGTCTTAATTTAAAAGCTGCTCACTTTTGAAAATGACCAAAGGGATATTCACTGCCCTGACGCCTTTACAAAATTCCAACAAATGTGTTTGGTAGTTCGCGATGTGCCAAATACAATATAATGGCCACCGTTAAAAATGTCATTTGTTATTACTGTATTATATTGTTGTCTAAAGAAGTTAATCAGTTCGCAGCAGCAATTCTACAATAGTCGAAAGTGTTGGAAAATTATCATACGTGAAATCAAATTCATAAAAAAATCGAAGTACTACAACGACAGTAGATACGGAATCTATCACTCCTTCTAAGAATCTCTGACCATCGCTATTTCAACTATTTTGTTCTATTTCTACATCAAGTACAATATTGCGGGGCTGAATATGTATTCTGTTTCCCTTAAAGTTCGAGTTCAAATTTCATCATACATATATTATATACTGAATGGGCTAAAAAGTAATTGCATTTTTGATAATGACATAATAAAGGGATTGATCGAATCCAATCAGAATTGCTCGAAATCTTAACATATTGAAATCAAGCGTTTGAAAGCTATCAAACAGAATTGATAAATTGTAAAAGTATGTTGTGTTTCATCATTATAATACTAGACAGGCATACGGTTATTTGTCAAAAATTGAAAGTAATTGACTAGAAACTTTTGATTTATCCACTGTATAGGAGTCACTGATGATCATGCACCATCATACTAGCATTTATTTCGGGCATAACTCCTTTAAATGGTGTAAATTTGACTTCAAAAGACGCCAGTGACGTCCAAAATGATTCTATCAGGAAAATGAGAAAAGATTTTATTGTCTATTTTACAATATTTAATTTAATAAATTTTTTGTTTTCCATAAGAAATTCACCTTTCATTTATACAGATATTCAATCAATAGTTTTTTTTTCATCTATTTCTAACTTTCATTACGCAGAAATAGTTGTGCAAAATGGGTCATATTTTGATTAAATGAAGAAAGATTCTATCTGTATTTTTTTTTTGATCCAGATTATCAAGATTCCAGCAATTTCTTTAACCTAGAACATATTTGGAACAAATTTACTTGGCGGTTTCAATTTGTCTGAAAGTTTAAAAAACTGGTTTCCATTCAATACAATTTTGGTGATTTAAAATTGCACAACATTTTTGAGACAGTTATCAGAATCTAGTATCACAAAAAAAAACAACGTAATTCTTTTGAAAATTACTCTAAATTAATTTTCATATAAAATGTTTTTCAAGTGAATGCGATTTGTTCTCGTTTTTAAGCGTTTTTTGGCACAAATAGAAAATAGGTTATTTGGAAATGAACAAAAAAAAAAATCACGAAAAAATTCAATGAACTCCAAAAAAAAGAAATTACTTACATTCACTGCGAATGCTGTTTTTTTCGCGGTTTTAATTTTTAATAAAAATTTTAATTAAAAAATTCTTAATCAACTTTTGATGCGTAATTTATTTATTCTATTTTTCTATAATCATTGATTTTTAAATATTCAAATCACGAATTATAAAATCATCGATCAAAATACAAAATACGAAAAAAAAATCAAATCAATTAAATTTATCACGTTATGAATTTTTAATGATAATTTCTCAAACTTGAAGATTTCTTAAGTAAATAATTATAATAAATATATAAATATTTTTCTTTCATTTTCCAGGAACCAGATTCATGGGTAGTCGTTCATCATTTACAAACTCAGTCTGGAATACTTGATCCAGATGATCGTTTAAATGATGTTGCCGATGATCGCGAACAAATTTTAGCTAGTTTTGAAGATTCTGGACCAGATCCGGGTGTACAACAAGGAGGTGGTGATGGTGCAAGTGGTAGTTCATCGGTTGGTACCGGTAGTCCAGATATATTTCGTGATCCAACAAATACAGAAGCTACAAAACGAACTACTATTACAAATAATATAAATACGAATAGTAATAAAATTAAGATTAATCATAATAATAATAATAATAATAATAATAATAATACAAATACAAATACAAATGAAATTGATACAACAGTACCTCATATTGAGGTGACAAGTACAACATCAGCACAACATCATGGACTTGGTTTACAAGTTCGACGTAGTAGCGATCCGAATTTATTTGAAACATTAAAAAATCAATCAGAATCAACAAAACGATGGTCAGCAGCGGCACCGGCATTATGCCGGAGTGAATCACCCGAACGAATTTTAGATAAAATTGATTATTTATCACCACAATGGGAAATTGAAGATGATGATGGACAAACACAAATTCAAAATCCTTCACAACAGACATTTGCACGTTCCGGTAGATTATCAATGCAATTTTTAGGTGATGGAAATGGTTACAAATGGATGGAAGCGGCGGATAAAATTGCCGCACAAACAATGTACACAACAAAATCATTACCAAGAGAAACTGGTAAAAGAAAAGAGCCACTTGGACAAGCATACGAATCGATACGAGAAAAAGATGGTGAAATGTTATTGATTATCAATGAATATGGTGGACCTTTAGGTTTAACAGCGATACCGGATCGTGAAATTGGTGGACTTTTGGTACAAAATGTTGAACCTGGTAGTCGTGCTGAACGTGGACGTTTACGAAAAGGTGATCGTATTTTAGAAATTAATGGAACAAAACTTTTTGGTATGCCTGAAGATCAAGTCCAAGAATATCTGAAACGAAGTTTAGCCGCCAACGAATTAAGAGTGCGTGTAATTCGTGGATGTAGTATTGTTGGAAAATATTATAAAAAAGATACGAAAATAGCTGAAATGATTGAGGCAGAAGAAAAATCGACTGGAACCAAAGTAGCGACAGTATCGCCAACAAAAAAATTGCCGGGTGCACCTGTCGGAACAACTTCATTACAAGCGGCTAATACTCGAAAAATTGGTCGAAAAATTGAAATCATCTTAAAGAAAGGTCCTCATGGTCTAGGTTTTAGTGTAACAACACGTGATAATCCAGCTGGCGGTCATTGTCCAATTTATATTAAAAATATTCTACCAAGAGGTGCAGCTATTGAAGATGGACGTCTCAAACCCGGAGATCGTTTACTAGAAGTTGATGGACTTCCGATGACTGGAAAATCACAATCTGATGTTGTCGGAGTTTTGAGAGCAACACAACCAGGTGCCACTGTTCGAATTGTTGTATCGAGACAACAAGAATTAGCCGAAATGGATGAAAGAGAAGTTGTAAGTTTTTTTTTATTAAATAATTTCCCATTTCTTCTTATTTCTAATAAATATAATTTTTAGAATTTTTCCGAAGAACACGAAGATGCAGCTAACAACCCACCAAAGCCACCTGCACCAATTCCACCGCCGTCACTTGATAATTTCAATATAAAGTTACAAAATGATTTTATTTCACAATCAAATTTTAATGATCAACATTTTATTGATGCTGGAAGTGAATCTGCAGCCTCAAGCGTAAATTTCGAAATTGCATTTTTTAATATAATTTTAATATTAATCATTTTTTGTTTTTTCTCTGTATATACAGGATAGTTTACAAGCTGGTATTGCATGGCGACATCGAGAAGTTTTAACACTACATATTCCTGTTCATGATACTGAAAAAGCGGGTCTTGGTGTTAGTGTGAAAGGTAAAACAAGTTCTGGTGGAAACTCATCGAATGGTAGTAGCAATTCATCGACAGGCAAACAGCATGATGGTGATCTTGGTATTTTCGTAAAAAGTGTTTTACATGGTGGTGCAGCATCACGAGATGGTCGTCTCCGAATGAACGATCAATTATTAAGTGTAAATGGGATCTCATTGTTAGGACAAAATAATGCTGAAGCAATGGAAACATTACGACGGGCAATGTTACATACGTCGGGGAAACATCCCGGGCTTATAACATTATCTGTTGCTAGGAAAATCTCAAGATCACATAGTTCCGGTGATATTGTCGAACAAAATGATAGTTCAAATACTAGTGAAAATTCGGGTGCCACAGTAATTTATTTAAGTCCAGATAAAAGAGATCACAAAGATAATATTATGAATCGGTTCGTATTAAAAGTTTTCCAAATTATTTCAAATTCTTATGCTTTTGAATATATTCAACAGATGGAGTAATCCTGTCTTAGATCGTTTAACTGGAGGTATTTGCTCATCGAATTCAATAACAAATAAACGACCATCACCTCTTCTTACCAGTGGCTTACGCAATGAAAGCTATTACATGGCAACGAATGATACATGGTCACCGGCTATTAATCAATTGCATCATTCGAATGCAATTAATAATTCGGTGTTAATTGAAGACGATCCAGAACCAATGTCACCGTAAGCAGTCAAAAACTATTAACACTTTTATGTTTTTGCAATATATATTATTTCCCTTTTTTTTTTGTTTGTAGAACTTTACCAAATCGTCCAAATGATTCTGCAAGTACAATACAAAGTGTCAATTCGAATTCAAATTGTGGTGATGCAACATATTCATCACAATTAAGTTTAGATACAAATACATCAACAGAAGCATTTAGTAGAGATGCTGTTGGACGTAGATCAATTTCAGAAAAACATCATGCAGCTATTGATGCCCGTGAAACTGGAACATATCAACGAAATAAGAAAATACGAGAAGAACGAGAAAAAGAACGACGTATCCAATTAACGAAATCCGCCATAATAAGTGGTTCAATCGAATCACTAGCACGAATTGGAAATCCAGGAATAATAAAACGAACGAAAAATGGACAAAATCTCGATTTGAAATTAGAATCTTTAGATCAAATTGGTGATTTAGGACCATCATTAGGATTAAAGAAATCATCAAGTCTTGAATCATTACAAACAATGGTACAAGAAATTCAAATGTCTGACGAACCAAGAGGTGGACCGAGTGCGCTAAGAGCGCCCAGAGGTCGTGGTCGAGAGGAGGGTTTACGAGCAGCTGTTGTTGCTGGTTCTGATACAAACAGTAAATCAATTTTTGTAAATTATAGTATTTTCTTTTTTTTCAAATATATCTTTTTTTCATAGAACCACGAAAACATTGGCTGCTAGAAGAAGATTCAGATGGTGGTTTTGTAAATCGTAACGGACCATTCCAAAGTTCATTGAATGATGGTAAAAATAAGAATCGCTCAAAGAAACCAAGTATTTTAAAAGGCATCGGTCATATGTTTCGTTTTGGTAAGCATCGTAAAGATGGTGTTGTACCGATCGAAACGGTTAGTGAATTCGGTAGTGGAATACCAACATCACAACATGGTGGTCAACAAACTGGTTCATCAAATTCGAAACATCATCAACAATATGATCATCGACAGAAAAGTGGTCCACCAATTTATCAGCCTCCACCTCCACCAATCTCAGCGAATACTGCTGGTGCAGTTGGAGGAAATGCCAGTGGAAGTAATCATCAAAACGATATTTTCAATCAAAGATATCAACATTATGTAAATTATGAAGAACTTCAACAACAAATCAGGTTAGCTTTCTTTTTTTATTGAAAAGAATATTAAATTTTGGGTGCAAATTTATAATTCCACAACCAATAAAAATTTCTGGAAATTTTCTACCCATTTTCGGGGGATGGAAAAGTTTTGCGGCAAATGAAAAATCCAATCGATTAGCTTCTTTTTTGTGTTTGTCTGTTTTTTTTAAATATTGTTACGTGTTTCCCCCGTTTTCGATGTTAAGAACACAACTGCTGTATTTTATTGGGAATTCTATCGGCGCTTACAATAATTTTATAGGTTCTTAATTAGCGACGTATAATATTGAGCGCTAATTGGCGATGGATAGGAGGCATGGATGGCAGGGTGGATAGTAATATATACCAGATGGTAGATGGCGCAAAGCAAAGGGGGTTTTTTTCATTAGAATATTTAAAAATAACAGAAAATTGGTTTGAATCTTGAATCGTACCTCATTTTGATCAGTTTTTTTTCTATTATTTTTATTGCTTCTTGTTTTATTTAGTTAAAAGAATACTTTAAATAGCCGTCTCGCGAAATATTATTTGTTTTGATTTCATTATTTGTCTAAAAAAGAATTTTTAATTTTTTTAACCTAAAAAAAATTCCTTTAGTTGGGTACGCAAGCAAATAATTAATTGAAATAATTTCAGTGGTTCCAATATTCGAAATTAAGAATTTATATAAGAGAAACCGTTCTTTTGAGGAAGTAAATTAGCGCCCGATAGAATTCCCAATAAAATACAGCAAACATTACCACTATTTGTTCATCAATAATTAATTCATATGAAATTAATTCAACTGCAGTTTCCAACAGAAAGCCACTATTCCCAAAAATCGCCAAAAAAAAATCACCGTTTCATTAATCGCGTCAAAAATCGCTGCTCTGCTTCTGAACGCCTTGTTCAGAAGAAATTTTGAATTGGTTTTTTTTCTGTAAAGACTGTTATGTTGTATGCGTCTTGATAATAACCGATTTTACAGCCGTTTGGGTCCTAAATCTACCGTATATACGGGGTAAATGTAAGCCTACTTCAAACACAATTTTGAAAGTAATTGTGTTTGAAGTCTCTTCGATTAAATCGCTGGTAAAGTCCAACTTGAAATGCTTTATCAACCGTTTCAACTTATACATCATGTAACCTTTCTAGATCTTTTGAGAAATATCACGAATGTCAAGTGATTGTTTTGTTGTTAATGCTAGTATATTTATTTGTTCTGTGTTTTTATGTTTCTGGAATGTTTATGATTATACAAAAATTTCAAAATATGTTTAATTTTCATTTTCCTAATTACTAATCTTTATCATCCACAAAATAAGAACATTTTTTATGGTGTTTTGGGGACACATTTCCTTTTATGTTTTTTATGTTTTTCTATACCACTTTTCTATTTTGTTCTATCACAACTACTACCTATCTTCTTTTTAGTAGTAGCCCAGCACCGGATGAGCTAACCGAATCAACAATTGAAAATATGCGACGTCAAGTAATGCACCAACGTCTTAAAGTTGAGGAAGAAAGGTAACTACACTACTAAACACAATAAAAAAAAATTTAAAAAAAACTGTAGAATTGTGGATTAGAAATATCGCCTTATGGTTTTGTTTTTGGGGAAGTTATCAATTTTTATAACTAATTTTTGTATATTTTTTTAGTAATTATATTGGCTTGGTGAATAATTGTAGATTTGATAGCGAAGAATTTAGGTTTTCTTTTGGTAGTAGTGTCTTAATGCATTTCTTCTTACACGACCTTCTTCTATATTGCCCCAAAAATATATTTTATAACTAGAACCTTTCTCCAAAGGGGAGGAAATCTTCTGCGTTTTTTTTTCCAAATTAAAATGGCTTTAATTTATAAACAAGCAAAAAAATGAGCTACTTTATATTTGATTTGTTGCCTTTCTATATTTTGCTTGAGAAAATACAAAAAAGAAAAAAACAAAATAAAGAATTTGAATTTCTTAAATAGTCGACGACATCAACATTATCATTCGCAACGAAGTCCACGTCCAGAACCAACAACGAAATCACATCATCCGGCTTCAATAGCTGCGGCAAGTGGCCGACCGATGTCAAGTTTTTACGAATATGAAACAGTTCAACATCATGTCACAATTGGAAATAATAACGGAACTGATGATATTATTGGAAATGGAAGAATCGGAATCACCACCAATAATAATCATCATATTAGTAATGGACCAGTAAATCGTAAAATAAGTGCACCATCACCGCCACGTCAATGGAAAGCGGCTACACTTAATGGTCTTGGACAAACAAATTATGGTGGTAGCGGACGAAATCGTGGTCCATTCATAACTCAAGTAACGATACGTGATCAAAGTCAAATTGTAACTGGCCCACAGAAACAGCAACAACAATCACAGCAACAACAACATAGTTATCATCATCATCATGCGAGTGGACAACAGCCGCATGCTTCTAAAGTATGACTGTAGGCCTGGTTATTTTCTTACATTCCAAAATTTACAAAATGCTTTTAAGAATAGAAATTATACATATTTTTTTTTTTAATATTTAGCTTTGCTTTATTTCGTTCACATGATCTCTACTTGTAGTCAACTTCAATCCAAAAATCGTACGTGTAAACCGCTCGAGTTGATTCGGTCATCACAACTCTTGTGAGTCGATTGGATCACAATTCTTGTGAGACGATTCTATCACAATTCTTTTGAGTCGATTCGATCACAATTCTTGTGAGTCGATTCGATCACAATTCTTGTGAATCGATTCAATTACAATTCTTGTGAATCGATTCGATCACAATTCTTGTGAGTCGATTCGATCACAATTCTTGTGAGTCGATTCGATCACAATTCTTGTGAGTCGATTGACTTGAAATTTTACATGTAAAACGCAGATCGATTTGAAAATTCAAGTCAGTCTTTCGATCTGGCTAAGTTAATTGTCGATCCCGAAGACTATTTTCATGTCGCCATGTAAACGATGTAATTTAATTCCGTATTTCAATTAATAAATGCATATTATTGACAAATAGATGTCGTTAAAAGTCAAAATATTATAATTCCAATTCAATTAAACACATTTTTTTTAAATTATAAATAATATTCGCTCTTGTAAATTTAAAATTGAGAAAAAAAATGTAAAAAAAAAAACATTGATCAATAATAATTAATTAAAATAACACAACAACAAAAATGGTAATTTTTTTTTTTAATTAATTATTTAATTTATAACAAAACTGTGATTTTTTTTCTAAGCTTTTAAGAAAAACGATCGTTTTAAATCGTTTTTAGTTTTTTCGTGTGTTTTCTTAATTTTTTCTTTTTTTTTTTGTTTGTTACCAATTTTTATAGTCTTTTTTTTCTTGTTTAAATATAAAATGGAAAAAGAAAAATCGAATAGAAATTAGTTTTTCCCCTAAAAAAAACTCTTTAATTTAAAAACTTTTTTAAAACGATTCAATTTTTACAAGTTTAGAGCTAGTAACTTTTTTTTTTAAATAAATTCTTTTTATTTTAAAAAAAAGAAAAAATGATTTTCATTGTCTTTTTTCTAAGAAAATTTATTAATTTTAAGATTATTTTTTTTTAATTAATTTTGTAATAAAATAAAATAGATAATATTTTTTTTTTGTAATGTAATTTTTTTTTTGTGAAATTTTTCACTTATTTATTTTTGTGCATTAAAAAAATAATCATTTCAAAAAATTAAATAATTATTTTCATAAAAAAAGGCTTCTTGTTCTTCAAAAATGAAAAAAAAGGAAAGGAAAGAAATAATAATAATTAAGAAATGTTTAAAATAAAATTAATAAATCGAAGAAAAAAAATATTTTAAATATTATTTTTTTTTAACAAAAATTGTTTAAAAAAGTATTTCACAAAAAAATTAAAAAAAAAAAATTTAAATCTCAAATTAATTATTAAATAAAATATATTCTAAGCAAAAAAAACATATTTTTAATTATGTAAAAAAAAAATGTTCATTTAAATTTTTTTTTTCTTTTTAAATATTTTTAATATTTAAGAAAACAACAAATTATGGTACTGAATGGAAAATTCCATTTTTAAATTGTAATTAATTTATATTAATTAAAAAATAATATTTTGTTTATTATTAAAAAAAAACAAAAAAAAAGACAAAAACATATTCATACGATTTTTATAGTGTAAATTCCTTTTGTTTTTTTTTTTCATAACATTTATGTATTTTCTTTTTAATTTTCTCATTTTTGTATAAAATAAAATAAAAAACACAACAATGTATTTAAATATATAAAAAATAAAATTAAAAAAAAATTTATATTAATTAAAAAAATAAAAAAAGATTGTATTCCAAAAAAAAATGGTGTTTTTCTCAAGTTTCTTTTTACAATCGTAAGAGTAGTAGTAGTAGTCTTAATTGAACCGGAACCGAAATGGAACAATCTGGGACCGAGTCGGAACCGAAATGGACTGAATCGGAATTGAATCCGACAGAATCGGAACCGAAATCTTGTTCATATTTACTTTGAGGCGAATTTTTTTTCCCCAATTATCCAAAATCTGAAGGCTCGATTTAAAAAAATTGTATTTGCATATTTTCTTTTAGTTCTTTTTATGAAATCTTTATTCAAAATAAAACCAAATTTAGGTAATTTATTAAATCTAAACTTATTACGTGACTTAAAATTCCACAAAACGACAACAATGTTTTGACACTATAGGTCTGTTTTATTTGCAACTTGCTCTGGGGTAGAGCAAATTTTTACATTGAAAACAAAAACAACAAAAGACCAAATCCTACACTACTTTCAGAGCAGGTGTAAACTATTGCACCCGAATTAGTTCAGTTTTCTACCATAAAAAGTGTATTAGCTAAGACTTTCTCATTTAATTACAATATGGTTGCTAAGCAGCGCTACAAACATTTGAATTAAAGCTTTCTCCTACTCCTGCTCGTTTTATTTCCCACTTACTCTGCTCCGGGGTAGGGTATCGCAAATAAAACAGACCTTATATTACAATTATACATTAACGCACGTACATCCATAACTATACTACAGAATATGGGCTACGGAGAATCTAAGAGCAGTTCATCAACGACATTTACAACCACTTAAGTGTACTAATTGGTGCGGTGTATCGTCTGGGAAGATCAATAGCCCATATTTCTTTGAAAATGAAGACGGTGTTACAGTTTCCATTAATAATCCTCAATAGGATTATTAATGGAAACTGTAACAGACGATGTTAGAAAAATTTTTAAGGGCATCTATGCAAAATCATCCAACTCTTTGGTTCCAACAAGATGGAGGCACAGCGCATACTTCAAGGGACTCAATGGCTCTTTTATTGAATCCAACAACGTTCAATTTGCGCCACCCTAAATTTATAATACAAATCAATTAACAAATTTGTAGAGAAAATGAGTATTCAAACCTTGAATAGACTGTTAGCCAGAATTACTTAGAAACAAGCAGTGGAATTGTGTAACTCGATCTGAATCAAATCGTATCGAAAGAGAATAATAGGAATGACGGATACGATTTAGTCTTAATCACGATTCCACTCCAGATAACCTGTTGATAGTCAAATTTTTAAGTATCATTTTTTGATTCTAGTCTAAATTTCTTCATATTCAAAATAAAAACATAAAATTATATTTAGCTAGACTACAAAATTTTCATCTATATAGTTTTTAGTATTATACTAAATTCACACAAATGAGTTTCGCGAACACAAATCTTTTCTATCTCTCAAGTTTTTTAAACTGAAAATCTATTTTTATTTTGAAGAAAATTGGACGAAACATTTTCTCCCAGTCAGCAGTAATCAAATAGTTTTCACTGATTTAAAATGTTTATCGTTTTTATATAATTTCAAATAAAAATAAATAAATATTAACTAATAAAAAAATTAATTAAAAAATTGTAAAAATAAAACTTAACGAGAGAAAAGAAATGGATATATTATTTTTAAGTAGAAAAATATTTCTCGGTGAACCGGAAGAATTTATTCATGGCGGTATTTTAGTTACGGACGATGGAAAAATACGGAAAATTCTAAGATCACCAGAAGAAGTAAATAGTTTTATGTATGCAGCACAAGCTGATGAGGTATTTGTTTTGTAAAGAACTACAAAAGTCAGATGAAAAACTTCATCAGGGGATCCGCAAAAAATGTATATCTCTATGGTTTTTTTTTGCAGATAATTGATTTTGAGGATAAAATAATAATGCCTGGTTTGATTGATGCAAATGTCAATCTAAGTGAACCCGGAAGAAAAGATTGGGAAGGTTTTGTAACAGGTACAAAAGCAGCAGCTGCCGGAGGATTTACAACAATCGTAGATATGCCAATGTAAAATTATAACATAAGAATGTCGATAATCCGAAGTAATTTTATGTCTGCGAGTCGATTATTAGAGGACAGTTTAGGCTCGTAGAGTAAATAATTATAATTCAGATCATTTAAATAATATTCCATTTATACAAAAAGAGTGGTTCCCGTTCATTTAGATCAGTGTTTCCCAAATCTCTGGCTCCTAATGGGCGCGTCGTAACAATTCAGAGTGGTAGCTAGAAATGTAGATATTGTTAACATCTGTATGTTAACATCACTACTTTCTTACACTTTTAATAATCTAAAATCAATACTTCTACTTTATGAATGGCGGCCAACTCACCGCCGGGCCCCATGTAGAATTTCGATCGGTCTGTCTCGAATTTAACACACCTGCTGGAACAGTTTGTATACCAAACTGCGCGCGACAGCACTTTTCGACGATTAACGACAGACTAAATCACAAGCGCAAAAGATATACCAACTAACCAGTTTCTGTGTTATCCGATTACTAAGTGTATCCTACCTCGACGGAGAGCTGCCTTAAAGCAGAAGAGTCTAAATTTACTGCAGTCAGAGCTTTCGACTGTTCTTATTTTTTTTTCGCCGTTAACAATATGTACATAAAAGAATGGAAATTTGCGATCGCATCTTTTTGTTTGGTTCGCTTTGGGAAGGTAGATTTCCATATGCACACTTTTTTTTCTGAAAAGGGAACCTATGATTTAGATTCTCGTTTCTAGTTCGATCTCAATTCTTCACAATACCGCTACATACTGAATTAAATCTTGGGCTCCTTAATAGAATACTTCCTCCAGTCTACGGTTCAATGTTTGCGTCCTTATGTTCGTCAAATCTAACTCCTTTTGTGTTTGTATTAATGTAATATTTCTACGTTTCTTCACTGGTTTTTTACCTACTAGCTTCTTTCTGGGGAATTCGACGTGTTCATCGTATTTCTTTGTAGTTTGATAACAGTTTCTGGGTTAGTGGGAATATATCATCGCTGTTGTATCCAACTAATCGGTGAATTTGAATAAAGATCTTCCTGGATTTAAGATTCATGTTTACTTTACCAAGTCATGCTTCATGCATTTGTGCCACTATTCTTTGTGGTTTTCTTTTATTTTAGTAGCTTGATTCAAAATGGTAACATCTTTCAAGTCACCAGTACACAATTTTACTTCGGATTAGTTATTTTATCACCAAAATTTTCTTATTTAAAGGTTTCTGTTTTTTCTATAGAAATTCAATTCCGCCAACAACAACAATTGATAATTTAAAAACCAAAATCACAGTTGCTCGTGGTAAAATTTTTATTGATGTTGCATTTTGGGGCGGAATTGTTCCAGAAAATAGTATCGATGATTTATTAGGATTAATACGTAATGGTGTCGTCGGTTTCAAATGTTTTCTATGTTCGAGCGGAATTGAAGAATTTCGGCATGTTGATCGTGAAAGATGTGAATTTGTTATGGAGAAATTAAAAAATTTAGCAGCTCCAACTGTAATAGCAGTTAGTACAAAAAAAAAAGTTGTTAATTAAAAACAAAATTAAATAACAACAATTTGTATTCATTTTAGTTTCATGGTGAACTTGAACCATTTGAATCCATTAAAACAGACGAAAGTAAGTATTTAAACTACAGTCAAACCTGATAATTGGGACTTTCGAGGCATACTTGTCAAATAATTAATTGATCCTTGGGCTAGAGAATACGTAGCAAATGTTGTTAGTGAGTGTATACACAATTTTATTTGAAGCGTTTTTTTTTGTTCTTCAATTTTTTTCTCTGTCTCACAAATTTACTTGTCCTTTTTTAACTTATTTGTTCCGATAGAAATATATTCGATGAATATTTCGTTTCACTCGTTTCCAATATAAAATTAAGCAGGAGAAATTATCACTTTTCTATCTTCTCACTTGCTTACTCCAAAATGAGTCAAACTCAAGTTTTTCCTGTTTTGGAGATAATGGCTCGCCCCTTAAACGAATAATAATAATTTAACTACTGTTCTTTTTCATATATTGAATGCCAGAGGTTAGATAAACCTCTGATGACCCATGGGAGACTGACAATTAATATCTCCACTAATATATGTATCTCTGTGGTTATGACTTCTTGCCGGACAAGGTCCAATTAGCAGGTTTGACGGTATTATTATTATTATGTTATTTTTGTAAACTTAAATTTAATTAATATAAAAAAGGTGAACCGAAAAAATATTTATCATATTTAAATACTCGTCCTCCTTCAATGGAATTGAAAGGTATCGAATTGATTTCAAATTTAGCAAAAAAATACAAGTAATTAATTTAATAATTTTGTTTTTAAATGATTTTAATTATTTTTGTTTTTTATTTGTTTTTTATTTTTTAGAATTCGAATTCATATAAATAATTTGTGTAATTCCGAAGCAATTCCAATAATACAAGAATGTCGCCAAAATGGCGGTCAAATAACCGTTGAAACATGTCATCATTATTTAAGTTTAGATTCGAAAAATATACCTGATGGACGTACAGAATTTAAATGTATTCCACCGATTCGTGATAAAAAAAATCAGAAATTACTTTGGGAAGCGATTGTAAATAATGATATTGATTTGGTGGTTTCGAATCATTCACCATCAACACCAGGAATGAAATGTTTAACTTATGGACGTGGTCGAGGAGATTTCCTGAAAGCCTGTAGCGGAATTGGTTCAATACAATTCGGTAAATAAAAACAAACAAACCAAAAAAAATTGGGTAAACTTCTCAGTGATGAGATTCCTTAAGAGTCGGGCTAATGAAGAGGCTACAAACTGCGTTACTCCACTATGATTTCAAATTACAAAATATTAAAAGAAAATGCGTGCTTAAACTCACCACCACTGAAAAGTTTACCCTCTATTCTCTAATTTTAATATTAAAAATGATTTCAACTTTTTCTAAAAAGGACTTTCAATATTCTGGACATTTTGTACAAGCCATGGAATGACAATAAAAGATGTTTATCGATTAATGTGCCGAAACCCAGCTGAACTTTGTAATTTATATGATATCAAAGGGAAAATCATTGAAGGATATGATGCAGATTTTTGTATTTGGGATCCAGATGAAGAGTTCATCGTTTCACCGGATATTATTTATTTTCAAAATAAGGTACTTTTTAGGTTAGGAAATAATTTATGAACATACATATAGTTCCTAAGGATTTAGTCGTATACTAAATCATATAAAACATCGACATCAAGGATTAACCTACGTCTGTAGATACTCCCAACATGGAAATCCGATTAATAACTGATTCAGAGAATTACTACTAAAACAATATCTCTAAAAATCAATATTTCTCTTTAATGATGCATTGCGGGACATTTTCATAGTCGGGGAAGAATCCTGCGTACGGGTTGTGTTATTAAAGAATTCCAAGAAATTCACAAAAATCATTTCAACCTAAAAAAAATTAAAATTCACTTTTTGAAAATATATTTATTCCGAAATTATTGTTTAAATTTCCTTTTTGTAAAATTTTCCAGGCAACTCCATATCTGAACATGAAATTGCGTGGGGTCGTTTATGCAACAGTTGTTCGTGGGCTGCACGTGTATCAACGATACGAACATTTTGGTCAACCACTTGGAAAGGTCATACTCAAGAGAACTAGCAAGAAAATCGTTAAATTTACGTAATACATGACCTTTCCACCTTTTCTTTATTTTATCGTCATCATCATTTGGCCTTGGATATGTTTTTGCCATCCTGCATAAGTTATATTATAATAGAGTAAGTCAGAGCGCATCTTTTGGAAACCTAAAGATAAGACAATTTCTTTTTTTTTTTAGATTTATAAGTTTCATTAGTTTAGGATTTAAATCTATTGACTTGACAAGCCCGAGTTGAAATTCTCCTAAAGGTCGAAGTTTTCTTGGAATTTAATACAAAAATAAAAAGTTACGTGAGGAAGATTCAAAATAAAATCTACTCGTTGGTACGCAAAATCATTAGTTATCAGTTTCTAATAATTACATGGTCCTTTAAATAGGGCTAATTTGAATATTTATGCACCTGTTCTTTATAAAACTTCAACATAGCTCAGTTAATACCGAAAAGCATACAATACACTACATTGCCAAACTTGTATTCTCATGTGGGACAGATTATCAGTCTGTTAACAAGATATCTCGTAATTATTATTTGTAAAAACGACTCAATTTTGATATACAAATACATGTACAATAGTTACAGTCTTTTTTACAAACACTAATAACGAAATAGATTTCTTTGCAGCCCTGCAATGGCATCAACCATATTAAACAAAGAATTTTCTCTGTGTAAACTACCAAAAGCTAGCTAATAAACAATTACACCAATCAGAGCGAAGTAGTAAAAAAAAAATCGTAAAACAAAATTTCACGTTGGAATAAGTGCAAAAGAGCATGACCAATTTTTAAAGGCAAAATGTATCAGGAAGAAAGAGAATGAAATTTTTTTAAAAAACTTCCGTCAAGCATTTGATATGAGCATTTGTGCGTTGGTATATACATTTCAGAATGAATTTGTTTGTTTACAATTTGAAATTGTAAAATTGAATCATATTTCTCTGTCACTCATACGTAGCTCTATCTATCCCTAGTAAAATTATCAGTAACCCGTTACGTCCCAGTTACTTATTAACATATCACTGCTAGTTCCAGAAATGTTTCAGCGACCAGAAATGCCAGCTGAGATATCAGCAGTGGATAGAAAATTCTTTGAAAATTTACAGTCGAACACGGCAGTGATAGGAAAGGAAGTCAAGTCTAGCAATTTTTTTTTGTTTTCTGTATTTTCTGTTATCCTTTTTTAAATAAACTGCCTTCCTAAAACATCGCTAGTTGTACTGGCACAGTGGCTTCTACTTTACAACATCCCGTAAAACTAGATTTGATAATGAAAATCTTATTCCTTCAATCCCATTCAATATTCCTTAGTGTAAAAATCTTCTTCTTCTTGAAAATGCGGGCGATAAAAAAGGTGCCAAAGAAAATGCAGTTTGCATAAAAAAGAGATAGAAAGAGAGATTGCATTTTAAAAGGGAAAAAAACCCAAACAAACACATACACTTTTGCAACATGTTCTCTCTTTTTTTTGCGTGCGTTTTTTTCTTCGCCAAAATGTTTCTTTCCCGTTTTATTAAAACACAATTTCTTGATGACGTCATCCGACAAGGTCAATCATATTGTAATCAATTTTTTTTTTTTTTTATATTTGTCAAAATTAATTATTCATTATTACCTTTTTTTTTAAAATTTTGTTTTGTTTTAATATTGTTAAAAATAATGTTGAAATTCAATTAATTAATTTAAAATAGGATTTTGATAATATAAAAATGACATCATTATTTCGAAAGGAAAATTGTTCAACGATGACGTCACTGTTAATTTATAATTTTATGCATTTTTTTTTTGGGTTTGTACCAAATTTCAAATAAAATAAAAATATTTGTTTTTTTTTGTATTATTAAAATTTTGATTTTTTTTTTTACGGGTATTTATTATTCCTGTGGGAAAAGGAAAATGATGTGGGATTCTAATATATACTTGTGTGTGTGTGTGTGTGTGCATGCGTGTGCGTAAGAAAAAATCCTAAAGAAAAAAAAGGAAATCAAATCTATTGATGACATCATCAAAAAAAAAAAAAAACTTTTTGTTGGATATTTGAATTCCCCTACTGTGTATAATTTCTGATGATGATTTAATATGTCACTGTATAGAAGAAAGACGCGTATTTAATGAAAATCTTTTTTTTTCTTTTACTCTTTTTTCCTATTTAAATTTATACCTTTCTCTTTTGTACATTCGAATTTTCATAATATTTCGATTCCGAAAAAAAAAAGTATTCCATTCCTAAATGACGAATATTTACAAATTCGAAAGAAAAAAAGAGCGCGCCAAATTTATCGCACAAAAAAAAATTGTATTCCTACTCTTAACGAAACAAAAAAAAAATAGTATTTTTAAATTTTTATAATTCCTCTTTTTTGGAATAAAAGAAAATGTATTTTTATTAATTTTTATCAAAGAGAATTAAAAAAATTTGGATAAAAAAATAAATATTTTATTAAAAAAAAAAAAATTCCAAATTTTACAAACACGAAAAACTGAAAAACTACAAATAAGAAACTACAAATAAGAACGAATAAGATGTAGAAATTTAAAAGAGATAAATATATTGAATAAAGAGAGTCAAAGCAAAAAAAAGGAAACATTTCTATGCTTAAAAGTGAGATAGAATGAAATAGCACATTTATTAATCGAAAAGAGAGAAAATAAAATGGAGTCATAAAAAAAAAAAAGTATTTTTGACGTGGCTTTTTTACGTATTTCGTTTGCCAGTGTGTGTATGTGTGTGCGTGAATATGAACAAAAAAAAATATCAGCATCATCGGAATATTTTTGTCAATACGAATTTTACAATTATTACGTCGCGCGGAGATATTGTTGTCATTTTACCGACGAATATTATGATACAAAAACAACAATAATATAAATATTTCTCGAAAGAAAAAAAAAGTAATTTATTTACAAACAAAAATTTTCTAATTTTACAAAAATTTGCACGATTTTGGAATAGTGTTGAAAATCTTAATTAAAATAAGTAAAAAAAAAAAAAAAGAAAAGGTAAACGGTTTTTTTTCTCCTCTTCCAAATTCTTGAAATCTAGAAAAATAAAAACCAGTGAAAAATAAAAATAATTTTTTTTTCTTTCAATTTTTCTTTTATGTTTATGTAGTTGTGTGTGTGTGTGTCATTTTTATATACACAGAGATATCTATTTTCGCGAAGTATATACAACTTTTTTTTTCTTTCATTGTTTGTGGTTGTGTGTGTGTTTTCGTTTCGTGTTATTGGAAAGAAAAATTCGTGACGAATTTTACATAAATTTTTTTTTTTTAATGAAAAAAAAAAATTTAATAAAAAAATAATAATAATTTCGAAAATCTACGATTTTATATTTTGGATATATAGAAAAGAAAAAGAACAAAAAGAAAAAAAAAACAATATAAAAAAAGAGCTTAGTTGTTTTTTTTTTTTATATTGAATTTTTGAGACTTTGTTTTGACGTTCTTTTTTTTAATGGACGAACGGTAAGTTTTAAAAATTTTCATTTCGTCACTTCGTAATCTTTCAATTATTTCCCCTCATTTTTGTTTTTTTTTGTTTTTGACAAATGTTTGTTTTTATTTTTTTTTCCCTCTTTTTCAAATAAAATATATTTTTTCTTCTTTTAATTGAAAAATATACTGTGCGGGAATTTGAAAAGAAAATGTTGATTATTTATTTGTTTTTTTAATTATAAAATTTAAATTTAATAAAAATAAAAAAGTTTTGACATAAACCAAAAAAAAAAGAAAAAAATCGAATGAAGAACCAATTTTTTTTAAAAATATTTAGTGTTACCTGATTTCCAAAAAGAAAAATTGTGTATTATTTTTTACATTAATTTTTCAAATGGAAACAATTTCTTTTAATATAAAATTGAATATCAGCCTATAGTGGATTTTTTAATGCCCTATGATAGAACTGAGACTCGTTATTAAAAAATCTGAGAAACATTCAACCAAAACTAATAATATTTTTCTAAATAACTTTCTTTAACGAATTTCACAGACAAGGCTTAAGCTAAGCTTAAGTAAAATGACTAAACTTAAGCATTTCTCAATTCAATTTGACTTCAAATTACTATAAAAATGTTTATATCAGTTTTTGTTAAATATTTTAACTTGAAAAGTTTTCTTTATTTTCTTCTAATCATTCTTTAATAGACTGAAAAAATATGAAATCGCCGTGATTGATTTCGAACTCCAAACCAACTCGATACTAGCGTCAAACTCTACCCACTGATCCCACCATCTTCACTTGTTCAACCAATTCAGTTTTGTTACCACTATTTAATTTAATTCAATACAATAAGCTGATATTTGTGGAACTTTTTTCATATCTCGTAAAGTAGAGGTCTCACGCGATTGCAGTGTTCAATAAAGTTTTAGAGAATTTAATGCCGACTACCTTTTGCCTTAGGCTGTATAGATTTATCTCTCACACCTTTAGTGATGGAGTCAATACCATTTTTGTATTCTTCATGTCTCCTAAAATATGGCATATATCTCATTCCAAGTACTACAAAAAAAGGGTCAAAACCTTTACACCACAGTTATAGTAGCATTCGCGAATTCTAAATAGAATTTAAGCCCAGAATCTGTCAAAAAACTTAAATTAGACTGAAGCTCTAGCTTTGAAATTGAACATTAAGAATCCAACATTTTATTTTATTTAATCACAAAATTTGGAAAATAGAAGAAAATCGCAGCCTCTAGATACATTTTACAGTTAATTTTTGAAGTAAACAACTTCGACGGATAATTTCAATTAAATTTTAGAAATGATCCTGTTGATCTTACCCGACTGACAATGCTTGAAAACATTCATTGGGTACCACTAAATGTAATGAAAATTTATTGCGAGAAAATTTTTTGACATTTATCCTGTTATGGTTTGAAGCCGTACTATTTTTTTTCCCAACAATTATCGTTTTTTTTTTCAATATTTATTGTAAATAAATTATAAATTATTTAACACATTTTTTTTTAAAAAGAAAACCAATTTGACATTGACCGAAAAATTTCTGTAAACAATCGAACGAAAATGTTTCTCTCCTTTTCTGACTTTCTTTTAAATACTGTTAAAACTATGAATAATTAAAATCTTATACCTTTAATAAGAAAATATAATTCATTTTTTTAATCTAAGAATTCTTATTACTTCATATTAAAAACTCCTAAACTATTCCAAAGAGAATAAAAAGAAAAGAGCAAAATATAAAAATCTCTCTCTCAAAAATGAGATTTTCGTAAAGGAAAACAAAATATATGACGTCATCAGTGAAATAAAACTTTCAAATTGGAAATTTGTTTGTGAAAACTTCTTGTTGATTCGGAAATTCTTTTTTCTTTTTGTTTTATTATACAAAAAAAAATAAAGTGAATTTCTATTTTAAACATTTTAATATTACAAAAACATTAAAATGAATAAAATTTCGTAATAAAAAAAAAATGATTTATATTAAACCAAAAAAGACGTCATAATTAGAGAGTGAAATTTTTTTTTTATAGAAAAAAAAACTTACTGTCAAAGCATATGTCTAGGTTTGGGTGAATTTTTCAAAAAAGAAAAACAAAATAAATAAATAAAAAATTCATAAATTTTATATTATATTTTCTTTTTTAATATCCTGAGGGAATAAACTATTTTATTTTGTTTCCCTGGGAAAAGAAATGAAATCATGAAAAACATGTCTGTTCTTTCTCCATAATAATATAATTTTCATATTTTATCGGTTTTTCATTTATATCGGAAATTATTATAATTCTTATTAAATGATTTTTATCACAAATTACAGTGAAACCTTTTTATAAAATTAATAGTGAAATTATTGGGTGAGCTAAAAAGTCGTTGCAAATTTTTTTTTCTGTGTTAATAAAAGACGAATTTTTCATGAAAAACAATTCTAAATAATATATTTGTCCATTTTGGTTGGATGACCTTTTGTCATTTTCCTGGCAGAGCCATTAATTGTTTAGCTTTTCTGGACAAAATTTCAAATAGGTTTCTTTTGAACTCAAATTTACACCATTTAAAGGGGACCAAAACAATTGGTAGTCGATTGATGCAAACTCAGGACATACAGTGGATGCATTTCAAACATTTTCAGCCAAGCTCTCTCAATTTTTGCTGAGTGACCAAACTTGTATGTAGTCTAAACATTATCATGATGGAAAACACAAAACTTTTGCGCGATTCATCAATTCTAAAGGCTTTTGTTTGATGTTTTTCAAGATTCTGAGAAATCCCTGGATGGAATCTATCAATGCCTTCAAATTTTCATTATCAACCATGGAACGTCTTTTTTTGGCTTATCCAATATTTTCGGTTTGAAGAAAGAATTTTGTTATAAAGAGATTTCACTGTATATTCTTCTTAGTTATACACCCAACCCTATATAACATGGTAGATAGGTTCCTACGGAAAGAGAAAACGGGAACATGGGTGTCTCACAGTTTTCCTTATTTCTTGCTCCGTATTAAAGCAAAATCTTGTTATAGGAAACCGTGTTATAGGAGGATTGAATTTAGTTTATTATTCTAAAATTGAAAACAAACACGATTTTCAAAGTAAGAAGTTCTTAAAACTAACCATGTAGACGCTCTTAGTAAATTTGTCAAACTTGTTAGATTGTTATAGAGGAGTAGGAATCGTGTTATTCGATTTGACTCAAATCGTATCAAAAAAGCATATAGGAATTCCTATACTTTTTCGATACGATATAATCTCAATCGAATTACGCGATTCCGTCTCCCCTATCTATAAGACTAGTTTGTCAGACGAAATCTTATAAACTCATTGGGGAAACAAAATTTAGAGTTAATTTTCTTTTTAAATATTTTTTTTTTTCTTATTTTTATTCATATTTAAAGTGGCGGTGCTGTTTAAAAAATGGATAGTATTGTAGAAGAAAATGGAAATAACAATTTGGATCCATTAGCATTAGAAACGACATCGGAACAACAAAATGATGGTACATCACAACAACAACAACAAAACTCTACAGTTCTAACCACAGCCGCAAATATTGTGCAATTTATACCAACACAAAGTATGCAAGTAAGTTGTTTGTTGTATTTATTTGTGGTGATTTGAATTTTCAGTTCCAAATCCAAACCAAAAAACTCATACCACCTTTTTCATTTTAGGCTCAATCTGTAATACAGGCTAATCAATCTTCAGTTATTCAAACTGCTACAAATGTTCATCCAGTGACATTATCAAAAGTTCTATATGTTAATAAACCGAGTACGGTAATACATACAACATCGGGTAATACGTTACAAGTTCAAGTAATTATCATGAAAATCACCAATTGTTTTTAATGTTTTAATCCAAAATAAACAATTTTCAATTTCATAGATCAAAACTGAACCAACTGGAACACAACAACAACAGCAACAGCAGCAGCAACAGCAACAACAACAACAGCAGCAGCTTCAACAACAAATGATTGATACAAATAGTGATGACAGTTTAACTGATGACGATTCACCAAAACGACGAAGAGAATTTACAAGACGACCATCGTATCATAAAATTCTAAAAGAAATTACTGGACCTGATATAGCTGGTAAGTTTCCCCCAAAAAAAAAAAAAACTTTCTATTATTATTTTTATTTTATTTTTCTTTTTGTAAAGAAAAAGAGAAGACCAAAAAAAAAAGGAGGAAGAAAATTGGAAGATTTTTTAAAAAAAAAAAAGAAAAGAAAAAAAAAGAAATAATTTTCATGCCTTCTTTTTTTTTTTGTTTTTTTAGCTACAACACTTCAAATAGCAAATATGAATAGTGGAGAAAGTGGAATTCATACAATTTCATCCGGAACTGGTGGTGGTACAATTGTTCAATTGACACCAAGTCAGGATGCACAATTTTATGTACCTGGTACGCCAAATTATGGTATTTTGAATTTATGATTTTTTTTATTATATTTTCTTGTCACAAACAAACCAAAAAACACACACCATCCAAAATTCTCATGGAAATTCATTAATCATTTTTTTTGTTGTTGTTGTCCTGTTTTATGTTTTGTCGTTTTTTTTTATAAATCAGTGTTGGCATACCGGAAAAACAAAAATCGCGTAACCATTTTCATTTCGTACACGTTATGTTTTCGTGTCCGGGTACCTAAAGAAAAATACTTTTCACTCCATTCTATTGAAACGTTACTCCTAATATTTCTTACGTGTTAATTTCGTACTAATTCAACCGAAAAAAAAGGTTGCTTGTCAATTACATTGCATCAAGAGTTGAGTTAATTCTTGTATAAAAAATTCTAACTAAACTAAATGGTTTAATAAAAACTGTTTTAATTAACTCTTCTGGTTGGAAATTATAAGAAGAATGTTCTCTAACGCCAGTTCCGAAGGAAGACTAAAACACGTTCTCCACGAATGTTCAGTTGATGTTGGGTACTCCTCAGTCTGCGTGAGCAAGCATGCTTTTACCTGCTCACTGATGAACCGAGTGACGAGTGTAAACATCAATGTCTGGGTCTTGTTTGCTCGTATATTACATGGAGATTTCGTTTCGTTTCGGAGAAATTGTCACTTTTCTATCTTCTCGTTTGTGTACTCCAAACGATTCATAGATAGATAATGGCTACGTTTACACCGACAAATTTTTAGGTCACCTAACTAAAAGTTAGGTTTGGGTCAGACGTGTTTACACCGTACTAGACCTAAGTCTAAAACAACGTCATATGTGAACATTTATAGAACTCGGATATCAAGAAATCAGCTGTTATCTGTCAAAAGTTCTTAAGTCGATTTAAATTTAAGGTAAGTCTGCAATTTAAGTGACCTAACCTAAGTTACTTTGTTTACATCGTCATATTTAGGTCGACCTAAGCACTTAAGTCTCTTTTTAAGTCTCGGTGTAAACGTAGCCAATGACTCGTTATTCAATCTATTATGATTTAAAAACTGGATTGTTGTATTATATTGTAACGTGTTAGTCTTTCGGTTCGATGTTATTAGAATGATAACACTTTTTATTTATGTGAACTTAGTGTATAAACTTTATTTGTAATTATTTCTGCTTAACAATTAGTCTTAAAAATATTTGTCTTTCAATAATTTAATTATTACAATTATTTATCACAGTTTTAGAGCTTCACTATTTTAATTACTTTCACAAAAATAATCTCGTTTCCAATCTCTGCTATGTATAATCTCTGACGAAGCTTTTCACTTCAACTGATCGATTAAGAATGATTTTAGGCTCGACCCTACAGCCCTTTTTATATCAGATTGGTGTATTTCGCGAATATTCTCGAAAAGCCTGGTCGTTTTCTAAAAACTAGGTGGCAATGTTTACACAAAGAAGATTTCTAGAATATTCAATATACAAACAATAGTTCTAGAAAGCTCTAATCATTGTTTAGGTTTGTGCCAATGATCTATTATTATTTCCTCCTAAAAATATCTTTTGTATGTGCTATGAATCATTGCTATTGTTATTGAGAAGTGTATTGTATTCTATCGATTGTGTAAACAATTGCATTTTGGAGTTTTCTGGAATAGATCTTTTGTACATTAGATGGCGGTATTACATTTCGCGGAAATCGTTTTGTTTGTTTATAAATAAATTATTCTCGTGTTTTCTGGGTTTTTCTTTTATTAAGAAAAACTCAGAAAAGTAATTAATTGTTAGTGTTTGATGATTTTATGAATCACCAAGTATTCTAAGTACAATATAGTGCAATATATAGTGCACGCAAGGTTTTCCTCTGTCAGCCATCGTGAGACAGAAAATGAATATCTCCACTAAGAAATTGTATCGAAATGTAATGAAACAATGAAACGAAACTCGATTCGTTACATTAAATCGTAACGTTACTACTGGTTTTACTGTGAAACGTTGAAGCGAAATGTTATAGCTATTACGTTACAATATCGTTATGCCAACACTGGTACAAATTTTAACACATCAAACACAAGTTTTCCATTTGATTTAAATTCTAAAATTTACAAAAAAAAAGAAAAATCCAGGCAAAAGTTTAAGGACATTTCCTTTTTACTAAAAACACGTACCGGATCATAAAAAAAGTTCAAAAAAAGGCGGCCTAATTTGTATAAATCAAAAATTAACACTTTTTCACTTTCATTTCATTCATTAATGTTTAATAAAAATTTTTTTTTTTTTGGAAAATTAATTTTTAATTATTTATGTTTTTCTCTTTTCAATTTTCTTTTTTCAACTTTTTCTTTTTTTTTTTCTTTTTCTTTGGACTTCTAGTTATAGGCAATTCAGTTATTGCTGAAGATCAATCACGTAAACGTGAAATACGATTGCAAAAGAATCGTGAAGCAGCACGAGAATGCCGACGTAAGAAAAAGGAATATATTAAGTGCCTGGAAAATCGGGTAGCGGTGCTAGAGAACCAAAATAAAGCTCTTATTGAAGAATTAAAAGCACTTAAAGAATTATATTGTCAACAGAAAAACGATTGAAAAAGGCCTAATTAAATATAAATATAAAAATATATATATATATTTTTTTTGTTGAATATTTGGAAATAATATTATTAAAAAAAAAAAGAAAGTAATTAAGTAATTAATTTTTCTTTTTTGCGTAAATAATAAGAAAATTTTCAAAAATGAAGGAAAAAGAAACAAACAAACAAAAAATATCAACAAAACTTCCTTACTTAAAATTAAAAATTTTATAATTTTCCTTAGTTTTTTTCTTTAAAAAAAGAAAATGTTGAAAAACAATTCTTTTTTTTTGTTAGTATTTTTAATTTTTAATATATTTGTTTTTATTTTTTGAAAAATTTATTAAAAAATTAAGAAAATAATAGTTTTTTTTTAGTTTAAAAAATTTGGTCAAAAAAATTGTTTAGGAAACAATTTTCATAGGAAACGAAAAAAGAAATTAAGAAATATTTTCTTTAGTCAAATATCACATTTAGTATGGAAAACCGGAAAAATTGAAGAGTTGATAATTAAAAACAGGGCAAAATAAGTGCCAAACGTTTGATAGCCGAAATTTTTTTTTAAATAAAATGTAAACAGTTAAGTACAAACGTATTTAAAAGATTGAATCACATTCGATCTGGGTATATGATTCTCAGGCGACGATATTCATGTTAATTTCAAATCAATTTCAAGTTGATTGAGAAAAAATATCTGATCGGGTGATTGAGGTCCATATTTCAAATTGGTTCCATGTTTTATATTTATTCAAAACATAATTTAAATCCGAAAGCAAATGAAGTATATAAGTTTTATTAGCATATAGAGTTGTTAGCAGGAACAACTCTTCCCCCCGTGGCTAACATTAGATAATCGGCATTTAACACTGTCACTGACAAACTCTCGTTCAGTTTTGAACATTAGTTATTATCTAAAAGTAATTCATGAACTTGTATTTTTATGTTCTAATCAATTTGCTTTTGACCTAAAACACGCCTGTATTTTATGTGCAATTACTTTTTAAATGTTAGAAGAAAGGCCATGCTGCTATTAATAAACACTTTTCTACTTTTATTAATATGTTTATTGTAATAATACTCATTTAAAAGGGAAATAGTAAATTTGCACGACGTTAGTTTGATTTTTTTTTCATTTTTTTTAATGTAAAATTCGTGCAATACTTGAAGAGTTATGAGTTGTTCAAAATTTAATAACTTGTAGATTTCTAAATCGAGTATAAAAGCATTTTGCCTTCAGACTATCAGTTTTATAGGCTTCAGATATCGCTTAATTTAACCAGTTAGATAATTTTTAAAGTGACCATCTGTTATATGATAGCAGGGGACCTAAAACTGAAGACTAACTCTGGAGACTTGCTTTCTGAGGAGAGTTTTTGAATCGTCTCCGATGTGTATATACGGGTTTGTTGTAAATCTCCCGTCAAAAAGTGGTATCCAGAGACCAAGGTCTCCTATTCTGTTAGAAATGTCTAAACATTTTTTATGTAAAAATAGCACCAACTTTTTCATATGTCGTTGTATCAATGTGTTCAAAAACAGATGAAAAAACTGATAGTAGAAAGGGTATTTTAAATATATAGACAAAGTTTTGAGCACATACGACCTATGCCTCTTAGGCTCGATTAGATCCTTTTCAAAATTATTTGAACAGGAGTTAAATCGTGTAATTTTCGATTAAGACTAAATCGAATGCATTCCAATTGTTATGCTTTTTCGATACTTTTTGAG
This sequence comes from Xylophagus ater, assembly GCA_963422695.1. NCBI lineage: Eukaryota > Metazoa > Arthropoda > Insecta > Diptera > Xylophagidae > Xylophagus > Xylophagus ater. Next base: position 14,045,663 of record OY730478.1, read on the forward strand.
TCAAATCGAAGCACACGATTCCACATAAGTTGCTTTTCATCCATTATTTTTTTTGTATAGAAATGAGAATACTATGAAATTTAAAATTAAAAATAAAATGAACTGCAAATGATGTTGATCAGGCGGAGCGGAATCATTTAATTTGGTAGAGACTAATGCCTTAGTTATGTTAACGAAACGGAGACGGAACGGCGATGGGAACGGTATACGATGCAGTTATATTGAAGAAAGCGTCATTTTACTTTTTGACATTTCAATAAATTTTGTGTTTGATTTTAAATAAAACTGGAATAATAATTATCTAAAATTCGTGAAAAAAATACAATATATAATTACGATAAATACAAATGTCCAAACACGAAACGGACTCATATTGAATCAAATTTTACGAACGTTCCGTCTACATAACAGCGGCCAATTTCATGTATTTGTTTTTGTCGTTCCGTCGTCGTCCGGTCTCCGTTTCGGTAGCCATGCTTTTTCGAAACAATTTAGATAAAAATCATGTTACGCGATTTCACTCCTGTCTGTTTCAAATATAGTGAAACAAAAAAAAGTGAATTGTTTCAATTAAATTGTAACACTAAAAGCCGCGATTTTTTATTTCAACTCTTCAATTAATTAATTAATTAAATTAAATTTTTCCAGTAATACACTTTTTTTCCTTCTTTAGTTTATTTAAAAAAAAACTTATCTACTTTTTGTTTTATATATATAAATATTTTTAGTTTAGAAAGAAAAACAAAAAAGAAAATATGTAAGTAAATAATTTAGAATATTTGTAAATCATTAAATAAAAATAATTTAAAAGAAAAAAAATTTTAAAAAAAATACAAAAAAAAGAAAAATCTTGTAAATATATTTGTGAAATGGAGTTTAAAAAAAAAAGAAAAATTTGTATAAGAAAAAAAACATGTTTTGTAAAAATAATATATTTTTACATTTAATTAAAAAAAAGAAAAGCAAAAATATATATTTAAATTTTTAAATTGTTTTCGTGTTTTATAAGATTTTCACTTTAGAGTGATGTTGTTTTTGGGGGTGGAAAACGAATGGGAAGGTTGTAATAATTATCAAAAATAAAAAAAAATTCATCTTTATTGTGGAAATGGAAGAAAAAGGTATGAAAAACAAGGTTATTAAAGTTATCAAGAATGGAATCAGTCCAAGTCCGATCTGTTGTGTCAGCACGTGTGTTTCATGTTTTCGAAAATATGGCAGTACGTAAGTTGTTTCAGCCATATGAAAAGCAAAACTAAAGTTAAAACGACCTAAAGTTGTCGACAAACTAGGCTCTCATTTAACTAGTTTAAAGCAAAAGGCTAAAAACTAGTAAAAATTAAACCATTTTTTGTAGTTTTCATATCGCTAGTTCTATTTCATGGTTAATCTACTAAATAAAGTAAATTAAGTAAACCTCTATCGGTCAAAAATAAATTAAAAAATTAATAAAATATTCTTTATTTGTAATTTTCTAAAGTTTTCTAATTTTATTGTAATACAAAAAAGTACAAACGACGTTTAGCTTAAAGAAATCTAGTCTGTCAACAAAAATGGCTTTCAATTGTCTTGTTTTAAACTAGTCTCTTGTTTACTAGTTTTCTTCTAATATGTCGCAACTATTACGGTTTGATCGAAACTAAAAAAGTTCGAAACAACTTACGTGCTAATCACTCCTGGATTGGGATACTGTAATTCGATTGAGACTAATAAACCGAATCGAAAATGCATTGTACTTTGAACCAAATCGAATTATACTATTCCCACTCAAGACTATCAATATATCATCTTAAATTGAACAGATTCAAATTGAATTAGAAGAAAAAAAAAACTGTTGACTCTACAAGAAAATTGGTTAAATTTAAAAATTCCATTCAAAAAAAAACATGTGCATTATGTTTTTAAAATTATTAGTTTTTCTTTCGTATTTTCAATTTCCGTTTAAATAAATTCGTTAAAATTTTCAAAATTTCTACAAATTGAATCAATTTGCAGAAATTGTAGAAATTGCTTTTTAGGTTATTTCAACTCAAAAACTCGATTATTTAATTTATAATTTAAAAACAAAACAAAACAAAAATAGAAATTAAATTTAAGGCCCTTCCTTCTTTTCTATATGCCCAAAAAATTCACTTCAATCCGATATTTGAATTATAGAAAATATTTAATTTTTGTATTTTCTTAAAAATAAAAAATTTGAAGAAAAATAAGATTTATGTAAAAAAAAATATATATTAAAAATTGTGTCATATTTATCAAGAAAAGTAAAAACAAAAAATTTGCTTTTAAGTTAAATGATAAATGAAGAAATTTTCACTTTATAAATGTAAATAAATAAAAATAAAGAAAATATTAATGTAGTTAAAAATTATTAAAAAATGGTAAATTTGAGGAGAAATTAAATTAAAAATATAAAAAAAGAAAGAAAAAACAAAATAAATTCATTAAAAATCCCTTTCAATTCTTTAATTAGAAAATAGATACTGCTTTTTTTTTAATATAATTTTTAAAAATATAACAAAAACATAGATTTTTAAAAGAAAAATACGTTGTTTAATTTATAAGTTTAAAAAAAAATGTTTACTGTTTTTTTTTTTTTTTTTGTTTTATAAAATTGTATTTATTCCTCTTTTTAGTTTTTTTTTTAATTTAAAGAAAAATAGATTCATTTTTTGTGTAAATAAACTAAAAACAAAATAAAAAAAAGTTCGGATTGAAATTTTACCAAACAAGAAAAAAAAAATGGAATATTTTCCAAAAGAAAGCTCAAAAAACATGAACAAAAAAATAATCAATATTTATTTTTATAGAATTATTGAATTGGGTCGCGATTATTTACTTTAAAAAAAGAAAACCGATTTAAAATCCTAAAAGAACTTTTGTAAAATAATTTTATATTAAAAAATTTGCAAAACAAAAAAATTTCTTAAAAATGAATTCTTAAAAAGATTTCTATTCGATTTTTCTATTCAACACCAAAAACAATTTCAAATTACCAAATATTCAAGAAAATTAACTTTATTAAGGTCCCGCCCGCAATGTGACCGTTTTACGCCAGTAATAACTAAACCGCTAATCCCACGCGTAATGTGCGGCTAAATTTAAATTTTTTAACTGGCAAATGTAAACAAGCATTTGTTTGCTAAAATTATTTCTATTTTCCTTTTTTATCACATTTCCCTGCTTAGAAAAAGAATGTGCGATTTACACCTAATTTTACAGTCAGAGGTTAAGCGTAATTTAAGTTAAGATAGATTCTGGGCTTAAGTTTTACTTATGTTTTGGTTGAATTTCATAATAAGAAGAAAATAAAGCTTAAATAAAATACATAAACATTAGGATTACTAAAGTTAAGCTTTGACTGTGAAATTCATTTTTTAATTTAAGCCTAATTTAAGCTTAAAATTAGGTTTAAGCTCTGACTGTAAAATTGAGCATAAAAAAAGTAACTTGACATTTTTCAACATTGTTCAAACCGGGTAGTTATATTTTTCAGCTAGCGTTGAATACTTACTACTGCTCGTATCTACTTTTGAGTTTCATATGTTCATATATTTTGGAAATTACTGCTGGCCTGGACCTTTAGTTAGTTTTTTTTTTTGAATTTCTTCCAAAAAATAAAATAATTCCTAACAATTATAAAAGTAGTGTTTATTCAAATCGTAAACAAATAAATTTATAATTGTTCCATCAACTTTTAAATAAATATTATATTTATGTTTTAAAATAAGATAAAATTAAAAAAAAAACATATTTATTATTCATGAACAGAAACCGCGTACCGCGCTTTTAGCATCAGAAATCAGTTTTTATATCGTAAATTCATGTTAACTTTATTGAACTTACGATATTATCTCATTTTCTATAACTTCCACAAAAACCAAAAAATAAAATATATTTCCATAAAAAAAAGAAGAAAAAAAACAAATTAGTATTTAAAAAAAATTTTAAAAATTTAATCCGAGCTTTTCAAAAAATGTTACCTTCTTAATGTTAAAATTAATAAAAAGAAAAAAAAAACAAAAATTGATGTAAATAATTAAAAATATTTAAATTTCTAAAAAAAAAAACAAAAAAAAATTTCATATAAATATAAAATTAAATTAGTTAAAATTTTGAAATAAATTAAAATATAAAATCCAAGAAACGAATTAGAAAAAAGAGAAAAAGAAACAAAAATATTAAAAACAAAAAAAGTGCCTTGAATTTGTTTTTTGTTTTTTTCTTTGAAAGAAAATTTAAGAATTTTCAAAAACAAAACAGAAACATTTTTAAATGGAAATCAAATGAAGTGAAAATTTTATTTAGAAAATTTTCACTCAAAATTTTACAAAAAAAAAAAAAATCTTTTAAAAAAGTAAAACAAACATATTTAATTGTGAAAAACTATTTAAATTTAAATTAAAAAAAGAAAATTGCAAAATAAAAAAAAATTGTCCATTTTGTCTAAAAAAAAAAAATTTTTAATCACCAAAAAAAACCCACACACACACAAATTATTTGAAATTAAAAAGAAAATAAATTTCAAAATTAAAAAAAATATTAAAAAATTTTTTTTTTGTAGATATTGTACTTAAAAATTAAATAAAACAAAAGAAAACTAAATTTTTGTGAAAAGAAACAAAAAAAAAATTGAAACTCTTTTCAATGTTTTAAAAATTAAAAGAAAAAAATTTTGTAAAACAATTTTTAAAAATGAAAAATTTAATAAAAACAAAAAAAAATTTATTTTTATGAAATTAAAATTATGAGAATTAAAAAAGAAAAAAAATTTTTTGATGCTTTTTTTTTAACAAATTTTTAAAGAAGAAATTGGGATCTGTTCAAAATTTGTGTATTCTTAAAAGCCTTATTCAAAATTTCACGTCATTAGTGAAATCAAATCATATTTGAATTTTGGTATTTCCATAGGCAATGCCTTCTAGGTATCTCATCAGGCCAGCATGTCTTAACTTCAAGTGTGTGGAAAAGAGAAATAGTTATTAAGCACGCAGATTAAAAGAGAGAAACAAGCTTCTAATGCAAATTACATTAGAAACGTGTTTCTTTATTTTAACCTTCGCGCTTCATCATTATTTTTCTTTTTTACACACTTGAAGTTAAAATGTCATTTTCATCTATATGCTGGCCTGATGAGATATCAAGAAGGCATTGGCTCAGGCGAAAGTGTGACTAAAATCCAATTTACATCATCGAAGCATGTAAGATTTACTAACAATGTGAGTGAGATAGTTTAATTTAAATTTATATACGACAAAATGAATACACGGTATACCTTACACATATTCACACGCACTAACAAAATATCTCGGACAAAATTTTGCCTTAAATGTTTGTCGTAATTTTCATACTAATTGATTTTTGCATAAGCTAATCGTTTATCTCATTCACATCGCTGATGTAAATTGGGCATAACGTCGCGTTTTGTGAAATTTTGAAATATGTAATTTTTTAGGTAAAGTAATCCAAAATAACCGAAAATAACTACGACAAACGACGAATTGATAGTCATTTTCATACATTAAGTATGTCTGATTGTTTGTCACTTGAAAATAATCGATTTGAGATGAGAACAAACTACTGGGCAGTCAATTTGAAAATAATTTTTAGTCAATTCTTTCAAGTAAGTAAATACTTTAAAGTCGCCGTCGCTCTTGAAAATGGCCAAATTGATAATCGCTCTCAAAATTCCAGATTTCTACTGCTGGTTTTATTTTTGATTAAAGACTTATTACTAATTGGAAATTTTGAATTTTTAACTTTTTTTATTCTATCTTAATATTTTTTTAGGGCCTAAAAAGTACAAATAAAAAAACAAAAGTTGCCATTGGAGATCCTGGCGTATTAGTACGTGGGTTGTTTCACGCTTTTGATTCGACGAAAAAGTAAGTCGTTTCAACATTAATTTGGCTTTTCATATGGCTGAAAGAACTGCCTGAAAATTCGATACACAAAGTTTGCAACTTACGTGCTAATACACCTAAAAATAAATAAAAATGTCTAAAGAACCTTTTCTAGTTAAACTGTTCAAATACTTAAGACATAAAATTGAAAATTCAACAAAAAGTCCCTAAAATATCCATGCTACTATTTCGCTTTATATTTATTCAGTCTTATTTATTTAAAGTCGCCCTTAACTTTGCAAATATCAATTAAAATGTGAAGTGAAAATTAAATTTGTCAGAAACTTATTGTGACGTGAAATTCATAATAAGGCTGACTATAATTTCTTACAATTTGTTACTGATTAGCGAGTTTTTATTTTCTTTTTGACAAAGTTGTTTTTATGTAGAATTAGAGTTGGCCCGATTCATGTGTAAGAATCATAGAAAAACGGATTGAGCTGAACAGTTGGTTCAACGCAGCCTAATACAAGTGCAATATTTGAAAATGGGAATTGTGCTAAAGATGGAGAACGGATTATCTTGCATTTTTTATGAAAGTTTCGCATCATTTTTGGTTTATGATTTAATGTCAATTTGATTAACTAACTTCAATCCAAATTATAAATAACTGAACTCTTGAAAATAAAGCGAATATCACAATGAAATTCGACATTCAGCTATCACTCATTGAAAGTTGATCTATTACCTAACTGATTAGTAATAATTTAAAAAATTTGATTATTATGAACTACATAATTGATTTTGAAATCCGTATTTCATTGCATGTGTGATGTGATATAAAAAATAAATTTTAACAGTCAATTGCAATTATTAAAAAGATTTATATTTATGTGTAAGATCGTATCAATTTCAAGGCTGAAATACAAGATTTATAAATCGTAACAAGAAGAATAGTAAAATTTTTGAACAGAACCTGAAATAAATTTATGTTGTTTGTTTTCCGTTCTTCAACTTTCAGAGAACACAAAAATTTATTATAGAAAATCAAAATATCGTAAATACATGTAATTTACATTAAACTTACGATTTGTATATTTACGATATTATTTTGTATGTTGGGATTTTTCTGATTTTTGTTTTTTATTTTCAAAAATAAACATTTCTTTTTTGTAAATAATATAAATAAAAAAAAAAAAATAGATATAAAATATAAAAAAATATATTTTCATTGAAACTTAAACAAAAACCAAAAAAAAAGGAAACTGCAAATTAGTTAAATAAAAAAGAATTTAGTCTGTATTTAAAATTTCAAATCCATGAAATTACAAAATCATAATTCACACAAAAATTTTAAAGAGAATTTTTTAAAAAAATAAACTAAATAATGACGAAACATGTGAAAATATTCTTTTATTATTTATCTCTGTTTATTTTTCTATATTTATTTAAAAACAAGAAGAATTTAAATTATATTTTATTCTAAAATAAAATATTTGAATGTGTTTTTCTCATAATTTAAATAAATTACAAAAAAAAAGAAGCAAATTCATAATTTGTGAAAATTAAAATAATTACAAAAAATATTTTACGAATGTTTGTGAAATAAAATCAAAAAAAAAAAGAAAAAAAACAAAATAAATAAAACAAATAAGATGTAAAAAATATGTCAATTCATATTCATTTTTTGTATTTCAAAAACCAAAAAAAAATTTCTAATGTTTTTATTTTAAACTAGCGGCTTTGCTCGTGTTGTTTTGCGAATACGATAAACGGATATACTATATGTATGTATGTCTTTTAAACAACCCCCAACTACTGACCAAATTGGGGATGTTTTTCTATTCTCCCTGTGACTTCGTTAGCCAGCGCAGACGAGTTCTGCCTTTAAAGTCGGCGTATCCGGATATACGCTCTAATTTTCATGAAAATTCGTTCACTTTTGATTGAATCAAGGAAATTTTATATTTTTAGGCCGCCAAATAGAGGGGCTATTTGGCGACCTATCTGGGATATATATTCTAAATTTCATGCAAATCTTCAAACAATTTTAAACTCTATAAAAAACAATTCAACTCTTTTTTATACCCAATATTTCAAGTTATTTCTTTTAAAATACACATCCATGTTCTGCATTTCACTTTTTATGAAATGGAATGGTGAAAATGGAAAAAAAATTATTTTGAAATAAATGTTCAAAATTTTTAAAATACCAATTGTTCGCGGAATTGTAATTAGAAGAAACCGGACTCGAGATATCAAAAATTTCTTACAAAAATGCATTACGGTAATGTAATACAGGGTTTTTCTAAAATCTACCTCAATAAAATGTCATTAAAAATATTTCTAATATTTTTGTCATAAAACTATATGAATTTATTTTTAAGTGAAATACACTCAATTGAATACAGTTTATTGGTGTGAAATTCATAGTGAATTCATTTTCATGTGAATTCCAGAACATGGCAGATAATTCGGCATTCGATTTCAACATGTTTTAAGATTTCAGAGATATATTGTAATGGAACTAGAAGCCGCAATATACTAATTAGTTCTACTGGCAACATTTTAAAAGACACAGGGCCGTATTTACCTTTAGGCAACTTAAAACTGCAGCCAAGGGGCTCGCACCAGAGAAAAAAAAATGTTAAAATTTTAATTTTGAATAGATTAAAATAACGTTCACCAGAAAATGACCGCAAGTAAAAAATTTCTAAATTGTCAATTAATTATAACCATTAGCAAGTATTTTCAAGTATTTTCAAGTATTTATCGATATGTGTCATGTAAAACATATTCTATTAAAATTTTTGACAAATTAGTACAAAAATGACCAGATTATTCGCCAGATATTAGAAAGTGCAGCATTCGTTTCCTTGTGGTAGGTAGGGCTCGCACCACATGTTCAGCCTATAGGTCCTGAATACGGCCCTAAAAAGACAAACGGTAGACTAAATTGGTATAACCGGTGTGGTGAACATTTTATCCAGATTCTAACATCACAACTGGATGAAAATTCTCATAAAATAGAGATCACCAAATATGTTCAGCAAAGTTATAGAGATTTTCATGGTGAATATTTTTTCTGTAAGACGGACATTACGTATAAGAAAGTTAGATTTTTTGCGACTACCCGAATATTTTTTATTTCCGTGAAATATTAAGAATCTGTAAAAGTAGGAAAATTCGAATTTCTTGCAATAAGGAAAATACCTTCTTCTGTATATCATTTAGAAAATCATCATTCTGTCAATATGTATAAATTTTATCAAAATTAGTTTACTTTTCCCTTGTTCCAGAGATGATAATTTTTTTAAATTCAAACAAAACTGCATAATGCATATTTTTGTTAGCCAAGATTCTTACCATTTTCGATGAATTCCGAATTATATAAATTGCGTTCAATTTATTTAGTTTTTCTATTGAGCCATTTTTCGGAATGTTTTGGACTGTCATTTGAAATCAAATATATTTGAAGGCGGAAATAACAACAAAATATGTCAAAAATATAGGAATGGAGAAGTTCTAATATTTTTTTCAAGTTTCATTCATATTACATAAAAAAAAACATATTCTTTAAAGCATAAAATACATAAATAAAATAATGCTTTTATATTGTGTGAATTTATTGATTATTGTGATGTGAATCAAGTGTTTAAAAATAAAAAAAGAAAATTGAAAATAATTTTTCTATAAAATATGACTGAAAAAATGCCAATTTCTCATATTGTTGTAGTCGGTTTTCATCACAAAAAAGGATGTCAGGTTTGTCAAATAAAAATATCGCTTACAGAACAAGTATTTGAAGTAATTTTGGTTGTGTCCTTAAAATATTATTGATTTCTTTTTGTGTCGAACTATCCCAACAAAAGAAAAACACCATTATTCATTGAGAATTGTTTTGATTTGTTGACCTTTTCAACACAATAATCAATATTTATTTTTGCTTTTCTATTTTATTATATTTAATTTTTGATAAAGTAATTCTATATTTCCGATAAAAATCATGTAAATTGATTAATATACTAAGCTAAGAAATCGGGTATGGGCTTAGACAACACTCATTTAAAATTTATTAAGCTTATTTTCCCTGCTTACTGCTCTCACATTGGCTACCTTAACGACATTTCCTTTCCCTACGCTTTGGAAGAGAGCTAAAATCATTCCAATTCCCAAAAAAAATTAACCAGATAGATAGATATGAGTGATTTTCGTTCAATTAGTATCTTGCCATGATTGTCCATTGTCCAAATTCGCAGAAACTCTGATAAAAGCCTAAATAATGCAGTTTATTGAAGGTGATGAGGTGATAGAGCAAGTTCTTTCTCTAATCAAATCTAACCACCACAGCTGTCCTTGGTGTAACAAAAAATATACGGGAAAGTATGTGTATAATAAGTCTGTTATCTTCCTGCTCCTTCTCGACTTTAGTAAGTACTTTAACAGGATTAATCCCCATATCTGCTTAAAGTTGCAATTTTGCTTCTATAATTATGCTTGTGATTTCATTTCTTTCTACTTATTTCCCATCGTTTCAGATGTGTTGGAGCGAATGAAGTGTACACCCAGCTCAGACCAATTTACAGTGGAGTTCCGTAAGGCTCTATCCTAGGTCCGATCCTCTTATCTGTATCAAAGATCTTGGCGGTCAAAAACTCGTTAGCCCATATTTTTGACGATGATGTCCATTTAGTGCTTCCCTGCCATTTGAATAGTGCATGTGCCTTTGATCAACCAAGATTAAGGTTCTAAAATGGCTTGCCTATTTGCTGCCAACTCTAGCAACTCGTTACCCAGATTTATTCCAAAATGTGCTAAATATCTCTCTAAACATTTCTCGCTTTTTCTTTCACCTTTTATATTTTCTTTGTTCTTACTATTTTTTAATTTCTTTTTGCTTTCTTATTATATAAATAATTTAATTTCTGCTTTTTAAATTTGCTTCTGTATTATTTGTACAATTAGTATAAGGATAATAACTCTTTTTTGTAGAGTTGAATTGAATAAAATAAATAAAAATCTTTCTATTTCCAATTATTTAGGTGGAATTTTCTCATCCACCATTAATTTTTGGTACTGAAGGTAAAAATGAATGTCCATCGGGTTGGAAATATTTACCAACATTAGCTCTACCAGACGGTTCACATAACTACAAGGAAGATACAGTATTTTTCAATTTGCCAAGTTTATTTGATCCCACTGAAAGTGTTTATGGTGTGTCTTGTTATAGACAAATTCCAGTAGAAGTAATTATATTAGCAAAAACATATTTTTTGTTGTAAAACAATTTGATTTTGATTTTTTTTTCTTATAGAAACTTAAAATTCGTACCGCTGATGTAACACGCAGTACAGTACAAAAATCTGTATGTGTTCTTGCCCAATATCCACTATATGGATATATCGAAGTAAAACTATCCTTAATTGCTGATGCATTTTTTGAACAGGGTGATTTTTCATGTACCGATATTTTAATTAAGGCCTACGAACAATTGAATGCTTGCCTTTTAAATGAACCAATACCATTACGTCATTTTGATGTTGGTTTATCATTACGTGAAATCATCTTGAAATGGCGTCATAAGACTTTATTACTATTTAAATTGTTATTTTTACAACGTCGTGTAGTTTGTTTTTGTTCACCGGTTCGTTCGATGTGTTCATTAATTTTGGGTATATCATCATTACATCCGAAACTTTTCGAGAAAGGTTTTCGTGAAGTTGCATGTGTCCGAACATCACGTCCATTATCTCCAATGCCAGATTTTCCAATAGCCGAAGAAACTGTTATTACGAAAACAATTGATAATAAAAATGATTCAATCGAATGTATCGATAATAATGTTAAAGAAGAAAATCCTTGTGATGAGAAGATTTTTGACAATTCCAATGAAACAATAATAATAACAGAAAATCAACAACAAATTGAGAAAGGTAGTGACGTACGAGAATTGATACGAACCGATTCAAATGGTACAGAAATTGGTAAAAGATTGGATAGAAACTCTTTGCCACGTGATGCCACCAGTGTTGATACTTTAGCATGTAAATATTATTATATAAAAAAAAACAATTCAATTCTATTGTATTTTTTACTTTTTTCTTTAATAGCAACATTATTTCCATTAACATCGATTAATCCAGATTTATGGCATGCACCACTTAAAGTATTTTCAAATGGTCATTTATGTTTGCCATACCTTTCATTACCATACATGGATTTATTAACAGATCCATCAGTACTTAGCTATATTATAGGAACATCAAATATTTTATTTCATCAAAAGAAAAACTTAGCCGATATACAAATTGATGTTGAAGCTGGAACAATTGAAACAAATGATCAGGAATTAAGACGACAACTTGTACTCACCACAGAAGATTTACGTTTTATCGATTATATTATTCGTCATGTACAAAATCCAAAAGAAGATGCTGAAGGTAGTGAACATTGGATTCGTGAACAATTTCAGGGATATACATTGGCATTATTAAAAACAACAATAATGCATGGTAAATAATATTATACTGGGGCCGGCCCTATTATGGAATACGATCGTAATCGTATCGTTAACGTAAGGCATGTTGTTGTTAGTTGAAAAGAATAACAACAACACGCCTTACGTTAACGTTACAATTACGATCGTATTCCATAATAGGACCCATGGTTTTTTTTTGGAACATTTTGATATAAAAAAAAAATTATGACTTTTTTCAGATAATTCAAAAGATTGTGAACATTTTAATAGTCATTTTATGAATGCTTGGAAAAAAACACAATGTTTTGATGATTGGTTAGCAATAAAACCGGATGACGCAATTTTTGATAGTATACCATCTGGTCATCCATTTTCTGGAACATTATCAGTTGCTGATATGAAACTGAAAATATCTCAGTAAGATTATTCTATTAGAATTTTTCTAATATAAAAGGAAATCATAAAAATTTACTTCTTTTTTTTCTTTAGAACAATGCACAATAGTGAAAGTGGACGAAAAATAAATCAGGCTGTGAATACAACAAGTCGTGCAGTTGGTATGTGTATTTTTGGATTATAGGAAATTTTATATTTAATTTTATTAAAAAACATTATAGGTGGTGCTTTGTCGCAAGCAAAAGGAGCTTTTTCAAATTGGTGGTCATCTATGACAACAACACCACCAGCTCAATCAATTCCCACCGATCAAAATCAAAATGCCGATGAATTATTGAGTACAACAAATACAATAACATTCCAAACAGATAATGGCAAACAACAATCTGGAGATGAAGATGTAACTGAAGGTGAAGAAATTTGTGATGAAAATGAAATTGATAATGATGATAATGATAATGATAAAATATTGCCAAAATTCCCATCTAATTCAATGCCAACACAATCGAAAATTGATAAAATACTTTTAAACGACGATAACAATGATTTTTCTTTAACAAATAAAGATGATGGTATCGTTGAGATTGCTAAAGAAGCTGAAATTTTAGATACAAAACATAAAACTGGTGAAATTTATACTGTATAACCAGAATAAAGGATATCTTCAACGGATGCAGGATAAGTACAGGATTACTTAACTGTATGGCGGCAATCTAACAATCAATCAAATTTGGTTAACATTTGTTTTTGAAAAATAAAGTAAATAATGACAATTATTATTACAGAGGATAAATAAATTAAATATTAATTAAAATTCAAAATTGTGATCGTTAAAATTTATGAAAGAAAAGTAAAATATGAAAAACAAAAACTAAAACAAACAAAAAATACAATAATAAAAAAAAGAAAAAATAACCCGATTTTAATATTTTTATAAAATTAAATAATTTTTTGTTTAATTTCAACAATAATTAAAAACATTCAAAAATGAAATTTCTAACAAAACAGAAAAAAATAGAAACGAATAAATAAGTCTGTTAGTTTTTAACCATTTTTAATTTTTTTTTTTATATAATTATTATTTTGTTTTTAAGAATGTGCAATGTTTTCCATGTTTTTTTGAACAAAAAAGAAAAATGTTTTAATTACTTTTGTGTAATAATAATTATTAAAAAAAAAACATTTTAAAATACTTTAAATATAATTATTAATATATTTCTCAATTAGGATTTTGTGTTGTGTTTAAAAAGAAGAAGAAAAAAAGCAGAGTTACAATGTTTCAATTGAAAATTAATTAGAATTGGTTTGTTCTGTTTTGATTGGAATTCAAAAGTAAAAAAAAATGTATGTTTTTTTTTAGAATAAAGTTTTATCTATTTTGATGAAATAACAATAAATTTAAATAAACTTTTAGAAACAAAGAGTTCTTCCTACTGAGAAATGGAAAACGAAACAAGTTCTTACAATTCGCAAAGTCCTTGTCAAAGAAACTCCATGATGATTTAAAAAGAAACTTAAGGACTGAAGAAAAAATGAAATTAAAATAGCAATGGAATTCTGTAAGATGAGACAATTGATTGTTCGTTTTCATACATTTTCGTAAGGCAATTTGTCACTTGAATGTGATAAATTTGAGATGTATAAGTTTAGGTGGCTTTCTATCTAATAGTAAAATGTAAGTAATTATAAAATTCGGAAATTTAGACTAAAAAAATCGACCAATCAGAGCAAAGCAACAACAATTGTATTGAAGTAACCAAATGAAAATAAACCATGTATTCTTATTGCTTTCTGGTGTTTTGATTTTGTACATGGTTATAGTATATTTTTATGCATGTTTACATGAACTATGCATTTATAGAACTCGAAACAAAAAATTAACACGGCAGTGATTGGAAGTTTCTGAACTTTTTAATTAAATACACTTTGGTAATAACATTACTTTGAAGACGTCACTTTTTAAAGTGATCAAAACGATAATCAATTGTCATCTTAAAGGTTTCTACTGCTATAAAAACAAATCTGTAAATACTCGTATACGGGACGTAAATAGTGAAAATGCGTTTTTTAAGTTAGATCATCAAAATGGGGGCAAAAAGTAAAAGAAGAAGAAACTTTTGAAGAAATAACTACCTAAAGAAAAGGACTGTCCCGTAACAAAGATGATAGAGACAAGACTGTCAAGTCACAGAACAAAAAGTTAGAAGTAATTTGAATTTATTTATTATTTCAATAAAATAGAAAAATAAATTCAAAAAAAAAACCGTTATAGAGAAAATTTTCCCAAAAATTTTGTAAATTAGAAAAATTATTTTGGTGTTTATATATGCGAGTGATTATTTATTATGCAATTATTACACTCTTTAATATTAAATTTCGTTTCTTATATATAAGAAAAATAATAAACAAAAAAAATATATATATATACATATTATTCGAATTTTTATTTAAAACGAAAAGTTATTTTGAATTTTTCATTTGTCTACCACCAGACATGAGAAACCTAACATCCCATCTTCACACGACATAAATCCAGTCAGATGTTGTGTTACTAAATTTCAATTGGGAACATTGGTGGGCCGATTTTGTCATAACATTGCATCTCTACAGGACAGAACAGCAGACATAACACCTGCTCTGACTGAATTTATGTCGTGTGGAGACAGCTAGTAATATTAAGTTAGTCTAATACTAAAGACATATTAGCAGCAATAATGTACATTATTTTACGATTATCGATTAAAATACGAGGGGCTATCCAATTTTAGTCGAGAATCATCGTGTATCATAAATATAGGATCAGTTTTGTACTAAACTTGTCTTCATTTTGTTAAGCCATGATGCCTCCAGGCAGCAATCAAACAATCTAGAAGAGTATCAATGAGAATAACGACAATATTATGTATAAGAGAAATTTTTTGAAATCATATTTTCGAGAACTTTCGCTGTATCTTTAGATTTCGGATTAAATTTAATTTATAAAAATTTTGCTTTCAAGTCTTTTTTTTGTCTTGTGGACAATTTTTTTTAATTTCTAACATGTTATATCTCTGGTTCTATATACACCCGCACAGTTAAAATTTAAAACATATAGGTTTTGTCTAAGAGGACAATTTAAAATAATAATTTAGGAATTGAGAGGATTGGAATTCTGATACCGAAATCTGAAATTTGGAAAAAAAAAAAAATTAAAAAATAGAATAGTGAAATAAATTTCCTTTGAAAGAATTCGATGAAGACTAAAAAGTAAAAAAAAAATTAAACATTTCAGGCTCAACACTTTTATGCACTTAAAAGTAGAAATTTTTTATCTTTCCACAATTGTAAAATTTCAGCAGACATCAAAGAAAAAAAACCGAAACAAATCCGCTTCAAAAGAAAATAAAAAGATAATTCGTTTTACATACATTTTTGGCATCAATATAAGACTGCAAAGAAATCTATTTCGTCAATAGTGTTTGTAAACAAAAAACTCTAAATGCATGCATTTTTATATCACGCGCAATCTTTCTTTACAAAGATTAATAACAAGATATCTTTTTTACAGACTGAAAATCTGCACCACATGAGAATACCTGTTATGCTGTGCAGTGTATGGGTTCGATAATTCATTTATGCGTAGACTAAAATGGTTCAATCGTACATAAACGTATATTTACAAATACTAATAACGAGTTACTAGTTACGAGTACTACAATTAAAAACTATCTATATTATATTGGCTTTGATACAAGCTTTGTAAATCGCCATTTTTATTTTGTACACCAAATTGAACCGATCAAACATATAGAAACTGAAAATGGGCCTATAGACGATTTTTTTTTTCTTCCTCTAATTTGCAGGTAACCTAGACCCTAATAGCATAAATTCAAATTTTATTCAAATTGGTGTATTAGTTTTTAAAATACATCAAAAAACCCTTTATAAATAAGCTTATTTTCTCCTAGGATTATTTCTTTCTCCAGATCCTTGGACCGATTTCACTAAAATTTAACATGCTATTTACGTAGTTAACCAATATAATTAATTTAAAGAAAATTGCTCCACAAATTAAATCCTAAAAACCATATTAAAAAAACAACAAAACTTTCTGATCACACTGATTTTTGATTAATAACTTCGGTCCTCTGATAGTACCTATCATAGGGCATAAAAACTTACTTTGTAATTTTTGCCTGACAATTTTTTTTTTTATTTTTTTTCAGTTTTTGTATACATTTTTACTTCTGGACTGGAATCGTGTAACTTGGTTTGAACCAAATCGTAAAAGAATAGGAATGGCAATGCTTTTTCGATACGATTTAGTCTTAATCGAATTACTCGATTTCACTCCTGCTGATTTAAATATTATGGTTTTTTCGTTTCTTTTAAATAAGCCCCAAAAAATAATATTTTTATATTGAATCACGTTATTTATTTTAAAATTATTTTTTTTTGTTTTTTTTTTATATTTTTGTTTCATAAAAGATTTTTACAAAATCTTTTATATGAATTTTCTTTTTTTTTAGATAGTTTTCTTACAATTTAATTATATTATTTTAATTTATTATTATATTTTTTTTTTCTAATTTAAGAAAATTTTGAATTTTGCGAGAATTTTGTTTTATTGGAAAGAAATAAAATCATTTACATTTTTTTTATTTAAAAACCAGAAAAAATACAAAGAATTCGCGCGGCGGGTGAAATTTTCTTTTCGACCATTTTGTTTTTTTATTTTAAAAAAGTTTTTCTCATCAAAATTATTATTTTTTGTTTTTTAAATAAATTGAATTTCCAAAATATATTTAAAAAAATGTTTTTTTTTGCATAAAACTGTACAGATTTTTTTTTTTAATATTATTTACTTTTTAAATGCTTTAATTTTTTATCTAAGCTTTTTTCTAATTTAATGTTTTTTTTTTCTTTTTTTTTTTTTAAATATATTTTTCCTACATATTTCTTTTTCTTTTTTTTTTATTTTACAAAAAATTAATTATTTTGTTTTTTACTCGTATTTTTAGTTTTTACAATTTTTTATGACTAATTTTTTAAAATGTTTTTCTTTAATTTTTTTTTTTTATTTTTTCTTTCTTTTTTTTAAATCATTTTTAAGTGTTAATTTTATGAAGCCTACACAATTTTAATAAAATACTAACTGCTGCTCGATTTTTTTGTTTGTTTTTATTTAATTTTTTTTAAAGACGAAAATAACTACCAAAGTTTTGAGATATTTTTTTTTGGTTTTCTTCTCTTAATTTTTGTTTAAAATTTTTTTAAAACTTATTTCTTTAATTTATTGGAGATATTTTTAAATTTATAATTATAATGATTTCTTTTTTGCTGTTATTTTTATATTAATATTATTTTTTTCTTTAAAATATTGACGAAAATGTTGAGCCCGTTTATTTTTGTTTTTTTTTTAAGTGTAAAATATTGTTTTTCTTGTTTTTAAATGGAAATTGAGTGTTTTTAAATGAAATATGTACAAATTAGTTTACAAGAGTTTTAATTAAACTTCGTTGTATTGTATTTGAAATTTGTAACGTTAAAAACAAAGGGAAATGATAATAAAACCATAAATAAATATATATATTTTAAAATTTTTAAATATTATTGAAAATGTCAAGTTTAGGAACGCTAAGTTACGAAAGCATTGAATTGTTCAACATAAAGTTACAATGGATTTAAAGACAAACCAATACGTGCTTAGCTTAAGCATCACCGGAGATCAACCCGTTAAATGATAATTAGTCAGTCATGTCCACTTGCGTGATTGAAGTGACATTACTCGGGATCTGATTGACAAAAGAGGGGAAAAGAATATAAATACATAACTCTAATTTTTAAACATTGTACTGTAATACAATAATGTACATTTTTTTATTTTATCGATGTTATATCGTCTATCAAATCACTTATTTCGACATTTACAATTGCAATTTTTAACACTTTGTCGTTGTGTAATCGAAAACTCTCATGGTCAGGCCAAAATGAAAAAAAATTTTCAGTTCATTTTGAAAAATATTTAGAAATTGTTCTAAATCCACTAAGAAAAAGACAAGAACGATTCAACTGAAATAATGTTTATAAAACTAACTGACGAGACCTAGAACTGTGTAACTTACAATAATTAACTGTTAGTTAAAAATATGACAAATATATCTTATAGCCAGCACAATATATATCGTCACAAGAAAAACCGCCGAGATAGTTCTTAATATTATTAATTTCTGAACCTGAAAACAGCCTTTTTAAATAGATTTTACATAACCCAATGCCAAAATACCTCTAGAATGCAAAACTCTTGCATGCAATAGGAAAATAAAATTACTTTTAAAATTCCTATAACATTTTTCTATTACAAAAATAGTTTAAGAAAAAAAGACCTTTGTTAATGAAGCAAAAAAAAACTATACAAAGGAAAACATATAGCAAGTTAAAATCCACATATATGCCCGATTTTTTGATGCCTCAGGGTTAAAATGAGGTGAGACTTATAATTAACAAAGTGAGCAAGCTCAATGAATCAACCCTTAAGAAAAAATCAACCGAAACTAATAATATTTCAAGATTTTCTCGGCATAACTTCAGTTTTCCTTTCTATAAATTTGCTCTACTAATTTACAGGGTGCCCAGGGTACCAATAGCGAAAATCTATTCTGCAAGTTTTATTCAGATCGGTATATTAGTTTTTTATTTAATTTGAAAAAATTGTATGAACATGCTCATTTTTTCCTACAACTATTTTTTCTCCAAGACTCATCGAGTGATTTTACTGAAATTTAACATGATATCGTCTATTTATATAAGCAACGTATGTAAATAATTTAAATAAAATTCGTGCACAAATTTTCCAATTAAATACGAAAAACGATAAAACATTTTGGTTTTTCATTTATAACTTCGCTCCATTCGCTGATTATTTCTATGCGTTACAATATTGTAGTAACAAAACTAATATAACCTCCGGTAGTACCTCTACCGTAGGACATACAAATTTTTAAAGAAAGAAAAAAAGAATATAATTTGGAGTAGAAGTCTGTACAGTGATAATTGATTGTCACTTTCAAATAATATTTAGGTAATATTTAAACTAAATAGCCTTATTTTAAAGTCATTGCTAATCAAAATGATCAAAGTTATAAATCACTATCGCCTTACAGAATTCCACTAGTATTTTGAAAGTCACGTCACTTGCTGAATAAAGTGACATGTGAAGAAAGTGAAATTTTTTTGGGTTATCGAGTCGCTTCAAGTAACATGATCTAAAATGTTTTCCTTTTTTTCATCCTTTTAATATATACCAAATATTTTGTAATAAAAACGTTTATAATTTAATCAATTTTGAAAAAAAAAAAAAATAATATAATTTTTTATAATAAAATTAAGAATTTTAAAAACTTACCTGAAACCATTTAAAATATTTTGTTCCTTGTTCTTAAAAAAAAAAATGTAACAATTCTTGAAATTCATTAACTAATTTGTTTCTTTTTAGACGAAAAATTCTTGCTCGTTTCGTTTAGAATAAATTAAAAAATGTGGGTGTGAAAAGAAAATGAGGAAAATCACCTTTCATCAATTGCTTTAAGCCTATAACAAAAAAAAAAGAAAAGAAAATCCTAAATTTTTTTTATCGTAAATCCAATGTAAATTCAATCGACTTACGATATCATCTTCTTCTTCTTCTATTTTCAAAAATATCTTCAAAATCTTCTTTTTCATTCCCTTTCAATAAAAAATAAAAAATAAAATTTATATTTTTAATAAATTAAAATAAAAATAAAATATTTTACAATTTTTTTCTTTTTAATAAAGTCATTTTTGTTTTTCTTCTTTTTTTTAAATTAAAATTGTAGACTTATTAAAAAAAGAATTAAATTTAAACTTATTTCTATATCTCAATATATCTCTCTCTATAACTTAATCAAAACAAAAATAAAAATCATTTTCATTCGTAATTCTTGTTCAACTTAAAAAAAATGTTTTTTCGTTCAAATTCCTTTTTATCACACAAAAATTTGTTTAAAAAAAAATAATAAATTTAAAAAAGGAAATGTTTTAACAAAAAAATTACAAATTCTAAATTTTTTAAAAATAATAAAAGAAAAGGCTTTTGATTTTAAAATATCTTCTTTTTTGATAATTTTATATTTTTTAAAAGAAAAAAAATTTTTTTTTTAAATTCATTTTAAAATATTTTAAAGGTCCATGCGGAATCTCGGCGTTTTACGCCACTAAAAATTATAAGATAACAGATCGAGTGGAATCGTGTAAATCGATTTGAATCAAATCATATCGAAAAAGCATAACAATCGGAATGTACTTTCGATGTAATTTAGTCTCAATCGAATTACGCGATTCCACTCCTGTCACATGTTTTCTTCATATCTCATCAAGCCAACAAAAAAACGATAGCGGCACCTAAATCACAGCGCGTGAAATGAGACAAAAATTAATAAACGATAAGATTGGATATGATATGAGCAAAGATTTTATTGATTTTTCGCATTTCACAGCAACGAAAAACTAGAGTGAAATCGTGTAATTCGATTGATAATAAATCGTATCGAAAATACATTGTAATTCCTATGCTTTGTCGATACGATTTGATCGAAATCAAGTTACACGATTCCACGTGTGATTAAAAAAAAAAAAAAAAAGTATCCTGACATGCAAGAAAAAACACCTACTAGGCGCCACCGCTGGTCGAAAAATCTTAACACTGTTCGATAGCTTTTTTTGCAAGCGATGCACATTCACATTTCATTTTCATATATTCAATATATTCAAAATTACCGCGAGCGTAAAACGATAACATTTCATGTGAACCTTTTAATAATTTTTTTCACACTTTAATTTTTCTGAAGAATTATTTTAATGAAGAACCAAGTCTCAGTCTCTCAAGTTTTAACTTCATTTAAGTCAGGGTAGGCATTATGTATGGTGACAGGCGATTATCGCTCGTTGTTTTCATATGATTTTAGACGTTGATGTGCATGTTTTTGTCCGTTTTTTATTTTACTTTATTCTTATTTCTTTCCTTTTTTTGAATGTAAAAAAATTAATTTAATACTATTATTTGAAACATTAAAAATGATTGTTTTCTTTTTGAGTAATAGCGCCTGTCACCGTACATAATGCCTACCCAGAACTTAACTTTAACTTGAGAGGGAATCGATTGTATTTGGGAACTGTTTCTTTTAATTTCCCACAAGATTTGTTTATTCTGCTTATGATGATTGATGATGTGTTTTTTTGGCCGTTTTCATTAATGCATGATTGCTTTCTTGACTTACACGAAAACTTGGAAATGACGAATACACTTAAACAAATCATATTTACTTGTAAAATAGTCGTCAAGGAAAACTTTCTTTCTTTCGTCAGATAAGCATAGTCTCAAAATCTCATGCGTATTTGAATCATATATATATATATACGCGCATTCGTTTTCATAAACAGCATGCAATACACATATATTTGCATTAATAAAAATTGCCTTTTACTAAGTTTTTCTCCGAATTTCACTACACTACTGAAAATCTAGTCATATTTGAATTATGGCAATCTCACAGACAAAAAAAATACATGCCATAAAAATAAAAATATCAATTTCCTAGTTAAACTATTTCAATACATGAAAATACATCATTTCAGTCATAATCCTTTATAGTTAGAGCTTGGCAATAAGTCAGATATAGTTTATCTTATGGTCTCCACACGACTTATTTTCAATCGAACTGAAGAAAAGTCTTATGAAGAGACTCCAAAAATTAGACTTTTTTTTCAGTCGGACATAAAATCATAAACTTGCGACTTTTTCCAGACTTTTTTTTTAAATATTGAAATTAAAAATAGTTGCAATGAACTGAATAGGATAATTTTGAGCATTTCTTTTAATTAAAATTAATTTTTTTTATGACAAAATTTTAGAAATAATGATTGTATTGGATCGTTTTTTTTTTTAGAAAAAATCACCATTCAATTCTTGTCAACCGCCGCATAATGAGCTTTAAGTTGAAATAAAATTCTTTATACAAAATTTATGCGGCAAACATTTCGTTACTCGCCTTCATCAACGGCATTTTTAGAAATAAAATGTCTGGACATAAAATGCAATACAAAAAATTTAACGTGTGTACACGAAATATCAAAAATATGTTTATTATTAGCTGGTACCCGGCGCGTTGCTGCCGCAGAAGAAATTGTAGAAATTCCGTTTAAAATTTGGAAGAGTTATCTTGTTTAAATCTTTAAATATTTTGCCGAATTTTACCGAAGTGTGCCAAAATTTACCGAAATTTGCCAAACTTTACCAACATTTGTCGAAGTTTAAATATCTTAAATTTTCCTTAAAGCCCGTAATTTTCGGGAGATTTCAGTAAATTTCGGCACACTTCGGTAAACTTCGGCAAAATATTTAAAAAATGTATCGATAATTTTTCTTAAAGACCGATTTCGATAAATTTCTAAATATTTCGGCACACTTCGGTAAACTTCGGGAATTATACTATACCTATAACCTTCCCGCAAGTGCAAGCAATAATTTGGTAAAATTTTATACCAATCAGACGAACGGTGTGGCAGCGCATAAAATACGAACAAACAAACAAACATTGATTTTTATATATTAGATTACTCAACTTTTTTTGCGAGTTACTACGTCACGTGTGACTGTGAGAAGAACGAATTCAAATTAGATGAAATAATTCTGTGTGTGACATGCGAAATTCAGAATAAGAACTGTCTGTGTGTGTGTATTTTATCTTCGAAATTGTTTTCTTCTGTGTTTCCTATTTTTTTCTTTTCAATTATTGTTTTAATTTTAAAGTACTTTGACATTACTACTTATTTCACACAACAAATTGCTCAACATTTCTGTCGTGTGAAAGCAAAAAAACATGTATGTTGAAAAATCTGTTCACAAAATGGTGGCGAATTTTTCACCATACACACACATGTTGCGCAATTTGTTGTGTAAAATAACGTGGTAATGGCGAAAGTACTTTTTTTTATATTTTCTTTTTTAACAAAAAAAAAAAAAAATTATGCATAAAAACAAAAAAAAATAAATTTTATTTCGGGTTTTTATTTTTTGTTGTTGAATTTTCTTTTTTTTCTTTCTTTTTTTTTTATATTTATTTATTTTTATTTATTTTGAAATAGGTAAATATTACTATAAACAAGAGTAATAATAATTAATAATAATAATAATAATAATAGTTAATTAATAATAATATAATAATAATAATAATTATAATAATAATAATAAAAAAAAAAAAAAAGAAATATATTTTTTTCTTCTAAAATTTCTTACATATTCAATGCGGTTTTTTTTTTGTTTTATTTTTTACTGTTTATGTTTTTAATTTAATATTTTTTTACTTTTTTTATTATTCTTAGTTTCAAGTATGTGTGTTTTTGTTGTTTATTTTCTTCTTAAATTATTTAAATTTTCAAATATTTTATTATTATTGTTGTTTTTTATTTATATATAATTTTAATTAAATATATAATTACTTTTTTTTATTATTAAAATTATAATTATAATTTTTTCTTGTTTTTATTTTTTGTTTTTTTTTTTTTCTTTTTTTTTTACTGTACATATATTGCTGTCCATATTTTATATAAATCAATCACTTTTGTGTATTCTTAAATTCTTATATTTTTTAATTTTTCTTTTAAATATAATTTATTTTTATTTTATATTTTTTTGTTTTTTTTTTTTAAATTTTTCTTTTAAAACTTTATACTTAAATTTTTTTTTGTTTTTACTTTTAAACCTTAATAATTAAGCTTAATAATTTATTATTAATAAAATTAATAATAATTTTGTTTCTTCAATTCTTTAATGTATGTCGTGTGTCTGTGTGTGTGTGTGTATTTTTTGTGTATTTACTTATATTTTCATATTTTTTTTAAATATATTCAATAATATTAAAAACACAATTTTTGTTTTTAAAATTACGTTGATTTTCTTCAAAGATTGTTTTAATTCTTTTAATTTTTTTTTTGCTTTATTTTTTTATTAATAATTAAAAGATTTAAAAAGTTTACTTCCTTCATTTATAAATTTGATAAAATTGTGAATAATTTTGTTTTTTTTTGTTTTTAAATAGTAGTTTATTTTTTTGTTTTAAATATTTTTAATTAAGAAAAATGTATTTTTTTTTTGTTTTTATTTTTATCACTACTACATTTACTTTTACGTTTTTTTTTTTTATTATTCATTTTTTTGTATTTTTTATTTTTAAATTTTATGAAATTCTATGTTTTACTGTTTTTACTGTTTTGGTTTTATGTTTTTCTTTTTGTTTTAAAATCTTTTAAAAATTGATAATAATTGTGTCCTTTTCTTTAATTTTTTTTTCGCTGTGTTTTTAGGAGGTTTTTTTGCCAAGCAGCTTTTCTTTTGATTTCTTAAAAATTGATTTTTTCAAAATTGGTTTCTTTTTTTGTTTAATTCGCATATTTTTCATCAAATTTGTATTTTCTTTAAAACAAAAAACTGAAATATTTATAAAAAAGAAAAAAATGAAAAATAAAATAATTAGAAATTATGTGATTTTTTTTGTGTACAAAAAAATTTTGTGTTTATAAAATTCTATTCTTTTTTTAATTATTTTTAGCGCTTTTTGTTTTTAAATAATTTGTTGTGTAAAGAAGCCTTTAAACGAGGAAACATGTCGTCACAATTTTGGCTAAGTTTTATCGTCTAAAGTAGGTCCCACACATTGATCAGTCATGACTGTCAAGTCATGTTTGACAGAGTCCCATCAGTTTTCCGTTAACTTTTGCCATTTTCTGTACATACAGTACTAATCAGTTTTGGCTGACATGTTTTTCGTAACAATACGAATTCATTTGTGAACCTGTTTTAGGAAAAACCGGATAGAAAAGCTGATTGCTCACAAAGATTTTGAATAATTTTTGAGTTTCACTTACACAAACCATCAGTTTTTACACACTGGTCAAATTTCTCTCAGTTGCTCAAAAGCTGATGGAAAACTGATCTTTCACTTCGTTTACATGGCGATTTCAGAATTGACTTGAGATCGACTTGAAATTCAACCCGAGTTTTTTATCTTTACCGGATTGAAAGATTGACTTGAAATCGACTTCAAATCAACGTATTCCATACTCCATTTTAAATTTTCAATTCGATTTGAAGTCGATTTGGGTTTACATGCAAATTTGAAGTCGATCAGATACATTTTTGTGATCGGATTGACTCAAGATTTGAAGTCGTATACATGCACGATATTCGGATTGAAGTCGTCTTCAATCCGATCATGTAAACGAAGTAAATGTCAGTCCTACTTAAATGGATTATATTCAACAACGGGTTTGAAGACGTGTTTCCTTATTTAAAGTCTGCCTGAATAATTGAAATTTTCGGAAATCTTAAATATAGAAATATTTTGAAGACTTTTCTTCTTTTTTAGTTTTTCGCGACGCGTGCATGTAAAACGAAATTTTCTGCTCTTTTTTTTGGAAATTATTTTGCTCGTATTTTTAAAATTTTTAATATTTTTATATTCTAAATCATTTTGTGACGGACGATGGGAAGAATTGATTTTTCTTTTTTGATAGGCCGTTGTTCATGCAATGTAAAAAAAAAAAAAAATACATTTCAAATTTAGATTTTCTCAAAAAAAAAAAAAAAAGATTTCTTATTAAATTTCTTCTTGTTTTGGCCATTAAAAAATAAAATTGATAAAACAATAAAAATTGAAAATAAAAAACAAAGAAATTTGTTATATTTCTAATGAAAACTAATTTTATAGATTACGTAACTTTTGTGTAACCAAAAAAAAATCAATTTTCACATCATTTTCTTTAAAAATTCGTTGTTTTTCATGCTTTGATAAAAAAAAAAAAAAAAAGAAAAACGGAACCGTCATAACATAAAAACAAAACGAAACGAATATATTTCTTTAAAAAAAAATTGATGAGCATAGAAGAAAACTTATTAAATATCATAAAATTATTTTCTACGATATATTAATTAAAAAAAAATCACAAGATTTTCTTTTAGTTGAAAAATGTCGACAATATTGTTGCAGTTGCTGTTTGGAGGAGATTGATTGTTCTCATATTTCTCGAATACGACGAATTGTAGTAATTTTTTAGTTTTTTCCCTTTTTTTAATATAAACAACAATTTTATTACGAATTACGAATTTGAGTTTCTCCTTGATAGCTAGGATGAACTCGATTGATTTAAATTTCCAAACATTCCAGTTGAAAATGTCGCTTGACTACCACTACCTTGACCACCTTGTGATTGTGATGATGTTTGATGTTGTTGCTGTTGTTGTTGTTGATTCAATGCTTGTCTACCATGTTTTGGCATCGGTGGCTGTAAATATTCATGCCTTGCCAATGCAAATACATCCATACGATCTTCTTTACGATATGCTAAACAACCTCGAATAAAACTCTATTTTACGAGAGAATGGGGAAGAGAAAAGTTAATATTATAAAACCAATTAAAAAACAACAACAAAAAAAAGAAAACATCTACCTTAGCTTCATTTGAAACAGTTGGTTTATTTGAAAATTGAACTTCTGTGGCTTTTAATATTGTATTTTCTTCTAAAATTGTTGCCTGCGATTGATTATGACCAAATGGTTTTCTACCATATAAACATTGATAGAATATCACACCGACACTCCAAACATCAACTTTTGATGATATTTTTGGTGGATTTTTACCAACCACAAAACATTCTGGTGGAAGATACCTGAAGATAGAAAAAAAAAAGAGTAAAGTTAACAAAAAAATTCTTCATATTTTCTAGCGACTAATTTCTTTACCAATATGTTCCAGCTCCTTGAGATGTTAAATCCATTCCATGATCTGGATTATAATTTTCTTCATCCATTACTTTTGATAAACCGAAATCGGTTATTTTTATTTCACCGCATACATTCCCTTCGGTTAATAATATATTACCGGGTTTTAAATCATAATGTATAACTGGAGGTTTGATTTCATTCAGGTACTTCAATGCTGAAACAACCTAAAAACGAGAAAAAAAGGATTAGTTTTATTATGATGATCTAGGCCTTCCTTTGGAAAGTTTCTCTAATAATTACCTGCATAATTATTGATCTAGCTTCACGTTCTGGTATTGTCTTATGCTGTTTCAGATAGAAATCCAAATCATGCCCATCACAATATTCTAATACAGTACAAAATGAATTTGCATCTATTTCGAAGACATCATATAATTTTACTACTCTTGGATGATCTAAAGCTTTATGAATATTATATTCTCGTAGAGCATGTCTAAAAATTTTGGAAACAATTTTTTTTTTGTTATAATTTGGTCTTATTTTTTAAACAATATTTTTAAAAAAAAACTCACTTAATATAATTAGCCTTTTTATCTTCTTTCCAATCTTTATTTAATTGATGTACTTTACAAGCAACATATCTTTGCTCTTTTAAATCAAATGCTTTATGTACTTCCGAGAAGCCACCTTTTCCTAATAGCATCAGCAGTAAATATCGTTCATTTAATACAGGATGATTATTGAAACGTGACTAAAATTTATATACAGAAATTAGTTTAAACATATCTACTTATTTTATTATGATATAGCCAAACCTTTACCTGATCTTCGTTCAGTATTCGTTTCAGCTCTCTAATATGTAAATTTCTTTCACGTTCTAATTTTTCCATTTCCAATTGTAAATCAGCATCCTCCTTTTTTAATGCATTCTGTCGTAATTTTAAGATTTCATCACATTCATAATATTCCTGTGCTGTATAACCGCCACCACTAACTGGATCTGGTTTTAGGAACGTTGCATCAGAACCATTATGTAAATTTGATGTACTTTGATTTGTTGAACTAATACTACCGCCACCGCTATTACCACCGCTACCAGTTCCGCTAATACCAACAACACCACCGACACCGACCGTAGCTGTTGTATTATTATTATTATTGTTATTATTATTATTATTACGTTTTCGTCCGGTTTCAGCATTTGATGGACGTTTTTTCATTAGCATTTTCTTTTGCCGATCAATTTCTTCACGTTCAGCTGAGATTTCTTCTTGCCGCCTAGATAACTCTTGAAATGCATAACCATCTGTCCAATTCTCTTGGAATGTTGCACCGACACGTTGTGTTACGAATTGTCCCAAACGTAAACGATTCTGCATGCATTTTTGTCGGGCCTCTTTCTTTTCAATATTACTTTTTTCTTTTAGTAATTTCTTAACAACATCTATACATTTATTAATATGACTTTTATGTTGATCTATGATTTTTTGATGAGCTGCTATTTGACATTTTTGCTCATCGGACAGTCTTGTCAATTCATCAATTTTTGTTTTACTTGATTCATAATCTGAATCACGTTCTTGAATTTCTAAATATGATAAATCAGTTTGTGTTGATTTCGATAGCATTAGTAATGATTGCTGCTGTTGCTGTGACGATTGTTGTACAGACAATTGTGTTGTTGTTTGCAATTGCTGTTGTTGCTGTTGTGACTGTGATGATTGTGATGTTAGTTGTGGGGGAGGTGGTGGCGGTGGTCCACAGTTACTTACTATCGAACTTTGACTAACACCACCACCACCTCCATTCGTACCAACAACGGATGCACTTCCTATACATGTTGGTGGCATTGTTGAAATTGGTGATTGAGGAACAATATTGGAAGTTTGGCGATTTTTAAAATGAAATTCTGAATTAACTCCAGGTCCACCACTATTCGATATTGATATTAATGGTGGCTGAGGACTAGGCGGAAACATCGGATAGCTTCCATGTTGTGAAGGTGATGGACTCTTAGCGCCCGCATGTCTTATTGGACTACTAACAGTGGGCTTATTAAAATAATCATTAATTTTTTTATTATCATTAAGTGGCATCGAGAGACGTGCTCCCTTACTGCTACCAATTGGTGGCATACTACATCTACCGCTATCTTGTGAAACTAAATTACAATTAATATTTGTTGAGACTAAACCACCACTACCACCACCTCCACCTCCTCCGCCCGCACCACCTCCACCGGAATCATCCGTTGGTGGAGGTGCTTTTCGTTTTCTTTTACGTTCAGCTGGTGCACGTGGTAGTTTCTCTGGTCCACAGCCAGTTGTCATTATACCGCCGTTATTGCCAGCAGCTCCAATTAAACCACTTGGAATAGGACCTATAACACCACAGCCAACCAATTCAGCAGCATCCTTTTCACTATGCGAAGATCCGGTGCTCATATTCGAATCCTGATTATTATGAGAAATATTTGTACCACCTAGTATATGAGATTGCTGCAACGTTTGCTGATTCGTTTGATGATGCTGTGGTGGCGGAGGCTGTTGCTGTTGGGGATGATGAAGTTGATGTGGCTGCTGTAGTTGATTCTGGTGCTGATGGGAAATCTGATGTTGGTGATGTGGATGATGTACTATGGTCGTCGTCGTCTGGGGTGCCATCTGCAGTTGGGCGCCGGCGGACATCTATAAATGAGATGAAAAAAATTAAAAAAATTAGAAAAATTCAACCAAAAACAAATTTATTTATACATAAAATATTTTTTCAGACAAAAGATTAATTGACACATTCGTACACATTTTTGTGGAAAATTAATGTTTTTTCTAATTGGAAGCAGAAGAAGAAGACGGAATTAAAAAAGAGAAATAAAGAAATTTTTTTTTCTATTCTTTTAATATTTTTTTTTTTTAACTCCTCATCTCATATCTCCACCATATTTGTTTTTTTTTTTTTCTTATCCCAGACATACATTTTTAAATAGTTTTTTTTCTGCTTTTTTGCCATGTAACTTTTTCATGATAATACAAAAAAAAATTTACTCAAATTATTCTTACACATTTTTTTTTCTATCCCAATTTTTATTTTCCGAAATATATCCTTTTATTTATTTTTTTTTTATATTCTCACACAAACAAAAAAAAAATATTTCCAAAATGTCAAATTAGAAGAAAAAAAAAAAATTATTTTTCTTGTCGTCTCTTGTTTTTGTCTTTCTTTAAAGGAAAAAAAAAAAAAAAAATATTCACACACCACAAAAAAAAAGAGTATTTTTTTTTTCTTTCTAAATTAAATGAAAAAGTTTTTGCCAAAAATCCGGCATTTTGAATTTATGAAAATTATAAAGTAACGAATTTTCCATAATTTTTAATCACATTTTCACTGGAAAAATTATTACAAAACTTTTCTAAATTTTAATTACTTTAATTAATAATATTATTTTAAAGTAAAATCTTTTTTTTTTTAATTTTTTTTTTTTTTAATTGTATTTGAGAGAAGAACGATTGACACATGAGAAGAAAAAAGAAAAATAAGAAATGTATAGGAAAAAAAAGATGGTTGTGTTCTTGCTTTATACGTTTTTTTTTTTTTGTTTTTTTCCTTTTTCTGAAATATATTTAATATTTTCAATAAGACTGAAAGAGATAGATACTAGTATAATTTGAAATAAACAAAATTTATTTTGTGTACAGAGAGAAGGGAATGTATATATATATATAGATATATGTGTACAGTAAGAAAAGAACACAAACAAAATGGCGAAATTTGAATCACACTTGTAAGGAAATTTATTTTACTTTTGTGGAGAAAAATTGCTACTCCTTCTCGTAATAAGAAAACTCCGAAAACACAACGGACACGCCAAAATGTGACAAAATTATGTGGCAACTTTTTTACTTTTTTTTTTTTTTTTGAGACAATAACGACGCAACGTCAATCGCGACGATTTCACGTTGTGTGCGAATGATTTGAGAGAGAGAGAGAGAGAGAGAGAGAGCAGAGAATATAAATTGACAGCCGAACAAAATTTCTATACACACGCGCTCCCATGCAAACGCATTTCGAATGCATTTCCGTAATTTACAAAAGTTCTTTAATCATATTTTATCAGAATTGAAATGAAACAACAATGAGAGACATGAATTGCTCTCATTTTATCTCAGAAAAAAAAAAAAAAAAATGCCATGTGACGTGTTGTGTGTGTGTTGTAAAAATATCGCGATCGCGATTATGCTTTATCATTCTTGAAAGGTGAAAATGAATTGATTGACAACAATGGAGGAGGAGGAGGCGAATAGAAGAGAATGACAGAAAATCGGTAGGAAAAAAAAATACTAAAAATCCTATCATTTCTATCGAATTTCCACGCTGTCAAAACAAAAAAAAGAAACTAAATTTCTTTTCCTTCAATTTGTCAAGAGGAATTTAATTTTAAATTTTTACATGGATTTAAATAATTAAAATAAATCGCAATAAATTTACGATTGAAAAACGAAGAGCAAGACGACGACAGACGTGGAATTAAAGAAAATGAAATTTTAATACGCCGGAAGTAGTTGAGAAAAATCGTTGTGGTTTTTCAATGTAAAAAAAAAAAATCAAGTTTCTCTTTTATTTTGTGATAAACAAAATCCCATTCATAACATTTTCTCTTCTTTAATTCAAAAAAAAAAAAAAAACCCTCTTTTCACTTTCAATTTACTATAATTTTTTGAGAATATTTAAATGTGTTTGTTATAAAAGCTACTCTTGAAAAAAAAAAAATATATACATTTATCTCTTTCTATTCTTGTTGCATGCAAAATTCTCATTGCACTTTTTTTTTTCATGCAAAAATGCATTTTTACTCAACATAATTTTTAAGAGTAAACTTTTTTTTTTCTTAAAAGCTTTATCAAAATAAGGCAAGAGTTCATCGTACACTGAATATAATAATCGCGTATTACATAGTACCGCACACTTATGCAAACACATACAAACACTATCTTTTGAAATTCGATAGTATGAACAAAATTCATATATAAAAAACATTTTACAGAGTTGGGAGCCAAAAAAAAAGTGAGAAATATAAATTCACCGCAAGAATTCTTTGCACGACGGTAAATTGACCGTGTGTTGCCATCATCAATGTGCCAAGGTCAAGTTGCCAGTTCTCAAAAAAAAAAAAAAAAATGAAACGATATTAATCTCAGCCATTTATATATATAAGAATTTTTTTTTCGGGGGCGATCAACGTTTAATTACGATGACGTGCAAGAAATTTAAATATTTACATAATTAGATGTGGAACGTAATTTCGATTATTATTTTAAAAAACTTGGAAAATTTAATTTTTTTCTTTCATCATAAATTAAGAGAAGAGCAAAAAAATTTTAATTTTGAAAAATGGTTTTATAAATACGTGCGGAAGAAACAAAGAAAAAACAAGTTCTTTTTAATCTTCAACATAAGTCGTCTTTTAGCTCGATACATTTAGTCCAGCGGTTTTTAATGGGGTCTAATAGACCGGTCTGTAAAATGCGCCTCAGTTTCGCCACTCATTTAAAATCTCTTTCCCTTTTCAAGTTTGGAAAAAGATAATAATCGCTAGGGAACCCCAACGTAATTGAAGTGACCACCACTTTGACCTATTTGATCAATTGTTTACGAACAAGCGCGCACGCATCTTGCGAAATTTATACGAGATGGCCAGCTGCTTCTAATGGTACTTTCATTTTCCGATCTTCTAACGCGGTATTATGGACATTTTCAACAATTTCTTTAATGGTCACCTCAACTGGCCGATAAACGTTTGTACGACACCACATTTTAAATCAGCAAACCATTAAATTATGATTGATTTCGGTGGACAAGATATCTCGTAACATTTATCAACTATGATTGATATATAGCTATCATAGTTTTCTAACCTGGAGAATTTGATTATAGAAACTATACATCATTGATAGCCAGGCCAGTATAAGCAGAAGAGGTCCTAAGTGGACTGCCTTGAGGGACACCACATGTAGTAATAAAGGGAATAGATTTGACAGATCGGAATAAGACTTGATACCTGACCGAATCTATTGAGTGAAGAAATTTGGAAATCCGAGGGCTCTAAGTTTCAATAATATGATTTAATGAGATAACTTATCAAATGCCTTAATAAAAAATCGGTCGTAATCCAGTCTATACTGTTACCCTTTTCCAAAGCATAAGTTGAAAATGACACTAATTCTACTAAACTAGTGACTGTAGATCTACCTTTCAAGAAACCATACTGAAATTCAGATGTTTGCAGTGAAAGGAAAGAAATTTATGAATAATGTATCCAAACACAGCTTTGGAATACATGAAAGTTTTGAAATTGGCCTGTAATTATCAATGTCGCCTCAATTATCCTCCTTTTTATGAATTTTATTGTTTAGTTTGGACAATGTTTTTTTCCCATGCTTTATAAAAAAAACCCGATTTTCATTTTTTCCAAATATCGAAAACGAACTAAAAAGTAGTTAGTTTTAAAGTTCTTTAGATTCGTTTGTTAACAAAATAAAAAAATTGGCTCAAATTTTGACAGCTGTCTCTCAGATAAGATTGCATACTTCTTAAATTTATGTCGCCCCATCTATGTCATCGCGCACGTACTTATCAAAAAAAAAATCCATATATAGTATTTTATATATTTTGGCAATGAAAAATTTAAAATGCCAAAAAATTCATTGATAAAAATATGCTAATTCGAAAATAAAAAAAACATATATATTTACATCAATAAAAAAAAAAAAAAAACCTAATAAAAATGTAATTACCTAAAAAAAAAAACCAACATATTTTACACGCTTCGGTAATGATAATAAAAATATCATCGCATATGTTAAGAGCCAAATATATATAATAATAAAAAACGGCGGCGAGCCGAACAAGAAGTAGCCTATTTAATTTTCTCTTTCATAACCTGTCTGTCATTGTTATTATCTCTCTTTAACTAATTATATATAGATATAAATATGCCACAAAAAAAAACAATATTTTCCTTTCGCATTTTTCTGTTCATTGCCCTCTCATATTATGATCTGTCAAAATTACTCTCCCGGCAAAATACCTATTTTTCATTTCAATTATGATGGCATGTTTACATTGGAATGAAACAATACACAATCATATATATATGTGGAACAAAATTTTGACATTTCTCTTTAAACTAGTATTGTAATAAGTTCTATCTCTTTCTTATTCGTCTAAAATCTAATCTGAATCATATATCTTTTATCTTCATTTTTGTAATATTTCTCTCAATATTTCTCTTCTTTTTCGTTTTCTTTTTATCGCGTGCACTTCACGTAATTTAACCATATAGAAAAACCACGTGGTTCAATGATGCGCGCAACGGCGCAATCTATAAAAGAACGAGTTTTCCTCTTGTTTTCATTTTCAAAACGATTATAAAAGAGATAACCGTTCCACATATTTACATACACACATTTATATTATATACGAGGCTATATATATGTGTATAAACTATGATTTTGTTTTTTTTATATGCATGCAATCATGTATAACTGTATGTGACGTCATGGTAAATATTGCGCACGACAAGAGAATCTCTTCTTTGGATGCCGTAAAAGGTTACAAATTTTTTACAGTGGATTATAAAATTTGTAAACATAATTTTGAGTGTTTTTTTTTTTTAAAGTGATAATGAAAAAAGAAAATAAACAAAAAAATATTTGTTTTTTTTAAATGTATTATTTTGATTTTACTTTTTTAAATAACAAGGACGCAACTATATATAATATTCCGTTGTGAAAAATCGGCTTAAAATACCTTTTAGCTTGCAATCGATTCGGGTTGACATGTAAAATTTCGATCGTAAGAACTTTTATGATTTGATCAATTTAAATCGGATTCAAATCAATCCGAGTTTAAATGTACGATCTTCAAGGTTGAAGTCTAAGCAGAGAGATCATGTAATCAAAAGTAATGAAAATTATGATCTGAAAAATGCAACATTTTTGATGAATTTTGAGTTTTTTTCTTTCAAGGTAGAGGAGCAGAAAAACTTCAACCATTTTTCCCTTTTTTTACTTATGTTTGCAGCAATTCATTCATTCATCAGCTGTTATTTTTTTACTGGATATTTTGAATAAAGATTTTAAGATCAGAGTCTTTTGTACTATTGAAAAATAAGACAGAGAAAATTCTAGAATCTCGGTCAAAATTGTCGAGAAACAAAAACCGAAGAATTTTGACAAATTTAGAGAAACGAACGGAAAAAATTCTGACTTGCCTCTTGTAAACTAGTATAAGAAAATGCAGAATTTTTATCGAAAAACGAAAACACACATAAATCTTGATCCACAATTATGTTTTAAATTTAGATAACTAAAATGCCTTTATGAAACGCAAGTCTCTAAATCAGTGATTCTCAACCAATGCTCCGCGGCACTTTTGTGTGCCGCCAAATTCTTGATGTGTGCCGCCAAATTTATCCTTTTACACTTATTTTATTGTTAGTGTGCCGCCAAATTTTTTGAAATTGTTAAAAGTGTACCGCAACAAAAAAAAGGTTGAGAATCACTGCTCTAAATACACCTAATTCGAGTGTAACAGACAATCAAGTTGATAAAACTGTCTTAGACCCGACAACACCATCATATTATAAGAGATGTAGATTTCTAATATAAATTACAAATCGAGAAAAAATCATTTAAATAAAACGGAATCAAAAAAAAATAAATAAGAAAAACTTGATCTACAAGAAGAAAAAAAAAAACAATATGGCTAACAAAAGTGGCAAAGGGGCAAGTAAAAAATCAAGCAAAACGCACCAACCATCTATTTTATAAATTAAAGCATAAATTTTCTTGAGGAAAGGTTGTTAGCCTACACCAAAAAAAAAAATCTAAAAACCTATTCACTAGTAACTAAAAAAAAAAAAAACATATTACAAATTCTTTTAATGGCGACAACAACGAAAACGATGATCACGTTTGCTGTTTTTATTTTATTATATCTTTGCTTTTATTCCCCCTCCACCCGCCCCCCCATTTTGATTTTTCGGACTTATTCAATTTTACAAGCCGAAAGAAGAAAAACGATTTAATTTTCGTTTTTATTAAGAAAAAGAAAAGAAAATCAAATTGCTAAGCAAAAAAAAAGGTCATAATTTATAATATTTTGATATGGTAATACTTTTCTGGAATAAATCCGAAAATGTTTAGTTTTTGTTGTTTTATAATCTCCGAAAAAACAAAACATTTTAATTCGTTTTTTTTTCTTTTCTTTTTGGAATTAAACACAAAAATAATATATTAATAAAATATACACGGCGATGACGTGTACACACACAACAATTGATGTCAATTCAATTATTCAGGTAAATATAAAATTTGTTGCTGCCATGACATTTTATAATAATAGAGAAAATATAAAAATTTATAATAATGTCGCCGCCGCCCCAACACAACACATCCGCGACGATAACAATAAGGGAAAAATTATTAGTTTTTATTAATGTAATTTTCTTACAACACAACAACACTAACCAACCAAACCACGCCATTCTCCAGAAAATAAATCGTACATATTGAAAATTTATTCAATTTACGTAATTTCAAACGAACTAGAAAATTTTAATTATAAAATATTAATTATGATATTTTTTTTTTTGTTTATCGATAAGAAAACAATTATTATATAATATTAAAGCCAGTAGCGTATCTAATTCCAGTTTATCTAACGAGCCTCTTTTACATTGGTAGCCCCCGAAACAAAGTAACTCTCATCAAAATTTTTATGTATTTTTTCGAATTTTTCTATATGACTTGGGACTTGGGTACAATAGATCTTAAGGTCGCAGTCCAAGAATACCCTATCACATATGAATAGGACTTAGTCCCATTCATTTTTTTGCACGGTAATTTATATATAAAAAAAAGATAAACGATCTAAATAATTTTGAGAGGATTCTAGAAACTGAATCAAAAAGTTCTCGCTTGTATAATAGATGTCGTTCTTAATTGTTGCAATTCTAAGATGGTACTACTATCAACGGAACACATTTAAAGTTCCAGCAAAATTTTAACAGCCAATCAAAATAAACAACTTTTCTTTTTATCAAATATGGAAAAAACTCAGTACTGATCAGTGATCCCCTGTCTTTAGATAGGAAAACCAAACACGTCAGGATATCAAAAGAAAAATAATACCCTGTCTATGGGGATCATGAACCCTTGAAGAAATTGTCGAAAAATTCCATTTATAGGAGAGATTTGGTATCCAAATCCGGAAGTTATCAACGATATAAATGTCTATTTTGAGGGGTTAGAGACTATTGTACGGATTGAATGGAAAAGTTGGAAATTCGTTTGACTAAATGTATTGTGGGGAAACAGAATGACGGTTCTCAACTGGGACTTTTAATTTCCATGTTGTTTTGAACAAAGATATTAATAAAGAGAAGATGTGGAAAGATCAAAAAAGCTGTTTTAACATAAGTAATTTACATTAGGTCTTATATGGAAAGAGCTTAAAGTTCCTTACCGTTCTTTCTCATAAGATCTAATTAAATAAAAGCTGTTTAGAATTTTACATATCTTTACTCATTTATATCACTGGTTTGAATATACGCTACCAATATCTAAGTTTTTTGTTGCTCTTGGTCCTTAATCCGAAGCAGAGCGCAATTTGATTTTTATCTAAATGTTTGTTTGACCATAAAGTGGCAACATTTTTACATTCAACACAATTAAAATTTCTTATCGATATGTAAAAACGGGATTTATTACTTATGCCCGAATTCAAAGTGAGAGCTTAAGTTCAGTTTGAAGTTTAAGTTCAGCTTATTCACAGTGTGAGCTTGAGCTCAGTTTGAAGTTTAAGTTCAGCTTAAATAACAAAACGTTTAAGTAAAACTAATGTTAAAACTTAATGACTTAAGTTTATCTTAATTCTATTTTCCAAAATCTATCTTAACTTAAATGACACTTAAGCTCTCTGATTGTAAGATTAGACATTAGATAGTATAAAAAAAAAATACTAATTGTTGAAATCTGACACGTTCCATTTACTACCTGACAGAAATTTACTAATTGATTCTTTTTATTTATAAAAGGTATCAGGTTAAATAAAACCTATTAATTTCATAACACATGGCCCTTGATTCCCAATAATATAAAGTAATTTTATTGATTTCAAAGGTATTAAAAACGTGTAATACACATTTTTAAAAAAATCACATAATTTAAAAAACAAAATATTTTTAATTAACTTTGTAAATATGGAAAAAAGGTGAAAAATATGGCTGTGCAAAAAAATTTAACCAACTGTTTTTTATTGATTCTTTTTTTATTTATACATGTTTTTTTTATTGGTTTAGTTATTAATTTATTCAATTTATCAATATTCAATATATTTATACCTACGTAAATTAAAAATAAATAAAAAAAATATTTTTGAAGAAAATGGTAAGCATTTTTTTTTTTGTGTTTGTTTTTAATTTTTTAAATAAAAGTTATAGTATATTAAAAAGCATGAAAACTACACGTGAAGCAAACAATTTAAGTCATAAAAATATACAAAATTAGTAAACTATGCAACTTTCTTATAAGCAGGTTAGTTAATTAGTTAGTGTAAAGATTCTTGTTGCTAATACCTGAAGGGGGCTCAGGTATCTAGTCTTGAATTCTGTCATTCTGTCAATTAAAATAAACTCTACATGGAAGCATAGGACAAACTATGTACTTAAATATCTGTACCGAAACTACCATGAAAATGATCGTATTTAGGGTCGATAATGAATGTCAATTTCGTTACTTCACTCTGCTATTAAGCAAAAACCAATTAATTATATTGGTTAACTACATAATACTACATAAATCGGTCCAAAGATTAGTGGAGAAAACAATAATCCTAAAAGAAAATAAGCCTGTTCATAAAGTTGTCTTTAAGATGTACTTTAAAAACTAATGCATCGATTTGAATAAAATTTGTAGACTGGGTTTATGGTATTAGGGTCTAGGTTACCTGTAAATTAGAGGAAATTATGAAATGAGAGAACAAAGTTATAAAGAAAAACTTTGAAATATTGTTAGTTTTGACAGCTTTTCTGTCCCATTTCTGCCATAGGGCATCAAAAAATAGGCTATATGCTGATTTTCAATTAACATTCGTTTCTTCTGGAATTTTAACTTTTTCAATTTTAGCTACAACAATAACACTGAGCATTACACTACCCACGATGGCTTTGACATCTAATACTACTAAGTCTATGGTATAAAGAAAGCAAACTTAAATAATATCTATTTTAATGAAATATGACATGAAATTGTTATTAGAGAAATAAATATTAAAAAAATTTAATAATGAAAAATTATAGAAAATTAAATTATTATATTTGAAAATGAATTAATTGCAAAACAAAAACGTTATTGAATAAAATTTGCTTTAACATTTTAGAGAGAGAGCTGGCTTAAAAAAGCTAAGCGACAGGAAGGTCATATATTTATATATTTTTAATCGATTTCAATTTAAAATTCTTTGTAATAAAAATATGTTCATATAATTTAGTGATTTATTAATAAAAAAAAAAATTATATCAGGTTGAATCATAAAAAATTGCAATTTTAAATTTGTCTCGCTAACAGAGTGCTATATTAGTCTTACAAAACTATTTAAGACAAAAAAAAATAAAATAATGTATTATATTCTAAACAGATCTCCGATTTTAATGATCATTACTGCCTAATCGGTCATTAAAACTCGATAATGACCTTTTTCTTACGTAATAATGATAAATTTTTAACATCATTATTTTTTTAATTTTCGAATGAAATAGTGAAGAGGTCCTAAATTTTGTCCTCACATTGTTTACAGGGCCATCTACATTTCAATATTTTAAAAATTTCATCTGCTTTTGACATGTTTTCTTCTTTCACATAAACTTAAAAGGATGATAAATGGTTATTATAACTAAAAATTGCTTAAAATTTACTAAAATACAATTTAAAAAAAATAATTTTATTGACTCAAAAAAATGAATAAACATTCTATTCTGAAAATTATAAACAAAATAGTAATTTTATGAACCTTTTGGAATGACAAGAATAATGAATAATGGTCATCCAGAAGTATCATTAAAAAATAACTATTGTAATTAAAATCGGAGATCAGTCTAGACTAGAGCATTACTAACTAATTATGCAATTTTATCAATAGTGCGAGGATATTGTACGTTTTGCCAAATCATAAAGGCTGATGATTATATTTTTAGGGTAACTCTCAGGCTAAAAAAGATGAGATATAAAATGTAGGCAGAGTAACCAGAGTCTCATTAGTTTCTAGAAAGGAGATCTAAATAGACTCGACCACTAAACTAATAATCTGTTTAAAATTTGTATTTTCTATAAATTCTAAATATTATTCAAACAAAAACAAGAGTAATTCGAAATACTATAATTGTGTAAAACCTTTCAATTTCAACACCAATTAATTAT
Organism: Xylophagus ater; assembly: GCA_963422695.1. Classification (NCBI taxonomy): domain Eukaryota; kingdom Metazoa; phylum Arthropoda; class Insecta; order Diptera; family Xylophagidae; genus Xylophagus; species Xylophagus ater. The sequence continues at coordinate 14,086,629 of OY730478.1, forward strand.
AACTAAAAAGCCTATAACTGCTACAAAAGTGAAACTAAAATATACTAGACAACAAGGATCGAGTGCGAATTAAACTGTGTGCCTAATCAAGAACACGTAACAAGGACATATTTTTTGTTGATTTGAAACTGAAGTTAAAAATATACTTTTTTTTCGTTTGATGTTTATTAAAAATGGATGATACAAGTTTTCTTTAGCACAATTACAGTACAGTACAGTTTTTTCGAATTAAAATAGACAAGTTTAAGATGTAATCAAGTAATGGAAACTTATTTATAAAGTTTCATTGAGGATGGCTTGATGCTGTGCCTCGATAAACGACCCTTAAAGTTCCAACCGAATCCAGAGTATTCGCACAACACGTAAGTTTAATCTTATATGTTATGTTAAAGCGCCAAACTAAGGTTTAAACGACTTACGGTTTAGATTTAGACGAATCAAAAGTGACAAGAATTTACGTTCGAACACTGGCCAAAGAAAAAGTTCGTTATACAAAAAAAAAAAAAAAAACGGCAATTATTTACGATTCAACCTAATATTTATATTTTTTTTAATACGCATTCTCGTAAAACGAAAAAAAAAAAACATTCTACAATATAATAAAATGATTCGAGTCGAGCCCGAGCGAGGGTCACATGAAAAACATTTTCGTATTAATTTCAACAAAAATTATTGTTCAAATTGAAAATTTTTACAATTCAAATATTATTTTGTTTTGAAAACTACTTGTTATCATGTTTTTTTTTCTTTTTTAGAGGGGAGGGAGGGGCTGGGCTCCATCGCGACAAAATTTTTAAATTGTCTTTAAAAATTAAGTGAAAAACAAGTTTTTTTTCACACAATTTAATTTTTGTTAACTAAATAAATTTAAATAATTAAAATTAAATTTATTCTAGTTGGAAAAAAAAAAATAGTGAAATTTTTATTGATTTAAACATTTTCTTTTCTTATTTTTTGTTTTTGTTTTTCACAAAAACTGGAACATGACAAAAAATAAACTAAATTCTTTTCAAATTGGATATTTTTCAAAATGGCTGACAGTTTATTGTACCTTCTTCTTCATAGTTTTTACCTTCTGTGCGAAAAAATCTTGTCTTTTGTGTGTTTATGCACTTTTTCTTATCTTTTATGTTTATACTAAAAAAAAGTTTTGTACTTTTATTTTTGTTTTTGCTTTTTTTGGTTTTTCTCTTAATATATTATATCTTTCTCTCTTTCTTATTTTATTGCACTTTTAAGATCATGGATGTAAAAAAAAAAAAATATTTTGTAATTTTCTTCTTTTTTTTCCTAATGTTAGGCAAAAAAACATATAAGCATAAAATGCAAAGAGAAAAGAATAAACAAAAGAAGAAAACACAAAATCATTACAAAAGGAACGAAGGGAAGAATAATGGAAAAGGAAGATGGGATCGATAAATGTCTTTCTAAGCACATTCGCGTAATTTGCAAAAAAAATTACAGATTTTCTTCGTTTTTTTTTTCGTATATACAAAAAAAAAACAAATAAATAAATAAATGTAAAAATATTATCGATTTTCTCTGTTTTTGAATTTAAATCGCGTCTGATTTTTGTAAATTTTATTCCACGTCGACGACATGGATTTTTTGTGCAATTTAAAAACAAGCCAATTTTTTAGTATGAAATAAAATATATTTTTGTAAAATATTTGAATTTCTTAAAAAAGAAGAAAATAAGTCAAATTTGTTGATTTGGCAAAGTATGTACTTTTTTGTTTTGTGCCATACACAAAAAAGGTTTTAATATTGAATTAATTCAATCAAGATAAAAACCAAATCTTATGTCAGAACCTAATTCATAAGAAAATGTTGTGTGTATACAAAAGAAATTGTTGCTAAGCGCTTTTAGAATAATAAAAAAAAAAAAACCTAAAACAATAATTAGGTATATTTTTTTCTGTTTGTATATTAATTGTTTCAATTAAACAAATTTATTCGTGATAAAATGTTTATGTTTAATAAAATAAAAACATACAATAAAAGCAGTTTCGGTATTATATCATAAATATATAGAAAGAATCAGGGGTAGGCAATGTTCAAAAACACATCAATCTTTTTCTTTCGAATCATTGTAAAGATTGCCTTTTAACAGGCTACACGTCAGACTGTTTAGATATTTTGAATGGCGTATTTCGAAAGCATGATATAAAAAAACATTGCTATATAATCTAAATATTTAAGTCAAAATTTAACGTACACCCACACACCTTGTGGTAAAACAATAGTAATAAAAACACAATATAATGATTGCATCCAGCAGTCCTAAACGCTTAGTCAAAATTCTTAATCTAAGCAGTTAGAATTTTGTGTACTCCTACATGCGTTTGCTTGAATCAAGCGAATAGTAATAAACCTCAAATTAGTTTTATTTCAATAAGTTTTAATAAGTGTCGAGAGTGGATAAAAATTGAAAATAAAGTGAAATAACAAACTCATTTTTTTTAAATTCCATTTAGAGTGAACAACAATCTTAACTGCGCTGTTTGAGTTACCAAAAAAACTTGTACGCTAGAATTTCAATAAGCGCTTAAAGTAAGTTAGAATTGTATACAGTCGTTTTGCTAGATTTAAGCGTTTTAAGTGTTTAGGACTGCTGGATGCGCCCAACGAGTTGACTAGAAAATAGATAAAGCAACCGGACTAGAAAAGCTTATAAGTTGTTTCGACCATATTATAGTCAAAGCCAAGCTAAAGTTGAATTAAAGTTTGAAACAACTTAGATGCTGTCAACGCGCTGAAACTTCACAAAACATTGAAGTGAAGACTTAACTTCGACGTGTTTAACTCAATGTAATTGTTGTTACTTTACTCTAATTGGTAGATTTTAGTATCTAAGCTTCTGAACATATATTTTACTAGAAAATCTCTTTGAGAAAATAATAAATGGGACGAATTAGAGTGTAATAGGTCAAAAATAAAATTCACTGAATTTCCAGGTTATGACCAAATACTCTCTGGAAAAGTTAACGTTCAATTAATAAAACTATTTCTCTGGTTTTTGTTGTATAGATGTAATCTTTGAAATAGGTTAATTTTCCCTGCCAATATTTCTTTCTCAAGCGCTTGAAGAAAATATATATTAAATACTTCATTTCTAAAATGAAGAAATAACTGAAACTGTGACTTTTTAAAGAGCAGGAACAAATTTTTATTGTTCTTTAAAAAGAACAGCGATTTTTATCTGTTCTTTTTTACAGTCAAATGAAACAAATGGAATTTAGATTCGGTCTACACTCCTTTTTTTAATATTATCATAAGTTGCGCGATTTTTGACTTCATATCTGTATAACGAATCATGTTATTTTTTTGTCTAAGCTCGCAGACATTGTGTATACCGGACACTGGACAAGAAGTATATTAAAATAACACCTCATACATAATATAATCCACTTGTGTAAAGGGAAAGTTTTTAATAATGTCATAATTTTTATTATTATTATTCTGTTTTTTTTTATATATTTATTATCATCATTTTATTTTTATAACAAAACATTTATTTATTACAATTTCGCGTCGCTATGACATTGAAAAATAATAATTTTTACATTAAATTATAATATTTCATATATTTTTGCATATCAAATTGGTGTTAGTTTTGTGCGGTTATGGTGGCGCAACGCGGTTGCATGTATTTCCCCATTGCTGATTTAATTTAGCATTTTTATTTTTGCTTTAAATCCGCCATATTATAATTAAAAGCGATTTTCATCATACAAAAGAATGAAATATACATAAATGTATTTAAAATAATCAACTATTATGGTTGGTTGAGTTTTATTTGCAACAAAAAGAAGTCAATATCATATTTTTTTATAAATATATATATTTTTTTTGTTCTTCTTTTAACATTAAAGAGATTTTTTCTTCTCAAGAACCGAAAAATTCTTGATACAATTTCGGGTAAATAGAAAAAGAAAAATCCCTAAAAGTCTTCTTATATGAAATTCCACTGAAAACAAACAAACAAAAAAAAAATACATCGTTTAGTCCTTTTCTTTATCGTTAAAAGAAAGGAAAAAAAAAGTCCCCGAGAGGATAGACAAATTATTGATTTTCCGTCGTTTTTAAAGAAAACACTCCATTTTCTTAAGTTTCCTTTTATTTTTCCCTAATTTCGGAAATTGAGTTAATTTTTGGAAATAATGACCATCTTTAAAAAAAAAAACATGTCGTGTTTATTAACACCTAATTTGTATAGAGAGTCAAGCGTTTTCTTTTTTTTTGCCTATTTTCTTGTCATATTTACAAAACAATATTGTTATTTGATATCTTTTGATTGGGATCAATTGGCACTCAATCAATTATTATAGAGATTAAGTGAAACCCAATTGAAGAGAGTCAACCATTTTGATAGCAGTTGTTCCCCCCTTTTTTGTCAAATTTTCTGATTTCAATGAAAATCAAAGAAATTAAATTCCATATTGTTTTATATAAATAAATAATAATATCCCAATTAAATTAAATATGAAGAGAAGATAATAATAAAATGGACTCATGAAATCGATATACTTTCATTACATACCACCCACCCACCCCCTTGGAAGAGCCTAGAAATTCCCAGATTTTCATGCATCGGTGCAAATCTTTGTCGTGTATTATATTTCTATATGCAAAACCCGATGATGATTTCTTCTTGAATATATATATGAGTAATATCATTTAGGAAAATAACATTTCGGTACCGGAACAACTATATACATACTAAAAGAAAAAAAATTTATATATATTTATATATCTAAATTCAGGTTCATCGCCGCCATATTGGTGGTTTTAATCAATTTTCCTCTAGTATTAATGCTTTTTCCACAAAACAGAATGGTTAACAGCATAAAGAGTTCATATAATATACAATATATACATAGTAGAGACCTTATATACTTGGAAATATATTTTAATATATAGAAAAGGCATAACACCTCATATATCCCATTTCTAAGTTGAACCTAAAAACACCATACTTTTATAGAGAAAGAGCATAAAGAGGAAATATATATATATAACATTTGGTTTGGAGACCAGTATTGTTGGGATACTAGTAGGTTCAGTTTAGGTAGGTAAAACGAAAAAAAAAACAATGATCAAAGTTGAGGAGCCCTCGAGTGGGTTCACCATAGTGAACACTAAAGTTGATGGGAGTTCTTTTGGTCGTTTATGTTTTTCTTTTTTTCTTCTTCTTCTTTTTAGTTTGGTTTTGATGCTGTACATATATGAGAGAACACCTAGGCTATTTTGTATATTATAGAAGGAGGTTAGGCTTTCAATCTCGCCAATGGCTTTTTTTTTGTTTTATTTTTTTTTTTGGTTTGAAGAAGTAGAGATCGTTTGTTGTTCTTGTTGTCTGCAAAAACAATTTTATTGTTAATGTCGTTGCTATTCATCCGTCGTATGTTTTCTGTTCTTTCTTCTCCTCTAGTAGAGTGGTGTACATTCATTGGTGGTGGCTCTTGTGATGGTGCTGCTGTTTGCTGCTGTTCCTGTTGCTGTTGTTGTTGTCGTACATATATTTTATATGATTTGAAAATTTTTCTTGTTGTTGCTTTACTTTTTCTCATTTCAATGGGTTTTGGGTAACTGAAGAAAAAGTATTGATTTTAGTTATGTATTTTTTTTTTCTCCATTTGCCTCTGCCTCCTTGGTTTTGCCTTTTCAACTGTGCCATTTTTTGTGTGATTCGACATTTCACAAAAAAAAAATGCGTTCTTGCGCGGCATATTACCGCCATTTTGGTAATATAGAAAAAAAAAATTTTGATTTGAAAATGAAAGAAAAATATCAAAATATAGAAACTATTGAAAAAACTACTTTTTTGCAGCAGCAGCAGCAGCAGCAACACCAACAACAACAATAATAATGAACCAAAAAAGTCGACCGGTTTTACTTGTTTTTCTTAATGCACAAATATCTATTTTTTTTATGATTTATAATTTTATAAATTTAAAAAAACAGAAGAAAAAAAAATATTGATTTCTTTGAAGAATTTTTTTTTTTAAGTACTCATGACCTGCCCTATATAAACACACCATCAAAATGTAAGATACAAAAAATCTTAAAAACAAAATTTTAAATATTTAATTTTCTAAATTTCTTAAAAAAAAAAAATACTAGACATCCATTTTTTTCTCGACACACAAAAGAAAAAACATGTCGACTCAAATTTTCATCCTATTTTTTTAAAGTGATTCAAAAATTGAACGATTTTTACTTTACCTTCAGAATTATGTAGCAAAATGAAGAACTTTAAACATAAAATATGTGTATATAGAGCATGAAGGAAGAAAGAAGAAAATTCAATCCACCTACACTTTGATATATTAAATGTGTATTGGTTGGTGTGATGTGTTGAAAAAGCTCTTTTCCCAATGGGATCATATCAAGAAAATGTGGATAAGATTTTTTTTCGAGTTTCCTATATCGAATGATGAGAATCCTTACCAGCAGCAGCAACAACAAGCATCAAGAAATTACACAGAGTATCATCATCACAGAAGAAGAAGCTTTAAAGTTAAAATATCTAGAATACAAATCGGGATAGAAAGAACCTATGAAGAAGTGGCAACAGAATGAAATTTTAGGGTAGATACACGACGACTATCTATTAATATAAACAACAACACAAAACCGTGATGAAAAGCAAAAAAAATCAATAAAAACAAAAATATAGATTTCTTTTAGATTATTGCGCGATCAACCATCACCCTCTTCTCTCCTAAAATGTATTTTCTTTTTTTTTGAGAGATATTTCAACTTAAATTGCGATAAGATTTACATGAAAATAAATACAGGGTGATTATGTTTATTCTGCAATGTTAATAATGTTTCAAGAATTAGTAATTCTTTTGAACATCATTGCCAGATACAAATTGTGGAAATGATATTAACAGAAAATTGAAAGATAAATGAATGAAAATTAAATTTTATTTTATAAATAAACCAAAAATTTAATAAGTGGCATAATTAGAGCTAAGTTGATAAAAGAGCCTTTAAATTTACCAGTCACCAAAATTCGATAATTATCACAAATCATTTCAAAAGCATTTAAATTAGTGAAAATTTATGAGTACGCTAAAAATGGAATTGAATCGACACTGTGTTGTTTATACCTATAGAAATCGAGACCTAATGTTCATTTTAACGTGTATATTAACCCCTTGCGGTCTCGAACTTTTCAACGATACTACTTGGATGAGTGGCATATATTTTTTTTGTATAAATGGACATTATATACTGAAGTGCTAAACTAGAAGGTGGTGGTGTCAAGTAAAGTATTACCACATAAGAAAATATACTTAATGATAGTACAGATAATGAAATTCTTCATCGCCATCATACAGGGGCGAGTGGCAGTGTAATACCGCTTGTATGGCGACATTTGACCGTCAAATGGTTAAAACTTTTTCAATCCATATCGTTTTTATTGTAGAATTCTTTTAGTATTCACTATGTCTTCACCAGAAACCATTAATCAGTGTTATATCATTATTAATATGAAAAATTTCTCCTATTCTTTTATTCCTTTCAAATACGAATGGAAATAGAAGAAATCTTACAACAAAACTTTACAAACCTGCTAAATTCATCAGAAGGATTCCAAAATGATTTAGACAACAATTGTTTATTGAATCAAAATAACTGAATTTTCTGTTGTTACAACTAACGTTCAGTTGTTACAACTAAGCCAATAACTTCACTATTATTTTTTTGTGTATAGTCAACGAGCCTGATCAAAAGGAAACAAAATACTCGAAATTAGTCAAAACTATATGTACTGTGTGTGGAAGCTATAGAAGAGAAATCATCAAATTGCCGTGACTCTACTGTATATTTAAAATATATTTATTATGTTTATTCTTTTTTGCATGACTCAAGAAAATCATGATTCTTCTTCTAGTGTCCTTCTCTACACGAGAAATGACGACAAATATTTAAAGCTTTATTTTTATTCTATGATTTATATTTCAAACATAATATGACTAATCCTAAATTATAAATCATTTAATAAATAAAGAAAGCATTTAAAAAAATGAAATTACATTAAAATATTTTTGGCGAACAAAAAAAAAAGGTCAAAGGCCTCTTTTCTTTTTGTCACACATTACAAGATATTCATTTTTATAGTCTTTAAAAATTTGTTCATCATTAAACCAAAAGAAAGATTGCATAAAAATGTGGTAGGGAAATTTAAAAAATTATAATATTTTATGCCACGACATACATTTTTTTAATGTTTTGGATGGCATAGAAATGGCCGAAAAAAAAAATCAAGTTAAAAATATTAATCTTAAAATAATTAGAAAAATAACGGTGTTGAGGAGAAGACAATAATATATATAAAAAGAAATTTCTAGTTTTTAAGATCAAGAGAAATTCTTTTCATTAATTTTGGTACACAGAAAAAAAAAATGGAAGCAAAGACAAGATTAACGAAGCGCCGACAAAACAAAAATCTATGAGAATTAAATATTTCCACGAGTAAATCAAGTATTAGAGACTGTATTTTCTTATTATTAAACCACCATTATTTGTTTGCATCCATTCAAAGAGACCATGGGCAAAAAAAAAGTAAAAGACAAAAAAAGACGACATAAACTAGCGACCGCGCGTTACCAACATGACAAAATGAAAAAATTACAGGCAACCCTTCTACAACACGACATCCATGGTTTCACTTTAACATGGTTTGAGAATTATGGTATTTCCCTGCAGAACAGAAGAGAGTGTTAAAGAACAAATCCATCTCATTCCACTGTGTATGCCGAAAATAAATATTACGTCTTAAATGACATTTTTTTCAAAAAGTAGAACAAAATGCTGCTGAAGAAACCTCAGAAAATGCTGACATTTTGATTTCCAATGGTGCCTTAATGGTAACGAAGAAAATAGTATTAAAATTTTGGAACTTAACACCGTTTTTGAAGTGAAACACTTCTATGGTTGGAGACTAGCAAAAATTATGTCACGATTTTCTGTGACGAAACATTACATTACAAAAAATCTTATTATATGGATGTCCTAGACACTAGGAACATTGTAATCGTCTAGGACCTAGACGATTACAATGTTCGGCAAAATTGTGGAGGTTATAATGAAGGAATATTTCCGTGGAAGACCAAATAATTCTATCTGCCACCGTATTTGCGCTGTAGTCGATACAAATTTTTAAAATTTGTATATAGCTGTTCAGGTTTTTATGCGGATTACTCCCGTCGAAGACACAATAGTTCTATCTCCCACCACTTTGGCGCTGTCTTCAAAAAAAGCTTCTGTTTCACTTGTACACTTCCGCTTTTTTTTTATACTAGTTCTTTGTTTCGTATTGACACAAATTCGAATAGCACGGCATTTTTTCGGAAACCTATCTACATACAAGGTTTACCTGTATATATCGAATGAACAAAAAAAAAAAAAACAAAAAGATGGCGATAAAAATATACAAAATGTTTTATTAATACAAAAAAAAAAGTGTTCAAGCATATTACTTTTATAACAAAAATGAAGGGAAAAATAATGCTGATTATTTTCATATGCCTTGGAAATGGTAAAGAAAAAAATCTAATGAAACTTTTGTTGTTGGTAAGACCTTCCTTTATGATTTCTACTTTTTTTTTTTTTTTAGTTAACAAAAACAAACGATATAAAGACAACACAACATATTTATATCGATTTACAATATATGTTTGAATTCCTTTATGTTCCTATATAACCATATTATGTTTAAACCGCATATAAATGAAATAAAACGACTGAAAATCTTATGTTTTCAGCGTTGCCAAACTGTGCCATGTACACTTCGTCGAATGTGTTATCACAGAATTAAAAAAAAAAGGTGATGCACGGGGATGCAGAGACAACCAACGTGTACGATAGTAGGCCGGGCACAATCTCATCGTTTTAAATAAATATAGCTTGTGTTATATATTCATGATAAAAGGTAATTATTGAGAAAAGAAAGACTCAAATTCAAAATCACATAACAAAAACAAAAAAAAGAATATGTAGGCTATTTTTGGGCGTACATTTTGCAAAGGACAAACATATACGAAATATTGATTTGTATAATTTTAAAAATTACCGAATTTTATTAAAAAGTAGAAGAACAAAAAAACATATTTTCATTTTATTGTATTTAAGTATATTAAATTAAATACAAAATTCTAAAAAGGATTTAATGTTTAAATAAGACAAATATTTTTATGTTGGCTCGATAACATTGCAGGTGGTCGAACTTATATTATTTCAACACCTACTAACCCACCCTCCTCCTTTGATTTACACACGGTTTGCAGTTGTGGTAACACTGTTCAAAAGTAACAAGGGATAAATGCATGCATTCTTATGCCCTATGGTATAAAATACTTATTAGTTGTTGATAATAAATCCAGAGAGAGAGAGAGAAATTGCAAATAATCTTAACATATCCAAATCATCGGAAAAAGTGTCTAGAATTATAAAAACACAAATGTTGTATTTCATCATGATAACGCTAGACCATACACAAGTCTGGTCCACTCATCATAAATTAAAAGATTTTAGTTTACAACAACCTTTAATGTATCTTCCGTATAAATCTCCTCATTTTACATCACTACTAAAACTACCATTTTGTTTCGATCTCTGCGAAACTCCTTTAATGGGTGTATAAATTTAAGTTCAAAAGAAATCTTTGAAAATGACTTATCGCAGCTTTAAGCAAAGTGGTCAGATAATCGACGAAAAAATCCGTGAAAAATTCGCCTTTAAACAGAGAAACAACACACAACGACTTTTTCGCGCATCAAATAAAAAGAATTAATTTTAAAGCCGACGTTTTAAATATTTTGATAAATATACAGTTAAACCTGATAATTAGCACACACTCTAAATCTGAACCATTTACCAAATCGGCTGACCTAATCGAAGTACTAAAACTTTTCCATATAAAAGAGCACAATTTAATCGGATATTATTTTCCGGCTGGTTTAACTGCATATTAAAAACAGTCTAGACTAGACAACCGAATATAATTACCCGAGCATGATGATAACTGATTTGATTCAAATTTCGTGTGCATACGTTTTAGATGCAGAAAAAAATACTAATTGTTGTTCTTTTTCAAAGATAAATGAAAAATTCATGTACTTATTTGTTTAGATGAATTTGGAATATAGATTTGTTTTAAATATGATGGTGGAACAAAACTAAAGTTGATAAAACCGTTAAAAATCATAGAATTTTTGTTGACAGGCAACAGCAAGTCGGATCTATATCGTTAATCTGATCATGTCAGGAAAGTCTAAATACCCAGTTGATCTGTAAGTGTTGACACACTCCAGTGTGGCAAAAGTAGAATCTGATAAATATTGTGATTTCTTGAAATACTCTTCTTCATTAAAGCGAAGTGTGACAGTAATCTCTCAACTTCAAACATGTCAATTAAAATTTGACCTAAAATAACGTTTATATGCCGATTTTAGTTTTTGATATATATTTTTTTCTTTTGTTGGCTACAATTCTTCGCCGTGATTTTTGAATTTCATCTCATAAAAGTAATTTTCGGTTTAGTTCGATTTGATTATTATTAACCAAAAAGAGAGAAAAATAAAAATACCATAAAAAGTTAAATTGGTTTTTGTGGCATAAAAAAAAGGTGTATTAAAAAATGCGTGCAATTATGTTGGACTTTTGGCATATATCAAAAATAATTACAAGAAACCGGTTTTATAAAAACAAAAAAAAAAGAAAATCTTGTCTACTTATTTAATTATATCATTTTACGCTTTATTATAAACCAACCCATTTTTTTAAAGTAAATAATTTAATAATAAAAACGATAATTGCATTAAATTAACATGTAAACAATGTGTTTGTTGATATATAAATATAAATATCGCGCAAAATCACTAAAACGATAATTTTCATATTAAATTAAGAAAACATTTTGAAAAAAAAATATGGAAATTTTATAATTTTATCGTCTTTATTTTTAGAGTAGGTTTTTTTTTATCGATAAGTAAACCACATTTTAAATATAAGTAATAAGATAATAATTATGATATTGTTTGATAAGGAATTTGTTCATAAGGTATATATAAATATTTGACTATTATAGAAATTAAATCGATGAGATGTGACGTTGTGACACCCTGACAAATTTTTTCTAGAAATTTCTTAATAAAAAAAAAACTCGAAATTAGTCTATTTATTGATTTTTATTAACCTTTCTTATGCCGAAAAATTATCGACAGTTACACAGTACATTCGAAAAGAAAGTTTACAAAACGATTGTGGAAAAAAAACAAAAACGCTGAACGAAATTTAGCACGTATACATGTGCACATGAGGAATCGAAAGATACTATACTCAAGATTTGATGGAAATATAAATAATATAAATTTCAATTTTCTACCAAGCACAAATGCAAAAGGTTCTGTTAATCCAACCCCAACTCTATCACCATTTATTTACATGCATTTCAACTCAGTCTCAGAGGATTATCCACATTAAAACCTATTGAAATTCTATAAGAAGATTAATGACCAATATCCAATTTTTTAAAATTAAAACTATAATTGGAATCATCGGAAAGCATTAATTATTAAGTAAAAAAGCAGGGCCAATAATACTTCCTTTTAAGTCAAAACCAAAATAATAACTGTTATCAAAGTGTTGGAAACTTATTTGTAGAGACAATGAAAAATAAATAATTATGAAGAGCTAATAACCAAAGATTTGAATCAGACTGTTATCGTAAGAAGATCCAATCACTCCATTTATTCTGACACGGTTTTTTAGCTATAATTATTTAATATTCTATAAATTCAATATTATACTAAAGACACATTAGTAGGAGTAATGTACATTATCTCACGATTCTCGATTAAAATTCGATATTCTCACATATTTTCATCGAGAATCGTGCTACTAATGTGGTTTTAGAATTACTCAAACAATACAACAATTACTTATAAAATTGTAAACCATTCATTGTCAATTATTTGTATTACTAAATGCCTAAAAATCCAATAACTTCATATTTTGATACCGGTTATAACTTATGATCAAATTTCAGAGTTAGTCAGCCCATTATGGACATTGTCGTAAAAATTAGGCAGCCCACAAGCACACGCCAAACGTCGCACAACTCAGCGTTCAAAGGCCTTAGCACGTAAGCCTTACTGACCCATTGTACCTCCTCCAAAACAGTTGGATAAGTAGTTAGATCCAAGTTAACCTACCCCTCCTTTCTCAGAGTACTCGCACCCAGTATAGCAAGTCTCATTCTAAAAAACGCCGGACATTCACACAAAAAATATTCTGCTGACTCATTTTCTTTCAGACACAGGCTCCTTTTAAAGAATTAAGAATTGTTAGTAACAAGAAAAAACTCTGCTGTTTATCTTTCTTTACTTACAATCATGATAACTTTCTTTTTAAACATGTTGTATATCATGTTCTTGAAAAAGAAAAAAATAAATTTTGATGGAATTTTCACCATTTTTTTTTTTTTTTTGGTTGAGACTTATAATAATTTAAAATGTGAATAAAAATATCTTAAAGCAAATTAAAAACTAGTTTAAGCAAGAAAAGTAAAAAAAAAAAAAAGATAAAGAAACTGACAATGGAAAAATTATCATATAGGACAAAAAAAAAAGAAAAAAAATCAAATTTTTGAACAGAAACTTTGACGTTCATAAGTGAAAAATTTCTTATAAAATAAAAAACGGCGTACGACGAGAAATTCATATTCAATATAATTTTTATATTTTATTGAAAAAATTCGCTAAAAAAAATTCGTGTGTTATCCCAGACACATCTTTTTATTCTGCTGTTTTTCTGTATAATTTTTTTTTTTTGTTCTTTTTCTTCGTCGTCGTCTTCCATCACACATCGCGTCAATAATTTCAAGGTTTTTATGATCTCATAATTATTTTTATAGAATAAAATTTTTAATTAAAATAATGAAGAAAAAAAAAACAAAAAACACAACAAAATATTATAATCAAATCAATTTAAAAAAGGCAAAACTTTATAAAATACATAAAAACTTTCTAGAATTTAAAAAATGGAGATCATCTCTTCTCTTCTTGGAGATACCTAATTTAGAGATTTCTATTATTGAAAATGGAAAAATGTATGTTTGTTGTTACTTTGGTGTTCCATCAATATAAATAACTACGTGGATCCGTGTGTACACAATAATAATATTACATACCGGAAATTTACAATTAGAAATAAAATTTTAGATCAAAATACAGTAAGTAAAAAAACGACGACGTAGTTTAGTTTAGTTATAATAAAAATAAATAAATTAGGGCGCATTGTTGCCATTCATTATAGTACAACAAACTACTTTTAAAAATCTGTTTAATATGCCCAATCATCAATCTCATCATCGCCATCGCCGATCATCTCCAACATCACAATAATTATATATCTGGTTGTTTCGATGGCTAGCAGGCAGGCAAGGCAGGCAATCACCAAACTACTTTATTTTAAAACATTTTTATTGTGTATTAGTAATTTTTTATTTTATTATTTTTTTTTTCTAAATTGATTAAATGCGTAAGCAATGATTTTTCTTTAGAGAAATTTTTCAATATAAATTTTTATATCCTATAGTAGTACAGCAGAGAAGGTCTGTTAATTTTATCATTCACTACGTTTATAACTCATGGAAATGTGAATTGGAGGAACAGTCTATCTATGCCAATTCATCCCGTCCTTCTGCACACAGGCTAATTTAAAAACAGATTATCTGATTTAACTTCTTATTTATTATACAATATTTCATCAAAATCAGCTGATAGGGAACAAACTTATAAAGCAAAAAACTAGTGACCAAAAGTATTGTTTGTTTATTTTTGTGCAGCAATTTCATTCAAATGAAATTACATATGGTGGCTTACATTATTTTCCACGATACTATGTGTGAATTTCGATAAAACTTGATCTAACTTAAGGACTCCACACGATTAACTTATGTCAAAAGACTTCTTTTCAAGTCAGACTGATAAAAAAGTCCTGAAATAAGTCGTATGTGAGTTGTGGTATAAGAATATTGCACAGAAAGAATAATAGTTGTAGAGAAAAATTGGTTCTGCCAACAAAATGTTGTCGTTTATTTATTTTAAGGTATTCAAATAACTTTAAAAACTGATATTATTGATTTATTGTAATGAAATGAGAAACTTTTAGCTAATACACTTTTTATGGTAGAAAACTGAACTAAATCGAGTGTAATAGTTACCCCTGGTCTGAAAGTAGTGTAGGATTTGCTCTTTTGTTGTTTTTGTTTTCAATGTAAAAATTTGCTCTACCCCAGAGCAAGTGGCAAATAAAACAAACCTATTATGGTAGATTTACCCTATTAGGCGGCCCTAAGTTGGATCTAAATTCAAAAAGCAAATTCAAAGAAGAGAGGAAACAACAAACGTTTTGAAGAAAAAATCGGATATATGCCGATTTTAAGTTTCTTCATGTTTTTTTTTTTTTTTTTTTTTTCAAAAGTGAAATAATTTATACAGTTTTAACTCGATAATTTTCTTGTCCAAATTTCATTAGAAATGGTTCAGTGTTTATTAGGAATTTCTAAAATTATATATATAGCAAAATTAGTGTTATGACTCGAAAATCGTGGAAACTTACCAAAAAAGGAATAAATATACGAGTTCAAAGTTTAATTTTTTAATTAATTTATGTAATCGATTTGATTGCGGTATTTTAAATTGCCTTTAAATGATATCAGATTTAGATATTTCTAGGTGGTGGTAAAAAAGTATATATCTTGTTTAGAACGTTTCAAAAATATTATAATTCAAAGGTCATTCTTTCGCAGTAGTTATAGGCGTTTAATTTAAATAGTTATTAATACAAATAATTGACATTGAAAGTGAAAAGTTTAAAGATTTATTTCAAATAACTGTTGTACTGTAATTGTAACGAAATAAAATGATTGAGTAGTTTTTATCACGTTTCTAGAAACTCAGAGATCTCCCGAGTTCAAAAATCCTGACATGAGGAGTTTTTTGTATTTATTATTACATTCCCTACATTTTCCGAGTTTGTTTCATATCATTTCTTAAGACTTTGATAAATCAATAATTTTACATATAAGTAATTACTCAAAAAATCGCAAACTACTTGACTACTTATTGTCAAAAAGCAGTTTTTAAATAAAATTTTCAAATCATTTTGACACTCTTTCACCAAGAAATCCGAGGATTAACTGTTTCAAATTCATGACCCATTATGGGGGGGCAATGTTCACCGAAATTCAGTGATACTCAAGATGATGATGAGATGATGATAAAATTCCAAGTTAAAAGAGAATTAAAAAGAAGTAAAACGGAAGCGAATATGTGTTCAACAACAAAATTACATACAATATACAAAAATAAACTCGAAAACATTACTGATATTGATTTTTTTTTTGCTTCGTAGGTAAATGATATTTTATTGCGACACCAAATTTAGAAAATGACGACTTTTGTAAAGATAGAAATGAATACATAAAAATTATGTTGTAGAAAAAATCAACTTATAGATTCTGTTAAATAATCCGAAAATGATTGAATATAAAAGAAAAACATGATGAAAGTATATAAAAAAAACAGAAAAATTAGGGAGTTTTATAATATAAAACAGGGTTTTCGAGAGGTTCAAGAACAAAAAATTCTTGAAGAGACCTCTGATTATTGGGTACATGTGCACTTTTTTTCAAAAAAATTCTGTACATACATATATATATATGAGCATATGTAATTCTTCATTTAAAAACTCATACTTCAATATAAAATAATAGAAAAAACCATATACGATTTTAATGGGGTTTGAAAACTTGTTTAAACCTAAAAAAAAAAAAAAAAAAAACAAACCTATCACATATCATGAATAGAGAGTGTACTGTACTGTTTTTATTCAAACTAAAGAATGATAAAATAAAAAATAGAACGCAAAAAATGGGGTTAGAAAAGCGAAAAAAAGGGATGGTTTTGATTTTCCATTTTTTTTTTTGTGTAATTATATTTATCACGTACTTTAATTTTTGTGTAGAAATTAAAATTAACAAAGAAAAAAAATTAAAATAGAAAAGAAAAAAATAAAAACTCACATATAAAAAGCATGCGCTCATTATTTTATCCCACTGCTACATTTTCCATTCAAAAAGAATTTCTTCCTTAAATTATGGTTTTCCTTGTTTTTCTTTAAAAGAAAATGTATATATATTTTTTTTGTTACACTTTTAGTGTATTTTCCTTGTTTAAGTCTATTATTTTCTTATTCACCAAAACTAATTTACAAATATTTATATAGTTAAATTACTTTATTTATGAAATAATCTTTGTTTTAACTTTTTTTTTAAATTTACGTTTTTTTTCTTTTACTCTTCACTTAACACCAAAAATTTATTAAATTTTATTGTTTAAAAAAAAATTTTTTTTTTTTCACTTTATTTAAGTTATTTTAATTTC
Organism: Xylophagus ater; assembly: GCA_963422695.1. Lineage (NCBI taxonomy): Eukaryota > Metazoa > Arthropoda > Insecta > Diptera > Xylophagidae > Xylophagus > Xylophagus ater. The sequence continues at coordinate 14,104,097 of OY730478.1, forward strand.
ATTTTTTTTTTGGAAATCTATAAAAAAAAAAAATAATCACAAAAAAAAATAATTAATTGTTTTTGTTTACATGTCCGTCCTTCATCAAAAAAAATAATAAAAAAAAAATTAAAAAAAAAAAAAAAACAGTACTAATAATTTTTTGACATTTAAAATTAATTCCGAGGTCAGGAAAATTCTTGTTAAAAACACAATAAAAAAAAAAAAAATCAATATTAAATAAATTGATTTTAATCAGCGTGTATTAAAAAAAAAAAAAATAAATAAATTTTTAGTATGTGTCACACCCATACACGTTCAAAAAAAAAATTAATAAAAATAATTTTCTTTTTATATTTTCCCACACGTAAATCACAGGAAATTTTTCAATTAATTTAAATTTTTAAATAATTTTTCCATTTAAAAAAATTTTATAATTATTTTTCGATTAATTTTTTCATTTTTTTCCTTTCTTTATTTTTCTCTATCAAGTGTTAACTTTATTAATTAACTTTTCAAAGATGGAGAAGAAGAAGAAGAAAATAAAACCAAATTTGACGAGAAAAAATAAAATTACACAAAACCGTAACCCAAACCGAATGACTACACGACTACTACTTCAGAAATTTTTGTACTTTTACGGAACGAAACGAAAATTTTTGTGACAGCCAGAAAAATAATACACACATCACACTTAAAATTCACCATTCACTCACCTTCCTTCGATTATGTACGCTAAGTTTTATTTTTTCTTTTTTTTTTCGTTTTAATCGAATTCAATTTTGTTGTTATTGTTGAGAAATGAATTCACCTCGCCGCCGCCGACAAACAAGAACCAGCAACAACAACAACAAAAAAAAATCATCGGTGATATCGAGAATGATCATAACAAGACTACATACATAAATATAAACATAAAAATGTAAACATACGAGTCAAGAAAAAAAAAAAAAAAAAACGAAAAACAAACAAGGGAGATTAATTTTTGAGAATCATATGAAACAATAGAAAAGAATGGAATGAAATAAAATTAAAGAAAAGAAAGAAACAGAGAATGAATAATATAAGAAAAGAGAAGAAAAAAAATAAAAGAGAAAATACAAAAAAAAAAAAAAAAAAAGGTTTCCTAATAAAAACGCATTAGCAAAAATTTTCGAGTCAACCGCAAATACCATCTCCACCACCCCCCTCTCTCTCTCTCTCTAACAACACAATAAAACAAGGAGAAATAATGAATGAAAAATTACTCTCATCGTCATCCCCTTTTCTTCTTCTTCTTCTACTTCATTACCTCCCCTCCAACTCCTTGTGAAATCCTTTCAAAAAATCAGTGAAAATAGATGTTCTACTTCTTCAATAATCCTAATCCTAAAATAGTACTTTTTTTCGGAGTTGAGTTCGTGTTTTCTTATATACCTTTTCCTTTTCTTTTGTTTGTTTTTTCCGGAAAATTTTACAGCGGGCAGAAAAAGAAAGGAATATTTTTTTTTTCATAAATTCAAAGAGAAAAACAAACACAAATAGGTATAAAAAAACCTAACCAAAATTTTGACACGTTAATAAAACCGAAAAAAAACATAATGGATGTAAATTATCAAAAAACACATGAAAAAATTTGAAAATTAATTCCAAAATCGTGTGCGGATTGATGAAAAGAAAGCACACAGCACTAAAACCGAGATTAGATGAAAGAGAGTCGCGCGAGTTTCAAGTAAACAAAACTACTAAATTTTTTGATTTTTTAATATCCACAAAATCTCTTAATTTTCATACTGCTATAATCACATGTTAATAAATTCATCAAACAGAGTGAATTAATTCGGAAAAGAAAAAAGAAAAAAGAAAAAAAAAACTACTAGAAATTCATATGTATGAATGAATGTGCAGTAAATTAGAGATATACATATTTATATAGACTTCTTCGTCACACTACTTGAACTTGGAATACGAGAAACAAACCGAAAATGTGTGTATCTCTACTCTGTGAAAAATAATCAAGTGCAATAATAACATAAAAAAGAAGAGAGAGGTGAAAAATTTTATGTAAATAAAAAAAAGATAGCGATAGAGTATCAGAAGCAGAGCAGCAGGCACAACTAAAAGTTATTGCAAAAAAAAAAAAGTTATGTGAAAAACACAAACAATATTCTCTCTTTAAGTTTTTTTTTTTTTTTTGGGGGAGATTATTTTCATCTCATTCTTAAATTAATGTGATTTTATCTGAAAATATGTAGTTTTTTTTTTTTTTTTTCTGATTATTAAAAGTTCTTTTTTACATCATAATTATTAATGGTTGTCTTCTTTTTTTTTCGTTGTGTTTTGTTTCTATGCGTATTTTTCATTTTTCTAAGCAAATTATAGCAAATAAAATCTGGATAACACAAAACAATAAATACTACTATTCGAGACTTTCTTATACATATGAAATTAAGTTTAATTTTCATAAAAAAAAAATTTAAGGACATTGGCAAACGTGGATAAACTTTTTTTAAATTTTAAAGTATATTTCGGAGAGTAAAAAAACATGTGAAGGCAAAGAAAAGTACATAAAAAGTGAAGAACCGAGACTTGGATTTGAACCAGGGTCTCATCAGTCTAATGAAGCGAGGTCGAGGTCTTAACCAACTTGACCATTCAAACACTGTCTCTACTAGTCTGTTCATTTGCCTTTTTTTAATATTCTCAAATCGTTACAACTGTTTTTCTTAAAATCTCTCAATTGGTATTAAATCAAATTCACTTTCATTTCTTTCCTATACATGTTTTAAAAATAGTTATAGTTGAAACAACGGATTCAACAGTTTTGGTTTTCAGATTGTATCAAAAATAGTCCGTCGTGGATTCGTCGCGTTCTGTAGTCTAATTGAAAACTTATATGTATATTTAAAATTTAAATGGGTCGTGAATCCGTCATTCTGTTTCCCGCATTAATCATAATTAATTACTTCGTATTCAAAATGACATTCTATCTGTTTATATTCCTTCGTTTACATGATCTATTTGTCAAGTCGACTTCGAACCAAAAATAGGGCATATAAACTCGGATCAACTTAAATTCAACATGAGTTGAAGTCCGATCACAAAAATTTAATTTTAAATTTGATTTTAATATTTTTAACTTCACTAAATTCTCGAACTAGAAGAAAACTGTTCAAATAAAGATGAGAATAGTTGTTAATGCGTTTCAACCTTTTTTCGCATTCACACAATCCTTAAATTTCCTTCATTCTTCTTTTAAAAAACGCGCTTGCTAAAAAATGTTGTGGGTTTATTATTAATCTTGGGGCTTTTAATTAAAACAACATCGTCATCTATATGTTGGCCGCCTCATGAGATATCAAGTCTCATTGATTATGGGGTGACTACAATAAAGGTTAGGGAAATCCGATCACCCGTTTTTGTTACAATATAACACTTTAAAGATCATCTGGGCAATATTTTTGAAACTTTAGAAATGTCTGAATACTAAATTTCCAAATGTATGTGTTCAATTTACTTTATCAATGACTTAAGTATAAGAAAGTAAAAAGAATAGCAATTATATTTTAATTTAAGAGATAATTTTATGGAGAAAAAAAAACGAAAAAAAAAATAAGTCGATGATAAAGAAAATGTTTTGAAAATATATAATTTATTGATTAGAAAAAAAAAAAAAAAAAAACTAAAGTAATATATTTGACATTTAAAGTGTTTCATTAATTTGTTGAATAACCGCGATAAGAATAGAAAACAACGTTTTTTTTTTAATTTTAAATTTTAGTATTTTTTAAAAATGTCTTATCTAATCAGAGAGAATAATAAAAATACGGAAAAAAAAATTATTTTACATTATTTTAAATTATTAAATAATTTTGTAGGCAAAAAGAAAAAAAAATGGTGGTAAAAAAACAATAAAAAAAAATACTAATTACCTTACTAAATATTATTTGTATCCTAATTTTTATTAATATTAAAATTTAATGGGAAAGTTTTTTTTTTCTTGAATGTCAAAAAACAAGCACAAAATTCAAGTTTTTTTTTTTGATTAATTTCGGAAAATTATTTTTACACTATCAAAAAAAAAGCTTTCAATTTTCCTTTTGTTCTTTAACAAAACCGATGACACGATAAACTAAAATTACTTAAATTTTAATTCGCGATGATGATAGGTTGGAAAAATTTATAATATTTATAATATTTATTTAACATTGAATAAAAAAACAATTTTATTTCTTCAGTTAGCGAAAAAAAACCGCACGCCATTGTTTTATTTCATATATAAAATATTTGAATGTGATTAAAAATAGAATATGTGTTTTTTTCTTTTCTAAAACATTCAAAACTATATAAACTTTTTGACGTCAATCAAAAAATATCTTTTGAACAACAACACAACAAAACACACCCACCCTGTATTTTAATGAAAATGACACATTTTATATATATGTGAACTGCGTTATCGATTTTTCCGACAGTTTTTCTTTAAGAAAGAAAAAAGCTTTATCAAAAAAAAAAAAAAAAATTGAAGAAAAACTTGTATTTTTCAATAAATTAATAGAAAAGCAAAAGGTCTCACTTAATATTCGAAAATAAATATGTTTTTATTTTATACACTTTATGCAAAATCGAGTTTTACACAAAAAAAAAAAAAAAACGAAGAAAAATAGTTGTTACACAAGAAAGAATATGAAATTTTCTTTTTTTTTTTCTTCTTCTTCTGTTTGTAATCTTTTTGTGTAAGAGGAGCACACTACTCAAAAAACCATCACTTCCGGCGGAGCTACTTGTACTAATATGTATGTACAAAATTCATAGAAATACATACAACATCAACGGTTTTTCGCCATTAACCGCGAGGAGACGAAAAATATATTCACCCAGGCACAAATGGGCAACAAAAATGTGATATAAGCAAAAGTGGTGTTGTACTATAAAGCTATATAATATAATATATTTGAATCCAATCAAAATAAAAAGAAAGCATGCATGCAAAAAAAAAAGAAACACTTTTATGTATATAATGATGATGTGAAGCAATGGCAATGGCAGGCAGAGTACAGCAGAGCATCATAGTTAAAGTGTACCCAACAACAAAAATATATTATTTTATTCAAGAGAGAGGAACAGTAAAAACCGGCAATAGAAAAGTCAGTGACGAGTTATAACGAAAATCGTATAGAATTTCATATATCTTTCCATCCAGTCCTCCTTCGTCATACAACTCCTTTTACACTCTTTTCATGCCTTTTCATATACTATATATAGTTATATGTATGTAATTTTGTTTGTTTTTCCTTATTTCTGACAATGATAATACTGTTACTGCTGCTGCTGCTGTTGCTACTCTTATTGCGCTGATGGTTTCTAAAGTTTATCCAGATAGATATGATATAATATCGAATCAGGGATAGCCCCTAAAAGTATAGGTATATGGATAGGTATGTATGTACCATAAATAAGAAGAACCCTGAACCTTTATCATCTTTAGGATAAAGAAGATATTCACATAAAACAAAGGTGTATAATATGAAATGGAAGTAAGTTGGAAAATATCGTGCGTACTACTATTGGCAATGGGTAAAAAAATTAAACGACGACAAAATAAAGGTATTGATTGTATCCAATCAGCGTTTATCGCGACACAAGAGATTGCTCAGATCCTCAACATATCGAGATCAAACATTGAGAAGCATCAATCAAAAGCGCCCAGAATTGGTGAATCGGTACAAGTTTTGTGTTTCATTATGATAACGTTAGACCACATAGTACAACTTTGATCAATGGTCAGGAATTAAACGAGATTGGCTAAACATTTTTGTACTGGATCACTATCACACTATCAGCCTACTATTTATTTCCGTACCTCTGTAGAAGTCCTTTAATGATGTAAGTTTGAGTTCAAATTGTTGCAGTTTTTTGCTCAGAAAACCTAGCAGTTCTACACATACAGTTTAATGGCTCTACTAGGAAAATGACAAAAGATCCTCCCCGACTAAAATGTTTCAAATTAAGAATTCGTTTTTCATTTACACAGAACAAACGCGTCATCCAATAAAAAAAATGCTACCCAACACTAAAAAATCAAAAAAATAAACCTACAAAAAATCAATGAAATAAGATTTTAATCATGGTCGCGCTTTTTATCAACTTTTTAATAATACCATTTAATGTCCAAACCCGCCATGAGACAAAGAGTCATAAAGCTAATAGAAAAAATCCAAGCTTCTAAAAATCAACAAAACCAACAAACAACTTGAATATGAAATTTTAGAAGACTGGCTAAAAAAAAATAAAACCTCCTACACAACAAACAAGGATATATCTCGGTGGTTTTGGTGAATTATTTTTATACAAAATGAAGAAGAAAAAAAGGTGGCAAATGATGAGGTAGAAGAGCTTGAAAATATGTCCATCGATATGATAGAAGAAGAAACAAAAGGGTGGTAGTAGACGAGCCTTAGAGAAACGCATATATGCGTTACCAATATAAATACAATTTGTAGGAGCGACCATGGTAGCCTCTTTTATCTTGTTTTTTTTTTCTTTTTTAAACGTGGAAGATGAACAAAAAATTAAACAAAGTTGGAAACAGCGTAAAACGCATGTGTAATGTTCAGAAATTATTATTATCATCATCAACTTTGTCTTTTCCTTTTTGGTATAGTCATTTTCTTTGGTCCATCGTATGCCTTGTTTTATTGGGAAATGAGATGACGATGAATAGATATGGGCACTTTTATTTCGATACAAAAATTTATCAAAAATTTCCGAATTTTAAAGGTGAAAAATTCATATTAAAATAGACAACATTTTTGACTCGATATAGAGCTCAAGTTAAGAACGTGGAATGGAAATTAATGATCCCCTGTTAGAGACAAATATTGGCAACTGCATTGGCACAGAGGCTTCTAGTTCATATTAACAAGGACGACACCGTTGATGTTGTTATTCAAACATAAATATTTTTTCTAGATTGTCTACATTCTACCCTCGAAAAAAACCTTGAAAATCGCTTAAATATGTAATAAAAAGCCTACACCCACTCAAATTTATAAAAATTCTAAAAAAAAAAAGAAGGAAAACATTTCCATAAAAATAGTACATATCCTGCCCACAATAAAATCAGATAAAACAAAAAAGAGGGATCGAATATTTCTTGAATAGGGGATGCAATCCCGACATATATAAAAATCCATATATATGTATGGACATAGGATTTGTGTAAAGGTATTTGAATGGATGCGGATGAATTTAGACTCAGAAATACTCTAATTTTATATTGGTCCTTCTTATCACCATGTTTATGAAAGAAGAAAAGATCTCACCCAAAAACCAACCTTGTAGATAGAAGAAAAAAAAGGATACGAAAATAGAAATTGTTTTCATATGAATTTATATAAATCTGAAAACAAAAAAAGGATAAAAAAGAAATGACGCCGCCCAAAATAATATCAAAGTTCTAAAAATATAAAATTATAATAGATTTGGCGAAACGAAAAAAATTAGGAAAAATGTGTAAATATTTAATTAAAATTTAGAAGAAATATCTCAATTAATAAAAGTCAAAAGTCAGAGCTTTACAGTATAATTCAAGAAGAACAAAGTTGGTGGCGGCTGCTAAGCTAAGGCTTACATAGACGACCACATATCGATCGTAACAACTAGGATCTGAATGTCCTATTTTTCATATCAACATAATTTATGAAATCAAAAAAGAAATATTTATTTTATTATAAACAAAAAAAAGAAGATATTTCACATCCAATAAAATTACCATATAAATACTTGGAGAGTTCATAATAATAAATTAAAAACGCTATTGGGGTTCTGATGAAACAGCCGTTCGTATTTCATAGACTGCAAAAATTCGAAGGCTATGTTATATCAGTTCAAGAGCAATTTATAGTTTGATATCAAGCTGAAGAATTGATAGTAAAATTTCATCATCATTAATTTATGTTCGCATCAGGGTTGTGGAGTCAATAAAAGAAAATTCCGCCTCTGACTGCTGAAAATTGCAAAGTCTACTAACTGACTTTGATTCCGATTTACACTTGCAGTACGATATTATGCAGTTTAACAATTCCATTTCCAATTCCAAGAACGGCCCAAAAATAAACGATTCCCCAATTCCGACTTCACAGCCTTGTGGTTCCGAAGTAACATCTCGTACCTAAGTACATTTGAGAATAATTATCCTAGTGCAGTGTTATGAATGGAGCACGATCGAACATATGGGTTAAAGGGGGGTTCACCTTTTCTCTTTTCAAGTGTGATCAAATTTTGTTTTATATTTGTGTATTTTTCCCTTGTATTTTTAGATTGTTTTATTTCGCATCCCACCATAGGGAACGAGATTATCTTATCGTCTTCTCGTCAAGAATTATTTTAATATACACCTGAAAATAGGCAATTTATAATTTCCTGATACAAAAATGTATGCAAGCAGTATATCAGAACTTCTCACCACCTTCTTTGGTATGAGCCCGAGATCCCAGGAAATTGTAAAATCTTTTCATCTGTGAAAAGATTGTGTTAATCAATATTTTAAGATGTCTATCTTCTTATTCGTCCTAGGATGAGATATATTTGTAGAAAATATTATAGTTATTCATTCTCTAGATGTCGCTATGCAAAAAAGAACCATCTTCATGAATATACTGTAGTACTATTTTTTAAATTTTCACCACACGATGTGGTATACAGATTCTAAACTTGAAAGTTTCGTGGTGAAAACTATATAAAAATGGTAACAGGCTAATTTCGTTTTTTTTTTTGTGATAGTACTCCTAATATTCACTTTAAATTAAATACTTTTTATATAAATAAAATTTAGTGAAAGTTTAAAGAAGAAAAAATTTGAAACGTTTTTTTTTTTTTTTCTTATCACGAAAAATTGTTTTTATTAAAATATGATTAACAATAACAAAAAAAAACCACACAGCACCAAATTTTGAAATGCAGCACTAGTAACTCTTTCGTAGTCCCACAAATATTTGTAAAATTTAAATTTAGGAAATTTCTAATTTTTTTTTTCGTGATGCAACTCGCGATTAGAGAGGAAAAAAAAAGATCATACTTTAACATTTATATACTTTTGCAAAACAGAAATAAAAACTTGTACAATTTGACAACAATGCTTTTTATATGGTCTACTTATTAAGTTTCTAAATTTTTTATTTTGGAGGAAAAAGTAATAAATCATTTGCAATAATTAAATATTAATAAATTTATTCAATAAAATGTTTGCATTTGAATAAAAAGCCTACACTGAAAGTATTTCTTGTCTTAATTTTATATACAATTATTGAATAGGTTAAAAAGACATGTCGTTGTTGAAAACAATAAAAAAAAAGTATTGTGATCGAAATTTAAATGTATCGAAGTGTTTAAAAGAGGGATCTGAAGCCGAATCCGAACCCGAACCCGAACTCGAAATTGAACCCAAACTCGAAGCTGAACCCGCTCCGGTTCAAGATTTTTTTTAAAATTATGTGAACCCGAACCTAAACCCAATCAAAAATTCGGTTCGGGTTCAATTTTTAGTGGCAATTATTAGAATTATTAGAAATTCAAATTTCATATTTCACAGACATTTTTTTAGTAAATTCAAGTTTCGTGTTTTAAATTGGTCATATTAGATGTTCCGGCAACTCAAGTCAGTGTTAAGAGGGCTTTTTCTGCACTGAAGTTTGTTTTAGTTTTACAAAGAGTACAACTCTCCGAAGGATCATTAAGAAATACTCTACTTGCGCGTTTGAATGAATTTTTTTTTTCTGGGAACAAACGTGAACCCGAACCCACTAATTTTAATATATTGAATCCGAAACCGCACCCGAACCTAAAATTTACAGGGTTCGAAACCCTGGTTTAAAACCATCAAACAGGAAGCGTCCAGAATTGGTAAAATCGCCAAAAGAATTGTGTTTCATCATGACCATATTATACAAGTTTAATTACTCGTCAAAAATTGAGAAAACTTGACTCAGAACTTTTGATGCATCTATTATATAGTCCTAACCTTACATCATCACAGCCCAGCATTTGTTTCCTTTAATGATATAAACTTGAATTAAAAAGAAGGCTGCGAAAAGAAGTACTTATCTCGATTTTTTGCCCAGAAAACTCAAAAGTTCCTCTAGTGACAGGATAATGGCTCTGCCATGAAAATGACAAAAGGTCATATCTCGATCAAAATGGATAATATTTAGTTTAATAAAATTTTTGTTTCCCATGAAAAATTCGACTTTCATTTACACTAAAAATTAGCCCATCTAAAATTTGCAATTATCGAAAGCAAAAAACAATTAATGTAATATAAACTTTTTTATTTCGCCCCAAAGTTCTCTGTTTAGTAAGACCCTTGTTAAACGGAGAGAGAGTACACACACAATTTATGGTAGAAAAACAAAAAAAACCTATAAAAAAAAGGAATATTAACATGATTATCATGTCATATTGGGAAGCTAATTTCACACTGTGACCATTGCCAACAAACTATTAAATATAATGTTATAAAAAATATGATCATATAGTATACTAAAGTGACTGGCACACAACAAAACAGTCAGACATCAAGTAAAATGCATAACGAACATAATAAATAAACAGCGGGATATGAGAAAGATTTTCATCTGGCAATGAACCAAAAATTTTATTATAATTTTTCTTTTTTTTTAGATTGTAATTATGTTTTATTTTTGGAAGTGTTTTCCTGCTTTTATTGTTTTCAATGGAGTGAAATAATTGGTTGGCAATATAGATTAATTCAACACTTTAAAGATTTATTAACTTTAAGATTCAGAATCTTTAAATTTCTGTCTAATAAATATTTTAGAATTGTAAAGGTGCCCGCCTTCAGAGCATCTGTTTAATCATATGTCTTGCAACAAAATTTGGTCCAAAATTAGACAATAGAAATGTCTCTAAACAATTTAACTGTAGAAAAAGAAACGCATCAACTTCGTCATATCTACAAATGTGTTCCCTAAGAGTTCATCCTAACTTAGTGGAAATGTTTACAAAACTTATCCGAAAGCATATGATAAGATCGACGGGTCTAAAAGCACCTAAAAAGTATACAAAATTAACTTTATATAGATTATTAGTGACAACATTGTAAAGAAGATTAAACAAGTAACATTTTTGCCTTAGTGGTAAAATCCTGCTGCCCTATATTAGGAGATCCGGAGTTGAAATGCCGGTGACAGCGACTTCATATTTCTTCAGTCTCTCATCCCACGACTCCATTCGACTTATTTCAATCAGACCGACAAAAAAGTCTAAATTTTAGAGTCTCCACAAGACTTTTTTCAGTCTGACTTAAAATACGTCCAATTTTTAGAGTCTCCACAAGACTTTTTTTCTGTCCGACTGAAAGTATGTCTTGAAATAAGTCCAATGGAGTCGTGTGGTTATAGAACTGAACATGAAAAGTTAAAGGCTAGTAGACATCTGTGTCAATATAAAAAGTATCACAAAAAGGCAACTTATTAAAATCCATGATGAAAATCTACTTCTAAGTTGCACAACAGACCTTAGAGATAGCATTGAAAAGGGCTTCAAACAAAAAATTACCATGAAATGCGATTTGAATAATTTCATAAACATGAATTTTTAGGCTTAAAAAAAATACGTATTTAAAAATTTAAAAAAAAGGTATTAGAAACTGTAAAATAGATATTTAATTCATATTTTTTTGGGATTAAAACTTGTAACAGACGAGCTTTTAAATAAACTAGTACCGCCCATTGGTCGAAATTCGACCTAATAAAATGAAAATTCAAATATCGATTGCAATAATTAAAAGTTAAACTTATGAATTTCAATATGATATTCTTATTCTCACACTTATTTATTTACAAATCCAAACTCCATATATTTTGTTGTTGTTCCCATATAAATATATGGGAAACTTTTATCTGTCCAACCTGGCTCAACGACCATATATCAACATACTTTTTGTGTTTAAACACTTCTCCTCATCAATAGCTTTCGATTGATATATACTATATATTAGGCCACATCTTTTGTTAGAATACGAATAAAAGGGAGGTAAATTTTTGTGTTTGACTATGTACTTTGTTCAAAAAGTAAGGTGAATTTTTAATTTAAACTTCCCGCGTTAACCGAATCGGACAAATGAATTTTTTTTCAAGTTGGTAGGACTGGTAGTGACATCTATGACAAATTACATGAAAAACTCTACTCATGTCGCTCCACAACCACCGTATTCGCTTGATTTAGCACCATGTGACTTCTGGCTGTTTCCAAAGCTCAAGAGACCACTCCGGGGAAATCGTTTTGAGTGGATTGAAGAGATCAAAGGTGAATCGCTACGCGCATTGAAGGCTATACCTGAGGACAACTTTTTAGCATGCTTCAAAGATTGGAAAAAACGTTGGCATAAGTGTATTGTAGCTGGGGGGATTATTTTGAGGGGGACGAAATCGATTTGGAAGAATAAATAAAAATTTTTAATTTTAAAACAAAATTCACCTTACTTTTTGAACACAGTGATATAGATTATCGCACCTATAATAAGGCGACTATAACTACGTTAAATTAGCTTTATTTAAAACCAATTTAAATACTAACTTAACCACTTTTTGTCCTATAAAAATGGTACTATAATGTGAAACAAAATTCCACAAAATTATACTAAATAATTGAATGTTAACAAATATATAATTACAAGAGTTTTAATTAACTTGTTCAAAACATTTTTCCATGTCAAACATAAATAAATAAATCAATTGTTGTAAACTATTTAAAAATCGTATAGAAATAGTAAAAGAAAACTTTACAGATTTGGACAAAGACACAACGAATCTACTAAATCCGCCATTATTTTCTTTCTAAAATATGTGTATCACAAAAAAAAGAAAAAGTACATGGGGCATTGCTCTAACTCAAGGGTGTCCAACCTTTTTGTTTCCCTGGGCCGCATTGGAAAAAGACATGGTGTTTTGGGCCACAAGTATATTACTATGTATAAATCCATATCATAAAATGAATGTGATACTTGGCATTCAAGTTGAGAAACTAAACAGTCAATATATGGTTCGATTGACATGGTTGCAATTCTCATGCAATTCTCAAGGTGTTCATCCAACATGTTGGTTCTAATTTTACACTTAGTATGTTTCATTCTTCACTTAAGCCACCAGGTGGCAAACAACAGAACAGTGTAGCTGAGCGAGCAACGCAAACAGAAAAAAAATTTACTACATAACGAAAGAGCTTTCTGTTCTGGTCCTGGTTCTGTTATTTGTTAGTTGGCAGCTTTAGCACCAAAGCATAATCATACAAATCATTCCTCAGAAAAATTGACATGCTTCTGTAATTTGGAATATTTTTGGGCCGCATTGATATCTGCTTTGGGCCGCATGCGGCCCGCGGGCCGCGGGTTGGACAGCCTTGCTCTAACTGTTATATGTCGCCACTGTCAATGGATATTAACCGTTTTTTGTTCATTTATGTCATTATTGCCAACACAAAATCATATTAACAAAGTATAAGTACAATTTTTTTTTATTCCTGACTTCACTAAATAACTTTGTTAATGGTTGTTATTTGGTAAATTTTTAATTTTTTTTTTTTTTTTTGTTTCGCGTATATCAAATATAATTTCTAAATCTATTACTTACGTGGCAAATAATTGGCCTCAACACAAATATAATATGAAAAAAAAAAAAAAAAAAGTGGAATGAAAATGATTAAAATGAATTTTACTATGAGAAGGCATATCAAAAAAAAAAAAAAAAGTTTAATAAAAGATTTATATGCTCTGTGTCAATTCTTAAGTTGCATATCATTTTAAAATTACAGTAAACTCGCGATAATTTCAATCAAACTTATTAATAACAAAATTAAATTTCTAAAGAGGATATTAAGCAAATTATAATGTTTAACAACTAAAATAAGATTTATTGAATCTTTTAAATGATCACATTTTAGTGTAGGAGTTTTGATTTAAATCTATATAAATAAAAATTAAATGCTGTTCGTTGGTAAGCGCATCACTTAAGAACGGCTGAACCGATTTCCCTCATTTTTTTATTAAAATGTTCGTAGTAGTTCGAGTAAGGTTCTTACAGAAAGAAAAATGGGAAAATTTGCCCGGACAATTGAAACATTCAGGAAAAACTGAAAGCGCTTTTCTTCAATGGAATTTTTGTAGTAGAAATGCGTTTTTTTCTCATTTTTACTTTGTTTACACGTTTTCAATAGCTTTTTACAAATCCACAAAACGATCACAAACAAATTTATTGAAATTTGGACAGGACAACGTTTGTCGGATCAGCTAGTAGTTAATACATATAATTGGCATTGAATAAATCTTGTATTGTTTGAATTATATTTAGAATTTATTTATTTAAAGTACAGTGAGAAATTGTCGGGTCTGTTTAAACCTCATTTCTAGAAACTGATTAGACGACTCTGGTTCAAATCCAGATCTCGGTTTTTCAGATGTCTTAATAGATCGATAGCTACTAATTGAGGTAAAGATTTCAATAGTTGGAACGTCAAAAACAGATGGCTGTGTAATATAGTGCAAAGAAATTTTCGTGTGAAGTTGTCTTAGCCTAGAAGAATATGCCTGTATCAAATTTTTAACTATTCTGATTTAAATAACAGCAAAACACATTTTGATATTAGTTTTAAGCATAATCGTTTAGTAAACATCGAATCCAAGCTTTTATTTTTATGATAAATCCAGTCTCGTATGACGATTAATAATTTTACTATGAAAATATTGTTGGGCAGAATACAAATTTATGTAGCAAGATAGCTCAAAATACATAAAATTAAATAAACATGTTTTGTTACACATAATAAAAAATGTCTAAATTTTCACAATACTTGCTTGCTTCTCATAAAATGATTTCTACTTAATTCTAGCCGTTATGCTGCTACAGTGAGATTTTCCCCATTTCGAACGAATAACAAATGTGTAAAAAAACTGATAGTAAAAAAGGATTATTGCTAAATAACAGCAAAATAATAGCACCTAAACTGTTTTTAGCGTTTTCAATGTTGAAAAATATGAGAAAATGTTCACCATTTATATTAGTTCAAGCATTCTTTTATGAAATTTCTTTTCTTTTGAGCACATTGGGACTAAATAACTAGGAATTTAATGTAGTCTATAATTTTTTTTTATACATATAAGAATTCGAAACTATAAAATTATCACAACTAAACTGTAGCAAAACATATAAAATATATATTTATTTAATTTTCACTCTGAAAACTTTCATTAGATCATTGAAAAATGTGAAATTTTTTGAAATTGGTTATGAAGAACAATGAGAATATATTTAGGAACAAAAAAAAACATTTATATTCGAATTCATACAGACCCTAAATTTATAAAATAAAAATAAAATTAAAATAATATGAATTGGAACAATGATAAAATTATAATCATAATGATTGCGCGAACAAAACGACGAAATGTTGTTGTTTTTCTTAAATAAAAATTTACATTTCGAAATTTCTCATTCATCTCAAATTTGGATAAAAACAGAACTAATTTCAAGAATGCCATAATTTGTAGATTTCATTATATTTTCATAAGATTTTCAGAGGAAACCTAATTATATATAGAATTTCCCAAAAAGTACTTCTGAAAAGGAAGACTTGCCGAGAAATTCAATTTTCATAAGAAACTAGAAGTCCCTGTGCCAGTGCAACTTAGTAACATATTTTATTAAAACAAAAACATAGCACACAACACAGCGGGGCCTAAATCCAAATTATCTTCCAGTCAACGATCTGAACTACAGGAACTACTACTAGTTAGGAAAATAAACAGAAAAACTGGAAAGTTATGGCTTAGTTCTGACAAAAATTCAGATGGTAAAACAAAACTTGAGTTGTTACAACTAAAATTCACAGAAGTCACAACTATTATTCAGTTGTCAAAACATTATATAGTAACTTCAGAATTTTCCTGTACGAAACCTTCATCTTATTTTTAGTTTTAAACCATGGATGTCAAGATCCTGAACCCGCGGGAACTGTACCCCGTAAACATCTCTATGAAAAAAAAAAAAAAACAAATTATGCTTAATGCGATACTTAAAAAAAGGGAATTTTTTGTCAATGGCCGCATCCAGCAGTCCTAAGCGCTTTTTCAAAATTCTTAATCTAAGCAGTTAGAATCTTTTGTACTCCTGGATGCGTTTGCTTGAATTAAGCGAATGGTAAATATTTATGCTAGAATTTCACTAAGCGCTTAAAGTTAAAATTACATCCAGTCGTTTTGCGATTGAAGCGCTGTAAAGTGCTTAGGACTGCTGGATGCGCCCAATCTTTAACTCAAAATTTTTGAAGAGTGATTGCAAGCCAACATTGGCAAGTGTCTGGCAAAAAAAAAATAATAGAATTTTTAATTTTATTATTCCATATTAATATTAAATATATTGGGTTTTTATTATTAATTCTGTTCGGACTTTAGTTGAATTGCAGCTGTATGAAGAAAAAAAACCCTGTGACTCTCAAATAAGTTTGACAACCTTGTTTAAAGCAAATCATTTTTATGTTATTTAATTTAATATAGAAAGATAGGATGGATATAGAAGTTAGTAAAAATTAAATCTTGCTTAATGCATTTTTCAACAGAAGTTTTATTTCTGGTATATTTAGAGAGAGAGAGAGAGCGAGAAAAAGGAATATATTGATTTTTCTTTTTAGATATGTTACGGTGTTACATGTATCGCGCGTCGCGTATTTCCTTCATTTTCAGTACTTTTTTGGCCTTTTATATATATAAGATGGAAAATCTCATTTTATATACTACACCATCTTTTTTCACAATACAATCTTATATAACGCATTTATGTACATATATAAAGAAATGATATTAAAACATTATTATTTTGTACCTATAAGAATATATATATAATACCAACAATTTGACATTCATACTATTAATATATAAAAATAAATTATATATATATATAAATATAAATATTAAAGAAAAGAAAAGATGCACTGAGTTTGCTCATATAAAATGATTTGAAAATTTCTTCTTTATTTTTTTGGTTTTTACTCGATTCTTCGAAAAGATATAGAGTTGTGTGTTGTATAGGAATAACAAAAATATTGTAAAAAAAAAAAGAAGTAAAGAGAATAAATATGATGAAAAGAAAAGAAAAATATACCATACAGAGCACAAAACACGGGGGAGGACAGGAGACAAACGATGCTGCTGACGACGGCAATGAAGAAACGGAAGACTACACCCAAAATGTGACTCCTGTTGATGGTGGTTTTTTCTTTTTTTTTTTTCCAAGAAAATGTATGTAAATATATATATTCAACATAATATTGAAAAAAGGTTTTTTTTTTTGGAAAATAAAATATAATCCAACAACGACAAGGAATAGAAATGGCAACAACTGCAAAAAAAAAAAAGAAAATTTTTATTAAAGAACACAACGTATAGAATATCAAATAAAGCAAGTATACACTAGGAGGACTTGAGGATTATTGTGGGAAAAAATAATGGAGGAAAAAAAAAACTATAAATATGTATAAGCTAGGCTAAAAACTTTGTACAACGAGAACAATCTAGACGAGAGGATTTTGATTCTATCCGGATGCATAGAAAATATATACAATAGCAGTGGAACGTAAAAATATACAATTAAATGGATATATATATATATATATATATGGTTACGTTTATATATCGAATATGTGAAGATTTTGTGTTGCTTATGGTTATTATAGTGAGAGAAGGACAACCGACAAAATTCCACAAAACATTATCATACATATATGTATATAAATATATTTTCGCACATAGGAAAATTTTCTATAATGATAATGCCAGAGAGAAAATCTATATGAAAATTTGAGGATAACTTAACCGAAATAAAATTTTCAAACTGTGAATAAATACTAACCACCAAAATGATTGCCGCCATTATGTGGAAGATAAAAAATTAGGAAATTTAGTACATATATCCTTTAAATAAAGTAAAAATTCCATTCCATATATCCAATATTATATAATGTTAAACTGAATATTTTTTAGAAGACTACAAATAACTCACCATACCTCAATTAGTTTAAGTTTAGACTGTTAGACTTGAAAGAATCTGAGAACAAAATCTGTTAAGGGCAAAATATTTTTTTTTTTTTGTAATTTTTACGCTATTTTTTTAATCTTCTTCAATTTTCTTTGGTATTTTTCTGGTATTTAAAAAAAAAATTTTTTTTTTCTATATTTGCCAGTTTTTGTTCCACTATACAAAAATTTCTAGTTTAATTGAAATTCTTTAAAAAATCTCGTTTTTTTTTTAAAGAATATTTTCAAGAAAATATCAAATTGCTTAGTTTTTTTTTGTATCCATGGGCTTGAGAAAAAAACCTACCTCAATTTTATTAACGTTCAAAATATAAAGTCAAAGTCGCACAGAAAAATAAAATAAAAGAAAACTAAACATTAAGAAGAGTGAATGGGCATGTTAAGTCAAGGGCGATGACCCCAGAAAATCATATTAGCAAAAAAAAAAAATTGTATGCGCATGTTCGTCACATTTTAGAAAATTTTCAGATATAGAAGAATTTGTGGTTTCTATTTTTTCATTTTAAATAGTTTTTAATAAAAATATTTACTTACTTCTATATTTTTAAGTTTATTTTTTCTTTGTACAATATAATTTAAATCACAACTAAACTACACGCACTTCTGTCTCAAATAATCTTTGGATTTTTATCCTGTATTGTTTTTTATGAAATGAAATTGGGAAATTTTTCGTCAAAAAAAAATTTTTTTTTTTTACTTTTAGTCCTTCACCCATTTTATCCCGCACCAAGCTGTGATATACAAAAAGAAAAAAAAGAAACTAAAACCTTGATACATTGAGTCTGATTCGTTCACAGTATCCATCCTCCATCATTCATACTTAATCTTTTCATGCCCATGCACCTACAACAAATTTCATATATCTATACATCCGCTGCCACATCACCAACCACCCTTCTCTCTTAACAATATCATCCCGAAAATTTTCATTTCGCCCATTTTTATATTCCCATTCCGTATTTTATACATTCAGTCTTATATTTTATTTCCATATACTATATATATATACATAAAAGGATATACAATAATACTATATGAAGATATATATATATATATATATATATATATATATATATATATATATATATATATATATATATAAATAAAATATATTCATTTTCACCCCCCGCCCCCAAAATAGACCACATCGGGTTGTGTATCTTGTTTATGTAACTCGTTTTGAATAGCGTGTCGCAAGATCCTTGCAATCCTACTCTTTTCTTTACTTCTTCTCTTCAATATTATTATTATTATTATTTTCCACCATCATTTTCCTTTTTCCTTCAATTAGGTGCGCAATAATGGCTAAGAAAGGAAATTTCTTTCAACAGGAAAAAGAAAAAAAAGAAAAAAAAATAGAAAAATTTCAAGGGTTATCTAAAAATTCCAAAAGGATTAAATTCCATTTTCATTTTTCTTGGACCCACGCAATAATTAATATTCATTTTTTTTTCTCCTTATTTTCTTCCAAATAAACAACTTGAAAATATATTTTGAAGAAAAAAAAAGTTGGCAGCTTGGTCCAAGAGCTTAAAATATTAAATCTAAGATTTAAAAAAGTTGCCATTAAAGTTCACTTTAAACTAAAATGTATTTAGAGCTTAGAAATAATCTAAAAATAAGCAAAAAAAAGAAGAAAAACAATTGGCTACACTGAATAAAGATGAGCAACATAATGATAATCAAAAAAACAAACACAAATAGTACAGAAGACGGAAAAAAGGTTGTGTAATGGTCATCGAAGTCTGAAAGGAGGAGACAGAAAAAAATAACTGCCAAATCATCATATTTAGGTTGGCATTACTTATTTTCTCGGCGGCTGTACTACCCAGCATCGGCATTTGGCATATGCTTTTCCTGTTTATATATGTATGTATATAAATTGGTACATGATATTCTGTTCCTATATTTTCCTGTGAAGGATATTTGGATATTTTGGACTTTTGGAATATGCGTGTTTTGACCGAATATACAAGAAGAATTATATTATATTGAAAACTATCACCCCAATATTCGGGAAGAGAAGGTTAAATTGAATACGAGACAAACTCGTTCTTCCTGAATGAAAAAGGAAAAAAAAAACTTCTTCCATACGACAAAAAGGCATACTATTTATTCGGTTGTCATTTATGAACATGAAATTCAAAAGTAAAAAGGAGGAAAAGTAGCAACAGCAGCAGCAGGCCCAGCACCAAGAAACATGCTCACATATATATGGTATATAAATACTTCCACTGAAAATCTACTTTATTCAACAACTCGCCAAGGACGTACGTTGTCAGTATTTTCTTGTCGTTCGTTGCTGTTCTTTTTTATTTTTGCACAATTTTCAGAGGGTTGGTTTGGTAAATGAGATTGAAAAAAGCCAAGCCTACCAATCAAAAACCTATGAACTTTGTTTTGTTCTTTTGTTGGAGAGTTTGTTGTTGGGTTCTCTTCTTTAACTAAAAGAAGAAAAAGGATTTGTGTGTTGGCCTGATTCGGTTTCGAAAGTAAGAAAATTTGGTTTAAATGAAATTTGATTTGTTTTAATCAAAAAAGATTTTCTTTTAATTTTCCTTTTTTTCTTTTTGAGATTTTTAAAAATTTGATTTAATCGTTTTTTCCTTGTAATTGATGATGTTGTTGACTATTATGATGGAAAACATGATAAACCGAAATATTTTCCTATTCATTTTGTTGTTCCTCTCGAGAAAATGTTATTTTATTATTTTTTTTTTTTTGAAGAAAGAGGAAGGAAAACTTTTTGAAATCGTTGTTAATATCGATCTGAAATCCGGGTGAACAAAATAAGGTGGTTGTTTAGAATGAATAGATGGATGAATATGGATGGGGTGGGTGAGTGTTTTTGGGTGGGTTGTTTATTTTGGGGTAATGGTTAGATGTTTTTCTTCTAACTTTTGTTTACACACATACAATTTACATATACATAAAATTCTTCATAGTAACAGGATTTAAATAAACATATTTTCAAATACATTTGCAGGAGAAAATGCATTTTGAATGAACAAAAAAAAAATTGTATATCCTTGAGAACATTTTTTTTTTTTGTGTATTTTGAAACATGTGAAATTGATTTTCAATATATTTTCAAACAACGCAACCATAATTGTTCGGAAGAGTTTTTAATAAGCAAAATTTAATAATTTATTTCCTAGTATTAACATAAAAAAAAATATTAATTACATAGCAACATATAATCCTTATTAAAATATACAACGCGTTTAACGATATGACAGATTGCTCAGAATCTTGACATACCGAAAATGAGCGTTGAAAACTATCAAACAGAAACGTCAAGAATTGATGAATCGTGTTGTGTTTTATCATGACAACGCTAGATCACATACCAAATTTGATTCCTCTTCAAAAATTAAGAGAGCCTTAGCTAGGAACTTTAGATATATAGTCTTGGGCTGTAATAAATTTAAGTTGTAAAGACTATGAATATGGTTTGTCTCAATTTTTCGCCCATAAAATATGGAAGTTCTACAGTCCAATAAGATAAAGGCTCTGACAAGAAAATAGCAAAAGATCTTGGACCAAAATGGATGATATTTTTTATTTTCCATGTAAAATTCGCTTTTCATTTAAACTGTACAAAAAACAACGACGTTTTGGCTTACTCAATATTTTTAGAAAACTTTTTTTAGATGAAATAAGTACAAGTTTAAACCGTTGACTTGAAAGAATTCGTCTGGAAAGTCAAGTATTTTTTCAACAAGCAAATCTTAATTATAGTTAAACACTTCAGATTCCAAGGACTGTGCATTCAAATGATTTTCCTTGTATACTAATATCCCTACACATTATAGATTTTTCTCATTCTTTCACATTAGGCATATTTAGATGCATTCTTTTTTTTTATTTTAGGTATTCTACCTATACTAATCTATGCTTCAGATATACTTAAGCAATACAACGAATAAACGAAGCATCGAAAATAGTGTAAAATGATATCGCAATATATTAAAATCATTATAAGTGTTGAGGCGGAAGGGAAAACAAAGGATATTGGTAAAGAAAAACCATTGACTGAAAAAGAATTTCGGATCAAGTTCTAATAAAATACATATTTGTGCCAGTTCCACTGACACAGGGTCTTCTCGAATATGTTTGGTGCTATATCAATTTATATCGAATATATGTAATATTGTGTATATTATGAAATGGGAGGACATAAAATATTAGTAGTATGTGGTGTAATTTTCTGTTCGAAATTTTTAGAATGTATAGAATAGAAATTGACAGGAGGAGAGTAAGAAGTAAGCAAAAGAAGGTTAATTTTATATTTATATATAAATCTAGAGTTCACATCACACACATACACATCTATATATATATTTTTCTTTTTTATTTTCGCAAAAATATACATAATATTGATGAATATTCTAAAAAATCCCGGAGCCCTTTTAGAATATATTCAACCAGTTTTCAATTCAACAGAAATAAATATATAGAAGGAATATGGGAATTTTTTGAAATTTAAGAGCAAGTTTTTGTGCGAATATTTGAAATTGTATACACAACAAAAAAAAAAAAAAAAAAAACAGTGAACCGAAAAAAAAATATTTATATATATATCTAAAAACTTGACAGAGGTGGGATTGAAAAAGGAAAAAAAGGCTTACAACAAGGAGAAAAAAAAGGAGGTTAAAATAGACAAAACTTAAGGAATGAAAAACAGAATTTTTTGTTTGCTTTTCAAACCATTTTTCACGAAAAACTTTTTCCATCATGGCGGAATAGGAAAGAAAAAAGCAAAGAAAAAAGAAAAAAAAACACAATTTTATATGAAAAGAAAAATAAATTGAAATTATGTTGTATAGGAAAAGTAAAAAAAAAAAATATGTACATGAATACGAAAGTTAAAAGAGAATAATGAAAAAAAAAAAAAAAGAAATATATATGAGAAAGCAATAAGAAAAGTTTATTTAATAAAAAAGACGAAAAAAAAGGTGCAAAGCATCACTCTTCTACACTTAACCTGGGAAAATATAGCAAGAAGAAGACGAAGAAAACGACCATGGCTGAATTTCGATGGTTTTTAACATTCATTTTGGTCGATGGTCTTCTTGTTGACTGATTTTGAAAATGCTAATACAAAACTATTTTAAAAAAATTTTGATTTTTTTTTGCAGTTTTCTTTCTTAATACACTCAGAGCCAATGTACATGTAATTAAAAGTATGCATATTTTTTTCTTTTGTTTTTATAATGCAGTCTAAAGTAATTAGAACGCAAAAAAACAAAAAAATCTATGAATTCTCTTTTGTTGAAAATTTTCCGTTGAAATTTTAATGAAAGGAAAACATTTCAAATTAAATTTTTTGGACAGGTATGTAAAATAAGGTGATACATACATGTTGAAATAAATCTTTATTAGTGTGTTAAATAATATCGGGTATAAATCTATCCAATAATGAAATTGGAGAAATATAATTTTGGTCTAAAAAACTTGGTTCAAAAAAAAAGGTAGATTATGTTAGCTAATATGTTTTTCAAGCATGTATTTATGTGCATAAATGGATGGCAACCAGGCAAAAAGTTAAAGGCATTTTAATATATATATATATATATATATCTAAAACCCGATCGATAACTATAAAGCTGAGTTTAGAGGAATTTAAAATGATGAAGTTTTTTTTTCTTTGTACAGACTTTTTAAAAACTCTGTTTTTTTTTTGTGAATGTATTTTTTATATAAAACTAAGCGAAAAGGAAAGAGTTTTCTTCATAACGTTTTTTTTTTATGTGTGTCTCCTAACAAAAAAAAAAAAAAATCTTCAAAAGATTGAACAAATCGATATAGAAGATGCTTCTGCTTTTATTTTTTGTTTTAGTATGCCAACATACGTGCAACGAACTCTTTAAAAACAAAAACCAGAAAGCGAAAAAAAGAAAAAAAGAAAATGTGTTGCCAGAAGCTAAATATGGGTCGATAGGCGAATTGTATACTGTTTTAGAAAAGGATATAAGAAAATCCCCGGGTGTATATACATTTCTTCCAAACATAAGAAAACCAAGGGAAAAAAGGGATCAAATATTTAATTATGCAATTTATAAAAGACTTACTTTTACTGATAAATTTCAAGTCTAAATAATATAAATGAAAAAAAAAAAGAAAAATTCTCTATAGTTGATAATTTCATCGACATTCACACACTTACTGGAGATAGAGTACACAAAACATGTTAAAATTGAAGAAAACTTACCTGAAAAAAAAGAAAAGAAATTATTTAATAAATTTAATTTTAAAAAATCTAAAAAAATATAAAAATATGTTTTTCAATAACAATGTACACTTAGGACATAGACTGTACATTCAACTGATTGTAGTTGTGTACTAATATATCCCTACACACTATAGATTATTTTCTTTTTATCACATAAAGCTATTTTGATGTAAACTTCTTCAATTTTACCTATAACAACAACATTACCCCTTAACCCTGTCCATATGGCTTGAATATCTAAGTACTAAAGTCTAAATCTAAGTCTAAGTCTAAGGTAACATCAATTTTTCGTCTATCGACCAATTTTGTAATTCTAATCGATAAAATAGTTTTCAATTGTCATTTTTAAAAAGAATTAAAATTCATATAATCCTTGACATTTATAATAAACTATCCCACAGCTTTGTTCGTGCTAGAATATAAATTTCAATTTCAATTGTATAATTTGAACTAATGCTATAAAATGATGTTACTGATGCATAGTCATATCTTCTCCGGTTTCTCAAGTCCTAACATACATTCTAGGAGTGAAAACCCAATTTAGATCGGGTTTCAAAAGTTTTCAAGTTTACTCCTGCAAAACGCTGCTACAAAGTCCTCCTGATGAGATGACATAAATATACGAAGGTTTATTCTGTTCAGAAAATTCTCGAATTCGGTCCGCAATTTTTTGTCTCCGAGTTTATATTTAAAAAGTATCACTAATGCGGGAAACAGAATGACGGATTCACGATTTCCGATTCTCATATTGTAGTTATCCGCCACGGATCCACGACGTACAATTTATGTTAATAAATAGTGTATCGTGGATCTGTGGCGTTTTGTTTAGTCTAATTAAAAACGTATATATTTAAAATGTTAATGTGTCGTGAATCCGTCATTCTTCTTGGATCTTAAACCTTTCATTTCTTCTTCTTGATTTAAGGTTACAACATTCATAAAAAAATCAAGTTGCATTAGACAGTTGACTAAATTTGTAAATTTAAAAGTTACTATAAAAGTATTTAGTTCACAAAAAAAAAAATCATATATGCGCGCATATTACATATTTATTTTCATAGTCTTTTTTTTTTATAATTTATGGAATAGAGAAATATTTCAAGGTGGCTAAAATTAGAAAATCGTAAATTTATAAAACCTTCTGAAATTATGAATATATTTAAAATAAAAAGAAAAAAAGTGTAGAATAATTAAAAAAGCACTTTTTTTGACAGCAGCACGCAAATGCAAAACTTAAGCCGCGTTGAGACATGTACGAAAATCTTATATGAATCAAATTTTCAGTCGAATAAGAAAGTTTAGACTATACGATTAATTTCCATTTTTAAATTCAAATAAAAATGGCAAAAATCAGGCAATTCTCGCCATTATAAAATTCAAGAAATTGGGAAATAAATATAGATTTTACAATTTGCATATTTAATATTTTATAAAACTACGATTTCTTCATTTGTTAGTTTAATTGGTGCAATAATACTCAAGCTATTCGCTTGGGTATTTTAAATCAAGCCTGAAATTTTTTGCATTTGTACGAGAAATGATGGCATGCACACTTCCCTCCCTCAAGTGGTTTACACGATATAAATACCGCACAAATAACGTTCTTACGATAAGATTACCAAATGTCACGGTCAACGTTACAATTCAGGTGCGTTTAGATATTTTTCACTTGAGATATTATTAGAAAAAACAACGGTATAAAATGCGATGGCTGGCAAAAAGCTTCAAAAAAGGACAATATTTTTAGGAAGGACATAAGAAAATGAAAATTTGTTCTCCCAAAAACAGCATGTCTGACAGGCTAATTTTATTAGTATATATAATTTATATAGTGTCATCGTGGCTTTACAATTACTTTTTTCTTTGTAATTAATTTTTAGTTAAAACAAAAATAAATTGCAATTCATGCAAATTAAACATGTTAATAGAAAAAAGGTACCAAAAGATGAGTGAGATTTTATGTACAAAATTTCATTTAACATAACACCTTAAAATTAGAAATAAATTAAATAATTTGAATAGTAATTTTTTACTATAAGAAAAAAAATATGTGTGCAATAAGAAAAAGATGGACTTTATATTATGTACATAAAAAAAAAACATGAAAGTCTTGTACATAAAAAAAAAAAACTTACATAGAAGAAACTTTCGAAAGTATATAAAAGGCTATGCCTAATAAACTTAAAAAAAAAGAGAAAATTTTAAAACAAAACTAAACTATTTCTCCACGTTAAACTTTTAGATTTTATGCACAAATTTCATGCAATTTCACACATCTACATAATTATGTATTTAGATTTTCTTTGCAAAAAGAAATAACCGAGCTTTATTCGCGACAAATCTTTCAATACGGATAAAAATATACAAGAATAGAAAAATATATTTGTAAAAAAAAGGCATATAAAATAGTCACACAACAGCGACACACAACGTGTCTCTAGCCAAGAGAAAGGAAGTATTAAACCCTTTCTGTTGTTTAGATTATATATTAAAAAAACAAAGGTCTAAAGGAAGAAAAGGACAATAATATAATGGTTACAAAAAACCATCAACTATTCTCGACAGCAACAGAGAAACGAAAAACTTTTATAATATTGCACTTCTATACTGTTACTGATCTAAAATTCAAACAGTTCACATTCTGTAGAAGAGGGTGTTTCGTAAGGGACTAATTTGTTTGTAATATATAGTAAAAAAAAACTGATAAAATGTGAAAATACCATGGATAAGATTTGAACTTCCGACCAGTTTATATTGTTAAGGTTTTGATATTATGATAAAATACTTGTGTTCAAAAATCATCTAACTTACGGGAAATATTTTCTATTCGAATCCTAATTTAAAAGGAATTCTTCACATCAACTCTATATAAGATATTTTCAAACGCGCATACAACTAGGACAAACGTTCAGACCAAGCAAAATTATGTTATTCGATAACTTTAAACAAATCAATTTCTTTTACTCAACTATTTCACTTATTAAAAACGATAATTAACTGAACTTTTAGGTTATCAATTTCAGAAACTTATGAAAAATTTAATGGTGGAAGAATTTAAACAAGAAATGATGGAATTCCAATGCGTTCAATTATCTCGATTTACAATTTTATGCTATAACCTTGCATCTATATATATGCATATATAACTGATGTGTGTGTCTTGTCCAGAGGAGTTATTATTGTTTTGTGTTGTTATAATCACAACCAATCCTTTATTCTTCCATTTTTTAAGATTAAAATTATTAATTTTGAAGAATTTTCTTTTGAATTCTTTAAGTTTTATAAAACTTCATACTACAAAATGACCTTAAAATAATGCAAATAAACTGAGCCAATGTTTCATCTCTATTAAACTGGAATTGTGGTTTTGAACAGTATTAAAAAACGACGAATAAACTTAATTTACTTATTGTAAATGTAAAGTTTGTTGGATATGTAATTTTTGTAAAGACCTTTCTGTGACACTTGCTATATGAATATAAAACTTGAAGGAGACACGTATCTACATAAATACTGTACCAACGTATAAAAAAAAAAGTACGAAAAGATATGAGAAAATATATATTTTTCCATGCATATTGATTTTGAACGTAACTTTTTGAAAAGAAGAAATCAAATATGGCCGAAATGGGAAAAAAATATATATATTAACATTTTAACAGTAGTAAAGGTAAAATAGCAACAACAAAAAAAACAAACATGGCAGAAAAATTTTCAAGTAGAAAAGTTATTAAAACGAAAAAATATATATATTTTTTCCATCAACGTAAATGAAACGTAATTGCAAAATAAAACAAAAAACAAAAAAAAAACAAATAAACATGATAAGTTCATTTGTTTCAAGGAAATTAATAATATTATTATTATTATTTGTCGTAGCAACAAATTAAACAGTGGTGTTCCAAATGAGTGTGTACATCATCATCGTATGACGTTTTTATTTTATTTATTATTTTTTAAAACATTGAAAAGCTTATCATAGCGCACCCAAATTAAAGGAATTTCAGACGTTTTTAAATACAAAATTTAGTAAAGTTATTTTTAAAATCTATATAAATAGGGTAAATGTCCCAAAACGGCATTCATAAATTACGCGCGGCCAGTCTATCAAAAAATTCTATATAATACCACATGTAATCATTTCCATACAAATTGATGAAACATTTAACGCTTCTTTTTTAATAGTACATATTTGTAAAAAAAGACATGTATTTTTATATCACAAAGAGTCTTTTTAATAAATACTATTAATGAGATGACGCTTGCAGACGTGCCCAAAATAGAATCCAAGTTGGAAACTTTCATTATTGTAAGCTTTTTAGTTCTTAAATTAAAAACGTAAATTTAGATTAGATTAAATCGTTCAACATGAAAGGTTTTTTCAATATCAAATCTGACATAGGAGTTTCTACTACTTTCTAATGCGTCTATGATGAAAACAAACAGATATGTTTCTTCCATCATACTTCTCTTGGTCGGGAACAGAGTAGCAGGTTAAAATAAAAAAAACCACGACGAATAAGAACAAGAAAAAACCTAAATTTTGATATTAAACTGCAACCACGTGGAAATTGACCGTCGACTGTTAAAAAACAAACAAAAATAAATAAAAACTTGTAATACAAATATGAAACGATTTGAAGTGTTTTTTCTTCAACATTGCCATTTAATCACTCCAGATGAGTATTCTTATTAATATTAAAACAGAGCTAGCTATTCAAACATAAAACTAAACCAATTCTTGTTCCCAAAAAAATAGGTGTAGAGTTGTTGTTATATTCAATATAAAATTTTGAAAAAAAATCACGCCTAAAATTCTTATTTCAGTTATTTTACTTACGTGAACTAGGCTAATAATTCCGGACATTTCTTCTACCTATTAACATAACATGACTATTAAAAGGACTTCTTTAATAAAAGTAACATAGTAATTTAACTGCTGGCTATAATTTGGTACATTTACCCTATTTATATACAATATAAGTCGATAATCAAGAAAAACAAAAGAAAACCATTTTTTAGCCTTGGAACAATTTTTCGTTATATATAAATTTTTTTTTTGTTTTTTTTTTTTAATTTCATTTATTTTGCATACTTTTAAGAATTCAAATAAATAAATTTCGAGGTTAATATAAATAAGTTTAAATGAAAGCGCGATGATTAAATACAACAAACAAACAAAAAAAGTACATTCAAGCACCTAAACCCAAAAAAAAATAAATAACTGCAATAAAACACAAAAAAAAGAAGAAAAAAAAAACCATTTGAATAGTTTTAAGATTTTGCAACAAAATTTCTTAAACAAAAGATGAAATAAACAAATCAAGAAATCACAAAAAAAAACAGGAATATAAATCCAACAATCAACATCCATAATATTGTTAATATTGTGAAATTTTTATTATGCAACTATTGGTGTTTTTTCTTTTTTTTCTCTTTATTTTCAATTATTTTAAAATCATGTACAATATCGGAAAAAGAAGAACAATAATAATACTTAATAAATGGCAGCGCCATCAATTTTTCATATATAACCATAATAATAGGTTAGTGTAGGTACCTAATAATAATTGAAAACAAAAAAAACAAGACTTCCCCATCTCTTGAACAGATAACATTTCACTTCTTCTTAATAATACTGCAATTTTGTCTTAATAAATAAAAATTACAAAATAATTCGTGTCGACTTTTCTTTTTTCTGCCAATATTTTAAGATTCCATATTTTTCAAAAAAAAATATTAGTCGACAATTTCCAATTAAAAATATAGTTGAATTTTTTTCTTTTTGCAGGGTTTTAAAACCTTGCAGATACAATGTTTCTAAACAATTTACACACAGTCCCCTCACCCTCATAAACAAAATAGAAATAGTTTTGGGATACAAACAATGGGAAACGGGAAATATAACATCCTATAATACTCAAGTTCTAGAATATAAGAAACACATAGCTGGAGGATCGAGATAAGAGTCTTCTCCCGAACTTTTCATGAAATATGGCGCTTCTAAGTTTAAAATTTATCAACTTTATCAAAAGATTTGTAAAACAATTTGAATAGAAGAGCCATTAGGCTTGCTTTTTTGGAAACTTTTATCGATTACTATTCAACTTGATTGATTTTACAACGATATACGGGCACTACTGAAATTTACCAGAAGTTCACAGTTCAATTCAGTTATGTTTTAAGACATTTGGAAAAATTTTTTCTTTCAAAACTAAAAATAATAGAAAAAAAAATGGCTAAAATCAAGCAAGATTAAAAAATCAAAAAACAATTAATAAATCCTTAAATTATTGCCATCTATACCTCAACTATTGTATAACATTGAATAAGTTCTACTAAAATTATTAGCGATAAATATAACATAGCTTAAATAACCAAAATCTATGATAACCATCTTTATCCAAAGAGCCTAGGTTTTTATGTTCGTTGAAGACTGTAGTTTTCTCGACTGTGCCACGCTTTAATGTGTATACAATAACATTTTATTTAGAAAAGACATTACCAAGATTTAATTATATAAAGTAAAAAAAAAAACGTTCAATATAGTGCCTAAATATCATTTCATTTAATTTGTGCTCAATGTTAAACTGACCGCAACACTAAAATGTTATGCATGTATGTAAAAGAAAAAAAGAAAAGTACATGTACTGAAAAACCATTATTCCAACTTCTATACCTATCCGGATCCATTAAATCGTAATTCAAAATGTTTTCATTCTGTTCTATAACAATTATAGGATTAAAGTCGCACCAGAATTTACGAGGGTTAATCAAAAAGTATCATGACAATGAAAGACTGCTAGTTTTTAAAATTATTTTCATTTTTAAATGTCCAACGATGTATTTCAAGTTATCATCCTAAAACTATAGTGCTTTTCCTAAAGTCCTGTAAAATAACCCTCTGAAACTAGCTAGCTACTACTACTATCATCTCAACTGTCGCTGGAGAAAGTACCTTAAAAGGTAAGATATTAAGGTCCTGTACTATAGTTTGTAAACATCATTTTTCAGATAACCGGTGCCTAATCACATGATCTAGAGCAAGGCTGTCCAACCCGCGGCCCAAGTCAAGTTTCAATGCGGCCCGAAAATATTTAAACCTCCTGAAGCATTTCCATTTTTCTGAGGAATGATTTGTGTGTTGTGTGCGTGCGCTCTCGTGCTAAAGCTGCCAAGTGACAAACAACAGAAACTGAACAAAAAGCTCTTTCGATCGGTAGTAAATTCTATTTCTGTTTGCGTGTTTGCTCAGCTAAACTGTTCTGTTGTTTGTCACCTAGCGGGTTAAGTGATATTAAATGAATTTCATGTTCTGTATTTATAATGAAAAAATTCATAAACTAATAAATATTAAATGCCTTAAACATGAACATATTTTACGTTTTTTTTTTCGCTCGTCAGCTATAGTAATATACTTGTGGCCCAAAATACCATGTCTTTTTCCAATGAGACCCAGGGAAACAAAAAGGTTGGACACCCTAGATCTAGGGCTTAGGCGGATCAATTAACACCGCATTTCTTTCATTAGGCATTAGTTAAGGCCACAAAAAATTAAAAGTAATCATCGCTTTCGAATCAGTCGAGAGTGGCAATAACAGAATTGGCATCATTCATTCTCAAAGAAAAATATACCGAAGACGACACTTTACAGGCAAATAATTGTTGAATAATTTCCGAATATTCTTTTCACCCCGAAATCCGACAATTTGATTTATTAACGTTTATTTTGCATGAAAATGAAGGGAAAAAAATGGCGACTTAAAATTATTGACGAAATTCTAAAGCTCGCTTTCAAAAACCCTGGATATTTATTATTTAGTACGATTAAATATTACGTATTTTAGAAATGTTTTAATAAACAACAATAACTTAACAAAAAACTGTACACAACGCATACAAGGTAAATGAATTAAATTTATTTTGATTTTTTTTTCAATTGATTATTAAAAATTATAACATTTACAGTTATGTGATTAATATTTTTTATTGAACAACAAAACAAATCATAACTGAGAGAACATAAAACTGGGTGAATGTGTTTTATGATTTTATGCAAAAATTTACATGAAATTAAATCGATTAAAAAAAAAGAAGAAAAAAGAAAAAAATTACGAAAGAATAAATTTCAAAATTTTCAATCGAACATTCAACTTTTGTATTAAAAAAGAAAAAAAAAATAAACTGGTTCACATAAAATGTATTTGAAAATTAAATGTAATTGTATTGATAAAGTGTTTTTACAAGACGAAAAATTTAATTGAAATCATTTTGTAAATTAATTCTGGTGGTTTTATTTAATACTCCCTCCGTCCGAAAATATATGGTATTCATTTCACAAATTTTAAGATAGTATAATACTAGAGACACACATACGGGCATTAGTTTAAGAATATCATTGTGTATACCGCTAAAGTGTCACCGAATACTAGCTTAATACTATTTCAAGTAAAGTAGCATAAACATGGTTTGAAATTCGAAATCAGCCTTTTACTTCATTTTTTCAGCCACTTTGATATATTCTTTAACACGTTGAATACAATGGGGGTCACCGGTGATCGGCACTGAGTTTGTTCGTGGTGCCACGGGGGTCACCGGTGACCGACGAAGCCAAGATTATTAGAATTAAAATAACAGTGCCTTTTAGCGCCGTGGGGGTCACCGGTGACCTCAGTGAATTAAATGAACAAAACATCCAACACATACTGAGAAATTCATGTTGGCCAGACGGGCAAGCCATGTAAAATTAACGAGGCATTCAACGTGTTAATGATTTGCAAAGCCGTTTTATTGGATCGGCAAATAGCCAATCAAATTTAGTAGCGTTGTGATAAAAAAAAATGCAAAATTTTATCTGTGAAGAATGAAACTTCGATACTACCTTTATAATATGTACCAATTGCTTTTCTATACCATGATATAGGTAGAAACTATACTTTAGTATCGATACAAAGAAATTTTGCAATTTTGGTTTTTAAAAACACAATCTTTAACACAATTATTGACAAACTGATTCTAATTTTCTGTCAAATTAATGCAGAGCCGCAATTATCGAAAATGTCATTTAAACGGTGAGACAGTTATCAGAAAAATACTGTATTTAATGTTTTTCATAAAAATTGTGTTGTATGAAGCAATTTCAATTTAAAAGTAACTAATTGTTAATCAGCGTAATAGTATAATGAAAAATTTATTGCAATTAAAGAAAGGCCTAAGTATATATATATAAGGAGAAGGAAATTCATATACAATTTAAAATATCGATAAGACCAAACTTCATAGTACAAAAATAATACATAAAAACAAAGTCTTTCTTGATTATAATTTGAAATCAGTTTCAAGTCCATCTTACAATCTCTGATAAAGCTAAAACACTCGGATTGAATTTCAAACCGATCTCAAGTCAATTTTAAAGACGCCATGATTTAGTAAACGAAGTAAGTGTTCCATAAGTTAAGAAGACCGTTCAATGTAAAAAGAATATAGCTTAAGTTTCACGCCCTTTGCTCTGCGAGCAAATATCATTTTGAAATTTTTTCTACTCCTTTTTTAAATATTACCAATTCCAGTGGCACAGAGACAGGGCAGGAAAGAGGTGCTTTTAGTTTTTATTAAATAAAATATTTTAATTAAATATTTATGTCAAAAAATTTCATAATAAAATTATAAATTAAAATTCCAGTTCAATATTAAATTCAAGGCCATTTATACAAAAAAAAAAAAAAATTAAAATAATACTCAAAAATTTTATTACCAACCGGTCAATCAACTGATACGAATCATGTTATTAACATTCGCATGCCCACTCGTCGCATAAACGAATCAAAAAAAAAAAAAACAGAAAACAAAACAAAATTTCTAAACGAACTCGGAATTGTTAATTATAAAATAAAATAAAATAAATATATTCTTCTTAAAAGAATAATTACTACGCAGTTTTTCTACACTTAACAATAATACTTGTACTAAAAAAAAAAAAAAAAGAAAACCAAAAAATTTAAATTACTTTTCTTTTACTACACCCTATTAAAATTTCAGTGTGACCATATTATATGAGATAAATATCGTATAAAAATACCTAACTAAAAATTTTTACATCAAATTAACAAGCAATTGTTTCAAGAAAATGATGTTCAATAAAAAAAAAAAAAAAAAAAAAAAAGTGTTACCGTTTTAACGTTCCACACACAAAAACACACACTCAGAGCTAACTATATATAATTTTCCACAATAAAAATACTTCTAAAAATAAAATTATATATTCCATAATTTTGTAATTGTATATATGAAAGAAAAGAAAAAAAAAAATTAATAAAATTTCATAATGATTCGACGAGAGACTAACCGATATCAAATCAGCTGTCCGCATTGCAAGGTTGCCACTTTATCGTGTCATGTTTCCTATTTTTATAAAACCATTGAACTAAAAGTTTAAATATAAAATATACATACATTCACACACAAACACACACACACTCTCATTTATATATATAAAATCGATTTTCTTAACAGCGCGCAACCAGTAAGACTTTTATTATAGCAACAAGAAAAAAACTTACCATATTAAAAAATACTATAAATATGGTAACAAATTTAGATATATAAAGTTATAAAAAAAAAAAAAAAAACATTCACGCAGTTGCGCGCCCACAAAAATTTACCGGGCATCACAGAATTTCATAAAAATTGGTGCGCTCATATTAAAACAGAGAGTTCAATAGTCCAATACTCTGTGTGTGCGTGTGTGTGTGTGTTTAAATAGTCGTGAGAAAAATCCAATAAAATCTTTCAAATTAAATTTCAACAAAGAGATAGAGAAGATATGAAACAAGAACAAAAAAAAAGAGACACATAATATAATGGGAAAATATGTATCTGTTGCCACTGTTTTTTTTTTTTTTCAAGTTTCAAGTTTGACACGTAAAGAATAGTGGAAAATGAACAGAAAACTTGGCAAGGCTATTATACCATTTAGTTGAAAGTCACAGCAATTTTACACAGAGTTCATCATATATATCCATACATATATACACCCGTCGTCTGCTATATATTAGTCTCTCACACACCCGCGCACACAAAACTATGTGAACGGCGAAATGGAAAAATGTGAGGTCTCATATTTTATACACTACACACTGTGTAATCTGATTCTGCTGTTTCGTTCTGCTAAACTTGCATTGTCAAGTTATGTATCACATCGAATGAATGCCATATCAAACAAAATCGGACCGAAAATTCATCCAGTATGTACATTATTACGTCAAGTTATGTCAGAAGCTTTTCGATACTACTACTACCACTACTACTGCTTCTATAAAGAAATGTGCCATGTATATAGGTATCGCTCTCTCTATCTCTATGTGTGTTTCTTTTTTTTACATATTTATATATAGGTAAAGAGCTTTTGATGACGTAACAAAATGTTTATCTTTTGTGCATAAAAAGCAGGCGATACTCATTCGTTTGCTACTTGGGGTATGCATATGCGCGTCGTTTGTAGGTTACGTTTTCGTGTTTCAATTGGGTTTTTTGTTTTCCTTCTATTGGTATGATTATCGTTATCGTAAGTCAACCGCCGCCGCTCTAGAAGATCATATTTGAATAGTTATGTACTCTGAGACTGAGATTACAGTAGCTTACGTAATTTATTTTAGTATCAAATTTTAATTTATTCAAAAATGAATTAAGTGTTATTAAAAATCGATAGCGGATGGCTCCAAATGATTAAATCACTAGAAACAAATACAATAATTAAAAATAGGTTACAAATTAATTGCTCTCCGCTTCACAGAATGTTTGTATATTCGTCTTAAATAAATCAATATACTCAAATGCAAAATTCTTGACGAGTGTAGCTCATCGTTCTGTACTTTGGCATGGTAACTATTAGGAAAACCAAGGTTTCTCATGTCTGATAACAATATTATTTCTTCTCAAAGGCAAAAAAAACCCTCTTTAGGCATATATTCGTGTCATGTAGGGTGGGCATATACGTAAACTTTTCTTTTAAGTAATAAGCATAATTTTCTTTCATGGAAACGTGTTGGACACGCAAAAAAATACGACGCTAGGACACCAATAAATTTAACACCAAATTTCTTCGTTTTTCCAGTGTTCTGATTGTAATTATTTAAAACCAAAACAAACTGTGACAGATATGTGTATTTATTTACTTTTGCCCGATTTTGGTTTTCCTAAAATTATTAAAACATATGAGCCAAGCATAAAAGTGTATACGCGGATATTTTTGATGTGAAAAGTATAAAATATATTTCAAAAAAGTATAAATGGCAACTCTATTAAGACATCTAGGAAACTATCTTTAAAATAAATTCTTTCGATTTTCTAAATGAATGCTCAAATCTCTATATTTATAAATTTATTTCAAAATACTGAATTAATAATAAATAAAAAAATAGAAACTAAAAACCTAACACTCTAAAAAATGAATATTTACTATTTAATCAAGATCAAAAAGTCTATTCAAATCTTAAATCTTAAATCAAAAATCAATTACTTTATTAATTGATAAAAGTGAACGGCAAATATTTGATTAGAGAAAAAAAAACCAACGATGAAAACCACTACCTTCATACAAATACTATTGACTTAATTACCGTAGCCCACTGTTAATAAATAGCACGAAAAACCAGACGTCTGGCATACTAACGCCAGAAAAGTACAAAAGTAAAAAGAAAAACCCC
This sequence comes from Xylophagus ater, assembly GCA_963422695.1. Taxonomy (NCBI): domain Eukaryota; kingdom Metazoa; phylum Arthropoda; class Insecta; order Diptera; family Xylophagidae; genus Xylophagus; species Xylophagus ater. The sequence continues at coordinate 14,141,097 of OY730478.1, forward strand.
ATGAAGTTGAGAAAAAAAAAAAAAAAAAAAAAACCACACAAGTCTGCTTGCTTGACTGACACTCAACCAACCAACCAACCAACAAACCATCTCTATCTCTATCAAGTCACAATCCTTTGCCATCGTCATCATGCGCTTATTTGAAAGCTTTAACGATCTAATTTCAACTTAACCACTTCTGACAAAAGCTCCTCAGCAGTACAAATTCCATGTAAAAACATGGCAAAATAAAATCATTCAAAATTCAATGACAATATGTAACAACCTAACCATATCTAAAAGCATACCATCTCTCTGCTATAGAGTTCCAATTTCAACCAACAATTCATAACGTTCTACACCACTACTACCTACCACTATGGTAATCAAAACCCAACATAAAATATATAATATAAATTCATCTTTACCTCAAATTAGACGATATAATTTGACAGTGTATAGAGGCGGTTTGGCCCACAGAATTAAACGGCATCATAATCCAAATAACATAACAACAAAAAAAACCAATGATAAATTGAGTGGAACACGTATCATAAAATGAAATCAGTAACAACAAAAAGGAAAGCAAAACAAAGTCTTAAATGCCAGTCAAGCAACCAGCCAACTAAGTATATACTCACAGTGAGTGCAAGGCTGACACAAACTTGAATAGCAAGCAAAAAAAAAAAAGCTATAAAAGAATGTATGGAATGTGATGTATGCGATGTTCCATTCCATACAATTCGCAATCATATTTCGTCGTTCGTGTTATGCACACAATCAAAGAAATCAGAAAATAAAGCTCAACATACCACCCCGGCTGGTTTAGCCTGAATTTCTTATTCAATTAAATATATCAGTGTGTATTCGTGTTATCCGCCACTTAAAATGCCGTCCAACTTTATTTCCCATTCAATTCTCAATTTTCATCGTGTGCTGTGTTGTGTCTTTAAAAAATTTCTCTATCTATAGAATTTGTCATGCCGGCCGATTACCGCTGTGTTCGTTCCATCATGGGTACGAAAATTTCCCACAAAACTAAACATTGTTCTCTACCACCTGAATTATCTCAAAATAGCAACAGACCATACGAAAATGGAATGCGCGCCGCCAGAGAGTATGTTATATTGCTGATAGATCTATATACGTAATATTTATATAGCCGTCAGCCATATTAATCTCTTAACAGCTACAACAAAACCGGTGCCAGTAAAGAAAACCCCCAACAATAATAATAATAACAACACAACACATCAGCAACCAAAACGACGACGACGGCGATGATAACAAAACAGATGTGATGTAGTGATACCAAAAACGATGATGATGATGACGATGACGATGGGAAAACATTGGAATTATAGCAATGAGAATGTGTGTAGAGTAAACATGAGAAAACTATAGTGAAACAAGGTTTTTATGGAAATGTAATCGGTCGAGCACTTGATATTATTATTATATCCCATATGGGAAATGGCACTAGGCAAGCGCAGTGTGACTGCTGAAACCGGCTCCGATTTTATATATTGTGTAGATATAGCTGGTTTATATGGATTATACAATGTGTTGTGTATACACGATGATGATGATGATGATATCGACTCTACACATCTCAACTTGTAGGTTAAAAATGTCGGATCAGTTTCGTGTTGTTGTTGTTGTTGGGAACAAAACAGCTGGCACGGATACAAAAATATTTTTTTTGTTGTGATTGTTCAAGTTCAGTATGATTTCCCGTAGTACAGTCATAGCCGGGAGTCAGTCAGTGACTTGCTTTTGCGGTGATAGGACGTTTACACCGTGTTAATTCTTTTTTTTTTTCTTGATATATTATATATTTTATTTTATTGATATTTTTTTTATTTTCGTTTAGAAAGAATATTTTTGTTTTTTAGTTTTCTCTGTCTTTCATAAACGTCGTCTTATCTTTTGGTTTTGGTTTTTTTTTTGTTGGCTGGGAATTATGAAAAATTACCTTCATTTTGAGGGTTGTTGTTGAAAATTTGCTTGGTTTAGAAATTTTTCGCGCGTATTAAAATAAAAAAACATCACCGTCGATGGTTTTTTACGTGTTGTTTAGCGCGCCGCCACTTTTAACACAATATGTAATATGAAAATTATATTTTTTACGGTCTATAAACGTGTCAAAAGGTTTTACTAAACGCAATAGAATCAAGAACAAGAAGACATTGAACAACAAACAACCACAATATACTATTTTATTCAGGAAAGGAGGAACTAATATGCCCGTGTGTGGTGCCTGAATTTGGTGATGATTTTGGATATTTTCCCTAGTTGGAGTTTTCTTTGGTTTGATAAGAAACAAAAAAAAAAAAAAAACGACGGCGAAATGATATTTTGTAAAAACAACAATTTTGGAACGACGACGGCTGGCTTATTTTATTTACACTGTCATTATTTCAATTGGTAGAGTAGAGTACAGAGCAAGTTTTTTTCATTTTTTTTCTGGTGATGTGAGACTGACTTTTTATCATCAAGAGGAAAAGGCTACTAAACAAAAACAAGTGATGAAGAAATGATATGAAAATGGAAATTGGAGAATTCTTGTTCGATTGGATGGATATAATATGAAATGGATGATGATGATGGTGATGGGACGTGTGTGTTTTATATAGATAGTTAGTATGAAGAAAAATAACAACAAAAAGATATAAACGGAAAATTCAAAAGATTCCATCAAATATAAATAAAATGGAATTGAAACAAGAAAATTATAGATGCAAAAAGTCAAATTGAAATTACATATTTGTTGTTATTGTTGTTGGTTTTTAAAAGGCGGAACAATAAAAATTGAAGAAATATCGAATTGTGTATGTGTAATAATCGAATCGAGTTTTGAAGATGATAGAAAAATGGAAAAGGGATTTTTTTCATCGTCGTCGTCTTCGTCGAAAAAAAAGCTTTATTAACTTTAAATACGTAATTAGAAGAAATCATGTAGTCACTTTACTCTTCATCTCTTCATATCTCACGTATTTTAATGGATTTTACAATAGAAATATTTATGTTTTTTTTGTGTTTAGAGAAGAGGAAAATGAGGGCGGGTAGTGGACGAGGGAATAGGTCATGCTAATGTGATGAATATCGAGTAGATATAAATTTAACAAAATGGAGTTGTGACTTTTCTTAAATTTCTTCAATTTTATGATTGATTTTCTTCTTCAATTTTTTTTTACTTTTTTTTTTTTGAATTCACGAAAAGAAATATATCTAATAAAATTCTAGTTTTTTCAATAATTTTTCATATTATACTGGATTTTTATGCAATTTTTTGCCAAAGAAAAAGAAGAAGGAAAAAACTTTAATTATTGACCTAGTTTTGAAAGATTTGGAATTTTTCAAATTTTTACCCAAATTTCACCATGTTTTTTATTGAAAAACAACTTAAGAGCCCATACATTTTATTTTTTACACGTGAATTTATTTTTCTTCTTTAAAGAAGTGACGACATTCAATATTAATTTTCTATCAAAAATTCTGTGAAATTGAGTGATTTTTAAATGAAAACAAAAGAAAAAGTGATTTTTTTTTAAAAGTACAACACAATTGAAAATAGTTCATCTCATATGAAAAAGTGATTATTAAAAATCAAAAGAAATCAAATCAAAAATTTATGTTATCTTTATGTAGCAGAAGAAATCCCCTGATTTTCGCCACCAATGGCTAAACTAAAAATGATATTTGTTTTAATGACAGACAGTAAAGATTCACAAAGCTCTATCGACTAAAATAACCAATTTCAAATTGAATTAAAAAAAAAACAATTGTTTAAATACAAAAAATGTTGCCATTTTTTATAATAAATAAAAATTTACGACATTTTATAATTGATTCTTTAAAAACAAAAATGCATTTTATCAATCTTTACTGTATTAAAACAAATTTAGGTAAACCAAAACAAAAAAACATGATTTTCGATGTGAATTTTGTAATTTTAATTAAGTTTTTAAGCTGGTTTAGGACACTCGAAAAATGATATTTTAAAAACGAAAAAAAAAAAAAAAACTTACATAGTAATAATAGTAAAATTGTTGATTTGTTCCATTTGCATAATTTTGTAATTCACTGCACATAACTTTTGGAAATGGAATTTTTCTTTAAAAAAAAAAATTAGTTTTTTTTTCTATTTTTTCTTTTTTATTTTATCTCAGTGATTTTCGTGTTTTTTCAAATTTTCCATTTTTTTTAAAATTTTTATTAATAAATTAAAGACAAAAGGAAAAAAAGCTTAAAAATTTTCTTGTGTTTTTAAAGTTTTCAAAATTTAAACACCGAACAAAAAAAAAATTACCACAAAAAAAATAATCACTAAAACAAAATTTATAAGTGAGAAAGTGTTAAAAAAAATTAAAGTGACTAAAGTTTTTTTATTTTTATGTTATTATTATTAATTAAATTATAATTTAACACTCTTTTATTTTTTAATTTTACACAAAATGGCAAATTACTTTTTTTTTTCAGTTAAAATTATTTCATTCTCTCTTTTTTTTTCTTGTTTCTTTTTTCAATATTATTTATTTTTCTTTCTTTTTTTTTTTTAAATAATATGTATACACATTTCCAATTCACACTACCACACTTGCAAAGCGTTGAAATTGAACTGTTCAATCAGAATCATGAACGGAAAAAAACAAAAAAAAAAAAAAAAAAATTATAATATCGTTTTTTTTTTTTGCTTTACTTTTTGAATTTCTTATCTCTTTTTGTTGTTGTTGTTTTTTTTCCACATATCTCAAAACCTACACTTTTCGTCCATCTCTTCTCTTTTTATTTGTGCCTTTGGGTACTTGTTTTTCCCAAGTTTTTCGTTTTTTTTTTTTTAATTGACTGAGTAATAAATTTTGACGGAAATTCAAATATTTTTTAACACTAAAAAAAAAAAATAATTATTTACTTGTAATAATTAATTCTTTTACTCATAAACAAACACACACAAACAAACAAAAATAAGTACTGATCAAATAAAAATGAAAAAATTTCGTTTTTTTTTTCTTTCTGGAAAAACTTTTTTTTAAATTAACTTTAAAGACATATATTTTTCATTTAAAAAAAAAATTAAATTTCTACTAAAATTCCATAATTTTTATTCCCATTTAATTAAAAAAAAAAAAATCTAATTTTCACGGCGATGAAAGAAAAAACTAAAACCACTGTAACAACACACCTTCTCTTTTTTTTCAATTTTCTTTTTTTTTTCCTTCGTGATTTTTTCTTGGACACAAACCAACCACTCAAATGGTTTCTTAAAAAATGGGAACAAATACAAGTGGAATAAAATTGCACAAAAAAAAAAAATTGAATTATTTTGTATGTAAAAGATGAATAAGAAGAAGAAGAAATAGTATAAGAAAAAAAAAAAACGAATAAGAAATACAATTTAAAAAATTGAAGGGAAAAATATTGTTATTTAAAAAAAGAAAAAAAAAAAAAACCGAAAGAAAAACACGAACGTAAAAGGAGTACATGTATATTAAAAAAAAAAAAAAAAAAAAAAAAAAAGTACATACAAAAATATATGTTGAAAATAAATAGGAAGGAAAAAAAAGCAGTTATATATATATATATATATATATATATATATATAAATAAATAAATATGTCTGCATGTATGATTAAAAGTCCAAGTAAAAAAAAAAAAAAACTTTTGAATGCGCGCACTAAACTAACTCACTCAGGGTGAAGCCAAAAAAAAGAAAAAAAGATAATTATACCTAAAGCCTAAGATAAATACGATTCGAATACGTGAAGATTTCCCTAAAACTTAGGACGTGGCTTTAAGTGTTCTTTTTTTTTCGATGCGATCTGAATGCAACTTCATCGTCGTATTCTTCTTCTTGTTTTTCTTCTTGAACAAAGGAAAAAAAAAAGCAGAAGAAAAAAAAACGTCGATGAAAAATTGTACAAAAAAAAAAAGAATATATTTTTCATTAAAAATCGGAAGAGATTCTCGACAATAAAGGACAATGGAGAATAAAATGAAAAGAAAATACGAAGTATATTCAATATGCCCGAAAACCCAGAAAATATGTGTATATTAAAAAAAAAAAAAAAAAGCCAGCAACAATTTTCAAAAGTTTTATCAAAGGAAAAAGAAAAAAAAATAGTAGAGGAAAAGGCGACGACGATGAAAACGATGATGATGATGACGACATGCGCTCATTGCTGCAATCCAAAAAAAAATGTAATGTAATTCTAAAATCTCGTTGGTGGTTAAACAAAAAAAAAAAAGTAACAACTCCAACAGTCAAGTCTAACAAAAAGAATATAACCAAACACAAACCCATTTAAAAGCACCAACATACAGGAATCTCATATGAGAAATTGGACGACAAAATGTGTAATATAATTTTTCGATTAAATATAGTTTTCCACAATTGTGCAACAATGAGCTGCTTCCCCCCTTTTATTATTTAATTTCAGAATATAATAATTTTTGACATCCTATGGTATTATAGCATCATAACAAAAAGATATAATGTCAGAGAGAACCACTTGTTCTCCAGGTGTGGGCAGCATTAAACCTTTCTTTTGATTTTTCTTATAATCAATCTCTTCATCTGTCGTACACGAAACGGAACACGACAAGAATGTGTATCGTATTGACTGTCAATGAAATCGATTACCAAAATAACCAAATTGTTTTGACCAATTTTATTAGAATTTAGAAGCTTTTGTAAGGATTAAAGAAGCAATATGGGGGGAAAGGGAAACCAGTGAAAATGAAGAAAAATTTCATAAAACAATTGCGAAAACTTATCAACAGGAATAGAATCGTGTAATTCGATTGAAGATAAATCGGTTCAAATCCATAATAACACGATCCCACCTCTAAGTAAGAACTTTAAAATCTTGTCAAGCAGTCCTTCATCTCGTAGGGATCACAATGGAATCCATAAGGTGCCCAGGGTCGTATGTAAGTACTCCAAATTCTACCTAAATTAACCTAAGTGTACGTAAATTCACGTTTATGATATGAGTGCAACAAAAGTTAGCTCCGTAAATAATGAATAGGGTTTACATAGAAGCTAATTTAACAATGCACCTTTTGTAGACTAGTTGAATACATTTGGTTTCTGATTTTCTTAAACACAAAACCATAAAAACCAGTTTCACATTTGATAATAGTGTGATTAGTTTTCGTATTCGAATGGATCGAAGAACACATGCTTTTCTATATTAACCATTGAACATGCTGAACACCCGTCTTTATTTCTACTCGTAGAATACATCTTGCCTCAACGTAAACATACTAAGAATTACGATCCTGTAGCTGTACAAACATTTAGGTATATTAAAAAAATTCATTTAGAAGATTCTGAATTTGATTCTTGCAATGGAATTCTGTATGGTGACAAATGACATTCAAATATCGTTTTCATTTATGACTTAAAGCAATTTGTCGCTTGAAAATTTGAGATGACAGCTATTAGAGCTGTCACTTTCAAATAATGTTTAAGCGATATTCTAAGTAATCGTCTTACTTAGGAATTATCGCTTTTGAAAATGACCAAGGTGATTAATCACTGTCGCTCTACAGAATTTCACTGCCAAAAATTTTATCATACTATCTATGCCCATACACAATTTTAGGAAAGGAAGAAATATCGTTAATTACTTATGGAACACCTAAAACATGAACCGAATGTTCGCCTAAATTAAGGGACGGATGTATCTATTTACAGACAATCGAATCGAAGAACTAATAAAGTTCGATAAACATTTTGAAATTCTTACGTCTCTATTCAATATTGGTATTTCCTCATTTTCAAATGGGAAGTATTGACAACCCAATGAAAAACTGCATAATTGGCGGGTAGTCATAGCTGAGCTTCAAATTGGTTTTAGTAATCTAAGTTTAAACTTCAAAAATGCAATTTATATGGCGGCTATACACCGTAATAGTCTTAGCGACGCTTAAACAGTTGTATATATTCGTATAAATGACACTAAGAACTATATACGACCTCAGACATACTATAGGGTGTCCCAAATAAAAGTGCCAGATTTAATTTGCGTAAGTTCAAGTACACATGTGTACCTATATCTCAGTATAATAAACATTATATATATTATACTGTGCCTATATCTCGGATATTCTGCATCCTATAGTATAGCTACGACCTATACCTTGCCATTCGATGATCAATTTAATAACGAATTAAATGTCATTCGACGTTTTCAAAACTATTCCTTTTTAGGGCAGGAAATACAACAATTCTCCAGTATGAAGGTATACGTATATATCTCAGATATTCTGGGTCCCACAAGTATGATCCATACCTCATTCGACGGGAATGTAATAATTAATTAAATAAAGAATGTTCCCAAAGGAACGCACGATTTGAATTTTGTAAAATTGTTATATTGGTACAAGAGTAGGTGTTCGAAACTTAACAAACTGTCAATGATAATAATATCGTTCCTTCGTGCAGATTTCCATGACTATTAATAGCAACAATGGCAGATAACAGACGTCAAGATTTCGGTACTGTTAACTTAGTAAAACGGAAATAGTGTGAAATTTAAATCTGACCCTATAATGGAGACACCCGATATTAATGAGGTGTCATCTTTTGCAGACTGCCAAATTTGATCAAATCAGAATCAAAGTTGAGAACTCTATTTATTGTATAATTTTTGATACGACATAAAAGCTAAAAAATGCTACACTAGGGAATTGCAATTTTGTCATCTTTTCTAAATTGAAAAATTTCTAAATTGCCTCCCAATAAAGGATTCTGTTGCCCACAAAAAAATTGTTATTAAACCAATTTTAGTTTTATCTTCTCTAAACATGTTTTACTAAAAGATCTTCGATACGAAAATGATTGGATATGAATTTCATTCATATTATTATTCTTGTTATAAACGATTTATTATTGAAAATTACAAAATAAATAAGAATATCTGAAATTTGGCAAAATTCGAAATGGAAAATTCCATACAAATTGCTTACGTACACCAAAAAGTAAATATTTTAATTGTGGTTTTTTTTTAGGTTTTATTCTTAGAAAATATATGTTCAGATAATCGAAACTAAATAAATGTACACAAAAGTAATTACTTTGAAAAAAAAAAACGAATGAAATTTTTTCAGCCATTTTTTTTTTTATCGAAATTAAATACAAAAAAAAATCGCAGATGTTTAAAATTCAAAAGTTTTATACCTGAATTTTAATAAAATAAAAAGAAAAACGAAATATTTTTACCTGTGGGAGATTGTTTTTTTTTTTTTTTTTAGAATAAAATTGAATAAAATTATTGAACAACTAAACTTTTTCACGAATTCTCTAAAAAAAAAAAAAAAACCTTTGTAATTGAATTTATTTAGCGAAACAAATCTTTTTCTATCTCTCTCTCTCTTAAATTAAAAAAAAAAAATTAGTGTCCATTTCAAATAATTATAAGTTTTTATTTAAAAAAAAAAAAAATTTGTCTTCTTAAACAAAATGGCAGCCAATAATCCAAAAAAAAAAAAAAATCAGACATTTATAATTGTTATTTAATTATATTAAATTGAATGTAAAATTTCTAAACTAGAAAAAAAGAAAGAGAAATATATTACAAAAAAAAAAAACTAATTTACCTGGGATTTTTTTTTTTCTTAACCCTAAAAAAATTTTTTTTTTATCGAATCACAAAATATTAAATGTGGAATGAATTTCACTTGAAAGGCAGATGTTTCCTTAAAAACAAGATGGCCATTAAAAAAAAAAAAGCTTCAAAAATTTTGTAAAAAGATAACGTAATAATGATGTACAACAAAAAAAAAAAAATTATGTCCGTTCATTTTTTCATTCGTTTCTTTTTTTTTTTATATATATATATAACAAAAATGCGGTTGAAATCGAAATCAAAAATGGCGACAATTTGTGAATAATAAAATAGTTTAGGTGGCTGAATGCGTATGTTTGATGATAATGATGATGGGGCGCTTTTGTTTTTCTCTTATTTTTCATTTTTATTTCAATGAATTAGAAAAGGACAAAATTGATTTTCAAAAAAAAGATGAAGAATGTTGATAAACAACCAACAACACAATTCGTATTAGAATAAAAAATAACAACCTATTAACAAAAAGCTTATTTTTTTTTGGTGACAGCCATTTATCGATGTTTTTTTTTTCTATATATATATGAGCAAGAACAAGACTTGTTGTGGGGTCAGGTAACATAAAAACACAAAAATGTATTAGATCTGTGAATGAGTTTTTATGATTTTACATTAGATGCCATAAGTCATACTATATGTAATACGTGAGAACCGTTATTCGGTGTATATTTGAAAAGTCTTATGATAAGCTTCAAAACTTACTATATGACATTTGGGTAAAGTGTAAACATGTTTTTTATTCGATTAAAAATGGAAGGTTACATGCCAAAGAAATAGTATTTGCGGAAAGTTTTACTTTTCTGTTTTAATCTCAAGAAAAAAAGCTACGGAAACTTTCCGTTTGGAAACTTACATCCTCCAAGCCAAAAAAAAGCAATTGTGAAAAGTGGTTTCAACATAATTCAGGGAAGGCATTTTTGATGTTAAAAACGCACCACGTAAAGGTAAAGCCTGAAACCATTACTGGGCATTGTCTACCGACGACAATTAATGCGTTTGAAGCGAGCTATAGAGGAAAAACGACCAGAATGGATGAATAGATACACTAAATTAATATTTTAGTATGGCAATGCCACAGCACATGTTGTTTAACTGGTTAAAAACTACTTAGACGGTCAGGAAGTGTTATAATCTCACTCGTATTCACCAGACATAACTACTTCAGATATTTACTTTAATCCGGTCGATGCAGTTAACTCTTACTGGAGAGTGCTTCACATATGAAATTTTATCAAAATTTGGATGGATACAGATTTCTTCAGACAGGGAATCCGTAAATTTACTGAAAGATGGCCGAAGGGTGTAACTTCAGATGAAGCATACTTTGAATGAAAACAAAATATTGTATAGTTGTTAAATAAAAGTGTATTTTTATTTTTAAAAAAATATCGTAAAAACTAATTCACAGACCTAATACATAATAAAAATGATGTCAACTTTGTACTTTTTCTAGTCTTTTTCAAGTTTTACAAAAGAAAAAAATATTGTTTTTGGATTTTGTATTTATATTTCTTTTTCTTTTTTTCATTAGTTAGAAAAGAAGAAATTGTGTGCCATTTTCTTTAATTTGAAGGACAACACTTGCAAGTCCAAATAAATTATTTTACTTGCGTTTTTTAAGTTTCAATATTTAAAAAATAATAATAAATACAGTAAAACCTATAATATATGCCACCAGCTTCTAACATACACTGTCATTCCCTATGTTTACATCGGGGTCCCCTAAAACTGGCAATATTGAAAAATTTAACGTCACAAAAATTTAGGTTAATTCCTTAAATATTTAGGCAAGTTTAGGTGTCGTTTACATCAATATTTTAAATAGGTTTTTTTAGGTAATTGATGGATTTCTGGGAAAAATTAAACTTAGCAGTGTAACACGAATTTGTTCACATTTGTAAATATTTACATAATTGTCAGTTTCAGGAAAACATCAGTTTGCTCTAAATGATTTCTAATAAGAATCCTATTCCTCCTCATACATATTAATAAGGGATAGATTCCAGTCGCGAATCCTTAAGCTTAAGCAAAGAGATATATTCTTTGGGATTTTTTAAAGTCTAGGGTTTATGACAACAAGCCCACGACCAGCCACACCTTGAAGGAGGAAATTACGAGCTTTATCAACGACATTCAGCCACATTTATGCAATTATGCAAAACGATTATATGCCAGCAAAGCCGTGAAGGCCATTTACCCGGTATGCCATTCCATACATAACCTTATACTGTATACTTTATCAATACAAATTTATAATTTTTAATAATTATAAACCTGTGTTTTCTATCAAAAATTACTTCTTGTGTGAATTTTGGGAGACCTTTTATAAATAGCCTAAGGCCTGAGGCTGGCATAAAGCCTAGGGTGAAGAATGTAAAATATACAAACATGAAACATTAATTTTCAATTAAACCGATAATGGCAAGTATTAAGTTGGGCTTAGGTAGAGGTTTCACTTTAATTTCTTTTACTTCACATCTTTTTAATTTTGTATTTTTATTTTTTATTTTTGTTGTTGTCATGTAAACGATATATATTTTGTTTTTCCTGTATTTGCGCTTAAATGATTTATTTTTAGATTAAAACAAATAAAAGCCTATTTATTAAAAAAGAAAAAATACACCAAGAACAGAACAAAATACAATTTCGATGTTGTCGACGACGACTAAATTTAATATAACTTCAAATTATTTTATTATATAGGAAAGTATTTTGTTAAAGGTCACAGTGGCGGAGGAGAATTTTTTTCTTGTTAAAATTTTAATTTCTTAGTCAAGGTTGGATGATGATTTTTTTTTGATTATGGAAATTCTAAAATTAAATAATTCAATATAAATTTTAAGTAATTAAAATTAAAAATAGCAAGTGTAAAAATTATGTTAGCTAAATTCTGTTTGTCAAGGTCACAAGTATTTTATTCCTCTAATGAAAATTCTAAACAATCGCGAACATTCCATCGAAGCATATTTCATCAATGTAAATTTAGAAATTATTTCTGAAAATAGTTTATCTTTCCCTGATATATACAGTAGTAGGACTGTATTTTATTGGAATTTTGTTCCGGAACAGAACAATATTTGAACATTGAAAACTACAATAACATAAAAACTGGTCCTCCGTCTTACCATTAAAGGTGTTAGATCTTTCTAGATATCTAAAAATAAGGAATCTAATCACTGATCGATGCGGTATTTTTTCTTTAGTTGCTAAAACAACAAAAGTTGTTCAATACAGTTCGAAATATGAATAATGCCGGCTTTAATCAGATTATCCATAACAGAGTCATCTCTTGCCATATCATCACGATTATGCGCGAACCAAAACAGTTCGATCTGATTTGATCCGTACTAAAATAGCGCCCAATAAAGATACAATCTGTCTTCATTTATGTCTAGACTAAAATGGTTCAATCGTACGTGTTTATTGTCATTTAAGGCCAATTTCCCTCCACACAGCCGACTTCCTATTCTGGTGGGAAAAATCAGAAAACTAGAAAGAGATGGAGTTTTGCAGTTTACGCTGGGATTGATCGAATAAAAACATTGGTAGTGTGGAAAAATTGGTAGTGTGCGACGGTATCGTGTGTGATTATTGTGACAGTATGCAACCGCAGATGAAGTGCCATATAAATCAGATAAACATGTTCATCTGTTTTTGAGGGGAATCATCTGCAGATCAAAAATCAGTTGGAGAAATGAGAAATGCAGAAGCCGACAAAAATTTGTAGGATGATTGTTGTCTCTCTTTCTGTTTAACCAATCTTTGTATAGTGTTATCTCATACTTGGATCAGAAGTAAGAAGTCGGCTGTGTGGAGATTGGCCTTTATTTTGCATGCACGATAAATGCAGAACGACTTACCGAATTTTAATGAAATTTTGTAGAATATGTATGTGAACTAATTTTGGATATTGAACGGAAATTAAAAGCCGGAAATGTGGTTTTGGCTTAAATATTTTTTTTTTTTTAATTTACGAGGAAAGTAAAATTGTTATATTTCGTATAAGAAAGTTGTATATAAAAGTTAATAAAAACTATTACAAAATTTATAAAAGTAAAAAAAAGCTTTGAAAAAAAATCCATCATAAAAAAAAAGAAATTCCATTAATTTCTTATTTAAATTTAAAAAAATATATAAAAATTATAATTTACATAAAAATGTCATATTTTCCTTAAATAATTTTTTGTAATAATTTTTAAATGACCTTAAATTTTATGAAGCAGGTGAACTTCTTTTTTGAATGAAATAATTGCGATGTGCGATCATTTTGTTTAAAAAGCGCCATATTTGTACAAAAATTTTCTTTTCATTATAAAATAATAAACGATTTTCAATAAAAAAAATAAAAAATTGATAAAATTCGCGAAACAAACTAATGAAATACATTTCGACTTTCAAAATTGAAACTTAATTTTCCAAATATAGAAATTATAAAAAAAAAAAAAGAAAATTTTATTCAAAGATAATTAAAATCAGTCAATAGCCAATTTTCTTTCAGATCTCATGCGTGTAGCAATCGTACACAAATCTACGAGTTTTAAGTTGAAAATAACAAGTTTTAAAGCAGTGATTCCCAAAGTGGTCTATATCGACCCCCAAGGGTCGACGACGACGTGCAAGGAGTCAACGAAAAAAAATTATAATTGTATAATTGTCATTATTTATAATCTTGGGGTGGTATACTCACTTTTAGCCCTTTCAAATTGGGTAGCACTATACCAGCTGTCAAAAATACATTTGAAGTTGATGAATTTGCAAAAAACCATTATCAGATAAGCAGGGGGTCTACCAAAAACCGAAAAACATGGCAAGCGGTCCACGATACACAAAAGTTTGGGAACCTCTACTTTAAAGCTTAAGTTTTCAGTCAATTAATACATTTTTGATCGATTGAACGTTTTTCTAAATGAAGAATCGAGTTTAATCAATAAAGCCGCTTCACAATTCAATAACAAACTATTTTATTTATTCCACAAACTTTAAAATTTCCATCAAATTAAACTATTTTTGAAATATCGTGTATTAAGATTTGTCCTACGATATCAACATATTTCCGGCGTTGCAAACAAGCAAATACGATTGGTATTCTATACCATAGGATATACAAATTATCTTAAATAAAAATTAGGTTTTTAAAAGTCGATCAATTAACATTAAATTATTTTTTTTTTTTTTTTTTGTTAATTAATTTTACCTTTCGTTTTTGGTGAAGCGACAGGTGTATTGATTAATTATCATAAAATCGGATCAAATAAAATGAAACTTGTTTGAATAAAAACTTAATAATTATTCGGTATGAATTTTATAGTCTGGTTAAAAAATGATGACATTTTAAAGCAAGTAGAGGAGACTCGGGATAGTTTGGAAAAATAAAAAATAAAAAAAAATGTATATGTGAAACTTTATACCATACGAGAAATGAAAAATTCTAAAATACACTTACCACTCGATTTACACGCCATTCGAATTGCACGATTTCGGTTCAACGCGATTGAAGAAATCAGGAAAAGCTTCCATTTACACTATAGGTATGTTTTATTTGCCATACCCTATTCTGGAGCAGGGTAAGTGGCAAATAAAACGATCGGGAGTAGGAGAAAATTCAAAGATCAAAGTTCAAATGTTTGTAGCGCTGCTTAGCAACCATATTGTAATGAAATGAGAAACGTTTAGCTAATACACTTCTTATGGGAGAAAACTGAACTAATTTTGGGGTATCAGTTACACTGGTCTGAAAGTAGTGTAGGATTTGCTCTTTTGTTGTTTTTGTTTTCAATGTAAAAATTTGCTCTACCCCAGAGTAAGTGGCAAATAAAACAGACCTTGTGTCACAGTTAACAGAAGACTTGTCTTATTTTTTTCAATGTTTTATTTTGGATTTTCGAATTGCACAATTTCAATTTACACGACATTTACGGGGAATCAATCTATCGTGTAAATCGAGGGTTAGGTGTATTAAATATTAAATTGTTTCCTATTTCACTTCTTTACGTATATTGAATTCCATGATACGTCTGTTTAACGTTGACCGGATCAAGCCTCAAACACAATTTTTGGCATCAAGCAACCGGTATATATAATAATAAAAAGTGCTTAGCACAAGCTGATTAGTCCTAATATTCAAAGGACTAAAAAACTATGAACAATAAGTGTAGCAGAGGCTTCGAAGTGTCCAGAATGCGATTTAAACCCCCCCTCCCAGGGATATGTTAGCCGATTAGTTCCGTGAAGAAGGACATAGCGTTTCAAGCCTAGTAAGGAAGGAGGCGATATAATTGGCCATTATAAGCCTATATGCTGAATCTTACAAAAAATTCCGAATTTCGAAGGACTCATCTCATTTTAACAAGGCAAGAATACTATTCAGTTGCCAATATGAATGTTGTGTACATGTGTACTCGAATTTCAGAACTCAGATTTTATAACATTACTAGATTGATCGTACAAGAGAAAAAATTAGCCGATCTTCACGTATTTCTCTCGCACATAATTATGACAAAGTTTTGTATCAATTTTGTCCGATTTCAAACTTGTTATATTAAAATAGTTTAAATTACTTCGGTTTTCAAAAGAATTACGTCTTTAAATATTTATATATGAAAAAAAAGAAGAAAACAATTCTCTCCGCCACTGGTGAAGGTTAATTTTACATTCAAATAAAATATCGAAATATCAACAGGAAAAAAAAACAAATAAAAATAGTAAAAATCGATAAAGACATGTTGCTCCATTTTAATTTTAGTTGTTTTTAAAACGTGAAATTTTTTGATGGTTAAAACTATTCATGAAAATTAAATAAAATTGAATGATTTTCAAAAGTGTTGCCAGTGTTTTTGTACACACACACCCATATGAGAAGTTATTAGCTAGTTGTAACAACTGAATTTTAGTTGTAACAATATATAACACAGAAAATTCAGTTGTTGTACAACTAAACCAAATATCTTTTCAATTTTTCCTGTGTTGTTTTTGGAACATTTTCAATTAAAATATTTTATAGAGGAAAATTCCATAATTTAGAAATGGAGAAAAAAACACATGTGATTATTATAACAATATTGTTTTTAGTTATCCGAAATGAAATTGTTGTACACGAAATAAATAAAATAAAGAAAACTTGTTATATTTTCCTATTTATAGAATTTCCTTTGAAAATTGTTTTTCTTTAATAAAATTTCTTTATTTTTTTTTAATGTTCATAATTTTATTTTCGAAAATTCAATGAAATAGAAAGAAGATTATTAAAATTGTTTACACACAGTGATACAGTTTTCTTCGTTTTGTAAAATATTATAGAAATCTATTTTTAAGCGTTTAGAAAAAAAAATAAATAAACTTTCGCTAATAATTTTTTTTTTTGATGAAGTATGAAAAAGTTAAATAATCATATTTTATTAAATATGACGAAGATTTGTTAAACTGCGTACTTCTTTAAAGTTTTTTTTCCTTCTTTTTTTAATCAAGAAAAAGTAAAAACTTTTTGTGCTAAAAATTGTTCAAATTTCAATTTAATCATTTTGTCAGAAATAATTGAAAAAGTGCCAAAAAAATAAAAATTATTTTATCCAATAGATATGTGCGCATAAAATAAAATGAAAGGGACATTCACATTAGAAAAAAAAAGCATATAGTAACTGAAAATTGGTCTATAGCCGAATTTTTGATACCCTATGGTAGAAATGGGATAGAAAAACTGCCAAAACTAACATTATTTCAAGGTTTTTTCTTGATAACTTTGTTTCGCCTTTTTGAAATTTCTTCTAATTTATAGGTAACCCAGACCCTGATAGCATAAGTCTAATCTGCAAATTTTATTCAAATCGGTTTATTAGTTCTTATAGTACATCAAAAAAAACTTTATGAAGAGGGTTATTTTCTCCTAGGATTATTTCTTTCTCCATTATCCTTGGACAAATCTGACTGAAATTTAACAGGGTATCATCTATTTATGTAGTTAATCTATATAATTAATTTAAACAAAATTGATTGACAAATTTTCCAATTAAATCCGAAAAACCATAAACAAAAAAAACGACAAAACTTTCTGGTCACCCTGGTTTTCCCTTTATAACTTTGCACCCCCTGGATTGATTTTGCTGAAATGCAATACCAAACCAAGTTAAGGAATAAGCAACTCATATTTCATCAAAATCGGATAACGCGTTTTTGAGTTATCTTGTATACGGACGGACGGACGGACATGCATAAATCGATATAACTTTTGATTCCCTACACAGCCATGCCCTTAAAACCTTTCTACGATGATTATTTCGATGTGTTACAAATGGAGTGACAAAACTAATATACTCTCTGGTAGTATCTACCCCGGGTGGAACAAATCCTTTGTGGACAATACCCTTGGAATCATAAAAACAAATCAGCATTGTCTTCACTTTTGACTTCTCCAGGCGCGATTTTTTGGGTTTCGGCTCGTCCGGCGCCTTCCATTCAGCACTCTGGCGTTTCGTTTCGGGATCATATTGAAAACACCACGTTTCGTCACCAGTCACAATGTTATAAAGGAAGTTTTTGTCCTTTTTGACCTCTTTAATGATGTCCTTCGAATGTTGAATTCTGAGCAATTTTTGGTCGTCAGTCAATTTGTGCGGAACAAACCGTGCACACACCTTTTGTAAACCCAAATGTTGGGTCAAAATGCGATAAATCGATGTTTTGGAGATGTTCAATTCCATTTCCATGAATTTCAATGATGATTTCGGCTGATTTTTGATGAATTCACGCATAGTTTCGATGGAATTTTCGGTGATCACGGATTATGGTTGGCCCACATGTTGATCGTCATTTATGTCCTCACGACCACTTTGAAAACGTTGAAACCACTCGTGCACTCTGCTACGGCATAGGCAATCATCGCCATAAACTTGTTTCATCAATTGAAACGTTTCGGTAAAAGTTTTACCAATTTTAAAACAAAATTTAATGTTGGCTCTTTGTTCGAAGCTCATTTTCACACCGATGACACAAACATACTGACACTTAAAACGCAATAACTTCACTTTCAATAGATGAAATGTCATGAAATTCTCACAGGAAGTCGATAAAGGATAGCAGATTTTAACGCACCAGTCGACATATAGATGGCGCCACTAGGGGCGCTAGATTCAAAAAGTCCTGTTTACTTTGGAAAGTTCCTTGTAGATCGGTATATATGAATATACCAAATTTGGTTGAAATTGGTTGAGCCGTCTTCAAGTTTTATTGTGGCACGAAGGCGGAGGAATAGCACTCTTGCATGTTATATTTTAAAATGAGCGGATTAAAGAAAATTTAAAATATATTAGTACTGCTAGCCATCGATACTACAAATTTGTTAGCCCTAAAACAATTGAATAAATCCTTATAAATGTTATATAAATCGAAATTTCATTAAACAGTAAACAATTGCTTCGTCTGCAGATTTAAAGGAAAATAGCATAGCGAAAATAGGCGAAAATCAATTAGTTTGATTATGATTTTCATTATACAATATTTTGATAATTCAAACTGTTTTTATATTCTTCAGTATCCCTTATTAAAAAGATAAATAAAAACTTTAGTGGCAGCTATTATAATTTATCGCTACTGAATCAACCGAAAGAAACTATCACTAAAAACAAATTTCAATCGATAACTCTAAAATTGGGATGATTTATTCAGAAAGTGATATCTCACACCAAGAGATGACGTCTCTAGTTGCAGAGATATTGGAGAAATCCCATAGTTTTATTACCAAAACATATTTTACTATACAAAATTCAAATGGAAACTTTTATTGTGTTTTCCCAAATACATCTCTCACCTGTGTGAGATCATCAAATGACATAAACATGGAAATCTAAAGAACGTAGAAGATATTAAACTTTTTCCAAGACTGCTGATGAATTATGATTTTGTGTTCATAACAGTTTTGTCTTATTTAAATTTTAAAGATTGTATAATACATAATTATTAATATTATCTTCTTTTTTTGGAGCAGTTTTATGGTCCAAATTTTTAATATAAGCTGAAAAGTTCGGCCAAACAGTTGGTCCAAATTTTTAATATAAGCTGAAAAGTTCGGCCAAACAGTTGGTCCAAATTTTTAATATAAGCTGAAAAGTTCGGCCAAACAGTTGGTCCAAATTTTTAATATAAGCTGAAAAGTTCGGCCAAACAGTTGGTCCAAATTTTTAATATAAGCTATCTGACGCTATCTGGTCAATTTTGGACTAATTTGTCAAAAATTATAATAGAATATGTTTGAAGTGTGCACCTCCTTGGTTCGATGTTATATAATATTAACAATTTTTATTGATGTAAATTCGTTGTATAAACTTTATTTACAATTATTTGTGCGTTAACAATAGTCTCAATAAAATAAATCTATAAAATCTAAATCTGTGCGTTAACAATTAGTTTCAAAAATATTTGTCTACCAATGTCCAACAATTACTTATTTCTATCAAATCTCTTTAATATTTCACTGTGTAAACACATCCTAAATAACCCCTTTTCCAAATCTCTTCGATACACTATACTGCATATTTGTGCATATTTTGTGTCGACTGATTTTCGGTGAGTAATTTACATGACCGAAATTTAGTCACGTGTATGTCATAGAACTAACCCTCTTCATTAGCTTAACGCGTCAATTATTTATACCCTATAAATTGGGGTGAAAATTGAATGAAAATATAATATTTTTTCGGTTTCTTGAGTGTTTTAAAAACTTTTGTTATATGTATGCCCATTGTGAAATATGAGAATACTTGGCTTTGAAAAACTATTGTGAAGAATCTGAATTGTCTGAACACGTTAGATCGCTTGTTCAGTTGGTAGAGTTTCATTTCATACTAGTATCAAAAAGAATCTAATACTAGGGTACTCAATAATTTCTCAGCCTCGACAAGAGAACGCGCTGCGAACTGGGCAATTTTTTTGTTTTATGTTGGTATAACCTTCATATGAACACGTGCCAAGTTTCACGTCGATAAGTCAATTCAGTCTTTGTTTAGAAGCTATTTGAAGTTGACGTGTCATTGAATTTTTTTTAACATGGAAAAAATTTAATATCGTGCAGTCATTAAATTCGTTATTTTGGGTGATTTACCACCTACAGAAATTCATCCAAAATTGTTAGAAATATATAAGGATGAATCACCTTCACTTTTCACTGTGAAAAAAAATTTAATCGTACAAGCCTCGAAAATGATCCACTCGAAGATCGTCCAAAAAGTGTATCAACAACAGAAAACATACAAAAAATACAGGATTGTAAGAGTTAAAACTAGGATACAACTGAATTTGGTAAAACAATTTAGAGGTTTGACAAAAACAGTTGTAATGATTTGATAATATTGGTAGTAGAGAAAAGGCAAATGAACAGGCAGGTAGATATAGTGTAGAATGGTCTAGTCGGTTCAGACCTCGCCTCATAAGATTGATGAGACCCTGGTTCAAATCCAGGTCTCGCTTCTTCACTTTTCTCTACTTTTCTTTGCCTTACAGGATATTGTTTTGGAAGATCGACGAGTGACTGTAGATGAGATAACTGACACCATAGGCATCTCACATAGATCAGAAATTCAGAACATCACATCTTAGCTGAAATTTTAGGTTTCAAAAAGATTTGTGCAAAATGGGTGCCGCATTCGCTAACAATGGAACAAAAACACTTTCGAATGCGACTTTCTGAATAACATTTGGACCGTTTTAAGAAGGATAAAATGGATTTCGTATGTCGATTCATCACTATGGATGAGACTTGGGTCCACCACCATGATCCTGAATCGAAACAAGAAACTAAAAGAGGTCATATCAGCTGTAGAGGCGTATTTTGAAGGCCTACCAGATTTTCATTTCAGGGATGGAATCCTTAAATTGGAGAATCGTTGGAGCAAGTGTTATTGGAAGTTCAGGGAAATTATACTGAATAATGAAATAAATATTTTATTTACAAAACCCAGTGTTTTTCTTGTCGAGGCTGAGAAATTTTTGAGTACCCTAGTATATGTTGTATTCTCTGTATATCAAGTGGTCTAGAGTTCAAAATCTGGTCACGACAAATAAAATTATTTTTATTTTTTCTAGAATAATATATACCAGGGGTGGCCAAGCTCCTTGATCGTCAGAGCCATTTTTCAAAATTTTAAATTTTTCGCGAGCCGCAATTAAATACGTATTTAAAAGGTATACAAAAAAGGTATAAAAAAATTTTTTTTTACAGAAATTATATTTATTAAAAGCATATAAATAAAAGTACAAAATATGTGTATTTAATTTAAATATTAAAAATTAAACACATTTATTTTACTTCTCTTGATAATTCTTTAAGATTTGGTGAATAATTGGTGACAGCATTTCTCAGTAATTCTTTGAGATGCTGGTTAGTTAATACTGATCGGCGTTTGGATTTCATGAATTTTAAAGTGGAATAAAATGATTCACATAAGTACGTTTTTCCGAATATTGAAATAATTCGACAAGCAGCCTTTTTTAATTCAGGATACTTCAATTCTGGTACAAATTTCCAAAATTCAGTAATCGACGTCGACTTATATTTTAATTGTAGAGATTGATCTTCTTGCATCTCTATTAATTCTAATTCTCCAGATGCTTTTTGGGTCATAATTATATTGGAAATGGAAAACTCACCTTGAATTATGTTAATTTCAAATAGATTCAAAAAAAAATCAAGAAACGATTTAAAATATTTCAAGTCTTGAAATCTATTTCTTTCATATTTGTTGTCAGTAATTTAAAAGACATTTTGAAACACTTACGGAACAATAATAATTTTTTAAAATATAATAGCACAAAAATGAAGAGGGAACTCGAGTACATTTATCGAGAGCCACAAATAATCCTTCAAAGAGCCGCATGTGGCTCGCGAGCCGCAGGTTGGCCCCCTCTGATATATACAATGAAAAAAAGAGAAAGCCTAATCCAAAAGAAAAAATCTGGAGAAGTATAACAATTATTTTCATCTAATGAATGAAAAAAAATCCTTTAACCCCGTGCAAACCTTCAGTCACCCCTATTTTTATGTTATAAAATTTTAAATCATCCTGAAATTTTTATTTTTACAATATGGCAACACTAATATTAAAGTTGCAATAAAAGTAGAAATAATAACTTTATGACAAAATCAAACGCAAAGATTTTTAGAACACATATCTTAACACTCTAAGTGCCGTCTATTTTTATGGACACTTTACTTAAACCGCCGCAATTTTAACTGATAGTAGTCAAATATTTAATCATAAAAAATAAATACATTAAAAGACAGAAAATATATAAATATCATGGCTCTGACTGAACAATAAAAAAAAAATCGTGCCAGAAACATATCAAAACGAATTTAGGCGGACCCGGGTCTTTGTCGCTAGACCACATATAACGCCTTACGCCTGGCAATTAAAATGTTAACCAACATATAACTCCAGTAGTCAATACCGTTGACTGGAATAGAATTTAGGTAAATTCTGGTAAATATTGTTGAATAAAACACCCTTTTTTTGCTTTAACAATGCCAGTAGTACTGCCACAGGGGCTTCTAGTTAAAACATTAATTTAGTTCACAAATTTTATGGTTTTCTTATTGCCTAGTTTAACTCCGCCTTAAACAATTATTGACTCCTTTTTTTTTTAAAGGACATTAATTCAATCACAATTTTTATTTGAAAATATTTTCCATGTTATTTTTTTTCTAGCTTATTAAATCGAAAATTCTTGATAAAATTAAATTTAGGAAACGTCCACACACACACACCCATACACAATAACTATGCACACAATGATATGAAATTGGATATATTATTTTGTACAACAAAAAAAAAGCTGAGAAAAAATGGGTGAACCTTCACATCTCCATCTCCAACTCTTGTGCTCACTAAAAATATATTACGAACCAACTCAACATATATCATTTTGAATTTTCCATCTTTTGAATTTATTTCCAGGGTGCAAAGAAAAAAAAAAAGGAGAAATGTGAAAAAAGAAAAAAAAAATCACATCTGGGAAATCGATCTAGGTTTTCCTTCCGGTAGATACCGGATTTCAATGTTTTATCTGCAACATCATTTTATTAGAGAAAAAAGAAGAAGAAGAAGGTTATTCCAGCTTATAAAATAGAGTACCAGAGTATTCTACCCCGTCAATTTTCGTAAAGTTTGTTACTATTCTTGTTGTTGTTGTTTCTGTCTGTTATCTTCTTTTTTTTCGGGGTTCGACTGGTTAAAGGATAACGGATGATGATGGGCGAACCAAATAAAAAAAACCTGGGAATTATTGTATCACGGCGATATATATATATAGATATATGCGCGCTTGCCTAGTTGGATGGATAATGGTTAAGTTTTTTGTTCAGGATAACGAAAAAAAAAAACAGAAAAAAAATGATAAACAAATTACATATATGAGAGAACTTTTTAAAGGACGAAAATAAAATTTACGTAAGAATTTCCTTAAATTTTGTGAAAAACAAACAACTTGAAAAAAAATTTTCAAACATTTTCTTTTGTTTCTTAATATAGGAATATTATTTTTGTTTTTCTTTCTCAAGTATAATCAAAAGAAAATCCTAAGTAAAATAATATCTACATATATATCTATATACTGGACCAGTTTCCCAAGTTACATTTTTAAGTACATGTGTATTAGATTGACAACGCCCAACAAAATATATTTTTTCTAAGAGTTGGATTTGAAGAAAAAAAAATAAATAATAAGAAAAAACTAGTGTCGAAGTAGGTTATATGTGGAAAATACTGAAAACACGAAATGTGATTTACTTGAAAATATGTGAAGGAAAAAAAATGGCTTCACAAGAAAAACCAATGATATTTTCCATCGTTTTCATTCTTTTATAAATTGCTTAAAAATGACATGTTTCTTTTCTTAATAATGTTAATAATTGCATATATTAGATATGTACTAGAAATAATTATGAAATATTAAAAATTCGAATAAATTTTCCTTTCTATAAATATATCAAACCCAAAACAAAAAAACAGAAATTAATTCCGAGACAGATTAGGAAAAAATATCCAGAAAATTATTCCGTCAAATCTCATTTATGGATTCCTCTTCTTAATTTTAGTCACACTAAAATACACAATAAGTTACATAAGAAAGTTGGCTAAGGTTGTAGTGACAAAAATTGACTTTGTCTATAACATCGATTCTTAAAGCTCCTCCGCATAAACTTTCAGTTTTATCATATACGTGTCTTCACCAAAATTGAAGTGTAAAACGGAGAGGTATGGTGATATCGAAGGAAAAATCTGAGCTCTATCTAGAATTTTGCCTAATAACAGAAAATTTACCAAATCATAAGACAAAATGAAATATCAGTAATTATAGTTACTTATTCTTTGACAAAACTCAGAGCGTATAGCCAGTCCCAATGTACTTTATTAACAAACTTGAAATCAGCTATAAATTTTTTCATCTGTAGACAAAGATAAAATAAATTATGAAGATCCGAGATCTGGATTTGAACCACAGTCTCTACAGTTTCTAAAAACGAGGTCTAAACATACTTGACACTTATATGGTATTTATACATCTGTTCAATATGCAAAGAAATACCATAATTGTAAAACCTTTCACTTTTAATGTCAATTATTTGTATTAACTATTTAAAGCAAAACGCCTACAAGTTCCTACAAATCGGAATGTATTGATATTACTGCAGTTTGTGGTGCATAAAATCTATCCAGAAATTAAACATTTTAGGTCTGTTTTATTTGCCCTGGAGCAGGGTAAGTGGCAAATAAAACGAGCAGGAGTAGCAGAAAGCTTTAATTCAAATGTTTGTAGCGCTGCTTAGCAACCATATTGTAATTAAATGAGAAACTTTTAGCTAATACACTTTTTATGGTGAAAACTGAACTAATTCGGGTGCAATAGTTTACACCTGCTCTGAAAGTAGTGTAGGATTTGCTCTTTTGTTGTTTTTGTTTTCAATGTAAAAATATGCTCTACCCCAGAGCAAGTGGCAAATAAAACAGACCTTTTATTATATTAGAAATTACTATATAATCTTAATGTTAATAACTTTCTTTAGAACTGTCATGAAATACTATTATTACTATTTCAAAACGTCCGAAACGCTGAACAGCTTTTGAAAACTAGTAAATTAACATTATAGAGAGAAAATGTTTTAGTTTTGAATCTTATATGCTTATTCTGAGCCCAGTCATAACATGACGTAACTATCATAACTTTTTTTTTAAGCCTAATTCGTATTCTGACGCGCTCATAACTCACAAGTGTCATAAAAAATTATCACAAGTTCTGGGCGAAAATATTTTATATCACAACGAAATTTTATGCGTTCTCTGGGTGATTTAATTGATAAATATAGAAAATTTTCCACAATTTTTTTAAACACACAAATAATTTTGCACCTATAAAAAAATCTTAGCCCTATACAATTATTTTCGAAAGTATTTCTCAGATAACCATGACAACTCGCCCGAATTATAACAGTTTAAACTATTATAAATTCATATTTTTGACATAATTATGATTCATCTGCCAGAATACGAATTTTCTCAGCTGTCATATTTGTAGTTGCAAATTTGTTATGACTAAAAATTTGTCACAACGACAGAATAGGCCTGTTAGAGGTGGTACAAAGGAAATTATCTGATAACAACACCATCTGAATTTGAAATGTTGTACTTTCCTACGATTTTTAAAAAGAAAGCATGCGTCAGTGCAAACAAAATGCAATTTTAACACGAACAGGAGGACTAAGGTACATAGTCAGCCTGAAACGAAGTAGCTAGTTTATCTACTTGTATAAATTTCTTTTTTAAATTCCTGATAAAATCATCTTGAAAATTTGCTCTCAACTTAGAGCTAAAAGGTCCTGATCGATTTATTCTCGTAAACAAAATTACCAGCACTTTCTTTTGATACAGAGAGTGGTGTTGTATCTTTACCTACGATGAAAAAGAAGACTCCGAAATATAAAACTCACATGACAAAACAAAAATATGCTTAATGATTATATTCAAGAATATTTTGAATATAAATTTTCATTATTACAAAACAAAAAGAGTAGCACACGTAAATGAAATTCATTGAAAATCAATAAATTTTATATATTAGCAGACGAGGAAAATGTGGCAAGAAGAAGAAGATACAATAAAACAAGGTAATAAAAAAAGATTGCGTATGAATTTAAATTTAGGTACTCCAAGGTTTGTGTATTTGGCAACATTTTATCTATTTTGTCTGTTTCTATGTATCTAATTTGAACTCTTCTAGATATATAGTTTTGTGCAAATAAAACGCAATTAAATATTCATCGTAAAATGAATTTATTTTGATGATCCTCTTCGATTATCCGGTTGTCTTGTTTCTACAAGTATATTGCAATGGAAATTATTGGTCGGGAATTTAGATATAACATATTCTATGAGAAATATTTGTTAGAAGGATTATTGGATATGCATAAAACTGTATGAAGACTACATAATGTAGGACAGAGATGTGCTGCTATAGTATCTAGGATAGGCTCAAAAAATATAACAAACTATCATATAATATAGTAATAAATACTAAAATTTAATGCATTCATATGGAAATTGTACATCCTTTTTTGTGTGTCGAATCTAAATTCGGGAGGTGTCTCTAATATTGGAAATATCTTGTATGTTAGTTCCAGAAAAAAAAAAGAAAAAAACTATTATTCGAACCCATGTTAAAGACGTGGATATGCGTTTGGGAAAGGACCAAATATTGTTATTTCAATTGAATTTCCATTTACTATATATTATGTTTTGGTCGGCTATTGTTCCGAGTATTTTGTAGTTCTTCTCTGTGTACTCATTTTTCCTGTTCTTTTTGCTTTCAAATTTTAGATCTTTTTGCAATTTGGAATTCAACTGTTACCATGCTAACCGAAACCTATCGAATAGTGATGGTTAAAGCGAAAATAGGTACACCAATCCAACACACAATATGAGCATGAGAAAGAAAAAGGATGTATTATTAAAATGGAAGGTAATGGATATCAATGATTTCAGTTTTTGGGTAGTATGATGTTGTATGATGATGCAAGAAAAAAAAAAAAAAAGGGTTGAAAAAATGTTGTAACAAAAAGAACGAATATGGATTTTATCCCGGGCGACCTATTATTCGTAACCAACACAGAAAGATGATTTGTCACATATACAATGTTAATTTTCTAAATATAAAAATATGAAAAGGACAAAACGAATGATTGAATGGCGGAACGGTCGGACGGACTATGGATATATAGTAGAAATAAATTTAAGACTTAATGATTTTTTCTATGGAAATTTTCCGCATCGGTTAGGACCAGCCCACACAACATACGATTGTTCTGTACAACTCAAATTGTATCCAAGAATCAGGCCATTAATCTTATAATCTGTGGCCCCATTCAATTATAACCCATTCTATACGAGAGTTGTAAAGATATAAATCTATGAAAAAAAGAACTCACTATAAAACCATTTATATAAACCTAAAATAAAACGGTCACACAAACTTTAAGAAATACTGGCGAGTTTTAATAAATTTTCATCAAGAAATTATAATTTGAATACATTTAGGCGTGTATCAAAATTATTTCTTTGGGAAAACGTTTAAATGCACAACCAAAGAAAATTATAGCAGTTTAATTTTATATATTCGTTTCGAATATTCGACTGGAAAGAATCTGAGATCGAATCCTGCTAGGACCAATTCAATTTTTGCTATAGTGGCTTCTAATATATCAGTGTTTAAACTAAGTAATTGATTTATTTATCATATGGGAAGTAAACGTTTTCAATATTATTGCAATTTAAACCATTAAAAATATTTACAATATAATTTTAGTTTATTAATAAAAAAAAAAGTATGACTTACCCTTGCTCCAATAAATCGAGCTTCTAACAATTCCTGCTTGCGGGGGTCCAATGCGGCTTGGAAGTGTTCCATTTTAACCGCAGCACCTGAAAAATAATTTGAAAAACAAAGTCATGATTAATGTTTTTAGTGAAACTTGAATTTCTCTAATTTAAACTAAACATTGTGTGTGTGTGTTCAGCTGTTATAGAGCTAATAAATTGTATCCATAGAGTCAAAACTTTGATTGAAATTATATTTATAAACGTAGTTTGCCAAGTTGAATTTAGATTAATTGAACTCGACTGCCTGTCAAATCTACATAATGCCGTAAATACACGGGTTGAAATGGGGCTTACAAACAGAAGAATTGTGAAGTTATTGCCTAGTTTTGACAACTAAATTTAAGTTGTATTAACCAAATTTTCAGTTATCACAACTAGCCAATAATTTCAAAATTTTCCTGTGTGTTGGAGACTTGATCTTTCAACTCTCTGTAAGTGAGTCAAACCGAAATTTCGACTTACACTCGTGCGAATAATTACTCATACAACACCATTTTTTAAAGGAAGGGTCATATTTTTGTCAAATCTGTATATGAGCGTTTATTAATATGTTGTTCAGAAATATAAACGTGAAAAAAATGCATAACTAGCAAGAAATTGCTCAAAAAATCAGATGTTTTTTAATTTTCGCTATTTATTAATATTTGGTGTGCAATCCCTATCTTTTTATTACTGTCTTCAATCGAGACGGCATAGGTGAAACTAATTTTTCAGTAATTTCTGGGTTAATTCTGTTCCATTCCATTTCAATAGCACTTTTTTAGCTGTGGTTTTCTCTAATTTTTCGATCCAGATGTTCCCAGAGGTGCTCGATCGGGTCTGAGGTGGAGTCTGAAAAACATTTAGACAGTTATACAACAGCCAATTCTTCACATCGTAAGCTTTATGCTTTGGGTTGTTGTCTTGAGAGAAAAATTGTTCTCACATTTCTCGCTAAAGCTAGTATACTATATTTTTCTTCAAGATGACCAAGTAATCCTTGTGGTTAATTGTAGTTTCAATGAACTCCAAATTTCCAACACCAAAGTAGCCCATAGCACCTCATATCATAACGTTACCTCAACCATGCTTTGCAGTTGAGCTTATGTTGCTAATGTTAAGTGTTTTATTCTTCTACCTCCAAACTCTTTCCTTTTTACTACCGTTTCTAAATATGTTAATCTTACTTTCATCTATAAATATAGGTTTTTTCTAGAAACCTACTATTTCCTTCCCGTATCTTTTCGCAAATTCAAGTTTCTTCTTTACATTATTAAAATCACTTAGAAGTGGTTTACTTCTAGCAATGTGTGAATTATATCGAAATGTTGCTAACTTTTTTCGAATTGCTGAGTCCGAAACGATAGTGCCACTAAATGACTTTAGTTTTTTATTCAGTTCAACTGCTGTTATTTTAGGATTAAAATTGATTTCACTAATTAAAAATCTTTCATCACAACTATTAATTTTTTTGTTCCTTCCTGCACCCGGTTTATGGTCAACTCTTCCTTCTTTATAGTATCTATCACAAATACACTGTATGGTAGAATAGCTAAGGCTTGTTATTCTCCCAATTTCACGAAGTGTTTTACCTTTTTCCCGATGGAAAATAACTCAAGAACGAATGTTTATTGAAGTATTTTTCCGCGTTTTCACCATTTCTGATAAACTCACGATTTTAAATACAATTGAGTACTATTAAATATCAGCTCGATGCGCAATGCGCTTAGGAAGCTAGAATTCGTTACTAGACGAAATTTTACCGTTGCAATTTCAATATAACCGCCGTTTATAATGAAAATAGCTACATGTGTATGAAAAATTTTTCTCATGAATTTTATGTTGTGAATTATATACTTTTGATTACATTACATTAAAATATTGCGCATTTGTAATGCTTTTTTCGCTTTCATATTTCTGAACAACATATAAATAAACGCTCAGATACAGATTTGGAAAAAATTGGATTTTACTGTTCCAAATATAATCTTTAAAAAATGGTGTTGTATGAAAAATTATTCTCACGTCTGTAAAGGGTCCCATAGACGACAAACATTGTTGTCAACCTTTTTGTCACCCTGGTTGTCAACCTGCTTGTCAGATTTTGCCACAGACGAAATGAAATGTTGGGAACCAAGTTGTCCACATCACTTCCAAGGTATTGTCATCGGCATTGGGTGATTTATTTTTTACAGTAACTCTACAGCGCACAGTTCAATTCACAACTGATGTTGACAATCATGTTGTCAACTTCTCTACAGACGATAAAACATGATTACCAACATCTGACTTCGCCCACCGAATATCCGATGTTTTCCAAATGTTTTGAAAACAACCAACATTGTTGAGAACATGAGATACTAACCAACAATATGCCCACAGACGTCCAACATCGACACCAACACGACAAGTTGACAACAATGTTTGTCGTCTATAGGCCCCCTTAAGTAATTTTTAACTTGTACGAGGATTTTAGAAGAATAAATAAAAAATATTGCTTTATTAAAAATTAATAATTACCTCCACCAGAAAATCGTCTGCAATCAGTCATCCCTTAAACTCGAAAAAAACTCCATTCGGATCTGAAAAATAATGTTTTTTTTTTTAATTTACGAGTATAAGAAAAAAAAGTACCTAAAAGAAAATCCATTAAAAATTAAAGCCTTGAAGAAAGAAACAATAAAATTTTATTGCTTTTAGATATGAAAGTTTTTTTTATTGCAATAAAAATTTTTTTGATTTTGTCTTTTTTTCAGTTAACGAAGAAAAAAAAAAGAAACTAGTGTAATCAAGGCTTAGGGAAAACGATTCCACAAGATTTTAATTATATGAAAAGAAAAAAGAGTTGCCAGATTGAATTGATTTATTAATTGATAAATTGTTTATCATTAAATATTAAATTAGAAAAGAAATCACTTTATTGAATTATTCAATCCAAGGTCGAGTTCCCTTGTAATTTGTGCTCGAACTGCTGTTTGAAAATTTAGTGAATTTTAGAAGGGATGGATGCCTTTCTTTTGCGGGGGGCCAGTTAAAATTTAGATTCTTTAAAATGGGTTGCTTTTTCGGGAATCCAAAAAAAAAAACAGGAGAAGAAATTTAGGCAACAAAAACAGGAAAAAATAAAGAGAAATGAAATAATAAAAAAAAACCAACCAACAACTAAGAAATGAACAAGTAGAAAAGTTTTTCCGTTTTTTTTTTGTGGGTGTTTCGATTAACCTCATCATTTTCATTTTCAGCGATGGTTCAACAAAAAAAAAGGATACTCTCTTCACACTTATGGAGAAAATTCTCAAACACAAATATAAACGATATAAATAAATATATAATAGATGAAATTTATATATGCGCACAAAATATATACAAAAATATTAGCATTTATATTCTGTTTTCTTCTTGTGAAGGTGGTGGAATAAACCTTCCAAACCCATCAAATTAAGAAACAACTCTCTCACATCTATTTTTACCCGATTTAAATTGTTAGAAAAAATATTTTTTTTTATATTTAAGGATAAAAATACAATGTAAAAAGGAGAGAAGGATATATACACAAAAGAAACAAGAAAATTATATATAAATAAGGAAGGAATTTGAGGTAAGGTCGATGAGAGATGATGGTGAACACCAAAACCGTTTGTTGATTTGTCCTGATTATTGATTTTCTATGAAAGTCATAACATGGTAAGGAAAAAGAAAAAAAGGAAAACAAGACGAAGGGCGTCGATAGTTAATGGACTGGGCTAGAATCTATACTGGGTGTCTAGAAAAATAAATAACTGTTAAATGCTAAGAATCAGGATTTGAACAAGACAGTTATTAGTTATTAGTGTAACAAGATTTATTAAAAAATTCGACCATTAAAGCACAGTGATTAAGTTATGCATTTGCCTTGTTATAAATTGAATATTATTTAGTTTGGTTGAGAGGCTAGATCTCTTCCCGAAACCGGTTAATTTTTCTAATGAAGGTCAGGTCAAAATTAGCATGTACCAAATATGTCTCGTTCTAGAAAAGACCGAACATTCACACAAAAGGTGTTCTGCTTACTCATTTTCTTCCAGACACATGTCGTACTCTCAGCTACTGCTATTATCTGTTCATCTAAGGAATAATGTCATGCCACATTATCTACAATGGTCTTAAGGGTTTTATGCTCGAGTCACAGCAGCAGCTCTAATCTCTTCAGTAATCTGATCCAGTCAGTATCGTTTTAGCTTGCCTACACTGATTTAGCCCTTGCCACCTCTGTTGGTAGCGGTGGTTGAATTACTTACTGAAGTCTTGATGGAAACCCGAATAAGATCTCTCTACCGAAAGTTTGAGGATCGTAAAACGACGTTTCTGACCACTTTTTCGCAAGTTTATAACCCTGATTGAGTTTGAAGTCGATCTCAAGTCAATTTTGAAGTCACCATGTAACCGAAATAACTGTGTTGGATTTTTTCTGATTGCCCCTTCTTATCTGAATGGAAAATGTAACTTTTGCAGCTAAAACAAATATGATTATGACACATTTATTTCGAAGCTAGACACCCAGTTATATAAAGAAATCCTTATTCGGATTCTTTTCGAGATGGGGGTGTATAAGAATAACTATGCGAATGTCAATTTTAGGACGAAATTGGAAAATTGAATTTCACACCGCCGAAAATAGTTATCCGATCAAAATTGAAAATTATATTTTTGGATAATAGTTTTCAAAATGGAGGAAGATTAATCTAATTGTGATACAAAAATCAAATAACCAAAAAAATAGAAAAAGAAAAACATGAGTTTGTCTTTAAATGTTTGAATATTATAGTTTTTTTTTTCTGAACTTTTAGAAACAAGATTATTAAATGAAAAACAATTCATATAATATTTCAATTAATGTAATTTTTATTAGATTTTCAAAAACACGGTTTATAATAATCGATTGAAGTCACGCCATTATGAATGTTATCCGGCTGTTTCTTTCATTCTTGTGGAAAGGCAAAGTAAAACGAAAAAAAAAAATTACTTTATTCGACATATTCCGGCAGCTGACGATTGTGTTTAGAGAGCCCTAAAAACTCTCGAAGGAAGACAAAAGACGAGAAGAAAAAAAAAAGTTTAAAAGGTGCGCTTTTTTTTTGTTGCCTTGAATTAAAAATGATTGAAAAATGCATAAATTTGAAATTTCTTTGTCGTTAGAAGAAAATATGGGGGCTAACTGCACTGGCAAAAAAAAAAACAGGGTGACAACAATTAACATAAAATTACTTACCATTTAGATTGTCGAATATAACAATTTTAATAATTAAAAAAATTTCATAATTTTTTTTCTGCTTCTTTAAAAGTCTCACTGTTTTTTTTCCACCCGCAACTTTTTTTTTTAAATATTTATAATTAAGTTTTATTGATTTTTTAAATATTCAAAAATTTGATTACCCAAAAAAAAAAAAATTTTTTATTTTCTCACAATTTTCTTTTTTATTTAATTTATTTATTATTAAACTTAATTATTACTTTTTTATTACTCTTGTTTTGCACCAATTCGGTTTTTTTTTTGCTTATTTCATTTTATTTACCACCAACACTATCACAATATTGTTACCCAATGTAAATAAATACGATATCATCTTCATCAGAGCATTACCATATCAAACAAAAAACACTATTTATTTAGAAATAACAACAAAAAAAAGCACAAATAAAATTTTGTCTTGATTTGTTTTTTTGTTGTTTTATGAATTTTGTTTTTTTTTGCTTGGAAAAACTTACACACCTTCTTAATTGTAATTTTTTTTTTTTTTTTGATAAATGTGTGCGTGAGATATAAATGGCGATATAGGAAAAAAAAAAAATTGATAATTTAATGCCGATAAAATGTAAATTTATCAAAAACTTTTCTAATAAGTTTTTTTTTTTTTTGGTGAGTAAAATTTCTATTCAAGTTTTTCTTTTTTGATAAACACTGAAAAAGCTTTACGAACACATCACGATCTTAAACGATAAGAAATTATGAATGAACGACACAAGAAAAAAAAAAGTAGATTAAAAATCGAAAGAAAAATTAATTAAAAATAAAAAATTATTTATTTCTTTTTGTTTGAATTTAAATTTTCTTATTTGTTTTTTTTTTATTTGATTTAAATCAAATAAAATTTTTATTTTCGTCACAAAATTACACACCTTTTTTATTTTTTTTTTTTTAAAAATCCGAAACAAATAAAATCTCCTTTGTTTTCCAATCACCGAGAATTTTTTTTTTGTTTTCCACTAATTTCTTTTTTTTTTTCTTTAAAATTTTTTACATTTTCTTTTAAAATTTAAATTTCAAAAATTGTATCTTAATTTAATCAACTAATTAAACGAATCATAAATAATATATTAAAAATAGATTCTTTTTAAATGTATTTTTTATTTAAAACAAAAAGAAAAAGCGATAAAAATTCCTTGCTCTTTGTTAAAGATGGCGGATATTAAAGACTTTTCAACATACACACATGGATTTGATGAAAAGAATTTGAGAGGAGAAAAGAAAACAGAGAAGAAAAACAAGGAAAATTTGAGATTTTACTTTGTTTACATGATGTATTGGAATAATCGTAATATCGAATTGTGATTTACTACGTTTATATGCATATTTGAAAAGAATCGAATTGAAATTAGATTTCGAGATTTGGTGGGCTCTAAATCGGTTTTTGTTGCCTAAATTAAATTGGAGAAAAAGTATTTACATTATATTAAATTCTATAATTGAATAAATTTCCTAGAAATGAATTGTTCATAAACAAGTATTTTTAAGACTAATTGTAATAAAATTAATTTACATCGAATTCAATGCAAATAAAATATGTATTTTTACTTGAAATTGCACCTTTAAGATTTTTAGATAGGTTCCACACTTACACAGGATCCACTTGACACTGGACAAGCTGCCAACCTGATTCAGTCCGCCGCTGTTCGATAATCGAAGCCGGGTTGAAAAGTGGTTGGAATTGATGTACCTATATATATGTTTGTATGAGTCTAAATTGGTTTGACTGAACTCGATTGCACTTTGTAGGCTGAGTGGAATTCAAATAATTAGTGATGTGAATACAAAGAATTGGATACTTTGCAAACCATTATGGTATCAAATCAATACCTTTCGAAATGTGTCAATACTTTCAACTCAACAGGTCTGTTTTATTTGCCATAACCTATCTTGGAGCAGGGTAAGTGGCAAATAAAACAAGCAGGAGTAGGAGAAAGCTTTAATTCAAATGTTTGTAGCGCTGCTATTGTAATGAAATGAGAAACTTTTAGCTAATACACTTTTTATGGTAGAAATCTGAACTAATTCGGGTGTAATAGTTACACATGGTCTGAAAGTGGTGTAGGATTTGCTCTTTTGTTGTTTTTGTTTTCAATGTAAAAATTTGCTCTACCGCGGAGCAAGTGGCAAATAAAACAGACCTAATATGTTTGTTTACTACTTTTCTAACGAATATTATATTATACTTTTGTAGTTGTTACTTTTGGTTCGATAGTATAGTAGCTGTTACACCCAATTTCATTTGTTTTGTTAATAAAATTTTCAGAATCAAATTTAGACAACATATGGTTGGAATTTGGAAACGAATTTAACAATATTTTCTAATTTTTTAAAAAGGAACAACGCATACAATAATACACGAGTAAATTACTGAAAAAAACGGAAGTGTGCTTTTGACCACACTGTAGAAGTGAAACAGAAGCTTTTTTGTGAATACAGCGCCGAAGTGGTGGGAGATAGAACTCTTCTAATACGGTGGCAGATAGAGATATTTGGTATTCAACGGAAATAATCGTCATTATAACCTCCACAATATTGCCGAACATTGTAATCGTCTAGGACGTCCATATAAGGAGATTTTTTGTAATGTGACTTACAATATAATAATACTATTTTGAAGTTTAGGTCTTCGTAAAAGATGATATTTGTTCAACTCTTTCGTTTCAATTCAGTCAGGCACGAAATGGAACATTCTGTCTCGGCCTTTAGCATTCGTTTAGTGTTTGGCTATGCCTATTTATAATTTTGCCTTAAATCGTAAAACAATCTTTTCCTAGAACGATTCATAAATTTACATAAAAATATACTGGAATCGAATCGAATCTGCACATGAGTACAAATATTTCCATAATCGAAGTGGACTTTAATTTTTGCCATGTGTTTACACATTTTCGAAACATGTGTAATATCAATTCCGAAAATGCATGGAAACGAAGTATATTATGTCAGAATTGTATAGAAGATGGAATCAAAAGGGAAATAGAAAAATAAAAATGGTTTCAAAAATGCCGGGTGAATTTCGAATATGACGCACACATAGATAACTCGTTAAGGGGAAATGCTTCTTTTTCGTTGCACAATTTTGCAATCAAAATATGACAGCACCGTCAATTTTTTCTTTGGCAATACAACGGTTTTTAGTTTTTAAATGTGAAAGTTCAAATTTAACGTGTTCGTTGGAATTAGTTGACATACATTTGATTGTTCAACCTGAAACCTTGTTATCTCTGGATTGAATTTTATCCTAACCCTTTCTCAATTTCTGCTCTGTGAGAAATTCTTCAGAATTTGTTATATTCTACAGTGGCATATGTTTGCTGGGGTCAGCTACCATGGTTTTGTGTAATATCGTGAGTAAAATTTGCGAAGGGTTGTTTCCAAGTCTTCAAACTAGGTTATTTCTCCAGTTTTTTTTGACACTGTACGAATTGAAAAACCTAACTTATGACTGTGCTCTGTTTTGTAGTTAAAGAAATGAGAACACTTTGTTCTGAAGACTGCGCGAATAATTTTGTTTTATTTATTCTGTTATTCCTGCTGAACTTTGGTACTGATAGAAAGCCAAAGAATCATATCGTATTTGTTTTCTCGGTGAAAATAGGCTTAAAATATGGATATGGTCTCCTTCAATTCGAAATATCTTTGTAGTATATATTTATATCATTCAGTTTGGATGGCATGACATAAGTCGTTTTAGCAATCGCTGATTAGCGTTTTCGCCGGTATTCCTAATTTCCGGAAAAGTTTTCTATTCCCGTGCTGAAACAAACAAATTTGATTCGATGTCATATCGTAATACTTCTGGGTATTCGGTATTTGTTTGTATCGTTGGTTTCTTTCGTATTCGCCTTTGGTGTTTCCTTTCAAGTCGAGAAATGATCTAAGAATGGTTTCTCTTCAACCCCATTTCTGGATTTGAATTTAATGACTTGCTGAATCGAGATTGTGCGTGGATGTTTTGACTGTCTTCCGGGAATCTCTTCAACATCTTGATTTATTTTTTGAAAAGCTAATTCTTCGTTACGTCACTGCAAGTAAGTCATAATGGTCATATACAAAAACAAAATACAATATTAATATTGTTTTTAATTTCAGACAAATCGCGGCGCAGCTAAAAAGGCTTCATGTGGCTTTTTAGGTGTTATATTCTTTAAGAAAGTAAGCAGTTATTACAATAACTTGATATGTATTATTCAACATTTATTATTTTATGAATTTCAGTGTTTGCCTAAACACGCAGACTATTTTGCCAACTCCCGGTCTGCGCAGGGTTGACAGTTTGCCCAAACTGTAACAAGGCAAAGACCGGGAAGGCTCAAATTAGTGCGTAAAAGATGAATTTTGAAGCGCTTATACAAGTACTCATTAATTTCTATTTTTTAGGTGTTTTAAAACAACAACTACTATAATAAGTCCAAATATAACAACAGTTAGTCCATCAACAACTCCAGCTGCAGAACCGCTTAAACCATGTCGGCCGTTCAACGGTCCGTCCTTTATTAAGAGAATTGTGTTAATTCTATTACCAAAATCACCTTTTCAAGTAGGTATAATGAAATGTAACATCTTCATATAAAATACTCATTACTTTGCATTTTCAGGCTTATTTTGATCAATACCGGTTCTGCGTTCAAGTCTCGTGACAGGCCCGAATGAAATCATCTTTTCAGTAAGTACAATGAAATGTAAAAAGGTTCATACAATATTCATTGATTTCCATTTTTCAGACATTTTTGATAACCTAATCGGCGCAGGGCTGCCAATTTGCCCAAATTGGGGCAAGGTGTCGATCAGGAAGTTAAATCTGTTCGTGAAAGAGTAAGTAGAATTCAGAATGTTCATACAATATACTAATTGGATTCTATTTTCCAGGTGAATTCCAACATAAAATTATTTCTGACTAACAACAAATTTCAGTTCTACCAAATCACAGTAAGTAGAATTAAGTTTAAAATGTTCACACAACTAATTGCTTTTATTTTCCAGACTTATTTGATAAATCCCAGATCGGCACAGGGCGACGTTTGACAAAACTGGAGCAAGGCAAAGACTGGGAAGGGTCAAATCTGTTCGTGAAAGAGTAAGTAGAATGAAATTAAGAATGTTCATACAATATACTAATTCTTTTCTTTTTTCTAGCTGAATTTCAAATATACAAGGGTGGGTAAACTGCATGCTATCCATGTATGTGCTACCCACCCAAGATCTGTGGAAGGTTTGAACGCCTGACTTGCAGGCGTCATCCTGAAGCAGATTTAAACACCCTGCGTGGACCCGGGGTGGTTATCTCGGGGGGAAAAAAAGGAAAACAAAGAGTGTTATTTTAATTTAATTTATATATTTTTAAATAATAATTTGTAATTCTTTTAAAATAATATGTTTGAAAATGAAAAATGTCGTTTTAAAATCAAAATAAAATTTAGTTCAATTCATTTCCTTTAATTAGAAATTCTTCTGTTTTTATGCTTCTTTTTTGGTACAAATATTTCTTACCCAATTCTAATTTTACTTCAAATAATAATATTTTATTTTAGATACAATTGTTCAATTGTACAATTGTTTCTTTACTTCTCTTCGCACCATTCATTTTCTTTTCGAACTTGTTCTTCTTCGGCGGCCGTAAAATCATTTTTAATATTAAATGTTTTACGAATTTCCTCTGGTGTTTTACCTTTAATCATATTCGCAACCGTTTTGCATGTAACATCCAATAAACCTTTAATATCCAAATAATTTGCAGCCAAAATTAATTCAAATAATGTTCCCTGATCGACTTTCAAGAAATCAGCATCCCATGATGAGATATCATCAGTTCGTTTTTCTTTATTTTCATCATCTTCAGTCGGTTGTGGATCATCTTTATGGAAATTCGCCCAATGTAAAACTTTCCGTAAAATTGCCGAATTAACATTTGGTAATGGCACAACAGCATCGTCACCTTCGTCCATCCCGCAATCTTCTAACATTGTTTTGATTGTTCCTGAACATTTGGCAATTTGTACGTCCGTATCGAAAATTTCACCATCAGAAGATTGTAATTTAATATTCGGCATCTAGAAAATTTTAGGTGAAAAAAAAAATATTAAAATAAATTTCTAATTAACTAAAAAAAAAAATTCCGGAAATTCCGCACAAAAACAATGGACGAAAAAAAAAGAGAAAAGATTACCTTGAAATTTTAAGCTGTCTTTTCTTCAATAGATTTTCGAATGAGTTTTGAAATTTAATTATTTTAAATTTGTTCTTGAAATTATATAAAAAGCCTTTTTCCGAAACACGTAAATAACAATTGTTTTATAGAATTTTTCTCCTTCTCTTCCTTCTGTCTGCAGCTCGTCAATTGTAATTAAAGAATATTCTCGCTTTGTTGCTTCGTTTAGTAATGCCATATGAAGTGTTATTATTTTTTGACGTAGTGAAGTTGTCGTTTTTATTTTGGTGGTGGAAATTTTTAAATATTTTTAAACCATACAAATTTTGTATATATTAATGTTTAATTTCCCAAAATTATATATAAATACTACAAAATAAAAAAATTATTAGTATAAATATATATTATAGATGTTTTCAATTCATATTCAAAAAGCAATGTCACATTCGTCTTCCCAAAAATAATTTGTATAACATTTTTTTTTATAGTTTGGAATAACGTTAAAAATAACCCCTGAATTAGATAGAAGCAGCAACAGCAACAGCGAACGTCGTGAATGCTGCTTTTTGAAACACACTAAACGACAGCAACAGCAACAGCAAAATTTGGCAAATTCAAGTTTTGAAAAATAAGTCTGCTTGCTTTTCTGTTACCCGGCAACTCCATTGAAACTAAATTTTTTTTTGAAAAGAATCATTTGGCGCCTTTATAACGACCCCAATAAAATGTATACAATTTAGTGTATTTCATTTAAAAAAATTTTGATTCAAATTCATATCGTTTTATGGCAAAAATATTTGAAATATTCTTAATGATATTTAATTGCATTACTGTAATAGATTTTTCAACCCATTTAAATGCATGGTAATCTAAAATTTTTGCTGGTGCTGTTGCTGTTTCAATCTAATCCAGCCTTTAATGTTAATAATTTCAAAAATGGTGGATTAACCTGGAATGATTGCATAAATATGCAAAATATTGTCAATAGGAATGATAACGAAAATGAAAAAATCCGATTTCTTTTGGTGGTAGAAGGAGAATCTGCACGTCATAAAATCCGAACAGTCATTAACAGTAATGTCGGTGTATTTGAGAAACAGGGAATAATTCTAAATATATCCAAGATGACGGTTCCGGATATGAAAGAAAATGAGATACTAGCTACATTAATTGAAAAAATTCGCTTGAAAGTCGACCACGACTATTATACAATTGAGAGCAGAAATCGTTTAAAGTATAATATAGTAGAATCATAGTGTGCACAGATACGGATTACGATAACGATTATATTAAAGCCCTTTTGTTGAATGTATTCCGTAAATTATGGCCGGGCATTTTAAACTTGCCATTCTTGTATCAATTCCAATTTCCATTTATTACCAAATGAAAGTAATACTGGTATTAAAACTCTAGAAATTTCAGAATTACCAATTGTTGTGGACGGGCAAATATCTAGAGACAGTATTAAAATCAGGAAAAAAAAAATAGAAGAGTGTACCAAAAAATGATAAAAAAATCATTATGCTAATCGTGTTGTTACAGATTGTATCGCGTCCGACAGAACTTTTATTAGGTGATCGAAATTATGGTCCACCAGTTGATATGTAGATGGTGCCCGGTTGTATTATGGCTGAAATGTGAATAAGATCACCAATAATGCAAGGAAATACTGAACAACAGCAATTAATTTATATATCACAATTATGTGGTTCATTTACACCGGATGTTTCGCCGGGCGTAGAAGAACTAGAACTTTATAAAACTTTAGAATTACCAAAAGGATATAAATGAAAAGTTAAAGAAAGATTACGACCTTATGTTACAGATGGCCCATGGCTGTGATTTACTTGACAAATTACTACAATTAGATCCAAAAGAAAGAATCGATGTCGATACACCATTAAATAATGATTTATTTTGGACTGATCCAATGCTAAGTGAAGTAAAATGCTTTCACAACATTTATAAAGTATGTTTGGATATTTGGCACCACCAAGACGGCTAGGACAAATGATGAGACATTATCAACAACGAATGAATTTTAATCAAATGCAACCAAAATGATGGGAAAATAGGTCTTATTGATCGTGTGTCTGGTAGAGTCAACTATTATTTAATAAATAAACATATAATCTGTAAAATAAATAGTTTTATAAAATTTATTAAATAAAATATGACTTTTTTTAAAAAGAAAAAAAAGAAACACAAATCATAAATTAATCATAAAACATAAACGAAAAACTTGTTCAATCTTTTTTACATTGTTTTTAGCTGTTTAAAAACGTTTTTTAAATCATTTTTTAACATAACTACGGCCAGAAATTGTGTAGTCCACGTTCCTAGTTAATAATTAGAAAAAAGAGAGTATAATTTAATAAATACTACAGTTTTTAACGTCTTTTCTTAGCAGCACTTCGAAATGATCGACTCCTAGAACATCGGTGATGATCAGATTAGGTATGTTGGCTAAACCAAGTAACCTATTGTTGTTTTAAACTGTATACAGTAAAAAGAAAATATATGTACATATATATTCAATTTATAATACAGTTTTCTTATACAGTTTTAACTCTATGGTAGTACCTACCATAGGGCATCCAAATTCTTAATTTAGTTTGATATTCCTCTACAGTCATGTATTCATCCTAAACTTGATCATTCCCATAACTTTGGGCGGACCGATTGAAAAGGTTTAAAAATATCCATAGCAATTTCCTCGCTACTTTCAAGGCATTCAAATATCTTCTCGAAATTTGTATGACGAACAAATGCATCAATCATTTGCTTGAGGATGATAAATTGATAGACATTTTTTTTTTTGTATATAAGCCATTGTTAGGAAAGTTTTAACTTCCTGGGAACGATTCTTCAGTACAGAATAGACTATATTTGAAAAATTCTTAGTATCTTTTACTGGTTTGCTGTAAGTCC
Source organism: Xylophagus ater (assembly GCA_963422695.1). Lineage (NCBI taxonomy): Eukaryota > Metazoa > Arthropoda > Insecta > Diptera > Xylophagidae > Xylophagus > Xylophagus ater. Next base: position 14,183,967 of record OY730478.1, read on the forward strand.
ATTTTTTGGCATCATCACCTGAACAGAAAAAGTAACAATCAAGAATAAAACAAATAAAATAATTAATTTCAAATTACAAACCATTTGATGGTAAATTTAAGATTTTTATAAGTAATTTTCCCATTGTTGTCACTTGTAGTCCATAACTATTGCGTCTTGTCCATGAGTTTGATGAAATTCTTCACAATAATTACTTACTGCTTATCTTTATATAGTTTGATAAATGTTTTGAATTTCAAACGGTCTCTTTTTTGCTTTCCTTTAAGCGAACAAATAATTTTTTGGTATTTATACCAATTTACTTTATTGTGGTTTGTATGCCAATCAATCTTTTGATCATTTTTATATGAATTAATTTCATCTTGTTGTTCTTGCCAAATAGTTGCTTTTTTATATTTATAAAAAATCATTTTTTTTTTATTTGTTGCAACATTATTTACTAAGAATTCATCAATTTTTTGATCAATTGAATTGAGAAGATGTTCATCGTTTTTTCTGATCTTTTCAATATCATTTTTATCGAACAGCTTATCGATTTCTACATCATTTTCTTTTCGTATTTGTTCTTCTTCGGCGGTCGTAAACTCATTTTTAATATTAAATATTTTACAAATTTCCTCCGGTATTTCACCTTTATTCATATTCGCAACCGTTTTGTATGTAACATCCAATAAACCTTTAATACCCAAATAATTTGCAGCCAAAATTAATTCAAATAATGTTCCGTGATCGACTTTTAAAAAATCAGCATCCCATGATGAAATATCATCATTTCGTTTTTCTTTATTTTCATCATCTTCAGTCGGTTGTGGATCATTTTTATGGAAATTCGCCCAATGTAAAACTTTCCGTAAAATTGCCGAATTGACATTTGGTAATGATACAACACCTTCGTCCATTCCGCAATATTCTAGCATTGTTTTGATTGTTCCTGAACATTTGGCAATTTGTACGTCCGTATCGAAAATTTCACCATCAGAAGATTGTAATTTAATATTCGACATCTAGAAAATTTTAGGTGAAAAAAAAGTTTCTTAATAACAAAAAAACATATACATAGTATGCCCTATGGTAGAAATGGGACAGAAAAACTTTAAAAGCTAACATTATTTCAAGGTTTTTTCTTCATAACCTTGTTTCTTCTCTTCAAAACTTCTAATTTGCAGGTAACCCAGACCCTACCTTGATTGCATAAGTCAGTATAATAAACAGTAGGAAAACTGGCGAACAAAATGTGAAAACTGACGAGTAACCTCGCCAATCTTGCGTTTATTTTTAGAATTACACGCCAGTTTTTGCCACCCATAATTCTTATTTTCCATGCATGTGTACCTTTTCTCAATAAAAATGTATATAAATTCAATCTTTTTAGCTATCTATCATTTTTTTTTTCAATTACACTATGTTAGTGCAACAGAGATGAATATAGATTTAGTTTTAATAAACAAATTCTTACACTTATGTAAATAAGTCACGCGGTATCCAAAATGGATATTTTACGATTTTTAAGGGTTGCCAACAGCGTTGTATTTTTGACGGTTATTTTGAAACAATTTTATTTGATGAAATGACAAAATAAAATTCTAACTAAGAAAATTAAAAAAATATAAGAACATACGTTTACGACACCTATAAGATCCAGAGAGTCCTTTACGTGGTCATTTTTACACTGTTCTTCCAGTCCTAATTCCAACGATGGTATTGCTGTAATCAATAAACGACGTCTAGACCCTCCAAACATTTCCGCTGTGAAATGTTTTTCGCAAATTCGGTGTCTCTGATTTCTTTTATTTAGTAGATCCATTCTATTAATGGTTCTTAGCCATAAATAGGCACTAAAAAAGTAAATAAATTAGCGGTCAAAAATATAAGCAATACAATACAATTTGTAAATAGACCATTCCACAACTAATTACTATATAGTATTTTATTTTATTTAACATATTAAATTAACTTTTCACTGTCATTTGTTTTAATTCATTTTTACTCCAAATAATAAGTTTTTGAAAAATAACGTTACACACGATTTCTGATGTTGCAAAAATGGCAATGGTCTATATTAAAAAAAATGTATTTCTTACCGATTATCACAAGTCGGAATCTTGAAAAAATGCATTGAACCCACCTCATATATATTAGGGCATCCTTTTACTATACATTCCATCCTAAAAAATTATAAATTAGTCTCTTCTTCGATATTCGGATAAGAACAGATATTTGATTTGATTTTATTCTTAGAAAACGTATTCATTCTAATCAACCGTAGCGTATTTTTAGTTGAAACAACATATATAAAATATTTTTTTCATAAATTTATGTAGCAAAAATTTCATTGTTTCTTCATCAACGGCATTTTTACAAATAAAAGGTCAGGACATCAACTGCACACCTAAGAATTTAATGGCTTCAAAATGTAGTCCGTAGACTGAAAATAAGTCTTAAAATATGTCTCGTGGAGTCGTCGGATTACAAAGAAATTACGTGCTTATCAAAAATAGTCACGAGGTCTTATTCAGATAGGCATCAACACTTGAAAAAGCTTTGGCCCAGCTTATTTGTATAGGTAAAAACTTTGGCCAAATCATTTCGCGCTTAAAAAGCACATGGTTTTTGTTTACAAAAACTGAGTTGAAAAAATTTTCGATCGGTTTCTTTGTTTCATTCTTTCTTTAGTTTAAAACCCATAAGATTATCTATGCTCTCCCAAGCTCCAATTATCTTATAGGAAACATGATAAAATAGAATATATTAGGTTTATAGGTTACTTCTTTCTTTCTAATGAAAAATTTTGAATTTTCTTTTCTTATTTTGTGCGGAATTTTTTGTTTCTGTCATTTTCAAAGTAAGTATTGGGAGGATTGCGTCTAATTTCTCTTCAGTTCCCAGCCAAATTACTGTCTGTTTATTATACTGAGGTATTAGTTTTTAAAGTACATAAAAAAAAAAACTATATGAAGAGGGTCATTTTCTCCTAGGGTTACTTCTTTCTCCACTATCCTTGGACCAATTTAACTGAAATTTAACACGGTATCGTCTTTTTTTGTAGTTAACCTATATAATTAATTTAAACAAAATTACTTCACAAATTTTCCAATTAAATCCGAAAAACCATAAACGAGAAAAAGACAAAACCTTCCGGTTACCCTGGTTTTTACTTTATAACCTTTCTCCCCCTGGATCGATTTTGCTCAAATGCAATACCAAACCAAGTTAAGGAATAAGCAACTCACATTTTGGATGGACGGACTGGCATGCATAAATCGATATAACTTTTGATTCTTGACACAACCATACCCTTGAAACCTTTATACGACGATTATTTCGATGCGTTACAAATGGAGTGACAAAACTAAGATAGCCTCTGGCAGTGCCTACCATAGGGCATAGAAAAAAAAGAGAAGAAATTACCTTCAAATTTTAAGCTGTTTTTCCTTTAATAGATTTTCAAATGAGTTTTGAAATTTAATTATTTTAAAATTGTTTTTAAATTATATTAAAAAAAAAGCCTTTTTGGTTTCGAAACACGTAAATAACAATTGTTTTATAGAATTTTTCTAGCCCGCTTCTTTCTGTTTGCAGCTCGCCAATTGTAATTAAAGAATATTCTCGCTTTGTTGCTTCGTTTAGTAATGCCATATGAAGTGGTAATATTTTTTGACGTCGGGAAGTTGTCGTTTTTATTTTGGTGGTGGAAATTTTTAAATATTTTTAAATCATACAAATTTCTTATACATTTTAATCTTTAATTTCCCAAATAATATAAATACTATAAAATAAAAAAAAATATTAATACAAATATACATTAAATATGTTTTCAATTCATATTCAAAATGCAATGTCACATCCGTCTTCCCAAAAATAATTTGTATAACATTTTCTTCCGGTGCTATACAAACTATATTGTTGTCCAAAAATTACTCCAAAAGAATACGCCAAACAAATTGAAAGTATACAAATAATTACGATCAAAATGAATATTATTAATTTTCTATACTTTGCTCTGGAAATTAGATATATAATTTTCTTTTTTTTTTTACAAAACTAAAGAAAAAAAAACATACAAACGATATTCGGTTATTCCGCTTTCATGTCCACATTCGCATTGAATATTATGAATTTGTTCAATCATTTTCATATTTAATTTTGTACGGATGTGTTGAATGACTTTTTCGAATTTTATTAATTTATCTTTTTCCATTTTATTGGTAAATTATGAATATCCATTAATTTCTAAATGTCATACAATTGATTAACAGATGGCGTAACAGATTGTTGATAAAACAGAAGAAATGAAAATGTTATCGAATGAATTATGATTTTGAACGAAGGAATAATGTTCTTTTTGGAACAAGTTCCATAATTTATCGAAACAATTTCAAATTATGCTTCATGGAAATTGCATATATTTAGGAGATGTTATTTTTTACATGAAAATTATTATTTTTGTTCTAAATATTTATAATTAAAATACATTTAATTTTCCATTACAAAATCAGCACAATTAAGCAATACTAATTACAAATTGATTAATTATATCAATCAAAAGTATCAGATGACTTATTTTCAGTTTGCTGACGCCATTTTTTAATCCAGAGTAGATTTTTAACAGGGCGTTTTATTTCCGTTTTCGTTAAATTAATCGTTAAAATACAAATTTATTCAAAACTCGAACCAATTTGCCAGATTAAATACAGCCTAGATCAGGGATAGCCCCATCTATTGGAAAATATTTCAAATATCTTACAAGATAATTTACAAATATAATTACTTTCAAACAGATGGCGTTTCTTGAAGAATTTTCATTCGTTAATTTCTCATTCGTCGAACGCACACTTCAATTTTCTTCTTTTGCTCTCAGTAAATTTTCGATTCAATTTTTTTTTAGTTGCATTTTTTAAAATCCATTTTTAAGCCGAACTAAATTAATTAGATTGTAATAAAATCATAAAATTGTGATAAGAAATTGTTCAAAAATTAATAATTAAACAAAATCTGAAATCGGTTCATAAATAAATCGAATAAAAAATTTATTTATAAAAAGCTAAAATTTCCACATTTCCACAAAAAAAAAATAACCACACACACACACACATATATATGTAAAAATTGTAATTGGAGAAATATCGTTAAATTTTTTCTGTAAAAAATTGTTTTTTTTTTTTCGTTATATCGTGTTTTCCAAAATTTTTTGCCTTTTGTTCTCACAAAAATTTTTATTTGAAAAAAAAAACTTGCAAAACACGTCCAGAAATTCTGAAATGTCGTCGCGATAGTGTTGAATATATTTTTCATTAAATAATTCATTAAGAATTAGATTAAAAAAATCTGACAAACGTTTAATAAATCTATTCATAATTGGATAAACGTGAGAAACGACGATAAATATGAAATAAATGGGAAAGAAAAAAGAATATTTCAATATTTGTGTGTGTGTGCGTGTCGCCGCCATGTTTGTATAGTATACGAAAAGCGCGTCATTTTTTTTGTGTCGACGAACGAAAAAAAAAAAAGAAAAAAAACGCAAAAGCAAAAAAAAAAAGAGAATATAAAAAAGAGTGCTCACAATAATCGTTTCGACTGGAATTTGTTTTTGTTATTTTTTATTTTTCATTCCATCTTCTTCGGATTCATATAGTTCTTTCGTTTTTTTTTTTTTGTTATCTTCAATTTTTCTTTTTTTTTTTTATTAAATCAAGTTCGATTTTCGTTATTTTTTTTCTTGTCATTTTCGCCAGACGTTAAAAAGAGAAGGTGGCAAAAAAAAACGAATGAAACGAGAGTGTGTGCTTTTGATAGTGTGTGCGCTGCTGTAATAATATGGTTTTCGTCGTCGCGCGGTGTGTGTGAAAAAAGCCATCAGCCACAAGAAAAAAAGAATTTTTTTTTTGAAATAATTTTTATCATTTTTCTTTTTCGTGCAAACATATTATTTCGATTCTTTTGGATTACAAAAAAATAAATTAGAAAAAAAAAGGAAAAGCTGAATTTAAAGAAAAAGGGAAATAAACTATTTTGTGCCCTAATTTTTCTTCTATTTTTTTTTTTTTTGTTAAAAACGTTTTGATTTTTCGGAAAAATTAAATAAAAATGTGCCAGTTTTTGTGCAAAATTTTTCATTTAAAGGTAAAGAAAAAAAAAATCAAAATTTAAATACGTATTTTTTTTTGTTTATTATTTTTTTTTTTTTTTGGTTGGGAAAAAAAGAAAATGTTTAATATTTTTGAAAAAAAAAAGAAAAAAAAAATGGAAGTGATGTGTCAAAAAATAATAGAAAAAAAGATTTTTTGTGTTTTTTTTTTCTGGTGATGAAAGAAAATTTATAATTTTTTAAACGAAAAAAAAAAAATATGAATTAAATTTTCTCTTGCCCTTGGAATAAAGCTTTTCTCCTTGACTAGTTTTTCTTTTTCGATTTAATCTCATTGATTTCTAATCAATTCGAATTTTCTTATCAATTGATTGAATAATTTAAAAAAAAAAAAATTTTTTTCTAATCAAATCAAATTGTTTTTTTTTTAATTTTAAGTAATAAAATTTTTATTGATTGAAATTGATTCAAATGGAGAGCAAAAAAAAATTCTAACAAGGAAAAAGAAATTGACCAACCGTCGAATTTCCCGATAGTTTTTCAGCTATGGGTATTTTTTTTTTTTAATTACCTTTTTTTGCCTTGTGTCAAAATGAGAGGAATTTTTTTTCTTTTTTTTTTTTTTTTTAGTAGTTCCGTTCTCTCTCGTTTCCATTTTTTTTTTTTTTTTGTGAAAGATAAAAGAGAAGGATATAGTCAGACAAGAATTATTGAAAAAAAAAGTAGTGTCGTTAGTCTCGAAAATTTGTTTATTTTTTTTTTGTTTGATAATTTATTGAAAGTGAATTTTTTTTCTTTTAAATTCATAACTTTTCTGTTAAAACCGTTGAGAAGGGAGTGTCCTTAGTGGATTAGGCGTTTTTGGGGTCTGATGTAATATCCCGGACCCAACAACAAAGTCATTGTCATATATTTGGAACCAATCAGTACAAATCCTTCAAGGGGGGATAGCGAGCGGAGCGTAGCGCAGCGAGCATGCATTAAGTCACTACTAATTTTATAAAAATAAGAAAAAATTTTAAAAAAACAATTGGTGATTAAATGACAAATGTTGATAGTTGTTGTTGGGTCCGGGAAATTACACCAGATCCCACGCGTGTGCAAAATTATGGGAAATTTGTAAATTATAGACGAAAAAGGATTTTTAAAATGGTTTTTTTTTTGTTTGGGAAAATAAAAATGGTATGCTCTGAAAAGTGTATTATTAAATACATGGTAACACTTGTTTAGGTCTCTTTTTCGTTGTTTTATTTTATTTTTTTTCTAAAGGAGGGGAAAACTTTTTTTTTTCTTGTAGTATGTGTGCTTGCGTGGAAAATAACTTGACGAAAAATGCTGAATACAGGATTTCTCATGAGATATTTGAAGGGAATTTTTTTTGCTGGATTTCGGACCATTTTCGTGTGGGATAAAGCGAAAAAACATTATCGCTTATTTCGCTCTATCTCATTGGATTTTTTTTACCAAAAAAATTTCCCTAAAAGTTTGACAAGCCCGTGAGAGAAGTTTTTTTGAGTAGTTTTTGAAAGAGAATTTGTGAGCATGAGCAAGAAGTAGTGTTGAATAAGAATTTCAACTCAACTGGTTTAATTCTAGCACACCTGAGTTGGGGAAATATTTTTCTTTTAATAATATTGCCAGATTTCCTAAAATAAATTTCCCATGAAAGTATCGTCTCGATTTCGAATGAAAGGAAATTTTAACATGTTCTTCGAAATTGCACTTTAAAAATGCAAGTGAAAAGGCGAAACTGCATTAAACAGTTTGAGCGTATTGAAGTACTCCTTATCGTGGCCCGCACGTGTTATCATACTGAGATAGTTCTTTTTTACAATTATAGTATAACTTAAATTTGCTTTATGTGTGTGCGAACTGTAAACTCACACGTGTGAAAAACAATGAAAACATTCTGTAAAATAATCATTCCTGGAACAGCAATTTTCTCGCTTCGATTCCAAAAAATTATGAAATCAAAGATTAATAAAGAGAAGATGTGGAAAGTTCAAAATAGCTTTTATTTAACATAAGTAATTTACATAAGGTCCAATGACAAAAGCTTTAAGCTCGTAAAAGTTCCTTCTATAATACTCATGTTTAATGAAAGCCTTTTCGAATTTTACATATCTTTACTCATTTATATCTTTGCTATTACTATCTGTATTAATTTCCTCTTCAGTGCTTTAAGAATGAATTTTTGATGCACCATATTTTCCATATTTTGTGACGAATTTTCTATTTCTTTCATTTTCAAAGGAAGTATTGGATAAGAGGTCAACGGATCTCGTCTAATTTCTTTTCAGTTAATAGTTTTTATACTGTCTCTCTTATACTGTGCTTCAAAAAAATTGGAAATTGTTTTTGTTTCTTGTAAAAAATTCTAAATTATATATCAGTTTTCAAGACAGGTCAGACTTTTCTTTCTTTCTTTCTCAAAAAAAAAAAAAAAATGTTGACTGACCGAAAACAAAGGAGAAGTAAAGTAAGGTACCCGAGCATTGTATTCCTGCCGTATTATTTCTTGTGTCGATTTCGACGCATGCGTAATGCATCCATAAAAATGTATAACCATGCATAAATCGATGCAGAAGAAGCGAAGCTGGCTGGAGTCATGACGGAGTTTCCACGTGGTTAATTCAATGCAATTGTTGTTACTTTACTCTGATTGGTAGATTTTTTTATTGTCTCGTAATCTAAAACGTCAAATGATAATAAAAATATAAAATTGTTTTCGTTCTTTTCTTAATTGTAAAAATTGAGAAATTTGAAAATTTTGCAATTTTCAGGTCAGAATTTTCATGTGAGAAATGGAAATTTTATAAAATTAAATTAATTACTTCTTATTATTATAATTATTATTTTTTAATATTAATTTCTTTTTATTATAATATTTTCAGTAATCGCATATTAGCAATGGTTGTTGATTCAAGTAGTCACCGTCGATACGAAACTGGCACCAATCTTAACAGCACACGATCATCATCAATTGAAAATTGTTCATTATATTTTTCGATGACATCGTCGGCAGGAAATATTGGTGGTATCAACCATGGTAATGGTGGAAATAATTGTATTGGAAATAGTATTGGTGGTGGTAATGGTAGTAGTAACAACAGTGGCGGCGGCCGACTACATCAATCAACCGGGATGACACCAAAAGAACTATCGGAAAATGATGATTTAGCAACATCGGTGGTACTTGATCCATATTTAGGATTTCAAACTCATAAAATGAATATCCGTTATCGTCCATTAAAAGCCGATCGTGAAGAATTAAAATCGATCGTTGCCGAATTTATACAAACACAAGACTATGATAAGGCTGTTGAGAAAATATTCAAAGGTGATTGGATGCCACGACATGTAAATAATAGGAATAAAATTGCAGCTAAAAGATTACATGATCATGTAAGTGTATATCTAATGATTGTTAATGTTTTTTTTCTGTTTAATATAATTTTTTTTTTTATTTTTTAGATTATTCGCTATTTGAAAGTATTCGACAAAGAAAGTGGTTTTGTTATTGAACCGTGTTTTCGATATTCATTGGAAGGACAGAAAGGTGCAAAAATATCATCAACAAAACGTTGGTATAAAAATGATAAAATCGAATGTTTAGTCGGTTGTATTGCTGAATTGACAGAAGCTGAAGAAGCCCTACTATTACATCCTGGCAAAAATGATTTTTCCGTAATGTATAGTTGTCGAAAAAATTGTGCACAATTATGGTTAGGTCCAGCAGCATATATTAATCATGATTGTCGAGCAAATTGTAAATTTGTAGCAACCGGTCGTGATACGGCATGCGTTAAAGTATTACGTGATATTGAAATAGATGAAGAGATAACATGTTTTTATGGTGAAGATTTTTTCGGTGATGGAAATTGTTATTGTGAATGTGAAACATGCGAACGGCGTGGAACTGGTGCATTTGCAAAAGAAAAACAAGATGATGAACAACAAGATAATACAGCTGGTTATCGTTTAAGAGAAACTGATAATCGTATTAATCGTATTAAAAGTCGTGCCAATTCAACAACAAATAATGAATTAAATTCCGGTTTAGTAGATAATAATAGTAGTAGTAGTAGTAGTAATAATCAAACATCAAAAATTAGTACAGAAAAAATTGTTACACCATTAACAATGAAAGAGTTACGACGTAAAGGTGTTACAAAATATGATGCCGAAATGATAATGGCCAGTTCATATGGTAATAATACAAATAATAATACGAATACTAATACAATTGTTGGAAATATTATCGAACAAAAATTTCATAATGGCATTAGTAATAATTCAAATCATAATAATGATAATAAATTGATTATAAAAGATGATAATTATGGACGTAATAATGATACAATGATACGTAAATCGACACGTGTGAATAGTACTTGTAGTAGTACAAGTTCAAATGATGGTTCAATAATATCTGCAGAACAACAACAACCATCACAACAAATAATAAAAACTTGTTTTAATAAAGAATTATCATCATTAATTAATACCAATGATCTTATATCGATTATTGATGATTGTAATGAAAATAATAAGAAAATAATGTCTTTACGTACAAGACGACAACAACGTCGTGAAAAGACAAGACAAACGTATAATAATTTAATAAGTATTGATGAAAATTCAACAATGAAAAATCAAAATCTTAACAATAACAACAATTGTAATGAAACAACAACACAAATAAATCATCGAATAAATCATCATCATGATGATCATTTATTACAGGATGATGATGAAGAAGAACAACAACATCAAGTGGCTAGTGATGCGATTACAAAAGATATTATATTTAATGATAATCAAGAAGGGGCAACAACAACAACAACAACTTCTGTATTAAATAATGGTGTTTTAAATCATGTTATAACAAAAAAACTAGATACAATAAATGAATTGTCGCCGCAACAAAATGATACTGTTTTAAATACAAGAAATGGTCTAAGAAGTCGGGTACTTCGTAATCATCATGTTGTTGTTAAACAAACTACTACTACACCACTACAGCAAAATCATCATCATGATCAAATTGGTGGTGGTGGTCATATGAAAAAGCAACAACAAGGAAATTTAAATGAATTATCAATATCATTAATTGATATTAAAAATAATGTTGGAAATAATGATAAAGAAGAGATCACAATAAATGGACGTGAAGTAGTAACTGGAAGTGGAGGAGGACTAGGAGGAGGAACAGTATCATCATCATCATTACAGAATCATTCATTAAATCTTGTAAATTCAATTAATTTACAATTAACACCACCGTCAAAAATCAACAATTATAATAATTCGTCATCATTAAATAATTTTCTAAATTCAACAACAAATTATAGCGGTAGCAGTAATTGTAGCAATTTAAGTAATTTAAGTACATTAAGTAATTGTAGTAGTAGTAATGGCAGTAATATAAGTAATAATACAAATGTAAATACAAATAATAATAAAATAACATTTTCATATAGAAAAAATCTCACCGCTAAATTTGATTGTACATCATTGTTGCCATCGATACAAACGACAAATATAGTAAAAGATGAAAATTTCGATAATAATAAATTTAATAAATTAAAAACAATATCATCAATAAAAATTTGTCCACCAATAATTGATAATGTAACAACAACACCACCACCACCAAATGGAATACGATTACGTCGTAATAGTCGTTTAAAACGTCAACTAATTCAACAACAACAGCAGCAACAGCAACATCATCATCAACATCATAATCTTATACCGAATAATAATTTTACAAAGAATGATGAAATGACAAACAATAGTTCATGTAGTACAATTAGTTCGGACTGTGGTGGTGTCGGCGGAGCTGGAGGTGGTGGTGTTATAACAAATGGTAGTAATATAATTAATACACCAATTATTATTAATAATAATCTTGGTATTAATTTACGTAAACGTAAAACATCAAAATGTATTAGTAGCGAATCAGAAAGTACATCATCATGGGAAAATAAAGCACCAAATTTAGATAAACTTAATTTTAATAATCATAATAATAATCATAATAATAATAATAATAGTAATAATAATAATAATGGTGATGTATTATTAAAAACTCCAGAACGTCGTTTAAAATTAACATTACGAATGAAACGTAGTCCAATATTAGATGAAATTATTGAATCTGGTACAAGTTTAAGTGATGAAACAACAAATAGTAATATTGGTGTTGGTGGAGTTTATGAACCAGTCGAATATGAAATTTTACGTATGGAAGGTATTAATGATAATGGTAATGAATATAATGAGATATTAACAACACCACAGAAACGTAAAAAACGACATAAATCAAAAGATCATCGTCGACGTGATAAGAAACGTTCATCATCATCATCATCATCAATGAATGTTGTAACAACAAAAAAAACAAAAAAATCCGCATCATCATCATCATCATCAATGTCATCCTCTTCGACATCATCAATATATAATAATATTAATATTAATAATAATAGTCAAATGTTAAATTTAACACCACAAAAGAAACGATTACGTCTTATATTTGGCAATGAGACACATACAATAGACATTCCACCGCAAACAACAACTGCCAATACATCGACTGCTGCATTTGATTCATCTTCATCTATAATACAAAATCCAATTCATATAATCGGTAGTACATCTGTAAATAGTTCTTCTGGTTGTTTATCTACTACAAAATCGATAACAACATCATCAACAATTAAAACTAATCAATCAACAACATCTGATATTTTAATGAACTGACAACATTCTATATTTTATTATTATTCATTATTATTATTATTATTATTATTAATAAAAACCATATATTTTTTTTTTTTAATTTAAGAAATAAGAAAAAGTTAATTAAATAAAAATATATTACACATAAAAGAAAAAGAAAAAAAAAAAGAAAAACCACAAAAAAATTATTCTGAATTTAAAATTAAAAACAAAAAACAAAAAAAAAACATAATTAATTATAAATCAAATTTTGAATAATTAAAAAAATTCTATTAAACATAATTCAATTTTGAAAACAAAAAAAAGAAAAACTTATATTTAGAAAAATTTGCTTTGAAATTAAAAAAAAAAAAAATTTAAATTCTTTTTGAAAATTCTTCTTCTCGTAAATCACTTTTGAGACACGCTGTGATGAAAGAAGTCTGAAATACAAAGAAAAAAAAAAAAACAAAACACTGAAACACTATGGAGTTGAATCATGTAAACATAATATTTTGGATCAATTCGTATTTTTGAAAAAGTATAGAAAATGGCGAAGCTTTTACGGTTTTAATTACTCTCTCAATTGAATTACACGACTCCTTTTTTTTTTAAATTGAAGAAAGTGGAGTGGAATTGTGTAACTCGATTTGAACTCAAATCGTATCGAAAAGTTATAAAGGTTCAAGCAGAATGACGGATCCACGACGGATTTACGACGCATTAAAATTTAAAATACATACGTTTTCAATTAGACTATTGCCAAACAGCATACAATAATGAGAGTTTCCAATTTGTGCACATCTGAAAGCGCTATCTCATTAATAGTGTTTGTTAAAATGAGTCTGTGTGATATAAAATTTTATGTATTTACAGTCCTTTTTACAAATACTATTAAAAATAAGGAGAGCTTTGCAGCGCTGCAAACTTCTCATCAATTTATATAGAAATGATTACATGTGCTACTACACAGATCGCGATGGATCCACGACGGACTATTTTTAATACAATCTGAAAACCAAAACTGTGGAATCCGTTGTAGATACGTACGTCATTCTGTGGCATAAGATTGGCAGTACTTTTTCGATACGATTTAGTCTCAATCAAATTAACACGATCCCTGCTCTTGATTTTTTATAGTTATGACAGATTAGAGATTTTATTCGTATCGTGACCTGCTGTCAAAATAGGGATTTTTAGTCTTTATCCATGATATGGATTTATAAATTCAGAATTTATTGTAAATTTAAAATTGAATTTAAAAGTCTAGTTTCTAAAATATGATCATTGTTTTTAAATGAAAAAAATACAAGATTACGGATTGCGCATGTCGGCCATTTTCGGGGTGTATTAGAAGCCTGGTTTTTTTTTATTTATTTCATTTAAAAGGATAAATTGTATTAAAAATAAAACTTTGTTTTAAGTAATTATGATTACTATTCAATACTACGAATTTATATCGGGGCACTGATGACGTACATGTTTAGAAAAGTTCAATTTGTATCATGAGAAAACGTAATCTTTCTTCATTCACGATCATTGCTTTTGAAAAAAGATAGTTTCTCCGAGTATAACGAGAAAGTATCCAACAACTACAAATTAGATTCTGATTTTGGCAGCCGTGTGCGATCTTATGAATAGTATTTGTTAAAAAAAACTCTGTATGAATACTATCAAAGAAATCGCGTGCTTTGCAGCGCTATAATGGTGGCAAAAATGTATACACAAAAATTTACGTTCCGTACAATTTTGTTGTTTTCAGCTAGACTGCAGGCATTGAAGGATTTAAAAGAAAAGAATAAAACTATTATTAACAGCATTTTATTGCACATCAGAAAAGGAACTTAATCTAGAGCAATGGTGTCCAACCTTTTTGTTTCCCTGGGCCACATTCGAAGAAGACATGATGTTTTGGGCCACAAGTATATTATATTATCCATATCATAAAATTAATGTGATACTTGGCATTGAAGCTGAGAAACTAAATCGTCAATATCTGGTTTGATTGACGTGGTTGCAATTCTCAGCCAGTTCTCGAGGTGTTCATCCAACATGTTGGTTCTAATTTTACACTTAGTATGTTTCATTCTTCACTTAAGCCGCCAGGTGACAAGCAACAGAACAATGTAGCTGAGCGAGCACCGCAAACAGAAAGAGAATTTACTACATAACGAAAGAGCTTTCTGTTCTTTGACTTTTGTCGATCCCGATCAATCGAGTCGAGAAACCAAATACGGAACCAGTTAAATGAATATTGTCTGTCAACGGAATTGGATTTAAACTGCCCTTAAATATGTTGGACGGTTACGATTTGCATATAAAATCTTCTAAATCTGTGGAAACTATTAGTTTATTGTTGGTTTTTAGTTTTTAAAAGATTTTATTCAAAATTTGATTATTTTTAAAAATTATAAATAATAAAAAAAATATATAAATTAAAAACCAAAATTAAAATAAATTTTTTCTTTTCTTTTTTTTTGGTTTAAATATAATAAATTTTTTCTTTTTTTTCATATTTATTTTTAAGTTGAAATTGTGATTTTTATTCTCATTTTTTATATATAAGTAAATATATTTAATTAAATAAAAATTTTTTCTTTACCTA
This sequence comes from Xylophagus ater, assembly GCA_963422695.1. Classification (NCBI taxonomy): domain Eukaryota; kingdom Metazoa; phylum Arthropoda; class Insecta; order Diptera; family Xylophagidae; genus Xylophagus; species Xylophagus ater. The sequence goes on from OY730478.1 coordinate 14,199,386, forward strand.
ATTAAATTTAAATATAAAAAAAAATAATTTTTTTTTACATACTATTTTTTTTATTTCAAATTTAAAAACAATAAAAACAAAAAAATAAACAAAATAAATACATTTTTTAAGTTTAGGACAAACCATAAAATTAAAATTAGTATACGCTTTTCTTCTCGCCTTTTTAGTTTTTTTTTTGTTTTTATTTAACGGAAAAACTAAAATTTAAAAATAAAAAGAAGGAGAAAAACATTTTTAGTGACAAAAAAAAAAAAAAAAAAAAAATAGTAAAAATCTTAAAAGTATAAAAATTAATACAAAAACAAAACAAAAATATATAATTTTACGGAAATTAAATAAATATTTTTTTATTTTGTAAATAATTTACTCCCAATTTTCAAAAATCTTATAAAAACTGCCAATTGTAAAAACAAAATAAAAAAGTAAAGGAAAAAAAAAAAGTTATAAATTGAAAAACAAAAAAATAAAAAAAAAAATATTCTGATTTAAATAAAATATTTCAAAATATAATTAATTATAAAAATTATAAAAAAAAGAATTTTGTTTTTTGGCTTTTTTTCTTTTGTATTTCTAAATTACTATAAAATAATTAAAATAAATTCCTAATTTGAAATTAGTAAATATATAAAATCTAATTAACACGTTCCACGATTTTTTTTTAAAGAGTATGCGGATTTGTGGAAGGTAAGTTATTTTGAAATTTTGCGAAATGAAGGAAAATTTTTATAATTTAACAAAATAATTAAAGTATTTTTTGATGACATTAGGCGTATTTATTAATTTAAAAAATTTTATGTAGGGAAATTAATCAAATAAAATTCATTAATCATGGAATAATTGATTTGTTCGCAATTCGCCATTCGCAGTTCGCGTCTCTCTCATGTGCAAAGGCCTTAATTTTTATAATTTACAAAAATGAGTCGTCGATCCGTTATTCTGTTTGAAACTTAAGAAATGAAAAAGAAGACGAATTCTAAAAATTGATTTTGATTAAATATGCCCCAAGCTAATAAAACCATAATTCCTGACTCGTTAAATATTTTGCAAAAGAAGAAAACCACATTGCTTGTATTCATTCTTATAGGCTTAAAATACATTAAGAAGTTTGCACGTTTTCAGATTTCCTGCCCATCGTGACAACACGTGTAAAGCATCCTAGGATATTACTTTATCCGCTAGGTTTATGACAAGGTATCCGGGTAAGTTTCTTGTTTTATATTCCAAATTATTTTATGTTGCAGTTAACTGAATGAGCCTAAAGCAATTCATTAGCACCTAATTTGAAGATAATATAGGATTATATTAGAACTCAAATACGTTTAATATGTGTGCGAACTTAAAACACCAGAAGATGGCTCTTATTTTTTTTTTATAAGTTAAACTATAACATCTCAAAGTCTTTCAGTTTTGCTGTTCACATTTTAAAATACAAAAGAGATTAGGTACTATAAAACCCGGACAAAAATTGAATACTGAAAAAAATAAAAATACGGCTGGTGACGCCTGGAATTATTCCAAAAAACTAGCATGTCCGACAACCATAGATCTAGAGAACAAACATTTTTGCCAGATTTTTGAAAAATCAATTTCATACCAATTCAACGACCTTAATTTATTTTGGTATCTTCTTAGCCGATTGTATTGAAATTTATAGAGCTGATTCCTTAGGAATCGGATTTAATTTTGTGAGATTTGGGAAAAAATATCGACTCAAAAATCTTCTTAAATTTCACTACAAAATTTTATCAAAACAAGAAAATAAGAGACATGGAACATTATTTCGACCTCTTTTTCCCTAATTTAAATGGAAGAAAGGATTCTTGCTGTACATTTATCTATTGAGAAGCACAAGAACTAAATTCTTTGTTGGGGAAAAGGACGACGATCGGGACTTCTGTAAGTTTATCCCATTTAATGGATAGTTTTTACTGTGGTAAAGTATTGTCATGGAATAATAATAAAGATTTCCAACCACTGTGCATTCAACTGATTCTTTTTGTAGTGATATCTCGACACAATATAGATTCTTCTCTTTTTTTTCACATTGAATTTCTTTTCATTCCTTCTTCTTTAAGTTCGCCTACAACAATACTGAAAATCACGCTGCTCATTTGGCTTGGATATCTAGGTATCCGGAGTGGAATATTTGACGCTAATATCATAGGAATTTTAATTCGATTTGGACTAAATAGAATATCATTCCATTCTCGATTTTCCTTGATTATTTTATACTTCTACAAGAATTGGATTTCTTCCAAATGTAATCCCATTTTTATAATGCCTTCGTCCCGACTTTCGAATTCTTTTATGCTAAATTAACTCTGAAGAATAAAATCAAAACAATTTTCTTTTTTTTTCACTCCAAAACAAAATTATAATTTATTGAAGTTCTTGAAGCTTGGAAATACAAATTTAAAAAGCAAACAATAAAAAAAAAATCGAGTTATATCTTTTTCAATTCCAAATTATATGAAATGAAATATTTATGAAAATACATTAATAAATAAAAATTATTTTTAATGACCATATTTTTGGAATTCCCATTCTCGATTATCTAATGGACAGACCTGTCTAGTTTTGAGCCAACGAGATATGCAATGAAAATGGAATGCATGATTGCAGACACCCCATGCAACTGTACATTCTTCGCTAGTGGCAGATGCCTGATTTGCCTGACACTCAATACATAAATCCATAATATGATTACGACAGATAGCACAGTTATCAACTACAATATCTGAAATTAACAAAAAAAAAAAAGGAAAATATACTTGAAATAAAGAAAATTCACAGAATTTCTTTTGTTGAGGTTATGTTGTTAAAATACAAAGAAATGAAAGCTAGGTCATCTCGGTGATTCTTACCCCAAGCCCAAAGTGCAACAGCATTCCACTAACAAAGAAATAATTTTTAAAGATTTTTCTACTGCATTATGAAATCATTTTTTCTTTTTTTTATATACCTTTTTCACTTCGAAACGTTTCTTTTCGCCTTTACTGCTCGATGATGGAACTTCGAATTCTTCATCGTCTACTTCCATTTTTTCGTCGTCTGGTTTTGATTTTTAAATTTACCCTAATCAAATTTATATTTGGGAGAAAAAGAAAATGGAATTGGATTCTTATGCGTTAACAAAACTTGAAACAAAAGATTACAAACAATTTACGGCTACAAAGGAATATCTTCGAATCCAATCCAATTCCGTTTACCAGTCTGTTTTTTTTCTGGAATGACACTTATAGATTCTGTCTGTCTGTTTAAGTCGCATTTTTGGTTACAGCGGTTTTTTGGTGTAACCTAAATTTGGAACACATTATTATTAATAAAATTTATTTAAACAGCTTTTTTTAAAATTAAAGAAAATAACAAATAAAATTGACAAAATAAATTATTTTATAAATGTTATAAAAGATTCAAAATTTTTTCCAAGTTCTCATATACGATGCCGGTCTGTCGGGCTATGCAAAACTGCAGCCATATTTATGAAGTGATTTGTATGAAATTTGGTAAAAGTAAATTTTGAATGGACAAGAAATTAATAAACGTATTTAATAATTAAAAAAATAATTTATTACCTAAATATGATTTTGTATTAAGAAATTTTATTAAGTAATTTTATTAAGAAATTGAAAAAGAATAAATTTGCAAAAAAAGACTTATCCAATATAATTATAATAAATAAAATAATACTATTATCGACATTTTCAATTAATATCTCTACAAAACAGTTAACAACTGCCATTAATCATTATTTTTAACTTTATAAGCTGATTTCCAGATTTCAAATAAACAAATAGTTGAATGAAACCGATAGAAAATTGCTAACGGCATTGAAACATGTGTAATAATTGTCCATGCCCAAATCCCGAAGAATTCTAAATGTGTCGTTCGAAAAGCGGCTCTTCCTTTTATTAAAGTATTTATAAACCATAAAGAAACATTCGCAATTAACAAGAATGTGACAATTTCACGTCCTGGTTTTCGCCGTTGCTGTTGAGCACCTTTACAACGTCTCGAACATGAATTTAATATGAATAAAGTTTGTATTGAGGTTTGAAATAAACCAATAACTTCAGCTACCAGACCCTCTTGACCACCAGTAGCACCTTCTGTTATCGAAAAATAACTACCCATAATACTGAACATTCCATAAACATAAAGTCCAGTTTGTGCCAACACTAGAAGTGTACAATCCAGACTCATTGAACTGTTATCATGTGATTTATTAAGAAATTTCAAATCACGCATTCTTATCATGGCTGCTATAACTGCAATACTTGTTAAACTATACATTAATATTTCACAAATTGTAACTTCTTTAACGGCCAACAATTCATAACCTGGCTCTTCGTGTAACACGAAATACATTATTAAACAGATTATTGTCATAACAATTATAATGATGCCGGCAAACATACCGCGATGTGCACGTGAACAATCCACCGAAAAATGATGTGCACTACGTTGATATTTTTTTTGTGTTAAATTTCTTGATTTCGCAATATCCGGTATTGATTTAACTTTTTTCCACATTTCATAAAGTATCACAGCACAAATTAGAGAGTATTCAATTGTACACGGGAACAGAAATGGTGAAGCATCTTGAACTAATGAACCCATAATATTTGTACGTAAACAATTTACATATTGTCCAGTATCTGAACGTTTCGTTAATGATATTAATTGTTCAGTTGAATTCATAGAATTCGTTTGATTTGTTAGATAGTTTTCCAATAAACTAATATTACTAGGATTTGTATCATTCAATAATAATGGTACAGGAAAACGTTCACCAGTTTCGGTTACTTGAAATGTTTGTACAGTTTTTATTGATGATTTTGAATGCATAAAATGATAGATTTCATGTTTTGTTTCTTCAACTAAAACATATAACCATTCGCAAAGATTTGTTGCCACCATATGCATTAAACCAAATCTTGTAATAACTTTATGTTTTGCCATATCTAATTCGGTTGTATTTAAAAATACAAATTGCATTTGTATTATTGATAATGCCATACGTGCAGCCGGTGTTAATGCTATGAAAATATTTTTACATTCTGGTCGTCCATTTAGCTCGAAATATTGTCCAAATTCTAGAGCAGAATATACCATTGTACCAATACCAAATGCTATTGCACCAACTCTTAAATAGAAACTTCCAAAATGTGCTGCACGTCTTTTTATATGAACATTATTTGTTTTTTCATCTGCAAAAAATAAGATTTGTGAAAAGTTTTTCTTAATAAAATAAATTGATATTTTGTATATTTACGATATGTTTTAAGTATACTGAATAGTGCACGAGTCTTCATGTGTGATGCATAAACGAATATCACAAATGCTATACTAACTAAGTACAGATAGACATAAAATCCTTGATAATAATCTGTTGGGATTTTCGATGATATAATTTCAGTTACAGGCATTGCAATACCTAAAATAACAATTAATTTACAATATAAAGCTGATAGAGCTGTACTGAGAGCATCACTGGAAATATATAAAAAAGATAACGTTCATAAAAATCATAATAATTTGAATATTTCAAATTTATTCAAATAATTTGTGTGACATTTTTATTAATTAAGTTTTTTTTAAATACCAAAAAAAAGCAAGAAAAGAACTTGAAAACTTAACAAATATTTAAAATTTTTTTTAAGGGGCTACATACACCTAGAAAAAAAATATGAAATTGTTTTTTTTTATTTTCGTACTTTCCAAGTTCCACGTTTTAAGAACATATCCTGAAAATTTCACAAAGGTATCTGTAAAATTTGATGAACGAAAATTACATCTGCCACTTCTGGGCGCTTTTCCAGACAATGCTTAACAGCTTCAGCAGATCATTGTGAGGCGGCAACAGTGAAGGATCATTCCATGGTAAGTTACGCAAAGCAAAACGTAAAAACCTACGTTGGACGGATTCCGGCCTATTGATGTGAATGAACCCTATGGTCTGGAGGCCATACCTGACTCGCATATTCCATAATTGGTCTTACTAAAGCGATATAAGTGATTTAGTGCCATACGGATCAGAAAACTCTTTGTAGCAGCGGTTAATATAGTCCAGAGTCGAATTGGCTGTATGAACCAAGGATTCAAAGTGAAGTCTGAAGTTAGGCTCACTGTCACAAGTAACTCCCGAGTCAGTAATACAACTAACTCTATGTTATACAATATAAATAGAGTGTCTATTTTCGTTTTTAAAAACACTAATGATGTGATATATTTCTTTGCAGGCATAAGATAGTATCACAAATTTATACAGGAAAAAATCTATGTTTGTTTTTTTTTGTAGCGTTTTTACAAAAGTTGGTGGACATCATATCTTGAAAACTGCTTAATAGATCATTTTCTAATTTTAACAAAATACTAAAAGAAGCATTCGACGTTAAATGTTTTCTTTTGAATTTATTAGATGAACCTTTCAGAAGGCTCAATGCCTCCATCTCCAAAATCTCGTTTAGGGTCTTAAAGGCGAAATTTACTACACATTGTAAATGTGCCTTTTAACACAATAGAAAACGTTTTAAATTCACAAATACTTATTTAGAAAATTTAGTTGTCTTTTTATTGGTAGTCTAGATAGAGATGTAGCCCCTTAAAACTTTCGCATTAAATTTAAACACCACGTAATTTTAGTTTCCAAGTATTTCAATTTAACTCATGGCCATTAATATCAATTAAAATCGAGTACGTACACGCTTTTATATAGATAAACAAAACGCGTTAATCATAGATTGATAATGAATAGAAACACTATTAAAGAAACTTTTCTAGAATAAGAAAAAAAACTATTAAAAAAATCACCTACTCTCCGATTCGTCGATTTTTTTGTTTCGATTGAACTGCTAAAGTTGAATTTGGTCCAGTATTTAAATTATTCAATGATCTCGTACTACCATTATTTGGATTTTCATGAAGAGATCTTAAAGAAAAGAAATAAAAAATATAGAAAAACACTAATAATAATAAAAATAAAAACTATAATAATAATAAATTACCCCATAATTCTTGGTCGTTGAGGTTGTATCGTATAACCTGGTGCCCGAATTGTCGCCATTACTGCTGATGGTCGTCTAGTTGTTAAAATCTCTTGAAGTAATATCGATGGTCTTCTAGATAGTTGAAGTTCCTCTGTTATCACCGGTATTGTCATCGAACAACTGGATTCATTACGACGCATACGATTCGATATTAATGGATATTGTTGTTGTTGATGTAGAATACCATCACTACAATTTTGTTGTGCGTGATGTGAACAAGATGTTGTCACTAATGGTGATAATGGAAGTTGTGTCATTGTTGTTAAACTGTTCGAAATTCCAGTACGTTTTCCAAATGTATTGTTATCTAGTTTATTGTGATTGGTATTCCAATTTTTATCTACAAATTGTTTTGCTGATGAAGATTTTGGTATTGTTTTTATTCCAGCATTTGTGTCGCTATTAAAAAAGGCAAAGATAAAAATATTATTTAAAGATATGTTTTTATTCGATAGCTTTTTCTTTTTAAACAAATGATATATAATTTCAGAATTTGTGGACGTATTTATTTTTAATGGATTTCAATTGATTATTATTAGAATTGTGTATATTTAAAGTTATTTGGCCGATATCGACCTTCGAAGTCATATTTGTTTCGTGTAAATATTTAGAAAAATTATTAATTAATAAATACTAGGTGTATCAACAAATTCTCGATCTGATAATAGTTGTTACTGCCAGTGTTGCCATTTTAATATGGTACTACTATCATATGAATACGTATAAAGTTCCATGTCGATCTGTCAATTAGTTTAGTTTTGAAAGCTATTCAAAGTGAAAAACTTTTGCTTTTTATCAAATATGGAAAAATTGAGTATCGATCAGTGATTCGATTCCGGTTTTCGGATGGGGAAAAGTGTGAATAAATCAAAGAAAAATTGTCTATGAGCGGGTTTATGTGCTGACCGAACCAGTACGTTTGGACCAAAAAATCCGCACATAAACTTGGACCGTACCGGACCAATTTGGTTCATTAGTTTGGTACGAACCAAATGAAGCCGAACTAGTATGATGTTGGCGCATAAATTGCTTTGGACGAAAACAAAGCCGAAACATAGCCTAATGTTTTATTATAAATGAAAAAATCTTACTGATGTGATTTTAAGTTTTTAATAACAAAGTGCCTTAATTTATAATAAAAAGTGAGGTTAAATTAAAAGCGCGCATAAACTCAACAGCTGAAAGGACCGAACCGGTTCGGTCTGCACATAAACGTGATGTATGAGAACCCTGCATCTCCCATGGTAACTATCAGATACCGAGTTAATAAATTTAAACGTCGTTGTATAGCGTTTATAATAAAGAACGTCCAAGTCGGTTAATTCTGGTGACAACTTAAGAAATTGCCGAAAAAGTCGATAATATCGTATTAGGAAACGAAAAATGAAAGTGTTTTCGATAGCTAGCATTGTGGCCATCTCATATGAATGCATATTGAACATCTTACATGAAATTATAATAGGTGAAAAAGTTATTCACGAGATGACTGATACGTTTGCTTAAAATTATCGTAAGAAATCTTCAAAGCAATGGTAAAATTTCATGAATTACACTTCGAATTAGTTAACCATCTCCTGATTAATCTCCATGTGACCATGTGACCTGAATCCAAGGTTGCAAAAATTATTAGAATTCGGAAGCCATCAACGATATAAATGACTCTTTTGAGGGGTTAGACAAATCGTATTAACCGGAAGAGATAAAAGAAAAGTCGGAAATGCGTTTGACTAAGTATATCAAACTTGCTGGAGATTATACTGAAAAATAAAGTATATTACAAACAGAAACATTTTAGTCCGAGAACTTTTTAATACACCTATTATATTTTGTTATCTAAATAAGATAATAATATTTGTACGTCATCAAATTATTTAATTAATAAAAATTGACTGGCGTCTTTTCTTTAAAATTTTTAAACGCGATTAAAAATTAAAGAACAATTAAAAAAAACTTTTTTATCATATTTTTTGTTATTTTTTTTTATAAATTCTATTGTATTATTTTCTAATCATCGATTTTTAGATTTCTGATAATTAATAGATGATATTTTTCATTCTATTGTAATTAATATATAAAAACTCCTATTTTCAATAAATTTTATTTAATTGAAAGAAAAAAAACAAAATGTTTTTAATGAATTTATGAAAATTTAAAAAAAAAAAAAATTAAATGTTTTTGAAACAAATTTAATTACTTTAGAATAAAAACCTAACACAGAAAAATTCATACGTTCAAATGTAAATATTGAAGTTATCAAAAACGTTGTTGGCAAATATTTAAAAATACCGAACAAATTTATGTTTCAGTAGTGAAGTAGTATGTTTTCCTTCCAAATCGTCGAAAAATAAATATCGAATAAAATATTCCAATAAGATTTTTGTATATTACAGTTAAACCTGATAATTACACCACGAAATGGTACTGGCAAAATGCGTTTCTTAATAAAGCGTTTGTCTGCATTATTAATGGCAAACAATATTTATTGATTGTTAATAAACAAATTGATTAAGAAATAAGCTATAGTGCAAAACCACAATTGAAATTTCTATACGTGTGTTCAAATCACGTTACCTTCCGAAAGCCTTTCAAAAAGAAAGCTTTATGAATATGGAAATTCAGAGCGAACGTAGTCCTTAGTTAATCACAACATTTGTTGTGACAGACAGACATACAGACGACAGGCAGACAATGGATAAAAATGATTGCAAACGATTTAGAATCTTATAAAATGTTGAAATTTTCTTTCGATCATGATTCCAGTAACTTATATACATACTTCGTATAGAAGTTAAAAATTAATTGGAATATGTGCTGAACTTTTTGATCTTTATTTATTTGGAAAAGTTCTATCATTTTTTGTGTATTATTACAAAAACTTATAGAACACCTACAATAGCTAGCACAGAAAGTCTGTATTAAATTTATATATATTTGTATAATACTATGTGTATATGGAGAGTCGAATGAAAGTTAAAATTGTGTCCACACGTAGTCGAGAACATAAATAATTAAAATTTTTTGTTTATAATATAAATGCAGAACAAAAACAATATAGTAACTGAAAATCGGCCTATAGCCGATTTTTTGATGACCTATGGTAGAAATGAGACAGAAAAACTGTCAAAACTCACAATATTTCATAACTTTGTTTCCTCCTTTCAAAATTTCCTGTAATTTGCAGGTAACCCAGACCCTGATAGCATAATTTGCAAATTTTATTCAAATCGGAGTATTAGTTTTTAAAGTACATTATTTATATACATTATTTCTTTCTTCACTATCCTTGCGCCGATTTTACTAAACTTTAGCATACTACCGTCTATTTATGCAGTTAACCAATGTAATTAATTTAAATAAAATTGATTCACAAATTTTCCAATTAAATCCGAAAAACCATAAACAAAAAAAACGACAAAACTTTCTGGTCTCCCTGGCTTTTCCTTTATAACTTTGCATCGCCTCTATCAATTTTGCTCAAATGCAATACCAAACCAAGTTAAGGAAGAAGCAAGTCATATTGTAAATTTCATCTAAATCGCGTTTTTGAGTTATGTTGTATATGGACGGACATACATGCATAAAACGATATAACTTTTGATTCTCTACACAACCATAGCATTGAAAGCTTTTTACGACGATTATTTCCAAAATTATTGACAAAACTAATACATCCTCTGGTAGTACCTACCCATAGGGAATAAAAACAAGAAAAAGTAGAAGAAAATGCCAGAAAGAAAAAATATTTATAAAAGTTTTCAATATAAAACGAAATATTAGTGGAAGTTCTTGAAAATCGAACAACTATCAATTCGACTATTAAATTTTTAAACTCAAGTATTTATGGAAATATTTGAACTTGACTCAACTATCAAACACTGTCGACTTTCGTACATTTGGATCAACTCATTTTCAAGTTCCATGTATACGAGATATTTTTAATAATTTGTTTAGGAGAAAATTTTCATAGGCTATTACCTTTTTTTTGCGGAGCCAAATTTTTAGCCTAATTTGGTCCTAATTAGGTGGTTCTTTAGTAAGATTAATTAAGTCAACCAGTTTGACAGGTGTCTCAATTAACTGGTTTGACTGTATTTTCAATATTTTTGTATTATTTCATAAAATAATCTGTTGTAAAGTTTATTTAAATTGCCCGTTAGGCCTTAATTCTAATGCGTTACTCTTTAAAAAAAATAATAATAGGGTCCTTGTTCTATTTATTCTTTAATTGCATTGGATTTAAGGCCAAGGTGGAGTGGAATTCGATTAAACACTTATAGGTTCTTTTCGACTAAAATATTATCTAGATTTTCTCGCATATCTTCTTTTCTATCGCTTCTATAAAAAAAAACTAAAAACTGCAGAAATAATTATTAATGCAAATCAAATTTTTGCATAAAAGTATGCAAAAGTTTGCATAATAATTTGTTGTATCTTTAATAATTTATGAGTAGATATTAATGTGCTGGAATTTGCCAATTTTTTAACATTTCAATGTTACTTGAGATGTTTGTAATTTAGAAAAACATTTCATTGTTAATATTTTCAATTTGAGTATAGAGATTGTGCTCGAACTAGCAAAAAAATCGTCCCAGAACTTCAGGAAATCGACTGGACCTACGGAAAGCCTAAGAAGACTTATTTCGCGGTTATATTAGGAATTAAATTGACACGTATTTGATTATAATGAGAGTATAGTCAAATCAAAGTCAATTTTTTCAATAATTCTTTCTCCATTGCAATAAGTATGGACGCTTTGAAATTTCAACTTTTGCCGGTTATTGGCGAGATGAAAGATTTCAGATCGTAACATTTTAGGTGGAGTCGTTGAGTTCAATTTCTGCAATTTTGGAACTAGTTTTTCTCACGTTCGTTCTTTTAATCCAAGTGTTTTTATTTTTCTAAAGCTCTTTAGATCAAGAGTTCAGAAGTTTTCAAAAAATTTTTTCCTTTTTTTGATAAGCTCTCAGTTATTTTAGTGTCAGTCTGATTAAATATTTCATTAATGCCAAGTATCTAATAGGATCACAAAACTATACTCTATTTAAACTAATGGGAAAAGTAGTTTTTTAAGATAACTCTTCATCAACTCAAGTTCAGCCCAGTTCGGACCAGACAGAAATGGACAGACAAAGGATCACTCTGTTTTTAAATACGATTATCAAAATTCAAATAAATTTTCATTGTTTTAATCGAACCCACTTTGGTTGCGTAAGTTTGCATTGATATTGCAAAGATAAAAATTTTCATTATTAATTAAATAAATTGATATTACGAAATTATTTACTATACTTGACATTAAAAAATGATTTCAGAATATCAATTTTCTTTAATAATTTGTAGAAAAAAAAAATTAAATAAATAAAGTCGCGGAGAAAATCGCAAATTTTGTTATTTGTATTCGCGATTTTCACATATTTATGTTAAAATAAATTACATATTCAATAAAATTGCGCACTTTTTAAAAATGCGATTTAATATTAGAAATTATTTATTTAATTCATTTTAAAAAAAATTCCTTACTAATTAAAAATACACGCACTTTTTTTTTTTTTTAAAGAAAATTGGTTTAAATTCTTAGAAAATTAAAAGAATGTTAAATATTAGTCATTTTATTACTCATAAATAAAATATTTGTAAATATAGTAAAAAATTAATAAAAGAAACACTTGTTTTGTTGTCGCTAATTTCACTAATTTCTATTAATTTTTTTTTAAGTTACTCAAATAAAAATCAAAAAAAAAACGGAACTTTAAAATAAAACCGGAAGAAACTTGGAATTTTTAAATTCCTTTTCCGGAAAAAAAATATATGATAATTTTCTAATAACAGAAAACAGAAAAAAAAAAAATTTATTCTTGAAAAAAATTCGCGACTTTTTTTTTCAAAAACCCAGACAGAAAGAAAACTCAAACAGAAATTGACTGAAATCTTAATAAAATCTTAATCTTGTGATCTCACAGAAAATAAAATTAACACTAAAGTGATAAGATTTTGAATAAAATCAAAATTTAAAGAATAATCAGAGAAAATATTTAAATTACAAAGAAAAAAAGAAAACATTAATTTGGAAAATGTTTTAACACTTTTTTTTACGCGTTTACAAAAAAAAAAAAAAATCAAAAACTTGTACAAATACACGAAAAAACAATTTTTCTTATAAAAACCGCGAAAAACAGATTTTCAAAATCCATAACGAATTGTTGAGTAATTTGAAATTGATTTTTTTAAAATTTCCCCAAAATCACATGATATGAAAAAAAAGTTATTAAAACTATAAAATTCGATCACATAAAATATTAATATTTTAAAATAATTAATTACCAATTAATTAATTCGACTAAACTGCCATCATTGTTCATATTATCACCGCCGGTGTAATGAACAATTCGATTTGTTTGATTGCAACCGCACTCACCGGCCAACATTCTTGAAATGAAATTTTATTTCAAATAAAGATTTTTATTTTTTTTTAAAATTTTTTTTTGTCTTAAAAGAACTTCAAGAATAACTTCAAGATTACTGTGAAAAACCTCGCGTTTTTTTTGGCGGTTTTTCTTTTAGAAAATTAGTTTTAAACAAAAAAAAAAAAAAACAAGAAAAAAGAAAGCACTATTTGTAAGAAAAAAAATATAAGTCAGCAAATTACATATTTACATGAATAACAAACAAAATTTTCGGTAATTGTTTAAGAACACTGAATCTTTGGCAATAAAGTCTCAACATTGACTAGTTTTATTGATTTTACTTGCATTTTTATTAACGCAAAATAATATTTTTAAGACTTTAATAAAAAAAACAAAACTCTATCAAAAATATTGGTTTACTAAAATCTGATTGGTTTTGGCTATTATTTTTTTTTTCCTTCGATTAAAAGTCATTGACTGTGTGGCGCATAGAATTGGAAAATCAACCAGCAAAACTAAAAAACAATTAAATAAAATCGGTTTACAGCCGTCTTTTTGACACCCCCTTTGGTAGAAATGGGACTCGTAGCTTATATTCTAGACAGATCTCCGATTTAAATGATCATTATTGCCCAATTTGTCATTAAAACTCGATAATGACCTTTATTTACATAATAATGATCAATTTTAAGTATCTATTTCAAACATCATTATTTTTTGAATTATCAAATGAAATTGTGAAGAGGTCCTAAATTTTTGCCTCACATTGTTTACAAGGCCATCTACATTTGAATATTTCAAAAATTTCATCTGGTTTTGACATGTTTTCTTTTTTCACATAAACTTAAAAGGAGGAAAAATGATTATTATTCTAAAAATTGCTTAAAATTTACTAAAATATAATTTACAAAAATTAATTTTATTGCATCAGAATGAATAAACATTCTATTCTGAAAATTAAAAACAAAATAGTAATTTTATGAACCTTTTGGAATGACAAGAATAATGATCATTGTGAAAAAAAGAAGATGTGTCATGGGTCATCCAGAAGTATAATTAAAAAATAATTATTGCTATTAAAACATCGGAGATTTGTCTAGGGCATTAGTCCATATCAGTGATGACGAACCTTTTTGAGAAATGGGTCAAATTTTGTTCATTATTTTTTTATTACTAGCTCGTGGGTCACTAAGTCATGGTCTTCACTTGGAAAGAGGGAGCGAACGATGGTTAAAAACTACTTTTTTTGGTTCTCACTTTTACAATCCTATAAAAACTTTACGTTTCCTTTTTGCTTTACATTGTAATTTAAGACCTACACTTTTTGTACTTCACTGAATTCATAAACAATATCTGGTATATCAAACTGCCCAACCCTTATTATACACAAGTGAAGAGTTAAAATAATGGTCGACGCCAAAAAATTGATATAAATGGGGTGATATCATGAATTACCGCACCAGATGGCATCATGCCCAGTCGGCATTCGCCCCTGCATTGAATTTTTTGTAACTAGGAAAAAATTGAATATCATGCAGTGATTAAATTCGTTGTTTTGGATGGTTTACCACACACAGAATTTTATTCAAAATTGTTAGAAGTATATAAGGATGCATCACATTCACTTTCCACTGTGAAAAAATGGGCTGCTCTTTTTAAATCTCGAAAATGATCGTCCAAAAAGTGTATTAACACTAGAAAACATACAAAAAATACAGGATATTGTTTTGGAAGATCAACGAGTGACTGTAGATGAGATAGCTGACACCATAGGTATCTCACATAGATCAGTACATCACATCTTAGCTGAAATTTTAGGTTTCAAAACGCTTTGTGCAAAATGGGTCCCGCATTCGGTAACAATGGAACCAAAACACCTTTTAATACGACCTTCTCAACAACATTTGAACCATTTTAAGAACGCCAAAATGGGTTTCGTACGTCGATTCATCACTATGGATGAGACTTGGGTTCACCACCATGATCCTTAATCGAAACAAGAAGCTAAAGGTCATAGCAGCTGTAGAGTCGTATTTGGGAGGTCTACGAGATTTTCATTTCACAGATGGAATCCTTAAATTTGAGAATCGTTGGAACAAGTGTTCAGGGAAATTATACTGAATAATAAAATATATTTCATTTATAAAAACAGTGACAAGAATGTCGAGGCTGAGAAATTATTGAGTACAGTTCTCAACTTGGATTCTAATTTGGTCATATTGAAGTCTGTAAAAACTGCCACCTCATTGATAGTATTTATTAAAAAAATTATTAATCGAGGTGGCATACTTTGTAGCGTTGCAATGGTACCAAAAATTTATACACAAAGTATTCTCTGTTTCTTTTCTCTGTGCTGGAACCTATAAACATAAATCTATTCTGGAAATTTTGCTCAAATTTTGAAAACTATTGTAAATGAAGAAAAAACAAAACTTTATTGGCTGGAAAACTTTTGTAATTTAACTATTTTTTTTTAACACTATCCTTGGTTCGATTTTACTGAAATTTAACATAGTAACATATCATAAGACAATATGAGAAATGTATCTAATTAACGGAACATGCAAAAATCTTTCTGACCATTCTGCGAAATGTGGCAATGGCAAACCTAATATACCTTTTTGATATCCTACCATAGGGCTACACAAATTCAATGTTCATAGGTAGTCGGATTTGTTAAACAATATTATTAGTATTTTTATAGCTTCTGTTCGAAATTAGATTATCCAATTCTAGTTATCACATTTCGCATAGAATACAATGATAAAAACCGCGAAGATTTTTTTTTTTTATATCCAAATAAAAAATATTATCTATTTGAGACACACTAATTAACGAAGAAATCTTAATAATCATTGATTTGTCATTTTCTGGGTGATTGATTTTTTGGAGTAGTTCTACGTGATTTAAAAAAAAAATAAATTTGTTTTTTTGGGAGAATATCTTTTTTTTTCTTTCTTAATCTTAAATAATTAATGATTTTTTGATATTAATTTCAATTGGCAATAAAATATCAAAATTTTGATTGATTTTAAATCATTGTTGTTTTTTTTTTGAATAATTTAATTGTTTGTATTTGATTTATTTTAGGATTTAAAAAATGTGAAAAGGTGTTAATTGTTTTAAATTATGTAAATATAAAAATTTCCATAAATCAACTCAATTTAATTATATTTGAATAAAGGAGTCGCGATGAAAAATATAGAAATATGATATTTTTGTTGAATTTTTTTATTTTGTTATAAAATTTCCGCGAAAGCCCAGTCATATATTTATGTTAATTAAGAATGTTATAACTTCGAAATAATAATTCATGCCTTTACCTTCAAAAATATGGATTTATGAACACATTTAGTGACTTCATTGCAATTAAAAATGTACTAAATATGGATCTATAAGCAATTTCTTCGAAAATATTAATCACAAATCTATTTTTGGAAAATTCGAGTTTTCTTTATAATTATAGAACATTTTTGAAACTGCCAAAAATTCATTTTTAACATTTGTTTCTCTTTTTCAACATACTAACTGAAATTTTTCTAAAATATACAATATTTTGTCAAGAATAGATACGTTTTTTTCATCTAGGTCTAGGTCTAGGTCTAGATTCATACATGTAAAAGTGTTGTTGCTTTAACCCAAATATTTATCGGGGTCAGAGCCTGAGATCCGATAGATTTTAGGTACGTAAAATTGCAAGAGATGGTGCAGCCATCGTTTTCCATATAAATGTGGATATCGTACTATAAATTTCATATTCAATTTCATTAATTCGTAAAAAAAATTATTTTTAATATCATTAAATAAAGATATTTGAGAATTTGCTAGCATTTATTTTATTTACGCATAATTTATTTAAAAAATTATTGAAAAAGTTGAATTTTTTTTCTTTTTGAGACCCAGATCTTCTTTTTCAAAATAGACCTAGACCCCGATGAAAAAAACGCACCTAATATTGTGATCTAATTCTAACAGATCGGAATCAAGGAGAAAATCATAGTATGCCTATAATGATAGTTCAAGGGATATGGAATGTTCAACTTTATTGAAGAAAAAACCTCTCCTCGCGAGTGGGTTAGATACAACTTGTTCCTCATGAATTTAAATGACTATGACAAAGAGCTTATATTTATAAAGACTCTAGATTAGATTACAAAGCCTCTAAAGAACTATAGTAGTTTCCTGTTTGTTCGTTTGTTTGTTTGTCCAGTACAAATCTTGCAAACGATTTTTAACTAACTTCTCGACTAGCTAGACATTTGAAACTTTTAGCTCAGAACACGATGACAATGCATTCTTTTAATATTTTTAGCCATCTTTAAGCAAAATTGAATTCATTTTCAGTAAATTTTGTTTTGTATGGAAAGGTTCTTCGGACAAAAGTTGTATGTCCTTCTAAGTCTATGTTGCTATTTTTACGTTTGTAACTTTTGTAGCTAGAGTACGGCGCTGTGAACACTTACAAAGTGAAATTAAGTTAGTTTCCTTGACACTGCCCGCCTAGAATATAACAACAATCGATAACAGAATAAGTAATTTCTTCCGTTCTAAATCGTAACAATCTGAAGTTGAACTTCCTGATATCAAGTTTGCCTGAGTTTTTAAATAAAAATTGTTTTAAGTTTATTTATAAAATCATAGAAAAAAACTGGCAATTTACAAAGAAAAAAGTCGAGTATTTATAAAAAAAAAATAAATTTATTTGTGGGAAATTCTCAATTTTAAATTAAAATAATATCGATTGTTAAAAATCTGTGTTTTTTTTAATAATATGTCTTTTTTTCAATCAAAAATTAAATACAATTTATTATAAAAATAAAAAAGGAAACAATAGTATTCGAATTAAAAAGATAAGATTAAATAATTGGGATATTCTGAAATGATTTTCTGAAAAGTAGAACACGTGATAGGTGTTAAATCACGGGACATTCATCAATAAATAATATTGTTTATGTTTTATATAAAAAAAAATGATGATAATTAGTTATTTGTTTTAGTGTAATCTTTCTAGCAAACAAATAAAAGATATTATCTTGTTGGAATTTTGTTTTTATTAATTTATTGATCAATATTGTACTTTAAATCATTTTGAAATGGAAACAAACTAATTAATATACTACATTTTATATTTAATTTTCTTCAATTTATATTGCTATAAAGTAATTCATGTGTAATGTTAATTATTGGGAAAATTCCTATGCATAAAAATTTGTATAATTGTGGTCTTTTTTTTGAATCTTTATAACAGATTTTTCAATCAAACAATGAATTTTTTATTTCATGTTAAAGCACATTCTATGCCAATATGTATGGAATTCAATTGGCTTCGCATGACCACCACGGGCACGTTTGCAAAAGTCCAGTCGTTTAACCCGATTTTCGACAACTTTTTCGCATAAATAGGCCGATATTGCAACAATTTCGCATTCAATATAGACAAATGACTTCACGTGACCCCAAAGAATATAGTCGAGAGGCGTCAAATCGCATGAACGAGGCGGCCAATTGACGGGTCCATTTCGGAAAAGAACACGCTCACCAAACTTATTTTTCAATAAATCGATTGTAACGTTCGCTGTGTGGCAAGTGGCACCGTCCTGTTGAAACCACATATTGTCCAAGTCAGTCCATATCAGGCCATTCATTCATAATCAGTTAGCATGGTTCGATAGTGATTTCTATTAACTGTAGCGTGGCGGTTTTCAGCATAAACGAAAAAATATGGCCCAATGACACCTCCAGCATGTAATCCACACCACATAGTTATTTTTTGGGTATGCAATGGTGTCTCTTCAAAAATGTGTGGGTTGTGGCCTGCTCATTAACGCATATTTTGCTTGTTAACAAATCCGTTTAGCCAAAAATAAGCCACATCACTGAAGATGATTTTTCGATGAAAATCGGCATCATTTTCAAATTGAGTCTGAGGAGCCCAATTTACGAATCAGCGACGCAACAAATGATCAAGCGGATTTAGTTCTTGTGTCAGCTTGATCTTGTATGGATGTAAGCCAAGATCTTTTAGCAAAATTCGCCACAATAACATCACAGAGATGCCCAATTCTTAAGAACGGCGTATAAACGTTGTTCAAGTGCGTACAGCTCCATGATGAAATGGAAACTATTTACGAGCATAACTGTCGAAAGAAGAAAAAAAAAATATTCCGTGGTTCACCGTCCCTATTGGAAAACATTTGTAGTGTCCCAATTGAAAAACCCGATATATATGGTTTCGATTAAGATAAATGAATAATTTATATAGAGATCATATTCAAATTCTTTTGACTCGTAATATAATTAAATTTTAATCAAAAATTCTTCATGCTTGCACCTTAATATGCAAGTCCAAGCATCTTTTGTTTCCCTATTATCTCATAAAAGCATACACCTAACATGAACTTTTAGTAAAGGGATATGAAGTTATTTTGGTTTTGCATATATGTATGTATGTACTTATGTATCTATAGTTAAATCATAAAATTGCATATATATATACTGTAATTATATCATAGATATAAATTAACTGTAGCCCATGTCCATGTTTTGTTCATTATGTCTCATATACGGTTTAAAAGGGATTATCTTAAATTTAATCAGTTTACTTAGGTAATTGTTTTAAGGGCTAAATCATGAATGTACATTATTTCATGTATTAATTAGAAACTGTTACGCTTTAATAAATTTATTAAAATATTGGTTATTTTAAAGCTATAAGTTTTTTGGTTTTATTTAAAAATTGTAATTTAATTAAAAGTTTCAGTATAGATGGAGTTAATTACATTATGTTAAAAAATTAAGATTAAAATTAAAAAAAAAATTATGAAATTTTATTGAAGTTTTTAAAATTCTTTAATTAATTACAATTTGACAATGTGATTATTTTTTTATTGCAAATGTTCACACATTATTTTTAAAATTCTAACACTTAAACAATAATATTAATAAAGTTAATATTTATTTAAGATTACGAACAAAGTTCAAATATTGTTTGTCTTCGCTTAAAATGATTAAAATGGCATTTAATTAAAGAAGAAACATGAAACTTATATACCCTTATACTTGTGATAAACTGAATTTTATATTGTTTATATTTGATATTTATTTATCGAATAAATTTTATCTGATATTTGATATAAAGTTAAAAGTGTTTAAACTACACTATCAGATAGAAATTCGGCGAATTAATGTCTGATGTATATTATATGGTAAATTAGTACACTAACCCCTCTCTTCTGAGTGCAGTCATGTGGGCAAAGACAAATAAATTCTGAAGAAGCGAGCTCTGGAGTTGAACTAGAGCCTCATTAGCTTCTAGAAACGAGGTCTCAACCAACTTGACCATTCAACACTGTATTTATCAATCTGTTCAATTTCCTCTTTTCTAAACATTATTCAAACAATACAACTGTTATTCGAAATATAACAATTATTCTATAACCTTTCAATGTCAATGCCAATTATTTGTATTAACTATTATTAAACTAATACTCCTACAGTCATATTAAGTACTGACTGTCATAACAAGTTCTGACTGTCATAACATGACGTCATTGTCGTAATTTTTTTTAAAGATTATTTGATATCCTGACCCCGTCATAGCTAATAATTGTCATAAAAAAAAATCTTAAGTCCTGAGAGAAAATATTTTACATCGTAACGAAATTTTATATAGGTTCTCTGAGTGATTCAATTGATAAATATGGAATAACTTCCACCATTTTTTTAAACACGCAAATAATTTTACACCTATATAAAAATTTCAAACCTATAAACATTTTTGAGAGTATTTCTCAAATAACCATGGCAACTCGCTCGAATTATAACAGTTTAAACTGTTATAAATTCATATTTTGGAAAAAATTATGACCCGTTCGTTAGAATACGAATTTTCGCAGCAGTCATAATTTCAGTCCGAATATTATTATCATAAATATTTATGATAGCAAAACTGTCACAATGCCAGAATAAGCGGGTTAAATCGGGTAAGAATTTTTTCAAAAGTTTTATTGTAAAAGTCGTTTAAGTTATATCACTCATAAAATGTCTGTTCATCAGTCTGTTAAGAAGATTGCGCCCATATTTGTGAAGCATAAAAATTCTTTGAATTTATTTGGATAAAAGTATTATTCTATTTTGATTAGAAAATAGTTTGGATCCGGCTAAAATATCGAATTTTTTTTTGCAGTCTAGAGTAAAAGATCACGACGTTATTGCCACGTTTTTATTAACTTGCTTTCTTGTTTGTTTGTTAGTTTGTCCAGTACAAATCTTGCAATCGATTTTTAACTAACTTCCCGACTAGCTAGATATTTGAAACTTTTAGAATAGCTCAGAACACGATGACAATGCATTCTTTTAATACTTTTAGCCATCTTTAAGCAAAATTGCAGTAAATTTTGTTTTGTATGGAAAATTAGTTCCGGAAAACAAATTTAAAAAAAGTATTTATTAATACATAGGATTGTCAAGTTTATATGATTCAACAGTAAATTTAAAAACGTTTTATATAAAAAGTTCTTTTTATCTTGTAATTATTTTACAAATAAACTTGAATAACATTGATTTGGAATTTGTTTAAATCAAAGCATTATTTGGCCATAAACTTACATGATGAATTGAATCTAAATTTCGGATAGCTGGGACAAACAAAAGTTAATTTGTTTTCAGCCTTATTTTGAGTGTATAAGATTTGGGGAATTCACTCTTCACTATATCTGGTCTTGTATTATGCATTTTCTGTAGGAGGAGGACAGGTCAGAAACTTAACACGCACACTAGTGCTTTCTTAGGTTCAGTGAACTATGCCAACAATATCACATGTGTACTTTGCGATTTTCGCGTTAAAATTAAGTTAGAATTGAAAATATTCAAGATTTTCAATTTTTAAATGGCCAATTATTATTTAAAATAATCTAATTTAGGTATAGAAGTTTAAATAGTAGTTTTGCATTATAGCATGTTTGTTTTTTTAAAACAGTATAAACATATCATTTTACTTATGATTTATTGGAAGAAATGTGTTTTCTAAAAAAAATCGCTGGTAATTAAAAGTATTTTGGAAAAATTTGTGGTGGCAGACTTTTCCAGACGAATTATAAAAACAACCAAATTTAAAAAACATAATTTCTTGTTGTTTCAACGCCTAATTTCTTTTCAAAAAATTTCCATTTATTTATAATTTTCAAAATGAACTCACATACTTTTTGATCGTGTCATATTTTAATTACACTGCACTATATTTTTTATATTGATCTCGATTTTTTTCTATGCACAAAGATTCAGGGCCACAAGGTAAACAACCCAAGGTCATTAACATATAAACTATATATTTCACTGCACTTATAATAATGTAGTCGCCTCACCTGAATGTCACCGATTGCTTTCTTTTTCTTTTCTCGATAGTTGTTCGCATCATTTTATAAAAATATATTAAACTCCCACTATTTACTTTTTTTAAATTAATTCGCGAAAGAAAAAAAAAAACTACAATAATTGTAATATTGAAATCTAATTAACATCAATCACTTTGTTGCGTCGATTTAATTATGACAAATTATCACCCGTGTTCATATGAAAAATACATTCTCATACATGGAGGTTAGTAATTCTTCATGTTTTTCAATCGATCGTGTAATGAAAACTAAAAAAAAAAGCTTATTTCAATATTTCGATTTACAGAGAATCAAGAAAAAAATAAAATAAAAAACATTAAAAAAAAAAAAAACTCACGCGATTTAATTCGCGACAAATATGTGCGCATGTTCTTAAATTACCTTAATGATAAATATACCCATACAGTAGTGACTCAAGTTTCATGATATCGAGAGTTTCATGATCTCGACTGACATGGTTTTAGAGACTTTTACTTTTGATTTTAATAAAAACTTTCCGAAAATCGCTGTCAACCGAACAAAAGTTACTGAATAATATGGACGTCGATCCTCTACCCAGATGTGTGTTTACTTACTGTGTACTCTTAAAATTTCTTGCTATACATACCATATGTTTACGTAGTAATGCGTTAAAATGAAATTCTCAACTACAAATTTAAACATTTCTTCACTGAAAAACACAATTGTTTTTCAAAATTTCCGCGGTTTTGTGACCTTCAGCATGTGTATTTGGAAATTTCTAAATTTTTCAATTTAAGATAGTTTCAAGATAACAGATGTTCTTCTGGAACTAATTCATCTCTTAAACTGACAAACCACTGTTTGGCACTACATAAAAACTTTTTTCAAAATTTTCGAATGTGTCAAATTTAGTTAGGTTGTTTTGGTTTTTTATTTTTTCAATGTAGAACAGGTTTAAAAATTCTATAATGGATTTGCTAGAGGCAATGTACTGATAATTATCCTTTAGACAGAGATCAATAGGTTCAAAGCTTTAATACTCGTTTAAATGAGAAATACAACTTTCTTTTTTTTAACAAACATGATTTTTATTACAATAGAATTATAATCATTTTAATTGATATGTTCGATTACACTCAGTCATGCAAATTATAGATGTTTTATAAAAACTTGTTTCTTATCTTTTGTTAAATAAGATCATTTTTTAAAGTTTTAAAAATCAATATCTTATTGAATGGGCCAGAAAAAAGTCAATTCGTTTTTGATGACGACAAAATGAAGTCTTTGATCGTATCCAATTGGCGTTTAGCGACATTAATAGTTTCTAAGAATCTTAACCTAACATAAGATATTCAAATCGAGTGTTAAAACCATTTAACAAAGACGTCCAGAATTGGTGTGCTTCATCATGATAACCGCTAAGAATATTTTTGATTACCCAGTAAAAGTTGAGAGGATGATGATTGATGTATCCACCGTATATTCCTGATCTTGCACCATGAGACTACTACCATTTGTTTCAGTCTCTGCAGAAATCCTTTAAGGTTATAAATTTGAGTTCAAAAGAATTTTGTGAAAATCACTTATCCAAGTTATTGCCCGGAAAAACCCAGAAGTTCTACAGTGACGGGATAATGGTTTTGACAGGAAAGTAGCAAAAGGTAATCAATCAAAATGGATAATATATCATTTAATAAGAAATTCGCTTTATATTTACCCAGACTTATTGGCATTATCCAATAAATAATCTTAATTATATAAATGAGTATAATTTTTATGTTCTTTTCTTATATGTAGTTTTCCAAATTTCAAATAGACAAATTGTTGAATGTAATCTATAGAAAATCGCTAATGGCATCGAAATATGAGTGATAACAGTCCATGCCCATTGTCCAAAAAATTGCAAATGAGTCGGTCGAAAAACTGCACGACTTTTAATTAAAGTATTAATTGACCATAAAGCCATATTTGAAACTAATAAAAATGTAATAATTTCACGTCCCGGTTTACGACGTATCTCTTGACTACTACGACATCTTTTCCACCATGTATTTAAAATGAACATAGTTTGACATGATGTTTGTATTAATGATAGAGCTTCATTTATTAAACCATAAATTCCATCTGAATCGGTATCAAGTGAAAAATATGAACCGACAATACTAAACATTGAGTATATATAAAGTCCACTTTGTGCAACTACCAATAAGTTACAATCAAGTGAGTTTCTAGTGTTCGATCCTTTTGAATAACGTAAATCACGCATTTGATAAATTGCCATAAAAACTGCAATTAATGTTATCATAAATAATAAAGATTCAGATAATGTTATACCGAAAATTCCTGATTGTCGATATAACGGTTGACTTGCCAATTCAAAATATACTATTAATGAGATGATCGTTAGAACTGTTACTAGTATTCCGCCAAACATTCCACGATGTGCACGTGCACAATCCACGGAAAATTGATGTGTCCCTTTTGAAATTATCGATGTTTTACGGATATTTTTAATTTCAAATGATAAACCACGAGTATTTTTCCACATTTCAAATAATGTTACAGCACATATAAGTGAATATTCGATTGTACACGGGAATAGAAATGGTGATGCATTTTGTACCAATGAACCCATAATATTTGCACGGCGACATTCGACGACAATTTCCAGTGCTGTAGCACGTTTTGATAGATGATGTGCAATTGTTAAATTCGTCATATTACCACCGATAATATAATCATGTTCTTCATGATCGATATGAATTATTTCATGTTTTGTTTCTTCAACTAAAACATATAACCATTCGCATAGATTTGTTGCTAGCATATGCATTAAACCGAATCTAGCAATTGCTTTATGATTATTAAGACCCAAATCTTTTGTATTTATAAATAAGAATTGCATTTGAACAATTGTTAATAGCATTCTTGCAGCCGGATTAAGGATTAGAAGCACATTTTGACAGAGTGGATCATCTGCGAAAAGATAATACGAATCAATATGGATATCATTTATATATTTATATTTTAAATTTAATACTTTTCAATTCAAAATATTGTCCAAACTCTAAGCCAGAGTAAACCATACTTCCGATACCAAAAGCTATTGCTCCAATTTTAAGATAGAAACTTCCATATCTTATAGTTGGTTTTTGAACCGACGAATACGGATTATTTGGTTCGTTGGTTGTTTCTATATATATTGAGAAAATGAAAAATAATATAATAGTTTACCTTTAGTAAATATACTTTTCATATGTGAATATATGAAAATTTCCAAACAAAAGGATTAGAAATTTTCTTTTTCTTTTTTCTTATTATATTTTTCTTGTGAAAAAGAGGATAAACTAATACAAAAGCAATTTAAACTTACGATGTTGTAAGAATTTTGTAAATATTGTTCTTGTCCTCAGATGTGATATGAAAATAAATATAACAAATATTACACTGACTAAGTATAAATATAAATAGAATCCTTGATAAAATGATGGTGGTGCCTTTACGGATAAAATGTCGGTAACTGGAAATGCAATACCAAGAACAACAACGAATTTTGCGTAAAATGCTGATAATGTTGTACTTAAGTTATCACTTAGATTGGAAGAAAAAAAAGAAAAACCATAAAAAAAATTAGTTATGTATAGTTTTATTTTGAAATGGAATTTAATACTTACTAGGATCTTCTTCGATTCAACTCTTTAAATGCAGATTGAGCTGATGTGGTTGATGATGGAGGTGGTTCTTTTGTTTTATCAAAAGTGTTTATTGAAAGTTTACTACCAAAAGTGCTCTGTAACATTTCGAATAGTATACATTTTTGTGCTAAAAATTTAGCTTGTTTTCTTTGTGATGAAAATGATGATGATCGTGTTTCTGGTAATTCATTATCAATTGGAATTTGATGATTTCTAATATTTGGATTTTGATAATTTGTATCTAAATTATTATATTCTAACATTTGTGAACATAATGGATCTTGAAGATTTCTGGAATAAAGATTTTATTAAATTATTTTTATAAACTAAATTTCAAATAAAATATAGAAAATTTTAATTGGATTCTGGTTCTGGTTCTATTAGTTATTAAAATTATTAAAGTTTTCATTATTTTTGAAGTTTTAAATATGAAAAATTTAAAGAAACAATTTGATGTCCAATTTTTCTTTAGAACTATTTTTTTGCTATATTATTCTTGAATTAATTTTCCAAAAATTCACCATAGTATTATTTATTTATGCAACCAATGTACGTAATTAATTTAAATAAAATTGCTGTACAAATTTTCCAATTAAATCCGGAAAATGAGGAATAAACGGAAAAATTTTTTGGTCACCCTGAATTTACATTTATAATTTCATTTTTTCTCAGCCAATTTTGATGAAATACGATATCGATTCAAGTTAAGGAATGGAGAAACTACGTTTTAAATTTCATTAAAATCAGACATCGCGTTTTTAAGTTATCTGGTACTCGGACGGACATGCAAAAATCGAAATAACTTTAGACTCTATACTCATACATTACCTTGAAACCGTTCTATACATTATAAATGTAGAATGCGGAAACTAATATACCCTCTTGGTAGTATCTCCCATTGAATTTAAACATACAGGATGTACAAAAAATAAAAAATATAAAATAGGAAACCATAAAGAGATTATTTGAAAATAATTTCTAAAATTCAAACAAATAAATAAACAAATAAATAGTCAATAAACTTTGTCATCGGGTTTTATTATCACTTCAACAGTATTTACGTATTATATCTAAATTGATAAGATTCCCTGAGGAACGATAATCTGAATAATTTGAAAAATTTAATTTGTACAAAAGATTTAGACTATGATAATTCGTAGACAAGAATATTATAGATTCGAAATAAATATGACAAAACAATTAACATGATTTCAGTATTATGGTTTTTTTTTTTAAAAAAAAATAATATATTTTATGATTTAATAAATATTATATTGATATAGATTATGTTCGAGACTTTAGTTAAATATTTGTTGACGTGCCTTTGGTATTCATAAAAAAAGCATATAATAAATTGAAAGCTATCTACAATAGTTGTATAGATATGAAAATAATAATTCAATTCTACTTAAAATATTTAATTACTATTAAAAAATTGCATTACTTTTTATTGGATTTATATGAAAAGTATTTGAAGCCGAAAGGACATAGTTTTTCGAAAGTATCAATTCGATTTCATTAAACTTATAAACACTATTTGACTACAATCTCTTCTATAGTATATCCTAATGGGACTATTTTCGATTTAATGAAAAATAAAAAGTTTACCGACATGGAGAAACAAGTCCGTTTGTTCGGATTCTAAACTCACTAATTATGGCTAAAACATCTTTTTATTAAAAATGTCAGGGGTGAGCTATACCACTAAACAATGTTGGTAGGAAATTCTATTCTATTTGAATGAATAGTTTCTGGGAAACGGGAAATTTTGATGGTAGTTTCCCGGGATCTTGGGAAAATAACTGGAATTTTCTCAATACAAAACTGGAAATACTTTAGTTAGAGCATAAAATGGTTTTTATGTCCATATTATCTATTATTAATGAAAAGGTTTTTAAGAAAGACTAAATTGTCTAGCGAAGGATCACTTAATGAAGAATGCTTCAGAGTGGAAAAAATTGATGCATTTGAGAAAACTCTCTCAATTTCAGTGGGCGTTGGACGAATAGTTTCTAGGCTTTCAAGAAATTTTCTAAATTTGTTACTATATTAACTGCTGTTTTATAAATATTATCTTCTATATTAGTTACTATATATTTTCTTCTTGCCCAATTGAACTAACAGACGTTGGAACCGAGCTTTCTTTAACTAGTTATTCTAGTTTACGTATTATATCTTTTTCCGAATTTATTAAGACTACTACTACCTGTTCGTCTATATTCCCAGACACATTTTCCATCTCCATAGTAGTTTCAGCATAATCATTTAATGAACATTTGAAATTATTCATAATTTACTTTGCAAAATTTTAAAAGCTTAAAAACTTCCTCATAAATTATATTACTAGAATTTATATTGAACTGCTTGGGATTTGTAAGAATTGAATTAGGGATATTAAATCATTTTTCCTCCGTTCCTTAAATCGTTCTTGTAAAAGCTTCGAGCATTTTATTTGAAAGCATACTTTCTTGATCTTTCAAAGAATTAAACCTTAAAAATTTCCCGGGAAATATAAACAAAATCCCGGGATTCGGGAAATATGAAATTCATCAATTTCCCGGGAAATCCCGTAATTGAAACTCTGGTGGGACTTATTAAAAAATGTGCAGAAGGTCTGTAATTTATTTTAAACTAATAAAATATAAATCATTTTAATGACGAACACTCTTAAAGTGTATTTCAAAAATTCATGTTAGTAATTTTTGAAAATTAAATTAGTCTATAGTACACAAAATAATATTACCTTCCATTTTCCGGCATTTTTAAAACCTAAAATATTAACTTTTGTTTTTTCTTTATAATTTTATTAAATTCAATAAATTTTTTGAAAATAAATTATTACAATTATTTAATAAATTAAAAAATTTAAAACCACAAAGATTTTGTAATGGAAACAAGCACAATATAAGTCCTTTTACACATTCACTAATAATTATTAAAATTTAGAAAAATATATTGCGAGTTAAGAAATTCACGTTTTTCCAATGATATTTCAACGTCTTTTTCATATAAACAAATTTGAACTGATTTAGTTTTTGAAATGAATTTTTATTTTATGGACAAAAACGTTATCATCCCAAAAAGCTTATGACAGCTAAGTTGATAAAGTGGCAAGTTTTTCGATTTATCACATTCACTTTAACATCGTAGAAAATATATTTGAAGATGCTAATTAACTTGATTTCAAATACAATAAGTTTATAAAAAGAATTCTTCTAATTAAAGAAAAGTATTTCACATCACGTTTAGAAATGATGTTTTTAAGAAATATATATTTTTAAACATTTTAAAAATAATTAAGTTTAGTCAGAAAAATGTAAAAAAAAGTCAAAAAATAAACTTACATAGGTATTGGACGGGTTAAAAACTCATTTCGCTTTTTTCCTGTGTAAATGAAAAGTGAGTTTTACATGAGAAATGAAAATCTTTATTAAACTTTTTCCGTTTTCCTGGTATTTTCCTGTCACTGAAGAACTTCTGAATTTTCAGGACGTAAAACCCGACTGAGCTATTTTCACAGGCCTCTTTTGAATTTTGCAATTTACACCATTAAAGGAGTACTGCTGAAATGGTAGACTAATGGTGCAAGGTCAAGAATATACGGTGGATGCATCACAATTTCTCACCTAAGCTGTCTCAATTTTTCCTGGACCATCCAATATGTATACAATTCAATTGAACGCTACTGATTTCGATATGTTAAATTTCTGAGCAATCTCTCGTGTTGTTAAGTCTCGATCGATTTCGATCATTACCATTTTTTCATCGTTATCAATATCGTAATGATTTTTTGGTTTATCCAATATTTTGTATTAACATGAATTTGTAAAAGGTTAAAGAAAAAATTCACCAATTTCGAAATGAATTGATTTATTTGAATTGGTTTTTCGAAAAAAATAAAAGTAATTACAATTTATTTCATAAAACGAATTAAATTAAATCATTTGAATTCATAGAAAGCCCAAAAAAAGAAAAAAATTCTATTTTATTTTACTGGGGAAAATTACAAAAATTTAAAATTGACTCTGTTGACACTAAATTGAAAATAGGATTCCAATTCTAAATTCAATCTGTAAACATCTTGTCGTACACTAACAAGGATAATCATCTTAATTCTTTTTACCAACATTTTTCAACTGTTGCACAAATAATCAAACTGTGAGATGAGAGAGAAAAAACGAAAAAAACAAGAAAAAGAAGCATCCTTCAAACGACCAATGTCAAAGTTTGTTATGGTGGAAGCTTCCTTCCTTATACTTCAAACGAATTTTCTTTTTTACTTGCATTTTTTTGCTTGCAATTTTTTCTAGTCGACGTTCACCAGCACAAATAAGTATATAAAATATATAGAATATGCTGAAGCTATGAATCTGGCGAAAAAGTACTTACATACGTTGTTATTTAACTGGGTCCAATTCAGGGAGTTATTATGGGAGTGGTTGAAACTTATAAGAACTGTGCTTCTAGTAGATGAACCTTTATAAGAAAACGAAAAAGAAGAATTATCTGCAAAAAAGAACTTCCTCTGATCTCGTGCATCAATTTAGGTGCAAATTAGATTTTTTTCACAAAATTTTTCATCAAAAAAACGGAAAGGTGAAGGAAATGACCACCAAACCAGTCAAATACTTGTATGTTAGACAGAAGAATAAAAATGTGATATAAAACTATATAGAACTTAAAAATATTCTTTCGATTACTATTCTGTCTGTAAACTGTATCTCAAAAAAAAAGAAGAAACATCGGATTGGGTTGTTCTCTAGTATATCCACCATCGTCATCGTGCTTTGACTTAACTTACCTTGAAAGCCTTACATAAATATTTTATGGCTAAACTTTGTCGTGAAAAGCTTTTGTTCATTGATTGCCTCAAGTTGTATCAACGGTAGTGGTCTTTTCGATATTCGCTTTTTTTGTAAACTAAAGTACTTCGTTTGCATATCTGTCAATTTTTCTGTAGTTATAATTTTCTTTCTTTTTTCATTGTAAAAATAATACTAGATTTTTTCTTCAAAATAAAAAACATTTTTTGTTTAATTAGGTTTTTATACATTTTGCGGGTACTCTTTTTGACAAGCGTTTGCTGTCAGTTTTCTTTTTCTTGTCTTATTTTTTATTTTTTTACCATAGTCTGTCTCGTGCCCAAAGGTTTTTCCATTCACTTGCTTTTTTTTCTCCTTTTAAGGATATGTTTTCTTTCTGGTCCATTGTATACTTTATAAGCGGAAAATGCGATTAGTTTTTTGTGTAGTCACTTTTCTTTTTATAATATGGTTAATATGGTTGAGTTTGATGGATGATTATGTATACATAGCTCATGTGGATAGAATTTTCAATATGATTTTCAATACTTGTCGAATATCTTTAAAAGATTTAATGTAATTTTATTTCTGAAACTTTTAAATTTCACTTCGTTGTATCGCATTCGAATAAATTGTATTTTGTTTTCGAAAATAATATCATTTCAATGTGTAAAAAATGTATACAATATATGCAGTTTTATTGCATTTGTAAAAAATCTATAATAGTGAAATGTGATCGTAATAATAATAAAATAGGAAATTTAGTAGAAAAGGTGATAGTATTGATGTCCCTTTTCATTTCGTTCGATTAATTTTCTAGAATATGTATTTGTAAATGTTCGGATCAGGTGAACTGAAAGATTATTTGAACGTTAAATACATATATTTGATGGTCGAATGAGTTTAACTCAAAAAAGGCTGATGATATTATCCCCGAATTGGAAAATATCCATATATGGGGGATATGAAAAGTAGGCCTCGTTTTTCTGATGACTGAACAAAGGATTGATGTACGTACCTGGCGGAATAAATTCCTCGGTTTTTTCAACTTTAATAGAGATTTTTATTTATTTGAAAACAAATTTTTAAATTTAAAAATTTAATTATTTATATTTTTAAAATGAAGCTATTTCAGACTGTTTATGTTACATAAATTCAGACCGTCCATGAAATTGTTAGAAAGTCATTTTATTTAAAAAAAAATGGAAGTATGCTTTTGACCACACTGTAGAAGTGAAACAGAAATTTTTATTTTCAATACAGTGCCGAAGTGGTGGGATATAGAACTATTGGGTTTTCGACGGGAATAATCCCTATAAAAACCTCCACAACTTTGCCGAACATTTCAATCGTGTATGACCTCTATATAAAGTTTTCACAAATTTGTATTGACTACAGGGCCAATACGGTGGCAGATGGAACTATTTGGTTTTCGACGGAAATAATCCACACTATAACCTCCACAATGCCGAACATTGTAATTATCTAGGACGACCATATAATGAGATTTTTTGTAATGTAACGTTTCGTCACAGAAAATCGTCACATAATATTTGCTAATCGCCATCATAGAAGTATTTCACTTCCAAAAAAAGACAAGAAATTGAAGGAAAAATTATTTTCTCTATAGCTGGGCATGAACCCAAATTGTTTTCCAGTTAACGTGTGCTATATTTGTTTTAACTTTAGTTTTCTAAAACTATTTACATTGATGTCATCTTTTTCACATAATTTAAACATTCATTGCTTTTTATTAATATGTGTTATTTGTTTCCTGGAAAAGTAAATTCTTCAAAAAAAACGAGATTTTTTCATTTATATATGAGTACCCATAATGTATGCGGATATTTCGAAATCCAATCAATTTATCAACAGTGATAATAGAATTTCAAACTGGTTCAGAAAATTAAATTTGACAGTGTTCAAATTTTAAAGGATAGAATTGACAAATATAAATCGAATTTTTGTCCATCATTTCCTCTTAAAATTGGATATAAATTTGTATTCCCATCCATGCAGCGATTTTTTAAAGGAATCCTGTATAGTGCTATGTTCTTTTTTGTTAGTTGTTTGGCTAAGAGGACGCCATTATGTCTCGACAGTGTTTGTAGTAACCGGAAAAAAAGAAGGAAAATAATAATAATAAAAATCCATTTTAAATATGTACATACCATATTCAGAATAATATCCATACAATTTTAAAGTCACATATATCCTACAAATCCAATGATATTTTCAAAAATCTATTCAAGTTTTCTCAACACTAGTCCTAATGTAAAGAATACACCGAAGAAATGTTGCATAAGATCAGGTTATGCAATCAACTGGTAGAGATGATATATCTATATATATATAAAAAAAAATCTACGTTACAATTTTCTATAACGTTTCGAAGAGATGAAAGCTAAAGAAAATATGTACCTAAGAATAAATAAAATGATTCCCATAAATATGTATACAAGATATATAGATAGAGAGATTCCAGAAAAGGAAACGAATCTTCTTGAGTGTACTGGGGAATCTTATACGTAAGACCGATGTCATATTTCTCTTGGGTAGTGTACTTATAAAGGAATATCGCAAGGATATAGTTATTATATAGTTATTTCTTAGCTTATTCTATCTTCCAAAAGGTTTTTTTTATGTATAGCTTTTTATCTGTTAAATTCATGAGTATAATAATCAAAAGAAAGAAAAACAAAATTCCATAAAATATAATATATTTTGTAAATTATATAAACTAAAATTTAAAACAAGACAAATATTAAGGAGGATTATTTTCCAAAACAAGATTATTTAAGTTTGACATAATTTAATGGAAGAAGCTTTTGATAGAATCAAATAAAATTGTAAATTCTAATAAAATCTGTTTTCACTTAATACTTTTTCGTGGTTGAAAATTTGATTTAATTTTAATATTGTATTTTTGCATACATATATTACAGAATATACAATATATATTCATGTCCATTAATATTATTCATATTTATATACTAACATATTAGCATAATAATGTTTGATAATTAAAATTACCTTCACTATACCTCATAGAGAGCCATACTCAATATATGTTTTATTTCGAACTCTTTATACAGTTCCAATAATAGAAAAAACACCCCCATCATCGGGAGTTTCGTTCAAAACTAAATTACGGTAATGAAATTTTTCAGGCTCGAGAATCAAATTACACCTAACTAATAAACTCGTAATTGCATCAAAACATCAGTAAATTGTCAAAAAGCCATAATTGAGTCAGGATTTTCTACTATGCACATTATTTTATATGTGCAGGATTTTAACTATACTATATATATTTTCTATTGGATATTTCTGTTGGTATGGTTAGTAATTTAATGCTATTTGCTGGATTTTTTTTTTTATTTTTTTATTTTTATAAACCGAATTCAAATGAACTGAACTGAAGTACATTGAACTGTCATCCTTTCGCATATTTTATGTTGTCAAGGATTTTGTATCCATCATTATCATATATATTCAAGTTGGTATACATAGTTACTTGATTTAGTTTGGTTTGATACACAATGTGGGCTGACAGTTGACCAGTTGTGGTGGTATTTATGCGGGATTTTATAATATTGTATGGTATTTCATTGTCAATATTTGATACAGATAAATATATTAAATTCATAGTTAGAAAATATCATCATCATTCAATTTGTTAACGTTCGAAGATGTATGCTAAAAATATTCTCATTAATATTACTAATTATATATATATTTTTTTAACAAAACTAAAAGAGTTATATGAGACTTAATTAATATCATTTCAAATGTTTATATTAGTTATGTTATCACACGCAAAAAATAATTATCTGAGAATAGTCTCAAGGTACAAGATTTGTAAAGAATTTTTTCAATTTTTTTAATGTCCGCCCGTCTGTCTGTTTGAACCAAAAACGTGTCATTCCTTAAATTGATTTTGTACTGTAGTTAAGGAAAATTGGTAAACGGGATTGATGTTATTAAGAAAATCCAGCTCGATCATAAAGTATTGTCGTTTTTTTCCTTTAAACATATTGTATTGTATTAGAGGGACTTGCATAATTACGGGGCTTAGCACATAGGCCCAGTGAATCTCCTCCTAAATGGGTTTGAGAGGTTAAGCCCCTTCCTAGTACGGACTTAGTACGTAGTTCAAGAAAAACGAAATTTTTTATAGAAAATTTACGTTAGCAAAATCCGAAACAAATAATTTCTTGTTGAAGACCATTTTAAAATTTTGCTTCAACAGCAATTATTACATACGTTTATTATAAAAATGCATGATATTATGTTTGATTTCAGTAAAATCTATCCAAGGAAATTGCCGAAAGAAATAGTTATAGAGCAAATTTGTCTTGATCATACATACATATAGTTATTTTTTGCTTAGGTTTTGGGATTTAATTCGATAACTATGGTAATTGACTGAATTGAATAATAGCTGTGTTTTTTTCATCGGGGTCTACGTTAGGGTCTGCTTCATAACATGTAAAAGCAACAACAACATAACCCAAATATTTTAGTTACGTAAAATTGAGCAACCATCGTTTTTAATATAAATGTGGATATTGCAATATAATCAAATTCATAAATTCGTGCAAAAAATGATTTTTTAATATCATTCAATAAAGGTATTTGAGAACTTACTAATATTTATTTTATTTACGGACAATTTATTTGAAAAATTATCAAAAAAGTTGAATTTTTTCAAAGAAAAAAATTTTTTTCTTCTCTAGACTTCGATCGTTTTTTTCAAAATAGACCCTGACCCCGATGAAAAAAACACAGCAAATATTTTCAGACTACATTGACAGAGCCTATGTTTTCTTGAACTTGAGGCAAAATTTAAGAAGAAAAAAACATTGAAATATTAATTTTTTCTCACATATGCGAATATCATTTCTACCATAAAATACTAAAAGATCGACTATTGGCCAATTTCTAGTTTCTATAATTAAGTTTTTAAAATGAGTTTTGAAGTAATTGCTAATAGTTTCATATATTTGCCTACTTCATCATTATTTTTATTAATATTAAACATTTTCTACATTATTTTGTGGACATTCAATATTTAATTATATTAAAATTTGTTCGTTTTTTTTTATTTAACTCTTTTACGATTTACACATTGACTTCTATTTATTTACGGAAATTAAAATTATCGTTTAATTTCATTCTGTCTGGTTCTATGTACTAAATGTTACGATATCCAATTTAGAAGTAATAGAAATGTTTTGATACATTTTCTTCCTTGTATTCATTTTAGATGAAAATCAATCCGAACAAGCTTTTAGATTTAATACTGAATAATAAATATACATTATCTACTATCTAATTGCAACAGGTTTACAGATTGTCACATCCAAACCCTCTACTTAAGTTTTTGGTACAACCTCAAAATAAACTGCTGCTATCCAAACCCATTAAATGAAATGATGTAGATGACATTGGTGTCAGAATTTTCATGGAATTTCTGGTGCGGTGATGATGGTAATGGTTTTTGTGTTTTGACTTTTCGTTTTTTTGTATATATCCTAAAAACGAAGTTTCGGATTTATACAAACAAAATATACTATTCTATACTATAACGTATATAGAGAAAATTCTAGTCAAGGTAATTGACTAGGTGACAAGGCAATATAGTATGATTTTCTGGGCTTTATATCATAGAAGTGTATTTTATAGAAATGAAACTAGTCTGCCCTTAGGGTGTTTTCTTCTATTTTATATACCGGATATGAACATCCGTAATGAACAATTTGAAATATGCTTTGGTTATATTCATTTTGCCACTGTTGGTGTTAATCTTGTTTTATTCTCTTTCAGTTTTATCGATTTATTACTTTTTCCTTTTATTTCATTTTTTTTTTTTTAGAATATTGAAGAATAAATGACTCGATTAATACACTTTTAGTAATTATCTTCGAGAAAAAAAAGCTCTTTTAAAAACTGTTCAAATATATTCTTTCTCTAAGCTGCAGGCGAAACTAAGGAAAATAATATCTTGTCAATTTTTTTATGTGATTATTAGATTTCATATTGAGATTATTTATTTTAAAAATATCCTTTATTATATTTCAGACAATAATTAATTAGTAAATTGTTCATAGTACTTACTTAACTTTGTTAATATCAAATTATGTCAAACTGGAGTTCTGATGTTGCCAATCGATATCGATTATAATCGATCATGTTTTTTAATATATTTATAAGGGTTTGTGCACATAGTTACTAAAGTGACCATTACGTAGTAACCTATTTGAAGGTGTCGCTCGAAAAAGTAACTTTGCTAGGAGACTTTTTGTAATTCGGTATAAAAGCCTTTGTAATATACTACTATGGATAAAAAGTAAGGAGAGTATATTTTTAAAAATACACGAGGAATGAATATCAATGTGTATATTTATTTGATAGATGTGTATGACTCTTGTGAACAGCTAATATAAATCTCACGATCTTTGCTTTGCTAGTTTAAAAATTTCAGCGTCTTTTGTAATTGTGAAAAATTTCATTACTTTTTACTTTTTACTTTTTTCATAGTACTAAAAACAAATAGGGCGATAGGGCTTAACATCGGATTATATTGAAAAATCCTTATAAATAATAATCCTTACATTTTTCTTCCTGATATTTTTTATTAATCCAATCATGGACATGAAGGATTGTTTATTACCATTACCACTGCTGACTGACACTTGAAATTAATTATTCCCAATTTGAAGTTGAAAAAAAGTAGATCTTTATGTCATTTAAAATTATATTTTATCTTGAAAAATCTTAAAAATTGTATATTTTTTTACTTGTTTTTGTTGCAATATCCACGCAAGATGCAGGTTTCGTCGACAACGAACTCATATTAAATATAAACTAGCTCGCCGATCGCGAAACCCGATTTATACGTGGATACATATTTATCCAAAATATAAGAAATCTTTATAATAAACAAGTATGTAATATAAACTTTTCATATCATAAAAAAAAATCAAAATATATAATAGAAAAATATGTCTTCAAAATGAAAAAAAAATGTTTAAAAAACAAATGAAAAGTACAAAAACAAAATCATGTATACTAATAAAAAAAAAGAAACTAAAGAAAACTCTATGAAAACTTTTTCACTCAACCCATAAATCATTAGAAGTGCTAAACTTCCGACAAGTACCAAGAAATGCTCGTAAAACATAACTTCAAAACGATCTGACAATGAAATACAATTGAAATATATAATAGCCTGTATTCCTTTACCGATGTAAATCATGGTGTACTGTGGTATCTTGTTGTATGATACGATTTGTATAGTAAAATACAGGAATCATAGAACTATGTAACGATATGCCACGTTTTAAAACTGTTAGTGAATACCCATATTATGTACAAAATTTCCTTTTTGTTTTTTTGGCCATACGAAAAGAATCAAAAACGTTCACAACGACCATAAGTCATATCTTATGGTGTTATGTGTCCTATGCCAAATGTTCGATGAAAACTTTCTAAAATTTGAGCAACAAAAAAAGAAAAATAATGCAGAAAAGTTTACGAGAAATTTTCCGATTGCAGTCCAAGTTATATTTGCACAATAAACACACTGGAAAACAAAAAATGAAGGTATTTATTATAATATACTTTTAGTTTTAAAGAGTTTCTTTTATTTTTATTAACTTTTATGAGTATTTAGAATTAAAGTGGTTGGATTTTTTATCATTAAATAAAAAAAGATTTAAGAACTAATAAATAAAATGTGATTTCAAGATTTTCTATAGTACTATATACCTACTGTTAAGAATCAGGTAATGATGAGATTTTATATGACCTAACTATATAAAATGTAAGTATCTATAAAAAACACTTTTGTGACACTTATATTTAATGCTAAATAATATTAAAAGGAATTCAGTTAAAATGAAAAAAAATGAAAGGAAGCATATTGAATTTTAAATATGCATTTCTTTCGAATAGTTAAACTATGAAATTGTATATAAAATCTCAAATCAATTGGTCAAATTCCATTTAAAATTCCAATAAATATATTCAAGATTTATTCATTCGATTAGAAACCATTAAATTTGGATCCAAACAAGAATTTTATAAGAAAAAAAAAAATTTTCCATAAATCGAAAGAGACATTTTAAAATCTCTATGAAATCGATTTCCTTTTCAGTATTTAATATTTTGTATTGTTAACTTCATTTCGGTATTGTTCGAATTCATCAGACACGTATTCGGAAGGTTTTCTGGATAAAATCCAGAAGACCAAAAAAGAAGAAGAAGTTTCCATTTTTTTGTTGAATTTCCTTTCAAAACGAACGACATTATCATTCACTTGAAATCAGGAAATGCACCTTAAGTGTGTCTGTCTGCTTTAATTTTATTTTATGAATTGATGAAGAAAAACGACAAAATTTTCCAACTAAATTTGATTTTTTTTTTCTCTATAGAAAAAATTATACTACGTGTTGTAAATTTCTTTTTCTTATTCCAAAGTTTATATGTTATCTTCTGTGTGAAATTGTTTTCCACAAACACAAAAAGAAGGATCAAAAAATAAATCAAAAGAAAATGAGTTAGGAAAAAAAAAAACGGATAATTTACTATATTTGATATAAAACCAACAAACCGACCAACAATATAAATGTTTCTTCTTTTGTAGATCCTTTTTTTTCTTCATTGTTTCTAAGGATGTTACATAGAGCCAAGCTATGATTGCACAGTTTGAGAGTTTCCATAGTTAAATGGTCTGTTGTTCATTTCTTCTTTTTTTCAAGTTCATTGCTAGTTTCTCTAGGATTGTTTTCGTTGATACATTCTTATATTGTGTTCATATTTGTGATTTGATTCTTTAGTTAGAAATTGTGAGACATTTCTTCTTTATGTTTCAATTATATTTATGCAAACGAGCTGCAATCAGAAAAAAAAAAATTTAGTATCCTTTTGCTTGGATACTTTTTTCTTGTGTTCTGTACTGTATAACATATAGCCTTATGACTGCCAAGTTAAAGGATTGTTAGAGTATAGTTGCCATATAATATTCAATCTTGAAGTTGACTTTTGTTCTTTGATATTGTTTTTATATTTAGAAAGAAAAAAAAACACGCCTTGGATTTACTATCTAATTGAATTTTTAAAGTTGTTACTTAAAATTATGTGAAAATGGAAAATAAAAAAATTGAATTTGGTATAAGGAAAAGTTTTAAAATTGTAAATTGTAAATCAGAATTTTTCATGAATGAAGTTATTTTAAATAAGATATGTAATAAAAAAAGATAAGTTGTACTTAAATTAAATTAAAAAATATGAAAATATTTTTCATTTTTCCTTGAATTGTTGGAAAGTTTTTCTTGTCTACGAGTTAATGATAAAAAGTATAATAAAGGGTTACGAACAGGACTAATAAATTATTGTAATATACAAATTAATTTATTATTTAAATTAGAACTAATTTTGTGTATATTTGTATTCTCATGGAAAATAAAAGTAAAGATTTGGAATGGAATCATGTATTTCGATTTGATCCAAATCGTATCGAAAAAGTATAGCAATGTCAATGCTCCTTCGATTCGATTTGGTTTCAAATGAATTAGATGATTCCACTCCAGAGATTCTTTATGAACATTTTAATATAGCAACAAATATTTAATTAACCATATAACTATTTGTGTTTAAATTGAGCAAAGATAATAAGATAATCGAAAGAAATATTAAATTTTGTTTTTATCTTATCTTATTATCCTTCTCTATTTGAAAAATAATTTAAAATTTCCACAAGAAAAAAAACTCTCTAAGGATATTGTGCAGAATCTTGGATACTATGGAAAAAAATATGATCCAAAGAAATACAATACCAAACTCAAACCTTCGAAATTTAATCCCAATTTACTGACATCCCTCTTTGTAGTACCTGCAATTTTCTTAACTATTTCCTTCATCTTTCACTTCATATAAAATACTAAACTATGTTCTATTTTTGGTGTTTCTTTTCCTTCTTCTTTTTTTCACATAGACGAGCTACGACAAACGATGAGATGATTTGGAAACATGTTGCAGGTGATGCACGTTGAAAAAGTCCACAAAATTTCTTCCCTTTTCACCAGAAACTAACCGGTCGTTGTGTAGCAATCTACAACCCAACAAACAACCGATAGTTATCGTCATCATCATAATATTGCCGTTCTTATTTCTTTTTCTTTTGGGTTTCATCTAGTTACCCGGGACTGCTTTCTACTTTGGCTTCTTCATTTTTAAACTTTGGTATTGGAAAGAAAAAAATGTTTGTATGAAATTTTTCATCTTGGTCTTTGTCGTTGCTGTTGATTTTTCCTATTTCTTTTATAGTATCCACCCAATTCATACTTTAATTTCCTCAAGTTCTTCAAGATTCTAGATGACAGAGAATATTTTATCCTCAATTTATTCTTCTTACCGCTAAAAAAACAAGATGGTTTTTTTCTTATGCTAACCATTCCTGTTGCTCCTGTTGCTCTTGTTGATCTTGTTTTTTTTTGTGAATCCCATGCTTCATAACTTCTAGGATATTCGATTGTCTATCTCTTTTTTTTAGTTTTTTGTTTTTCAGTTTTCATTTTACTGTTCCACCTGTAATGCAGTTTTGTTTTTGGTGTCCCGTCGGGTCTAGGTACCCTTTTTCCTTATTATTTTTTTTCTCTTATTTTTTCCTAATTTTTTCTTTTCCTTTATTGTTTTCATTTTTTTTTGGGTTATATTTTTTACTTTCTTCGTTTCATGATGTGAAAGCTTTTTTTTCCTTTGTATATATATACAGTTTTCTTTTATTTTGTGTCTATTAGAAACCATGAAAAGGAGGGAATACGACACGCCTGGAAGAAGAAAAAAAAATCTGTGAAGATAAATCTCAATAATCGTACATCATCGGGTTGAAGGGCTTCAGAAATGGTTGAATTCAGGCTAGAGTTTGGGTGGATTTGGTGGGTGTTGGTAAATAATGGAATTATACATTTCAAGTAGTAAAGGTCTTCTTTTTTATTCCGAATCCACCCACATAATACGAGCATCACATACTTAAAAATGTTTTTAAAAAATAGAAGATACACAAAATCTACCTTACTGAGGTTCAACCATCATTAGGATAAGCGAAGAAAATGTTTAGAATGTAGTTTTCGTAAAGTTGATATTTTTTTTACCTTTAAAGATGTTGAAAGTTGACGATTTTTATGGAGAATTCTTAAACATTCGTGTCGACAATTTCATCCCCCAATCGACTAGTTTCGAAATAAATTGTTTTTGTAGAAACTGCAAAATCTATTGTAAAAAGAAAACTACTTTTAAATTAGTGAATTAAAATGATTGATTTAATTAGATTTTAAGTGACTTTTAGATACTATTTTCAGGTATGATCAACGACCTACTAGACAATTATTCAAGTTAATTTTCTCACGAACAATAGGAGATACAATCAATTTATATTGTACAAAATCGAATGTTTATTTGTTCTGATAGGAATACAACTTTCAAGTTCCCTATTTCTGTTGAAGATATATGGGTTGTTCTTCATCGTGTCCATGAAAACTGAGCTTTTATACTAGTTCTCATTAGATAATAGTTCATTCAGACTACCTGAACTGATTACTATACCTAAATCTCCTTTGACTATGTTAGAAGATTAAGAAGCAAATTTCTGGAAAACTTTTTGACGGGCTTTATGGTTGTAATACAAATAGAATAAGCTATTTATATAATCAAGTCATCTGATCAACGGGCTGAGTTACGTCGATAAAGTCACATGTAAACATGAGAAGTGATTGATAACCGCTGAACCGAGTTTAAAATGTACAACTAAAATTAATTTTCAGGTGCTTTATGAAAAATCCGTGCAAAATCAAGGATAAAAGGTAAAATAAATTTTTAGTTAGTAATTATTTTAAGTTTTGAAAGAACACCAACAATTCATATTACTAATTTTCATATATTATAATTCATATTTTCGAAATTTCAATATCAATGAACGATATCGTCATATCCATTCAATTTATTTGATAAAATTTTGGTAAATATGTGTATAAATATTCAATTAATAAATAATTAAAAGCTGTAAAACTTCTATACTGATAATTATATGACAAGTTTATATAGCAATACAGAATACCTGTACCATATACATCTATATCTCCATAAACATTTAATTCATCCCATTTAATCAGATATAATCCCTATGCGAAATTTTGATTTCAGCCTGTTTTCTACACATACATTTTTCTTTTTTATCCCTTTTGGGAAATATTTTTCCATATGAAAACGTTTACTTCTGACACCAAAATGTATATACTATTGTAATATATGAAGGTATTTATATAGAGATCTAAAAAAAAAAAACAGAAAGAATGTCGCGTATTCATGTGAACCAAACAAAAGTTTAGGTGGTTAAGTATATCATAGGGGACATAAAAATTGCTCCACCGATGATATGTAGGATCGTGTAAACATATGCTATGAACAATCTAGATATGTATATTAACATTTAATATATTTATATATATATATATAGATATGTGAATTGTAAATTGCTAGATGTTTTTGGGGTGCATGTGAGATACAGAAAACGTTTATTAGCATATCAACATGTGTAAATGGCTTAATCAACTTGTTATCCATTCTATATTTTAATATATATACGATTATATATTTTATAATTTATGTTTATATGTAATATTGTTGTTATTTTAATTGTCGCATAAAATTAGAGAAAATTTCGTTTATCCATTGAATTTAAATAGGGTAAATGAGTCTATTCGGTTTTCAACCATATTGAAATGGAATTTTCATGAAATTTGCAAATGATTCTGAAATTTTATTCATTCGTTTTTGTAATTTGTAAA
Source organism: Xylophagus ater (assembly GCA_963422695.1). NCBI lineage: Eukaryota > Metazoa > Arthropoda > Insecta > Diptera > Xylophagidae > Xylophagus > Xylophagus ater. Next base: position 14,243,540 of record OY730478.1, read on the forward strand.
ATTTTTGAAATTGATACTTTTACACTATTACACACTATTTTATTGGATAGTAATGCAATCTGGTGTTTTTTTTTCTGGTGTTTGTTTGTTGGTGATTCCTTGTTATTTTTGGGGAAAATGCATGTGGTTTTCACTAAAAATAGCAGCCAATTAAGGTATATTGAACAATTGAACAATTAGCATTAATTTATAACAAATTAATCTCAAACAAATTGATCAGCATATTATTTCTATGAAGATAATCATTTTCCGTTAAATGTATTTTATGTTTTCTGTTTTGTTTTTTAAATAGAATAATTAATATTGAAATAATATTAATTAAACTTTATTATGTATTTTTAATAGTACTAGATTATATATACATATATAAATGTATATTATTTTGGAATTTGAAAACTCATATTAGTACTGAAGAAGATTATTTCATTGTCAACTTTATAAACCTAGACGAAATTAATCGTATAACGTACACGATTATAATATATGCCTATTTAGCTAGAAAACATCTTCATTTAATTTTTCATATTTTCAGTATATTATATCAAAAAAAAAAATTTGCATACATTGCTTCCAAAATAGGATAATGTGTGTTATCATCATATAATAAAATTGCTCATTAGCACGTGTTAATATGAGAATTTCCTTATCCTTTCCTCGTTGTTTTATATATAAAATACCTGCATTAAAGTATCCTTCTATGAAATGTTAGAAAATATGTATGTTTTTTCATCTTCTTTTAATGTGTGGCATAAAGTTAAGTGTTCACTGAACATATGCATGTAAGTAATCTCATATATGAACTGAAATAAAAGAGATTGGTGCTTTAATCCATTTAAAGTTTCATAGTAACACAATTTAGTTGTGATTTTACAGTAAAATGATCCAATAAAGGAGTTGCGAGAGTTTAAAATGAAATAAAAAAAAAAGAGTTTGAAAAGACGGTGCTATAAAAGAATGAAAAATGATTAACATGGATACTATATACTATGGCGTTATCTCTTCTACCTATACCATGATTTCTTTTCTCATTTATATAAATCGTCTACAGATATTCTTATATCATATGGATTCTAAAGTAAAATGAATGAAAAATATACACATTTTCATTTCCTTTCTTGATATTTTCATTTTCATAGGATATAGGTTAGGATGAAAGGATGTATTTTAAAGATTGCTGGCTGTATATAAGAAGACAACATAGAAAAAGAATTAAGAGTATAGAAAATACGACGTGTTAGTGAAAAATTAAAATTACTGACATGCCAAAAGGATAAAAACTGAGATAAGAGAGTTAAGAATGGAAAATATAACACTGTGTAGCACAGCTTGAAGCAATATGGATTTTACAGGCGGATTTTTATAAAAGAAAAGTTTCCTCTATAAAATCTGGTGAACTAGAAAAGTACTTGGTAAGTTCGTAAGGGATAATTTTTAATTTAATTGTATCTTAGCCTTGTTTTTACATTGTTTGTTATAATATTTTGAACTCGTTTTCATTGTTTACTGACAACTTGTAAAGGGCATGAAGACAGCTTGAAAGGATTCATATGTAGTGATAGTGTTATTGTATTTTTACCTTTATAATATATCACACGTTTTTTTTTTTTTTAGTTTTAATTGAACTAAGAGGATTATAAAATGATAGATATTGAAAATTGAAAATTTTGAAATTTTTATGATTCTATAATGCACCTAGGTAGTGTCCAAAAATTGTATGAAAAACATCCGCCTGAGTGGGAAAGTAATGATACAATTTTTTTGTCAATATTTCTATAACTAATTGGAATCAAATTTCATTTTCCAACTAAATCTGAAAAACAAACAAGGAAAACGCCAAAACTTTGTCATTATGCTGGTTTTCCCTTTATATCTAACTTCCCTCCCCCTTTATCCATTATTGGGTTGCCCGGAAAACTCGTGGCGATTTTTTAAATCAATTTAAAAGTAAATCTTATATGTCCATAATTATGTACAAGTATGTAATTATGTATTAACCATTTTGTTCCTCAAGGTGGTTCTTCGTCCATAGAGTTGAAGATTTTGCCATTAAAACAATTTTTTAAAGACCTGGCTAAGTAATAATTTGAAGGTACATTATCAAGTAAAACAGCACAAATCTTTTTTATTACTTGTGAGGTATATTAGCACTTCCAGTAATTTTATAAAGTCATATGCTTTCAACAAAGTTTCCGAGCAAGCCAACATTTTCCTTAAATACAATGTCAAATTTAGTTAAGATATGAGCTCGAACTATATCTAAACTTTATTAATACCAGCCGAAGGAATTTTTAAGTTATCATGCATATGAATCAACGTACGTTTATATACATATCTTGTGCCCTGAGTCTATTCCGTAAGTATTGTGTTTACTAAATAATGTCAGCTAATATATCGTTGACTATCACACCTCATTTTTTAATTTAAACTTTTTTTTAATTCACAAACTTTTTTAAACATTAATTATTTATTAATTTAGTTTTTGACGGCATCACCCGTGTGACGTTAAAAAAGTGTGAAAATAAAAATTCAAAATGGCTGACATGCGCATGGCGCCATCTGTATGTTCTTTCATTCATGGTTGACTATCTACGATATTGGTTAGAAATTATAGATTTAGATTGCCATGAGAAAATATTTAAAAATTTTGAATTCATCAAAATATTTCCTCATCAGTTAATTAAATTTTAAAATGTGTTTTAACAAGAAGACAAAAACCAAGGAAGTTTTAAAAAGAATTAAAAAAAGGTAAATAAATGATTAAAATTTAAAATAAGTTTGAAAATAAATTTAATTAAATATAGACGTAAGAAACTCTTTTACGGTGCAATTCTTGGCTATTTGGGTGGAGTTATTTTAACTTACATATTTTTCATGATATTTACTCTTCAATTGAATTTCCAACTATCAACATCAACATGGATAAGCATTTTATTGGCATTAATATTAACAATTGGATTAGCTTATAGCAAATATATTCGGTAATTTAATGATGAAATCAATTTTCGGGATCTGATAAATTCGATTCATTTCAGATGTATTGTGATTTTGATTTTACCAAATTTCTTCAGTGTTAAAGGACGAACAGCAATATTGGCATATGGTTTCTTTTTAGTATTAACAGGTCCAGCAATGAATATTTTTAAAAATATTGATGCTTTATCAAATAGTTTGAATTGTGGCCAGGTTTATGACTTAATAACTTTTTGCGATATTGTTTTACTAGAAATTTTTGTTGTGACTTTTAGGAAGCATTAAAAGAAACACTTCAAGAAACATTGAATGTTGTTAAAAGACCAATGATTGCTATTAAAAATTGTTTTAAAGAAATTATAAGATCATTGAAAAAAGCTACTGAAAAAATTGGTAAAATTTTGAAAAGAGTTAAAAATTTGGTTTTTGGAATTGGTAATTGCCTTGCTTTATGGATTTTATTAAATTCTTAATTATTTATTGTTTTCGAAAATATTTAGTAAAACAAATTAAAAAAGCATTTCAATGGTTAGGAAATATTGTAAATGTTTGTAATAAAAAAATCGGTACACCATTTCAAAGATGTATGAATGCATTTGAAGATGCTGTGACTGATTGTCGGTGAGTATGGGTTTGTGTGGAAGTGGAAACCTACTAATATGTGAGTGTCCTTCTATCCACAATTGAGCTGGGTTTCCAAGTCTAGTATTGTCTATTGTTCAAACACGAGTGTAGCTTTTCCTTTTATATACATACAAATATCTAATCAAAATTTTTAATTTTTTATTTAGCGAAAAATTGGGAATTCTGAAAGTACTGTGTAATGTGACTTATGTCGTCCAAGCAATTTGCTACAGCGTTAAATTTATTGATTATATTTGCATTTTAATTGATTATATTGGCGATGCAATTCTTAATAATATTATAAAAAGTATTTTTTTGTCAAAAGTTTAATTCTATATCCGTAACTTAGTAGTAAAGGGTCTTGTCTTAGATTTTCAACATTTCTTAAAGTAAAAAGACTTAAGCCCTTATGCGTAGTTTTTAAGATACAAGGCTTGGAAAAGGTCCCCTTGGAAATGTTCATTGAGATAAAAGATTTTTTAACACAACCCTTTAGCACTAACGGATATATTTTGTAGCAAGGCTAGTTTATATTTAAATATTTTTAGAGTTTGATCAATTTACGAATGAAATGAAAGACATGTTTTATGTTTCAATCAAATTTGAACATAGTTTTTATTTTAAATCGATTGCATCGAAAAATCTAACACAAATAAGTTCAGATATTTTAAAAGAAATTCATCAAAAAACTAATGGACTATTTTTAATAATTGGTTGGCTTGAAATTCTAACAAGTTTATTATTATTACGAATTATTTTAAGGTAAAATTTTAAATTTTCAAATAAAACATTATACTTTACAAGAGAATCTTTGTAGAGCTTATATTTACAAAAGTCGTTATTTAAGTAGTGAACATTTTGATAATTTTTACATAACTAAAGATTTTATAAGTCTTGATGAAACTATGAAAAAACTTGGTCATGATAGTGTTCTACCAATGACAAGAAAAGAAAAAGGAAAATTTATTATGGTATATGGTATTTTGTTCTTGGAATTAATACGTAAAGTTTTTTATTTAGATTACATCTCCATTTTTAATTGGAAAAGAATGTTCGCGGTTTGCAAGATCAGCAATGTTTCTAACTATTTCAACTTTTCAAATGTTTTGCATTTGCCTTTGCGATTACAGTCTTTATTGGATATTGGCGTTGATACGATACCATGGACGTAAAGAATCTAATTTTGAAGGTATTATAGCAAATAATAATTATATTATATTTAACTATGAAATCGTATAAGTTTTATTGAAATTATCGATCATACTTCATTTTTTAGTTCCTCCATTTGCTACCGTCAAAATAAAAGGTACAGGATTTATAGCTGATATATTTTCTGGAATTACAAATGCATTCAGTCCTTTACAAAAACAATTCAATATTGATACAGTTCCATGTTTGCCGAATCCAAAACCGCCTAATTTCGATCGATATTTTGAAATTGGTATTAAATATAAATTTATAAATTATAGATATTATTATTATTATTATTATTATTATTTTAAAATAGGAATAATTTTATTAATTTGTTGGTTACTATTAATTTTTGAACCGTATGGGCTTCGATTAAGACAAATTACAATGAGATCATTTTATCCAGAACGTGCTCGCGAAAGAGCAATTTGGCTTCGAGATTATATTTTAATTCATAGATGTATAAATTATATTTTTGAAAAACAATTTTTTAATTCACTTTTTTCTATTTAAATAGCTAAATTTATTAAATTAGCACGAAGGCAAGCCAGAATAAAATATGTGAAAAATCGAGAACATAAAAAGTTTTCGTTATTAAACTGGTTAAGAAATAAAACAATTCGGTATTAATTATAAAAAAAATTTAAAATACATACAGAACAAGCTAAATGTTACATTTTAAATCAATAGAGTGTAACGGTAGCTTTAGCTAAAAAGTACCATATGTTTTGATTGGTTGCTAAAGCTACAAGTAATTTCATATGGGTTTTTCTGTGATAGAGATCTGAACCAATGCAAATAGAATACATAGATGAAAACCCGCGAAATAACTAAATTGTTTAGCGTTTTTCTTTGAATAACATCTAATGTTCGCCTAATGTCACGTATGCAGCTTAGCATGTTTTGATTTCTGGTTAAAAATATGACATAAAATGACAATTATATGTTGTAACTATTAGATTACGCTTTCCCATATTTTCAATTGGTTTTTTTTGCACTTCTACGTCATTCGAGAACAGAAATACATTGTTTGTGTGAAAAATCACGAATATTTATTTGAAAGGAAATCGACATGTGATGTCATAAAAGTATGAAAATAAATATTCAAAATGGCCGACAGCCTGTAATCCATATATTCTTTCATTCACGGTTTTAGAGGGTTTGAAGGTTCTTTTTGCAAGAGTTTGAAAAGTGGACACTCGAAATTTGTTACAAGGTTTTCATCAATATATTCCATTAGCTTTGCCTTAACCGAGACTTGAAAATCATATTTTGATTACTAAAATTCAATTAGACATTTTCTTTCTGTTTGTTATACATATTTAAAATACTTTTGGCATGCTCTGTAGTAAATTAAATAAATAAGAAAATCTTTTTTTTTAGATTTCCAATATTAAGAAAAATTTTTGGAAATATTTCTCAACACTCTTGTATGCTTTGTTCGATTGCCTTTGGAAAGTAAACCAGAAATGTTGTCGACATTTTTAATAATATGATGTTTAATAATTATCATTTTTTTAATATAGTAACGATGAAATAGTATTTTGCCCCCAGCCAAGCTGCAAAGGACAATATTGTAATGAATGCTTTCGAGAACTTCAAAATAAATGTTTTTTATGCAGAAAACCAATTGAATATGGCGATTTTAGTGATATTTCTGAAGAAAGGTGAAACATTTTCTGGAAAATATTCGAATTTTTCAAAACATTTCTTTTAATGAATTCCAGACTTTCATCGGAGGAATCAGCAAATGAAGTAATCGCACAGAAATGAAGTAGTTACAGCTGAGAAAAAAGAGGAAATGTAAACTTTTTCAATAAGATTACGATCCAATACTTTCTATAAATAATATTGTACAATAAATATATAGTATACTGCATATGTGACTTTCAGCAAGTATCTTGTATCTTAAGCTATGTTCAATATTCTTATTATGAAAGTAAATTTAAATACATATACAATATTTAATAGTGTACCATATTTAGAAAATTTTCATGAAAATTATTCATCTTTCAAAATGCCGCAAACATTAAATGAAATAACATTTCAATTTCTACCTCTGACCAAAATTAGATTTGTCTGAGAAAATTAAATAAAAGCCCACAAACAGCCATAAACAGAACCAGTGAAAATGCATATACAAATTACTGTATACTATATATATAAAATATGATAACCACAAAATTTGAATGCTATAGACTTATTCAATATTAGTTTAAAATCCTGAAATTTCTGTAGGTACGAAATTACTTAAAATATGAAATTTACTTTTATATGATAGAAATATGTACATATAAAATAAAAATCACAGTCGAGCTTTTTTAGCCTATCTATATATATTTACATAAACTTAAATATGGTATACAAATTTAAAACTTATTTAAGTTTGTGAGGTGAAAAAAAAATTTTATATAAAACCATTCATCTATTACTGTTCCCGATGTCCTCCCCCACAGAAAGGATAAACGGAAAGGGATGAGTTAAACACAACCATCTCATCCATTAAAGTAGCAAACACTTTTAAAATCAATCGAATTAAATTGTCTGTGCGGTCTTACCTAGCCAACCAAATGAACTGAATATATACAACACACTTTCTAAGTATAAAAACTTCAAATTGAATCCCAACTATGTAATATAGGTAAAAGTACTTTGAAAACCACCCAACTTAAATCATTCTTGGGGGCTCAAATATGTTCATATATTGAACTTTATGGTATAGGTTAGATTGGACCATTCTTCTTTTTCTAAAAAAAAAGGCTTTTTACAATTCCGGTTGAATCATGCTGCCACCGAAACCATTCGGATTCTTCTTACTCATTTATACCTTGTATTTAACAGATATAACCTTTTGGCTAGAAAGGTTCTACAATTTCTTACGTCACTTTTTGTTATGTTACGTTGCAAGGTTGTTTCCGTAAATTTTCTATATTATATATTTTTTTATATACTATTTTTCCAGCCTTTTTGTTTGTGGATTGGAATGGATAGAATGTATTCTAGGCAAGGTACACACATATATATAGTATATACTAAAATTGATGTTATATTCTCGATTTTAAAATGTAAAACATAAATTTTATTTAAGTTTATTGAAAGAGAAATGTCGCCTTCGAAAGGTGAAATCAAGGAAAAAGTTAAATGCTATCTTATTGGTTCAAATTATAATACTATAGTTTCTTTTTAATGTTATGTGAATGGTTTTTGGACAAAGTTTTATTCGATGGTAAAAGTATTTCAAAAGTAGTACAAAAACAATTATTATATAATCAAAAAGTTTTGTTTAATTTTGTGTTTAATTGAAATTTAATTTGTGGATAAATATAATATATATATTTTTTTTAATATGAAATGAAAGAACATACTTGAATAACTTTTAAAAAATTCACAATCAATTGAATAATAAAAACGTTTTAATAATTGGGTTTAATTATCCTGAAGGATTATATTTTTTCAATAAAATAATTAATATTGAAATTAAATAAGAATTTTATGATTTTTATGATTGAATATTTGATAAAAACATAATATGTATAGTAATCCAGTTTAAATGCTTATTAAGAGTGCTAGAATTTATTGAGATATCGATTTAAAATACTCATGTTAATATTTTCATAAGCTTTTTGAAACTTATAAGGAGATAAATATTTAAAATTTATTTAATTGAATTTAAAAAAAAGTTTTATTTATATAATTTTTAAGTGATATGATATTTAATTGAATTAACTTTAAGCTCTATAAGTAAATAACTTAAAATTTTCAAGTGGAAAGATAACAAAATAGTTCTTATTTGTATTTTCTATTCAAAATTTAGAATAATTGTATACAATATTTATATAAATAATATGTTATTTATGTAATTTCCTCTTTTTAAAACAATCTTGAGAAAATACTAACATAAGTATAATAATTCAAGAAAAATTTAATATAATATAGAATAAAAATTGTTATCATCATGAAAAGTTTTCCATATGTAAAATGACTGAAAAAGATTTAAATGAAAATAAAGGTTTTCAGTGTTTCTAGTTAAATTTTTGTACACGTGAAGTCCCCGTATAAGACGGTACTTGTATTACGCGGCTTTGCTCGAACATCAAATGCAGGATGTTTTTCCTTTATATAACATAGTTTTTCCTACATCATCCATTATTTTAGGATTTCGTATAAGAAAATTTTTGGATAACACGCTGGTTTTTAGAAACGATTCTATACTATTCAACGGGGTTTACCTGTATTATAAAAGTATTGTTATTTTTTTTTAAAAGTATAGAAACGAAAACAATATAAATGACGCGAAATGTTGACACTATCTCGACTAGAATATATCGGAAAACTTAACTGAATGAAAATATGTTGTCATAACCAAAAACGAAACATTGTAAAAGTCTGAGACAGTTCTCGGAAGTGTTACGATTCACAATTGTTTTCATAACTATATATACCTTTAAGGTATATCTATATGAAATGATAACATACTTGCATACATGTCAAACTGAGAGTAGAATATTTTTACATATAAATGATATATACTATCTATTGATAGCTTTTATTTAACTATTCAATATTTTGAAGTAATATTGATAGTATGTTTATCATGCATGACAGGTATAGATACCACTTATTTCATCATATATGGTACTATGTTTGAAAACTTTCAATATAATATATACTATAACAATATATATGCTTGTAGGTAATGATAAATCATACATAACCTTATTGATATGAAACAATACTTGCTGAACTGTGACTTATTTTTGGGTTGGTAAATTTAATTTATTATATAAATGAATTATAATGTTTCACAAAATGAACTGTTTATATAAAACAGCTATTAAATATACAAAATTTACTTGTATAGAGAAATAAAAGAAGTTTCTTTTGAATATATTATACTCTATGTTTTGTAGATTGTTTTTAATTTAATCATCAATTAGTTTTACAAAAAAAAAGAAAAGCATTTCTTGCTTCATTCAATTTTAATAAAACTTTGAAAGTTTATTTGCGGACATATTGAATGTTTTATGATATTGATAACAAGGTAATGTTATGGAGACTCAAGTAGAATATGTGCTAGTTACTCGTAAAGAGTTTATTTTAAATTTAAAAGCTTTGATAGTAATATGAAGTAAATATGTTTCAATAAAATAAAAAACAGAAAATTCTGTGATCACAAACCAAATTAATTATAAACTTGGATGAGTGCAATAGCTAATTGGGGTTTTTGAAAAGCATTATGTCATACATAATATGCATACTGTACTAATTATGATAAAAATAAGTTTTTATTTTGAAAATATGAATTTTGAAAGTTTGTTTGGATTCATTAGTTTAGTTAGTTATCAGTAGTTTTCCAGATATTTTTAAATTGTATACTAAATTGAACTTTTATTAAAAGTTAATTTTTGGTAAAGAAATTTTCGGTAACAAAATTATATTTGTGTTTATCGTTTAATTCCCTAGAAAATATTTGTAAAAGCAAAAAGATATGCAATTTTATTGGATTGGTATTTTGTGAGTAGATACTATGAATATTTATTTATAATAAATTGAACAGAAAATGGAGATAATTGGTTCAATTATTGTTATTTGAAGATCATACATAAAAATATGGAGGTAGTAAATTGAATGCAGTGCCTTAAAATATATTGTAACGTGTTAGTCTTTCGGTTCGATGTTATTAGAATGATAACACTTTTTATTTATGTGAATATAGTGTATAAACTTTATTTGTAATTATTTCCGCTTAACAATTAGTCTTAAAAATATTTGTCTTTCAATAATTTAATTATTACAATTATTTATCACAGTTTTAGAGCTTCGCTATTTTAATTACTTTTAAGATCAAAGCTTTAGTTTTACTCCGAATGTTTCAAGTTCACTGTTTGAAGTTCTGATCTGAATTGATTCCAAAGTCCCCTTTACTGCATACAAAGACATCTTCAAACTCCTTCAATAAACCTGTAGCCTTAACTGCTTCCGACTCTGATACTCTTTTAGTGATATCAGAGACAAGTGGTTTCAAGGCTTCCGGAAGAACCCGTTCCTCCCGTTGAGTTTCTTTGTATCTGCAGTCCTCGTTTGTTATTGACGAAACCCCTTCAGCACTGCCGACAATGGTTCCCTTTTTCAATTTCTTGTTAATTTTTGAAAAGTTCGCCACTCTGACTGGAATTGTCCCTTTTTCGTTCACTTTTACTATTGTTCGCGCTATCATTAGTCCATCCTTCAAGTTTTGTCTGTCAGGTTCAATAATTTGTATTGCTGGCCTCCCAGTACCATCGACCAGTCTCGCCTCTACAACAGCTTCAGTATTTGCCGCAATTGTTTGGTCTTGTAGAATTTCTACTTTGGCACTGGAACCTGCTTCCTCCAACGTTAGCGAGAAATCAATATTTCCACATCGCAGAACTTCCTCTTCAACATTCACACTCACTCCATTCTTTTTCATGAAGTCCAGGCCCATGATACAATCGTCCATTATATCAGCCACCAAAAATGTATGTCGGAACACATACCCATCTAGCTCCAATGCTAGATCGACTTCCCCAAGAATCGGAGATGATTCACCCGTAACGGTTTGAAGCACCCTGTTACTGCTTTCACTGATGTGTTTATGATTGATTAGTCTCTTGTTAATGATGGATTTACTTGCGCCCGTATCTATGATAATTCTGCACTGATGACCAGCAATTACACCCTGTACCGTTAGACTGTTGTTGTTGTGTTGCATAAGCGAGACAGATACAACGATGCTGGGGGCATTATTCTTTTGAGCTAACTTGTCCCCCTTTAAGTTAGCTCCGTTTCGTTTCCCGAACCTTTTTGTCTTGTTGTTTGGTTCGGGCACTTATGTTGCACATGCCCCTCTTTTCCGCAGCCCCAGCATGTGATTTTCCTGCGCGTGTTTCTGTCCCCTTCTTTCTGGATTGACCGCAGTACTTCTTTTATTTGCTGCCTGAGGTCTTTGATATCCAGTTGCGGTGACCCTTCAGCAACTGTAGCGGTCCTGATCCGTGGGACTGATCTCGTAGCTTTCTTCGCACCTTCTAATGTCAAAGCAAACGCCAATACTTCTTGTAGCGTTCGCTTTCCGCTAACCCGGACGCTATTTTGTATGTCCGTATCCCGTATGGCGCTAACGAATCTTTCTCCGGCCATCTCGCACCGCATCTCCACAGGGTAATCGGGATAGGACATGTATACTAGACGTTCGATTTCCGCCGCTAATTCTTGAAGCGTTTCCGCAGATTTCTGCGTCCTGTTGATGAGTTCGATCCGGTATACATCCTTCATGTGGTTGTCCCCAAACCGATTATCCAATTGCATTACAATGTAATTGTAATTTTTCTCATTTTCCGGTGAGATTGTCCGCAATAAATCGGCTGAGTTACCCCGTAGAGCCAGAATTAATGCTGTGGCTTTTTCTTTATCGGACCAGTCGTTCGCACCAGCAGCCGCTTCAAACTGTCGTTTATATACAGGCCATGAAGTTTTGCCGTCAAATATTGGTGGCTTCATCCTTTTACCTGATGACTCAATATTTGGTTTATTTTCTTTGATGTCAGCCATTTTTGCTTCTATTTCTGCTACTTTTTGTTCTAATTTCTGGTCAACGTTGCTGACTTCGGTAGTTATTTTGTTCTCTAGATCTGTAGTATTGCTTTTCATTTTATCTTCCAATCTCTGTTCAACTTTGCTTACTTCTGTGCGAACTGTAGAGACTTCTGTAGTAATTTTGTCTTCTAAGTTCGCAACACTGGATTCAACTTGAGATTTTAATTCACCCATACTAGACTCCATTTTGGTTTCTAGTCCAGAAACGCTTGTTTTAATTTCATTTTCAAGACTAGAAACAGTTGATTTCAATTCATCTTGTAAACTGTGTAGACTGGAATTAGTTGAATCCATTTTGGTTTGAAGACTAGAAGCATTTGAGTCCATTTTAGTCTGAAGACTAGAAGCATTTGTTTTCATTTCTTCTTGGAGACTAGTCTGAAGACCGATCATCATGGTCATAAGCGTCTTTAAATTATCTTGAACACTTGCTGTTGTTTTTGCACCCTCTTCACTGAAATCGGACTTGTCATTGTCCTCGTTCGTGTTTTCTTCTTGGTTTCCCTCTTTCAGAATTTCACTAAAGTCGAATGTGCTACTGTCTAGTCCTCTTATTGCACATTCAGCGATTACTCTTTTTTTCTTTTCTGGTTTAGTTCCCGTGGAAACTGACTTCCACACACGCAGAACTGTGGATAGTTCTAATGTACTCAAACTATCTAATAATTTACTTTCCATCGTTCAAATATTTTTTAATTGTTCACGAAATTCTATTGTTCTATCGAAACTTCTCGCACAGTGTCTAAATACTACGAAATTTCCTAGTATAATCTTAATTTCCACGAAATTTCTCGTACAATCGAAATTTTCACACGTATAACCTCAAATTTCGCACAATCGAAATTTTTATACAACTCACAAAATTTCTTGTACGCCCCTGAAATTTCTCGCACCGTGAAATTATTATACACTCAAATTTCTTAATAACAAATTTCTTCGAAATTTTCCCCACAGAAGTTTCTAGTTTAATTTCGAATTTTCTTGCAGAAAATTTTAGCAAAATTGTCTTTTCCGCACTGATTCACAATAAATAATCCCACTTCTGACACCAATGTAACGTGTTAGTCTTTCGGTTCGATGTTATTAGAATGATAACACTTTTTATTTATGTGAATATAGTGTATAAACTTTATTTGTAATTATTTCCGCTTAACAATTAGTCTTAAAAATATTTGTCTTTCAATAATTTAATTATTACAATTATTTATCACAGTTTTAGAGCTTCGCTATTTTAATTACTTTTAAGATCAAAGCTTTAGTTTTACTCCGAATGTTTCAAGTTCACTGTTTGAAGTTCTGATCTGAATTGATTCTCTACTTGAATCCCGGCGGCTATTTATATAAAATTGATGTGTCTCGGAATATTCTCGAATATTCTCGTTTGGCTTTCTAAAACTAGGTGGCAACGTTTACACAAAGAAGATCTAGAATTTTCTATTCCATACACAAATAAAAATACTTCTGAATCATTGCTTTGGGTTTGTGACACTGATAGATGATTCATTGTGTATTGTATTCTATCGATTGTGTAAACAATTGCATTTTGGATTTTTCTGGAACAGATCTTTTGTACATTAGATGGCGATATTTCCCGAATAGTCTACAAATTCTTGAATATTTCCAAGAATTGTTTTTGTCGTGTGGTGTTTTTTTTGTGTTAGTTATTTTACTTAGAATACTTGTATTGTGACAATGTTTTATTGTTATTGTTTGATGATTTTATGAATCACCAAGTATCCTAAGTAAAATATAGTGCAATATTAATAACAATTAGTTGGATTGAGATTTTTTTTTTGAATAGTACTTAAATAATTACAAGATAAAAAGAACTTTTTATATATAACATTTTTAAATTTTCTGTTGAATCATTTAAACTTGACAATACTATGTATTAATAAATGCTTTTTTAAACAATTTTTTATGAATAATCCCATCTTGCTGATTTTTTCCGAACTAACTTTCCATACAAAACAAAATTTACAAAAAATGAATTCAATTTTGCTTAAAGATGGCGAAAAGTATTAAAAGAATGCATTGTCATCGTGTTCTGAGCTATCCTGAAAGTTTCAATTGTCTAGCTAGTCGGGAAGTTAGTTAAAAATCGATTTAAAGATTTGTACTTGACAAACAAACAAACAAACAAACAAGAAAGCGAGTTAATAATAAAAACGTGGTAAACTCAGTACAAGTCAATCCGAATCGGATTTATATAATTGGCTACTATGAAATGGAAATTTTTCTTTTACTTTTTATAGCTAAAATTTAATATATATTTTAATATAATAAAATATTTAGAATTTATAAGTTAAATAAAATACCGAACTAGAGCAAAAATTTAGTATGTTTTGACAAAAGAATTAATGTAATTCGTAACCGTATTAATCAGATCTGAAAGCCCATATGTTTTGTGAAATTCGGTTTCCAAAAATAATAAAATTTAATTAATTAGGATTTATATTATTGCTGGTTTGAGTCATCGCCGTCATATAATTGAAGGCTGACATACTAGCGATTGTGTATGATTGTTCTATATTAGTGTATGTTGTTATGCTCTATGATAGGTAGTGCTAGAAGGCATATTAGTTTTGTCACTAGATTTCGTAATGCATTGAAATAATTATCGGAGAAGGGTTTCAAGACTATAAATTTGAATCAGAAGTTATGTCGATTTAGGTATGTCCATCTATCCGCCAATCCGACCGTCTATATGATAACTCAAGAACACGTTATCCAATTTGAATGAAATTTGTAATATAGGTTAGCCGTTGTTTAACTCGATTTGGTATTGTACACGGTTAAAAGTGGGACGTTTCCACCTTTTGGTTCGTTATTATTTGGGTAGTTAATGATTTTCAATTTAGATTTATAACACAAGAAATGGCGTTCAAAGTCAATGTTTTAAGGTCACTAAGGGTAAGTTCGCGCTTGCTTAACTTCAAAGTCATTAAAATTGACGTCTTTTTTTTCAACCGTATATTTCAGCTCGAAATACGCTGAAGGGAGATGTAAGTTATTCAGAAAATGTTAGGGTTATTTCGTTTTTTGTATTTAATTCGAAAATTTGTAAAACAATTTCAGAAAAAAAAAGATTATTAACTAAATTTTAAATTAAAGAAGAAGAAATTTCCCAAATTGATGCAATGAATGGAATTATGAGTGTTATTCACTACAAAATATTTAAATGAAATTAATTGGAAATTAATAAAATATAATAATTTACGTATACGAGTTTCATGAGAAAACTTTTGAAATATTTATTAAAACAATGGAAAATTTAGTTGGTAATTAAATATTACTATAGTCCGATGAGAAAAATGTTGTATTCCTCATGTATTCGTTGGAATATAGAAAATTACATAATTTTTAGTTAAAAACAAATATTCTAAATGAGAAAAAATTCACAGAACAATTAACAGGTTTTTCCATTTTATATAAATACCTAAATACAAGTTCCAGTATCAAATCCAATGAATGCTTTTGTAAATAGTTCACAATATTTTATTAATATAATTTTAATATTTTTTTAATATTAAAAATTAATTGATTTGACCATTTTTTTTTGCAATTTAAACACTACACGATCAAAAACTCGCAAACGTTTCTAAAATTTCTTAAAATAACTAATTTTTGTAAGTTTTTCTTATCAGAAATAATATTTTTATGATTTTCAATTTTTCTGTTTTAAACATAAGTTATATGCCTTTTTTTTAAAATCAATTATCGCTGGACTATTAAAATACGTCACCACAAGAAAAAGAACTTTTATAAAATGTATGATGTAATCTTTTTAGTCGATTTTTAAACTAGAACTAAATGAAAAATTTTAATTTTTATTTCATGACTATTCTGTAAATTGTGTCTACGTATTTAAATATATTTAAAAATCTACAAAAAAAAGAAAGAAAAACACGTATAAAGGTGATCATATAATACCGAAAGCTTACTGAACCATTGGATTTACTTCCGGAAATTATATATATACAACTTCATGAAAGTTAGAGTATCGTTATGTTTGCTATAAAAGTAACTTACTGACTAATCGAATAATTTCCCTCCCTCACAAAATTATATCGTTTTTTTTTCTTTTTTTTTCAGTTTTCCACTATTGTTGTAGATTACCCATAAAAATAATTTTCAACCATCAAGCATGACAACATGGGACAAATTATTCATCCATAAACCTATGAGACAGTTGATTGGATAAAAAAGAAGTAGATTTTTATAAAATTATCTTATATTGCGAAAAATTCCAACAAGAAAATTTATAGTAATTAATATTTTTGAAAAGGATAATAGGACACTATTATAATACGTCCTAATACATGTAAAATGGAATGACGAAGTCTTATTAAGTACATAGAACGATGTTGGTACTATTCCAGATACTGTTACAGGTACAATATGTAGAACATGGTGAATGATTATCCGGATGTGTCAAATCGTTCTTTTGCCTTTTCCCATCCATCACATATATTTAGTTTTTTTTGTTGCCACCTCTCTCAATTTGACCGGAAACTCTAAACTAACTTTGTAAGCCCATATGAATAGTAGTGCAGTAAGTCACGTGAATCTATATTTCTCATTATTATCTTTACATACGTCTACATTAAATATATGTTCATGCTTGGAAAATAGTGTCGAGATTTTCAACACTTTTATCTTTCTAGATTTTTCATACGATTTTTTTTTGCTAGTTTATATTGTTTTATATACTAACTATACTATTTGGACTGTCTATTTCATTTTCTATTGTTACTGGGCATATTCTATGGACATAATCTATTGTATGATTCAAAAATCGGTCCAAAGGCAAACACTATATATATATTTTGATATGTAGAGAGAAAAGAAGAAGCAACTCAACGATTCGCGACGACATTATAATCAAAATAAAAGTATAGAAAAAATGTTAAATAAAAATAAACAAGATATAGGAATAGAAAGAAAAATACGAATATTGTGGGGCCCAACCTATCTATCGCCTTTGTACCGTATGTTCTGTGTGCATTGCTCCGTTTAATTCGTTTCATTACAGTTCAGTGAGTATTTGGGTTTTAACAATCGGCTATCAATGATTTGTGTTTAATACCGTATATAGGAATATGTATATATATATAAATATGGTCACCAACACCCGCTACCACCTATAACTAATGTTATTCTGGGACTAGTATCTTTTTTTCGCTAGTTGCCCTGAAAGCAAGTTTGTATGCGTGTATGCAAGGATATAAACCGATGCTGTGTTGCAGATATGATATATATATGAAGATGATGATGATGGTCACCTAATGGTTTACTCTTATTGTTGTATTTATGGGGGAATTTCTTGGCCTTATGGAATTGATTTTTTTTCGTAACATAACATGAATATGCATATATGTATATAAGATTTCGCATCTTTATGATAGCCACACAACGGCTTTAGGTATTATATATATATTTTGTTTCTATAAAAGATGGAAGTGTGTTCTTCCAGTTTTGTACTATTTTGTACTATTGATAGGCAATGTGTAACATCATGTATGTATAATTTGAATAGCAAAAATTATGAGAGTGAATTTGAATTTTATGAGTTTCGAAGGTATTGGATAACGATCGACGATCGATTGATCGAATTTATTGTTTCGAAATGGATTTATTTGTTTCAATAGAATTCATATATATTTGAACATGTCTCTATAAATTTCTATAGGAAAATTCGTATTCTTTTAATATAGTTTTTATTTAGACATACGTAATAATGTTCACATATGATGTTTAATTAAAATGATATTAATTATATTTTCGAATGGGTGGAAAAAAATACAATCTCTTGGGGGAATTTTGAATAAATAAATTATTTAGTAAAAAATATGAATAGTGTAGTCGCTTTAGGTGTTGTTGCAATTACTTAGCTTTGTATCATTGAAAATATAATTAGAAATTGTATGGCTTAGTTTGCAAATGAAAAGAGTAAAGAATTGATTTCATTAGATCAGGGTAACTTGCGGCTTATCCGATGTTTCCTTGGGGTTTAAGTGTTTCTGATTTACTCTCCTGGTGTGGCTTACAGATTCCAAATTAATAAATATGAAAAAATTTGTACGTATCGTCTGGAGCCATTGGAAACTAGGTTTGAAGAACTAATAAAGTACGAAAAATATTTACGTCTTCTTACAATATCGATCCTATTACTATACCTGATCATCTTTAAATGGAGATAATTAAATTACAGTTCAATACCGAATTGAAAGAAACTTTTTCTGATCTATACAAGATAAAATTTCATAAAAACTAGCCGGTCAGAATTAAAAATTATTCGAAACAATTTTACTTCGTGAATTATTCTTCTTTAAAATGAAAATGTGTAAAAATTAGTATCTCATTTCGATAACCTATGAAAATCGGTATAATCAATAATGGGTAGCCACAGAATTAAGGCCAATCTCCACACAGCCGAGATCCTCTTCTGACGGCAAAAATAAGAAATCTAGAAGGAGATGGACTTTTGCAATTTTTGCTAGGACTGATCGAACAAAAATATCATACAATTTAGAAAAATTGGTAGTGTGCGACGGTATTGTGTGTGATTATTGTGAGGGTATGCACCAACAGATGAAGTGCCATATAAATCAGATAAACATGTTCATCTGTTTTTGAGGGGAATCTTCTGCAGGTCGAAAATCAATTGGAGAAATGAGAAATGCAGAAGCCGACAAGGGTGATTGTTTTCTCCCTTTCTGTTTAACCAATCTTTTTTATAGTTTGCATCAGAAGTAGGATGTCGGCTGTGTGGAGATTGAACTTGACAGCGTGGCTTAAACAGTTGAAAGCAACGATTCTAGTTCAAGCGTCCAGACTACGATTATTCCAGTCGCTGTCACAGTCTCTCACAATAGAAATTAGGCATATTTTTTTATCAATATTAAATTAATATCACACAATTTTATTACTTTAATCAAATATTCAATTTCATATAGAAACTCTTTTGAAATCATCACTAAAATGTTTACATAATAAAATATGAACATGAATATAAATTTCAATTTTTCTCACAGAAGAAAATCTTTACAAACCAATTTTCTTTCTTTCTTTATTAACGATTAGCGTACATTTTGTTCAATTCATTGAATGAATTTTAGTTCATTTTTATTCATATTTGAGAAAATCCTTAAGCCAGGAAATATGGGACGACATCTGTAATCAAATAAAGAAAACTCCATTAAATTTTTCTCGTCTGTTCAAGGAAAAAAAAGAAGAAAAATAGGTTTTTTTTTATATTATATAATATGTACTATGAAATACATATGCAAATCGGATTTTCATTTTCATCTTATCCATCACTAGGGCCATCACGTTTAAAAATTTTTTTTTTGCATTTATCGAAAGGGAAATGGGTACAAAATTGGGTATAGTTAAATTGAATGAAACTGGGAATGGTCTCAAAATATTCTATTTATATTATACATATGACGTAATATCAAATATAGATTCGCGTTCATGACTGATTTGGATCCATATACAAAAGGAAGAAAATGAAAAAAGCACAAAAAAAACGAAATATTCATGAACGGATGAAAGCTCTGATATGTTGGGTGAATATAAAGGACATACACATTGCCCTTTTTTCTTTTGTGTATATGAAATGTGGATAATTTTAAAGAATGGGGAACGTGACTGAATAAAATAGAAGGGAAGATGATCAAAATGATGATGATGATGATGAGACTACGATGATAATGATGATATCGTATGGATATACTGATGGAAAAGGATGTTACGAACTGTCAGACAAGTTCTTGTCCTTTTTTTCTTTTTTTTTTTCGTAAGATGAATATGAATGAATAAAATGAATTTTTACTAATGTTCAATTTACTGTGATATACATAAATATTATCACTTTTATGTTGCTGTTGTCACATATATGAAAGGACGATGAAAAAAAAAGGAAAAATTCTCACTCATTTTTTTTTTGTTTTCTTTTTAGTCTATTGAAAATTATTACAGCGATATGAGCATACATGATAACTGTTTTATAGAGTGTATGAATATATAAATTTAGATATTTTCTGTTTTGGAGAAAACATTCATATGCAAAGACATGAGACAGTTATTAAAGGGTAGATGGTTGACAATCCACTTGAATAGTTTAAATTTTGTATAGAAATGATATCTGAATGATACACTACAATGTGGGAAGCTGTTCCAGAAGAGATTTTAGATACGCTAAAATTATTTCCTTAAGTGAATTAGGTATGAAAAATGCTATTAACTTTTTTATATAGTATACCCAGATACCATATATTAGTTTTTATATTTCAATTTACTATCTTCATATATGACTTCATCTAATAGTTTATTCTAGTTTATATTCCAAGTTGTTTATATGATGGACTTTATGAAATTATCTCTTTATAGTAGACATGAATAAAAAAGCATATTTTATTAATAAAATTATTAAACAATTTAAAAAAAAAAGAAATGCAATTAAACTAGTAAATAAGAATTCATTATTGTGACTGGTTGAAGGGATATATATTGATATCCATGGAAGTCATTTACCATCTGTTTCATATGCCTTACGGAACAAATTTAAATTACACTACTGGAGAAATGGAATTTTATTTTATCTTCTCGACAGTTTTTTTCCTCGTCTTTTCATTAAATATAAAATATACTTTTCTTAAATATATTTCTGTTTTTTTCTGATTTCAATTGGTTTGTGTTTGTGTTGATTTGGTTTCTAGTTTTATACCTTCAACAAACCGTAAAATTTTTGCTTCCACTACAGTGAACACATCAGATTTTGTCATAATCTATGGGGCACGAGTGGAAAAAAATCCAAAAACAAATATATAATATGAAATTGTTATAATATTATACAAACCTTATGATTCGATTTGAGAATTGCACCCAGAAAGTATAAAAATATTTCATTCGCATTTACCAATTTGTAATGGAAACGCACAAGAATTCTAGAGACTCATCTTTACTTTCCCCGTCAACAAAGTACATAGAGTAGTAAAATCAAAAGAAATGTCCTTTACTCCAGATATCTTCAAATGGGCTTTTTGTTTAATTAAAGTTATTTCAAAAAATGATAATAACGATAAGACCGGGAATTGTATTTCCTTTTACTGACTCTTGCGATGAATTTTTTTCTCTTCCTTGAAACGCAGTATCAAGAAAAGAAAAAAAAATTGTTTTTCATCCTTTTTTTCTTCTTCTTCTTCTTGCTCCTGTTTGTTGTATCATTTTGAAGAAAAGAAATCCAGTAAAGATAGACATAAGAAAAAGAAAAGAAAATAATTTTTTTTTCTATTTCAGAGAACAGGATATTGAGGCCTCTTATTAGAAGAAATCAAATCCCATACCAAACAAAAATTCTCAGATCTGTATGATTTTCCTTCTTGTATCCGCATTCCATTCGAGTATATATTTATATATGATTCGAAACGAAACCATATTCTATTTATTTCCTTAAGAAATGAAGTAGATATGACATCTATATTCAAACCCACTTCCTTGGATCTTTATAAGCGTATTTAGTTTATACAAGTTAGGCATTTTATATGTGTACCCATTGTCAAATATGTGTGGGGTGATGTGAGACACTATGAATGACTTTTGTAGAACTGGATATAAGATATAGGAAAAGATGTGATATAGTCAAGAAGAGTGTCATGTGGTATAGCAGCCCTATAAATGTTGCTTTTTCTAACTTTTTATTAAAACGAAAATAGTATTCTTTGGATAATCGCATCATCATATATGAGAAGAGTAGAGATTATTAAGATTTCTGATTTTTTTTGGAAATCTTTTTATATAGCGTTAAAAGAAAATTGTAGGATTAAGTTTAAGGATTTTTATTATTATTTTTTTCCTTTTTACATTCAGTTGATTCCTTATACTTATTATTTTTTTTCTTTTCTCGATATTTTAAATGAATTACATATATAAAAATAAGAAACGGAACCAGACAGAATTGAATGTGTCAACGAGTGTGTATTATGATTAGTTTCGATTAAAATAAAAAGAAAAACTTCGAATGAATAAATTCAAAAAGAAAAATTATTTTTTTATAATTGAATAGTAAAATGATTTTTCCCGGTTTTCTTTTTGCTCTTGAACAAATTCAAGTAGAGTGTTCTTTCTAGAATTTGTGAAAATAATTTTTAAAAATTCTGTAACAATTTTTTTAGAATATAACCTCACGACTCCATTGGACTTATTTCAAGACATATTTTCAGTCGGACTGACAAAAAAGTCCAAATTTTAGAGTCACCACAAGACTTTTTTTCAGTCCAACTGAAAATAAGTCTTAAAAAAAGTCTAATGGAGTTGCCTGGTAAGTACATACAATATATTGTCATTCCTCGAAAGAACCCCCAAGGATTACATTTCATTTAATTATTATTTCGTGGCACCAAAAATTTATATAACAGTAGAAAGCAAAGAACAGAAAAAAGGTAGTCATACTATAGATATAGTATGTATTTCTTAGATTTAAAAAGGTAGATAGTATAAGGATAAGAAATAAGCATTTAAACGAAACTCAATTTAAGGACAATTATGAAGATTTAATTTTTATATTTTCTACCAAGTGTAATTAACTTTTTTTGCCGGGTATTTTATCTTCTGTTATCTTAAATGATTGCCGGTTCACTTAGGTTACATTTAATATATAAGAGAACGGTATTTCGCACCTTTTTTATTGAGGATGTTATGTTGTCGTTATATTATACTAAAACTCCATTCATCATCTCTATAGCTAAAAGGATAGTAACACCTTATAATCAGGATAATAGAAGCTATAGTGTTATTTTTTCTTATTTCTACAAAAACGAAAAAAATATGAAATTATGTTTATGTTTCGTCTGGCATTTATGTGTGGTCGTTAAATGAATTCTCCTTCTAAAATGAAATGTGTACTGCAATTATGCTATGAAATTGGTAAATTATTACGTTAAGGATGCAGTTTGAAGAAAACAAGAAAAAAAAATATGATTAAAAACTATATAAGAAGTAAATTTTTAAAAATGACTACAATCATAAGGAAATGCTTGAAAAATTGCTAGTGTTTGAATGTGTCTACTGCTACAGGTAATAATGTTTTTTTCGGATTTGTCGGTTATGAAAAGTTCTTTTTTTATAGATTTTTAAGTACAGCTGATGCTGTGATAATAATTATGAAAATTACAAAATGGTTATGAAAGTTTTTTCTTATCATTATTAAAAAAAACAAGAAAAGTAGGATAAATTTCATAAAATTTATTATACAAGGATGAGATATTAAATTTAAAATTTGTTTGTTCATCTCAAAACATTAAAATTTATGAAATTATATGTTTTTATATGTTTTTATACAACAATTTGTATTTTAAGAATCCAAAAGAAATCACAAAATATAATTTTATTTTATAAATTATTTCGAATTCAATAAAATCTGTTAAATATATATTTATGAAGAAAATTAATGAAATTCTCATAATTAATATCAAAAAGTTTTTATAGGCATTTTAATTGTTCGCAGCAAGACAATTAATGCTTCCAAACAAATATAATCAAAATTTAAAAATGACTTTATTTTAATTGTTATTTTAGTAGTTTAATATACCAGAAGAAAATGTCTCCATTTTTGAATATATCCGCATATACCGAAAATTTTATTACAATCTAATGAAATCTTTAAAATCACTTATTAGCGTTACGGTATGATAATTTCTTCTCGGAAATGTATCTAAAATGTATAACAAACCTTAGCCCACTGAAATATATATTTCTACTAGCAAGCTATAAAATGTAACTTAATATGTTTTAAACCGAAGGGAACACTCTATAAATTAACCAAATTATCACCGCACGACTACTAAACATTAAGTGTTGGGAATCCTTAAATCTTGTATCATATCTTATAATCTCTTTATATAATAAAATCTATGTGTATATTTGTGTTTTCTAATCACCTACAGTATTTAGTCGAGTAAATACGATGTTAAACACTACTTTTTATAACATTAAAAAATAAAATACAAAAATAAATAAATGTAGAAATCTTCCAAGTATTAAATTTTATAATCATTTTTTGGGTAAAGTTAACACTTTGATAGCCTCGAGGATGAAAACTTTTTGGCCAAATATAACTTCATAATATAACCCATCAGCATATAAAATAGAATTTCATAATGTTTACAGTAAACACTCTATATATACATACATTTTAAATAAAGGTATATAGGACCAACATAATTTTAAAGATGCTTTAAGGGTCGATAAATCATTTGTTTGGATTTTATGGGATGGGAAAAAAGCCCAGAAGAGAAATGTAAATGAAATTCGACGTGTTATGTTGAAAGTTATGCAATAAAAAGAATGTATTTTAATTACAAACGTCAACAGTATTTGGGAAATTCTTTAAAAGTAAATTTTTGGAAAAGAATTTTTTGGAAACATTTTTCAGTAGCACGTGTTTTAAGAATTTTAAATAGTTAAACATAATTGAAAAGTTATTAACTAGCTTAGAATCTGTTGTTAATTGGCAGGATTTTATTTAAATTGATCACTTTAGAATGGACATGTAGGAGTTTTAGGCGTTTCTTTAAATAGTTTTAAACAAATAATTACCTTTGAATGGTTTTATAACAAAATGAATACAAAAATAGCAATTGTATTGTTTCTCATAGACGAGAAATTGATACAAGAATATCAGTGAATTTGTTGAGTACACGTTCAAGTTCAACTCTGGGCTCAGGATTCGACAATATTCACATATTTTCCCAATTTCGTACAGACAGGAGAGTATAATAATAATCTATTAAATTCATTAGACCCAAATTTTTCATCCAGATAATCTTTATTTATATAAAAATTAGATCATCGATCAATTATATATAAATAAATGGTGTTACGTTACACATATGAATCCGCATATACGTCTAGTAATTGGTCTGAAATGCGCGTATACTCGTTCAGTTCAACGTATACTCGTAACGTGTCAATTTCGTTTGCCAATTTAATCCTGACACGAACTGCGTTTTTATATATACAGAGATCTATTCAAGTTCATCGGTGTTGATATGCAAACAATGTTGAAAAGGATATTGATACCTATATATTTATAAAAACAATTGTCTATAAAATTTCATTTCGACTGGATATTGAATACCAGTTTCCATATATGTATAAAAATAATTTCTATATATGAGAAATATTGTGATTAGAATTGCCTCTGAAAACCGCTGTTACACTACCTACACCCACAATCATCGTACTAAAAAATCTTTTGAACGTTGCGAACAAAAAAAAATCTTATAAAGACCATACCATTATTAAATTTTAACATTCAGATACTTTACTATACTTATATGAGCCAGATATTTGTTAGAGCTTTTCGAATTTATCTTGTAATACGACCACCAGAGATGAGAAGTGGTATAAAATGTGAGTGCAACTGGATAACAAACATTTTACTATTATTTTGTAGAATATATTATACTATATCTTTTTTCGAGTTCCAATCCAATTTGTTGCATATGCAACAAAAAAATGAAGTGTAGGTATCTATGGAAAACCTTGCTACAGTTTGTTATTCGAGTTGAATTTTGTAATGTATAAAATACGCGTATATATTTTGGATAAATTGTCGCCTCAACTATTCTCTAGGATTAAAGTTGTGAAACAGGATTAAGAGGACTTTAGTTAAACAACTATATAGATAGTACTGAAATGGAAATTTTTCATATAACTAATAGTACTTAGTTCGTATATATTCGTATACATAAGTATGTATTTGGTAAAACTACAAATTGATGCGGTATTACATGGTGTTTGTTATTTCTGGTTGAACTACTTATACGTATTATTAGGAAATAATATGGAAACATTTTTTTAATAATAAGAAATATATGGTTTATTTTCCTTAGAACCAAATTTTTCTAGTCCCCTAAAGATCTTACAACTAGACACTAACCAAATGTGAACATACTTATTGGGCATGTGAATTAAAAGTCATCGTTTCTCATGTTTGTAAATTACCTTTTTTCGGCTTGTTTTTCTTGAAATGCTCGGTTCAAATTGATTAATTATTATCGATAACTGTTTCACCCGATTTCAGCAGTTTATTATACAACACGCCTGACAATGTCTGATCGTGGTTGACTAAGGTATTTCGTATCCTTTTGTCTTTGAATCATCCTCTAAACCAATTTCAACAAATTGTCTCAGATAGAGTATGTTCACCACAAGGTTCCATAACCAAACGATAACTTTCAGCTGCTTTTATTTAGATTGAAGCAAAAATAAGCTTATTTATAAAGTACTTCAAATTTAATGTGTTGTCATTTGTAGGCAAAGAAAAATAAATACGTGAAGAACCAAGACCTGGATTTAAACCAGGATCCCATCAGCTTCTAGAAACGAGTTCTTAACCGACTTGACCATTCAACACTGTAGTTGTTAATCTGTTTTTATGCCTTTTTTCGTAAATTCTAAATATTATATTATTCAAACAATGCAACAGTTATTCTATAAAACCTTTCAACTCTCAATGCCAAATTATTTGTACTCTAATTTTTAACTCTACACGTTTTAATCTGCCTACAAAAAAGTATTACTTATAGCATCCTTTAGAAAACGATGATTTCTAATTCCCATACCGAGTATTTAAATCAATTTTCCGATTATTTATAGGTGTAGGTATGGTTTACTTTTCATGACAAAATATAACATTCATTTTAGTTTTTCTTATACTAAATAATCCTTTTTTTTCGCGCTCATTCAAAATTCAAACGTTTACCAATTGAAGTGTTTTCATTTCGTTACTAATCAAATTTCATATTCATGAATTCTAATGACATGCAAAACGAGGAACGATGAAATAAGTGGCATACTCGTGAAAACAATTTTTTTTAATCAAATCTAGAAGATTGCAGTAAGCCTAAAAAATTGAGTCCTTTTTCGGGGCAAAAAAAAAGAAAAAAAATCTTTTAAAATTTTCAATTTCATCTATCATCGCGTCCGTCCTAAAATCAATTACGTTTCCCTACCCGACTTTATATATAGTATACCATCTTCAGTTTCTTATATACACCATAATAATGTCGTGTATTTGTGGAACAAAACGTAGCACGAATCTTATACCATACTTCATATTTCAAGTGCTACGTAAACCACCCACGAAATTCATTTTATTGGGGTAGAAAGACCACGTCTTTTTCGTTTTTTTTGGTGTATTTTGTATATATATAGTTAGTTTGATTTGAAGACAGTAAAAATTTAAGGTGTTTTAAGAACATCATTTTCTTATTGAAGGGAATCTCTTTTTCGTTTCCGTTCGTTTTCCTCATTTGTATATTGAAAATCTCAAAAAAAAGTAAAAAGAAAATTTCATCATTTTCAAGGGAAAGGATTTTTTTTTTGTATTTGTTTTTCCTCGTTATGTTTTATTTTTCTTTTTTATTGTGGTGCTATCATACAGTTTTTTTACTGTCACACTGTCATTCCATTTCATCCATAGTGAAAGTCAAAAGATTTTGATGAAAAAAAAGCAAGAAAACAACTGAATCGAATTCACAAGTCTGTATATTCATTTTACATGTATGATGAATCTTTTCGTTTTTAGAAATTGACGATATCACGTTAGTGAATATTGATGCCTGAATGCCTGAATGAAAGTTTACAAAACAGAAATCACCTCCTATAGGAATTTTCAATTCAATCATCTCACATTTTAGTATATGCAAACGATGGTGTGAATTTCTGTTTTACGTGAAAATGAAGAAGTTCAAAACAAACAAAAAAAAAAAAAAACGAAAGGAAAAGTTTATGGAAACAATTGACAGGTTTTGATAGTAAAATAAAACAGGATAAAAGAGAAATTTTCTTTTTTATTTGGATGAAATTGATTGAAATTACGGAAATATACCAGAGTTAACTTGGGAATTGTATTTCATTTCTGAGAAAGTGTGTCATTATATGATTTGAAAATTTAAGAAAAAATTTTCTTTTTTGGACATTATTGAAAATATATTAAAAATCTTACTAGGTTAATTTTCGTTTAAAAGAATAAATCTATAAAAAAAAAATTGTTTCCTCTTCCAGATGTGAATTTTCACATATTTTCATTTTGTTCATTTTTATTGGATTCTTTATTATTTATATAAAAATAAAAAAAATTTTATACTCTTAATTTACGTTCTATTTTCAATATTTTTAAACCCCACAAAAACAAAAAAAAAAAATTCCATGAAAATATGAAGTTCAGTTTTCCCGTTTGCTTTTCTTTAATATCGAAAGTATTTCAAGTTTTCTATGTTTTTCAAGCTTGTGGAAATAAAAATATTTAATGATATCATAACATTTGAAATATGGCAAACGAGAATATCTATTTTATGAAGTAATTTTAAAATATATACGTTTAGATATTATATTTTAATGATTTCAAAATATATCCCACAACTTCAATATTATTGAGAGTTATCCTTTTTCATACAAAACATATTTTATGGCACGAATAAAAATTTAACAATGATTAGGTGTTAAATTATTTCATTTATATATTTTTCAAATATAATATGCTTTTCTAAAATAATACAAAATTTCATAATAAATTTTCACTTGTCTTAAGGACCTTTCAGACCATCTCTTTTGTCATAACAGCTTAATTCTCAGTATATTTGTTTAGAGACTCGACTTTTAATAAGTCTTTAGGAGCCTACGTTCAATGTTTTTTGTCAATGTTACTTGGATGACTCATGTTTCAAGTAACATTGATCGTGTGTAGGCTCCTTTTCTACAAGCAGTTTTATAAAGCTTCGGATGTCCAAAGTGTAAATGCAAGAAATTTTTCAAAACGTGAAAAGTAAAGACAATTAAAGTTGTTAAAGTCACTAAAACTTGCACATGAAAAATTCACTCCCTTTCTACAATCACCAATTCAAGCTCTAAAATATTGGTGGCCAACCCTTTCAGCAGACGGGCCAAATTTCAGAAATAATATTTCTTGCTGGGCCACGCACTTAATTTTTTTTTTGTTAATTAAAGTACCATAAACAAGGAAGCGTGCTACAGGGTTTACTTACTTACACAATCATTATGGTAGATAGGATACTTGGTAAAACAGTTTGAACTCTTGTTATAAATATGATAAATATGTATTTTAGCATCGTTTGCAAAATCTCTCCAGATGCAGTGGCAATAATAGAACGAAACTTCCGAGTAATACTGAATTTTGGCAATATGACCCCGATAGCGTTGCGAGCTTCCCGAAGACGCCGAAGACCACAGAACATATATGTCAGAAGTTGAAGTCTCTTACTCAATTTTATCAACACCTAGCGTCGGACAAAAAAATAAGTAAACTTGAGTGTTAAATAGCGGGATATTTGCAATAGCTAAAATCTATGAATTTTACCGAAAATGCGGGATATTTCAAATAGCTCAAAACCAATGAATTTTTCCAGAAATGCGAGATATTTCAAATTTCTCTTAACTACAATATAATTTTAAAACATATGATACGAACGGCTCTTGATGTAATGATGGTGATATGTACAATAAAGTTAATATTTATGTTCATTTGACTTAGCTGTGCGGCCCTCAACATGACTCTCCTCGGGCTTCGCGATGGCCGCCTATACTCTAAAAGCACACAACCAATTGTTAAAAAGTCGGCTTATACACTAGCGGCTGTTACTTTTTTTTGACTATTAGTTAAAGCGTTAGGCTGAAGTCTTTTATAGATAAGGTGGGTCTTAAAACGATCGACCGAAACTCCAGCATTATGTTTTCTTATGCATGTTCTTTGGTTTGAGTTCTAAACTGATCATTGCTTTCTTGATTATTTTTTTATACGTCTTTGACAAAACGCTTAAGTGAAATGCTAAAAATTGAGAGGTTAAACCGTAACAAATAATAGATTAATTAATTTTTTTTAAGTAGTTGGTACATTACCAGGGTTTTTTGTTTAACTTTGTGGCGTTAATTGATTTCTAATACTATCGCCCATATGTTTGGCTTAATGCTTTTGCCTATGAGTTCACGCTATCTGAGTGACTATTATATATTCTATAAAATACAAGTATATGACTAAATAAAAAGTGTGAAGTTGGCCTTAATTTCATTTTACAAAATGACTGAACAAATCAAATAACCCGAATAGATTGTATTAAAATTTTATAAGTTCTAAATAAGAAAACTTTTTTACTTCTTGAATTCAATTAAAAAAAAAAGACAAGTGTTTTGCAGTTGAAAAAACTTAAGTTTATAAACTTAATTTAAAATGTTGTTTACGTCTAGTGAAGTTTTATCATTAAAATTATGATTTATGATATTCTTTTTAAAATAAAATAAACATTATAACTAAATATTTTTGAATGAAATTTTCATTTAATTTCAAAATTGATCAATTTTTAATTAGGTCGCAAAGAAAAAAACTCAAATAAGAAAGATTGTTTTTTCTTTTCTTCTATTATAAATTGTTTATTTATTTTCTATTTTTATATTATTCATTTTTTCTTTTAAAATGTAATTTAATTTTAACGATTTTTTATATATTTTCCAATTTTATTTTTCCTCTGGAAAAATGAAGAAAAAACTATGATGCAAAATTTTTATCATAGATTTTTTTTTTTTATTTTCAATTTTACAACCATTGAAAATTGTTTCCGAATCTCATTCTATTTTAACTTCCATTTGAATATTGTGTGTACGGGGTACCACCAATCTTTTGAAATACATAGATAGTCCTGACAAAAAAAAAATTAGGTTTTCTAACCCAACCACCCAACCAATAAAATTCTCTCCAAAAAATCATCCATCAAATTCTCTTCAACTTGTAAAAAACAAGACAAAATGAATGGTTAAAGGTTAGACGGATCTCGGTGTTCTGTTCTGGATGTATATAGTTATCATCTCTAGATCTCGGATTTGTAGGCACTTGTATTTGTTTTTTTTTTTTTTTGGAAAATATATGGAAAACTCAAATATATATGTTAAGTTAGTTGAGCGATTGCACGGGTGATTTCTTACCTTAGTATTAGGCATATTGTTGAAATGGTAAATGGAGGTAAATAAAAACTAAATGAAATAGGAAATAACTCATAAATAAATCGAAAGGGAAATTGGTATCTTAAAAAATAGGTACCTAACCAATTTTATGTATATCTATAGTATAATTGTATTGGTTTTTTTTCTTCTTTTCTTGAACTGAAGTTTTAAGATTATTCACACGTACTTGATTTGAGCTGGTACAAATCTAGATACATGTAGATGTAGATATCCCTTTCGTCCTTATGTTAAATCTTTTTCGTTCTTAAAGTTTTACACATAAAAATTTGCAAGAATGATGACAGAAGAATATAATATTGAATATTTTTTTTTTTGGAAAGAAGTGAGGTTGACTGAATATAAAAGACGCTAAAAAAATATAAGTAAAAAGATTGAAAGATCCCTAAAATCATTTTGTCATCATTTTTTCTTTCCTATACAACCTTTCTTTATTTTATTTTTTTTTATATTTATCATGTCTTTCTTTCACTCGTAAATTCAATAGTAAATATAAAAAAGGGATATCACGCAACTACTACCTTAATTTTCCCATATATATAGCTACACGTTTGTGAAAAACGGATTTTAAGCCGCAAGAAGCAATATTGTGAGGAAGAAAAAAAATATATATATCATACATGTATGAAGTCATAAAGACATTCATAAATTGCCCTCAGGTGAAGTTTTCTTTTTTTTCCAAGGTTTAAGGACATCTTCTATATCCTGCGTTCTTTTGCAATCATATTTCGCATACTTGTTTAAAAGTTTGTGTTGTCTTGGTTTATATTGATATGAAAAAAAAAAAATCTTTCATACAAATAGGAATCAAAAAAAATGTGTCTCCCCAAATACACTATATCTTAATCTTGGAACCGTCTTAAAGTATGGAATATGACGTTTTTTTTTTCTTTCTTACCTTACCTTTTCCTATTCATTGCTTGTTCAAATTTATCCCAACACATGAGTTAAAGATTATCATCACACATGCCTTTCAAACAAATCATATGCACATACATATGGATGTATCCTGATGATATCTAGTCAACATTCATTACTATCGTTGGTGTATGCCTGATATTGTTGAGGTTATATAATTTTTTTTTTTTATTTTCCTTTTTTTGTGATGAATCTGTGGGAGGCTCGTCGGGTTAAGGTTGACAGTCGATTTTTTTTTGGATTTCATTTTACACGTGAATTATGAATAACGAGATGATGTGATTTCATGTCTGATCACCACACAAAAATCTACCCAGTTTTTGAATTTGTTTTTTTGTCTCCTCTCAACTCTTAATATTTTTACCTATGTTTAAAGGAAAAAAAAAGGAAATGTATATAAGACGAATTTTGTGAATTCTGATATCTATTGGATAAGAACAGTTATTATGAATCTGGGAAGGAAGTGATTCTTTATTTTCTTCTCTTTTTTTTTCATTGTAATCTTGTTTTATTATATTATATTTTATACATATCTTATTTTTATATAAAATATGATAAAAATTCTATTTTTGACAACCGAAAAAAATTTATTTCGATAGAGAGATATGGAAGAAAACTGAACGTTATCTAATTGTTAAGTCCACAATGATAGTATGACTTTTTAGATATTGAATCATAGTATTCTAACAATAAAGATATTTCAATAGTAAATTATTCTAAGAAAATTCGATATATCAAATGAGTAACTTGTACAATATTGATGTAATTAATTTCGATGTTAGTCTATTGATTTTTCAGGTTTGATCAATTTCGGAAAATATTCGATAATGTATCTTTCATCTGGTATTTTGGAAACGTAATTGGGAACGGTTGATGAAATTTAGACTGTCCAAAATTTTTCATAATCCAAATTAGTTTTCGGTTCTGTATGGACGTATAGAGTAAAATACGCTTAAGGGGTTAGGGGTAGTCAGAATTTTCAAAAAATCAATTTTTGGTTTTTTGCATTTTCGTTAAGTATACTATCTTAAAATTATTCTCTGAAAATTTCAAGTTGATCCGATCATTAGTTTTTGAGTTATTCGACAAATAACAAAGAGAGCTCTGGCACTTCAAAGCGCTCGGTAGCAGGTACGTAAATCTAGTGTGAAACTTTAAACGCGTTTTTCTCAAAACTATGTTTTTTAAACTGGTGACAACTGTAACTCGAAAACCGCTCAGTAGATTTTAATGAAATTTATACAGCTTTTAGAATACATAATAAACTCGGGCCTGATCTGAAGGATTTTTTTTTTTTTCAAAAATTTCGATTTTTTTAGACCAATTTACTGTTGATTTTTTCCTAAAAATCTAGACAAAAATTTCCTGAGGCCGCCATTTTGTTAATTTTTGAAAAAAACAAAAATCCTTCGGATCAGGCCCAGGATTATCTATTTATAAAACTAATTTCTTTTATCCGATTGATTTTAGATGAATCTCCTAGGACTTATGATTGTCGCCGCAAAGACCTTTTTTTGAAACTGGGTCAACACAGACAGCTATAACTTTGGAAATAAAATTTTTTTTTTTTTTAATTTTTCGTGACTTCAAGTCAAAACATTGTATAATAATGCCATATTACTACTTTTGTAAAATAACACGATTTAATAGCAAAAAAAAAGTACTGAAAATTGTCATTTTTTCGTGCCTCTGACTACCCCTAACCCCTTAAGGCGTATAAGTCTAGTTTTAGGCGTCCATAAAGAATTAACACAATTACCAGGTTTGATTCTTGGAGTATCACCACGTAAGTTGTTGCACACGTTTGATTCGATTAAACGGTCAAGTCGGGAAGCATTACTTTATTGTTTTAATTCTAAAAAAAGTGCAGCTGAAGCTCATCTTTTTTTTGTAGAAGCTTATGGTGAACATGTTTTGTCTGAACCAAAATGCAGAGAATGATTTCGAGGCTTTGAAAATAACGATGTTAGCATGTCAGACAAAGAGCGTCCAGTACAACCAAACAAATTTCAAGATGAAAAATTTTACTGAATGAAGATCTATGTCAAGAGCTTGAAGAATTGTCAAGAACAATGAATGTTGATAGATCCACTGCACTGATGGTAATCGTCTACATCAGCAATTCTCAACCCGTGGTACGCGTACTCCTAGGGGTACGCGTTTGATGGCTTAGGGGTAGGTGAAAAAATTTTGTAATGGCGGATATTACTCCCCTGGTTTCGATACAGTTTCAGAGCGGTGGCAAACAGTGGACAAAAAAATTGTTTTAGCGCTCACTATTTTCAAATAAAATATTGCTCAAAGTAATGTTTTTTTCATCAATAAACATTTTGGGCATACTCCTTGACACGTCATTGCTATTTATTTAGTGTTAGAACAAGTTTAAAATAATAACAACTACGAGTATTTAAGTTATAAAAATTTTTCTAATGTAAGGGGTACAATTTAGGATAATGAACTGCCAAGGCGTACGCAAGCTAAAAAACGTTGATAACCGCTGGTTTACATGGAACGTTAATGGTTTTCTGTTAATTCCCATACCAAATATTTAGACACTATTTCCTATTTGAATGAAGAAAATTGGGCAAGATATATAAAAATAGAAACAAAGAATAAAAAACCAAGAAACGAATAGAAAAAAATTGATCTGTGTGAAGTGAAAGAAATTACTAATCGAAAAGGTTTGATCCAAATTGATTGAGAGTGGATTTTAAATGTTTGCGTAGGATCAAAACATGGCCATACCAAATATAAAATCCTTATATTCATCCCCATATATATAATACATAAGGAAGTAATTTTTAGATCAAGAAGGTTTTCCCATCTTTACCTTAGGTAAATAACCATTCTTGAAAACATTGTATATATTTTTCGTGTTGGTATTTCTGTTTGACCCATCAACCAACATGTTAGGGAAATCCTTTGATCCGGTTGAAAATTTAAATTTTATATTAAATACACATACATTGTGCCTATTTGAATTAAAGTTAAGTGAAGAAACAAAATGTGGCCGTTTAAATAAACATCAGGAATGGAATATTTTGGTTTTTTGCTTTTTAAAAATATATCGATTCATGTATGTAGAAATATTTTGATATTAAAATGGAAAAATACTACAAAAATTGAAATGTATAAAATTTTCTCTTAATAAACTTTCTAGAAGGGAAAAGCATAAAGTATTTTTTTCTTTGAGATATTATTTTTCTATTTGCATTTATTTAACGATAAGCAATTTAATATTTCTAATTATTAAAAATTAATTAAGTAAATTCCGTTTAAATTTAAATGTATTTAAAAAAAAAGAAAGTGCAGACCTTCTCTTTTTTTTGTATACTTTTAGGAAAACTTTGTAAAAATGAAGAAATCATTTTTTTTTATCTAATTACTTTTTTCTTTTGGAGACAAAAAGAATGGTGTTATTTTCGACTGAAAGGCAAATTAGAAATTAAGTTCTTTATGTAGAAGAAGAAGAGAGTATACCTGACAGTTCCCCCACAACTTTTAAGTTTGATAATTTTCTTCCAGTTTCTGGTCTTAAGTTTTTCATTTTTTTATTTTCTTGTATTGTAAATCCATAACCGCTGAAATGACACTTTTTCTGTTTACAAACGTACATAAATCAGGATTTTAAGTACTTTTATTGTACGTGTGTATATAGAGGAATATGAAGGAAAAAAAAATAGAAGAATAATAAAGTGTTTTTTGGGGGAATCCGTTCCCTTTGTATCCATCGAATCAAATACCACAAAGTACAAGAAGCGTTGGTTGGCATATATAATCTGAAGGCGCAAAACAAATGAAATCTTTTTACCTGGGCAAAATCTTATTAAAACTCAATTAAACAGTCCCATGAACAGTCTTTTGGTTTTAGTTGGAATTGAAAAAAAAGGAAGAAGAAAAGTTTGGGTTGGTTTGAAAATTGTTGATACTATGATGGTTGGAATTTATATAAAGATATATATTTTCTGCGATGACAGCAAACTCTGTATATCTATAGTAAAATCAAATGTATGGACTATAAGCTGTATCTGCACCTATATACATATACCTCGGTGAATATTATTTTAACGTGAAGAATTTTCCAGAAATGAGATGTTGGTATGATTTTCTATCCTCTCCAAGTCCTTGGTTGTCATTTAATTCAGTTTTTCTTTTTCTTCCTCGTATTTCATTTTCTTCTATAGTAATATATTTTTTGATTTTTTCATCGTAGTTAAAATGTAATTCCTTTTTTTTCTGTTATTTTTTAATTTTTATCAGATCTCGTGTAATTTTTCGCGTCTACTAATTCAAAGTGTTGCTATTTTATATGTAGAAAATAATTTTATATTTTTTTAATCGTGAAATAAGAAAGTTTCTGTTTTTTTCAGGTTTGTTGGTATTATTGAGTTTCTTGTTTTTCTTTTAATATATATATAATTATATTCGAGGTGAGTAAAAACTAATTAAAAGTTCTGAGACTAAAATTTTTTTGTATATGATACTGTTTTGGTTCGGTTCTTTTTCATATCTAAATCCTTTGCCATAGACTATATCTGATAAACATAAAATTTGTATTATATTTTATCATTGAAAAGCTTTTGAAAATCCGATGAAAGTGCAAAGGTACTAATTTGAATTTTATATAATCTGAAAAAACGATTTATAATTAAAATCAAACGAATAGGAATTCGATTTTTTTTTCTCGGTATGAATTATAAATCAAATCTATATATACGATGAAGTTCGATAATTTCACTGGAAATTGACATGTGATTTTATGATTTCCATATCATAAATAAGAATTCAAGATGTTTTTAAAAAAAGAAAAAAAAAATCGATGTTATAAAACAAGTATTAGGCCTTTTAAAATCATATCATTTAAATTGAGCTAACATCATCCAGGATCAAACACTCAATACATTTTAAAATCACATTAAGTGCGGTAAGTGCTTGCGTTTATTTTGCCAGGCAAAGGAAGATGTAAAAAAACGGCTGAAAACCAAAACAAGTAAAAATTTTAAGTAAGAAGAAAAAAAAAAAGATTGTGTAAACAGAAACTGAGATCTGTCTCTTATATACGATTTTATTACATCTTCATTTTGCCTCCAGATAGATATGACATACATAAATAGGTATGGTAGCATATCTTTAATATAACTCTGTATATTCTTAAGGTACTTGCTTCCATATGTATATACATATATAGGGATCTACAGTATAAATACGAAATGTGATTTTTAATGTTCTATCCATGTTGGGTGGGTTTGGAATCATATACCATATAATATCAAATGGTATAGCGATGGTTTTATGTCAATATTATTAAGTCGTAAAAACATTGCGTAAGCTATTTATGAAAATCAGCTTTTGATGTGGTTATAGATGGTTTGTTGCTTTTGTAACAGGTTCATATTTAACGTGTTTGATTGTTGTTACATAGGGATGATTATATATAAATATATAATGTACTATATACCACAAGATTTACAGAATTTACCAAAGAATATTTTAGTAGATTGTAGTTTATGTGATTCACTTAATCAATTTCATTTTGTTAACTAACCATCCATAAAACACCTCTTAGGTAAGCATATGATCAGGTGTGTTTATTTATATTTAATCGATTTTATATGGTAATCATAACCTATATCGAAATTGAATGAATTTAAATGTGAAGTCATATTTTGTATAGTTTTTATACAATGGTATAGTTTCCAGAATTCCTCATCAGCTAAAATTTTTTTCGAATTGCTGAATGTGTAAAAGTAAGCGATTGGTTATTTGACAAAATATGTGAAATAAGTATTTGATTATTTTTTATTAAAGTTATTAAATTTTGTTTAGTGAAGGATTTGAATTTTGGTGGTTTATTAGTAGGGCCGAACCTATAAATTTCAAGATTGGATAACTTGTTTTTATTGATTTTATCATCGTAATTATTTAGAAAAATTGTTCAAATCATTGAAGATGGCATTCTTACAGTGATGAAAACGTTTAATAATCTCTCTATTATATAAAAAAGTTTTCTCCGCAAATCATTTATAAATAAAATAAATACTTTCAGGCGAATTGTATACATACTCTTAGGCGAATCACTGTGTAATCTAAAATATTTTTTTTCCTTATATTTATAATTTTAAATAATTAAAGTATGCATACTTTATATATATTGAATATATTGAAGGTAATACTTTTACATGAATTTAAATATAACTCACAAATTCAAAACCAAGAATAGAAAATTTAGTATCTTGAAAAATTGAGACGGAGAGAAAAAGAAAAAGAGAATCTTATTCTACCGCTAAAGAAAATTAAAAAGCAAAAAAAAGAAACAAAAGTATAGTATCCTTGATACATTTTTTGGTTGTTGTTTATACACACGGGGATTGGTGAGCGAAGCGAGCAGACGGCGGAGCTCCCTAGTTTTTTAAATTATAATTTTAGAAAACTAAATGATTACCTGTCTTAGGAACTGGCCTATTGCTAGCTGCCGATGACACCATTCCTTCTTTTACATTTACTATGTGAAAGTTTTGTAGACATATATACATATGGTCGACATCGGTCTTTAAGTGGAAACAAATGTTTTGATGTCCAAAGAATACAAATCGTACATTTTTTAAATAATTTTTGCGTTTGTTATAAATTTCTGTAGGGTATTAAAGTTTTAAGTGAAAATGTATAGGCAAGTAATGTTTCTGAATTTTTTTAGCATTGAAATCGCTTTTACAGATATTACTGTGTTGTGATTTAGCAGATATTTAGCAATAATTCGGTTTAGCACCCGTTGGTAAGTTTTTATTCCCTTAGGTTAGTTTTGATGTAAAATAATAATCTCCAATCTTTAGAATCTGCTATGAGAAAATTAACGTGAAATATTTTGCGTAGAAGGGTGGTTTACCACTTCAGACTTTACTTTATTTATTTAAAATAATTTTCTTCTTATATTTTTTAAGAAACATTTAAATTTATTTATTTAAGAAAAATTATTTATTTAATCCGTAATTAACTCTTTTCAAGGGTTTTAAGAGATTCACATGTCTTGAGCAGAAAAATGAAGAATTTCTAATTATAATGGAAATTTTCGACTTAAAGAGTTTGAAGGATCTTTTGAAAAATTCTATCCTGAAAACGTTTTTTAATAATAAAAAAAAAATAAGTTTTAATATTATCATGTAAAACTAGAAAAATAATTTTCCTTAAACCTTTTTCATTTCGATATATAAATAAAATTCATACACACTCATTATTATGACGGTTTAACCTAGTTGTTTCATTGCTAGTCTGTTTACTTCCTAATTAAATCATCCTTTTGTGTCGGAGCTTAGCTTTTCAACAAGTGTACACTTAACGAAAATATATAAACGAAAGGCATTTTATTTGAAAAAATGAGATGATGGTATTACATTATTGAATTTTATGTTATAGTATTAATATCAGTTTCAGAGAAGTGTTGGTTGTTACTATAAAAGCGCTATAAAAGTATAAAATCTTTGACAAGTAAAGAAAATAATATATAGTTGATGGTGTCATTGTAGAATGAGTTATTTATCTTTTAGAATTTAATAGAATGAATTCTACTACAGTACCCACAATAATTACAAGAGAAGATAGAAAAAAAGAATCATCATCTAACAAAACTGGAACAGCGGGTAAAATTGTTTCCTTTTTTTGTTCGTATATGGAGTTTGTCTAAAGAAAGAAAGAAAAAAAAATCAATATGTTATTTCATCATCCCATTCCATAAACATATAATACTTATAGATCGATGGAATGAAACCTAATGGTACTTATACACTTTTCAAGTTATTTTCCAAATCTCATACCAACAACAAAAAAAACTCATCCTTCTAATTTCTATCCACTTTTAACGCGGATGAAGTTCATTTTTCTTTTGTGTCAGACTTTACACCAGACTTTCATTTTAAAAATGGTTCATCGGAGAATGTTTGATGGTTTTAATATATATACTGAAGTATATAATGAAAATGAAGCTGATAATATTTAGTATCGGTTTTGGTAAAGTATATATAGTATTTATAAAATGGTATAGAAAAGATCTTTGGATTTTTCTACTCAATGGACTCCTCTAAAGTTATAAGTAAAGTGTTCTTCAATGGCTAATTTGAATTCCCTTGGGGATACCAAGAATATTAATTACAAAAGCCATTCATTAAGTTTAATTGCATAACATTAGGTCAACTACCTGTTTTTGGGGGTTCTTCTAAAGCATTTGTTTTTCATACGAAATACGTTCAATATAATATAATATAAGTTTAAATATGTATATCTATATAATAGACATAAGTTTATTATCTCATCATATAAAATCTATTCTAATTGAGTTTTTTAAGAATAGATTAGATCAGATTTTTGTCTTTGTCAAAATATGTTTTCATTCTATTTTAATAACAATGTTTAAAGAAAATTTATGGAAAATTTTAAACTTAAAGTTTGTGTTTAAGAAAATTTCATTTTAATTAATTTTTTTCTTTTCGAAAATATAAATCGATTTTAAAAAATTTCTTTGGATTTTATTATATTTAATTGTACACCCTTTGCTATGCACTGGTATTGCTCTACTTTTGTTACATGAACCTGTGTGTTGGTCAAAAATGCTCTAATGCTCTACAAGTAAGTATCTACTTGTATTTCAAGCAACATTATTTTTTTAATTTTCAAATAAAATTGTGAAGAGGTCCTAACTTTTTTCCTCACATTGTTTACAGGGCGATCTACATTTGAATATTTTAAAAATTTCATTTGGTTTTGACATGTTTTCTTTTTTCACATAAACTTAAAATGAGGAAATATAGTTATTGTTCAAAAAATTCCTTAAATACAGCTTAAAAAAATTAATTTTATTGATTAAAAATGAATAAACATTCTATTCTGAAAATTATAAACAAAAAAGTAATTTCATGAATCTTGTGGAATGATAGGAATAATGATCACTCTGAAAAAAAGCAGACGTGTCATGCGTCCTCCAGAAGCATCATTAAAAAATAATTATTGTAATTAAAACATCGGAGATCTGTCAAGGGCATTAGCTAAGCATTATTTTATCAAATCTTACAGTTTTGTAAACATGATGACTTGGTCCTTTGTTGATGGATTCTGATTTCTATATGAACAGATTGTACTCTATTGGTTTTTCCCACCTATTTTTACTTTCTTAGAATTTGTAATCGTGGAAAACTCGACTATTTTCTCAAATTATCTTTGATCACTTTTTTTAATAAACACGATAATTTAAGAAGGCCTTACTCAATTTTGTTCAAAGTTGGTTTGAAGATAGACTATAGTATAAATATGAACTGGTTTGAGATCTTACCCGCAAATGCGTAGTAGTAGCAGTAGCTTCTTTTGCAAAAAAATAATACTTTTTCTGAACTTTTATGGAAATGATAACTCGGGAACCATTCACCGGTTTAAAAAAAATTTGGTATACACATATCCTGGACTGAAGAACTGACCAGATTGTCAGGGGAAATGCTAACTCGAAAGTAGTTAATTTGGACGAAATTGGGACTCTATCCTTAACACTAGTCTGATTACAATGAAATTTAGTACACAAGCTGGATGGTATTTCAGGAACAATAAGTTAAATTTTCATTCCAAATGCTAAACTGAAAGAAGGTTATTTTACACTTGTGTGGGTACTTTATTGAACACACGATAATTCCTGAAGGGCTTGATGCAATTTTATTCAAATTTTGTACAAAGTTTGAATGGATTCGACATTTTCTAAGAAAATTGGGTAGTTAACCAGACCAGAAAATTCTTTTAATATTATTTCAAATAATATTTAATATAATGAATTGAAAATTTAGACTTTTTTACGAAAAAATTGTGTGTACTGTAAATAAATAACAAATCTTATTAAAACATAATATCTTCCGGCAAAATGAAATATTTTAAATATTCAAATAAAATCATCAACTCATTTGGTTTCTGCTAAATCTAATGGATTTTTGAAAATAACGAAATTTTGGAAAATTGTGTTTAAAAATTTCTTTTCAAACATTTTTAACACGATAAAAATATGTTTTCTTTTTGTTATATACAACAAAATCATGTACTTTGTATGTTGTACAATAAAAAAAACGAATTTTTCAAGTACAATCGCTTTAATGATGGAACAACGAAAAACTCTTACACCTTGGTTTTGTAATACCAATACTTTATTGTTATACTATTTCGTAAATGTTTCCGCCCTTTACTGGTATTTTATTGTCACTCGATTTTCCTTTTTTTCTGGCGGAATTTTTCTTCCCTTCATAACTCCTGTCGAGAGAACCTTTACATTATGATAATGAACCTGTTCACTTTGCATCTTAAACTTTTTCAATTTTTGATTGTTTGGTGGTTCTTTTTACAATTTCACTTTATTTTTTCTTTTTTTATTTTATTGAAAATTTGCATTTTCCTTTTTTTAAGAGAAAGTAATTTTTGGAAATTTCATGATATAGCTTGACTATTTTCATGGAAGAAAAACTTTGGAAAACATTCTCTTTTGGTGGTTCAATTTCGGTTGACTGAAATGAATTTCTGTTTCGTTTTTTTTTTTGGTTTTTCAATACTTTTCATGTGAAAAGATATGAGAAAATATTACATATCAATAAAATTCGAATTTAATGAAATCGATTTATTCATTTTATATCAATGAAAATTATTATTATTATTATTAATTTAAATATCATAAATAAATTACGTGAAAAATTGCATTTAATTTATTTTTAATAATATTACTGATTATTATTGGGAATATAATTTATGATGAGAAATGATATCGACATTGGGCACATCCACTTCATCATCGATCACCCCCAAAAATAATATAGTTCAAATAAAAATGATAGAATATCATTTCGATACATTTTTCTTCAATAAAAAATTGGTTATTCGATATCATTCAATACCGATGGATGAATAATAATGAAAAAAAGAAGTATAGATTTGGATTTTCTAAGAGAAAGTTGTTGATTTTTTTTATTTGAAAAGTTTATTATGAATCAATATATTGATGTATCTTTTTGATCCACTTTCAACAAGGTAAGTATAAGGGTTGCCTTCGAGGTTTAGAGAGTGAAATTTTCTATGGAAAAATCCAAAATTTTACTCGAACTTTACTATTATAAAATTATAATCACTTTAGGCGTTCTTGGCTATAATTTGTAAAATTTTCAAAATTAAATTCGATGTGGGAAAATAGTCTGTTAGTTATTTAGCGGATGGGTATAATATATTTGTCACTAATGCGAAACAATAGCCCACATCAGGTCTCGTTTAGTTTAGTTGATTCCAGATAAGTGAAAAGCTTTTCATGAAACGAGTGCCGCAACTTTTTATACCTGATTTTTGGAATTATAGATATTTTATTAAATATTTTGTTGCTCATTTTATGGATGATTTGGAATTATTAATTAGTAATAAATTAAAACTAGTTGAATCTCACCCATAGCCAAAAGACTTCAACTATAGTTTCATAATTAAGAAACTTTTGTAGGCTAGCAATTGAACCTATGACTTCTCAGTACATTTGAGGGGATTTTAGCATTGATTCTGCTAATTTCCTAACCAGACTTTCAACTGCTTTTGTATAAAGTTTGGACCTAAAACTAAAATTGAAATCACAATTTCTGTTTAAAAGATCCTGAATCGAATTCAGGCGAATACGATAAAACTGTTCTACCAGATTCCAGGAAACTT
Source organism: Xylophagus ater (assembly GCA_963422695.1). Classification (NCBI taxonomy): domain Eukaryota; kingdom Metazoa; phylum Arthropoda; class Insecta; order Diptera; family Xylophagidae; genus Xylophagus; species Xylophagus ater. The sequence continues at coordinate 14,287,595 of OY730478.1, forward strand.
TCGATATTTAATATCACTAGCAAATTATAATATTGACAATTTTTATGAAGAACAGTTTTATATACTAAAAGATTTCTATTCCCATTTTCATGAAAACCTAAAAGAAAATATTCTTCATTATTTTCAATTTCAGTTTCATTATAGAAGAAGAGATATGACATTATACAATATTATCCATTCTTGGTATCAGGACATTACGGATTTATTTTTGTTGTTATCTGTCTGTCTTTATTCCCTTTCTGTAAATGGGGTACACAAGGGTGTCGTTAATGTAATTTATATGAAAAAAATTGGGTCGCTTGATATTAAATTGAGTTGTAAAGATGTTTATACAATTTATGAAAGATTTTTATTTTATTTCAATTTTTCTTTCATTTTTTTCTTTTTTTTTGGCTCTGTGCCTGAGCTAACTTTCCACCCAATTTATCCACCCACTTTACGATTTATATGAGTTTTTTCCTTTCTGTATTTTTTTTTTTTTTTGGTTTTTATAAGAAGGAACCAATCTTATGGCAAGATATAATGATTTTCATTTCAGCTCTTCTTGGGAATATATATATATAGAAGAAATTGCTTCTTTATAGACAAGTTTTTTTTTGTTATCATATTTTTGAAGCTACTAGTAGATATATTTTCCAGCTAACCTTTCTTTTATTTGCGTTTTTTTTCCTGGGAAATCTCTTCCCTTTCTTATAAGGGATGAAGTTACCTGTTTAATCACTTTTTGTTGTTTTTATATGAAATTTTACTTTATGTATATTATTTTTCTTTATTCTTTAGAGTACATCTTTTTTGGTGGATGTTAAAATTTTCTTTTTCTAATGAAGAAGATTATTATAGGAAGAAGAAAAAAAAATTGAAGAAAATTATAATAACGAGAAGTAAGAAAAAAAAAATACGTTTTTTTCTTGTTTGAGTTTCAAATTTACTTCTGTACACGATTTTGGTTTTTTTCATAAGATTTTCATCTTTTAAGATTCATCGTCCGATTCTAGCCATCTTAAAAAAAAAAAGAAAGAAATGAAGTAAGTATCTTCTAACTTTGAGGTTTTTGCTGTGGATTTTACCATTATTGGACACGTAGAAAAGTTTTATTTGTCAATCAGATAAAAGGAGGAAGGAAAAAATTCAATACATAATTGGAATTGAATGTCCGATATTAGTTGCAGCTTTCACGGCAGGATATTATCTTTCAGAATAATATATTTAATGATTGGTAAATAAGTTTGAAGCATTTTAACCTTTCATGAAAAAAAGCGATTAATAATGATCGAATTTTTTTTTTTTGTACTGCTCTTAAAGTAAGATTTTCCTGTTAACGACAACTCAATAGAATTTAAGTGGTTATCATAATTTCTTTAGAAATGAAAGCCGATATTCGAATTTCTTTTTTTTTTGTTGATATTTTTGATTTTATAATTTAAGAATAAGATTTAAATCAATTAAAATGTTTTTTGTATTCTAAAGATGAAATCATTTTTTTATGAATGAGTAAATCTCGAATTAATATATTTTTTTTAAATTTTAATTACTATTTCTTAAAATGATTTAAATCAAATGTTCTTTTTTTAGAACAATTAAAAAAAAAAAAGAAATACTGTTGCGACAAATTATGATTTTTAAAAGCTGCAATTAAGCTGAAAATTATTGCATAAAGTCATATACTTCAATTATAATTTATTCAAATTACGTCCGAAAGGGTAAAAAAAATAGTGCCAGAAAATATATTATAAAATATATTTTAAATGAGAAATGAAATTTTCATCTTCCACCTTTCTATATTTTATGGAAAATGTGGCAAAATGAAATTTCCTTTTTTTCTTTCATTTATGTCGACCAGATTTTTATTAATCGGTCTGTAATTTGTACATTTTAATGTTTCACCATCTATTCAGTATGAATTCAAAAGGATGAGGGTGTTACAGAACAGAAAATTAATACAATTCAACAATTGTTGAAATTATCAACAATGGGATAGAATAATCTCGGAACAAAATGAAAGGATAAAATGGATTTGTGCGGAAGGATTATGTAGACTTGGTAAAAGATTTCAACCAATTCGAATCATACAATAATTTTGCTATAAAATACCAGCAGGAATACCAATGAAAAAAAAAAACAGAAAAGGATTGAAAATGGTCAACTATAGTAGAAGGTGATGCAAATCATAAAGTAGAAATAATATTATCTCGTGTAACAGTAGTAATTGTAACAAGCTTTGCAATAATAATAATATAAGTATATGGATATAAAAGTGCAATTCAGTCACGTGTTACCATTTAAGTGCGGACGTGCAAAATAGTGAACATATAAAGCTACTATTGAGAACAAGGCCGGATGGTAGAGTATAAATGATACACGATTCTTAACAAAAAAGAGAAAAAAAAATCGTGAAATTTTCGTTGTATCCGGATTGCAAGAAGGCTCTATTTTTAAATGATGATAGCCACCATTTGGCCACTAATGAAATAATAGAAACAGGTAAAGGATTTATTTATAAAATGAAATAAAAATCCTTTTCATCCTTGGATTCTGTTCAACTGTATGGAATTATTTTCTATTAATTTTTTGCACTTGCTACTATGCCAGTGTTTCTGTTCATTTCCAGGAAGATAACATATTAATATTTTTTTATATTAATGTTTACACTTGCTAATTTTAAAACAGGATTAGATATCACTGCAGATCATGGAAGATCTCTCTTTTTTAAAGAAAATTTTTACAACCAGTTCTTTATATCAGTTTTCAACTTTCTTCGAATTTTTACTAAAGAATAACTAGGAATTTTAATATTACAACCAAATTCAATAAATGATTTACGGTTGAAATACTTGAGGAATACTTGTTAAAATTTGGCATAAAGAATAAGTTTTTAAGTTGAAATTATCACTACAAAATGGGTGATTTTAAGTTAAAAAAAGAATGGTTAGTTTTAGGTTTTTCAACTGTAACTCAGTTTCTATTCGTTAAAAGAAAAAATTGCATAAGTAAGTTTAGATACAGAATTAAATTCTGTATATTTCTTATATAGAACAATTTTCTATATTTCCTATATTTTACGAGAAAATTATTCTTGAAATATTATGTCTGACAAAGTTGGTGCCATATTGGAAATTTTTTTTTAATACAATTTTTTAACGAGATACGTTTAAATTCAGTATAATTTAATTAATTTTGTTTTCTTTGTCATATTATTTAAATTATTATTATGATAAGTTTAATTACATATTCAGTACCAAACAGATATGATTTAATTATTCAAACTTGTTGAATTAATTGACTTACAAATCAAATAAATTTTCTATTTGTTGAAAAGTTCATAAATTCAAATGTGCTAAAACATATTTATTTATTAAAAATTAATTCATTTTTTTTTGATATGATAAAATTTTAATTAATTTAATGATTTTAAAATTTTTTTTATATATATTACCGTTTTGTTTACTAATAATTAATTAAATTTTAAGTGAAAATATATTTTAAATGGTTTGATAGAATCAAAAATGCTACAAGTTACGACTACTAATTCGTATGGTTTAAAAAGGATTAATACTGTTGAAAAGGATGAATTATCTGGGATTATCTGAGTCTGTAGCCCTATTCTTTCAAGAGGAATGAGCTTTTTTTCAATGAATTTAAACGGTATAGCTTAACAAATTTAAAATTTACTGATCTTTTACACATAAAAATCAATATTTTTAATAATCATTTATTCTTAATAACATAAACCAAAATAATCGACATTAAGATAAAATATAACATAAGATATTTAGGTACAAGTTCGATTAATCATGATTAGTCGTTTGGTATAGTAGTTTAGATTTTCTTGTCTAGTTTTATAGAATTTTCATTTGAATTGCACTTTTATACGATCAATGTTTTATCAATAAAAAATATATCACGAACTCAATTTGTTTTGGCAATTAATCACAACATGTCGTACTACATACTCGTAACAAGATTGACGTTACAAAAATCAATGTGCTTTTATGATAGGAAATTGATATTATGCACATTTTCGCAGAATTTTTGAAAATTTCCTAAAGGATTGATTACAGTCGCTATATCAGCATCTATATAATATATGTATAAGTATTTGGTTTGATAAAATATGAGGTATTGGATTAAATTTATGTTTTTTGTTTCATAATGAAATTTTTCTCTTTACCTTATGGAATCATTTTTAACTGTTGTTATATTATTTAAAAAAGAAAAACTCAACACTAAATGAAATAAATTTTAAATAAATAATATTATAAATTTTAGTTAGTCTTTTTAAGAATTTATTTAACACTATTAAAACACTTACAATTTAGATTTATTTCAAATCACTATGAATTTTATTTGAATGTTTGTATTTCTTTTGTTTTAAATTTTAATGCTATTTCCAATAATATGGTAAGTTTTCTTTTAAATATAATAAAAAAAAAAGAAGTACTAGACTAAAAGTATGGTTTATATGAATATTATTAAGGATCAGAGACGAACCGTTTAGGTACGCGTCAACTAACCAACTGAGGACCAAATATTATGGCATTCACCTCACTAGATTTTCTACTCCATCAGAATCAACTTAAGGGTAGTTGATGTTCCCTAAAGTATGGTTAACCAGAACTTTGCTTTGCTTTTTGCACAATTCCACTGTTGCTTCATTTTACTTGTATCATCCCCCATTTGTTGAATATATATAATATATATATATACGATGGTAAAATTTTCTTCCTATACATTGCTCTATAAAAAAAAGGATCCCTCAAAATCCCAATACACTAAAAATGTTTGAAATTGTTTGTTGATACTATTAAAGAGTGGGAGGTTTGGTTTAAGTGAAAAAAAATCATGCAGGTACATTACAATGTACTTTGAATTAAGGAGAATCAAATAATATACAATTTACCCCTTCGAATATGTAATATATTCAAAACATTGTATAGACAAGAAATAAACTTTCAATATATATATTTTTTGGGGATGCTATGCGTACTCATGCATCCCCATGTGAGTTTCATATAATGTGTATCTTTTCTTAGTGGAAATCAACAGGTCTACTTATATATAGTAAACTATTTAATAAGTTTTGTTTTTTGTTTTAATCAGTGACACAATATTTTGCGCATTGTTAACATTAAGGCATGCGTAATATGGTTAAAATGCATTTTTCATAAAGTATAAAATAATTTTGGGAAATTAAAATGAAAATTAAATTTTCGTTAGATTTTCTTAATTAGTTTTGAATGAAAGAAAATTTTCCATAATCGAGGCAAAATCTTTTTGAGACTGTCCAATTTTTTCTAGCCGATACTGTTTTATAGCGGATTAACCTAATTTTCGTAGTCATATCATTTGCTTCAATAAACTTTCTTTTCTGCTTGTACTAGTATGTATATCGTAAACTTTCGGGCACTTGTTGAAACTCTTCAATGTGCTTTTTTCCGGCACAAAATTTTTCCTATACACACGCTTTTTAGGAAATTTCTCCTTCACTCAATATATATACTTTCTCCAACTGTATCCTTTATAAGTCTTTTACCCCTTTTCCTTGGATTAAAATCCTTTTAAAATTGGAATAAACTAAAAAGTAGGAAGTTAAATATTATATTCATGTATTGTTTTATCCTTCGAAATAAGTTTGTATTCGTGTGGTTTAAACTTTTATACTTGGCTTGAGATTGTTGTTATTTTGCATTTTACACCCCCTTCTATGAAAGGGTTAAAATTGTTTATAAGATAAAGGTTATGGTGGTGTTATTTCCTGGAAAGGAGATGTAGAAAAATTGGGTAAATAAATATATATATAGAAATACATGATAGAAAAAAAAACGAAAGAAATAAAAATATAAAGAAAACGAACCCACCAGGCTCTAGGATTTCGTTTATTTTCACTTCTAAGTGAATTGTTTATCCTTCTTCCTTAATCGGTCCCTTATCTGTTGAGATTTTACCACCCCAAATTTTTCCAACCCAAAAGGTTTTCTCATTCCTTTCTTATTTCTATATGTATTTTTTTTATTTTCGATTTTTTTTGTTGTTCCGTTCGCTTTATTTTCACATTGTTTTTGTTGTTGATTTTCTTTGCTGTTGTTTATTTTTAACACCTCAAGGAAAATATTGCCCGTTTGCCAACCTCTTTTTTTTATGTGTTTACTAGAAAAATTTGAAGAATTCGTTTGTGGCTTCATTGCAAAGGGAAGGTGTTAACTAAGGGCTGATGACTTGATTAGATGGATTTTGATTTATTTGAAGGGACCATCTTTTGTTTTTTTTTCCGTTTTTTTTGGTTTGTTGGTGTGTTGCTATCTTTCTAAAATTGAAAAAGGGTAAAATTCGATCGATTTCGGTACTTTATTCTTTCAAAATGTGATATAATGTTAAATTTTAAGAAAAGTTTAATATAAAAAAAATATATAAAAGTGGATCATTAAGGGTTCATATATTATATCAAATTAAGAAGAAAAAAAAATCTCTTCTTTATTTAGAGATTAGAATTCGTAATATTTTGACAAGGAAAAGTTTAATAATTTCTTTTATTACATTATCATCTTTTATCTTTTCTTTCATAATTTTTTCAAGAAAAATCTATCAGACCCAAGAAACTTTTAGTTAAGAAATTAAATGTGAAAGAAATCATATGAAGTCTATTGAAGATACATTCGCTAATAAAACTTAGTATTTGCTACAGCTCTAGAAAATCGAGAAATTGAAGTTTAAAAGCGCATTCAATTTTTATTCCGGTGGATTTATTTTCTCAATTCGTATTAATGTTTGTTCAATAGGATATGTATTATATATCTTGAGGATTTAGTTAAGCTTTTTTTTCCGTTTTACAGTTGATTTTCTTCTTAGGTTTATTGTTTGCATTAAAATATCATGCCTAGATCTTCTTTGAGACCCAATACTTCGCATATTTACCCTGACAGATATATAAAAGTTATGAAATCGTAAAATCCTAATAATATTTTTCGACATTTAAAAAAGAAAAATCGTTTATTATTGATTCTGTTCAATTCTAAAACTTTTTATTTTCATTTTTTTTTAGAATATATTTTCCAATCATTACATGAAAATAAATTTGACTGATTTTATTCATTTGTCGGATGAGAAAAAAAAAAGAAAAGTTTTCAACTGGGTAGATATCCTTTCCTATTAAGTTTTCTCATCTCATTTGGCACCAAAACAGCAGGCGGTCAGTCATTACAAACGATGAACGTGTCTGTTGAATTTTCCATTATATACATAGAAAAAAAAATAAAAGAAAATCGGTTAGGTATCGTTTTTCTAGATAAATTTTGGTTGTATCTTTTTATGAAAGATACAAATTTTCTCCGCTCCCTCGAGTATTATGCAAAGTGGTTAATTCTTATTCCATTCCAAAGTCAATCCATTTTTACCTTAAAAATATGTTCTTTGTTAACAGTTTTTTTCTTTTATATAAAAATATATTTTCCAGCAAATCGGTCAACCTTTAAAAATTCAAGAACTGATGCCGACTGGTAAATTGGAAAAAATTCGCATACTACATAAATCGACCTATATATTGAAATACGAAAATATACATTATTTTCGTTTTATTCTTTATTTTATTTTATTTTATTTTTTTTCTTCCATCGTGTTTTTCATGTGTAAGCCTCCAAGAAAATCCTATCGTTTTTACCTTTCATACCTTCAATAAATTCTTCCGCTAGATCCTTTATCGTTCCGGTAAAATCCTTTCGGTATTTTTATCTTTACCTTTTAAGGACATACCGAATTTGGTAGGATTTGATGGCTGATTTCACTTATACACTCAATTTGCTTACTCCAAAAGATATATATTTTGTTGTATATTGAAAGAGGACATAGCGGCGTATATACGGTAGTCGATAGAATTTTTGTATATTTCGTTTATTTGTGATTAGTTTGAATTACATTATATATAAAGTGGTATATAGAAAAGTTGTATACGTAATATATAAATATGATTAAAAGGATTTCCTTTAAGATTTTAAGTATTGAAAGGGTCCCTTGTCTATATTTATTCTAAATCCTAAACATTTTTGTGTGATTCGAGATGGACCAGGTGATGTTGTACTTTGATCTTTGGTGAAAGTTTTTAATTAATTTAGAGATTTATGAAATCTTCATTGTGAATATATGTATACGTGATGGATTTCATAATTTTTATGAAAGGACAATTCATTTAATTTGATCTAATAATATTTGGTCAAAATATTAAATCATGATATGGAATTTTTTAAATTAGATTGTGGTAATTAAAGATCTGATACTAGTAGCAGAAAAATGAAGTTAAATCTATGAAAAACTTTCCAGTTTGTCCTCAATTTTCATAAGAAAATCCAAATAGACTTTTATATAATAAGAATTTTTCAAATATTCAAAACTGTCTTAATTAAATTCACACTATGTGGTAACTTTCTTATTTTCATAATAGTTCACCCATCGTTAGTGCAATAGATCCCTTTATAAGCTAGAAACCTTCTAATGTACATGTCTATATATAAAATCTTTCCTATATCTGAAATTCATCCAGTTTCTTGTATATCATGATCATTGTTTTGTTTAGATGAAACTACATGAAATTTGCATAAGACTCATGGAAACGATTTTGTTTTCTTTTTTTTTTATTATTATTACTATTTTTCTTCCTTTTTTTTGGTATTCTATCGTCGAACTATTTTGCGTATCATTTTAACGTCATTCGTCTATCGATAAGTTCATTCCAAGCGATGGAATTTATGATGTTCTTTCCATATATTGGATCGATTTCGAAGGGATAGAACAAATTTAATAGTATATGAATAGTGAAAAAAAAAAAATCAGGACACCTTCTATGTTGACACTATCGGAAAATTATTCATGAAAAGAATTTTATGCGCTATAGTGCAGAACAAAATTCCCATCCTTTTCTATGTTCCTCTCTATAGGACATCACATTTTATATATTATATATATATAGAGGAATAGTTGAACTGCAATGGAATGGATAATCGACTTTAAAGTCCAATGAGTATATGTTTTGTTTCTAAGATTGAAGGATTTTGTATATCTCTTCTAGAAGATAGACAAAAAAAAAATAAACAGACTTGTTTCGATTAAGATTGAATATTTATTGATTTACAGATTATTCGATTGAATATGGTAAAATATAGAAAATATATATATTTATATAATTGTTTTGTTTATGTAGATGAAAATGAAGATTTTCTTTCGAAGGTATATTTACATTTTCTAGATTAAAATCGAGCACTAAAAATTATGATTTCGTTTTTGAATCTGTTACATTTATATAAGAATAAACATTTATCATTTTCTTCTTAATACAAAATACACTTAAATCGATTTTCGTCTGTAGATAAAAGTGTCGGTTTATGGAATGGCTAATAATTCACGTAATAACGAAATATCTTTAATGACATATCTCTCGAGAATAAATCTTACATGAGAATATGATGGTTGGATGTTACCTTCTTCATATCAAACATTCATTGGATGCGACATCACCTTATGGTCGTATTGGAAATACATTGATCGTGTAAAGTGTATAGATGTTATATAGAATATATAGAAAATGATCGATTTTATTTTAGTTCTTCTTATATATACTATATTTTTTTTTATATATATGTATATACTCTTATGATTACGTATTTATATTGCCTTCAAAAGCCACCCATTTCATTTCACTTTACAATCATACTATTATAAAGTGTTCTCCTTTGATTATGATGATGATACATATATAGTACTATATATGGTACAATAGATACATATTATATTTGTCAGTAACTAAAGATTCTTATAGAACCTGGAAGGAAACAGGATGCGACAATATTGTTTTTGATTTATGATGCAATAAATTCATTTTTGTGTTCTTCTAAAGTAAAAAGCCTGCACTTAACCTCTATACATATGGTATACCGATGTATATGACAGAGGTGCGAGTTTGTGAAAGGATATTACAATAATAACTAACGGGTATTGAAAAACGTAACTATTGTAAAATTGCAATTGTAATCGTCTTAGCGGATAAATTTTTTTGGATAAAAAAAATATGTTTGTGCATTACAGCTTCAATAAAGCTCAAAACACAATTATCATTATTATTAAGCATCTGGTTCATTGAGACAATATAAGAATAAGCAAAATAAGACAAAAAACCACAGCAGGCATTTATATTTTTAAAATCCTTAGATTTTATTGCAATAATAAAAGTGTAATATCCTGTGTTCAATTGTGATTATCCATTATTATTATTTGGTGTTATTTGAAAATGAGAAGATGGAAGACCGGTGATCACTATTTGTTATTACATGATTATATTTGAAGCAGGCTTGGGGAACATAAACTCTCATGGAAAGCAATTAAAAATTTTTGAATTTAGAAAGAGTAGCACAATTTTGTACTTAAATAATACTGTAGTGTATAAGTTCATACAGTATTATTAACGAAAACATATTTATTTAAACGAATTTAATGAAGTTAATTTATTAAATTTTAATATGAAATTTGCTTTTTGGAGTCAACTTCGGGCTCAGATATGTTTTTAAAAAAGACGTTTTCCTAAAATACGCTTCTCAACAATTTTATCATTATTTAGTCTGACAATCGAACCAATTTTTTTGAATTTATTAAAATTTTCATAAATAACAACCTTTTTTGGTTTATTTCGCTAACACCTACAAGCAAAGAAATATGAATTTCCAAGGAGAGATATCGAATCCATACCTCAGTCAGTTACTAACAACGAGAGCCCTTAAACCAACGCTATGTAATTGTCTGTTCGTTTGGCTATTGTCTCTCTATTATATAAAAAAGTTTTCTCCGCAAATCATTTATAAATAAAATAAAATAGGAACTTGCAGGCAAATTGTATGCATGCTTTTAGGTGAATCACAAGGAAAAAAAATATTTTTTTTCTGTATATTTATAATTATAAATAATTAAAGTAAGCATACTTTTAGGCGAATATATTCAAGGAAATACTTTTACAAGTTAATATAAATATAACTCGCAAATTAAAAACGAAGAATATAAAATTTAGCATCTTGAAAAATTGATACGGAGAGAAAAAGAAAAAGAGAATCTTATTCTACCGCTAAAGAAAATAAAAAAAACAAAGGAATAGGGTCCTTCATACATTTTTTGGCTGTTGTATACGGGGGTTGGCGAGCGAAGGGAGCAGGAGGCGGAGTCCCTAGTGTTAAATAAATATATTATTCAATATATTAAGCATTAAAATGTAATATATTAAGTACGCCTAAAACCTACCTACTACGATTTTCGATTGACTGTATCCCATTAGTAGTATCAATGTGCCCAATTTCATGTCCTTTACCAGATTTTATTAAAGCACAACATGTGTTTAAAGACCTTTACATAATTTGGTGCCCATTCCTATAATATAGAGTGATCTCATTTACGGGCGGAAATAGGAAACCGGAAGTGGGTGATTTCCAACTAATAAAATGGGGTAAAGTTTTCTGATTTTTTCTCATATTTACTTTTCGATATTATTAAATTTGATTTAAAATAATCAGACATTTTATTTCCTCTCACATGAACCGAATATATTTCTATTTATTTATACACTAAATATCAGTGCAAAAGCTTTCGATACTCAACCTTTATTTTATAAACTTCAAAATTTCCATTTACCATTTATGTTGGTATGATTTTCTATTTTCTATTTTTTTTTTGTAGGTTTTTGTAAACTCCTTTTAAACTATAGTCGTAACAATTATTGCGGCTTTTAACTTTGTCATTATGTTTCGAGCAAATACAATTTCTTCTGACGTCAATATCAATTTATATAAAATTTCATGTATCCGGGTATCTAGTTTTTTCTCTATAAACATCTATATATAAAAACATCGACACTATACAACATAAAATAGTCTACAATATTTATGTAACATATTTTGAAAAAGATCATAGAGAAAACGGGATTGTTATACAATACAACTTTATGTACTATTGAACAAATATATATTGTATATCACCTCTGATATTAAGTTGTTTGGCGTTTGTATACACACGAGTACAAAACAAAAAGGACATAAAGTTGTTATTGCTATTTTTTCACTGAAAATGTAAAATAGGCTCTGATGCATATCACAAATACTTTCAAAGTTGAAATTGCATAATATTGAATATGTCAAACATTATTTCATGTAAATATATAGTATCGAGCTTTGATACTGAACTGTATCTAAAAAAAAAAAATCAAATAATGTTAGTATAAAAGTCCTGTAAAGGAATTTTCAAAAGTATACTTTTAAAGGTTCTATTTTCGTTTTATTGCTCTATGTTAGACAAGCTTATAAAGTACGCCAAACTAGAGGACATACCAAACAAGAAATTTAACATCGTACAATATTCCAATATTTTTATTATTAGATTCCTTATGAAATAACTTGATTTTCTATTAGAACAAGGTATATTCCCGCATCTATATGCAATAAATATGTATTTAATATAATTTATTATTACATTAATAAAGTTACTTCGACTTTTAACAGAACTTCACCCTTTCTAATTAGTGGTTTGAAATTTCAAAAGTTTATATAATATAATAACATAATTAGATCTTATTAACGTACTCTAATCAACTTAATATTATATTATAGAAAACTTACATTTTTAAACACGATTATGATGCAGACATCTTGAAAAATGTTTTTCTGAAGTAAATAATACATAAAGAAAATAATTTCCTTTTATTATAAATTGCATGTGCAAGTGTCGGACTATACCAAATTAAAATTTTTCATCATAGTTTCAATTTCATTCTCAATTTTTTTTTGATATATAATCACGGATTTAAAAGGATTAAATTACGTTTTCAATATGATAATTACAATTGGTCCTTGTATAGATTTTTAGTAATCGAAGTTATGAAAGAAATTATTAATTTATTATCAAGAGAATCGAGAACTTTTGTTTAAATTAAATCAGGGGCGGAAACCATTGAAAATTTTATGGTTTTTTAAAAAAAATATATACCTACTCTTGTCAGGTGCAGGTATCGTTTCATTTGAATTTACTGTAGCCCAAAAAATAAAAAGTTCTAATTTCAATTTCAACTGCTGTTTAATTTTCTAATAAACTTAAAAACAAATGAAGAAAAAAAACTTAAAAATCAGTGGAAAATGCGTAATAGAAATCTGTAGTTAACAATGATTTGGTCTTCAGACTCTTGAGGTTGGTCGTTTATCTTCCAATGTGGTTTTTCTACAACAGCGTATATCGGAAAATATCGCTGCTCCACGTCTTCTTTAGTTGATTTCATTTCGGACGAAACTCCACAGCTCTAGGTCCAAAGGCATCCTAACCATTCCTTATCACCAGACTAATTACGGAATGCAAGATCCTCTGACGCGCATGGGAAGAGAGCTTAATTCGCATGGCCATGCCTTTGATTTTCATGTGGAAAAAGGGGATTAAAGAAAAGTTTCCATTAACCTTTATACTTTTTGGAATCTCTTTTGTATTAATTGTTTAGTGATATAGGTGTGTTTGAAATATATACTAATCTCAATTTTTACTAACAAATTATTTTAATACGTACTAAATTAACACATAGTATAACATATTAATACATTAATACACTAATTTTCCTTTTCTCATCCACCTGAACCCACTTTAGCCAGGCTTTCCCCTTTCCTCAGCCCAGGATGATGATGCAAAATTGCCTTGTTGTTTGACTCGGGCCTGATAGTGTTACTTTATCGCTAGGCGATGATAAGAAAAGCTGCCCTATATTTTGCTGCTTGCAATTAAGCAATATCTGAAGCCATTAATAACGAAACAAAGTAAAAAATTATAACTATACAACCGATACAATTTGGGAAATAAGTTGTCATTAAATTTTATATTTAAGTCAATTCAACAGTTTTTAAAAACAATTCTAATCATTATGAAATAGTTACATAAAAATCATCACAAAAACTCATTATTTTTGTGATTTTGGTTTGGTATAGTACAAAGTTTTAAAATAATAAAAAGCTTGTACTATAAAATACTGTTGCTTTTGTTGATAGTTTTTTGAAATAATCAATAATTCGTACCATAAAAATGGTATGGTTCAAAATGTTTTCCGTACCTGGATTAAACCAGCAGTTAATTTAGTTTAACAACTAAAAATATAAACTTAAAAGTACGATATATCAATGTTCGAATAGTAAATTGTTGCAACAGCTCATGGCCAACAAATCTGAAATAACGATGCACATCTATGAAGAACAACGGATTCATTTATAGTATCTATGTGTTTATACCTTTAGTAAATTAACAGGCAATGATCTCTCATCATGGTCCAATGATTTATTTGGGAATTTCAGTGAATTAAATCAATTCAAGTATTTATAGTTAAATTCTGTTGAAAAGTTTTTGTTTCAAAAATTTTGAGAAATCTTTGTACGTATATAATTAAGTTTTTGAAAATGAAAAAAAGAGAAAATTAAAATTTGTATATGCAATTATTAATTGGATTATTTGTATAAAATTTTTACATAAGACATTTTATGTGGCATAAAAGGACAGGAAATTATGAAAGTGCATGGATTTTTTTTTCTATGATTTAATTAAGTCAAAATTTAATTATGGTTGAGTTGAAAGCATTTGAGTCAAATTTAAATCGAATTTCCTGATGTCATTCATGCTTTTAAGGTAAGTTCTATATAATAATCAATAATATCATTTTCTCTCATATTTTCTATTATTTTTTTTTATTTGAGGGATACTTATTTAAATATATCCTGTTAAATAAGGATACAATTTCCCTTTATACATTTTCAATAACCATTTTATATCGGTTGAATATACATATATTTTGTGTCTGTCCCTTTCATTAGATATAGGTAAACTTCTAAGTTAAATGAGGTGTACCAGTACTAGAGAGGATGAGATTTGGGCATAAACAAGAAACGAGAATATAATTTTTAAGGGATCAAATAAATGGATGCACTCAACCAACCATATACTTTCTCTTCGGTCATTCTTTTTGTTGGGTTGTCTTCTTTTTATTCTGGGATGCACTATATTGCAAAAAGACAGAATATATAGTTTAAAAGAATAAAATTTTATTCTGAGAATTTTGCTTTCAGAAAGCTACTGATTAAATTTATCCACTAAACAAAACAAAAAAGAAAAAAGAAAGGATTTTAACCTAAATATCAATAATTTTATGTGATTTTTTTTCTAATAGAAATAAATTGTTTGTTTTGTGCCTAATCAAATGAAACAGTACTTGAATTTTATTAACCGAAAAATTTCATGTTTGTTTAGGGTTTGGCATCATCAAAATGATGATGAGCATGAATGAATACATAATATTCAAATTTATATTGATTTTTTTCTATTCACCGGATATATGTTTGTAATGTACAGCAAATCCCCGTAGGGCCTATGACAGATAAACAAAAATATTTCACCTGTAACCGATGAACTTAATGACAATTTTGATTAATGATTAAATCATATTCCATTCTCAAAAAATTTAAAAAATTAAATTAACGCTGTTCTGAAAAGTCCCAATTCTAATTTTCTACAAGATTATCAAATTTTCAGACATACAGTAGAGTCACGATAGTTTGGGCTGTATACGTAATTTTAACTGAGTGCTTAATTATTTAACTTCGATTATACAATTTATTTTGAACTTGTTGTCTTCGATAAAACTAAAAAGGTTTATGTAAAGAATAAATTGAAATGTCAAATCTTGTATTTTTGTGAAATACATGCTTTCATTTATTCTTTATTATAATTATTATTGATTATTGATTTTATCTATTAAATTAATTAAAAATATTGCTTACTTTTGAACGAGCCAAGTAGTTGAAAACCAACTACGTGAAGAAAGTTACATTTTTTCATGAGTTCTGGGTGCCTACTCTCGAATTCAATCGAATTTACTGGTATACGAAAATTTGCTAAATCGTTTAGAGTTTTACAAAATCGATATTCTCGCCATTCATATATACTGCACTATCACGTAATTAATTAAGACAAAAATAAATAAATTAAACCACCAAACCATTCTAAGAAAACAGAAACTAGCCACACAAATGATCATATTTCGTTTTGACGTTTCCAGAAAATTCTAAGAATCAGTTTGCTGACGTTTGTAGAAGTACGTTTCCATGCATATTGAAGAATATTCGAGAATTCAACAATGACTATATAAAGTGGATAAATTGAAGGAATTGACATAGTTCGAATTCAGAACTTGAACCAGTGATAATCTGAGAGAGAGTTGAAATCAAACAGCGAATGTGTGAAATATTAAAGTGATTTGATAAATTAGGAAAGTAATAAGTAATTAATAGGGTTTTCGATTGTAAATAAATTGTGGATAAATTGATTTTGTAAAATTAATAATAATTGATAAACAAATATTTTTAAGACTGATTGTAAACGCAGAAAGAAATAAAGTTATATACCGATTTCCCATAAATGAAAAGTGTTATCATTCTATAACATTCGAACCAGAGGGGTAGCACGAAACAAAACGTATTCGAGTGGATTCATATCTTTCCTATTCATATCGGTTTAACATGTCGTATTCCAGTGCCAAGAGTTTCGTATACGAGGTAAGTATAAAATTGTAGAGTGCTACACCTTATGTTATTTTTGGTTGGAATTTGGTTAGTAAGTAGGCATTTGAAATTAAAACTACTTAATTGTAAATTTCATATTTTTGATTAAATTAAAATAGTAACCTTTGAAAAATGTAAAAAATAAAAGAATTGTAAAAATGTTTTAGAAAAATATAGATTCTCGGCTAGAGAGGTTAACTTAGTAAAATTCTTTTAATTAATTTCAAGTTGGGAAATATCTTCCCACATTGGTGACCCCGATAAGAATCCGTTAATTTTAAAAAAGCTCTTTCGTGTAAAAGTCTTAATTTTTCTCGATCTTTTTTGTTCTTTTTTACGGCAAAATTAATCTAGTGAAAAGTGAATTTATATCGGAATAAATCGATTTTCACACTGAAAAAAGAGACTTTGACGCCATTTTTTTTTGGAGAAATATATATTTGATTCTTGTATTGCTAGCTAATTTGAAAATTACAAGAATTAGTTTTTAAAGAATTACGCAATATTTTGTTCCCTAAACAGAAATTTTCAACTCTCTATATGTGTTACATTTAATGACATTAGTACGGTTTCGCGTGTGTATTTAAATTTGTGTGAACAAAACTGAAATATAATATTTATATTTATAATATAATATTGGAAAGAAAATTTTTTGTGAACCAAAGTGTGAAAATTTATAGAAACAGAAACATTGAACTTTTTGTGCTAATTTAGTAAAGAAATTAAAAATATGTCAACCGAACCAAGTAAGGAAACTGTTGAGATTACTCGCATTGCTGTGAAAGTACCACCATTTTGGGAGGAATCTCCTGAGATCTGGTTTGCACAGGTGGAGAGTCAATTTTCAAATTCAGGAATTACAACAGATGTTTCAAAATTTAATACAGTGGTGGCAGCCATTGAGAGTAGGATACTCACTCAGGTTAGTGAAGCAATTTTAACCCCTCCTGTTGAAAATAAGTATCAGAATCTAAAAAGACAGATAATAGAAAGATTTTCGGAATCAGAACAAAGGAAGCTTAAAAGACTGCTTTCTGAAATAGAGTTGGGCGACCGTACACCCACACAATTACTGAATGAAATGAGAAAGTTAGGTGGCAATAAGGTAGGAATGGAGCTATTGAAGGCGATTTGGTTAAAGTGTTTGCCACTCCAAGCAAGAACAATTTTGTCAGTTAGTGATCTCGACTTAAAGGCTTTAGCAACATTAGCTGACAGGATTGTCGAAGTTGCAGACATTTCTAGCATCAGCAATCAACCCATTCCAGCACAATCAACTAATGCTGTTTCAACTGTACAAGATCCTTCAATAGCTGATCTAAAGAAGGATGTTGAATCATTAACAACCTTAGTTCGGGAACTGTCATCTCAAATTCGTGCGAGAAGCAATTCACGACGCCGAACTATAACTCAATTTAATAATCCAACAAACAATGCAACTAATGAAGCAACCAACCGTCCATTATGCTGGTATCACTATAAGTTTAGACAGAATGCCACTAAGTGTAACCAGCCTTGTTCATTTTTACAAGAATCAAAAAACTAAATAACTTGCAGATGGTGAATCGACTTTATATTACCGAGAAAAAATTTGGAAGACGATTCTTAGTCGATACTGGCGCTGACATTTCCGCCATTCCACCATCTGCAAAACAAAAAACACAGCAAATTGCATCACAATTTTCTTTTCCAATAGATTTGTATGCGGCCAATGGTACTCGCATAAAAACCTACGGACAGCAGACAATCAATGTTGATCTGGGATTACGACGAAATTTTCAATGGACTTTCATAGTAGCTGACGTTAATATACCAATTCTGGGTGCAGATTTTCTCCGGAATTATGATTTATTAGTCGACATTAAACGTAATAAGCTAATTGACGCTAAGACGCAGCTTGCATTACAATGTAAAGTAATATCCGTTGCTACCGTCGATGCGTTAAAGATGTATAATTCTCGAAATAAATTCGAAGTATTACTGGCTGAATTTCCAGAAATTACAACATTGAATCCTGATACACTATCAGCTAAATCGTCTAAAATTTCACATTTTATTGAAACGAAAGGCCCACCTGTTTTTGCTAGACCACGAAGATTACCGCCAGATAAGCTAAAAGCAGCCCAAGAGGAATTCCGGCATTTACTTAAGAAGGGTATTTGTCAAGCTTCTAGTTCCTGTTGGGCCAGTCCATTACATTTAGTTACAAAACCTGATGGCTCATTTCGTCCATGTGGTGATTATAGGAGACTGAATGCTATTACAGTGCCGGATAGATACCCTATCCCATTTATACAAGATTTCGCCCATTGCCTACATGGAAAAAGTATATTTTCAAAATTAGACTTAAATAAGGCTTTTCATCAAATACCAGTTAACCCAGATGATATTCCGAAGACGGCTATAATTACACCATTTGGCTTGTATGAATTCAAGTTTATGACATTTGGGCTTCGAAACGCGGCCCAAACATTTCAACGCTTCATCAATGAGGTTTTAGCTGACTTAGATTTTGTTTTTGTTTATATAGATGACATAATTATTGCTTCAAGAGATATTGAAGAACATTTGCATCAGTTGCGAACAGTATTTCAACGTCTTCGAGATCATGCCTTAACAATCAACGTTTCGAAGTGTAAATTCGGTAAACCAGAGCTAGATTTTCTAGGACACCATATTACATCGAGCGGCATCTCTCCACTTGAAACTAAAGTTAAAGCCATTCACAATGTTTCTCAGCCTTCAGTAGCTAAGGAATTAAAGCGTTTTCTAGCAATGATTAACTTTTATCGTCGCTTTATTCCTCATGCAGTCGATAACCAAATGATCCTACAAGATTTAATTCCTGGCAACAAGAAGAATGACAATACGAGGATCGCATGGAATGAAGCAGCAGTTGTAGCTTACGAAAAATGCAAAGCTGATTTAGCTAATGCGACGCTTCTGGCTCACCCTGCAACGAATGCACAATTATCCCTAACAGTTGATGCTTCAAATATAGCTGTTGGTGCTGTTTTACATCAATACGTTGACAACGTTCAGCAGCCACTCGGTTTCTTTTCCAAGAAATTATCTTCTGCTGAAAATAAATACAGTACTTATGATCGTGAATTATTGGCTATTTACCTAGGAATTAAACACTTTCGTCACATGCTGGAAGGCAGAGATTTCTATGTCAATACTGATCACAAGCCACTTACATTCGCTTTTTATCAAAAATCTGACAAAGCATCACCTAGGCAATTAAGACATTTAGATTTTGTGAGTCAATTTACTCATGACATCCGCTATGTAGCGGGAGAAGACAACGTAGTTGCAGATTTTTTGTCTAGGATTAGTACTGTGGGTAAAAACATCATCATTGATTATCCTGGAATATCTATTGAACAACAAAGTGATCCGGAGCTAAGTGACTTACTTAAAAGCGGTAAACACTCTTTAAATTTAAAATTATTTAAAATGTTTGATTCATCTTCAGAGGTTTATTGTGACATTACAAATGACATTATTCGACCTTATATACCAAAAAGATTTCGTGAAGACATAATATTAAAATTTCACGAGCTTTCGCATCCAGGTAGTAGAGCCTCAACTAAATTAATTACACAGCGCTTTGTTTGGCCAGGTATCAACAAAGACTGTATTGAGACTGTTCGCCGATGTATTTCCTGTCAAAAAGTAAAAATTCACAAACATAACAAAACGGCACTTTCTACTTTCTTGCTTCCTAATAAGCGTTTTGAACACATTAATGTGGATATAGTTGGTCCATTACCTGTGTCTAAGGGTTATCGTTATCTACTTACCTGTATTGACCGTTACACAAGATGGCCCGAAGCATTTCCAATGGTCGATATAACGGCAGAAACAGTAGCATCAACACTCATGTCTGGCTGGATAGCCCGTTTTGGCGTACCCTTACGCATAACAACAGATCAAGGAAGACAGTTCGAATCTACACTATTTAAAGAATTGTCGAAGACCCTTGGAACTAAACACATTCACACTACTGCATACCACCCTCAGTCAAATGGGTTAATAGAACGCTGGCATAGAGTATTAAAGGCAGCAATTATGGCATATCAGACTAAGGATTGGTATGACATTTTACCAACTATACTTTTAGGTTTACGAACATCGTTTAAGGAAGATCTTAATTGTTCACCAGCTGAAATGGTCTATGGAACTACAATTATGCTACCAGGTCAATTTTTTACAGAAGACAAAATGGAGATTGTTCAATCTGACTTCGTCAAGACGCTAAGAGATCATATGACATCTATTCGTCCAACAGCTACTTCAAATAATAGTAAAGAAAAAGTTTTTGTGCAGAAAGAGTTAGAAACGTGTTCTCATGTATTTCTGCGTAATGACACTGTACGTAGTTCACTTACACCGCCGTTTGATGGTCCATTTCAAATTGTTCACCGAGGCGAAAAATTCTTTAAACTTTTAGTTAATAACAAGGAAGTCACAGTAACTATCGATCGATTAAAAGCAGCTCATTTCACCACTTCACCAACCGAAGTTAAGAATTCTTCGCTACAAAAAGCCAACAGCTTTTCACAGCCATCAGCTTATCCAAATACCAGATCAAGAAAACAAGTCAGATTTCAAGACCAGTGTATATTAAACCCTAATTGAAAAGTACTTTTTTAGAATAAGTTTTTTAATATAAATTTTAATTAAAAATAACATAATGAATATTACGTTGAACTATTTACCCTACCTAGTATCAACTAAAAGGGGAGTACTGTAGAGTGCTACACCTTATGTTATTTTTGGTTGGAATTTGGTTAGTAAGTAGGCATTTGAAATTAAAACTACTTAATTGTAAATTTCATATTTTTGATTAAATTAAAATAGTAACCTTTGAAAAATGTAAAAAATAAAAGAATTGTAAAAATGTTTTAGAAAAATATAGATTCTCGGCTAGAGAGGTTAACTTAGTAAAATTCTTTTAATTAATTTCAAGTTGGGAAATATCTTCCCACAAAATCGTGAAAATCGACTATGCGAAAGATTTTGCTGTAATGTATACTGTACTGTAAGTTCGAGAATAGGCCTCCTGGATGGGATTGAAATCTAAGTTTAAAATTTTAGTCTTCTTTAGATTTCTTGTTTATCCTAAATAAATCATTATGTTCAATTATGATTGCCATCCGGCACAGTTAATCTCATCTCTCAACAAAATCATTTACACAACTATTTGAAAGGATTTTAAAGAGAATTTAATGAAACAATATAGTTTTCCAAGAATCAAAATTATTTTAGAAGACATTTTGAAATATACTAAAACTAAAAACAACATATGGGAATCGATTAAAAACGGAATTCATTTCTTTTAGTATGTTAATGTTAAAAAGAATTTTTTTTTGTTTGTTTTTAAATTGAGAAATATATCAAAATAAATAAAAATGAAAAGGATGTGGAAACGATCACATGAAAAAATTCAATTAAAAACTGTATTGTTTAAATTCAGTGATGGAAGTAAATGGGCAGTAAATTGAAAGGGAAACTTGATGACTTGAAAGCTTCCCAATCTTTTTCTATTAAAATTTTTTGAATGTTGTTTTTAATTTTTTTGTTTTATTTCTCATTTTTTTTAACACGTTGATATAAAACCAATTCAGATATATAAAAAGAACACAAATATTCACACAACACACACTATTCTGATGATATGTTTTTCAGGTTAATCGAGAATTTGCTTCCAGCTAACATATTTAAAAAGAACAAAAAAAAATATATATATCATTTCATATCATTTTATAGAGTTAAAAAAAAAACAAGAAAAAAATAAATCTGATGATGTTATTCAACTTCATCTCATATTCAGGACACCAACCCAAGTATATAGTGTGATGATAGAATTTTATTTTGATCGGCGGTCCACTATCCATTTTCCGATTGTCGATGGGATTTTCCAATTTACTTAAAACAAAACATTTTCATTTTCAAAATTTTTTAATTAACACCTCAAATAGGATAATGTAAATGACTATAAAGGACGAAAAAAAAAAAAAAATAGCTGTATTATATTTATTTATATGAAAAATATAATTGTTTAATGTTTGTATATGGAAAATTTCAATATGAAAATCTGTTCTCGGAATGATATATGATTTTTTGTTGTAATTTTAATTCATATGAGTAAAAACAGATATCGTTATTGAATTGTTTAACATTATTAAATGTTAATTAATCTTTTATTGGAAAGTTTTGTTCGTTGGAAATGTTTATAAAATGTGAATCGGAAATAATATTTGTTTGATAAGAAAATTTTCATGAACCCAATACTTTTTATCATAATAATAATATGTCTAAAAATATCAATGAAATAAAAACAACAGAAAACTTTATGTGTAAGATTTTTTTTTAAATAGCCGACTATCTAAACAAATCATAAAAAATAAAAGTATTTCGATTTTTATCATATTAATCACGTTTTATAAATTTTTTATATTCCCTTTAAAAATTGAGTAATATTTTTAAATAAAAAGTACCTGATTTTAGTAGTAATAATTTTTATTTTGTAATTTTCTTTTATATTAACATTTACTTGGAAAACCGTTTTGCTTTCTTTCTGTACAAACCCAGCAGTAAAAAGTTACAATTAGAAATGAATCTTTCATACTAGGCTAGTCAAAAAGTTATCGGCCTCGATAACAAAAACACATGCGAATGCGACTTTCTTTTTGGAGCATTTTCGAGAGGGTAAAGTAGATTTTGTGCGTCGATTCATCACTATAGATGAGACTTGGGTCTATCACTATGATCCTGAGTCGAAAGCAGACTCAAAAGAGAGGTGTGAAACCGATAATTCGACTCCAGAACGGGTTAAGGCCCAAAGATCAGCGAAGAGGGTTATGGCATCAGTTTTTTGGGATGCCAAACGAGTTTTGTTAGTGGATTATCTTCAAACTGGCAAAACGATTAACTCTGAGTATTATTGTAACCTTTTAGATCAGCTGGATGTAAAAAATTTGACCTGGTTTAAAGAAGAAAAAATTATTTTCCGCCAAGATGCTGCCCCAGCTCACAAAAGTCAAAAAACCATTGTAAAAATGGACTTCCGTCCATTTCCAAACCTGAAAAATTTCATGCATGGAATGCGTTTTTCGTCAAACGAAGGGGTGATAGCTGCCGTAGAGGGGTATTTTGCAGACCTTCCGGATTCTCACTTCAGGAATGGAATCAATCGATTAGAAAACCCGTGGAACGAGTGCATTGAGATTCAGGGAGACTATATTCAATAATAAAGTATATTTCGAACCATAAAATTCTGTTTTTCTTAGGGAGGCCGATAAGTTTTTGACTAGCCTAGTATACATTTCTTAAATGAGCTTTCTTTACTTTTTGAATTCAACTTCATTACTTTTGACGTGGGTACTCGCAGAAAAATCATAATGCTTTAGGCTAGTTGTGACAACTGAATTTTTTGTTGTGATAACTGAAAACTCAGTTGTGGGAATTGAAATTCAGTTCTCAAAACCAGCCAAAAGCTTTCTGATTTTTCTGTGTGTAGCAATAAGGCATTCGTTAAATGTTTTCACATAGATACTATTTAGAACTCACTTTCAGGAAGGACTAAGGGATAGTATCTTGGTATATTTTCCAAAATTATCGATAGAATCGATAACAAAATTCACTGAATAAACTAATCAACAACTATGAGCCATGTCGCAAACTGGAAGTCAGTTCTGCGTTGAAGACTCTAAAAAGATTTGGAAAAAGTATTTTGTATCCTCAAGTATTATCCTTTGAAGGCGAAAAAATAATTACAGTTCATAAATATGTAGTTTGTGTTTCATTTTACAAGTTCCAATATTTTTTGAACGCAGTATAAAAATATTTTTGAACTGAGTACACTATTAAAATTGCAATGCTAAAAATTTTAAATATTGTACTTCATCCTATTTTAATTCTTTCAAAATCACATAGAATTTTGAATGCATTTCTAAACTTTTTTCTGCTATTCCAAGTAATGCCTTTCAAAATTTACTGCTGGGAAATGAAAGAAAAAAAATCCCTTAATTTACAAAAATCCAAAAATGTTAAAAAGAACTTTTTTGTTGGTGTTTTTTTATCATTACTTTAACATATCTATGAAAAAAATGTTTCGTAGTTTTAATCCAGAATTTCAGGTTCCTAAGTGATAACATGGTGTGACAAAAGCTACAGTCTTAAAAGATTCAGATAAAAAACCAAATATATTTAGCGAAAAACAATAACTTTGAAATTGTTTGAATAAGAATTCGCAGTTTTTAATTAGACTTTGTGGTGTGAAGAAGTTGTTTTTTAAGTGATAAAAAGTTTTGAAATACATAAGTTGAAGAAATATGGCTGATGATAGATCTCAGCCAACAGTTAATACAATTGATGAAAATTTTACATGGAATGTTAATGAAACTACTAATATTACACAACCAATAAAGGTATGAAAAATCGAGGAACAATTTAAAATAAAATTGAAAATTATAGAATATAAGAATCTCGAGATACAATTTTGCGTTTTTTTAGTTTTTACCAAGCATTGGGTATGGAAATTAATTCTATTTAAATTTAATGTTTCATTGTCTCATAGTACACCTCAGCCAGGGCATAGTTTGCCTTTCAGGTCGAAATCATTATTTGTGGATCCTCTATACAAATCTGGTTTCAGATAGAGAATGTTCACCATCAGTTTTCGCAAGCAAACGATTACTTTAAGATTGAACCTAAAAAGTAAGGTTTTTCGCGAATGAAAATGTTTACATTTTCCATTTAATAAAAAATTGTGTGGTTTACATTTCACCTAAATTACATCGTTTAGATCGCCACTTCAGAATTGACTTGCGATCGACTTGAAACCTAACCCGCGTTTCTAGATTTACCGGATTGAAAGATTGACTTGAAATCGGCTTCAAATCGACGTCAATTTCATAGACGCTAGAAAATAAATTTTTATTTTTCTAATGGTTCTGTTTGATGGCACAAAAGTCGACAATGTGAAGGCTTATCTTGATCAAATTTCTTATACAGCTTTGTTCTAATGAAAGAATGATATTGTTAATTATTGGACAAAAATAGTGATCGGTTTTTAGCCATATACGTACATATTATAAAATTGGTACAAAACTATTATTAAATAACTGGGCTTATTTCAGTCAACACAGATATTTTATATTCGACTCGATACTTGACAATGCGACCTATAGTTCGTGGTCAAGATCCCTTAAGCATGATTGCTTATCATATTTTATTAAAACTAGAGATGAAAAATTTAATTCACATAGATATGTTGTAGAAAATGGAAAAATAACTGAAATAGCCTGGTCAGAAATCTTCAGATATTCCTCCTTTACTGAAATCCAGAAAACATTTAATGGAACTTCGTTAAATTTTAGTTTTAGAGTCCCGTCAGTCCGTAATTCCACAAAATCCTCTCGAATTTCTAGTAGGAGTGCTGATATGGAAGCTGGGATATTTGTTTAGTTTTACTATCGAAAAATAAAAAATCAACCACGACACACCTAATACCTAAAGTGTCGCGGCACACTGGCTGCGGAGCACTGGTCTAAAATGAAGCTTTTTCAATTAGGTGTATATTTAATATTCGAAATTTATTATCGATCAAATATGTAAAAACCAATCATATTTGATAAAAATAAATTCAAATAAAATAATTTCAAGTTCGGCAATAAAGATTTAACAGAAAATTATTTCAATAAATTGCTTAAATTTTCACTGAAAATTAATGAGTAATAATTTCTATAAATAATTATCATTATTAAAATTATCATAAAATTATTGAAATATTTTTATTTCATCAAAAAAAAAGTTTATTATTAATATTTTCTATTTAAAAACTAAATTGTTTTCTTTTTCAGGGAAATTTTCATTTTATTTCTTCTTCTTTTTTTTATCAATTTTAATAATTTGATTATGAATGATAATGTTAGAATTTAATCAGAGGGTTTTTGTCGGCTGAGATTTAATTAATCCTTTAACAGAAAAGATAAAGTTCCCTAACGAAATTTTTCTACAGCTCCGTTGTAGCAACACAGAAAAAAAAAACAAAAAAAAAAAAACAAGAAAATATGAATGTTGCTGTTTAGTAAAAGCTTAAAAGTATTAATGAAAATTTTAATTTAATTAGTTTTATTTCGATAATGATAATAGATTGGAAATAATGTTTATACATAATGAAAATTGAGTGCATATTTTAAAAAAGCCTTTTTTGTTATACAACATGAATTATTTATCTAAATCCAACATGCACAAGCCTTCAAATCGGAATGTGTTAAATCTACCCAAATCTATTGGGCATGGAAACATATTCAAATAAAGTTATGAGATACGACGCAGTGTGTAAAATTACGTTCTTTCATTTTATCATATTTATAAAACTCGTAGTTAACATTTCAGCAATGGTCTTCTGTACGGCGACAAGCGATTATCGCTTGTGACTACACCAGAATTTCTTTATATAGACTTATAAACTTAGTAGCTTATAAAAGTTTCTTTGTACAAACATGACTTTGGGAACAAAACATTTTTCTTGTTATTTTGATGAGTACAACATTTTTTCATTGTCTGATAACCCTTTGTCATTTGTATCATCATTGCACATATGTAACAATAGAGCTTGCTATCAGAGTTTTCTAGAGTTTAGTGATAAATCGGATGCGTAAGAATATTTTGAAGCAATCAGTTATTGTAACATCTGATGACTAATTGGGAGTGCAATTTATATCGTTGATCCACGTGAAGGAGTTTTTAACGGAAAATTTCAAAACCATAGCAAATTTGTCGTTAGTTATGAAGAAACAATTTTACTTAAAATTATATTGGAAAATTATATTGAAATCTGATTAAATTTAAGTAATTACGAGGCCTAACAACTTTATAGTGATTTCACTGTTATAAGCGATGAGAATAGCTTTATCAATTAAGATCTTCCTTTTATTAAAATGCATCGTTTACGAATTTGTATAATATTTACTCCATTTTGAAAATCAAGAACTTGATTTTCCTCCACTATAATTTTTTCTACAATAAATATTTATATCTTCCTTTTTTTTTTTAATTGGAAATTTTCCAATAAAATAGGTCAAATAACTTATTCTTCGTTTGGATTACATAGTGAACAGTTTCTTCCCTTCTAGACCCTTTCTAGCATTCCCAGAAATTCTGTTCCTATTTTAAAAAAGTCTACGTAATTTGATGTTGCCTTTACATATCATTAAAATCCAAATCTTTTCTTCAAAGTTATTAGGATTTTAAATATTGTACCTAGCTAAAATTGTTAGTATGCGACAGCCAAATACTAGCTGGGTTCACCAGAGTTTTTCAACTTTATGTTAATGTAATTTTCTAATTTTATAATTTATAAATTAAATACAAAATCTTCATTCATATGTGTTTTAATTGATAAAAGAAATTTTCCATCTTAAAATAATCTTCGCATATTGAAAGTTGTTCCAAGTTGTTTCGGTTTTAATTTGAACATCAATAATAAATTCATTTCATTAAATATGAATTAATAAAACAAATTAAATACAAAAATATCCTTTTTTTTAATAAAACAAAGGAGTGACATTTTATCACTCAAAGTTAAATAAAT
Source organism: Xylophagus ater (assembly GCA_963422695.1). Taxonomy (NCBI): domain Eukaryota; kingdom Metazoa; phylum Arthropoda; class Insecta; order Diptera; family Xylophagidae; genus Xylophagus; species Xylophagus ater. The sequence continues at coordinate 14,315,795 of OY730478.1, forward strand.
TTATAGAAGCGTAAAATCAAACGAAAATTTTCATCTTTCAGTTCTTTTGAAATTTTAGTTAAATAACAATATGTATTCATATACAATATATATATATATATATATAATAATTCTCAGTCCACTAAAATCTTTACATTATATGCACAATTTGAAACCCTCTTTTTATAAGTTTATTAAGGACACTGGTTGGGTTGGTTGATTTGGTTTGGTTCAACGAAGTAATATGTACAAAGGCATAAGTAACGAACGATATTTATTCATCTAATTCTAACCGGCCTTAAACCAAATTCAATATTTCACAATATTTCCACATCGAAAAAAAAAACAACATCTATCTAACCCTTTTTAGAAAAGAATCTCATTTTATCCCACTTCTACCTCATCCAAACAATCAATCTATCAATTCATTTGGCAATCAGGCATAAGTACTCAATCGTGTTAGATACTTCATTTTGAACATTCACCATATTCCATCACATCACTATATCCAGTTTTATTTCTCTTCGTGAATATTGAAAAAAAGGATTTTATCCTTTTTTTTCCTAGGCTAAAATGAACAATATGAATATTGTATATACTAGGATGTAGATGATGATGATGATGATGATTGCTCAAAAACACGGAAATGAACAAAAACAAAAGTTTAACCTCCATTGGGCTTTATTTGAATGTATATATGCTCAACTTGGAAACGATAATCTGTGAAGCTTAATAATCCTTAAAGATGTCCACCCAAAAAAAATAACATCATCCTTCGATCTCATTCTATATATATACGCTAAATCGTGAACTATGTCAGATTTGAAGATTTTAACAAACACTATGTAACACCTTATGTTGTTGATGTTATCTTTTTATTATGTTCGTTTTTATTGGTCTACCAAAATATATACTCTTACTATATATATATTTATAAATAGAAATATATTTTAGAAAGCTACTGTATTATATGAATTTGTGGTTCTTGTGGGATTGGCTTGGTTTGTTAGTCGGTAGTGATCCATAAAAGAAGGTTGTTTTCTTTTTCTTGTTTTCCTGTTAGCTCAATTTTATTCACTTTGACAAAGTCCTAAATGATTTTTATATCCGATTATGGATAGATAAATGATTTACCACTTGTTCACACATAAATATGTCGTATTAAGGTAAATATATTTGAGATCCTGTTGATAGTGTTACACATGATTGAATTCCTTGTCTTAATGCTTATATAAATATGTAAGTATATAGTTTTTTCCTTTTTTGTAATATACATACTTTCTTATATACTTTTCTCTGAATATATATGATTCTAATGCTTGAAATTTATATATCGCTGGAAATGCATTCCATGCCCCAGGAATTCAAGTTGATGAATTCTGCATTCAAAGCGGAATAGTTCCGATGCTTATGAGCGTAATTCCAAAAAGCATACAAAAACCATTACATTACTTACATATATTGCCTATTGTTCGGTGTCTGTCCTAAAACTAATTTAGAATAGTATTTCTATAGTAATCTCAAGGCGTGAAGTTTAGATTTTCGAAATAGTTTCGGTTTCAATTTGTATAGATATTTCCTGTTCTACTAGGTTATGTATTACGTACCCATACTTGCATTTCCGATTGATCAGCAATTAGTAATGACGATGAAATAAACTAGATAACAAATTGTTCAAAACAATGTCTTGATAGACATGAAAAGATTAAATTATATGCTTTCAGATCTATTTATCGATAATCTTATGAAATTGATGAGTTTAATACGATTTAATTATATAAATAAAACAATTGTTTTAATTATTTTCAATAGAATCAAAATGAAAAACATAGAAAAGCTGAATTTAGTATCTCAACACCGCCACAAACATCAAAAAATTATCAAGACGACGATTGGAGTCCGTCTAGTATAAATCGTTATAAAAAATTTCGTGCATTAAGTGCCCCAGGTACACCATATACACGAACTCCAGGTAAATAAAATAGTTAAAATTATTCGAAATTTTATATATTAATTTTTTTTATTTCTTATAGCAAATGGAACCTTAAGTCGTGCAGTCAGTTTTAATCGTATTTTAAGTAGCAATAGTATTAATACATTTTATGCTCCTTCAATTGGTGGTCAATCTCGTCAATCACAAGGAGGTGGTTATTATCAGCAACCATCTACAATAAAAGAAAAAGCTAAAATGACAAAGTAATTAGAATTTATAATATATGTTTTTTTTTGTGTGTGTTAAATCCTGCGAATTTAGATGCCTAAATCATTAATATTGATAAGAAAATTAATAGTGTGAATTCTTCTAAGGAACTAAACTATGCTATTTAAATTTCCTTTAGTAAAGATTCAAGGCTATATGTAATACCTATGTTATCTTTTTGGTAAATTCCAATGCATGTAAATCAGTTATAATATAGAGATGCAAACATTGGCATGCAACAAAATTTCCTAAATCTATATGATAGAGTATTAAATTATTAATTAATAAGTAATTTACTATTACAACAATCCTATTAGGTTTATAATATGCTTGTGATTATGGATTATACGTATATAGTGTTGCATTTTACAGGGTGGCATTGAGAGAATCATTTCCAAATTCAGCCTACAGCAGTATTCACATGTATTCTATCTGAACAACATTATCTACAATATTCAGAATATTAAATTTAACACAATTTATAGAGTTTATATTATAGAATTTTCATAGAGTCGAGAAGTTTTATGATATAATATAATAATAGAATTCTAGAGCTTTAATTATAAACACTCCAAAAGCAATATTGATCTAATAGTATTGTTTTAGCTTTATGTTATAATATCAGAGAGATATAAACTCTTTTATGTTAATTATTTTTTTTTTATAATAGTTTCCTTTTCCTGAAAACATATATTTCCATTATTCTCATTAATTGAAATAAAGCTTTGTGTTTAATGAAAATTTTCAACCCCTTGAATTTTTCACTTTTTCGAGAAACCTATGAAAACATTCATTTTAAGAGAAAATCTAATTTAAAATAATAAGTAACTTAAAATCGGCTGTAGGCCGATAGGCGCCCTATGTTAGAAATGGAACAGAGAAACAGTCAAAACTGACAATATTTCAAAGCTTTTTCTTCATAACTTTGTTTCTTCTTTTCAAAATTTTCTATAATTTGCAGCTAGCCTAGACCCTACTAAAATAAATCCAATTTGCAAATTTTATCCAAATCCGTGAATTTTTTTTTAAAGAACGTCAAAAAAACTTTATGGACAGACTTATTTTCTCCTAGGATTATTTCTTCCTCCACTATCCTTAAACCAATTTTGCTCAAATTTAATATGGTATCGTCTACTTACGTATTTAACCATTATAATTAATTTAAACAAAATTCGTTAGCAAATTTTTGAATTAAATCCGAAAAGCCTTATAAAAAAACGACAAAACTTTCTGGTCACCCTGGTTTCTGCTTAATAACTTCACTCTCCCCCGGTCGATTTTTCTGAAATGCAATAACCAATCCAGTTAAAGAATAACCAACTTACATTCTAAATTTCAACAAAATCAGATAACGCGTTTTTGAGTTATCTTGTATACGGACGGACGGACAGACAGGCATGCATAAATCGATATAGCTTTCGATTCCCTACACAACCATATTCTTGAAACCTTTCTACGACGATTATTTCGCTGTGTCGCAAATGGATTGACAAAACTAATATACCCTCTGGTAGTACCTACCATAGGGCATAAATATACTAAACTATTATTACTAGAAAAATTCTTTATAAAATTCAAATCTTTAATTTTAATTTAATTATATTAAATTTTATCCAAAATTTTTCAAATATCTTCTGATCGGACTTTAAAGTATATAACTTATATATTTTTAATATGATTAAGAGTGTACTCGATGATTTAATTTTGACTGACATATTAGTTAACTAATTGATTTAATGCTGATGTGGATATCAACTTGTTTAATGGAGGAGAATTTATATTATAATAAAGTTAAATTCTGTCATGTATACAAGATGGTGTCCAAAGTAATCAGGACTTTAAAAAAAAAAAAACAGAACAAATTTTATTCAAAATAGTCTCCTTCTGCTTCAATACAGCTTTTTGCACGGTCCAAAAGCATGTCGAACGAGTGTTTTAGCTCGTTGGCCTGTATGGCCGCCAGTATGCCGGTGCAAGCCTTTTGAATGGCCTCTACGTCTGCATAACGCTTTCCTTTCATCGGCAAATGCATTTTTCCGAAAAGGTAGAAGTCGCACGGTGCCATATCCGGTGAATACGGGGAGTGGTTGATGGTTAAAATGTGATTTTTGGTGAGATAATCGGTCACAAGCGTCGATCGATGGGACGGCGCATTATCGTGCAACAAACGCCAACTTCCATCTTCGCGATATTCGGGCCGAACACGTCGAATACGGCGCACCAAACGCTTCAAAACTCCTAGGTAGAATACCGCTTTAACGTTTTGACCGGGTGGAACAAATTCTTTGTGGACAATACCCTTGGAATCATAAAAAATCAGCATTGTCTTCACTTTTGACTTCTCCAGGCGCGATTTTTTGGGTTTCGGCTCGTCCGGCGCCTTCCATTCAGCACTCTGGCGTTTCGTTTCGGGATCATATTGAAAACACCACGTTTCGTCACCAGTCACAATGTTATAAAGGAAGTTTTTGTCCTTTTTGACCTCTTTAATGATGTCCTTCGAATGTTGAATTCTGAGCAATTTTTGGTCGTTCGAAGCTCATTTTCGCACCGATGACACAAACATACTGCACTTAAAACGCAATAACTTCACTTTCAATAGATGAAATGTCATGAAATTCTCACAGAAAGTCGATAAAGGATAGCAGATTCTAACGCACCAGTCGGCATATAGATGGCGCCGCTAGGGGCGCTAGATTCAAAAAGTCCTGATTACTTTGGACGCCACCTTGTACATAAATATATTAAAGTATAAACTAATAGTAGGACATGTACAGAATAACTAACTGAAATTTTGTAGTTGTTTTCAAATATTATATATTGACTATTCCTTTGGTTTAGTGTTTATCTATCGGGATTTAGTTATGTCAACACTAGTAATTGTTATAAATTTGTTGTTTCCAATACCACAGCTTTTTATGTTGTATTGTTTTGTTATGTATATTATTTGTGTCTATTAAAAATTATTATCAATTATTATTAGTAAATTATGATTTGTTTTATTCGATTACGGCTTAAAATTCGATATAATATTTGATAAAGAAAAAAATGTTTAAAGGTGATATAATTCTATTTAAATTGGTTCAGATTAGTCAATTGAAAAAGTAGATTTTCTAGAACTTAAAACACAGCAATATCAATTTCACCTAGGCAGTGACATGAGTTGCTAAAGTTGTTAATAGGTTTTTGAAAGCACACATAACTACATGACTGAGGTTGTCCATAAGACCCATTCAATGAAAATATGTCGGGTATGGCATCCTAACTTTCTTAGAAAAATTATTAGAAATAGGCTTTAGACTAAAAGAACTACCTCCGGTTTGGCATTCGATCATATGCAGTCAACCAGATATACAAATTGCCCAAAATCAATTTGGATACAGGGAACTCCAAAACATCTATTTCGGTTAAAAACGGAATGAGTTTAAATCAATGCTGATTTTTGGTATTTACGCCCTGTGGGAATTACAATCATTAATTCCGGAAATATTTAAATCAATATTTTTAATATATATCTAATTATTAAAAATAATCTAATTAAATTATTTTCAGACGTTATCTTTCATCAGCGACAGCCTTAAGTTATACAACATTTGTCATAGTTTTCGGTTTGATAATATTTGTTGGAAGTGCAGTAACAGATGCAAAAATATACGCTGAAGCATATATGCTATTTTTAATAACAATATCATTTATTTATCTTATATATCTAGTAATTGATATACAATTACATATTGGTCGTATGAAAAAAATATCAAAAGAACGTGAAGATGCTCAACAGCTTTATGAAGATTACTTAGAACAACTTGAGTTAGAACAAGGACCAATTGAGTTACAATCAAATAATTTAAATATTGAAAATAATCGACAACCACCACCAGTTTGGAATATATTACAAACGAAACCAATATCACATAAATATTGTTTTATGAGAGGGCGGCACGGTGAATTTATATATTTAAAACTTGGTGCCGCATGGTTTTGTTTGGGCCTATTAATCCATTCATCATTAATGATAACATATGAAATGATCTTCTTAAATTCTTCAGATCCACAAATCAAAAATTGCGGATCATTAGTTTCATTAATATTCGAAATTCTATTTCCATTATATTCATTATTTACATTATTTTTTATTTATAAATATATTAATGTTATAATAAATATACATCGTGAATTAGCGAGATTTATGTTTATGCATGCCATGTCAACGTCTTTGGCATTTTGGATATATAAAATAGTTTGTGAAACGAAAGAAGCTATTTTAGAATCAGAATTTGAAAAACATAATGAAAATCGTACATCGATTTTTAGAAGTCTCGGGCTACCACCGAATTTGGAACAATGTAAAGGTCCGAAAGCATTGAATGCAATTTATAATGCTTTTTCACCATATCTTTATCCATTTATTATTGAATTTTGTATTCTATCAGGTAACTGAAATTTGAGAAGACCAATTTTTAAATTTTATTAATTAATATTCTGTATTTTTCCAGCTGGAATTTGGTTTATGATCTTTTCACATATTAGTAAATGTCCAAAGAAAATATCATCATCAAAACAACAAGATGAACAACAGCAAGGATTGAATACACTTCGTGGTAATGCTTCATTTGATAGTTTAGCTGAATCTTTAGCGGAACAAGTGAAACCATCACGACCACCAAGTGTTTATAGCGATTCTGATTTTGTCGTTGATCATGATACACATGTGAATACAAATCTAGAGATTCATGTGAATTGTCATAAATCAAATCAGGGATTATTTTGCGGAGTAATATTATTTGTATTAACAATTTGTTTTATTATCTTGTTTTTTATTGCCACATCAGAAATGTTAGTATATACGTATTATAAATTTGGGTTTATTATAAACGGTGTCCCAATAAGTATTCACATATCTCCGGTATTCTGTATGATCCATATCTCATTCGAATTAATTATTAACTAAATAAAGGTAGCTGCCCTAAAAAACCCATGATTTGAATTTCGCTATATTTTTGTTTTGTCGTCATTACTCGCTCGAAGTAGAGCCAACTATAACTAATAATGTTTTTTTTCAAGCTGTGTAAATTAACAACATAAACCCTTCTTTATCATAGTTTTACTCATGTATGGCATTGGCGTTAACATCACGCAACATTCTAGTAATCGGTTCATGTCTACGATACTCCGTACTATTGTAATTTATTTAAAATAATTACCAGACCTTAACTTACGTGTATTGATGATTAATTGCATCTTATCCATAAGGAAAGGAGCATCTATAACACTATTAAAAAGTTGGTGGACAGAAACACCACCTGCTACCTGACGCCTTAATTCCAGTGAATTTAACCCTATCAGTTTCAGTCTATTCTCATACGGAGGCAAGGGATAGGGGTCATTCCATGGAAGGTTTCCTGACGTAAATCAAACGTATCTACGTTGTACAGACTCTAATCTATTAATTTGATTTTTGTAATAGGGGGACCATACCTGACTTGCGTATTCAAGGATTGATCTACCTAGAACAGTAAAAGGAACTTTCAATATGTGAGGGTCCGAGAATTCTTTGAATCATCTTTACATCCGTTGTTCCATTGAGTAGCATTTCATCGCGAATAATCCATTATTATTATAAAATTATTTATTTATAGAGGCTTTATTAAGTACATAAAATTACAGGATATATTAAGCATATTAATATAACTATTATAGCGAATATTGTGCTGGCAATAAATTGGCTTATAGTATGCCTAGCTCACAGCGTTAAGTAATTTGAGCTAGAAAACCATATTGGTGATTGCCGCGGCACTACTTTGTAACTATGCTTAATATTATTTGTAACAGCTTAATACTAAGTAAAAAGGAAACAAAACAAAAAAAGCAGATCTTCAATGGCTTATATTTTCTAAATTAGACCTGGCGAATAATCACAATGCGTCTGTATGATAGCTGTTGAAAAGTTAGTGGTCAACCTAATGAAACTAAAATAACACACTATATAAATTCCGAGCTCTTACTGGGACACCGTTTATTACAAATCGTATTTATTTATCATTAAAATGTTTTGTTGATATAAACCACATATTCTAATTTCGTACTAAAAACCAAAATCAAACTGTTTCTAATTATACAAAATTATATTTTATTACAGAGATTCTTTTAGTTTTGGACTAATACTTGATGGTGTATTTGAATTTTTGGTTCTTGTGGTTATGATTATTGCAACAATAATTGCATATGTTCGAACCTCGAATTTAGATATAAATTCGCATCATATTTCAAAATTAGATGATGTCCTATTATTTATTGGTATACCAGCATTTTTTTCACAAGCAATTTTTAGTATGATACCAGCTATTTATAATGGAACAATTGTAAATATTTGTAACATAATAGCACAGGTATTTTGTTTAAGAATAATATTATAATTAAAAATTATTAATAAAATATTAAATATGTTTTTTTTTCTTTTTTTCGAAGACTATACAAGTACTTATTCAAACACCGTTTATTATTGATGGAATGCGAAGATGTTCAAATTCACGTGTATTAAGGAAAAATAAACCTGGACGTGAATTGGTAACATTTCTGACGATTGCAAATGTTTCACTTTGGGTGTATTCAACATTTTCAGTGAAAACTGAAGATACCGGAGATGAAAGGTATGTTAATCAAGATCGAAAGATTTCATATCAACAATACATTAAATATGTTGTCATATTTTAACTGATATATAAAAATCATTTTCTTTTTTCTATTATTCAATATTAGATATGAGTTCTATGGTGATACATTGTGGAGTGTTTTATATCATCTCTCACTCCCATTAACAATGTTCTATCGATTTCATTCTTCTGTTTGTTTGGTCGATATATGGAAGCATTCATATGAGCCGGCTGATCATTAGATTTTTAATTTATATTTATTTTATAAGATTTTCAAATTTTTGGCTGTTATTTAATAAAAATTTTTAAATTAATTAATTTAATATGATAAAAGTTTTATGCGTTTTGTTTTCGCTAAAAATATATATTTTACAGGACTGGAATCGTGTATTTCGGATTGGAGACGAAATCGTATCGAAAAAGCAATACTTTTTTGATTCCAATTAGGCTCCATCGAATTACATGATTCCATTCCAGATTGAATTCCAGACAAAGATAATACATAAAATAAGTATTTTTCTTAATTTTATTTCTTAAGAAGTTCATAAAGTGGGATATGATCTCGTGATAGTCTTTTTACAGATGGTTTAAAACATCCAATATCAATTAAATATTTCGGTTTAGGAAGATGTTCATTTTGTTGATAATATTCGACTAGAGCTTTAGTCGATCGTAAATGACCGATTCCATGGAAAAGAGTTTTAGCTGTAAGTAAATCTTTTGGAAAAACTGGTTCCAACGTTTCATCAATATCCGTTGGTATCCATTTTCTTAAATCAACGGGTAATGTTCGACCAAATGCAATGTTATGAGGCTTTTGTAAACGTTTCTTCTCACGCTCTCTCAAATGTTTTTGAACTTGTAATTCCAATGATATCTGAGAATTTAATAAAAAAGAAATATTATAGATGAGAATTGTATTAATTATATTTTATCTTACCTTTGGAAGATTTAATCGTTCTGCAATTTCATTGGGGACAGCAGAAATTTGCTTTGGATCTATATTTAATGCGCTCGCAGCACTTTCTTCGATACCAAGCGAAAATAATTGTTTAATCAGATCTTTTGTGATATTTGAATTTTCGTCAGTACCCAAATTATTAACATAATCTGTAAAATGTTCTGCAGCCTTTGGTTTTTTTGAAACAAAAATTCATTATTTTCAATTGAATATAAAAAAATTTGTTTTTTCTTACCATATCCATTAATTGTTCGGCCTGTTCAAAAAGTGGCTTCTCTAGAATATTCTTTTCCAATTTATATAATTTTGATTTCCATTTGACACGATCTTTTTGTGATTTTTTACCAATATATTCGCTAAACCAATTTACTTTCTTTCCTTTCTTTTTTCGTTGTTCCAGTTTCGGTTCAAGTCGTAATTGAATTGATTGAAAATGTTGTTCTTGATCAAGAATTTCCGATAATTTGCTCTCATTAAATCCCTGTTAATAAAAGAAATCAAAAAACTGAATTTATTATAAAACTTTAAAATACCGATTGTTTTCTCTTATTGAATTCCTCGTCTTCTTCGATAGGCTTGAATTCGTCATCGAAACGATCCTCCTCAATCGGTACCATTGGAATTATTTTCGCTACCCTTTTGTAAAGATTCCGTGGTAACGTTGTCGACAAATCCCATGATCTATTACGAATTTTCCTTGAATTTTGTCGTGCTACATTTTCAATTTCTTCGATTATTTGTCTCCAGCAATATTTTTCATTCAAATCGTTGTGTTCGTATTTTGATTTTGGAATTTTTCGAAGATTCACATCTTTTATACTTATCCGAAATTTATCCAGTTTTTGTGCAGACATATTTGTAAAAAAAAAACAACTGTTTTTTCAAAATAACTTTTTATAAATAAAATTTTATTTAACTACAAAGATTGTTTGATCGATTAAAAACGAAACAAGACAGTTAAGTAAATTTTAAGTTCGAAAAGGAAATATTGGAAAATGCATGAATATTTTATTTTCGAATGGTTTTTGCAAACAGTCAGCTTTTTTAGGACTTTCAGTGTATTGGGTAAGAAAATGTGAAAAAGCTTCATTTTGAAGGGAAATTAGAAAAGCTATTGGAAAATGTACTAAATTTTAGTTAGAGTTTTTTAATAAGCTTTAAATAAGCTTTCTGATTTCAATTTTCAAACTTTTGGTGTGAAAATTATAAAAAGATTTTCATTTTCAACATATTTTTCTGTGCATCAGAAAAGTGAAATTATTTGTTAGATAGGGGAATTCCCGATTTACTGTTTAGTTCGTTTTTTATCTAAATTCATTTGAATTTAATATTTATATAACTTTACATTTTACAGTAATCATCGAGTTCGAAACTTTAGGGTTTCATACGGGCTCTAGCGTTATTAAATAGATAAATATTTTAGAATATTGATCATTTCAAATTGCGTGCTTGTATTGATTGTTAATTTTCATAGTTGCTATTTTTAATAGTATCAAAGTAATCTGATGACAATAGAGTTTAAATGGAAATATAATAGTTCTGCAATTCATCCCTTGTATTACTAAAAGGCAGTTATTGGTAATATCAGGAAAAATGTGTTAAAATAGGAAAACTTATTGTTGAAATGGTAAGTAATAAAAAATTCTTAACAGTTTAGTTTGCACTTGAGATAATGACTATGTTCGTACGTTTTACTTCATCGGAACAGTTTTTAATATTTTCTCGTTGGTTCAAATTTGAATTACAGCTCGTTCCGACAACTCGTTCACCACTCGGCCCAGAGTTAAAATTGGGCAGAGCCATATACACAAGCCTTACTTTGCACAACTAACAAGGATTAAACAAATTTGTAACGTTATTTTAGTTTTTAAGTCTAGTGTCACGATGTAATGCGGCTTTATCAAAATTGTATGATCGTTAAATAAGTCTTTGATAGAGTTTTGACACTTAGCGGAATATTTTGCATTACACATACTGCGTGAAGACCACCTACCTGTTTATATTCGTTTTAGTAGTGCATAAAACCCTGTCTGAAAACTTAAGCAAACATTTAGGTCATATCGTCTATCTATAAGCATCTTGTTAAATTTTAAGGTGAAGAAGTTGAAAATGTAGGATCAGCGAAGATAGATGTCCTACAAATAAAAATCTTCAGATGATTGAAATTAAATATTAAGTAACATTAGTGAGGTTAAGTTGAAATGTAATTTTCTTCAATATACTAAATTAAAAGTATCCAAAAATTTGTATAAATCTCTTAATTGAATTTATTTATTTGCTTCAAAGTTTTACTCTACAACATGTTTATTATTTGATTTCTATTTTCGTTTTCAAGTTGTAAAAATAAGTATTTTATTTTTGACTTCTAAAAACTTTCAAATTCTAAGAAAATACATTAAATTTATATTAATTTTTGATAAATCCAAACGAAAAATAACTCGAAATAAAATTTTCGTCGTTATTCATCAATAATTCAGTTATGGAACGAAAATGATATTCGAAAACTTAAGTGAAAAGAATTTCATCATAGAAAAATAAAATTTTTGTGGATGCCCGTTTTTCATACTCATATATTTTTATCCAGGAAAACTCTTTTAAAAGTTTTCAACACATCTGTTTTAGGCATCCTCGAAGGAATTTCATTTACTTCGGTGGTATATACTTCCTTCATACGAGTTATATGCATGTTCACTTTGTTATGCAAGTCCTTATCTTTTTTTTGTTCGTCTTTTCTATTTTTTTTTTTGTGTTTACTTCTATAACCCGAAATTCGTTTAATCTTTTCATGACAACTTTTAATTTATGTCAAAAGCTTTCAAGAATTTCAATATTCGCAAAAAAAAAAGTTTTTAATGTATATAAAAGTCGCTTCTATCCTTTATTTTAGGGATAAGCAAAGAAGGTGACTTTTCGACTATATATGTGCTGGAGATAAAATCGTCGAAATGGAATGAATAAAGTTGATGAAAGTTTCTATATACACTTGCAAAATTTTTTTTTTATAAGAAATTGCAAAAAAAAATTTTCGTCATGAATTTGTGAAGTTATAAAATCAATTGAAAATTTCATATTATTAATTTGGTTTGTTTTTTTTTTGCTTCTGTTGAAAGGAAATTTTTTATTTTTTCTAAGAATTTATTGCTCAGGAAGACGATGCTTTTAGGAAATAGTTTAATCTTTATTTTCGTCAATAAAAATTGCTTTTTCTCATCGAAGAATGTTAACTCGTTATGATAAGAAATTCAAACTTAAAAGAAAAATTTCTAAAAGTTCAATTTCCACTTTGATTCATAGTTTAGTGCAACTTTATCATTTTTTTTGCAGTATCAAATTGACTTGAAAATTAAAAAAAGTCGTTATTTGTTAAAATTAATTTTAAATTTATTCAGATTTTTAAAATTTGAAATTTATCGAATTTTTATCGATTAAAAAAATTTATATTTTTCTATGAAAACTTTTCCAGACAAATATTTTTCTTGAATTTAATCCAAACAAAAATATAGAAAACTTTTTTGAAAATATTTTGTTTTCTTTTGTTTTCCATTTTCGAATTGAATCAATAAATTTCAGGTTAGTCTTTCGTTCCCGTTTAAAGGAAGTACAAATTTTCAATTCAAAATATCATCTGTTCATAATCAAAAAAAATAGAACTTCACATGTCTGGTTGGAAAAAGTTTTTCAATAAAATTTTTTAACGTCACCAAATTTGAAAATGAAAACTCTACAACACCCTGTTTGTAAAAAGGAAAATTATTGTTGGAAAGATTGATGAGAAGAAAACGAAACTGATGTCGAGAAACTCCCACAATAATTTTCAATAAAGACATGCGTAATGAACGAATTCGGGTGGTTTTTATTGTTATACTATATTGTTTTCATTAAATTTTCATTTAATCTCGAAAATGTGGAATCTGTTCAAGAAATAATAATGGGGAACATTTTCATTTCATAAGAGATAAAGTATAAATTTAAGTAAATAAATTTTAATGCATTTCATAAATTCGGTTTGGTTTGATGCGGATTTTAATAGTTTTTTGAAATCACATTTAAAATTATTGATTTTTTGAATTATATAACAAAATTTGTTTAATTGTTTATTTATTTGCAATAATACATTTAAGATACTTTCGATTTCATACAATTTCATTTTAAGATTTTTTTTCAGTTTCACTAGAATCTTCTTGATTATATTCCTGAAAAAGAGGAAATTCTTTAAGTTCTAAAACTTTGAATATATCGCGAAGCATGAAACACTTTTTTTTTCTTTAACTATTATGTTACTCTCACCCGGCTAATAACAAAAATACATGTGAGCAACAACCAATAGAACACAAAAAGGTTAGCTGGAGAGGTTGTATATCCGATAATACAGCAGAGTCAGTGACCAACAGACTCTTTAGTTTCTCCTGACTTAGCGAGAAGTCAAAGTGTGCAGAGTTATTGTTTACACTCTGTAACATTCCAGCAATTGGTTCAAATCTTCCATAGTAAGTACGATGATAGTCGATCATAAATAGGCTTACACTTCTTAGTGAGTGCGCGTTAACTTTAAATTGTATGCGTTCGAGAAGGCTCGAAGACTCAATGAAACCAACAAGAATTTGATGAATGAAGGCTACGGCAACTACTTCGCGCCGTTTCTGCAAAATCTGAAGATTAATCAGCTTTAAACGATCACGGTAAGTAGGGAGATTGATAGCATTGCTCCAAGGAAGACCTCTAAGAGCGAAACAAACAAATCTACGCTGAATCGCTTCAATTCTCTCAATGTGTAGTTTATGGTATGGAGACGAAACCAATAGTAGTTTTATAACATATGAAAAATTATCAGCACTTACCAGATAATCGAGAGACGACTACAACTAATTTTATTCAACTTTTGAAACTCAACTTCTTTTGTATTGTTTCCAGAAACACTTTCACATCCAATTAATTCTTTAAGTTTCTAATATATTACTCAAACAAAAATTTCATTCGAATATTAAGAGTCATCGAAGCCAAAGAAGATTTCGATTCTGTGGTCCCTTTCTAGGAATGAAAAATAATGGTTGGTAATAAATTCATTGAACATTTATAATCATTTAACATTCTTTAATTTTTTACTAGCACATTTATATCAATAGTATACTTAATAAATAATATCCTGTCCTGCTCCAAACACTTTCTTCAATAATATTTAACATGTACCAATGCTCAAAATTCACATTTACAATGAGATGGTATATATGGAGGACTGTTGTGGTAATTTCTGATCTTTCTATACCAAATTTGTTATGCCTAGAATATTCTAGACGTTACAGTGAAGACGTTACACTTCAAATTACTTAAACTTATAATGAATTTTCATATATTACCTGAGCCTTATATATCATATGTTTCTTTCCATTTCAATTCATATTACATATTACACATATGTAATAAGATATCTTATTCATTAAGTAGAACTAATATCATAAAATTTAGAGCTTAATATTAATATATATTAAATTATATTCATTTAAATTATGAACAGAAATTTCCGCATATAATGATGACGACAAAATCCAAACAATTTCATAAAATGAATATATTTCATGCCTTCATTGTAGAAATTTCATATTCTCCTATAATTATATGTAATTTTTTATTATATATATATTTTTTTTCCATTTCACAACAATGTAACCATTATAGTCAGTTAGGTCCTGACATTGTATTCCCTGTAACCTAAAGTCATAGTCAAGTGATATGATGTCATGAGAATATGCTGCACTGTTGTTATACAATCATCTAATCTGAATAAGTAAAAGTATATTATAACAAATAATAACAGGAAATAGGAACATTGGCACCATCAGAGGAGTAGCATCAAGATACAATATTCTATATGCCATAGGTAGTGTTTGAAATTTTCTGCTTACCAACTAAATATGTACATCCACATTTGTTGGTACTTTCTGTATATAGTATATCAAAATATTCTTTAACAAGTATACAAATTTTATTAGAGTAAATATGTATGTTAAATGAAAAAGCATATTTTCGTGTGAACATTATCTTTATCCAACAGAATTTAAATGAACGTATAATGTGTTATAATACGGTTTTCTTCATGGCCACCGATCTCTCTTTAACGAAAAATTTCAGGTGTTTCAACAAATTATAGGATGATGTTTTAAACAGGATCTAACTAAGTTCCATATAGCTCTTCAATTGTATTATAATGCTGAAATAAAAATACAAATTCGAGCTTTTTTCCTATATAGAAAGGGAAACATTTTCAACCTTTCTTTTTTTTGACTAGATTTTGACTAGGATTTGGTTTGATAGAGATGGGATATGTTCATGTTTTTTGTTCTGTTATTTTTTTTGGTGGTGTGCCTGAATTATTGTTTGTATAAAATTTTCAGGTACATACATAACAAAATTTACGGCAAATAACATTAGATGAATATTTTCTGACTATATATACTTTTTGGTAGGTATATATACCAAATATGTATCTGGATCAGTTACACAGAGTGTTAATTTTTGGTAGAAAGATAAACAGCCTTGATAAAATGCTATAAGTTACGTGCGAAAAGAAAATTTTATAATTGGACTGGTGAAGTGTTTTCCTTATCGTTGTTGTGTGATAATTTTTAAAAGGATTGTGGGTGGGGGTAGGGAATCAAAAGGTTGTAATGCGTTTTCCTTGGGGCCTGTATTTACGGATTTCGTGGTGTTATAAAACTAAAATAATGATCAAGCATAAAATAGATATTTCAGAATAAGTAAATACAAAATTTCGTTGATACTATTTTTAGTTAAAATGTATGTTTAACTAATTTTTTTGTTGGTAAGTTGTAAACTTTACACAAAGAAAAATTAATAGTAAAAAATAGATTTGATCGTAAATTTTTGTTAATGTCAATTTTCAAATTTCGTCCTTTAGTACAAAATACCTAATAGGATGTATCGTATTAAGGCCAATCTCCACACAGCTGGCTTCCTACTTCTGATGCAAGTATGGGATAGCACTATACAAAGATTGGTTAAACAGAAAGGAAGAAAACAATTATCCTACAAATTTTGTCGGCTTCTGCATTTCTGATTTCCCCAACTGATTTTCGATCTGCAGATGATTCACCTCAAAAGCAGATGAACATGTTTATCTGATTTATATGGCACTTCATCTGCGGGTGCATACAATAATCACACACGATACCGTCGCACACTATCAATATTATAAATTGTTATGGGGGGACTCTGATGGTTTTATTCGATCAATCCTAGCGAAAATTGCAAAAGTCTATCTCTTTCTAGCTTTCTGAATTTTCACATCAGAATAGGAAGTCGACTGTATGGAGATTGACCTTTAGTTTTGATAGTGTTTTTGTAACACTTTGAAAAACTAGACTGATATGAGCAGTAGCACGTTATGGTAGCATATGATTCTAGGCACATATAAGGATTTTGAGATCTCTGATTTTTCTATTAATAAACAATTTTAAATTTTCATTTCATATTTGGTATTAGGATTCATTTTGTAGCAAACTGATGATTTTCAAATTTAATAATGCCGATAGTTAAGAAGACCTGCAACAATGTCTTCTTGATATTAGGTCAAAATAAAGCAGTCAACGTCGTCTGTATGTTGGTCTGATGTATGAGGCATTGCCTGCTATACAAATTGTTGTTTCTTCGATGACCAATATCTCGGCTATAGACCAAGTTTAGTTTTCTACATTGTTTCCTTTAAGAAATTATTCATTATTTGTAGGATTAGTTTATTTTAATAAAAATTATATATTTACATCTTAAAACTTATTTTTAGAATTATTTTGAATGAACTTTTGGAAATATTTAAAATATAAACTGGAATTATTTTTTAATAAACCCTTAATGACCGAGTTTTCCTATATATATATAGTTTTTTTGTGATTTTCCAATTTACATTTGTTTTTTATGATTTTGGTTTTCATTCTTTTTTATTTATTTTTTTTATTTTTGGAAGGATTGTAATTTTCATTATGTATGAATATATCGAATTGATTACTATCATCAATATTGTCTACCACCATCACACAAAAATTTATTCGTAAAATTCAATAAAATCGAATTCCGACATATATTCGAGATATGCGGTATAGAAATAATATGGCAATATGCCAATAACAGAAATAATCTATAAGCTTTTCAAATATATAAAAGGGATAATGTTTATCCCGAATTTATTAAATAATTGCCATTGCCAATATGTGTTGATTTAATCGATTTCAATTAATCCAATATGGGCATTTTCTATATATGAAAAAGAGATAATATTTATAAATATGTAAATATAAAACATATATATATATATTATGCTGTATACATACGTGTAGGTAAATGATTTTCACAACATAATATAACAAAAGCCACTTGTTGGTTGAATGGTAACTTTGGTACAGATTTGTTGTTCAATGTTTTCAAATTAGAGATAATATAATGTTCCATAATCTAAACTAAACTTTGAAATAATTTAATTCCATTTATAGTATTATTCACAAAAGTTTTTTTTAAACTTATGAATGCATTTTTAATTAATAAATACATATTACATTTTGTGTGAGCTTTTCATAAATCAATTTCATATATTTTTTTTTAATTTAATTTTTGAGGTTGCCATAAGAGATAACATTTGATATGATTTAATTAAATTTGATTTGAATTTTGTAGGTTTTTTAAAAGAAAAATAACTCTAAACTTTAATTATATTACTGCGATTAAAAAGTATCGGAAAACTCTTTTCTTCGATTATATTATATTATTATATTGTAGTATTGTTTGTTGAGAATTTGTTTCAAACGGTCAAACTGTTATTAAATAGTGATATTAACATAAGCGTTATATGACATATACGTTCAGAAATTCATAGAAAACGACCAGAATTAGGGTAAACATTATTATTCCAGGATAATGGTTCGTCTCTAAAGTCTAAAGTCTAAAAAAAAAACTCAACATAACCACAAGTATCATAAGAACTTGATGAGACACCATGTGATTTTCTTCCCTATTCAATAAAGTGAACAATATTCCTTAAATGTGATAAAAGGAAATTGACTGTTCAGCCACAGAAAAATCACAAAACTTCTGCCTAGTTCTGGCAACTGAATTTTTTGTTGTGATAACTGACTTTTTTGTTGTAATAACTGAATTTTAGTTGTTAGAACTGAAAACTCAGTTATCAGCGAAAGCTTTGTGATTTTTCTGTGTGCACTGTTACTTTCAACACTATATGAACTGCTTTATATCTTCAGTACCAATTATGGAAGACTAAATGAGTAGTTTCTGTTATGTTTTTCAAGTTCCAACACTTACTGAATACAATAACATATAAATATTTCTAAATACATTTAATTCAATACAATTCAATATATCTCTCTAAAAACAGCATTATCGTTGGATAAATTTCGAAAAATCCATGTAAAAGCTTTTATCAAAATATAATAGCATAAAATCTTGTACGATATGTTTTTATAGTGGTGACATGTGGCTTTGCATTTAAATATTCACAAGAGGATTTTCACAATCTAGATTCGCATGAGACTAGGATAAGGAAAACCGAATCAGTGTCATATCTCTTCTAGCACTGAATTGATACTTTCTAGTATACATCCTTGGTTCACTATTCATGCAATACATTTCTGTATATTGACAAACATATTATAGTACATCGTATTCTATATATAGTAGATTGAAACCACAAATTTAAATAATATGTTGTATACAGAAAATGAGTTATGACAAAGTATTTTGGTTTGGATGGTTATGGGCTTGAATGAATTCTAGACGATCGTAATACGTACGATTTTTTTTTTATTCACCTCATTTTAAATGTTTTTCGAATTAAAAGTTCATAAAGAATAAAATGAAATTGCAAAAAAAAATCATCTTCTTTTCATCATAAAAAAGTCTCCAGACCGTTTATAAATGAAACAAGTACCTATACCGTACATGGATTATGCCAACCAGAAACTTCTTTTGTGTCATAAGATTTTCACTCATTCTAAGCTTACCTTAGAATTTTTGATTCATCAACAAACAAGGGTAAGTTGTTGAATTTATAAAAGAAGCATTTTCCCACCATCAAGAAGTCATCATCATATTCGAGAGTATATATATATAGAAATATTTGTGGATGAGAAAAAGGCAAATAGAATTTTCTTTTTAATCATACGAGAAAAAGTTTGAATGTAAATATTTACAGAAAAAGGGTCAATGGCATATTCTCAGTCAAAGTGCCTTTATACTAAAGAAAAGGAGTTTAGAATAAGAGATATATAAAAAAAAAGAAAACCTACCACCATTGATGATTTTAGATACAGGGAAGTTGTTCATGAAGTGCGACGAATTGTTGTTTGTTATACTATATTGTGGTTTATACCATATAAATAGTATGCCTTTTGTCTTATTGTCGACTGAAGAATTTACAAAATAAAAGCCTTTTGTTTGATTGACAACATTTAGGCGTTTTAAGAATGTTATTACGATAACTAATAATACAGTAAAAAAGGAAAAAGATCCTTTCGATAAGTACTGGGAGTTGAGCATTCTTTAGAGATAAACCGACAAAGAAAAGATTTGAAAAAAAGCTTTTTTCCTTAGGATTTTGATAAAGATATGTTGGGGTTAAATTTTCACATACCCAAGGTATAGATATAATCTCAATTTAGTTTTCCTAAGAGATGATAAGATAATATAAATAAATATCAATGGAACTAAAATTGTTAGTCTTTAAGATTTTATCAGAAAACTTTTCAATTTATAACACAAAATTTCTTTGAATTTTCAATTAGAATTGAAAAGTTCCACCTAATATGTTGCTTTTACATAAGTGACATTAATGTGGCACCTTTCTTATCGTATTTTTAATGAAGTACAATCAAATCTAAATTTCCACAATTCTTTCCTGTACAGTTTTAAACGTACATTGGAAATCTCTTTCTACCATAATTTGTTTAAATTGTTGATAATGATTCGATTTTTATGTCCTATGGTAGGTACTACCTCTGTATATTAGTTTTGTCACTTCATTTATAACACATCGAAATAATCGTCGTAGAAAAATTTTAATGGTATGGTTGTGTCGGGAATCGAAAGCTATATTTATTTATGCGTATCCGTCCGTCCGTTCGTCCGTACACAAGATAACTTAAAAATGCGTTATCCGATTTTGATGAAAAAATGTGAGTTGCTTCTACCCTAACTTAGTTTGGTATTACATTTCAGCAAAATCTATCTAGGGAGAGCAAAGTTATAAAGGAAAAACCAAGGCGACCAGAAAATTTTCTCGTTTTTTGTTTATGGTTTTAAGGATTAAATTAGAAAATTTGTGAAGCAATTTTATTTAAATTAATTACATTCGTTAACTACACAAATAGGCGATACCATGTTAAATTTGAGTCAAATTGGTCTAAGGATACTGGAGAAAGAAATAATCTTATGAGAAATTAACCCGCTTTATAAAGTTTTTTTGATGTACTTTAATAACTAATACACCGATTTGAATAAAATTTTGCAGATTTAACTTATGCTATCAGGGTCTGGGTTACCTGCAAATTAGGAGAAAAAACCTTGAAGTAATGTTAGTTTTGACAGTTTTTCTGTCCTATTTCTACCATAGGGTATCAAATCGGCTACAGGCCGATTTTCAGTTACTACTATATATGTTTTTTATGTAAATGTTTTCGTACTTGATAAATTCATATGACAAGGAAAAAACAAATTCATTATAATTTTTCTTTTTTTTTGTAAACAAAAATATCCGACTGAAATTATTTTCACCTTTAATGTTCTGCAGTTAAACTTTCGGCTGGAAAAACGTCGACTAGTAAATCTCCATATATGTTCAATAAACTATTGGGTTCTATCTGTAATCTCATTCCATTACATTTGCCACACTCTCTCTATCTGCTGGCTCTACGGTTGTATTGAACCTTGGCCCTCTTTCGCCACTATGCAAATATATTTTCATATGACATTATCAGTTGTGCACTCATTCTGACGATTTTATTCATATATATTAATATGAATATTTAACTATCGAAAGCCTGGGCCTAATTACAGCAATTTAGTATAAATTTATCTCGACAAATTGATCTATATGAAAATATTTCTATAATAGTGAATTTCACCTGTCGTTTTCAATATTTGCAAATGTCAGACTGCTGATACTATATAGATACTTTTTATATACATTAACCTTGAGAACGTTTGTATAGTGTACATAAAATTATGTTTAATAATATGTTTTGATTTAATTACCATCAGAAATGTATTTTTCTTAAGACTTATGATAATTTTTTAATGACATGATTTTTATAATTCATGCTGCAATTATCGTAGGGTAAAGTAGGGAGAGTTGTACGTAAATAGTTAACATATTTGAAGACTTATTTAAATTCAATAACTACATACTTATTATATACGAATGAATAGATTTTGTTACAGTGTCGCAGCTGTGCCGTTGGCTTAGGACTCTCGTTGGTTCGATACCTTTGGCTTTGGTTGATCATATTAAATTTTTCCTTTTACCTTACAATTTCTTTTTATAATAATTTAGAAAATCCATACCTATTTAACAAAAACAAAGGCACATATTTTTCCCATTAAATAGACAAAATAAGTTTTATATAACTAAAGCACACTAAAGCACATTACCTTCGTTAGACTAATTTTGGAATACGCCAGTTAAGTTTGGTCTCCCTACCATAAAAGTCATTACTGATGATGAGATATATAATATCTCGAAATACGTATATAAAATAAATACAATTTAAAATAAAAATTAAATTATTTATTATTTGTTTTTAAATAGTGAAATCAATAAAGGTGTCTCTAAGTTTTATTTATATATAACAGATTGGAGTCTGTACAACGTAGATTCATACGTTTTGCATTAAGAGATCTTCCTTGGAATGACGGTTTCCAACTACTCCCGTACTGTGATAGGTTAAAATTGAATGAAAATTTGAAAGTAGGAAAATATGCCATATTTTATATCAATGGTGAGATGTTTAGTCGAGATGGTGTCAAATCTGTTCCACTGTTCCGGAATAAAACTATTGATGACAATCTGTTATTTTAACATTTCAGTTTGAGTCATCTCTAATGATCTTGGCTGATCCTTATATTTTCCTACCCGCAAACGTTTCTTGATACAAAATATAATACCAGATTTTGTGACAAGAACATACTTCTGTTGTTACAATTGCAATAGTTCTGAACGCTGCTAGACGAGATTTGCACCTATTCTTAAATAGCGAATAAAATGATGATTCAAAATGATTTATGAGTCTAAGCGGTTAAATATATGCCATAACATATGATATACCATATAACCTGTTTTTACCCTTATATAAGATTATTTTCCAGAAAATGTGAATATAAAATAATAAGGAAATTATGTGGGAATAATAATCTTCGTAACAGTAATTTTGTTTTAATAAAATCTTGCTTAAATTTTTATTATAATAATATAATTACAAAATATTCTCAAAAGATTTCATTATCACAAATCTTATCCTGTTAGAGTATTTTTAGCTTATCCATCATCATAATATATACTTAGGAGCTAAGTAAGTAATAAGATCCATTTGCGTGTTTTGCAAGGATTTATATATATTTAATCCTAAGAAATATTTCATTCCTTTAAGAAATGTTCACATCTTAATGTCCAGATGAAAATATGAATCTTGAAATCCAGATGAAATTCATATACAATATTAATATGAATATTTGGCTCAATGATTCTTATAAGAACTAAATTGCAACAATGTATTAGTATTAAAAAAAAAGTAAAAAGAAAATATTTTGTGACACAGAAAAGTTTTTCCTTTATTGATACTTAAATCGTATATGAGTGGTACTTTATGAAACCCATGAATGAAAGACATATAAGACCTACAAACCATTATAAGATGAGATCCACCAAAAAAGAACAGAACAAAAAAAAAAATAATGTAACCATCTTCATTGAATTTTTCGTCCTGAAATTCAAACATACATATGAATGCTTATTTTTTGATGTAGCTAGTTTTCCAGTATGAGTTGATGTGAATCGACCATAATTCTTCAGAAAAGTTTAATATCGAATTTAATGTGAAATATTTTACGTCAGCACCAATTTTTTTCTTCCCCCCCTTCATATACTATATATATAAAGTATAAAGGATAAGTTTGGTTTGTTCTTCTGCAGAAAAAGATTACAATAGCGCGGGTTGTACGATATAGGGTACTGTATAAAAACTACGAAAATTGAATTGTGAATATGTATATATGAAAATGGCGATTCCTGGCCTCTAATGTCGACACAGCAAAGAACAATTTTCTTTTTTCCTCTCATATGATCCCGGCAAGTACTCCTATATATACTTACAATGAACATTTTGGAAGAAAAAACCTTGGAATTTGATATCTTCTTCGCTATTATAACGTAAAATATGAAAAGATGAGTTTGAATTTATTACGTCCTTTTAATCATCGTAAGTGATTCTGTACTTTTCTTTAAGATTTATTGTTCTCCTTAATTGTTTCATATCATAGCCCATTCGGGTTAGTATTATTATTATTTTTATTATTATTATTATATGTGTTTTTTTTTATGTTCATATATAAATATCTTTTTAGCGTAATAATTTTGAAAGATTTTAATCAAAAATTTAATATTTTTTGCTATAGAAACGATTTAAAAACGATTTTATTGATATTAAATTGGTTTGGTTTTCTATTATTCAAAGATTGAATAGTTTTCATAATTTAATCTGAGGTAATAAAATTCTTTGGCCCTTTTTCTTTTCATGTAAAAGCTAGTAGAAAAAAACAATCTTTTTCATAAAATTTTTATTCACTTTTATGTTTAAACCACAAAATAATATCAGGAAAGTGTTTTACATATTCAAGGAAATGAACTCATGTAAACGCAATAATCATGAAATTTGCATAAGAACCAAAATATATGTTCTTCGAAAATGACCTGATAGTGAAACGGATCAAAATATTTGGGAAAGTATTTATTTTAGTTGTAAAGGAAATGGAAAATGTAAAAGTCAAGTAAAAAAAAAAGCAAGAAAATCCTTCAAGATTTTCTAAATTCTAAACTTTCTAGAATCAAATTCAAATATTATTTTTCTTGTAAAATGTTCTTTAAGAAATTGTATCCTTAGAGAACATAGTTCTGTTCTGTCAACATTCTTTTCGACACATATATAATGTGTAAAATGAAATCTTATATATTTGATTTTAGATACCACCAAAAGATATCACAAAAGAAAAAAACGCTTTTCCGAGAGATGTGGAAAAATCACAGTCAACTTTGGAAAAATCTATTGTTACAAGAGGTGGTGGAAAACTATAAACTAGAATAATACTGAACAAACACGAATCAAGGTAATTCTGAAGAGTAGTTGAATCTGATTATGTATTCTAGTATCGTTTTCGTTTCACATCTCATTTTGCCTATTGTCCCTTTAGTCCTTTAGTTGTTTTTTTTTTCATTTTTTGTATATGCTATGGATTTCCTTTTTATATCTGTTTTCACATTCGAAAGAATTTGGTATGTGGTTCAGATAAATGTTTATTTAGGTTTATTTTACTTGAATGGGAGGCGAATATAAATTTTTTGGGTGGATTTTGTTTGTGGTGAAAACCCATGGTTGATCGCTAAAGTACACAATGACATGGTATCTTTTGATACAAAAGGAGGAAAGAAAAAAAAATCTGGATAAAAACAAGGAAACGGAAAAAAAAAAATAAGGTAAAATGGATTTTAAAGATCAACAAGTTACTGTCACTTACACCAGGTTGAATGTCGGTTGTTTCTTTTTTTTAGATATATTTAATACTATTAAAGGGGATCCATTCTTTGGAAAATCTTAAACAAATCTATGGAATACATTTAAAAGGTTTGAAAAAGAAATCAATAGAATATATAATAAATGTGGAAAAAATAGCCAATAAAAGGTAAACGAAATTTTCAACAGTTTGCTTTGTTTTAAACTTTAAATTTTCTTGCAGAATTTTTCATTTAAATTTAAGAAACTTTTAAAGATGATTTTCTTCAAATAATTATAATATTAAAATAAATCTTTTTTGTTTATGATCCACAAAATGAGTTGGTACAAAGTTGGTACCAAATGAATATTCCTTAATTGATAATCGCTTTTTCAAATGAATATGTCAAAGCTCATAAATCAAAATTTTTGTGCACCTTCGAAAAAGTGTAATTAAAAATAGATTATCATTTCAGTACTGTTCCAGTAATTATGTCATTAGAAACTCAGGTGTTCTTCAATTATGATATTATGGGTTTTAAGAAAAGATGCCTTTGAATATTGTATTGAAAATGATTTTCAGTAAAATACATTGAAATATGTTTACATTCTTAATTATTTATTTTTTGTATAAAATAACATCCAAAAGAATTAACCGCAATTTATACTTAATTACCAGGAAAGAGAGTTAATATTTTTAATATGCATTAAAAGCTTAACACCATCCATTCGAATGGCTAAGAAAATTTATATCCTTTTTAAGATAAGATCTTTCGAATAATTCCTCTATTCTCTAATCGATAGTGAAGTTGTAATTTAGTATTGGTTTTATATACAAAAACAACAGTACTGTGTCCTTTTGTATAAAAGGAAACAAAAAATAGATACCCAATAAACGAAAGAAAAATCACAAGAATTGATTACGATCAATTGGGAAACTCTTGTTATTCTTCGATAATTCAATTAACTTAATTTATCCTTAATTAATGGCAATTAAAGTAAAATCAAGAGTGTTATAAGTAGATAGGGAAACCCTGAAAAAAATGTATTAATGAAATTAATTCCTTTCAAATTTCCTTCCTGTATAATTACTTTGTTATATAAAGTTCTACATTTTCGGGATAAAAAAATAAGGACTTATTTTTAAATTTGATTCTATTTCAAAATACGAATTCTTATGTGTATGTAAAGTTTTTATATAAAAAAAAACAAATTAATTATAGCATAAAATTCTATTAAAAAAAATTTGTATGCAATCATTCGGGAATTGGCGGGCCAATTTAAATTTTAATTGCTATCAAGGATATGAAGAATTTTATTGACGGGATGACTGTGCATATACTCGTATAAGCAGAAGAGTTTGAGAATTAATTTCGGAATAGAGTTTGGTATGCGCTGATTGAATTTTTTCTTTCGATTTGCTGATGTTTTTTTTTGATAAGCGTGAAGTGATTTATTGCATTCAATTTGATTAAATTTGAATTAATATTTGATTCGTTTTTTTATTATTATTAAGTTTCTTAAAATAATTTTGATTAATTTCTGTTAATTTGAAATGTTATGTAATTTATAGTATATTTAAAATTTCCATTTCTAATTACATTCTTTTTATTGGAAATAGAAGTTTCAGAAGGCTTGAGTAGAACTTTATGGTAGACTCCTTTACTGCTGTCAATAACATCACACTAATCAACTTGTATTAAACGACATAAACCTTCTATTCTTTCGAAGCCATTTATTAGTATGAAACGCCCAAAACTATACTATATTGTAATTTCTTTAAAATATTTTAAATGAGTAAAAAAAGGTTCTTCTTTATTTGACATCCATTAAATAAATCCGTACCGGAAAATACCACAAATATTTTCATGAGTATTTTAAGTTCTATACCATCGAATAGTTATGTTTTAAAATGTTCTTGTTAAGTTATACAGGTCAATTTTCTTGTCTTATGTTGGTACAACCTTCATATGAACACGTGTCAAGCTTCACGTCGATAAGTCAATTTAGTCTTCGTTTAGAACCTATTTGAAGTTGACGTGTCATAGAATTTTTTAATATGGAAGAAATTGAACATCGTGCAGTGCTTAAATTTATTGTTTTGGATAGTTTACCACCTACGAAATTCATTCAAAATTTGAAGAAGTATATATGTTAAGGATGAAGCAACTTCATTTTCCACTGTGAAAAATGGGTTGCCTTTTTAAATCTGGTCTTACAAGCCTCGAAGATGATCCACTCGAATGTCGTCCAAAAAACGTATTAACAACAGAAAACATACTAAAAATATAGGATATTGTTTTGAAAGATCGATGACTGACTGTGTAATGAGATAGATGACACCATAGGCATCTAACATAGATCAGTACATCTCATCTTAGCTGAAGTTTTAGGTTTCAAAAAGCTTTCTGCAAAATGGGTGCCGCATTCGCTAACAATGGAAACACAAAAAACACCTTCGAATGCAATTTTTCCAACAACATTTGGACCGTTTTCAGAAGGATAAAATGGATTTCGTACATCGATCACTATGGATGAGACTTGGGTTCACCACTATGATCCTGAATCGAAACAAGAAGCTAAGAGAGGTCAATGCAGCTGTGGAGACGTATTTTGAAGGCCTACCGGATTTTCATTTCAAGGATGGAATCCTTAAATTTGAGAATCGTTGGAACAAGTTTATTGAAGTTCAGGGAAATTATACTGAGTAATGCAATATATTTCATTTATAAAAACAGTGTTTTTCTTGTCGAGGCTGAGAAATAATTGTGGACCCTAGTATATATGAAAATAACAGTGTTCTGCTGAAATAAGGGAACATTTGATTGTTCACTAATAGTTGGTTTTCTGCTGCCAGAATGTAAATAATTTAATATAAATACATAATAAAATGTTTCACCTAGGTATAGAAGTTTTAATATTGTTTTTGTATGTTTCAATTTGAAAATTTATTTTTAATGGAAATTCAACTCATTTACGTATTTTTTATTTAAAAAAAATTTTTTTTTCAATTAAATTTTTACAAGAGGATTTTATAATGTTATCAATTGTATTTGGGTATTTCATACAGTATAATATCTGTCGGACTGTCTGTCTATTTGTCTGTTTTTATATGACCAATTAAATTCCATTAAAATTTATTTTATGGAAGCAATTATCAACGACAGTGTGAGGTCAAAATTGGAATGTGGTCGGTTACTTTTGGTGAACACTATTATGATACTGATTGCATACTATTTCGCCAACTTTATCATTGAAATTTATTTCTATAATCCGAATTGGATTTTTAGCTTTGCTCTTTTTAATTTAAATATGGATTTGAATTGGATATATGGATATACATATATTTCAAAATTTTGACTTTAACTTTAGCCCACAAAAGAAATTTAACCAAGTTTTATTTGAAACTTTCCTTGCCTTTAAATCCTTAAAATTTATTTTTCCTCATTGATACAATTTTTTGTTAATACACTATAAAACCATCTCAATTCTATTGTTTACTAATTAGTGTGACGGATGTTAAGTTATCTTTAGATTTCCTTAACTTTATTGTTAAATTAAACTAAACTATGGTTGCTAGAACGGATGAATCCTAAAGTGGTAATTACCTTCAGTTGTTAATGTTGTACTCATGGTTGTGTTGTATATACGTATTTGAATATGAGATTATAACGCCGATATTGTTTTTGAAAATCTGGATATATACATTACTGTCTGTGTGGATGCCACAGTTTGTATTTGAACAAGTTTTGATTTTAGGTACGAGTAAGAGTTCATATAATGATGACAATGGCACTGATGATGATGGCTTTGCAACATGATATCTGGTTCTATTTACCATGTAGCCCTTAATATTATAGTACAGAACGAATACTGGGGGACTCGTTGTGTTTTGCAGAAATATTTAGATTTTGTGTTTCAGTTTAGATAAGCAAATACAAACCGGAAATAATTAGCTTCATTTTAACTTGTTATCTGCTAGTTTATGTATTGAAAGAAAAAGCATATAAAGTCTATTGTTTTTCGTTGTATTTTCGATGCAAGCTTTTCCCTCCTTTTTTTTAGTATATTAAAAACAAGAAAATCTTTAGGCGTTAATTAGAAGAATAACATTGTAAGAAACCAACAAAAAGATTTATCGATTTATTCTTTAAATTATTTAAAAATTATCATTAATCTGATTAAAAAAAAAAAAGAAAATTTTATATACAGAATTTTTACACAAACTACTATTCATTTCCAACAGATGCAATTCCCATCATATAACCGCACCACATTTTTCGAGTCCTTGCAACTAAGCATATTTATTTATAGATGTTCTGTATGTTATGTATTTGAAAAGAAAATTGCACCTTTTTGGACGGTAATCGTCTTATCGTTTCATTTTTCGAACCGAATGGTTCCTAATATGTGTACTATACACTCCTACAATACCATATATAGTACAACATGAGAAAAGAACATCAACAGCGTAAAGTTTTTGAGAAACGTTACTATATGTACAATACCACGATTTTATGTTTGCCTTTTTGCGGAATCATAAGTTTGTCATCATACGATGTATACTATATATGTATATAAAAAAAAAGTTTATAAACATGTGTTCACATGTAACTAAGCTGCATTTACCGTAATGACATTATTGTAATACTTTTTACTGTACCAGATATAGTAGGAATAAGTACTATATACACATTCACTTGTAAGGTATGAAGCGTTCCGATGACTAGGAATCTGCAACAGCAAAAGGACACATACATATAGGAAAGTGGGTAAATTAAGTTTTTGATAGTTTGCCAAAACTTAATTTTCATGAGATTTTCTTTAGTATTCTTAATGTTTTTCTATTCTGAATATTTTTTCATTTAATATTGAGCTTTATTTTGTATTATTTAAGTTTTTTCTTTCAAAAATCTATACTTATTAAAAATTAGTTTTTATTAAAAATTAAAAGTTTTAAAAAAGTCCCAAAGTCTAAACGATTAATATTTATAAAAATTTAAATTAAAAAAAAATAAATATACTAAAATTCCTTAATGCTAAAGCGAAAAGAAAAATTTTTTCATGAAGTAGTAATAAAGCACATGACACCGATAATCTGTTGTTGAAACTTTGATAAGCTTTTAAGGCAATGGAAATTTTCAACGTTAAATAGCTTTGAGAACAAGTTTAATACCATATCGTTTTGCATTACCTCAACGCGTTCATTTGATATGTGGGATGTGGAATAATCTCCATTTAACTCTTTCACTTTTGTCATGGCATTTATTTGTAGATTGTTATGAATTATAATCTGAAAGTTTTACTAAATAACAAAAAGTAAAAGTTTTTTATTATCATGATTTACTGTTATGATTCAGTATTATTTATATACTGGGTGTCTATTTGAAAACTTACATTGCCCCTTTGTATCGTTGGAAATGTAAGATAAGTAATTGAAACTGTTTCCAGCGTATGGATGAAAACAAGCTGAATACGTAAAATGACCGGAGTTATTATTTCAAAAGTAACTAAAGGCCAATCTCCACACAGCCGACATCCTATTCTGACGAGAAAAATCAGAAAACTAGAAAGAGATGGACTTTTGCAAATTTTGATAGGATTGATCGAATAAAAACATCAGAGTCTTCCCACACAATTTAGAAAAATTGGTAGTGTGCGACGGTATCATGTGTGATTATTGTGAGAATATGCAACCGCAGATGAGGTTCCATATAAATCAGATAAACATGTTCATCTGTTTTTGAGGGGAATTATCTGCAGATCGAAAATCAGTTGGGGAAATCAGAAAAACAGAAGCCGACAAAATTTGTATAGTGTTATCCCATACTTGCATCAGAAACAGGATGTCGGCTGTGTGGAGATTGCCCTTAATATGCGCATAATGTCGTATTTACAGTGACAATTCTATCTTGTAAATATTAGAGTGATTTTGGAGCCTTTATAAAATAGTGTTCAAAAGTGATAACGAAAATTTGTTCTACTTTTTCATCTATACATATACATTCCGGAATTATTGATATTGAATATCCCTTCTTATAAGCTTCCAAACAAGATTTGTATCACTATTTGAAAAAAAAGTATTAGGGTCACA
This sequence comes from Xylophagus ater, assembly GCA_963422695.1. Lineage (NCBI taxonomy): Eukaryota > Metazoa > Arthropoda > Insecta > Diptera > Xylophagidae > Xylophagus > Xylophagus ater. The sequence continues at coordinate 14,347,455 of OY730478.1, forward strand.
AGAGCCTAAGATATTGTAGAGAAGAGGTCACTTTATTGGTCATATTGGTTCTACTTCATGTCCTAGAAATGGTTTTTGAGAATTATTCAAAATCTACTTTAATTTCAAATATATAGAACATTCTTAGTTTTCAAATAGACACCCGGTACAATGTACTCATGTGTAAATTTAATTCATTTTAAATCGATTTAGAACTAAATTTGTTTCTAAATGTTGTTTCTATTATCAAAATATGAATTCGTTCGTTAGCATTTTTCTAAACCACATAAAAAGTTCTATTCGCAATGCTTTTTCCCAGCTTTTGTTTCGTTACAGGAAAATATTGTGGCTTTTCTTGATCCTGGAGTAATTTCAGACGTCATTAGAATTAGTCATTGTAGAGTTTGCATTTAGTTTTTGTAAAGAAGATATTTGAAATTGTTCTCAAAATTTCTTTCCTTCTACGAAAATTCGTTTTCACTTTAAGTTTAATAAATACAATATGTCCTTAAAAGATTTTTTCCTTCTCATTATTTATTCTGTTAAATATCATAATAAATATTTAATTGGTTTTCTAAAAACGTTGAACTTGAATTTGAGAACTCAATTTTCTACAACATCACTTTATATCTCTCTAAATAGCTATTAAAGCATTCATAAAAAAAAAGAAAATACTATTTTATATAAAATGAAATAAACGTATATTTGGAGACTAATCCTAACCGACGTAAGTAAGTTGGTCGAAAAAAATTCTTAAGACAAATTTTAATAATTCATCAAGTTGTAATGGATCTAGAGAACCTTTCTGATCCCAATTTTTACTGGACAAAAATAAAATATTTTTTGGGTATAGCAAAAAAAAGGGAATTATATAAATCTCGTAAATATTTTCGAATATATAACAAAAAAAAAAAAAAGAATCAAAAAATATGAGAGTATGACTGTCTAATTATTTGGAAAAAGTACTTTACTGGAAATGGAAATAAAACGAAAGGAAAAGGCAACTTAAATAATTGAGTCTCTTAAATATATGGAATGAGAATTTTAATGAACGAATATATATAAATGTGGACACCGTATTGTTCTGTTAGATTTCCAAAACATTAACATCCTATGCAATTTTATGAAAATGCAGTACAAGTATAAGGAAATTGCAAGAAAGGAAACTTCTTGAGGTACACAGTCATATAGTCCACTGAATAAATGCTATGGGAAGTATGCTAGACGTTTTTTTTTTTTTTTACTTTTTCGAAATTTATGCTTATTATCTTTCGTGTACAGTTTTGGAATGCATCTTCAGGATGTTTTCTTTTTAACTTTTCATACAAAAGCTTTTCTATTTAAGTAAAAACTTCTTGGGCTTCTCATACTATGTATATTATATGATTGTTTAAAGTTGACTTCTTCTATTCCAGTTAAAAAAAAAAAAAAGAAAGAACATTAAGTGACTTCTCAGGAGTTTCCTTCTGTGTCTTTTAGTTTCGATTTTGATTTTTTTTTCTTCTATAGTTTATGTAAAATGAGGTGAACTCATGGGTGAAAATTATGAGAAGAGTTTTCCGAAAACTATATCGTTGTCTTTTCGTTTGTATATTTGTATATCTATTCCACAGATTTTCTTTGGAACATTTGTACGGACAAGTATACAATGTATTGTATATTAAAATACTTAAGATTTTATCATACTTAAACTATATATGATATAATTGAATTATAATAAAATATTTGTGATTTTATAGAAAAGAAATTTTCCTTATTGAAATAAATTACATATAACATATTTTGATTTATCAGATATTTTTATCTAAATTGATATATTTTATATGTTAAATTTCGATCGGAAACATATTACTTTCCAAATTAAAAGAAATAATGCAGAAATACATTAAGATATTTTTATTCCGTTTCTATTGAACATAATGATATAAAATATTTATATTGGTTGATTTTATTAGGTCTTTCTTCTCTAGATGGCCACACCAAAAGTTTCTATTTCGAGTCTTATATAGAATATTCTGTATTTTCGATATGGTTTCCATTTGGATATGTTATAAATAATACGGTCTGTGTATATTTATTTGCTGTGGTGTATATATATAAAAAGAAAAATTTTCGGTTTTTAGAAAATTTCGTTAACTCTGTTATCATACCGTAATGGAATCGGAGCTGAGATAAAGTTCTTAATTGAATTAAAAAGAAATCCTCTCTGGGCTTATCTAAATGTTTCAGAATTATCGTATTTAGGATTTAGACCTTCGTAACGAGTTGGTTAAGTGTATTAAATCGTATTGCTTTTCTCGTAAAAAGCTTCACTATCATTATTGCTCGCTTTAAGGGTTCGCCTTCATATATACACTCTATCGTTTATGCATTCAGATGGAAATAAAAAAATGAAAAAGAACCAAAAGACCGCATATAGATAAAAAGAAAAATAGATGATATAAAAGATGAACTTTTGGCAAATCACGACTAGAACAGAAAATTTTCGAAATTATAACGTTTTTTTTTTTGTTTTGTTGCCAGTTTTAAGGGTGTGGAATGGTAAAGTCAGTCAGAATGGCCATAGTACTATGTGCCGCAGGATTTATATTAAGATTATTTAAAAAGAAAAAAACAAAGAAAAAGAAAGAATGTAATCACTTTGAGTTTTAAAGAATTCATTTCGTTGCATAAAAATAGTTTTAAAAAGCAATTTTCATTTCATCGTATTAAAATATTTAGAAAAAGAAAATCGTATTAAAGTGTCGACGACAGAATGCTAAAAAAATAAAAATTTAAATTTTATAAAATATCGTACTAGTTCTACTTCAACATAATAACAATACTAGAAATTTAAATATGCTTAATGAAAGACAATGGATTTTACTCCACTGTGTGGAAAAGTATATTGAATTTTCTTATATTGAATATTGTAAGTTTAATTTGGAACCATGTAGAATAACTTACATAATTGAATTCTTCATGAAAAACCATTTTTAATAATTTGTTAGGGATTAGCTGTTGTGGTATGGGTCCTGTTTTATATTTTTGCCCCATGCGACCCCCTATGAATGAAGACATATATTTTAAGATTGCTCACCTGGAAAATACATTTAAAATTTCGTGAATATCCCCACTATTGAACCAATTATGGACGTTTTCCTATTTTAGATGGTTTTTAAGTTACTCGGAACATACAAACAAGCAAACAGATTTGTTATATAAAATATCAGAGAACAGTTAAATAATTACAAAGTTTTAGATCACTTTCGGTTTAATATTTCCAGTGAAAAACCAGCCAAATCATTATTTCATTTTTATTTCGCTTAAAAAAATGTAAAATCGTCAAAGCCTAGATCTGAGCTCGAGATGTCTCAATTGTCATCTGTCTTAGTCCTACAGAGTAGAGGGAATTAACGATTGTATGTTGACCTACTCTTTTTATATTGTTCAGCTTTCTATTCTACATGCATTCTAAACTATTCAAAACTGTATACAACACCTAGGTAGGTAGGTAGAGTAGGGGTACTGCGTACAACACCAGGCATCTTATGAGCCCATTGTGATCCCTACGAGACCAAGAGTTACCCTATTGGGAAACCTATTCCTCTTCCAAGCATTTAATTTTCCTACAAAACTTCATTAGACTGCTCATGTCAGTCGCTTGAAGCATCCCTAAATTCCCGAAGAAATGGTTGCCCAAAAAGTTGTTCCGAGCTCGAGAGAGAGCTGAGCATTCGTATAAAATGTGCTTGATGTCTTCAGCCACTCCTATGTCTCCACAATATCGACAGAGGTCTGTTTGCACCAAACCCAGTCTTTTAGCGTGCCTACACCTAAAATTCCTACATGTTTAAGTATAAGAAAGTAAAGTGAATTCATATTGTAAATGAAATATGAATGTTCTGTAAAAATGTATACCGGAGAAGACAAAAAATGAACCAGAAAAACTCCATTCAAAAGTCATATTAACAGGACATGAAAAGTCATCCTTAGGGTAAATAAAACACCAATGTGTATTTTTAGGTGAGGGATTTTTTTTCTGTTTTTTTAAAAATCATCAGATTTCTAAAATGTTATACAAAAGTGCTACAATTAAAATCAGTTTCATATAAATTTGTTTAAATACAGTTTTTTATGAAGTTTGTAAATAAAAGACAAACTTTTTTTCGTATACTGTTTTATCTCATATAAAACATTCTTTTAGGAAAATGTGTAATTATTTGTTCATAAATAATCCTTCGAAAATACTCTTTTGTATTTATTCATTGGTCAGTTTAGTCAATTTAGTATTTAATAGTATCATAAACTAATTCATGCTTATTCTTTTGGATATATTCTTATCATTTGTCAATAGATAAAAATCAATAAACAAATAACCCAAAAAAGGAAGAAAAGGGAAATATTTCTTCAAAACAATATCACTAAACCAAACTAAACTGCTTTTATGAAAGGAGCAAAAAAAAAAAAAAAATAGGAAAAACTTATATTACGTTATTCTATTTTCCTCAATATCTTATAAATCGCATCATAAACATATTTATCGGTGTCATAACGTGTATAAGAACATCAAAGCTTTTATTGATAAACGAGTGTTTATATGAAGTTATAAAAAATAAAGGGCGAAAATCTAGAAGTTAGCATCTAGGAGAAATTTAGTTCATAAATAAGTTTCATTTTGTTAGTATACTATTTTTATTTATATCGTTAGAGAGTATAAAGTATACTAAAGTACAGTGAAACCTACTAAATTTAGACTTGATCGTGTTTAAGAAATTTATTTTAAACTACTTTAATTTAACGATATCAATATTATTTGTTTCATAATCGTAGTATATTGTATGTAAAATAAATAGGTTGCTAGCATATATGGTCAAAATCTTTAAACACCCCCAAGCTTTCTCATTGAGTGTAGTATTTTGAGGTATTTACGTTTCGTTGTATGTGGTCTTGTATCGTAACGAAAGTGTATTTTTTGTACCTCGCGCAATACAAATTCGTCACACTTTAGCACTTTTACTATGATACAAGACCACATACAACGAAGTGTGAAGATCAATACAACATTTATTTGAAATATGATGATTGTAAAATCTTTCGATAGCAATTATTTGTATTAACTATTTACACCAAAAACGCCTATAATTCCTACAAAATGTATAACAGGATGAGCTGGGGATTGATCGTAAGCCATTTCAGTAACGATTACTTTTTTTGTTGATTATATTAATTAAATATTATTTAAACAATGATAGTTATTTCCATATCCCTACAAATTCTTTTAAAATTTTTCTAGCACATCTAACCAGAAATGAAGTACATGGATAATCCAATTTAAAGAGGTTTCACTGTATATAATATTGGCATTATTTTTGCATCCTAATAAAATGTTTAACATATTCAGCATATGCAACAAATTTTCCAATGGTGGAAACCAAAATTGCTTTTTATTGACTGTTCTTCTTCAGTAGAAATTCGATTATTGTTATATTTTATTTTTTTAGTTTTTGGGTATAAATTGTATAAATCTATTTTCAAAGAAAAAAAAGGAGATTTAAAATAAATTCGCAAAAATATTATCGATAAACTTTGGATAACAAAAATCAATTTCAGTCATGTATCTTTTTAAAAATTTTTGAAAATTTCAAAAAATTTTCTATTAGTTTACGGAACGAAAGATTTATGATAAATATATCGTCTCTAATAATATTATGTTGTTTTTACTATGATATAAATATTTTTATTATGTGAGATGAACATAAAAAAATGTATTATATTAGTTAAGTTGAAATATCATTTCATGATGGACGATTTCATCTTTGATATACTAAAAAAATTTCCAGACAGAAAATATTATTTTAATACTTCTTAAAACTTTCTAGTAAAATACTAGAAGAAGTATTTTTGTGTTACTTATTTATACAAATTTTCTTTTATATTATAAAATTTGATATTTTGCCAAAAAGTATTGATTTGTTTCGAACAATTTAAATTGGATTCAAGTGAAACTGCAATTGTAATAATAAATTTTATTTGATAGTTTTTGGTGGTTTTTAATGCATTTACAATAAAAACAAACAATATTGCATTTGATAGAGTAATATTCAAAAATTCATTATTTATGATCATGATGAGGTTAACCAGAGTCTAATTCAAGAATTGTCAGAAATGATTTAATTTTAATTGATTCAATTTAAAATAATTCAAATACTAGAAATGAATCCAATTTATTATGCATTATTAAATTGGCTAAAGATATTTTAGTGTTGTTAAATTATTTAATTAAATTAGTTATAATAGTTGAATACTAAATAATCTGCAGAGTCTGGCAATTCAAGGGGACCACTTAAATTTGTTGCTTTTGTATATGTTGTGCAAGGACACAAGGTTAGTTCGTCGGCTTCACTATTCACTATCATTAGTTGTGAATTGTTGTCTTAGAAACTCTTCTACATTTCTGTGACAACTAAAATTTTTTTCGATACAGATGATTTCTTTTTATCTTCTAATGAATGTATTTATAGTAGAAACGTTGTGTTCATAAACAATTTATCCATTTGATTTTCCTATTAAAAAGAGCATCATATTACTTCTTCGATATTCTCATATGAGACTGGTTGGATATTAGAAGAGCTACCGTAAATTATGGTAATTTCAAATTATTGTAATTACATTTTTCTTAGTATAGTACATCAGGCTTTATAAAATAGAATAATAAAACGTGTACACACCAAAAATTTTGTTCATTGATAACAGAATTGCGACAATAATAAAATATCTGAAGAAAAATTTTTTTTTGTTACAAATTGAGTCCATAAAAATCCATACAATCCTTTCATATTGTTTTCTGATAAATAAATTTGCTATCCCTGAATATATCGCGATTTATATTTTACTAGAATATATTTTGGTTTTGTTTTGGTTATTCTATAGAATCTAAATTTTCACTGAATGGACTCTGAATATGCATCTATCCAAAATAAAAGTTATGGAATATATGACCAAACTCATCACTACTCTAGATAAGTTCATTTAACTGAATGGATTCAATTCAAGCTCTAATGTGGAAAGTCTGTCTACTGTTTTCCTGGATTTTAAAAATTTTGATTGACATAGAAATGGAAAAATGTACACATAGTTAGTTAAAAATGTAATTTTGTATGCAGAACATCAATTTAGAACAACACAAAAATATCATCAATATAATATGATTTCAAAGCGTTGATAAGATTGATTGTTTCATACAGAAAAAACTCTAATATATTTGCTGGATTTAAGAATTGAAATTATAAATGAATTTAATATCTGTTGAATCATATTTAATTCTTAAATCCATTTCAATTCATTCATATCTCAAGCATCTGGAAAATTATATATTAGGGAAAACCACGAAACTTTCTTATACAACATATTACAAGTTTAATTTTCTTATAAAGTATTTGAATGGGAGATATGAAATATCCGAACACATCTTCATGGAATTCTTGAAAATATTTTCGTATGCAAAATTATTGAAGACTTTATTCAGAGCTGTTACTAATTCTACTTGTTGACAAAAAAGTAAAAAACGGAAAAAAAAATTATTAAATCTGTCCTAAAATGACAACCGTCCAAATCAGCGCCAGATTATAGGTTCTTAAAACGTTTTTATTTTATTATTTTGATTATTTTCTTTCAAAAAATCAAGAATAATTGACGATTTTTCAACATACAATTTTGTAATTCGCCCTTTATATCCCATATCCAAATTCAGATAGACAGGCACATGGATATCATTAAAGTTAATTCATTTAAAGTCTACGCAAGTAAATTTCACTTACAAAAATATATCTGCAAAGTGAATTATTATCAACCAACAAGTCATTCCACACGCCAACAAAGCCAAGTACCTTGGTATGTACTTAGACTCAAAGCTCAAATGGAGAGAACACATTAAAAATGAAAAAAGAGGACCTAAACTTAAAGTACAGAAAACTCTATTGGTTGCTGGGACATAATTCCCAGTTATTTATAATTAACAAATTATTAATTTAGAATCAAATTTTAAAGCCAATCTGGACAGCTGTGAGGCTGTACAAGTAAAACAATTGCTAAAATGATACAAACGTTCCAAAACAAAGTATCGAGAAAAACAGTAAATGCACCTTGGTTCATACGTAATTACGACCTCCACAGTGACTTGCAACAAAGCCTTGTGGCTGATGAAATGAAAAAATTCGCTACGAAACATAATCAAAGATTGCAGTCACATGCTAACGTTGAAATGGCATCCTTACTGGATGTACATAATGTACGTAGGCTAAAAAGAACCAAGCCTCATGAAGTGATGTCCTAATCCTAACCTGTGGTGCAAATTGTTTATAATAATTCTCCTCAACACGCGATTACTGAGAGAAGAAAATCAATTGTCGATCGTTGGATTGGTCTTGATAAAAGGAGGGGGTTTTAGTGGATGAAAGGTCCACACTACTAAAAGCACAGGCTTTTAGTGTCTATAAGATTTCCTCCGCTCCTCAGGGAAAAAAAAAATATCAATTCCGACTTAGAGGCCATCTTTTAAAACGACAGAGTTCAAATTTCTCGTGATTATAACAATTCGTCCAAGATATAAGAAAGTAAAAAGGTAAACGTAAAAAAAAAATACCTTCATTTTAAAGACAGCGAAATAAAATTGAAAATCCCTTTAAAAAGTCATAAAACACATTTTATCATATTTATGTTTTGGTATTTTAATATGTAACGTGTTCCAATATTGAAGATGAACAAATTGTTTTAAAGGGGGTCCTAATGACACATATATCAAGCAATTATGGACATTTGGTGACACAAAGTATGGTACAAAATCTTCACTTATATGTACATCCCTTTAGAAAGGTTAGAAATGATATACAACGGAATATATTTAACATTTGCCAAATAATACTTATATAAGTATATATATTAAAAAAAGGGGTGTGCTGTATAGTAAACATTGAAAGTATTAAATTTTCCTTTTTGTTTTTCACTAAAACAAATTGAAAGTTTTAATGTTTGTTAATGGATAGATTTATGTAATATAACAAAATAAGCACTAACAATTTTCGGTTATGATTTTCTTTTTTTGAGTACATACAAACTATTCAGCACTAATGGATAATGGTGAAAATTTCTATAATTACATAAAATTGATTTGTATTTAAAATGCTTTTAGAAATTTTCATCTAGTTAATAAAATAATTTAATAAAACCTAATGAAAATATGATAATTAGTAGAAATTATACTAATATTATTCAGATTTTATAATGTTCGTTCATTTGAAATGAATACCAGATAGTTTGTCGTTCTGTAATCACTTTATGTGTACGAAAATAAAATATTAGATTGATTTCTTGATCTCCAACCGTTTTTTTTACCATGCCAGGAAACCTTCACATGACGTCCACTATACACAAAAGTATACTATATAATTATTTCATTTCGGGCAAATAATTTTTAGATTTTCTTGAGTGCCTTTCAAATATGAACACTTATTTTCGCTTTCTTTCAGTGTTGGCATAACGGTATTGTAACGTAACGCTTTAATGAAATATTACAAATTTTCACTGTAACGTTCTAGGAGACCAATAATGCAACTATCAGGTCCGGCAATTGAAGAGTCAAAGTGCAAAAATGCTGTAATTTTTTTGTTTATTGATCGGTTTTATTAAAATTAATGGAAATAGTAGTTTATAATACAAAGTTAATTTTGCGTTCATTCGAATAGTATGTAAACGCCTCTTGCCTTAACCACCAGCTTCAATCTCTTTTTAAATAATGCACACGATGCTCGCAAGATGTCTTGATTTAAACAGTTTCATTCGCTAGGCAAATCTTTAAATCTTTTTCTAAACCTGCCAGAGTTGTGTGTTTGTTTTGCAAGCAGATGCTTTTAAAATTCCCAAATAGAATAATCCAATGGATTCAGATCTGGTGAATACGGTGAATTTCGATGTTTTCCAATCAAATGAAGCTCAACAAATGAATTTCGTTTAAGGTCCATTGTATAAAGAAGAAGAACGCGTCTTTTCACCAACAAACAATTTTTACTAATGACAGACAATATTAAGCACCATTCATGTCAAATTTTAGTATTGCAAGATGTGCGGTTTACATTTGACAGCGATTTGAATTAGAAGAATACTTCAATTGTCGGACTCGGTATATTAGAAGACGTTCTCCTTATAATTTCCAATCAAAGTGGTAATAAAATTTCTATTAAATCATTTAATATATTGGCCGTTCAAAAGTTAATGCGGTAAAACTAATTGCTTTCAGATCTACTTCAAAAATTGATATCCCGATTTGAATAAAATTTGCAGGATATATTTATGGTTTTAAGACTGAAGTTATTTTTAAATTGGATCAAATTCGAAAAGAAAGTTGCGCGGAAAAAACTTTGAAATATTATTAGTTTGGTTAGTTTTTGGTCAGAGTTAATTCATTGAACTACAGATTTGTTAACTACAAATTCATTTCTAGGGCCACAGGGTTATATGCCAATTTTAGGTTTCTATATTTATTTATATGAAAGACTAAATTCAGCTATTGATGCAATGTCAAATTTCAGCTAATTTTGAAAAGTGATATCTTTTTATCCATTATTATGAAATTACCTTTTGTATATAACATGTGTTACCCCAGTACCCCATTGGACTTATTTCAAGACTTATTTTCAGCCGGACTGATAAGAAAGTACAAATTTTAGCGTCGCTACAAGACTTTTTCAGTCCGACTGAAAATAAGTCGTGTGGAGTCGTGTGGTAAGAAACGTTACAACAGAACGGAATAAAAAATCATTTTTCATTGGAACGAAATGAATACTATTACTATTTTTCCAGGTATGCCAACACTGTCTTTTTTTCTTCATATAGAACTAATATAGTTGAATTGTTTCACGTAAAGAAAAAGGAGTATATAACTTGACTGGCAAAAGACAAGACAGAAAAAGGAGGTGTTTTTTTTTTCGATATTTTTAGATGTGAATGACATCCTGAAAAGTATATTTCTTTTGCCAATTTGTAACTATAGAAATTTTTTTTTCATTTCAATCTAAAATATATATTTTCTATAAAATGTAATAAATCGTTATAAAACGTAAGCTTTTTTGTTTTGTGTGTGAAAGAAAATAATCCTTTTATACTCGTATGGCAAGTAAATATATTACAAATAACTTTTAGATCATGGATATCGCTTAAAAATATATAGTCTAGTAGTAAATAAAGATGCCAGATTATATTTTCAAAATAGTTCAGGTGTGAAGCCGTAAAAAAGGGCAACACTATAAAATTTTGCGATGGATTTGTATAAATCGAGCCAACGATATTTCTGCATTTGAAAAAAGAAAATATATTACATACTAGTAGCAACGAAACGACATTGAAAAGAGCAAAAATAAGTCAATAAATCGTTAAGAATCTGAACATTAGAATCCTCTTGTCGGAATCATGTTAACAGTCGGTTTATCATATGTAAAATGAAACAATATCACGGCCCAAGGTGTCTAGATTCATTTAGGTACCTTATATAGAAAAATTTAAGAAAACCTAGGTAAGTTAGAATCGCGTGTTCGATAGTAATTAAATAAGGCTGGTTTTTGTATTATTGAAGGCGTCCGGTTATGAAGAACAACTTACAGAATAAGTCGACGTACAAATAACTTACGTACATATTTGGTGCAGTGTCGGTGAATTATATATATTTTAAGATTACTAATCAGTAAGTATATAGATAGACAATTGGGTGGAAGGTGAATTTCTTATTTTCGAAAAGCTGTACTTGTTTTTATATCTATCTAGATTAGTGAAAATATAGTATATTATTTTAAGTGTATGTCTACGTTGGTTTTTTTCAGATGAATTATGATGGTAGTAAATTTTGTGTAAATATCGTTCGGGAAGCAGGATATCATTTATTCTATATATACGAAACCCAGTTCAGTAACACTATATATATGAATATTTGGTGCTGAGAGGTAACGATGATTTATTTATTTAGTCAATCGATTTTGAATTTGGATTTGATGTATTACCGGAATGGTGGTTAATAGTTCCGGTAAGTTGTAACGATAGATGAAAAGGAAATGAAAAATTCCTTTATTTCAGATTGTTCTTTTCATTTGCATTTAACACAAGTAAATTTCATTTCTTTTAAGGTTTGTAATAAATCTTTTGAATAACATTGAATATATTAAAATACGGATTTCTTAGAATAGAACATTTAGTTAGTTATTCATTTGTTACCAGTTACTCACTAGTTACCTGGTACTTTAGACTAGTTTATGTTAGTACTTAGTAGTTGTTAACTGGGAATATACTATAGGAGTTTAGTGCATATTTGTGACTTATTAGATGGTAACTACTTACTTGGCATCAGCTAACTGGAAAAAATTTAGTTGGGACTTACTATGTGCTCAATTATATAGGACTTATTAGTAGGTAGCAGATAATTACTTGCTTTGGAACTTGTCATCAGGTAAGTTCTAAGTATTTACTTGGAATTTGGCGGGCAGTAAGTACTTGAGTAGTTCAGACCTAATATATGGGCAATTACTTGCGGCTTATTGGAAGGTAAGTACTTACAGACAACTTACCAGTTACTAGAGGCACTACTAAGTTATAGGTATTGCGCTTACATGAGACTTACCAAGAGATCAGAACATACTTGATGTAATATACTGTATGCGCTTACTTGTTATATTGATAAATAAAAATAAAATACTTTATTTCACTGAACGAAACTTCTTCCTTTATGTTAGTTGCTTTGATTACAATTGAACTTAGACTACTCGATTCAAGATCATATTTGTCGTTTCCTTATTTCCTTTTTTCTTAATCATAAAAAATGGGACTTATACTAATATCATGTATGTTATCTGCATGATTATTGTTTACACTAGCCTTAGTTTAAATATCTTTCGTCATGCAGGCGTCTTTTCATGAATCGTATTTGTACTAAGCTTATTTCTTATCTTATGTTAAGTTATTCATTCCTTCAAATAAGTCGACTATGATGATGTAGTGATCTTATCTAAATATCTATGGACATCTTACATTTATATTTAAACTATTAAATTTAATGAAATCAGTAAAAAAAATGACATAAAAGACTCGCTCCTTTAATATAAATCAATTCAATTAAAGTTCTATAATCTATTCTTTCTATTATACTTAGAATTCCTAGTTTGAAAATTACTTTCTTAATAGAATCTGGTCATCAATTATTTCCTTCACTAATCAAGTATACTGAAAATAACGAAGAAATTATGAAATTGATTATGGAATTTTATTTCATAATGAAAGTTTTCATGAGAATAGTTCTCTACCACAAAAAACTACAGGCATACTTATATAGAAAATTCTATTGTTCCGAAAGAAAAATTGAAAAGAAAAATGAAATTTTCTTGAAGAAAAATAATTCACTATTGAACCGTAACATTTCCATTAAAGGTAATCTTCTTATACCTGCAGGAAGGTATACTTTCTTTTTGGACCCGTTATTCTTTTTTTCTTTGTATACATTCAACTTTTCTTTTCCAAGTCTAGTCTAATATTTTATATCTAGAATCCAATAATGGATTTTTAGAACTGACTTATGGACAAAAGATACATATAGCCCCATCAAAAAAAGAACAGAAAAACAAAAAATAGAAAAGAACTTAAGTTTGTTTTGTAAGAAATGTAATCTAACCATTAAGTTTAAGAATAGAATTTATTTTAATGTAATTTTTATTTTTGAAAAGGAAGTTAAATTTTTGTATTTCTGGTTCATAAACTGTTTGGTGTTAAAAATCTAGTTGAACATAATATCATCAATCAATTTGACAGGAAATTGTTATACCTGAGCAGTTCGAACATAAAAATTCAAAATATTTTTGGTCAAAAATTATCCAAGAAAAAAATGGAAAAGCGAAAATTTGTACAACATGTTATTAACCTGTTTAACAAATTGTATTAGAATAACAAGAAAGAAAATTCTGTGTACATATGTAATACATGAAAATTGCGTACACGCAAACAGGTATAATTTATTCTGTTAGAGAAAAAAGAAAAACCTTTTGATATAAACCTCCCACAAAACAAAAAAAGAAACGAGAAAAAAGGGAAAATCATATTCTATGACCCTTATTAAAGGCTAATTCTTGGTCAGTTAGGTTTTCTGGTCAAAATCAAAATATGATGACCGAACGGAAGGAAGAACGAACAAGCACTCACTTAAATAAGCGGTCGATTTGATACAAAATTTATATACGTGTTTAACATTCATTCAAATTTATAGAGTTTGACCAGTAAACATATATAAATATTATTATTCATAGGGAACAAGTGGAAATCATAGGCTTTTGTGGGACTATAAATAAAGCCATTATCGTTTTTGATTTGGCAAATATTTGTCAGATATCCGAAAATCGATAATCAGAATTGGGTGAATTATGTTAAATATGAATAAATCAAAAAAAAAATATATGTTTTTATTACGAAAATATATAATATGGTTAAAGTTTATGGGACATAATGTGTAAACATAAAATTGATAAAATTAAGTAATTATTAGTTAGTTAATTGTTGTTATTAATTATTAAGATTAAATAATCAAATGAATTTATTTATAAAAATTTGTAATTCAATGAAAATTCATCATTATATACTGTTTTTTTTAGTTACAGGTATCAGAATTGAAAATATCTACCAAAAAAAAATAAAACGCGAAAAATTGTTTACCACCGCGTTCTCACTGGTCACATATAACTGGTGCTGGAATGAAGTAAAGGATAGTAGTATTTCTTATTTATTCTAAAATAAAGGTGGTGAAACTGTATATATTATTCCTAAATAAAACGTCAGGATAATGATTTGTAATGATATTTCGTGATGATTGGGTCAATGCTCGTAGTTCTGCGAATGATTTTGATTTAATTTTTTGCATATAAAGTCATTAGAGTAAATGATATTCAAATTGTGATTGAACTTCTTAACCTATTCTACTTAACTAGTTATAGGATAGGACGTTAAACCAATGGTAATTGGATACAATACATATATTTAGTATTTAGTATTGTTAACATCCGCATGTTTAACGTCACTGTTTATCTACTCTAAATTTAAATTATAAGCTTCTACTTTATGGTTGGCGGCAAATTCACCGCCGGGGCCCATGTAGATTTACACCCGGTCTGTCTCGATCCTGGAACATGCACTCACTAGAACAATTACAATCACTTGCGGGTGACTACACTCTTCGACGATCACCGATAGACTAAATCGTAAGCCCAAAGGATATTTCAACGAACCAGTTTCTGTATAACCAGATCAGCAAGTATATACCACCTTGACAGTGAGCTGCCATAAAGCGGAAGCGTCTATTTTTACACCAGGGCTTTCGAGTGTTTCTTATTTTTATACTATATACTGTTGGAGATGGTCGAACAAAGCGGAATACGAGTGTAAATGGATGTACGCACAATATCCTGTGGCTCGAACACACAAATCAAGATTGATTAGAAGAGTTTGACTTATTGCCTTGTGTCCCTTTAGTCTTGTATGAGCTCTCGAGGTAAGGTTCTAGATTCATTAGAGCCAAAAGTAATATAAACTGCATTTCGTTTCATTTCGATATTACTTTCATACATATGTGTTCTAAGTATGATTTACTTACAAAGATACAGAAAATATGTTAAATCCAGACATTTATAGTGAAAAACAAATAATCCTAGGAGAAAATAAACCTCGTCATATAGATTTTTTGATATACTTTTAAAACTAATACACCGATTTGAATAAATTTTGCAGATTAGCCGTATGCTATCAGGGTTTAGGTTACCTGCGAATTAGAAGAAATTTTGGAAAGAAGGAACAAAGTTATGAAGAAAAAACCTTGAAATAATGTTAGTTTTGACAGTTTTTCTATCCCATTTCCATAGGGTATCAAAAAATCGGCTATATGCCGGTTTTTAATAGAGTTTGGAAGATAGACTACCAAAAAGTGTGTTACAAATTAGTAAGAATGTTAATCTCTAAAAACCTGTCTTTTTTCGCAATAAGCCTTAACTACAGCATCTAGACTAGACCTTCCTTTGAAGCAATTTTTCTGTGGTTTTGTATCAAAAATTTATTATACAAAACTAATAATTTATACTTTTGTGTGTTAATAGGGCCTATTTTCGTATACGTACTAAATAACTGAACCACATATTTATATCCCATGATACATGTGAAGGCATAAATAACCCCCACACTGCACTTTTTAGCGAAACGAATTTTAATTTATTTTAATTTAAACTTTTTAATTTATCTATTTAGCAATTAACAATGAGAATATAACTATGCTGATTAAAACATTCCAAATTCTTAAATAATTTGTAAACAATGAAAAATAGATAAAATTTGATTTTAATGTATCCTTTTTTTCCGATTTTTATCAAAATGCATTTCGTTTCAAACTGATGCATTTTCAAATAAAATGAAAAGTATGTACGGGTATCCTCCTCTATTCAGCATAAAACAAAATAGCTCTAAATCGTTATTTAAAAATAGTAGATAAAAACGTGAATTACTCTCCACATGCTTTGAACTCAATGGCTTTGAACAAATTTTATTGATATCGCTGTTGACCGGGTCATAAAATTCGTTTAATTGTTTCGTAACATAGCTTCCCATTCTAGGAACATAAAAATTCGGTACATTGGTTATCTGATGTTGTAACGTTTTATATTTGTATCGAATTTGATTGAAGCTTTTTTTCGTTCCTTAACGTTTTCCACCAAAAAGGAAATATAGTCTAAGAAGGACGGTAAGGGTGGCTACTTTCATTGTAATATACTATAATCCAATAATCAAACTAAACTTTTCCATCCTGTCGAAGATTACTAGCTTTGAACAATTTCACTCTTTCAATAAATTGAATTATTTTGTATACGAACTTTATTTTTACTTTTCCATTCCTGATATAATGATTTCTGGATGATTTGTTTTTTTTCCTGGCTTTTGATATACATATGTATATAGTTAGAAAGTGAAGAAGTTTCAGATGAACTTCAGTCATCGGAAATTTATGATATTTCATCCAACATCACCTGTCTTTAATGCATCTCGAAATATTCTAGAGAGTTTTGAATTATGGAATTTTGGAATGAGATTTTTTTTTTAAACTGAAATTCATATCCAAGAACTTATACGACAATCGGAAAGGAATTTATACAACGTCGTTATATTCATAAAAATCATTCAAGCTAAAGGATGTACGATAATTTCCGGGCGGAAAGGTAATCAAAAATCGCTTAAGGCAATGAAGGGAAAGAAATATTTTGGTGACGAAGTTTTATATTTATATGCAAAATTCTAAAAGTAGATCGTCTCTGTTACTTGATTTTTTTCCCCTTTAGTTTGTTTCCTAAGTCGTCAAATTATGGAAAATGAAGAAAATGAATTTCTAATAGGATTGAGTGAATTTTGAAATTTAATTCCATTTTATTTTATTTATATTAATTAATTGAAAATAAATGATGTTTGTGATGAAATTTATTAATTTGAAAAGAAAAAATGAGCAAAGCAAACCATAGCAGTGAATTTACATTTTCTCTATATCGGCCGGACCACTATGGAACTTTCTCGATAATATCATAAAATATCCATTTCAGTTCACCTATTCTAAATGTATATTCCAAGTTTCATGAAAATGTGACTACTATTGACCGAATTATTAACGTTTTTCTACTTTGGCTCCCTCAAACCCATCAAGTGGACACGCATTCTATCTTTTCAGTTGGCCTATCCAGAATGTACAAGTCAAGTATTAAGAAAATTCGCTCATTATTGAGTGAATTATTAAAGTTTTTCTATTACAGCGCCCCACAACCCCGCATCGGGGAAAGACATATTTTATCTTTTCAGTTGGCCCATATTATTGGCCGAATTAGGGAAGTTTCTATATTTCCACCGCAACGTTTCTTAAGAAAAGTTTGTGATGCCAGAAGTGAATTCCATTGAAAAGTTAATATGTTCTAATTTGGACCTTAGTGCACAAACTGTGCAAATCTCATCAAAATTGGTCATGCAGTTTCGGTTTTATAACTAGTGCAAAAATAGACTATGTTTGGACAAAACGTATTCTTAGACAGTGTTGTTTTGGACGGACCGATGGACAGACATGGGGCTAATTACTTTTGATGAAACGGATTTTGCTCTTGTTTTCATCTTTCTAGCCTTTCTAGAACAAAAGTTAGGTTTTCGCACGATTATAGTACTTTCCTATAAACATTCGTTTATCGGGAAAGTAAAAAATCATTATAAAATATTAGATTTTTTGTAAAAGAGAAATTTACTAAAGTAATCATTAATAAAGATAAAAAATTCGCGTGAATAATTTTTTATGGAAACAATCAAAACATTTTCTAGTCTATTTCGTATGAAATTTCAAAATTATATAATTTGATTATTTCGCCTTGAATTTGTCTGAGAAAATTACCTCTTATATGGAGTACACTTATACACTTATACCGTTGAACCTCTTTTATTCAGAAACCTCTAATAAACGGAAATATTTACAGTTATGCACCGAAGATACCATAACTTATATATTAAATTTCTTCGCATTTTGCAGATAGCCTCTTTGACTCTTTGACTCTAACATTTGGAAAACTTACCCGAAACAATAGAAATATAAGGCTAGAACTGTTTGTTTTTTCATTTACAATATGTGTTTCTATTTCTACTATCCTGAAAATCCAGTTTACTGGACTCTGCCTGAGAATTCCGGTTAAAAGAGGTTCGACTGTACTTGTGCTTACTATAATTTCGTTTGGAAACAACATCAAGTGGTAAGTGTTTCAACGTGCTAAAAAAATGACTTTATCTTAAAGAAGAGTAATATCTGTATTATATAAAAAAAAACGAGGAAAAACCATATATAAGACATCACAAAAAAGAAATATAAGAAGAAAACTTGAAGGCCTGTAGCTAGCTGATAACGTAATACAATATAACTGAAGTGAAGTATTATTTTTCGACCATACATCGAGGAATATGTATAAAAATATAACTTTTATAAGGATAAAAAAAATTATATATATATATATATTTATTTAGAATAGAGAATAACCTCAGAATCTCGAAAAATAACACAAAATCTCACAACAACTTTATTTATGGGCCAACTTTTTCATGTCATCTGATAAATCCTACAAATGGGGTGATGCAGTTAGATATGTACAATATTTTAGGTGAAGTTAGATGAATAGTTTGGGATATATAGAGCAGTATTTCTTGCCGGACAATATTGGATTTTATAATATTTTCTTAGAAAAACTTCAATAATGATAGAAAAATTTTAAATGGTCTTTCATCATACCGCTAACGGCTCTAATTAACCTCTAATCAGTTAACATTCTACATCTCTACGTGGTTATGCTATTCTAATTTCTACTTTGAAAGTCATTTTTATAAAAAAAATATGTACGAGAAATGAAAATCGGTGAATACCCTATGTTCGAAATTATAATGCAAATATTGCTCTGTGTAGGGATTTGAGAGTAAAACATATAATAACTGAAGCCTACTTGTATAGCCGATTTTTGGACGCCCTATGGTAAATAGGACAGAACAACTGTCAAAACATTATTTCAAGGTTTTCTCTTCATACCTTTGTTTCTTCTTTTTAAAATTTAAGTCTAATCTGCAAATTTTATTTAAATCGGTGGATTAGTTTTTAAAATACATCAAAAGAACTTTATAAAGAGGGTTATTTTCTACTAGCATTATTTCTTTCTCCTTGGACCGATTTTACTGAAATTTAACATGCTACCGTCTAATTATGTAGTTAACCAACATAATTAATTTAAATTAAATTGGTTCACAAATTTTTGAATTAAATACGAAAAACCATAAATAAAAAAAAGACAAAACTTTCTGGTCATCCTGATTTTTCCTTTATAAGTTTTCTCCCCCTGGATCGATTTTACTGAAGTGCAATACCAAACCAAGTTAAGGAATAACCACTTTAAATTGTACATTTCATCAACATTGAATTACGCGTTTTTGAGTTATCTTGTATACGGACGGACGGACGGACGGACATGCATAAATCGATATAACTTTTTATTCCCTACACAACCATACCCTTAACACCTTTGTACCACGATTATTTCGATGTGTTACAAATGAAATGACAAAACTAATATCCCCTCTGGTAATATCTTCCATAGGGCATACAAATAGAAGAAAGTATGCAAAAGCAATTTTCAAATCGAACATCCAGATTTTGGGTGGTTTAAAGGAAATTTACTTGGGAGTAAATATGAAGTATAGTACAGTTTCGGTCCCGTTTCGGTCCGATTCGATCCTATTGCTACGCGTAAGTAGTGTTAATAATTGATTTCGCTATGTGAGGATTCTGAGAAATCTCTCTAGTGTCGTTAAATGTCGGTTGGATTCGATGACATTTTGGATCATCCAATTTATATTTTTTATTATAAATTTATTTTATAAATATTAGTGTAGTTAATCAGTCCCAGCGATTTTAAATTAAAATAATTGAAAACAGGCACCAATTTCAATCAAATTTAATCCTGAAAAATGTACAAGTATATTACATTATTTGTGTGTATTTAGAAAATTTTGTAATAAAACTATTATGTCCCTTCCATTTCTTATCATAGGATATAGTTTATAATCATTTAAAGTTTAGTTTTTTTCTTATGCCTTGAAAATGTTTCAATACAATTGTAATGTAAGTACAATATATGTAAACATACAAAACTTTGAGAACTTTCCTTTTTTTCCAAATTCTGTATATTTCAACTTCTGTGAAAATTCTACATGATTTCAAGAATTTTTGGTACAGATGTGCATTAAAGTTGCTAGACTTTAATTACAAAAAAAAAAAAACTGCCAAAATAACAATAATAGTCACAAACAATACAGTATAACATTGATGTTGTTAATACTATGAGCTCAACCCTTTTGATTTTCGTTGTTTTATTTTAGTTTCAATGTTTTATTTTCGGAAAATTTTTCATTTTTCCTGGAAAAACAAACTATATATATTTGTAAATAAGTAAAGAGTTGATGAGTGGATAACTTTACAGTAGATAGACAATCAAGTCATTTTGAAGAAAGAAAATAAAGTTTTGAATTCAAAGTTTGAGTTAATGATTTGGAAAGAAGATCAATCGATAAAGTAATAAAGACAAAAAAAAAGAAACCAGAATAATATTGAAAACTTTCACTGAAACTTTTCCTTTCTGGATTTTATATTTCCATAAGGATTTACCATGATATGGCGGCAAAGTTTAATAGTTCAAAATTTTTGTAGTTTTCTTTCATTATTTTGATATTTGATTCTTTAAAATTTAATTTATTTAAATACGTCCTAAAATAATTTAAAATATTCATTTATTTACAATTCGAAAAACATAGTATTTGAAAATTTTAAATTTAAATTTGAATATATGGAATATGAAATATGAAAAACTAAATCCTATAATAAGAAATTTTGTAAAACTAAAATGCTCACGTACCCAAAGCTTAATCTGTTTCTATTTCCGTCTTTGCAGGATTAAATATATTATCATAGAGACTATATACATAGTTTTTGGATACCGTCGAGAATATTAAATTGCATAACCATGTGTCTTTGGTATTTTCATACAGGATTTATTGTTTTATATATTTAAAAGCCAATATAACGAAATAGTTATAAATGAATAAAATATTGTGCTATATGATTTAGTTGTTGTGTATATGTGTATATATATATAACATTGAGACAATTTATTTATAGTATATACTATACTATAATATCTACAGATGGATATTATTATATTGAATCGAAGATGCAAGTTTTGTCGTTGTATATCCTTAAATCCGAAACTCCATATATGATATTAAGTGCTCATTTTAAACTATGATACATTCATGAATAGGAAGTTTTATACAAAACTTTATAGATATTATTTTATTTTATTTCTATAACACTCTTATATTTTGTAATACTCGTATCATCCTTTTCATTTATAATTTAGAGTCAAGTAGGCATTAAAGCTTGTTTTAGAATTTTGATATTCTATAAGAGTTTTATGAATTTTAAACAAATTTTTGTTTTAGATTTAGTAAGTAATGGGTTTTCTTGGGATATCTAAGATTTTTTCGGTTTGGACATAACTTTTAAAAGAAAATTATATCACGATTATGTACTATCATAGTAGGTGCTGTATTAAATAATAGAAACTTTAGACACTTTTCTCTAAATTTAAAAGACTTTAATCTTAACAAATTACAAAAAGATATTAAAAAACTCAAAATTAACTGTTTTTTTAACGGAATTAGAAATAAGTACAATAGAAACTCCTGATTCAATGTAATTTGTATTATTTGAGGTGGATTTTAAATCTTTTACGTACCAATTCTCTCTAGAAATTCTTATCTGAAGAGCTTCATATAAAAAAGCAACAAGTCCATTTTCGTGACAATTAATTTTTGTACGTCATATGAAAGCCGACAAAGATCTCTATAATTCCATATAAAAACGAGATATCTTAGACTGGGATTTTTCTGCTGAAAGGCCAAAAGAGACTACAAATAGGAACATGAATTTATCAACAAAAAATATGGCATTTGGCATTTCATTATTTTAATACACGTACATACTAAGAAATATAATATAGTATCGAAATAAAAAGCCGGTATTTACCTAAAAAGTAATCCCAACTTAGTTATAGGATAACTAGGATATTAGAAGTTATGAGTGTTTATATAGTAAAGGGTACCTCGCTGGAAAACTGTTTCTACGCACTCAAAAATAGCAAAATTGAGTACTAAAATGGATGCAACACTGTTTTGAAATAGAATTTGCATTTTCAAATTAGTTGAGAGTTCGTTGTGAAGCAGTGTTAGACACCAACTAGCAACCGTATTTGCTACAGCACGTTGTAACGCTAAAGTAATTTACCTACGCTGGAGCAACCGTTTTGTTGGTGGCTGTAAAGCGACGCTTGTCAAGTCTCTAATTCGTTACTGCTTGCAGTACATAACTAAGTCAACTATATTCATAATTCAGCATATATCAATAAATTTCATATACGTACTAACTACACAATAGACCTGAAAGTTAAGTACTTCATTATAACTTTTGAATTAACTGCTCTTTTTGTTTTGGATCCCTTGAAGTTCATTTATTCATCTCTATAGAAATTTCAGGTTTTAGAATTTTGAAGCTTTGCGGAAAAAATTTTCCAAAGAGAATACTAAAAAAAAAACCAAATCTTTGGTATATAATATACAATAGCTAAAACGCCTTTGCCTGATTTTACTTTTCTAGAAAAAGCACCCAAATATGCCATTTACAGAACTTTTGTACATAATTAACGATAGTTTGTTTGTGGTGAATCAAAGGAAACTTTTTTTTCAGTAAATTTTACAATGAAAAATATTTTCCTCGAGAATAATAACTTCACTAGATATAGAAAACTTTAAAATTCTGAACTCTATATTATATTTTGTGGGAATTAAATTCCAAAAGAAAATAAAAAAAAAAAAAAAAATGTCCTAACAACAAAATCGATTATTACAATTAGTTAATAGTTTATTCAGTTTGAAATTCAAGTAAGTTTAAATTATGGTCAATTCGATTTTAATGAAAATGAGTATAGAAGCTTTTTTGGTGCACAACTATTTACCCAATCCATTAGGTAAACTTTGGTGAAAATTCAAACCAAAATTGAATTAAATCAGAGAATATGGCTATAGGGTATAGTTTTTGTACTAGTTTTGGATATACGAATTTTGTAATTTTATAAAATTTGTTTATATAGACTGTTGTACTTTGTAGACTCAAGGTAAGTTTGTAATCATTACAATTCTCTATTTTGAGTCACATTATTCAATTAGACTATTGTTTGCTTTTAATTTGTGTTCCTTTATTTCTCATGAAATAAGAATAAACCTTTGTGACGGTAAAATATTGTCACCTCCAGAATTTTATAGAACTTTACATTTTTAGGTCCCCTCAGTTAAAAAAACCAGTTTTAGAAAATAGACTGTTCGTCTGGCTGCACGCCTGACTCTATATCTGGTGTCAAAATTTCATTTACACAATATCTCTAACTATACAACTGTTCGCTTATTCGGAGGAATAGATCTCTATTGTTTTTGGCACAGATCTGAAACAGGGATTGATAGAGAGAGGCTGATTTATGAAATCTAAGACTTATTTTTATCTTGCAAACTTCTTATGCCGGCGCCAGACGATGGGGTGAACGTTTGATTCAAATGTTTGCCTCCAAAGTTTGAGTCAATTATTGGACGATTGACAAGGCAAGTGTCCTGCTACACGGTGGAACGAATGTTTGATCCAATACATTTGATTCAAATGTTGGTTCAAATGTTGGTTCAATTTTTTCTGACATTTGTGTATTTAAATTAAATACAATATTATTAAAAAAAAATCCATGAAATGTGAACCAAATATTGTGGTGGGGTTTCAAAAATCTCTTTGACGAGTGTCAAAAGACCGACAACAGCCCGAACATGTTCCAACACGAACGTTGGACACATGACATTGGACACACTTAGTTCGCGCATCGGTCACACGATGCGTCCAACCACTAAGCGTCCAACGTCGGAAGGTGTTCGTAGCATCGTCTGGCGCCGGCTTTAGCCGAATGTACTAATTTAGAAAAACAGTTTTTAGATCATTTTGTTAAAGTCGATCTAATTTTGTGAAAATGGGAAAAGCATACCGTAACAAACGATCATGGAGCACGTAATGGAAACTAGCAAAGGTCCAATTTAACTGAAATTAATTCTCTAGTTTTGCTTACACATTTAACATATATGTAGGAAAAAACGATAATTATTCTATTAAATAAAAACACTTTGCTAATTTTACATTTTTAACTCTTTTTATTACTTCTTTTTTAGTCCTCGTTTTAATCGCAGTTGTCTCTCGACTGCCGCTTAAAAGATCATCTTCTTTCTTTCATTTATCACGCAAACGCCTTATCTGCATGACTATTATTCACCCTAGTCCTCGTTCAAATATTTCTATCGTCATATAGTCATCTTATCTCCATGACTCATATTTGACTTGGACCTTTTCTTAGTCTTATGTTAAGTCATCATCCGCTTAACATAAGATTATCATGTAGACTTCTTATCCACACGGCTCATCTTTCTTTACATAGGCCTTATTATATCATGCAGTTGAGTCTACATGTTACATCTTATCTATCTTATCTTGGCCATCCTACATATATGTTAGTACAAAATTTTATCCAAAAGGGATATTAAGGGACATGGAAAATTATTTGATCAATATGCGCCTTGATCATTTTTTCAAATCTAATTGAACTTTAAAGTGGATGGAATTCTTATAAAGAGAAGTTAGGGCTCGGATAATCAGACATATTAACAAAGACGAAAAAGGATATTGAAGGAAATTAATCTAGGATGGAAGATAGAATTCTTCCACTGTATGCAATGACAGTGTATCTGAATTAATTTCAATTCAATGTGTGTAGAGAATTTATAAAGAAAAGGAAAAACATTAAATAAATTTTCATAAAAATATTTCTTCAAAGTATTTCTTATTTTTTTTCGCTAAAGTAATTTATTCAAGAAACTTTTAAGTAAATTTCATTTCAATTCTAGGCAAATTTCTTTTAGATTTCAACCCAAAAAAATGAAAAACTCTCTCTAAATGAATCACTTAACATATACATATCATAAAAAAAGGGCTTCTTAAATTCCGTGCGCATCCATCAATTATTCGAATTTTATAACATAAAATACAAAATTTTCTCGAGACACTGTGTGCACAAATGTGTTATTTTTCCCTTAGAACCATAATTTACATTAAAAGTTCTAACAAGAATTTTCTTTCTCCCATTCACAGAGTGACATATATCTTTTTTATATTTTTTTTAGTGAAAATTCGCTTGAAGTTTGAGGTTCGGGGTCTGGGAGGTTTTGGTTTTGATACAATAAACAAAATTATGAATCTTCCTGAAAAATTAATCACAAATTAATATTCCGCATGCTCTTGTATAAATTCATGAAATTTTTAATAGGCACCATAAGTCTCTCTGTGTTCCTAGGTAAAAATATGGTGTTTTGATAATGTTTAGGTTATGGTTTGTAAATGGTGGTATTTTATGATGGTCTTCCTTCGGGAGGTATATTCATTCGGTTATGTTCTCTATTCTGTTCCTGAGAATATTGTCCTTGTTGAATATTTATGGTAGATATATAATATTTAATTATAATATACATGCATATATCTTTTGAAAAAACCAGAGTTATATAGAAAATGTAAACGGACGGAATTTTGTGCCTCTTCTTAAAATTTATATTAATATTAATAATGACAATATATTAGAGGGTTGACGGTATTATATAGTACCTTTGTGTAAAATGATATAAATACATATGTTCCTGGTTCCTTTTCTCTGTTTTTTGGAAAACCTGTACCCAAAATTAATACGAAGGCACTTCAATGTATTAGAATAGAAGTAAGTGTGCTTTTAATTAGGGACATGATTTTGTCGGGTAAAAAAACGTTATTGCGAAAGGAAGTCAAGTAATTGCTTGATTTAAGACTAATTTACAGTGTCATTTAGAAGTAATGCTCTTATCATGTTGGGGCCTTGTCTTTTCTCAGGTTATTTTGGTAAACTTATACCAGAATTATTACATGACCAAAGGGGTTATAGAGAATATTATTATAAATTTTAAATCTTGTTTTCTCGTTAAGATGATAAATGTGTGACAAAGTGAATGTTTATATATGAATTGTGATAAAGTATCAATGAAGTTAATGTAGGAATTTGAAAAGAAATAAATAAATATTAATTTCTAAAATATTATATATTTTTTGAGAATAATTTACTGCGTTTTTAAAGAGGACAAGGCTCGATTTGGCTTGTAGGTATCATAAGAAGAAAAATTGGAATTGTGTATTTATTATTTATGGCAATCAATAATTTCAAATATTTTAATAGCAAGAAATATGTAATTAAAAAAATTTTAATGAAAATAAAATTTTTCAAATTTTAATCCTTTAATTTTTTCACTTAATTAATTAAAATTTGAAATATGAATATATAAAAGTAATCGTACTTAATTCCATATTTTCATTTTAGCAAAATTTTTAATATTGTTTTTTTATGACATATTAAATCCCGATTTTATATAATTTATCTTGAATTTTTTTTTAATAAAAACGCGAAATTAATTTAATTTGACCGAAACCGAATAAACCCAAAAGAAATTAATCGATAATTAATAATAATTATAGCGAAAATGAATAGAGTAGAACTACAAATTGTCATTAAACAGGTATGAGTTGTAATTCTTAAGGTGAAAGCCTGCTCATGATGCAAGTATGTTTGATGTCTGCAGAAGACTAGCATCTAGCTCTAGTGTAATGCAGGACGAATGGAGAGATTAGGATTTGGTAGTGAATGGAGTAATGATGTTCGTTAATAATCCATGGTGTGGGGCTGTGACTGTGTGATTTTTTTAAATAAAATTAGATTTTAATTACCATTTCATGCAGAACAGCACTGCAACCTGAGATATACACACATTTATTTGTATGTTTCTCGTTCAATTAATGTAACGAAAATTAAATAATTTAAAGCTATGTATATTTTTCTTTAAAACGAATCTTTTTTTAAGTCAAACTCGGTTGGAAGTATTGCGAATTTTTCCCTTGAAATTAACTACAATGCAACGCCAACCTCGAAGTTAACTCTTAAGACGTAATTACCACTTATTTTGTTAAGAATTTACATCATAGTTATTGGGTGTGTAAATTTCGATTCACCCTAAAAGTAGAAACAACTTCGATTGAATTGACCTACAAGAAATCGAGAACACTTTCAGATTAAATCGGCTAAAATTATTGACTTAATAGTAGAAAATGATCCTTTAAGTAATTACTTTACCTACACTTGAAATGGATTATTAAGTCATTTGATGTACTGCTATAAAGGTTTTTTTTTTTTAATATGCCTAGTAAAAGATGGATATAGGTAATCTCTAACTTACTGTTAGTAATTTTTAAGTATCTACTTAAATCTATTGTATATAATCAAAATTTTTGTTTATACTATATTCAAGTAAACTACAAAACTTAATTCAATTGTTTTGAATTATGCGAAATAACGAAATAGTTCCAAATATTGAGATTACTAAGTATTTTATATTAATATCTTCATTTTAAATTCATATTATAGTTTCCAAAGTCTTGATAATCTTTCACTTACAATGGAATTTCTATATAGGATATCTCATAAATCTATACGAACATCCAATTATAGGATCTAAGATGTTACCGCACAATGATACTGACAGATAGAAGACATCATATCACCTCCCTTACAATGTTAAACTATTCGTGTGTTATATCCTTTTTATTTCAAGGATTTTTTTTCTTTCTTTTTAAAAACTCTTGGATAAAATATGATTTTGCGCAGAATTATAAAGAAAAGTTAGTGGGTGTTACTGATCCCAACTCGATAGTATATATATCACTATAGTTTTTTTTTTGTACGATATCTTCTTTTTCCACATAAATTTTTATATGTACCAGAAATTCAAAGATTCTTTATACAAACTAGGCGGTGCTAAGATTTATTACGAAATTCTGAAGATTATTATTATTTCTTTTCTTTTTTTAAAAAAGAAAATATTTGACAATATTTGACTGAAATTCAATTTAATATGTCTGAAATGTTGAATTATTGTTCTTGTACAATATTGTAATAGCAAAAATTTCAAAGAGAAAGCATTTTCTACTATATTTAAAAGGTGTTATTACACAAAATACCGTAATTAAGTGCATTTAACAATTGTCTCAAAAAAACTAATTTCTTATATGCACGCAATTTTTATGCATTTTCCATGATAAATGACATTTTAACATGACTTAAATTGTTCAGAATTAAAGTTGAAGTTCTTTTGTTGAGTATTTCAGGTCGGTTTAAGATATTTTCAAAATAATAAAGCTATGGTATACTGCGAAACCACTATTTAAACTTCTATACATATGTTCAAAACATTTTACTTTTCACTAATTTATCTAAAAAGAACTATAAAATTATGGGTATTCATTTCCAGTCCTTTTCGTCCCTTTATATACTGTTGTTAAATCTTGCATACGTATGGCATTTTCAGAAAATTACCGCAAACGGGGTTTTCATCTTGACATCTTGTTTTATCCTTTCCGTCTTTTTTAATACTGTTGAGTAATGGATGCTCATCATTTGTAGCCTGATGCAAAATTTCATAAATATTGATTGAAAATGAACCTCAGTCAAAAACGATTTCCTTCTGCAAGACCCATATCCTTTTTTAGATCCTGGCGAGAAACAACAGATATCTACGTACAGCCAACGATCTAGTGAAATTTCACTAAAATCGGGTAACTCATTTGTCAGTTATCCTAACTACCATTCATGAAAGGAAACTTCGGAAATCGTTTCATGTCATACAAAAAATTCGAATTTTGTTCAACAGCTACCCGAAGTTGTAATCAGATTCAATCGAATTTCGGACAATATTATTCTTTCATTTAAAAAGTATCCTGTACCAAATTTCATTGAAACTGCTCCATAAATAACTTTATAATACGAAGTAATTTAGAAACACAGAAAACCGAATTTTAGTTCGGCGGCTATCCGAAGTTTTAATCGCGTCGAACCCAACTTCAGACAGGAATGTTCTCATATGGAAAAAACCATCGCTACCAATTTTTGTTGAAATCGCTTCAAAAATACGACCGCAATTTTGCATACCACAGACGGACAGACGAACAGACATTGGATAAAAATGATTGCAAACGATATAGAATCTTCTGATTTTTTCGTTCATGAATCCAGTAATTTATATACTTTGTATAGAAGTGAAAAAAGCATGCTAAGGATTAATAAAAATTTTAATTCAAAGTAAAACTACGAAAACTTACTCCTTCTTTCCTTTTTTATTTATTTTCAATTTAATTTAATTTTGTTTTTTTTTTTGTTTTTAATTTACAACTTTTTCATTTAATAATTTTTACTGTATTTCTTTTCGATTTTTAAATAATAAAATTTTTTTTCGTTTTTGGTCAAAAAATTAATTTTTCTTTTAATTTTTTTAAATCATTTCAAAAATAAAAACAAAATAATTAGACTAGAATATTTTATTTGACTAAAACACAATACAAGCTCTTTCTAAAATTGATTTTTAAAATTTTTTGTTATTAATATTTTTGTTAATTACCTTTTTTTTTGGTTTTGTTTTACATCAAATTTAATAAAATATTAAAATTTTCCAGTTGATTATTTTCCGGCATCCAGGTTTTTCATGAAAAATTTTATTGAGGCATGGTACAAAACTATTTTTGTTAAGTTTCTTGTATTTCTTCTTTTTAACTTTAGTTTTTTTTACATTATATAACTCTTAAATATACTTTTTTTTGTTTCTGTTTTTTTTTCTTTTAATTAACAAACATTATTCTAAATACTATACAATTTCTACAATATTCTATGATTTTTACTTACACAATTTTTGGGTTTTATTTCTTGTTTTTAATATGATTTCTATATAACTTTTATTTCTAAATAATTTTATCTTAAATTGTTTGTTATTTTATTTTAGTTTCATTTTTTTTGTTTGTTTATTTTATATTTCCTGTTATTATCAATAATTTATTTTTTGTATAAATTCTAATAGGCCTCCAATATACTTATTATTTAATAATTGTAATTATTCTCATTTTATATGGTTTCAAAAAAAAGAAAATTATTTACACTAAATTGTTTTAATTAGGTTTTAATTAAAAAAACAAAAAAACAAAAAAATAAGAAAATCTAAAATAATGCTTATTTTTGTTTTAAGAAAATAAATAAATGTTTTTTTTTTGTTTTTAAAAATTTCCTGCATACATTTTTTGTGGTGTTAAAATTCTATTTCTTTTATAAATTTTATTTACGTAATATTTGAAAATTTCTTCTAAAGATCTGGATTTTAAATCCTTTTTTATCTACACACTGTCGTATCATCTCCAGCACAAATACTATGTGGTGATGCTAAAAATAGTTTACCATTGAAACATGCACATAATTGATATACTCTGTGATTGTGTTCACGATTTTGTGTTGTACCAGGACTTGGCGGTTGTGCCGTTTTTAAATTTGGCATCACAATATGTGATGAATCTAATCGTATCTAAAGAATTGATTTTGTTTTTTTGTTATCAAAATTTTCATATCAAGACTTTGCAAAACTTACACTTCCTGCAATTGAATTTAATTTAATCTCTTTTAATGCATTTATTTCTAAATTTCCAGCTCGAGATTGCAGAATAACATCTTGTGCTGCAGTTATTTCTAATTGTCGTGTTGGAGATTCCAATCTTTAGAAAAATAAAAGCATTTTTTTATTTTTTTTTAAGATCAATTTTGCTATAAAAAGAAAATTTATTAATAGTCATTTATATCACCTCAATTCCCTTCCAGCATCAGCACGAACATGTGACGTTTGAATTGATTCACGAAATATTGCTCCACCTTCACCATCAATTTTTAAAGTATGTGCACCGATTGCCACTTCATTTCGATTCACTGAAAATAAATTCCCTCCGTGCGTGTCATTTATCCGAAAACCGTTTGCTAGACATTCGAGTCTATCATGTCCAAGAAAAAGATGATTCTCTATGAATCCACCAGAATCCCGAGTATTTATTGAAAAATTACGTGATGATTCTAAAGATGGGAGCAGTAAAATAGAAATGGTAATATTAATAATATTGTTTTATCAAAATATGCTTTTAAACATTTTCCGGTATATACATTATAACTAAATCTATGTGTGAAAAAACAATATCATATATTCACCTATTGATATTGGTTGACCATGTCTTGAACGGATAGCGGAAGCTCGTAATAAATCCATTATTAAAGCTTGACCAGATAATTGAATACCACCAGCAACTATTTTTAATTGACCCATTCCTTCCTATAATAAAGGTGTATAATATAAATTTCTATTATATATTATCTCGGATGAATATATCATTAATCATTTATACCGATGAAAATTCCATGACTTTTAATATCCACAATGTTAGAACTAAATTGACTATGATGAGTATCATTAATCCTAGGATAAGAATGTAAAGGCATTTTTTTCTCCAACCATAAAGACCTAAATAGAATCCAGCACTGGCACTGATACCACCACTACAACCATTTATATCAACACCATTTTGACCTGTTGAATGATGTTGGATACCCTGTCCATTATGACCAATTGCAGTACTTGTACCACCATTACCTCCGTTTCCAGTGTTCATCATTGCTGTATCATTTCGATGTCCACTCAAATTTATACTATGTTGATGATTATTTGTGTTGATAGTGTTACTACTACTATTATTATTATTATTGTTTATATTATTATTGTTATTATTATTGTTGGTATTATGATGATGATTTCCAGTTGTAGCTGTCAAAGATGAATTCATAATTGTCGATGAATTATGTTGATTGTTCGATGATTGATACAAATTCGAATTGCTACATTTTATTGATATTTTTGGTGAAATGATTTTTTAAGTGCACAAAATAAAATCATAATTAAAAGTAATAAATTAAAATTCAACATTCTTTCGAAACGATTTTATAAAGAAACATTTTAATTGATTAACAATTAATACTGAAACATAGTTTTGGTGGGTAACTCCAAATTCAGGATAGGACACTAGAAGTGCGGAGAATAAAAACTTATATGGATTTGTGCATGTCTACACAATAACTCAAGAACTCGTGGTCTGATTTTAATGAAATTGAGACAATGTTGAAGATTTCTTAAATAGATTTGGTATAGATATTATATATCAGCGAAATCGGCTCAGAGTAATGAAAGTTATAAGGCAAAAATCAGGGTTATCAGAAGGCTTTGTCGCTCTTTCCGTTTTTCATATTTAATCCGAGAATTTGTAAATCAATTTCGTTCAAAGATAATTATGTAGGTTATCTACCAAAATGTAGCCTACTATGCCGAATTTCGGTCAAATCGATCCAAGGATTGTGCAAAAAGAAATACTTTTAATGAAAAATTGGCCTGATCCTAAAGTTTTGTCTTTTTTTTCGTTTAGATCTTCTACTTCAAAAACTCATATATCGATTTGAATAAAATTTCCAGAATTGATTTATGCTCTTAAGATACAAGTTATTTTTAAATTAGAACAAATTTGAAGAAGAAGGAACGAAGTTATGACCAATTTCTTCTATAGGGTATCAAAAGTTTCAATATGTTTATTAAAAATATTTATTATGAAATAATTTAATTGGCGGATGCTGTAGTGGTAGACGGTTATTAACGATTGAACAATAAAATCTAGACGAAATAATTAACTTGAACATGATCTTTTTCTGAATAATTGGTAAACTTTCTTTTTAATGAGCTTTCAACAAGTGATGGGCGTTGTAAATTTTTATTTTTAGACCATTTTTTGTGATCTTGTTTATAGACTGTGAAAATAGTCATAACAACAAACCAAGTTGTAAAATAAGTAATTTCGTAAATTTTATATTTTTGGCATATTTTTAGCTAATGAAGTCAAGTGCAAGAATAAGAACATTAAAAATGTGTCAAAATTTTATTAATTTAAATTAATTTATATATTCCTTGTTTATTGAATTGTTGAAAATAAAAACAAATGTTTTCATGTTGTAAATTTTATTTAAAATTATTTTATTTCGTTGAATTTTTAGAAAAGTTTTGTTAATAAAACTTTGAATCGAGAATTGTGAACACCTCTTGATTTCACTGGAAGCTATGACAGATAACAGCTCATCTCTTGATGTCCAACTTCCATAAATGGTCGCATATAGCGGTTTTTAGTCTTAGGCCTAGTACGGTGTAAACACGTGTGACCAAACCTAACTTTTAGTTAGGTGACCTAAAAATTTGTCGGTTTAAATGTAACCATAGTTAAGGATGTATGAAATTTACAAAATTATAGAAGCTAAGTTTAAAAAAGTCGGTGCACAGTTAGTTAATTTCAAACATTTTAAACTTAGGTTTCCAACACTGTCTCAGCTTTTTCTTCAAAACAACTATACTAGTTGTATTTTTAGATGTAGATTTGTCAAAAAAGAAAAATGTTTGGTTGATTTATTTGAAACAAACAGAAAAGCGTCACAAAGTGTGGGATATAAAACTCATTAAAGACATTTTTGACAATTTCCATGCCTGTTTCAATTGGCTACAATCTCTATAATAGAATTCATTCACTGTATCACTAAAAGACACATAAAAATGTATCTCAAGTGTGACACGTTAGTATTTCTTCTTGAAATAGAGATGTTGCCTTTGCGAAACTGCGACGATTTAAGTACTTAAGTTATTGAAAAATATCTAAAAATACTATTTTCATAATTAAATGTTTCTTGTGAACTTGAATGAAGAAAACACTATTTTCTTAAATGTAAATATTTTTAATAATATAAATAATCCTGACCCAAATTAAAAAAAAATTAAACACAAAATCAAAACAAAACACATTCATAAATATTGAAAACAGCGAATTAATTAATTTTATTTACACATTTTTCTGTTCGTTTTTCAATTAAAAATTAACCATAAATACATTTTTAGATCATAAATCACAGAATCGAATTAAATCAAACTAAGTTTGTTTACATACAAATAAAAAAAAACGAAACCTACCTCAATAGTATTAGTCCCTTTGTTGAATTGAGATCTTCAGCATAGTTGTTTTGCCTTTCAGCCTCCTAAAAACCAGAAAAGAAAATCAAATTTTTATTTAAAATAAAAGAAAAATTCGAAATAAAACACTTTCAACACGAGCGCACTATATTTTGTTTATAATAAAAATTTTCACACATTTTCATTCTCAATTTATCTTTAAATGGGCGGCGGCGTTCACTAATTGACAATAAACGGAAAGAATTTATAATTTTTCAATTAAATTGATTACAAAACATTTTAAAATCATTCTTTCACAGCACTTAGGAATATCAATATTTCAAATAATTTCAGATTTAATTAACTAATTTTTACAATGAATAAACTTTTCCAGGTGTTGTTGCTAACAAATTTCCACCAAAAAATTTATAATTGTGATTCTCAATATTGTAAATTCATCGCGACTTTGCGGTGTAATATTTTCTTTGTTGCGACAATTTTTCACATCCGCCATTCCGAACTGAAGAAAATCTTGTTATAAAAATAAACACGAAAATTTTCACAGTGGGACAGTTTGGACTTTTCTCTAAGAGAAAATCCAGTTAGTAAGTTCTGACCGAATCAATTTTAATATAATAATTTAGTTGATCTTAAAACAATTTTTTTTAAATCTATTTTTGTCGTTTTTTTGTTTGTAGGTTTTTAATTAAAAATATAAAATTAAAATAAAAAATGTCAGTTTATTTAGGCCTGATGGTAAACTGAAATGATACTGATTGGGCCGGACTGCCGAAGGACGAGAATGTTGATAGGACTCGAGCGTAAAACCCTCAGAACCATTGTGGGTATTGTGACAGGACATTGCTCCTTAAACGGACACATGTGGAAAATAGAGGAGTCCGATATGCGGAGCCTGTCTGTGTCAGCTGAACATTTTTTTGTGTGAATGTTCGGCCTTTTCTAGAACCAGACTTGCTACACTGGGTGCGTGCACCCTGAGTAAGGACGGGCTAGCTAACTTGAACCTAACTACGGTTCATTAGAAGGACAAACCGGTTCGGGGAAGAGACCTAGCCTCTCAACCAATCTTTTTAGGAGGAAGCATAATGGGCCAGTTGGGTCTACGAGCTAAGGCGCACAACTGTGCGGACCCCTCCAATGCAATATAATAGGACTGTTGGTAATTTCAATTAATGGAAAATTCTTAAAAATCCATTAAAATATTGAATAAAAATTTCATAAAAAAATCATTTTTTAAATTCTGACTGATTAATAAATTCCGAGTAATCAGAATTTTTTACACTTCATTTTTCTTTTATAAACAAAAATTGTGAAAGAAAATAAAAACGCGATTAATTTGTTTTAAAAAACATTTTCTTTTTTTTTTTTTAAGAAAATCTAAAATAAAAAAAATTTCTTTTTTCTAGTTTATTTTTAACAAAAACATTCGATTTATAACTCTTGTCTTGCGGGCTCATAAAAATTCATCAAGCGCAAATAAATATAAAGACAGGTCACTGTCTTTCTGTTTATATAAAATGTGAGCCTGTCAGAATCCATCAACCGTATTGAGGCATTTCCTCACGTTGGAAGTCTTCAGTTCTTTTTTTTTGGTGTTGATTAAAAGAAAAACGACTTCAAACTAGCAAGCATACAATATATTGGCACCAAGTCGTGTGTCTATCAAACAATTTTTGTCATAAAAAAAAAAAATAAGAAAAGTGGGTGGTAGAAGGTGGAAAATTATTATATTTGGGTCAAAAATATGATAAATTATTTTATGAGATTTGATTTTATTTTAAGAAAAAGATCACATCAGTAAAGGGAGGTTTACACTGTGTGATTTCTCTCTCAAATGAGTTCCGATAATATTTTTGAAAATTGACAGTTCTTATAATGTGAGTTTCGAAAAAATGACTCACACGAGCAAATATTTCCAACTCACATGAGATTTAAAATTTTAGAAACGGTTCTGATATGCTGAGGCGTTTTTTAAGAGTTAGGTATAAACGAACTGTTTTTTGAGGTTAGAAAATCAATGTAAAATATTAGAGTAAAAGTAAACTTTTTTAATGTAATACATTAAGATGTTATAATAAAGCTTAAAAAACTTAAACAAATTGAAATATTCAGAATTTTTTTCATTTTAAAATCTTCACTTGCAAACAATTTTGCGTTTGACTCACAAAAGTTTCTTTTATAGATATTAACATGCATATAGAAAATTCGCCTGATTTTCTCTTGCGTGATTTTTCTTATAAGCTACTGACAAGAATTCTCATATGAATATCTTTGGTAGTGTAAAGTGCCCTTAATACTTTTCCATTTATATTTATGATTTGTTATAATTTTGAACACGAATAAATTGTGATCAATTTAAAGTGCTATATTTATTGGAAAAATCGAATATTATGAAATTAATTTGTGGATTAATGAGTGGAAGACTTGCCAGAATGAATATGAAATACTTTAATATATAAGGTCCGTTTTATTTACCACTTGCTTTGGGGTAGAGCAAATTTTTACATTGAAAACAAAAACAACAAAAGGGCAAATCTTTCACTACTTTCATACCAGGTGTAACCATTACACCCGAAACTAGTTCACTTTTCTCCCGTACAGAGTGTGTTAGTAACAAATTTTTCTGTAAAAATGAAACTAGAATATTGGTAGAACTGTTTAGAATCTGTTATATATTTATATATAAAATGGCGGCAATTGAAAAAGGTAAAATAAAAATAATATAATTTATATTGAAGATTATTATAGGTATAATAATTAATATTATATTAATTTTAAGCACGAAAAGACATTGGGCTGTTCAAGAAACCAAATATTCTTCCTTATTTTTATTTTTTAAAAAAACGTTCTTCCTTATTTTTCTTCTTCATGAAGTAGACTTTTTTGACAAAATATTGTATTATTTGTTTTGTATACAAAATATTATTTTTTTAAACGTTTGAGGTTTCTCATTTCACTACAATATGGCTGCTAAGCAGTGCTACCAACATTTAAATTAAAACTTGCTCGTTTTTATTTACCACTTACCCTGCTCCAGGGTAGGGTATGGCAAATAAAACCTAGTAATTAAGTGCGTCCCAGTAAGAGTATCAGATTTAAATAGTACGCCATTATTGTTTCATTAAGTTAACAGTACTGAAATGTTAACATCTGCTATTTGTTACGATTTGTAGTTCATACAACTCTGCATGAAGGAACGACATTATTATGGAAAGCTGTCAAGTTTCAAGCGCCTACTGTGCGCAAATAGAAAATTCGACAAAATTCCAATGGTGCAGTTTTAGTACAGCACTCATTATTTAATTTGTAATTAAATTGCCCGTCGAATAAAGTATGGATCCTATCAGTAGGGTCCAGAATACCCGAGATATACCCGATATAAATAATTTATATTAAATAATATCGTTGCTCTTATTGGGACACCCTTTATTAAAATGTAATTATTGTGAAAACTGCTTAATTACTTTTTATATTTGAAATCTTTTAACTAAGAACATTTTGAACCTTATCCTATCCTTAAATAGGAAAAGCAAAGAAAGGATAAAATTCCTTCTTTATGTTCGATATAAAAAAAAATATAAGATTTCCTTATTTCTTAAAAAAGAAGTATCAGGTATTTAGACGAATCAACCAACTTCCTTATATACAAAACTTGTGTGTTATTTAAGAATCCATTCCGTTTAATGTTGAAATAAATTCTAAGCTTGGTGCAGTTCATCTGTGTTTCCTTGAAAACAGAATGTTTGAACCAATTTTGTTAAAATTTAATTTACAAGCATATTTTAATGAATGGAAAACCAAATGAATAGAAATTATAAAATGGATTCAAAAATTTCTTTCTGACATTTCGGTTTTTTTTTCAATTCTCCTAAATTTTATGAGATAAATAAACATGAATAATTATGTATAAGAAAGTTGGGCGGTTTTTCATACCACACATGTATAAATAATTTTGTTAAAATCCCATCAAAATTCATTTCAAAACGTAACTTAAAAACACTAAAATAGAAGATTATAATATGCAAATAATACTTATGATACACGTTGAATTTGTTCACATAACGTCATTTCGCTTCTTTCGAAATGGCTCCCAAAGCGAATATCCTATTATTTGTGAAGCGTAATAAGCAGCCTTTTCGACCATAATATATATGTATATGCATATATTCATATATATTAAACATTATATCCATTTAAAACACAAATACATATTAATACTATAACTAAAAGGAAAAAGGGAAAGTATAAACATAGAATATGTTATTGCATAAGAAATATACATATATAAGTATTTATATCAAATCATAATCAACGTATGGTTATTATATGAGCGAAGCGTACGTGTTTATGGTCCTTTTAAAACTAACTTTCCTATGAATATCTGAATCGAAATGTCCTTAGGGTCCCGGTTGAACTCGTTCACTGACATATATTCTATGTTCCCAAAACTGATATATGTAATATATATATGGACAACATATGAATGCAGTATATTTGTTATAACTATAAAGTGTAATCTTGAATGTTCTCTCATATATGTATATAGTAAGTATGTAAAATTTAGAATATTCTTC
This sequence comes from Xylophagus ater, assembly GCA_963422695.1. Taxonomy (NCBI): domain Eukaryota; kingdom Metazoa; phylum Arthropoda; class Insecta; order Diptera; family Xylophagidae; genus Xylophagus; species Xylophagus ater. The sequence goes on from OY730478.1 coordinate 14,386,712, forward strand.
GATTCAAGCCCCCATCAGGTAGATAGTATAGTCGTGCATTAATTTCACATACACAAATTCATATTTTGCAGGTTGATTACATGAATTCATATTTAGATATTTTACTTTAACTTCAAAATGGTTGTATTGGTAAAAGGGTATATAACTTCTCTTTCCTGAAGTTTGTATTATGTTTTTTTATAAGTATTTTTCTAAATCTGGAACTCAGTTAAGCTTTTCCCAACATCCCGATAGTCATTAAAAACTGAATTCTTGTAGAATGAAAAATAGAAACTACTAGATTGAATCTAATAAAAATATATAGTTAGAAAAAAATAGGATGCAGTTTTCTTTTTCTTTTCGTATACAAAAAATTTCTCCTATGGGAAAATATGTTGAAATCTGTTTTATTTAAAAAACAAATTTCCTTTTTAATTTTAATACTATTATTATTTATTTGTCAGATATTTTAGATTAATTTTGAATGACGCCGAGAAAATTTTTGATTATTATTATATGAATAATAAATTGTTTAATAATTTCCATTCAAAAGAAAATTATACTATTGCAGATAAATTATGTCATTTAAAGTGGTGCCAAAAGCTAGTACTCTAATCCACATGATTGAGTCTATTTTGTGTTTATCATAAAAGCATTTTTAACAATAAAAAAATAATCACAATATTACAAGCTGAATAAATTAACTCCAAGAAAAACTAATAATATTTCAAGATTGTTTTGCTTAACTTTGATTCCCCTTCTTTGAATTTGGTCTAATTCAGAGGTAGTCTGAACTCTAATAGCCTCAATTTATTAAGCAAATTTTACTCCAATCATTATATTATCTTTGAAAGTGCATCGAAGAACTTTATAACAGCCTTTTTCTTCCTACGAGAATTTCTTTCCCTACTATCTTTAGACTGATTTTACAGAAAACTTACATATTATTTATTTAATCCACATATGTAATTAATTTCAACAAAATTGCTGTATAAATTTTCCAAATGAATCCGAAAACAAAAAACCATATTTTTTTTTTATAAATTCGCTACGACTGGGCCGATTTTACTGAAATGCAACCTCAAATCAAGTTAAGGAAGATCTTATTCACATTATAATCATCAAAATTGGAATATATATATTTTTATACAAAAAATACTTGGAAATTTTGAAATTTTAAGATTACAAAAGTTGCTAACTAACTATGTACCTTTGAATGACATAGAATATACTATCTCCAACTATGTAACACTTTTTTAAAACTAGACAGTATGTAGGAGCTCTGAAATTCAAAATTTTCTATAACTTTAATATAAAAGTACTTTAAGAAAATATTTGATAATGTGGTCAGAAAAGATAGTCCAAACAGTTCAATAAAATCTCTTTTACAATATTTCAAACTTTCAACTCAATTAAATTAATTCGTTTTTATCTTGTTATTTCATAAGATTAAATATTTTTGTATAAATTATACTATATCAAAACTTTCTATACCTATTCGAATTCTATTTTTCATTAATAACTTTTTCTATGTTATATAATACTTAATTTCAACAAAAACATATTTTTAATAAAACAAAATCTAACCTGAAAATTTGTCATTTCATTTAACACTTAAAAGTCGAACAAAAAAAAAACAACGAATTAAAGCCTGACAAAATATGAGATAGTGAAAAATTTCTTCGAAAAAGGAGTTCATCATCATATTTAAGCTTTTATTCAAAATTTTCATATACCTATATATATATAAATCTGATAGAAATACATACATACATAAATATGTTTGTCCTGTTTTATAGTATATAAACGTAATATGAGAATTTTTGTTAAAATATATAAGAGCCATTATCAAGGTATATACTATGTTGATACAAACCATAGAGAAAGGAGAATGAATAAAAAGGATTGAAACTCATAAAATAAAATTTCTGACACCATTTAAATATCTGGAAAAGCTTTGAAGGATTTTCATCACATTCACATTTGAAATTGATTATCCGAATTTCGTGACAATCCTTAATTAAACCCGATTAAAAGTATCCAACACTATATGAAAATTTTAAAATGAATGAATTTTCTTCCAGTTTTGTTTTTGTTGTGCAAGACTAGTATTTATAAGATAAAAATAACTAAATAATTAAATGTTGTCGAACAGATTAAAACATATTTTATGGAGAAATTGAAATGAGGATAGTATTTTCATTTTCAGTTTTAAGGTAAATATTGTAGTAATGTTGTAGTAACCCTATTTTTGAACCCTTTTCTTTGGAATTTTTTTCTTTTTTTTTTGTGTGCAAAAATAAACAATACCTTACTCATACATAGTTTATATATAGAATTTTATATTATATTGATTTAATTGACCAGTTTTTGTCTCTAGTATTTTGAACCCTTTGAATAAATTTCGATGTCTGATTTGTTGATTTGTAATACCTTTATATGTACTGATTTTAGTGCATCTACTATTATCAATGGTTCTTTTCTCTTTTTTATTACATGTTACTGGATATATGTACTGAATAAACATATATAGAAGAATAGTTAGAATCAAATTTTGATGCATATATGTACATATAGAATTCGTGATTTGTAATTAAGATAAAGTTCATTGCAGTAAAACTGGTTAATTAATTCCGTTTGACTGGAGGAAATTTCACTATAATTCCATAATAAATTGGATGATAGAATCAATTTTATAAATATTATCCCGATATAGGTACTACTCGTATATACATAGAAGCCTTTTTTCGGGTGTAGTACTCTAATAATGAACAAAAATCCGGTTCAAAGGTTTTATTAAAAATTAATTTATTAACAAAAAAACTATGGTCTTGGTAATATTTAACTAAGAAAATCTAATGAAAATGGTAAAATTTCCAAGAAAGAAAATATGAAATGACAATGAATATAGTATTCTCCGAAATGACTTAGTTTATTTTATCCACCCAGAATTTTATCGACTCCTTTTTGTTTTAATAAAATTTACCTTGGTTGTTTTTCTTGTGGGAGTTAACTTCGTTTGTTTGTGATATTTTTTTTTCTTATTTCAAAGGATTTGAAAAAATTTTTGGCAAAACATTTTCAATATATTCTGGAAAAAAGGTGAATTTTTTAGAGCATTTTTCTTTGATATTTCTTTGAAAATTTCAATAAAAATTTTGAAGATTTTCATTTTCTTTATATGAAATCTTTATTTTGAGGAATTATTTTATAAATTAATTTTGCATTTATTTATAAAATAAAAATGTAGAGAATTTGCTATTTAAATAATGTAATTGTATATTGTAGAAGTAGTAGTTCCATAATAGTTGTTAATACAAATGATTGGCATAGACATTGTTAGATTTCGAATAACAGTTGTATTGTTTGAATAATGTTTAGAAAAGGCAAATTGAACAGATTGATAAATACAGTGTTGAATGGTTAAGCCGGTAAAGACCTCGTTTCTAGAAGCTGATGAGGCTCTGGTTCAAATCCAGAGCTCGGTTCTTCATAATTTATTTTTCTTTGCCTACAATATAAAACATATAGTATCTAAAAATCGGCCTATAGCCGATTCAAAACGATATATTAGTTTTTAAAGTACATCAAAAAAACTATTGTTTATGAAGAGGGTTATTTTCTCCTAGGATTATTTCTTTCTCCACTAACCTTAGACCGATTTGAGTCAAATTTAATACGGAATCGTCTATTTGTGTAGTTAACCTATAAAATTAATTTAAGCAAAATTGATTCACAAATTTTCCAATTAAATCCTGAAAACCAAGTTAAGGAATAAGCAACTCACAATGATTTCATCAAAATCGGATAATCTGGTAGTACCTACCATGGAGTATAAAAATCAAATTAAATAAATTGAAAAATTTTAGTACTAAACGTTTTTTTAAAAATAGTTTAGAGTGAATTAGTTTGATTGGAGATGGATTAAATGCAAATACAGTTGAAAGTTACCGAAAGTACGTATTAAGGATACATTCCAATAAAATCGCTGATACTTTATTTTATGATGTTTTCAATTTAATAACTATTTATGCAAACATTATCAACAAATAGTTAATAATTTAATAGTGTGAAAATGTAATATATAGGACCATATTTAAGAAAAAGAGTAGATCATGTAAACGAAGTAAATAATGTTAATTAAACAATAATGATAACTAATTTATAAAAACAATAATTAGTTTATTATTGAAATCAATAAATCGAGTTGTTGACCCAAAATAATATGAAAAGTGTTTTATTTGTTATATGAAAAATATAAATTCAAGAACCATTTTCGATCAGTCAATAACATATATGTATAAGGTGAAATTTGACTGTAAAACCGAAATTTTAAAATTCACTGAAACACATATTGAGAATTTATAGGCTTTTCAAAAAATCTTTGGATTAAAAACTTTTAATCTGAACTAGGTCTACTAAAACTCATTTTTTTAGAACAACTTCTTGAATTTAGTTTATAAAATAGATAAAAAAGAAGTAAGTTACTCTAAAAATGACATATTTTTAGTCTCGTGTTTTTACTTATTTTTTCATATTTTTATCATCCGGATACAGCTTTTAGTTGTCTCTAAAGTCCATCCAACCAAATTGCACACGACTTTAGCAGGATATCATTAAAAATTATTTGAAGGTAGAAGCACCAGTGCCAGTATAACTTGCGATATTTAAAAATGACTACATTTAGCTGACCATTTTTTTTTAGTCTTGACTACCGTATTCGGAACATATTTTTATTAATACTATAATAAATTCCAAACAGAAAAATCATTTTTTTTTCTTAAATGGGAAGGCCTGCATATGCTCTCTCATCACTTCGTCGAACGTCAAAAGTTCTTACTAAACTAATTGAATTGTAGACAACTTGAGAAAGTATGTGTTATATTTAGTTATCCCCAAAAAAATGAAAATTGAAGATGTCCAATATAATAGAGATTTGTTATATTTAATTTGTGTAAGTTTAAATGATAAAATGATACTCGTTAATTTCAGCTTAATGCGTGAATAACGAGTGTTTTTATACAATTTGTATGCCCTATGGTAGGTACTATCAGAGGGTATATTAGTTCTGTCACTCCATTTGTAACACATCGAAATAATCGTCGTAGAAAGGTTTCGAGGGTAAGGTTGTGTCGGGAATCAAAAGTTATATAGATTTATGCATGTCCGTCCGTCCGTACACAAGATAACTCAAAAACTCGTTATCTGATTTAGATGAAATTTACAATGTTTCTTATTCCTTAACTTGGTTATGTGTTGCATTTCAGAAAAATCGATGCAGAAGGAGCAAAGTTATAAAGGAAAAACCAGGGTGACCAGAAAATTTTGTCGATTTTTTGTTTATGGTTTTTCGGATTTAATTGGAAAATTTGTGAATCAATTTTGTTTAAATTATTTATATAGATTAAATTCACTAATACACGATACCGTGTTAAATTTCAGTTAAATCGCTCCAAGGATAGTGGAGAAAGAAAAAATCCTAGGAAAAAATAACCCGCTTTATAAAGTTTTTGATGTACTTTAAAAGCTAATACACCGATTTGAATAAAATTTACAGATTAGATTTATGCTATCGGGGTCTAGGTTACCTGCAAATTAGTAGACATTTTGAAAAGAGGAAACAAAGCTATGAAGAAAAAACCTTAAAATATTGTTAGTTTTGTCAGTTTTTCTGTCCCAGTTCTACCATAGGGCATCAAAAAATCGGCTATAGGCCAATGGTTCTACTTTTAATTAATTTGTCATGATTATAACAAAAAAATAAATATCAAAACGAATTTAACCTGAATAATTTTATAGAGTATGTATTATAAAAATAAAAATAATTATTCGTTCATTAAAAATTCGTTTTCATTTAAATTATTTTCCATTAAAATTGAAACTGCCACTATACCAAAACGTTTGTCCATCCACAAAAAATGGAATTGAATTTGAAATTGATGTGGCATCATTAATTGGTAAGGATTTCACAATTTTATATGAAATTATAAGTTCAGTTTATTATTAATATTCGTTAAATGTATGTTTTTTTATGTATATCCCTTCTAGCATATGCAATATTATCAAAAATATCATAAAGATTCACAAATATAAGCAATTTCCTATGATACCCTCAATTAAAATTGGTCGATTGATAACCACACTTATTAATTTGGATATGATATCAAATGATCCATGAATGGTCAATGATAAATTGAAATTAATTGAGTGGTAGTGACACTATTTTCAAGTATATTCGAATGAAAATATTTGATAATATTTTTTTTCGTAATTATTGATAAAATCTAATTAAAATTGGTTCGTTTTTTTTAGATACCTCTTCGTATGATAGTTGTCCATTCAATTGTATATCGTTTTCAAAAAATTTCCAACTTAAATGTCCAGATGTATTTTGTTGGGTTGGTAAATAAATTGCTTCCAAATTTGTATCAACAAATTCTTTCACCATTGCAATTTAACATATTTTTGTACACAAATTGTAACATATTAATTAAAAATATGCATTTTTATAAATGCCATAACATTAAAACTAAACTTCTTAAAGTGAATTTTTCGTCTTAACTGAATATATTTTTAATCACTAATAAAAAATAAAAATAAATTATTACACTACTAAAATATTATCACGATAATAAAAAAAAAATGATTAATATTTATTTTTTCATATAAATCTTATGAATTTGAACCGAAACACAACCAGACACGACGCCTTCTTGTACACCACTGAAGAGTCAACAGAATCCTTCGTGGTACTTGAATGGGTAATGCAACATTTCTACAAGTACTGGAATAAATACAAATGTACATTTTCATTGAATTTTTCCTATTTTCATTTTGTGTGACTGTCAGAAATGTGAAAATTTTCTAGTTTTCACTTATATCGAGACTTGCTATTGAATTTGCCATATGCTTTTCATTTCTCAATTTTCAATATTGTATAAACTTGATATAGGAAAATTGAACACTAAGAGCATGAAGGAGAGTAAATGAGAAATACCGATTAGGAACAAAAATTTTCCGAAGAAAATAAGAGTGTTTGTGTTTTTCCAGATTTTATATAGAAAGTGAGGAAAATTCTGTGGAACGTATTATGATTTTCTCTTTGCAGATTTTGAACAAAATTATATTGAAAGCACGTGGGTTTTCCGATATAACATTCAATTGAAAAAATTTGAAGTTATGTGAAAATTCGCGCCAGCGTACTACTAATTATTATGTGATATTTTGAAGGACATTAAATGCAACTTTTGTTTATTTAATAGTAATTAATTAAGTACATACCAAGTTGTCTTTTGTAGAGCATTTTTGGGGTAAATTATGGAGAATTTGTTATTAAAAAAGTCTTACTGAAAATTAATGCCCATAAATTGGTTTAATTAGAAAAATTTCAATTAAGTTAATTTTCTTTTAAAAATGCCAAAAAATTTTCATTTAAAGGAGCAGAAGTTAAATTGTTGCGATTTTCCTTAATCCTCCTTTCATTTGAAGATTTACTAACTGGAATTGTTCTCGTAATTCTTAAAATAATAAAAAAGAAAGGATGGAAAAAGAAAACGGGGGGTAATCACTAAATACCGAAAAAATACCACTCATCCTTTTAAAGTGAAGAAAAAATAATACGTTATACATGATGGGAAAATAACATAAAGCTGTCTAAACTCTGGAAATCCTCGATTACACTCTAAGCTTTCTTCTCAAGGATTACCATTCAGTTTAATGGATGAAATTAATTCAAAATGAGGCCTTCCCATTTCATTTAATTTAATTCAGCATTTTTAGATGCGGAAATATTTCGTTTTTTGGATTGGGTAGAAAGTTTGTTTAAAGATTTCGAATTTTTGCAAAAAAATATAAAATGGCACAGAAGAAAAAAACGAAAAATTTCGAGGATTTTTAAATATTCACAAGATTTCTAGTTTTTATATTCGTGAAGAAGATTAAGTTAATGGAAATTAGTTTCATAAGAATTGTAATCTTATAGTTTCAAATTTGAATGGAAATAAATTTTTATTCATTTAAAAAATAAATATTTATATGAAAAACGGTTTATTCTGACAATGTCCTTACAAAAGGAATACCAGAAAACTCTCATATTTGTGATATAAGCTGTCCTTTTTCCTTAGTGACAGAGTAATCTTCTTAATGACTACAATTTCTTCATTTCTAAAACATAAAAGTTTTATTGAATTTTAAATTTTTATTGAAAAAAGTTAGCAGAACCATAAAAAAAGAACTTGTGGAGGAATTTTTCGTAAGAAAAGTTTGCGTTTTCATTTTTCTGTTTTTTCTTTTTTTTATTTCTAGAATTGATATTTAAACAAAAGGAAAAGTATTTTCGTAAATGTCATTTTCTTTCAACATTTTGAAATCAGCTTACTTTTTTTGGTAAAATATATTTTATTTATAGTCGCTTTGTAAAGTCAGTTTTTCTTTTGTAAAGAAAATAAAAGTTTTCCTTGTAGTTTTTTAAAAGAAAAGTAATAGAAAATAGTTTTACGATGATGAGTTATAGAAGAAAATGTAATAAAATAAGAATTTTTCAATTTTATTTGTTTTATGGAGCATGAAAATTGATTGAAAATTAAAAGTTTACCAAAATATAAGTGTAAAGAATTTTGAAATAAAAATATTTTTCATTTTAAAAAGAAAATTTCCTTCAAAAGACCTCTATATATCCGGGAAATTCGAGAAATGATCATTCTATGGATAGAACACTTTTGATTTAAATAGAATTTGTAACGCAATATTGAGGACACAAAATAATCGACTTGGAATACTATATTTGAGCAATAACAGATAGCAGAATAGAAGATGTGGGAGAAAATCTTAAACCTAATCAAATTTCAACTCAATCTAATCAAGTGTTGCAATATCGTTTGCGCAAAAATTGATCAGGAGTGAAATCGTGTAGTTCAATTGATACCAAATCCGATATAAAACGAATTGCGATTGCTATGCTTTTACGATACGATTTGGGTCAAGTCGAGGTACGTACATGATTCTACTCTTATATCTGAATCATTGAAACCATCTTTTGCATGTTGCTAATGATGGAGCATGATTACCACAAGCTTCTTCAAGCATTTGTTGAGATTGTGCCGCGTTTTTCTTCAAATGGTAATAAAAAATTAATGCTGTCCGCAAATCGTATGTTGTAGGCATGACATTTTTAACACGAAATAATTTTATGTTGTTGTATTATAAATCAAATTTTCAACATTGAACGTTGTTGACAGATATCAAAGCAATAGAAAAAAAGTCATAGTTCCTTCATAATAAACATTGCCTTTAGCTACAGCCACCTATCTGCAACGGCTCATTTCATATGCATAGACCTGATATGTAAATAAAATCTAATTAAGTGTGGGCCATGGCATCTTGACTTATAATTAGCTGAAAGCAGGCCCATAGGTACTCAAAATAAATCCACTGACACAGAAATGGTCGAATTTTAGGGTTTTCTTTATTATATTGTACAAAGTTATATCAGGTTCTAAATAAAGTTTAATAAAATCATGTTAAGTTATAAATAAATTGCTTCAGTATTAAAACTATGGACTTATATTATAGCTAAACCTATTCAAGAACCTATATTGTTTCTTTTTTTTAAATTCTTATTTCATTTTATTTTCTCAATATATCTCGATTCCAATAAAAACATGGAAAAAATTCAATTCTTCTAAATGATTTAGAAATTAAGATATCTAAGATTATACACTATGAGTTTCTAAATAATTATCTAGTTGTAGGTACTCCAACTTTTTGTTTTACATCTTCTTTACAAAAAAGCATGGAAATATCTTGCAAATCGCAAAAATATTTGCTTCTCGCATAATCTTCATTTGAAACTTGTCTGAACAAATGAAGTAAACCCGTAACGTAACTGATTCACAAATATAATTACTTCAAATTATCAAACATGATCTTTTTGTTGATTTTTCTATGAATAAGGCATTGTCTAGATTGTTAATGCTTTTGAAATAAGTTGGAATATAAAACATTATTCAAACTAGCGAAAAGTTCAATGTAGACAACTTTAATAATGCAATATGGTGTTTCAAGTTGTCCTGAATTATTTTAACTTTCTTGACATTCGTTCTGAAATTTATGATCAAAGTTTTTCCTGAGGAGGCAATATGAAAATCGATAAAATGTGTTTTTAAGGATTTACCATTTGCACTTATAACTAAGAAGCAATGAAGTGTTGGGACTTGCTGTACTGCATGAGGAAAGATAAAAACATTGAAAAATAAATGTCTTCTTATTATTAAGACGTGTCTTGTACACAATTTTTTCCTATTTTCTAATCAAAAGAAAAATATATTTTCAAGTTTTATTTTTTGAAAAATTAATATTGAGACTTTTTTGTATTTCTTTCTTATATATCATCAAAAATCCTTTTTTTTTTATAAAAGTCTTGTGAATTTTTCAAAATTAGAAATTTATTACATCAAATACAGAAATTAACAGACACAATTCTAATTAATTACATTGAAATGAATTAACTTTAAAAATATAAGAATTTATGGAATTTGGTCTATAGTTAGGAAAGAAAAAGTTGGCACTTCTTAAAAGCATACAGAACATTCACGGAATTTTTCTCATACTTTAAAAATCTAACAAATTCAGGATGGAAATGAAATTGGTATTGGTTTGAGAAATAGTCGCGTGTTTGCCTTCGTCTTATATAAAACTGTTTTGCCGCGTGAACTTTCATCATTTGAAATGTTTGAAATTAATCTCCTTCGTCATCTGATCAAGAGTATAATTAAACTGCCATCAAGTCAGTATCATCCTCATTTCTATGGTATAAATCCTTAATTAAATATTTTCACGAAAGATGAATATATTTTTCTTGTTAGGTGTTTTGAAGGAAACAATTCTTCTTATATACATTTTGCGTTTACGTGTTGTTGTTTTAAAGCGTGCTATTAAGAAAATCGTAATGTTTTTCGATGACATAAAGTTGGAAAATGAAAAATTTTCTTGATTTTTGTTAGATTGTTTACTTTTTTCTTTATGTCAAATTTGAATTAATTACATTTTGATTCATTATGAAATGTCAAGAATTGGACTAAAATGTCCAGTTAAATGATATGAATTTTGATTTAAGAATTTCCATGAAATAAATAATAAAATAAAATGTGATGCCTAAATGTATGCAAATTCTCGAACACTTTTTTGAAATGGAAAATCTATATTTTTAACTTTTATACGAAGTATATAAGTTACTGGAATCATGATCGAAAAAAAAAAAATTTTTTTTGGTTTTTGCAAATCTCCACGTTTTATAAGATTCTAAATCGTTTGCAATCATTTTTATCCAATGTCTGTCTGTCGATCTATCGGTCTGTCTGTCGTGTACAAGATTGCGGCCGTATTTTTGAAGCAATTTCCATGAAAATTGGTAAAAGCGGTTTTTTCCTCATGAGAACCATTCCATCAGAAGTTGGGTTTGATCAGACTCAAACTTCGGGTAGCCGCTGAACAAAAGCTCGGTTTTTTGTGTTTTACATTACATTGTAACGTTACTTATGGACCTATTTCAATGAAATTTGGCATGAGACACCTTTTCACTGAAAGAAAAATTGTGTCCAAAAATTAATTGAATCTGATAACAACTTCGGGTAGGTGCCGAACAAAATTCGGATTTTTTATAGGAAATTTGGAGCATAACTTTGGATTCTCAGACAAAACTTCGAAATTTTTGTACAAAATAAATCATAAATTGTTATATGAAATAATTTGATCGATATGTATAGAAGTTCCCCTAGTGGTTTGCGCACTATGGCTTGTTTCTTTATTGGAAGACTAATTTGTTACATTAAAGTTTTCATTTATTTGCAACTAAAAACATATGAATTTTAAATTGTGATCTGAATAATAACTTAGAACTTATGTCACAATAAATTTAGCATATCATTAACGCCCCAACGATCCCATTTTTAAATTGCATCAGGAAATTGCCAGGAAATTAAAATCCTTGAAATTTTTTTTTGATATTCGGTTATTTAAAAACGCGAAAGAAAATTGATAAAAACTAAATTTAACACGGATTTATTTTCATAAATTTGGAGAATATAAAAGTTTAAAATAATTATTATTTATGATGAATAAATTTTAATACTAAAAGAATTTTAATTTTGTGAATAAAAAATTAATAAAATTAAAATAGACTGGTAGACTAGTCTTTTTCAAGCCAGTACATTTGACGTGATTTTAATCGATTTTGTTCACTTTTTTGTCTCATGTGATGTTTTCAATTTAGTCTTCAGTCTAAATGGAGACCAAGATATTTTGCTGATTCTGAGGTAAGTGTTTCAGTTGCTATTTTTGCGACGAGGCGTAAATGTGACATGGGCTTATTTACGCTCATTAAGCTTCATTTTCCAATCCATTGTCCATTTGCTAACATTGTTTAATGCTTGTTGGAGTTTTCCACTGCTTATGGTTGAGATTCGTCTGTTGTCATAATTACAGTACCATCAGTGAATGTGCCAATAAACGTGTATCCGTAGTATAGAGACGGTATAGAAATGGTCCCAATACGCTTCCCTGCGGAACTTCCGCTAGGATCGAATAAAAGTCGGAATATGCTTTTTCATTAATAAATATGAGCCTTAAATATTTTCCTAAACGTTTTGGTATTGAGAATTTAAAGTCCTGAAGTTTGCTAAAGATATTTTTTTCCTGCATGAATTTCGAAGTTACAGAATTTTATAATATTCTGAAAGATTATTTTTGATCAAAAGGAAAAAAAAGTATATTGTTATATATTAAACATTGTTTCTTATTGTTATAATGAAATTACATACCGAAATATTTATTTTCTTAAAAGGAATTCTTGTAATTCAAATCAATAAAAAGCAACATCAAAAAGCAATACCCTATATAGGAAAGTGTTTCTTGCGATAGTTCATATGATAAATATTTCATATATAATATCGTGTTTTAGTTTCATCTTTGGTGAATGGAAAAAGAAAACCAAGAAATATCCAAAGATTTTCTTACTTTTTAGAAAATATTTACTAGTACGTTCGGACACATACAAATAAATTATACGTGACCTGACTGGCAATATATCACATCGAAGCGATCTGATACTTTTGGTCGTCGGTAACCAATTTTTTTGCTATATGTATTTCTTTGATATTGCGTTACCATTTTGCACGTAGAAACTACGTGGATGTCGAAATAGCTGTTCAAGTTGTTCTAGTTGTTTTTTGTCCTCAACAGAAATTATAGTTCAGATCCAGAATTCGAGAGTATTTTAAAACATTAGATTTTAGTGTATATCTAAAGTTGAATGGATAAAATCCGATATTTATGGTATATAAGTAGGTATATATGAAATCAATATGATGTGATAAAAAAATCATAGAAATTGTGTCTATTTTCACCTTTTTTTCGTTTTCGGTATCTTTAATTTTCATTTTGACAATTCTTCTTAGTAATACTATTTTCGTTTATTCATTCAAAAAATGTCAACCGTAAAGATAAATTATTTATGATTTGGGAACCGTTTTGTACATGATGAAATTAAATTTTGATTTCTTTTGGGATATAAATAAAGAGAAAAAATATATATACCATATATATAAATAACACAATGTATATTACATATTACAGGTAGTGGAAAAATAAGATATCTCATGGGAAATGCGGATCGGTCTTTCAACTGGTTTAAATGAAATTACTATAAAGCAAGAAATAAAAATCAATGATAAAATTATTTCTATATAAGTAGAAATAAATTGCAAATGATTATTTATGTGTAAAATTTCATATTTCATTCTTTCAAAAAAGAAAAGTTCGTTTTAATATAAAAAAAAAACGAAAGTGTGCTTTTGGCCACACTGTAGAAGTGAAACAGAAGCCTCTTTTAGAACATAGCACCGAAGTGGTGAGAGATAGAACTACTGAGTCTTCGACGGAAATAATACCCATAAAAACCTCCACAACTTTGCCGAACATTTCAATCGTGTATGATCACTACTAAATAAAAAGTTCAAAAATTTGTATCGGCTATAGCCCCAACATGGTGGCAGATAGAACTATTTGGTCTTCGACGAAAATGTTCCTCATTATAACCTCCACAATATTGCGGAACATTGTAATCGGTTAGGGCGTCCATAAAATAAGATATTTTGTAATCTGTCGTTTTGTCACAATTTAAAAATTTGAATCGACTACAGCGCCAATACGGTGACAGATAGAACTATTTAATCTTCGACGAAAATATTCATCATTATAACCTCCACAATATTGCTGAACATTCTAATCATCTAGGACGTCCATATAATGAGATGTTTTGTAATATAATGTTTCGTCACAGAAAATTGTGACATAATTTTTGCTAGTCACCCCCATAGAAGTGTTTCACTTCAAAAAAAACTCATTAAACGGAAGAATTTCATTAGAAACATTGTTATTAATAATTACAAGCCTATTAAAATTTCCAAAAAAAGAAATTTTCTAAAATGAGATCATAAAAGTAACAACCTTGCCACTGACCATAATTACGCATATGATAATTTTAATTATTAATATTCATTGTCCTTTTTTATTAATATTAATTAATTCATTTAAAATTGTTGTTAAATTTTTATGTAAAAACCAAAAATGTACACTGAAAGTAAAAAGGTCGTTACTAAAATTAGATTCGAGTACTATACTTATAGAATTAGCAATAAAAACCGATTTTTAAATTTTAGGTGCGAGGTAAATATATAAGCTGTGTTTTTCACATTACTCTGTTCCGGATCAAAGCAGCAGGCGAAAGAGAACGACAAAGGAACAGGAACAAGAAAATTCTTAAATAAATTCTTAAAAATTCTTAAAAATAAAGGAGATATAGAAACAACAAATTAAGGAAATATGTATAAGTTTAGAAAAGAATGAATCGATTTGATGTAATTGTTTTTCAAGTTATATCTTGCAAATGTTCAAACAAAAATCGGCATCAGGGGCACAACATTTAAATCCATGTTATGTGTACTTTTTCATCGGGGTCTCGGTCAAGGTCTGCTTTATAATACGTAAAAGCAACATCAACATAACCCAAATATTTATTGGAGTCAGGGCCTGTGACCCCGATAGATTTTAGTTACGTAAAATTGCAAGACATGGCGCAACCATAGTTTATCATACAATCATATCAAAAATGTCATAATAAATCTCTTAAATTTGTACAAAAAATTAAGATTTAATATCATTCAGTAGTTTGCTTTCCTGCAGGACTGTTAATCCTTGAATTCTTTCATACTATATCATTCAGTAAAGATATTTGAGAATTTGTTGGTACAATATATATTTTATTTATGCATAATTTATTTAAAAAATTATCAAAAAACTTGAATTTTTTTCAAAGAAAAACGTTTTTCTTTCTTTTCGAGACCAGGATCATTTTTTTTTTTAAATAGACCCAGATCCCGATGAAAAAAATGCACCTATTATCAAACAGAAATTGTAGAATTTTTTGCTCCAAATTGAATTTGGTGTAGAAGGCGTTATTCGGTTCAATGTAAAACTTTAGTCTTCTTGTGAAAAAACACGTCTATAGTAACAAAAATCATAAAACTTGATATCTACAATTTTATGAAACTTGGGCAGATCATCGATAAAACTTAGTTATCCAAAAAACATGGACCAGATAATCACGTGTTTTCTTCAAGTGTATAAGTATTATATAAAAATAATAATTTTATCGAAAAGAAAAACAAAATACAGGAAAACTAACCAATATCATAATTTTCTTTAATCCCACGAGTGTATATAATTTTAATTAAATTTCGAATAATTAAAATAACCTGGATTATATTTTTCATTTGAAATTCCTTTTTATTTTTTGGTGTCTTCTTGTGTAACCTTAAAGACTATTCTAAAGATATGATTACAGATATAAGTTTTGGAATCCTTGTGAATTATTGAAATAGGAGAAAAGGCATTCACACCAGAAAAGGGATTGTCTTAAGAACAAAAGCTTTTATCATAGCCTGAAAACTTTGTTATGGGCTTTTTATATAAGTTATATATATACATATCTAGTTAAGAATTGTACACATATATAACCTATATGATTAACCTTGTTTTTTTCCTTATATGCTTACATTTGTATTTGTTCAAAAAAGTGGTTTTTTGGATAATGAACTGTTTGAATTAAGTTTCACGATATTGTTTTAAGAATTCTTTGAATGGTTTTGTGGTTTTTCACTTATGGTATATTTTCACATCATTATATAGAAATGTCTATTCGACTTTTAACAAAAATATATATTTAAAAAAAATAAAAAACCTTTTAAATGTAAAACCATATGAATGAATAGTAATTTGAATGAGTTTCCCTTTTTGTTATATGAAATTTCCTTATATTTTATTGCCTTTTGTTATATTGTCAATTTTTTTTTATACATCATTTTCCTTTAAAGTATAAAGGCAAACTATGCATGACATTCAAAAATAATGTTTTTATATCTATATGTATGTAAAAGTTCCGTACAAACATTCTTTATCTTATGTATACCATATTATATATATCGAAAGAATTAAATAACCCTTTTAACCTTAAAGTTGTATGTCCGAATGGGGACAGATGGTTAAGCTATTATACTATAATACTATATACATACTCTGTTGTTATTTCATTTATATTGGTGGACACAAAATTAATCCTTTCCACTTAAATGAGCAACGTCTAAAACACATGGGAACCGAATAATAAATCCAATTGGAATGGGAGAGAAATCTTCTTGGGAAAATGTAAATCTTGCGTTTTTATGATTTTTCGGCCAACTTTAATGTAAAACCACATCAGGTTATCATACTTATAGTTTAGTAGACATTCTATTCATATAGTAGTACCCAAATAAAAAAACAGGAAGAAAAGCATTATTGTTTTGTTAGTTTTTTGGAGAAATTATTATTATTATTGGAAAATATTTGGTTTTTCTTTGTGTCTGTAACTAGAGAGAAATTCAGAGAAAGGAATATGCCCAAAATTTGTTATTTATGAAAATTGCTGTTTTATGAAGAACACATGATGACTTTCTATTAAATGTAATTGAAAATTTTAGACATTCAGGATAGTAAGTGATGCATTTGTTATTAGTTCATATTACTCTACAAATAATCCATTAAAATTAATGAGAAGTTTCTTTTTACAATTAACTATCTAAAATTATAACACACAAATATTTCCTACATGTTGTTTACCTTAACGTTGAGTGGAAATATTGTTTAAGAAATCTCTAGAGGGAAAAATCTGGCGCTGGATAGTTTGATTAACGTTGCAAACCTGGAAAATATAAGTTTTACAAAAGCTTTTCTAACAATTCTGTGATTGCCTTCGAATTACTTATTTGGAGTTTCACCCTTTTGGAATCAAATTGGTGGTGTATTTTAGAAATTTGTAAATTCTTGTTAATCCGCGGTGTGTTTAACGTTTCCAAGCTTATGTTATTGTATTTTTTGTATTACAGTATTTTAAATAAACTAAGTTTTGTTTTATACACGATATTTTTGAGATTTTCAACATATGATATACATCCTTAAATAGAAGGAATAAAATTCTAAATCATGGTTTCCTTTGGACCCTTAAGCTGGGAGTTCAAAAATACGCAAAATGTTTATAAGAGTTATAAGATAAATAATTTTTAAACCCCATTATTAAAATCACATGTTTTCTTACAAATTACATAAAAATGTGATTTTCTTATTTTAATCTTCTATTTTTCTTAAAAATGAAATTCAATAATTTCTGTACACGGTTTTAATTGATCCATTATATGATATTAGAGCAACATAACCGTCATATCGCGAGATGAAGCTAGGAGTATCATGGTTCAATGCTTCCAAGAATAGGAAGTGTAGTTAGTTCATATAGAGACGTAAATATGATTGGAAATATGATATAGAATTCTGGGAAATATCTGTGTGTACCATGGAATTTGCGGACCACTACATTCGAGAGCAATTTCAACTTTACTAAATTTTTTTTATAAGCGACTACCATGAATGAAAGAATATACAGATTAGGCCATGCGCATGTTGGCCATTTTGAATTTTTATTTTCATACTTGTATGACGTCGTAGGGGATGTTCTGTCAAAAACTAAATAAATAAATAAATAACATTTTAAAAAGTTTGTGAGTTAAAAAATAGTTTAAATTAAAAAATTTGATATGCCGTGTTTTATTCCAATAATAACAATGACAAAAAAGGAAACAAATTTTCGTTTTATTGTTTTCAATATGAATTAAGTGAATTATGTGTCTTAGATACCTGTATATACGCAGATTAAAGATTTTAGAAGATTTTGAGAGTTCCATCGAAGATTTAAAATTGGGTGTATCCCTCGCAGAAATGAAGTTAATTTTAGCAAATCGAAGAAAAGTATAAGTGTAATTAAAATCAAATTCTATTTCGATCCGCCAAACTTAACCCCTCCATTTCTTTTCTCACAGGTATGTAGAGAAACCGATTTTACATCAATTTCTTAAATTCCTGGCCTTAAATCTGTCGTATATTCGTAGTAAATGAAAAATTCAGCGCAAATTTGGAGATGAGTAAACCATTATAATTTCAATATTTCAATTAAATTATATTAAAAATTAATGGAAAATGCTTTGTGTAAAGAATTTCTAAATTATATAAAACCATTAATAAAATTTTATATTCCCGATATGAAAATAAAACAAACGCATTTTGTTAAATAATTCTTCTTTTATATTGTTTTGCTTTTAATGATGTTATTATAATATTTTTTTCTTTTTTTTTATATAATTCATTTTAATGTAAACTTTTTGTTAAAATACAAGAAAACTGGTAATTGCACATTATTTATAATTAACCAAACTAAATGAAAACAAATTTTATGTTTTTATAAAGTAATTTCTCCCCGAAGTAGCTAATACCTTAAAAATAATATTCTTATGGAAAAATAAAAAAAAAAAAAATAGCAACAATAACAAAAACAAAAAGAAAACTGCATATTCTCATAGAAGGAAAAACTTTTGCCATTCGTAATAATTTGTTTTTAAGCTTTTTTGGTATCAGGGGTCATGTAATAATGTTCTCTACAAAATAAAAGGTAAACGAAAAAAAGTTCTTTTAAAGCAAATTCTTTTTAGTCTCAAGAAAATTTCCATTTTCTTTTCTTTTTCATATATTTTTGAATTAAAATATTTTAATATTGTAAACTCTTTAAAATATACGACATACAAAAATCTGTATTATAATAATAACATTTTAACGATAAATCATTAATGCAAAAATTAATTTCCTACTATCATAAATCTTGGAAAGAAGAAAGCATTCTAGTGTGAATAATAATAATAATAATAATAATGTCGTTATGAGTGGAAACACTGTTGGTGTGTAGATGAAATTGTCTTCAAAAATTTTCCAGAAAAACTTTGTCGTCTTTATATATATTATCAAAGAATAAGGAATATCCATACAGAAGTTTTTGTTTTTGTTTTGGTGCACATCCCATATATGATATAGTCAGAGAGTTTTATTGGAAATTTTTTGGTGTATGACAAAATATTGAAGGCGACAAGATGAATAACATTTTGTTCTATAACAAATTGAAAGTGCTTAAAATTAATTTTTAACATAATTGATGATCAAGTCAAGTTCTAAGTGATTTAATCACTAGACAAAAAAACTCAATTTTCATATAAACTAATCTATAAAAATTAAAACTTATATTCAATTAACTATTTTACATTTGAATGGGAATTTTTAAATACAAAAGAAAACGAAAATTACAAGTCAATCATAAATGTAACAAAATCAACTTCCGATTTCATTTCCAGCCAATATCACCGAACTTAATCTCTTAATGCCGCAATAACACCGAAAATTGATAGCACTTTCGACGTCTTCATGCAAGAAACCATCTCTCTGGATCGTTCCCATTATTACCATTACCACTATCATAGGATGATATCATTACGAGTCCTGGTTTCCATTCATAGGAATGGCTGCAGGCAATAAAACAATAAAAAGGAAGAAGAAATTTCTTTAACAAAAAAAAAAAAAAACTCTACTACCTAAAATGTATAGAAAACCCCCCTAAGAGAAGAAAAAAACAGGCCAATGAACATTTTAGTACGACAAATTGTCTTTCCTTTATATCGACTCACCCACATCCACTTATACAGTCATTGATTCGTTTCGGTGATACTTTTTTCTTGTGCCGGAATGACAAAAGCTTCGACCAAGTGAAGATTGAACGAGCTTTAAGATAATTGATTTTAGGGTAGCGTGTTGTACCAAAAAGAACAGAGAAAAAAAAATGGAAAACTAAATGAATCAAAGAGTCCTCGATCTATATTCTATTTTCAATATTCTGATTTTAACTTCAATCAAGCGTCCAACAAAAAAAAATCAAGAAATATCTCCTTTCACCCCCAATAATAACACAGCTCGTCTAGCTTGACTTCCATTTTCCAAATATAGGAAGAAAAAAGAAATAATAAAAACGGAGACGATTACGATAAAATTTAAATACAGAACTACTTTTTCTGGTATCATCGCAAAGATTCAGACAATCCCAAATGTTAGAGATTTTGCTGCCTTTTGGTATAGTATGTACACTGAACTCATACCATAGATTCTTTCTTTAATTCGTTTTATATCGAGACTTTTTTTTTGTGGATAAATTTCCGGGAGTGGGCTATTTCGAAAATGGCTTGGTTATAAACGCAAATATACAACTGTGGAATGAGATGATACGGTCGCTTAACTTGCTTCCCATTTTATGGCTATAAATATATAAATGGACCATTTCAAGAGCAAAGTGTAACATATGTTCAAGATAAAAGGGCGATTTGTTAGACTTGAATATCAGTTTTGTTGTAGCTAAATTGATGCAAAGAGAACGTGAAATGATATTCTTATTCATTCAATATGTACGAGACTATACAGGAAATGGTATCTGATTTAAGTCATCCCTTAAAATAAATTCATTTTTTCGTCCTCTTATATACGATTACATATAATACATATGTATGTCTATGAGAAATCGAATCTTTGGTAGTTTTTTTCGTTTTTGATCATTTTCAAATCAGATCATATTTAATGTTGCTGATCTTTGAACATTTTAAAGAGTTTTTTTTTTTCTTCTTTTTCTACTGAAGATTAATTTGTTTTAGCTAGATTCCAGCATATCTAATTTATTATTAAAGATTTCATATCTATAAAAATAATGGACATGTCATATATTCGAAGTAGATGAATTTTTAGAAACATGAAAACTCCGAAAAGAGATACTCCATTTCAAATTCTATGACACTGTTTTTGAAATTTTTCACACAGTTTAATTCTATTCAAGTTAGTAAAACCTATGAATTTCATATATGAAAATATGAAAATACCATTCATAAAATCCTTCGGGATTAATAAATATTTCAATGCATATTGTAGTCTGACATAAAACAGAAAGGTATATTATTCAAGTTCAGTTCAGTACGAATGTTTCTAGAAGTTTTTTTTCGGGTGTAGTTCATAATGTTATGGAATTATGTTCACTCTTCAAAAACTCTGAACCAAAAATTTATGCTCTCTCTAGTACAATACACCAAAGGATTGATATTTTAAAAGTTTAACAGCTTTGGAAATGTATTCGATAAATGAAAACATGTTTGTGGGTTTATTCAACTTTAACAGAAAAAGAAAAGAAAAAAAAAACAAGATAAACAGGAGTAAAGAAATTTTATATGAAAATCATAAAATTTAAGATTTTTAAAGAAGGAAATTTGGTGCATATTGGTTGTTACTATTATTATAGTCACATTGACGACTGTGGGGTAGTTTTACAATCTTTATGTTCATTAGAAAATTTGGTAATTTTGCATTTTTTAAATTTAAAATTGTGAAAACTCTACAAAATTTTATATGACTATGCTAAATGAGATTCTTTGAATAACGTAATCATAATGATAACAATACCGTCTTTATAACTCAGCTATAAGTCCTTCCAAAAAGTTCGTTAGAAATTATGTGTGAATGTAAACTACATGAAAATTTGATATGTCGATTTGAACTGAGCCTTTTCCTAACCAACAGAGAAAATTCCTTTTAAAAATGTAATTTTCGCATATCTAATCCAGTTATGAAAAACAATATTTATAAATTCGAATTATATTTTTCTTCCATTTAATTCTTTGTGAAATTTTTCCTTAAAATAAACTAAATAATAATGGAAAAAACCAATTTCCGTGTTAATTTACAGCAAAATTGTATCTATTTTCATTCTTTGCTTAACATTAACAAAAAAAAAACTGTTTCTTTTATTCGCTATTTACACATTTAAAATGCAAACAATGTTGAAACACATTTCGCTATTATTGAGGGCGGTTTTATACACAAAGAAGGGTCAAAGGGTGTGATTTTTAACCTGGTGGAACCTCCACAATGACTTTGATATCATAAAAATTTGAAAAAAAAAACACTTGGGAATTGTGAAGAGCTTTACGAAGTGATGCCAAATAAAAATATTTGTCCCCATTAGACAGTCTTTTTTTCTTCTTCTTTAGTTATTATGAACGGCAGAATTCCAATGAAAAATTTCATCCAATAAAGTCTTGTTTTGCAACCACCGTCGAAATGGGAAAATGGAAAAAGAAAATCACCGAAAAATATAAAAAAAAGGGCGAAATTTCTACGTTTTCCTTTTTATTTTGATGACAGTTGTATTAATGTTACTTTAGCGGTTTTACATTCATTGTGCGGTAGAAAATGCAAATTAATGTTTATTCTTCCTTGGCTAAGTAAGTGGAGAAAATAAATTGGGCGATAGAGGATAGCAGATTTTTGTTGTTCTTTCCGCCTTATTATTTTTCTTACTTTATCCGCTAAAAATATGATTGTTCCGGATCTAATTCGAACTTTTGTGACTATTAGGAAAATGCGAAAATTATTTTTATTACATGTGTTTTTATATTTTGCATTAAAAGGAAAATTAAATGAAATTTTTATGATAGCACTTTCCATAATAATTTTGTTAAAAAAGTAAAAGATCTAAAAATAGTAATGTAATACCTAACAGAGTTATTCTAAAATTGTATGTTTATGGAACCGTAACCATAAAAGTATCAACGATAAAGCGAAATTGGCCCTCATTCTTACTAAATTATTGTATTATAAAATACAACAGTGCAATTCTGTATGACGACAGTAAACATCACTTTGATCATTTTCAAAAGCGATTTCTTCAAAGCACGGTTATTACTTAAAATTTCAGCTAAACATTATTCGAAAGTGCTATCGCTTCGGAGTAATCACTTTCAAGTGATAAATTGATTTACATAATATATGAAATTAAAGTGACATACGATTCTCGCCTGTCGAATTACAGAATTCGACTGCAACCTTATTCGTTTGGCGATTCTACTATAGGATGTTATTTTTTTACTCAGTTTTTCCATATACCTTAAAGTACAATATATGGTAATGCCTGACAAAATGAAACCTAAAAAACCTTGAATAAAAAAGCTGATCGCTTTGCTATACCATTTATTTTCAACACTTGCCAAATGACTCGATTTTCAAGGCCTGGTTTAGATGTTTCAATGCTGTCCTATATTCAAACTATAGTAAAATACATAATTTGTATTTTAGGATGTGATAAATGATTTGCACATATGTTTCTTTTTCTATCTCTAATTCTGACAGGAAATAATTAAAATACGTTCCAGAAGCTCTTTTAAAAACACAGATGAACATTTAAAAAAAGCAGATCTCTTTTATATATAGTCTACGCCACAACAAACAAGATATTCTATCTCGAACATAATACAACCACCTATAAATAGTAACGATTCGTTTCAGATTACTTTTTAACAAACCTGGCTTTTTATATGAAAGCGTTTAATTACAAAATACTTGGGTTGAAACCAGAAGGATTTTGT
The DNA here is from genome assembly GCA_963422695.1 of Xylophagus ater. Classification (NCBI taxonomy): domain Eukaryota; kingdom Metazoa; phylum Arthropoda; class Insecta; order Diptera; family Xylophagidae; genus Xylophagus; species Xylophagus ater. Next base: position 14,410,606 of record OY730478.1, read on the forward strand.
ATTCATTAGATTCAAAAAGGTACATCATGCATATACAATTCGCCCCATACAGAGTATATCCAATCATATCCATAAGTTGGGTATTTTTTACGCTGTATGTTCTTATATTGTTGTAGATTCATATGATGTTCATTGTTGGAAAGGATCAAACAAAAAATAAAAAAACCGGGACTATATGAGAAATTATAAGAGACTAAAAATTGAAGTGATTCTGTACTGGACATAACTCAAAGCTTAAATCTTATATGTGGTTTTTTATTCCCTGTTGGTTAAATGTCATTGTATAAAGTTAACATTCTTTGTGGTTAGGATTTTGTCATGAAAAAAAAAGAAAATAATTTTCCATTTTTTCTTTATAAAAGAAAGCAATTTAGAGATTTTGGGTTAATTGGAAAATAATCACAGTCAAAGATTAAGCCAAAAGTTTGAAAAACATAAGAAAAAAAATTAAATCATTTCTTGTTTGTTTGTAATTATTGTAATAATACAAGAACCTAATTACTTCTATGGTTATTATCAACAATATAGATGAAAATCTAGTACGAATAAAAGTTCTACAGGAATTAAACAAAAGTTTTCCATTATCTTGATACACATTTTCTATATTTTCATGATGAAAATAGAAGTTTTCTATTATTACAAACCTAAATGGACAAATGCGAAGTTCTTAATTACAAAATTTTGTCGATAATTCATTAAAATTGTTAATAAACTAACAATTTATTAGGAAATTTGATTTGCAGAACTTTAAGCGTTTTTCAGTTTGTACCAGAAACAATTGATCAAGACAAAATATTCCTACACAAACAATAATATTTTGATAATTTTCAAAATAAATAAATCGTAACAAAATTTTCGTCCGAAAATCAAACCATGAAAATTTGTCAAAATTGAATATTATGTCAACAAAAATGTTGATAGACTAAACATTTAGGTATAAAAGGACTAGAAAGGAATACACATTCGGTTTTATACAATACAATTTACTAATATGAGTCCCAACTAAAATCGTACTATCAACATTTTTTTTTTGCACTATATAAAAGAATTATTAATATCAAACGAAATCTATTCAATCTAAAAGTTTGAATAGAAAATATACATTCAAAATATAGTACGTACCTGGTACAGTGATATATATATATAGAGAAAATGCCCATATATCTACTTGCATTGTTGGATATCAGAACTCTATATAGTATAGACTAGAGGAAAATTACCGATGGAAAATTGCAGTTTACGGTGAATACCAAATGAAGTTTATAATCTGTTCGAGATAAGAATGTGAGAAATTGTACAGGTGAAGAGTCAGCTCTTTTAACAAACAAAACATGCATGTCTATCGTATATACATCCTCACACCTGGAATATGGTCAGGATAGGCATCGTTTGGTATATTTCCTGTTGTTGATATCCAAACTAAAAAGGAATTATTGTAAATATTTGCTCAAAACTTTTTTATACCTTTAAGAGTTTGTCATATTTATGGTGGGTCATGACATATTTAAAATTCCTTTAAGTGTTGCTCTAGTTGACAAAAACTCTTTAGGGGTCTTTAGATTTTGTGTGATACGTTTGTTGGTGCAAATTTTAGAAAAAAATTGAAAATTTTTACTAGTATGGCTTAAAGAAAATCTTTCACTTTCAGTTTCAATGCAAATTATTTCATGGATTTCCGATTTTTTAGTGACCCGCAAATTAAAAAGTTTCAGAATGGAATTATCGAACTTCGAAATTATTCAGCTACCACTGTGTTTTATAAATCTAAAATTTAAAATGTTAAGAAATTCTTTATTTTATATAAAAAAGGGAAATTTAATTATTCAGAAAGACAAAATTGTAAATAAGCAGGTATTGGATATATATTTCATGAGTAAAAGCTCATCTCATACATATAGTCAGTATTGCAAGTGTAGTTTCCCGAAGTGGGGGCAGTTAGCTCTGGTGATGACGGAGGACGAACTAATGATTTAGGGTAGACTTAATTGCGCTATCGTTTAATACGATTCACTGATGATCGCTTGAGGAGGCACCAGCGCTAGTTAGTCCAATTGAATATAAATATTAATTAGTAATTAATGTAGAACTGGGATATATGTATCCCGAACGTAGTTTAACAATTATATTAATTAAGATGTCATTGAAACATTTTTATGAAATTAAAATGAACGAATTATATAATCCTTAATTTATATAAATCGTATTCTAGAAAAAATCTTATCAGAATTTTCACGTTACAAAAAAAAGAACATTTTCCAGGACGTGACAAATGAAATGATGATTTTTCCGTGGAAATCTAGAAGCAATGAAAAATATTTAGCAAACTCAAAAAGAGTAAGTATTAATGTGCGTGTTCTTTCGCTGATTCGTTGTACGTTTTGATGTTTTTTTTACATCAAATAATAATTTCACTTGGTTTGTATCTTATATCTGAGCTTGGTATATGTTTACCTTAAATATCATCTTCGAATATCTGTCTGTTTTCCTTTTTTTTTCTTATATAATATCTCGAAGAAATTTTATATAACTACAGGAAATAAAAAACACAGTAAAACATTATCCTTATGAAAATGCATGGTCTTTAGGGTGAAACATTTTTACGTGTCACCTTTAAGAGTTGGTAATTTATGAAGTGCAAAGTACTAAACCGGATACGTGAGGAATATTTATCATTTCGTTGTTTTTTTTTTACTTCTCTGTAATTTCCACGAGATAAATAAAAAACGTAACGAAAAATTTCTTTTAAATCTTGTCTTGGAAAATGGTTTTTGGTTTACACCGAAGTAAAATAGAAATCAAGAAAGTTTCATCATGGGACTGTGGAAACTATGTATATGAATGTGAAATGAACTGGTACCTAAGATTTTAGGTATATATATAGTCAGAATTTTCTTTATTTTTTCACACTATGATTTTACCACCAACGAATTTGTATGCCTTTATGATGAAAATATTTTTCTTCGTATAGTTTAGAACGTGATATATTTCAGGGATATATATATATTAAGTTTCTAGATGTATACTTTTCTTTTTATTTAAGATAAAAAAAAATATCAAATCAAAATATCCAAAAAACGAAAGAAGAAAAAATTACAATCATTTCATGTCACGTTCTTTAAGTCTCTTCTCAATTTTCTTGTTGTATTTCAAGGATCAAACCCAAACAAATTAGATATAGCATGTCTTAAATTGTATAATATATCAAAATGGTTAGATTAAAGTGACACAGTAACATTGCAATGGATAACATCAAGTCAATCGGTAAAGAAATAAAATGTCAGATATTTTTAGGTGAAATAAATATTAAGGAAAAAAAAGTTCAACGGTCAAACAAATTGACAGACGATATTTTCTACGTGTATGACTTTTTCCTTTATTTTTGATCCTTCTTAAAACTCCATATATATATAGATAAATATTTCATTTGTAAACTATCAAACCTTTTTTCTCTCTCACAAAAAAAAAATGTATCCAAGGATTTTTGAATACACCAACTTACATAGGATATGTGATAGAATCAGGAAATTGGGTTCAAGTGTTATATTTTTCCCCCTTTTATTTTGGGGAATGAAATATTGGGATAGGATAAAATTTAGGAGTGTCAATGAAAGTTTTTATTGATCATCAGCAAATATTTTATACAATATTTAATACCATCGAATTTCCAATTAATTATATATTATTATCTATTTATGGAGGAACCAAAAAGTCATTGCGTTGTTCACGACACAAGAGATTACTCACAATTTTAACATACCGAAATTGACTGTTGAAAACTATCAAACAGAAGCGTCTAGACTTGATGGATCGCAAAAGTATTGTATTTCGCCATGGTAATACATACAGGTTTGTGCACCCCTTTAAAATTAAGAGAGCTTGACTCTGAAATTTTGATTTATCCATCGTATAGTCCTGATTTTACACCATCAAACTACTATATGTTTTAGCCTGTGAAGAATTCCTTTGAATGGTGCAAATTTGAGTCCAAAAGAAGCCTATACAAATTAATTGTTTTGTGGTTTTGGCCCAGAAAATTCAGAAATTGTTAAGTTTTGCTTTCCATGAAGAATTTTCCTTTCATTTATATCAACAAAAAAGGCAACGACACTTAGTCCCATCCGTTTTTTTTTTTTTTTTTTTTGTTAAGGAAGTGGTTGCTGAAAGGCACCCCATACTTAGGCCTTGCGGCCCATTGTACCCTCGAAAAAAGTTGGACATAAGTCCTGGGGTCCCACAAGTTCTCCAAGAGGACTAATTACTTGTGTCCTGTTTACATAGTGATAGGTTGTACCAATTCTGGAAACAGTTCTGTCTTCTTCAGGTAATCGATTAAGGATTCCACCTTCAGATTCCTGGCATCCAACAAAGTCAAGAATGGTTTTCCGAAGGTCTTCTTTCTCATTCATTAGTTGGTGGCACACTTTTCTTTACTCTCAATACACGTCCAAACTTCCTAGAGATACAACCGAAGTCTGATTTTACAAAAACACAAAAAAATGCATCACATAATAGGCTCCATTAACTCTTAATATTGCCAGTTACACTGTAACATGGACTTCTAGTTTCTAAAATAATTAAATTAAATCCAATTTCCATACTTCATTTGTATATTCATTTCGGATATTATATTTGAACATAATTATTATTAAAAGCTGTTATTTAAATATTAGATTCTATTAACTAAAAGTCATTTATTCAAAAATTCCTCTCAAACGTAGTACAATTGAAATACAATTTTGAAAATGTTTACATTTTGAAAATCATGTCCAATATATTTAATATACATACGAGAATTATTTTAATGGAGTAGACTATTCTACAAACAAATAAATATCTTCATTAACTGTCAATCGTTTATCGTTAAACGGATCTATTGGTATATTAAATAGTCGGGACAATAGTTGTGACTATGAATATTCATCTACTACTTAAACAGACACTCTTTGAAAGAGGATCTATACTATTTATACATAACTTATATTTATGTATTGTATATATACGTCTATGACAACGAAATCATAACTAAAATTAGTTAAATCCTCTTCAATGCTCATCATATTTTTGTTTCCAAAATAATTCTTCCCATATATGTTTCCTCGTAAAGAACCGAGTATGTAGAATCTATATGACCATACACTCTATACTCAATGTAGTTATTCTCGCCTTTTTAGGATGATATTGTTGATAGGTTTTTGTATATATTAAAACACCCATGAAACCAGACAGATTGAAATAGAAAATATCTCATAGTCGAAATCCTTTCTGAATATATACGTATAGCACCATATGTGATTGTTGGTGGATTAAGGATATATATACCTTTTGGTTGTTGGTAGAAATATTTTCGAAGGTGTAGAAAATATATATGAAATTAGTATCATTATATAAAGATTGGGATATTGTCCTTACATTTAGATATGTATATTTATGAAAAGGGTTAAAACTTTTCAACTGTGATTTAAAGTACAGGCATATAGGCTAAATGAATGTTTGTAAACATTAATTTGCATTCAAATTTACCCGAAAATATAAATATTAAATGAAAATACATAAAACTTTAATTAATGGCTTAGCCTTAGAGAAGTGCTTTATATTAAAAATTAATACCGGAAAAATAATAGTACATACATAACAATTGTGCACTTAGTGGAAAAACTTATTTTTTAAAGAATCGAATTGGTTTTATGAATCATTTTCTTGAAACTGGAAAATTAATTGGACAGTTGTTTGTCTAAGCATAATTAAGTTTTAAATAAACCTAATAAGTCATCTTATTCAGTTTTAATTCAGGTTTGCATTTGTAGTCTTCTGTACACTATGCCATTAACAGTGGCATACTATACTTATCTAAACTTTATAATTCAAGACTTACTCCCTGAAGCTTATACAAACGATCAGAAGTGAAGCTATTACACTAAAGACGAAAAGTAAAGACCTAGGCACTTCTTAGCCTTTTGTGAAATATCACAACTAAAAATATATAAAAATCAACACGGTTTATTCATATTCAGCCACCATCAACTTCGTGCGTTTTCTGCTTTTAGAGGCATTGAAATGTGATACACCCAGCTTTATCTCCTGGCGGAGCTCTTCTTTAGAGAATAAAACAGGGTCGTGATCCTAGTTTAATATGTGAGATGTGAGTTTTACTCATGAAATTATAATGTCGATGACATCTGTTTGTATGTCTCTGGCAAGTTTTTTTGAGGGCATGAAATAGAGATTTTGGGATATGTTCCTTTCTACTGCCTTTGAACGGTAATAAACAATAAACAGTATGAAAATTTTTATTGCAGAATTATATTCTGAACCTCACATAGTCTATCAGAAAATTTTATTCAAATATTTTCTATAACAAATTTAGAAAATTTACCATGCCAAGATATTTAATTTAACACAAAACTTAACTAACTAAATCATATCACAACATATGACTAAATTTAAATCTTAAACTTTCAAAAAGTAATTAAAATTAAGAAGAATTTTAAAAGTAACATTGAATATTGATGGTAAATCTTCTTTCTATTCTTCATCATACAGTCTAAAGGCGGATATGAAGAAATATCGTTTCAAGAAAATTTTCAAAGGAAACTTTTCATTGAACATGCATGAAAAAACTTTTCACGTTGCATTTTGAACTATGTAAATATATTAGGTATATAGAAAAACACTGATGGTAATAATAACACTATTATATATACTTCTATAGAATTGGAATCATGAAAATCGATTTATAAAACAAGTGATATTTACTACACTCTTGAGATCTCTAGGCATATCGGTATACTATTTTCATCTACTTTTCTGTTCCGGCAACTTTTGTCGCGAGATTTTTGTTTTTAGTATAAAAGGAAAAACAACAAGAAAAAAAAATCCATATATTTATATATGAAAATTTTAAAAGCACATTTTTCCTAGGACCAAATGGGAAAATTTATGACAATCTAATTGATTTACTCCGAACGTGACATGAAATTCTAGAAATGAATTACCGAGGATTCAGTCGTACTACGGATGCTGTTTTTATCGAATTTTTAGATTTCAGTTCTTGTCATCATCACCGTTTCTATCGTAGCTGCTTTGAAATCGATCGACCATGACACCATATTATTATATATATATATATTAAGTGTATATTTCTTGAGATATGAATGTTTGTTTTGAAGCAGAACTTCAATATTGAAATTATTAGCTTGAGTATACTCTATTGAAGTCCCTAGAAGAGTACTTTATGATGTTTCTTAAAATTTGTAAATAAAAAAAAAATTTTTTAAAGTGAATTTCAGGAAGGAAATATATATTATGCTTTTTTAAATTATGTAAATTATGTTTTATTTTACGATCTAATTAAAAACATATATTATATTACACGTAATTGCAATATAATTCATTAATTTCCGTTTTTTTTTTTTTCTAATCTCCGTTAACAAATAATTTTCATATGTTAATTTTAATTTTATTAAAAACCACAATTTACACACTTAATCATTTACATAAAAGTATATAGAAGAAAATTACGGGGCAAAAAAAAGAAAACATGAAAAATAAAAATGAACAAAATAAATAGATAGAATCCCATTATATCTTAAGATGCCATAAATCCCACCTCCAATTACTACAGATCTAGTTCTATAAAGGGAAGATATTTTTTTTTCTACCAAATTCCTTTCTTTTTTTTCTTATATTCATACACAATTTCCGTAAAAACCCCTCAATTGTAACTTCCACCCTCTAATTTAATATAATAACAGACGTCTAACGACAAAGTACTTTGAAATAATTCCCTTTTCTTATTGCTATTTGGCTGGGCGAAGTCAATGTCTTCTCATTTTATAAGAAGATTTCCAGAATATTATACTTACTCGTACATGCAAGTGATTCCTAAATATTCTCATATTAGATATTCTGTCTATATTGTTGTATTAAATCCAAATTTAGATAGAATAAAACAGGACTATGCCAGAGATTATCATTGGTTTGGGTAATGGTGGATTTTGTGTATAGAAAGAAAACGCGTTCATGAACGTATGAAATTGCTCCCAAAAAAAAAAAAAATATGAAAAAATTTATATCCCAGTTATTATAAAACGATGGGAACCAGTTCCTGTTTTTTTTAGGTAACTTTTTAACAGGCATTTTTATGTTAAATTTGCGAGTATGTGTTATATTCCAGAAGAAAAAAAGACGAAAATATTGGTAGCAATTTTCTTTTTTTTATGAGTGGTTTTTTTTGTTGTTGTTTGTTTCAATTGAATTATGGGACTGTAAATTTTCTTGATGATGTAATAACTGTAGCGCTAGAGGATTAAACGATTCGTGGAATATTTACTGTTGTCAAGATTTATTACCAAAATAAGATGTTTATCCATGTTTCACGCGTGATCGACTTAAATACTTTTGACTTCAAAAATTTCATTTCATTTTTAATGAAATTAATATTTATTCTGTGATTTTGTGTTTTTATATAAGCGTTACTCATTACACACAAACCAATCACGTTAATCATATTATTTTGAAACTTTAGAAAATCCTTTCCTAAGGAGAAAAGCGTCTGGAAGTGTTACGAGTGGAGTCTTCATATTAAGTTAGTAGATCTGTACCATGCCCGCCGTTTTTTTTAAGAAGGGAACTAAGAAAGGTTGCAACGGAAAGAAAAGAGTAATATCAAGGAAAAATAGGGCATGGATTAGGCAATTTGGGAAACTAGCAGAAAGTTAAAGAAAATAAGGAAACGGGCGAATTTATACAAACTGACCCATTTTTATAGCTTTGGAAAATAGGTTTTCTGGATAATTCAACGATTGCTAAATTTTTGAATTATATATAAAGAACCTTAAGTAATTATTTCGAACAGCTATTATAGTAAACCACACAAAAGTATTGGAGATTCCATAGAACTTTTCTTTCAAAAATGTATTACTTCTTAGTTTTCTGCAATTAAAAAAACATTTCTAAAAATTTTTCTCGAAACTTATAACAGAGGACAAGTACACCATCAACAAGTGAAGGCGAAATGATACTATCGATACAGTATATCAATCAGTAATTCAACTATTTAATGCGATTTGGAAAATGACGAGTGTTCTCGCATCAGGCACTAAGTCCTTAAAAAGCTTTTTAAAAAAATTATGTGGTTTTTGTTTACAATCTTTCGTATAAATACAATAATAATATTCATTTTTTATTTTTATCTTAAGGGAAGGACATCTTAACTAGAAGTTACTTGGTGTAAAAGTTATTTCTTTCATTCATTTTGTATCCCTGTTTTGATGTTACCATATTTGCTTCTTTAATTTTTAAAGGAGGTGTTGGATTTTGGACATAAGGTCAGCAGATCGCATCCAAATTTTTTCTCTCACTTATTAGTTTTATTACTGAGCTCGGTTGGACCGAAATTTTTAGTATAGTCTCAGAATCCTGATATAGTATGTTTGTGACCAATAAATATGCATTTTTCTTGGGTTGAGTTATAGGAAGTATTAACATTGCCTTATACAAATATATTCAATTCGATGAAACAAATATTTAATAAAAGACACAAGTTTGATTTCGTATTCAAAACCGAGAGAAACAATATTGGCAATGTTTTAATTTAAAATCTACAACCAGTCGAAACACATTACATTATTGTTTCAAAAGAATTGTAAAAATACTTAATACAATATTGTTCTTATGTTTGATATAGTATTTTTAAGAGCATAAACTACATATTCCTATACGAGATGCTCTCTACATAAGAAACCACAACATGTGGTGACATTTACAAAATTTCATATATTGTATGAATTCTTATAACGAAATAATATCACTTCCTGCATTGTTATAAGGAATTTTTACTATTTCGAAATCGAATCAAATCAATGTATTATTTTGTATTCAGTATAGTATAGAAATTCATTTAGTATCATTTTATTGACAACAGAAAATAAAAGAACATTGAATTGAGGAAAGTATGAAGGAATATTTTCAAATTTATTCGATATAGTGGGCTCGTTAGTTTCACCTGGAAAACTGATATTTGACAAAAAGTTCCAGACCGAAACAATATCGGAAATTGTATAATGAAAACCATTTTATATGATTACTTATTTTAGTAAAAATATCCAAATGAAAGCAAGACGCTCTTCTTAATATCCAACAGTGGCTGTACCTATATTATGTTGAGAATAAACCCTTTTTTATATGAATAAAAGAGCAAATATATAAGTATACCTATTGCTCAGTTAAGAATAAAGTTTATGAAATATTAAATTTCTGGCGGATTCAAGACAAAAGGTGATTTTGTTTGGTATAAAGAACAAAAGCTTTAAAAGTTTTCATTTTAACATTAGATTTTCTTTTTATATATACTAACGAGTATTATATACATTTTCATTTTCCTTTCATATTTTCATTCTCAAATAAACTCGGTGGTGCAGTTTTCTTAGAACAATGTATATTACTCGTATGTGTATATGATTTTCTATTGTATATAAGAATATTTGGATAATATGCCAGATTGCAGACGAAATTCTAGAAAGTTTATTCTCTAATGTTAGACGGTTAAGGTAATAAAGGTCTCCCCATTTGGACTTTTATTAGGCAAAATCCTGTATTATACATGTTATTAGATTAAAAGACATCGTTGAATTTTTAAATATATTATCAAGGTTTTTAGTTTATACATTTTAAATTGTATTGTATTATATACATGAAATAAATTTAAATCATTAAATTCTAAGAAAAAAAAACGAAAGGATTTAATAATGATTATTATTAAAAATACTAATTTCATAATTAGATTTTAATTATTAACGAAATGTACTTCAAAACAAAGTAGAAATTCATTGGTTTTTATTAAGTCCTAACATAACACCGTTGCAGTTTATGATTATCAATCCCAAACGTGAATTATAAACAAAACTTTTCAAGTAAATAAGTACTCAAGTGCAGTCCCAATGGAGACAGTCCTCTTCTTTATATATGAAATATTTTTGAAATATTGTCATTTTCATTTCTTTTTTTCTATTGAAGTCAAAGTTTTTTCATTTCATTCTGTGCTCCAAATGAAAATGGAATCTCAACTCTTTTAATGTTGTTTTTTGTTTTTGTGCTGTTCTACTTTTATGTTTGTATAATTGCATGGGATTTTCTGGAACCTTGAAATGATAGATGATAAAGCTTTCCAGAGTAGCTTTATATACATATTATATGTATTTCTAAGTACATCATGATTTTGTTATACCTAAATAGATATAAAAAAGGGGTAAATTGAAAGCCTGATAACATTAGCCAAAACCAAAATTTAATTTTCGAAATTTACTTAAGCTCAAAGGGAATAATAGAAACCGAATCAACGTATTTGGTTAGTCAACTTTCAATTGTGGGTTTTTTTTTTTTAAAGGACTTTAAGTTAGATATTTTGGTTTTGAATTGCATTAAAGTTATGAAAAAAAGTTATTCGTTTTTTTTCATATTATATATAATTGAAGAATTTATTTATTAAAATTACCCTAACTTAGTCTATAAGTATATATGCGACGAAACACAATGAAGAAATTCATTTTATACTTAGTTAAATTTCATTTTTGAGTTTGTAATATGTATTTTACTTTTGGGACACATCTAATATAGAACTAAAAACCAACCGTATTTGGTGTCAGTAGAGGGATATTTCATACTGTAAAACTCAGAAAACTAATGTTGCATAAACTTTGTACAATTCTAGTCTTTCATTAAAATGACAAAATTAAAAACAGAAAATAAGGTCGTTGTGATTGTGACATATTCTGGTGTGAATTTTAACCGCATTTGTATCGTCAGGCTAGTTTTTGTTTAGGCCGATGCATAGTAATTTTATGAATTTTAAATTGCCTCTGACAGTTCTCGTATTCACGTTCTCTGTGTGGTATTTTATATTTTCAAAACAGGAAATGATGATGAAACCAGAAATACAGAAATTTTATTCCATATAAACATTATTGTGTTGTACATTATTTTTCACACAATATAAACCAACAATGGGTGCAATATTAATGAGCAAATATCTACCAAAAACCATGAATAAATTAGTTATAATGTGGTCAAGACAAAATAATGTGTGAATGAGATAATTATGTTTTTAAATGAAAATTTTCTATACAAAAATAATTAATTAAAAAATTTTCATTAATTAAAAAATTTACTATAAATTTTTTTTTTTTGGAAAATAAAAGCGTAATATTTAATTATATTTTTTTTTTAATTTTAAATAAAAATTAAATTTAATAAAAAAGCGAACTTATTCAAATTTAATTCTTTAATCTATTTGGTGTTCATTTTTACCTGCAAGAAAAAACCAAAAAGTATTACAAAAATGTTAATTAAACTCAATCTGTAACTAATCCTAAGTCAACAAAACATCTTACAAGACAAAAATTTTTCCGGTCATTAACATTTACATAAAGTAAACCAAAGCGATTAAATTTTAAATATTGTTCAACAAAAAAGGAAGAAAAAAAAGACAACTCCAACGGTAGGAAACTTGAAAATCATCTTAAGACGTGAAAATATCATTAAATTTTAACCGTTACGTTAATTAGTTTGCTTTAAGAAGTTAATTAGAATCAGTAAGTTGATTAAAATTTTATATTATATACTAGCGGTCTCTATTCGGTACAGTGTTGAACTTTTATTGCCCAACGTTAAACTTTCGTAAGGATTATGTAAATATATTATCCTGATTTTGTTGTCAAAATATTCAATTGTATAATCATTAGCCCAGGATCCAACATCATGAAAGTATAATATAAAAATACTACGCTCTGATTTATAACTGGATTTATTAGGAAAGGAATAAAAATGTGGCGGATTTTGTAACTTTCTTATTCATTCATTCATTTATTATTTAAGAAAAAAAGGATAATAATAGCACTCAGACAAAATATGTGAACCATCGGATATTTTTATGTTAAATGTTTGTATCTTCATATAGTTCAGACGATTCAGTTTCTATCTTAGGTAGATTTTCGGTTCATGTGTGGCAAGATTTATATGATCTCCTCCAATCAAAAATTGGACGGAAATTCGTTTTTCCCCAATGACGCTATGGGTATGGAAAATATTGAATATCATACTGTGATTAAATTCTTTGTTTTGGAAGGTTTAAAAGGAAATTTATGAACGACTATTAAAAGTGTACAAGGACTCTTCACCTTCGAAGTTCACCGTTGAAGAATGGGCTGCCCTTTTTAAATCTGGTCGAAAACGTCTTGAAGGCGATCCATGTCAAGGACGTTCAAAAAGTGTATGAACAACAGAAAACATAGGAAAAATACATGATATGGTTTTAGGAGAGAGACGAGTGACTGTGGATCAGATAGCTGAGGCCATAAGCATCTCGCATTGATCAACATATCAGATTTTACATGAAGTTTTAGGTTTCAAAAAGCTTTCTACAAAATGGGTGCCGCATTTCCTAATAATGGAAAAAAAACACATTCGAATGCGACTTTTTCAACAATATTTGGAGCATTTTCGAAAGAATAAATTGGATTTTGTGGATTCACCACTATGGATGCGACTTCGATCTATCACTATGATCCTGAGTCGAAAGAAGAATCAAAGAGTGGTGTGAAACCGATAATTCGGCTCCAAAACGGGTTAAGGCCCAAAAATCAGCCAAAAAAGTTTTAGCCTAATCATTTTCCACCAAGCCAATGCACTAGCTCACAAAAGTCAAAAAACCATTCCATAAATCACGGAATTAAAGTACGAATTGTTAGAACATTCACCGTAGCTCCTAGTGACTCCCATCTATTTCCAAACCTGAAAAAAGTGCATTGAGGTTCAGGGAGACCATATTGAATACTAAAGTATATTTCGAACCATAAAATTGTGTTTTTCTTATCGAGCCCGACAACTTTTTAACTACCCTAGTACTCATGTTAAATGAAAGCTTTTTAGAATTTTACATATCTTTACTAATTTATATCTTTGCTCAGACTATTGTGGTTTATCCATTGTTACATCAAAAAATAATGAAATTGCATATATGTAGGCTAAATTATGTTTCTCAACTTATACTTGTCACAGACTATGTGATGCGTGTTATTTTCTTATTTTGTCAGAATCTTTTTTATCAATAATTGAAATTCGGACATAATTTTAAACTTCCGTCATTCGATGAGAATAATTTACAAACTAAAAAGGAAAGGGTTTACAACAAAAATCTCCATTCCTTAACGATTTTCCACTAAATGAATTAAATCAGATTTTACAGGAATCAAAAAAAAAAGTTTTTAAAAAGAATGTGAAAGCTAATTTGCCGCAATCGCATTGTATTCAGGATTCACAGACAAAACTTATTTGCATTGATATGGACCATTTTTTTTCTACGGAATGTGTTTTTTTTTGTAGATCTACTGAAATACTTATGATATTACTTTTTGTACACAAAAATTTATTCTCGTGAAAATTATGGAAATACATATTTTCATTTTTCATCATCATAATATATTTACTATCCTTTTTTTTCTTTTTTTTTTAGCAGAAAAATGTTATTTATGTGTTGTATGATTTAGCATCGCCAAAAATGGAAAGTATACTGTCTGAAAACGATCCAATTTCAAAAAGTGAACCTGTATTCTATTAAAATAAATTTTTAATTATGATTCTATTTTTTTATTTTACTGCCATTTTTTTCGAATTGTTAGAAAACCGGAAAAATAACATAGAAAAATAAATTTTTTGTGACAACAAATATAAACCGTGACAGATGAAATCTCGATTAAACAACTAAATTGTTCGCACTACAGGTGAGAAGCAATTTTTTTCAGTAAAAATTTTTTTCTTGTTATTCCTTTTTTTTTTTAAGGTTATAAATTTTTTATACATAGTGAAAATTTTTCTTTTTGGTTTTCCAATTTGAATTGAAATTGTGAAAAACAAAATTTTTTGTGACAAAACTGCTAACGAACTTTCATTCAAATAATTTTATTTGAATTAGTTTGTATAGCTATGGTGAAAATGTTTTCAACATTTTTTTTTATTTTTATGGTTTAAGGAATATTCGGATGGAAATTGACTTGAATGAAAATTTCCATATAACAATAGAAAAATTTCAATTAAATTTTCAATTTCTAACAATTTGCATATTTTTATTCAATATTGTTTATAAGAAAGTTAGAAACAGAAAAATTTAATTGGAAAATTTTTCCAATTGCCATAATACATGTTTTCTGAAATCAAAACAATTTTAATTTCTATACTTTTAAAATTAAAAATTTTAATTATATTAAACATAATTGTATGCAAAAAAATTAGCTCTAATTTTTTAGTATTTTAGGACAATCAAGGATCTTTAAAATTTGTATACACACCACGACTGGAACAGGAAAATTGATGGATCTTAGACCCCAATATCAAAACACAAGGTGTATGTGCAGAGAATCAACATAATTCCGCCCCCGTGTATTTGCATAGATTTTTAGAGATAGATTAGATTTTATTTTAGAGTGTTCCTGTACTGCGATCTTAAGATCTATTGTACCTCCTTTTCCTTTGGTGCAATAGTTAGCTTAACTTGCCATTCTACAACACCTCCTCCAGGTGTATGTACATAATAGCGTAACAAATTCGTTGAGTAATTGAATTTAAATCAATTTATGATATTCATTCCCAAAATCGTTATATCGAAAACTTTTGAAATCTTAAGGTCAATCTCCACACAGCCGACATCCTATTCTGACGGGAAAATTCAGAAAACTAGAAAGAGATGGACTTTTGCAATATTCGCTAGGATTGATCGAATAAAAACATCAGAGTCTCTTCACACAATTTAGAAAAATTGGTAGTGTGCGACGGTATCGTGTCTGATTATTGCGAGAGTATCCACCTGCAGATGAATATGTTCATCTGTTTTTGGGGGGAATTATCTGCAGATCGAAAATCAGTTGGAGAAATGAGAAATGCAGAAGCCGACAAAATTTGTAGGATGATTGCTTTCTCCCTTTCTGTTCAACCAATCTTTGTATAGTGTTACCCCATACTTGCATCAGGAGTAGGATGTCGGCTCTGTGGAGATAGGCGTTTATACGTTTTTTTTTTTTTTTTTTTGTATTTTTGGGTCATAAATAGTTTCCATAATATGTATGCTTTGCCATCTCCAGGGCTTATTTAGAATTTCATGTGTTTTAGTTTGATCCTACAATTAAGATATGGTATGTGAAGATTAATTCGATATTAGATTGTGTCAAAGTTATTTGTAGACGTTTTTTTAAATATATATTTATTGATTATTATCTTTTTAACTTGAACTCAACGCCCAAAATTAGGCTAAACACATATCTTTAAAGCCTTTAGCAACATGATCGATATCTGAATATGATCTCAATATTGATTTGGTCTTATATATATATTTTTTTCTCATAGGAATAAAGTTTTGTGATGTCAAAAATTTAAGATTTCAACATTTTGAAGAATCTTCACATTTTGAGCTCCACTGATTACAAAAACCTGACTTTTAGGTAATCTGTTGTTCGTCTGTTTGTGTCAATATTTAGGTTACAAAATATTCTCTATTCGATGTAATTAAAATTTGTGGATCTGGTCGGTTTTTATGAGAAATAGGTAGCCGTTCATTTTGTTATCAATGTCAAAAGGGGAGATACGGGATGTTCTATGAAATTCGAGACTTATTTTTATTTTGGCATCCACAGATTGAAATTTAGAACACTCATTCCTTAGATAATTTCATTGGAGCTGATTTAATTTGATTGAGAAAGGGGAAATCCTCATCATATAAGAACACATTTTAAAAGGGACGAAATAGTATATCTCCGGAAATTAATCTAATAATAATTTATGTATGGAAGAAAGAATTCCTCTAATTTAAGCTATGGTAGTGTATTTTCCGAATAAGTCTCGATAAAATATTGTAAATCATAACCTAATCGGTGTGAGTGTATTTTATCCTTTTCTTATAATTTATACACTTATTAAACTATAAAATAATTTTACGATCAATTTTTAGCAATAAATTGTCCTGCGGTGAATGTTTCATATTATGTGTTTTGCATAATTGTAGATGGAGTTGATAACGTTTCATATACACAACTTTATACGGCCTCTTTAATTTTTATAATATTGCCACTTTATATATTAAAATACTGACATTTTAATTTGATTCCTTATTTTAATAGAAAACGAAATTACACTAGAAAAACTCCTAATAAAAGCTGACTAATATATTTCACACCATATGTTTGATTTATAACATTTTTAATGGTAATTGTATTTTAATATTCAGAGTTGTGCTTTCAACATTTCAACATTTACACAAATTTTGCAAAATTAAACCTGATTTAAAACTATTATCAAGAAGATTATTAATATCATTTTGCATTTCTACAGGATTTTTATTGCAACACGGAAAATTTTTATATGAGAAAACATATAGTTACTGAAAATCGGACTATAGCCGATTTTTTGATGACCTATGGTAGAAATGGGAGAGAAAAACTGTCAAAACTAACATTATTTCAAGGTTTTTTCTTCATAACTTTGTTTCTTCTTTTCAAAATTTGTTCTAATTTACAGGTAACCTAGACCCCGATAGCATAAGTTTAACCTGTAAATTTTATTCAAATCATCGTATTAGTTTTTAAAGTATTTAAACAAAATTGATTCACACGTTTTCCAATTAAATGTGCAAAATTAAATAAGCAAAAAAACGACAAAACTTTCTGGTCGCCCTGGTTTTTCATTTATAATTAGTTAAGGAATAATCAACTCACATTGTAAATTTCATCAAAATCGAGTTATCTTGTATACGGACGGATGGACCCGCATAAATCGATATAACTTTTGATTCCTTACACAACCATACCCTTAAAACTTTTCTACAACGATTATTCCGATGTGTTACAAATGGAGTGACAAAACTAATATATCCTCTGGTAATATCTACCATAGGGCATAAAAGTCATATTTAGCGACCAAATCTAAAGTTGTGTTTCTTTTAATTTCAATTTGAGGCCATTTTAAAACAATTATTTCAGAATTTTATGAACAAATTTATTCCATTTATAATAAATATATATGTTTGGATGGAATAAATATGACTTAAAATTTCTTCGGTTTTAAAATCCGGTTCACATAAATTCCTTAGTTTTACGTTTGAAGCTAATTAAAATAAATTAACGTAATTGATTCGACAAGAATCATAAAAACTCTTGAAATATAATTAAATAAAAATTTGTATACAATTATAGCAAAATTGAAAAAAAAATTCTTATTAGTAATTAAAATAAGGTGCAGATATTAAAATTGGGTCACTATTTTGTTTCTAAATAGAATAGAAATTATATTTATTAGGGGTTTCAGAAAGTTGAATATATAAATCCAAGTTAGGGGATCTGATCTGTCATATTGACGCGTCTTTCGTTTTGATAACCCCAAAAACAATGCATCATTGCCATTTTCTGAATGTGTACATGGAGGACAGTTTTTATCATTGATTCATTTTGCTGTATTTTATTAGGAATTCTATCGGCGTCGGCGCTTACCATACATTTTATAGGTTCTTATTTAGCGCTAAATTAGCGCTTGATAGTAAACATGTACTAAGCGACATCTGCCAGATGGTAGATGGCGCAAATCAAAGATTTTTTTTTCATTGGAATATTTAAAAATAACAGAAAATCAGTTTTTTTCCATTATTTTTATTCCTTTTTGTTTTATTTAGTTAAAACAATACTTTAAATAGCCGTCTCGTGAAATATTATTTGTTTTAATTTCATTATTTGTATAAAAAAAGAATACTTAATTTTTTGAACCTCAAAAAAATTACTCTAGTTAGGTACGCAACCAAAAAATTCCTTCAAATAATTTCAGTGGTTCGAATATTCGAAATTAAGAACTTATATAAAAGAAATAGTTCTTTTGAGAAAGTAAATTAGCGCCCGATAGAATTCCCAATAAAATACAGCAAATAGTTCCTATTTACTCGTTTCAGAGTGAAATAGACAATAGTATATGCAAAAGTCACACTGTACATGGATAAGTAGTCCACCCACATTTTACCTAAGAAAATTTGATATGTAAATAGAAAAACGAAACAACTTTCCATCACACCTAATATGTATAATTAACTTCTTGTAAAAATGAATTAAGTTAGTTAATTAGGTTTAGTAAGGTGTATGCTATTTGTTATAGTTTCAATTTACTTTTACATGCTCAAGTTTTAGTTATTTATTTACTATCAAAACAAATACATCTCAAAATCAGGTTTTTTTTAATATTAAGTCCACAAAGGAAACGTTTCATTCAAGAACAATATTCTTGACCATAGAAAAAACGGTTTTATAAAAATTATTCCTTTTTAAAATGTATGAAAATTCCATTTAAACTCATTTTCACAAAAAAAAGCTAAAAAATAAAATTACAAAGACTTTTTCTTTCATTCTTGTTTTTTTTTTCTTTTTATACAGCGAATTTCAGTGAAAGCTAATTTCTCTCTTTGGTATATGAAAAATGTAAAGTAGAAAAATCTATCTTGAAGGAAGAAGGTGTAAAAAATAATCTAGTAGTGAGAAGTCTATATCTTTTTAAAGTCGTATATCTTCTTTCCGATATACGGACTTTAAGAAAATGAAATGAGCAATGAAATTTTGGATCAGTGCCAAGGTAAATGGCCTTTAAGAAAAACAGGAAGCATTATTTTGCATAAACCAGAGCTACCAGATGCACTTTTACCGGTCTTAGAAAAGGTATCACAAAAGATACGATAAAAAGCAGCCGTGTACATTTTCATCTATAAGAAAATACTTCCTGTTCAATGCACCTTTTTTATTTATTTTTATTTCTTAGCTTTTATTTTTTTTTCCTGTAGATAGTTTCTTTGTGAATATGTAAAATGTTATCTAAAAAGATCCTTTATTAAGAATAGTGTTGAATTTAAGCAGGATCGTATTGGACCACAAAGAATAATTCTAATTTAAAACTGAATTCGATTTTATTAATATTAAGAAAGGCAAAAATATTCAATTAATTGTTCGAAAGAAAAAAGCATTTCTATTCCTTCTACTGATTGTGTTATAACCAAATGGAAGTTAGTATTTCTTTTCAGGTTTTCCTTGTCTTATTATTATTATTTTTTTTTTCTTCAAAATCGAGAAGAACAATTATAGAATCCGATCACGTTTCCACTCAATTACCTGTTGAATTTGTTCATTTAAGAAATCATTTTGTAGCAAGCATTATGTTTGTTTAAATCTGAAGAGACGTTTTTCTTTCCTCATTTTAGTATATACTCACATACATATATGGTTCACCTTTATAAATACCTCAATCTAAGATTTACACAAAAATCCCAGACATAGCATCCTTTTTCCTTAGGGTAGATATCATTGAAGATAAGCAAAAAGGAACAAGAAAAAAGGAAAAACAAACGGATATAAAAACGTTGGAAATATTGAAGGTAAGAAAAAATTGGAAGGAAAATTTCATATTTATCTGGTGGGTTGATGGAATGATGTCTGTATTCAGAAATTGTATACATTGTATTCATTCGGAATTGGTTTGAGGGATAAATTTACCAAATTGATCCTGAAAGAAGTGGCGTAATCCTTGTTAATGCCCAAAATCGCATTTGGAATATCAATAAGGTATATACGTTTTTCTTTTTTTGTTTACTGCTCTACTTCTGTGTTGGGACTATATCCCTTTTTTTACGATAAATTTATTGAAAGGTATATCTTATGACAGATGAAAATGATGAAGAATGAACTTTACTAATATATAAAGAGAAAGGATCGAGTGATTCGTTGATTCCTTGATTACCAGTGTGAGATTTAACCGGATGCTAAAATGAAAGTGAAATATGAACTCAGAATTATATTAGAAATAAATTATGGGGAAGACATTGTATATATAAACATGTTTTAGTATTTATTAAATGGAAATTATAAGCTCATTTTTTAAAATATAGACAAACCTGATAATTGGAGCAGCCTTCTGCTGCTCCTGGAAAGTATGTCAGTAGAGCAGTAGGTGTGGTCCGTCAATAGTGAATTTGATTAAATTGTTATCGTTTATATTGAAAACTGTTAGTAAGATGACTGGGTTATTTGAATTGACAGTTGGTCCGGATATATAGTGTCCCAATTAGCAGGTTTGACTATATTATAACTTATTTTGATTAATTTAAATTTAAATGAGAGACATAATACTGTCATACAATAGGAATATGAAGGAAGCTCGAAGATAAATATATTTGTTGGCATTGTTTTCAGATAAGGAAAGAGTGTCCTTTCCTATAAAATTCTTATTTAATGTACTAAACATATCCTAGTGAATAGAAGTCTCGCAATTATATTAGAAAATTGGTAAATTGAAGTTCTTCCTTAGCCTTTCTTTTCACTATAGATGAGAGGTGTAATACATAATTAGTTTAAAATACTTGGAATATAAATTTAAAACTGTTTTATGGTATTCTAAAGTATCTTGTACAATTTTATAGTTTTACAGAACAGAGTTTACTATATATAATTGCTAATTAAGGACAAAATATATTACATAACTAGACCTTTGAACTATTTCTGTTATAAAACAAACGTGCTAACCAATCGTATTACCATTATGAGTAACTGCCAAATATATACAATTCCAGATCCTGACTAGTTTTGTCGTACAATTTATTTCTATAAAAAAAAATGGACATATAAATTAGAAACTGAATCAATTGTGTCTGTACTGCATTTCTTGTTCATACGTAATATATTTTATAAAATTTTTTATTTACATTTAATACATTTATTGTGTTTTATTCAATGAAATATGAAAATATACAAAACAATAAAAAGTGACGAGAAAATATACATATTTGAAAATATTTTTCTTTTTGCAAAGTTTTGCATTTTCTTAAATAAATATATGAATTTTTTATCGAGACTACTTGCTATATCAACAAATTTATCTTTAATGCATTTTTTTTTTACTTGAAAGCACCATACAAATCTAACGTATCCTTTTTAAGTGTTTCCTTCAATGTACATGTATGAGAACATGTCATATGTACATATTTTGATATTATAAAGTGTCGCATTCATGAATATGATATAACATAAGAACACTTCTCCTTCTTTGTTTTTGTCTGTTGAATTGATTTGCATCAAAAATCCGATTTTATCATCGAAAAGTATATAAAATGAAAATAATAAATTAAAGTTGGATATAGTTTTAAGAATTTGAAAAAGAAAAAGTTTCGAAATTCAAAAGAATTTCTTTAAGAAAAAAGTCAGTAAGAAAATATTTTACAAATCAATAATTCATGATAACAAAAACAGCTGTTGAAATAATTTTTACAATTTACATATTATTTTTTATAGATTATTATAAAACAAGCTAAATAGGACGAAAAGTAGTGAGACTGAGGCGCGGTTTCTAGCATTGTGATAATTTTTCTACGGAATTATGGACAGCAGAATCTCATAATAATGAAGTTACGTCAGACACGGTCAAGTTAGTATTGGATTTTGGCCTTTTTTTTACAGATAGGCCTACAGAGTTCAGAGTGAAGTAAATTCCATTGCACCTTTTGCTGATTTATATTTATTATTATATTTTATATTTTCCTTCAGAAAATTAAAATTAATGCGTTTGCAGAAAGTTTTGAAAGATCAACTTGGTTTAAAGAACACAAAAATGAATTTCAAAAATATTTTTAGATTTTGTATTTCAAATTTCAGCTTTTGAAGTTGGGTTCACTTGCCTTTTTTTCAAGTCGAAAACATTTTATGATTGCTTTAGTGAAGCCGATTTAAAGTCGATTCGCTTGTACTCTATATGTACTTCAAGTCTAATTCGAATAGGCTTCAAGTTCTCATGTCTACTGGGTATATTAGTAATAAGATCTTTTGCAGCACCAGACATATCCAGAATTCTTCCGTAAGAAGACTCGTAATATATCACGAGAAAATTTTCAAAGTGTCTGGTATGCGCAATGCGTAATCTTGTATTCTTTAATACATACAATGGTGCTGAAGCCAGAGCCTACTTCATAAAACATAATTTTTGTATTGAAATTATATTAATGTGAATAAGGAATGATTTCAAACGTATCCAATTTGTAAACTAGATGTCCCTAACTATTATTATTCGATTTAACTGTTTGAATTATTTAAAAATAACTATAGAAAACTTATTTCTGGAAGCATTTTCCTAAAATACAAAAGGAAAAACGAAGAACAATAATAGTGCGCTCGAATGAATATCAAAAGTATATAAATACGTATTTTATATAACATTTTGTACTCATTACAATCTCAAACCAAGTTCATTTTTCTATTCGAATTTTATTGTTTGTTTGGGTAGAACTTCTATTTAAAATGCAGCTCATTTTTGATTTCATCTAAGCAGTGGCATACACTAACTTAGTGGCTTTAACATAGGTATTGTATATTAAGTCAATTCGAATCTCTTTTTTTTCAAATTCATTTTAATTAAGAAAGGAAACTGTTAGAAAAAATTTCAAATTCAAATTGTCCACAAAAAACAGCTCTCCTTCTACTTCCATTTGTCAATAACACTGAACATGGATCTTAATCTCTTTAAAAAAAAAACAAAATAGACATATCAAAAACTCTATTTATATACTTTATAAAATCTTCAATCATTCAATTGATCAATTTCGAAGCTTTCATTCGAGTTTGGATGCAAATCTCGCCCTTATAGACTGAGCATAAAAGTGAAAAGACTTACAGAATATTTTTCTGACTTAATGATTTAAAAATTGTTTTAAAATTTTCTGTATGTGCTCTACGTTCGCTTTAGATCGCACGCCACTGCATCTAAGGACTAAATCCGAATACCTTATAGTGGAAAAGGTTAAGAAATGTACTGGCATGAGGATGATAATCATACTCATCTTCATCACCATCATTACCGTATTTTATACGAGTAGCAGTGGTTGTTAAACACATCATAAATATACAACAGTTATATGAAGTGCAACATTTCTATTCTCAGTAAAAAGTTGTTCAGCCCCATTCGTAGGACTAGGTTTTTCTTTATTTCCTTCTTTTTTTTGCCTTTTAACACAATGGTTATATATTTTTTGTTTTTCTTCACATTTTTCTACGTTTTTAATTTTCCTGTAGTATTTCCGGTATTCTGGTTTGATTTATTTTTCTGTTTTTTTTTGATATACTAACAAACAATACGGATTTGCTCATTTCAACGAACGAAAACTGACTTTATTCTCACTACACTTGACTTTCCCCAGGCTTCCAAACTCGACCCAACACACCTTTCATATATTATGAAAAACCAAACAAAAACTCTTCTATAGTTGTTTTTTTCGAATTTTATTTTTCCCATATCAAATGATAATCTAAAAGTTTGTATTTTCATTTAAAGCTTTTTGTTTTTGTTAAAGGTGTTCTTTTAGGGAGGGAGATATATGCGTGATATGAGTTTTGTTCATTTGTTAGTTGGATATATGTGTGTTGTTTTAATTTTTATATTTTTTAAATATAAATTAAAAACAAGAATGGAAAAATGGTGCAAAAAAAAGAAAAAATAAAAATTGGAATTTTATTTCCCAGCACCTATGCTTTTGTTAGATTTCAAATAAAAATTTTCATTTTGGAAAAACAAAATCTCATTTGTGTTAATTCTTTCTGTTTTCTGGCATTAATGAGACTTTCTAAAATAATTGTGTTTTGTTCTATTTTCTTCTGTATAAAATTTCTTATGGTATCACATAACATCAAACAATGTGGAAATTATATGGAAATTATTTGAAAATTATTTGAAAATTATTTGAATCTCTTTGCAATACCCACATTTTTAAAATTTAATTTCCTTATATATAAAGTGAGCATGTCAAGCACGTGTTACCATTTAGCCTGTAGAACATATATCTCAGAATTGGTTAAATTATTCCCAACTTCTTATGGCCTTAGATGAACATACAAACGTACATACAAAATCTCAAAATATTTATGTATTTCGACGGAAAACCGGATATCTAATTTTTCTTGAAGTCAATACTTTTGGTTCTGTAAAGTCCAAATACGATTTTTCAAAATTTATTTGTGAATAATTAATTAATTAATAGGTATTTATAGTCTAAATTGCTATAATAAAACTAAATCGGTATTTTCGCATAAATCCTACGCCTATCCTAGTTACAATATATTGGTTAGGCCAAACCATCTGGTTTGTTATGAAAACATTATGTAAGTTTGGTCGCTTATCAAATATTGAAATTGGCTTGCATATTTCGAGCTTGCACTATTTGTAGAATTTCTTTAATTTTGTAAACTTATGTTCAAACAAAGCCTGTGATAATGAGCTATCTCAGTTTTTCACACAGAAAACCAAGAAGTTCTACAGTAATCGGATAATGGTTCTGCTAGGATATTAACAAGAATTCATTAACGAAAATGGACAATATATTATCTCATATTAGAAAAGTTCGCCTTTCATTTACACATAAACAACCGCAACGACTTTTTGGACCATCAAATATATTTTCCTTCGTGCAATTCTCTTTTTATATCACAGATTTTACTTTAAAATGCAAATAAAAAACACTATAAGTTAATTTTATTCCATACAAACATGGATTCATTTCTTTGAGGTGTAGATTAATGAGAATCAATAAATATTTTCTTTCTAATAAACTTCGATAACATTGTAAACATAGAAGTTGATATTTCTTTATTTTTTCTAAACCAATAAATACAATTTTTTTAAAAACAAAACACCTTTCATATTTCAAAAAAAGTATTATGTAACATATATATATGTATATATATATATATAGCCACATTCATGAATCCAATCCAATCAACCGAAACCTCTTTTAAAAATTTTCTTTAGAATAGAATGTACTCATGTATCCCATTTGTTCCTGATCCGACCATATTCAAGTGAGTTGTCCTTTCAGTTACTCAAAAAAAAGGAAATATTTAATCTGATCTCTTGTATCAAATGGTGACAGGGAAGTCTTGATCCCATTCTCTTACTAAAGGAAGCAAAAAAACCGATTTAACAGGACACTTATGACGTGTAGATGTATATGACTAAGCCCAACATGAGTGTGTACATAAATGGATAGATGAATAACAAAAAAAAGTTTAGACTATAATCAAGGTATGGAAACTGATTTGTTGATATTTTCTGAAATATGTAGAAAGGAAAATAAAATTCAAAAGGATACAACCAGATGGATGACTGTTAAGAGGGCAAAATAAGCTAAATAATTTCTTTTTCCCCCATAAAACTTATGGTTTGTTGTTTTTATCATAAAACAAACAACTGACCAATAAAGTTCTTTCGAAAGTTCTGGTGTGAAAATCACATATTTCTTTTCATAGAAAGAAAAAAATTCAAACAAACCAACAAAAAAATGTTTCCTTTTAGTTTACTCAATCTTTACTGAAACAAGATTGGAATTTGTAATATTTGTGTTGTTTTATATCTTTTCCTTTTATATTTATATCTTATATTATAACCTTCCTATTTTTTTTCCTCGATTTATAAGTTCCTGAACGTTAACATTTAATTCCCATTTGGGAATTTCTTTTCCAATCTAATATTTCAATAAGTCAAAATCGATTACCACTTTATTAGAAATTTATGATCCAATTGATTGATTCTAAAGGTTTTTATTGAAGTTTTATATACTCATTCACCTTTCTATAAAAAAAAAAATATATAATAGACAGGAAGGTAAATAGGTAATAGTGATAAAAATTTCATAGACTAATATTTTTAGCTTAAAGGACGATAGTTTATTGGACATGTCGTAATAATAAACGATTTATTCGTTTACAGAATTGTCACAATAATAACTTTCATAATCTTATCAAATCATCAACAAGAAATTCTTTATAATTAATGTTTAAGTTAAAACTCTTTAATTTGTTTTGAAATTAAATAGAATTTAATTAATTTCTCAAGCTTTAAATTATCTTTAAAATACTTTCATTTTGATGATAATCTTAACTATATATCCTTAAAAATGATATATATAATAAAAACTTCATAAGTATATCCTGTCTAAGGTAATAGAATTCCATTTAGAGTTGAAAGTTTACGATATTTAGAGGAGACAACATATGAAAACCACAAACTTTACAAATTAAATTGACCAGGCACACATTTAAACTTTTGACCAAAAATGTGGAAAACTTTTGATCCTTGAAAATATCAGATGGTTTATATATATATATGTATATAAAACAGTGTAGATACATATATAAAAGGATATACAAGCTATTAAGATTATCAATAATGATTATTTTATAATCGTCATTTTCAAATTAATTATTTTAATTAAATGGATTATTTTAAACAATATAAATATTTCAATATGATAAATTTTTCAATTTTGTTTTTCATATTAAAAAGGGGTAACATCCGTATTGAAATTTTCATTAATTCAAAGTTTCTTAATAAAGTCTTAGACAATTCTCATCAATTTACCAAGAATTTCATTTTCACAAAGGATATGAAGGTGTATTTTCTAACACTTTATATTCACAGTGTTTCAATAACATATTCGGTTTTTTTGGAAATTTTCACGTTTCCACTCCCCTTGTAGAATTGTAATCATTTGTTAAAGACGTGCGTTTTGTCACCGAAAATATATATACTAGTATACGAAATGAGAGGCGTTCATTTGAAACCGGGAAAAGGTATAATGGATGTCATGTATTCCGTTAGGTTATTGCTCCTTTTTGAGATGGCGATGAAAGATTAAAATCGTACATTTTCTCCACCTTTTACTTATTCATGATATCAAAGCTTAATATGTATGTAGATGAGGTGAAACGATGAAAGTTTTACTAACCAACAAAAAGAAGAATAAGAATAAATCAGGTGATTTTTCATTTTAGATTTCCCATCTAGGATAACTTCACGATATTGAGATCAAGAAAATTTTCGCTTTTCTGTAAATGTTGATTTATTACGTTACGTGCTTTTGAGGTTTGTTATTTAAGACAATATTATTTCTTTTTTTGTAATGTTTTTGATGAAATGCATATTAATGAAAATTATACATATATAAAAAACGCGAAATAAAAATTACATATTTTGTTTACAATAATTTGCTTTGATTTCATTGGAATTTTATAAGTTTGAAATTTAAGCCCAGTACACAACTAAATATTATTAAATCGAACTACATTTAATTTCCATGAGCTCAATCGTTGTCGTGATTAGAAAAAGTCTTATTTCAATTTTCATTTAGTTTTAAGTAAATTTCAAATTTTCTATATGGGGTAGTTAAAGTAGGGTACTGCGTACAATATCAGGTACCTTATGGGCCCATTGTGATCCCTACGAGACCAAGATTTTGGGGAACATATTCCTCTTCAAAGCATTTGATTTTCCTACAAAATTTCATTAAACTACCCATGTCAGTCGCTTGAAGCATCCATACATTTTCGAAAAAATGGCTCCCCAAAATATTATTACGAGCTAAATGGGGTATGAAGGTATGTAATTTTTTTCTAGCTAAAAATGAAAGATTTCGTTCACACAAACTATCATAAATTGAGATTTTGCACTTATGATAGACACTATGTTAGTCGGAGTAAATTAGCTCAAAAATTTTATTAGAACTTCTAAATACCTAGACTTATCAGACCGATTGAATTTAATTTTGAGCAAGCCCTAAATTAAAATAATTGCCAATGGAGACATGGCGTTAAGAATAATATTGTTCTAAATAACCGGTATTAGTTAATTTTAAAGTCATCTCAAACTCAAAAACGATTGAACCGATTTTTATGAAACTTGGGTCCACAGAGGGTCGCGAAAGAATACCAGCTTGTTTAAAATAAATTTAAAATACATTTTCTTTAGCCTAAAGGAACCTGGAGAAAAACGGTTATATTATTTTTTTTTCAACTCCAAATTCAATAGAACACCCGGTATATAAGTTAGTTTTTAAACTTTATTTATTGTACGTAAAATATTTAATAATAAAAAGACAAGTATTTAAAATATTCTGCAATTAAAGAAAATACCATATATATTGTCTTTAAAGGTAACTATAAAAGTTATATTGTATAACATTAACATTTTACATGAGTTCTCATTTCAAATTTCGTATTTTACTGTGAAATTTCAATTTTCTAACAAAACTACATATAATAACTTCTAGATAGTCTCATAAAGTTTTTTCGTTTTTTCTTAAGAAAATCATCAAATTAAATTAAAATACGCGAAATTCTATTCTCAACGTTTATGCACTTAACCTTCACTTATCATACAGTTTAGAAGAGTATAAAATGAAAATGAATTGACATCATCTAATAGCTTTTAACATGTGAATAATACAATATTAAAGATTTTCCCCAAAAATACAGTTGTAGGAGGTATTATCCTTATATGCTTGTTGTTTAAACAATTCAGACTCTCTATATCAAATTATTGTCTTTTTCAAGTGACATCCAGACTGCACACCATTTCTATACTATTTTTGATTATATTATATAATGTAGTTGTCAAATACAAAAGTGTACTAAAAAAATAGAAAAAGAAAATTACATTTCATCTCATCTTATATTTAAATTGAAGATGAAAAGGAAAAGTTATTTATGAAAACACAATATCATATACGATTTTAAAGTACACACGGATTAAACAAAAAAGTTAATTATTTAATAAATTGAATTAAATCTAAAAGATTAAAGCTTTAAAAGAAAAAGATTTATACAAACATAAAATATTGATATTTCCTTTATTAATTAACATGGAAAATGCATTTAAAAATGAATTAATGAGTATAGTTGATTTTTGAATTTTTCATACTAAATATACGAGTATTATTAGAATATATTGGCAAACGTGTGATAGAATATAATTTGTATAATTCAGTTTGAATTCCAGTACAAACGTATTTCCATATCAAATTCAATATATAATACTAATTTTGTGTTAATTTGTAAATGTCTGGTTTATTCAGATAACGTGATTGCCTCTATTTAAAATACATTTTCCAATATTAGCTTTCTATAACTGATATCATCTAATAATATCGTTATGAAAACAAATTAATTATATTCAATATTCAATTAATATTCAATTTTATGAGTTTTGTTGATTTTAATTAGTTATTTGTAATTTTACATGCTTAATAATAAAAATGTATTCCATCTCCTACGTAGTAGGAGTTACGTCTTCTAAATCTATTTAATTTTAACGTACGTAACGGATATGATCTTTTTTCATATAACTAAGAATCAATCCTTACCTTTAATAATAGTGAAATCAGCACAATATAGTTAACCATCATGTGGGTTTCAGGGCATAAGGACTTCGAATGGGACTAGGTAATTGACCTGCTTGCATAAGGATGGTGCAGAATTTTGTTTCAAAGTTCAGAGGCATCCTCCAAAATCTTAAGAATTCATATATATATGATCATCAGCAAATGGAAAACTAACAAGAAATTCCTATATTAGAATATACTACCAGAAACCAAATCTCAGCGACTATAATTTTGTTAGCATAATCATGGAATATTTGAATAAAGTCAAACCTCCTTTAACCGAAATGCTTGGGTCAGAACTGTCTGATAAACTGAATTTTCGAATAATAGAAATACATTTGGTGCCTGCAAAAACAAGCATTTGTAGCTAGTGAAATTTTTTGCATATTAGAATTTCATAGGATTTATGGGGAAAATGCAAAGAAATACAATATAAAATTGTATGTGGTGCATAATCATAAATCTTTCCGGTTATTAGAAGTTTTCGATTTAAAGATTTTCGGGTGAAAGAAATATACGCGAAACTAATCTCGAAAAAATCGATACACCCTAGTTGGTGACAGATCTTGATTCGGTCCTGGTATTATACTTGTACATATCTGCTCAACAATAAATTTTTTTGAAGAAAAAACATAGTTGAAAATTTTTATAATATTTAATATTTTATTAAATAACTAATTTGTAAATCATTAAGTTTCCATTTAATTTTTTTCAAAAGAAAAACTACCAAAAAAATTATTGTATTAAACTTTTTCAAAAAACTAATCTCACACAATCTTAATTTGTGTAAGCATAAATTTATGTATAATTAATTTTCTAATTTAATGTTTTTCTACTTGTAAAGTATATAAACATTTGAGTATGTCACATAATTCATAAAATTACACTTGTTTTTGTTATGTTACTTAACCATATAATAGGCATCATTCATAATATTTATGCTTGTAGAACTAACAAAAACAAGAGTGTATCATAATAATATAATATCAAAGCTCTTGTAATGTTTTGCCATAACATATATAAGAATCAGTCATGGATAAGGGTGGTATTAAAGTCGTGCATTTTACACGCAAAACTTATGTGAAATGCACGTGACGTCGTCGACGCCGTCATTTAACCGAAAATGAACATCAAACTTTTGTTAGATTAAAATATAGAAAATATAAAGTTCTACAATTTTTGGTGCGAACGTGTCCTGAGAATAAAACTAAAAACTACGTAGGTACATATATACTTTTATAAAGTTGATACTATTTCATGAAATTGCCATATTATCAGAGATGATAAAGAACGAGATGGTGGAATTAAAAGCAAGTTTATATAAAATACTGTTCCAAGAGTTTTTAGCGAAGTCGTAAACTAAAATTTCAAACTACTATAATTTAAAATACTTAAGAAATACATTTGTATGGTAATTTAATAAAACTTATATTATATTTAGTTGAAAAAAAAGTGAATATTATTCGTGAAAATGTAATAATTTTTAAAGATACACACAACCCTCATATAACACAGTGAATAGGTTCCACGTGCCTAATCGATACCGTGATAAATGAAACTTAGAGCAAAGGTTTGTTATATCGGAACTAAGTTCCGTGTTATCTAGAAACCGTGCTAACGGAAACGCATATGAAATAGAAATCAGAGAAAAAGCTCTGTGTTATATTGAGTACCGGTACGTTCTTTTTTTATAGTGGAAAAATCATTCTATAGCTTGTTTATTGCAAAGTTTTTAATGATATTAAGAATAAAGAGAAGACATCATACAAAAAATTAAAATAAACAGGAAATAAAACTAACAAAAATTCAAAACTTAGTATGTAAGTTAAACTAAACCTATATTCTGCTCCCTTTATGTTGATTTGTTCCTATGCAAATCTGAGCTTCTTTCCCATTAGAAGAAAATCTACCATAATTCGACGGTTAAAATTTCGGTACGGAATCTTCTAATTGATTTGTATTGTTTAAACCTGACGAAATGGAAATTAAGTTTAAGAAAGGATGACTATGCATATTTCAATTGCAGCATGCGATTCATGAAGATTAGTATATTTCCGTAAGCTCGCCTATCCTCGGCTCTTCCTCTTCCTATTATAATTCAGCCTTTAGGTCAACGATAAATTTCAAAATAGCACTCGGCATTTCAAAAATAATGCTATTAAATCGAATGTATGATAATTTATTATTTTAAATGATTTTGTTTTTGTCTTTTAGACACAATATTTCTGATTTCCCATGCGATTAATATTTGCAGTCAATAAATCATTAAAGTGTTTTAGCATTATTTTAACGAGCGATTTTCATCTATTAGACACGTTCAAATTGTATGTGACTATTTCTTGAGATTTGTGAACGAAGTAAATTATAATTTATTATAATTTTATGTATTTAAAATTAAAGAAATTCGGCATGCAATCTTTAATTTGTACTAGCAATTTTCATTTTCTTAACTTAAAAGCAAATATATTTTTAAAAATAAAAAAATATAGTGATTTTGCGAAAATTC
Organism: Xylophagus ater; assembly: GCA_963422695.1. Lineage (NCBI taxonomy): Eukaryota > Metazoa > Arthropoda > Insecta > Diptera > Xylophagidae > Xylophagus > Xylophagus ater. Next base: position 14,443,362 of record OY730478.1, read on the forward strand.
TAAAGATTTATTTATAGTTTTAGTTTGTTCTCTATATGAAAGGTCCTTTAGCTGCCACTAAAAACAATTTAAAACATGACTCAATTTTTCCATTATGCAATTAAAAAGGATATTCCTGACCGATTTGTTTTATGAATAGTAAAACAGATAATAATGGTCAAATTAAGGATGGAAGACAAATGTCCAGCTCGGTTCGTTTTACATAACTTCATTACCTTGCAATTTTCGAAACGGTCAGCTTTTATTAGAATACGTTAAAATCATCATGTGGAAATAGTTTTTCCATTCGTCTGCATTACAATTTTATGTTGATTCATAAATGTAGGCTTAGGAAGAAACACTTAGAATTACAAAGATCTTATAGAATTAAGAAAGTACTTTAGAAAATATAAATATAAGATAAAAAGTTCTGCTATTACTTAACATTACCCATATTCATTGTCCTCAATTTTTTCATCCTTGTGGAAACATATTTTTCTTTGTTTTTCTTCTATTTTTTTTGTACAGACTATATTCACCCAACAAAACGAACCAACAATCTCCGATGAATTGAATTTTTCACGTTGCACTTACAATTTTTCATTTTCCTCACAGTATATGAACTTATTTCGTTATCAAATCCATTGCACCATCAACCAATTCCATTCTATTTCATGGTTATATAAAATTGTGTCTTTTTTCATAAGGATATATTTCCTCATTGATGTCTCTACAGCTTTTTTTTTGTTTAGTATAGTGTATTACATAGAGAGACAAATCAATTTTCTTTCGTAAAACAAATGTTTTCCATCTGGGTGGAATAATAAAATACAAATTTTCGTTCTGTCAGCACATGTTGCGGTTTTTCTGGGTTTTAGGTTAGGTACTCTAGTATTATATTATTAGAGAAAAACTCAGTCAGTATTATATCTATTCTTTTAAAATGCTACTTTTAGAATGCATATGAAAGGGTATATTTCGGTGGTACGTGCGGATGGTTTTGTAGACCCATTTAAGACATAACGTAACATCTCAATGCCAATTTCTACTATATATATGTACATAATATTGCCTTGTGGGACTATGTACTATATATAGGTATATACATATATTTCGGTATTAGACAAAAGACAAAAAGTCTGGTCTGGAAAATTGAAAGCGGTTTGGTAATAAAGACCCAAATGAAATTCTTTTATGATAACTTTATATATTATTTGGTTTGATTGTGTTTTGGTGTTTGGTTTATTTTGGTATGAAAAAAAAATGAAAGAAAATCTAATTTGATTTTTAAACAATTCATATATAAAATTAGGACTTCCTAAAGAAAATGTTTTAATCAATTTGTTTTAAAAAAAATTTCACCAAAAATTGTCTCATCGCATATTCTTTTTAATAAATTTCATTTTAAAAACTTTTTCATATAAGACTATGCAAGAAAATTGAAAACTATTTTTCGTTTTCTTATAACACAAAATAAAAACTTTTCTTGACTTTTTCCGATATAAATCTTCATTTTGGAATATCCCAATGGTTTGTCTCGAAATTCTATACAATTTTCCATTTCCTATATTACAAAGTATTCTTACCACTAGATTTGGGAAGACCAAAAAAATCTTTCGTATATACTCGTAGATTTCTTTTCTTAAATTCAAAAACATCTTGCTCAATTCATATAACGGTTTTCATCGATGATATCTTTTCCTTGAAGATTGCTACAATACTAAAACTAGTGAAAAAAAAAGGAAAATAATGAAAGTATATAAAAGTTTGAAACCGCAGGAAAAAAAACACAGGAAAAAAAACGTCCTTTAGGATCTCTTCCTTTTCCAATCAGAACTCTATTGTTGTTTCTGTTTGTTATTATTATCAACGTCTTTCGATATATATGCACAACAAATTAATACTAATGGTTTAATGTAACACGAAAATCCCACAACAATGAAAAAGTTTTCACAACTTTTAGAAGAAGAAAAAAACTCATGGAAATAACCAGCATTTCCTTGGCTTTTATTTTCTTCATAACTTATTTTTTTGGCTTTGAATTTTTTTTCTTATAAGGTTTACCCACTGAAATTTGATTTGAATCTTTTTGGCGGTAAGATATCCAATGATTAAAGATAATTATAGTGGAAAGAAGGAGGGAAAAAAAGGGATTAAGACAAATAAAATAAGGAATAACGAACAAGGCAACTATATACTTTTCTGAGAAAGGGATAATGTAGTTAAAGTAGCTCCTTCGGCTTTGCTTACGATGAAAGAAAAACTTTGCTGTATTCACTGAAATTGAACAAAAACTTTATTAGTCGATTATGGTAATGAAGTAGAAGATTTTAATTGTTTTGATTGTTACATCATGATGGGATTGGTATAACACTTAATGGTGGAGTAATTCAGTTTAGAAATGGAAATTGTCTGATTTCAAAATATTCTTGTGTTTTTTTTTTGAATTGAAACATAAAAAAAAGGATATCTTTTCTTAATTAATATAATTTAATTTAGTTATATTTGTGAAACTAATTTTTTAAGTAATTTTGAAGAAGTAAATTTATTCCAAAAAATCTACTTACAAAATAAAATATAATTTGATAATCAAATTCGTATATAATTTGAAACTTATCCATTATCCTCGTTTGAAATCATAAAGCCACAATTAAATTCCTTATAAGATACTCTTTATCAAAAACTGCCACAACACTAAATCATAATTTGTCATTTTTGGGATATCTTAATTGGTTTCAACTAGTATAGGATAATAAATTATCCTTTTCGGACCAAACACAAGAAAAAAGACCACAATAAATATGTGTGCGAATGATAGTGAAATATAGTAATTGAGATAAAACTAAAAATCTGTTACCAGCAGTCTATTATGTTTGCCCCAAAGGCAATCATGGAGATACTCAATTAGGTGTGACTAACCGAAGATTTATATTATCGTGACCATCATCCATATCCCATTAAATCATGAAATTTGTGTTTTTTTTTCTTTTCTAGCTTCTTGTCTTTTAATTTTCCTGTGGGACTGAGTTTAGTTGAAATGTAATGACTTAAGTGGTCACAAAAGTGACATCAAATGAAACTAAATTTTTTTTTTAATATAATTAAAGCTTACTGTGTTTTTTTGACTATCATTATTATTATTATCTATTTTCAGTTCTTTTCCTTGTACTTCTGCAGTTTAGTATAGAACTTATTCGACAAAAAAGAAACTAAACAAACATATAACCATAAAATTTTTGTTATATACAAGTGTTTGGTTGCATTTATAGACAGTCACAAGGGAATGAAAATTAAATTGACCAAAGTCTCATAAACTCTGATCAACGATCCAGAAAACATTTGACCCTGATTTGAATAAACATTTTACAGGGTACATATATACGTACTATATATAAGCTTTAAAGCTTTTACTTTGAAAAAGTCATCCTCTTACTTTTTGAGACACAAGTTTTCTGCATATATTCCCAGACATTCTCGACACTTTCTGCCATTATACTATATTGAAGAGAAAGGGACAGTCAACTTAATTCACCCAGAAATTTGATGTCATAGGAAGCAGATGGTCTTTTTTCTTTGGTTTGACTACATTCTGTAGAAATACTCATACATTAAAAAGCTTAAGAATAAAAGAAAAACATGAAGAAAACTAAAATCGGCATCAAGCCAATTGGATCAGATCTTGCCGTATGTAAATGCAATTTCTCAACGAAAAACAACTAGGTATATGAATCTAGCACCTCTGACACTAATTTGGTTCTAATTTAAATCCAAATCTAGTTTTATATCTAAAATTAATAAATCAATTTCTAACGAAACTATTAGCATTATTTGAATTTTCGTGCCCATAATCAGCTAAAGTTGTGACACAGTAGAATAATTTATCAGGATTCTGACGACAAACTAGATTTAAATTTTAGTCTTTTATAAACCTGGTTTATCAATCCAGTATTTACGACTAATTTAACTGATTGGCAGTGAATTTAACTGACAATAAAATCTGGATAAGATACTCTACCAGTCTATCGCAACTTTTAAATGGTGTCAGTAACATGATAACCATCAGATCATAAAAGTACTCTAACCGTTGGCCATGCTTCTTTTACCTACACCAGAGAGAGCTCGGTTGGTCAGTATATTTTTCAAAGTATATTACAACCGTTGTAAGCTAAACTAGTATTAGCTTTTGTATTATATACCGTAGGATCTAAAAATATAGGTTAAGATAAGAATCGTGAATTTTTGGTTTGGTCCAAGTTGACAAAACTTTTTAACTTAACTACATGTGTATAAGTAGGTTTGTTGTTTACAACGCAACTTTGTTTTGGAAAATTTTAACCACTAAAGTTAAATCGTTAGAAGTTTATATAATACTTTTGTAAAACTGTTGAAAATGTTTCCTTAAACATTTCTTAAACATATGGCATATGTGCGTTTACTTTGAGGATATTGAATGTTAACCACTTTACAGTATGTAAATTTAATTGATAATAGTGTTTTAATCAGCCGGTTCAAAGATTTTGGTGTTGCGAACAACTGAATACAGAAAACGCTATAACAAATTTCCGTGACTACTTTTTGAAACGAATTTCAAAAAGATATTTCAAGTTCGTAACATTTTCTAGACAGCATTCTAATTGTATTTCATATTTTCAATCGCAAAAATAGAAATATATATACTAAGCTGTATATGTGACATTAGGAGAATATTAGAAATTTTTACTACAAAAGTTTTGAACGCCTATTCTCAAACTCAATCGAGTTTACTATCATACGGAAATATGCTAAATCGATTCGAATTTTATAAAATCGGTATTCTCGTCATCCGTATGCAAGTAAATCGTGTCGCCGCAATACAGAAATCACTCGGGTTTAACCAGCTGAAAATGAAAATTTAAAGTAAAATATTCAACATAGTCGACTTTCATGATTTTATACTTAACTCTTCGGTATACGAAACTGTTGGTACGAAAATACGACATATTAAACCTGTATGAATAAAAAGAATACGAATCGACTCGTATAATACTGGGTCCGGCAATTGAAGTGTCCGTCTAATTCAAATCGCTGTAAAATGAAAATCGCATATTTTGCAATACTAAAATTTGACATGAATGTTGCTTGACATATTGTGTGTCAGTAGTAAACATTATTTGTTGGTGAAAAGACGCGTTACTATTTTTTGTACGCTGGACCTAAAGCGAAATTCAATTGTTGCGCTTCATTTGATTAGAAAGTCAAACTACGAAATTCGGAGAGAGTTAAATCACATGAATTTAAGTGAAAAGTTTGTGTGTCGTGCCATTAGAGATTAAACGATTCGACGAGACTGGCAGCATAAAAAAACGCTATGGCGGAGTAAGACGATGCATTGCAATTGCTCGGTAAAGTAGATTCAGTTCGAGAATAGGTCTCCTGGTAACATTACTTGTTCAGCGGGTTTTTATACTTTAGTAAGACATTAATAAAATACGAATTGCTAATCAATTAATTTAAATTGGTAATAAGAAATACATAATCATACATAAAAAATCATTTTTATGTCCTATGGTATGTACTACCAGAGAGTATATTGGTTTTGTTACTCCATTTGTAACACATTAAAATAATTGTCGTAGAAAGGTTTTAAGGATATAGTTGTGTGGGAAATCAAAAGTTATACCGATTTATGTATGTCCGTTCGTATCAAGATAAAACACTTGATGAAATTTACAATGTGAGTTGCTTATTGGTATTATATTTCAGCAAAATCGACCGAGAGCGAGCGAAATTATTAAACAAAAACCAGGTTGATCGGAAACGTTTGTCATTTTTTTATGTGGTTTTTCAGATTTAATTGGAAAATTTGTAAATCAATTTTGTTTAAACAAATTATATAAGTTAACTACATAAATAGACGTTACCATGTTTAATTTCAGTAACATCGGTCTAAGGATAGTGGAGAAAGAAATAATCCTAAGAGAAAATAAGCCTGTTCATAAAGTTTTTTTGATGTACTTTAAGAACTAATACACTGATTTGAATAAAATTTGCATATTATAGTTATGTTATCAGGGTCTGGGTTACCCGTAAATTAGAAGAAATTTTGAAAAGAGAAAACAAAATTATGAAAAAAAAACCTAGAAATAATGTTAGTTTTGACAGTTTTTCTATCCTATTTGTAGCATAGGGCATCAAAAAATCGGTTTCAGATACTATATGTTTTAGATATGGTTTTTTCCAATTCTTACCATATTTTTATGTTATGAAGCAAATTGAAGAATTTTTTAGCTTCCAACGCATATTTGAGAAGGTGTTGTTATTTTCCTGTGGGTCGTATTTTTAATTTATCCTTGAAGACCAATACGTTTCTCTCTCTCCTTTCACAAGAATAAATTTAATTTATAAGTTAAAAATTAATTTAATTTATAATATTGTAATAATTAATATCAAATTATGTAGGTTAATTTAACTGTTGCTAGTAATAGTTTTCAATGATAAATAAAAAACCATTTAATTTAATAATACCCTACTTAAACAATTTATACACAATTAACTAATGATTTTTTTAAGGTTCATGAGTAAAAATTTTATGAAGATTACGATTATTCAAAAACTACATGAAACAGAATTATTAAAAATATGAACTGAATAATTTTTATTATTCCATTTCACTCATTTTTTATTTATTTTTATTAATAATATGAATTTACCGATTAAAAACAAAAAGAAGGTTTATTGAATGATATTCCCAACAAAAATGATATTGGAACCGAAAAAAAAACCATTTAAAATGTTTTTAATCAGTTAAAATAACACCTTTTTGTTTTGTTTTTGTTTCTTTATCAGAATTCATGCATGATAAAATATTAAATTATTTTAAATATTTTAAAATATTAAAATGAATAAAATCATATCAGTGGCTTTTTTTGTGGGGATTTTGTTCATTCACAAATCTGTTCCAATCAATGGATTTAATTTTGTTAGAATTTAGCGAATTTCAAAAAAAAAGTATTTAAATTATTTATCACTTTGAGAAAAATATACAATCATATTTGTTTAAATATTCATATTAAATAAATATTTGGCAAATAATTTTTGTGGAATTATTTAATTTATTTAAAACGAGATAAACATAAAACCATATTATACCAAAACTGATGGATTTGTAATTAAAATTTTATTTTTTATATTAAATACTAGGAGGTTACCCGTCCCAAGACGGCCTCCTAAAAATTTCAGTTTACAAATCACTGTAAATTAACAAAATTTATTCGAGCGTACCATCCTTAATTCGCAAAATTATTGATCTTTTACCCAGTTCTCGTAACACCACCGGAGATAAATTTTATTTTTTTAAGCCGATGTACTCAGAATGCACATTATTTACCCCGCAACACCTCGAGTGAGGACATTAAATTGATCCCATTTCCCCAGTTGGTAAAACATCTCCCGTCAAACATATATAACGTAAAGGCAACAACCTCGATTGAGTAGGGCCCAAAACAACGTAGAAACAACCACAGCTCCAAAGCGGTAAAAAGCGGAGTTAAAAGGTCTTCGACAGAAATAATCTCCATGATAACCTCCACAATTTCGCTGAATATTGTACTCGTGTGTGACTTCTATATAAAAAGTTCGTGAATTTACCTGACCTGACCTCTATATAAAAAGTTCAAAAGTTTCTAGTGACTCCAGCGCCTTCGGCAGAAATAGTACCAATGGAAACTTCCACAACTTTACTGAGCATTGTAATCGCGTTTGACTTCTATATAAAAAGTTTGTAAATTTGTATTGCCTCCAGCGCCAAACTGGTAGAAGATGGAACTTTGTCGTGTACGTCAGAATGTCCGGCAGAAAAATCTTAATAAAATTGCCTCAGGTCAACATCATGTCCGATGTGTATTTCAGATTATAAATGAGGTTTTCCGAAATGAGCTTTCAGGCCCCCTTTTGTAACCCCTCCTACCCCAGTAACCTCCTAGTACTAAAATATTCAGTATGGTAATTACAAATCATTATTTTCTAAGGGATGTCGTAAGTAGTGCTTCTTACATCCACATGACAGATTGGTATATTAGTGTTGAAAATACATCGAAAACACTTAATGGACAGGCTTATTTTTCATACAACTATTTCTTTCTCCACTATCTTTGCGCTGCTTTTACTCAAATTTAATATACAATTATAATGAAATTTTATATAGCAGGTTATTAGGGCGTTTGTGGAATTTAAAAAAAAAAAAACACTTAAATTCAACCGACGTTTCGCTTTTATTTTAAAGCTTTTTCAAGGCTACAAAAAGAAAATGGTAAAAAGTTAGGCAAGGCTTTTTCCTTTTACAAATTAAAATTTAGTGACATATGTATGTTAGAAAAATAATAAGTTAACTTATTTAATAATTTTAATTTGTAAAAGGAAAAAGCCTTGCCTAACTTTTTACCATTTTCTTTTTGTAGCCTTGAAAAAGCTTTAAAATAAAAGCGAAACGTCGGTTGAATTTAAGTGTTTTTTTTTTTAAATTCCACAAACGCCCTAATAACCTGCTATATAAAATTTCATTATAATATAATAAACTGAAGGGTACTATATTTGAAAATAATTAATATACAATAGTATCGGTTATTTATACATACAGCATATTTCAATAATTCCTAAATCCAATACCAAATGAAGATAAGGAATAAGCAACTTATATTGCAAATTTCATTAAAATCGGATACCGTATTTTTGAGTTATCTTGTATACGATGAACATGCTAAAATTGATATAGTTTTTGATTCTCTACGCAACTATAGCCTATGGTAGTATATGGTAGTACCTACTATAGGTTATAAAATCATAGTTTTTTAATAAATTGAAAAGGTCAATTTTTGTACCAACAAGACAGCATTTACTCAAAACGTTACGTTGTTGCTTCAATTTAAAGAAAAGTGTTGCTGAAAGTGAGCCGGTTAAAAAAGCTTATAGCGAACGTGCTTTATCTAAATCAATCAATGAAAGTCCATGTCAAATATGAAGAAATATATATAATTATATATAATTGATATAAACTGAAATTCAAGTGTTTGACTTTAATTTTTGCGATTTTCGCGACGCTAGGATTTCGAATAGTTTAAGAACCGATGGTCAAAAACATAAAATGTTGGTAGATTGAATGTTGACAAACGTTTGCGGCAATGGGAATTGTTTAAAATCGATGACATTTAATTCCATTACCTTTGGTGCAGCTAAGTTTTTTATACAAAGATTACTTTCATAATATTATAGCGTGGTTATGGTCAGTAAGCTGGTCTCTATAAAATATTATTAATTTTTCAGAAAAGTTAATTTTTAGACAGAAAAGTTTGTAGGTATTTTGTAAGCAATTTATAAAATTATGAAGAAGATAAATATATAGGTGACAAACGTATATTACAAATTTACTACATACTAAATTGGCTAAACTAAAGTTTGTTTGTATTTATCTATTATTGTAATATTTGTTTGTTTGTCCTTAATAGTTATTCGTTTCTTCAAATTCCTTTTTTTTTACATCATTTCGATATTAAAGATAGTTTCCCATGTGGAAAGTTTCATAGTAATTGTATGTCAAAGATAACCTATTCAAATAAAATATTGATTAAAATTCCTTCCGAAAAAAGGCATCAATTTCACCCAGTTAACAAGATCATTCTTTAGTACTTTTCCAAAACCACCAAAAATATATGTCAATATTTTTCTTACTTCTTATTTGTTCCCATAAAGATTATCCTTTTCTGCAATGTGAACAAAACTGGATCTTATACTTCATTAAAACTCATTTACTTCATAAAAATCAAATTAATGATTATTACTTCTTTTAATATTATCAAATTTAAATTCCTTGTTAAATATTTTCAATCCTTTCAGTCCTGAAAGGACATACTTTAAGAATTCTTTCGTTTTCTTGTATATTTTGTTTTGTTTGTGTATTGTCTTTAGTTAGCATCTGGCTAATGTGTATAAAAATATCGATCCGGAATTTAGTTTTAGGTCGTCATTCGACGTGATAAATGTTAATGTCATCTTGTCATTAAAACAAAAACGGAATGTTTGTCTGTAAATTTCATGGAATTGCGAACAAACTGCACATTTTATACAACTTTAAGTATAATATATTTATTTACCATTTCTATATATATATGTATAGACCTAGAATTTCCTAAGAAACCATTTTTATATGGGCCTTTTCTTTAGTACACAAAATATCCAATTAGAAAAACAAAAAGTATATATCTTATAAAAACGAACGTAATGAAAAACAAGACCCAAAAAAATAGAATAAAAAAGAAACACTAAAAAGTGGTTGTAAGTATGAAAATAATAAGGAAAACCCGACACTCAAGCAAGGAACTTGGAACGTCAACCCCATTTAGTTAATGGATATTATAAATTTCGACTAAACTGAGTAGTATTTATTTGTTGGGCCTCCGTTCAAGTTATATATATATATGTGTGTATGTTTATAAATGGAAATTTAACTAGCACCCATTGAATTTTCACCACCCTTCCTCAAAGAGAATACTGAAAAAGAATGAAGAAAATTTTCATATGAAACTCTACAATCAAGAAAATTGCCTGAAAATTTTTGAATTTTAAATATAAAACCTTTTGTTCATAAATTTTGCTCTAAAATCTAAAACAATTTTTTTTTTCTTCTTCTAAGGAATGACATTTTTAATAGACTTTAGTGTAAAATAGGAAAAACCAGAAAAATCACATCGTCTTTTCAGGTAAAGAGAATTCTTAAAAGAAGTGGTTTAGGATAATGTAAATATTTTTATATACAAATAAAAAAAAACACATAAATAAATGTTGTTTTATTATGAAGACTTGATGTACTCAAACAGGACTTTATTTTGAATAAATTGGAGGTTCCCAGTTCTGATTAAAATTCGTCATCTATTTGAAAATTTATATACACCCAACCCTCCTATAACACGGTTTTCTACAACACGGTTTCGCTCTAAAACGGAACAAGAAACAAGAAAAATTGGCGGCTACCTTTGTTTCCGTTTTCTCTTTCCGTAGGAACTTATCTACCGTGTCATAGGATGATTGGGTGTAAACTGTTTACCTTTGCCGAAGATTTAAATTTTTATTTTAAAATTGTAATTAATAAAAATAAATATTATTTAAAGGTAAATAATTTTGGTTGGGTTTTATTAAAAATTAATTCGAATTATCGCAATAATTGGGTCATGTTTATGTTCTACAAAGTAATACAATTAAAATAAAACATTCTCCGTAATTTTAATTGTTCACAAATAAAATCATATATTATAAAAAATTATGGTCGCCCACAAATAAAGAACACCGGAAAACATAAATAACACCAGGAAAATTTATATTCGAATATATTATAATTTATATGAAAATTAATTGATTTTCCGATGATTTAATACAGAAAAAAAATGAAAAAATTAAATGGAAATACATACCTCACTATAAATATATAAAAAAGAAAGAAATAATTACCGAAAATCAAAGTCCTCGTGAATTTTTAATTTAATAGAAAATAATGATGACTAAATCCTTTTAAGTTCAAATAAATACTGAAACAATTTTCTTCGTATTACTTTTCTCACGATAAATTTTCATGAGAATTTTCTATGGAAAATTTTCTCATTTATTTAACTTTTATATATAAAAGAGAAAAGCTTGAACAGATTCCACATCCAGAATACTCCTTTGTATCAAAAAAAAAAAATACAAAAAATTTCTATTAGAAATTGATATTATCCTTGCGCATGGTTTTCCATGAGAAATCTGAAGATTTTGGGGGTGGTACCAAAGTTCTTTTGTTAGTTATTTTGTTGTTCTTGTTTGTTGAATTAGTTTTTTTTTTTTCTTTTATAAGGCATAAGGTACATGCTCGCGACGCCTTATATATGCCTTCAGGGATTGGGATAAATTTTTCAACAGAAAAAGGCCTACCAAATACAATAATAATAATTTTGAAAGGCATATTAAGAAATTGAACTGACCTTTTTGAATGAAAGAATTTTCTTTCTATATATTTTGTTTTTTTTTCATCTCATTCAAAAATACTTATAATTTTCCTAATGTATTTTCACTTTAAATGGGGATCTGACATAGTTTTAAATATATATGAATCTAGTTTTTATTTCCTGTTGAAGGAAGAATTTGTTTTTTTATTTCGGTTTATCTCAATTATTAAAGGAATAACATCTACAAAAAAAAAAGAAGAAAAAAAGGATGATGTGAAAAGCCTAGTCTAGTCTAGTTTGTTTGCCTAGGTTCTAAACAAAATCTGGTGACATTTTACGTGTTGAAAACGACTTTCAAGAATACATTTTGAAATGTTTTACCGGTTTTTATAAAAGGAATATTGTGGGAAAAATTTGTTATATGTGAACCTTTTCTTTTCCAACAGTCATCATTTGATTTACTAGAATTTCGTGTCTGTTTATTTGTATGTCTGTTTTTAAATTATGCTCATTCAATGGAATTTTATGATTATATAAATTGTCTCAAGGTTAGTAGAAGTATCCACATCAAATAAATAAATGGGCAGAAAAACGTTTCCTTTGAAATCGATTGAAAATGCAAACGGAAAGTTTTCATCTAAGTACATTTATTTCCGTGTATTTCTGTGGGTGTAATTTTGTCTTTTTGAGTACATTAGAGCTTTATTTAAATTTTCAATTTCATGGTCAAAACAATGAAGTAGGACTTCTTGTAACCATTTTTAGAATGTTATAATGAATTTCTTTTCTATTTTTAAACAATTTCTATGAAAATATGTTTTCTACGTAATCTAGACTTCCCACAAATACGCCTTGTATGTCAAGGAACTTTTATCTTAAGTGAAATTTTGTTTGAAAATTGTTTAAAATAAAACTGAAAGTAAATAAAAATTAAGAAAATTTTCCACAAAATTCAAAAATACATAAAGTTTGAAAGTCTAAAGTGTTTAAAAATTAAACAGAAAGAAAACCTTTAACATTGTTAAATTATAAATTGTTTTAACATTTAAAACGAAAAACTGAGAATTCACATTATAGAACTTTTAAAAATTCTTCTTCTTAAAAATCAATTTTCTTTTCTCAATATCTAAAATTGATACCAATTTATTCCTGATAGAAATCTCATTTATTTTCTCGTTTTGAGATGAAAATCATTTAGATATGATCTCGTCACCACATGCAGACTTTATCAAGAACTATAACCAAAAAAAAGGACATCAAGAAATAGTTACAGTCTTGAACCGAACAGAATAAAATTCAATAAAGAAATTTACGAAAATCATTTTCTTTTTGGTACAACCACAAAAAAATTCCAAAGTATCCCAAAATCCACAAACAGTATCACCAATTTTATATGTTGTTATTAGTTCATTACAAGATTATTATGGTTGATAATGGTCATCGATTTGGATCCGAAAATCCATTTATAGTATATACATATATAAACTATAACGAAAAGAAGATATGATCATATGGTCAGGAAGGTGAAGGTTTTATTTTTCGTCGTCGTAGATGAACTAAGAAAAAAAACAGTCATAAGTAGTACAAAAGATATGTTCATTTATGAATGGTCATCTTCCCATACTTCGTTCCTATTCTGCTGGAGCTTGGAGTATAATAATATTTCTTGAAGGGTGCAATATAATTGTGGGTGGAATATAACACCATAAATAGATAATAGAAAAAAAAAACTAGATGATAGGAAAACGAATGACAGTAAGATGACCAAAATACCAACTAAGTTTTTATCTTTGATTCGCATGTTTGCTTTATTAATATATAAATATATATATATATATTTTGTAGTACTAAAAGAACTAAAAGATAATGTATTTCGTTATAAAACGTTATTTTTTTGATAGCTTTTAATAATGTATTTTGTCCAATCAACGTTAGTAAATTCAAGTTAATTTTTTTCTTGATGATTAGACCTCATAAAACTGTTTTTCGTTTAGCGTGATAAACGCATTATCACCCATTTACTACAACTTTTGATGGTTACTTTTGATAAATTAATTTAAACAAAAATAATCCAATATTTATTGAATAATAAACGAAATTGACATGCTAATATCAAAATATTAGTAATCAAATTTATTTATTTAGTTTAATTATTAGCAATAATAATTTTAAGCAGTTTGAACATAAACTCCAGGTTATACTAAAGACACATTAGCAACAATAATGTACATTACTATATCTCACTATTCTCAATTAAAATGCGAGAGATTATCAAATTTTAATCGAGATTCCTGAAATAATGTACATTATTGCTGCTTGTGTGTCTTCAGTATTAGTTAACATTCGGAATTGCTACTATATCTGTCTAATACTATATAGTATAGTAAAAACCTGTTTCGTATATCAATCAAATCCTCCCATATTCGTTGGGGCTTCACTTTTGATTTGACTTAATCGGTTTCCAGAGATATTGTCGATCCTTATTCGTTTAAAATATACATTCTTTTAAAATTGTTTAATTTGATGAGTTGAGATTTCTGGGTTATCAAAAAACATATTTCGGGCCACATGATTTCCAGGGCAATTGGAAATATTTATTTGCATGGTTTTGTCTGCATCTTAATCTTGAAACGAGCACTTTGTTAATCAGTTTCTGAAAAAACCGGTTAGGGCATATTTTTGCCAGAACCAGAATTGCATATATTTGCATAAAAGCATATTTTATTTAGTTTTTATAATAAAATATATTTGCTTTCTCTATGCCTTGAATCCACAAGCTACTATGTCAACCATGAGAAACTTTGAGGAGTTTTTGATGACTTATTTAAAACTGAAGTATGAGTAATTATAAAGTATCCCAACTTCCTTTTTCTGCCCTGATAACGTTTTTCCGATTTCAACAGTACATTTTCAAACAATTTTCTATCCATTGCTGACATCAAATTGTAAACAAACAAATAGTGATTGAGATTTCATAAGAGTGAGTGATGTTATACCATTTTTTAAAAAAATTCATTCTCCTTCTTCTCGATACATTTGGTCTTTGAAAACTGCTTGTGCTCTTTTCTACTTATTGCAATTATTGTTCTGATTTGTGTAATTGTTTATTCGTCAACTTTGGGTACTTCATAATTACTCATACTTCATTAAAGCTCAGTATAAAGATACAGTATACAAACTAGGAAACTGAAACAAAAGGTGTGCTTTTTCACATTGCTCTGCTTCGGATTAAAGCAGAAAGTGAAAAACATATAGTAACTGAAAATCGCCCTACAGTCGATTTTTTGTTGACCTATGACAGAAATGGGACAGAAAAAATGTCACAACTCACAATATTTCAAGGTTTTTCTCCATAACTTTGTTTTATCACTTCAAAATTATCCGATTTTGTTGAAATTTAGAATGTAAGTTGGTTACTCCTTAGCTGGATTTGGTATTGCATTTCAAAAAAATCGACTGAGCAGGAACGAAGATATCAAGCAAAAACTAGGTTAACCAGAAAGTTTTTTTAATACGGTTTTTCGGTTTTAATTCTAAAATTTGTGAACCTATTTTGTTTAAATTAATTATATTGGTTAACTGCATAAATAGACGATAGCATGTTAAATTTTAGTAAAATCGGTCCATGGAGAAAGAAATAATTCTAGGAAAGAATAAGCCTGTTCATATAGTTTTTCGATGTACTTTAAAACTAATACGCCAATTTGAATAAAATTTGCAGATTAGATTTGTGCTATTAGGATCTGAGCTACCTGTTAATTGGAGAAAATTTTGAAAGGAAGAAATAAAGTTATGATGAAAAAGCCTTGAAATATTGTGAGTTTTGATTATTTTTTTCTTCACTATCCTTTGACCGATTTTGCTTAAATTTAACATGGTATTGTCTATTTACTGACACTGACAATTAAACAGAAAATATTATTACTACTACAATATTTATTATCCTCCCCATAAAGGAATTGATAAAACTTTGTAAATTCTACTGTTTTTATGTAAGTAAGTAGGCGTAAATTGATGCCACCTCCTTATAATGGTGAATGTCCTTAATATTCAATACACATTCTGCAACCAACTAATATTCGATGCAAAAAAATCATAATTTGGAAATAAATTGCGTAGAAGGTGGAAAAACAATTTTATTTTGTTTATATAAAATTCTGTTAAAAAATTTTTATATTTAAATATTTTTATTTTAAAAAATATGGAAGTTTTATTTCAACCATTTTTAATGTTTTCGAAACCAAACATATTTTACAAAAAGTCTTTGATTCTAGTACATTTGTTTTGTTTTCAACTGTCAGCGTCTGTGTCTAAAGAAAAAAAACATCTTAGTTCTGTTTTGAGTTTATGGGAAATTTGGGTTTTGTCGCAATGAGTGAACCTGAAATCGAGATTATAGAACCAGTACAAGAAGCATCAATTGAAGTTGATTCTGCTGGTCATGAAGAAATAGTTGATGCGCCCGAACCACAATTGGAAAATGAAAAAACAAAAGAGCCCGAAATTATTGATTTGCCATTGATGCAAAATGAAATTGAAATTCCAAAAAGGAAAAGGGGCAGACCCAGACAGATAAAAGTAGAAGTTCTTGGCGAGACAAATATCGAAGAGGGCGTTGAATCTGCAAACGATGGTAAGTAATAATTTTTGTTGTCACTAATTTTTTTTTTTACAAAACATAACTGAAATTCTGTTTTTGTTTCATTCATTTTAGAACCTCTAGTTAAAAGACCTAGAGGTCGTCCAAAAGGTTCAATAAAAGTAATAAAAAAAATAAAAAAGGAAATACCAACATCAATAATATTAGCTAACAATGATGAATCAATAACTAACGCGGAACCAAAAAAACGCGCGCGTGGAAGACCACGAATTTATCCATTCCAGGAAAAGAAACCTAAATTGGATGAAAATGGTGAAATTAGAAAACGTGGAAGACCAAGGAAACTTGTACGTCAAAATGAGGTAAATACCGGTGTGAATGTTATTAAAAAAGATCGTGGAAGACCGAAGAAACTTCTTATACCAAAACTTGAGGTAATTGAAGATATGACGGTTTCGAAGGAAGATCGTGAAAAACCGAAGAAACTTTTACCGGAGAGTGAGGTAAATACAGATGTGAATGTTATTAAAAAAAGTCGTGGAAGACCGAAGAAACTTGTACCAGAAAATGAGTTAATTCCAGATATGACGGTTTCGGTAAAAGTAAAAGAGGAGCCGGAGAATTTTTTACCGGAAAATGAGGTAATTAAAGATATAACGGTTTCCAAAAGAAAGCGTAGAAAACCATTGAAATTTGTGTCGGAAGATGAGTCAGTTAAAGATATTACGGTTTCTAAGAAAGAGTATGGAAAACCAAAGAAACTTGTACCGGAAAATGAGCTAATTAAACATATGACAGTTTCTGAAAAAGAACATGAAAGACCCAAGGAACTTGTACCAGAAAATGAGTTTGTTGAAGATGTAAATGTTTTTGAAAAAGTTCGTGGAAAACCAAAAAAACTTCCGGTGGAAAATGATTTAACTAAATTTTTAAACGTTTTTGATAGAGAACATGCAAGTCCAGAAACTGTTGTACCTAAAATTGAGATAAGTGAAGAGCTAATGGTATCTGAACAAGCTGAGCCAGCAAATGAAATAAATATTGCCAAAGAAAAACACATCACAAGTAATAAAATACTCGACAAAACGACAGAATCCAAGAATATAGATCCGGATGTTGAACTTGATACTCACGTTGAAGTTGTCGAAATTTCCGATGATGATGATGATGAAAGTGATATTCCTTATTGTACGAATGAAACTGAAAAAATGACGGTCAAATTAAATGTTGGTGTAGATAATGTTACATCAAGTCATGTTAAAGAAATTCCACTGAATAATACTTTAGATTTTGAGGATATTGAAGAAAGACTTAAGACCAGTACACCGATAATGACTATAGTTCATAGAAATCTAACTGCAGATATCGAGGATCCAGTTGAACGTGGAATAAATGTTAAACTAAAAAAATTTAAGAATCATAAACTTTTCTTCACCTCATAAACTTTTTATTTCGGAATGCTATACGTATTGTCTTATCTATTCAAATAAGTTCACAGATAACTTATTTTTATATTTTTATTATTTTATTTTTTAATTTTTGAAAACTTGTTTTTTTTTTGTTTATTTGTATTAATTACATCACTGAATAAAAGATTATGAAAATATGAAATCTGCATTCGTTTAAAATTTAACTGCCGCATTCCCAAATCGTTAGTCTATGCAACTGTAACTTTACATACAGAGAATTCTGTACGAAAAAATAAGAATTTTTGCGGAGTTATTGATCTTACTTTCATTTTTATCTGCTTCAAACATATTTTAAACAATTATGCCCTATGGTAGGTAATAGCAGTTTTGTCACTATTTGTAACACATGGAAATAATCGTCGTCGGTTTGATGGGTATGGTTGTGTCGGGAATCGAAAGCTATATCGATTTATGCATGTCCGTCCATCCGTCTGTATACAAGATAACTCGCTATCCGATTTTGATGAAATATACAATGTAACTTGCTTATTCCTTAGCTTGGTTTGGTATTGCATTTCAGCAAAATCGATCCAGGGGTAGTAAAGTTATAAAGGAAAAGCCAGAATGACCAGAAAGTTTTGTCGTTTTTTTGTTTATGGTTTTTCGGATTTAATTAAAAAATTAGTGAACCAATTTTGTTTAAATTAACTATATAGGTTAACTATACAAATAGACGATACCATGTTAAATTTCAATCAAATCGGTCTAAGGATAGTGGAGAAAGAAATAATCCTAGGAGAAAATAAGTCTGTCCATAGTTTTTTTGATGTACTTTAAAAACTAATACACCGGTTTGAAAGATTGCAGATTAGACTTATGCTATCAGGGTCTGGGTTACCTGCAAATTAGAGGAAATTTTGGAAAGAGGGAACAAACTTATGAAGAAAAAACCTTGAAATAATGTTAGTTTTCACAGTTTTTCTATCCCATTTCTAGCATAGGGTATCAAAAAATTATTTATAGGCCGATTTTCAGTTACTATATGTTTTCACTTCAATTTTCCTTTTATTAATACAAAATTTGTAATGTTATCTCACTTTTTAAAGAGTTCCGATATTTCAAAGCCAATCGTAAAGATACAGACCATTTGACAGGACCTTACACACAAGTTAGACATGATTTCAGAATGCCAAATCAAGTGTTGACCGGGTCTTTACGGTTACAGAGCGGATTTACAATTTTTGCAGCCTAAATAACATTTAGAAAAGGCTACTTTTCTTGATAGCAAGGCGAAATAATTTCATACTTTAATTTTATGCTCTATTGTTTTTCCTCATACCAACAGAATAATGAATAAATTGTGTTTCATTCATTATATTCTCTGATGTTGCGAGAAATATCATTGGTGAATTATTTAAAGGCAATAGATCTGTAGCATCAAAAGATATATCGTCCATCCGTGTACAAGATAACTTAAAAACGTGTTGTCAGAATTTAATAAAATGTGTTACAATGTATTTGTTATTCTTTAACTCGATTTAGAAATGCATTTCAGCAAAATTTACGGAGGTTTAGCGAAGTTATAAGGCAAAAACTATGGCGACCACAAAGTTTTTGTCGATTTTACGGCTTTAATCCGAAAATTTGTACAATTTCGTTTAAATTAATAACATACGTTGCTTACATAGACGATACTATGTTAAATTTCAGTAAAATCGATTAGAGGAGATAGTAGTACAGCAAGAAATAGCTGTAGGGGAAGAAAAGCCTGTGCTATTTTTGTTTTGGATTTGCTTTTTGAAAGGTTTAGTATAAAAACGCATCAAAAAGTATCTTTTACATTTAAGAAATTATAAAAAGAATTTTTAATAACTTTAAAATAAAAACACTTAAAACTAATTAATAACATTTGCTTTCGTCAACGGAACACAGTACCTAGTACTCCTTAAAAAAGTCGAACTGGTGGTGTGACCTAATATAATCAATTTCTTCTTAATTTTTATAAACCAATTATTTCTTAGATACTAATTGAACTTGAATTTGATGCGATTTTAAATGGTTTTTATAAGACTTTTTAAATTTCCGACATAAAGAACATTTAAGTTTCGGCTTCAAATGAAAAGCCTTGTGAATAAGATAAGCCTTTTTAAATGTAAAAGTTTCATTACAAATTTTACAAACATATTGATAGTATTTGGAGGAAAAAGTATTTTGATCAATTTTTGAAGTATTCGGTGAATTCTCTTCACAATCTTTTTCTGTTACACATTGAGATTCATTTTCTTCTAAAATTAAAAAGTAATTAGCATAAATTAATATTCCGATATATTTAATATCTTACTAATTATAGGATTCGACTGGGTTTTAAGAACATTATCTTTTGAAAGTATTTCAATAATATTATCAATTTCATTTAAATCTCTGTATTTCCGTTTCTTTTTTATCGGAGTTTTTGTTTCTTCTACTTTTTTCTTTCCATATGTTCGCCGTATTTTAGGACGTTCTGTAACCGGTAAATTCTCACAATAATATTCAATTTTCATTGCATTTGTTTTAAGCACTTTGTTTTCAGTTTCACGAGATTCTATTTTCTTTGGTTTTATCAGGTTTTCATGATCTACCTTGGTTTCTTCAGTTACAAGACCTTTGACTTGATTTTGTCGCAAATATTTTTCCGAATTTAGACATTTATTTTTAAAATTTACTAAAACTGTTACAACTGCAACACAATTTGCGCATACTAAAGAAGGCATAAAAGATTCTTCAGTTATCTATAAAAAAAAAAATACAAAATAAAAGCAATCAATATTGTTATTCAAAAAAACAAAAATACCTTGAATTCCATGAAACGTTCGATTTCTGGTAAAAATTTAAATGATTCAGAAAACAGGCCAAACATTTTCTTATGAACTTTTAAACAGAAACGGCAAGATAATTCGGTTTTCATTTTTAATAATTGGAAATAAAACACTTAAATAAATATTCTTAAAAAAGAAATTCTTTTCTAATTCTGAGATTAGTAAATGTCAAATTTTTCGGCACTTCGATGTTCGGTTTTTAATCAAGCATCGAGCCATCTATCGGATAAAAATGTACTAAGTTTCTGTATCAAACCCTGGAAAGTGCATAGGGTTAATTTTCTTAAAATTTTACTATTTTTTGTCAAATATTTATGTGTAATTTTTTAAACCAATCTCGAATATATGTGAAACGATAAAATGAAAGAAAATTTCTTCAGGTTACTTTGAAATATGTATAACAATCCTCACAAAATTTATTTTAATTTAAAAATTCCATTGGAATTTTTGAATTGGAAAACAATATTAATAATTTTTATTTTCTATTCACGTACAAAATTGAGAGTACCTACAAATTCATATTGTTTATTTATTTCAAATATTTTTGAAATATAATTTATTTTAATTTCGCTTTTTTTTCCAAAATAATAGTAATTTTTTTAATAAACAATTCTTGTGAACCATTTCAACCACGGTAACATTTCCAATGGAAATTTCCAAATGTCATTCGTACGCATACACATTATTCAAAAGTTTGTAAACAATTACACGTGATTTAACCGACTGTCAAACAAAAAACTAGACAAAGGACTTGTTTTTAATTTTGATAAAATTAATTCTAATAAAATGAACAGTAATCGTGAAATTTTAACTTTACAGTTAGGAAATTATTCGAATTACATTGGTGCGCATTGGTGGAATATTCAGGTTTATTTATTAATAGTAAATATTTGCTTAAAATTACTTTTAAATTTTAAATTTTATAAAAAGGAATCTGGCTTTTCTTATGATCCAGCAGCAGAACCATCAGAAATTGAACATGATATTTTATATCGTGAAGGAGTTGATTACAGAGTATGATGATTTTATTGTTTATTATTAGTTTTAATAATTTTTTTTAAACTAAAAAGGGACATACAACCTTCACACCTCGCCTCCTTTTGGTTGAGCTGCAAGGTGCTTTAGGACATCTTCCTGAAGATGGTTTACTTTATGACAGTACAAATGTTCCAAGCACATCAATAAGTGAAGATACTGATCCTTATGAAAATGTAAAATCTGAAATTCCATGGGAAAGTAAATCGGTTGAAGTGATTAAAAAAAATGTTCTTAAAAAAAATGAATTTCAAAAAGATCTCGATAATCCAGATATTGATATTGATGGTAAATGAGTCCGTTTTTTTATATATGACTAATAAATTCTTTTTTTTTTTAGCTAAAAATTATAATTTATCACAGAATGTTGAGACATGGGCTGATTTTCTTTATACTAGATATCATCCACGGACAATTAACGTTGTCAGGAAATATCAACATTCGAATGATCGAGAATCATTCGATACTTTTTCAAATGGTGTCCAATTATGGAATAGTGAACAATTTGAAGATGATTTTGGTGATAAAATCAGACAATATGTCGAAGAATGTAATAATTGTCAGGTAGGATTATTTTAGAATAGTATTTTATATTATTCTTACGTTTCCATAATTTTTTTGTAGGGATTTCAAACAATTTTTGATAGTACAAATGGTTTTTCCGGACTCTCAATCAAATGCTTAGAATATTTAAATGATGAATATTCGAAAGCTACTTTTGCAATTCCTGTTTTTTCACCGAAAAGCATACTTTTTGAAAAATCAGGTATAGCATACACATATATGCGATTTAAAGAACGAAATGATAATAAAATATCTTCATATTTTCATTTCAGATGATCCAATGACTGATTCAATTAGAACCGTAAATATTGCATTAACTTACAGCAAATTAATTGAACAAAGTTCAGTATTTCTTCCATTATCAACAAATGATCGAGCATGGCGACAAATTGGCAATCCTCGAAAATTTCCGTTTGTGAATTATAAAAATGATAATTTATATCAAACATCCTCAATTCTGGCATCATATTTAGATACAATCAGTTTACGTTATAGAATCCGTAATCCAAATTATTCCAGTTCATTATCAAGTTTTTGTTCTGATCTCACAAATTATGGACGAAAATTAACGGCGGCTGCATTTTCATATCCATTTCAAATGCGTTCAGACCATGATTTAATCGATTGTCTAGATCAATTCGATGGTGATATATTTACACAATTATCACCAAATTCAAAAATTGGAACTGACTATATTGTTCAATCGTTATGTGTACGTGGTATACCAAAAACTCGTTTAAAAAAACCATTACAATTAGCTGAAAAACAAATGAAAATGGCAGCGTATCGATGTGAATCAATATCAGAGATGTTTCAACTTTATTTTCAATGTCAAAATCATGCTAGTTTAGCACATGTATCAGCTTTACAAACAGCTATACCAATTCGTACACCATATCCATCGGAGATTTTCGATAATCGTTTAAATTCTGAAGGTTTTATAACAGATGCGAATCGTTTAGATGATCAAAAAATGGTTTCTTTACCATCTGTTGCATCAATACAATGTTCTGGTGATTTAGCAGATACCATAGAGTCATTACATCGTGAAGCAGAACGTATAAAAATTGTAAAGTTACATCGTTTTAAAGAGACTGGCTTAGAAACGGATGACTATTCGGAAGCATTAGAAATATTATTACAGTTCAAAGATAATTATGAGGATAATTATCAATTGTAACAAAAGACATCAATATTAAATACATTAATAACATATTAAATAAATAAAATTTGGAACTAACTTATTACAATGTATCTGTTTTTTTTTTTATTGAACTCTTGCCAAACTCCTCCTATTTAGTAGGATTATTCCCCTTCTAACTTATTCCAGACTACAAAAATATTAAATCCTTTAAATCAATTTAAAGTGGAAGAATATATGCGCATGGTTTTTAAATAATTTCATAAAGGACGATTCTGAGGATATATTTTGGAAAACAAACATTCAGTATCCACTCGCACGTGGTAGACAATAAATGCTGTAATATTAATTTTTTTTATTTTTATTATTTAATAATATTTTAACGTAAATTTAATTAAATATTTATATAGAAAATTCCTTTCAACAAGTAGTTGGTAGATGGTAGATTGGAAGAGATATTATACAAGTATTAGGAAGTTTGCCCTGGTACTATGAAAAAAAAAAGATTGAAAAGATAATAAAATTGATTAGAAATAACTGAAAAAAAGAATATATATAAAAGTAGTCCCAATTTTATTATCGATATGTTTATAAAAAAAGGCATATTAAATTTTTATATATTAAAAGTATCTCATAAAGAAACAATATTTAGATTTTAGTGTTTAATAAAATCTTAATTTGCATACTTAAAATGAAATTTTTATGTAAATTATATTAAGATACATTTCACAACATTGAATTTTAATATCAGAAACTCATATATCTAATATAGAACTACTTAAAAATTGCAATTTATTTCTATTACTTCCATTAAAAATTATTATATAATATTGAATTTTGAAAATCAATTCATAACCAACAACTTTAAAGATTTGCGTGTGACACAATTTATTTAGGATTTTATTGGCCAATATAAGAAACTATTTCATTTTAAAAAGCTTTCATATGACGACCATCAATACCTGAAGTAATAGATACTTTCTTATTTTCTAAAGTCGTTAACAAACCCTTTTTTCTGCTTCTTCTCTAGACAATCTTTACACTTTTTTTTTACATCCATTGCTAAGAAGATATAATCGAATAAAAAAGATTCGGTTAAAGCAGAGAAAAAACGTGAAATATATTTTCTTTTTTAACGTTAAAATATAGAACAGAATATTTTAGACCTAGAACTTGTATATATAAAGGACATGTATGTATTGACGTAATCAAATTCATTCTCATCCTTATCATCCTTTAAGTTGATGTGATGTGTGTATAGAATCATGACACGAATATTTAATTCACAATTTTGATATCGAACTAGACACAGTATAAGTACGTATATTCGAGATACTTACATGAAGGTAAAAGATATACCGAAGTTAAATGATAAAAGTATGAGTATAAAATTGATCTATATATAGAATAATATTATGATAAAATACTTTATAGTATATCCTTTTGTTACTAACTAAATGACAGTACATATATATGTATATGGAGTAAAGGAAGAAGAAAAAAAGCTCTTTACCTGACGAGAAAACAGCCTCACTCTTTCAAATTCGAAGCTACTTAAGTATGCTAGACGTTCAACATCATTGCACCAATCTCGTCAATTGGTTTTGATAGGAATCAACACTTTTATGCTATTGAAAATTTACAAGGCAAAAAAGAAGAAAAAAAAGGAAAGGATTTAGTAGAATCAAATCACTTTATCCTTTTATATGAACAAGAAATAAGAAAAAAAAAAAAGAAAATTTGTTCAATTTTATTGATATTGTATAAAAACGTGAATCTAGAAAATGTATTTAAAGTCGAAAGTAGAGTTCAATTGAAGAATGAAATTTAAGAAAATGTATCAAAGAAATTTTCTAACGAAATTTTATACTATTTTTTTTTTTTTTTTGAAAAGTTTTTATTTGGTTATTTCTTTACTTTTTTTTTGTCAAAAATTCATTAAATTCGATATATATGTATACTAATACCTTTAAAAATGTTGGTTGTACTAAAGTAATTTTCAATTTTCACCAAAATTTTCCAATAATCTTTACCGCAATTATCGTTTCGCTTGGATACAATTTATTGTACATACACATAAACACTTCATTTCACACTTTTGGTTTGTCCCTTATTTATAGAAAACATTCTACAGAATGAAATTTAGAAGTTCTTAACTTAACCCTGAAGGACGAAAATTTTTCAACCACTACCAAATCAATAGCTATAGAGATCAATTTTTCGTTTTGAACTTTATGGGTCGCTAATTTAGTCAAACTTTATCATTCATTCATTCCATGGGTACTCCACCACCTCTCAAGATGCTATTATTTCATATAGAAAAAAAAACAGAAATAATTTTTGTACGCCCAATTTCCTTGTTTTTTTTTTTCTTCTATGAAAAAGTAGGTGTTTGGTTTGTTATAGGGTGAATTTTTGGTAGGTTTTATATAGTCTTTCTTTTTGTCATATTTTTTTTCCCCGATACAATATAGTGTATAATAATCAATTTCTCTTCCATTTAAACGTAACACCATTTTACCATTCTTAAAAATTGGAATAATCTGAAACACCATGGTTTACCATATTGTAAATATATATAAATATAGAATATAAACTTAAATAGGAGTTTGTTCAGTTCAGTTTTTCAGTTCTTATCGAAGAAAAATTAATCATTCAAAATGTGACAAGAATAAACTTCGGTTTCGGTTAGAAAATTTATACTTTTTTTTTTTACTTCGTTTTTCTGTTGGTTCAGTAAAGGAAGCTACTTGTTTTACGGGTAAACTTTAAATCCCTTTCTTAAGTAATTTTGAAGAGAATTTAACAATATTTGATTAAGAATATTTCCACCAAGTTTTTCTTTTCTTATTTAATATTCTTTTTTTTTTTTGGTTTTGGTCGAGAAATTATATAATGTTAATTTCCAAACAAATACATCCAAAAAAAAAGTATTGATGAAAATAAAACTTCTATGATCCTTTTTAATAACTAGCCAATTAATTTCCTATCAGTATATTGTATAAAAGGATATTGTTTCTTATTCAGTGACCTTTTATTTATTTATAATAATCAAACTCTATTTAATTGGATAAAATAGATGGTGGAACATTAGATTTCTGTTAGAAAATCATCATCAGTTTGATATCTTTATCATTCGTTCAATCGATAACATTATTCTATTTTGAAAATTCGATTTGACTATATCAATAATGATAACAATAAGTCGTGCACAAAAAGTTTTCCAACTAAAATCAGGAAATGACTAAAAATGAGATCAAAAATCTCAACTTTCTTTTTATGATTTTACGAGTATAAAATGCAAATTTGAAAGAAAACAGATTTGTTGATTTATTGATTTTGAATCGATTTTCAAAGATACACTTTTTAGAACTTTAATAATTGAAAAATAATCTCAAAAATTAAATTTGAAATTGGCTAGACATATTTAATTTGAATCAAATCAATAAATCACGTATTTATTTTTGGATGGTCACATTACCTAGGATGTGGATTGACCAGTTGAAAAAGGAAAACTTAGTTTTATTTGAAACTATTTTATACTACGTTCGATGGGCGACTTTATGAAAAAAGACCAGGGGTTACTTTTAGGGTTTCTGTACTCGATTCGACTCGACTCGGACTCGTCGAGTATTTGGGTAGTTACTCGGATTCGGGACTCGACTCTAATACTCGACGAGTCCGAGCCTGAAATTTATAGCAAACTTAGACAAGAATTTGCTCTTCAGAAAAACTGGAATACGAACAAATATTCTTGATAACCTGTACAACGCACTTTCCTCCATAAAACCAACTTCAACTTCTAATGAAAGAACATTTTCGATAAGTGGCAGCATCTCTGTACTAGAATTAGATCGAGACTTGCTGACAAGTCTCTTAATTCGTTAGTACATATTTCCTAAATATTTCTACCTTAAGAAAAAAAAAGCAATTAAATTGAATCAAATAAATGGTGAAATAGTTATATCTAGTTTTAAAGTTTAAATTTTGAAAATAAATAAATTGATGAATAAATAAATTTGAATACATTTTATTTTAGACTTTGGAAAATAGATATGAGTACCTTTTGCTAATGCGTCTATACGTGAAGATAATAAAACGGCGAAAAAGTACATTTTGAAAAAAAGCCGACATGAGTCTTTTCGAATTGGTGATTCAATTCTAGTATTTTTTTTGTCACAAAATCTTCAGTTATGAGAACCATTATTGAACTCCAAAATATTAAACGCTTTCTCTTATTGATTTGAGCTTAGATTTAGATCCGGACTCGACTCGGACTCGACTAGTTACCAAAATTCGGGACTCGTACTCGCCGAGTCCTAAAAACCCGAGTTTCCAGAAACCCTAGGCCTTCATCCATCGAATCGACGCACACCTGTCGATTGTTTATTTTTAAAAATTAGGTGTATAACAGTTTTTAATTGGGATTACAAATTTCTATAAAACACCCAAAATAAGCACGAAATAACGTTGGGCATCCAAAGAAAAACTCTTCTCATTTTCAAATAATCAGCAATTATTTAGGATTAATTTCAAATTAACTTGAAAATAAAAAAAAAATACCAGGAAAATATTAATTCAATAATCGTAATCAATAATAATGATCAAAGTGATTCTAAAATATGAAGGAAATCCTGGGGAAAAAAATGAAAATTCCTTACAGGTTGGTCTTGATTGATATTCATATCGGTACCTCTTCTGAATGTCAAAAAATAAATTTCTTCTTTTTTCAGGTTTTATAAAAGGGAACGAAATTCCCTTAGGTCGGATATATAAATTATTTTTCTGTGTCTACCTTGATTCTAACCTAAGGCGTCTGCCACATTTTTTTCTTCCTATACATATCTTTTAGATCTTAAATAATTGTATGGTGGTAAAACCGAAGAACATGGAAAATAAGAATTCAATAATATGTAAAAAAAAACGAAAAAAGAAAAGAAGAAGCTCATTGAACTGATAAAAAAAAGCACAGCATAATCAATAAGTTTAAATTTTATGTAAAAATTTGTTTTATGGAATTTGTGTTGAGAACGTGTTATTTTATTGGTTTTGATTTTTTTTATCATAATAAAAATTTCTTTTAAGATAATAAATAATAAAAAAAAAATAAAATTATTTTATGGAAAATAATAATTAATATTGATTACAGAGATTGTATAAAAAATAAACAAACACCAGAAGAGATTATGTTAACATAAGAATAAATTAAACATAAATTTATGTCTACCTACACAATTTTGAAAAAAGAAAACCCTCAGAATTATGTGTGGATAGGCCTAATACTTCAATACGGAGTTATGTGTTTGGATTTTCCGTGCCTTAGCAGAAATCTGTTTAATGTTGTTAGAAAAATTAAAAAGGTAAAACCTCAAAAATAAATTAAAATTCAACGAATTTTCAATAAGAAAAACAGAAGTATGCTTTCGACCACACTGTAGAAGTGAAGCAGAAACTTTTTTTTTAATACAGCGCCGAAGTAGTGGGAGATAGAACTATTGGGTCTCCCACGGAGATAATCCCCATGAAAACCTCCACAACTTTACAACATTTCTCTATACAAAAAGTTCAAAAATGTGTATCGACTACAGCGCCAATACGATGGCAGACAGAACTATTTCGTCTTCGAGGGAAATAATCCTCATTATAACCTCCATAATATTGTCGAACATTGTAATCACCTAGGACGTCCATATAATGAGATTTTTCTAATGGAACATTTCGTCACAGAAAATCGTGACATATGTAATTTTTGCTGGTCGCCCCCATAGAAGTATTTCACTTAAAAAATAAATTAAATATAATATTAGAACATATCTGAGATATTATTTACACATAAGTATATTATTGGATAAATAAATCCAATTCTTGTAAACCATTTAACAAATTGATAAAGACTACACATGCTCTTATTTTTATATATCTACTATATGGTTTTTGTACGGAAAACACTTTCGTAAAAATTTTCTTTCGATCATTTTTTTCTTTTTCCTTCCAAATTTATTTGTACTTTTCTTTGCAGGAGCTTTAAGTAAGCTTTGAAAACAATTTTTAGTTCATTTTGTATTTATTTGGATCGTTTTACAAGACTTAAGTTTAACCAAAGACTCTCTCTATATGGTTTTGTGTTATACAGAATTATTTTTTGTATAAAAATTCAGAAAAGGATTTGTGAAATTTTCTTCAATGTTGCAAACATGATAAGTTTTTGTGTAAAACAATGCATTTTATATATGTTTAAATCAAATGATTTATTATAAAGAAACATGAATTGGAAAAGAAAATTTCTAGAGAGGAAAAGAAATCTTCAATCATATTTAGTTACTTTCGTATAATGAGTATAATTATTATCTATAGTAAACATATATGAAGGTGAGGTCTCTTTGTCGACCAACAGAAGTAAATATACATACACATTGTATCGTATTATGTAGATAATCTCATAGAACATGAAAATATTTTGTACAAAAAGGTTTCTTCTGGGTTATTCCCATGAAACATAAAGTTTTTTTTTTCAATCGATCAACACCTAAATAACTTCCTAATGAAACCCAGAAGTGTATCAAATTCTTTCAAAATATAACTGAGATTTTATTTTGATGCTGTTAATTTCCTCAATCCATTCACTATTCTTTAATTTGCAATGAAACTAAAAAAAGTTTATATTAAAGTATAGAGTTCCAATGAACAATTGCTGAAAATGAAATTAAAAATCTTGTTTCCTTGGGTTACTTTAATTGAATTAACTGTCTTCTTAAACAGCCTATAAATATACATATACATATATTATAACGTGCTACCCCGGTTCGAATGTACAGAATAACACTTTAAATTTATGTGAATTAGGAGGTGTATAAATGTTATTTATAATATTTCTTACAATTACTAATATTTGTATATCATTACTTAATTTCTACAAAATTAATTAATCGCAATTTATTTACAACAGTAAATACTATTTCCACTAATTACTAATTTACTTATTACTAAGAAATCGTATTGATATCCCGTTGTGTGAACACACTATAAATAATCACTTCCAAAATCTCTTCTACAATCACTTCAAACCAATCACTTTTGAAGTTCAACTTGAACTGTGTCAATCACTTTTATTAATCAGTGGTTGAGTTCTCAAATCGAAATGTTTATGTTCTGCGTATTTACATCATGGAAACGTTCTTGAACTCACTTAACTTCAACATTTCTAGAATTTGCATGAAAACATACTTGGCGAACTGTCAAACCGGAATGTGAGTGATTATTTGTCTTGTGTTTTCTTTTTCAATATTCCGTGACTTTTCTTTCTGGAAAAATCTTGAAATATTGTTATTTATTTTACAATTAATTATGCGCGTTTTGCATATTGCGTTTTTCTTTTTTTAAGAAAATCGTCGAGTCTTTACCTACAAATATAGTACAATATAAGTACCTAAAAATGAGAGAGGATGATTTTTGTTTGTTTCGATATATTTGAAAGCCTTTTCAGAATATTACCTATATACTTATATGTATTCTTTGGAACCTTCTTTCAAAGGTTGAGAACTTTTCCAAACATTTTTCTCATTTACTTAAAATATGACAAAAGAATAGGTTTTTTATTATCTTGCACTCACATATGGTATGGTGATACTATCTAAATTCTAAATACTCATCTCATTGCTATCAGAAATGTATTTCTTAATTTAGAACTTATGAAATGAATGAAATATATTTGAATAACGTGTTTTGTCCTGTATAAAGCTCAAAGGATGTATATTAAAATAAATTGTCAAAAAAATATACTTTTCATCTTTATACTTAAATTCAATTAGTTTTATGACAAATTTCAACATGTAATAAGTAACTAGTTTAAATTTTTACATCTTAAGTATATGGTGGGCAGAACTTCTATAATCTTGTATATATGGTATAGGATATATAATCTTATCAAGTCCATCCAAGAATTCTTCATCGTAATTACATTGATGATATTAAAAAAGATACGTAAACTTTTCAAAAATTTATTCTCAATTCAAATTAGATTATTTAAGTAAATAAACAAATTAAAGAATATTAGATATCATTCTATAAACACTTTTCAACTGCTATAATATAAATTTTGTATAAATAAACGGATAAAATTTCTAAAGAAAAATGTCATGAAAATTATGTATTCCTCTCGTACGAAATGGAAATTTTAGTATAATAGCATAGTCTACAAAAGTATCTTTGCAAGTTAAAGAAAAAAAGAACACATATACAAATTCATTTTTCTTAAAAAAACAAAAAAAAGTCTGCCTGCTGGTATTCAATGTCCATAATTTAATCAAACAAACATTAATCAAACTTTTCAACATTTTTCCTGTTCTACCTTAAGTTAATTAATCACTAACTTCATTCATGTTTATATACTTTAGGTCCTTTTCCGTTGAGTAAAAAAAAAAAAAAAATATATATATATGTATATATCAAAATGGGGATATCACAACGAAAAAAATGATGAAGATATATACTCGTATAAGTATGTTTGGATATTCTAAAGTAAAAGACATTCCTCTGAAGGACTTCGGACACCATTTGTGTTAGAACAACATTTGAGAAAAGAAATCGAATGAAAAATGAAAAAGGAAATTTTCAACAGAATAAAAGAAGATTCCAAATAAAAATTCGAAAGCATATCCAAATAGATTGTCGATCAGATTGAAATGATTTTGATAGAATTAGGACAAATCATTAAAAGTATAGGTATATAACACTAAAGTGATGGAAAAAAGAAAGTTTCGTTTTTGTGGATTTATCATGTATTTTTTAGTTGAAGATTTCTTTTTGAAAAGAAAAGGTTCACCATCATGGTTGGTATTGATTGTAAGAAGCTTTCTATAGTTGAAATCCTTTTCTTTTTTCTATTTAAATATAATTTAGAAAACGAAGAAAAAAATTTAAGGGTGAATAAAATGAGAGGAGTTACAATTGACGAAAAAACACCAGTATAATATATTTGATTGATTTTCTATATTGATAAAAAGTGGTAAAGGTTACTAATAATGACAACCAACATTTTTTTATATTCGCAATTTCCTTGAATTGCATTTATTCATTATTTTTAATGAGTCTGAAAAATTGATCTTTCGGTCATTAGACTCTCAGTATACAGTCGTGTAATAAAATTGATAAAGAAAAGTATTTTTGATAAATTATATTATTGAAGAAATTTTCCAAATCAATTATATTCTCGTTAATTTAAAATAAATATATATATATATATTTATATTCATCATGATGATTATTCTAAAATATGATTAATTCCTATGGTACAAAATACCATACTCTACCAGTATGATATAGTATGGAATGCAACATCGAAAAAATCGGAATGTACTCCTAGTGCAGAACTACGTCCGGTACACTTTATATGTGTATCGTAGTTCTACATTAAATACTATTAGATGTGTTAATAACTTGGACAAACTAGCCCTGGTACCCTTGCAAACCACAAAGTTCGATCGTCGTCTTCGAATTCTCAAATAGGACTGCTCTCCACTCCATATTCGACCCGCGTTATCCCCAGAGCTAGGTGCCCCCTCTTTTTTTAGAGGCAGAACCCACCTGCGATCTTGGCTATATGTATGAGAAGGGATTTTATCGTATGTCACATAACCGAACAGCAGCTTTTCGTTCTACACTAGTGTTCAAGATAAGATTTAGAGAATCATGTTGGTTGATTCATCTGTGCACTTGTTATTTCAAAACTACTTTGACTTATTTAAGTTAAATTTATAATATTGATTTGTGCTATAAAGTCACGTATTGAAAAATCAGTTCAGGAGAACTAAAATTATAACAAAAAAATCGTTTAATTGTCTAAATAATCAGGTGTAAAAAACAGTTTTTTATTGAATTGAAAATCGTGGGTTTTGTGCTAACAAAATAGCATTTACAGGAAGTGCTACTTTTTGCTTCAACCTAGAATTATAGTTTAGTTGTGAAAGCATATGGTGCTTCATTTGAAAACGGTTGTAAAAATTGGTTTTTTAGACGATTCAATGATAATGATTTTGATCTGGAAGACAAATAATACCTGGTCAGTAGAAAGAAGATCTAATGTAATATGAGTGGCTGAAAGATGAAACCATATAGCCAAAAATTTACCTCCTTCTTTTTTAAAAAAAAATATTCTATATCTCCTTTGCAGACTGGACATATGTGACCATAAATTAATACACATTGAATTCTCCATTTAACATGGTATCGTGTATTTATGTAGTTAACCTATATAATTAATTTCAACAAAATCGATTCACAAATTTTCCGATTAACAAAAAAACGACAAACCTTTTTGGTCACCCTGGTTTTTCATTTATAACTTTGCTCCCCTTATATCGATTTTTCTCAAATGCAATACCAAACCAAGCTAAGGAATAAGCCACTCACATTGTAAATTTCATTAAAACCGGATAACGCGTTTTTGAGTTATCTTGTATACGGACGGACAGACGGACGGACGGACATGCATTAATCGATATAACTTTTGATTCCTGACACAACCATATTTTTAAAACCTTTCTACGACGATAATTGCGATGTGTTACAAATGGAGTGACAAAACTAATATACCCTCTTGAAGTACCCACCATAGGGCATACAAATATTATTCCAAATGTTACTGGAATGGACATACTAGTAATAAAAGTAATGATCATTCAAGTTTTAAGATTATTTTATGGACACTTGCATTTACACTTTCATACATAGTCCTTCTCTAAAATATTATAAAGTGCATAACATTTTTTTTTAAAAAACAGATAACATACAAATTTTTGACTCAAAAAAAATGTGACAACTATAAGTAAATATTCAGAAGGATCTGTTTTATAAAGTGAAGGTTGTCTACATAAAATGTATGTAAATTCATGAAAATTATATCCATAGACTACATAATAAAATATATTTTATAAGAGACTCTCAACTCTATAAACATAATCTTCTATATCTCGATAAAATCGTATTTTCTTAGCTGGTATTCAGCGAAGAAGTATCGCCTTAAGAATTATGTAAACAAGCTTTCTTGAGTGCATTATCTAAAGCTTTAGTCATTTTTAGTTTCATTTCATTTTTGTTTCTGGTATCTTGTGATAAATTTTATTTGCTTGAATAATTTAATGTAATGGTATAAATTTCAAAGGATAGAAGAAAAAATTCTGAAGAAAAAACTAGTTTCTTATACATTTCTTACAGCTATTAAAGTCAAAGTATTGGAGTTCTTTAATATTTTCTTGAAAAAAACGAATTATAAAAACTTTGTTAAATAAATTATTATTAAATAGAATACAAGATATTCAATTGTTGAGAAAAATAAGAATTTATGGACAAATATAAATAGTTTTTATTAGTAACTATAGTACAAATTCTTCTGACCACCATTTATTAAGTATTTATTAAGTATTTTGAAAACAGCTTTGAAGCCCGTACAAAATAGAATTCTCATTCCGTTTTATATAATCAATCGAACAATAAAACATTCTTAGCTGTATATGTAACATTAGATGCACATTAGACACATATTAGATGCGTGAGCTTTCTAAAAGTGGTTATGAAAATTTGTCCTGGACTAGAGATCTTAGCATTTCATCATCTTTGGTACAATTCTGTCGTTTTGGTTTAAAAGAAGGTATTTATCGCAGCATTTTGTAATCAGATGAAACTATTATATATTGTCTAACTAAATGCTTTGTAATAGTTAATAAAATAAAATTATTCGTGGTCTAAACTTCAAACCATGAAAAATTTACCAAACATATTTCTCTTAATTCATTTCAATTTTACACTATTATTTTCGTAATATTTTTGATTAATTTATAACATGGATAGTTTCTATGTATTTTTTTTAAACATATTTCTAAAAACCCAACAATTAATTTCCTTTTCATATGATATGAAAAATGTAAAGTTTACTATTTGTAAATGTATGCTTGTAACTCCTTTTTGCTATCTCATAGAATATACTTTTTCGTATATAAATTTCAAATTTATTTTCGCTTGTTTTAATTTGTGTATTATGTGAAGAGGTATTATTTAAAATATGCTATATATATCCACTTATGTTATGTCAGAAAATTGTCCTAGTGAATTTTCAAGGATATGTATTCACATATATTTTCCGAACCGCATTACAATGAAATTGAAACTGAAGCAGATTTTTCATTTTACATGGAAATAATGTTTTTGCGGTTTCATTTATCTTTGTCAAATAAATATTCTTCATTTTTGGGTTTCTTTGGAAATCATCTTTTTCAAATATTCATTCGATTTATCAATTTTCAATATTATTATTTATACAAGAGGATTGGCCCCAAAGTTAGCTGCCGCTCACTATCGTCCTTAGCAGGATTATGGATTTATTCATACAAAAACACTTATATATTATAGATTAGTTCAATTTCATAGAACTCATTTGAAATTTTCACGAAATTAATGTTTAATATGCATAAAAATTGTGACAACTAAGCATTATGACTTGCCCTTTTATCATCCTTTTACTATAATTTTATCCCTTTTACGTAGGCACTTGTTGTTAATTAAAATTCTCATAAAAACTGACATTTAAATTATAATTGACCTGTATATGGGAGTTGTCCAAATTAGGTTATTAACAACGTCGCTGGAAGAGTATTTCAAACTATATAGAATCAAAACCCGATATTTTTACCAATTATTCATTTTAGTACTACTAACTATGCCCTTAAGAAGTAAGTATTTCAAAATACAATCCAGTATGACAGTTTTTATTGAACATTTGCACTTCAGAGGTAAATATTTAATCGATTAAAAACCAAAAAAAAAATTGTTTTATAATTTTAACTAAGAAGAAGACTTAATTGAACCATATTTTCTTTAAAACAAAACTTTTTAAAAGAACAAAATAATCTGAACAGAACAAAATAAAATTTCTAATGAATCTTAAGGAAACTTTGTCTTTTAAAAAATGTGATACAAGAAAATCGGATACACGAGGATTAATACTTAAGAGATTTTTGTTTTCCTTATCATACCCACCGCAAGTACAAAGTGTTTCATTGTATAAATTCTTTAGTTCTTCTAACTAAAAACTGTATCCATTCTTTGAAGAAGTGAAATTTTCTTATACTCGTATGTTCAGATACATTATATCCTATACGTGCTAATATGTTTTGTCCTTTTGCCTTCTGAAAATTTCCCATGAGGCATTTAAGTTGCTCGTTAGTATAATATTATGAAAATGAAAAAGTAATATATATGATTAGGGTTCTAATAAACACCTCGTCATAATTATGAGATGTAATTATGTCGACATATGAACATATGTAAGTACTTGTTGATGTCACTGAGCGTGTAATTAATTACATGTAAGAACTTTATTTCAAAATAGATTTAAAATAAATCTAAACCGAAAATATATAAAGGAAAATTTTTCTTTAACATATTGGATTTAGTAGAAGATTATATTTTGTGTTAGCTTTTTATAGGATTTAAATTCATTGTGCGGTTTGGAAAAGAGATTAACTTTTAGAAATTAGAAAATTAGTTTTTGTAATTACTTGTATAAATTTATAAGGTGAATTTTCAGTTCAATTTTAAGCCTTGTTCAAATTTTTCTGTATTTTATATTTTATTCATATTTGGTATAATTAGTTATTGCATTGAAAAGTTTAAAGAAAATTTCAAACTTTAACATTTATTATATAGATTTTGATGATTTCTACATGCTTTTTATACATAAGTAGAATTTCTTTCAAGTGTCAGAAAGTTTTTTCTTCCGTCGATAAACGATTTTAGAAAGGAAACGTTTTTAAAAAATATTATTTTTATGTTAGATGAGTAGAATAACACTATAACTTGAGACGGTCTAAGTTTTCTGGTTGCACCTAAAACCGCATACACTATGACTATATGGACATCTGATTCTTAGCAAGTTGAATTTTCTAAAACAAATGTGAATATTTGCAACCAAAACTAATTATTTGAAAAAACTAGATTTTAATTGAAAATTTCACTTAAACACTTAATAGGAGAAATATCCTTGAAGATTTTAATTAATATCGATCTTAAGCTTAAAATGCCATTAAAAATTTTTTTTTTGTATTTTTACTAACTTTATGCATTTTAGGTAAAAGTATTAAATAACTGTCATTCTAAACAGCTTTCATTTTGTATTTAAAGATTTACTACATTGTAGCTAAAAGAAAATTTTCATTCGTTTTTCATTGAAAAACTTGTATACATATATATATATTAGGTATATATGAAAGTTATAAAACAAAGGTTAAAGAGTTGTACATAGGTTTAAAGATTTAAAAAAAAAAAGGAATAAAAAAATCATTTTAGTAGGAATAAGCTTATTATGTGTAAAAAGTTTTCTTATTTTGTGCTTTTTAAGTGTCTAACATAATTACGTTATAGTAAAAACATGTTCACTTAGCAAAACAAGAAGCTTAAAATACTGTTGAAGTCGAAAATATGTTTACTAGGTTTTTAATATTATATTAATGTTTTGAAGAATTTTCCAAAATGGTGCATACTGAGAATATAAAACCACAGGCTTTTTGCAACAAAATTTTTGTATATTATGCAATTTTTATGTCGTCGTAAAATTTATTTCTCAGTTGAAGTTTCATTATTTTAAGACAACTTTGTCTAGTCTTGTGTATATAGTATTAAAAAACATAAAAAAAAAATTGTTTTAAAGATCTAAAATATTTCCTGGTATTTTCCTTTTTTTGGGTAAAAAATAAAAATTCAAATGGTTCTTTTATTTCGAATAAAGATTTTCTCGTGTCACTAAAGATTAATATTATAACATTCATAAAACTAAAATTTATATAAATACAAGGGAAAATTTGGTAGCAATGGGCAGCATGGCACATATAGGGCATTCATACTGGGTCATGCTGGGCACAGTCGAGTTATCACAATTATAACTATTTAATAGGACTAATTTATATTCTGACCCGAGTATATGTATGATGAAATTGTCATAAAAAAAGCCATTGTTTGCTAATATGACTTGTCACAGTATTCGCAATCAGTGACTTGAATCGAAACCAAACCGGAAACAGAGAAAAACCGAAATATTCAACACACAAAAAACCGGAATGAAAATTCATTTAGGTTTTTCGTTCTTTTTCGTTCTTTAAACAAACTATTTTTTTTAATTTCAATTTATAAAAAGTGACAAGTTGTCACTGACAACTTTTTTTTCTACCAAAAAAATCCAATCCAGTCATTCCAATGATTCATCCAATTTTTTGTGGGAATTAGGGGAGTCAGTATATTTTTTTTCCAACATTGCTTTGTAACAGTCATTATATAGGAGCCCTTTCAAATGTATTTTGCTCAAGCAAAAATCAAACTCCTTGGCGTTATCATTCGCCGACCTCAACATTCGGGAAACCAGTTCGTTTCTACCATACTCAGTTTTATGATGACTAATTTTAAATATTTGTCAACGGTCCGTGTCCTTTACTTTACTTATAAATGTGACCATTTATAAGTAAAGTAAAGTAAATACATCTGTTCACTTTTTATAGAAATTAAAAATCTATTCATTTCTAGAGAGATTCAAATGAATAGCTTCGGTAGTACCACTAGACTGGTTCAAAAGCAGTCGAACCGCAAAAGCTAGCTGTTAACAGCCGCCGATGAGTTCTCGAACAGCATGAACGAAACTGCCCACACTGTTCTGCCATAAGAAAAGTCATTTTCATTGGCGGTTATCAACAGCTGACCGCCAGCGGTCGCCGTCAACGGCTCCCAGTGAAACCGTACTTTACACTGAACATTTTTAAAACAACGGGCGAATGTTAAAAATTTAACACTTTTGTAAAAAGACACTAAAACCCGTTTTTGATAAAAAAATTTTTTGAAAAAAAAAAATTTTTCAATCTATAAAAAAAACGAACCGCTACCGGAACAAATTAAAATTTTTCAAAACCGAAACATAAACCGAAACGGACTATAATGTTCTTATCATAATTTGTTGTAACTGAAAATCAAGTTCAAAATAGCCATATTAAAGTTCTTGAAGTAGGTATGTAAAAGAGAAGTGAATAAATATAAGGTCCTACATGCGGGGATAGGCAAAAATACGGAATAAAAAAGGCTGTGAAATCATCAGAACTTCGTTACTGTCGCTATTTTAAGGTCATTTTCAAAATATTTATCTCATTTTATATCAGAATTCTATTTAGTTAGAATTCAAAACCATGAATTCTAAATTTTACATTCGATTTAACCTAGAGTATCCGTAAAATTTAACTCCTTAAAACTATGAATCGAATTACTAAGTTTTTTCTTTGAGTGCAAGCTAGTTTACGTACGATATTTTAAAAATGATTTTCTTTCATCTCAATGTCGAATAATAATTTCAATTAAAATTCAAACCAGATAAATACCAAAAAAATATGATTTGAAGAAAATTAATTTCATATCGAACAAAACTTTATTCTATGAACTCGTTTCATGTACTCTGAATTAACCCTTTTTCAAATTTTTATGAATTAAAACTTCGAATTAATCTAGACGATATGGTCTACTACAGTCTTGTTTTTCCTTTTTGCTTTTTGTGAAAAATTCTTTTCTTCTTAACTTTACTTCTTTTAATTTAATGTCAACTGCAAATTATTCAAAGCTCGTAAAGCTTTCGTCTTTTTCACATTTCACTTCAAAAAATTTTTGTGACGCGTCTTGAATTTGAAATATAATAATATATATATATATATATATATATATATATGTATTTACCTATAGAATTTCGTATTTTTCGTTATTCCTAGAATATACGAACTGAGAACATCTAATTAGAAGAAACGGATACTAGGACAAATTCGGGAAATATGAGGAAGAATGTAATTTAATAAATTTAGTTTTGTTGGTTTGGTAGTATCCTTTTCCATATAGAAAGAACTGGAGGATTATTTTCTTTCAATGTTTTAGACTAACAATACGGATATTAATGTGTATCCTTAAAAACGGAAAAGGTTTAGTGTAGTTACGTTTTTTTCTGATACAAATTCTATGAGCAAGTTCTTGGATCAGGATTCACTGTACAATATTCAATTTGTATACATTTTTAACGCTTCTACATATAATGAACATTTCGTTTTTTCTTTTGGTGGTCGAGATATAAGAATTTTCATTATTTTCCAGGGCAATACAAACGGAACAACTGGATAACAGATGGTCACTTTTTAACAAGTGATCAACTGAATAATAATTTTCTTTTTTTTTTAATAAAACTCAGCAATGCGTTCTTTTCTATATGAAAATTATAGAATAATTTGAATTTAATTTTTCAGTTCTATTGTATCATAATTTTCCGAGAATAAAATGAAATCCTCTTGAGGGAGGAACAAAAAAAAAATAATAAATTTATTTCATCTATTGGGAGAAATATTTTACTTAAAAAATGACAACGTTTTGAAATGCTTTCATATATTAATTAAAATGTTGTACTCGTTTAGATTTTTAACTAAATTAAATGAAATAGCCGGAAAAATTGTAAATAATTTTGTATAAGAACGGAAAAGTTTTGTGTAGTTCGTGTCCTATAAATGAAAAATGAAACCTATATTTGCTACGAAACTTTCAGAAAAATCCTTAACAAATCATTCCTTGACTTGAAAATTGTCAATTTCTTTTCAAAGCATTCATTTTATTTTAAAATCTTTAAAAAATGTTTGTAGAGAATATCTTGCTGTCGAATCGGTAAGTCAGGAAGTCTGGAACTTGCTCAAATATTAGCAACGTGAATTCAATTAATTTTGAGCCATGTTGTATATATGTTGTCCTATATAACAAATTTATTTGTTTGTTTGCTTATTTATATATTCCAGGTGAACTCTAAAACTACCGAACCAATTTTAATAAAACGTTTCTGTAAAAGCTGGGTCAGAGGATAGGCTAGAAATCCAGTCACCAGGGTCGCAGGGTAATCGCAGGGGTGTAAAAATATAAAAATGTCCATAACTCGGTAAATAGTGAACTGGTTTTCATAAAACTTGTATTGTGCACTCTGTGGACAAGCCGGCCAGAAAGATGTCTCCATTCCCCAGAGTTCGGAGGCAGACAAAAATGGAAATTCGTTCTTAACTAACTAAATAGTTGTCATATTTTGGGGAAGACATGGCTTCGTCAATCGTATATTATAAGAATGCAATGCTGAGAATACCAGCTCGTGTACCACCAATTCGTCCCTGAAATAACTCAATTTTTGTATCATACATCTTCTGAACTTTTATAATAAATACGAACTTTATGTTACATATATTGTATATGAAGAAGGAAGAGATTAGCAGGAATATATTTATTGTTAGTTTAAATTTTATATTTCAAATATTTCTCCAAATCACATTTTATAGCTGATAAAATAAACTGATTAATAAGCCTTTTTAACATTCCTAAAAGCAAAGCAAATTTAATATGAAATATAATTATTTAATAAGCTCAAAACTATCTAATATCTCTCAACACCTCTCGACGAATTAATTCAATCAATAGAATCATTTGGTTTTGCGTGTATTTCAGTTCTAATGAAACGTGATTCGAATATTTTAGTTTCAAATACTATATGGATGTATGTACATATATTTTCACCCACTTGATAATAATCAATTAGATTGAGTATACTAAATGTTATGATTAAGTCTTTAATTAGTTAATTAGGATCGTATACATACGAGTGTGGAAATTGCAACAGTTTTCCAAATACTCTATTATTTAACAATTATTATTATCCGGATTGAAATCCTTTAGGATTCCCAGTTTATATTGAATTTGTGGGAAATTTAATAAGTATATAAATACATATTGCACTATAAAAATCACTAACACAAATTAGTTACTTTGCTGAGTTTTTCTTAATAAAAGAAAAACCCAGAAAACACGAGAATAATTTATTTATAAACAAACAAAACGATTTCCGCGAAATGTCTCCAGACTATTCGGGAAATACCGCCATCTAATTTACAAAAGATCTATTCCAGAAAACTCCAAAATGCAATTGTTTACACTTCTCAATAACAATAGCAATGACTCATAGCACATACAAAAGATATTTTTAGGAGGAAATAATAATAGATCATTGGCACAAACCTAAACAATGATTAGAGCTTTCTAGAACTATTGTTTGTATATTGAATATTCTAGAAATCTTCTATGTGTAAACATTGCCACCTAGTTTTTAGAAAACGACCAGGCTTTTCGAGAATATTCCGAGACACACCAATTTTATATAAATAGCCGCCGGGATTCAAGTAGAGAATCAATTCAGATCAGAACTTCAAACAGTGAACTTGAAACATTCGGAGTAAAACTAAAGCTTTGATCTTAAAAGTAATTAAAATAGCGAAGCTCTAAAACTGTGATAAATAATTGTAATAATTAAATTATTGAAAGACAAATATTTTTTAAGACTAATTGTTAAGCGGAAATAATTACAAATAAAGTTTATACACTAAGTTCACATAAATAAAAAGTGTTATCATTCTAATAACATCGAACCGAAAGACTAACACGTCACATTGGTGTCAGAAGTGAAATTATTTATTGTGAATCAGTGCGGGAAAGACAATTGTGCTAAAAAAAATTTCTGCAAGAAAATTCGAAATTAAACTAGAAACTTCTGTGGGGAAAATTTCGAAGAAATTCGTTATTAAGAAATTTGAGGGTATAATAATTTCACGGTGTGAGAAATTTCAGGGGCGTACAAGAAATTTTGTGAGTTGTATAAAAATTTCGATTGTGCGAAATTTGAGGCTATACGTCGTATATCGTGTGAAAATTTCGATTGTACGAGAAATTTCGTGGAAATTAAGATTATACTAGGAAATTTCGTAGTATTTAGATACTGTGCGAGAAGTTTCTATAGAACATAAGAATTTCGTGAACAATTAAAAATATTTGAACGATGGAAAGTAAACTATTAGACAGCTTAAGTACATCAGAACTATCCACAGTTCTGCGTGTGTGGAAGTCAGTTTCCACGGGAACTAAAACAGAAAAAAAGAAAAGAGTAATCGCTGAATGTGCAACAAGAGAACTAGACATTAGCACATTCGATTTTAGTGAAATTCTGAAAGAGGAAAAACAAGAAGAAATCAACAACGAAGAGGGAAACCAAGAAGAAACTACCAACGAAGACGCGGCTAAAACAACAGCAAGCGTTCAAGACGATTTAAAGATGCTTATGACCATGATGATCGGTCTTCAGACTAAAATGGACTCAAATGCTTCTAGTCTGCAAGAAGAAATGAAAACAAATGCTTCTAGCCTTCAGACTAAAATGGACTCAACTGCTTCTAGTCTGCAAGAAGAAATGAAAACAAATGCTTCTAGTCTTCAAACCAAAATGGATTCAACTAATTCCAGTCTACACAGTTTACAAGATGAATTGAAATCAACTGTTTCTAGTCTTGAAAATGAAATTAAAACAAGCGTTTCTGGACTAGAAACCAAAATGGAGTCTAGTATGGGTGAATTAAAATCTCAAGTTGAATCCAGTGTTGCGAACTTAGAAGACAAAATTACTACAGAAGTCTCTACAGTTCGCACAGAAGTAAGCAAAGTTGAGCAGAGATTGGAAGATAAAATGAAAAGCAATACTACAGATCTAGAGAACAAAATAACTACCGAAGTCAGCAACGTTGACCAGAAATTAGAACAAAAAGTAACAGAAATAGAAGCAAAAATGGCTGACATCAAAGAAAATAAACCAAATATTGAGTCATCAGGTAAAAGGATGAAGCCACCAATATTTGACGGCAAAACTTCATGGCCTGTATATAAACGACAGTTTGAAGCGGCTGCTGGTGCGAACGACTGGTCCGATAAAGAAAAAGCCACAGCATTAATTCTGGCTCTACGGGGTAACTCAGCCGATTTATTGCGGACAATCTCACCGGAAAATGAGAAAAATTACAATTACATTGTAACGCAATTGGACAATCGATTTGGGGACAACCACATGAAGGATGTATACCGGATCGAACTCATCAACAGAACGCAGAAATCTGCGGAAACGCTTCAAGAATTAGCGGCGGAGATCGAACGTCTAGTATACATGTCCTATCCCGATTACCCTGTGGAGATGCGGTGCGAGATGGCGGGAGAAAGATTCGTTAGCGCCATACGGGATACGGACATACAAAATAGCGTCCGGGTTAGCGGAAAGCGAACGCTACAAGAAGTATTGGCGTTCGCTTTGACATTAGAAGGTGCGAAGAAAGCTACGAGATC
Source organism: Xylophagus ater (assembly GCA_963422695.1). NCBI lineage: Eukaryota > Metazoa > Arthropoda > Insecta > Diptera > Xylophagidae > Xylophagus > Xylophagus ater. The sequence continues at coordinate 14,488,139 of OY730478.1, forward strand.
AGTCCCACGGATCAGGACTGCAACAGTTGCTGAAGGGTCACCGCAACTGGATATCAAAGACCTCAGGCAGCAAATAAAAGAAGTACTGCGGTCAATCCAGAAAGAAGGGGACAGAAACACGCGCAAGAAAATCACATGCTGGGGCTGCGGAAAAGAGGGGCATGTGCAACATAAGTGCCCGAACCAAACAACAAGACAAAAAGGTTCGGGAAACGAAACGGAGCTAACTTAAAGGGGGACAAGTTAGCTCAAAAGAATAATGCCCCCAGCATCGTTGTATCTGTCTCGCTTATGCAACACAACAACAACAGTCTAACGGTACAGGGTGTAATTGCTGGTCATCAGTGCAGAATTATCATAGATACAGGCGCAAGTAAATCCATCATTAACAAGAGACTAATCAATCATAAACACATCAGTGAAAGCAGTAACAGGGTGCTTCAAACCGTTACGGGTGAATCATCTCCGATTCTTGGGGAAGTCGATCTAGCATTGGAGCTAGATGGGTATGTGTTCCGACATACATTTTTGGTGGCTGATATAATGGACGATTGTATCATGGGCCTGGACTTCATGAAAAAGAATGGAGTGAGTGTGAATGTTGAAGAGGAAGTTCTGCGATGTGGAAATATTGATTTCTCGCTAACGTTGGAGGAAGCAGGTTCCAGTGCCAAAGTAGAAATTCTACAAGACCAAACAATTGCGGCAATACTGAAGCTGTTGTAGAGGCGAGACTGGTCGATGGTACTGGGAGGCCAGCAATACAAATTATTGAACCTGACAGACAAAACTTAAAGGATGGACTGATGATAGCGCGAACAATAGTGAAAGTGAACGAAAAAGGGACAATTCCAGTCAGAGTGGCGAACTTTTCAAAAATTAACAAGAAATTGAAAAAGGGAACCATTGTCGGCAGTGCTGAAGGGGTTTCGTCAATAACAAACGAGGACTGCAGATACAAAGAAACTCAACGGGAGGAACGGGTTCTTCCGGAAGCCTTGAAACGACTTGTCTCTGATATCACTAAAAGAGTATCAGAGTCGGAAGCAGTTAAGGCTACAGGTTTATTGAAGGAGTTTGAAGATGTCTTTGTATGCAGTAAGGGGGACTTTGGACGAACGGACCAAGTGAAACATAGAATTAATACCGGCAATGCAGATCCTATTCGTCAACCACCAAGGAGACTACCATTAGCTAAACAAACAAAGGTTGCTGACATGATCGAGGATATGCATCAAGAGGGAGTAATTGAACCATCAAACAGTCCATGGGCATCTCCGGTAGTCCTAGTACGGAAAAAGGATGGGACTACAAGATTTTGCGTAGATTACCGAAGACTGAATGACGTAACTAAGAAGGACAGTTACCCTCTTCCCCGCATAGACGACACGTTAGATACACTCTCAGGAGCAACTTGGTTTTCAACACTTGATCTAAAAAGTGGCTATTGGCAAGTTGGAATTGAACCGGAAGACAGAGAAAAGACAGCGTTCACAGTAGGAACAGGCTTATGGCAATTCACAGTGATGCCATTTGGATTATGTAATGCACCGGCAACATTCGAGCGACTGATGGAACATGTCCTACGGGGCTTAACATGGAAGACGTGCCTTGTATACTTGGACGATATCATCGTAATCGGGAAAACTTTTGATGAACATCTCCAGCGATTACGAGAAGTATTTGGACGTCTTCGTGCAGCTAATTTGAAGTTAAGTCCGAAGAAGTGCGAACTATTTCAACATGAGGTGAAATACTTAGGACATGTTGTGTCTGCAGAAGGAATTGCCACCGATGAAGACAAGATAAAAGCAGTTCAACAATGGCCAGTACCAAAAGATAAGCATGAAATCCGGTCATACTTAGGCTTGTGTACTTATTACCGACGTTTCATAAAGAATTTTGCTAATATAGCCGGTTGTTTACACAAGCTAACGGATAAGGGAAAACCATACGAGTGGACCGAAGAATGCCAGTCAGCTTTCGAGGAGTTGAAACATCGACTATGTTCTGCTCCGATATTGGCGTATCCAAAATTTGGAGAAAGATTTATAGTGGATACGGATGCCAGCAATATCGGAATTGGAGGGGTACTCTCTCAACAGATCGAAGGTGAAGAAAAAGTGATCGCATACTTTAGTAGGAAACTTTCCCAACAAGAGGTAAACTACTGCGTCACCCGGAAAGAACTCTTGGCAGTAGTTGAAACTGTCAGGCATTTCAACAAATACCTCTACGGGCAGGAGTTCCTACTTCGAACCGACCATGCGGCACTTAAATGGTTGCTACAATTTAAAAATCCAGAAGGTCAAGTGGCAAGATGGATTGAGCGACTACAAGGGTACCACTTCAAGATAGAACATAGAAAGGGGACATCGCATGGTAATGCTGACGCCTTATCTAGAAGACCATGTGGTGAGAATTGTAAGCACTGTGGTAGGCTAGATGAGAAGGAAATAGTCATGGTCAAGACAACAAGAATAGGTAATGATGACGAGACTAGTATCAGAAATGAACAGCTAAAGGACAAAGATATTGGACCAATCCTTGAATGGAAAGAACAGGATCAGCGTCCGGGACGGAGCGATATTGCAGCTTATAGCAGTACGACAAAGAGTTATTGGGCTCAGTGGGACTCGCTGGAAATAGAAAATGGCGTTCTCAGTAGAAGATGGGAATCTTCTGATGGTAGAGATACACTAATGCAGTTGATTGTGCCCAAGTCCAAAGTACATGAGGTACTTGGTGAAGTACATGGTGGGACTTCAGGGGGACATCTGGGAGTCAACAAAACATTAGAAAAAGTACGAGAACGATTCTATTGGATAAATTGCCGAGCTGATGTTGAAAGTTGGTGTCGAAAATGTGACACATGTGCAGCGAGCAAAGGACCACAGAGACGAACTAGGGCAGCAATGAAGCAATATAACGTTGGCGCTCCATTTGAACGAATCGCAATTGATGTAGCTGGACCATTTCCTCAGTCTAAACGAGGGAACCGATACGTGTTGGTTGTCATCGACTATTTCAGCAAATGGCCGGAAGTGTACGCCATTCCGAATCAAGAAGCTACCACAGTGGCAGGAGTGATAATTGAAAACTGGATAAGTCGATACGGGGTTCCACTAGAACTACACTCGGACCAAGGGCGGAACTTCGAGTCAGCGGTATTCCAGGAAGTATGCCAATTGCTGGGAATACATAAAACCAGAACAACACCCCTGCACCCGCAATCTGATGGTATGGTGGAACGTTTCAACCGAACCCTGGAGGAACATTTATCAAAGGTGGTAACATCAGACCAAAGTGAATGGGACAAACACATTCCATTGTTCCTAATGGCATATAGAACTGCAGACCACGACAGCACAAAACATACTCCATCGGAAATATTGTTTGGACGCAATATACGGCTTCCTGTGGATATAATGTTTGGAAGACCAGAATGTGACAAAATGGAAGTTAGTGACTACACCGATAAACTGAGGGATCGTCTAGACGAGATACATCACATAACAAGGGATCGGATAAAAATTGCTAGCGACCGAATGAAAATAAGGTACGACATTGCTACAAACAGCTGTGGATTCCAGGATGGTGACTTGGTATGGCTTTACAATCCACAACGGAAAAAGGGAATGTCACCTAAGTTTATGCCAAAATGGGAGGGTCCATATACCGTCATAAAAAGGATAAATGACGTCGTATATCGCATACGAAGATCTCCAAGGGCAAAAATGAAAGTTGTTCATCTAAATCGGCTAGCAAAGTATCACGGGACGGCTTCAGAAGATTCTGTTCGGGACGAACAGATTTAAGGAGGGGGTAGTGCACTATAAAAATCACTAACACAAATTAGTTACTTTGCTGAGTTTTTCTTAATAAAAGAAAAACCCAGAAAACACGAGAATAATTTATTTATAAACAAACAAAACGATTTCCGCGAAATGTCTCCAGACTATTCGGGAAATACCGCCATCTAATGTACAAAAGATCTATTCCAGAAAACTCCAAAATGCAATTGTTTACACTTCTCAATAACAATAGCAATGACTCATAGCACATACAAAAGATATTTTTAGGAGGAAATAATAATAGATCATTGGCACAAACCTAAACAATGATTAGAGCTTTCTAGAACTATTGTTTGTATATTGAATATTCTAGAAATCTTCTATGTGTAAACATTGCCACCTAGTTTTTAGAAAACGACCAGGCTTTTCGAGAATATTCCGAGACACACCAATTTTATATAAATAGCCGCCGGGATTCAAGTAGAGAATCAATTCAGATCAGAACTTCAAACAGTGAACTTGAAACATTCGGAGTAAAACTAAAGCTTTGATCTTAAAAGTAATTAAAATAGCGAAGCTCTAAAACTGTGATAAATAATTGTAATAATTAAATTATTGAAAGACAAATATTTTTTAAGACTAATTGTTAAGCGGAAATAATTACAAATAAAGTTTATACACTAAGTTCACATAAATAAAAAGTGTTATCATTCTAATAACATCGAACCGAAAGACTAACACGTCACAATATAATTAAAATAAATAATATTTCTTTTAAATTGAATATTATTATTATAAATGAATATGCAGATTTATTGATTTATTTATTGCAAATGATATCCGGATTTTGCATGATATGCATTCTGTACCGGTTAAAATTACTCAACGTGCATTTATTAATAACTTATGAAATATCATTTGAATTTGAAGGACATAATATATTGTATATTTCATATATATAGAGAAAAGTTGATAAGACATTTGTCAATATCTTTGACATTATTAATTCATTTCGTAAATTGATGAAAATTGCTTAGAATAACATTTTATCATGATTGACAAAATTTAATTTACTAAATACATGTACCAAAGATATTAATGGAGAGAAGATATGGAAAGTTCAAAAAAGCTTTTATTTAGACATGAGTAATTTACATTCGGTCTTATGGCAAGAGTTTTAATCTCCTAAAAGTTCTTTCCATAAGATCTAATGTAGTTTACTCATGTTAAATGAAAGCTTTTTAGAATTTTACATAACTTTCCTGTTTTATATCTTTGCATGTACTACAATAATATATGTAGGAGGTTTGTTCAGAAAGTTCCAGTAATGTCATTAGTAAGTAGTTGCTTCGAAAGTAGGTATCACGAAGCTAGGTTAATTGAGTGACATATTCCGCATTCCATTGGTAGGCAAAGAAAAACAAATACATAAAGAACCAAGACTTGGATTTGGACCAGGGTCTCATCAGTTTCTAGAAACGAGGTCTCAACCAACTTGACCATTCAACACTGTGTTTATTAATCTGTTCGATTTGCATTTTCTAAACATTATTCAAACATTACAACTGTTATTCTATAAAACCTTTCAACTCTTATTTATACTCTAATTTTAACTCTACACATTTGATTTGTAGCAGCATGGTACTAACCTGCAGACATTTGAAAAATATAGTAGCTGAAGAAAATAAGTTGTTAGTACGCGTCCATTTGATTTGATTTTGATGGAAAATTTATATACGTATATGTTCCACATGGCTGGGTGTTTAACCAGAAGCCCAACAATAGCCTTAAAATCGTCTATATTCTTCTGATATTGGGTCGTTTAATTTTTTCTTCGCCAAGTTGATGTCCACGATAGAAGTACTCTTCTATCAATCTTCAATCCGTAGAGGATATGAAATATAATACAGGAAATGAGTTGAAAGGGATTTCAAAAGAGGTCTACCAAGACTATTTAAACAAATGGAAGCATGGCTAACGCCAGTTTTAGGCAATATCTTTTTCGTTTCGGATTTATAGCCACAGTCCAGGAACTTTTTGAATGAACCTCGTATGAATGTCATTGGAATAGTAATATTGGACATTCAAATAAACCAGTTGAGTGAAATAAACGAAACACCCAAAAGAAATTTTGTTAATTTTTAATTAATTTCTTTACCAATTGTGCAATATTATATTATATTCTACTTTTTGTAATAAGTTTCAGTTGTCTTAAAATTTATACGATTGACTTATTAGATATGCTGGCATACTAATCTTATAACCGAATATTTTGTTGAAAAGTTTCATTCAACAAATAACATAACAATTGTATAAAATTCAATGAACTCATTTTCTACATTAAATAAAGGATATATACAATATATATAAATACATCTACTAATATAGTATATCTAATCTTGATAACAAACTGGATCTATTTCTTATGTCTGGTACTAATTGTAATTCATCTCAGGCACAAGTATTACGGATTGAGGATTATGTTCAGCATTGAAACATACATGAATACCTTTCTATATACCTATATATTCGTACATACTCGTATATGAGTAAAATTATTCACAAGCATTTTATTCTAGATTGGTTGAAATCTAGTGATTCAAAATATAATATTTTACTTGGATATAGGAATGGAAAGGGCGGACTAGGTTATATAAAATAAGAAGTATATATAATATTATTAGTTTTTCGTATATACGCAGTTGTATCACTTTCTTATGAACATCTCTAAGGAGTTTACCGAATAAATTGTTCTGAGGTTTGGAATATCAACATTCTTTATGCTTTTATTTTTTGCCGAAATTTTCATCTTGTTTCTAGATATTCCTGTATATGTCAAGTGCTAATAATATTTTATGAAGTTGTACCTACATATGTATATTAAATAATAAGAAGAATATAATGAATATATTAGAAGAGGCGAAAGTGTTTTATGGAATGGTATTATTTTTGATAAATATAAATAGTTACTGTGTTTATTTTTTGTATAATTTTCACTAGTTTTTTAGTGTTTGTAATGATTTGGTTAATAGGAATTACAAGATCGTGCTAAATCTTAAGAGATATATGTATGTATCTATGTAGGATGGCTATTAGATGCAAGAAACGTCTTTCATATAGAGAAAATGCCGACGTGATCATGGTTAACTTACAGACTATCGAGAATGCAAATGTTTATACAACTGCATGATAACTTTCGAAACAACTCCTACGTAAACATCAGTCATGATTGTAGAATGGATTCGAGTTAAGAAAGATATGGCCAACGATTTTAAAAAAGGCAATCTAGATTGGATCGTCATTGAGAAACGACAAATAAAAAAGAAGTTTTGTTAAGTAAAAGAAAAGCGTTTTTACTTACCCTTATCTATTTTTCCTACATCTATGGTAGCAGATTAAACGTTTTGATGGCTAAATTCTATAGTAAATATAATAAATCTACAGCGGCCAGAATCGCGGAAACTACACCAAAAAATTTGTTTAATAGGTATGTGTTTGGTAGTGAAATTTAAAATAAGACGTACATTTAAATTGTAATTTTTAGGGTATTAGCTAAAAGCATTTTTAAGCTTTTTAAAGCGAGTTTAAAGTGACCCGCCGATATTTGTCACAATTTGGGAACCAAAACACCTTTGAGAATGCAAAAGCAACCTAGTCTCGCTGTCAATTTACGCTGCAATATGCACTGATTTTGTGTGGCTACAAATGACAAATTGACTTGACCAGGATTCTATCGTTGATTAACGCAGTTTTATGGATTTATATGTTTCAAAATAAACTAGACAAAAGCTATAAAATATTTATTCTATATAAAAAAAATCTGATATCCTTTTCGAAATACCAATTTATTTTCACTATTTCTGAAGAAATTTATATATTTGCTATATCATTTTTATCAAAAGAAAGTAAACTTCTATATTGGTTTTGATACATTCCTTTTTTTTTGCCTTTTTCTGTGTTGGAATTAGAATTGGAATACATTCCAATGTTGTAATGTTCTTTTTTTTTCCTATTCTATATTTTATTGTCTTTGTGTATAGCTTTTTTTGGGGTATAGAAGCTAAAATTTCGTTGCAAGTTTAAAATATTTCATGTCAAGTTGTTCTCGTTTAACTTCTTGACACATAAACGAATTTTCTAGAATGCTATTTTCTTTTTGCGGAGTGTTTTGTATTATATTTTTTTCCATCATCTACAATTCTATGTTATTTTTCTTAAATATATATACGAGTATATATATTCCTACACTTTTCAACATTTTATTTTTTATATGAATTTTTTTCGAGAAAACCTCCACGCAACATCATAAACATCCCTTTTATTGGTGGTAAAAGTTCTTTTCTATTTCAAATGGAATTTCTTTGCCCTTAAGATATTCTATAAAAGACCAAAATGTTTCTTCTTAGACTTATTGTTGGTAGAGTCGTAAATGACTGAAAAGTATATTGAAGAAAGCTTTTGGTTATATATATATTTTTTTCTTTTTTAAACGGAATTTTTTTTTATTCGTTGTGCAAAAATAACATTTGAATCTTTTTTTAAAGTTAATTTTTTTCTTGTTTGGTTTTTCTTGTAAATTTTCTTCATAATTAATTTGAAAAAATTTGTTTATCAGAATTTTCTTTGCGTTTTATGTCCTATGGTAGATACTACCAAAAAGCACACTATAAAGAGAGCTTCTAACTTGGATTCTGATTTGGGCACGTCTGCAAGAGCCATCTCATTAATAGTATTTGTTAAAAAAGTTCTGTGTGATATTAAAATACATGTATTTACAGTCCGTTTTACAAATACTATTAAAAAGGAGGCTCACTTTGCAGCGCTGTAATCATACCAAAAATTTTTACGCAAAAATTACATGTCTGTATATAAGTTTTGTCACTGCATTTAAAACGTTTAGAAATGATCATTGGAGAAGTGTCTCCAGGCTATAGATGTGTAGAGAATCAAAAGTTACATTGATTTATGTATGTGCGTTCCTCCGTCCGTTCATGGACACAAGATAACTTAAAATGCGATCGATTTGGCATTTCATTTCAGGGAAATCGACCGAAAATGAATGAAATTATTAAGCAAAAACCAGGGTAAACAGAAAGTTTTGCCGTTTTTTTTTATGGTTTTTCAGATTTAATTGGAAAATTTGTTAAGCAATTTTCTTTAAATTATTTACATACATTGACTACATAAGTAAGCGATAATATCTTAAATTTTAGTAAAATCGTTCCAAGGATAAGGGAGAAAGAAATAATCATAGGAAAAAAAGTCTGTTCATAAAGTTTTGTTGATATACTTTAAAAACTTATATACGGATTTGAATAAAATTTGCGGAACATATTTATAGTATGAGGCCCTAGGCTACCCAAATAGGAATAAACAAAATTATGCAAAAAAAACTGTGACATACTATATTATTACTTTTGGCTATTTTTCTGTTCCATTTCTGCCATGGGGCTTCAAAAAATCGGTTATATTCCGATTTTTAGTTACTACATGTTTGTTATGAAAATTGATGATATGAAAAAAATTGCGGAGGGTCTAGAATATTTAGCCCTAAAGACACAAAATTCGAATAATAATTAAATTGAAAATTTTTAAAAGACTTGTTTATGTTTCCCGTAACTTTGGTTTGTTTTTGAATAAAAATCAAAATTTTCAAATGAACCTTTTCCCCCATAAAAAAAAATGTAAAATTAATTCAAGTTTATGATTTTTTTTACTGTCTTTATTGTAACGATTGAATGTATATATACTTAGAAATTGTTCTCACTATACTATAATATATTGAGGTGGATGTCAAGATTCAGAATCGATTACCCTCTTATAAGAAGGTATTAAGTGGATCAAGGACGAAACATTGTTAAGCATCTTCTATAAGGTATTTGATTTCAAGTGTCATAAATAAAAGGAAAACGAGAAAAAACTTGAAATGGATCAACATGAAAACCAATTGAACTAACTTTGTAAAAAAAGAAACTAGAGAATGTATTCTACAAGAAAAGACTACTTAAATGATTGTAACAATTGTAAGGTCGAATATTTATACTGTAATTCAGTAGCGTACGTACAAAAACAATCAAAGTTACTTGTTTTAGTTAATAAAACTATTGATTTTATCAACTTTTGAATAAACTTATCATTGTACATATTTACTTAATATATAAATATTCCCGGAAAAAACAAAATATTTAAGCGGAAAGAATATAAATCATTTTATTATTGAAGGTACTAAAACCAACATAAATAAAAGCATATATACAATTGAAAATAGTAAACAAAAATAAAAGAAAAAGAAAATAATATAAATAATTGACACAATCCCCACAGTAAATATCATATAAGTACTTAACCCCCATTTAAAGATACTCAAAGTAAATCCCAAAAATACTCGATGACATCAAATTCTACCACAAAACTGTTCTCCCAAAAAGGGCATTTGCATAAAATGTAAATCGAGTGAGCAATTTCATTCCAAAAAAAAGAAAAAGAAAAAAAAAAGAAACACTATCTAACGTGCACGTTATATAGAAGCACCGTTAAGGGATACCAATCTAGGATAAGAAAATGGTTTAAGGAAAATAGAGCTACTTTATATTTCCATATACACTATCAAAATATTGTCGAGTAAAGTCGATATAAGAAAAAAAAAATAAAGTAACTGACTAAAATCATTCTGACGCTCATACTCACAATAAAATATTCAAAGTTCTACATTTTACTTTGGTTTCGAATATAATACTACATTTATACATTTCCCATAATTCTGTCATATATTCATCCCTACACTGATATATGTATATCGAAAAAAAAATCCTAAAAAAAAGAGGTTCGGAAAGTACCTTAAAGAGAAGCCATCCAACCTCTTGACATAACAGATTTAAATCACATATATGCTGTTATGAATATACTTTTCCCAAGTACACCCAAGACCATAGAGAATGAGTATTTCGTATAGAACTCTGAAGAAATATATTTTTTGGTGGTTTTGGGGAAAAAAATGTATGGCATACGTATATATATATATCAAAAAAAGAACACACAATCCCCGCGTATTCGTTTTCATAAATCGGAAAACGTAAGAGGGAAATCCTTTTGGGACAACTTATAAAAATTTCCACGCATGTTGTCATTTTATTGCTATATGACTGGTACCATGAATATTTCAGCGTATACCAAACGAATCCGTTCCTCTAATATAAGCCCTAAAATTTTTCAGAGCTTATAAAAAATCCATCCGTGAAGCTCTTTCGTCTCCTCTATACGTCTAACAATTTTTTTTTTTTTGATATAAATATTATTGTGGTAACGGTTGTCTTCTTATTCTCATCATGGGTGAAACCTCTTAAGCTTCTGTGAATGTGAGAGCAAAGCTGTGTCATTTTTTCGTTTTTGTTTATTTGGTTTATAATATATGTCTATGGATCTTATAATATACTCTTAACAGAACTATATATATACTTCTTATATGTGTATATATATATCAAAAAAAAATCATCTTTTTCTGTTCCTTAACTTTATTCGTAAAGTTTATGTGTTTATTTTAGATATGGCAAAGGATAAACAGATAATTTCATAAGAAATATGGAGGTTCAAGTTGATTCCGCGATATACTTGAAAAGGACTGACTAATTCACTAGTGTGAACGTGAAATGATTTCATAAATAAAAGGAAGAAATGATATACTATTTTCTAATCTTAAAATGCATCAAGGTGTTTATTATATAAACACTTGAATAAGGATAACAAAACGTTTATTAATATAGTGTTGAAACAATAAAACTATTTTATAGATGGGGAATTTCTATTTAAATAAAAAAATGTTTTAAATTTGAAATATCTTTAAAGAAATGAAAATAATCGTTTTTATTACATTGTATAATTAAAAAAATTAATTTCTTTACATAGTTCATATGTATAGAGAAATATTTAAAGATAAAACCATGTAACAATTTAAATATAGATGCAGTCCTGGCTCTCATATATCAGTCTACGTTAAGAAAAAAAAGAAAGGTTAATAGCTTAGTACCGGAATGTTAATAGTTTTCCTTCCTGTTGCTTTCTGTTCCTTACATTTTCCTAGACTATCTCTACTTATATATAGAAATAGCACATTCTTACGATCTCAATATTCTCATCGTTCTTGCCATTTAATATCGTACCAAAGTTCTGTAGTGAAGATTATACTGAAAGATAAATAGATACTACATATCTATACATGAACTTGATAAGATACATATGTACTATATAGTATATACGGTAAAACGAAACAATTTTTAGAAGGTATTTCTTATTTTATTTATATCATTTTTTTCCCCGTTTCCTTAGAACGAGTAGAGCGAATAGTAAGGTATCTTTCTTTTGCCGAAACGGAATATATCATCCTATGAAAGGTAACACTTTATTAATTTAAAATAGAAAATTTTAACGAGAAATTCACATATTATAGGAGAAAGGAAAAAGTGGTCTGCCGGCAGAATTCTAAATAAGGGTTTTTATCTAGGCCAATAGGCTAACCTGTAAAATGTCGATTGTGTTCGACTTAAAAAAATAAAATTTTGATTTTATTGTTCTCTGGCGATAATTGATGATGAAGGTTTTGATAAACCTTTTCAACAGCATGTTGCCCAGGACTGAAATACAGTCAGATGGTCAAGAAAAATTAAATCACTTATTATATCATATTATTTAAAAACAAAAAAGTTCTTGGTCATTATAAATTCCAATCACAAATCTTTAGGAATTATGTTTTTCAAAATATGAAAAAGGAAAACATGAAGCATAACTATGTAAAATTTAATTTACACATTTCACATTAATATTTTGAATATTTCAAGTTTATTATGGAAAGATAAAACGCGAAATGTAGATTGTGGTTTGATGGCTATAAGAGAAGATTTAAAGGTATACCCTGAACAGGTTATGTTTATACACCTATATGTAATTTATAAACGGAATATATGTACATATATGTGAATCTTTTTTTTATCCTTGATATTCGAATAAATGGCAGAAGGTAAAAGGTATAAATTTAAAATTCATTTGCCACAAACTGAAAATGGGTGGATAAATTTTGAACTCATCTTCTTGAACAAGAAACATTATATATATATATGTTTCGTCAGATTCTATCTTCTATTCTCGTAACGCGAATAAAACCAAATGAATAAAATAAAAAAAAAGGATACGAATCCGAGAATTTCTGGCATATAACATTTCTTCGGAATAAATGCTTGTCTGTATATACTATATAGTATTCCAGGTGAATATTAGAATTTCACTTTAACATTGGGAATGCCAGTGAATTTGAGACGAATATCATCAGACAACCTATGAGAAAATGTACATACCATACTGCCATATTCAAGATAGGCCAGAAAAGAACTTCAGTTTCATTTTTCCTTTTTTTCTTCCTTCATGTTCGGGGTTAGGGAAACACTTTATTACATTTGCATAATTAAATTTGCCAATTTGTTCTCTGAAAATAATATCCAAAAAAAAAGAAAAATATTAAAAAAAAAAATAAGAAAAACTGAATAGAAAGAAAGAAATTTCATCCCCCTAAAAAAAAAGGAGAACTTTATAATAGTATTATTATGTTTTAGAATATATATTCTTTAGCTTTTATGTTGCACAAAATTTTCTCTAAGAATCATATCGAAATGATGTAAACATGGCGTATGATAAAACTATAGAGATGCTATATTATAGCATCTATAGCAGCTATAACATAACAAGTATATAGTATATAAATAGGGGTGAATATTTGTGACAAAAATCTCATTGAGCTGGTTTATGAGGTGATATAATTTTATAAAGTAACCAAATGAATTTTCATGAGTGGGTGTAATTTCCATCAATTCATTTCAATATACATTATATTCGGTGAAAATTCGACTATTAATTTTCTTTTTTTTTTTTAAATAGTATTAAATTTTTATAGGATAATATTCTGATGTTAATTACATTTTTCGACAAGAAATTAAAATACATAAAACACATTAATAACATTTATAATTACTACCAGAAATTAATTGAGTTAGATCGACATGATAAAAGAGAATTTTCCTTATCAATATTCGGTTTTATTTTTCTTAATAATATACTGCGAAGCCATGAACTGCTGATCTCTAACAGTTGATTCGTAAAGGTGAACTAGAAACATACTTCATATTGTTAACGGCGAAAAAAAAATAAGAATAGTCGAAAGCCCTGACTGTTGTAAATGTAGACACTTCTGCTTTAAGGCAGCTCACCGTCGAGGTAGGATACACTCGGTTATAAAAAGTAACGCAGAAACTGGTTAGTTGGTATGTCCCTGCGCTTGCGAGTCAGTCAGTCGTCAGTCGTCAGTCGTCGAAGGGTTTGGTCGCGCGCAATGCATATTACGACTGTTCCAGCAAGTGCGTTACGCTGGAGAAAGACCGGGTGTAATTCTACGTGGGGCCCGGCGGTGAGTTGATCGCCAACAATAAAATGAAAGTGTAGTAGAAAATTAAAACGTAGAAAATCATATAAACTAGTAACGTTAACATACGGATGTTAACAATATCCACTAGTTTTCCAAAGAAGTATGTTTTGATGGGGAGGGAATTCGAATTGACAATAATTTTTATGATATCTAAGACCAAGTGTATTTCTGGGTGTATGATAGGGCATGGTTTGAACAAACAATTACTTGAATACACAGAATTAATCCAATATGTTGAGTATTCAACGCCAAAATAATTAATTTTTTCATTTAAGAGAAGGATAAATTTGAAAAGAGACAACTAGACGCGTTTTTCCGAATACCTTGTTTGAAAATGACAGAAACGAAAAATTTCGCACAAAATAAGAGAAGAAATTTACAATTTCTCATTAGAAAGAATAAAGTAACCTATAAATCAAGTATATTTTATTTTATAGCGTGCTCCCTATAAGACAATTGTAGCAAGCGAGAGCAATAATAGTCTCATGGATTTTGGACAGACTTAACACAGAAAGCAATCGAAATTTTTTTTGACTTAATTTTTGTAAACAAAGACCACGCGTTTCCTTATAAAAATTGTATTATACCAACGCTTTTTCAAGTATTGGTGCATGCACGAAGAGATTTTTGTTATGGATATTACAAATATTTAAGTGTTAGTTCCTGTATGAATAGTGATTCTTATTTTATGTATAAGAGTTAGAATTGTTTATTAAAGCTAAATCTTTTTTTCTCTCTGTTATACTAACATAATGTAATCTGAAAAAAATTATAGATAGGTAAAGAGAACCATACGTATTTTTAACAGAATATTTCTTACTTTATTTTAATTTTTTTTCCTTCCATATAATGATTTATTTCTCTTCGTAATCAGTCATTTTTCCTTAAAATTTTTTTTTAAAATGGGAAGGAATTAATTACTTTAAGGCTCGATTGTTCACAAACCTCTAAAAGTAATTAATTAAACCATGCCCTAGTGTATGATAATCCGTGCTAAATTTTTCTTAAGGTTGTGTAGGCTGTAGTAGTGAAAGAACGAACTAATTTGGATGAAACTTTAAAGCTTTTGACAAAATTAAACAGTATAACACCAGATATACTATACACATATATCCTCTGTTGAAAATTGTACTTTTCTTTTAAGGGACTAAATCCAATTGTTCTTGACAATATACTAATAGTCTAATATCATATACAAATATAAAACTATTCGAATAAAAAAACTACTAAATTATTTTAAGATTCTATCACGATTTGAATGGATATTCACATATTAACATATATATTGGTATAATCAGTTAAAAGAAATCAAAAAAAAAAAAAACTATAGATACAATTTTACCATATATAAACTCTTACTATATTATTTTTTAAGTTTAAGATAGATATTTATTTAAGTACATTTATCACTCAAGAATTTACAATTCGAAACACGAAAACATATTATCCCTATCGTCTTCTGCTCGATTTCACAAAAGCCTTTTATATTTTATATAAATTTTTTTATTTCACACAAAAAAAAGTAGCATTTAGAAAATGTACTATAGTTGAATAAAATGAATTTTTTTTTCTTCTTCTTTTCAACTTACATGATAATAAAGAAAATTCAGTCCTAGTCAATTTTCAAATCTTTTGAATGATTCAATAGTAGCATGCAATCCATGAATTCTATTTTTTATTTATTTATTTCATTTTCTGAAAGTAGAAAATAAAATTTTTCTTTTCTAAAATATCCAAAAATATAAAATCTATTATATACTTTCTGTTTTTTTTGGTATTGTTTTGTACAAAAGGTTTTTCCACCATTTTTCTTTCATATAATAATCAAGAAGAAGAAAATTTGAAAATTATATTAAATGAAAATATAGAAATTTCATAAAATCATCACGTTTCAATTTTATCATGTCTCCGGAATATCTACTTTTAGTATAAAATAGAATATTTGATATTTTAATTGTTTTAGTATACACTGAAAATCATTTTCAAACTTTCGCGAGAAATCAATTTAATATTAAAAGAAAAAAAAATCAAATTTAAAATTATGATCGAAAAGAATTATTCTCAAGTGACCATTTTAAATTTTATCTATGTTATTATTTTTTATACCTTTTCTCGTTGGTTTGTTGGAAAAAGTAAAGAAAATCCAAAACAAAAATTCATCTTTTTTAAAAAAAAAATAAAACTTTGAAAATGAGAAATTACAAAAATTTTCAAGTATTTGCAATCAGTCTGGGTTTAATATGAAAAAGAAAATAGCACCAGCTAAAAGAAGTGTTATAGTAGTCATTTTCATAGCCTTTAGCTATATCTTCAATATTGTATATCCTTACATATAGATTTCGTTTGGTGGTAGAAAGAGGATCGATCATACATCAAAGAATTTATTGCTTTTCTTCACTCATGGAACCATTCCCTGGGCGCTTATAAAAGTTCATTCGAGTTTTCTTTTTTCGTATTTTTTTTTTTGTGTGTGATTGCAAAAGCAATTTCCTGGGCATTTTTTTTTTTTGGATTTTTACTGTTCTATTTTTGTTTTTTTTTTGTACTTTTACTCAGTTTTGATTCCATTTTTTGGCTTTTTTTCTCCATCTATCTATATAGTAGATATAAGAAACAACGAAAAACGCCCATCAAAAGAATATGTATTTTCTATATAAGAATATATTTTATGAGATGTTCTGAAGAAAAAATATAATTTCGTTCCTTGACAGAACATTATTTTCTTTGAATACATTGGATATGTCGCTATTTCAACTATAGTTCTCATATGATGACATTTCAGATTCTTGTATTTGGTTTAGAAAGAAAAAAGCACAAACCGAAATAGTAATATAATATATGAAATGGTTATTCGTGAGACATTTATTGTAAACCAATAAGTGGAACAGCACATAGTCAATTGTATTTGCCATTGAAATAATCTTTTAATTTCATGACTTTTAATTTTATTATTATCATTTTTAAATACTACTTCAAAATATATCGGGAATAACAATGTCAGTTACAGAGATATCCATCTTAACAAACTTTTTTGATTATAGCATAATTTTTCATTTCTTTGTCACAAAATATAGTTAACTAGAGCAAATTTCATGAATGTAGTACAAAAGATATAAATAAAGAGAAGATATGGAAAGTTGAAAAAAGCTTTTATTTAATTTAAGTAAATTACATTAGCCTGGCTGTTCTGAGCGCAGTCAGAACTTGTTATGACTGCCATTGTCATAACTTTTTTTTAAGACTGTTTGGTATTCTGACCCGGTCATAACTAACAACTGTCACAAAAAAATATCATAAGTTCTGACCGAAAATACTTTACATCATAACGAAATTGTATATGTGTTCTCTAAAACATTTAATTGATAAATATGGAACAATTTCCACCATTTTTTTAAATACACAAATAATTTTACACCTATAGAAAAATTTCAAACCTATACAAACATTTTCGAGTGTATTTCTCAAATAACAATGACAACTTGCTCGAATTATATCAGTTTAAACTGTTATAAATTCATATTTTGGACATAATTATGAACCGTTCGCTAGAATACGAAGTTTCGTAGCAGTCATAATTTCAGTCATAAATATTTATGACAGCAAAACTGTCACAATGCCAGAATAAGCGGGCAGGTCTTATTGTGTGAGCTTTAAATTCCTTAAAAGCTTTGGTGTAAAATCTAATGTAATTTACTCGTGTTAAATAAAAGCTTTTAAAAATTTTATATTTCTTTACTCAATTATATCTTTGGTAGTACTTTTAAAACCATATAATATACTTAAAATATATTAGTTTTAGTTCTAGTCCTAGATTCATAGTTTAATTTTTTTTTGAAATTCAACATTCAAAGGTGAATTTTAATGTACTCGTATCTGATACATATTCCTGAATATATGCATGACCTGAAAATGAAAGAGCATTTGGGAATTTTGTAGGAGAACATTATGTATAAGTATCTAAAAATATATTTTATATGAAGTCAAAATGTTAAGGTTTTGAAATGGACTACTACTATACGGATGGGGCGTCTCATTTCAAACAAATAATTCGCCTAACTTCAGATCCATTGTCCTTTACTAGAGACTATAGAAAATTATGTTTCATAATGGTTAACATATGCACGTAAACTTAGAATGTCGGATGTAAAATTGTTACATGTTTTCATAGATTCGTGAATATATGTAAAAATATATCATATATGTTATATTTATGTTGACTTGACTAATATATTTTATGGATGTAAGTTTACGGATAGGTACACGACATAGTTCCGAAACAATAAAGGAAATCAAGTTTCCGGTGTATACAAAAATATGGTAATATGAAAAGGCATTTTAAAAGGATATAATAGAAAATATGATGCTATTTATTTCGTGTGATTTCTTTTTCATTTTTGGATTATTATTATTATTATTATTATTATTATGAATTTTATGATTTCGGATAAATAAATTTAATCCGGATGTTATATAAGTTTTCTTTTGCAATATATTAAATCATTTCACTCATCTATAATTTTGAATAGACAAAATTTCAACGATTTGGAATTGAATTTTCGAATAAAATCAACTTTTCAAAACATTTTTAAAAGCAATTTTTTGACTAGATGATATCAAAATTACCCTTTTTTTTTCTGTATAGATATATATTTTTTGAACAACGAAGAAAAATTGATTGACACCTTTTCCTTTGAATTTTGGCAAACACCATTCAAAATTCACTAAGAAAACAAAATTTTGTCAAACAAACCCAGAACATTGAAAATCCTCTAACGACAAAAATAATGAAATGAAAAACATTCAACAAAGTCTCATCAAACTTTTACTTGGAACTCAAACAATAAGAAAAACTTAACGAAGTTTTTCTTGAAAGATGTCAAATAGAAAAAAGGGTTGATACTATATGTGAAAAACTAACCGCAAAAGGAAAACATATATATATATATATATAGTCGAAGGTGAAAAGGTGAAGTGTTGCTAAAGATAACATATAAGCAAATTTAATTTTTAATTTAAATGTATCGAAAAAGTTTCTTCTTGGAAGAAGAGATGTGATTCTTATAAAAAAAAGGAAATTTTTTTCCTTTCCCTTACATAAATACTTATATATATATACAATATTATAATAGGTTCGGTCAAATATTTTAGTTGCAGCTAAGACTAACATACTTATATAAATCCTTAAAAATTTATATAGATTTTGTGATCAGGATCACTTATTCTTTTAAAAAAAAAAAGCCTAAAAACATACAAGAAATTTCTATTCATTTTTGTTGTCGATTTGATGAAATTGTTATTAAAAAAGTTTTTTAAGACTTTTGTTTACACTCCTTCTTTTAGATATACGGAAATTTTCTATTGCATCCTTTTTCCTTAACTAATAATCCTTCAGAGGTCAAAGTGTTAAAAGTTCGTCCTTATATCTCTTCAACTTTTTACTTCGATATTGTTTTTTTTCTTGTTGTTGGTTCTAATTTTTTTTTAAATCTTATGTTTTTTTCAGCCCATTCTATATTATCAGTGTTCTGTTAAGAACACCCTTTTTGAGGAACTATTCGAAATTGAACTATTTATCACGAAGATTAATCGATGATTTTGGTGGGTGGAAAATGATTGGAAAATGGAAGTTTTAAGAATGTTCATTTATACGCCCCGAAATTTTCTATGATAGTATATTTTTTTTTCATTTTTTTTTTTTTTAAGAATATAGTTGACTAGTTTGAGAATTTTTTAATTTTATGCTCAATCGAATTTGTCATTAGTTAGATTGATTGTGACGAATAAAATATTGAAAGTCAATTTAAATGGACACTTGAAAATATGCTATTTAAAAACAATCTAGAAAAAAACAACAAATGTTGAAAAAATATACGATTTGAAATATAAATTAATTCTATTTAATAAATCACAATAGATTTAGGTATATTAAAGCGACAGCTTTTCTGTGGAAACTAATTTTGTGAACCGAATTGAATTATCTTGATTTTTCTGTAAAGAAATTACAATTTAAGAAGACGAAATTTCCAGTTCTATAAATTAAATTTTAATGTAACTCAACTTTATTAGTCTCATGAGTTCATTTTGGACTAATTTACGGCATTTTCAGATAAATAATTAATTACTTTTGAAATTATTTTTGGCATCAAATTTGAATGTATCGTCGTGATAGGTTATAATTTTTATATATGAATTTTTCTGATGAAAAGAAATGATAACCAGAAAAACGAAAAGAAAAACATATTTTTTTTAAAGGTAAATTTTTGTATTGTATTTTTGTTAGATATTGAAAATGAACTCAAAGAGATTTCAGTATAATGGATGATTGTTAAGGAAACCGAAAGTTCATCAATAATATTCTCAAAAGCAAATTGAAAATTGTTTTGGAAAATAATTTTTCATCCGTAAAATTATTAAAAGATGACATATTTGAATATTTGTATTGATATATTATTATTGATCTTTAATTTTTAGTTGCAGTTGTTTTTTAGAAGATAAATAATTGTTACATCATGATTAATAGTATAAATAATTCATATGTAGATTGATGCTATATTGTCCCAGCTTGCTTACTAGGTGTAAGGGCTAACATAACTTCAGAATGTTATACGGGATCTGTCATTATGAGAACAGGAAAAGAGAGTAGAACAAAATTGTTCGACAGTATAAATCATTGTCATTCATTAATATCGGTTACCAGGAATGCATTAATCCGATAGCACTGCGTTGAAGATGATATGATGACGAAATCATAAATTATAATAATGTTTTTGAAAGATTTGAAATTTCTTTGTTATGTAATTATTTTAAAAACTGCATTGCACACATATTTATAACATTTGAGATACACATTTACAGGACGCGGCATAGATGGAAATATTTCGATTATATTTATGATATCCGGCATAATTATGTAAGTACAAACATTTATTCAAATTATTTTAGAACTTTCGAAACACAAACACAAGCAGAAATACAAAAACAAATCCAAACACAAACACGAATTATTGAGATTTTCTATTTTGACCAACTGGAACCCCGCATCTAGCTGGGCTACCTAGAATGTACATTCTAAGTTTCATGCAAATCTGTCTGCTATTGTCGGAATTAGGGAAGTTCAAGTATGCTATACTCTAGCAAACAAACAAGCAAACAACAAACAAACAAATGAACAAACAAACAAACAAACAAACAAACAAATAAACAAACAAACAAACAAACAAACAAACAAACAAACAAACAAACAAACAAACAAACAAACTAACTAACTAACTAACTAACTAACAAACAAATAAACAAACAAACAAACAAACAAACAAACAAACAAACAAACAAACAAACAAACATATAAACAAACACATATACTAAATGATAGAATTGAGTAGACTTTCACCGGAAATGGAAGTGGTTAATTTTGGGCGAAAATGTTACTGGAGTCAGATGGTATTACGGGAACAGTTTACTGAATTTTCACGCGAAAATTACAAACCGGAAATGGGTTATTTTATGCTTTCGTGGCACTTTTTGAACTTAGAAGAATTTAAGAATAGCTTACTCAATTTTGTTAAAATTTGGTTGAAAGTTGTAATAATCAAATAATGAAAAAGGGGTGGTTTATGATATCAAATTTTTTTCTACAATTACAATACTTATATAATTAAAGTATAAGAAAGTCAAAATTAAGAATAAATATGGTATCTATACGAAAAACTAACTTTGTATAGAAAAAACTAGAATTTTCTATATTATCTTTTCTAATATACTATAAAAACTCCATCTGGAAAAATTTTCTTTTGCAACTTTTTGGTTCATTAAAATTTAATACAACCAAGATGACTGTGGATTAAATGAGACTGTAAATCGTAACATAGTCCTGAAGAATTTCTTCATTCTCTTGGTGTATATTTTTTTTTCTTCTTCCTTTTTCTCGGGCTGTTATTTCTTAACAAATATGCTTTTCCTATATATACAATAAGTATTCCCCACGTAGATTTTCCCGTTCAAGCAAAATCATTCGAAACATTTAAATGTTACAAATTGGATTCTTTATCGTGTTCATAAAATTTGCATTATGTTCTCACTTTTCACATCTTTTCTTTTTCAACAACTTAAGAAATTTTTCGGTAACCATTAAAAGTTTTTTTGGTGAAATGAATAATTTGGGTGAAGCTATATTGGATAGAATGATATAACATCTAGATAGAATAAACTCTTTATGGTTGTCAAATAAGTAATTCTATTTTAGGTAGATCTTCTACACGATACATATTTTGAAGTCAAGATTTTTGAATGTAATGAAAATATTCTGGAAAACCCAAGAAGAATATTGTTGTGTCATATGCATATATCTAGGAATAATCCAGAACGTAACATAAATAAGTAAAGAAAAACACCTTTCATCGTTTACCATTTTTATTTTTGCGTAAGAAGATAGAATAAGCTTTATTTTTCACATAGAGTTTGTCTATAAATGTAAGTTCATAAAGAATTACTTTTACCATTTGCTATGTTATTGTTTTATTATGAAAATTGGTGATAATCCGAGAAAATTGTTATTATTACTTTCTTAAATTAGGAATGAATTCAATTTTATTTTTATTGAAGATGAAAATGTTTACATCTTTCATAAATAAATGGTCCTGTAAGGAGATTATAAAAAATTAATGCCCAAATGAAATTACTTGATAATTATTGAAAATACTTAAGATTTAAATTGATTTTATTTATCCTCGTTGAAGGAGCAGAAAGTTGCTTTTGCCGTTTTAATATTATCCACGCAAAACTCAAAGTTGGCGGAAATAAAATACTTCCTAGACGGGCAGAACTGGCAGTGGGAGATTCTGTATATAATCCAACTTCAAACCCATGATAGTGCTACCAAACTTTTTCAGTGATTTCTTTGATTTTAGAGTAAAATTTGGATGCCCTTATGAATTATTAGTTAATTTCTTCGCATTTTGAGCGCACATCAATTTGTGGTCTCTCAAATGACAAATTAAAATTGACTTTGAAATAGTTCAATTAATTTCGAAAGGTCTCATCTCTAGAAAGACATGCATTTTTTCCACTTTGGAAAACAGATATAAGTCTCTCTTGCTCATGGAATATGCATCTTGAAGATAGAAAAACAGCAAACAAGTACATTTAAAAAAAAATTTTTTTTAATAATTTTTGAAATTTAAAAATTCTAATGGATAAAATTTAAAATTAAATTATATAAAAATTTTGTACTCTTCCATTTTTGATACAAAGATTTCAAGAACTATTTTTATGTAAATATTTTTGAATAAATATCTGATTTCTTATACTATATTAATAACCATATAGTATTATATATATGCAAATAGAATTCTTGTAATAGAAAATCCGACAATGGATACAATGTTATATAATATGAAATCATAAAAATAACATAAAAATTGCATTAGGGATTAATTAAAGTCATATGAATCATATGTATTTATCTAAAGCTCTACTTCAAATATGGATTAAAATTACCAACGTTTCTATATACAATATATACGTTTTCATGTATGTAAATTATGCATACATGTTTTTTTTAAACATTTTTTTCATACAAAGATTGCATATAATATTGGATACACTACAATGATGCAGATTTGTATACATAAAATGAGGAAAAAATATGCATTAAATTCCCATAGATATCTCACAGATCATACTGCATAGTTAAAGGTACTACAATATATACATAGAATGGGTGAAAGTTCACATTCCAGAATTTTATTTTTGATTTACAAAGGAATATTAAAAAAAATAAAAAATAAAAATAGGAATAATTCTATGAGATGAAAATGGAAATTTTTTCATATGAAAATTTATCCGTTTATTATTATCGATTAATTAATTTAAAAAATATTTTTTTTTCTATATAAATATGAAAATAAGAGAATTTATTAATTCATATTTATTTTATTTATGATATTCATTTATTCTTCAGAAATTTATGATATTAAAATATTATATAAAATTTTCTTTCAAGTGTAGAACTAAAGCTAAAGATAACTTAAACTGTGATTTTTAAAAACAAAAACAGATTGTGATTGTTCCCTGAAAAGAACGGTGATTTTTATCTGTTCTTTGAAACAGCCTAAAAAAATAAAATTATATGTTTTCCGCCCCTTTCAAATAGAAAAAAGTATAAAAACCATCCACTTCCTTCATTCTCAGCTAGAGAATAAACAATGACACCAATCAGAACAAAGTAGTAAAAAAAAAACAAAATAAAATTCACATTGCAATAAGTGCAAAAGAGTACGGGTAGTTTTTAAAGGCAAAATATATCAGGAATGAAACTTCCGTTGAGCACATAGCATGGCGTCACAAAATCTTAAAACCCTTTTTTTTCTAGCATTTGTGCAGAGCTGGTTAGCCTAGTTTATTATAAAGTTTGAATCAATATGATTAATGTAGACCGTACTATAGTCTGGCTAAATCTACAAAAGTTATATTTATTACATTGAAAAAATACATGCCTATTGAGAGTCTTGAGTAAAAAATAAACTTAAAAACTATTAATTGTCTATAAATTGAATAATTAATAAGTTTGTATTTCTTATTTTATACCACAAAAGAAATTATATGTTTTTCATAAGTCTTCAAGTACTTATCTTATTTTGTTTATTTTTTTTTTATCCGCTACCTCTCAGGTTTAGAACATGGATCCTTTTTATGCAGCATAACAGTCGTGTACCAGCTAATATAACATGAAATATGGTTTTATGTTGGATAGTATTTATGAGATTAAAAATTCTCTATCCACGTTTACGATCTCTACATTTTGGTCCTTTCAGAAAGTAACACAGGCAAAAAAAAAAAAAAAATGGGAAAAATTACTGCCCAACTGAATGAACGAAATGAATAAAATATTTTTTTTTTCTGTTTATCAAAAATGTTAAGGAATGGGAAATTTCTAAAGGTAAAAAAAAAAAATATTAATACCAGAAAGAAAAATCTGTCTGAATAAAAATCCTGTGCAAATATTATTCAGTTCAGGATTTTTTTTTTAGTTAGTTGGTTTTATTAAGTCCTTTTTTTCTGAGAATCTTTCTCAAACTCTTATATATTACAGAAATGATATCAGGCTGTATACATATATACAATATATAAAGAAAGAAATAAAATAAAAACTATACCTCTGGTGTAGAAAAAATGAATTCGGGTACAATACTATATGGTATGCTGCCCATTAGATCCAGTTAAATGTTTTAACATGGAATGTACATTTCGTATGCCATTTAAATACCTACAAAATGGCTTATAAATGCGTACCTTTCCTGTAAACAGAGAAAAATTCAAAAAGATTAAAAGATTAAAATCTCACGCATATTCATATTAAATTCAAATTCAAATAGCGTACACAAAAATATGAGTACCCAATATTACATAATATAAGTTCCATGTTTTTAGAAATTCAACTTTTTATTTCTCAGATTTTCGGTACAATATTGTCTTTTGAAATTAATGAAATAAAATGTTAAAAGTTCAATAATTAAGCAATATTTTTCGATATTAAAAAAATTATAATAATTACAATTTTAAAATAGTTTTCAAAATGAAATTAAAATTGTGAAAATTTTTATACTTTCAAAATATCTTAATTAATACAGTATATTCCTGATAAGTTCAAGTTTTAGATATTTAAATTTCCACTTGATTTAACCTGTATAATTTCTGAAGCCGTGTAGTTAATTTCGAAATTACTTAACACGTATCGTCCAAAATTTAAAAATGGAAACGTTAAATAAACATATAGTAACTGAAAATAGACCTATAGCCGAATTTTTGATGCCATATGGTAGAAATGGGACAGAAAAATTGTCAAAACTAACAATACTTCAAGGTTTTTTCCTTATAATTCTGTTTCCTCGTTTCAAAATTGCTTCTAATTTACAGGCAAATCGGTGTATTAGTTTTTAAAGTACATCCAAAAAACTATATGGACATACTCATTTTCTCCTACTCTACTAATTGGTCTAAGGATAGTAAAGACACTATCCTTAGACCAATTTTCTCAAATTTAACATAATTAATTTAAACAAAATTGATTTACAAAGTTTCAAATTAAATCCGAAAAACCATATAAAAAAACGACAAAGCTTTCTGGTCACCCTGGTTTTTGCTTAATAACTTTACTCCTCCGATCGATTTTACTGATATGCAATAGCAAATCCTATTAAGGAAGAAGCAACTCACATTCTAAATTTTAACAAAATTTGATAACACGTTGTTGAGTTACCTTGAATACGGACAGACGGACATGCATAAATCGATATGACTTTTGATTCCCGACACAACCTACCCTTAAAACCTTTCAGCGACGATTATTTCGATGTGTTACAAATGGAGTGACAAAAATAATATACCCTCTGGTAATACCTACCACAGGGCATGAAAATAGGGAAGGGGTGCCCTTTTTCCTCAAGGAATTAAGTTATTTATGTGAATCATTTTTAAATTACTTGTTATAATCCTGAGTTTATTCAAATTATACTGTACGTACTCCACTAATATTTATACATATGTGTGAAGAATTTTGAACTAATTTTGTCAAAAATACCACTTGAATTAGAAAATTCTCAACTTTTCAGAAGAGTATATTTTCTGAAACAATAGGAAGTGATAGAATTCCTATAATTTTGGGCATTCTTTAGGTAAAAAGCCAGAATAAGAGTTGTAAATTTTATATTATTTTTAGCAATTCTAGTCCTCTTAAAAGAACGTCTCCATTATCAATCTTCTACATAATTAATTTTCATATTAAATCTTTCCAAATATTAAATTAAAAATACATTTATAATAACAATATATTATAATGACATATATGTACCATCTGCATATACGCATAACTTTAGATCAAATGGATGAAAGCTTTTGTATCCAAATAATTCCTTTCAAAAGCATAAAAGCAAAAATTTTATTAATTAAATTTTGCTCATACCATTTGGTTTATTATTAACGATTGTTGCCTGCATATTTTATAATTAAAGCTTTTAGTCGTAAATTTTCCGATGGAAATTAATTTAGTGAAAATTCGAGAAGATTCACCATATAGGGTGGACAAATAACATTATTAAAAAAGTATTCAACCTTAAAATTTTAACTATAGAAAATGTTATATCGATTTTAGGAAAAATAAAAAAAATTCCAAATTTATTTAGAAGCCGAAGACATGACTAAGTATAAGAATTCTAACAGCTGTTTCATACATTAAAAATTCATTTGACTCTAAAATGGTTCATATGTGACCATTCCGATAAGATTGAGTATTAAGAAAACCATTCAAGTATTATCAAGTATACATGGAGAGAGTCCAAACCAAATTGAAACTGGGGAGAAATGCATCTATACGTTGGACTAAATTTACTGTTTGGTATTGTATTTAATATTTTAACTCTCTTTATCTATATGCTGGGGTTCAAATTTCGACTCAATCTCGCCTTCTTGATCTTTCGAGTGTCCATGTATACGTAGTACTGTGTCGATGATGTCCAATTGTAACAGGATTTTGTATATAAACCAATGATAATTTCTCTTCAAATACCTGTGCCTGGTTATTGAGATAGTAAATAAATATTTGCTCATAAAGATTTCTGATAATTACCAGGATTTGCCACTATTTTCAGAAGATGACGTTTGAGCAAATTTCAATATATTAATGTAGTTGAACTAATATGACTTGTGTAAATATTTCTAAAGATGGTATTTTAACGGATTTTTAGGGAAAAGTTTTTACGAGATAAATTGACTCTTGCCATTTTTATACCCTTTTCAAAATGAAAAACAACAGAGTACATTGTATAGTAGACACTTTTCTATTATATGAAATTCAAAAATGTCTTATAAGCAAAAATAAAAGTGTGCTCTTTAACCTGATATTGCATCTTTAAATTATTACAGATTATTTAAATTAGCGGTAAGAACTATAACTCTTTGGATAAGATTGAAAACCATGTTGACCTATTTTTTACTGAGAAAACTGATAAATTCTAGAGGCAAAGTGTATGAAAGATGAAGAAAGATTGTGGAACAAAATTGTGAATACATATATATATATGTGGAAGTAAAATAGAACTGTAAAAACTAAAATTCAAAAAATATAATCAAGTAGTCATTCGTTCGTCCAACGATAGTAGTAGCTTTTGCTTTTGAAAAAATATTAGACTTCACTTTTATTTAGTCAGCCGATGAATAAAGAACTCAAATTGTAATTTTAAATAAATTAACTTTTTATTAAAATTATATTCTTTAATTATCCCACATGGGGGCTCAGCCAAAGATCTCAAGAAAGTAAGCAATAAATAAAAATGAAAAGGACGAATTTCTTTTAAAAAAAAACGACGAATTTTAAAAAAAAGAAAGACGACATTTTTTTTAAAAAAAGAAGAAACGACGAATTTTTTAAAAAAAGAAAGACGACATTTTTTTTTAAAGAAAAGAAAAAACGACGAATTTGTTTTTTAAAAAAAGAAGAAACGACGAATTTTTTTAAATTAAGAAGACGATATTTTTTTTAAAAAAAAGAAGAATCGACGAATTTGTTTTAAAAAAAGAAAGACGATATTTTTTAAAAAAAAGAGGAAAAGAAGAAACGGCGATTTTATTTAAAAAAAAGAAAGCTATTTTTATAAAAAAGTGTTACTTAATAAAGGAAAAAGCCAAGCTGAGAAGGACGAACATTTCAAACAAAGAAGAATTCAGTTTTACAAAAAAAAAACGAGATATGGACTCGATAACGCTGAACGAATTTGAGAAAATGACTGCTAAGGATTTTAGGGAACTGCTAGAAAGCTGGAAACTTCCAACTGGTGGAAAGAAATCCGTATTGAAAGAAAGAGTTTGGAACCAACTCCAAAAGCGTAATGAAAACAAAGATGAAAATGATGAAAGAGAAATTGCACATTCAACAATGACAAATCATAGTGAGTATCAAAGTGATGTATTTAATAATAAAAATGTCATTCCAGGCGAAAAGAGTGAGAGTGAAGAAATTACATTCAATGTATCCAAAAATGATAACGGAAGGCAAAAACCTGAAAAAAACAGTTTTATGACATTTCGTGATTTTGAAAACGCGGTTCAAGAATTCACTGGAAATGAACGAGTAGAGCATTGGATCGATGACATTGAAAATTTTAATATGATCTCTAAGTGGAATGATATCGAATTATGCATTTACGTCAAAAGATTGCTTAAAGGAAGTGTACAACAATTTATAAGAACCCAAAGAAATGTAAACACTTGGAAAAAACTAAAAGATTTGTTAATGGACGAATTTTCAATTAAAATTGATACGGCTATGGTGCATGAACAATTAAGATTACGAGTGAAGGATTCGAACGAAAGTTATCGTGATTACGTTTACGCAATGCATAATATAGCATTACAAATTGATCTTGAAGATTCTTCTTTGATCAGGTATATTGTAGATGGTGTAGACGACAGTTCATCT
Organism: Xylophagus ater; assembly: GCA_963422695.1. Classification (NCBI taxonomy): domain Eukaryota; kingdom Metazoa; phylum Arthropoda; class Insecta; order Diptera; family Xylophagidae; genus Xylophagus; species Xylophagus ater. The sequence goes on from OY730478.1 coordinate 14,517,867, forward strand.
GATAAAATTATATTGGAAGGAGCCAAGACGTTGAAAGAATTGAAAGAAAAACTTGTATCGTATGAAAGATTGAAATCAAGACGTAAGATAACGAAGAAATTTGAAAAAGTGGATTTGAAAATTTTTAAAAATAAGACGTGTCAACGAACATGGAATGAAGACGGTAAACCAAAGGTGATAAAATGTTTCAACTGTGGAATACTTGGTCATCTTTCAAAAGATTGCCCAGACATATTAAAAGGACCAAAATGTTTCAAATGCAACTTATATGGACATAAAAGTTTCAATTGTGTAAAAAGTAATGATGACAGACGTGGAGTAAATGTTATAAAAAGAAATGTCATGAATGTTACGGTTGAGATAAATAATCAAAAGTTTATTGGACTTGTGGATACGGGATCAGACATTACCGTTGTGAAAGAAAAACATTTAATGTCGATCAAACCAAATTTTATAAATAAATTGCCAACATTGATTTCGGGACTTAATTCTAATTTGTGGACCAAAGGAACGTTTAAAGCAAGTGTTAAAGTACAGCAAAAACAGTTTGAAAATTGTGAAGTTCATATCATAGCTGATGAGCAAATGTCGCCCGAATTAATAATTGGAATGAATATCCTGAAAGAAACTAAGTTGATTATTGATAAAGCTGGTGTTCAAATAATTGACGCAAATGATGACGCGAATCAGATGCCGCATATGACTGCTGAAGTCATTGAGTCACATTGTTTTTTATCACAAATTGAGTTGTCACCTGAGGATGAAGATGAACGATTACAAAATTTAATAATTGCGGATAAGTTTATAGCGGATGAAACAGCAAAACAAATTTTGAAATACAAACCGGAAGAGATTAGGGAGACTGATATCAAGATGAAGATAGTAGTAACTGATGACATACCGATTCACCAAACACCTAGAAGATTACCGTGGCCTGAACAGAAGATAGTGGAAAGACAAATACAAGAATGGATTAATGATGGAATTATAAAAGCAAGTGCATCGGAATACGCCAGTCCAGTGGTATTAGTCAACAAGAAGGACGGATCAAAGCGATTATGCGTAGATTATCGGAAAATTAACAGCAAGATCTATAAAGACAGATATCCACTACCAAGGATCGAAGACCAAATCGATAAACTACAGAATGCGGTATATTTTACAACACTTGATTTGACTAATGGGTTTTTTCACGTTTCAGTTGATGAAAATAGTAGGAAGTACACAGCTTTTGTTACGCCAAGCGGACAGTTTGAATTCACAAAAGTACCTTTTGGATTGTGTAATTCTTCAAGCGTTTTTCAAAGATTTATAAATCACGTATTTAGACAACAAATAAACGATGGAATTGTGATGGTGTACATCGACGATATTATAATACCGTCAAAAACTCAGGCAGAGGGTTTAACAAATTTAAAGTTGGTATTGCGCGTAGCTGCCGAAAATGGACTTAATATCAAGTGGAAGAAGTGTCAATTTCTGCAGAAACGAATTGAATACCTAGGATACGTTATAGAAGCTGGAAAGATATCACCGTCTAACACTAAGATACAAGCTGTAATAAATTATCCTGAGCCACAGAACGTGCAGAAGCTTCAATCATTTCTCGGATTAGCTGGATATTTCCGAAAATTTATCAAGGATTTTGCTTTACATTCAAAACCATTGTATGACTTACTTGGAAAAGACAAAGTATTTAAGTTTGGTTCAGATCAGAAAATTGCATTTCATAAATTAAAAGAATTTCTAACTAAGCAACCAGTGTTAAATATTTTTAATTACGGAAGTACTACTGAATTGCACACAGACGCGTCGAAATATGGCTATGGAGCGGTATTATTTCAAGTAGATTCAGCAGACAATAAACTACATCCTATTTATTATTGGAGCAAAAAGACGACACCGATTGAACAACGCTATACAAGTTACGATCTGGAAGCGTTGGCTATCTATGAAGCAATTAAAAGATTTCGTGTTTATCTGTTAGGACAAAAATTTAAGTTAGTAACTGATTGCAAGGCTTTTACGCAAACGTTGAAAAAGAAGGATTTAATGACTAAAGTTGCAAGATGGTCCATGTTTTTAGAACAGTTCGATTATGTAGTTGAGCATCGAGCCGCAACTGGAATGAAACATGTTGACGCATTGAGCAGAAGTGCGATGGTAATGATTATTGACAAGAATGAGATGTTAGTTAGATTACGACGATCACAGAAAGACGACGATCAGCTTGAAGCAATTCGACAAATATTAAGAGATGTACCATACAAAGACTATGTGATGGAAAATGATATTTTATGTAGAAACGTTGAAGGAAAGTTGTTATTTGTCGTACCAGAAATGATGAAGGATGAGATTATCAAGCTTATTCCTGAGAATGGACATTTTAATGTTAAGAAAATGTCAGAAATAGTTAATCAAAATTTCTATATTCCAGATCTAAAGTCTCGAATTGAGAAACGTGTCCAGAGTTGTGTCCAATGCATTTTAGCCGAACGGAAAAGGGGGAAAGTTGAAGGACGGTTATACCCGATACCGAAAGGAGAATGTCCGCTCGACACATTTCATTTAGACCACCTAGGGCCAATGACGGCAACAGGCAAAAATTATAAGTACATGTTAACGATTATTGACGGGTTTACTAAATTCGCATGGTTGTTTCCCACGAAGACGTTGTCAACCGACGAAGTTTTGCAGAAACTATCGATTATTACTAATATTTTCGGATATCCTAGACGTATGATCACGGATAAAGGAGGAGCTTTTACATCAGACAAATTCAAATCATATTGCAATGAACATCAAATTGAGATTCACCAGGTTACAACAGGAACGCCACGGGGAAATGGGCAAATCGAAAGATTGCATCAAGTAGTGATAAGCATTCTGACGAAATTATCATTAAATCAAGCAAACAAATGGTATCAAAATGTTCAGAAGGTGCAGCATTGCATTAACAGCACTTATCAACGAGCGATTAAGATGTCACCATATGAATTATTGGTAGGAAAGAAAATGAGGGTAGATGGAGACATAGAATTTGAACGAATTTTGGAAGAAGAGAAAATTAGAATATTCAATGAAAGTCGGGATCAATGCAGAACTAGGGCGAAGGAGGCCATAGCAGACATTCAAAGTGAAAATAAGCGCCAGTATGATAGAAACAAAAGAAATTCACATCAGTATAAAGTGGATGACGTAGTAGCTATAGAACGAACACAATTTGGAAGCGGTCTGAAAATAAAACAAAAATTCTTTGGACCATACAAGGTGATTTCAGTTAAAGGTAGTGATCGATATGGGGTATTGAAGTTAGGTGAACATGATGGACCTAACAAAACATCTTCTAGTGCAGATAAGATGAAGAGATGGCCGGAAGAAGCAGTTTCATTTGAGGCAAATGATATCAGGATGGACGAGTGTGGAAGTAAAATAGAACTGTAAAAACTAAAATTCAAAAAATATAATCAAGTAGTCATTCGTTCGTCCAACGATAGTAGTAGCTTTTGCTTTTGAAAAAATATTAGACTTCACTTTTATTTAGTCAGCCGATGAATAAAGAACTCAAATTGTAATTTTAAATAAATTAACTTTTTATTAAAATTATATTCTTTAATTATCCCACATATATATAAAATTTTCTCGGCACAAAATTTCGCAGAAATTCAATATAAATAGCTGAGGTTAACTATATAGAAACAGATATTTAAATCAAATTTAATTTTCTCAACAAAACGACCTGGTATAATTTTATTGTCGAGTTTTCATTAAATATGTACTAAAATTATCACTTACTTTAGTTAAATGAAAATCATTGTTAAATGCAACTTTATGCTTGTAAATTATTCAAAACATCAATTTTACATTTTATATCCAAAACTGGCTAGAAATTGTAAATAATTTTGCATAACAAATTTCTAAATATACAATATTACAGTTTCAGCAAGAAGTTTAAATAATTAAATTTTTGTTACTTATTATATTCATTTAAATAATAGAAAATTAAAATAATCTTCTTGATAAGAAATTTCTAGAATATTTACAGTCAATTTTCATGAGTTTTCATCTTAAAAATTATTAATCGTATAGAAATGTATATTGAAAGTCATAAATTCAATCCTTTCGTGATATTGTTGCTGGTAATTTGGCATGAAAACTCTTTTCTTTTTGGTCAATGATGTCTAAAAACATTGCTTTTATAAAAATTGGATATTATCCGGATAATATTCAATAGAATTTTCTTCCGGTTGTTTATAGTCAATTGATATATTGCGTTCATTACAAGAGCTTTCTTTTCTGTTGACTAGCTAAATACTATCAAGCTTAAATTTATGTTCTGTTTAAGTATTTCTATAGTTTCTCCCTTGACTCTGTCATGTTTCTTAAGAGCTTCAGACTATGGCTAATATATAGAGAAAGACAATGATGCCAATGAAAAGAAATATATATGGTATCGTTTTTGGCAAAATAACCTTAATAGACTGTTGCTCATCGACTTTTATAGTCATTATATTTTGTGTCCTTTTGTTGAAGCAGTTTTCATAGTTTCACTTTCGTTATTTTGTTATATTTTTACAAAAGGATTTTCTTTCTGTTTTCATATTTTTTATGGCTTTTTTAATTGATTCTTCAAATAGAAAAAAACGATTATAGTGATTTATTAAAAATGTTAATTTGAATGTTAATAATAAGTGAAATATTATCATTCTTCATATTTGAAACGTTCTTCTAGGATTCAATCGAAATTGTTTTCTTAGATTAGAACCATGATTCCTATTTTTGTATTATATAGTAGTCTTCTAAAACCTTCTAAAAATACATTATATATATAAAGTTTAATACTTTTCAAACTGTATATATAACTTATAAAGCCAATTTTATATTTTATACAATTTTCATAGAAGAAAACTGTGTTTGTCATGTTTGTTTATTCTTGCAAACAAGTAAATATAATTCTATATACCTACTTGGTATATACATCCTTCGGATTCACCAGGAAAACCTGAAAAGTATTGTAGCTGTTCAAGAATTTGAACAAATAAAGGATGAGATGAAAGTGAAACAAGAATGAAATGAAGAAAATTTACTTAAGGTCAACTACATATTAGATACGTGCTATATCACAAAATTTTGATATTTAAAGTTGACGGGGTCTATATGATATAATTTTAAGGAATGAGAAAAAAAAATAGATCGACAGAAAACTTTACGCCCTGAATTTTCCTTTTGAATATAGTAGAAGAAAAAAATTTCGATATATTGAATGTGATGAAGGTGTTATAATGTTATCTTACTACAGAAGAATAGGAAATTGAAACTTTAATAAAGAAGTTGCCCTTTAGAAAGGTTATGTTTGTTTAAACTTTCGATCTGTAATGTGTTATATGTCATTTTATACTAACAAGTATTTTGTGAAATTGGAATTATTGAAGTTTTCTTACATATACGATAAAATATATGTTTATCAGTATTTTTAATATAAATTTACAAAAGTATTATAGAAATTTGGGTTTATTTTAGTTAGAAAGATTTAATTATAATACAATATATAGAGAAAAAAAAACAGTTGAATAATTATAATATGCATGATTATTAGATGTCAACTACTAACTAAAAAAAACCATAAAAATCAAGACGAAAAACGTGAATCATATAAAAAGTCTGTCTCTTTAATGTTGCCGAAAAATAAAACTTTTTTATTCTTGTCAGTTACTGATAAAAGTTTATTTCTCCCATAAGACAAAATGGATTCAGTCTGTGGCAATATTTTTTCATGGTTCTAAAAGTTACAATATTTTCAACAGGATATTTATATAATCTTTACGAACAAATTTTACATGCACGAAATTCCATAAAAACCAAAATATTTTAATTAATTAAACATACTGTCTATACTATTGTATAAAACTGAAATTCCTATTTTTAAACATTGCTTAATGTAAGCAACAGTCTCATTGTATAGGAGGTCTTTCAAATGACTCCAATCGGTTTATTTTGGCATTTTGGTAGGGAGACCATACCTGACTGGCATATTCAACTATTGGTCTAACTACGGTGATGAAAAGGGCTTTAGTGAAGCCTAGTGTAGAATTGACGATTTCGTATCGATCGTATCAAATGACTAAAAGTACACATTTGTGAAAATACACATACAAAATGTTTTAGCGTGCCAGTTTTCATGTGAATCGGAATATGCATTTCTTGCGTCAATTGCGACAATTAAACAAATTCAATTGAATATAAACGAAATAAAGAGAAAATATTATTGAAAAAAAGACAAAACCAAACAAAAAATGTTGCAATAAATCATTTAAAATTTTAAAATATTTAGTATACTGAATAAATTAATATAAATCATTCATAATATAATAAATTCTGATTTTTGAAATTTTTAATTAATGTAACACACAGTTTCCAACTAAAACGTATTTTGCTGATATGAACCCGAACTTATTATAAGTATTACTGTTTTAACTTTTAATTATTCACTATTTAACAAGATTCTTAGAAATAAGTGCATGTCAACCCGTCTTCGTGCTCTTTGGTGATTTAGACTCCTTGATCGTTTATAACGAACTAACTAGCTAACTAGCTCACATTCTTTTTTCTAATTCTACTTATATCCTTGCGTCGTCGCATGTGCTTTTCTTATCAATTTCTCTGTCGGCGTTATTTCCTTTAAAGATCATATTATGATATTCTAGCCAAACCTTGGTCTTTATCACCCACAAAGATCGGAAAACATGGGTTTTCACACCATCTACGCTGTTACATTTATTGATGCCAAAAGGGATTTCTTTGGCGGGTCCTATCCAATGAAAATACCTTTTTGTCATGGAATAACTATACTATTTCCTTTATCTATTTCTTGGCCGAATCCTTTCACTTAACCTCGCTATTTTTCTAAGTATTTACACAAGTGTTCTTTCTATTGTTCCTATACTCCCTAAAAGGCTGTCTTACTAACTATTTACACAAGTGTTCTTTGAGTCATTTATTCCGTTTACATGGCGATTTCAGAATTGAGTTGAGATCGACTTGAAATCCAACCCGAGTTTTTTATCTTTACCGGATTGAAAGATTGACTTGAAATCGATTTCAAATCAAAGTCAATTTCATAGACGCAGCCAAACAAATTTTTCTTTTTTAGGTTATGTTTCCCCTCTCTTAATACTCCACGTTAAATTTTCAATTCGATTTGAAGTCGATCTGGGTATACATGCAAATTTCAAGTCGATCAGAAAAATTTTTGTGATCGGATTGACTCAAGTCGATTTGAAGTCGATCTGGGTATACATGCACAATATTCGGATTGAAGTCGACTTCAATCCGGTCATGTAAACGAAGTAATTGTTATACTAATATATAACTAAACGCAATTTTCTAAAAAAGTTAGACTCCCCCAACGTTTATCAAGAGGCGTGTAAAATCCGGCGACACCGAGTAATGCCAGGGAATTCAACTTGTATACTATAAAATCGGAAGTAAATTAAAATGACTTAGCGAGTTTGAACAATTTTCTTTTGAAATTTTGAGATATATTTAAGTAGGTATTAAATTTTGAAAAAATTCGATAACCACATACGAGAATGGTAATTTCATATTAAATGTAATCAAATATTGTAAATTTTTTATTAATTTTTTCGTCGATATAATCTTTACAAAATATAGTGTGAACGATCCAAAAAAAAAGAAAAATTCTATCACATCGTTATATCTTGAGTAAACAATTTTCATTCAGTTTCATATTTGGGGGTTACTACAAAATTTTCCAGCATAATTCTAAAAAAAAAATTCTTACCAAATTTCAGTTTACAAATTTCTTTAATATTTGAAGAGAGAAAAGTGGAGAATTTTTCCGTGTTAGTTTTCCATACAAGAAATATTCTTATTGGGATCAAATGAAATTTTAGAATTCGGATAAATATTCGTCGATGCATTTGAGACTGCAAACTAGAAATGTTATTTTGGGGGAAAATTTAGCTGCCAAAAAAAATATTTTATCTGCTTTTACGGATAAATCAGTTTACTACATTTATCTTTTGAATCTTGTCGTAAATTCTGCTTTTTTTGGATCCAAAATATTTACGAATGGAAAATATATGAGCACAACTGAAAACTTTACCTATTTTGTCCCAAAACTATCTACAATATTTTCGGTTAACAAATTTTTTCCGTAAACACTAGGCAGTTGGAATTGAGGAATTATAACGGTAACTTATGCTTATGGCTTTCCAATTTTTGTATTAGATTTTCATTTGTTTTTAAGTTTATTTTATAATTAGACAGCAATTGAATCATCAAATTCGAAAAGGGCTCATGTCGGTTTTTTCAAATTGTTCAGGAGACACAAAATACTGAATTTCTGCCAAACTGTATGGAATTTAATAGTGGAATTTTTTTTGAAAGTGCTAACCATTGGACTGCGTCATAACATACTGAAATGATTTTGGTTACTATAAAAGTTCCGGAAAAAACAGCTGTTACAGTTTCCCGCCAGATTGATCGACATAGATAAATGTCCTTTTGGGATTTCTTTCATTGAAAAGTCATTGTCGAATTGTTTTGTGGTTACATTAAAAGACACTTATTTAAATTTTTAGAAATGTTGAAAAATTATAAACATATTTCAAATATATGGGAAACTCCGATAAAAATTCAATATTCAAAGGAAACTGGAATTAAATGGATGAATTGAATCTGATATTTCGAAGGATAGGTTTAAATTGTATATAAGAAACTGAAAAAACTGAATTAAAAAAATTACAAAAATATATCGTGAATTCCACATAACCAGAGACAACCAAACCTGTCATGAAAACTAAAGTTGAAACAGACTAAATCCTTAGAATCAAAAAAGCGAATCTAATATTATGTACAAAGTGTAGTTATATGAAATTTGTAAATTGTAGGGGAGGAACTGGATAACCAAAGTGTATATAAGAACTGAAAGAAAATTTCAATATGGCTTATCAGCTTAAACGGTACTGCAAACATTTACTTCACTATATAATAAGATGCTATGGAGTAAAGTGACTATACATTTGGTTATGTTGAAAACACGTCAATTTGTTTGAATCTTGCCATCGAGAAGGATGCAGAAAAGAATATTGTAAAAATAAAAGTATTACGCTTGTTATGACGAGACTAATGTTACGCTATTAGACTTGGGTGGATATATTATTGTATATCTATATATGAAGTTATAGTGTGAACATAAAAACGATTTACAGGAAACTGATGGTGGTATATAAAATCGGTTTTGGACTCTCTCCTGACTGGTTTTCTGTGTAGTTTTTTGTTAAAGGTGGATGATCCTGTCTGTTATTCACCCACATTTTATCATCTTTTTATGGCTCTTTCTCTTATCAAGAAAGAATTTCTAAAGTTATAATAACTTTTCTCTTTTTAAACTTATGACTAGTTTGTCTGTTAAATGTTAAATCGAAAAGATTATATTTTTGTGAAATTAGATTTTAGATATTATATTTTCGTGTGATTTTTTTGGAAAAGTTCAAATTGATAAAACTGATAAAGGAAACTTGTTAAGAACATTAATTTTTAAACTATTTATTCTTCAAATGACGCTATATCTTGTCTTGGCCCACTACTAATACTATTTATAATTTCTTTAAATAGAAAACACTTAATGATAATAATAAACATCTTCTATATACATATCCCAAAATAGAAAAATATGAAAAATGAAATTTTTTTTATTCGAAAATTTTCCCTACTTTTAAATTGAATACAAAATGATTCTATTGAAAATGTATATGGAAAATCCTTGATCTTCAATATTGTTTTTTTCTTGTTAGTCATGTTTCACCCTGTTGTTTTGATTTCACTTTTCGAATTTTTTTTTTCCAAACATGAAGTTGTTGGAATTTTCTAGATCATTGCACTTGAATGGAAAATTACATGAGTCAGTGGGTTCCACTTGGCTACGAAATAACAACAAAACAAGGTACACGACGGATAAGAGATTCGGGGTAGGTTAAACATTCTACCTACATACTTATAGATTTTTATTTTTTAAGGATCTGCTAGAGAAAAAAAAATTGTTCATGTTTTACTTTTTAAGAAAAAGAAAATGAGAAAGAAATTTTGTTTCTATCTGCGAAGGAAAATGAAAATTTTGAGTTATAGAGTGTATATGGGAAAAAGGTTTTTCTTCCTTTTTCTTTTCTTCGTATGAAGTAAGAATAACTTTTATTTAAGATCTGTTTAATATTAAACATTTGGATTGGGCCGAAATATATTTTCGTCCTTAAAGTGATGAATTTTGTTTTTAGATTTCTTAGAAATAGACTTTTGTTATTTTTCTTCTCTCATATGATTTAAAATAATTAGACATAATTTGTGAACTGACTGTGAATTTAAAATAATATACAAACTAAAAGGAAAAATGTTTAAACAATTTTTGAAATGAAAATATTACAATATAAGACTGAGTCCAGTTTTTGAATTAATATTTTGAAATATATGCGACTATAGTTTGGTATAATAAATTTGATAAACAACATGGAGTCGTTTCCTTATCAAAAAATATTAAAAAACAAGGAAAAAAAATGCCAACTGAATTTGCATATCGCAGGAGGCATTTAAGAGGGTTAACTATTTCATGTATGAATCAGCTAAATATTATGCAAAAATCTAGAATAGGGTAAAAATAAATTACATGCATTCAAATCTGTGTATTTATATGTTTTTTTTTCATTTTATATAAAATCTGATTAGTTAATGTAATACAATTCTTTTGGGGATAATAAAAGATTGATATCTAAAATCGTAAACAAGAGTAAAAGATGAGACAATATTCTTTTAATTTATTTTGATGGAGTCCTATTTGTAAGACAACTATATAGTCCAGAAGATGTCATAAACTTTTGGTCACTGGGACAAACAAGTGAATAGTGTGTTATACCAAAAATTGTTGTAAACGTTGCTTTTACATTTCGTAATTAGTTTACATCCTTTTCCTTTTATTTGAGAATATTTTAAATAATTTTAATTTCTAAGGATTCATATGAACATTCATTTTTCTTCTCCATGATATGAAATGCTAAAATATATAACATATTTTTTCGGGAAAATCCTTTTCCCACGTTGTTTCTTTTTCTAGAATATAACAAAAAAAAATAAAGAATTTCCATACATACTGCGGTTTCATTTAAAAATAGAGCGTCGACATTCCCTAGAGATGTAATGTTTTCTCGTTGGTCACAGGATCTAAATGTGTAAAAACGGGATATCAAAATATATATTTTCCATATGTATGAATTCATATATATGGCTAGAAAAAATGGATATAAAAATATATCCGTGCGCAATGCATTCGCGGCATGCCAAACGACCACATACCCGCATAACATAAGCTAAGTGCAGTAGCCCTGAACGGCTTTAACCTCAGGATAGTAAAACTACAAAAAAAAGCCAGAAACACAAGAGATTCTTTTAATGTTACAGCAATAATAGGATATATGTAAAACATTTTCCACTATGAACCCTTTCATTCTTTATAGGTATATGTATTATGCTTTTATTTTTTCATGTCTTTTTTTTAACAATAGATATAAAAACTTGTTGAAAAAAAAAATGGGCTCTGATATCAGTTTAGCTCGTATATCACTATGACAGATTATAACATCCATGACAATTTGTATAGGTTACTCTACTAATGAATGGGAATTTCTAGACAAATTTGTGGTGGACGTTTTTTTTGTTAATAACACCCACAAAAATGGAACATAGAACATTTATTCATTTTGTTTCATTTCCATAATATAAAATGAAAACAACGAAAATTTTCGAGAAAATGCACTAAATTAAATCTAAATAAATGGCAACTATACCAACGACAATAGCAAAAAAGCTTATTTTAAGTAAATATTCGTATAATCGTGAAAAGGGTACGGAATGGTACCGAAATAAAATACTCAGTACTTTTATATTTTTACCATATCTAAACGTTGTATAATACAACTATTTACATATTTAATGTGTACGACCTGAACAATCATATTCATGTGAACCATGAACAGTTTTTATTGTTATTCAGTTCGTTGACGGTAATATCAATATTCAAAATAAGTTATTAATCAATATATTACAGTTTTTCTTTTTTCATAATTATTATAAACATACATGAACGCATATAGATATTATTTTGAAGAAAACTATTAGATAGGCATGAACTCAACTACAGGCATCCCGCGAATAACACGGTTAACTGACACCGTGTTATTGAAATTCGTGTTATTCATACAATGTTGAAAATATCGTTCCGTGCTATTCAAAAATCGTGCAATTCAAAAGTCGATATTCATATAAATTTGTACATTTGATTCCAAAGAGAAGTAAGCACTCACAACTATATGCAATGATATTAAAACTATTCTGAGCACAAAGAAGAGAGATCTATTTACTATAAGAACTGAATTTTACAACTTTCTTTGAAATCTATGTGTTTCCTGCAAATCTGTTATGTACATATGGACTGTGGGATCGTTAACAGTAATATGCGTGTACACATTCGCAAATTAGTGTAATTCAAATCCCGTGTTATTCAAGGGTTGTCGCAATTTTTGACCGTTTTGTTCGCGACATCGTGCTATTCAAGTACCGTGCTATTCGAGGGATACCTGTATATCTCCACAATATTTTAAGATTTAATTTTTACGTAAAATATAATATTTCCTGGAAGTTCAAAAAAGGGGTATATAAAAAAACTCATATATAATTTAATTTTGTAGTAAAAATTATATATGAACTTTCTAGTAAAATAAATGTGAGCAATTCGAACACTTACCCATTTTTACAAAAGTCTTAAAGTCATTCATTTCCTAATTACACCAAAAACTACCCAAGTACTCGTAATACTGAAATATTTAGAAGCAATAATACTAATTAATTGCTAAATAAAAACACAGTAATAAGTACCAAGGAGTAATAACGCTGAGAATAGTTTACTCAGCTAATCAAATCATCGTTTCTTAATGGACATACAGATTGCACACTGTTCATGTATGGCTCCTTTGGTGGATACGCTTGCTTTAGGAAGAGGTTTGCGTAGAAAATTTTATCAAGAGCAGGTCCTGCGCTATTTTACCGTAACAAAAGTATTACCAGGAATAGCGAATATATGTCTTGAGCTAATGAAGACTCATTCTAACAAAACCGTGAAACTACTTTTTCCATATATAGTGCTAAAAAAGTTTTTAAAGGATCGTCTACAAAGTAGTATGACTCAGGAAAAATTGGAAGTTTTCATGCTGATGGTAATGGAAAAGAAATTGTTGGAAATAATGGATAATTGGCGCAATCTCATTTACTCATAGGTGACATATATCCATTCGTTGAAATCCCAGGCAAACTTTTCTACCAAACCGACCCTGATGACCAGAGATATTTTTACAAAAATGGTACATCAGAATTCTGGATATGAATTTTATTTAAAAATTGGCTAACTGAAATTTTACACTTAAGTACTATTCTATATACCTAATTTAAAAGGATTTCTGGCATTCTCATTCCGCGGCACATTCAACTTTCTTTCAATGTTAATTCTAGTCTACATTACTTCATTTTTAATAAAATCACAGATAATATAATATCTGTGATAAAATGAAATAAATTTCGGCTGAAAATTCGGATGTATCTACCAATTTTCAATGAACTTTTTATATCATATCTCTGGAAATAAAATTTTCCTCTTTTATAATGTTAAATAATAATTCATTATATAGTATTTTCTTTTAGCTTAAAAAAAAACTACCAAAAAATTCATAAAAATTTCCGATTCCGTTCTGAATTCTAACCGAAATTCTTTACGTGTTTTAGTTTAAATTCCGAATAGCACACTTAATGCACTTGCATAATGGTTGCAGTTTTACTATCTATCATCAGGCCCCATTCTCATAGCACACAATTCGCCATTGAAATATATTTCAACTGAACTAATTCTATTTCCAGGAAATACATGCATACATACATTTTTTGGGTGTTAGGAAGTAAAAGTAGAAAAGAGCTACTGCCAGCTATGCTTCTACCCGTATTGCGGCTGGTTTAATTAATATCCTTCAACATTTAGTCGGCTTAGTCGGTGCTTTTGATGACTTTAAATGGGAATTGCAAACTCACAAAGCAATTTCGATTCTATGGTTCATTTTTTTTCCTTCCTTTTTTTTTGTTTGTTGTTGGATTGTTGTTCATTCCTTCAGTACAGTTTTCATATTCATTTTTGTTTCTTTCAGATCATTCTATCTAAATATATTAATACAAACATACATATTTACCTGTTTTCTTTTTCACCACGCTATTTTAGGCAATTGAGGAAGACATAGTACAGGAGAAGGTATAACGTATTTCTAGATTCATATCCCATGCTTTTGATGTTGATACTTTTATTTCTATCGTTGAAATGGTTTTGTGAATTAGTAATTGGGATGAGTGCTTTAATGAATTTTAATGCAAACTGGAAAAAAAAAACGAAGCAAAATGAATGAATAATCTTCTTTCATTTGTTATCCAAATTGGAGGTAGTGAAGTGTACTGCCATAAAGATATGATATATGAGCTCGCACCTTTGGGTAATTTGAAGGCTATCAAGAAATAAATAAAATTATGATATTTTTCTCGCATAATATTAGATGATTCAAACAAAAAATAAACAAACGAACAAACAGACAAACAAACGAAAATGTTAATTAGAGAAATAGGAAATTTAATGCTATGTTGTTTATTTGATTTTCTTTATTTATTCCTCGTTTGGGAAAGGTAAATTTAAGTTTTTTAAAAAAAAGGAAAAGCTTGTATTTTTCAATTAGATTTTTTTTTTAATTAATATAAAAATTATATTACTTATTAGATTAGGGAGGTCTCTATTTTTATAGGGCAAACATTTTTGTTCCTTTCTGTGTGCTATTTAAGCCTGCAAAATTTGAGCCTGATCGAATAATCTTAACAAGAGAATTGTGCTGTAAGTTCAACACATGATCCAGCCGGGACAAAATCGTTACTAGAATTAGGTTCTATAATAAAACTTATAAAGTTAAGAAATGATAACACTTAAAATAATTTCACTAAGAGTTCTATACATTTAATATTCGGAACCATAAAACTTAGTGTTAAAATTAAATTTACACAGGGACTATATTAGCTTCTATTTCTGGTATACCAGCAGGCTTACCAGAAATAAAATACTACCAGTTTTTTTTATTTGCGTGGGCTAATTCTGGTATCACATTTCAGTATCTGTCATGCCGTTGAACCGAGAACCGAATATAAAAAGAGCCAAAATATTGGCTTTAAAGTGTCGAATTCAATTCTGTGGCAATATCTTCCCATGCCCTTTTTTCAAATCAATCCTTCTATAATTTTTTGATTTTGAATTCCATAAACATTCTTTTCCCAACAAATATTTATCAATTTGATAATTTCACTCCGCAAGAATTTAGTTTGGTATACCAGCGCTGTCTACGAAAATGGTATACCAGAAATGTCATACTAGAAAAATTGGTATACCTAGGTATTTGACACTGGATTTTTAGCAAACAATATTGCTGGTATACCAGAAATAAAAGCTAATGTAGTCCCCGTGTTAGCAAGACCGTCCATACAAAATTTAGTTTTCTAAAAATATGGATCGGAATTAAAGTTATTTTATTTTTGAATGTGTCCACACATAATTCTATACCATCTATTTATTAATCTTCTTGAATTTTGTGTTATCAGAAATAATCACTTCTTGTACTTCAAAAACTGTAGTGTGAAATTTTGACCTGAGCATGATTTGAACTCAAGATCCTTCGATACTAAGAGACTCTATCATCGATCCAACTTAAGCGTTTACTCAAATAATTCAGTTTCATCGCCAAATATTCTTTGGCAATTTTATTCAAACTTACATTGAATAAGTAGTTTACTGATTTCCAAAAACATCCATTTGGATAATATTGAAGACAACATTTAACTTGTAATTTTTGATATTATTGATGCAATTATAATCTAAATTTAAATAATATATTCTTAATAATTTCGTATCGTTATCACGTTTTCTAAACAGATTTTTAATATTCATTAGGGAACATGCAAAGAATTAAACAAACATTTAAATAAACACAAAATGAAATCTAAAACAATATATGTTCTTAATATAACAAAGATGCAGCTCTTATTAATAACCTTATTGAACTTTAAACTGCATTTATCAATATATATATAATTAAACTTCACTTATCTAACATGGAACATGTACAAGGTGTAGTCCAAAGTAATCAGGACTTTTTGAATCTAGCGCCCCTAGTGGCGCTATCTATATGTCGACTGCGTTAGAATCTGCTATCCTTTATCGACTTCCTGTGAGAATTTCATGACATTTCATCTATTGAAAGTGAAGTTATTGCGTTTTAAGTGTCAGTATGTTTGTGTCATCGGTGCGAAAATGAGCTTCGAACGACCAAAAATTGCTCAGAATTCAACATTCGAAGGACATCATTAAAGAGGTCAAAAAGGACAGAAACTTCCTTTATAACATTGTGACTGGTAACGAAACGTGGTGTTTTCAATATGATCCCGAAACGAAACGCCAGAGTGCAGAATGGAAGGCGCCGGACGAGCCGAAACCCAAAAAATCGCGCCTGGAGAAGTCAAAAGTGAAGACAATGCTGATTTGTTTTTATGATTCCAAGAGTATTGTCCACAAAGAATTTGTTCCACCCGGTCAAAACGTTAATGCGGTATTCTACCTAGGAGTTTTGAAGCGTTTGGTGCGCCGTATTCGACGTGTTCGGCCCGAATATCGCGAAGATGGAAGTTGGCGTTTGTTGCACGATAATGCACCGTCTCATCGATCGACGCTTGTGACCGATTATCTCACCAAAAATCACATTTTAACCATCAACCACTTCCCGTATTCACCGGATATGGCACCGTGCGACTTCTACCTTTTCGGAAAAATACATTTGCCGATGAAACGAAAGCGTTATGCAGACGTAGAGGCCATTCAAAAGGCTTGCACCGGCATACTGGCGGCCATACAGGCCAACGAGCTAAAACACTCGTTCGACATGCTTTTGGACCGTGCAAAAAGCTGTATTGAAGCAGAAGGAGACTATTTTGAATAAAATCAATTGATTTTGCCGAAAAAACCATTTGTTCTGTTTTTTTTTTTAAAGTCCTGATTACTTTGGACACCACCTTGTATATATCAAATTATGTATACTATACTCCTCACGATGACCTCTTTGTAACATATAATTATGTATGGAATTCCTCTACAGTATCTTTCCTATATCACGGATACAGTTCACATTTCAACATTCCCATTATATAATTTGACACCATCTGCAGACTGCAGTGGAAAGCCATTATAATAAAATTGGTTTGCTTCATATCGATTTGCTGTTAATGAACTTAATATTGCCCTCTAATTGTAGACTATTATTAAACAAATAACAACTGTTGGTATTCGATATGAAATGAAAAATAAATGATATTTTCAAGTATCATGCAAAGTATTTAGAAAAGTCTTCAAGTTAAAAGGATTTCGAGTTTATTTCTCATTGAAAAGTTTAATTATTTAAGTGGAAAAATGATATAAACTAAATCCATTGAATAGTTAATATGTCCACAAGAGCGAAGCATGCATCCATTTTTTTTTGGTTGAGAAATTTTTTGAAAATTTTATAAACTTATAAAATGATAAAATATGAAACATTCGAAAGTGCATTTTTAAATATGTGTAGTTTTACTTGTGGCTGTTTACTTTTAAATGCACATTATTTATAACTTAATTGATTTTAGGTTTTAAATACTCTCTAAAATTTCTAAAAGAAAATGAAGTATAATCTGTAGGATTTCCGTCTTCCTAATTTTAATGAAGTTAGAATATACTACAAAGTTAATACTAAAGACACATTAGCATCAACAATCTAGATTATCTCACTATTCTCGATTAAAATTCGAGAATGGACAAGGTTTTCTGAATTAATGAGAATAGTTAATCGAGTATTTTAATTTCAATTATGGAATAATTGAGAACTTTTCACTCTTTTCTTCTGGTAATACCGCTTACATCTATAGATAGACCCCGTCAAAAAGCAAAAAGTAAAAAGAAGCACTAGAACAAAATAACAGATTTGAATTTGACGGCCTCAAATTTTTTGTATTTTGAAGGAAATGATTTTTCTTTTTTTTAAATATAAAGTTTTTAAATTCTTTCTTTAAGTTTTTAAATGTTTGCATATTTATAAATTATTTTTTTTTACTTCTAAAATATTTTCTAATCACAAGAAAATTTATAGAAAGTTTTGAGAATTGTCATAAAATAATTGAGAATGTATTTTAATCCAGAAAAACAGAATGTGTCACATGATCTAGATTAAAAATAATCGACCGGATTAAAGTGTGTGGTGTGTCTACGGTATTAGAATAAGTTTTTTATATAAACTTTAATCAATGATTGCAGATAACGTTAACACCATTTTAAACTAATGAATTAGGAACTGAAACAAAAACAGTTTCACTTACTTGTATGAACTAAAATTCAAGATTTCAATAATTATTTCATTATTGCCACCATCGGTGGTGAAGGATTCGAGAGATTGGGATAAAGTAAATTTGTGGCCGCGTTGGTATAATTTAATAACAGCAGATTTAATTTCTAACAAGGTATCTCAAAGGGTGTGCATGAATATTATACACAAAATTTCCACTGAAACTAAAACAAATGTGCTATAAAAGGTCGGACTTTTTGAGGAAGATTTTATGCTGATTAATTTTGTTGACAAAATTTTTCATATTTATGTAATTCTAGAAAATCTCCTTCAATCAAATCGGAAATTTACTGCATACTTTATAATTCCAGACCGTTAAAAAAAATTTCAGATCTAGTTGTTTTATATTTGAAATATTTTGCATTTAATAATAAAGAAATTTTCATGATATTTTTATTAAAAGAAAAAAAAATAAGAATTTTAATCTTCCCACAAAATGAAAAATTAAGGAAAAATATGAGAATATAAATGATTCAACATTTTTTTAGAACAAAAAAAAAAGAATGGTTATTGTGACCCCGACGTGATTTGAACACGCAACCTTCTGATCTGGAGTCAGACGCGCTACCGTTGCGCCACGGAGCCCTAACAAGATCGGGGGATATTTGAAATGACTACAATATTTAATTGAATTTGTTTATTTTTAATTTCAACCTCAATTCTTAACTTTGAATTTTATATTAAATATTCAAATTCCTTTAAGAATATGAAATAAAACAAAATTTCCGAATTATAATAATTTTCCAGGTTTATGGGGCAGAAACTGCACTGATACAGCGAAGGAAATGAACATCCTACTGACAGTGACTTTTAAAATTGCAATAGAAAATAGTTTCAAGTCCATTAAATAAATGCATTGATTTTTCTTTTCATCTTCAAAAAACTTGGAAGAAAAGTATCTGTAATATAAAAACCTTCATCAAATCAAACTCAATATGCAACCAAACCTAGGTTTGATTGGGTATTTATTGTAAAAAATATACAATCAAACCTAGGTTTGACTGTAAATTGAATTTGTTAGACAGCTATCTCACAACGTAAATAGGTTAAATAGTATTTCCGGTTTTTATATCCATCTTTTTGGGTTAGGAGACCACAGAAATATTTCATTTAAGGCGTAAGGTTTCGTAATAGAGAGGTTTGACTGTATAATATACAATTTAGCATAAAATTATTTTCTTCATCATTCTTGTTCGAAGGAAAGTTTTGATTCTTCTGAACTAGTGTTATTCAATTCAATTTAATTCATTTGCTTTCAAACGTAATCTCCATTAATTTATATAAAAGACGGATGCTTTAGTGAATCAGTGTGTTAATTTGGTAATGAATTGCTAGAAGTATATTTAAACAATTACTAAAACTAAGAAAAACCAATAATCATATTCACACTCACAAAATAAACTTTAATCAAACTATTTAATTTCTGTTCAAATAAAACGAGAATAAAAAAATTCATTTCATATCACTTAATAGAAAAAAAAGAAAAGAAATAAAAGCTGCTTATTTGAGAAATTTACTTTGGTCATATTAAAAAGCCAAAATTGTTTTACTTTGATACGATCTTAATACAAATACACAATCACTAGATATTCAATCAATTCTTTTAGTATTATTTTCTTTTCCTCAATTTTGTCAACACAATTTCAAAAGATATGATTTCAACTTATATCAAAAGAAATGAAAGCCAAAAAAACCTCAAACTGAATTGTCATAAAAAAAGCATCTCCTATGTGAACCCTAAAACGATGAAACTCATCTTTTCGTTTTAGTTCTAGGTTTTTTTTTCCACTCTCTATAAACGAATATACATAGTAGCTACATATATGCCAGCTCATATATTTACATCCAATCCATGGTATCATTCTTAGCCTTTTACATTCGATACGTCACGATTCCTATAATGGCAATCATGGGTATACGATAGAGGATTACCGATATCCTTTTTTATAGACTCCCTTTGGAGTTTCTATTTCTATTTGTTGAGCCATTGAGCCATTTTTATATATATACATATGTATATATATATATATATGGTATAAGTTCAGGCTTGAATTGTCGCATATCATGGCAATCACTATAGTCTTCTCTGACTCCATTTCCTATTCATATATAGCCCGTGACTCGTCACATCTTTACAACTAAAGTACGTTTGGTTCTATAGTGTGATAGTTAAATGTCAAATCGTATATATATATGGCTAAGTAAAAAAGTATATTCATTTATATGGGAAAACAGAAAAAAAAACTTAAGATTCACGATGGTGCAAAAAAAAGGAAAAAAAAGTTGAAAATAAAAAGAAAATATATATTCAATAGTGCTTCTGTGAAGAAAAGAAGTTAAAGGGAAAATCCTAAAACGACTTTCAGTTTCACATTTTGGTTATATGTGAAAGGATATAACTTTTAAAGGATATTTTGAAATGGGATATGTATAAGAAAAGCTTCTGTGACTGTTATTTTTTTTCCAAAAGTTTTTTTTTTTTTTTTCATCATATTTTTGTGAAAAGATTCTCTCATAAGAATAAAATCTTCTATAGAAAGGATCAACAAAACAATTCAAAGGATTTGTTGACGATTTTATGAATTTTCAGGTCCTGATCCCAATTCGATTATCTACTCTTCAAAATATTTATGCGTCCAATTAGATTTCGATACACATGCTGAGATGTTTGTGTGTACGAAAGTATGTTGTGTGGAAATAATATAAAAAAAGGGATTCGCTTAGTGAGTGAATAATTGAAATACATTGAATCTTGATTCTCTAAAAACCGCAAAGGATTTTCTTTTATATATCTAATTTAAGTTTAACCTAAATTTTATTGATTATTATTATTATTCATAAAGTTGAGTATGTAAAATCAAATACACTAACTAGTATATGCAAAACTAATTTTAATTTCAACTATAAAATATAGGCCCTTTCTCTGTCAATATATACTACTATATCCGTTCAATCATAGTTACCTGGTCGAACTGAATCTATGCTAGAGAATAAAAAAAAAAATAGTTTACGAAACATGATTTCCTCTGTGCAGTACATTTCCTGCGAAATCGACTACATCAATTGTTCGATTGTTTGCCATTAAACCATTCATATGATACCATTTTCTATAAACTATAGTGTAAATGTGGAAATTTCTGAAACATTGAAATCGCATACATTTTGTAGTTTATTAACTATAAAGTCTATATTGTCAATGGAAATTTATTCGTTTCATATTTTATTATCAAATTGAAAGATTATTTATTGGAAATAGAAAATAACAATAGTTTAAAATAGAATAATTTGTGAGTGTGTTTATGTAAATTCTATTTCCTGAATTTGTTAATAATTTTGTTGAAAATTCTAGAAATATGTTTTAATAATTAACTTTTCATTCAAACATTTTCAATTAGAAAATCCGATCATATTTCGCATGTATATATTTTTGTGACATAATATAAACCCGTTCAAATGTAAACACGAAGAAAAATCCAATTATTAAACTTAAGTTAGGCAAATACTTGTAATTTGTTTCTCAAGACCTTAATTACTTGTTAACAAATAGCGTTAAATAGAATATAATTGTCAGAATTATGTTTAAGAAAGTAACTTTTGTTTAAAGATGTGAGTATCTCAATCAGCAAGTTCGAATTTTAAAATGTATTCATTCAAATTCTTCATAGTTAAAGTTTAAGCAAATGATCAAAAGAACCATGGTCACTGCTACAAGTCCTGAATCAGTGAGTAAACCTCACCACAAAGTCCTGTGCTTGCGCGAAAATTTGTATTTCTATGAAACTTATCCGGGATTTTTCGGATACCTGGATTCTTAAGTGGGAAGTAGTATACCCCAATAACTAAACGCAACAGAATTCCTTACAGAATAGTTGTAGTAATATACTCGAATGAAGAAGTACCTAATTCAGGATAGAAATTCTCACAGGATTAGTTACATTGGGCCATCACATAGTGTGAACAATCTTTTTCTTTATTCAAAAAAGCAAACAATTATAAAGGTACGATTAGACGCAGAAACTTTTCTATTAGTTGCAGTTTCAATAGTTGCCCATCTTGTTAATTCATGTAGCTAGAAATAGCGCGCTACCTGAAATTTTTAGGTGTTTGTAATAAAACTCGCTGTGTCTTACCGTACTTTACCCCACGACTCCATTGAACTTATTTCAAGACTTATTTTCAGTCGGACTGAAAAAAAGTCCAATTCTTAGAGTCTCCATAAGATTTTCTTTCAGTCCGAATGAAAATATGTCCAATTTTTAGAGTCTCCACAAGGCTTTTTTTCAGTCCGACTGAAAATAAGTCTTGAAATAAGTCGTGCGGAGTCATGTGGTTAATAGGTCTCTAATAGGTATCTTTGGAAATCATATTGTTTTCCTCAGTGTAGAATTGAATTTAGTGAAGTATATTATAGGATAGGCTTCTAAAATGTGGTAAAAGTAAATGTTTTTTTTTGTAAATTGTCTGTTTTGTTAACAATGCGGTTATATTTTTGTGAATTTAGATTTTAAAATAAAAAATTGTGTAAATTCATAGAAATTTCCTATTTTTATAAATTTTCCAGTATCATTGAAACGACATTTTTAATTTATGATTTGCGGAAGTTTTTTTTGCGGTTGGGAAATTCCGCTTGATAATAATAAACCTAAACAAATCGATGAACAAAACATGAGTATGTGAAAAATTTTGTTTTTCATTTTTTTTTGTTACTAAAATACAAACTATGATTTCTTTTTTTTTTGTTGAATAAATTCATATAAAATATACCTTTTAGAACAAATTTTCCAGATTTTCACATAAAGAAATATTTGCTACAATAAATTTTTCATTGCTTTTAAAAATAAATATCTCTATATCCGTGTAATAATTTTGGATTATATAACTTATACTTTCGTATATTGTATAATAATTACATTTTCAAAAAGCATTTGTTATATTGTTGCCGGTTTAAATGTCACAAAATGTAAAAATCTTTGACATACATATTTTCATGGTGGAATAAACTGAAAACAATAGAAGTCAACAATATACAATCATTATTATCGTCATCATCAACATCATCCAACCATCCATCCGTCCATTCATTCAACCGTTTCTCATCCGATATTTTATAATATCCTCATATACAATATGAATCTTTTTTTACACTATAAACTTTTCCTGACTTATATTTTATATATACGAGTCCATAAACGGAAATTTCTTGTTTTTTGTTTTTTTTTTGTTTGTACGAATAACATCTCGAAGAGTTACATCCTTTCAACAAAATTACAAGTATTACAAACGGATTTATTACTGTTATCTATAGACAAAAAACCCTTTCGGCATAGATAAGAAAAGAAAAAAAAGGTTTTCCAACAGTGATACAAGGATACAGGAGTGAGTCAAAAAAGAGAGTATTTCAATGGTTTTTAAAAACCCACAAATATCATTACTTATTGTCTGGTCGAAGACAATGAGGTGTGAATAAAAGCATAAAAGAAAAACCTTTATAATTTCACAAAATCCATGTTAGATATTTTTCTGTATACGTTTGTATATGGAAAATGTATTTATATGATTTTATGAAAGCTTTTATATTATATATCTTTATGAATTGCTAGATGAGGTTTTGCATAAAATCTCATTAAAAACAACATAAAACTTCATTTACTTCTATTTTCCGAATTTATACGAGTATATAGTATAACTTCATATCCTTTTTTTATTCCTCGAAATAATTTGAATAATCTTTGACAAAACAAAACAACAGAGAAAAAAAGGAAAACTGAAGAAAAGAAACATTAAAAATATATACCCTCGAGATTTTCATATTCATATTTATATATGGCTATTGTCCATTGTTTATGGAAAATTTTGTAAGAAAAACAAAAGAAAATAGAAAACAAAACAAGGAAAACATTTTTAATTTCGAAAGTTACATTTTGATCGGTTCGCCCTGGAAATACCAAAGATGCATCTTAGAAATGCGTTTGGAAACATATATACGAGTAATTTATTATCCTATAATAAATGCAAGAATTTGATGATATATTTTTGATTTGTTTTTCCTTCTTTTAGCTTGTCAAAAAAATAATGAAAATTATTTTTGATTTTCATGATATGAATGAGAGAAAAGTTCAAAGAATCAAATTTACAATATAAGATCTAAAAGGGATAAAATAACGAATGTTTCGGATATGAAAATGTTATCAAAGAAAATGAAATTTCATTTCGTAATTGTTTTCAAATGGAAATTTTTTCATTGTCTAAGAAAACCATAATATTTAGCTCTTAGCAAACAAATAGAAACCGTAAACCATTGAATTTTACTTTATAAAAATATATTTTATTTCGTTATGTCTTAAGACAAAAAACAAAATAATTAGGTTTTCCTATCTAAATTTATTCGATTCCAAAATAAAAACTTAACAAATTTGATTTATTTTATAAAATGTTTGTCTAAAGTTTTTTTTATGAAAAGCTGGCCATTTTACATTGCAACACAGCTCTCTGATTTTCTAAAAGCATTGAAGAAACATGTACACAGTATATGGACTTCAGTTGTCGATACAAATTCAGAGTCATCAATTCGAGTACAAGGACACTAGGTAATTGAGGTTAGATTTTACTAATTATTACTCAAAACCTTGATATTGACTACTAAACTTTAATCAAGGTAGTGCGGCGGATCCCCAACTGTTTAATTCGAGTGCACATATTTTAGGAACTGGGTTTCAGGCATACACAAATAATTAGTATTTTTGTGTTTTGAAATAATTTTCGGTTCATTTAGTGAGGCAAATAAATACAGCTAGTGTATTGACTAAAGCTGCTCAGTTGTTAAGAGTTTTACTAACTGAAGAGACCCCGATATATTCCTGGTCTCTCCTGCTTTACGTTTTTTTTTGTTTGCCTACAATATGCATGTCACAAAAGAGCTACAATAATACAAAAAATTCATGTTTTTTTGAATTGTTTCATTGTTGATACCAATTTAGTAATTCGATGATAGTACAACTAATTTCTTTATAACGTTCCCTCTAAGCTAAGCGCTCGGGCGGCTGCCCAGGTATAAATTGATATTAATCCAGTCATCATTTAGAGGGAACGTTGCTCACATGGACTACACTTTTGATTCAATTTATTTATAAAATTTCTATTAAAAATTATGATTTTCTTACCTTACTCGTGTGTCGTTCAAGATCTTAAGGAAATAACAAAAACTGAAACACTAATAAAAGCAATGTTTTTCTTTTTTTAAAAGTATAATTGCTTCAAAAATAAACACTCTCACAGTATTACCCGAGTCTCCATTATTAAATCAAAATTTTTTAATTCAAAATAAATAATAACAAAATTTTATTTAAGATTGTTTTTTCTTATGTTTTTTTTTTTCAAAATCAATAAATTTTTCTTTTTTTCTTTATTAATTTTATTTAATATAATTAATTTTTTTCTTTTTACCTTAAATAATTATATTTACAATATTTTTTTATTCATTTTTTTTTTCATAAATTTTCTTATATTTTTTTTTTATTAATATATATTTTTTATATCTAAATATCTAAGATATTTTCTTTTATTGTATTTTATTAGGTTTTTCAGTATTGTTTTTGTAATGATTTTCTAAATTTTCATAATACGTATATAAATCTATTATTAGTTCCTTTTTTTTTTTAAATATTCGTTTAACATATTTTTATCATTTATTTTACTTTTTGTAATTTTTTGTTTGAATTAATATTTATTTATTATTATTTTTAGTTTCTTTTTTTGGAATCTTAAGAAACTTATGCGTAATTTTTTTTTTAGAACAAAATAAAGAATAACGAACATTTCCAAAAAAAAAAAATAGTTTAAAATAATCAAAAAATTTACTAAAAAAATTCGATCTAATTTGGCACTTTTCCATTATTTTTCTTTAAAAGTAGATAAATATATTTTTAAATATTACAAACTAAAATTATTTAAGAACATTTCCTTTTTTTTTGGCTAAAATTTATTGAAATTTTCTTGTCATTTTAAACAACTATAAAATAAAAAGAAAAAACAGAAAATTTGACTTAGAAATTTAATTTGTTAACTCTCCAAGCGCGGGCAATGTGAAAATCGCGTTCACAAGTGTTGTTATCGAGCCACGCTGTTATTGCTTCGACCCTAATTTTTCATAAGGAAACGGATTTTCCGCACTCAATCAAGTGTTATCTTATCCTGAGTATTTATATTGTTAGTTGATATCAGTTAGCTTGTCCCATTATTTATAATAAATATAAACTCGTCAAAAACTCGCCCGAGCTTGGAGGTTTAAAGGAAAATTTGGTTAGAATTAGGCCTAATAAATACACTCTTCTTAAGAGTAGATATTTATTTGGTTGATCAAAATTTCATAGAAAATAATGAATTAATTTTTGGAAAGAAAATTTGAAATCAAATTCTTTAAAATGTTTAACATTAATTTTTTTTTAGTAACTAATTTTATAGATTTTTATGTTTTAAACATATACAAACGTTTCATATTATAATTTTATTATTTACATGTAAATTAATGTTTTACAGAATTATTATTTACAGGTAATTTTTTTTCTAGAATAATTTTAACTGTAATTATTACTAATTTTTGTTACAAAATGAGTAATTACTCTTGTGTACAGTACGATAGGTATTTCTTTTAAAATCTAAAGGTTTTAATGTCACATTTCAAAGCCGCTTTTATATAAATTATAAATTTTTGCAGTTTTCTTTTGGAATATATTATTATTTACTTAAAGATAGTATTTTTTTTGTTTTTGGTTTTTCTTTTTAAATGGACCGTCAAAATTCACAAAAATTTCAGAAAATAATATTCAATTCATAAGTTACGATTGGTCGCGTTTATGCGTATACCAAATTCCGATATAATCTATTCCATCAATTATATTCAGTAATCAGATTAGTTTGGTTCTATTTGGTCTGTACCAAAATAAAGACTAACTAGGACCGACCAGGCTTTCGTTTATATTTCTAATATACACAAAAATGCTGTGTTATTAATTAGTTACGAACTAGTGAAACAAAACTAAATGCAAAAAATAATCTAAATTGCTTTTGTTAACAGGTGTTAACAAATCAAACCAATTAAATGTCGCAACTTTTTATTTAAAAATGCCATAGCCTAGAATAAATAAAACAAATTTTATTCTACAAAGCATGCGACCTCATTAATAGTAATTGTAAGAAAGACTGTGAATAAATGCGCTTTTATATCATAAAAAGTATTAATCAGCTGACATGCTTTGCAGACTGAAAATGTGACCAAATCAGAGTTCAAGTTTAATACTCTGTTTAATGTCGTTTTTGCTAGTACACATTAGGAATATTGAAAAATGAATCGATGGGCGACTGCAAACTGAAGTATAACTAAGGCTAATACATCATAAAAGCACAACAGTTAAAAATACCGAACTAATCCAATCATATCGGATTTAGTATGCACGTAAACGCGACCATTGATTTTGATTTTATCATTGTTTTGATTAAGCCCAATTTAATTTTTAAAATTTATTAATTCTTTCCTAAAACAGGTCCGTAATAAATTTGTATTTTATTATGTTTTTAAATATTTGATAAAGCCACGATCAATTTTTTTTATTATTATTTTATTATTGTTTTATGGAATAAACAGATATTAACAATATTTTCATTGATTTCGCTTTTTATATTTCAGTTTTAAAAAAAATATTTATTGAAGCTTTTCTTTTTTAAATCAATTTTCATTTTTCGACACGAGAAAATTATTAAATTTAATTGAATTTCACAATAAACAAAAAAAAAATGTTTTTCCTTTTAGTTTTTTTCTTGGTTTTTTTTTTAATTAAAATGAAAATTCTTTACAAACTATGATAACAAATATTGAATATTTTTTAGACAGGAACAAATAATTACGAAAAATGATAAAATATTAACTTTACTTGAACTATTATTTAGATCGGATTCTCCACGCTGTAGTCCTTTATAAAGACGACCGTTTTTATTAAAATAACCTTCTTCAAGAAGATTTTCATTTGATGATAAATCAATTTCCTAAAGAACCGGAAAAAATATTTACATTTTAATTGAAATTTAAAAGTATTTCTACAATAAATATAATTTTGAAATATTACAGTAAGTTTTTAGAAATATTCCTCATTCAATTTTTTTAATGAAAATTAAATAATTATTCATAACTAACCTCATTTGATTCGTCATCAAGATCTTGTAGATTTTTATTTTTCCCTGGAATATCCATTTCTAAACGTAATATGTTAATTTTAATATCTTAAAAAACGATTTGACGAGTTTTCGTCATAAGTTTTTCTTACCATATAATCGAATTGTTCCTTCTGTGTCACCTATACTGTTTTTCGAAATACATTTATAACCACCAAAATCAGATTTTTGTAACTTTCGAATATGTAATACCATTTCAACTGCATACATAGAATTTTCTTTTTCATTAATTAAATATCTTTCACTTGGTATGATCATTTCACCTATATGAAATTAAATCAAATAAGACTTGCTACAAAAAATTTCTTTAACCAATAAAAGTCTTAAAGAAACTTCTACTATAATATTAAAGATGTAACAAAATTTTCGGTTGATATGTATATGAATTTAGAAGGAAATATGGTACAGGACATATTTGGATATGCTATATAGTTTCTTTTTTCTTTTTGTGTGGTGTGATAGTGATAATGACGGTGTATACTGACCATTTTCTCGTTGCCAATAATTTATAGCTTTTGGTGACGCCTCGACATTACAAATTAGGGTGACATCTGTTCCAACTGGAGCACCCACCAGCTGGTTTGGTACTTGCACTAACGGATGGACTATATATATATATGAGAAAGATGAAAAAAGTTATATTTACTTTTTTTTTGGTGTTTCATATTGATATAACAAAAGGACGTTATCACTAAAGTTAGCCATCGAAAGACACAGATTTTTCTTTTTTCTTTTTTTTTTTGTATTTCATTTTTGGTGTTGGCTCTCTATTTCGATAACATTCTGATGAGATTTTAATTTGAAACGAATTGCAAATGGATAGTGAAGCAGTTGGATGACATTATCCTGTTTGATTTTACTAATATATAAGAAGAAATGGGTTAAATCTATCAAATATGGTATGGGGAAATTACTTCTTTTTTTTAGGTCATACATATGCTTGTTTTTAAAGGACAAAAAAAATCTTTTCTATTTAAAAAAAAAAAATGTTTATATTAATAAGTTTTTTCATACAAATCAAATACAAAATCGAAGATTATTGGTTTTGACTTTTTTATTCATTTTTAATAATTTGTACAAAACAAATTTCAATACAATAATCTATTTCGGAAAATGTTTTCCTTGTGAAATGATTTCAAATTCATTTAAAGAAAAAAAAAAAAAAATGGAGGAAAATGATTTTCATCTGCAGATCGGATTCTATAAAGATTTTCCATATTATTTAAATACAAAATAAACACATATGTACATTTCCTTTCGAAACTTCCTTTCAGTATCATTATGACAATGAATTTTCTTATATTTACAACAGTAACAAGGAACAACATAAGAAAACCGGATATTCATCTACAGATGAAAAAAGACATTCTTTTATTATTATTTCCGAAAAACCGGATATTGAATTTTTAGCTTTTCACTCACTTATATTATAATAAAAAAAAAAAAAAAAGGAAAACGAAAACATGAAAGTGTGCTCCTTTTCCGTCACTTGAGGTGAATTTCATTAAGATTTGTAGCCAAAAAAAAGAAGACGAAAAGAAAAAAAGAAATTGTTTTGTTATCAATTTATATGTTTGTTTGTTTTCTACACAATTTGATTAAATTTAAGATTGAACAGGTACAACATTGGTATACTTTTCTTATAGTATTAAAAAATACAGTGCCAATATTTTACACTAGAAGTGCGACTCTTCCCTGAAGAATATATTTTCCATTCATTTCTAACGCTATTTTAAAATTAAAGAAATAAATATCTCGTATGCTAAAGCAGCGAACTTGCGCAGATAATATCGAATCAGTTCATAATCTGATTAGAACCTAACTTTATACCAAATTTGTATAAAATTGAGTGGGCTATTCTGAAGTTATCGTGCATTCAAATAAGTGAGCAGACAGTCGTAAAAAAACCCACTTCCGGATTGGCCAAGCTGTCGGCTAGGAGACAATCATATTTTTGTTTGGAAATGACCACTTCCGATTTAGCACTTTCAGTGAAATTCTTCCTTTTAACCAAGGATGTGTGTATACCAAATGTTGGTGAACTTGGGGCTCCATTGTTATCACCCCTACAAAAATTTAAATAAAATTATGTTTTTTGGCAAAAGTGACTGCTTCCGGGTACGTATTTCCCCCAAAAATTAAATCAGTGCATCTCCTTTCTATACCTTAGCTTTGCACTAAATTTAAATAAAATTAAGTAAAGTCTTCTCCAGTTGTCGCGTTTATAACAAAAAAGTGACTACAGATACACATATATACAGATATTCTCTTGGAAGAATAATCAATTCAAATTCCGAGGACCTCAACACATGTATTTTCCATGAAAGAAAAATTTCGTTCTTCCATGTTGTAATTTGGTTTTTCTGCACATATACGTCATCAGTACGCCGGTATATTTTGAAGTATGGACTCCTTTGGAAACTTCAAACAAAATCAAAAAAAACCCTCATAACGACTACGAAACTTGATTGACAAGATAGCTATGAATACGTCACAAGGATAAATTTCTAAATGGCCGGATTACGCGACCCATAATCTTCTATTCTTTGATTCATACGATATGATCACATGTTGTGTCTTAGAAATCGCCTTATACAAATCGATCCTGCTATAAAATCTATACCAAAAATAACAATCCCTGTTCGAACAATAAATTCACCAAGTTTGAATCAAATTACTTAACTTATTCCTTATTGTGACTGCAGAAATTTTCTGACCCAGTCACCTAGATAGATTAACACATGAATGGAGAACTTCGAAAGTAATATTGTTATTTATACTAAGGGCACCCTAAAAAAGTAAAGATTCTATGAAAATGTGAATTTGAAATTTCTTTTTACTAACACAACTCTTTATTTCAATTATATTTGAAAGAAAGCAAAATATTCACTTAACCAGAAACGTTTCAAATAGAAAGTTTGAAATATTTTTTTATGAACGTCGCTTGTACGTTCTAAAACGGAGATATTTGTTATTATTTTAATAATGAAAAAAAAAGAAATTATATTATAATAATATGTATACTTACAGTGTACCTGTAGCTTCATACGTTTACTAACTGATGGTGGTACACCATTCGATGCTATACACATATATGCTCCCATTTCCGATCGCGTGACTTTCGACAGCCAAAGCATTTCTCCTTCAACTGCCAATGCTGTGTAAGGTGATATCATAAGAATTTTTAAAGAACGGAAAGAAAAAAAAATAGTACATAAAAGTAAAATATTCATTATACAAAAAAAAAGAGTAATAAAATGAATTGTTTTAAGTGATTATTGATTGATAAACTTCACGTAAACTATAACAAAAACAAAAAACAAACTATACTCATACAAATTAAAATATATAAATAGTTCCGAAATTTCATGATATATACCTTTAGTTTTACCAAGTGGTCCACCACGTGCTATAATTTCTCGACCATCTTCTCGGCGCCATGTAATTTTCGGTTTTGGAAAACCTCTTGCTTTACATATTAATTTCGCAGAACCACCTTCGGGTACCATCATATCACCAGAAGTTTCTTCATTAACAATATCTGGTGGTATTACAACTTCAAGGAATGCTGTCTTTGTGTTGATTTATTGTTGTTTTTATATATATTTATGTATATAACAAGAAAGAAAATCATTAACAAAAATAAACATTAAAATCAATATACATATATAGGTATATGTTTGTTCTTCTAATGAAGAGAATGTGTGACCAAATTGGATATCAATTGATATTATTAAAAAATATACGAAAATTCGATTAAACCTTATTAATAAGACATATTCGAATAATTAGTATGGTTTTTGGGAAGGGTGGTGATTATTATTATTATTATTATATACGGAACAAATGATGGTTTTTGATTTTCAGGATAGATAAATAAAACCAATATTATATTTGTATGTTATTATATAATTATTATTTTCGATAATTACTTGCATTTTCATTGGATCCGTATTGACTTGACACATATACTGGCCGCTGTCTTCCATTTTAACATTACGTATAACCAATGTCCATGTGTTATAATCATTATGTGTGACAGATAATCGATCATTATTTGTTATTACATGTTCATGAATTGCTAGAATTGCTTTAGCATCAGCCTTAATCCATGCCACCTAAAAATCCATTTCCACACACACAAAAAGAAAATATATCCCCATAACGAAGAAAATCAGTTTTTTTTTTTTTGTGATTTGATGTGAAGAAATATGGTTCCATGTCGTCCGTTTGATGTAAATGGTAATGACCAGGAAATAATTGTAATTTTGATGAAATAAATCAGAATTTATGAAGAAAGAAAAAAATCGTATCCGAAATCGAAATCCAAATCGATTAATTTGATGTGTTAATTTCATTTGTTTTTCAAAACAAAGGAAAATTTTATATGATAATGAATTTTCCAGAGTATATCGAATTTGATTTCAATGAAAGAAAAGAATTTTTTTGTTTTTTTGAAAAAGGAAAAGAAAAGAAAAATTTTAGTTAATTAGTTAAGAATAGAATTTTTATACAAAATTTTTTTTTTTGAAAAATTATTTAATATATAACATAAATTGTGCTCAACACATGCAAGGTGCAAATCGGTTAATAATATACTAAATTTTTTTGATAATTAAATATTTTACTGTGCTCTTTTTTTAATTGTGCAATAAAAGTGCAGTGAAATTATTGATTTTTAGTGCAAATCTATTTTAGTGCATATAAGTAGTTAGTGTCAATGATATATCATGAAATTTTCATTTATTTATTAATAATTTAATTCAATGGTATATAAACGTTGGTAATGGATCTTTAAACAGAATATATAAAAAAAAAATTTTTTTCAAAATAAATATCAATTTTATAATTTAAAATAATATTACGTATATTGGGTAGGGTCTCTAAAACTCATGGATTTCTACTAGATGTAGTGAGTAGTACTTCTTCCATCTAAGATAGAACTGCAACACATTTAATCCAGCATATGACATTTAGCTGTTTTTTATTGAATTGAAAATTTCAAAATGGATTCGTGGGAAGTATTACTTGCTCACTTCAATCTAAAGAAGGTGTTCCTTGTGGAAGCTTATAGTGAACATACTTGTAGACGTTGTTTTAGATAATTCAAAGATAATGATTTTCATTTGGAAGACACACAATACACTGAATCATGTAACTCCATTTGAACCAAATCGTATCGAAAAAGCATAGGAATTGTAATGATATTTCGATACAATTTAGTCACAATCGATTTACACGATTTCACTCTCGGTTAACTCTGATCAGGTGTGGTATACTAGCTCGTGTGTAGCTGTTGAGACCAGGTGAAACAGTCAACGTTGATCATTACTGACAACAATTAATCAATTTAAGTATTGCAAGAAAAACGACTAGGATATGCAAAATGCTGATTCGACAACATGACAATTTATAGAGGAAACATTAAAATCAACTTGGATGGAAGTTTGACTCCACCTGTCTGCTATATTCAGAATATATTTCTGATTATCACTTAGTTCAATCAATGCCTCTCCTGAACAGCACTTCAAAATTGAATTGCTTCAAAAAACAAGAAGAATTTCTCTGACGAAATTAATTTATTTCCCGAAAGATGATTAAAGGTACCAACGGATAATACTTGAAATGAAATAAACGTGTTTTTTTTATTTTAAATAAAACACAATGACTTTTAATTCCCATACCCAATATATATGGAGGAAATCAACCGAATAATAAATATTATTTTGAAGGGCCATTCGAATAAAAATTTAAATATTTTCGGTAATTATATAAATTGTTTTAAATAAAGTAAATAATTTTTAAAATCAATTTTCGATGACACTTAAACTCAGTGGTTTTTCCTAAAAAATTATTAATCATTATAAATTTTAACCTATCATCTATTTTCCACCATATTTCCATCAAATCCGCTATAAAAGGTAGAATGCCATACATCACGACCTGTATAAAATTTTCAAATCAAAGTTGTGGTCAAAAATTCAACAATAGAACGTGATGATCGAATTCGTCTCTATGTGAACTGTGAACAAATAGAGTAATGACCGCGAAACTCCTGAATGAAATAATTTTATAACAAATAATTATAATAATAATAAACTGTAGACAGTGTCTACACGATGGAGGAATGGTACTATCGAAAATTTAACTAAAGCGATGGACTGAGTTGAATGCATTTCTAGAACATAATATGAAAGGGCAACTACCATAAATTATTCGGACAGACAAACTCTATTCAGTATAAGTTCAATTTATAAAATTTGTTTATATCGTCCTGATCATACATAGCTGTACGTTCGCTTATATTATTAGAATATACAGCCTACCAAATATAAATTGGACGAGGGCATAAATGTATTGTCCACACAAAAGTAATATGTTTCTCTTTCTATTGGAAAGGGTTAAATTCATGATTTTGTGGTGGCGTTTGTTGTATTTATGTCAATGATGTCAGTGGCAAAATTATATGTAAAGTATTTTTCGAATAACATTCCAATACAATATCAACACAATTTAAAATGAGACAGTTTTAACAATGGAAACCCATTTTATTGACTCTCATTATGTTCTGAAAGTTTCATATTATGTGTAGTTTGATTTCAAAATTTTTTTGGTACCACGGTGATCAATGGATGACTATACATATATGTTTCTCCTGTTCTATTCATTTATTATATTTTTGGGATTTTTTTGATACTTAAATCGATGAAGTGCCATTAATAAGTCATTTTGATTACCATTAAAACCACTTGGCTTAAAAGTATTAAATGAAAATCTTTCCGTATTTCAAAAATTCATATATTTGCTTTGGTATATTGTTTTTTTGTTTTTTAAAGGATTTTTACATTATTTAATTTCATATTGAAAAATGAAATATTTTTATGCTAGTGACATTTATTTTGTTCAAATGTTTGAATACCCATTTCCGAATTACAATAATGGAAAAAGGATGTTTTTTTTCGCTGTATATACATTATTTCTAATTGTTATTATATAAAATTGATAATTCATTTTGAAAAACTACAATCGAAATAAAATTGAATTTTCCGTTTCTGGTTAGAACATTTTATTATTTGATAAATTCGAATAAATAATATACACTTACATGGAAACAAAAATCTCCTTAATATTAAAAATGTGGACCACTAGAAAATTGAAGTGTATCATAAGTTGGGTAACATTTTTAGCCAAATAAAATATTTCTTTCTTTCTACGGCCAAGAACCAAAAAGAAGTGTTTCCGTAACAGTTTATGCTACCAGATTGGAAAATCTTCTTCTGGAAAGTTGAAGAACATAAAATTTTCTATAATCTATACTTACAAAATCGTTTGTCCTGGCTGACTATCAACGCACAGCCAAAACCACTAAGTGTAGAAAGCTGAAATTTGGAACATAGGTTTATTTTATAAGGTAAGCATCTGCTAAGAAAGGATGTTTGAAAATTTCAACTTAAAGGGGGAAATGGGAGGGGGAACTTTGCATGAAAGCCTTTGTTCTTTGAAGTTAGAAACTTGAAAATTTGAATTACAGCTACCGAGTATAATTGGTTTTTTGAATATTCGCATTTTAGGGTGGAAACTGGGGGTGAAATTTTGTATGGGAGTATCGGTTTTCTTAAAGGTAGGACCTTCAAAATTGGAAATGTATCTACGTATTATAAATAAATAATGTCCTGTTTAGGGCTTTTGGATTTTCAGATTTTAAAGGACAGGGAGGAGGAAATGGGTGGTGAAAGCTTGTTGAAGTATATAGTAAAGTTTAACAATGGAATAAGCATTTTCAGAAATACGTATACGATCTTAATCTTTGGGAAGAAAAAAGTATTTCATTAACCAAATATGTTACTAAACCTAGTTTAGTTCATACATCATTTTCTCGACAATGTTAAGAAAAACTAAACTCGATCCACCCTTAATATAAAGCCCAGAAAGTTTAATATTAAATTTCATTATATATCATTATTTCCACTAAAAAATATTAACAAACATTTACTCCATAAGATAGAAAAGTGCAAATTTTTGATTATAGTGCTTTTCTTCTCACTGAAAAGTGCATTTAATATGTATTTTTAATTGAATTTTTATTTAATAATATATTTGCAATTGATTTATTAATTTATTATTATTATTTTGATTTAATATAATTTTTAAAATTTACCGTGTTTTTTGTTTTGTTTTAAATAAAAATCACATATAATAAAGTAATTTACATAATTTTTGTTTTTTTTTGGTGCATATTTAACGATAAAGTGCTCTGAAGGTGAAGAAATTTTGGTGCCAAATTTTCATATGAAAATATATACTTTAGAATCAACTGGTGCGTTTTGTGCCACATTCCGGTGCATATCCAAATTATTAGATATATATATTTGTGTGTGCGTGAGACTATATATTTTCAGCATCATCAAAAGGAAATAAATAATATAATGTGCACATATTGGTGATATTTGTTTTTTTAAAAAGGCTTTTTCTTGTGATTTTTAGACTCTGAATAACCGATACATACCCTCGCTTGTGCTGAATCCCCACTCACCCTATAACCTCCTAAATTATTAACAACACATGTGAACGTAGCATCACGACCCTGTGCTACGGTCACATTTTCCAATGGAAATACAAAATCTGGTTCGAATGCTGCAACTGAAATAATTCCAACTAAATTGAGATGAATTATAGAGTTTTTACGGATTTCCTTCTTAACTCTTACCTATATAATTGAAAATAATCAAACTAGTTAATAAAATCCAATTTAAATTTATTTCGAAATTTGGTTGCCATAAATTATATTGAACTTTTCGTAAATTGTTTTTAATTGTCGTCATCCTGATTTTGATAATAACATGCTTTTTAGCATATCACATTATATTTTTCAATCATTAAAAATATTAAAATATGATGTCGCTCTGTAAAAAAATAAAAAAATATTTTTAAATTATTGAAGAATTTTATTGAATTTAATTTTAAATTGTAGATGGTTTTCCAATGATGCAATTGGTATGGTCAACCACCCAATTTTTTATAGAGAATCTTATAGAATTTGATAGAATATCAAAAGTTATTTATCTAGTTTACACATTTTTTATGTAGGAGTTTTAAGCCCAATTTACATCAAGGAGGCATTAAAAATGTCCTAAGTGTATAAGTAAGATAGACGATCGTTTGTGCATAAGATCAGTTGCTCGAACCAAATATGTATATCTATACATAATTCCTTTCGGGTATAAATTTAAATTAAACTACCTCTCTTACATAATTAGAACATATTTTATGCCTTGTTGATGTATATTGAGCTTCAGGTGTTATACAAATAATATATAATATAATTATTACAAATAACTGTTTTATTGTTTGAAGTATAATAACAAATGATTAGCCTAATAATCCTGTCTCAGTGGTCGACTAATTAGAGCTTGTTACTAGTAACTGACGAGTATCATTTTCAATTCATATTATCGGCTCTTCAAAATTATTTATTTTCCATTTGCCTAGATATAAAATTAGAAAAAAATATATAGTAATATAAAATCGGCTTATAGCCGACTGTTTGAAGCCCTATAGTAGAAATGGGTCTCGCAGTTTACATATCTATAGTTGAATAAATTAACTCTGAAAAAAACAACTAAAACTAACAATATATCATGGCTATTTTTGCATAACTTTGTTTTGCTTTCCTTAAATTCGTTCTAATTCACAGGTAGCTTGGGGCTTGATAATAAAAATATGTTCTGGAAATTGTATTCAAATCAGTGTATTATTATAGTATTTAAAGTACATCGAAAAAGCTTTATAAACAGACTTATCGCTATTTCTTTCTCCTTAGACCGATTTTACTGAAATTTAACATATTTTCGCATATTTATGAAATCAATGTATGCAAAAAATTTCAATTTGCTCCATAAATTTTCAAATTAAATTTGAAAGCCGTATAAAAACTACAAAACTTTCTGGTTGCCCTTGTTTTT
The DNA here is from genome assembly GCA_963422695.1 of Xylophagus ater. NCBI lineage: Eukaryota > Metazoa > Arthropoda > Insecta > Diptera > Xylophagidae > Xylophagus > Xylophagus ater. The sequence goes on from OY730478.1 coordinate 14,556,610, forward strand.
GCTTAATAACTTCACAACTTCATACCCCTTCGGCCGATTTAACTGAAATGACATACTAAATCGAGTTAAGAAATAGCCAACTTACATTATAAATTTCATCAAATTCGGTTAATGCATTTTTAAGTTATCTTGTGCACGGACGGAAATGCATAAATCAATATTATTTTTGATTCTCTACACAACTATAGTTTAAGCTATAGATTTGAAACCCTTCTCCGAAGATTAATGCTAGACAGAACTTATATACCATATAGTACTATCTACCATAGGACATAAAAATGCTTACAAATGATTTTCATTAAATTTTTCTTTAAATTAATGTGCTTTCAGAATGTTTCAAGAATGAAATTAATAAAATATGATAAACAAAATACGAAATATAAACTGATATTAAAACAAATAAACTATTTTCACCTTATTAATTCCGTAACATGCTTAAATTATAATAATTTTCTAGTTTTATTAATTTTCAGTTTCATTTCCTTAAATGACATACAAAACTATATAATTCTATAATAAATTGTTTGTATTTTGTTTTGCATATAAATAATATTAATTGAGTTATAATAAAATGTTTTATCACATTAGATGTAAATATCCTATATTTTTGAAAATCCTTTCTCAGATTTTCAATTTTGATAATTCAAAAATAAAAAAGAACCAACAAAAACAATCTAATAGTAGTACACAAGAGCCGTGTGTTCGTGTATGTCTGTCATATAAGCAAATTTAGGAAGTAAATAGTCTAATTAGTCAGCGAGTTGTTAAATTGGTAAGGTACTTTTAGTCACGCAAATTATATTGGATTAGAAGTTCTACTAGTAGTGATGATGTCGTATTCTATTTGTTCGGTATACAAATTTATGATGCCTTTTCCGTTAAACATCACTAATTTCTAATAATAATATCCGCCGATGTATTTTCTAAAAAAAAGGGAATATTCAAGAAGTACTGTACGTATGAATGTCGCGTGAATTATTTAAGTTTTTTGTTTTATTGATTAATTTCAATAAAACGAATTTAACCATAATTATAGATATTAACTAATGTCATTGCACTTTCTTACGAGTATTACAGATCGATTTTAATAATTATCCATTATTTTTTTTTGTAGGCGATGAAATATAATAAATTATTTTAGTATTTATTATTAGCACTTATTTGTTCCTAAAAAAAAATTAGTTAATTATTTTATCATGAAATCTAAACGAATAATCAATTTATTTAATGAACCAAAAGAATTAATAAAATATAATTATATAAATTATTACAATATCTTACAGGACTCATAAAAATTTAAATCTTTCTTTACACAATATCTTGATTATTTTCATATTGATTTTTTATTGATATAAAAATTCATTATCAATTTGGTGAGATAATATGAAATATAATTTCATGACACAAAAAAAGAAAAGAAAAGAAAATCTAAGATAAGAAGTGGTTTGATTTTGATCAGATGTTATCCACTTTGACCAATTGCACGAATCATACTTGAACTAACAAATTACTTGATACCAAAAGATGACATATAAATAAACTCGGGCGCAAATCCAAGAAAATCGTGTACTCAATTTCTTTATATAGTACTTTTTACCCTGGTGACTAATCTGAAAGATTTTTTCAAACATCCAGGAATATAATACGTGTCAAGGAAGAAATAACAATAACCTGGTAGAATATATAGAATACAGTTAGACCTTTTAATTGGGACATTACTACCATGTAAATGTAACATTTAGTCAATCTATTGATCCAATCGTACTAATAAAAGATTTCTATATAAAAGAAAATAATTGAATCCTTACTAATCCGGACACAGATCACTGGTCCAATTATCAAGTTTAACTGTATTCTATATTATATATATAAAACATAATATATACTAGATCGTTTGACATTATTATGGAAAAGAAAATCTATGGATATTAGTATATATTCTCTAGATCTAGTCGAAGTGTTGTAGAATATTATAACTACATATAGATTTTCAGTTTATATCACAGTCAATGTTATTTTTGTTTTCATGTTTTTCTTTTAGTAACCTCCAGTTTCTCTCATCCATTTCATCTTGGTATATTTTCATTCTAAAAGTCATTTTTTATTTTCTGGATCTCTGGTTAACAATATCAAATTTCCAGATACAGCACGTTTCTAATATACGGGAGTGTTGGCCTTTTGGCACGTTTTCTTTTTCCCAGTTTTTTTTCTGTTTCATTTTATAACTTGCTCATACTATACATTTTCCCCACCCATCTAGCCCTTCCGCCCTGCCATCAACAATAAAAATACAGGATGAACAAAACACCATCACCCATTTTTGAGTTACTTTTTGCGATTTATATTATAGAAAATTGTATCTTTTTGTACTTTTCGCATGGTTTACATTTGGGCACAACTACTATACTTTTAAACATTCGTCGTTCATTTTCAAAAACAAACGTTGAACAGTGTTTACATTTTCCATGAACAAAAAAGGAAAAAATACTGTAAATGTGTTTACTTTTAAAGATGTTATACTATTATCTATATTCTTCGCTAGACACAAGAAAGATACTTGAAGTAATAAATATCTTACGGAAGAAATAGACAAGAACAAAAACGTAAACGAAAACCCACCATAGAATTTTGTTTGATAAAGTGAAGATCTTTATAGAAATCTATCGGAATTGAATATATTTTCAAGATATATATGTCCATATAAGTCAATAATATTCTATATTGTATAATAAAATGTAACATCACACGATAAATTGTAAAACACATGTATTTTAGACACTACCTTGGATATTAAGAATTCAGTTTATTTCTTGTTTTCGTGGAATATATATTTCTAAATAGTGGATAAATGAAAATAAAGATCTGTTCGAAGAAGTTTCTGTGGATTTTCAAATATAAAAGTTATAAAAGAAAATTTCACAAGTGCATGTTGCACACATAAAGTTCTTCTTCAATATTTGAAATATTACTCAAATGTAATTACTTTTACGATGTAGCAATTTGATTTACAAAATTTTATATTCTTTTATATACAAATATGCTAAATGAAAATGAATATTATTTAATGGATTAAATGAAGAAAATTTATTTTCTATTGAAATTAAATATTTACTAAGTTTTTCGATTTATCTCGCTATTTTCATGCAATATTTTTGATTATATTGTATTAGTTTATTTTCAATTAACATTAAGTGATAAGTTTTATGTATTAAAATTATTCACGTACAAGGTAGAAAACCCGAAAATTCTCCTGTATGAACTATTGTATTTGTTTTTTCTTGTTTAGTTTCAAAGACTTTACTAAACTATTAACTAAATAGTTTATTAATTAATAGTTTATAGTATGACTGAAGTTATCATAAGAAATCTTGTGGAGACATATAAATAAAAAATTATGAAGAAATTAGAATCGATCTTCGAACCAGACTTTGGTTAATTTCTAGTGATCCAACCACTCGACCACTCTGACACGTTATTTGGAAAGATATCTTTTGAGGATCAGGAACTGGGAATTATGGGTTTTGTGCGCACGAGATATCGAGACAGTGTGCGTCGAACTTAATCAAATTAAATACATAAATATTTTTAGTTTTTTTTAATGATAAATTGTAAATAAAGGTTTTTCTGAGAAACATGTGATGTGGTTTCAGTTTTCCACTCATATATTTCTTTCTAAAAGAAACATTGGTAGGTAATTTTTGACATACAAATACATTTTTGCCTAATTTTTTAAACACTATTTTCCTTCCTATTCCCAATAGTTTACAAAAAAAGATTAAATTTGAAATATTGCGTATAAGAAAATTTGAGTGTTTTATTGTTATTTGAAAAATAATATTTTCAAATGAATTTTCCAAAATATTTACACAATATAAAACCATTTCATGAAAATGATAAATGTGTTTTGAAGTATTTTTTAGCAATATTTTTCCCGGAAAATTTCCTGTTTATTCTCTAAAATACAGAGTTTTCTTTTACCTTTCCAATAAATATAGAAAGTCAGGTAAAATTTTGATATTCATCAAAAATTAAACAAAATATTGGAGATTATATGACTATATACTCTTTTCTGCATGGTCAAACGACTAGAACTAGACAAAGCTCTTCCAAAAATGAAAATTTTGTGCATTAAACAAGAGTAACGATAGTCTAATATGAAAATAGTAATCGTTTACATATAGTTTTGTTTGTACATGAATTTTAACTTTTTACTTTACAAAATTACAAAATTCTCAATTGTCTGCCCATGTCAGCAGCACCACCAGGAATAACAAATGTTAATAAAAGACAATTTTCTTGTTTTTTTTTTCTTGTTTTTTTGGTTGGTATAATATAGAAAATTCTTGTTATTATTTTGGTATCCTTTCTAGAAAATTTTTGATATTTTTAACAAACCCAAGAAGAGAACAATTTTCAGGTTTCACAAGTCTCATAGCTAAATAGTATAAAACAAACCAGTTTACATAGTGATGAAAATAATAATAATAGTAATGATAAAATGAACTAAACAACCAACTGTTGTAGGATATGAAACCGCAAAATGTTTTAGTCAATTTTCAAGAGTTCATCATTACAAGAGGAGTATCGTGAAGAACTGAACTTTAATTATGAAAATTGAAGGAATTGCAATCTTCTTGGTGAAACACAGATATTATAAAGTCTAGAGATATTGTTTAAATGTGGAACGTAACAAAAAAGAAAAACAACAAACCCTTTTTCTCATTTACAATATTGTATTGTTATGTTTTTGGATAAAAGTAAACGTATTATTGTTAATGATAATGAACATTTTTGTATAGAAATAAAAAAGGGTTTATTTGATGTGAAAATACTTGTATAACTTGTAGAGTAAAATAAATTTTTTGAAATGGGTACTTTTAGATTAAAATTATTATTAATATAAACTTTCTTGTGTAACTTATCAAAATTAATAAAATATATTGCTTTTGGTGTTCTTATCAAATGTCCATAGTATATAATCGTATAGCTAGCTATATATGTAAAAAATATATTATATATAGAAGGCAGAGCTGGAAACCAAAGAAGCCAAGAAGGAAAATGCATGGTGACCAGAAAGTTTTGTCGCTTTTCTTATACTTTTCGGATTTAATTAGAAAGTTTTTGGAGCAATTTAAATTAATTACGCACGTTGACTACATCAATGGCCGATATTGTGCTAAATTTCACTAAAATTGATCCAAGGAGGAAATAAGCCGGCTGATAAAGTTTTTTTTGATGTATTTTAAAAACTATTAATAATATATATATAATACTGATTTGAATAAAATTTGCATAATATATAGTTATGTTATTAAGATCTAGGCTAAAAGGCTGATTTTCCGTTACAACATATGTATTTTTATTTTATGTTTAACTTCTGAAACCTTAAATTTTTCGTTTGGATTCGATTTTGATTCTAAATAAATTAAATACTAATTTCAATTTAATAATAGTATTTATATTTACATCAATGCTAGAATTTTAACGAAAGACGAGGCGGCAAAAAGAACCAAACACTGGGAAATACGTTCAGGATTAAGGCAAGCTAAAGATCTCCTCGGGGATTACGACCCCAAGAGATTCAAATCCTTTATCAACACTTACAAGAAGAATATAAGAGTACTGACGGAAATACTAACAGGACACTGTAGACTTAAAGCACATGTTAAAAAGATAGGACTTGAGCGAAATAACACCTGGAGATTTTGCGAGGGGGACGAAGTGACCCTAATTTATATTCTCTGAGGCACTATTCCGTAGGAGAAGGAAATATCTGAGGGCATACTGCTTCTTCTCAAGTGAAATACAATCTCTTGACCCACTGCAGATACTAAAATTCCCAAGAGAAATAGGCCTGGAGGAGCTACTGTAGAATAGGAAATTAACCTAACTACTGCACTAAAGAAGAGGGGTACAATAGATCGTAAAGGGCGCATTACAAGAACACCCTAACACTTAATCTTAATCTTCATCTTACATCAATATCTCAAATGAAGCCTTTATCCTTTTCATTTTAAATTTTTTCATAAATTCTTTCACGCTCTCAGTTTTATTGAAAAAATCTTGCATTTTCATCATTTTATTCTATAAACTGTTTATTCAGAAAAGTTGCTAAAAAGACGATGCTTCTAAAAAACATTCTTATCAAACTCAGCCATCACCCTAAATAACCATAATCCCAATTAATTTGATTTTGGTTCGATTTAAATGAGTAATTTCAAAGCTGGTTCCGTTTTGGTTTGTTTTTGGTTCACAAAAAGGTGACCCCGTTCGACAGTTTACGAGTTCCATTCAAAATCGGTTCACGTCTCTGATTGAAAATAGAATTTATAAACCAAATATATTCAGATAGAGGCTATATATCTGAATATATTTGGTTTCTTTAAAAAAATGTACTACGCAAAAGTATATAATTATGTAATATGACTACATTTTATATTAGACTTTAAATATGTCTTAAATAATTATATTACAGTTCTAAAAATTTAATAGTTTCTCTTCTACTTAGTATATTAGTATTAATATTCTTCTTCATATTTATAATAAAAAAGTTATTAGCATCATTTCATCATAAAGGTTGTGAACATGAAAAATAACATAATAATTTGGGTTTTCTCGGATTGGTTTTAATAACTATAATTATTTTTGTTATAAAAAAATGGAAACCTTATATTATTATTTTATACATATGTAAGTATATGAAATAAATCTTTGTCACGAATGAACTTTGATTTAGAATATATTTGATATGAAACCTTTCATCATATATCACAGTTCTTTTATCAAGAACTGCTAGACATAAATTTAAATAGAATATAAGTTCATTGAAATCGAATCAAAATTGACATTGTAATGGAATTCAAATGAAATTCTATCATTAATGCTTGAAAACTTTCGACTAATTTTTATTCTTTTTGACCTACATATAGTCCAGTCGGACTACAAAATAATAAAACCGCCAGGGGGATGATTTTCACCACAGAACCAGTCATGATCACTCGATAACTAGATATAGTGTGAGACTGTTTTTACCCACTCAGCCAAACGTCTTCAGTTTCTCAAGAATTTCTGTTTCGTCACCAGTATTATTTTACACACAAAGCTAATTTCATTTCAATCTTTGTCTGACGAATGTAATCCCCATAGATGGCATTCCAAATAATCCATGGTGAAGTTAGGCACCTTTGTGAACCAACATTCCACATCTTAGATTGTAATAGACTGAAAAAACTTAAGAACTGAAAAAAATATGAAAACTTTATTGATAGTGATTTGAACTACAGATTACTCAGTACTAGTATGGGGCTCAACTAATTGAAACAGAGTCTTTTATTACTCATACAATTCAGTTTCGTCGCCACACAAAACTACATTATAGCTGCATAACTAATTATTTTAAAATACACAAATACAAGAATACAATTAATATAGGGAAAACTCAAATTTAATCAGGAAAATACAAAATAACATTTAATGCATATTTAGTTAAAAATTTGATAGACTATAGATAGTTTCTTCAGTATGTTCAATTAACTAAAATTTCAACCTAATAATAATAGAATTTTACAGAGACTAGGGACTCCGTCGTCCTTGATCCCTATTTTATAATAATTAATAAAGAAATTGAAACTCAAATTATTGTTTTAATTTTAAATTTAGATTAATCTGATAATTTCCTTTGGTTTCGATCTCTGTAATATAATTTATAATTTCAGTATTTCGCAAATAGATGGTCATCATTTCATCGTTCATCATCGTTCTAATGGAGGAAAGTTATACTATGCACATTAAACCTGAAATTTCGATTTAAAGATTAAGTAAAGAAATAAGTAAATTTCTATCACATAGATTATGAGATTCGTGTAATATTTTAACACCTAACATTTTTTATGCTAAAGTAAGATAAAACAAAAATCTCCATAAGCCAAGAATTTAATGGCAAAATGAAAATTCAAATATGTACACATTTTCTAAATTAAATAAAAATCACATAATATTCGATGCTTCAGAGGACTTCATTTCGAAATGACCCTTAAGGTTACTATCATCAAATATATGGTATAAAGGTAATTTTATAAACATTTGAAAAAAAAACTCTTATGTACTATAGTTTTGATATTCATTTTTATTGTGAACAGGTACTTTGCATGAATAATTTTCTATTTGAATATTATGGAATTTTTCCTTTTTTTATATTTCTTAATATATATACTGAAAATACACTTCAGAAGGAAATAGACTATATAAAAGGACGAAAATTTCCATTTGATTGAATTTAATATAACAAACCTAGGATACTGTACAAAAAAAACTAGGTGTTAAAAAATTGTATCTAAAAAAATAAATAAATAAATTCAATCGGTTTTACTATATAGTCTTACAACAACAAACCCTCTCCACACTAGCCTTTCTAATAAGATTACAAGTCAAGCGAATCCCTTTTCCTGACTACACATTCATATTATTATCAAGTAAAATCTTCTTATATCAGCAATAATTTTGTCCTTTTTAAACGACTAAAAGTAGATTATATAAATATATATAGATAAGACTCTAAAGGTTGGACAGGAAATTGTTTTCATATCTGTACATAATTTTATTACCATATAGATATATATGAAAAGATGATATAGATAAATTTATATCGTCCAAATTTACATCATCAAGATATATGGAACCCTTTTTTAATGTAAATATTTTATATTTAATATAAAAAGATATGAAGGGAAATTTTCAACACTTAAAATTTTGATCATGATTAACTTTAACTATAGGTATTTTCATAATTTACAAATATCTGATAGAATTCACGTTAAAATGAAAAATTTTTCAATTCAATTTGATGCTACTTCAAATTACTATGGTTACACATTAGCTAGAATGTTACCAGATAATTAATCAAGAAGTCAGTGTAGTAAATTAAAGTAAAATGTAGTCGTAAATGCCAATATCAACTCGATGCGAATAATTCTATTCGAAAATTTGATCAAAAATAAAATGTAAAAATAATCCGATTTTCTCTGAGGTTTTCTGGAATTCGGTCAGGCAAATCGAATTTTCATTTTGAAATGGACAAAGTAACATGTACCTAGTAAAATTATTTGGAAGAAAATAAAATGAAATGTATATACTTGTATAAGCTTTTAGAAATTCGAGTGTTAGCAACATTAAACACAATTTTCTGATGAGAAAATCATTTGCCAGCTTATATGTTATACGAGTATATACTTGTATATACATAGAGTTCAATTATTTTAAAGTGGTGCAATAGTTTCACGCAATGGAAATTTTCCAATAATATTTGACTTCTAAAATTTTTATTTTTATTTTCTAGATCTAAATTTAACCCAGACCTATCAAAAAAAGGTTAGTTTTCCATTTGTATTATCTTCAGACGCCTGAAAATGGTACAACTAGTCACTAAACAATGTCTTATTAATTAGAGAGTTCACTCGTATAATATAATACCCGAATTTTCTTAACTTTGAAAATTGATTAGGCTTTAAAATGATTAAACTTGTTACTCATGTTCAAATATCCTTATATAAATAGTCTAGTTTTAGACCTTTTTTCCAAATCATATATTTCTTTCAATGATATAAATTATATACCTTCTTTCAATAACGTAATCTATATTAACTGATATTGGATTGATTTTCGTTAAAAAAAGAACCAATAAAAAAAAATAATCGAAAGTGCCATTAATAATTTGCATACACTTTTAAATCTCCTTTAATACCGATTTCTACTTCCTAATAGGATCGAATTGATTGATTCAAAGCAACTGAAATGTCTACCTATTTTACGTGCTATAGATTGTGATGAAAAAGGAACTCTGGAAAACACTTGATTGTTGAATACTTGATGAAAATTTTATTGACATGTAATTGATTTTGAGTGAATGTGAATTTATTGATTCATAAATTTCAAAAAAAAAATGTTGTACATGTTTTGCCAACGAAATTTAGTAAGAAATTTTTACGTAAATCATTTATAAATATTTTATTAAGAATTTGATCGATTTTATAAATTTCTTCAATTTAAAGATAAACTTTAATGCTTAATTGTAGAAAAGAATATGATATTCCCCAATTATTATCTGTATTCATATACTATAGTTATTAATTTTGCTGGGAAAAAGGTAAAATTTAATACGCAAAATATTGACTAAATATCAAAACTTGCAGTATTTAATATTAGTAACAAAACTGCCTATTTTATAATTACTAAATCCAATCAAACAAACTACTCAGGATTGTTTCATATATTTACACTAGGGTACTCAATAATTTCTCAGCCTCGACAAGAGAACGCGCTGCCAACAGGTCCATTGTTTTTGTCTTATTTTGGTACAACCTTCATATGAACACGTGTCAAGTTTTAAGTTGATAAGCCAATTCAGTCTTTGTTTAGATGCTATTTGAAGTTGAGGTGTCATTGAATTTTTTTAACATGGAAAAAGTTGAATATCATGCAGTGATTAAATTCGCTGTTTTGGATGGTTTGCAACCTACAGAAATTCATCCGAAATTGTTAGAAGTTAATAAGGAAAAATGGGCTGCCCTTTTTAAGTCTGGTCGTACAAGCCTCGAAGATGATCCACTCGAAGGTCGTCCAAAAAGTGTTTCAATAACAGAAAACATACAAAAAATACAAAATATTGTTTTGGAAGATCGAAGAGTGATTGTAGATAAGATAGCTGACACCACAGGCATCTCACATAGATTAGTACATCACATAATTGCTGAAGTTTTAGGTTTCAAAAAGCTGTATGCAAAATGGGTGCCGTATAGCATTTTGGATCGTTTTAGGCAGGATAAATAGGGTTACGTACGTCGTTTCATCACTATGGATCAGACTTGGGTCCACCACCATGAACCTGAATCGAAACAAGAAGTTAAAAAATTGCATAGCAGCTGTAGAGGCCTATTTTAGAGGCCTATCTGATTTTCATTTCAGAGATGGAATCCTTAAATTGGAGAATCATTGGAACAAGTATATTGAAGTTCAGGGAAATTATACTGAATAATAAAATATACTTCATTCACAAAAACAGTGTTTTTCTTGTCGAGGCTTAGAAATTATTTTACACCCCAGTACATGTTTTTGGATGAGTTTATGGTTTATTTTGAAAAACTTTTAAGTTTTCAATTAATTTTATTAGGAAAAATATAGTTGGAATATCAAAAACTTTTACAACAATACTCTCGATTTTCAATAATCTTTTAACAATCAAGCAAGTAACCTGTGGTTATTGTTATCAAAACTTGTAATTTGAAATATTCTCTATTTATTAATAAATAAAATACTAACTATAGCATACGGTCTAAATAATTACTTACTTTTTATGGATTGTACAATACTAAAAATCAAATTACGAAGTATGTATAAACATTGAGCAAATAGTAACTATTTACTCAATGGTATAAATAATTGAATAAACGAACGTTTTTATAAAGTATCTTAAAAACGATCTATTGTTGAATTACGATTTTTGATACATACTAGGAATCTCATTTAAAAGGGTACTGTAAAAATATGTACTATTATGATTTTAATTTTTTAGGATTTTGTATCTGATTTTTAAAGAGCTATTTTGGACTCTATATATTTAGGTTTCTGTTGTTTAATTTTATACTTAGTAAACAATGTCAAAGTTCCGCTGAAATGTGGGTCTTCAAAGCAATCTTTCCTTTTCTAGTCAACATTGTCTACATGACAAATACCATTTTCTATAAGTAAGAAAAGTATTTCTATCATTTTAATTTAGTTTATTTATAATTTCTCTTTATACAAGGGATAAAAATTGTTTAATACTTTTGCAAATGTATTTAAATGTAAAATTTGAAAACAGAAACCCAAACAAATAACATCCAAATTCTATAAGCCACAAAAAGATTTATATGTGATATTTTCGAAACTTTTTTTCTAGCTTTTGTTAATAATATTTTACTCTATCAAATTACTTTATTAGAATTTCCGGAAAGTATTTTGAAATGACCAATATTTTGAATATACATATGTATACCACAAATTTCTCTTCTGGAAAAATTTTTCTCATAAATGACAAAAACATATGACCATAACTTACATGAACCGGATTTTAAAATAAGGTAAATTTTAAGGATATTCAACGTTAGAAATATAGAAACGAAAGTTTCAAAAGTTGCGGTGACAATATAAACTTCAGGAATTTCCCTGAAAAACCACTGAAAAATATGTACATATACTTATAAATATGTACCATACTTGTGTAGTTCTTTTTTTTTACTTCATTGGTCCAGGATTTTCGATATACCGAGTTCATCCTGTTTCGATATCTTCTTCCTATACATTTTTTTCTCATTTTGTGTCGTCCTCAATTTCTACTTCATTTCAACTCCCTTATTTATTTTCGTTGTTTCTTATTTTGTACATATTATACTTTTTTTTTGTGTCGTGTTCGGTTGAAACTTGTCTGTTGCGGTATTTTTCATTTAATGTACTATATAGGATGGTGTTCACAAGTAATGTAAAGTGGTCGTTCTAGTCGAGGACACTTTTGTCCTTTTTATTTCAATGTTTTGTTGTTTGTTGATAGCTTTCTTCCTGATGGTATACAAGGAACAAAAACAAAAAGAGAAAAAAAAAACAGCGAGACGGTATTTGCCTTCTATGTTAAGAATTCTCGTAAATAGGTTTAAAAAAAAAGGAATGTTATATAGAAAGGTGTACACTCATATATACATTTTCTAACTATATATAAAGAACATATATATAAAAAAAAGCATACTCTAAGATCATGGGATGAATACTTGAAAGCTAATTTTTTAAAAACTTTCCCTTCATTCTTTTCCATTTTCAAATATATAATGGGAAAAAATTCTGTAGACAAGAAGAAAAAAACGAACATTTTCGTTGTTTCAAAATGGCTATGTAAGAGGTGAAAATAACCTTTTAATTTTATCAGGAAGATGAGGAATAAAAAGGCTAAAAATTACTTTCACTTAATGTTGAATGGTGCTTAATTTTCACTTGTTTTTTTTATTCTTTAACTTTCAAGAAAATTCGTACAATGTGATAATGTTTAGATACATTTTTAAATAACAATTAGTTTGCAAATTAATTACAAAGACACTATTTATGACTGTCTATCGTTTGTTTTTGTAATTAATTAAAATAATTTATGTGACAATAATTAATAAAACATCTTTCAAAAATACTTTTCTAACCAAATTATTTTATTGGTTTTACCTAATATTAAGCTGAAAAATTTAATTATGGAACTTTGATAATCAAATATGAAAAGTCTATTTAGTAATTCATTTAATTAGTTAATAGCTTTTTTTGTGAAAAAGAAAACAAAATAATTTAATTAATATAAACAGAAATTAAATGATGATTATCATTTAACAAACTTCCTTATATAACCTCCGACATGGTAAATTTTCTGTTTTCAGCTAATTTCTTATATTCAGATTTTTGTAAAACATCCCAAAGAAAAACCAAAAGTAAGAAAAAAAGAAAAATAAAATTTTAATTTCAATCGTCTAGGAAAAACCTTTTAAACATGATTTCGTTCATTCCCAACCAAGTAAAAATAATTATTTAGATTTAAAGGATTTGATTTCCTAGTCCTATTAAAACTTCCTTCCGTTAAAGTGAAATCCTTTCGGCAAAAATTCACTTAACATACTTTTGCTGGAACTTTTCCTTTTCGTTTTTCAACAACAACTTAGAGCCATCTCCTTCTTGTTCTTTATTTTTGTTGAAAGTTTGGCTTGCTGTTCAATTCTTTTTATTTTTTACTTGGTTGTACTTTCTCTTCTTCTATACTCCTTTCTAAATATATTTTTTTTTTACTTGTCTGTTTTTTTTTTTTTACATTTCTTATAAAATACCAGCAACAGAACATAAGTCATAAACTTTGTGAAACCTTTAGTCGTCCCCCGAACGAAAATGTTAAGCAGTTTAAATGCTTTAAAAAAGTTGTGAAATTCTATGACTCCTTCAGGGTATTAAAGCATCTTTTAAACTCATATATAATATGACGAACTTTCTTGTGTGTAAAACCAGTTGAGTACTCAATAATATTCTCAGGGTATATGTAATAATGGGTCTTGTTAAGCTTCTTGCATCTAGAATTTTAGTTAAGTTTTCTTATTTTATAATGCAGGCAAGTTCCGTGTTTTTTTTGTGTTTGGTTGTTGTTATATTTAGTTGGAAGAAAAAAGTACATTAAATAAAATATGTTTATAGATTTTATGGATTAAAATAAAAGATGTTTATGATAACACAAAATATCGATTTATGTAATTTGTTAGACATTTTAAAAGTTAAATTTTTAAACAAAAAACTAAAATTTCATGTCTGAAATATTTAAGAACTGAATAACTATTTCATAAATAATTAACTTTTTAGAAAAACAATTTTATTTTGGTCCAAAAAAAGTTGTATGAAAACAAATTTGTATAAAAATACAGAATTGTTTTGTCTTCTTCATGGGAATTCATAACAAATTACAAACATACATGTACATGGATAGTCGATGGATCGAGTAGTTGAGATTGGGTCGAAATTATTATCTGCATATATGGATACAAAGAGTTGAAATATCAAATCGAAATTCATTTTAATTTTTCTCTTCCAATTAATAATAAAAATGCAAAACATTCCTCTAAGTTGTTCGGTTAAATGGCACCGAAGTATTAATTTTGTTTCTAAATACGATTAAACTAAAATCCAGATAAGCATATATAATTGTCGAAATCCTTAAAAAAGAACTTTACTTTGGTTGTGGCACATTTAAATTTTTGATTTAACACTTATCGAATTTAGTAACTAACTGAAGGAATTGCAACACTTGTAAGCTGACTAGTTTTTATTACTACAGATATAACTTCGTAATTAATATATTGAGTTGTAGAAAATCAATTTATTTGAATTTAAATTAGTTTTAAATTTGATGAAAAATTCAGAAGCGAGATCATGTAATTCTATTGAGACTAAATTGTATCGAAAATGCATTGTCATTTCTATGATTTTTCGATACGATTCAAATCGAGTTACACGATTTCACTCCAGGATGAATAATATTTTCCATACAATCTTTTAAATCTTAATAGACTCATAGTTGTTGTTAGAGTTACTGCGACACTGCATTACTGCGATATCAATAATTATAAGGTTTCTGTTTTCTGTAATAATTTAAAAAACCGCGTACAGTTTCGCCTGAATAATAACAGTTATACTAGTATAGGGTATTCAGTTTTGAAAAATTAAATGAAAAATTCAAAATTTGAACTTTCATAATTTTGAATCAAATATTAATAAATAACTAAAGAAATTATAAACCGAATTTGGTTCAACACATTTTTTTTTTTTTTCAATTAGCTAGAATTTTATGAACTAATTAAAACACTTAATAATAATCAAAGAAACGTTATAATTTCTTTTAAATTATGTTTGATTTGAAAACTCTCGAAAAAATATCCTAAATTCCAAGATAAAATGCATGAAGCAGAAAAAATAAGTACTTGTTTTTTTTGCCTTTTCCCTACAAGTTCTTTCACCTAATTTATCCTATTTGAAAAATATCCAAGCCTATACATGAAGTAGAGAAGGAAGTCCAACATCATTTGTCTTGTAATGATTCTTTTTATCTTCTTAATATACAACAGGAAGCTAAAATGAGTGTAATAATATTTTTTTTTCCTTCTGCCCTTCTAGTTATGTACATGGAGGATAATTTCTTCTTGTATATTCTTTTTTTTTCCGCCTCTCTTACTTTATTTTTTCTTGGTTCGTATTTTTTCTTTAACGACTGCAATCCTTATGTTTCTTGGAAGTTGGCAATGAATTTTAATATTTGTCTAAATTTTTTAAATAGCCAACAGGCTTTATGTCAACATACAGTTCAGAGTATCAAGAATATGAACGTGGCAAGTGAAAAAATAATGTTTAAAAAATTTAATATACAAAAAAAAAGAAAAAAATGGAAAAAACATAGAAGAAAAACGCGAAGAAAATTATTGCCTCCGGAAGGAAAATTTGAAAGTAGTATGAGAGAAAGCAATAAAAGCCAACATCAGGGGATCTTTTTTTTTCCATATAATTTTTAAATACAGAAGAAAAAAGAAACCAGAATAAAACTTAGAGGAAAATGTTTTTCCTTTTTATCTACAAGAAAATATATACTCGAAGTATATAAATCTAATTGTGGTTTATCTGAATTTTTATCCTATTTGGATTATATTATTTAATCAATATCGAATTAAAATATTAATTTATGATTTCTATGCAATCATATTTTTACACAATTTAAATTGATTTTTCCGGAAAAATTGTGAATTTTATTTTATACAAATTCTAACCTGTTGCAATTCTTAAATTTTAAATATTTAAATTAATCTTGAAATTGTACATCAATTAAGTTTCTTTTGGATAATATAATAGAATACTTCTTAGATGAGATTAAACCAAAAACATTAAAGAAAATTTTCATAATGTTTTATGTTTACTTTAAAACCTTAGTCAACAAAATTATTTATTTATTTATCATTTAAATTCCAAAGATAACTCCATTTTAAACAATATCACAAGATATTTACATATTAAAACCATATAAGATGCTGTATCATTTTAATACCCTATGGTAGTGTACCAGAGGGTATATTAGTTTTATATCGAATAGATAATAATCATCGGAAAACTGTCTCAGGGAACTAAATGTGTAAGGAATCAAAAATGAAATCAATTTTTGCATGTCCATATGTTTACACAATAACTCCAAAATGCGTTCGCTGATTTTAATGAAACTTACTATATAATACAGGTTTGTCCTTCCTTATCTTGATTTGATATGGCATTTGAACAAAATCAGTAAAGGTTAAACGAAGTTATAAAAAACAGCATGACACAACAATTGGCTGTTTAGATTAGATTCAAAAAGTTGGATAGTATGTTATGTAATTATATACGTTTCATATATAAAAATACGATATCATATTGAATTTCAGGAATCTAAGGAAGAAATTGTTTTAGAACAAAATTGGCCTTTCAGATTTAATTAAAAAAATTAATTGACTAATTTGAATAAACTTTGATTTACGTTAACAGAGCCCAAGTTACTTCTAAATTAGGGCAAAATCCAGTAAAGTGGAACAAATTCATGCAGAAATAGTATTAATTTTGATTGTTTTTCTTCTCAAAGTTGGACTAAAAATTTAACGAATCCAATTTCTACTATAACATATTTAAAATCCGGATATAAGCCGATTTTAAGTTTCTATATGTTTTCATTTATGTTTGATATCAATTTCATATATAAGATATATCTATAACAGTATAGCTTTTAAAATAACAGATTTTAATACTTTAATCACATTTAATGTAAAGGTGTCATAGTAACCGAATAAACAACATTTCGAAAATTTTCGCGTAATGAGATGCGTGTCAATTTGCAGTTAAAAATACCGACAAAATTTTTTGTGTTTTTGATTTTAACTATATTTGAAAAAAAATCCAAAAAAAAAAACGGATAGAATAACATTGAAAATATATACAAACAAAATAATGACGAAACTTTTATACAAAAAAACAAAGAACTTTGAAGTATATTATATAGCAAATAATAGCCTCCAGGTTCAGGATAAATTGTTTTTATATTATACTAAATAATAAAAACAAGAAAACCCACAAAAAATAACGAATTGTTTTTTATAAATTGTGTTTTAATGAAATTTACATACAAGTTATCTAAGAAAAAATGTTTGTTGATGTGTTTTCCAGACTATTAGAATTATTAATAAAATTTCGAATTCTGCAAATTAATGTTCTGCTTCCTTTTATTTGAGAAAATTAAATTAGTTTTCTCAAAACAATCGAAATTTTTATCCACAATTGAACACTATTTTCAAAAATTTATCACAAAATATTAAAAACAAAAATAACAGAAAATTATTAATTAAGCAATTTTATTTCATTTTCTCACATTATTTAAAATCATAATACTAATAGTATTATTATTATTACAAACTATTTACACGCTATTTCGAAAAAGAAAGAAAAGAAAGAAAATTCACACTTAACTAAACTTTTTTCTTCTTCTCTTGTTTCAAAGAATGGAAATTGTGAAAATTTTCTATCACAACACGCAATTAACACTTCATATCTGTGTTATTAAAATGGAATTCATTAATATAAGTTAAAAGTTCCTAACAATAATAAAGAAAAGTTCTTCAATTAAATTTCCGCAAAATAAAATATTAATAACTTTCAGTGTAACTTTGAACTTGATTTTGAAAACTTCTAAACACAATCGGAAAAACGAGAAAGAACAATTTTTATTTTTCAAACAAATTTAAATTCGACTAACGGAAAAATTATCCAGAAAATATTTTTCTTATGATTTTCTTTTTTATTATGAAAACTTTTCTTAAAAAAAAAAAAATTCCAAAAAAAAACACTTTTAATTATAAATTTTCTATTTTGAAAAAAAAAAAATAAAACGGAAAATTTAATCTCACTATTTTCTTTTTTTTTTTTAAAAATCGTATATATCGAAAGAAAATCCGTATGAAAATTTTGTGAGCTGTTACACGTGAAATGGTTCCATAAGGACTAAACATTCGTTCCGGAGTCGATTTCAAAGGACGATAATATTCAGTATAACACCAAAAAAAAAAGAAAGAAGAAAAAAGGAAAATTTCCCGGCTCGTATTTATGAACAAGAAGAAGAAAATTTTTCTATCGGTTATTTTTTATATATGATATTTTGTTGTACGTATCCTTTTTCACTGTGCGTTGTTGTTTGTAATAAAATCGGATTTTGAAACACTCGAGTCTTTAGAAGTCGGGTACTTTTTCGCATGTATGGAAATTTGGATTTCAAATTTTCTTTTTTTGGTGGGACAAAAATCACGAATATTTTAATTTCAAATTTAAATTAAATGTAATTAATTTGATTTTAGACATTAATTTAAAAAAATTTAAAA
This sequence comes from Xylophagus ater, assembly GCA_963422695.1. Classification (NCBI taxonomy): domain Eukaryota; kingdom Metazoa; phylum Arthropoda; class Insecta; order Diptera; family Xylophagidae; genus Xylophagus; species Xylophagus ater. The sequence goes on from OY730478.1 coordinate 14,575,584, forward strand.
TCCAAATATGAAAATTTTCATTTAAAAAAGAAAATATTCCCCTTTTTCAAAAAGAAAACCGATTTCAAATTGATACCCAACGAAGCGTTTCGAATATACCAAAAACTGTATTTTCGTAATAGAATGAGATGCTTCCATTTGGTTATCGTTATTGATAGTGTAGAGGGGATGTCGGGGGGCTAAAATTTTACTTTCTGTTATTAACATTTTCAAGTTTGTGGAAATTTGTTTGTAGGGGCTGCGCAGTATATTTGAATTTAAACCAAAATCTCTCAAAAACGTAATAAAAAGAGAAAAGAAAGGGAAACTTTCCCGAAAAAAAAGAAAATTTTCAAATATGTACTATATTTTCTCTATAGTTTGTGTGCATTTCTTTTTTCCCTATTTCTTTTTTTCCTGTTCCTTTTTTTTGAAGAAGGAAACATAAAGGGAAATTTTCTTTCTATATGATTTGAGTACTGTTAACAATTGTTTGGTCTTCTGCCCCTATTTTTACTAAAAGGAAAAGACTTTTATCCTTTATACTTTTTACCATCAGGTCTAACAGAACATTATTGACGGTTACTGATATCACGTTTTTTTTCCCGTTGCGATATACTTATTTTACTTTACTTTAATTTTTTCATTTTGTTTTTTTTGCCATTATTAAGTTTCTTCCGGATTTTTTGCTTCTGTTAAGGACAAACGTTAATTCATGAGAATTTCAAAGTATGTATTTTGTTCTATGGAATAACCTTAGACAAATTTTTTTGTAGATTTCAAAAAGGTGGAAAGATATAATAAGTAGTAAAAGCAGTAAAAGGAGTGTAGGTCTAGAACTGAGTTTAGAACTTTTAATGGAGAAGATTTTTATTTCTATTTTCCTTTTTCTTTTCGTTCTAGATCACTTTATGTTGTATTTTATGTGGTCACTTCTGGTAAATGGAAAAAGGATTTAAGAAATTTCTGTCCACTTAGAATTTATTGATGCTTTCTTTTTAAATATTATCTTTATAATATATTTGTTGTTGTACTCTATTAAAAATGTTTAATATTTAGAATGCTAAAGCTTAAGTATTTGTCTGCAATATATATTAATTAAAATTGAAAATTTCTTTTTAAAAATAATCTTTTCCTTTCAGTTTCACAGGAGACCCGATCATGCTTAAGCCACTAAACTGGATTTTTTCTTGATAACTTTCTCAAATATTTTCCGTACAACTTTCGCCTACAATGCAAATCATACACTTAGAAAAAGAATATGATGGTTATTGGAAGTATAGTAGTATAGGTTTTTTGGTTTAGTTTAGGTTTTGAATAAATAATTAATAAAAATAATTGGCATAAAGACTTGAAGACTTTTTATTAAATTGCTTACTTCAGCGTTAGAATTATATAAGAGTTTCTTTAAATTGATTTTACTAAAGCAGAAATCGAAACTTAAAGCATTTATATTAACTTCACGTAGCATTCGAGAAATTGGTTCGTAATCCGTTCTGTGATACATAACTTTAAATAAGTCAAATGATCTTAAGGAACGTACATTTATATTTAGCGGCATCCTTTCTAATAGTATAGAATGTATTTACTTTTCTATTGCCTACAGAAGTACATTTATTCTTCCGAACAACATCTCAATGGTAACATATTTTATGCAATCATGATATAAGTATTTTAATAAATATTAGTATTTTCACAAACATTTTAATAGGTGATCGGAAATTTATTTGTTCTAAACATATATTTGAATTAGATTGTAAGTCTTAAATATGGCTACGAATCTGAATTACTTGAATAAGAAGAATCGCGATAACTTAGTTGAAAACCCTGTTGGTAACCAATTATACTGAGTTTGTACCTCAGAGGTGACTTTTAGATTTACATAAAATTTAAAAAGAAAGGCAAAATGAACAAGACCAATACTAAATATTTATTTTCTTCGTAATTTAAATATAGTATAGCTAGGATAGTATAGTATAGTAGAACATTTTCAAGAGACTATTCAATTGTTGCATTAAATCTAAAGTGTCAGTAGTAAATTCACTATCATTAAGAAATGATTGCTGGTATTATTATTTACTAATCGCCAGAAGAAATTATAAGTAATTCATAAAATATAATAGTATGTTCAATTTATTACACTTTACCACTAATAACATAGTTTAGTATCCGTTCATTTTACTAAAAACCAAAAATTCTTGTTTGGAATCAAATTCTCTAGTTGATAGTATCGCTTCTATTATTACTGTAAAACCGATCCGGAATGAGTCTCAATGATTTTAGTACTATTATTATTTAAAATTCCATTCTTTAAAATGCTTAAACTTTTTCTTTCTTTTTCATTTATTCAGGAAAAACGATCGAAGGAAATCCTTATATATTTATATATAAACATATATACTTATGTATATAAAGGATAAATTTTCATAAAATTGCAAATCCAACATGTGTGAAATTGAAAAATTCTTACCATAGCCTTTTTCGACGTGAATATATTGTTAAAAAGTGATTTGCATATTCGTTTGATTCAAAACACGCGATTCTTATGTTAACCAAAAGTCTTGAATAGTTTTGCATGCCCATTTATTTATATTCCTGCATTTTCTTATATAATTTAGTAAACATTTAAATAACTGGAAAAAATAAAATACTATTTTTGGATTTTTTTTCCTTTCGTTTAGTTCAAATTTTAAAAATTTTAAAAAAATTTTTTTTAATGAGTTTTATAAACAATATCATTATTATATAAATGAAAATATTATCAAATTTATATATTCCTTAAAACATATGTCAGAATATAAACTTTTAGAAGAAAACTATCTGATACTCGATATTTTGTGTCCAAACCAATTTAAAACACATATGAAATGTTGACTTTGTCAGACTGCCGTTTAAAAAGAAACAAAGTTTATATAATTGTCGACATTATATACTTTGAACTCACAAATTTTATCAGCGAAAAGACTATATAAGAACAATTTCCCAATCCGCCACTGGGATCTTGTATTCAAGTCAAATTATAAAAGTTTTTCGTTATGGAAGAGGTTTTTTTTCGAATTTAAGAAGCGAATGGGAGAATATTGGATTTTCTATGTGTAAACTGGTCAGAACAGCAATTTGAACATTAGAAAACTTTAGCAAAATAAGCCAAATAATATAAGTTGGGAAAAGAGCATATTTCTGGAGTTTAACATGACTCCATAATACTGAATGTCAAGAATCATATTGTCGAAAGTTTCTTTTAAGTAAAAATTGAAAAGGAAATTATTTGCGACAATTTTTATATTTTTTGCATTAAAAAAATTAAGTTTAAATAAAGTATTAAGAATTCAGGAAGTTTTAGAAAAATTGAAAACTGTCTAGTATGAAATTTGATACATAATGATTGTGTGAATTTCCTGAAGAAGAACTTATATCAAGAAAAATTATGAACAATTGTAGTTACTTATTCATATATGTGTAAATGAAAAAAAAATTTTTTTCTTAAATATTCGTATATTTACATCGTTATTAACTGTTTCATCTTCATTTAACCAATTCGTTATTTTGTTATCCTTTCATGATGACAATTTCGATTATCTTCGTTAAACCATTTAAACCCGTTGATTCCATATACACTATACACTTTATAAATGAACTGAAAACCACATCGTCAGCAATAAATCTTATCACAGTGGCCACAATGGACATGGAAAATGTTGAAACCATATAATAAAATACTTTACCATATCCAATTGTAGAACGTCGCACATAATCAACTATCAACTCTATATACTTACTATATAAGACCTAGAAAGAAGAGACCTTTTCGGAATTCCTCTTGTCACCCATTTATGTTTCACCAATAAACCGCTTTGACCATTCTATCATTTCATTTGTGAATCCACCCATCACAATGACTCTTTCACAAAAGAATTTTCTCCGTGGAAACTTTATCGTCGTCCTCTTGTTTTTCCCCAAAAATCTTCTTGTTATACTATTTCTCTGTAGATCTGTTGTTCTTATGTTTTATTGCTGTTGTCACTATTGTTTATTTTTTTCTGCTAAAGGATCAGTTTCAACAAAAACGAAAAACCAGAAAAAAAAGAAACCAACACATCCAGTAAGAGAATATCGAGGACTTGGATTTTCTTTCATTTCCATTTTATTTATACAATTTTTGTTTTGTTGTGTTTTTTTTAAATGTTTTTTATTTTTCTTGTTCCAGAAAGATATCTGTTTTTAATTCCAGAAATTCTTTTGCACATCATTTAAGAAGTCAGTCACTTTCAGAGTATGAACAAACGTATTAAATTGAATATGTCACAGTCATTCTAGTTCAAAAGAATCCGAAATGTAAAATCAAAAAGGAAACTATACTAGAAATGTGCATATTTGATAGATAGACTAGATTTTTCGATTAAAATTAAATTTTTTTCTTTGATTTTGATCTTTCAGATGACTTTTTATTTACTATTAGCTTTTGTTTCTCCGGTTTCTCTATCGTTATTTTTAGAACGCGACAATAAATTTTAGTTACATTTATATCAAAATCGATTCAAAAGTTTTCGAGCTAACCCAAAAAAGAGACATAGAAAGACAACCAGATAGACAAAAATTTGCAATTAGGATTTTCAGTTTTGTAATCATATACCCTTCATAAAACAATTTGGACTATAATAGAAACATGAATTCGTAAAAATTCCGAGTCTTGATGCCATATCAACCTGATTCAAATTAATATATTAGTTTATAAACTGCATTGAAAAATTTTATGGACAGACTAATCTTTTCCTACAACTATTTCTTTCTTCATTATGCTTGGATCAATTTGACTGAAATTTAACATAGTATCGTATATTTATTTGAGCTAACATATGTAATCAATTTCAATAAACTTGTTGCACAAAATTTACAAGTAAATGCAAGAAAAGAGAAAAAAACGACAAAACTACGTAGTCACTGCTTTATAACTTCGCTCCCTTTAGTCCGATTTTGCTGTTATAAATTTCATAAAAATCAGTAAAACGTGTTTTTGAGTTTTCTTGGACACGGACAACTTTTGATTTTCTACACATCTATAGCCCTGAAATCCTTCTTCAATGATTGGTTCTATGCGTTATAAATGTAGTGACAAAACAAATAAAGTCTCTGGTAGTGCCTAAAATACGGCATAAACATAGAAAAATTTTCAAAGTACAAAAACTCTTAAGAATTTTATTTACAGATATAAGATAAATCATTTCTTATTCACAAATTTTAAATTACTTAATTTATTTAAATTTTTGTATATTTTCATTTTGTTAGATTTGAATACAAAAACAATATTTATTTCTGTTAAATTCAAATCTACGAAATCTCATAAAGTTTGTTTTGTCTCTGATTTTTTCTCATGCATGAGTTTTCACATACATATACTTGTATGAATACTACCTAGCCTTATACAAATTAAGGTAGGTATATGTTTCGATTGCAAGAATGCAATTCGAGACTCATAAACTTTTTCATCATATATATGAGTTTCCTTTTTATATTTTCCTTTTTTTTTCTTTGCCTTTTTAACTGATTTTACTTCTCTGTATAGTTGAATTTCTTTTGCATTTCTCATTCCGCAGTCTATTTATGACATGCGCCGATTAAAGTTACATTTTTGTAAACAAAAAAAAAAAAATAGGAAACAAAATGCAAAAGGATCTACCAAAAAATAGAAGTCGAAATGAAGCCACTACCATCAAAGTACTGCACTAATTAAATGCCTTTTAAGTGTATGGATTTTTTTTTTCGGCGGATAAAATAGCTTCCTTTGAAAAAATTTCCATGGATTTTTTTCGTTATAGAGATTTCTTAAATTCAACAAAAATATCATTTCAGGAGATTTTTAAATAAATTAAGAATTATTAAATTATTAAAGTCTGATGAACATTTTTACATTATTTAATTTTCTAAGAAATATATTTTCTTTAGAATTTTCTTTTATAAACGACATTTTTTTATTTCTTCATAAATGTCGAGACGAAATGAATAAATGATTTTCATGTTATTACAAAAACTGATATTTAAGACAAGAAATAATTCTTACTAATATGTAAGAAAAGTTTCTATATAAAAGCAAGAAAATCTGTTACTTGTATTCTTCTACAAAGAAAACATTATGAATAAAAGATATCGTGGTAATCCTTTTTTATTGTAGTATAATATAAAAACCCAGATCATAGAAAATCATTTTCCTCATTCGGACAGAAGAACAAAATATTCGTGTTTATGAAAATTTATTGAAACTGACAAATTTTTCTTGAATAGAAATCATAAGTTTTTAAAACCATATTCTTAGTTCTTGATCATAATAAAAAATTCAAAAATATATAATATTCATGAAATATAATGTCGGACATTGTTGTGAAACTGGAGACTCTTTTGTATATTTCTTAAAATGACAGTTGATAAATTAAAAACTAAAAAGAACCTGATTTATGTGTACTCGAAATCCTATTTTAAGAAACATTTATACGTTTTTGAATATCTCTCTAAAACAACAGAAAAATAAAATAAATAAACAAATAGCACTAAAAAAATAATTTGAACCAAAAAAAGAAAAAAAAAGAACACACTGATTTTAATATATGTTAAAAACACCATACGCCATAAAATTTCAATTTGCAGCCCATTCATCAGAATAATTGAACAATCCTGACAGGATATGCGTTTCAATTCTAACATTAATGTCCCTTTTACAGACATAAATATATATAGTCAAACCCAATACCATCTAAATTTTATTCATATTAAATCGTTGTTTTCTACAAAATACCAAATATATATTTATATATATATATATCCTTAAAACTGAAATAAATATTATACGCAGATCCTTATGTAGTAGGTGTCATTTCTATAAAACAAAAATGAACATATGTACAATACAATGAATACGTAAAACATTATATATGAGATCTTTTCGACGGTACTTCCTGTTTTTTTTTTGGGGAATTCATTGTGTCCTATTGTCTTGAACGTTAAATGTTGGATCCTATTAAAATTTAATGTCCCGCCAAAGCTACTATAAACACTATTTCCATATGGATCAACATCATTCTTATACTTGTTCTCATCTTGTCTTCCAAAATTTTATACTATAAACTTCGTCTTAAAAGAACACTTTTTCTAAAGGTTTTTTGTTATTATACTTATATATGCATTATAAATGCTTAGAAAATATATATATGGCGAAAACGTTTGTTTATATGAATAGTCCTATATGGGTTGTGGAGGGGACCCTTTTAAAGGTTTTCTTCTTTTTTTTCTGTTTGTTTGGAGAAAATTTTACGACATCCATAAATTTGAAGATGTGAACCAAAAATGGTTCGAGAGCCTATAGAAAATTAAAATCTGAGAATGTAAGTAGTTCGTAATTTATGATACTGTAATGGTTACAAGCTCGTAAATTTTTGACCGTTCTCATACCGTTCAAAATGATAACATAAGGATATTTGTGTGAATGGGAAAAAATATAACGTAAAACAAATAAAAATCTATATAAAAATAGAAAAGATAGAAGTTAAATTGTCGTCAATTTTAATTTTAATTATCTAATATAATAAAAAACTAAACTAATATTATATTTATTCGTTAGTTAAGACAAATTGTTGTAATATTTATACATAATTAATTGTTATAGAGGTTATAAGATTTCAAATCAATAAATTAGCTAACATTGCATATCGATACTAATAAAGTAAATAATTTAAATTAAGATAATTAAATATTTTAGTCTAAACACAAAAAAAAGAAAAGAGATCAACCGAAAAGCATGACACCAGAACAGTTTTACTAAATTTAGTTATTAAAATGAAACGTTTTTAGAATATCAAAATTTATTTAGTGTTTCATATAAATATGATTTTCTGATTTATAATATAGTAATTATCGTATATAGTATAATGCACGCTCTGAATTAATAATATATTTTGTAGAATCCATAGATGGACCCAACCGTCCACTGTTTAAACATTTGTTTTGTTTGTTATGTTAGTTTTGAATCTTTAGGCATCTTCTTTAGATTTTCCTATCGAAAAAAAACATACATATGTTCATTTTACACATGAAATAAATATCTGTGGCAAAATATAATATCATTATTGGTGGTAGCAACATAAATACATTGTGAAGTTGCTTCAAACTACAAAAAGAAATACTTGGAAGACAAAGTCTATGAACGTACGTGACTGTATGTGACAAAAAGCTTATCAAGATCGTGTCCAGAATTTTCAACGAATATTAAGGGTGAAAAATTGTTGAGAGCAATAATATCACATCATCCAAAAAAGACATCCTTATACATACAAAATGTTATTCTATGGTAAAATGTTAGAAAGTATCAAATAAAAATCAACATTATACATTTTCATAGATATAGGATATATCGTATATAAGCTGAATAAACATTTGAAGTCAAGAAGATAGATCCTAATAATATGGTAGGAGGATCACTTTTTTTCTTTAACTGCTTCTTTATCCTGAAATAAGCAATAAAAGGTAATTCAAAGAAAAATAAACATTTTCTATTCAAGAAATGAAAAGTGACAAAATTCTAAAGGGAAAATATACCTATGGTACGTACGTGCATTATTTTAAAATTCCAATTACCTAAATAAGGATAAGCAGATATTAAAAATGTCTTGTATAACAGACCATCCGACTTTCTTATACAGAATTAATCATGTTTAGTTTAACCGATTTTCCTTTTGTTTTTTCTTTTTCTGAGATATAATGGACACTTTAGAATATTTGATTATGGAGAATTTCACTCTTGAATAACGAACTTATTCAATTTTATTTTAACGTTCAATGAAGTGTATCGAAGGTTTTATACAGTACACCATCAGAATCAATGATTTGTTGTTTAGTTACATGTTTTCATATGTTTTCAAGTTAAAACCACCCACTAAAAAGTTCCAAGGGTGCAGGAGAAAATGAGCATACTGATTTTGTGACAGCATTGTTAACAGCATACTTAAATACTTTCTCAAATTTTGTAGTACAACACAAGTAAAAATATGCGACATACTACTATGGACAAAAAGTAATAAGAGTGTATTTTTAAAAATACGATATACTATATGACTGTTGTGAACAGCTAATAGAAATCTCATGAGGTTTGCTTTGTTAGTTTAAAAATTTCAACGTCTTTTGTAATTGTGAAAAATTTGTTTCAACATGTTTCAATTATATTCGCGTGCCTCTTGAAGTCATTCAAATGTAGCACATTTAGCATCACCTCTGCTATAACTGTTGCGGAGCTCCGTTGCAAATGGCATTGATTACAGAACTTGAAGAGATATAATTTTCATTTAGATGAAGTATAAGAAAGTAAAACGGATGAATAAAAACGTAATAAACGACGTACACCTATTCTAGACTGTTTAAAGTTCCAAATAAACCAATTTAAAGAGTCCTCTAATTAAATTCCGACTCATTTATTTCAGTTAAATGTTTCAACAGTTCTTTTCCTTTCTAATAATCGATCGAATGATGATACCGAAAAAAAATTCAAAGCACGTCCATAATATTTAAGGTTCCAAAGGACTTAAAGTATATAAAATGTTAAGTTCCAAAATCCAAAGTTAATTCATTTCTTAAAAAGATTTTGAATGTATTAAATAATTAGAAGATCTTACATAAAATTGATTTTTCTCTAATTTCATTGTGTATTATTTTAAAATAAACAAAAAAAAACAGAATTTGTAAATAATAAATAATATAAAAAATATATTTAAATATTCTGTGAAAAATCAGGTCAAGAAGCTTTTACTTACTTTAAAAAAAAATATTATATAATGTACACGCTTTCTGAGTACAAGTTAAATGGCCACAAAAGCAATTTCTTTATGTCGACTCTATTCAAGAGAAACATCCTTTTCAGAATTGGCATTTTCCCACAATACACATTTTCCCATCATAATTTCAATTCTATATATTTTCTTATAGGTCTTTCTAAAATTCATTCAGATAAAGAATAATCACAATTTAAATTGCTTACCGAGGATAATTAAAGTCATCACAAATTAATTGCTTCTTTTGGTTTGAATGTTTCGTTTATAGTAAAAATGTCTGATCTATTGAAGTTAACTTCTTTTTTTCTTCCTTGTGGTAAAAGAAAGCAATTTTTTTAACCCTCATTTTCGAACAGTATTTCAAGTATAAAAAGGGAATAATGTAAATTGGGTGGAAGTAGATTAGTAGTATATTTTATAATAGTTAACTTTCTTACCGGACGTGACGTGCTTTTAAAGTCGGAAACACTTTGTGAATTGAAGAGTTAAAACGAATACAACAGACTTTTTTTTAGTTTTGGTTAGAAATCTTCTTCGATAATATACGGAATTTATATAAGAAGTTATATAGTTTTTATTTTATCCTTAATAAAAAATACATTTGATTATAATGGGAGAAAAAAAAAACAAAATATAGTGAAAATTACAAAAAGAAAAATTTATAGGATGAACATTTTTAATGGGAATTGAGCTTTTTAACTAACGAATTTTATTTTAAATATGTTTATTTTTTGTACTATAAATCCTATTTCATTCTAATCCCAGATTTTCGTTTTATATAAATTTTAGGTTATCCAACAATTAATTTATTTGAACTTGACATGCAAACGACTCTAAAACTTCTTCAAATACGAACCTATTGAAATAGAACCCTTCTTAATACAGTTTTTTTTTTCCTCATTTTTAAAGGGTTTGGTCATGAACATAAAGTTTCCTTATGCTTTTTTTATGGTAAATTAGAAGAGTTGGTAATTTTTAATTATGAAATCATGATTTGGCGATTTTTAAGAAAAAAGAAAAAAAACTGTAATATTCTGTTAAAAACTTTAATTAAACATTATAGAAATATGTTAAGATTTTTTTTTAAAGACGTTTTTATCTTTAAAGATTTTTATGTTGAAAAAGACTTTTGTATTATATACAGTATTATTATACAGTGGAAACTTCTTATAGTGTACATTTTTCTTTAGCCACTTCATAGATTTGGCTAATTTCCTACTATCGTTAAGCTAAGACTGAACTAAAACTAATGACACATTCTAAAATATTAGGGATCTGTTCATTTTATCCAATATCAAAGCCAAAATAACAAATACCAATTAATACATCATATTTGATTCTTAGAGCAAAAGGTTCTTGAATATTGAAACCCAAATTTTCAATTCAATTCGTACTCATGAACCTAAAAATCAGGGTCAACTTTAGTATTACGAACTTTCCAATGTACGATCAATTGTTTATTAACTAGTTAACTGATTGTCTGTTGTCAAAATATGCATCATAATTTTCATTTGATGATCTATTTTGTTCTTACAATATTTTAGATATAACCCCGCAAGCCGATACTCATTCTATTTCTTGTTTCATAACGAATATCTGGAAGAATATATAAATTCATAATATAATATTCCTTGTAGGACAGAAATTAAATTCAATATCGTTACTATCGACAATCATATCCTATTACAGTAATCCCTATCAAAATATATAATAATTCGTAATTTAAATCAATGGTCAAAGTATGATTTCTGATATTTATATATTATGTGAACGAATAAAAAAAATTTTCAATTTAGTGTAATCTATAAAAAGGATATATACATTCATGCTCATTGTTATTCTGGACATGATTTCGATAAAGATATTGTCATATACAATCACGTACGATTTTCCTCTTCGAATATATCTGTTAAAATTTTCACTATATTTAAGTACAGATTTCCAAAAAAGCTTATAACACATTGAAACATTTACGTCTTTTATAATCAATATTCAATATTAAATGTCCTGTAAACTGGATGACATTTTCAATCATCTATTTAATAAAATCGTGATTTTAATTCTATTTATACAAATTATATAAATATCTGAGCAAATTCTATTTTATAAATTAAATTTATTAAAAACGAAGATAATATTTTCTTCAATATATAATAAGTATTATTTTACATTTTTCAATTTATTGCATTTTAAGAAAATTCCACAAATAAAAATGAAGAAGAAAATAACAGCCAGCGTAAAAACCAATTTTCAACCATTTGTCAGGATAATTGAAAATGAAGAGAAAATTTGCAAAAAAAAAGGAAAGAAAACAACGACAAGTACAATCATATTAAGAAAAAAAAAAGAAAAATAAAGAAAGTGAATCTTAAGGAGTGAAGCTATATCCTTGACAAGTACAGATATGTTTCTTTGACTTGTTTTAATTTCGATTCTCGTTTAACTATATTATATATTACATTCACATTCATCTACATCTCCTTTCTATTATTTTTTACTGTACTATATTTTGTGCTATTATATGAGTACAACGAAAAATTTTCATTTTCGAAAAATTCCGATAACAACAGAAATACTATGTATGTCGGTAATGGTATTCTTTCGAAGTAGATTTAACAAAATTTGTCTGTCATGACTTCTATTTACCATCCAAACCTTCTTCTACAATTTTAAAATTCGTTCATTTAAAACACTACATGTTATATGAATGTCGTTAAATTGTTTTCTGTAAGAAAGACCAACTAAACTAAACCGGGTTCCATTATCCAAAAAAAAAAAAAAATAAAAATTCTAATCTACATACTCATTCTCCAAATTTGAACCATTCAAAAATATCTAACGTCGTCTTAAATCTCATGGGAAAGTTCACTTTTCTTAAGAGACTTCAAATCGACCAAAAGACGTTGTTCCCTATAGTATGAAGGTTTTGTGGATGGTTTTTTTTTGTACCACCAAAAAGGGTAATTTTCAATTCTGACACAAGGAGTAAGCACTAGAAATATATATACAGTGTAATACCTATACCTATATATATAATACTATACGACTATACTGTATATAAGGGTACCAACAATCAACTCCATCCTAATACCGTTATTATATGTTCTGTATGGTGTTAAAGAAGAACATTTATGAGTTTTACGATCATCTCATAAATTTTCTAGGCGTGAAAATTTATTTGAAAATTACATGAGCTTTGCAGTTCATGGACGCGAATATAGAATATAGAAGCGTATGTATTATTATATAAGTGAAAGCGATTGTATATGAAGAAGAAGAAAAAAACAAAAAGGATATATTGTTTGAATTTAAAACTGCCTTATGCAATTTTCAATTCTCACTTTCAACCAAAACCCATCACCACCTACTTTTGAAGTAATTTTTTTTCCTGCTTTTTTTACCCTTAAAAACTCATATATATATAGTATATATACGAACAATGCTTTGTTATAGAGTCCTTAACAAATTGAATATGTGTATAGGAGTGAAGAAATAAAATTACGAAATATTAAGAACAACTGAGAAATACTATATAACGTGGTAAAATTTGAAGAATATGAACGAAAGGATTAAGAATATATATATATACAGATGGATTGTTGTTGTACTATTTAAAGATATGTATATTAAGTATCTCACATATTTTCTCAACTTAATTAAAAAAGGGCAAACATTAAGTTTTCTTGTAATGTTATGTAATTGAACGTATCTTGAATGTAATTACTTTTTGGTGAAAGTGATTTCTTAAAATAATTGACGTGTTATGACTTTGTTTAGAACAAATTTTTTTTTTGCTTTCATTATTTTTTCTTTAAATTTTATGATAAAATAAAAAGAAAGTATATACTATATAAAGAAATAATGTTTAAATGAAAATAAGCATGTTGTTTATAGTATCGTTTTTTTTTTTCAATTTTTTTATCACATAAAATTTATGTTAAAATATTTTAATGATTTACTAATCAAGTTGTAATTAAAAGTTTTTATGATTCCGATTAAAAACAATATTCTTATATTAAATTAAATTTTCATGAAAAAGCTAAGTTAATAATAATTCCATTCTAAAAATAGCTAAGAAAAAAAAATGGGCGAAGCGATTTTTTTTCGTAAATAATAAGACATGAAAACTTTTCATACATCTCCGTATATATTTAATTTAACAAATCTTGAAAGGAGAAAGTAAAATGAAACTAAGGGGTTAGCCCACCTTAGCTGGACAAAATTCAAACATTTATTATAACTAATATGTAAAAAAAAAACAATTGGGTATCGAATATATTTATATATTATAGTATTGAGTTATCGGCAATTTCGTGCCGATTTCCAGAAGATGACGTTGGAATATATCACAACTTATAAACGTTGTTAAAAATACAAAATGAAAAGATATTTTATTGTATCTTTAAGAAAAAATTTGTTCAAGATGTATTAATGGCTGTAATTTTCGTACCATTTTGAAGATGGAAGACAACAAGACACATTTGGCACTTGATGCTTTTCTATTTCCGGAAAGAAATATATATACTGTTTCACCTGATATTGCACCTTCACATTATGACTTACTCAGGTTTCTACAAAATTCACTTAATCGCAAAAACTTCAACTCTTTGGATAACATTAAAAACCACATTCTAAATTAAAGTTGGGTGAAAGATTAAGAAATATAGTGTAACAAAACTGTGAATACATAATTATATAAAAAGATATCGACATGGAAAAATATTATAAAATGACAGACTCAGGACCTTTCTCCTGAAACCGTACTGCAAAAATTCGTTTGACCAAAAGTCTGAAACCAGAGGCAAACGTTTGATATTTTGAAAAAGATTTAAACTAGCAACATTGATGCAAAAAGTTAGATTTTTCGTGTTTAGAACTTGTGCAATGTTTGGAATTTTAACTTCTCCTATTCCCATATAATTTGAAACTCTAAAAAATACATGAAAAAAACAGTTTTTTTGAATCCATCAAAGAGGTCTAGCCCCTTAATACTTCTTACATCACATCTCAAGAAAACCTGTACCACAATTATTTCTGAAAAAAGGAAAAGTAAAGATAAAAACAGATTCACCCATTTTCTTGCTTATCAAACATAGCACCTCATTAAAAATTCTAACCAACACTTTTTTTTATAAACTTTTTTTTTTAACCTCATAACTCCTTTCTTTGCGGTAAAACCACGAAAAAAGAACAAGTAAAGTGAAAGCAACTTTATAAGATGAGTAATTCGAGTAATACGAGTACAATACAATGCTTTTGGATTTTCATATACTACTATAAACAAGTATTATATTCAGTACAATATTCGCATCTAGTTTATTTTTCACACAAGAACTTGACAAAGAACAATTTTCCAGCTCGTTTGTTAGAACATCTTAAATTAACTTTTATTGCGCGAAGAATTTATCTCATTTTGTTTTTCTTGTCATACTTGTATTATACTATTTTCAGATAGATTCGCGTTTATAAACAAAACATACTTGTATAATATTATATTTTCAAAGTATTCAACAGACTAAAAGGAACACTTTAAATGTTGCAAGAATTCTAGATGCACACTATTAATATAAGACAGTGTAAGGACACTAATCCAGTGTTAAAGTAGTTCGAAAGGAAAATTCTCAAGAGTAAAGATAGTAGAGACAAGGAAAAGGGAAAAATAAAAATTACCGCCAGTGAGATTTAAAATTGGCAAAATAATAAGTGTACTTTGTGAAAAAAAAAAAGAAAAATATAATATAAATAAAACAAACTCCAGAGATAAACTGTTTAAGTATCTCGGTTTGTTGGTTTATTCTATCTTCAAGATGATTTTTCATATAATAGCTCAAAGCATTTTGAAAAGTTTGTCCTTTTTAATGCTATTGTTTTCCTGTATATAAAGATATATTTTTTTTTAAATTTATAATTTTCTATTTATTTATAAATATATACAATATAAATTTACTTTTAACTTTTTAATGAATTTAATTATATTAATGAAATATTCAAATGAAATTAGAACCATCTATTCAAATACCTTTTGTACATCTATATTCAGGCACAATATACTCTTTAATTAAATAATTAACTTTTTGTTTGATTTGATCACAATGATAAAATAGAGAAAAAAAACTCTATCTACAATTTACGGTAAGTCTCTAGTACTCGTGTATAAATAAAATACTCAATAAATTGAATTGTAGGGCGCGAATCAATAAATCTTAATTATTGTCAACCTCTTTTCATCAAAGTAATCAACATCCGCTATCAATATGTATCAATTAGTTAAGAAAAGGTTGATAACAAAAGAAAGGTAAGTCCATCTTAGACATAACAGGGAGAAGATAAAAATGAAAATATATAGTACAAAATCAATATTGAAACTTCTATACATATGGAGGAAATTTTTATACTTATATTTATTGGATTCATAAAATTTGATTCTTTCAAATTTTGTATATAACTTAATTTTGAGCCATTGCTAAAATCGCAGTAATTATAGGGTATAGTACTAATATTTCACCAATGTTAATTTTAGGGGCACTTATAAGCAACTTTCCCTCTAATTTTTAAAATCCATGGGCGGTATACATACACTACAATGTGGGCAACCCTTTCAAATTTAAAAAAAGTCGGACAAAGTTTAACAAAAAAAACAATCAAAAGAAGTGCCAATTGACATTTAATTTCAATGTTAGTAACTACGACATATAAAAAGAAACAACCAAGCAGCCATGAACGTGACTTCAGTGTGGAAATCTACACACAATTATAAAATGTCTGCGTTTACGCAATGACAAATTTTCAAACTATTTTCGCAAAAAAGAAGTTTTTGCAATATTTCTTGTGGACGAATAAAAATGACGACTCTAATCAAACACGTTTTCAATCAAGAATCGTGTAATGCGATTCAGTATGAATCAAATCGAAAAATTACAAATGCCATGCTTTCTCTTAAGGATTTCAATCAAATCAACTCCACTTCAGAATCGCTCGAATTTACTACTACTAAATCGGCTCAAAACATCTTAACCATCACTACTTGCTACAGAACACCCGAAAACTGTTATCTCACGGTATAGAAGTTAAAAACCGAACCAGACGAACAGAAAGAAGGTAATTTTCTTTTCTTTATTTTTTTTCTGCTAAGATAATTTGCTTTTATATAAAATGTTATTGACGAAAAGATAATTTTAGTACAATGAATTCAGAGTTCAATATCTTTTCGAATATGTAAGATAAATAAATAAATATCAAAGAATTTAATATAAATGGGGATATATTCAGGTAGAAGTTGGCTTCTTCTCTAGATTCATTTCGGGGAAAAAAAAAATTCATGAATTTCGCTCTAAGACGAAGAAGGTAAAATAAAAATATCCTGACGAAATATCGAGGCCAATATACAGCAAATAGGAATTTAATAAGAAAAATTGTCGAAAACAGATTTCCATTTTGGATTTTCAGTTAGTGGTGGGAAAAAAAATAAACACCAAAAATATCTCTACTACACCTACTTCCAATAAACCACCCAATAAATTCATCCATACCCCAATCATTTATAATTTTTTTTCGTTTTTTTATACTTTACCATATAATAGACGACGACGATTATAGTAGTCTATGTGAATGCAAGAACCAAAAGCATTTTGATTCTACTACAACCCAATTGAAAGGATTTTATTGTCATTTTAATTTCCATGTCAGGAACACTCTTCAATGGTTCAGAGAATCCTAAAGCTCCAATGTTGGATTATTTTTTACATATTTCTTTTTTTTTTGTTAGTTATGTATATAGTAAAATATATATGGACTTATTTTAGCGATGGTTTTCGAGACTTTAAAATTTGTGTATAGATTTATACTATACTATATATGTGCTTCTGTCAACGGTGGATAGTTTCCTCATTTGTACACTATGTCGAACTTTTGCTCAGAAATTTATCCGAAAAATTGGAACTAAAAAGAAAAAATGTATGCATTTTAATTATTAAATTTGGTGATGAAGGATTTTATAATTGAGAAATCAATTTGATTCTTAAAAAAATGGGAATATAACTAATTGAGTTTTTTATTACTTTCTTAACTGAAATGGAACTAAACTAAGACATGACTGAATTTTATTTTATCGATATTTCACTTTAATTAAGAAAATGTCAGCAATAGCGAACCTGCAAGTGGGTCGAAGTTTTTGAAGTTGAAATTGCGGGCCAAATTTTAATAATGAATCATAATAAACTAGAATCCCCTATGCCACACTGTTTAGATTTCATTGGATACAGTTCGATTCCAAGGAATCGTTCACTAAGATCGATTGAAATTTAGATGAATCTATTATAAAAGTTTTTAATTTCCAAAAAATCTAACATATAAGAAAAGTATGTACATTTTTAAAGTTTATATATTTCAGAGATAGTCAAACTTTTATTTAGTATTAAATTCGACAGCTAGTCGGATTGGCTACCAGTTCTGTAGTGTAGTCATTAATTATAGGAAAGGAATAGCAGAAAATAAGTCAAAATAATTTGGTCTTAAATCAATGTAGTCGACGTTTCCGTCATTTGAAAATTTACCACTTTATATTCTTCTAGAGGTCATTCTCCAAGATTTTTCTTTCAACATTTTAAAAATGCATCTACAACGAGAATACAGAACTTTAACCTTCTATACAAGTAGCACTAAATATAAAAGAACTAGTAGACATAAAAATAAAACACAAAACTGAAAACAACAAAATCATCCAACCATTAACCTTTTGTCGTCTGTTAGGAGAGATATACCTTAATCATCAGAGTGTATGACAACTCGACAGGGCATATCATTGTTTTTTGTCATCAGAGAATCATGAATTTCCATTCGATTTTGATAGGATTTTGATGATTTCAAAATAGTCATATTTCATGATAAACTAATTGATTCAAAATAGTCTTAACCAACCTATAATAGTTACTCTCCTAAAACAGAGTTAATCTTAAAGTTTCTAAATATATTATTATCTATGTTAATTTAAGAAACAAAAAAATATTGTCTTATATAAATATTATTGTATCATATTTTTGGGGCTTCATGGAAATTTTGTATATCTGTTTTTGATGGTAATAAATTGATTTGACTTGAAAACTAGACATGCAAATTTTGCAACATAGAAAAGTTAACTCTAACCATAAAATTGTATCTCATGTATTTCGCTAATATTATATAGACAAGAAGTTGGGGTGCGGGTAGATTTACGAAAATATTTTAAAGCTATTTTATATAATCCTATAGAATGGGATACTTTTATGAATATCATATAGTATAAGGATTGTATCTATATATCTAACATTAGGCATATTTTGACCATGTTAAGATATTCTCTATTCGTTTTGCATTTTCTTTAGATATTTTCTAGTTCAAAAACCATCCATTTATTTTGTCGCTATCATAAACCACGAGTGTAAATGATTATGGGAGGATATTTGATCTGGAAATTATTAAACTAATATCAGCGAAGAGCTATTTTGAATGGTGTTGACAGAATTCAAAATGATAACTTTATTAATGATCAAGATGGTGCGTAATTGTTTATGATAATATTTTGGATCTAGGTTATTTTTATCCTTTCCATTTTTAATAAATATATGCAATTTTTCAATCCAAAAAAAAAAACTGAAGTGTGCTTTTGACCACACTGTAGAAATGACACAGAAGCTTTTTTTGAATACAGCGCCGAAGTGGTGGGAGATAGAACTATTGGGACTTCGACGGAAATAATCCCCATAGAAGCCTCTACAATTTTGCCGAACATTTGAATCGTCTAGGACGTACATATAATGAGGATTTTTGTAATGCGACGTTTCGTCACAGAAAATCGTCATATAATTTTTGCAAATCGCCCACATAGAAGTAATTCACTTCAAAAACATCAAATAGAAAACTAATTCATTCTATGAAATTACATTAAAAAATTTGTTTAATTAAAGTTTCTAATGTAACAAAAATATTGTTTCAATTTCGTTAATTATTTTCAAAAATAACAAAAGTGGTTGTTTGTACTTAAATTTTGGTACATTTTAGAAAATCCCCCAAAAATCTACAATTGAATAAAATTTATAAATAAACATTAAATATTCCGGATTCATAATAGTTATAAATGAACGGATTTGTAGAAGGTTTTCATTTTACTTCTCGAATATAAACGATTTCAGTCAAATATGTTCATGCAAATGAACCATTTGGGAAATATACAATAATCAATAAACAAATGCATTGAAATTGCCACAAAATTTCCGTCAATTGTTTTAATAAATTCTGTAGAATTATTGGCCATTTAATTTCATCATAAACCCGGAAAGATGTACTTTCATAGTATGTGTTATGGTATAGGAACAATATATTTGAATATTACAAAATAAGGTAGCCAAAAGTTATTCCATACCCATTACCCATCATATATACAAAATACAAATTCAATTTATATGCATTCTTTACAATTTGCATATACAATGAAATACAATGTACGAGTACAACCGTTTTCAAGCAAAATCTAACAAACAAATCGAACATTAACCAATTATAAAAGCATTTTCTAAATACCATGCGAACATGATTATTTGTTAACTAACTGGACAATCAACTGTTCAATAAAACATATAGTAACTGAAAAATCGGGCTATAGCCGAATTTTGATTGCAACGACTGTGATCAGGAAGATGATGAAAAGAAGTTGGTCTCGAGTATTTTAAAGGATGGTTAAGAAGTTAATGAAGGCATACTAAAGTTAAGACCAATCTTCACACAGCCGGGTTCCTACTTCTAATGCAGGTATGCGATAACACTATACAAAGATAGGTTAAACAGAAAAGGAGAAAATAATCATCCTACAAATTTTGTCGGCTTCAGCATTTCTCATTTCTCCAACTAATTTTCGATATGCAGATAATTCCCCTCAAAAGCAGATGAACATGTTTATCTGATTTATATGGCACTTTATCTGCGGGTACATACTCTCACAATAATCACACTCGATACACGATGTGTGGAGATTGGCCTTTAGTAGTCAAAAGTTTGGTAACTTGGATAATCAAAAGGCGATGGTCAAGGGATGATTAAGATAGTGAGGTTATCAAGAACGTACAGTCAAGCGTACAGTCAAGAGGATGGTCAATGACGATCAAGGCGATGAAGAATTATTTTTTAAATTCTTATACTATACTAAAATCAGTTAGATCTAAAATTTATTATCTTTATTGTGTATTACCAGGTCTTAAAAATACACGTAAGGATATGTTGTATGATTTTTTATGAGAAATACGAATTATGAGTTTTATTTTGTATATTTATTAATTTTAATATTTATTTACATATTTTAGAAGGCCTTCAGTTCTATTGAAGATCGTTTTATATCCACATTTTACAATTTGCACTTCATTACTTTAATTTCAACAAATCTTCCTTTCAACCTTACCTCGGGTAGGGGGCGAAAGTACTATTAACAGCGAATCATTCTTTGAAAACTCTTAATAACTCACTAATAACTAACTTACTTTTCGAATAACTCGGCCTTTTTTTGCTAACATTCTAGCCGTTAAATGGCTAGGCCTTGGTAGGGATATATATTTTTTGTGAAGATATGTAACAATCTTTAACGTCTTTTTAAGTTCGAAAAGGGACCCTATAATATCGTCAGATATTAAACAACTTTCAGATAATACGATTTTTACATGATCTCAAATTTTCAAAAAGTCTAAAATAATTCCATGATGGGAAATAAACAGAAAGTGTGAAACAACAGTGGAAACAGTTCAGTCTGAGAACTTCAACGGTGATTATATCGACGAGATTTTAAAAGTGATTGTGATTGAAATGCATTCATATTAATTAAGAGAAAGCGTATGTTCTTCGTTTAAGCGTTTACAATTGAATTTTAGAATTTATTTAGCACTTTTACGCTAAAATCTGAATTATTATTTTCTTAAATTTGTAAATAAAAATTGTTATGATTGAAACTATCACTGCATTGTAATGTTTTAAGTCCTCGAGGTTTTGGTTAAAATTAACTCCGATTAAAAGAAGAAGCTTCAATTTAAAAAAAACGACATAATTAACTTATTGAAATATAAAATTGACATTATTAAATACGCTTTTATTTAATTTATTTTTATTTTATTTTTTGACATTTAAGAGAAAATTTACACTAAATGACGACACAGTGCCAAAAAATTGCTGCTACAATAAAATTCTGTACGTTTCGTTCAGCGTGGTATAATCGATTGAGTTTTTTTTTTATTCTTATTTTAAAAATATTTTATTTTTACCAAAAATAAAAAAATTTAATTTGTATTTAAAAAATGAAAAACAATCTTCCCTGACCCAATATTTTAATTAAACCGCAGGACGTAAATCTATCTTGGTTGAATGAAAATGTATAAATTTGTAATGTTATATAAATCAGGATATAAGCGTTCAGAGAAGAAGGTTTTAGTAGCAAATTCTTTTCCATTCAATTTTATATTAATTTTATTTAAAAATAAACTATTATATGTAATGCAATTTGTATTACCACTCTATGGTATAAAATACAATATTTTGATACGGCGTGCGCCTTTAAGATCAGTAGTTTTTATATCCCGCATAATCACTCAAAATTTGACTGATTTAATTGAAATTCAGAATAATCCACTCTTGGGATTTAAAAAAATTAACTTTTGTATTTTTTTTTTCAAATTCCTAAAGATAAATCCAAAACCAATCATGATGATGTTAACCCTTTCGTGCCAAACGCTGTAAATGCACATCATTGGTCTAGAGTAAACATTTTTTGTGTGGCACATACTATATTTTGTCAAAATAAGATTAGTGGCACCTAGTTTATACTGTAATAATGCAATATCAGCCTTTAAAAAGTAAGATTTTTCGTACGTTAAATATTATTCCACCCATAAAAGATTAATATAATAATTAGAAACACAAATTTAAGAATAAAATTGATCAAACATAGGTGCAGGTACAGGTACAGATATCCCACTATAACGCAGAGTATATCCCTTAATTGTAAATAAGAGTCCCCTAAAACGCAGCCGACTTTAACGCTCAACTTCACGTTACAAATATGTAGTTATGTCATATTATGGCTGTATATTGAGAAAGATGTCAGTTAGTTGTTCACGTTTGTTTCCCGTCTTTTTTTCCCTGAAAAGAATTTACTTATATATATACTATATGCTGCATTTTTTTGAGAATGCTATCCGCGTCTATCTTACAAATATTTAGCGCCAGATAATATCGTGTGCTAATTAGCGATGGATAAGAGGCATAGATAGCCGGGTGGATAGTACTATCCACCAGATGGTAGATGGCGCAAATCAAAGGTTTTCTTCATTGGAATATTTAAAAATAACAGAAAATTGGTTTGAATCTTGAATCGTACCTCATTTTGGTCAACGAAATAATTCCATCAAATAATTTCAGTGGTTTGAATATTTGAAATTAAAACTGTTAAGAATTTATATAAGAAAAATCGTTCTTTTGAGAAAGCAAATTACCCGATAGAATCCCCAATAAAATTCAGGAATAATATCCAATAATTTGATACGACCCGATTTTAATACTATGTATGAATTTTTTCTATTAGTTTGGATAAGTTGTTGATTCTGTTTTTTGTTCACGTTTTATGAAAACTGTTTTACACGCTTTAAAACATAGGAAAATGTAAATTGTATGAAATCATTTCATTCATTTTCAATTGACGTTGTTTGTGTCCGGATAAAGTTCTGATGATGACCACCCAATGTTGTTGGATATTGATGAATTCCATTGGATTAAAATAAAAATTGCATTTACCCAAAAGGAGCATAATGTTGAATTGTTCATTGTTTATACTTGCAACAGTTTTTCATTCAGATTTACGCCTTTCACAATTAATCGTAATAAATTTTTGATGAAATTTTTATTTCAGAATTTTTTCGGAGAATTTAAGCAAACCAAAATCATATTTCTTCGTTGGATTTTTTTTTTTCATTTTAATTTCATAAATTATTAAATTTTTACATCGTTTTATCCCATAGAAGTTATTTTAAGAATTAAAATTTATAAATTATGAAAGTATCGTATTTATATAAACATTGTATTTATTCTGAAGAATTATTGAATTTTTAATGATTTAGAATTTTCTGTAGAAATATTTAATATTAAAATTAAGACCGTTAATGTGCCCGACTGACAACGAAAAAAATTGGACTAGATAGCAATACTATCAAGAACTCTTCGCTAATCAGAAATAAACAACAGAAATATAGTTTCACCAGTTTCCGTCTATAATACTTAATTATACCTTATATAACATGGGCTTATTGATGATATTGATGACATTTTGAATTTGAATTTATTCTTCCCCAACACAGGTGGGTTCTGTGACATGTCTTGCCAACCCTTTCTAAACAATTGGTGGACCAAGCGAAGTTATAAAGAATTGTTTTCATTACTTTTGTATACCTAATTATTACATTAACTCATAAATAATGTATAAATTACCATTGCTAACAGAAAATTGCGGTTATACGCTGATTTTAGCTTTTTGTATGCTTTAGGAAATATTTTGAAATCATAAATTAAAATATTTTAACACTAATTATTTTCAATTTTCATAATCAAATAAAGATAAATAAAATACACAAAACTTACTAATTAAATAGATTTAGTTAATATTTAAAAATTATAGAATTGACATATAAACACTATTTTAATAAAAATGTTTCGCTCGGTTGTTTGAAAACAATTACTAATTATTAATAATTAAAATATTATAATTTGAAATTTAATTGGTCTATCGAACTAAATTTACAAACTGATACTTTGGAATAGTATTATTTATTGCTTCTGAAGCTTTTAATCATTATTATTTTTCCATTTAAAAGACATTCCCCGGTCAGACAATAGGTACAAACTCATATTTCATTTCAAAATCCATTTTCAAACAATGTTTTTTGGTAACATGGACAACTATTCGATGGCTTTTTCGGGATGATGGAAATTTTGAGTGGTCTAATTTGGTATTTTATTAACCTTATACTAGTATTTACAGAATATACACATTTTCGTAAGAAAACAATAAGCTGAAATCACCCTTATGGGTTGTTTATACAGCGCTAGTGGGTGTCCTTGCGAGTAGACAGTAACTTTCAAGCCAACTGGCATGGAAGTTGATTCCTGCACTCGACTGTTTACGAGTTATTTACACAGTGCTAGTAGCTCTCCTTTCGAGTAGACAGTAGTCGACTTTTTACACGACCGCTGAAAATGACAGTTGCTATCATAACATATAACTATAATTGGGATCAAAGGCGTTGCACAGGTTTTCTTATTCTTTATACAAATGGACAAATTTTACATTATCTTGGGTAGAGCACATTCCAAACATTATGAAAATTCAAAAAAAAATTTTAAAAAGAAGATAATGATGATACATTTCGATTTGAACAGTGGCCTGAGAGTCACTGACTCGTAGTTCACATAGTACAGGGAGCGAGCTACTGTCGTGTGATGTGGTGGGAGAAGACGAGTGGACAGTGAAGACAAAAAATGCCGTAGTAGCTCGCACGTCAGCAGCTATCCTACCCACATTGACAGTAACTCGCATGACATGTTTACGCAATTACAGTAGCTGTCCTCCAGCTACTGTCTACGCGAACTCGAACGATAGCTCGCGCTGTGTAAATCACCTATTAGTTTTACCATAGTCACTGTATAGTAACCCGTTAAAGCACAAGGTAGTGTACGTACAAAATCTTTAATGAAAATATTCTTTCTCGAATATATTTCATAAAATTATTAATTTAATAAATTTTTTCTTGTCAATTTATTTAAATTAATACGAAAACTTTTTAAATCGAATTTATCAATAAACTTTCATAACAACTTCAGTTTGAATTAATAAATTCTATTAAATATTCAAATTTTTAATTAGTTTAAGAATTACTTGTTTTAATAACTTCCAGTTTTTTGCAAGAATTCCTTTCTGCCGTGACGAAATGTCTGAAGGGAAAAAAAGAAATGTAATCAATAAATTTTCTTTTTCTTTATTTCTTCAATTACAAGCTTTTCCTTTGTTTTTCCAATTTGCATATTATTTTTCATTATCGTGTAATGAATTTCTAAGTACATATTTTTGGACTAATGAAAAAGGATTTCATTTTTTCGCATAGAAATTTCTCCAATTCTAATTCAATTTTGAAATAATTTTATAAATTTCTTGTTTCACTATATCCTAATTAATATAAAGAAATATGAAATATCTAAAATATTGACTAAGTTATATATAATAAATTTACTTAAATGCTAAATAAGACATTATGTACATTTTAAAATATATCTTTAACTATCAATAAAACTATATTTGATTGTCTAATAACTCTTTATAAGATGCTATAAAATCAACCTTAAAAGTGGTAAATTTAATATAATAAAATTCAATAATTTACTATTAAATTGCAACATTTTAACCATAACAGTATCACACTTAGTTTGCCCTTTAGCATTTACTCAGTAGAACGAACAAAATAACAATATGAGAATGATACTCAGTTATATGCTATTATATTAATCCATATAGAAGAATATTTTCTTGAAAATATCATATGAAAGCTTTCATACCCACCTACGGCGACATTTTATAACATATCCCCATACAAATATTTCAACGAATAATATATTATATATATATTTATATATTGAAGATGTACACATAATATTGTATTCTTCCAATTTTAACATCCTAAAGGCAAAAAGGAACCACTTCTTACAGAACATCGAAATCATGAAATCATCTTCAAAAATTTCCTTTACCGGATTTTCCTTTGAATCCACATTTCTTATAGAAAACTTAAAAGGAAATCATTTTTTTTTCTTCGTATTTTAATAAATGATAAACGATTATTACTTATTATTGAATGATTATTATTAATTCATAAGATTTCAGTTTACTTATACAATTATTTAATAAAATATTATTTTTTAATCAATCCGATATATTTAATATGTATAATTCATGTTTATTCTTCTTTTGGAAATGTTTTACATGACACTATACAAGAACATACAGATTAAGACATTCATTACTTCCCTTCAATATATTTAGACATAATAAATCCTGTTTCTGACACTCGGACATATTTTGCTCCAGTGCTTAAGCTCAATCACGTGCTAGATTTCTTATTTATTTGTTATAGCTTCTTATACTACATAGTATCTCTAAACCCACTTGAAATATCCTTCTTTTCTTTCGTATTTCTCATTTCTATTATATCGGTTTTCTTCTACCCTAAAGAAAAAGAACGAAGGTGTTATCCTCGCCATCATTCCTGCATTGTAAGAAAACAGCAATTACGCAAAAAAAAATATAGCTTTTGGCTGTTGCGTGCTTTTTGTATACAAAAAAAAGGCCCTGCTGTGTTCTAGTGTCATTTATTGTTCCGTTCTTATTAAGATTTATAGCCCTTTACTGACTTTTCGACTGAATTATTTCTTCTTGTCCGCTAAAAACCATTCCAGACAAATTCCTTTAAAACGAGTTTTAGTCTCTTGGTTTTGTTAAGTGTAATTACAGAAGGAAATAAGTTTAATGTAAAAATGCTTAAAAAAAAAAAAATACTTTTTGTGGTATTTATTACTTACACCTTAAATTATTATTGAAAATACCTTTCAAAGAATAAAAGAATAGAGGCTCAAAAAATTTTCACAAAATTTATTGCCGGATATTTTTACTTCATTTTAAAAGGATTTTAAGGATTTATATTGTTCTAAAATTATACTTTTATGTACTTTTTTTAAGTATGTCAGTTAAAATAACATAAAACGTAAAAGTATTAATTACCATTTTTTTTGTTCTTCTTAAATCAATAAAGTCCTTTTTGAAACATATTTTAATAAACATTAGTATAGTTAGAAATTTTTCAGAGTTTTCTTTTTGTGCTTTTAATTAAGTTAATGCGATTATTATCGGACAAAAGAAGAAATTTCCTTTATTTTGAATATATATATGTTTTCTATGTGATTGTGTTAAAAGATATCTAACGGCCGAAACAAAATTAAAATATTTTCTATTTATTAAATACAATCCGAATATAAAAGGATGAAAGTTGAGTAGCTATCTTATCATGATATCTATTGAACTTCTGAATGATCAAAAGCTAAATTTCAACTCACTTTTGGAGAGAAAAAAACTAAAAAAAAAAATATTCAAAGGCCCTTATTTAAAAATTTTCCATCCATTTGAAAATTTGAAGTAAGTGGATTTTTCTTTTTCGGTTATTTTAAACGAAAACATATACAAATTTTCTATTCGAAAACAATTTTTTTTTTTTTTGAGGAAGAAAGGATTTATTTTATCGAAAAAAATTTTCCTTTAAGTTTACGAATTGAATAGATGAAAATCTTTTTGTAAAACTGATTTTCTAAAAAAAGTTTATTAATGAAATATATTTGAATTGGTGAATTTTTATATCGAATGAAAATGAATAACAGTTTTTAAAACTTACTTTTTAGTCATTTTATATTAAAGTTATTAAACATCTAGAAAAATACTATAATACAATATCATGTAAAGTCACGACTTCCAAATTCCAATGTACCTTATTTTTACCAGTAACTGTTTAAGTATATATACTGCAACTAATGTTGACTTCTAAGCTCGAAACGAAACAGCTATTCAATTGAGGAGACTTTACGATATGAGTAGAAAGCACCAAAATTATTGTTGATACAGTTACAGTCTCTCTTTTGACTATCTTCATTTTAGGCGTGTTTTTCTTGCGCTGTTCCAGAACAGATCAGAAGACAAAAAATCAACAAAGAACAAGAAATGGAAACAACTTAAATATTGATAGTATTAATTTAAGTTAATGTTTTCTAAATAAATCGGGACCCTACAAAAATATGGTTCCACCACATAGAGAAACACCAGAGAATTTTTTGTACATACATTTTTGGGAGCATTGTAGCACTGCAAAGCTCGGCTCGTTATTAATAGTATTTGTATAAAAGACTATAAATAGCTTACACTTTATATTGCACAGATAATTTTTAACAAATACTGTTAATGAGGTGACATGTGCAGATGTGATCAAATTAGATCTCAAGATGAGAACTCTATTTATTGTATCCTTTTTGGTTCTACGTGGACTACTACCATATTATATATGTTTCGAGTAAATTGAGTTTAAAGTTGAGTTTAAAGTTCTGTGTATTTTATCATATGAGTGAAATTTTACATAATTATATTTCAGAAATGGTAAGGGGTAAAGAGATTAGATTGCTCCAATGAAAACAAACACACTCAAATTAACAATTAGCAATATATAGGGTGTTCAAATTTGAGGTATCTTTTTAAATCCTAAATGAAAGACATAAATAGTGTGAAATCTTTATTTATTTTTATTGGAAATTATTGTTCAGCAACACTTGTGCTAACAGCTGTAATATTTTCACTTGAACGACCACTACGATGATAAATTCTGCTTCTCTGATCTTGAACTGAACTAGTTTCTTCAAATTTATCAATGATAAGTTTAATAGCATGATTTGTCGGAGCATTTTCTTCCAACCTCTTAATAACTTTCACCATATTTAAAATATGTTTTAATAATGAAAACACGTTGTTCACTCATGTAGTCATCCATTTTAACTAACCGGAATTATTTACTTCATACATGAAAAAAACATGGGTCTAATCTAGTACCTGTAAAAAAAATATGGCGGCAAATTTAAAAAGATACCTTAAATTTGAATACCCTATATTAACTCCATTTCACCGAAAATGTTGGTTAGAACCTAGTTATTCTAATACCAGAACTATGGCAAAGCATTAAAAGAACATAAAATAGAGCCACCAATACCAACCAATGAAATACCAAAATAAATCAGAATCATTGCACCAAATCAAAGAGTTTTTCTTGTAGCCAATGTAAAAGTTGATTCTATTCCGGAACAAGAAGTGAAAAAAGGAAAGCTTGTGAGGAACAAAATTTCCGAAAATACTTTTCCAATTATTACAAAAAAATTTTCATCATCAAAGAATTGACAACAGATTTTCTATTTGATTAAAAAAGAAATTATCTTTCATAAAATTTTCATTTAACAAAAAAAAAAAATAACAAAATATTAATAAAAGTTTTTCATTTAGTCTTAAATATTTTGTAATAAATTTTTTTAATATTTAAAAGATTCTTTCGTTGAGCTGAAAGGAATGGAATGTATTAAATTTAATAAAACTTTGTATTTAATGCTTTTAATTTTCTTCTTTTTTTTTAGTGGTCAAAAATAATGAAAGAATGCCCAAAATGGGCCTTAGGGCAATTCTTAGAATATTCCTTTGTAATATACATACTTCTTGTTGTTGTTCTTTACATATTTTTTTCCCATCTTATAGATTTGATGGAAAAATATTAGAAATCAGTGACCGCATATAGCAAATATCAAACATAATATCGAAACATTCATTTCATTTTTCAGTATTAAATATAAATATATATTTAATATAAAATTTTATATAATATAGTATGTTTATCGTTTGCTAAGAAAAAATCAAATTCCATAATTTTCATGCTATGATCAGTCATCGTTGAGAGTTCTTAACGTGCTTTTCTTTATCTTATATATATATATATATATATATATAATTTTCAATATTCGATCCTTTCCAAGCCAAAGGAATTTTTATTAAAAACTTTGAAATTAAATTTCCAAACAATAAGGTTTTCAGTTAGAATAGTCCATGTGAATTTATGAACAAGGATATATATGTATAGATTCGATATTATAAAAAGATAATATTTGGTATGGCCAACCATCCGACTTTCTTACATACAATATTCAAGTTTAATTAAAATTAATTCTGCATCAAGTTATGTCGAAAATTTGCCCTATTGAGTGAAAAATTTACTACTTCCTATTATCTGTTTCATTTTAAAACTGATCACAAATCCTCATTTCATTAATTTAAGTCTGTGAACTCAATTTCAACAAGTTTAGAAGACGGACTTTTGATTTTCCACATCTACAAAGAAACTGCCCACACGTCATATGCGCGGAAAAGCCGTAAGGTGAATGTCATCATTGCACCATAAGACCCAGCAACCATAAAAACCGCTTGCTTTGTAGTACTGATGTAACATGGGACAAAATACCATTTAAGAATTTTAATATTTTTCCTGTACAAAATAGAAAAATTAGACATATATCACAAAGGGACAGCAACTATGTTTAAAAAATTAATTGGACTGCAATTTTGTCTTTGGTTTTCCTATTATGCAGTAGCCTTTACACAAAAATTACATTTCATACATAAACTTTAGTGGATAGTCTAAAAAAATACTATAAAATATATATTTACTGATTTTCTAAGGCTCTGTAATTTGGAAAAATAAGAAAATTAGTAACTCATATTTTCTTCTATTTACAGACATCATTACAAAAGTTTTTAAACCGGATTCTATTCATCTGCAATCATGTACTTTCGTTGAAAAGCGGTTACCGAACTATAATACAATATTTATTATTACAGTACTTACGGAGTAGTTAATCTTCAGTAAAGTATAAGAAAGTAAAAAGGACCTTCCAATAAGGAAATTCAATATATAGTATATATGATTTTAGGATCTTTTTAAAATGAAACTAATTAAAGCTTTTGTTTTTGAATTGTTACATAAAAATAATTATTAAACTCGCTTGCTTTGAAGGCTAATAATTAAAATATGTAATTCAAAAAATATGATAATCGATGAATATGTTGGCGAATAAAAAAATTCTTATCTTTCGTTACATGAAAACTGAAATTTTCTGAAAAAGCCTAAAATCTATTTATTTGAATAACATAGAAATGGTTATTAGACCAAAGTACAAAGGGCAAACAGATGAACTTTCTTATCAGAGATAAAAGATCTTCAAAAGTCATTTACATGAAACCCTAATTGTCACCTTTACCATCTATAAACACTTTTCAACCTTTAATCTATCCCCTTAAGAGATGTCTCATAAAGTTGGTGTTTTTTTTTCTTCTTTTCTTTTTTCGTAATTCAATTGCAGCGTGAAGGTAAATGAAAAATGACAAGGGTGAAACGGGTTATATGTCCCTCTTAAAATAAAGGATAACATGGTATAAAGAGGAGAATCGCAAAAAAAGGTCTTCTCTGATGCCTCAAGTGTGAAACCATAAAATGTGATATTAAACCTATAAATAAAGCTCCAAATATTTTCTAGAAGGCATCATACAATAAAGGACTATCTACTTATATACTATATATAGTTCTATGATACTATTCAAATACATATATTTTAAATGTTTTTTTTTCTTTTTGTTGCTATTTTATCAATTTCAAACTACATATTCATATGTGAATATATTTTGAAAGATGTTATAAGCAGTTTCTTTCAATGAGGTATCTCATCTCCATTTTTGAAATTCGTTTATATACATATAATCAGAAGGTCTTAATGTCAACCAAATTTAATCTGATTTTCTTTCTTACCTAAAATGTGGAAACACACTGGTGTCAACCCTTTTTTTTCGACATAGAACTAAAGCGTGACTATAATGTACTCATATATAGTGTTAAAGTTCATGCTGTTATTGCTTGTCTCAACAGTTTTCCATTTTACAATTTGAGGGTTTCAATGTTGTTGTTTTTCTTTTTTTTTTCTTTCTTCCTGTTTTTGTTGTAATATTAGTACAAAGAAAATGAAGATGGGCAAAACGTAGACCTTTTATATGGTAGCTGTAAATATAATCAGGAGGAAAGGTTTAATGGATATGATAGGCAAATGCGTATATAGTATAAAATTTTGACAGAATTTTCAAAATATAAATCGATTTAATCGAAAAGGAACAATGTTTGTTTCCTTTTCCTAGTTATTTTCAAAACTTCAACTCAAGTGTTTTTATGAAAATGTGGAGAAGAAAATTTTTTTCTACTTTAGGGATAGGAAATTTACTTTCTTGTTTTCGGGTAATTTTTTTTTTCTATGCTTTTCTTATTAACTAAAAAGGAAACTGAAAGCTGATATAGCTGATTTTCAATGTTGGAAATTTTTGTCATCCACCAATGGATTAAAATTCTCTTGAAAAGGGATCTTAAAGGAAATAATATACACTTATATTATATATTAAATGGATATTTTGTTTAAATTAGAATTTTCTTATATTAGAAGATGAATTTCATATAAAATACAAATATTGAAAAGTTTTGTATTAGAAAGGTTATAAAACAAATTTATTTTAAGGTTATTTATTGATATCAATAAAATCAGTCTATTAAAGGAAAGCTGTTCTTTTGATAATTAATATAAACTAAAGGGTATTTTTGGAAGTATAACAAGGGGTGTAAGCACGTTTTCATTATCTTTTAAAGTTTCTATGTAATATGAAGAATTGATTTTTGATTATGTAAAAGTTATTCGAAATTAAAATTAAAAGAAGATTGTATTTTTGAATCTAAACAAATATACCTAATATGAAACAACTACCCTAAATGTTGTAACAACAATTTGTGTAAGTGTCTTCAGTACATTTTAATTACAATAATATAAATGAAGCATTCAGCGCGGATTTAGTGCAGAGTAGGGCATGGTAAAAATAATTCATTTTCGATGTAAGTAAACAAAAGTTATTTGAACAATTGCTTAAACAATTCCTTCCTATGTTAAAAAAATTTTTTAAGGAAAAATGACTGATTACGAAGAGAAATAAATTATTATCTGGAAGGAAAAGAAATAAAAAGAAAATAGGAAATATTTTCTTAAAAATACATATGAGTCTTTTTAGCTATACATCATTTTTTCAGATTACAGTATGTTAGCACAACAGAGATAGAAGTAAATCCAGCTTTAATAAACAATTCTAAATAATGTGTTAAATAATCATTTTAGAATATTTTATTTAAATATATTAAATTTAATAACTCTAATATAATACTCAATAATACTTATTTACACATTTAATTACCTGATAATTGCTCTATTTTGTACACTAGATTATATTATTCGTTTTATAAACCGAAAAATTCGAATATCAAATTATCCAACAGGATTATATCTATTACAATTCGTATAATTAAAAACATTCTAATATTACATGAAGATGTTCATTTCGTGAATTATTATTAATTGTAATACGCAACCATTTTCATTTATCTTGTCACCTTTTTTTCTCTCCTTTTTTCTTTTCATATTTTTTCAAGTGAAAATGAATTCCAATTCAAATGAATACTATACAATTTATAATTCTTATCTAAAGTATACAGCCTGTATATATATATATTACAAAAAAAAATACTATAGACTTTTCCGGGTATTCATTTCGTGTTCAATAATTTTCACAATTCTTATATAGCATTATCCTTGTTTTGTATCAAGTTAAAAACTTCAAAATGGAATTCATATTATTCGAGCCTCGTAGACGTAAATATTCAAAAATTATCTTTAGAAACTTGAAATGAATTTTAAGTAACCAAACAGCCAATTTGTAAGTGAACTTCAAATGAAATTCGAGAAGTCTTTGGTTGTTACATTTTAGATACATTTATTACGTAAAGTTGTTTTTCGTTTTGAATTTCTAAAAAAGCTAAAAAAAAAAATAAGGAACTTTTAAAAAGGAATCTACATATATTCGCGGCTAATTCTTTTCACAAAGCTATATATAGCCAAAATATATATATTTTAACTTTGTATTTATTACATTTTACTTATATTTTAACTATATTAGAAAACATGGTATTAGAAATAATGTGATAAACTAAAAGGAAAATAGAAAAGGGCTTAGAAAAGAGAAAAATTGTGTTTTTCTTCTTTGGAAAAACGCGTCTTTATACAATTTTTCTTTCAAGTAAATTAATAACATGAAATTGGAACATGGACAAAATACAGTAACAAAAACAAAACATATAGTAATTGAAAATCGGCCTATAGCCAATTTTTTGATACTCTATGGCAGAAATGGGAGAGAAAAACCGTCAAAACTAGCAATATTTTAAAGTTTTTCTACATAACTCTGTTTTGTCTATTCAAAATTTCCTCTGATTCGCAGGTGACCTAGACTGTAACAGCATAAATCTAATCTGCAAATTGTATTCAAACTAGTATCTTACTTTTTAAAGTACTTTAAAAAAAACTTTATGAACAAGCTTATGTTCTCCTAGGATTATTTCTTTCTCCATTATGCTTCGATCGATTTTACTGAAATTTAACATAGATAATATAATTAATTTAAACAAAATTGCTTCACAAATTTTCCAATTTAATCTGAAAAGTCATATAAAAAAACGAGAAATTCTTCTGTTCACCTGGTTTTTCACTGGTTTTTGTTTAATAACTTGGTGGATTTAGCTGAAATGCAATTCCAAATCCAGTTAAGGGATTACCAACTCACATTCTAAATTTCAGCAAAATAACAGGTTTCTGAGTTATCTTGTACGAAGGCGAATGGCCGGACGGACGGACAAAGATGCAAAAATCAATATAACTTATGATTCTGTACAAAACCATACCCTTGAAACCTTTCTACGATGATTATTTCGATGTGTTACACACTTAGTGACAAAATTAATATATCCTCTGTTAATGCCTACCATAGGAAATAAAAAGCTCAAGAAAATTTTTAACGAAGAAAATTGTAACGCATTTTACGTGCTTTGAATTAGTTTAAATTTTATACAAAAAATTTTTTTTAGGTCTTTAGGATAA
Organism: Xylophagus ater; assembly: GCA_963422695.1. Lineage (NCBI taxonomy): Eukaryota > Metazoa > Arthropoda > Insecta > Diptera > Xylophagidae > Xylophagus > Xylophagus ater. Next base: position 14,611,058 of record OY730478.1, read on the forward strand.
TTTACTGGCAGATGCAATTATCCACTTTACATATTTCACCATGCCTGTATATATAAAGTTTATTCTATTGTCTTTTCAATTTTATATTAATTTTTCAGTTGATTTTTTTTTCTCCATGTTTAAAAATTCACACTAGTACTTTTTTTTCTACTTAAATAAAATCTAGTTACAGTACTTAAGACTATATCGTTTAAGGATAATATTCACGTACAATAGTTAACTAAATTCTTCTTATTATAATAGTATATAAATCGTATATGTATTGTGTATATATTTATGTTATTTCGTTAGAAAAACCCCTCGGGTATAAAGTACGGGTACAATCTACCATTTAACAATATTCCCCAAAGAGAAAATATAATTTGTTTCCTGCCAGGCATGAAAAGTGTCAATTAACACCTCGTAATTCTCTCTTTTGTATGCATGACTGTTGTACATCCATTCTTACTTTATTCTATATATGTTCATAAATTCAAATATATTCTAGTAGATTTTTATATGAAGTGTATATATAAAGATATAGCTTGCTGGTTTACTTATGGGCTCTAAGACTTGTTATCCATGTATATAGTCAAGTTCTGGATATATACTATTATTACTATCATACGATATTTCAACCGTTCTAATGAAGAGACAAATTAAAATAACAAGTGTACAAAGTGTAATTTGATTCACTTAATTTTGTCGGGTGTGAAAACTATTCATTAAATGAAAAGCTCTTTTCTATCAAAAACGATGTTATATCATGATTTTTGAATGGTTTTTATTGTTATTTTATCATGAATATACTCTATGTACTTGTTTTGAAGTGGTATTTAAGATTTTCAGTTTTTTTTCTTCTTCTCGTCATAATTTAGTTAGAATTTTGGCTTTAGATCCTTTTAATAGAGTCTATTAGAATTCAGTGTGACAGTATTTTACTACGTATAATGTGAAATAATTTTGAATAATATTACATAGCTAAATATATACCTAAAGAATATTTTAAAAATTTCAATTAATTTATAGAGTTTTATATACTTTATTTCATACATTAATTTTTGTTTTTCTTTTTTTTTTAGAATTCTAAAGAATATGTAAAATAAATTGAATTAAAAAAGCTTTTAATTTTTAATATAACTCATTATATTTTAATCGTTTCGAAGTAATTCATTTAGTCTTTTAAAAAGTGAAAATATTAAGTTAATTTTCATGAAATTTTGAGATGATTTTAGTATTAGTATTTACCAACAAAAATTACAGCATAATTCAATTTATTATTATGAAAAAGGTAAATAAAAGTTCACCCATATTTTGTTATCCCGTATATGCTTTAAAAATAAAATCCATACATTGATCTCATTAGAACAGAATATAACAATTTACAATATCTTGATTAATAAGAGTTAGAATTAGTTACACGATTCTAAATATCAGGGACAGAAACTGTTTTGAACCATACCCTTAAAAGCCACCATAAGACGCGAATCATTGTTTATTTCCAAAAGCTGAACCACCAGAAACAGCAGTTTGAAATTGAATCACCAATTTCGAAAAGGACTCCCGCCGTTTTTTTTTTAAATGTACTAGATCCATGTTTCGTGAGCAAAAGGAACTTCTCGAAATTAATAGAAGACATCTAGCTGTTATGATGCAGTCCAATGGTTAGTACTTTTAAAAAAAATAAATAATTGTGACGGGTCGAGACCAGGATTTCAATTAGAGTTTCGTCAAATTCTAGAAACTAGGTAAACCATCTCAACGATTCCACACAGTACTTTGGCTTTTTCTATAAATTCTAAATATTATTCACACAATGCAACAGTTATTAGAAATATTATAATTGCAAAACCTTTCAATCCCAATTATTTGTATTAACTATTTAAACTAAAAACATCCTTAACTCCCGCATTCATAAACTTTGTGCATTTTATCCTCTTGAATTCATTACACTTATCTAGCGGCACAGCTTTAAATGATAGTAAACCGAATATAGAAGACGATATCTTGGAAGACATCCATCTCGTAAATTTAAATAATAAATTTTGTGATTAAAACTATTTGTTTCCATTTTTTATATGTATTTTGTGTTTAAGTTTTTTATAAAATTAAAGACCAATTAAGTTCGGAATTTAATCTGATTTTTGTTTGTTCCGAAATGTTTTCATTTCAACAGAAAACTATATCTTCACTTTTAACCAAAAGGTATATTTTGTTACAGAAATAATGAAACAGTTCATGGTGTAATGTTCAATGGTTTCCATCCCTGTTAAATATAAATTCATTTAATTTGATTGAGTTCCCTGCACTTGTTAATTAATTAAAATTTTGAATAATCATTGATTGAATATATTATATGAATTGTATGAATTGTATATTATTCTGGAGAACTTTTTGAAATCTATAAGATCAAGCATTAAATAACCTGAATAAAGTTTAACAATCCAAATCAAACCAACAAGAAAATAAACATTTTCAAAGTATATAGTAATAAAAAAAAAAAAACTATGTACATAAAAACTAGAATATCGATAGTGAATTGAAACAAAGAAATAACATCGAAACGAACAAGAAACAGGAACAAGCCATTTGCACTCGAGAGAATAAATCTTATATTCCCAGAAGCAATCATGCTATAAATCGGATCAGTGGAAACAATAAAAAATTGCCATCGTCGTGATTGATTCATAACATTTGTCTCAAGGATATAAACATAGATACAAATCGAAAAACGGAATATTTTGTTGGAATGTAATGTAAAGGAAAGACACTGCTCGAAATCATATATAGAAGCGAGAATACTCCAGTAGAATCTCTCGAAACAATAACAACAGCAGCATGAAAAATATTTTCCAAATCTGAACAATACTAGTCGAAAAGTACATCATCGTTCTCGATATTATTGAAGAAATAATAAAAAAAAGGGGTTTTGGAATATTACCCTAAGGAAGTAACATTCGTATATTATATAATAAAATCTAACCACCGAATATATACATAAAATTCTATACTAAGTTAGTGAATGATTCACTATGATTGGTGGCAGAAGAAGAATAAATATAAAACAAATAAATGAAAAACTTCCAAGAAAATTATATATTTTGCAATTTACCTTGGTTGGAAAATTTTCATCTTATAAGATCATCAAATTTTTCGTGTATACCACCAAAAAGAAAAACATCTTCAGAGGAAAAATTTTCATTTTTCAAAAGATTTTTAAAATTAACCATGAACAGAAAAAGGTAAAACTTGAAAATTGAGAAGAAAAAAAGAATATATGCAAAGGAAGAGTGTATAGGCACTTTTATATTATGATATAGTAGAATATAAAGGAGAATTGTCACGTACTATTTGCATTATTGTAAAGAACATCAACTCGTGTTGTTCATTCCAAGTTCATCTCACGTCGCGTCAACGATGATTTTATGTTGAAGTGGTTTTTATTTTTTCTTTCTGTTTGTAAACCTACAAATCATCATACTATATACATATTTTCATTCAATTCTTACATACGATAACGAAATATATATGCTCTCACTTGTTGTTAGTGTCAAAACTGGTCTTCATCTTAGTCCTATGATAAAAGAATAACCAACCATCAAGGATAACATCTCAAACAAATATGAATATATACATATATAAATGTAAATCAAAAATGTTCAGATTGGATACATTATGGTGTAACATTATTTATGACTCCATGTGGATATCAAAGGTGTTGGAATATTTTTTTTTTGTTTAATGAAGAAAATTTTTGAACATTCAGACAAAACATTTATTTTTTTTTTTTAATATTGATTGATTTATGTATTGTATGTGATTCGAGTCTTTTAAACAAAACTGAATATCAATAAATATTGTGTGGTTCTGTTATATATGATATAAAAAGGATAATAATGGTAGTTTTAGAGACGTCTATATTTCGCCAGTATTGAACAAACTCATGTCTAAGAAGGATTTCGTGTTTGGATTGCTTTCTAATTCTTCTCTGAATTAGCTCATTAGTTTATAAATTTGTTAACTACAAGTTCCATTCAGACCACATGGCATGTTCGATCCACCACTATAATCTTTATAACAAGTAAAAGTCCTGACCGAGTCAGAATGCAGATTAATCCGAAATTGTGATTGTGACGTCAGTTAAGACATGCATAATTCGTTATGTCTGTCCCAAAAAGCATGTAGTAAATACAGTTCGCAGTTTGTAGTTCGTTGATTTTATCAAATTTACAGAAGGGTAGACCGGGGCTAAATGGGCTATTTTTTTTTTTTTTTTGTTTTGGCTAGACCAAGGTGTGGGTTTAAATGGCCCAATGGTTTTATGTGCAAATCCAAAAGTTAGAATGGGTAGAATGTACCGAAAACTTCTATCGCGAATATTTTTTTAGTTCCTTAATTTTTTGTCTATATCCCGAATAACCCCGCTATGGTTGTTCCATTTGACTCCACAACGACTTTCTTTCTTTTGATTATGATTATTTCAAAACCAAAAAATATATTTAAAATATTTCAACACCAAAACTTATCAAAATAACTAATAAATACACTATTAAAAACAAATGTTTGAACTTGAATTTTTACACACGAAAAAACGATATAATCCACAAAAAATATAAGTTCGTAATTACTACAATTTGAAGTTTTTTGACAATAAGCAGCTTACTTACTTACTTACTTACCCTACTTGAAAAAGGAATATTTGTGATATAACCCCACGACTCCATTAGACTTATTTCAAGACATATTTTCAGTCGGAAAAAAAGTGCAATTTTTTGATTCTCCACGAGACTTTTTTGTCCGACAGAAAATAAGCCTCAAAAAAAGTCTAATGGAGTTGCCTGGTAACAATGCATGTTTTTACAGTCTTTTTTTAAATACTATTAATCATGTGAGATGGTTCGCAGATTGGAGATGTAATCAAAACTTAATACGCGCTGAAAATTTGTTTTAGTGTTCTCTGTGGTCGGTCTCCAGAGAGCTGTTAGTTTAATTAGCGTATCTTTAAGTACTAACTCATAACTGAAGTAACTAAAAGAATTTTCTAATAAAATACGTTACATTTTCAGTCAATAATGAAATATTTCCTACATATTCCTTGTGTAATATTCCTTTACTGGTCACGCATGTGTATTTGTTTGTGTTATATTATGTTTATAATTTTTATTTTTAAATAAATTCATATTCAAATATATAAACAGAAAACCATTTTTTAATAAATCAGGATTGTAGGTCATTATTTTTATATTATTTTTTTTTAGGTTATGCATTTCATATCGATTATCTGCAAAATTACATTTATCAAAAATGAAGAAAAAAGCATATCCTTCCATACACAAAATTTTTTCGCCATCAGATAGTCCCAAATATTTCATCATCCATAAATTTGCATCACATATACTACACACAAACTCTATATAACTAGTATACGTAAATTTATAATACTTCAATATTCATTTTTACCTAACTAAAAAGAAAAAAAGTCGGGCTAACCAGTAACCATTCGAATTTTCTATACAGATCCATCTATAAATTCTGTATTTTTTATTTTTAGCTAAACAAAATATATCCTTTTCATGTGACTATATACAAAAAGGTTTACACTATACACCATTATGAAACATAAAAGGTTGAATTTTTGAACTCATATCATACAGTGGTCTATACGTTTTTATCAATGGAGGATCACAATCAAGATCAAAATCATTTCGAAATGGAATGAATGGAAAACAAAGTTCAAAGAGAAAAAAAAAACGGCAGGACAAATAAAATGCCCCATAAAAAAATCCTGGCAAAATTAATATAATAACTCTTTGATGTTCCACAACCAGAAGTATCCGATTTTTTCAAGTAGTTATTATGCGTTCCATGGTTTCAAGGCAAGTATGACTATAACTGTGATACAAAGTAAATATTATACATAAATTTTTGTACAAATATGTATAAATCAGGCTACTGTTTTTTTAGTATTGTCCCCAATTTTGCAGTGGCTAGGCTTCTATTTAGATATGAAACATATCAAAACGAGAAGACAATAGATTAGGATGAAGATTTTTTTTTTGTATCTGAAATGTCCACCTACTCATTGTTATGGGCAGTAGCGTGTTGCAATTAAAATGCAAATTTTATGTAAATTTAATAGAATCGACAATACCAAATTGTTTGCGGATTGCAAAGCTTACGAAAAATAATATTATAGATATAGTAACTTTTTGTGGGTTGAAGCAAATGTGTTTACTATATAAGATGTTTAATTAATTTTAGTTTAAATGTCCTTTAATTATTATTACATAATTCTATTGATCTTTGAATTGTTTATATATAATAGTGGTCCATATGGAGAAAGATATCATTTGAGATATTGACGTAAATATACGTAGTTATATAACTAATTATCATGATTTAAATTTAAATATGGTTATTTTTATAATAATAGAGAGATCTTAAAAATCCCAATATTTTGTAATAGTGAGAAATTATCACAACAGAGAATTAGTTAAAATGGTAAAAATTCTTTTAGCTGTTCCAGCAATTCAGGTTACAATTGATAGAGCTAGTGCTGTCCGGAATTCTACACATATAGCATATAAAGAAACCATATCCATATGGTCCACATCAAAACTCAGCCAAACACATGTAATTTATATGCAATAGGCAAATTTTAATTTAGAGTTTCTCAATTATTTATCATAAGTAATTCTCAATAAAAATAATCCTATAATGACCAAAACTGCCCAAAATTTGTATCCAAAGTTTGTATAAGGATAATTTTCATACTTTAAAGTACACGAATTATTATGGAAATCGATTAAACTTTGTGTATGGAAAGGTTTTCTAGGAAAAATTTCCAATTATTAGCTAATTTTAACTATTGTAAATAAATTAACTAATATATACATATACACATATAACTTGGTTTACGCCTTTGAGGTTATCTTTCTTTGTAAAGACACTGACATTTTCAATTATGTTTAATTCTCTTATTGGTGGTGTGCATAGAAGCTTATCAACCCACAGGAAATAGCAAAAGGGAATTATCTAAATTGATTCTCCATTTTCTAAAGTACACAAAAGGAAAAATAGATCATTGGAAATAATGAATGTTGGTACATAAATCTATTCTTTAAATTTCATTTTATTTTAAAGTTACTTTTTAAATTTTAGTAAAATTTATATTGTTTTGATGTTTGGTATATAGTACTTTAAATGTTCACATTTTTTAAATAATATTCACAATTTGCTATACAACCTTAGTAGGTACGTTTCGGAAAAGTTGGCCATAAAGTGATCCAAATTTTGTTGTATTTTGTCGCATTTTCCTTTTCTATTGTCATATATCGAATATGTTAATAAAGTCCGTTATAACAAAAACCCGTATAAATACTAGCCATGGAGTAATTAAGTCAAGCCTGTGTAACCAGCCAACTCCATTAGACTTTTTTCAAGACTTATTTTCAGTCAGACTGTAAAAAAGTCTTGTGGAGACTCTAAAATTTGGACTTTTTTGTCAGTCCGACTGAAAATATGTCTTGAAATAAGTTCAGTGGAGTCGTGGGGTAAGACAGAACCTGAAGACATCGAAAAAATTTTCATATTAACCAAGTTTCTATCTTAAAACAGTTCAATTGTACTCAAACCAAAAACAAAGTGCATTCTCTAACAAATTTGGAATCTCATATAATTCATATTTCACTATAAAACTATTTATAAGGAAAAGAAAAATTTTCACATTAAGTTTTCATTTCAATATTATTTTTAATTTTCTATTGGTCAAGTGTATAGTGGACAAAAGAATTCTAGAAATGCGTTTGGTATTTTTCTTGTAGTATTCCATAAAATATTTTATTCCTTGCTTTCGTATCTACCAGAATCCTGAATTCACATTCATATCTTTTATAAATTCTGGAAAATATTGCAGCATTTTGTAAAATGCAGAATTACTTTGTTTACTCTTTTTAGTGGCACTTAAGAGGAAATGCCTTTTTTGTACCAAGTTGTATACCGGAAAATTTATTTCATACATATTATTTACATACTATAGAAGAGAATAATGTGGAAACTGTGGTTTCTACTGTTTAACTCGAGACACAGTATTTACAAATTTATTGTATAGAGCATATTCTGAACATTTATCCTTCTATTTCCTGAATTCTAATTTTATTTAGATTCCAGAGATTCATCACACTAGAATTTCACATAAACATAAAACCAATGTTTCACATGTTTTTTTCTTTGCTTTTTCACTTTTTTGTGTGCGAAAATTCAAGTATTATGAAAATATTTTATATAAATTTTTGTTGTTGAGATTTTCCAAAAATAATTTTCTAAATCACATATCAAAATCCTTTTCATATAAATGTAATAATTTAATGGATTTAATTTATAGTTTATTGTGGTTAATTAGATGAAATATATATGATATGAAATTCAATTAAATTGTTTAATAATATTATTGTGTGCAGGATTAGAATCCTTTACGAATAGAATCTATAATATTTTATGAAATGTTGCAAAATCAAAATCATCTTTAAAGTCATTTCGTAGACATAGTATAAGAATATTTCCGTTATAACTTAGGGAAAAAATGTTTCCATAAACATTCTAATGTTATTGCTTTCTTCCCATAGGAATAGAGCTTTGTGATGGCAAAAAATTGCGTACTTCAGATTTTGATGTAGATTTACACGCTTTAAGATCCCAGAGTTGAAAAAACTAAGTTTAAAAAATTGTCCGTTCGTCGGTCTGTCTGTCTCTTGGTGTCAGAATTTCTATTCAATTTAAATTCTGGTATCTGGTCGGCTATTATAAGGATTAGATCTCCTTTTCTTGGTATCGATCTGAAAAGAGTATCGGGTGATACAAGGTGGTTTATCAAATATGAAAATTAATTTTATTTTGAAAACCTCTTAACCAATTAGAATGAAATTTAGGATACACACTTCTAAGATAATTTTGTTGAAGCGAGTTTAATTTAGTGAGATTTGAGAAAAGAACACCATAAAAAGGACTACAAAATACATAATCCAGGTTTAAAAATGTTTAATTCAACTGAAATTTTTTTTCTTGGTTTATCTTATATTATATTCTTCATAACTACAAAATTGTATCCAAAAATGATAATAAAGTACATGGAAATGATAATTATTTAATCCTTTTTTTTATTTTAATTAAACTTTACAATGGAAATCCTGGGATCAGATAATAAAGCATTTTAAAAAGAACGAACACGGATATTTGAGGATATTAATGTAAACAAATTTGTATGGAAGAAAAATTCTTCCAGTGTATGCATTGGCAGTGTGTATTTTATAATGTATTTTTCTTTTTATGTAATATACCGATTGCATCAGATAATATAAAATGGAACGTTAACGCTGACATGAAACTTTAAAGCTTGCGGAATTTTTCAATTTAACGCCCAATAACTTTGGCGAGCTTTAAGATTGATGGGAATTTAAATTACGTGTCTGTGGCATGAAAGAGTCATTTTGTCTCTGGGCTGACAGTTTTATTCTTCTAGAAATGTGTTTCGAGTAAAAAAAGAAAAAAAAAACGTTTTTTTTTGGGTTTTATTGGGCAAAAGGGATGAATTTTCGTAAAGGATTTCATTTTACATATGTTGAAGTATTACATATAAATATTTTGTGATACACTTTCAGTTTGAATATTGTATTCATTTGAAAATTTAAAATTATATTCATTTTTATAGTATTTTGTAAAAAGTTACAAAATTACTTATTTATATTATATTATACACGGCAACGCAGATTTATTTTAGATTATTAATAATAAGAAATATTTTCCTAAATTCATCAGAGTTCAGGATCGAATCCGGCGACTGTTAGGTTAAGCATTTTTATTTCAGGTATTGTTATGCCCTATGGTAGGTACTACCACAGGATATATTATTTATGTCACTTCATTTGTAACACATCGAAATAATTGTCGTAGAAAAGTTTTAAGGGTATGGTTGTGTAGAGAATCAAAAGTTATATCGATTTATGCATGACCGTCCGTCCGTACGTATACAAGATAATTAAAAAACGTGTTATCCAATTTTGATGACATTTACAATGTGAGTTGTTTATTCCTTAATTTGGTTTGTTATTGCATTTGAGCAAAATCGATCCAGGGAGAGCAAAATTATAAAGGAAAAACCAGAGTGACCAGAAAGTTTTGTCGTTTTTTGTTTATGGTTTTTAGGATTAAATTGGAAATTTGGTGAATCAATTTTTTTAAAATTATATAGGCTAACTACATAAATGGATGATACCACGTTAATTTTCTGTCAAATCGGTCCAAAGATAGTGGAGAAAGAAATAATCCTAGGAGAAAATAACCCTCTTTATAAAGTTTTTTTTTATGTACTTTAAAAACTAATACGTCGATTTGAAAAAGATTTACATATTAGACTTATGCTATCAGGGTCTGGGTTTCCTGGAAATTAGAAGAAATTTTGAAAAGAGGAAACAAAGTTATGTAGAAAAACCTTAATGTTAGTTTTGATAGTTTTTCTGTCCATTTCTACCATAGGGCATCAAAATATCGGCTGTAAGCCGATTTTGTTACTATATATTTTTTAATTTGTTTTAATAAAATGCAATTTTTAAATGTTGCAAGTTGTACTGATATCGTGCCATACTGGCTCATAGAATTTCAAAATTTTCGCTTTTTTTAAAGAAAAAATTTAAAAAAATCGTTAATATAATATGATAAATTGAATAATTTCATTGTGGTCAATTAAAAGAATTAGAATTTATCAAAATCATAAAAAGAAAATAACTTAAAAGCATTTATACATTACTTTTATTCAAGTGAATGAATATGTAAAGCATCAAATTTATCCTGGATAAAAACTCATCATCATAACTTTTAATAATTCTCAAAAATAAAAAAAACATTTCCATGGCTAGAAGATGACCTGGAATAAATATATTTATATGTTGGTGAATTTCTGTTTCTATATTTAAACATATATAAAAAAAATATTAGAGAAGCTTTTTAACTAAATTACCATATTCACAATAACAAAAATAAACAAAAATTAATTATTATTAATGAATCTCGACTTTTCGTTTTGAAATTTCATTTTTCAAATTAGCTTACACCTACTAAAGAAGTTATTAAAAAAATATACAAAAATCCATTTCTATAGAAAAGCTTTCTGTTTGCTTTTTTGTTTTTGCTTTTTTTTCTGAGAAGCTTATATACCTAATAAAACCAATTTTTAACACATATGCTTGAATATTTGACCGCTTAAATTTAAATTAAACGTTAATACCAAAGCAATTAAATAAAATGAATTTCGGTATTTACAAAAATATGAATTTTATTGTGTAAATATGTGTGCAAGGACTTTTAGATATATATTTACATCCAAGTATGAAAAGGTTTTTTAGGCATTTGAAAATGGACTGAACTCAATTGGACTGAATCATTCATATTCCAGATGAATTTAATTGTAAAATTTTATATATATAGGTATTTCCTGGCTTAACGTTTTTTTCGTCATCGTCGTCCTGTGGATATTAAATGTTAAATGCTTCTTTTATACTCATTCCATATACTTTTATCACTCACTAAAAAGTGCTTTACTTTACTGTAGTGAAAACATGTTTGCGAGGGAGTATATTTATGGACAAAAATTTTTAACGCTTTTTACATAAAAATTCATTAAAGGATGGAATTCTTCTATACAGAGACTCTCTGTATGAATTCTATGGATATTATATTATCCATGATTAATGAATGGGAAATACGAGTATATATTTAAAACTGAACAAAATATTTTTAAAATTTTGCGAAAAACATTATATACACTTATTTTCGGTATGTTTTTTGTGATAATATGTTTTTTATTGATTCACAAAATTCATTAAGACAATATTTGAACAGTTTTTTTTTTATTGTTTGAAGATAAAATAAATTGGTGTTAAATTGTGATTATTTAAAATATTGTACATATTTAGTAAAATTCAGATTTATCGCTGTTAATTATATTTATATATATCGAATACATTCAGCTTACTATATCTCGCCATTTGATTTTAGTTATGTTAAATAATCAAATTAATTAATTAAATTTTGATCATCACTGGTCAAGTTCTGAATTTGAACTGTGTTTTGTTCTATCGGTGTTTCCACCTTGAACCTTGAGTTCAACTTTGAAAATATTCCTGCATGTAAACGAACTTTCTATGAATGTGAAGAAACTTATTCTTGTAATTTCTCGAAATGTCAAATCAACAGTGATCATTTTGTATTTTAGAATGTTTTCGTGATTTTATAGAATATTTGATAGTTTCGAGAAGCATCAAATATTCTAATTTATTCCTCTTCAACCAATAACGTGTTTAGCACTTTGTGTTTTTACAGCAAAGGTCCAGAACCCTTCTTTTATCAAGATAAATCGTGAAATCTTTCCTAGAAATATAGTAAAATATATAAAATTAAAAAAAGGAAGAAAACATTCAATTCTCACATTTTCATACATAATTTCAAAAAATCTCAACGGTAAGTGAATAGTGTATATAAAGTGTCCAAAGTTCCTATCCCTGCTGTGTCGACATTTTTATCGATTTCGCATGGAAATGTGTTAGTATAGCAAAAATTTTCGAATAATTTTCTATCCATTGGTAACATATAGCTACATATTGTTCATATGGGTGACAGAGAAATATTATTTAATTTTTCAATTTCAAATTGCAAGCAAACAAATACATGCTGGAACTTATATATCAATGCACAAAAACTAGAGATTTTGTAACGTCATGTCGTTACATTTTCTGTTTGAATTTTAAAAAATTAACTTATGCTTTTCCCTGGGACCAGAGTTATATTACTTTCTTTTCTTCATATTATGTGTTTGATTTTGATGATAAATTAACTTGAATCTGATCATAAGAACCAATTTCAATAATGGCTCCAGGAGAAGAAATGGAAATATTGTATTTTACTAAAAAAATTTTAATTCGGACTTCACGCATTACGATTTAAATCTCAATTTCGTTTTTTCAATCACTCTCCTTCTTTCCCAAAGTCCTTCTTCAAAAAACAAGCAAGAAACAGACATCATAAAAATCCAATTTAACTCTAAATTTAATATAATCTAATCCTTTCCGTTTTTGGAAATACTAACAAATATTGCAGACTTCTAGTGTAACTTATTAACATTGTATTTGGAGATAAATCAATAAATAATATTTTTAAGAAAAAACGACAAATTAAAATGAATTAAAAATTTCTCTTCAAAAAGGATATCTTAATATGTATAAAATTTTGTTTAAACGTTTTCAGTTTTATCTAAAACAAATAAATTTTATTTTCAACAACATATCATATAACGACTTTAAGTCGACACGGATAACAGTAACTATACCATATCTGGGAAAATGGGTTGAATATACTCAGTTTGTCAAGAAAAACGAAGGAAAAACAGTAAACATTCCTTAAACACGCAATCCGCTTATGAACTAGTTATACCTATAAAAAGAGTTAAGTTATATACTATAGTATATAAAATAGCATAGAATCATTTGGCATAAATCATACGGTGAAATGTTCACATTACAGGAAATGGAATAAAACTTTTGCCACATCTTTGCTGTTAGGGCTAAGGTCTTTTAACCGATAATATATATATACGTATGAAAAAAAGAAACTACATATACTATATATATTTATACATTAGTTGCATTATCATCAAGAAGCTGTAAAACTTTATTTTTCAATTTTCAAGTACCTTTTTATTCGTTTCGGAGTCTTTTTTATATCTTCAATTCTTTTTCTTTTTACCAGAATAGCTTCATATCCCGATATGTGAACGCAAATATTTATATAAGGACAGTCGCTTTAAAGTACACTATCATATCTGGTATACCAAAAAAAATGTATGCATATTACGGATAACATATAACTTGATTCCATTTGCGGTGAACGAAAGTATTTTTCTTAAAGATTTCTTTCTCATTCAAGTTCACTTTGCCCTTGCTATTATGGTTATTCTAGGATATTAAAAAGAAAAACTATTATGTGAAAAAAAGGAAAACCGTATAAAACGGTTGGCACTATTCGATTTCAATTGTCAACCTTTTGCCTTGTAGTACACCTATTCTTCAGTTTGTATAGAAAATCATAGAAAAATAAGCTATAGTACAAAACGACAATAACAACTTCTATGCATATCGATTAAATTGTTCTATTCAATAATATGTATTTTATTTTGTAAAAAAATTCAGAGCTTTTGTGCGGTCATCCAAAGTTATCGCTAGCGGAAAATTGGTCAGTGTTTTGGTCAAAACTTAAAAAATTTTAACTGAAACATAGACACAGGGTTATGCAACGTAATTTAGATGTTAATTAAACCTATTTTTTTCGGTTTGGTAAAATTACCTTTATTTCTGCTTGGGATATTCCAAATTTCATACCAAAAATTCAAAATTTTGTTCAACAGTTACCTGAAGTCATAATCGGATTCAATTGATTTTCGAACGTAATTGTTCTGTGATTGGAAAAATATCTTATACCAGATTTAATTGAGATCGGTTCACACATAGCAGTACAACAGTACCCTCTAATGTAGATGGAAAAGTAAACTTTTGTTCGGCAGCTACTTGAAGTTTCTGGCCAATCGAACCCAACATCTTATAGAATAGGTCACATGTGAAAGATACTAATTTTACCAAATTTTATTAAGCTCGCTTCAAAAATACGACCGTGCTTTTGGCCACATACGTACCCAGATACAGATAGACAGACAACAGATAAACATTGTATAAGAGTGAAACAATTTAAAATCTTTTGAAACGTGGAGATTTTCGATCATGACTCCACCTATTTATATACTTTGTATAGAAGTTAAATTGAGGTAAGTTATCGAAAAAGGTTTCATGTTGTGCTATGGAGAACCAAGAAAGAGTGATAACATTTCTTGTGTGTTTTTGGTCATGATAGTATAGCAAAGTTTTTTCCTATTTTAAAGTGTATCTAAAGTATTAAAAAAAAAATCTTATCGCCTTCATTCTAAGGTATTCCGACTTGAAAAAATACATTTTATTAGAAATTAAAGAGCATGTATATAGGAACAGGCTGTTGGAAACAATTTCCGTTGTATTACCATTTTGTTCAAGATATATAATATAGAAATGACATTTTTGCTTTAAGAATTTTTCAATCATTTTCAACCAAGAACTTAGTGGTTTTCGAAATATGTTCATTTTCTTATCAGGTCTAATTTTTTTTTCCTAATGGAATTTTATATTAAATAAAAAATTAATATATACATAATATTTAAGGCTCTAAAGAGAATAATTCATTCAACATTTTCCAAAATTTTCTTGTAAACGAAATAATTCATTTAGTTAAATATGTGTGATGACAATGTCAATCATTATTTCTGACATAAAATGGTAACAAGAAAGTATTTTAATGATTGAATGTTAATTAAGAAGTGCTTTTAAATGTATAAACAAAAAAAAAAAATGTCTGTACAATTAAATTGGTAAGAGGCTTTTATATTCATTATTCTTAACCAAGAAATTGCTTTGGTCTACCACATAATAAGAATATTTCTTAGAAGTCTTTCCGTATAACTTATTTCTTCACCTTTAAAAACATTATATAAGGGAAAAATGATAAGGGAAGAATTTTTTGGTGAGAACACAAAATGATTTTAAAATTTTCATAATAGGCTTTCATATAAATTTTTTATGATGTTCAAATTAAATTTCAACCAAGCGGTTATATTTTGTGGTATTTTCCATATTTTAAGGTTTTTACATGCGAAATTAAGGAGAAGAAAATTTTTGAAATATTATTTCGAAGAGAAAATATGAATTTCTTGAAACCAAAATACTAATTAGTCGATGGTATCAAATTTTACTTTACATAAAATTGAAATATTTGATATTCTGAAAATAAAATTATTTTAATTAAAAAAAAATCACATTTGATATAAAAGAAAATTATTAATGTAGAACATATCAAATCTTTTAGAAGAAATCTGTTAAAAATAAAAGTTCGATGAAAATCCCTTCAAGCTTAACGAAAAAAATCAAGCAAGAAAAAATAAGAAGAATTTCAAAGATTTTCATTAATTGTTTCCTGCGAAACTTAATCGAAGTATCCTTCTACGAAAATACTATACTTATATATGGAAAATGAAGACGAAAAAAAAAAGGAAAGGTTTTTCACTATAACTTGACAAGAAGAAAAAGTTAAACAAGAAGAAAAAAAAGAGTGCTTTTCTTTTTCTTATATTGATTTCCTTTAAGCTAAGACACAGCTGGTGGTGTTGTCCTCTCGTAAACACAGACCGAGCCTATAAAGATGTGATAATGTCACATGGTCAGATAAATTACATGAAAAACTTTTTTTATTACAAAATCGTTGAATAGACAAGGGTGGTATAAAGTTGAACGGAAATCATCTGGAATAATGGTCATCTACACTGTTCTATATTTAGAATTTACCACAAAAGTTTAACGTACGAGAGTATGTATTCAATATCTTAAAAAAAAAAATTATATTCCAGCATAGATGCCATTTATATTTTGCACATATTGTTCATAGAGTTTTCTTTTCCATCTTTTTAGCTTCTTGATCTTATAATGTTGTCTCGGACCATCAACCATTACTATATATATATCGTTTTGCTCCTTAACCATCTTAAATTGTTTATGGATACAAAAAAACAGGGTGGGGACACTGATAGAAATTAACTAAAAATAAATACAATCAATTAGATTGAAGAATGGAATGAGACGTGCTTCTAGTTAAATAATTGTACTTAACTTATTATGTTTACTATAAAGAAAAGTTGAACTGTTAAAACTATAATTTTTTACTATACACTGCCTTGGAAATCCTCACAGCTTGTTCAAAAATAAATCCTAGTTTAGACTTCTTCATTGTTTTCTTTTCTCCTTCTATTAACAGAAGTATAAAAGTGGTTTCATCCTTAACCATCTAGGCCAAGTTTTCGAGCATTAAAATAACAGTCTTTTGAAATCTTGACCAAAATATCAAAATCCAGGTCATTAATGGAGAATATCAAAATATAACTTTTTCATATAATGACGAATGAAAATCAACCTGTGGTGCCTGTATTTGGTGACTAAAATGGACCACCAAGATTATCTAATTAATTTATATAATACGTGAGACACGACAAAAAGTCACCCTGTATTATAAATATAAAAATATATTTTCTCATAAGGACTTCAATAAAATACGAACTGAAAAGTTGTTAGAACTTTATTTGATGATTCTTTATGATTCAGGACATATGTCTAACCCTTTTTGAACGAATTCAACCAGATTAAATAATAAACCGTAGCCGTTTTAATATATAAAAAAGAAAGAAATAAAATACTGTATCGAAATTGATTTATTTACTATAAAATATAAAATATTCTATATACCCACTTCACATGTATTTTAGCTGAAATTATCATTAGCATTTCGAAGATATCATAAAATGAAGAAATCATTTTATTCAATTTTCAAAAAAGGATCCCCCGAAAAACTAGTGAAAAAGTTCAAACATAAACAAATAAAATAAAAGAATAAAAGGGAAAATTCGAAAGAAAATTGTTCACGTTATAAGAACATATCAAAAATATAAAACGTAAAATCAAATCATCAGTTATTGGATTTAGGATTCAAGAAAAGTATAAAAGAAATTGTTTGATTTTAACCGGCAACCAAACCCAAGTCATCAATTTGACATCTTTTCTTCAAATATCGTTCGGAAAAATCATCTATATTTATATGTATACGAATATGTATGTAATTTTAAAGAGTTCCTTCTTCTAAAAAGGATAAGAAAGTGTATAACATACTCTTAAATCCATTTTATTTGGAGTTTTTTTTTTTTTGTATTGCTAAGTTAAGGGTTAAAAAATAAGGAAAAAGGATAAAGTTTGTTTGATTTTTTTTTTTGTTCTCTACGATACATTCTCTACTAGAATTTACTTCTTTAGTTCATAATATATGTGTGGAATAAAAACAAAACAAGAAGAAAAAAACTTGTATGTACATAATACCTACTGGTATAGGAGCAAAAAATTTGAAAATTGTCTATACCATTGATATGCGTTCGTACTTCTGTAAAGCTCAATCGTTGTTGTCTTTTCTTTAAGGATTTTATGGGCTTTGTCATGTTATCCTAGGGATTGTGTAGGCTTCCGGAATTGTATCCTGTTGTAGAGATCTACCACCATCCATAATCTTAAATGTTCTTCGTCATGTCACTATATATATTCTATATGAAGGCTTTAGAGAGGGTTGAAATCTTGAGAATATTGACAATGTATATAGTCTTCCTTCTTTAAGTGGGTTGATCTAACCATCGTTTATAGGTGGAAGGATTTTCTTTTTTTTTTATATTGTGAACATGAATGTAGAAAGTTGTTAAATTGGTTTCCGATTTAAAAATAAACAAAAAGAAAAGAGTTGGTTAGAATTGATTTTAAGTAATTGAATTGTAGAAAATTTTTTTTTGAAAAAAATCAGAAAAAAATTCATGGCACTTTTTAGTTTCGTAGAATCTAGTAAATATTGTAATCACCCGAAAATTCGAAAATTATTTTTAACGAACTACATGTTTATAGGTGCAAAGCATCCGAATAGACTATTTCTGTAGTAATATCCGTGTGTGTGGCTTGTAAATTTCTAAGCATAAATAACAAGATCTGTATCTTGATTGGATTTAATACACTCATATATTGTAATTGAAAGATTTTTCACTTATTTAAAAGAAAAACACTTATAGCGAAATTTGAAATTCATTAAAAACAAAACATTTTAATCGATAAGAATACATTTTTGTTTTTTGATTTGATTTTTTAACATCAACAATTTATAAAAATATTTAGCAAACAAATTTCTTATCTTTTGGGACACCGAATATTCATCCTTTTCATTTAAAGTTTACTTTAGCCTTAGTTTATAAGACGAAAATCTTAGATTTGCTTACTTTGCTTAAAAAGAAATCTCTTTCCACAAATAAGATAAAGAAAAAAACTGTTTAAAATTTATTCCATTCGATTTTCTTCGAAAAGCGTAAATGTCCCATAGGAAATGGATGATATCCTTTTCATTTACGTAAATACACAAAACTTAAATCGATCGATTTATGGTACACTATTAATTTTGGAAGCTCGTTCATTTCAATCAACATGCCACAAAATAAGTTTGCTCGAATGATGATAATGATAATGGTATGAGAATGATGACATGACCTAAAATGAAATGAAAATCCAAATAAAGTTTCTCTTGATTTTTCATCAAAAAAAAAGAAGAAAAAGAAAAACGAAATAATCAAAATTTTAAATTCTCTGACGACAAACGCCAATTTTCCATCCAATCGTATTTTATTGGAGTTTTCTCATTAAATCTTCATTTCTCTTTTCGGGCTAACATTTTTCTGAGATCGAATATAAATCTATATTTTTAAGGTAAACTTTCAATTCGAAGAAAATAAGAATTTAAACTATATAGTTGCTTACTTGGCTGGTTGATTTTTTTATGAAATGTACTGAAAAATAAATACCTATCTTGGGATCTGATGAAAAATTGTTTGATGTACTGATCAATTCCCATGCACAAGGATGTGTGAAAAACTGTCTAAAAATGAAAAAAGGAAATATGCTGACAATTTAGAAAGTACACTATATTCAACTTTAAAATATAGTTTGCGATTTTTACTTAGTTTTTAAGTATCTTGGGGCTTCAAAAGTGTCAACGAATTGAGCTAAAAAATTTATATTATATTTATTGGCATCATACATATATGGCAATGGGTTTTCTTGTGTCCATAAAAGAAAATACAATATGTAAAAGATTACCGAAAAATTTGAAGTAGACAGATTCTTTACTCGATTTCACTTGCTCTGTTCATGGTGTACAGCGAGAAGAGAACTGATTGTTACTAATTATTTATTAGGACAAAAAATCGAATTTATACACAAAATTGTGTACATATCCAAAGTAATAGATTTACATTAAATCTTTAAGTAGTCTCAAGAGGGAACATATGAAAAGATAAGATTTTCACAAAATTTGTATGCAATTGTTTGCATAACGTCCAAACGATTCGATCTATCCAGATAAGACTCGCACTCCGTATCCAAGAGTTTCTTGGTACAGACATTACGGATCTTATATCAGTTAGCACGAGCAAGAGGTTAGGCGCGCAGCTTGTTCTTTCATGCATTATGTTTCTACACATAAAATAATTTTAAAACAATATTTTAGGTACCAGTTTCAAAACTGTAAACTTGTAAATTTTGCTTCAAAAAGTTCAAATAGGTAAACTCGATAAAAGCTTACATGATAATATCGTTACAAGGTGCAAATAACTTCACCTGAAGCACAAGTTCATACTTTCTCGAGTACGAATAGAAATCTAGCATGAAACTAAATTTTCCTACAAAACACGGGAATATCCTTAAAATTTTTTGAAATGTTTATGCATTTCATAAATATTTTATTTAGTTTGAGATTTGTGTCACACAACAAAACATTCAGGCTGCATACAGGATGTCCTGTCCTTACGTTACGCCAGTTTAGCTTGAACACAGACGTTGTAACTACATATCTACGTATAGAGAAACTGATGTTATGGTCATATATTCCTTTTCATTTACTAGTATAGTATTGTAGTATCTAGCCTTTAAAATGTTCACAATTTTCGATGGGTTTGATTTTATTTCATAAACTTCGAAAAGAAAGGTTTTTTCAATTTTAAAAATCGATTTGATAAATGAATGTAATCAGAACTTTTTTAGTAGATTTTCTTTTTGACAAAAACTTTTAAATTGCGTCTCGTTAGTTCACGATTTATTTCTTGATATAGAAATATTTGTGCACGTTGTAGGTACAATAAAAAATTTTTTTTTCCCGGAAAAATAGGTTTTATTTTGAAAACCCATAAATTTATGATATTAAATAAATTAAATATTAATTGAGTTAATTTCATATTTTTATTGTATATCAAAATAAAGAATATTTTCAATACAATATAAATTTATTATCCATTTTACCACACTCAAAAACTAAACATTTATCAATCAGAAATCAAACAATTTTTGTTTATTAAAATAAATTTTAATTTAATTAATTTTTAATAAAATATAAATCATGGATTTTTTGGAAATTTTTATTCAGTTCATTCAACAGAAAAGGACATTAATTAGTATCACAAATATTTAATAATTTAATAAACAGTAAAAAATGAATAACTTATCAAGGATTAAATCAAATTAATTAACTAATTATAAATAGATAAATAATTAAGTGTTAAAAGCAAAATGTATTAAGAACAGTCGAAAGCTCCAACTGTAGTAGTTTTATAGACAATTCTTCTTTAAGGTTAAGGCAGGATCCAGTTGGTGATTTTGGCCACACAGAAACATTAGTCACATTTGGAAAACAGTCTCTCGTTATCTGTCGAGGGAAGTACTCAATCGCACATAGGGCGATGATAT
The DNA here is from genome assembly GCA_963422695.1 of Xylophagus ater. Taxonomy (NCBI): domain Eukaryota; kingdom Metazoa; phylum Arthropoda; class Insecta; order Diptera; family Xylophagidae; genus Xylophagus; species Xylophagus ater. The sequence continues at coordinate 14,632,522 of OY730478.1, forward strand.
ATTATATGTAAGAAAGATTCAAAACCGGGTGTAATGGTTTATGGAGTCCGTGAATGAATGTCTGATATGGATCATCATTATTGTTAATTCCAATCGATTCTCTTTGTTTGTATTTATTATTTTTGCACCTATTGGTCTTGCTCTAGCTTTACTGTGAAACATTCACTTTCGGGAGATTCTCAGTTAGGGTATACTAAACATATGATCCGCACATCTTATTTCTTCTCACCTTAAAAATCATCCTAGAAGGTTTACCTTCATAAAGGCAATTGTTTATAAAGAGAAATTAAAAAAAAATTGCCCCGAAAAATTGGAAAAAAATTGGTTAGTTTCATTTCTATAGCAGCAGTCATGGAACTTTATTGACCATCCATGTAGATATTTTCTTGTTTAATTAAGAGATCTAACTCGGCATTACTTCTCATTAGGTCGGAGTTTAGCTCCAAATATTGTTTTATATATTAAAAAATTCGCCTAGAATACTTGGCCCTCTAAAATCCGTCATGTTCTATGATACCAAAATGGTTTTTTAACGACAGTATACGAGTAAATTTCATAATATTCTACCTAAATTGCCGAAAACATAAATTTGAATGAATATTGTTTTAATAAAAATCATATAAAACCATTTAAAACAATTAATTATAATTTTATTATATTATTTTTAATTATATGTAATAAAAAGTTTTATCAATAAAAATGTTAACACCACATCAAAACATATGAGCTGATATAAATAATTTAATTGTATTAAAATAATAAAATGATTTAAACATTTATATAAATGTTGAGAACAGCATCAAAATTTGATATAATAAAATATTTAATAAACCAAAAAACATTTATGTTTATTAAAATTAATGCAAATAACACAAAAACAATTAAAACTTTTGATTTAATTAATATCCATACACAATTTTGTCTTTCATAGACGATAAATTATGGAGAATCCTCTTCGTTCCACTTGCAAATATTCACTCAACTGTTTCATCATTTTTTAAATATTATTATTAAATATAAAAGGTTATGTGACCATAACTTTACATTCATTAAAATATTAGTATTTATGTTCATTTTGTGCATTTTTATGGGAAACTGTTTAAATTTATTGAAATTATGTAGAATAGACTACACTCAATTGAATCATATGTGGTATACATTTTAATGAATAATAGAATTGCAATAAATCATTAATTAATTGAATAAAATAGGCAAATTTTTATATGACTTTTCAAAATTAACAAAACTTATAATTACTGGAAATTCATACATGTTTAATTTTACTACTATAGTCTTTTTACATACCAAATTAACCTTTTTAATCAAACTCGTTTTTACAAGTACTAAATTTAACTTTGCAAACTAACCCCCTTATTCTGGCATTGTAACAGTTTTGTGGTCATAAATATTTATGATAATAATATTCTGACTGAAATTATGACTGCTACGAAAATTCGTATTCTAGCAAATAATATAATTATGTCCAAAATATGAATTTATAACAGTTTAAACTGTTATAATTCGAGCGAGTTATCATTGTTATTTGAGAAATACTCTCGAAATGTTTGAATAGGTTCGATATTTTCCTATAGGTGTAAAATTATTTGTGTGTTTAAAAAAATGGTGGAAGTTATTTCATATTATCAATTAAATCAATCAGAGAACACATATAAAATTCCGTTATGATGTAAAATATTTTTGGTTAGAGTTTGTGATATGTTTTATGACAGTTGTTAGTTATGACTGTGTTATAATACCAAATAATCTTTAAAAAAAAGGAATGACAATGACGTCATATTATGACAGTGACTGCGCTCTGAATAGAGGGGCTAATGTCTTAATTTCCAATTGCTGGTGCAAATTCGTTGACATTTGGATTCTATAGCTTAATTGAAAAATATCTACATTTCAAATTAATATAATTTTGGTTATTAAAATATTCGTAATTTAATATGAAAACATCTAACATAATATACCTCGAATATCCTTATTATGAAAAGGGAATAGAAATGTTGGATAAACCGAGAAGCCATTGTGCTTTCTGTCTGTGTAAATAAAAAACGAATTTTTCACATCAAACAAAAAAACTTTATTAAACAATATATTGTCCATTTCGTTCGATTACCCTTTGAGATTTTCCTGGCAGAGCCATTATCCTAATACTATACTACAATGGACAAGAAGTAATGAGACTGTGTTTTTCAAAATACGCGCGCAATGAATATCAATGTGTATATTTATTTGATAGATTGGTATGACTGTTGTGAACAGTTATTAGAAATGATGTTTGCTTTGTTAGTTTAAAAATTTCAGCGTATTTTATAATTGTGAAAAATTTGCTGCGGCTATTTTTTAATATGGATAAATCTATTGAACAAAGAATTAACATTAAAATTTATATAAAAAACGAAATTTATAGTAGGAAAATGTTACAGTGATCAGAGTTTATCAAGATCACAAGTTTTTAAGTCGTACAAATCATTTGGTGGGGATTGTGAAGAAGTCGAAGACGACCCTCGTTCACATCCACAAAATCAAGGATCTTGTACTTTTCAATCATCGATTAACTCAAAGAGACCTTGTAGACATTGTTGATATATCAAAAGGATCAATACAAATAATTTTAAAGGACGATTTGGGCTTGTCTCGTGTGTCTTCTCGTCTTGTCCCAAAATCATTGAATTTGTTTGAAAACCAACATCAGTTTTTCGTCAGCTTTTCATCACATATTAAGTGAATGTCATTCCGCAAGCATCGTATTCACCAGATATGGCTCCGTGTAAATATTTTCTTTTTCCTCGATTGAAATTACCACTTCGTGGACATCGTTTTAAGGCAGTGGAAGTCATCCAAGAGAATTCGCTGGCCGCTTTTTTTCACAATTACAAAAGACGCTAAAATTTTTAAACTAACAAAGGAAATGTCATGAGATTTCTATTAGCTGTTCATAACAATCATACCAATGAATTAAATAAATATACACATTGATATTCATTGCGCGCGTATTTTTTAAAAATACAGTCTCATTACTTTTTGTCCATAATAGTATAACTTCAAATTTTCAGGGCGACAAATAAAACACAAGTCACGTTTGAACGCAAATTTACACAAATGAAGAAGTTTTGAAGAGATTGAAACGAGTGCAAGGACATTACTATACAGTGGATACATCAAAAGCTCCCAGCAAATTTAGCGAGGCACTATACTTGTATGTAGTCTAATGTTATCATGATGAAGCACAAAACTTTTAGAACTCACTAAGTTTGTACACTTCTTTTGGATGGTTTGATGGTTTTCTACGCTGAATTTCGATATGTTAAAATTAGATTTTGTTGTCGTCATCATCTTGTGTAAAATCAGTAGTAATATGATTAAAATTTCTTTTACAAAATATCAATATTTATATAAATATATAAATAGTATAATTTTTAAACAGAATTTTAGGTTTATATACCTATTTATGTTTTTGATGTACAAAACATGTTTCATAGATTAAAATCTGTATTTAATGCACTCATTTATTCGCGTCAACCACAAAAATTATGCTATTATGAATATTTCATAAAATACTATAAATTTAATGAAAATTATTTTATATTTGTGCAAAATTTTGTCATAAATTTCATATTTATTGAAAATCACGTACGAATTGAACATCAAATTCAATTATTTGGAAATTCAAGTTTTGTGGTTTTTATTGATAATAATAATTTTCTGAAAATGATAGGGAAAAATTCATAATTTTTTTTTGGATTTTCACAAAATTTTAATTAATTAATTTTCGTTTTTTTTGTGTTTTTGTTTTCTAATTGAAATTGTTGAAAACATTTGAAACCAAACGAGTTAATTTAAATGAAATCTAATTGACAAAAAGAATATTTATTTAAATATAAATAAATATTTAATTTCTATGGTTTTCTCTGCATTATGAATTTGTTTTTTTGTTTTTAATAATAATTCGAATGCAGACATTTTGAACTCTCATCATTATGAAAATTATAATTATTTTTTTAATTTTTCCCTTTTCAATATGAAATCTATAAATTTTATGTTTCGATAATAATTTATTTAACTTGAATATCATTAAAATTGATTGTAATACAATTTATTATTTAATATTAAGTTTATTATTGGAATTATTAGTTCTAATTAATTATTGTTAAAATTCATTATGCAGAATATTGCTTGATTATTCGCCTTACTAAAAATCATTTGAGTCTTCTAAGATATTAAACGACGGAGAAATTAAAATTTTTGAGAAATATTTCAAGTATAACTTCAAAAATTATATAAAATAATATAAACTGCTCAGAAATATTACCAAAATAAAGCTTTGAAAAGAACCTGTCGTATTGCCTTGTTTTGAAGCAGTTTCAGCAAGTTTCCAACTCTATTTCTCTAATAATATGAAGACTATAAAAATTTTGATTTTTGTAACTAAATTATCATTATCATTCCTAATTCTTACTAATTGTATAGAACTTTTCCCAAAGTTTATATTTTCAGATATAATATGTTAGTATATAGGGGAGAGTCGGTTCTGATGGGCAAAATCTAATTTCTGGAATTATATAGAAATATTTTCCTATTGATAGAAATAGTACAAACTAACTGACAAAATTTCGTGAACATTAAATTAAAATAATTGATTCTATGTATTAATAAAATTCTTGACTGCTATTATTATATATTATCCTCGATGTGAATTTTTAATGATGTTTAGCTGGTTAGAAAACTCCAAAATAAAAACACAATTGTGTTTAAAAACTTATGCCGATGGTGCAACTTTGTATAAAGGCTTTTTGAATGCAATTTTTACACATAATCTGTACGTGCTGAAGCTGCAATCTATATTATATCTCAAATACATTTAGAAATTATCTGCTTCAATTAAAAATAAGAAAATTCTTGACTACTTTTCTATATTATCATCTGAAGATCAAAGAACTAAAATATAGGCCACTAAAGTAAATTTTAGTTGATATTGAATGTTTTGAACTCCCTATAAACACAGTTCTCAACTTAAATTTTATTCTGGTACACATTTCCGGTCTGCAAACAACTTCTATTTGTAAAAAAACTTCATGTGATATAAAAATACCTGTATTTACAGAAACATTAATAAGAAGTTAAATTTATCCAACAACGAAATACAAGTTCAGAACTGTTCTCTGTGATTTGAGGTAGTATGTTTTGTTTCTGCAAGATATTATATGTGCTGTTGGCCTATGAATAAAGTTTTATCAAATTATATTTTGTCAGTTAAATAATTTAAAATTTTTAAATAAAAATATCTTTAATAACTAGAAAAGTAGTTCAGATACATAATTCAAAAACTTCGTGTACAAATGTAGGCGCGTAAGTATGTGTATTATCGTAAAATTGAATTAAATGTAACTAATTTATATCTATGTGTTGAAAAATGTGAATTTTTTAAAAGAATCTTGAACTTTTCTAGTAACATAAAGCTCATTCACAAAATTTTCTTTAGAAATTTCCTTAATACCACAAAATTATCCGAGTCTCTTCTATAGGACATATGTGAATATATTTGAGTTAAGATATAAAAAGATTTTATAACTTAAAATTTATGATGATTTCTGGAAATAAGATTCCTTAACTTTTTATGAACTAAAATTGAAAATGTTAATTTTATGTAATATTATTATTTTATTTTGTATAATTTCAACTTTCATAAGAAAAAATAATTATAATGAAATTATCATTAATACTATTAAAATTTGATTTATAAAACTTTCATAATTGAAATTTTCTTTAATAAATTCAATTTTATTTCTTATCAAAAAAAAATCACATAAAATTATAAGGAAGACTATTTTCAATCCAGAGACAAATTAAAATAAAGAAAAATTGAATATTATAACAAATATGAAACTAAATCTATTCATATTCAATAAAAATAGATAATAATATATAAAAAAAGAAAATCACCCTCAACGTTATTGATGATAAGATCACGCGATTAAAGCTTATATCGCGTAATTGATATAATTTGAATATAATACAAGATATATATATATATTTTTTTTGTACAACACAACATTAGCAGGTTTATTTAAAGAAAAAGAAAGAAAAATTTATTTTTTTTTTATTTTTACATAATTATCAAAGTTAATGGCTAAGTAAAGCGTTCATCATTTTAATTCATTTTTGTAAGAAAATTATACCAGAATATAATAATATAAAAGGTGCCAAACAATAGATTTCTATAGATTCTTTTTTTCTATATATATTACGAAACAAAATAATATAATATTAAAAGAAGAAAAAACGAATTAAGTCACGCACATTCAAACTTCCATAATATTCTAATATACAGGACTAAAAACGAAAACGTATTTAACCATCAAAATAAAATCGTCTCAATTACCAAAAACTCTATTTATTCATTTTCATTCAACAATTGAAAAACATCAGCACCCAAAAAGGCCACCAAAACCCACTCTATCCCATATATTCAATCTGCTATAACTTCATTTGACGTTCAATTGGTCTCCCATTCCTTCTTTCTCTAACTAGGAAAAAATAAATGAAAATAAAAGCTCATAATTGTCTTTCTCGATTTCAATGTAAAACTTTTCTAGTGTAATTTCTATTCTGAAAATAAAATTTATTTATTCTTTTATCATAGGTTTGGTATCTTATTTTTTTTTTGTATATCCATTAAACGAAAGATTACACTAAATCGCCAGATCATATACGTTTCTATGACCTCGACTTTGAATTACATTTGCTAACAATCCTTTCATAAAGTATACTTTTGATCAGGAATATGATAAGAATTGGTCATTCACCCTTTCACCCTACATCACTTACAATTTATATATATGTAAAAAAAAGGAAAATTGTTTTCCTAATAATGTCCTAATGAGAGAAAATAGTATTGAAATAAATCATGAAACAAAATCCAGGACGCAAACAAAGTCCCCAAAAGTTATGTGATAATTTTTTTGCCATTTAGCTCTTCGTTGGGGCTTTCAGTTATCAATGTTCTTTACGCAAGAACTTCAGAAAAACTAAAAGTAAAATTTTATAAACGAATGAAAAATTAGTGGAAAATCTTTTCAGGATAACTTGCGCATTATGAATGAAATAGAAGAAGGGATTTTTTGGAAAGTTGACAATTGTTATGAGCTTCCAAATTGGGGTAAATTTTGTAGGTGGAGTTTTAATATAAGAAAGGAAAAACAAAACAACATATTGAACAATTTTTCAAAGTTATAGGACAATACATATTTGTACAGGACAACAAAAAAATTGGTGGATCTTTTTTTTTGTAAAAGGAAATTTTCAAAAGATGATTCCGTCGTTCTGGAATTTTTGAAATTTTCTTTTTTAATACTAAAAATAAAGAAATTTTCAAAATAAACTTTTTTCATATATTGTATTTTTTATTTGTAATCTGTTACTAATTACTAAAATAGAGAATCGGTTCGAATTTCACAAATCTCTCTAGACTAGATCAATTGGCTTCTTATAGTCATCGGTTCCCTAACGTATTTTATATTTGGTTACTGTTCCGATTAATTCCACAAATTCGTTAATGGATTAAAACGCTGAAACGCTTCAATTGTGCTTGGGAAGGTCTGAACATGAAAATGCATATGGTCATAAGTTACAATTGGTGAAAAATTTATGAAAAATAGAAGTACATAAGTAAGTAGTAGCAAGCAAACTTCTAAAGTAGAGCAAATGAGCAAAAGTCTTCTATGCCCTATAATGTTATTAACAGACTCATAAATTTAATATTCATAAAACTCCTAATTTTGAAGAGTCTGCGGTTTCAGAGAAACTTTGAAAGCGATGATCCATTTTACTGAAATTTGTTAATAAAACGGATGGTTATAGTTGCACCAAAAATCGTATACATATTACTATACGATCTTGGGTTGCACTGTTTATTCGTTTTAGATAGCTATCCTAATTTGAAATTCCATGTTTAGAGGCTGTATATATTAGCAAGGCTGATAGTACAAGGCAAGGTACTAATTTTATAATCATAATTTCTCTGGTATGATGAAAGTTCACTCAACTTTTACCAGAAAATAATTAGTAGTACTAACAATCGATTCTCATCACTAATAACGCTGAAATCACTACAAAGAGATTGTTAATGTTCGTTGAATAATCGATCGAACATATTCCTTGCAAATGTTTTTAGCAATTCACGTACAATCGTAGAAGTAAATTGTATGAAAAAAACGTTTAAAGTAACCTAAATTGAATAGAGATAGATTTACTCATTCTCATTATGAATTTCACGTCACTAGTGAAATCCACTAATATTTGAATTTCGGTATTCTCATAAGCGAAAATGGAACTTCTTGTCACATTTCAAGAAATGTTTTATGAAAGTCTTATTTTTTGTCGTTTTATGAAATCTTAAGTCACAACATATTTTTACGTGAAATGATAGAAAGTATCAAAAAACAACTTACTTGGGCCCTAGTCATTTAATTTTTTGTTTTGATAATACCAATTGAAATGTGACGTGAAATTCGAATTTCCGTCAGAGATCATGTGACGTAATAGTCATAACAAAGTTTACTGTGTTTGTAGTTTAGAGACAGCTATGTGTCCTTCCGCGTGATATGGTTTCTTTATTTTGTTTGTTTATGCCTTCTACCACACAGAAAAGAAACAAAGGATTCTTTGGATATATAATTTTGGCACCATTACAGCGCTGCAAAGAAATCTATTTCGTGATTAGTGTTTGTAAAAAAAAAAAACTCTAAATCCATGTATTTTTATGTCACACTGAGCCTTTTTTACAAACATTTATAACCAAATATCTTGTTTACCGACTAAAACTTTGTGCTACATGAGAATATAGTTTGGACACCGTACTATATTTATTGAATGCTTTTTGCTTATATCAAAAAAGAATTTTCTCAGCAGAGAAATTTTGGAGAGCTAAAACTTTTGGTGTTCGATATGAAATCTCGATTTCATAGAAAATTATAAGCAAAAGAAAACCGCGGAAGCTATCTACATAGGTGGCTTGTTTTGTTTTTAGGAAAGATGGACTAGTTTTAGTAAAATTTGGATCATATATACAGCGCCGTAACTAGGCATGTGTAACAGGTGCACCCGCACAGGCCCAGAGATCTAGGGGGTCCTAAAACAAAATTGTTAATTGAATTTTCTTTACAAATTTGTTTTACAAAAATTTTATTCGAGGTTTTAAAACACAAATTTTGGACAAAAATTTCCATTCGAGATTTTAAAATAAAATATGTATTCTCAGTCAGTACAATACATTTTTTATATGATATCTATTTGAACTATATTTACTTTTTCCCAAAAAATATAGGGGCCCTAAAAACATGTCTGCACAGGGCCCTAAAAAAACTAGTTACGGCGCTGCATATATGTATATATTTAAAGGTTTGTTCCGAATTTAATACAAAATAATGGCATATTCCAATACTGCTATAGACTAATTTCCATTAGCGAACTTATTATTAAAATTTCTATTGAGAAAAATATATTTTAATTTTACATTTACAAATTATTCCACACGAAAGAATTTTCTAAGAAATTTGTTTCCAAAATTTTCACTTTCATATTTTTATGCCCTATGGTAGGTGCTACCAGATGGTATATTAATTTTGCCACTCCATTAGTGACACATCGAAATAATAATAGCAAGGGTTTAAGGGTATGGTTGTGTAGAGAATCAAAAGTAATATTGTTTTATGCAGGTCCGTCCGTTCGTATACAAAATTACTAAAAACCGCAGTATCCGATTTTGATGCAATTTACAATGTGAGTTGCTTATTCCTTAACTTGGTTTGGTATTAGTATTTCAGCAAAATCAATCCAGGGGAGCAAAATAATAAAGGAAAAACCAGGTAATCAGAAAGTTTTGTCATTTTTTTGTTTATGGTTTTTCGGATTTAATTCGAAAATTTGTGAAGCAATTTTGTTTAAATTAATTATATAGGTTAACTACACAAGTAGACGATACCGTGTTGAATTTCAGTGAAATCGGTCTTAGGATAGTGGAGAAAAAAATAATCCTAGGAGAAAATACCCCTCTTCATATAGTTTTGTTTGATATACTTTAAAAACTAATACACCGATTTGAATAAAATTTAATCTGCAAATTTTATTCAAATCGGTGTATTAGTATTACTTATGCTACCAGTGCCTGGGTTACCTGCAAATTAGAAGACATTTTGAAAAGAGGAAACAAAGTTATGGAGAAGAAAACTTGAAATAATGTAAGTTTTAACAGTTTTTCTGTCCCATTTCAGTTATAGGGCATCAAAAATCGGCTATAGGCCGATTTTCAGGTAGAATATATTTTTAAACATAATTTCAACAATTTACATTACCAATATAAGAAAAAAGATCTATTCTTCTTGAACATGAATTTAACTTTTGACTTTGTAAAAAATATATTTACTAAAAAATCATGTATAATGGAAAAATCTTGAGCATATGTTCCTCCTCTGATAAGACTAAGAAATAATCTTTTGCATAAGAAAACCACAATTTTCCATTTTATTTATATTTTTATGAAACTTTTTCTATGCTTTCCAAAATAATAGTCGGCAAGAAAAAAAAGACGAAACTATAAATATGTGTTGAATCTGAAAAGTATCGTCATTGAAAGTGTGCTCAGCTAGTTTCGGTTCTACATTCTTTATCGGAAAACTATAAGAAAAACTTTTCATATTTTTTTTTTTTTTGGTCTTTTTCTATTCCTTACTTTTCCCGCAGACAAAAGATCAAGGAAATTTCTGTACCGGAAAGATATAAAAAAAAGAAAATCTAAAAATAAAGAGAACAACTTTTCTAACAAGTTTCCTTTTTATACAATAACCAAAAGAGGAAAGAAAAATACATATTAAAAAGTTAAAAAAGAATATTTCATATATTCTCAAAGATACAACCGAATGGGAGACGACGTACTTTATACCATGTTTCTGTTGGTTGTTTTCTTTGACAGAACCAATAAACGATATATGTTATGATATTATTTTCCATTCTACTAAATTTTAAGTTTTCCTTTGAATTATGAGTTTTCTTTAACCAATCTTTTTTTCCTACAAACTGCCTTCAATCTTAAAACTGCATGAAACAATTTATTGGGGGTTTTTTTATGTCCTTTCATAGACAATGCAGGAAATTTATAAATTCCAGGTGAGAAGATACATTATTTTGTATTGATTATGATTTACTTCGACTTTTTAATTGAAACTAGCAATAGATTTTCTTTTCTAAATGAAAAGTTTCCGGCAATCGTTGGGCTAGAATTTTAAAATTAAACGCAACAATTTCTTTTTTAATATATCTTTGTCATTCTTTATTAAATTCATTAACGAAAGGATAAACTCATTCATACAAAAACTATTACTTTCATGTGCGAGAATTGAAATTACATGCTTTTAAAAAAAAGAAAAGGAAAATAACTACTTAAGTAAAATTAAACATTAATTTTCCTAAATTAAAAAAAAATATATACCATATATAAACTTTGAATCATTGAATTAATATTTAAAAGAAATTGTGAAATTATCAAGCATTGATATGCCAGGTTTTCGGATTATAACAGCATTTCCATGTTGGTTAACTTCCAATTCAATTGCTTGACTATCTGTCTTTAATTTTGCCGATTTCGGTACTTTATCTAAACCAGCGATAACAACACGTTCTAGCCAACTTTTTGTATGATATTTTGTCTTCTTATCAATAAATCTAGTAAGAAAATGGATTATTACTATCTAAATATGAAAAAAAAACCCAACCGAAACTTACTTATTTTTCAAAACTCCCTTTTTAAATTCAAATTCGATATACAAATAATTTCCTTTACGATACTCATAGCTTTTTTCATCATCTATAAATAACGTACCGTTAGCACTACCAGTGCTGTCCAAACAAATGATGAGCGTATATGGATCATTAATCATTAAAGTTGCTGCACGACGAATACGTTCTTTTTTCGGTATAATTGTTCCACCTCTTTGATAGACTGGAATCTAATTTAAAACATATTTTATTTCTATATCTTTCATTATTAATTTTGATTTTACCTTATAATTATCAACGGGAATAGTTTGTGTACCAGGTTTCTCAATACGACGGAAATCATCTAAATCATACCAGATATCACCTTTGCCTTCATCTACGGCTGGGAAATAGACATCAACTTTTGTTACACCTTCTTGCATTACTGGTCTAACAAGTAATTTGTCTTGAAGTAAGAACTCATTTTCTATATTATAACATTCTTTATCATGTGGATAATGTGCTAATAATGGTCTCATAATAGGATATCCATATCGTTCGTGTTCATAAAACATTGTATACCAAAGTGGAAGATAACTATAACGTTTACGAATTGCATCACGAATAATTAGTTTAGTATCTTCAGGGAATAACCATGGTTCTCGTCGTTTAGTATCAATATGTGCATGAGAACGGAAAAATGGTTGAAATGCAGCAGTTTGATACCAACGGCGTAGAAGTTCAGCTTCAACACTACCGAAAAATCCACCAATATCAGCTCCACAAAATGAGAATCCAGCAACAGCTTCTGATAAACACATTTTTATTGAAGCCTGTAAATGACCCCAATCAGCTTTATTATCACCAGTCCAAATAGTCGCATATCTTTGAGAACCAGCAAAATGACCACGAGATAAAATAAATGGTCTTTGTTTTGGATCACGACGTGCAAGACCATCAAAAGTTGCAACTAGATGCATATGCCCATATAAATTATGAACATCACGATGTTCCCAACCACCGAAATGTAAATTATCTTTAAGCATTGTCACTTCTGGACCATTAAATACAGATGGTTCATTCATATCATTCCAAATCATTACATCGGCAGTAGTTCCTTTAAAATTCTCCACTAAATATTGATCAGCAAAATATTTTCTTACTTCGGGATTAAATAAATCGGGGTAGCTAGCTGCACCTGGCCAACACCAACCTTCATAATCATTTCCATCTTTAGTTTTCGTATAATAACCGCGATCAGTACAATCATTATGGAAAAAGTAATTGCCATCACGTTTAATATGAGGATCAATAATTACAGTCAAATGGCGACCAAGAGATGTTAAATTCTGAATCATATCCAATGAGTTCGGGAACTTATGAGAATCCCAAGTGAAATATTTTTTGCCATCTGTATATTCAATATCAAGCCACATACTGTCCATTGGAATATCATGTTCATCGAATTTCTTGCTAACCGTATCCACATCTTGTTCATCATTGTAATTCCATCGACACTGATGGTAAGCTAAAGCATAAAGCTGGGAAGATTTTGTTTTTATTGTTTAACATGTTTAAAATAATTTCTTTTTCTCACCTGAGGCAAATTTGCAGTTCCAGTTAAATCTGCATATTGTCTGAATGCCTCTAAAGGTGTTGGACCAAGTAAAATGAATGTATCAACAATTCCACTCTCCGACATGAAATGACCTGCTAAAGGTTCAGTTTGTCTAGATCCTAAAATTTAAATCAAATTAAATATGAATCTCTTTTTTCTAAAAAGTAGACATTACCAGATACGAAATTTACAATCGAGGACATCACATTCTTTTCAACGTTTGAATTGTAAATATCCACCCAAGTTTCGGCAGCATTATTCCAAAATACTCCGGCAGTTTGAGCAGGCCTTCAAAAACGATTTAATTAATATCTCATAATCAGATTAATTAAAAAAAAGAAACCATACCCTTGACCATATAAAACTGGTACTGATCCATAAAGTGCCATTTTACTATCCAATTCATATTCGAATACATCTAAGTTATAAAGTCTGTAAGGTTCCCCACTTGTAGTTGGTTTTAGAATAAAGGAATCAGCATGTTCAGGAATTCCAAATAATACATCGGCTTGAGGAAAAGAGAAATCTAAAGCAACAGCTTGGGGGCCATTTGGTTTTGAATCATGATGTGATTTGAAATTTTCTTCCCAAGCACCTGGATCTTCATCTTCAATACTTTTTGGAACGGTTTCAGAAACAACTGGTACGACATTATCATCATTTGGATTTTCATTTTCATTTTCATCTGGTGGCGGTTGTTGTTGAGGTTTTGTACGAATATGTTCGAAACGCATTAAACCTTTGGCATTTACAGAAACCGAAAGTTTATCATTTTGATAGAAATCAATTTTAAATGGAACCGCCGTTATAACTGCTTTTGTAGATCCTGATGTGATAATCAATTCTGAATCAGATTTATCATGAACTTTTATTCTATGAAAATAATTCTGTTAAATTAGAGATATTTCAAATTTAATAAAAATTATTTACGTTCCAGGTGTTGGATTCGATTTAAGAGAATCTACAACACGATAACGTGGTTTCAATGGTGACTTTTCATCAATAAGTAAACGGAAAGTGTTGCTCTAAAAACAAAATTTATATTTAGTATGAAATTTGTTGCTACTTAAATATAGTAATTTAAAATACCTCAACTGCTTCTAATTTAAGTACAAATAAATGATCGTTATCTTTATTAACTAACTCAGCTGTAACGGCATCTGAATATATATTTAAAGATCCTGGTACAAGTACAAAAGGTGAATTTCCTGGTTGAACTTTTCGACAACGTCTGAAATAAGATTTAAATTAATTCATTCGGGTTTTTATTTTTTACCTTGGAAAAACTTACCGGCAAAAACTGCTCTGATCACATGTTTTGAAATTGTTTGGATCGACACTTAAACTAATTCCAAGTAATGAAAATATTAGAAATGTTATTGAAAGCCTCATATCGATTCTGGAAAGGAATAATAGAAATTATTTAGGTGAGAAACAAAGAAATTAGAATTTTTTTGCTGGAATTTCACTGGAATACAGTACCAAATCGAGTTAAGAAATGGCCAACCTGTATTCAAAGCTGACAACTCTTGTTTGAGTTATCGTGTAGACGGACGAACGGACGGGCATGGACAAATCGACCTAACGTTTGATTCTAAACATAATTATACCCTTGAAACCGTTCTAAATTTCTTATTCTTTGTATGGTGTATAAGGATTTGGAACCGACTTCAGCACGTACTACTCAGGAATTTAAGTTCATTTGTTTTGAGTTCGTAAGGTCTAACGATCAGACTTTTTACATCTTTTTTCTGAGCTGAATATTTTTCATTTTGATTTTATTTTTTGTATTTATCGCAATCTTGGTGTGCTTTTAACTTCTCAGCTTCTTTGTTTGCTTGCCTGCCCATCAAAAACATAGGTGTCTTTCTTTCATTCCATTCCTATCCATTATATGTTGGCGACGTTTTGAAGGGTTGTAATGATATTGTTTCTAGTTTTTTAATCTTCTTTTTTTATTCCTTTTTTCCTTAGCAAATGCAGGCACCATAAGATGGATTTTAGTTTTAAGTAAAATGAATTTTTAGATTTAAGTTATTAGCTACTATTCTAACATGATACCTTTGTAATGTGTTCCTTGCCTATAAGGGTTAACCTTGGGCTTTGATGGTTATATGAATGACTAAATAAATAGATTAAAGACGTGGGAATTTCGAAAGTATTTTAATTCAACTTTGTTCGAAATTATTTAGAATTTCGAGACAATGACATGGAATAGGCAACTTTTTATATAAAATTGACAAGTTTAGCAGGAATATCGGAGATTTTTTCTTTGAAAGCCCGAAGAAAAAGGTAAATTATTTTCTTGCTAGTCTTCTGGTAGATTGTTTCACTGATACTTTCATAATTTCCGGAAGACTTTGATGAAAATCATGGGTATTGAAATTGTATCCACTGACAACGGAACACGTCAGCCAATCCAAATTTCATTGTTCTCAGTATCAAAACATGTTTCAACAATTCTAACGAATTTTATTGAATTTTATATGAAAACTTGTTGAAAATTATTACAAATCTTATATAACTTTCTTTTTTCTTTGTTTATAATAATTTTTTATTTATAAATTTAAAGAAAAGTAAAAAAAATATAAGATTTTTTTTATCAAATCAGGTGAATTTCTTTCACCTGATTTGATAAAAGAAATCGATTCGATTAAAGAAAACAAGAAGTTAAATAATTTCCTTTATTTTGGCTCGATTCCAAAATATGATAATTTAAAGAATTTCAATTAAATAATTGATAATTTTTAAATCGTAATTAGAAAAAAATTACGTAATTGTAAACAAAGAAAAATTAATAATTAAAAATTCTGTATCGAAGAAAATTGATATAATTTTTCATAGCGAATTTACATGAAGAATTGAACAAAAAATTTAAAAATGGTACAATAAATAAAATTCTTATTGATAAAAATAAACAATAAATCACATATTTCAAAAATTATTTTAATAAAATAAAATTTTATTTAAATTCTAATAAAAATGCCGGCACTCACCTTGGTAAAAATTTTATACTTTAATAAAATGTCAACGTCAAGTGACAGTTAACGAGATAATGCAGTTCATTAGAGTTGCCATGTTTTCAAAGATCAAGATTTAGGCCGCGTGCAAATACCAACATTTTTTTAATTCCTGATTAATTTTAATTTTTTTTATTATTAAATAATGGCAGAATATTTGTTACAATAATTACTATGGAAAATGAAGTTAAATGAAATGCAATCCGTTAAATATAGGAAACAAGCTAGATTAAGTCAATTTTGTAATTGCTTTATTTACCATTCACACACGCCCTTAAAATGGCTGAAGGCTGCGTTCATTAAATAAAAAAGTTTAGTCATTAAAACCAAGAAAACTCCATACAAATTTTCCCACACTTATTTACATATTAAATCATTAATAATTAAATATAAATAAATTTCTAAATCATTATTAATTAAATATAAATAAATCTCCATCGCTTCGAAAGTAATGTAAAATATAATTTATTTTCGTTTGAAAAAAACAAAAAACATTTTCAAAAATATAACAAATTCTCTTCACTTTTCTAAATATGTCATTATCTGGCAATACCGTGTCAGGCAAATCGATTTTAACGCCATCACATATTGAATAGAACAGTTCACCCCAACCAAACATCTATGCAACAAATTTCAACAAAATTGATATTATCGAAATAAATCATGTAAAAATGATTTTTTTTTGTTTTCTTTTTTTGTGTGTGTTAATTAAAAATTAAATCCGCATCTGGAGCACCTTTTTGGTGTTTAAATTTTTGTGGACGAGCCTGTCGTTGCATTCGATTTTGTAATGCGGATTTTTGGGATTGCAATAAACTCTCCTGATAATCTTCTTCTTCAATACGTTCGGTGATGTTTAAAGTGAGTCTTTTGACTTTTTCATTTTCTTCACGTATTTTTTGCTCTTGTAATTTTAGATTAACCGCCAACGGACTATCTGATGGTGCATCGAATGTTTTGAATTGCTGTTTACTACCTTTCCCACCTCTCAACATAAGTACAAAAGGTACAGCATTGTTAGCCAGTGGCAACGTTTCATTGCCCTGTAATTGGTCATACGTTTTCTTATTGTTCTTTTTCATCATAGGAACTGGAATATCTTTTGTATTCGGTTTTATACTTTCACGTAAACGTTCTTGATAACTATCTGCTGCCATTCTTTCGAACATTTGCTCAAATTCAATATCTTCTTGTGTTCGATCGGTTACTGTTGGTGTTTCTTCGATTTGATCGATTGGAGATTCCTACAAAAGGATATTAAATTAAAATGAAAGCTTTTTAGAGAAACTTATATATGAAATTACCGCTAGTACATCGTCATTTTCATCATCTTCTTTATGACGACGACCTTCATCATCCGAATCATCTATAATTGCCTCCGAAGTGTCTTCTGTCATCTGTAACCGAAATTAATATAAGAATTTGAATTTTTTTTATATCAGTTTTATTTTTTAACAACAACCTCATCCAATTCACTATCTTCACGAATTGATTCTAAATTATTTTCTGCGTCTGTATCTCCAGCACCGTCTTGGTTAGTCGGTTGTGCAAATAATTGCGGATATAATTCCATTTTTAATTTCTCAATAGCTTCTTTTGCTTGTTCATAACTTTTGAAGAGCTAAAATAAAATCTCCATTTATCAATTACATATATTTTCTTCAATATTCTTTACCTTCAATTTCGGTCGTACAGTCGCCAAACAATCTCTATACATGTGATCAACTAAAATTGGGAAAAGATCTGAAGTGTTCTCACGACTAAAAACCGGATTGCTCTTCTTGTACCAATAATAGTGTTGGAAAAACACTAAGAAATAATCAAGACTGTAAAAAAAGAGAAAACTTTTAATGAAGATTTTATGAATTATTACAGTTCTCATACCGTTTTCTGCTTACACTGCTTGTAAAATATTGCCCGCAAGTATCAAGCAGTACACAAGCTAATTTCAATCTAAACAAACTATCTGGTGGATCTAATGGTGAATAAACATCTTCTTCTGTAGAAACACCCAAAGATATTATCGAATATAATGTATTAAGAACATTCGCCGATTCTACAAGTCGATAATTATATAATTCTCCCAAATATTTAGCCATAGCAATTCTACGTTGTGCTAATTTTGGTGAATGAATTTCCAGACCAGCACGTATATCTTCAAAAACCGTATCAATAATACGAGTAACAGCTTTCTCTTGATATGAACTAAGTCCTGATACTAAATCAGCTAAACAACGTATCAATGGAAATCTTAATAAATACGCTTTTGATAGACACTTGCAGGCATACGAACTAATTTCGGGTTCATCCCAATTTAGACGACGCATTAATTTAATACATTTATCAACATTTGCTTTACAAAGTTCCTCAAAAACTAAATGACGAATATAACATTGTAATGGTGGACGATCTTTTTGTACGTTTGCAATTGAATCTGGTGGTTTCACTAAATAATAACAACTTTCAACTTGTGCTGCATGCCGTGAATCTAAAGCTGTAACAGTTTTCAAACGTATCATCTGTTCTAGGTAAACGTTCGTTCTAAGACGAGTATCTCGACTATTGTACAAATAAAGTCCAGCAACTTCAAGAAAAGCACATGCCATTTCAATTTGATGATGTTGAAAATCATGAAGTAAAATTTTCAAACAAAAAAGGCCCTCAATTTTCGGATATAATGTGAACTTAACTAGTTCTCCGATAAATCGAACTACCTTAATTTTTGATTCGATATTCATTTGATTTTTCTTCTTGATATGCCATTTAAATTCCATTTTAAGCATATGTGCCAAATCGATTCCAACATCTCGATTAACAAGATTTACTGTTGCCACAAATCTAGCTAAGAATGGAAGCAAATCTAATCGTGTTCTAAGAAAAGAAAAAACTAAATAAAGATCACACCTTAAATTCGAAATTAATAAACTTTTTTACCTTTGAACACTAAAAATACTTTTAGTTAATTTTTTCCGATTATTTTTTGTGTTAAAATTTAATAAAAACTCAATCGCCGCCGAATCAATCAATTCCTTGTTAACACAATTATTAAGATTTTGTAAAAATTGTTCGAATTGTTGTTTTGTATTTCCAGAAGTTGTTCCAGTTAATGAAATTGGTACTGAGACTGGTTCAGGGGATTCTAATGGTTGTGTTTCTTCGATCTTCGGTTCAGGTGTACCAGAATGTGCTGGAGGATCCGAGGAAGCAGATGGTGGATCATCAACTTCAAGTTGTTCCGGTTCAATTTCCATATCGAGTGCTTCCTCAGTCATTGTTGGTTCTTCGGTGGGAAGTGTTTCCTACAAAAAATTTTTTATTGTTATAATAAATTTCGCACTCAAATCAAATCATCTTACCTGTTTTGGTGCTGAGTAATTCGGCAGGAATATACGTAAATCCGGTAAATCAATATAGAAACTTTTAGTTTCTTCATCACCCCACGGATCCAAATCTACTGTATCATTATCTTCAATTAAATTGTCGAGAACAATACCGCTAGATCCAGTTTCTCGATCTTTCGGAAGTTCTGGTAAAACTTCATCTAATAAATCGGAAAGTGTTTGTGCCGACGAAAGTAGTTTATCAAAATTCGCTTGCATAAGTTCACATTTTTCACGTCTATCATTTGAAACTTCACCTTTCGATTCCAGAATACGTCGAATACTACGATTCATGGATAAAAGTTCGGTATGCTCAGATAACAAATGTGAGCATAATGTTTTAAAATAATCTCTTAGAAGATTTCTGAGATTCTGCTGTTTATCTGGTGGTAAGAAATTTGATTTCGGTATTTCAATATGATGTTTCTCCGACAAATCAACAATATGTTTCGGAACTAGTCCAGCATATTCTTCACCACAATGACGACAAAATGAAAGTATTATTGAAAAATTACTGTGATCTTCTTTATCTTGTTGAATGATATTCGTCAAGACAGTCCCGAGTAAATACAATCCTTGTTTACTATTTATTACTCCGGAACTAACAAGTTCAGCAAATAATCGTAAATCAACACGCATTTTACTTGGATTCGATATTTTCTCGCCACTTTTCATTGAGAGAATTTTTTGCCATGCTTCAAGAAATTGTACTCCAAATTCTGCATAAATTTGATGTAGTTTTGAACAAAGTTGAAGGACAGGACTAACATCAGTCATTTTCAATTTCGCCTCAGACAATGCTGTACAAATTTCCGAAATATATTTTGTTAAATTCAAACTGCTCATATCCTTTAGTAAAGTCTCAACTTGTGCGCCGGTAAATTGTTTTAATTTCTTAACAAAAGTTGTATTTTTCTTCAAATTCGAATCCAAACGCGAAAAATACTCTTCCGGAGGACGATTACATGATAAATTTTCTTCACGAAGTTTTGACTTCGATGAAATTTTCAATTCCAAATCTTTTACAAATACCGTTACTTCTTCAATCTGTTTTTTCGCCAAATCTTCTTCATTAATTTCTTCACATGCAGCATCCGGCTCAGAGGCTGCTTCTTCGATCATTGTGAAATTATTACTTTGTTAAAAAGGAAAATTCTACGTACGACAGCAAAAAAAACCTAAAAATTTTAACCTGACTTTTTCTAATTTGTTTTTGTTTTGACGTTTCATACTTCAACAATCTGTTACCATATGTTAATGTTGGTAATGCCGTTTTCTTATAGCAGAAACAGTAGCTTACAAAACTAGGTAGGCATATTTTTCGGTTATATTTTAAATTCTTTTGAAAATTTAAAATAAAAAAAATATCATATTTTTAACTAAAAAATAAAACCATATCTTTTCTACGAATATTTATTTATTTCAAATAATTCAAATGTGCTTAAATTGATTTCTTATTTAATATTTTATCATGTTATTAACTGGAAATGATCGACGGAGACCAATACATTTTTCACGATCAATAAATAATGCATTAACTTTCCTCTTCAAATCGGCCTCAAGATTCGATCGAGTCTTTAGAAGTTGTTGATGTTGTCCTTCCGCATCCTGTAATTTTCTGTGCAATGCAGCCACTGAATCTTGAATATCACAAACCTCTTGGACCAATCGCATTTGAGCAAAATCCCTAGAAAAATTGTTTTTTTAATTTACCAAATTTTTTGTTTATAAAAGAAATAAATTTTTTTCATACTTGCACAATTCGAGATCTTGACGATGTGAACGGGCTTCCAAACGAGTTTGGGCAACTTTCAAAGGATTCGTTTTATCTTGAATCGCTTTTCGTAATAAATCAATATGTTTTTCCAAATCGAAAATTTCCTGTTGAACTTTATGAAGATGTAATTGCATTTTACTTTTAGCTTCGCACATTTCAGATGAACGTCGATTAAGAGAATTGTTTGTGTTACTCCAATGATCCCAAACAGCCGTGGCGACAGCATTTATAAGAGTATCAGCATCACTTCGCATTTGTGATGACTTGCCACGTTCAGATTGTGATCTAAAAATTAAATTTTATTTTTTTTCTAAATAGTTTACACAAACATATCCAATACCGGTTAATTTTAGTACTACTAGCTTGTGCCCATGTTTCAATAGAACTGATAGTTGGATCATATTTTTCAATGCCACCGTAGTAATTTATTCCACGACTGAAATTCGTCAATTGATGGCATACCGTATCAATACCCAAAGTTGATTCTTTATGGAACACATCATCTTCGAGTGCATGTTGAGCTGCACGACAATCCGAAAGTTGTTTTATGATCTAGAATTGATTTCCTCGAAATTATACAAATTTAATAGACAAAATATTTAAATACCCACCCTGTTAAGCATAATTTTTAATTTTTCTTGATTATTTCGTAAATTATCAATTTCATACAAGATACTCTTTTCAACATGATCATGAACCTTTTCGACACCTTGCCGAGCTTCCCGATGATATAAACATTCTTGTGCAATATGAAGTGGAGCTTCTAGGTCAAGCAATGCTTTCTCTACGTTACGTTTCATATCGGATAATTGTGCAATTTCAGATAATAATTTTTCATGTTCAGCATTCAATTCGTTTCGCCAAAATGTTACATCTGTAAGCCTTTCACCAAGTCGCCTGCCAGCATCTCTTTGCCCCTGAAAAGTTTTCTCATCGGTTTCTCTCATAGAACGAATTGCTTCCGCACGAAGACGTTCTGATTGATTTCTATATATATTAAACGAAGGACAATTTAAAAGGATTAAAATATATCAAATTTTCATATTTAACCTATTAACGTTAGATTCAGAATACATCGATAAACAATTATCGACCCATTCACCAGGTGTAAAGCGAGTATATAACGCTGCTCGCGCTGCATGTTGAGGATTTCTTTCATATCCAGTTACTAAGTTAGGAAATGTTATTGGTTCCGTTGACATTCCGTTTGGTTTAAAACAAGCATTCACTAATTGACTTGTAATTGGCTGTTGTGGAAGTCTTGGGTTATCTATCATCTCATAACCAAGTGTTGGTCGCCATGGAACCGGTTTGGTTGACTGAAAATCATTTTATGAGATATTTGTTAAGAAAAAAATGAATTATTTTTTTTTTACATGATATGAAGCACCAACTCTTGGTGGAATCGGCGCACCAGAAATTTGCTCCAAACACGGTGCAACACCAACAGTACTCCACGGCTGAAATCGAGAACTTTTAATATTTATTTCTGCCATATTTTTTCTAAACACGATAAAATATGAATTTAAATAAAACAAAAAATTTATTTAAAAATTTTAAATTTAACCAGAAAATTTTTAATTTCGACAAAAACAAAATTACGAAATTTAAAACAAAATCTAAGCCTATTTTTGTAAATTTTAATATTGTAAATTTTAGCACAGTATAAAAAGCAAATACATAGTTTTCCAAAAATTGTCTATAATCCCGACGATGTACGTAATCACCACCTTCTACCGTTTTTTGATCCAACAAATTATCTTTACATAATCGCGAATCGAATAATCTATTTTCTAAATACGATGTTGAATGCCATTTCATATTTGATGAATTCGTTGATAATGAATGATGAGATGATTGAATTCCTATAATTAAGTACAAATATCCAAAAACTAGGTCAAATAATAGAATTAAAATCAATACAATAAATTGCCAAGCAATTTCATAAACACAAAAAGAAAAAAAAGAAATGGGAAAATAAAAAAGAAAATACTTTCTTTGTGAATGTAATTAAATGAAGGAAAATTTGTACCACACTTACAATTGGAACACTTGATTTCTGAAGAGTTGTTTTAAGCGTATTTCCGGGTGCAAATGGAAATGGATAAAGTTTTTGTATTAAAGAATCTTGTGTCTGCCAACAGAGCATTTCTCTTATACTGTAACCATTATTTTTTTTTGTATTAAATCATAATCACTTAATCAACACTCTTCAACATTTAAAACCGAACTGTCCCAGAAAACTTTCAAACCGCTTATGTTAAGGAATTTTCTTTAAACTTTCTTAGACCTTTTTTTTTTATTGATCAAACAATCATAAATTCCTTATAAATATTTGTTTTTTTTTTTTATATAATTAGGGAAACGTAATCTCGAATTTTTGGAAGATTTACTCAAAAGTGAAATTGGTATTTTGACTACACTTATGAGTAGATGGTTTCTTGCAAGTGGCCCATGGTGTCGAAATTCAGGTAATTATTGCAGACAGATATTTTTTGAGCAAAACTTTGTAGTAATAGAAAATGAGTAAAAAATTACAAAAAGAAATGCAGTGGTAAGTGCCAATGTGAATGGTAATTCCTTTCTAATGAATAGTGGAAGTGAAGAACGCCATTGTCCCGTACTTAAGGAAGTGATCGTATTAGAGCCCTCAAAATGATAGTAGGACAATACTATATATTTCAACTCTAGAACCAAATACAGTTCCATTTAGAGCTTACATTGTTGTATTATAATAATTACTAAGCAAAACAACTCTTTTAATTAAAAAATTATAGAAAATCTTTTTTGAAATATTAGAATTTTTAATTCAAACCTACACATCGAGGAGGTTATTAACAAAGATCTACTTACCATTCCAACACCGTCATTAAATTTGTATATAACAGTTCCTAAATATCAAACAAATTCGTTAACAAGCTCGTATAACAATATTTACATTTCGAAACTGGCAGAAATTTAAAAAATTCGAGTAAGAACATTTGAATAGATAGCCAGATAGATAAAACAAAGATATTAATAAAGAGAAGATGTGGAAAGTTCAAAAAAGCTTTTATTTAACAAAAGTAAGTTTTAATTAGGTTTTATGTTAAGAGCTTTGAGCTCGAAAAAGTTCCTTCCATAAGAGCTAATGTAATTTACTTAGGTTAAATGAAAGCTTCTTAGAATTTTACATATTTTTACTTAGTCATATCTTTGGATAAACACTTGGTCCAACTAGCGCCAAAGTTTTACCATTACATGTAATCATTTCTATATAAATTGATGAGACGTTTGCAGCGCTGCAAAGCGTCCTTAGCTTTTAATAGTATTTGTAAAAAAGACTGTAAATACATGAAATTTTATATCACACAGAGTTATTTTAACAAATACTATTAATAAGGTAACGGTTGCAGACGTGCCCAATTTGGAAACTCACATTATTGTTTGCTTTTTGGTTTTACCAAAAAAGCATACAATAATGAGAGTTTCCAACTTGAATGCTGATTTGGCAAGTCTGCAAGTGCCATCTCATTAATAGTATTTGTTAAAAAGACTCGATGTGATATAAAAACGCATATATTTATAGTCTTTTTTACAAATACTATTAAAAAGGAGACGTGTGTTGAAGCGCTGTAATCGTGCCAAAAATTTATACGCCTAAAATTAAATGTGGCCTTACTCATTGAGTTCGACAAGAGATCTATAATGTTTTATTATGCTTTTTACAAAATAGGCATACAAAAATTTGCGTTAAATTTTTACAATTACTACTATGCTCAGACCTTAAGGAATACGTCGCAGAGGGAGACCAAGTCTCCGTTGGAGAGACGAGAACCTAGCAAACTTAAAAAGACTGCGAATCCCCAACTGGAGAGAATCTGCCCGGGACCGGACAGGTTGGAAGAAAATACTACATCAGGTCCAAGACCTTCATGGTCTGTAGCACCATCGAAGCAAGTAAGTACTATGTAAAAAGAAATGAAATTTGATGAATGCTACTAAATTCAGATTTTCCTTATGAATTTCTGTAAAAAGTTTCTAAAGGTTTAGGGTTTGGAGAAAGATCAACCAAGAAAAGTTTTTTTTAATTTTTGCCAGTACTCATTTAATTTATTAGGAAGAAAAAACTTCATTAATTTATTATTTTGTTTTTAAAAATCAGTTTTATTCCACAATTAAATTGTTTTATTGGTTTTTATAATTTTAGTAAAATTTGCGAACAATCTCTTTTTTCCTTTTTTGCTTAACATATTAACTTTCCTTTTACTGTACAGGATTTTTTCGCATATTTCGAGATTTTTTTTTTAATTTTGAAAAATATTAAAATTTTAATTAAAAAATAAATAAAAACTCATTTAAATTTTGTTTTAGAAATTTTTTTAATATGTAATAATAAAACAATATAAATTTTTTTAATTATAAACCAGGGTTGCGAAACGTTATTCGTAATGTAATGCTACAAAAACAAATAAACAATATTTATTAAAAGACCAACCACGCCAAAACGATTAAAAATTAATAATTTAAACAAACAGCATGTCACAAAGAAAACAAACTGTCTAATCAGTAGCGAGTAGATCTGCTTTAAATTCATTACAAGGAACACGTCATGCTTCTTGTTATCTGGATGATTTCGTCGCGATCTTTATAACCCATAGTAGGTACTATCAGAGGGTATATTAGTTTTGTCACTTCATTTGTAACACATCGAAATAATCATCGTAGAAAGATTTCAAAGCTATGGTTGTATAGGGAATCAAAAGTTATATCGATTTATGCATGTCCGTCTGTCCGTCCGAATACAAGATAACTCAAAAACGCGTAATCCGCTTTTGATGAAATGGATTTGGTATTGCATTTCAGTAAAATACATCCAAAAGTCAGGGTGACCAGAAAATTTTGTCATTATTTTTATATGGTTTTTCGGATTTAATTGGAAAATTTGTACACCAATTTTGTTTAAATTAATTATATTGGTTAGTTACATAAAAGGACGATACCATGTTAAATCTCAGTCAAATCGGTCCAACGATAGTGGAGAACGAAGTAATCCTAGGAGAAAATAGCCCTCTTCATATAGTTTTTTTGATGTACTTTAAAAACTAATGCACCGATTTGAATAAAATTTGCATATTGGATTTATGCTATTAGGGTCTAGACGAGATTACCTGCAAAGTATAGAAAACTGTGAATAAAGGAAACAAAGTTATGAAGAAAAAACCTTGAAATGCTGTTTATTTTGACTGTTTTTCTCTCCCATTTCTACCATAGGGCTATAGGCCGATTTTCAGTTATAATATGTTTTATATTTAAATTTTAGCATATTCTTTTTTATTAATTCTTTTTGTATAAATTGTTTTCGGTACATAACTATAATAGGTAACGTAACGAAAAAATAAATTAAACGGTTATATGTGTAACGAAACGTTCAACATTATGAGTTTTTCCGTTTTGCATCCCTGTTAATAACAAATATTAAAATTTTTTAAATTTCCCTTGGAGGATTTCAAATTTTTTGGAAATAATTACAAAAATTATTTAGTTTTGTTTTGTTTGATTTGATTTATTTTGTTTAAATACTTCGCGTTTTGCACGGTTCTCAACAATTTCTATACAATATAATTTGTTGTCTTCTTTAATCAATTTAAATTAGTTTTTTTTTTTGCTATGCATTTTTAAGTATTTTTCTTTTTTCTTTTTAATTAATAATTACTTTAAAATTTACTTTATAAACAATTGAATCGAGAAATTGACTCGGGTATCTAGAAAAAGTTTCGATATGTACACAATAGACCATATTTTTTATGATTTTCATGTTTTTTCTGGTTTTTTTTTTAAATTTTTCTTTTTTACATTATAAATATTTTGTTTTTTTTTTTTTTTTTTTAAAGAAAATTATTTTAAATACTTTGTTTTTCATTTTTACATTTTCACTATTTTCATAATTAAACTTTTAATATATATTTTCTTTTTAAATTAATAGTTTTTTTAAACTTATTTTTAGAGTATTTACATTATTTAATTAAATTTATAATTTTAATTCGATTGTTTTTTGTTTATTTATTTTGTTATTTTTTCTTAAAGAAATTTTTCAAAATTTTATTTTTTTTTTTATTAAATTCTATCTAATTAAAAGAAAGAAAACAATTTTCTAATTTTAAAATAATTTTTTTTTTTAGTTTTATTTTTCTTTATTAAATGAGTTTATTTTTTAATTTAATTGATTTAATTTTCTTTTCTAATCAGTCAAAAAATTTTTAAATTTCATTTTCTAATATATCATCTTTCTTTTTTAAATAATTATATTTTTAACATTGTTTTTTATTTCAGGAAAATCACATAAAATTAGAGAAATTGGAAAAAAATTAATGAATTTTTCTTTTTTAATTGAATAAAAATACCTGTTTTTGAATTCCTGTTATTTTCTTTTTCTTTTATTTAAATTAAAAATAAAAAGATTTGTTTTAATAATTTGGAAAATTTCAAATATAAGTCTTAAAACAAATAAAAATAAATAAATAAAATAATTTGATATGAAAGTTTTGGAATTTCTTTTCTTTTTTTCGCACAAATATTAAAGCAGAATAAAAATTTTCTTCTTTTTTTTTTTAAGAAAATGAAAATTTTTCAAAATTTTTATATTCACTATTTTCTTTCTGTATATTGTATTTGAAGCACATTTATTTCAATTTTAGAGCCTAAATATTAGGACCGTTTTTTGTTACATAAAAAGTATTTTGTTTTAAAATTTTTCAGGACTAGATTTTGATATATTTTTTTGTATATTTTATTTTATTTTAAGGAAAATTTATTAATTCAAAATTTGTAATGGTAAAATTCTAAAAAAAAATTATTTGTAAATACCTTTAAAACTTTTTATGTCCTATGGTAGGTACTACCCGGGAATCAAAAGTTATATCAATTTATGTATAGAAGATAATTCAAAAACGAGTTTTCCGATTTTGATGAAATTTACAATGTGAGTTGCTTATTCCTTAAGTTGGTATGGTATTGCATTTCAGCAGAATTGATTAAGGTAGAGAAAAGTTATAAAGGAAAAACCAGGGTAACCAGAAAATTTTGTTTGTTTGTTTATGGTTTTTCGGATTTAATTGGAAAATTTATGAATCGATTTTGTTTAAATTAATTATATGGGTTAACTGTACAAATAGACAATACCATATTAAATTTCAATCAAATCGATACAAGGATAGTGAAGGAAGAAATAATTCTAGGAGAAAATAACCCTCTTTATAAAGTTTTTTTGATGTATTTTAAAAACTAATACACCGATTTGAATAAATTTTACAGATTAGACTTATGCTATCAGGGTCTAGGCTACCTGCAAATTAGAAGAAATTTTAAAAAAGAAAAACAAAGTTATGAACAGAAAACCTTGAAATAATATTAGTTTTGACAGTTTTTCTGTCCCATTTCTACCATAGCGCATCAAGAAATCGGCTATAGGCATTTACTATATGTTTTTTTTTATGAGATCATAAATTTTTTTCTAAAGTTCACATAAAACGTTAAATTTGATATTTTAAAGGTTCTCATTATTTCATTAAAACAATTTTCATTTAAATTGATAATTAAAATTTAGAAATTGCACTTAAGAAAATTATGAAAGAGAAAAAAAAGTGTTTCGAAAAATCTTTCTTATTAAAAGTGGAAAACTTATGAAAAATACATACATTCAAGGTAAATGAAGATAATACACCTTATATCCTTAATATTTTCGTTTTAATTTTTTAAAAGATTACCGGGTGAATTTTGTCAACAATTACGTGTTTCAAATAACAAACACGAACAACACTATGAATCTTTATAATTAAGAATCATTTTGTGAGAGACCAGGAAAAAAAAGGACCAACTTAAATATAGTTAATATGTATATATATAAACGTGTATACACAAGAAAATATCATAAAATTTCATTCATTTTATACTATATTATTATATACTAGCCTAGATCTTCAATATTTTCAACATAATATCTCTTGTTTTTAGAGATGGGATACTAGACTTCGTTTGGAATGAGGACAAACCAACAAATACCAAAAAAAAATGAAAATGGTGTGATAAATACAAACTGCTACAAGAAGTGATAAACATCCTTCATTAAGTTAGAAAATCCCTTTACGTCAACAAAACCATTTCACTATGAATATGGTAAAAAGCCATCAGCTAGAGAGGTGTATCCTTTGGTCCAGCCAACACAACCGTAGTAGTAGCATCATTACCAGAACATTATATAAAAAAGGTGTGAAAATGAAGCTAAAATATTTTTGGTTTAAAAAGGCCCCAAAAAAAAAGAAGAAGAAGTATATCATATAGTCCTCTTGGTGAAAAGGTTGATGAGGTGGTGGATATTAAAAATAGAAAATTCTTGACTTGTCAGGTAGGGATAACTGAAAAGAAACACGATACACACATAGCCCGGGACCAATATTGTTTTTGTTTTACTTTTCATAGGAAATGAAGATTTTGGTAAGTATCAAATTTTTATACATATTTATTCTCATCAAAATAAAATACGAGGAATAATTTTTCGTCATATTTTTTTTTTGTTTTTCCTGAGCTTTTGGTTTCATAAATTTTGACAGAAATGTAATTTAAATTTATTTAATTTTTTAGATAAATAGAAAAATTTGTTATAACGCCTTAGAAAATTTGTTTAATACAATTTTTGAGAATATAAGAAATTAATCAAATATTGAAGAAAAAACTAATAATAATAAAAAGCTATCTTAGAAATTGTTAGTTTTAAAGGATTTTGATTTTGCATGGAATTTTCTATTTTGTATTTTTGATGGATAACATTATAATTAATATTTTGAAGCGCATCATTACGTGAGCTTTCATTAAAAGGATTCACATCGAATTTGCCAAATTTCACTATAGTTCAAATGAATTAACTTAGACTCTTCATCAGGGATTGTATTGTTTTGTATTGTTGTGAAGGGGATAAAGAGATTTGCAGACCTTAACAAGTAGGCCTTACTGGCTCCTTGTGCTTCATCAGAGCGTATTTGTGTATTTATAACTTAAATGAAAAAAAATGAAATAATACGCCTTCTAATTGGTAAAATTTTCAATTGATATTACTAAAAGAACTAAAAACAAACATGAATCATGATTGACGCAACAAGGCTCCTAATACGTCAGGAAAACAATTTCAAAATGGCTGCGGTTCGCAATGCGTAGTCTTGTATTCTTTGATTCATGGTTTGGCAGTAGTTTTTTTTTTTTTTAGATTGCAGAGTATTGCAAGTGAAGATAATAAAAACGATTTGTTATGAATGTTCATCTAGGTTAGTGAATCTATTTTCCAATCATTTGTTGGGTTTTTGTGTATTTGAATTGATTGTGTAGTAGTTTTATAGGCATTTGTATGTATTAAATAATTAGGTCTGAATGGTTTCAAACAATTAAGCATATTAGGCAAAATAAAAGCTAAATTAATAGTCACTATCATTGGTATACGTTTTTTTTTTTTAGGACTTATTGGTGATAGTAGTTTAGATGAATCGAGTTCAAATCTTGACTTTCGGGAATAAATACCAGGTGTGTGAATTAGTTTTAGTTTTTTTAAAATTAAAAATAACATTAGTTTATATATAGAAAAATCAAAAATATTTTATTCAAAGTAGTCTCCATCGTTTTCTACGCATTTTAACCACCTTTCAGGCAATTTGTGGATACCACTCCAAAAAAAATTCTTCTTCTTTTGGTGAAAACCATTCAAAGACCCAATTTTCCAGTTCTTTAGATATTTTGAAGTGCTGCTCCTTAAGTGCGTGTACCATCGATGCAAATAAGTGGTAGTCGGAAGGAGCCAAGTCTGATGAATAACCCGCATGCGGTAAAACTTCCCAGTTATGGGCTTTTATCGTTTCCTGGTCCGATTTTGCTTTGTGCTTCAACAGCAGTTTTCTTTAAATGAAAACAAAAACGTAATGATGTCCGCAAGCAAAT
The DNA here is from genome assembly GCA_963422695.1 of Xylophagus ater. Classification (NCBI taxonomy): domain Eukaryota; kingdom Metazoa; phylum Arthropoda; class Insecta; order Diptera; family Xylophagidae; genus Xylophagus; species Xylophagus ater. The sequence goes on from OY730478.1 coordinate 14,664,037, forward strand.
GCTCTTTGGTTGGTACAAAATTTTCCATTTTTAATGAAATAAAAAAATATGTTGTTGCTTGAAAACCTTTCTTCTGTTAACTAATTTTTGTAGAGGAATGTCATATCTGTTGAACAAAAAACAATCAGCCATTTTTATTCATTTTATTTGTGCGTACAGCCGTCTAATTCAATAATTTGATATGGAATGTTAACGTTCTTCGTCTATAATTTAAGGACATGTATTTTTCAAGAACTTGTTAGCTGATGCCAATGAAGGTTTTAAACTAATTTCTATATACACATATTATATACCATTAGAGCCTTCAAATATATTACAATTTCTAAAATTCACAATGTTTTCACATATATTTTAGGACATTTTAAATTCCGTGAAAAATCCAAAATAGCGATTTATGTCCTGAAAATCATGTTAATAAATTTCATTTTTTCTTTTTTTTTTTTAAATAATTGTATTTTATTTATTGAAATTGGTAAACAACATTAAATTTAGTTCTTAAAACAAAACAAAAAAAAAAAAATTAAATTAAATATTAAAATTATATACAATTTATTGTTTTTCTTTTTTTTTCTTTTTAAATTTAAATAATTTCTTTGTTTTTACTAAAAAATACCATCACAAATTGAATTTATAATAATTTCCTTGAATAAATTTCGATTTTTTTGTTTTTTAGTACAATTTCTTTTCTTCTTTTTGAATTTTAGTCTAATTTAAATTTTAATTCTTTTACTTATCAATTTTTAAATAGAATGTGAAATTTATTTTTTTAAATCGTTTGTTTTTAATTAATTTTAATAAGGCCACACTTTGTTTCATTAAAATTTCATTTTCAAATTTTTTTTAATTAATCTGTTTTTTTCTCTTAATTTTTATTTTTAAATAATAAAACTCTCTTTTTTTTCTCATTTTGTGACTACAAAAAAGCACATTATTCTATACATTAATTAGTTTTCTTCATTTACTTTTGTTTTTATTATAATTAATTAATTTACTTAATAATTATATATAATATAATTTCATTTCTTAAAATTTCTTTTTTTTGGAAAAATTCTTAAAAATCTATGATTTGAAATGGTTTTTATTTTATTTTTTTGGAAATCTGTTTTTTCTTTACAAAACAAAAGAAATTTTTATTATTTACTATTTTATATTATTAATTAAATTATAATTATAATTATTATTATAAACTATTTAAATTATTCATTTAATATTAAACATGCGTTGCCAATGAACCCTTTTTAAGATTACCATTAGCTGGAAGTATAAATTGTCCCGATGGGCTAGTTAACAACTGAGTTTGTTGCTCCTGTTGCTGTTGCTGCTGTTGCTTTTGAAGTTGTTGATGTAATGATGTTTGCGATGGTAGTGTACATGTACTACCGATTAATAAACTACTACTATTATTACCTAAACCGATAATACTATTATTACCACTATTAGTATGTTGTGATTGTTGATTACGTGTCGCATGATGATATGGCGGTGGGGCTGGTGTTGCAGCTGGATTAGCTGTACTTGGTGGCGGTAATGGTGGTAGAGATGCGTTCGATGTACGCAAATATGGATTACCATATGTGGCACTGTAACGTGGATCTATACTTAAACCATTTTGAAGTAATGGTTGACCTGAAAGAAATTGTTGCGGAGGGGAGAAGAAAGAAAAAGAAACAGATTGTAATAAAAATTGTTTATATATAAAATTAAAATTTTGTAATTTTTAGAACTCTGTTAAGGCATTGTTGAAAGTAGCTTTTTTTTGTCTTTTTGATTTAGATGTTTTAAAATTCAAAATCAAATTTTTACTGGAAAACATATAAAACTTATTCATCAACATAACTTGCTTTAACTCTATTAACATACTTTGGAATACTTTAATACTTAAGTACTTTAATAACACTAACTAATTACCACAAATAATATACAGATGAGCAAAGCCTATAAAGTGTAAGTGACACAACTTTTTTCTCTAATCGACATTTTATTATAATATCGATCAGTTTTAAATCATTTCAACTTAGGCACTGATATGCCTGTCTCCAATTTGGCATTAACCAGACTTTATAGGAACACGATTGTATTTACTTTTCATATATGAATAGTTGTTACTGTAGTGAAATTAAAACAAAAAGGACAATCACTTGTCGATTTCATAGATTTCGCAAGGCAATTTGTCACAAAGATGTAAGAACTATTCGGCTGCCACTTTAAATTAACGTTTAGACAATTTTCTAAGTAATACGTTTACTTTGAATATAAAAAATAACCAAAGTGATAATCACTGTCGCCTTATAGTACTCCACCGTTGACTTTCTCAATCTCCAACGGCGTAACTTATGGTATAAGGTGTGTCCCAAAATTCACGCTAGATTTGAATTTTGCGCCATTTCTACGGTAAAGTGTTGGCAATGAAAAAAAAAGACAGCGTGAAAGCTGCTAGTTCAGGGTTCACGCTATACAAAAGAACAACGCGTTTTAAATAATATAGTTGAGCAATATTTAAAAAATAATGAGTCATTTCCTGGTTGTGTAACTTCCCGTTTTGGTGATCAGAATTGGCCGCCCAGATCATGCGATTTAACGCCGTTGGACTTTCTCTTCGGGGTTTTTTGAAGTCTAAGGTTTATGACTTAAAGAAGGATATTAAGGAAATTGAGCGTTTTATCAATGAAATTCAGACACATTTATGCAAAACGGTCATGGAAAATTTCAGCAAAAGAGTACATATGTGCCAACAAAGCCATGGAGGCAATTTATACATTTATGCTATTCCATACATAACCCTATACTGTATACTTTATGAATCAACAAAAAATTTACAATTTTTAATTATAAATCTGTGTTTTCTATCAAAATTACTTCTTGCATGAATTTTGGGACACCCTTTATAAGCTTTGGAATCCAATTTCTAGGAGCACAAAAATTATGATGATTCCATTTTAATGGATTTTGAATTTTTTTTAAATTATAGAAATTCAAATTCGGTAGACAAAATTTATGAAAGCTGGGCTAAACTTCATATTCATAGAGCTCTTGTACTCAAGATAATTATTTAGATATATTTTGTGTTTACATTACACTTTCACCCATTAGCGATGAAGATCTGTATAATATTATTTGTGTAAATATAAATCCTACATATATGTACTATATTTTAGGGTTTTACAAAATACTCAGCAAAATTAATCGAATTGAATTTAAGAAAAGAAAAAAAAAATAATGGTTTCTTAATACTCACAGCCATAATGGCACCAGAAAAGTTATTAATTTGTTATGTTGCATTTTTCATAAAACCTATTTATTTACTGAATATTAAAATGATGAATTTAAAATTTTGAAAATATACTATTTTGAATGTGTGTTTAAACAAAAATTTTCCAGCTTAAAATTCCCATTTCAATGAATTTATAGTGAATTCTTTTGATTCCCAAAAATATATTCCATTACCAATTTCGACTGTATATAAAAATAATATGGAAAACATATAGTTTTGAATTAGAAATTCATCAAAATACTTTGACTTTTTGTATAATTTAAGAAATATATAAATATAAATAAGGAAAAAGTTTACTTAAACAATAATAATGGTTTTTCTATTATTTCTGTGTTATTATTTTGTTCAATTATGTATTTTATTTAAAAGTGAAGAAGAAAAAAAAACGAAATTTGTTATTATAGAATAATAATACTTACCCAAAAGTCCATTTTGTAATGAATTCAAACTACTTTGTACATTTGGAAGTCCATTATCCTGTCGGAGATCATTTCGGTTTCTCGTTAAACTTAAATTTCCGGATGGTATTTGTCCATTCATGTGTGCTGTTGACATTGTTAGTGTTGTTGTATTACTACCCGGACTATTATTGTTCGTACTATTATTACGTAATGTATTTGTACTTAAATTTTGTGTTTGTCCCGTAGATGATGATGGTGGACTATAATCACGTGAATAATCAACATACGGAACATAACCATTATTTTGTTGTCCATTTTTATTTTGCTGTTGCTGTATATGAGCTAAACTATCTGAATAATCACCAGAATATCTAAAAGTAATAATAATAATAATAATAGTAGAAATTTGTCAAAGAAGAATATTTTCAAAATGTAAATTAAAACAAAATTTGTTTTCTAAAAGAAAATTATAGAATTTAAATAAACAAATAGAAGAACATCTATTTTCGGATATAAAAGGAAAAACCAGCAAATAAATATATCAGCTGACATTTAGAGGTACTTCATATTCTATAGTCACATATTCTGAGATGTTACAAGAATTTTGATGAGGACATTTTTCTATATAGAGACTATATAGAGAATCTATTTTAACTTTTATAGAGGATAAAACTAATACAAATGAAAACGATATAATGCTAATGTTTAATAACTAAAACTTTTTATACATCAAGGGAAATTGTTTGAGTGGTCGTTGGGTTCCTTGTTTCTTGTTTTTTGGAGCGTTTTAATTCGTTGATAGCATAGTCTATAATCGTTTACAAATTTGTTAAGAGATATAAAGTGAGAAAAAAAAACTTTTTTGGGAAACATGTGAATATTTAGGAAGTAATTTTAGGATATTCAAAGTTTACGAAATAAATATTGTTTTAACGATATCTCAGAACAAGTATAAGGAACTATACAATGGCAAACAATTAAGGTGTAATAATAGGCAAGGTAAAATGTAGACCATTTTTAACTTTTTTTTTTGGAATGTTATATAATTCGGTTTAAATGGATATATATCTATATTATTTTATTTGATATACTTTACCTATAATCATTTGGAAGTTTAACTGGTCCAGCTAATGGAACACCACCAATAATATTTGTTGTGCCACCATTTGAACCAAGAACATTTGCTGCTAATCTTGTAGCAATACTTTCAGTTCCTGAACATGTTTCGGAATAATCTGGTTCACATGAACCAGCCCGTATATCAGCTTTCATATCACTAATATTCGATGAACGATCACTTTCTTTACATCCTTTTTCAGATATATGATGATCTGGTATCACATCAGCTGGTGGTAATTTTTTCTTACCACGTTTAAAATATAAAACTAATAACATTATAATCATCATAAGTATTGCAACAGATGATACAGAACCAACAATAATCATAAGCATTGGTACACTTTCTAGATTAGAAAGAAATTGAACTTTTGTTAGTAATAATATAAGAAGAAAAAAAAGAAAAATGTATTAATTATTGGTTTTTTTAATAATTTCATATAGTTTTTTTTTTTTAAAGAAAAACTTACTCTGTGCAACAAAATCAATTTCTAATATATCACTTCCATAATCATTAACAACTGTACAATTATAACGTCCAAAATGTTTTGATTGACTTTCACGTATTATTAATGTTGATTTAATACCTTCTGGTAATGGATCTTCTAATATTGAATAATCTAAATCATTGCTAGTATTTATTTCATGCCCATTAAATGTCCAATACACTTGTTTAGCTCTTGGTACACTAAATGCAATACATTCGATACGTGCATTATCACCAATAATACCAGATTGTGTACGTTGTGATGTTATTGTTGGTGAACGTTTTAAGTAAACTGTTGCCTCGGAGCCAATTTCTGGAAAACCCATAACACTTGCTTTACAATAATAACGTCCAGCAGTCTCTTGTGTAACAGTGATTGTCAGATTTGGTGATGTACCAACCACCTTAAGAGAAATATATACAATTATAGAAATCAATTTAAAACAATTTAATAGATATTAGGAAATCAATTGAAATTTCTGTAATATTAAATAGACGACTCATTAAATGTTAACAAAATGTTAAATCAACATTAAGATGTAATGTTTACAAATTTTCAGAAATATTTGAAAGGAAACTAAGTTTTGTGTAATATAATGGAATATTTCTGAATCAACTTGAAATGTATAACATACATAGAAACTTTAAATACTATATATTTAGATTATTCCACAAGTTTAATGCACATTTTATACATATATAAATGTAAATATGATGAAAGAACAAGTTTAATATGATGTAAATACAAAGTTCTAATGTTTCTAACTATATAATATGTTTTTTCAGAAGATAAATATGTTTATTCGATGGAAAATGAGTTTATTCCGTTCTAGATGATAATGCAAAAAAATGTTTCACATTAGCAGATCTTCAAAGTTGCATAAAGACTGTGGACTACAATCCCGAAATCAATACTTGATAAGTTTCATAAATATTAACTGGAATAGACTCGTTTTGAGACAGCTTTAAATAAACTCCTGTTAAAAATAATAATATAGGAATATATCAACTTTGAGAATAGTATTCCTCGCTTTCTCTATTTCCGCGAAAACTATCTGAAGGATTGTATGTATCGTTTACAATTGGAATAATCAATTAATTTTGATTTTATAAACTTTGAGGAAATTTTTGATAACCAACCCAAACATAGATAGATTCCAATCATGATAAGAGCTTTTTTCTTTTGCCATTAAGGCCTTTCCTTGGGTTGTGAACCTAACTACTTTTGGTATAACTGTTTTGTAAATACGGTGGTAAATTTTATGCAATTCTCATATTTGCATGAATAGACCTGGTTTGATATATAGTATATATGCATTTCTAGGTTTAATTCAAAGGATTCAGAGTTGTTTTTTTGCTTTGAGAAACTTGACAGTTGTAAAAAAAGACAAGTGGAAATGAAAATCAATAGTAAACTCATTTTTTCAAAAAACGTAATAGACACAAATATTGTGTAAGTTCAAAAGAAAATTCTTTTGGATAATAATTAATATTGATATTAATTTAAATTCAATAGAAATTCCCCCCCTCCCCCCAAAAAATGATAGAATTTATAACTCACCCTGTCTGAAATTTCATTTATCCAAACAATATCAGCCGGTGGATTACCATCAACATCACATGTTAATGATACTGCGGCACCAATATCAGCTTCAACTGATTTCGGTTGATGTCGAAATATTGGACCATCTAGAATTAATATATGAAAATTTATATAAGTACCTAAAAAATTCTCCATCTTCTATTATTATTTGTTGGTTTTATATTTTACTTACAACTAATATCTAAAGTTTCACTTTCTTCACTTTTCCCAACAGCATTGTAAACTTCACATTTTACAATTGCGTCATGATATCGTCGTGTAACATTATGAATAATCTGTATCCAAAAAAAAAGGAGAGTATGAAGACAAAAAACATGATAATAGCAAATATTATCAATACCATTTCTGTAGTGTAATCACCAATGACTAGTTCATCATTTATATACCATCGATAGTTTAAATCATTTGGATTGGCATCAGCATGACATGATAGTCGTACTTCAGCACCTTCTGGTATTCGTCCGCCAGCCAATGCACCTCCAATAACTGATACTGAAACTTTTGGTGCGTATTTAACCTGTGCCCGATAAAAATATAAAATGCAAAAAAATAAAATGATTATTATTTAAGTGCAAAAATAACATTGGAAATTATTTACTACAATATAAGGACGAAAGCTACCTGTACTACATATATATATATGAATATTAAAAGCGATGTTTCGAAACCAAATAAAATAGTTATTGTTTTGATCAAAAGAAAAAAAAAGGTAAGTTATATAAAAGAAGGCCTTCGAGCCAATAAACCATTATTGGATGGATTTTTAGTACATATATTTGGAAGCACACACAAAAAAAGGGAAATAATAATGTGTTTTTTTTTTGCATTTGGTTCAGGTGGTTTACGAGTACGAATTGTGAATGTTAGGATCTGTGACATTATCACAATGTAAAAAGGACGTACCTTACAACCAAAATATATACGCGTATATTCAATGCTGGAAGAAGAAAAAAACAGCCTCGTACTCGTCCTTTCAATCAAATATAATATAGTAGATAGGTAGTAGATTGAAAAAGATATATGGGAGGTTAGCAGATGGGATATTATTCCTTTTTTTTGTTCCTTCTTTTTTCGTGTTCCATCGTGGCATATACCAGTCTTATGTTCACAGGATAATACGAATGGTTATAAGAATGTTTTCACTTTCAATATATATAGAACACATTCAAGTATATAGGATATATATTTTTCAGTTTTTCTTTACTTTTCTTTTATATCGATATATAAATTCCTTTTTTTTCTGTTGTTATTATTTTTCTTGTGTGTGAACAATTTAACGGATCAATGCTTGACGAAAATAGGATCCTTATATCCTTTGGATATTAATATTGAAAGTGATCACATTAATCAACAGATGGCACTTTATTTTTTAGAAGGTATATTATAACAAATGAAATACAAAATTCCTTAATTTATAGGTTTGAAAATTTTCGAACCTTTTATAAAATAGAATATAAAGCTAAAAATTCCATCTATTTTATACGAAAAAATTTAAAAAAGAAATTGTTTTATTGAAAATTTCGTGATAATATGAGTGTTCTTTTCATTTTTACTTTCTTACACTTCAACTCAAGTATAAACAATGTATAGATGAAAATGCACCGAGCAAGTAAAGGTACGGTTTGGCTATGAGCCGTTAACTGTTTTGGTTGCAGCCGTTTAACAACTGGTTATTGTCAAATCTACTATAAGTGCAGAATTAAATATAAAATAGTAATGGATTTCTTGAAAATATTATTAATTGAACAGCAGGATGAAGAAGAATTTATAAATTTATTACTATTGAATAAAAGGCAGCCTATAAATAGTATTTTTAAATCCCGTGAAGAAGAAGGATGCTTTAATCCACTTATAAATGGTCATTTAAATACATCTGGTGAATATTTTAGACTGAATCGAATATATATAGTATTACATATATTACAAATTGTAAAAGAAGATTTAATTGAAAACATTTTAAATGCTGTAAAAAACTCGATTAAAAATCTATTCAGTTCAATTCTATTCAAACGAACAGCTTCGATAGCGCCGCTAGACTCGTTCAAAAGTAGTCGAACGGCAACAGTTAGCCGTTGACAGCCGCCGATAAGCTGTCGAACAGCGTGAACGAAACCACTCACACGGTTCTACCATAAGAAGAGTCATTTTCAACGACGGCCGTGAAAATTGTATATTGAATATTATTTAGTTTGGGCTAAAACTATAACTGTGCTCCAACCGAAAGTCCGTTTGAATGGCAGACCATTGTAAAACTCATTACTTATTGAACGGAAATGTAGTTTGTTTATGCCGAATAAAAACATCATTTTCTTTATATTAAAAGAAAGTAGAATCCTAACGGGACAGCTGGACCACCAAATTTCGTTGGTTCACAACGTCTTGGATCGCCAACCAATAATGTCCTGTCGTATTGAATTAAAATATCTCTTTTCTGAGCAATAACAAAGGTTCTTGAAGTTTGTATTGCAAAACTTTTGGTTCAATATTATCCAAAGGCCGTCCATTGACACGAAGTAAACCTCGGCCCCGGTTACAGTATGCGAGTGCTGTTGCAGTTTTTTACGTCCGAAAACTTGACCAACTTGGATAAGTTCTTTTTTCTTTGACTGCATTTTCGCTGACGATTGAGTAAGAAAATGATCAATATCCAGTTTCCATGCCATATTATTTTATAAATATATACCTCTGATTTGTATATCATATCAGTCAACATCTCAGAGGGTTTAAAAATGTAACTATTTAATGCCTCTAACAATTTTACAATAATATTTTGTATATTTTTTGTATCAATTTTTAAATTTGAAACGTTTCGTATAAGAAAGTTGCGTGATTTCCCATTATACCTGAACTTTCCTGTTATCCTAATAAACGAAATTTAAGTAGGTATTTTGTCAAAGATAATGGAAATGAGGATTCATTTGTATATAGAGATATTTTTTGCGAATTATAATATTTAAAATGGATCAATTTTTTTTAATAAATAAGCAAAAGTTTATGTACTTAGTTTTTTTTTTTTTCTTTAAATTGCAATTATGAAATTTGCTTATTAAAAAAATTTCATTTTAATAATAATAAAAATTCTAGGTCAATATTATAAATGAATTTCATAAATAACAATGCTATAATTTTCCGCGTTCTATGAAAAAAAGCTCATTATATAAATCATTTGAAAAATTTTATTTTGTAATTTTATACTAAAATATAATTAATGTTATTTTCTTTTTCTAAAGCTGCAATTCTGTTTGTTTTTAATAATTTCATACATTTTGTATATACTATAAACATTTTTTATTGAAAGCTTTTATTCTTTGTCATAAAAATAACACAAAATTTTAGTATAATAAAATTTATTAGGTATACGAAAGTTTAGAGAAATATTATTATGTTCTATACTCGAATAATAAAACTTAAATTAAAGTTGAAAACATCGTATAATATAGTACAACTGTTTATATTGATCACTTCCATATCTGGCAAGGTGAAAACATATTCACAAGGAACACAATCATACTTGGTCATAAAAGGTTCATACATTTTTATAAAAACAATATTGGATAGCCCAAAAAGTTGTTGCGCTTTTTTATGAGAAACGATAACTTTATTAAACTAAGTATTATCCATTTTAATCGATGAAATTTTTTCATTTTTCTAGCAGAGCCATTATCCTGTCACCGTAAAACTTTTGAGCTTTCTGGTCAAAAATTCAAGATAAGACACTTTCACAAGGATTTATTTAAAGAGTCAATAGAGACCGAAGCCAAATGGTATAATTTCAGGACTATTATATGTATATGTATTAGATGCATCAAAAGTTCGCTGTTCCCAAACACTCTCAATTTTTGACGACTAGCCAAATTTGTATGTTATGTGGCGTTATCATAATGAATCTCTACGATTCACCAAATCTGGAACACTTTTGTTTAACAATTTTGATTGTCTTCAACCAAAATGCATACAATAATGAGAGTTTCCAATTTGGGCACGTCTCCAAGCGCCTCATTATTAATAGTATTTGTTAAAATGACTCTGTGTGATATAAAATTTCATGTATTTACAGTCTTTTTTACAAATAATATTAAAAATGAGGAAAGCTTTGCAGCGCTGCAAACATCTCATCAATTTATATAGAAATGATTACATGTGCTTCAACTATCGATTTCGATATGTTTAGATTATCAAAAATCTGTCGTATTATCAACAACACTTTTTGGCCTGTCCAATACATTTTGTGTATCCTAGAGAAAATCAAAATACAAAATTTCTCACCTCTAACAAAAGTTTAGCAGAACGATATGTCCTGTCAGCTGTATTCTGTGCCTGACATGTGAATGTTGTATTATGATGTTCCTTTTTTGGTGTCAATTTTAATATCGACTTAGCTGTAAATCTTCGGGAATCTGGTAGTGCTTCTTTAACATAATCGATTCCTTTTGTTAGTACATTTCCTAGGCCATCAATCCATGTGATCTGTTACCAAAAAAAAAATAAAAAAAGTTTTTAAAATATTTTAATGGTAGTTTTATTAATAAATAATTGAAAAAAAAATAATAATATGTTTAATGGGAAAGTTATTTTTTCGGCAACATTTTTTTTTTTTTTTGGAATATTCATAAATAAAAAATTAATGTTTATGCAGACAAAGCTAATATACTATATTATGTAGTATTGGGATAAAAAAAAGGTATACATGCATATATACAGATATATATGAAATGAGGTGAAAGTAACCTAAAAGCCTTCTAGAAAAAGGTAAAGCTTTCCACCACAGTAAAAGCACTACAAAACCAGACGCAAACATTATATATATATTATCATTTCTTTACACGAATAAAGTGTATAACTGTTGTACTATTCTTATACTATAGTATCCAAAGTAAAAAAAAAGGAAAAATTTTTTTTTTTCATATATCCTTGTAGCCCATATAATGGCATATAATATAGATGTTAATATGGCTTTTGTACAAAAGCTTTTTGCGGTTGATGCTTATTGTTAAGTTTTTTTTTCTTCTTCCTAACATGTTAGGTATATGAAGAGAGTATTTTATTGATTTTTGCACGTGTATTATGAATTCATAAAACCAGGCAAATTATAGCGTCTGAATAAATACATACGCCACTGTATATGAACAGGTAAAATATTCGTTAGTACGAATGTGAATACTTAGTTATGAGTTCTTTTTTTTTTCATTATAAACATACAAAATTGTATATAAATTTATTCATTGAATACATTATAGCGTTTTATCAAATATTTCATATGTACAAGGGATATCTTTAAAGTTTGTGCACTTCAGTAGCAAAAAGGAAAATCAGGGATAACTTTTTCTCATACAAGTATTATTAGCATTAAAAGCGTTATTACAGTTTAGCAGATTATACTGTAGTATGATTAAGGAATTGTTTAGCAATAACATGTTTCAAAGCCACTTTGGTTATCAATATTAGCTCAATTAAAGAACAAATAATTTTGGCACCCGTCAATATGAAATGTAGTAAATATCCTGAAAGTATATGTAACAGATAAATGGTAATTTTGAATACAAAGGCAGATGAATATGATTATCAGTTAACAGTTGATGGAGATTATAATGAATCATATTTTCCTATCTCAATCCACCAACTTAAGGTATCACCTTGCAAATATTTAAAAGGACATTTTCCAATTACTCAATACTATAATATTTTGCTCGTAGATTTTGCGGAAGTAGGTTCTTCTAATAATGACTTTATTAAGGTGAATTTTTAAAAGGTTTCCGTACTACATTGTAAAGGGAACTGATTTTTTTTTTCCAAAATTGATATTTCATAAAATTTTCATAATTATGATGGCAAGGATATTATGCTATAAAGTAAAAATTTAAATTTATAATAAGACCAAGAGAAAAAAAATAAATAGCTTTTGAAATTGTTTAAAATCGATGAATTTTTTAAAAGCAATATTTTCAATTTGTTATTTACCAACAATATTGGTTGAAACTGTTATTTACCTCTAACTAACTAACTAACTAACTAACTAACTAACTAACTAAGTAACTATATCAATATTTTGTATGGAATTTTTCAAATAATAAACTGAATATTTTGTTTTTGTCCATTAAAGTAAATTTAAAATACAACAAAAAAAATAAAGTTTCAACAATAATGTGTCATGTGTGTTTTAAAAACGTAAATATAACTTTATATAAGACTAACTTTTAAAACAGAACATTGAAACATATTAGCCGAAACTTGTTCGTATAAAACTGAAATTCTAGATCAAAAACTTTAAAAAATTTAAATAATGTAAAATTATTATGAAAGAAGTTGAAAAAATGATTATCGGGAAAATTAAAAAGAAAATTACAATCAACAATGGGTAAAGGAAAATTTCGTGAATGAAAAATATTTATGAGTTTCTATAAAAACTAAATCCTTATGTTTTTTTGTACTCACCTCAGCTGCTGGTTTTCCACCAACGGAAATACACTCCAATTCAATTTCTCGATCTTCTGTAGTTACCAAATAATCCCCTTGGACTATTTTTGGTGATTCTGGCGGCACCAAAATTGTCAACGATGCAAATCTTGAACGTATACCAGGTTGACCTTTTTTTTTAGTTTTCAATAAAAGAAAAAGAAAAAGACGAATTTTCTTTTTAGTCATATTATATTATTATTATTGTTGATATTTGAATATACATTTTGTGTAAAGGAAAAAAAAAATTAGAAAAAATTGTATATATTCCATATTGGTAGAAAAATCTATATAATATTTTGTATGGAAGCGTGAAACCGAAGAATAGTCCAGATCCCATTAGGATATATGATATCCAATGTGTTCAAAATTTACATTCATATAAATTCACATATAGGAAGAAGAATTGAACCTATATATAGTTATTCCAGACAAAATCATATATGAAAAACTGAACAACGATAGATAAAAAGAAAATACAAAAGAAAATATATATGAAAGTTAAAAATATATATATAGTATATATGTATATAAAGATACAAAAAAGAAATACATGAATTTTATTAGAAAATTATGCAAATTTCCTCTGGGATTATGAGATTTTCCCGCAGTATTTTGTGTTAGAGGCTATACGTTGATATATTTTATCAGGTTGATTCTCTAACCATTACTTCATATATATAGATATAGAAGAAATTCTATAAATGTACATAACTCGATTATATAAACCGAAAAATGTAGATTCTAGGTCTAAGGTTAAGGTTTCATACTTCATGTCCTTAGTCATACTATATTTGAGTACATCGAAAATCTGTATAATGGATATGATTCTAAGAAGGTACCAGTGACTGTTTGACGAGACGAATTTGATATCTCAGACCAAAAATCTTATATCTTATGGACTTTATAACAAGAATTCCTTTTTAAAAATAGATTTTTCTTATTGTTGTTTATCCTGACGATGTTTTTTTTTTTTTTGAATTTTAATTCAAGATTCTTAGATATGAGCAATATAAAAATGATTTTATATCGTTACAAACAAAAATTAACATATATAGTATAACGATATAAGAAAATTCTTTGCTGACAACCATATCCCTTGAGTTTCAAATAGCTTTAGGTAATAATTTTATTAGAATCGAACTATATATATATTTTCTTTAAAAAATGTCGCATTTAAAACTTTCTTTTCTGAATGGCAATAATGGGAATTGAATAGATTAGCATATGAAATACTTTAAAATGAAATATCATGGATATCATCAATACCTGACGGCATTAAGTTATATGCTGTATAAAAAAAATACGTGCTTCTAAAAACTATAAGTGAAATTGATAGAAAACTTGAACTATTCTATAAAATAATTCAACTAAACTAGGTTATGTACACTCGAAATATAATACTTATAAAAATATATATCCGTTTTTGTTGTTCTATGTCAATATTCCTTTCTTATTCAAACATATTTAACGCATATACCACTATATACCGAGGTATGAAATCAATAAGAAATTCATTATTTTCTTTTTATGTTCGTATTTGTCTTTAATCTAAAGTTCTTATTCTTTTCAGGATAATACAAAAATATAAACTATATAAGAAACAAAAAAAAAATAGAAAAAAACATAGAAGAAAAATGTGTCCAAGGATTTCAGCATAACACAAAACATGTGGCAGGTAATTTTTCATCTTCACCTTAGAATAGAATGTGTAAAGAAAAATCGTATATGGAAAAAAGAAAAAAAATTGTTACATGAGAAAATTGTGGGTGGAATAGTATGTTTTTTCTTTATTCTTTTTTTATGTTATTATATTGTATTTTGTTTTTATTCTTACCTTTAGGACCTGGTCCCACCTGACATTGGTATTTCGCATCATCATCTAACATAACTGGATAAATGTCCAGCGAAAAATCTCCTATCAAAAAAAAAACAAATAATTTATCATGCGATTTTTTATATAGTTAACTATATATAATAAAAATAAAAAGGATGTATAAGAAATATTATATATTATAGAATAGAAAACTAATATGATATAATAAATAAAAAAAAAATAAAACAATAAAACTAAAGAAATATCCATAACTTATGTAATAAGAAAATTTTTGTTATTCCTTACCTTCTTCATCGCTGCCAACCATTGAATAACGTTCAAAACCACTTAAATTTCTATGCTCTCCAAGACCAAAATCATCTTTAGTCCATTGTAATGAACCCTGTTTATCAATAACTCGACATGGTAAAGTAACTCGAGATCCAACAATAGCGGTTTGATCTTGTGGTTCCATTGCAAAATGTTGTCCAACAGTATGTTTATCAGTACTCGTATTCGATAGCTTACCACCGTCTGCTATCCGTAGAAGAATTAATAGAATTGGAAAAAATATAATTTTATAGGTGTTTCGTTGTTGTGACATAATTGTATAAATTTATCCTTTTCGAGATAGATTCTTATTTTTGTATTATTTACACATAAAAAATTTTCGTTTTTTCTTTAAAAACAATATAAAAATGAATTCATGATAAAAATTCACATCTACATTTACGATGTCTCGGGGATTTTCTTATTCAAAAGAAAATTTCCCTTGTATATTTTCTTTGTATTAGAAAACTTTGTCTCAAAACAAAATTAATGGAAGTCTTTTATTATACTTCGTTTTCATTGAAATTCGAATATTGAATAGTAATTGTATCATCTTAATATTGGTTGTTATTTTTATATACTTCCAAATATTGTACAGATTAAGATGCGGTTTCGTTTTATACAGTCTTTTTTTTTTCTTCTTATCTGTAAAGAAAAAAAATATATAAGAAAAACATTAAAGTTATTTTTTATATAAGTCAAGTAAACTTTAAAAAGAAAACTATGTATAGTAAGAAGGACTAAGAATTCAATGATTTGGAAATTGGTATTTTTCTATTTTTTTCTTTCTATGTTGTCAAAAATATTTATAGGTAAATCGATTGATCCTATATTGATTGTATAGAATTCTTCAATTTTCAGTTAAATAGAAGGATTCTTGAAGTAAATAAAACTTCTTCAAATTCGATTGATGTGTATTTCACAAAGCCTAATCTAAATTTTATTACTTCACAGTCATTAAGCTTTATAAAAGTTATTTCATTTCTATCCGCTTTTTTCTTTTCTTAAGTTCGGTCACAAAAGGACAATATAGATACATTCTATGTTTTGTTTTTCTTCACATATATATATATATATATATATATAACAAAATAGTTAAACGTCTTACGTCGATTTGGTTTCGTGTTTATTAATCTACCTACCTGTTAAAAGTGTTTTTCTATTATATATTTGATATAAAGACGAGAAACACAAATATTTACCTTGTCAGAATAGAAAAAAAATGTTTTCTTTTTTTCTTTCTGGATTTAGGGTATTTTTCCTCCTACATACCACCATAGAACAAGAAAATTGGCGGACAAGATTTAAATTTTGTGGAACAATGGACGATATCAGAATCGATAACAGAAAAACGTATTTTATTATATATTTATATAGAAATAAATCTTTGATTGATTTATAATAAAAGGTTGTCGTTTTTTTTTTGCTTTGTATTTGTAGAAAATTTCGTTATATAAGGGTTGTTCTTTAATGCTGATCTATAGAAAAGTTGAGAAAGGTTATCTAAATTTAGTATACAAATGAAAATGTTATTTCTACGAAAACTTTAAGATATTTATGGATTGTATATATATATTTATATATTATTAAGGAGTTGGTACTAGCCATTTTCCTCCAGATATATATTATATATATATATATATAAATGATTTAGGATTTTGAAGAAAAGATTTATGTTTGTTATTATGTTGGAAAATATCGATTTCATAGAACACTTTTATGTTTTTTTTCTTTTTTTGGAAGAAAATTGGTTTTAACTATGTTTTATTATGAAATGATACAAAATGTAATTTAAATAGTAATATTTGTCACGAGTATTTATGAATTAATATTGAAAAATAATTTAATATTTATATTTTAAAATGAAATTAAACATAAATCTTATTTTTCTCAAGAAAATTCGTTATATACGTAATAAATTTTAGTACTTGTGTGTATTAAATAATTCCAATATAAACATTAATAAATATAAAACTAAATATATTTCAGTTTTTGGATAATAAGTTTATGTATATAAATTATTATTTTCCTTCTCATAAATTCGAAAACATATAGAAACATATAAATATGAGAAATTTAAGATTTTCATGATTTCAAATATAAAAAAAATTTCAATAAGGAGTTGAAGGAGTTCTGATACAAAAATGAGAAAAATTTAAGAATATTTTGAACGGAAAGGATGCATTTTAGTTTTAAACAACATACTGTTAACATCAACATGTTATGCTGTTCATATTTTACTTACTTCTGAATGTAGGAATTATGAACTGTACAGGAGCTTTTCGAACATCCTTTTATATTTTTGTTTGCTCTTTCTTTCTGACCATATTTAATAGATAAATAAATATGAATATATTTTTGGTAAATTATGTAACTTTATATTGTGGAGGAATATTAAAAAAAGGAATAAGAATGCAATATAGTGTTTCTATATTAGAATACGAAAAAGTTTATTATTTCTTCATGTGAATTTCTCTCAAATTGCATATAAAATATATAGTGTATGTATATAAAATCGCTAAATACTCGAACTAATCGCTTCTTGTTAGTCTGAAAACGTGGTTTATAATGTTTTGTATTAAACATTTTTTGTATTGTAAAATTTTACAGAAAAGGCAGTATATTTAATACCTAAGGTACTTAATTTTTTGCGGGTAAAGTTCATATATTGTATAATGAATGCATTTTGGTTATTGCTAGTAAGCTCTTCGAGTTTTCTAAATAACCATTAAAAAAACTGATGTCTAACCAAAAAAATTATTACTATTAAGCCTAAATAATACCAAAAGTTCCAGTTTATAGAAGGATGTATTAAAAGATATGATATTCAGATTTTGATATTGAGAAGAAACCTTTAAAAATTTAATAGTCCCTATAATAGTAATATACCAAAAACATATTCAAAATTCAATAATATTCAAATTTAGGCCTAAAAGAAATTCTTTAAAACTAATATTTTATAAAGCCAATAACCAAATTTTCTTTCCTTAAATAAATATCAACAATTTCTAAACAACAAATAAGAAAATATGCTTCAGGCTAAAAAACTACAGCCTTTTAACCAATATATTATATGTTTGTATAAATTATATAATAAAAATGAAAATTCGATGAAACTGCATAAATCCCATTCTTAAGAGCCCATTTAACCCATTTCAAACAAGTGAAATGCTTTCCTTATCTTTCATGTAACAAAGTCCATCTCGTCGATTCGTTATATAAGCTTATAAATCAAAGACATGATGACCAGAAGAAAATCTTCTTTTGGGTAAAAAATGAAAAACAAAATAAAAAGAACAAGCAATAACGAACCCTTTTTTTTCTACACTAGGTATTGAAAATCGTCCAACATTCAAACATACTCCTTTATGAGGAGATAGGCAAAAAAAGTCAACTATATAGACAACACATAAACAAGAAACCCCTTTAACATGATATTTCTAAATTTAAGAAGCTCACAAAAACTGATTGACAACCACTCCTCAATGTGCTGACCCATCAAATTGAATTTCCAAAAAAAAAAAAAGAAAAAAAAATTATCCTTAAATATATAAGACGAGGATCTATCAACACGAACAAAAAATATATATATATATATATATATTGTATTATATAAAAAATCTTTAAGAATCTAAAGTTTAACGTGAGCTTTTGTTAGTAGATCCTATACGCATAAGTAGTTGATTCCGAGAGTAACTAGAGGCAAAAAAAAAAAAATTTCAGTAAAAAACATACACAAGAAAGATTTCTTTATGGATTTTGGAGTTCTTACAAAATGCCGAATCACTATTTAACAAAATGAATCCCATCCTAACCGGACATGTATTGATATAGTATGAAGAAAATCTTAATGTGAAAAGTTTCCTTCATGTTTTCTTTTCCGTTTTTCACCTTCTTAAAATTTCACAATTTCATTTCGATACCTTTTTAAAGTATTTATCTATTCATTCTTTTTGAATAAAGGATAACAAGTGTTTTTTTTTTTCAAGGAGAAGAAAGGTACACAAAATTGACAAGAAACATTTATATTGTTAAATTATTAATTATTAAAGTTTAAAATTGAAATTTGTTTCAATAAAAATGTTATCGAAAAAATCAGCACATATTCTGTCGAAATATAATAATGAAATCATATTTTGTGATAAAATGTAGGTGCTCCTAAACTAGGTAATATGTGTGGTTAATAGGAGTGGTAATTGCCTAGGTCGGATTCCAATATTTGTCCGTACAAACTCATGCCAACAATTTCACACGAATTGCAAACCATGAAACATTTGGAAGGAAATATTCAATTGTTGTTAAACTTTGTAGTTAACTTTACTGTTATTAACGTTGAGAATCGACAGTTAATACTGTTCATTTCTTTTTTCAGTAAAAATTGGGTGGAAGTCGCTGCAGATTCGAACCACTATTGCCTCACTACTAGGTCATCTATCGGGATGTAACTAATTATCTAATATTCTTGAAATTTTCTTTTCAATTTCGAGAATATAAATGTTCAGATAAATTTACATACATAGATCGGTCCGGCATGGGTAGATAGGCAGATATGGGAATGCGAAAATAAGGAAATCTCTTCAATAATATTTGAATTTTAAATTTAACTAGAAATTTCGTAAAACACCAGAACAAATCGAATTTAAAGATAATTCATTTTTCTTCTATAGTCACCAACAAAATTGATTTAATTTTATCATTTCACTTATTTTCATTGAAAGAATATTTTTCTTTATTATATTTTTGTCAAATATCGATATTTTCGTTGTCAATTCAAGTATTTTCTTTTCAATTTTTCCTAGATATACGTTATTTTTTCTGTTTTTTCTTGTTGGTGGCTCTGTTATCCTCTGTTGATTTGATGATTGAAAATGACAGAAACAAAAAACCTTTTCAATATGACAAATAAAATAAATCCAAAATATTGACGTTAAACTTATGGCAATATGTACAACACTTTTTTTCTTTCTTCGGAAAACTAAAGGAAAAACACAACAAAAAAAAAACGCACATACACAATCACATCGTTAGGCGTTGTGGTACAAAGATTCTAGGACTAGGATACCACAAAAATAAAATAAAAAAAAATCTATGTCCTGATAGAAATATATTTGATATAGTGGAAAATATTTCAACCATAAATAGCTTGGGAAAAGAAATTTCTATATACGTAATATGGGAAATGGGAGAGAGATTGTTATTAGTGTGATGTGAAAGAGATTGTGTTTTTATTTTCTCGTATTAATTTTATTTTTCTTTTCAGTTTTCCTTCTGGAAGGATACATTATATTGAAAATAGATTAGATTTTTCCATATTATATCGGTTTTATGTCGAAAAATCAACATTATCGAATTGTAAATATTTCAATATTAATGTTTACTGTACTTGTACTGGGTTTTTTTTTGGTTTTTGCTTTTTTCGTGAAAATTGTTTATTACCAAATAAATTAGGATCTATTAGATTATTTAGTATTCAATTTTTTCGGATAAATAACCAAACAAACACAATCCTAGTTATATGAAAATTATTTTATATAATTTGCTTTAATATATTTTATTTATCAGACCGAAAAGAGAAAACAAAAATGGATAAAATGTTAATAAAATTTATATTGTATGACATTTTGATGAAAAATTTAGATAAAAAAATACAAGAATTGCTGAATTTGGAACAAAATAATTTATAAATCAAGTTTTGAAACTTATATACCAACTAAGTATTAAGTATCTATCTATACTCGTAATGTGAAGACCGAAAAAATCCATTTTCAAAGTTTTTCTTTTGCCTGTCTGACTATTTGCTTGTTCCGACTAACCTTAAAATCACCTGAACACATTTTGATCAGGTATTTTCAGTTATAATAGATACTTATGTATACGGCTCTAGAAAAAGTATAGGATATGTAGCATCATGTCATTTCGCCAACGCGCTGAACATTAACATAAGCGGTAGTTGAAACAATTCAACTAAAATTAAGTTGCGTGCTTCAAAAGCTCCTGAGCCCAGACATGTGTAGAATTTAATTCTCAAATAAATTAATAATTCCAAAAGACTCCTACGTGAAAAACGAATTATAGCCATTAAATTTGTACTTAAAATCCGAACTTTCTTTGAAAAATATTATCATTTTTTTGTCTCAAAATTCTTCATCTTATAAGAATTATAACAGTTTGACAATAGTTTGGAATTTTTTCTGTTCTTTTCTGAAAAACAGTTGAGCGAAAATCTACAATTTTCTGTATTTTACATTTTTTCGTGCAAAAGCAATAACTTATAGAGGTTATAGACGTTATTAATGTCAAAAATAAATGACAACTTTTTACATAAAAAAACGATATATTTGATTAATCAACAAATAAGTATTTATGTTATGCAAAATATGGATTTTTTATGCTCGTTTAATATTCAATATCGAATTATAATCAATTCAATACAAAAATATGTTATATCACATGTTATTGAACTTTTGTATACATACATTTTCTTGTTTAATTTTCTAATAAACTATGGAAAATACGTAGAAATAAATTTTGTAGTTATAATAAATGAAACACCGGTAATTATAGATCGGCATCATTTCCATGTGCTGTGAACTCCGATATTTTTAGTGTGTACAAAAATGACAGAGGTTAATTTATCCTATTGCACTATATTTCACAAAAATGAACTTATTTCGTTTTGACGTTTTCAGAAAATTCCAAAAATAAGTCTCTTGACATTCTCGAAGTACGTTTCCATGCATATTCTCGAACTTGGACGATGAGTATATAAAGTGGAAACACCGAAGGAATTGACACAGTTCAACTTCAGAACTTGAACAGTGATAATCAGTCATAATCAGAGAGAGTTGAAATCAAACAGCAAAAGTGTTTACATCAGTGAAATATGAAAGTGTTTTGATAAATTAGTAAAATAATAAGTAATTAATAGTGTTTCCATTGTAAATAAATTGTAGATAAATTAATCTTGTAAAATGAATAACAATTGATAAATAAATATTTTTAAGACTAATTGTTAACGCAGAAATAACTGTAAATAAAGTTTATACAACGAATTTACATAAATAAAAAGTGTTATAATTTTTATAACATCGAACCAGAGGGGGAGCATGCAAGACTATTTTAATCCGTAATTATTAACTCCTGAGTTATTATATCAACGCAAAAACAAATGAAATGTTCAGGTTTATTACAATAAAAGAAAACGAAGTTTTTCATTTTCATCAAAAAAACAATTGTCGAAATTTTTCAATTCAAGTATAAGAAAGTTAAATAAAATAAAAATAAAAAATTCAAATAATATTAATTTAAATTTTTAAATTTATTTTTTTTCCTCCCTCTTCCTAAATCAATTGATATTCTGTTGAAATGGAATTTATAGACTGTATCTATAGATTACTTTACACAACTCAGAAAATATTTAATTCTAAAATTTCTATTGAAAATGCTTTCAACTGTTTTCTATTGTTATTTACAAACGATTGATATGCATATGAAAACATTTTGAAAGTACCCAAAGCTTTAAGCTTCTCGTGTTTTCGTTCTATGAAATTTGTACTACATAAAGTAAACATATAAACACTTCAGTACACAATGTATACGAATGAACAAAACTAAAAGGAAAATACCTTGAATATTGTGGGTGGTCATGGGTAGTTTTCTCTCGTTTTTTTTTTGCTTTTATTCCCTTTTTTCCCAGATATTATGTATTTGAGAATATATATTTTAATATATAAAATGCAACAGTTGGAATAAACGATCTTGGTTATGTTTAAACAGGATACAATGTAACCTCGTCCAAAGAATGTAGTTGGGTTTACCTTGAGCTGTCTCAGTCATTTTAAACGGTTACTATATGCTTTCTGCAGTTTTCAAGTCTTTGTTGAAATGTCCTGTCTGTGTTTATCTTCTTGACGACAATATTGTTGCTTTTACTATATGGTATACTCTTTTTTTTTCTTCTATTTTATAACAAGGTTTACTATTTCTGGATAATCACTTTGAAAAATATTCTGATACTAACGAACGCTAAAGTAGAATATAAAAATTTTGTTGTTAGAATTAAAATAAAGATTTTTCTCGTAATGTCCTTATTAAAATAAATAAAAAAAAACACAAACTGTAGCTATATAATAATCGTGTGGATTACTTATATTTTTATCCGAAGAAAATTTTATCGGTTCATCAACTTGATTTGTCGTCTTTTATCATTCATAACACGTTTGTTCATTTAAAAAAACTCAAACTTAGCAGTTTTTCGTCTTCGTTATTTTCCATCTTTTTTTTCTTCTTTTGTATGCAAGTACAACCATTTTCATCAGTTTTTCTTCATTTTATTTTGATTTACCGAATACTCAAAGGATTTAACAAATTCTTGACAAGTAAAATTCGCGAAGAAAGCTCGCAACTGTCATAAAGATGATGTTAAATTTGTTCCTTTTTTTTTCTTAAATTCTACAAGATTTTATAGTGACATGAATCTTATGAAAAGAAAATAAAGAAATTTTTTTCATTGCACATTTTTCTATTATTCTATACAAAATATATATTTTGTTGCAAATGTTAGCATATTTTCCATATTCTGGAAAAAACGTATTCATATTATTTGTCTTTTTTTTTGCAAAAATAAGCAGAAAAGTTCGAAATTAATATAATACAAAAGAAAATTTGAAATATACAAAAAATGATTTTCCATACAGAATAAAAATTGTTTAACATTTTCGGGGATTAGTTTATCAATTTTTAGGAATTAATCCTGGAAAAGTTGTAAATTAAAACTATTGTATATAAACTTTTAACATTTAACAAACTAACCTTCATATTTCTTTTGGGCAAAAGTCAGAAAAATATGGATTTGATATATCCACTAAAAATTTCATTTAAAAATTAAATTCTATATTATAAAAACTTGACCAACATGGATAACACAATATTAGCCAACATGTAATATCATTACAGAGTAAAAAAAAAATGTCTATAAAATGTTTCCCAGGACTATACTCAAATATATATTTGACTTTTTACAATTTTCTGCAAATAAAAAGGGATATTGTCAATTTCTATAGCAATGGTCGTCTTTAGTAAATCCTATCCTTTAGAATATAATTGATATATGTATATAACATATGTGTTTCTCGTATATGAAAAGAAAAAAGTTGTTGCTCAAAACTCTTCGTTTTTTTTCTGTACAGAAAACTTAACCAGCATTCAAATATAGCTGTTAGAAATATGATAGACTGTAGTTTTAAATCTTTCATTCATTTATTTTTCGAATCAGTGCCATACATTTGAGTTGATCCTGAAACTTCAACTCTATCCTTTTGTATAAAGAAAAAAACACACAAATTTCTGCTATGTTTTTTTTTTTTGGTGCACTTCAGTCGGTGACTGTCTTTTTGAAAGTGGTCATTTTGTAAAAGGATTACGATCTCTGTACCATATACATGTAATCCTCTATGGAAAAAAAATAGACTATAGAAGATTTCAATGAAAGAAAATTTATCGTTTTAAATAAATCCTTTTATTAAAACAAAGGAAAAGAAATTATGTAAAGAGTTTTAATCAATCAAGGAAAATATATATATATATATTTTTATAACATTGATTATTTGATGTAATTATATCGAAATGAAAAAAATTTCTATTTGAATTTTATTGATCGCAACATGTTAAATAATAATAATCATAATTAATGCATAGCAATCAGGCAAGTAAAGGAACAAATCAATAATTCCAATATTTTATAACACAAAATAATAATAATAATAATAATAATAACATAGAAAATCGAATCACAATATTTATCCTGTTTATGTTATTAATTATCGACCTTGGATTAAGTTATAACATGTTATTATATATATATATACATACTTATGTACTATACAAGACATAAATATGGCAATCCTAATCAAAAATTTATTACTATTAATAAAAATAACCCTGATATAACAAGTTTTTGGGCAGGAAAATTGATCGAGAATGTGTACCAGATGTTAATAGTTCATAGTAACCAAAAATATATATACTATATATATATTTACTTTAATCCCTGAAAAGGATTTAAGACAAAAATTCAATTTATCTAGAAAAAAAAGGATATGAATTTTGTTAAAGTCCTTCTAACTCTTTTTGTATAAGATAAATTTTATAATTATTGTTCTTATGATAAACATTTATTAAAATTAGTTTTTCATTTATGACCGAGTTTTCTTTTTTTTTGTTTTTGCTTTTTATTTTTCCCAGCTTCTATTCATAAATATACTTAATTATACATAATCTAATACCATATTTTCTTCCTGGTTGATTCTATAATTCCTATTTGAAAAAAAAAGAGGGTGATTAAGGATAAATTTTATAGCCTATGGAAAATAATAAAAGATTCGTGGATATTTCTTATGTAAGCGATTGTTAATTATGGGATTGTGTTTTAGTTTTTTGTTAATTTTTGTTTACATATATAAAACAAAATGTGCCGTATTTTCAGGGAGTGTTTATCCGTTGACAAAATACGCGAAAAAGGATTAAATTTCTTTTTATTTACGAGAAAAAAAAACAATCTGTTTATTGTTTTTTCTTTGGGATATTATTTTCGAACAATAGAAATGGGTTGATGAGTTTTAAATCGAAGGACTTTGGTCTGTAATTATGATAATCATTTTTTAAAAGACAATCCCTCACAACAACTGAAGTTGAATGAGTTTACATAAATATTTTTACAAATAAAAAAATTATGACAATGACTATCATAGAAGAGTATAATGCCATCAAATGGTCATGATGGATTTTGTAATTATCGTATATAATGATAACAAAAAAGAAATTCAATAAAATATTTCTATAAAATTATTTAAGATTGTAGAACGTTGAAGATTGTGAACCTAATCAAGTACTGAAAGTGATATTAAAGTTAAAGCTCTTTTCCGTTTATTCACAAATTTCATATTTTAATAAATAAAAAGCAAAAATGGAAATTTGTAAATAAAATGAAATGTAATTTTTCATAAAAATAGAAAATTAACAATTCATATACAGCATATCAAATCGTATGTGTAATTAAATAAAGTTAACCTAACACAAGAGAGAGAAAACAAAACTGAAGAAAATTTTCATATTTCACCAACAAGAAAAACAGAATAATTTTTTCTTCATTTCCATATATAATTTTTCTCTTAAATTTCCACAGAAAAAAAATGATTATTTTTAATGTAAAAGAAAAAAAGATATTCCATCAACGAGTTTTTAACATTCAACCACCCAATGAAATTTTATTAAATTTCAACCATATCAAATTCTATTCATCCCTATCCCTATTCCAAGGTATTCTCTGTGCTAGGTTAATCTCTAGCACAGATGTATATTTTACATAGAAAACGACCGAGAAGACACACAAAAAAAAAAGTTTGAGAAAAGATACCTTTAGTTGTTCATGTTATTGAATTGCATTAAAAACGTAAATTTATTCCTCACGTGTTGCATGTATACCTCATCCTAATATTACATTCTGTTAGAATATTATTCCACAAATTTTCCACCAACATTATATTAATTGTATAATATAGAAATCATCTCGGTATATTATGCTAAAAATGAAAAAAGGAATTAAAACCTGGAACGTTATATAAAAAAAGAAGCTAACTTTAGCCAACACGATCATAAAAAAAACAAAAAATTTTTAGATAACAAAATTCATTTAAAAAAATGATAAATTTGATCCACACATGAAATATATGTATATATGTTGTGTTAGGTTATGTAAACGATGAGGCTTTTACCATAAAAGAAGTAGAAAAAATATTCGACAGAATGGCACAGATTTTTAGCAATTTTTATATGAAATTTAAGGTTCTACTTCTGACACCAATTCATGAAAAATGAATTTTCTATTGTGGGATTTGTAAAATATTGAATTTTATTATTAAAAAAATAAAAATATTCATATTTATTATATAAAAAAAAAATCTCTTTCAACTATTTACGTGTCAAAAACAATTTAATTTAATATTGCCCAGATTAGATTTAATTAAAAAGTTTATTTAATATTTTCTTTTTTGTTGTTGTCTTTTATAAAATTAATCAGAAAATTTAAATATGCAAATTAAATTGCTCAAAGGTCAGAGTCAAGGATAATATAACAGACTTTCTGAAGTGTTATTATAACAATCCGATCATTTCTTTGATAATGCCATATAGTATAACAACATTGTCAGATGTTTTGGCATGTTTAACACTCTAATTTATTTCTGTGTGTATCTTAATATAATATAACTGAACATAGTTTTCGGATTATCACTTAAGAAACTTTTAAGAATTTCACACTAAACAAACGTTTCAGAAGTGTTGAAGCGTTCATCCTTATATCATAAACTAAAATTAGCTTTCGGCGAAATTGTTTACTTTCTTTTATATTTGGACACTTTGGATACTACTCTTGATTCTAAGGGTTGGGTTCCATTTTCTTTATGAGAACTTCGATATCATCATGATTTTATGCAACAATTAACAATTTCTTCAAATTTTCGGATTCTACCAAAAATTTAATTAATTAATTTCGTTTCTAAATATATGAAAATTATGTAAATGAAAAATTCAATATTATTTATATAATTTCTACTTTTAGTATTTAATATGTATTAATTTTTTTTTAAAAAAAGATTAAATAAAGAGCACTTTCGAGTAAAGCTGACATTAATAAATTACATTGAATTCATGGAAATAACTTAATTCATTTCTTCCGGTATGTGAGGCCGCAATGTCTTTTCCTGTTTGGTTTTTTTTATTTTTATTTTCGGCACTTTTCTTTTTTTTCGCAATCATTTAATATACTTTTCCGGCTAAAATTTTCTCATTCTTTAAACATATAAAAAGCTTTTATTGTACATTTATATTCATTCAAACAGGCCATTTGACACACCTTCTCTTGTCACCAAATATATATAAATGAAATTTCTCTACAAAATATTCTTATTAAAGTAACTAAAATACTTAGTTAGAACATTTCCAAAAAAATAGAAACAATGTATATGTATATAAAATTCTTGAAATAAGGTACCCTATATACGGTAATGAAAAACTAACATAGTAAACCTTCTATAAAGCTCTCTCTCATCAGAAGGATTTGTGGGTTTGTTTCGGTTTTTTTTTGTACAAACCTTGAAATACAAATGGTATCGATCGAAACTGTTTTTATTATTTTTTTTATTTGACCCAAAAAAAAAACTTACTTCATTCAAACAGAATAAACTCTAATTAAATAATTAATTCAACAGTTTTTCTTTTTTGGATTTTTAAGAAATTAGAACATTAGAAAAGTTATACAAATAATATTTCTATCTCTCATAAGAAGCTATTTAAAATCCTCACTGATAGAATATTATGGAAACTTATCCATTTTATCTATTTAATTATGTATGAGAAATTTTCTTTATGAATTTCTAATAACTATATTTCTAAAGGCTTTCTTCTTATTATACAAGTATAGCATTTTGATTTTGTCTTCCTTTAAGGATCTACATATAAATCGGCCTAGGTTCATTGACAATTCATTAACGATTTTAGAATTTCAAATGGACAACTAGTAAAATTAAAAAATTAAAATCTTCAAGTGTTGTTTTGTAGACCTATAAAATATAGATAGTGCAGTAAGAGACTGGATAGTTCGAAGGAGTGATCTAATTAACGTCTTGCGTCATTACGAACTTTGGAAAAGAAAGCTAATGACGAGCAAGACTCGTCATTTCAGTGCAAGGAGTTAATACAAATGTCAGACACAGATATTGCGAAAAGAAACGTAATTTTAAAATGAATCGAGAATCTACTGTATACATATAATAATTCATAATTCATAATTATATTTTTTAAAAAGGATATAAATTTTGTTAGAAAAAATTTTTTTTTTTTTTAGAGAGGACTAAACGTTTATTAAAAAACAAAGAACAAAAAAAGAAAATTGGTCAAGAAACATTTTTTGCTAAAAGCTTTTTATTTTCCTTTTCGGTTTGAAAATAAAAAGTGTTTCGAAATTTTCCTTGTACTTTTTTATTTCATAGTTGTTTTCCAAGAATTTTTCTTTTTGATAAAAAAAAACATTTCTTTTTAGTATTATTTTCTTATTTTTATATTCCCAGAATAATAATTTCATATTAAAAATATTCGCTTTAGGACAAATAACTTATTATCCAAAAAGAAAAAAAAATACATTTCTATATAATTTCGTATTAAAAAGTTTTTGAAATTGTTTTGGAAGAACTTTTTGTAGAATCAAAATTTTAGAAAAAAGGAAAGCATGAATTGTATAATAAAAACCTTTGAAAACATAAAAATAAATTTTTGTTTTAAATTAAGAGGTTGTATAATTAATTTAATTAAATATATGCAATTGTGTATAGGTATATTGCGGCAATCAGATATGCAAATAGCTTAACTTGACACAGAACACGATCCAAACAATAAAACAACACAAAATATATCATCATTTTAAGCCTGAAGTAACTAGCCTGGAGTGATTAAAACTGAGAGAATGCATTTATGTATTATTAACAATTTAGTACGTATTAATTAAAGTATTAATAAATGTTATGTTTAGTATGTTACTCCAGGAAGTCTTGTGATGTACAACAAAACTAACAAAAATTATTAAAAATTTGAAGATTATTTAAAATTCTTTTTAAATTTCCATTTTCCGACATGAAAATCAAAAATATGCTTATATTAAATTCCATACTAACATGTTTTAGAGGCAATTGCATGCTGGAAATATAATGAAAAGGTTTGGCAAGAACATTTCTGGACCAAGAATTGGAGAATTTTATCCAAAATAAAATTAGTTTTTAAAGCTCTAGAACAGTGACCTAAAGTGGTCTATATCGACCCCCCGATGTCAGGGCTCCTTATATTTCAAGCAGAAAAAAATTTATAGGGAAAATATTTTGTATAATTGTCATTCCTTTATTGTAAACAATTTGTGCTGTTCATATACAACGTTGCATAGTATGTTACATTATTTTTATGATTTTGGAGTGGTATTCTCACTTTTAGCACTTTCAAAGTGAGTAGCTCTATATCAGCTGTCAAAAATACATTTGAACTGATGAATTTGCAAAAAATCAATATCAGGTAAGCAGGGGGTCTACCCAAAACCGAAAAACATGGCAAGTGGTCCACGAGACAAAAGAGTTGGGAACCTCTGCGTCTAGAATGTTAATGCCACCTGAGATTAATTTTTGTGTGTATATAAAATATACATATTTGAAAAGAGTCAACAGTCAGAAGACCAAGAAAACTTAGGTGAGCATTATATGATAACAGTAGAATCTGAAACGATATTGTATAATTCGATTGAAACTAAATAATCCAATGTTTTTCGGTTCTATACGAATTATACAATTCCACTCCTGAATAAAACGATTAATTTGATCCAATGACTATGAATATTCTAATAAGATGATCAAATAACGCTAGCATATTTTATGATAAATATAATATGTTATTTCTCTACACAGATTTGTTATCTAAAAATACATATTATCATATTTTCTCAACAAACTACTTAACAAATGAATGACACTGCAATATATATTTTTATTCCCTTGTTGTTGAAATATTCTCAAAAACATTTTTGTGTGTAGAATAAAACATCATATATGAAAAGTTCCCTTGATATGATCTATATTTTCTCTTAACGTTAGTTTTCCATTTAAAGTTTTTCTAATGCAAAAACTTTGTTAAAAGAGAATTTAAATTTTCCGAAAAAAAACGTATGTATATAAATGGAGAAAAAAAAAATTATGATATAAAAACAAAAAAATGCAATAAAAACCATTTTTTTCTTTACATGTGAAAATAACATTGTACTAGCATGAATATACAAACAACCAAACTATACAATTTTCCATACCATTTTTCTAACTTGTACATGGGAAAAACAAATATATATATTTTCCTTTTTTTTTCGTTCATTTAGGAAAACCGTATGCAAGGTTTTTCTCTACTATCTCAATTCTGGTGGTGTTTTCTCAACCAATTTTCATGATTCTAGTCAAGTCTGCATCAAGCAAACTTAACTTCTGTTAGTGGGTGTGATGGGTGAGTTTTTCATATATACCTCTAGTCACTTTATATTATAAAACTTTAATATTATAGAAACAAAAAACACATATATATATAACGTAAAAATTCTCTGATATGGGTAATTGACACGAAAACATCTCCTTTGAAAAGTACACATATGAAGTCTCGCCTTATTTCATTCGCAAAAAAAAAGAAAAAAATAATAATAATTTTTTTCCTTTTCATTCATTTACCACCATCTAGTTGCCTAATAATATAACTCATCCTTTTTTAAATTTGTCTCAAACATCCACAAATCTTAGTTATGAAAGTACACAATATATCTTCTTATAAACAAATATTTGTTTTTGTATTATATACAATAAATTTTCACCGCGCATATAAAATGTTTTCTTTTTTGGAAAACATGTTCATGAGATAGACTCAAAAAAAAATTTTTTTTTATGCTTCAATACATAAAAAAAAGCATACAATGTTAAAAATATGATGAAAATTTCGGATAAATGATAAAAATTTTATAACAAAATTTCATTAAAATACAACAAATATATAATATATGAAAAAAAAATGTCCATAAAAAGTGCAATCAACTAAAAAGAAAAGGCCTGAATAAAAATAAAAATAAAAAAAATAAATAAATAGAATTATCACTTCATATAGTGGGTGGGTGAGTACGGTTTTATCAATATCGATTGGAGTTCAATCATCAGGTGAAAAAGAAAAATAATTCCGCATGAATATTTGCTAAAAGGGAAACATAAAAGGCTCATATGTAAACGGAAAGGATTACATTTTTTGTATATGTAGAACTTTGTCAGTCATGAATTCATTTACTTTAAAATAAACTATGAAACTTGTATACATTTGGTTAATTGTTAAATACGAAAAATTAAAAGAATTCTATATTATTGAAAAGTGTTGAATACTCGTAAAATTTTGTACACAATATTTTCAATTTGTTTAATTGAGAATTAAAATTTTTTTAAAAATAATTATGATAAAAAAAAACTGGCACAAATTCAATGGTATTTAATGATTACAACGTTCATGGCGATCATATATACCTATGCAAATACAATAATTTATTTTTGATTATAAAAACATAATTTTTAATAAATATTTATGCATATTATAATGTCCTTTTTTTGGTAGCGAATCCAATCAAATTTTTTTTCCAATTTCATCGATATTTAAACTTTATTTCAATTACGATAACGTTCACTTTAAATCTTAACAACATTTTCTAAAAATAAGGTCAGTACATATTGTTACTTACTTTTAAATTTGAGGCGATAATTACGAATTCCTTTGAGCATTAAATAACATGTATACTACTGAAAGCTAGTCAATATTGACGGAAAAATCTCGAGTACTTTATTCAATCAAACAGTTTTCTGATCCATATATCACTAATCCTCTTTATATCACTTTTGAAATACCAATATTGGAATATACCAGTCTGGTGTTGTCACTCTACATGGTTACTATCAATAGACTGAAGTTCGTTGAACGTAATTTCCAACGTTTCGCTTTTACGGAGACGACCATGGAATGATCCTTTATTATTGTCACCTTACAACGATAGGTTAAACTTGTTAGTTTTATATTCTTTGAAAAAGCGGCGGATACTCCCTAAATTTTAGACAAAATGCACCCTAATTCTAACATTAGTTCGTTGAATTCCATGGAGTTATTTAAATTCGGTTTCCACTAAACTGACTATGGAAAAAATTAACCGATGTCTCAAATATTGCGAATGGTAAATGCCAATATACAAGTTTTTGACTTTTACCTCACAAAGTATGAAATGAAAAAACTCTTATATAATTCTTAAGATCATATCAATGAAAGATATCTATTAATTTTCCGTTTTAGGCTCGATTTGAACTGTTATTAATATAAAATCGTTTAATTAATTATGAAAAAATATGGATAGAATTAGATGAGACTCGAGCCTCGGATAAAAGAATCTTTGAGAAGGATTGCTGTATATACATTTTGACTATGATTAGGCCCCCATGAAAAATTGTATAAAGGTAATAATAGATAATAATAATAGATTTTATATACATATTATATTGTAGTAAAAACTGAAATTTGAATAGACCGGAAAAATTTCTAATCTAGAAATATATATATATATATATATTTTGTCGTATTTCAAACCATCCTAATTAAAGCTATACGATTATGATCAACACAAGCTGAACTGTACTACATAGTACTTGAATATATGATATTACTCTTGTAAAATATATTTTAATCAAAAATAAATTAAAATTAGAACTATAACGAAAAATATGAAACATAAATAAAATAAAATTCACAAAGAAACCACACTTCAGATCGTGGAATTTTTAATTAATTGAACTAATTGGCCCAATGGCAAAAAGCTTGTCATCTCTGGTTAATGTGGAATTTAACACGTCAGGGTATTTATCACGGCTCATATTCAGCATACTAAATTTCCATATGAGTATATTATTATATGTAGATACATCCAGAACTAATATAAATTTATTGGGTACGTTTTTTTTTATTCATGTCAACTTTTTCAGTATGAATGTTTACATTATCCTAAAAAAAGCAAGAAAAAAACAGCTTTTGCTTTATGTGCATAAAAGTTTAAAGTGAAGATGAACATTTTTCCACGAATTTCCTGTTGATTTTTGAAAATATTTCATCGTACAAAATAGTTGGTAAAAATTTTCTAATAAATATTGAGCAATTTATATTTCTGATAACATATAACAAAAATTCAAATAATAAATTTAAAAAACAAATAAAAATTAACAAGAAAATTTTGTTCCACTTTTTTGGAATCACAAAAAGTACGAAGGACTTTTTAACTACATATAAGATAGTCAAGTTTGAATTAATTTTTAAAAGTTAAAAGAAAAATTATTTCTTATCTTGATTCTTGAACTTTTGCTTCAGTAAGACATACTTTTAAAATCATATTTTAAAAAGAAATACATATGAAAATCCTTCAATCGACTTTTCTTTTTAATATGTTCCAATGTTGCACGCATTTCACTTTTGTTTTGTAACAAAAATACAATATTATGTATTCTAAAACTACAAGTATTTAAAAAGCCAATAAACTTTTTTTCTACATTTGGTTTATAAGCCAATTAAACATAACCTAAAAACAATTTTAAATAACTAGCAAACTTATTTTTAACTCGTACTGTTTTACTATCCAGTCTAATCTAAATGCTTGAGAATACTTCAAAAACGCCTGGCAAATTGTACAGGGTATTGTTAAAAGTTCTATGAAAATAAACACAAATCAAATATATAAATTATAAACAAATTTCGTTCGAGTTTGATGAACAATCCATATTATCATTGTACTTATAATAAATTTGTCTACAAAATCAAACAAAATATTATCGATTAACTCATCGCCAGATATCGAAATGATAATAAAATCTATTTTCTAGTTTTTATATCCTTCCATGAACATAAAACAAATTTAATTCCCTTCGATTTGTCTGCAATAAAAAAGAAAATACTTCATTGTATAACTTCACTTCACAGGTTGAACCGCAAAAAGGTCGCAGGGTAAGTAGGCAGAAAACGGAGTACGTTTAAAAGACGAGGAAGTTTTTGGCCTCATTATATAGCTATTTATAGTGTAGACAAGCCAAAATGATACTGATTGGCCCGGACTGCCGAAGAACGAGAATGTTGATGGGACTCGAGCGCAAAACCCTCAGAACCATTGTGGGTATTGTGACAGAACATTACTCCGTAAACAAGCACATGTGGAAAATAGGGGTGGTCGAGAATCTGATACGCGGAGCCTGTCTGGAAGAAAATGAGTCAGCAGAACATTTTTTGTGTGAATGTCCGGTCTTTTCTAGAACCAGACTTGCTACAGTGGGTGCGTGCAGCCTGAGTAAGGAGGGGCTAGCTAACTTGGAGCTAACTACGGTGCTGACCTCCATTAGAAGGACCAACCGGTTCGGGGAAGAGACCTAGCCTCTCAACTAACCTTTTTAGGGGGAGGCACAATGGGCCAGTTAGGCTTACGTGCTAAGGTCCCTCCAATGCAATACAATACAATACAAGCTCTTCATATAGTTTAAAATAATCACTGTTATTTTGTAAAAAATCACTATTATCTTTCATCATA
This sequence comes from Xylophagus ater, assembly GCA_963422695.1. Classification (NCBI taxonomy): domain Eukaryota; kingdom Metazoa; phylum Arthropoda; class Insecta; order Diptera; family Xylophagidae; genus Xylophagus; species Xylophagus ater. Next base: position 14,699,720 of record OY730478.1, read on the forward strand.
AATAAAATATACAGAGAATCCTTTGTGTATACATTTTTAGCACCGTTGCAGGGCTGAAAAGAAATATATCTCTTCATTAGTGTCTGTATAAAAAAAACTGTAAATACGTGTATTTTTATATGACACAGACTCTTTTTACAAATACTAATAATGAGATGTCTTGTTTACAGACAGAAAATCTGTGCTCCATGAGAACACAAGTTGATGACTATACTGCATTTACCATGCAAACAATTAAATTACGAACGATAGTGTAATAAAGAACGTAATCAATGTATAGTTCCTTCTAGAACACCCTATATATAATTATGTAGGCCTATTTTGAAATAATTCAATTTAATTTAATTTTTTTTTTGTTATCCAGTTATATATTCCATAATCTTGTCTGTTTGGGATGGTTTTTAAAAACTAAGTTAATTACAACGTTTTACTTAAAATGAAAAAGAAAAACCAAAATTAAAAACTCTGAATACATATATAGTGTGACAGTACTTAAGATTAGTGAATGGAAAATGAAGAATGCAAATTATTAGGTTTGAGAAATTTGAAATAAGTTCAACATAATCCTATTTTCATGTAATGATGTTTCTATGTAATAATTTACACATGAGAAAAGAAACTTAAACTCATCCCTCATCTCGCCCTCAACACTTCTTTCTATACCACTTCCTACACATTACTTTTGAACTGAGCATTTTTCCACATTTAACCTAATCTGAATGTAAGAAAAATATAAAACATAAAACCTAGAGAACTGAGTAAAATTCCTTCCGTGTTTATGATACTTTTCTAAAGTTAGGATGAAAAGGATATTAGCGAAGGAGAATGGTGGATGTCATTACTATATTAGTATTATATGTTTGCATATTCTAGTAATGTAAATGATCGTCATATTAGTGTTGTTGATACTTGTTTTTCCTTTTAATGTAAATAACTTGAAAATACTCGTAGAGTATAAGAATATTGTATATTTTTGTTTTTGTTGTTTTTTTTGAAAAATTCTTCTCGGTTTTAACTTAAGCTAATAATGAAAAGCGCGAATGGAATTTACCAACACATTTTCCATGTAACATAAATTATTATGGTATGAAAGTTTTGAACACATATGTAGATATATGTGTACACATATCTATCTTTCTAGTTTTTCTTCAGGTGAAAAACGGATAGAAAATTATCAGGGAATTCCTAGAATCTAAAAATTATCATCGTTTAATGTAAAATTTTTGTTTCATTTTATATCCTAAAGATTTGTTTTATCTGAACGATTTAGTTTTTGTTTTTATTAATAGAAATTAATTAACAAACAAAAATGTTTTATTTAGATTAATGTCTAACAAGAAAAGTAGCGGAAAAGGGGGGAAATTGAAAGAATCCTTGCATTGATCGTGATAGCTATATTCTATTTGGCTCCAAGATTTTTGTATCAATTTACTACCGACACAAATAATAGAATGATTATCCTTATTAAACGAAAATTACAGTGCATCGGATGACGTTGCAGTTCCTATAAATAAAGCATGTGTTGATTTAGTAAAATTAGGCAATAAGTGGAAGTCAACTAATATAAATGTTAACACCAAAGTCAAGTTCTTCTTTTTGGTATATGGATAACAGACATGACTAGTTTCTAAAGATGTTAAAAATAAATTGCAGTATTTTGTATATAGATGCCTTAAAAACATATTGAGAGTTTGGTGACCGTATGTAATTAAAAATGAAATGCTTCGGAAAATAAATAAATTGACTAACATCAACAAAGAGATTCTGAAACGAAAAGATATGTGATTGGGACATACCCTACGTGAAAAATGCACAGATGTATGTCATAGTGCTCTACATAGGAAGCAATATGACTGTAGGAAAAGAGGAAATCTCAAAAAAACATGTAAGAGAACAATTTTAAATTAGTGCTGCAAATCATTTAACGAGCTGCGTAAACTGGCCAGGAATAGACAATCACGGAGAACTATTATAGATTATCTATATTCCCAATCTGGAGTTTGGTAGTATTATTATACTAAAATATCAACACTTATACTAAGGAATCTTTCCGAATCAACTTATTGAACTTCTTGTCAAATTTGTATTCTACGAAAAGTATTTACATTAAACAGTTTAAAATTAAAAAGTGGACTTAAAAGAATGGTCTTTGATTCCATAATAATATTTTGCGTCATTTGGTATTCAAGTGTGATATATGTAATTACCCTATTTAGGCAGTGCTTAATAGTTAAAAAAGTCTACACAGGGAATTTTTTGAATTCAACTATTTTAAAAGAAATCCTTAATATCTAAACGAAATTATTGTTTCAACATGCCCCTGTTTCTCCTATACTAATTTAAGGATGACAAAAAAAAGTCATATCTTTTTCATACAGATTTACAATATAGAAATTTATCTTTTACATAAAATTTACACTAAATTTATAAGATTCTCATGAATTCTTATGAATATTTAAACAATGTTTTCTTTTTCTCATAAAATCTAATTCGAATTTAATTTTTTTGTAGTTATAATAAATTTTTTTCTTTTTTTTGGAGGTTTTTTTTCAAAGTCGACAAATTTGTCTTATCTTAAAATTTCACAAAATTTAAGCGGTGTTTTTGTTTGGGCACACAGAAAGAAAAAAAAAGGAAAGCTTAAAGTATTTTGGTAGTAAATCTTCTTGAAAATTATCATCTTAAATAACTTACCTTTTTTAAACAACAGAAAACAAGTAGTTGAGTTCTTATCAAATATTCTTCCACTTTGTCATTCTTATTTCTTTTTGGTTCTTGAGATAATATAGTGTTTCTTGTATATTGTATTATAAAATTGTCCACTTTTTAGGATAAGAATAAAAAAAACGGAAAAACAAAAAAAAACATAAAATAAGATAAAATTTCCTCAAGTTTTATATCCTTCGAAATTCATTTGCGGAAATCTTCAAACTATAGTATTCCCATTCGACATTATTCAGGTTTTCTTTTCTTTCCTGGAAAATGGTTGATCTTACATATTTCAGTTTTCTAGAAGAGAAAAAGAAAAAAACAAGAAAGAAATCATAAAAAAAAGTTAATAAATGTGTACAAGTTTGCAATATCTTCGAAATAAATAGAAATAGAAATAAAACTAGTAAATATAAAACTATCAAAGCATAAAAATTAGTTGGACAATTGAATTTTATTAACTTTTATTCAACTTGTTAATGCAGAAATGTAAATAATTTCGGATATATAAATGTTGCATATATAATATTCAAGGAAGTTGTACGTTTTCCACACAAAAAAAGGTACACAAAAAAGGACATGTCTCACATAAAATTTATTGTTGTGGTTGTTGAATTTTCTTGATGGTTTTTCTTTTAGTATATATAGGATCTGTGTATTAGGTGCCTTTTTTTTATATGATTTCACCTACTTCTACTCGTATATATTCACAATTTATCTGATTGTAGATATGTAATGTAGTAATGATTGTAATAAACTAGAAATGTTGTATATATGTATATAAATCGTAACCAATAGTTTTTGTGTATTATATACTTAATTATTCTCGAACTGTAATAAAGCTATTTCCTTTTGAATAATTTTTCTGTGAGCTTTTATTCTATTTCAGAGCCAGTAGTATGTAGATGAATGAAAATGTTTTTCCGGTTTAATTATCGATGTCATTAAGCATTATTTGAATATTATTAGATATACTATGTATGTATATGTTAGGCGTTGAAAACAAATAATTAGCTTTGACTAGTTCGAATACAATTAAAGCATTGTATGGTTTAGTTAAAATCGATGGTAATAGGAAAAATGAAGAAAATTAGTAAATATGCTCTCATTTGTTTAGTTGGTAAGCTCTATTAGAGATTTTGTGTTAAAATCTAGGCCAATCTGGCGATTACAAATTTCTTGGAGTTCTTCCATAGTATAATTTTTATCTATTAAAACGATGAAATCCTGCCCATTTATCGGTGAGATACTTAAATTATAAATTATATTCTAGAGGACGAAAGTTTTTATTTTAATTTTAGATATAGAAAGAATTATGTGATCAAAGGGTTGTCCTAATTTAAAATTTTTAAGGAAATTTAGTGACCAATTTCAATCAAATTAGTCAGTCATCCTTTTTTGAGCTATCATATATACATAAGCATGCTTTATTTCGAGATCTTACAAATGATGCATCATCAAAACTAATATGGTATACCCTGGGTATTATCAAAGAGAATATAACATAACCATTATTCTTTTCTGAACATATTTAAGTATTTATTATCATTTCTAAAAAAGACATTCTGTGTGACATAAAAAAATACATGTATTTATAGTCTTTCTTAACAATACTAATATAAAATTAGATTGTTTGCAAAAATATAATATAAATTGCTCCTTGATACCATTGAATATAAAAATTTGATTATTAGAATCCAAAGTCTAGACTTTTCAACTAAATTTTATTATTTTGTTGCAGTTTAATAAATTTTCCCATTAAAAATATTATATTTTTTTAACAGCAATGAAAACATATACAATCACAAGCAATTTCGGTGTACATGCACACATATTTATGCTACTAAATATTGATTCCTTAGAGACCATCTATCCCAATCATTGCAACGACCTTTTTTGTTCAGTTGATTTTCTCGAAACAAAACCAAGAAAAAAAATACGAAAAAGAAAAACTCTTATTTTCTTCACATAGTCCTTAGAGTATTCTCTAAGGACTCTTAAATTAACGAATGAAAATGAAACAAAAAAAAACACTGCCCTCCATCGTTACTTTCAATCCTAACGAAATAAATATACATACAAAAACATTTCTTCTTCACTAATGTTATATATCTTAGAAGACAAAAACAAAAAAAAAATAATTTACCCCGCAAAGTTTTCTTCAAGTTCTAGAAATGTTTAAAGTTTTACCTTATTCGGGGTGAAAAATATAAACAACAATAACAAACAAAACCTGATAGGGTAACGAGTATAATAAAAAGATGCTACATATTCCATATTGTACTCTTTTTTTAAAGATATTTTCATTTCAGAGCCAAATAAGCAACTCATGTTTTGGGATTTTTCTTTCAGTGAATCTCTTTTAAGTAATGAAAGAATTAGGGAATCCTTATCCAAAGTGTAAAAACTTGTATGTACACTCTGTATATACTTCACTTGGTTTCTATTCACTATATTAATCCTGAGCTTTGTCCCGATTCCTAGTCTTTTTCATCTTGTGTTCCTATTTTACATTATTCAAGTTGTTTTTATCAAGTAAAGGATTTCGTTTTTTTTTTCTTGTGTTATATATTAGGTTTCGTTGGTGAGTTGAAAGTTTTCCTTTTTTTTTGGAGGGTAGCTAGTTGAATACATGTATAAGAATGACTGCGTATAAAATCCCTTTGCAGTATTTCTTTTTTTTTCGAGGAAAACTTTTTCAAAAGAAAAAAATTTTTCCTAAGTGATGTGAATTTTTTTTTAAAGATCCATTTTTAATTTTTGAAAAGGACTTGTTTTTTAAGAAATATTTTTTTGAAGAAAAAAATTAATTTTCCTTGTGTTTTAATTTTTTTTTACATAGAAAAGTGTTTTAGATCAGCGTTTCTTGAAGTTTTTACTTTGCGGACCATTTATTGAAAAATTTTCGAACAACTAAATAAAATTTTACCTTTTTTACAATAATCTTCAAATTATGAAAATAGTTTAAATTAATTTAAATAATACTTTCACTTTCATTTTTAATATGATTCTTCACGATCCACTTGAAAATAGTCTGCGGTCTAATAGCCGCCAGGTATAATTCCGAATGAACAACAACATAGTAATCGAAAAAGAAAGTATTCCCATATCTTTTGAACGCAGTAATATATATATAGAATCGTAGTTTATGAAAAACTAAGGAAAATTAATAACTCTTGGAAAAGTATGGACCAATTTTTTTACGTCGATTTAATATTTATTTGGATCTATGTAGAATAAATACAAAAGCTTCATGTCTACAACAAAATAGTATAGTCCTAAATTTTGTGGTTTATTTTACAGGGTTTGATATTTCGTTGTTCAATTTTTGATTTCCATTTTTTTTTGTAACCATAATCAGTTGGTATCACTTATGACACCCGAGGGATTCGTATCATGGTAGTGCGGTCAATGTATCGTTTTTGATACCACTATTGTGGTCTATATTTGACCTAATATTTTGGGAAAAGAATTTCAAAATACAAAAACATTTTTTTTTCTTTCTTCTTTTTATCATAATAATAAATTGAACTTTTAGAATAGAAAATATTAAATTTTCAAAATTTTTTTTTTGCATTAATTTAAAGTTGAGAACAAAACAGATCAGATTATAAAGTTTGTGTTTTGTTAAAAATTAGATAAAATTAAATTTATGAGATAATTTATACTATATACAAAAAATATATAATTTTATATAAATTTATTAAAGTAAAAAATAAATCACATTTAAATTTTAAATTAATTAAATTAGTTTGATTTTCATTCGCATTTTGTACTGTCTCGTTAACTGTCATTTTCTCATTTATGGAAATTCAATTAAAAAATCCCGAAAGAATATGATATTTTCCATAAAAACAATAATAAATGAGCTTTTTTTTTTGCTGAGAAGATTGTGATGGAGAACGAGAACGAACGACTGTGAAAACTGTTGATGCGAACATCAATATACATTTCGATGAAATATGAAAATAAAAGAAAATTTTCCTTAATTTTACCTTTTCTTTTTTCATTTTTTTAATATTTTAATGATGTCATTAATTATGTTTACTTCATTAGAACTGAACTTTTTAGACTAGACTCTTGTTTGTCCAATATGATTACTATTTTTTTTTCGATAAAGATTTTATTCCCTCTGAATTTTAGATTACTAAATAATAAATTGAAATTACTTTCAAATATAAGGGGATTTGCTATTAAAAGTGTTTTCAGCTTAAAATACCATAAACTAAAGATCTTTCCACACATATTGAAATAATCCTTAAATGTCTCTTTTTTTATAAGCATATATTTTTAGCTTTAAATTAAGCATCATTTTTCTTTAATCTTAAAATCGAGTAGAGTTGAAACAAAATGTTGTAGTTTAGAGCTTTCAAAATGAGTCAATTTGAAATTTTTAACTTATTTAAAATTGAACTCAACGTTAGTTGACTAATGCCCAATTTTGAAAGACTAAGACTCATTTAAGATAAATTAGATTATCCGCTTAAGTTCTACTTAAGATTTGGTTGCTTTCAACAGTAAGAAGAAGATTAAACTTAAAGAAATTTGTGAAATTCATTTTACAGCTTCAGTTGAATTTAAGTTACAATCTGGTATTAGGTTGTCATTCTAAAATTTGACCTAAAACCAAACATTATTTTTTGTTGATTTATTAAAATATGTTTATATCACACATAACCTGAGATAATTTTGCGTATTTTTACATTCCCTGGAATGTACATCAGACCCACAGTATCTGACAGAAATTCTAGGAATTCTAAAATTTTTCTTTATATTTCATTTTTCCAAAAAATTAAATTTTATTCTACACCTTCATAATTTAAAAGTATAAAATAAAATTTGACAAAATAATGAATTACTTTCATATATTTTAAAATTTTCCTTATTTTTTTAGAGGCATCACATCCATATGTGTTATGTTTAATTAAATATTTTTGAAATGGGTTGTTATTTAAAGAACTGAAATTAATTCAATTTTATAAAGATTTGATTAAATGAATGTAATTAAAATTATATAAATTGAAGAACATTTTTCTATAAATTATTTATTTATGATAAAACACAAAAGCTTCTTAAGGATTATATTAAATCCATTATATTTAAATAGAAAAAATATTAAAAGTATTAAAAATATTAAGTCTTTTGTTAACTATTAACAATTATCTTTTAGTCATGTTTAAAATCTTTTATATTGAATTTTCAAGTTGACAATTACGAAGAATATAAAATTTCCATAACTGATGTTCCAAGAACAGTTTTGTGCTAATTTCTTAATAAAGGAGAAGAACTATGAAATCCTTTCAAAAGACAAAAAAAACCAACAGTAACGATTTCCATTCATAGTTATTTAGTTAGTATATGGGCAAAACTGTTCACCAAGGAAACATCTTTTTTTCCATTCATTTTGAACTCCATTAACAAAAAAAAAAAATAACATAGGAAAAGGTTTAGTGGTCTGGAAGATGGACTTTTCAAAATTAAATGGGCCTCACTAAATGCACCATTAAAATGCAATTACAGTAGTAGTTCCCAACGAATTTAGTGGTTGTTGTTTTATTTTTTCCTTTTTTTTTATTGCATATGTTCTCGTTTGGTGAAAATTTCTTTATAATCCTTTTACACTAATTCCGGGATTTTCTTCTTTACACCTTTTTTTTGTTTTGATAAAAAGAAAAATTATTATTCTCACATTAAAGAAAACTTATTCTGTATAATTAGAAAACGGTCCTTGAAAACTTTTGAATGAAAAATTTTTGGTTAGTCAAATTTAAACATGCACTTTTAGAATTAGTAATTAAGCTTATTCTAAAAACATAAACTTTAGTAAATCTTATCTTTCATTTGAAGAACTTTCTTCAATTGAATATATTACTACTCCATAAACCGTACACTATTTCCATTTTTCTTTTGTAGATATGTTACTAGGATTTCATTTATGGGAAAAATGATAAAAATCATAGAGAACTTAAATGAACATCAAACATCATTCCATATCCAACCACAAGGGACAACTACAGAGTCGAAATAAACTACACAAAGTATAATTTAATTTTGTAGTATTTCTATATCTAGGTACTCTTGGGCATATACTAGGATATTGAATTAGTAAATATATGCCATTTATGGTTTAGGACATATTATTTTTTTGGCTGATATTTTATATTATATATATCTGCTGAAATTGTTTCTAGTCAATATATCCAGATGCCCATAAACTTATCAAAAAAGAATCTTTCAAAAAAAAAAAACACCATAAATTGATGATGTGTTCTTCTATTGGAACTTTTTCGTGTCAAGATAAAATGATCATAACCACATACATAAGTATACATGTATGTCCTTTTTATGTTTTCTCATAATACAGCTTCTTTTACTCTTTATGAGTATATTGAGAAAGGACCATATTTTATATTCTATATTATTATGGTTGACTGTAATTTCTGAAGACATTTTGGAACTTTTATGTTTTACCTGGTTGTCATGTGTATACTATACTGGCTTTATCCAACAGAACAAAAGTTGAGAATAACATGAGGTGTACACTATTTAATTATTTACAAACATTGTCCAATATTGTCCGGCATAAAATTGGTATACAGAGTTCGAAAAATAAATAATTCTATGTTTTTTGGGTCCGGAATTTGAAGAAATAATTGTTAAGAGTCTAATAAAAATTTATTTATTATTTTTGATGAAAGGAAAAAAGTTTTTCCTATATACAATAGTTTTTCTTTTTCAATTTTCAATTGAATTACTAAGTTCCTCGTTTTTTTTCTATATTATAATAATTTCAGATGAATTTAAATGGTATGAATTAAAATTAATTAATAGGTAAGAAAAAAAAATAATATTGCGCTTTTTATCATTCCCTAAAGAGCTATTTAAATAATTCAATTTAATTTCATCACTTGATTAGACCGACCTTCGTTGAAATTCTTGTTTTTCAGCTCTTGTGTTTAATTTGTTGGATAAAAATTCATGTCTATAGAAAATTGCCTCCATTCCTGGCTATGGGGTTTTGTATTTCCATAAAATACAATATAATAAAAACGAGTACTAGGAACAGTATGCGTATTGTAACTAGTTAGCAAATAAACGAAAAATTTTAAAATGCAAACATCTTAATTCATTTCCACCCAATTGAATATAATACTGTGATGGTTGGAATAGAATTAATTGGAGGAACCGTTGAACTCGAAACCCTTTTTTTAATACTTTAATACAATTTCGGTTGTTCTTTTTTTTATGTTTGCTGTAAAGTCCGACAAATTTTAACATCGGAGATATAGACATGTATATAGGAAGATAATCATAATCGTAATCATCATTATCATTAATTGTAATTCTCATTTCCATTTCAATCATAACTTTAGACCTTTATTCTTTGTGTAAAGGAAATTATTAAGTACTACTAGTACAGTCGGTATTTCTCGAAAACATGTTACAGACTGATAATAATTAGGATTGTACAATTTGACAAGAAAAGGTTTAATTGTATCGCTAATTTTAAAAATTATTGAAATATTTACTTTAAAAATCAATTATATAGACGGCTTCTGCTTTTATATTTGAATTTGCAATAATAAGTCCACTCGCGATTTAGTCCACGCAAAATCGTGGGCTTTTGAGCGTATATTCAGATTATTACTGTCTTAAATTTAATTTGCTTTTGCCCTCATTTGAAGTACTTTTAGACCATCTGTTTTGTCATAAGTTTTCACATAAACTTTATCATATGTCTTTGCGCCAATGCGTTCCTATGAAGTCACGCTATCAGAGTAGACATTTTTGACAGAACTTATAAGAAAACATATGATAAAACAGATAGTTTAAAGGAACCTTTAACCATATTTGGCATGTAAACGCGATCTAAAATTTAATTGAGAGAGTTGTTATTGTTTGCTATTATTTGTTCTGGTTTATATCCAATCTAAGAAATCCATGTAGAATAAGATGTACTATACATATATTGTATATATATATCCTTTTAGTTGATTTATACCACTCTTCATATTGATGTTGTTGACTCACTTATTTTTCATTGTTAACGGGAATTACTTTTGGGACTTATGTGAAAAAGAATTTTGATTGCTTCAATACATTGCGCTTTCAGGATAGTTCACACTTTACATGAAAAATATACTACACACATAAGTATAAACACGAAGACGTTATATATCTGTAAACTTGATGAAAATATTGTATTGAATTCACAATTTCTTTCGTATTTACACCTTCTGATGTACTCAGATCCTTTTACTATGGTTAGATGTATTTTATGTTCAATTTTCTTCATTTTATATTCTTCAGAAGTTTAAAAATGAAATAAGTTTTTTCTTTTTTCTTTTTGATTTGTAATTTGTTTTACTTTCAAAGATATTGTATACTAATATAATAGTATCTTTTATCAATAAGTCGTTTTATTACAAAAACACTGTCTATATATAAGATACAGAGATAATGAGATTTTACAGCTTTAAATAATACTATTAAATTCCTTCTATAACACATCTTACTAGTATCCATTTAACAGAATCAGGATTTTCTAAAATTTACTTCATACACTATATACTTACTCTCTCTTAAATTGGCATTTAAGATATTTTTATCAAATTCATTATTTTTGTTGCGTATTATATTCTAGGATCAAAAATGAAATAGAAGTTTATAAGCGGATTTAAGGAACTTTATCTTTAAACATGCTTATATGAACCTTTCGTTTCATTTTTTCGCCTTATTATTACTATTGTATGAGATTGTTAATCAATTCTTTATCGAACAAATTGAACGAAAACCCTCAATTTTAACTTCTTTTCTATTAAAAAAAAAAAAAAAAATAATAATAATATAGCTTTTCGATACATTTTTATATACTACAGCTTTAAAAAAATCCTATTACTAAATCCTATTCTTTTTTTTAACTGAATTTTTATAAGCTTTGTTAAATTTTTACGATATGTGATTTTTTACTAAAGTGGAAATGTTCAAATTTTTATTACATTTAAACACTAGACGTTCATTATTGAACTAAGCTTTTCCTAATTAATCATTCATACATATGTAGTTTGATTTAGTTTTTAGAAATTCCTTTCAAAATATATTCAATTTCTAGTAAATAATTTAATTTAATTAATAAAATTATTATCCTATTCAATATAGGAAAATTAAGTCATGCTGTATATTTAAAATAAAAGAAGGCTAGAACATAGTAACAAAAATCAATTTCATGGTATTTTCATACCCAAAAACATAATAAATGAAAATTATATTTTATTCTCCTTTTTTTGGGCATGTATTTAAATGAATTAAATACAAAAAAAGGAAAAAAAAACGAAACGCGAAGGTTATTTTCACTGTTTTGCACCTTTTATTATATTACACATTAAAATAACAAGGACGAAAAAGCTAACCATGGCCATGACATGGCTTAAAAAATAACATAATTATATAATATCATCTCATTATGTTTTTTTTTTTTTTTCGTTTTTGGCAACAAATTAATACCTATATAAATTCTGGCTTTGCTTGAAATTAAAATCCGAAAAGAAAAAATTATATTACAAAATTTACGATTTATGTTATTCCGGCCTGATCGCTTTCGATTCCGTTAATAAAAAAACTAATGAGATATATGTAATTAAAAGTCAAACAGATTGTAAAAATCTTATCGAAATCAGTCTAACCATAGATTAATAACAAAGATTTGCAACGACTGTGCACTAAACTGATTCTTTTTGTACAGTGATATCCCGACACAATATAGATTCATCTCTTTCTTTCACATTAACCTCTTTTAATTCGTTCTTTTAAGTTCACCTACAACACCAATACTGAAAATCATATTCCTCATTTGGCTAGGAAATCTAGGTATACTAATCTATGGTATAACCATTTAGGCTATATAAAAGATACAAAATTTTGAACGAACCATCTAGTGTGCGACCATTCAACTTTTAAACGAAACAAACTTTGAACTTATACAAGTAGAGTTCTTTCTACGTCTTCTATAATAATTATACTCTGTCCTAATACTTTATCAAAAAACTTTATATGGTATGAAAAATAAAAAAAAGAAGTCTAATCAATATCCAATAACAATATTTCGATTCGAATTCTTATTAATGATAAAAAAAAAAAAAAATAATTATTTGGGGCTATTCATTTCATTAAAGAAAAGCCACATTCATAAAATATTGAATTTCATAATGTCAATAAAGTCGAACAAATAGGCGGCCTTACACTGTAATTATAAATGTAAGTATTGCGTGTTAATAAATAAATGGCAGTTTAACGTGAATACCCTTTTAGAAGGGTGTTTATTGAGCTTTTATTCATTCTCCAGCAGCATATAGTTTAATCCACTAAAATTTCAATACAATTTTTTCATTTGTAATTTAAAAAATTCTTTTCAAATTCATTGATATACGAGGGGCAATTGTTTTTTATATAGCGAATTTTAACCAATAAATATGTGCAAAACAAAAATTAGTAAAAACCAAAAATTCTTTCTATCACAATAAATAATCGGTTAATGTCTAATTTGTAGTCGGCTACAAACAAAAATAAGGACCATAAAATAAGTGTATTGGGATGAAAACCATGAAGGGAATTATTTTACTGGATTCGATACAATCAGATATATCTACACTACTGTTCTGTACGAGTAATTATATTTTTTCTACCCTACTGTATTACCAATAAAGTATTGATTATTATCAGTTCGTCGGGACAATATTAATTTGTTGTACTGTGGAATCGAATATAACCATTTTGTTCATTTAGCAATTTTTCTATCGGTAGATCGTAAATATATTATTTCATTCAATATAATATATGAAAAACAAAAAAATTCTTGATTAAAAACCAATATTCTTAAATTATATACTTTTTAAAAAGGTATTCACAAACAAATTCTATTTTTTATTAAATTAAACTAAGCCACAGATCTTTTTTGCACGTTTCAAAATCAGTTCCATCCTTATATCTCATCTAGAACTATTTTAATTAAATTTTTAAAATCTACTATGTAATACCACAGAGTATACTAAACAGAGTTCTCAATGTGTATTAATTTTTGGTCACATCTCCAGTCTGCAAAGCATGTCTCTTCGTTAATAGTATATGTAAAAAAGACTCTAAATACATGCAATTTTATATCACACAGTGTGTTTTTTACAAATACTATTAATAAGGTGGTATGATTTGCAAACTGCAAATTTGACCAAATCAGATTCAAAATTGAGAACTCTGTTTATTCTATGCATTTTGGTAATAGAGAAATCTGTTATACGTAAGAAACATCACTTTTCAGAAAAGTTAGAGTGGTTTACTTTTATTCACACGTTATTCAGATTCTAGTCGTTCAAACGGATTCCAATTTTGTACCAATATTGTCTGATGGAATAGCAATTTCAAGTTTTGACGATGCCGATTCTAATAAACTAAATTTAGAAAAAAGAAAATCCGACAGAACAGAGAATTTGATATAGTTGGATAATATAGAAAATTTTAATGAAAACGGATAGGTAGTTTCGGAGAAATATGTTCTTACAGTAATTTTCTTATCAACAAGGGGATTGTAGAAGACGACTTCTGGTGAACCTTCTTAAAGGAAAAAGATATTATTTAATAATTTTAATTTAATATCATATTTTTTGCGATATATACATCTTAATTTTGTTAAGTGCATATTCTAGAGAAAACATATGATAAAAGCTTTTAAAAATGTTCACAAGAATATATTTAAATTTTACAATTTTTATAAGATGGTTCTTCGAATTTGTAATAATATCAGACATAATAATTCTTAAGAATATAACCACAAATTTTGGAAAATTTTATTCTGAGTATGGCGAAACGCTGCTATACTATCTGCATTTTGAATAACATATGTATACTTTATATACTCATGCACCTACCAAAATATTAACTATATATATATATATATTTTACAATATCATCTAATCATGACATTATAATGTTAATATATAAACATCGAATGTACATTATATTTTATTTTGTTTGTTTTAACAAAAAACGACAAACAACAAAATAAAGCTTATTTTCTTTTAGCAATTTTCATATTTTCCAAAAAAGGAGACTCTACATCTGAACAGATGTACAAGCAAACAAGTGCACATAATCATATATATATGTATATAAAATCAATTTTTATGTGAGCTTTTTCTTTATAACGAAAAAAGAATACAGAATTTTCAAGGAAAAAGTATTAATGTTGAAATGGATTTGAATATTTGATAAGCCCACAAACATATACCAGAACGTGTATATTTTATTGTACTATGTTGCTTTTTGTTTTTACCCTTAAAAATCATATGTCTTTCGATATAAAATGCATAACCGACATACAAAAAGAAAAAATATCATTCAACTTTCTTATACACTAGATTTCAAGTTAAGTTCAATTTTCTCAATAAACTATGAGAGATACAATAAATTATTATATAGAAGAAGTCTGAGTGTTCAAGATCTGTAAGTTGAGTGAGTTTTGAGTCTAAAAATATTGGCTTCTTAACAGCACTACTAACGTCTATGGAAGGAAAACCCTTCTATGGTTCTTAATTTGACACAACATGATTAAAACACATACCTTAAACTTATACATCAACAAGTTGTGGAATTTATAGAGATAGGATGATCTTGCTCCAGGAGAAACTGGGCTCTGGTGATCGGAAAATTGGTTTAACTACATACATGTAAATGGTATTAGTTTTACTGCAATTGATTATTGTTAGTGACCCATAGTAGAGTATATTTCAATGACAATCCTGTACTTTTCAAGCCTTGACATCCTATGTATTAACTTGTTTGTATTTCCGTATATTTCGTATATTTATTGACTATTTTGCAGTTTTGGACTAATGATAATAATAAGCAGATTAGTTAACAAGCAATGGCTTAAAACTAAGATTATAACTTCAAACATCATTAAACATTACAAACCAATTGTTGTCACCTCAAACTTATAATTTTAAAGTTACAAATTTCCAGACATACTAACATACAATATATGAAAGCGACAATCGATTATTGCCTGTCGCCTCACAGAATTCCACAGCAGATCGCCGTTTCACTGGAATAAATGTGCGACGACAAAGGCTCTACGCTTGCTGCGCGCGGTTTCGAAGATGAGAGCAACGATAAATATACGCGTATAATTAAATGGAAGTGGCCATATAGCCGAGTTCGTTTGAAGTAGGATACGATAGAGAAAAGAGAAGAATTCAAATTCAATTGTGAAGAAGATTTGTATTTGTATTTTTGCATCAACTGATAAACTAGAGAAAATGTAAATGTATTCAACGACAAGAGTGATATCCGATGTGGACACTTTTTGCACACCGTTCTCATTCCTCTCACCGCGTTAAATTTTTTCTCACTCCACGTAGAAAGGACAGAACCTATGTGGCCATACACTAAGTAGATTTATGTAGGTACGCACTATCGTCTCATACAATAGTTACGCCGACTGGTCATCAATACTAAATTTATTGTATGAGATTCTGTTTAAAATCGATTGTCCAATAAAAATATTTATGTTTTAATCAAATATAAGAAAGTAAAAATAGAATCCTTGATAAACATATCACAAACAATGTAGAAATCTAAAAAATAAGTTAAAAAAAAAATACTGAAGAAAATTTAATAATATTATTTTTCTAGAAAATGACAAATTTTCTTATTTTGATTATAAAATTAGAAAATATGATCAAAACACTTCAATCAAATCTTTAAATGAATTTCTTACACTTGGTTTTTTTCTGTGAAATTTTTGTAGAAAAATAAAATAAAATATATTTTAAAGTTTTCCAGAAAATAAAAAATATTTTCTTAAAATCAATATACTCGAGTAAAAAAGGAAAATATAATAATATTGAAAACAAATCTTCATCAATATTATACCTTTGAAAAATTTCCACAATATTTATTCAGGATATTGAGAAGAATGAAAAAAATAACTCATATAGTGAAAACATTTTGAAAGGACGAACATATCCGTTCTTTTTTTTATGCGTCTTTTTTCACATCCTAATGGTGATTGTATATAGGATATTTCGCAAGAAAAAAATTTACACTACATTTATTTATATTTTTCTTTCAATTGTGTAAGCATTCTGTTCGAATTTACTCAAGCGAATGGATTTGTGTCCTTTTCAAGGAACAAATAAAGAAAAAATATATAAAATGAAATCATTCTTTCATCCATAGGAAATACTCTTTCATCTTGAACTACGGACATTTGATAATAGTTATGATGTTATATATAGTGTAGTGTATTTATGAAAGATTTTGAACGAATTCAAAGCATACTATTTCATTTGAACGGGGTAAAAAAAAAAACTAAATATCTATATACAAATGGAAAGCTCATGTTGAGTTCATCATTTAGTTATATGGTTCCTGTTTTCAATCTTTTTACATTTCCACAATTTTCTTATTTGAAAATAGTTTTTCATCCATTAAGGATGTTTACTTGGTGTGCACAACTGAAAATAAAATAACTTATTTGAACTTTATTTTATTGTTTGTTGTTTTCCTGGATAATGTTTTTAAGTTATTTTTCTTGTCTTCTGGTATTATCCCGGTTTTAATATTATCTATGGTAGATACTTTGCTACAGGTTTGTAACTATTCGTTATTTATAGATCTTTTTAATGATAAATTATGAAAGAAATTTAAACTGTCAAACTTATTTGAACAACAATTTCTGACACTGACTCACGGCTTTATTATTGGAACAAAGACTTTAAATTGTTTAGTAATAAGAATAAAGGACTTTAACAATAATTTACATGGAGAATCCAAATAAGATCTGGCGTGAAATGCATACGCTGGTAGAGTTCTAATAGGGTTGACTATATTTACAGCGATTTGGTAAATGTGTTACGGTATTAATTTTTTGTGTTCTTGACTACATTAGTATGCCTATTCTAGACTTGTAACTGGTTTACACTAACAAAAATGTATGACATGTTACTAAAATTATGACGGCTGAGAAAATTCCAACAGACGAGTCATAATTATATCACAATATGTGACTTTTTGATAGTTTGAACTGTTATTATTCGAGTTGTTACTTTCTTACTTACGAAAATTCAGGCTGGCAAAGGAAGGAGCAAACGGTTCAGAAATCGAAATCACTGACGTACTGCCTTCCCTCTCTGCGTTTAAAGCACGTATCAAGGATACAATTTTTAGGGAAGCAAACACACGCTGGTGCAACATTAGTGGGCCCGAAGTGTCAAAAGTTTGTAACCGAAACTGAATCAGAGGAAGTCGATACTCATAATAGAGTGGAATAGGAATCATCTACGAACAATCATCGGAATATTAACGGGACATTGTCTCTTAAGAAAGCACGCTAAAAGACTGGAATAGGTGCAAACAGACCTCTGTCGGTATTGTCGAGACATATGTAGGACTAGCTGAAGACATTAAGCACATTTTATGTGAAAGGCTCAGCTCTCTCTCGAGCTCATAACCACTTTTTGGGCAACCATTTCTTTGGGAATTCAGGGATGCTTCAAGCGACTGACATGAGCAGTCTAATGAAATTTTGCAGGAAAATTAAATGTTTTGAAGAGGAGTAGGTTTCCAAATAGGGTAACTCTTGGTCTCGTAGGGATCACAATGGGCCCACAAGGTACCTGGCGTTGTACGCAGTACCCCAACTCTACCTACCTACCTATCTACTTACGAAAATTACTGTAGAGGTATAACATTATTTATGAGTGTAAAAAAATGATAGAAATTTTAAAAATTTCAGCACAAACAATTTTGGGAAAATATTTATTTCTATGCTTATGTACTACAGAAATAGATGGAAATAAATTAGAATGAATTAAATATGCTTATTTCGTAGCTTTTTCATATTTACGAATTATATATTTTAGTGAAACTCGTAAAATTTCGTTATGATCCATAATATTTTAGATTAAAACTTATGATCTTTTTTTATGACAGTTATGACCATATTAGAATACGAATATAAAGATTTTTTAAAATAAATTATGACGTGTTTTGATAGAATAGACGTGCTAGACTCAAATTGAACTTGATGTTATATACGCGGGTCCAAATTTCAACTCAATCTCGACTCCTCCATTCATACGGAGTAATTAACTGATTCTGTGACATTATCATAATAATATGAAATTCAGATGGCGCCCTTTTATATATCTAAGATGGAAACCAAAAACATATTCTCTCTGGAATATAATTTTAATTTTAATTTTCTTTTATGTTTATTTTGTTTAATATTTTTCTAAAAAAAAAAAAAAAGAATTACCAATATCAAAGTTGGAAAAACAAGGAAAATATAATTCAATGAATAATTACTTTAATATTAAACATTTTCGTTTCGTTTTCTTTTTTCTTTCAATTCAATTTTGATTTTATAAAGATGGACTAAAACGAATAAATACGAGTAAAAGGAAGAAAAGCTCATTTTTCTCCTTAATATTTATTTATATACAATTTTCTTTTTTCTTTCTTTCTTTTCAATTTTTTTTTTGTTTTATATCAATTCAAGTGTATAAGAACGATGATGATCAAAAAAAAAAAGGTTGTAAAAGAAAATTTAGATGGAAATTACGATGAAAATGATGAAAATATAAGGATACTGTTAGAGTCGTTATAAGTCTAAAACATTATATAAGAAAATCACTTCGTAATTGGGTAAAAATCTTGAGATGGGATCAAACTTAAAAAGAAAATGATTTTCAAGTCGAACATAAACCTACGTGGGAGATTCTTCTTTCTATCGTCTCTAGAATAGTATGTTCTCCCAAAAAAGAAAAAAATATCGTCTTACCTGAAAATAGAATTTTGGTCGGTCCTATGATTTTTCTTGTTTCTTCCTAACCTAAAACAACAAGAATATACATCATTTTTGATAAGTATGTGTGTGTGCTGTTTTCGTCTCTAACCTGGTTGTCCTGCAAATTGGCTTAAGTTTTTATTTTTTTGTTTTTTTTTTTGGAAACTGTCAACATCAGAGGTTAACAAGTTTAATCTAAAGTTGTTGAACTTTATTTTGTTCTTTTGGCTTTCTTTTTTCTTCATTAGAATGTCTACCTTTCTCCTTTTCTTACGGTCTATTTAATTTCTTGTTTTTTTTTTTTTTGTGGGGAGGGAGCAACAGAGTATAAAACAACAAGGACCAGTATCCTGAATCTAGGGAATTCTGTAATGTCAAGATTATAAAATAATATCTAACAAGATTGTTATACAATGTATAAAATGAGGACGAAAAGGCCAACTCTATGAATGATGTCAAGATTTGGAAGCATGGCAAATAAACATAAAATTTTTCTTTGTGCCTTGTTTTCATATATATATATATATACACTATATATTCAACATACTTGAAAGTATCTACCTCTAACCTTCTTCTACATACCAAAATGTGTATCCTGTGAAAATCCTAAAGTTGTTAAGTTTGTTGTTAACACAAAGATTAAACATGAGAATGAAAAAAAAAATGGAATATTTAGAGAATTTTTTTGGTTACACACAATACTGTAATATAGCTTAAAAATAATTTTTCATTTAATAAGCATTAGGAAGTTTAAATTTGTAATTTCCATCCATTCTAAACTATGAAATTTCTATAACGAATTATCGATTCATTTTACAATGGAAAATTTTGTGAGCACAAAATTGAAAATCTTATATAACCTTTTTTATAGTCCCACAAAAAAATATTCAATCACCCAGAAAAGTTTATAACATATAAATGCATACGTAAAAAGGATATTTATTTAAATTAAGTTTACCGAGTTTTCTGTGAAAAGCATAATATGACGTACGACAATTTAGGTATTGAATAAATTTATAGTTCGACCTTATGGGATTTGTATAGATTTGAGTAGATTGGGCTCGTTAATCAACCAAAAATATAGAAAATATTTTATATCAAAATACTTGGATTGATCGATAATTGAATTATTAGTTTTGTGATGAATTTCAAAGTTCTAATGAACGTTTATAGTTTTTAGTTTTTGGGAGATTGAAATGGAGGAAGCAATTTCCTTTTTTTTGCATTATGTTTAAATGATGAATTTGTTACAATAGAACGTGGTTAATTAGTGATTTTTTGTAAAGACTGAAATGATTTATCGAATATTAAATATTAAACCAAAAACTATCGAAACTTTTTGTTTAAAAATTTTGTGGTTATCAATTTGAAAAATGATTGAATGGTATTTTGTAAATTCTCATTAATTAAATTATAGTAAAATAGTACATCAATAAAAATGACAATTTAGAACAAATTATTATTAAATGAATCACGCAGTGACCTATAAATGTAATATATATATATATATATATATATATATATGTATATACATAAAACGTTTCAATAAAGACTGAACTACTTAAATGAAAATAAAAGAAAAAATATATGGATCCAAGTGAATAGGAGACGGAAAATATGAATTCAAAATGATATATCAGGAATAAATATAAAAGGAAAATATTGCACTATATTTCCAGGAAAGATTCCAAGACTTTTTTTTATCAAGAAAAGTCGGGTACTTTCCTTAAAAAACACTACACAAAAACACACGAAATTTTAGAAAAGAAATCACCACACGAAATGATCACTGTCGTTTTGATGTTTCTACCAAATTCTAAGAATAAGTTTATTGACGTTTCCAGAAGTACGTTTCCATGCATATAGAAGAATATTCGAGAATTCTACGATGAGTATATAAGGTGGAAACAACAGAGGAACAGAAACATTTCAAATTCAGAACTTGACCAGTGGTAATCAGAGGGATTTCGGAAAGTGATTGCAACAGTGAAATATTAAAGTGATTTCGTAAATTAGTAAAGTAATATGTAATTAAGAGTGTTTGTAAATAAATTGTGGATATATTAATAATAATTGATAGACAAATATTTTTAAGACTAATTGTAAATGCAGAAATAATTGAAAATAAGGTTTATATACCGATTTCACAAAAATAAGAAGTTTTATCATTTTATAACATTCCAACATTATGGTTAAATCTGTATAAATGAAAAAGATGAATCGATCATAAAGATCGGACAAAACAGGATGCAAAAAAAATAATTTACAAACTAGCCCAATATTAATATATTGACAAAAGTTCAGCTAACCTGCGGAACATCAAAGCATGGAAAATTGGGAAGGCATTTGCGCAAACCAAAGTTCACGACGGACTTTAGGGATACTGACGAAGAACTAATTTTGGTTAAATATTGAAATTTCCAAATAACTGTTATAATTATTAGTGAATTATTACATTTGCTAATTAATTAATAAATACCATAATAATATAAAAAATAAGATAATCATGAAGAATTGATATGTTCTTATGTTAGAAAAGAAAAATATGTGAAAATTTTAAATTCATTTCACGTTTTTCTTGGAGGAAAATGAAATTCTTAAAAAGAATGGTGGTAAATTTAAAATTATAGATAAACAAGAAGAAAAACAAGCAACGATGGTAAATGAAATCAGATACGAATACTTATATATACTCGCGTACAGCTATTTGATACGTTATTTACGATCGGAAAAATCAATTTACTAAGTTATATATTGATGAATTGAAAAGTCTGGTATCATTTAGGTTAAGTTACGTTAAGTCAGTCTTATATAGAAAATTAAAATATGATGATTTTCTTGAATGTATCTTAATATTCGGAATTCTAAATATCACTAATACCATCTTATTATATGACTTCTTGAAAACTGTTCTATATACTAAATTATTAGAAAAATAAAAGCAAGAAATATTTAAATTGTCTTCTTCGAATGGATGGAAACCTGAAGGCATCTCAAAAACAATGTTTAAAAAGGATACAATTTACCATGGAAAAAAAATCATTCCTTTTCAACTCGTTCAATAAAAACACGTTCGCATATGTAATCGTGGTTAAAATTCGATCAATGTTGTCATTTGATATTCAGTACACATTCTTATACACAGAAAAAAAAGGAAGAAAAAAACCATTTATGTACAAGCATATATGTATGTTGAAGAAAACAACATATATAAGTACACTCCCACCGAAAACACCTCCCTATAGTTATGTACTCAGGCATAGGTATAAATATAAATTTTTTTTGGAAAAAGAGAAAAAACTTTTAACATGACCTTCTTGATTCCATAGTATGGAATCCTTAATGGAATCATAATGGATTTAGAGAGAAATTTTTACCTTTACTATATATGAAAGTTTTTCTTTTTTTTAAGTAATCAATTTGTTAGTTTTAAATAACGAACAACGAAAAAAAAGAAGAAAACATTCTTTTTTCTTTCAAATTACATTTACATGAATATTTTATGGAAATTCATTTTTTTTTCTTCCTTTTTGTACGATTTATATTGTTTAAAAATCATGTTATTGAATTTGCATATATTACATATGTATGTGAGATTGAAAATTAGATAGAATTTGAAATTTCTCCTCTTTTTTGGAAATAAATATCATATCTTGTTGTAAAGTTTTCACTTTGATTAATTTGAAAATCAAAAATTTTCATTCCCTACAAAATATCAGTATATAAAGGTGAAAGTTCATCTTTTTAAAGAAATTCAGTGTAATTTGAGGTATCTCAATAAGAAAATAATTCTATTTTTGGCTGTTTTGAAAGAAAAAATTTACAGCGAATTGATTCTTTTCAGTAATTTTAATCAATGAACTTCAATATAGAAACGCTTAATATACGTACTTTAAAATTCTGTCATGGAACTGAAAAATTTCATATATTGTATTCTGTATATAGAAAAAAAAATTAAAAATTACACTTAATTCTATTTTTACACGAACTTTCGTAGACGTTTTTTAATAGATCACGAATTAGAAAAGAAAATTTCATTCACTTTTTACGCGATTTGTTTTAATTTAACACCATCGATCCGAATTGTTAAAGAATATGTTCAGATAACGATGAATTCTTAGTAGACAAAGCCCTTAGCAAAGATGAAATAATAGGAGTTCTTCTTGAAATTACTAATCCCAAAGAACATTCAGATAATAATCAAAATGATCATGTTCTCAGTACAGATTTAATTAAAGAACTAGTAAATTGGCTATCATTTTGCTAAACATCATCCCGATGAGGAAGGAAATGGAAAATTTCAATGTGATCTCAAGTAATTAATATAGTAGCCTTCTATTGTAGGCAAAGAAAAATAAATTATGAAGAACCTAACTCTGGATTTGAACCAGAGCCACATCAGCTTCTAGAAACGAGGTCTCAACCAACTTGACCATTCAACACTGTATTTATTAAAGTTATTCAAACATTACATTCGAAATGCGACAATTATTTTATAACCTTTCAATTTTCTATGCCAATTATTTGTCTTAATTATTGATTCAAAACCTAAACTAAACCAAAACACCTATACTATTATAGTACACTATAGATACTTATATAATAAACAAAAGTCCGTTCTTTGGTAATAATAATTTTAATAATTTTAAATAATTCCAGAGATCCGAAGGAACGTACTATATATTGATGTTTAGCGGCATTTTATCTAAAAAGGAAAGAACGCAAATAGCACTATTCTTTAAAGAACTCTTGCACGGCAACCAAATAGAAAGACTGACTCCAAATTTTTAACTTTTGGATACTAATTGTGACTTTTGATATTATATTGTATTTATAATAATACATTTTCATATGCACATGTATTTTGGCGAATTTTTTAGGCCTGAAATGGAACCAATCTTCCCTTACCGATGAAAGTCGTGATGTATTGTATTGTATCTGTTGTACCATATGATTCGATTGTTTGTATAGAAAAATACCGAATCATACAATGATGTGACGATACACCAAGTTTTACAACGGTAAGGGTATACCCATAGTGAATTTTTCCATATATACGTATTCTTCGTCAATGTATCTATCGCGTAAAACCAGAATAGGGGTGTATATTTCATTAAGATATCCTGAATGATAATGGACCAACTGAGAATTGCTTGACTGACTGATACTATACAAAATATTTATATAGAAATAGATAAATGCGACGGAAATGCGCAATATGGATGAATGGTTACCAGGTCATTGGAATGAATGTTGATGGCATTTTGATGAATGAATCGTTCACACTTAATATAGATTATATGTAACCATATTAGAAGAGACAGTGGTTGGTTTTTTTTTTCTTTTCTGTGTTATGGATCTTGAATTTTTAGAATTTTTCTAAATATTACATCAATATAATATTTAATAGTATGTAAGTGTACATCTCTTTATTCGAAGAACAGATCTGGGACTTGTTTCTGTCATTTTGACATAATTTTTTTTCGTCTTTATTTTGTGTATTTTTCTACAGGGTATAAAATAAAATAAAAAAAATATTTATATAAAGCTTTTGTTCACATGGTCGATTGGTTCATTCACTATGTCTTTCCTAAATTTATATTGTATGAAGGGTATACGTGACTAGGATATTGAAACGATCTGAATATGTTGTCATAGAATTTTTACCAGTTATGTAGAGGTATTCTAACTAAACTATATATACCTATATATCTATATAGTAAAAAAGTGTATATATATATATTTGATAGGATAACAAAAAGAATGGGAATATAAGTTAATGACATCACGAGCGATATTAAGAAGATTAGTACTAAATATAAACGACTATATTTGTACATGTATAAGATATATTCTTGTTAGAAAATATCTATAAGTAATATTATACATTAAATTTTGATACTTTTCTAGAATTTTTATGTTTGAATGTTATAATTTTCCTTTTTTTATTTTATTTTTATTCTTTATATTTTTTGGAGGTATTCTCGAGATATCCCTTCCTATATTTGCCAATATAAACAAAAACATGGCTTTTAATGTGAAAAACATGGAGATTTTGATATTTTTTTCTTTCCGGTTTGTTTCTATAAAATGAAATATATACTCTATATATTGGTATTGTAGTCAAATCAGCCTAAGACGGAAACCTATCTAAGAAAAGGAATATTCTTTTGGTCCCTCGTTCTTGAGTTTAGAGACAAACAAAATTGTTCATGACAGAAACGTTGTTAAAGGATTGTATGGACTTAAAATATGCACTTCAAGCGAATCGAAATTTCCAATACAAAATTGACGTTAGCGAAATTCAAAACGAAAAGTTTCCTTTAGGAAGTGAAAGTGTAATATTCAGATTTTAGTATTTCATGACTTAATTAAAATCTCAGGCATATAAGTTCAGACCCAATTTCAAATTTTTTACTTCCTTAAGAATCCTTAGGCAGAAAATTTGTTTACCATCTTCCGCCAGGTTTGACTGTATACAAAAAAAAAAAACGAAAAATATATAATATAAATATATAAGTTAAAGAAATTACTTGAAAATAATATGCCTATATATTTCTTTTAAAATCCATTTTTATATTATTACAAATTTTTTCTCCGTATTCACTTTGCTTTACACCAGATTTACTTGAAACACTTTCAAGCTTCAGATTATAGAGTGCTGAAAATTACCTCGACTTAAAGCTTTTCCGCGTACTCTCTATATAATGAAATTTACTATTATTTTTGTTTTGTTTTTACTTTTCTTTTAACTTCATAATATATAAACTTCCATAAGATAAGCTTATAACATCCTTTTTACCGTGTATATTCCACACCTTTGGAAAATTTTATGTTGCGTGTGTGTAAATTTGTGAAATTTTCGACTAAAATTGAAACAAATTATGATTGCCATTTGCCATATCCCATTCCAAATTCAATTTCTCTGGTATTTTTTATTTTTTTCTTGTATTTTCCCATCTCTATAGGTATATTTTTTTGTATTATTTCTTGTTTGGTATTCTTTTTATATTAGAATTTCTTCCTTGTATAACACCCCTGTAGACATTGATGACGATGCCATCATGTTCTACGCGATATCATTCTTATTGTTATGATTATATTTTCGGTAAAGTATATTTTCATGGTTACTTATATCATATACATTCGAGCAGCAGCAGTATAGAAGAATATAAAATGCTCAGGTGTATCGGGGATATATATTGAAAATCGCTACCTCACCTCGTTATATAGGTTCTCTCTTATAGTATAATTTTGATGGTTTGAACACACTATGTGGAATTACAAATTCGGTCGGCAATGGGAACCAAAATATATCTCAGCAGGTGGTAGATCCCAGTTTTTTTTCTTCCAGGTATATATGATATTTTCTTAGTTTTCAAATAGGGAAATTTTGCTATTTGGTTGATTTAGAAAAAAATAAAAATACAAACAACAAAATACAAAATATGCAAAACAAAGTGGTATAAGATTTGAAAAGAAATAAAACCTAGAAAAAAAAAACGTTCTCAACAAGATTAAGGTGAAACATTTGGTGATTGTTATATCAAAGCTAAAATCATATCCAGATGCCTCTAACACTTCTGGTATTAACATTCTTCAACAATAAAAGAAAAAAAATATGGAAACAAATTTATTTCAAAAATTTATTATAAAAAATATTGTTCTGAAAGTTGCACTGTCAGCGAATGAATATGAATTTTACAATAATCGTTATTATTTTATTGATTCAAATATAAATTTAATAATAAAATAATAAATACAATAATTTGGATGGAAAATCATTCAACATAATTAATTAAATTTTTTACTGCATAATTTTAATATTCCAGAAAATTGTTTAATAATTCTTATGAATGAAATGGTTCTAGTTTTTAGAATGACTTGTATGCCCTATGGTAGATGCTACCTGAAGGTATATCAGTTTTGCCACTTCATTTGCAGCACATAGAAATAGTCATGGTAGAAAAGTTTTAAGGCTATAGAGATTCTCTAGGATTCAAAGATGATATCGGCTTATACTGTCCGTCCGTTCGTTCTTCTGTCTAACTCTAAAACGCGTTATTCGTTATCATACAATTTAGAATAAGGGATTGCAATTCCTAACTCGATTTGGTATTGAATTTCAGCAAAATCAACTGAAGGAGCATACAGTTATAAAGCAAAAACCAGGGTGACCGACTTAATTGGAAAATTTGTGCAGCTATTTCGTTAAAATCAATTTTCTACGTTACCTGCTCAAATAGACGATATCATTTCTAATTTCAGAAAAATTGGTCCAAGGATAGTGAAGAAAGAAACAGTTGTAAGAAAAGAAAGCCTGATCATAATTTTTTTTTGTTTTAATTGAAAAACTAATATGTCGATTTGAATAAAATTTGCATAATAGATATATGCTAATATGGTCCAGATTATCGTACATTACTGCAAATTTGAAGACGAAAAAGTAAAGTTATGCAGAAAAGGCATGGGAAAATTATCAGTTTTGTTTGAGATATATTATTATGCATTGAACTATATATATTTTAACTACGAGTCTTATTTCTACCATAGGGCATGAAAAAATCGACTATAGGCCAATTTTAAGTTACTATATGTGTTTAAAAATGGGTTAATCACGCGTAACAAGTGAAGATGATTGTGTTGAAATTTTAGCATAAAAAATTTAACTGCATTCAACTAGAAAAAATTAAATTTTTTTTTTAATAATCATTGTATTTCCTTAAGGATTTCTCTTGGTTTTTTGAGAAGTCATTCTATAAAACGAATAGAAACAAAAAAAAAGTGCAAATAAGGGTAAAATGGTTCAAACATAAGAACTCCCACAAAAACCATATAAAACAGAGACTATATAGGAGGTCAAACAAATAAGCTTAATATACGTTTATCGCTAAGGATTATATTGTAACAAAAAAAAAAACACACACACACAAAATAATAATTTAAGCACAAGAAAAGTGAAAAAAAAGATAGAACAGGAAAAATGGATTATGAAAACCTAATTACGGAAATAAGGTTCCTTTTTTTTTAGGGGGGCTGAACTTTTTGACTATAATATAGGTGACGTTTTTGAACTTTCACATAAATCGTGACTATCATGGAAGTCATGCAGACATCTACCTATTTGAAAACTATATTATATAGAGACGTGAATTATGATTAGGTATATACTATTTGCATATACATATATGTAGTACCACATTTCTAAATGATTTATGAGACCTAAAAGTAACTATATATATGTATATATATATGAGAATTTACTATTTCTGTTTATAATTTAATATAGCTATCTTATAGAATCTATTATATTACATTCTCTGATTTCTTTTCTTTGTTAGAAAGAATGTCTAGATATCAAATTCGAGAATCTCAAATTACATACATAGTTTATAGCTTTTCTAGAAATCATGAAAAATTCATTTTAAACTTTATTGAATTTAATTGAATTACTATATCTCCTCTAGTATTGTGTTTGAAATTTAATCAGTCGAATAAAACTAATCAATTACATATATCAGTTGATTGACTCAATCCGTCTATGTTTCGACATTGATAAGTATTTAACATTAACAAATATTTACCTATTCGTTTGAGTTAATATATGTTTACTCTTTTTTTCCTGATTTTCAAGTGTGAAATCTAACTTTAGTCTTTAATTACATAATCTAAGTATTTGCATAATAAATATATAACATCAAAATAAATACACGCACATTTTACGAATACTTTTAGTATATAAAAGTAATTATATATTTTATAAGGTAGAAAAGCAAAAAAAGAAACTCATTAGTTAACTTGTTCACAATTTAGTTAAAGGTAACTGAAATAAAGATATGTTTACATAGAGAGGAACAGTTTTTCGGGTGTAATTTATTAAATAAGTAATTTTTTTTTTTTTTGTAAGATGTCAAAAAGGGTAAACCACTTTAAATGTAATTTAATTGAAACATTAGAATAATTCCTTTTTTTTTAAAAAAAAATTAGAACATATTTTAATATGAGTTCACATTGATTCGTTCTACTTTTCTGTTGCCAAAAAGTTTAATTTCCAAAAAAAGGAATAAGAATTTTATTTTACTTTAACCCAAGTGAAAAATAATTTCAAGCCAAAATATAGTTTGAAAGTAGATCTTTAGTCTGTATACTTTGGATATATTGAAAAGAAAGAATGTAATCTAAAATTGGTTCAATTCAAGAAATTTTGCTTTGAAAATTTTGCGATAAATCCTAGTCGTACCAAATCTATAAATTAGTCGTATATGCTTCTTAAAAAGAGTTACTTTATGTAGCAATAAAGTTTCGCCTTAGAAAATAGCAATTATTTATGACTCGAACAAGAAATAAGAAAATTTTAATCGAATTGATTAAACAATTTCGAGGTACTTCATTAATATAATTATTTGAAGATTGGAAAATTACATAATCTAAAGAACAAGTACTATATTCTCTAACAATAAATTTAAAGATCTATACTTGCACCATAGAACAAGGCATTTAAGCTTTCCAAGCTTTCGAAACTTTACCATGGATGCATCACACATAACCTTAGTTCATATTGAATGCATATGCTTTCATTAGCTAATCCATCGCTGTGGTGAATTTTCAAAAAAAAAGTAATGGAATTCTGTAAGGAGACAAGTAACAATCCATTGTCATACATTTCTTAAGGAAATTTGTCGGATGAAATATTATGTTTAGGTGAAATTCAAAGTACTAACCTAATTTTGATGACATCGCTTTTGAAAAAGACCAAAGTGATAATGACTATCGTCTTACAGAATTCCACAGCAGCATATAATTTTTTGCAATATCCAATCATGTAGTTTGCTTAAAATTTAATAAAACTTAAAGAAAAAAATAGTTTTTCTTCAAGACTTAGCACTTTTCTTTTTTTTTTTTAAGAATATTTTGTGAATAATATTTCGTAAGTGTAAAAAATTTAATTAAAAAACTCTAAGGCCGCAGTTTCCATGGTATTTTAGACATATAAGAGGAATAAATAAAATTTATCGTCTTTTTTTTTACACAATATAGTAGTGATGATGATAACTATAACATCCTATAACATAAAATGCATTTAATATGGACCGATAAAGTCTCTATAGACACAAGTACATGTCTACCATTTACTATACGAGTCACAGTATACACTCTTGGGTTCAATTCAATTTAATTTTGACCTAGTAAAAAATTGTAAGTCTGTTCTGTATATATATATATATATGCATTAGTCGTAGCTTAAGACCGCCTTTCCTTGACAATTTAATTAGCACACCACTGATATAAATCTAGAACGGAAGAAAAATAATTTCAACATCGATCCAACTCAACGATGGTGGTGTAGTTTTTCATGATAGAATTATATTTTTTTTTCTTCCTTTCGTTGGAAGAGTTGGCTTTTTTTTACCCATGTTCTATTCTGTGTTACAAAATTATAAATAATAGAAGAAAAATCCCGGATAACTTTATGAAATCGATTGAAGAAGTAGAATTTTCATCAATATATCAAATGATGCAATTGACATTAGAGCAAAGGATTGCGAAAAAAAAATAAAATAGAAACATTCGACCTAAATGATTTTCAAAAAGGAATTTAATGAATAAAGTTATGTTGTTGAAATATGCACTTTGGAAAAGACATCACAATTAAATTAATTGAAAAATTTTCTAATACTGGGTGCTCAAAAAGTAACTTTATCATTTATATTGATAGTGTTTAAAACGAGTTTGACAGGTCATATTTGAACTGTTTATTTTGAAAATTGCCTAGCTCATTTGACAGTTGAGCTATGTACGATCTGGAAAAGTTTATTATAAAGGAATACATGCTACAAGAACGTGGAAACATTTAAACAACTTCATATAAAATAAACAATGGGCGCATCCAGCAGTCCTAAGCGCTTAAAGCGCTTTACAGCGCTTAAATCTAGCGAGGCGACTGGACGCAATTCTAACTTTAAGCGCGTAGTGAAATTCTAGCTTAAAATTTTTTTACTAACCCAAACAGCGCATTGAAGGTTGTTGTTCACGCTAAAAAAATGATATGTGCTAAGGATAAATTGAGAGGAATTTTTGAAAATTGTTTCTGGATTATTCAATTTTAATTGAAATTTAAAAAAAATTAGTTTGTTAAAACTTTTCCACTTTCCTATAAAATATATTTTTTTAAATTTATTCAATTTAAACTAATTTGACGTTTAGCACAGATAACTACCATTCGCTTGATTCAAGCAACGCATCCAGGAATACAAAAAATTCTAATTTCTTAGATTAAGAATTTTGAAAAAGCGCTTAGGAGTGCTGGATGCAGCCAATGAAACATATATTCTTGTATAAGCGTTTTATACTTTTATTGTGAGTTTATCTAACATATCTCTACTGTTCTATGCCAATATCATTTGAACAAATACAGAACAATTAGGAATCACGTCACTTTCTTTGATAAGTGACGTGATTCTCAAAATAGTCCTAAATTTCAAACAGCAATAGTTAAAATATTGCCTGAAATTTCCATAAAATGTTACGCAAAATTTTCTTCAAAGAGCTCGGATTTGTGTTTCAGCAGTTTGTATTTACTATTTTTGTTATTTCAAATGAAAGTTGCAAAGATTAATTTTTGGCCACCTTATACAAGAAAATTATTTTAATTCCACTTAAAATTTAAATAAAATAAATAAAAAAGAATTCTTCAGAGTGCGAAATGTAATTTCAAAGGTTTGCAGTGTCTATAAGTCTTATAGCAAAAAAAATATAAATATATATTTTTTCGAGATAACTTTTAAAAACTTTGTTAATTAGTTTGGTTTGAAATTCAAAACGAAAAAAAAAACTTTTTCTATTTAAGTTTAAATGAAAACGAAATTATAAAATGAAATATTTTTAATCACAATTTTCACAAGAGTAGTGTTAAAAGCTCTCATTTAAATCAACGCGTATTTTAAAACTTATTGCTTTTAAGCCAATTAATAGAAAACTTGCATTTAATTATAAAATTTAGCAGAATTTTTCAATATTGTATTTTTGCCTAATTTAGGAAATAGTTTTGTTTTAAAAGTTACCTTAAATTAAATCTGTATTTTTCGTTTCAACATTTTAGTACATCAAATAGTTTACCTGTAAAGAAATTAAAAATAAATTAAGTTAAAAAAAAATAACGAAAATTAATGAAATAATAATATTTGGTATGGCAGGAAGATAAAATTATGAAAATCATGAAGATTGATTCGGATTCGTTAAACCTCACAAAACACATATTTTAATTTTTTATAATAGGACTTAGTTTGGTAGAGTAAAGTTTATTGTCACAGTTTGGCCTTGTCATGATTTATAAGCTAAGAAACGTGTGATATCCATCCGAAAAAAATCCCCTGACTAACTTCAAAATATCTCAGGGCCTTCGCTAACATAACTGGGACAATACGAAATAGTAGATGAGATTAGGTCCTGTAGTTAGTAGCTTGTGTGAATTTTCTAAAATCAGTCGTATCGTGGACCTAAGTGTGGTATTTTTATAATAACAATTCGTAAGCTAAAGAATCTAAAATAGTAACAAACTTCTCAGAAACTATATAAGTCTTTTATTTCAATTTTGTTTGAAGACTTGTCTAAAACACATAATTTCAAAAGCATGTTTTGTTTATTAAAATATGTTACATGAAAGCAGAACTTTTGCACTTTGACTTTTTTTGCAGTTATCAAATTGTTCATATTTTGCAAATATTGTTCATTTCTGTTAATTTCTTAAACAGGCACATTATGAAAGTTTATCCAACAATGCAAACAAATCTATGGCGATGAATGCATACATTCAACGTTTTGTCATAAGATGACATAAATAATGTCTTGTGGTAAAGATGAATAGAAAATTACTTCCTGAAAATATGTCGAGTTAAATGAAAAACACTGAAATCACAAAAGAATGAAAATATTTCAAAGTGAGAACAAGTTGATTACAAATTGTTGAAGTTACATATGTAGCTTTCTAAACTTTCTGTATTTGAATGAGAATTTCTGTATATCCAGCGCAAAAGTTAAACAAAACGTCAGGAAATCGAGAAATGTTTAATGAAAAATGCATAGTTGTTTTTCTTTCTAGAAATTTCTGTACAAAATGATGATTTTCCAAAAAAGCATATATAGAAATCTAAAGTGATATCATTTGGTTGATTTTTTTATACCCTAAGGTAAAATTTAGAAGTCAATAAGATAAAGTTCACATTTTAAAATTTTTGTTCTATTGATTTTAATAAATTGTAATAGAATAAATAACAATATTTTTAGTAACAAAAAGGATCTAAGCCTACGTGCTGCCCAACCTCAATTCACATTCACATTCTTCACATTCTTCTGCAACCCACGACAACAATCGACATCAGATGCATAATCTCTGACCAAAGAAATCCTTGGATACCGATAAAAACGTTTCAAATTTGAGCATATCCTTTTATATTATATTCTCAAGGAAAGTAACAACCAAAACTAGGAATATTTATTTAATACAAAATCAAGTTAAGAAATCACTAACCTAAATTCCAAATTTCATTACAAATATAATCCTAACGCATAAGTACCCCATTGCTTATCTACCATAGGATATAAATATAAGAAAACTATTAAAAATAATTAAGACGACCTTCAATTTTTCTATAGTTTCAGATTTTTCTTAGGTACCTCTAAGTATATCAAGTTTCATCAAAAAGAAGATGTTTCATATTTTTCTTCATTCTTAATGAATTTCTTAGAATAAGATTTTTCAAGATATTTTCTTTGTGTCATTTTTATAGGTCAAGAGTTTCCCTTATATACCAGTTTGATCTTGGCCTTTCCGATTGTAGGCGGAATATTTTTACATTATCGTTTGAAAGGTATCCTTCATCTTTTATTTATCAAAATAAGAAACATTATATTATATATAATATAAGAAATATTCACATTTTTGTTTTCATTATTATTAAATAATTGAATTAAATTTTGTTTTAATATAAAATATTAATTAAGTGAAAAATCGTATTATTTACTTGAATCTTATTAAAAATAAAAAAAAGCACATTTCCCGGTAAATTTTACTGTGTATACTTATAGAATTTTATATAATCCCTTAATTTATTGTTGTAGATAAAAATAGGGTATAAAATCAAAACGGCAGGGAAATTTTTAAGAGTTAAATATGCTCGAAGGGATTTAAAAACAAAAAAAAATTATAATTTTAATCATGATAATAAATAAGGGAGAGAGATCAAAAATTGATGTGCTGATAAAAATAGCAAATATAGAAAAACTACCCAGACAGGACCTTCAAGAAGAAAAATGATGGCCGCATTAAAGTCTGCTTAAACAAATTATAACAAATAATTGCTGATAAAGGGAAATATTTGTTTTTCTTTTCCTTTTTTTTTGTTTTTAATTTAAATTTTTTTATAATATTTTGTTATTTTCCTATTTTTAGAAATAAGAGTACGTGATTTATCATAAATTTTAGTAGTTGCAAAAGTTACACCTTTATATTATTTGAAAAAGTCAGAAAATTTAAAATATTAACCAAAATTAGAAAATTCCTAATAATTAAAGATTCTATTTAAAGCATTCTATAGTAATGCAAGATGATGATGAGAACTTCTATACATACCGATCAAATCATTTTATTCAACAATATATATTTTATTTTCTTCGAAAATTCCGAACTTTTGTGCAAAGTTATACTCGAAATTTCATACAAAAAAATTCAATATTTTGTTCGGCAACTACTGGAAGTTGTAATCGAATTCAATTGATTTTCGGACATAATCAAGTTTTTATAGGAAAAATACTATATACCAAATTTGCCACAACAATAACCTCGAATAAAAAATCATAAAAACCGTAGTTTTGTTCGGGAGTTACATGAAGTTTTAGTCTGAATGGTTCTTATGTTTTTACCAATTTTCATTCAAATTGCTTCAAACGTTACTACACACAGTCCGACAGACAGACATTAAATAACAGTCTTTGAAATTATTTAATTTCCTACATGCTTTTTAGAGAATAAGATACCAAAAGTCCAAAATAAAATAACAAATTTAATAATATTTTTTTAAATAAATGGCTTTGGATTATTTCTTTCTCCACTATTCTTAGACCGATTCGACTGAAATTTAGCATGGTATAGTACATTTGTGTAGTTAACACATGTAATTAATTTAAACAAAATTGGTTCACACATTTTCCAATTAAATTCTAAAAACCATAAACCAAAAAACGACCAAACTTTCTGGTCACTTTGGTTTTTCCTTTCTAACTTTGCTCGTCTTGAATTGTTTTTGGTGAAATGCAATACCAAAGGAATAAGCAACTCACATTGTAAATTTCAACAAAATCGGATAACGCGTTTTTGAGTTATCTTGTATACGGGCGGACGGACGGACGGACGGATGGACATTAATAAATCGATACTTTTTTTGACGACGATTATTTCGATGTGTTATAAATGGAGTGACAAAACTAGTATACCCTCTGCTAATACCTATCCTAGGGCATAAACATCAATCTCATAGAAAATTAAGCGGAAACCGGCCTACTTATCATGCATAAAATCCCAATTCGCGAATTATAGTTTATAGGAGGTTTTAATTTATAGTATCTTAAAATATTTATTTCCCTTGAAAACCGAGAATCAAATGTTTGGACGATTATAATACTCTCTTTTATATACTTTAGTTAGAATCTAAGAAAGTGGAAAATAAAAAATTTAACCTATAAAGGATAAATTAAATGCTGTGGTTGCATAAGACGGTTAAATGAAATTAAAACACTCAACCTAAAATGGGTTTGTCGTCTAAATATATACACATTTACTTTGCGAATGTTAATTAATTTAGTTTAACCCCTTTTCTTCATTTATTATTAACACTATATATATAGTCCCTGAATCTAGGCGAAGGCCTGTAGAGATAAAACTTTATTTATCCTTTCTAGCCAGCTTGAAGTGACTATATATTATCTGAATTTTGATTTTCTGGTGTTTCAAATGGACAATCACTACGTCAGCAAAAGTTTCGTAATTCATGGATGAATACAATTTTTAAAGTTGATTTAAAAAAAGAAAATAAAGAACTCAAAATATTTAAGGTTTGTAAAGTGCGGCCGGGAAGATTATTATTTTAGTGGGTGAAATTTTTCGCTGAAGAGAAAAGTTAATTAAGAAGACCGTTGAGAATATTTTTCTGGATTTTTTTTTTCCATTTGTTCATCTGAGCTGATTTAATTCATGATGTTTATTATTTTATTAAAAGTTTCCAAAAAGAGAATGGAATATTATTTCTTTTAAATTAACTGACTTATTGAAGTGTTTTTTAAGTTGGGCATTTTTCGCGTGCCCCTTTTTTTTCTTGAGAAGATAAATCTAATTAAAATCTTTATTTTGTAATTAAGGAAAACTTTTTTCTTCGATTTTTAATAAAAATTTAATTTATATTATTAATACTTGAGCTTTGCTTTAATACAAAATATTATGATATTCTCAAAGTTTTTTTTTACCTATTTATATCACCAAAAAAGATTCGTGTGTTTCTAACATATTATGTTAGGTTAGGTAGAGTAGGGGTACTGCGTACAACACCAGGTACCTTATGGGCCAATTGAGATCCCTAAGAGACCAAGAGTTAGGGTAACTATTCCTCTTAGAAGTATTTGACTTTCCTACAAAATTCCATTAGATTACCCATGTCAGTCGCTTGGAGCATCCCTAGATTTTCGAAGAAATGGCTGCCCAAAAAATTATTACGAGCTTGACAGAGAGCTGAGCATTAACATAAAATGTGTTTGATGTCTTCCGCCACTCCTATGTCTCCACAGTACCGGCAGAGGTCTGTTTGCACCAATCCCAATCGTTTAGCGTACTTTCTTAACAGCCAATGTCCCGTTAATATCCCAATGATTGTGCGTAGATGATTCCTGTTCCAGTCTATTATGAGAATCGACTTCTTCTGATTCAGCTTCGGCCACAAGCTTTTTGATACATCGTTCTCTCTTAGATCGCACTAGCGTGTGTTTGCTTACATAAGAATCTTATCCTTTTCTAAAACATTAAATATCGCTAAAGTGGCAACTAATGAAAAACAAAATTCATTCATTGTTCCTGATTTGGAAATTATTACCCTTTAAAGAAAATTGTCCTTTTATCAATTTCTATGAAAATCGGAAAAATTGCGAATTAAAATTTCCGTAAGCTTTTTAAAGGGAAATTGTCTTACTTTTGAAATTTGTAAATATTTCGTAAAATTGTCCTTTAGAAGCATTTCTGGGGAAAAGAAAGGAAAAACAACAAATCTGTAGTAAAAATAAAGGTAAATTATATCAAAGCATGATAAAATTCGTGGAATTAAATCATCTGAATGATTTCTTTTATATAAATTTACAAGAAAAAAAAACAGGAATATTATTCAGAAACATTTTTTGAGTCTTCCCTTTTGAATAAATATTTTCCAATATTTATTTAGAATTTAATTGAAGTATTCATTTGGAAGATCAAAAAAAAAAATAAAGAAAATATTGAAATTTTTAAATTGAAAATCACTTTCTAAAAACTTAATTTTAATAATTGAAATAATAATATTAAAAGAAATTGAAATAGATTCATTTCTATAGAATTATAGAAAAATTTCGGTAATTTGTAACTAATCTACTGTTAAAAAAGGAACTAGTTGTTATGAACACTTTTAGGAGTGAGCAACTAAAGCGTTTGGAGAACATATTAAGAATATTTCCAAGAAACTGTAAAGGTTATTGCCGACAAATATTATATTTATTCAGATCTTTTTGAAGCATCCAATAAAATGATTGTGATGAGCAAACTACAGTAAAAAGCTGTGATGTGTCAATCAAACGCCCAGTACGTTGTGAATTTACAATGTGAACTACTGTCTACAGCAGTGGTATTCAAACTTCAGTATCCGCGGAACACCTTTTCCGGCTACAGAACAGTGCATTCAAAATTTAAAACACCGGATATTTAATTTCCAAGTAACGCTTTAACTTAGAATGATTTAAAGTACTGTTATGCACACTACAGCTCACCCATTTGGCTTATTTTCATCATAAGTCCATGTACCATAAGAACAAAATTTCCAGTAGCTTTCTTCACAAACATAAATTAAAATATGGTTTTCCTTGTTAAAATCAAAAAAAAAATTCGGAACTTTTAAAAAACTAACTTTTTCAGACATCTCGTCGAATCCTGTTTGAAGAACTCTAGTTTGCAGCAACAAATTAGAACGCTAATGCCACTATGTATACTCCAACAGCGAACATGTAGGAGTATTAGTTTCATAATAGTTGTTAATACAAATAATTGGCAGAGACATTGAAAGGTTATAATAATAATATAATAATTGTTATATTTCGAATAACAGTTGTATTGTTTGAATAATGTTTAGAAAAGGCAAATTGAACAGATTGATAAATACAGTGTTGAATGGTTAAATAGGTAAATACCTCGTTTCTAGAAGCTGATGAGGCTTTGGTTCAAATCCAGAGCTCGGTTGTTCATAATTTATTTTTCTTTGCCTACACACAGCTCAATATGCGTTGGCCAGATAGAAATGTTAGTTTGTAATTAAAAAATACCTATATCTTATAAATATTTAGTAAGCCCGAAAAATTTCCAAACAATCCCTTGTTTCAGTGTACAAAAACCAGAATTTATAAAATTTTTCTTTCAAATATTTATTCTTTAGTTATTATATTAGAAATCAATAATTTTCTGAAAAGGTTACAAAATATATCAAATCAAAAAGGTACATTTCTCATCCGAAATTCGATTTATGATTTCGATCCTAATTTTAGCTTATATCCTTTTAACCATATAAAAGACACTTTCGAATCGAATCTAATACTGACATTTTCTATTTTTGACATAGAGTATTTTTAGTTCCAACAAAAACGTAAAAAAAGAAGTTAAATTCAAAATAAATCTAAGTATTTTTAGATTTTGTTTTAGTATTTAATTGGTTAAAGTTCAATTTAGATACGAGTTTTATACGAGAATCATAAAAGATAATTTAAAATCGTTTTTCGTATAGAATTTTCTCATTGAATTCATTACTTTTTATAATGAGTAAGTAAAAAAAAAAAAACATATAAGAGCTGAACAGCTTTTCTTGAATATCTTAAAATTTTGCTTTAATTTGATTTTTTACGGCATCAATTAAAATATAGGTAATGCAACCTCTTATAAAAGGGTGCTATAACTATACCATAACTATATGACCGTTGGTTGGTTTTTTTTTTATTTTTTTATTAGCTATAGTATAACATTTTATGGTTGACCCTTAATGGTGCACTGACTCAACATAATATATATCCTTTGTTTTTATTCTTTCCTGTGGTTCCAGTCTACTAAAGTAGAAACAGTTTTAATGTTTTGCATCTATTTCTTAAGTTTTATTAGTATAATAAGGAGACATTTGAAGTAAATACCGTCTATTATATTCAATGGTTGACTTTCGTCATCAGTATAGGTAAATTCTTTCTTGTAGAAAATGACTTTTACGGTTAAATATATATAATATTTTTTACTCATTTCATTTATCATTTCATACTTCACCCCTTTTTTCATGTACTTCATTATGACTGTAATACTTTGGTCACGTATTTCATTAGCCTCAATAGGGATGAAAAGGGAAAAATATTAGATAACACTATATACATATAGATATATAAAAGAATGAAAAGTTTTGAAAAAGGATAATTTCTTTTTACAACAGGATATAAAGTGTTGGTTCATTGAAGCCAAAGGCTCTTCAAGAAGAAGGTGTATTTTGTTAATTACGCACCGAAAACATGAAAACTTTAAAGGAAATTGTCTTTCTTCTAAAGTACGTTATTTTGTTTTTATTTTGCCATATTTATAATTAAATATTAAAGATAAGTATTAAGTAATTAATTCTTTTTTTAAATAGTCAATATTTAAATTTAAAATTCTGCCAAAAAAAAATATGTATATAAAGAAAAAAATACTAAAAATAAATTAAGTGCATTTCACCGTTTCAATGCAATTATTTTAGAGATATTCTCACTAATTTCTTTTCCAAAGTGTAAACAACTTTTAGTAATCTTTTATTCGATAAATTCTTGGGGATGCTATCAGTACAAGTGATTTACATCACACTTGTGGGTCGAAAATTTACGACAAACCCAGTTAGATACCCATGTTACACATTAATCGTTTTCTAATGGCAATTCACATAGTAAAAACGTTGATGATAGTATGCACTGGATGAGCAACAATAGTCACAATACTAAGAAGAAGAACTATATGATATCCGACTATTAAGGTGTACTATATACTATCATCATATACCTATCTTTAGAAATAGAAAGAAAAAACAGGCCTATAGAGATATAAAAAAATATATTTTCTGTTCAGGTCTCCCTTTTTTCATTTGATATTCAGTAGTTGGGAGTGGCATCCTGATAAAAAA
Organism: Xylophagus ater; assembly: GCA_963422695.1. Classification (NCBI taxonomy): domain Eukaryota; kingdom Metazoa; phylum Arthropoda; class Insecta; order Diptera; family Xylophagidae; genus Xylophagus; species Xylophagus ater. The sequence continues at coordinate 14,740,727 of OY730478.1, forward strand.
TTCTTTCCTTATTTTTTTTTGCCTGTTAAAATACCGCTAGTATTCTAAATCCTATATTGGAATTCAAAAAAAAAAAAAACTGTGAAAATATACGTATCAATTTTGTATATAACATATTGAAAGGATGAGAATTCTCATTGTTTTTCCTTGCTGTTGATTATGGTATAGTACTTGGTGGTAACATTCGTTTAAAGTTGAGTCATATCGTTACGAAATCTTTTTCTTTCACCCCGAAATGCCGTTGGCTACCTGTGAATTTGTTTTCAAAACTTCGTCCTGCGACAAAGTTTATTCGAGAATTGAAGAAATTGAATTGGATACAGTAAATTTCAATACAAATGTATATATACCCGTTTACACGTAAACTTCATATATACTACATTTTATGTGCACATATGTACAAATACAATTTTTTTTTTTTCCTAAAGTCATTCTCATACCTAGAACTGCCATAACTAATGCAAGGACTGAGAGAAAAAAAAAATGGAAAGCTAAATAAAATTTTCAAAGGTAAAAGCAAACTCATAAGTAATTTACCACGGAACGAGACTGAATTGGAGAATTGACGTGGGAAGAGGACATACTTGTAATACAATTTCTTTTTTTTTTCATTTCTTTTTCAAAAATATAATATTATATATTATAATGTTAGAAGGTATCCATGTAGATGCGTTGACATTTACGGAGCCCATATCCTAAGAGCAATATACGCATTTTCTCGTTTTTTTTTTCATTCATCCTTTTATAACGTAGTTATATGGTCGAAATAAGTATCTTTTTTAAAAAAGAATACTATATAGTAGACATGCATATTGAAATGTATATAGCATAGTTCTTTCTATACCAATCAATATGAGAACTAAAGAACAGGAAGTCTGTGCATAGCACTCAGAAATTCTTATGGTTCTTATACAATATTTTAAGAGAGTTTTCATATTTTCTAGAAGGCATCTTTTACACTAATAAGAAGAACAAAATGTGTATATATATAATTTTTTTTTTTTTTTGTATTTATGTAGTACAATATCTACATTTTATGTATTATGTATAATATTATAAAACCTGAGAACAGGTTGAAATAATGATGGGGGGAAAATATTCTTGAAATTTTTAGTAAATTATCACTTTTTCCTTAGCGCTTTTGGTTGAACAAAAGTAAGATGTCAGTTAGAATATGAGATAAATTATGATATTAAGCGCTCTGGTATTATATTTCAGGAAAAATTCTATATAACTTAGTTTAATTCAATTTTTATGTATTCCAATTTTATATATAAGCATATCATATTGTCAAGTAAAGTTATACAATTAAATGTAAGACATAAAAAAAATTACATTATAAAAAATGTTATTAAAACAAAAACGACAACATTAAATATCAAAGTTCGGGGAAAAAAAATATAGAGCAAAATCCTTTTGAAATTTTTTGAATATCATCTAAATTGAAATTATCCTTAAAATTCCTATAAAATATATCATAACCCATTAACGTAAAATTTTCGCAAATCTCTATAAACTGAATAACATATTTTTGGTTCTTATAATTTTATTATCGTATTTATAATATTATTGATCGAATATTTCTATACAAGAAAATCTTTAGGATTTGATTAAAATTATTTAATTGAATATTTATAGAACAGTGTATGAATTTTGTTCATATATAACATAAAAGCCTTTTTAGCACTAAACTGTATTACAAATTAGTTTTCCTTTCTATAGTTGAGTATAATATAATTCCCAATAAAATATAGAATATAATGCCTTTTATTGCTATAGATTTAAGTATTCGAACAATATTCATTGTACGAATATATACATACTATATATAACTGTGCGCCTACAAATATGCAATTGAAAAAGCACATACTTATAATATATGCATATTCAAAGCAACTTGTATATACAATTCGCATCGAGTAAATTTGTTTTAGAATTTTCCATTAACTATAAAATTTGCTGTGCTTGCACCTTGGTAAATTTCAATTTCTAATTCGTGACTGGATCACACGCCGGGTAAATAAATTGGGAGGTGATTTTTAATTTACCACTTAATATATTTTTTCCTAGTTTTTTTTTTTTTAGAGACAAACAAACTAAAAAAGTGCATTCAAATTGAATCAATATAAAAAAATAAAGTGTAAAATATTTTCAACTATAGCAAGTTTTAGACTGTTAAAAAAAAAAAATTAGTAATTTATAACATATTTGTACACATATTTGTGTACATATATGTTATGTATAAAATCATACACCTTTTCTAAGTTTTTTTTTAGAACAGGAATGGTATTTTATTATTCGATGTATTATAATGAAACTCGATGAAGTGCAGAAAAAGTTGCATAAAAGCTCAACTTTACAGGTGTGTGGTTTTTTTTCTTGCATATAAATATTTGATTTTATGAACTCGGTTTGAAAGTGTTTCAAAGGATGAATCGCTTTGTATACAACGAATAAAAAATTGTTATAGGAAAAAAATTACTCTAACTAAAAGGTCTTATATTTCAAAATGCATATATGTATATATAATATACTCATATGTACTCATATGTTCATTTTATAACGACAACGAAACGTTTCAAATTTACAAAAAAAAAAAAAACATAAAAGATAACGAGAAATTCTATTTCTTGCATACAAATGTGATTTTTACTAGTGCCATCGTCTCTAAAACATCGAATATTTCATATGAATCTTGTATTATCCAACTTAACTGGAATGAATTCTTGATGCATTTTCTACATCAATTTCTATATATTTCATCATTGAAGATAAATTTTCTATATGTTTCTGTTTGAATTACATAAAAAAAAAAAGAAAAACTAAAATTTGAAAGAAGTTAATACCAACTTGTGATTGTACTATATAAACCGCAATTCAAACTTATAATATAGAACTCCTTCAATTACTGTGTCTTACCAAATGCAAGTTCCTTTTCAAAAGTTTAAATAATATAATATTACAGAATATTATTACGAAATCTTTTAAAAACAACCATTTGATTACGAGAACTAAGAGATATAATATTCGAGAGTATACTGTATGTGGCGTAGTTTACTTTTAATATGCAAATAGCTCTCTAACGAATGCTTTTACAGACAAATATATTCCTGTAGACGTTTGAAAAGAAGTAAATTGCTTTTTAAAGAAGGAAAAAGTATTCTAACTATTTTCGTCTTACCTTAAGATTACAATATTTCTAAAAGTAAATATGGTATCTTGTATATTTACCATGACTCATGAATACTTAAGTATATGAACATTTAATAAGTTCTTATAAGAAAATTAGTCTGGACAAATATTATATACCATATGTATATGCAAGGATATTTTATTATATACTAGGTGAATTAAACTGAGTTGTTAGAGATCGCCGGGTTCTACATGACCCTTGATGATTAAAAATCAGATTTAATGTAAAAACATATAAGGTCTGTTTTATTTGCCACTTGCTCTGGGGTAGAGCAAATTTTTACATTGAAAACAAAAACAACAAAAGACCAAATCGTACACTATTTTCAGAGCAGGTGTAAACTATTGCACCCGAATTAGTTCAGTTTTCTACCATAAAAAGTGTATTAGCTAAATCTTTCTCATTTAATTACAATATGGTTGCTAAGCAGCGCTACAAACATTTGAATTAATTAATTAATTAATTTTAAATTAAATCAAAAAAACTTTATAAAGAGGGTTATTTTCTCCTAAGATTATTTCTTTCTTCACTATCCTTTCACCGATTTGACTGAAATTTAGCATGGTATCGTCTATTTGTATAGTTAACCTATATAAATAATTTAAACAAAATTGATTCACAAATTTTTAAATTAAATCCAATAAACAAAAAAACAGCAAAACTTTCTGGCCACCCTGGTTTTTCCTTCATAACTTCCTTATTTTGATGCAATCATCGTCGAAATCGTACGATATAACTCGAGATGCGCAAACAAATAGATAGATTATTATATATTATTATAAAAATATAAGCTAAACAGTAACATTTAAATTTGATAAGTTTACAGTCCTTAGAAAGGCAACGCGTAGTAGCGGATGTGGTTTTTGTGAGTCAAACCCTGAATGGCTCTATTGACTTCCCATTTTTGTTGGAGAAAATGCATCTTAACATTAATACACGGTTCTTTAAGTCCGTGGAAATATTCAAAATTAGTCATCATAAAACTTAGTACGGTAAAAACGAACCGGTTTCCCGAATGTTGAGGTCGGCGAATGATAACGCCAAGAAGTTTAATTTTTGCTTGAGCAAAAGACATTTGAAAGGCCTCCTATACAATGCCTGTTGCTGCCATTAAGCAATATTAAAAAAAAAATAACCACTCGCTAGATATCTTACACAAAGTAATTAGTATTTATTAATGTACTTGCAATTTTTTGGTGGTTTTCTTTCTTGGTAAATTGAATAAAATTTCACTAAAAATGTCATAAATATATATTTTTATAGTGATAAAAATTCTAACAGATATTTCCCAAATGATATTTTCATTATATATTTCCTAAAACAAACAAATAATTTATTATATACTAATCTTAGTGATTATTGTTAATTACATTTAAGTTTTCTACACGAATACAAAGTCTGTAGATTGCACAAAATTATATTTTAATATATTATTTTTATTTTATACTAATTAAGAATATTTCAGTTTTATATCATACACAAAACAAGAAAAAAACTTCTTATCCAAATTATAAGAAAAACCAGGAAAATATAAGAAGAAAAAAAAACTGCTGACTTATTTCATAGCTTTATGAAAAACTAATAAACAGACGTTGGATGGACGAATTTTCTGGATTATCTTATAATCCGGAAGCTATAATTGTCCCGTCTATATAATTTTATATATATCTTAAATAATATAGATATATAGATTTTGATGTTGGATTAAGTAAGTAAAATTAATTCCATTATTTGTTAATTTTATCTTAACTAATTGCTCTGGAAAAGTATTTCAAGAGTTAAATTACCTCTTAACGTCTTGAACCATGGACGATTTCAAGAATTCATCATCATCATCATCATCATAATGAACGGTTTTTTGCAGAAAAACTTTATATACAAACAAACATTTTATACTAAAATTAAGAGAGTATATATATATATACACTTAAAACTTGATTTGTGAGAAAAATGGTGGTCCAGTTTTTCTTTATTTCACAACGCGGAAAAATAATAGTCAAAAAAAAAGAAAATATATATAGGATTATGGACGAAGAAGAAAGATTTTCAGTGTTTTTCTTTTGGTATACTAATATAAACAAAAATGAAAATTTTATGCTAAAGCATTAAAAATTCTTGAAATAAATACCAAAATAAAGAAAAAAAAAATTCAGTTTTGTCATTGTTTTGTAAAAGTAGGAAAAGTTTTTTTTGCGCATAAAAGCTTTTATTATATCCTTAGTTCTGCATAGTTTAGTTATATAATCATCATCAACATTTCATTGTCCTGTCCTATTCTGTATATCTTATTTCTCATGGTTCCATCATTTTCCTTGTTACCGGTGTACCCATTAAAATGAACAGGTATATTTAAGAAACACAGCAAAAACATAACAAAAAAGCATATATATATGTAAAAATGTATATAATATAAAGTCGGAAAAGCTTTTTTCAGAATTAATTCCGCTATCATATTTAAATATTTATACAAATCTATGTCTATATCGTTGTTTAAGTAAAATACTATAGAATTATAAAACAGATGAAGTATGATACGAATTTAACAAGACAATTTCAACGTTAATGTAAAAAAAACCCAAAATAAAAATTAAAATAGAATTAAATAAGATATTGATGTATTAGAAAAGTGGAAAAGTCCAAATTTCTGAAATATAGAAATATATAACTAACTCTATTAAGATCAATATTTCATTTGAAGAATTTGAAATTTTCATTTCTCTAAATTATTCATTAATAAACTTGAATGAAAATGAAGATTTAGAAGTTCTTGAAATCACCTTAAATATTGAATTGTTTTAATTTTATTGAAGTCTTATAAATTGAATTTAATTTAAAGTAAAAGAAAACTATTTTTAAAGGATTTTCTATGATAACATTTCAAAATTAATAATTATTTTGTAAATCCTATTTGAAGCGATTATTGTGTCATTTATTATATAAGTTTTCCCAAAATATAGAATTTAATTAAGAAATTGTATAAAATGTTCTGGAAAATTTTATGGAAAATATTTTCTTTATGAATTTCGAATAAAGTTTTTCATCAAAACTTATTTCAAAAATAGTGTTAAATTAATTATATTTTAATTAGAATTTAACTAAAGTATATAAAGAGATGCAATATTGTAATCCTACAAAAATTCGACTTTTGGTTTTCAACGAAAAATACATGTTTAGAATTGGAATTCGAATTGGCTATTTTCGTAATGATACGTAGCTATGTCCCAATAGTAATGTCCTAGACAGATCTCCGATTTTAATTACAATAATTATTTTTTAATGATACTTCTGGATGACCCATGACACATCTTCTTTTTTTCACAATGATCATTATTCTTGTCATTCCAAAAGATTCATAAAATTATTATTTTGTTTATAATTTTCAGAAGAGAATGTTTATTGATTTCGATTCAATAAAATTAATTTTTTAAAATCGTATTTTAGTAAATCTTAAGGAATTTTTAAAATAATAACCATTTTTTTCTCCTTTTAAGTTTATGTGAAAGAAGAAAACATGTCAAAACCAGATGAAATTTTCAAAATTTTCAAATGTAGATGGCCCTGTAAACAATGGGAGGAAAAAATTTAGGACCTCTTTAGAATTTCATTTGATAATTAAAAAAATAATGATGCTTGAAATAGATACTTAAAATTGATCATTATTACGTAATAATAAATATCGTGTTTTAATGACCGATTGGGCCATAATGATCATTAAAATTGGAGATCTGTCTAGAATACAACACTGGAACGCATACAATATCGATGCTATATTAATGACTTGGTAAGTAGTAACGCGTACTTTAATGCGTTTCTTCATCAATGATCATATATTTTGCAATACCCAGAATTCATTATGGCAAATAACATATCGAATTAATTGTACAGAATCGAACACATTTATTTTAAAATAACACCAAAATAAAAGGATATTCACAGATATGTTCATCACTTCTTCTATGCATTCCCTATTCATGCGTTTACCATCAATAACCCAATAACAGATTCCAGTGGCATTACTGATCAAATTTACTAAAAGGGGTGTTGTCACATACATATTGTGTTGTGATATAAATAGGGATATTAATAAGAGGATGACCGAATTAGTTTTTGACCGGAAATGATTAAGTGTTCCATTTTCTACAAAAAGAACCTAATATATATAAAGGAAATAATTTGTCTAAGAAAGTTGGTTGTTTTACGATATCATACAAAATTTTAAATGTACAAAATAACTATCATTAAATCAATAAATGTTAACCAAAATATATATATTTATATAAATGTACAAAAATTATTAATATTTAGTATATTTTGCATGCTCACATCCAATTAGGTAAGTAAAATTATGTTATATTATAGAATTGTGTTAATAGACGAAGAAAATTACTTGAAAAGGTGATGAAATTTCTTTTTTGTGAGTGTTTTTTTTCTCTGTCGTTATTATATTTTTTTTTTTGTACTTTAAGATTTCGTGACATGAAAACTAAGAATTACTTAAGATCCTAAAACTTCTATAATAGCTTTACCGGATGTTATTTAATGTTAATCACTCTCGTATAAGACCATAATGAAAATTTAATCATTAATGTATAAAAAGAAAAAACAAAAAAGAAAACAATTTTTAACTAAGAATTTTTCCTTATCTAAAATGATTTCTGATAAAAACTCTTAAAAAACACATATTAAAAGCTTTTTAGATTATATATTAGTTAAAAAAAGAAAAAAATAGTTGTTACTTTTCACAAAAATTAAAATAAAATCATTGATCAAAAAATAAAAATTCTGATCATGTTTTTTGCGTTCGAATAAACATCACACCTTTGTTATACCTTAATTGCACAAGTACGCAAATGAATTTGAATTATATGAAACAAGTAACATTTTACAAATATATGTTTTTTTTCAAGAAAACCAGAGCAAGAAAATAAGCCATTAAAAAGAAAAAACACTTCAAATCAGATGAAAAAAAACAAGATGTTAGCGTAAGTTAAGAAATCGTTTCCAAACTAACAACATCTTAACCAACAACAGGTTACTCTCCAACCAGGAAAAAAACAAATCAACAAAATCCAAACCTAATAACAAATAAAAAATACCGTCATTCCGGAAAGCAGACAAAAAAACATTAGAGTTTTGGTCGCATCAGTGCACGTAAAAGTATTGTATACAAGAAAAACGTATGACCACCTGTACCAATTGGACCAATGAAATATTTCTATACCTTTTTATAAAAGCAATCTGAAAATTTAATGTTGTTTTTCGATGGAAATCAAAGTGTTATTGGAGTTCAAGATCTACAGAATCAACAGCCATCATCTTGTCTTCTGGATACCAAACTTAAAGAAACACTTTTTGACTCATTCCGATCTTAAAACATTCGTTATTCATATATAATTTTTTTTTTTATTAATCTGTACGAGTCGATCTTTCTGTCGCTTTTTCCTTATATATGTTTTAATTTTCGACCATCAATATAGTAAGATATACATAGGTGTACTCTACACACAGGTTACAGGTATTATAGATTTTAAATCTGTACCATTATATGCAGCGATTAAATATAATATATCTTTGAATTGGTTTGGTTTCTTTTTTTTTTTAATGTATATCTCATCCGGCTCATTTTAAATAAAACCAGTTTTATATCAATTTTGAGTTCTATGACTGCGCCAAGAAGTGCCAACAAGAAGTTTAGGTAAAAAATCAAGTTTCTTTTGGTATTATAAAAAAGAATCAGGAGTGCGGTTTCTTGGATATATGAATTTCAAATCTTCATATATTGATAATCATCATTATTTTAACTTTTAATCATATGACGATCATTTCAATAGATGTATTAAAACTATGTTTTATTTACTGTGCTTATATAAATGATTCATTAATATATATAAATACCTTCTTGTCCACCAAAGAGTATATACTTACTAAATCGACAAGTTAAAAACAACATACTGTTGTAATCACTTTAACGCACGATCATAGTTCAAATGAGACGATCATTATTGTATAACTTAAGGGATCTAGTTTTAAAACATGATCAGTTTTATGATTTAATTATGATTACACTAGTTTATTTTTTGTTCTTTTTTTTTATCTCAACATTTATGTATATATTAAATATGATTGCTAAAGAAGAACTTGAATATCATTAGTGATGATTTTCTTATAGAATTCCTCGATTAATTTTATTGGGGATAGAAAATAATGAGTTTTCTTATAAGCTATATTAGTGATAATCTTAACTAGAGAAGAAGACGTAGTGTCGCGATAGTATTGAACGTTTTAAGCCTTAAGGGTATCAAGAAAATTTTTTACATTAAAGATGTAAAATAAAACAAGAACTAGACTATGGAATTCAAGTGTGATGTTGGCATAATTATGTTTAAAACATACACAAGAATTTTATAAATACAAAATTCTAGTGTAATTTTATATTATACAAAACAATTTGCATAATATTCCTTTTAAAGATATTTCATGAATTTTATGAAACAGGTTCATAAGATGCATGTTATATAAAATTGAAAATGTTATTGAACTCTTTTAAATGACAATTTCTGTTCATAGATTTCTCTAACTATATTTTTCTTTTAGATAATACTAGCAGAATACCCGACGTTGTTCGGGCTGAAAATGAATTTTAATCATCAAAAAAAGCAGAGAGATTAGAGACTAGGAGTGAGGGGAATTTAGTTTGGCTCAAAACGCTTTCTGTACCGTGAAGCTTTGGTTTAAATTTTAATTCAGCCTTTCCCGAATGTGCATTCCAAGTTTATTGAAAATCCGACTATTATTGGAGCAGTTATGGAAGTTTTCATATCCTTCCCCCTTACAACATCGAAAAAGTCATTTTTATTTTACGTATTGGTATTTCAACCCCCCCTCGAGAGGAGGCATATCCCATTTTCAAGTTGGCACATTTCAAATGGACATATGTACAGGTATTTTCCACATTGGCCCCCTCAACCTCACACCCAGCGGAGACATACCCCATTTTATCAGTTGGCCTATTACAAATATACATTCAAAGTTTCAAGAAAATTCGACTACTATTGTTGAAGTTTTTATATTTAACCCCTCTTGCAACCGCCCCATTAAAAATCAAAGTAGCCTATAATTAAGCGCCCTGTAACTAAGAATCGTTTGAGACATGTTTCATCAAAATCGGTCCAGCCGTTTAGGATCCTACTCGGTACATACATACAGACAAAAATCCGAAAATATTATATAGATATCAAATGATGAAATAAAAACAAAATTGTACGTATCGTAAGAAGTAAGGATACCAACCCAATTAAACACATCTTTTCCTCCAATCTTACAGATAAAAGAAGATATGCCAAAACAAAATTAGGATGGAAAGACACGCCATCTTCCCATCTTATCATGTACCACGACTTCAAGAAAATAGGAGTCTGGAACTGGAACTCAGCAGCCCAAAGCCACTGGACCGCTGAAAAACTTTACTTACCAGAACCGGGTTACACTGCCAATGATGATGATGATGAATTTATCAAAAACAAAAACATATTTTTAATTAATTTAACCCTTTTTCTTTGAAAAAAAAAATTACTTTTTCATATATTATCTATTTTCAAAATCTACTTATTCATAATAATAACTGCTTACTGTATCAATAAATTTCGAACAAATATCAAAAAGTATCCCAAAAAAAATTTTCATATTATACCAAAGTTACACATTACTATACTATATATTATGTATTATATACAAACATCTGATATAAATATATATATATATGTCTATTATAACTTGTTCTAATATATTATATGAAAAAATAAATTAAACTTGAAATAAGGTGAGGAACCATCAATTCAGGTTAAAACAGTCCCAAGAGACTATGAAAACAGAACTTTCTATCAAATGTAATAAATTTACACGTAAAGTGAATAGATACATACATCTATTTAGTCTAATATAATATTTTAACCCTATAAAACTTATCACTTTACCATCTCCCTTAAGAGAGAAAAACGAAGGTAAACTGAATTAATTAATGATCGACAAACAAATCTAAAATCCCTTATCTTATCCTTGATACTACTTTCCTTTTATACAAATATATATATAGATTTATACTATAGTACATACATATATGTATATAATCAATAGAAAAACTTATGTGAGAGGATTTTATGAGACCACAATATATTTGAAAAACTGGTATACAGAAGAAAAAGGGACACAGACCTTTTATAAGAATCCATATCGTAAAAGGATATCTTATATCGAAATATAGATATCAATGCATTTGTCAGTTCAGGTCAACAGGAATCATTATTATTTCTTTGGAATCCCCAAAAAAACGAACATTTTTGTTTTTGTATGATATAACAAACAGATTTATTGATTTTCTACCCTTTTTCTTTTGGCAGTCACCTACAAACATATTTTCCGAGATTTTAAATCTACCGAAAAGATATTATAATAAAGTTTTTCTTTTTTTTAATAAAGTTAAAATATTTTTACATAAAATAATACTTTTTCTTTTGTAGGAAATCACAAATTCGTGGGAATTCTTCGTATAAAAAACCATATCGAAATATTGATTAAAGTGTTACTATATATTTCCGTTGGATAATCTATATTTTCTTTTTTTTTTCTATGAAATTCTATACTAAATTAACTCTGGCTAGTGTTTGTTTATAGTTTACTTTTTTTTTTGTTCTTCCCAAAAAATATTCCCAAAAAATATTTTCATCTCAATTGTTTCATTTATTCCAGCACTCTATTAAGTTGTTTCTTTTTTTTGTTTTAGGTTCAATTTGATTAGGAAATAAAATGAATTTTCCGTCGAAAAATAAACAGTTTCCATGAAAATCAGAACAACAACAAAAAAAGGCATATATTTTCGGGTCCATCAATAAAAATATAACCAGTAGTCGGATACAAAAAAAAAAGAAGTCCCCATATTCTTTATGGAGGCATCAAAAGGCTGTGTTTGACTGAGAAACGATTATAACTCGATTAAAAGTTCAAAAATTCAGACAGGACCAGATTAAAAAAGAAACAAAAACCAAAACAATTACTTCTGTTTTTTTCTGTTTTGTAGGAAATAAGTCGATTTTAAAATTATTATCAAATAAAGTACTAAAAAAAAAAAAATTTAATTAGATAAAAAATTAAAGATTAGCTACTTAAGTGAATTAATAAATCTTTGACACCGAAATGATGTTGTCCATTAGGCCAACTCGTAGTAGACTTAAAATTGCGGCGCTACCATGAAAGTTAAGACCATTCGCAACTTTTTATTTCAATTCCTTCCCCTATTTCGTGTCGAACTATGAAATGAAAAACAAATTCCTGTTTGGTTTTCTTTTTTTCTTCCTTCTTTTTTTGGGGGGGAAATTGTTGATTTCTAATGGTCCCTTAGAACTAGAGGAAGAAAAAAACCCAACCAGAAACGATACAATGAACATAACGACGTCTGGTGTGTCGAAGCAAACTAATTAGCGAGAAGAATTTCATTTGATTTCATCAAAAAAAAAAGAAAAAATAATGAAAAAATAAAGAAAAACGCTGTGTTTTTTGCTTTAAATTCATGAAAAGCTTTGGTTGAATTGATCGAAATCTGAATTAATCAATCATTTTACCCGTTGACACTTTTTTTTCTTTTTTTTACAGACCAGTTTTTCTTCCTGCTTTTGATGAAAATTAAGCAGAAAACAAAAAAAAAATCAGTTTTTTTTCCTGTGTTCTCTATGACTAGCTAATATAATCGATTGGGAAATAGGAATTCCATTGAATAGCAGAGGGAATATAAATGGCTGGTATTGAAACATATATGAAAAAGAAGAGTAGTTTTTGTTTGGTTGTTCTTCATTTGAAAGGTGAATTATTCAATCAACACTAGCTTAAAATGTTCAGAAAAAAAAGCTTATAGAATTTTTTTTTCATACTATTTGAAAAAGATCTGGAAAAAATAAAAATAATGAATCGAAATGATTGTCCTTCTGTAAAAGCATTTTTATAACTATTTAAAAGGCATTTATTTTATTTTAATGAAACAAATCACACGCAATTTGGTTTAATAATAATTATTATTACTTTATTATTATTCGTTCTATAATTGAACTTTCGTTTCATTTAACATGAACTTTATTTTGTTAAGTTTATTTTGACAATTTTACTAATTTATATAAAGCTTAATGTTTCATTTGTAATTTTAAGGAGTGGTTTGTTATTTAATTGTGATTCGGTTCAATAGCATTTTATTTGATTGTATTTTTTCTTTTTAATATTAAGATTTCTATTTTTTTTGGAAAACAAAAGTAGTTTACTCCAGGGGTCGAAACTTTTTAATTGCTGCACCCAAAGAAATTATGAAGTGCTAGTTGTGTTAATGGAATTTTAGTTGTCAGAAATAAAAACTAAATAATTTATGTAGTTTAACTAAATATTAGTTATTACAGGCAAGCTAAAAAGTTTATTTAATACTGCACTATAAATTGCTACAAATATTCTATTTCTTTTATTAGAGAAAAAGAAATTAGAATATTTCTAGAAAACACTAAATTTATTTCATTTAACACGATCGAACAACAATTTTGACATTTCCACGAATTGGAAATGATTCTGTCAAAACAATAGAACATTTTCTTGTCGATTCCCGAAACATTGTTTTTAGTATAAATACCAGGCGAGAATCGAGGTATGGATCAGTTCTAATCGAAAAGTCAAATTGTGTGTTTGAAATATTAAAGGAAAAGAAATAAAATATTTCTAGTAGTGCAATACGAATTTTATGATTTCCACCGAAAGTTACATTAAAATATTACATATAAATTCTATCCAACCAGAACATTTGGCGTATATAGATCTTAACTACTCCCATGTCATGCTGTATACTATGATATAAAGCGTCATTAAGTCTTATATAGGTACCTCAAATGTGCTGTTTCGTTAGCTCTTTCAACTGTAATTTACTTCTCTCAGAAATTAAGCTTTTCTAGTAGTTATAACAAAAATCTTGTCTTTTTTGTATAATGGATGCGGCTCGGAGTCCTGTATCAATAGATAACGTGTTGAACTACGAAGTCTGTGACAGGCGATTCGAATCCCGGTTGGTTTGACCGGCACTTTAGGCTATCTTGTTGAATTATGGCGTAACTACAAAAATTAACTTATTTTGGGAGAGTAATAGTTTTTGTGGTGGTTGTTTGGAGTTTGTTGGAATCTGAAGGGACCTATGCCAAGTTGATTTTTTTAAATTGATATATGAAAAAATTTAATAAAAATTTCGATCCCTGGATTTATTCGAAGAAACAAAATTTCGAATAAAATTTAATTTCTATTCAGTAATTTCTTTTGAAAAAATCTGAAATAAAAATTACTTTTATTTTTATTTCCAGTAAACTGTCGCTTTTTATAACTTCTAAAGATAAAAATTAAGAATTTTTGACTACTTTATTTTCAAACTAAATAACGTTATTTCAAATTCTTTTTCTTGAATTGTTAATCTTAAAATTTATTACATATACTTCTAATATTATGATCACTAGAATACAAAAAAAAGAACCGTCTTTATTAGAACGAGTTCTTTAACAATTGATCAATTTTATTAAGAAATCAAAATAAAAATTCTCTAATAATCAAAATATTTCCATTCATCTAAAAAAAAAACTGAAAAGAAAAGAAAAGAAAACCACCAAAATATTTCTGAACAAATCCACTTAAAGTCAATTAAATCACTTAAAACTCATCACAGGTTAATATCAAACGGTAATTTAAGCCTGAAATTCTTGACTCAATTAAAACCTCGATCAATTTCTAAAAACCCGCAGAAAAAAAAATCAATTTTTTTAAGAGTTATAATTATAATTTCCTAATGGATATGACGGCTTCTTTAGATATAAGATGGTGAACGTATGTACATTACAATAAGTTCATATATACATGTATGTACTATTTACTAGAAAAAAAGTTATAACCGTATATTGGCCACGAAATCAATTAATTAACATCAATAAATTGATATATTCGTGGTATTTGACTTAAGAATGCGAAAATTAAGCAATAAAAAAAGAATATATATATATATATATAAATCAATTAATCTCATGCAATTTAAATAATGAATACGATATCACTTTAATTTATGAACTGATATCAATATTTAATCAATATAGTACAATCTATCTCCTAAAAATACATATACTATATTTATATACACTTTTAACGGGAAAAACTTTCAAACGAGAAAAAGAAGACATGTCACCAAATTTTATGATCGCCTATAAAAATACATTTGAAGGACCCCACCCATATCTTATGGTTTGGGGTTGTGAAATTGTAACGATATAATGTTTTTCAAGAGCACATCTGCAACGATGGACCCATTCGAATGGAGTCATAAAATGAATTTTCGAGAAAGAAAAAAAAAAATACAGCACTTTGCCAGCCATAAAATTAGAACTGGCTCTCAATTTCGTTTATTTTTATTCTACATCCACGGAATTTTGTTTTTGGGAAAGAAACTTTATTCGTTAGCTTTTCTGAAGAAGACAAACTTATATTCATGGGCATAAAGAAATTGAAATAAAAAAAAAAAAAAGAAAAGCACCAAAAAAAAGAAGATAAATGCCATCAAATTGATCGGTGAAATTAAAGATTAATACAGTCAAAGCGACCTTACGAATTTCTTATTTTATATAAAAGACAGAATGGATTTCAGTTTTGTATTTCAACTGGAATTTAGTTTAAACTTTAAAAATCTTTAAATAAATTCTAAAAAAACAAAAAAACAGCAAACATGAATTGAACCACATTCAAATCGTACAGAGATTACCTCCTCATCACGGATTTTATTTGGTTGGTTTTTGAGAAGCCATTATAAAGGTGCCTTCGATTTTATCTGTTTGAAAAATATTTTTTTAATTTATGGCAATTTGATTTTGCCTCTGGAAATGAGGATATCCCAAATATTTTCTTTTTTCTTTTTCGATATTACATTTTTTTTTTATATCAGTCGATATAGACATTAATAAAATTACTGCCGTGATAAACTTTCAGAATTCAACAATTAAACCACCTTCAACTTTTTATAATTCCTGGAATAATGCCATGTAATATGAATTTAATGAGGTTCGATGAGATTGTGATGGTGCCTTGGCTCTTTTTTTCTTGTTCGTTTCTTTGGTTGGGGAGTTATTTTTTTTTTGTGGCGTTAAAGTAATTAGTGAAAGCGTTGAAATTCATTCTTGTGTAATTCAGTTTTATTCCTAATAAGATATAAGTACCTATAAAAGACTTTAACTATAGTATAAGCCTAAAAAAAAAGAATAACGAATCTACCCTAAAGATATGTTTAAACTAAACTTTGAAACGAACTAAGCTAAAACACATATATTTCTAGTATTCGTGAATAGTGTTAGTTTTACCATACATGATGATCTTGTAAAAATAAATTACATGATAATTTCAAGAAATTAAGTAACTATCGAAATGCTTTCAATCTAATTAATATTAAGTGATGTAATTTGCTTGAATCGACTTTGAGAACTTTAACAAGTTACGAATTGGTATAAGAATTTAATAGAACAGAAAATTCATAATCTTTAAGAAATAATATAATTTATGTTTTTCCAATCGGAATTTTCCAATATTGACTACTCGTTTAGCTAATGAGGACAATGGACACATAGATGTTGTTCTCTAATTGGCGGCACTAACAATTAACATAGTAGTTTAGTTTGACTAAAAATAAGTCAACAGATTTTGATGAAATTTTTGTACACATATGTATTTTAAGAAAACGATAGTCTGATGTAAATAATTTTCGGTGGAAACTATAAGTTATTTCCGTCCAAAATGAGGTTTAACTTTGATTTTTCGCAGATAACTTTTTATATCTAGTTCTATAAAAAATATATTTTATATTTTTGATATAGAATTAAATTCTGTATAATTTTGAAGTATAAAAGTTTTTTGTATCTCTCATAGGGTATGAAAAAACTAAACCTGAACATTGAATATAAAAAAAATTCGGTGATTTTCCAAACCAGATATTTACTACTTTGACTCATTCTAGTTTTTATTAGAAACCGGAAATTCTAATGACAAGATCGTCATAAGTGAAAAAGATTTAAAAATAGAAATAACTATTACACAGTTTTTTAGTTCCCTATATGAACCCTTTTTTTCGAACTAACCCAACGTAACTCTAGGTCTAAAAATATTTTAGCCATATCCTCTCTCCCAACCAAATATGGAATCCACTAGCCTTTGACTTGAAAGACCAGAAAACTTAACAATTACGGAAATATTTTTGAATATTTTAGAAAAGGGGAGATATACTTTAAGTAATAATTATTCTTAATAACTTTTGTGGTATTGCTTCTTTAATTTTTGGGTGATTGTGGTACGTGGTTGATTTTAATACACTAATCCTCTAATTTTTCCTACTTCATCTTCTTCATATTTTCTGAGGAAAATCTTATTCCAGGGTGTTGATGCATATTTGCTTTATTGCTTGGCTTGGGGTATGCTGTTGATAGTGGTATTTACATCACTAGATGATGCTTAGTTAAACTGCCCTATTTACATATAGTATATATTTACTGTTTGCAATTAAGTGATATCTAAAGCTTTATATCCAATAACTAATCTATCAAAATATGATAATAAGATGCCAAATTTAATATTTTCTTTGATTGAAAATTGATAGTTCAATTAGCTAAAAAAATGGCCAAATTTGGAATAGTTTTCTCAGACAAATTCTTTATGATATATTATTTATAAAATACGACCCATCCCACTTGATAAGTGGTTATTAGACTACCATAAACGGGTTTGAATTCTGTGTAATTTTTGCATTTTCTTTCAGTGTTAACAAAAAGTTTTCTGCCAAACCCAAAAAAATAATATTAAAAAACATAATATTCGGAGAATAAATTTCATATAAAATATGCAAGAATTTGAATCTCATAGGCCATATCTTGTAAATCAATTTGATCACATCGAAAAGATAACAAAAAATAAAGATAAATTAAAAGAAATGTAATGAGCCATAAAAATAAAAACTATAAAAGGTTAAAACTAATAATTTTTGTTTAGTGTTTTATTGGTAATTTTCGCCCACATTTCTTTCTTAAGTAAATTATATGCAATTTATTAAAGAAAAGAAATTCTTCTTATAATATACGTGTACGTGTATTCCTGGGCCACACATGACAACGGAATGTTAAATATATTACTAATCGTTTGAATTAATTCTTGTTAATAATATGGGCGTTTTTCTGTGCAAATATTTTACATTTTATTAATCATATTTAAAAAGCAATATTTTTCGCCCCTTTTTCTTCTGTCATTAATTTTAAATGATTTAATTAAACAATTCGTGAGACGCCCCTTCTACTAATATAGTTTAATTTGGTTCAATAAGATAAATGATCACATATTGAAGCGTCCAAAATGATAAGATAAGCTTTATTTAGTTCAAGACTGTCCAACCCTCGGCACGCGTGCCACATGCGGCCCGAAAATATTTAAAAGTATTGAAGCATGTCCATTTTTCTGAGGAATGATTTGTGTGTTATGTGCGCTTTCGTGCTGAAGCTGCCAAGTGACAAACAACAGAAACAGGAACAGAACAGAAAGCTCTTTCATTCTGCAGTAAATTCTGTTTCTGTTTCCGTTGCTCGCTCAGTTACACTGTTCTGTTGTTTGTCACCTAACGGCTTAAGTGATATGAAAGCAATTTCATGTTGCTTTTATAATGAAAAAAATTCATAAACTATCGCTCGTCAGCTATAGTAATTTACTTGTGGCCCAGACACCATGTCTTTTTCCAATGTAGCCCAGTAAAACAAAAAGGTTGTACACCCTTGATTTAGTTCGAATAAATGAATTCATAAAAAAACTAACTAGATCTCATCATTTTCAAAATACATATCTTTCAAAATTTATGACTTTCAAATAAATTGAACATCATTTTTTGTGTTTTCTTTGATTTTCAGGTGAAAAACAATAATGAAAAGGTTTCTCATATAATATATTTTTATTCGAAATTTCTCTTTCTTCGGTGTTATTGTTTTTCTATTTTATTATTTTTCTGGTGGCCCTAAAAACTGTCACTTGTGTAGGCGTCTTAAAAGATTATTTTTTTATAGTTTAACTTTCATGAATAATTTGGTATACCTTTAGGCCCTTTCTAGGTCAATCCTATAAAATTATGAAATTTCATAATATATTCATAAGATATCATTGATTTTTTTTGATTTTTTTTCTCCAAAAATAATAATCGCTAATCAAGAAAAATTTTAATACCGTTTTCTGTTTTAATATTGTATTACCCTTTTTTTATCTTATCTGAAAGCAAATAGTAACTTAAAATCGGAATATATCCAATTTTTTGATACTATATGGCAGAAATGAGGCTCTTAGCTAACAAAGTTAGCAAGTTTAGTAAATTAAAGAAAGAAAAACAACCAAAACTAATAACTTTTTAAGGTTTTTTCTGCATAATTTTGTTGCATCTTCTTCTAACTCGCAGTTAGGACCCTAATAGGATGAATCTATTCTGAAAATTTTATTCAAATCGATATATCAATTTCTAAAGTACGTCAAAAAAAACTTTATGAACTTTATATTTTCCTGCCACTATTTCTTCCTCCATTATCTTTGGGCAGATATAACATAAATTTACCATTTTTGCAAGCAAGACATGTAAATAATTTAAAAAACATTGCTTCACGAATTTTCGAATCAAATCCAAGAAACAACAAAACTTTGTGGTCACCCTGGTTCTTATAACTTGGTTCCAACTCAGTCAATTTAGCTGAAATGCAATACTAAATCGATTAAGGAATAAGCAATCCATATTGTAAATTTCATCAAAATCGGATAACGCGTTTCTGAGTTATCTTGTATACGAACGGACATGCATAAATATAACTTTTACGATGATTATTTCTATGTAGTGACCAAACTAATGTAGCCTCTTACCATAGGACATAAAAATAGTGATTTTATACACTTATTACTAAACCGCACATATATACTTTAATACGTTTAATCTTTTCTGAAAGAAAACTTTAACTTAATTAAGTAGCAGTTAATTGAATTCCTTTTTTTTTGTAAAAAACATTTCAGTTAATTAAGGTTATGTCAAAATTGTCACTTTATATGTAAATTGATAAAAAGACACAAAAAAAGGTAGTATAATATTAACACTTTGTGTTATGACCTCTACTATATTAAAATATGTCTAAAGAAAATGTTTGGAAATCGTTAAAAAGTGAAGATTTTGAATGAAATAAGCTCGAGGTCTTAAAGTGTAGCTAATCGAAACTCATTTGTAATCCGATATATGAACTCTCCGAATAACTTTTTTTGATTTTATACAAATATATTTTTCTATTAAATAAATTTATTAATTTTCTTTTTTTTCATCTATCATGCATATGGATTGTTTTTTCCACCTGAGAAACAGATCAACTGTAATGAGCTAACTTATTCATATATACATAGTATAGTAAAAATTTCAGTTTCGGTTAATTATACTGTAATGAGAAGCTTTGTCTAACATTGATTAGTAAACATTTTTTATGAAAATCTTTTTACATAAATTATTAATAAAATGGAAAATTTTTCGTTTTCTTCTGATACAGGATGGGGTCTTTTTTGGGGGAAAATTAGAAGAGCTCATACTGTGAAAAGTTTTTGATAAATATTTTCTAATATTTTATAATTTTCCAAGTATAAATTCAATTTAATAGCATATATTTATGTAATAATTATCTCTAGAGTAATACTATTATATATAATAGAAGGGAATATTGATTTGTTATTATAAAATATAGTAATAAAATGTATTTATACACTCAATTCTAATTAAAAAGCTCTAAATTTTATTCAGTTGTATTTTTTTAAAAGAACATAAAATATTTGTAGCAAATAAAAGAAAAAAAAAAGAAATACTACTTATAATACATAATTCAGCAATTAACTTAACATTTTCACGTTAAATTTTATGAGATTTTACTAAGCAAACTAGGACACTCATTAAATAAATACATTAAGAAAAAAAAAAAAGAAATTATGGTAAGAAATTATTCTTGTATCAACAGCAATTTTCTTTTTTTTGGTTTTCTAGTCATAAAATAAAAAAGAAAATTATAGAATATTAAAATACATAAGGTAAAGTTGGGTAAAATGGCGTAGTGAGAATGGTTGTACACTTTTTTATAATATTTATAGTACAATATGCGTAATGTATCAACTATCGCAAATCACAAGTTATATAGTAGTAGACCATATACTGTTGTAAAATTATCGATTATATAAAATTTTATATCAACATATGAGTGAAAAGTATTATGTAAGGCTTGGTCGATATGATATATGGAATAAAAGCAAAAAATTTGTACCATATATCAAATTCCACAGTTGAAAAAGTACTTCTAGATGATGAACTCGGTATTACGGAAGGTTTTGAAGCTTTCAGATATATTGGAGATGTGATGAAACGACGTAGAAAATGTGAGACAAAAGTCTATTTTTTTATTTTGAGGAATTGGAACATAAAAAAATTTCTATAAATTGCTTATTTTCAGGCGCTGACGAAAAATGTAACAGACATTCAGGTGTCCATAGATTCAGACGTTCAGACAAAATTGAAAGAGTTTTTAAACAAAAATAGATTAAAATGTATTTCCCAAGCAGAAATTTCGTTAATTCTTTGGGTGAAATTCCGAAAATTTGAATTGAAAGAAAGACACAGAGCTATTAAACTCAATTTACATAAATCTTAATTAAATAAACCTATTTTTTCTACAGTTTGGTAAAATTAGCTTTATTTTTGCTTGGGTTTTACTAATAACAGGTACTTGATTTTTGTATTTCATTTAGAAATTATTTTGATTTTAAAAAGTTATACTATCCAACTTCACCCTATATAAGAAAATTTTTAAAACGCATTTTACATGAATAATTTTTGCATTATATTAACTTAATAAGAATATTCTGAATGATAGTAGAAGAATGATATTCTATTATATAACATGACAGAAATGCAAAAAAAGGAAAATATATCTATCTGCTTTGTATTTAAACAAAAAGAAAATATATTTTTTTGAATTTTATATAAATGTAATATAAAATTGCGAGTATATTCCATTAATAACCATATAAATAAACAAAAAAACACACTTGTCGTATCTAAATAGTAACTAAATATATAATATCCTATAAAATTCCAGTAGTACTCCTTTCTAGTGTTAGTCTTATTCAAAAAAAATTGTACTATATGTTGAACATGTTGATTATGTATATAGAAAAAAGGCAAGTGTAGTATTTATTTTGTTTCGTTTTTTTTAGAAGGTGTGCACCCAATGCATGTCTTGATTTGCATATATGGTAATTTCAGTTGTTAAAAGACGGTTTTTTTAGTTATCCTATAGTTATTATTACAACATATTATTGTTATTGCCATCCAAAAGACTTGAATGTATTTAAACCATTTCGTTATTATTATTAATTATTGTTCGTCCAAGTATAGTACGCTGTTATTCACATATTATATTAAATATATTTACAGTACTTATATGCGATTAAAATGAATTATATAAACTACATATATACACTTTATAGTATATGATAAATTTCATATTATGTAAGTTAAGGAAATGCATTTGGAGAAAGTTTATTTCGTCGTCATTTTCTAGTGCTTTTATGTTTTAAAATAATAAAATACATTATTTTATTCTAAAACCTTGTCTAAGTAATACTCGCATTTTTTTTTTCCTTTATTTGACGTAAAGAATTTGTAAAGAAACTAAGCAATTATTGTTCATTCAGTTTTACAATCTATTCACATAATAGTTACAAATCCTATTTGAATTTACACGGTTTTTAATGTATATTAAAGTAGTCCTATCGGAAATTAATTGGTTTTGTTGAAGTTTTAAGCTTACTTTTTCTTCGCTAAATACAAGCACAATACGAGATCGATTTTGAATGTTTTGTTGAACGTTTGCTAGAATCGTTCAAGGAATGATAGCTAAATGAATTTAGTGTATATGCAATATTATGTTTCTTTTTTACACTCGCAAATTATTACAACGCTGAACAAAGTTTCTTGTGGTATATTTTATGTATTAACGAAAAGAACATCAATGTTTTGTTTCTGGTATGAAACGTTGTAGAACTTTTGGAAAAAAAAATAAGAATACCAAAAAAAGAAAAAAAATAGATTTAGAG
Organism: Xylophagus ater; assembly: GCA_963422695.1. NCBI lineage: Eukaryota > Metazoa > Arthropoda > Insecta > Diptera > Xylophagidae > Xylophagus > Xylophagus ater. The sequence continues at coordinate 14,764,140 of OY730478.1, forward strand.
TTTCATAAATTACATGAAACAATTCTAAATCGGAAATTAAAAATGTCGGAAGAAGAAATATTACAGAATTTTCCATTTTTTTTTCTTCTTTCATATAGAATTTAATTCGTTAATGGATAATGAAGGAAAAGTACATTGAATGTCATGAATATTAATAAAATCTCAAGTTCTAGAACTTACCCATAAACAATTTACCAAATCGTAATGATTGAATTAAAAAAATTCTAAAGGAAAAAAATATTATTAAAATTCTATTCGAATTGCATTTTATTAAAATTATGTAAAAGCTTTTTTTTTAGAATTTTCAAAAATTCCAAGATTTCTTTTCATCCATAAAAATTCCAGAAGTTTTTCTAAAGATCCTGAAATTGTCTGTATTAAATTACATTATAGGCAAAGAAAAAGCACGAAAAGCATTCGACCACCCTCTAAAATTCAAAGTTTTGATCATTTTTTGACTGTCCAATTAGGAAGATTTGGGCGTAAACAACTCAATTGAATTAATAACAGGCCCCATACCAACTATAATTTCAAAAATAAAAAAACGAATAAAAAAAAAATAATTTTTGTAAAAGCAATAACCTATAACTCCCACTCGTTTGCTCATTAGTATATTCAAACATCCTTTTTTGCAAAAAAAAAAAAGAAAAAACTGATGGTACGCCATTTGAATAACAAAATTTCGTTATAAAAATTTTTTTTTAGAAAAGTTGTAAAATTATTATGTCCATACCTCTAGTAAGAGTATCTTTTTGAGTTTCGAAAAGAAGCCACCATCGGTGGTGACCTTATCGGAATGGTTGTGACGCGTGTTGTCTTAAAAATACGACAAACGACTAACCTCCCAACACGACAAATTTCAAGTTACATGCAGTTTTATATTCATTTTGTGTGTAGGTGCAAATTGGAAAAATTTTCGCGTAAAATATTACCGCATTAAAAATTAACATATAAAAAATATTATACACTTTGGATCAAATGTATATAATAATAAACTAATTAGAAACTTCAACATAACGACAAGTTATCTTCAAGCTCTATAATTGGTTTCATATAATTAAAATTCTTGATTTGAAAAAGTGACATCCTCTCGGGAGACCAACAAAAAAAAAAACCAGTAGGATTGATGAAAATTGATCTTGTGGTATCGGAAAACGTAAACAAAAACCAAACCTTATACTTTTCAATAAACAAGAACTGATTGCTATTTAGTTGACTGGATTAAATAAATGTCTTTAAGGAAATTAATATGGAAGGAGAAGACTTCGCTCAGTCATCGTTAAGAAAACCTGTTGAAGGAAAATTCTATTTGCTTATATTTTGATTACAGATTAAAAAAAACGTTTTGTCTCGCGCTGATATCGTGTTATAATAGCCGTTAAATTTCCTGTTCTTTTTTTTACTATTATTGCGAATTTAAATAACGACATATTCAAAAGACTGCTTAAACTCCTCCTTTACATGTTATGACTTTAATAATATAAGAAAAACATTATTATTTGATCAAGAATTTTGCTTATATCTTCTTTAAATAATTGGCATATTGTGATGACACAAACAAATTGATATTTTGGTTCATAAAACTGGTTAAAATTTTAATAAATTGATTATTTTATGGAAAAGTTAAAATTTACGATGATTTATGAAGAAAATATTATTATATATATAAAATTTTATTATCCAGTTTATGAAACTCTAGGATATGATTTAAGGAGTAAGGTCTATTTGAGAAAATTTATAAGTTAAAAATCTTAAAAATAGTTTGAATCATCGTGCAGAGCTACGTTCGATACACTCTATATGTGTATCCCAGTTCTACATTAATCGTTAATTAATATTTTTATTTAACTGGACGCGGCACCACAAAAGATCAAGAGCAATACGTACTCAGGGATACCTCAATTAAGTCTACCCTAAACCAGAGGCTACGTTTACACCGACAAATTTTTAGGTCACCTAACTAAAAGTTAGGTTTTGTCACACGTGTTTACACCATACTAGACTTAAGTCTAAAACAACGCCATATGTGAGCATTTATGGAACTTGAACATCAAGAAATGAGCTGTCAGCTGTCAAAGCTTTCAGTGAAATTTCAAATTTCGGAGATATTATGTTCAGGTTAATGATGGAATCAACAAACCATGTCGTGATTTTTTTCCAACAACTTAATTTAATATTATGCTTCCCGAACTTTGTTTGAGGTTAACCTAAACAATAATAACTACTGCAGTGCCATCTAATCAGCTGTCAAAAAGTTCTTAGGTAGATTTAAATTTAAGGCAGGTCTGCAATTTAGGTGACCTAACCTAAGTTACTTTAGACGTGTTTACACCTTCATATTTAGGTCAACCTAAGCACTTAGGTCCCTTTGGAGGTATCGGTGTGAGCTAGCTGGCCGCTCTTCCTTTAGAGGCAGAATATACCTACCGATCCTGGCTATATGTATGAGATGTGTTCTTACTTATGAAATATAATTAATACCTGCTTATGTATGGTAGGCAAAGAAAAATAAATACATGAAGAACCGAGCCCGGTATTGAACCCGGGACTCATCAGCTTCTAGAAACGAGGTCTTTACCAACTCGACCATTCAACACGGTGTTTATCGATCTGTTCATTTGCCTTTTCTAACTAAACATTATTTAAACAATACAACTGTTATTCGAAATATAACAACTATTCCATAACCTTTCAATTGCTATGCCAATCATTTTGTATTAACAACAACTATTATGAAACTAATATAATACTCCTACATGTAGAATTTAGTCATTCTATAATTGTAGAAGACAAAATTCCAAAACTTGACAAAGTAATAGGATTTCAAGTGCATCAAGAACAACTTTAGCCTCTAAAGTTTAGAGTATAGAGCGCTCAAACAAATTTCTGTGTTTTTCTCGAATCGAAGTTTTGAAATGCAAAGTACTGAGAATATCAGAAATCAATCATGCAATTGAACTGAAATTTTACATGAATACTTCTCGTAATTTAGATGTGACGATAGAGCTTTCTTGCTGTTTACTTTTTAAAAGTTAAATTAATAAATCAATCGTCAAAAATTGATTGTCAGACCCTGATTTTACTACTAAAGCTATTTTGCGTTACAGAGTTTCAGGAGAAAGCTTATAAGTCGGTCATTTCTGATTATTTTTCGATTAAATTCGAATCATAAGTACTTGGGACTATATACTTTATATGCGTCTAAAATATTAATTATTTTCATATACTAAATATGTCACATTAAATTTTTAAATTTTGTCCTACTATTTAATATTTCAAGGTAACATAGCTCCTTTAGAAATTCTCATTATCAATTAATATGTGCAGAACATCATAAATTCTATTTTCATCTTTAAATAAATTCCTTTAAAATGTTCGAAAACGCTTAGATCCAACTCTCATGTCAAGGTTAGTAAATTATAATATCATTTTTTCTACTAAACAAGATGAATAACAAACAACATATAAGTAAACATTGAAGTTTAAATCTATGAAATCTCACACATGAAAAAAAAAGCGTTCAAATATAATTTTCATGTTTGAATATGAAAAGCCAACACAAGAAAAAAAATGGAATTTATAAATTTATTTCAAAACGAAAGAAAATACATAAACCTGAAGCAATATTCAAGTACATATATAGAAATATGTCCTTTGGATCTTATCAAATCTCTCAGACTTGAAGAAAAAGTTGATTTTTCCAGCTAAATTTTAAGCAGAGAAATTTTAATATAAAATAAAAATTAGTTTTCTGTAACAAAAAAGAAATGTTTATTTAATTTTTTTTGGTTTAATTATTAATATTTAATATTTTCAATTTAACGTAAGCAACATTTACGTAAATTATAATTTTCATAAGAAATCTAAACTTTTTCCAAGATTTATTTCTTTGAATTTAATATTTGCGGTTTTTTTTTAATTTTTTGTTCTTTAATATTTTAATTTCAAAAAGTTTACTCAACTTTTCTATGAGAAGAAAATTCTTAACATAAATTTTTTAATTTGTTTAAAAAAAATTTTCAGAAACTTTAAAATTCACTCTAAAATCTAATCGTAAACTATTATAAGAAAATTCTTTCGACGAATTTTGATTTAAAAGTCGTTTCGACTTTCATATCCTTTTTATTTATTCTTTTTTTTTTTAAATTTTTGTTAAAACACTTAAAATGCAAAAATTTCTCAACTTTAAAAAAATATATTCTTTGGCAAATCATCCAACTTTCTTTTGCACAACATTTCAAGTTAAATTTTCTTATAAACTATGTGAAAAAAATTATTATATAAGGAAAATTCTGTATCAAAAGTGATTTGGAAATTTTTCTGATAGGAGCAGTATAAAAGAGAATATGAGTGAAATATCGGAAACTTGCATCATTTTATACAAAAATCATTCATTTTCGGTTGACAATTTCAACACACAAATGCATCAGATCACTACAGTTCAAATTACATTTCATATAAATCTACCGATCTTATCGCGCCTACACAATTCATTACAACTTAGATCATTACAAAAATGGTTGACTCTAATTAATTGGGTTGTTAAGACATGTATTTCCGCATTGAAAACAGAATTGTCATATTGTTTGGTGATTCAAAAATACTATCTTCTACTTTAGTGAAGTCCAAAAAAAAAACCAATAAGCACTCTGTAAAGCGACAAATGAAAAGAAAAACTTTTTAAAAACAGAATTGCAAATTCAAACGAATTTCCATGAATGCAAATGAAAAAGATTTTACTATTACTATTAAGAAATAAAAGGAAATTCAAAAAAAAGCATTTACTAAATTTGAATTGTACAATTTCATGCAAGAAAGAAATTTCCATTGGATGCTTTCATATTGGGTACATCATCGCAGCATATCACGAAAACCATTTTGAAGAACTATATTCGTAGTTTAAGAATATCCGTGTACTTTGATGTACACGACACCTAATATGTCTAGCTAGACTATATATTCTGTAAACATGGCACAGACGAAATGTGATATAGAAAACATATGTGAATATGAGTTTAAACACAATTTCATACATCAGATCTTTGTGCAAATTCTTTAAACTTAACTCTTTGTCACATAGATATTATGACAAAGTATATAAGATGGATATGCTGTGATATTATCTCAATTTTTGTCAAATCAAAGTAAAGAAGAAAATGTTCTAATTTAAAGGATCCCCGCGCGTATATTGTTCTTACATTAAATTTGTTTTAAATTTAATATTATCGAAAAAAATTTTGAAGTAAAACGCAAAAAGAAAAGGTAAATCAAAAAACAAACCGAAATCATTACCTTTACTCCCAAAAGTCATCATTTTTTGGTCCCCATTCATAAATTCTAATTAAAATCCTTCGAGATGAAAAAAAATAAAAAAATAACAAAAAGGACATCTTTATTCCTCTCGTGACGGAAGTAAAATACTTGCTGTTGTTTTTGTTTTCTATTTCTTTATTTAAAAAAAAAAAAAAGAAACAAAAACCCTGAAATTATTCCAATAATATTCCCGAAAATAAATCCAGAAAAAAAACCATTGGGGCCGCAAAGTAAAGCAAAAAAAAAAAAAGAAAATCTTATGAAAATGAAAAATTCAATCTTAAAGAAGTGTTTGAATTTCGAATGATTGTCGCCAGCCTCAAATAAATTTTCTGTTTGTTTACCAAGAAATGAAAGGAAGAAAAGGAAAAAGGAAAGAAATACATCTTAAATGAAATTTAAAGAAAATTTTTGCACCAACAAATTTTCCGTTGAATAAAAATAAACTGAAAATCAAGCTTAAATATGAAATTTTCTAATATTTTGTTGATTTTTCATATACTTTGAAGTAAATAAATAATAAATGAATAAAATCTAATAATTTATTAAATTTAAATAACTTTCTTTTGATTGAAGTAAGTTTTTTCTTTTTTTTACTTATAATTACAGATGAAAACTTTTCACTTGATTTAGAGAGAATACTTTTCCAAAGAAAAGTAAAACTTTTAGAGTTGCCGAAATGAAAAATATATCCAATTTATTCGTAAAAGGGCTCTGGTTTTAATAATTTCCATTTGGTATATAAAATAAGAATCATTAGTGTCATAAAATAAACAAGCAGTTAAGATTTTCAAAATGATTATAATTTTAGTAATATTAAAAATATAAATTCAAAAAGAAAACAGAAGTTTTTCTTTGCCCATTTTAAAATGTGGTCGCGTATCGAATGATGGCCAGGTCTTAATTATCTGATAATCCGGATTTTATTGCAGTCCATTTTGCATGAACAAGGAATTGAAGATAGCAATTATAAGAGTTTTACAGGCCCATTAAATTTCAAATAAAACTTTCATTTGTCAGTCTTATTTTGAATTTTAATTTGACTGGGACTTTTTTTGTGGTTTTTATTAACATTTATTCTTATTATTTTTCTTCATACCAGATTGTTTATGCTTGAAAAAGCTTTCTTTTATGATTAAATGCAGTAAATTAAGTTTTTTTCCAAGTCTTTGAACATATTTCTTTCATTCCTGAAATTAAAAACAAAAAGCGTATACAATTTTTTATTCTCATTAACTGTATGTAACTACATATAGGCAATGGGAATGCGCCAGTGAAAAAATGCCATATCTCAACGTTGATGGATCTTAACATTTTAAAGTTATCTGAATTAAAAAAGTCTCCATTTGTGTGTTAACTTGTATCTACATTTATATGTCTATTTGTCTGTTTATTTGTCTCCCTATGTGTCTGTCTATTTGTCTGCCTATGTGTCTGTCTATTTGTCTGCCTATGTGTCTGTCAATTTGTCTGTCATGTTGTCTGAATATTTGTCAATTTCTTAGTTTTTCAGTCTTTATATCTGACTCTTTACAACAGAGTTTTGTAAACACAATAACAAGCTAATGCTTTGAAAATTTGTTGATTAAAACAATTAATCATCCTTATTGACTTCGTATACATTCCAGCCTGACTCGGATGATACTCCGAAGAAGAAGAAATTCTATATATTGAGTCCGTATACATTGGAGACCAAAAGGATTAAATATATTGCATTGGCATAAAGTATAAAAGAAATAAATGGTATCCAATTTAATATTACTTCAATTAAAAATACAAGGATAGTTAATAGAAAATTAAGCTTATATTTCAGGCATTATGAAAACCTAAACTGTTAAAATGGTATAGGTAGCTTGACATCTACCAGAAAGAAAATTTACTGTTTTCTACATCAAACCTAAATCATGATATTTTCACATATGAAAGAATACAACGACATTTTTTCTTATAATTACTAAAAGTCTAAATTGAAATTGAATTTGAACTAAACTTTTTTCTTCAAAGACATGTATTCGGAACTTAGAAATTTAGAAAAATCTGTACAAACAGGAAGACAATATAAGTCGAGTGTAACAAATTGAAAAAAAAAAAAATTCTTATAAATTTTAGTATAAAAATATGATTAGTAGGCGTATTTCTTATCTGTGCCCTCCTGGGCCTATCAAGCTTATTGAACCTAATTCTAGTATAAATAAAAAATAAATAATTTTAAATTTTCTTTTCTAATTAAAAGTTTTATAAAATAAAAATTTCCAAAAAATTTAAATAAAATTTGAATTTACATTAAAAAAAAACAGTTTTTCTTGTCTTTTTAAAAACAAACAAAGAAATTAGAAGAAAAAAAAACATTCTATTTAATTAACCTGTATTTTAAATTTATTTTGAAAAATATTTCTAATTAATAAAAATCAAATCGCATGCTGTGGAATCAAATTAGGCAAAGAAAATCAAATGGAAAACAACCTGCTAACTATTTTGTTTATGAAATTTGAACCAATAAGCTTTTTCTTATTTTGTCTACGTTTTTGGCCAAAAATTTATTCACCAAATTCATTTCTTCCGTGGAAGAATTTTTTTTAAAAACTTTTAAACTAATTAAAACAAAAAATTCCAAACTTATTTTTGTATGTAAAACAATTAAAATGTTGAGCTTTTGTTTATCATAATAAATTTTTGAATGATTTTCTTTTTCTCTAACTCAATTTGAACTAAATTTGAACTAAATTCGTTTGTTTTTATTTTTCTAGGACAGTTATTTTGGAATTATATTTAAATATTATTTACTATATTAAACTTTTAATCGCATAATAAAAAAAAAAATGGAATCAACTGAATTACTTATAATAAATTTTATATTAATTTAATTTGTTGTGCTCTAAAAAGGTTTTCGGTTCGGTTTGTAAAAAAGAAAAAAAAATTTTGTTTTTCTTTTGCTAGTTAAAAAATATTAAATTTCATTCTCATAAATATATATATTTGTAAGTTTTTCTTATTTTAAACCGCCCCCTAAAGCTATTTTTCTGAATAATTGATTGAATATTTTAAGTTAAAGACTTTGATCAAATATTAATATATTTAAAAAGAATTTCTCTAGATTAATTCGTACCCTTAATATATCTACTATCTGTTTTTTGTTAAATAATAAAAAAATTCCGAAAATATTCCTTGAACATCCCGGGATCAAAGGAATAATAAAAATAATAAAAATAATAATAATAATAAAAAAAAATTGTATAAAATTTTCTAATATTTCCGAAAATGGGGAAATCTTTTAAAGCATAAACTTGCTTTAAGGCAAACATTTCTGCTTTTTTTTCATTTTTTTTTTATTAAACACTGATTCTATTTACAAAGGTAGAAAATCAATATTATGTATGCAAATTTCTGTGAATTTATCTTTATATATATATATCATACATATATATTAGAATATTTTAAATATTATATTTTATTCAACAGCCTACAAGGATATAATCATTATTGAATTGAAAAACATGTATGGATATGCGACGCCTAGCGTAACAATCTAATACAGGCACAGAACAGACCATTTAAACTGGTTTAAAGCATTGAAACAGCTTTATTTTATAGTCTGTCATGAACGCGTTTATTTTTTAACTGGTTTAAATACAGAACTTTTATTTTTACTAGTTATAGTTATTTTAGAATTGTTTTATATAAATATTTTAATTATACACCTATACCTCGATATTCGGTCGCTCTTTATACGGCATTTCGCTATAACGGCCCTTTTTTTATTATGGAACTTTTTCGATTTACGGCCTCCAATATTTCGTTATACGGCCAAAATAAAATGCTGTACATACTATTATGGACCTACTGTTTACTTTCAATTTCTCAGCGATGGCACAAAACATAATTGATTCGTTATACGGCATTTCGCTTTAGGCCCAACTTTTCCGGATCTTATCTAGACCGTAAAGCGTGTATTTAATTATCTACTTAGGATAAAGCCGAAAGGAACTCCGAAATAAACAGAAAATAAAAAATCGACCAAAGTGTTTATAGATTTCGGACTTTAAAATACCTAATTCCAAAATTTCATTATAATCCGATTAGTTATTATCTAGAAGATTAGTTTATAGAGGTACGAAAGAGTCACAGAATTATATATTAGATGTAATAATTCTTTTCAAACAGCCGCTTGTATAAATCACTAACAGATTTTCCTGTTGAGGTTGGTTTAACTAGTTTCACGATAGTCTGTCATGCTTATAATCATATTAATTATACAAATAGTAATAATAGTTATTCATTAACTAATTCATTAAATTAGTTTTCTGATTGTTTAAAATTCTTTCGAACTAATTAGAATATTAAAAGATTGATTAAATATGAATTTCTGAAAACTACATACCTTTTACAATAAATATGAGAATGGCATCCAAATTTTGTTTAGTTAAGAAATAAAATTATTTCTTTTAATAATAATAATCCACGAAATTTCCTCCTTTTATTTTTTAGGTTTTTGGGGTTGTAAAATTTTCCAACGGTCATAAATTTCGTTTTCTTTCGATTTAATTTTTTTCTTTTTTTTTTAGTTTAATATTTTACACTTAATTTTGTGTAATTTTTTTTATTTTATTGTATAAAGCTCATTTTCACACGACAACTACATTTTTTTTTTTTTTTGGTTGAGAAAAACACTTTTTTCCACGAATTTCCCGAACTAAGTATTAATGATTTATTTATTTTTTTATATTTTTATGATATCCACTTTTTAAATTTCTAACTTTTTTTAATATTAGAAAAATTAATTAACTAAAGTTATTGAAAACTAAAAAGTGTAATACAAATTTAACAAAATTAAGTACAAGAAAACAAAAAAAAAACCACAAACACAAATTCTAATTAAATGATAACATTTTGAAAAACAATTAACACCATAAATAAATATTATGTTGAAACATTGAATAATAATGTTTCATTTTCATGTAAAAAAACAATAAAACATTAAAGAGGTTGAAGCGAAAAATGAAGAAAAAAAACAACTTTATGAATAGTGCTTGAAGAGTATATTATAGTGTAAAATAATTGCATCCAATGATAAGAATCTTCGCACAGCACAGATTAGAATAATACAAAAGAAAATCATAAAAACATTATTTTTTTTAACATAAATTTTCACACATTTCTTAATCGTTGAGTACCTTTAATTAGGAGCACACACATTACATTCGGCATAAACTGCCACTATTTTATGAAAACAAACATTTATTCATTAATGAAATTCAAACTAAAAATGATGTACCTAGATACCTTTTCTTTTTTTTTGTAATAGTATCTAATTTAAAATATAGTATAATTATCACATACAAGATTTTCTTTTATTTTTCGCGCGCGTTTAACGTGTGTTATATGAAAAGGCCTGGAACTGAACTGCACCAGGAAAATTATTATTAAAAGAAAATTTTCCACATTATTTTATTGATTTTTTATTTATTTTTTTTTTTAATATTTACATTTATTTGCTTGTCACAAATTAATTACGAATTCGTTGTCCGAACATTATTTAATTATTTTAAAAAGAACATAAATAAAAAAAACTAAACTGAACAAAAAAATGGCATATCGGAAAACTATTTTCTATTAGGTAATTTTCTTTTCCAATTCAATTCCACCACACAACATTTATTATTTTTATTTTATTTTTAATAATTTAATTTAATCCATAAAAATTCGTATGATATGAAAAATAAAATCAAATTTATTTATAATCACTTTTTTTATTTCGTCACAATATTTATGATGGTCATAATTTTTTTTTTTTAATTATCAATAATTATTTTTTAATGATCGTTGTTTTTAAAATTTTCTTGTTTTTTTTTATAATTTTCTTTTTATTTCACTTTTTTTTAACACAAAAATATTTCTTTAATCGTCACACAATCAACCAATCGGTTCAAATTATTCAAAGGAACTGAAATTTTCTACCTTGTACACGACGAACACGATGAACGCGGTAAGATAATAAAATATATATACGGCACACACTGTACAACAGGCCTCACAATATCCAACAACACGCAGTTTTGTTTTTGTGATTTTTCGAAATCTCTATACTACTGCGACAATCTCAAATATAAAATGTTGGAAACAATATATTTATATATATATAAATATATGGGGAATGTGTGGAGTGTGGCCCCGTCAAAAAACCATTGCTCATCCGTTCATCGTGTAAAATACCCAGAGCCTATATCGCGCAGATACTGTTTTTGTTTTTTTTATGGTAGTATACCTTCTAAAAACACAAAAAAAAGTAAATGTGGATACATTGCCCCAACTTTTGAATCAAAAATAGTTTACCCCCGCGCGGGCGCATAAAATGTTTATAATATTAAAGAAAAAAAAACGTACTATATTATCATTGTTAAAAGAGCTCTCAGATTATATCCAACATTTTCAGGTCGGCACGGATTCTTGAAGAATAATAATCGAGAATTATGATAAGATTTCTTTGGATCTGGAATTATCGAAATGATGAATTCATCTAGAAAAGTTCACCTTTTTCAAAAAAAATCCGAAATTTTTTAAATATTCAAATTTTTGGGTTTGTGTTTTTTATCAAATTAGTATCCGAACAATTTTGTTTCTTATCATAGTACAGAAAATTCTTAGAGAAATTTTTATCTTTACCAAGAACATTAAAAGGAAACAATTTCTTATCCATTCGATACTAAATCCATTATGAGTGTCAATGTTCTTGATTTGTGTCGTCGGATAGGCTTTCTTCATTTGAACTAAATATATTAGATTAGGAAAAAAGAACGGAGAAAATTATGTTAAATTATATTATATATTATGGAACTTCGGGAATTCTCGACATATTGATAAGGCGCGTGCTTGATAAATCAAGTTATATAGTCTTATCCAACGATGGTCTCCAAATAGGATAACAAAAAAGTGTATAAGAAGAATCAACTTCGGTCTCCGTATACAACATTTCCCCAGAATAGGTTGTAGGAGTGAAACAACAGCTAATTAAGAGAAAACCTAAGACAATATTAAGAGTAGATATTACCTTTAAAATACAAGTAAGAAACCTGAAAAAACAACTTTTATCTTTTGGTTCAAACAATTTACTCTTCGTGGAGAAATACATTTCTTTAAGAGATACCATAACTGGTAAAAGGTATTTCTTCTTAACTTTTACTCACCTGAAATTTTTACCAGTAACGTCTTGGATGGATTTGTTGTTTCTAGAGAATTAGTACTGGTCATTGTAAAAGCGTCAGTTATTCCAATTTGACAGGTCGTCGTGGTATTTAGATGATTTCCAGCGGAAGAAAACATGAATAACTAGTCATAAGTAAAAAATGATTATGTATTATTATGTATGATGTACGTTACATAGTTTCGGGTATAAGTTGGACAGATGTCAATAGCAGAACTAAAAGGGATATGATATGATTAAAAAAAAAAAAAAAAACTTGTCTACTAAAATGTGAAGACGTAATATTTCAGATTAACTTACCAACTAACTATGTGAATCTTGATTAAATATGTTTCCATTATGATTGATAAGATCATTTGGTTTTCTGCTTTATTAATTCAATTTTATTCATAATTTAAATGCAAATTTTTTCTGTAGATAAAATGAATATTTTTCGAATTAAATTATTTATGGTTTATGAATTTCAGAAGAAAAAGATATGCTTTTAAAGATAAAACAGGACTTTTATGAAAAAGGATTCTTTGTAGTATATAACATAGAAGTTGCTTAAGGAATTTGATTTTGTTTGAAGTAGATGGAATGATGAAATGTGAAAAACTCAATGATAACCCAAAATTAAAGTCGATAAAAAAACATAAAGTAATGTAAAATCGCCCTATAGCCGATTTTTTGATGCCCTATGGTAGAAATGGGAGAGAAAAATTGTGAAAACTAACAATATATCGAGGTTTTCCTTCATAACTTTGTTTGCCCTTTTCAAAATTTTCTCTAATTTGTAAGTAACTCAGACCCTAGTAGCATAAGTCTAATTTGCAAATTTCATTCAAATCAGTGCATTAGTTCTGAAAATACATCAAAAAAACTTTCTGAACAGGGTTATTTCCTCCTACGACTACTTCTTTCTCCACTATCCTGAGACCGATATCACTGAAATTTACAATGGTATGGTCTATTAATGTAGTCAACCAATATAATTAATTTAAACAAAATTGCTTTACAAATTTTCCAATTAAATACGAAAAACTATATAAAAAACGACAAAACTTTATGGCCGCACCTGTTTTTCCTTAATAACTTCGCTGCCCCTCAGTCAATTTTGCTGAAATGCAATACCAAAACTACTATAGCAATAACCAAGTAGCATTCTAAATTTCATCAAAATTGCATAACGCGTTTTTGAGTTATTTTGTCAACGGACGGACGGTAATACCAAACATGGAGCATTAATATAGGGAATTTTTTTCAGAATTTTGGCTCATTTTCAAAACCCAATTACCCCAATTTGTTCTGCCACAATTTCACAATTTTTTTTTCTAAGTATTCTATAAGATGTCACCTTTTCAGCGCGCTATAACATAACTTGATAGGATTAGAACTACTAAAGTTATACGATTCTAAAGCCAACTATTGGAAAAAAAACGCCACGAACTTTCTGCTTAATTGAATATTTTAAGGTTTTTCTCTCCATAACTTCGTTTCTTCATTCTCAAATTGGCCCAAATTCACAGGTAGGCTGGCGTCTAATAGTATAAACACGTTTCGTAAATTTGATTCAAATCCGTATATAACTTTTTAAAATACATTGGAAAAACTTTATGAATAGGCTTATTTTAGGCTACAACTATTTCTTTCTTCACTATCCTTAGACCGATTTGACTGAAAATTAACTCGGTATCATCTATTTATGCAGTTAACCTACATAATTAATTTGAACAAAATCGGGTCACAAATTTTCCAATTACATCCGAAAAACCATAACGAAAAAAACGACAAAACTTTCTGGCCACCCTGGTTTTTCCTTTATAACTTTGCCCCCCGTGGATCGATTTGGCTCAAATGCAATACCAAACCAAGTTAAGGAATAAGCAACTCAAATTATAAATTTCATCAAAATCGGATAACGCGTTTTTGAGTTATCTTGTCTACGGACGGACGGACGGACGGACGGACGGACGGACGGACGGACGGACGGACGGACGGACGGACGGACATGCATAAATCGATATAACTTTTGATTCCCTACACAACCATACCTTTGAAATTTTTCTCCGATTATTATTTCTATGTGTTACACACTTAGTGACAAAACTAATATACCCTCTGGTAGTACCTACCATAGGGCATAATAATTTCTGAATAACTCTAAAAGAAAATTTTTTTTTAGATAAATTTCATGCAAGATAAACTAGAAATGAGATGGCGATTGATGATTATATATGTATATACAGACTTGGTACATCAATGACGGCAACAAATGATCCAAAGAGGATGCAGTTATGCATCGGAAGTTGCTACTTAACTGTAAAGAACCTATAATTAGCGGGTAGAAAATAGAAAGGCCTTTAAAATGCTATTGTATACGTGATTGAATGAGAAAATACAAAGTTTTTAGGGAATATAAACAAAAAAAAATATATCATTACAAAGCAGAAAAAGCCGAAATTGAAATTTGAAATAGTTTTCACGATAAATATCAAACAAATAGTTTTCGATTTGAAAATATTTCAAATAGTTAGACTTCAGATTGTAAATTATGAAACACATTTTTGAAAAACAAAAAAAAACTTGGGTTTTTTCAATCTTCAATCAATAATATTGCTTGTTATACATATTTACATACCAAATCTTATAAAAATCAATCACGATTGAAATTTTCTTTTTCTTTTTTATGCAAATCGAATTTAATTCTTTTAAGAAAAAATTTTTTTATAAATCTTTTTAATTTAATATATAAGATTGAGAAATACGCATTCTTTCGTATTCAAATCACATATTTTTCGATCCCGAAAAAAAAAATATTCCGACCGTAAAATCAACCATTTTAAATAGGAAATAAATAAACAACAAAAAATCCTGTAGGAGGGAATAAATCTAAACATCCGTTTTTTTTTGTTTTTGTTCAATGATTTTTCTATGCATCAGCTAATTTTCCTTGATTTGAATGAGTTTTCTTCTGAAAATTGATCTCGAGGGATGGTTTTTTCTTTTCTTGTTTCTCTTCAAAATCTATAATTAGACAAAGTACATACAGTTGTTAACAATAATAGTAACGTACGATTCATTTAATAGGGTAAGAATTAACTAAAAAAGAAGGTATAAGGAAGGAACTTCATTAGGGTGCGAGTTTAGGTATATAAACATTAAAAGTTTGATAACCTCCAGCAAAGATATATTGATGTGTTCCATATGTGAAAAGTTGATTGACTTACTTATGACTTATGTTAGCTCGTGATACTAAGTCAATAAATCATAATATTAAATATGTGTTCATTTATTTATAAATAATAAAAAATATACAACAAATTTTTTAAACAATTTTTCAAAGTCGGTTTAAAAATTGTTTTCCAAAAACATATTTTGAAAAGAAATAGATTCTAATTTCATAGAATAACAAATTTTTCTCATATTTATAAATCAAAAATCTTCCAAATGTTGTATAAAAATCCTAATGTGGTTTTGTCCTTATCAATCAACAGCAACCACTTTAGGCTATTTTAAGCGATAACCCAATTACTCTTATTCTTCATTTTTATTTTTTTACTATATTTACCAAGATCTGAGTACTCTATACTCGTTGTTTCAAATTCAAAAATTTTAAGTGACGTTAACAAATATCATAGAAATATGATCACAGGCCCTTGAGCCTTAGAGAATCTTTGAACAGGGCACCAATTTTAAGAATGCACAACCAAAAAAAAAGAAACGAATTTGATCTATATTAACATCTGGTTTATGTTGTTCTTGTTTCTTCTGAAGTATTCATATACTATAAATGAAATCATTTCTGGAGTCATGATCTTTTCTTATCGTAACCTAAAGTCTTAATGCATTCGAGTTCAAAAAACACATTTCTTGAGTACCAACAGACCGTGTATATATAAAAAAATATAGTAAAGGGATTACATTTTCTTGTTAATCCCTTAAATTAAGGGTGTTGATAATGTAAACTGTGAATTTTTGAGTGCAATATGCCATCATAGTGTGTACATTTTTCATGTTAAAAGGATCATTCTTAAATATCATCACATATATTGTGAAATTAAGTATGTTTTGTTGAAGAAAAAAAAATGTTGTTAAGTATTTTTCAAGAATTTGTTGAAAAATTTAGATTTGCATGTCACTCGAAAATATGTATGTAGAAATTCGATACGTACATATTTGTTAGAAATTTAAGAAATCGTTTTCTCCAAAATTGATGTTTAACATAAAAATAAGAAAAAAATTTCTTTTCAAACAAATTATAGATTTTCTATCTAAATATTAATCTTATAGATTTTGATTCATTCGTCCTTGGCCCCCAAAAATTAATCTATCCCGAAATATGTTATATCTATGGTACATGCTATATACATTGGGTTTTTCAATAAGAATTTTAAATTAAACACACATTTTGGTTGAAAGCTCTGGATTTCTTTATTTAATTATGTTATATAAACTCTACAATTTACGAATGAAGTACAATATTTAGTAAATATCCACCACGACTAGGTTTGGAGACATCGAATCTTTTGACAACATTCTCGATCACATTTCTCCATAATTCTGGTTCTATCTCAAGAATTACGATGCCACCAGTCCACAAAACACACCAAACAGTGACATGAGACCAATGTAATAATTGTTTAACCATTCATCTTGGATTTTCCGAAGCGAAAGCAACAAGTTTGCTTATTAACACTTCGTCAGAAAAGATGATATTCTTCTACGAAATGTAGTTCTCACAGATGGCTCACTTCTATAATGGATTTTAGTTATTTTTATTTAATTTAATTCATTATAATAGGCCTGTTTTATTTGCCACTTGCCCATTTGCAAATTTTTACATTGAAAACAAAACCAACAAAAGAGCAAATCCTACACTACTTTTAGACTAAGTGTAACTATCACCCCCGAAATTAGTTCAGTTTTCTCCTATAAAAAGTGTATTAGCTAAACGTCTCTCATTTCATTACAATATGGTTGCTAAGCAGCGTTACCAACATTTGAC
Organism: Xylophagus ater; assembly: GCA_963422695.1. NCBI lineage: Eukaryota > Metazoa > Arthropoda > Insecta > Diptera > Xylophagidae > Xylophagus > Xylophagus ater. Next base: position 14,781,638 of record OY730478.1, read on the forward strand.
TTAAAACTTTCTCCTACTCCTGCTCGTTTTATTTCCCACATACCCTGTTCCAGGGTAGGGTATGGAAAATAAAACAGACCTAATAAAATGTAGACCTTCTCCTGAAATTATGTCAAAAAACTGAATGACACAACTGTCATCATAAAGCAAATACAACCCTATTGAAAAAAAAGTTCGTATTGAAAAAACCTATATTTTCCAAAGCATATGAATTTGCTCATTTCATTTGCGGTTTGTTTTAGGAATCACATCTTTTGATTCTATTGGGATTAATCAAAATTCCATTAAAAGATGTAATGTTTTTTTTTTGCTTCATCATATAACATTAATAAACATATATTTGAACATATGTATACGTGTGCTATTTTGTTTTGGCATTGTGGGAAACTGTCAACCAGCCCTTTTGAGAGACAATCATAGGCACCTAGTAAGTTTTCCCTTCTAGCAAAATATTACATATATAGAATATATATTTTATTATATTCATTTATTTATTTATTTATTTATTTATTAATGGTTATGCTTACCTATGCGTTTCACTGTCTACTAATATTAACAATGATAAAACGAACAGATGTGTCATATGTAATAGATGTCGTTTTCGATAGAGTATAATATTTTCAACTATATACATATATGAATTTCTTACATTGGATTCTGGATATCATAAAGTAGGTATTTTTTTTGTTGGTGGTTTGAAATCTACCATTTTCTTCCCGGAAAAACAAAACCCCTAAACAAGAAATATATATCGGAAATATATAAATTTTTGTGGTGTGAGATATAATCGAAAATGCTATGTTTTTTTTGTCAGTCATACATATATGATGTACATATGTAATATTGTATTTACAAGGTGGTAAATTTATATTCGTTAGGCAAAGAAAAGGGTTTTTCTCTTTTCTCTCGACTCATAACATATCATGTCATAAATAAGAATGCGTATTTTTCATGTAATATAATAGAAGAAATTTATTCTAAAAAAAAAAAATTTTATATATTTTATTATTTGGTTGAAATAACATTATAGAAAATTCCGATATAGCAAAAAGGGATTCCAAAATGTCGTAAGGGAAATTTATTGGAACAAATGAAAAATATTCTCAAAAGACTAATGAGTAGCTACTATTCGGTCGTTTTTAGAATATAATTCGGAAAAATACTAAATGTGGCAGACGACAAAAGCTCCGCAACAAATAAGAAAACACATAATTGTGAAGGAATTAAAGATTTTCTTTGAATAACAACAAATAAAATGAAAAAAAAATATACTTTATTCTTAATATAGAAAATGGGAATATCAAATATGTATGAATCGGGATGGCCCCACATGAATATAATATCCGAAATTTTCAAGTGTGCCGCAATGCTGATTTTCGTGATTAAATGTTTTCTTAAGAAAAACTAAGATTTTCTTTTCTACAAAATAAAAAATTCGTTGACAGTCGCATGTGAGTAACTATTTTTGGAATATTGTAAATGTATGTTGCCGGATGATTTCTTAAATGGTTTCATATAATTACTAAAGAAGAAGAATATATATCTGCGAATGGAAATAATTAAAAAAAAAAAAATTGAATTTTCAGCTGTTTCGAACAGACAGGAAATAATTCGAAAATTTAAAAATGACATCTTCTTAGAACAATGACATCATTATTATAATTACTTTCTTATAGGTTTGACAGACTGAAGAATAAAACCAGTTAACAAAGAGCTATTGATGAATTTTAAAACAGATATCTATTTTAAAGAGACAATGATCTGAACAGAATTTGTCAACCGGAAGTGGATGATTTTCTCACTAGCATGAAATAAATGCTTCGTTTCTCATGCATTTTTTAAAAAATGGGTTCTTTAGTTTTTTGCTAGATTATCGGGTTATAAAAACAATTTCCTATCCAAATTTACGGCATTTACTTTAATGAAACATAGAATATCTAAAGGCCCTTTTAGACAATGTGCTTCTTTATATGATTTCCACTATTCTAGTTAAAAATGCCCATAATGATATTCTGAGCTCATGCAAAATACTCCTTTGACAAGACATATGATAAAGTTTATGCATTTTTTGTCATATCTTTAATTTTATCTGAGAAATGTTATGTGTGTTATTCTATTAAATCTGCTATGATTTCCTTCATGGTATCTTAATTTTTACGTTAAATTTTAAATTTTAAAATTCTACTTAAACAATTTGATAGATAGGTGTGCACCAAATTGCCAAGAATTCTATGATCTTTTTTTATAGCTTATGGCAATCTAAACCAAAATACATGTCGAAAAACATATGATAAAACATACGCTTTTCGTTAATACCATATTTAAATGAAAATAATACACTATATTAAATATTTTATAATTAGGTATAAGCCAAAGAATGTTAATAATTTAATCAAATAGTTTATTATTAATTAACCGATCGAATTTATTGAAATATTTTTAAAAGGAATCTATTGATCAATTATATTTAATATGTTTTTATCCCTTTAACTACAAAAATTTATTTCTAATTATTAGTGAATGTAAGCAATTTATAATTTTTTTTAAATAGAATTCCTTTAAAATTTCAATGTATCGATAAAATTGCTAATAATTATATTAAAAAGGCTTTCATATTTTAATATTACCAGTATTTATAATGCATACACTTGACTTGAATTAAAACATCTTTTCAGCATACACTATTAAATACCTTCCAGTACATACAATATCATACCAACTATATGTAAACTATTCTATACAATATGTCCTTCAATTAAATCAAGGGCCACCATTTAACCATCATTACAATATTTTAGTTAATAATCCATTTATGAAGATTCTTGATTAAAATTCCTCGATCAGATCAAAAACAACTCCTAGAGATAATAATTAACGTTCAACAAGTCCATGTTAAAGAATATTATATGCAAAAAAGAAGAAATCGCCGCTATGATGAGTACTAACTACAAAAAGGAAGCTAATAACAGACTTGTGATAATTTCATTGCCTCCGATGTTCATTGCAAGTTCCATTCACCCGAGAAAATAAATAGCACTGCATTTTTATATTATATAAACATAAAAAAACGACACATTGTCATTCCTAGACTCAAAAGAAAACTTATAAATGAAGAAATTTTCATTTTATGAAAGAAAACAAATCAATACGAAAATTCGAATATATTGTTTTTCCGATTTGGAAAATTTATTTTTCCTTTTAAGCAAAGATATTCAAGAAGGTGTTTACTTTTTCGTTTGTTTTTTTGTACATAAATGTGAAAATAGGGAATTGAAAAGTAATAAAAGGAAATGAAGATAAATATTGTTTTTAAAAAAATAGAGTTTTCCCTTTTGTTATTTTGTCTGTTTTCTAATAAGTCCGAAACTTGTACAAATGACATTGGCCAGTAATTTGGTACTAAGTGGATTTGACTGATCATATGTCCATCGTATACATTTCACAACCCTTTTTAAGTCCGACACAAAATGACTTCTTTTTATTAGAAAATTAATATTATTTTTGTTTGGATTCATTGCAATCTATTGTGTTATTGTTTGAAATTTAGATCTAATGAAAATATACAAGTATTTAATATCAAATTTCTATCATTTTTATAGTTGATTGGATGGATAATAGTTTGGCTAAGTGGGTGGCTAAATGATTTTTGTTGAATGAGAATAAAACCAAAAAAAAAAAAACGTTTTTTAAACTAATTTATGGAATAATATTTATTCATTCATAAACAGAATATTTTTTGGTAAAGATTTTGTTCTTTTAAACTACTAAACTCTTATAATGTCAATCAAGTTATCAACAAATTTAATTTGGGTAAACAAAATAAATAAAAAATTATGCTGAATCATATCTTATTCGATAAGTTCCACGAACCTATATGAGAAGTTTTCAGATAAAAATTTTATCTCAGATATTTAAGAAATCTTTACAAATATTATTTTCATCCGGTATTATAAATGACTCGTCAAAAATTATGAAAATAATAATAATATTATTATAGAGAGAAGAAAAATCTATTAATGAAGATGAGATTATCAATGAAAATTTTAAGATTGGGAATCATGAAAAGTATCTATTAAAATAATTATTATTATTATTTGTATTTCTTTAATAAATAATATGTGGGTAATGTCAATGTACCTTGTAATTACATTCCACGGTATTTATAATGAGAACATTCAGTTTAAAATTTTAGAGGAAACTAAAGCTACATTTCCATTGGAAATAATTGAACAAGATTCCAAGATCTGTATGTTAGTTAATACAAGAAAACGTGCCTAACTATAATGAATTATATTTTGAAATTGAAGATCATTAAGATCAGTCAAAGTTTCATTGCATACAGAAGTTGATTTTAAGATTGGTTAATATACTACCTAGCAAATCAATTCGACAACTTTTCCAGTTAAAGGTCTGGTCCCCGCACCATAGGGTTCACATCAATAGGCTGGAATCCGTCCAACGTAGATTTTTACGTTTTGCTTTGCATAACCTACCATGGAATGATCCTTCATTGTGGCCACCTTACATTCTCTTGAAAAGCGGCGAGAGGTAGCAGATGTAATTTTCGTTCATCAAAATTTTAATGGGCCAAATATTTTAAGCAAAATGCATTTTAATTCCAACATTTTTTGGCTAAGATCCGTGGTCTTGTTTAAAATCAGTTTACACCGGATAGATTACGGGAAGAATGAACCAGTCTCCCGAATACTACGTGTGGTAAATACCAATGCACAACTTTTTGACTTTTGCCTCAGTAAGTTTGAACTGAGAAAACTTTTTAATAATTCTTAATAACGAATGAGACTTTATTCTGGAAATTAATCCACAACTAAAGTGTACTCGATGGAAAACTGAGTCGAGAAAAGTTTTGCTGGACGGATAGCCAATCTAAATCTATATAGATGATGCCCAGTTTCATAATTAGAGCTTAAGCCTAATTTGAGGTAAGCTAGATTCTCGGCTTAGGCTATGGTTTTATTGCTTTTCGGAGTAGGAAGGAAATTAGCTTTAAATGATTAGTGAGTCGTATTGTAATTTTTTGTTGTTGTTATAAGTTTGAGAATAAGACATATATTTTATACAAAATTTTTGTTATTGTTTTATAATAAGTAATATCGAGAAACTTTTCCAACTTATAATAAATAGTTTTACCCTAAGCTAATAGAAACATATATCATTTAATTCATTTTGAAACTCAACTTAAGTTCTGAACTGGGGTCAATCTATCACTGTGAAATTTCAGTTAAAACTTACGTGGAACTTATTATAACGAAAAAAAAAGTTTCTATTGCAAACTTACCTTAACATGAAATTTTTTCCAGATATTTAGATATAATTTATTTTGATGATATCCTTCCTGTCTTCACATATATTCTTTATCTTATTTGTAACTTTGTAATGTCAATTTGTTTGTTGATTTGTTAATATTATATGTGTTGCAATAAATCATAGCATTTCTCTTTTGCTTCATGATTATTTTGAAAATATTCTAAAACAGCAACAAAAAAACAGACGTTAATTACAGATTTGTGTATAAAATGAAAAATTTCTTAATACTGTATAATTTTTTAGTCTTGCCTTTTGAAAATCTCTAAAATGATCATTATAATAATGAATTTACATGTAAAACTAAGAAATTGATCATAAATCAATTTGATTGATCAATTAAGTGAGACAACATTTTTTGGATCATTCTTTTAATGATCATATAATAATGATCATATTAAAAATCTATTCAAAATAAATACAATTTGCTATACGACGAGCGCAAAATTTTTGATATTCAAGATGTAGATCGAAACTGGTTCTAGGCAATATAGTAAACTTTCTACGAAAATTTAATGGAATGCAAAAAATTAAAAATCAAGAAAAATGCTAAACAATAAATTGATTAGTATTAATAAAGATTATTTAAAATAAGCTTAATTTCGAATCTGAATTTATAAATTCTTAATTTTATGAATATTAATTTTTTAGCTTTAAATTTAGAAAGGAAACCAAACCAAAGAAAAAAAACACGTATGCTTTGACAATGATTTAATTTAGAAAAAGAAGCTTTCTTTAAATAAGGAAGTGTCTTTTTGTGATACTAAATAGCACTATTTTTAACAAGGAAATTGAATTTTCATTTAAATATATATAAAAAGTGATTCTTCTATAGTTCGATCGGAAAAGCTTTTTCTGGATTATGTAAAGAACATAAAAAAATCAATAAAACAAGATATTTAAAGATCATAATTTCATGACAAAACTATTAGGGAAACATTTTTCTTAACAGTAGCACCTGTAAAATTATTTTCTTTTCGTTTTTTTTTTTTTGAAATTATAATTTTCAAGTAATTTTACAAGATTTCAAAAAGTACTTAAATACATCACCTTTTTATACAAGAAAAAATATATATTTGCCATTACCGCAAGCATAGTACGATATACAGTATGAAAGAAATCTTTGCCAGCATAAGAGAATGATTTGTAATGGTATCGCTAGCGAATTGCATGGTTTCTTTTACCTTCATCTTCATGCAATATCTGTATATACCTATATATGAAAGTACCTAAAGGTTTCAGGTACTTTAAGTCTTCTATAGATATATAGATATATAAAAATAGTGGTCTTTTTTCTATTATAGAATCGTATTTATGCTTGAATAAAATAAAAAGAAGACTATCTACTAGTAATTACTTATGCTAAACACCTGCTCAATTGGAATGTTGATCAATTTTTATTCTCTCTAGAGTTTCTTTGGTTCTTTGATTCTAGAATCCATCTTAAATGAAACAATTTTATGGGATATTGCAAATCATTTCTTGATTTCATATACAATACTATTATATGAATTATTAGTGTATAAATACAGGAAATTCAATAAGAAATCAAAAAGTAAATAATTAATTAGATCAGGTTGTACTGAATAAAAATCAACGATGTCTTTTTCGAATTGGAATAAAAATTAATATTCATTTCGTTAAGTTTTCGTAAAATATTTACAAGAATAATGGACTCTATTGTAATCTTTTTAAATGTTCATAATTCATTCATTCGTTGAATATGAATTTTTAAGCGATTTTATGAATGAAAAAAAGGTAGTCGTGGAATATTGAACAAATCATATTAATATGCAAATATCGTGAATAAAATTGTACAAAAGAAATATTTTCACGAAGCGCTTTTTGGGCACACCAGAAAAAAACGAAAAGATTATAATTACCTTTATTATATAGAGTTATTGAAATGCTAATTGTACGAGTAAAAATTTTCATGGTTTTATTAAGAAATTTCATCATCAATAACGTCTTCAATAAATTCTAGAAAAAATGCTACCAATTTTATGTTTACAAATCAGAACATGAAAATTCGTATATATAATTTAAATTCGTATATAAATCCTTATTTATAATTGAGTACATTCAGTACAGTATCAATTGACCACCAACATCATTGAATTTATTTCAAAGATTTTATTCACGTGCAATTGAGAAAATAATTGCACTCATCTTTAAAGCACGCACATTGCTAATTAAAAGTCAATTACCCGTTTCATATAGATTGCGTGCTATACAAGTGCATCTAGAATGTTAAGGATAGATTTGTATCTAGCCAATGTACACAGACAATATTATCAAAACTGGAAAACTAGAATTCTATAAAATGCATATCCTGCATATATCCTTCAACAAAAGTATAAGAACAGAAGATTGTGCTAAACAGGAAAAAAGGAAAATATTATTCGACATTGTATAGCTATGCATTTCCATTTTTCCCTATAAGTAATGATCATTTGATAGAGCATGTATGCAGGCCGACCCTAGAGATTACAAGAGCCATATAGCTTGACTGGGATATATTATATGAAGAGATGCGAAATGTCTTCAGCAATATCCAGTTTGATTTTTTTTGTTTTTCTATTTTCATACATACATATACCATTTTTATAAGGAGTATAACTCGTCTAAAGTTGATACAGCAGCAAAAACAACGAAAAAAAACTATATGAAGTTATTGTTGGCGTAATTGTTGCAGTACTAGAAGGAGAAGATGAAAAACGAAATATCATAATAAATCGTATGTCCCTATTAAGGATTTTCTAAAAAGGACACCAACAGCAAAGTTATAACAGTGGCACGTTCATCGTTTGACATCTTTGTCACGTTCAAGTGCCCAACTTATGGATAGACTATATGTTTGCTTTCAATGTATACCAACAAAATACGGTGACTATTCTCATTGTTGTCTTTGGTGTTTATCTCTGCACACTATTCCCTAACGATTTCTTGACTATACTATATAGTTTATTTCTTTAAAATTTGTTCAGGGAGTTGGTATAGATGTACTCACCTACTCTACTATGTACATACATTCAATCTTTATTATGTACTATACAATAGATTTTTTCATGAATGTGGATAATAGTTATATTATTCTGTCACATCCTTTGGTCTTTCTTCCATTCAGTTCAGAGTCTCAGTCCTCAGAATAATCTGGAAGGAAGAAAAATAAGAAAAGATGTGAATAGGCAATAACAAAAACAAAATGATAGGATGTAAAAGGTGTTTTTTTTTGTTAGGTGCAACGTCCACAAAAACAAAAACAAAAAAAAAACAATCTTACCAAAATAGTGAAAAAGGAGATGATGTCTGTGAGCCAAAGTATTATACATGAGGATTTTTAAGAGCCCAAGATGAAGATAGAATATACACCTTATTATATTTCATATGGGGATAAAAGTAGGTGCCTGAAAAACATTGGCAAGAATAAACTTGAGGTTGAAATGGCTAGAAGATTTTCCTTTTTCTTCTGTTTCTTTTTTTCCTTTTGGCTTTGGAAAATTATTTTACGAACGTTATTTTTTACTATTGTTATTGTTTCATTTTGTATCTTTCATTCCGGTTCTTTCATTTTATTTTCCAAATCTTCAACGTACATTGACATGCAACCATTTTCTTCTGAGTTCCTGTTTCAAACTACCTATTCTTGATGAGGTTTTTTAATAGACGCGCTTACCGAATGGTATGAGTAAATGCAATTCTCCACAAAATGAGCTATTCTTACAATTGACAACAAGATTATAAGATTCTATGTGAAAGGTGCAGTTCTTAGAAATTATGATATTTTAATACCTTTGATAATCAGGAAGGTATTTAAATCTTTTAATCCACTCTAATTAATATGATATCGGAATTATTATTTCGGCAATATTAATTCAATTGGAAAATTTTGATTAGAAATTGAAATTAAATGCTTAGAAAAATGTTAACAAATTTTCAAATGAAATTTGATAGATAGTACCTTAGAAATGCTGTCCGAAATTTCTTCGTATTCATTCTTATACTAAGAATATTTAACTTAATACTATATTGAATACTATTTCCACATTCTTAGATAATAGAAAACAATATCCTTAATCTAATACCAAAATTGTATGAACTGAGAATATACATATTTTTGTTTCAAATGTCTAATTGAATTCATGTAAATAAATATGAAGGTAGATATATGAAAATATTTCGTATAAATGCATATAGTCGTACATATTCTAAATAGTTTGGCTAGAATGTGAATCAAGAAAACTACACTCCTCAAATTTAGTAAAATATTCAAATTAAATTAACTTGAAAAGGATTAAGAAGATTGTATGTCAACTTGCCAAATACTTGTTGGAGATATTATATTCTGTAATTAATGATTAAAGGATATAAAGGAACGTTGGAGTTAATTTCCATTATTCTGAAAAATATATTAAAATAGAATTTAATGAAAATTGAAATCAAGAACACGTAAAACGCCGATTCAAATTGAATTATGACTTTTCACTTTAACTTTTTTAAGTTTTCCAAATTCTCAAAAAATTCAAATTCATATATAATCATTATCTAGATTTATTTCCGCCTTTTAATCAACATCTCAACATTATTCAAAGCACCTTTAAAAGATCTGTGAGAAATTCTTTCATGAAAACTATCAAGAAAAGGTAGAAATCCTACAAATAATTCAAACCTATATTAATTGGTGAGAAACATATAATTATTAAATCTTATAGCCAAAATAAATATCATAGGTAAACCACTCAACTTTCTTATAGACAATATTTATGTTTGATTTTCTCAGACACTATATTTAAGATCCAAACAGCATGGTGTACCCTTTACTTAATACATCGAATATTATATTGAGAAAACTCTATTTATACCTTAATAAAGTATAAGAAAGTCGAAATGAGTGATCTTTTATAGCATTTCAAACCAAATCAAACCGTCTTCAAAATTTCTATATGATTGAGGTGAAAAAGATTTCATCACCATTTTCTTTTTTCGCCCATTAAAAAAATACCTTAAAATTTGCATCAATAATTTCCATTCGTCCAATTAACCTCAAAAAGAAAAAAGAAAAGAAGAATGGAAATTTGCTGCGAAATTTATTTTATGTATTCATGACTTCGAAAGAAGAAAATGAATTCAAAGTGTTTTAACCCGGAAGAAAACTCTTCATTTCACCCTTATGTGTTAAAGAAAAGTTTATTGTGAAAATAGATGGAGTTTTTCATACTGGAAGAAAATGTGTATGTTGTTTTTTCCGTTTTTTCCGTTGTTTTTTTTTTTTTTTTTAGTCTGTGCGCTTATGTATGAAAAGTATGAATAAAATCTTAACATCTCTCAAAATACTGTGTAAACATAATAAAAGGGAAAACTTTTCCAAAAACAAGGTCCATAACACATGAACAAATTCACAATAAAATGTATATGAATATACTTGCGGGTATTTATGAAATAAGATTTTAGAGCTTCTAATTAACACATTTCTTAAACAAATCATATCCAGTTTATATGTTTGCAAGATAATTTTCTTTAAAAAAAGAAAATTTATTTTAAAATTATACATAAATTCAAATGTTTGATATTTTCCGAATGAAAAGATAAAATTTTGTATGTTGATTTTCCTTTTGATTACCTGCCATGAGTGTTATTTAATTACAAAAGTTTATAAAATTAGCAGGAAAATAACTAAAATTTAATGTTGCAGAAATTTTAAACACTATTTAGATTCGATATATTCCAAATTTTATTAAAATTCGATTTTTGATATTCACATCATTTTTATGGAATTTAAAAATTTGAAAAGCGAATGCATTCAATACCATATTTACCCCCAAAAAAAATGATAATATTAAATGCACATTTATAGAACACAATCTTCTATATCGAAAATAAACATAAAAATTAAGCATCTTTTGAAAAGGATCATAAATGTAACACGTATAGTATTGATAGTGTCCACTTAACTAAATCTACATTACTTTCAGATGCATCAATCAATATGATCGATTTTCTTGTTCATCTTTTACTCGTTTATCCTTTTGTACATTTCATATGCTTCTCAAATAGTACAAAATGCATTGACTTTCTACAAAATGTCTGAACTATTTATTTATTTATATATTTTTCAAAGATAAGATATCAAATAAATTATTTTTCTTTAAAACTAGACAATTTTTGAAGAAATAAAAGAAAATCCTATAAAATATCATACATTTTTCAGACAATAACTGAAATACTATAATTTCTGTCTGGAAAAAGAAATTATCCACAAATTTTTCTAGACGATAAAAATATTTGCCAAAAAAAAATATAGAAAATTTCGGTTCGCATTTTCTTATGTTCTTATTTGGAATGTATTCCGTTTATATTGTATTGCATTTTCTTAAAATATCTATAAGAAGTATTTTAAACCTACTGACTGTAACATTTGAATGTTGTGCCAAACAGATTTTCTTTTTTTGCTTAAGAATTACTAAGAAATTTTCTGCAAACGATTGCCAATTGCAGGGTAATTGAGTGAAAAGTTACAATAAGAAAATGTTTACTATCAGCTTACAATTTTAAATTCTTTTTGTGCTCAAGATGAAACGACACCTTATAGAATTTCAATATAATAAAATATTTACCAAAAAAATAGAATAACAACAATTTAGATAGAAGTTAGTCACCAAAAGTAAGTATAGGAACTCAGAAAATCAAAAGACTTGTTCTACAAAATGCTAGTTAGTGAAAATTATGGCAGGTACAAAAGGAACTAGACAGTAGAACTTCAAAAATTACTGAGAAAATTACAATACTACAAATACTATACTTAAACTCCAACATGTCAATTTACGTCTACGTTGGATGAAGAGAAAATTATATGTATAGTACAAGATTTGATCGTCATCATCCAGGTCAAGAGCTGGTGGCCGAACATAAAGGTGCTAATTTTCTGAATCCAATTAAATCATATCTCGTGAATTTCAAGAAAATAATCTACAATATAAATAACGATCTAGGATCTTTTCAATTAATTTGAAGAAAAAAAATCTTTTTTTCTTTAAATCAAATTCATTTTATATCATATTTGAAGAAGATGATAATAAAGATTACTTTTGCCAATTATAAGAATTAAAAGTGAATTTTCCTCGTCTTATAAGATCGTATTTTTATGCCCTATGGTAGGTACTACCAGAGGATATATTAGTTTTGTCGCTACATTTGTAACGCATAGAAATATTCATTGCAGAAAGGTTTCAAACGATGTATAGAGAGTCAAAAGTTATATCGATTTATACATGTCCGCCCGGGTAGAAGATAACTCAAAACTACCATTTCACCTGTTGGAAAATATGGTTTCCAAGTAAGCATGGATGTTCAAAAATACGAACCGAATGAATTAACCGCAAAAACAGTTGATAATTGTGTTAATATTGAAAGCAGACATCAGGAACGTGGTTATATTACACGACATTTCATAAGACGTTATACCTTAGCAAAATATTATGATCCAAATGATGCAATTTCAACAATTTCGTCAGATGGTTTTCAAACGGTTAAAGTACCGACAAAATCTAAAGATGCAAAAGAACGAATTGTTCAAATTCAACACACTGGAGCAGCTCATATTTCCGTCAAGGAAAATTCCAAAGAAGATTCGGTGTCACAAACTGTTCCAGCTCCTGCGGTCAAGGAAAGTTTAAAAGATATCAAATCAGGATAATTTAGAAAACAAACATTTTTATACATTCCTTGACGGAAATGGTGTAAGAATAAAAATAAATTTTCTCATTTTGTTCATTTTCATTTCAAATTTAATAAAATATTTCATAATAAAAAAAACACGTTATCCGATTTTGATGAAATTTATAAGAAAGAACTAGTCCTAGGAGAAAATAAGCCTCGTCATAAAGTTTTTCTGTTGTATTTTAAAAACTAATAAATATAATTTGAGTAAAATTTGCAGAATAGATTTATGCTATTGGACATCAAAATATTGGATATATGCCGATTTTCAGTTAATATATGTTTATTTTAATGTTTCTTTTTTTTATATTTATTTTTTTGTTTATTTTGAACAAATCCAGCTTGTTCTGAAAATTTGTTTACATACAAGGTTCATGAAGGCAACATGAAAGATATATAAACGAAAATAAAAAGGAAAGCTTCTTTGAGTTAGAGACAGACTTGGGGTGTATTTGGGATAATTCTATATGTTTTGTTTTCCACTGGAAAAAGATTTTTTATTTTTTTTTTTTTTCAAATTATTTTTATTTTATGAAACAACACGCAACACAAAAACAAAATGTATCTATACTCATCTATTTTCAACTTTACATATGGACTGTTTCTAAGATGTAACATTTTCTTGAGATGAGTGAAAAGAAAAAGCCCAATGAAAAATTTTTGCCTTTTCATATTGTCAATTTTTGTTGTTGCTTTCTTTCCCGGAAAAGCAAGTTTTTTTTCTTCTTGGCTTTTTTTTTTTTGCTACCCTCATATGAGGATTTGTTATGAACAATTTTTTATCATATAAGTATTTATTTTTTTCATATATATATTTTCTTTACATATGCGTATGCAAAGCACTTTAAGCCTTGGTGATGTTACCCGTTTCATTGTCCCATGGGATCTTATACCCTCGATGACAGCAAAATTAGAATTTTATCTCATTTTAGTGGAGCTGGCGTTTTATTTGTGCGTGTCATTAGAATTTATTGTCCTCTATATACTTATAAGAAAAAATCTAGCAAATATATGCTACATATTTAGATATATGAATATAGTACGTGCTGGTACATACATATATAGAGAAATCTTGATTTAAAATTGACTGCGAGGATTTAAACGTGTTGAGACGATGATCTCAGAAAATTGAGTAAAATCTGTTAAGCTGCAATGAAATACCTAATTTTTTTTTCTTTTTTTTATTTATTTTTATATATTTTATTTTTTTGATATATTTTTGAAAAATAAAAAAAAATATACGATTTTTATATGAGTAAATTTTTAATATGATAAAAGAAAAAAAAGAGGAAGAAATCATAACCGACTTGTTTGACTTCTGAAACTCTTGAAATTGAGTTTTCCTAGTAAAATGGAAAAGAAAAAATATGAACGAAGAATAAAAATAACTGCCAGTAGAGCAACAAATTAAACTGTCGAAATTGGATCAAAGTTTTCAAGTTTATTTAAAAAAAAAAGAGGAAAATATAAAAACCATTGAAATATATATACGGCATTTTCCGGAATGTAAAAAAAAGAGGAAAATTATAGTGTGATGGGTTGAATTTTTGACGGGAAAATTTTTTCTGTATCCTTTATTTATTTGTGCATAAATATGTCACAAATCTTAAACAGATTTAGTCAGAGAGCAACTGGAAATTTTCTCATCAATTTATTAGTACCTAATTTAAAAAGCTATAAAAATTAAAATTGGAATTTTTAAGTATAATTACATGTTTCACTTGAAATTCTGTAATTTATATGACCTAAAAATATATGCGTACATAAATAAATCGAAATGAAAGTTTAAGGGCTTATTCCCCAACCGTACTGCCAAAAAAAATTATTAAAGCTATTATTAGCTATATGTATGAGAAGGGATTTTATCTTATTTTATATAGCCGAACAGGATCTTTTCGTTCTACAATTTGCACTTTTTTTAAAACATTTAGTGCATATTTTTTTTTTTAAGTGAAACTTCTTTGGTTTCGGTAGAGTAAGAAGTATTTATAGAAATCCCAATGTAAGTAGGAAATTGCCAGATGATTTTTTATTTAGTATTTAGAATTATATGGAATTATGGAGCTACAATTAATACACACAACTTTTCATAGAAATGACCCTACCCCTATTAGCGATACAACTTTTTCTAGAATTTACAAAAATGAGCTATTCATATAAAAATGAGCTATTCATATAAAAATGAGCTGTTCATATAAAAATGAGGAGTTCATATAAAAATGAGGTGTTCATGTAAAAATAAAATTTAACGCTCACTCCCTAAGGAGTGCCAACTTATTCATGATCGACTGTGATCGTACTGACTATGCATGGTTTGAACCTGTTACTAGAATGTTAATGAATGCAAATAACAGCTCTGGCCACTTTGACTTCTAGCTCAACAAGGAGAAACTGAAGAGCCTGAAGAGCTGGCTAACGATTCCGCTGTATCCTCGCGCATGTAACCTTTATGGACAACGTTTTCCATATTCTACCGGTTGTTGACCATACGTATTTTTAATTTTTAATTTTAATAGATACTAAAATGATATATTTGTATTTATCTTATTTTGTGTCGGTGAATGGGTGGTGGATTGATGGTGGTGGTTTGAAGGTGATGGAACCCCTCCTCCCTTCCCGACACTAATGATGAGATATAGAATCTACATTCGTTTTATCGTGTATTCGATATGATTCTGAATGATATCTTGCTGTGCTTGTATTAAGCATATTATATCTGAAGTGTTAAAAAAAGCTCTATCTCAGAAACTTCATTTTACTTCGCTCTTGGCCGCTGGGCTCACGTAATCCAAAATACTCAAGCTGTTTTCTATTTTCTGTGTATATGTATAGCAACGACATTTCACTTCTATTGTGTGTATTGGCTACACGGACATTTTTTGTATTATTACTAAAACTGCTATAAATGTATTTTCGTATATATCCTTTGGCGTTTAAAATTCTTTAATTTTTTTTCAATTTTGTAATCACACAAATTTGTCGTCAAACAAGCTCGCATATGCTTACAAAAGGACTACACTGCATAGTAGTATATTTAACCATTATCATTACATAGAAATCGTCGAAGAATAAGCCCAGTTATTTGATTTCAATTTTTTAAAATCCATATTTATTAAAGGTGAGCGTAAAATGATGTAGACGACTGATTTTTAATAGTAATAATTATTTGCTAAAAAATGCATATAAGAGTATTTACATAAATTGATTTTTCAGTAAAATGGAAAATGTTGCATTTAATTTTATATTTAAACCAAAACATGATGGAAAACTGGAGTTTTGAAAAAAAAAATTTTAATAATAAAAATTACACCTTAAAAATTGATTACATTTTGTTAAAATAGCAAAAAGTATAATATTTAAAGAAATAAAAATTTAGTTTCAAAAAAGTATGATTAAACGAAATTCTCAAAACTTATTTTCTTTTTTTTTATATAATCAAAAAGCATCTTACTTCCGCTATTCTGTCTGGTTAGAGAAATGTTAACATATTAAGATATACTTTTTATAAATTTCTGAAAATAATGATGTACTAAACAGAAAGTTTCATATTATATAATATTTAAAAAAAGAAGTCATATATAAAAACTAGAAGATAAAAGAAATTATGTATTTCCTTCTTCCTTGGCCAAAAAGGTAAAGAAAGTGTCTGCACTTCAAAAAGAGAAAAAAAACCTGTTCAAATATTTTATGATAAAAAGAAACCACAAGCACATCCTGCAAAACGTGACAGAGTCCATTTTTTAGATGCTTGTATGACATAAAAGTTCAGAAAAATAAAAAATAAAAAAACAGGGAAACATGGAAAAACTTATGAACTTTTAGTTCAACAATATATATATAAATATGTATACGCAATTCTCTAGGAAAATGTCTGGAAAATATAATAATGCATAAAAATGTGATTGGTCTATGCAGGTTTTCCATTTTCTTCTAGAACGAAATGCAGATCATAAAATTTGTTGTCGTCAACTTAAAGGAAGAATATCCAAATAAATAATAACAAGAATCAAATCGGAAAAAATCAACAAATAAAAGAATTCATATCGTTATTGTCAATGGAAAATCTAAAATGATTTTCTATCTTTAGACATTACTATCTCTTCAAAAACGATCAAGAACATGATATAACTACATTTCGAGGGCTAGAAGGTAATGTCAATGTGAAAAAAAATAAACAGAAAATATTCTTATTCATGTTTTAATGCAGTTTCTGTCTTTAGATTTATGTACTAACATCAGGTAAGGTAATTTTATACTATTGTACAGTTCAGTCCTGATAATCGGATTAGTCAACAATATAAAATAAAATGAAATACACAATTAAATAACTCTGTTAAAAATAAACAGCGATAAATAGAAATGTCTAAATATATGCCAACCGTCCTTAAACACTTTATATGTTTTTTAATAATAATATTATATATTTCTAATAATTTGCCATATTTAAGAAATGCCGGTTTCCGTGACATCACTAGACCATACGTCGATTAACAAGAGGTGACAATTTCTATAGAGTTTATGTTATAGCGTGCTACCTCTCTAATTTTTACAAAATTAATTTATCACAGTTTATTTACAACGAAAAAACACTATTTCCAGCAATTAGAAATTAATTTACTAATTTCTATAAAATCTCTAAGATTTCACTGTGTGAACCCACCACAAATAACCACTATTTAAAATCTCTTTAATACAATCACTTGCGAAGTTTGACTTCAACTATTTTGCTCCAGCGGCATTTCCACCTTATATACTCATCATCGAAATTGTTGAATCTTCGTTCATACATGGAAACGTACTTCTAGAATTCGCTAGAAATGTTGAAACCTGATATCAGTGATCATTTGTGTTTTTGTGTTCTGTGGTTTCCGAAATCACGAAATATTCTAATTTAATTCTTATTAATTAAATTAAATTAATGTGTATTTTGTGTCGTGTTTTAAGGAAAGTTTCCGACTTCCTTTTATCAAGAAAAGTTGTAGAATCTTTCCTAGAAATATAGTGCAATATTAATATGTCTCTATTCCGATTTCGCCGCAAAGATAATAAGTAAAGTATAGAAATATTTTTAACTTCAAATTTCACTCTATTATGTTCGATATGATTTGTAATAACAAAGCAACATAATTTTATTTTGCTGAACCTTGTTTCACCTATAATTTCTTGATGAAAATTTACATATTTCTATATAAATATACTGTAATCTTATTTTCCTTCGTCTTCCATTTAGCGGCAATCAATATGATTTTACATTTACAATTTTTATATAGTATCATTTGATCTCGACTTTTTTTGATACTATTATATTTAATATTTTCAGTAAACTGACTAGTCTTCGAACATGTATGGATCGAATCGAGATTCGACTGTATATTACTTGTTTTGCATTTAGGACTTTATACATATTCTGAAATCAGAAAGTAAGAGGAATAAAGAAAAGCAATCACAATTACAACAAGTTGAAAGCTATGTATATAAATGTGTCCACCTCGAATATCCTTACAGTCTGTTTATCAAGAATAAAACCTAGTTTTTTGTATGAAAAAACGATATCTAGTTCGTATTTTTTAGTTCGCAAAAAGTGCTTCAGGATTTTGATGATTAAGTTTTTTTTTTGAAAAGGAAAATAATTTCACTAAACTGTTTAAAATAAGAAAATTCGTTTTATCTGAAATTGTGTGAATTTTTGATTTCAATGAAATTCTTTACAGCTCACATATCCTTTAAGTTTTTGCAATACCTTTGATTCCTAATAAAAAATTTTCATTCTAAGTTCTCATTGTGTAATAAAAAAGCAATTCTAGAATTTTTCCTAGAGGTAAAAATAAGTGGACATATAATAATTTGCAAGGAATTCATTAATTTCCTGTGAGACAAATTGTTCCCTTCTTATTGCACTTATATTATTCCATGTGATTGGTATTTTGTCTTTACTGTATTGCATGTCGATAATCACCTTGGTTATCTTAATTCTTGCAAGGTTATCAAGACACAACCTTTACGGAAAGAACGTCATGCTTTAGTAATTTCTTTAGGACAATTTAGTTTTTACCTTTCGTTATCAGCAATGGAATGTCTATTATTGTCGACCTTCCCTTCATTCATATCTTTCAGTTTTTGTTTTGTCTAAAGACTTGCATAGAAATATTTATCAAATTGTTGTTGACATAAAGAAATGTACTTCATTGTTTTTCAATATTTTGTCATCGAACATTATTTTCCAATACCGACAATAAAATGTCAAGTCCTGAAAATTTTATTTTTCAAGTATTCCAAAAACAAAATTTTCTTTTGATATGATTTCAAAAACAATTTCACTGCAATTATTTTATTGTTGACGGAATTCTTTAAAATTCAATTAAATTAATTAATCTTGAAATTTATTAACTTTATTATAAGAAATATAATTTTGAAAAATATTGTTCTACGAATTTTGATTAAAATTCTAGGAATTTTTCCTTTAGATTTTAATTAATTAAATCATTATTATTTAAAGTATATTTTTTGGGAATGTGCGAATAGTAAATTAAAATGACTAAATTAATTTTTTCATGTACATCATAGATGGCGTGGTTTTATGTATGAATTCTAAGTAATTAACTAAATGTGCTTTAAAAATTTTAAATTTTGGGTCAAAAATTATAATTTATAAAATATGAAAGTCAAATATGTACGTTAAAAACGGCTACCGGCATTAGTAATTGTGATTGGCCAAGTATTTACAAAGGAAATTAAAAAGCATATTGTAAAGGTAGAAATAAATTGGGGGATGCTTCTAGAGTAACTAGGACTATGACATGAGAAGACTGAAAAATAATATTGTGCGACTCCTGTTGGAAACCAATTACAATGTTGTTCTTTTAGTCAAGCTAAGGTTCCCATTAATAAGCTTAGTCAGTAGGAAGTTTAAGTTACTCTGAATGCCACTAATAAAATTAGAGTTCCTTTACCGAAAGTTAAAGTTAAGGTGCTTGTAATAAGAGTTACACTACCGAGACTTAAAATGACTCCATCGGCAGTTAAATTTGCTCTACCGAAAATTATACTAACTTAATGAGTGCTCATTAATATTCGTACATGCTCTAAGTTTTAAATTAATATATTTCGTCTTATAAGTACCGGGAATTGTTCATTTAAAAAACTCCGGTATAAAGGAGCATAAGATGTATTTTGCCATTAAGTTAGTATCAATATATCTAATTGTCACACAGAGATTTGGCGTAATTTGTAAGCCAGTTTGTTTACAGATGTTGGTTTTGTTAGTTGAGTTCAAGTTGCTCTGCGATTTTTAAAATGTTCGAAAATATTGAAGAAAGAGTTTTCCTAAAATTTTGGGTTGAGAATGAAATATATTGTGCCGGATCATTGAAAATGTTGGAAAAGGCCTGCTGTGAATCAGATATATCGAAAAAACGAGCATACAAGTGGTACAAAGCATCAAAAATCAAAGCCATGTTGACTGTTTTCTTTCACTATCGTGGTTTTATCGATATGAAATTATTTTCGAAAGGGGAAACAATATTATCTGGGCGTTATGAAGTGTTTAAGAGAGAATATGCACCTGAAAATTCCAGCTTTGTGAAAGGACAATTCTTGGATTTTACAACACGATAATGTGCCGTCCCACACATCGATAATTGTACACGAATTTTTCGCTGGATATGCTTCTGACTTTTTCCTGTTCCCCGGTTGAAGTTACCACTTGGTGGAGCATGTTTTGAGTCTATTGGAGTCATAAAACAAAATTCGCAGAAGGTGTTAAAGCCTGTTCAGGAAAGTGCCTATGAGAAGTGTTTCAACGACTGGATTAATCGTTGGCATATGTGTATCGCATTAAATGAGGTCTATTTTGAAGGCGACAATATTAATTTAAACGATTAAACCAGTATTTTGTACTTTATTTAACAATTCCCGGTACTTATTAAAGGGAATCTATATTCTAACGTGAAATCGAAATCTACACCTCAAATTTTAATTACCATTTGAAAATAACCTTAAAACAAAGAATATTAAAAATATTTGGGTTTTTATAATTATTCCGTTTTTTAATAATGGAAAATATGTAAATCTTTTCTATTCACGCTGGAAATCTCTAAAGGATCGTTTACATTGATTATCTTATCACATATATATATATATATACACACCGATTAAAGATCAAGAAAAGTTATATAAACATATTTTCGAGGTGAGATTCCTTTTCATGAATTTCATAAATATATAAGAAAACAATCGTGCCACAATGACGAAGATTAAAATGATTTTCAGTTGTATCGAGGATATTTAATAATAATCAATTGACATGCCTAGAGCCTTAAAAAGATTTCCTATAAACATTGTACACAAAAAACGTTTCATAGTTTATTCGGTCTTGTATTTTGTTTACCGTGAATTTAATTTTATGTATAGATAGAGCACACCTAAAACAAACTTCATTTTGCATAGTAATTATTTGTACATATACTTTATCGATTGTAAACCTTGATAAATATAGTAAATTTTTGGTTTAATTTAATAGCATGGATTAATGGCGGGTTCAGAAATTATTCATAAGATTGTCATGTTCAATATTGTAAATTTTGATATTCAATAAATTTACATTCTTTTTTTTTTTGGATATTATTTATACCAACGGAATATTTGCTTGAATCAATATTTTTTTCCATTCGAAATATTTAATCAATAAATAGAATGGAAATTCTTATATAATATTTTGTATACGTATGTAAATCGGTTTCGAATGTACAGTTTAATTTGCAGATCAAATTTCTAGTACTTAATAGTTTAATGATATTCCAAAATTTTTGTTTTAATAAAAAATTATACCTGTATAAAATAGTACGTCAAAGAAACTGTTTTTAAATGGAACAGAGTAACATACTTGTTTTCAGAAAACCAGAGATAAGACAAATATTTCCATACCAGCCATAAATAAATTAGTTAAGCAATCAAGCCCACCATTTTTTAATATACATATATAGCATAGAGCCTTCTATATTTAAAACATGAATATTCCTATAGTATTATCAAGGACGACTGATAAATACAAGTAGCAGACATATAGCGGCAGTAAGAACATAGCGATAATGGTGGATAGTCAAGCGGCCATCAGAGCGCTAAGTTCGCATACAATTTGCTCTAAGACGGTAGAAGAACGTATGACCAATTTAAACAAATTAGGCACATATAACAAAGTTACCCCGTTTTAGATACCAGTGCACATGTGTATCGAGGGTAACGAAGAAGCCGAGAAACTGGTCAGACAAGGTGCGGGAACGCCTTTCATAGGTCCAGAACCCTTCTTGCAAGCCAAAGATCTCCTCGGGGAATACAACTCCAAGAGATTCAAAGCCTTTATTAATACCAATAGCAAGATTATAAGAGTACTGACAGGAACATTAACAGGACACTGCAGACTCAAAGCACACCTTAAAAAGATGCGACTTGAGCGAGATAGCACCTGAAAATTTTGCGAGGGTGACGAAGAGACACTAATTCATATTCTCTCCAATTGTGAGGCAATACTCCGTAGGAGGAGGAAATATCTAGAGGCATACTGCTTCTCCCCAAGTGAGATACAATCTCCATTGTAGTATCTGGAGTAGGTTACACTCCATATACTACAATTCCTAAGAGAAATAGGCCTGGAGGAGGTGCTGTATAATGGGAGATCAACCTAACTACTGCACTAAAGAAGAGAGGATACAATAGATCTTAAAGGTCGCAGTGCAAGAACACCCTAAAACTTAAATTAATCTAATCTAATCTATGTAGTGGCCACTGATAATGTTAGTTAGCTGTAACATTTTACTACGAACTAAGGTTTTTAGGATGGTGTTATTATTAGTTGTATTTATGGTATATTAAATTTATTTTCAATATTTTGAACATCTGCTGAAAGGTGAATATCCTTTGAACATCTTCAAGAAGACTTCTAAGGATTAGCAAAGACCTTCAAAAATGTCTACATGAGATATAATAAAAAAATTAAAAAGTTTCCCGCTTAATTTAATGCTCCCAACGAGATTCGGCATACGGTCTAGCAAGAGTATTCAATTATCAAGAAAAGTTACAAGTATTTATTCGATTATTAAAAAAACATTTTTTTCTTCTTCTATTAAATCAGAATTTTCTTTCAAACCATTTATCTTTCGTGTTTATGGAAAAACTTTTTTTTTTGTTGCCATTTTCCATCAGATTCTAGACTCAATGAATAATTATAGATCTGCAACAATCTAGCCATTTATTTTTGTATATAAAGAAAGTTTTATGCTATTTAAAATTATTTCTCATTCTTAAAACATTTTGCATATTTATTTTGAAGTTAAAATATCCAACTTTTATCTTAAGGGTTATGAAGGTGCATCAAAAATTTTTCCATAAAACAGAATACCTCGGTATACCACCGAGTTTTCACTTTAAAATTTTCACGTGCATTGAAAATTTCTTATTCATATAATTTATTATATGTATATATATATATAAAAAGGAACTCATTGAAAATTTTAATACACTTTCGAAACAGGACAAAAGAACATTGTCTAAGTGAAACTTCAAGATTGTAAGAAAATATGGCCATAATTGTAATATGTGAGGGTTCGAGTGTACAAGAGTAGACTAAAAAAAAAGGAAAACTTTGAGTGTTTTTGAAATTATACTGGCTATGAAAAGTTTTTCACTTTAAAGTTATTCTTTATGAAAGTTACTAAAAGTATGTAATTTGCAGTACATTTTAATATTTCTTTTCTTTTTTTGTTCTAATAATTACAAAATTTTCCTATAAAAATAGACACCAGACCAAAACCAAAATGAAATTAAGAAAATTTTATACAATCTTTCATGTCAAAAAAAGTAATTCATCCTTAATTAATTGTAAAATTCATAGTTTCACCAAAAACCAGTAGCATTAAACAACATTTTATGATGTATAAGAAAATCTTTTGATGGACATATTACCAAAAAAAAATTACACACAGAAAAATCATAAAGCTTTTGGGTAGTTATCACAACTGAATTTAAATTCTCACAACTGAGATTTCAATTCTCACAACTCAAATTTAGTTATCACAACTAAGTTTTCAGTTGTCACAACAAAAAATTCAGTTGTGAAGTATCGATAATTGAAATTTTTTTTGTCACAGCTGGAGTTTTCAGTTCTCACAACTCAAATTCAGTTATCACAACTAAGTTTTCAGTTGTCACAACTAAAATACATAGTCTCAAAAGCTTTAAGATTTTTCTGTGTGTACAAATCTAACTTTTAGAAACATGCAAAAATTAATTTTTGAACTGATAAAACATAAAATACCGACCATAATTTTTGTAACCACGAAACCCATAATTAAATTATCCTATTTAACTGCTCAGGATTTTCCCGGATGGAAAATCATGTTAATATTTTGTAGTTGTGGTTAGGAAAATTAACTAAAACCCTTATAGGTTGTTTTCTTTTTTTGCTGCTTTGTTCTTGAAAACACTAAATTCTTGGTGTAAATCAAAGTTTTTTGGGTACCACAGTAGAAGTTCAAAGCATACATAATATTTGTATTGATGTCAGAAAAATAATAGAATATTTTTCTCGTTTTGTATTTATATGATGGTAAAAGGATACAATGGAACCCATCTTCTTCAGAAAACCAAAATATTATTGCTTTACAACACTTCCTGATAACATACGTGTATATATTCCAGATTTGATTTTGATTTTGAAAATAGTTTATCCTTTATACGAAATGAAAGGTTTTTCCGAGATTCTAGTATTCATATGTGTAAATGTGATTTATAAGCCCTTTAGCTGTCATATATGTATATTGTTTTTTGTTAGATGTGATCCTTTTTAGGTTTAGTTGATGATATTTGTGGAGTGCTTGTTGTTATATAAGTATTTTCTCACTTTCAATTTAGTTATAGAAATAGAACATTCAAAATATTAAATGATTTCCAAAAAAAAAAAAATTTTATATTTATTTTTTGGTTGAAAATTATGATACATTCGTAATTAAAGTTTATATAGTTAAATTGCTTTAGGGAGAAATGATATTTCAAGGAAATTTTTGTATATGAAATAAGTTTCTTCAAGTATATAAATTGTTTCTAATTTGTAAACAAATTTAATTAGAATAGAATCACTTTCCTAGAAACACATAAAAACTTGTGTAGATTTTCTTTACTTTGATGTTCAATTCATCATCCTAATTAAAAATGTTTGAAGGAAAACAATTTGTCCAATATTCGTCTATTATAAAAGTTTAGTTTATCTTCTTGGATCGTTTGAATTTATCTACATGGGATTTTTCTGGATTATCAGAAGGATACCGCTTAGTCTGGACTGAATGAATAATCATAGCCTTAGTTATTAATATATTTGATCATCAAGATTACAATTATGTTAATAAGCTTATAACTTTCAATATTCTTCGAAATACTAAAAGTTTTCTTTATTCAATAAAAATAAAACATTCTGAGTCGCTCGATGACCTGACTATAGATATTTTAGTAATGAGTGATAGCCATTTGTCTTCCATTCAATTTACTGAATTTCCAGATACGACATGGAGACATCTCTATGGCAGAATTTGTATGTACCTCCGAATTGTACTCGACGACACAATTAACACTAAAAAAAGGTCGAATTTCATATGAATTATTAGACAAAAGTGGCAATTACTTCCTAACAGATTGGAACTCCAATGATTTAGTGAATAATAAATGCTCAGAAATATAATTCCATAAATTAGTGAAATAAGATTTGTATTTAATAATCGCATAAAATCTTCAAAATAATAAATATTTTATATAAAATGAATAAAATCGCGAAAAAGAAATAATCGCAGGTGTTTTACATTCATAAAATATTCTTTCATTTCAATAAAGTGTGAGAAATACAAAAATGTTCTTACCGAATAGAAATGATATTGAAATCCATCAGATGAAAATCATGATACAAAAGTAACATCTATATATGAGAGGATACAATAAACTGAATGATTATTCGACCTCCACTATACCAACGTTTAGAACGGATGTCCAAGGCAAAATGAAACATCTGCCAATATTGGAATGTTATAGAAAAACAGTTTTCCTCCTTTTCAATGATATCCATCTAAAAAAGTGTTCTGACTTTATCTAGAAGAAAAAAAAAAACGTATCTATTACTACCTGTAAGATCGAGTATACATGAATCTCTATATATTTTGTTACCGCGTAATTTAAGATTATTGGATTTCAATTTAGAGCTTCCCTTCGTATTGATACTGTGGTGCGTACAACCGTCTCTTGTATTCTATTGTATAATAATTTTAAATATATAAAAACATTTATTTGTAGTAGAAAAAAACGATCATTCACTGTCGATAAACAATATTCAATAAAATTACTGTTGTGGAATTAAAATTTTTAAAATAAGAAATCTTGCGTAAAACTAGAAATAGAATAGTATCAATTGTTTACAATTTAAAATTGTTTATGACAACTTTGTGGTCATTTAAAATAATATACAATACTTTTAAGATATTTATGTTGTGGTTTACTATCTTCTTTTCTAGCTTTAGAATGCTTGTATATACTTCTTTTTAACTAGTACTTTTAATTACAACACCTTTAATGGAAAACTGCAATATTTTAAGGTCGTTATACGAATTATTACAAGCCATTGAAATGTTAACAGAAAATTTTTTCTGTGGTTTTCAAGTACATAATTGAATTAAAACATTAAAACATAAAAGTATTTTTTATTCAATTCGTATTTTTTTTTTTGGAAATTACAAGTGCAACATTTTATAATTTGATATCATAAAAATTTGGAATATTATCCATCCGAAAGAAAAAAAATTCATAACAGAAAAAAAATATGATTCCAGTGAAGTACCACATAAGCATAAGTGTCTCTTTAATTTTAATTGATGTTAAAAATATTCCACCATTCATTGCTCCCATAATAATAACATCATATTTATATATACATATGTATAGTATGTTATTCATTCATGGGCTCTCCCACGAAATTCGATCATAAACTTGGTCATTACTTTAACGAGACCCAACATTATAATCGAGGGCAATCGCTTTGTTCCAGAACCGATTTAGTACCACTTAAAAAATATCGTCTACTATGGTTTTTTGTTGTTGTTATTATAATTGTTGTCGTTTGTTTTGTTATTAGAGTTGTGGCTACTGCTGTTTATATTATTCTCCATTTTTGTCTAGAAATTACCGTATATGTATAATGAAAATTCAGGAAAATGGATCCAGGAAAAACCAATATTTGATTGACCATATTCTCTAACATGAGCATATAATACTTTTATTTTGGTTTTTATATTTAGATTGAAAATTTTATTTGTTCATAAAAATTAAAAGTATATTTTTTAGTAACATTCTTTTCAAATTTAATTAAAAAAAAAGGTTTTGATTATAAAAGAAAAAAAAAATTGAATTTTAATTTATAGAACCGAATCAAATATATAATAACCGTGAGATAAGTGTTTTATAACACGCTTAAATTACATTGAAATATTACAATTTTACCACTCTAAGATATCGATTAGGATAATCCAATGATTCTGTGACTAAAACTATAATAAAAGTATATAAATGAATTTTGTAAAGTTTTCGATGATCATAAACAACCTACATTAATATTTATGTTTTTTTTTTATTGGATTGATACATATGTTATAACTTTCTTATACTCATATTCCTTGTTTTTAAATGCACTACAATAAATATTAGCCATTGTTTTCTATAACCCTTTGAAGACATCCGCTTAACCGGCTAATCCAGGCTATTCGTTACTCTTAATTCGATTCGGAACATGGGAAGACAGACAAGAACTGAAATATTTCTCGTACATTTTGTAAAGTTGGCAGTAGTTTTGAGTCAGAATCTTTTTAACAGAGGAAGTAGTATGTATATAGAACTGTAGATGTACATATACCAAAAGGAACGCAGAACGTCTGTAGAAACTGCTCAAAAAAACCACAGAACTAATCTTCTAGGTTGGCCAAAGAAATAGACCAAATAATGTCCCACGAAAATAACAAATCCAACATAAGTTGACCAGAAAAGGTCTAAGATCTTGGATCACACACACAGGGTTTTTTTAATTGCAAAACTAAATAATAAAATTGTATATTCTCTTCGATTTTAATAAATATAAATAAACATTGGCGATTAGTAATTAAATTTAATATTTAGTCATATAAAAATATCATTAATTATTTCATATGCAATTTTTATAGTTTTCTATCTACTTTAAAAATAATGTTAATTATTACGTTAACCAACTAAAAAAATTGCAAGTAACTAGAAATTATAAAAAAAAGGAACAATCATTAATTTTATCGGGAAAAATTATTATATTAATCTCGCTTGAATCAAATTAACCGCCATCGAAGGTTATTAATGAAAATTTTAAATCTAATAATGCAAATGATGCAAATCATCAAAGATTGCAGTCCCAAACCACATTTCACTGCATGACTTTGCATATATGCTTCTGTGGAGAACAGTTTCTAACATTATAATTGTCATGGATACCAATAGGCTTGTACTCCAGAGACTAATTCTAAACGTATCTTAAATTAAACTTGACACTAAAGTTTATAATAGAAATCGTGTTCATCATAAAGTTTTGCACTTCAACTTCCAATACAGACAATCTCTACAAAATATATTGTAAATTGTGGCCGGTTTTTATACGTTTATAAATGTCAAATGAAAAAACTGAAAATCTTTTCGACTACTCGAGAACTCTTGTAATTTTAAGTCATCATTGCCTTTTACACTTATGTGGTCTTCCACCACTAATAGCAAATGTCTGGAATTGTGGTGAAATCTTTTCTTTTCTTTTGTATTATTTCAATTTATCTACAATTGAAATTCTTTTATATTTAATATTCTAACTTTAATATTTTTTTTAGTTATTATTTTGTAGTATTTAAAGCAGAGATAACCTTTTAATGGAAAATATTTGGAATACCTGCTATTTATGGTAAGATGTTTACCTCTGATTTTAGTTAAAATAGGTGGTATACCTATTTTACTGAATGAATGAAGGATAGTTTTGCAAAAAAATATACTTCTTTGAACTAAAATTTCTTTTAAACTTCTAATCTTAAAGATTTTTGAGACGTTTTTCTTTTTAAAGAAAAATTTCAACATTTTGTCCAATGATTTCCGCAAAAGATATTTTCTCATTCTAATTTAATGCCTTTTTCTTTTGTAAATGCTAATTTTCCCTTTTTTTTCTTTTGGTTTTCCGAACCACTGTAATCTATGTAATATCAACTTCCGGCACGGAAAAAATGATAAATTACGACTTTATGTATTAAAAAGGATAAAAAAAAGGAAAATCAACCGTAAAATTATTTATGATATGAACTCAGCAAAAATTATCATTTTCAATTTTCTGGAAAAACGAAAATAACCATTTAGGAAACGGTTTTATTTGAAAAGGGAAATCTTGAATAATACTTCCTGGAAAAGATAAATAAAAATTTTTCATATGAAAAAAAAAAATGCAGTTTACCTATTTTGATTTTTTTTTTAGTTATTTATTAACTGCGGCACTATTGTGAGTAAGTTCGTATCCATTGTCGTTTTGTATATCAGATAAATACTAGGTAAAAATCCTTTGAATTGACTACCTTTATGACCTTACAAAGAGCATACAGCACATTACTTATATTGTCATGAATCATGAATAACTTGACACATGGTATAAACACGTAATGAGTAACCAAATGGAGGTGCTGAAGTTTTAACTATTCATTTAAAAAACACGGAAACCACTCACGTTAAGCGTGATTAAATTTGGTTGACCAAATTAGTAATATAGCGTATATAATTATGACCAAGAATTCAGACTGCAATAATCAAAGCACACTCACTATAGTACGTATAAAAAAAATGTTGACATCGACAAGAAATAGACATTATATTGGGTTTTTCAATAAGAACTTTTTTTTACAATTTTAAATTGAACACACATCTTGGATGGAAGTTCTGAATTTCTTTAGTGATATATGCTGTAGAGATTCTACAATTTTTGAATGAAAAAGAATATCCGATAAATATCCACCATGACTAGCCTTTGTTGACATAGATTCTTTTGACAAAAATTTTCGATCACATTTCTGCATAATTATGGCTCTATGCGGTCTAATGATGCCCCCAGACCATTATAGCACACCAAACGGTGACGCGAAACGAATGTAATGGTTATTCAAAAATTGCTCTTGGATCATCAGAAGCTCAAATGCGGCAATTTTGTTTATTAACGTACGCATTCAAATGAAAATCAATTTCATCAAAAAAGATAATTTTTTTTACGAAATGTCGTTTTCACAGATCGTCCATTTTCATAATGGATTTGGCATTTTCGAGTCAAATTGAATTCTTTAGAATAAAATGCAAACCTTCAACTGCAATTATGCCAAAAAACTGAATGATACAACTGTCATCATTAGGGCCCGGATAGTTATGCATTTGCATGTTGCATGCATATTTGCATATTTTGGCCATTTTTCGGAAAAAATGCATATTTTGGCCAAAAATGCATATTTAGTACATTTTTCGTGCATATTTTCAATGTTTTTCAAGAGTTTTCTAAAATATTTTCCATATTTCAAGCACATTTTGCAAATTTTCAATTGAATGAAATCGACACTCAAATCGAAACATTCATTAAGGCGAAATACGCTGTACAATTGGTAATCGACGCATTGGATGAAAATGATGCAGAAAGTATTCGGAAATCAAAAGCAATAATTGTATCAGACAATATTCGAAACCAGCTAGCATTCATAAAGAAAAATTTTGCATGCATCGTCGAAGGAATCGAAAAACTCGAATCGAAAGGCTTAGAGCTGAAAGAAAACATGGACGTGATTGAAGGAGTTCGTTCAAAATTGGTTTTACTAGACCAGAAAAAGTTTTTATACAAATTCGATCGAATTTTAGCTCGTAATGTTGGTTAAAATTAGAGATGTATTGTACAAAAATGCTCAAAATCAAGGCAATGGTGAGGAAGAATACGTGTCGGCAATAACGCCATCAGAAATTACGATGTTCAAATTTGCAGTTGTTACATCGGTGGATGTAGAGCGTTCCTTTTCAACTTACAAATACGTTTTGACTGAGAAACGTCGAAGTTTTACCTTTGAACATTTCAAACAGCATCTACTTTTTGCTTGCAATATCGAATGCTTGTGAATATTTTCTGTTCAACTGAAAAAATTCTTTATAAATAAAAAAAATTTGTCATTCACTCGTATTTATTTCATTTTTCATTTGATTTTTCGTTTCTTTTGTATATTTTGGGCAATTTTCTCCGGATTTTTGCATATATTGGACTTTTAAGTTGCATTTTTTCGTGTACATTTCAGAGTTTTTGGCACGTTTTAGAGCATACTTTAGAGTTTTCGTGCATATTTGCATGCATATTTTGGCATTTTATCGTGCATAACTATCCGGGCTCTAGTCATCATAATCAAATAAAACCCCATTAAAAATAAAAGTTCTTATTGAAAAACCCTTTGCATACTTTAAGGGGCATATTTCAATGACACAAAATTTCACGTTCCTCAAAGGATATAGTATGTACTTTCAAATCACTTCTTCTAGGCACGTTTTTATACATATCTAAGTGAAAAAATTTTCCATTTTAAAACAACCTTCTTACAAGAATCGAGAACAAAAAATTTCTGGGAAAAATTACAAACGCTGACTAAATAAATTCAAAGTTAAGTACATACCTTTATCAATTTGATGTTGCTTCACCAGCTTACTATACTTCGTTTGTGTATCATCAAAAGACTTTTGAAATTCGTGCATCTATAAAAAGGTTTCTTCATCTCAAAGAATTGATCTTTTTACCGCGCCTTGTTTTTTTTTCTTTAACTAATTATGATGTGTGAAAGAGGTGTTTTTTTCTTATGCTTCAAGGATTACAACAAAATATAAAACCTTTCATCGTTATATCGATCATTTCCTTTGTTAAATTTAAAATCAATCTGAATCAAGGTTATTCATTTAAATAGCAATTATTTAATGTTGTCAATCTCATGAAACTATGCTCAAGAATGATCATTTTTAAACCGACATTTTCATTCATACTAATGTCAGATGAATTTTGAATTAATGTTCCTGGTTTCAATAAAAAAAGGTTGTGGTTTATTTGGTAATAGTTTCATATATGTACTTATGCACATTCAACATTATATGTCATTTTATTAATAGTGACAATGTTATATCGATAATCATGAATATCACATAAATTGATTGATTTACAATCTCATAAAGAAAAAAATCTTATTCAATTTTATGTTATTTAAAATGTTTCAATTTTAAATAACTGATTTATATATTTAAACCCTGTGGTAGTTTTCTTCCTACATTTTGAATGCATAGATATAATCATCGGTGAACAGTCTCAGGGCATTGGATATAGTATAACGAATCAAAAGTTATATTCATTTTTGCATGTCCGTCCATGTACAAGATAACTCAGAAATAGGTCGGTCGATTTGAATGGAATTTGTAATCTTCTTTGGCTATTCCTTAACTTGATTTAGTCTTGCATTTCAGTAAAATCGGTCATGGAGGAACAAAGTTACAATGCAAAAATTAGGTGCGCCTCAAAATTTTGTCATTTTTTTTCTATTTCAAATTTAATTGGTAATTTACGCAGCAATTTAGTTTGAAATTAATTATATACTCTAGTTACATAAATCGACATTCATATTTTGAATTTTAGCAATGGGTTGTTTACATAGTGCTAGTAGATTTCCTTGCGAATAGACAGTAACTGTCAAGCCAAGTGGCATGGAAGTTGCTGTCTGCACTCGACTGTTTATGGGTTGTTTACACAGTAATAATAGCTGTCCTTACGAGTAGACAGTAATCGGGTTTTTATACGAGCGCTGAAAGGTACAGTTGCTATCATGACATGTAATTATAATTGGGATCAAAAGCATTCCAAAGGTTTTGTTGTTCTTTATACAATTGGACAAATTTTACATTGTTTTGGGTGGACCATCTTCCAAACATTATGAAAAGTTAAAAACGCGTTTTAAAAAGAATATGATGATAATACACACCGATTTGAACATTGGCCTGGCAGTCACTGGCTTGTAGTTCACACAGTACAGTTGCAAGCGAACTACTGTCGCGTGTGATGTGGTGGGAGAAAGCGATTGGACAGTGAAAAGTGTTGTAGTAGCTCGCATGCCAGCTGCTGTCCTACTCGCATTGACAGTACCTCAAATGATCTGCCCTGCAGTTACTGTCATTGTGTCTACGCACGGTAGCTCGCACTGTTTAAACCACCTATAAGATTGATCAAAGGTGAGTTCAGAAAGAAATAGTTCTAGAGAAAAATAAAGTTTTATCGTTTTTTGTCCAGTTTTTTTTATACCGATTTGAAAAAAATTCACATAGTAGATCAACGACATTAAAACCCAAGTTATTTATAAATAAGAGCAAATTTGAAGAAGCGAAAACAAAGCTACAAGGAGAAAACACTGAAATATTGATAGTTTTGGTTGCTTTTTTCTAAGATATATGAACTACAAATCTCATTTCCTCTTTGGGGTATCAAAAAATCGAGTTTGGGCCTATTTTAAAATTCTATGTGTAGGTTTTTTAATTTAAATTAAATCACATATTGCTATGAAGCCAGAAATATATTTACCTCAGAATTAATTAATAGTCGGAACATTTTCTCTGATTGTTGTTTTTTAAATTTATAGTGCGAAAATAATATGCGCGTTATATGACGATCTGATTATAATAATTGAATAGTCCCGAAAGATATGTTGTGATTAATAACTCAAAATAATGATTAGAGACGTGAAACTTTTGAATTCCGAATTTCATAGATTTGTAATTCAGACGTGATAACCTACAATTTTAAATCAGATCTCATTTCTGAAAATATTCTTGTTTGACTACCCACTTTTAAAAACCAAAAAAAAAACCTTTTCTTTTCTAGGTTATCACGGTTTCAAATGGACGGGTTTTTCAAATCTTGATTAATAATTTCGTATTCTAACACATTTGATATTATTAATTGGCAGTTTCCGTTTATATGATGACCCGAGTCATAACCACACACATATATGGGATATGTTAGTTTTTATTCTTTTTAATTTAACCGAAAAACCAAAAGAAATTCAAATGAACTAACATAATTATAATCGCATATTTTTAAATATGTATTAAAAAATATTGAAATTTATGATTGGAAGATAATCCGGTTGAGTTCGTATAGTTTTTAGAGTGATTAATATAAATATTTCAACTCCTACCTCTATGTGTACATAATATTTCATTATTCTTCAATTGAAAATTCTTCGGCATCTTTTGCAATACATGGGTTTGCTATACTCTCGCTAATAAAATAGGGATCTGTCTATGATAATATGTATGAGGACGAACAGGGCTATTATTAAAAATCATTTTCTAGTAAACTGGTGTTTTTGCCCTATGGTAGGTACTACCAGAAGGTATATTAGGTTTGTAACTGCATTTGTAACACATCGAAATTATCATTGTACAAATAGAGAATCAAAAGTTACATCGATTTATGCGTGTTCGTCCGTCCGCCCGTATACAAGATACCTTAAAAACGCCTTATCCGATTTTGATAAAATTTAAAATGTGAGTTGTTTCTTCCTTAACTTGATTTAGTATTGCATTTGAACAAAATTGACTAAGGAGGAGCGAAGTTATTAAGCGAAAACCAGGGCGACCAAAAAGTTTTATTTTTTTTTTAAATGGTTTTGCGGATTTAATTAGACAATTTGTGAAGCAATTTTGTTTAAATTAATTATATCAATTAACTACATAAATAGACGATTTCATGGTAAATTTCAATAGATTTGGGCGAAGGAGAGTGGAGAAAGAAATAATCCTAAGAGAAAATAGGCCTGTTCACAAAGTTTTTTGATGTACTTTAAAAACTAGGGCATTGATTTGAATAAAATTTCCAGGTAACGTTTGTACTATTTGCTTTACGTTACCTGGAAATTAGAGGATATCTTGAAAGGAAGGAACATAGTTATGAAGAAAAAACCTTGAAATATTGTGAGTTTTGACAGTTTTTTTGTCCCATTTCTACCACACGGCATCAAAAAAACGGCTATAGGCTGATTTGAACCTAAAACATGTAAACGTAACAAAGTTAACATTATACTATGTTTCATTTCTTCCTGAAATTTACTTTTTTTGTAGATTTGATGATATTGGATGCCTAGGCAATTGCCCTACTTACCTGCGGTATAATACGTCGCTTGCTTTAAATATTGATGCCACTGGCGGTTTCTCGAATACCAAAACAATTCATTTAGAATATCTTATTTATGTGATATCTGCCTAAAAAAAAGGAAAGAAAAACCGTTAAAAAATCAATAAAAAATTTTGCATGTATATTTTTGATTGTAAATATTTAAAACGAAATCCAAACACATAACATATTTCAAAGTTTGTTGTCATTGGGAATTTTATATTATATATCAACTCTTAAAGTGGAAGTCAAATTCCCATGTAAAATGCCTTAATTAGGAACAACCTTATTGACATTTTCTCTCCAATCTTCCATGTCTCCATGAAGCGATTCGATCTTATTCTTTTCTTTCGGTTTACTTTATATATAAGAATTATATAGAAAAAGATTTTACAAGTCCACTTAACTTGCGACCTTCCAATTAATTGGGTTTATAAGAAATTAAAACGAAATTCAGAATTTCTCTCTGTTGGTTTTTTCTTTCTTTTCTTTTCTGTTGTTATAAAGAAACTAGAAGCTATACTAAGAAACTTTTAACTCTATTTCATACAAGAAAAAAAATAAATATTATTAAAGTATTCTATTCTGAATTAAAATCGTTTTCATTAAAATTAAAATGAAACTAGAAATCATTTTTCCCATGACCATTACATGGACTATACGATTTTTTTCCTTTTTTCAGTCACAATTAGATCAGACAAAATTCCATCCTTCCTTTCCATCCTTTTTTTTCCTTTTCTATTCTATATTACAGCATTTTTGTGTTAAATTACATAAGAATCTTTTTTCCGTATCTAATTCTCACCCATCTATCTGTTCTCATAAATATATGCGGTATAAAATGTACCAGGTATGGGACACAAATTGCCGACATGATTATTTTACTTAATTACCTTTATTCGTGAGGGAAACCAAACATGACACAATCTGAACAGGTATATATATGTATATGGATCATATAGGATGTACTTTATTAAGTAAATGGGAAATGGACGATTGAAATCTTTCATAATATTGTATATATGAATCGAAAAGAGTACTATAGGTGTGAGCGGACATCTTTACAATTATAATAGATTTCATAGAATAGACATCGTCCATCAGATTCCATGGTGAAATACTTTCTATCTCTATACCCAATTAATTTTTCTTTTTCCACTTTCCAAATGATGATTTTGCACACTATAAATATATATATATATAAATATACAATTTTAGGAAACAGGAAAATGATCAAAAATATTTCCTTCTTCCTGTATTTTTTTTTCTCTCTCGTCCCGTTCAACATTAAGACTTTCGTATTTTTCTTGGATTATAATAAGGTTATAAAGGACGAGAAAGATTTTATAAATGAGAATAAAACGAGTCTCTTTATATGAGATTCTTTTTTTTCTTCTTTCATTTCAAATAAGACTAAAGAAAATATTGTAATAGAAAATCCGATTTTACTTTTAATTAAGTACGCTAAGATAAGTCCTATAGAAAATGGGAAATTATAGTAAAAATGAAAGAAAATATATAATACGTGAAAAGGTATTGATCCTTTCTATATATTTATAACATATATTATAGAATTTGTTAGATATTCAGAAATATGTGAAATTGTAGGTGCGGTTTTTCCAGGATGATTTTGATCAGAAAATATTTGTTCTTGTCATAAAATGTCAAAAATATCAAAAGAAACTTTAGCTGTTTTTTTTTTTCGTTTGCTTTTAGAAATGACAACAAGAACTTCGTATAAATCAAAGATCTGGAAGAACATATTTAGATAATTAAAAAATCTTTCTTTTTAGAGAAAAACATTATTAAAATATTTTAATATACAATTTTCTAACCAAAAAAAAAAACAAACTAATTTTACTGAACATTTTGTAAGAATGATGTAAGAACTTTTACATTACGTCGTTTTCCTGATGCCACCACCCACTGTCATCGCCCTTTAAACATCATTTTTCGTTAAAAAAAGAATATACTCCCATACACTTTATGTACTTGTGATTGATAAATATAACAAATCATACCGAAATATGTACAAAATCTTGTTGAATATAAGAAAAAAGAAATATTAAAAAATTTTCTCTGTCATCCGATTTTAATTTCGATACACAGGAACCAAACTAGGATGATATATTGCATGGGCGAAAAAGTCATTGCATTGTATATGATGGGACAATCGGGAGTTGAAAACCATCAAAAAAAACCGTCCACAATTGAAAAATTCCAAAGTGTGTCATCATAATAACACTAGACAGAATACAAGTTTAGTCACTCGTTGGAAATTGAGACAGCTTACTTGGGAGTTTCTGATAAATCCACCTACTGCCGATCTCCGCAGAACTTATGTAGTAGTATAAATTTAAGAAAATGACTTGTCTCGATCAGAAAATCTAGAAGTTCTACAATGACGGGATAATGACTTGCCATCATCAAACAAAATATAAAAAACCCAACAAGATTTTGGCCCATTCAATACTTTTAACTTAACCAGTGCTTTCCTTAAAAATAAGAGAAACCTTTCCAAAAAAAGGAAAAATGTATACTATTTACTTATTTACCTTGCATGAGGTGGAGTAAGGAAAACATGGAAGAAAAACTTTTTTTTTTTTTTTTGTTCGTACGCATTGGTACGCATACCAAAAAGAGAAAGTAAAAGAAAGTATTTTGTTTTTATAAAATATACTTAAAATGTGCAGGCCTTATCTTTTACTTAGAAAATTTTTCTTCTTTAAGTTTTTCTTTTATTTTCATTTGGTTTTTTTTCTTTCGCTTTTAGCCAAGAGATAAACAAGAAAAGTTTCCCTTTTCTTAAAGGAAAATTTCTTTCTTTATAAGATTTTATACAGGAATATTTTTTTTTTTAAATTTTTTTTTTTTAAATTTTTTCGTTTTCTTATTTTATTGGTGAGGCCGAGGATTAAAAACTTCTTCTGTCGTTAAAACAAGAAAAGAAGAAAAAAAAAATTCTTTTTTTTCTTGAATGTTAAAAAGAATGTGATTTTCTTTTTCTTTCATATAACATCGTCCAAATAAAATATCATAAGGTAAGGTAAGTAACCATGTATCTTTGTAAATTTTTGCTCAATTTGTAGGTAGAGAATAAAAATAAAATACCCAAAAGGAAACCAACCATCATACTATATAAGATTAGCATCAGAATCATCGCAACAACTTTGGCATCACAGAAATCTCTTTAGACTTGAAGGAATATCTTAAGACATGAGTCTTTTTAATTTACTCATAAATCAGGTGTAGTAGAACTTTCTTTAGCTAATACCTATACCTGCCTATTTGATGTTGTTGTTGGTGGTTTTTTTTGACATTCTTGTTTGTTTGGTTTTGGGTATATATTTGTGCCAAAGCGGAAAATAAAAAAAAATAAAAAATTGGATTTTAAAAATCTTGACCTGTTTGTTACCATTTGTAATGGAGATTATAACATTAAAGTTAAAAGTTTCTTGTATATAGCTGAATATCTTCTTATTAATCAAATGCTATTTCAGAATATTTAAATTTTATAAAAAGTTCTAACGTATTTAAAATATACTTAAAATTCGATTTCTTATAAAAACAAAATAAAAGAATCAAATATATAGCGCATAAAATTATGTCTAAACATAAAGGGAAATAAGATCAGCACATATAACCAATTGTTTTTACCATATCATAAAAATGGTAATGGAACTTCTTTTTCTATGGAGATAATTAAATAGTTTTCAATATCAAATCAACTCTTTAGCATTCTCAAAATATGCACAAGTTTTATTTAAATTAGTCAACGGGTTTTTGAGATATAATCTGAAAACAATATTCATTCTGCTTTAAATGTCTCTTTTTAGTTCAAAACTTTATAGTAGTTACCAATTTTGCTAAAATTTACCCGAATTTCAAATTAATCTGGCTAACAGAAAGGCATGGCATCGATTGTGTTTTGGCACTATTGTTCCATGTATTTTCCAATGTGGTAAAAGCGGTGGATTTGAATCATAATACACCTTTATAGTATGGAATTTCACAGGCTATATTCATTACTTGATAAGTCAAAAAGTGATTGCGTTCTTGATGATAAATCGAATCGATGTTTAACGACACGACAGATTGATTGGCCAGAAACTTAACATTTCAAAATCGAAATTGGAAACAATCAAGCCATCAACAAGAAATGTCCTAAATTGGAGAAAAATAAAAGTCTTGTATTTCATCATGATAACGCTTGATCACATTCACATAATTCAAGTTTGGTCACTGGCCAAAAATTCAGAGAACTTGGTAGGGAATTGATGCATCCATCGTAGATTCACCACCTTACTGCATCATTTCGATCTATCAAAACCTGTAAAAATGACAGAAAAACGGAAAATTCTACAGTAATAATGGCCCTGCCAACAAAATTGATAAAACTTAATAAAGTTTTTGTTTAGCATGAAAAATTTGCTTAAAAAACGTAACGATTTTTAGGCCGATCCATTATATTATTCATATACAGAATCACTTCAAAAAATACTGTTAAAACAGCTTAGGCCTTTTCAAATTAGAAAAATTTTCTAATAAATTTTATTCACATTATTTTTCTCAATTTAGAAAAATCATGCCTATCTATTTCATTCTACAATCAGAAAGAAAGGAAGCAATTAATAAAATCCCCAACTAGATAGAGGATTATTGTAAATAGATTCTTTAATTGGAACCAATTTAAAGAATAACACAAAAGCTTTAAAAAAAATAAATACGCCTGAATCATTTTCTTTAATTCGGCAAATACTATGTTTTATCAAAAAGACTGGAAAGGATAGATAATTATTTCTAAATAGAAATTCGTCATCGTTTTTCTTAGAAGAAATTCTTAATCGCAGATAAGTTCTTTGTAAATTGTTTAAACTTTCCAAAAAAAACGTACACGCAATGCGAATTTACAAGAAATACAACAAAATTTAAAAAGGGTTTTAATCTGAAATAATTATATTAATTACTTTTAAATGATCATTTTTGTTATTGCTTTTTTTTCTTTCTTCAAATTATCATCAAATGAAACTTTATAATTAATAATAATTATTGACATGAAAATGTCAACAAAAAGAAAAATTAATTAATTTCAATTCTGTTAAATGCAAAATATTAATATTATCATAATATTCATTAACATTAGATAAAAAATATGTTACAGTCAAACCTACCCAATTGTACAACAAAACCTGAAGGATGAAAACAGATTTTTCATTTCGAAAAAGTTTAAACCCACGAAGGCACCAGAAAATAGTACTTTCTTTACTCATCATTCACTTAATTAAAGAATTGTCATTTTGTTCTTGTCAAGGAAAATTTTGGGGTCAAAACTGAGAACAGACCCAATTTTCACTCGCTCCATTAATTTCTTCAGGCGCTTGAATATGCCATAATTATGTTAGACACTTAAGCAAGATCCCACTTATTCAGGTTTAATTGTATTTATCTATTTGAAAGTATGTCCAAATAATAAGAACGAAGATATTTATTTATAAATACAGAGTGTCGTTGAAACTAACAACTCTAATGTTTATCAAAATTATAATGTTTGTCTTTAGATTAAGTAAAAAAGGAGTGTATTTGCGACATGTTTTTAAACACTTCAGGTATATGCCTAAAAGGCGAGTATCATATATTATAATGCATAAAGTAACTATTAAACGAAGCATCGAATAAAATGATATTATCATCATTAGCGTTGGGGAAGACATTAGCAAGGGAAGATATTAGTATACAAAGAGAGATAGTAAAAAATACCTCCAACCCTTAACCAATACAAATAAATATAAATATAATTGACCACTATATTGGTCACATAAAAGTTAGTTCAAAAAAGAAGCTAATAATATTATGTAAGAGCTTTTTAAGCTTGAACTTGCTGAGGAAGAAGTCAAACACTTGTATATTTAAATTTACCTCGCGTAACATTCTAGAAACTGGTTCATTTCTCCCGTAGTCAGTTCGGTGAAAATTGATTTTAAACAACTCCACGGATCTTAAGCAACAAATGTTTAAATTAAGGTGCATTTCATCTAAAATAGCGGAACAATCGATGGCACCAAACAAAGATCACATCACCCACTTGACGCCGCTTTTCTAAGGAATGTAAGCCTAATAATGTCAGCCTATCATTATAAGGAGGCAACAAAAAAAGGGTCATCCCAGGGAAGGTTGAGCAATGCGAAGCGTAAAATCGACGTTGAACGGATTCCAGCCTGTTGACATGAACTTTATGGTGCGATGACCACACCTCTCTGGAATATTCCAATACTGGTCTGATAAATGTGACATAAAGCCTTCTAGTGACATGTAGGTCAGAAAACTCTTTGGATCACCGCTTTATACAATATATCCCAAGATACAAAAATGTAGCTTAAAGTTGAGCTCACAATCGCAAATAACTCCTAA
This sequence comes from Xylophagus ater, assembly GCA_963422695.1. Taxonomy (NCBI): domain Eukaryota; kingdom Metazoa; phylum Arthropoda; class Insecta; order Diptera; family Xylophagidae; genus Xylophagus; species Xylophagus ater. The sequence continues at coordinate 14,823,372 of OY730478.1, forward strand.
GTCGGTAATGCTACTAACTCTTTGAAGAGGGACACGATCGACAAAGTAATTGCGGTAAGACTTATCGCCTTTCCGAGAGAATGTGATAGTCTTCCACTTGCCCATGTTGAATGTTAAGTTGTTTTTAAGACACCACACACAAAAAATTTTAAGATCTTCCTTGAGATGGAGAGAATCAATAGGGTGACAATATTGTCGCAACTCTACCAATATCTAATTTTGGAGATCTCAAATGCTCTTTCCTTTCCTCAGATTTTATTGTCCTGAAAGAAATTTCTCGGTTTTAACTCAAAACAGGGCAAGCCATATTTACTCTAACACGTCTATGAGGTAGTTTGTCAGACCAAGTCTCACAAACTGTTTGGAAAATATTATAATATTTTAACGTGTCGAAAATCTGCCTTTAAGTTGGACAAGCCTTTTACAGTATCTATTCTTGGCTTTAACTAGCTAATATCACACTAATAACTGATAAAGGTGATATAACTTTAAAAAATGATAAGCCTTCAAGCAACTGTTGAACAATTTTTTGAATCCATTGTAAAACTATAATGTATATTGATGAAGCGTATCTAGAAAAACTTATTAGGTGGTTGTAGCATCATTGGAAGGATCATAATGCAACACCCTACTTTACTTGAATATAGAAAATCTATCCTAAAGTATCATTTGTTTGTAAATTTATTAAAAATAATATGTTTAAATTTTATTTTTTTTTGTTCTAGAAAGCTTTTGATCTGCTTTGTCAACAAAATCTACTTATTTTCAATAAACATCTTTTAAGATCATATTTTTATATTCTAGAAAAATAATGGAACAAGAAGAAAAAATTAACAAATCTTTGTAAATATTTTCTTTTTCATAAAAAGAAAACAAATGACATTTTACAGAATCATAAGTTTTTTCTGTCAGAAGTCATTAAAATTTCCAATTCCAGCTTAAATATCGACCTCAGGGTTTTGTTTTTCTGTACAAAAATTCTACTATATTGAAACGATTTAATATAAAAATACACCTGTCGTAAGTTCCCACAGTCTTACAAGAAACTGCCCTGCAGTGATTATATACATATACTATATATATTTCTGTGCAAATAATAATTATGCTTTCTGTTTTGTAAAGTTGCCCTTCATCATATATATGTTTCATTTTTATATTATTTACCTCTGATTTAATATACCTGCCGCCACTGAATGGATTTGGATGAAACACGCGACTGTCGAGTGCAGTAATATGAATGGAGATCTGAAAATATATCCGATCCCGATGATGGCGAAACTGGTTTAAATGGTAAATTATTCTTATTTTGAATTACAATTTCAACATTTTCAATTTGTTCGATACGTTTTCGTGATTCAAACATGACGTTTTTACACTCTTGTATTATTAAAAAATTCGTATTTTCATAATAATTATAAATATATTAAAGATAATTAATAAATCTAAGAAACCAAAATAACCACAAAAGGAATACATCATTGTGAAATTGAGTTTTTTAATGTCTTTATTATGAATTTTAAAAGATCAAACTAAATTTGGAAATTAGCAATTTATGAGTAAAGTTAATATGGATAGTCTGATTTTATTTTGTATTTATGTAAAACATTTTTTTTGTCCATAATACGGTCTATGGTATAACCAACTTTCGTATACATAATCATTGAAGTTTAAACCCTTGGAACTGCATCAACCTACTCAAAGAAAAGTCTTGATATTCCAATCCACATTTTTAAAAACTACTACCAAGTGCTTAAAAATACATTGACAAAGTCATATTGGAGATATCCTAATGTCCGAATGGTCCAATTTTTTTCGTATGTTGCGAAGCCTTCACGCAGAAAAATCACAAAACTTTTGCCTAGTTCAGTTGTAAAGTTTCGACAATTGAAATTTAAAGCAGGAACATATATTTCTGAACGCTTTCAGGTTTCCTGCACTTCAAAATATACATTTGCATGGGAAACTAGTTTGCAATTATGTACAATACTCATGTTTAAAATATTGTTGCGTGCTACCCCTCTTTTTCGAATGTTATAAAATGATAACACTATTAATTCATGCGACTTTAGTGTACAAACTTTATTTACAATTATTTCTGCGTTAACAATTAGTCTTAAAAATATTTATCTATCAATTATTAATTACTACAAAATTATTTTATCACAGATTATTTATAATACACAATCACTACTTCCGACAATTACTTATTAATTCACTTATTTATCATATCACTGTTGCAATCACTTTCTAACATTTCTTTCATCATCACTGATCAACTTCTGAATTTGAACTGTCTTTTGTTCTATCGGTGTTTCCACCTTATATAGTTCAACTTCGTGAATATTCCTGCATGTGAACGTACTTTCTATGAATGTGAAGAAATTTATTCTTGGAATTTCTCGAAATGTCAAATCAACAGTGATCATTTTGCGTTTTAGAATATTTTCATCATTTTATAGAATATTTGATGGTTTCGAGAACTATCAAATATTCCTTTTCAACGAATAACGTGTTTAGTGTTTTGTGTTCTTACAGGAAAGTTCCCGACCCTTCTTTTATCAAGAAAAGTCGAGGAATCTTTCCTAGAAATATAGTGCAATATGTATGTATAAGAAAATAGAAAACCGATTGAAACTAATATTATTTGGAAAAAAGCCAGTAAATATAGGTATTAAAAAATTCATATTCCGACATAATTGAATCAATAATAGTCCCATAAATATCCATAAAATGGTGGTATTCCAAAAAAAAGGCAATCATAAATGAGATTATAATTCTTTTTTAATACTTCATTATGGAACACACTAAATCGGACATTATCATATCAAAAATTAAAATATTCCAATCAATAATCGAATTCCACTATCAAAAATCTAATATATTTGAATTTTTTACTCGTATTTTGATATTATAAATTTATTCTAATCTGTTTCTTGATAATAATTTAAGATCTGATTTTTTCTTTTTTCAGATAACTTATGAAGGAAAAACGACATATCCAGTTTTTCTTTTATCCTTCGAACTAAAGAAAACAAAACTGAAACTCGAAATAGTAATAATCTTGTTGTTTGGGGAAAGAAGTATTTTTTTATTATCAAAAAAGAAAACTTGACCATAATAGATTTTGTAGAAATGAAAAATTTCCATAAATCTCTTGTCGTGTTATTAATTTTCTAGATTTTCTATTATGATTGTGCATTATATAGTGTTCCTTTATCTATCATCTAAGATAGATTCGTATCATTATCGTTATATCGATTTGGATACGTTTCTTTCATTCATGTCACAGTATGATACGCTTCCGGTTATTATGGACGATATTTTATCGATCAGAATTTCACTCCATCTTATTTTTTTGTCTTGTTTTGGATACACACTTAAAGGTATCGTGGGATACTTAGAATATCGATTCTTTATTTATTATAATTCGTAATATTTAAAAGGTGATTTTTTTTTGGGTACTTTTCAGGTTCTTTTTGGGAAAACGTCTTTTGCTTACAGTGAAAACACGTGTTGTTTTTTTGATGTGTGAAAAGAAATTCTTTTTGAAAACTTAAATCTTTTTTTTTTTTGCTTTGAAGGGAAAAAATCTTGATGTCATTATCTGGCGTCGATATTTCCGTGTAGTCTGACACATCTTACTGTTGAACCAGCGTAATGGCGGCAACAAAACAACAAATAATAATGAGATGCATTTTCAACTGCAATTAAAAGTAAAAAAGAGATTTTATGTCTTTTTTTTTGTTTTGTCATTTCAAGTATTTATTACATGCTATCAGTTCGATTATCCTCGCACGTGTGTTATACTAATGATAATTAAAAACGCATTTATTTGACGGCTACTATAATAACTTCATAAAAGAAGAAGCAAAAAAAAACGACAAGAATTTATGAAGTCTGCCCTTTCATTTTAAGTTTGAGATAACCTCCAAGAAACATATTAATAGTGATACTTTCGCCACCAATTTTTTCAATTTCTATTTATTTTCAATATGAATATTATTTTCGTAATCAATCTGAAATTATATGAAATTATTTAAACAGAAAAAATATGATTTAAAATTATACATATCTGGTATGGGAAACCATTCAACTTTCTTATACACAACAAGAAAACAAAAATTTACCAAAAACGAACCTGAAATGACCCCCTTCCGGATTTTACTATCATAACAACCCTTTTTTTATGCAACTTTCAAATCATAAAAAGCGTTCGTACAAAATACCAAAAAGAACAAATTCGCACATAACTTTTGCTTAAAATCAAATCAGGATTGGGATCACATACGGTTTAGCCAAATCAAGTTACGTGATTTCACAGCAGGTCTTCGGTTGTGTACAATACAAAATTATTCTAAATGTTGTCTTCAATTTATCATACTTCAATGAAATAAGATTTTTGGTCAAAATTGTCAACTATCGGTTAAGCAACTCTTTTTCTTATTACAACAAATCTTTCTACTCAATCAGCATAATCGACGTATACATTTCTTAACTACTCTTTTGCGACTACATCTTATAAAAGAAAATGTTTTTAACTCCTCATATATGTATGTCAAACATGCTGATTTGGTACTAAATGTCATTGGAATTGAGCAACTTCTTTGCGAGCTATTGTGTTCAAAATAGAGTTACATCAAACAACAAAAGAAACTATATTTCAAAAATAGTCAATACATGTATTTCGAATTTTTGAACGATACTTCCTTACACCCAAGCTATAAGAAAGTAATTATATATAAACATGCAAAACATGAACTATGTCTTTCAATTCAATTGCTTAATCGAATAGGATCATGCATACAGAATAATCTTCTGTAAAAAAAAAGAAGAAGATTTTCAATAAAACCTTCTAGAATATCAAATAGCTAATATAGTTGACTTTTTAGATTATGTTACGAAGCGAGTATAAATTCTCATTTGATTCAATTAAAACATAAAATGCGTTCTTGATATTAAAATTGGTCACAACATCTATATAGAACTTGAATTCTTATTACAGCTCATTAATATGACTTGTACGATTCTTGGACAATTTTAATACACATAAAATATACTATTCAATATATATATTTGGAACATCTTTACTATATAGATTGTCTTCAAGTATAAAGGTGAGATTTTTGTTTTATCTGCTTTTTCCTTATACCTACTTAAAGTTTTGTTACATAAATTTTTATTACTGTCGACGAAAGAATTCATTTGATAGTAAATATTTGGAAACAGTCGAAAAAAAAGAAAACTCAATACAGTTAGCTCTAGAAATATACACAACTTTAATGGCAGGACGAAAATGACTATGATGATGAGAACATAAAAGACAAATAAGATTCTATAAGGCTGGAAGTTTGATTACAATCAGATTGGGTCGTTGGAAAATGGCCATTGATAATATAATTTGTATTCTTGTCTCGTATCGATTACAACTGAGTTGTTGACAAGACAGACTAATAATCAAGCTCTGTATTGTCTCTAGAATATTATAACCACCTTGTTGATCAGCCAGACATTTACATCTATTTCAATTGTACCAATTTTCAGAATGATATTTTGGGTATTAAGATTTTCAATGAAACAATTGAATTATGGAGTATTTTTTTTTCAACATGATTACAAAAATCTTAATGAGAAATGTTTTTTTGTAAAATTGAATTTAATTAAAATTTTCAATAATTTAAAATGAAATATCTTACTTTTGTTTGAAATAACTTTAAAACTGAAATTATTCTTCGATTGACAAAATATTTATTATTTTATCTACAAAAAAATAAAGTTTCCAGGCACCCAACCCTTGAGGATAAAATACAATTTATAAAAATTACAGTCATTTGATCATTCCGTGGAAAATATTTTCAAAAGATTTTCAAAAACACCTTAAAATTTTCATTGTTCATTATCAAATAAATTGCTTGTTGAATCCCAGTGGACTATTTTCAAGTTAATATAAAGTTTCTTCCACAAAAATAAAGAAAATGTACAAAACAAAACCAATTTCCAATATAAAAACTAATTTTCAGTGAATATATATAAATTTATGAAGCTGGTTTTCTTCCGGAAAAATGAAAACATTACATATTTTCTAAAATCAAATTTTATCACTCTTTTTTTTCGCCATCCCCTCGAGTCCAGTTATAAAAAATTAATATTAAAAATATAAAAATAAATAAGAAAATGCGCAATGCGAATGAATAAGATCTGAGATCTTTCGGAATGGATAATACAGGATGTTGCCAATTTTTGAGAACATGAGATTTATTCTTGATTTACCTGAAAAATATTCAGGAATACATAATACATATGAGGGAATGGGGAAAAACTATAGGAATTCTTATCCTAAAGATTTTAATTCCACTAAAAACAATCACTGCTTTTGCATTACTATATCTCATATATCGTATCAAATCAAGATAAATCTCAACTTTCAATACATCCCTATAGGAAATGGAATGCTTCCAGAACCAGGTCGGTATACCGGTAAACACAACTAATTATATTTTCTATCCCAGTCAATTTTATTTTTTCAACTCGATTCCATAGGAGAGAATCTATATCGGAGCCTCTCTGCAGTACTAAAAACCATGGAGCTAATGCATTGAAACTAAATCTTTCTCAGATTACTTAGAACTAGTGTTTGAATTAATGAAGTAGGAAAAAGCTACGGAACTGCTGCAGTTTACATAGTTCTGATAATAGTAAGGAGATCTAACTACCACACAACAATTTCCTTTTATATCATTATTTATAGTATTACAATTGTTTTAAATTCCGCTCTATTTTGATTTGTGCAGTCCCATGAACATGTTCATTTTTGTGTCTTTATTTTTCTGCATTAACTTTTGTATTACCAGAAATATAGTTCACTTTGCAGAATAGTAATGCGTTACAGAGTTGGTTCAAACTGTCTTTCTTGAAAGAGAGAAAATGGATTGTTTTAATTTCAGTTTACACTAAAGTTATGATCAATGCGCCATCTGATTTTTGAAAAACAACTCCCCAAATAGTTTCCTTAAATTATCATAAAAAGGTCTCAGGATGATGACAAGCGGTAACAAGCCTGTCATGAAACTCTTAGTTATTAAACAACATTTTCAAATAATATTGCACTTCAAGTAGATACACCCTGTTTAAAAAAGAAAAACGGAAAATCTTTTTTCCACCAAATTGAAAAAGGGTGGTAATAAGTGAAAAGTAGGCGGTTGAGAATAATTTTTAGTACATACAAGTATAGTGACGGAAAATTCGTTTTTTGTGTTAACCAAGAAACTTACTCAGAAGTATCGAAAAAGAAAAAAAAATGGTCCTGGAAAAGAAAGCATTATTTGTGATTTGACAAAACGAAAAGTTTTGCTTTTAAGTTTTTTTTTGGTTTGTATTTTGAACAAAACATTTTCAAAATTAGAAAAGTGAAACAAAATAACAAGAATATAGAAATAAATTAATAAAAAAAAATATGTTCATATATATTCACTGAATTGTGTATAAAACCACCCAAATTAAATTCAAATAAACGACTGGAAAAAAACCACACGAAAAGGTGTCGTTTCATCATTTTCATATGAAAGTTTATTTTGAGATACCTCAGAAAATACGGTTAAAGTGGTATCTCGAAAGCGACTTTAACCTTTCATATTTTACTTATTTAACTTAAATTATGTTTAATTAAATTTTCTTTTACAAAAATATAATCATAATCTTTGAGTTCGTAGTACTTATTAAACAACAATAAAAAAGTTCTGAGCTGATGCAGACTTAAGGTCGGTCTATACTTGACTTAAGTTAATATCACGCAACTAGGTTTTTACAACGACTGTAGTTATTAAAACTATGCCTCATCCTGTATAATGCATTGAATACATCTCCGATTTTAATAATAATTACCGCTGTTAAGATATTGCCGCGACATACCTAAATTTTCATGACTTTATTAAAGATCATACAAGTTTTTGTTACTTAATGGAATGATTTTCTTTAAAGATACAGTTAAGGAAAAAACCCCTACTGTTTACATTGACAGGCTAAAATTATTAAGCTTGTCTCCAGTAAGCGGGGAGAAGTGGCAGATGTAATATTTCCTCATGAAATTTTAATGAGTCCATTGATGCTTCCAAAATTTTAAAGAAAACCAAAATTTTAAATGCCAACGCACTTGACATTTGCCTCAGTAAGTATGAAGTGAGAAAACTCTTATACAATTCTTAATATCCAATAAGTTTTATTATGTATTAATTTTTCCTTTTAGCCTCGATTTGAGCTGTTATTATTATTATTAAAGACTTTATACTCATATGAAAGTTCACTTGAGCGAAATTTGAAAGATTTACCAATGTCAGGTGTGGGAATTTAGTTTTAAGGATTTATATACAGTTAGTCTAAGATTGAATTTCTATAAAGACAGACATACCTAAGTTTTTTATGTACAAGTTAAAAGAACTAAAATCATAATTTAGATGAGGCATTATGCCCTATTCTATTATCCCGACTTAAGGAAAATCCTCGTAAATTTGATTAAGTCAAGAGTAAATTTCATTATAGGGGAGCAGCAATTGTCTGTATTGAGTGTATTCGCTAAATCAACTTAATTCTAATCTAGTTACGATTTAAGAAGTAGTAAAATAAGTACAGTACAATTGTGGTTATTTTTGAAAAGTTATAGAATTATCAATCTACTGCTATAATACAATAATATACTTCATATATGGGATTTTCCAAGCATTTCGAAATTTCAAAGAAACAAACAATTTCAATAGATTGAATTTTTTGTCTGGCGCGAATCCGGATTGAAAGAAGTTGAAAACTGTCTAAGAAGGAAATTGTAGGAACGAATTAAATTTTATCTCGAAAGTGTTATTTTGTTTAAACAAATAAATGTTGCTTGGATTCCCTAAGAGAACAAGACCTCAGAAAAATATTCCTGATGGAAACATAATAAGCTTTATACCACAAAATTTATTACTCTAATTATTACTTTATTTTTTTTTGTTTATCAAGATGAAAATTCACATTTTTTTTTTATATTTTTTGAAATCATTAAAAGATGTTCTTCAAATAGATATTGTTCAATCGACTATCAAACTTAACTCTAACAAAAAATTGTTTTAATCTTCCTTTTTCTGATCTATATATTTTTTTCTTTTCTTTATTATATAAAAAGCACGATTTCAATTCTGGTTTGATAATAAAAATGTCTCCAACATTCTTAATGTTAGTATTTAGAAAGACTAACATACATGAGAAGAAATCTTTTATCCTGTTAGATCCTTTTCTTAGCCCGTTTAGTTATATATAAAAAGATAAACTAAAAAAGACAAGGAAAATAATATTATATATTGAATTGATATAAAGAAGAAAAAGAAGAAAAGTTTTACACTTGGTCAAGCAACAAATTTCATCAGCGAAAGCACTTAAAGCACATTTTCAGTTTTGTGTTCACGTTTTTTTTTTTCAATTTTTATGTTTGAACTTTTCTGTGTTCTGTTAAGTTTTCTGATGCGTAAAGCACGTCATACCCGAACAAATTTTTCTTCTTCTTTTTTTCCGATATGAAATGTCAGTAACAACAAATAAATGTTGATTTTTCACAAAATATTCAAAAAAAAAAAAGAAAATTCAACAATATATACTAGCAAGTTTTCTATCAGATTTTGGTAAATATATTAAAGAAGACAATTTTCCAATCAAAAACATATTTTTGAGAAGTTTCCAAATCAAAATCCTTTGAAAAGTATATCATAGAAGGATATTTCTGTGGAAATATTTCATAATTAAATTGTATTGGAAAGTTAACTTGAACAGGACTTAAAAAAAAAAAATTTTAAGCTTTCACGTGAAAACTTGACTGAAAAATATATAATCTACAAACAGCTTATCGTTGCACACTTTGGTTATACTTTTTTAAAAAAATATCATTATAAACATAATATTTCTAAAGTCGCGAAGGAATAAAAATTTTTCTCCGAATGTAATCATCATAAGATCCTTTTTTGACTATCACAGAACGTTTTACAATTATTATTTATGTATGTTAAAATCACACAGAAACATGCTGTCATGGTATTAAATCTTCTCTTCTATAGAAAATATTAGTAAAGCATATTCTTTCACACTTATTCTATGTTCCTATTATGAATTTGCTAGACTTCAATTTTTGTCATTTTAAAGAGCTTTTACATGAATAGATTTCTTTCAGTCCAATCCAATTGTTATGCATTTTCATTCCGTCTGAATTATTTCATAAAAACGGTGTTTTATATATAAAAAAAAAAACTCCATTCATATGATATCACAGGGAAATAATATGCTTCCTTAATAATCCTGTTTGACTGGCACTAGACACTTGAAATTATCTTACAGACTCAGTGTCGTATATTTTTTGTTCTTCTTTTCAATTAAGATAAGTACATGGAATTACAATAAAGTTCCGTGACTTTTGCCATCAAAATGAAATAATAATTTCCATGTTTCTCTTTTAATCTTCCTGATTCAATGCTACAACGATTTAATAGTGATTGAAACTGTCTTCAAGCTCATTTTGTGGTATTTCCTTTAAACGCTTTTGAATGTTCTCAGTATAGTATCATAGAAAAGGGATCGGTTCTATAGTGCGAAGTAACTGGGCGCTAACTCAGGTGAGTACGATGAAAGATTCGCTAGACAGAATTGATTTAGTTTCAAGAATTGACGAACAATCAACGAATTTTGACTTGGCGTATTATCGTATAACAAAGACCAACTGTCTAATTTACGATATTATGATCGAACTCGTCGAATTGTATCAATCAAACTTTGTAAAACTACCAAATAAAAATCATCAGTAACTGTTTGACCAGTTAGAATGAATTCTTTGCGGACCAAGGAAAACCACAAACTTGGTTTTTGATGGAAATTTTCGTACATTTTGGCTTGTTATGATAGCACAAAAAATCGTTTATTTCACTCGAAAATCTTCGACTTTAATAAATAATTATCTTTATAAACAAAGCGTTATAACTGTCAACCAGTAATTTAGAGTTTGTTCAGAAACGTTTAAGGTTTAAAATAACACTTCGCATAAAGTCGCGGAACTTAATTGTGCTACTGTGTATATACACTAATATTCTTTTATTTAAATATACACAATATCCTTTTTATATCCTTCCTTATTTGATAGCAAATGGAAATTTAAATGAGTAGGAATATTAAATTTTACAAAAATATATACTTCTAGGAAGTCATCTTCATTTGTCCATTCTTTTTCTAGCTGTTCACTAACCGTTTTCAATTTAAACGCCCTTGGTCTGAAGTTCTTTGAATTAAAATTTTCTTTCTGATTGTACTTTCTTATTTTCCTTTAAGGAGTGATTTGAAGATTTCAATTATCGAAAATCATCTAAAGAAAGCAAGCATAACATAGTTTTTTTTTTGTGTGACACAACAACGCAAAAGAAGATGCTTTTCTAACTATATAAAATACGACACGAAAAAGATTTCCTTATTATTCTAAAGAAGAAAAAAAAAACCTGAAATTGTCATCAAATGAAAGCATTTTCTTTTAAATGAAAAGACGTCAAATGAATTTATTCAAAGAATTGTATTTTATTTTACAAATGTTAATTTCAAAGAATATGATTTTTAATAAATTCACGTAATTGTCAGTACTAAATAGATGTCCTTTTTTATTACAATAGAATTAGATCACTCATATTCCTTCATTATTCGTTCGAGTTCGTAATAGATAAAAATTGAGATACTCAAAGGCTATAAGGAAAATATTGCAGAGCTTGCACACTCCAAAAGAAAAAAGATTTGATCCCTTTATCGCAACAATAAGAAGCTCTCTTTTCATATAGTATATGTATTCGTCCATATTTAATACAAAAAAAAATGATATTGAATGGAATATAGATTGTTCAGATGTTGTGCCATATCAGTAACTCTGTCTCTTTGGTGCATGCAGTGAGATTTCAAAATCATACGAACAATAGAAATATTCTATATATAACAAGACGTTGCCATCAGTATTATTAGGAATCATATAAAACTAATACATATTTGTATTTCTCGTCAACTTGAACGTGTCTAGCCAGACATGTTTAAGGATCTCTTTTGTCATATAGTCATTCCATTTTTTCTTGCTTATGGATTGTGAACAAATAAACCTCTATATCACTTGAGGGTGATAAGGTGTATATTGTATTTCTTGATCTTTTTTTTCAAGATGAAAAAAAAAAAAATAACAAACCCAGTATTAACAATGTACAATATCAAAAAACATATAGAACCAACTCAGAAGTCGATATACAGTATATATATCATTTTTTTGCGAATATGACATTTTAATTGAAGGGATTGGATATGCATTGATAAAATTTTCAAAGAGTCTCAATTTATTTTGTTTTAAAATAATTTCAAGTATTATTATGCATATGATCCACGGATGAATAAATATATAATTGCATCCCAATTATTACTTGTACTTGGTTTTATTTGGCTGGTGAATCTCCCCAATTCTGGTATACACCGAATAATCATTAGTTTAATTGGGTATGATGACAAAATGTTGATTGACTCAAGAGTTGAGTATAGAAAATTTGTATTTTTTGGAGGTGATATTAAAGGGTGTATGAAACTGGCACTTATTCGCTATATTTGAATTTCATTCGTTATTTAAAATGTACAAATTTCAACAAATTTAACATATCAAAATATTGATATTGCTGCATGATGCAATCAAAATAAGAGTAAACACGTGCTATTATGAAAACATATACTATATATATAGTATGTTATGAATTTTGGCATATCTATGTAGTTCTATAAGTTAGGTTTCGTCAAAGGATTTAGTCAATTTCTAGAGTTTTTTCTTGCTTTATGTCTCTTTAAATTCTTTCGGATTACACAAATATAAATTAATTCTGATTTGTGATCTTCGGAACTAATTAACCAGAGAAATTTCATTGAACTATCGTATTTAGAAACTAATCTGTGAACCATAACATTTAGTGATTCATTTCAACCAATTTATACAACCTTTTTTTGTCGATAAACACTATCGCCTCAAGTAACGAGCTTGTTTTTACCTATAATTGAAAAGTATATATAAACCTTTAAGTAAATAAATTTAAGAAACAGATTTTCACACCATATACAGGTGTTTGGTCAAAATGCCTACCGGCTCATTTATATATAGTAATTCAGAGTTAATTTTCTAATCGAGAAGATCCTATCAACAGTATTATCTTGTTAATTGGTTATCACGAAATCTAATTTGAAAAATTTCTATATTCTCATGCCGTGACACAATGCACAAACACAATGAATGCGGCACAGAAGCTATGTTGTGTAGTTCAAGAAAAGCATCTTATTCTCATTCGAAACCAAACAAAACCTAGTTTAATGCTTCACAGAGCGTAAAATGAAATCGTTATGCTTTAGTTTTCTTGTAGTATATATTTTCTTTTTTTATTTTTAATTTGTACAAGCTTTTTTTTCCTTTAGTTTTGGCTTGTTTTGTTTGTTTTAATCGGTTTTAAAGTAAACCCGAAAAAAAATCAAAACACAAAATTTTGACTTAAGTAATTAATACCAAACTCTTGTTAAGTTGTTCAATTACTTTGTAAGAAGCTATTCAAATGTGAAATAATTTACAAAATTTTCAATTTTCTCTTATTTGAATGGAAAAACAAACTTAAAATCAGAAGTAAGATATTTTTTTACCTTCTTTAGTGAGCTTGAATTTTTTTTTTGGAAATTATTTAATTATAACATTTAACTTGAACCAAATAAATCCTATGTCTTAAAAAGGGCATGTACTATGGTTTCTGGAAACTCGAGTTTTTAGGACTCGGCGAGTACGGGTCCCAAATTTTCAAAACTCGTCGAGTCCGAATCGAGTCCGAATCTAAACTCAAATCAATAAGGGAAAACGTTTAATATTTTGGAGTTCAATAACGATTCTCATAACTGAAGTTTTTGTAACCAAAAGAAAATTACGAAAATTTGTTAAAATTAGAATTAATTATTACATTAGAAGATTTTCAAATGATATTTGTGGTCGTGCCAAGAAATGAAAAGGAAAATGTGCTCAAATTAATTTGTTAATAAATTTACTTAGTTTCCAAAATTAAACTTTAAAACCAGATATAACTATTGGAACATTTATTTGATTCAATTTAATTGCTTTTTTATCTTAAGGAATTAAGAGACTTATCAGCAAGTCTAAATCTACTAATTGTAGTACATAGAAGTTGTAGTTCATTAGAAGTTGAAGTTGGTTTTATGGAGGAAAGTGCGTTGTACAGTTCATCAAGAAATTCTTGCTCGTTTTCCAGCATTTCGGAAAAGTAAAAATTCTTCTTTAAGTTTCCAATAAATCTCGGACTCGTCGATCATTAGAGTCGAGTCCCGAATCCGAGTAACTACCAAAATAATTGACGAGTCCGAGTCGAGTCGAATCGAGTACAGAAACCATATGTATATATATGTACTGTATGTATGCAACGCGAAATCTATCACCTTGAACAAATTTATTGTTACTAAATTTCCTCATGTATAAAATTGATTAATTCATGGTGATTTAATGCGAATTAGTTAAAACAACAAAAGTTGAAAATCTCTTCAAAAACATAAACATAATTTTCTCCAGAAAAAAAAAGCATCGGTTTTTTTTTAATTCTATTTATAGTGAACAATTGATGAAGACACCTTAAGAACTTAACGGTTTAAACATCAAATGCGGATACCCTCAGGGTATAATGTCCATCAATCATATTACTCGTGAACATGAATTATGCTGACTTGCTTGCTTGGTACATTGTTCCATATTGTTAACTTAGACGTATTCAATTCTAGTCAAGAATAAGTCTAAGAATAATAATTTCACTTGATCGGTTATAAAAAAAAAGCCTTTCACTAAATGTTGTTTAAGATTATTTCAATCGTTTTCTTTTTTTGCGGTAATTTTTCAATATTTCTAAATAACATTTATGGAATTAAAAAAAAAATTAATATATGTATGTACATCCAATTTTCGTACATCATTGAAAAATCATTGACCCCAAAGAAATTTTTGGCAAATAAATAGGGCCTGAAGATTCGTTGGGCAGTACAGTCTTTGAAGAGTATTTGCCGTGATTGTTGCAGAATTTTCCTAAATATTAAAAAAATATATAGAATGAAGTGTTAATTTTAAAATAAGTTTAAAAATGTATTCGCTAAAATATTTAATAGTACTTGTCTCAGTACTTTGTTTAACTGAACAAATTTTTGGAGGTAAAATTTTAAAAATAAAATAAAAATTCGAAGAAATAATTTTAAAAATCATAGATGAAGTTAAAGCTCGAAAAAATCATCCAAGAAATCTTCAATTGAATAGTGACACCGATCAAATTGAAGTGTTTTCTGAAAATGATGGAGAAAATGTCAAATATTACTTGGACCCGAATACTCTGGCTCAACTTCTTCAAAAGAAAACTCAATTGGCACAAATTTTCGCATCATCCACAGTTGCTCCACCTTTCACATTAACTGGTACTGCAACTGGTACTGCAACTGGTACATTCACAGCCACAGGTACAGGAACTGGAACCGGTATTATTGGTGGTGGGGGTGGAGGTGCGGGAATTGGTAACATCCAATTTGGTAACGGTGGACTTGGCGGTGGATTCGGAAATGGTGGATTTGGTGGTGGTTTAGGTAATGGTGGATTTGGAAATGGTATTGCATTTGGCGATGGAATTGGTACAAGAAGTATGTGACGATAACAATTTTAAAGAAGTTTATTGAATTATTTTCTTTTTTGTAAATTTCCAACAGTTGTCCGTGTAAATCCATATAGTGGATTTGCTTATCAAAGACGCAGACGAAATCCAAACCGACGAAATCGTCGACGAAGACGTCGTCCAGCTTACATTCGACGCAGGCGTTATAGGGGTCGTGGTCGCTCTAATCATAACGATTATATTGATTACGATTATTAATATAAATTATGTTTTAAAAAATGGAAAACTCTTAAAGAATAAAATTAATTTTAATTAACTGAAAATAATTTTGTGTGTGAATTCTTTTCATAAATTATATTTTGATTTTGTTTTTTTGTTTAGTAATATTTATTAGTGAAATTTTTCATATTTCTTAGAACCTTGACAAAAGTTTGTGTTCGTGTATATGTTCGACAATTCCAGGGAAATTAATAATACCTGAGAGAAAATAAGTTACGGGAAAACATATTTTGTGAAGCACATGTTAATGAAATATTTGCTTGATCCTTTTCAGTTTTGTACACCACACCAACCTTAAGAGTATCATTTGTACCTTGAATACCATAGTGATGGATATTCTTTCACCCATTGTCGAATTATTTACAAAATCACGCAAATGTAGTTAGATTCAAAGAAATATAATCTAGGACTTAGTATTTTACCTTTCTATGAAGAATTCTAAAAGTAAGAGACGTTTAAAATATATGAGATAAGAAGAAATACAATATCAAAAACTAACTGAAATTCCTCGTAGAATGGAAGAATGAAGTCTGGAGTACGAAATAAAATAACTTGATTCATACAATTCCCTGATCATTTAGAAGTATCTGTTTGCTTCTTAAATTAAAGGTCCTTATTAGATTGAGTATTAGTAATGGGAATTAAAAGCCACGCTTTTCTAATAGATACCGTAAGTATTACTTCTTGCATGTAAGTTAAAAAAGCAACACATTTAATTTGAAGCTTTATTAGTTAGTGCATGACATTTAGGTGATATGTAAAAGGCACAGAGATTTATTGAATTGAAAATGTCGACTTCTGTACCAACAAAACAGGAGTTGCATTAGAAACATTACCTTTTCTTTTGAATCTAATGAAAAGTGCCACGGAAAGTTATCGTTTACTTGTAGGTTATGATTAATATTCTCTATCCGAAACTACATGTCGAAATTGGTTTACACTATTCAAAGATAATGATTTTAATCTGAAATACAAAGAATCAGACCTAGTAAGGTCTGGCGAACCTGGTGAACCATTTAATACTGATTATTACTGGCAACAATTAATCAGAATGAAGTGAAATTGGCAAAAGAAATAATTAAAATATGTAAAAGAATGATAAAGCGATTTCCCAACGAATCACTTGGATGGGATGTTTTACTTTATACGCTGCATTCACCAGGCATTGCGCCATCTGATTATCAATTGCCTTTCGATCAATGCAACATATGGCTTCTATGAACAGCACTTCAAAACTTATGAAGATTTCAAAAAATGGCTTTATAATTCGATAACTTCAAGGGAACCAAACTTCTTCCGTCGAGGGGTCCATTTGTTGCCTGACAGATGGTCAAAGGTTGTAGTTTCCAACGGACAATACTTTAAATGAAATGTAATGTACAGTTTTATTATACAATACATATGATCGTTTTTAAACACTAATATTTTACTTATTTTTGCTTTTAATTGCCATACCTAATACATATATGACTTAAGACAGGATGAACATGATATACACATGCATTTTCCTAATGAAAATGTTACAATTTTCCCAATGTACCAATAATTTCCTGGTAAAAAGTTTCATAGTGTAAATTTTTGGATAAAATAATTCTTGAAAGTTTACATAAGTTCATTAACATTTTATACCGTCCATGGTGGATGACCTTCGCGGATTATCCATCCATCAAATTATGTTGAAAATTCAATTTGCGAAGAAAAAAGAAAAAGGTTAAAGTTGAAACCAAGATGAAACATAAACATTATGAAAATAATAATAAGAAATAAAGAATTTTAATTCCGCTAATACTTTTTTATCTTCAATTCGCACTCAGGTATGTTATCAGAATGTTTCTTTTTTTTATAATATTATAAATGAAGCCGTGAGAAAATTTAGCGGTATATTTTTCATATTCAAATTATGATTAGAAGGGATTTGTTCTGTTACCCAACTTATACTTGGAACAAGCATTTGTTCTAGAATTCAACAAAAGGTATCCACTGTTTCACAGATGAAATTATATTCATTGTATTTTGAAGAAAAATACTTGATAAATTACAATCTAACATCGTGTTCTGTTTTGACTTTATATAAGTTCGAGTATTCAAATCTGTAGAATTCTATAAAAGTCATCATTGTTATACATTTCTTTGCTCTTCTTACTTATTTTACCTTAATTAGAATTTAATTTAATTTATTGTATAGAAATTCACCGAAACGAAGATACTACTAAATCCGTCTCTCATAACTGAATGACTTAACAACACTTAAGAATTTCTTTTTTATATAGAAATTTGGTTTGTTGATTTGTGGGAAATTTGAAAATTACTTTTTCTTAATGAATATAAAAAGAATAAATAAATAAATATCGAAAAAAGTAGTTTTTTTGTATTCTTGTTGTGCATAAAAAAACTTAAGTAGTTCTAATAAGTGTAAAATTCTAGAAAATGTAAATATTTTCGGCCGTAAGGATTTTAAAGAAATATTATCCAACGATGAGACATACCTGTCTCGAAATTAGATGCATGCATAGTTTAGGTTGGTTTGAATATTCTTCATACAACTTGCGTCTAAAACTCCACATCGACTGCGAATTATGAGATTAATGGAAATTTGCAAAGATATAATATATCGTTGTTATTTTATTTTCCTTTTCAATCAAATCTGAGTGAACTATTAATGGCGCTGGCGAGAATTGAACCAGGTAGCTCGTAATTTGAAAAACAGTCCCGCACCACTGGGCTGCTTACGTCGGTAAACACCGACGGTCACGTGCGACCACCGCGCCACAAAGTTCATATCAATAGTTCAGTTTAACATACAATCTTACTGTATTAACACTGTGCCAATAGCATGTAATCCATCCAAAGTAGATTTTACGCTTTGCTTTGCAAAATTTACCATGAAATGACCAACTAATTTTATAAATTCGTCACTCATAGGGAATGAATCTATAAAATCATTTCCAGAAGCCCTGCTTGCCTACTCATGATTTGATTTTCTAATTACTTATATGAAATGTGACTTTGGTAGGCAACGAATTATATAGAAACCAAAATCTTTTTAGCCAATATTCAAACCATTTCAAATAGTTCTTGAAAATTTATATTATTTGCTCTTCATACAAGCGTGTTCTGGCTTTCCATAATTCAGCATTTATTATAATGGGTGATTCACTTAGAGATGCTTTTTTCAAAAGTAAAAAAAACATAAAAATATTCAATTTTATCTGGTTATCTGTATTATCAAACAAAAGAACCATTCTTGACATTAATTTTTCAAAGATTATTTCTTTCAAATGTTGGCCGTAGCTGTGTCATTGTCATTGTCCATTCTGAAGTTCCAATTTTCGATGACGCGTTCGGGCATTTCGAGTGGTATTTGGTGAATAACGTGAGTAATGTTGGCTTCCAATTCCTCAATCATACCCGGCTTATCCATCTAGACTTTAGACTTTACAGAGTACCAAAGGAAAAAGTCTAAAGGTGTGATATCACACGATCTAGGCGGCCAATTCACCGGTCCGAAGGGCGAAATTAACTGTTCACCGAATTGTTCTCGCAATAAAGTCATGGTTTCACGGGGTGTGTGGCAAGTAGCGCCGTCTTGTTGGTACCAAATATCCTGGAGATCACGGACTTTAATTTGAGATGGCAAATAGTCATCATATCATGCCATCATAACGGGTACCATTGACGGTCATTCTGATTTTTGAACAAATATGGACCGATGATTGCACCAGCCCATAAACCACACCAAACCGTGCATTTCTCTAATTTTTAAAATCCATGGACGGTATAAACTACAATGTGGGGAACCCTTTTCAATTTAAAAAAAGTTTGACAAAATTGAACAAAAAGAACAATCCAAAGAAGTGTCAATTGACATTTAATTTCAATGTTACTAACTACGGCATAAAAAAAGAAACAAACTATTTGCACAAAAAACAAGTTTTTGCAATATTTCTTGTGGGCGAATAGAAATGATGACTGGGCTAATGTCAATTTATAGCTGGGCGGCCGCCCACGCGCCCAGCTTAGAGCGAACGTTGGAAATAAATCTTCATTGTAGCCACCTTACAGTACACATCAGTATGTATGAACTGAATAAGCTTTTCTATATTTAATTCTTAATAACCAATTACTTTATTATGAATTAATTTCCACCTTTAGGGTCGATTTGAGCTATTACTATCCATCTTCTATATATAAATAAAAATTAAATGCTGTCCGTTGATAAACGCATCACTTAACATAAGAACGGGTGAACCGATTTCGCTCATTTTTTTGTTAAAATGGTCGCAGTAGTCCGAGTAAGGTTCTTACGGAAAAAAAATGGAAAAATTTGCCCAGAAAAGTGGAAAATTCGGGAGAAACTGAAAGTGCTTTTCATCAATGGGATTTTTGTAGCAGAAATACGTTTTTTTCTCATTTTTACTTTGTTTACGCATTTTCAATAGCTTTTTACAAATCCACAATCAAATTTATTGAAATTCGGATAAGACAACATCTGTCGGGTCAGCTAGTTATTACATAAATATTCCATTGAGATAAAAAAAAACAACGAAACAATGTTCTAATTCTTGTCCATAGTAGTATATGTTCGCGTTTCGGAATTTCAAAACTAGTTAAATATTGCGTTCAAACGAAAAATATATATGAAAAATAACATTTCATTCATAGAAAAAAATTGCCAAAGGTATATAATAGTATATGCCTTTGTAGTTTAATTTAAAAATTGTAATTTTTCTGTTTATTTCTTGTTTCTAAAAGAACTTACAACATACAACAATAACAAGAAAAAACGAAAAACAAAAGTTTATTCTTTCGTATTTTTCCTCCTTTAAAGGAAAATTGCAATTCATCTAGAACAAGTAGTACACATGCTATACAAAATCCGTTTAGCAAATTTTTTCAGTTGTTAGATCCTTCCGAATATCCTTCAACATACCATATCTAAATAACACGAAAAAAGAAACGAAATTTCCTTGTCCATGTACGTTCATCATTTTTCATCCACCTTTTTTTTTTATTGTGTCCTCTCCGTAATACTTCTTTTCATTTCACTGAATATAAAAAAAATTGTTTTTTTCTTTCATATCATCCCTGTCATAACATTCGTGGTATACTATGATATATACATAGTATACAGTATAATTTCTACCTTATATTAATACGGTTTATATTATACTTTCTCTATGTCAACAAAATAAATTTTATTTGGTCTTCTACCTTGTGAACCTTATGACAAGAATGTCCTTTCTATATATACTACACTTTTTTCCTTTTGTGGTATAACTTTCTTATACATACAATATTATTATTATGAACATACTTCTATAATATATATGTTGATCCAAAAATTTTCCAAGTTCATATTTTGTTCTCTTGTCGAAGGTTAAATTAAATACGGTATGATGAAATTTTTGGTGGACGGGCTTAATGAAAAAATTGTTTCCCTTATAATGTATATGCCCTAGCAGAGAGAAAAAAAAAGGATACACTTTCATATAATATTTGTTAGGATATAGCTGGATGTTGTGTTTTTTTTTTTTTTTTTTGGAAATTCGACTTTGATATTTAGGCATCTTAGACATGTTATGGTTATTAAAGAAAGTTATTTTAGGTAAGAAACATTGTGGTTGGCTGAATTCACAATTTTGAAATGGTTTTGTGACAAAAGGATATATAAAATTAGGTTAAATAAAAAGAAATGAAAAAAAAAATATGAAATATATAATATCAAAGGCAAAAGATATCATGAAGAAAATCTTATAATAATTTCATTTTGTTGTTTTTGATATTTATTATAAGTAAAAAAAAAAAAAAAAATGAAAATATATATGAAAAATTTCATATGTTGAAAATTTTCTTTGATGCTATACAATTTTATATAGTATAGAATGAATTAATTAAATTCAATGTCAAACTAACATATATATAAATTGTAATCCTGAATAATATTTTTGATTGGATATGAAACCATTAAATTTTCTTATACAAAATTATTTAAGTTCAATTTTCTCATAAATTATAATCACTTCATGAACTTAGGTATAATGGGTTTTTCATAGATGTTTCTATTTTATAATTAGTTGAATATGACCAATACCTTCTTGATATATCATCAGGCACTTATCGTCTTGTTAAATACTTATTTCACTAGGATTTAAGACATCAGCATCGTTTATATGAGAACCTGATAAGATATTAAGAAGTCATTGTTATAAATCACCGACATAAATTTATACAAAACTTTATTTCTTTAATCCTTACCTGCAGGGCAATCAAATGATCAAGGAACGTACATTAATATTTAGCGACATCTTTTCTAATAGTAAAGGGGCATGAATAGCGTCATTGAAAATTTGATCGACAAAATCAATATAAGCCATCTGACGACGTTTTTTTAAGGATCAATTTTAACCTATCACAGTACGAGGGTAGTAGGAAAGGATCATTCCAAGGAAGATCTCTTAATACAATGAATGATACGTATGAATCTATGTTGTACAGACTCCAATCTGCTAGTTAGACTTTTATGGTAGGAGCATCATACTTGATTGGCGTATTTGAAAATGGGTCTAACTAAGTTAATGAAGAGTGCTTTAGTTATATGAGGGTCCGAGAATTCCTTAAACCATCTTTTAATAAATCCTAATGTAGAGTTAGCTCTATGAACAAGTGAATTAATATGTAGCTTGAACTTAAGTTCACTATCACAAATCACTCCCAATTTTCTAATGTTAGTCAGTCTACGTAGAGGCGCATCGTTAATATTATATACACATAGACAATTTTCACGTTTCCTGCAGAATACCAGGGCCAGGTGAATCCCATTTCTATTTTTAGGTTATGCAAAGTAATTTCAATTGACCGTTCGAACATTGTAGTATAATTAAAGTCGTATACAATACAAAAAACTACGATAACTCGACTTTCGACTTGAACTCTATGAACTTCAAAACAAATATTACCTTCAAGAACCGTTTCTAAAATTCTTCTTTTATGATTTGCAATAGTAAAATATAAGAAAGTATATCAGTGTTATAATTAAAGTTGTTAAAATAATATTCGACTACCTAATTTTAAATGAAAAATTCTTTTAAGTTCAATTATATTAAATCAAAAAAATAACGAAAATCTGATCAAAATTGATCTGAATAAATCACATTCATATTTTTTAGATCTCAATTTTTTTTTTTTTAAGAATTTTAACAAACATGAAAGAAACAAGAAATTTTAATCATATTTTAAGATCAAAAAATATGTTATAGTCTTTCATGATCTAGTCCAAAGTCATTGGTAATTAATCAAAGTCATCAACTTGAAAAAATAGTCTAGTCCTACTTATACTTATGTTAACTAAGTTTACTTTTGTATATACACGTACCAAAAAAAAAAGAAAACCCCCAAAAAATTACGAACGCGAAAATTTGTATTGGATTGACCAAAAAGTCATTTCGTTATTGACGACGAGAAAATACATGAAATGTAATTTAAAGAATCAAGGAATTTTACTATATCGAAATTGAGCACTGAAGTCCATCAAATAAAAGCCTTCAGAATTGGTGAATTGTAAAAGTCTTGTGTTTCATCATAATAGCTCTAGAGTCTAGACGTCATACAAATTTAGTCACTTGTGAAAAATTGAGAGAACTTAGCCAGAAACTTTTGATACAGTTCTGATACCATCAGACTCTTTTTTGTTTCGGTATCTGCTGAACTCGTCGTGTAAAAATGACTCACCTCCATTTGTCGCCCAGAAAACCAGGAAGTTCAATAGCGACAGAATAATGAGTCTACCAAGAAAATATCAAAAGTTCACAGATCCAATATTCCATGAAAAAAAAAACGAAGGAACTTTTTGGCTCATCGAATATTGCTGTTAGATATTAAACAACTTCAGATCAAAATCTCGTATAATATATCTACACATGTAGGTACATACGTATACTCTTGCTTACTATCATCCAATATCTATGAAATTCGTTTGATAATATATAAACACCCAACAAGTGACGATATATAATATTAGAAAACGAATATTCTTTACATACATTCCATCTGACATTATAATCTTAAATCTAACTTCGTTTTTTTTTTCCAAGACAATTTCGATTATACATATCCCATATCCGATGGCATATTGAAATTACAATTTTTTTTTCGGTTAGATGATAAATTTTATCTGATCTGGACCGAAATAAATCATATATAGTGGGCCACTGTTTAAACATATGTTTCGAAAAAGCGTTATACTACCATATTATATGTGGAGTACAAAATTTTGAATTGTAAACATAAGATACTCTATCCTCCAAGAATTCCTCACTTCAAAATTATAGTTATAGAAAATTTCCGATTATACCAGTCAAAAAGAGAAATTCCAAATATATGTATCTACAATTGGGGGTGGGATATGTTCAAGAGATAGGAGGAGGAATTTACCTTACAGGCGAATTTGATTTATTTTGTCAGTAATGCTATATATCAAATTAAAATGGCACGAGCATATACTATGAGTATACAACCTCGAACTTGATGATGTAGAAATTATAATGTGGCCTAGTTCGGTTGAAATAATAGCTCTTTAAGTATGTAATGAAAATTTAAGCACATATGATTGTCGTTTTGTATCTAATTTTAAGATAAAGATAACCAAAAAAAAAAATATGTTTAATTAAATTTAAAAAGGCAAAGAAATCAGTCTTTAAATTCCCTCAGGATATGCAAAATGATTGATGATTGAAAATTTTTAAAAGAATAAATAATTAAAAATTTCATTGTTTTTTATAATAAATTCAAAAATAATTCTTCTAGACATTTAAATATATTTCCTTTTAATTAACTCTCATTATAAATTCTTTCATCTTAATGATTCGTACTTTTGACTGTAATGCATCATTTCTCACCTATTTAAGCCTATACTGTGTCCATACAATATTTAATGGTTTAAATACAAAAACTAAAGAATTTAAATTCCCCCTCAAGAAAAAAAAAATCTCCAAAAATGATTAATAACTTAGTTTCAGGACTAATTAACTATAAAGTCATTTTGAAGATGAAATAATGTTTAGAAGATCATTTTCGATTCTTATGAATTCATTAGGCTCACTAAATTGTATTCAAAAACAAATCAAAGAACAACAACAAAATGAAAACAGTAGACCCGATTTTTAACTATATTCATATTTAAAAAACATATGTATAAGAAAACATAGAAAAAAAATTGATTATATAATAATCTGAAGTCATTTATAACAAACCATTTTTAAGAAACCACCAGAAATGCATTTGTACCAGAATTCATCGAAAGATCAAGCTTGGTATAAGGAGAAATCCAACCGAAGGATATTCACCTAAACATTTTATAGGCATATGAACATAATTAAGATTAAAGAAAATGTTAGCACCATGGTGGTCTTTGATGACTTTGGATTATATCATAACCAGAAGGCGATGATAACCGAAAAGACGAAGAGAATATTTTATTTAAGAAACAAGACACAAGAAAATAATAATAGTAATAATAATAATAATAATAAACCCAATGAAATGGTTCTACTCTGAAAAGATACCGTCAAATTTACCAAAAACTAAATTACGTATGCATAAAACCAGTTTTAAAAATTATTTGATTTTGGATATTGGAACATCTTCTTTCTAGAAATACTGTGTTAAGGAACTTCTTTCAATTTAATCGTTAAAATATGATATTAATGATTGGCTAATACTAAAGATCAGCTCGTTCCACGAAAAATGTTCTACCTTTTTTTTTATAGTCACCTCTGGGGCTGATTGCATTTTCTTGTTAATGGTTTATCAACATGAACACAAATGGATGCGGAGTTAACCAAAGTGTTTTTGTCAAGATTAATAAAATATTCTAAAGAATATATCGAAAAAAAAAATATAATCATTATTAATTTGTAAATAATGAAAGTAATTATTTACATTTTAATGTTGACATTTATACGTTTGTTTACCTTTCAATGTCGCCAATATCACTAACTGTTCCCCATTAATCCGTCTATGCAATTTTTTTGCAAATTTTTGGAAATTTTTGAAAATGATTACATTTAAAAACCATAATAAAAATTTATAGTAATTTATTTGATATCCTAAAAACATAATGTTTTTGAATAGAACAGTAGGAACGGTAAACCACTTAAAGTAGCCAAAACAATATGAAAAACACCAAAAAAATGAAGAACCATTCCAGCTTGAACCATATAACCACCAACCAAAAGAAAGCAATCAAGACGGATGCTGGAAAATTAATGATAGCCACTGTGTAATATGATTAATTGTGAAACCGTGATGTCTACTGTCTTCCACATTTGGCCATATCATTCGTTGATTCCTGAATATAGTGTTATATGGTACATTTTTCTGTATATTCATTTGTCTGTTGGCATGTCTTCGTTGTCCATCTGTTTGTCTTTCTGAATGGCTTAAAAGAATATGTTCCAGAAACTCATTCATATTTCTTTATACAATGAATATCCAATGATGAACAACACTATTCTACTATATTTAACAAATGGCAATGTGGTGAAGACTGTCATCAGGATGGAAGAAGGAAAAAACACGATATGAAAACATTGTCTTTGGACATAAAGATAGGTATATATATATATAAAGATTTGTGGTGATATCAAAGTTGGTGTTTTTGGTTTAATAGTTAATAGTATATCTAAAAAGGATGTCGTTATTATTCTTCTTCTTCTATAGACCAATCGTGTACTATTTTAGTTTTCTGTGGATTCTCTTTGACTTGACCAGAGATTAATTTCATTTTTCTTTTTAATATGATATGGTTTTCTCCTTTTTTTTTGGTCATTGTACAAATAATTTCTATGACAACATTTGTTCGTAGTGTTAATGATGATTACGACTAATAGACCAATTTGTTGGGTTTAAAAGGGCTTAAAACATGAATAATTACATTTTCCTTTCTTTTTTTTGATGATAATAATATGAAAACTTTAAAAACTTATAATTTATTTAAATTAATAACATAAAAAATATATAAATTTTATAAGATAAGAAATGAATTTCAGATAAAAATTCTCTATTTTATGTAATTATATATTATATCTAACTTTAAGTCCATGTCTTTTTTCGAAAACAAGACAATTAAATAAGTACCTTAACTGGTTCTTAAAAATTGTATAATTGTATATACTTCAAGTTTAAAAATTAAGATATAGAAAAAAAAAATTGGGAAACAGCTTTCGTTGACAATATCTTGAGTTGAAAATTGAAAACTTTTAATTTTAAACTGGAATACTTTTAAATAAAACAATTTTAAAAACCAGAACTAAATATAAATCCAACAAGTGTAGAGAATGCATTCGTTTTACTCATAATTAACCTGAACGTAACAAATCACTTAGAGGTATTTTTTTTCCATTTCCATTTCACCAATTTCGACCATAATTTAATACAACATATTTTTTGACAAAAACAAAAAAGAGAAGAAATTCATATAAATATAAAATAAATCAACAAAATAAAGAAAACTATCACCATTTTTATTGGAAGTACATTTTATTGGCGCCAGTTTATACAATCTTTAAAAGTCTCTGTCGCATTCGAAAATTTATATAAAAACATGTTTTATAACTAAACCACTTGAAATGCGCTCATTAACATATAAGAAAATTACAACTCCATCATGATTTCATACGATAAATTGCTTTACCACTATTGTTGTTTTATAGCTCATATGAAAATCATAAGATACAAAAATATTGCATAAAAATCTGGAAGATGTGCGTAGGATGCTAACGGCCTTTATTGGCAAATACCTTCGGAATCCATTTTACCATTTATCTTTAAGACAAGAAAAAAAAGCCAGAAACCAGTTTCCTTTCAATAAATATGAAAAAAAGAAACTATGTCGAAGTTTACTTATATTAGTGTTTTTAATTTTTATGGCTTTTAACAGTGAACAAAACCATTCCAAATACAATTAATCAAAAGAGATATTTCTTTAAAAGTTGTTTTTATCCACTTCAGTTTTTCTTTTTTAGCCACCACAAAAAAAAACTAAATACCTAATAAGATGAGTACTATTGAAATGATGGGTCAAGATGAAAAACAGGTGATTCTGAAGTGGCTACCTCATCAATTAATTGATTTGGCCTTTTGAACTACAAACTTTCATTCATCTGTGTCCAAATAAATGATACATACTAGAGTTTTTCAGATTTATTATTAAATTTATCTAAAATAACATTAAATATAATGAGATTTGTGCTTTTTCTCGATCTCTATCAGAATTTGATAAATGAACAAAAGTATTTCAATCTCGTTATATCATCATTAATCGAACAAAAAAGTTCATAGATTTTTATAAATAAATGATTTTTAATTGATTTGAAATTGAACACTTAAAAAGGCGTGGTGTAGTTTTGAAGACCTGTCGTTTTCCTTTTTTTGCCAAAATATTTTTATTCATCTTTTCTCGAAAAAAAATGATATCAAAATAATTGAATTTGATTTATTAACATCAATTCTTCAAATTCTCGATGATAATTAATTTAATGTTAAAACAAGTTGTAGGCGTGTGAATTACCTTCTTTTGGATATAAACAGATAAAAATATGTAAATGGCCCACCTACTGGTATTTTGGTAATTTTTCAACCAAAAAATTTATATCTACCTTAAAAAGTTGGAATAGTTTGTTTTTGTTGAACATTTCATTTTTATTTGTTAATTTAATTGAAAATAAAAACCAAAAAAAAAACGCAGAAGTAAATAATTTTCATTTTCTCAGAATTATAATAAATTTATTGGATACCACGGTGAGATCAATTAGTATATGTAAAAAAATTTTGATTAATTTTATACAAATTTTGAAATCGACAAAAATTTTAAGAAACTGTTATAATTTTTCAGCCAAGAAACGCTTTCCTCCAAGCAAGAGCATTTATTTATATTGCAATTTAAAAAAAAATGATATTGAATTTTAATTCTCGATCGTTAATAATTCCACAACAGAGTCAACTCACAAAACAAAGTATTTAAAAAAATGGCTCCATTAACGACCATGCAATTTACAAAGGATTTTCAGATCTTTAAATTTTGGCTTATAATAACAGTTAATATATCGAACTCATTTGGCTTACATAGCAGAATCTGCATAATTTCATTCTGATAAATTTGAAGATATTCAAACTGATAATATTCAGGATCATTCCTTCATTAAGATTTTCTATGGGGTCCGGCAACTTTTAGTTCGTTTTAAAAATGCATATTAACTAAAATGGAAATAAGTTTTCAATATTTCCCAAAGCTGATCGACTCATTTCGTTCAGCGGGAATATAATACTGAATTTCTGTCACTTTACAGATGACATTAAAGCTATGAGCGGCGAAATAACCGCTAGTTCAAAAATGACCAAAAGATGCCGCATCCAATATATTTTTCAAGATTTGATTTGTCAGAAATCGTTGGACAAAGACTGTCTATCTAAGAAAGAGTATTTTCACTTCAAAATAGAAAAAGTGATCTTATTAAGTGAAGTGAAGCCATAATACTTTCATAAAATTAAAAGAATTTTTTTTATGAGACTAAAAGTTGCGACAGGCAAGTTTCATTTCACTAGTTTAGCATAAGATGCTAACTGAAATTTTCAGCCCGTCATAAGAAAGTGAACCATTTCTGCGGTTTCCAAATTACTAGTTCTTTTTCTATCGTTATTTGTAATTTTCTAAACATTTTTAATTTATTTAAATACCAAACCATATTCTAAAGTGCAAAAATTGACATTTATATAACTAGCTTAAACAAGTCTAGTCTATTTGGCTAGAAATCAGAAATTGATTTAAACTACTCGTAGTTCTCTTTTACTAGTTTACACCAAATTTGTCACAATCATTATGGCTATTAGAAAGCGAGTTTCTAGTGAAGGAAAAATCTTTACGCACAACCAATATGCAATATAACAAATAGGAACTTAATACCTAAAATTAAACTCATTTTTAACTAAATTTGACTTAGATCCTTCTTCCGAAACAACTAACACATTTTTAAAAACTATATTCTTTGGAAAAATTATAATTTTCTTAAAAACATTAATCTAAAAATTTCGAAATAAATATTTTCTCATGCATTAAAATTTCTCATCATTACCGAAGCATAACTAAATTTGAAAAATTATTATCATTTTGAGTTTTTGGGTGTGAAAGCGCGATCTTACCAAAAACGAAAAGAAAAAAAAACAGCAAATGTAAAAGAATTTCTTCAGGAATTTTCTTCTCATGAAAAATCTTTGCCAAATAATTCACATAGTACGTAAATTTTCCAAGGTTTTATTTTTATTTAATTAACTCTCATTTAAAGTATTATAATTGCGAAAAAGAAACCGTCATGTAGATTTAAGTATAGAACTTTTTCTGTATATAACCCAAATATCTTCTTTTTTTTAAATAATAATTTAGTAGGCCAAACTAAAATTTCCTTAAAATAAATAAAAATAATTGAATAAATATTAAAATAGAAATAATTTCACTGAATTTTTGTAGTAAAAAAACTGTGTCAAATACTAATTAATATCAAAATGCAACTTCATGGATTATAAACAAATATTTGAGCGCCATATAACATTCTTTAGAATATTTTCTCATTATTTATATTAGAAAAACAAACTATTGTTTTCCATCAAAAGGAAAAATACACGAAAGAATTTTTACACAAATTTACTCTTCTTTCGTGAATAGCTAATTTTGAAAAAGACCTATTCAAAAAAAAAATGAAATGAAATTTTCACATGAAAATCAAATTCTCAGAATTAAATTTTTAGTTAATAATAATTAACACAATAATATGTTTAAGAAAAACTAGTACAGGAGAATTGGGTCGACATGTTGTTTGACCGGTTAACCGTATTTCGTATGGAAATATTTTATATTTTCTTACAGAGAAAGAGTTAATTAATTACTACAATTACTTCTATAAAATTGATACAATTCTCAAGGTCATATAATTACCATAATTAAATCCGGGAGATTGCAAATTTTATGCAAACCTAGTTTTTATTCAAATACTTTGTACTAAATCTTGAAATAAAATAGCAAAACATTTATATTGGATGAGCTAAAAAGTCAATGTTGATGTTGATCGAATCCGGGGTTAACGACACGAGAGATTGCTTAGAATCTTAGACATATTGAAATTGAGCACTGAAAACCATCAAACTGAAGCACCATGAATTGATAAATCACAATAATGTTGCTTTTCATCATGATAACGTCAGACCACGTACAAGTTCCCAGCTAGCATTTTTAGTCGCTGATACTATACGTTCTCGCTATTAGTGGCAATATGTTAATAATTAATTGCCACCTAGTGCATACAGAAAATGTTAGTTGGGTTTTGTCACTTGTCAAAGGAGACCTTGTCTGGGTATTTTTGATATATTGACCGATATAGTCCTTACCTTACCGCCACCAGACAACCATTTGTTTCGGTATTTGCAAAACTGTTAATGATATACTTGTATTATAAAATTGAATTCGAAAGAATCCTGTGAAAATAACAAGTCTCAATGTTTGGCCCAGAAAATCCAGAAGTCCTATAATTACAGGATAATTGTCCTTACAGTAGAATGGGAAATGGTCTTCGATATTATTTCCCGCATGAAAAATTCGCTTTTCCATTACTTTGAAAGAAAACGCAAGAATTTTTTGGTAAATCCAATATTTCGAGAGTTAATAACAAATCTTTCGATTTTTTCAAATACATTTAAGAAAAAAAAAAACTGCGACAAAAAACGGATAAAAAATGATGACATTACATTTTTATTGTTTCTCGTAGATTTATTCCGGTTTTAAGATATACTTGTAGGCTGTAAAAACATCAAAATCATAAAATTTGTATAGAAAGGATTCCATTGAAAATGCTCCAGAGTGTCATACACATAAATAAGAAACAAAACCGAGGCGAATAAGTCTTAACAATAAAGGGATATATCCTTTAAGAAACCGAAAGTCACTGAACCAGATGCTGTCATTTTGTGTATTATAAGAAGATCTGACAAAAAGAAAAAAAAACTCAACATCATCAGCATCGCCAAAGACAGTAATTTTATAAAATGTATTTTTAGGTATATACTATAATTTTTTTGACTCCCGGTTTTATAGAAGGAAGTGTATCAAGGGATCATTTTTTTTCTAGTGTTTACGCATATGAAATTACATTTTCTGTTTTTATATCCCTGCTATATGTTTATGCACTTTTATGATGAGTTTCATTTGTTGACTTTTATGGTCTGGCTCATTCACCAAAAAAAAAACACGAAAAAGAAGTAATTTTCTAAAGTATAAGGACATACAATCAGCTATATTTGAATGGCTAAAAATAAGATACATAACTTTCTTAAAATACTCACATAATTTGAAGTGAGAATAACTTTTACACTTTTTATTTGTACACAATTGACATATGAACTGGGACGTAGGACAGTTGTAGCATCCTAAGAATGAAGGTCTATTATTATAGTATTGAAAAAATCAACAAAGTCAATTTTGTAAGACGACAAGCGACAATCAGTTATGAGTTTCATATATTACGTAAGGCAATTTGCCACTTGAAAACGATAAATGTGTCACTTTCAAATAATATTAATGCTATACTAAGTAATAGCTATACTTTGAAGCCATTACATTTGAAAATGACCAAAGTGATAAAATGTGCTTACCTTAACAGTACCTTTAAATATGAAGTAGAAGAAATAAGCCACAAATATGAAATTCTCTTACAGATGAAAGCTGAAAAACTTCGTTTGGCACCAACTAAGCTTTATTTCCTTGGATGGCAGAGTACATCTCCAATATTGCCTTAGGAATTGTACGGACCAAGTCTTTTTTTTGAGTTCCAGTAATGAGCAGATTTGTAAAATGACACTCTCAGGCAAATTACATGTCTATTGCAATTTGTATATGATATATTTTTCGGTTTCTTTACATTGTTTCGATAGAGGACTGGCTATCGACATTTTTTTAAAGATATTAAAATATATGTCTATATGTAACTATAGGATGCTGTAGACTTTTTAAATATTTCGTACTGCCCACCGTGAGATCAGCAGTGGGAAGCTATATTGTCAGGACGGTTGAGCTGTAGTAGTTATAGGCACTGTGGTTTAAATAGTTAATACAAATAATTGGCATTATAATTGAAATGTTATAGAATTTTAAATATTTCGAATAACTGTTGTATTGTTTGAATAATGTTACATTATATTACACAATCACAAACTAGAAAAAAAATTATTAAAAGAAGAAAAGGAATAAATTAGAATCTTTGTTGGTTCTCGAAACCATCAAATATTTCACATAATTAAAAAATATTGTCATTTAATAGCGCAACAATACTATATTTAGAATTTATAGAAAATGCTAGTTGAACAGATTTAGAAGTCCGGGGTGAAATGGTAATGATGGATTCGGTTTAGTCCTTGTTTCTAGAAACTGATGAGACTCTAGTTCTAAACCAGATCTTGGTTCTTCATAAGTTATTTTTTCTTCGCCAATACTGCTTGGAAATTGAACTTAGTCCACTATCATAATCACTGGCACAATTATGAATAAAAAATAAACCTTAATTAAATTGGTTTTTTCTTCATAAATATTCAAGAAAATATAAAAAAAATACCTCCATGACAAACATTTTACGAAACCACGCAAAAGAAAAAAATAATCTTTATGAGTAGAAAAATTTTTCTCGCGATTTTTATGTTTATTTCATCATTATAAAAATCTAAAATGGGGCTTTTAAAATTAATTAATTAAAAGTCAAAGAGATAAAGATTTTCGGAAAAAGAAAATAAAATAAATTAATTATGAATTCGTGCTAAAGCTTGAATTTTAGATTTTTGTAAAATGTTTTTTTCTCATCTAGTTTAAAAATATCATAAACATTTCAAAAAGACTAAATTATTACAGAAAAAAATTGAATTTGAAATAAATCTAAAAACCAAAAAAACAACGGAATTGTATGTTTTATGTTTGAATATCGTATTTTGGCGCCAGTTCGTATGTAAAAATGCTCTTAAGTTCGAAATTAGCAAATTTAAAAATTATTTCAAATTTATTAAAATATTCAATAACTTTTTAAATCTTTAATAAATTTCTTTTTTCGAATTTTTTTCTATTTTTCTAACACTTTAAAAACAAATAGAATAGTTTAAAAATTTGTCAAATTGAAATTTATATAATTTGAAATTAATAAATTTATTCAATATTAAACGCTTATTGGTTATTTTTATTCCATTTCATAAACATTAAATTGTTTTCCTTTTTTTTTAATATGAAGTAGAAAGAGGGAAAAACACCAACTGCACAATAGAAAACTACGCCATCAAATGGTATACAGATGGTTCCAGGACAGCCGAAGGTACAGGGATTGAAGTATATGGGCCCAAAATCAAATGCTCCGAACCTATGGGGTACATATGGTACCAGTATCTTCCAAGCAGAGGTGCACTCTAATGCGAGATGCACGGAAGTCAAACTTAAAAGAAACTATCGCAATAAGAACATAGCGATAATGGTAGATAGTCAAGCGACCATCAGAGCACTAAGCTCGCATAGAATTTGCTCTAAGATGGTAGAAAAATGTGTAGCAAAATTAAACAAATTAGGCACAAACAACAAAATTACCCTGTACTTGATACCAGGGCATATGGGTATCGAGGACAACGAAGAAGCCGACAAACTGGCCAAACAAGGCGCAGGTATACCCTTCATAGGTCCAGAACCCTTCTGTGGAATCGGACCACACATAATCCGAGAAATTTTAATGAAAGAAGAAGCGGGAGAAAGAGCCAAACACTGGGAAATACGTCTAGGACTAAGGCAGGCCAAGGATCTCCTTGGGTAATACAACCCCTAGAGATTCAAAAGAAATTTTAGAGATCATAATACAGGAACACCCTAAAACTTAATCTTAATCTTAATATGAAGTAAAACAATTTTGATTAATTTGCAATTAAAATAAGAAATATTCAACTGAAATACAAATTTTTATAATATTTTATTAAAATAGAAACATTTTAGATTAAATTAAAAATCACGTAGAATAACATAAAATTGAAAATGAAAATTATTTTGAAAATATTATAAAATAACGTGCAAAACCACGATTGACACTTCTGTACATTATACTTTTCGTCGAACTCTTGATATTGTAGTACGATTAATTCGGTCTTCTAAAACCAATTTGTTAAAGATTTCATTTAAATTCAGTTACAAATTCATTCATTCCATTCCAAAACATCAAAACTTTCAATCGGCGTCTAACCGAGGTTATACATAATTAGATTCAATTCATCTTTGGATAGAACTGCATTTTGTAAAAGTTCAAGATATACTAAGTTTCATTTGAACCTGCAGATAAGTAAAACCACTTATGACAATATACCAGGTCCGGCAAGTGTCCGTACA
Source organism: Xylophagus ater (assembly GCA_963422695.1). Taxonomy (NCBI): domain Eukaryota; kingdom Metazoa; phylum Arthropoda; class Insecta; order Diptera; family Xylophagidae; genus Xylophagus; species Xylophagus ater. Next base: position 14,858,784 of record OY730478.1, read on the forward strand.
ATTCAAATCGCTGTCAAATCAAAACCGCACGTCTTGCAATACTAAAATTTGACGCGAATGTTGCATGACATATTGTCTGTCAGTGGTAAAAATTATTTGTTGGAGAGAAGAGGCGTACAATGGATTCTAAACGAAATTCAATTGTTGCACAAACCACGACAAAATTAACAATGGTTACAAAACAATGTTCCGAAGTTTATTTCGACACAACAATGGCTACCGTATTCATCAGATCTGAATAAGTTGGATTATTCCATTTGAGGAATTTTACAGGCAGCTGCTTGCAAAAAAATACACAACTTTGGCCGGTTTAGCAAAAGATTTAACCCCTGAGTGGAGCAGTTTAAGCCAAGACATCGTACGAACATCGTGTGCATCGTTTAAAAAGATATTGAAGCTGGTGGTTAGGGCAAAAGGCGGTTATATACCATTCGCATAATTGTAAAATGAGCTATGTATTATAAACTATCATTTACATAAATACAATAAACAAAAAATTACAGCGGTTTTAAATCCAATTCAATTGCCGGACCCGGTACAGCGAATAGGCAGCTATTCAAAATTGGAACGCTGGTGAAACCCATTTACTGGTAAAAGTTTGACTTACCAATATACATTTGAATCGCTTTAGAAATATGGCCACAATTTTTCATACAAATAGACAGATTTTTCATAATAACGCTTGCTCTCAACTTAAAAATAGGACCTTTCACAAGCAGCACATTTTACTTCTATAGGACCTAATAGGATTATACTTCATATACATAGTCGCAGAGAATTGGTTAAGACTTGTATATGCTAAACGCGCTGCTTAGGTTTGAAAAGTTGAAATGATTCATGATTCCAGTAACTTGCGAGTATATAAATTAACACGCGGTATAGAAGTTACAAAAGAATACAAACATCGATAAATAAACGTTTTGTTTAGTTTTTCCCCAAAACACAAATTTTACAACCGCAGAAAATGATTTTCTAGTTGAATATTTTGTATATAGAAAAATTTACACCTAAAACAACTCAAACAAAATATAGTAAAATCGTAGTTTTTAGGAAAATTTCACATTCGATTAACAATTGATTGATAATTGGTGATATGTATGTTCGGGAAACAATTCTGTATTTGCGTGATATTTGATTGTCATTGTTGATTGACGTTTGGTAAATAGAAATTATTTATTCAGATTAAGTGTAAATAAAACAATTTAAAAGCATTTTAATTTATATGAAAAATTAATTGAAATATGAAATTAATTAAATAAAATTGATTAAATGAAAATAGTATGAACAAAATGCAAATAAAACCAGAAAAAAACGAAGAATTTAATTGAATAAAATATAATGTTGAAGATAAAGATAAAGATAATAAAATAGTTTCTTTTGAATGCTATTTGAACCATTTTATTCCCTCACGAACCACGATAAAATATTATTCGGATTACATTCATACACGTACTTATTTGACTTAGAACTCAGTAGGTATGAAGCCACTATAAAAATCCCGATAAGAATATAAAGTGAAGTCTGTAAAATACATTTCCAATGCTGTACGATAGTCCGTTATCGGAACTTATTCGTTTACGTGATTTTTAAATATGCCGAAGAACATTATGTTCAATGATTATTGTCCCTTAAGAGAGATTTAATGCCACACAGAACTTAGAAATCGATAGTATATATTTGTTACGGTTAAATATATTAATTGAATCTGTTCTTCATGAAAAGATAATTAAAAAATTCAGTATCTTCAAAATCCACTTATATGCTTATATGCAACCGATATACTCGTATGTCCGTTGTCTAAAGTTTCATTATATTGAATGGGTCAAAGTGTGACTGACGATAAAAGAAAAGTACTGATCGAATTCATTCGACATTTAACGGCACGAGAACTTAATTCCTCAGGAACTTATCAAAATCGATGATTGCTGATTCTCAAAAGTGTTGTTGCCATCATGATAACGCTAGGCCTCATATCAGTTCAGTCATATATCAACAATTGATAAATCATGCGTTGCTACTGACATTGCACCATCAGACTACAATTATTTCGATTTCTGAAGAAATTTTTAATGGTGTAATTTGAATTAAGAGAAAAACCTATGAAAATGACTTTTCCGTCCAGAAAACCGAGAAAATGGCAAAAAGTTATACTCCAAAATGGACAACATATTGTTTAAGAAAAAACTTTCATTTACTCAGTGAAAAGCGCAACGACTCTTTGACCCATCCAATAGTTATAAGGATGGGTTACTAAACATCAACTGTAAAATCACTTTAAGGTAAACCATATCAATGTAAACATTGATATTCTTTTGATTTCAATTTAAACCCATTCCTACATTTTCATGAAATATTAGTTAGAAACTAATAAATCCGATTATCAAAAGATTTTCATGAATAACTAATAAACTTTGTCAGCGATTTTAAACATTAAAAAATATTTTCAACACTCTTTTGTTAATCTAACTAATAATTCGATAGCTTAAAAGTTTAATTAATTTGTCAAATAAGAAATATCGTATTTATAAAGTACACCGAGAGAAAAAACCTAGTAAAATATTTTATTATCATTGTTGGTAATATTTCACTTCATGGATTCTAGTTTCGAATCCGGTTCGGGGAGTAAAATATGTTTACTATACACAAAATTAATAGCACTAATCACATAGCTTGAAAAAACTTTCTTCTAGTTTTTAGTTATATACTACCGCAATTTTTAAATCGAATATCCTGATTTTGGATACATCAGAGTAAACAAGAAATAAAGTTCGGTTCCGATTCGGTCCGGTTCGGTCAATTCTGGTCCCGATTCTGCCCAATTCGCCTTGTTTCGGTTCCGTTTCGATTCGACTCGGTTCCAGTTTTACTGAGAACTGAATCCTGAAAATAAAGAGAGGCTCCACAGCCCTGGTTGTATCCAGAAAAAATGAGGACATAAAATTTGAAAATGAACAAAAATATGATTTTTCTACTACTGCCTGTTTATCGAGAATTGTATATATTGTTTTTGAAAGCACCCAGACGGAGTCATTTCTGATTACTTAGCGATTAACTTATACGTCTTTTCATTATTTTGGAAATAAATAAATTGAATGAGTAGGATAATTACAAAAATTCCTATACTTTCGTAAACTTGATAAGTTGGTACAAGGTTTAGTGGTTAATTTAAATTCCATAGCCAATACCTAGTCATAGAAACGTATCAACAAAACAAGTGCAGGCAGAATGCACTGGGACAGTCCTTTATATGTTGTATTAGAATTCATTGATGAAATAAAAATGATTCTTTGATAATACATATAATATAAAAGTCTGGTTTTACTTTATAAATTTGTATATTATTGCACTTGAAAAAAAATATACGATATCCTATAATCATATATACTTAATTTCTAACGCATATTTACTAATCAGGTAAATAAAGTTTTGTATGCCTTTTTTTGTTAGTGTATACAAATCCAATATCAAATTACATATTATCAGAATCCTTTTGACAATACCAAAAGCCGATTATTGATCAGGATTATAGAAGATACACTAAACTGTACTTATCATAATAAAATAACACTATTAAAAGTAATCACAATTATCTCGGAAATTCATATATATTTATTTTGTTTAGATAAAATGTCGATGATATATTCATATTGGATAATAATGCTACATTGGATTGTTTCGTATCACCAATCTTTAGTTTGTTCAGTTTAATAATAGTTGTTGAGTTATTGTTAATGGAATTTGGAAAACTTTATGCTATTTTAGAGAACTGTAATAATTGGAATGTTTTGTAATCAAACTAGTCCCCTATTATTAATGATGTAAAGTATTTTTTTTTTAATAATTTGATATTTAGCGGAGACCGGGACATGTTGAAACACTGAGTTTATTAGAATAGGAATAATTCCTCTAAAAATAACAAAGCTCTACATTAGGCGTTATTTGCAACTTTTTCAGTACAGGTAGGAAAAAGGTAATAATATGCGCTAAAGAATTTGCCTCCATCTACTTGACCAAAATAAGCGGATTTTGTATCTCGAGGTTTTCTGTTAAACGTCAAATTTATATATATATAAAGGTGAGGATTGCAATAAATTTAATATTCTAGAATTTTTTTATTCTTATTATACCCTTTTACTTATAAAAATGTCTTTCATTTACCGGTTTCTGTACTTGCTATTTAAGTAGATAGCACATGCAAATAGTTGCTAATACCGTTTAGTTAGTTTTTTCTTAGTGGATAGGTCATATTGATAAAAAGTTTTTGTAGTTACTTGTGATATAGGTAAATAATATTACACAGTATAATATTGTTTTGATACATCCATTGTAAGCTTTGTAAAACTATACATTTTTTCAACTGTACTTCAAGTATTTTACTTTCTAAAGTGTAAAGAGTATCTGTTGTCCAACACCAGTTGGAAAATCCCTCACAAGAACAAGCCTTTTCTTTGTAAATCAGAAAGCTGAATTGTTATTTTTGATCCATAAGTTTATCCGAGGACGATTAAATACGTAATTATGAGCACAAGTGAAAAAAATCAAGGCACCCTAGTCTCCCAATTATTCTTATTTTTATTTCCAAGTTAACATCATATTAAATTAAATTCAATTTTTAAATAAAAATAAAAGAAAGATTTCCATTCATTTACTTGTATGCAAATAAATAACATCCACTTTTCTTTCAAATAAAAATAAGAACAAGAAAAAAACTTTCAAGTCAATCAATTAAACGATGAAAAACAAAAATTATACAAATCGAATTGTAAGAACAAAAATAATAATATCTACTTATCTTGATTGTTATACCATAGAAACGACTCAATTCCGATTAAATAAGAAAAAAAGGACTTTTATTAAACCATCTTCAACCAGCATCAAACCCACAAAAAGAAAAAAAACCGAACCAAACCAAAAAGTCTAATATCAAATGAACATCTCATCATCATGAGTATTACTTCGGTGAAGAAAACAGATCAGAAAACACAATCAATTCACTAATCTTAAATCGAATTCATCTGAAAAGAAATAAATCTTATTTTGTTTCTATACTTTGGAAACTGACCATTCGAAATTGTGATACCCATCAATGTTTATACATAAATAAGTAACCAAGTAAGTAAGATCAGAGATATGAAGAAAAAAAGAACGTAGTTGAAGATCCCTAAAGGCAGTAATGAGTTATAGTTCCTGCTTATTCTTCGTTTCGATATCAATAGAAATGGAGTTCTTTTTTGAAGTATTTTTCTTAAAACAAAAGATTTTTCTTACAAAATGGTAACGTATTTATCTCACCTGACTGCTTCATTAAAAATAAGTTTTGTTATTTGAAGAAAAAAAAGAAAAGGGAAACAATATTAAGAAAAAAAATTATATTTAAAATAATGGCAATATGTATTAGTGTAATTAGTTTACATGTTTTAATTAATATATACTCAAAGTTTTAACTGAATAATACCTGTTACTTTTTCTCTATAAAACTAAATTATTAGTAATTATGGTGTATGCGATATTACAATCGTTTTTTTCTTATGTTTGATATTTTGTTTGAACACGCAGGAAAACCATATTCGAGTTTATATAATATCCTATACAATTAGATAGCTAGAAAATACATTTAATAATGCATAACTATCGAAGTTATACTTAAAAGATCTGAAAAAAAATTTGTTCCCATATTCATTTCACCCAACCACACCGCCTATAATAACCCACATAAATAATATTATATAGAAACTCCTTTAAATAGGTACCATAATTTTCAATTTAACCTGTACCACCTTAATATAATATTTTCTTTGAAAACTTAAAATTAAATCTTAACCTTTACCAGAGAACTCCTATAGTTTTTGAACTATTTAAACTCCTTCATCATGAAGTATTAAAATAAGAATATCATAAAAAATCTGAAGCACCTGCGAAACCGGTCCAAATTGCTCTATTTCATCTCTTGTGTTCTCGCTTAAAGCTATTCAAACAATCTGAATATAAAAGCCTTTCGGGATCTTCAAACTGCAGAACAAGTCTTATATATCTATAAGTTCGATATATCTATACATTATTTATTTTGCCATTCAATTCTTACGTTTTGATATTTTTTTTTTCTTCACTTTTTCTCTGTGCGTAATCATTTACGAATGGTCTTAATAAATTACCAACTTCCTGAGCATCCTACTCGACTGCATATATGCAATAATATGAGGCCTCCATAACACTTCTTGTAAAAATTCAAAAGGAAAACACGCTATACTATGCCTCAAGTCAATCAAAAAAAAAAGAAAAAAATTGCAAAAAAAGTCTCAACTTCAATTGCAACTATTTCCTTGAGTTTTTTCTTTACTTTGACTCTATAAACTGTTAGTTAGGACTTGTTTTCGTTACATACGGTACTTGTGCATTTAAGATGTTTGTAAAATAGTGTATTAATTGCTGTTCAAAACTAGATTTCTTAAATGCCAGTTTATAATAAATTAATTAAGTAGAAAAAAAACTAAATTCAACGTAAATGAAGTACGTTTAAGAAAAGTCTTAGGGTGGGAACATAGCCACTGCGAGAAGCTTATCAAAATTCTGAGCACACATTGTTTGTAGAACGTATACCAAAGGTGATTTTAATTTAAATAAATTTTTCTAAAATTTAATGTAATAAAATTCATTATAATTTCTAAAATTATTGTAATAAGTGATGAAATTCACCATATATCTGTTATTGACATTTAATGGATGTGTTCTACACAACCCTTGATTCCTAAATGTGGTTTTAAGTTATGCGATTGCATATTTATCTGTTGCTATACTAGAGAGCTCAATAATTCCTCAGTCTCGACAAGACAAACACTATTTTTGTTAATGAAATAGATGGAAGTCACCAGGAGCCAAATCTGGCGAATTCGGTGGATGTTCTAACAATTCGTACTTTAATTCCCGGATTTTTGCAACGGTTTTTTGACTTTTGTGAGCTGGTGCATTGTCTTGGTGGAAAATGATTTTTATCTTCTTTAAACCAGGTCTTTTCTCACGAATTTTTACATCCAGCTAATCTGAAAGATTACAATAATACTCAGAGTTAATCGTTTTCCCAGTTTGAAGATAATCCACTAACAAAACTCTTTTGGGATCCCAAAAAACTGATGCCCTAACCTTAATCCGTTTTGAAGCGAAAGTGGAGGGTTAACACCACTCTTTAGCTTTTTGCTTCGATACAGGATCATGGTCATGGTGGTGGACTCAAGTCTCATCCATAGTAATGAATCGACCTACGAAATCTATTTTATGCTTCCTAAAAGGGTCCAAATGTTGTTGAGAAAGTCGCATTCGAAGGTGTTTTTGTTCCATTTTTAGCGAATGCGGAACCCATTTTGCACAAAGCTTTCGCATTCCCAAAACTTCATTTAAAATGTTGTGCACAGTGACATTTGAAATGCCTATGGCTTCAGCTAACTCTCTCTCAGTCGATGGACGATCATCCAAAGTCATATCCTGTATTTTTGCCGCGATTTCCGGTGTTGATGCACTTTTTGGGCGTCCTTCATGTGGTTCATCTTCAAGGCTTGTGTGACCGCTTCTAAACAGAGTAGCCAATTTCTTAATAGTGGCTATTAAAGGTGTGGATTCCTTATACACTTTTAAAAATCGCTAGTGAATTTCTTTCGGTTTAAAACCTTCCAAAACAACGAATTTAATCACTGCACGATATTCAATTTTTCTCATGTTAAAAAAATTCAATGACACCTCAACATCAAATAGTTTCTAAACAAAGACTGATATGACTTATCGACGTGAAACTTGACACATGTTCTTATGAAGGTTGTACCAACATAATCTGTTAGCAGTTTGCTCTAAAGAGCAAAGTTAATAAAACATTAGCGTACTTTTCCCATTCACTTAGCTGTTGGTCCTTCCATTAAATAACTTCAACTCAACTCTACTCTGCTTTATGCTGTCAATATGTTCGAACCCTTAAAAAATTCAAAATTTCATCATAAACAAATGGCTCAGAATTTAAAAAAAAACCTACCTATCAGAAAATTAATAGTAAAACATGTTTTTTTTTATTGGCTATAATTTTCCTGTCCAATTCCAATTAATTTTGTCACAATAAAAAATTTCCAAAAATTTCAAAAATCAATAAATCGATAAGTTTTGTTTGTTTTTTTTTCTGATATAAATTTTATGGCGTTAACATTCAGGATTAGTTCCAATAAAATGATTTTTTTTTTCTTAATATTAACATTCGTGTTCCACCAAGAAAAAAACTTTTCAAGTTTATAAAGTAGCTATTTTGCTACCAAAAAAACCATTTTATATTTAAAAAAAAGACATTTTAAAATATCTTCAAAAAAAACTTAACGAATTCCAAAAGTAAAAAGAAAAAAATTTTACAATTCTGAAAACTTTACAACTTTTTCCACTCTCATCATTGTTTATAATTTTTGTGGGAGTTATAACTTCACGACTATAAAATCGCGAAATTTTATTCCTCCTTTCAAATTATAATCATTAATTTTTACCAGCTTTTTTTCTTTTTTTTCTTCTAAAAAAATGTCATTTTATTAGATGAAGAAAAAATTGTATAGTTTAAAAGGAATTAAGCAATGTCTTCAAAACAATCGATTCATTTCCACCTCCACGCTTGTACGATGTTAAATTGGCCGTGTCCATATAACTTTTACCACGAAAGTAAAAGTTAACACTATTTTTTTTTTTGAGATGATGCATTAGAATTCTTTTGGATACTATAATAGGTGTTTCAAGAAGACTGTGGGAACTGGTATTATATACTATAGATTTAGTTTGGAAACTTATAGTAATAGAGTTGCGGTAAATTGAACATTGAACAATCGACAAAAAAACCGTATAGTAATATTTTTCAACTTATTTGAAATGAAAAAGTAATATTTTTTATTAGGAGACAAAAAATGATCATGTTTTCCAATTTTATATGATAAATAATTTGGACTTTTTAAAAATATCACCTATTTAAGGTCGAAAATGTAATGACAGAAAATGAAAATCTACTCTGTACAGAAAATTTGGCTAGATTCTTATTAAACCCAGGTAAATTCAGCAACTATCGTAGTTGTAGCCACTAGGAAATGCAGTCAAAATTGATGTACTTTGGATAAAGTTACTGGTTCCGCATCAGGAAATAAATTAGTATTAATTTAGCTTATTGATGTGCCAAATATCTGGATTTTTCATTCAATAGAAATTAATTGTTAAAAAAGATAATTAAATAATCCGATAGCTCCGGCAGTGTTAATAATTTTTGAAGATTATGTCAATCAAATATTGGTTGCAGTTACGCTTTAGATGCTCCAGCCTATAGGTCCATTTCTGAACCACTTCTTCGAATACTACGACTGGAATCTGACCAATAGCACGAGTAATGTTTGCTTCCAGGGCGTTAATCGTAGCTGGCTTATCCGCATAGACTTTAAAATTCGCGTAATCCCAAAGAAAACACGATCTAGGCGGCCAATTCACTGGCCCAAAGCATGAAATCAGCTGCTTACCGAAATGATTTTTCAACATGTCCATTTTTCACGCACTATATGACTAGTAGCGCCATCTTGTTGAAACCGGATAATTTTAACTACTTTTATAATGTTGATAAAGGATCATGTCGCGATTTGTCAGTATTGTAAATTCTAATTGCAGGAGGTGATATATTGGTTGGATATGCTCTTTATACAACCATAAATAGGAGCTATAAGGCATTTACTTTAACCCACATTTCCCAGCTAGTGTGCTTTGGTGATTCTTTAAATCCCATCGCTTAAATGCTCGCATATCCTCATATCCATTTGAATTAGCTAAAAAATTAAGAGTACTTAAATCTAGTATAATTCAAAACGAGATCTTTCGCGAAGTCACATATCTACTCGCTGGTTCACCATTCAAGAAGATTACAATCACTTTTACGGAAAATTTTCATTAGAGCAGGTAATTTGATAGCTTAAAATGGTAGTACAAACCAGTTAATATTAAACAACGAACGTCGATTAAGGAGTGTAAAAATTAAAGGATCGGTGACTATTTTTTTATGTAGAATTATTGGAATTTTTTACATTTTTCTAAATACTTGTTAACCATGAATTATTCACTTAAAATAAATCAAATATTATACTGTCCTGAGCTGCAAAGTGCATCAAGCTTGGATATGCGCCAAGACGAACGATTTACGAGTATTAAAGACAAATTGTTTCTTCATTTCTCTTCAAACTAATAATTTATAACTCATTTATCTTACTAACAATAAAACTAATTTTAACATATTTAAAATAGTTCGAATATAAATTAAAAATTAGTTTCAATTTTTTTTTTTTCGTTTCTGAAAAACCATCTTATATTTTTTTAAAACATTTTGAATAAAATTAATATTTTTCTGTTAAAACTTTTATCAATAATTCATTTTGATTTTCGATTCGACATATTTTAGTTCATTAATTTCTGGTTTTGTTTCGTATTTTTTGGTTGAAAATTTCTTACCAGCCTGAAAGTTTTCTTCGTTTCTTTACGTAGCGCACGTTAACGCTTTCGAAAAATATTTTAGGTATAATGTGTAGGAGTTCACGGTTTAACATTATTTAAATTTATTTGCAAATAACGTGAAAGAAGCGTCCCGAAAAAAAATACAGTTTTAATATGATCAACACTTAGTTTTCTTCGCTTTTTTTTCAACGGGTTTAAATTAAAAATCTTTTTTCAATGGCGCCGAAATTTATTATAGAAAATCTTTTGGAAATTTTATTTTCGAAAAACAAAAAAAGCAAATACGTTATATTCGGTTTTGATTTATTAATAAATTTTTAATTTAAAGTATGTTAACGTTTTTAACTTTCTGTCCATGTACTAGGATTAAAGTTTTGTATCAGTAAATAAATGAAAATTTGTGGGCTTTTAACGTTTGAAGGTCCTCTCGGTCAACGCCTAATATATCAAATTCCTTAATGCATTATCATTTAGGTAAATCCAATACCATCGGTTTAGCACAAAAATATAGAGAAGTACCAATAAAAGCAATAGGTTGATAGACAAGCTAGTTTTATCCAATGGTAAGAATAAAAGTCTTACGTGTCCGTCTGTATCAACCTATTACTTTTATTGATGTTTCCCTACTATTTTTTGGCCTCAAAGGATTGAATACTGATACGTTTGCCTTACGGCAATTTGCTGTTGAAAAATATCGGTACGTCGGTTTTTCCGTTCGCCTAGGTTAGGAGTATTTGAACACGATTATTGACCCAAGCAATATTAAAAAAAACTTGATACTAATTAACCAGTAAGAAGGAATAAATGGCTTTAAAATAAGGTGAATACTTAAACATTATCGTGTGTAGCTTCAAAATTTAGTTGTTGCCAGTGACAAACTGCCTTATGTCGCCTGTCACTTTACAAAATTCCACTGCCGAATTTAGTTTCGTATACGTCTTGTGAAACGACTTAGTGGTGTATATTTCTTCTTTTACAAAAGTTTTTTTTTCTCATGTTTCGTATTAATTATTATTAAAGCTAATTTGATAAAATTTGATAAAGTCTAAAAATATATCTTTTAGATTGTATCTAAGGTAAATTATTTTGATTTTTATAATGACTTCTAGTTTTGAGCAATTTTTCAAAATTTAAACAAAACAAAACGAACGAATATAATAAGGCGAAGAAATTCGTTGATTAAGAAAATAAACAAAAGATGAGATTAGCCCGAAGAAAAAACTACAAAACTTTTTAATATTTATGATAGTTTATTCACTTCAAGACTTTAATTGCCAATTCAATAAATAACATAATAGAAAGAAACCCAAGACGAAAAAAAAGCTATAGTTCAAAACCACTATTGAAACGTATCGTTTGTGACGTTAATAGGGAAGAAAAGCTAGGAAATCACATCTCATTTTATACAAAAAATACGAAATTTTATTCAGTAGCTAGCCATAGTCGTAAGCGGATTCAATGGATTTTCGGACACAATTGTACCTTCATTGACAATGTATGCTGTACTAAATTTAATTGAAATTGGTTCGTAAATAACGTTACCCTGTAAGTTAAAAACAGAAAAAACCTGACTTTGGTTTGGCAACTACCCGAATATTTAGCCCGATCGAATCCAACTTTTCATTCAAATCGCTTAGAAAATACGTCCACAATTTTGCAAACAAACTGACAGACAGACCTTGAGTAAATGTACTTGAGGACGATTTAGAATTCTATGAAACGGAGAGATTTCCATCTCCATCCAGTTACTGGAGTAACTTATATACTATATATAGAAATTTAAAATGTTTCATAAAAAACATAAGGTATGGAAATATCCAAGACTCAATCCAAAATTTTCTTTTGGTAAACATTTTTTCTTTGAAATTTGAGATGAAAATTATATTTTCGAAAAAAAGCTTTTCTAATTGATTAAAAATTAACCAAAAATTTTTTTTTTAATTAATCATTTTTCAAGAAATACAAAATGTATTTGGTTTTCTAATTAAAACTTAATAAGCTTGAAATGTGTTATTTTTATAGAAAACTAATTTAACTTCTTTGATTCGTATATAATCAAAGATAAGACTGTTTATTGTATCGTCACCTTTAATTACACTTCAATAAATTCGATATTTTTTCTAAATGTTTTTTTTCTTATAACTTCTTTTCTTATAATTAATTACAATTGTCATTTTAATTGAAAAGTCTAGTGACAGATTAATTTGCATCACATATCTTAATGTAACGAAAGAAATACAATTTTTTTGTATCGACCACGTCACAGACCTGATCCCAAAACGAAGATGAAGCTTTTAATCAACATATTTGTCGGTTTTTCAAATCTAAATTAGTACAAGTTTGAATATAATTAAAAATAAAATATATTCATAAGAATTTTAGGGTTTAATTATGTCATGCTGAGCATATCAATATGTTTTTTTCTTTTGGTTGTCCACTTATGATTAAGAACCCTTTAGAAACCGCAAAACGCTTGTTATCATAAGCTAAAGACAAAAAAAAGATGTTTTCTTTCTTCATTTTTAAATGTTATTAAACATGTTTTCTATATAAAACGATTTCTATAGAACATGATTAACAAGCGATTAATAACTAATTACATTGAAGTTGACCCGCCCAATCAATATTTCTTAATTTCACTTCTTTTTCAACACTAAAAATATAATAATATTTTATTTTCTTTTTAGTATGTTATAATCAATCAGTTTTTTTATTTCTAATTGAAAACATAAGAAACAACATTTCTGTTCATTCGATTTTATAGCATCATTATAAACAATCACTTCTTAGATCAGTGTCTTGTAGAAAACAGCAATTGGTGATTCTCAATTAGTTTTTAATAAGAACATTCAATTCATTCTATACGATAATAATAATTGCCTTAAGGGAAATAACTAAAATCCAGTTAAATATATTATAAGATGTCGGTTTTTGGTACTTACTAGTATAATCGATTTAAAAAATGTATCCTTTTTCTTATTTTATAAAACTTATATACTTTAAGAAGACAAGAGAAAAAAGGTGGTATATCTGAATGAATTGAAAAAAGTCACGTAAAATGAATCTGGGTAAAGATGAAATCTCAGAAGCCCGAGCCAGACATGTGCGATATTTACTTCATATTAAACCAGACATAGTATATTTAACTGGCAGCTACCAAAAGATGTTGCGTGTTTTAAAATCTTCTTGTTTTTTCTTCTTAACATACTATAAGATGCATGTGTTCCAATTTCTGAGGCGGATTTAAAAATGCAGTTGCCAGTTGGTGTATTTAATCGGAAGTCTGAACAAATTTTTTCCAATTCAAGAAGATTTTTCGAAATACAAAATAATAATAATAACCCAGAAGGGAATTTGGTGTGATGTTCTTATGTTACCCTTGTTCAAGACAATCAAGGTAATTTTTTTTTTGTTCTTCTTCTTCAGATTCATAATAATTTTTTATATCATCATCATCTTCCAATTTACACTGGTATAAGAAAATCACTTGGTATTATCTTGTTCTTATAGAGAATATTAAAGTTTTGATTTCATCTCGTTTTAATTCGAAAAGAAACTGGTTCTTAATAAAGGCACAACCGTTTTTTTCTTGGCTTGTATATAAGAATCAATATAATACCTGTTACCTGGTAAAGGTCGTTGGTAAGGTAAATGTATTTCGACAATAACAGATCGGTGCATTGGAGAGCGTGTGACCACCTGTATATACTAATTTATGGGATGCACGAGAATCTGATTATTATTTCTTTCCCTTTTTGGAATGGCTAGATGAAACCGACAGCGGCTCAGAGCCATCAACATTAACTTTTTTTTTTGGTTTAATTATCTTATGTTGAAGGTAAGTTAAGTGTTTATTTCTTTTATTGTTATTATATATTTTTATGAACGAAAGAAAAAAAAATTATATTTTTTGATGATTTTTATTTCATCATAAATGTCAATCACTGATTAGATATTATAGTTGGTTTCGAAGAAGACCAACAGGTACGAATTATTAAATTTATGATATGACATAATATTGGTAAAAATTTTAGTAAATTAAATAAACACACAACAATAAAATAGTTCAAAAATTATCTTAGAACACCTTTTTTTTATTAATCCTTTAAATTTTTGCCTTTAAAACTGGGTTCAAAGAGTAAATATTAACTTAACTACAAAATTTTTGAAGTTAACCTATGGTCAGAAGGCAACATAATATGTATTAGAAGAGGACAACAATTTGAATAATTAAATATGCAAAGAATCCTTAGAAAGGAAACCATTGATTATTACTTCTTACAAATATTTTTGGCTAACTTTTTTACTTAACAGGGCATAGCAAGTATCTCATTTAGAGTAATGAAGAATGGGGCCATCTAGATTGCGTTGGGACATCGTAATTAGATCGGAAAAGTACTTTTCAAAGACAAAACTTGGGGATCAGATGCATGTTTTATGGACGTTACCAAGTTTCGTCGTTTTGGATACTAAATGTATTGTAACTGTATCCAATTTCGAATTTTATATAGCCTAGAATCTCATTCAAATTAGTCAATTTTTAAATGCTTCCGTCTAGTTGAAGAATATTCAATTTGAAATCCTATTCTATCCAATATAATACACCCGGTATATCCCTAAAATGGATTTTACAAAATACATTTAATTACCAACACTTCTTTTTCCAATTTCATTTCCTAAAATGGTTAAATATGTAAATGAACAAATAGGGAACCTATATTTGTTTAACCAAATTAATAAAATCAATGAGCCTGAAGGTTTATTTGTGCAGTACCACATGTCCAACAGTGTTGAAATTAAACAATCAACTGGTAAAATGGAAAATGTATTTTTTTTGAAAGTGTAATATGGTATTTGACCAACAAATTTTTTGATGCAAAATAAAACTTTAAAGATCAAAACAAGGATTTCTAATACAATTAACATTTCAAGTCAATTATAATCATAGAACTTTATTCTTCTTGGATATACTTTTAGATTCAAAAGGGTAGAAGTTGTTTTTTTTATTATTATTAAGAAAACTAATTCCTTAAGTTAAAGTTCTTGTTATCCAATTTTGAAGGTCAGAACTTATATTCAAGACATTCCTAGAAGACTTATAAAAATAACAAACTCTAGAACCACAAAAAAATATATATATGTATATCATGTACAAAATCGTGTCAAATTACTGAATGAAAGGTGACTACAGAAGTTATAACGTGGTATAAATATTATGTATACCTTATATTCCTTATGATATGTGGTTGAATGGATAACATCCTATATGTACATATAAAAGAAACTGAAAATAATATATCAAGAGAGATTGAATGAATGGATTGGCGTAAGACCAGGTCTAGGGATGCAGAAAAAATACAAATATCCACCGACAAAGAATTGGAAAAAAAATAGTCGTCGATGAAGAGTCAAGTTTTCTGGTAGTAGTTTCATGAAAATTTGTAGCAGGTGCATGGATAACAGAGATCGAATTGAATTCCTTTCCAAAGACATATATCGTAAAAACGAGATTTGACGTTGATTTTTCATATATTTTTTTTTTCCTTTTACTATTAAATGGTGTATGTTTCTACACTCGCAAGTTTTCGTCTCAGATTTTTTTTATGATTGATCGTTAAGAATTGTATTAAATCGAAAATATATAGGAAACGTTTTTTGTCAGTAAAGTGGTTTTTAGGATTTCTAAATTGATTGGTTCTGTAAAATAAAAAAAGAAAAGTTTTCATACAAATCCTTTCTTTGTGAAAGAAGTACTTTTAGTCAATATTTCTGTCATGAAATCATGATATTTAGGAAATATATATATGCTTTTTCAAAAGGAATTAAAATTATTATAATTTATGAACTCATATAAATTTCTTTTATAAAACTTTAACTGATTTAAAGCTATACCAAAAAAGAAATGGACTTAAGTCGTCTTTAATATTAACGATATATAATTCTTTATCCGTTTAGTTGATATGCAAAAACTTCTGGATTTTTATTTTATTTTTCTGGAATCATAAATCGCTTGGTTTATTATTATTCTTATTATTTTTTTTTTTAGTACTACTTGTGATAACCAAGGGTCATATCACTTAATGTCAACCCTTAAAATGTTCAACCATTTATCAAAAGTTACATATATGAAAGGTCAGATTTTGTAAAGAAAAAAAAATTACACTGCCAATGGATACACTGGAAGAACACTTTCTACCTGGGTAAATTTTTGATCATTTCATATAATATATTCCTTATTAGATTGTTACCAAATTAAATTTGCTTCAACAAAATTGTCTTAGCTATCATCATTTTGAATTTCATTATAATCGGTTAAGAAATTTCGAAAAGAAAATTAAGTCACAGATTTTATAAATCACGTACCAACCTAATAATAGGGATATGTTCCTCCTAATAATCGACGTAGGTCTTCAAATTTCAATTGTATGAAAGAAAAAGTTTGTGTAAACTTAATTTGGTATAAAAAGACAGACAGACCGACAAAAAATTGATTTTTCTGGATTCAATGGACCAAAAAACATAGATATTCCTAAAATTCAAAAGTTCTCATTTTTGTTCTCATCACAAAGCTTTATTCCCATTTTGTGTGGAAGAAACCAAAAGAAAAAAAAAACCCGACAGAAAGAAATTGCTTAAGGTGATAAAGAAATGGTGTACTATGGTAAAGTGTTTAGAATTTAATATTTAATATTTTTATTATTCCAATGGACATGTCGAGAATTTTTCAAAGCGCAAAAAAGAAAGAAAAGGATTTTCGGATAAAATATGATTTATAAATTTCGGTAAGATTTATTTTAAATTTTATTAATATTTTGGTTAGAAATGTAAATTCAACATAAATTAACACTACTTAGACCTTTCTGTTATATTATATAACATAAATAAACATAATTTAGATTAAAAATTTACTTCAGTTTCATAATTCATACAATGTTTTCCCAAAGAAATATAAATTATTAATTTAATGCAACTTTATAATATAAATTTTAATTATGTTCTATATATGTATGTAATGCAATTGTAAGTTTATGTTGTCAGCAATTTTAAAATAATTCAACTATATTAAGTCTCAGACCTTTGTTACAGTGAATTTTACCTTTTCTATACACTTGAGTTCCAACTATTTTAAACCTCAGCTATGCAAACAACAAATACAATTTTTTATAGCATATTTTCACTGTATATTCAAGTTTATGTAATTGTTGAAATTATGATGAAAATTTTGTATCTAACCACACATGTTCCATAATTAATTAGAAAATTCAAGCAATTTTTACCTTTTATTTACCTTAAACTTGTATATAATATAGTAGAGTTAAAGTTTTCTTTTCTTTTGGATGCAATTTACAGATCGATTTTCTATGGTCGACTAGACTTTAATAAACTTTGAAACTAAAGTTATATTCTATTTAAAATAACATATTCGTTTTGCAACAATAAATTTACCAATTTATAGTAAATACATTATTATTTTTTACCTTGTTTTATTATAGTTAAACAAAAAAAAGAAAGTTTTTATTAGCAAAATATTGCTGCCAAGGAAAAACAGTATTGTAGGCAGATGAAGCTCTTATGTTTAAAATTTTCCAGTAAACGTAATTTATTAATATTCTTTGGAATTCTTTTATACCATGATTATTTTTGTCACAAAAGCCGAGTTGTCATTAAATTCTAGAAATTTATATTTAAAAGAAAGCTTAATTTTCAATTAAATTGTAGCAACATAAATATCTTTAATATTAGATACTAAGAGTTTCTCTAAATATATATTTCTATAGAATTTTAATATATTTTTATATATATTGTGTTAATATCGAAGGCTGAAATATAGAAACAGTGACTCCTTACTAGCACTAACAAACTCTAGTTTTTATCAGCCCCGGATTAAAATTTGCTTTAATATTTACCCTGAAGTGTATACCCTGAAGCATATACTAATTAAAGTCTTATTTTCAGTTGGTTCTTTAAAATGAGACTTAAATAGATAAGTCACAAGACCTTTAGACACCCAATGTTTAGTTGGGTCTTAAAAATCTTCAGTTGCTAGAATTGGAAACAATGAGAATTAATTCAAAAATTTCCAAACAAAGCCTAATAAAATGGTTGAAGTTATTAAAATTAAATGTTTTAAGATCTTTATTTCTTAAAATTTATTGAAACTACAGATTTTGGGGAGGAAGGTTTATAAGTTTAGTTTCGTAAGTACGCCAAAAAAAACCCATTTCAGTCTAATTTTTTAAGTTTTAAATAACTTCTAACTTCAGTTTTTAAAAAACCAGCTGATAAATTTTTTGAAAAAGGCTCAGCAGACTCTTAAACGTTGTGGCTGTTCTCTTTTTAATGTCAATTAGAAAGTTTTCATGACATTTTTCTAGACAAATACTGTGTCTGAATAGAGTCGACTAAAAATCCAGCATTTTTTTGATTTATAGAAGTGTATGCGAAGAATTTATTAAAACTTTAATTGGCTGGCACTCCATTGTTCAGCCCAAACATGTAAATTCATAATTTTTTAAGGTGTTTCAAACAAAATCAATAAAAATAATAATAATTTTTAATTTTCCATTCGTAAGTACAATATTTTATGTTTATCAAAGTTCAATTAGGGTATATCGGGTCAATTTCATTGTAATAAAGTGCATAATACAAAAAACACATTAAATTGAAATTATATGATCCTAATAAAAACAAAAACAAAAAATTATAATATTGTTTTTTATATTTTTAATTTACAAAAGATTTTTTTTATTTTAAAACTTTTTATTGGGAACATGAATTTTTCTTAAAATAAAAAAAAATTTTCTTATGAGAAATATAATCCGAAATGTCAGTCAGTTGGGAATCAACGAAAAAAATAACCAAAAACCATGTAAAAAACGAAAATATTAGATTACTTTGCAGCATTGTACAAGTTAACATTAAAAACTTTGTATTTCAAAATAATGAATTGTAAGAAACTTCTTAAAAATACTTACCCGAAAGGTGAATTGTTCCAAAAAAAAGTTAAACCAACCAAGTTTACTCGTCGTATATCACCTAATAAACTTTCTAGGCTTCTTTCCTTTTTTTTCCCTGACTCTTCTTTTGAATATTACATATTTTGTGGGCTTTATAAGTAAAAGTAACAACCTTTGCAGTTCATTCGTCCATAATTTTTATCATAAAAAAAGAATTTTATGATCGTCCCCTTAAGGGGTTAAGAAGATATGTATATGTATCATAACATACCACACAAAAAAAAAGAAGAAGAAATATAACATCACAAGAAGTTTTTATTCTCCTTGCTTGAGAAACAACAATATCAAGAAAACATCATTTTATATAGATTTTTCATTCTTTTGGGTATTATTTTATGTTATGTTAAAATAAAATAGGTTTTTCTTTTTTTATGTAGTATGAAAAAGCTTCAAACACGATCATTTACGTATGGATCAATTAAAATTCTTAAAAACTCGTAAATAACTCGTTGGCGCGTAAATACAATGTTTTCTCAAAATTAATTTCCAAAAAAACTATAAAATCTTAAAGAGTCCATTGACATACCGAACGATATCAAAGAGTCCTATAAAAATTTCGTTATTTAACAGAAAGTCTAACACTTTCTTAATCAATTTTTTTAATTTGATATAAAAACAATATTTGAATTTGATAAAACGCAATAATATTCATACTTTTTGTATATTTCCTAAAATAAGATAAAATCATTCAAGGATTTCAATGGAAATATCGAATAATTTTCTATTCGATTTTTCTTTTCCTTCGGAAAAATCACCCAAACTTTTCTAACGAAAAGGTTTTTATTTCGATTTCTATACTATTTCGTTATGATTTAGACTTCTTCCTTTTTATCTCGGCACAAGAAAAAAAAAGGATCGTAAAATTATTTTATGGTACTTGAAATTGATTTGTGGGATTATCTAAGAGACAGTTAGATGGCAAATTAAAGATAAATGTGGGAATAAAAATTATTCGTCGTTTTTATCATAACACATAACAACTTCGAATAGAGACTCTAATATTATTTCCATCTCGAAGTATATAAAACGTTATACATATTTTTTCATCCGGATATGAAATCTGATTTAAAGATTTTACGTCTTAAAATTAAGTGCACTAAAAAAAATTTATTTAAATGTTCATGTTTTAAGGTGGTCGTATTTTTTGGTATTTTCGGTGTTTTTTTCGAGACTAAAATAAAGTTTTTCCAACGATGTGAATTTAAAAATGATAAACGGCTTCAAGAAAAAAAAAGGGCTGTATGTGACCATTAACCTTCTGAGTTTGATAATAAATTTTTATCATAAATTAAAACATATATAAGTAAACGGGAAATGTTAAAGGAAGAACATTTTAAGATTTGTCATTCATATAAGACTAGATTAGACCATACAAAAAAAAAAACATAAAAAATTATAAAGAGATCAAATTTTTATCTAAATTTTGGGAATTTCTAGATTTCAAAATACTTTTTAAAAGCTTATTTATTTTTATTAAATTGAATGCAATTTTATTTATCAAAAACCGAAATCTTCAACATGATTTTCTTTTCAAAATATTTCTAAACAAAATTCCAAAAAATGTCCAAATTAACAAAATCTGAAAAATTATTATATTTGTAAGATCTAAAATATATGTGACCAATTTTGTTTGTCAAAATATGGTATTCTAAATCCCCACAAGTAAAAGAAGCCTAAACTTAAATTTAAATATTTGAACTCGATATGTTATAGTTTTTTTTTTGTATATTTTATTATACAAAATTCGGATCAACACTATTCTGGATCACAATATTATTGCCATAAGCATCAAATTAATGTTCAATCTTGAAATTTCTCTGGATTTTGTGACCACAGTAAAACTTTGAAAACATTGAAAAACCTGCTCGGTATATCTTTAATGATTCTTTATAATATCATTCGATCGTGTTTGACTTAAAAATATAGGTCCAGTTAAATACAAAACAAAAAAAATTAAATCTTATAAGAACTTAAAATCGGCTAATAGCCGAATTTTTGAAGCCCAGTGATGGAAATGAGACTCGTAGTTAACAAAATCTATAGTTCATTGAGTTAACTCTGAAAAACAGACAATCAAATTCACTGTATTTCATTCATAAATTTGTTTTTTCTTCTAGGATAACATGAATCTTGAGAGCATAAATCTAGTCTGCAAAAGGAGAAACTACAAAGATTTCTAGAATTTTGGCTTTCTAATTATGTTTCCACTTTTACCCGATTATGCTGCAATACAATACCAATTCAAGTTAAAGAATGATCAAATCGATTGATTGATTGATCAAAAATGATTCCAAATTTCCCTAAAATTAGACAACACATTTTTCAGTTATTATGTAGACCAGTGATTCCTAAAGTAGTCTATATCGACCCCAAGGGTCGACGACGACCTGCAAGGGGTCCATATCAAAAAAATTTGGAGGTCCATGAAACGAAAATGGGGGCAACATTAGTGGATCTCATATTAGCAGATCGTGACATTAATTTTGGCGTTTCATGAATGGAGTAATCCCCATACACAGATAGTACCTATTTACTGACATAATACTACCTTAAATAAAAAAGTACCTATGAAAAATACATTTGAAGTTGATGAATTTGCAAAATATCAATATCAGGCAAACAGAGTCCCAAAATCGAAAAACATGGCAAGTGGTCCACGAGACAAAAAAGTTTGGGAACCTCTGATGTAGACGGGCGGACTAACATGTATAAATCGATATAGCTTTTGATTCTTTAGGCACCTACGTTTGAGACTATTCCCCGATGATTATTTCTATGCATTACAAATACAGTAATATCTACCATAGGACATAAAAATAAAAGCATAAAATACATAACTTAACCAGTTTTGATCGCTAAATTTATCCAAGAAAACGAATAAAATGTATCAATTTCTAGAACGATGACAAAGATGATGATTCCAAAAACGAAGACCAACTATAAAAGTTCAACATCTAGTTTTAGAAAATATCATCAAATCCGATCTACTTATCGTATTTATAGGACAGGCCTCTTTTATTCTTTTTTATTTTTGTAATATTCTCATAATTAAGAATAATGATATGCGATAAATGAAACATATTTTCATGATAACTTTTATTTACATAAGATATGTATTAGAAACTTACTTATTTGTTAGATATTAAATTATCCTGTTTCTTGAAGTTCTTCTTCCAGAGGATGTAGAAATTTTCTCACACCTTCAATAAACTATAAATATAACTGGAAAATTAAAAAAAAAAAAAAGTTTCTAATAAAATTTGACAGGTAACTTGGGGACGCCGGTTTTATGGTTCATTTCCTTCCATTATATTTAGGGATTATGTCAATTTATGAAGGGTTTTATAGCCCTTTAAATGCATATATGTGACATTTTCAAATATAAAACATTTTAGTTTTCTTTTTATATATCCTTTTAATTAACGAGGCATGTTGAAAGAAAGATTATAGATAATTTGAAATGGATACAAACAGGGTGACCCAATAGTTACTGATGGTTTTGTTAAATTATACATTTTTTATTAATTTCTTTTTTTTGTTATTCAATTTAAACCTGGGAAATATAGTACATATAGTTGTCATTTTCATTCGCGAAAATAGAATTCGTTATTTTATTGTAGATTTTGTGATATAAGAAGAATTTAAAATTCCCTTACCGATGTAGACCTAGGATTTCTGTACTCGATTCGACTCGACTCGGACTCTTCGAGTATTTGGGTAGTTATTCGGATTCGGGACTCGAAGAGTCCGAGTCGGAGATATATAGCAAACTAAAACAAGAGTTTTTGCTTTTCAGAAATACTGGAAAACGAACAAATAATCTTGATAACCTGTACAACGCACTTTCCTCCATAAAACGAACTTCAACTTCTAATGAAAGAACATTTTCGATAAATTGCAGCTTTTGTACTATAATCAGATCGACATTTGCTGACTAGTCTCTTAATTCGTTAGCATTTTTCAAATATTTCTACTTTAAGACAAAAAAAAGCAATTGAGTCAATTTCACAAATTTCAGTTGAAAATCTTTTAATTGAATAAATATCTCTAATTTTAACAAATTTTAGTAATTTTTTTGTTGTTATAAAAACTTCAGCTATGAGAATCGTTATTGAAATCCAAAATATCAAACGTTTTCGCCTATTGATTTGAATTTAGATTTAGATCCGGACTCGAATCGGACTCGCCGAGTCCAAAAAACCCGAGTTTCCAGAAACCCTTAGACCATCATGTACTATGTTGAAAAATATGGATTTTTTCAACTATACAATGAAACATCATATTTTAGAGCAGTAAGGGAATATCCATTATACCATTTGGAGTTCTGGTTAGTAATTTTTGGACATTTTTTGTTTTTTGTTCTGATTTTGCCAAAGCTGGAGTTACTACGGAGTACTTTATAAAATTACAAAGTACTTCAGCACATAATTGCAATAAAATGTCCATAAATTAAACTAACATGAGCTTTAATCTTTTGTTACAAAGTTATAGAATAAATATATCTCAATGAATATCACCCTGTAAAAAATACGGTTCATGGACTCCATTAGGAACTTCAACAAAATTTGATTTATATTTCTTTTATAAAAAGTTCTTAAACTTTGATTTGGGTTATAAATCTTTAAAACGGAACTAAAGTAATACTAAATTACATTATTTCACGTCATAGAAAACTGAAATTAAAGTTTTTCACAATGTAATTTTCCAAATCCAAAATGTCTTCTTCCTTTTCAATGCACATTTTTAAATTTGTAATTGATTTACTACCAATTATAAAATAACTTCATTACAGATAAAAATTAGCATAGAAATTTTGTAATAATTAAATAATTATTGATAAAATATTAGAATTTTCCGATGTATAAATATTTTTAATAGGCCCAATGAATACGTGACACATTATTATTTTTTTTGATTAAGTAAACTGAATAAACTGATAACAATTTTATTGCAATTTAATCACGTTTCAGATATTTAAAAATGTTGATATCATTATAAAATTTTATCCAGAATTAAATATTACTAATTAAAATTTTCAAATAATATTAAATTTAATATATACTGATTTAATATGAAGAATTTTCATGCCCTACTACCACTCCATTTGTAACACATCGAAATAACCGTTGTAGAATGGTATCAAGGGTATGGTTGTGTAGGGAAATAAAAGTTATATCGATTTATGCATGTCCGTCCGTCCGTATACAAGATAACTCAAAAACGTTATCCGATTTTGATGAAATTCAGAATGTAAGTTGGTTATTCTTCAACAAGATTTGATATTGCATTTCACCAAAATCGATCGGGGGAGAGGGAAGTTATTAAGCAAAAACCAAAGTGACCAGAAAGTTTTGTCGTTTTTTTATATGGTTTTTGGGATTTATGGTAATTGGAAAATTTGTTAGTCAATATTGTTTAAATTAATTATGTTGATTAAATACGTAAATAGACGATACCATGATAAATTTGAGCATAATGGGTCTAAGGATAGTGAAGAAACAAATAATCCTATGAGAAAATAAGTCTCTCCATAAAGTTTTTTTCATTTACTTTAAAAACTAATTCACGGATTTGGATAAAATTTGCAACTTAGATTTATGCTAGTAGGGTCTAGGTTACCTGCAAATTAGAGGAAATTCTAGAAAGAAGAAACAAAGTTATGAAGAAAAAACCTTGAAATATTCTTAGTTTGGACTCTTTTTCTGTTCCATTTCTACCATAGGGTATCAAAAAATCGTTACTATAGGTTTTTTAAATAAACTTTTAAATAATGTATATTTATTTTGAAAGGTTTAATTAATTTTTCTCATTTGAATTGTTTTAACGCGATAATATTGTGTGCACGGAAAGAAATCATTTTTCTTGTCGGTCACCAAAGATAAATTGTCTGTAAATATAGTGAAAAAGCATTCATATCATCGTCATACATATCGAGATGGGTATGAACAAGAAGTCACCACATGAAAAATAAATGAGAAATTTGGTCTCAACAGACATTTCTATATATAAATTATTCTAACCAACCTTTTCCACTATATATCTTCAGTTAACTAATGATGGGCCATCAACAAGTTCTCCATATACATAATAGTGTCCAGTGGTTGCTAATTTCAACGACAAGGGATGCAATTAGCCAAATGAAATTAACGAAAATTATTTTCTCACTTCTTCTGTATAGTCCTTTACTAGGATAAAGTAAAAGTCCTTTTTCAATATTCGTTTCACGATATAGTACTATATGAAAACACTATCTCTCTAGGTTTTGTAAATAAATTTTCTATGGGTATGTTCTTGTTTATTTCTCTAAATAGATATTTTGTGGTTTCATAAGGCTATGGGAAAAATGGTGTTCGTTTTGAATGTAAGGAAAAATTATTGTATATTCAAAAAAAAAATATTCAAACTTAAGCCAAAATAAATTAAGGTAAAAAATTAGCATCTTTCATCCTTTTTTAGTGAAGAGAATCTAATTAAAATATTTTGAGATTTCTAAAAAAAAAAAAAAAAACTTGCTATTCAAAGATATACTAAACTATTCCACCATATTTAAAATTATGAATGAAAATTTTAAATAAGAAAAATAATGTTAATCTTGTTTATTAGATTGAAAAACATAAGTCTAGTAAAATCTAGAAGGATAATAATATATAATACCACATTGATGTTGGAGAATAGAAGTGTTTCTAATGAGTTTTCAAAAATTACTATTATACAGTGAAACCTCTTTATAACAACCATCTTCCTTACAAAATTTTCGATTCTAGGAAAAAAAATAGATCAAAATTTTGCTCTAAAAATAGACAGCAAAAAAATTCCTGGAATTATTCACAATTTGAACGTACAACTTTTTTTTCGCCTAAAAAAAATTAGTAGGAATTTCTAGAAAAGTTTTTCTCGGAATTCTCAGCGATTGTGTTGCTTTTTTGTTGTGTTGATTGGAATTTTTCTGAGATTTGTAGATTTCTTGGAATTCGAAAAATGCTATTTCAATATGAACTTGAATTTATTATTTGGAAATCTAGGATAAAAACTATAGGCCTTGAACACTGTCAATTTCCAAGTACGTTGACTATTTTATTGAATAAGGTTTTCGCATAAAGGGACCCATAGACGACAAATACTGTTGTCAACTTGCCGTGTTGTTGTCGATGTTGGACGTCTGTGGGCATGTTGGTGGTTGATATCTCATGTTGTCAACAACGTTCGTTGTTTTTAAAAAAATTGGAAAACATTGGATATTAAGTGGGCAGAGTCTGATGTTGGCGATCATGTTGAATCGTTTATAGAGAAGCAAGACAACATGGTTGTCAACATCAGTTGTGAATTGAATTTTGCGCTGTGAACTTACTGCCAATGACAATACCTTGGAAGTGATGCTGACAACCTGGTTGCCAACATTTCGTTTCGTCTGTGGTAAAACCTGACTAGTTTGAAAACAAGGTTGACAACAATGTTTGTCGTCTATGCTCCCCTTAAGAGCTTCTGATATTCTTCTGCGTAGTTGTTTAAGGATTATAAACTATTCTATTGAATTCTAATTTTTATTTGGAGTTCGAGATTCATAATTTAAGATATGCCAACTTACTTTCATTTAGAGTTTCATAAAAGCAACAGATTTAATTAGTAGAAGAAGTGGTTGTGGAAATGTTTCGATGCATTTATGTAATTCTAAGACTTTAATTTAATTGAAAGAAGTTAATGCATTTGTATAGAGTGTTAACATTCGTATAAACATTTAAGTGATAATATTCCTCTTAAAAAAATGTCATTTTCATATGAGGTATGTAAATAATTCAGTATAATCTTTTTGAATACATTACTTATTCAAAAACATTAATACAAGTGGTATTTTGAACAAGATATTGTTATTCGAAAGTTTTCAATGTTCAAGAATTTTCTTTTTTTTTGTTCTAGGAAAATGTACTCGAAAATTCAATGTAACCAAAACTCAAAGTGTAATTAAAGTGATTTATATTAACAATTGTGTAAATTAATGCATTTAAAGTTTGTTTATTGCACTTACATTTAATTACGTGTAGGAATGTTACATTAAATAATTATAGTTTTACATTGGTTATTGTACTACTGGCATTACTTTAACCATATTTCTTATATCATTGTCATATTGGTTCTATGGAATTTTTTTTTTTTTTTTTTTGCCTAAAACCCTAATACCTTTTAAAAGAAGGCGGTTTTTCGTATTAAATTCAACATAATTCCATATGGTTCGAAATAAGGATAAGTCATTTTAAAAATATGCATAAAAAAACATGCAAATCTGAGGGCAGGAAAATTCATATAGCATAAAATTATTTTATTAAATGGAAATTTTTTGACTAAGTCTAATTAAATTAATGATTCATATTAGTTGACTCAAAATGAAAAGAAAAAAAATTGACATATAGCAAATTATCTTAATAAATAAGGGTTAAATTGATATGAATAATTTACTATCAAATTCACGAAAGGAACATTAATTTTGTGAATCAGAACTTTTTTTTTCTGTGTTTTAACAATCAAAAATTTTGCTAGTACTCGTATATCGCGTGTTAAAAGTCATAGTTAGTCATCGGTGAATTTTGAAATTGCACTTTAGTAATAAATTTCCTTTAACTTAACAAAAAATAGTCACCCTTCAAAACTTTCGATTATTATCATCATAAGTACACTAAAAATATGTTTCTCCCAAGAAATATTGAAATTTAAATCTATAGCTTTTGAAAGTTTAAATAGATTTTGAAATAATTTCTAGTAATATAAAAATTCTTCTAGAAGAAATAATATACCAAAGCTATACTAGCATTTCTTAAAAATTCAAATAACTAACCCGTAAAAACTTTGAAAAATTAAAAATTTTCTTTTAATCATAATTAAGTGTACGAATATTTCCATATTTTTAAATTACCACTAATTTTCAAACAACTGAAAATAATTTTCAGCATAAATAAAATTTCATTTATTAATAATAATTGCCTTCTTGAACTCATTTTAGTATTCTGTAGATGTCCTTTTTATATAATCATGAATGCGACAGATGTAGTAAAGTTATCATAAATATAGCATACTGCACCTGGAACTATGCTTGTTGTTTTCATTTTGAAAATATTATATTTCCCAAAGGAAATAACAAACAGACGAACAAACATATATTATATAATACACAACAAAAAAAAGAAAAACATATTAAAAGGAGCTAGAAACTTCCAAAAAGAAAAAAAAACCTCTTTACGCTATGACTAATTACCAAAAATTTATAACTCAGTTTGGTATTGCTGGGTATATATTAGATTAGAAGAGTTATGAAAAAACCGTACACCATAATCCCACCCGCTATCATGAATCATATAAGAAAATACTGGTGACAGGATAAAATCCATTTTCTCTACTAAATTATAAAAGGAAGGAGGATAAAAAAAAGTACACACTGTTTCTCATAACAAAAAAAATGCATATATGTATATATAGTACATATGTTTTTAACCCTATACGGTGACGATCGCAAACTGAACTGATATAATACTTTTCTATTTCATGCTGACAAATATTAAACTTTCGTCATTTCCAAGTCACATACTATTGAAGAAAAGTTTTAGACAAAAATTAATGAATCATATGACCATATTTATGATATCCGAAATAGAAAACTATTGAATATGGAAAAGGGTTGGAGTCTGGTGTATATTCCCGGACCCAACAACCAAATTATTGTCATATATCAGTCAGTAGAAATCCTAAATTGGGGCTAGCGAGAGGAGCGTAGCGCAGCGAGCATGCATTAAGCCACATTTATAAATAAATAACAAATATCTGGGTCCGGCAATGTACACCAGGCACAAGGGTTGATTTAAATATAACATAAGTGTCGATTATTATAATATACCTTAACAAAAATTCTTAAGAAATTAATTTTTTTATTGAATTTTAATTTTCTTAAATTTTAACTAAAGTAATCTATTACAGGGGTGGCCAACTTCGTAATATGTATGATCAACTATTTTTGTTAAAAATATATCGTGATCTACCTACTAAAATTTATTAAACCAACATGATATTTTATTAATAATACTAGCAAAAAAGCCCGTTATATAACAGGACTCCAAAAATCAAAATCGCCGGGAAAATAAGAAATTGGCTACAGAGCCATCCGCTGTTGTCCATTATGTATTTTGGAAAAGGTTCAAACTACATTATTACACTGTCGGTTTTTTTTGTTAGTTTGTGTGGTAGTGATGTCAGCGATGTCTAATATCCTTGCCAGTGTCTACTCACAAAGTTTGTCAGTGAACTGGCAAATAAAGGTTAAATAAAAATGGAATCTTCTGATTTGTAAGTAAGGGGATGACATAGAACAAAAAGCGAAAATTGGGTTTTTGAGTAACTCCAACACGGCCTGACAGGATCTTTCAAAAAGTACAGCATTTTGTAATTTGTATTTGTATTTACGCATATAACAAATTTGGTTGAAATTGGTTGAGCCGTTTCCAAGTTTTATAGTGGCACGAAGGTGGAGGATTATCACTGCTACTTTTTATATATTAAGGTTTATTAATTAAAAAGTAGTCACAAAAAATACATATTAAATTTTATTTCCGTCGGATATGATCGACCAATTACTTTGCGATCGAACGGCAGATCACGATCAACTTGTTGGCCATTCCTGATCTATAAGACAGTATTGTATTGGGTTTAGGCGAAATACAAAATAATTATCTAATTTATAACAAGTGACGTCCTTGAGTGATCGAGTATATAGATGTCATTGCTAGTAACTGGCGAGTGTCAGGGTCAATCCATATTCTCGGCTCTTGGCAATTAATAATTTTTCATTTGCCTACACACATTGCTGGCCAGGTTAAAGATGGAGATATCTTGAAAAATAGATTTTGAGAAAACTAGCTTTTAACTTTTCAAACAAGTTAGTTCAGTAATAATTGAGCTTCTTCTGATAATATGATTGCAAATTATGTAATTTTAATTTTTATGCCCTATGGTAGGTACTACCAGAGGGTATATTAGTTTTGTCACTAAGTGTGTAACACATAGAAATAATAATCGCAGAAAAATTTCAAAGGTATGGTTGTGTAGGGAATCAAAAGTTATATCGATTTATGCATGTCCGTCCGTCCGTCCGTCCGTAGACAAGATAACTCAAAAACGCGTTATCCGATTTTGATGAAATTTATAATTTGAGTTGCTTATTCCTTAACTTGGTTTGGTATTGCATTTGAGCCAATTCGATCCACGGGGGGCAAAGTTATAAAGCAAAAACCAGGGTGACCAGAAAGTTTTGTCGTTTTTTTCGTTATGGTTTTTCGGATGTAATTGGAAAATTTGTGACCCGATTTTGTTCAAATTAATTATGTAGGTTAACTGAATAAATAGACGATACCGAGTTAATTTTCAGTCAAATCGGTCCAAGGATACTGGAGAAAGAAATAGTTGTAGCCTAAAATAAGCCTGTTCATAAAGTTTTTCCAATGTATTTTAAAAAGTTATATACGGATATGAATCAAATTTACGAAACGTGTTTATACTATTAGACGCCAGCCTACCTGTGAATTTGGGCCAATTTCAGAATGAAGAAACGAAGTTATGGAGAGAAAAACCTTAAAATATTCAATTAAGCAGAAAGTTCGTGGCGTTTTTTTTCCAATAGTTGGCTTTAGAATCGTATAACTTTAGTAGTTCTAATCCTATCAAGTTATCTTATAGCGCGCTGAAAAGGTGACATCTTATAGAATACTTAGAAAAAAAAATTGTGAAATTCTGGCAGAACAAATTGGGGTAATTGGGTTTTGAAAATGAGCGAAAATTCTGAAAAAAATTCCCTATATTAATGCTCCATGTTTGGTACTACCGTCCGTCCGTTGACAAAATAACTCAAAAACGCGTTATGCAATTTTGATGAAATTTAGAATGCTACTTGGTTATTGCTATAGTGGTTTTGGTATTGCATTTCAGCAAAATCGACTGAGGGGCAGCAAAGTTATTAAGGAAAAACAGGGGCGGCCACAAAGTTTTGTCGTTTTTTTTTATATAGTTTTTCGGGTTTAATTGGAAAATTGGTAAAGCAATTTTGTTTAAATTAATTATATTGGTTGACTACATTAATAGACCACACCATTGTAAATTTCAGTGATATCGGTCTCAGGATAGTGGAGAAAGAAGTAGTCGTAGGAAGAAATAACCCTGTTCAGAAAGTTTTTTTGATGTATTTTCAGAACTAATGCACTGATTTGAATGAAATTTGCAAATTAGACTTATGCTACTAGGGTCTGAGTTACTTACAAATTAGAGAAAATTTTGAAAAGGGCAAACAAAGTTATGAAGGAAAACCTCGATATATTGATAGTTTTCACAATTTTTCTCTCCCATTTCTACCATAGG
Organism: Xylophagus ater; assembly: GCA_963422695.1. Taxonomy (NCBI): domain Eukaryota; kingdom Metazoa; phylum Arthropoda; class Insecta; order Diptera; family Xylophagidae; genus Xylophagus; species Xylophagus ater. The sequence continues at coordinate 14,890,679 of OY730478.1, forward strand.
GCATCAAAAAATCGGCTATAGGCCGATTTTACATTACTTTATGTTTTTGTTTGAATTTAATATTCGTAAAATACCAAAATGTCTAATTGGCAAATCTAATTTTAAACTAAAATTGTAATATGTTTAGTTGTCTCTTTAGCTTACCTACTTACGCCCTTCCTAAGTTTGATTTTTGATCTTAAATACCATCGTTTTGGGACTTTTGCGTCTATGGGAATATGCTCTAAAAATTGGTAACGGTTAGTAAGTTTAAACTTTATAGTCGTTTTGGAAATTAATTGCAGTAGAATTTCAGTAGCAACAACTAAACGATTTCCAAGTTTTCCGTTCAATGGATGAGAACGTGAGAACGAGTAATCTAATTTTGCTAAAATTTAGTACAAAGCTGGGCCATACTAATAAGGATTTCCCAACGACTTGTATATTGAACTGATTCTTGTAGTATACTAATATCCAGACACATAGATTTTTCTATTTCTTTCAGATTAAAACTGTATTAATGTATTCTCCTCAATTTTACCTCACGGAACATAATACGGTCCTTATGGGTTGAACATTTGGGTATACTAGTTTATGACTAGGCACTAATAATAGAATGAACCGATTAGTTTTCGACTAGAAATGCTTAATCGCAATTGGTCCCTTTTCACGAAAAATATATTTCCAAAGTTGGATGGGCTTTACCATACCAGAGATATTCCTTTATCAAAATATTAGTATAATAATTGTTATAAAAAATGTAATACCATAATTTTTTCAATTACTTTTTATATGAACAGAAAAGACATAACACATAACTATGATAAGGTCATTACCATGATAACCATTAGTATTCATGACCATAGAGCTCTTAGCTATAGAAATGCATTTTTGCTACTTCAACTTAATTTTTGTATATAGAGAAAAAGGAGAAAAAAAATAATAATAAACAAATTCCAGGGAGTGGTCTGATCAACTCTTTTTTTTGGTCAATGTTATAACTATACAAAAGTCTCATCATATATGTTCCATAAAAACTAACTAACTGGTTGAGAAAAAGTTGAATGTTTTCATTATTCATTTATATTTCGTTATATATCTTTTTTTTTTTCTTCCAAAATATGCTTTTGAATATAAATATTCGTTTTTTATGCTAATTCAAATATTACTATACAATCGCATTCAAATATTTGAGGCAAAAATGTTTTTCTACTAGTATAATATAGTTTGGCCCGTTATTAATAGCCTTTTCACCTATCGAAAGCTATTTAATGTTGACTAGGAGAAGAAACCAAAAAAAAAAAAACTAGATTTTAACAATTAACAATTTAACGATTGATGATATAGAAGCAAAAAATAGGGAACCGCACGTTGCGCCACTGTAAATCATTAGTATCGTATATGATCAATTTTAAAATCCAAAACTAATGAGTTCTCGCGGCTACTTAAATGATTTTTTTTTCTTCCTTTTTTTCTACTAATATGATTGACAATTAATTTCTAACAATAACAACAACAACAAAATATATATATCCAATATTTTATTTTCATATCGATTAGAAGATCTCTAGAAAATCTCTCATTTATTATCGTTTCTTTAGAAATTAACAAAATTCCTTTTCTTATAATAGACATCTTAAATATTGTCGTACTGTCAAAATTTCAAGCTAATTAAGTTTTTTTTCTTCTTTCTAATGGATTAATTCGTTATAAACGATAAATTGTTATTGCACAATATTTTTACCAAAGAAAATAGGATATGTATGACAAAGTTTAAGAATATTTGGATATTGACCGGTTCTATAAGAATCACCTGCTGTAAATAGATAATTTTGAGATTTGTTTTTTTAGTCACATGGGATTCAGAGATGACATATTTTTTAATATACCAAAAAGAAAATAAAATCAAAAATATTTATAATCTGTCAATATTTCATAAATGAATATGAACAACCATTTGACATTGATACGGATTTCGATATTGTAATTTTATTTTGTTTGATTTAATTCCTCGAAAGATAAATACCCACAGAAAAAACCCTTCTAATTCCATATATCCGTTACTCTGTTGAATCGATATGTTATTCAACTATATTTATATAATCTTATATAAATACTATATTGAAGATCAAAAAATCAGGGGTGCTATCATGTAAGTTGTTTCACAGATCGTGTTTCGATCAAATCCAAAATCGTTTCAACTTTGATTTGGTGTAGCACGTATGCTGAAACGACTTTCGGTTTCTGTCTCAGCTTTTTCAAAAGTGAACAAAAAAATAAAAAAAATTAATCGCGTTATCTTTATTATGAAACAAAAAAACCATTTTTTACGTTTATTTGTTAAAGATTATTTCTTTCAAATGTTGGCCGTAACTGCGTCCATTCTGAAGTTCCAATTTTCGATAACGCGTCCGAGCATTTCGAATGGTATTTGGCGAATATCGCGAGTATTGTTGGCTTCCAATTCCTCAATCGTATCCGGCTTATCCATGTAGACTTTGGACTTTAGATAGCCCCAAAGGAAAAAGGTGATAAAGATGTGATATCACACGCGAAATTAACTGTTCACCGAATGGTTTCACGGACTGTGTGGCAAGTAGCGCCGCCGTCTTCTTGGTACCGAATGTTCTGGAGATCACGGGCTTCAATTAGAAATAGCAATTAGTCCGTTATCATAGCACGATAACGGGCGCCATTGATGGCCATTCTGATTTTTGAACAAATATGGACCGATTATTGCAACAACCCATAAACCACACCAATGCATTTCTATGGATGTAACGATAGCTTTTGATACTCTTCGACTTGTTCATCAGCCCAAATACGTCGTTTTTGCTTGTTGACGTTCAGCCAGAAATGGATCTCATCGCTAAACAAAATTCTACGACAAAACAGCGAATTATCATTAAGCTCACAACTTCACAATTTGGAGACAATCCCACAATTCCAATTATCTGTTCCTAATTACTAATAATTTTACTTTATTTATGATATTATAGTTTCTATTTCTTGAATCCTAAAAAAAGGTAAAATTTTTGATTTGATTGAAAAGTCGAAACACATCATGCGAAACAAACTTACGTGCTAGCTCTCCTGAATACCCTTTAAACTCCCAAGTAGTTGATTTTAATACGAAAATCTTCAAGATTTAATTATTCCACGCTGTGAGCTTATTAATTTGGGTGGTCTCTAAATTTGTTTTGAATTAGAATATAATTCTTTTTTTTGTTTCAGTTTTATAGATTAATGTCAATTATGTGCGGTGAAATTTACACACTTATTATTATTCAATATACCTTTTAAAATCATTATAATAAAAAAAAAACAAATAGAACGCCTCTAAAAATGTCCCTAAAAGCTCATATATTTATATTTAAATGTGCTGAAAGGAAAGTACATTATCTTGCCATATATTTAAATCACTTACCAGAAACCTAATAAAATGGTTATAACTCTTTAATTAGCAATAAATTATATCAAAAACAAAAAAAAAATACAAGAAAATATATGATGAAAATTTTTCATTCAATTTTATTTATATTTTTGTTCTCAGTGTTCGGGAAAAGTGTTTCCTTGAAGTATTCAGATTTGTGATATTATAGTATAGGAACATTTTCTAAAATAAAGGAAAAAAAAATACAGAAATGAAGAAAAATCACCTTTCGGTCCATAAATTTAAATTTTTCTTTTCTTTGGAAAAAAATTGGAAGAAAAACAAGAAAAGGTGGATTGTTTTTTCATCTTATAACCATCATTTGATAGGTATATAAAAGGTACGTAAAAACGACCTTTTCTTGTTTTTTTTTTCTTGCTTTCTTCCTTTTTAAGTTCTATACTATAGATTCTCTAGCAAAGAAAGTCCACACCATAAAAACAAAAATCGACGATCGTTTTGGGGCCATAATAAATTACGTAATTGATGCCAAAGCTCAAAAGCTATTTTGCTATAAAAATAAATAAAAAAAAAAAGAAAAAGAAAACACACAACATCTTATTGAGTTGTGGATGCAAAAAAAGAAAATATACGAATTTATAGTAACATAATAGCTCACGTTATACTAACACATAACATAGTTAAAAAAAGGACTTCAATTTACACTTTTGGGAATCATTACGGGTGGTTACCATAGGTGGTATATATTCTTTTTCTTCTTCCTTCGTAGTAATATATATTTTTGAGTAGTATACGATGATTGTGTAATATTCTAGAGAGAATATCTCGACACAGAAAAAAGAAAAACCACACAAAATTTTAGAAAGACGCCACCAAAATAATAATAAAAAAAATTGTACACCAATCAGGTTCGCGAAAAATTAATAAATCATAGGTAACGTATATTCCTGGAGGGAACGAATTTGTGGTTCCACTATATAGAAGTATAAATTAATTTCAAACGCACCTGTTAGATACTTCCCCAACAATTGGGAGCGTTTTTAAGGTATACATCGGTTTGTGTAATCCTTATATAATGTGGATATATGTATATACGTTCCTTTTTCTTTTTTAGTATTTTATACGAATGTACAATAAGCTTTAGTCATAACTCATGCTTTTAAGTTTGAAGTTAGAAAATAACTTTTGACAGCGTGTGACAGTTTCACAATTCACTTGAGAGAGAACTTTTTTTTTTAACTTCATTGTTAAATGAAAAACGTACGACGAAAAAAAAAGTATCTTAAATTTTAAGAAGTTTTTCTCGAATAAAATTTTTCTTTTCATTTCTATTAAAAAAATGAAATATGGATAATTATGAACCAGTTTTCTTTAATGAGATAGTAAATTAAAAGAAACAATTTTTTTTTCTTATTTTTGTCATTTTTATATCAATTATAAATATATAAATCTTTAAAAAAAACGTTTCTAATTATTGAGTATTTTCTTTTTAGAACAAATTTTAGTATCCAAAATTTTAATTGCCAACCAAATATCAGAAAAAAAAGAAGAAAATCTCGCTTATTTTCTTTTTTCCTTCTGTCAAAATCAAATAAGGTAATTAATCCTGCACACTTCTTCTATATTCGCCCATTTATTTTCCGGATGTATAAATAAATATTAAAGAAACAAATATCGGTCCCAAAGTATATGGTTAAGTAAATCTCTGAATGAGTTTTTCACTTAAAATAGAAAATTTTTCTTTTTTTGATCTAATTTTTAGGGAGAGAAAAAAAAGTATATATCATCAACAAATGTATTTTATTCTAACACCCACATCCACCCTCGGATAATAGTGTATATTCAGTTTGTTCGGTTTCCGTTATAATCATATATATATAAATTTTCTTTCTTTTTCCCAAGACCCGCGCTAAAAATCCGGTACGATATAATACTCTTCTAAAAATAGAACCATTTAACCGTCCCCAAAATGAAATTCGATGAAAGAAATATCATTTTTTTCTTCTTTTAAATGAAACTAAACTAAGAGACACGGGGTCCATTTAAATAAAAGAACATATTATAAACTTAACAAACAGAGTGTTCTTGATAACAAACTTTTATGGATCGGAAATTACAGTTTGACTGTGCCACACTACGAACTTCTATATATAAAAATATATAAAACACTATTTGACACATCGAGTTTTCCCATTTTCCATTGATGTTCTTTGACTATATATAGTAGAATTTTATTCCTGTTGTCTAGGTTATTCAAATGTGAATTGAACGAGTGATTTGTGATCAAAAGCTGTAAGATATATGATTATTTGTATATATTATAGTGTATAGTTTTTCCTTCTCAAACAAACTATAAAATGGAAAATGAACGATACCCTTCAGAAACTGTTATGACGGATGATTTGTTACCTTTAATAGGTGACGGATTTTCATATATCTATATATATATATATATATATCGGATATTGGTATGTTAGTTATTAAGCTAGAACAGATGTCTTCTTTAATAAATGAAACTGACATTATATTTATTTAAAGTGTTCAAATGGTGAATCCATTCAAAACGATTCGAATTAAGAACAGCTGAGAAATGTGAACATACTTCAAAATTGATTTTTATACATAATTTTTAGTTTCCTGATTATTAAATTTCTTCATTATTGAAGATAATCGAGTATATTTTTAACTACCATAATTTTTTATGGTTTTTCAAGAGATTCATCTCAAAAATAAATATTTTTATTAATCCTTTACGATATTTTATATACAGTTGAGATCAGATAATTTGATCTTCGATTGTCTGATATTTCGTATAATCCGGCATAGTCATAGTACGATAAAAAATCTGAAAAATTTTTATCGCAAAGGAATCTCGCCGCAAGGAAGAGACGAATCTAATTTATTTACCTCAAAGGGAATTCATACTTACTTCCCGTCCTGGAAGGACTTTAGAAGTTATGAATGTTTATCTGGTTGAGGGTACTTCTTCTGAAATTGATTTTCATTATGGGTTAATTAGATTACCCTGAGCCACGTTATGAACCAAGGAATCACAACTAGTTTGCGACAAACATCAGATTTTTACAATTTCTCCATTTTTCTTTTTTTTTTCAAATAAAAGAGAATTATGTCCAAACAGGATTTGTGGGAACTTATGTTTTGGATTTGTATTCAACAAATTCACGAAAATTTTTTCAAAAAGAAAAATAATACATCTATAATGGCCCTTTTCAATTATTGCACTTTTTAGATTTACGGCCGCCAATGTTACGTTATACGGCCAAACAAAAATACTGTACATACTGTTAGCGACCTTCTGTTTAATTTCAGTTTCTCCCTTTAGGCAGCATTGCTACAAATAATAATTGATTCATTATACGACTTTTCGCTTGACGCCCAACTTTTCCGGAACGTAACTAGGCCGTAAAACGAGGAATGGGTATATCAGGTAGAATTTGGTTCTTCCAATTCCTGTAATACACATGGTTATTGGACATATGTGACTTGTTGTTTTCTGTTTATGTTAAAAATGTTTCATTTTGCGCGGTTCTTTTTCTTCGCTCCCATTCTGGTCGGATTATTGTGATTCTACTGTAATTACATGTTATAACTAGGACAAGATTTCATATAGGTAATTTTATTTTCATTTCGAATTAACTATTTCCATATGGGATAATAAAATTAATAATTTTTTATTTCACTTAAAAAATTTCCACATATATCTTCTTTTTTTTGTTAAATTTAACTTTTAACAATTTATAGATTTCAATTTTTTCCATTAACACACTAAATTCATAATTCTTATCAAATATTGCCGTAAATATATATTTCTAGATAACAATATTGGAATGTTTACCTTTTTAAATATAATTGCGGACATTCAATAATGGATTTTTGAAATATTTCCATCTGCAATTATATGTCCATATCAGTGTATGGCTTTGGTTTCAACATATATAGAATATAATTTTCGAATATTTTTTTAAAACCACAAAAACCATCATCATATCAATGCTGAGAACGTCTGCATTACATATATTTTGTTAGTGTTTCTGAAATGAATTACATTTTGGTTTGTAAATTCCTTCTGGTTTTTTTCATCGCATCCCTTGTTGCATTTGGGAATTCCAAAAGTAATTAAAGCAGGAAACACTACAAGTATATCCCATATGAACGCATCTTTTTACATCAAAACAAATATGAGCATACATGCTTTTATAAAACCAGAGATTTTTGGAATACAAAACATATATATAGGTATATAAACCAAGCTCACCACCATATAATTTAGCTTAAATACTAATATATGAAAGCGTATTTGAACTATTATTGTATACGCGATTGTATTTTGGGGAATATAAAGCGACTATGAAATTCCCTTTTAAATAGATAATTTCAATGTGCGTAAAATTCTATAAATTTTGTTTATAAACCCAGAAAAAAAACCACCACCCTAAAAATCAAAACCGAAATTCACCAACAATAAACCCGAAAATGATAATACAGATGGGGCCAAACGGTTATCTGGAATATTTCTACGACATATATGTAAATGCAACTGAAAAATTTCTGACTAATTTATCAATCCACACTGTCATTAATCAAAGCTCAGGACTTCGAAATGGCTACGAAATTCTCAACATATTTTCTATCCTCACATGGAATATATGAATATCAGTGGTAAGTCCTCATCCTCAAAACCTCCAAAAAAAATTGTGTAATCATAATAAAAAAAGGAAATGTTGTCATACCAACGACCAACCAGACAGGAAGTGATTTTTAGTGAAAACTGCTTTCTATAATAATTTATGTTACATTTTTTCGGAAAGTTATCATATCATATCCCTTCGTCCTTTTTGTTGAAATGCTGGAATTTGTATAAAAAAAATATATATCAATGTTTTTCACCTGAAAGTGAGATAGTATTTTTCCAAAAATTCTATCCAATCTCATATTTATTTAGAAAATTTCGATGGTGACAAAATTTTCATTACAATTTTTCGTTGGGCATACAATTTTATAATTCATTTTTCGTTTGTCGTCTATGACAAAAAATTTTCTTTTTCTTCAAAAATTATTTTTAGAATATGGCGCTTCATATAGAAAGATTTTTATTTTTCAAGTTTATTCAATTTAAGTTTTTCCGCGATGTAGTACATCACATTATAATGTGTAAGAAAATTTTCTGCACAAACATTTTTTTAATTTCATTTGATTCTATTTTTAAAATGTTCCAAAGTTCAGAGGAAGCTAGCGAGACATATGGCAAAAAGTCAACGTTTTAGGTCTGTGTTTTATATTATAAATAAAGACGATGAAAATTGCATCTATCTAGAACTTAAACTTATTTAGACAGAAAAGAATTTCGTTCAGCAGAAAAAAAAGAGTTTTCAAATATTTGTAACCAAATCTTATTTTAAATAGAATCAAAAAAATTTCTTTTAAACATAAACACAAATATTTGATAATGAAATGTCCTTCAGTAAATGGTTAGTCGAGAAGGATTTCTTGGAATTTTCAAAATTCACATCGAACATTTTCAGGTGTTATATACTTAATTGCCACTGAATTAATAATCACTTGTTTAAGCTTAAACAGTATATATACAAAATCCTCCTGTCCGTTCTCAGATACCTAATCGTATACAAAATATCTCTAAATTGCTATGTCGTTCATCCAGAATTGCATTGGACAAAAAAAAAACACTGAATCTCTTCGTTAAACTTGTTCCTTTTGCATTTTTGTGATAAAACGATTGTTATCTAAACGTGTGTGTTTGGCGGCAACTATAAGACCTCCTGTAGATTTATCTTAATCCAATGTGGTTGAGTCTAATTAGTTTCAATCCAAACAAGACTAGCGTGGAATTTAAATCTGTAAAACTAATTTTAAAAAAAAACAAAATTTGACAACATTGAAAATTAACTCGTTTATCTCAAAAATTGCATAAATTTTTTTGTTATCTTCAAAATAAATGAAGTGCAAAAATCATAAAACTTGAAATTTTCTATTTCAAAATGAATAATTCATTATTTGAATTGAATTAATTCATTAGTTTACGACATGAAGAAAATTTATTAACTAGAAGTAGAAAGAAAAAACGAAAAGATTAACTGAACAACTTAATTCGAAATGCATAAAAGAACATAAATTTTATCCAAAAAACCTATTTTTCGATATAAATAACAAAATATTTCTTTGCTATATAACATCTTCGATATCGATATGAACATGTAATATAACATAAAACATAAAATATATTCATTTAAAATTGAAATAAAAAAAAGAAGAGAATGCCTAATCCTAAGAATTTGGCCGCAGATAAATCGACGGGATACGCTACTTATGTAAAATTATGATAAAAAGATTATCTGAAAATTTATGAAAATAAAACGAAGGAAGATTCTGTAGAAGAATGAAAATTCTCGATATTCGAGAGTAAAAATTTTGTACTCGACTATCTCTAGAACGAATGGAAATGATAAATTTCCTATCCATATATAAAGTTGTAATGGGATTTGAATAGTAAATCATTTTGTTTGTGCATTAAGCCGAATATTCGTTCCAGCAGTTTCCAATGATTTTTTTGACCAACTGACCTATCTTTGTGTTATAAAGATTTTCCGACGTGTACCTAATTTCTGTTTGTTCTTCATATCCCAATTAAATGCATGAATCTTAAATCCTTGTGTCGGGTATTAGAAGTTCTAGGTGGGATATATTAAAAGTGTGGTAAAAGAAAAATTTGATTGGAAATTAAAAGGTCAATATAATATTGATTATAGAATCTATAAATTTTGATATTAATAATTCTTTTGAATCGTTGTTTTTTTGTGTATTGTAATTAAAAGTGTTTTGAAGGGAATGATATTTGGATTACTAATCGTTTATTTATTTAACTCAGCGGGAAGTTGTTTCTCGAGAAAGATATACAATAAGTATAAATACAGTATAGTCGCAATTGTTTCAATATTTGGCATTACCAATTTCATCTTATTTCGTTTGATATTTTTTATACATTTTTCTCTTGTATACTATATATAGTATCATTGTGTGCTACCCCTCTGGTTCGAATGTTATAGAAACGATACCACTTTTTCTTTATGTGAATTCCATGTATAAGTTTTATTTATAATTATTTCTGCGTTTACAATTAGTCTCAAAAATATTTGTTTATCAATTATTAATTTCTACAAAATTAATTTATCCACAATTTATTTACTATTATTTACTATTAATTGCTTATTACTTTACTAATTTATCAAATCACTTTAATGTAAACCAACCACAAATAATCACCTTTCAAATCTCTAATGATTCAATCACTTTCGAAGTTTGACTTCAACAATTTCTCTGATTATCACTGGTAAAGTTCTGAAGTTGAACTGTGTCAATTCTTTCGGTGTTTCCACTTTATATACTCATCGTCCAAGTTTAAGAATGTTCTTCTATATGCATGAAAACGTACTTCTATGAACGTTAAGAAACGTATTCTTAGAATTTCCTGAAAACGTCAAAACGAAATATGATCATTTGGTGGTTTCCAATTTATTCCTTTTTGTCTTAATTCATTACGTGTTGGTGAAATATAGTGAAGTATATACGAAAATCTATGGCTACTATAGAATTCTTACCTCTTGGAATTAATTTCATCTAAACAAAAGGATAACAATTTACTTAAGTAAATAAAATATAAACGGAATTGTGTACAACAGAAACCAGGATTTAAATCTTAGTTTTATTAGCTTCTATAAGCGAGATCGCTTACATAAACTAACTTTGATATTATTCAAACTATACAACAGTTGATTGTACTAATACTAAAATCATTCAATAACAATTATTTGTATTAATTATTAAACTCTTGAGATTGCTTTCGTAATTAGAAGCTAATCTCAGACATTATTACATATTTATATATGAAATACTATTGAAATTCCATCACCAAGGTAAGAGTAAGATTAAATGTAAAATGATTAAATTTCGATTCCTACCAGTTATTTAGACAAAAAACCTTTAAGAAATGTATAAATTTTCGTCATGGAAATTGAAATTGCTTATTTTTAGGCTTAAATAAAAATGTGATAGATGTTTATTATTATTAATAATTCTATAGCCTTGTAGTCAGTGTAAACAGTCGTATATTATATATTGATCAGATTTTAAACAAGGTCGAAATCTGGCAAAACTCCCAACAAAATACACTTTTAATTTTTCTTTGAAACTATGTTTAGTGTAGTCAAATTCTTAGCAAACAAGTACTTCCCTATTCATGTTCCTAGAAAATTTGATTTGAGTACGGTCAAACCTTGAAATAATCGTGATTGTACTGTAATTAACGTATCACAAAAGTTGGACCAAAGTCTTTTTTAATTAAAATTATCATATCAATTCCATATTTAATTATTGTCTACAAAAAAATGGGATTGGCGTTAGATTTACTTTTCTGTTGTAATTTGTACCAATATTTTAGATTCTTAATTAAGTAATATTAATCTGAATTTTAATGAGAAACTTATAAAAAAAAAACACGTCGCCCATGAAAGAAGTAGACTTATATTATTAATGAAAACATGTTTTTCTTATAGCATTACCTTTTATCAAGGTATTTGTTAAAGAAACATAAATTGAAAATGACACTTTATAAAGCAAGAACAACCAAAAAAAAAAAAACATTGTTTAACAAGTATTACAATGCTTTTATTTCTTTCATAAAATCCCAATCCCAATTCAGAATCACTTTTTACTCCGCCTTTTGAATCCAACCAAACGAAAATCTGGCAAAACATAAAAAAAAAATTCTTAAAAATTTTAATGAAACTTGTTTTTTGCCAAAATCAAAACACAAAAAAACAAGAAGTCTTTTACAACAAGACAAGGCCCATCATCATCTCATAAGAAAATGTTAAACACAAACTTGTGAAGTTGTTAAGTAAAAGAAAATTTTATGCATGACACAAAACCGCGATATTCTTAATCAGTACTTGATTTTCATACGAATTTGTGTCTTTGAGCACCCACCACCCGTCTTCTTACCTTGATGACTCTGTCTCATACCTTATTCATTTTCCATTATCATACATATTGGCTAACTCATCGTTAGGAATTCAAAACATTCACATTTCGTTGAAAAATTAAAAATTCTGTATCAGATTTTTTTTTTGTTCGCGGCATAATCAATTCATAAAAGTCATGGAAACACAAAAATCATAATAAGTTAATAATATTTCGATGAACAAAAATAAGAAAACTGAACTTTTTTTTCAGTTCAATGAATTTTAAGAAATCAAAATTTATGACAGATTCGGTGATTCGATTTGATCTAACTTTTATAACAATAAGAGCTATAAATTCGGAGGCAATTTTAAATGGCATTTTTTTTGAGAAACCAAAAAAAATGAAGTGAAATGGTATTTCAAGAAAAGAAATTACCTTTTTATGCCCTATTGTGGGTCCCACAAGAGGGTATATTAGTTTTGGCACTCCATTTGTAACACATCGAAGTAATCGTCGTAGAAAGGTTTTAAGGATATGGTTGTGTCGGGAATCAAAAGTTATATCGATTTATGCATGTCCGTCTGTCCGTCTGTCTGTCCGTCTGTCTGTCCCTCTGTCCGTATACAAGATAACTCAAAAACCAGTTATCAGATTTTGGTGAAATCTAAAATGTGGGCTACTTATTCCTTAACTTGGTTGGGTATTGCATTTCAGCAAAATCGAGTAAAGTTATAAAGGAAAAACCAGGATGACCAGAAAGTTTTGCCATTTTTTTGTTTATGATTTTTAAGATTTAATTGGAAAATTTTGTTCAAATTAACTATATAGGTTAAGTACACGAACAGACGATACCATGTTAAATTTCAGTCAAATGGGTCCAAGGATAGTGGAGTAAGAAATAATCCTAGGAGAAAATAACCCTCTTTATAAAGTTTTTTTGATGTATTTTAAAAACTAATACATCAATTTGAATAAAATTTGCATATTAGACTTATAGGATCCGGGTTACCTGGAAATTAGAAGAAATTTTGAAAAGAAGAAACTAATTTAAGACGGAAAAACCTTTAAATAATGCTAGTTTTCACAATTTTTCTCTCCCATTTTTACCATATCAAAAAATCGGCTATAGGCCGATTTTCAATTACTACATGTTTTTTTTTTTTGATAACACCAAAATGCGGTTAGTTCTTGGAAAAAAGTATTTTCTTATTAATTTTTGAAATTTCAATATTTCTTAGAAATAAGTTTCTCTTTCAAGTATTTACTTAAATTTTTTATCTCACTAATATTCTCTTTAAATAAAGAGAATCTCACTTATTCGTTTTGATAAAAGAGTAAAATGTTTGAAATCTTCGAAATTTAACATGAAAAACAAATAAAACAAAATTTCCCCGCGTAAATATGTTGTTCGAATTCGGGCACGCGCATCAAAACCGATTTCGAACCGAACATCAATTTCATACTGTTTTCTTATTTTCTCATTTTTTCGAACATGTTTTCCTTAGGACAAGTTCAAAATTCTTATTTGAAGAGGAGAAATGATCAAGCAAACAAACATTTTCTCCATCATATTTCTTTCGGCGAGAGAGAGAAACTAGTCGTAGAAACTCATTCGAAATTAAAGAGAGAGGTAAACTCATTCTCATACTTTTCTTCTTTTCTTTATCAATCAAAAAACACACCGCTACAAATATCTGTTTTTCTTTTTTCTTTTTTTTTACAAACACTATACAATATTTGTTTGGTGAAAAACAGCCCTGGTTCGGTAGTTTTTTTCAGGGTACACGACAGTCAGTGCTGCGTGTGCTTTGTTAAGGTATAATAGTGTTTTTTTCGGATTTTTCTTCGCTCGTCCAAATAGAAAATTTATAAATTCGCGTTTTTACGAAAGATAATTTTCCGCGATCCTTATGTGAAATTTTCCGATGTGAATTTTTGTTTAGTTTAATTTTATATTAGTAAGAAATTGCATAGTCTTTTTGTAGGCACAACAGGATTTAAAGGATATAAAAAAAAATGTTATAAATATATAAAAGGAAATTTTTTCTGTAAAGTGAATTTTGAAAAACTATTTTAAGAAATTTTTGTTAGTTCTTTTCTTAAATATTTTATATTAAATGAAAATAAGTGCTTTTTTTCTTTATTGATAAAAATATTACACTATTATTAGAAAATTTTAAAAATAATAAAAGAAAGAAAAAAACTAATCAATATAATTACTGTCAATTAAAAAAAGGAGAATTGATAAATTTCATGTCCTTTTTGTGTTTTATAAGAAAATTCATATTCATATAAAAATATACTATGTGCAAATTATACTAAAAATAAATATACTAAAAAAAAAAATAATAAGATTATATTAAGAAGAAGTGTTCTAAAAATTTCTTAGAATTTTTCATTAGAAAATGTTTGATATCGATTAATAACAATTGAAGTTTTTTTTTGTTGGATAACTCACCTTGAAAACAATTCGATTCGATCAGATGCTGTATTTCAGGTAAGATGTCCAAACCTTGTATATAAATATCATTGTTACGAAAATGTATCTACTTTTATTTTTGTTCCGAAAAACGGATAGATTCAAATGAAACGAAATGTGAAAATTAAAAATCAATATCCGACGGATTTGGTGGGATATTTTTTTTTTTGTTAACTATTTGAAACACGAATATCCGGAAAAGGGTTTTAAATCGACTTCTGTTTTGTTTTTTTGTGATAATCAAAAATAATCAATTGAATTTTAAAAATAAACAACATGACTTTAAATATCTTCGGTTCACAATGAAACAGTGTTGGCATAACGGATTGAAACGTAACACTATAACGAAATGCCGGAATTCTTTACTGTAACGCTACTACAATATCGAAGTTTAAAAAAAATAATAGGATCTGGTGTAATTTTCCGGACCCAATAACAACTATCAACATTTGTTATTTATTTATTGCTTTTTAAAATTTTTTCTTATTTTATTAGTAGCGATTTAATGCATGATCGCTGGGCTACGCTCCGCTCGCTACCCCCCCACTTAAGGATTTATACTGACTGGTTGCAAATATATGACGATAACTTTGTTGTTGGTTGGGTCCTGGATATTACACTAGACCCAGTGGTGTGCGGTCTATATGTGCAGGGTGCACTGCACACCCCGCAAAAATTATGAGAGAATAATTTTCTGCACCTATATAACCAAATTTTTTATAATTCAACACATTCAAATATTGTGCCGATTCGCCGATTCTGTATACCGGCAGTGAGTGCTGCCCTCGTGCCGCACCTTGTAGCACGTCGAAAAATCTATGAAATTGTAATATCTTTGGGACTAACTTTGGTGATGTTTTATGATGATGTTCGAAATAATAGGCTGAAAAACAATTTTCTTGTGTCAGAAAAAGAGGAAACAAATCTCAACAGAACAATTTCAGCTAACAGTAGTAGAAAAATTAATAATACTACATCGTAGCCTATCTTAAACACATCGCTCTACTATCAACGAACACGAGATATTATAAGTGACTGCAAAAATATTTGGAAATTTTAACTTTAAATGTGTCTTACGCAGAGTATAGAAATTAACCTGTAAAACCATATGGCCAGTTTGTTTTTTTTTTAAGGACTATAATCGTCAATTTGTGCTGGAAAAATTCTGCACGTTCGTTGTTTTATTATTATTCTCTGTACATCCTGCCTGATAACCTACCGCACGACAGTTTTCATTTCCTTGGTAATAATTTTTTTTATTTCTTAAGTTTTCGACTAGATTTTCACTAAATTTGAATTCGATATTTTTACTCTCCAAATAGCTAACCTAATCTCGATTCTTTGATCTTTCAACTCGTATTTAGAACAATGCTTAAAATAATTGTAACGTTGTGTTGTACCCCTCGAAAACGTAACGAAAAATCATTTTTCATTAAAACGAAACGAATATAACATAGTTCCTATTTTTGCCGATATGCCAACACTGTAGTGAAAGAAGATTTTAGATTAAAGAGGTCTTCCCTTTGATATCGTAGAAATATGAAGGTTGTGAAACAAAGAAAGTATATTTTAAGAATTTTCCCAAAAAAAAAAGAAAGATAAATACCAAAGAAAATCTTTATTCGAACATTTTAATTATATAAATCGAATTCTTTTTAAAAGATTTTATGATTATAGAAATTTTTTTTCTCGGGTGGTCAAAATTTCTAATCAATTCATCTAAAATCCTAAACAAAATAAAAATTCCCCCTTATAGAACCCTATGCTGCCTTGGGATTAGTTAACACCACACCAAAAAAAAAAAGAAATGATCACTTGATCAGTTTTACGACTGATTGATCTGATGTCGTTTAAAATATTTTCAGTATCTGAAATCCTACTGTTTACTATTCACAATAAACCTTTTATCGTCTTTATTATCAAAATTTTTAATATCAAGACCCTTTTCTTGATTTTGATAAACTGTGTTCTCTTCTTCAGATCCTTATTTTTGGGTGTTTTGAATCAACAATAAATTATTTTAATTTCATTTTTGACGTTATTATTTCTAAAAAAAAAAGAAAAAGAATTATAATTAATTAAAATAACTTTTAAAATAATTGAAATGATTTCACGAATAAATAAGCATAATTTTTGATTTTATTCGAAATTAATCATTTTTACACAATTTCATCTCCAGATAGGAGAGACTAGGATTTGTTGCAGTGATTTTATAAAATGAATGTACGAATTTTTTTTTATACACCTATACCTCGCTATACGGCCGCTCTTTATACGACATTTCGCTATAACGGCCTTTTTTAATTATTGCACTTTTTGGATTTACGGCCCCCAATGTTACTTTACACGGCCAAAAAAAAAGCTGTACATACTGTTAGCGACCTTCTGTTTAGTTTCAATTTCTCCCTTTAGGCAGTATTGCTACAAAAAATAATTGATTCATTATACGGCTTTTGGCTTTACGGCTAACTTTCCCGGAATGTAACTAGGCTGTAAAGCAAGGTATGGGCCTATAGCCTTTTAGATGCAATTCCTTCATGTCAAATGGAGGAAATCCAAAAAAAAATGTGAGTTGAACTCGAGACCTCTCAGCTGCAATCTTTAATATACTTAAACTACGTGTATAGTAAACAAATTCATCAATATTCTTGTTTCAATTGTTCGTCATAAACCTTCCATTGTTTATAATAAACAATACAATTGCTATTTTGGACTTATTTTTAATAAGACCATTGAAAACAACATTTGTATTAAACTATTTAAACAATCGCCTAAAACTCCTACACAAATAAATACAGAACACATAATGAAAAATTTAAAAATAACGAAAGAAATTATTACAATTTCATATGAGCCTACTTACCTTCTCAATGAGTTTGTGAAATATGGTATTTCACCGCTTGTTGTATATACATATGTTGCTGGTTTTGCATGCAAAAACTCTTGTAGATGTTACACCCTCCTCCAAGATCCAGTCTGCTACTGTATTCCCTACACAATTTAATTGCATCAAATAATATATTAATGTTATTCCCACTTAATTGAATCAGAAGAATATTTTCTTTCGAAAAATTTATGTGTTCAAGAAAATTCATTAGAAAACATTATTCTTTTAAGGATTACAAAAGGAATTTTACATACAACATAAATATCGTCATATGTGAAGATAACAAATCTTACTCGTTTGGGAATTAGAAATAAAGCTTTATTTTCATTGCATCAATCACTTTGACCTGATTTATTCATTTATTTTCTTGTTTATCATTTAAAATAGGAAAAATAAGATTTGAGTTTTCTATTATTAGAAACAATAAATCAATTTTTGTATCCATTGAAGTCATTTTTATAGGTTTTTTTTTTAGTAAAAATTAAATAAACTAGATCTATAAGAGATTATTGCATATACATAAGACGAGGTGTCTAAATACCTAATTTCAATAAATAAATGTGTTTTCAAACTGCATCTATGATAACAAACATATAGTAACTTAAAATCGGCCTATAGCCGATGTTTTGATGCCCTATGGTAGAAATGGGACAGAAAAACGGTCACAACTAACATTATTACAAGGTTTTTTCTTCATAACTTTCCTAATTTGCAGGTAACCTCTAGACCCAGATAGTCTAAACTGCAAATTTTATTCAAATCATTGTATTAGCTTTTAAAGTACATCAGAGAAACTATATGAAGAAGTTTTTTTCTGCTAGGATTATTTCTTTCAACACTATCCTGGGACCGATTTGACTGAAATTTAACATGGTATCGTCTATTTGTGTGGTTAACCTATATAATTAATTTAAACAAAATTGATTCACAAACCATAAACAAAAAACAGACAAAACTTTCTGGTCACTCTTGCTTTTCCTTTATAACTTTGCTCCCCCTGAATCGATTTTTCTCAAATGCAATACCAAACCAAATGAAGGAATAAGCAACTGACATTGTAAATTTCATTAAAATCGGATAACGCTGTTTTGAGTTATCTTGTAGTATTTACCATAGGCCATAAAAATTAAATATATCTCTTCAACAAAACAACAGTAACAAAATCTGTTAAATTTTTGGTAAAAGCTTTCGGTAGATTAACTTCAGTTCATTTTATAAATGAATATTTAAAAAATTTTTTTTTTTATATAATGAAATTCTCATATCGTTGCAATTAAAATAAAAATGTAATAAAATTAAATGAACTGTGAAGTTAATTAATTGCAATTGTTCATTCATGCATTCCAAAATTAAAAAAGCTCCCTCATCTTTCTGATATATGTATATCCTTATCGATTAAATTATAAACTATATTGTTTTTGGAATATACTCGAAATCATATTATAGTAGATACAAATAATGATCGATATATGTAACATGCTTTTCCAATATTACATTAATAATATTGTTGATCAAAGAAATCAAATCCAATCAGATTTTTGGTAATTAATTTGTTCAATTTTTAACAGGCATTTTACATTTTACTTTCCATATACTTGTATAGTCATAGTCAATAGAATTTATGGAAGTGTTATCCATAATCCTGTTTACGTACAACATATTCTGTCGTCCCTTTTAGATATGGATGATCATTTTGTCGTTGGTACACAAATTTTGTTATATAGTATATATTTTTCAGTTTTTGATAATGAGGTAAAATTTGTCAGATACAATTAAAATAGCGACAGCTGATAAAGACAGGGTTGAAACAGATAAACCATCATCATCATCATCCATATTCTCTGTATCTATTTATTAACGAAACAATATACAATCTATCTATACTATCATGGAAAATATTGTTGAAAAATTCCCTACAATATTATCGATAAAAAATAACAACGGAAAAAAGAAAATTGTAACAAAATTTATACATAACCCGTTCATTAAATCATTATCCCTTGAGTATGGCGAAATGCAATTTTAATGAGAATTAATTAATTATTCTTAATTAATGATCGACTGAATGAGTTTGATGGAATGATTGATTTTCGAATAATTAAAGGAGATGGATATAAGACAAAAAAAAAAAAAATAAAGAAAAAAATCGGTTCATGTTTTTTTCCGTATACGAAAAAGTTCGAAAAGGATAATTAGAAAATTATTGATTAAATTGTTTTATCAGAAACTGGATATTTTTATATAAATTGATTTTATTTAAAATTTAATTCTAAATATATTGTATAAATAGATTGAAAACTAAAATTGGATTATGGTCGATGCATATGCTCATGCTCATGCACAAATTAAAATATCCCTTTTCTGATTTTTATCTAAATAATTTTCTTTAAATAGAGATCAATTGGTTTTTAGGTTATTTCGCTCCACTATATCTATGACTTTACACACCTTACTGCGGCTCGGGGTTAATTGACAGAAAATGAGAATCATACCTCAGTAATTGTCTTAAAGTTGTAGGAGTATAGGTGTTTTAGTTTAGTTTAGATTTTGAATAAAAATTTTTTCATAAACAATTGGCATAGAAAATTGAAAGGTTATAGAATAATTGTTGCATTCCGAATAACAGTTATAATGTTTGAATAACGTTTAGAAAAGGCAGATCGAACAGATTAATAAATACAGTGTTGAATGGTCAAGTTGGTTGAGATCTCGTTTCTAGAAGCTGATGAGGCTCTGGTTCAAATACAGAGCTCGGTTCTTCATAATTTATTTTTCTTTGCCTAAAAAGTTTTAAAAAAAAACGTCAGAAACAAGTTTTTATTTTCGTTTTAATAAATCTTTGTAATAGTTTTTTAAATTTTTATTTAAAGAAATATAAATTGCTTACAAATTTCAATAAGTGTCCTCAAATTTACTATGTGACCTATTTTGAAAAGAATTGATTCAACGTACATTAAAATTATCAAAATATTTGTACTTATTATATTATAAATATCCTTTTAAAGGTTTTTTGCAAATCCTTTACAGAATTTTTGAGTTGTCTTAGAAAATATCAATAAAATAACGTTACACAAATTAATTACATGGTTTTTTCTCCAGGACTTGATAAATCAGATAGTTATAGCACAAACAAATATCTGGAAGTATTATTAAAATAGTCAAAGTTTTTGGAGTTATTGAATAGATTAGGTATGGACATAGTTTTAAACTCAGTGTGGGCGAATGACTGCTGAAATTAATGGCTGAAAACTAAAAATACTATTTATATTAAATGATCGTAAGTTGATAGTAAAATAAAAATCAAAATTTAAATCATTTTTTATTTCTTTTTTTTAGAAAGTTCATAGATTTTATATCGTAGGATTTAAAAAGGAAATATTTTGCAATTATGTATTAGAATTTATTTGAGAATTTTTTTTTTTTGTAAAAAGGAAAACTAATTTTCTACTATATTACGTAAAAGTAAATCGATTTATACTTTTATTATTCAAAAGAAAAAAAAAGCCAGTAGAAAAATACGGAAAAATGCTATTCAATTTTTTTTCTACAAAAATATCACTAATTTATTATCTGTTCGTTGCCAGAAGTAATCATCATAAAAATAAATCGACAAATATTTTATATTTCTAAACATGGTAAATATAATTAATCAAACATTCACAGATTTAGGAATAACATCAATATATATATATATAAATATTTTTTTTTTTCTAACAATAATATTAGACAATATGATAAGTGCAAAAAATCAATCAATAATAATGCTCATCGTTTACTAATGACTTCTAGTAAATCATTATATACTCAAACAAAACAACTTCTACCTACTTACACATCCCGACCACAAAAATGTCTAATTTGAAAACTCCAATAAAACACCTCATTTGTAGAAAAACTAGAGGGAGGAACCGCGAAAGAAAAGGAATGCCAACATAAAACTTAGTACGCACTAATAAACGCAGAAAAAAAGCAACATATTTATGTACTTACTTCAAGAATTGTTGGTTTTCTTTCCTTGTGTCTTTATGTTCATTCATCTTGTCGTATGTCAGCAAATTTGAATATATATTTTGAATCCTAGACATAATAATCACTATTTGACATGCAACAAAACATAAATTTCTTTTTCGCAATTCGGGTAGACTATTTTTATATATTCAACATAAAAAAAATAAATAAATAATACATTTTTACCCTAATATATATTGTAGTAAGTCAATAAGTAAGAAACAAAACAATATCATTAACAAAAGTCAAAGTTATCAAGAAAAAAAAAACAGGAGGAATAGCAAAAAAAACGAGGCCTAGAAATCATGTCAGTATGATATTACTTCTTTTCCAAAGTCATCATCAAATATACTCGAACCAAAAATCATTTTGAATTCTGAAAATGGATCCTCAAGTCAAATATTTCTTAGCATATTTTTTTCATCAATTATCCTGTTTTTATATAGCATCATTTTTGGACAGTAATTGGATAGGACGAAGTTAATCAAATTTTCGACAAAAAAAAGAAATCAATGATTCAGAGAGGGATCAAATTTTGTAAAAAAGATAAAAAATCGGGATATTTTTATTACTTGAAAACAGAAAACAAGTAGGTAGTAAGTAAACTACTATATATACAATCGACCACTAGTCATTATTAATGATGAACAATTATGTGAGGAGCTCCACTTAAAATGCTCCACAGCATTAGCTTTATCAGCATGACCCAGTTTTTGGACACCTATCGAATTTCATAGTCAAACCAAAAAACCAGTGCATACATATTCATTAACTTCTTTATATACTTTTAAATATATATTATATCACACTGACTGTGAAAATTGTCACATTTTTAGTGACAACTCCTTTTATGGAAGTAGACAATTGTCGGGTAATACTAGTTATCCAATATCTAGTATACTTTGCAGTTGGGCCAATTTTGATTTAAACCTCTGACTAGCTTTGAACTCCTCACAAACTGTAGATCAAGACAATATTCATTACAGTTACAAATGGCAAGACTTTTTCATCAAGCATTTAGATTTTTATAGAATGATAGTTTTTAAGAAAAATATCTACCACTATTAAGTGGGAGTAACATTTAGCCATATTTACAATAACATCCTTAAATCCCCTTAATAATGTATTTATTCTCCTTGGGATTGTTAGCTTCAGCTCCATTTTCTTTCAACTGGATTCCTGCTATTGATGAAACTCAATACCATAAGGTCTATATTATCAATAATTTTATATCAGTAATTTCAATCAAATCAATCCAAGTAGTTTTAAGTTATCGTTAATATTGGCAAAGAAAAATATATAATTGTGAAGAACTGTGATTACAGTACCCGAATCTGACTCTCATCAGTTACTAGCAATGAGGCCTAATCAACTATGACCACTTAAGCACTGGACTTGAACCATTCATTTTCCTTTTTACAATATAATTTCAATATTATTCAAACAATACAACAGTTGTGTATTTTTGTAAACTGTTCAATGCAAATTACTTGTATTTATTAAACGCCTAAAATGCGTACATTATTATGCTCGCTCGTCTCTCCATTAATAGGCGGGCAGGTGAAAATCAAAGGCACTATCCATACCCAATATCTTGGGACTCTTATGTTTCATGTTTTTATTAAGATTTTACCTTTGCTATTTTTTATATGTTAGAATATAGTCATTTTTGAAAATATCTTTTAATATTAATGTAATTAATTTGCTCTTGTTTTTCATTTCTTTGAATTAATTTCATTAAAAAAGAGTTAATCTCATACCTCTTGGAATTGTGAAGCTGTTTCTATCGCATTCTACTAGGTTACTCAATAATTTTTCAGCCTCGACAAGAAAAACATTGTTTTTGTAAATGATATTTTATTATTCAGTATAATTTCCCTAAACTTCAATACAGTTATTCCAACGATTCTCCAATTTAAGGCCTCCAAAATACTCCTCTACAGCTGCTTCGACCTCTTTTAGCTCCTTGTTTCGTTTCAGGATCATGGTCGTGGACCCAAGTTTCATCCATAGTGATGAATCGACGTACGAAATCCATTTTATCCTTAAAACAGTCCAAATGTTGTTGAGAAAGTCGCATTGGAAGGTGTTTTTGTTCCATTGTTAGCGAATGTGGCACCCATTTTGCACAAAGCTTTTTGAAACCTAAAACTTCAGCTAAGATGTGATGCGCTGATGTATGTGAGATGCCTATGGTCACCTACAGTCACTCGTCGATCTTCCAAAACAATATCCTGTAAAATTGACCTGTTAGCAGCACGTCTTCTTGTCGAGGCTAAGAAATTATTGAAAGTAGTAGTATATGAAATGTTGAGAAAAAGAACATAAAATTGTTTCTTGAATTACATTTTTTTTCTTTATTGCTACTTAATTAAAATTAACTAAATTCTATTCTGCAAAGATAAAAATATATTTTCTCATGGTAGAATCCTTCTCGAATCTTACACACCGACTCGTATAGCACCAGTGTATTTTTTCTTTGGAAAATATCTCTGTCTGACAGAAAACAGGTCTTTTATACATTTTTATTGAAATTTGAGAACATTACATTATAATTTCGTGAATACAGTATTTACTTAAGTATTCATTAAAATTAATTTTTGTTTTTCTTTTCATATACAAGCTAATAAATAAATTGAAAATAAATAATAAAAAGCCATTCAAAACATTTAGTATATTTTTTCATTTTTTTTGTATGAAATGATTGATGAATTTGTTCACAACACAAAAATCTTATATTATTTACTTAAACATTTATCAACAATAAATATACAATAAATATCATATCTGTTCAAAACAAAATGATGAATACTATATCATCAGAATATCAAAGTCATTTTAATTACATATAATCTTTAAATTTCGTTAAGGTATATAAAGTATATTAATTAGATTTTGATTATATATCAAATAATGCGTACTTAGATTTAAGATCGTAATCCGTATCTGACACATTTAATATAAAAACCAAACAAATTATTTTAATAAATTAACTTTTAAGTATAGAAAATAATGATTTTCTATTTGATGGCTTTAATAGACCCCAATCTTCGCGAATGTCAGGATTTTCAAGTTTGAAAAATTTTAAAAAAACAAACAAACATATATTTTATTTAATTTTCATGGTTTTCATGGTTTCTATGTAAATAGATAATAAAAATAAAAATTTATAGTATTTTTGGGTAAAATGAAAATGATGACAGTTAAAATACTTAACACAGAAAATATTTCGTATAGCAAATCACTTTCTTATGTACAAATTTTCAAGTTTAATTGCCACATAAATTATAGCTAAAAAAGCGAATAGGATAGATATATGACCTTAGATTAGTATACCTAGATGTCCAAGCCAAATGAGCAGCGTAATGTTCAGTATTGTTGTTGTAGGTGAACTTAAAGAAGAATGGATGAAAAGAGGTTTAATGTAAAAGAAAGAGATGAATCTATATTGTGTCAGGATATCACCGTACAAAAAAGTATCAGTTGAATGCACAGCAAAGTATAGGTAATGATAAAGTATGAAAGCTAGCGAAATAATCAGAAAAAGCACGTGGCAATAAGTGCGAAAGAATACGCAAGAGTACGTGCAGTTTTCATAGGTAAATTCCACCAGGAAGAGAGAGAATGAAATGTTCTTAAAAATCGGACGGAATCTTATAAAATTACCCTGGAATCTTATATATGGTCCCAAATCTTCCACTCATACGTACAATTTGTAAAAGAACAGTCAAAATTTGGAAAACAGCGGTACTGTAAGGATAGGAAGTTTCCATCCTTTATCATTTGTTAGATCTTGCTACATATGATTCATAAAGTGTTATCCAATTTCTTGTTTTTCGACATTTTCATGAGAAATTTTCATTTTCTACGTTCACATGTTAAAGCATGTGTCTTGCTGCATTTAATTACATCATTATTAAAACTGTATAGAAGAGTGAAACAAATATTTAAGATTTTAATAATACAAATTATTCATTTGTTTAAAATTTTCATATTTAGATTGATAAATTTAATTAAAAGGATATAAAAAATGAATCTTATTTAAAATCTTATTGATACAAAAGATTTCATAGATAAGATATGAAATATGATAGCATATTATGATTTTCATCAATCAAGAACATATGTTATTTATGCATCCTATTACTAGTCTTCTATATAAAGTATAAGAAAGTAATTAACAAAAATTAGAAAAAACAAAATTCGTTAGACATTGTAAAATAAAATAACATATAAGATGTCTAATTAGTATCTAGTGGAACCCCGCTGGGAGTGAATGTTTTTTTTTTGCTGGACCACATTTTTAAGTTTATTGACTAGATTTTGTGTGTACAAAAATTTTTTTTTTAATTTGAATTTTATGTTTGGATTTACTCGCTTCTAGCAAATGTTGTTCCTTTAATATTTTAAGGTTATAAAATTTAGACAAAATTTTATAAGATTTACAAAAATAATTGCCAAAACAAACTTCTTTTTTGTTTTTCTATGTTAAAAGTCTTGTATGTGAAATAAAAAATAGGTTTTTTAAATTATTGGGCGCTAAAATCTTTTATTTTTATAATCCATTTTATATTAAAATGTTGTCAATAAAATTTAACTCTCTAATTAAAATTAATTTTATATGTTTGAAAATATATTTATATTATAAAAGGTTACGGAACATTGATTTTTATACGCTAAAACTATGTTTAAAAAATAAAAACAACCTGCTTTATAGTTACACCCAACTCTATTTTTTTACACGGCCTTTTTTTACACGATTTTGAAATAACACGGTTCACCAATAATAAAAAATACGCCTTTTTACACTAATTTTTTGTTCTAGCACGAATCCCAAAAAAACCCTAGCTCATAAATTATAATTCCTACTGAAAATTAACTCCAAATAGATTAAGCCAAATTTTGTTACCTATCTGTTTCTGTAAAAATTAATGAGATAAGTGCAACTGCTCTATGCTAATTTTAAGATTTTTAAGGTAAGTTACGTGCAAAAAGTAAATTCTGCAATCGACCACTCAGTCTTTGCCTTCATCGGACAGCTAGCTTCTGTTGGGGTTTTGCTTGAAAACTTGCTAGAGCTTTCTTAAAATGCAAAAATGTCTACAACTTTGTTAAATTACCTATTTTAATTTTGAATTGTTTAGGAAGATAACGAAGAATAGTTGTGCTAGACATATCTGACATATCTACTGATGATAGCATTTTTGGTCCAGTCCGTGTAATAAACGTGCACGCTTCTTATCAAGACGCGATGAATAGTTGCGAAATTGATTTTTATTCCTAATTTAAATTTAAATTTTTGTACTTATGGACTGAATTTTCACTGTACACTAATTTTACTTTTTTTTGTAATAAAAATGTATTGTTTTTACTTTTGCATGGTTTTTTGGGAAAGTATTTATAGTTTTTTCATCTTACACGATTTTTTAAAGTTGTGGAACATATTCCCAAATTTACCATATGTGACATGTATTTTTTTACACAATTTTGTTTGCACGGATTTCTAAGAAACGTATCTACCGCGTAAAAAAAGAGTTGGGTGTATTTATTGATTATAATTAATATTTAATAATAATTTATTGTAAAAAAAAATTAATTACTATTTTCTTTTATTATTAATATTTCAAATGACTAGTAAAGGGTATACAAATTTATACACCTTGTTATTTATTCTGCCCACTTTAATATTAATATTAAAGAAATTAAAAAAAAAAAATCAATCCATATTATTGAAATACTATTTTATATTCGATTAATTGAAATTCGAATGTCTAATAATTTATTGATTGAATTTCTTCGAATGTTAAATAATAATAAAATTGACAAAAATGGAAAGGAATTCAACTAATTTTTAGATCATATTTAATTATTAATTATGACATATGTTTCAAGGTTGATTTTTTAGTTATGAATTATGTTAATGAGTGCAAAATTTAATTTAAAAAAGATATTATCAAAGAAGAAAAAAAAGTAGTAGTTAATTAAGTCATAATGAAATTTTTATCTAATCATCTATTTTGTTTTTGGTATGAATTTAATATTTCCTACAATTTTTGTTGAAGGTGAAAAGCTAAATAACTATCCTACAAGTCATTCATTTCCTCAAGGAAAATGTATTTTCTATTTTTTAATTTAAATTTAAATTTTGAAAACAGTCTGTTTAAGAAGAAATTCTTCATGACTGTAAACTTTTTATAATCTTCAGGCGCTTGTAAAATAAATTTTAATAGTAAGAATTTATTTGAAAGATTACTTTTGTAGAAATGATAAACTAATTTTTCAGTTGTTTCAGAAGAACCATACCTACTAGTCTAAGAAAACAGAAGTACTGACTTAAAGTGGTTTAACTATAGAAGGTGATCTAGTCCGGTCCACTACAATGAAATAATGTTGACGTCACTTTAACTCCGCTTTTAGATCCCCCTTTTAAAACATTCCGTTTCAAAATGAATTGAACATATTACCATGTTGGGGCAATAATCTGTTGGAATCTTACAAAATTTCCTTGTCTTTGGTATCGATGGTATGTGATGTTATTGTCCAATTCTTTCACTTTCTATCTCACATTCGAGCAATTCGGAACACTAGAATTTCTATTAACCATTTTTTTCTTTAATTGAATAACAAAACTCACAATTTTCGTTTAAAAAGAAGCACAAATCAAGCAAAACAATTTTAGTTTATTTGACAGCTGGAAAGTGGTGCGTCAATGACGTCAACATAAAACACATCTAAATAATGTGTACGAATATAAAGCGGAATATATCACCTTTTATAGTTAAAACACTTTGAGTACTAACATCTTAAATTCTTCGTAGCAATATCCTTTCTACTTTAAATTAGAGTTAATGTTAACATTTCGCCTAAGTTAAGTATTGAATAGAAACGATTTTAATTAAGTTAGAACGGAATGGATATTTTGGATAATAGATGGAGCATGAAATCATATATAAATTGGAGTTAGGGTTCGAAGACAAATTAATATATTGATATTTAGAAATATCATACTTGTATATCGAACTCTTAAGAATCTAATCTTTAGAATCTTTTGGAAAAGAAATGGAACATAAATTTGTAGAAAGCATAAATATAAATAGAAAATATTTATTTTATATGGGAATATTATATTTCGTCCGAAATATATAATTCGTAAAAGTGTGCTAAGTTTTTTAATTAACAAATTTCATTTGGATAACTTAATCCATTAGCGCCCACTGTCCTCATTTTGAGGACAGGTCATGTTTTGACCTGTAGATCAGTCTTATCGCGATCTGGTGGCATGTTGTGTGCCCTATTCTGTATTGTTTCAGTTGCCGTCTGTCTGTTCAAGTGTAGGCATTTATATACAACAATATTTTTTAATTATTTTATCGTAACGTATTTTTAAGGTGGTCTAGTTACAAAAATATGACGAGATAATAAACATAAATCAAAGAAAAATAATTTGGGCGCTAATGGGTTAAAAAAAAGTATCAAAAATTCTACTTTAGTAACATTGAAATGCCAGTTATATTGGCATGGGGCTTCTTGTTTTTCTTACAATCGAGTTTTTAAACAGACTGTAAACGAAAACGGTTATACGAAAATGGTTAAAACTTTTTCGAAATTCAAAAGAAAAATTCTCATAAATATTAAAATTTTTCAATAAAAAAATCTTAATAGTTGTGTTAATTGAAATATTTACTTGAATATAAAACATTTGTTGTTTTTTGTTTAAATACAGGTTTAAAAAAAAAAGCTTAAAAGATTTAAATATGTTAATCAAAAGAATAAATTTATGATGCCTACATAAAAAATGGTACGAGTTCGTTTTTTTTCTTACATTATGAAAAATAATAGCCTAGATTAATGTTTTATTATTTTATATTAAAAACGTTCTAATAGTGGGATATATTTTTTTTTAGTCTATTTAATTTCATGTTGTAATATTTAACATCCAAATAAGGAAAATTGTACAATCACTTTTAATATATTATTGGCGCCAATCAAATACTTTTAATTGCTCGCTAATATCATGTTTTTAAAACAATTCAATTAAGCGGATTTCAACTCAATTAACAAATATTTAATTTTGTGTTCTTAATAATAGAATAAAAAAAAAGAAATTACTTATATTTTCGTAACATAAAAATTTTTTATAAAGAATCAAGATCAATGATCGTGTTTTGAAATTAAAAACAAACACATGATATTGAAACAAGTGTTAAAGCGGGCACGAGTAGAGTACAGGTACTAAAGACACATTATATAAAAGATGAAGATCTTTAGAATTATTTCTATAGAAGAAGAAAAAAAGAAAAACTGTCATGAGAATATTATTTATTACTTTTAATACAAAAAAACAAAATATATAAAATTTAATCCGTTTGGAAAACCTTTTTATACTTATGCGCGAAAAAAATCGCGATCAAACAAAATATATTCAAATGACATTCTTTTATATCTGTTCATAAATTTTGTATCTTTTTTTTTTCTTCTTTTGGACAAAAATCTTCAAATTTTAGCTTTTTAAAGGTAAAAACAGATTTTTTTAACGTTCGTTCCTCTTATTTTTGGCAATGTTTTTGACAATATTGGCATTAAATAAAAATCTCTTTTTGTTTGAGAAGTTTTTAGGCATAATATATCTCACCTGCCCACGCTTTTTCTTTAGAAATTCAACAAATTACAAACCATTCCTAATGTGTGATCTTGAAATTTTATTTGTTAGGTTTCTGTTTATAACCTTCATATGTGTACAATTTTTTTTTTGTTGATACTATATTCTTTTATATAACAATCATATCTTACCGCTATCAGTTGCTTTTATCCCAAGCGAAGTAAAAAAAAACATAACAAAAATAAATAATAATTTATTTTCATCCATTCGGAATAATGGCCCACCTCCAAAAAAGATATCACATTCTTTTAAAGATAATAATTGTAACAGTAGCCCATTTGAAATAGTATTTTTCACATGATATGGACTTCTTAAAATTTTGGACAAAAAAAAAATAATACTTGCACCTCATTAAGTATTCTCAAAACATTCGAAAATCTTAAAAGAGATAATTTTGTTTTCTTTAAGATTCAAAAATTGTCATCATCATTTAGTTAGGACCTTCAAAACTACTCGTTGGTAATGGGTACCACAGATATGTATATTCGGATAATAGATTTTTTGTATGACCAAGATTCAAATGTTTCAAGATATCTAATTTTAGTACATTACAGATGTAGACATGTCAATGAGTATATTATAAAGGAGAAGTTGCTTAACCATATTTAGAATTTCAAACAAGGCAAAAAAAAAGTAAACGTTTTAATATAACATATGCTTAAGTAAAAAATCTGTTTGGTAATTTTTCGGAACTATGAATAATATTAAACCTAAGTGATTCAAATTAGAAGAAAAAAAAATACTATCTAGACATCGAACGGCATTGAAGAAACGCCTACATCTTGAATTCCCAAGCACTTAAATAATATTATGTCCATTGAAGTTTTGTTGTTTGTTTTGCACACACATATAGAGTATATATGAATATCGTAAAGTAAATATTCAATATTAAATTTCCTTATTACCTATCCAAGGTATTTTTTTTTGTCAAACAAAATGTTTGGTAAAAACCCTGAAAACTGGTAAAAGAATGCTGAAATACAAGATGCGAATTTTTTTCTTTTCGACTTTTCTAGATATTAAATTTACTTATATAGAAACTGTACAGTGACATGACACCCTATACACGCTGATCATTATTATTTATTAACTGAAAAATCAATTTTTTCCCACCTCATTGAACTACTATAAGAACAAAATGGGTAATATCAGCGGCGCCAATATCCTCTCTAAACGAAATAACTTCATTTTTTCTTGATTTTTAATAGTAGGTTGTTTTTTTTGTACGTTGTTTATATTACACAAGTGACTGGTTTTGCGCGATTTTTACCATATATGATTATTTGACATGACATTCAACCTGCGTGCGCACGCCAATCTCAATTGATTTTGATAGAAGTTATGGCATTATCAATAAAATCGGATATTTTTTTTTAGATTTTTATATATGGCGATGAGAAGCGTTTATAATCAAGGAACGCCATATAAAATGTCGAAGTACCTTGATGATGCGCCTTCACAATCATGATTATTTTCTACACTAGTGACGCGGGAAACGCGACTAACCAGTTCTTCAGTCGTCCAGTTGACAAAGAATAATCTTACATATTTAAGAATTTTTCACTTTTAACGGTATTCTTTGCAATTGAATTTTATTATATCATTTTGATAAGTGATTTTCTTCAGGTAAGTTTTATCACATCCCGTTGAGGTGACTTGTTTATCATTTTTTTCTTTTTATGAAAAAATGCGGAAAAGTTTTTCCACAACTATTAAAATCGTAATTGTTTTCAACAGAATAAAAAAATTCCAACAATTTTATTATAATTTCTTTTTCTTTTTTAAATTAGTAATTATGTGGTTTTAATTATGTGAGAGAAATTGCTTTAATGAACAGAATTTCAGGATTCAATTTTTCAGGTTTTTTTTGGGGTTTTGTTTATAAATGAAAAGTTGGTGAAAGTTTATGGTTTATTTTGAATTTAAGAAAAGTATATATTTTCTGTTAAATATACAATCTGTTGAAGACGAAAGTTAACGAAATTCTAAGATATCTTAGGATATTTAGCAGTTTAAACTTTGAAAATTAAATTTTTCTTATAAAAATGCGAAAAGAAAGAAAACGTTATTTCTTTTACCTTCAATAAGATGAAAATTGGCAAGCAATTCTCAGAAGATTCGAAGTAATTGTTTCAAGGCGACCTTGGTATATGAAGATATTTTCACGGCACTTTTAAATTATTTAATAATTAGTGGGATTGTGAGTGACCTTCATTTTCAATGTCCACTTTAAATTTTGAGCCATAATTTACGAATATCACGTCCTGGGTTACGTTCACTCGATCACAGCGGTGTAAATAAAAGTCGGTACAAATAAATGTCAAAAAAAGTCGGTGGCGAAAAAAGTATGTTTGTTGGGAGTGAACGATCGTAGTCGTTAGTCAATTAGTGTCATTTCGAAATGTCAATTGGAGAAAATTCGCATTTATAGGGTAATTAATGTACTATAATTATTAGAATTATTTTTAATATTTAAGCATATTTTATGGTTTCACTTTTTTAACAATAGAAATGACAATAATCGACTGCGCCTCATGACATTGGTCGAAAAAAGTTACTAAAATCGACTATAGAGTGTCGGTGTAATGCCATCATCGTACCTAAATATTGGTACGCAATGAATGGCCATAGTTAACTTTTAGTCGCTTTTAGTTACATTTAGTTGGTGAGTGAACGCAACCCTGGAAGTTGATTCAAAATTCAGACAAATTTTCTGTTAATTTCAAATATTGAAATAAGAAAACAAAATTCAATCTGTGCCATATATATTTTAAATATACAAGGTGGAGTCCAAAGTAATCAGGACTTTAAAAAAAAAAACAGAACAAATGGTTTTTTCAGCAAAATCAATTGATTTTATTCAAGATAGTCTCCTTCTGCTTCAATACAGCTTTTTGCACGGTCCAAAAGCATGTCGAACGAGTATGCCGGTGCTGGTGGCCTCTACGTCTGCATAACGCTTTCCTTTCATCGGCAAATGCATTTTTGCGAAAAGGTAGAAGTCGCACGGTGCCATATCCGGTGAATACGGGGAGTGGTTGATGGATTTTTGGTGAGATAATCGGTCACAAGCGTCGAGTGATGAGACGGCGCATTATCGTGCAACAAACGCCAACTTCCATCTTCGCGATATTCGGGCCGAACACGTCGAATACGGCGCACCAAACGCTTCAAAACTCCTAGGTAGAATACCGCATTAACGTTTTGACCGGGTGGAACAAATTCTTTGTGGACAATACCCTTGGAATCATAAAAACAAATCAGCATTGTCTTCACTTTTGACTTCTCCAGGCGCGATTTTTTGGGTTTCGGCTCGTCCGGCGCCTTCCATTGAGCACTCTGGCGTTTCGTTTCGGGATCATATTGAAAACACCACGTTTCGTCACCAGTCACAATGTTATAAAGGAAGTTTTTGTCCTTTTTGACCTCTTTAATGATGTCCTTCGAATGTTGAATTCTGAGCAATTTTTGGTCGTCGAAGCTCATTTTCGCACCGATGACACAAACATACTGCACTTAAAACGCAATAACTTCACTTTCAATAGATGAAATGTCATGAAATTCTCACAGAAAGTCGATAAAGGATAGCAGATTCTAACGCACCAGTCGGCATATAGATGGCGCCACTAGGGGCGCTAGATTCAAAAAGTCCTGATTACTTTGGACACCACCTTGTAGTAATAAGTATCTCTGTTACAATTCGATAGCGATAAATAACATTGCCTAAATAAGTGGTTATAAAATGTATGGTAACCATCCTTATGTTTCCCAGAAAACCACATTTTTTGTTTTTGTAGGAGTATAGGTGTTGTAATGTTTGAATAACGTTTAGAAAAAGCAAATCGAACAGATTAATAAATACAGTGTTGAATGTTCAAGTTGGCTGAGACCTCTGGTTCAAATCCAGAGCTCGGTTCTTCATAATTTATTTTTCTTTGCCTACATTTTCTCACTGAGCAGACTGTAACCGATGTTTTTCACATCAAACCGGAATAATTTATTTGAATTTTTGATATTTTTTGAAAAGAAAATATGTCAATTTTTATTATTTTGAATAAATATACACCGTTAATAATTTTATTGATTGATTATTTCACCTTAAAAAATTAAGATTTTATGGATTAAAATTTTTAAATTATTTCCACTCGGTTTTTTTCCATTTTTTTTCGAATTAAAGTGAAAAACTAAAATGAAGATGTTTTTGTGAATAAAATGAAATTTTTTTCAACAATAATTCTAAAGAAATTATGTAATCTGGAACGTTAACAAAAAAACTATATTTCTTGATTACAATTTAATATCCTATCGCGCGTATCTAATTTGAACTATATTTAAGTATGTTCAAAGCTTGCTTTTTAAGTCACCGTTTTTTAACATATTTTTTTGGTGTAAATTTTTAGGAGCTTTTCGTTTTTTTAAATATGTTTTTAAGAACTTTTCGAATATTTTATAATATTTCGCACATATTTGTTGAAATCATTTAATTTATGAATATTTTTTTGGCAGGATTTACAAATTTTTATCGGTTTTAATATTAATTGAAAATTAACTTTTTTGATTTTATATTTAATCCGTTTTGAAAACCTTAATCAATTTTTGATTAGTTTTTAATATCTTAGATAGCATATCTAATTTAAAACTAAATTGTGGTTAGTTTTTATTCGATATCATTTTACACCGTTGTTTCTTTTCACGAATATTTATTTAATTCCTTGTCGCAATCTTTTGATGTTGATTTTTCTCTTGTTTTTAATATGATTTTAATATTTGTTCTAGAAATTCATAAATTTTCAAAATCCAGAATATTTTTAATTAATGAATTTTATAAAAAATGTTGACAGATTATAATCTTATATATTTATATCCAATGGTATAGAATACTAAAAATTAGTTTTGATACTATTTCTGGTAAAAAAAGAATATCAGACATTGACTTATTGTTTATTGGATATGCGAGTAATTGTTGGTCTGATTTGATTGAAATTAACAATATAGATTTCTGATTTAAATGTTCTGTTTGATATTAAATTTCAGCCAAATCCGTTAAGAAAAAGCGAAGTTATTTTACAAAGAAATTCAACTACCAAAAAGAAAAGACTTACTATAACCCGATTTTAGTATATTTTTCGACGAAAATTAATAACGAATAGTTAAATAGTTTACAAGAAGCTTAAATTTAATTAAAATGAAGTTTGTTTTTTGTTTTGTTGTTTTTTTTCCTTGTTTTAATGAAACACAATAAAAAACACTTTAATTAACACAAACTTTTAAATAGTAAAGATTTTAGTTTTAAAACCGTATCAAATAACTTCCTGTGTAAAAATCGAAAACAGAAAGTTTAGTTTGATTTTGATATATGTAAAAATTTTCAATCATATAAAAACTAAAAAAACACAATTTTGATGTTTGTTTTTAATACCTAAGCTTTTTTTTTTCTTGTATAATAAAACAATATTATTAATCAACGAAACAAATCAATGTCGTCTAAAATGAAGTAATGTATGTATAAATCGATATTTCTTTTATATATCGTTATTTAATCCAAAATTTTCTTGTCTAATAAATTATTAACGATTGCATAAAACTTGTTGTCCCAAATCAAGCAATTAAAACCAATTCGCTTTTCTATATGAGATATATCTCTGATCATATCAAATCACTCATCATAATAATAATGATCCCCGGTGTTAATATGAAATAGGCTAACGACCGATGTTTATTAGTTCGTATTATAATCATCTAACTAAATAGTGTATAGTGTTGTATATAAGTAACATATATACTTGTATATCGAATAACATTTGAAAGATTAACCACAAGTCGTACGAGAGCATATTATATGCGCGAATAGACAAATATATTCCATGATTTTGCGCTACTTTACTGTTATCTAGGTATTATATTTAAAAAAAAAACTTCAAGATGATACTATAGCTTTATATATCTGAACTATTATTAAAAAGTATATATAAATTTATTACTTCACTCCTTGGAAATCATAGAAAAAAAGAACATCGACTCTTATATATAAGAAAAAAAAGAAAAGCCACCAATAAAATTCTACTATAATATCTTTTGATGATAGCAAAAAAAAAACCCAAGAAGTTAACAATTTTGTTGGAAATTATTGGCAGAAGTTGGGTAGATGAACGGATAAACTATATATATATAAAAACTATCAAATGGATCGTATATCCATGCTTGAATCTATAATATTGTCGGTTTTTTCTTCTTCGTTTTTGTAGAAAAATGACTAAAACATGCAAATCAAACAAGAATATTGAAACTTGTTCAAGCCAAATAACGTTTGAACAACGAGTTTTTTATTCTCCACATAAAAAAAAAGAAACATATCACAAAAAAAGACTAACCTAAAACTTAGATATTGCTAGTATTTCCGCTACTGGAAATGTTTTATCAATATATGTTCTCCACTTACACTTAGAATGTATAAAAATCTAGAAGTCATAATGAATCTAAATGAAAGTAATCAGTTTTATAGGATTCTGATTAGTTAACAAATCAAATAAGGTGAAAATTGTATATATGAACAGGTAACATTCATTAGTCGAATTGACTAACTATACGATATTCTAGGGGTACTCAATAATTTCTCAGCCTCGACAAGAGAACGCACTGCTAACAGGTCAATTTTTTTGTCCTATGTTGGTACAACTTTCATATGTGTCAAGTTTCACGTCGATAAGTCAATTTAGTCTTTGTTTAGAAGCTATTGGAAGTTGACTTGTCATTGAATTTTTTGAACATGGAAAAATTTAATATCGTGCAGTGATTAAATTCGTTGTTTTGGAAATTGTTACAAAAATTCATCCAAAATTGTTTGAAGTATATAAGGGTGCATCATCTTCACTTTCCACTGTGAAAAAATGAGCTGCCCTTTTTAAATCTGGTCGTACAAGCTTCGAAGATGATTCACTCAAAGGTCGTCCAAAAAGGGTATTAACAACAGAAAACATACTAAAAATATAGGCTATTGTTTTGGAAGATCGACGAGTAACTGTAGTTGAGATAGCTGACACTATAGGTATCTCACATAGATCAGTATATCACATCTTAGCTGAAGTTTTAGGTTTTAAAAAGTTGTATGCAAAATGGATGCCGCATTCGCTAACAATGGAACAAAAACACTTTCGAATGCGACTTTCACGACAACATTTAGATCGTTTTTAGAAGGATTAAATGGATTCCGTACGTCGATTCATCACTATGAATGCGTCTTGGGTCCACCACCATGATCCT
This sequence comes from Xylophagus ater, assembly GCA_963422695.1. Classification (NCBI taxonomy): domain Eukaryota; kingdom Metazoa; phylum Arthropoda; class Insecta; order Diptera; family Xylophagidae; genus Xylophagus; species Xylophagus ater. The sequence continues at coordinate 14,928,342 of OY730478.1, forward strand.
GAATCGAAACAAGAAGAGGTCATAGCAGCTGTAGAGGTATATTTTGTAGGCCTACCAGATTTTCATTACAAGGATGGAATCCTTAAATTGGAGAATCGTTGGAACAAGTATATTAAAGTTCAGGGAAATTATACTGAATAATAAAGTATATTTCATTTACAAAAACAGTGTTTTTCTTGTCGAGGCTGAGAAATTATTAAATACCCTAGTATATATACCATATGTATTCAGAAAAGAGTTTAGAACTGATCAAAATAATTTTTCAAATAAAAAACCAATTTCAATCGACTTTCGTGTATATGCAATTTGAGGTTAAAAGCTTTCCGATATCATCAAATCGAAATAGAACATAAAATCAATAGAAACGTACTTGTCTCTCAGTGTATTTACATTTTAATTATTATTACCTGTATTTATGACTTTCATTACTACTATTATGTAATATCTAAATTATTGATTTTATATTAAAGATAATTTTTTTTTTTTTTCGTAATCAGGCGAAATATCTATTATATATGTTCCGTTATTTTTATTACATATTAATTAAACAGACAATGTTGTTGTTTATTAGCCGACAAATTGAGAGAACTGTAGATTTTCTATTGCGGAAAAGATAATTTTATCGAAGAAAAATCGTTCTGTTATTTTAATTGCAGGATGTTTGTTTTGCAACGAAGTAGTTATATATTAAAGAAAAAAAAAATGTAATTGAATGAGATAAAAAACGAGTTAAATAATTATGTACGATTCTAATAATATGCACCTAATTAAAATTCACTCGATTCGTATTATATTTCTCTTTAATAAAGGATATTTTTGATGTATTTATTCCTAAGTAACATTTTCTCATGTAATTTAGCATTCAAAAAGCTATTACTGTGTTTAGTAATTATTTAGCAATAAGGTTTTTAAATATTTCAATGTTTCTTGGGTGTTTTAAAACATTTAATTTAAAAAGTAATAAACTATACTACATAAATTCATATTTTTTTTTTTATTACAATATCTATAAGTGCTAAATAATTATCTCAATTAGATATTAGTTCTCTGATGGAGCCAATATAATACCACTTATCCATTGGAGACATATTATACTCCCTTTAGGAATATAAGGCTTTTATGATATGTACCATTTTTCTCAGCCTCAGAGATCCAATTGAAGGAACATTATGTTTCTTGGAGATATATTTTGAATTTTAAAATGTTTAACACACGAGGATATACTAATTCTTCAGGAGATTATTATTGTATTTGTTAGTAAGTTAATATACCTGAGACATACGTACATATATGTATTTTATGTTGTATAGGGTAGTTCAAATGGGACACTACAAATATTTTTTTTAAATAAAACAAAACGGTTTGAGATATCAATTAATTTTTTATTTCATGTTAAAGCACATTCTATGCCATTATGTATGGAATTCAATTTCCTTCACATGACCACCACGGGCACGTTTGCAAAAGTCCAGTCGTTGAATCCAATTTTCGACCACTTTTTTGCATAAATCGGCCGATATTGCAGTAATTTCGCGTTCAATATTTGCTCTGAGCTCATCTATCGTCGCCGGCGTATTGGGATAGACCAATAACTTGACGTGACCCCAAAAATAGTCGAGAGGTGTCAAATCGTATGAACGAGGCGGCCAATTCTGGAAATAACACGCTCACCCAACTTACGGTGGCCGGTGGTCCATGGTCGGTGGTCGGTGATGTCGTCCATAATTTGGTCGTAATGCTCTAAAAGTTGCAGCGACCAGACTCAGAATTTCGGTAATAAATTTTAATGGTTTGTTAACATTGTTCAAGTGTGTACTGCTTCATGATGAAATTGCAACTATTCACGAGCATAAAAAGAACAAAAGCAAATATTGCGTGGTTCGCCATCCCTACTGGAAAACATTTGTAGTGTCCCATTTGAACTACCCTATATTAAACCAGGTAATACAGTTTTAAATGAATTACGAAATAATTGTTAGTTTTGTGTGATGTAGTTTAAGTTAAATAGTGTCGACGAAACTGAATTGATTGAATAGGTGTCTTTGCTAGAGTAGTGGTTTTGGTTTATTGCTAAGTAGTCTGGAGTTCAAATCATATAATTTTTATATTTTTTCAATTTAGAGAGATAAGGAAGAATTTTCATACACTTTTCTTGTTTTTTTTTTTTTTTTTAGAAATTACTACGTCAGTTTTGATTTGTATTCATTGTTTTGTATTTTCTTTTCACTTTGAATAATTTCTTCTAAAACCCACCGATTGTTATCTGGAATATATTAAATTCACTGGAATTAGTAATTTTAAGATTTTTGTCGTTTCACTTTTGTTTACAGAAAAATCTCATAGAATCTATATTTTCTTACAAGCTATACTTTCCTCCGAATCGAATAAGAAGAATGCCGAATCCTTTAAAATGCATCACCCACGTTTATTTCGTGAAGAAGATTTGTTTTATATTAAAATTTTGTTACCCGGATTAAATTTTCATCCGTGGGCTGGATAAACTGTGTAACATGATTGTTATAAAATTGGGATTAACTAAGTTTTATCATGTGTGGGTGATATCGCGTGTCTTCTAAGTGGATTCTCTGAAAATATCTTATTGAACGAATCACTTCAAAAAAGTTAATATAGTTTACAAATTTGTGTACATTTATTAGAAATATTTTTACAAGCAATCTTAAAAATTATTCTTATGTTGCTAATGATATTAACTAATAAGGTTTAAAATTGAAAAACTTGTTTCTAAGAAAAGGATCCAATGATCTAACTCTTTATATTTTGATTGTTGATAGAATGAAATTGTTAAACATCAACAAATCTTGATGTCAGGTCTGATGGCTTAAATCTCTTTAATTTTCGGACTTGTTCATTCGTATTTAATACTCGTAGTTTACTTGAACACCTCAAATCAGCTGGCATTACAGTTCTACTCTATTTTTTTTGTTTAAATCGTTTAAAATTCAACAAAATAGAAAATTGATTTTTATTAATATAATAAAAACCTAAAAATGAATTTAAAATCGATCTTCAAAAAAAGTTATGGGAATTTTATTTTTGATTTGTGTTTGCAATAAATTTTTAGTTTTTCAAGAATTTATATTGATTTTATACAAAGCGATACGAATTTCTGTGATAGTTTTGTATCAGATAAAAATAATTAAATGTTTTGGAAGTATATTAAATTCGTTTTTTTTTTGTATGGAGGTCAATAAAAAATATCATATTTTAATGATTCTAATAACCTTATATCAGAAAAAAAAGATATAAAAATAGGATAAATAACAAAAAAAATATCTAAACTATTATTAATTTAAATAAAAATATAAAAAAAAATGCAATAAAATCTATGAATTCATATTTTCGAAAATATTTAGTATAAATAAAAAATTCATCAAAAGAGAATCTGTGTTGCACAATAATAAAATTTCATTCATATTTTCCATTTTCAAATTTGATAATCTCGAAAACATGATATTTTAAAAATGAAAAATGCAAAACTCACTGAAAACATTATTCTAATAGAGCTTAACCAACCATAATAGATATGAATCGGGCGTCTATTAACCATAAATCAAAGACTTAAAAACACTTTAATCTGAATATGAAATGATTAAGCTGTCAAATGGAATGGCACTCATGGTTGTTGGTCGTTGTTGAAGGCTATAAAAAAACGAAAATTACATCAGGAACAAAAGTTCAAATGACTCGTAAGATGTCACAAAAAAAATAGCCAAGGAATTTTTATGTTAAAAAGCTCAAAAAAAAACCAAAGCAATTGTTATTATCATGAACAGAAAAAAAAAACAAAATTTTAGCTTAAATTTCTTTTGATGAACACTAAAATAGTGGAGGAATAGTAGTAAACTTTTAACGTATTTCTTGCTCCGCCATTAACCCAAAAGGTATATTTATACTGATACAAAACACCTTGGACAGTAATAAACTCGGCATGAAGTTTGACTTGTTTTCTTATATATCCTTAGTATGAAAACAATTCCATCATAAAACTCAATATCCAATGGAAATAATAATAAAAATTTATACTATTATTTGTTTAAGGCATACCACAAGAATCAACTTATTCCGAAGGTAGTAGTATAAACCTGAAAGCTTCGTATAACGCCGAGTACCTACTATATATACATTCAATTTCATTATTTTATTACAGAAGGAGGTAAAAACTTTTGTGGCTTCTGAAAAACATAGTCTTAGGTGGGTAAAAGCTCATTAAAAATGGTTTTTTAGTACCGCGTTCAGTTTTGTTTTTTTTTTGTATAGAATTTACGATGAATCCGTCCAATTTCACATTAAAATGAATTTATTTTTTGCAATAATTAGAAATCGTAAAATTTAATGAAACTAAAAATTTGAACTGAAATTATTGTGGGGAAGCTCTCTAGTCCAAGCTTATAGAGAGGCAAAATTCACAATAAATTTAAGTAGTTGCTTTTCTTTGCAAATAAAAGCCATTGAATTATTGTTTTGTACATTTTTTTTTTATAATCAATACAAATAAATCAGAAATGAAATTCAAAGAAAAAAATATTTCGACATACTTAAATTTTTGGTGGTATTTTTTCTTGGAATTTGATATTTCGTGTGGGTGTCTTCTTCAAAAAAACTTTTTTTTTTTCTTATACTTAAGACGACAACAACTAGGAGAAGAAGAAAAAAAAATAATTAATTCATTGACTTTCGAGCCATTTGATTAACCGCAGAATCATAAATCATGATACGATAATGATGCTATAATCTGAATAATACCAGATCCTTCTCTCTTTAGAAATGTGTACCCAAAATTTCATCGTTCTCCGCTTTTTTTTTTCGTGGCGGAATATGATTTGAATAACCGTGATAATCTATTTCATGGATTTTATGTGACAAAAAGTTAATATTTAAATAACATAAATGTTGTCAGTCTGTTATAATTTCTATATTATTATGTATGCTATGTTTTTATGTGAAATTCCATAAAAAAATTATTATTCCTAAAAATTGTGGAATCCAGAAATGATATGAAAAACTAGGTAAACTGTTTGTGGTGACTAAGTGGCAATGAAACCGATGATTATGATGATGATGAAAATGATGATGCTATGCCATGAGATCTAGGCCTCACCTTTGTTTGTAAATTAATTCCAGATGAATTTTTTTTTCTTTATTTTTGGACATTTTTGATATATTCGAATGAGAAAAATGTCATATTAAATTTTTCGTAATGTTTTTCACGTATTCGTTCGATAAGAAATTAAGCCAAACCCTAATAAAAACGTTTATCGAGTTCATTATTTTATAAATATATGAAATAATTTTTTTTAAAAATATTATCCTAAGATGATATTTTATGAGAGATGCATTAAAAACTGAAATCTTACGGACGTGATTTTCTGATGGTAAAAATCAGTATTTTGTTTTTAAAGTGAAAATTAATTGTGGGTGGTTTGTTTTTTGGGTTGGGTTATATATTTTTGTTTTAATCATTTCAAATATAAGAAATTAGAACACATAAATATTACGAAATAAAAAACATGCTAAGCCTTTTTAAAAATCAAATATACAAAATTTTTGTAATAAAATTTTAATCTTTACTAATTTTTATTAATTAAATTTTTGTATTTTTAACATTTTCCTTATTTTCTTGCATTTATTTTTAGATATTCGATTCAGTTTTTTAATATTTGGATGAAATTTTATCAAACAGGTAAATTTTTCTAGAACTTATATAATTGTATAATTTGATAGAAAATTATTGACTAAAAATCAATAAATATTATAATTATAGAAACTAATTCAATGATTACAAAAAAAAATTTGACCTATTGATTGATTTGCTTGAATGCATTACAAGGCATTCAAACATATTGTATTCATTTGCTTCTGTTCGAAATATAGAATATCGGTTTTTGAGTCTTTTGCCTTTAACACTTTCTTGAAAATAATCCAATTTACGTTAAGAAAATCGACTTTTACAGAAAATTGTGCTACATATAAAACATGAGGCTTCTATTTTTATTTTTTCTTTTTCAAGATTTTTCCCTTTTCAAGATTTTTCCCTTTAAAAAAACAGTTTTCATTTTCATATCCATATATTAAGTAGATTTAGTCTCTCTGGTTTTTCTATGTCTATTTCCTATATTATACAATCTCCTAACAAATTGGAAGCGTTTCATATTCGACTGACTGAAGACTAATCGGTAATTCTGTACGACAGATATTCATGTCGAAGTTATCACACGTGAAAAACTTTTCATCTAGAAATTGTCACATAACTAGTTCGAGAAAAAAAAAATGATGTTACCGACATATATGGACGAATTCGAATTTGATAGAAAAAAAAATATGATTAAGGTCTGAGGTATAGACAACATAATATAGTCATGGATATAAATCTATATGTACATTTATTTTCTTATGAATTTTTATTAATACATGTGTATAGAAACGTTGGATAGTTGGGTTGCATAAAAATAGTAAACCATACGAAAAATAAGTGTCATCATCGATAATGTCAAAATCAAAATATATACATTGAGATTTAGGTTTTGAGAAATATCCAATAACATTAAATTTTTACCCCATATTTTATTCGGGTCCCCGGTATCGATCTCTTGAGCGTTATATGATATAGAAATATAGATTTTTTTTTTCTGGGGTAAGATCAAAAATTCAATATGTTGACCTACATGAAAGTATATGTACTATAATTTTATGTTCGTACTGATTTTGTTACTCATATTTTGGACATAAAACAGTTACGTATGGCATCTTTTTTTCGAATTTTTTTGATAGGAGATACTCTACTATACCTTTCATTTTACCTTCCAACTTTGTGGTTTTTCAAATGAAATTAGGTATATTACAAGTAGTAATCGAAAAAAACAAGGTAAGATGTTTTTATATGAAAATTTCCAATCTTAGGATATTGTATCCAATGATTAACGATGATTATCAACAAAAAACAACTGGTTTCAAATATCTTTTTAATAAGAATAAGATAGCTCTTGAAATTTTCAACCAACATCGACGAATCCTTTGCGGTTTTTATATGTATCTTCTTTTTTTTGCGGTGAGAAATGATGTAAAAAGTGATAACAAAAATCTTGATAGGAATCTCAAGTCTCTTAATATATAAATTTGCTTATTCGTGGAATATATTCTGTACTATTATAATTTACACTGAAAACGTTAGTACATATATATTTCATTTGAATGTTTCTAATTAGAACTTAATAAAAACAAAAGAAATGATAAAAAAAAAATTAACATTTTCGACTTAATTAAATGTAATTTCTTTATCAAAACTCAACTTTTCCAAAGTGTATATAGTCCCTATCTCTCTTTTATAATAATATTAATTTTGTAATAGTCTCAAACTTGTTCGTCTTATTTGAAGTACAAAAACATATTCAGTTTTTATGCCCTATGGTAGGTACTACCAGAGGGTATATTAGTTTTGTCACTAAGTGTGTAACACATAGAAATAATAATCGGAGAAAAATTTCAAGGGTATGGTTGTGTAGGGAATCAAAAGTTATGTTGATTTATGCCTGTCCGTCCGTCCGTCCGTCCGTCCGTCCGTCCGTCCGTCCGTAGACAAGATAACTCAAAAACGCGTTATCCGATTTTGATGAAATTTATAATTTGAGTTGCTTATTCCTTAACTTGGTTTGGTATTGCATTTGAGCCAAATCGATCCACGGAGGGCAAAGTTATAAAGGAAAAACCAGGGTGACCAGAAAGTTTTGTCGTTTTTTTGGTTATGGTTTTTCGGATGTAATTGGAAAATTTGTGACCCGATTTTGTACAAATTAATTATGTAGGTTAACTGCATAAATAGACGATACCGAATTAATTTTCAGTCAAATCCGTCCAAGGATAGTGGAGAAAGAAATAGTTGTAGCCTAAAATAAGCCTGTTTATAAAGTTTTTCCAATGTATTTTAAAAAGTTATGTACGGATTTGAATCAAATTTACGAAACATGTTTATACTATTCGACTCCAGCCTACCTGTGAATTTGGGCCAATTTGAGAATGAAGAAACGAAGTTATGGAGAGAAAAACCCTAAAATATTCAGTTAAGCAGAAAGTTCGTGGCGTTTTTTTTCCAATAGTTGGCTTTAGAATCGTATAACTTTAGTTGTTCTAATCCTATCAAGTTATATTATAGCGTGCTGAAAAGGTGACATCTTATGGAATACTTAGAAAAAAAAATTGTGAAATTCTGGCAGAACAAATTGGGGTAATTGGGTTTTGAAAATGAGCCAAAATTCTGAAAAAAATTCCCTATATTAATGCTCCATGTTTGGTACTACCGTCCGTCCGTTGACAAAATAACTTAAAAACGCGTTATCCAATTTTGATGAAATTTACAATGCTACTTGGTTATTGCTATAGTGGTTTTGGTATTGCATTTCAGCAAAATCGACTGAGGGGCAGCGAAGGTATTAAGGAAAAACAGGGGCGACCATAAAGTTTTGTCGTTTCTTTTTATATAGTTTTTCGGGTTTAATTGGAAAATTGGTATAGCAATTTTGTTTAAATTAATTATATTGGTTGACTACATTAATAGACGATACCGTTGAAAATTTCAGTGATATCGGTCTAAGGATAGTGGAGAAAGAAGTAGTCGTAGGAAGAAATAACCCTGTTCAGAAAGTTTTTTTGATGTATTTTCAGAACTAATACACCGATTTGAATGAAATTTGCAAATTAGACTTATGCTACCAGGGTCTGAGTTACTTACAAATTAGAGAAAATTTTGACAAGGGCAAACAAAGTTATGAAGAAAAACCTTGATATATTGTTAGTTTTCACAATTTTTCTCTCCCATTTCTACCATAGGGCATCAAAAAATCAGCTATAGGCCGATTTTAAATTACTTTATGTTTTTTCTTTTTTTTTCGGCTTCATAATTTATTCTACGTCCTTTCAATTAAATTTTTGGCCTCAAAAATAAAAATTAAGTCATAGAAGATAATTTTAATAGAATTTCGTGTATATGCGATCTCCCTATATATATATCTACAATCCCAGTTAATGTGTTTATTCTTGTTTCAAAGATTTCTTCAATAGGAACCATACCAAGAAAAGTATATATAACCCCAAAAGAACTTTTGTACCACTTTGAACAGTTTTGTCGGTTTTGTTTGACTTAATTACGCGAAACAATCTTCATCTTATAGTATTCGTACTATATAGTTATTTGTTGTATGATTTTTAAAATAAACATACAAGAAGAAGAATACATTATAGTATAAAATATAGTGAAATTTAAAGTGCTATTCATATCACTGTATAGAATATTGTTTCAGAACTTTTGGTGTACCAATTTCGTTTGCAATTCTTCTTGGTATATATGGATGTCGGGGATTCAAGAATTGGTATGGAATATGATTTTCTTTTATTCTGATAATAGTCACAGTCTTACTATATATACAAGTAGGTATGTTGACTTTTGTGTAGGCACTATATAAGAAAAGAAATCTTGTCGGTGTTTTTTGTTTTTCCCATGGTAATTGTTTGTTCTTTCTTTAACATCAATGTAAAAATTAAAGTACGTTATATTATTTATAAATTATTTATTTACGCATATATATTTTTTATGAACTCTGTACGGTAGTAACAGCACTAAGTGCGTTATACAATTACTATATTACGTTGTGTGTAATACACGGTTAATTGATTTATGTAATTCTTTTTTTTCATTAATTTCAAAACGAATAAAATGAATTTATTTGATGACTGGCACAAGTGCATGAATCTGTCATTAGCGACATAAACTCTTTTTTTGTGTCTTTCTTTAAATATAGTAGACCTCTACTGAGTTTAGAGGCTGTTAATGATAAAAATGAAGATGTAATGACTGAACATAATGATAATTATTGAGATGACTTTGGAAAAATTTCTGCCACCATTGTGTTGTTTTGTCCATTAGGATTCACATCATGGCAGTTGGATTTTGACTGATTTTTTTTTATATAAACAAATTTTCTTCTGTTTATTAATAAAACAACAATTTATTGTTCTGATATTATAATTTCATATAAATTTCTTTCGTATATGAATATGAATGAGTTAAATAATTTTCAGAAATTTTATGCCAAATTAAATCCAATTTATTCTTTTAATTTTAATTTATTAATTTCTATTTTATATTAATAAAAACTTTTGTTACGAATTTGTTTTTATTTGTTGAGTTTGAAATTTATTCGAATAGGAAGCACGAACTTGCCGGGGCTAAACAATTGGTTAAGATATTCACGATTCGTACAATAATCCGTAGCTAAATAGTATATTTTTTTCTTCATAATTCATAAATGAGAAAAAAATTCATATATGCTTCATTAGTGTGGAATAATAGAGAAGAATGGTTCATTAACTTATTGTTACCATTTTCATCATAAATAGAATTTTCTACGAAGTTTCTTTTTTTTAATATAATAATGAAGTTTTCTCTATATATGAGTATTCAAATGCATTTTCATATAGTTAAAAGTTTTCACACTGAAAAACCACATACGTGTTTCATTATATTATCATCATGATGATGATGACTACCAAATGGTAAAGTACTTTGATATAAAGTTGAAAAGAAGGACCATACATGATTGTTGGCATTACCATCATTTTTATTGTTCCGGTACCAACGCAATAATATATCCCAAAAATTTATAGTACTGTTTTCATTATATATGTACGTATCACCTTTTTTACTATCACTGTCGTAATAAAGTATATTTTGGTGGATAGAAAAAGACGATCCTCTCTAAGTTTCGTTAAACCACTTTTAAGGATAGTTTCCTATTTTTTTTTTTTAGTTATATCCAAAAAAGTTTTTACTTTCTTAGACCGTAATAAAGTATAAGTTAATATTGTAATCATACAAAAATTTAACGTCGGTTTTCCACGAAACTAAATGTTTTGAAGTCCTCGGAATTTGAATTGACTATTTTGCCAAGATAAGATACATATATATTTGTTTTACTGTGGCTGGAGTAATTTCATTTTTTTAAACACGGAGACTCGAGAACAGCAAATTTAATTTGGTTCAAATTTGATTCAAATATTGTTCTGTAACAGAAATGGTCGAAAATGCATAACCAGAAATAGTTTTTATTTTTTTTTTTTTTTTTTAGCAAAAAGCATAACTTTTTAAAACCTTTGTGAGGATAATAACTACACCATCAATTTCAATTAAATCTAGTACACACAAATTCCGGACTATGAGAAAGATTTGACTATATTGTCATTGGAAATAGCTAATTTTGGGTCAAAATATAACTACGTTGTAACTACTAGTATGTTTATAATAAAATTTGGTATAGAACAATTGGTAAACATTTCAGTGAATATGACAAAGGGAAAGTTGGTCATTTACACTTGTTTGGTACTTTTTTTTTTTTTTTTTTAAATAATAACGACTAACCCAATTGTACTCGAATTTAATACAAATTTAGGTTACACTAAAATACTAAACTGATCCCATGTTGATCGGAATATTTCATGCAAGAAAGTTGAATGATTTACAACATCAGATGTATAGAATACTATTCTATTACAAAAGTCTGGTATTACTATTTTGTTATTACGTTTTTTGGCGGTATTTTCAAATATTCACCTCATATAACTATAGGTCACTATATACAAAATATGTTTCCTTAATACATGAGAAATATTCTTGAAGTATATGAAAAAAAATTTCTTGCAGATAAGACAAAAAATATATCTTTTAGTATAAAAAGAAAACCAACTTTTTATGAATTTTGATGTTCGATGCTGAAGTTGCTTCTTTTTCTTGGACCCAAAAAAAAGTAATGATATTTGATGTAATTTCATTGAATTCCTTCTTTTTTTGCTTTGCAATTCGAAAGGCCTAAAAGAAAAAAATTCACCATGAATTTCACAAGATGATAATAAATGTAAGAAAAATTGTGCAAAAATATATATCTAAAGTGAAATTTATTGTAAAGAAATCAAACAGTATAAAAATCATAAATATAAATAATTTTTTATTACTGCAGTCGATCGCATAAAATATGAATTTTTATAACATGAAATTTTTTCCCAATTTCGAAGTTCTACATGCGGTAAATCGAACATAATGACTTGTACACCTTGTTGGGGCTTTTTTTTTTGGTTTCGATTAAATATATTTGTTGTAATTCGTTCTAGACTCCTGTTTTTATATTCACATTACACTGCATCATATTTTTCTTTTTTTGGAACAAGTAAAAACTTCATATAAACTATACAAAAAAATAAGTACCAAAAAAAATCAATTTCATTAATCCTCCTCTCTCCAGTTGGGAATAATCATGAGATACCTGTAAAACACTTAATTTATTGTTGTTGCGATGCACTTGGGACTTGATGATGTTTAAGAGGAAGATAGAAAAAAAAACAACACTAAATCTACAAGAAAAAACAAAAAAAAAATCAAAGTTAAACTCATAATATCTTACCCAGGTAAGGTATAGTAGTTACTACGTTCTTTTCCGATCTGAAGTGGAACAGGTTCGGTGACTTTTACGTCTGTCTCCTTAAGGGATTTTAAATGAATCTCAAATGATATTATCACGATGCGTATATATATTTTTGAAATGGAGCGTGTGACCACCTGTACCAATGGACCAATCAGAAAAGATCAATATAAGAAGCAGGAATTAACTACTCTTCTTAGTTTTGTGTGTTTTTTTTCTTCTCTTCGATTCAAGATGTTGTATAATTTCATCTTATATTTACCTGATTTCAATCCGTGATGCCCTGTAATTTTATTCTACTTTGGTTATAAAGATTTCTTTTTAAGATGATTTTATAATATTGTATTATTTTGTTGTTGTGCATATAGTTGTTTTTTTTATTATTATGAAAATAAGCACCTTCTGCGCTTATGTTTGGGTCTCTATTCTTAAAGAAAAACCTGTCCGTTCAACTTTATGTTGATCTCATAATTTTGTGTACTATCTTTTTATAAGGCATGTATATTTATTTAAGTTTTATTGAATCATTCAAAATGTATTTTTATTGCTACTCCTTTTGTGGAAAATTTCCTTTCACATAACTCTAAATCTACAAATATTGAATATTATTTATGTTTTTATTAGATTCAATTATCCTGTCATTACGCTGTTGGTGGATATAATATAATCTTTGCAAAGCTGTAATTTATCAGCTTTCAAGAAATCTCAGTAGTATTTTTTTTAATTAACAATTTAAATTATAATTACATCTACTTATATATATGTTTTTCTTATATATTTAATAAAATTATGTCAAATAGAAATTTCTGATAAAATTAACAATTTCTTGACAAAACTCCATAAAATTTCCTTAAACAGGCAAAGTGCTGACAAGAAAACCAATAAAACTTACCTTATTGTAATCCAAAGGTTTTTGTGGCCCATATTTATAATTCATCAACCCTTTACCTATCATCTGTACTTCCCTTAGATAAGAGTGTACCACACGCACAATTCTCCCTCGAGTAGTTAATAGCACGCACTTATCGTTTTAGTATAGTATACAACATATTTTTTTGTGTTTTTCTTCCTTTTTGAGTAAATACTGTCCCGCTTAAAAGAAAATTCAGTACAACTATTCGTTTTTCTTTCGCAATTTCAGTTATATAGTATAAATTTTCTTGTTATTTACTTATTTATTATTATTTTTAAATAATTTACTATCACGCAAACTATTAATCGAGGTGGCGTTAGCCCAAATTTTTAAAGAACCTAGAATTTAATAAAAGAAAGTAAATTTTGTACCGCAAAAAAAAAACACAAGAAATATGTTGTGGCAATTTAAGGCATGACGAATGATAAATTGCATCATAATAATCGCCATTTATTTGGCGGAATGAGTAAAGGAAATGTGAACAATTTATACGCTGTTAGAGTACGTACCAAGGCCTGTAATAAAAAGGCACAGAAAAAAAATACGAAGTGTAAAAGAAAATCATGAATAAAATTATATCTCTTCAATTTATTCAAAATTATATAATTTTTCATTTCGTCCATTTAAATCCTGATCCCATATATTAGTTCCTCGAATAGTGAAATTTCTATTCTCAGAATATGGAAAAAGAATATAATAAATATTATAATAAAATTCCATTAATTATAATTAATTTTTTGGATCATATTTTAATTAAATTTCATAGAATATTTAGGTTTTTTTTTCTCTACTCTATTTATTAAGTGCTGTCGCTAGTACATATCCAGAATATACTACATATACACTGTAAAAGTTCGGGTATTATAATATTGTTCACTAATCTGAAACTAAGAGCATTTTATGGTTGAGTATATACGAGCTTATGTGAATATGTTTTTCATAGGTGTTTTTTTTATAAAAACATTAAATAAAGTATTACTATTAATATTTAAAATTTACGAAAGGTGTTTGTTGTTAATCAGATTAAAACTGAATTATTTTTTTTACGCTAAATTTAGGAAGCTTATTAAATTTATTATTATAAACACTAAAATATAAAAAAAGTATATAATATGTTAATTAAAAGAATTTCTTTTATTTTTAATAAATTAGTTGCAGATTCTGTTTTTTTTGTAGTAAACATCTGAGTGATTTTATTAAAACGAAGCTTTTCATATTGTAAAGCTGGAACTATAATACATTAAATTATGTTTTGTCTCCTCTTATCACATGAAGATTTTGTATTATAGTTCTCATTTTCAAAAAATCAAAGCTGAAACAGTTTTAGCTTTACCAAGGTATAGATTTTTATATGGGAAAATAAACAATCTAATTTGACACACACGTTTCATAGTTTATGTATAATTTTGGTTAAAGAATGCATTGTCATCGTGTTCTGAGCTAGACGGGAAGTTAGTTAAAAATCGATTGCATGATTTGTACTGGACAAACAAACAAGAAAGGGAGTTTATAAAAACGTGGTAAAAAACTAAATAACCCATTTAATTCTATAAAAAAATTCGAAAAATGCAAATTTCAAAAAACAACTTCCTTATTACATAATATGTCCATAAAAGGCACTGATATATAAACCCATTTTCACTTTTAGATAATAATTCCTATATTGGGTGAATCTAGTTCAGGCTAAAGACAATAGAACTCCTTTAAGCTTTGGTTTCTTTTTACTAGAGCTGTGTCAAGCGTAGGTGCTGTCCCACGAAGGTTCTATCCATTTAGTTCTTTATAACAGCAATAATCATGAATCGGAAAAGACAATACAATGTCAATCATGATTTGTGTTTTTCTTTATTTATGTTATCTATCCCTAGTCGCTTTTAGTCACACTTAGTTGATGAGAGAACGCATTTTAGAAATTATTTCAATATGCAATGACAGTCCGTTTCATGAAATTGATGCGTGAATTATATGACCTTATTTTTCTTTCAGTTTTCCGCCCTCTATTCTTTTTTAAGTTGCCACTCCACACAGTTTGTATATTATTGCGAGGCCAACGGCCCAGATTGGTACATTTGTAACACTTCCAAAAAAACATCGAATAGAATAGTCTAAAATCGCTAGATTTATAAATATGTAGTCAAAATTCACTACAATATCTTTTTATCTGTCATCCAGTCCAAAACATCTTGTCAGTTTACACGCTAATAATATTTGGTTGAAAGAAGATAAGTTTCCGCTATTATTGGTGGTTTTATATTAAATTAGAAAAAGAATCATTCAAGGGCAGCGAAGTTTCTAATATTTCTAGATTTTCAGAAATAACTTTTTTTTGATCAATTTGATTGAAATTTATTGCTTTGGTTGCCAAGAATATAGGACAGCATTGTATATAATATTATTTACTGACATATTGTCCTATGTCGATTCTAATTTTTTGCACATTTTCGTATTGGGGACACTGTTTAAATATTTCAACTAAAAAAAAGAAACTTCTAGATATGTCTAAAGTGGCCATCAAAATCATCTGGTTATTCGCTTTTAGGATAATTAAAGACCCACTGTGGTGTACATTTAATATAACAAAAAAGAAATTCATTCATAATGTATGAATTGTTAGAACTTGAAGTCTTCGGAATCGACAAGACAGGGGATGGTGGTAAATCTATGAAATGTTTTATTTTAAGAATTTATTTTTTTTCCCAACACTTGGCATGTGTTCAAAAATGCCAAATTAAAACATTTCACTGTTTATTATTTATTTATTGTAATGACATTTTGTTTAAACCCAAAGCAATGTCGCATCTTAAAATAAGAAAAAGGGTTTATTTATAAACATTTTTTAAATGAAATCTACAATCAATAAATTCCTGATTTCTGAAGTAATTTTGTAATCAAATTTTATATCGAAAAGTAAAAGTATTTGTCGTATTTTTAGAATGAAATCTTAAATTTCATGCAAAAAAAAAATAAAAATTCTACTAAAAGAATGTTAATCTATTATTAACTCCGAATATATCAGGTCTCCAAAAAAAATTCTAGAATAATTGTTGAAGATATTCTTATTTATTTTAGTTGATTTTAAAAATTTTTGAAAAATCACAGGCCATACCTCTTTAAATTGTAGAATATGTGAGATGTGATGCGCAATCTTATAAAAGTCGATGACATAGCAAGAAATGGATTCGTCTTCTAATAAATAGACTGATATATATATATATATGAATGATATTATCTTTCATCTGACACTGTTCTAATAATGCCTGAAGGATAATTAGCATAAAGACAACCATCATATCACAATGGAATAGATTGGAGTGAAGTGTACCTTTAGTGTTAGGAACAAAAGTCACTATATATAATCATCATTGTCAAGTTTTTTTGAAAATTGCTACAAAAAGAAAAAATTCTTTATTATACGAAAAAGTAAAGACAATCTTGTTAGCAAAGGTGAAAAGATTTTGAAAATTTTATGAAATAAAAAAAAAATACCATATAATAAGGTATAGAAAACGTAACCAAAAAAAAAAACGCCAGTGACGTAGTTAGAAAACGTTTTATTGTGGAATATTTTATTTAAAACTTCAGATATGCTTAGTACAAGCAATGCAAGATATTATTCAACATTACATCGAATAAACGATGGATGTATGAATGTATATGCTATCAAAGATATAAATGAGCACAAAGCCATGCAAAACTCCAAACAACCCCTCTCAACATGAGGAAACTACAATCGATTCCATAAAAGCTCCTAAAAGTTCCTTGCACAAGATCCAATGTAGTTCACTCATGTCACCCATGCCAAACGAAAGCCGTCCAGATTCCTACACATCCCTACACTCATTTATATCTTTGATGCTATCATTATCATTAGTGTCGGGAGGGAGGAGTAGGCTAGAGGAATATTAGTGTAGCAGATAGGTAAATTAGTGGAAAGGAAAATAAAATATCATCATCGACCGCCACCATCAACCTCCACTAAACCCAATCACCGACAAAAAATAATTAAATATGTACAAATAAATAAATAGACTACTGTGTTAATCAACAATACATATGGTAAACAATTGATGGAACACCAGCCGAACTACGTGAACGATGATGCAGCAGACTCAAAGAATAACAGACTTTTCAGTTTCTGCTTGATCTTGAACTAAGGTTAACACTCCGTAGCATTCTTGCGATCGGCTCAAACTTTCCATAATCGGTGCGATGTTTATCAATCATGAATAAGTCAACTCTTCTTAGAGAGTGTGCATTAACTCTTAGTTTTAGGCGATTAAGGAGGCTCGGAGACTCAATAGCACCAACAAAAATTTGATGAATGAAGTTTAGTCTAATTTGTGTTGTTCGATTGAATATTTCAAAGTAACCTTTATATATCTACGCCAATGAAAAGAACATATATTAGAGATATTTATGAAAAAAAAATTTCATTATGAGACGATGATAATTATAATAAAAATGTTCTAAGAATAAACTCTTTTTGATTTTTCTTCTTTTTTTTTCTCAACACTTGAAACATCTTTATTCTCTGAACCTGTATCAAGTGAAACATTTCCGGAGGCTATTTTTTTAGAAGTCACGAAAATCGCATACGTTCTATCAAACAAATATTTTCTTATAACAAAACTGATTTAAATTCTGTAACAACAAACTATAATAAATTCAAGTTAAAACGATGATTATTTTAGAAATAAATAATATTTTCGAATAGTTTATTTGTCTCACCCTTAAATAGGCATTTTTAAAGTCACATGAAAAAAATACATTTCAATAAAAAATTCATATTTAAACGATAAAAATCATGTATTTGAAAAAAAATCATATCAAACATATAATACAGGGTTATCCACCTCGTAGTACGAATTTCATAGTCCTTTTTTTGATATATTGTCAATTGAGAGCCTACCAATTTTAATTGGAAGATAATAATGATAATAACAGCTCAAATCGAGCCTAAAAATAGAAATAAATACATAATAAAGTCATTGGTTGTTAGGAATTATACAAAAGTTTTCTCAGTTCATATTTACTGAGGCGAAAGACAAAAACTTGGGCATTGGCATTTACCACGAGCAGCATTCGGGAGACTGGTTCATTCTTTCCATAGTCCGTCCGGTGGAAACTGATTTTAAACAAATCCAAGGATCACAACGAACAAATGTTAGAATTAAGGGGCATTTTACTTAAAATCTTGGGAGCATCAATGCCCACATTAAAAATTTGATGATCGAAAATTACATCAGCCACTTCTCGCCACCTTTCTAGAGAATACAAACTTAACAATTACAGCCTATCATTGTAAGATGGCAACAATGAAGGATCATTCCATGGTAAAAATTACGCAAAGGAAATCGTAAAAATCTACGTCGTACTGATTCCAGCCTAATGATATGAACTTTGTAGTGCGGTGACCACACCTGACTGGCATATTCCATAATTGGTCTCACGAAAGCGATGTAAAGGGCTTTAGTGATATGCGGATGAGAAAACTCCTTGGACCACCGCTTAATACAGCCCAAAGTCGAATTGATTTTATGAATCAATGAGTCAAAGTGAAGTCTGAAGTTAAGCTCACTGTCTCAAGTAACTCCCAAGTCAGTAATGCAACTAACTTTGTAGAGGAGAGTAGTCAATAAAATAAGTGCGGTAAGAAATATCAAGTTTACGAGAAAAAGTGATAATCCTACACTTGTCCGTGTTGAGTGTCAGGTTATATTTACGACACCAAATTAGTTTTAGTCTTCTTGGAGAAAATCAGCCGACTGGGTCGCCTGTATGTACAATTTCATATCATCGGCGTAGTTGGAAATCTTCGAAAATTTAATTACAGAAGTTACATCATTGTTAGCTAATATGAAGATAAGCGGTCCTAAATGACTACCTTGTGGGATACAAGATGTCGCCAAAAATGGAATAGATTTAGCAGACCGGAACAAGACCTGATACCTTCTACCGTTAAGGTATGACCGAATCCATTCAAAGGAAAAGTCTGGAAACCCAAAGGCAATAAGCTATATTAATATAATCTTCTGAGACAACTTATCAAAAGATTTACTAAAATCAGTAATACAAATTGGTTTCAACAGGACGGGGTCGCATGCCATACTATTACTTGAAAAGTTCGATGACCTTTTAATTCCAACATTTATATTTACATATTTACGTTCGCAGATCGTAAGCTGCAAGATGGCCCGGTTAGGTCATTTGAATGATATTGTGTTTGATGTGTAATTGCAAGGACGAAACTATCGATTTTGTGTTATTTAAAAAATTACATCGTACCACGTAGGATAACCCTATATATATATAATTTATTCTTTTAAAGTTTCAAACATAAATTTGATTTTGATTTTTAAACTATAACATAAAAAATATGATAATCTTTTGGTCATGTTTTTGGATTAACATATTTCATACAAAAAAAAATATGAAATATGTAAAATTTGAAAATTAACTTTTTAAACAAAAGGGATTTTATATATGCGCGGAAAAAAAGACTTGAACGCATGTTTTAATATTTTATTTTAATATTTTTTCCATTTAAGTTCATTTTTTTCTTTATAGAGTTTTAAAACAACATAAAAATCATAAAATATAACATCAACGTATGTAAAAATAATAATTATTCAAAATGACAAACATTTTATAAGAATAAGAAACTCTAAAGTTTTAAATCAAATATTTTAGGTTATATTGAAATCACTAAGGAATATGTAGATATATGTAAACCGCAACAGAAATGGATATATGTATATATGGTCAGTTAGGTTAGGATGTTCATAAATCTGTTCATAATACCGTATGAATTTATGTATTTAACCAGTGTAGCCTTAAGTCTAGTCTCATGTTGATACTACTCTAAAAGCTTTGGATAAACGAAGAAGAGACCAAACATAACAACTAACCTAAAAACCAAACCAACTGAAAAACCCACCCAGTTTTACCACAGTTCTAAGTAAAAAGAGTCATATCATATTCATATTTGATTATATTCATTTACATTTTATTATTATAAAATGATATATAAATAGAGTAATAGTATCCCAGACCAAGTGACTGATGAGGTTCTTGATAAAACTTTCCATCTAAAAATGTTGATTTTTCTGCATAATATGCAAAAAATATATATAAGAAAATTCCTTAAACTTAAACTACATTTTTGTGTTATTATAATTTAATATGAACACACATTAATATAGTGTGTGGTGAAATTTTCCATAATATTAAAATTATCCATATTTTACCCGTTTTTCAACATTAAAAAATAATCCGATATGTGTGGTTCATTGGCTGTGTTTGCTAATAATACTATAGAGACAGTATCTCAACTAGCATCTAGTATAGTATAGTTTTTTTTAAAAAAATATAAACCGCTACATATGATACTCATATGTACATAAATCAATTTCATAAAAAAAAAATGTTTGCTTATACATATTATTAGTTAAAGTATAGGAAAGTTTAGCAAGAAAAAAGGAAGCTTCTTCAATGTGGTATGTTTCGTTTTCGATTCAAACTTAAGAACAAAAAATAATAAATAAATAATTACGCATCAAGTAACTTGAAGAAAAACCAAGCAAAATATGAAGTAACTAAAATTCTAATCTGTCGTCTTGATAGACAACTTCCTCTATGAACTATAATAGTGCAAGTAATTTCAAATAATTACATTGAAATGATCTGCGGATTTAGTTTTTTCTTCTTCGAATAAGTCAGGTACTAAACGTTTGTTGGTAAGTATAGAATGAATTTTCAAACAAAAAATAAAACCCATAGGCTAGTGACTTCTTATAGTACTTAATCGAAGTACCAATAAGATAAGACGAAAATAATCATACAGGCGATGATTTATTTAAAATTCCACCTTTTAATCATCATTCTTTTGATGTGTTTTGTTTTTTTCTTTGCGATATTAAATTTTAATATATAAACTTGTCACAATTTATATGTTTTTTTCTTTTAGTCAAGTTCTTAAGATCAATTTATACGTGCCTATATTTTGCGTAGATTTCTTACCTTGATGAAAGATCGTAAACTATAAACGCATATTTTTATCTCTTGAAGCCGACACCATTTTTTTTATGATAATATTTGCTTTAGTTACGCATTTAATTATTGACATACTCCTCAAGAATTCCGATGAAAGCTCAATCGTTTTAATTGGTTTTGAAAGAAAAAACGAAAAAACTTTATGTCTCACCATCTTCATCATTTTTTTTTTGTTTGATGTTGAAATCTATATTATGAGTAATTATGGATTAAGAAATCGAAAAACAATTTAAACTGGGTGGTTTAAAATTTTTGGTTGGGTGGTAAAAATCAGTTAATTTTAAATTAAAAACAAAAATTTCCGTTAGGAAAAATTCTGTTTAAACTATAATAAAAAATCAATATCGATATTTAATCAATATTTAATGTTTTTTCTTTTTTCTTGAATAAAAAAGTAATTAATAATTAAATAACATCACTTAAAATTTTAATGAGAATTTTTTTTTGGTACTGGATTAATCGAAATTTCTGTTTTTTTTTTTTGGCAAACTACTTTCTTATGCACAATATATCTAGTTCAATTTTACTATAAATTATGGGAAATACTATTTGTAGTACCTTTGCAAAGATTTATTGAATTATTCAAGTATTTATGCAATTTGTTAATAAAACTAGAAACGAATATCTGAGCGACAGATGCTTTTAAATTAACCGCATTTCAAACCAAAATCATCGATTTTTAGCTGACCATTTCCGTCCAAAAACTGATAGGTCATAATTTCATTAGGATACACGTATTGGGCGGGCTGTCCAGAAACTTCGTGGCGATGTTTGAGGCGAATTCAAAACAAAATTTTGTATATGTCGATATTTATTTAAATAATTATGTATTCACCGTTTTGTTCCACAGCAATTCTCCATCTTTTTCGAATCTTTCATTCAGAATTTCTCAGCAAAAAACTGCTCAAGGTGGTTTTTAATGTTGTACAAAAATTTGAAGTTCTTGTCGTTAAGATGATTTTGTAAACACCTGAATAAGTGATGATCTGGTACAATGTGAAGTGAAATAGCGCATACATTTTTGTATTACTTTTTAACCTATCTTTACACCACATTTAAATAATATTGAGTACGCCGTTTTCGTGTTTTTTTTTGTGCATATATTGTAGAAAAATTGCCACCACCGTTGGTCTCATGGCTACCTTTGAATTAGAGCGAATTGAAAGAAGAGAGAATAAACTTATGTAGAAAAAACTTTAAAATATTATTAGTTTGGGTTGATAGGTAATTCATTGAACTATAGATTTCTTAACTACGAGTCCCATTTCCACCATAGGGCATCATAAAATCTGCTATAGGCTGAAATTTTACGTTACTATATGTTTTTTATTTGAGTTCTGTATTGTTGAATAATTACAAATCAGCGTACTTCCATCGTAAGTATTCTATTGACATCATTATCGAAGAATTTTTAACTCGTAGTGAACAATTTAACTTCATATGGATTTGAATTTTATTTCTAATTTGTATTTTTATTTGTTATTTTCCAGATACTGATAACTGATTAACATTTAATAGATTTGGTAAGTGAAAATCATTATTATATAAATTTAGAATATTCCAAAAATGGATGACAGTATTCTTCTTCGTCATATGTAACAATTGAACCTTGTTTTCCTTCATATTTTCTAATTAATTTAGTTTTAATTAAATAATTGTTCTTCAAATCAATTTGGCTAAAAATGCATTGATAAAAATTGATTAGTTACCCCAAACTCCAGTAATTCAATTTTTTCCTATTAAAGTATTTTTTCCATTCAATTGATACCATTTATAATCAAAAACCACCCCTAAAAATCCCTCTACATATTTGTTATACGAAAAGAAAAAACAAAAATTACTTACAGGAAATGAGTAATCTTTTCTCATTACTTTAGATTTTCAACCAACAAAATTAGACAGCCCCATCCATATACTATTCCCCACAAAAAACAACGAAATGGAATGCTTATACCATGTCTACTTACATACATCAATTTTCTTCTTTTGTTTCTTGTTTCCAATATCACATCCTAGAGAAAATAATCATTTATTTCAATACAACATTATTGTAGACATAAGTTTCGTATGGTTTTTGGCATTATGGTCTTTTCAATTCGAACATCATTTTATAAAATAGCTTTTCAGCCTCATTGGTTATTTTTCCTCCGCTTTCCCTTCTAAAAGCATATTACAGTTAAGTGACTTGAAACCAAAAAAAAAAAGAAAAAGAAAAAGAAAAGTTCCAAAACGACAAGTCTAAACTAATATCACAAATTTTTAGAGGATTCCCATGTCAACTTAATATGGAATTTTCATATATAAGAATAGGAAAATGTAAATGGACGAAAAACAATGTATCAAATGAAGACAAATCATTCTATTAATGGAAATGGAAAATCAAAATTATTTTCGGAAAAATACATTATATAGAATTCTTCTAAAAGTAGCATCGTTTCCTTTAGTTTGTGTTTTTTTTTTTGGTTGGGAAATTTGGGTAGGACCAAAACTATATCAATTTAAACGTGGAAAATTTAATAAAAAAAACTAAAAATTTAATACCGTTAAATTCTTCATCGTGAAAATAGAAATCACGTTAGAGAAGTAAGTTTAATATCGTCGACACTCACGAAAAGAAATACATACAGATCCAAAAAGTTTTAATTTCGAGACCCAAACGGAACTAATTAAATCTTTTAAAACCATCTAAATATTCAATTTTTTCTTCTAACATGATTTTTCATCTGTCGATCGATAAATATTGATGATATTCGACTGTTATTCTCATAATCAAACACTATATTCCCATTTCTGTTTTTCTATCAATATATTTTTAAAGTTTTTGCTCCCGTTTTATGCATGAAATGGTAATTTTCGTCACATTGATCCCCATATTCCCGGTAATATTTATGACATCCTCTCACAAAAAATGTTAAAAATGAATAAATTTTTGTTTTTTATGATTTTTTAACCAAATAAAAATCATGTTTTTTATGTTGAGCTATTTAAATAAAACTTCCAATTATACTAAATACATTTATACCAAAAAAAGATCGAATTGAATGCGTGAGCATATCATATCTTTAGAATGAAACTTTGTATATTAAATGTATGATCATGAAAAAAAAGAAGAACAGATTTTTGAAATCTGTTCTCAGCTGTTGAAGAATTTCAGGAGATCCAAATGATGTACAACAAAAAAAAAGAAACCAACAACATACTAATCATATTATAATCAAGAGAATACCGCGGATTATATGTGTATGATCGTTAAAACATCTGGAAAAGAAGGATTCAAGAACACGAAAAAAATAAAAGACTGTCAAGATATTCCGACACTTCTTAAGCCTGAGAATTCACTAGCTAGATATGTGTAAAGGAAAATTCATTTGCCTGAAAATATTTATGCGTAACCAGACTATTTCTTATACATTAGTAGTTTTTTTCTTGGGCTTTTTTAGATCGTTTTTATAACAATTTTCATATAAAATATGGTAGTCTGAGAATTAAAGATCGTGGATGATTTTTATGGTATGCAGACTGTCTGAGAATCTATTCTTGATATGATCCCATCATGTAATGTTTTTTTTTTATTTTTAGTATGCTTTTATAAAGTCATGAAAAATTCGTTAATTCTGAAAATGTATAAAATTTTTGCTATAATTTTAAAATAGATTTTTGCGATTAAAATTATAATTACGACTCAAAAAGTCGAATTCATTTTCCATGCTACATTGAAATGCTTGGAAAAATTGCAAGAATTATTGGTAAAAAATTGTTAATTCACAGCCCAGTAACAGCTACTAAACTGTAATAGTATTTTAAGGCAGTTATCTCCGAATGTGTCTCACTGATCAAGCACGTTTATACTAACTCTTGATCATTGATGATCCGTAGTGAGTTGGAATATAAATGAATACTGGTAAATTCTAGTCTTACTTGTTTTGGATGCGGTTGGATAGACCTATGTACAAGGATTGAATATTTCCTTATAAATATCCGTTGGTTCGCAATAGTCGCAATTTTTATGAAGAAAATATTGTAACTGTTTTAAATTATCAACGCTTAGGATTCGTTCCTTGAAGACAAAGGTCTATAAACAAAACCGCGTTAAATCTTGTAATTTTACTACAATAAAAATCCATTTAATATCTTCGCCTTGTCTCGAGTTATGAATTATTTAGGTTTTTTTTAAGGTAAGGATAAAAAACGCGTTAAATCACACAGCGGTTTTCGAGATATCGTTAAACAGAATACAGTACAGTTTTATTGTGTACCTAGTTTACGTACATTTATGTCTCCTGCCGAAATAAGATTTCCTTATATTATTTTCCTAGTATTCAAAAATGTTTTTCCTTGTTTAAAAAATTATTTAAATTTAATGTTTTTCCTTTGAATTTCCTTTAATTTTTCATAACGAATAAACAAAACCTGAAAATCATGTGAAATTTTTAAAACAAATCTGAAAACGTATCTTTTTATTTCCATTTTTAATATTAATTACCAGAAAATTAAAACCATAAATTCAATTCCAAATTACTTCAATATGCCTGATTTTAAATTGAACCTTGTTTTTTTTTCCAGCTTCTAAGAAGTCAATATTTTATAATCACAGTCTTTAACAAGGAAGTATGTATTTATGTACAGAAACGAACACTCCAAAATCCATAAACATGAGAAATCTTTTTGTTGTTGTATATTTTTAGAATGATATTTATAAAAAGTCCCCTAAGGACGAAAGTTAAATATCGATTGTTATTTTGTTCATTTTTTTTGGTTTGATTTTCCGTTGGTCTTTGAGAAACAAAAAAAAAATAACTAAAAGAAAAATGATTAACCAAAACCAAAAAGAAAACAACAACAACATACAGGTATGCCCAATAAAATTACCTGTGCACAAACAGGAAAACGCAATCAAGTGGTGCCTAGTCATATAATAAAAGTCCCTGTTGAAAAAAAAAATAAAAAAACAGAAGGTATTAATCCATAAAAATCAATTTTCTGTATGTGTGTATATTTTGAACAGTGTAATATAAATGTGCAACACTATACCAAAAGAAGGTTCTGTGATTTTTCACCTTACCTTTTCACATACCTATATATGCATATAGTGCCTGGGTGGATTATACTTTATCGAATGGTAGATGCATGCACCATGAAACACCTGTCTCGAAAAATTCTATATAACATACTACGAAGCCAACACAAGCGTTTTCTTGGTGTACTACTTGGCCTGAAGTTAATTTCATCTCTGTTCCTTTTAATCTTTTAGTTTTTTAACGGTTCATCGAATATAAACGAGATCATGTCACTAACGTAAAAATGCATCTTATACAAGTATGACGGGGAATAGAATGCATATATGTACGTATTGTATATACTAATTGCATTTGGCTTGAGTAAATTTGTAATCTTTTTGTTTTTTCGCTTCATACAATTAAAATGTCTTTTACACAAACCAATGAAAACTTTATATTGTAAGAAACCAACCTGATTATTAAATGCACGCGAATGCACCATGTAAATGCATTACAAAACTCTTGAATACATGAAAAAGTTGAAGAAGTTTTGAGGAAAGATTGGAATTGGATTTATACTGCATTCACACTTTAAAATTTTTGAAAACGATACAAGAGTCGCATAGAGGAATGTTTTGTATGGGCCAAAAAATCGTGAAATGAAAATAGAATTTTCCATGAAAAATAATTTAATAATATATTGTTTATTTTGGTCGATGACCTTTCCGCATTTTCTTGGAAGAGCATCATAGTATCCCTTCACTATAAAACTTCTCGATTTTTAGGGCGAAAACAGAGATAAGTCATTTTCACAAGCTTCTCTTGATCTCAAAGAAGTTCAGCTGAGACCAAAACAAATAGTAGTTTGTTGTTGCAAGTTCAGAATAATACAGTGGATACATCAAAAGTTTGCAGACAAATAGCTGAGACTGAGGCTGAGGCTTATGACCAGAATGATCAAGCGTGTTATAGGTAGGTAGAGTAGGTGTACTGCGTACAACACAAGGCACCTTATGCGCCCATTGTGATCCCTATGAGACCAAGAGTTACCCTATTGGGAGACCTATTGTTCTTCAAAGCATTTAATTTTCCTACAAAACTTCATTAGACTGCTCATGTCAGTCGCTTGAAGCATCCCTAAATTCCCGAAGAAATGGTTGTCCAAAAAGTTGTTACGAGCTCGAGAGAGAGCTGAGAATTCACATAAAATGTGATTGATGTCTTCAGCCACTCCTATGCCTCCACAATAGCGACAGGGGTCTGTTTGCCCCAGTCCCAGTCTTTTAGCGTGAAGCGTGTTATAACAGTTTTGCGATTCACCAATTCTGTATATGTTTCTGTTTGGTCGTTTTCAACGGTCGATTTCGATATGTTAAGAATCCTTAGCTCTGCAGTAACTTTTTGACCTATCCAATATATATGCAGATAAAGTCGAGGGTTCAAGTTTAACTAAATGAGGTAAATAAATAAATCACCTGGAACGAGTGAGCACATCAGAAATATTAGGGTAAACCTGAAAAGACTTTAGATTCTAAAATAATTTTTGTTTTTTATCATTCAAGACTTTCTTTTTTAAATTGTTGTATTAAAGAAGTTAAACAAACCTAAAGGTCGAACCTCACGAGATTTGATTCTTTTGCTTTTGTATTTTTTTTTTTTTTGTAAGTAAATACCTTCTCCCTTTCCAATGAATGAAAATTTCTTTTGTTTGATCAGGAAAATTGGGTATGAGATATATTTAACGAAAAAAAAGAGAGCCCATAGAAAATTGTTTAGGGCTTATTTTTCAGTTTCTTTATTTTCTTTTTTTTTTTTAAGAAACGCGAACTTTTATGAATTAATTTTCATGACAAATATAAGATAAAAAAAAAATTAAATTTTTAAAGTGAATTTTAAACAGGGTGTTGTTAGGAAAAGTCACATTCGAAGTGGGTGATTGTTTCAAAAAGAAATGAGGGTTTATTTTAATACGTCCAAAGGGATGGTTTAATTTTCATAGGAAAGTATGTAGTCTACGTATAGGAAAATAAAAAAACAAACTTTAGTGTTATTTTTCTTCGGTTTTCCGTGAATATATTTTCATTATTTTTATACCGTTTTCATTGCCACACGGTAACAAAAAAAAATGAAATGTTTTTTAAGAAAAATTTTCTCACCTTTTTAGTTAATTTTCAATTCATATTTTCCGAAAAAAAGAAAATTTAGACACAAAAGAATCTAAATTAAAATATTTTTGTAACATACCTGTAATGTACAGGGTGTGCATCAAATACAAAATAGACGATAAGATTTTTATTAGCACTCTTTCTCTTTTCCAAAAACGAATATAAATAATTTTTTAAATTTTCTTTTTCTTACAAGATGTTAATTTGACATTGATTACAAGTCAGATATAACCTCGATGTCCATGTCATAAAATTAATGTAGAATCTGAAATGGTCTATGAGCTAAACTCCATGCCGAAGTGGGATGGCCTTTTAATAGTAATTTATGACTGTGCCTGATAGCAATGAAATATTGAGTTTAAATTTATATCACAAAAACTTATCATCACATAAATAATTGTTAATTACTTGTACCGTAGAAAATCAACAAAGTGTAGAAAGTTTTACACTGCAAATATGTTTAAAAAAAGCAAATAATTAATTTAGTCTCAATCAAGTTTCAAGATATCCTAGCCTCGCCTGTTTCACATCTATTGAGTGATTGTGTCTGCACAACCAAATAATTTAGGTAACTACCAAATTTTATTCTAAACTGATAATGCGTTCATCACTAGTCAATAGGGCATGGTTAATTAATTACTTTTCGAGGTTAATGAACAATCGAGTAATTGGTGGTGATTAATTCCTTCTTATGTTAAAAGCAAGAAGTTAAAATTTTTAAGCGAAAATGACTGCTTACGAAAAGAAATAAATTATCATATGAAAGGAAAAGAAAAATCGTAATAAAAATACAAAGGAGCAAAATATTCTCTTAAAAATACATATGATTCTTTCTAGCTATCTATCATTTTTTCACCTTACAAAAATTGAGTTAAAAAAAATTCCGATTGCTTTCTTTGTTTCATTCTTTCTTTAGTCCAAAACGCATAAGACTATTATAAGGCTATTAATGCTTTCGCTTGCTACAATTATCTTATAGGAAGCGGGGTGTAAAATAGAATATATTCGTTTTATAGGTTACTTTATTCTTTCTAATGGAAAATTTTTAATTTTCTTTCCTTATTTTCTACGGAATTTTTTGTTTCTGTCATTTTCATAGAACGAATTGAGAATATCGCATCTAATTTCCTCTTTTCAAATTTATTTTACTTTGTTTCTCTTAAATGAAATAATTAATCAGTTTGCGTTTGAATATTCAAAATATTGGATTAATTCTGTTTACTCAAGTAATCGATTGTTCAAACCAAATTCTTATTCTAACAGACACACAGATGTTAAAACGCGAAGATCGATCTATACTTGAACTTTGCAGATTCTTTACTGACACAGCACTTTTTATATTGATAGAAAAAAGTCAAAAAAAAGCTCAACTCAAATAGTATTGGTCAAGTTTATGCCGATGGAAGAAATTGGTGCATATTTTAATGATATCGTGTTAGAATTCCAAAGCGATTTTAAAATGGATTTTTTTTTTTAAATCCATAAAAACTCCGAACTCAATTTCGATAAGATAAAATCAAAAAAAAAAAAATTATATATATCTATGAAAAATACGTTCATAAAAAAAGTCGGAGAAATATCTTTTAAAACTCTCTAATTTCGAATACCAGAAGCAATTACTATATTGGAGCAAATAATGACAAGTTGTGATCTTAACTACCAGATTGTTGATTACACGTTCATATGTGAGAACTGAATATGCTCGCTTATAGTCGAAGTTCTTTTATGGTTGATAATTGTACTTAATGAGCTTCTTAGAGTCCCAAAACATAATTTTATGTATTTTTCGTTTCTTTTACCTTCACTTTGAAATATATATATATTTTTTTTATGGAAATATGAATGACTAAAATGCACTTATCTAGGCGTGATAACTTCCCAAACCAAGAAAAAAAAACGCCGAATTTTTTGGTGAAACAAAAGAAGATCTTAAAACTACCGAAAAATAAAATTTTTTTTTTCTTGTACTTTAAAATTATAGGTTTTCAAATAGTATTTATTTATTATGAAATAATAATAAAAATTTTTTCTTTCATTTTGGGAGCAACGAAAAAATTGTTTAAAATAAATTTTCATCTATTTTCTTAGGAATTTTTTTTCTTCCTGAATAAAAGACTTTTTTTCTTTTTGTTAAAGTCGCGAAGAATAAGAATCCGACAGTCATTAACCTGAATTTTGAATTTTTCTTATTATAAAATTTTTACATTTTCATTTATTTGTTGTTCTTTGAATTTTTCTTAAAGACATTAGACAAGAATTTCCGAAAGACATTATGTACCTGTAACTTTACAGTTTGTAATATGTTTTCATTACATGAGAGAAAAACGATTACATCAATAATAATTGGAAAAGTAAACAAAAAAAAAACCATGTATATTTTAGGTGACGGAAATGCAAAGAATTATTTCTCATTAAAAAAAAAAGACGAAAATTACCTGATGATGTGATAATTAGCAACAATTTATAATGTTTCCGCTGAAAATATCAAAATTTATATAATACAAGTATTTTTATCGAATTTTTATGAGATTTTTATTGAAACCAATTTTCGTCATCATGTATGAAGTAATAACCCATTTGGGGGATCTATTGTTTTGATGGGAAAATAATATTTTGTTCTTGAATTATTTTCGAATATTACTGATGTAGTGGCACAAGTGTTCAACTGATACGTCACAGAGCAAATAGAGTTCGAAACTATTTCACTATTAATCTGATTCCATTATAAAGTTGGACGCAGCTTCGATTTGGATCGAGAGATCATGATGATTAAGTTGAAAATATTTTAACTTCATATGGATCATATCACAGCTTTCTTATCTATTGTATATACACTAAAAAAAATAACATTGTAAAATAATTGATTACTTGAGTAAACAGAATTAATTCAATATTTTGGGTATTCAACCTTAAACTGATTAATTATTTCAATAAGAGGAACAAAGCAGAATAAATTTGGAGAGAGGAAATTAGACGCGATCTTCCCAATACCTTCGATGTTAATATTTTAAGTATTAGTTCCTGTATGAATATTGATTCTTATTTTTTACATAAGTGTTAGAATTGTTTATTAAAGCTAAATTTATTTTAACGTCCGTTGCACTAACATAATGTAATCTGAAAATAATGATAGATAGATAAAGAGAATCATTTGTATTTTTAAGAGAATATTTCCTCTTTTGTTTTTATTACTCTTTTTCTTTTTTTTCATATAATAATTTACTTTTCTTCGTAGGCAGTAATTTTTGCTTAAAAGTTTTGACTTCTGCCTTTTAACATAGGAAGGAATTAATCATTTTAAAACCATCAATTACTCGATTATTTACTAACCTCGAAAAGTAATTAATCAACCATGCTCTACTAACAATGGATACCAATAATGTTCTAATAACGCGTAAATTCGTCAATTAAATTCTTTTAATGATTTTACTATGGCAATCTCATTGATTTTATCCACATAATAGTCAAATTAAAAGTTTGTCATAACAACTTCAATATGACAGTCTGAACTTGTTGTGACTGCGCTCAGAATATAGATATATGTCTCCATCGATGATTTGACTATGATCACACGAGGTCAAATGAAATCATAGTAAAAGAATAGTGGCCTTTAAAATGTCAATAGTTTTAACGTTTCAAAGTCAATTTACACACAGTTTTACCATTATTCATAGTTTTTTCTTCATAGTAAATTTTCTATAGTATAAGCTAGAAAATCACACAATTTTCTAATACAAAAATGTTTTAAATTAGTTCTACCAGAAGATAGTAGATTCCTATAAAATACTTTAATTCTAAATTTGAAAAAACAGCCTTTTGGAGTGGCAATTCCTTTTCTTCGAAGGCTTCTTCATAAAATTCGATTACCTTTTTAAATCTGGATTTTTATTAGGAACTTAGTTGCACCGGCCTAAACATTAAGAGGGATAACAATTATATTAAAAGCGATATGAATTATTGGAATAATTAATTTCAAATATTTTGAATAAAATTAAAATTTAGAAAATAAGAAAAAAAAACTGTATATCTAAAATATTATTTTAAAATGTAAATTAAAAAAGAACTATTTTATAACCCAGTGGGTGGTTGGCATTTTCTGTCGAGACATTTTATAATATTTATGCTAAAATATTAATTTTCCAGTAGAACTATAAATAATCATATCTTAGAAACCTGATAACTCGTTTATTTCCCATTTTTTTATATACCAATAAAAAGACATATTTTCTAACATTGACCATGACTGGATGGTGGACGACAAAAATATATTAATATTTAATTCACAAATCAATATTATGGCGTCAATTTTATAGAAACAAATTTAATACAAGAATATTAAATAAATTTATATTTTCAACCAACCACATCGAGCATTAATTATCATATAAAAATTTGTATTAATTTAATAAAATTTATTATTAATTAATAATCGATCAATCACTAATTTTAATGACATTTTAATCGTTTTAAAGACTTTTATCAAATATTCTGAAAGATATTCTTGTCTTCACTATAATGATAAACTTTTTTTTTTGTTTTTCTTAACAGCAAAGGTATTTATGTTGATAGGTGCTATACGTGTTGATGCCCTATGGTAGGTACTACCAGAAGGTATATTAGTTTTTCCACTACATCTGTAATGCACATTTGTAAATAAGAATCGAAGAAAAATTTCATGAGTTTAAATGTTTAGGGAATCAAAAGTTATATCGATATCTGCATGTTCGTCCGTTCGTCCGTATAAAAGATAACTCAAAAACACGTTATCCGATTTTGATGAAATTTACAATGTGAGTTGGTTCTTCCTGGTATTGCATGTCAGTCAAATCGGCCAAAGAGGGTAAAGTAGAAACCACCCTGGTGTTGGATCAGAAAGTTTTGTTTTTTTGCTTATGGTTTTTCGGATTAAATTTGAAAATTTGTGGAGCGATTTTGTTTAGTTTATTTACATGGATTGATTACATAAATAGACGATAATAGGTCTGTTTTATTCGCCATACCCTACACCGGAGCAGGGTAAGTGGCAAATAAAACGAGCAGGAGTAGGAAAAAGCCTTAATTCAAAAGTTTGTAGCGCTGCTTAGCAACCATATTGTAATTCAATGGGAAATTTTTAGCTAATACACTTTTTATGGTAGAAAACTGAACTAATATCGGTGTGAGAGGTGTAGGATTTGCACTTTTGTTGTTTTTGTTTTCAATGTAAAAATTTGCTCTACCCCAGAGCAAGTGGAAAATAAAACAGACCTTATATGCCAAATTTCAATAAAATCGGTCCGAGGTAAGTGGAGAATGAAATACTCGTAAGGGAAAATAAGCTTGTTCATAAAGTTTTTCCGATGTATTTTAAAAACTAGTATACCGATTTCAATAAAATTTGCGAAAGACATTTATGCTGTTAACCTCCAGCCTACCTGTGAATTGGAACAACTTCGAAAAAGACGAAACCACGTTATGGAGCAATATTACTAGTTTTGGTTCTTCTCTCAGAGTTTAATTCATTGGAACTATAGATTTGTTAACTTACGAATCCCATGTCTACCATAGGGCATCAAAAAGTCGGCGGTTACTACATATTTTTTTCTTTTCTTTTCTTTTCTCATCGTCTTGAAATTCAATTGAACTTTAATAATTGAATTGGTTTTTGGGAAAGAATTTTCTTCTTGGAGAAAATGCTGGTGAGCAAAAAAAAAAAAAGTAATCGACTTTTTCTTTATCGAAATGTTTGAAAATAAAGCTTTTCTTGTAAATAAAGACTTTTAATACTGATGATTATGATAATATTTGAAGGCGTCTAATTCAGAAAGAAAAAAAACCTTCACCAACGTTTTTTTTTTGGTGGTTTATATAATAAAGATACAATCGCGCGTTGTGGATCATTTCCGTTTAAATATCTTTTTTTTTTTGTGTGTTTATATATTTAGGAGCTTAATCGCGTGTGATGATTAAAGTATCAGATAAGAAAAAAAAACAAGATGTTTAAGAAAATTATTCTTAATTCATTTTAAAGAAAATTTATTCTTTGGTATTTCCGCTGTTTTTGGACCACCAAATCTTTAATGTTGATCAGAATATTCAAAAGAAATTAATTGAATATAATTTATTTTGAACTTTTTTTTTTTATTCGCTTGATTTTTTATTACACAAAAATTTATAATTTAGTTTTTATTTTATTTAGTAATCATAATTTATCTTCGTCTAAATTTAATAGGAAGACGGTATTAGCAAAATAATTACACAAATAAATTTGTTACTACGAAATTTTTTAAGAGTTGTTAATTTTGAAAAATAATGTTTTTAAATTGTACAGAATGATTCCAATAGTCGCTGCTGAAAGGTTTTATTTTGTTCAACTGTTGAATAAACTTAGAAAATTCAGGTAAATCCAGGAGGATTTAAATAATTTTGATACGTGATGTCGCAATAACCATCTTGTCCTTAACTATGATAAATGTGAGACTATCACTTTCTCAAGGAAACGTGATAATTTTTTTTGTACATATTCCATAAATGATGTGCTCCTCCGAAGAGTGAATAATATAACTAATTTGGGTGTAATTTGCAATAATCAAGTCTGTTCAACGTAGGTTCGTACGATTTGCATTACCTAACCTTCCATGGAATGGACCTCTATCTACTGCCGCTATACCTTGATAGATTAAAATTGATAGGTTTATAGTCCTTAGAAAAGCGTCTCCTAGTAGCAGATGTGGTTTTTGTCAGTCAAACCCAGAATTGTTCTATTGACTTCCCTTTTTTGCTGGACAAAATGTATCTTAACATTAATACACGTTTCTTGAGGTCCGTGGAAATATTTAAAATTAGTCATCATAAAACTGAGTATGGTAGAAACAAACCGGTTTCCCGAATGCTGAGGTCGGCTAATGATAACGCCAAGGTGTTTGATTTTTGCTTGAGATGGCTAACCCAATCCTGCAGTAACTTTTAGTTGGTGAGAATTATGGCGGTGATTTAGACTAAATCAAATGAAAAAACATTTGCCATTTTTGATATGATTTAAACCAAATCGGATTACACGATTCCATTCTAAGTTAAATCAGAACAATTTCTTAGTACTTAAAAACTACGACAGAAATGTGATTCCAACGACAGTTTGCACTTTGAAGACAATAATGATATTCTTCAGGACGGATTTGAAAACCACATAATTTGGTCACATCAATCGACCTGTGCAAGTGTAGATTGACTTACCAATTTAAGATTCATTTCTTTGGGCGAATCTTTAAAAGTGCATGTTCCAAAAGTAAGACATTTCCGTTGGAATTAAAAATCGATTGATGGATTAGAGATGAATAATGTCTTGAACATAAAGTGAAACATTGTGAGGAAGCCGATAATTGACATTACTATCAATAAATTTGCTGCATTGATAGTAGACATACATTTTTCTTTGACTATTTGACTGTCCTGTATTTTTAAAATAGAAATCAATGAAAAGGACTTTTAAAGTTTTGGACTATAATTTTTTTTATTTTTTTTTGGTTTTATGTGAAAAACACCAACATATTTCTGTTTTTTTTTTTACAGTTCAACCACAAAAATATATAGCTTGACTATCACCCTATAAACAGGAAACAGTGAAATCTTCTTAAGAATAAAATAATAAACATGTTCTATGTTCTATGTGAAAAGTATGCTCGTCTCTTAAAATCATAAAAACAAATTCGTGTTCCTTTTTTTTTCCTATTTACATACGTGAATAATATGGAATTCATTATTTTTGATATCGTTGAAAAGTATCTGGTGATATATGTTTTTTATGTTGTCAGTTTTGACATCTAGAAACAAACAAAAAATATATAAAACACCACCCAAAAAAAAAATATAATATGGAATATAAAAAAAACCCTATCCCAAAGACACATATTATGAATACGATTTTATTAATTCTATCATACTATAGTTTCCATGCCTTGTCAATGCAAATACATACGATTTTCCCGAAGGGTTTCCTTCGATATATATGACTCAGCGTTCTACGAAATAAGCATAAAAACATAAAATTTGAATTGAGCATGTATTGGTGGGGGTGAAAATATATGGTAAAAAGGGATGATAATATGTTAGTTAGAAATAATGTCAGAATTTTTTTTTCCCAAAAAACAAACCACCATAGTCAGACAAAAGTTATTTTTGCATGCAATCATTGAACTTTTCAATGAATGTCCAAAACTTATAGAAACCACAAATAAAAAATCCTTCTCCTATGGGGATATCCTTTTCTTTTGTCGGTTGAATACGAAATGTATTTTTTTTTCGTGTTCCTTCAATATTTCGAATATAAAAATTTCAGAGAGGGCTTTTTTTTTATAGCAGTCAAGCTTTTTCAAGGATTCATATAATACCAAACATACACTTGAAAAAAAAAAATTTCATTTTTTCTTTTTTGAAGGGATCATTTATAGCTGTCGGCAGGATTCAACACTATATATGGGACTATATATGTATATACTAAAATTGTTATGATTGGGACCATATTTTCACTAATTAGGTAACCGGTATTCTGACTCTTATTTGATTTGAACGAGAAAAAAACCAGGAACGATCAAAAAGAGGGTGGTAGAGTGGTTATCACACCCTTATCCAGACAAAATAAAAAAAATGAAAAATAAAATGAAATAATAAACGAGTGCTAAGGGTGACTGTTTATGTCATTTGGAACTGAGTCATTGAGTCATGCTTATTTAGACGATTAATACTATATGGCCACCCGGTTTTATAGTCAACATAAAAATTTAATTGAAGATGCAAATTGGAAGATATTTTTAAATATGATGCTTTTTGAGATCATTCAACTTTTTAGTTTAATTAAAATTCGGCACATGTTGAATTTGAGAGAAAGATACTTGTTTTTTTTTTTTATTCATTTTGATGAAAACAAAAGTAATAAATTTTCACCAAATGAAAATTTTTCGTATTTTTTTTTTTATGAAAGATTTTTCCAAATTTTCTTGCCAAAAAATATTTGTTTTCTTCTGTTTTTCTTTTTAAGCGAACAGGAAGCGATTGTTGTGTCAAAAGTAAATATTTTAAATAGCTAGAAAAACGTTTATTTCTAGATTTTCAAAAAAAAAAAAAAGAAAAATGAAATAGCTATAATAACAATTCTTGTAGAATCAATTTTCTTTGAAATTTTGTTTGTTTCGAAATCTTATGTGGAGATATTTTCTTTTTGTGTTTAAAAAAAACATATAATAACTGAAAATCGGCTTATAGCCGACAGAAATGGCAGAAATGGGGCAGAGAAACAGCCAAAACTAATGATATTTGAAGGTTTTTTTTATATACATAGCGTTGTTTCTTCTTTTTCAATTTTGCTCTAATTCGCAGATAACCTAGACCCTAAAAGCATAAATCTATTCTGCTAAATTTTATTTAAATTGGCTTATTAGTTTTTAAAATATATCAAAAAATTGTGTGAAGTGGCTTATTTTCTCTTACGACAATTTCCTTTTACACTATCCGTGTAAGGATTTTACTGAAATTTAACATAGTATCGTCTATTTATGTAGTCAAAATGATTTTAAACAAAATTGCTCCACAAATTTTCCAATTAAATTTGAAAAACCATAAAAAAAACGACAAAATTTTCTGCTTACCCTAATTTTTGTTTAATAACTTCGCTCCACCTCTGCCGATTTTGTTAAAATGCAATACTAACTCGAGTTAAGGAATAAACAACTCACATTTTAAATTTTATCAAAATCAGATAATGCGTTTTTGAGTTATCTTGTATACTTGTATAACTTGTCTACACTTTGCTACACATTTATAGTTTTGAAACTGCTCTCCGATAATTATTTCTATGCCTTTACAAGTGTAATGATTAAACTAATATACCCTCTGCTGGTAGTACCTACCATAGGGCATAAAAAGAAGATATTGTAATATAAAGAATATCGAAAAATATTGTTTCAACATTTCTTTTTTTTTTGGGGGTAATAAAAACAAAATCACATAAAAATGAGTTATTTTTTTTCGTGGTTTTTCAAAATTTTTCTCTAATATTTTTCTTTTAAATAGAAAATTTTTCTCCGTACAAAAAAATGGAAAAAAATTTCTAAAGAGCAAAAAAAAAAACCATTCAAAATTAAAGAATTTTAACGAAAAAATTCAATGCAATCAATTATTGGGAACCATCAATAACGGGCTACGATAATTTATTTACAGCTTTTCTCTATAGAATAAAATTCTTTTTTTTTCGTAGAAAAATTCCAGTAAAAGAGAGGATGTTTTAACAAAAAATAGGGAAATAAATAAATAAGTGCCACTTGCACACGTACTATTACTCTACACAGAACCCCCTTCCAAAAAAAAGAAGAAAGACAAATTTATTTTATTGGTATAGAATACCACCTATATATAAAAATATCTGGATTTCATTTTCCATTCTAGTTGTTCTACAATTTTATACGAGAATTTCCATCGTACTTCTTTTTAACATTTCTATTGAATATTATATAGATGAATATTGTACCTCGGAATAGAGGGGTATAGTAGTCGAAAACCACCCAATATTTTATATAACCTTCTCATCTTACCTAGATTTCGTTGTCCTGTCCAATATATCGTTTTTTCTAACGATTTTGACAAATTTTTCCAGCCTTTAAAGAAAATATAGACGAAAAAAAATGAATATTTTGTATCCATAAATAGGTTTGTGGAGTTAAAAGGATCTTTTCTAAAAGGATCTCTAAATTATATATATATGTATGAAAATAACAAGAATTTCATTTTGTTTAAGATTAAAGGAAGGAGATCCAAGACAGCTATTCTATAGTCAAATATTTTCCAATCCGGGATAATAAGATATGAAAAACTGTATCTAACTTTGCCATTCGATGTTGATTTATAGTTTTTCCCATGTAAATTTATATTGAAAGTGTAAAATTTCTAATTTATTATGATATATATATTTATTTTTTCTTCTTCTTCTTCCAAAACGTAACAGAATCGTGGAGGAGTGTGAGGAGTGTGAGGAGGTTTCTTTTTTCTTAATATGAAAACATAATTTAATGTTTCAAATAAATTAAGCTATAATCAAAATATAAGAAATCTTATATACTTAATCAGAATGATTTGAAAGTAACTAATTTATTAGATTTTCACTTTTCCACCCATTTTTTTGTTGTAATAATATAGATACTCCTTTCTCTGACGTTTTCATAATGATATAAGAGACTTTATGAAAACTTAAAGCTTATTTCTTTTCTGTTTCTTTTTTTTTTTTTTTAAATATTGATTTTTCTACAATTGAAGGGTTTTAAATAACACAAAACATTATGTATGAATCATATTAAGTTGAAATATTCGACGGGAAATGAATTTTCTTTTATAGAAAATTCCCTTTTTTTTAACAAAAAAAAAATTATATATGAAATATGACATAGATGCCTTGAGGAAGTATTTTAATTGGCAAGGATAGAGAAGTTAACATTTTCCCCTAACAAATTCTATTTATCTATTTAATACAGCCGTTTTTTTTCTGATGTAATATCTATCATGTTGTTCACTAGTATAAAGGGTTGTCTCGAGATTTACATGTCAAAGAAATAATCCGGCTTTAAATAACACGTTAAACTATATAATTTCCGATTTAATAATTATACGGTAATTAGTTTAATAAAATAGTAGAAATAAAATTTGAATTGTTATAATTAATATCATAAGAAAAATTCATAGTAAGGACGGATTGTTATCAAAACATTGAAAATTTCACTTTCTACTGTGTTCAAAAAATATAGAACACTGTGTACATTTTCAGTAATACAGAAATTGCAGTTTAGATGAATTTACATATAGTATTGTCATTATACAGAAGTTTGACAGCAGAGCATAAAAGACTGCAATATATTGGATATGAAAGGACATACTATTTTGTTTACTTTTTACTATTTGAATAGATTTTAGAACATAATATTTCTGAAATGTGCATATTTATTCATTACTCTTTGATTCTCGTGAGGTGCAACAGAAACTTATTGCAACTGGTCAAACTGATAACAAAGAATCTCTTATTTAACTCATAACTAGTACTGCATTTTTATATCGTCATTTACTGATATAAAAAAGTCGCAGCAGAGCCCAAACTAAACCAAAAAAACTAGAACAATTTCAAAATATTGAAATTAAAAGTTTTTCTAAAACTAGCTTTATTTTAGCCTTAAATTGTAACACTTGAAAAATAACACTAAAAATTCAATTTATTTTTAGCAATAATAACATGTTTGTATAGAAATTTGTGTGTTTAACCTTAGTTTACCAGTTTAGTAAATGTTATGGTATCGTAGAAAGCTACCAGAATTATGGTAAAAATTATTTACGGAGTTTGGCATTATTATTGATTCTGTTGAAAAATCGATTCTTGTACGTAATTTTTTTGTTTACAAACTCGAAAAAAAAAAAACACTTTCTTAAGCATCATATTCATTACTAAAGTAAAATTACTATTGCGTGGACATAATTTTAAGTCTGTAGAATCATTAAAAGAAATTTACCGAAGAAATTAAAGCCACAAATTGACTTCTAAAGGCCAATCTCCGCACAGCCGATTTCCTACTTCTGTTGCAAATATGGGATAACACTATACAAAGATTGGTTAAACAGAGAGGGAGAAAACAATCATCCTACAAATTTTGTCGGCTTCTGCATTTCTGATTTCCCATCTGATTTTGGATCTGCAGATTATTCCCCTCAAAAACAGATGAACATGTTTATCTGATTTATATGGCACTTCCTATGCGAGTGCATATTCTCACAATAATCACACACGATACCGTCGCACATTACCAATTTTTCTAAATAGTGTGGGAAGACTCTGATGTTTTTATTCGATCAATCCTAGCGAAAATTGCAAAAGTCCCATCTCTTTCTAGTTTTCTAATTTTTCCGTCAGAATAGGATGTCGACTGTGCCGAGATTGGCCTTAACGCTGCTTTGAAGGCTGGAAAAAAAGTTGGGAAAGTTTTTTTTTTTCATATCCTCAGAGAATTACTTTAAAAGGTGGCAATGTAAGTTGAGGAAAAATAAATATTAGTTTTAGTTTTAACAGAATTCAAATATTTTTTGAACACAGTAGTATATTGAAAGTGGAAAAAGTTAATTTCCAATATTTTTAAATTGATTTTAAAATCAAAATCACCAAACAATATTTAATTAGGCATAAAACATGTATTACCGTGTTAAAATTTATATTTTAAAAACAAAAAGTTGAACGTAATTAGGCTTGTTAATTTTGACACTTGAATTTACTCGTAATTAGGTGAATCGATAACAAAATTTACTATTGTCTGTCAATCAATTACAGTATAACTTTGAAAAAAAAATTTCTTATTTCGAATTGAATCAAGTATTATATTTTAGATATGTTCATTGAAGGGTTACGTGAAAAGGGGAGCACATTTACTACATTTACTTTATACAAAAGAAAATGTAATGATTTTGTTTTATACCAAAGAAAAGAACAGCGGAAATTAATGATTGACGAAAAACAAACTTGAATAATATTTACCAAGAATTATAACATTTTCATAAGTAGATTTTCTTCTTCTCAACATAATGTCTGTGGGTACGTTTGAGGTACGTTACAGTTGGTCAACCATGAAGATGAATAAAGATGGGCATTTCATTTTCGTTGATTATTTCGTGAGAAAATTTTGATTATATTAGATTACAAATAAAAAATAGGAAAAAATATGAAAATTTTTTGACCACAAAGAATTTCTTATTTTCGTCACACCCAGTAAGTGAAATTCCTATTCTATTCAAAGATCTTGATGGAAAATCTTCAATTAAAAATTTTCATCAAACATTTTTTTTTTCTATAATAATAATTGTACTTTTTATAATGAAATTCTTACATTTTTTTGCTTTTTCTTTTTTTTTGTACACGTTTTATTGAATTTTTATCTTTAATAATCATCTTTTAAGTTAAGTACTTTTAATTTCTTGAAAATAAAAATGAAATGAAGCGAATTGATATAATAATTTTTTTTTTTTTTTGTATTTATTAAATAAAAATATTGAATACGAAAAAAATGAGCTACTTAAAAGGAAATCAAAAAAAAATTACGACTTAATTAAGTAATTAAACGAAAGCCTAATATTATTCGATTTATATGAATTCTTTTATTTAAATTTAATCGAAGAACAAACTACAACAAAAAATAAAACATGGTTTATTAAATTTTTCCGCTAATTGAAAAATTATGTATTTTGAATTTTAATTAAAATAAAACCTTTTCGATTATTTTGTATTGTACTCCCTCTGTCCTGAAATAAGTGACCGATTTGAGATTTTATGAGAAATTAAGAAAACCATGCCCATGATTACTGACAAGTAAATATTAGATTTGACACTACAAAGAAGATTATTAAAAAGAATAATTACTAGGGTGTAAGGTAAATTCTTTTCGTCTTATATTGGTACAACCTTCATATAAACACTTGTCAAGTTTCACGTCGATAAGTCAATTCAGTCTTTGTTTAGAAACTATTTAAAGTTGACATGCCATTGAATTTTTTTAACATGGAACAAATTTAATATCGTTGTTTTGGATGGTTTACAATCTGCAGAAATTCATCCAAAATTGTTAGAAGTATATAAGGATACATCACCTTCACTTTCCACTGTGAAAAAATGGGCTGCCCTTTTTAAATCTGGTCGTACAAGCCTCGAAGATGATCCACTCCCAGGTCGTCCAAAAAGTGTATCAATAACAGAAAACATACAAAATATACAGGATATTGTTTTGGAAGATCGACGAGTTACTGTAAATGAGATAGCTGACACCATTGGCATCTCACATAAATTGGAGAATCGGTGGAACAAGTATATTGTAGTTCAGAGAAATTCTAATGAATAATAAAATATATTTAATTTACAAAAACTGTGTTTTTCTTGTCGAGGCTGAGAAATTATTGGACACCCCAGTACCTTGTTTCGCTGTAACGCTTTTATATTTATGACATTTTGTAAAACTCTTTCAAAAAAGTGGTTTAGAATAAGGCGTGGGAGTCGTAATCTCAGTAGTTCCCTGATTCGGATCTTTTTGCGGTCCGGAAAAATTTACATAACAGCCTCAGAAAAAGTGACAGTTGATAATATATAAAGTGTGTAATGTCAGCGTTTGGTGCAACAACAAAGTAAAGAAAATAAACGTAGACACCGCAAACGTGAATCATGTCAATTTTTGGCACGCTATTTGTAAAATAAAGGTGTTACATTAAAAACAGTGATTTATTAATGAAAAATTCCAAACTCCGGTTTCCCCTTAAATATGGACAATAAAAATAATGTTTTGGCTGCAAATGATCGAAAGAAACGTAATTTGATTCCAAACATTTGCCAATCTCTGTACCATTCATTGTTTCAATTCTGCAACAACGATAAATTAAGGCATTGCTCAAAGTTTTGGAGACAATTATGACAAAAGTTCAAATTATGGT
The DNA here is from genome assembly GCA_963422695.1 of Xylophagus ater. NCBI lineage: Eukaryota > Metazoa > Arthropoda > Insecta > Diptera > Xylophagidae > Xylophagus > Xylophagus ater. The sequence goes on from OY730478.1 coordinate 14,972,416, forward strand.
AGATTAATTTAATTTCTATATTAAATAACTTGTTTTTATGAAATTTGTTCTTTAATTTATGTGAAACAAAAAATTTTTGAGAAAATGAACACTCATTTTATGGACAAGAAAAAATACCAAATCAGAGACTTATTTCTGGACAGAGGGAGTATATTTTAAAGACGGAATTTTATTTCATTACCACACATAAAAGAATTGCAGAAAATACTGAAATTATCCTCCTTAGCATGTCCAATCGCGAAATCTTTAAAAGGTATCTTTTTTTTTTTCTTAACGCGATTTCATTTAATTCATTTGTTTTTTTGTAATTATTTTGAATGTTTTTAACACAAACAAAAAACAAATTTGAATTTTTTTCTTCCTTTATTATTATCATTATTATTTTTTTTTTGTTTTTGTTTTTACTCCAAAAGGAATTGCCTTTCGCATCTTCTGTAAGACAATCTGTTTCAACGTTTTTGTCTAACTATCAGCAATAATAGCTTTGGAAAATAACAACCTTGCAAATTACCTTTCTTAAAATGTGTACAACGAAAAAAAATAACCCAAAACAAACGAAGCCCAAAAAAAAGAATAGGGAGTAATACATTCAATTGATGTAAAATGAAATTCTCCACCTTTTTACATAAAAACCACGTTTGAAAACAACCCAAAAAATAAATAAAATGAAAAAAAAAAAAACGAGACAACATGGAAACAAATCTCGACTCTATAGTTTCAAGATCCTAAAAGAAAATATCTATATAGGCTTGTTTTTTTTTTGCCTCCAAAATAATATGTATCTCAAATTACAATAAAAGAGCAATACCACCATCTAATGTTGTCACATTTTCGTCAGAATTAAGCCATTTAGTAGCAACAGTTTTGCATGAGAGCCATAGTTAGTATATATACTTTATATAAATAGAAGATACGTTCCTAACATGTATATACGTATGTAAACAAAAATTGCTTTAGCTAAACTTGTTTTCTTTTTAACTCTCCTTTATTTTGTAGAATCTTCCAAACAAGAAAAGAAAAACACGGAAACACACATACAATTCTTCCCTAAGGAAGTTACTTAAGATTCGCGTTTTACATAGAACCATTCTAAAATTTAATAATGTCTCTTTTTTTTTCTTATCCTATACACGTTTGCCTTATTTTAGATATCTAAAAAGAAGAAAATTCTTCCAAGGATAAGACAGTGTTTTTTTGTTTTTTTTTTTTGTTCTTTCTTATACATTTCAAACGAAGTAATATAGGCTAAGGATATGTACTGGAATGATAAGATGAAGAAAAAAAAAATTCGATATGGTAAAAGAAAATGTATAGGTCTAGCCGGAGCATATTTCTGTGCTATTGCGAACATTTTCTAGAATCATTGCCACAGTAACAGATGTATCGAAGTTAATCTCTATAGTGTCAACAATATTAACCATCACCACTGTCAATCCCGAAGGGTAATAGTATTTTCATGGGATTTAATAGAAATAATGAAGTGAACAATAACTAAAAAATAGAAAAGATAATTGTTATCCAACAGAAAAAGTATCAGAATTTTATAATATTATGGACATGTCATTTATAGGAAGGTTATTCGATTGACGAAATCAAGTTATATGACTCTTCATTTCTGTTCTATACATTAAAATTATATGTGACTAGTAAAAAAGCCCATTATACAACTGGATACAACAAAAATCAAAATCGGGCAATAATTGGCTACAGAGCCAGCCGCTGTCCGTTATGTGTTTTGTAAAAAGCTTAAGCTACCATATTACATTGTCCTCTTTTTTGTCAGTGTTTCTATGGTAGTGATGTCCGCGAAGTGTTATACCCTTAACAGTCTCTACTGATAAAATTTCACAGTGCACTGGCAAATGAAAATGGAATTTTCTGATTTGTAAATAATAAGATCACAAAAACCAATGAATAACTCCAAAACTACTTAACTTATTCTTTCAACAAGTACCGAATTTTCTAACTTGTACCGGTATATACTCATATACCAAATTTGGTTGAAATCGGTCGAGTCTTTTCCCAGTTTTATAGTGTACATTCTAAATACTTAATTCTATATGAATCAATTAGGAATCCTGAGGAATTTTGCAAATTTTTGTTCAAAAATCCTAATCAATTGTACCTCTTGGGTTAAGTGAAGGATCATAGTTTGCTTCACACAAACATATACTTATATAAACCTTAATAATCTCATGAGAGGATCTTTTTTCTTTTTCAATGACTTTTTTTTTTTTTTTTTTTGAAGGATCACAAAATTTGCAAGAAAATAAAAACAGGAAAATTTTCTTTTCTTTTTTTAAACATTAAATATTGTTCCTCAGGGGGATGGCAATCAGTCTTGTTATTGGATTAATTTATATACGTGTACCCATTCATTTGACACCTCTAGCCAGAAATTTTCTCTAAAGAAAAAGAAGGAAATGTTTTTTAATATTCACGAAAATTATAACTAATATTTTCTTCTTTTTTTTTTTTTTAGAATAACGATGACATGAATGTTTCTAATATATACTTGTACATGAAAAGGTCCCGGATTTTCGTTTTTCGCTTAGGCTTTAGGCTCCTCTAATATCATCTCAGTGCCAATATTTAATATTTATTCATGATGTTATGAGATTATGTTACTTTAAATGCTTATTACTCATTTAAGGAATATATTTTTTTTTCTTGTGTGATGATGATAAGACAAGAAACGACATTTTCTTTTTCAGTTTTTTCGTTATCATAAAATTTCCATTATAGGATTCTTTTTTTTTCGTTTTCTTTTTGTTGTGACGGGTAACAATCTTAGGCTCTTATAGGTGATATTAAGATTTTTGAAGAGTCAGTATTAAAGCGTTTAAAATTAAGCGGACATGAAAGATTATATTTGTTTTTTTTCTTTTCTTTTTTTTTTTTGGTAAAATAATAATAGATGAAATTTTCGTTTTATGTATTATGTTATAAAGCTTTACATGAATTTAATAAGGCAAAAAAAAAGAAAAAGAAAAATTGTATAAAAAGAAAAGAAATAATAATATCGTAAGTGATACTTGTAGTCATTTTTTTGTTTTGTTCTCCTCAGTGATAAGGTTGTTAAAGCTTTAAAAAAAATGAAATTCTTACCTGTACATAAAATGTTGCTATGTGAAATCCACATAAAAGAAATATTTATGATATTATGTTAAAGATTAATTTTTGTTTTTTTGTTAATTTAATTGGGAAAATTTTTTATATTAAAAATTTTTTTTAATATCAGCTGAATTTCTTTTTTATGCTTTAATAATAAAGGAGCATAAGAATGAAAAGTTTTTTTTTTTTTAAAGAAAAGTCTGTATTTTCTGTATTTTCATACTCGTATCACCAAAATATTGTAGTCTCTTTTTAAAACTTTATTTAATCAAATATAAATACTTGTCGTCAGGAATTATCTGGAAAATACGTTTCTCGATCAAGCCATGAAACAGTAATACTGTTAAATACCATTTTAGTACTACTAATACTACTTTAGTACTGGCTACGTTTCGAATATGATTCAGTCGAGGAAAATTGTTTAACTGAAGTTAAAAGCACGGATCTGGTATAATTTCCCGGACACAACAACAACTATCAACATTTGTTATTTATTTATTAATTGTCTTTTTAAAAAATTTTCTTATTTTTATGTTATAAGTAGTGACTTAATGCATACTCGCTGCGCTACGCTTCGTTCGTTACCACCACTTAAGGATCAATACTCGCTAGTTCCAAATATATGACAATAACTTTTTTGTTGGGTCCGGGATATTACACCAGACACAAAAGCAAATAAGAAAATAAAAAATCTTAAAACTTCTCATTACTCAAAAAAAGAAACTAGTAGAAAAAAAAATACCAAACAAACTAAATAGATTCATGTGAATAATATCCCTTTTCAATAGCAACATTAAACTTTTTCATCATTTGAACATAACCATTTGATTTTCTCCAATTAACTGATTATCCTCGGAAACGCAATTGAAAATATCACTTCTTAGAAAGATTAAACAAAAAAAACAACAAAAATAGAAAATTCTATCAAACTAAAAGATATATAATAGAAAAGGAATCGACAAGCTTTCTCAATTTCTTTCATTTTCTTCAAAATAAACTTCACTCTTGTCTTTAGCTTCAAGCAAAAGTTGTTCAACAAAATATCCTAAATAAAGTTTCTATACCCACAAAAAGTTTGTGATTCTTTTTCCCTGGGAAGCTGAAGAACATTTACAACGAGAAAAATAACACACAGCCATCATTGGTTTTTGGATAACACAAACTTGATGGAAATGGATACTATATTTCTTTAAATACAAATGAAAACGAGAGACTCCATAAATACCATACTATTTTTATGCTAAATGGAGAAACATTACAAAAAAAAAAAAAAATTATAGTGACACAATAAACGAAAGGATATATTCCTAAGAAAAGGAAGAAACAAAACTTATTTTCTAGAAATGATATAATAACAAACATTGACAACCTTTTTGAAAAAGTTTTTGATTTTCTTTCGATGAGCTTTCCATGAAGTTAAAACTGAAAAGTTTCCTTTTTGGGTAAGCCAAAAAGAAAACAACTAGAATGTTGAGAACAAAAATAACCAACATTTTATTGTAGATTTTTCTTCTACATTTTTTTTATTATACAATTGCATTAATATTGGTGTACCTCAAAAAAGAAAAACTTTCAAAGTTTATTCGGAAGTTGTCATAAAAGACTAATTTTTAAAGAAAATACAAAAATTACCGTGATTATTAACTAACCAGAATGATCTTCTTAATCAAATCATTATAATTCCTTTTTTTCTTTCTAAACTTTAACTGACTTATCTTTAATCTTAAAAAATCCAATTTTGGATTTAACATCATTTGTGTGGGGCTGTTCAAATCTGGACTATGATCAGAACTTTCTGTGGTTGACATATTATATTAAAAATTCATTTCTGACTAATATTAAAGTGGAAAATGTTGTATAGCTATTTCATAGTTACTAAAATCGAAAAAATTCACATCAAAACTAATTTTAGGGTTTTCTATTTTCAATAATTAAATGACAATCATGAAGAAGAGATGTTTTTAATTGACTTAGAAATTTGAGATGGTAATGTTTTAATTAGATTTTCGATCTTATTTTAGACTTCTTTTTTTTTATGGAAAACTGTTTGAAAATAATTAATTTAAAATCATTGGAAAATCTAACAGATGACCATTGAATGTGAGGCTATTTTTTTTAAAAAAATTATAAATATAATTTTGATGACATATTGATAATGATGATAAATGGATAAACTTATCTAACCTGCTTTCGTGAAACTAAAATATTAATCTTCTTGTTTTTTTTTTTTTTTAAGGAAATACCTATCAAAAGTAAAGAAAAGAGTTGAAATTATGTTATTTTTAACTTCTGTATGATTGAGAGGATTAAGAAGACCAAAACAAAAATCGATTTATTAATTATTTGGACATGAAAGTCTTTTTTTCGACATTTGATTATATAGCTGAAATTAGGATAAGGTTAACCAAACTACGAGGAGATTGTATTAGAAATCCTTGCATATTCATTTAAATCTTGGTTTAAGTTTTTGTGTTTTTGCTGAGAAACCAAATGAATCTTATTTCTCATCATAATCAGTTCCTGGCAACTTTGGAAATCAGAGAATTTATAGTAGTATAAAGACTCTATCGTTTTTTGTACTATTTCATTTAGAGATTTGCCTTTAAGACTCTTACCATAGATGTTATTGGCAACTCAGTATTCATTCTCATTAGTAACTATCGTTCTCATTTTATCCTTTGTCCTTTTTTGCCTTTAAAGTATTATACATTAAGTATTTTATAAATTGCATACTTATAGGATTATTATTATTTCTTTTATTTCAGATTCACAATCAATCTAATATCATTCCTAATCATTCTTTATTTATTTACTATTCAAAAATTCAATAAAAATTAAAGATGAAACCGAAAAGACTTAACATAAAAGATTATTTCCAAAAAACTTCAACAATATTTCAATTATTGTTGATATTTCTTATAATTTTAATTGTTGATAGTAAACATCATTCGCAAAACTATAATAATCAACGTTTTGCAATGGAACCACAAGATCAAACAGCTGTGGTTGGTGCACGGGTAACACTACCATGTCGTGTTATTACCAAACAAGGTGTATTACAATGGACTAAAGATGATTTTGGTCTTGGAGCGCATAGAAATTTAAGTGGTTTCGAACGTTATTCAATGATTGGAAGTGATGAAGAAGGAGATTATTCATTAGATATATATCCAGTAATGTTAGATGATGATGCACAATATCAATGTCAAGTTAGTGGTGGAGCAGAAGGACAGCCAGCTATACGTTCAACATTTGCTCGATTAACAGTACTTGTACCACCGGAATCACCAAAAATAATTCAAGGTGATTTTTTAATGACAACAGAAGATCGTAAAGTAGAACTGGAATGTATTTCGGTTGGTGGAAAACCTGCCGCTGAGGTTTGTACAACAAGTTTTTCGATTTATAAATGAAATATTTTTATAATTTCTTTTTTTTTGAATTTATAGATAACATGGATTGATGGATTAGGAAGTGTTATGACTGATAATATTGAATATACTATTGAACAATTACCAGATATGAGACGTTTCACTGCTAGATCCATTTTAAAATTAGTACCAAAAAAAGAACATCATAATACATTTTTTACATGTCAGGCACAAAATACAGCAGATCGAAATTATCGATCGGTTAAAATTAAAATTGAAGTAAGTAGAATAAATGGAAAATATTATATTTTGAAAATGTTCAAATTGAAACTTGCCTTTTAAAGGTGAAATATGCTCCAAAAGTTAAAGTTCGTGTAATAAGCGGTTCATTGGCTGGTGGACGAATTCAAGAAAATTCCGAAATACGTCTTGAATGTAAATCTGAAGCAAATCCAAATGATGTACGTTATCGATGGTATATTAATGATGAACCAATTGTTGGAGGTCATAAATCTGAAATGGTTTGTTTACTAAAATCTTACTTATTTGAATTATAATAATTTTTGTACGTATTTTTGGGCGGACTAGGTTATTCGAAATGTGACCAGAAAACTACATGATGCGATCGTTAAATGTGAAGTACAAAATTCAGTTGGAAAAAGTGAGGATAGTGAAACTCTAGATATAAGCTGTAAGTATAATAATTTCAAAATGGGAATTTATTAATTTAAAAATTGAAATTTAATTGAAATTTTTTGTTTTTTATTTTGTTTTTATAGATGGACCACAATTTATAGAACGTCCAAAATCTATTGAAACTGATGTCGGGAATACAGTTTCATTAATATGTGAAGTTGATGGAAATCCACCAGCTGATATTGTTTGGATACAACATCCTATTGATAAGGTTCGTATGTTTATAATATTGGCACGAAAAAAAAACACTATTGGTGATGCACTTTTGAATAAATATTGAATAATCAAATAGAATCTATTTATTTTGTTTAAATTTAAATAAAATATTTGCAATATCCAATAAAATATATATGCATTGCGTAAAATCATAAGTAAATAATATTAATAGTATTTTTCGTTGATATAATCGCTTAAGGGGCTAACAACTACCCAGAAAAAAAGCGAAATCGATTTTTATATTTTTGTACTTTCTGAAAGTTCCAAATTTTCGGAATGTATCGTAAAGATTTCATGTCGGTAGTCTGTAAATTTGTGGAAGTTATGGAATTATGAGCGAAGCAAGTACAATTGTTATCTATAATCATCACATCACATCGCATCGCATCACTTGAGAACGGCTGAACTGATTTCGCCCAGTTTTTTGTTAAAATGTTCTTGTAGGTCCGAATAAGGTTCTTACGGAAACAAAAATTGGAAAATTTGCCCAAAAGATCTGAAAATTGAACAGACAAATTAATCTGAATTTCTACTACATTTTTTGTCGGTCGCCTAGGTTGGCGTACCCAGGCTTGAACTGGGCCACCGTTTCCCTGTGAGCCGGCCGTATTGAGCGATAGTGTGGTCCTGTCAATAATCGACCGTTGAAAAAGGATTATAATAGAAATAAATTTGAAAGACAAAGCTCACTTTGGAAACAGAAAGGAATACAAATTAAATTTGAAAAGCACAGTTCGCTTTGGAAATACTTAGTGCTAAAAAATCAAATCATCAAAGGAAATGGGCCGGTATACCAAAACTTCCCGGTGCAATTGGCATAGCCAGTCCAATTCTGGGTGAACCGTTCCTTAAATAAAAAAAAGTTATTAATATTTATAATGTTTAATATTAGTTGTAATAAAAAGTGCATCATATATCCTTATAGTCCTTTTTAAAACTGGACAAATATTATATTGAAATTTTAGTTGGATATTTCTAATCAACAGGTTGTTGGTGTTACAACAAATCTAACATTTATAGTAACAAATGAAACTGCCGGTCGTTATTATTGTAAAGGGAATGTTCTTGGCTATCCAGAAATATCATCTGATGCATATGTATATTTAAAAGGATCACCAACAATAACATCATCAAGATATCAATTTGGTTTAATTGGTGATACAGCCAAAATTGAATGTTATGCAACATCTGTACCGAAAGCACGTCATGTTTCATGGACATTTAATGGTCATGAAATCAACAATGATTATGGACATGATTATTCTATATTAATAAATGCAGTCCCTGGTGGTGTCCGGTCAACATTAATCATACGTGATAGTCAAGCTTATCATTATGGTAAATACAATTGTACAGTCGTCAATGATTATGGAAATGATATTGTTGAAATTCATTTACAAGCTCAAAGTAAGTTTGAATATATTTTTTAAAAGTTTTTATGCCATTTTTGTTAAATATATAGTTTTTAACATAATTTTAATTTGTTTTTCTTTTTTTTTTTTGTTAATTTTCTAATAGAAAGCGGTCCAGTTTTAATGACAATTGTTGGTGGTCTATCATCAGTTGCGATTTTAATGATTCTTATCATAATTGTGATAATATATTTTAAATGTAAAAATCGAAAACTACCACCAGCCGATGTTATTAGTGAACATCAAATCTCGAAACATTCAAAAGATAATAATGCTGATCGTACATCAAATTATAGTGATTTAAAAGTTGATATATCTGCCGGTTATGTGCCTTATGCTGATTATAGTACACATTATAGTCCACCGCCACAATATTTAACGACGATCGCGACAAAAACAAATTTAAATAATGGTCAAACAACAATACCAATGACATATATAAATAGTAGCCTAAAAGGTAGTATATGTGGTTCACGTACAGAAATCCGACAAGATAATGGTTTGCCACATTTACAAAATGGTATTACAAATAATCTGAATCCAGGGAATCCGGTTAATCCATCACCGAATGGAAGTAGTAGCAATAATAGTACATCAACATTTATGCAAAACACTTTACCAGTTGATCCACGATATAGTGCCATTTATGGTAATCCATATTTAAGAAATTCTAATTCGTCCTTATTACCGCCACCGACTGCCGTCTAAAAAATAAAACTATAAAAGTAAAATCAAAACAAAAAAATGCAGAAAATTTAAATTAATTATATTTAAAAAAAAGAAAAAACCTATTTTCCTTGTGGAAATTTCGAACGTGTGTAATTCTTATGACAAAAAAAATATTCACGGTTTAAATTTTTCTTTACATTTTCAAAAAACATTTTAAAAAAAGTAAAATTTAATCAGAAAATTTTTAAGAATATAATTTAAAAAACAAAGAAAATGATAAAAATACTATTAAAACTAATGAATTGAAAATTCGAAATTGAAATTGTAACCAAATTTTAAGACTGATCTCAGTGATTTTAAAGGTGAGTTAAATGATATACACCCAAATACACCCAATTCTGTTTTAACACGGTAGATACGTTCGAGAAAAAACTTTGTAAAGAAGACACCGTGTACACAGAGCAATATCCTTTAAAGCTTTAAAAAATAGCTAAAAAAAAAGGATTCATACAAACCCATCTATTCTGAGCGCAGTCACAACAAGTTCTGACTGTCATAATGTGATGTCATTGTCATAACTTTTTTTAAAAGACTATTTGGTATTCTGACCCCGTCATAACTAATAACTTTCATAAAAAAGATCATAAGTTGTGACCGAAAATATTTTACATCATAACGGAATTGTATATGTGTTCTCTGAGTGATTCAATTGATAAATATGGAATAATTTCCACCATTTTTTCAAACACACACAAAAAATTTTACACCTATAGAAAAATTTCAAACATTTTCGAAAGTATTTCTCAAATAACCATGACAACTCGCTCAAATTGTAATACTTTAACTGTTATAAATTCATATTTTCGACATAATTATGACCCGTTCGCATGAATACGAATTTTCGCAGCAGTCATAATTTCAGTCAGAATATTATTGTCTTAAATATTTATGACCGCAAAACTGTCACAATGCCAGAATAAGCGGGTAAGAGTTTTTATAAAAAGCCAAATTTGATTTGTTATGTGTTTATTAAAATAAAAGTGGTACCTTTCACAAGATTAGGATTTTCTCATTCTGACTGGGCATCATTGCATTTGACAGGGAATTCCGATATTAGCCGTTGTGCTCAAGTTTTTGATAGCTCTTTATAGAATTATTTGTCACAAGCCACACAAAACTTCAACTCACGTTTGAATTGTGCAGCTCATTCCACAATGGGATATTTTGTGACGACATATGTACTGCCCCGAAATATACATATCTAGAAAATTACTGAGAATGGAAATAATTGTCCTTTAAATTTAACCGTGCCAAATCGAATGAAATTATGTAATACCGTGTAAAAACAGAATTGAGGGGGAATTTATTTATATTTACTCAAAATTACTTATTTAAATAAAACAAACTAATTTTTAAATTAATTCTAATTAAAAAATTTTAAAATTCTTTTTAATTTTCTATTTTCAGGTCGAGATAGCATTTAAATCTTACAAAATTTGTAAGTTTTATTATTAATTATTAAAAGAAAACAATATATTTGCGTCCTGTTATCATTTTAAGTTTCGCGTTTTAATGAAGGGATTAATCATTAATGCCAGCCAGAGTAGCTTAACTCACGAAATTTGAAAGCTTTCAAAAATTTTGTCAATCGATGATTTGTTAAATTCTATCTTGCAGAATTTACTATTTTTTTTTGGAACATTCGGAAGAAAATTCTGATGGTCCAGAAAGGTCTATTTATTTTCAATTTTATGTGTCTTTTAGAAAATTTCACATGATTGAAAAATTTTCGCATTTTCTGTTAAAAGCTCTGAAAAGTATTTCTTTTTATATTATGACTAGGGGCTTATTCAGTTTTTTTCTACTACAAAAATTATAAATGATTTGCGGAGAAAACTTTTTTATATAATAGATAGAAAATTTCTGGAAAACCCTTCATATATAAAAATTAAAAAATAAAAAAAATAATCATGTTTTTTGCATATAAATATTTAAATTAAATGATTTTGTTTTTTGTTTTTTTTTAGTAAATCATAAGCAATGATTTTCTCAATATTACGGGCTAAATTCTGCAATTTTTATTTTAATATATTTTAAATAAACATATAAGATATTATAATCGCGAAAAAAGGATAAATATATGCTTTTTTGAGATTCACAAATTCGTATAAATTGATAGAAATTAATAAAATAAAAAAAAGGTCACCTAAATATATGCAATCGTCTTAACTGACAATACCTTAAAAGTTATTTATTTTGAAAATCATTGCTTTACTTACTTAATTTAAATATTTTCAATAAAAGAATAAATAAACTTAATAAACGTTATTAAAAATAGCTCCATTAAAAATGCGCGACGAATTAAGAAAAAAAAGGAATAAATTAATTAAGCTTATTAAAAAAAGAAGAAAAAACCGATGTACCTGATTAGCCTTTAAGAAATTAGTGCTTGTGTCTTAATCAAATCGATTTAAATATAATTTAAATATTTAAGAGAAATTAATTATTATGAAATTACACAAAAAAATATGAAATATATAAATTTTAATTTTTAATTAATTTTTATTAAAGTCTTTTTCGCATTTTTTAGGCCTAAAAATTCTAATTTTGTAATTTTTTTTTTTTCGTTCGAATTTAAGGTTTTTAAGCGTGTGCCAATATATTTAATTTTAAGGCTTTATATAAATGAATTTAATTTTAATTTATCTAAATTTACATTAAATATTCTTAATTATTTAGTATTTTTCTAATTGAATATATTTGTTTTGTTTTCGTCTTCTTCTTTTTTTTTTGTACAATAATTAAATTAAAAATGAAATGAATTTAGTTTTTAAAAAAAGAAAATAACCGAAGAAATAATGATAATTAATTTTAAACGAGCTTAATTAATGAATTATTTGTTTTTATTTATATTAAGTAAAAATATAATAAATGTATTTTCAGAAGGTCTCTTTTTATTTTTAGTTTTAAATTCTTGTTTTGCTCAAAAATTAATAATTTTTAAATTTGCTTATAAAAATTGCTATAAAACAAGAAAATAAGAAAATTTATGTAATGAAAATTATGTTTTCTTTTAAACTTAAATGTGTATGAAATATTTTTGGTTTTTTATCTTTTAAATAGGCTTAAAAATCACAAACTGTGTTATATTATTATTTTGTTTTTGTATAGTTTTGCAAAACTAAAAATTTGAAATAAAAAATGTAAATTTGAAATAAAGAGAATTTTCTTTTGATAATAATTTAAATGGGAATGTTTTTTTCGTATCCGAATTTAGGGTACGTATTCCGCAGGTTCAGATGAAGTGTTTGGATTTTTAAATTATTATCATTTTTTCTCAGTGTACATAATCATTTTGTTACTACGTCCATCTTAGAGACTTCCATAAGATAATTAGTTACTTGAAAGTGATAAATTTGAAGTCACAACTATTATTGTGTCACTTTTAAGTGATGTTCTGAATAGTCGCCTCATTCTGAAGTCTTCGTTTTAGAAAACTACTAGAGTGAATTCCGATGCAGTTATCTCGATTCATTGTTTATCTCCTCCAGGTTCTTCCATCCCGTTTTATGTTATCTAACTGTCTAGTTCTTGACGATATGCTTTATCCCAGGAACACAACGAATAAAAAAAGCATTGAATGTAGTATAAAGAGTTATTATCAACACAAGTGTTGAGGAGGTAAGAAAAAAGAGAGTATTAGGATAGAAATAACAGCAGTAAAAAGAAGTGGGAGTTATTTTTCGTCAATACAACAAAAAAATATATATAGGATTGACTCTACAGTCATATAAAAGTTGAAAAGAATTAACACTAACAGTTACAAAGTAGCTAATAGTTGTATAAGACTGGATCGAAGAAAACACTACATCAAGCCAAGGACCTTCATAGTCTGTACTGTCATTCAAGTAAGTAAGAGTTTTTAAATCTATATTTGCTTAGAAAAAGTTGAAAATGTGTCCTTTAGAATTTATCTCGCGCAACATTTTAAATTGTTCCGTAGTTCGATAAAATCTGATTTTGAACATCTTCACAGATCTAATCGAACGAATTACGAATTACGATGCATGTGTACTGGAAGTTGGACTACAGAAACCATCCTATTGATCTTATATGTCCAGATTTTAAATATCCTATTGTATGTATTCGTGTTATCAATGAATTTATCCATTTTGTCATTTATCTTATAACTCAATTTATTCCAAAAATCGTATCGAATTACACGATTCCATACCTGATTTCTAAAACCACATGAATTTGTTCGTATATTAACTTCTAGAACTTAATTTTTATGTATAGAAAATAAAGATCGAAAATATTCAAATCGATGAGAAGCAGGAAATACAACATTAATATTCAAAATCAAATTCAAAAACACATATGAAATTGATACTGATTAATTTATTTCTGAAAATGAAAATTTATCGTTTACGTGTTTAATCACAATATTAAATTTCTAATTTCACTTCATATGATTTAACTAATAATTAATTATAGTATTTGCCAATGCAATTACTTCTTGTTTATCAGATTTCCTTTGAAAAAAAAAATACTATATATGAATGAATGAAATTTATCCAAAATAATGATTCTCGCAGCTAAATAAATATTTATACATATTCGGTAAATTTCCATGCATCCGAAATTGAATTTAATTTCCAACAAGACATATTATTACTATACTAGGGTACTCAATAATTTCTCAGCTTCGACAAGAGAACGTGCTGCTAACATGACAATTTTCTTGTCTCATATTGGTACAGCCTTCATATGAACACGTATCAAGTTTCACGTCGATAAGCCAAATTCAGTCTTTGTTTAGCAGCTATTTGAAATTGACGTGTCATTGAATTTTTTTAACATGGGAAAAATTTAATATCGTACAGTGATTAAATTCGTTGTTTCGGATGGTTTACCACCTACAGAAATTCATCCAAAATTGTTAGAAGTATATATAGTAAGTATGCATCATCTTCAAAAATGGGCTGCCCTTTTTAAATCTCGTCGCACAAGCCTCGAAGATGATCCACACGAAGGTCGTTCAAAAAGTGTATCAGCATTAGAAAACATACAAAAAATACATGATATTGTTTTGGAATATCGACTGTAAATGAGATAGCTGACACCATAGGCATCTCACATAGATCAGTACATCACATCTTAGCTGAAGTTTTAGGTTCCAAAAAGCTTTGTGCCAAATGGGTGCCGCATTCGCTAACAATGGAACAAAAATACCTTCGATTGCTACTTTCTCAACAACATTTGTACCGTTTTAAGAAAGATAAAATAAATTTCGTACCTCGATTCATCACTATGGATGAGACTTTGGTCTACCACCATGATCCTGAATCGAAACAAGAAGCTAAAAGTAGTCATAGCAGCTGTAGATGCGTATCTTGGAGGCCTACCGGATTTTCATTTCAGGGATGGTATCCTTAAATTGGAGAATCGTTGGAACAAGTGTATTGAAGTTCAGGGAAATTATACTGAATAATAAAATATATTTAATTTACAAAAACAGTGGATTTCTTGTCGAGGCTGAGCAATTATTGAGTACCCTTAGTATATTATGTAGTCTGTTGATTAATATCCCAAATGAAATTTTATGATCTAGTTTATTTTAAATGAGTTTATTGTGTTTTCAAAATATTCTTTTTGGAAAAAAAACCACCACGATTAACTTCTTTTTCATGCCGCGAAATCAATTTTTCTCACAAGAGTTTTATAGCGTTTTTTTTTGGTTTTATTAATATTCAAATAATAAATCATAAAGAAAAAACAAGTAATCAATATCGATTGATCACGTGTGGAACCGATTCTACAAATACAAATCAACATTTCGAATATTATTACATTTATAAATGATTTCGAAAAGAACCAATTGATTAATTTGTTTATGGGCAGAAAGAAATGGACTTAAAAGTTCAATAAAACAAACTCACAAATGTGGTTTTTTTAATATTAATACTAATTAAAAAAGATTAATTAATAATTCGAATATTTTTCTTCTTTAATATAATTAAAAATATATTCACAAAATCGATTTGCAATAATTATACAATTATTTATTGAAAAGAAGAGTTTTTTTTTGTATTAAAAAAGTACTCGAAATCAAGCAGTTTAGTTAATATGCAATTGATTAAACCATATTTTTTAATTGAAAAAACTTTTGTAATTAGTGTTAATTTTACACAAAACAGAATGAATATTTTAATTGGAATAAATTAAGAACAAAAAAAAAACATATAGTAACTAAAAATCGGACTATAGTCGATTTTTTAATGCCCTATGGTAGAAATGGGACAGAAAAACAGTCAAAACTAACAATATTTCAAGATTTTTTCTTCACAACTTTGTTTCCTCTTTTTAAAATTTCCTCTAATTTTCAGGTAACCTAAACCCTACTAGCATAAATCTAATCTACAAATTTTATCCAAATCGGTGCATTAGTTTTTAAAGTACATGAAAAACTTTATGGACAGACTTATTTTCTCCTAGGATTATTTCTATTTTCACTATCCTTTGACCGATTTTGCTCACATTTAACATGGTATTGTCTATTGACGTATTTAACCAACATAATTAATTTAAACAAAATTGATGCAGAAATTTTAAAGTTAAATCCGAGGAACTATAAAAAAACGACAGAACTTTCTGGTGGTCAACCTGGTTTTAGCTTCACAACATTCGTTCCCTTTGTTCGAATTTGCGAAATGCAATACCAAATCCATTAAAGCAATAACCAACTTACACTCTAAATTTCAACAAAATCGGATAACGCGTTTTTGAGTTATCTTGTCCACGGACGGACGGACAGATATGCATAAATCGATATAACTTTTGATTCCCTACACAACCATACCCTTGAAATTTTTCTACGACGAATATTTCTATGCGTTACACACTTAGTAACAAAACTAATATACTCTGGTAGTACCTACCATAGAGCATAATAAACTCCCTTCATCCGAAAATATGCCATACATTTCCAATTTCAGCTAGCGATTTCCAGCGCAGGTCAGATCAATCTGTTTTGGAGTTACTCAAAACCAAAAATTTTGTTTTTTGGTTTATGTTATCCCATTATTTGTAACTGAGAAGATTCCATTTAATTTTCATTTGCCAGTGCACTGACAAACTTTGTCAGTAGACACTGGCAGTCATTTACTTCAATTTGGTAAACACAGCTGGCATTACTCTATTTTAACAACAATTTAAACAACAAACTTTGTATTAATTAATTGATTATTATGTTAAGTAAATGCCAATCTCTATACAGCTGACTTCCTAATTATTATGCAAGTATGGGATAACACTATACAAAAAATGGTTAAACAGAAAGGGAGAAAACAATCATCCTACAAATTTTGTCGGATTCTGCATTTCTCATTTCCTCAACTGATTTTCGATCTGCAGATGATTCCCTTCAAAAACAGATGAACATGTTTATCTGATTTATATGACACTTCATCTGTGGGTGCATACTCTCACAATAATCACACACGATACCGTCGCACACTACCAATTTTTCTAAATTATGTGGGGAGAGCCTGATGTTTTTATTCGATCAATCCTAGCGAAAATTGAGAGATAGTAGATACTATCAGAGCAAAATCGACCAAAGGGGAGCGAAGTTATTAAACAAAAATCGGGGTGACCAGAAAGTTTTGTCATTTTTTTGTTTATGGTTTTTGGGGTTTAATTGGACAATTTGTGAAGCGATTTTGTTTAAATTAATTATATTGATTAACTAAATAAACAGACGATAGCATATTAAATTTCAGTTAATCCGGATAGTGGAAAAAGAAATAATCCTAGGAGAAAATAAGCCTTTTCATAAAGTTTTTTTGATGTACTTTAAAAACTAATACACCGATTTGAATAAAATTTGCAGTTTAGACTTATGCTATTATTATCTAGTTTACCTGCAAATTATAGGAAACAAAGTTACGAAGAGAAAACCTTAAAATATTGTTAGTTTTGACAGTTTTTCCGTCCCATTTCTGCTATAGGCTATAGGCCGATTTTCGGTTACTCTATGCTTTCACCATATTTTTGGACGGAGTAAGTATATTTTATTTAAATTCATTGTGGGAATAACAACTAAAATCAATTTACAAATATGCTTAATATGGAAATTATTATATTCTATAAAGAAACAAGTGAAATTGTTCCATTTAAAGTATTTAGTAACCACGGTAATAGTTCAATGGGTTCAAGGTTTATGATTTTTGGGGAAAATATCAAACGAACATCAACCATGAATCAATTATATCAATTAAATAGTAATTTGGATGATTTATTCGTTTTGAAATAAATAATAATCAATATTAAATAAATTGGGTGTAATCTAATAGAAAAACAAGGACGACGAATATTTCTAACATGAAAATGATCCTTCGAAAAATATGTATATTACTCGTTCCTTAACCTTAGTCAATGACCGGGGTATGTAGTCCATTTGTTTACGTTGATGTCAGTTTCATGTAGGTCTCATAGAACTCTTTAAATACATTGTATCAATTGGAAGATGGTACACGGCACACAACAGATGTCCTCTTGCTTTATTCTTAAATTTTGTGGATAATACCGGCTGTGGCTGTTTATAGAACAAAATCGAATTTGATATGCACAATTTGAATTATCCATATAAGAGTTAAACACATGTTAAAAGTTTCGCTTCGTTCTGTTTTGCTTCATTTATATTAAAGAAAATTCGCATAAATTCAATAAAATTTTAATTAAAGCTATTTTCGTCGTCATCTGTTAAAAATTTAAGTTAAAAATTTATTTGATTTTTCGTTTTTTCTTTAATAAAAAACATAAAATAAACAAAATTCTTTTCTATTAAAAATTAGTAAAGCGCAGAAAAGATTTAAGTCAACATTGATAAATAATTTACACCTTGTGATGCTTTTTTATTTCTGTATAAAATCGCATTAATTTGAAAATATTTTATGTAAACATTTAAATGTTATTTAAAGACAGAAACGACATAAAAATATTATCTTATATAATAGATCTGTAATTATATTTGGTTGTCCCTGTTAAACTTGAAAGCTACTGAACTGATTTTTATAAAATTTAGTACATTTATAGACATTTTTTCAACCTAGAGAATTGGACTCGACTCCACAAAATGGGTGGTGAAGGGTAAAAAATAGAAAAATACTAAGCGGATTTCAATGAAGTCAAGATAGGAAGGTTGTGTAGATCCAAAATGTAAAAACTCCCTCATTTTATCAATAGTAGTGAGCGTATGTCATATGGTAGGTACTGCCATAGCATAGACTAATAATAAAGATTTCCAACGACTGTGCATTCAACTGATTCTTTTTGTACCGTGATATCCCGGTACAATATAGGTTCTTCTCTTTCTTTCACATTAAACTTCTTTTCATCCATTCTTTTTTAAGTTCACATACAACAACAACACTGAACATCACGCTTCTCATTTGGCTTGGAAATCTAGGTATACTAATCTATGACCATAGGGTGTATTCGTTTTGTCACTACATTTGTAACACATCGAAAGCTTTCGGGCGGGGGTATGGTTGTGTAGAGAATTAAAAGCTATATCGATTTCTGCATGTTCTGCAAGATAACTCAAAAACACGTTATCCAATTTTGATAAATTTTACAATGGAAGTTGGTTCTTCCTTAACATGGTTTGGTATTGCATTCCAGCAAAATCGACCGAGGGGGAGCGAAGTTATTAAGCAAAAATCAGGGTGACCAGAAAGTTTTCTCGTTTTTTTGCTTATGTTTTTTCGGATTTAATTTGAAAATTTGTGGAGAAATTTTGTTTAAATTACTTATATGGGTTGACTACATACAGTAGACGATATCATAGTAAATTTCAGTAAAATCGGTACAAGGATAGTGGAGAAAGAAATAGGTGAAAATAAGCCTGTTCATAAAGTGTTTTCGATGCATTTTAAAAACTTATATACCGATTTCAATAAAATTTTCAGAAGATCTTTACTATGTGTTATTAGGCGCCAACCTACCGGTGAATTTGAAAAAGATGAAACGAAGTTATGGAGAAAAATCCTTGAAGTATTAGCAGTTTTAGTGTTTCTCTCTCAGAAATTTGTTAACTACGAGTCCCATTTCTACCATAGGACATCAAAAAATCGTCTATAGGCCGATTTTACGTAACTATATATTTTTTAAAGACATTTAATTTCTATTCTACGAAAAACGCGAGCAAAGCCGTTGGGCACCAGCTAAGTTATTAATAAATTTATTTTTTTTTATCGTTTGATGACCTTCTCTTATCCTGTACAATTTTCAGGATAATTCTTATTATTTATTTTTGATTTTTATTTTAATTCATTTAAAGATGTTCATTTTACATTTTCATGTAAATAAAACGAAATCTTTTCCAGCTAGTTAGAAGATGGATAATGCTTCTTTTGAAATTTTCTAACCAGCACAATTTTAATCGTTAATTAAATCCAGAACATTTTATTCATCATTTTCAACATGAAATAAGTACTTTTTATTTTTCTTACATCAAAATGTAATTAAACGTAAAATAAACAACTGAAATTCGAATTTTAGAAAGGCTGGAACAACAAAAACCGGAGAAATTCTTAGAATAAAAGAAATTAAATTGTATTTTGTTTTGTTAAAAACAAATTAAAATGATCGTAAAAAAAATACTTATTAGTAAATATTTTAATTTATTAATTTTTAAAAATATATAAAAGATGTTTTGATTATTTTGAGTAACGAATGGAATATTTATATAAAAACTTTTTCCCTTTAAATAAAAATAAGAAATGTTGAAATTTCTAAACTATTAAACCGCCAGTAACTTCAATGAGAGATCCATTAATATATGAACTTTTATCTGATGCCAAGAATGATACAACTTCCGCCACTTCTTCTGGTTTCCCTAAACGATTTAGTGCACATTTCTCGATAATTCTATCTTTAGTATCATTTGGTACAGACGAAATCATCGGTGTATCAATGAAACCAGGAAGGATTGCATTAACACGTATATTAAATTTACCAAATTCACGAGATGCTACTTGTGTTAGAGAAGCAACACCCGCTTTACTAGCAGCATAATTACATTGACCGATACTACCCAATTTCGCTACAATACTTGATATATTCACTATCGAACCATTCACTTTATATTCAACCATTGCTTTGGCAAATTGTTGTGTTACTAAGAATGTACCTTTCAAATTTGTTTTATAAACATCATCGAAATCAATTTCAGTCATTTTCAAAAGATATGCATCCCGAATAATCCCAGCCGAATTAACGATTATAATTGGTGGTCGTTTGTATTTATCTAGTGATGTATTCAATGCTTTACAAATACTATCTGGTGATGCAACATCCAATTCAATTGCTATCGATCCTAAAATCGCAAAGAAGAATTTATTGAAATACTATTATGTAAAAGGATTTGTTCGACATTTTGTTCTTACCTTCTCCCAATCCAGTAACGGTTTCTTTAGCTGCATCAAGATTTTTATCAGCCGCAATAACTTTTGCACCATCACGTACCAAAACACGACAAACGGCACGACCAATACCAGATCCAGCACCTTTAAAAAAGCAAATGTATTCAATTAGTTTTTTATTGAAATGAAAAATTTTTTTTTTCGAATATTTTTACCCGTGATAAATGCTAATTTTCCAAAAAGTGGTGTCGGCATTTCGATCTCTATTTCTGGGCAAAAAACCAATTAACACTGAATTGCTTTAAACTATTTTGGGTAAAAGAAAATTTTATTTAAAAATAATTATTTAAGAAATTGATTTCCTCAAGTTTTTTCGTTTTGGAAAATTCAACAGAAGGAAAACTATGAAAAGAATTTATACCGCAAAAAAATACGAAAACTTTTCCAAACTATTCCAAAGTATTCTCAAAACTGAACTCGATGGAAATTTTTATATATAAAAAAAATTAAAATTTATTTTTTATTAAAAAATTAAATTAAATTGAAATTGTGTTAGTGACAAATTTTCACACACTTTTTGATAAACTGGTTAGCCGGTTCGGAATTGTTCAAATTCTTATCGAATTTTAATTCTCATGTTTATGGCATTTTATCAATTTGAAGATTATTTAATTAATTCGATTTTGAAATAAAATAATTCGTAAAAATACGAAATTAAAATGAATTTTTTTATTTAATTTACCAAAAGAACTGTCAAAACTCCAACGCACTTTAACACGACGACACACACCAACTAAACTGATCACCGATCAGTAACGTAAACAAATTAAAGGCTAGAGTGGACTGTACTTGTTTTGTTCAATATGTTACCTCGATTGCATACTATCAGGCGTTATGTTTATTTTTGCTTTATATGCATACTAGATCAATAGGAACATGTTGCCGATTTAAGTTCTTGTATTAAAAGATTAAATTAAACATTTCACCAAGAAACATATATGTAGTAAATTAAAATCGGTGCATAGCCAATTTTTTGAAGCCTTATGTTCGAAATGGGCCTCGGAGTTAACCAATTTAACAAGTTCAATGAATTAATTCTAAGAAAAAAAAAACTAAAGTTAATAATACAATATACCCATACCTCGCTTTACGGCCTAGATACGTTCCGGAAAAGTTGGCTGTAAAGCGAAAAGTGGTATAACGAATCAATTTGTTTTGCACCACCGCCGAGAAACTGAAACTAAACAGAAGGTCCCTGACAGTATGTACAGCATTTTTTTTGCCGTATAACGAATCATTGGGGCCGTAAATCGAAAAAGTGCAAAAAATAAAAAAGGCCGTTATAGCGAAATGCCGTATAGCGAGGTATGGGTGTATTTGAACGCTTTTCTGCATAACTTTATTTGTTCTTCTTCAAAACTTTGCTTTAATTCACAGGTAGCCTAAGCGTAAATAGCGCAAATCTATTCTATTTTCTTCAAATCGGTACATTCGTTTTTAAAGTACATCGAAAACAGCCTATTTTCCCTACAACTATTGCTTTCTCTACTATACTTAGATCGTTTTTACTGAAACTTAACATAGTATTGTTCATTTATATAAGCATTTGCCTCACAAATGTTCCAATTAAAGCCGAAAAACGAAGACAAAAAAAAAGGCAAAATTTGATCATCCTGCTTTCTCTCCTGCCTGCGCTGATTTTGCTAGAATGCAATAATAATTCGAGTTAAGGAATAATCAATCAAGTAAATTTCATCTAAATCGGATAAAGCGTTTTTGAGTTATCTTGTATCTGTCCCTGCTCAATTTTCAAAATATATGTAATTAAATTTTCTTTAAAGTTCGTTCTGAAAAGGTGTTACAAAGTCAACATAAAAAGAATATTTTAATGTTTATGATTTTCAATGCAAATAATTTTCGTATAGAATTGCGTGAATATAATAACAAGAACCTATCAGAAATGGGTGATTTTTAAGGGTGGATTATTCAATATCGAGAGAAAAAAATCTTATACCTTTTGAAGTATATTCCTTTTGGCTGGAGGTGGATTTTCTTGTTTCTTTCTTATTTTTTATGATTATTTTAAATAAAATGAAGCTCAATAGAAAGTAGTGGCTATGAATATAAAACTTAAGAGTTTAAATAACAAGAAATGTTTATGTTGGACAAGGAATGAAGTCTAGAAGTAACTACAAGCAGTACATAGAAACGTTCAAAGGAAGGGAATAAAACACAAAGCGGAAGCTCATTAAAACTTTAATCCGTTTTTTTTCTTAGAATTTTTTTTCCATTATAACTTTGTTATTGGTGTTTTATGCGATTTTAGTATTCAGAACTTCAAAAGAATTTCATATTTTAGATTCTTACAAAGTTAAGAACATTTTAATGCATAATTCTTTGATAAATCAAAAAGTCAATTTTTTTTTTTTTTTAATAAATTTATTTTAAACTAATTCAATTGAAAATTATTCCATTTCATTTTCTTAGGCTTTAGAATGAATATTTTGATTAAAAAAAAATATATCTATTTTCAAAGATATTGAATGCACAAAACTGGTCTTAACGACTTACTCTGAATGTCAGTTGTGAATTATTATTATTACAAGTCCGTTAGTGAGGACGATTAAACAATATTCTACTTAAGCATTTTTTTTTGTACAACTGAATTACGTAAAGCCGGAAAGAATTCAAATAAATATGTTGATATAGTGTCTGCATTTGCGGAAAATCATCTTCAAGAATCAAACTTGAAGAAAAGATCCGCGCTAAGGCAATTTGCGAAAGAAGATAATCAAAATTTGTACTATGAATTTGTAGAAGACAGTTTCTGAAGAGTATTTTTGTTAGAAACAACAAGGTTATCCTGGATTGTGTAACATCAAAAACGAAAAGGAATACTCTTAAGTCGTATATTATTTTCACCAAAAAAAACATTTAAAGATTTTCAGTTGAATCAACAAAAACGACCTAGAAACTAAATCAAGGAATTTCATTTCGATATAATCTTAGGGATTTGGATTTAAATAATATCATCTTTTTTCTGGAAAAAAATATAAAACATTTTAATAGGCAAATTGTAACCGACTATAATCCGTAGTCCTCCATGGAACATTTAGATGAAAATTGGATTTTTATTAAAAACAAAAAAAAAATGTTTAATATTTTTTTCATATAAATTGATTTCTTGCGAAAATATTTTTAAATTCCGTAATCAAATTTTTTATACATTTAAAATTTCATAACGTTTTCTGGTATTTCGTGGTTTTTCTATGATATGAAGACTAAAAAATCCCAAAATTTATAATTTTTGTCTATCTGTTTGATCATTCCGGCTAAACTCGAAACATACATATTTTCACCGGAAAATTTTTACAACAGAATTGACTTTCGTCCTCCAGAAAAATAACGCGAAGTTAGTATAAAATTTAATACAATAAATTTTAAACAAAATTTTATTTTATTAATAAAATATTAGAAAAGTTTATCTTTATAGTTTTAATTAGTACAGCTTTAAGCGAATTTTACTTACATATTATCCAATTTTATGCAAAATATTTTAAACTTAGTCCTTTCGGTTCGAGGCTATTTTCATCAAAAAGTTAAGCGGCTTACAAAATTCCATTAAACTTTTTTCATATTATAGTTTCACTTTATTTTCAGAACGGGGGAAAAAAACTACATTATTGAAATAACAGAAATCGCGCTAAATACAAGGATTTTCATTACAAAAGTATAATTCTTTCATTGAGAATGAATTTTCTAGTATTTCCTTTTTAAAAAAAAACAAATATTTATTCTAAAGCTTTTATTCATGTTTCCTTGTTTTAAGTTAAACTTGATTCATTTTTGTATGTTGATTTGTTTTCATTTATTTAAATTCAGTTCGATATAAAAGTTATTCGAATGTAATTGAATTTAGTTTCATTGGAAATTCGTTGAAAAGAAAATCCTTTTTTTTATTGCGAATAAAAAGTAAATCTAATTTTCTGTATTTCACACTTTTTACGTTGGATTTTATTTATATCGAATAAAAGTTATTTTTCTGTTTGCTATTATTTTTTAAAGAATTAAATAAACTACAAGTCAGATTAAGGATCAATATGTGAAAAAGAAAACTTATGTAAATTAATACTACAACAGTTTGTACTTTTTCAATTGAAGGATGGATTTTGTGAACGAATTTGATAGCTTTTCTATATGAAGTTTCATTACTGGATCAAATTAAACTTACTGTTTGAAAAATCTAGCAGCTTTAAAACTTTCATCTTTTACATAGGTTTGGAGTGGTGCCAAGTTAGCTATTCTGAGTTGAGGGTATATAAATATGTTGACCAGGTATATATTAAGAATGGAAATCTATGTGGTAAAAAGGATATAGTATGTGTTTTGAACCAACACTTCAGATAAAAATAAGAATGCCTTGAGAAACATGTAAATTTTCAGCAAGAAATTATAAATTTCTTATTTTCAGGGTGCCTAAAAATTGACAAATGTTGAAAGAATATTATGTTGTATTTGTGAAACTGCAGAAAAATGTATCTGAATGAGTTTAGATTTCAAAAATGAAAGGAAAAGTCAATAAAAACTCTTTTTTGTTTTAATTTATTGTATTGTAGCGTGCTACCCCTCTGGTTTGAATGTTATGGAATGATAACACTTTTATTTATGTGAATTTAGTGTATAAACTTTATTTTACAATTATTTCTGCGTTAACAATTAGTCTTAAAAATATTTGTCTATCAATTTTTGCTAATTCATACAAGATTAATTTATCCACAATTTATTTTCAATCAAAAAGCACTATTAATTACTTATTACTTTACTAATATATCAAATCATTTAATATTTCACTGTTATAATCGCTTTCCGAAATCTCTCTGATCATCACTTGGTCAAGTTCTGAATTGAACTGCGTCTCTTCTATCGGTGTTTTCTCCTTATACACTTCTTGAGTTCAACTTCTAGAATATTCATGCAAACGCGTTTTCCACTAATTTCTGGAATGTCGAAACGACATATAATTTTGTGGTTTGGAATGTGTTCGTGATTTTATAGAATATTTGATGGTTTCGAGAAAAATCAAATATTCTAATTTATTCTTTCTTGTTTTAATTAATTAAGTGTTAGTGAAATACAGTGTAGAATTTTAGAAATTTTAGTAATAATTCTGAAGTTCTCGAATAAAATTTCATAAAAATTTCTACCATAAAAGAATCAAAAATTCAATATTTAAAATATTAGTTCAATTTTAATTAATAAACCTCTGCTAGTAGTTATTTACTTCAGTAAATTCAATAATATAATAAAGTAAAGTTTTCCTTTTCACCGAACAGGATCACAAATCAAAATATGAACTCATATACTTTATCCTATCTGAAATTCCGCACGAAATTTCAGTACACCTTTTTTTCTCCATATACACTCATATACAGTCATGTAAAGACTTATGGCAACTGAAATACACCAAATTAATTTATGTTCATAAAACTTTACCGGCAGCAGTTGCCATAGAATCCTCATAGGGACTAGCAAAAAAAAAATGTTATATTTTTTTTTAGAAGAAGAACAAATTAGTGCACGGAAGGTTAAATAGCACCTAAATATATATTTTTGTTTTTGTTTTTGGATGCCGTAGGAAAAATTAAGGGATGAGATACCTATTTTTTTTTTTTTGTGGGTAAAATAAGTGACAACATCACAAAAGTTTGAATTTATTTGGTGAACAGAATATGCGGAATTTCAAGAGAGAGAATTGTTTATAATATAAAATGGGAATTCGTGTAGTAAAACTATATTCTATATAATAACTGTTCCACTGGGAACCATTCTATAATTTTCTCTCTAACATAAACTTAAACCAACAAAAAAAAACTATGGTATTGTTGTTAAAATATACTATAGAAGAAAAAATAATAGAAAATAGAAAATAAAAGTATACACCTTTTGCCAGGCGAACTAAACTCTCGTAAATATAAATTTTCCAGAAAATTACATTAAAATAAAACTTGATATGAAATAATTTTCCTAATTTACTGCCATTTTTGCTTTAATATTCTTTTATAATAGTGGAGAAAAGAAAATGAAATGAAATTAATTTAAATGGAAAGAAAATTTTTAATGTTTTTATTTTAATTTTTATTATATGCGCTTTTTTAGCTTTAATTTTTATAATTGTTTGCATGTGCCCGTATAGCGATTTACACTCAAGTGACTAATAATATTTTCGAAATATAGAAACGAAGTTTTTATTATGCTGTAATAAACTATTATAGTTTAATCAGAAATTTTAGAAATTTATTCAAAAAATTCTTTGTTTTTAATTATATAATACTTTAAATTAAAAATTAGTTAGAATCACTCATAGCTGGTTCAACTGAAATAGAAATACGAATTGTTAAATTTTTTATTTAGAATTTAATACAATAAATAGAGATCGGAAAATGAAGCAGTAAATCAGGTAATTTATAAATTATGGGTGTTTGTTCTTCTTAATTAGAAAATTTACGAGGCGATTTCTCACCTGGAATTCGGTATTCTATATTACCTGAAGGTGTCATATTTGTATCAAAATAATACATATGTATGAAATGTGACAGGGAACTGGACTTTTTTTAATTAAAAATGGCAGAAAAATAAAGAATTATGTCAATAATTACAAATGCAAAAAAATGTGTTACATTTTTTCAAAAAAATAAAAATTTGCGAGGTAACTCTTAAATTTGGGTGCCTTATTTATAGTATGCACTTGTATTAAACACTGTTAAAGGGACATCTTCTTTTTTACAGGATCTGTCTAGGACTGATATATGTTTCTTGTAATCTATAGAGTGATCAAATTTGAGATATCATTTTAAATTTTAAATAAAAGACATACATTGTGTGAAATCTTTATTTATTTTTATTAGAAACTAGCTGGTGCCCGGCCCGTTGCTGCCGCAGAAGAAATTGTGGAAATTTCGTTTGAAATTTGGAACAGTGATCTTGGTTTTTTATATAAATTGTATTTTATTTCAATACATTTTTTAAATATTTTGCCGAATTTTACCGAAGTGAAAACTTTGGCAAAATATTATGCCTATAACCTTCCCGCAAGTGGAAGCAATAAGTTCGCAAAGTTTTATCCCAATCAGCGCATAAAATACGAACAAACAAACATTGATTTTTATATATTAGAAGATTAAAGTACATTGGTTCTGGTTAATAATGAAAAAGAATATCGTTCAAGTGACCTCATCTTCTAGGTCGGCAGGCTATCAATCTTCTACCAAAATTTGAATAACTTTTTTTTAGGTTTAAGGTTTAATTGCTGTGAACGACGAAGAATTCATGTCCTTGGCTATTCAGCAACACTTGTACTAACAAATGCAATATTTTCACTTGAATGGCCACTACGATGATAAATTCTGCTTCTCTAATCTTGAACTGAACCAGTTTCTTCAAATTTATCAATGATAAGTTTAATAGCACGATTTGTAGGAGCATTTTCTTCCAACTTTTGAATAACTTTCGCCTTTTTTAAAATAAGTTTTAATAATGAAAACACATTGTTCACTCGCGTAGCGATCCATTTTTAATAACCGGAATTATTTACATGAAAAAAACATCGGTGTAATCTAGTACCTGTAAAAAAAATGGCGGCAAATTTAAAAAGATACCTCAAATTTGAACACCCTATAATAAAAAGTTGATCGAAAAGCATTCTGCTACAGAAAAAGTGATGTATTACTATTCCAAAATTATTCAAGAATAAATTCTAGAATAGAAAATTCATCAAAAAGTTATAATAGATAGAAGGCAATGTTAGAAATGCTTAAAAATTGTAGTGAAATTTGCAATATAAATTGCTTATTCCTAATAAGTCGATTTGGTATTCTATTTCAACAAAATGGGTCGAGAAAGAATGCAGTTAATAAACAGAAATATTGAGAAGATCAAATATGTTAGAAATTCGCGGTTCTGGTTTCAAAGCAATTGCTTATTAATTTAGGGGTTGAACTATTGATATTTTAAAATTTTAAAGATCTCATGAACTCATTTTCAAGCTGGTACTATACGAATTCCTTCCACGATTTGTATTGATTTAAGGCTGTGATTGAATGAATCATATACTAAAATGTCTTTGCCTGAAAACCTGTTCACAAGAAATACTTAACATAACATTTTAATATCAGAAAGTTCTATCTATAGCGTATGTGTAGGAAATGTACAAATATTTTTTTAACCATAAGAACTTTGATATTTCCGATCACAATGGCGTATTATTATTTAACATTATTATTAATAAACTCCCATAAAATGAACTTTGACCATTTTATATAACATTTCATTTATTTATTTTAAATAAATTTTAACTCAATTAAGTAATACGCCCGTCATAAATACTTATTAAAATTATGTTCGAAGGCGTAAACATAATTTTTATTAATTTCATATATACTATAAGATTACATTTTTATGTGGGTTAGTTAAAAGTTCAAAAAAAAAACCTTTTAAAAGCTCTTTTATATACTTAGATATCAGTAAATGTTTCCTTTTGACGTAATATAATATTGCAGTCTTATATATAATGCTTGTAAACATTATTTTATGCAGTTTATATAGCCAAACATAAGATGGTGAATGGTGAACTTTTATCTCGTCCTACACATAAAATTTATAAATTTAGTTGCTCTTTTCAAGTGGTAAAACACATAAAGAACATCTTTAAGAATTTTTCTCTTACAAGAATTCGCATTCTTAATAAGTTTTCACCGGAAAATATATTTAATGAAGAAACAAGAAACGAAAAATTCAACAAGAAGAAAATTTTCTAATTTTCGTTTTTCTTAGTTAACTCTCTCTGAAGAAGAAAAAAAAAACAAGCAGAAGAAAAGTTTCATTTAACTGAATATAATATTAAAATACTGATTTAAATTTAAGTCAACATAAATAAAATTAACAAAAACGGAAAAAAGAAAAAATTTAAATAAACTTTTACTAAAAGGGAAACCATTTCTTCTTGTTTTACACTTAATTTTTATGTTTATTTATTGTTTTCGTTTTTTTTTTCTTTTGTATCGAAATACTAAATTACATAAGAAAGTATAAATTTACACTTATTGAACTTGTTTCATCTTTTTTTTTCGTGTGGTTTTATTTTCAAAAAAAATTTCTTTATATTAAAATCTGTCTGTTTTCTTCAAACAATATTAAAAGTCTTTTTCCATTTTATTGGAAAACCATAAAATATTTTCAATTTAAATTTAATAAAAAAAAAAGAAAATTTCCTATTTATATTAGTCGAAAAGGATTTAATGAAATTTTCTTATATATTTAAATATCGAATTCTTATCGTTTATATTTTGTAAATGGGATTTCTTTCAAAGAATATTTTAATTCGAAAAATAAGATGAAAAATATTCCATAAGGTTAACCATTTTAATTTCAATTCGATTTTTGGAAAATATTTTGATTAGTCAAGTTAAAAATTCCATTTAGTTAAATTAATTAAAATTATTCATTTGAAGAAATTTGTTTATT
This sequence comes from Xylophagus ater, assembly GCA_963422695.1. Taxonomy (NCBI): domain Eukaryota; kingdom Metazoa; phylum Arthropoda; class Insecta; order Diptera; family Xylophagidae; genus Xylophagus; species Xylophagus ater. The sequence continues at coordinate 15,002,842 of OY730478.1, forward strand.
CGAATTAATGAGCTCAAGTGAACTAATTCCGAGCTTTTCGAATAAGACCAATTAATATTCGAATGTATCAATTTAATACAAAAATTTAATCCCAGATTAGAAATTATTCTATTCAAATCACAAAAAATATGGAATACTAAAATTTAGTACACTAAGGCCCGGTTTGTTCACTCTTGATCAAATCTGTGATTAGTTAATCACAGATTTTGCTTAATCCATGATTATGAATCTGTGATTAATGAAATGCGTTTGTTCACTTTTTTTTCACCTTGATTACCAAATCATAGATTCTTCCATTTTTCCAGTGGTTTTCCAATGCATCTGTCAAATTGTAATCCATGATCAATTTAATTTTTTGAATTTTTAAATAATTGATTTCGGTAATTATTTAAAATGTTTTTATTATTTATTAATTATTTTGAGTAAATTTAATATAAATTTGAATTTGTGTAATAAAATTGTTTACATATTTCATAAAATGTTCAGGATATAGTTTTTGCATGAAAATGAAATGAAAGGACACAAGGAGACACGAAATAATCTTTTTTAATTGAGTGCATTATTCATTATATTCATTCTCTAAACACATTCATGGGCAGCAAATCTGGATAATATGTGAAAAGTATATAAAAGGGATTTCGAACCCAAAAATCCGTGTCGAATGATTAATGACTTGTTAGAATTGGCGATTTGTTGAATTGTTTCTGATTTATATATTTCGTTTATATTCTTATTGATTAGACAGTATGAATCCAATTTTATGAATTTAAAACAATAAAAAAAAATTAAATTAACTTAAAAAATTTTCAATCATATCATCGGTATTTTAACAATAATTTTATTATTATTAATTTTGTATCACTCAATATTTTCTCTGAATGTTGTTATATGAATGTCAAAATATAATGTCAAAAGTAAAACGCAGTCTGAAAATCAAGCATGAACAAACAAAATTCCAGTAAATCATGGATTAAATGGCGTTAATCACGGAAAATCGGCTGATTAACGAAATCATGGATTACCTAACCAAATCATGGATTCTCTGATTAAAATTTTGGTGAGCAAACGCAATCCATGATTAACTACTGGAATAATCATGGATTAAAGTTGATCAAGAGTGAACAAACCGGGCCTAAGTCTTCGAAAAAACTTGGAAATAGACTAGTCGCTACTAAAATTATTTTTGCGTGCTACCTCTCTGGTTCGAATGTTATGAAATGATAAAACTTTTTATTTACGTGAATTGGGTATATAAACTTTAGTTACAATTATTTCTGCGTTAACAATTAGTCTTAAAAATATTTATTTATCGATTATTATTAAATTATACAAAATTAATCTATCCACAATTTATTTACAATGAAAAACACCATTAATTACTTATTTGTTTACTAACTTATCGAATCACTTTAATATTTCACTGATGTAAACAATTTCGCTCTTTGATTTCAACTGTTGTAATGACTTTCCGATATCTCTTTGATATCACTGGTCATTTGAACTGTGTCAATTCCTTCGGTGTTTCCACTTTATGTACTCATCGTTCAAATTCGAGAATATTCTTCCATGCATGCAAACGTACTTCTAGAAATATCAACAAACTTATTCTTAGAATTTCCTAGAAACGTCAAAACGATATAACAACGATTTCTTTTCTAATTTAATGTGTATTTAGTATTTTGTGTTTTTAAGGAAAGTTCCCGACTTTTCTTATAGTGCATTATGTTCCAGCACCTCAAATATAACCGCGTAGAAGGCGCTATCAAATTTTAGATAGGTGCTCTATTCATTTAATAGTCAAAACTATGAAACTTGGTATTTAGATCAGAAACTTAATTAAACTTAAAATGAGATTTGTTTAAATTTAGTTCTCTCAAAATATGGATGAGTTTTTAAATTAATTAAATTAAATTATAGTACACCAAATCACATTTTATAATTCGACCATTTTCGTAAAAATATGTGCGGTTCTCAATATTTCCCAACGTTGATCAAGCGCATATCGACTCATTTCGTTCATCGGGAATATAATATTGAATTTGTGTCACTTGACAGATGATATTAGAGCTATGAGGCGAAATATCTGCTAGTTCAAAAACGAACCAAAAGATACCATTCCCTTTACTTAAATATTAAAAATCGGTGCAATTTGAAAAGTTAAGCCATTAATTGTAATTAAAACATATTTTTCATAAAAGCTAAAGTCGAGATACAATCATTCCTATTATTATATTTGACTACAATTTCTAAATATGTTTTATTTTTATTGTAAAGAAAAATTTTTCCAAAAGATTTCCAATGGGAAATTTGTAAAGATATGTTCAGGAAAAGTTTTAAAATAATACAAAATGTTCTATATACAATCGAGAAAAGAATGGTTATACAAGTTTACTATAGTGAACGAAACTGTAAAGTTGTACAAAACATTAAATTGCATTAACAAGTTTTCTTTTTTCATTTTTGTTATTGTTAAATAAAAAGTGTAAAACAACAAGGGAGCAATAAGACAAAAGTAATTTACTTCCGCCATTCATCTTTACTTAGTTTTTCTAACAATATTTTAGTTGTTCCTTTTCCGAAGAATCTAAATAGTTAAAATGGTTTAACAAAAGATTCATTGTGTTTAATTTCTTCTTGTAAATAAAGTTTACTTGATATTATCCAAACGATGAAGGAAAAGTAGTATCTATGAAATAATTCTACCATAAGAAGTATTTTTTTTTGTTTGTTTCTTTCTTAGAGTTTTAGACTAAAAGCACATGTGAAACTTTTATAGGATAAATATGTATTTAGATTATGATGATTTAGTTCGTAATAGCCTTTTATATTAAACATCACAAGTCTCATTAAAATAATATCGAAAATGCCAACATGTATTATCGAAAAATACACATTTATTGACATATGTACATTAAGTCTAAAAATAAGGAAGATGATATTTTAAGTTGAATCTACAGACATCTACTTTTAGTAAGTTAAATTTCAAAGTTAGAAACTTCAAAAGTTATCCTTTCGACTAGTTTTCGTCCAACTTTTTGATAACCGAGATATACTCATTTTAAATACAGCTCTTAGTATAAATAACTATTTTAAAGTTTTAAGTAAACTTTGGCATTTTTTTTATACAGATATATACTTAGTTTACACTGAATACTCCCCTGATAGTTAACGGACAGCAAAATATGTCCTCTTATTAGAACACAACGGTTAAAGAGGAAAGGTATTATTATTTTTGTCTGTCTGTAGTATAACAAACTACATAGAACTAGTATCATCGAACAACTAAACAGAAAAAAGAATTCCTAACTAGTAGAAGAAAATGTAACAAGGCAATTTTCAATTCGAGCATAAAATGTTTGGATCCTCGATTGGCAACAACAATACAACGCATGGTTTCATACAAATTTTCATATTAGAGATACCTACGAAATGCTTAGTTCGCTTTTACTATTTGAAAATTATGTAATAATTTTATTGTCATTTTTACTATTATAGCAAAGACTCAAAGAACACTTGAGTCAATAGTTAGAAAGATAGCCTTTAAGCAAACATATAGTATGTACTTACACAAGTGTTCTAACTATTTAGTTAGGAAGAAAATGAGTTAGCGAATTTAAGCAAGAAATTTGTAATATGTATTTAGGATTCGGCCAAGAAATAGTTAAAATAAATAGTTAAAATGGTCAAAAGGTATTTGGTTACGACCCGCCAAAGAACTCCCTTTTGGCATTAACAAATGTAAAAGCGCAGATGGTGTGAAAAACCTTGTTTTCCCGTCTTCGTGGGTGATAAAGATCAAGATTTAGCCAGAATATATTTAAAGGAAATAACGCCGACAGAAAATAGATAAGAAAAGCGAATATGCAATTAGGCAGGGATATAAGTAGAATTAGAAATTAGAACGTTAGTTAGTTAGTCAGAGAATTCGAAGGTTTAGATTACCACTGGGCACTAAGCCGGTTTGACGTGCGCGTAAAATTTCTAAGGTCATGAGTGTATTATCAGTAAAATTCTTTTCGATTGGATACTGTGTGTTACCACATATAATCATATCTATATAAATTGATGAGATGTTTGCAGCGCTGCAAAGCGCGTCTCGTTTTTAATAGTATTTGTAAAAAAGACTCTAAATACATGCAATTTTATTTCACACAGAGTCATTTTAACAAATACTATTAATAAGCTGAGGCTTGCAGACTGGCCCAAATTGGAAACTCTCATTATTGTATCCTTTTTGGTGTTACACTATATTGTCATTAACCATGAAAAACTACACTGATTGTCAGATATCTACCTGTCCGACTACAAATGCTGTTCGTCTGCAGGAGGTGTCTATGTTCTCTTTAAATTTTTTTTTTTCAATATTTATAAAAAAATAAACATTAATAATATTAAAATTAATACGTTTAACTAATATGTATTAATTTATTATTTCATTAATCATCATTAAAATGAAATAATAAATCATAAAAAAAATTAATGTTCTTACTTGTTTTGTTTTAAAGATTTTGAACTTTTTTAAAACAACAAAATCTCTTACTGAACATTGACCAGCAAGTGAATTTTAAAAAGTCTACATTTAGGCGTAAATGATTTATGATTATATAAAAAATTTTATACGCTTTTTATATAATTTGTTTTTCGGTTGTTTTTTCTTTTGACAATCTAAATTCATTTATACTGTTTGTAAGGTGTATATTTAATTTTAATAATATATAAGGTAGCCACGCAATAAAAATATCCAAATGAAAACAATTTGTCCTGTAAAAATATTAATAAAAAAATATTAATATTGAAAAAGAAAGAAATTGAAAACAATATCCAAGAGAAATAGAAAATTTATTGATACAGAGAAGTTCTAATGCAATTTTGAAAACTAATTTTGGTTAAAAACAAAAAAAAATACCGCCAGCTGTAATTGAATTTTTGATAATATACAACCATTTTCATAACCAATATTCAATTAAATAGAAAAATGAAAAAGAAATAACAGCTAAATGCATTTAGTATATATTAGGTACTAGTTATATTACCTTCAGGCGCCTGAAGAAAACAATTTTACTAAGGAAATTTTTTTATTTTAAAAAATACTTTCTTAAAAACATAAGACTTTTGAAATAAATTAATAAATATTGTTTTAAAAGGTACTTATACATTACATAATCCATGTACTTTGTACCGACTTTGTCTCATAATTGTTTTAATTTTGCCTTAAATTGATTAATTGGTTTTTTAACCGCCTTTCAATTAAAATTGATTTCAAATATTCTCAGGAAAAAACCAATAAAATAAGGTTAGTGTTCATTTATTCCACAATGTGTTTTACATGACTGAGGATGATATAGTAAGTTCCTTAGAGTATAAACAACAAAAAACAGTTGTGGAAAAATTTTCCCCAAAAGTCTTGAAACACCTTTTAAATATCGTTTTATTTCAAATTAAAATGTTTCAAAATGAAAAATGAAAAGTTATTGAAAATTTTTAAATTAAAAAATAAATAAGATTTATATTATGAATTGTTTGTTCAACACTCATAAAATTAAGATGTGAAAAATTCGGATCATTTTGATATTAAATATTTAATTATATTTTTTTTAATTTTGAAATATAATTATTGCGTGTAATAATTTAAGGACAACATTTGGTTAATATACTATGCTTATTTTAAACATTTTTGAAAAGGAATTCGTTTTATACACAAAATAAAGACATATACTACATGGGCTGATAAATACGTCGTATAACATGGAAACAAGACCCGTTTTTTTGAACATATTCTTCTTTTAGCTCGATATATTTAGCTCAGCGGTGTTTAAGCATTTCCAAACATTTTGTATGATACGATTTCTGAAACTCTGCAAAATTCACCTCAGTTTCCCATTCAACTTTTTCATTTGATTAAAATCTTTTCCTCTCAAGCTATCTTTTCAAGTTTTGGAAACTGATAATAGTCACTTCTTAATTATTCTTTCTCTAAAACGGCCCAAAACCGTTACATAATATGATACTCTTATTGTTTTTCCTTGTTCAAGAAAGTCTCTTATGCGTCTCTTATGCGTCTCATGTCGCTTAGGGTGGCTTTCACTTCTATACAGACTATTGTCTGGACTCTGGAATGTAGTATTAGATACATGTTTCCTCACCAGTTATTAAATCGAGGCAAAAATCCTTTGGGTTAAAAAAAAATCAAGAGTTGTTTGCTTTATACATATGTAGCTTAGCTTGTAAGAAACAAAAATAGCTTAAATTTTGACAGCTGTCTCAGAAAAGATTGTACTTTTTAAAAATGGTAGGGATTTTAAATTTATGGTGCCTTGTCTATGTTTTACTACGTACTTATCAGCCCATGTAGTATATACATACAAAAAAGAAGCGTATCAAAAAAAAATGCTATTATACTCTTTCTTAGTGAAACTTTTCGATGTCGTTTGACAATGAAAAAAAATTCAACATCCTTTAACATTAAAAATCTTAATGACATTTAATTAGAACGACAAAATTATAAAATAAATTTTCTTGTATAGAAAAAGATAATAACAATCAGAAAAATTACCTTTCTAAAATTTCTTCATGTCATGAAATGTTAGTTACAGGTATGTCAGTTAGAATCTCGAAATACTGTTTAGAGAGGTTTTCTTTTTTTTTTTTTCTTCCTGAAAGATGTAAAGTTTAGTATGATATGGCAATGTATATCTGAATATACGTGAGGGACTCATACTATACTGTATATAGTGTTCATAGAAATGTTAAAGATAACAAAACATATATACATATACACCCAGAAAATGTGATGAAAGATCTACTAAATGAAAAAGACTGTACACCTTTTCTTTTTTTTTTTTTTCTTACATAATTTGAAAAATATATGTATATAAATATATAAAAACAAGAGGACGGTAGCATCCCATAAAGGATAATTTAGATGAAACGATTTAAGAAAATTACGAATTCTTGAAGATGCTCACGTATTCATTTAATGGCCAACAATAGTAATCATAGGAAAAATTATGAGTACACTAACAGTATCATTAGATGATTGTAAATTAGTTTGAGAGGCATCTTAAATTGAATAACTGCGTTCTTTTTTTGTGTACCTTAATTTTCATCTCTTTATATATATATATATATATTTTATATATTTAATATTACACGTATAGAAGAGTGTTAAATGCGTATATTTTTATATAATTTTTATTTTTCTCAGGTGTTTCAGATGAATTTTCTTTTTCAATAGAAATAAATAGGTTATTTTTATTTTGTCTTAAAGATAGAGAAAAAAAAAGAGATGGGAAATTCTTTTTAGCTGGATGTTGTTTTTTTTTCTGGTAATATAAAGACTGTTAATATTGCTGTACGTTTCATTTCAATAATTCAAATTTAGTTATAACATAGTCATGTATACAAAATAAAAATAATTTTTATGAGTTTTAATTAAGTAAAATTGAATAAATATATGTTGAGAAAAAAGCACGTAAGAAATAATTATTTTCATTGAAATAATGATCATAAAATTTATTGAATTAAATTAAATGAAGAAAGAAAAAAAATTGCATATGAACAGGCGAATAATAAATTATAACATTATGATTTATTAATCTTCATTATAAATAGAAAATATTTCTTAGTGTTATAATATTAAAGTTTCATCGTTTCAATCGATTATTATATTATATTATTATAATAAAAATACATGTCTTTTGTGATCCAAGCATTAAGAAAACAATATAACATAGTTTTACACTCGACATAAAGAATAGAATGAAATGAATTTTAGTAAATAAAACTAAGGAAACGGAAATGAAAAGAAAGACAGTGAGTAAAAGTTCTATTTTATTTTTTATTATATCACACACATATACAATATAATCTTCTTCTATTCAGTTGTTCGGTTGTGAAACATAAAAGTGGTAAATATGTCTTTTATGAGAAAAGAAATCTTTTTTCTTCATCATTTACGTTCAATATCATCCTAGTTTTTCATTTTAAGGAAAATTGTAGATTCATTTATTTTAAAGTAAAAACCTCACGCCCATATCACCCAAGTATATACGACACGAAAACTTATTTTCCCTTTAAAACTTCTTAAATAGATGACGTGTAAATTACCCTCATCATTCTATGTCACGTTTTTACCCTCTCTAATCAGTGGGACATATCATTTCGGATTCCAAAAAAAAAAAAAAAACTATACAAAGTAGATTTGTATTATTATTATTAGAGGAAAATTTAACTATTTTCTTGGGGAAAAATGATAAAATGTTATCTTCTATAGTTTACGTTTTCTTAATTGACAGATTTATGATATTTCAGCAAAAAACGAAAATTATTAAAAGTTCTTCCAAACTGTTCTTACTGTTATACATGATACATGAGTATATGTTTTACAGGCTCTCCAAAAGTATCATTATAAAGTATATGTATTAAAAAAAAAAAAACAAAAAAGTAGATATCAGAAAGTTTTCTTGTTATCAGTTGAACCTTTATCCAGAAAATTGTCTACTAATCAAATAACTATTTGATGGGTTTTTGAGATTTTTGTCTATACATATATTATAAATGTTTCATATTCAAAGTCACATTTTGAATAGTTAGATATGAAAGGGTTATTGATGTAATTCAATGATGTCCATGACAATTTATAAGTAAATTTATTATCTTTTTGATCTTCTATGTACTGAATCATTTCGTTGTAATATTATGTTGATAATAAAATGATTTAACAATTACTTCAATAACAATTACATCATTTAATCAGCATTTTAAATAATGACAAAGTGCAAAATGTTGTATGAAAATGTTTTTCAAATTATCGAACAACAATGGTAATTCGTCTATATTGTTATTTTGTAAACTGTGTATTAGATGTAGTTAAAAATCTTTTCACATATCCTTTTGTACTTGTTAAAGCATGTATATATGTATATTCGAAATACGAAAATCTAGGATCAATAACGAAAAACCAAACGTCAAGTTGGTATATTTCTATATAAAAAAAAATCAACCAGAAAAAGAAAACAACAAAATCCATACAAGAAAACCAAACCAAGAAAATTACTTTGAAGAAGAGTTCACACTTCATCGGGGAAAATCTTTTCTCGTATATATAATGTCGAGACGCATGATTTATTGTCCCATGCGATAGAACATCATCCAAATATAAGAAGTTTTGTTTTCTTGTGTTTTTCTTTTTTTTTTCTTCCATTGCTTTTCCCATTTTTATTTATTTTTGTTTAAGAAAATTTGAGTAAACTATACAATGTATGGGAAAAACATCGGGAAAATGTGTAAAAATGTTAAGATGAAAGCAAGCTTTAAGCTCCGAATGGTAATATGAGTCAATATACTTGTATTATATTACATATTTTCATCATATGTACAAATTTAAGAAAATATAAGTAAAATTTCATGAAAATTCCATAGAAATTTTCGGTGTTCTTTCTTTTTGTTTTGGTTTAGTGTTGTAAATAAAAACAACATATAGTAATTTCCCAAAAAAAAAAAATAACGAAAATATTTAAGAATTCCATTGTATGTGATATTCTGTCGACGGATTTATGTCATTTGTAATAACGACTCGGTAAATATGGTATAAAAGACACACATCTATATACCCTTTACATATTTATTTCGTTTACCAGATGGGTCCTTCGTTAAGGGAATTGGCTTCTAATCCATAATTTATTTTGGTTTTCTATCATTTTGTTAATTCTGATAACATTTAATACTAATTTATATTAAATGAATGTCTTTAACATAATATTGTAAGTGGGTAATTTTCTTATTCTTTTAGTAAATAACATAATAGTTGACGGTTTTTTGACGCACTGATAGAATTATCTATTTTATATGTAATTTTATAGCTTTTTTATTATTTGGACTAAAACATATTTGTATCCGGTTTTCTTTTTTTCAATGGTTTTTTAAAGAGATTAAAAGCTTTTTAAATCAAAAATATTTTAATGTAAAAATTATTCGATTAAAATAGTTAAATAAAGAAATAGACAAACTATAGTGCAAAATCACAATTACAAGTTATATACCTGTGAAATAAAATGATTTATTTAATTATTGAATTCATCAAAATCGGGCGATTAAACTTTTGTTAGATAACTTCATTAATTTTAAGTGGAGTGATGATAATTAAATGATATATAGTATTTTCGAAGAATTTCATAGTAACAAATTTCATTCAAATTACTAAATTATGTCATAATCTCGTTGCTTTTCAAAATACAAAAAAAAAAAAACGGAAGAACTCGTCATTCGTTAAGTCTGTTTCTTTTGCAAAGTTCGCAAATTTGAGAGGCCATTCTCATTGGTAAAAAATTAAATTAAATTGTAATCGTGACCGTCTTGCGTAAATATAACTTTTAATTTTTCCATTTTGTGAAAAATACATTAGGAAGTAAATATCTATCTATTATATAAAAAAGTTTTCTCCGCAAATCGTTTATAAATTTTGTAGGAGACAGAAAAAACTGAATAAATAACTGAAAAAATAATCGGGCACGGGCTGGATTCGAACTAAACACCCTTGATTTTACTAAATAATAAAGTCGCTTAGTCGCTTCCGCGCTATTGACTTCACTTTTCCACATAATTCAGATTCGTTAAAATCAAATCAAAACTGAATAAATAATTATAAAAAAAATAATCAGCATCGGCTCGTAACCTCGTAAAGTGAGCTAGAATATTCTTAAATGATAGTTATACAACATTTAAGACCCTAACGAATCCCATCTTCGTGTTTCTGTGAATTAAATCACGAAAGATATGGAATGGAATTGCTTCATAAATTGGGCTGAAAGCAAAATTTCACATAGGCAGATTAACATTTGGTACAAAAGCTGGCAGTCGACTCGAAATCTTTCAAATTTTAGAAATTTCTTTTTTTTACGAAAAGAGTTTTTTATATACCTTATGGTATATAAGTGAAAATAGCAAAACGTTAAGATATCATTCAAGAAGCGACATTTGAGTAGTAATTAACATGAATAAGTAGGTTGATTGGGTTCATTTGTTTATCTTAAATATCTTTCAAAAAAGAATACAAACAATATAATTTTTTTTAATGATAATTCAATTTTTTTTATCACTTTACAAAATAATACGACCTAAATGTAATTGCATAAAACATCATATTAGTTAATATATACAAAGCTTGTTTTGGTATATGGAAAGGTTGAGAAGTTTCTAATGTTTTAATGGTAAAAATTTTTGTGAAAGTCTTTCACTTAAGATAAAAGTCCGAATCAAAGGCGCTACAAAGTTCAGTATAATTTGAATAGTCAAGAAACTAACAAACCTAATGATGGAAAATAAACACAACACGAGTACCTTGATGTTTGAGAACAATAATCTTGAAAAACAATAATCGAACTAATCAGTGTAACTTCATTAGTGATAATCATGTCGACTGGAAATGGAATAAGTTGCCCAATGGTGGTATTGTTAATATTTCTTTCGTTGATTTCATCTTCGTTTGGTAAGTTTCAATGTTTCAATATATATTTTTTAAAATGTATCTAATTTAAATACATTTTTCAGCTAGAAAAATAGAAAATGATGTTGTCGAAGATATAATTATAATCGAAGATGATGTTATTGAAAATGATGATATTAGTAGAGGAATTGAAGGAGTTGAATTGATTGAAATGGATCCTATGGATAATGATGCTCGAGGACCACTTCGGATGTTACGTCGAATTTTACGTAGATACACTTTTCAACCGGGAGTATTCGTTAAGAGAGTTATTGCAGCATTGGTAATACCTGGTACAATAGCTGGTCTCATTGCTGGTACGGTGGTCTCAAGTTTTGCTGGTATTGGTGCTGGTGCAGTAGCAGGTGGTTTAGCTGGTGGTGGTGTTGGTGGTGTTGCTGGAATTATAACAAGAGGTGAACCAGTTAAAAATACAAAACATGATAAAAAACCTCTTAGTAAATCTGGTAAAGAAAATTCCGATGAAAATTTCGTTACAAAACGAAATCATAAACTTTATTTATTTTTGGTTGAAACTTATCGTAAGCCGGGAATTATTGGTCCGAGAAAAAAACGTCGCCGAAAAAGATATTAAGAATAAGTTGTTTTTTTCGTTTTAGTTAATTTTAAAGAGAAATTTTTATTTTGTTTTTATTTATTTATTAAAGAAATTTTTTACTAGATCCAATAAAATGTTGTAAATTTTTGTTTTCTTTTCAAATTTGTTTCATTTCAAATTTTATGAAATTAGCGTTTTTTTATAAAGCAAAAAATGGTTTTTTAAATTTAAATAAATCGAATATTGGGTCTCCATTTTAATTTTATAGAAAATTTAACAAATGGTTTTAATGATTTTCCAATCATTAAAGAAATCGTATCATCGCAATAAATTATATATTTATTAATTCAATCAGATATTGAATCAAAACTCATAAATTTAATATGTTTTTCAAGCAATTCTTACATTCTTCAAATTACTACCATAAATGAGAGCTTAAACAACTACACTTCAGAATATCTTTTAGGTATCTCTTAATATGTGTGTAAATAACACAATGTGTCAAAATTTGACATTTATATAACACTCTGCCATCTGTTCGACAGAAATTTTTTAAATTTAAGCTCAGTGTAAAGAAAACGGGCAATTTGGATAACCCTACTATAAAAAGCTTTTGCTTCTAAGTGTAACGAATTTAATTGTTTTTTGTTTATATTAGGTCTATTTTATTTGCCACTTGCTCTGGGGTAGAGCAAATTTTTACATTGAAAACAAAAACAACAAAAGAGCAAATCCCACACTATTTTCAGAGCAGGGGTAACTATTGCACCCGAATTAGTTCAGTTTTCTACCATAAAAAGGGTATTAGCTAAAATTTTCTCATTTCATTACAATATGGTCGGTAAAGCAGCGCTAGAAACATTTGAATTAAAGCTTTTTCCTGCTACTGCTCGTTTTATTTGCCACTTGCCCTGCTCCAGGGTAGGGTATGGCAAATAAAACAGACCTATTGTAAAATTAGATTTATAGTCAATATATTAAATTAAATAATTATTGAAAAGAGTTGCTCAAATTCACAGCACGGGGTTGAAAATTTTGAGTTTTGCTTATCAAGCGCTAGTTGGTATCATAGAGGAAATAAAAAGATAGTTTTTTCTGCACAAATTTGTTGCAACATTTCATTTCTGCAAAGAAAATATGTCTCGTTACTAGTGTTTGTAAAAAAGATTGTAAGAACATCTATTTTTATATCATACAGAATTTTTCACAATTACGAATGAGTTACCATAGATTGTTTGCAGAACGAGAATGGTGTCATAATAGAATTCAAACTAGGAACTCTGTCTATATTCTATGTGCACGTACTTAAGAGATTTTACATTACAATATGAATGCATTACAGCCTATTTTAAATTAGACGAAGGCAACATATACGGCGTTTATATGGCGACTTGAGAATTGGGTTGGGATCGGCTTGAAACTCAACCCGGATTTTTAGCTTTAACAGATTGAAATATCGACTTCAAATCAGATTAAAATTGACAGATGCTTGCAAACAAAGTCTTTATTTCTTATAGGAGGTTATATTTCGCCTCAGTTCCATACTCCATATTAAAATTTCAAGTTGATTTGAACTCGATCTGGGTTTTCATGCAAATTTCAAGTCGATCAGAAAAATTTTTATGAACGGATCAACTCAAGTCAGGATTGAAGTCTATCTGGGTTTACATGGACGATTTTAAGATTGAAGTCGACTTCAACTAGATCATGTAAACGCCATAATAGTCGTTTATAGAAAATTAAAGAACTAAAACAAACTTTTCATTGGTTCTACAGCTTTAACGCCGTTTACTTGGAAGAGATTTTTGAAACTAGCTACAGGCAAATTTTGTTTTAAAAATTTTGCTTGTACTATAAATGCTAATAAATACATATACCATATATTCGAAATTCGAATATTACTAATCTAATATAAAACTGTAGCAAAACAGTTCAGCAATATTATTTCAGACGTTATCTTTTCAAATTTTAATCATTTCTTAATGTTGGATAAATATATTTTAATTAATTATAAGAATAATGATTAAATAATGTATCTGCAAAATAGAAATGTTTAATACTAAAGTAATATATCTTATATTGCTTAAATTAAACCAATGCCATTATTATCTAATAACTTCAATATTACATTAAAGTTAGAGTATTTCCTTTAATCGAAATCGATTATTATATGTAGTTTCTCTTCCAATATGATTAATATCTGAATAGATTCTATCTATATCTGCATCTTCTTCATATATTTTATATAATATTATTATCAAAATAGAGATAAATTTTGGCGCATGCAATTAATGTTTATTACAATATTGTATTATAATTATATACATAATAACACTTTATTGTTTTCGTAGAAACCTATTAATGTGTGCAACATATTTATACTTCTAAAATTTATAACCTAGAACATAATTCAATTTGTTTATCTATGTGAAATTTGATATGTTTTATTTTATAAAGTTTGCAGACATAACTGAAAATTTACAACTTTTATATAAAATCAATAATTTTTTCTTTGCTAAGTAAAATAATTAAATTTTATCCTTAAAAAAAAACCAAAAACTTAACACTCATAATCAGTTTCTCTAATCTATTTCTAGTGTCCATAAAGACACCAAATAACAAAATCCTTTCAGTGATTGATATCATGTCAGACGCATTGACGTATATCCGATCGCTTTCATTATTTATGATTGGAGATTTCGTTATACTCATATATATATACACTTCTAGAATAGACACACCCTAACGAATCGAAATTTTGATCTGAAGAAATCGTTGTACAGGATTTGGATTTAGTCCAAGAAAGCTGGAAAAAAACATGAAAATATATAACACGACGAGATTTTAGAAAATAAAGACATAAATCTCGATACAGGCGACATAAGCAATGACAACCATCACCCATGTAACAAATTCCGATCGATTTATAACTATGGTGTCGATATAATATCCTTTGAAAACTTTTAAATTCATTCAAAAAATTCAATATTATATAATTCGAATGAATTTCGCAATTCTTTAATTCTTGTTGGTCTCAATGCTTTTATAAGATCGAATGAATAAACCAATATCATAAATATAGCAATTCAAGTTTATGAAGTGGAAGTTAACAAAAAAGAAAAGTCCCCAAGAAATATAGTACACTGAAAATATAGTGCAATGAACTCCAAAGAAAAAGAAAAACATATCAAACTAAGCCCAAAATATATATAAGATAGACAGATAAATATAGGCATCGAAGTCACATAGTCCAATTCTGATGTGATATAAATCGACCACATTGCGTATCATATATGGATATTGGTTGTAGATTCTTTTCCGTTTTTTTTTTCTTTTCTCCGAAAGAGTGGGACTTTGCAAAAGAAACAATCAAATTAGAGTTCAACAGCAAATAGAGCAACAAATTAAGGATCCAAACATTACTGAACCACAAAATCAATCCCTTTTTGAACATTTAAGAAAATTTACGACCAAATAACCGCGTATTATCTTGATGGCTTTCTAAGTTATTGTCCGAATAAAGAAGAAGAAATCTAACGGAGGATAGTATTGAGTTTATCACCCATAGTCCTTTTTTCCATTTGTTTTTCTTTTTAGCTTTGTCATACTATAGTTCCTTTTTTTTTGTGTTCAAAAGAACCAAAATAAAATACTATAGTAAGTGATTTTAGGATAAAGTAAATTTTTATAGGATATTTATATTTCAATTTTGGTTAAGGATTGAAGTTCGAAGATTTTGAATTTGATTAAAATTTGAATGTATATTTGATTTTAGTCTCGATGAAATGACTTACGATTAAAATTATTTTTGTCTTAAGAAAGTAGTAGTAGTCATATTTTATCGTTGTTACCAATTCAAATTAAAAGGCAGATATACTCGGTAGAAAAATAAAATTCTGGGACTTTTCCAATAGCTGTGCATTTAGAAGGATGTGTCATTTTACATCTTAAATATTTCTGAACAAACCATTAAACTTTTAGCGTAATCAGTTGACATTTGTAAATCTTAGGATGCTTTGTTAAAATAAAATAATTGAACAAAGAGATCTGTTATTAAATTTGACACAAAACTTGACACGACAGAAATGTACAAAAAGTTAAAATTGGTGATAATTCTTTATAAAAGTTGAAGACTTTTGAGTGGAATAAATGGAAGGCAGGGAAAAGTGATTACCACAAGCCAAAAGAATACGAAAAGCTCCTTCAAAAACTAAAAGCATGTTCATTGTATACTTTGCGAGTAAAAAAGTCATTAAAAATAAATTACCATAATTTCAACTATTACCAAAAATAAAGTTGAAAGGATGCCCTTTCGATGATATAGTCTACACCTTTTCTGGAGGCAATATTGCAAAATGATTTTAAAACGGTGTAAAAAGTACATTGGATCAGAAGAAGATTATACTGAATAAAGAAAGAAAGAAACCTGAAAAATAGTGTGTCTTTCACTTTGTTAACAACAGTCACGGAACTTTATTGTCACTTCATGGTTGTAAACAAAAGATCATCGCATATGAAGAAACTTGAAATGTATTTTTAACCTATTTGATTTCAAAATTTTAATATTTATTTGTTTGAACTTAATTCTATTAAAGAAAAACATGCATGTTAGGAAATATGTAATTTTGTAAGATTATTTACTAAAGGAAAATCGGTAGTACCTATTTATGTTCAGTGATGATCCCAAAAAATCTACAGTAAGAAGGTGTTGACTGAGAACTAAAATGTATGTTCTCCATATAAAACACATATTCTATAATAGCTGTATAGAATTAGTTCGATGCATGTACTTATTTAAAAAGCATTGAAAGTCTTATCATATAAATAATAAATGTTTTTTTACTTTTACTCGATGGATTATATGAAAGCACTTTAAGAAGAACTTACTAGTAAATCAACATTACTTTAAAATGTAATAATTTATGATAATATTTTTAATAAAGGAAAGATTTTAGTTTTATTACGTTCATTTCCTAATAAATAACTATTTCAATCAAAATGTAACTTTAATATTTTAGTAATACAGGGTTGTTCGATTGGGATACTACGAATGTTTTCCAATAAGGACGGCGAACCAAATATTGAGCAAATATTGAAAGCGAAATTGCTGCAATATCGGCCGATTTATGCGAAAATGCGGTCGAAAATTGAATTCAACGACTGGACGGGCAAACGTACCCGTGGTGGTCATGCGAAGGAAATTGAATTCCATATATAATGGCATAGAATGCACTTTAACATGAAATAAAAAAATCATTGAAATCTCAAACCGTTTTTGTTTTATTTAAAAAAATATTTGTAGTGCCCTTATTCAAAACCCCAATATTTTGCATGAATTGTTAAAAGTTACATTAAAAATACTTTCCTATTTTAGTTAACATTTTTTTAATGACTAAAAGCTTCTTTACAAATTTGAAGATTATAAAAAGAACTTCATATGGATCTATTGTACTTTAATTCAATTAAGAGCCGTGTAAAAGCGTTGAAACCAAATGCGTGTTTTATAGGAACGACCAGAAAATCGGACCAAGTATAGCCGGAAACACTTTCAATTCTAGCCCACTAATGAAGGTTGTGTCATCAGAAAATATCTATAACATTTTCTGTCGTTTGATGTGTCTTTTTAGCTAGCTAAATTAAGAACTTTTTTTGTTCGCCTAAACATTCGGGCTCTACTAAAAACGAAGTATTACTATACCTACACAATTAGTTTGTCTAATCATATAATTTTAGTAACATAAATTACTGTACCTACAACAACTAAGCAATTATGTTACTGAACAACAAACCAAGAAAAACAAGCTTTATTATAGAAGTTGGAAAGATAAAAATGTTAATAAATATCATATGGTGTTAATTAACACTAACATAATAGTTAGAATAGTTATTATTATATTAATAAAATAAGGGAAATACTACCAAATTGTAGTAAGAAAAATATAAATTATGTTTTGTGGAAAATTGTAAGTGGAAAATTATGATTATTTAGTTCATAAAATAAAACATAAAAAACTGATGTGCTTTTATTTCAGAATAAGTTTTTTTTCGAATATAGGTATCTAATAATACAGTATAAATCAAACAACAAGATTGATGTCTATTCAAAATATATAGTAACTTAAAATCGGCCTATAGCCGATTTTTTGATGCTCTATAGTAGAAATGGGACAGAAAAACTGTCAAAACTATCATTATCTTTTCAAAATTTCTTCCAATTTTCAGGTAACCCAGACCATGATAGCATAAGTCTAATCTGTAATCCGGGAATTAATTTTTAAAGTACATCAAAAAAACTTTATAAAGAGGGTTAATTTCTCCTAGGATTATTTCTTTCTGCACTATCCTTGGACCGATTTGACTGAAATTTAACATGGTATCGTATATTTATGTAGTTAACATACATAATTTAAAGAAAATTGATTCACAAGTTTTCTAATTAATTCTGAAAAACCATAAAGAAAAAATCGAAAAAATTTTCTGGTCACCCTAGCTTTTCTTTATAACTTTGCTCCCCCTGAATCGATTTTACTCTAATGCAATAGCAAACCAAGTTACGGAATAAGCAACTCACATTGTAAATTTCATCAAATTGGCTAACGTGTTTTTAAGTTATCTTGTATACGGACGGACGGACGGACGGACGAACATGCATAAATTGATATAACTGTTGATTCCAGATACGACCATACCCTTAAAACCTTTCTACGACGATTATTTCAATGTGTTACAAATGGAGTGACAAAACTAATATACCCTCTAGTAGTTCCTACCATAGGGCATAAAAATATTAACAAAATATAAAACATTCTTATTTGTGAGATTAAACAAAAACTTAAGTTTACGAACCCGAAATCTAAGTAACAAATGGAAAACCACATATCATACTGAGCTGACGGGAAACTGATGGTTAGTGTCTAATTGAATATTGCGGGGGAAAGAGAACTAACAAAAGTATTATAGATTTGAATAAGATTTTTTCTTTAAAATGGTAACGGAACATTTAAATTTAATAACTTAAAAATAGTTACATGTACATCTTGTATGGTGAGGTACAGGTTTTATGCTAAAGAAACAAACAATATTAGTTTCAGGTCAGTTGAGGCGTACTTCTTGCCATTGAAGTACATATTCTAGAAATATGTAGAATAATAATTATAATAAAAAACTAGAAAGTTACCACGTACACCTTGATTGAGGGCGGATTGAATTGCATGCATAGTCAAGCTTAAATTGAGTTGATTGGACTCGACTGCGTTTTGATAGTTGGATTGAATCCGAATAATGCCGTAGTTTCAGATGTCAGCTGGTTGGGATTTTTGAAAGGTTTTATAGATATTATATTGATTTTATGATAATGTTTTCTTTCTTATGTGAAAGTTTGCATTTTTGTGGTAAAAAAAGGTGATTTTTTGTCCTCTCAACTACCTGATTTCAACTCGATCTTTCAATCCTCTGTATTCATTTACGGCATCAAATCTTATCTTTTTTCTTTTTGATTTTTCATACATACGTAATAAAGAAACAACATTCAAATTTAGAATTTCATAGTTTTTTTTCTGTTTTTTAAATAAAACAAAATTTATTGATTTGAAAACTTTCACTGAAATTTATCCGATTTCTTAAAAATCATATCACTTTCGTTCTACATTTTGATATCAAAATGCAACAAACAAAAAGGTGAGGACCAACATTTTTGACCTGATTAAATTCCTAAATAAAAGCTAAACGAACTGCGACTAAAAAGTTATAAACATTTTATATTTCAAAGTGTCAACAATTTCAAAACAAACAAATTACAATGAAATTATATCAGTTCTTATTTTTAATTTTAACAATTACAATTGTCGTTGATTGTAGAAATGTTGGTAAGTGCATTTACTGTCTAAATTATATTTTTATTGAATTTTAATTAACACTGAAATGATTTTACTTAATTTTTTTAAGATAAAAAACAAAGCAAACATAAACATAGAAAAGGCCCACTCGGACAATTCGAAGAAGTAACTTTAGATGACGAATTAGTTAATCTATTTGGTCCTGGCACAAAAGTCTTTACTTGGCGTAATAAACTTTATGTTTTACAAAAATTCAATTTAGAACAATTACCATCTGATAAAGTTGATGTAATTAATGAATCGATGGAATCTGCTGGTGTATTAAATGATACAAAAATTGAAGATATGATAATGATTGAGAATACTAATGATAAAAATGATAATCAAATGGATATGATGAATATGGAAACATCAACAAAAATGAATGATATGTTAAAAAGTGATAATGATGAAATTCAAAAGAAAAAAATGAATTCAACGGATTCAATGGATGAAAATATGGATACATTTCGTTTTGAAACACCAACAAGACTAAACAAATATCCTGATTATACTCAACAAAAAAGTGATAAAAATCCGGAAGTCAGTATTTCACCCGGTTTTAAATTAGAATTGAAGCCAGTCTTTTATCAAGAACTTCGTCAAGCAATGGACAATGGAAGAGATTTAGCAGAAAAAACTAAAACTAAATTAAAAATTACTTTAAAACATTGATAAAATAGTTTTTGACTAGGTTTTTTTTAACTAAATTATTTGATTTCTTCATTTATTTATTAAATTTTATTAAAGTTTTGTTTAATTTAAATTTAATTTCTTTATTTTAAATAAAATGAAATTTTTCTTTTTTTAAGTAATTATTGTATTTAATTGGTAAACTTAAACGATAAATATCTATATTTATATTTTTTTTTGTTCTAGGTTTTTCTATATTTTTCTCGTATTAGAAAGAAAATTTCATGGCCTCGATACAAAATCCATTTATAATGTCTGACAAAGACATTTGTTATATCTTGGAGAGGATTAGATAAATGGTGGCAGTTAAAAGCTAATGTGACACCGTGTCCAAGTTCATTTGTCACAATCACATCTTTCGGAACTTTGAAAAATGGTGAAGGACTAAAATGTAGCCCTCGATCGTATACTAAAAATGCCATTTCTATTCTTTATATATGACTAAATTTAAAGATTCAATGGGGCCTTCCGGTTGTATATTTAGAAATACCATTTTTTTTTGTTGGTGTCCATTTACTCATTTATTTCCTTTTTTTATTTTTTTTTTTTGTTCACATTCGTTATTGATGTTTTCCTTGAGTTTTAATGGTTTCCATCCTTTTGGAGGATTCTTATTTGAAAAAGGATAGTCTTTATAGAAATAATTCTTTATGGTTTCGGGAATGTAATATGCAAAAATTGGTGTGTGTTTTTTTTTTTTTGTTTTGAAAATAATTTATTTTAAATAAAATTTATAAATAAATGGAAATTAATTATTTTTAAAAATATGAAAAATTGAAATAAATATTATTTTATTTCTTTTCTAATACTGAACAATTTTAAACATTATCGAATTTTCAATTAATTCTGAGTTTGTCGTCTTCGATTACGATTTTTCTTAAATTTTTTCACATTACCAGTTGAAATATCGACAAAACGTCGTTTCGTATGATTATTATTTGGATTATTGTTTCGTTGTCTCATTTGTTGTAACAACATTTTCCTATATTCTGGAAAATATTTTTGATAAAAAGCCGGTAATACCATTGTTGGTCTTCTATTCGTACGTCTCTTGACCTTTTTCTTCGGTCTTATAGCATATTGTTTCGGTGACATAATAGTACCACTATCTCGGGCAGTTATTTGTACCATATCATTTCCATCTTCCATATCATCTTCATCATCATTATCATCATAATCTTGAAGTCTTATCTTTTCATCATCTTGAAGTCCATCACCGTCTCGTCCAGCACCATTAGCAACATTATCATTAGCAACACCTCCAGTGGCAGTTCCCGTCGGGCCTGTAGTTACAGTGCCAGTAGCAGTGCCTGTACCGGTTGCAGTACCTGTAGTTGTTGTTGTTGTTGGTTGTGGCTGAGGAATTGGTATTGGGATGGGGAATGGTTGCGGTATTGTTATGATGGTCGGTTGTTTCGAATCGGATGAAAACAAGTTCTTCAAAAGAAATAAGTGTTTTTTAAAAAAAACTCTTGGTTCTGGTTTTTCATCGGCATCATTTTGTTTACTTTCTCCAACAGGAATTTTATCCGTTTCAATAAGTTGATCGTGTTTCAAGTTTAAGACATTTTGAGCATTTGGTGGTAAGTTGTAATAAAGTTCAACTTTTTGATCTAAAAAAAAAGAAGAAAAATGAATAAAAACCAAAATATAAGTTAATTGTAATGTAATTTTCAAATCATTATTTTTACCATTTTCAGTCTTATCTGCAAACACAATTGTTCCAAATAACAGAACCACAAATGGTAATTTCATTTTAAAATATATATTTTTTAGAATTTAAATTTAATATAAATTATATAATTTGCATTATAACATTAAAAGAATAATAATTATTATTGAAATTTCAATCCAACAAGCACATAATCCCTTCAAGACTCAACTGATGAGTTAATGGTATAAATCTGGGGTATTTATATGCGAATAATTTCATGAGGTCAATGCTCAAAAATCTATTTGCGAAAATATTTTCCTATATAAGAACATTACCCAACAATAGCTTTAACCAAAAAAAAACAGAAAAGAAAAGAAAAAAATTAGAAAGAGTCTTAAATGAAAAGAACATAAAAGAAAGAAAGCCGTGAGATTTGGTTATATGAAAAATTCTTGGTACTTTTAATGCTACGAACACCATTACTCTAAAGTCGATCATACATTATAGGTTTCTTAATTTTTTTTTTTTGCCTGTCTTACAGATTTCAGTTGATTTCAGTTACAATATATGAAAATGTTTACAATTCTTTGTAAAGCCCGCAGAAAATGATTGATGCTGACCGTTCAAATTTGCCGTAGGGTATATATATTTTTTTTTTGATCAATCAACCTTATGGATGACTTTTGGGTCACTGATGATCAATTTCTTTAAATAATATGGAAAGAGACCAAAAAAAAAAAACGATTATTTTATAACGGCTATAAAAATAATACACTCATAAAAACATAGTCTAATTTTAAAACATAATCATGTTATTCGATTTATGGATTTTTTAATGAATATTCATAATTAAATTGTCTTTATTTCATTATGGCTTCAAGTACCTTACATATATCTTATGTTTATTTTGGTGACATACCTAAATATTCTTACAATAAAATAAGCTTTTAAATCAGCTTACAAGATCAATTCATTGTGATGTTTTTACTTAAAATTAAGGACTGTGCCTAAAAGTTCTGCAGTGTTTTTGTTAATTTAGTTTACGTACACATAAGCTTTTTTATAATAATATCACTCAGTATGAATTATGTCAGGAACAAATGAAGAAATTCAAAAATATTGAATTGTTTATAATGAAAAAAACAAAAATGATGGCTTATGAAGCTAAAACAATTCAAAATATGGTGTCAAAAAGTATAAATAGGTTCCTTGATGTATCGACAGTGGAAGATTAAGTGATAAAAGAAGATCACTAAAGTGCATCATTAAAAAGAACAGTGACTGCCAGAAATTTGTCAAAAAAAGTGAATACTAGTGGGTCAATGATTCAAAGAATTAGGTTAAAGGACGGCATAAAAACATAGAAGAAACATTGTAAATAATGCCAATACGAATAATTAAGCAGGTAAATACTACCACAAAAATAAGGGGAGATGAAGTTTGATGTTTAATAATAAAAGATTGATCGTATTTTAAAGATGCCTTTTCAATAGAATCATAATTTTATAACGTAGACATCAACAGGAATGTACCCAATCCAGGAAAATTGCAATCGAAGTCGTGAAGAGTCCTTGCAGAAAAAAATACTGCTCTTCATAAGATCACACGAGAAAACCAAACTATTATTTAGCCACTGCCCATTAGACGGCGTATGAAAATAACGATGTCATCTTTCACAAATATGAATTCAGGTAATATGACATGGGTTCACTGAGAGGTCTTTAGTGAAAAATATCTTAAGGAAAGAAGGAAGAGCAACAAAATTATTAACAAATTTTTCGATAATGGAGGAAAACAGTTTGGAACCTGTAAAGACAAAGGTGCGAATATTAATCGGCAAACAATGGGAAAAGCAAAAATAAAGTAATTATGTTTTACTTTATGGTTTAGGTTAATAATATAAAAATAGTGCAGAATTTTTTGGTGCAGTCCTTTTTACAAATAAACTTAATATAATCTAAATAAATGAATAAATAACAAGAAACAGTCTTAAATTATTTAGAATTTTTTTTAATTACTTTTGGCATTCGATAAAGTGATTTTGCAGGTGTTTGGCGACGTCTCTCATCAGCAGTTCTAAATAATCCTAAGAATCTAGTTGTCGGCTCTGGTTGCGCGATGATAATGCAGTTTATATGTCCGTTTTCGTCGGTCGGTGGTGGTGTTGTTGGTGGGGTAGTGGGATAAGTTGGATACGTTGGATAAGACGGATAAGACGGATAAGACGGATAAGACGGATAACTTGGATAAGTGGGAGCAGTTGGATTAGTTGTATAGTATGGTTCGTTGTCTGGCTTGTTAATATTCGGAGCGGGTCCGGTTCCAGTAGTAAAAGCAGTACCTGGAACAGTACCTGGAGCAGTTCCCGGACCAGCCCCAGTTGGAGCAGTTGGCGCGGTTCCTATGTTAGCCGGATCAATTGGCATTGAATTACCCTGTGAAATTGTTATGTTTCTATTTTCAGCTCCATCCACAAGACCGTCTGCAGCTTCATCTGCAGTTTCACCGGCCGTTGTATCTGAAGTTGTTCCTGCATTTCCATTTGCTGCTGTGTCGGCAGTTCCCTCCGATGTCCCATCTGGAGTTGAATCTGTAGTCGCACCATCTCCCGTGTTTGAAGCTGCTTCCGACGTACCATCTGGATTTGTATCTCCAGTTCCTGTTCCTGTTCCTGTTCCAGTTCCCGTATTTTTATATTCTTTTGGAATTTTCAATATAGCTGAATTGAATTTAGTTTCTTCAATTGACCTTCGGTTACGAGTAACTATACAAAGTGGTTCAGAAGTATTTGTTGCAGTTTGACCGTTATTTAATGCAGCGGCACCAATAGCTGCAGCACCAGCAAAGCCGGCCGCTGCCCCAGCACCAACACCTAGTATTACTGTTTTAATAGCAGCTAAACCAGCTAAACCAGTAGTAACAAAATGTCTTCCTTGCAACTTTTGATTTGTATCTGAATTTTTGATTTCAGACTGTTTAGTAGAATAAGCTCGATATGGTACTCTGGTTTCTGGACGATTTCTAATAATGGTGCCTGAAATTTAATATTCTATTTGATTTCATTTTTTTTTAAAATATAAATCATTTCATTTTACTCACCATCGATATTTACAATTATCAATAGTAAAACGATTTCTAATAAATTTATATTGATTTTCATTTTAATAGTTTTTCATAAATAGGAAATTTTGCAAAATGATAACATTTTATTTTATGCTTTTTTGTGACATCTTTTTAATTTAGCTTAGACTAAACAAATCTCTAAAACTCAACTGAGGTGTATCTTTAAATGTTAACGTTTTTTATATAATCACCTAAACAAGAAATTCCAGGGGGGATTTGCTCAAAATCATTTTCGATACTAAATTCTGTATTATTTTACTAATATGTATTTTTTTTTTTTTTACAAATTTAAAAATGAATAAAATCTCCAATAATTGTCATAGAAATAGCGGACGACTTAATTTATTGATTTTCGCGAATTTTTTATATTACAAAGAAAAAAACAAGAATTTTAATATAACATTTTTGTTGTTGTTTCTGTTTCTTAAGTTAAGATTAAGTCGGTTTTGATTGTAATTTGATAGTAAACGAATTTTATGCAAATTTTCCTATAAATTTATTTATATTATGATAATTTCTTGGGTCTCGGAACATTTTTTTTCCAGTTAAAATCTAATCTATAAAAGAAAAAAAACAGGCAAATCTGATACATTTTTAACCTACTTTTGGAGAAATTGTAAACAGACAAGTTCGAAGAGGATAATGGCCTGAAAAAAAATATTTGAATAAAACCAGATATTTTTTTTGCATTTTTTATTTAAATTTTATTTTTATTTAACATTTTTTATCAAAAATTCTAAAACTAGTTAATTTTTTTCATTTAAACAATACTCCTAATTTCTTAGTGGACGTTTTAGTGGAATTGGTCGAATTTGACGACGATTTGGATAAAACGGACGACGATTTTGATAAAATAGAGGACGATTTCGAATTCGATTATTAAAGGGACGATTTTCAACAATAATTTTGATTACCTTAATTGTATTATCTTGTAAGTTATTAGAATTCAAAATTAGATCATTCTTATCATTAGATTCTTCGGAGTTAGTTTTGTTATGGTCCTCTTTGAAATATTTTTGAATATTTTCAATTTTATCTCTTAAAAAGAAAAATAATGGTTTCAATACAACGAATTCGCCGTTTTGAGTAATATTTTTATTTTTAAAAAATTCATTATATTGTTCAATTGTTAATAATTGTTGAGGATTTGATTGGCTTGTATTAGTTTCCGATATTAGCTCTGATGTTTGTTGCCATAAAGGTGAATCTGTTTCGGTTTTTATTGATGTTAAATCGGTTGGTGTTGTTTTATGATTATTTGGTTTTAAAGTTGTTAACGTTTCTGTTGATAATTCTAATTCAGATTCGGTTGATGTTAATAATTTTTTTCTTTGATTTAAAGTAGGATCTATGAAAAATAGTATTAATTAAAAAAAAAAAATAATAAAATATGATTATTAATATTACCTGCTAGAACAAATACTAGAAAATTCAAAATGAATAAATGTATTAAATTAATTCTTATATTCATTTTTAATTATTTGAAAAAAAATTTCATAGAACTTTGTTGACACGTTCACCATATAAGAAAGACTGCTCATATTCGCGTTATATTCACAAACTATATAGTCAATAGTGGGGTCAATGATTATCAAGAATATCTGTTTTTAGTGTATTATAAGTATTTCATCCTGAAACACCGTTCTTTTTCGATTGTTTATATACATTTGTATATAAAAAGAACGTATAAGAAAATATATTATGTAAATTTCAATATTTGAATATCAAATTATTTATTTTTTTCTTGAATTGAGTAAATAAGAATATAAATATCTTAGCGAAATCATTAGAATCATAGCCAAAAAAAACATAGGAGAATTTTAAATATACAATATTAATTTGCATACAATCAATTTGAAGTGGATAAAAATAATCCAAGAAAACCTAAACTGACATTCTGTGAATTGGTAAAACGAAAATTAACACTTAACTTAATATGGTACATAGTTGTTTTGATCTATATATTGAACGAACTAAGTTTTATCTATCGAATTTTAAATAAGAAATTGATTATCATATCTGATGGTTCTTGATCCCGTAGGTTTTTTAAATCCCGGTAGTCAGGATTCATGTGGAGATTTCACGTTGTTTTATTTTTTAAGTGAAAATTCGCGAAATCGAAAAAGATATACTACGATTGGCCCACTATTTTGAAGATCCTTTCCATATTCCATGCAATACTTGCAGAAAAGTACATACAATTTAGAAAAAGCATTTTCACAGCATTCTTTTCCTTTGAAATGGTTCTACACTAGCAGAAAAAATGATATTATATATAGATTAAAAATTTTTGTGATTTGAAAGCTCCTGTGAAATGACGCATTTAAGCTCTCAAAACATTACATGTAACTACTGAATATGGTTAATGAGCAGTATATACTAATGGCTTAGTATATCCTTTAAAAAATATTCATTCCTTATTACGATAATTATGTAAATCTGGTCGTTTTTAAAATAAATTATTTATTTAAATTTTTCTATATTAATTTTAATTTTAACGTGCGCATCAAATTAACCATTTTATTTTACTATTTTGATCAAAAATTAGGCACACTGTAGGGGAAAGTAGATGCAAATAAGTTTACATGTTATTTTGGTTTGGTTTGGGCATGCCATTACATTGCAATTTACTCTTCGATTGTGTAGGTAGAACTTCTCATGAAATTTAAAGGAAATATTTATCGTGGATTTCTGACGTTTTTCGTATGGGATTGAAATTTGCACCACAAACAAATTCCTTCAACATTTGATAAGCTCTATTCAAATAAGGCGTTGGTTCTATTTGTTATTATTAATCTTTGAAATTAGATTACACCTTGTTAAATAAAATACATTGTCAATACACATATTTGTTTTATTATTATTGTAATCAATTACAAAAGGTATTGAACTGGAAAAATTCTATTTCTAATGATCACTTCCATCATGTGGTTCATCCTTCCCAGCGTTATGCATGACGTATTTCAGACTGTTGAAGACTGTTTTGATAACGAGCTTGCAAACGTTTTGAACGGCGACGGTTTCTCAAGCGAAGTTCATAACGTCTATTTTTAGCCTGACTAGCCAACCGATTTGCACGCTCACGTTTATCGTTGCGGCGTCTTTGACGTTGAATTTGTGTCATCGCATCAGACCTGCCTAAAATTTGTACGTTACCACGTCTATTTGGGGATGGCCATAAAAACGATACGGGTAGGATTGGCGCCGGAGCCACTACTGTTGGGGCTACTCCACGTGATGCCGGTGGTGATGTTGCTGGTGGCGGTGACGTAGCTGGTGGTGGTGATGTAGCCGGAGGTGGGGATGTAGCTGGTGGTGGTGATGTAGCTGGTGGTGGTGATGTAGCTGGTGGTGGTGCTGTAGTAGCTGGTGGTGATGTAGCAGGTGGTGATGCTGTAGCTGGTGGTGATGTAACTGGCGGGCTTGGCGGTGGACTGGTCATGGTTGTAGGGCTTGTTGTTACAGATGTTGGTGGTCCTGTTGGTGTTGTCACAGTTGGTGTCGTACCAGGTGATGTCGTCATGGTCGTTGTTGTTGTTGGCGCTGCAGTCGTCGTTGAAAGCTTGAACGCCAAGTCAAAAGTTCGCTGTTTTCTCAATTTGATATATTCTGGCGGACGTATTTTTTGGATAATATTATGTTGCGATGATAATTCGTTAGAACTTGTGTCCACATTGTCATATTGTACATGATCTGAGTAATAAAGATAATAACTTAATACTCATTTTTGTTTATCATTAATGGTTTATTTAATTACCTGGATTACCTCCTGCCACTACTAATAGCAACAGGAATATAGAATTTATTTGAATTTTCATTATGATTAATTTTATTGCAAGATTAAAATAAAAAAGTAGTTAGTTTTTACTAGACAAGGTGAATTAAGTGACTAAAAATCTCAAACACGACTTCAACAATTTTATACTTCTTCGAGTTCAATAATCAATGATCAAATTTAAATTTTCCAGTTTAGATTAACTATGTTTTACCTCTAGCAAATATTTTGTAAAAATTTACGTAAAAGAAATTTAAAATGAATGAAAAAAAAAACTGATTTGAATAAAGTGATAGAAAACTATGTATATGATGTGAATTTGATAAACTATCTAACTTTCTTATATCAAATTTTTCAGGACTAATTTTTTTAAAAACTATGAAAGATGTAAGATATTTACGAATATTCAAATAATGAAATTAAAGCGAAATTCAAAAAATTAATATGGCTATACTCAATTGTCAGTATTAACCAGCGTCAGCTCCGCGACGCGCAGGATGAAGAAACTTGTAATAAACTTTTTGTTATAACATGAATTATTTTGGCCACTCATACTTATTCTGTGCAAGATGTTTGTTCACCAATTCCAGATAACAGTAATCTACTTTCAATTGTCTCTCGCCCGAAAAAATTTGTATTTCTTTACTTAACCCCTCTACGGAGCCCTCAAACATTTTGCATACAGACAGGGAAATTGATATTAGTGATATTAAATGTTAAAAAATCAGTGCTTCTTTTACACTTGAAGTAGCTCCAGTACTTTTCTCCACAATCATATCTCACTCAATTTGGCCGAAAGATACCTTCATTAAAGAATTCCAGACTAATTTCGGAAGAGGGAAAATGGGAGCTAAAATTTCTTCCACAAAAAACTAAATGTGTCCCTTTACTATCAAAACGCAAGGGGACGTCGAACTAAAACTAGAGAGGTGTATTTAGGTTGTTAGTCTCTTTCAATTGACATCTATACTCAATTGGATTAATTCCTATCTAGAAAATAGGCAATATGAAATCCCATTTCGGTCTGCAATGTCAAAATCTTTTACTACAACTTCTGGTGTACCTCAAGGAAGTCACTTGGGACCTTTTTCTTCATCATTAGCATGAATGATATTTCTTCGGTTATAATTGAAAGCAACCTCAATATTTATGCTGATGACATAATGGTGCTGTAAAAACACCCTGGTATTAAATGTGGGCAAGTGTCAATTTATCTTATTCACTAGGAAGAAAATCCATATTAATTTTACTTACAAGCTTAAGGGATTTCCCATTTATAAAATTGTACCTTGGAGTAATTTGTGATCAGGAACTCTTATTCCAGAACCATTTTGAATACATAGTCAATAAAGGTAATTCTATGCTTGGTTTTATGAAGCGTTGGTGTGTTACTAGGTCTTTATACCTTTCATTTGTTCGACTACTGCTTGAATTTGCCAGTCAAGTCTGGTCTCCACACCTTGCTGTTGACATTCACAGAATGGAATCAGTCCAGCGGAAGATTTTCACTTCGCGGTCTCCCAAGACAGGATAGTTTCATTCTTCCACCATACAATGACCGCCTTAAATTAATTGATCTCCAGCCTCTTTCCAAAAGAAGTGTGGTTACAGATATTGTTTTTATTCATCAACTTTCGTGAAATTAATTTAAATATTGAATGTTTCACTTCTCTGATAATAAAAGATTGCTTAAGAAGAAACTTTACGATTGTGTTCCCTAGTAAGCTCAGTGCTTTACTTCACATTTGCGTTAAATGTTAGTGATAAAAAAAAGCACACGTAACAATATGTGATAAAGTTTCTTTAAAATAAATTTTCAGCATTTTAGTTAGGGCTATCGCTAAATTTTAATTTTAATATTGATGTACCAAGTTTGGAATTTACGGTCCAGAATGTAATTTCTCACGGTTACAATACCTGCTTAGTAAAGTATAGTAAAGCAAAAAGATAGCGTTTAGATTCGAGTTCATTCAACTTAAATTTTTCATTTCAAAATTATTTAGGGAAGTAAATTATGAGAGCTTTTAAAATTAAGGTGTTAAAAACTTTGCTGAATTGAATTAATTAAATAAAACTTTGTATTATTTTGTCCAAAAATGAAGTAAATACGATTATAATTTCGGGTAGTCGCAGAACCAAATTTTTTGTATCGAACGAGACAATGAAATTTATCAGAATACAATTTCGGGTGCTCGCCAAAGAGTTCGGAATTTCTGCACAAAATAGAATATTACGCCATGCCTTGTGAAGCGTTTTGCCAACTGTATCAATCATTAAAATAATTGGATCCATATGTAATAGAATCTTGGTTTTGCATTATATCTTTTATTTTTTCATTTTAATTATTTAATTATAAAAAATATATAACATTAGGTTCGACTTTCTCCCCGTCTTACACGACATTTTTGCGGCTGTTGGTTCTTGAGACTATTCTGGTATATAGCTTGTATACGTTTTGAACGACGACGATTTCACAAATGAAGTCGATAGCGTTTAGTTTTAGTCTGAGTGGCTAACTGGTTTGCACATCTTCGTTTATTTTTGCGTCGCTTTGAGGTTGAATTTGTATCTAATCTAATCTAATCATCATACCAGCCCTGCCTAAAATTTGCACATTATTACGTCTGTTCGGGGATGGCCATGAAAATGATACTGGTAGGGCTGGTGCCGACGCCTCTGCTGTTGGGCCTACTCCTCGTGATGCCGGTGGTGGTGACGTAGCTGGTGGTGGTGCTGTACCTGGCGGTGAGGAGGTCTCTGCTGGTGAAATAGGTGGTGGTGGTGATGTAGCTGGTGGTGGTGATGTACCTGGCGGTGAGGAGGTCTCTGCTGGTGTTATAGGTGGTGGTGATGTAGCTGGTGGTGGTGATGTACCTGGCGGTGAATTGGTCTCTGCTGGGGATATAGGTGGTGGAGGTGATGTAACTGGTGGTGGTGATGTACCTGGTGGTGAATTGGTCTCTGCTGGTGTTATTGGTGCTGGTGACGTCGTGGTCGTTGTTACTGGTGGCGCTGCAGTCGTTCCTAAAAGAATTTGAAGTTTCTGCCGCAAGTCAAAAGTTCGCTGTTTTCGCAATTCAATATATTCGTCTGGCGGACGTATTTTTTGGATAATATTATGTTGCGATGATAATTCGTTAGAACTTATGTCCACATTATCATATTGTACATGATCTGAGTAATAAGGAAAATAATTTAATACTGATTTTTGTTTATCATTAATAGTTTATTTAATTACCTGGATAACTTCCTCCCACTACTAATAGGAACAGGAATATAGAATTTATTTGAATTTTCATTATGATGAATTTTAGTACAAGATTAAGATATAAGAAATAGTTAGTTCTTACTAGACAAGGTGAATTATGTGACTAAAAATCTCAAACACGACTTCAACCATTTTATAGTTCTTCGAGTTCAATAATCAATGATCAAATTTAAATTTTCCAGTTTAGATTAACTATGTTCTACTTCTAGAAACTGTTTTGTAAAAAATGTACGTAAAAGAAAATAAAGAAAAATAAATAAAAAAAAACTGTTTTGAATAAAGGGATAGAAAACTATATGATGTGAATCTGATAAACTGTCTAACTTTCGAATATCTAATTTTTCAGGCCTAATTTTTTAAACGCAAAATTCGAAAAATTAATATGGCCATAGATTATTATACCTAGATGTCCAAGCCAAATGAGCAGAGTAATGTTCAGTGTTGTTGTTGTAGGAGAACTTAAAGAAGAATGGATGAAAAGAAGTTTAATGTGAAAGGAAGAGAAGAATCTATATTGTACCAGGTTATCACTGTACAAAAAGAATCAGTTGAATGCACAGTCGTTGGAAATCTTTATTATTAGTCTATGATATGGCTATAGTCAATTTTCAGCACTGAGCAGCATCAGATCAGCAACGCGCAGGACGAATAAACTGGTAATAAACTTCTTGTTTAACACTAATATTATTTTGGCCAATAGTTTGCATACGCGACAATACATATTTGATAAAGTGTCTTAAAAGATAATTTCTGCGTTTTAGTTAGGGTTTTCGCTAACTTTTAATTTTAATATTGATGTACCAAGTGTGGAATTTCTGGTCCATAATATAATTTCTTACTACTCACTACTTAGTAAAGTATAATAAGCAAAAAGATAGCTTTTAGATTCGAGTTCATTCAACTTGTATTTTTGATTTCAAAATTATTTAGGGAAGTAAATTACGAGAGATTTCAAAATTAAAGTGTTAAAAACTTCATTTTGCTGAATTAATGTTTTATGTTTTGCCCAATTCGAGTGGATTGAAAACACGACAATAGTATTCTTTACAAACTGAATCAGTTAAATCGGTTGAGTCTTAATCGAATATATGAAGCTGTTGACATAGCATTTTGATGTTTAATTTATAACACTGTAGGTAGGGTCTATAAGTTACGAGAATCATCTCAATGTTTTAAGTTCATTTCACGTATCGAATCAGATTACTTTATTTATGAAAACATTCGAATGAAACTTGGTAAATTCATTAAACACCATAAAACTTTGTATTATTTTGTCCAAAAATGAAGTAAATACGATTATAATTTCGGGTAGTCGCAGAACCAAATTTTTTGTATCGAACGAGACAATGAAATTGATCAGAATACAATTTCGGGTGCTCGCCAAAGAGTTCGGAATTTATGCACAAAATAGAATATTACGCTATGTCTTGTGAAGCGTTTTGCCAACTGTATCAATCATTAAAATAATTGGATCCATATGTAATAGAATCTTGGTTTTGCATTATATCTTTTATTGTTTCATTTAAATTATTTAATTACAAAATATATAAAATTAGGTTCTTCTTCCACCTCGTCTTACACGGCGTCTTTGCGACTGTTGGTTCCGAAGACTATTCTGGTATAGAGCTTGTACACGTTTTGAACGACGACGATTTCTCGAACGAAGTCGATGGCGTTTAGTTCTAGTCTGAGTTGCTAACTGGTTTGCACGTCTTCGTTTATCGTTGCGTCGTCTTTGACGTTGAATTTGTATCATCGTATCAGACCTGCCCAAAATTTGCACGTTACCACGCCTGTTTGGAGATGGCCATAAAAATGATACTGGTAGGGCTGGCGCCGGCGCCACCGCTGTTGGAGCTACTCCTCGTGATGCCGGTGGCGATGTTGCTGGTGGTGGTGACGTAGCTGGTGGTGGTGATGTAGCCGGTGGTGGGGATGTAGCTGGTGGTGGTGATGTAGCTGGTGGTGGTGATGTAGCAGGTGGTGATGCTGTAGCTGGTGGTGATGTAGCAGGTGGTGATGCTGTAGCTGGTGGTGATGTAACTGGCGGTGTGGTAGTAACTGGCGGAGGTGAGGTAGTAACTGGAGGTGATGTAGTAACTGGAGGTGATGTAGTAACTGGAGGTGTTGTAACAGGTGGCGAGGTCGTGGTCGTTGTTGTTATTGGCGCTGCAGTCGTCGTTCCTAAAAGAATTTGAAGTTTCTGCCGCAAGTCAAAAGTTCGCGGTTTCCGGAATTCGACATATTCTTCTGGCAAACGTATTTTTTTAATAATATTATGTTGCGATGATAATTCGTTAGAACTTATGTCCACATTGTCATATTGTACATCTGGGTAATAAAGATAATAATTTAATACTGATTTTTGTTTATCATTAATAGTTTATTTAATTACCTGGATAACCCCCTGCCACTAATAATAGCAGCAGGAATATAGAATTTATTTGAATTTTCATTATGAATAATTTTAGTGCATGATTAAAATAAGAGAAGTAGTTAGTTCTTACTAGACAAGGTGAATTAAGTGACTAGTATTTTGAAGCGCGACCTCAACCATTTTATACTTCTTCGAATTCTATAATCTATAATCAAATTCAAGTTTTCCAGTTTTTATAAAAAATGTTATGTCCAAAAAATCTTGTGTAAAAATTTTTTGCCTAATATCAGAGAAATTAAAAATGAGCAAAAAAAACTGATTTGAATAAAACTACAGAAAAATACATGCGAATATTTAAACTTCTTAACTTTCTTATACATAATTCGAAGGTATATATAAGTATAGGCTATTCAAATTGTGGAGGATAGGAATTAAAAAAAAAAAATCGTAACATATTCACTGTTAAAGCAATTCTGAAAATCGTTTTATATATTTTTGGAGTTTTTACTATTCATGAATATGTAATTTTACTATGTAAGTAGTATTTTTCTTACCATTTTTTGTGTACGCGACAGAAATTTAGTAAAATTTACAAATGGTTTTTAAATTAAAGTTCACATTACTATGGCATGTCAGCTCATCGATTTACAATGGCTGTTGATTCTTGTTGTGCAGTAAACTTTATGGATATTTCTCTTTGTTTCACATTAGTACTAATTTTAGAAAATTATTAACAAAATCGTTAAAACCATTGAAATCGATGAAAGTATTAGCATCTGAATTTTGCCTAAAATATAGAGATCAAAATAATATTATTAAAGCTAACGTGTAGACTGCCATACAAATAGATATACATAATTTTCAAATAGTAAGGTCGAAAGAATACAATTTGATCATGTTTGGTCAGCATATGTAAATGGTCGACTCGTGTTCTTTGCTTGTCAGTCCCTAAAAAAAAATGCAGAGTTAATATTAAAATGGATAAAACTGAATATCGAGCAGCGACAAAGTATGAAAAGCAAATACATTTTCGCTAATCTCTCACGATTATAATACTCGATTGGCAAAGTATAACAAAGTCAAAAGACAATGTTTGTATTGGAGTTCATTCAACTCAAACTTTTGTTTTTAAAACATTTTAGGGTAGTAAATACGAGGATAGAGAAATAAGAAAGCAAATTGTTTTTGAGGAAATTATTCATTATTTTTCAAGATATTCTCCTTTTATGTCGACACACTTACTGAATAAAATGCAATTTGCCATTTTTATCATCCTTAACGGATAATTTGATTCGCGCAAACCAAAAATTTTGTATTTAACGAATTTTTTACTTTGTACTTAGTAATTGTAATTTTGTTAGTAATTGTAATTTGTTTCGATAAGATACTACCACAAAATAATAAAAACATACAACACTTTTGCAAGCGTCGATTCTACACTGTATAATGCCTCGTTCGCGTATCTGAGGTCTGAACTACGAGAAAGAGCTTAGTTCGTGTCGCTCATGACCAGGCAACGTAGTTTCAAAGCTCCGCTGAAGTGTGCGACGACCAATGCAAATGCTAAATTTTTTACTTTCAGCGAGAAACTTAGCTTACATTGTTTAGCTCGCTTAGATCAAGTGTGCGGCGAGCCTAATAATTGACTAGTATACATTCGAAATGGCAGTTGCAAATAAAGGCTGACAGTTATTAGCTAATTTATTGGCCCAAGCTCGTCCCAAGTTCAATGTTTTTCTAAAATATACCAAAGTTGAATTAACACCAGCTAGCCCAGCTGATATTCCAGCAATTCGTGGTGCAATTGGTGGTATTCTTCGGGGAGCACGATCTGATACATGGAAACTACTCTATGTTAAGAAAGCCTGTGTTAATGGTTTAATAACAACTGAAGTTTTATGCTGGTTTTATGTTGGAGAATGTATTGGCAAACGTCATTTAGTTGGATAAAATGTTTAAATTTTAAAAGAAATATGATTCACTGGAAGAATTCAATAATTGTACATCATTCGATGATTATATTAAGAAAAAAAAAATAACAAGGAAACTCGATTGAGTTCGAAACTAGGGACCCTGCAATACAAGTATTTGTATTATTCTCACTTTCTTTCAAAATTGAATCCAACGGAAAATATCCAAAAGACATTGAATTTTTTACTCACATTTGTCCTATTTCACATTTCGGGTTATGATTTTTGGGGCAGAATTTCTTGCATCATTCAAAAATGAGATCCATTAAATTTTACATTCTCCATCAATATATTTTAGAAACTAAAACGACAATTTTTATTTTTATTCTGTTTTTTTTAGAAATGCACATCAAAAATTGTGACTTGTTCTTAATACTGCAGAAAATATTTCCAGATACGAAAATGCCATTAGTTTTGTTGGTAGTATTCTAGTGTCGGCCACTGTAAGGTAATTTTAATCGTAGCCGTGATGTATCTGTAACGTAAATTGCTAGTTGTCATGGAAGAATAATGTTTCATCCATTCACCGTCATAATTATTTCGTGGATTCTTGGATGCATGCGTAGTTAGTATTGTAAAATATTTTCGCTCATTTTAGAGCAGGAGTTGGCAAAATCCAACACGCGGGCCATATACAGCCCTCCAGCATAATTCATCCGGCCCGCAAGGTTAAAATAAATAATTAGATACATAGTATGTTCAAGTTTACTGTAACCTTCTTTGGTTTGTTTAAGAAATATATTTACTTCAATACTTCAATATCTGATTTACAAACCGAGTTTTCACGTCGTTTTCAAGACTTTAAACAAATTGAGAGTACAATAGGTGCGTTTTATTCATCGGGGTCCGCGTCTAGGTCTGCTTAATAACATGTAAAAGCATCAACAACCATAACCCAAATATTTATCGGTGTCAGAGCCTGAGACCCCGATGGATTCTATTTACAGAAGTTACCTAAAATTGCAAGAGATGGCGTAGTCATCGTTTCCCTTATATTGTGGAACTAAATGTCAGAATCAATTTCATAAATTCGTGAAAAAAATGATTTTTTAATATTGCACTACACAGCACTAGAAATTGCTGGAAATATTCTGATTCCTCTATTAAATAAAGAAAGAAATCAGGATATTTCCAGAAAAACACCAAATTCATTATTAAACACCACACGACTAAAAGAATAAACAAAACAACGTCAAAACAATTTCGACGTTTCGTAGAAATAATGACAGTTCAAGAACTTTCGAGATTATTGCCACATAGTATAAGCCGGCGGGAATCGAACTATAATAACAACATAATAGGATTTTTCTAGTAGATTCAGGATGGGCCACTTTTACTATAAATAGGCGAAAAGAATGGTGCACTCAATCAATTGACATTAGAAATTCAGATCGTGTGTTTCGAATATTAGGCCGAGAGCAGAACAGAAACTTTGAATTTAAAAGTAATAATTGTGATCAATTATTGAAATATTGAATTTTAAAAACTGCGATATATTCATTCTAATAATTAAATTATTGATAAACAAATATTTTTAAGACAATTGTTAACGCAGAAATAATTATAAATAAAGCTTATACACTAAATTCACATAAATAAAAAGTGTTATCATTTTAATAACATCGAACCGAACGGGTAGCACGTCACAATATCTTTCAATAAAGATTTTTGAGAATTTGCTGGTATTTATTTAATTTACGTATAATTTATCTAAAAAATGATCGAAAAAGTCGAATTTTTTTCAAAGAAAAAATTTTTTTTCTTTTCGAAACCAACATCGTTTTATTTAAAATAGGCTCTGACCCCGATGAATAAAACGCAGCCAATATGTCATTGGTTTCTTGTCAGTTTTCATTTGGTATTGAAAAAACACTTGCAGAAATGCAATTACAGTAGATTGATTTGCAATGATATTCACTCTTAAAAGAAAATTCTAAAATCATGAGCCTCGTACATTTTTTTGCTTCATTGGATAATGAATAATTTCCAGAAATAAGTAATCTAGCAAAAAAAGTTTTTGTAATATTTGGTTCCACATATGTATGTTTGCGAATCAATGTTCTCCAGAATGAGATTTAGCAAATCACAGCATCGCACTGTAATAACAGACGAAAACTTTCAAGCGGCTTTAAGAATTGCTACAAGGGAATTATGTCCAGATTTCGATAAACTGGTAAATTCACATCATGCATATCATTAATAAAAAAAAAATTTTTTCTATTTTAATTTTTCTAAATAAATTAATTTTAATTCATTTTAATAAACTTTTGTTTCTGTATACTGGTCATTTCGTATATTGTGTATGGCCCTTGAAAAAATATTTTAAACTAAACTGGTCCTTTATCGAAAGTTTAGTTTTAGAGAATAATAGAACACTTTAATTTTGTTAGAAATTGTTGAATTTAATCCGAAATTAGTAAATTTTCCGTATTTATTTTACGGAGTTCGTGGCCATTCCATTCAAATGCCACGGTTGACAGGCACTTCCTTCGAAGAAATATGATGAAAATAAATAAATACAAATCTTTTTAAATAAATGTATATTGGTGTTTCGATAGTAGCCATTAGATTGGCGGATCAGTTAGGATATTTTAATTGGTTGTGTTTAGAAAAGAAAGTATGTTTAATTTTTTTTGTTTTATTCATATTAATTAATTACAAAATGTATCGAATCAAAAAATGTGTCTATTCCTAATGTCTGCCTTTTTGTCCGGTCCATTAATGACGATGACGACGATGTCTGCGACGTCGTTTTCCACCACGTCTTCTGCGAAGTAATCTACGTAGTCGACGACGACGCCTTAAAGCACGACGTCGGTTACGTTTTACACGACGACGATTTGCCCTACGTCTTTGCTGACGCCTACGAACCCTACGTCGCCATGCACGCATTCTTAGCTTATGTCTTCTATTCAGTCGCCTGATCCGTTGATATCGTCTCTTCATATTCGCCCGGCGTAAAATTTTCCGATTTCTACGAACTCGTAGTCTGTATCTGCGAATAGTGTTATTACGTCTCCTTCGTTGATGGAAACGACGCATTCTCTGCCTATGACGCCTACGCCGTAAACTTGCGTTTCGGCGACTACGCCTTGCTGCTCTTCGCATCCTTCTTATTATTCTTGCATTTCTTCTCGCTCTTCTTCTGCTTGCTGCGCTTCTGCCAAGGGGAATGTCTACATCTCTTCCTGTTCCGCCTGAACTAGTGCCAAACCCACTACCTGAACCCGTCCCAGTATCAAAATCAGAATTGAAATCATCCTTATCTTCATCATCATAATCTACAACGCTCGGCGTCGTTGAAGTGGTGGCAGTTGAAGATGGCCAAATGAAGGCTGCTTGCGGTGGGGCTGGAGCTGGTGCTGGTGCTGGTGGAGGTGGGGCTGGTCGTTGAGCTGGTCGGCTCGCTGGTGGTGATGTGGCTGGCGGTGGAGAAGTGGCTGGCGGTGGTGAAGTGGCTGGCGGCGGTGAAGTGGCTGGTGGTGGTGATGTAGCTGGTGGTGGTGATGTAGCTGGTGGTGGTGATGTAGCAGGTGGTGATGTAGCAGGTGGTGATGCTGTAGCTGGTGGTGATGTAACTGGCGGTGTGGTAGTAACTGGAGGTGATGTAGTAACTGGAGGTGATGTAGTAACTGGAGGTGATGTAGTAACTGGAGGTGTTGTAACAGGTGGCGACGTCGTGGTAGTTGTTGTTGGTGGCGCTGCAGTCGTCGTTGAAAGTTTGAACGCCAAGTCAAAAGTTCGCTGTTTTCGCAATTTGATATGCTCTGGCGGACGTATTTTTTGGATAATATTATGTTGCGATGATAATTCGTTAGAACTTGTATCTCCATTATCAATTTGTACATGATCTGAATAATAAGGAAAATATTTAATACTGATTTTTGTTTATCATTAATGGTTTATTTAATTACCTGGATAACCCCCTGCCACTAATAATAGCAGCAGGAATATAGAATTCATTTGAATTTTCATTATGAATAATTTTAGTGCATGATTAAAATTAGAGAAGTAGTCAGTTCTTACTAGACAAGCCGAATTAAGTGACTAGTATTTTGAAGCGCGACCTCAACCATTTTATACTTCTTCGAATTCTATAATCTATAATCAAATTCAAGTTTTCCAGTTTTTATAAAAAATGTTCTATCAATAAAATTTTGTATATAAAATATTTGCCTAATATCGAAGAAATTAAAAATCAGCAAAAATACTGATTTGAATAAAACTACAGAAAAATACATGCGAATATTTAAACTTCTCAACTTTCTTATACATAATTCGAAGGTATATATAAGTATAGGCTATTCAAATTGTGGAGGATAGGAATTAAAAAAAAAAATCGTAACATATTCACTGTTAAAGCAATTCTGAAAATCGGTTTATATATTTTTGGAGTTTTTACTATTCATGAATATGTAATTTTACTATGTAAGTAGTATTTTTCTTACCATTTTTTGTGTACGCGACAGAAATTTAGTAAAATTTACAAATGGTTTTTAAATTAAAGTTCACATTACTATGGCATGTCAGCTCATCGATTTACAATGGCTGTTGATTCTTGTTGTGCAGTAAACTTTATGGATTTTTCTCTTTGTTTCACATTAGTACTAATTTTAGAAAATTATTAACAAAATCGTTAAAACCATTGAAATCGATGAAAGTATTAGCATCTGAATTTTGCCTAAAATATAGAGACCAAAATAATGTTATTAAAGCTAACGTGTAGACTGCAATACAAATTGATATACATAATCTTTAAATGGTAAGGTGGAAAGAATGCAATTTTATCAAGTTTAGTCAGCATATGTAAATGGTCGACTCGCGTTCGTTGCTTGTCAGTCCCTAAAAAAAAATGCAGAGTTGATATTTAAATGGATAAAACTGAATATCGAGCAGCGACAAAGTATGAAATGGAAATAGATTTTCGCTAATCTCTTGCGATTATAATACTTGATTGGTAAAGTATAACAAAGTCAAAAGACAATGTTTGTATTGGAGTTCATTCAACTCAAATTTTTGTTTTTAAAACCTTTTAGGGTAGTAAATACGAGGATAGAGAAATAAGAAAGCAAAATGTGTTTGAGGAAATTATTCATTATTTTTCAAGAAATTCTCCTTTTATTACTAAGTGTAATCAACCGAAATGAATACTTGACTATGGTAATGTGTTCTTTAAAATATTTTTGATCGCGCAAACCAAAAATTTTGAATTTTTTAACGAATTTTTTACTTTGCACTTAGTATTTGTAATTTTCCGAAAATAACTAATTACATATAATTTATTATGGTGATTCCAGGAAAGGCTTGGTTTATTTGAGACGTTGCCTTAAGTATTTTTATTACAATTCTTTTTTAAAGAAAATTTTAAATTAAATTAAGAAATTTTTCAGAAATCATTCAAATAATGAAATGAAAATTTTGAAATTTTTTTCCACTACAAGTTGGATATTAAGAATGGTAACCTTTTCTGTTTACGCATATTTTCACATAAAAATCTGAAACTTCAACAATTTAACAACCACTAATGCTAAAATTTACAGTAAAATATTCCATAGCCAGGTTTCATGATTTTATACTC
The DNA here is from genome assembly GCA_963422695.1 of Xylophagus ater. Lineage (NCBI taxonomy): Eukaryota > Metazoa > Arthropoda > Insecta > Diptera > Xylophagidae > Xylophagus > Xylophagus ater. The sequence goes on from OY730478.1 coordinate 15,045,195, forward strand.
ACCTCTTTCGTTTACCAGAATACGACATATTAAACCAGTTCGAATCGAGAGCCTAAGAATCGACTAGAATACATTTGAAAAGGCAGTTGCAAATAAATGTTCACAGTTATTAGCACAAGCACAAGCTCGTCCTAAGTGCAATGTTTTTCTAAAATATACCAAAGTTGAATTAACACCAGCTAGCCCAGCTGATATTCCAGCATTTCGTGGTGCAATTGGTGGTATTCTTCGGGGAGCACGATCTGATACATGGAAACTACTCTATGTTAAGAAAGCCTATGTTAATGGTTTTTTAACTGAAGTTTTATGCTGGTTTTATGTTGGAGAATGTATTGGCAAACGTTATTTAGTTGGATATAATGTTTAAATTTTAAAAGAAATATGATTCAATGGAAGAATTTAATAATTTTACAAATGATTATATTAAGAAAAAAAAAATAACAAGGAAACTCGATTGAGTTCGAAACTAGGGACCCTGCAATATTTGTACGAGGAAAAGAACATCATAAGAAGCCAAGCAGTGAACAAGATAACGAACTATTTTAATAACTTAGATATATTTGATAAGTATAACACAATTACTAGAAATTATGACAAAACCAAAAAATTTTTAAGAGAAAATGACAACATTATAGTAATAAGAGCAGATAAAGGTAATGCGACGGAGGTAATGTATAAGGACAGGTATATTGACAATATGAATAGAATGTTAGAAGACAATATATATTTAAAAATTAAATAAGATCCCACACTAAAATATCAAACACGAGCGAATAACCTTATTGTTTCATTATATAATAATAATATAATTACTGAAATGAATAAGAAATACATGACTAAGGCCAACTCTTTACCACCGAAAATGTATGGATTAAGGAAGGTACATAAAGGTAAAGAATGCTTTAGACCGGTGGTAAGTTGTATTAGTTCTCCAGCATATAACATTTCATGCTTTATACACTCAATTTTAATACAAGTATGTTCAACATTTGAGTTTACAGTAAAAAATTCGTATGAGTTCGTAAGTTTCGTAAACAGTGTTACTCTTCCACCAGATTACATATTAGTATCAATGGATGCAGTATCACTTTTTACAAATATCCCAAAGGATCTAGTCTTAGATACTATTAGAAGATATTGGTCTTTTATAAGTGCCTATACTGATATTCCATTGAATTTATTCCTAGAAATGTTAGAATTCATTTTTGAGTCTAATTATTTTATGTTTAACGAATGATTTTATCGACAATTAGATGGCATAGCAATGGGTAATCCAGCTAGCCCTTCTATTGCCAATTTGGTTATGTTTGTTATTTTTACAAAATTTTAAAAAAATTTGCAGTTTTTCGTTCCTTTTATAAAATTGTATGTTGATGACAGTCTTATGGCTATCCCTAAAGAAGGAAAAAATGTCTTGTTACAAACAATAAATAGTTACAATGAAAAAATCCAATTTGCTATGGAATGTGAACAAAATAGTTCATTAGCGTTTTTAGATGTGTTGGCAATAAGGAATGAGGATAATTCTATTAGAACAAAGTGGTAGATGAAACCTACGAGTTCCGGAAGGATTTTGAATTTTCATTCAAATCATCGTATATTTCAAAAAATTAACACGGTCAAAAACTTAGTAGATAGAAGTATAAAATTAAGCCATGAATGTTACTTAGAGGAAAATGTTACAACAATACGAAATACAAAGTGCTTTCCAAAGTAAACAGGAATCTAGCGCCCCTAGTGGCGCCATCTATATGTCGACTGGTGCGTTAGAATCTGCTATCCTTTATCGACTTCCTGTGAGAATTTCATGACATTTCATCTATTGAAAGTGAAGTTATTGCGTTTTAAGTGTCAGTAGTTTGTGTCATCGGTGCGAAAATGACCAAAAATTGCTCAGAATTCAACATTCGAAGGACATCATTAAAGAGGTCAAAAAGGACAAAAACTTCCTTTATAACATTGTGACTGGTGACGAAACGTGGTGTTTTCAATATGATCCCGAAACGAAACGCCAGAGTGCTGAATGGAAGGCGCCGGACGAGCCGAAACCCAAAACATCGCGCCTGGAGAAGTCAAAAGTGAAGACAATGCTGATTTGTTTTTATGATTCCAAGGTTATTGTCCACAAAGAATTTGTTCCACCCGGTCAAAACGTTAATGCGGTATTCTACCTAGGAGTTTTGAAGCGTTTGGTGCGGCGTATTCGACGTGTTCGGCCCGAATATCGCGAAGATGGAAGTTGGCGTTTGCTGCACGATAATGCGCCGTCTCATCGATCGACGCTTGTGACCGATTATCGCACCAAAAATCACATTTTAACCATCAACCACTCCCCGTATTCACCGGATATGGCACCGTGCGACTTCTACCTTTTCGGAAAAATGCATTTGCCGATGAAAGGAAAGCGTTATGCAGACGTAGAGGCCATTCAAAAGGCTTACACCGGCATACTGGCGGCCATACAGGCCAACGAGCTAAAACACTCGTTCGACATGCTTTTGGACCGTGCAAAAAGCTGTATTGAAGCAGAAGGAGACTATTTTGAATGAAATCAATTGATTTTGACGAAAAAACCATTTGTTCTGTTTTTTTTTTTTAAGGTCCTGTTTACTTTGGAATCCACCTTGTATATTAGCAAATAACAATTATCCCAGTATATTTAGTAACAAAATTATAAAATCTGTGATAGATAGTAGAATGGGTGGGGATGAGAGACGACTAGTAAATTCAAACAAGAAACTATTTTTCAAGTTTCCCTACATAGTGGATTTGTCACATAATACGCAAAAAATTTTGAAAAAGGATAAATATTTAATTAGCTTTTTATAACATTAAAACAGTAAATATGTTATTTTCCAGACTAAAAGATCCAATACTCCTTCAACATAAATCGGACGTGGTGTACAAAATTGATTGTAGAATGTGTGATAAATGTTACATTGGGCAAACTAAACAATATATTAAAAATAGAATTAATCAACATAAAAATAGTTGTAAACCAGATAAAATTGACAAACTGGAAAAAAGAGCCTTAGCCTTACATTTTTTTAATGAAGAACATAATTTTAACTTTGAATATATAAAAATTTTAGACCAAGAGAAAATGCTGGTGAGAAGAAATATATCTGAAATGATTTATATAACATTAAATAATACAGTAAACCTAAGAACGGACACTAAAAATTTAAGTAATATTTATAGCGGACTTCTAAAGAATTACAGGTCAATATACAACACGAGACACTAAAATACAACAGTTCCAAAAAGAATTTTAGATTTAATAATTCGAAATTTTGTATTAGTGTTGAGAATATTTTTTTTTAAATAATTTTTGAATAATTTAAATTTTTTTAGTTTTCTTTCTTAAAAATTAGTATTTGTCTAACTTGTGTAAAAAGACATTTGTTTCTAAAATATGTGTACTTCGATATTGATATTAATTGTAAATTAAAATATAACAATTTAAAATCGGCCTATAGCCGATTTTTTGATGCCCTATGGTAGAAATGGGTCAGAAAAACAGTCAAATCTAACAGTATTTCAAGGTTTTTTCTCCATAACTTTGTTTCCTCTTTTCAAAATTTCCTTTCGCAGGTAACCTAGGCCCTAATAGGATAAATCCAATCCTCAAATTTTATTTAAATGAGTATGCTAGTTTTTAAAGTACATCAAAAAAACTTTATGGACAAACTTATTTTCTCCTAGGACTATTTCTTTCTCCAATATTCTCGGACCGAATTTGCTGAAATTTAACATGGTATCGTCTATTTATGTATTTAACCAATATAATTAATTTAAACAAAATTTATTCCCAAATTTTCCAGTTAAATCCGAAAAACCATATAAAAAAATCGACAAAACTTTCTGATCACCCTGGCTTTTGGTTAATAACTTCCCTCCCCTTCAGTCGATATTCCTGAAATACCAAACCAAGTTAAGGAGTAACCACCTTACATTCTAAATTTCAACAAAATCGGACAACTGGTTTTTGAGTTATCTTGTCCACAGACGGGCGGACGGACGGACGGATGGACGGACGGACATGCATAAATCGATATAACTTTTGATTCCCTGCACAACCATACCCTTCAAATTTTTCTGCGATGATTATTTCTATGCGTTACACACTTAGTGACAAAACTAATATACCCTCTGGTAGTATCTACCATAGGGCATAAACACTTAATAAATCAGGTGAGAATAACTAACCATAATATAGGAAAATAAGTAATAATAATAAAATATGTACTGTTGTATAGCCAGTGAACAAGTCTGGAATACAGACGAAATGTTTGGCAAGTTTTAAATTGTGTTTCATTTATGCCTTAAAGCCTACTACTTCCAATCCATTAATATTTGTATTATTCTCACTTTCCTTCAAAATTGAATCGAACAATTTTTTACTCACATTTGTCCTATTTCACATTTTGGGTTATGATTTTCGGGGCAGAATTTCTTGCATCATTGAAAAATAAAATGCAGTAAATTTTACATTCTCCATCAACATATTTTAGAAACTAAAACTACAAGTTTTATTTTTATTATGTTCTTTTAGAAATGAACATCAAAAATTGTGACTTGTTCTTAATACTGCAGAAAATATTTCCAGATACGAAAATGCCATTAGTTTCGTTGGTAGTAGTAGTAGTAGTATAGATTAGTAGATTTTCTCGAGAAATAAGGATTTCGAAAATATAAATTCTCGTAAAAGAGAACTGAAAACAATTTACATGTTTTGAGATAATATTTCTCGATCACAATCTCTAGAAGGCAAGAAAAGTAAAATAAGTTTTATGAAGCCAAAACAATATTTATTTAATGTTAAATTGAGTATTTGACAGACGTAATCATAACTAATTATTAACTGACCTAACCCTATTTTTAAATACGATATAAAAAATAACTTTGTAATCAAACGACTATTTAAAAAAATTATTCCCCACATATAGGTAGGTAAAACGTAGCTATAACGTAGTTAGTACGTCCACACTACTAGTGTCGGCCACTGTAAGCTAATCTTAATCTTAGCCGCGACTTATCCGGAACGTAAATTGCTAGTTGGGTTGTCATGGAAGAAAAATGTATCATCCATTCACCGGCGTAATTATTTCGTGGATTCCTGGAAGCATAAGTACCATAGTTATTATTGCAAAATATTTTGGCTCTTTTAGAGAAAAAACAAAATAAAACGTTTTATTATTTTGTTAGAAATTGTTTAATTTAATGTGAAACGAGTAAATTTTCCGTATTTATTTTACGGGGTTCGTGGCCATTCCATTCAAATGCCACGGTTGACAGCCACTTCCTTCGAAGAAATATGATGAAAATAGATAAATACAAATCTTTTTAAATAAATGTATATTGGTGTTTCGATAGTAGCCATTAGATTGGCTGGTCAGTTAGGATATTTTAATTGGTTTGTGTTTAGAAAAGAAAGTATGTTTAATTTTTTTTGTTTGTTTTATTCTTATTAATTAATTACAATTGAATCAAAAATGTATCTATTCCTAATGTCTGCCTTTTTGTCCGGTCCATTAATGACGATGACGACGATGTCTGCGACGTCGTTTTCCACCACGTCTTCTGCGAAGTAATCTACGTAGTCGGCGACGACGCCTTAAAGCACGACGTCGGTTACGTCTTACACGACGACGATTTGCCCTACGTTTTTGCTGACGCCTACGAACCCTTCGTCGCCATGCACGCATTCTTAGCCTATGTCTTCTATTCAGTCGCCTGAGCCGTTGATATCGTCTCTTCATATTCGCCCGGCGTTTAATTTTCCGATTTCTACGAACTCGCAGTCTGTATCTACGAATAGTGTTATTACGTCTCCTTCGTTGATGGAAACGACGCATTCTCTGCCTATGACGCCTACGCCGTAAACTTGCATTTCGGCGACTACGCCTTGCTGCTCTTCGCATCCTTCTTATTATTCTCGCATTTCTTCTCGCTCTTCTTCTGCTTGCTGCATTTCTGCCAAGGGGAATGTCTACATCTCTTCCTGTTCCGCCTGAACTAGTGCCAAACCCACTACCTGAACCCGTCCCAGTATCAATTTCATTATCGAAATCATCAGTATCTTCATCATCATCATCATCTCCAACGGTTGGCGCCGTTGAAGTGGTGGCAGTTGAAGATGGCCACACGAAGGCTGCTTGCGGTAGGGCTGGAGCTGGTGCTGGTGCTGGTGGAGGTGGGGCTGGTTGTCGCCCTGGTCGGCTTGCTGGTCGGCTCGCTGGTGGTGATGTGGCTGGCGGTGGCGGTGAAGTGGCTGGCGGTGGTGAAGTGGCTGGCGGCGGTGAAGTGGCTGGTGGTGATGCTGTAGCTGGTGGTGATGTAGCTGGTGGTGGTGATGTTGTTGGTGGGGCGGTTGGTGGTGTGGTAGCAGGTGACGTTGGAGCGGTCGGACTTGTTGGAGCTGTCGGAGATGTTGTCGGTGGTGTAGTGGTTGGCGTGGTCGGTGATGTTGGTGTCGTAGGTGTAGTTGGAGTTGTTACTGGTGGTGTTGTCGTAGTCGTTGTTGTTATTGGCGCCGCAGTTGTTGTAGTTCCCAATAAGAGCTGAAGTTTCTCACTCATACTGAAAGTACGTGGTTTAATAACGACATCTTCTTCCACCATTTGCGGATGTATAACTTGAATAACATTTGGCTGTGGTTGTAATCGGGTGGCATTTGTTTCAAGTATAATTTGCCCGACTGATTCTCCTGCCGTTTGTACATTGTTACGTTGTATTCCAAATCTTTGTCTAGGATCTATATGCGTGTATTAATAAAATATGTTTGATATAGTTTTTTTATTGAAATAAATTCCTATTTTAATAAATTATTGAATTACCAGCAAGACTTCCTGTTATCGCTAACAGTAACAGAAATATTAAATTTATTCGAATCTTCATGATGGTTAGTTTCGGTGCATGATTATTAAGAAGAAAAGAAAGGTATCCCTTTTTAGTTCATTATTCTTCCACTTCAACGTGAACTAAGTGACTAATAATCTTAACCACAATTCGATCCATTTTATAGTTCTTCGAGTTCAAATACAATAATCAAAGATTCCAGTTCTGATAAAAAAATTTTCTATCTAGAAAATGTTATGTGTAAAAAATTTACGCAAAATCTAGAAATAATATATTTGGAAAAATGAATGAAAAAAAACTGATTTGAATAAAATTAGCGAAAGAACAGATAAGGTTTCTATTGGAGATCGTTGAACTGAAATTTTTGTTTTTAAAATTTCTTTTTATGTATATAACAGATTATGTAAATTCATAACATTAGTGTCCCTAAATAGTGTATTTTTCCATTCATCTTTTAGATTTTCAAATTTTAACAAGCATTTAAAAAAGAACTCTAGATAATTAATCTGAAAATCATTATTTTATTATTAAAGACCCAAGTAAAATTTTCAGTATCTGCTACATGCCACCTACTTATTCACATATCCGCCACTAGTGGCAGAAGCGTGACATCGAAATGCTGGTAGGATAATGTCATCAAAACTAAAAAGTTAGAAATTCCACTCAAAAATGTCTCCGTTAGTATTCATCTATCTTCGGCATTTAGAACGTCCATATACTCCTTACACTTGTGGAGTTAGCATAATGGAAACTAATATTTTCAAGCGAAGAGCAATACTTTTTATTGGATCTGATCTGGTAGTTCCTGAAGCAAACGAAATAAAATTACTAGGTACGTTTTTTTCCATGATGATTTTGTATTAAACATTATTGAATCAGACAGTCAAACTGTAGCAGAACCGAATGCCGAAAACACCGCTTTTTATAATAAACTGTGAGGCGAAACGAAATAATTAAGTATCAGTGAACTGTAATCGTATCCAAAGCTTTAGAAGTTGTTTTAGTAAAAAAAAAAGGATTCCATGCAATATTATTGCTTTGAGTTCGACCACACAGATTTCAAACTTCATTTTAATCAGCTAATTTCTTCTCCATCTCGATGTCTAAATCGAATGTCTCAACTTTGAAATTAATTCGGTCTGATAAACTAACTAATTGCACAGATAAGATATTTTAAAGATGTAAATTAAATAATGACTTTTGGAAATTATAATCATATTCATAACAACTTATAAAGAGTAATAGTTAATATATGAAAGAACTGATATTTTTTATTTGTTATTTTTGTCATAATAAATATTTTTATTAATTAATACACAGATTATTGTTATTCCTTAATTAATTTAATCAGAAAAATAATTGGGATTTTGTGATAAAATATAATTTTCCATGCAAGATTTTTTTTTTTTTAACCGAACCGCAATCGGAATGATAATACAATTAAAAAAACGGAACTGAACCGAAACGAAAAATTAAATTAGGAACGTAAAACATTCCAGTTCGACTCTCTGATTGATATACATATGGCACATACATGCAAGCCCAATAAATATTTTCGATATTACTGTAAAATAGTCTATTTCTTGTCGGTTAAATTATAATCGGTCATAAATCAATTTGTAAACTTACGAAATTCTCAAATTGTTATTTGATAGTTCTTTGGAGGTTTTGATTGGTTAGAAAATTGCGCAAAGTTGCTTATATCAAAAGTTAAAAATGCCTTAGAATTAATTATTTACTTAAATTCGCGATATATAGAGATTTTAATTTTTGACAGTAGAAAGAATTCGGCTGTTTCTGTTTAAAAAGGGAAAAGATAGAATATAAACTTTAAAAAGATAAAAATAAGAAAATATGCTAAATATAACGGAAACCAAAAGAACGTTGTTAACTGTTAAAAATGAAAAATTTACAAAGATTAAATAATCAAGTTAGAAATGGTTTGTCAAATTTGGAGAAAGGAACAAATACGAACATTTAGTCAAAAATTGTGACAGGCCCTATTGCTTAAATTGAAATTTTCTAGAATTCCAGATGAGTGCATTATTATTCAAAAACTATAAATTATGTTGCCGATTTCATGCATATACTAAATGGGTAATTTTCTATAAAGAATAATCAATGACCAACGTTAAGGAGGTCAACACAAATTTATGGTTTTAAATTAGTTACTTATTTATTTATAGCTTCTAAAGGGAAATGTTTTACCAGTTCTATAAAATTAATTTAAATAAAAATTCTTGAATAATCTTAGTCTTAGGACATATTTCACGATTAATTCTGCAAATCATAGTCTTTTCGTGTGGCGGTCATTCACCTAAAATACGCACAATTTTGAATTTTTTGTTAAAACATCAACGTTCATAACATTTTATTACACATTCATATATAGTATATTAATATTTTGTATTAATTAATATCAACGGTTTCAAGGGAATGTTAAAAACGTTATCATTTTTATATTATATTGTTTTTATGAATATTAAATTTTTTAGCGAATTGTGTGATCTTTGCTATGACATGTTCTGTAGAGTTGAATTTATATATGTCCCATTATAAATAGTAATAATAAGATCCATTTAATTAGCCGTAAAAACGTCCCAATTTTTGTTGATTCATGAAACCTAAATTCTTAGCTCCAGCTATCATAAAACTGATTACGCATAACAGGCATACAGTCGGAAACACGGACATTATTACGAAAAATAGTCAATTTGGATTCAGCATTTAGAAGAAATAAAACATAGTGTAATACACATTGTGTCAGATTTAGAAAAATTTACATCGTTTTTGTTTTTTGGCCATTTATCAATTTGGACAGATACCAGCTTAAGCTTAACCTATCCAAAGTTTTCATTTTCGATAGCTTAAGCGAATACAGTACAGGATTTCATAAGTTTTTAAAATTTCAATTTAAAATGAGTGTACTAGAATCAAAATCGATACATGTCCATAATGTCATATGTTAAGAAGATCGTTAAAAAAATATACCAATGAGATTAATTTTTTTGAGTCTAAACAAAATAAATAAGAAATTGGTATTTTGGACGAAAGTTTAAGTTAAATTTTTTCCGCTACTCGAAATTTTTAACTGATCACATCCATCTTTTTGTAGAATCTGTGTAAATGGTATGGTAGAGACAGCTCTTATTAATTTTCATTCAAATAGCTTCATAAATCCGGCCGTAATTTTGTTTAGAGACAATGAGATCTTTTAATACAGTCAGGTGTCTGAAACATTTCAGATCCAAATGGCGTCGAATTCACAATGAAAATACACACATATTACTTACTCCAAAATAGGAATAATGTGATTTTTTTTTATTTTTTCGAGGAATTTAATTCATTATTGTGGAATTGATCTAAATAATTTTTACAAGTAGTATCATTTTTTAAACTTGACTAGTTGTGAGTCTGAAAATTTGTATTAATTCCAATATTAATGTATAAAAAACAATAATTTAAAATCTTGTTTCTTCAAAAAGGCTTATTGTATCACAACTTGGACAGAATAATAGAACTTTAGGAAAATACTTGCGTTTTACAATAAATATGAAAAGTGTGCAAGAAAAACAATTTGTAAATCGCATGCATAGTAACATACTACGCTACTGCTAGTGTACTAAAAACTTTTACTGTTAAAACTTTAAAATTTTCATTTTACGCAGCAAATACCACCTCCAACTAAAGTTAATATACAAATTACCCCAGGAAATCAATCTCGCCCCCATTGAATGATATGAAGTACTGTCATCTGCATTTCGTTGGAAAAGGTTCTAATATGACTTTCATACTCGCATATACGTTCATATACAAATTCGAAAAAGCAATAACTTCAAACTGCCAAATGTTAAGGGTCTAGGTTATGCCCTTTTAGGCGAGGTGCTCTAAAACACAGCCGTTTTTTTCAATTAAATAAAACTATAAAATGTATATTAATTATTTTTTATTATTTTTTAAAAACTCTTAATCTTATAGAAATATTTTAGCTATTTCAAACATCAAATTAAAAGAAATATACATTTATTATTGAAAATCAAAAGAATATATTTAAAGATATGGAAATGAAGTTTTGTAATTTTATTCTTGAAAGGATAAGTTATACACAAATTGCCAATAAAACACCACACTAATAATTAAAATGAAAATTCCCCAAAGTATGAATTAGTAATAACTTAATTTGATGTTTGAAATGATTTTTAATGAAATTTAGAAAGTTTCAGTTTATAATCGAAGAATTCGTCGCCGAGGTCGCTCACTTCGCCGATTACCTTTATTACGGCTACTTCCGCGGCTACTTCCGCGGCTAGTTTGACGCTTACGACCCGAACTTCGCCTACGGCCGGAACTTCGTCTACCACCTGTGCGTCGGTTCCTTGAACCGGAACTTTTACGACGCCTACTACGATTTCCGCTTCCACTTCGTTTCCTATTACGACTCCGTTTATTACTTCCACGACGACGTCTATTCCTATTCAAATTTCCACTACTTTTGCGTTTTCGTGTAATTCGTCTCCTACGAACAGCGCGCTCTTCTTCGTTGGCATCATCTTCTTCTATATAGTTGCGTTGCCTAGTTTCTGGTTGTGGTTCTGGTTCAGTTTTTGAGACAACACGAACAGCACCAGCCGGTAAAACATAAGCTCCATTTTCTGGTGCTAGAGGCACATAACCAATGATTTGTTTGGTATTAATGCGAGCCGATTCTAAAGCGGAAATATTTGCTGGTACTAATGCGGCCAAATTATTTGCACTAGTTCCAATGGCTACAATATTATCTCCCATGTCAGCCATATCAGATTCATCTTTTTCATTTGCAACATTATCAATATCATCTTTGTTTGGAGTATTACTCAAATCTAGAGATTCCGATGGTAAATTGTTTACAGATTTTTGAAGAGGATCATGCGTCTCCACAATTACATGAGGTGTTTCTTTAACAATTTCATCAGTTGGCGAAACGAAATCCAATGGCGGTGCATTTCGACCATGTGGTGTTTCTTCTAACAAAATAAAATAAAATTTATTTCAAAATAAACATGAAACGGATTTCGAATGAAATACCTGAGGCTGCGATTGATAGCAGTGCCAAAAACACCGCTATATGTATCCGAAAATTCATATTGAAAGAAAATTAATTTTATTCGTTAATGTTATTAACGTTCGTTTAATGTTATTCTTTTAAAACATTATTAAATAAGTTCCAGGAGAAAGAATTTTATGTTTGCGAATTAGAAACACTACAATGCGATGTTGACTTCCTACCACAAACTGTTTTAAGTAACCATTTTACCTGTGGTTTTTATTCAAAAACTAAACCTTCGTTGGGGTCAACGAAAGCTTATATATTTCGGCAAAATTTTTATTAGAAATTATTCAATAAAAATGTATATGTTTAGCAAAAATTTATGCAAATTTGTATCCAAAATAATGTTAGAAACACAAATACGAAGAATGTCAAATTTAAAGTCGAATGCAAACAAGTTAAAAAAAAGGCCTGTGAATGCAAAAAAAAAGCTTCTAAAAATATGCAAAAACTTATATTTCATCTTGGAATTATCTAATTAGAATATATAGTAGAATGCGCTGAATACCATAAAAATATCATTAAAATACCGTTCGTACTCTATAGGATGTGAAAAAAGCTGAGTTTAGTCTTTCAATTAACCGCTACCTGAAGTGATACTTTTATTTATAATTTTCAATTTACAAAAAAGAGTAGCATCTGTATCAATGTTGTAGCGTTTTTAATATTTAGAAAAGACTAATATCAAGAGACTAATGACTATCGCAGTGGCTTGTGCCATAGTGCCATTAAAAAAAAACGACGAAAAGTGTTAGCTTTAGTTGCTTAAGAATGAATGGAATATCATAAAGTATTAACGCCGATTTTTATTTTGGAAATTTGAAAATACAATTATTAATTTAACTTTTATATTTTATTTAAAAAATTTGCTTTATATGTTTACATGGTGACTTCAAAATTGACTTAAGATCAATTTGAATATCAAACCAGACTTTTTAGCTTTACTAGATTGAAAGATTGACTTGAATCAAATCAGTTTCAAATTGACACATGCCTGAAAACAAATTTTTATTTTGTAGATTAGGTATCGCCTCCAATTAAATTGTCCAAGTCGATCTGCGTTTACATGCAAATTTCCAGTCGATGAGAAAAATGTTTGTGATCAAGTCGAATTCAAGTTGATCGATATTCACGATTTTTGGATTCCAGTTGACTTTAAGTAGATCATGTAAACAAAATACGAGTAAATGTATCTCTTCATTTATACAACATATAGTAACTAATTTTTATTATTTACAAAATATTTCGGTTCCAAGTGTAGTGCAATTTGAAATCTAAATAATTAAACTATGTATATCATCCGAATAAACTGATATAATACTTTAGGTATTTGCTTAAAAAAGAATTCTTGCGAAAAGTTCCTGAAATAACTACTGAAAGGATAGACTAGTATACCTTGCCCAAGAAGGCGTGATATTCAGTACTGTTGTTTGTAGGTAAAATTGAAGAAGAAGACATCAACAGAGATTTAATACGAATAAAAGAGAAGAAATTATAATGTGCATGGATATAAGTACACAAAAAACAGTCTGTTGTAGGGACGGGCATTGGAAGTATTTATTATTGGTCTACGCTGAAAGTTAATGTCTTATATAAATTGAGTTACAATAAAAATAATTAGTTTTAGTTATTTTAATTTTATTTGGTAAAATTTGGGGAATATTTAAGAGTCTAAAAATTAGTTGTTGTAGTCTAGGTAGTTCACCCTGGTCAAAGCATAACATTACAGTATAGTAAACTCAAACTCCTGGCTAATAACGGGTACGTACACTTGTGGCTCACAGTTTACTGGAAAAACAATTATTATTTGTGTCTGAAATTTTTTCATAACAAGAATCTAAATTGGAAATGGCAAACATAAAATGCGCATTTAAATTAGTAGATATTAAACATATGGAACATAGTTTTAAAAATTAGCGAAGTGCCTGAGGACTGATCCCGAATACTTTCCACAGCAATTTTCGCAGGAATTGTGAGCACTAGTGACATATTTCCGTTGTCTACATAATAGTACATGTAATAGAATCTTTCATTAAATTCTGATACATTTTAAAATGGTAATTAAATCTTCCTTGACTTCTGAAAACATTGAATCAACCATAAAATTTGTAGGAAAAACTACGCTAAATTATTTCTTATTAAAAGCTTTTATTCAAATATTTTTCTTAATATTAAAAAAAAAAATTGAAACATTTGAATTGATTGAATCTAATTATAATTAAAAAATAATTACAAAATAAAATGTATTTAATGAGTGATTTCAATCCACCAAAACGATTATCGTTTTATTTCCCCAAAAATAAAAATAAATGAAATGATGAAATTGTTTTAAATGATTCACTAAATCAGTTCGTTCAGTTCGGTGCTAATGTCATTTCTTACACTCTAAATGCGGTGACGACTCGACGTGGTCCAATGCGTCGTCGACGAAAATTGCCTCGCCTTCTGCGATTACCACCACGACGGCCGCCAAAACGTCTTCTTCGCCTTCCTCCGAATCTTCTTCGTCCCCCACCAAATCTCCTTCTTCCGCCACCACGACGGCGTCTTCTCATGCCACCGAACGGACGTCGTGCAGGTCCACGTCGTCGACGCCGTCTACGCCCAGGACGTCGTACTCGTCGTCTGCCACCACCCCGTCGACGCCGTCTGCCACCACCTCGTCGTCTCATCCCGCCTCGTCTTCGACGTCTACCACCGTTTCCTCTTCGTATAATAACTTGTCTTCCCATACCATCAGAAACGGAAGGACCCGAATTTTCAGGTTGAGCAATTAAATTACTATCTGGTACAAGTGAATGTGTTTCTTCGATGAGGTGTAATGATTGTGGTACTAAATATTGTCCTCCGAAATTTTCAGCAATGGTTTTAGTTAACAAATTATTTTTGATATCATTAGTTCCGAGGTCAATTGATCCAATACCATGAACGTTATCTACTTCATCTTCATTATCATCATCATCATCATCATCATCATCCTCATTATCATTGGCATCAATATCATCCTCGTTCATATTATCGTCCTCGCCATCATCCACTTCATCTTCATCAGTCTCTTCGTCATCATTATCATCATTGATTTGAACGGGTGCATCGTTTGCAACAAAATCAGTGATATTCACCGGAATCAGCACCTCATTATTACCTCGTCCTAAAGCAATGAAAAATTGTTGCGGTTTTGGTAATGATGATCCGTCTAACAATCTTACTCCATATTGTCCTACATGTCCATAGCCATTAGATAATTTTCTGGTTGGTCCTGTGTAATGAAAAAATACATTTCTAATAAAAATATTTAGATAAATTTTATAAAGTGTTCGTAAATTTTTACCTGCTATAATTTCTACGACGAAAAGCAACGCAAAAAGCGCCACCAAATTAATTGCAAATTTCATTATTTCTTGTTAAAGAAATTTGTCATATTTAAGTTTTGAAAAGGAATCGATAAAAGAAAATTACTTTTCGACCATCTCCTTTCATCAACTTCTAACAACAAACTGATGTTCTTATAGTACAACGCAGAGCTTTTTATTTGCAAAACTTTTTAACGAATGATTTTCATAAATATCGAATTATAGAAAAGTGGAAAAATAACAACAGAAACATTTTGTAGATTTGGCATACTATATTGGTATTTGCAAAAGAAACAAACTAGAACAGAAAAACCGCCAAAAACAAGTCAAAGAATATTTAAAAAAAAGATATAAATAAAAATTCTAGAAAGTTTTAACGTATTTGTGAGTAAAACATAAAATGGGCAACATCTTAAATCCAAGAAAAAAACTTATTCTAGCGCCATAAAAAAAAAAATTTACGCGAAAAATTTAATCATAGACACAAAAAAGAACATGTTCATAAAAAGAAATTAGCTCGAAACGGACGGACAAGCGAACAGGTAGAAGAGACTTCCTTTAAATGGTTTTCTAATCTTGAAGTTCACAATAAACTATAAACAAGGTATTGGCACAAAAAATCCGATTCACACAACATATGTGTATATGTATGTATATAAGATTATTAGTTTTTTCTCACTGATAATACCGCCTGAGGGCAACCAACCATTGATTACTTTGCGATCATTCAACTTTTTCATACAACTCCGTTAGAAATCTTCAAAATTTATACCAATATAAAAATAAATCAATAACTTCACGGATATATTCGTGAAGTTATGATTTTTGATTTTTTTTTTCTTCCAAATCAATATTTTTCATGATCATCCATTTTAATTAATATTCGCCATTAATAAAAAAAATTTGATCTTCAATCTAGTTAAATCGAATTTTCATCATATCGATCAATTTAATAAGCTCCTATAAACGGTATTAGATTGATATTATGATTTTCTGATAAAAATTGGCAAATTCAAAGAAAAAGAAAAAAAACAAGGTCGAAGATCAATGATCGTCAAACATTTCTTTTTATCGTATTTAAGATTAAAAAGGAAAGAAAAAAAATCGTGATATCTTTTATATTTTCTAGCCGAAATGATGATATTAAAACATTAATTGTATTGAATAGGACAACGTTCTGAAGATGATCTTCAAACTGATCGTTGATTTATACTTAAAAAGAAAATTCATAACTGTTAACTAAAATATTAACAAAAAAATTGTTATTTTGCATTAAGTTAATGAAATGAATATCTTTTTATTGTAATTTCATGACATTTTTAGAACGATGCTAAACTCTTTAAATGAATTAGGGTCACAACATTCTAGTCTATAGATCATCTTGGCTTTTGAAACATCTAATCCAAAGTAGTCATATCTATTTTTCTTTTGTGACATTCCAAAAGAATTCCGGAGATAAAAGGATCTACAGTTTTTATAAGAGATTATAAATATCGTATTTGATCGATTTTTCTTCTTAAAAATTAATTTTCAAATATAAATTTATACAAATTTTAAATTTCTTTATTATTACAAATAAATTACATAAATTTCTGTTTCATAAAAATTATTCCCCCCCTTCACCGAATTAAAAATATTTTGTAAAAAAAAAACCTTTTTTAATCTTTTAAAAATCTTAGCCAAACATTGGTAAAAATGAAGGATTATTTCTTCCTCTCATAATAAAAATTGGTTGAAGACCACCACCACCACCACCCATATTTGTCATAAATCGGAAAGGGCCAGCAAATCGGTTTCCAGCCGAGTCAGTTCCAGCATCACCACCAGGTCCTGTAAATCCTGTTCCAATATTTGTAAATGATGGTTGATTTGGCATCATCGAGAAACCCAAAAGAAATGGAGAATCTCTCACACCACCATCTGGTGCTTGTGTAGTAGCAGCCGTTGTAGTAGTTGGTGTTGTAGTTGAAAACAGCCATGCATATTTATGCCAGAATCGAGCTTCACCGGGATCATCATTATCGGTAGTGTCACTAGTATTTTCCGGATTTCGATTGCCAAATAATCCTCCAGGAGCTGAAATTAAAAATTTGCAAAACTTTCTTTTTCGGGATCTTTTATTTTAAAATTTAATTTTCAAAAATTTACCTTGACCAGAAGTTAAAACGATGAGAGTCATTAAGACAAAAATATATGATACTAAATCCATGATGTAAGAATCTTGTATGAATTGTCTTCGCAATTGTGTACTGAGTACTGATAGTTATTGCAAAAATAGTCCTTCCTTTTATATAATTCTTTTTTGTTCCAAAATTTAGGTGTGCCAAATCAAATACATAACGGATAAATATATATATATATTTTTTTCAAAATAATAAAATAATTATTATTTCTAATATAAACTTAAATGAAAAAAAACAACAAAATATAGGCCTCGTACTTAAAGAAGTGTACTTGGAAATGCTTCAGTTGAAGTACTATTTTCAAGATATCTCGAGTAATAGAAATGTCACGAATAAATTGTATTCCAAAATTCTTGAAGGGCAGTGAACTTAAACTAAAAATATGCCTTTGAACTTTGTAAACAAAATTTTTCTTTCGAGTACGTATAAAATATTTTGTCTTTTTAATGGGATTTTATAAATTATTTAATTAAACCAATGCTAAAAGACTATTTGTAATCTAATTGTAGTATATTAGATGAATTATTCCAGAAGCGGAAACGTGTAACTCGTCGTGTACTAAGTCGTCTCGAAAAGCGAAGATTTTTCAATTCGATTTAATCCTAATCAAATTATATGATTCCATTCCCGAATAGTTTCATGAACACGCAAGATTTTCATTTGAAAAACTTGAAAGGACAATTCCTGAAAAAATGTAAATCTGCTGGTATCCATTAACCTCGGAAAATCTGTTCTTCTCCAGTTTAGAAGTTTTACATTTCGTAATTGTTGTTTCTAATGTTAGGAGCGCTTGGTTATTATCTTCTCACTAAATTCCATATTAAACAATTGCAAAATATCATGTCTCAAATTCGTTTTCAATAAATAGTGGCATAGTGGCGCAAATTTAAATCGCAAAAGTTACAACTTTATAGTTAACTCTTTTTTTTTGAAAATATAGATTAGTGAATCATTCTTAGTACCCAAAAAACGGAAAAGCGAATTTTATAAATTGTTACTCTATGAATGTTCTGGAAAACAGTCTGATCTTGGCCGCCAGAAGAACCAATCACTAAAAACTAAAAAAAAGTAGCAAAATTCAGGATCAATAGAGTAGGAAAATATCAATAAAACAACTTAAAAATAAAGTTTTGTTCTATGTACGTGAAATGCATTTAGTAACGCCAAAGAACTGCCCAACAAAATAATACAACTCCGTCCCCTTATTGGCAATGGATCGGGTTTTTAACCGAACTGTTTTATCGAAGTCACAAGAAAAACTATATACAACCAACGCACGAAGGGAACAACATAATGCTTTTTAGGATCCGATGCATTTTAGTTTCCAAATGACTGGTAATTCTTTCAAATATAGCATTCTAACACCTCCTGATCACTTCATTTGGTTTTTTTTTTGTATACTGCAACTGCCCTGCAACTTCAGTGAGTGGACACATGCAAATCGTTTCAGTGTGATTGTCAATATTTAAAAAATATATCTCAAAAATATACCCACTAAGGGCAAAAGTCTGTGTGGACTACAAACAAAAAACATTCAAAATACCACAGCTCGATAAAAGCTAAAGGTAGAATTATGCGGGGGTCGGCAACAATATTTGCAATCTTTATAACTTTGCTGAATCATGTTAGACCCGTATTTTAAGATATATGAAAAGTTCAAAATTTTTGTTCTCAGCCATATTTGGATTCTGTATACAAAATTTCGACTCGATCTTAAGCTAAGTATACTATAGGCACTCCAACAAGTTTGCTAAGAACGCTTTGCTAAGGTAAAACATTCAAATATTTTTTCTACTAGTTTGTGAGATTTGGTGTAAAAAACTGGCCCATAGACTGGCCATAAACTTTTATAGCAAACTAACAAATTTTACAATACTCATTGTAAAAAAAAATTGTGCTTCCAGTTACGATTTGATTTAGTCTTCCAAAATGTGGATTGTAATTATGATACTGGCTACGTTTACACCGACAAATTTTTAGGTCACCTAACTAAAAGTTAGGTTTGGGTCAGACGTGTTTACACCGTACTAGACCTAAGTCTAAAACAATGTCATATGTGAACATTTATAGAACTTGGATATCAAGAAATCAGCTGTTATCTGTCAAAAGTTTTTAAGTCGATTTAAATTTAAGGTAAGTCTTCAATTTAAGTGACCTAACCTAAGTTACTTTGGGCGTGTTTACACCGTCATATTTAGGTCGACCTAAGCACTTAAGTCTCTTTTTAAGTCTCGGTGTAAACGTAGCCACTGACTTTACCTTTACTTTCTGTTTGGAAACAATTTCAGCAACGAATTTAGCGGAGAAAGAAAACAATTTTAATGTGAAATCAAAATGATGAAGAAATGATAAAACTTCTGAGAATCTTTAATTAAGTGAAAATGGCCTATAAACCAAAATGTATCTTCATTTTTCTTTTTTATCTGAAAATAATTAAATTCTGTACAAAATAAGTGCACAATTTCTTACATGAATAAAACTAAAAGTGAATTTTGATTATTTTTTTTTTAAATTTTATTTAACGTTTACTTGAATCTTAATACGAATATAAGTCAGACTAATTTAAGGGAACAGAATGTTATTAACAACTAGATATCATGATTTTGTCCTACAGGTTGAAATCTAACACGTCCTCGATTGGTGTGATGATTTGCTCGTCCTCCATTATGTGTTACTTCGGGTGCAACTTCTGATATTATTGGTCGGTTATTCACTGAAGATGCAACTTCATTCTTGACAATGAAATGACCATTGGGTTTTTCATGAACGATTTCTGATTTCAAAACAGGCTTCTGTGGAACAGCAGTTTGTACAATAGGTTGTACAATATCAGTCTTCTCAACAACATCAGATTTTAAAGCAGAATTTTCGCTAACAATTGGTTCAACTTTTACTGGTATCAATTCTGGTTCGACTTTTGGAAGAGTTTTTATTGAATCCGTTTCAACTGCTTTAACATATTGCACTGCAACTGGAATTTCATGAAGAATGTCAGATTTTTCTGCATTCACAATGGTAACGTCAGGTTTAATTTCAGACTGTTCCAATTTTAAGGATGCTTCATTTGATGGATGAACGATTTGAACAGTTGGAATTTCTGAATTTATTGATGCTGTCTTTTCAGCGATCTTGGAGTTAGCAATTTTGGAAGCACTTTCACTTAAAATTTGACCAACTAATTCATGTTCTGGAGATTCCTTTTTTGTTACGGAATGATCTTTCCTATCGATATCTTCTTCTTCTTCTTTAGGGTCTTCGTCGTCATCATTATCGTCCTCGTCAACATCTCCATCATCTCCATCATCTTCATCATCGTCGGCTCCAAGATCGTCATCATCTATGTCTTTATCGTTTTTTAGTTTTTCATTTTTGGACTTACCTTGGATTTCAACAATTTCAATTTGTTCATTTTTCGAATCTTCTTTCTCTATATTTTGTTCAATTACTGTTTTTTTTTCTTCTAGTTCTGTATTTGGTAAAATTTCTTTGTCCTCTTTTTTGTCTTCTTTCTTATCTTCAGGTTTGACTACGTCAACTTTAGCCGGAACAGTTTCTTCTCCATCCAATTTCAGATCTCTGCCTGCTTTCAAAAGAAATCTTCCATTGTTACTAACTTCTAAGTGCGATCCAGCTCCTTGCAGAGGGAAGAAGTTTTGTGGTAGGTAGTATTGTGCTCGTCCTTCACTTGATTTCGGTGTACGAGCCTCTTCAACTGGTTCAGCTTCAACTGGAGTCTGTGCCTCATGTTTCTCTTCAACATTATGTGAAGTTTCGGGTTTTGGTTTCATGTCCTCACCTCTAAGTACTGCTGGCTTTTTACGATTGGGCCGAAATTTTTCTTTATTTCCTTGATCACTCATTTCGCTTGGTGAAGTCTTTGCAGGTTTAACTCTGTTCCTATTATTTTGTGGACGATTTGTTGGATGTGGTTTCTGAGTAGTTTTGGATTTTTCATCAGAATTATTGTTACTTGTTACCTCACTGTTATTATCAGCTTGTTGAATTTTATGTGTATGTTGCGCGACGACGTGTAATTGAGGAATTATTTGTTGCATCGGTAAGGAATCAATACCAATATTTTGTCCCCCGAGTTGATCCACTGAGATTGGGATGAAATGGTATCCATTATTTTGGAACTGTGCTTGTAAAAATTGTTGTTGGTGTTGCATTTGATTATCTTGTGTTTCTTGTTTTGGCTTTTGCTGTTGTTGCGGTTGAGGTTTATTTGGTTGAGGCTTTTGTGCGGGAACTGCCTGAATTGGAATTAATATTGGAAGTTGATTGCCATCAGATGGTTGATATAATAATTGCATTGCTGGTATCTGTGGAGCAGGCGTTCCTTTAGGCCTAAATTGATTTGGCCTTAAAGGTTTTGCATTGGCAGGAATTCCAGCGAATGGCCTATAAAAACCGTTATTATTTGGACGTCGTCCTCGATTAATCGGGATTCGGTTTCCTACACGAACTACTGGCCTTTGAACATTTTGTGGGAATTGTGGAACCAGATCATAGTCATCATAGTCGTCGTCGTCATCATCATTTTTAGAGTCATTCTCATTATCATCGTCGTCGTTGATATCATCGTCATTGTCGTCATCATTATCGTCATCTACGTTGACAAAAGCTTCATCGTCATCTATATATTGTTGGTTCTGATTGTTTAATTTGTTTCCATTACCACCATTATTATTAGTGTCATCATCATAGTCATCGTCGCCATTGGCGTCACTATCATCACCATCCAGGTCATCATCATCATCAAATCGATCTTGATTGTTGTCATCATCATCAAATCGATCTTGATTGTTGTACATCTCATCGTCTTCATCGTCATAATCGTTTTCATCGTAATCGTTGTTTGCAATCTGATTTTTATTACTATTTTGACTGTTTCGAATGTGGAATCGGCCAGGTTTCCTTTGTCCTTGCCTTAGTACGGGTGTTTGACCCTTTCCTTGTTCTTGATTTTGCCTTTGACGGAATATCTGTCTTTGTACCTGACCTTGGCCCCTTCTTAGTATTTGCCCCTCATATGGTTCATCAATTCCCTCACCTTGACGACGTATTTGCACTCTTCGATTGTTTTGAGGATTATGACTATGTACCTGCACAATAATGGGCGGTGCGGGTGTTGTCGTAGTGGGAATAACTCTTTGCGAAAGCCAATCAGTAATAGAGGCAGCAGCAGATCCTAAATTAGGACCTTGAAACCATGAACTTCCTTCATTTGTTGAATTAACTTTTACGACTTGTGGTTCAAAAACAGCTATAGCTTCTCCAGGTCTTGTTCGAAAAGCTCTTAACGGAGCTTCGAAAAAATCAATAATGGGATTTTTATTCTGTTTTTCTAAAAAAAATTAAAAAAAGGCATAAATACAAATTAAAGAAAGAAAAAAATTGGCGCTCTGATCAACTCACCCTCACCCTCAATTTGGTCTGCCACTACAATAGCAAATAAAAAGATCAATGCCCTTAATTCCATTTCTAAGTTTTTTTATTATTATTTTTATTTTAATATATCACGGTAAGAACAAAAACGTAATATCTAGAAGCTCATTTCGTTTAAAAATTCTAGTTGTTCTATCAACAATCACTACTCAATATAGACTGATCTTATAAACGATCACAGCACAGGTTTTTATCCACCACTCCAACTATAGTAAGGTCAACGAAAATTTAATTATACCTTCTAAAAAAAAAAATTTCATCTTTCAGGGAACAAAATAACACTAATAAAAACAGAAATTCTTCGACATGATCTTGCCAAAATCTTCTCTTTCCATATTGCAGATGATCAACGGCAAAAAAAGTGAAGAAAACAGAAAAAAAAAAAACAACATTCAGGCGGAGCTTAAAATAATCTTTAGTCAATAATGGATATCAATGTTAATAGACTATCGCCGCCACTTTAGACTTGTTTTAATAGATCGTTCAACTTATACGGTTCTTATCGAATCGATTGGTTAAAAAAGTCTGCAAAGGAACATTTTTCAAAATGACATAATACTAAACGTGTTCGATTATTGCCAAATTTTCGGATGTATTTTGTTTCAAGTAAAAAATTAGTACTTCTGAATGAACACAAATTGATTTTAAATTAATTTAATTTTTGATCACTGTGTTGAGATAAAATTTTTATTACCAATTAAAAGAAAACTTTTATTAATGAACATTTTGTGATAGAAAAAGCTTCTTTTTTTGTTGGTCAATCTATTTAAGTTTTTTTTTTCTTGGCGAAACACAAAATTTCATGTGATTTATATCATAAAAAGCCAGTCATGTTTTTAATACATATTATGGTTTTTTTTTGTTCTAGAATATTATAATCAATTTGAATACAGGAAATATTTAAAATCAATGCATCAAAATAAAATTTAGGTTAAAAGCTCTCGAACATAAGATCATGATCGAGTTCTAAGATTTCAAGATTTTTTGCATGATTAGATGAAATTTCCAATTGTTACGTGTGAACTTTTTGAGAATATAAAACATTTCTAATTTGTATAAGACACCAAAATTTAGTTCAACAGTTTGAACTTAATGATAAAATGTTGGTGCATTTATAATTAGCAAAGTTGAACTGACAAATGAGCAAAATATAAAAGAAATGTTAAAGGTAATTACTGAAAAGATAAATGTTCGAAATGTTTTATATATTACACGATTACTTGTGTATGCTTGAGGGATTAATTTACTACCGAATCCTTAAACTTTTCTGCATTTTATCCCCATATATGCGCGAAAACTGAACTATACACAGAATTTTTTTGGGCAACCAATTCTTCGGGAATTTAGGGAAGCTTCAAGATACGGACACGAGCAGGCTAATGAAGTTTTGTAGGAAAATTAAATGCTTTGAAGAGGAATAGGTTTCCCAATAGGGTAACTTTTGGTCTTTTTAAGGATCACAATGGGCCCATAAGGTGCCTGGTGTTGTACGCAGTACTCCTACTCTACCTACCTACCTAGCTAAATATACACACAGAAAAATTATGAAGTTATTGGCTAGTTGTGATAATTAAATGTTAGTTGTGACTTTGGATTTTAGTAGTGAGAACTGAAAAATCAGTTGCTACAACTAAAAATCAGGTGCGACAACTTAACTTAAGCTGTTGTAACTTCACAATTTGTCTGTGTGTGCGAAAAAGCATTGAATTAAATTTCAAGTAATAAATTCTACTTTCCAATATATATTTGAAAATATAGTACGAATACGAATTTATCTCCAAAATATATAAGTAAGTAGATAAATGGAATCTATAATAATGGTTGAATAGCGTCAAACAAAATTTTCAAACAAAAGAGATATTGCTTTTGAATTTGGTAACCATCGATAATGGATATAAGTAGATTCTGGTTCTATTTGCTTCTATACTAAATACATACATGTGTTCTAATCTATTTTAATATATTGACAATCATATATTGAAAAGGATATACGTGATGCAGCTTTTAGTCAAAATACTTATTGTTATTGATATATAGTACATATTTTTTTCTATCGATTAACAAAAACTTTTAAATTTTTTTTTTCAAATACGTGTATAAAATTTAGTATATTAATAAATTCGATAGATAAAATAGATATATGCGATGTGCGTGAAAAACGGCTATCAACTTGAAATTACAATTAAGGAATCCGGGGAAAAAATAAAATTGAAAGAAACGAAATTGTATATAATGAATTCTAATTACAGAGATCCATTGTTTGCGATAATGTTTGAAAGTGAAGAGTTAGTTTGTTTTTAACACGAAACTCAAGAACTCGTCTCTAGCTAAAAAGGATGTATGTTTGGTTTTTTTCTTGTATAAAAACGAACAAAATATTATTAAAATTAAATTAGTTTATATAGAGGAGTAAATTTTAATATGAATTTTATAAAATATACAAATATTTGAATAATTAAGTTTAGAAAATTGAAATAAATATGTTTCTTTTAAGATTTTTTTAGTATTTTCAAAAAAAAAATTTTATTATAAAAAAATAAGATGTTTAACATATTCTTGAAAGTTATAAAAATTTAATGTACAGACTCTGGTAAAGTATTTTAACGGTGTTTTCTTGGTTTTTTAAATAAATAATAGCAAATATATGCGAAATCAATCCCTTTTTTTTTAATATTATATTTTAATCTTGCTAAATATAAAAGTTCACCAACCTTTATCTAAAATGAGACAATATTTATAAGCTTCCGCCAAAATATTTGACTAGAAAAAAATTTTGGAAATTTTTTAGGAGAATGACCTTAAAATCGAGAAAAAAATTCTTACGGTTCCTTTACAAGAGCGAAAAAAAAAACCTATAAACTTTTACAATGAAAACACCTGAAAATTGAATATATGTATTTTTTTATGCCCTTTCTATCCAAATGTTCTTCCTCATGCCATCTTAGGCAAAAAAAAACAAATCATTAAACTGGTTAGTATCACTAAATTTAAACATTTTTTTTGGAATATAGAAATTATGCAAAATCATCGAAAAACCGTAAAAATCTTATTTTTCGAAAAAAAAGAAGAAAAACGGAATCTTTTTAACCTGAAACCAAAAATTCTTTATATTTTAATTTAGCATAAAATTTTGTCCACCCAAAAAATTCTTACCACAAAATCGCGATTTGTGGTCAAAAGTCATTAATTTTCCTGGTAAAAGAAACAAATAGAATTTTCAAATAAATAAATATTATAGAATTTTTAATAACTGACTTAAAACGCGGAAAGTTTAATTTATCAAAATTGTTTTGGTTTTTTGTGGACTTTCTAGGCACCTAAAAAGAAAGAACAGACGATTTTTATGTGACGAACATTAATTTTATGTCATGTCAGCTTTTTTGAACATGGATTTTTAACCGTGATTTTTAATACCACACATTTAATTCATGATGTGTGAATTTTAGGTTTGTAGGTTTTCCATACAAAATTGTACAATGTGTCTTTGTGTTATGTTGGGTTGGAAATAATAATTAATGTTTTATCATTATTACTCGAGATTCAGTTATTTGAATTAATGGCGGGCGTTTCTTGTTTTTTTTTTCTACCGAAATTTCCATTTTAATTAGGCTAATCTTAAATTTGATGATGTTTTATAGGACGGCAGATTTTTTTTAAAGGTTTGTCCATTTTAAATGTAGGTAACTTTATAATTTTTATTTAATACTTTAAAATACATACATTCGCGAAAATATAAATCGAAGAGAAATAGGTCACCAGTTGATATGTTGTTATGTTTTTAATTTTATTATATTGTAGCTTAAAGAAATTTACAGTTCTTATAGATATGTGGCAATAAATTAAGATTACATATATATGTAACAGTATAAATAATATTAAATAGTTAAGATGATAAAACCACCCATCTTTCTTTTATAGAAAATTCAAAAATTGTGGATTAGGAAAGTAGATATCATGATGAAAATCTAAGAGTATTCTAAATTTTGCATCAAAATTAGTTTACGAATTTACGACTTATCTTGCTAGAAATACTATAGTCACACATACTTACTTATATCGGATGTCTCCATAATAGCTCCAGAATTAAATTTCGCGCTATTTTCGTTTCATTAAATACTAAAATCTTGACATCTGTCATCTACCATTTTTGCAAAAAATTGTCATGGAACTCTGCACGAAGGAGCGACATTATTACTGACAGTTTGCCAAGTTTCGAGCGCATACTGTGGTCAAAGAGACGATTCTACAAAATTTAAATCATACGTTTTTCTCAGAGGATTCTTTACTTAACTAATTATTAAATTCCGCGTCGAAGCAGGTATGGATCATAATTGTAGGACCCAGAATACCTGAGATATACGTATTTCTTCATACTAGACAATTTTTGTATTTCATATCCTAAAAAGGAATATTTTTGAAAACGTCGAATGGCATTTAATTCGTTATTAAATTGATCGTGGAATGAGTTATGGGTTGAATCTATAGGCTGCAGAATACCCGAGGTATACACATACTTCAAGTTATGCAAACTAAATCTTGAGCTTTTCTATGAAACTAAGTTATAAATTATATTCCAATTATGTCATAAATAAAATTTAACATATATTTTATAAAAATAAATTCGTACAGAATTAATCGTTATCAATAATTTTCAATTGTAAACAATTTTAATTACCTCATTAGGGCCTACGCACGAAATACAATGTTATGTTTGAATTATTTGCTTCTATACCTATATTTCGAGATGTTTTGATGCGATTACAAGAATTCTTTTGACATTAATATGTCTTTAGCCTGGGGTCATGAAAAAAAACGCTTTACGAAAATGCGTTACGAAAACGCGTTACGAAAACGATGTCACACCTTTTTTTTACCAAGTTTTACGTTTGCATGGACGTTTTTGTGTGTGTAATAGAACTTTGGATTTTTTTTTGTTTCTTTCTTTCCCTGCCTTTTTTTGCAGAGTAATTAATAATTAATTAATTTAGAAAAACTTAAATTTTTCATATTTCTTAATTTTCTTTCTAGTTTTTTTTTTAATTAAAAGAATTTTATTATAAAAGTGTCGTGGATTTTTGCGTTTATTTCTTCCAAAATGCACGCACATAAAAACGGTTATTCTTTGAAATAATTTTAAATTATAAGCTTTTCATTTGTGTGTGAGAATGTGTGTGAGCGGTCGTGTTTACACCCGTTCATTATCAATATCTGCTATGCACACACACATTGGTATATATACTCAGTGATAAATTGTAATTTGTTATGGTCTGTCCATCGTGTCTAGTATACTTTGTGAAGTTGTTCCAAGTTTCCCAGCCAATAAAATGGTACCAAAATCGCTTTTCAATTGCTAAGAGCTTTTGGTTTTGAGATTTCATTAAAAAAAATAAATAAAGTTGTTTGAAGAACCATGTATTTTACTCCTACCTTACACTGACAAAACTCAGATCAATAGCCTACCAACAAAAGACATATTAATGATCTCATGTTTTTCCCCATGAGGGAAATCTCGTTCCTTTTTATTAGTAGTTCCGTGTGAAAACAAAAATTTCCAAAACAACATTTTCCGTCACTGCTAGCATTAACAGTGCTATTATAGGGCTGTGATTTAGCAATTATTTATTAATAATCCACTAATAAGGACGAGTTCGAAGAGTTTTTTTTAATAATATCATTTTCAATAAAGTTCGGTATGGATTCTTTCCAAAAATGAATAGGATTGGATCAAAATTTCAAGTGGTGCTCAAAGTCTGTTTCTTTATGAGATACTCAGAATGATTTTTGACAATGGGTTATTTAAATTTCGGTCAGATTCTGAAGAAAAGTTCGAATTTACTTTCGTTTCTATCTATTTGACCTGTTATAAGATAAAATGTATCATATTTCTACATTTTTGTCTCAATTATAATAATATATTTCATAAGTATAGAAGTTAAAACAGTGCTTTTGCATAATTGATTCTTTAAATTGAATTTCTACAAAATATTTTAAATGGACTGCGAACTTTATGATGATTCAATTTGAATAAAAACATAATTTTTGCATAAAAATCTGGGATTTTTTTTTGTTTGTTGAATAAATCAAATGTTTATTGACACTATCATAGGCCATCATTTGAACTCTTCAAATTTTTTTTATGTTTTTTTAAATCAATTTTTCTTTTTAGTTTTTAAAATATAATAAATATAAAAAAAAATCGGCAGTTAAGAAAAAATTTTGTATTTTGTATAGAATTCATTATAGGCTTCCAAATCTCAGTGGTGGATCAATTTTATGGAGTAATATAACAATCAATTTATGTATATAAACAAATTTATATCAAGTAGCATGTTCTGGAATTTTACGTGAAGAAAATCATAAAGATTTTAATCTTTCATAAAAGAGTTTCAGTTACTTTTATTACTTTTACTTTATGAAATATTAAAAAGAATTTTTTTTAATATGTTTATTATCCAAAAAAAAAAAAAGATTCGAAAAGAAAGGATTCAATAACGAGTGACAATATTAAATGGTTGTAAAAATTTATTTGTTATTTTTCTAAGTTTAAAACATCAAAAATTTAATAATATTTTAATTTAAAGATAATAAAAATTTAATTCTAGACCATAAATTATGAAACTTTCTAAAAACTAATTTGAATTTAACAAATTTGAAGAACATAAAATGTTGGGTAAACATTTTTTTTACAACAAACTGCGCCAAACGTCGCCAAACGTGTGTGTAATAAAGTTAGGTTACTGGGCTCGACTCTAAAAACCATTTAAAGCATTGGAAGTTATACATTTCGATTTGAAAAAAAGTAACTAAGCAAATTTCAACTTTTAAAATTTTTATCTTGGCTCATGAAGATTAGTGTATTTCCTTAAGTTCGTCTATGTTTGGCTCTTCCTATTACAATTCAGCCTTAAGTAATAGGGGTAAATAGCGGGTACACAACTAAGATTGCTTTATATATGGTGAAAGTTGTAATTGATCGGTACAGGAGGTTTAACAAAAATAGTACCTGAAATTGCGAAATCCCAACTTTTTGGGAGAATCGATTCCGTAAAATAATTATCAAAGACAGACTTGAAGCCTTCATTTTGATTGTTTTTTCCTATTTTGTTCAACACTATTAAGCTCTAAGTCTATGGAAACCAAAACAAAATTACTTATGTATAAGGTCCTAATTAGACCCATGCTTATGCGCATTGGATATACATATATTACGCCTAATGTGGCAGATGAACTACAGATTTTTGAACGAAAAATACTTCGTCACTGCCTATCGAAATTTCGTAAATCTAAGAAGAAATGGTACTCCAACAATATTATATATGGAGAAAAAGAAATCACCCCTATTATGATATATATAGTATGCTAAATCTTGCTACTAACAGACTCACAAAGCTCGAATCTCACTCAAATCCCTTGTTAAAAGTTATTTTCGAATCTAACATCGGGCGTTCTGCACTTGAGCAGTATTATCTATACCCATTAAACATTTTAAATAAGAATTTGTCAGATTTATTATTACCTTCGGAGGACATTCACAAATTAAAAATTTTCTCTAAAGTATCTCCTGGAACTTATAATCTAATCTAATCTAATGTTTTCTATATTTTGAACTCAGTTCTGACCTGAAATTAACTTTCTCCAAGTTCCCGGTAATTCCTGGAAATTTTGTTTTAACTATTATTTAGTTTTAAGTTCTTAGTTTCAGGTTTTATGTTTTATATCTTTGTTTTGTCCTTTTTAATCAACAATTTTAATTTGATAGTGCCGGGAGCAAGTACTTTAATTATCTAATTTTTGCTAAATGCGTAATAAGTATATTTTTTTGTCGTCATTGGGTTGACAGTAGTTTTAGAGCTAGGCATTTGCTAAAAGCCAGCTACCTGAATTTGTTTTAATATTTTTTGTTTTTACTACGTTAAGTAAATTTAGAAGCTTCATAAATAAATGGAATGAAATTAATCTTTTTTGTTCTATTTTTATGTATTTAAAACTTAAAGTCAAAAACAACATTTGAGTGTTAATATGAAACCGGGTACTTTTTGCTTGTATACGAATTTATTCAAAACTAGTTGTAGAATTTTTGGGCAACGGAGTCCTCTTAAAAAAGAAGTGCAACTACTTAAATAAATCGAAAAAATTCGAATTAAAATGTTTCCACCGTTATTATAAGATATTTAACCCCTTCTCAGGTCAGTGATTTTAATATATTTGTATTGCGGAAGATGGAAATGTTAATTTGTATAGATTTTAGTTAATTTTGTTGAAATATAAAAAAAAAATTTTAAAAACTTATTTAAAAAACCGCTAAATTAATTTTGATTTATGCAAATTATAAAAACATAATATTCGCTTAGGTCAATGGACAAATATAAAGAAAAACAAAAAAACCATAAAGCTAGAATATTTTTAGTGTATTTATAATTAATTTTGGATGAATTAAGAACCGTTTCGATATGTCTAATATTTATGCTAAAATTTGTTATTCAGAAATATAAAATTTTTTAACTTGAATGAAAAATCATTTATGAAAAACATTTATTTATAAAATATGCAAAAATTCCTATCGATTGAATAAATTCCTTCTAATAAGAAATTAATTAATATATTTATGATTTGCCGTTGTTCTTTTTAAAATTCCGAAAATTTTATTGAGTGGACTTTTTATAAAGCAAATTTTTTAAACCGAACAAATCCTTCAAAAGTTGTTAAAATTTTAATTAGTTTGTTTGAAAGATAATCTTTTGTTCAAATTCTATGCTGCGATAGTCATATCAAAAGTACTGACAATATTTCAACAATAGGGAAATCGAATTCAGATGATTTCAAAATACTCATAGGGTTAACTGGGGTAGGTTGGAAAATGGAGTAGATTCGTAGTTCATAATTGAATACCCAAGAAACAAATTTCTCAAAAGCGTGCTCTAAAGTATTTCAATGTTGCTTGGATAATGATCCATAATACTATTTTTTATTTTAGCTCACCTTTTCGAATCGATAGGTTATTGTAGTTTTTGTACATAGTTTGCCAATGGACAAGAAAACTATAGATTTATATAATTACAGACAAACTACTCATTACTCTGATAGTGCATATAATGACAGTGGAACTTCACGGGACAACTCATAACTAAGTCACATTTTAATATTTTTGTACATCAATATGTTCACCAATCTATGCTTAAACATATGGAATTATATAAAATATTCATTTTAATATTAGCATCTAACTGTGACCAAAAATACTTTAAACGTTCCTTCGTCTCTCCTATATTTCATCTGAAAATACCATTCTCTAAAATATTTTCTTCTTCATTCAAATGCAAACAATTTTGAAAAATAGTACGTTCCTTACCTGGGTTTCTACTGAAAAGATTTCATACCACATATTTTGTCGGCTATAAATGTAATTGACATCATTCATATAATACTCGTAGTTGGAAATGCTTTTAACATCGATGTACTTACGTCGATATATGGAAAAATCTTCTAGTTTTTATTATGTAGCGTAAAATAGTCCCGTATATTAGTAAAATTTATTATATCCATAAAGGCCTTGCAATGAATAAGAGTTCTTAATAATGTATTTGAAAGTGAATGATATAAGGGTTGATAGGGAATATAATGGATTCAGGCTCAAACTTGTCAATGATTATTTAATTATAAAAAATAATTTCGAAATTTTAATAATTCAATTTATTAATAAGAAATTCAAAATTGGAGAGACATTTTTTAATATTGAAAAAAAAAACCAAAAGCTATTTAAAAAGACAACGTTAAGCATTCTAAAATTGGAACTTCTGCATCTTATATATTTTCTTTAAGAATAACCCCATTTTTACAAATATAAAAATCATTTCAAAATATTTAAATTGCCTTTAAAGTAAATACTCTGTTTTTTTTTGTTTTATTCATAATTAATCGGATAAGAAAATCAAAACTCTTAAATCAGTTAAATTTAATCGTCGACAAAAAATTCTAGAAAATTTTCATATTTTTAATTAGAACCAAAAAAAAAAGAGTTAAGAACACTTGTTGAATAGGATTTTCAGCTTTTCACATAAAAATAACACTTATTCATTTCCTTTAAAAATAAGAAAATAAGAATACTGAAAATAAATACCATCACCATTGACATACCATCATAAAAATGGATACCGTCAGAATTTCTTGAAAAACGTGATGGATTTTCAAAAAATTTCATTTGAACATTAAAATATGAAAAGTTTAATATAAAATACGTAAAATTATTCTAATTTTGATACCCAAAGCGAACGTTTAAAGTTAAAAAGGCGAAAAATCATTGAACAAGTATTACCAAAGTGAAAAGACATAAGCCGTCTTTTGTGGATAATTTATCATTTTTAATTGTTTCTCACTTTTAAAATACTTTTAGTATTATGTGAAGATTTCATCTTGGTTGGTCTTCTGAAATACTACACATTTTAAAGCATATTAACTTATTTTGGTAAAATATTTTTATAGTCTTAAGAGACTTTAATAGGTTATATTAAAGAAAACTTTCAAAAAGTGAGTAATCATTGATTTAATAACAAATTAATAAGATAAGATACTATCGATTATCCCCTTGATCACCAGTACTTAACCACTGGATAATTTTTATTTTGCCTAATAAACTAAGCAATGCAATGCTAAATTGAATTTCTGAACTACTCAAAGCTAATTATTATAGTAACAGTAACAGCTCAAATCAAGCCTAAAGATAAAATATTAACAAATAATAAAATCGTTGATTATTAGGTATTATATAAAAGTTTTCTCACTTCATATTTACTGAGGCAAAAGTCAAAAACTTGTGCATTGACATTTACCACGCTCAGCATTCGGGAGATCGGTCCATTCTTTCCATAGTCCGTCCGGTGGAATCTGATTTTAAACAAGTCCACGAATCTCAAGGAATAAATGTTCGAATTTAGGTACATTTTGTATAAAATATTGGGGGCGTCAATGGCCCCATTAAAAATTTGATGAACGAAAATTACATCTGCCACATCTCGCTGCATTTCCAGGGAATGCAAGCTTAACAATTAGTTGCAAAAGCCTTAAAGCTCCTACCAAATAGTAAAAGGAAAATGGCATAAAATATTATTATTAAATTAGATTTGTAAGCTTTCTTGTTTTATATTTAAAGTCAAGTTGAAAAAAAAAAATAATGTAGTTGCTTTATATAAATTAAATAGGATTACGATTAGGATTAAATTGATTGTGAGTTACGTTTTAAGGGGCAACAACTGCAACTCATTCTCTTCAGAATGAAGATTACTTGTGGCTAGTAAGTTATTGAACGAAAATTCAGATATTTTCTTCAAAATAAAGTATTATAATTTTCTATTAATTTATTTGAATTAATAATATTGAGGATAAATTAATAGTTAAGTAAAAACTTTTGATTCACCGTCCTGTAGCCGTCTTTTCCAGCATAACATCCATACATCTAAATTCTAAAGTATAAAAATTGCAAGCTTATCTGCTAAAAAGATTTGGCGAATAACTTTAGAAAAAAAGCAATCTCAAAGATACTGTTAAAAAACTGTTAAAATCAATAAAAAGAAAAATATGCATAATCACTTTATTAAAGAATATTTTAAACCAAAGCAAAAGAAATAAAAAAAAAAACGGACATCGGATCGAATTATAAATATTAAAAGATATTTCAAAGACTTATAAAAAGAACCACGCGAATGGGCCATTTTTCAAATATTCGTTATTTTTATTTTATTTAATCAAAAACCGCAATGTATTGCAGTTAACGCCAAATCAAATTCTACTAAAAATCAAGTTGGAATGGTCCTCTCATACTATTGATACCACTTAAAGATGATTTTAATGTTTCAGCTTCCAATAAAAACTTTATGTTACTATGCTTTTTTTCCTATTTAAAAAAAAAACGTTTTTTTTACTTGTCTATAATAACAGTAGATCGATGATCGTGCAAACCAAAATACACAGCATGTTCGTAGAAAACAACTTCAAAGACTGGTCCAAAAATTGATCTTGGACTTGAACTTAAAAGAAGAAAAAAGCACAAATCTTAGATTTTCAATGATTTCATGAAAACTGTTTTTTTTTTCTTTTGCTTTTTCCCATCAAGAGGTCGTTGCCAAGATGATTAAGCTATTCTATTTAGTGGATCTAACTGAAGTGTCAATCACTAGTTTTTTAAATTACGGAACATACTTACTTATTATTTATAAAAAGAAAATACTTTAAATGTGATTTTCATCTTATCATCTATGAAGGAAAGAAAAAAAAAAGAAAAAACATCTAAAAAACATATAAATAAAATTTCATTGAGCAAATTAAATGTAAAGCTCATATAGACACAAATTGATTGAGGAGCATGCCAAAGCTATATACAAATTTATTATACATAGTTGATGGGGCTCTAAGAAAACCAGTTTTTTAATATCCTATAGTATAGAATACCACAAGTTTTATTATTTCCTTTTAACTCAAGCGAACTCAAAAGCTCTTCTTTTCAAAACGGTTTTTTTTTCTAAACTAGAATAAAATCGACGTAATACTCTCCATGTTACTAGAAGCCTCTTTGACCTTAGTATGATTCGATTTCGGTTTCTTTCAATTCAAATGGTCTAATCTAGTGCATCAATATCCGAATTAAGAGAAACATGTCGGGATCTTTAGTTATCGCTGGCGATGTATAATATAATATAGATAAAGTTGTACATATGTTATTCTTTGCGGTTTTTTCATGCATTCAAAATATTGTTGACTGATTCAAATAAAATTTTATAACATACTTGTACACTGAAAGAATATACTTGAAAATCGATTGGTTGTCACTTTTGAAATTAGGTTCTAACTTCTATAAAATTATCGTTTAGAAACCGGAAACAAATTTTTTGTAGAAGTTCTTAATACTTAGTAGCCATTTAGTTTTAAAAGCCATATTTCGATGTAAAATTTGACCAAACTTAGAAAGAACATTCATCAAATTCATTCTCTAAAAACAAGGTTACGGTCTCCGAGTGTTTGTCTTTGTATCTTATTGGTTAAAAAAATGTAATCCGTGTGCAGGAGAATAACTAGTAGAATAGAGTTATAGTTCATTCGTATGACAAGAATTTAACGTAACATGTTTACTATGGCATTTTGCATAGAGCCATTTGATGCCGGACATTTGTAGCTAATAATGTTTATACAAGCTGTCGATGATGTTGGATAATTTTTATTTAATTTTAATTAATTTTCTTTCATTTCTTTAAAACGCTTGGCAATCAACTTTAAACACACTCGCAATTGGTCGGACTTTATTGACAACTGACAACAGTACTATCAAAAATGTTGTCTATATTCCAATTTTAGTTTCCTGTATATTGGTGTACCTAATTTTCAACATTAATGCTTTGAATTAACACAATTTTTATTCATCTAATGCGGATATTTTTCTTCTTTTTTTTGGATATTATTATTTAAGCCGTAATAAATTTTATAGCCAAAATGTCAATTTGATTAATTCAAATCACTAAGTGAGTAGTCCATAAAAAAAAATCTCTTCAATTTTTCTTCTATCATTTTTATCGGCAAAAGGTTCGAATTGAATCAAATGGAAATTTTTTTTTCTTTATTTTTTTTTATTTCTGTAAGGAAAAGGAATTATCGATCGATGATCTGATAATCAACCTTTTGCGAAATTTATTTAGCGTATCGTTAGCCCATCGACCCATTTTACTAAATCGAAAAATTTCACCTCCAATTGAATGTTGTATATGTCTATTCAAGATGTATATAATCATAAAGATTTTCTTCTTCCTCAATAGACATTATGTTCTGTTTTAGATACATTTTTCTTCGTTTTTTTTCTTCTTTTTTGGTGTTAAACAGTGGGATTTCTATTTAATATCCTTTCACATAGAAATTCTATTTTATGAATTCAATAAACAAAAATGTCATTATATAGCAATTTTCTAAGATTCTCGTAGTTATAGGTATTTTTCTTGATCTTTTTCTATTAATGTCTAACATTTAACAGAATGATAAAAGAAGTTGTCATTGAATTTGGTGATTTATAAATTATGTCTTTATTTTGTCATAAAATGTATTTATTTAATAATCATAGTATAGAAATTCTTTTCATCATTTAAAAAAATAACAGAAATTCTTCAATTCTTGTGGGTTTCTTTATTTGAGAATGAATTGAATTGAATTTCTGAATTGAATAAAAACTTAATACTCGTATAGTACCCAAATGTATTAGACAAAATGTTATTTACTATATTATATTCACTGTTTCTTAGTGATATTTATCATATTTATGTTCAATGATGTAATATTTACGAATATGAGTATGATCGATTCTTTGCAATTGTAAAGAATTGATTCTTAAAAGAAATGAGATATTTCCGGAATTTGTTATATAAGAAATTGTTCATATCTGTTATTTTGTAACAAAATTGGCTGAACCGTCATTATAACTGGTACATATTGCGTATCTGGGGTAAATAACTTTTAAAGTTTTTAGAGAAAAATATAAAATTTATATGAATTTTAATTTCTCGAGTGAACAGAGACAGAAATTAGTCAATATAGTTAGTACAAATAACTTGATCCTGATCATAACACTGCAACCCAATTTTTGAACAGCTATTAAGCTGTAAAAACTAGCTTTTACAATACTTCTATACATATAGTATTATGCAAGTTAAGTATTGGATGAACTAAAAAGGCGTTGTGATATATGCCCATGTTGGTCGATGATCTGTGCGATACTGTCCAATACTAGAATTATTACATTGTAGAACTTTTGAGATTTAAAGCTCGAAAAACTGAGATAAATTATTTTCATAGGCTATTTTTTAAGACAAAAGAAAACACTAAATAAGTTCTGCAGAGACGAAAACAACTGGTGTAGTATGGTGTAGTATGGTGCTTCAATGCCCATACTATATCTCCGATGCATCGAACATTCCCTCCCACGTTCTCTGAATTTTTGACGAGTAACTAAACTTCTCTATCACTATCATGATGAAATCAGATTTTTCACCAATTTTGAACGATTCTTATTTGATAATTTTTTAAAGGTCAATTTTGGTTTGTTAAAATTCTGAGCAATTTCTCGTTTTGTTAAATGCTGATTGAATTCTATCAATGTCTTTGATCTTTTCAACGCAATGACTTTTGGCACGTCTAATACTCTACACTAAACACTTATAACCAAGTATTGATAAGAATTGAAAGTTGAAATTTGAATCGAACTTGGTAATGTCACTTCTTAGAGGTAATATCGACTATGCTAGAGAAAGACATGCAGGTAGTTAAAAAGAGGTCCTGTAAATCAGTAACAGTATATTATTAAAGATCTGTAAATGAAATTTAATTAAAACATTTTACTCGATTATCCTTCACTGTTATATAAATTTGGAAAAAACAATATAAATCTTTTAAAAACTGTTCCAACATTTTCATTTCAAATATAAATTATATGAAATATGAAATCTGAAATCTGTCACAAACAAAATCAAATTCTAGGAATTATTTTTAATTTAATATTATTTTCAATTTAAATTAGGATTTTGAAATTGATTTTGTAAATTTTTATGCGAATATTGAAAAAAAGGAAAATAGTAAATCTGTTTAGTATTACGTTCTCTTCATGTATAGGAGGAAAATTTTACGCTATACGTCTCATTACAATCTTTAATGAATTTTGTAAATGATACCTGGAAATATTTAATAGCTATTTTAATGTATAATTTGAAATCAAAACCTTCCCTCAGAATATTTTTTTATTTAGAAAAGTTAGAATGTGTAGTAAATGAGATCAGTCAAAAATTCGATTCTTTTCTAAAATTAAAATTTGTGATAAATGTTTAAAATGTCCAAAGATCAGAAAATTTTCGATCACCTTAGGAATAAAGCAGGAAGATATAGTTTTTAGTTCTTCAAAATTAATGACATCGAGAACATTGTAAGGAAGAAGCTTACGCAGTCAACACATTTGACATAGAACAGAGTAGTAATAAATTTTTTAGGATGTAAGTTAAATTTGGTGCTTAAGAATCTTTTCAATCTTTAAACGGTTCGATACTCATTTATATTATTTCAAAGAAAATATGCTACTATAGTAATTAACGGTGGAATCAGTACAAAGTTGTGTTAGGGTACCGTGAATAATAAGAAAATGGACCGAGCTTGAACATACGACAAATCCTTGATTGATAATTCCAAGGATAGAAGAAAGACTTGAACGTACGATAACATACGTAATTCATGTAAAAGGACTCTTAAAAAAGGAATAAAAGAAAATACGGACGCTATATGCTGATACAAAAGGCCACACAAGGAGTGAAAAGTGATTTAAATCCGTAAAATGTCATATCTACTGTTTTCTTGAATATAATCAATTTTTAGATTAATAACTAAATTTTAGTTTTCTGCCAGTTTCATTTTTGATATTGCAACAAATTGTCTTGAATTTAACTTGACTTTAGACACGACTTTTTAAACTATAATACCTAAGTGAGAAATGTTAATTTTTGTCAAGAAAACTTTTTTGTTTTAAAAGAACTCACATATTTTCCAATAAAAATAAAATCCAGAAAATTGATTCGAAAAATTGAGAAAAGAACTGGAAAAGTTTTTGTGGTAACAAACAATGTCATTAAAGTGAAAAGTATAAACTTTTTTAATCATTTCAAAATTTTGCCGAACAAATCGAAAACTTTTTGTCGTAATTGAAAAAAAAAGAAAATATATTTAAAAACTATAATATTTGAAGTTTTTCGAAAAATTTTTTGTTCTTTTGCAAAATTTTCACTTAAAATTTGACCGATTTTTTTAAGAACTTTTCAATTTTTTTCACATAAATATTAAATGAAAAATTGTTAATTTACCAGTTTTAGTTTATATGCATTTAATAAAACACTTTTGTTAGGATTCTAAAAATGAAATATTCTCATGTTGTATTTTATATCGTGGAACTGAAGTTCATGTATTGTTGAAAATGTAAATTTTATATTTTAAAAATTGCACTTGAACTATCATGAAGGATCGTTGTAAATCATGTGTAGTAGGAATATTTATGTTTTATATGAAGATTTATGTAAAAAGAGCACGTTTCATATATTCACATACGAATAAATAAAATATTCAAAATTGTCATAATTCATATTCGACAAGGATAACTCTTCTTTTGTCTTTCAGAACCTTTTCAATGTGAATATTTTATTTAGTTGGAATTGTCTGGCAAATGTTGAAGGACGAAAGTAACATTTGACTTATTGGAAAGTAAACTTCTATTTTTAGGATAATAAGAAAACATAAATGAGTCGAATAGTTGAATGGAAAAACATGTTAAATTAAGCAATTAGAAATTTTTAAGGATTTAAAATATTACTGAATTTTAAATTCATTTATATATTTTAATTGCTATAAAAAATTCCATAGAAATGTTATTTAAACAAAAATTCAGTACAATAAATCAAAAAAATAAATAAATTCGTCGACAGTTTCGCATAAATATTTATTTAAATAATAATTCAAAATAAGTTATAATTTTAATTAATAAATTTGATAATTCAAAAATTATATTTAATGAGTTTTCCTAAACTTTCCACGTTTCTTGTGTCCGCGTGGTGCTGAACGACCTAATTCTGCTTGCTGTGGTACAGCATAAACAAGTAATGGCCTTTGACCGGCTGCGCCATTAATAGATCCTAAATTAGTTAATCCACCTAAACCATTCAATGTAATTCCAGAAACATGTCTTCTACCTAATTGATCTGAATCTTCTGATTGATCATCATTTTGAATTTCAATTTCTTCATAATTACTATTATCACTCATTGCAGATGAATCTCCAACTTGAATAACTTGATTTTGTAACAATTCACTTGGAATTGTAAATGCTTGAACACCTTGTTGCTCAGAAACGACTGTTTGAACATTTCCTTGAAGATTTCCTTGAACTGATTGAAGGCCTCCTCCTGCTATAGCATAAGCTTGGCCACTCTGTTGGTCAACAACAGTTTGAAGATTTCCTTGAAGTGATTGAAGACCACCTCCTGCTATAGCATAAGCTTGTCCACTCTGTTGGTCAACAACAGTTTGAAGATTTCCTGATAGTGATTGAAGATTTCCATCTGATATAGCAAATGCTTGACCGCTTTGTTGATCAACAACAGTTTGAAGATTTCCTTGGAGTGATTGAAGACCTCCTCCTGCTACAGCAAAAGCCTGACCGGTTTGTTGATCAACAACGGCTTGGAGATTTCCTTGGAGTGATTGAAGATTACCGTTAGAAATAGTGAAAGCTTGACCAGATTGTTGATCAACAACTGCTTGAACATTTCCTTGTTGAAGATTTCCTCCAGCTGGCACTAATGAAACTACCGAGTTCGATCCATCAGGTGATCCATTTCTTAAGAACAACAATGAGATTGGAAGTAATTTTTTGAATTTCAATAGAAGCAATTTCTTTTTGATCAATGGAATTCGGAAGACACTAGCCTCTTCATTTACTTTGGGAATTTGTACATGAGTTTTTGGTTCTTTTAGAGGTTCATCTTTAGGTGTTTCGACTGGTAATTCTTCTGGTACTTTTTCTGATTTAATTTCTTCGGGAATTGTTTTACTCCATACTAAAAAAATAAAAAATTTCTCATTTTAATTTTATGAATTTTATTTATAATTTATTAATTTCTATTACCTGAATTGCTCCATCCTAAAACCAGGATTAATGTGAATAGAAAATATAATTTCATATTAAAAATAATAAATTAGTAAATTCTAAAAGGAAATTTCTAAATCAATTTCAGTACGTTATGACTATCGGCTTTGAACTGACTTAAATGATGACAAGTCTGTCATTTTATAACCGAGAAAATCGTATTTTTTTGCGAATCAGGCCAAAAGTTTTTACAAATGATAATGTCCGCGTGATATGCACAAACATTTGGCATGATCAAGAAAAGTAACGGTCACCACATTAGAATGACTAATCATAAATACATCAGAGACTGATTTAAAGGTGGGCTAAACTGGAAAATATAAAAATCTTTGTTGAAAAGGAAATAAATAAATATATTAATGTTTTTGTCGATAAAATTAGCTTTTTCGTTCGATGAATTGAATATAAAAGCGTCATTTTGTCGTTGGAAAAAAAAGATCTTAAACGGTTTTCTAAACAAATCACACAGAAAAAAAAGTATAACAAAGTTCACAAATCGAAAGTGGGACATTTTTAACACTAAAATTTCTTGTTATTGCATTTCAAAAATTTTGCCAAATAAAAGATTTTTTCTAGCTTTTATAAAATTTTGACCTAATTTGAATATCAAAAATCTGCAAAAAAGTAAGAATTTCTTTTTTCTCTAAGTTAATTAATTCATTCGAAAAATGGAAATGCAAATATCTGAAATTAAGTTAACAAAAAAATACAACCAGAATATCAACTTGGGATTAAGTTTGCTTTCTTTGGCATCATTTATTAAAAGATTAGAAATGATTTTCGTATAAAAAATTACAGTTTGTTGATAGAATTGTCATTAATATTGAACTTCTCCAATTTACACTATAGTTTTTTATATTTCTTAACTTTTAATCTATTTTAAAAATTTTTATAATACCTTATACACCAAGGATCTTATGCGCTATTATGGTCGAGAGGTAGTTCTACGTGTTTGATTAGTCGTGGAACTGTATTGCAAATGCTCTTGCTAAGGAAGTAACAATTACTTTACTTGTAGTCTTCTCTTACAACTAAGAGTTAGTCAATTTTGTATATGCTATGACAGATATGGGATTATATTTTGTATGTCTATATTAACTTAGTTTAAAAAAATTCAATTTTATCGGGTTATCTTTATTATCACACAAAAGAACCATTCTTGTCATTTATTTATTAGAGATTCTTCCTGTCAAATGTTGGACGCAATTGCGTTTAACATGGTCCATTCTGAAGTTCCAATTTTCGATGACGTGTCCGAGCATATCTAGTGATATTTGGCGAATAACCCGAGCAATGTTGGCTTCCAATTCCTCAATTGTACCCAGCTTATCCATGTAGACTTTGGACTTTACATAGCCCCATAGCAAAAAGTCTAGAGGTGTGATATCACCCGATCTAGGCGGCTAATTCACCAGTCCGAAGCACGAAATTAATTGTTCACCGAATTGTTCTCGCAATAAAGTCATGATTTCACGGGCTGTGTAGGAAGTAGCGTTATCTTGTTTTTACCAAATGCCCTGTAGATCACGGGCTTCAATTCGATGTAGCAAATAATCCTTTATCATGGTACGATAACGGGCGCTATTGACGGCCATTCTGATTTTTGAACAAATATGGACCGATGATTGCACCAGTCCAATAACCGCACCAAACCTTCCATTTCTCTGGATGTAACGGTAGCTCTTGATAATCTTTGACGTGTTCATCAGCCCAAATACGACCTTTTTGCTTATTGACGTATCCATTAAGAAATA
Source organism: Xylophagus ater (assembly GCA_963422695.1). Classification (NCBI taxonomy): domain Eukaryota; kingdom Metazoa; phylum Arthropoda; class Insecta; order Diptera; family Xylophagidae; genus Xylophagus; species Xylophagus ater. The sequence goes on from OY730478.1 coordinate 15,088,583, forward strand.
GGCTTCATCGCTAAACCAAATTCTGCGATAAAACAGCGAATCATCATTAAGCTCACAACTCCACAATTTGGGTACGATATGCGGGTGTAAGTTTTTCCATGATGAAATGTCAAAAAATCCATAGACAAAAATAGATCACCCTTTATTAACAAAGTATTAATCATAAGGATCTTATCGATCATAAAAAACCTATCTAAAATCAAGGAAAATTAGTTAAGGTTGACGGTAAACAAAAGTCATTATTATGTAGATAGAGTATGAGATATATCATTTTTGAAAATTCGATATTAATACTAGATATTAATATATAATTTTTCTTTTTCGGTGAATGGAACTGTATGATTGACAGAAAGTTATTTGATACAATCTGTTTAACAGAAGATTATCTTGTGGTAAACAAAATCCAAGGCGACAGACATAAAAGTATTAAATCCTCAAAGTTTTAGTATTTATATGATTTGACGCGACCAAAATATGTTTACCTTATAACCGAATGTCAGATAAAAAGTTTCCATTTGATGGGCTTGTTTGTTTCATCTCAATTTCAAGGATTTGATTTTGTTATATGATAATGCTTTTAGGTATTTCTTTTTTACTTTCTTAGACTTTAACTAAAGTATAGGCGAATTTTTTAATCATAAAAAAATTTAGGATCCAATTTTTAAGGAAAATACATTTTTTGAGTATTCCTGAATCTGTGAAATGATTGGTCTGTACATTTTTCTGTCACCATTTTTTTAGAGTACGACTTAGAAAACTAGAAGAAAGTACTGACTAGTTTTTGATTTCAAATGCTAAACTAGAAGTGATTGAATTTTGGCTTGAATAGCTTATATGTTCTAGAATTCATGTGAAAAACGGAAATAAACTTGGCATATTTCGTCTATGAAAGTAAAATGATTTCTTAGGCTTTTATTTGAATTTTTGCGTTCTTTTTTAATTGCTGTAAAATTATAATTAAAGCCTAATATAGTTTGTGTGTTTTTTTTTTAAATCTCTATAATACAATATAAATAAGCAACAACGAAATAAATAAATACAAATCTAATTAAAAATCGCCATATTTTTTTAAAACATAAATATCCATTCTTTATAAGCTTTAAAAAAAAAATTGGGAGAATTAATCCCTTAAACATATTTGTAAAATAAAATCTGGTTTAAAAGCTCCTTAAAAAAATGTATTTTTTAAGCTTTTAAACGAAATACTGAATCAATTCTAATTAAAATGCTTCATTCATGTGTAGATAGTTTTTATTTACCTTTATTTTATAAAATAAATCGATTTTTTTAATCAAAAAATAGACTAAAGCTGAATTGAAAATTGAAAATGGAAAACTTTGAAGAAAAAAAGTTTTTTGTTCGATTTCATTTTTTGAATTACACAAGAAGTTATAACTAAAATAATATTTTTCTAGGATTTCAGTTTGACTATTCTTAAAGTCAAGTAAATCCGGGATTTTTAAATTCTTGATCATTCAAATTGTGCTATCAAAAACTCGTGAAAAATTAAATTAAGATATTTTCCTTTTTTTTTTAAATAAAAGTATTTGTAATTAACCTAAAAAGAAAAAATACGAGAAATATACATATGTACATAACATAAATTTTTTAATTTTTTTTTTAATTTGGAATTTTATTAAAAAGAAAATACAATTTTCTACGCTCATATACTTATTTAAGTGCTTTTGGTCTCATGCTACTTGTTATAATCAAAATGTGTGTAGGAACTGAAAAATTGGCTTTTGTTTTAACACTACACCCCAAAAACGAAAAAAAAAAAACAAATCCATGTTATTCCATTCCATTTTGATTGCAGGAGTTCTTCTAGGCACCGGATCCATACGTCCATACCAAACCGCACTAACTTATAAAAGTCACTCTTTAGGTTCACAAAGTTAAAACAATAAACATAAAATATAAAATACAAGTTACGAGCTTTGAAGAAGGGAAACAATCTGAAAATATATACATATATAGGCTTTGCAATAATAGTAATATTATACAGGATGTTATTGCCAATGAAAATAAGGCGTTAGAGTGAATATCAAATAAAATGGCCATAGCCGGAAAAAAAAGGAAAAATTATTTTGAAAAGAAAACTGAATAGAATCATCAGAAATGTTATATTTTTTGTTGTTTTATTATATTCATAAAGAATAGTAGACCAAAAGACCAGAGTAATATATTGAAGCGCCAAAGTGAAATATCGCCGATATAAAATAGAATGTTAAAAAAAAAAAATAACAACAAAGTATGAAATGAAAATTACCAACAATGAAAGTAATAACCAAAATAGCAACAAACACGTATTCACTTAACATTCCCACAGTATTGCCATAATTTTAACCGAAAGATACAGTTCAAGTCCTGGCATATTCCCTTCTCGTAATTTATATAAAACTTTGTTCCACTAAAAATTGTTTACTATAGACAGCAAGCATATTCGAACGTTTCCATTTATAGTATAGTATATATAGGAAAATTTCATTTTCTTTTGTATTAAAGTTGAACGTTAGAGGATGTATGAACGTTATAGTAAACAGAAGTAAAACATTTTTCATATTCCAGTGGGTGGAAAACGAAAAAAAGTGTAATATATACATATATATAGTATATATATGAAACACTAAAAGTAAGATGTGGATTTCGTTGGTCAACAGTAGAAGGACATATAAATTATGTGTTAGATTTTTTCAATTTGATTCCATGGTGTTTACACATGGAGAATTGTCATATAAATTTTCGGAAATCCTGTTCAAATTGTATTTATGAATTTTCATCAAATTTACACACCAAATTTACATAATCTATGTATATATCTTGAAATTTTATTGTAAAATCGTATAAATACCGATTTGTATACGATTTTGTATACGATTTAACGGATTTTAATTAGAACCAAAAATTTGTTAGTACTTTTGTTTAGATACACATCAATACAATTCGAATAAATGCACATGAAGAATCATACACATGAGCAAGGATATGAACAATTTTCTTTATCAAAAGGATATTTTCTACTCGACTGGTCGACTTTAATATATGATTTCAGATAAATTTTGTTCATTATACTATATAGGATGGTCCTAGTTATGTGTATTAATGTAATCTGTAATTCGTGCCTGAAACATTCATATTTGTAAGCGTTTTTCTGTTGTTTGTCGGCAATGCTCTTAATCGTAAACAATTTCTTTTTCAATTTTCCTTGGTTCTATATATTCACCACCTTTGGATCATATTATTGATAAATATAAGTGAGGTGGACATAAAGTAATACATACTGTATATACATAAAAGAAAAGTGAGGGAGAGTGGGTGGAAATGAACTAATGCCTAAATTTCTTGTATTTTTTTAAGTGATCTCATTTATGCATGTTTCTAAGTAATTATTAGTCTAAGCTGCGGAAATTTTATTTAGTTAAAAGAATTTTTTTGGCCTATGCAAGCATTGTTTCGTAAAAACACCTCTTAAAAGTGAAGAGAATTAACATATTTGTTCCTAAATCTATGTACTTATAGAATATATGTTCTTTTCATTACGTCCCCCTTTTCATGCCACCTTTTTCTTATACTATTTCTTATTTCTAGCGAAAATACCACTTATTCTTTTATATTATGATATGTATTAGGTTTTACTTTTATCATATAAAATTAATTTAAAAAAAAAATGGTGGTTTTGTTTACTCAATCTCCCCTATTCCTGATTTTCACGTTGAAAATAACAATTTTTCTTCTATATATCTTTGCTTTTCCGATCTCTTTTTTCTTTTGATTTTCTTACTTCATTTTCTTCGCCTATAATTTTCTTATCCACTTTATCGTTTTTATCATATTTATATGAAATATATTGTATCAAGATTTCTCTATGATTTTCCGGGATAAAAGGACGAAACAAATTTATGTTTTATGGGAAAATCGTGATTCGGTTTGTTGTTGATTTCTAAGACATTTTTATTATTGTTGTTTGTTTTGTTTTGTGTTATTTTATTTTAGCTTTTTTTTCTATTTCACAAGTTTTTCATAAATTTCGTTTAGATATCATTAAAAAAGAATCAATTATGATATTAATATTAAATTATTTAAAACGTTTTACGTATTAAAAATTCATACAAAATACAATCAAATATATAATTAGGTTTAAAATAAGGAAAGTAAAAAAAAAACAAAAAGAAAAATAAATTTGACTAATTTTCTTTTAAGTTTGTTTTAAATGTTCGCCTGAAGTTATGCAATTATTTTATCACTTAATTTGAATAAAAAAGGAATCCAACATAAAAAGTATAATTTTATGATTTAAATTTTTGAGATAATATTTTTAATATTTCCAAGAAGTAGAAGAAAAACCAGATAAAAAATTGACCTTCATTAAAATGTAGATAATTTTTCATACGCTCAAATGGAAGAACCATTTCCCATTTTCTTAATATTTAAACTAAAATTTTTGTTTTTTCTTTCTTTTTTAGGATAATGTCCAAATTTATCAAATCCTGTAATTTTCGTATAATATTATTTTCCAAGAAAAACTTTTTTCGGGACTTTTTCTTTTGGTTCTATGATAAAAAAAAAAACAAGAAAGTCATTTGAATTATCTTATGCAATGAAATCTGATAATTCTAATGCGAAATTTACCAATTTTCTTACTAAAATTTTGTAGTATTTGGTAAATAATATAAAATAGGGAATTATTCAGCTCTATAATACTTCGTTTTTGGACTTTTTGATGTACCAATAAAATGGCATAACAATAAACTGAAACAATTAAAACTTTTCTTACCTGAAAATATATAGAATTTCATCTGGAATCAAACATAAAAATTGGAAGGAAAATAAGGAAAAAAGGACTGATATTATTTTGAATGTTTATTCTTTTGTTACCATTAAAATTACCCAAAAATTAGTTGACTTCAATATTTCTGAAGCATTATTTTATACGACTTAACTCTTCCAGATATTTTGAATACCATTATATCTCATTCCATTTTTCCGGAGGTGGAAATTCAGACTGTATTCAATATATCTAAATATATATATATATATAGAGTGGGGCGATATGGACTACAACCCAAACCAATTTTTTTTTCATTATATCTCCCGGGTATTGTTGTAAATTGTCTTCGGATAAGGCACAAAATCTTAATTAAACATCAGGAATTGAAGTCTTTATTGAAGAAGAGGGTAGAGACGAATACAAGTGAAAACTTATGAATGAGATGTTACAAATCAGACGAAAATATCATTAAAATTAATGGAATGGAAGGGCTAGACTTTTGTATAATAGTAAGTATAGTATATAACGAAAAAAGCGAGAATCATTTCGCCAAGGAAAATAATGAAATGAATTAGATAAAATATTGTTGGTAAGAGAGATGAGAGATGGATATAAAGAATTGAATGGAGCCCAGGACAAAACAAAATTGGATATGAAGTATATATTTATATGTATAACTATGAGTTTTGAATGTTCAATTATGTTTTATAGGATTATTTTATAAAGCTCAAAATATTTCCTTGTTTTCGTTTTGCTATATTAAATTCTTAAAGAGAAAATTCTTTTAATCAATTAAGGTCATAGTGTTGAGTTATATATGTTTAAATATTTCCATTTATTGTATATTTTGTGAGTATTATTTAAGACGTCGATTTATAAGGAGGCACATTACTCATTTTTTTTTATTATTATTTTGTTTTGTTTTCAACAAAAGAGGATTAAATATCACGAATAAAAAAAATATATTTTCTACTTTAAGTAAACGAAATTAAATTTAATAAAGAAAGATTGAATGGAATCATTTTTTTTTATGCAAATTAAATCTCATAATTATTTATTTGATTTAACACTTTCAGAAAAATTATGTTATATAAATTAAAATTAAGTTTTATACTTAATCGATGGAGAATTCTTGGTCGTGTACAACTCGAATTTGTCTTAATTGATATTATTATAGTTAATGGAAGTATAAGTACAAGCTCATAACACAGATGCTTTACAGTATTGAGGAAATCGCTCTAAAAAGTGGATATGTGGTGCAATTTTGAATGAAATTACATGGATCCACGTGAATACGATAAGGTGAGAATAAATTCCCTAATTTTCTAAAGAAAAATATATAGTAACGTATAGTAACGTTGATGCCCTATGGTAGAAATGGGACTCGTAGTTAACAAATCTATAGTTTAATGAATTAACTCTGAGAAAGAAACACCAAAACTACTAATATTTAAAGGTTTCTTCTCCATAACTTCGTTTCGTCTTTTTGAAAATCAGAGCTATGTTAGGCTGGGGGGCCTAATAGCATAAATATTGTTCGCAAATTTTATTGAAATCGCTCTGTAAGTTTTTATGGTAAAATACATCGGAAACACTTCATAAACAGGCTTACTTTTTCCTAGGATTATTTCTTTCTCCACTTTCCTTCGACCGATTTTACTGAAATTTACTATAGTATTGTCAATTTAATTTAGTCAGTTAACCCATGTAGTTACACAAATTTTCAAATTGAATCTGAAAAACCATAGGCAAAACAAAACGACAAAACTTTCTGGTCTCCCTGGATTTTGCTAAATAACTTCTATCCTCTCTGGTTGATTTTGCTAAGATGCAATACCAAGCCAAGTTAAGGAATAATCCACTTACATTGTAAATGCCATTAAAATCGGATAACACGTTTTCGAGTTATCTTGTATACGGGGAGATGTGCAGAAATCGATATAACTTTTGATTCTCTACACAACCATACCCTTGAAACCTTTCTACGGTGATTCTTTTGATGTATTACAAATGTAGTGACGAAACTAATATACCTTCTGGTAGTACCTGCTATAGGGCACAAGAATGCATAGGTATTCTAATTAGTTTTCAAGTCAAAATTATTGGTATAAAAGGAATGAGCAAATCGATCTTACCACATTTGACGAGAAGATGTGACGGTAATAGGATCGGCGACGCATTAGTTTCGAGCAGTTAAAATTTTATTTTTATTAACTTTGTCATACTGGAAATTAAATATGGTATTACATGGCGGAAATAATTATTCGCGGTGTTGTCAGCAATATAAATGGTTGTTTAAAGAATTTTCCGGGATATATTTTGAGGAAAATAATCTTTTACTTTTAAATAAAATGAAAAATTTTAATTAATTTTCTAATATCAGAAAATATGATTATTTATACTGAATCCAATAATTCACACATTTTTATTAAACAATAGCCACGAAAGTCGACTAAATATTAATACATAAAATTTACTTGTAAAGAATTAACATAAACATGAATTATTACATTTTAGAGGGAAGAATATCCTTTTTTAGAGATCATCAAGTTTTCTGCCATATGATAATTTATTACCACCATGGACAGAAAATGATTCTATTTGGTTTAACCAAAGTATGGAGATGTTTCTCTTTTAATCTTATATACGATATATTTATTCATTCTATATTATTTTTCGTTATTTTATGTATGTTTCACAACAAGGGATATAAATATGTTCATTCAGGTAGAAATTCATCAAAAGAGGAAATTGAATATCACTTTTGTATACTGGATATTATAAATATTATATATAAAGGACTCGGAAATTTAATTTGCACCATTTGATTGGTTCAATTTTCACTTTTGACAGGAAACAGGCAAGACGAAAATATGAGCTGTAATTGAAAATGATTTGGTATTATTAAATTGGTGCATAAAAATGGTGATAAAATCGATTAAAATTGTATTAAAGATTTAGATTATTAAAAAACTATGTACCGAAATTTCACTGAATTCTTAATTTCTTGTAGAATTTTATGGCAAAATTATATATGATATAAAAATACAGAGTGTTGCATTTAAAAATTCTTTAGTGACTTCAACTATATAGTATGTGATTTTGTGCTAAATGCATTTCTAGGGCAAAAAAAGAAATCGTTCCCAATTAATCTCAATACTTGATCCCGGCGTCTAACAGAGATCTCTCGATTCTCAGCAATGTTATCTTTCATCTGAGTGTGCACTAGAATTTCGACATGACTTTGGAGCATAGACCATAAGTAAATTATTCATGATGAAAATTTTATAATTTGCATTAATAGAATGGTAAATGAGAACCGACAAAACAGCAAGCAACCCTGTACATAGTATACGTTATTATTTGTGTTGTGAGTCTCTAATTTACCTGCACGAACAAACTACATTATTTTACTGTACATTATAAAAAGAGCATTTTCATGCTATGCAGTTCATAGATTTCTCTCAGGACCAATTTTCCTGCATTATAATATAATGTAATAAAATTTCAAAAAGTTATGCCAATATCAACGGAATTTTCAACGTACCTTTGAAATGCTTTTTAGATATGGAAGAAAATATGAGGCAACAAGGACATTTTAACGTTTTTTTTGTTAGTCTTGTTTCGCACATTAATATTAGAATGAGTGTATATTTTCGGAATTTATGAAAAAAAGCATCTTTTTTAGTGTAAATAAATCCTTGTATTATTTATTATGTTCTGAGTTCTACTTTTGTATATAGATTACGAATTATTCGATATATGAATATGTATGCATAAAATCCTATAAATTTGAAACAGGATATTTTAAATTTTTAGAGGAAATTGAAGTTCATATTATTTTTACTATATAAAGGATAAAATTTTCATCTTGCATTGATTGAAATACGTTTGTTTGCTGAAAAACAATTTCTTTCTCAATTTCAATGTATTTCAATATTTACATGTATTATTTTCACTATTTTTAATATTGGAATATATTGAAAAGAAGATTTTATTATATTCAAATTTTAAATTGGAATTATATTTTCCAAAAATTTTAAAGTTTATTTTATGGATACAAGAATTCTGGCCATCATTAATCTTTGCCCATTTGCACTAAAATATTAATAACGATACATTGTCGTCTTCTGAAGTCGTTAATTTAAATCTACACTATGGTAAATAACTCTTGCGCTCAAATAAACGTGGACGGTGGAACTTGTTACATAACTACTTAAAACTCATCATTCGTTTTCCATTATCATAAGAGTTATAAAGTTAAATATTCGCAATTTTACATTAATTTTAACTTAACTTATTACATTCAGCGAGATACTTGAGATTGCTTTGAGGCAGATAGTGAAAGTACTTCTCGAAACTTGATTTTAGCTCTTTTAAGTGTTCAGATGTGTTATTGTATTTTTTTCGCGTACCCCAGCCATCAAATGCCTACTCCTAGGGATACGCGTACCACGGGTTGAGAATCTGTCTTATGATATCCTTTAGTTTTAGAGAACAGTGACTATATGACCAAGCCTCATTACAATCAATCGGCATCTGCCTAATAAACATTTTGCGCTTCTACAATATGTATACGAAATTCGAACTAGCCATCTTGAATATAGATAAAGGAACAATCGCGAAATGAATTACCTTAAGGGGTTAGGGGTAGTCAGAATTTTCAAAAAATCAATTTTTGGTTTTTTGCATTTTCGTTAAGTATAATATCTTAAAATTATTCTCTGAAAATTTCAAGTTGATCCGATCATTAGTTTTTGAGTTATTCGACAAATAACAAAGAGAGCTCTGGCACTTCAAAGCGCTCGGTGTAAGAAATTTAATAATTCGTATTTCTGTACGTAAATCTAGTGTGAAACTTTAAACGCGTTTTTCTCAAAACTATGTTTTTTAAACTGGTGACAACTGTAACTCGAAAACCGCTCAGTAGATTTTAATGAAATTTATACAGCTTTTAGAATACATAATAAACTCGGGCCTGGGCCGAAGGATTATTTTTTTTTTCAAAAATTTCGATTTTTTTAGACCAATTTACTGTTGATTTTTTCCTAAAAATCTAGACAAAAATTTCCTGAGGCCGCCATTTTGTTAATTTTTGAAAAAAACAAAAATCCTTCGGCCCAGGCCCAGGATTATCTATTTATGAAACTAATTTCTTTTATCCGATTGATTTTAGATGAATCTCCAAGGACTTATGATTGTCACCGCAAAGACCTTTTTTTGAAACTGGGTCAACACAGACAGCTATAACTTTGGAAATAAAATTTTTTTTTTTTTGAATTTTTCGTGACTTCAAGTCAAAACATTGTATAATAATGCCATATTACTACTTTTGTGAAATAACACGATTTAATAGCAAAAAAAAAGTACTGAAAATTCTCATTTTTTCGTGCCTCTGACTACCCCTAACCCCTTAAAAAGTGTGATATTGTATGTTTTGTTAGATCACAAAGGTTCAGATAGGCAGAATGTCCAGGTCGAATGGATTAATGGTCGAAGGAACTCTAACATTAGAAGCCATCAAGGCGGGTTAAAAACAATGGATGAACAAGTGATAGATAATTAGTGGGGCATGGAATAGAATTATTTGGTAGAAGATTCGAAATCTGGGTTCTAGAACCAAAAGTAAAAGAAGAAGAACATATTAAAGTTAGCTAACCCAAAAAAAATTTGATAATTATTCGTTAAATATTTTAATAAATTCAATTTTAATAATTAAAATTGTTTTAGAAACATATTTGTATAGATAATTATCATTATTGGACTATATGTAATAAATTTTCGTTTAAATTAAATGACACTAATTACAATTAAATGATAATTGTATGTTTTCTTGTCATTTTAATTAATTAAATTTTAATATAAGAAAAGTCTTACAAAACAAAATAATTGGATACGATAATAATTCTTACTAAATTAATAAAATGTTATTTTAAATAAATAGAATGACCAAAAACTATTTCGAGAAGTTTAAGACAATTGTATTCTTGGTGAAAACTTTTTGAAAAACCACAAACTGGTATAATACATATGACCATAGAACGTTAAAAAGCAACATTTTATCATGGATGACATTACTTAAGGAATTTAAATTCTTGGTATAGTTTCTAAGAAACAAAAAGTTCTACTAAATCAAAAGAAGGAGGTAGAAATATAATTGAATGGGTGGAATATTTCCTCCAAGATTTCTCTTCACTAAAAATTCTGATAAGGATTTGTTTATGATTAGATTTTAATATAATTTTTCAAAATGTTCAGCAAATCTATTTACCATTTAAGCAGATATAGATTTCCAGTTTCAAACAAATTTCATCCTAATTTAAGGATTTTCTTGAATTGAATTGACGTATTACGTGTTCAGTTGAACTTTTTAGAAGATTTCTTAATTTAAAGTTTGAAATTTTGTATCCAATTGGCCTATTTGTACACAAACATTCTCATTTAGAAAGCCGTAGTAATAATCTACCATCATTTCTTCTTCTTCAATAGTATTATATAGCCCAAAATAGACTTACTCTTCCTTTCTACTAATTTAGAGAAGCTGGGCGAATATCTCTCACTCAAATATCCTATTCGAATATTAAATGCATTTCCAATGTTATCTAAGAAAGTCTTAGCTCGGATTTGAGTTCAAGACACCTCCATTGTTAATTAATACTAGTCGTAAACTATGTGGATCAACGAATTAAGTGAAATTATTAAAAAAAAATTAGTCCTATTTTTGAGTTTTAGGCAAGTTTCTTATATAATTTTTTCAAGAATTTTATGTACGAATATCTAAGCTTTAAAATTTTCAACTAATTTTTTTTTAATACAAAATTTTCCTTGTATAAGTTTCGTTTTTTTTTTTTAAATTCATTAATTTATCAAACATAATAAAAATTCAATTTTTCAATGGTTTAAAAATTGAACATGTACATATATGGTACACAATAGCATTGAGTTCCGCCAAAAAAGTGAACAAGAGAACCATGAAAAAAAAAATTGTATTACTTCTGCAGTGCCATTAAGTGTATCCTAATTCCTGAATGGAATAAGCTAGGACACCTATCTTTTATGCTACATTAAACATGAGTTACAACCTTTGTATACCCACAAATTGAACAAGCATATATATTTTCAATATAATATGGCCAACATGTATTTATTTCTGGAACATATTTTTATTGTGTAGTATCCTGCTAGATGAAGTCTATGCTTCTTTCCTTTATAAATATAACTCTTTTAAAACATATAATATATGAGTTAAAGGTTTATTTTTATTATTTTCAAGTTTATTTTTTTGGTAATATCGTGTACTACGTATAATATGTCTATACAGTTAAACTTGCTAATTGGTAGACTATATCCTTGGGACTATATTTCAAACTCGATTGATCAAATCGCCTTATTAAAGATTTTGTATATAAAGAAAAGTATTTTGCAGAAATCTTCCTAATAATCGGAGTACATTTTCCGGGAATCATCGGGCGCTTCAAATAGCAGGTTTAACTGTAGAATAATATAATTTTTTCTTGTTTTTTATGAATCCTAAAATGTTAACTTAGCTTTTTGGTTTTAATTATATAATTTTATATACTATTTATGTGGTCTTTCTTTTTTTGGGAAGTTGCTTCTTTCGGGAATATTGCATTATTCTAACGGATGAGCGAAACAATCATATATATATCTAGATATATACATATGTTATTCCGCGTCACACCCGAAGGACTAAAATAACCGACATAAACATGTAAAACCTTTTTCTGATTTTAATTAGTGGACAATTTTTACAGTGTTACAAAAGGTGTTAATTAAATTTTATCCCAAGGGGAATTGTTCATACTGTTTGGAAAAAAAAAGAAAAATTTTATGTTTAAATAAATGTATATGTTTCATATAACTTGTTTTTTTTTGTTGTTTTATAGAAAGGATTTGAAGGAGAATATTTATGTGTAAATGAAGTTCCTAAAACTGGTTCAGATGAAATATGTAGTCCTTTGAAGATTACAATTTTTACGCAGTATTCCCAAATATACATATTTTATTCATTTTTATTTATTTCTCTCATATATGTACAGGGTGTTCGAAAAAAAGTTGTTATTTATTTCGATTTTGAATAACTGATTAATAAATGAAAGCAATTTTTTTAATTTCTTATACAGATCTTTAGTTTATTCCTTATTCTATTATAGTATATAATATATGATGTTCACCAAATGGTCACCTTTTGTCGGGTAAATAGGGGTATATTCATCATATTTCGGAAGTTATGTTAGCCGTTTCTTGTCAAATGTTACCATCCAGATTCAAATCTGTCCGGATCTTGGCTTATTTCACACTGTATAAAATGATAATATTGTTGCATGCCACCTCTCTCTAGTTCGATGTTATAAAATAATAACACTTTTTATTTATATGAATTCAGTGTATAAACTTTATTTACAATTATTTCTGCGTTAAGAATTAGTCTTAAAACTATTTGTCCATCAATAATTAATTTCTACTAAATTAATTTATCACAATATATTTACAACGGAAAACCATTATTTCCAGCAATTACTAATTAATTTACTCATTTCTATCAAATCTCTTTAATATTTCACTGTATAAACTAACGACAAATAACCAGTATTTAAAATCTCTTTTATACAATCACTTTCGTAGTTTGACTTCAACTATTATTGTTTTAGCGACGTTTCCACCCTATATACTCATTGTGGAAACTCTACAATCTTCTTCTACCGTACATGGAAACGTACTTCTAGAATTCACTAGAAATGTCAAAACAAATTTTAGTGAATAGATGGGCTTATTTCTTTTTAATTATATGTTTTTGCTTTGTGTTTCTATAAATATAGTGCAATATCATCATTAGTGTTAGAGAAGGAGAGAAAAGGTAGGTGTTAGCACAGTATAAGCACAATATAAGCACAGTATAAGCACAATATAAGCACAGTATAAGCACAGTATAAGTATACATTAAAATGACTTTCTAAGAAAATGTGAAAACGGACGAGTGACCTTGCCTTCATTTTTAGAATTAGGTGACATTTTGTTGCCGGCCTGATTTTTATTTATAATACATGTGTTGGTTTTTCTCATTAAAAAAATACATTTTTAGTAAACTGTTATATACCTAACCAAAATGGGGTTCTCATAAATGTACGACAATTTGCTTCGAATACCCTGTACATATATTTTGTTTGGTATTTTTTTAAAAAGTCTTTCCTACCTTTTAGCTTGCTATTAATTACCTTTTGTTCGTAGTCTTCATAACAAAAATTTTGATTTTATCAAATGTTTATGTATATGAACCAAAAAAGCATAAAAAAATTCCCTATTATCTTGATACTCATTCATTTTGCCACAAAATCATAAAATATATGTAAATTTCTATTAAACTTTTCATAATTATCAAAATTATTCCAAAAAATTATATATTTTAATTTATTTTAAAATTATATTTTAATTAACATTTTTTGATATAATCTTTAAGAAATTATGATATATGATTTTTGAACATAATTTCAAGTCATAAAATTTGACTGTTCACCGGAAATATTACATGAAAAACCAAAAAAAACAATTTCTATTATGTTCGTAAAACTTGTCTACAAAATTTTTTTGATAATAGTTTAATAAAAAAAAACATATTTAATAATATGTAATATGTATGTGTTCACATGTGTTTGATAATTTCCACTCAAATATAAAAGTAGGTATGTAGGTACTTCTTATACCCTATGGTAGGTACTACCGAAGGGTATATTAGTTTCATCACTACATTCGTAACACATCGAAATAATCATCGTAGAAAAGTCTTCAGCGTATGGACGTGTGGACGTGTAGAAAATCAATAGTTATATCGATTTATACATGTCCGTCTGTCCGTCTGTCCGTCCGTCCGTCCGTGGACAAGATAACTCAAAAACCACTAATCCGATCTTGATGAAATTTACAATGTGAGTGGGTTATTCCTTAGCTTGATTTGGTATTGCCTTTCAGGAAAATCAGTCAAGGGGGAGCGAAGTTAGAAAGAAAAAACCTGAGTGACCAGAAAGTTTTGCCATTTCGAACATTTTTGGAGCAATTTTGCTCAAATTATTTACATACATTGATTACATAAATATGCGATATGTTAAATATTAGTAAAATCGGTCTAAGGATAGTGGAGAAAGAAATAATTGTAAGAAAATATAAGCTTGCTTATAAAGTTTTTCGATGTATTTAAAAAACTAATATACCGATTTGAATAAAATTTGCAAAAGATATTTATGCTATTGGGCCCCAACTTAACTGTGAATTAGAGCGAATTCGAAGAAGGCGAAGTTTTGGTTCTTTTTCCTCATAGTTAATTCATTGAACTATAGATTTGTTAACTACGAGTCCCATCTCTACCATAGGGCATCAAAAAATCAGCTATATTTTCACTTACTATACGTTTTCTGATATTATTTTATATGTGCATATACATGTATCAAAAATTTCTATTGGATAAGAAAACTTTTACTCCGCAAAGAAGACAAACTTCTTATAAAAGTAAGAAAGATGATCTTTTCAACTTTCAAGAGTATGCAACTTTTTTCTTATGCTGATTTATGTCAATGTGTTTGTAAGTATTTTTTACTCACTATTTATTATATTCTATATAAACGGAAATCTATTCCATATCTATACGTTTTGTTCGACAAGAAAATATTCTCCGGTTAACCATTTTAACCATTCTCATAGAGCTAGTCTCACAATATTAGTTTCATATAAAAAAAAATACGAAAAACTTTTTCTTTAACAATTTTTATAACCGTTCTTTTTATGGGCATTAAAATCATGATAAAGGAGATCTTTTCTTCAATACACGGGCATATATACAATAAGGTTACCCATCAAAAGATCCTCTTTTCTTATATCCGAACACAAAATAAAAATTACAACTAGATAAGAGAATTTTCCTGTAAAAGTATACTACTTTGACTTTTAAACTCATATTTTGTAATTGAAAGAAAGTAGATAGATAGGTAGTACAGGACTTAAATCTTAGGCATGGAGAATTTGACAACCTGCAGCCATCAGTCGAGTAGTTTATAGTACCAATACTAAAAGTTCTTTTATATAACCTGATAGTCAATTTTATTATACATATTGGAAACGATTTTTATTTATATTTTATGTATGCAAATCTAAATACTTCTATATTACATGTGAATATTAAAAAATTTAAATAAAATAACTTTTTTTTATTGAAATTAAATAAAACATTTGTATACGAGATATTTTATCTATTTGCCGGCATCAAAAAGAGGTCAATTTGAAAAGTTATATTTTTAAATAAAATGAAACTAAATTTAGTTTATATACTATCCTTTTTTTCTACTATATTCTTTTTATTTTATTTTGTGCTTCAAGCCGCATTGCTATTCGGCGTCTACGTGATCTCCTGCTATTATCATTTATATCTAATTTCGAACCTGGTCTAACATATTTATGTGTCGAATATGAGTTTCGAACTGTTGGTGTAGTTGGACTCGATTGCGATATGTCTCCTAAAAGCGTAGGTAAACCTGGACCGGTTGTTGTTGGACTCGATATTATTGCGCCAAGCGTAGGTTTTACTGGTTTAGTGGTCGGTGTCGTACCTACATATAATGACGGATATGTTGTGCCTACATATAACGATGGATATGTTGTGCCTAAATAAAGTGCTGGAGACGTTCCTACTGGAGTCGTTCCTGTTGGAGATGGGCTCATTGTACCACCTGTTGGTGCTGCAGTTGTTGTTCCCAATAATAGCTCAAGCTTGTCACGGATGTTGATAAATCGTGATGGCACACTTGAGTTTACACTTTCAACGGCAACAAATTGGGGATGTATTACTTGTATTTCTAATTGAGTGTCATTGTTGAGTGACACTTGCTTTGCCAATGATTCTATAGTATTACTATTAATTCTATTTCTATGATTTGGTGCCGGATCTAAATTTTAACAGAAATAATTTAATAAGTTTTACGATAATTAATTTAGTTTAATGAAATATTAAATTACCAGGAAGACTTCCTGTTGCTCCTAATAATACCAAAAAAATTACATTCAAACGAATTTTCATTATAATTAAATATATTTTTAGATTAGTTATAAAAAGAATCTAAATAAATTATATTAATTTTTACAAGGCAAGATGAACTCAATGACTAAAAATTTTAAGCACAACCTCAGCGATTTTATACTTCTTCGAATTCATTTGCAACAATTAAAAATTCCAGTTTTGATAAAAACATTCTATCTAGAAAATTTTGGACCTAAAATCTGAAAATATCGATTTCAAAAAAAAGTAATTTGAATAAAGTTGAAGAGCCTGAATATAAAATTGGCATATAGACAATTTTTTCACTTTACGTATATCCAATATGTAATATTGTGAGATGTACTCAGCCATCAGTTATTATTATTGAAAATATGTTAAGGCGCTAAATAAGGTACAGAAGACCCATTTAACATCTTCGGTTATTATGCAAGGATTTTGTTCTTATTGCTAACGGATAATATCATGTAATTGGAAATTTTGACAGTTCAAGCCGGTAGATTTTAAATTAGTCAATTAAATTAGTTGAAGTCAAATTAGTTTTTTTTAGGTTATTCATTCATCATCACAGATTAACTCAAGTTAGTTAATGCTGGAATTCCCTCCCCAAAAATTCCCAGGAAAAGAATGGCATAAGAATATAGTTTCTATCAAGATTTATTATGAATTCCTTAAAGAAATTCTTTACATTCCTCTACTTGCTGTCATGAAAAAGAGCTCAATTTGAAAATATATATTATTAATTAAAATTATATAAATTAATTATAAAAGAAAAATATTGTAAAACTTAGCTTAACTTATATCCTATTTCTAGCTATTATATTTTTTCTCCTTTTATTTTGAGCTTCAAGTTGCAACGCTATTCGGCGTCTACGTGATCTCCTGGTATTATCATTTCTATCTAGTTTTGAATCTGGTTTAACATTTTTATGTGTCAAATTTGATGATCGAACTGTTACTGTTGGACTTGATTGTGACGATTGTGCTAAAAGTGTTGGCAGGCCTGGGCCGGTTGTAGTTATTGCTTGTGCTGCGGGCGGTGATGTTGGATATGTTGGCTCTGCTATATATGTTGGATATGATGGATATGTTGGCTCTACTATATATGTTGGATATGATGGGTATGATGGCTCTCCTGTATATGATGGAAATGTCACATAATTGTCACCACCTGTTGTGGTTGTTGTAACTGTTGTCGGTGCCGCTGTTGTTGTTCCCAATAATATCTCAAGTTTGTCACGGATACTTATAAATCGTGATGCAGAACTCGAGTTTACATTTTCAGCTACATCAAACTGGGGATCCATTGCTTGAATATCACTTTGTTGTAGTTCCAATTCAGTGTCGTTAGCTTTTTGCGGCTCTTGCTTTACTATCGATTCGTCATCATTACTATTAATTCTGTTAACTGTATAACTTAATACCATATCTAAAATGTTAGGGAAAGAATTTAATAAGTTTCACGGTAATGAATTTACTTTAATAATTTTTTCATTTACCAGGAAGCCTTCCTGTTGCTTCTAATAATACCAAAATAATTAAATTCAATCGAATTTTCATTACGATTAAATATAGTTCTAGATTAGTTATATAAAAAATATAAAAACCGAGAAGGAGATTTCTTTTGAGTATGCGAGATGAACTAAATGACTAAAATTTCTAAGCACAACGCCAACCATTTTATACTTCTTCGAATTCATATGCAACAATTATAAATTCCAGTTTGGTGAAAAGATTCTATCGAGAAAATCTTGGACCTGAAATCTGAAAATATCGATTTGAAAAAAAAAATAATTTGAATAAAGTTGAAGAGCCTATACATGAATGTAAAATTGGCATATAGACAATTTTTTCACTTTATGTATATCCAACATGTAATCTTATGGGATGTACTCAACCATCATTTATTATTATTGAAAATATGTTACCGGGCTAGGATGGCCACTTTAAATGAGGTATAGAAGGACCATTTGACAACCTCGGTTATTACACAAGGATTTTGTTCTTATTGCTAAAGGATAATATCATGTAATTGGAAATTTTGACAGTTCAAGCCGGTAGATTTAAAATTAGTCAATTAAATTAGTTGTTGTCAAATTAGTTTTTTTTAGGTGATTCATTTATCATCAGAAAAATTCATATGCAAATATCAGCTTCACTTGGTTCAAGTTAGTTAATGGGGAATTCTCTTCCTAAAAATTCACAGGAAAAGAATTGCATATGAATATAATTTCTATCAAGATTTATTATGAATTCCTTAAAGAAATTCTTTATCTTTCTCTACTTCCCGTCATGAAAAAGAGCTCAATTTGAAAATTTATATTATTAAATAAAATTATATAAGTTAAATTATAAAAGAAAAATATTGTAAAACTTAGCTTAACTTATATTCTATTTCTAGCTATTATATTTTTTTTCCTTTTATTTTGAGCTTCAAGTTGCAACGCTATTCGCCGTCTACGTGATCTCCTGGTATTATCATTTCTATCTAATTTTGAATTTGGTTCAGCATTTTTATGAGTCAAATATGAGGATCGAGCTGTTAATGTCGGGCTTGATTGTGACGATTGTGCTAAAAGTGTTGGCAGACCGGTTGTAGTTATTGCTTGTGCTACGGGTGGTGATGTTGGATATGTTGGCTCTGCTATATATGTTGGAGATGTTGGGTATGTTGGATCAACTGCTACATATGTTGGATATGTTGGATATGTTGGATATGTTGGATCAACTGCTACATATGTTGGATATTCCAGATAATAGTCACCCGTTATGGACGTTGTAACTGGTGGAGTTGTTGGACCTGCTGGTGCCGCAGTTGTTGTTCCCAATAATATCTCAAGTTTGTCACGAATACTTATAAATCGTGATGCAGAACTCGAGTTTACATTTTCAGCTAGATCAAATTGGGGATCCATTACTTGAATATCACCTTGTTGTAGTTCTAATTCAGTGTCATTAGCTTTTCGCGGCTCTTGCTTTACAATTGATTCTTCATCAATAGTATTAATTCTATTTGTATAACTTAATACCATATCTAAATTGTTACGGAAAGAATTTAATAAGTTTCACGGTAATGAATTTACTTTAATAATTTTTTCAATTACCAGGAAGCCTTCCTGTTGCTTCTAATAATACCAAAATAATTAAATTAAATCGAATTTTCATTATGATTAAAAATAGTTCTAGATTAGTTATAAAAAAAATATAAAAACCGAGAAGGAGATTTCTTTTGAGTATGCGAGATGAACTAAATGACTAAAATTTCTAAGCGCGACGCCAACCATTTTATACTTCTTCGAATTCAGATGCAATAATTAAAGATTCCAGTTTCGATGAAAAAAATCAATCTAGAAAATTTTAAACCTAAAATCTGAGAATATCGATTTGAAAAAAATAATTTGAATAAAGTTGAAGAGGCTGAATGTAAAATTGGCATATAGACAATTTTTTCACTTTAAGTATATCCGAGATGTATTATTATGAGATGTACTCAACCATCATTTATTATTACTGAAAATATGATATGAGGTTAGGATGGGCCTTTTAAAAAAGGTGTAGAAGACCCATTTAATATCTTCGGTTATTATACAAGGATTTTGTTCTTATTGCTAAAGGATAATATCATGTAATAGGAAATTTCGACAGTTCAAGCCGGTAGATTTTAAATTAGTCAATTAAATTAGTTGTTGTCAAATTAGTTTTCTCTAAGTGATTCATTTATCATCAGAAAAATTCATATGCAAATATCAGCTTCACTTGGTTCAAGTTAGTTAATGGAGGAATTCTCTCCCCAAAAATTCCCAGGGATAGAATGGCATAAGAATATTGTTACGAACAATCAAGAAATACACTTAGTTTTTTCAAATATACAAATTATATCAAGTAGCCATTGAAGAGTAAAACACTCAGTTTTACTCTATATAAAATAAATATTATATCAACTTACCTGAGAAAGTTTTCATTATTGAAGAAATAAATAAAAGAATTATTATACTTTTAGTATTCAATAAAAACAGTCGTTTTACTTCTAATTAAAATTATTCAGCCAATATCAACTCTACTTCGAACAAATATAATTCCTATCAAGATTTATTATGAATTCCTTAAAGACATTTTTTACCTTTCTCTACTTACCATCATCAAAAAGAGTTCAATTTGAAAATTTATATTATTAAATAAAATTATATAAATTAAATTATAAAAGAAAAATATTGTAAAACTTAGCTTAACTTATATCCTATTTCTAGCTATTATATTTCTTTTCCTTTTATTTTGATCTTCAAGTTGCAACGCTATTCGCCGTCTACGTGATCTCCTGGTATTATCATTTCTATCTAATTTTGAATCTGGTTTAGCATTTTTATGAGTCAAATATGAGGATCGAACTGTTACTGTCGGACTTGATTGTGACGATTGTGCTAAAAGTGTTGGCAGACCTGGACCGGTTGTAGTTATTGCTTGTGCTGCGGGCGGTGATGTTGGATATGTTGGCTCTGCTATATATGTTGGAGATGTGGGATATGTTGGATCAACTGCTACATATGTTGGGTATGTTGGATATGTTGGATCAACTGCTACATATGTTGGGTATGTTGGATAAGTTGGATCAACTGCTACATATGTTGGATTTGTCGGTGCCGCTGTTGTTCCCAATAATATCTCAAGTTTGTCACGGATACCTATAAATCGTGATGAAGTACTCGAGTTTACATTTTCAGCTAGATCAAATTGGGGATCCATTGCTTGAATATCACCTTGTTGTAGTTCTAATTCAGTGTCATTAGCTTTTCGCGGCTCTTGCTTTACTATCGATTCTTCATCATTACTATTAATTTTGTTAAGTGTATAACTTAATACCATATCTAAATTGTTACGGAAAGAATTTAATAAGTTTCACGGCAATGAATTTGCTTTAATAATTTTATCAATTACCAGGAAGCATTCCTGTTGCTTCTAATAATACCAAAATAATTAAATTCAATCGAATTTTCATTATGATTGTTAATTGTTCTAGATTAGTTATAAAAAGAATATAAAAACCGAGAAGGATATTTATTTTGAGTATGCAAGATGAACTAAATGACTAAAATTTCTAAGCACAACGCCAATCATTTTATACTTCTTCGAATTTATATTTAATAATTAAAAATTCCAGTTTTGATGAAAAAAGTCAATCTATAAAATTTTAAACATAAAATCTGAAAATATCTGTTTGAAAAAAAATAATTAATTTGAATAAAGTCGAACATAGAGGAAAGTAAAATTGGCATATAGACAATTTTTGGCACCCTAGAAATAGGTATTTCTCCGGTGACGATATGAAAAATCTTAGCAATATGCTTGAATTTTCATCCTTACAAAGTCGAATTAACAAACCAGCTGAAAGAAAATGATCACAAAAATATTTTATTTAAAAGTTATTCGATGCCATTAGAAGAAACGTCTTGTCTAATAAACACGTTTTTCAATTCCAATGCTTTTTGGAACTTTACTATCTAAAGTCAATTTTGGGCTCAACCGGCTATTAATTATCAAGATTTATTGAAATGCGATACTTAGTTTAACAAATCTGTACTTCAGAGAAGAATGATTCGCAAAGTAAAGTTGTTCCAAATGAAGTTAAAACTGGACTGGCGAATTTTTAGAAAATTCTATCTAGCACAATTAGAATAAGCTGCCTTAAACTAGGAGATGAGGTGGTTATGAGGCGTAATACGATCAATTTGGAAAGGACATATAAGTATTTCAAAATGTTGTACTTTAATAGTTTTTAGGAACTAATTTCAAAGGTTTTAGACATATTATGAATACTTTCTGCAAATTTTTTTAATTTGAAAACTTTTGCAAGCAGTAGCAGAAGTCTAAATTGAAAGATTAGATGACTCGTATCTTGCCCAGGTCTATTTTAATGTATACATGCCAGTGCATTTTCTATACAGATAGTACAAACTGATTAATTTACCTTTAGAACATTTTTCCTGTGAACTAGCTTTTCTTGTAGAATAATTTTCTAATATAGCAAACTACGCTAACATATTACATTTTCTTCCTTTTAATAATTTTCTTCTAAAGCTTTTCCAAAAAAAGATTATGAAATTATTTCACTATCATTCGAATAACTTTATAGAACAGATTGCGTTTAATATCTTTAATCATTTGAAAAATTTATCATCGCATATTATTTTATTTCGGAAAACTTCTACTTCTCAATTTCCCAAACCAAAAAAAAAGAAAACAATAACCAAATTTTTTCTTCTAAATTTATTGAGCTTGAAATGTACACATTTCAACATTTAATCATACAAAAAGCAAAAGATATAAATTCATACCAAAAAGCAGGATGATCGTTCCTTATAATTCCATATTTTCCAAAGAATTCCTTCAAACCCATCTACCACGTTTCATTTTCTTCTTATCATAAACAATAATTTTTCTTTTAACTTCCTTCTCCTATCGTCCTTTATAGCATAATACTATGCCATCACAATTCATTCATCATCACATAAATTCATATACAAAAATCAGTTTAACTTGGCTCAAGTTAGTTAATGCAGCAATTCTATGCCAAAATGAATTCCTTAAAGAAAAAAAAAATCTCATGGGAATATTGTTCATGTTAAATTATTTTTGGTTGGAAATTTAAAGAACATATAATATAAAAGCAAATAAGGATAACAGAAAAAGAAGAAAATTTTGAAAATTCAATTTATATTTGCGCGTTTTTTTTTTCTTTATTTTCTTTCTTTGCTGGTAATAGACAACGAAAATTTACAGTCGGATGATTCATCTCATCGGAAATTGTCTGACACAGAACAATTTCCCCCGTAGACTTGATTATCCTGGAAAAATTGACGGAATTTTTCACAATTGAATGGCAACAGTATGTAGTAAACGATGAAAATCAAAAGAAAAATCTATACAAATCGATTGAAACATTATAAATATTCTTTTTGCTTTTCCTAACTGAAATTGTTCGTTCGCGCTTTAGTTAATTTGAAGGAAAAGCAAAAAAAAAATTTACAATAATAAAGAAAATCATTTTTCTTCAATAAGGTTTTATCATAAAATTCATAACAAGTAAAGATATCAATTTAAAGAAAAAAGTTCGATACAAATTTCATCAAAAAAAAAAAAACAATTTTTAGTTGATTGAATATACAATATTTGATAATGTCTAATTTTATACTACGCCTATAGATCTGCAATTTTAACAATCAATTGATAATTGGAAATTATTAAAAACAAATTCGAAGAGTTTTTGTTTTTATAAAACTTGAATATAATTATAATTTGACTTATGGTATAGAATACGAAAAGTAAAATTTAGAAAAAAATATATAGTCACTATATTAAATATCCTGGGAATCAAAAGTTAGATTGTTCATCCGTTCGTCTAGCTACCCCCTGCTGTGTAGACTATAACCTAAAAAGGTTTTTTTTCGAATTCAAGTTTAAGTTTGTAATATGGGTTTATTATATAAAAAACAGAGAGAAAACTTCTAGACAAAGACCAGAGACCGTAATAGTCAGGGTTTCGATTTGGTAACATACTACATTTTTGACTTTTCTCAGATATAAATAATTAGAGTTGGAATATCCATAATGAATAGTTCGACCAATTAACAGCGAGCAGTAGGAAGTTTAATTACATACAACAAAAATATTGTCGTCTGTTTCGAGCAGAGTACTAAGAAATTATTGACTGTGAATAGCGAGCGATACAGAGTTCTCCGTAATTTCTTCTTCAGCTGATATGAGACTAAAGAAATCATTGCAACAAGTACTTAAGTATGACTAGTATGTAGTATTATTGTGATGACGGGTTGGAAATTTGGGTTTTTATTTATAACGTTAAGTACTTGTGTATATAAGGACTAATAATGATTATACACTAAAAATTATTGTATTTGTAATTTCTGTGAAATGAATTTCCAAAATGATTTTTTTCTTCTTCTAATATTCACATTTCTTTACAAGTTTTTTATTTCATATTTAATCTAAGGTCTAATAAAATTACTTCTTCATAAAAACAAAATATTTTACATGCACAAAAAAGAATCCTTTGCTCAAAAACAACATTTACTCTATTTATATAATATCGCAGAACTTTCATATCCACTTTGATAATTGCAACATGCAATCGAAACATTAAGTGAATTTTTACTATGTTTGCCTATCGTCGTATAATTTTGTTCTTGTAAATAAGTACTGCACTGAAGTACTTGTAGAATTGTAAAATAACCATATTTCTGTAAATCGAGTAAAAGTATTCTTTTTATTACTCGAAAAATGCCTGTAAATCCCTTGAGCTTTCATAGGGTGCATTTTATAATTTTGACATATATATATATGTATATATATTCCTTTTATGTTTTTATGTTGATAATATTTTCAGATATATAAAACTGTATGGCACAATTTATTTCCATTGAAATTGTTTCAAGCTGAGCTTTTGACGCCGTTTTATGCATCAGAAATCTTCAGAAGAAAGTCTTTCAAGTGTTTATTTTTGCAGCATAATTTCTAAGACTTGAGTTTGTATATTGTTTAACTCGGAGGGAGACAATTTAACATAATCTATTTATGTCAATCGGTGGAAAAATTTTATATGAAAAATAAAATCTCTTACATTTAATTTAACAACTTTAACTATTGCATTTTCTTTCTTATGAAAATTTCTTCTTTTTTTCTTTTTCAAATATTAAATAAATATGAAAAAAAAAATTGTTTCCGTTTTAATTAAAACAATTTAGCGATTTTATTCCGCGGTTCAATTTCGGTAAATTACTATTATTCTTTGGTAAACCTGATATATTATTAAAAATAACAAAAATATTTTTATTTTATTTGATATCTGAATAAGATCTACAGAAATGAAAATAAAATACAATATTTGAAAGAAACATGTTTGTTTTGTTCGACCTTATAGAGTTATAGTACCTTAATTTTAGTTTATGGCAATATCCATAAATATTTTTATGACTTCAATGGACTATTGATACACAATTCCGTTGTATGAATATACATGACAGTGTATTTTTATTGTTTTTATTGGTTATGGAATAATCAACATACAAAAAGAAAAAAATTGCTATCGAAAATACTAAAATGATCATAAATTCGTATAAAATATTTATAGAATTTTATGGGCTTATATTCAATAACATAAAAACAAAAAGTGTTAAGAAATTTAACAAGGACATGTAAACATGGTATTATGAGAGAAAATTTAATCCTTTTAAAAGTTTTATTAAAATTTATAATCTAAAATTACTGTATAAGAATTATCTGTGCGAAATTATCATTATATACTACTATGGACAAGAAGTAATGAGACTGTATTTTTCAGAATACGCGCGAAATGAATATGAATGTGCATATTTATTTGATAGATTGGTATGACTGTGTTGAACAGCTAATAGAAATCTCATAATATGTGCTTAGTTTAAAAATTTCAGCGTCTTTTGTAATTGTGAAAAATTTGTTGTGGCTATTTTTTAATATGGATAAATCTATTGAACAAAGAATTAATATTAAATTTTGTGTAAAAAACGAAATTTCTTGTAGAAAAATGTTACAGTGATCAGTGTTTATCAAGATCACAAGTTTTTAAGTGGTACAAATCATTTGGTGAGGGTCGTGAAGATATCGAAGACGAATCTCTTTCAGAAAGGCCACCAACCTCAATTACTGATAAAAAAATCAACAAAATCAAGGATCTTGTACTTTTCAATCGTCGATTAACTCAAAGAGACCTTGTAGACATTGTTGGTATATCAAAAGGATTAATACAAACAATTTTAAAGGACAATTTGGGCTTGTCTCGCGTATCTTGTCGTCTGGTCCGAAAATCATTGAATTTGTTTGAAAAACAACGTCGTGCTGAAGTGGCCGATGAGATGCTTTCTATGACTGATGATAATTTGAAATGGATAATTATGGGCGATGAGACATGGATCTATGCCTATGACCCAGAAACGGCTCAACAATCCAGTGAATATCGTGCTGCAGGTGAACCAAAACCTTAAAAACCACGCCAAAGCCGCAACAAATTTTTCACAATTACAAAAGACGCTGAAAATTTTAAACTAACAAAGCAAATATCATGAGATTTCTATGAGCTGTTCACAACAGTCATACCAATCTATCAAATAAATATACACATTGATATTTATGGCGCGCGTATTTTGAACAATACAGTCTCATTACTTTTTGTCCATATTAATATGAGTATAAGATGAAAGAACAAATTATTATGATCCATATCGAAGAATATTTCAGTCAGCTTCAGAATATCTGTATATTGATCCAACGTTTCTGTTTCACACAATTCATTCGGACTTATTTTCTAGTAATATTGCATACTTCACTCTGTACTATCATTTCGGTCAAAGTGATATCTTTGGACATTTGTTTCAGGATACATAACAAAAAAACAAACAAAAAATGCATGACAGCCTATAGTCTCAGATACTTAATTTGCATTCAAAATTCATAATTTAAACTCATTGAATAATAGTATTGACAATAAAACGAATAGCATAGAACCGTGTCTCTTTTCTTCAATAGGATTTTTAACAATTTATCTTAAAATTCAACACAAAATAAAACCACATCTATGCAAATTTGTGATAACAGAGTCTGTCAAAATAAAGGTTTTAAATGGCTTATTTTAGAATGAAAACAATTGGGTTTTTCTTTTTGTTACGGCTTTGAATTTTATTGTTTTACGTTATTGCCAATATACAAGTGCATGATAAGCATAAAAATTGATACATTATATCGCATAATATCATATTGATGAAATGAAAATTCGGGTTAAACGAGATGATGGAAAAATCTCCATGATGCAAAGATCTACAGAAAAAAGCTTATGATCCGTCGATAATAATGTTGCACCTTTAAAAAAGTAAAATGTATTTTTATGCCCTATGGTAGGTACTACCAGATTCGGCTATAGCCCGATTTTCAGTTACTATATGTTTTTTAGTAAAGTATCTAAAATCTCTTGTGAGCAATGAATGTCATGTCAATGCGGAATATAAATTTTCTATTATTTCATAGATTTTGATATTGAAGAAAAGTTTTAGAAATTGTTAAAATTATATACATGGAGCCCCAATGTGACCGATTGGATTTATTGTTACTACAACTTTTGACTATTGAATGAAGGTCGATGTAATAAATTTCAAATGTTTGTTTCCAGGTGCGAAGACATCTGCATTAGTGGCACGTTTGCGGGTCGATCATGTTGAAACTTCATTACCACTTTCCTGAAATTGTGTTTGAAAAAGGAATTGTTAACAGTCTCTCATTTCATGATAAGCACGAAAATAATAACTAATAATTAATCATATAGATGAATCATAAATTATAGGATATCGCTTTACAATTAAACCATCAAAACCATTAAAAATTATAAAATAAAATTACGACATTGTTAAAAATGCTTGAAATGAATTTAGGTTATTCTAACTTAATTTAAAAGTATTTGCCAAAAGAATGAACAAGAGTTTTTATAACGTTATAAAAATATTAACTCCGGATGCAACTAAGTTTGGGATCATTATTATTCAGTCTTTTATCATCCTATTATTTTACCCACGAGAATTATGTATCCTAAAACAAACATCGTTTATTCTCAAAGTTATTATATATATATATATATAAAGTTCTGAAAGAGTAAAGTTTACAAACGCATATTATGTGACTATTAAGTTTTAGAAGTCTGTTCATAAACGTTTACATTCATAGTCTATCCCGTCTATCCTATATAAGATATTCTTAGTTGAAGTCATCACTCTTAATCTAAAATTATAATGGAAATATGCACTTCATTTTTAGTCCCCTTTAATAATAGAATGGGTAAAAATTTTGTATTGTTTATTTTTGTAAAAATAAAATAGTTTTCATGAAAATTTTGAGTTTTCTTTTTGATTAATTAATTTATAATGACTAAGGTTAATAATACCGGTTCGGGGGGAAGAGACCTAGTCTCTCAACCAACCCTTTTAGAAGAAGGCACAATGGATCAGTTAGGCCTACGTGCTAAGGTCCCTCCATACAATACAATACAATACAAGGTTAATAATAAAGGTTAGTTTTTTCAATAATCTCAGAAACCTAGAAGATTTTTTCTGACAAATGTTTCATATCGAACAGAATTAATGCATAGTTCTAGGCGTACTTTAATATGAACTTTAATAAGAAACCTTTCGAAGCATTTGTAATAATAATATTAACTTATTTGAAAATAATAATAATATTAAAAAAAAAAAAAGAAAAGATAATTCAATTTTCATTATTTCAAAACATTTTATGAACATATTTTAAATTAAGAATGTAAATTAAAAATTTATTTTTAAAATATACATTATTTTGTTTTTTTATATAAATATTGATATGAGAAAATCCTAAGGGAACCGATTGGCTCATATTATCTTAGGGCCCACACAAAAATTTTTTTACCTGCCCACGAATATGCGTTTATCTCTCCTACACACATTCCC
Organism: Xylophagus ater; assembly: GCA_963422695.1. Taxonomy (NCBI): domain Eukaryota; kingdom Metazoa; phylum Arthropoda; class Insecta; order Diptera; family Xylophagidae; genus Xylophagus; species Xylophagus ater. Next base: position 15,117,918 of record OY730478.1, read on the forward strand.
TTTAGCAAAACACAAAACATACAAAAAAAAAAAATTTCCATTTTTTTCCAGTTTTTTTCTCCAGAGAGTTTTCACCGAACGTAATTTATCTTCCGTCGTATTTTAATTTAATTTTTTTTCTTTTCACGGTTACTGATATTTTTTACTTTTTGTTTGGGAAATTTCATCCACTTTTCCCATATTTTTACAGTAAAGAAATATCGAAAATACATATTCACCCGAAGTCCCAGTGTATACGCACTTATTTGGGTCTCGTACATTTTTTTTTCGCCATTTGGTTCATTTTAATTTATACTGAAGAAAAATAAAGCTCTAAAAAAATTGAATACGTCATTATAATGTGTTTTTAACGTTTAATAAGGTGTAGTAGATCCAGCATACGCGTTTGTACATTTTTTCCATGTAATACGAAGAAAGAAAAGCTTTCTAAGACTTTTTAAATAAAGTTCAATAGGTGAATTCTATCGTTTTTTTATTTATTCTTAAAATTGTTACCTTTTTTTTTGATAAAAAGAAAGAAAAAAACAGGAAGAAAATGTTTTGAGTAACATTTATAGAAGAATGATTGATGGTCTGTCCAACTTCAATGGAAGCGTAAAAACATGGGTTATACGCTTTTATATGTATAATTTGGACCCTTTCAATTTGATCGAGTTTAAAACATGATTCATGTTACTGAAAATATTTAATGAAAATGAATAGGAAAATTTTCCTTTTGTAATAATAAAACTGTTATAACACACAATAGAGACTGTATATGGGTTCAAAATGGATTTGATTCATTTTAGTTTGTTTATTCAGGGTTTTTCTTAACACTTGCCTAGCTATATGGGTCGAACAAAACTGGCCTGGAACTGCAGGATTTAAGGAAATCCTGTACTTTCATTTTTTAAAATTTGAGTAACATCAAAACCATATGGTGTGTACATGATATCTGGGGATCAAATGTAATTTCCTTTTTATGAACTCGTGACAACTATTCAATCAAAAATTTAATTTTTCTTTTTTTGTTAAATTTTTATTAAAATAAAATCATATTTATAAAATAATTTATATGATTAAGTTAATTCCAGTAGGATTTGTATTTACATCAGTATTCGAAATATTAGAATTCATTTTGTAATTACCAAAGAAATTTGGAAAAAATCCTGATTGAGCGCTAGCCGAAGCTGAACTAAATCCTCCTCCTTGACTTGAGCTACTGGCTTGAGCAGATGCAAAATTATAACCATTATCACCGAAGTTATTACCAGGATAAGTTGGATAATTTGGTGGTCCTCCTGGGTTACCTGGAGCTGGGTAACAACAGTCAGGTGGATTAGGTTGAGGTGGATAAGGATATGGTGGAGGTTGTGGTTGAGGGAATGAGGGAGGTGAAGAGGGTGGGTTTAATAAATTAAAAATGCTTTCAAATAATGAACCAAATGTTCTAGATTCCAAAAGTAAATTTTCTGATTTTTTTCCAATTAGTGAATGACTGCCTATTTCCGGTATTGTAACGTTATTTGTTTGATTTTTTAAGGTAATACTTTGGTTTGGTGTCGATTTAACTGTTCGTACAAATCTACTTTTTAAAGGAATTTCAATTAAATCTTCCATTTCAATATTTTTCTTAGATTCAGAATTTTCAAATGGAGTGTTAAAAATTCGTTTTATAATTCCAACTGGTGGTCTTAGGTGAATATTATTTTGTGGACCTGTGATAAAGTTCAAATTCGAAAGTATACTTGAGAATTCTAATCTGCTTCTTGAAAAAAAAAGTGATAAAAGTATTTTACATAAAGTGTATTAATTGTGCTTGAAATGACCAAACTATGCATTAAAAAATTTCAAATAAAGAAAATTTAGGTGAAAAGTGCAGAAAATATTCAAATAATTTTATGGAATTAAACACAAGTGAAATAATAAATGTGTATAAAAAAATTTGTGATTTTATTGATATTTTTCACAAAATACAAGTGCTTATTTCCATGCCCAACCCTCATTTCCAGATTCGGCTCCAGCTGTGGCTCCACCTTCGGCTCCTCCGTTACCAATTGAAGTACCTGATTGACTATTTGCTTGACCTCCAACTCCACGGTTACCACCTCGGTTATTACCTCGATGTCCTCCAAATCCCCCAAATCCCCCAAAAGAACCACTTCCAGCATTACTAAAAGATCCACTAGATCCATTACCGGTCATTGATCCTGATGAAGTTGAAGATGAAGTACCACCGTTGCCACCTGTGCCCCTACTAAAACTAGAAGATTGACTGGACGCTGAACTTCCAACCCATCCATTTGGGCCCATAAATGTTTCACTTTTCGATCCACTGTTGGAAGCTGAATTTCCACCATTTGGACCAGTAAAAATCGATTGGCTATTTCCAGCGCTTTGTGAACCTTTAACACCATTCTCGTCATATGATCCAGAATTTGTTTGTGCTGCATTTGATGCAGTTCCTTCTTCACTTTGTCCTGTCGATTGTGATCCACTATTTGCATTAATACGTTCGGAATCTGAATTTTTGATATGACTTGTGTCAGCATTCGCTGATGAAAGATCTAAGTTACCATTTCCGAAATTAGCAGATTGACTTTGAGCACTATTTTTGTCTGATAATCCTTGATCTGTAATAGAACTTTGTTGGGCAGTATTTGCAGAACTTACTTGTCCAGATGAACCATCTGCTGCAATGTTAGAACCTTGACCGGCTGCTATATTTGCTTGAAATTGCCCAAGTTCATTTTGTGTATTACTCGATTGAGTGTTTGCTCCACTTTGCTGTTGAAAATTTGGATCATTACTTGTCGCAAAACCATCTCCACTTGCCTTGTTTGATCCAAAAGAACCGGGTTGGTTGAAACCACCTTGTTGTGGAAATCTTCCTCCTCCTCCATGGTGACGTCGGTTGTGGAATTGTCGCGATGGTCGATTAAAAGTAGAACCGGGAAAATTTTGGGGGAATGATTCAAGTGAAGGAATCGATCCGAAATAGAAATTTCGGTTGGAATATTTTACATCCCGTTTTCCACGTTGAAAGAATGGGAATAATGTTCTGCGAGAATTTGATTGGGTCAGAGCGTTTGATGACGCATCATTTGCAACACCATCAGCGTATGCACCAGTTTCACCATTTAGAGAATGTGCTTGCGATTGTGAATGTGAATCCGATGATGATAAATCGATTAATCCGAAATTCTGGGAATTAGCATTTGAGTTACTTTGAGAATCAACCGTTGCATCATCACCATTTGCAAAACTATTTGATGTGGTTTGTGCTTGAGTTCCTTTTTGTGGTGCTTGATTATTATGTGATAGTCCTACATTTAATAATCCCAAACCGATATCAAGGCCACCCTGTTCATTATGTTTTAATCCAATGCCCTTTTTTAAATTTTCTGATGATAAACTTGTTCCAACTCCCAATTTGCCAACATTTAAATCATGTCCAATTCCACCGGATAACTCACCATCGGAAACACCACTCGAAGATGATAATTTACTTGAAACACCAAGATTTCCGACATTTACTCCATGTGAAAGTGAATCACTGTTAGCTATATTCGTGTTACCACCACCAAAAAATCCACCTTCTGATTGTGTTACAGATTGTGATCGTGTTCCTGATGAGCTAATACCAACTAAATTACCTAGACCAACATCACGTGAAAATGCATCACTATTCGCGTGTGATGATGATCCCGGATTAGCACCTCCAAGAAAACCAGATTGTGGTCGGAAAAATTGTGCTGCAAAAGAAAAGTACAAATTTAAAATAAGTTCTTCATTTTTTTATAATAATTTTGTGAAAGAAAAAGTTTCCGAATTTATCAGTGATAACGCTTCGAAAGTTACATCAAATAAAATATTCTAATTTTATATTATTTAAAACAAGTTCATTAGGAATTAGATGCTAATTTTGTTGTACAGTAACAGAAATATGATTACATAAAAATAAAAATAGTTTCTGAGCTAATAAGGAAAACCGGTTGATTTTTGTTTTTATTTAGAATAACATGTTCATAAATTAATTATTTAAATTTAAAAGAATCTTATGAAGATGAGCCTTTTAATTAGGTAAACAAATATGTGCCGATTAAAATTTATGTTCTAAGAAAGTTATATATTAATTATAAACTTTTATAATTGTTTTAAATTTAGTAAAACATTTTGTTTCTATTGGAAAAATGTTTTATATATTATTTACAATAAAACTGGAAAAGGATTTCAGAAAGTTTTCAACATAGAAAACCACAAGAACCAGTATGTTTACATGGACTGCCTAAATTTTATAACATTCATTAAAATGTAAATTGTGGAATACTATAAATAGAAACAGACCGTTTTTCTAATTGTTTATTCAAAATGGTCGTATGGACGATGGAGTATGTTATACTATATGTAATATGTGTAAACCGGCGTTAAATATATTTGAAAGATCTTATGACAAGCTTCAAAATGTACTATATGACACTATATTAAAGTGTACAAACAGCATTTGCGGGAAAGTTTTAGTTTTCTCTTTTAATCAAAAGAAAAAAGATGCGAAAAATTATCGTTTGCTTATACAGACATCCGCGAAAAACACGGTTAACTGGTACCGTGATATTGAAATTCGTGTTATTCGAAACTTATAATTCATACAAATTTCAAAATATCGTTCCGTGCTATTCAAAACCGTTCAATTCAAAAGTCGATATCCATACAAATTTGTACATTTGGTTCCAAAGAGAAGGAAGCACTCTCAACTTTATGGAATGATACTAAAACTATTCTGAGCCCAAAGAAAAGAGAAAATCTAGTTACGATAAGAACTGAGATCTTCAAACTTTGTTTGATATCTATATATTTCCTGCAAATCTGTTATGTACATATGCACTGTGTGATCGTTAACAATAATATGTGTATACATATTCGCAAATTCGTGTAATTCAAATCCCGTGTTATTCAAGGATTGTCGCAATTTTTGACCGTGTTATTCGCGACATCGTGCTATCAAAAAGCATACAATAATGAGAGTTTCCAATTTGGGCACGTCTGCAAGCGCCTCATTATTAATAGTATTTGTTAAAATGACTTTTTGTGATAAAAAATTTCATGTATATACAGTCTTTTTTACAAATACTTTTAAAAATGAGGAGAGCTTTTCAGCGCTGCAAACGTCTCATCAATTTATACAGAAATGATTACATGTGGTGCTATTCAAGTACCGCGTTATTCGCGTGATGCCTGTAGAAACTTATGGTGAACATGTTTCAAGCCAAAGCAGTTGTAAAAAGTGGTTTAAACAATTTAGAGAAGGCATTTTTGATGTTAAAGAGGCAGCAGACGAAGGTGGCGATAATGAAAATTATAGAATTTTTGCCTCGGTTAAACCAAAGAGTCTTTATTGAATTAGAGAATTATAAATTATGCCACTTATCCATTTTTTAGTATATTTAACTCTATGTAATTTGATTGTTGATGAGATATAAATTATAACTTATATAGATGCCTCGATACTTAAGTAAATGTCGTTATGTCATTTTTAGGGAGCAGATGTAAACATCTTCACTAAATTATTACGTGAGAATTTCTACACACACAAAATTTTGGCTACAAAAATGACCAAAATGTAATTTTCTATTCACCAAAAAAATTTTCAAAACAAAAAAAGGAAAAAAGAAAATCATTTCCTTTCTATTGTTTCTATTTTTGTTGAACTAACTAAAAACTTTCTAGTCTATATTTTCCAGCTATACGTGTTGTAACGAACAATCGAATATGAAATTTAAATTTTGTAGTTTCTCGTATAGTTAACATCGAAAATATTGAATACACTGAGTACACTGTATAGAAACATACATATATCACGTATAAGTACAACAATCAATATATGAGAAATTCATTCTAATTTAATGAAGTATATCGAAAAAGTTCATTCACACACTTGGTATGGGTTTAATGTTAAAATGAGCTCGAAATTAATTTTCCCATCTAATTATTGAAAATCCAAAATATTAGAAAATAAATTTTAATGAATAATTTTCATAATAAAAAAAAAGCAATAGTTATATACCTGTTGGTAAACAATTGATCGTTTCCGAAAATATTAATCCAAAAACTAGTAAATGAATAACACGAAAAGTGGAAAATTCATTACTATGATAATTCATATTTCTCATATTTCTAATTAATTACTTATATATATATTTTTACTTTTTAAAATTACACAATTTAAAAATCCGATCGATCGTCTGTCCGACAAGACGTTATTTATATTTCTAAAAATTTTTCAATATAATAATTTCAATAAAACCAAAAAATAAAACATTTCTATACATATATCGCGACATCCAAACGTACCGCAACTTGTTTTTTAATGATTCAACTTTTTAATACCGATTAATATCAATATAAATTCAGGTGTTTTCTGACCGTGAATTATAATATATTTGATGAACAATATAATTACGTGATAACAAACACAACAAACAATTTTATTCTTGTGGAATTCCGGCTTTAATTTATTGGTGATTTCCATTTCCAATGAAAAGATATCATAAAAGAAAGGGCTTCCATTGACGGAACTCCAGCAATAATATGAAAGAGTAATCATATTCATTTTTAGTATACAATAAATATATATTCTATCATATTATATAATCCTGATCGATCTCTGACTCTGCAAAATAATAATATGACCATTTTACATGTGTTGCCAATAATAAAAGTAGAACATTTATGAATATCAAGAAAAGAAAAAAAACCACCCTTCGAATATATATAAATCGTTTCATAAATGTTCGAATATGTATAATTTTGAAAAGGATCCGAATATTGTTTTCTAATGTTTTTCATATATATATATATATAAAGAACAACTTTCCCATTCTTACCTGACAAAAAGGAATGTCCTTAAAAATTGTCAACTATCTTATTTTTTAGGAAATAATAAAATAATATTGATAATATGGTGAATACCCTGAAATGGTCTGGAATGGTCTGAAATGGTCAATACATCAAAGTATGTAAATCACAGCTTATACTATATTTTGCTCCTGCAAAACTCATTCATCATAATAGTCATTGAAACAAACAATAAATAAAGGACATATAAACATATATTTTAGAGCATTTTTGGTCATAGATATTTTATGTATGATAAAAATACGGATATTTTTCGATATTCGAAAATTCTATTTCATATTTTTTGCACTTATGCGATTTTACTTTTCCTTTACAATCATATAGTATATGGGATTTCAATCAAATTATACCACTATATACATATTATTATATTGACCATTCGTTTTTACATGAAAAGATCGTTTTCTTTCCATCGAAAAATTTCATATCTTTTTCTCTATATACTATATATATATTTTGTCCTTTAAATCCCATTTTTATCTTTCATAGATCCAATTTTTGTGCCATCCATTCTCCTCGAGGGTATGGATGGCTTTTGTTCCATATTTTTCGGGTTTTTAGATGTTATTGTTTTTGTTGTATTTTCTTGCTGTCTTATAGATTTTATAAACCTTAACAATTGTAGGCTGTTCGTTATCAAATACAATCGAATAACAGTATTCAAGTCTATCTCAAGTACTGTTATAGTATACTACTTGAATTAGAGAGGATTCCTTAAATATTATATTGAAGACCTTTTTGTTTACTTAGCACAACCTTTAGGCTAAGATTTATATATTTTATACTTATTTGACCTTTGAGAAAATATACATTTTGGTGTTTTCTTTTTTATTTACGCTTTTGGTATTTGAACGCCATGAAAAAAGGCTATCCAAAAATTGATACAGATAGGGAAAAAAAACAACATGTTCTTTAAAATACTCATTAATAGTTAATACAGTCAACTCTCGAAAATATAGTACAAAATAAAAATAATGCATAAATTCTATTTCTATAATATACCGGGTCCGGCAATTGAAGTATCAAAGTGTAATTTATTTTGTTTAATGGTCGGTTTTATTATTATTATGATGGAAATGATGATTAAACATATAATACTTAGTTAATTTTAGAATTATTCCTTCACAACCAACTTAAATCTCTTTTTAAACGATGCACACGATGGTTATACGATATCTTGGCTTAAACGGTTCCATTTACGAGTCAAATCTTTTTCTAAAACGGCCTTAGTTGTATGTGTTTTTTTTGCAAGCTGCTGTTTGTAAAATTCCCGAAATGGAATAATCCAGCGGATTCAGATCTGGTGAATACGGTGAATTTCGATGTTTGAATTTCCAATCAAATAAAGCGCAACAATTGAATTTCGTTTAAGGTTTATTGTACAAAAAATAAGAACGCGTCTTTTCACCAACAAATAATTTTTACTACTAACAGACAATATATTAAGCAACATTCGTGCCAAATTTTAGTATTGCAAGATGTGCGATTTACATTTGACAGCCTTTTGTCGCACCCTGTATATTCACAGTTTTCTTCATCTAACACTGTAAATATATTATCACAAATTAAATTAATTATCTCTTAATTAAAAGTGAATAATGAAAGAGATTTTCTTAATAATTGAGAGTACTTAATGAAGTCATTTTCATTTCAGTTATTGAATAATTAAGAACTTTAGGTTTTTTCATCTTGTATTAAAAAATAATTGAGAATGAAAAAATTAATCAAGAATAACAAATGTGTGCGAGTTTTTTTTAGAAATCTTAATTAAAAAATAATCAAGTTGATTAAAACATGTTATTTCACAAAATAAGCGATTTACATCTGACATTTATATACTGAAAAAAATTCTCTAAAATCTGATAGAAATTGCACTTTCATATTGAAAGCATTACATGAAGAAATTGCAATAGAAATCACACCTCACTATCAGACAAAATTTTGGCGATTAAATGGCAAAATGAAAAGAGGCTTAATGGTCAAGAATTTCAGTCACACTTCTCGGAGTTAGAACTTAGAACCAAAACTTCCCCCACGACTCAATTGGATTTATTTGAAGACATAAGACATTCAGTTTCCATTAGACTCTTTTTCAGTCCGATTGAAAATATGTCTTGAAATAAGTCCAATGGAGTCGTGTGGTTATATAGATAAAATGAAACTAGTTCTGAAATTGGCTGACCTTGACTTTATCAATAAAACGCGATCGATAACAAAATTTAGAACATATTTAAATTGGTTTTTGAAAATACCTATTTTCATCATTATAGATATTAACAACTCGTTAGTTGTTTGTTCATCTTTCGTCAACTGAAAACCTGATTACCGCGATTGCAATAATTACTATTCACGATCACATCATAGAAAATTTATTATAGCACAGACAAATATTCCGTATTTAATATTATGATCGTTGGATTTCCCATAACATTCACCTAACAAAATGATTACCGCTGTAATACGAAGAAGTGTACAGAACGTAATTTTATATTATTTAACTTTGCGAAGGTAATGCCTAATGACATGCATACAAATTATTACTATTACGACGATATTGAATGTGAATGATCTGAATTTTAGTCAATATACATACATCAATTCGTTGTTGTGATCATTGACGTAATGTCCGAGGTTAATGAGTAATGACTAAATATTTTTTGAGTATTATTTTTGGAAATTCATTACCAAGAGAATTTGAAAAACCAAGTATCAAGTATTTAATATAATTTTTATTTATTTGAATTTTTCATGATAATTTGGATTTGAAATAATATTTTTATACTCCTATGGTATAAAGCGTTAAACGTTTCAGCCAGCATATTGACAACATATTGTAGTTTCAGTAAATAATTATAACTTTCTAGGTGGTTTAATAGTTCTAGGGCAGAGGTTTCCAAACTTTTTGTCTAGTGGACCGCTTGCTATGTTTTTCAGTTTTGGGTAGACCCCCTGCTTACCTGATATTGATTTTTTGTATGATGACCACAAAGCGAATGCCTACAGCTTACAAAACCGTAGTAGTATATAATTCTTAAAAAGTTTCATATATCAGAAAATATACCCAATAACTTAAATTTCAATATAAATCTTCATCACTTTTCAGGAACATTTATGTTTTAGAAATTTTTACTTCATAGGTAGTTTTTTAATTTATGTAGAATACAGATAGTTATATGTCTTTATATTATAAGGTCACGACCTGCTTATATTAGATCCACTAATGTTGAACCCCATTTATGTTTCATAGACCCCGAATTTTTTTCGCTGACATGGACAACTTGTAAGTCGTCGTCGACCCTTGGGGGTTGATATAGACCATTTGGGAATCACTGGTCTAGGGGTTGACACATAGACCATTAGGGTCGAATCGATATTATTCAATCAAATGAAGAGGTTGAATATGGAACTGTAGCGTATTTTGCAGAGCCTTTTGTGTAATACAATTTCTAAATTGTATTACACAAAAGGTGTGGAAATGTTAAAAGATCGCTAGATTAAATGTACCGAGCTAAAAGAAGAATAAAAATAATTTTTCCCAAAAAACTTGTTTTTCTATGTTTCCCCACGGACTTGTTGAACCGACTTTAACTCAAAATTACGTGCAATTATTTAATGTAGAAGAGTACAGACATGTTAGTTTCGGACGTGGTTAGTTTATTTTTTTGGTTACTTTCCAGTGACTTTCTTGAAGTTCGAAATATAAAATTTTGCTATATTATTAATTCCATTTAGTTGTTTCTATTTATCTGAGTTAACTTAAAATTGTTTTCACCGAGTTCAGCCAAAAAGCATACAATAATGAGAGTTTCCAAAATGGGCACGTCTGCAAGCGTCGCCTTATTAATAGTATTTGTTAAAATGACTCTTTTATATCTGAGATATAAAATTTCATGTATTTATAGTCTTTTTTATAAATACTATTAAAAACAAAACGCACTTTGCAGCGCTGCAAACGTCTCATTAGTTTATATGAAAGGATTACAAGAATTTAAGTTTACAATATAAAATTTCATTCGAAATATAAGTTTACTTCCGGACGTGTGAGAGATGAAGAACGGAACAGAATCAATTGTCGCTTCCGCAATATAATTTGTCACTTGAAAGTGATAAATTTGAAATGACAGGTATTGTTCTTTAATATAATGTTTAGAAGAAAATAATTACCTAATTCGAACAGCTTCTACAGACAGAAGAAAAAGAGAATTGTTAGTGTATACATTTTTAGCACCATTTCAGCACTGCAAAACATGCCTCTTCGGTAATAGTATTTGTAAAAAAAGATGGTAAATACATGCTTTTTTATATAACACAGAGTTTTTTTTTAAACAAATACTATTAACGAAGTAACGTCTTTTGCAGACTGAAAATTTAACCAAATCAGAAACCAAGTTGAAAGCTCTATATATTCGTATGCTTTTTGATACAAAATAGCTCTTAGTTTCAGGTAATATCAAGTTTAAAAAGCGCCTATAATTCTTAATATCAAACAATTGGCTATAATCTCATTTTAGTTTAACATATATTTATGATTAATTATTGAATAAATATAGTATCATTAATCAATTTTATAAATGTTCATACAAACTAAATAATTTTATGGCATATTAATACTTAATATGAATATTAGCGTAAATTTTGAATTAAATATGAAATCGTTTATATAGTAATGAACGTAAGTTATAGATTATTTCTGATCAATGAATAAAAACAGGATAATCACAATTGTTATTACTTAAAATAATTCCAGTAAGTCGTTTGATATTGTATATTGAATATAAATATTGTATTCTATGTCGTTATTTTAAAAAGTTTTTATAATATAAAAATCGTGGTCTAGTACGAAGCTCTAAATAAGCAGTTTATAATCGAAAAACAAATATGTTTAAATATATACGAGTCGATACATACATATATCAAATGAAGATCTTTAATAAATAACAAAACTTTTGTGTGTTTGCATTAAAATAATTTCTTTTTTTAAAGATCGATTTCTAATGTATATTTTTGTTAAATTGAATTCTTTGACATAATTTAAAGTAAAGAATATATTCTCAAGAAGAAAAGAAAAAAAAAGGAAAAATAATATTATCACCATAAATGGAATAATATTGAAAGTTTGCTAAAGAGATTTTCTTTATAAAATTTATATCAGTTCGACTTGAAAGAAAATTGTGAAAGTTTAAATAAGAATTTATGCAACGACCGACTTTCATATAGATGATCAAATGGAATTTTCTTGATACATATAAGAAGAAAGCTTTGGGGAAAAATTTTAAAATTTTCTTATTCGGAATAATATCGATCAGGAACCCACTGAAAACACCTGAGCAAACTTTAAATTTTACTCGAGAGAGATTTCTATATATTATGAAAGTTAATACCTTCAAGAAAATTATATTCTTCTTTTAATCTTTTTTTTTTAAATCGACATAAATTTATAAGGATTTCTTAGTTTTTTCAAGTTTTTGAGATTATTTTTTAAAATTTCCATGAAACATAAATACTAACTGAAAATCGGCCTATAACCGATTTGCTGATGCCCTATGATAGAAATGGGAGAAAAATACTGTCAAAACTAACAATATTTCAAAGACTTTCCTTCATAAGTTTGTTTCCTTCTTTCAAAATTTCTTCTAATTTGCAGGTAACCCTGAAACTGATAGCATAAATCTAATCTTAAATCTTACTCCAATCGGTGCATTAGTTTTTAAAGTACATCGAAAAAGCTTTATCAGCAGGCTTATTTTCTCTTAGGATTATTTCTTTCTCCATTATCGTCAGACTGATTTGATTGAAATTGACCATGCTACCATCAATTTCTGTACTTAATCAATATAATTAATTTAAACAAAATTAGTTCACAAATTTTCCAATTAAATCCGAAAAATCATACAAAAATAACGACAAAACTTTCCGGTCATCTTGGTTTTTGCTTCATAACTTCACTCCCACTCGGTCGATTTTGCTGAAATGCAATACCAAAATCCAGTTAGACAATAACAAACGCACAATCTAACAATCAACAAAATCGAATAACGCGTTTTTGAGTTACCTTATACACGGACGGACGGACGGAGTTGATATAACTTTTGATTTCCTACACAACCATACCCCTTAAACCTTTCTGCTATGATTATTTCTATCACTTAGTGACAAAACTAATATACCCTCTGATAGTACCTGCAATAGAGCATAGAAATTTGTATATAGTAATTATTAATTTGTTATTATACAACAGAATAGACGAAGAAAAATAAACAATTGCGAAAACCTAAAGACTGGAAGGAAATATTAGTACCATCAGTTTCAAAAAACAATACCCACTGCAGTACTTAAGATGCTCATTTACTTGGCTATAAATTCAATTACAAATGCTAATTATTTGTATACACGTAAGATCAAACTTCTACATTAGCTCTAGTAAGATGCATAAATGTTTATTATTTACATTGAAAAATTTCAAAGTACAAAAAAATAAAAATGTAATTATATTCCAAGAAAAAAGCTTGTAACTAAATCATATAATTAAATTGAAACGTGCACTCATAATATTGTAGTAAGCTTAGAACAAATGAGTTTTATTTTTCACAAATTACGAATACAGATTTTTGACTTGAATATAAGATATCAATCTTGGAATACCCAAATTGTACACACAATAAGATAGGATATGTTAAAGTCTGTTCTTTATCTTATTTCTAGTTGATTACAACAGTTCCACCTTAATTGGGATTCCAATTAAGTTAGATACTTCTATGTCCTCCCATTTTGAGTACAAAAATTATATACATATGGTATATGTATTCCTTAACATTTTATCAAATTGAACTACTATTATGCAATTGTATTCTCATCATGTTCTTAAGTCCAAAAATTTTAATATACATTCTTCAACAACAGAATAAAGGAAACATTTATATTGGATATGAATACAATTGAATAAAGACATATAGTTAAAAGATCTAAATTATATTCGACAAATAATTTATATTAAAATGATTCATTTTGAAATTCTACACAATATCAGATATTTTACAACTAAATTATAGTAAAGGGTTTTTGAATTGGGACACTACAAATGTTTTCCAATAGGGACAGCGAACCACGCAATATTTTTTTTGTTGTTTTGACATTTATGCCCGTGAATAGTTGTCATTTCATATTGGAGCAGTACATACTTGAACAACGTTTACAAATTATTAAAATTTTTTACTGAAATTCTGAGTCGGTCGCCGCAACTTTAAGAGCATTACGACCAATTTATGGACGACATCACCGCCCGTTCGACAATTGAAAATTTAGTACGAAAATTTAAATCGACATACTCGCTACATTATGTTCCAGTGCCAGTTAACAAGCAAAATATGCGTTATTGAGCAGGCCGCAACCCACATATTCTTCAAGAGACACCATTGCATCCCCACAAAATAACTATGTGGTGTATATTACATGCTAGAGGTGTCATTGGGCCACATTTTCCATTGATGCTGAGAACTGCCACGTTACAGTTAATAGAAATCGCTATCGAACCATACTAACTGATTATTTTTGGAATGAATTGTGTGATATGGACTTGGATAATATGTGGTTTTAACAGGACGGTGCCACTTGCCACACAACGAACGATACAATCGATTTATTGAATGTGCTTTAACATGAAATAAAAAATTCAATGATATCTCAAACCGTTTTTGATTTATTTAAAAAAATATTTGTAGCGCTCTTATTGAAAAACCCTTTATAATAATTATTTTGATTTCACCATGATTTAATTCTAATAAAAACATAATATCTAAACTTACAATTTTTTACCATTCCTATCGTATACGAAAACATCGTTCTATCGAAACATAGGAAAATAAAATATAAAATAGAAAATGTTCAATAACTTTCATCCACAGATTTTTTATATACTGTACCCCATATGTTATCTAAATTGTCTATCACGGATCACTGGGTCCAATTTGTATTACCTAAAATGGTCATTTTATTAGGTCGTTCTATCAATCGATTTTTATTGTTGCTGTTTGTTGACGAAGTTGTATAAGACCAGTTTTACTTCTAGAAAATCACGAATAGAAAAATTGTTCAATTCGTAACAACCCATCCAGGAGTGGGTTTCTTTTGTGAAGGTGGTTTGGTTTTTTTTCTTCATTTTGGACATTTCGGTTAGTTGTATATACATATGATATTATTCCCTCTCACTAGTATTTATCTAAAATCATTCATCTTAAAAAGTTATACAATATCAATAGAGATTGGAAGAAGAAGAAAAAAAAAGGCAAAAAGGTTGAGAATGAGAATTTTGAAGGAAGAAAAAAAAACCCGTAGGATCAATTTGGTTTCACATTATACACAGTGGCTGATTCTAAAGTTAAAAATTTCTTTTCATATAAAATAGCAAATTTTCTTATATGATATCGTTTCCGTTACGTTTCATAGAAAAACTGAAAAGAAAAACATCTAGTATGTAGTTTAGAAGCCTAATGATGAAGATTTTTTACTCGCTTCGATAACTTAAAATGGAATAATATAACTACCGAAAAAAAAGAAAGGATTGTATATTAACAACAACAACAACAACAACAGAAAGGATATGTTTTTCGGTTATGATTTGATAGGATATCATACAATATTTTAAATTATTATGGACCTATATTTTTCATATATTATAATAGAACCGAGATAAAATATTATCTCAACCTAGATTTTTATTTTCTTCTCATTTTTATGAATGAATATCTTTTGTGTTCGATTAATCTTTAGATATTTTCGCTAGATAAACACATGTATATGTTATATTTTCATCATATGTTCATCTATATAGTTTTCTATATATGATTAACATGACATGTTCTCAAGATTCATATTTCACATTAGCGGGTATCATTGTTTATCTAATGAATGATTCATAGTGCATATTATCTTATTGGATATGTAATCATAAAAGGGTTAATAGTTTAGTAGTTTGAATGTGATTTTATATATTATGGAAAGTGTTTATTGTTTGTGTAACTATTCGCTATGAATGCAAATTACATGTTAATCCTTCGAAGACATCACATAACTGACAAGTGTTAATTATTTAATATGATAGGAATTTATCTATACGATCTATTTTTTTTAGTACACGGAAAGAAATAATTTTAATAACTAATTCTGTATTTTAGTCGGTAAAAAGTAGTATCTATAACTTTTTTACGCCATTTCTCAAATACTAGAACATTAAATTACACCTAGACTTAGATTTAAACGACAATCGAATCGTACAATTTCAGTTGAACACGGTAGATACTATCAGAGGGTATATTAGTTTTGTCATTAAGTGTGTAATGGATAGAAATAATCATCGTAGAAAGTTTTCAAAAAGAAAGATTGCGCAGAGAATCAAAGTTATATCTATTTATGCATGTCCGTCTGTCCAGATTTTCTATTGCATTTTAGCAAAATCGAACAAGGGGGAGCGAAGTTATTAAGCAAAATCCAGAGTGACCGGAAAGTTTTTTCGTTTTTTTATATGGTCTTTCGGATTTAATTAGAAAATTTGTTAAGCAATTTTGTTTAAATTAATTATATTAGTTAAATACAAAAATAGACGATACTATGTTAAATTTTAATAAAATCGATCCGAGGATAGTGGAGAAAGAAATAATCCCAGGAGAAAATAAGTCTGGTCATAAAGTTTTTTAGATATACTTTAGAAACTAATTCACCGATTTGATTAAAATTTGAAGATTTGACTTATGCTATTAGGGTCTGCGTTAGCTGCAAATTAAAGGAAATAAAGTTATGAAGAATAAGCATTGAAATATTGTTAGTTTTGACAGTATTTCTCTCCCATTATCTACCATAGGGCATCAAAAAATCGGTTATAGGCCTATCTTCATTTACTATATGGCTTTAAAGACTGATTTCCTTATGCACCTCGAAAAATATGGCCATTGTATTTTCCTGTGTAGAATCTCGATAATTCAAATACTGTGTATACCAATTTGAAAATTTATTACGAAATGAATTTTAATTATTCACGTTCGGAAAGCATCACAAATTATGTACAATATTTGTACATTCATAATAAATATGTTATGCAGATTTTATCAAACATGAAATTAATTTTCTGCTAAGACTAAATAATAATAGTATTATAATAATTATGATTATTTAGGTTAATTCATTTATAATTAATTATTGCTAAATTCATAATAATTCCGAAAAACTGCAGAAATTTTATAATAAAATTCATTTTCAATAGAATATTTCTGAAAAAACGCAAAAATTTGTTTGCATTTTTGTTAAAACTTTATCGACGAACAAATTTCTGAAAGACCAAAAAAAAAAATCCCCACAACAAACAAAATAACGTACTACACAAAGCTCTAATTAGTTTTCGAGACAAACAAATCACAATTAATTTCATCCTACGAGATTGTAGAAAAATCCTTTAGAAGAAAAAACCCGTATCCCAAAAACCATTTTCTTTTCAACATCTTCCAGTAATTAATTCTCTTGATTTAGCGTTGATAAACGCAGGTACAACCTCTACATTTAACCATAGAGTATAATACACTCACCAGGATATAATTTATATCGGCTATACTCCTCCTATTTGATTTTATCCAGAAAATTGTCATTTGTAAAAGCTCTGTTGGAATTTTGTATTTAATTTTTTTTTGCTTATTTATTTTTCAACATTTCAGATCCAAAATACAAATTGAAATATTGTTGTTATTATATTGGATATTAAAGTTATAATCACATAATCGGAAACGGAATCGGAATATATTATATACGTACATGAATTAATAATTGGAAAAATTTGAAGTACTAAATTTAAAATTAACGGATGAATTTTTTTAGGCGAATGTAAAAATGTATGCAAAGGAAAAGTCATTTAAATTTTTGTATTACAGTAGAGTAAGTATTCTTTAAACTGGGTTTTTCGGAACACCATACGGTTTCATGAGATGTCTCAGGAGTTCTGCAGACAAAATTGATTTATTTTAATGTGGTCCAAACAATTTAAATTTAAATTTTAATAAGGAAAACTATATTTTAACTTACACATACATTTGTAGCATATGCATCAAGGTAATATTTACAAAAGTAAGATATTGCAAGTGGTAAAAAGGGACTCGATAAGAGGCCACACCTATTCGTACAAACATAGTTCATTAAGTCCTTCAATCGTAAAACATATTTATGCCCTATGGTAGGTAAGTAGGTAACACATCGAAATAATCATCGTAAAAAGGCTTCAAGGGTATGGTTGTGCAGGACATCAAAAGTTATATTGATTCATGCATTTTCGTCCGTACGTCTGTCCGTATACAAGATAACTCAAAAACGCGTTATCCGATTTTGTTGAAATTTAGAATGTGGTAATTCCTTAACTGGATTTGGTATTGCATTTCAGCAAAATCGACCGAAGGGGAGCGAAGTTATTAAGCAAAAACCAGGATGTCGTTTTTTTATATGGTTTTCCGAATTTAATTGTTAAGCAATTAAGCAGTTAATTTGTTAAACAATTTTGTTTGAATTACATAAATAGACAATATCATGTTAAATTTCAGTTAAACCGGATACTGGAGAAAAAAATAATCCTATGAGAAAATAAGACTGTTTATAAAGTTTTTTTGATGTATTGTACTTTAAAAACTAATACACCGATTAGATCCATGCTATTAGGTTCTAGGTTACCTGCAAATTATAGTAGAGGAAATTTCGGAAAGAAGAAACAAAGTTATGAAGAAAAAGCCTTAAAATATTGTTAGTTTTGACAGTTTTTTTGACCAATTTCTGCCATAGGACATCATAAAATCGGATATAGGCCGTTTCATTTACTATATGTTTTTTAATGAAAATCGGATGATGATTTATTATTTTTATACTTAAGTAAAACCAGAAATAAAAGTTAAAAACTATTTAGAAAAGGTTTGAATTAAGGTTTTTTATATTTTTTGAATATTAAACACACTTTCAAACAGCTTATTAAATGAAATTTTGAATTTTTTACCTTATTATAAGGTGCTTGAAATAAATTTCAGACAAAATTCAAGATTCAAATTTTGTTGAGCTTTCAGAAATTTCCAGAAAAAATCTCAAAATATACTTAACTATATAGTGCAAGAATTCAATAGAATAATTTTAAAACTGTGAAAATATGATGACATCCTTTATTTTTTTTTTTTTTGAATTTTATGATCTTCTTGAATTCAACGCCTGCAAGTAAAAGTACCTTTGTCATATTTCCCTTTATCCCCAATGAAACCATTAAAAACAGTAGCTCTACGAATCATACAACAATTTCAATGTGCCAAACATATAGTATGTATTTGAAATCTAGTCCTATTTCTATATATAGTAAGGATATTACATAATTCTCATTTTATAGTATATGAACGTTAAACGTAATTTCAAGTCTTCATTTTATAAAAGCCAAAATGGATATATATATGTGTACAGATATACGAAAGGTATGTAGCATTGCTTTAAAAGAAACATACTTAAATAACATTGGGGATAATCTTGAAACAAACAAAAGAGGTCATTTGATTTATCCACTTAACCTTAAATTCATTGCATTAAATGTGACAATTTGACGACAAAGTAAATTTTAAGTGAACCACCAACCATATACATATAATAGCCTTTGGGACTGACTGTAAGAAAATATATTGGTGAATAGCTTCCTATATATAAAATACATCATGGACCGAAATAACTTTTACATAGTTTTCCTATTTAAATAGATATAGTAGTGTAGTGTGAAAATTGTCTATACTTTTTTGTATTTGGTTTTTCTTCTTTTTTTTTTTGGTTTTTGACCATATATATAAAATGCTCCTATGGGAACATTTTAAAAACCAAAATAATGTATGTAGACTTTAAGTGGATTCATCTAGTGAACAAGGAAGATGAATATAAACCTAATGAAACGAAGGTATATAACATACATTGCCATATATACATATGTTGGTTATCTGTCATTCAAGAAACTATTTATATGTAGGTTTATATAGAGTAAGTTTAAAACACACAAGAATCTGGAGAACATTAATAGGTATTAAGTTTAAGGATTTCTTATTATTTTCTTTTCTTCTATTTGTGATATTTAGTTCAGTTTGTTACTATCTACATTTTACTAAATGTCGGTCGCACTATATGAAATTGTAGAAAGGTACTATAGATATGGGTAAAAACCTGATGGGATTCAACTTTTTCATGTCTTTATATCACAAGAATTTTCTATACATTATTATATAGCATACACATATGTATGAACATTGACATTAAATTATCAGAAAAGCAGGCTTTTGCATTAAGTTTGGCAAATATACGACGACATGTGAATAATCCTTTGGGAGATATGTGTTCTTGAGAATCTTATCTAATGCACATCAGAGAATTTTTGTTAGATAAATCTGGATATACATACTATACTATGTAGTAATAAAGCTTCAATTACACAATCCCAAAACTTCAACTTGATAAGTAAAGTATCAACTAAGGTATTTTGTCTGTCTTTTTCTCATTTTAGTTAGGTTGTTATTCAGTTTGGTTACATTATTTTATTCTTTTTTTTTTAGGTATATACTTGTTGCATGCATAATTAGCTAAATATCATTTTGTTGTCCTTTACTGTTTGTTTGTCTCTAAGTAGAGATTTGTGTATTTTTGTTGTAATGTTCTGTTGTTATGAGCTCTGGGATTGCATTTGTCATGAAGTGGTATATAGTCAGAATTCATATAAATATAACACAATTACTTTTGTTTTTCATATAAAACTAAGGAGAAATGTCTTTCTAGACATATAAAAGTAAAAAATTCTTTTAAATATTGTAGCCTGTTTAATATTACTTGGTAAAAGGATGACGATGTACATTAAGGATTCCGTAGAAGGGGGGAGAACCTTCTTGATGTTAAGAGATTCTATGTGTTTTGATGGATGTTCAAATGGTTAGACAAATCAGACAAAATAGTTAAAATTGAGAATTCCAACTTTAAGCAAGTAATTAAATCTAGTTTGGATTATCGTTTTTAGGTGCGATTTAAGTCGAATGAAAAGTGTTTGTATTATTAAATTATACTTCAGATTTAAAGTAACTAATCCGTCGTAGTCTGTATAGTCAAATGGAAACGGTATTTATTTGAAATCTATTTGATATTTCATGCGCTGTGGATTCATCGTGGATCCGTTCATTATATTGGCTAGTTAAGTAACATGGTTCTTTATTTGATCAATAAAGATATCGATCCTTTTTTCTAACTTAAATCAAATAAAGTATTCTTCCAGTGTAAGTCCCGGAAATAGTCTTGTAACTTTTTCGATTTTCTTGACATTCATTTTTATTTCCTTCCATATTTCTACAAAACTTTTCTTTATGTAATAAAAATTATCTTTCAATTAAAATCATGTATAAATTATGAATTATTTGTATTTATAAATAAATCAAATTTACAAACAAAAGTTTTTCCAGTAATTTATACAAAACTAATTAAACTTGCAATTATATAGAATTTCATTCTTTCTCATGTTTCTAATCACTTTATTCGAACTATAGTCAAAGTCTGAAGTTTATTTAATTAAGTTCTAGTTACCGTAAAACTTTTTCACGGTAAGGTTTCTTCCGATGCACTGTTATTTAAACAGTTTCCTTTTTTTTTGGCGTTGGTATTGTTTTGTTTTCACATACAATTTTATTCGATAAGAACGATCGTTTTAATCCAAATAAAACGCCAGTTCCGATTCACTTTTGTTTGACAAACGATAAAGAATTCTTCAACTTGTTACGCGAAGTTACGAATCTCATTAGCATTTTGATTTATGGTTAAGCAATTGAAGCCAGTGAAACCATTCGAATTGGATACCTTTAGACCGTATAGTACGTTTCGGTCATTCGCGTTATCATGATCTTTCATACAATGAAATTATATATTGAAAATTGTTTTTCTCATTCCCAATTCTTGTATAGTATATTTCCATATTTTTCATTCAATTTCTATATTATTTTTCCATGGAAAATTATATAATATTTTTATTTTTCTTTTATTTCGTGCTGTTGAACTATAACACGCAAACTATATTTTATGAAATTGTCGTTTGTTTTTCACGTTGTTTCAAGGATTCAGAAATTTCAAATCCTAGGTATAACTTGGTATAGATTAGGGTTTTTGAAAAGTTCTGTGGTCACAAAAAGTGACCAAGAACTTGTGCACATATTTGCTACTTCGCTTTTAGAGAAAGCGTTCTAAATATGAATATATGCTCCTTGGGGTCAGTGGATTTATTAAAAATATAATGTACCATAGACCGAACTATGATAGAAAAGAAACAGTTTTCCGAATAACATGGCCAGCTAGCAATGCTCAAGTTTTTGCTTCAACAAAATTAATTAAAAAAAAAACTCTTATGAGTATGTAATAAAATAATCCATATTTACGACATCTAAGTTATCGAAGAAATTATGTGTACCTCAATCTTCACGTCCAAATCATATCCATTGAGATTCTTAGTGTTTGATTCTTATTTCCGACAGAAACTTCCGAATACCCTAATATAAATTTTTTTATCGATGAGAATACTTTCTTTTGTATTCTAACTAAAAGCGATTGAATTTTAAACGGATGTCCTTAGGTCATAACGAAAGAAATACGAAATTCATCAGGAAATGGCAAACCATTTTGATTGGGTGTTTTTTTCTTTTTTTTGAGCTTTTAACGCATTAAGCTTTTCTTTTTTGTGTTTCTGTCGTCAAGTTTTATTGTATCCGACTTTGAAAATTATTTTTAGTTTTGTTCTTGGTGACAATTTTACTGTCTATTTGAATATTCTTTTTCTAATGATAACTTCCGGAACAGATTGAAAGATTTTACTATATACATATAGTATATAGATATTTTCTAAAGAAGCTTTTTCTGATGGTTTGTTTATAAATTTTCGTTTGTTAATTTTATTCTTGATTTTCTTGATATCATTTTCATTTAATGACAGTAAATAGGAAGGAAGTATAAACACTAAATTGATATCAAAATAATGGCATTATATTGGGCATTGATTTATTTTATCGAAAAAGGGTTGAACTATTTGTTTTTTTTTTTTTTAAAGATTAGTGGAATTTTAGAACAAGAGAATTCATTAATTTTCACTTTCTTATACGTTATAGTGGGATTTTATTGGACATATATAAATGTAAATATTTTTGTGGGTATGAGAAATTAAAATAATAGTACCTAAACGATTTTGATAAAATGTCAGAATATTATTGCTAATAAATAGAATTACAAAATTATATATCTAAACGATTAAAATCTTAATTAGAAAACTATCATAACAATCGAAATAAAATTAACGCCTACAACTATGCATAAATAGAGATAATTAATAAAACAATATGGATTAGATTAGTTCTAAAAACTGAATGAAGTGTTGAAGAGGATAATGTATGGATACGAATAAGGGACTAATGCAATTGACAGCATATCAGGTTTGCTTAAATCAAAATGAATTGAATGGCAAACAAGTTATGGCTCATCCTTTGTTAAAAGTAGTCATCTTTATCCATATTCCACCAATATGTTGTATTAGAGACTGGAACTAACTACTAAAGAAATCGCAGGCGATTTAAACTAGAGACTATTGCTAGCAATATTGGAGTTTATAATCCTTTAAATTTGGCTTTTATTTTCCAAAATAAACTACTTATTATTATTGACTAAACAATACAATACGTAATTGTATTTTTGAAACATTCAATACTAATTATTTGTATACAAATATGCCTAAATCTTATACAAAAAATAAAAATAACACTTAATAAGTGTAATAAAAAAAATATATATATAAAATTCTGACGTAATTGTCATTATTATTATCGTTTATATAAGAAAACCATTACCATAATACTTTTAGAACCTCTTTAATTCGATATTTTATTACGTAGTAGATTCTAGATTACATCATAATAATATTTCACATATTTTACACTCTTTAATAGCTTATTGACAGGTAGATGACATTAATGATATTTTATCATGAGAACTTTTGTTATTTATACACTGGACTTGAAATAATTCGATGGAAAAATATTTTCTTTTTTAGATTAGATTCTTCATAATAAAAAGAAAAATTCCCATTCTTTAGAAGAAAATTGAATAAAATGCTTTCCATTTTCAAAATTATGGAAATAAATACCATGAAATACGACAATTTAGTTAAATAAATAAAATTATAATTTATTGTTATATAGATTGGCAAAAAAAAAAAAAAAATGGAAAGATTATTCATTTTCTTCAGAAAATTATAGTTTAAATTACATATTATTATTGGAATAGTGAATTAGTATTTAATTAAAGCGAAATTAAATAGAGAGGCAGTGATTTTGTTCAACGTTCTTTTTGAGCAAAATAAATTATCATCAATGTTCAATTAAAACTACATATGGTGTTCTTAAATTGAGTACATAACTGATTTGGGACTCGACTCTAATACTTGATGAGTCCGAGTCCGAGACTTATAGCAAACTTAAACAAGAATTTTTGCTCTTCAGAAATACTGGAAAATGAACAAGTAATCTCGATAACCTGTACAACGCACTTTCCTCCAAAAAACCAACTTCAACCTCTAATGATAGAACATTTTCGATAAGTTGCAGCTTCAGTACTACAATGAAATTGAGACTTGCTGACAAGTCTATTAAATCGTTTGTATTTCTCAAATATTACCTTAAGACAAGAAAAAGCAATGAAATTGAATCAAATAAATGTTCAAATAGTTATATCGTGTTTTAAAGTTTAATTTTTGAAAATAAATAAATTAATCAATAAATAAATTTGAGTACATTTTCATTTTATATTCTTGGCACGACCAACAATTTAAGTTGAAAATTTTATAATCTAATAAATAATTATAATTTTAACAAATTTTAGTAATTTTTTTTTGTTACAAGAACTTCAGCTGTGGGAATCGTTATTGAACTCCAAAATATTTAACGTTTTCTCTTATTGATTTGAGTTTAGATTTAGATCCGGCCTCGACGAGTTTTCAAAATTTGGGACTCGTACTCGCCAAGTCCTAAAAACCCGGTTTCCAGAAACCCTACTAACAATACATCCATGCATGCATATACGGTATATATATTCAGTTTAGGTCGATTTCAATATTCATTCTTCACAATATTTTGCTGCTATAATCTTACATTAATTTCGATCTATGGAAACATTTACAACAGAGGGCTACCAACTGTATAGCGTAATTTGTACAGTATGTTAATTTGTACAAAGATTTGTTTTTCAGTAAAAACTAAGTAAACTTCTAACGAGGCTAGTAAGAATCGTACTAAGAACTACATAATTCAAAATACTAGTTCTATGCAAATATGCCATCGACTTTTGATACTACTTTTTAATCAGAAATTCCTTTGGAAAAGTCATCAAATATTAATATTCATGAGATTGAAATAAGTAAAACATCCTTCTTTTATTCCGTTGAAGATCGAAGTTCTACAGGACCAAATTAAAGACAACTCTAGATATATACCATAGATAGCAGATTTATATTTAATTTAATAAATAAACGTAAAACAGTTAACATCAAAATTATTGTTTCAATTTTTAATTTCCTTCAAATACAATTAATAAAAAATGTTTTTACATGAACATATCGAATAAAATACATTTCCAATCAATTAAATTTTGTAATGACAACATTTTATAATGTTGAATATATAAAACTGGCCCTTTTATTCCCAAGTGGAATGAAAGAGTTCTTTCCTTTTACAATATTGGCTACACATTACGATATAGTGACAACTGAGGTGGCTTTGAAAGATTTTCAAATTTCGTTCTTTGAGCCTTGGTCTGGTAGCTTTTTAGTTATTTCAAATTTAAGTATTTATAACTAATCTTTCTTAGCATATAAATTCAGAATTAAACAACTTCCATTAGTTATCCAAAGTCACCCTATTTGATTGTAAATATTACCAGCATAATACGATATTTTCAATTTCATTGTATTTCGGCAGTAATATTTTCCCAAATGGTTCTTACTTAACATGGTTTTCTCATGTAAATATATAGTATTAGATAAATGGTACTGAGAGAATTGATTTTAATACCTTTATTATATACTATAAGGTATATATGAGAATTCTAATACAGGCTCGTATAAAATCTATTTGAATGATTAAATTTAGTATTGTAGTAATGGAATAAACTCGTATCCGGATATCAGAAACGGTTTTCAATTTCAAAATTTTATATATTTTCAGTTGGCAATGGTAATTTTATATATATGGAACGAGATTGTATGTAGTTTTCAGGTCAACCTTATTTCATTGTAATTGTTGCATGTCGCATTAAATTACTAATGCCACACCAATAAATTTTAATATCGACATGACATTTATGATCGTCGGATTCGTTCAAATTAGTTTTCTTTTTTTTGGATTTTGTATACTGAAATGGTACTGCAGCTAGAGTTGATTGTCAATGAAAACTTATTACACTGTCAATCACGACTGCAAATAATATACTATAGGTTATGGAAACTGTATATCCCATCCGTTTTATATTTCCCGTGTATCAATGTTTATATTGAGGACTTTTAGGACTTATAGTTTTATTGGTTACAATACACTACTACTACACTACAAAATAGTTAATTTGTTTTATTTTATGTTATTTAGTAGAAACGTTATAAAACTATAACATTTTTGATTTGATTTTGTTATATTAAGTTTTTAATTAAAGACATTGTAAAATTTTATATTTTCGGAAAACAATATTCATAGTTGAAATTTCTTAATATTTCAAAATATAAATATAGTTAAACAAAACTTATAAAATCAATATACATATTAAAAATATATGCATGGAAGTAATTAGTATAAGATATTAAAAAAAGGGGTATCAAAAGTTAACCAGCTTTTTACTTGTATTATATGAAAATAGGAAAATTTCTCATTGTATTTTTCTTCAGATTTTCTTTTCTATTTGTTTTCATACTTTGGTTTTTTTTTCTTCTGTCAGATCGTGTCTCTTTTATATCGTTTTACTTATATAAATTCTTTTCTTATTCGTTTTTTTTTTTTTTTTTGTTAAGGCAAAGTAATTAGAAACGTGTACTGCTCGAGGGGCTATAATATAGCAACGCGGTTAAAATAAATGAAAAGAATATACCGGTCGGATATTATTATACATGTAGAAGCAGTTAAAAAATAAAGATGAGGTGGTATAAACCCTTCCCCAATAATACAATAAACACATTTCTGTTTGGGGGATATATATATACTCGTATATATATATATATGATGAAAACCGTAAAATCTTATTGTGTTATATACCTTTATACTTAAGATGTTTCACAAGGTATATAAAAGCAAATAAACAAATGGAATAAAAATAAAATAACGAGAAACGTGTAGTATATATGGCAGGATAAAGGTAACCTTAGGTTATTTCCCTTATGTGTAGTAAATGTTATTTATCTCTCGTTCTCGTTAAATTAGGCCAAAAGAATTACGAGATCTGATTGTGAATCTTTTTTAGTTATGATACTTTCAATTTATTTGATATAAGACTTTTATTATTCTTTGTTAATATTTATGTAAAAAAAAGAAAAAAAAATTTAATACAGTAACTAGTTAAAATTATAAATAAGATAATTACTTTTTTCAATTGTACTTGATTGATTATCAAAAGTTTATTTAGAAAATATTTAAGTATTTCTTCTAAAAAAACACATATGCTACTCAAAATCGAATACAATAAAATATAGTAGATGATGTTCTATATCAGTGATTTCCAAAATGGTCTATATCGACCCCCAAGGGTGGACGACGACTTGCAAGGGGTCCATGTCAGCGAAAAAAAATTTGGGGGTCCATAAAACGAAAATGAGGGTCAACATTATTGGCTCTCATATAAGCAGGTCGTGACATTAATTTTGGCATTTAATGAATGGAATAATCCACATACACAGATAGTACCTATTTACTTACATAATACTATCTTACATATATAAAGACATATAACTATCTGCAATTTAAGTCTTCCAAAGGGCTAAAAGTGAATATACCAAGAAAAAAAATGTATAGGGAAAATATTTTGGATAATGAATCGATCATTACTTCTTTTTAAACAATTTCTGCTGTTCATATACAACATCGCATAGCCTCTTACATTATATTCATGATCTCTAGCCCTTTTAAAGTGAGTACCACTATACCAGCTTTCAAAAATTCATTTGAAGTTGATGAATCTACAAAAAATCAATATCAGGTAAGCAGGGGGCTATGCAAAACCGAAAACATGGCAAGTGGTCCACGAGACAAAATATTTTAGGAACCTCTGTTCTATAAAAACTCCAATTCTAACATTTCTTCGAAGTTTCCTTGTATCAGAACATTTCACATATGTACTTAAATCGAGTACGTACAAAAATGGTTTAAATATGAATTTATTTATCCCCATATTTTTTCTTAGAATACGATTCCTTTCAAAACGCCTTTATTCATATATAGAAATTAAGCATAAGTGTACATATATTTTTTTGGTATCAAAAGGATAGGAGAATTACAGGAAATGAATGTCATTTCCAAAGAAAAGATACTGATGAATTACGGATGTACTAAAGTCAATGGAACTAACTATATTTAAGGAGACTTTTAGGGTTCGTTAAAGTTATATTGAAAATAATGATAATTTGCCCGTACAAAATTTTGATGATCCTGAAGCCTAACATAGTATATACATTTAATTCTTCAGGGAATTTCTTCATTAAGAATTTAGAATATTATTATATAAAGAAATTCTATTTTTATTATAAGAAAACTGGAATTTTTTTATTATTATAGATTTTGTTTAAATAAATTTTGATTAATTTTTATATACATAACGAATAAATTTCATGAAATTTACACTACACAGATCCTTGTTAATTATTATTGGCTTACCACAACATAATCTATATAATAACTTATAAACTTCTAACTCAAGTTGGCATAGATTCCATCCTGTTTTGATAATTTCTCATATATAAATTCACATATAGAAATAAATTTATTGATAATATATACATGAAGAATATTCATTACCAAAATAATCTGAACATCACACTTAATATAGTCAATTGTTAAATATATATTCTTCTATTTAGTTGTAGGGCAAACTTTATAAAGTATATGAATATGTATCACGTCTATACACTTATGTGCAGTTGTTACATGAAATTTATTAACTTTAAACATCCAATAAATGATCAAACCAGATGGTATCATTGCCGATTAAAATAATCCCTTTTTGGCTTATCCAATGCATCTTAATTTAATTATCACCAATTCATTTATCATGAATGATTTGTTTGGGAATTTTTTTTTTGTTGTAAGTAAAATAAGTCTCTTGAACATGAACTTTATATAAGAATTAAAAAGAAAAAAGAAACCATATAAGGATCATTCGCGTGCAACACGATTTATACCTATTAAAAGTCGTAAATATTAGTATGAACTCGCAAACTTATAGGAAATTTTAAGAATTTTGATTTAATATAAGTATGCCAGTTTTACTAAGTATATTTAAAAAAAAAAATGATTTATAATAGCATATTGTTAGTTTTCTTAAAAAGAATAAAATTCGTTTTCCAAATTCATGCCAAACACAGATTTTTATATTTGTATATAGGTAAATATTGTAAGATTTTTGGAAGTAATTTTCAAGCAATACCACTCGGCTGGTGTACTGAAACTGACGTCCTAACACATGTAACCATGAGATAATTATTGTGTGTAGACAGGTCTCTAAGATATCGCACGCTGAAAGCATTAGCCTTTCACCTGCATCAACCAAAGAGGCTTTAGAACCGTCACTGTCAATGGATTTAAATGAAAAATGGGTAATCACTAAACTATAAGTAAGTTAATCAAGCATATTTATCAATAGGACCGTGGGACTGGAGTATACTAGATAACCATTATTTACTGAAACCACAATCCTGTTCTTTAGATTTCAAATACTAAACACAATTGCAGGACTTAGTACAGTTAATTTTCCAAAGGCGCAAACCTTCAAAGAACTTATGAAAATTGAATTATAATTTATATTTAAATTAATTTTGATACAATATTTTTAAATGAGCACAAACTTTACACTCAATTGAAATTATTATTTAATTTTATTCATTTTTATACAAATTTGAAATTCAATTAAAAGTAAAATCTTAACTCTTTCTTATTGCCATTTCTCATAGAAATTTTCAGACAATTTATTTTTATTTTTTTTATACTTATTTTTAATTTATAGAAAATTTTCTTTTTGTTTTTTTTTTTCTGGTAAGTTTTCATTTGATATCAACAAAACATTTCTTAACAGGAACAAAAAAGAAAACTTATTCTTTTTTTTTTTGTTTCTATGAAAATAAAATTTGAAGATAACAAAACTCAATTAAAACAATTTCTGCGAAGACTAAATTTTATGGCACAAGCAACAAGAAAAAAATGTATAAGGGAAATGTTTCCACAATGAGAAACTTTCATTTTATTCATCAGGAAAGATTAAAGATTTTTGGTTGGGATTTAAAAAATCAGGAAGAAAAAAAAAAAAATTTGAAATTTATGAGCAAAAAATTACTAAATCTTTAATTCTGTAGACGTGAAAAGGTTGAAAAAAAAAAACTCTTCAAAAGTTAGTAACTTTTAAAATAAATGCAGCATAATTCTCGATTTAGGAAAGGACTAAATGTATTCTCGAGAACCCATTACTGATAAGTGTTTATAAGTTTCCATTTTCATTACGAATTTTATATAATTTTATCACAAGTTTTAAATACATGTTCGAAAAGTTACTGCAATACCCAAAAAAAACCTAAAATTAAAAAAGAAGTGCTTTAAATACCGGAAAATGGAGAAAAGAATCATTAAAAACTTTATTGAGAATTATTTGACCTCCTAAAACTATGCAATAATCTGGTAACTTTTAAATGCATTTATACTTTTTGAAAAAATTTTTTGAAAACAATAATACGATTATCATCGATTATCACTTATCAATCAATGTAAACCAAGACTTTTTTATTTAATATTGTGCAGGAATTTTTTTAGAAGATATTAGTGTATCTGATTTTGGTGTAATTTGGTTGTCTGGATCTTTCGATAATACATCTGTAGTCACCGTATAATGTAATTCCGAGACCAATCCTTATTTTAACCGCCCTTCATTTTAACAATAACAGTTTGGTTATGGGCCTAAAAAGGAGAACACGATAGTTAGAATATACATACTGCAACTAGTGTTCACCTTTTCAGAACCGTAATCAAACCAGCATTAATATAAATAAGGAAGGTCAGAATTAGGAAGGCTGTCGAAATTAAAAATCCTTACATTATAGTCGTTTTAAAATCATTAAAACACATTATTTTTCGGCGATAATTTGAAATAATAAATCATGTAAACCAAGGGTGTCCAACCTTTTTGTTTCCCTGGGCCGCATTGGAAGAAGACATGGTGTTTTGGGCCACAAGTATATTACTATGTATAAATCCATATCATAAAATGAATGTGAAACTTGGCATTGAAGTTCAGAAACTAAACAGTCAATATCTGGTTCGATTGACGTGGTTGCAATTCTCAGGCAGTCCTCAAGGTGTTCATCCAACATATTGGTTCTAATTTTACACTTAGTATGTTTCATTCTTCACATAAGCCACCAGGTGACGACACACAGAACGTGAAGCTGAGCGAGCAACGCAAACAGAAAGCATTTACTACATAACGAAAGAGGTTTCTGTTCTGGTCCTGTTTCTGTTGTTTGTCACTTGGCAGCTTTAGTACGAGAGCGGAAACACATAAATCATTTCTCAGAAAAATGGTCATGCTTTGAATTTTTGGGCCGCATTGATACTTGCCTTGGGCCGCATGCGGCCCGCGGGCCGCGGGTTGGACAGCCTTGATGTAAACAATTGGGTTAACCAAAATTAGCCACTATTCAAATTACGTAGATACCGATATAAACGCGTCCATTGACTACAATATTTCTGTCATGGAAATTTTTTTAGATCCTTTTTATCTTCTCGATTTTTTTCTTGACATTATTATACATAAGTAGAGCCATTTCACAATTTTTCTAAGCTTTTACAATGTAAAAAGGGAAAACAAACTTTCATATAGGAAGTGGATAAAGATCTATCGACCACAGCTGGTGTGTCAATCAATGTTTCTTTTTCTTCATGTTTTTTTTTTTGGGTTCGTGACAGTTTAGTAGCAAAACAATGAAGATGGGTTACCCAAAAAAATCAAATATTTGGTCAAAGATCTATTTGGTGACTTTTGTCGGTTATAGAATATTTTTATAGCTTGTTAATAGATGTTGTGTACATGAAAATGATCAATCTTAAAGGGAAAATTTTATAGGATTTGTTTTTTTTTAATAGATAAATTATGATATCTTTTGAAAAGAAATTGAATTTCTAATTTATCGGATAATATTGAAAAGAGAATATTTCAATTTTATTAAATGATTAGAAACAAATTGTTGGGCTCTTTTCATATTAAAATGATAGATAATTCGATATTATTGGAAAGTTTGATTGATAACTTTTTCGAAAAGGAAACGCTCTAAATAGAGTTCAAAAAAAACATCATGTCTCTAAGGCTTTTAACTCGATTCATGTTTTATTGATTATCAAATATAATTGGAATAATTCAAATAAAAGATAGTCCTATTTTAGTTCGTAATTTTGGTCATTTAATTAATTTGTTTACTCTTCAAAATAAATATTTTATCTAAACTGATTACTTTTAATTACAAAATTACATATAATAACTTAATTTCATGGTTAAAACAAAAAAAAGAATAATAATAATCAATAAATGTCATAAAAAAAACAAACATACTTATTTGATTTAATTTTTTCGACATTATAAATTATTAAAGAGACTTGAAAAGAAAAGAAGTTCTTTGATTGTTATTTCTAAAAAGAAAAACATACATTATCATTTTTTTTATCATCATTTTCAATTTTCATTTTCCCTATATTACAATACAATCATGTTGGTGCGTTCATATTTAAATAAAAGAAAGGGCCACTTAAGTACCGAGCCTTAGCCCTTAAGGCTTTTATTATGAACCAAACAACCAAAAAATTTCCATAACAAACGAAAACGTCACTCATTTTACAGCCACAAAGCTTGTCACAAAATATATGAAATATTTTCTCATTTTTTTTTTGGGTGGGCCAAATTATAAACACACACACAAAAACCATAAAAACCCATCAAATCTATTGGGTAGGTAGGTTCAAAATACAATAAAAGAAAAGAAAAAAAAACTTATATAGCCTAAATTTTATTTAAATGGTGACAATCGTGAAAAGGACGAAAAGAGGATATCAAAATGGAACATTAACGTACTCGTTCATATTTCCAGACAAAAGACTATATGTACAGCGAAAATGTTAAAGTAAAAAAAAGAAAACCAAAAAGGAAGTATGAGGAAGTATGGGAGTCCAAATGAAATAAGAGAAAGGTGAAAATTTTTACCACTAAAGAAAATGAGTGAAGTAATTCCTTTTTTTTTTCTTCTTCAGAAAGGTTCGTTAGGACGAAAGCTACACCAACGAAATAATATAATGACATTGTATCGATTTTATACATGGCGACGTCGGCCAAAGGCCATTTCAAGTATATTCTCATATAATATGAATAATATATATATATTTGAGACGAAGTAAAAAGTCAAGTGAGTCACGGGATGCAATTGTAGACATGAAAATTTAATTTCCTAGGCGAATGGTAAAGGACAATGACATCCGACCTTTAAAAAAGAAAATAAAAATACATTTTCTTCCTTATTTATAATAATTAAATATTTCCATGAAAATCTTTTTATTATGAAATGAAAAATATTGAGTTTTAAAGAAAATATTTGCTAAATTGTAATTTTAAATCAATTTTTGAATGAATTCTGAACAATGTCAACATCAAACGTAAAATTACGTTACACTGCGGTAATATTTTCTTAAAGTACTCTATCTAAAAATCGAAATTTTCCGAAAAGATTTTCCTTTATTTTTAATTTATTAAAACGCAAGCGTCAGAGTGTATAGTATTTTCCACAAGGAATTTTGTTTTGTATAAGAGTTTAGAAAATGGGGTAATATTTTATGTGGCTGGAGAAAATTGGAAGAGAAATGGCAAAGAGATGAGGGAAAATTTCGGAAAATTGAAGAGATTGACAAATTTTTCCTAGGAGAAAAGTCGTCTGCAAAATATTGAAATATGAGATCAATAAATATAGTACAATATGATATCTCGAAATCTCGAAATCTCGAAATTGGATAGTGTAAAATAGGTAAATATCAACGGCTTGTGATAAGATTCTTTTTATATCAATATTGAAATCCCATCAAAAATGTTGAAAACAATGACTTTTCAAAAATATGATGAAAACTGCAGAGGATATTCAAATCGTATCCAAATAAAAATAAAATTTAATTATAACTTAACTAAGTCGTTATAGAAGCTTTCTAACTCTAATCTTGATATTAGTAAAGCTTGTTTATGTATATTCATAATATCTCGAATTGGATAACTTTTATGCAAAATATAGAGGTCGACGGACGTATTGATATGACACAAAAACAGACAAATTTTCGAAACTCTGTTTTCTATTTGTGTTATGCAAAACTAATAAAATTCTTATGTATAATTTTATGAAGATAAAAAAAATCTCTACGAATAAATAATTAGACATGAAAAAAATTAGCATAATTTATAAACTGTTGCTTTTGAGAAATCATAAAAATACTATACAACAGAATGAATAGTATTTCGGTCTATTATTAATAATCGTCATTTTCTTATTTTATTGATGTAATTATTTTAGTAGATTACCAAGAATAAAATGTGTTGTCTTCCAATATGAAAAACCCGAAATTAATTAATATCATTTTATTTAATAACAAACAAAAGTGATTTCTATGTTGTCGTTTTTTGTTTTTACCTTAAAACTTATATTTTATTAATTAATATGGAAATGAGAGATGATCTCTCTAGATTAAATTATAAACCGTTTTTTTTTCTGTTTTTATAAATATTTTAGCCCTAAAAATGATTTTATTTGATTTTTGGAAACGAAA
Organism: Xylophagus ater; assembly: GCA_963422695.1. Lineage (NCBI taxonomy): Eukaryota > Metazoa > Arthropoda > Insecta > Diptera > Xylophagidae > Xylophagus > Xylophagus ater. Next base: position 15,152,939 of record OY730478.1, read on the forward strand.
AAAAACTTTTCAATTTTTGGCCTCAAAATACTTCTTATCTAAGGTTTTTTTCTTCGTTTTTAGTTAAATTCTTTAAGATAAAAAATGGTTGTTTCTTTTACATAAGAATTTTTCACCGTTATAAACATTTGCTAAAAATATATAAGAAACACCAAAAAAAAAAGAATAAAAAATTTGCAGTATTTAACACTGACCTCTTTCGGGCCCAACACATTTTCTATATAAAATCTTCAAAACACAATCAATTTGATTCAGTCGAAAAAGTAAAATAGGTAGAATAAGTTGAAATGCTTTTAAGATATGAATCAATTTTTACTTTGGCTATATTAATTATAGCCGTAACATCTTCAGCGATCCAAGGTATTTAGATAAAATAATTTAAATAATAACAATAGAAATTGATATTAATTGATATAAAATTATAGTGGACGAAGCAGTTGGTAAGGATGAAAGTCTTATCGAGAGCTCACCGATCAAAGATATTGTTCAAAATGAAAATATCGGAACTCCTGTTCAACCGCAAACTTTTCAAGTTGCATTAGTTCAGTTGCCCAATAATTTAGAAGCAACACGTCAAAACAATAACAATAACAACAATAATAACAACAACAATAACGATGATAATTTCCTTGCCGGTATTTTTAATCCAAATAATTGGAATCCGGCAAATTGGAATTTTAATTCATTAAATCCTTTGGCCAGTCTTGAAAATTCCGATGACAATAATGGAAATAATAATAACAACAACGGAAACAATGGAAACAACAATAATAACAATAATAATGGAAACAATGGAAACAATGGAAATAATGGGAATAATGGGAATAATGGTGGAAATAGTGGATTCGACATTATTAACAGACGTGGTAACCGTGGACAACAGAGTACGAATCGTCCCCGTATAGTATTACGAATTGGAGGAACTGAACGGCCTATTGGAGAACATTTGACAGACGAAGAAGTCGATGAGTTAGAGGAAAGTTATGGAGGAGGAGGCGGTGGTGGCGGTGGTGGCGATGCTGCTGATAGTGGGCCTAGTAATATACCCGGACCTCATCTCGCTGGAGGAGGATACTATGGATACCCTGGTGCAGGATTAGCCCCCGTAGGTGGGTTAGGTGTAGGCGGAGTTGGACTGTTACCTTATGTACCATATCCTCCATATCCATATGGTGGGTTACGTGGTCAAGAGTATGAATATAATGACGATGAAGAAGCTTTTGATGATGATGATGGAGATATTGAGGAAGATGATGAAGACGAAGACATTGATGATGATGATGATGATAGATATAACAGCAACAGAAGGTATAATAATAGATATGATGACGACGACGACTTATTTTATGAAGACGAAGACTATGGAAATGGTAGAATTCGTAATAGAAATAAAAACAGACGTTTTAGAGGTTTAACGGGTAGAAGAGGTGTTTTAAGTGAAGAAGAAGAAGATGATGGTTGGGCTGCGACGGCTGCATCATCTCCCAGAAATGGTGTAGAAGATGAGAATCAAGATGATATAGATGATTTAGATGAAGCAGAGGAATTCGATAGCTTCGCTAGACAAGCACCAGAAATTTCAAAAGACGGTGATAATATTATATGTTCATATGGATCTGTTGTCGTTATACATAGTGGAGATACGGAAGGAGTTCAGTGTGGAAATCAAACAAATGAAAATGGTGATATGAATGTATTTGTACAAACTGGAAATGAAGCTGATCAAAATATGGAAAATGTAGAGAGCGATGAAAATTTAGAAGAATCAAATAAGCTAGATGAATCTACTGGTTTATTTGAAAGGGTATCTGATTCGCAATTGATTCGACGAAATAGAGTACAACAGCAACAGAATCGTCGTAAACAATTGGAGGAGCAAAGAAGACAAATGATTAAAACTCGAAATCAGAGAAAAAATAAACGTACCCAAATGAATAGAAGACAAAATGTTGGTAATAAGAAGACAAAGAAACGGCGAAATCAAAATCGTAATAACAATCGAAATCGAAATCCAAATCGAAATACAAATCGAAATCCAAATCGAAGACGTACTGGTAATGGTAGTGGAAATGGTAATCGAAGACGATACCAAAAACGTAGACGAACTCAACTAAAAGCAAATCTACAGAATAAACGAAACGAAATGGAATATTAAAATAACATTAATTATTAATTACCGATTATGTATTTATTAAATAAAAACAAACAAAAATTATATTGAAATCAGATTTTTTTTTAATTGAAATTTTTATTTATTAATAAACAAGAATTCAATCAAATTGGAAATTATTGATTCCATTTAAAAAGGCTTCATAAATTTTCAGGGGCGAAATATGCATTTAACACTCATACATTAATTTGAAGCTTTAAAGTGCATAGAATGCGAAAATTTGTATCATAATACAAAATTCTATACAAATTACCATTTGTATTTTACCATGCATGACTATGAGATGTGGTAAGCTGTGGTAAATGTGAAAACCTGATCATATATGTATACTATTTATAATTCTCTATTATACACCTATTAGATCTCCTATATAATGCATATGGAAAACATATTATTACAATTTTAGTATATTATTTCAAACGTATACTACTTTCTTAAATTGTTACCACAACCCACAATAGAAATATTCAAAAACGAAAGATATGCGGAATGCAAAACCATCAAATATCTAAATATAATTTCCATTTCTTTACCTATCAATTTATTTAGCATCAACATAATGAATGGATGTAATACAATTAATTATGCTGTACGTGCGTTTTCATTTGAATATAATTTTAGTTTCCATAGATTTAAAAGACCACACTCATAGGATTGTGGTAACTTAATTTGTCATCTATCGATATTTGATTGTTAAAATTCATATAATTTAAAAGCGTATGGATTTTAATAAATTAATTAAATTAGGTCAATATAAAGTCATTCAAAAAGAAGAATTAAATAAGATTGGAATGTGTTCTGAAAGCCAGTTAAAATTTCAAACAAAAGGATATATAAATGTATTTAGCCGCCATGGCTTATACATTACAAATATTATTATCTCTAAATTAAGAACAGTTCAAAGAGTAATGGAACCATCATCATTCGGTTCTATATAAAAAGGGCCATTAAAGAAGTACCTGGGTACGACTCTAGACCAAAAGTCATTGATATAAGTAAGTCGTCCGAATTAAAATGGCAGTAGGCATATTGCACGAATGAAAGATTGAAAGAGGACCTACACGGTAAACAAAAAGACGTAAATTTTAATGACTTTCAAGTTATGCCAGCGCAAATGTACCCTTAGTGACTGAAAGGCAAAGAAAAGTAGAGAAAAAGTGAAGAATGAGACCTGGATTTGAACCAGGGTCTCATCAGTATCATGAGGCGAGGTCGAGATCTTAACCAATTAGACCATTCTACACTATCTCTACTAGTCTGTTCATTTGCCTTTTCCTCTAATATTGTCAAATCATTACAATCGTTTTTGCCTTAACCTATCAATTGTTTTAACGAATTCAGTTGTATCCTATTTTTAACCCTTACATGACCTAAAAACATTAACTTTGAGGACCATTTCTGGTGTATTTGAAAATCATTAACTATACAAATAATAACGAGCCAAAAGGTGGAAACGTCCCATTTTTAAACGTGTACCCATGAATAATAACTAGTAAACTAGTTTTTAATATTTTAATAGACCTAAAAAACGTACCAGAGCTACACCATGAAATTACGCGACTGGGACTACAAGTTTTGTACAACAATTTCATCATCAAATAATATAATTCAGACTATGCGACGAATTTGTAAGAGTATTACGGAAATGCGAATCAGAATTTTTCCAGACAGACTAGAAATGGAGCCAAAAATATGTGAGACAATCATCTCGAATAAAAGGAAAATTTATAAGGCGCCATGTTATTGCTTTTAAGTGAAAACATTTTATGCCAACCGAGAATGACTCAAGTTTCTTGTACATAAAAAATTTCCAAGAAAAGAATATTTTTACCGGAAAAAGAATATTATGGAATCTTTTATGCTCTTATAAAATGAAAGTTTTAAGGAAAATAAAAAATTTAATAATTGATTTCTGTACTTTATAAGTCATAAAAAGCAAACTACCATTATATAATCTCAAATTGTTTTCGCTCAGAAGAATAATTAACAAAATAAAATGATTTCTTTAAAAAAGTTTTAAATAATATTAAGTCTGATCTCACTTCATAATTGCAAAATTATTGCAATTTTTACAATTTTTATTATACAACTTCTTCTAGAATTTTCTAACTTATGTATTCTGGCTTCTTCTTAGAACTTTACATTAAAATCTTAATTAACATAAAAAAGACAGACAGACTATATAAAATTTATATAAAAAAAAAAGTTGATTATATCCTTTTAGATTGAAATTCAGGTCACTTAAATATTATCTTACTAAAATTTTCTAGAAATGAATAGACTGATATCGAAATATCCATAAATCTTAGGTATTGTAAATTCGAATGCGTATAGTTTACTATATATTATGTTAATAAGCTTACTTATATTGGAAGCTAATGAAAAACTGCAACCATAAAGTTATGCTTGATAGACTTTGTTAATAAAAAGCACTTTAATAATGAAAAAATAAGGAAATATATATTTTATCTTAAACTTTAATGTTCCTCTACCAATATTAATATTTCTTATATTTTATGGAAAGAAAATGGTAATTTTATATACTTGTAGAAAAATAAAATTCCTTTGCAAATCAATAGGAATTCGATTTTGTCCTTTTTAAAAATTTAATTAGTTATTTATAAAACTACCAGAAGATGAAGAACTTGCCAAGTTTATTACATCCTATAAGGCTTTCAAAACCTAAGTAACTTAAATAAACTGATATAATTTTATGTGATATAGTTGTTAGACATAGAGATATTGTAAAGCGGTTTGTACAATTATTTTTTAATACATGAAATGAAGAAAGTTGAAAGGAGCAATACTTGCTTAGTCAGTAACAAATTGCTCTTCATATAAAAATGCTGTATAAATCTGCATGAATCCGGAAATTCCTTGTACATGCTTTTAAAGTTCCTAAATATCAAAAAAGGTATATGAACAGACCAAATGTATTGTAAAACTAGTGGCTAGTGGCCCGAAATACCTTCTATGTTAATTATACATACTAATTGTTCTACGAAGAGAAGGTAAAATAGAAATTATCACATCTCCGACTATCTATCTTATACATATCAATGTCGATCATCAGATAGTTCCTAAGAATTAGAGAATTTGTACTTCTGAAAGCATTGATAGAACGGATATGTGCATATACTCGAAACAACCATTTTGGAAGTGGAACTTTACGAGTTTATTTAAAAATAATCAGAACAAAAATTAGTAAACATTGAGTGCAATAAAGTTTCACACTATGCAAAATAAAATTTACAAAAACTTCCAATAATACTTCGATTTATGAAAAGATTTCCCAAAAAATGGAAATAATAATAAAACGTTTGGAATACCTATAATCTTTTCGTAAACTTTAATTTTTATGCCCTATGGTAGGTACTACCAGAGGGTATATTAGTTTTGTCACTAAGTGTGTAACACATAGAAATAATAATCGGAGACAAGATAACTCAAAAACGCGTTATCCGATTTTGATGAAATTTATAATTTGAGTTGCTTATTCTCTAACTTGGTTTGGTATTGCATTTGAGCCAAATCGATCCACGGGGGGCAAAGTTATAAAGGAAAAACCAGGGTGACCAGAAAGTTTTGTCGTTTTTTTCGTTATGGTTTTTTGGATGTAATTGGAAAATTTGTGACCCGATTTTGTTCAAATTAATTATGTAGGTTTACTGCATAAATAGACGATACCGAGTCAATTTTCAGTCAAATCGGTCTAAGGATACTGGAGAAAGAAATAGTTGTAGCCTAAAATAAGCCTGTTCATAAAGTTTTTCCAATGTATTTTAAAAAGTTATATACGGATTTGAATCAAATTTACGAAACGTGTTTATACTATTAGACGCGAGCCTACCTGTGAATTTGGGTCAATTTGAGAATGAAGAAACGAAGTTATGGAGAGAAAAACCTTAAAATATTCAATTAAGCAGAAAGTTTGTGGCGTTTTTTTTCCAATAGTTGGCTTTAGAATCGTATAACTTTAGTAGTTCTAATCCTATCAAGTTATGTTATAGCGCGCTGAAAAGGTGACATCTTATAGAATACTTAGAAAAAAAAATTGTGAAATTCTGGCAGAACAAATTGGGGTAATTGGGTTTTGAAAATGAACCAAAATTCTGAAAAAAATTCCCTATATTAATGCTCCATGTTTGGTACTACCATCCGTCCGTTGACAAAATAACTCAAAAACGCGTTATGCAATTTTGATGAAATTTAGAATGCTACTTGGTTATTGCTATAGTGGTTTTGGTATTGCATTTCAGCAAAATCGACTGAGGGGCAGCGAAGTTATTAAGGAAAAACAGGGGCGGCCATTAAGTTTTGTCGTTTTTTTTATATAGTTTTTCGGGTTTAATTGGAAAATTGGTAAAGCAATTTTGTTTAAATTAATTATATTGGTTGACTACATTAATAGACCATACCATTGTAAATTTCAGTGATATCGGTCTCAGGATAGTGGAGAAAGAAGTAGTCGTAGGAAGAAATAACCCTGTTCAGAAAGTTTTTTTGATGTATTTTCAGAACTAATGCACTGATTTGAATGAAATTTGCAGATTAGACTTATGCTACTAGGGTCTGAGTTACTTACAAATTAGAGAAAATTTTGAAAAGGGCAAACAAAGTTATGAAGGAAAACCTCGATATATTGTTAGTTTTCACAAATTTTCTCTCCCATTTCTACCATAGGGCATCAAAAAATCGGCTATAGGCCGATTTTACATTACTTTATGTTTATGAGTTGATTTAGTGCTTTGCAAATTGTAGGAATTGAAATGTGCAGTACAACATATGGAGGGATTTTTTTTATCATATCATATATTTCCATCGAAGGATTACGGAAATAAAATTCGATTACAAAAAATTTTATTAAATCCTTTAAAACAATAATTTTTCAATGAATTTATACTGGTTTTTCCTATAGAAAATTAATTGAGGTTAAAAAAAAAAATTCCCGACTCAAAATTCGTAAAATAATATTGATGTCATTTACTACAAGAGTTTTTTTTTTTAAATCAAATTATTAATAATCGAATATCAAGAACAAATTTCCAAAAATTAGTACAAAGCTGAAAGCTAAGCCAAAGATCTTATCAAGAAAATATCAGATATAGAAAACAATTTAGCTTTCTAATGCACAATTTTTCAAGTTAAATTCCACGATAAACCATGAGATTTTATTTTGCTTGGACATCAAAAGATGTAAATAAAAATCAGTAAAAGAAATATTCTCCTGGTAAGGATCTTTAAAAAAAAGCCAAACTTGAAGATTTGCCTATTTCAAAAAGTACATTTTAGGCATATTAGTTTCACATCATATCTACTATTTCCATTCTAAAACTTGTTAAATCTTCCGTTCAATAACAACATGCCACTTAAACCGATTTTAATGAAAATTATGAAACTCATTTTTTCGACTTATATTGCGATCAAAATAAACAGACAAAGTCAAGCTGACATCATCTTTTGCATGCCAAAACATTTACTTATGATTACAACAAGTATAAAGTATAAGAAAGTAAAAATTTTCAAATTTCGATCATCTAGAAATAGTTCAATAAACCGACCAACCAGATGTCACCATAAAGATTTGGAACACAAAACATCGATTTATGGGAGTTGCACGAACTCATATTACAATGATATTTCCTTTTATAGTTTGAACAACAAATTTAAGAATATAAAGAAAATCCTTCTAAGATACCACTCACAACTGATTCCTATAAAGTAGGACAGCCTTTACGTACATATATGTATGTGCATCAGAAACTTTTCCAGAAATATTCTTAAACCTTTCAACATTTTCTTATTTTTTTTTTTTTGTTTTTCAAAAAGAAAATCTTTAATATTTGATATTTTCTGCAAAAATGGTAACAATATATAACTGCAATGTTTCTATGTATGTAGTATATAGAATTAATTTCTCCACCTGGATTTTATATATTCTGAAGAAAATCTTCTCAAAGATATTTTTAAATCTACTCATTTGTGTTAATTTCTAAAATTTTCCTTGAATATTACTTAACCTGGACCCAGATGACTTTTATAATATCGAAGATAACTTGAGAAGAGACATTACGATGAGAGTCTGGAATACATAGTATCTAGGTGAAAAGCAAACAGATCATTATATCAAGAAAACTGACATTATATAAATGTCACTAAATAACAACAATTTTTATATAATATAATAAGGTTTCCTTCTTTATATATATACTTGTATATATATATATATGTACCTGCTCTACAATGAAGACGACACCAGATGATTTTAATTCATTTGCAAATTTTTATAGCTGAACTGCAAGTATCTGCAATTTATTACAAAAACGCTTTTCTAGTTTTTTCTTTTTGAGAAAAATTCTAGGAGAAAATAATTCGGTGGTGAATTGCATCCATGCTAGTTCTTCATGGATACTATATCAAGAAGAATTTCGTACGTTTGGAAAAATATATTTTTTGATGTTATTATACTTGTTATATAAAAATTTAATTTAGTAAAAAGGTTATTTTTTTTTCCTTTGCTTTTAATCGCAAACTCTTCCAAGCTTACATTTATGTCAAGAGCATGTCTATACAATTTACTATGTATGACGTTCTTCTTACATAAATATTATACGTTGTTACGGGAAGAACTTATGGTTAAGATAATTGTCTTTTGGATTTGTTTTTTTGTTGTTTTTTAATAAAATTTATGAAGGAAATATTCTTATATAAAATTTTATTCAAAAAAGAAAACTATTGTTCTTAATTTTATGATAAAAAAAAATTTCTTTAAAATCTTAAATTAAGGATCCACAATTTTATGATGATTTCTTATTTTTGTATTCCATTTGTGATGTATAATTTTCTTTTTTAAGTTAACAATACATACTTCCTTAGTCTGAATGTCAGTCTCATTTCCATGTGCGCCTAGAAATATGCAATTTATAAATTTTTGATATATTGTATTTCTCGAAGCATTTTATTTGAACGGGGTGGTTAGAATCGCAGCCTGAACCAATATACTTTCATCTTATTTTTGGCAAACATTATTGACGAAGTTTCACCTAGTCGGTATATTATAGTATAGTATATCTTTTCATATATTTTAGTTACTTTATATTCACAAATATGATATACGAAACATATATAATCTTTTGTTATCCAAAAAAAAAATCCAGTCTTTCATTTTTTCCTTGTCTTATACATTTACAGCAATTTCAAAATTTTCCCTTGCCAATTTTTTTAATGTTTGCCTTCGTTATCGCCATAAAAGTTTATCATAGGCAAACGGTTCGTTTCCATTTTAACATTGTTTTTGCCTGCCAGCAATCTCATCTTGAATCAAGAAAGAAAAAAACTTATATGCAAAAAATAATTCTAAAGCTTTGAGCTTTTTTTTCTTTTTTGATAAGAAAAATAGACTAGATGGTAGAACTGGTAACATACCTTCCGAGAACATGCAACATAGTTCCAGAAAAATTCTAGAGTTTTGTTTCTTTTTCCTATTTCTTAGGTTATTTTTGTTTCTAAAAAAAAAAGGATCACCTAGAATCAAGAAAAAATGATAAATTTTAACAATAACGCTTTAAATATTATGTTTCTTGTTTTTTTAAGATAAAGAAACAAAGAAAAAAAATATATTTCAAAGATATGTTATTTGAGTATCATATTCTATAAAATTTGTCTTTGATCCATCCATGTTCCTTATTCATCCGCAAAGTTTTCAATGTTATGCCTATTTTGGATGTGTATTCCTTTTTTTGCTTTTTTATTTATTTATTTTGTTTTGATCCTTTGGAAAAAGTTAAGAAGCCCTCAAGGAATATTTTGATTTAAAGCATTCACCATGGGCTCCTTTTAGTGTTGTTTAGGCATGAATGTTGAATTATTGCTGGCAGGAATTTTTATCATATTTTCTTATTCTTATTCCAGGTATAGCAATTTTCTTCCGGATTTCTTTTTGTTTTTGCTGTTTTGTTTTTATAAATTTCTATACTCTAAATTTCTTTGATGTTAGTTGTTCAGGCGGTTATTTTTCTGAAATTTCTTATTACATGTAAAGAAATAAAAACAATAACAATCTAAGACAAAAAAAAAACAAACACAATATTATGTATTTTAGTACATTTTTCTTTTTATATTGTTAACTTTATCATGTTTAGAAAAATAAAACGTATTATTCTTAGTGTTAAATTCTTCAGAATAATTTTGATCATTCGTTATGTTTAAATACGTAGATTTTAGTCAATTACCTGAGAATATATAACTACTAGAAGTCCATTTGCCAATGCAACTGAAAATATTTGAAAAAAATAAACAAAAAGTAGCCGAACTTGATCCTAAATTTTCATCCAGTTAACAGTCCAAACAAATGAAAAGAGTGCTTGTCCCAGTTTAAATTTTCTATAAATGATTCCATCGTCTAACTTTATATGCAGCTATATAGTAATAACTTTTTATTATCACTTTCATCAACCTCAAATAAAAATATTATATGTAAATTTAATAAAAATTTCAATTTAATAAATATTTGAATTAAATGCGCAATTTAAAATAAATATTTAATATTTAAATATCAACGTTAGGTTTTGATATATCAATTCCAGTAGCAAATATAAAGGGTGATTCATTCTTTACTTTTTTTTAAATAAAAATAAAACACTTAGAATTGAATGCAAATATCAAATCTTTATTATCAACTTTAAGCACATAGTATGGCAATTAATGTTTGAAAATAATCTCCTTCAAATGTTGGCCGGCACTACGTTTCAGCTCGGCCAGTCTGGCGGTCCAATTTTCGATCACTCTCTCAAGCATTTCGACCGGAATCTCATGAATGGCACGTGTAATGTTCGCTTCCAATGCTTCAATTGGCACTGGTTTATCGGCAAAGATTTTTGACTTTACATAGCCCCAAAGAAAAAAGTCCAAAGGTGTGATATCGCACGATCTTGGTGGCCAATTCACTGGGCCAAAACGTGAAATTAATTGCTCACCGAAATGATTTTGCAATAAATCCATTGTAACACGGACTGTATGGCTCGTAGCACCGTCTTCTTGAAACCAAATATTGTCGAGACCACGGGCTTCAATTTCAGGTACCAAAAAGTCCGTTATCGTGGCACGATAGCGCTCACCATTGACGGTAACGTGGCCGCCGGCCGCATTTTTGAAGAAATATGAACCGATGATGCCCCGGCCCATAAACCACACCAAATTGTTGTTTTCAATGGATGTAATGGTAGCTCTTGAAACTCTTGTGGATACTCATCATCCCAAATACGGCAATTTTGCTAATTAACGTAGCCATTAAGCCGGATTTTGTTCGATGCGTTCAAGCGCTCATTCAGCAAACGTTGCTCAGATGTAAGTCTTAACATGATGAATTGCCATACAATACTGAACAAAAATGACAAATCAGAATGACACTAGTCACGCGTGATCTGTCAAAAAAACCCTATTGAAAAAAATTAAGGTTTGAATCACCCTTTATATAAATCGGGAGAACATTCCCCGATATGAAGTTTATCAACCCTATCGAAACTGATGTTTACATTTTGAATGAGCTTTTCAAGTGCATTTAAATATTTTAGAAAGTATTTTAATATAGAAAAATATTGTTTTATATCAATTCCAGATATGAAAGTTCAAATATAATATTTTATTCAAATACCAACATTCGAATTCCTTTTCATGTCATTGAACTGAAACATTCAGGTGGAAAATAACTCCAACAGCTTTTTCAATTCCTCCAGTTTGTATAAGATAAAATTGTCGTTGGATTTGATATTTTGAACTAACCAAGAAAATGTTCTAACCTGTATAAGTGATATGATGCACTATAGATGTGTCATCTTTCATAAGGTGGTCATGTGAAAATTTGTTCTACAGTTACAATCTGTGTATTCCATCATCTTGGCTTTTCAGTTTTCAATTTTAAAGAATTTTCCGCATAAATTTTCATTTAAATTCTTGTATGTACTAATAAGAAGGTATTCGAATTTAATGTCATTATGCCTCAGGTTAATTATATGTTCAATTTTGAGATAAAAATGTTAACTCGAGATATTATAAAATAATCTTAAAAATGAAATCAAACATTATTTGGAAGAAATTGAGGCAAAATTGAAATACTGTATTCGACGGTGCATAAACCAAAAAACTAGACCACCTCGTAATGTACGCTGAACTGAATAAATTGCAACTATAACAGATAGTGTCTATAGAGATACTACCTTTCAATGAAGGTTTAGACACCATGCTCAAGAATTGAAATTAAATCATAATTTTATAACGACCGTGATAAAAAATACTAGAAGACATGTGGTTCTAACAAGATGGCACAACATCACACACAGCCGGACCTATAATGGTTTTTTTAAAATAATACAAAAACACCTTGCATAGTATATGCAAAATTATGAGCAGTTTCTTTAATATTAAGTGACAACAACAGATTTACATAAGTGGGTCTCACATTGGTCAGTCAAGATTGTCAGTCGTGTTTGATAGTAAGCTGATTGCTCATAAAAATTTTCAATAATTATTGAGTTTGACTGACAAACTACCAGTTTTTAAATTCACACTGGTCACTTTCTCTCAGGTGCTCAAAAGCTGGAGGAAAACGGATCAATGTGAGTCCTACTTAACGAACGGCCAATGCGGATTTACGGAATTTATGACTATACTCAGTATTCCTTTGATCAAGTATAAAAATAGAGACTTTAGAAACAATTGAATTTCTTCCTTATTTTACTTTTTCAAAGAAATTAACAAACCATTTTAATATGAAGTTTAACCAATGTTTTTTTTCCATCTGGTTTTCTGCTAAAAAAGTTTTGAAAAGTTACTCTATCTGTCTCAATCTATGCCTATATGCACTAAAGTACTGAATCTAAAAAAAATTGTGTCTTAATAATGTTCCCTGTTGTTTGTTGTGTCATTTAATTGCAGTACATATTACAGCCTACACATAAGAATAAAACAACAAATCATATTACAAAACAAGAAATTTTCCTGTTACGTATTCTCATTGTATACCTTGAATGTATTTGAGTACATAAAATTGTGCCCTTTGAAGAAAACTGAAAGAGCCTTTTCTTAAGTAAACATATGAATTTTCCTTTCGTGCCCATATTATCTCATCCTATTTAATTTTGCGTTCAAAAAGAATTCCCTATTCACTTTCAAAAAAATTTTAGACCTTTTTTTCTGTTTTTTTTTTTTTTAAAGCAAATTTTATATATGTATATGTATATAAAACGCCTTGATTCTTGACTCAACTCAAGCCCACCTTTTAATAAAAACCAGAAATTCAACTTGTTTCCCAAAAAAAGAAACATACATTCAATCCTCCCTATTTAAAGTTATATGTACATTCTTTCTTCGTCTTTCAGCTTAAATCATCATCATATCATCATAAAAAAAAACATATAGAAGTGCGTGTATTTTCTCAGAATTTTTTTTCGCGAAAAACATGCATTTTCACCAACACATAAGAAAATGACGAGAAAATTCTTCTATAAATAAGTATGGAAGAAAATTGTATGGATGGCTAGGAGCAAAAAAGGAATATATTTATGATATATAGTACCAGGCACTTATTTGCGTAGTATACACGCAGAGAAATTAAAAAATTGGAAGTGTGCTTTTGACCACACTGTAGAAGTGAAACAGAAGCTTTTTTTTAAGAGAGCGCCGAAGTAGTGGGAGATAGAACTATTGTGTCTTCGACGGAAAAATCCCCACAAAAACCTCCACAACTTTGCCAAACATTTCAATCGTGTACGACCTCTATATAAAAAGTTCAAAAAAATTTCAAAAATTTGTATGGACTACAGCGCCAATAAGGTGGCAGATAGAACTATTTGGTCTTCGCCGGAAATAATCCTTCTTATAACCTCCATAATATTGCCGAACATTGTAATCATCTAGGACGTACATATAATGAGACTTTTTGGAACATAACCTTTCGTCACAGAAAATCGTAACATAAGAAGAAGTATTTCACTTCAAAAAGCTTTTGTCTAGTTGTGACAACTGAATTTTAGTTCTCACAACTGTGTTTTCAGTTCTCGGAAATAAAATTCAGTTCTCACGACTAAAATTCAGTTATCACAACAAAACGTTCAGTTGTGAAATTTTGACAACTGAAAATTGGTTGTCACAACTGACTTTTCAATGATCGCAAGAAAATAATCCAGTTTTCAGAACTGGCCAAAGGCTTTATGATTTTTCTGCGTGTACAAATATAGGTATACCATATATTTTCCAGTTTTTCTTCCTTATTCCTAATATATTTTGGTATTATTATTGTTGTTGTTTACTGCTTCGTATATGGTTTACTATATAGTACTGTTAAGATAGTCTGGAAAGGCTATATTTTTGGCATCTGGTATTTACCAAAAAAAAAAAAACGAAAAAAGGAACATCTTGTACATATGTGTTGTAGTTGTAATCTAGTGAATATTGATATGGAATTATATACTATGTGATAGGCCTGAAACATGAAAATAGGAATCTCATAAATAATAATAATTTGTTACACTTTGAAAGCAAGTTTACATACACAGTATTTATTACGTTGTCTTTTATATTTATTATATTTTTTTGTTATTATTATTATTATTTTTTTTTTTTTGTGTTTAACTACACATATGAGAAAAATCCTTTAGAATCACATGGAATCTTCATTTAAAATGGGCAGGTAACTAAAGTATATTCCCATTCTCTTCGGAAATATGAAATGAATTTAATGTTGAGAACGGGATTTTATGATAATTCATATGGAATGAAGTAAATAACAGTGGAACAGGTGTTTTTATGGTGAATTGAATTTTTTAAGTTTTATTTATTCATGTACGTTCAATTTTAAATACCATTTTATTTTGGTTATTTCCTAAGGTAATTAGTTTCGTTGCCACTTTTTTTTCTTTTGTAATTAGAGCTTTTGAAGATTAAATGATCAAAATCGAATAATTTATTAGAAATTGGTTAACATGAATTGTTTATCTTCAAAATTACTATTTTAAAATTGATTAGTTTTGTTAATTATGGAAAGAAACCCACAATGGCATATACTGCACATGTTTCAATATCTTTATCACTATCTTATTGTAAATTGTATGCAAAGAAAATTAAATATATTTAAAGAACAGTTTTCTCATCAGTAAGACGTCACTAAGGCGTTCATGACAACCCCCGTTAATTTACAAATCATTTGAAATATACAAAAAAATTTAGTAATTATTTTGTATACGCCTAAAAGCAAACTTCCACATGTTTATTATATAGTTTTAGTTTGTTATATACTTGTAGTACTTCGACCAGAGTTCCTTAAAATAGCATTCAATTTTATTCTTTTTTATTCAACAATTCCTTGAATTGCAACACTACAAAAAGATTTCCCTCTTCTGTAAATTTCTCCCTTTTTATTTACTAAAGACCCTTTATGTAAACATTTTAAATGTTAAATAACATTGGATTCTATAAAACCCCAACTCTTTAAATTTAATTTGATATCTTTTCAAAAAAACACATATTTAAACCCTTCTTCTATTATATTCAAAACCAATTAAATTAAAATAAATGTGCAAATGAACTTTTCATTATCCATATCTTAACATTTCATTATTTATCAATTAAATTAGGCTTTAGCTGGATGAATTTTAGTTGATACTTCTTCACATCACTTTTAAGACTTGATAAATTAAATTACAATTTCGACAATAACTTATAACATATATAGTATAAACTATAAGAATTTACTGTACTGTAAAAATCATTCATCCAGACTTATATATAACTAATTGAATATCTCATATAGGTATATAGTATTTGACGTCGACAAGTAACAAGTATTATGTAAATACAGTACTTATTGGTATACCATTAATCGGATATAAGAACGTACATATTTTCATTATAAGATAAAATTTATATTACATAACAATGCTCTTTATAGAATGTCCAATGGTATGATATTTGGAAAATCTTTTGTCTTCCCATGTCATCATATATTATGGATCTTTTCGTTTATCCATAGTCAAATGAAATGATTATTGAATAATATTCTAGCATTCTGAAACAAAATATGTACTAATATCTTTTCAGAAGTTAGAGAAAATATTACATAGATACAGAATGTCATTCATTGATTTTCATTCGATTACCAAATTATTATATCCTTTCATTTCTATATTAGTATATTTCGATAGAAACGAAATAATAATATCAATGAAGTTATTGTTGATATTATTAATGTTACAAGAACCGAATCTAGATAATATTTTGTGATATTATTATGATAGCATATCTCTCTTATATACCATGTATATTTGTGGTAATATTTGTTTCCTGTAATTAGAATAATGAATATTTGCAATGTCAGTTATTTTCCAAAAAGCAATATAATTACATTTCTTTATTCAATCGATGAAGATGCTATGATTCCGAAATTATTATTCGTGTGATCTGAATAAATATCAGAAATACAAAAAAAATCATTCTCAATATTACATTCGATTTTTGATTACCGCCAAAATATTGTGATTCGATTTCAAAAATCATCAAATGTTCAATTAAATTTGTGTGAATATTTTGCTTCAATCATTTGGAGAAAACAAACTTGTAATACTCTCGATATAACGTATATAAACCGCGTCCTATTTCCGATAACAATTTCCAATTCAAACAAATATAGTATCCAAAAACTGATTTGATATGAAATGGATGAATGATTTTGAAGAAAATGAGTTTTCAATAATATACGATGCATGTATTGTATTATATCGAATGTAGTTCCGTTGCAAAAGTGTATTATGAATAATCTGGTGGGTTGTTTCAGATCGATAACAGTGGATTCTGAAGAAAATTAACATTCTAATTCTAGTAAATTGGTTGCAGCGTAAAAGAAATAATAATTAAAAACGTTTTTTAGTAAGACTGTTGTCTTTTCATTACCAAGCTACTAACAGACACAGCGAGCTGTGTAGAAACGTAGCAAAAAAAGTGACACAAATAGGGTGAACAGCTTTGTAACTCAAAGACTTGCGGTTCTATTTTGCTGAACTATTGTATTAAATTTATAAATTGTCCCCAACATAAAGCGTTCAATTAATTCGAAAATGACATCGATAAAACTTTTCTGGAAATTGATACAAAGTTCCTCATGTATGTAGAATGTAATTACAAAATTTCTCATAAAAGTACCCTGTTTTTTACCAAATGTGCAATTTTTAAAAAACGATAATCAAAATCGGATGTTAGAACTGTGAGGAAGTGGCAAACATTAAAAGCTTTAAGCTATTCGCGAACAGTTCTGCACGCAGCAGTTTGGTTTGCAGTAGCATACGTTTGGACACCACTTTAACTACGTGTGCGAACGAGAACCGCACTTTTTGCAGCTGTATCCAAAAAACTGCGATGTAAAAGCTGAAATGTCCGACCGTAGCTTTACAAGCTTAAATTGGCACACCATGTCTAGTTCAATAAAAGCTTATAAAAATTTCAATAATTAGTAATATATGAACATTTTGTTTCTTTATTATTTAAAATAATAAAACAAACATAATTAAATAATTTTCTTTTATGTTGAAATATCATAATTGTATCTTCCATGAAAACGCAAAACAAAATAGAACATATTTCAACTAAATTAGTACAAAATGATAATAATTGCAGAGAAGGAATTTTGAATAAGGAAACTTACGATTGCATTTAAAATACAAAAATGGAAAAACCTGATGGAAAATCTCCATAATAATATGTTTATTATATAGTTTTGTTTATAAAATTTATGTTTTAGTCATTCCAGACTAAAATGTACATATATTCATATATTATAAGTTCTACCTTCTTTAGGCGATAATTTAAATTCATAACAAAAAAAAGTATAGTACTGGTACTCGCTTTTTGGATATATTCTCCAAACAATGTCTTTTGGATCGTTGTTTGCCCCATCATTGTTTTTACTCGATTCTAGTGTTTACTCCAACTACCATATGCTACATAATATGAACAATATATAAAGTTCTACACAATATGACTAGACAGTTCTTTTCATGTGTTTCACTAATTTCGAAAGTTTTGTGACAACATATTTTGTATACACCGCACATAAAAGAATCATAGTTTTGTGTTTTTCTCACATAATGCACCATTCTTATCTTAATTATGTTAAAATTTTAATTTGTTCTGTAATATTAACAATGATTATGATAATAAATAATAAATAAAAAACATATTAAATTAGATTTGATTTAATCATAATAATATTTTCCAATTGAATGACTTTAATAAACTTCGAAGAATTTTAATTAAACTTTCGAATGTAAATTATATTTATTTTCAACAAAAACCAAAAATTTTTTTTTTAAGTATTTATGAATACATTTCAAATATTTAATGAAGTATTAATAATTCGATTTTAATTTATATTCGATTATTAATCAAAAATTTCCAAAACAAAAAAAAAAAACTTATTAAAAACCAACAAATTCAATGAAATTTAAATTTTTCTTTTTGTTATAAACTAACGATTTTCATCATTTATAATAATCAATTTTAAAGTAATCAAAATTGGATTATTTTCACCTGGGAGAAAATTTTTTTTTTTTTTAAAATCACTTTATTTGTCATCAATCATATAATTTCTTTTTTGCGAACTCATTATTGCAAAAAGAAAAAACGAGAAAAACAATTTTCCCAACATAAACAAATAATTCATATTATAAAGGAGAAGTATTTTTTGAAATGAAAACCCTTCAAAAGGAACCTTACAAAATGTTTTCATCATTCAATCCTCTCACATTCAATAAGCATAAACAATTTCGATCCGTTAGGGAAAATGTTCGCCTTAGTTTGCTATATTATAACGATATTGAAATGCAACAAAAAGAAAAAAGTGAAAATTCATACTTTTAAACTGTTTTTCACTTTTCCATAAAATAAACTACTTAAAAAAAATAGAAGCATAAACAAGTTCATACCTAAAAACGGTTAAAAGGGTATCAAAACGTCTGCATTGTAAACAGGTTCAAAGTACCGAAAATTACAAAATCATAGCAAAACCGTGTAAGAATTACTTGAAGCGATAACAATTTTAGCAGCATTTTCAGTTTTGTTACACAATTCAACTAGAAATTCAAACAAAATCCAAGGTGCTTTTCGCTAAAAACAAGAAAGACAACAAAAAAAAAAAACAGTGATTTGAAAAGCTATTGAAAAGTTTTTGTAAGTGTAAAATTTTTCAATCGTTTGTGATATCAAGAGCACCGATTTAGTTTAGTACAACAGTTTTATTTGCAAATCATAATATTTTGGGAGAGCAATTTTTGCTTTCCACATGACCTGAAGCAATTGCAATCATATTCTTGTCAACTTTATTGTTATTTATGAAGAAACTTGGCCCTTTTTGCGTGAAATTATGATAAAATCAGAAGAGGGATTGTACTGAACTAATATTTCGGATAGTCACTTAACACACAATCCGGATTGTTTATCTGGCGAACAAAATGCTGAAACTAAAAACTCGTCTTTTCTCTTTTCAGAAAAGAAGACGCCTTTCGAACATATAGTGTAGAAAATAATCACTGTTAAATAACACATGACAGTAATGGGCATCTCCAACCCAGTGATTGAGTGGTTGTAGTCGATACTAAAGTAACTGATGAGCCTAGTGTCACCCCTGCACAGTAGCACTTTCATATTTTCATCAAGTAACCATATTTTCACGAGGACTATAAATAAGGAACCGTCTGAAGAAAATGGTGAGTCTCTGAAGAGAAGTCGTACGTGCCGGGTGCTTAAAATTTAAAAACCTAACTAATTTCTTTTTTTTTTCAAGTTTATTGTAATTCAATCAAGTTTAAATAAATTAAAATTGTTATTGTAAAACGAGTGTTATTTTCTTTTCCTTTCCGCCTCGTACTGATCCACGGCATCCTGTGACACTAGTTCAAGTTCTAGTCTCGGCTTTTCAAAATTCATCATGTTTCATTTGCCTACACGGAGACAAATAAGATTTTCTACTTTATCCATTTTTCATAGAAAAATTAATTGTAGTCAAAACTACCATAGAAAAAGCCATGGAAAATCAGTAAAGGAATATTTTGCGCACATTATGGAATTTCTGCTATAGTTTAACATATGGAAGAAATCAAATTTCTGTTTAGCGCCACTGCTACTGCCTTCTTGCCTGTTTTACATAAAAACAAATGCTTGACGTATCACATTAGTGTACCTATTTATATAGTAGATGTACCCTTTTATGCATTTAGATCAATTCGCCGAAGAATGCAACACTATTGGCCATTAGCACATTTTCAAAAACATTGGAGGATCTCCATTAAAAAAAAATTAACTATGTTCAGCCCATGAATGATAGTTTAGGTATAAGATGTCACTGAGTGAACTAGTACGATAAGAATATAATAAAAGTTAAAGTGATGATTACACATGCATTAAAATATGTTTCTAGTTTTAATTGAATTATATGAAAACAAATGATTATGTAATGCCTAATCTTTCATGATTTCAGGATGAAATTCTCTGGTATATACAAATTAATCGTGGTATAATGTCGTTTTTATGCTTTATGGTAGGTACTACCAGAGGGTATATTAGTTTTGTCACTCCATTTGTAACACATCGAAATAATCGCCGTAGAAAGGTTTTAAAGGTATGGTTGTGTATGTCCGTCCGTTTTCAAGATAACTCAAAAACGTGTTAACCGATTTTGATGAAATTTAGAATGTTATTTGGTTATTCCTTAACTTAATTTGGTATTGCATTTCAGCAAAATCGACCGAAAGGCAGAGAAGTCATTAAGCAAAAACCAGGGTGACCAAAAAGTTTTGTCGTTTTTTGTTTATGGGTTTTCGGACTTAATTGGAAAATTTGTCAATCAATTTTGTTTAAATTAATTGTATAGGTAAACTGAAGATACCATGTTAAATTTTAGTCAAATCGGTTTAAGGATAGCGAAGAAAGAAATAATCTTAGGAGAAAATAACCCTCGGCTATAGGCCGATTTTCAGTGACTATGTTTTCTACAGTAAAAATGTTACCATTCTTAAATGGGAGATCTTGTCCCATATTACATGACTACTAAAAAGTAAGCTGTTTTTTGACTCCCCTCATTTTACAACGGTTTCATGTGCTTTTAGTTTTTCCCATGTAAAATAAAATTAAAGTTTGCGAATTGTATTATATTATTTAATGGGTATATATATAATTCCAGTGTATATCGGCACAAAGCAAACTATTTCCAATGAATTCAATAAATAAATTTTTTCTGCAACCAAAAATTCCATACTACACAATTTAATGAAGTGTAATTTTCTCTTAACAGATTTTGAAATCAATTTAAATTGTATAGGATTTAAATCTATGCCTTTCTACTAATTATTAACCAATATTCAAAAAAATGCCTTTTTAAAATACATAATTGAAACTTTAAAGTGATTCGCATAAAACCTTCACATTTTAACATTCATCCGAAATATTCTATTTCAAATATGTAATATTAAAACTATTCACCAGCTTAACATATTACATCATATTGTCCACATTTATTCTGCATGAACATTTTGTTGATGCTATATTGAAAATTATGATGGAAAATTGACGCAGAGTTTCTTCATTAAAACTACTAAAATAGAAAATCTAACGAGGAAATTCTTCTAGAATGGAAAATTTTTCGCTTAGGTAGATAAAATATTATTCAAATAATATGATTTTTAATATAACTTTGTATTCCTATTTCTTTTTTTTTTTTTTAATTTGCAACTACCATCATTTTATAATTCCTCAATTATACTAGGTTCCTAAAGGATATTCCAACAAAAAAAAAAAATAGAACTACTACACGATAAAATTGAGCTATTAAAGTATTCCTTTACACAAAAAAAACAACTTAAAAAATTCCGCGATAGTAGAAAAAATTTCAGGATAGTAAAATATATGTAAAATAAGGATTATGAGAGACGGGAAAAAAAAACAACAACACCAACAACATCTTGGAAAATTATTATTGAAGTATTTTATGGGAATATGAATAAATTAAGGATATACAAAAAAAAAAAAGGAATGCTTTATATTATGTTACGATGTTTATGTTAATTTGCTTTTAAGCTGCAATATTCATGAAATATTATTCATTCTTGGTTGTTAGTTTTTTCGAAAAAATGAGCTTTTTTATCTTTTAATAGGACAAAAAGCAGACATTGATGATGTTCTTGTATTTCGTTTTTTTGCCCCAAGTTTCATTTTACTTTTATTTGTGATTATAAAAAATAATAACATAGAAAATTTCATTTTCTTATTTTTTTTTAATATAAAATAGAACTATTAATTTTAAATTAGTTTTTAAGCATAAATCTAAATAGATAATTTATCATTTGAAAATGACAAATTAACTGGACAGTTATTAGGACAGTTTTAGAAAACAAAAATATGGTCACGCAAAAAACTAAGAAGAAATAAATTAAATTAAGTAATTGTATAAATCATATAGGAGTTATTTTAGAAATGTCTAATTTAATTCGTTGATTCATTCATTAAAATGTCCTATCATTTCTTAAATAAATATATTAATTAAAATTTAAAGGTTACGTTTTAATTATAAGAATTAGTGCAGTGTTACGCCCGCCGCACACTTGAGTTAAGCGAGCTAAACTATATGAGCTAAGTTTCTTGCTGAAAGTGAAAAATTCAACATTTGCGTTGGTCGTCGCATACTTCAGCGAAGCTATGAAACTCCGTCGCCTAGTCATGAGCGACACGAACTAAGCTCGCTCACGTAGTTCAGACCTCAACTACGCTGGCATAGCTGACCCTAACATATACATACTTTCGGCATTATACAATGTAGAATCGATGCTTGCAAAAGTGTAGTATGCCTTCTTTATTTTGTAGTAGTATCTTGTCGGCATAAATGTGTCAACAAAACTCAATAAATTGTCTTGTTGAAATTCCTCTTCAGGCAAACCTGATTAGGAATCTAGGTCTAGTAATAATTCATCGATACTGTACTCGCACATTGTATATCTCTGACGGCTCAAATAGAACTGACGACTTGAATTTACCAAAAATATCATCGCAGAGCTTAGTTCAAGTGTGTAACGAGGTGAGCCAGCCCAGCTTATCTATGTAACTACAGCAAGGCTCGCCCGCATAGCTTAACTCAAATGTGCAGCGAGCCTAAAGTTTTGACCCAAGATTTTGATAAAACATGTCGTTTTTGGGTTTAAGTTAACAGAAAATTCTAGTCAGCCGGTCACAGAATTTTGTATCCACAATAGTTCGCCAACGCGTTATCCAATTTTAATGAACTTTGAGGATTTCATTTATTTTACGGACACAATAAATTTTCATAATTTCATAAAATTAATGAAAATTTAATTAAATTTTGACTACCTATATCCCAATCTTCTCTAAGCTCAAATTTGCAACGTTTTATGCACAATTTTTATTCAACATTTTTGTGTAACTTCCAAACAATTAGAGTGATCCGGATGAAAGTTGTTATCTAAGGGTTCTTGCATTCTCGTATTATGGATTTGAGGTCAATTTGTGGAGAAGCGGAGAGAAATTGATGTGGATCATCAGAGGTTGTTGGTGGGATGTTGAAGAATCGTTGAAGTTGTAGGATGTGATTTGGGAAGCACTTAGGCTTTGCCCCCTAGTACGTGTATTAAATTGTTGGTTTGTTTGTATTTCTCCTTATTAACTAGTAAAGCAAAACTTAGGTTAAGTTAAGTAAAAATATTAATTTTTTACGCTTAACATTAATAATTATCAGACAATTTTCTAATTAAAATATATCATAATTTACTTGGAAGAAAAATGACACAATTAACATAATATTCCTTTATTATTTATGTCACTTTTCTACCAAATGAGCGATATGATCTCCTTACATCAGATTTTAATATTGCAGAAATGCAAAATTCAACTTAGTTATATTTTCTCATCTCCTGTAATTCAATGAGCTTTTTTATCTGAAACCCATTCTTACTAATATCCATATGTATGTTCTATTTATTATAATTATTATTATTGTAAAGAGAAAGTTTTCAAAGTTTATAACCACAAAAGCTTCATAAAGTTTCATATAAGTATTTCATATGATATAATATCAAAATTCCATACCCTTCTACTCTATGCTGCACATATCCATGCAAAAAAAAAAAAATAAGCAAATATTATTATGAAATTAGATGAACAAGTAGATAGCGACATATCCTTTTAGAGTTTTCCCCAAAAATGGAAGGAAAAAAAAACTTTCTTCTTTGTGAATATATGAAATTTGTGGCAACATAAAACACATTTAATACAGAAGTAGATATTTAAATAAACACATATCTCCTATGTACATGTTTAGTTGATTTGTGATATATAAAAGTGGATTCCGGTGTTTTCATAATGACAACATTTTCCAAAAATTTTAACTAAACAAAAGTAAAAATTTTCTTAAAATCCAAAACAAACAAACAAACAAAAAAAACAACTATTTTGTACGTAAGAAATGAGTGTAGTTATGTTTTCATTTTAATTTCATCTTAATTTTCTTAATAAAATTTATATAATTTTTCTACATAATAAAATTATATATCAACATGATAAATCCATTATCTAATTTTCATATTATATGAAGTTTTTCATTAAATTTAATTTCCATTACGAATGTTTTAGACCGTAACATTAAGTTATATTATATATATGTTATATGAAAACATAGAACATATAAACCAGATATGTAAGGAAAAAAATAATAACATAAATTTTCACATGATATATCAACCTGAAAGAATAATTCCTTAACATGAAAAAAATATATATATAATAATTATTCGTGCGAAAATGATTTTTCTTAATGGGAAAATACACTGCCAATACAGTACACTGGACTATTAAATTCATACAATATAACTTCCTAACCTTTTTCAGATATTTTCTTTTATTCCCTTTTGATCGATATGTCTAGTTACTGACTATTGATTTATCTGCAGTAAAGTTAACGTGCAAGGTGGCGAAAAATGAAGGGCCATTTTATGGTAAGTTCCGCAAAGTAAAACGTAAAACTCTACGTTGAACGAATTCCAACCTGTTGATATGAACTTT
Source organism: Xylophagus ater (assembly GCA_963422695.1). Classification (NCBI taxonomy): domain Eukaryota; kingdom Metazoa; phylum Arthropoda; class Insecta; order Diptera; family Xylophagidae; genus Xylophagus; species Xylophagus ater. Next base: position 15,178,212 of record OY730478.1, read on the forward strand.
GTGGTGCGGTGACCACACCTGACTTGCATACTCCATAATTGGTCTAAAGAAAACGATATAAAGTGATTTACAGACATACGGGTCGGAAAACTCCTTGAACCACCAGAGTCGAAGAGCAGTATTGGGATATTCTTCCAGATATTTGAAGTATTCCATATCTGGTTAAAAATTGTTCTTATTAAATGTTCTGGCTAAAAAGGAAGCAAATAAATTATAAATAATTACAGGATGAGCGATCCGACTACTTTAGTGAAGAGGCATAGCCATATGATTTCTTTTTAATGCTAACAAAATTCCAGAAGCGGCGCAGTTCCATAGAAAGATTGATTTTACATGTGTATATGTATAGTACAGTTAAACAGTTAAACAGTTAAATTGAATATAATTGAATCATTAAATTCGAAAAGGACTCATATCGGTTTTTTCATATTGTTCGTGAAACACAAAAAACTGAATTTCTGCCACACTCCAGAAAGACATGCATTTTTTTCCACTTTGGAAAACAGATATGAGTACCTCTTGCCTATGGAACAAGCGTTTATACGTGAAGATAAAAAAACAACGAAAAAGTACATTTTGAAAAAAAAACCGACATGAGTCCTTTTCGAAATTGGTTATTCAATTCAAATCATATCAAATAGTTGTTAACCCTTTCGAAGTGTTTTTTATCCACTTATCCAATTCTACTTCAGTTAGTTTATTTTTACAAATCAATGTAGTTATATCAAATGCTAAAAAAAAAATTCTGACACTATGAAATTACTATATTTATACTAAGCTCTTACTCCTGCGATAATTGAGCCTTTCATTTTGAAACTGGTTTAATTCCTTTTGTTTTTTCTAGTTATGAATAATTTAGTAAAATAATTCGAAAAACAAATTGCACTAATTAATATTTTCGGCGGTTTTACGATAGATAACTGATTATTAAATTATCTTAAAAGAATATACTAGAGGCATGTACATAACTATGAGATTCTTAACAAAAATTTTACAAAATTGAATTTAAACTACTTATAAAGGACTCAAATTGATTGACGCTGGACGAAAATAGTAAATTCTTGAATAGTAAAGATTATTTTTGCATTAATTGAAGTTTGCAGCAGAATATGCCACTTATTTTGCAAATTCGAATAGTATTTGGCTAATAAGATTATGAACAAAATGCAAATTCTTCAAAATTAGAGCAATTTTAAATTTGCTTTTCAATAACTAGTTTACCATTAAATTAGGATAACGAGTTCGTATGTCATAATGCCTATCAGGCAGACTGATAAAACCTAAAGAATTTATCAAACTTTGCATTTTTTTACAAACACAAAGATTTATTTCAACTTCAACTAGATGGAAAATATTAGAAATGATTATCGTTTAGTATATTGAAAAATAAAAAAAAAGCCATTTTAAATCAATTTATATAGAAATTATAAGAAATTTATATTGACGATGTTAAGATTTTAATCAATCAATTACACTTAATTAAAATTGAAATCAAATTATTATAATAAAAGAAAAAAAAACCACCCACCAAATATAATAACAGTTTTTCTAATTTGATATCATTATCATCAGTAATATCAAAAGGACGAAAAAAACACCAAATGATAGAACAATTTCTTCAACAAATGAGATCAGAGAATATAAAAATTTAAGTGGTATATTTTCTTCCTTTTTAATAGAAAAAAAAAAGTAGAAACCAGCACACCTTACGTATTTTATCTACATAATAAGTGTTAGGAAAGAACATTTCTATACAATATTCTTTCTATTCTCCTTTAACAACCAAGAACCAAAGGAAAGAACAAAATTATATACCAAAAGGGAAAAAACAAGTTAGAAAGCAAATGAGAGAAGTTGTTTTGTTTTTTTTTTTTCTGCTTCGTCCTTTTTTCAACCCACTTATCACATAAACCGAGAAGTCATTCAGAAGTCAACCAACTTTTCTAGGATTTTCTCGACTCATCTTATCTTTTCAAATAAAGTTTAAAAAACAAAACAAAAAAAAAATACAACTAAAGTAAAGTTTTTAGCAACAATACATTTAATGGGCGTACAGCATTGCGACGCTGGTTTGGTTGTATCTTCTTTCTTTTTTTTTCGCTTTAGTCCTAGGCTAACTGTTGAAAAATTGAAGTTTCAGAAAGTACATTTAATTTCAACGAGGACATACTATATTATTTCCCAATGATCTGTTTTTCTTATATATTTGAATGAATTAAAAGAATATCTCTTAAAGGATTTGAATTTCCATGAAAACGAAATAGAGAAATATTCTTCAGAAAAATAAGAAAATTTTATGAAATTTTTATCAGTGAAAATTCTCACACATTTGTTTTATATTAAAATGAAATAAAGCTTAAACTCTAGACAATAGTAAAATTTGAATAATCAACAGAATGATAATTAACTTAAAAACAACCATCAGAAATAGGTGCTATATATAGGCACCAACACCCCCAAACAGCCCAGAAAATTATACAACACGAAGAAAAAAAAAATGCCATAAGAATTAAATTTCTAGAACTTAGAAAATTGTAACAAACATTCATCACGATAAAAAATTATCTGACAGAGATTTACTTCCTTAAGTTTAACGATATCAACGTTGGAAAGAGTACAAGATGGTGAAGTAAGAGATTGGAGCTTACTTAAGGCATCCTTCTTAAATGCTTTATTATATAAGAAAGCCTATACTGTATATTGTATATGATATACCTAACTAATATAGTATACTGGTACAAACTGATTTTCCATTCACACACAAACAACCTTTTTTTATGGGATCCTTTTCAGTTTGTTCAATTGTTTGCCATTTTCCTTTTGTTTGCCATTTTTATGTATTATATGTGAAGGTGGTTGGTGCTACATTTTTTTTTTCCTTCTTATGTACGATATGATATAAGGTATGATGATCTTTTCGTAGGTTATAGATTATGGCTGTTGAATGTAAGAAAATTTTCTTTTTTTTTTGTTTTCTAACATAAAACTTAATATGAACCAAAAAGGAAAAAGAAAATGTTGATTTTGTTAGGATTTCTTATGTTTTTTTTCCTTTCTGTGTTCCACGAAGTGGAATAGGTGATACTATGTATACACGTTATATATATATATATATATGAGTTTTAGAAACCATTTGATTTATTCCACCTTTAAGGATCAAATAATTTATGAACTTATTAACAAAAGGGTGAGAACCTTTACAAATGCGTGCGTGAACAAAACATTTTTTTTGGTAATATAAACGCATTGATTCATATTTACGTCTTAGATATAATAATATGTTTAATTTTTACACCTTAACAAAAGACATTAAACTATTTAGAATAACTAATTTCATATTATAGGAAATAATAAATAAATTAATCCATATATTATAGTCGAACGCGGACCATTTCCTATATTTTTTTTCTGAATGTTCACATTAAGTGTCGGGTTTTTCAATAAGAACACATTTCGGATAAAATTTCTAAAATTCTTTATTGAAATACATATGTTCTATAAGACTGTAGAATTTAATATCCTAGACAGATCTCCGATTTAAATGATCATTATTGCCCAATAAGTCATTAAAATCCGATAATGACATTTATTTACGTAATAATGATTAATTTTAAGTATCTATTTCAAGCATCATTATTTTATTAATTATCAAATGTAATTATGAAGAGGCCCTAAATTTTTGCCTCACACTGTTTACAGAGCCATCTACATTTGAACATTTTAAAAATTTCATCTGATTTTGACATGTTTTCTTCTTTCACATAACCTTAAAACAAGAGAAAATTCTTTTTATTCCAAATATTTCTTGAAATTTTGTTAAAAACAATAAAAAAAAATTAACTTCATTGAATTATAAATAACAAACATTGTGTAATGAAAATTACATAATTTATGAAAATTTTGGAATGACAAGAATAATGATCGTTGTAAAAAAAAAAGAATATGTGTCACGGGTCATCCAGAGTATCATTAAATAATAATGTTTGTAATTAAAATCGGAGATCTGTCTAGAGCATGAGAATCAAAAATAATATATAGTAAATATTGAGCACGAATACGTTTTCAGATATCAATTCTTTTCACAAAATTTTAGATCACATTTCTGCATAAATGTGGCTGTATCTCACGAATGATGCTGCCAGCCCATAAAGCACACCAAACAGTGACATGAAATGAAAATAATATTTGGTTAACAACTGCTCTTGGGTTTTCAGAAGCTGAAATGCGAAAATTTTGCTTATTAATGTAGCCACTCAAATGAAAATGAGCTTCTTTAGAAAAGATTATTTTTTTACCATTGCAACAATGGATTGGAATTATTTTTACGCGATTTTCGAGCAAAATTGAATGCATTATAATAAATTGTCACAAAACTGAATTAACACAATTGTCATCATAAGGAAATACAATCCTATTGAAATACCCTATACTACTATTGTACATATTAACTCGAAAGTGTATAGAAGTTTTAAATTCTTTTTTTAAAGTAAGTGCAATTTACTTTGACATCTAGATTTTCACTTTTGACTAACTTTTTTCCATTTATTTATTTGTTCCTTTTTCGTTTATTTCATTTGTCACTAACAACAAATTGTCGAAAAATAGTCCCCAAAAAGAATTCTATATATTTTATATAGATATTTCTATTCAATGATTTTCCTATGGAAACCGCTTTCATTTATATACTTTGAGTAAAAACAACTTCAAATTGTGCACTTTAAACTAAAGGAAACTTAAAACGAGTAATTTTAGTGTAATTCAAACATTTCTCTACGGTATATGGCATCTTATACTTACTTTCATAGAGTAGTTCACGGTCTCTATAACCCATTCATTTCAGGTGAAAAGGTAAAATGCAATTCAAACATACAAATAACAAAAGTTTGGAGAAATGAAAAAAAAAAAACGAAAGAAAAAATAAACATTCAAACAAATATAAAACTAGACAAGGAAAAATTTTTGAGATCTAAGAAGAGATCCTTAGAGATGGAAACTTTAATGAGGATATGTGCCCAAGTGTCTTTTACATTTGAAACGTTAAAAACATATATTATATTATATAAGAATTATTTTCTTCTTGAAATTTTCAAAGTAGACATTTGTTTCCTGAAAAATACGGATGTAACGACGAAATTTGTTTTATATTTTTTTTCAGCGTTTTTTAAAATCTCACAAGATTTTCTACCAGAAAATCAATTTCGTAAATATCTGTACATATGATTGTTATTTTATACGAATGTGTACACCATTAGTAAAAGTGTATAGACATGTTTAAGTTGTATACCATATATAGCGGCCTGAAGAAGAGCAGGTTGTTAGCACTTAAGGACTATGTAAAACTGTAACGCTTAGAAATATTAATGTAACATATTGTAGCGGTGTGACTTCCAAAGTTGCATTCTTTAATATAAAAGCCTGTACTGCTCCGTTGTGCCTCCTCTTTAGTAGATTTAATAAATTAATTACGTTCTCTGAACAGATTTGTATTTTAGATAAATGACAACACATTAACTAGGTACAGATAGGCTAACTTCTCCTTTTCTAAAATGGATGCACTCGATGTAGCAAATCTCGTTCTGGAAAGGGCCATGTATTACTACTAAATAGTTCAAAAATCCAAGCTACTATACCGTTATAACACTTCCAATGCTGGAAAATATAAGAAAACGTTAGTTGGAGAGTGGTAAACCATGGCATTGGAATGACAATTTGAATTTTTTTGTTATTTCCATTTCTCCTATGGTGTACTATATAGGATACGAACTACCAAGAGGATATAGTCATTCGTCGTTTTTTTAAGCTTAAACTACAAATTCAAACGACTATATGTATGTATTCTTCGCACTAAGGTAAACAACAATTTTTTCGACTATATACGAATGGGTTTATATGAATTTATTTGCTAATTTTTCCGCACGTCCGTCCATCAGAATGTCAGAATTACACGAAGCCTTAAAAGCCTTTAATTGTTTAAAATATTTAATATAAATTCGTGATAAAAAAAAATTGGATTGTATTTTCATTTCATCATATACGATGTAATAGCGCTTGAATTGAATGCAGATTTTACTTTTCTGTTCTGTTTTAATACTATATATTTAAATATACCAAGTAAATAATATGGTTTTCACAATTGATCAGGCAATATTTCAGTTAATTATTAAAATAATACAAAATTACATTTTTGTGTTTTGTTTATTTATTAAATAGCAAACATTTCGCAGCAATATGTTGGTCAAAAAAACCGAAAAAAACCTACAATTGAGGGAAATTTTTAATTATGGTAATTGAAATTTTCATAAAAGACTTTAAGTATTAAACTATTCTGTTTGAATTTAATATTAAAAGATCAAATGTTGTAAAAGACTAGGATATTAATTATATAATTATTTAATTAAAAAATAACTTTATTTATAATTTTAATTGAAATTATATATATATATTTAGTGTAATATGAAAAGCTAGTCGATAAAATGAAAGTTTGTTGTAATTTTTTTCAAATAAAGTCTCTTTATTTTCAATAGAAGCATGTACCCATAGTATCGACACACTATTGCGATTTCAGCGGTAGTTCTTCTAATTTAGAAGTAATAGATTGTAACACACAGTATCCAACCGAAAAGAATTTTACGGATAATTCACTCACGAACTAAGTAATCTTATGCGCACCTCAACCCGTCTTCGTGCCCAGTGGTAATTTAGACCTTCGAATTCTCTAACAGACTAACTAACATTCTGATTTCTAATTCTACTTATATCCCTGCCTAATCGCATATATGCTTTTCTTATCTATTTCCCGTCGGCGTTATTTCCTTTACATATCATATTATCATATTCATAGCTAAACTTTATCACCCACGAAGACGGGAAAACATGGTTTTTCACATCATCTGCGCTTTTACATTTTTTAATGCTAAAAGGGATTTCTTTGGCGGGTCGTAATCAAGTACCTTTTCACCACGAAATAGCTAAACTATTTATTCTAACTATTTTTTTGGCCGAATCCTAAATACATATTACAAATTTCTTCCTTAAACTCGCTAAAACATTTTCTTCCTAACTAAATAGTTAGAACACTTGTATAAATACATATGTTTGCTAAAAGGATATCTTTCTAAATATTGACTCAAGTGTTCTTTCATTATTCACTATAAGATGAAGTCATGGAAAACATTTTTCACAGCCTCTTCGGAATTAAATTGTTTTCCTACCAAGAAGTTTTCCAACTTCCGAAGTGAGTTGGTGCAAGGCCTGGTGAACATAGTGGATGAAGAGAGTTTTCGGTCTTAGCTACTTATCAAACTTTTCCCGATTTGAGCCAAATCGGTCAATATTGTTTTGTTTGGCTTATACGAACATCAATGATAATTCACATGCAGTTTGGGGTAGATTCGATTCGATTGTGGACTTCAGCTGGTCATTATTCACCTTCGTAAAAGACAGGATCTGATTCCAGTTATAGAAAGCAGCTGGATGCTCTTATTTATTTAGAAATCGAAATTAGTCTATGAAATAAATCAATCTGAACCGCATAAAAAAATAAAAGATACAAAATCGTTCCCAAAAAGGATATACATATATAGTATAGTGTATAAAAAATTAAGTGTATTGGTCAATAATTAGGGATTTGTTAGTGTCTTTATTTATTATGTATTCTATCAGAACACAAACAAGAAAAAAGTACGAAACTGTAATTCCTTTTGCTTGTTCTGGTCTATTTTCTTACTCGTTTCTTTCTCAATTTTTTTTTTATGGTACTCTATTCATTTCGATTAATTTTCCACAGTAATTAGTTCAAATCGATTGATTTATTGGAGGTCGAATCATTTATATTACTTTCAAGAGATGAAATCCACTTACAATGCTACAAGTATACTACTCGTAATATAAATAAAATAACTTTTTCATTTCGATAATTTATCTGAACATGACATATTTTTTGTTTGGAATGATGTGAAAATGATACATTTGAAAGAATTTAAATATATAATTGAATTTCTTTTTAATATTACATAATTAAATGAATTTTTGAAATGGTCAACATTAAAATGCACTCGTATTCTGATATTCGTAAAATTTAAATATGCACTAGTATTTTCAGTTACTACTTTCTCGTCATGTTTTCGCAATCATTATTAATTTAATGTCTGTTGAGACAGAGCAAAAAATCATTTCATCAGTGGGTCTGGACAGAACTCTATTGCGTTTGGGAAACAATTTAATTTGAAGAAAATATATGGGATGTCAAATCAGACACCCTTCTTAGAAATTATAGAATCAGTTCATCATCTATACCAAATTTGAATAAAATTGAGAAAGCTTTTAAAAAGTGGCCACACGAACTTAGAATAACACACACTTCCGGCTTAGCATTTCCACTGAAAATTTAACCAACTTTTCCTGTAATAAAAACTGATTTGTTTACTAAATTTCATAATCAGATTGACAGTAACCCCACGACTCCATTGGACTTATTTCAAGACATATTTTCAGTCGGACTGACAAAAAAGTCCAAATTTTAGAGTCTTCAGACTTCGTGTGGAGTCGTGTGGTAAGGACATTGCCATATTTTGGACCGAACTTAACCACTTCCATTAAATATTTAGACAGTTCTTCATTTTAGTTCAGGAAAAAAATTTATTGAATTTAAGTAAAACTTTGGTTCCTCGTTAAACAAAATTTCGAATTGTTTTGGAAATGTGAAACTTTTAGTCAATCAATAATAATAAATATAGAATTTAATCAAATTAAAATAATAAAATAGACGGCTCCTATTAGCATCTATATTCCAATGGGATTTACATTAACAATTTACATATTGACAATATTTTTAATTAATGAAACATAAATTCCTTTTTCATTATTTTAAATATATAAATTGACACGGCCAAATAATATAAAAACCATTTTTGAATTATGCTCGTGTATACCTGTTTATATCATTATTGACTTTAAAAAAAACCTCATAAATGCATAAACCTTCATATATAAGCGTTATAAAATTCGATATCAAATTAGGGAGAAGCATAATCTGTCCCATAAACATAAAAATATTTTTTAATTAAAATTTCTGAAATACGAATAGTAATAATAACCCTTTTTAAATGTTATTATATAAGATTTTCTCATCGGGAAAATTTATTAAATTTTATAGTAATCAATAATGTGGAAGGAAGGATATTTTATGAGTCAATTATTATTTCCACAATTTTTTATTAATCAAAAATTTTAACTTATATATATTTTTAATAAATTCTCAAATACTTTTCTTTTCTTCATGTACAAATAATAATATCGAAAGTTTTTCTTTTCTTTTCTTTTCTTTTGATTATAATCAAATGAAAATCAAAAAGATAAACGAACTTTTTCTATTCTTTCTATCTCTTGGATACTGAAAAACTGAACTTATATCATTGACCTGAACTGGTTTCATATCTGAAAAACTTTTTATTATCATTTCAAAAGGATATATAGAACGGAGAAAAAAGAATGGAAACTTTGAAGATTTTTCCATCACTCTCGATGGAAAATTGCAAATTTTTTCTTTTTCCATTTATGTACGTCAATGATATTGCATTTTTCGCGTGACATTTTCTTCACTATATTCTATATATACAAAAGATATTTCCACTTTAAAATTTGCAGTTTTAGTTTTGAAATAAATACAAAATAAGTTAAATAGAAATCAAAGAAAAGTTTTCCATACAAAAAGAAAATGTTCGTACAATATAAAAACATAAATTATAAAATTTTATATTAGAAAATTGAGAACTTATTCTTTTTAAAAGTTGTCCGAGTTATACAAGCTTGGGGAATTTGAAATGGAACAATACACAATCGAACAAGGAAGAAAAAAATTTGAACTTTATTTCCGGTAAAAAGCAGAAGAAAATCCAGATTTTATTCACAATTTGATAATGAACGATGAAACCCATTTCCAATTAAATGGCTTCGTTAACAAGCAGAACTGCAGGATATAGGCTACGGAGAATCCAAGAGTAGTTCATCAGCGACAATTACACCCACTTAAGTGTACTGGTTTGTGCGGTGTATCGTCTGGGAGGATCATTGGCCCATGTTTCTTCGAAAATGAAGACGGTGTTGCAGTTTCCATCAATAGTTTTTTATATATAATTTTTTAAGACCAGCTGTGGAAAACCATCCCACCGTTTGTTTGTAACAAGATGGAGCCACAGTGCATACTGCAAAGAACTCAATGGCTCTTTAAAGAAATACCACAACGTTCATTTTGCGCTTATACGATTGAAGAATAGGGAAAATGTTATTTAATCCCCAATTTTGATTCTAAACTATCGCTATCTTCGTTAACACGTCGAACATGGACTATTGAAACTATTTACTGGTAATACCGGATACTATTGTAGGCGTTAGTGGTATGAGAAAAAATCGCACGAAACGACGCAAATATAGGGAAAGTTGTGAATATTAGGTTTGTTTTATTTGCCAAACTCTACCCCGGAAGCAGGGTAAGTGGCAAATAAAACGAGCAGGAGTAGGAGAAAGCTTTAATTCAAATGTTTGTAGCGCTGTGTAGCAACCATATTGTAATGAAATGAGAAGGTTTTAGCTAATACACTTTTTATGGTAGAAAACTGAACTAATTCGGGTGCAATAGTTTACACCTGTTCTGAAAGTTTTGTAGGATTTGCTCTTTTGTTGTTTTTGTTTTCAATGTAAAAATTTGCTCTACCCCAGAGCAAGTGGCAAAGGAAACAGACCTATTGTATCAATAGGGATGGAAATATCATGAAAATTGTAACATTCATGCCTTATCTTATGTATAATTGTATTGATTTCGAACATACTTTTAAGAAACTAAATGTTCAACAAATCATATAATATATGATTTATATAATTTTATAAATTATCATAAAACTATTGAACTGAAAATATTCACAATTAATCGAAACATTATGAGTAAATGTGTTAAAAAATTTATAAGTTATTACCCTAATTAATATGGTATTTCAGATACCTTTAAGGTGTTTCAATATCCTGTGAAATTGATAAACGACCTGATAATGTTTTAAAAGGTAATACGATGTATGATTACTAAAGTAATATTAGTAATAATTTTCATAAATTAACATCTAAATTATTAGTCACCAATTAAATTTTGTGGCATCGATAATATACGTAATATATAAATTACAATAAATCTAAATGTGAATAATGAACTTTGAACTACTTTATTATAAATCGAACAGAATTAATTTGATTATCGAATATATGATAGCTATATAGTATTCTATTAGAAATTAGAGTAATGAATATGTTATCAACAAAAATGATAAGACATAGAAATGATTATAATAAAGGAACTGACTGTTCAATTTCAAAGTACTAAATAATCATCATATGGAAAATAAATAAATTATTCAAAATGTAAAGATTATGTCCAGATTGGCTAAACTGTCTTTTTTAAACAGAATCAAAAGAGTGGTGTGAAACCGATAATTTGGCTCCAAAACGTGTTAAGGCGCAAAGATCGGCCAACTAAGTTTTAGCCTCAGTTTTTTGGGATGCGAAGGGAATTTTGTTGGTGGATTATCTCCAAACTGGTAAAACAATTAATTCTGAATATTATCCGAACTTATTGGACTAACTCGAAACAAAAATTCGTGAAAAAAGGCCCGGTTTAAAGAAGAAAAAAATCATTTTCAACCAAGACAATGCACCAGGTCACAAAAGTCAAAAAAACCATTGCAAAAATCACGGAATTAAGGTATGAATTGTTAGAACATCTACCGTATTCGACAGATTTGGCTTCTAGTGACTTCCATCTATTTCCAAACCTGAAAAAGTTCATGCGTGGAAGGTGTTTTTCGTCAAACGAATACGTGATAGCTGCCGTAGAGGGGTATTTTGCAGACCTTCCAGATTCTCACTTCAGGAATGGAATCAATCGATTAGAGAACCGTTGGAACAAGTGCATTGCGATTCACGTAGACTATATTTAATAATAAAGTATATTTCGAACCATAAAATTGTGTTTTTCTTATCGAGCGCGAGAACTTTTTGACTAGCCTAATATTTTCTTGATTCATTATCCCTCAAATAGGATCCACACATCAAAGTCTTGCCATCTCTGTTCTCCACATGTGTTCATTGAAGTAGTGTTATTTTCAATGACTCTAAGGGATTTACACTTGGGTGCTAATAGTATCTTAGTTGGTTGTCATGCCTAATTAGATTTGGTGTGAATTCATCGTGTCCCAATTAATAGGTTCGACTATGATTATTATATGAAAAATTAAGAACACCAAAAAATATGAATTATTAGAATAATTTTGCGTTAATACATTTTCTTTCCTGTAAACCTAAAAACTCTATAATTTTTGCCCTTGTCAACAAAGTAATAAAATTAATTTTGTATGAAATCGATGTCATTGCCAAAAGAATAGGACTAACCCATCATTATAAGAAATTTATGATCTTAACGAAACTAAAGATTTCCTGTAGCAGGTGAATGGTTAATCCATATATATATATATATTTATATAAGAAAACCTATATTTTTGTTCCCCGCTTGTTGTTTTTATATACGATATATGTGATGAGTTTCAGCATGCGATATATTTATTTCAAGTATATTTTTTTTTTCTTTCACGTTCCTTCGTTCTAATTCTCCTGTCATTCAAGGTACAATCAATTTCTCAATTTCCGCTCCTGTTACAACTTAATCCGCCCACTTGGAATAACATAAAACAAATCACAACACCTTGTAATGGCCTGCCTAATCACCACTTAATCGAAATATAGAAACTTCCCATACTTTAATATAAATGGTGTACACCATTTACCATGTTGCCACCTTTAAATATCAAAACACTAAATAACTATATACAATATTATAAGAAGTAGTAAAGACTCATTTTCTTTCAAGGACTTTATTGGGAAGTTGTCAACTAGATCTTATATTATGGAATATATGTATATATAGGACCTTTTTTTTTCTTTTTATTCTTTCCATTCGATTATTTTGTTAACGTGTGCCACTTCGATAAATCTTAACGATAAAATATATATCTCGAAGTGTAGCAGTCAATTTCAGGATAATTCTTGTAAATTATATCTTAACTTTGAAAGTATAGTGAAAATCTGTCAATGATTAGAAGTATAAGAATAAAATAGGATTAATTTTTTGATCGAAAAATAAAAATGTTCTTGTTTTCTTTGAGAAGTATATAAATATTGAAAAACAACTCATAAAACATTTTGAGCATGCAATAAATGTTAAGACCTCTTTCTTATACAAATAAAAATGATTAGTATCTTTTATCTAAAACTCAAAGAGTAACAAACAGTTTTTATGAACTGGTTTGAATAACTTCTTTGAGATATTTCACTTATTAAGTGTCATTTTCTTCTTCACTGTGATCTATTTATAATAAATTACAATTATTTTCGCTCACTATTCTGTAACTTCAAATAGCATATAAATTTAATTACGAACCACCTTTAAGAATATACAGGAAAAGTTTTCGATTTAGTAACGTAATCCGTTCCTACGAATTGTTCATTATTCTTTAAGCATAATAAGGATATTTACTGCCAACTAGAGAGAGACCCAAATAGAAGATTTGTAAAAATTTTTTCGATTCATGGAAAATGGCTGCTAATAGCTAAAAATTCGATTTTTTAGTAAGGGATTCTGCATTTCCAACCATGTCAATCGTTTCGTAGAACCACAATTTTCTTCTTGATAATATCTGAACAGCCTAACAGCCTTAAGGGGTTAGGGGTAGTCAGAATTTTCAAAAAATCAATTTTTGGTTTTTTGCATTTTCGTTAAGTATAATATCTTAAAATTATTCTCTGAAAATTTCAAGTTGATCCGATCATTAGTTTTTGAGTTATTCGACAAATAACAAAGAGAGCTCTTGCACTTCAAATGGCTGAAGAACTATTATATGGCCCAGGAATAGATGACTCGGTGTAAGTAATTTAATAATTCGTATTTCTGTACGTAAATCTAGTGTGAAACTTTAAACGCGTTTTTCTCAAAACTATGTTTTTTAAACTGGTGACAACTGTAACTCGAAAACCGCTCAGTAGATTTTAATGAAATTTATACAGCTTTTAGAATACATAATAAACTCGGGCCTGATCGAAGGATTTTTTTTTTTTTCAAAAATTTCGATTTTTTTAGACCAATTTACTGTTGATTTTTTCCTAAAAATCTAGACAAAAATTTCCTGAGGCCGCCATTTTGTTAATTTTTGAAAAAAACAAAAATCCTTCGATCAGGCCCAGGATTATCTATTTATAAAACTAATTTCTTTTATCCGATTGATTTTAGATGAATCTCCAAGGACTTATGATTGTCACCGCAAAGACCTTTTTTTGAAACTGGGTCAACACAGACAGCTATAACTTTGGAAATAAAATTTTTTTTTTTTTGAATTTTTCGTGACTTCAAGTCAAAACATTGTATAATAATGCCATATTACTACTTTTGTAAAATAACACGATTTAATAGCAAAAAAAAAGTACTGAAAATTCTCATTTTTTCGTGCCTCTGACTACCCCTAACCCCTTAAGATTCAACTTCTAATTCAATTCAAAATTAATCTTAAAATAGATTTTTTCTGATACAAAATCGATAAAACTAAAATTATTAAATATTGTCATTTTTATACCAAACCACAAACATACTTTTATGTATTTTCATATAATTCAAATATTATTTATTTTCTTCAAATATGTAATAATTTTCCTGAAGAAAATATATTCAAATTATATTAGAAATGATTTTTGCATCCGCATGGAAATCATATATGTTAACTTCTTCCTTTATGGAAATTGTATGGGTTTCCATTTATTCCATTTTCTTTCCAAACAAATTCACAATTCTATATTATTTTTCATATTATTGAAAAGATAGTTTGAATCTATATCGTTCATTTTTCCTATTTTTTTTTTCTTTTGTACAATATTTAAACGAATTGTAACCATTTGTTCCTGTTGTCAACATTGACGATTTATTATCATCATCTTGAATAGGACATAAGTAAAATTATTACAATTGGCAATTTCAACTTATATTGAAATATCGATTATTTACTACTTTTTGACAATATTATATCGATTTTTCGGGTAAAAAAAACTACACATATATGGTATAAAGTATTTCCCACAGAAATATGCAAATTCTGGATAATATATAGTTTAAAAGGAAAACTTTATCATACGTATATTAAGATTGATTGAATTATTGGAATCATTCGTTTCAGATTTATAGATTTATGTTCTACATAATAATTTCTTTTAAAGAAAAAAAAGTAGAATGATATTAAAATAGTTAGTTTTACCAAACTATAATTTTTTGAAATTATTCACAAATTTAATGATAACAGGATAATATTAGTTATTTAATAAAAAGGACTTTCAAAATTTGTGTAAAAATAAATTAAGGTGGTCTTCTAATTTAAAAGGGCATTTCTCAGGATATACATATTTATCTGTATTATTGGTGATATAAGAATACTGATATAATTCCATACTAGTGATCGTAGCCAAAATCAACAGATGCATAGAATATATCGCTGACCCAGGGCAATGCGAAGATATCTTGAGTTTATAAGATTTCGAGTTAAGCACGTAGTTTTATCCTAACTGTTTTATATTACTCGGTAAATTAAAGAGACAATTTAAAAAAAAAAATATTATAACTATAGTTTAAAATTAGATTTAACGTGTTTTAAATTCAAGCTAAACGAACTTATTGAACAACCTAGTACTTGTTTGAAAACTTCAAATCCAGTTTGAACTGCGCCAGGGACAAAGTAATTTATTCAATAGTTTTTGAGAAAAGCCTGAGACGCGATTTTAGTCTAATGATCATTACAGAATTATCAATCATTGGCTTGGTTTTTCAAAAGGATAGAAAAATTGTAAAGAATGTAAATTTATTTGGAACCTCCAAACCAGAAGACCGCCCTAAAAATTACTAAATATGTTTATATATCTATTTATTTTAATTTAATTAAAAACAATCTAAAATATTTATAAGTCATTAGTGTATACAAAACCCATAAAAGGTTGTTCAATAAATTTCTAAAAAAATTAATAAATAATATTTCATTTAAAATGGATTTGTAATTATAGTAAAATTTCGTTGGAGAATAAATTAAAATATCCATAAAAACGAATTCTAATAAATTCACTTTATAATCCTTTAAAATAATCTTGAATATAATAATAATAAAACAATATTCTTAATGTTTTGAAAATCTACATAATTAAATAAATATAATTTATATACAATATTTTTAATATCAAATCCGCCCGGAAATAAAATCATGTAAAATAGTTTCCGTTTTCATTCAATTGTATATATATATATATATATATGTAGAATTTCTAGAAAACACATTTACAGCGAACAATATTAGTGGAAAGTGTATTTTATACAACGAAAATTTATTCAAAAATATACACTATAAAAAACCCCCAAAACAATATAAACTATCCTTACCGAAAGTGCAATTTCAAAATAAACCATTAACTACGTTAAAATATAATCCAAGAAAATTAAGAAATAAATTAGGATATACAAACAATACGTATATCATATTATTATATCCATTTACCTGAGCTCCAATTTTGCTCAGCTGTTTTTTCTTCTTTTTGGCGACATATTTAGGCACTTGTCCAATTTAATTTTCAGTTATCTATAGAAGCATTTCTATATTATAAATAAATACAATATATTTTCAAAAAGAAAAAGAAAAGAAAACAGGCATGAAGGAAAAAAATGAAAAATAAGGAAAATTTTAAATGATTCTAGCGTAAACACTTTATAAAATATACGCGCGGACAAACTTGTTACGGTATTCCCTTTTCCCATTATAAAGAGTACACGAATATCCATTCTATATAGCTTTTATTTTATATCCTTTATTCTTGTTTAATATTGTATAGGCCACATTTTCTATATACAAGTATGTACTTATTTGTAGAGAAGATATAATTCTCATTTAAAGTCTTTGCAGAATTGCATTTTCCGTGAAAATTCATTTCGTGTCGTTATCAAGTACTCTACTATAAGGCTTTAGAAAATTCAACTTTCATTTTGTTATACAATATTATTTACATTTGGCATTGGAATTTTAAGTAAAGTTAAAATGAAGTTTGAATTCACTGAAAAAGTGAATGAAAAATGAGTGAAACTCAAAAGTTTTCTATGTTGTTTACGAACAACATTACGACATTAGATTGCTTTTAATACATATCCTAGGTATTATATAGTTATATAATACCAGGTGAATGTATGGTTTTAGGTTATTTCAGTTCAAGTGCGTTAGTATGAAAAGTATATTTACAGTTCAATTACTTCCGATATCTGTGAATCTGTGATCTTTTATTAAGTGTTTTATAAATTGCATACTTTTAGGTAAAATTTAAAATACTTTTATCAATTTCTTTCACTTTTAGAATATGTTTGATTAAGAAATATCATTTATAAGAATTTATATTATATCTTAAATTATATTTAAAACACAAATTGAAAATTTGTAATAAGAATATTACAAACTATCAAAACAATAAAATTCTTCAAACTACAGATGATGTTCAGTAACCCTTTTGTGTATCTTTTCATTTAAATATCTTTACAAATTGTGATAAAAATGTATTATAAAAAGAAACACTGCTTGCTCGTATTCTGGTTATTTTTTATTCGCGTGAAAATAAGGAAGCCATTTCAATGCAGAAAATATTGTATTCTTTATGCTTACAATTTGTATACCCTATGGTAGGTACTACCAGATGGTATGTTAGTTTTGTCACTACATTTATAATGAATAGAAAAAATCATCGGAGAAGAGTTTTAAAGATACGGACGTGTAGAGAATCTAAAGTTATATCGAGTTATGCATGTCCGTCCGTTTTTACGTGTACACAATAACTCAAAAATGAAATATACAATGTGGGTTAATTATTCTTTAACTCAGGAAGATTGGTCGAAGGAGAGCAAAGTTATAAAGCACAAAGCTATTACCAAATTTTGTCATTCAATTTCTTCGTATTTCTGATTTAATTGGAGAGTTTTTGCAGTAATTTCGTTTAAATAGATTGATTATGTAACCCCACGACTCCATTGGACTTATTTCAAGACATATTTTCAGTCGGACTGACAAAAAAGTCCAAATTTTAGAGTCTCCAAAAGACTTTTTTCAGTCTGACTAAAAATTAGTCTTGAAATAAGTCGTGTAGAGTCATGTGGTAAATGAACGATATTTTTTTTAATTTCAATAAAACCGATCCAAGATTCATTTTAAACTTTCTTAACAACATATACCATTTCTGCCATAGGTCATCAAAAAATCGGATCTAAGCCGATTTTAAATTCTTGTTTGTTTAGAAATAATTTGTTAGCCATGGTCATGAACGTAACAAGTAACAAAATGATTTCAACATAAAAAATCATATATAATTCGAATGGACGCCACTGCTTTTTTCTTGTTTTTCTTCTACTAATTATAATAGTAGTATAGGGTATTGTCTATTATAGTTAACATATGTATATTTGCATCAAGAATGAGATTATTATATGTAACATTAAAATTGTGGTGGTTTGTCACATCTTCTTATCATATAAGGTAGAAGCATTATTTTTCCGCCGTAAATTGTCCACCGTATATTCACCGTCAGTTTTAATTTAACTTTTGAGTGATTAACTTTAAAAATAGTATTTTAAAAAAAAACTATAATATTATTGATTATTTTTTGGGATATTGTGATTTTATTCTGTTCTGAAAATTTTTGGATTAAATAAAAAAAAAACTATGACCGTTGGACATGATGATCAGGAACGTTTAATTATAAAAAAATCAAATGAAAGTTTATCACACGTGAGTTTAACAAAAATTCACATATTTTGTGATAAAAAACGTTATATAATTTTTTACTAAATATAAAAATATCTTCTTAAATTTCTCATTAAAAAATATACTTAAAAATTACACGTTTTTCCATTTTAATATCATAAACTAAATTTTTATCCAAATGAATATCGAAATTACAATTTTATAAAAATGGTAGAATCTTTTTTTTATCATTTTAATTTATTAGTTTACTTTATTTAAATTTTATTTTCATTACAAAATATAGAAAAACTTATCTTTTAATGCATTTTTGATATTTCGGGCGTAATTTGAATTCGAAAGAAAAAATTTTAATGAATTAAAAAAATAAATTTTTAAAGTTGTTTTTATATTAAACCTAAAATAAAAATTTATTCATCGATATTGGGATTAATTATGTTCAATTGAAATTACATATTACCGCAATTATTTCATAATTATCATTAAAAGTGTTATGCACTTTCCAACACGGTGTCATTGGAAATAGAAATCCTAATTGAGCTTATTAAATTTTCATAATCAAATGGAATAATACTTATTTAGTAATGAATTTTAATTGAAAACCAAAAATCCTTTAATTGATTAGTAAACTTGCTACTCGAAAAAATGAGGAAATAATAATTAAATAAAAATTATTATAAATATTTAATTATTGAAAATGCATTTTCCAATGAAAAATCAGTTTGTTTTTTTTTACCAAAAAAAAGCACAACCGTAAAATAATACTCAATCTACAATAATAAAATGTATTTTTAATAATATTTTTTCTTCTATAAAAATTTATTGATATTAATTAAATAAAATATTGAAATATGATATTATTGAATTCCGTGAGATTTCAGTACGCCGTTTTATATTTATATAAAGCTCTTGTTTATGCAATTATCGATTCAATCATCCATTATGATAGATCTGAAAATACTTACATATACGATTTAAAATCAATTGGGATATTTAATTGTATACAAAGTAGTTAATTATATTTAATAAAAGTCAGATATTTAGGTCGAAATGGAATTTTTCACACTTTTCTGCGTTAAAAAATTTTACATAAATTTTTCAGTAGTTCGATGGAACTTTCTTAAATTTGCGGAATATAGTAGAACGAGGGGTACAAAGAGTTTAAAATTACATCTTGTACTCTGTAATAACTCCTATAAAATTTCATATTGATTTACATATCGGTTTATAACTAAGTTGTAAGTGTATTGTCAAATACTGAATAACGTGTAATGATTAAATCCGTGGCAATCAAGGATCCAAACTAAAATGCAAGTTGCTCTTTTGCGCCGCGAACGTTTAAATGGTTTGACCGATCCGGATTATGTTGGGTATCCAATGGTCTCTTGGGACATAAATTATGAATTTGCGGGTAATTTACAGTGTCAGAGACGGAGGTAATTTGTCTATAGGAATCGTAGACAGGTATTGCTAGTCAGGTGGTCGATGGATGTGAGATTTACTGGATTTTGCACACTACTTTAAAACACACAAGGCTATATACCTCAATTCTCATTTTTTCATTAGTATATTGTCTTTGTTTCTAAACAAAATTCTTCTTCACTAAAATAATAACAAATATTAGGTTGTAAAGAAATGAATCGCGATTTTTAACATTTCAAATGGAAATATCTCAGTTCAAATAAAATGTTTATTAATCGAAATAAAAACAATTAGAATTATCACATTTTTGCCATCAATAAACAAGTTTATTTATCCTGGTAGTGTAGAAATCCGGCCTACTGGAGGCAATAAATTCTTCGAAGGCATTTATGATGGCATTGTTGAGGGTTTTATCATGCAAGCTATCCGTCTAAGTGCGTAAAAAGATGGTCATCCATTGGCGAAAGGTCTGGTTTATGATCCATTTTGAACTCATATAAGAAAATCGTACGAATTTACTTATTTTCTATGTTCTCCTTAAATGTCTGAAAAAGTCTTCTAAAATTATTTTTGAATAAAACTACAAGTATTATTAACGGGCGATTTTTTAGGCGTTTGGTTTTTCAGTGTTGCCTTATTGACATTTCGCTAGCGATTCATGTTATGTGTCAAAGTCATACATGGTCAGTTAGCATTGCCACTTCATCATGGAAAGACTTACACCCGCATATCGTCTCCAAATTGTAGAGTTTGGAGCTTAATAATGAGTCGCTGTTTTATCGCAGAATTTTGTTTAGCGATGAGGCCAATTTCTGGCTAAATGGATACGTCAATAGGCAAAAATGCCATATTTGAGCTGATGAACCAGCCGAACAGTATCAAAAGCTACCATTACATCCAGAGAAATGCACTGTTTGGTGTGGTTTATGGGCTGGTGCAATCATCAGTCCATATTTGTTCGAAAATCAGAATGGCCTTCAATGGCGCCCGTTATCGTGCCATGATAATGGACTATTTGCTGTGTCAAATTGAAGCTCGTGATCTCCAGAATACCAACAAGACGTCGCCACTTGCCACACAGCCCGTGAAACCATGACTTTATTGCGAGAACAATTCGGTGAATAGTTAATTTCGCGCTTAGGACTGATGAACTGGCCGCCTAGATCGTGTGATATTACACCTCTAGACTTTTTCCCTTGGGGCTATATAAAGTCCAAAGTTACATGGATAAGACGGGTACAATTGAGGAGTTGGAAGCCAACATTACTCATGTTATTATCGAAATACCAGCCGAAATGCTCGAAAAAGTGCTTCAAAATTGGACTTCTCGAATGGACCATTTAAAACGTAGTCGTGGTCAACATTTACATGAAATAATCTTTAAAAAGTAAATGGCAAGAATTGATTTGTCGATTTAAATAAAAATTGCGTAACCTTTTTACATTTTTCTGTATTTTTTTTAAAATTAAAAACCAAACGCCTTTAAAATCACTCGTTATAAGCAGATAGAGCGATAAGTGCGCTTCAAAATGATATATAACTTCACGGAAATGCAACAAAAATTTATTTGGAAAATTCATCATTTAAAATTTAAGTAACTAAAAACTTGCAATTCATTTGTTTACAATCTAATATTTGAATAATTAAAATGTAACAGAATTAGACACAATACTAATATTGATTTTCATAGTAAACTTATTTATTTATTACGATTGATGGAAAATGTTTGTAAAAAGTTTTATTAATAATAATTAAATGAAAATATTTTTAAAATATTCACAAAAGAAAAACAACAGAAATTTTTAAGTCTAAAATTGGTAGTAAACACACTTTTAGACTTAAAAATTTGTATTTTGTTATCATTAAAATAACATTTGATTTGTTTTCTTATTTGAGATTCCCTAAATATTCTAGACAAGAAGAAAATAAATATTTTATTATGATAAAATTATGATTTTAGTAATAAAAAGAAAAAGAAAAACTGTTGTCATCGTAATGGTTCTCTAAATTAACGACCTTATTGTGTAACCGTAACGACTGTGACTTTTCGTCGTAATAGATTAATTTTTTTATGCGCTTATGATATAAAACAAAAGAGATACAGGCATCTCTCGAATAGCACGGTACTTGAATAGCACGAAGTCGCGAATAACACGGTCAAAAATTGCGACAACCCTTGAATAACACGGGATTTGAATTACACGAATTTACGAATGGTACACAGTTAACGATCACACAGTGCATATGTACATAACAGATTTGCAGGAAATCCATTGATATCAAACAAAATTTGTAAATCTCAGTTCTTATCGTCAATAGATTTTCTTTCTTCTTTGCGCTCAGAATAGTTTCAGTATCATTGCATAAATTTGTAAATGCTTACTTCTCTTTCGAACCAAATGTACAAATTTGTATGGATATCGACTTTTGAATTGCACGGTTTTGAATAGCACAGAACTATATTTTCAAAATTGTACGAATTATTAGTATCGAATAATACGAATTTCAATAACACGGTACCAATTAACAGTGTTATTCGCGGGATGCCTGTAGTAACTGAAAATCGGCTTATAGCCGATTTTACTGAAATTTAAAATGCTATCGTCTATTTATGTAATTAACCAGAATAATTTATTTAAACAAAATTGCTTCACAGATTGTGCAATTAAATCCGAAAAACCATATTTAAAAACGACAAAACTTTCCGGACACCCTGGGTTTTGCTTAAAAACTTCGCTTTCCCTGAGTCGATTTTCCTGAAATGCAATACCAAATCCAGCTAGGCAATAATCAATTTACATTCTAAATTTCAACAAAATCGAAAATTCGACGTGATACACACTTAAGGTCTGTTTTATTTGCCACTTGCTCTGGGATAGAGCAAATTTTTATATTGAAAACAAAAATAAGAAAAATACAAATCCTACACTATTTTCAGACTAGGTGTAACTATTACACCCGAATTAGTTCAGTTTTCTACCATAAAAAGTGTATTCGTTAAAAGCTTCTCATATCATTACAATATGGTTGCTAAACAGCGCTGTAAACATTCGAATTAAAGCTTTCTCTCCAGGGTAGGGTATGGCAAATAAAACAGCCCTTTGGTAACAAAACTAATTCACCCTCTGATAGTGCCCAGCATAGGGCATAGAAATGGTATTCTTGTATTTGTTACTCTTTCAGTTTTGTGATTTTATGATCAGATATTGATTGGTTCCCAAAAAAAATACAAATATGTCATTTTAAATAAGGTCACACAAGAGCTGTAATGCAAAGAAACATTTTTGGTTGTTGTCGTTGCATCACAAAAGTTGTAATGACATCGATAAATAATTGTATTACTTACTACAATTGGAGAATAAGACCATAATATTTAATTTTATGTATTTTCATAAAATTATTAATAAATCTGAATTTTCAAAAGAAATAAAAGAAAAGTATTTCATAAAATAGAAAATATTTCTTAAAATAATAATAATTTGAAATATTTTTAATAAAAATGAAATCAATAAAATGATATTCAATAATAAAAATAAAAAAACAACATTACTGTGCAATTGTGGCATTTTATAGCGTCAGTGAGGCGTTCTATTTTTAAGCAAAGATATTTGATCTCTTTTTAATAAATTTCTAATAATTCCAACAAAGGCAAATACCAGCCATATAAAAAAAAAGCATAAACTAAATAATAGAAACTTGTTTTAGAAAATCTTGTAATCAAAGTTTTATTCAGATTTTTAATAAAAATTTATTTCAGATATGATAATATTATAACAATAATTATGTACCAGAATTCTAAGAGACATAGACCTGGAGGGTGTGCTTTAGAATGGAAAGTTAACCTAGCTACTGCACTGAAGGAGAGGGGGTACAATAGATCTTAAAGGTCACAGTACAAGAACACCCTAAAACTTAATCTTACCCCTCTATTCTGAGCGCAGTCATAACAAGTTCTGACTGACTGGCATAACATGACGTCATTGTCATAAATGACTACATATTTGATATTCTGACCCGATCATAACGAATAACTGTCATAAAAAAGATCATAAGATCTGACCGACAATATTTTACATCATAACGACATTTTATATGGCTTCTCCGAGTGATTCAATTGATAAATATGGAATAATTTCCACCATTTTTATAAACACACAAATCATTTTACACCTATAGAAAAATTTGAAAACTATTCAAATATTTTCGAGAGTGTTTCTCAAATAACTATGACAACTCGCTCAAATTATAACAGTTTAAACTGTTATAAATTCATATTTTGAACATTATTATGACCCGTTTGCTAGAATACGAATTTTGCAGTAGTCATAATTTCAGTCAGAATATTATTATCATAAATATGACCGCAAAACTATCACAATGCCACAATGAAAAATATATAATATATATATATAATAAAATTAAAATTAATATAAATTAAATAAAATCTCATATAATAATTTACTTTTAATTGTTAGTAAAGTGAAGAAAAAAATTTCGCACTAACCTTTTCAGGAGAGAAATCGCTTTTACAAAGAAACTCCTGTAAGAAAAAAAAAAAAAGATTTTAATTAATTCAAAATAATTTACTTTAATTAAAACAATTTTAATTACCTCTCCCTTTTGATGTTGATCAATGTTTCCCGTTACTGTTATATTTTTTTGACCCTCTTCCAGTTACGCTGAACATAGATCTAGGCGACGTCCAACATAAAAAAATAAGCATTCACAAAAAAGCCAAAATATCGTAAACTTAAAAAAAGGACTCATAAAATAAACAAAAAATATATACTCAGATGAAACACGTCCGCATCGTTTGCCAAGTGGACAAGAACTAAATACAATTGTGGTCAAATATAAAACACCATATAAACGTTGCAGGCAATATGTGCCGAGACACAGGTTGCAAGATTCATGTAGCATACATACATATATATACAGTTAACCCTTGTAATAACGCGATACTTATAGGTTCAATATAATACAATCTACAAATTTACATATTTTTAATAATTTCTGGCCCAGGTCCTGGGATATAGCTATTTTTCGGCGATGTTTCCACGTTATACTCATTAAAGGGTCAAAATTAATTATTTACAAATTCTTTATTAGTTTGTATTAAAAACTCTCAAAATGAAATTGCCAAAAAATATTCCAATAAATAAACTTTTTCACTTAAAATCTAAAATAAGCAGACAAACCTTCTTCCGAAACACTGGAAAATATTTTCAGTACCTTTTAAAGATTTTATGAATGAAGGAGCAATTTTGAAAGTTTCAATTTCTGATAAGAAAAATGATAGTATAGAAGAGGCACTCATGGAAAACACCATGCAAAAAGAATTCAACACTTGAAGATAGATCTTAATATGGAAATAAACTTTCCATTTCATTAAACGTATGACACAAAAAGAAAATAATACCTGAAAATAATTCTGAATTTAAGTGGAATTTAAAAGATTTAAAAAGTTCTTACATAATATTTTTATGCTTTCTCAAGAAATCGTCTTCAGAGAGAGTGACTTTTCTTTTATAACACCTTTTTTCTTTCAAGTTTTATAATAATTTCGTGTTTTTCATCGAAATATAAAGAAAAATGAGGAAAATTTATTTTAAAATTTTATTGATTTGAAAAAAAAAAAAGGAATTGTGATAAGCTGGCTCTTTTTTAAAAAAAAATAAATATTCAAAGTGGTTAGAAGTGAATACATTTTCGTTTTTCTTTCGTTTTCTTTTTACAAATAAAGGATAATCCTAACCAAAATGGACAAACTTTTAATACATCAAATGAACAAACAACAATTCGTTTTTCACAGCCAAAGAACTATGGAACCGTAACAGCAGAATTTCCAATAAATGAACATTTAACATATTCCTGGTACAATCTTGATGTATTCGGTGAGGTTCATCAACAAAGTGGATTTAATCGAGCATATCAAAATGTAAAAGGATTAATATGTCGTGAACATCGAATTCCAACACCAAGAAAACATTTACTTAAAAATGGTAATAATTAAATCTCAATAACGTTGAGCTATATATTCATTTCGAAATTTTTTTACAAACTTTAGTTGCTGGTATTGCATATCCTGGTGAACTTTTAGGAGTTTTAGGTAGTTCAGGAGCTGGTAAAACAACATTATTAAATGCATTAGCATTTCGTTCACCATCCGGAGTACAAATATCACCATCCACAGTTCGGCTATTAAATGATTATCCAGTTGATGCTAACGAAATGCAAAGACGTTGTGCCTATGTTCAGCAGGATGATCTATTTATTGGATCATTAACTGCAAAAGAACATTTAATATTTCAAGCAATGTTACGAATGCCAAGAAATGTATCATATCGTAAGAAAATTGAAAGAGTCGATCAAGTTATACAGGAATTATCATTAGGTAAATGTCAAAACACAACAATCGGTATACCGGGTGGTGTTAAAGGTCTATCAGGTGGTGAACGAAAACGTTTAGCATTTGCATCAGAAGCTTTAACAGATCCACCATTGTTATTATGTGATGAACCAACATCTGGATTGGATTCATTTATGGCACGAAGTGTTTTAAATGTTCTTAAAGGTCTTTCCGAAAAGGGTAAAACAATTATTCTAACAATTCATCAACCATCATCTGAATTATTTGCATTATTCGATAAAATTCTTTTAATGGCCGGTGGACGTACTGCATTTCTTGGAACACCCGAACAAGCAGTGGAATTCTTTTCACAGTAATTAAAAACTCTTAGGCATAGTTTAATTTTCAAATATTATGTAGAATTATTGTTTTTAAGATCGGGAGCACAATGTCCATTGAATTATAATCCTGCCGATTTCTATGTTCAAATTTTAGCCATTGTACCTGGTAAAGAAGATGAATGCCGAGAGAAAGTTGGTAAAATTTGCGACAATTTTGCAGTAGGAAGGTGAAGTATTTCATTTGGCTTGAATTTCCGTTGTAATGATAGATTTCTCATTATTTTAGTATTTCAAAACAAATGGAACAATCATTTCGTAAGTCCTTGCAAAATGCCGCATTACCATCTTCAAATGGAGATAGTAAAAGACCGTATAAAGCATCTTGGATGATGCAATTTCGAGCGATTCTCTGGAGAGCTTGGTTAACAACATTAAAGGAACCTCTCCTCGTTAAAGTTAGACTCATTCAAACTACTGTAAGTAAATTTTATTGATTTCCACTAAGTTCGAACTAAAAAAAAAATATATTTTGTATTTTTTTTGTTGTAGATGGTTGCAATTTTGATTGGAATAATTTTCTTTGAACAAGAACTAACCCAGGACGGTGTTATGAATATTAATGGAGCTATATTTTTATTTTTAACAAATATGACTTTCCAAAATGTTTTCGCCACAATTCATGTATGTTGGGAAATATACAAATATAAAATAAATATAATAATCTAACAATTTTTCTTTTTATTTCTTTTAGGTATTTTGTTCAGAACTACCAGTATTTATGAGAGAGACACGAAGTCGCTTATATCGTTGTGATACGTACTTTTTGGGAAAAACATTCGCTGAATTGCCATTATTTTTAACAGTTCCATTTGTATTTACGACGATTGCATATCCAATGATTGGATTACGTTCTGGTGTGTATCATTATTTTATAGCACTAGCTTTGGTTGCATTAATTGCAACCGTTTCAACATCATTCGGTTATCTAATTTCTTGTGCTAGTTCTTCAACGTCAATGGCACTTTCAGTTGGCCCACCAGTTATTATACCATTTCTATTGTTTGGTGGATTCTTTTTGAATGCTGGCTCAGTACCAGAATATTTGAAATGGCTATCGTATCTTTCATGGTTTCGATATGGTAATGAAGGATTATTAATTAATCAATGGTCGGATGTTCAACCGGGTGAAATTGTTTGTACAAGATCAAATTCAACATGTCCTGCTTCTGGGCATGTTGTTCTTGAAACTTTGAATTTTGACGAAAACGATTTTCTATTCGATTTTATTGCATTAATAATTTTAGTAATTGTTTTTCGATTAGGCGCATATTTTGCACTACTTTTAAGAACTAAAAGGAAAGAATAAGAATCCTTATGATGTTTAGAATACTTTTTAATACTATGATTTATTTTACTAATTGGTTTTAAACTTTTGTACAATAAAAACTTTTATCTTTTAATAATACTTGTTTTTATAAGAATGACATTTTTATTTTAAATAATTGAATTTAATTTAAAATTTCTGTAAAAATGTTCCGAAACAAAATAAGGCCCCATGAACGGAAAATAAAATGACGCAAATTTTGGAAATAAGAAGGAAACAGCGGTCAAGTATAAACCTAAGATTTGTCGATTATCAAGATTTATCCTCCTAAAGGTGTACGAAAAAATTAAAATTCTAAACATGGGTTAAAATTGAATAAAATCTAAAAGGTAAAACTAAATTTCATTTTTATGGTTACCAATCCTGTCCTTAACGAAAAACATATAGTAACTGAAAATCGGCCTATAGCCGATTTTTTGATCTCCTATGGTAGAATTGGGACAGAAAAACTGTCAAAACTAGCATTATTTCAAGGTTTTTTCTTCATAACTTTGTTTCCCCTTTCAGACAGTTCTTCTAATTTGCAGACAACCCAGACCCTGATAGCATAAGTCCACACTGCAAATTATATTCAAATCGGTGTGCTAGTTTTTAAAGTACATCAAGAAAACTTTATGAAAAGGGTTATTTTCTCCTAGGATCATTTCTTTCTCCACTATCCTTAGACCGATTTGACTGAAATTTAACATGGTATCGTCTATTTGTGTAGTTAACCTATATAGTTAATTTAAACAAAATTGGTTCACAAACTTTCCAATTAAATCATTAAAATCATAAACAAAAAAACGACAAAACTTTCTGGTTCCTTTATAACTTCGCTCCCCCTAGATCGATTTTGCTGAAATCCAATACCTAATTCAGTTAAGGAATAAACAACTTACATTGTAAATTTCATCAATATCCGATAACTCATTTTTGAGTTATCTTGTATAAGGACGGACGGATCGACGGACATGCATAAATCGATATAGTTTTTGATTCCCTACACAACCATACTTTTGAAATCTTTCTACGACGATTATTTCGATGTGGTACAAATGGAGTGACAAAACTAATACAGTCAATTCTCCTATAACGCGTTATTTTTAGAACGCGGTTTCCATATAACGCGGAGTGAAAAATTTTTACATGTACATATGTACATAGTTTACCTATACATTATTCTCAATCACCCAAATGTGAAAATGGTTTTTTTTTACTCCTAACTGCACTACATTGATACAGCCGCTGGACCAAGGAATCATTCAAACTTTTAAAATGTACCACATACGCCAATTTTTTCAAACCATTCCCAACAGATTAGAAAATGATGAAGGTAAAACTCCTCTTTAAGTTTGGAAAGAATTTTCTATTTTAGATTGCATTCGAACTGTCTCATCAGCTTGTGCAGAAATTAAACCATCAACACTTAATGCATATTGGAGGCCTCTTTTACTGGCTCAAAAGGAAAATGTTATTCCAGCCCCATTTACAGAAAAAGTAAACATTGCTTCTGCTTTGAGCAGCGAAAGATTAACAGAAATTAACCATGGAGAATTAGAAGAACTACTTCGGGAAGACAGTTTAAATGAGGAGGAATTGGTGGAATTTATTGGTGAATCTACCTCAAATGTATTTGTGGAAGAAACACAGATAACTTGATACTTTGAGAATGCAGTTTTCACATATATAGGTCTGATTTATCTGTTTCTGAGATTCCATATAACGCAGTACGAAAATTCGCGTTATAAGAGACTTGCCTATATATAGATGTGAAAAGTTCAAAAAGGCTTTTGTTTAACATAAGTAATTTACATTAGTTCTTATGGCAAGAGCTTTAAGGTCTGAAAAGTTCCTTCCATAAGACCTAATGTAGTTTACTCATGTTAAAAAAAAAGCTTTTAAGAATTTGACATATCTTTACTCATTTATATCTTTGATTTTAGAATTTGTTTGAATTAATGCAAAAAAAATATGTCAAAATTTGAAAAAAGGAAATTCGAGAAAATCCTGAAATTCGAAAAAAAAGTTACCTCAGAAAGAATTTGAAATACGTCTCTGCTTCCCTGCAGTAGAAACTGGACTGCCGGTCAAAGCGGAGGTGTTTTTTTCTTCAAATTTTGTTGTGTTTTTTTAATGTTTTTTTTTTGAGTTCTTTTTGAGTTTTTTTTTTGTTAAATTATTTTGAAAACATGTCATGTTTTTTTGTTGTTGTTGAACTTCTCGAAACTTTTTGAACAACTGAATAAACAAAGCACTTTCATAAAAATTTTCCCATCTTAGTTGAAAATTCATATAAGTATGCTGGCTTTTGGATACCTTACCCTAAAAAAACCAGTAACAAAATATTTTGTTTGAATCATAAGTTAACATACTTTGAGGCAAATTGCAAATATATTTCAGAATTCAAATGAAACTAGAATTTTCTAGTGTTTTTTTTTTATAAATTAAATTAAGTTTAAAGTAAATAATATTATAGACTTTTTTTAAAGTATTTATTTAAAATTGTAAACAAATTTAATAAAAAATAAAAATAAATTATTATCACAAAATTATGAAGAGATAAGAATAAAAAACTTAAGAGAAAAACTCGACTAGAAAATTTTCTCTTTTACTAAAAATGCGATAAAAACTGACAGTTCTTTTATTAGTGTGTGATGTTTCTCTTTTTTTTCAATGATTTTGATTCGTTTCACAAGTAAAGTCAAATTAAGCAGCTGGGAAAAAATTCACAAAATGAATTTTTTTTAATTGAAATAATTTGTTTTCATTTAAAAATAAGTTTTCTTGTTTAAATAAAAATTTCTTATTTAAATTGTTTTAAAGTGCCAAAAAAGAAGAAAAAACCCCGAAAAGAAATAAGTTTTACATTTAAAAGTGTATTAGAAAATTGTGTTCTTTTGGATGCGGTGAAATTTCGATAACATAACCTCGAAAAATTATTACGATTTCCTTTCTTTTTTTTTTTCAATAATATTAAAAGTCCAAAGTTAAATTATTTTGAATAATCATTTTATCATTTTTCATTGAAATTAAGTAACTAAATAAATTGTATTTAATTAAGAAGTCATGAATATTGAGGAGTTAACAAAAGAATGGGATGAACTCACGAACGAGTACAAAGAATTAGAGGTGAAATATTTACGGAAAAGAAAGTTCTACAAAAAAAATTCGAAAGTAATTTATACGATTTTTCTTTTTATTTTTATTTACAGAATACTAGTCAAAAGTATATTGAACTTCTGGAAGGACTTGATGGACTACAACAGAAATGTCTAAATGAAATCAAACATCAACGCTATCGAATGGGACAAATTTGTACAACATTGAAAAAGTAAGTTGCAGTCTCAAGAAATCTTGAAGAAAGTCTTGTTATTATCTAATATATTTGAAGTGTCAAAGGTCTCTTTTTTTCTTGATCACCCGATTTTATCAATTTTTTTTTAATTTATGTCATCGTTTTCAATTACTTTTGGCAATAATAAAAAAAAAATAAATCGCTTTATCTTTAATTGATTACGATTACTTAATATCGGAGCTTTGTGTTTTTTTTTTTTTTTTGCAAAACATGTTTCAAAATATTAAATATTTAGTCGTTAGGGAGACTAAAAAAGAAAAACCAGCAGCAACAATCTAAATTATGCAAAAATAAATCATATTTCTCAATGCGAACGTTTTGATATTATTTTGTTGCAATTTTTTTGCATTTTTATTCCCTATGGTAGATACTATTAGAAGGTATATTAGTTTTGTCACTACATTTGAAACACATCGAAATAAACGTCGTAAAAAGGTTTTAAGGGTTTGCCTGTGTCAGGAATCAAAAGTTATATCGATTTATGCATGCCCGTCCGTCCGTTCACCCGTGATAACTCAAAAACTCATTATCCGATTTTGATGAAATTGCAATGTGAGTTGCTTATTCCTTAATTTGGTTATGTATTGCATTTCAGCAAAATCGACCTGGGCAGAGGGAAGTTATTAAGCAAAAACCAGGGTGACCAGAAAGTTTGGTCGCTTTTTTGTTTGTGGTTTTCGGATTTAATTTGAAAATTTATGGAGCAATTTAGTTTAAATTATTTACATAGATTGGCTACATAAATAGACAATATCATGGTAAATTTCATTCAAATCACTTCAAGGGTAGTGGAGAAAAAATTAGTCGTAAGGGAAATTAAGTCTGTTCATAAAGTTTTTTCGACGTATTTTTAAAGCTATATACCGATTTTAATAAAATTTGACAAAACGTGTTTATGCTATTAGGCCCCAGCCTACCTGTGAATTTGAGCCAATTTGAGAATGAAGAAACGAAGTTATGGAGAAAAAAAACTTGAAATATTCAATTAAGAAGAGATTTCGTGGCGTTGTTTTTCCAATAAATGGCTTTAGAGTCGTATAACTTTAGTAGTTCGAATCCTATCAAGTTATATTATAGCGCGCTTAAAAGGTGACATTTAATAGAATATTTAAGAAAAGAATTGTGAAATTCAGGCAGAAGTAATTGCGGTAATTGGGTTTTGAAAATGAGCCAAAATTCGGACAAAATGACTTACATTTATGCTCTATGTTAGGTACTACCGTCCGTCGTGGACAAAATAACTCAAAAACGTGTTATCCGATTTTGATGAAATTTACAATGTTTGTTGGTTATTGCGTAACTGGATTTGCTATTGCATTTCAACAAAATCGACTGAGGGGTAGCGAAGTTATAAAGAAAAAAAGAAGAGTGACCAGAAGATTTTGTCGTTTTTTTGTTTATGGTTTTAAGGATTTAATTACAATATTTGTGAACCAATTTTGTTTAAATTAATTATATAAGTTAACTACACAAATAGACGATACTATGTAAAATTTCATTCAAATCAATCCAAGGATAGTGGAGAAAGAAATGATCCTAGGAGAAAAAAACCCTCTTCATGTAGTTTTTTGATGTACTTTGAAAACTAATACACCGATTTGAATAAAATTTGCAGATTAGACCTATGCTATTAGGGTCAGTATTACCTGCAAGTTAGAAAAAATTTGGAAAAGAGGAAACAAAGTTATTAAGAAAAAAGCTTGAAATATTGTTAGTTTTGACAGTTTTGCTGTCCCATTTCTACCATAGGGCGTCAAAAAATCGGATATAGGCCGCTTTTCATTCACTCTATGTTTCTTTTGTTGTTTTGTATTTATTTTAATTTAAATGCAATTTCAAACAAATTTAATTTAATTTTCGTCATTAAATTAATATTTATATTGTTTTAAATTATTTAATTCCTTTTGAAATAATTGAATAGATTTAAAAATTTAAAGATTTATTACATATTTCTATTGCGTGTCTTTATTACCTCTCTGGTAGTCAACTCCAACACAAGATTTTTCATAGAAAATTAAAAAATAAGTTGTGAACAGTGACACTAGCCGTAGGAGTAGAACGCCTTCAACTACCTATGCAGTACGGTTGACCTTAGGAGTGTAACACGCAATTCCCAACTAAAAAATATTTTAATGATTATTAACCCGAAATTATTAATTTTACGCGCACGTTAATCCGTCTTCATGCCCCGTGGTAATCTAGAAGACCTTCGAATTCTCTAACTGACTAACATTCTATTTTCTAGTTCTAGTTATATCCCTAATTGCATATACTTTTCCTCTGTCGGCGATATTTCTTATAAATAAAATATCCTCATTTTCTAAGGACATCCTGGTATTTATCACCCACGAAGACGGGAAAACAAAGTTGTTCACATCATCTGTACATTTACATTTATTAATGCCATTTCTTTGACAGGTCCTCCTAACCAAATATCTTATCATGAAATGACTAAACTATTTCTTTTAACTATTGGCCGAATCCTAAATACATATTACAATTTTTCGGTCGCTTAACCCGGCTAAAAAGCTGTCTTTCTAACTTTTTATAGAACTGTTCGTTGAGTCATTTCTATAGGAGTGTAATGAGTTAAAAGGGGGTCTGGTGTACATTCCCAGACCCAAGAACAAAATTGTTTTCATATATTTGTAGCCCAGTCAGTATAAATTCATAAGCGGGGCTAGCGCGCGACGTGCAGCGCAGTGAGCATTCATTAAGTCACTAACACACAAATAAAAAAAATCCATTTATAAATAAATAACAAATGTTGATAATTGTTGTTGGGTCCAAAAATGTTCACCAGACCGTAATCAATTAAAGAAATAAATTTTATACAAAACAAAACACTAGAAATCAAAAAATCTTTCTATTTTCTGTAGTATTTGTAGGCGTTTGTAAGGAAGTAATTAGCTTTGAATGAATTAAAAAATGAACTAAAGCATATTATTGTGTAGCTGCTGATAACAAGAAAAAAGTTTACTACACAAAACAAACAGAAAATTGATAGTCATATCATTATCATACGTTCTTAACGCCTGATATTGCAGACAGTTGTTTTCAAGATTTTACAAGTTCAAATTCTGATTTCTAAAGTCTCTTAATATTCATTGATTCACAGATGTTTGTCGTCTGACATTTTCATTGATCTCAGCTGATCAATCCGAGCCACGCTTTTTCTTAATTGCTTTCTTCAATTTTGTTAGTTGCTGATAGTAGAAATTTGAATCAATCGTTCTGCTAATCGACGGGAGTAGCTTATCATAATAAACAATTCCTTTGTGATCTCATCAAATACACAGTATCACTTTTGCTCGAATTTAATCTTTGATTTGCGACCGCTTATTTGGCCCACGATTTATCGAATCTGTCCAGAAACGGCTCGATCTTGTTGAATTAAATTGTTTAGGTTCAGTTCTGAATGTCAACGACATTAGCTAATTTATTTTTGTTAGTAAACTCTTTTGTCCATTGAAATATTTTAATTTCTGAATTGAAGAATGTGTAGTTACATTTTCACTCTTGGATTTATGAAGTTCTTGTGACTTCACTACCGCGATTACGAAATTGCTGAAAAAAACTCGTCTGTGAAAAAATTTGCGTTCATGTTGTTTTAGAATTAAATAAAATGTTTTATTTAAAAAAAGGCTAATTATTATTTTCTAACTTTCTGCGCTCTTGGTTTCGTATAATGCGTATTTTGCGTTATAGAGTCTCCTACTGTATAATGGACTTGTGACGCTCTAGAGATATTAGCAACCTCTTAGGACAAGTCTCAATTTATAGGATGCATAATACTGACTTCTAGTAAACAGTTCTATATTTACCCATGACTAGTAACGGTTTCTTCAATAAGGGCACTACAAATATTTTTTTTAAATAAAACGAAAACGGTTTGAGATGTCAATGAACTTTTTATTTCATGTTAAAGCTCATTCTATGCCATTTTGTATGTAATTCAATTTCCGTCGCATGACCACCACGGGCACGTTTGCAAAAGTTCAGTCGTTGAACCCAATTTTCAACCACTTTTTCGCGTAAATCGGCCAATTTTTCAGCGTTCAATATTGGCCCTGAGCTCTTCTAACGTCGCCGGCTTATTGGTATAGACCAATGACTTCACGTGACCCCAAAGAAAATAATCGAGAGGCGTCAAATCGCATGAACAAGGCGGCCAATTGATGGGTCCATTTCTGGAAATAACACGCTCACCAAACTTACTTTTCAATAAATCGATTGTAACGTTCGCTGTGTGGAAAGTGGGTGCCACTTTCCACACATATTGTCCAAATCCATATCACGCAATTAATTCCAAAAATGATCAGTTAGCATGGTTTGATAGCGATTTCCATTAACTGTAACGTGGCGGTTTTCAGCATCAACAAAAAAATATGGTCCAATGACACCTCCAGCATGTAATCCACACCACACAGTTATTTTTTGGGGATGCAGTGGTGTCTCTTGAAGAATGTGTGGGTTGCGGCCTGTTCAATAACGCATATTTTGCTTGTTAACAAATCGGTTTAGCCAAAAATGAGCCTCATCACTGAAGATGATTTTTCGATGAAAATCGGCTCTTAAAGTTGCGGCGACCGACTCAGAATTTCGGTAATAAATTTTAATAATTTGTAAGTGTCAAAAGAACAGAAAAAATATTGTGTGGTTCGCCGTTTCTATTGGAAAACATTTGTAGTGTCCCATTTGAACTACCGTATAGAAAATTTTGGTATCTTTTTATATCCTATCCACTGAAATAGGCATTTCCACCGTGGTTGACTTAAATAAAGAAATATATTTTGTCTTGCAGATAGTAGACTATTATTTTCTCAAGAATTATTGACAATGGCTCTGCTTGATCATTTCAACCTTGTGAGCCCATCATAATATTGTATTCAGACCTGTGTTACTACTATACAGCAATTCTTGGACTGATTTTAAAACTTCATCATGAATTAGAACAAAATTTGTGGACTGTTATCAAAAGTAAAGAGTATTTTTTTGTTTTCGTCTGAGAGAACTCGAAATCTTTCGACTGATTTAAATTAAATTTGTGATATTGCATAAGTGTATAAAAGCTTAATTTGATATTGATATTGATATTGGTGGTATTGTAAAGGAAATGCTGTGATTTTTTCGTTGACGGGAATACCATAAAGGGTTTCATGTCTTCCAATTCAAAAATATTATAAATGTTATATAGAAACTATATAGAAGGAGGAGGATTTTATCTGTTGCATTATTGAGAAGTATTGAAATTTCTGTTTTATTTTCCTCATGTATTAGAATGAATTCGTAATACTTTTGTCTACTGAATATCATGAATTGTATATTTTAAAATCCGTTCCTAAAACTGTATAAACCGAATAAAATCATCTTCTTTAATTAAATAAAAATTTTCAGATGTAACAATCCTAGCGATACAAAAGAAGAAGATGCAGTGGCTGAATTAGAAAAGAATATTCTAAAACGAAAAGCTCAATTACATGAAATTGAACAATCACTTCCTAGAAAATCTGGTTTTTATCTTAAAGTAAGTTTAAAGAAACCAAATTTATCTTAATTTCATATCAATTACATGGTTTTCTTATAAAATATAGATCATATTAGGCGATGTGAATGTATCAATTTTAAATAGAAATGATAAAGTAAGATACAAGGATGACTATGAAAAATTCAAATTGATATTGAATGTTATAGGACTAGTAATGGCGTTTATTAATTTAATTTTCAATTTCAGGTAAAAAAAAAAACTAGTAAAATATAATTCCAGTGAAATCTTCTAATTATTGAATTATTTTTCATATAATCAAGAAATGTTTGTTATTGAAGGTTTCATTATATATCAAAATCATTGTTGTAACAAATTGTAAAACAATTTATATTATTATTATTATTATTATAATAGGGCATTAGAGTTGGTATTTATTTTTCTTCTGGTTTGGTATTATTGTACATTAACAATACGTGAATCAATTCTAAAAGTGAATGGATCACGTATCAAAGGATGGTGGAGAGCACATCATTTCATATCAACTGTATGTGCTGGTGTATTACTTGTTTGGCCTCAAGGTGAACCATGGCAGCTATTCCGAAATCAATTCATGTATTTTAATGCTTATATAAGTATGTTTTTTCGGTTTTTATATTTTTTCTTTCATCTTCTTCATATTATATACATATTTTCTTCTTGATATATAAAAACAAGAAAAAGGAATATCTTAAATATTCAATCATATTCTTTAGGTATGGTACAATATTTACAATTCAGATATCAAAAAGGTGTACTTTATCGATTGAAAGCTCTTGGTGAACGACATAATATGGATATTACGATTGAAGGTTTCCATTCATGGATGTGGCGTGGATTAAGTTTTTTACTACCATTTCTTTTTGTTGGATATGTTTTTCAAGCATATAACGCTTGGACATTATATAAATTATCATACCATCCAGATATGACATGGCAGGTATGTTTCTTTATTTATTCTTTATAAGAATGTTGAATAAAAATATAATTTTTTTGTAAAATTAAAAGATTCCTGTATTGAGTATACTTTTTGCTATATTATTTGTTGGAAATACTATGACCACATTGTTAGTGGTGCCACAAAAAATGCGTGAACGTGTGAAGGAACGATATCGTTTGATGAGTTTATCGTGGTCAATGAAAGTGCATGAACAAATCAAAGTAAATTCATTGAATTTAGTTTATTTTTGTATAATAATAATACTATTTTATCAAATAGGTTGAAAGAAGTTTAAGTGAAGATCTGAGTGGATCTGATATTAGTGGAATCCAAAAGGAACCGGTTGAACACTCAAAATCTGAATAAGATTTTCTTCACTAATAGTAAATTAATTTTTCATTTTCCGGCATTTCATATAATTGTCTTGTTATATATTTTCTCGGTGTCCTTTTTCCCTTTTTCCCTTTTTTTTACCTTAATTTAAATACCTTTGTTGTTCTAATTTTAGTTAAAATATATTATTTTTTACAGTTTTTTTTTTTTATATAGATAGAATTCATTTTCTATTTAGACTAATTATTTTCTTTTAATATTATTTTTTAAACAAGAAAAAGAAATGTAAATAATTAGAAAGCAAACAATAAATGAAAACAAACAAATTTAAAGAAATAAACTCATTTTTGATAGAATTTTTATTTTTGTAACAAAATATTATTCTTATTCTATTTAAAATAAAAACAAAATAAATCATAATAAAAAGAAAATTTATTAATGTTCTGATTAACATATTTAATAATTGTTATAAATGTAAAAATAACAAAACAACAAATCTATTTAAAACAAAAATAAATAAATAAATAAATAATTAAATAAAATAATTTAATACATTTTTGTGGCAAAAAATATTATTTGGTTTTAATTCGTGAATTAATGCGGGAAATAGAATGACGGATGCACAACGGATTCACGGTTTGCGGTTTTTAGATTGTATTAAAAATAGTCCGTCGCGTTCTATATACAGCCTTGGCCAAAAGTATTAAGGCCAATCTCCACACAGCCGACATCCTATTCTGACGAGAAAAATCAGAAAAGTAGAAAGAGATGGACTTTTGCAATTTACGCTAGGATTGATCGAATAAAAACATCAGGGTCTCACACAATTTATAATATTATGGGGAAAATTATGAACATTCCCTTCCATTTTATAGGAAAATGTAGTACCAAATTGTGACTTTATCATAAGGCTTAAATTCCTATCACATCTAAAAGCAAGCTGTAATGCAAAACGACGAAACTTCTATACGTATGTTCAAATAAAGTTACCTTCCGAAAGCCTTTCTAAAAGAAAGCTATATGAATATGGGAATTCAGAGTGTACGTAGTCCTTAGTTAATCACAACATTTGTTGTGATATACAGACAGACAAACATTGGATAAAAATGATTGCAAACCATTTAGAATCTTATTAAACGTGAAGATTTGCAAAACAAATTTTTTTATTTTTTATATACATCGTATAGAAGTTAAAAATTTAAATTGCGTAAACCATAAAAATCAATTTGTCATAGAAAAACTTCCTATAAGAAAATTTGGTAGTGTGCAACGATATCGTGTGTGATTATTGTGAGAGTATGCAAATGCAGATGAAAACCCATAAATCAGATGAACAAGTTTATCTGCGTTCGAGGGGAATCATCTGGCAGATGAAGAATCAGATGGGGAAATTTCAACTGCAGAAGACGACAAAATTCGTAGGATGATTGTTTCTCCCTTTCTGTTTAACTAAATTTTGCATAAGTGCATTCCTTACTTTTATCAGAATAGGATGTCGGCTGTGTGGAGATTGGCCTTTAGGCACCCTTTCCTTTTCTCTTTCCTGCCGAATCATTTCTCTGAAGTAATTAGTTTGAATTTTATGATCTATGGCGTCATTATATGAAGTTGTAAACGACTTTTATTTTTTAAGAAAGGTCATCAATGCACTGTTCTGATGCAGTGTGCAATCATTGTTCAAAATCGACAGACGCATGACCAATTTCTATTGCTCATAATAGTGAAATTTGTTAATTTTTCTGCTTGCTTTTATTTCATTTAACCTTTTGTTTTTTGAAGATTCCATACAAATTTAAAGGGTGCCTAATACATTTGGCCAAGGCTGTGGTCTAATTGTAAACGTATACATTTAAAATTTGAATACGTCGTCGTTGATTCGTCATTCCGTTTGGAACTTTAGTGTTTCAACAGTAATGTGAAATTTGGTTAATAAGGATGAGAAAACTTAATTTCCATTTGAAAGGTTTAAAAGCAATATCGGACTAAGTGGAAATATTACATTTTGAATAATAAGGGCTAGAAGTTTGAAACAGATAATCAATTGTACTAAGAATTAATAAAGGTGTTTTCAGAATCCAGACTATCTATCCTTTTATCATATACCTTTGTATAAATTTTCTCTAAAATGTCCACTCAGACAGCGTAAATTCTTATAGGAAACTTGGACAAAACGATACAAAACAAAATCTATATTTTTTTTTGAGTATTTAAATAATTCTAAACATTTCTAACATCTAATTTTTGACAAAATTTATGGCAAAACTATGAATCAAAGAATACAAAGTTATGCATTGCGCATCCCGGTCATTTGGATATTTTTTTCGTGAGGTGCCAGGAGCTTTACTTTCAGTCATGTTTCAATATTTTTCATGGTTTTTTTCTTTATTTTAATAAAAAAAAACATATAGTAACTGAAAATCGGGCTATAGCCGATGACCTATGGTATAAAACAGGCCAAAAAAACCGTATTTTCTCCTAGGATTATTTCCACTATCGTTGGACCGATTTGACTGAAATTTAACATGGTATCATCTATTTGTGTAGTTAACCTATATAATTAATTTAAACAAAATTGGTTCACAAATTTTACAATTAAATGCTAAAAACCATAAACAAAAAAATGACAAAACTTTCTGGTCACTTTGGTTTTTCCTTTATAACTTTGCTCCCCCTGAATCGATTTTGCTGAAATGGAATACCAAACCAAGTTAAAGAGTAATCAACTCACATTGTAAATTTCATTAAAATCGGATAACGAGTTTTTGAGTTACCTTGTATACTGACGGACATGCATTTCGATGTGTTACAAATGGAGTAACAAAACTAATATACCCTGTGGCAGTACCTACCATAGGGTATAAAAACATACTTATTAAGATAAATTGATTTAAATAATAAACTGTTTCAAATAATCATGATTTTCTTCATACTTCCAATGTCTACCGGGGGCACCGATGACGTTATACGCAGAAAAAACCAATTTGAAATTTGGAAACTTCTTTTATTCATATAACAAAACGGATAGTCTGGTCTTTACTAATAGTATGTTTTCATTGCAAAATCAAATGAAATAAGTTTTTGCAATATTTCTTGTGGGCGAATAAAAATAATGACTGGGCTAATGTCAATTTATATCTGGGCGGCCGCCCGAGCGTCCACCTTAGAGGGAACGTTGGCCTGGAGTATAAAATCCTTTAATTCGATTGAGACTAAATCATATCGAAAAAAAACATTGCCATACTTATGGCTTTTTGCTACAATATGGTTTAAATCAAGTTACACGATTCCACTCCAGTTTGCTTAATGATGCTTAATATTATTAAGTTGTAGATATTACTTGGACAGTTTTAGCAAAATGTAAAACTATTATTTGCATTAAAATTGCTGCAAAAATTTTAGCTAGGTCTGCTTTACTTCTAAACTCTTCATTTAGCATAAGTAATCCTGAATGTGTATCAAAAGAAACTTATGTTAATATTAAATTTTCTCCATTTGTGATAATTTTCCATATACCTTTTATTTATTTCAGAATCTTAACCTATACGAATAAAATATCGATTCCAATCTTCAAAGTACAATTTTATGGAAATTATTCAAAAGTTCTGAAAAGATGATTTTGAAATATTGTGGTAGAACCAAAAATATTATGTTATGTAAAAAATCGGATGATAATCCATAATGATGGTATTGATAATGAAAATGGTCCCAATGAATTAAATTATAATTTATTTGTATTCTTGTAATTTATTATAGTTCAGGGATCTATGTAGAGAACAAAATATAAGACTGAAGAAACGGAAATTTTGTCACGAAAAATGGTACGCAATTATTAAACGAATCATTCTTGTGTATAGAGGACTTTAT
Source organism: Xylophagus ater (assembly GCA_963422695.1). Taxonomy (NCBI): domain Eukaryota; kingdom Metazoa; phylum Arthropoda; class Insecta; order Diptera; family Xylophagidae; genus Xylophagus; species Xylophagus ater. The sequence goes on from OY730478.1 coordinate 15,220,557, forward strand.
AATCGTTATTATACGTAACCATCGTCAAATACCATTAAACTATCCAGTAAAGACAAAAAGCTATTATGATAATATTTTTTTTTGTGGGCCAAAGAATTAAAACAAGCAATTAATATTGACAAAAAAAAAAAAAAACATAAATGAACTCATACCTAAAAATCTAATAAAATCAAGAGTAAGTATAATAAAAGATACATTTTATGTTTTCCTAATGAAACAAGGGTCTAGAAAATTTTTTGGCTTTTTGCATAATTGGGCGTCGTTTTTCTGCTTTTTCTTTTCTTTTCCTTGAGAGAGAAATTCCAATTTTATAAGCTTTTCCGAAGGGAATTTAATAAGAATCTTCGGTTGTTTTCTTTTGCCTTTTCCATAGCATAATGTATTTTAAACTATAATCATATTTTAGATAAATTATTTATGTTTTGTTTTATGCTTTTTTTGGTTTTTTTGGTTTATTATAAAATATATTTGGTTTTTGGGGAAATTTATTTAAATTATCAAAGTCAAACATTTTTCATCATAAAATTTAATTTGAATAAATTGTATTTAGTTAAAAAGATTTTAAATCTTATGTTTGTAATTAATTAATCATTAATATAAATTAGAAATATTTAAAAGAAGAAATATGAAAATATATAAGAAATTTTCGAAAATTTATTCCCTATTATTCAATTTGTTAACAACTCGTATAACATTGTTCCTTTTACATCTTAACTAAAAATGCAGTATGTCGTTTATACTTGAGTACAAAATGAATATAAAACCAAATATACACGGTCTTTCCAAAAAGTTCCGGGACCTAATCAATATCTCTACAACTAAAGGTGTTATCTGGTGAATCTTAGTGGGAGGTGTCATCTTAAATCTTAAATATTTATGAGCAAACTTTCGCAATTTTAACGTTATTAGTTGACTTTTCTCAATTTTATGATGCTTTATCAGTTTACATGTTGACATACATTTTTTTTCTAACTTTCACGTAAAAAGTGACACAACAGTCACATACATTTACAGAATGATCTAAAAACTTTACTATATAATGATAATTCTTTATCAAAGTCGAAGACTTTTTTTATCGCTTAATATGGTACAAGCGCCAGTCATTCTGGCTGAAATCAAAGTCGTTAGCGTTATTGTTTACCGCCCGCAACATTCGAGAAATCGGTTCATTTTTCCCATAGTCAATCCTATGATACATGATTTTAAATATATCTACGGACCTCAGGGAACATGTGCTAACCTTTAGCTGCATCTTTTCAAGAAGACAGATGGCGTCTATAAAGCCATTTATTGTTCGGTGGATAAAAACCACATCAGCCACCTGTCGTCTTTTTCCAGAGAGTGAAGAGCAATAAGTTTTAGTCTTTTTTTCGTATGAGGGCAACATGAAGTGGGTCTTTCCATGGAAGGTTTCCTAAGTAAGAATCCGTAAGAATCTACGCGGAACAGATTCCAGTCTATTAATTTTGACCTAATAGTAGGGAGATCACATTTGGTTGGCATATTCAAGTATGTGCCTAACCAGAGTAGTAAAAAGCGTTTTGGGAATGTAAGGATCATCAAATTACTTTGACCAACGCTTGATAAAGCCTAGGGTCGAATTTTCTTTTCGGACAAGTGAGTCAATATGTTTAGTATGAAAGGTATACACCAAATTTGGAAGGCAGTAAAGCGCTAGAAGACGACGAACGTGCAAGCAGGACATTAACAAATCGAACAGCAGCAAATATCGAAATAGATGGCGGCTCTAGTTGTAGTGTTATTAGATAAATATCCCAGAACTTTATTGGCAGACCGTTTACATAACATTTGGGAATATGTATATAATGTTTTAAATGAAAAACATGCAAATTTAACACGTAACAAAGTCTTTTATAACAATTGAAAATGTGATATAATTCTATTTTCTCAGTTATCTAGAAATTCTATTATTCTATTTTATTTTCTATTTTTTCCTTTTGTCATCTCACACATTTCTTTTCTATAAAAAGATCATATTATATTCTGTCCTTAGCTACTCGAATATATCCTGTTTTAAATATATGCACAAGCAATTCATTTATAGTTAAGGACTATGTGTAAATATATTACATTCACGTACTACATTCAGATTAGATATCATCATTATACAGCAAAATTGTATTTAAATAAAATATTAACAATATATGTCGATTTTCTGAAACATGAAAGGATACAGCGATTTATACGGGAGACATTCAAACATTATGTAAGATAATGTTTTCCAACGACTTGTAAATTCAATCACCTTTTCTAACTATGTATATGAGAAACATAACATTTTCATTTATAGAATTGCTTCTTGAGATGCATACAATTAAAATTTCATATAATTTAAGTTAACATATTTTCACATTTTCCAACAGAAAAGGAAAATGTTTCTGAAAACATGTCAAATCACACTGAAATTTATTCATGTTAAATTTTATAAAATCGTATTTACTGTACTAGAATTAGTAGCAAATCGTTTGACATTCAAAGGATATTAAAGTCTTTATAAGGACATAAATCTATAAGTGTGTGCAGGTTGATTCTCAAAGAATATACGTAAAATATTGGGTATGGGAATGAAAATTTATCATTTTTCTCGCTTCAAATTAAATATTTGTAGATAACGATAAGCGTTAACTTTATCTCCAGGTAACAGCAGTTCATAATATTACTCATGACCATAGCTGGCCAGGAAGTTGTTTAACTTTCAGATCAAAATTATTATCTTTGGAACGTCTAAATCAATCTCTACAAATTGTTTCAGATTGAGCATGTTCACCATAAGCTACCACAAGTATACGATAACTGGCAGTTTCCTTTAGATTGAAGCAAAAAGTACTGCTTCCCGCGAATGCTACTTTTTTTTATATAAAAGTCGACATTTTCATTTAATTTTCTTTACTTTTTATAATATATGTCACATACTAAATATTAAAGCTCATTGAAAGTACTTCAAATTAAATGTATGGCTGTTTTAACTTTCTTGCAAAAAGTACTACCATACTTACGACATCTATTAGACTTTTAATTTCCATACCCAATATGAAAACGTTACCGTTTTTCACGACATCAAGTATACACTTTCAAATAGTTCATAAATTCTTATTGTTTTACGCTTTTGATTCGACTAAACCTTTTAACATGACCAAAACAACTTATGTGCTAACAGCCCTCACTTTCCTGGATATAATTAAAACCAAACGACAACTGCCTGTGAATCAAAAGGTTTAATCTATATATAAACTTAAATTCAATTTAAATTAAAGTAACATAGATAATGTCTAACTAAGAGGATTATTCATAAAATATCTAAATTAGTGAAATGTAAATCTTTGAATTGCACCTACTTTACGATTTCTACAAAAAGCATACATAATTAACTAAACCCAATGCATATACTTTATTTAAATATACCCAAACACTTATTTGTTTCGAAATATTCATTAATTTTTCCTTATAATAAATAAAAACACTTGAGAAAATTTAATCATTTCATATAATAACACTTCATCTTGCTTGTTAATTGAAATAAATACCCTTAAAATGTGATACTAAGTTGTTAAAATCAGTTTTTCCTTATCCCAAAGAAAATATTCTCAATTTCTTTTTTTTTTCCTATTTTATGTTAAAGATTTGTAATTTGTACCCATTTCCATAGGATAAATACAATTTATATCTACAACATCATAGTCAAATCACTTCAATAAAGTGATCCCGCCTTCATTTTCCCTAATGGCCATTTAAACACTCAACTTATTTTCTACTATGTTAATATTATAAACATGAAATACATGTTAGACGCATCTAAAAATCATCTTCAACTAAAATATGTTACGTGATCTATTTTCATATTATGTATATGTTAAAGTTACACAAACAAAACCCATTTTCTCTATAGTAGGACTAAAATAATCTCACAACCATTTCGAAAATATTATGTACACATATAACCCGACATTCTAATTCCAGCAATTTCCTTATTCATCCACTTTACCCATATAACATGTCTATTCTGACAGGAATCTATGTTTCTCATGATCCTGTTGCCTGGCCACCTTTCAATAACCGAACAATAGACTACGGACACCAACTAGAAAGAAGAAGTATAGAAGGAAAAAAATATAAAGGGATAATAGGATGAGCTTTCTAACGAGCAATTTATTTCGTTATTATGCGTAAATGATTTGAGAATGTTGTTACGAATGGATGCCTATTTTGGGTATTTTATACCACCATCGATCGCAAAGGAGCAATATTATGGAACCTTTTTTTTCTCTTCCCTATGTATGATATACCAAAAGAAATGACAAGATGGATCCATTCGTGAATGAAGGTAGATTCACTTTCTCTGCATTATCATTTTCTTGGTTCGTTCCTTTGGCCGAGATTTTTTCTTTCAATTTATTTTTTCTTTTTTGACTCATATTGTAGTAAATGGACCCTGATACACGTTTATTTGTTATCCTATACTTTTATATAATATATTTTTTCGTTATCCTTTTAGGATTCCTACTTTTGCTTTTATAAAAAAAAATTCTTAAAGGATATGAAATGAATGATATTTACCTGGATACTATGATATACGTATATTATGAGGTATATACTACTTGTGAAATTTCTTGTAGAACAAGAAATTATATAGTAGATAAAATGTACGACACCATTACGCTTTGTTATCCTTTTCCCTTGATACAATGAAAAAAATCGAAAAGAACAAAATTTGAAGATGATTTCAGACATAGGTACTTTATTTAATAATAACAATTTCCATCGTATAAGGATTATGTAGGGTTGTGGATGGTTGAAAATGATATCGCCAATGATTCAACCTGAAAGGGTTAGTTGCACACATACATCTACTAAGGCTTTCATTGTCCAAGACATTTCTTTTTTTTTTCATTGAATCTTTTTTCACATGTAGTTCACTTTTCGACGGGAAAAAACTAAATTAAGGATTTAGTTTTCTTTTCATGAAAAATTGGAAGAAAATTTTTCATGTGAATTTTATTATTATAAATATTTTGCCAGGTTGTTAAAAAAAAATCTAATATTGATGGGATTTTCTAAGGTCTTGAAAGAAATATTCCAATACTTTTCAAGAAAAATATTAAAAACAATTTTATTGTGCTAAAATACATAATTATCTGAGTCCTTAAATGGACCCAACATACAAAGATATAAATTCCAAACCAAAATTCCAATTTTTTTCATTACATAATTTTCCAAACTTTATACTGTATATGAAGGGTAATTGATGTTATGATTGTCGTTTTCCATTGTTTTACTTTGTGATGAGTTTATCAATATTTTAAAAATAATTTTACTATATTATATTAACACATTAAAAGTAAAAAAAAACTAAAACTATAAAGCTTTTTCACAACAAATTGAGATATTATTATCATACTTTACGTCTACAAATACTTTGTTTGACATTAAATTATAGAATATTTACGTTTAAATTAATATCGCTTTTTATAAAACTTAAAAATTAAGTTTTCCAGAACAAATATTAGAATACTTAAGAAATAACCAATAAATAAAATATAAAATATATAAGAAAAGTACGACAAGTTTAACGGAGTAAATTCAGAATTAGTGTCCTTCCTTTCCAGTTTTTTTACATAACCAGCCTGGACACTTTCGTAAAATTCATCATTTTCCCATTTCAAAATCCATCCAGTTTGAGTCAATTGTGAAAGAAATTTATCAAGGATATCCAAGAAAGGCGAATTCTGTTGCATTTGCAACGTTACTGGATACTTATCGAAACATAGGTCAAGATGAAATAAAGGACGGTCTAATTCTGCAACCTGTTTAAATAAATATTTTGCTGTTGCTGCTGCTGTAACATACGCATATTTTGTATTCAGACTTTTCTTATTGGTCATGAACGTATCAGTCGAAACAGGAACCAACAATTTCATTACCTTAGATGGAAAATATTTATTTTCAATAAAAGTTTCCAAACCATCCTCGGCAATCATGATTGGCAATTCGGCATCGATTATGTCATCATAACTTCTAATTTCTGGTTCGAATACTGTACTTGTTAGATAGCTCGATATTAAAGCAGCATACATATTTGTTAGAATAAATCCAAGAAGATAAATTTGTTTGTAAACTCGTTTAGTTTTATATTTAATTAAGGGCATGTAAAGTATTCCAAGAAAAGTGTTCATAAAACAACTTCCAATATCGGCCTGCCTTTTAGCAATGTAAATACAAAAACTATGAAGAATTGTTGTAAATAAAATTATCAAAATAATCAAACACCAAATGTGATCATGAAATGGTAACGCAAGATATTCCTTTAAAGGTAGAGGCTTGGAATTTGGTATCATTAGACAAGTATCGTCATTAAAGAATGGATAACTCAATGAGATTGATCGACTATGTATCATTAGAACAACATATATTGAAATGTCCAGTTTTTTTTCTTTAAATAATTTTACGATACTAAATACATTAGCATAATTCCTTGATCCTGGATCATCAATTTCTTTATAAGTAGCATTACACTTCCTTAGAAATGTAGAAAATATTTTGCCCCTAGAACCAAGTAGTAGTTCCTTCCCATCAGAATTTCGATATTTAAACAAGTTCAAACCATCCGGTTTCAATACTGTTCTAAATTTAAATCCATTCAAATCTTTTAATTTATCTGGAAATAATATGATTCCATTTTGTCCGGTAATATTTTCCAAATGGATGTCAGCAAATGGATTATAATTGAAAATTTGATCGAAATTATTATTAAAATCAGAGAAAATAGCAATCGTATTTAACATTTGTGTAGAAGACCAAAACCGTTTCAAGAAAATTTCCATATCGCCAAGTTTCTTTAATCTTTTCTGGAAAATAAATATGATCCTGGATCGACTCAAATTTGACAATGTTTGATCAATTTGCATTAAAATTTCATCGTTGTAAGAATATAAGAAAGCAATCGTGAAGATATTAGCGTTTATATTTGCATCCAATTGTTGAACTTTTGAATTCGATAAAATTATAGTTGGGATTTTTATTCCTTCATGAACTGATCGAGTTACTTCTGTTATTGCCAAGTCACTTGAGCACCTCTCCGAGTCGAATATGATCAAAGTGTCGAAAGGATTTATGCTGAATTGATCCAACAAAATTCCTATTAAGTTTGTTGTATTTAATGAATTTGCAAAAAATACAAATTTCAATAAAAAAACACTCAAAGTTAGAAATATTTTACACATTTTAGTTTTGAATTCAAACCACTGCAAATCAGAACAAAATTTATACTGAACGAAATATTCACGAATCAAATTTAATCCAACTGCGTTACGAATGCAATTGAAATCTCATTAACTAAAAGGATCATGAAAATTTTTAATTAGTTAGAAAGTAGTGTAATTATGTATCATAATTTTTATGACTTCTGCAATTTATTAAAGCCTTGCATGCATGACAAAAATTTAAATCAATTGAATTTACAAGACATAATCAATATTACTTAAAAGTATTGACACCTAAAGGACTAGGGTGGAAAAAATAGAAACCTGTAATCTGAGTGTATGTTCACAACAAGGCTTCGCAAGGCATCCTACCAACGAAAAGTATTAAGATGACGATAGCAACGAAAGATATACACACGTATCTAAGTAAACTCGAAAACCGTGGTTTAAAAGTGGGCTAATACCCTGTATACATTCAACGTGCACACAAGTTTAAACTGGGTTGGATTGCAGGTATACGCTTGTCGAGTCTAAATTAGGTTTAGTGGACTTTGACTGCGTTTTGATAGCTGGGTTGAGTCCAACTAATGCCGCAATTATGGGGTTTGGAAAGCTGAGTGGACTAGTTGACAATTGTTGTGTTTTGCAAATATTGTAATTTTTTCTCGGTTTTGGAACATTTTATAAATATTCTTTCCTTTCTTGAAATGTTTTAATCGTTTTCTATTTTATGACGGTGTTTACTTCACAGAGGGAGAAAAGATGTACCTTAGGTAATACTTGTACAGTTACGGGTAACGCTAACGTTTTTGAATTTAAAATACAGGCAGCTTTTAGATTTGGAATTGATTTTTGTTATTTAGCAGTTGATTTTTTTACTTAGTATTTAAATTTCTTCAATTATTCTACCCAATCCTTTTACTTTGGTGGTAAATCTGTAGTAAAGGGTGATTTTTTTAGAGGTTTGTTTTTCGAATTGGCCAGCCTTTTTCCAGCGGTACCCAATTTGACAGCTGATAGATAATTTATGCTCAGGTTGAGTTGCCATTTCATCATGAATAAACTCATGATTGAGAAACAATCAAGGGTGCTTTATAAATTGGTCCCATAATTTTATCGCATAATTGTGTTCAGTGTCGATGCTCGTTTTTGGCTTAATAAGCTTAATAAGCAAAATTGTCGGAACCAACCTAGAAGAGATTCTAAAGATCCCAATACATCGAAAAAAAAGAGGTTTACATGCGGGGGGCATCGTTGGTCTTCATTTCTTTAAAAACAAGACGGGAGCTCTTGTTATAGTCAATCAGAGTGTTACCGGACCATGATGAATGAATATTGATTCGAAAATATGGATGACATTGATCCTGCTGAGATGTGGTTTAAACAGGAAGGTGCTACATGCTATACATCGACAGAAACTATAGATTTATTGAAATCACGATTTAGCGATAATGTGATTTTGAGAAATATCCCTATAAATTGGCCTCCACGGTGGTGTGATATGACATCTCTCAAACATTTTCTATGGGTATTTGTGTAGTCATTGGTTTCGGCTGATAAACCAGCAACAATTGGGCAACATTATTCGTGTTATTCGTGACATATGCCCGCCATTGATCGAAACTACAACACAGAATTGAACTGACAGTATGCGCTTTTTCAAGAACAGTCACGTTCGCCATATGCCCTAAGTAGTTTTTCAATATTATTGCCATGAATAGGTCTTTCGAATAAAAAAAGCTTTTTGATTAAAAGGTAATTTTTTGTGTTATTTCTTTGAATTTAAAGTTCATTACGCTAAAAAATCAGCCTTTATCTTTTACTTTTATTATTCTGAAGTCAAGTACATACAGTGGTGTTCAATGAAATCCGGACACCTATCATTTTTCGATTTGAAGCGATTTTTTCCAAAGAAGTAGTGATTCTCATTCGGTGAAATAATTTTTTATATTACTTCAGGTAATATTTACTAAAAATATTATAGGGTTCAATCAGTATTTTTGGTTTTATTCGAAAATTAAAAAAATTCATAGAAATTCAGATGATTTTTTGTAAATATTACGTTTATTAAGATACAAAAAAAAACATGTTATAAATAGATTCAATAAAATTTATCAATTGTATTTTGAACACACTAGTTGGGACCTCCTATTTAATATTTAGTATGACTGCCATTTGCCTTAATAACCGCTGTGCACCTGTGCTTCATGGAATTCACCAAATTTCCAGTGACGTCATCATTAATTTCATCCCAAGCACTTTGAATTTGCCGCTTTAAGTCTTGTTGTGTTTGGGGATTACCTCTACAGACTTTTTCTTCATAATAGCCCAGATATTTTCGATGGGATGAAGATCTGGGCTGTACGGAGGACATTCCAATGTCTGAATACCGTTTTGGTTTAGGTAATCTTTTACCTGAAAATGAAAAAAAAAACGGAAGTTAATAAAATTTCACAAAATGTTAGAACTGGATTTTTTTGAGGATTGTCCAATGGTTCTAAAAAAATAAATAAATACCTTTTCTGAAGTGCGTGCTGGCGCATCATCTTGCGGAAAGATGTATCTTTCAGTTTCAGCAAACAGCTCCAAAACTGACGCTTTCAAATGACTCTCTAGGACATTTCAATACACATCTGCGGTTACTCTTCCATCTGTAAACCCCAGATGACCTAAACCACTTGCACTGAAACATCCCCAGAACATTACTCCTTCAGTTTTGTTGGGAATTTCCTGAATGCAGTTATCACTGAGGCGTTCTCCTGGCTTCCTTGGGACGCGTAGCCGCCCATCCCCGACATGCAGCTTAAATTTGCTTTCGTCAGAGAAGACTACTCTATTCCACATCTCTCGGGTCCAACTGGAATATTCCTGGGCCCATCGAAGCCGAGTGATCTTTGATGAAACCTTTAAAGATGGCTTTTGGAGCGAGCATCGTGACCTTAGATGTGCCTCAAGAAACCTTCTCCGCACGGTTATCGCAGAAATTTCAGTTCCACTGGCTAAAGCAAGCTCCGCTTTCAATTTTGTGGAAGGTTTAAAGCGGTCTCGTTTGCAACGAAGGACCAGAAATTGGTCTTCTACTATGGTTGTCTTGCATTTCCTTCCAGATCCTTTGGAGCGTTCTGTCGTCCCGGTATTTTTAAATTTTTTGATTAAATCAGCAACAGAGGACTTCCCCCGTGATACTCTATCACTAATTTCCCGTACTGACAATCCTTCATGCCATAATGCGATAATAACACTTTTTCAGCATCACTTAATTTCGACATTTTTTTCATTTATTTAATGTTTATACTCATTACTTGACTTATCGATTGTTACTAAACTGTTTTTTGAAATATACACTTACTACATAAATCAAGTAACTAAATACTGAAAAAAAAAAATGGGAGGGGATTAAATTTTGACCTGCACCATGCATTTTTTCCAGGAATTCAAAGTGTCCGGATTTCATTGAACACCACTGTATATTGTAGATGTGGTTACCAAATTAGACAATTCAATTAGTGATTTTTCTCTGTTTTTTATGTTTTCAACTTCATTTGGACTCGATTTCGAGTGGACCCACTGTGTCAACATACGGGGGTCGAAATTTTTGTCAAGATTCTAGGACTTTATATACAGCCTGGAATTTAAAAGTAATATAACATGTTTCGCAAACTAGTAAAGTTGATTTAATTTTATTCATATCTAATTGAATGGTTGGTGTGAAGATTGCCTTAGTAGACATGCATTCTGCTTCTATGTAGCTATTTTACTGCTATTATATTTTTTAAATGGCGGACCTTTGACTAAACCAGTGAGTTCCGCATATTTGGTACACGACAAGTCAAAAACAGAATACAATCTTACTAGTTTCGGTTGACTTTTTCTCTGAGTTAATTAGATTTAATACCTACGAACTCCATTTTTATAAGCTATCCATAAAATGTACTATTTTACAAGAGGAGTTGAGCTCAGCTGAAGAACATCAGCTGACTTTAACTCAGTTCTGGCGGGTTAAATACAAAATATTTGTTCAGATTTTTGCTCCATTTCAAGAGTTCTTTCACATTGTTATGAAGGCTATAGAAGTTGTGATAGTGGTTTTCTACTATTGTTTGTTTTTGGGCCTCAACAAAAGTTATATTGAACTTCTCAATATTTTGAAACTCAAGAAAACTCGAAAAAAATTAAAACTGCAAAGCTTTTTCACAACAAATTTATATATTTCTTTATTTTTACATCTACAAATACTTGTTTGACATCAAATTATAGAATAACTTATACTTATACTTATCGCTTTTTAGAAAACTTAAAAATTAAGTTTTCCAGAACAAATATTAGAATACTTAAGAAATAACCAATAAATAAAATATAAAATATATAAGTAAAGTACGACAAGTTCAACGGAGTGAATTCAGAATTAGTGTCCTTCCTTTCCAGTTTTTTTACATAACCAGCCTGGACACTTTCGTAAAATTCATCATTTTCCCATTTCAAAATCCATCCAGTTTGAGTCAGTTGTAAAAGAAATTTATCAAGGATATCCAAGAATGTTGAATTCTTTTGCATTTGCAGCGTTACTGGAGACTTATCGAAACATAGGTCAAGATGAAATAAAGGACGGTCTAATTCTGCAACCTGCTTCAATAAATATTTTGCTGTTCCTGCTGCTGTAACATACGCATATTTTGTATTCAGACTTTTCTTATTGGTCATGAACGTATCAGTCGAAACAGGAACCAACAATTTCATTACCTTAGATGGAAAATATTTATTTTCAATAAAAGTTTCCAAACCATCCTCGGCAATCATGATTGGCAATTCGGCATCGATTATGTCATCATAACTTCTAATTTCTGGTTCGAATACTGTACTTGTTAGATAGCTCGATATTAAAGCAGCATACATATTTGTTAGAATAAATCCAAGAAGATAAATTTGTTTGTAAACTCGTTTAGTTTTATATTTAATTAAGGGCATGTAAAGTATTCCAAGAAAAGTGTTCATAAAACAACTTCCAATATCGGCCTGCCTTTTAGCAATGTAAATACAAAAACTATGAAGAATTGTTGTAAATAAAATTATCAAAATAATCAAACACCAAATGTGATCATGAAATGGTAACGCAAGATATTCCTTTAAAGGTAGAGGCTTGGAATTTGGTATCATTAGACAAGTATCGTCATTAAAGAATGGATAACTCAATGAGATTGATCGACTATGTATCATTAGAACAACATATATTGAAATGTCCAGTTTTTTTTCTTTAAATAATTTTACGATACTAAATACATTAGCATAATTCCTTGATCCTGGATCATCAATTTCTTTATAAGTAGCATTACACTTCCTTAGAAATGTAGAAAATATTTTGCCCCTAGAACCAAGTAGTAGTTCCTTCCCATCAGAATTTCGATATTTAAACAAGTTCAAACCATCCGGTTTCAATACTGTTCTAAATTTAAATCCATTCAAATCTTTTAATTTATCTGGAAATAATATGATTCCATTTTGTCCGGTAATATTTTCCAAATGGATGTCAGCAAATGGATTATAATTGAAAATTTGATCGAAATTATTATTAAAATCAGAGAAAATAGCAATCGTATTTAACATTTGTGTAGAAGACCAAAACCGTTTCAAGAAAATTTCCATATCGCCAAGTTTCTTTAATCTTTTCTGGAAAATAAATATGATCCTGGATCGACTCAAATTTGACAATGTTTGATCAATTTGCATTAAAATTTCATCGTTGTAAGAATATAAGAAAGCAATCGTGAAGATATTAGCGTTTATATTCGCATCCAATTGTTGAACTTTTGAATTCGATAAAATTATAGTTGGGATTTTTATTCCTTCATGAACTGATCGAGTTACTTCTGTTATTGCCAAGTCACTTGAGCACCTCTCCGAGTCGAATATGATCAAAGTGTCGAAAGGATTTATGCTGAATTGATCCAACAAAATTCCTATTAAGTTTGTTGTATTTAATGAATTTGCAAAAAATACAAATTTCAATAAAAAAACACTCAAAGTTAGAAATATTTTACACATTTTAGTTTTGAATTCAAACCACTGCAAATCAGAACAAAATTTATACTGAACGAAATATTCACGAATCAAATTTAATCCAACTGCGTTACGAATGCAATTGAAATCTCATTAACTAAAAGGATCATGAAAATTTTTAATTAGTTAGAAAGTAGTGTAATTATGTATCATAATTTTTATGACTTCTGCAATTTATTAAAGCCTTGCATGCATGACAAAAATTTAAATCAATTGAATTTACAAGACATAATCAATATTACTTAAAAGTATTGACACCTAAAGGACTAGGGTGGAAAAAATAGAAACCTGTAATCTGAGTGTATGTTCACAACAAGGCTTCGCAAGGCATCCTACCAACGAAAAGTATTAAGATGACGATAGCAACGAAAGATATACACACGTATCTAAGTAAACTCGAAAACCGTGGTTTAAAAGTGGGCTAATACCCTGTATACATTCAACGTGCACACAAGTTTAAACTGGGTTGGATTGCAGGTATACGCTTGTCGAGTCTAAATTAGGTTTAGTGGACTTTGACTGCGTTTTGATAGCTGGGTTGAGTCCAACTAATGCCGCAATTATGGGGTTTGGAAAGCTGAGTGGACTAGTTGACAATTGTTGTGTTTTGCAAATATTGTAATTTTTTCTCGGTTTTGGAACATTTTATAAATATTCTTTCCTTTCTTGAAATGTTTTAATCGTTTTCTATTTTATGACGGTGTTTACTTCACAGAGGGAGAAAAGATGTACCTTAGGTAATACTTGTACAGTTACGGGTAACGCTAACGTTTTTGAATTTAAAATACAGGCAGCTTTTAGATTTGGAATTGATTTTTGTTATTTAGCAGTTGATTTTTTTACTTAGTATTTAAATTTCTTCAATTATTCTACCCAATCCTTTTACTTTGGTGGTAAATCTGTAGTAAAGGGTGATTTTTTTAGAGGTTTGTTTTTCGAATTGGCCAGCCTTTTTCCAGCGGTACCCAATTTGACAGCTGATAGATAATTTATGCTCAGGTTGAGTTGCCATTTCATCATGAATAAACTCATGATTGAGAAACAATCAAGGGTGCTTTATAAATTGGTCCCATAATTTTATCGCATAATTGTGTTCAGTGTCGATGCTCGTTTTTGGCTTAATAAGCTTAATAAGCAAAATTGTCGGAACCAACCTAGAAGAGATTCTAAAGATCCCAATACATCGAAAAAAAAGAGGTTTACATGCGGGGGGCATCGTTGGTCTTCATTTCTTTAAAAACAAGACGGGAGCTCTTGTTATAGTCAATCAGAGTGTTACCGGACCATGATGAATGAATATTGATTCGAAAATATGGATGACATTGATCCTGCTGAGATGTGGTTTAAACAGGAAGGTGCTACATGCTATACATCGACAGAAACTATAGATTTATTGAAATCACGATTTAGCGATAATGTGATTTTGAGAAATATCCCTATAAATTGGCCTCCACGGTGGTGTGATATGACATCTCTCAAACATTTTCTATGGGTATTTGTGTAGTCATTGGTTTCGGCTGATAAACCAGCAACAATTGGGCAACATTATTCGTGTTATTCGTGACATATGCCCGCCATTGATCGAAACTACAACACAGAATTGAACTGACAGTATGCGCTTTTTCAAGAACAGTCACGTTCGCCATATGCCCTAAGTAGTTTTTCAATATTATTGCCATGAATAGGTCTTTCGAATAAAAAAAGCTTTTTGATTAAAAGGTAATTTTTTGTGTTATTTCTTTGAATTTAAAGTTCATTACGCTAAAAAATCAGCCTTTATCTTTTACTTTTATTATTCTGAAGTCAAGTACATACAGTGGTGTTCAATGAAATCCGGACACCTATCATTTTTCGATTTGAAGCGATTTTTTCCAAAGAAGTAGTGATTCTCATTCGGTGAAATAATTTTTTATATTACTTCAGGTAATATTTACTAAAAATATTATAGGGTTCAATCAGTATTTTTGGTTTTATTCGAAAATTAAAAAAATTCATAGAAATTCAGATGATTTTTTGTAAATATTACGTTTATTAAGATACAAAAAAAACATGTTATAAATAGATTCAATAAAATTTATCAATTGTATTTTGAACACACTAGTTGGGACCTCCTATTTAATATTTAGTATGACTGCCATTTGCCTTAATAACCGCTGTGCACCTGTGCTTCATGGAATTCACCAAATTTCCAGTGACGTCATCATTAATTTCATCCCAAGCACTTTGAATTTGCCGCTTTAAGTCTTGTTGTGTTTGGGGATTACCTCTACAGACTTTTTCTTCATAATAGCCCAGATATTTTCGATGGGATGAAGATCTGGGCTGTACGGAGGACATTCCAATGTCTGAATACCGTTTTGGTTTAGGTAATCTTTTACCTGAAAATGAAAAAAAAAACGGAAGTTAATAAAATTTCACAAAATGTTAGAACTGGATTTTTTTGAGGATTGTCCAATGGTTCTAAAAAAATAAATAAATACCTTTTCTGAAGTGCGTGCTGGCGCATCATCTTGCGGAAAGATGTATCTTTCAGTTTCAGCAAACAGCTCCAAAACTGACGCTTTCAAATGACTCTCTAGGACATTTCAATACACATCTGCGGTTACTCTTCCATCTGTAAACCCCAGATGACCTAAACCACTTGCACTGAAACATCCCCAGAACATTACTCCTTCAGTTTTGTTGGGAATTTCCTGAATGCAGTTATCACTGAGGCGTTCTCCTGGCTTCCTTGGGACGCGTAGCCGCCCATCCCCGACATGCAGCTTAAATTTGCTTTCGTCAGAGAAGACTACTCTATTCCACATCTCTCGGGTCCAACTGGAATATTCCTGGGCCCATCGAAGCCGAGTGATCTTTGATGAAACCTTTAAAGATGGCTTTTGGAGCGAGCAACGTGACCTCAGATGTGCCTCAAGTAACCTTCTCCGCACGGTTATCGCAGAAATTTCAGTTCCACTGGCTAAAGCAAGCTCCGCTTTCAATTTTGTGGAAGGTTTAAAGCGGTCTCGTTTGCAACGAAGGACCAGAAATTGGTCTTCTACTATGGTTGTCTTGCATTTCCTTCCAGATCCTTTGGAGCGTTCTGTCGTCCCGGTATTTTTAAATTTTTTGATTAAATCAGCAACAGAGGACTTCCCCCGTGATACTCTATCACTAATTTCCCGTACTGACAATCCTTCATGCCATAATGCGATAATAACACTTTTTCAGCATCACTTAATTTCGACATTTTTTTCATTTATTTAATGTTTATACTCATTACTTGACTTATCGATTGTTACTAAACTGTTTTTTGAAATATACACTTACTACATAAATCAAGTAACTAAATACTGAAAAAAAAAAATGGGAGGGGATTAAATTTTGACCTGCACCATGCATTTTTTCCAGGAATTCAAAGTGTCCGGATTTCATTGAACACCACTGTATATTGTAGATGTGGTTACCAAATTAGACAATTCAATTAGTGATTTTTCTCTGTTTTTTATGTTTTCAACTTCATTTGGACTCGATTTCGAGTGGACCCACTGTGTCAACATACGGGGGTCGAAATTTTTGTCAAGATTCTAGGACTTTATATACAGCCTGGAATTTAAAAGTAATATAACATGTTTCGCAAACTAGTAAAGTTGATTTAATTTTATTCATATCTAATTGAATGGTTGGTGTGAAGATTGCCTTAGTAGACATGCATTCTGCTTCTATGTAGCTATTTTACTGCTATTATATTTTTTAAATGGCGGACCTTTGACTAAACCAGTGAGTTCCGCATATTTGGTACACGACAAGTCAAAAACAGAATACAATCTTACTAGTTTCGGTTGACTTTTTCTCTGAGTTAATTAGATTTAATACCTACGAACTCCATTTTTATAAGCTATCCATAAAATGTACTATTTTACAAGAGGAGTTGAGCTCAGCTGAAGAACATCAGCTGACTTTAACTCAGTTCTGGCGGGTTAAATACAAAATATTTGTTCAGATTTTTGCTCCATTTCAAGAGTTCTTTCACATTGTTATGAAGGCTATAGAAGTTGTGATAGTGGTTTTCTACTATTGTTTGTTTTTGGGCCTCAACAAAAGTTATATTGAACTTCTCAATATTTTGAAACTCAAGAAAACTCGAAAAAAATTAAAACTGCAAAGCTTTTTCACAACAAATTTATATATTTCTTTATTTTTACATCTACAAATACTTGTTTGACATCAAATTATAGAATAACTTATACTTATACTTATCGCTTTTTAGAAAACTTAAAAATTAAGTTTTCCAGAACAAATATTAGAATACTTAAGAAATAACCAATAAATAAAATATAAAATATATAAGTAAAGTACGACAAGTTCAACGGAGTGAATTCAGAATTAGTGTCCTTCCTTTCCAGTTTTTTTACATAACCAGCCTGGACACTTTCGTAAAATTCATCATTTTCCCATTTCAAAATCCATCCAGTTTGAGTCAGTTGTAAAAGAAATTTATCAAGGATATCCAAGAATGTTGAATTCTTTTGCATTTGCAGCGTTACTGGAGACTTATCGAAACATAGGTCAAGATGAAATAAAGGGCGGTCTAATTCTGCAACCTGCTTCAATAAATATTTTGCTGTTCCTGCTGCTGTAACATACGCATATTTTGTATTCAGACTTTTCTTATTGGTCATGAACGTATCAGTCGAAACAGGAACCAACAATTTCATTACCTTAGATGGAAAATATTTATTTTCAATAAAAGTTTCCAAACCATCCTCGGCAATCATGATTGGCAATTCGGCATCGATTATGTCATCATAACTTCTAATTTCTGGTTCGAATACTGTACTTGTTAGATAGCTCGATATTAAAGCAGCATACATATTTGTTAGAATAAATCCAAGAAGATAAATTTGTTTGTAAACTCGTTTAGTTTTATATTTAATTAAGGGCATGTAAAGTATTCCAAGAAAAGTGTTCATAAAACAACTTCCAATATCGGCCTGCCTTTTAGCAATGTAAATACAAAAACTATGAAGAATTGTTGTAAATAAAATTATCAAAATAATCAAACACCAAATGTGATCATCAAATGGTAACGCAAGATATTCCTTTAAAGGTAGAGGCTTGGAATTTGGTATCATTAGACAAGTATCGTCATTAAAGAATGGATAACTCAATGAGATTGATCGACTATGTATCATTAGAACAACATATATTGAAATGTCCAGTTTTTTTTCTTTAAATAATTTTACGATACTAAATACATTAGCATAATTCCTTGATCCTGGATCATCAATTTCTTTATAAGTAGCATTACACTTCCTTAGAAATGTAGAAAATATTTTGCCCCTAGAACCAAGTAGTAGTTCCTTCCCATCAGAATTTCGATATTTAAACAAGTTCAAACCATCCGGTTTCAATACTGTTCTAAATTTAAATCCATTCAAATCTTTTAATTTATCTGGAAATAACATTATTCCATTTTGTCCGGTAATATTTTCCAAATGGATGTCAGCAAATGGATTATAATTGAAAATTTGATCGAAATTATTATTAAAATCAGAGAAAATAGCAATTGTATTTAACATTTGTGTAGAAGACCAAAACCGTTTCAAGAATGTTTCCATATCGCCAAGTTTCTTTAATCTTTTCTGGAAAATAAATATGATCCTGGATCGACTCGAATTTGACAATGTTTGATCAATTTGCATTAAGATTTCATCGTTGTAAGAATATAAGAAAGCAATCGTGAAGATATTAGCGTTTATATTCGCATCCAATTGTTGAATTTTTGAATTCGATAAAATTATAGTTGGGAGTTTTATTCCTTCATGAATTGATCGAGTAATTTCCGTTATTACCAAGTCATTTGAGCACCTCTCCGAGTCGAATATGATCAAAGTGTTGAAAGGATTTATGCTGAATTGATCCAACAAAATTCCTATTAAGTTTGTTGTATTTAATGAATTTGCAAAAAATACAAATTCCAATAAAAAAACACTCAAAGTTAGAAATATTTTAAACATTTTATTTTTGAATTTCAAACCACTGCAAATCAGAACAAAATTTATACTAAACGAAATATTCACGAATCAAATTTAATCCAACTGCGTTACTGTTGTGTAATGTTTTGTCGGAATGCCTCTGGCAACGTCAACTCCCGAATAATTATTAATATGGCTGGTTTTGAAATAAAAACACTTCCTTTCACTTAATTAATTTCACCAATATTTATTAATTTCAAATCTTAACTTTAATTCTTAACTTTCTACAATACTTTTTAAATTAAACTTTTATCAACAATACTTTCTTTTATTCAACTCGTTTCAACAATACTTTTTATATTCAACTTTTTTCAACATTACTTTCTTTTATTCAATACTTTTTATATTCAACTTTTTTCAAAAATACTTTCTTTTATTCAACTCGTTTCAACAATACTTTTTAAATTAAACTTTTTTCAACAATACTTTCTTTTATTCAACTCGTTTCAACAATACTTTTTATATTCAACTTTTTTCAACAATACTTTCTTTTATTCAACTCGTTTCAACAATACTTTTTAAATTAAACTTTTTAGTCGAGCTTGACTCTGTTGTTGAACTGATTCGATGAACTGCTTCTATCAACTCTCTCTATGAACTGCTTCTATCAACTGAATCGATGGTCTGATTACTTATCTCACTACGTTGCTTGGCTTTTATAGGAACAAAATCCTTACGGGTGCAGAATGCATTCCGGATATTCAAATTTCAAAATGCTTTGCTTTGAATTTGAAACTTTTGTTTGTCCATTTTCAAAGTTGACTAATCAGCATTTTGTCCACTATATTTTCCCGTGGGACAATTTTCATTGTACTCGGATTTCCATGTAGACGAATTTTGTCTTAGGAATGTTCTCGAGTTTCTCTGTTATCAACTTTGAATTTGAAACCGTTGTTTTTCCATTTTCGAATTCGCGCTAATTAAGCATTTTGTCCATGCTATTTTCCCGTGGGACAATTTTCATTGTACTCGGATTTCCATGAAGACGAATTTTGTCTTAGGAATGTTCTCGAGTTTCTTTGAATACCTTCGAATTTGACACCGTTGTTTTTCCGAAATCGCGATTAAGCACTTTATCTACAATATTTTCCCGTGAGAATTGTTCCGACGAAAAGCCATTTTTGCCTACTTAGCTTAAAACCTACTTATATCTAGGGGGCGATCGGCATGACATTACATTACATTCCTTCATACCCCAACAAAAAAATTGTATGTGCTTTTCAACAACAAAAAGGATGGTTGTTAAAAAGCATATATAATTTTTTTCAATTAATTATTTCTAAATGTCCGTTTTTCATCTTACAATATAATGTTTTGAATATATATCTTATTTTAACAATATATATATATATTTATTCATAATTAATACCAACATGCATTAGTTTTATTCAATTAATTAATTTAATTGATTATTTAACTTTTGAATTCAATTTGTATTCAAATTCATTTTCCTATTATTTTTGTTTTTCTTTACTGCATTCGCATTTGGGATAAGTTAAACAAAAATTCTTATTCACGAAAATAAATGTGCGATTGAATTACAATTTAGTAACTTAAATCCGAAAGGAAGAAAAAAAAAAAAAATAATAAAGTTGGGCGAAAAATTTTAATAAAGACATTACAATAAGTAAGATTCTTATTACGTTTTCGAAATATGAGATTCAAGTTTTGAAAAATTTACATGAACACTTCTTAGAATTATTGTATATTGTATTTTAATATGTCTAAAAATGTTAAACTATTTTTGTATCGTCAGCAGAAAATTTCATATACAAAAAGAAATTTTTAAGCTTTCTTTATGTTCGGGGGTTACTCGCAAAATTTTATTTGCTTATTCTTAATTATTTTGTATATAGTATGTTTTCTCTTCTTTATTATAGGGAAAGTAAAAATGAAATTATGATAAAAATTTATTGAGAGGAGAAAAAGAAAATTTAAAAAAATGAATGAAAGTAAATTAGTTACTATATGTTCGGGTGATTTATATATATAGGTAAAAAATTATTATCTATGCAATATATGTATTGTATTTTTTTTGGTAAATATTGTTTCATCGAAGAATTTTAATCTTTTCTCTATTTATTTTGTTATTGTAAGTTAAGTTTTCGGGTAGCAAATTTTCGCGGTGGGTTTTTTGTGTTTTTCTTTTATATTTATAATTTCTTTTTTCCAGTGTTGCGTTTTCGTCTAATTTCAAATATTGTTTAAGTTCTTCTATTCTGTTTTTACCCATTTGATTCTGGTTTATACTGAATAAATATTTTATAGTTTCTTCGGAAGATTCTTCGCTTTTTTGTCTTAAATTTATAACGTCATATTGATCTAGGGGGTGGGTGTTAAAGCTAAATGGTTTAATTCTCTTGTTTGTTAATTGCGTATTGAGGATACAAATGACAATTTTCCCGTCAATAGGCCGGACCAGACAACCTCCAAGATAAACTCCTTCGCTTATTTCTTTCGATAAGCAGAGTTTTTCCTGTTTGAATGTCACTTTTATCTGCACCAATCTTCTTGAGCGCGCCGGAATAGAAATTTCTCTCTGAGTCTTCACTTTATACTCCGAGTCGTTCAAGTTGGATTTTGGGTGCAGCAGTGTTTTTCCTATCCATGGGCCACTTACAATTTTAGCTTCAGGTACAGATGATTCAACCTGTGCCTGTGCGACATCTATATGGACCGTCTTCATGGGGTTTTTGGATACACTGTTAAAAAATGGCATTCCGAAGTTGTGTTCGTCAAGTTTTACTTCGGGGAAAACTAATCGTTTATTTGGGCCCTCAATGTTGCAATTTTGAGACAAGAAATCAAAGCCTAGTATACCATCACCGGGAATTGGGGTGGCTTTTTCCACCACATGGAATTTGCAGTTTTGTGATACGGGGGGTGGAAATTGTGTTAAGCATGTACCTAAAGTTTGTCCTTTGCCGAATGCCGTTTGTATTTTGGTTTTTTCGTCTTTATTAATATTTATGTTTTTCTTTAATGATGATTGCTTGATTATGCTTATGTCTGACCCTGTGTCTATTAACAATTCGGCCGGACATTTTGATACTATTGACAATGGTACTTTGATTATACATTTATTTTGTTTGGAATGGAGTGTTTCGGGCTGACACCTTGTCTCAATTGTTTTGGGTCTAGAATGACAGCCCTGCTTTAGTTTTCCGATGGATTAGTGGGGCATGGATTATTTTGCTCCCATTGTTTCTTAGCGAAACACATTTCCATAGAGTGCCCAGGTTGTAGGCAAAAATTACACGTATTTGGCGTTTCTTTCGATTTGCTGTTTTCGATATTTTTATTTGATATCATGTTTATTTGATGAGTAGCATTTGATTGTGGGTGAAAATTGCACGTATTGTTGTTATGTCCATAAACCCGGCATCGGTTGCAATAGGGTGTGTTCATACGAGTTCTACACTCGGCATAAACATGACCTAATCTATTGCAGAAACCGCATTGCGTTCTTTGGTTTGGAGGGGGATTATTATTATATTTATTAGAATTTCTATTATTAAAATTTTGGGTAGAATTGTTATTATTACCATATTGAGTAAACCTATTATTGTTATTATTGTTGTTTTCCCTATTTCTGCTATTGTCATTATAATTATTACTGTAATTTTTGTTAGTATGGTTGTCATTGTTATAGTTGTTGTTCCTACTATTATTGTAAAAATTGTTATTTAGATTCCTACTGTTGTTAAAATTATTGTTGCTATTAACTCTGTTATTGTAACTGAAGTTACCATTTTGATTGGTGTAGTTGTTGTTATAATTCCGGTTATTGTTATTCCTATTGTTATTGGGGTAATTGTTTTGGGGTGTTACTTCGGCTGAAAGATTGAACTGTTGGTTTGGTTGTACGTGTGGTATTAGGGTGTTAGGAGTTGCTAAACTGAATTGTTTCTCCGCCTGCTCAAGAAATTCAGCTTTAGAGACCAGGGCATTAAAGTCCTGGTAGTCCTCATGAAGAAAAAATAACCGATGATTTGGATTTAGCATACCCGCTTTAAAAGCGAACATAGCGGTTTCCTCCAAATCTTTTGTTACCGATTCATATCCCTGTGGATGTCTTTGAATTGCATTATTTATACACTCTTTTAACAAGGTTTTCATTCGCCCCGCAAATCCTGTGAGTGTTTCTCCAGGCAATTGGCTGGAGTTTTGCAATTCATGGAACATTGTAGCATATGGCCTTCGGGGAACTAGTTTTGCTAATATTGCAGCCAGAATGCCAGTAAAGGTATCGGTAGGTATGTTTGTTAGAGTGCTGGCGGCTCTACCTCGAAACCTGGTGGGAATTAGGGGTAAGAACACTACGCGTTCCTCCTCGGAAAGAATATTATAGACAGCTTTACAACAATCTATGAATACTGTGATTTCTTCCGTTAATTTAGGACCGATTTCCGCGCTTAGCATAGGGATTGAATTGAATACAAATTGGCTCACTTTATTTATATCTACGGACATATTTGTTTTTGCCATTTTTTCGGTACTTAAATTACTGGGTATAAAAAGTTGCCTTTTTGGGCCGATCTTACCTTCAAATGGTTGTTCTGGTGGTGTACTGGATTCTGATTTGGTGTACTGCCGTCCGCTTCGTAGATGTCCTAGTTTCACGTTTGCTGGTGGTGCGGTTGTTGGCCTAAACGTATTTTGTTCAGGACTGGTGTCGTCAATCGTAGCGTCGTCTAGTTGTTGGAAGGTGCTGTTAAGGATGTCACTTATGATGTCGGAAGTAGATGTTGTTTGATTCATTCGATGACTTATCACACTGTTGTTTGTAGATTCGATGGATCCAAGTTTTTCAAGTTAAAAAAAAAATTTTTTGTTGTCCCTTTTTTTTAACTTCTAGGATCCTACCGGCTGCGCCAATTATGTTGTGTAATGTTTTGTCGGAATGCCTCTGGCAACGTCAACTCCCGAATAATTATTAATATGGCTGGTTTTGAAATAAAAACACTTCCTTTCACTTAATTAATTTCACCAATATTTATTAATTTCAAATCTTAACTTTAATTCTTAACTTTCTACAATACTTTTTAAATTAAACTTTTATCAACAATACTTTCTTTTATTCAACTCGTTTCAACAATACTTTTTATATTCAACTTTTTTCAACATTACTTTCTTTTATTCAATACTTTTTATATTCAACTTTTTTCAAAAATACTTTCTTTTATTCAACTCGTTTCAACAATACTTTTTAAATTAAACTTTTTTCAACAATACTTTCTTTTATTCAACTCGTTTCAACAATACTTTTTATATTCAACTTTTTTCAACAATACTTTCTTTTATTCAACTCGTTTCAACAATACTTTTTAAATTAAACTTTTTAGTCGAGCTTGACTCTGTTGTTGAACTGATTCGATGAACTGCTTCTATCAACTCTCTCTATGAACTGCTTCTATCAACTGAATCGATGGTCTGATTACTTATCTCACTACGTTGCTTGGCTTTTATAGGAACAAAATCCTTACGGGTGCAGAATGCATTCCGGATATTCAAATTTCAAAATGCTTTGCTTTGAATTTGAAACTTTTGTTTGTCCATTTTCAAAGTTGACTAATCAGCATTTTGTCCACTATATTTTCCCGTGGGACAATTTTCATTGTACTCGGATTTCCATGTAGACGAATTTTGTCTTAGGAATGTTCTCGAGTTTCTCTGTTATCAACTTTGAATTTGAAACCGTTGTTTTTCCATTTTCGAATTCGCGCTAATTAAGCATTTTGTCCATGCTATTTTCCCGTGGGACAATTTTCATTGTACTCGGATTTCCATGAAGACGAATTTTGTCTTAGGAATGTTCTCGAGTTTCTTTGAATACCTTCGAATTTGACACCGTTGTTTTTCCGAAATCGCGATTAAGCACTTTATCTACAATATTTTCCCGTGAGAATTGTTCCGACGAAAAGCCATTTTTGCCTACTTAGCTTAAAACCTACTTATATCTAGGGGGCGATCGGCATGACATTACATTACATTACGAATGCAATTGAAATCTCATTAACTAAAAGGATCATTAAAATTTTTAATTAGTTAGAAAGTAGTGTAATTATGTATCATAATTTTTATGATTTCTGCAATTTATTAAAGCCTTGCATGCATGAGAAGAATTTAAATCAATTGAATTTACAAGTCCTAATCAATATTACTTAAAAGTATTGACACCTAAAGGATTAAAGTGGAAGAAATAGAAACGAAAATTATTAAGATGGCGAAAAAAGTTTAGGAATACTGCGTTTACATTCAGCGTCCAAACGAGTTTGACGATTGTCAAGTCTAAATTTGGTTGAGTGGACTTTGACTGCAGTTTGATAGCCAGTTCGAGTCCAACTAATGAAAAGTTAAATAGACTAGTTCAATGTTTCTTAACCGGTGGGCCGCGCTCCCCGGGGTGGTGATATGGTAGGTACTACCAGAGGGTGTATTAGATTTGTCACTCCATTTGTAAGACATCGAAATAATCGTAGAAAGGCTATGGTTCTGTAGGGAATCAAAAGTTATATCAATTTATGCATGACCGTCCGTCCGTCTGCATACAAGGTAACTCAAAAACGCGTTATCCGATTTTGTTGAAATTTAGAATATATTCGTGAATAGGATTTGGTTTTGCATTTCAGCAGCGGGGAGAGGGAATTTATTAAGCGAAAACCAGAGCGACCAAAGAATTTGGTCGTTTTTTTGTTTATGATTTTTCGGGTTTAATTGGAATATTTGTAAATCAATTTTGTTTAAATTAATTATGTTAGTTAAATACATAAATAGACGATACCATATTACATTTGAGCAAAATCGGTCAAAGGATAGTGAGGAAAGAAATAATCCTAGGAGAAAATAAACCTGTCCATAAAGTTTTTTTGATGTATTTTAAAAACTAATTCACCGATTCGGCCAAAATTTGCAGATTAGTAGGATCTAGATTACCTGCAAATTAGAGGAAACTTTGACAAGAAGAAAAAACCTTGAAATATTGTTAGTTTTGACAGTTTTTCTGTTCCATTTCAACCATAGGGCATCAAAAAATCGGCTATAGGCCTATTTTAAGTTACTATATATTTTGTATTTATTTCGATTTTCTTATTGTAGTTTGAATACATGCATTTATGTTTATAGTACATTTTGCGTATAGAAACTGTGTACAAGAATTTGATTTTTTTCGTTTTTTACCTTCCCGATAAACGAATGTTTATTTATTTATGTTTAAGTACGAAAACCTAACTTTTGATCTAGAAGGGCTAGGAAGATGAAAATAAGTGCAAAATCCGTTTCATCAGAAATAATTAGCCCCATGTCCGTCCGTCCGTCCGCTTCTTTAAATCGTTAATAAAATCTAAATTGATGGTCTGATTTCCATGAAACTTTCACCATTTTGGTGTTGCATCAAATGCCAGATGGTGTTAGATTTTGGGCGAAATTAATATATGGCAACACTAACGCTTTCTTTGTTTAAAAACGACAAAATTTTGTTCGCACGGTTCAGACTTAACTATTGGGCCAATTTCTATAAAATTTACACAGTTCATGTATTTGACCCTAATTTAGATCTGATTAGTTTTTGGGCCATATTCAACTATGGCAACACTGTCTAAGAATACGTTTTGTCCAAATATAGTCTATTTTTGCACTAGTTGTAAAACCGAAACTGTATGTCCAATTTTGATGAGATTTGCACTGTTTGTGTACTGAGGTCGAAATCAGAACATATTAATTTTTCAACGAAATTTATTTCTGGCAACACTAATGCACAAAACTTTTTTTAAAAAATGTTGTGATGGAAATATAGAAACTTCCCTAATTCGGCCAATTATAGTCGGATTTTAGAGAAACTTGGAATGTACATTTGGGATGAGCAAACTGAAAAAATAAAATTTGTCCCCTCGATGGGGGTTGTGGGGGGCTAAAAAAGAAAAACTTAAATAATTCACTGAATAATGGGCGGATTTTCTTAAAACTTGGTGTGTACATTCTGGATAGGCCAACTGAAAAGATAGAATGCGACTCACCTCAGTGGGGGTTAGGGGAATGCAAAATAAAATAACCTTAATAATTCGGCCAAAACTAGTCACATTTACATGAAACTTGGAATGTACATTCAGAAAATATTTTATGAAAGTTCCATAGTGGTCCGGCCGATATAGAGAAAATGTAAAGTCACTGCTATGGTTTGCTTTGCTTATTTTTCTTTGTACTCTCGACATTTCAAAGAGAATTGCTAATTTTTTGTGAAAATATAATCTTCATCGATTGCGATTAGATGCCTGCATGCGATAGTGTGCGGCCACACAGACTCTACGCTTACTGCGCGCGCTTTCGAAGATGAGAGCAACGATAAGTATACGCGTGGACAATTGTTATGTTTTGTAAATATTGTAATTTTTTCTCGATTTTGAAACATTTTATAAACATTTTTCTCTTTCTTGAAATTTTTTAATTGTTTTCTATTGTATGACGGTGTTTCCTTCCCAGAAGGAAAAATGGGTGATAGACTTATGAGTAACCCTAACGCTTTTGAACTTAAAATATAGGAAGCTTTTTACGTTTTGAATTGATTTTTTCATTTAGTAAATGAATCTCTTAAATTATTCTATCCAAACAATTCACTTTAGTGATAAATCTGTAGTAATTTTTATTAGTTGGAAATCAATTACATAAATTATAGATTTGATTACCAATTTACCAATTAATTCAATCATCGATTTTTCTCGGCGTTTATAAGACATTTAAATTTTTTATGTTTTCGACTGAATTTGGACGAGATTTCGTGTCAATCTTTCAAGCCAGTATGTTGACATACGTTGGCCGAGATTTTTATTTTTATTTTGGTTGCCTGTTACCCTTGCGTTAATTAGATTTATTACCTACGTGTCCCATTTCTATAAGCTATCCATAAAATGTACTATTTCACCAGAGAAGTTGAGCTCAGCTAAAGAAGATCAGCTGACTTTAACTCAGTTCTGGCGGGTACAAATACAAAATAAATGATCAGATTTTTTCACCATTTGAAAACTTGATTTTCCAACCTCCACATTATTATGAAGGCTATAGAAGTTGTGATAGTGGTTTTCTACTATTGTTTATTTTTGAGCCACAACAAAAGTTGTATTGAATTTCTCAATATTTTGAAAATCAAGAAAAGTCGAAAAAAGTTAAAACTACAAAACTTTTTTACCACAAATTGATATATTTTTTTATAGTTTGCATTTACAAATTCTTTGCTTGACATCAAATTATAGAATAACTAATTTCAAATACTTATCGCTTTTTACAAAACTTGAAAATTAGGTTTTCCATAACAAATATTAGAATACTTAAGAAATAACCAATAAATAAAATATAAAATATATAAGAAAAGTACGACAAATT
Organism: Xylophagus ater; assembly: GCA_963422695.1. Classification (NCBI taxonomy): domain Eukaryota; kingdom Metazoa; phylum Arthropoda; class Insecta; order Diptera; family Xylophagidae; genus Xylophagus; species Xylophagus ater. The sequence continues at coordinate 15,249,223 of OY730478.1, forward strand.
CAACGGAGTGAATTCAGAATTAGTGTCTTTCATTTCCAGTTTTTTTACATAACCAGCCTGGACACTTTCGTAAAATTCATCATTTTCCCATTTCAAAATCCATCCAGTTTGAGTCAGTTGTAAAAGAAATTTATCAAGGATATCCAAGAACGGCGAATTCTTTTGCATTTGCAGCGTTACTGGATACTTATCGAAACATAGGTCAAGATGAAATAAAGGACGTTCTAATTTTGCGAATTGTTTAAATAAATATTTTGCTGTTGCTGCTGTCGTAACATACGCATATTTTGAATTAAGACTTTTCCGATTGGTCACAAACGTATCACTCGAAACAGGAACCAACAATTTATTTACGTTAGATGGAAAATATTTATGTTCCTTAAAATCATAGGTCGTCATGATTGGTAGTTTGGCATCGATTATGTCATCATAACTTCTAATTTCTGGTTCGAATACTGTACTTGTTAGATAGCTCGATATTAAAGCAGCATACATATTTGTTAGAATAAATCCAAGAAGATAAATTTGTTTGTAAACTCGTTTAGTTTTATATTTAATTAAGGGCATGTAAAGTATTCCAAGAAAAGTGTTCATAAAACAACTTCCAATATCGGCCTGCCTTTTAGCAATGTAAATACAAAAACTATGAAGAATTGTTGTAAATAAAATTATCAAAATAATCAAACACCAAATGTGATCATCAAATGGTAACGCAAGATATTCCTTTAAAGGTAGAGGCTTCGAATTTGGTATCATTAGACAAATATCGTCATTAAAGAATGGATAACTCAATGAGATTGATTGAATGTCTATCAATACTGTAACATATAATGAAATGTCCAGTTTTTTTTCTTTAAACAATTTTGCGATACTAAATACATTAACATAATTCATTGATCCTGGATCATCAACTTCTCTATAAGTAGCATTTATCTTCCTTAGAAATGTAGAAAATATTTTGCCCCTCGAACCAAGAAGTAGTTCCTTCCCATCAGAATTGTGATATTTAAATATTTTCTTACCATCCGGTTTCAATACTGTTCTAAATTTAAATCCATTCAAATCTTTTAATTTATCTGGAAATAACATTATTCCATTTTGTCCGGTAATATTTTCCAAATGGATGTCAGCAAATGGATTATAATTGAAAATTTGATCGAAATTATTATTAAAATCAGAGAAAATAGCAATTGTATTTAACATTTGTGTAGAAGACCAAAACCGTTTCAAGAATCTTTCCATATCGCCAAGTTTCTTTACCCTTTTCTGGAAAATAAATATGATCCTGGATCGACTCAAATTCGACAATGTTTGATCAATTTGCATTAAAATTTCATCGTTGTAAGAATATAAGAAAGCAATCGTGAAGATATTAGCGTTTATATTCGCATCCAATTGTTGAATTTTTGAATTCGATAAAATTATAGTTGGGATTTTTATTCCGTCATGAATTGATCGAGTAACTTGCGTTATTGCCAAGTCATTTGAGCACCTCTCCGAGTCGAATATGATCAAAGTGTTGAAAGGATTTATGCTGAATTGATCCAACAAAATTCCTATTAAGTTTGTTGTATTTAATGAATTTGCAAAAAATACAAATTTCAATAAAAAAACACTCAAAGTTAGAAATATTTTAAACATTTTATTTTTGAATTTCAAACCACTGCAAATCAGAACAAAATTTATACTAAACGAAATATTCACGAATCAAATTTAATCCAACTGCGTTACGAATGCAATTGAAATCTCATTAACTAAAAGGATCATGAAAATTTTTAATTAGTTAGAAAGTAGTGTAATTATGTATCATAATTTTTATAATTTCTGCAATTTACTCAAGAATTACATGCATGAGAAGAATTTAATCGATTGAATTTACAAGTTCTAATCAATATTACTTAAAAGTATTGACACCTAAAGGATTAAGGTGGAAGAAATAGAACCTGTAATCGGAATGTATGTTCACAACAAGGTTTGCAAGGCCATGCTACCTTCGAGAATTATTAAGATGACGATAGCAACGAAAAATCTACATATGTATCTAAGTAAACTCGAAAACCTTGCTTTTAAAGCGGACTAATAACCTGTATATATTCTAAGTTCAAACGACTGTAAACTGGGTTGGAATCACAGTAATACATTAACTGGAGATTTCATTTCTCTCGTTTTCATACAAAATGATGGAGGAGAAATGGTCACTATTTTATCTTCTCGCTCGGTTACTCCAAACGATAGAAGCCCAAGTTTTCCAAGCTTGGGAGATAACGGCTCAACCAACACGATATAATAATTTAACTTGGTTTCCCTCAGTTAGCATTTAAAAATTTGCGTTTTTTTCAATTTTTCATACAAATAAGCCCAAGTTTTATATTCCCCTCTGCCGGCCCACGTTAATATAACTCTAGGGTTGAAACGCAAGTATACGCTTGTCAAGTATAAATTAGATTGAGTGGGCTTTGACTGCGTTTTGATAGCTGGGTTGAGTCCCACTAATGCCGCAATTACGCGCGTTGAAAAGTTTAATAGACTGTTGTTGCGTTTTGCAAATATTGTAATTTTTTCTCGGTTTTGAATATTGTTATAAATACTTGTATATTTGCCCCTCTTAAAATTTTTCAATTTTTTGAAGGGCTGTATTTGTTAATAATTTTTAAACTTTTTATATAGAAGCCAAACACGATTACAATGTTCACCAAAGTTTTGGAGGCTTTTATGAACAATATTTTCTTAGAAAACAAAATAGTTCTATCTCTCACCGCTTTGTGGCTGGAGTCAATAAAATTGTTTGACATTAAAAATGTCTTAGGGTTAGCTCGTCTTATGCCGGCGCCAGATGATGCTACGAACACCTTTCAACGTTGGACGCTTGATGGTTGGACGCATCGTGTTGCCGATGCGCGAACTAAGTGTGTCCAATGTCATGTGTCCAACGTTCGTGTTGGAACATGTTCGGGCTGTTGTCGGTCTTTTGACATGCGTCAAAGAGATTTTTGAAACCCCACCACAACATTTGTTTCACATTTCATGGATTTGAATTCCACTGTTACACGAATCGTTCAACATTATATGGTTTTATAATTTGAAATAATATATTTTTTATTAAAAGGAGCGAATTTTCATTATTGCTATATAAAAAAAGATTTTTTTAGTGTTTTATAGTGTTTCTTTAACTATAATTAATCAAACAGGAATTATGTTAATTCATAATTTATAAAAAATATTGTTTTTTTGATTTAAGGTTGTCTGCTTTTATTTAACGACAATTTATTTTTTGCGAGCAGTAATTTGCAACAAGACAACAAAAGTACTGTCGCGGCAGCAGCGGCAACATCATCATCATTTTCCATTTTTTAAATAATTTTAAATTATTATTAAATATTATTATTTTTAATAAAAATATTATAATAATATTGTATTTAATTTAAATACACAAATGTCAGAAAAAATTGAACCAACATTTGAATCAAATGTATTGGATCAAACATTCGTTCCACCGAGTAGCAGGACACTTGCCATGTCAATCGTCCAATATTTGACTCAAACTTTGGAGGCAAACATTTGAATCAAACGTTCACCCCATCGTCTGGCGCCGGCTTTATACTTTTTATACTTTTATATTTTCTAAATATGAAACTGAAAAGTTCGTATGTTTACAACACATCGGTTCACATCATACGATTTTTACACTTTCCTTTCCGATCACATTTACACTCTAGGATGTTACCCGTCCTAAGGCGCGCTCCTAGAAATTTCAGTTTACGAAACTAACAAAATTAATTACAGCGTTGCATATTAATTCGCAACATTATGGACCTTAAACCCTAATCGTAAAAATAAGCACTCTTACCCGTGGCACTTGCTTCCGTCACCCCTTTATTTTGATATATTTACTCCGTGATATTACTGGAGGATGGTAAACTAAGTCTCGTCAAACATATGTCCGGTAAAGGCAAATACCTCGATAGGGTAGTGACCAAAACAACCAAAGTTGTATTGAATTTCTCAATACATATTTTGAAACTCAAGAAAAGTCGAAAAAAATTAAAAATGCAAAGCTTTTTCACCACAAATTGATATATTTTTTTATAGTTTACATCTTTACAAATACTTTGTTTGACATCAAATTATAGAATAACTAATTTCAAATACTTATCGCTTTTTACAAAACTTGAAAATTAGGTTTTCCATAACAAATATTAAAATACTTAAGCAATAACCAATAAATAAAATATAAAATATATAAGAAAAGTACGACAAATTCAACGGAGTGAATTCAGAATTAGTGACCTTCCTTTCCAGTTTTTTTACATAACCAGCCTGGACACTTTCGTAAAATTCATCATTTTCCCATTTCAAAATCCATCCAGTTTGAGTCAGTTGTAAAAGAAATTTATCAAGGATATCCAAGAACGGCGAATTCTTTTGCATTTGCAGCGTTACTGGATACTTATCGAAACATAGGTCAAGATGACATAAAGGACGTTCTAATTCTGCGAACTGTTTAAATAAATATTTTGCTGTTCCTGCTGCTATCACATATGCATATTTTGTATTAAGACTTTTTCGAGTGGTTACAAACGTATCAGTCGAAGCAGGGACCAACAACTTTTTTACGTTAGATGGAAAATATTTATGTTCCTTAAAACCATAGGTCATCATGACTGGTAGTCCGGCATCGATTATGTCATCATAACTTCTAATTTCTGGTTCGAATACTGTACTTGTTAGATAGCTCGATATTAAAGCAGCATACATATTTGTTAGAATAAATCCAAGAAGATAAATTTGTTTGTAAACTCGTTTAGTTTTATATTTAATTAAGGGCATGTAAAGTATTCCAAGAAAAGTGTTCATAAAACAACTTCCAATATCGGCCTGCCTTTTAGCAATGTAAATACAAAAACTATGAAGAATTGTTGTAAATAAAATTATCAAAATAATCAAACACCAAATGTGATCATCAAATGGTAACGCAAGATATTCCTTTAAAGGTAGAGGTTTGGAACTTGGTATCATTAGGCAAATATCGTCATTAAAGAATGGATAACTCAATGAGATTGATCGACTATGTATCATTAGAATAACATATATTGAAATGTCCAGTTTTTTTTCTTTAAATAATTTTACGATACTAAATACATTAGCATAATTCCTTGATCCTGGATCATCAATTTCTTTATAAGTAGCATTACACTTCCTTAGAAATGTAGAAAATATTTTGCCCCTAGAACCAAGTAGTAGTTCCTTCCCATCAGAATTTCGATATTTAAACAAGTTCAAACCATCCGGTTTCAATACTGTTCTAAATTTAAATCCATTCAAATCTTTTAATTTATCCGGAAATAACATGATTCCATTTTGTCCGGTAATATTTTCCAAATGGATGTCAGCAAATGGATTATAATTGAAAATTTGATCGAAATTATTATTAAAATCAGAGAAAATAGCAATTGTATTTAACATTTGTGTAGAAGACCAAAACCGTTTCAAGAATGTTTCCATATCTCCAAGTTTCTTTAATCTTTTCTGGAAAATAAATATGATCCTGGATCGACTCGAATTTGACAATGTTTGATCAATTTGCATTAAGATTTCATCGTTGTAAGAATATAAGAAAGCAATCGTGAAGATATTAGCGTTTATATTCACATCCAATTGTTGAATTTTTGAATTCGATAAAATTATAGTTGGGATTTTTATTCCTTCATGAATTGATCGAGTAATTTCCGTTATTGCCAAGTCATTTGAGCACCTCTCCGAGTCGAATATGATCAAAGTGTTGAAAGGATTTATGCTGAATTGATCCAACAAAATTCCTATTAAGTTTGTTGTATTTAATGAATTTGCAAAAAATACAAATTTCAATAAAAAAACACTCAAAGTTAGAAATATTTTATACATTTTATTTTTGAATTTCAAACCAATTATGTATCATAATTTTTATAATTTCTGCAATTTACTCAAGAATTACATGCATGAGAAGAATTTAATCGATTGAATTTACAAGTCCTAATCAATATTACTTAAAAGTATTGACACCTAAAGGATTAGGGTGGAAGAAATAGAAACCTGTAATCGGAGTGTATGTTCACAAAAAGCTTCGAAAGCCATCCTGCCAACGAAAAGTATTAAGATGACGATAAGAGTTTAGGAATACCCCGTATACATTCAGCGTCCAAACGAGTTTGACCTCGATCATTTACGTAGGTTGAGTGGACTTTGACTGCGTGTTGATAGCTGGGTCGAGTCAACGCCATCTTGATTTATTCAGGCCAACTGATACGGATTTGACGTCATCGATCCAAGATTGTCAGAATCAAAGAATTCAATGTTTACGTTCGCGACTCGTTTTTTAATAATTCAGTATTTTGTGAAAATTGCGTTAATTTTTATAAAAAAAAATATAAAAATTATAATATATAGTGATAGTGAAGTGTCAATCATAAATGGTGTTAGATTTTTTTTTTATTAAATAATACAAAATTAGCAAGAAAAGTGCGGGTGTAAATTTAGGTTATGTTTACGAAAATATTTTCGTTCAGATTTTTTTAAAAATCGTTATTTAAAATAATTAAAAGGAACAAATATTTTCGTAAATCATAAACTAGTTTATTAAAAAAAATCATATTTAGTGCAAATGCAGTTTTTTTATTTATAATCAGTAGTATGATCCGTAATTTTAGTGTAAAAGCAGAGACACTTCATAACTCCGACGAAGTAATGTCTCTAGTTAAATAAAAAAATTCAATGACTATTTTTCAAAAATTTACAATATTGAAACACAATAGGAAATGAAATAGAAAGGATAATTACCACATACTGAGTAAGTATTATAAAAATTATATTAAATAAAAAAATTTCTTTTACAGATTGTTTGAATACTTGCCAACTCAATTATTTTAATATTAATAAAAAAAAACTACAAAATACATTTATGAAAATTAAACTTTAATTTAATTCTATATTTCTGTTTTTCGTAAAATAAAATAAATATACATATTTACATAAAAGTTTTATTGCTATTAAAGAAATATTAAATACAAAAAATTTTTTATAATAAAGAAACTCAAATTTATTTCCAAAATATTGCACTATATTTCAGTTAGAATATTGGGTGATTCATTAAAATCATCAAGTATTCTGAGAAACAAGAAAAAAACACCATACCACAAGACAATAAATAAATCATTGTCACGAACTCAAAACAATGATTCACAATACAAGAGCTTTCGAGAACTATTCTATGAAACAATAACTATAAAACATTGTCACAATACAAGAGCTTTCTAGAAACGCCAAGAAAAAGCTTTCTAACACATTTCGATGAAGAAATGGAGAAGCTTCTCAATTAAATAATTTCGACACGTTTCTATGAAACTTCTGGAACTTAGACCGATAGGTATATAAGGGAAAAACGCCGTCGAAACATGATCAGTTGAAGTCTAAAGCTTCGTCAGAGATTATACAAAACAGAGATTGGAAACGTGATTAATTTGTGGAAAGCGATTAAGAGGGCGATTTGTGATCAATTATTAAAATAGTGATTGTGTATTTTTATAAACTGTGATAAATAATTTGTAATAATTAAATTATTGAGAGACAAATATTTTTAAGACTAATTGTAACGCAGAAATAATTATAAATAAACTTTATACACTAAATTCACATAAATAAAAAGTGTTATCATTTTAATAACATCGAACCGAAAGAGTAGGACGTCACAATATATTTCAAAAATAACGAAATTCAATTTTTCTAAGTTTATATAAAACAAAAAAAATTCATATTTACATTCAAATAAATAGGTACAAATTGTACATAACAAATAAATATACATAAACCAAAATAAAATAATACTTCAATTAGGCTTAAATGTATCATAAATAAATAAATTTTTAAATAATAAAACAATAATAAAACAATTAATTAAAAATATGACATTTTACTTAATGTTGAAAGCTTTCTGGCGTTAGTGGAGCAACGAAATGTGTTATTCAAATTTTTGCAATAATTATTTAAAAATATTTTTGACCATGTCAAGCAGGATTTTTCGAATAATTTCTAATTAGAAGTACCGCAAATGCCGCAGGCAATTTCACTATGAAGTGCTTCTAATTTTTCCAAGATTGTACTATACAATACTTGTCGCGAATTATGTAATTTTAAAAATGACGATTCGAAATCCTTGCTTATGAAAACTTGAAATATTTTAAATGCATTTATCCCGATATCGACAGAAATTTCTGATGTATATTTCAATCCACCGCGAGTAAGATTATCTGCATAATCTGTATTAACAGTTATATCGCAAACCATGTCTTTCGAACTTAATAAATATTTATCACATCCGGCACATTTTGTTGCTTCACTTACTTTTCTTCCAACATAGCCTCCCACATAAACCAAAACTTGGATATCATGTTCGTTAACATTTATATTGCAGCTCTGCTCCAGAATGTCCTCTATATTCTCGAAGAAGCAAACTGATTCGCTGGAAACAGAATCTATAAAAAAAAATTTTAATTTTATAGTACCACCGGCGTGAGATTTTAATTTTAAAACGCTAGTGATCTTTAATTTTTTTCGGATTCTAATATCTGTTGAACTGATATATTATAGTTACAGCCACTCATACGGCGATATTTTCCAAAACGATCTTCAAGTTTATCAGTTTGAAATTTCCCCAAAAGGACAAATTTAAATTTTAAATATTTTAGAAGGTATTCGGAAATTAAAACAAGACCAAAAGTAGAATGGAGAAGAGCACTTTGAGTTTCAGATGTCAACTTTCCAGAATTTTTTCTATCTATAGCTGACGGTAAGTCATCCTATGATTTTTTATATTGGACTGATGACTGAGATAAACTGGAAATCGGTTTGGCAAATTCGTCTCTTAAACGAATTCCTTTATGAGGGTGTTTAACATTAACTGTTATCCACCAATTTCTTATATTTTTTAGAAACTCAATAGTTCCAACAGAATCTGGTCCTAATTCATTCCGAAAATTTATCAATGCCGAAATATTTTTTTCGTCAAAAAGTCTCAACGCGAGCGGAACACTTTGCCTTTCTAAATTCGTAGGGAAAAGTGCTTTTGCAGATAAGGAAGGGGCAAGCTTAAGACTAGACATTTTTTCTTTCTCATATATATATTTGAGATCTTGAACTTTTGCATACTGTACTTCAGAATGGTTTTCAAATGTTGGAATTTTAAATATTTGGTCTTTAGTATTTAACCAATTATTTCTCATACATTTCAATTCATGGACTGTCTCGAAAAGGAAGAAAATTTTCTTAGCTGGGTTATAAGGAGAAGGTATCCATGAAGGAATTTGATTCGTAGGTGAAAAGAATTTAAATAGTTTCCTATTTATGTGGTTGTTGTCCGATATCACACTAACAACTTCGAAGCCAATTGTATGCAAAATATCTAAAATTTCTTTAGTGATTTTATGCAAATACTTTGCGTCCATATTTTTAACTGGATATAAGCCCATTACATCTTTGTTTTTTGAAAGCAATGATATAATCATGAAAGTCTGCATAGTGGTGGCTGGAATTATTGATTCACCACCGGAATTAGTATTTTCATTTTCGGGAACACCTTCAATTTTGTTGCCTTTAAACGTAATAGATGGCTTAATATAAACTTCATCCAAGAGAAGATTGACATACTTTTCATGAGGTTCGAGAATTTTGAATTTTTCAAATAAATATTCAGTTGCCGCGCCGGAATGCACATTTCCCGAATTAAATACTTGTAAATAATTTGGATTAGGAAGAAGAACAATACCAGAATCTCGAAGATATCTATATCCCCCTCGAAATGTATGAAAAAATAAGGCGGAAAATACTATCGTTTCTGGTGAAAAACGTCTACGACCTGCGTTTAACAAACCTATTTGTTCTTTCAGAAAATTTAGGGACTTATTTCTGTCGTCATCGAAAGTGTCATTTTCAATAAGAACTTCAATTTCCGTTTGAATATTTTGAATTATAGAATCCTTGCAAAGCGACGGCACTGCATCGTTTTCCAAATTATCTAAATGGGTAATCAAATTTTCTAATTTTGAAAATAAGTCATATTTCAGTTTGCGTCCTAAAATGTATTCGAATTTTCTTGAGTTTATTTTATGATGAGATACAAAAATTTCAACATCGAAATTATTATTTAAAGAAAATGAACACTTTACACGAGGGATCGGTTCAACAGATATGTTCAAAAAAAAAACTTTGTCAGAAATGAATTTTAAAACCCAATTTCTGGAATTATACTTATCTTTTTGAAGAACATTCAGAATAAACTGTATTTCATCTGTTTTAATCCAGTTTTATTGAACTTCTACATTTCGTTGCGCTATCTTCCTACGCCTGTCCTCTGGATCTCTTCTAAAATTTATTTTTTTGGACAAGTATTTTGGCAGGTTTGGAAAGATGGTTGGATATGCATTTAATTTTAACGTCCAACGACGAGGTATTGCTAATTCCGAACCTAAAAATATTATTATGTTAAAAAACATATTAATAATAATAACGTTCATACCGTCAGCCTTTTTTAAAACATCCGTCTTAATTATGAAGTGATTTTCAAAATGTTTTGAACATATCACAGAATTTTTTGTGATTATAAAACCTTTTCTGGGGATATTTCTTAACCATATTTTCCTCCGTTCATCATTCCGCGGAAACTGGAACATATGGACATCTTGGAAACCTCTTTTATATACTGATGGGCAGCGTGGAACACAACATGCAGTAGGCATCTAAAATGTTGAATTAAAAATATTAGTTTTACATTATAATAATTTTTTTAACACGTTATCTACCTTCAATTTTTGATTTTATCCTTCTAATTTTCAACAAGCTTTATGAAATTAACAGCTCAACTTTCCTATTATTTAAAATAAAACACAACATAATTTTAATAATACTTTTTTGATAAAACTTTTGAAAAAAAGCACGAGAGAAAAATTAACCGCCAAAAATTCATGAACATCGAATTTCAAGAAATGTGTACTTTTTTATAAAATTTTTTATCATTTTTTTATCTTTATTTTAAAACTTTCAACACTAATTTTCACATAAATTACTTACCTGTTATCTTTTAACATAAATTAAATTAATTAAAAGCAGATTAACCGCGCAAAACTTCCCTTACAAGTTAACCGCGATTTGTCGAAGAAAATACTGATAGAATAATGTTGTCTTCAATCAATGACGTCATTGCAAAAATAGCGCCTAGCACTTGGCCTGAATAAATCAAGATGGCGTTGGTCGAGTTCAACTAATGCCGCAATTACGCGGGTTGGAAAGCTGAGTGAACCAGTTGACAATTGTTGTGGTTTGCAAATATTGTAATTTTTCTACGGTTTTGAAATATTTTATAAATTATTTTTTCTTTCTTGAAATTTTTTATGCTTTTTTATTGTATTACGGTATTTACTTCACAGAAGGAAAAATGGGTAGTAAACTTATGAATAACGCTTAAAGGCCATTCTCCCCACAGCCGACATCCTATTCTGACGAGAAAAATCAGAAAACTAGAAAGTGATGGAGTTTTGCAATTTTCGCTAGGATTGATCGAATAAAAACATCAGAGTCTCCCCACACAATTTAGAAAAATTCGTAGTTTGCGACGGTATTGTGTGTGATTATTGTGAGAGTATGCACGCGCAGATGAAGTGCCATATAAATCAGATAAACATGTTCATCTGTTTTTGAGGGGAATTATCTACAGATCGAAAATCAGATGGGGAAATCAGAAATGCAGAACCCGACAAAATTAGTACGATGATTCCTTCTCCCTTTCTGTTTAATCAAACTTTGCATAAGTGTATCTCATACTTTCATTAGAATTGGATGTCGGCTGTGTGGAGGTTGGCCTTTACGCTTTTAAAGTTAAAATAAAGGCAGCTTTTTATTGAATTGATTTTTTTTTATTCAGTAATTGATTTGACTACGTAGTATTTGAATTTCTTAAATTATTCTATCCAAATAATTTACTTTGGTAGTAAATCTGTAGTAATTTTTATTAGTCGAAAATCAATTACATAAATTGTTGATTTTATTACCAAATTAGCCAAATCAGCAATTTTTCGTGGTGTTTATACGACATTTAAACTTTTTATGTTTTCGACTGCATTTGGACGCGATTTCAAGTCCAGCTTTTAAGCCATGGTAGAAATTTTTCTTCTTTTTATTTTAGGTTGCCTGCTTTCCCTGAATTAATTATATATTTATTACCTAGGTGTTGAGTTTCCACTGAAGTTTATTCAAAATAGTTACACCATTTATACAAATTTTAACACTTAAAACTAAACGTAAAATGTTGACTAAGTAAATATAAAAAAGTAGGTATTCGAATGACCTATAATGCTCGGTTTTACATGAACGTTTAAATTTAAGTTTACTTAACCCAAGTACCTCGATTAAATTCGTAGGTTAACCCGTATGTGTCTCACAGTCCATTTTTATTTTTCGTTTACCTAATCTGAAACTGGCAAGTTAACATATTGTGAATAATTTCCCTTTATTTACTACTTTGATTAGAAATTTTGACATTTAGAAAAAAAAACAAACCAAAAAAATCGAGATACCAAATAAAAGTTGAAGATTTGAAGGAATTATGAATTAAAATCAAAGTTAAAAAGGAAAATAATTTATAATCGGAAAAAATGTAATAAGTATGTTTTCTTCAAAAGGTTGCCATAATTGTTCTACGTTCATTTTAAAATATTAAATTTTTTTCCTTATTTATTGAATGTTGAATTTTAGAAAAAGTACGTTCTAAATAAGAAATATATATTAAAAATTCTTCTTTTTGAAATCTAAATTTCAATGCACTTGCATTCGAATAATTTTTGACATTTATTTTATTTTATTTTCCTGTATTTTGATTGCTTAACCGAAAAGAAATTCGTTTAAACTGTGTAAATCGGCCGATTAAGTTAAACTGAATTTTAACCGGGCTACACGTGTTAAACTCGAACTGTAAAACCCAAAATTTGGTAATCCCAAAGTTAAACGTACGTTAGAGTTTAAACGGTCACTGTAAAACCGGGCATAAGGATTATAAAACAATAAGTAGTACACAATTCTATGAGATTACATATTTGACAATATTTACTAAAAAATATTGTTATGAAATTATACATACGTTGATATAAATCATTGATTACGAAATATATCACAAAATATTTGTTAATTATGCTTAATTAAAACTAGAACACTGAATCAATTCGATTGTTGATTCTTTTTAAAATATGTTACACGTGCGTGGAGGAGTCACATTTTTATAGGATATGCTTAAAATGCACTATTTCACCAGAGAAATTGAGCTCAGCTGAAGAAGATCAATTGACCTCAACTCAGTTCTGGCCAATTTTTCAATATTTTGAAACTCAAGAAAAGTCGTGCAAGATTAAAGCTTTTTCACAACAAATTAATATATTTTTTTATAGTTTGCATCAAATTGTAGAATAACTAATTTCAAATATTTATCGCTTTTTAGAAAACTTAAAAATTAGGTTTTCCAGAACAAATATTAAAATACTTAAGAAATAACCAATAAATAAAATATAAAATATATAAGAAAAGTACGACAAGTTCAACGGAGTGAATTCTGAATTAGTGTCCTTCCTTTCCATTTTTTTTACATAACCAGCCTGGACACTTTCGTAAAATTAATCATTTTCCCATTTCAAAATCCATCCACTTTGAATCAATTGTAAAAGAAATTCATCAAGGATATCCAAGAAAGGTGAATTATTTGGCATTTGCAGCGTTACTGGATACTTATCGAAACACAGGTCAACATGATATAAAGGACGTTCTAATTCTGCGACCTGCTTAAATAAAAATTTTGCTGTTGCTGCTGATGTAATATACGCATATTTCGTATTAAGACTTTTCTGATTGGTAATGAGCGTATCAGTCGAAACAGGAACCAACAATTTATTTACGGTAGATGGAAAATATTTATATTTAATAAAACCATTCGAAACTGCTAATCATGATTGGTAATTGGGCATCGATTATATCATCACAACTTCTAATTTCTGGTTCGAAGACAGTGCTAGTTAGATAGCTCGATATTAAAGCAGCATACATATTTGTTAGAATAAATCCAAGAAGATAAATTTGTTTGTAAACTCGTTTAGTTTTATATTTAATTAAAGGCATGTAAAGTATTCCAAGAAAAGTGTTCATAAAACAGCTTCCAATATCGGCCTGCCCTTTAGCAATGTAAATACAAAAACTATGAAGAATTGTTGTAAATAAAATTATCAAAATAATCAAACACCAAATGCGATCCCCAAATGGCAGCGCAAGATATTCCTTCAAAGGTAGAGGCTTGGAACTTGGTATCATTAGGCAAAGGTCCTCATTAAAGAATGGATAACTCAATGAGATTGATCGAGTATGTGCCATTGGCATAACATATAATGAAATGTCCAGTTTTGCTTCCTTGAATAATTTTAAGATACTAAATATATTAGCATAATTCCTTGATCCTGGATCATCAATTTCTCTATAAGTAGCATTTTTCTTCCTTAGAAATGTAGAAAATATTTTCCCTCTAGAACCAAGGAGTCCTTCCTTACCATTAGAATTTCGATATTTAAACAGTCTCATACCATCCGGTTTCAATACTGTTCTAAATTTAAATCCATTCAAATCTTTCAATTTATCCGGAAATAACATGATTCTATTTTTTCCGGTAATATTTTCCAAATGGATGTCAGCAAATGGATTATAATTGAAAATTTGATCGAAATTATTATTAAAATCAGAGAAAATAGCAATCGCATTTAACATTTGTGTAGAAGACCAAAACCGTTTCAAGAATGTTTCCATATCTCCAAGTTTCTTTAATCTTTTCTGGAAAATAAATATGATCCTGGCTCGACTCAAATTTGACAATGTTTGATCAATTTGCATTAAGATTTCATCGTTGTAAGAATATAAGAAACCAATCGTGAAGATATTAGCGTTTATATTCGCATCCAATTGTTGAATTTTTGAATTCGATAAAATTATCGTTGGGATTTTTATTCCTTCATGAACTGATCGAGTAACTTCAGTTATTCCCAAGTCATTTGAGCACCTCTCCGAGTCGAATATGATAAAAGTGTTGAAAGGATTTATGCTGAATTGATCCAACACAATTTCTATTAAGTTTGTTGTGTTTAATGAATTTGCAAAAAATACAAATTTCAATAAAAAAACACTCAAAGTTAGAAATATTTTACACATTTTATTTTTGAATTTCAAACCACTGCAAATCACAAAGAAATTTATACTAAACTAAATATTCACGAATTAGATTTAATTCAACTGCGTTACGAATGCAATTGAAATCTCATTAACTGAAAAAATCATTAATATTATTAATTAGTTAGAAAGTAGTGTAATTAACTGTCATAATTTTTATGATTTCTGCAATTTATTGAAGCCTTGCATGAGAAGAGTTTGAATCGATTCAATTTACAAGTCCTAATCAACATTATTTGAAACTATTGTGACGTGTTATTCTTTCGGTTCGATGTTATTAGAATGATAACACTTTTTATTTATGTGAATTTAGTGTATAAACTTTATTTATAATTATTTCTGCTTAACAATTAGTCTTAAAAATATTTGTCTTTCAATAATTTAATTATTACAATTATTTATCACAGTTTTAGAGCTTCACTATTTTAATTACTTTCACAAAAATAATCACGTTTTCAATCTCTGTTTTGTATAATCTCTGACGAAGCTTTTCACTTCAACTGATCGATTAAGATTGATTTCAGGCTCGACCCTACGGGTGCTTTTATAGCAAATTGGTGTATTTCGCGAACTTTCTCGAAAAGACTGGTCGTTTGGCTGTCTAAAACTAGGTGGCATTTTCTCGAAAGCTCTACAAATTTCGAATATTTCCAAGAATTGTTTTTGTCGTGTGGTGTTTTTGTGTTAGTTGTTTTACTTAGAATACTTGTATTGTGACAATGTTTTATTTTTATAGTTTGATGATTTTATGAATCACCAAGTATCCTAAGTAAAATATAGTGCACTATTGTCACCTAAAGGACAAATAAAAACCTGTAATCTGAATGTATGTTGACAACAAGGCTTCGAAAGCAACGAAAAATATACATGTGGGTTCATTTAAATGAATCACCTTTTTTTATATTATTAGTTGATTTTATTATATTAAAATAGTATAATTATTGTTTAATATATTTTTATGGTAATTTACATTAAAATGAATTAGATTTAAGTTTGGTTGGATTACGGCTGCTTCTTAGGTCGAATTGCTGCTGACGACTAACCATTTTCTTTTTTTCTCATCGTTAGTATTTTGTTTTATAGCTGCATTATCAGATCGGATGATATTAGCTCTTATTCTCGAGTCTCCTTAAAGTTCGGTTGTTGTTAATACTATATCACTGTATCCTACATTCGGCCATCCTAAAATTCATTTGGCTCAAATGAATGATTAGTTTCATCTTCTCTTGATGTTTCGCATCGCCGTGGCTTCGTATGGTCAGCGCAGCTGGTAGTTCTTAGAGGTCCTTCGCTGTTTATGATCTGTTTTTCTACTGTATATCGGCCGGCTGGTCCAACTTTAACAACTTCATAGGGTCCTAAAAATTGAGATAGTGTCTTTCCGCCCGTTGTAAATTGTGTGCTTTTGATTGATAGGTATTTTCCGGTTTCCTTTTTTATTAAAAGTTTTCCTATTCTCGGCTTGTAGTTTTTCGATTTGCTTTCATACATCAAGTCTAATTCTGCTTCTTTCTTCATCAAAGTCATTCAGTATTTCTTGTTCGATTAATTGTATTATTTCTGTGTCGGTTTTATTTTCCATTTGTACTCTCAACATTACTTGAAATGGTGTTCTCTGCATTAAACGTTGGAATGTGTTGTTTATATAGGTTTGCACTTTAGGTACAAACTTGTACCACTTTTCAGGTTCATTTACTGAGAGCTTTTTTAGAACTTCGATTATAATTCGGTTAATTCGTTCGGCTTGTCCGTTTCCTTTTGGTACACCTGTTGTTGACCTATATTTTTGTCTTGGCAGAAAGTTTTAAAATTATCTGATACAAAACTACCACCTCTGTCTGAAATGATACGTCCAGGATTTCCAAAAAATTGTTGTAAGTTCTTCAGTTTTTTAATGGTTTCTTCAGCAGATAGTGTTGGGTAGATCCGCACATATTTGGAGAATGCGTCTACCGTGGTTAGTATATATTTGTATTGCTTAGTTGTGGTATCCATTGGTCCAATATGATCGATATGGAAGCTTTGTAGCGCTCTATCTCTTTTATCTATTAGGTGTAGGAAACCTTGTTTACCTAGCTTTCTACATGCTAATATGCATTTGATACAGTTGTCATTGCATTTTCATATTCTGTCTTTAATTCCTAGAATATGAAATTCTTAGAGGAATACCGAAATGTCCTTTTTCGTGCTTCATTTTGATTATTTCTTTCTCCATGCTATGCGATACTACTATAAATTCCTTCCCATCTATTTCTTTTAACAAAAGATCCCTTTTCAGTTTAAAACTGTCATATTCTCTTTCGTTAAGTATGGATTTTATAGTTTTGATAAACTCGTCCGTTCCTTGAGGTTTCTTGATTCTGGTTAATATTTGTTTTTCTATAATATGGATGTTTGGATAAGGGCTTAATGAATCAACATGTATCATCTTTTTACCCGGTTTACTTCGAATGTGTATTCTTGAAAGTACATAATCCATTTTTTGAGCATTTGGTAATTCTTTTTTCTTCATTGTTTGTTGGAAAGCCATGCAATCGGTTACAATTTTAAATTGAGTTCCTAAAATGCATATACGGAATTTTTCTAGTACTCGGAAAATAGCATATACTTCTAGTATATAGCTGTGGAGTTTCTGTTCTGCTGGATTATTTTTCCGACTGTTTACTGGCGTCGGTATGTACTTCTGTTGGTGCATCTTGTCTGGAAATTACTAAAACTGGTTTGTTCGTTAATCGTTCTTTTAAAGTTTCATGTAGTAGTTGATTTTTCTACTTAGAATTTGAATTTCTGAGATTATTCTATCCAAACAATTCACTTTAGTAGTAAATCTGCAGTAATTTTAAATTAGTCGTAAATCAATTAAATAAATAGTAGATTTGATTACCGCATTAGCCAATTTAATCATCGATTTTTAAATTTTTTATGTTTTCGACTGCATTTGGACGCGATTTCGAGTCCATCTTTTAAGCCACGTTGGTCGAGATCTTTTTTTTATTTTTGGTTGCTTGTTTGCCTGCGTTAATTAGATTCATTACCTACGAGTCCCATTTTTATAGCCTATGCTTAAAATGCACTATTTCACCATAGAAGTTGAGCTCAGCTGAAGAAGATCAACTGACCTCAACTCAGTTCTGGCGAATTTCTCAATATTTTGAAATTCAAGAAAAGTCGTGCAAAACTAAAACTGCGAAGTTTTTTCACAACAAATTGATATATTATTTTTGTACTTTACATCTACAAATACTTTGTTTGACATCAACTTATAGAATAACTAATTTCAAATATTTATCGCTTTTTAGAAAACTTAAAAAATAGGTTTTCCAGAACAAATATTAAAACACTTAAAAAGTAACCAATAAATAAAATATAAAATATATAAGTAAAGTACGACAAATTCAACGGAGTGAATTCAGAATTAGTGTCCTTCCTTTCCAGTTTTTTTACATTACCAGCTTGGACACTTTCGTAAAATTCATCATTTTCCCATTTCGAAATCCATCCAGTTTGAGTCAGTTGTAAAAGAAATTTATCAAGGATATCCAAGAACGGTGAATTCTTTTGCATCTGCAGCGTTACTGGATACTTATCGAAACACAGGCCAAGATGATATAAAGGACGTTCTAATTCTGCGAATTGTTTAAATAAATATTTTGCTGTTCCTGCTGCTGTAACATACGCATATTTTGTATTAAGACCTTTCCGATTGGTTACAAACGTATCAGTCGAAACAGGAACCAACAATTTCATTACGTTAGATGGAAAATATTTATGTTCCTTAAAATCATAGGTCGCCATGATTGGTAGTTTTGCATCGATTATGTCATCATAACTTCTAATTTCTGCTTCGAAGACTATACTTGTTAGATAGCTCGATATTAAAGCAGCATACATATTTGTTAGAATAAATCCAAGAAGATAAATTTGTTTGTAAACTCGTTTAGTTTTATATTTAATTAAAGGCATATAAAGTATTCCAAGAAAGGTGTTCATGAAGCAGCTTCCAATATCGGCCTGCCGTTTAGCAATGTAAATACAAAAACTGTGAAGAATTGTTGTAAATAAAATTATCAAAATAATCAAACACCAAATGTGATCATCAAATGGTAATGCAAGATATTCCTTTAAAGGTAGAGGCTTGGAATTTGGTATCATTAGACAAATATCGTCATTAAAGAATGGATAACTCAATGAGATTGATCGACTATGTATCATTAAAATAACATATATAGAAATGTCCAGTTTTTTTTCTTGAAATAATTTTAGGATACTAAATATATTAGCATAATTCCTTGATCCTGGATCATCAATTTCTGTATAAGTAGCATTTCTCTTCGTTAGAAATGTAGAAAATATTTTCCCTCTAGAACCAAGAAGTAGTTCCTTCCCCTCAGAATTTCGAAATTTAAACAATCTCATACCATCCGGTTTCAATACTGTTCTAAATTTAAATCCATTCAAATTTTTTAATTTATCTGGAAATAACATGATTCCATTTTGTCCGGTAATATTTTCCAAATGGATGTCGGCAAATGGATTATAATTGAAAATCTGATCGAAATTGTTATTAAAATCAGAGAAAATAGCAATCGTATTTAACATTTGTGTAGAAGACCAAAACCATTTCAAGAATCTTTCTATATCTCCAAGTTTCTTTAATCTTTTCTGGAAAATAAATATGATCCTGGATTGACTCAAATTTGACAATGTTTGATCAATTTGCATTAAAATTTCATCGTTGTAAGAATATAAGAAAGCAATCGTGAAGATATTAGCGTTTATATTCGCATCCAATTGTTGAATTTTTGAATTCGATAAAATTATGGTTGGGGTTTTTATTCCTTCATGAATTGATCGAGTAACTTCCGTTATTGCCAAGTCATTTGAGCACCTCTCCGAGTCGAATATGATCAAAGTATTGAAAGGATTCATGCTGAATTGATCCAACACAATTTCTATTAAGTTTGTTGTATTTAAAGAATATGCAAAATATACAAATTTCAATACGAAAACACACAAAGTTAGAAATATTTTACACATTTTTTTTTTGAATTTGAAACCACTGCAAATCAGAACAAAATTTATACTAAACGAAATATTCACGAATCAAATTTAATCCAACTGCGTTACGAATGCAATTGAAATCTCATTAACTGAAAAAATCATTAATATTTTTAATTAGTTAGAAAGTAGTGTAATTATGTATCATAATTTTTATGATTTCTGCAATTTATTAAAGCCTTGCATGCATGACAAAAATTTAAATCGATTGAATTTACAAGCCGTAATCAATATTACTTAAAAGTATTGACACCGAAAGGACTAGGGTGGAAGAAATAGAAACCTGCAATCTGAGTGCATGTTGACAACAAGGCTTCGCAAGCCATCCTACCAACGAAAAGTATTAAAATGACGATAGCAACGTAAGATATACATACGTATCTAAGTAAACTCGAAAACCGTGGTTTAAAAGTGGCCTAATACTCTGTATACATTCAACGTGCACACAAGTTTAAACTGGGTTGGATTGCAGGTATACGCTTGTCGAGTCTAAATTAGGTTTAGTGGCCTTTAACTGCGTTTTGATAGCTGGGTTGAGTCCAACTAATGCCGCAATTACGCGGGTTGGAAAGCTGAGTGGACTAGTTGTCAATTGTTGTGTTTTGCAAATATTGTAATTTTTTCTCGGTTTTGGAACATTTTATAAATATTCTTTCCTTTCTTGAAATTTTGTAATTGTTTTGTATTGTATGACGGTGTTTACTTCACAGAGGGAAAAAAGGTGTAATAAATTACCTTAGGTAATACAGTTATGAGTAACGCTAACGTTTTTGAATTTAAAATGCAGGCAGCTTTTAGGTTTGGAATTGATTTTTTTATTTAGCAGCTGATTTTTCTACTTAGTATTTGAATTTCTTAAATTATTCTACCCAATCCTTTTACTTTGGTGGTAAATCTGTAGTAAAGGGTGATTTTTTTAGAGGTTTGTTTTTCGAATGGGCCAGACTTTTTCCAGCGGTACCCAATTTGACAGCTGATAAATAATTTATGCTCAGGCTGGGTTGCCATTTCATTATGAATAAACTCATGATTGAGAAACAATCAAGGATGCTTTAAAAATTGGTCCCTTTATTTTATCGCAAAATTGTGTTCAGTGTCGAAGCTCGTTTGTGGCTCAATAAGCTTAATAAGTTTAATAAGCAAAATTGTCGTTTCTGGCGTGGAATCAACCTAAAAGATATTCTAGAGATACCAATACATCGAACAAAATGAGGTTTACATGCTGGGGGCCTCGATGGTCCTCATTTCTGTTATAGTCAGTCAGAGTGTTACCGGACCATGATAAATGAATATTGATTCGAAAATATGGATGACATTGATCCTGCTGGGATGTGGTTTAAACAGGAAGGTGCTACGTGCCATACATCGACAGAAACTATCGATTTATTGAAATCACGATTTAGCGATAATGTGATTTTGAGAAATATCCATGTAAATTGGCCTCCACGGTGGTGTGATATGACACATCTCAAACATTTTCTATGGATTTTTGTGTAGTCATTGGTTTGGGCTGATAAACCAGCAACAATTGGACAACATTATTCGTGTTATTCGTGACATATAGCCGCCATTGATCGAAACTACAACCCAGAATTGAACTGACAGTATGCGCTTTGTCAAGAACAGTCACGTTCACCATATGCCCTAAGTAGTTTTTCAATATTATTGCCATTAATAGGTCTTTCGAATAAAAAAAGAATTTTGATTAAAAGTTAATTTTTTGTGTTATTTTTTTGAATTTAAAGTTCATTACGCTAAAAAATCACCCTTTATCTTTTACTTTTATTAGTCTGAAGTCAATTACATAAATTGTAGATGTGGTTACCAAATTAGCCAATTCAATTAGTGACTTTTCTCTGTTTTCTATGTTTTCGACTTCATTTGGACTCGATGTCGAGTGGACCCACTGCGTCAATACGGGGGTCGAAATTTTTGGTTAACTTAAAGGTAATATTTTGTTAAGATACCAGGATTTTATATACAGCCTGGAATTTAAAAGTAATATAACATGTTTCGCAAACTAGTAAAGTTGATTTAATTTTATTCATATCTAATTGAATGGTTGGTGTGAAGATTGCCTTAGTAGACATGCATTCTGCTTCTATGTAGCTATTTTCCCACTATTTTATTTTTTAAATGGCGGACCTCAGGCTAAACCAGTGAGTTCCGCATATTTGGTACACGATAAGTCAAAAACAGAATACAATCTTACTAGTTTCGGTTGTCTTTTTCTCTGATTTAATTAGATTTAATATCTGCGAACTCCATTTTTATAACCTATCCATAAAATGTACTATTTTACCAGAGGAGTTGAGCTCAGCTGAAGAAGATCAGCTGACTTAAAGTCAGTCCTAGAGGGTACAAATACAAAATAAAGGTTCAGATTTTTGCTCCATTTCAAGAGTTGATTTTCCAACCTTCACATTGTTATGAAGGCTATAGAAGTTATGATACTGGTTTTCTACTATTGTCTGTTTTTGGGCCTCAACCAAAGTTGTATTGAATTTCTCAATATTTTGAAACTCAAGAAAAGTCGAAAAAAATTAAAACTGCAAAGCTTTTTCACAACAAATTGATATATTTTTTTATAGTTTACATCTTTACAAAAATACTTTGTTTGACATCAAATTATAGAATAACTAATTGCAAATACTTATGGCTTTTTACAAAACTTAAAAAATAGGTTTTCCAGAACAAATATTAGAATACTTAAGAAATAACCAATAAATAAAATATAAAATATATAAGAAAAGTACGACAAATTCAACGGAGTGAATTCAGAATTAGTGTCTTTCCTTTCCAGTTTTTTTGCATAACCTGCCTGGACACTTTCGTAAAATTCATCATTTTCCCATTTCAAAATCCATCCACTTTGAACCAATTGTGAAAGAAATTTATCAAGGATATCCAAGAACGGCGAATTCTGTTGCATTTGCAGCGTTACTGGATACTTATCGAAACATAAGTCAAGATTAAATAAAGGACGGTCTAATTCTGCAACCTGCTTCAATAAATATTTTGCTGTTCCTGCTGCTGTAACATACGCATATTTCGTATTAAGACTTCTCTTATTGGTCATGAACGTATCAGTCGAAACAGGGACTAATAATTTGTTTACGTTAGATGGAAAATATTTATTTTCAAGAAAAGTATCCAAACCATCCTTGCTAATCATGATTGGTAATTGGGCATCGATTATATCATCAAAACTTCTAATTTCTGGTTCGAATACTGTACTTGTTAGATAGCTCGATATTAAAGCAGCATAAATATTTGTTAGAATAAATCCAAGAAGATAAATTTGTTTGTAAACTCGTGTAGTTTTATATTTAATTAAAGGCATGTAAAGTATTCCAAGAAAAGTGTTCATAAAACAGCTTCCAATATCGGCCTGTCTTTCAGCAATGTAAATACAAAAACTATGAAGAATTGTTGTAAATAAAATTATCAAAATAATCAAACACCAAATGTGATCATCAAATGGTAACGCAAGATATTCCTTTAAAGGTAGAGGCTTGGAATTTGGTATCATTAGGCAAATATCGTCATTAAAGAATGGATAACTCAATGAGATTGATCGAATGTCTATCAATACTGTAACATATAATGAAATGTCAAGTTTTTTTTCTTTAAACAATTTTGGGATACTAAATACATTAACATAATTTCTTGATCCTGGATCATCAACTTCTGTATAAGTAGCATTTCTCTTCCTTAGAAATGTAGAAAATATTTTCCCCCTAGAACCAAGAAGTAGTTCCTTCCCATCAAAATTTCGAAATTTAAACAATCTCATACCATCCGGTTTCAATACTGTTCTAAATTTAAATTCATTCAAATCTTGTAATTTATCTGGAAATAACATCATTCCATTTTGTCCGGTAATATTTTCCAAATGGATGTTAGCGAATGGATTATAATTGAAAATTTGATCGAAGTT
Organism: Xylophagus ater; assembly: GCA_963422695.1. Taxonomy (NCBI): domain Eukaryota; kingdom Metazoa; phylum Arthropoda; class Insecta; order Diptera; family Xylophagidae; genus Xylophagus; species Xylophagus ater. Next base: position 15,273,494 of record OY730478.1, read on the forward strand.
ATTATTAAAATCAGAGAAAATAGCAATTGTATTTAACATTTGTGTAGAAGACCAAAACCGTTTCAAGAATCTTTCCATATCGCCAAGTTTCTTTACCCTTTTCTGGAAAATAAATATGATCCTGGATCGACTCAAATTCGACAATGTTTGATCAATTTGCATTAAAATTTCATCGTTGTAAGAATATAAGAAAGCAATCGTGAAGATATTAGCGTTTATATTCGCATCCAATTGTTGATTTTTTGAATTCGATAAAATTATAGTTGGGATTTTTATTCCTTCATGAATTGATCGAGTAACTTCCGTTATTGCCAAGTCATTTGAGTCGAATATGATCAAAGTGTTAAAAGGATTCATGCTGAATTGATCCAACACAATTTCTATTAAGTTTGTTGTATTTAATGAATTTGCAAAAAAAACAAATTTCAATACAAAAACACACAAAGTTAGAAATATTTTACACATTTTATTTTTGAATTTCAAACCACTGCAAATCAGAACAAAATTTATACTAAACTAAATATTCACGAATCAGATTTAATCCATCTGCGTTACGAATGCAATTGAAATCTCATTAACAGAAAGGATCATTAAAATTTTTAATTAGTTAGAAAGTAGTGTAATTATGTATCATAATTTTTATGATTTCTGCAATTTATTAAAGCTTTATGGTACATGCATGAGAAGAATTTAAATCGATTGAATTTACAAGTTCTAATCAATATTACTTAAAACTATTGTCACCTAAAGGACTGGGGTGGAAGAAATAGAAACCTGTAATCTGAGTGTATATTCACAAAAAGGTTTCGAAAGCTATGCTACCCAGGAAAATTATTAATATGACGATAGCAACGAAAAACAGACATACGTATCTAAGTAAACTCGAAAGCCGTGGTCTAAAAGTTTAAGAATACTTCATATACATTCAACGTCAACATTAGTTCGGTTGGAATGCAGGTCGAGTCTAAATTGGGTTGAGTGTACTTTGACTGCGTTTTGATAGCTTTTCCGTCAGAAAACGTTGCAAAAATCTTATTATATGGATGTCATAGATGATTGCAATGTTCGGCAATATTGTGGAGGTTTTCATGAGGATTGTTTCCATCGAAGACCATATAGTTCTACCTCCCACCGCATTAGCGCTGTGGACGATACAAATTTTTGATTTTTTTATATAGAGGTCATAGACGATTGGAATGTTCGACAATATTGTGGAGGTTTTCATAAGGAATTTTTCCATATAGTTCTACCTCCCACCGCATTGGCGCTGTGGACGATACAAATTTTTGATTTTTTTATATAGAGGTCATAGACGATTGGAATCTTCGGCAAAATTTTGAATGTTTTATGGGAATTATTTCCGTTGAAGGCCAAATAGTTCTATCTCCCACCGCTTTGGCGCTGTATTCGTGAACAATTTTTAAACTTTTTATATAGAAGCTAAAGACGATTACAATGTTCACCAAAGTTGTGGAGGCTTTTATGAACAATATTTTCTTAGAAAATAAAATAGTTCTATCTCTCACCGTTTTGTGGCTGGAGTCAACAAAATTGTTTGACATTGAAAATGTCTTAGGGTTAGCTCGTCTTATACTTTTGCAGTATCACGTTTTTATATTTTCTAAATATGAAACTGAAAAGTACGTATATTCACAACACATCGGTTTGCATCGTACGATTTCTACACTTTCCATTCCGATCATATTTACACTCTAGGGGGCGGTTACCCATCCTAAGGCGGGCTCCTAGAAATTTCAGTTTACGAATTACTGTAACCTAACAAAATTAATTCCAGCGTTGCATATTACACCACGTGACACCACTGGAGGATGGTAAACTAAGTCTCGTCAAACATATATCTGATAAAGGCAAATTCCTCGATAGGGTAGTGGCCAAAACAACCTAGAAATTACCTCAGTGCCAAAGCGGTGAGAGATAAAACGATTCGGCGTGTTAAATACTGAGGCCAGAGTATTTAACCGTGTCTATTTTGCCCAGAAGAATAACTCAAAGGAATTCTAAAAATTATAGATTTGATTACCAAATTAGCCAATTCAATCAGCGATTTTTCTCGGTGTTTATAAGATATTTAAATTTTTTATTTTTTCGACTGCATTAGGACGAAATTTCGTGTCAACCTTTCAAGCCACTGTGTTGATATACGTTCTTCGAGATTTTTTTTTACTTTTGGTTACCCGTTTCCCTCAGTTAATTAGATTTATTACCTACGAGTCCCATTTCTAGAAGCTATCCATAAAATCTACTATTTCACCAGAAGAGTTGAGCTCAGCTGAAGAAGATCAGCTGACTTCAACTCAGTTCTGGCGGGTACAAATACAAAACAAATGATCAGATTTTTGCTCCATTTCAAAAGTTGATTTTCCAGCCCTCACATTGTTATGAAGGCTATAGAAGTTATGATACTGGTTTTCTACTATTGTCTGTTTTTGGGCCTCAACCAAAGTTGTATTGAAATTCTCAATATTTTAAAACTCAAGAAAAGTTGAACAAATTAAAACTGCAAAGCTTTTTCACAACAAATTGATATATTATTATTATACTTTATATCTACAAATACTTTGTTTGACATCAAATTATAGAATAACTAATTTCAAATACTTATCGCCTTTTTGAAAACTTAAAAATTAGGATTTCCAGAACAAATATTAGAATACTTAAGAAATAACCAATAAATAAAATATAAAATAAATAAGTAAAGTAGGACAAATTCAACGGAATAAATTCAGAATTAGTGTCTTTCCTTTCCAGTTTTTTTACATAACCAGCTTGGACACTTTCGTAAAATTCATCATTTTCCCATTTCGAAATCCATCCAGTTTGAGTCAGTTGTAAAAGAAGTTTATCAAGGATATCCAAGAACGGTGAATTCTTTTGCAGTTGCAGCGTTACTGGATACTTATCGAAACATAGGTCAAGATGAAATAAAGGACGTTCTAATTCTGCGAACTGTTTAAATAAATATTTTGCTGTTGCTGCTGCTGTAACATACGCATATTTTGAATTAAGACTTTTCCGTTTGGTCAGAAACGTATCAGTCGAAACAGGGAGCAACAACTTGTTTACGTTAGATGGAATATATTTATGTTCCTTAAAACCATAGGTCATCATGATTGGTAGTCCGGCATCGATTATATCATCAAAACTTTTAATTTCTGGTTCGAAGACTGTACTTGTTAGATAGCTCGATATTAAAGCAGCATACATATTTGTTAGAATGAATCCAAGAAGATAAATTTGTTTGTAAACTCGTGTAGTTTTATATTTAATTAAAGGCATATAAAGTATTCCAAGAAAAGTGTTCATAAAACAGCTTCCAATATCAGCCTGTCTTTCAGCGATATAAATACAAAAACTGTGAAGAATTGATGTAAATAAAATTATCAAAATAATCAAAGACCAAATGTGATCATCAAATGGTAACGCAAGATATTCCTTTAAAGGTAGAGGCTTTGCACTTGGTATCATTAGACACAGATCGTCATTAAAGAATGGATAACTCAATGAGATTGATCGAGTATGTGGCATTAGATTAACATATATTGAAATGTCCAGTTTTTTTTCTTCAAATAATTTTACGATACTAAATACATTAGCATAATTCCTTGATCCTGGATCATCAATTTCTTTATAAGTAGCATTACACTTCCTTAGAAATGTAGAAAATATTTTCCCCCTAGAACCAAGAAGTAGTTCCTTCCCATCAGAACTGTGATATTTAAATATTTTCTTACCATCCGGTTTCAATACTGTTCTAAATGTAAATCCATTCAAATCTTTTAATTTATCCGGAAATAACATGATTCCATTTTTTCCTGTAATATTTTCCAAATGGATGTTAGCGAATGGATTATAATTGAAAATTTGATCGAAGTTATTATTAAAATCAGAGAAAATAGCAATTGTATTTAACATTTGTGTAGAAGACCAAAACCGTTTCAAGAATCTTTCCATATCGCCAAGTTTCTTTACCCTTTTCTGGAAAATAAATATGATCCTGGATCGACTCAAATTCGACAATGTTTGATCAATTTGCATTAAAATTTCATCGTTGTAAGAATATAAGAAAGCAATCGTGAAGATATTAGCGTTTATATTCGCATCCAATTGTTGAATTTTTGAATTCGATAAAATTATAGTTGGGATTTTTATTCCTTCATGAATTGATCGAGTAACTTCCGTTATTGCCAAGTCATTTGAGCACCTCTCCGAGTCGAATATGATCAAAGTATTGAAAGGATTCATGCTGAATTGATCCAACACAATTTCTATTAAGTTTGTTGTATTTAAAGAATATGCAAAATATACAAATTTCAATACGAAAACACACAAAGTTAGAAATATTTTACACATTTTATTTTTGAATTTCAAACCACTGCAAATCAGAACAAAATTTATACTAAACTAAATATTCACGAATCAGATTTAATCCATCTGCGTTACGAATGCCATTGAAATCTCATTAACAGAAAGGATCATTAAAATTTTTAATTAGTTAGAAAGTAGTGTAATTATGTATCATAATTTTTATGATTTCTGCAATTTATTAAAGCTTTATGCTACATGCATGAGAAGAATTTAAATCGATTGAATTTACACGTTGTAATCAATATTACTTAAAACTATTGTCACCTAAACGACTGGGGTGGAAGAAATAGAAACCTGTAATCTGAGTGTATATTCACAAAAAGGATTCGAAAATTATTAAGATGGCGATAAAAGTTTAGGAATACCCCGTATACATTCAGCGTCCAAACGAGTTTGACGATGATCAATTACGTAGGTTGAGTGGACTTTGACTGCGTTTTGATAGCTGGGTTGAGCCCAACTAATGCCGCAATTACACGGGTTTGGAAAGCTGAGTGGACTAGTTGACAATTGTTGTGTTTTGCAAATATTGTAATTTTTCCGCGGTTTTGAAATATTTTATAAATATTTTTTTCTTTCTTGAAACTTTTTAAGCTTTGTTATTGTATTATGGTATTGACTTCACAGAAGGAAAAATGGGTAATAAACTTATGAATAACGCTTAAGGGCCAATCTCCGCACAGCCGACATCCTATTCTGACGAGAAAAATCAGAAAACTAGATAGAGATGGAGTTTTGCAATTTTCGCTAGGATTGATCGAATAAAAACATCAGAGTCTCCCCACACAATTTAGAAAAATAGTAGTGTGCGACGGTATCGTGTGTGATCATAGTGAGAGTATGCACGCGCAGATGAAGTGCCATATAAATCAGATAAACATGTTCATCTGTTTTTAAGGGGAATCATCATCAACAATTTACTGTGGTGGTAAATCTGTAGTAATTTTCATTAGTCGAAAATCAATTACATAAATTGTTGATTTTATTACCAAATTAGCCAATGTAATCAGCAATTTTTCGGGGTGTTTATACGACATTTAAACTTTTTATGCTTTCGACTGCATTTGGACGCGATTTCAAGTCCAGCTTTTAGGCCACGGTAGAAATTTTTCTTCTTTTTATTTTAGGTTGCCTGCTTTCCCTGAGTTAATTAGATTTATTACCTAGGTGTTAAGTTTGCACTGAAGTTTATTCAAAATAGTTACACCATTTATACTAATTTTAACACTTAAAACTAAAGGTAAAATGTTGACTAAGTAAATATAAAAAAGTTGGTATTTGAATGACCTATAATGCTCGGTTTTATAGTGAACGTTTAAATTTAAGTTTACTTAACTCAAGTACCCCGATTAAATTCGTAGGTTAACCCGAATGTGTTTTACAGTCCATTTTTATTTTTCGTTTACCTAATCTGAAACTGGCAAGTTAACATATTGTAGCGTGCTACCCCTTTTGGTTCGAGGTTATGAAAATGATAAGACTTTTTATTTATGTGAATTTAGTGTATAAACTTTATTTATAATTATTTCTGCTTTAACAATTAGTCTTAAAAATATTTGTCTTTCAATAATTTAATTATTACAAAATTATTTATCACAGTTTATTCACAATGGAAAACACTATTAATCACTTTTTCCAATAATTGATCACTATTTTTTTAATCGCTTTCCGAAACAATCACGTTTCAAATCACTGTCTTTATTCAGTCTCGGCCGAAGTTTAGACTTCAACAGTTTGTATTTCAACGATGTTTCTCCTTATATACTCATCGCTTTTCAACTCGAGAAGCTTCTCAATCTTCATCGAAACGTGTTGCGACAAACGTCAAGAAATTTCTTCGAAAGAAACGTGAAAGAACGAATGTCAATAAATTTGTTGTTTTTCTTAGAATGTTTGATGATTCTCGAAGATCATCAAACACTCTAATTCGTTTTTTTTTTTTAATTATTTCGATTAATTACGCGTTAACGTGTTTAAATAAGTGAAATGTAGTGCAATATTGTGAATAATTTCCCTTTATTTACTACTTTGATTGGAAATTTTGACATTTAGAAAAAAAAAAAAAAAAAAAAATCAAGATTCGAAATAAAAATTGAATATTTGAAGGAATTATGAATTAAAATCAAAGTTAAAAAGTAAAGTAATTTATAATCGGAAAAAATGTAATAAGCATGTTTTCTTCAAAAAGTTGCCATGATTGTTCTACGTTCATTTTAAGATATTAAATTTTTTTCCTTATTTGTTGAATGTTGAATTTTAGAAAAAATATATTCTAAATAAGAAATAAATATTAAAAACCTTTTTAAAATCTAAATTTCAATGCATTTACATCCGAATAATTTTTGACATTTACTTTATTTTATTTTCCTATATTTTGATTGGTTAACCGAAAAAAAATTCGTTTAAACTGTGTAAATCGGCCGATTAAGTTAAACTGAGTTTTAACCGGGCTACACGGGTTAAACTCGAACTGTAAAACCCAAAATTTGGTAATTCCAAAGTTAAACGTCCGTTATAGTTTAAACGTTCACTGTAAAACCGGGCATAAGAGTTATAAAACAATAAGTAGTTCACAGTTCTATGAGATTACATATTTGACAATATTTACTAAAAAATATTGTTATGAAATTGTACATACGTTGATATAAATCATTGATTATGAAACATATCATAAAATATTTGTTAATTATGCTTAATTAAAACTAGAACACTGAATCAATTCGATTGTTGATTCTTTTTAAATTATGTTACACGTGCGTGGAACACTAGGAGTCTCATTTTTATAGGCTGTGCTTAAAATGCACTATTTCACCAGAGAAATTGAGCTCAGTTGAAAAAGATCAATTGATCTCAACTCAGTTCTGGCCAATTTTTCAATATTTTGAAACTCAAGAAAAGTCAAAGAAAATTAAAACTGCAAAGCTTTTTCACAACAAATTGATATATTATTATTATACTTTATATCTACAAATACTTTGTTTGACATCAAATTATAGAATAACTAATTTCAAATATTTATCGCTTTTTAGAAAACTTAAAAATTAGGTTTTCCAGAACAAATATTAGAATACTTAAGAAATAACCAATAAATAAAATATAAAATATATAAGAAAAGTACGACAAATTCAACGGAGTAAATTCAGAATTAGTGTCTTTCCTTTCCAGTTTTTTTACATAACCAGCCTGGACACTTTCGTAAAATTTATCATTCTCCCATTTCAAAATCAATCCAGTTTGTGTCAATTGTAAAAGAAATTTATCAAGGATATCCAAGAACGGTGAATTCTTTTGCATTTGCAGCGTTACTGGATACTTATCTAAACATAGGTGAAGATGGTATAAAGGACGTTCTAATTCTGCGAACTGTTTAAATAAATATTTTGCCGTTGCTGCTGCTGTAACATACGCATATTTTGAATTAAGACTTTTCCGATTGGTCACAAACGTGTCAGTCGAAACAGGAACGAACAATTTCATTACGTTAGATGGAAAGTATTTATTTTCAAGAAAAATATCCAAACCATCCTTGCTAATCATGATTGGTAATTGGGCATCGATTATGTCATTATAACTTCTAATTTCTGGTTCGAAGACTGTACTTGTTAGATAGCTCGATATTAAAGCAGCATACATATTTGTTAGAATAAATCCAAGAAGATAAATTTGTTTGTAAACTAGTTTGGTTTTATATTTAATTAAAGGCATGTAAAGTATTCCAAGAAAAGTTTTCATAAAACAGCTTCCAATATCGGCCTGTCTTTCAGCGATGTAAATACAAAAACTATGAAGAATTGTTGTAAATAAAATTATCAAAATAATCAAACACCAAATGTGACCATCAAATGGTAATGCAAGATATTCCTTTAAAGCTACAGGCTTGGAACTTGGTATCATTAGACAAAGATCGTCATTAAAGAATGGATAACTCAGTGAGATTGATCGACTATTTATCATTAGAATAACATATATTGAAATGTCCAGTTTGTTTTCTTTAAAGAATTTTACGATACTAAATACATTAGCATAATTCCTTGATCCTGGATCATCAATTTCTTTATAAGTAGCATTTTTCTTCGTTAGAAATGTAGAAAATATTTTGCCCCTAGAGCCAAGTAGTACTTCCTTCCTATCAGTATTTCGATATTTAAACAATTTCATACCATCCGGTTTCAATACTGTTCTAAATTTAAATCCATTCAAATCTATTAATTTATCCGGAAATAACATCATTCCATTCTCTCCGGTAATGTTTTCCAAATGGATGTCGGCAAATGGATTGTAATTGAAAATTTGATCGAAATTATTATTGAAATCAGGGAAAATAGCAATTGTATTTAACGTTTGTGTAGAAGACCAAAACCGTTTCAAGAATGTTTCCATATCGAGAAGTTTCTTTAATCTTTTCTGGAAAATAAATATGATCCTGGATCGACTAAAATTTGACAATGTTCGATCAATTTGCATTAAAATTTCATCGTTGTAAAAATATAAGAAAGCAATCGTGAAGATATTGGCGTTTATATTCGCATCCAATTGTTGAATTTTTGAATTCGATAAAATTATAGTTGGGATTTTTATTCCTTCATGAATTGATCGAGTAACTTCCGTTATTGCCAAGTCATTTGAGCACCTCTCCGAGTCGAATATGATCAAAGTGTTGAAAGGATTTATGCTGAATCGATCCAACAAAATTCCTATTAAATTTGTGGTATTTAATGAATTTGCAAAAAATTCAAATTTCAATAAAAAAACACTCAAAGTTAGAAATATTTTACACATTTTTTTTTTGAATTTGAAACCACTGCAAATCAGAACAAAATTTATACTAAACTAAATATTCACGAATCAATTTTTAATCCTACTGCGTGACGAATGCACTTGAAATCTCATTAACTGAAAAAATCATTAAAATTTGTAATTAGTTAGAAAGTAGTGTAATTATGTATCATAATTTTTATGATTTCTGCAATTTACTCAAGAATTACATACATGAGAAGAATTTATTCGATTGAATTTACAAGTCCTAATCAACATTATTTAAAACTATTGTCACCTAAAGGACAAATAGAAACCTGTAATCTGATTGTATGTTGACAAGAAGGTTTCGAAAGCTATGCTACCAAAGAAAATTATTAAGATGACGATAGCAACGTAAGATATATAGTACATGCGTATCTAAGTAAACTCGAAAGCCGTGGTTTAAAAGTGGCTTAACACATACCCTCTATACATTCAATGTGCATACAAGTTTAAACTGGGTTGGATTGCAGGTATCCGCTTGTCGAATTTAAATTAGGTTGACTGGACTTTGGGTGCGTTTTGATAGCTGGGTTGAGTCCAACTTATGCCGCAATTACGCGGATTGGAAATCTGAGTGGACTAGTTGACAATTGTTGTGTTTTGCAAATATTATAATTTTTCCTCGGTTTTGAAATATATTATAAATATTTTTTTCTTTCTTGAAATTTTTTATGCTTTTTTTTGTAGTACGGTATTTACTTCCCAGAAGGAAAAATGGGTAATAAACTTATTAGTAACGCTAACTCTTTTAAAGTTAAAATAAGGGCAGCTTAATATGTTTTGAATTGATTTTTTTTTATTAAGTAATTGATTTGACTACTTAGTATTTGAATTTTTTAAATTATTCTACCCAAACAATCTACTTTGATGGTAAATCTGTAGTAATTTTTATTAGTCTGAAATCAATTACATAAATTATAGATTTGATTACCTATTAACCAATTCTATCAGCGATTTTTCTCGGTGTTTATAAGACATTTAAATTTTTTATCTTTCCGACTGCATTTGGACGAAATTTCGTATCAATCTTTCAGCCACTGTTTTCATATACACGGAAAGAAAAATTAACGATAATCCATCCAACAACGCTATGAATCAACTAAATTTAGGTATAATTTTGCGCCCGTCCAGACTTTACATGATTTGAGCACAATTTGATCATTTAATTTTAACAGTTAACCTATACTCTATTTTGTGTTATTAAGCAATGCTTTACTACATCCAAACATGCCTTTTATTTAATATAAATAAATATTTATTGTTATTAATTACATTTTAAGATTAAAATTGGTAAGTATCTAGGAAATCTGTTCTACATTCTAGTAACTGAAAGACTGAATTCTAGCAAATTTGGAATGAAGGCAGTAAATATATAAAATATTGCAAAAATTCATTTTTCCAGAAACGAGAAATCAAATTTTTTCTGAAATTATTTTAAAAAAAATTCTAGGCCGCCCTCATCGAGATTGGAACCTACGACTAGTGAGGCTACGAATCCCTTGCCTTATCACCACTCTAAACACTCCTATTAAGACGACTTTACAAAATGTCCTATATATATATTATATTGTATTATGTTCAATCGAGGGATATCTGGTTCGACTTCCCTTGATTGCACAATTTTTTTTTTTGCAAAAATTTATTCAATTTTGCAAACATCCATTTTTCCTGAAATATTTCCCGGAGGAAATCGGAAAAAACCCAGGAAACCCCTAGTTATTACTATTATTATTTTTCTAGAAAAAGCCTTTTGGCCGGCCCACTCTAAGATTTTATCCCTGGACTACGGGTGTTACGAATCCAACGCTTTACTACCACTCCAAACACCCTTATAGACATCAATTTATAAAATGTTCTGCATATAAATATAAAAGAGTCCCATTTCTATGGGTTATCCATAAAATGTACTATTTCACCAGAGGAGTTGAGCTCAGTTGAAAAAGATCAGCTGACTTTAACTCAGTTCTGGCGAATTTCTCAATATTTTGAAATTCAAGAAAAGTTGAAAAAATTAAAACTGCAAAGCTTTTTCACAACAAATTGATATATTATTATTATACTTTATATCTACAAATACTTTGTTTGACATCAAATTATAGAATAACTAATTTCAAATACTTATCGCCTTTTTCAAAACTTAAACATTAAGTTTTCCAGAACAAATATTAGAATACTTAAAAAATAACCAATAAATAAAATATAACATATATAAGAAAAGTACGACAAATTCAACGGAGTAAATTCAGAATTAGTGTCTTTCCTTTCCAGTTTTTTTACATAACCAGCTTGGACACTTTCGTAAAATTCATCATTTTCCCATTTCAAAATCCATCCAGTTTGAGTCAGTTGTAAAAGAAATTTATCAAGAATATTCAAGAACGGTGAATTCTTTTGAATTTGCAGCGTTACTGGATACTTATTGAAACATAGGTCAAGATGGTATAAAGGACGTTTTAATTCTGCGAACTGTTTAAATAAAAATTTTGCTGTTGCTGCTGATGTAATATACGCATATTTCGTATTAAGGCTTTTCCGATTTGTCAGGAACTTGTCAGTCGAAACAGGAACCAACAATTTGTTTACGCTAGATGGAAAATACTTATGTTTAATGAAACCATCAAAACCATCCTTGCTAAGCATGATTGGTAATTCGGCATCTATTACATCATCAAAACTTCTAATTTCTGGTTCGAAGACTGTACTTGTTAGATAGCTCGATATTAAAGCAGCATACATATTTGTTAGAATGAATCCAAGAAGATAAATTTGTTTGTAAACTCGTTTAGTTTTATATTTAATTAAAGGCATATAAAGTATTCCAAGAAAAGTGTTCATAAAACAGCTTCCAATATCGGCCTGTCTTTCAGCGATGTAAATACAAAAACTATGAAGAATTGTTGTAAATAAAATTATCAAAGTAATCAAACACCAAATGTGATCATCAAATGGTAACGCAAGATATTCCTTCAAAGGTAGAGGCTTGGAACTTGGTATCATTAGGCAAAGGTCCTCATTAAAGAATGGATAACTCAATGAGAGAGAGCGAGTGTGTGCCATTGGTATAACATATAGAGAAATGTCTATTTTTTTTTCATGAAATAATTTTAGGATACTAAATATATTAGCATAATTCCTTGATCCTGGATCATCAATTTCTCTATAAGTAGCATTTTTCTTCGTTAGAAATGTAGAAAATATTTTCCCTCTAGAACCAAGAAGTACTTCCTTCCCATTAGAATTTCGATATTTAAACAATCTCATACCATCCGGTTTCAATACTGTTCTAAATTTAAATCCATTCAAATTTTTTAATTTATCTGGAAATAACATTATTCCATTTTGTCCGGTAATATTTTCCAAATGGATGTCGGAAAATGGATTATAATTGAAAATTTGATCGAAATTATTATTAAAATCAGAGAAAATAGCAATCGTATTTAACATTTGTGTAGAAGACCAAAACCGTTTCAAGAATGTTTCCATATCTCCAAGTTTCTTTAATCTTTTCTGGAAAATAAATATGATCCTGGATCGACTCAAATTTGACAATGTTTGATCAATTTGCATTAAAATTTCATCGTTGTAAGAGTATAAGAAAGCAATCGTGAAGATATTGGCGTTTATATTCGCATCCAATTGTTGAATTTTTGAATTCGATAAAATTATAGTTGGGATTTTTATTCCTTCATGAATTGATCGAGTAACTTCAGTTATTGCCAAGTCATTTGAGCACCTCTCCGAGTCAAATATGATCAAAGTGTTGAAAGGATTTATGCTGAATTGATCCAACAAAATTCCTATTAAGTTTGTTGTATTTAATGAATTTGCAAAAAATTCAAATTTCAGTAAAAAAACACTCAAAGTTAGAAAGATTTTAAACATTTTATTTTTGAATTTCAAACCACTGCAAATCAGAACAAAATTTATACTAAACTAAATATTCACGAATCAAATTTAATCCAACTGCGTTACGAATGCACTTGAAATCTCATTAACTCAAAAATCATTAATATTATTAATTAGTATTGTTATTATCTGTCATAATTTTTACGATTTCTGCAATTTATTAAAGCCTTGCATGCACGAGAAGAAATTAAATCGATTAAATTTACAAGTTCTAATCAATATTACTTAAAACTATTGTCACCTAAAGGACTAGGGTGGAAAAATTAGAAAGCTGTAATCGGAGTGTATGTTTATAATAAGGCTTCGAGAGCCATGTTACCTATGAAAATTATTAAGATGACGATAGCAACGAAAAATATACATACGTATCTAAGTAAACTCGAGGGGTCTTATCCACGAATCTTTGTAATCTGTTGGTAGACTCCCTACTGCGCAACTTAAATGACAATAGACATTTGGCTTTAGGATTCACGGACGATGTTGGTATCACCATCCGAGGAATTGCTTTAGCCACGGTTGCGGATCTCAAGCAGACAGTTCCAAAAATTGTAGAAGTCTGGTGTGACGAACAAAACCTCTCAGTTAACCCAAGCAAAACTGAGATGGTGCTGTTCACTACCAAACGCAACATTACTGCAGTCAGGTGGCCATGTTTTTATGGCACGACGCTGGAATGTGTTCCGGAAGTAAAGTATTTGATGGTCATACTTGATTCCAAGCTTACCTTCCAACAGCATGTGGACTTAAGGATTCAGAAAGCCACAACCGTGCTGTGGCAATGCGGTAGAGCTTTTGGGAGAACCTGGGGACTGAGTCTGCATCTTTACTGGCATTGTCAGACCATACTTAACGTATGGGGCACTTGAGTGGTGGCAACGGATTAAAGTTCAAAGCAGCAAACTACACGTGTCCAAGCTGCATAGGCTTGTTGGATTGTGTGTTACAGGCGCCATTAGGACCACTCCTATGGCAGCGCTTGAGATTCTGCTAAATCTACCTCCCCTAAACCTGTCCATTGAACAGGAGGTGGCGAGAGCGATTGTTAGAATTGGATTAGTGCTGGGGCGTAGAGTGGTATTTGGCCATGGTGTTACGTGTACGATGAATATCAGAGGTATCAATTCAGGCAATTATGTTAGAGGTTCTTTCGTTGACACGATGTGCTCCAAGCTCATTTTTGAGAGGGAGTACTTGTGTCTCATCTCAGACAGGGCTGACTGGAAAGAGGGCCTGCGACCTACACCAGATGGGGTGCAAATCTACACGGATGGATCGCTACTGGAGGGAATGGCTGGTGCTGGCATCTACGATGTGGATCAAGGGGCCAAAATAGCCATACTAATAGTGGAATCTCAGTGGTAGCATACGCTGATGATCTTGCGCTAATTGCTAGAGGAAAATTTCTGGACACCATTAGCGAATTATTGGAAGCAGCTCTCAACAGACTCAGCAAATGGGCCGGCTACAATGGTCTTAACGTCAATCCGCGTAAGACGGCATTAGTATTCTTCACCAGAATGTATAAGGTACCCCAGTTCAGGCTGCCAAAGCTTGATGGAGTCACCTTAAATGTCTCTGAGGAAGTCAAATTCTTAGGACTTTGGCTGGACAAAAAGCTAACATGGTAAATCAATACAGAAAACATTTTACATTTGTTGTCAATCGACTTGTGCATTAAACAAGCGGCGGGTAACAGTGCTCTGAGGCTAAGAAACCATGGGTTTCTCAAGAGATTGGATAAAGGTCACGGAAAGCTCCTCAACTGGACACTAGGTGATGATACCAAGTCGGCAACGGACACCATAATGGAAATATTGGACTTTGATACCCCTTACAGTATGTCATGCCTGGATAAAACAGACTGGTATGACAACAGACTCCCTATAGAAGGCGAAATTGCTATTTATACGGACAGATATAAAACAGATTACGGCGTAGGCTCGGGTGTATTTTAGGAAGATCTTCGCATAGCGAAATAGGGTAACTCTTGGTCTCGTAGGGATCACAATGGGCCCATAAGGTGCCTGGTGTTGTACGTAGTACTCCTACCCTACCTACCTACCTATGCTCTATGTTAGGTACTACCTTCCGTCCGTGGAGAAGATAACTCAAAAAAGCGTTATCCAATTTTAATGAAATTTAAAATGTTAGTTGGTTATTGCGTAGCTACATTTGGTATTGCATTTCAACAACATCGACTGAGGGGGCGCAAAGGTATGAAACTCAAGGTGACCAGAAAGTTTTGTCGTTTTTTTGTCTATGGTTTTTAGGATTTAATTGGAAAATTTGTGAACCAATTTTGTTTAAATTATGTAGCAGGATAGTGGAGAAAGATATTATCCTAGGAGCAAATAACCCGCTTCATATAGTTTCCTTGATGTATTTTCAAAATTAATATACCGATTTGAATAAAATTTGCAGGTTAGACTTACGCTATCAGTTACCTGCGAATTAGAAGAAATTTTGAAAAGAGGAAACAAAGTTATGAAGAAAAAACCTTGAAATAATGTTAGTTTTGACAGTCTTTCTGTCCCATTTCTACCATAGGGCATGAAAAAATCCGTTATAGGCCGATTTTAAATTACTTTATTCTACTTAGTATTTGAATTTCTTAAATTATTCTATCCAAACAATTTACTTTGCTGGTAAATCTGTAGTAATTTTTATTAGTCGGGAATCAATTACATAAATTATAGTTATAACATAGAATATTATTAGTTATTTTACTAAACAATAATAGTGTGAAAATTACCCACTCTAACTTTGATGTTATTATTAAATTTTAATACAATATGATAAATTAAATTAATATTTAACGTACAAATTATATTAATTCTCGTGAAAAGAAAAGAGAAAGAAATGCTTTGAAATTTTTATTATTTAAAATGATCGTTTTCGCCACACCAAATGTACTTAGGGACTCATCAGCTGAACTCGTACATTTGTTTGTTCAGGAACGGTATTCATTTTAATTTGTAAGCATACTAGAAGGACTATATTTTTCAAAAAAAACCAACACTTTCCCAAATATGTGTTTGAAGCTGAATTCTTCAATTTGTTTCAAAAACATTAAAAAGAAAAAAAAATAGTATTGGATATATTAACCATGTCTATAAATAAATTATAGATTTAATTGCCAATCTACCAATTCAATCCGCGATTTTTCGTGGTGCTTATACGACATTTAAATATTTTTTAATTTCGACTCCTTTTGGACGAGATTTCGAGTCAATCTTTCAAGCCACTGTGCTCATATACGTTGGCCGATATTTTTTTTTAGTTTTGGTTGTCTGTTTCCCTGAGTTAATTAGATTTGTGACCTACGAGCAACGTTCCCTCTAATTTTTAAAATCCATGGGCGGTATAAAGTACAATGTGAGCAACCCTTTTAAATTTAAAAAAAGTCGGACAAAATTTAACAAAAAAAACCCAAACTACGGCGTATAAAAAGAAAGAACCCAGTAGTCATGAACATGACCTCAGTGTGGAAATCTACACGTATAGTATTTATAAAATGTGTGCGTTTACGCAATGAAAATAGTGACAAATTTTCAAACTATTTTCTCCAAAAAGAAGTTTTTCCAATATTTCATGTGGGCGAATAAAAATGATGACTGGGCTACTGTCAATTTATACCTGGGCAGCGGCCCGTGCGCCCAGCTTAGAGGGAACGTTGCCTACGAGTCCCATTTCTATGGGCTATCCATAAAATGTACTATTTCATCAGAGAAGTTGAGCTTAGCTGAAGAAGATCAACTGACTTAAACTCAGTTCTGGCGGATGCAAATACAAAATAAATGTTCAGATTTTTACACCATTTGAAAATTTAATTTTCCAACCTTAACATTATTATGAAGGCTATAGAAGTTGTGATAGTGGTTTTCTACTATTGTTTGTTTTTGGGCCTCAACAAAAGTTGTATTTAATTTCTCAATATTTTGAAACTCAAGAAAAGTCGAAAAAAATTAAAACTGCAAAGCTTTTTCACAACAAATTGATATATTTCTTTATAGTTTACATCTACAAATACTTTGTTTGACATCAAATTATAGAATAACTAATTTCAAATACTTATCGCTTTTTACAAAACTTGAAAATTAGGTTTTCCAGAACAAATATTAAAATACTTAAGAAATAACCAATAAATAAAATATAAAATATATAAGAAAAGTACGACAAGTTCAACGGAGTGAATTCGGAATTAGTGTCTTTCCAGTTTTTTTACATAACCAGCCTGGACACTTTCGTAAAATTCATCATTTTCCCATTTCAAAATCCATCCACTTTGAATCAGTTGTAAAAGAAATTTATCAAGGATATCCAAAAACGGTGAATTCTTTTGCATTTGCAGCGTTACTGGATACTTATCGAAACATAGGTCAAGATGATATAAAGGACGTTCTAATTCTGTGAACTGTTTAAATAAAAATGTTGCTGTCGCTGCTGATGTAATATACGCATATTTCGTATTAAGACTTTTCTGATTGGTCATGAACGTATCAGTCGAAACAGGAACCAACAATTTATTTACGTTAGATGGAAAATATTTATGTTTAATAAAACCATCAAAACCATCCTTGCTAAGCATGATTGGTAATTGGGCATCGATTATATCATCACAACTTCTAATTTCTGGTTCGAAGACTGTACTTGTTAGATAGCTCGATATTAAAGCAGCATACATATTTGTTAGAATAAATCCAAGAAGATAAATTTGTTTGTAAACTCGTTTAGTTTTATATTTAATTAAAGGCATGTAAAGTATTCCAAGAAAAGTGTTCATAAAACAACTTCCAATATCGGCCTGTCTTTCAGCAATGTAAATACAAAAACTATGAAGAATTGTTGCAAATAAAATTATCAAAATAATCAAACACCAAATGTGATAATCAAATGGTAACGCAATATATTCCTTTAAAGGTAGAGGCTTGGAATTTGGTATCACTAGACAAAGATCGTCATTAAAGATTGGATAACTCAATGAGATTGATCGACTGTGTCTCAATACTGTAACATATAATGAAATGTCAAGTTATTTTTCTTTAAAGAATTTTGCGATACTAAATATATTAACATAATTGTTTGATCCTTGATCATCAATTTCTCTATAAGTAGCATTTCTCTTCCTTAGAAATGTAGAAAATATTTTTCCTCTGGAGCCAAGAAGTTCTTCCTTCCCATCAGAATTTCGATATTTAAACAATCTCATGCCATCCGGTTTCAATACTGTTCTAAATTTAAATCCATTCAAATCTTTCAATTTATCCGGAAATAACATGATTCTATTTTTTCCGGTAATATTTTCCAAATGGATGTCAGCAAATGGATTATAATTGAAAATTTGATCGAAATTATTATTAAAATCAGAGAAAATAGCAATTGTATTTATCATTTGTGTAGAAGACCAAAAACATTTCAAGAATCTTTCCATATCCCCAAGTTTCTTTAATCTTTTCTGGAAAATAAATATGATCCTGGATCGACTCAAATTTGACAATGTTTGATCAATCTGCATTAAGATTTCATCGTTGTAAGAATATAAGAAAGCAATCGTGAAGATATTAGCGTTTATATTCGCATCCAATTGTTGAATTTTTGAATTCGATAAAATTATAGTTGGGATTTTTATTCCTTCATGAATTGATCGAGTAACTTCCGTTATTGCCAAGTCATTTGAGCACCTCTCCGAGTCAAATATGATCAAAGTGTTGAAAGGATTTATGCTGAATTGATCCAACAAAATTCCTATTAAGTTTGTTGTATTTAATGAATTTGCAAAAAATTCAAATTTCAATAAAAAAACACTCAAAGTTAGAAAGATTTTAAACATTTTATTTTTGAATTTGAAACCACTGCAAATCAGAACAATATTTATACTAAACATTTACGAAGCAAATTTAATCCAATTGCGTGACGAATGCAATTGAAATCTTATTAATTGAAAAAATCATTAATATTATTAATTAGCTAGAAAGTAGTGTAATTATGTATCATAATTTTTATGATTTCTGCAATTTATTAAAGGCTTGCATGCATGCGAAGTATTTAAATCGATTGAATTTACAAGTCCTAATCAACATAATTTAAAACTATTGCCACCTAAAGGACAAATAGAAACCTGTAATCCGAAGATATGTTCACAACACGGCTTCGAAAGCCATCCTACCAACGAAAATTATTAAGATGACGATAGCAACGTAAGATATACATGCGTATCTAAGTATACTCGAAACCGTGGTTTAAAAGTGGCTTTATAATCTGTATACATTCAATGTGCACACACGTTTAAACTGGGTTGGATTGCAGGTATACGCTTGTCGAGTCTAAATTAGGTTGACTGGACTTTGGGTGCGTTTTGATAGCTGGGTTGGGCCCAACTAATGCCGCAATTACGCGGGTTGGAAAGTTGAGTGGACTAGTTGACAATTGTTGTGTTTTGCAAATATTGTAATTTTTTCTCGGTTTCGAAACATTTTATAAATACTATAATCTTTCCTTTCTTGAAACTTTTTAATTGTTTTCTATTGTATTATGGTGTTTACTTCACAGAGGGAAAAAACGGTAAGAAATTACCTTAGGTAATACAGTTATGAGTAACACTAATGTTTTTGAACTTAAAATAAAGGCAGCTTTTGCGTTTTGAATTGATTTTTTCATTTAGTAGTTGATTTTTATGCCTTATGGTATATGTTTACGCTATTACGCCCCAGCCTACCTGAGAATTTGAGCAAATTTGAGAATGAAGAAACGAAGTTATCGAGAAAAAAACCTTGAAATATTGAGTTAAGTAGAAAGTTCGTGGCGTTTTTTCCAATAGATGGCTTTTGAGTCGTATAACTATAGTAGTTCGAATCCTATCAAGTTATATTATAGCGCTCTTAAAAGGTGACATTTCATAGAATATTTGTGAAAAAATTGTGAAATTCAGGCAGAAGTAATTGCGGTAATTGGGTTTTGAAAATGAGCCAAAATTCTGCAAAAATTTCCTATATTTATGATCTATATTAGGTACTACCGTCCGTCCGTGGAAAAGATGACTCAAAAACGTTATCCGATTTTGTTGAAATTTAGAATGTCAGTTGGCTATTGCGTAACTGGATTTGATATTGCATTTCAGCAAAATCAACTGAGGGGGAGCGATGATATTAAGCAAAAACCAGGTTAACCAGAAAGTTTTGTCGTTTTTTTAATATAGTTTTTCGGATTTAATTGGAAAGTTTGTCAAGGAATTTTGTTCTGAATAATTATACATATTTGTTAACGACACAAATAGACGGTACCATGTAAAATTTCAGTCAAATCGGTTCAAGGATAGTGGAGAAAGAAATGATCCTAGAAGAAAATAACCATCTTCATATAGTTTTTGTGATGTACTTTAAAAACTAATACACCGATTTGAATAAAATTTGCAGATTAGGCTTATGCTATCAGAGTCTGAGTTGGTTGAAAAGAGGAAACAAAGTTATGAAGAAAAAACCTTGAAATATTATTAGTTTTCACAATTTTTCTCTCCCATTTCTACCATAGGGCATCAAAAAATTCGTTATAGGCCTATTTTAAATTACTTTATTCTACTTATTATTTGTATTTCTTAAATTATTCTATCCAAACAATTTGCTTTGGTTATAAATCTATAGTAGTTTTTATTAGTCTGAAGTCAATTACATAAAATGTAAATGAAATTACCAAATTAGCCAATTCAATTAGTGATTTTTCTCTGTTTTTTATGTTTTTGACTTCATTTGGACTCGCTGTCTAGTGGACCCACTGTGTCAATACGGGGGTCGAAATTTTTGTATAAGGTAATATTTTGTCAAGATTTCAGGAATTTATATACAGCCAGGAATTTAAAAGTAATATAATATGTTTCGCAAACTAGTAAAGTTGATTTAAATTTATTCATATCTAATTTAATGGTTGGTGTGAAGATTGCCTTAGTAGACATGCATTCTATAGTGTTTTTCTACTACAATTTGTTTTTGGGCCTCAACAAAAGTTGTATTGAATTTCTCAATATTTTGAAACTCAAGAAAAGTCGAGAAAAATTAAGACTATAAAGCTTTTTCACAACAAATTAATATATTAGTTTTATACTTTACATTTACAAATATTTTGTTTGACATCAAATTATAGAATAACTAATTTCAAATACTTATCGCTTTTTAGAAAACTTAAAAATTAAGTTTTCCAGAACAAATATTAGAATACTTAAGAAATAACCAATAAATAAAATATAAAATATATAAGAAAAGTACGACAAATTCAACGGAGTGAATTCAGAATTAGTGTCCTTCCTTTCCAGTTTTTTTACATGACCAGCTTGGACACTTTCGTAAAATTCATCATTTTCCCATTTCAAAATCCATCCACTTTGAATCAATTGTAAAAGAAATTTATCAAGGATATCCAAAAACGGTGAATTCTCTTGCATCTGCAGCGTTACTGGATACTTATCAAAACACAGGTCAAGATGAAATAAAGGACGGTCTAATTCTGCAACCTGCTTCAATAAATATTTTGCTGTTCCTGCTGTTGTAACATACGCATATTTTGTATTAAGACTTTTCTTATTGGTCATGAACGTATCAGTCGAAACAGGAACCAACAATTTGTTTACGTTAGATGGAAAATACTTATATTTAATAACATTATCGAAACCATCACTGCTAATCATGATTGGTAATTCGGCATCTATTACATCATCAAAACTTCTAATTTCTGGTTCGAAGACTGTACTTGTTAGATAGCTCGATATTAAAGCAGCATACATATTTGTTAGAATAAATCCAAGGAGATAAATTTGTTTGTAAACTCGTTTAGTTTTATATTTAATTAAAGGCATGTAAAGTATTCCAAGAAAAGTGTTCATAAAACAACTTCCAATATCGGCCTGTCTTTTAGCAATGTAAATACAAAAACTATGAAGAATTGTTGTAAATAAAATTATCAAAATAATCAAACACCAAATGTGATCATCAAATGGTAACGCAAGATATTCCTTTAAAGGTAGAGGCTTGGAACTTGGTATCATTAGACAAATATCGTCATTAAAGAATGGATAACTCAATGAGATTGATCGAGCACGTGTCAATACGGTAACATATAATGAAATATCCAGTTTTTTTTCCTGAAATAATTTTACGATACTAAATAAATTAGCATAATTGTTTGATGTTAGATCATCAACTTCTTTATAAGTAGCATTTCTCTTCCTTAGAAATGTAGAAAATATTTTCCCTCTAGAGCCAAGTAGTAGTTCCTTCCCATCAGAATTTCGATATTTAAACAAGTTCAAACCATCCGGTTTCAATACTGTTCTAAATTTAAATCCATTCAAATCATGTAATTTATCTGGAAATAACATGATTCCATTTTGTTCGGTAATATTTTCCAAATGGATGTCAGCAAATGGATTATAATTGAAAATTTGATCGAAATTATTATTAAAATCAGAGAAAATAGCAATTGTATTTAACATTTGTGTAGAAGACCAAAACCGTTTCAAGAATGTTTCCATATCTCCAAGTTTCTTTAATCTTTTCTGGAAAATAAATATGATCCTGGATCGACTCAAATTTGACAATGTTTGATCAATCTGCATTAAGATTTCATCGTTGTAAGAATATAAGAAAGCAATCGTGAAGATATTAGCGTTTATATTCGCATCCAATTGTTGAATTTTTGAATTCGATAAAATTATAGTTGGGATTTTTATTCCTTCATGAATTGATCGAGTAATTTCCGTTATTGCCAAGTCATTTGAGCACCTCTCCGAGTCGAATATGATCAAAGTGTTAAAAGGATTTATGCTGAATTCATCCAACACAATTTTTATTAAGTTTGTTGTATTTAATGAATTTGCAAAAAATACAAATTTCAATAAAAAAACACTCAAAGTTAGAAATATTTTACACATTTTATTTTTGAATTTCAAACCACTGCAAATCAGAACAAAATTTATACTGAACTAAATATTCACGAATCAGAGTTAATCCAACTGCGTGACGAATGCAATTGAAATCTCATTAACTAAAAGGATCATTAAAATTTTTAATTAATTAGAAAGTAGTGTAATTATCAGTCATAATTTTTATGATTTCTGCAATTTATTAAAGGTTTATGGTACATGCATGAGAAGAATTTAAATCGATTTAATTTACAATTTGTAATCGATATTTCCACTACACTATCATTTTCCAAAGGACCCACGACATATAAGTTTAAAGAAAGTATACGGGAAAGAATTCGGATTAGAATCTGGAATTTCAATAAGGTAAATAATTCCCAATCTTAAATCCAAGTCAAAAAACTTTACTTTTGGTAACTATTTATTGTAAGTAAATATACTGCTCCGTTTTCCTATAGTACTGAAATCTTGAAATATAATATTAATATGCGCCAAATGTGATGGGATTTCGTGTAACATGAAAGATTTTTTCTCAATAATTTAATTTAAAATGCAGTTCACACGAACTTTGAATAAAAATTGTCCTAATTTAAATTTTATCACTTATATGTTTAAAGTTCTTAAAATATTGTCAATTTATGGCGTAAATTTTTTATAACACCTCTGAATTTTGAGAATTTTCCTTGAACTAAAGAACGGAAGTAAAAATTTCTATAAGAAAATATAGTAGGTATATATTTAGATATGTTCCTCATAGTATATCTTGACTGAATGACTACTGACTTGAAGACGAATTCACTATCCTTTATGTGGTAGATTTTATAATGGTTTCAGACATCCTGTGATAAATATTCTGTGACAACTGTAACATTACAAAAAAAAAAAACGGGGATGTAACTCGTTATTTTCGCATATACATATATTTCTATATATAAGTGCTTCTATACTCGTATATAATTCGAAGGAGTACTCTAAAAGATACAATATTGTGAAAACTGTCAAGAATTTTACAATTTCATTTTACCACCTTATCATCCACTCACAAAATAAATGCAATCAAAGTGAAATTTATTTCTTTTTTCATCTTCTTTAGAATAATATCTATCTTTAAGAAAAAGAATCATGGTAAATTAAAATCGGCCTATATCAATAAAAACACGGCTCAAAAAGTTCCTCTATTTCATTTCTTTGCTTCTACACTGATTTTTGTCAAATTTGGTACCAAACTGAAGTTTTTATTATAATATATCAAGATTCCAAATTTAAATGAAATTTGTCAAAACGTTTTTAAAATATTGTAAAAATTTAAAAAAGAAAAACTTATCATTCTCTGAACAACTGACACCCTGAGGTTATGCCTCCAATGTGAAAACTAATTAATCATAGTATTCTATACCATAGGATATAAAACTACATAACCAGATATATACTCTTCATCCCTTCACTGCGTATCCATTTTTTTTGAAGACGTTTTCCTTTCATTGGAAAGAAATTTTTCCATATTTTTCCTTTCTTTTTTAGAAACGCGTTTAAATTGAAAAAGAAATATTTTAAAGAAAAGAAAATATTGTCTCGGGGAATGGAAAACGCGTTAGTATAGTAATATTATACAAAAAAAAAAACGATAGAATAGGAAAGAAAGGATTTTCTTCAGAGGTATTGAATATTCCCTTCTGAAAATTTTGGAAGTTGAAATAAAAATTTACCGGAAAATGGAAAATATAGGAAATGACAGAATTCAAGGCAATTTTTTTCTTCACTATATATATTTATATATAGGAAATATAGAAAATGACATATGTACGTCTTAAAGGGATAAAATTGTAAAAATAAAATAGACAAACACGATGAATAAAAAATATGTACGTGTCGTATTTTGGTTAAATTCATGCAGAGATAATAACGAGCATGTCAACATCAATTGAAAATTTTATACTATTATGGTGGGAAAAAGATGAAAAAAAAAGAAAAATTACAAAAAATATTGTGAAAATGAAATTTAAGGATTTAGAATATTGTGATCAGTTTTGATGAAGAGATTTTTCATTTCGAAACGAATATTTTATACTATATGGAAACAGTTTCATTATATTTCATTTATGAAATTCAAAATAATGAATTTTACATAATTACAATAACATGTCTCAGAAAAATACATGTTTTAATATATAATTTTAAGAAATGAAAAAGAATAATATTCATAAGGACATGCTTTAAAATCAGATCACGTATTTATCTTTCCGCGATTAAATTCTTCTCCATCATCATATAATGTACACCTTTTGCGTATACCCATCCATATACATCCTTATTTTACACCCATTTTTATTCGTACATATGAATCTTACGTATATACTAAGTAAATTGTCAAGCCAACTAAGGGTAAACGTCTTTATCCAACAAGCGAAAATCTTTGTGGTAATAAAATGAAATGATCATAATAAAAAATAATATTGTTATATACTTTCTTCCTTTCGTTTCTTTTTTTTCACACATCAGCCTAAAGACCAATTTTGAAATTGGTTGTATTTTAGTTGGGTGGTGAAATGCGATGTTTGATGATAGATCCTTTTCTTATATCCTTCTATTTGATGTGGAAATTTTTGAATATATATATAGTATATACTGAAAGTGTGAATGTAATTGTTTTCTTGAATTTATGATAATAAAAATATAACACGAGCAAACAGGGCAAATTTGGAAAATTCGCGGGAAAGAAAATATATATGATGTGGAAAATTAAAGTTATATACGTTATGTTATATATGCCAGAGCTTCACAACCTTATCTTACACACGGCATGCCGAGGTACTTTCCAGAATTCCATGTAAAGTAAAAATACATAAAAATGTAGTTACAAACCAAAAAAATACTGATTTCCTATTTGAATATACAAAATACCTAATTTTATAACTAACTAGCTGACCCGACAGATGTTGTCCTGTCCAAATTTCAATAAATTTGTTTGTTATCATTTTGTGGATTTGTAAAAAGCTATTGAAAATGTGTAAACGAAGTAAAAATAAGATAAAACCATATTTCTGCTACAAAAATCCCATTGAAGAAAGCACTTTCAGTTTTTCCCGAATTTTACAATTTTCCGGGCAAATTTTCGCGTTTTTCTTTCCGTAAGAACTTTATTCGGACTACTATGATTATTTTAACAAAAAAAGTGAACGAAATCGGTTCAGCCGTTCTCAAGTGATGCGCTTACCTAGAGAATAGCATTTAATTTTTATTTATATAGATAGGTAAGACAATTGAACTGAACATAAACTCGCTATCAATGACTTTTAAGAACGACAGTCAATTTTTTTATATAAAAAGAGACTTCAAAAACTTTGTTCACATTATAGGTGATTAAAAATTGTAGAAGAACTGCAATAGACCCTTTGGAAATTCTTCTTTAACTGAAAGCCAGCCATTAAAGTATCAAATGGAACTTGACTGAACTTTAATTTCAATCGCCGAGCATCATTCCTCAATTCATGGAATTCCTCTTCAACCTAGTTTCTAGAATTTGAACATGTGGTGCAAAATGGTTTCGAATCCAATTGTATTCCTCCGTATTAAATGTATAAAAGGATTGATCAAATTTCTGTTGCAACAATTTTGGATGTTTCCGAGCCAAATCCAATATGCCTTTAAAAATGAGTTCATTCAGGCGTACAAATATGTCAGCCATGTATGCAACTTTTGCAAGCCACTGATTATCTTCGAGAAGCTGGTGTTGTTCGTGCATGTTTTGATTATAGAAATTGACTGATCTTATGGCAAAGCTTCGTACAATCCTTTCTGCCCGAAAAGTCAGTCGCAATAAACACAAAATAAGCAAATAATTACTTCGCTTTGAATTATCATATTTGAATCGTATTCACGAGCCTACCTTCTCTTCATCATAGGTTGCAGTGCTCTGATATAATAGTATAGGTTTTATCTACCCTATTGTGTACTAGAAATTTTCTATTCTTGCAGAAAATATGTATATAAATGAAAAAGGACATTGATATACACATGAAAAGTCGTAAAATTACGCACGTAAAATTCATGTGAAATATCAAATTTGTTACCAAAAATTTTCCAAAGAAAAGTAAAATTTGATGGTACAGTGGCAAGAATGGGTTATTCTTTCTTTTTTTGGGTTTATTGTTTCTTTTTCTTTTTTTTATTTGGACAAAATGAACAGACTAAAAATCCTTTCGTATATCGTTTAGCTTTTAGCTTATGTAAACATCCTGGCAATTTCCGTCAAATATTTCGTCATTTTATTAATTCAACATTCATCATATATTTTCGATACATTTTTGGTGATGTTATAATATTGATGATGTACAAGAAAATCCAGATTTATGATGATGGGAACACAAAGGAAGATGAGAAAAAAAAATCATCCTGTCGACTCTGTATAAGAAGATGTTGTCATCTTCTGTCAGCATCTTTTCATAGAAACTTTACTTTACTTTATATATATATATGTTTTTTATACGTTTTTTAAATTAATTTCCGAAAGAAAGCTTTAAAAGTGTGAGACGTGAAAAAATCTAAATAAAAAAAAAAATATCATATTAAAAAGCTTAAAATTTTTTTCGTGGTAACATCAGAATGGTTTATTATTACAAGTTTGAATCAATTTCCTATTCAATGGATGCTAAAGAATATAAATTTGTGATAATTTTAATATTAATATTGATGGAAAAAAAAAATTTGTACTTAATTTTCTTGAAGAAAAAGTATTTCTATTGATTTTCAACAAAATAAATTTCTATGTGATTCTTTTTGAAATACAACAATTTAAATTATATAACATAGATAAGACTATTTCCTTATGAATTTTTACGTTATATCGTACAAAACACAACTAACACAACTTTCTGTTTTTTTAGTTATTTCAAAATAAAATCAACATTGGAATTTAATATAATATCTTTAGAGCTCTTCGAAATCTGTAAAATTTCTAGAAATATCAATAGTTCTTATAACCACAATGGATTCGATTTTAGAAAAATAAAATATTCTATCTATAGAAAATAAGGAAAAATTCAATATATTACTGTATGACAATAAACGAAAAGAATTACTAACATTTTGAAAGCCCTTTTTTCCGATATATTTCTAGTTTTAATATCTTTTCTCTTGAACTGTTTTAGAAAATATTTTCAAATAACAAGGAAATTGATTTTAAATTGGAATTTTTTACCGCCAAAAACTCAAATTCATTTAATTTCAAATATTTTTATTTTATATCAAAATAATCTTTATAGAAAAATCATGACATGAGATATATTTTTTTAACATTATATTTTCTTTAAATCTGAAATATAAAATCAAAGAAACCATTTACAATGTTATATCAAAAACCACTTAAAACTATTTAGAAGGTACAGATAGACGTCCAATGCAGTGTTATCAAAGTGTTTAATTGGTCACGTTTATGTGCATACCAAATTGATGCGATAAGACAAAAAAAAATTGATGGACTTTTCATGCAATGGAGACTAAACTAGTCTGCACTGGTCTATTTTAGTTTTGATCGCAGTTTTATGTGGCATTATCACTGCATAAAAATAGCCAAGTGTCTTCGTATATATGAGCAGTATAGTAACCAGTTTTTCTCCAGGTTATAACATTTTTAGAGTCAGGAGGTAAGTTGTTTCATACTTTTGATTCGACCAAACAGTGAGTACTTTCAACTTTACCATACGACCCCACACGACTTATTTCAAGACTTATTTTCAGTCGGACTGAAAAAAAGTCTTCTGGAAACTGTATAAATTGGACTTTTTTTTCAGTCGGACTGAAAATAAGTCTTGAAATAAGTCCAATGGAGTCGTGGGGTTAGTTTGCCTTTTCATTTGACTGAAATAACTTATGTACTGACGCCCCAGAGAAAAACGTTTAGAGCTAGAAATGACTCAAGAGTGTGAATTTTTAAAAAAATAGAAACAAATTGATATTGTTCTTTAAAAAGAACAGTGAGTTTTATCTTTTCTTTTCCATATCTTGTTATTTTTGGTATGGTAATACATACATTTTTGAATACTTGAAAACGTTTTATTCAATCCCCATTTAGTGGCGCGAAAGTACATAAGAAGGTAAGAGTGGTGGTGGTCAATGATTACTGTTTAATAATTAAAATTGGGAGGCTTATGCAATGATATATTGTAGATTCAAGAATTATGTAAGAAGGTAACGTAAATGTAAGACCTACGCATAAACTCAACAGTTGAAATGATTGAATTATACCAGCTCATACGACCATAAATGCGACCTATGAAATATATAAATGTACATGATCCAATTTTCTCCTACTATTTTTTATTTGTACATTTTTGTATCATTTTTAGTTTTATAATTTTGCAAACACAAACAAAAACGTGTATTCCTTGATTTTAATCTTGACATAAAGTAAACTCTTTTCGGGATTAATGACTTTGTATGCGATCGTCATTAATCAAACTCACTTTTCGACGTTTTTCTTGTTTCTTTTTTTTGCTTCCATCAAGAGTATTTTACTACCGTGCACTCACGTATAAAAGTGTCGAGTATATATCACTTCTGAATATAAGGAAATAAGAAGATATACCTTCCTATATAAAATAAAATAGGTCGTTTCTAATATCATTTTCATTTAATTTTTTTTTTTTTGCTTACATGAATGATTTCTTCTTTCATATCGATTTAATACATTCTAGGCATATATGTTTCCTTCTTGAATCCTAGTTGAAAACGATTTCATATACAAAATTTTTCTATAACGCACAAATTCTACAGATTCAAGCAATTCTGTCTCTATTTTCGAATGACTATATCAAATGTGATGATTCATTGAATTTCTTTCTATATATGAAAACTGTTTTCTATAAAATGATATCAAAATATTGTGTATACAGTTCAATGATTTCTAAAATGTATATCCTTTTTTAAAAAAAAGTAGAAACATAAAAACGTATCCAAGTGAAGTATAAGTCAATTGTAATTTCAAAAACAAGAAGAAAAAAGAAACCTAAACGTTAAAATGACGAATCTATTTCGTTAAGAAAATCAACGAATTTATTATGGAAACATAATCTGATGTTATAATAATATTTAGATGTCGATCAATGCCTCTTCTTGATTATCTCATCAGGCCAACATATAAATGAAGTTGATGTCCTTATTACAAGTGTGTGAAAAATTAAAATAACTATTAAACGAGAATACTAACGATAATGTAATTTGCATTGGTCATCTATTACTACACGACTAGAGATTTATTTTCAATCGGACTGAAAAAAGTCTTGTGGAGACTCTAAAATTTGTACTTTTTTGTCAGTCCGAATGAAAATATGTCTTGAAATATGTCCAATGGAGTCGTCGTGTTAGATCGTTTACATGGGGACTTCAAAATTGCCTTGAGGTCGACTTGAAATTCAATCCGGGTTTTTTACCGTTGGCAGATTGAAAGATTGACTTCAAACTTGAAAACAAATTTTCATTTTCTAAGCCACGATTCGTGATCGAATCGATTCAAGTCGAATTCAAGTCGATCCAGATATATATGAACGTTTTTTAGATTGGATATAATTAAAACACCTTCAACATGAAAATCTTTGGAAAATCTGATAGAAAATAAAAGTAAGACTTTTCATTTTATTCATTATAAATCGAGTGAGAAAAAAAGGGTTTCTACAAGTCTTTTTTTTATTGAAAAAAACTTTTCCACTTGAAATCACATTCATTCAGATTTAAATGAAAAACTGAAGATAAAGAAAATTGTTTACTTTTTTAAAGAAAATATTTTCATATATCTTTGGAAATATTTTTATGTTAAAGGCCTCTGAAATCATTCAAATATTCAATGGAAATATGGTAATCTTTAAGAACTCTTTTAAGAATTTATTTATTTATATTGTTTAATCTTTATTGTAATAAAAAGAAAATTTGTGATATGCAAGGAGGTACCCAAAACTAATCAATTATTTTAAAAATATTTTCAGTAATCTTCTGATAACTTTGTTACCCTTTTGATGACATTTTCGATAAATGCCGCTCTGCTTCAACTTTTTGAAAATTGGAACCAGTCCTTCAATAATTGTCCTTTGTGAAGCGCAACTAAGGACCTCAGGATGTAATCATTCAGCTCCTTTGTTTGTTTTAAATGATAACTTTCACAAAGATAAGATTTTCTAAGCCATCTAATATTTGTTGCAAATTTCGGTCAACCCAAATTAAGTTAACTATTATAGAAGTGATTTTTGTCTAAAATCAATTGAGTTGGTAACTGCGAACTATTAATAAATTTATATAAGGTTGCTGAAAATATACCGAAAAGTATTGCTCTTAAGGTTTTGAAAGATAAATAAAAGAATTGTGTGCAAAAATGACAATGACCGTAGAATAGAACTTCTCATGGGCTTGTCAAATTTTTAAGGAATTTTTTTGGTGGAAATTTCCAATGAAATTGAGCGAAATCAATGCTATTACTTATACGCTCCAACCTACATGAAAATCGTCAGAAATGCAGCAGCAATTTTCATTTAAATGTCATGAGAAGCTCTATTGCTAAGAAAAATATTGGTTCTCTGGTTCCCAAAACGGATTTTATATATATTTTAAGGCTGAATTATAATAGGAAGAGCCAAGTAATTTTGACATTTTGACGTTTTTTTTTATAAAGTCATGATTGAGAATTTGACGCGGTAGAAAACAATTTGTTATTTTAAAATCACTTTTAAATTACCTAAAAGTTTTAGGATGCTTATTCTTGCTTATGCACATTATAATCAGTTGAATGGATTTGACGTGCATAACCTGGTAGTCGTTTAGTTTTGTTTCTAGTCTTTTCCTATGTTTGGTTCTGCCTATTATAATTCCAGCTTTAGATTGTCCTAGTTTAGATCATTCTATATAATGTATATATTTTGAATTCAAATAATCAACTGTTTCACTAATTTTTCACAGAAACGGGCATAGTTTTCTATTTCATAATTCAAATTGAATTTTCATGATTCAAAAAATAAAGAAAAAAAATTTACATGAATTGAACATAAAGTATTAAGAAGATAGGATATTCAAGAAAGCTTATATTTTATAAGAAAAAATAGTAAGAACAAAAAAGGATGTAGGTGAATCGAAATATTCGGTTTCTTTATAAAGTTTCCTATTGCATTTTTATCATTGATTGCATAAAGGAAATAAAACTTTTTTCTATCCTTTAGAATCGAATAAGGAAAAACGAAAATAATAATAAAATTCACATATACTTAGATATATGTATTTATATATAAGTAAAAGGAAGTTATATAAATATATAAGAAAATTCAACGGAAAGAAAATTACACGGGCAAACAAGTTTCTTAGAAAGGATTCTATTAAACGGATTTTTTATACTATATTTTGTTGAAAAAGGATCCTCTTATTTTTTTTCTTAAAGGTGAAAGAGTTCTTTCAATGAAAAATATAAAAATGCTACAATTTAGAAACGGTTTAAAAAAAAAATACAAACGAGAAGTAAAGACACTTTGCTTCAGTAATCACTTTGCATATTCAGTGAATGTCTTAAAATCCAGTTAAAGAAAAGAAAAAAAAGGAAAGAAGTTTTTCCACCATTTTTTTTCTATCCTGGAATTTTATGAAGAGGATTTGTATTCTTGTTCTTCACTTAGTACAATTTAAATTTGCACAGTAAGCACTTAAAACGAAGACGACGAAAAAAAGTGGTAAGATATTAAAATGAAGTGGTAAAAAGTTTTCTACCAAAATAAATAAAATCACGAACTCTAACTTGAATTTTCTAAGATTCTTTAGAATAATATACTTGAATTTTCTTCCCCATATATAGGATTATTTATATTATTTTTAATTCATCATCTTTATTAGAGACATTTAGGATTTACTATTTTTAATGAAGACTATTTTCTAATGAATTACTTTTTATGTTTGTTTCTTTCTTCTATATTTTCGGTATTTTATTCCTTTCACTGTATTTTTAATTAAGATTCTTTTATTGGACACTAATTAAGATGAAAATGTCTCATGTTATTCGGATCTTAAGGAATTTTCTAGGATTAGCATCGAAAGAATCTTTTTCAAATTAACTTTATCAGTGATAATTCTTAACGTGTTTTATTTGTTTTTTTTCTTTTCGTCATTGTCTTATTTTTCTTTTCACTGTTTTTAATTAAGATAATTTTAAATAAAGATCGATTAAAAATGAATTTTGTAAAAAATACTTTAAGATAAAAATGAGAATTCATTTGATTTGATCTTCTATCAAAAGAATGAAAATTTCTTTATTTCAAAGATACTAAATTTAGCATAAAAGTAAACCATTGGAAAGCATTTCGTTCTCATTAAACTCAAATTCTACTTTTAAATAATGGAAATTTTAACAATAACTTTTAAAATATAGAACGAAACATTCTTTTCTAATCGAAATATTTGTAAAGAATAAAATCTAGATCAACTCTAATTTATCACAAATGGAAAGATTTCTTTTGAGTAACATAGAATTAATTAGAAAATACAAAATCATGTAATACAAAAGTATCCTTTAGGATTTTTGAATTCGAAAATGGTCAATCAATATTTGTGAGTTCGTATTTTGGTCATATTTTAATTAAAATGTAATTTTTGATCACCCGATGCATATTTAAATCGATTGATACCAATATGTAAGTAATAGAAGTTTCTATGGTGAAAGAAAGTTGTACCATAATTTATTATATTATATTTTTGCATAAATTTTCAACTCTTCAAAAAGTGTAAAACTTTGGAAAGCACTTAAAAGTACTTGTTGGTGCATTCAAACTACTAGAAATTAACGACAGAACCTTTGAACTAAAAAGTTATCTTTTTATTTTAGCACCTCAACCTTAATTACTATCAGAACCAACAATTTCCTGCAATGCTCAAGTATCCCTACTCTATATATGTATATATTTATCCAAAGCCCATCCCTGTAACAAATGTTAATTAAGACAAATGGTTACCCATAAAGTTGAACTTATTTCTGATGTTGAGAACGTTCAAAAGCACACAAGACGAACTAATTGTCATTGAGGTCACAGGACTTTATATAATAATATTAGATGACATAAATTTATGTATATAATACATATAATAAGTCCTCGTAGTACTTCACAAGAATATTGGAATATTAGTAAAGTGGTAAGTACTTGAAAAGTAAAATGGTGTGATGTATAACTTGTAACTTGTATAAATTACGATAGTATAAAAATGAGCTGTATCCATGGATAATGGATGAACGAATACCAATTATTTTCTTTCAAATGGTCATATTTTCGAAGGAATTTTTTTTTCTTTCTTTTCTTTCAACATTCTTGGTTGGAGACATGCCAATTTGTTAAAGAATTTTCCTGAAAAACAAAAAAAAATTGTTAGTCAACAAAAAATAATAATTTTCATTTTCTACTAAAATTATGATAATTGTTCTTTAGAAATGCAAAAAAAACAATGTCTTATTAATGTCGAGTTTCATTTGAACAATAAATTTTACAAAATGTATTTTTGTCATTTATTATTTAATAAAAAATTACGAAAATATTTTAATAATGTCACTGAAAAAATTATTACAAAAGGCATTGTTTTTATGTTTTGCCTAAACTTATGCAATTTTAAATTCAATTCCTTAAATGAAAAAATTAAATTGAAAATTGAGAAATTTAATTTATAAACCAAAGAAACTATTTCTTTGATGGAAAATAAACAGCACATCAATTTATTCCTATAAAGTTTTATCAAGATGAGACAAAATGTTTGGTTTTCTTAAAATCCTTCAATCTTTCATTAAACATGCTCAACAATGTGAGTACTTTATAATATATAGATGTATGGATATGGGTTATGTCTGATATGGTTTCCTTTTGTACTCTGGTTGTACGTTTTTGATATTTCTTTTTTTCTTTTGGATGAAGTGAAATTTTATCAAAGATTGTTTTCATTGTTGTATTTAACATTCTTAGACGATATACAAGGTGATTCCGCATCAACAAAATACTGTTAGATGGAGTTATTTACAGCTAAAACTTGTATATGCAATTTCAGAAAGCATTTTTCCTTTAAACATAAGACCTACAAAGTTATTATATGATTCCCAATTTAGAGTAAATAGAACTGTTGTCATATGACTTTAATACTTGTAGAGTAAAGCCAAAACATATTTTGGGTACGATAGATGTTATGCCATACATCAATTACGGGCAGTCCATTGGTAAGACTTTTAGGCATCGAATAGATATATACTTGTATATTGAATTGTTTAGAATAACATATATTTAGCAAATGTAGTGTTTACTTAAAACATTAGAAATTTTTTGAGATTAATTAAAAACCGAAAATCATTGTGTTTATAAATTTAGGGTTCAAATCCGGGTTTAGGTGATTCTGTTCATATATGTTTCTCTTTCCTTTACCATAATTCTAAATAATGTTTATTTAGCAAAAACTATTACAAATTTATATATAAACCAATGCAAGATCTGAATCTACAAAATATTTTTTCATATTGACATACTAAAATGTAGAACCCTGTATAATTCTGGAAATCTCTTGAATTTTCATTCAATGCAATGATATTTCCCGTGTACAGACATAAGAATTCATATCAGGATGATTTTCATTCTGGTTAAGAAATAAACAGGTTACAGAGATGATATAAAACTAACAAGAATATATGTTATCATTATCATTGTTTCCACTTTATATGCGTAACAGCAGATTCATTCACTTTCTTCAGTATATGAGAGTATATGATTTCTCTCTGATTATGTACAGATATTATGTACATGATTTTATTCAATAGAATTTATACGGTAAATTACACACGACGTTACAACAGATCATATATATGAAAGTAAAAAACCCAACCAAACCGAAAAAAAAGAAAATATATAAAAATCCATGTGAACCATTAAAGAAGGATAAAGAAATCTTTTTGATGGTAGGTTCCATGAATGCTTCTTTATCGTGCGTACATAATGAAAATTAAGATAAATTCGAATGATACTTCACGAAGATGAAATCAATATATCTTGATTTATTGACGAATCAGTCTACACTTGTAATCAAGAGATTTATACCAGTTATCTAATCATATTTATCTATTTGTCCTGAAAGGAATACAAATTAAGATACTATACAAAAAAAAAGAAAATTAAAATCATATAATTTTTAGCCTTATTACCAAAATATAGGCTTTTATTTCAATTGTAATTATCTAGTAGTAAATTGAATTAAATTATTTACGATTAAATTGAGATATGATGTATTCTAAGACTGTCTTTCTCGAAATTAAATATGAAACTCTTCCATTAAAGCCATCTTCATATATAATTATATTTTCACAAAAATTTTAATCATATTTTCACTCCAAAAAAATATATGTTTTTTTTAGTTTTCAACAAAATTACATAAAACTGGTGTAATGTTGTATTAGTCTCTATTATCCGCTTCCACAAGGCCTATTCTCGAACTTAATCGAATTTACTAGTACACACGAGTCGATTCATATCCTTCCTGTTCGTATCAGTTTAATATACCGTATATTCTCGTACCAAGAGTTTCGTTCACGAAAGAGGCAACCATATTTCAAATTGCTCTTTTCTGTGCAACTACGTCATTCCAGACCCGAAATACATTGTTTGTGTGAAAATTCACTATTATATATGAATAGAATCGGGTCACATGTGATGTCATAAAAGTATTAAAATAAATGTTCAAAATGGCCGACATGCGCCTGGCGTAATCTTGAATTCTTTCATTCATGTGAAAGAGGTTAGTATAAAATCATGGAACTTGATTATTGTAAATTTTTGAATTAGGAGCTGTCAAATTCTTGAAGTTTCATTCATTATTTTTATCTCATTATTTGAATTCCACAATGGTCAATAGTTCCGTTAGCTTGTGGACTCTCGTTGTCAGGTTTGATTCTTAGAGTAAGTTGTTTCACACGTTTGATTCGATTAAACGGTCAATTACTGAAAATTTTCTTGAACTAGATTTAGAAATTTTTTTTAAAGAAAAGGATTAAAATATAAATATTTGAGGCGTCACCAGTAAATTAAAAGTCATTCCTGAAAGGCTGTTAATTTATATTTGTCTGGTTAAGCCCAATTGAGTAATTTTCGTATTGTAGCGACAAGAATTCACTCGCATACGAGTGACCACAACACCGATTTTTTAAAACTCAAATCGATTTTGCCTATTTCCATATGCCAGTAAAAACGTTAGAATTCGAGAATAGGCACCCAGGTCGGCAAATATGATATTTTCAAAGAAAAAAAAACACATATTCATTCAAATATGTACAAAATATAAGCAAATAATTCCATACCTTTTTGAAATTTACTCTTATTCGGAGTATATCCGCTAAAAAATGATGTCCCAAAGGATATGGATACATATTTTCATCAAAAGTCATAGCATTAAAAAGGTAAAAAAAAAATTTGTGTACATATAAAAAATATCTATAAAGATATAACATGAAAAATTATGATTTATTACTCGATTACATAAGATGAAACCAAAAAACATTAACCAAATTGCTTGAATTTAATATTTTTATTTTTTTTAATTCATGTTAGTAGCGACTACATATTTTGAAAATTAATATTAAAAAAGAATTTTCTATTTTATATGAAAAATTGATAAGACGCTATTTTCCGGGGTGGTTTCTTTTCTTAGATTGGATTAAAATTAGTATTTAAATATTTTAGAGTTTTTCTGGATCATTTTTACACAAATTTGTACAAAAATTTATCAAATAAATGTGGAAAACACTTAGAAAATTAATTTATGTTTGTTTTTTATAAATTACACAGAAAGCATAATATTTTATTTATGATATTCAAATCTAAATCTTATAGAATTATTTGTAAAAATTAAATCTATTATTAAAAACTTTTTTTTAAAGTAAATAAAAATTCACTAAAAAAAACGGAAGTGTGCTTTTGACCACACTGTAGAAGTGAAACACAAGCTTTTTTTAATGCAGCGCCGAATTGGTGGGAGATAGAAGTATTGGGTCTTCGAAGGAAATAATCCCCATAAAAACCTCCACAATATTGCCGAACATTGTAATCGTCTAGGGCGTCCATATAATGAGATTTTTTGTAATGTAACGTTTCGTCACAGAAAATTTTAACATAATTTTTGCTAATCGCTCCCATAGAAGTATTTCACTTCAAAAATTTGAGTTACTTTACTTCATTACAATCCTAAATCCCGATAGTGCAAGAACCTGCGTTTTAAATTTTGGCTGGATATGATCCAACTTCACTTTCCGAACTTTAAAACAAAATAAAACACAAAATAAACAATTTAACAAAATATACCTATTTTATTTTGTTAGCCACAAATGTTATGTATTTCATTAATTATGAAAAATAATATCATTTAAATGGCCGGCCTCTGGACCTCAAAAGGATCGGCTGCTGCAAAGCCGATCTTTTCGAGGTAATTTCCGATCACTTTTTCGTAAATTTCGGACGGTATCTCGGCAATAACTTGGAGGATGTTATTTTTTATTTGCTCCAACATTTCGGGTTTGTTGGTGTGAACACGGCTTTTATCGTAATCCTACAAAAAAGAAATCCAGCGGCGTTAAGTTGCATGGTCTTGGCGGTCAGTTGGTGCCACCAAAACGTGAAATAATGTGACCTGGGAACTTTTCACGCAAAATATTCAACATTGCACCCACTGTGTGGTAACTTGCATTATCTTGTTGGAACCACATTTCTTTCACCTCAATATCTTCGATTTTGTGGTAGAAATACTTGGTTATCATGCACCTAAATTGCTCACCATTGACTGTTATAGTCCGACCCTGCTCGTTTTCAAAAATGTAAGGCTCAATGAGGCCGCTCACCAAACAGCCATAGAATGGTGTCTCGTGAATCTCATGAGGATTTTCATCTCTCCATATGCGGCATTTTTGGTTATTAATACATCCAGAGAGGTGGAAATGTGCCTCATCAGAGAAAAGGATTTTCTTTGACAAATCAGCATTTGAAGAATTTAACAATTTTAACGCGTTGAGCGGTGGTTAAGCGATCCATTTCGTAAATCTATTGTTGCAAACTGACATTTAACACTTTGAAAACAGGTGCTTATAGACAGATGCTTGGTTTGTAGAACTACCAAAATATGAAACTCAAAATGGATAACCCTATAGTTAAAAAAAAGTTTTTGAACATAGTTCACGCATTTACTTTGCTTCATAGTTTTACTATTTAAACTGAATTCACGTATATACTATAAAAATTATACCTAAGCTAAAGTAGAACATATAACTTAAACTCTTTAAAAAAAACTGCCCCTAAGAGATATCAAAATCTAAACACATATAGAACTTAAGGTTAAGACTTTAAATGCCTATTGCTTATATTGTATTATGTTCAAAATGACTTCGTTAAACACAAAATTGAATTTTATCAAAAGATTTCCAGAGAAGCTAAATAATCAAAGATTCCTGTATAACATATAAGGACATAATGACACGCAGTAGTACTAGAAATAATTAATATTTTCTACCAGTTTATATAAGTTCAGTTTCAATTTCAAATTTTGAATTCATAAAATTTTTTAATGGATTAAATATGTTCAAAGGATGTTTGTCAGGATATAAGATAAAAGTTCAAACTAGAATTTAAATATATATATATATACGAAGAAATATGTTGAAATATATTCAAAGTAAACTATAAGATTTGAAAATATCATTCACATAAGTATATCCATTTTCTTATTACACCTCAATTTCATATTAAAAAGGACGAGATCCGTTTGATACCTTTTGATAACAAGCTAACATTATATAAAATCTATACGTTTGTGTATAAAAACTTAACTCTAAGATCACATGTACAAAATAATGATTATGTACGATTTGATAGTGATAACGATTTTGATTAGGACGATCATGATAATGTTTATGTTTTACATATCAAAATTCAAAATGTTATTCCGGATTTAAGAAGATAAAACGAAATATGAACACGTACAATACGAGTCTTATAGATATTTTACCTTGTATGTATTACAATTATGTTATGTTTTGTTATTCTATAAGCTTTATTAAAAAAAATATGTAATAATAATATATTTTGTGCGATTACATATACCCAAACTTATGCGCAAACTTGTCTATCTGTCTAGAAAATCTGTTTTCATTTATATTTTATGTCTCGCATGGGATACTTTATCATATTTTTAAAGATTTCGAATTGTTTTTAAAAATCACTTCATTTTAAAGTCGCTGAAACCGACAGGATGCGTAATTTATTCAATTTACTAAAGCTTATTTGTAAAAACAAGTATAGTTCTTAAATATTGAATTTAGGGAAATAGTTACGAGCAAAACTTTTAAATGCACACTGAACCTTGTGGTACTTAAGGCCAATCTCCACACAGCCGACATCCTATTCTGACGAGAAAAATCAGAAAACTAGAAAGAGATGGATTTTTGCAATTTTCGCTAGGATTGATTGAATAAAAACATCAGAATCTCCCCACACAATTTAGAAAAATTGGTAGTGTGCGACGATATCGTGTATGGTTATTGTAAGAGTATGCAAACGCAGATGAAGTTCCATTAAATCAGATGAATATGTTTTTCTGCGTTTGAGGGGAATCATCTGGCAGATGAAGAATCAGATGGGGAAATGAGAAATGCAGAAGACGACAAAATTAGTAGGATGATTGTTTCTCCCTTTCTGTTTAACCAAATTTTGCATAAGTGCATTCCATACTTTTATCAGAATAGGATGTCGGCTGTGTGGAGATTGGCCTTTTGGTTTAAGGTAAGCAAACGTGAAATATGCGTTTATTTTCAAAATTAATAAGATAAAAGCTACAATAGGCAAGTAAAATTATTTGGAATCTTGCCAGATTTATTTATGTATGTTTGGGAAATAGACCCGATTATCCCCTTTCCGAAACGAACACCAGCATGATGATAAACGCATAGCCAATAACTGCTAAATACCTAGATAATCGTTTGATCAATATTCTTTTCATTGAAAATGAAAATTCAAACCTAAACTGAAAGTATAACAAAAAATTGGTATATTTCTGTTCAACAGATTATCTGTTTTGTTATATGCCTTGTTATAAATTTTATCGATAATTAGGCATTAAAAATGCGTAGAGACATTTCAAGAATCGCATGAGACTTTGTCATGTGGCTTGGTACCAATGTGTTATATATGAGTTCGCCCTGACTGACAAAACTTAAATACAAAGACATATCACAAAACACAGATTGAAGATCTGAAGGCACCTTAAAACATAAACTATCCCGTAATAATGAAAAATACTCCCCCATAGTCAAAAGTTTGTTGTCTATTTATTAAAGACATTCAGTGTAATTTAATTTTATTACATTTACAAATTATTTTAGAGCTTTTCCTATCAAATTAACTTTACAATCATTTTCCATTAAATTTTTCATTGTACTATTATTTTAGTACAAGAATCACAAAATAAAATCTGTTTCAATAAAATAAAATGATTTAGTATGAAATTCTTTGCATTTCTAT
This sequence comes from Xylophagus ater, assembly GCA_963422695.1. Lineage (NCBI taxonomy): Eukaryota > Metazoa > Arthropoda > Insecta > Diptera > Xylophagidae > Xylophagus > Xylophagus ater. Next base: position 15,315,029 of record OY730478.1, read on the forward strand.
TTTTCTAACAATGTTACTCGAAATAGAACTAAAAGAAAATATATACATTTTCGTACATGATCAAATTCTATTCTAAATAAAGTAAAAGTGTGACAAAAGTTTCCTTAATGGTTTTAGTGATCAAATTCAATTTTCTTATGCAACAGAAATGTATGCTTATTTTCTTTTTTTTTATCCCTCCAGAGAGAAAGTTTCTTATCAAATCGAAGGAAATGCTTGCGTTTGTTGCATTCGAATTTAAGTTTCTTATTTTTTTTTTTTCTATATCCAAAATGTATTGCTTCGAAAAATTTACCAAATCTTGATATAGTATTTCCGTATTATATCTAGAAAAGCAGAAAATTCTATCATTGCCTTTAGCAGATACAAAAATCAGATAAGAAAATATATTCTTAAGAAAACTACTATATTTACATTGTTATAAGAAACATTTAAAATGCTTTAAAAGATAACTATGTACAATGAAATACAAATCGAGAATATTTTGAGAAAATCCATATAAATGGTTATTGTTTTTCTTTTTAGTTAAATACTCACTTAGTAGAGTATATTTTCAATTTAACGAACATATATTGATCATACTATATTTATCCATAAATAGCAACAAAATAGAATCCAGGAAATTCCAGTGAAATAATATAAACTTAAAATGTAAAAGTTTTCTGTACAAATTCGAATTCTAAAAATTCAATATAAAATGTATTTAATATAAGGACAATAATGTTTCTATGAATAGAAAATGTTATATAATATAAAAATTCTAAACTTCAAGGATTACACAAAAGGTTAGTTATAATACAATATATACCCACGCTTTCTTCGACATTTTCTCTAATAACGTTGAGTATTTGTATCCTATTTTGGTAGCTGACAATAAAATTAAGATTGACGATGTGAACAGCATAAAAAGATGAGAAAATTATATGAAAAGCTTTTATATGAAAAGTTAAAGGTAGAATAAACAAACAACGAATATATACTTTTTTATATAGAAGTACATTTTAAAAATATTAATTTAATTTAATTAGGTGAAAGCCCGTCAATACTGACAGCGGAAAATATAATATATTTACTGCGAGTGGAATTCCAACCAGCGTTTCAGATAAAACGCTTTGAGAAAAAAATATTAATTGCCTATTTTTAGGCGCATATGAAAATGGTACATACGTTCAGACAAGGAGAAATTTTGTTGTTTTCTTTTCCTGTAATGTACCTTTAAAAGTTTAGCACGAAATGACATATTCCTAAATTCAAGGTTTAAATAAACGCCAATAAACCGAATCGACGCAACCAACTTATGTTTTTTTTGTACTATTGTATATACATATGTATACATATGTATGTAGGATGGCTATCAGATGTAAGAAACATGATTCATGTCGAGAAAATGCCGACATGATCATTGTTAACTTGCGGACTATCGAGAATGTAAACATGTTTGTACAGCTGTATGGTAAAACTCGAAACAAGTCCTAAGTAAATATTAGGCATGATTGTAGGATAGCTATTCGAGTTAGGAAACATAATTTACTTCGTTTACATGGCGATTTCAGAATTGAGTTGAGATCGACTTGAAATCCAACCCGAGTTTTTTATCTTTACCGGATTGAAAGATTGACTTGAAATCGACTTCAAATCAATGTCAATTTCATAGACGCAGCCAAACAAATTTTTCTTTTTTAGGTTATGTTTCCCCTCTCTTAATACTCCATGTTAAATTTTCAATTCGATTTGAAGTCGATCTGGGTATACATGCAAATTTCAAGTCGATCAGAAAAATTTTTGTGATCGGATTGACTGAAGTCGATTTGAAGTCGATCTGGGTATACATGCACAATATTCGGATTGAAGTCGACTTCAATCCGGTCATGTAAACGAAGTAATTGATGTAGAAAAAAGGCCGACAACGATCTTGAGTCAGTCAGTCTAAATTGGATCGCCGTTGAGGAAAGTGAAATAAAACGTTTAGTTCATCAAAATAAAAGCGTTTTTACTTTATCTTTATACTTTTTCCTACGTGTATACATATATGTATACAATATATAAATTAACACAAATGTTGTTTCAATTACGAAAATTTACGAGTACCAATTTGATTTGGCCCAAATCATCAATATTCAATTGTATTCCTGTTTTGAATCTATTTAAAATATTATTAAATAAAAATGAATGGTATATAAATATTCAAATTCTTAAAACACTATTCAGAATATTCAACATAATTCAATTTATGATTTAGGAGAAACCAGGGAAGATTGAGACATTGTATAACACTTCAGATATATACTTAAAGCAAGCATCACATATTATCATTCATAAGGCAACGATTATATACACAAATAAATAATATTAAAATTGACCACTGCATTAGCAGTCACATAAAAGTTAGTTCAAAAAGGAAGCTAATAATTATATACTTATACTTGTTGAGGAAAAAGTCAAAACTTGTACATTTAAATTTACCTCGAGTAACATTCTAGAAATTGGTTCCCGTAGCAAGTTCCGCGAAAATTGATTTTGAAGAACTCCACGGATCTTAAGGAACAAATGTTTGAATTAAGGTGCATTTCGTCTAAAATAGAGAAAGCATCGATTGCACCATTAAAAATTTGATGAACAAAGACCACATCAACCACTTCACGCCGCCTTTCTAAGGAATGTAAGCCTAATAATTTTGGCCTATCTATAATTATAGGCAACAAAAAAGGGTCGTCCCAGGGAAGGTTACACAATGCGAAACGTAAAATTCTACGTTGAACGGATTCCAGCCTGTTGACTTGAACTTTATCGTGCGGTGACCACACCTGACTGGCATATTCCAATATTTCTTATTAGCTATTTTTTTGTACATAAACCATGTAAGTAATTTTCGCAATATTTCTGAAATACTCGTAAGAATATCGAATCAATTATACTACAGCAGTCTCCTAGCAATTTCGAAAGAATATTCAACAACATGAGACATAATCGAAAAGTACAGATTTGAAAACGCATATTTTTTCTTTTGCCTTATTTCTGAACTTTGCATTTAAGGAAGAAACAAGTTTTCAAGGAAATTTTTTGTGAAAATACAAAACTCCATCCGAATTAATGAAATGTATTTGTTGAAAATCTTCTTGGGTTTGTCTACAAAAGTTTCGAATGTATATAAAACAATATTCTTTCCGTGATGTATTCCTTTTTACTTTTACTATCCCGAATTGTAAATGTTTGCACCATGCTCTGGTCTCACCTATTATGATCTTTATTTATAACTAAAATTTGCATCTCTAAAATTGAGATAAACTACTACTGAAGGGACTATACATATCCTATATAATATATTTCTATCAAATTTATCTTACAACATAAATACATAAATATTGAAAAAGATTATTTAATTTCGAAATCATTTATATAAACAAATTCAATGTTAATTATATTAAAACGTCCATTTTCGACCTCTATTAAATTCATCCTTTAGTTATTCTATAAGAGCTAGGTTAAATGAGATATAAATAATATTATGTTATACAACGTATTGGTCACAAACTATATAACGTATGCCTATATAAAGATAAAAACATTTATTATTAATATAATTAAATTTATTAAATTATTAACAGTATTCGACAAAGGAATTAGTCAACAATGGACTTAAAGGTCCATTGTAATTGGTTTAGGTTTAAGAAATACTGTGGAAATAATTGATTTGATTAATAGAACTATAACATCACTTCTAATTAATTGTAGGCCAAGGAAAATAAATGCGAAACAGGTGATGCCAGGAATCCAACATCAGGTTTCTAGTAGCAACGAAGGCTTTAGACCAACAGAGCTACTGACACACTATATTTTCACCGTTCTCCGTATGAATATTATTTAAACCCTATAAAATATTATATTTGAATCCACCAAAAACCAAACTATTATATTTTTTCTGAACTAAATCCATTCTTTTTTCAATCAATTACTTTAAAATTGTCCAAAACAAACTGGAAATTAGTTAAAGATTTTCCAGACAAAATCAAAATAATATAGTATACTGTCTTCTACCTTTTAACAAGTTCAATTATTCGATAAATTGAAGACAAATAAAAGGAGGTAACGAACATCTTCTATAACGAAATCACATTGTTACTTTTTATTTCCAGACATCCTATTTCAAATTTCAAGTTAATTAACTTTCAGAGAAAAGTAAAGGAATACAAATAATAGTATTTAAAAAGCTAATCCATTCTTTCTTTTCTCACCTTTAATTTAAGTAATTATTAAAGTGACCAATTTTCAACTGAATTCTTATTTGTGAATCCTTGTTTTTCTTTCACTATCTCAATACGAAGATTTCAATTTTTATGAGTTTGTTTATGTACTGAAATTAGGAATAAAATAGTATTCTTTTTGTAAATCACAAAATTCGTTATACCCTACATACTTTTATTGAATTTCATTTTTGTGAAAACCAATTTTAAACCATTTGATTTCAATTCAAAACGATACTTTTACCACCCACAAAACTATTTAAATTGAAGAAACGTTAATCAAAATGAATTTTCAATTTTTAAAATTACTTTTTTTCTTTAAATTAAAATTACATAAATTTATGTAAACTTACATACGAAAAAAAACTAAATTACATATCTAATATAAATGTAATAAAAAAAATATATGACATTTTCTAGAAAAATGAATTTTTCTTGAAGTTTTCCACTTTTAAAAACGAAAAACAAGAAAATTTTTGTATCAAACATTTTTGTCATGCATTTTTACATTCAATTCAAAACTGAAAATCATAAATTTACTTAGAAAATGTCCTTTTGAAAATCACCAAAGAAAATGAAAAGGAAATATATATATATATAAGAAGCCCTATGCCAGTATAACAGGAATTCCACTCCTACTGAGATTGGAAAGCTGCTAAGAATTAAGAATCCTTAACACACTTTTCCGAATTATAATTTTTTGGCAATTGTCTTTCTTTATTTAAAAAACACGAACGAAGTATATACAATACACCTAATTCTGCTTTTTCGCGATAGATACGTTCCTCGAAAACTCGCTTAAAAAAAATTCGCGTATACAGTATCTATATAAAAGTGTAAAATCCGTAATAAATTGTTGTGTTCCTGGTCTTATAAGTTCTTTTTACAATTCACGATAATTGCTCATTAGTAATTTCAAGTCACGTTGAAATTTATTACATCTTTCTTCAATAGAATCATGTTTTTCAAAATGATCACTCAATTTCGCTGCCGGGCTAAGTCCCTCTTTAATTATGTTGTGAGGGAAGGACAATTTTCTTCCTCACTAACTTCTTGAATATCAGGTCACAAGCGCACAAGCTATAATTTCATCATTAATGAGTTCCTTATTCTTTATTAATTCTTCTACATCTTGAGGCAAAAGATCATCAAACCCTTCTCCATCTATTTCATGAGCTAACGCGATAATATTGGAGTACTCAACCGTATTAAAAGGCACTGCATTTTCATTCTGGCCAAAGCGGTCTCCAACATCATATAAAATTATGGAAATCACCATATTTTCAGGGAATTACTTTTTTACACCACGAAACGAGATAAAAGATTACATATACATGTTTTTTCTTTCTAAAAATTATTTTCATGAAAGTCAAATCGCGTAAAAAAGGAACTAAATAATTTTTTGGAATCGCGTAAAGTCAAATTTACGTAAAAAAACGTCTCGCAAAAACAGAATTAGGTGTATTTCCTTTCCGTTGTAAAACATGGTATATTGTTGTATGATTCGGTATTTTTTCTATATAAAAAAAATCGACAACGATACAATGATACTCCACGAAGAAATATTAAGGGAATTCGCCTAACATTTTCATATCAAATAAAAGTTAAATCGAGAACATATTTATGATTTTGATATATGCTTTCTACAATTTTATACTCCATTTGTTATCCAAAAAATTCTCAAAAGAAAATATGGTTAGTTACATTAATTTGTATTCGTACCCTAACCCAGAGGAAATATCAACCATCAACTCTAATTTAATATATGTAAAAATATATTATAGAATTTAAATTTTGTGTTAAAAATTTTGTGTGAAAAATTTTAGTCACGTATTAATATTAAGGCATACTAAAACTCACGAAGAAGCAGAAAAAAAAAATTAAAGATAAAATTCAGGCATGAATAAATAATTCTCAGGTCTTTTAAAATGATAACATATGATTTGAAAAATTATTTTCCATCAAAAACTGGAAAAGTCTTCGAACCTAAAATGTGTGCTAAACATATATTCAGTTAATTTGGTAACCATTTAATATTGTTTTTTTTTGGTTATATTTTATTCGAGAATATTCAATTTCCATATATTCTACGATTTTATAGATTTTAGATAAGTTTGAAACAACTTTTATCATTATTCTTTTATTTCTATTAGAATCCATTTGTATGTATGTTGTGTATATGAACTTATATACTAGATATTAATATATATATATATATATAATTCAAGATAAATTGGAATTCAATTTGTAACTTTAGTTCAATTTGGCACACATATTTTTGGTTAAATGGACTTGGTCTTTTTCCATTTCGAATTCCAATTCAAATATGTAGAAAAATATATATTTGAATATACCATATATGTCTATAGAAGCCCAATGAACTCAAAAAAAATGTTCGTATACTATATTCAGGCCCTTCGATTCGTTCAGTTATAATATTCCAAATTTTTGTATTTCTTTTTATTCACGATTACTGGGATAAACTTATTTTAACTTCAGACCAATAAATATTTAGTAATGTTTAGTAGAGAAGAAAAAAAAAGGTTATATAGGAAAATCACAAAATAACTTTTACATATATTCGATTTTCGGACATTTTATTATTGGCATAGAATAGTAATGTGAAAAAAAATATATATATATATAATTTCCAAATAGGGTTAACAATTTTTTCCAAAATAAAGTAAATAAATAATTTTATAAAGACTTTAAACATATTACTTTATTGTAGAAGTTTTTTAACAGAATTTAAATGAGTTGGAAATGTTTATAATCGATCTTAAATATAATTTCATTAACTTGACAGCAACTTAAAAAAAGCATCCTTAAATAATTCCAGCAATTATGTGGTATATGTGTGTCTGTCCTCCTAAAAGTATGCAATTCTTTAATTTCTTAATGCAAAATTTATAGAAACATAATAGAATTTTGTAAGTTTTTTGGTATAAGATTCATGTAGTAACATTAATACATAGTAATATTTGACTTAAACTTATTCATGTCACGTCACAACAGAACATTATACCCGAAAATAAAATTCTGTTAATTTTTCTAGCAATTGTATCACATAATCCTGTCCAAAATTAAAATCACTTCAAATTTTTATAGCATTTGAATAGAATCAAATGGTTGCCAATCGATTAAGCCTTTCTCTGGAAGTCTATTTTTAAAATGTTTGTAAAACAGTTTGGGTAGAGATAGAAATTATGACTGTCAGTGCTGCCCTTACATTGTTCGCCATCTATCTTACATGTATTTATTACCATATACTAAAGTATATACACTCTCAGAGATAGATAATCCTTTTCCTATGGTCCCTAAGCTTAAAAGGTACAACAAATTTAATGAAGATAAAGTATTTGGAAAGTGGAACACCGGAATTGGACCTGAAAAAACTGCAATATGCCGCACAAAATACGCCAACGGGACTTCACTTCCCTGTCAAGAATATGATCACCAACATCCAGCAGTTGGAAAACCTATAAAAGAAAAAGATTAATTAAATTTTGTAAAAAAACTTAAAATTAAATTTAAACTTTCAGATATCTTCTTAAAAATCCATTTTAAATCAAAACAAGAAAAGATTTAATAAAACTTTCCAAAAAAAACATTTCATTTGATATTTAGCAAGAATAACATTTTAAACGAAATAAAAGAAATAAATTCATGATTTGATTTAGTGTCCTTTAAATACTTTTTATGTATAAAAAATCTTAAAGATAAAAGTTTTATTTTTTTTTTTCTTTTTAAATAAAAAGATTTCCTTAAGTGAGACCCATTTCAAAAGTTTTTTTTTCGTGTATTGTTATCCCTAATAAATAACTAAAAAAAAAAAAAACAAAAAAGAAAACGAAAGCTTCCAAAAAACGGACATTGATATCGTTTTTGAAACAATTATCAAAGTTTTCTTTTTGAAAAAAAAACAACCATCACATATAGAGAAGAAATTATAGCTAAAAAAAACACAACAAGATAAAATGATTATCGAAGGAGACTGATATAGACCACATATGGAACCTTTAGAAAAAAAAGGCATGAATCAAAAGTAAAAAGAACAAATGGGAGAGTATTAAAAATGGTCCTTCTGACCCGAGGGATTAAAACCTTAAAAAGAGGAAAACTGAAAAAAGCATAAACAACGGCTTCCAATGGATCTATGTATATGCAAAGAAATAAAAAAGAAAGATCTATACCCGGTCCGAAAAACGAAAAAAAAAAAAATAGAAAATGTAAAGCTTAACATGCAAAGAGGCTAAAACCCCATCATGAACTGTTAACGTATTGCCCACTTCATATGTAGTGAATTAACTGATGGGACAACAATAGAAGGATAGCTAAAAAAAAAACCTTGTTTTTCTTTTTTACCTAAAATATTTGTACATTGAAAAGAGGTCTCCATCGAGTATCGATTTAGTTGTCCATTATTTTCCATTTTACTTCAATCTGGTACAGATGCGATATTCGAGTATAAAGGACAAAAAAAACAGTACTAAAAAGACAGCAAGTAACATCATACAGGTTTTTAGGTTAGAGTAATTTTTCAAATCACAAGATTTGATGCGCATTGTATAGTATCAGGACGAAAAAAGAAAATCAAAAAAAAAATTGTAGCAGAATAAATAAATAATTGCTTACAGCATATGTGAATTTAAAAATATGGAAAAATTAAGCTGAAAATAATTACAAAAGGAAATTTGTTTACTAGTGTAAAGGATTTTGGAAGGATATCTCATAAAAATTGATTTTCCATAATTAGTTTAATTAAAAAACAACCGAAATAAATATGTTATCCTAGACAAAGAGTTAATCACTCCATATTTATGACCTATGGTTTGTACTACCAGAAATAATCATCGGAGACGGGTTTCAAGGATATATGCATGCCCGTCGGTCCGTTCGTGTAATTCTATTTACAATGTGGGTTTATTATTCCTTTACGCTGTAAGGAATTCTATTTCAGTTAAATTAGCCGATTTCAGCAATTGCAGCGACTTTTTTGTATCAAGATTATCGAAAACATTTTTATCGTATTTCGTCCTTGTCATTATCCTGGATATAGTCAATACAACAACCTTTCATCCTAACAATAATCAAATGCATAAACTATTTATGTAAGGAAAAGTTACGATAAGCTTGATTTTAATACTTCACAATTTGGTTTAATACTTGACTAAATATTTTGTCCCAAAAGTTTACCGGTTAAACTTTAACCGGAAAGCTCAGTCTATCATAAAATCCATCTATCCTTTCTCTTATCATCTAAAGTTCTATTTTTTGTTTTCTTCTTTCATTTTCAATATTATTAACCAATTAAAAATTGTCATAAATTCAGCCATGTTGAAAATTATCATTCCAATCAAAAACCGGGTTTTGATCACCGCCCACATTTTTCAATCCGAATTGAATAATATGATGTCAATGTTCTGGGGTTCAAATTTTTAAAATTAAAAATAAAAACTTTTCCAAAGTGGAGAAGAAGAGAAGTTCAACAAATTCGAGTTTTTGAAGTTTTAAAAAGATTTCGAAATTTCTTTCTTCTTTTTTTTAGAAATAAACTATTTAACCTTTTTTCCACGAAAAATTGAAATTTTCATTTTCTATTTTATTTGTTTTAAAGTTTTTTAATAATTAAATTATTTTAGAAAACTTTCAATCAAAAAGGAAAACAAAATTCGGATTCAAATTCTTATAAAGTTTACGAAGTGGAAAAGTTTTCAAAAGATATACGAAATTTACGAAATACATTTTTCATAGTTTTGGAATTTTCAACGACCTTGAAGAGTTTACCATAAATATGAAGATTTGGATTCTTGAAGAAGATATAAAAATTTTTCATTATTTTTTTTGCAATCTTTTACAATTTTTTATTATAATTTTCTTTTCTTTACAATACCTCCAACGAACGAATAAATTTTAGCTGTCGTCCGAAGCTGAAAATTTATTACTCATTGCCGTAAATTATTACTGCCTGGTCTCACGTCACTTTCATTGGATCGGCAAATTGGGTACCACATAGAATCATTTGGACCTTGTCTATACGCCGATAATATTCTTTATTTAACTCGTTCTGGTCTTTTACGGGTGGCATAATACCGCAATTGGAATACGGCCAATATTTTGAGACGACCAAGGAAATAAAAAATACGTAGTCAAAAAAATGATTTATGAATAATTTCATAAAAAAAAAACAATAAATTTTTTAAGTCTATTAAACGACTATGAAAATTTTTTACTTTAAAAGTTTTCAATTTGGATTTTTACAAGTTATTATTGAAGTTAATCAACTATTTGAGTAGTCAAACAAAATATTTGGTTGAATAATTTATTGCATAAAAGTTAGAATCAAAGATTATCAAAATAATATCCAATAAAGACATTTTCACAACTGACATCGACTTAAATTGAGCTTGATCAGTTACAGATTGATGTATTTGCAGAATACGTACAGGAATGATATCTACGAAACATTTGGCATATCACATGGCAGTTATGGCACCTCAAGTTTTATAGAAAAGTAAAGTCCTTTAAAGGTGTTGTGTTCAGGCTCGAAGAGACAGGTATACTTAAAAAACCACTATAAAATACAAAACTTTTCTTTGAAACCAGGAAAAATTGTATTATTAAATAACCAAAGGGCGACCACTAGTGAAATGCCTCGCATATAATTCTCTAAAAGGTCTGCACTTTTCATAATGTTATTACTTTATTTCCCTGAAAATATTTTAGTACTTTTCCTAATCTCAAGTATAAAATTAACGATTAACGATAATCAAAAACTATAGTTTTTAAAATAAGTTAAGAGACCCGTCTTTTAGTATCATATTTTCCTATTCCAAACTAAAATCTTATATATTTCGTTTCTTGAAAATCTCGGAAGGATTCAACTTCGCTGTTCATGTATCATCATCGGAGCTAAACGCATACATTAGCATATTCATCAACAAAGTTGATCAAATTTTAGTACGACATGTTTATAGCCGCACTACGCAAACTGTTGTATTTACTGTAATCGAAGGAAGACTATTCGAATGTTGAGAGCTTTAAGATCATTGTCCAACCACCACTGTTTATTGGGTTTCAAAATAAGGACCCGAAACAAAATATAGACAGTCCACATATTTGAAGAACTTGCTTTAGTTTTCTTCCTATTCTTATAGCTATGATTAATGATGAAAATCTTATGTTTGTATAATATATACGACCTTTTGAATTTAGTCACTAGCCTCCTGTTTTCTTTTGCACTTGATATATACTCGTTTTCCAAACAATTTGTCGGAAACTCACCCGTTAGAGAATAAGGAACTGTCACCTGAATCCGATTAGATGCTGTTTTTGTATTAAAGTACTAATTTTATGAACTGAAAATTATAATATAGTACGTACTTTACTCTCCATTGTTTAAAATTCGCAGCTGACATAGCAATATTTTAACGTAACCCGAAAACGTAACGTTACTATTTTTCTTTCGACATACCAACACTACTAAAAATAGTAATCTCTATACCAAGGTTGTCCAACTCGCGACCCGCGGGACGAATGAGGCCCAAGGCAAGTATCAATGCGGTCCAAAAATGTTCAAAGTTACTGAAGCATGTCCATTTTTCTGAGGAATGATTTGTGTGTTTGCGCTCTCGTGCTAAAGCTGTCAAGTGACAAACAACAGAAACAGGACCAGAACCGAAAGCTCTTTCGTTATGTAGTAAATTCTCCTCCTGTTTGCGTTGCACGCTTAGCTACACTGTTCTGTTGTTTGTCACCTGGTGACTTAAGCGAAAAATGCAACATACTAAGTGTAAAATTAGAACCAAACATGTTGAATGAACACCTTGAGAACTGCCTGAGAATTGCAACCATGTCAATCTAACCAAATATTGACGGTTTAGTTTCTCAACTTCAATGCCAAGTATCACATTCATTTTAAGATATGGATTTATACATAGTAATATATTTGTGGCCCAAAACACCATGTCTTTTTCCAATGCGGCGTAGGGAAACGGAAAGGTTGGACACCCTTGCTATATACTATAGCATATAGTGTCATATATCTTTCTAAAAATCGAAATGAATCAAAGACTTCTAGGCATGTTTAGTAAATACAATAATTGCCACTAAATGCTTAAAACTATTACAAATAATGATAATATATTGTTTGAATAATAATCGATTTATGCAAATGTAAATAAACGTTGTTAAAACGGTGGAATTGTTGTTACTAGTAACTGGTTCAGTGGTTCAAATCCCAGCTAGTTACAATTTTTTGTTTGCGATTTTAACTTCGATCCTTCCAATTAAAAGTAATAAAACTAATTAATTTAATTACCAAAAGAAAACTTTGGTTAATTTTACAATTATTCTAAAAATAAATTTTACTTCCTTATATACGATTTCTAAACACCTCGCCAACAAAAAAAAGAAACATTGTATATTTTGACACACTATTCAATAAATTCAATACAAAAAAATCTTTTCATATAAATCTCACTTCTGTTAATTAAATACAATACAATTTTTTTTGAATGTGATGACCTCACAAATGGTAAATGTTTTTCTAATTACCACACCAATTTTCATTATACAAACATTGCAAGTCATACAACATATCTTCGAACTTTAAAGAAGAACCAAAAAAAAAGCCCATTCAAGAAGGTTTTCTTCGAAGAAACCCCCCAAAAAAAATTTTCAACTTAAGATAAAATTCCCACGTGAAATCGCGATTTCAATATGAAAAACATATCAAAAAATTTGTATGATTATGATTTTTCGATGATGATGGTTCTGATTATGTTTTATAGATTGATGTATATTTATATATTTCTTTATAATAAAAAATCCCCCCCAAATGTGCAGTAGCCAAGGTAAATTTCAATACAAAATTTTGATATATTACAAAATATTGAAAAGGCTGAATGAATGAATATAAGAATTTAGGGGTAAAGAGAGTAGGCCTGATCGATAAAGAATGAGCTGCCATCAAGCAATTATTCATTTTGAGATCATCAATCAAATTCAATCAGATTCGCATAATCAGAGGCAAATCACTGTTATAAGAAGTTATATACTATATGAACTTTAGTTACTTTACTGTACAGAATTATTATTACATTTTTTCCTTTTTTTTGCGACTGATAGGTTATATGAATTGATTTTCTTTTCCATTTTGTTGTTGTTGTAATAAAAGTATTAACAAGAATATTGAATTGAGATTATATGAATTGAATTTCATATAAATATCTTTCTTCGAATTATTGCGCGAACACACCTTAGAGAAGTGGTATACAAACTTCGGAATCCCGTGGAACTCGGATCGAAATTTAAAAAAACTTTAATGTTTAAATTGAAGATTATGTTTTAACTTTGCTGGATTTAAACTACTATTACCACACGACTCCACACGACTTATTTCAGGGCTTTTTTTCAGTCCGACTGAAAATAAAAAAGTCTTGAAATAAGTCCAATGGAGTCGTGGGGTTATATGCACTACTTCTCCGGACTCTACATAGAACGCATTTAACTCATTTTTATCACCAGTATGTATGGTAAAACGAAAATTCAATTATGCTTATCTCCACCATATTTTGATCTTTTGAAGTTTGTTACTCTGAATTTGCTTTCTTCTTCAAAATGATCATGTTACACGTTCGCTGTTGGTTGAAGTCTTAAATTGGTGTGGACCGCTTAATGAGTCCAAGTAGAGCTTTTATTTACTTTCGCCCACTGATTATTCGTGGCAAGTGGGAACACCGACGAATGCTTGCTTGCTCTTGCTGACTCGCTTATGGCTCAGACTTTAGACTGGTTGAAACTTAGCTGAACTGCCAACTTCCTCCTAACTTCCCCGTTGCTTCCCTGTTATTTGTTGCCGCTTATCGTTGTAATAACTAATATAAAGGGAAATATATATATAATACTACACCTCTTTAGAATTAGCACTGAAGTTTAGATGTAACTGATAGAAACTGCAAGGAAATTGTTTGGACCGTGTTTCATAAATTCTGAATTTAAAAAAAAAAACTAAATTTCGCGGAAACCCGTGAGACATCTCGTGGAACCCAGTTTGAAGAACGCTGTCTTAGAGTATAGTTTTGAATATATAGCTTTTCAACTGCAATATATATAATAATTGTAAAATCTTAGAAATTAAACACACAAGACGAAAAGAAACTCAGTAAATCTTAAACAAAAATTCATTCTTAAAAAAATTTCAGTAGCTGAAAATCAAAAAATTAAGTTTGTTTATTTGAGTTTATGAATTTCGTGGGGGGTCGAGATCACACGTTCATTTTGCTGCCCATTGTGCACGCTTTTTTTTATTATATTTATATATATATTTTTTCTTTCAAGCTTTCCATTGGGAAAGACAGACCTCCAAAAGAAAATTTTTTTTCAATAGCTATGGATTTTCATATAAATTGAATGAATATATACTTTTGTGTATTGAATTTTTTTTCTTTCCTTTCTCGTTTTTGATACACTTTTCAATAACATTTCTTTTTTCTTCAATTACTTATTTTTAATATCAATTTTTGTACACTGTTTAACCTTGTTTTTTTTATAATATGAAAAAAGTCTTTAATTTCTTATACCACAACAATTTTTTTTTCTTTCAATATCTTAAATTCCAAAAATTTCAAAAATTGCTATGACTAAAAATTTTTATTTACATTTTTTATTTCTTAAAACATTAACCTTAAAGAATTTCTTTATTAGTTACCCCGAAATATAAATAAACACCCCCCGCTGGGTGATAAGATTTTTTCTTGGAAGTTTTATTCAAAAATTCTCTCATTAAATTTCCAAACCAATTAATTATTTTAATTTAATTAAAAATTTCAACCGTATTAAAAAAAACAAATCTTTTAAATAATTCTAATTGTATGTAAAAAAAAAGAAAAGGCTTTTTTTTAATTCAAATATAATTAATTGAAAGTAATTTTTTATGAAAAATCACAATTTTTCGAATGGTTTTTTTTACAAATTTGTATACAAAATTTGTTGATTTTCTTAGAAAAACATTAATAATACAAAAATTTGAATACACTTTCAAAATTTAATAAGAATTTTTGAGTGTTCCATAGAAGCAGTAAAGTATTTCTTTATTTAATCATTTGAATATTTAAAAAACCATTTAGAACCAAAAGAAAAACATAACTGAAAGTAAAGAATTTTTTCGTCTAAAATATCTACCATATTTGTCAAATCATATGCAAATTTCCTTACTTACTTACTTACTTACTTACTTACTTACTTCGATGGCGCTACAGACCATGGAGGTCCTGGGCCTGATATAGTATTTTCTTCCAACCTATTTGGTTCCGGGCAGATTCTCTCCAGTTGGGCAGTCTTTTTAAGTTTGTTAGGGTCTCGAGACTTGGTAACTCTCTGTGACATATTCCTTCAGATCTGGACTCAAAGATGGTTTTAGCTGGAGCATTGTTGTTCATTCGCTCCATTTGGCCCAGCTATTAAAGCCTTTTGAATTTTTTTTCCGAACCGTATAGTTGGTATACTTCGCCATTATATCTTCTCCTCCAGACTCCATCGTCCTGACAAAGACCTAATATATGAGGAAATATCTTCCGCTCGAAAGTTCCAAGTGCCTGCTCACTTGCTTTGGGCAGTGCCCAAGACTCTGCTCCATATGAACTTCCTTAAAACTTATTAATTGAAACGTTAAAGCCCTTTCTTGAGGCAAATAAGCTTCACAAACTTATTTACATATCATTTATTGAGACTTTGTGAAATATATAGTTTTTGTTTACATAAGTAATGAAAGATAATGTTGGGAGTAATGCCTATTGACACTCCCGGCAGTTAGACCACGAATTGGGTCCATTGTGCACACTGTAGAATGAGTCCATAAGATTGTGGAATTGGCCAGCCTCCCAGAGCCTACAATGAAGCTGGACATCCGGCTGGCGTAGATCCCACTGATGGCATTTGTTTCGACAAATCAGTCGCCGAAAGTTTTCAGTCTGGGGTTTTGAAAAGCTGGACAGTGACAGAGAAAGTGCTCCGCTGTCTCTTCCTCTGCATCGCAAGAATCGCAGGAAAAGGCTTCTATCAGAGCCATGGATACTAAGTGATAATTAGTATTTACTTAAGAACTACTGACCAATTGTCAAGCTCTAAATAATTAAAAATTAAAGGTAAAATCAACCATATACTTTTTTCTTTTCGAAATCAGCACAAAAGCTGCTCTAAAAAAAGTTTCGTAAACGAAAATTTTGTGATTTTCAAAAAGCATATAGCTTCCTCGTAAATAATTTGCCTTCAAACAGTTCCAAAGATGCGTCTTCATTCCAATGACTATTGCATTCTTTACAACAAAAAAAAATCTTCTCATTTACAAGATGAAGTATATAAAAGGGTTATATGTGATTTATACGAATTCTTAAGGGTTCATCGGTTGAATAGGTTGAATTGGTGAGTCTATGTAAAGTATAGTATATATATATCCTGATATAATACATCGAAGCGAATGAATGAAGTGGTCTTTTCATTCTAATACCTATGTCGAGTGTCTCAATTCATGTCAAGTGGTTCCGTTTCTGCAATGATTGAAGGACTTTAGCATACATCTTATATACGGATTATGATAAGCATTTCTTCAGTTTTATTTACATCAGATCATACACAAATGGAAATTTATTATTTCATATAGAATTTCCATAAAGAAAATATTTTAATTATAAAACTTTAAGATATTATAAACTTAAATAAACTTTCGAAAAAATATTAATTTGAAAGAATCATAAACATTTTTTATTTCCTATATTACTAACGTAAAATAAAATATTTTATGAAAATCCATTAAAAATGAATTAAAGTTAATTATTTTGTTGTTAATTCCTGTAATTTTGATGTATGTAATACTCTCAACCGAACATACTATATACCTGTTCCCAAAATAATGAAATTTTTGTGTTTATATTAGCACAAAGTTATTAGTTACGTCATGTGCGAATTAAAATGTTGGTTTATATGTTGATTCTCATGTATTTGTTAATATCATTTTAATTTCACTTAATCATACCCAATCAGTACCGCACCATCAATGGGTCTTTTTCACCATATATATAAAATGGTAACTCTTTTTTTCTTGTACCTATATACTTTTTGTGCTGATGAATGAATTGGAAATTGGTAATATTGGAGACTCCAATGTTCATAGTATATTACAATAATAGGTATATGAATTCCTATTTAAATAATGCTTTTAGGTGTATATATTTTAATTCATTGAACCATGTTACCGGTAAGTACGCATTTTAATGCATTTCGATTATACATGAATAATTTAGATTATCAATTATTGGTTAAATATAACACAATAACAAATATTAACATTGTCTATAAAGATTTTTTTGTATAGAATTTATGGCTTATTAATTATATAAATATTTTACATAAATATTGCTAAACGATAGTGAAAGCATTTTCAGGAAATTATTATAATTTTTTTTTGTAAAGTTTTAGTCATTAAAGGTTTCTATAATTGAATATAATTTCGAATATTTGATTAATTGAATATTAAGTGAATAAAAGAAATTAGTTTTTCGCGGTGAATATGTTATATAATTTATGTTCATCCAAAATATACGAGATGTTATGTTTGATGTTATAAATGAGAAATTAGAGGTTTGAATAATTCATGTAAATAGTATAATAATTTATAGTACTTAAGTCTATTTATATCGTCTATTAGCTGGTGAAGAGTATTCTATATTTCCCTAAAAAAAAAAAGAAAAAATTCATAATTACAGCCTATTTCCTTCACAAATCACAAATTTATAGTCACGTCTTCCATATATTGCTATATAAAGTTAAACATAAAATTCCAATTTTCTCAAAATTATGAAAATGATGCTCACGATTTCCTTGGTTAGGATGAAAATTAATTTTCCTCAATTTTTATTATAAATAAACATATAGTAACTGAAAATAGGCCTATAGCCGAATTTTTGATGCCCTATGGTAGAAATGGGATAGAAAGACTGTCAAAACTAACATGATTTCCAGCTTTTTTCTTCATAACTTTGTTTCCTCTTTTCAAAATTTCTTCTAATTCACAGGTAACCCAGACCCTGATAGCCTAACCTGCAAGTTTTATTCAAATCGGTATATTAGTTTTTAAAGTACATTCATAAAAACAAATATATATAAGTGTTATATTCTCTTAGGATTATTTCTTTCTCCAATATCCTTAGACCGATTTGAGTAAAATTCAACATGGTATAGTCTATTTATGTAGTTAACCAATGTAATTAATTTAAACAAAATTGGTTGACAGATTTTCCAATTAAACCCTAAAATCCATATAAAAAAACGACAAAACTTTCTAGTCACCCTGATTTTTCCTTTATAACTTTGCTCCCCCTGGATCAATTTTGCTGAAATTCAGAACCAAACCAAGTTAAGGTTAAGCAACTCACACTGTAAATTTCATCAAAATCAAATGATAAGGCGTTTTTGAATTATTTTGTATACGGGCGGACGGACGGATATCCATAAATCGATATAACTTTTGATTCCCTACACAATCATACCCTTAAAACCTTTCTACGACGATTATTTCGATGTGTTACAAATGGAGTGAACTATTTAAAATGTAAACGAAAAATCCTGAAAACTCCAGAATTTTGAAGATTTCAATTCAACCGATAGCTGGGTCTGGGGACATGTAGGAGGCAGAACACATTTGGCATTTGGTGCAAATACTAATTCACAATAAAAAATTGGACGTTTCCAGCTTTAGGTTCGTTACTATTTGGGTAGTTAATGATTTGCAGTTTAGATTAAATATACAAGAAATAGTCTTCGAAGTTAATGTTTTCAGGTCACTAAGGGTAAGTCCATGCTGGCATAACTTCTTTTCTTTAACGGTGTACTATGCTAAAAAGCCAAAAGCGTCGTTAAATCTTATATACGCCAAATGTTCTGTTTGAGCTTTTTGAATAGTTTAGCTTTCAATTTCGTGATATACAACACAGACCTAAGGAATATATCTATTAATTGATGTTGAGATGGATCAAATGATTTACACAAAAGGCATTATGCAGTTGGTGTACAAAGTAATGGGTTCTATCTAATATCCTAATCTATAATACTTATATTTTTCAATATTTCTGAGTGAAAATAAATTTTTATTAAAATTTATTAATTGTAACAAATAATATAAAAATGAGGTTAATCGATGATTTGTATAAAAAAAAATATATATATAAAATCCCATATATAGAAAAAAATTGTCAGCACGAATTCACCAAAAATGGATTATCCTTCATCATCCAAAAATATACTCAGTTTTTTCTGAACTTCAAAAATTATTAACAAATAAATATTACAAAATATGAAAGCAAATTTCTTAACATTGTTAAATTTCCCATGTATGATTTTATGAGTAAGAAATTATAAAAAAAAAACACCACGCGAGTATATGTTATATATCCAATCTTCACTCATGAAACATATTTTCATAAAAATGCCGACAAATATGAATTTGTTCGGTTTATTTAATCATAAATGAAAGAAGAAAAAAATTCAATAAAATTTACTCTCAATCTTTCCCAAAAAAAATCATCTAAAATCCCAAAAAGATGTAGAAAATATCGATGATAGCTTTCCATTAAGTAAACGTGTCGATCTAAAGTGGAGGATCTACTCGACATTTCCGCATCGTCAAATCATATTAAATATGTATTCCCGAAAAAAAAAAATGCCAAAATAATGAAAGATGCTGGTTCCACAAAGGTATACGTAGTATAATATGTGTGTACATGAGGAAAAAAAACCCGGGAGCCAAGAAAAGAAAAAAACCAACATTAAAAATTACATACCCGTAAAGAAATCAAGCATCATGAAAGAGTGAAAAAAAATATTACTTTATAAAAGGATCCTAATATAAAAGGTAAATTTTTCAATTCTCAGAGGCCCACCACCGCATATTTTAATATCATCACCAGGTTGATGTTGTGTATGAAATGACAGCATCAAGAAGTTACCGAAATAAAAGGAAAAGTATTTCTTTTTTTGCTTCTTCTCTCAGTATATACCTAACTCCTCGTCATCTTTCAGATTCAAGAATATTGGTCCTAGATATTGATGGTACGATGGTTTGGTGGTATATAACAATATAATGGATGCGTAAAAATGTTTGATGCAGAATTCTAGGATTTTTTGTATACTCTATAGTAAGTAAAAGGTGTACTGATATCCTATTTTATATATAAATTCATTATTATTGTTCAATTTTCATTCCTTGGGAATTCAAACAGTCAAAGAAGTCTGGTATGGATTTTGAGTAATACGCGCATCCT
This sequence comes from Xylophagus ater, assembly GCA_963422695.1. Lineage (NCBI taxonomy): Eukaryota > Metazoa > Arthropoda > Insecta > Diptera > Xylophagidae > Xylophagus > Xylophagus ater. The sequence continues at coordinate 15,335,586 of OY730478.1, forward strand.
TCCCGTGTGCTTAATGGAACGAGAAAGGAATTTTTTTTTTTTTTTGGTAAATTACGTGGGCTCACAAAACTTATACAAAAAGAGTTATTTAACGTTTGTATAGCATATACGGAGACCCAGTTTGTTAAAGGTTTCTTGGTAAGAAAAAAAAAAAAAAGAATCATTCTATTCTTATTTTTTTTTTTTCTGTATTAAAAGAAATTTTCATTTTTTTGGTTCAATGATTAACTATGAAATAATTTTTATTTGATCCTTTTTCGAAGGTATATAAAGATATTTATTGTAACTTTTTTTTGTATAAGATTTTATATTACTGAAAATATTATTAAGAAAAAAAAGCAAATTTAATTTTACTTTATGAACGTCCAATTGTGCTTGAAGTTTGATTTCAAAATTTCAAAGTTCAATTGTATTCCTAAATTGAATAATACTGTAATTGATATTTGACCGGATGTTTATGAACGGAACATCAGGAAGATATTTTTAAATTAGATAAAATAATTAAAAGTATAACCATAGTACTATACCTAGGTCACTTCTTTGTTTGTTTCTTTAGACAGCTATAAATTTCACAATATGTATATAAAAAAAAAAGTCTATATCATAGCTTTACATAGATTCAAATCCATGAAGCAAATACAGCGATGCATCTTTATCCAATTCGTCCAAACATACCAGTATAGATACCAAAAAGACCAATATGTGGACAGTTTTGAGGTATTTAATCCTATTGCAAATAAAAAGGAACTAATTTAAATGAGAAGATTCAAACATTGGAACACATTCCTAATGAAAACTGCATTACATGCAATTTACATTAGGAACGTGTTCTGAGGTACTTTACTTCAGGCATATAAGAATTATAATGTGCGAGCTACATTTCATTAAGCTTTAAGGTGAAAATGTATTTTGATTTAATTATGAACAAATTATGACTTGGCTAAGTATACCGAACTAGTCTGTATTTTTCTACTAAGGACTATTAGATTTACGAGATTACTCTTGTAAGCCAAGAAAGGCACATCTTGATTTATTTGCTGTACCCAATTTTTAAAGAACTATACTCTTTTTAGTTCCCCAGACACTAAGATTCTAGCTTCGGTAACCAATTTTATGAAAAATTTTACTTCAGTAATATTTACCAAAACTGATTTTTCAATTTGTTAAGAGGATCTAAAATTTAGTATATTAGTTCTTTAAAAATCGCGTTCTGGTGACTACTTTTTTTGTTTGGGTGTCAAATCTAAAAACTTTCTACTGGTCTCGTCAGTCTTGCTATAACTATACGAATGGCTTTTAAATTGAATGAATTTTTAACGGGGCAGATAGGAATCTAATCGAGGACCCGATTATTACAAAATTAGTGCTTTATCGCTAGACAGTTGACATCATATTAGGTAAATACCTACAGTGTTATACCATCGTATAACTTCACTCAACCAAATTTAAGTAGAAAACAGTCATTGCATGAACTAAACTATATATATCAAATACGTAACCTTTTCTTATCAATTTAATGAACTTATAAAGGTTTTTTATAACCAGTAGCCACAATCGATATATATTTTCCACTAATTTCTGTCAAATCTATATTTTAGTCAATCGAAAATCTTTGATATGATGATGAACCACACAAGAATGGGAAATATTGTAATAAATACTAAATAATAAATATACATATATATATATAAACATAAAAAGGGACGAAGACCTCGATCAAAGATTTAAGAAAATTAATTCCGAACCGATTTTATGTCACCGAAATTCTTGGGGCTACCGAAAAATGTGCCATTAATGCCACCTCATGGTCGTCTTTTAACTGATTTTCTTCTTCTTATATTCATCTTCTTTTCTAATATAATAAAATATTTTATTTATTTATTTTTATGAATATAATCTACAAAACCGAAAAAAAACAGAAACTTCTTTAAACAAGTTCTCTAGATTCAAAATCAAAGTCCAGTGTTATGATCTTTGATGATTCTTCATCTTTCCCATATACGGGTTTGTTTTTTTTTTCGTATATATTTTCACGATACCACCGTGTTTGTAAAATCCATTCGCGTTTTATATCAAAGAAAACAAGAAAGACGAAAAAACAACATCTAATGAACAGAATTTTTTAGTATATTACTATTTTATTTTATTAATTTTTTTCTTGAATTTTTATATTTTCTCAAAGGGAAGAAGAAATCGTGAATTAGGAATAATGACTGGTAACCTACCTCATTGATGACACCAAAAAAGATTTAAAAATTTATGATCTAGTATTCTTGGATCGAGAATAATACATAAAAATTAAAATTTTATTGATATTTATTCGGAATATTGAGAAAATGCGTTCTTTCGTATACAAAAAAGGTATAAAAACAGGTGAAATTATTACTACTGTAAGTTTTTCTTTTCTTGGAAGAAGTTCGTTAATTCGGGATAATATAAAAATGTGATTTATATCAGAAAAATATTAAAATTAATAATCAAAAAAAATTGTATGCAAAAGAGAGGCAAAAATAAAGCGCGAATTTAAAAATTAGAAATTTAATTTTAGTTCTAGGAAAATATTAAACGCAAATCGATGGATATTAAAATATCCAATAAAATTTATTTCGCATAATAATATTCATATTGAAATGAAATATCGAAAAATTACTTTAGAAAATCATAAATGAACAAAATACAAAACAATATCTGTTAGGTTAGTACAAAATGATCAACTTTCTTATACACAATTTTTCTAGTTTGATTTTCTTATAGACTGATCGAATCAGATTTGCGCAGGCAAAACTGAGTAAAAAACTGTGCGTTTGGACGGCTCTTAACAAAAAAAAATCCCATGAAAATTTAGCTCTAAAGTCTTGTTTATATTTGATATTTCTTTGCGGAATTTTTGTCTGAGAGTAAAGCGTAGTTTCGCTATTCAACGCTTTCTGTAAAATATAATTATTCTCAAATATCATATAGTTCCATTCGGTAAACAAATGTCCGATGAAAACAAGACCTAATCCTCCTTTCACTGATCGTCAAACCAATTTGAATCAAGATTGGTAAAATAGTTTTCAATAGATTGTGCTCATTGACATGTGATCCAGACAGAAAGGTTCACACATAGACTCGGGGGCAGTACTGGTAGAAAAATCAGCCCGTGACAAACAGGGAATGAAATGTATGTCTATGCCTAAAGTATATAGAACAGTATAACAAAGATTAGAAGTATGTTCAAAAGTTACAAATCAGCTAAATTTTTAATGACGAAGAATTTCAACTCACTATGTCTCAGATGTTTGAATTTTGAGCCAGTTAGTCGACCGTTGGATTTTTTAATTCAGGAGCTTTTATTTTTGCAAGGTTCTTCAGATCGAGAACTTACAAGTCTGCATAAGCTTTCATTTATCTTAGTGTAAGCCTGATCAAATATTACATTAACTATATTAATGCGAAATACCTAGGATTACAAAACTATATTCTGTTTAACACAAAATATGGAAAATGTTGTTGCAAGGCTTTTAAAATGAATTTTCAATGGACCAGCCCACAGTTGTCGCCGGAATAACGGACAATTGGCTATTATATTGGTCTGCAGGGACTACAGATCCCATAGGCATTAATAAAACTGTTAGTGGAATTCTTTGCAATTTCTATATTCTAGAAGTATAAGAAAGTAGGAAGATCGTAATAATGATCAAGTGATCAATATTACATTACTTGCATGCGCATAAAAATATATTTAATATTAAATATAATAAAGAAAAGCAAAGAAAAAACTGCATACAAAACAAATAAAGCATATAAATATTCAAAATATGATAACCAAAAAACTATATATTTACAAAATATAAAAATCGAAGATCATTTATAATTATTATGATCGAGGAACATTCTTATATCTGTTTTGGTTTTACATAAAATCAAGATAGATCTGTATTTCGGTATATAATACAGAAAAGAAGAAGATTCGTACAATATTTTATTATAGCCAGAAGTTACGATCATTATGTTAAATATGTATGTAAAAATTCAAGAAACATTGATCGCGTAAAAGAAGTTCAAAAAGTTTTGAAGTCATTGTCATCGATCGAAATGTATTGAGTCTGCGGATTCCCTCAGATTTATATCATCATATAATATAGTCTTAACATATGTATATATATAATAATAATAAAATAATAAGTTTGAATCGTTTGGAACATTAATTATTGAATTGGGATCTATCCGATATACAAGATGTAGAAAAAAAAAAACACCGATCAGTCTCTTTTTTTTTTCTAAGATCTCTAATGATAACTTATGACCAACATTAGAATCATGGTAGACCGCTACCGTGTGACGCTCTGATCGTTTTTATAACCATTTTAGACTATTGAACATCTTTTCTTATATCTTTCAAATCTAAAGATTGTTTTCATTTAGTATTCATTTTTGTTTTTTTGCCGGGTTTTGTACATGCGACTAAAAAAACTGTATATTAACGACATATTTGGTTCGATTTATAGAACTAGTTTATTGTATAAAGAAAATTTTTATTAGACGAAATATATTCAATAAAAAAATATTATAAATATTTTCTTGGTTTTTGTTGTCTTTTCTTTTTTTTTGGGGAAAAGAATGTTAATAAGAAAAATTAAGCGTATCAAAAGAAATTCAAATTTTTATATAATATAACCAAAAAATTATTACATCTTTAGATTGGAAGGTGTGCAAGCTTTGATGTTTCTTTTGATTTGCAATTAGCATGTTAACTCGGTTCTATATGTTAGATCTTTTAAGGTAAACATTAATTAAGAGAATAGGCAAATTGTTTGAAAACGATAAAATTCAAAAAATTATCAATAATTAATTATTTTTTTGTATGACCATATTAACAATATTTTATTAGAAAAATTGGATCTGTAGGACGTTGAGAAATTAGCACAAAATTTATAGTTAGTCATTTTTGGATAAACATTTGATTATAAAAGTTAAAAGAGTTTAAAAATGTGATTTTAGAACCTTTTCGAAACGATAGTGTACCAATATGTATATTTTCCTGGATGACCACAGTTTTATTTTATCAAAAATGTTCCCGCATTTAATTCCTCTTACCCAGTAGGGCTAATTGAGTTTTGTTAAATTATCGAACAAAACAAAACTGAATAAATATCATACGTTCGTCGTATACTACTAGAATACGCAAAATGAAGACTTCCTTTTTAAAATCTATAATAATACAATTTTAGACAATTGAAAGCTAGGCAAATAATCTCTTGCATGTAAAGGTCAATCTCCACACAGCCGACATCCTACTTCTGATGCAAGTATAGGATAACACTATACAAAGATTGGTTAAACAGTAAGGAAGAAAACAATCATCATACAAATTTTGTTGGCTTCTGAATTTCTGATTTCCGCAACTGATTTTCGATCTGCAGATGATTCCCCTCAAAAACAGATGAACATGTTTATCTGATTTATATGGCACTTCATCTCCGAGTGTATACTCTCACAATAATCACACACGATACCGCCGCACACTACCAATTTTTTTAAATTGTATGGGGAGACTCTGATGCTTTTATTCGATCAATCCTAGCCAAAATTACAAAAGTATATCTGTTTCTAGTTTTCTGATTTTTCTCCCCATCAGAATAGGATGTCGGCTGTGTGGAGATTGGCCTTAACCAGCTTTTCTGCTCTGTGGAAGTTTTTTTTCTTCTCTAGTCAACGATCTTAACTAATCAATTAGTTAGGACGATTTTCTGAAAAGATGTTCAACTAAAGTTCAGCTAGCTGAAAATGTTATTTTGTCTTTAATTTTATTTAAGAAAATGTCTGTTTTTAAATATTGTCAGTTGTACTGGCACATGGATTTCTTGCCATTTCATCCTTTATCAGAAGAATTCGTCATTTTTGTAAGATTCCAAAACGTAATCCTCTGAAATTCATTTGTTCATTCTTTTAATGTGTCCCGCCGAACTCATAAATTGGCTTTCATCCTAATTAGGTTCCATCATAACATAAACTAGACGACACACTTTCTTGGTGAATTTTATTATAGATCCATATATCATGTCCATGAATTTGTCATAAAAATTTCAAAAATCGAAAAATAAATTAAACATAAATAATAAAAATATTTAACAGTATTAAAATAAAAACCAAATATTTCTTTAACAAAAATATTATTACAGATATTCCTTCTAATATACCCAAAGAAAAAGGAAAAAAAATGCCAAAAATTTTCCAGTAAATTTACAAACACGGATAAAGCCAGATAATTTTACAACTTAATCGCCTTTCGGGTTCCTCCTTTTATTATCACTTTTATCCTTCGAATGAAAAAGCTACTTACAATTTTCTTAATCTTTTGGGAGAAAAGGACTTTTCAGGAAAAAAAACACACACACATACACACACAAAATCATAAATAGAAAAATAACATAACACTTCTTTGCAGAAAGATTTCTTTCCAAAAGAATTCATATATATTTTTAAGTTTTTCTATTGACATATTGCCGACTTAAAACATTGGTGAAAATGTTTGTATTAAAAATTTTTCTTCATAGGAAAACTATTTTTCGAAAAAAAGAAGACACACGCGGAAAGATTATAATATATTCTTTTGAAAAAAAAAACAAAACAATAAAATCTTCATATCTACTATATCATTGTTCTTTCCTTTTTAGTTCATAGTGAATTAACTTCCATTCGGGTTACATTCTAAAAGATAAACAGGATAGCTGCAAAAGGTAAAAGAATATCCTTTTTCTTATAATCGAAAATAACCTGTGATTGTTCTTCGTTGAAGAACTCATTAGGATGATGCGTGTAACGATGTTTTTGCAAAAATCCTTTTATATAAGGTTTCTTTTTAATTTAAACATTATCTTTTCTTGTTTCTCTGTAGGCCTAACCACAGAACTGACAAATCATTCAGAGACTATAATTAAATATCCTGAACAATAGACTACAAAATAAGACTAACAAGATATATAGTATTCCACGCAAAAAAAAACATAAGGCGAACATTTTCAGGAGACAATTTCGTGCACTGAGCATAAATCTTTCTAATCAACAAGGATTAAGGTGACCTCGTGTTATTTGATCATTTTTTTCTTTCTGTGTGTATTAATATAATTTAATAACAACATGAACCCACAAAAGAGGAAATTAACATTTTTTGATTACATTATCAAGAAGACCTCGAAAGGCTCGCGCAAAAGAAGAAAGTAGAAAAAAGCGCGTGAAATAAAACACTTTGCAAAAAGGATTATCTTGACGCGTTTTTATTTTTTTTTCTTGTTTCTAATAACGTTTGTTTGGTTTATTATTATCATTACTATATCAGGACAATACCGATTTATTACTATAAAGCGTATATATAAGATTAAAGTATTATTCCTTTTATCCGTGTGACATAGTACTCTTCACCTTTTCTGATTAAAAATAATAAAGAAACGAAAACCTGGTTGGTTTTTAAAATTAATTTAGGGGAATGAAGAAGATATATCACATCACAAAGTGCTTAGAATAAAGATGATAATAAGAGGCCTCACCTATATGTATATACGGTTTTAGCGGACACGATATCTAAGGATTTTCTTTTTCTAGTTTAATAATTACTCATAAATTAAAGAATATTGTTGCTTGTTGCTTATTTTCATTTTTTTTTTAGAAGGTTTGGTTTGTTTTTCAGAATTATCCTGTTTTTTGGTATTTTATTTTTTAATCGTGAAGGGATTTTCAGAAGATTTTGTTAAGTAAATACTCATATATTGGAAAGAAAAATTAATTACAATTTCGTTTTTATATATATAGTTTAACATACAGGGCATTTCAAGCCATCATAAATTTATGAAATAATTCAAGAGTTCATTTATAACGACAAGAATTATATGAAGATTGACTTATTTATCCATCGTTCCTGAAATATGTCTCATTTAATGTTTTTGAAGTCTAAGAGATTCCACAGCGCACAGAGTACACAGAAAAATAATAATCATAAAAATGAAAGAATAATAAACCAAAAATTGCAAGTCTGAAACTTTTTTAATTCATGCCCAAAGAATAGAGAGTGTTAGAAATTCAGAAAAATTTAATACTACAAAAAACGAATGCTAATCTTTTAAAGAATTCGAAATGTACAATACAAAGTTATTTACACCCTGTTAGGAATAGAAAAATGGTACACCTTTATGTTCGGACCAATAATAGTTGTATCTGACGTAAAACTGGCATTTACCACTGATGCAAACGCAAACTTGAGATGATAACTTTATGCCAAGACTGATGTTCAGTATTGGCCAAGACAATAGCCCAACACTGGGCTAAATCTAAGTGCACCTCAATTAGTAACCCAGTAATTAAATGTACTGTATCACAAGTGTACCGTGCGAGTTCTGCAATAGACTGATTTTGGATTTATTTTGAGTATATATTGTTTTATATACACAGATTGAAAGTTTGAAATGCAAATTTTTTTTTTAAACAAAATTATTTCGTTAGCTTTTATTGCAATTTCGTTCCAATATTTGAAAAAGGTTTGGCTCAGAGCAGAATATTAAAGCTGGGCTAAGTTAGTCTAAACCATACCTCGCTCAACATTGTTGCAACAAGTCTTGGCAAACACAACGCGCTTAAACTTGGAACAATTAGGAATCTTCAAAGTTTGATAGCCCACTGGTCGAAGATTGGCCTCGTTATCAAACTCGGCGCTTCTTACAAGCTATATTCTTAATGGTACATATTTATTACCCTTATTCTTAAGTATCGCCAATTATACAATATGTTCAAAATACTATCTTGTAGCCTATGTCTAGTATGATTTTCTAAATTCTGACAAGAGTGAATAAGCTATGTGTATTTCGGAAAAAATGGACAATCAGATTAATTCCTATTATTACAAATGAGCTATTGAGCCATCTAAACAAATTCAGCGTGTTCTGTGAATTACCCTGTATATTAGTTAGAAAAGATTTTTTATGCCTTCTAAAAACAAATTAAAATGCATATTCATTCATACTTATGGTATCATAGTATATGACATCTTTTCCCTTACAATTCGACCAGATTCTACAATAAAAAGGATATATAACAGCGTAAATAATACACTTGTGACTTGTCGGAAAACGAATCTATTCATCGTTTCTTAATGGCGAAAATTGTCCCCAGTTTTGAGGGCTAAAAAATATCATTCACACAAGATTAGGACGTTAATGCTCTTTGAATAGAACTGCCGTTTTTCATACTTGCATTCATTTTTTAATGTGAATTTTTGTATTCTAAAAAGAAAAGTATCTTTGTGACAAAGTTTGTCTATGGAAGTTGTTTCTTTATTTTCCATATAGAAAATTATCATATGATTTTTTGTGTACTATCAAAATTGTGATCTTTCAAGCAAAACTTTGATAATGAAAGACATAAGTAGATCCCTGCTCTAAAACAAATGTACATGACCATTTTTTAAAAGCTTCTTTGAAAATAACTTGCAAGCTCTCAAGTTTGCACAAGACACAATTGGGATTGTATTTGAAATTGTCAATGAGATGGGACTTAAATTGTATTTTAAAAAACAGGAACAAATTGTGATTGTTCTTTAAAACAAACAGTGATTTTTATCTGCTCCACTGATATCTGTTGCGAAGGTAAAATAAGTAAAAGTAAATTAGTTGCCAAACACATGTTATCCATTTGGGACCGGTACGCGTTAAAATTATATTACCTTAAATAATTTTATCCTTTTTCAAATATGTACCGACAAACTACATCTTTGATTTTTCCAAAAATCAATTCAATATAAAATCTCGACACACCTGATGCCAATTCGAAATTTACTTCTAGTAAAGGTGACGGCTGACGGCCGATACAATGGATGCCGGAACAAATTTGTCAAATTTTTAATGCTGAACGCGAAGAACACCTTCATCCATTAATTTTACTGATTTTTTTTTTCCTTTGCTGGATTCAAACATTTGCGATGCATTGAACAAAAATGACATTTCCGGTCAGCGAAAATAAAGATATAGTATATAACCTTATATGGAATATACATAAAATCAAAGCACATCAAGAAATGAAACTATAACAAACCTGGTTATAAGACAAAAGAGTAGAGAAGATCAAAATGACAAGATCAAGAATTTTGATGGACATCGCACAGACACCAAAAGTTTCTTCATTTCTGGTCTGATTGAGCATTTTTTTTCCTTCGTTTTAAGATTTCTCTCTTCGATAGTATTGTATAATAAAATAAAGTAAACAGTCAAACAAATTCTTATTTATTTGTTTTTAAGTCTGAAAATTAAGAAACTTTTTTTCATATTAGAAGAAAGAAAAGAAAAGCATAAAATTATGTATGAAAACAACAAATCTATGAAAAGACAAACAATTGAAAAACATTAAGAAGTTATGCTGTGTCCGATTTCATCGTAATGAATGATAATGAATGATCAAACTTCTTAAGAAAATAAACACACACACACACACACAAGAAAAGAGGGTCAATGAAGATCGAATTCAATTGAGCAGGCGTGAGCTACTAAAAGAATTAAGAATAAGAAAATGGGGTAACTGAAATTGAAAAGAAATAAAGAAAGAATATAAAATGATAAGGATAGAGATATATTGCAGTACCAGCGATACGGAATTTCGGTTTCAACGGGCAAGGATTAATGTCAGAAACGTGTTAAATGGATTGAAGCAAATGACTTAAAGTTGATCAGCTGTCGTTCGAATTGTTGGCTTTTTTTTCCTCTTCAATATCATATAAATATATATATGTATGTATATTTTTTGTTATATTTCTTGTCGATTTTTTTTTTTAGCTGCATAAATAAATTCGATCGACATCAAATTTTTGCTTCTTCTTTTCCATGCAAGATCACTTATCTTACTGTGCGCATGAATTAATTAATTTGATTTTATGATTTGTCATTTGTCATAAAAAAATGTACGTGTCAAATGTCAATAACATAAACAGTTCTCTAAATTGGTAACGATTGATGTTTTTCGGATAAAAAGTGATCATACCATTCGATTGAAACGATCGTTCATATAATTTCAATTATTTCGAATGGCTTATATTAATTACAATTAATATTTATGTTAGTATTAAAATTTAAATCATAAACAAATAAAAACAGTTAACCAATACTTATTGGTATTGCAATCCTTTATTAATATTCATCTTTCAAATTGGGCCTGCGATTTTATATAGATTCTTTGCAAAATTTTGTAAAGAAATGTTCATCGAGGATCGCGGCTCAATGCAAAGTCGGTGTTCTGTGATTAGAATCCTATTTGGGTTTGAAAGAAAGGAAAAAAGTGGTCACCTATTTTTCAGTTTGAATTTGTGATTTCAGTCTCTATCCGCGGTTTGGAAAGCACACTTAAGCCGTCAGTCATCTTAGTGAGTAACAATTTCCAGAAAGGAAAAAGGAGTACAAAGAACAGCAAGGCCTGAGTAAAGGGTATTCTTGAACATTCATTTAAAAAAAAAGTAAATATTGAATTGTTCTACAGAAATTAACAACTATGTATATATATGAATTTGTATTTATCGTAAAATTAACACCTTTTACGGTCTAGCACCACGCCCGAACCCACCACGGAATTCAACATCACTAGCACCGGGGCCGAAACAACAGCTTTTTGTCTGCACCGCCTGGAACTCTTCTGTAAACTGAGCGATCTTCACCAGTTTTTGTTGTGTCTAACCGTGTTGGCGCTGACAGGCGTGGTCTAGCTGTTTCAAAACGTGCTGTATGTATCAATGTTCCCGGAACAATTTCCAGGTGGTAAATGTAAATATGATCGAAGATAATCAGTACCCTCGTTTTCCAAATACCAATAATAATGTCTCCATGCGAACTTCTCTGGATCAAATCCTGAATTTAATGATTGCATAGTTTTGATAACATGCAAGTTTGGAATTTTCCAATATTCCAATTCTAGATATTTTTGGGCATTAAAGTCTTTCTTGGCAACAATGACACCTTCTTTGAAAAGATATTCATAAATCGCCATTCGGTGCTGCTTTGGCATAAACATTTTATCTATTTCTGATCAACAACCCGAAAGTACGTATGTAAGTGACTTTAATCTTGCCATTACCGATGCCTATCAATTTTAATGAAAACTGAATGTATTTTTTTATGACACCGGCGAGGATCGGAATGAGATCGATAGTTCTAGAGGTAATTAACATTGCTATTCCAAATTTTCCATACTACCATTTTATTACCTATAACATGACTATTATTTGCTTGTGTGGTAGCTCTATTTTGGGGACAAACATTCTTTCGAACATTCTTCATATAAAATAAATCGTTTCTTTAAGAAAAAAAAATGTCCAAAAATTTCGTTTCCCATTAAGATCTTAAATTTGATATCCAAATTTCACTGATAATACATTTCCATTTTTAGCGCAAAAAAAAAAATCTCATTTAGATCATCGTTTCATATTTGAAAAAAATGCGTGGACCTTTTTATTTCTTGTTTTCGGAAAATTATTATTATTATATAAAAATTTCTCACGGATTCAGATCTGATATGTTAATCACCTTGTATTTGATGCTATATTCTTGAAATCGGTTGACGTGTTTAGCGACAAAAATCAAATGAAATAAGAAAAAAAGGCACAAAACCCATATAAAAGGTACCGACTTGTATTCGATTTTTCTTATATACTTTTCACTCACAGCAACTCTTATTTAGTTTTTTCTTTATTATAAATCTATTTTGATGGACGCGGATATGTCCCCGAAAAAAATTATTTATATTTTTATATCTTAACTAAATATATATATATAAAATGTGTGTAAAAGAATATTTCTTTTTATTATTATTAGAATTGAAAGTATGAATTGAAAAATTGTTGAAATGATTAAAGGTTGACAGGCGAATCTTACTTTGAACACTTTAATTAGATGAGTTTTATGCTATTGCGGTTATTTCATACATTTATAGGATTAAATTAGATTTATATAAAAAAACAAGAAAGAACAAAAAAATTTTTTAAATATATGTTTTAATCAAATAGAATATTTCAATTGACATGGCATTTTTCTAATTATATTCACTTTATGAACAATTTATAATTAAAATTTGTATTTAGAGTTTATACTATATATGTTTCATTTTTAAGACGTATATTTGACGCCAAAATAGGCATAAAAATAGATCTAATTTGTTACATCCTGATGGTTATATAAATTCCAGTTGAAGTTCCACAATTTCATTATATTGGGTACATCTTAAAGAAAACAAAATATATATATTATATTTGCTGCATTATTTACACGGAAACAAATATGATTTGCCATTTTTCCCAGTTTTAATAGGGTTAATTATTTATTGTCAAAACCTACCAAAAGTATTGGAGAAATAGCCTTAGAAAATTGGTAAATATACACGGTTTGTCGCGATTTTTGTTTCATGTCCTACATTTTTTGGGTGATATACAATTTATTTTTAGTGCTGTTGCCTAATATTTGAAACCATTTCTACCTACTTACATAAGAACAAATGTTTTCATTAGTCCACTCATCAATTTACATTGAAGTTGTACCATTTGTTGTATTTAGATCAATTCGCAGTACTACACAACAATAAAACATAACTGAACAGAATGAAAACCCCTTTTCAAAATCAATTTGGAGTAACTCTAACTAGGAAAGCAATGTCAGGCTTGTCCAAAAAGAAAGGCATTCGTCGCCACAGATATTTTGGATTTGGATTCATAACTCCTTCTGAGGCAATTGATGAGACTTACTATATATTAATAAAAAGAAAGTTAATTTACTGAAAATATAAATGGAATGGAGTAGTTCAAAAATTGAAAATGCAGAAGAAAATTGTTGTCCGCAAAGATCATCTTAACTATGTCAGAAAAAACTCTAATTTTAAAAAGAGATGCAGGAAGATGAGTATCAATTAGTCCCTTTGTTTCAAAGATATCCCAGGCTAGTTATATTGCACCTTCTGCACTTTAATGTTTTAAAAGAAACAAAAGGAGCTGGACCCAAAAAAAAGTTTCAGAAAATTATTTAAATGAATTATTATGTTAAAAAATGTTTTTGGTTTAAATGAATTATTTCGAAATAAACCAGACAAATCTTCCTTGATTACAAGATGAACATGAATAGTTCAAATGAGATAGTTTAACGGGCAAATTCCTATAATTTCACAGGTAACCATGTGAAATTGTACCAAAATTCTGGCAAAAAAACATTTTAAACACATAGTTGCAGTTCCTTAGGATACTATTTATGTTATTTTGTGCAATAAAAATTCTACTATTCTTAAATGGTATCTTATCCCTTGTTACATCACTACTATCAAATAATTCTGTTTTTATGGCTGCTAGTCCTATTGTACAACAGTTACATGCTCTTTAAGTTTTCTCCGTGTATATCTAACATATTGAAGAAGCCATATTTTTCCACACTTTTCTATAATGTGAAATTTACCTCTTAAAAACCCATATGTAAAAGCGAGTTCTGTGTACTACTCGATGTTATAACGCAGTTATATGACGGAAAAATATACTTGTATGCTAAATTAGACATCATTTCCATACGCGTATATAATATTATTTTTTTTTCTAAATACCTACCTGTTTCTATCTTTTTTTTTTCTAATAATTAATTTCTCTATATAATCGATTTTACTATATATGTTCATGCTAGACTCGAACAGTAGCTTCTATGGTCCGGTAATTTGTATGCAAAACCAGCCAACAAACAAATTGGTTTTCTTTTTTTGGTTTTATAGAGACGTTTTTTTTCACATAATTCAAAAAAATTAACGTAATAATAATCATTAATAATAATAATAATAATATTAACAAAAAAAAAACACGACAAAAATTATAATATTTCTTTTTTGTGTTCATGGTTTGATGCTTTACCACGACGCCATACCATCACCGGTTCTCTCCAACATACATATTAGCATGTGGAACACCAAAACGATTATTACTAGCTATTAATTTCTTGTCAGAACCTAGACCAGAAGTCCATTTGCTAAATTTATGAGCAATTTTATAAGCGATGAACTTTTTTTTTCTGCTGGCTTTTTTATATGTTTCTACTTTTCCTCCTAAATATAATACTAAAACTTCAAAATCTAAATGAGAAAGCATAAATAAATTAAAATATGCTACTGTTTATGATTTTGCGGTTTATTATGTACAATTAAGAAAACAACAGGTGATTTTTTTCTTTTTTTTTTTAAATTAGGAAATCTACTTAAAAGTATTTAGATACAAAAAGTTCCAAAATAAATGTTGTTTCTTTTTTTTTTTGGTTTGAGAAAATATAAACCAGTTTCTTAGTCTTAAGAAAGACTTGATTTCTTATAGCAACACAAAATATTATTTTAATTAATATACCAGTATTTAAGATTATGATTAAATCATAACGTTTATGAATTTTATTATATAGAATTCGCATTTCTTATACGAATTGAAATCCTTTCTTCCTAACACTTTGTAACAGTGACCCACTTCTTTAAACGATCGATTTCATATATTGTTATTTAAATCCACCCTTGAAATATTTCCCATACAAGTAATTTAATATCAATTCAATGACCTACAAGTATTATTTTGGCAATTCAATGATTTTACAGTCAATTTAATTTGGATACAAAATATAAAAAAATCAAAAAAAAAGGATCATCGTATTATAATACCGTGAACAATATGAAAGAATTGATCGTAAATTTGATACTTTCACTTCAGTGATCGTGGCTTTTCAAAAAAATAGTGTACAAATTTTTGCAAAAAAAAGGGAACATATTCATATGCCTATGAATTACACATTCAAAAGTTTACCGATCACTGTTTTTCAACTTGATCAGTAACGCAACTGAATATTACCTTATATGAAAAAAAATAAAAAGAAGAAACAAAAAAGATAAAACTAATAACTTTGATCTACACACTAGCAAATTAACCGCTTAGACATAAAAATGACAAGAAAATTTTGTTTTTCCATAAAATACAACAACTTTACTCAAGACCCCCCCCCTTTACTTGATCACCCGTTGGGCTATATACTTATAATCATAATCAAAGATATATAAAAAAAAAATCATAAGAAACCACACGCCATTCAAATATGTTAAAAAAAAACATTAACAAAAATGATCACCGAGGATCGATGATGATCACTTCTGGTATAAGCATATAAAGTTATAGTAGCGACATATAAACGACCCGTTTGTGTTCAACACTCTGTAGGATACAGCAAAAGATCTTTTATATTTCATATGATGTTGGTATATAGTAGCACAGAAGCGATTCCAAAGACACATTCCGGTAAATAATTTATGGACTTTTAAGTTAAGAAGAACTAAAATTTCTTCTTCTGAACAATGTCGCAGATATCTTGTGTACCCGTATAAGATTTTTTTTTTTTTATATAAAAATGTTTTGCGACGATCACCTGAAGATACTTTTATGAGTATGTACATATGTAGGGATAGATAGATCGGATCGTATATATACATAGTTGAGAAATATAAAAGAACATATTATACGTACATGTGTGGTGACAATTTTAAACAGCGGACAAACTGATCATAATTTTCTGTATCCCCAGAACTTAAAGAATCACGCCGCCACATTCAAATCCTATAGGTTTTGTGGCGTTTTTTTTTTAAAGAACTTCTAGATTCGCTCGATCAGTTGCTATATGCTTTTTATGATCATTTTATTGTATTCAAAATTTCTGATTTTTCTTGATTTTGTTTTTATTTAAAAATAAATTTATGAAGAAAAATTCTTTTTTTTTATATTAGTTGTTATTTTTTAATCATTTCTTTTACTGTCATTGAATTGGATGTTGTTCGCTGTTAAATCGTTCCAGCGAGACTAATTTTTTGGGCATAAAATGCTAATTTGAAATTCTTGATCATTTCGTAGTCGTTGTTGTAGTTGTTTTTTTTTTCAATATGGTGTTATAAAGACAATATTAAAATATGTTATTTTTTTAAAGAATTGTTGTATTTCTTTCGCATGTTTGGTAAAAACGTTTTACCTTTAATCGTTTTTTTTTTCTTCGTTTTGGATATTGTCTTATACCACAAGAAATATTGAAAAGATGAAGGTGTAATGGATATCTGATTATGGCTATAGTCTGGAACGACAAATCTTTTTTTGGATATTCTCTTAAAGGTGAATGTTTACCGACAGTATCAGATATTTTTCATTATTAATGATATCAGAAAAACGTTTTCATGTAATTTACATGTAAGATAATTTAATACATGTTTTTTTCTTGAAAGAATTATTAATAATTTCATTGGATTTTGATGAATATATTTTCATATTCGAAAAGTATTTGATTGGACCTGGTACATATATTTCTAGTGTGTTTCTATTTTCTATGAATTCCATGTGAAAATCATCACATATGAC
This sequence comes from Xylophagus ater, assembly GCA_963422695.1. Lineage (NCBI taxonomy): Eukaryota > Metazoa > Arthropoda > Insecta > Diptera > Xylophagidae > Xylophagus > Xylophagus ater. The sequence continues at coordinate 15,352,981 of OY730478.1, forward strand.
ACCAACCTGTTCATAACACTAATCGAAATTGATTTCATTTAATCCATTTAGTTGATTGACTTGAAGAATTTTCGCCTTCATCTAATATCTTGTCATTTTGAACAATAAACATAGAACAACAAGGACATAAACATTGTGTCGAGAAGAGATTGAATTCTTTAAAGCGTTAGAAAAAAAAGCGATATGGTAAGATAAAAAAAAATTTTTTTTTCTATATGTCAAACATGTTAACATCTTTATCATATAAGAACTTAGAAAAAGAACCTGTCAAAATTCTCTGAAAATTTCTATTCAGTTCGTCTACCTTTCTCAAAATTTTGGATGTCATTTCATTTTTCGTCAATCATAATTTTTTTGGTTTCGTTCTTTTTTTTAGAATTTACACCAAGTTTTAGTGTAGTTCAATTATCGAACAGTTTTTCCACAATTTTTAATGAAAATCTGTATGTTTCGAAGCACTTTACCTATGTTGAAACTGTTAAAATATGAAGTCCCACGATATCTCGACTATTTTTCAATCGATTTCTATAAACGCAGAAGAATCATAAAGCTTTTAGCTAGTTGTGACAACTGAAAATCAGGAGTAGAATCGTGCAATTCGATTGATAGTAAACAGTATCGAAAATACATTGCAATTCCTATGCTGCTTCAATACGACTTGATCGAAATCAAATTACGCAATTCCACCCCAGTTATTACAACAGCTTTAGGAATTCCTGCGTGTAAGTTTGCAATGTTGCTCTAATAAATATATAAAACAGAAATTGCAGTTTTTAGTATTTTTAACAAATAAAATTATATTAAAAAATCTCTACAACTGTAGGACAAGTTTTCGATTACAAACTTTATCGAATAGGACTCATATTAACAATGTTCGCACACCCTTTTCATGAAAAACAAACGCTTTACTCCTTTTTATCTGTCTTCCCATAAAATTGAATAAAGGGAAGCAATTGTATTAATTGAGAACGTAATAAGGGAGAGTTCGGTAAAATGATATTATGTTCCACATAAATAAAAATCACTATTATCATATAATAAGTCAAAAGGATTTTCAACAATTTAATTGAAGTTTGGAATTGGTATCATATATATTTCTATTAAGCGAGGTTTGATATTGAATACGTATAAAATCGATCTAAAGAGAGTGAAGTCATATGAAATATAATGTTTTTATAATTTTTGGAAAATAACTCAAAAATCGATTGATCAATTTAACTAAAATTTGGAACATATATTACAGATACAGAAATCCAATTTTCTATTGAAATTCAACAAAAACGGTGCAAGTGGAGCGACGGTGTAATCAAAAATCATACATACTATATATCATTCGTTGCTTCTTCGTTTATTGGCGAAAAGTTAGGGCAACAGAGTAGAATTATTAGGATATGGGGATAGGATATTGCATGTCTGTTTAGTAAACTATCATTCTTATACATATATAATAAAGGAATGTATACAAGATGTCTTCACAAACTTATTGCATTTATAGTAGACCAGCTAAACGGAGATTATCCTTAACCTTAAGGGATCTCAAAATTAGTATTATGAGTATTTTACAAATTTGGATTGTGTGAAAAAAATATACTGATTGATAAAATGCTTGCATATTTTCAGGCGATATTATCTTTATCTACGAATTTGTAATGGCGTTTTTTAAAAATGCCATTTTTAAATCCTTCACATTTTAGGTCCCAGATGAAAATCGAATTCAATTTATTTATGCAAATCATTTAAATTTGTTGGTGATTTTATTATGTGGTGATTTTACATTTTCAAATGGAACAATAAAGTCTCCTGGTTGGGCTATCTATCTATCTGAAATTTTTGTAAATTTTCAATTTATTGATAGTTTTATATACCAAAATATTTTCAACTGTATATAATTTCGTCGCTTTTTTGCACCTATTCTAATATATTTTGCTTAATATCAAATGAAAATTAAACACCTGTAATACGTATATTCATATTATCTCGAAATTTTCGAAAGAATTTATTATCATTTTAAATACAGACAATAACTTCATATCAGGTGCTATTTTCTCATGGAAACAACGAACAATATTCTATTCAAATTAGATGAATTTCAAAACAATACATTTATTAAATTACATCAAACAATAAATTAATCTGATTGATGAAATATCGCAGAGATATTTATAATTTTGAGATATATTTTTGGGACTACCTATAATGGGAAGCTTTAGTCTGAAGTCTATATATGGTAATACATATTGGAGAAATAATTAGCTTGAAGGATTTCCAATTATGAAGAATGGAATGACTTTTCATTCACGGAAAGCCTATATTATTGCACTGAAAGAAAAATTTGGGAATCTATCAATCAGTTCTCAGTACTTATAAAATTTCAACTAGAAAAGCCATTACAAGCCCAGAATTATATATATATTTAATACTAAAATTCGATCAAAGGTAAAGAGTCCATAAAACTTAGTTCTCTAAAAATAGTAATCGAGTCCCAAGTATTTTCTTTGAGTGTTAAGATAAATTAAATTTGAATTTTTTTATTCGATCAAAGTAATTTCAGTATTGTACGAATCTAGAAATTCTCTCTACAATTGTTCTATCGAATATATTCAATATCAAATATAGGAATTGAAATATAATAATTGAAATGAATTCCAATAGAATATTATAAATGATTGGAAAGGAAGTTAATCTAATAAAATAGGATTTAAAAAAGGTTACATCCATTTTGATCGAAAATATTAATTTCGATAATATATATTTCAATGAATTTAAGATTTTTTTCTTTTTATTATACAATATTTTAATGTTTCCCAAGATCTAAAGGTCCAGCCGAAATAATAAATTAAATTCAAAATTCTCTTATATAGTAGTAGTAGTAGAGTTGAATAACATATTATACAAAAATTCTTTTTAAAAAGATAATAGACAATAGAATCACCCTGTTATAAAAAGGATCCAATAATAGCTACTCGATTACACCTTTATAAACTGGTTTCGAGTATATATAATGTCAGACACCTTCATTCAAATATAATATCCCAAAAGACTTGAAAAATATGAACAATTTTCAGTGAAAGTGCGTGAAATTGATATGACAAACTTTTTTATGGCTCGTTGAATTTAGTTACTCGGTTTTATATATATAAATTTTCATTGATTAGACTTCTAAAATATGTTTGTTTTTTTTTCTTTCCTGTCTTTGGATAGTATTATTAAAGGAATCCCATGAAGAATCGATGACCTTTTTTGAATATAATATAATAATATGTGGAAAATTCATTTTGGGTGTAATTTCATTGTTGGACAGAAAAAAAGGAGAAGAAATAGAGTTTCATAACGAACAACAAATAGAATTTCGGAAAAAAAAACAACGAAAATATATTTATGACTCCCAAGAGTAACCACAATGGAAATATTTATGTGTCCTGAATTAACTCAGGTGGATTTTTGTTAGACCTGTATAATGACTATTATTTGGACCGACACAAAGTCTAGTCAGGACGGTTTTTTCTTTTCTTTTTTTTCTTGGGTATTTGTTAAAAATGTTCTTGGATAAATCTAATTTAGAAAATAAATAATTAATAAAATGGTTTTTTTTAATAGCAGATGATAGTTGTTTTCGATAAAAGCGATAAATTTAAATTTAAAAAGAAAAGTATTTATCAGTTTCATAAGCTATTTATAATGTTCTAATTCATATAATATAGTATTGTAAAAATTTTAAAATAAACATATACAATTTACAACCACCGACTTACTGTTGGTGAACAGAGATTTTCAAACTGTGGAGCTCAACTCCAAAAATTAGTAACAATATTTAAAATTAAAGACAGGCTAGAAGTTTATGCACAAAATATATAACAATTTTTAACTAAATTTCAAATTATAGTCTCCTAGTTTCAAAAGAATATTTAGACCGTTTCTTTCTGAGTTCTAAACAATGCCGCAATCATAAATGGCACGATTAACTTGACAAATGTTAAGAAATTTTAGATGGGTTAAAATTAATGATTTATTGAACAATGGAAAATCGAAAGGCTTTAAGAGCGAAAGTATTTATTTTTGGAAAGTTTGAGAAAACAATAATTTCACTTAGCTAGTGGATCTTCGTTACCATTGCAGCATGAAATTTCGCTCTTACAGCCTGAATTGAATTGCTTATCATTAATTATAAATAAACATTAGTTCTACTAAAGAGATAATAAAGGCACTTGCATAACATTACTAAGGTAACTAGGCCAAAATCGTCAAACATTTCCAACTTGAATATAATATAAAAATATAGAACTGAAACTAGTTTAAGAACCCTTAAAAAAAATTTTAATCCTAAGTGATTAACACGGCTGTAGTAGATTGTATAATAATAGGAATAAGTCATATATTCTTTTCCGATAGTTTAAGTTTAATTATTTTGTCAGACAGAAAAAAATTAATACGTTTATAGTTCCGAGACAAACTCGACTTCCAGACGATGTCTGATATTATGAAGTCAGGTATTATGTAATAATAACTTTCGTTGAAATATAATGTAGAAATTAGTCTAATTACCTATAGGTTTAGTGATCATGGAAGATTTTCTAATATGTTATAGTTCCGGTATGCTTTTCAAGAACATTTGTCTGCAAATTTAATATAAATAGACATAAAGGGTTACGATACCGTGACATTTTTTGTATTAATCTATAAAAATTGATGTCCAAATTCGAAATAGTTTTTGAGTTATAATACTTGAACGAAATGTAAACACAGGTAGCTTAAGTTAAACTAATCAACGAAAAATTAAAACAAAATATATAGTAACTGAAAATCGCCCTATAGCCGATTTTTTGATGCCCTATGTAGAAATGGGGCAGAAAAACTGTCAAAACTAACATTATTTCAAGGTTTTTTCTTCATAACTTTGTTTCCTCTTTTCAAAATTTCTTCTAATTTGCAGTTAACCCAGACCCTGATAGCATACGTCTAACCTGTGTCAGTGTAATCAGTGTATTAGTTTTCAAAAAAAACTATATGAAGGATTAGAATTATTTCTTACTCCACTATCCTTGGAGCGATTTAACTGAAATTTAACATGATATCGTCTATTTGTGTAGTTAACCTATATAATTAATTTAAACAAAATTCGTGTACGAATTTTCCAATTAAATCCGGAAAACCATAAAAAAAAACGACAAAACTTTCTGGTCACCCAGGATTTTCCTTTATAACTTCGCTCCCCCTAGATCGATTTTGCTGAAATACAATGCCAAACAAAGTAAATTGCTAATTTCATCAAAATCGGATAACGTGTTTTTGAGCTATCTTGTATACGGACGGACGGATGGACATCCATAAATCGATATAACTTTTGATTCCCTACACAACCATACACTTAAAATCTTTCTACGATGATTATTTCGATGTATTACAAATGGAGTGACAAAACTAATATACCCTCTGGAAGTACCTACCATAGGGCATAAAAGTGGTTAATTTTTTTTTATATCGGACGAACTTATAGTAGTTTTCCATTTGCATTTAAAAAGTACTTAAATAGCTTGGACAACAACCGGAAAATAGAAAACATTTATGCAAGTACCTTTTCTATATATCTTAAATGTTACTTAAACAATAGAACAGTTTTTCGAAAGTTTATAATACCTTTCAATTTCAATGCCAGTTATTTGTATTAAACCAAAACTCCCATTACTCCTCCAAAATCATGTACAGAAATTACAATGTACGCTAAGTCAAAAAACTTACTTAAATATGATTGTTGTAATTAATTCTACATGAATTAATTTTTCGTTAAGTGTATTATTATCTATGCAGAAAATGAATAAAATTGCATTTGTAGTTTTGCCGGAATTAATTCCCAAAATTCATACTGTTTTGGAGACTCTCATAGTTTCGTAACCCCTTACAAATGTTCGAAATTTTCAAGTATATGTAAAACAAATTATACCTACTTCAGATGATTATTAACTAAATCAATTACAATAACTCAGGACGGCAATTATAAATAGGTATTAAAAATTAAACTAATCAAATGACACTAGCCATCCACACTATCCAAACAAGGTGTAAACATAAGTAAAGCAGAAGTAAATAAACAAATAATTTGATCTCTCTGTTAATAGCTTTTCATCCTGTTTCCTCAAAAACCAGGATAATTCACACTAATTCTAAAGAGAAAGTAATCTATATCCTATAATTAGGGATATATTTAAAAAAAAAAAAAAAAATACTGTTTACCCAATTCGGTTATAAGTTCGCGAAATTAACTTTTTAAGCCCATTTTTAAGCCTCATGCAACATGCAGGCAGAAAAACAATTCGACATACATTTTTCTTTTTTAACAAGAGTTATATAGTTGAATTTACATACATGTGCACTACATACGTTTTTTGGAACTACATATTTTCCTTTTTTTTATATAAGCATATATGAATGACTGAATGACATAGTGTTTTGATTTGTGATCGGTTCAACTAAATTGGATCACGAGGAATTATGCGATTTTGTTCTTGTATGTTATAAATTTTTCTTTCAAAATCATTTTCAACACATCGTATTTCCCTGCGCCCAAAATGACAAAAATCTTTCTGATGGGAAATATATATATTTCCGAATCTTAAGGGCTTACGATGATTATCCTTCTTTGAGGAGACTTTTAAAGTGTATACATTTCATATATATACATATATACTATTGAATATTGTACATACTTTAATACCCAGAGGGTATTCTCTATATACATATTTATAAGGTTAAGTTTATTGTTTAGTTATTACAGATTATAGAATGAAGTTAACTCATTGTAAATTTTATTTTCCGATAGTATAGAAATGTATTTGCTAAATTCGTTAAAAAGGCTAACATCCAATTTTTATTTAATTGAACATCGTTAAATATCTGTATTTATATGAAAATCGATCGGCAAAATAATGTAATACTTTTAAATCCTGATTTATAAAATTGGTTTACAATATTCCTTTTTTTTTTGATTTTCTCTAGAAAGGAAAAATATGATGGTGAAAATTTTGTTTTTGTGCCATCAAGTAAGTAAAGTTTTGCGAAGGATTAGACTTTAAAAAAGTGTTTAATATTAAATTTAATAAACAAGTTAAATTGGAATAAAGCTACTTGCCGGATGTTTAGATGTTGCAACAAAGTTAATAGGTATAGAGCAATACTTTGTTAATTCATATGGAAAACTATGGTAAGAAGTGAATCCGAAAACCGAACGGGGAATACGGAATGTATTTAAAAGAAAATACAATATTGTGCTCTTATTTTTGAAGGATTTGATTGACTATAGTGACAGTAGTCCGTTTAACAGTGTATGCCTTCAATGGCTGGAGTAGTATAATCCTTTCAAACCAGAAACACAGCTAGTTTTATCAGTTAATTATTGTATTGGGTTGTCCAGAAATTTTGTGCCGATTTGATGTTGGAACATCATACCAATATATTAACGTTGTTGAAATCATATGACTTCTGCACATATTTTGGAACAAGACATTTTAATGCATCTTTCAAAGAAATTTGTTTAATTAATTATAGTACCGTTTTGCAAATGGAAGACTACATTTTAGACACTTGATGCTTTTCTATTACCAGAAAAGGCAAAAATGCCGCACAAGAAACAGAATGGACGTCGACTGTTTGCCTAATATTTTGCAATTTCAGATTGTTATTTATTCAAGACTTGAAAAGATTCTCTTAAGAACTTCAACATTTGGACGACATTAAAAACCACCTTCAGCAGTTTTATGCTGATAAACCTGAAAATTTCTGGGAACATTGAAACTTCAAGTTGAGTGAAAGATGGAGAAAGCTTGTATAACGAACACGTGAATACATAATTATAGACTTATATAAATTTGACTTAAAACACGAAATTTCCAGATAGGTGTTTGATTTTTTTTTTATTTGAAAACCAAAAAACCACATTAGGGGCCATAACATTTGTGCCTCATAGATTTTTCTATGGTTTTTCTATGGCCCCATAAGTAAATCCTATTAGGGCAATTTTTAAAGAAAAAGTTGCAGCAAAGTCCTACTTAAATAATTCAAAATTGACGTTCTATAAGAATAGGCATGGAATTGTAGAACCTAATGTGAAACATATACAGATCCACTAAAGTATTGGTGGTTTTATAGAGTTGCAAAATATCCTTTAAAAATATTTTTCCTTGGAAACATATTATTGAAATGGTAGAAAGGGAATACTGAGAAAAATGAAGAGAAAAAAGGACAGTAGAACTTTTACTGCGAGGCGTCAAAGGTATTTTTCCAAAAGGCATTATTGTTTTATAGATTTTATTGCTTATTTTTACAGAAATAATAGGTCTGTTTTATTTGCCATACCCTACCCTGGAGCAGAGTAAGTGGCAAATAAAAAGAGCAGGAGTAGGAGAAAGCTTTAATTCAAATGTTTGTAGCGCTGCTTAGCAACCATAGTGTAATGAAATAAGAAACTTTTAGCTAATACACTTTTAATGGTAAAAAACTGAACTAATTCGAGTGTAATAGTTACACTTGGTCTGAAAGTAGTGTAGGAGTTGCTCCTTTGTTGTTTTTGTTTTCAATGTAAAAATTTGCTCTACCCAAGAGCAAGTGGCAAATAAAACAGACCTAATATGCTAAAAATTTAACAGACAATTCCGAAGTTACTACCGTTTGTTGAACTGACAGCGCGAAATATTGCAACAGTGTATTTCCTTAAATTCAGTCGTTGCCGAACTTCCTAATGAAAATACAAGATAATAAAAAATTCAAGAATATAAATGAATATGCTTTCTAAGCAATTGCTTACTTGTTTTTAAACATTAATATAAGTTAAAATTAAAACGTATTTTTTCTTCTTATTTTTAAAAGAAGAAAACAACAAACATATAAAAGAATTCTGGATGTCTCCTGTTTCAAATTCAATATCTCGAAGGAGATTAAAATAATTTTTAAGCCTTACTTCTCCTTTAGTGCCTTTTTTTTAAATATATATATATATATTTTAACAAGCTATCTGTGATTCGTTCTCATAATAAAAAAGTAACTAAAGACGTAGACCATCATTGGATACCTTGTTTTATTGAAAAAATAAGAAAAAGTAACATAAGGCTTACTCATTGGCATAATTTAAACACTATAAAAACATATAAGAGTTGGCTGCCTTCTATGTTTCATTTATATATAAATTTTCAATATTTATTTAATTTCAAATTACGATTGATTTCTTTTTTTTTTTCAATATTATATCGATTAAAACCTTTCAGACATGTTTTTTTTTTGAGTGGGATTAATTGTAATTTGAAGCGCCACCAACTTTGATGTCTAATGCAATGACGGTTTTTTTTTCCTTATAAATTCCAATTTTTTAAATAAAAGGTATATAACCAAACAAAATAAAAATAAAAAATAGGTGACAGAAGGTTTCTACTACCTTTTATTAAAGTTTTTTTTTTTTAATTGATAAGATTTGTTTGTTTTTAATCGATTAGTATAGTATTCCTTTTTAGGCATTGATTTTAATCCATTCCATTTCCACGTGAGAAAATTTTCGAGATAAAAATATATTCTTATAAGGGTTTTAGCAAAACTGGACGCATAATCGCATGGGGATTTATTGTGGAGCATTATTATTATAGGAAATTATATTCAATTTGAGTATTTCATATATATATATATCGAAACTTTGTAGGTGGTCAAAAATTTTGACAAAAATTCTCGCCAGAAACTTTAAGTTATCTTCTTCATGACAATTCGGATTAAATAATTCTATATATATGTAAAATCCACTTTTCGGCATTTCTATCTTTCAAAACTATATACATATATTCTTAAATATAATGTCTGTTTACCTGTTTCCATAACAAAAGTACGCCATCATAATTATCATCAGTATTATTGTATGTTTCATGTGTTTTCATCGTTGAAGACCAGAAGCCCACAATTTCTATTATTATTATTTATTTTTTCCATCTGAATTCTGACAACTTCAAACAAAACAAACAGCAAGAAAACAAGCTGTCATATATTTTGAAATCAGCAAATTACATCTATTATTATGGACCCAGGTAAAAGTAAGCCTATACAAAAAACCAGAAAAAAATGAAGAAAATTTGCCTATTTTGGAAATTTTTTCATAATATCTGGTTTTTGTGTTAAAATGATGAAAGGTGAAAACTAGTTAGATATTTCTTTTTTCTTTCAAAATTTTTATCCTGGTTTTGTACGTAAAAGGATACTTTCGGAAAATTGGTTGGAAATAGGTCAAAAGAAAAAAAAAAAAGATATAACCCACATGAACAGGTCATCTATAAAGATACCGCAGCCACACGCATGGATAGTATTCCCAACTAAAAAAAAAACATAGATTAGGTAAGTCCTGTTTTTTTTTTTCTTCCTTTTGCCAAACATATTTAAATATATTTTTTTTTGTTACGCGCATACTCAGCAATTTGGCATGCACGCACCTTTTTTTTACCTTACCAAAATATTTGTTATATTTACAAAAAACCTGAAACTTGTCATGCAGTTTTATTTTCTTTGACAGTTTGTTCGTGTTTGAATGAAAAATTCGTTTTTCCTTATTGGTTTTTGTTTTTGTTTTGTTTTTAGGAGTCTAACGCGTCTATAAATTTCTTCCATACTATTGTATTTTCCAATTTTCACCTTAAACGCCATTAAATTACGGTATAGCTCACTGAGATATATGCTTGTTTCGATGTGGGAGTGGTAACCTGCTGTCAGACTTTATATATGCCCAAAACAATATCTATATACCCACTCTGGTATACCACAGTATGTCAACCGATGATGAATCAAAATAATAATAAAAGAATGGAGCCTTTTCATATGAATAATTATAGCTGCTGGTTATATGAAATTATGATTGAGTACCTTTGTGGACGTAGGTGGGTGGATATAGCTGTTCATGGTTTTTTTTCTTTGGTTTTTTTGAAGCCAACTAATTTTCTTAAATAATAATAATATTTCGGAATAAAAATATTTATAAATACTTTTCTGCATGATTGTTGACAGATCAAATTGTGTTTAATTGATTAAAATACGAAGTTTTTGTTTCATATATAAAAATTTATTAGAATTTATTAAATAGTAGGAATTAATTTGTTAGTTTTTCTTTCGTTCGTTCATTGTTTAGGAATAACAAGATACTTTTTTATTTCCAACTATTTTATAAATATTAATTTATAGTATTTTTTTGTTATCTAAGACATTTTTGTTTGAATCGGAATTTCTCAGGAAAAATTACTTTGTCCCAAATCTTAGTTGAAGCGTATATCATCTTATTTATATCGATTTGGAGTTTTGATTATGCCGGGATATGCAATAACGATATTCTTAAAAATAACCAAAAAATTAAGAAAAATAATTACTAGCCATAAAACCAAAATATTAAGAAATTAAATTTTTTAATAAGTTAATAAGCTCTAGTCAATATTACTATTTCAAAACCTGAACTTAACTTTTCCATAAATTTGATTATCAAAGCTAAAAACTCAGCGTTAGGGCAATAATTTGGATAACTATCTAATTATAGAAAATCTCCTAAGAGGTAACACATCCTGTTTACTACACACAGAAAAATTGTGAAGTTATAGGCTATTTGTGACAACTGAATTTTAGATAAGTTGTGACTCACAACTTATCTTCAGTTATCGAAATATCACAATTTTGGTATGCGAATGGTAATAAATAAAGATCCTTAATTTTGCAGAAGATATAAAAGTATAGCTGACAATGAAGGTATGTTTGATTCATTTTCATTTGTGATCTTGTAATAGAACCAAACGATACAAAATCAACAGCACCTCAGACGAAGTAATAGCCTTACTTTCAAACCATCTTTTTTAAAAATGATGGAAGAGATAATCATTGTGGTCTTACATAATTCCTTTAGTTCTTCTTTTAAAGTTGATTAATGCCGATATTAATTCTAAACCCGAGACATAAATGAGTTTAGATCAAATTTAGGCAACTCCATATTTGATTCAATTTAGAATTATCTTCAAATATTCTTTCATTTTCACATAGAAATGGAATGGTAAATGAGTAGTACTCGGGCTTGTGACCGAACTTAGACTTCATTCTATTAATTTATTTTACTTAAAGACTATATTCCCATGTTATTATTTTGTTGAATTAAAAAAGTAAATTCTTATTCAAAAAATTACAATACAATTGAAAACAAAACAATAATAAAATAAACAACTTCGATATAATGATGATACAAATGGCTATTATCAGTGCGTACACATTCCCCAAAGAGTTTCTATTGATGCTTTTGTAAAATATCGACGGAGACCGAAAAGGATTAGTTTGTTGATCAACACATAACTCAATTCAAACCAATTCTTTTTAATATGTGTTCAATTTCTATAAAATTTGACTAAATATTAGTGTTCGAATTCAAAATTCATAATTTTTTAAAGAAAACTGGTCGGCATTTGCTTTTGTTATCGCATTTTTTTGAAAAATTCCTATACACCACATATGAGAAGCCCTTATAAAACCGCTCTGTGATACCGAACCGATCCTCCAAAATAAGAAAAACTGAACAACAAATGATCATAATTTATTTTCATAAATATAATTTCATTTAACGCTCTAACTTCATCGTCTTCATAATTTCTTTTTGCTTCTGGAATCTGGAAAATATCTTAAAAAACAAACGAAGCGAAACGGACATCAAATTTATTATATTTTTGGACATTATATTACTTGGAGAGACTTTTTCTTTTTTTTTTTGGTTTGATTCATTTTTGTTAATATTTTAAATTAAATGAAAGAACCTCCTAAACCCTAAACTATAGTAAATTTAATACTAAACAAAAAAAAAAAGTTTGTTAATATAATTAAGCGACGCAAGCATGCCCAGTAGCCTAATCCCAGGAGGAGGTTAATCACGTTGTCTGATTTTTATATTATAGGATTTTTAAATGTTTTCGTTGCTCATATATGTTATGTATGCTTTTTATTCAAATGGATCCAGTCAAACTGGCTTAGAAATGACACCTATTGAAGAGAAAATATTATATAAAAAAAAAACAACAGCAATATTCTAACATTCTAAACAGAAGTTATAGGATGTAAAAATTCCAATGGTTATTCGCTTCTTTTTTTTCATTATGATGATGATGATCAAAAAACTAATATAATTTGAATGTTAGATACATTATAATACTATGACGAAATATATGTTTGGTTCTATGATACTGTCGGTTCTACTGATGATGTTTGATACTACAAATTTATGTCCATATCCATAGAACTGAATCATGGTTTAAGATGCCATTCAAAATGCCGCACCTCACGCATATTTTATCATATATGTATATAGTATGTAGATTTTTGAAAGACATGGTATACGGCGTGAAAATTCTTTACGGATATTCTATATCGAATTGATATTTTTGTTATTTTGAAAGAACATCGACACTCCCGGAACGTTTCTATAATATTTGGAAGACGAAAAAAAACAGAGTTTCTGAACTACTATACAAAAAAGTATGATTACAAATTCAATATTCTTTAGAAATAATGAAGAAGAAAAAAAAAAAGAAGACAGTATGTATATACAGTTTTGATTGATTCAATTAAACTCCAGAAGGTTAATTACTTATTTTTTTTTTCTGGTACCTAATTTTTTATTCAGTGGAATCTGAAAGTGTTCTTTCATACTGTTTTGTTAAGGTTTTTTTGTTTATAAGTTAGTTTATTTTATTCTCAATGATCATATTCAAAGTTGACTTGTGTAATTTTGTAGTCAAAACTAGTTGATAGATCTGTTCTCATGAAAATAGGTGCTGAGCTCTTTTGGGGGTCTTCGTCAATGAATTTTCGCTTGTTTTTCTATTCAATGTTCACTAATATGTATAAATTGTTTTTTTCGTTTTGGGGAATCTTCTTTTTTCGCAATTTCAATTTAATGATTGTACACGTTTATCAAATTAAAACCAACAAGAAGGAAAAAAAAGACATATAACTACCCTATTAACAAAAAAAAAAAGGAATTTTTTTAGGTTATAATTTGGTAAACCTATAAAATTGTGGTACAAAAAAAAAACATTGAATTTTCGAACTTTTAAATTCACAGCATGAATAAATAAGAAGAAAATTTGAATTTTTCACTTTCAATGTTGGTGGTATCAGTTTTTTTTTTCTTCTTTTTTTTTAGCAATCAATGTGTTTTCTTTTTTCCGTCTTAAACTAGATAATAATCACACCTTTAAGTGGCAAAAATTAACGAATCAGAAAAAATATAAATGCTTTTTTTCGGGAAAATCCTTTGAATGATTAGAAAATTAACGATCATGAGAATCAAAATATGATTAATTTATAATTTATTTTAAATTATTAAAAACTTTCTACTAGCGAGTTTTTATTAATATTAACTTTTTTTTGAGAAATAAATAATTAAAGTATAGAGTTCAACGAATTTTCATTACAAATTAAAATTATAAACACACCAAAAAAAAAAATTTTCGTTAGAAAATTTAAATAAATTTCTTTAGAAAAATTTCGTACAGAAAATCTTAATCTCCTTTAATGAACTTTCATAAAATTGTAATTTCGATATTTTCGTCGAAATCCTTGGAAATACGAACGAAAAACCGTTATGTGAATATGTTTCGTTTAACCTAAAAATAAAGAAAAAAAATAGAAAATATTAACAAAACTCCAGGCAATAAAATATTTGAAGGATCAGTTTTTAATTTTATAACCAAAAGTCAATTACAGTCTAACCTTATGAATATTTGAAAGTAGACCCGAAATGGGTTTAATGGCAGCTTATATACGTTTGTCAAATCTGGTAAATTCATGATCAGTGAAGGTATGAATATTTATTATCGTTTCACACAGGGTAACTCACGAGTTTCTAAAGAATATCCTTTCCTTTCAAACCACTGCGTAGATTTGCTATCAAATATCAAATGTAATAGGGTCTGTCTTTTATATATATCATCATGAAGAATTATCCAAAAGTTCTGACCAATTTTTCATTCCAAGACATCTCCATTAATCGCTTCAATCTCCATGAAAATATTTATTCTAACCCGCTTATTCTGGTATTCTGACAGTTTTGCTGTCATAAATATTTATGACAATAATATTATGACTGAAATTCTGACTTCTGCGAAATTCGTATTCTGACAGACGGATCATAATTATGTCCAAAATATGAATTTATAACGGTTTAAACTGTTATAATTCGAGTGAGTTGTCATGGTTATTTGAGAAATACTCTCGAAAATGGTTGTATAGGTTTAAACTTTTTGTATAGGTGTAAGATTGTTTGTGTGTGTTTAAAAAAATGGTGGGAGTTATTCCATATTTATCAATCACTCAGAGAACCCATATAAAATTCCGTTATGATTTAAACAATTTTCGGACAGAACTTGTGATAATTTTTTATGACAGTTGTAAATTATGAGTGCATAAAGCTAAGATCACACACACCGACTTTTGCATCAGGGTTTTTTTGGTTGCACCTGTAAAAGTTGCGAGTCTTGTTCACACATGTATGTAAAAGTGACGCGCAACCCAAAATGCTGCAACCTTAAAAAAAAAAAATAATAAAAAAAAAGGATATTCTCATGTGAATTTCATTACATTTTAAAAACTTATCAGAAACAATAACATTGAACTGTCAAAAAACTTGCATGCAGCATGCAGCAAAAGTTTCAACCATTTTAATATTTTTTGTTGCATATGCAACTTTGTTTTTTGCTATTCACATGTTGAACCTTTCCATGTTGCGCGCAATATAAAAATCTAGTCATCCAGCAAAAAAGAATCGCAACTTTGTGAGTTGCAATGCTATTCACACTATGCAGCACTCGAGTTTCGCATCTTTTTATGCTGCGTTGCAACAAAAGTTGCTGTGTGTGATCTTAGCTTTAGAATACGAATTAGTCTTAAAAAGAAGTTATAACTTTGACGTCATGTTATGACAGTCAGAACTTGTTATGACTGCGCTCAGAATAGATGAATAAGTATCATTAAAATACTATATCTATGGAATTTATTATTAATAAACGTTGTCGTTCAGGTGTCCCACGCAAAGTATTTTAAAGATTACCTTCTCGATCGTAGTTCCGGACAGGTACCAAACTGTTGCATAAATTAGCTGCATTTAATTGGATTACTCTCTATCCCAAATGTTCAGAAGTTTCTTCTGTTTAAATACCTATTTAAATAGAAACAACTTCATTGGGTTTGAATTAATGAATTTCCAATATAATAGAAAACTCAATGATTCCATATTTTTTATACAAATAAACCGAGGATGACCAAGCCAAAAATATATTAAGTAGAGGCAAAAAAATCTCCAAATGAACTTAAAATTTTTGGTTTTTATGCTACAAAAAAATGCGAAAAATCGATGAAATCTCTGGATACCCGGGTACTGGGTTTTTTGACGTTGAGTACAAATAAGTAAAGTTAGGTAAAACCAATTTTATTAGGCAATTTTAACAAAATGAAACCGTCTCCTGTCAAATTTTAAGAAACTGAGTTAGGCTTTATTTTCCTGAGACCACAGATATTCCATGCAGCAGGACGCATATAGATCTTAACTACTTTTTTGCGAGTGTATTTTATGTTATTAGACGTCGTTAAGTCCAATATACATTAAATGTGCCACTTGGGATTCCTCCTAAAACAACTAAAATACTGAAGAAAATATAAATTGAAAGTTAAGATTAAAGAAATGACAATAAGAACAATTCTTTTAGTGACTATTGGGTCAGTCTGTATATCTACTACATATCTGTACTCATCTATAGTAGCTCTTCTTATTGGTTGGTTTGACATATTTTTTAAAATTCATCTTTTCTTTTTGTCTCTAAAAAATTCAATTTTTTTCTTCTAAAATTTATAATAAAATTATGCCAAATTTGAAATCATGTTAAACACATAATGATTAGTCGATCAGCGCCATTGAAAATTTGTTTCGATAAGATCAATATGGTGGTGGGTTAATAGCCTTCCGCCCCTTTGTATAATTGTATACAATTTTAATATTTTAAACATTTGAAAAGAAGAAAAAAAAGAAGAACATTTATACAAGTATAAAATACAAATCTTTTTCTTTGGCGTTTTTTGTTTTTTTTTTAATGTTTCTGGTATCTTGTTGTGATCTCTTGTATTATTACTTTATCGAAATAAGCAATCTTATCTTTTATTTTTCTTTTTTTTTTTTATTATTTTGTAAATTCCAGAAGCTTGATAAAATTGAACATTAAATCAGGATTAAAAATCGACTTGTTGTTTGTTTGAATGGTGACCGCATATCCAAAAAAGCAGAGAAAAAACACACCGAAAACAAGCGAAGATCATTCATCTTCAAACTTGTATATATGATATTTTTGTAGAAATTCAATGTTCATATAGATCAACACAAATATATATAATTTTGGTTTGATTTAAATATGTGTTGTTTTTTTTTTGATATAAGAAAATCCAAAAAATTTTATAATCGAAACAAGATCAGTAAATTTTTCATGGTGTTATTTTGGTTGTCGCGTTTCATACCTGGCGGTATAAATATGATTGGAGTCCATAAATCTGATAAAATGCTATATCAAAAAAAGAAATTGTATTCAGTTTTTCGATCTGATTTTATTTTTTTTTTTGGTTTCTTATAGTGGATCTTACCATATGAAGATCCATGAATGATCATTAAAATATTTTATTACACGTGATAGTCGAAGTCGACTGTTTTATATTTAAAGCAAAATTTATTTCATTATAAAACTCTAATTTTTGCATAAATCATGGAAAATTTTAATATTTATTTTATCTGTGAAAAGATCTCTGAAATCAGTTTTCATGTATTTTCCATCGATAATAAAAAACCACAAATCGATGAGAGATTTATGATAGAAAATTCACTGAGATTATAAACTTTGTGATTAGACAAAACTGATCATGAATGACAAATAGGAATGGTGACAAGTATGTAGGAGATATATGCAAAAACGATCTTTGTGTTGCTTTTTCTTGGTGAATAAATTTTACTTAAAATCTATAAATATAGACATCGATTTTGTTTTTCGACATATTTGGAAAATAATTGTAAATTATAAATTTTCGATGAGTTTTTTTTTTTAATATAGAAAGTGTAATCTTAAAAATATTGTGTAAGAGGCTTTGTTTTTTTAAATAAAATCCAAAACTGTGAAGAATTTTATTATTAAAAATATTCACATCTAAAGTAATATAAATTAATAAATTTATAGAAATTATAAAATTTGTTACAGTTTCCTTAAAAATGATATAAATTTAATACTTGACATAGATTTTTGTGAATATATTTTATTCAGTTGAATATTATTTTTAAGTTTGTCATATAATTTGGACTGAAGATAATTTGAAAACCTTAAAGAAAATTTTAGGCAAAGGAAAATACATAATAGGTCTGTTTTATTTGGCACTTGCTCTGGGGTAGAGCAAATTTTTACATTGAAAACAAAAACAACAAAAGAGCAAATCCTACACTACTTTCAAACCAGGTGTAACTATTACAACCGAATTAGTTCAGTTTTCTACCATAAAAAGTGTATTAGCTAAAAGTTTATCATTTCATTATAATATGGTTGCTAAGCAGTGCTACAAACATTTGAATTAAAGTTTTCTTTTACTCCTGCTCATTTTATTTGCTACTTATCCTGCTCTAGCGTAGGGTATGGCAAATAAAACAGACCTAATGATGAAGAACAGAAAATCTGGATTTGAAACAAACAACTTTTATCAATTTCTAGTAGCAAAAATTGAACAAGCGCGGTTCTGGAACTATATTCATTTGGCTTTCTATAAATTTTGGTATTATTTAAACCATAAAAAAGTTATTTTTACTATTTCTAAACGATCCAATGCTGATAATTTTGTATTACGCCTGAAACTACTACATTTCGACCATCCCGACAATACCGTCTTCACTAGAAAATTTTCATAATTTTCCGTCGGCTATTGCAGCGAAACAAAAAAATACAATCTACAAATTTGAATTGTATCAAATTCCGTACTAGTTTAATTTTGATTAATTTAAATTTAAACGTTATCAACAATTAGCATTCTCAGTTTTTCTCTCAACGCAAACAATTTCCTGATAATAATTTTCCATTTTCTATATATTCATTATTTATTCATTATTCATGACAAGAAAGAAAATTTATGGATCCTATAGAAAAAAATTATTACATTACAAAAAAAACCGATATTTTCGAGTCATAAATCATATAATAAATTCGTTCAACATTATCGAGATTCAATTCATTTTCACTTAGTTTTTATATATATAGAAAACCAGATAGATTTTCTTGATTTTCATTTATAGTCCACGTGCATAAAATTATGAATTCTGTTCTTGTACGATGCCATCCATGATGTTGAAAGGATAAAAGTCAAAATCAACCAGCAAATGGCTCCTGGAATTCTTAATTTAAAAGATTTATGATATATCTTTAAGGTGTTTGTCCTTGATGAGGATAGTGACAAAAATCTATTCGAGAACAGTGCGCATATCTAGACAGGTAGACACCCGTTGTATAATAAGAAAATACAAAACATGAATATATAAAGAAATTAAAGGTATAAATATAATTTTATATATCCTGAAGGAGCACAAATGTATATACATGTATTACAAAAAAGATATCGGTTTTTATTAGAAAATTTCTTGCGGACCAAACAGGATTCTTATCGAAAACGAATTTTCATATACAATATTAATAGATGTGTGTATGAGAAGATAAACAAGATGCGCATTTAATTTCTATATATAAAAAAAAATGTTTGGACTCCTTCGTCTTTCTTTTTCTCGGTTTTATCCTTGTAACAGCAAAAGAAAAGATATCAATGTTAAAGATGAACTCTCATTCATACATATAGATATATATTTATTGCTATCCATTTCATGGTTATTGTTTATTTTATCTTTTCTTGAGGTTTACATGTGAAATTTGTACAAGGATACCTCATCTTAAGGATACTCACTTATGGGTGTAATATATTGAACTATAATAATTGCTACTGGGCTTTTATATATCTATGAAATTGTATAAAATTCGATGCACCTGATTAACAATAGAATGTGGGAACTAAATTAAAAGAAATTCGTATTTAAAGGATATTGCAGAAATACATTCGAATTGTATAATAATATTTATACGGATCATAAATAAAGTAGATAATTGAAAGGAAGACGATCATGAAAAGGACATTAAATTGATAGAAATTTCCTCCGGAAGTAAGAAGAATTATTTACTAAAGATCCTTTTTATAAGTATGTATAATAAAAAATTATTCTTTTATTGCCAAAAAATATCAAATCAATTGAAATTGAATGAATATCATTCGAGATTGTTTTATAAGCTATCAAAAACCACACATTAAGGTTATTTTTGTCACGCATTGACTTAGCACAATTAGTTTGTTCCAAACTCTGTTTATAAGTACAAATCCGGATTGTAGAAATGAAAATAACATGGAAATTATTTGCCCAGTTCGAAATTCTTTAGTGTACAATTTACATATACAGGGTAGGCTTAAAGATAAGATATTTTTGAATGTCAAATATGCACTCAAAGAAGAATATAATATCAGAATTCTGTTATCTTTGTAAAACTTAATGTATCGTTGTAACGTTGTATATTGGATACTTTTCTATAGAAAAATTGAAATTATTCCATCATACAATGATACATCATGTTTTACAACTACAAGAGACTATACTTAATATCTATTCAGCTGTTCATAAACTTAAATGTTTCAAATGCATAAAATCATCAACTTTTAACCCATCCTGTGTTATGGAGTTAATAACCTAACTCGTTTCAAACTTGGGTTTTATAATAACAAACTTTTATCACCTATCATAAAGTTTAACTGAAAATATCCTTTTTCTTTTTTAATCCTTACAAAATGATAATAAGGAAAGTACGTATATAGAAAATATTTATGAGTAAGAAGAAATCTTTTGTATATTTTTCTCCATATTTCTTAATATTTTCCAAATTATTTTAGACCTAGTACTTAAAAATTTCTTGACCAAAAATGATTTTCAATATATTCCGCAGGTAAAAATCACGTATTCAAAATTGCATCCACTTTCAGTAGCTATATATAGCTCAAAATAATACCTAAATGAACACAAAGTGATCATCATTATACTCATAACCTCTCAGTACGGGTTAAAATCTATTTTCTAACAATTTCTTTTACTAGCATAAAAGTATGAACTTAAAGTGAAAAGTCCTAATCCAAATTTGGTTCTTTTAAGTTGAAAATGAGTTTATTACACTCGTTCAAAAGGACACCAAATTTACAAATGTTACAAACAGGTAGATTAACGAAAATTAGAAAATCTATATGTACTTGTATAGAGGTATAAAGTCTAAAAATGCCTAATACAAATTCAAATATGGCGCGAATTGAAAACGTACGGGAACCATTTTAAATTTTCGAAAGGACAAATAAATATAATCAAAGTTATAATTTGTTGTAAATTCAAATCAAATGAAAACATATATTTTTAAATTTTAAATTATTTGAAAGGAAATTTTTGGTTAGAACAAGAATTTATGTGCAAAATTCCATATATAAGAGAACAACAAAAACAATAAGAAATAAAATTGATTACAGTGTCAGGCTACATTCTAATGACCTCACCTGAAGTATGTAAATCTCCAATGATTTATTTATTCGTAATAAATCACCAAAAAACCAAAAAAAAATGCCGGCAGTTCATTAATTACAAAAGGAAAACATGACATTTGTAGATGATATACAATTTAATATAAGTCTTCTTGTTTATTACTAATTATACACAAATTAAATATTATAAAACAATTCAACAAAAATTCACAGAATCTCTCTGTTTTGTAAGCAAAACACTTTATAATACAATACAAGTAATCTGTTTCTTATAAATAATTTATTCTTAAATTTTCCTACTCCACAATTTTCAGTTCTATGGCAGCCATTTAGTAAAAAAAGAAGTTATTTGTAAATTTTTAATTACATTTTTATTTTATTAATTACAAACCACAATCATTTTTTGATCAAATAAAAACCCAAAAAATTGTATACAAATAAAATCAATATTATATAAAGGGTGATTTTTTTAGCGTAATGAACTTTAAATTCAAAAAAATTAAACAAAAAATTAACCTATTCATGGCAATAATATTTAAAAAATACTTTGGGCGTATGGCCAACGTGACTGTTCTTGAGAAAGCGCATACTGTCAGTTCAATTCTGGGTTGAATTTTCGATCAATGCCGGCTATATGTCACGAATAACACGAATAATGTTGGCCAATTGTTGCTAATTTATCAGCTCAAAACAGTGACTCCACGTAAACCCATAGAAAATGTTCAAAAGATGGCAGATCATACCACCTTGAAGGCCAATTTAAAGGGATATTTCTCAAAATAACATTATCGCTAAATCGTGATTTCAATAAATCGATGGTTTCTGTCACTGTATAGCACGTAGCGTCTTCCTGTTTAAACCACATCACAGCAGGATCAATTTCATCTATATTTTCGAAGAAATATTCATTGATCATGGTCCGGTAACGCTCCGATAGACCATAACATGACCTCCCACCTCATTTTTTAAGCAATAAGGACAAATGATGCCACTGGTATGTAAACCTCATTTTCTCTCTTGTAAGTTGGTCTCACTCTAGAAGTGACAATTTTGTGTAATAATAAAGCCATTGAGCGAAAATGAGCTTTGACACTGAACACAATTTTGCGATAAAATAACGGGACTAATTTTCAAAGCAAATTTGGATAATTCTTGATTGTTTCTCAACCGTGAGTTTATTCATGGTGAAATGGCAACCCAGCCTGAGCATAAATTATCTGTCAGCTGTCAAATTGGCTACGGCTGGAAAAAGTGTTGCCAATTCGAAAAACAAACCTCTAAAAAAACACCCGTTATATTTTAAGTTTAAAGAGTAGTGTCAAAATCGGTATCCATATGAGTACATACTACTGTAGGATCTTTGGTAGTATATTTATATGAATTTTGATGGTGGCATAGTTCCCATATCACTATTCTGGATAAATTTATCTTTGGGGAAGAGTTTCACAATCAAAAAATAATATAATTGAAAAATACATATGTAAGTATGTAGATATATAGATTTCAATATGATGATTATTTTTCAGGTCCATTAATTCGTATTGATAAATTCGAAAATAAAAAGAAAAACTATACAATCAAATGAATAAAACAAATAATTGTGATATAAACAAAAATCAATCCGCTAAAAGTAAATATCAGAACCACAAAAACCATCTCATCAAAATCGATATTATACAGTCAACTCTCCATAAATTCTAAATTGTTGCCAAACCAAATCATTTTCCATATTCTAGAAAAATATCCTTTTAAAAATTCATTATAAATAAAATATCATTAACGTTAATTCCTTTAAGGTTAAGTTCACAAGCAAATTTTCCGACTTTTTTCTCGGAAAATCCAAATACGTAGGGGAACATTGAGTTGTGTGGCAACCCTTAATCATTCTTGAAAAATTGCCTGCAAAAGTATAAACAGCATTTTTATTATATTAATACAGTTAAGTTTAGATGGAATACTTGTACATGCCACATAACACTATCAAATCTTCGTGTCATTTCCAATGTGTTCTTAAAAATATTGTTGCGTGCTACCCCTTTAATTCGAATGGTATAGAATGGTAACACTTTTTTTACGTGATTTTAGTGTATAAACTTTTATTTATAATTATTTCTGCGTTAACAATTAGTCTTAAAAATATTTGTCTTTCAATAATTAATTATTACAAGATTAATTTATCACAGATTATTTAAAAATACGCAATCACTATTTGAAATAATTTATCACAATTTTTACTTTTAAATGCAAAATTACTGTTCTGCGCTAGGCTTTAATGAATATTCGAAAATTTGATTTTTTGATTTGAACTGATGAGTGCTTCGTTCTCGTTTGCTATTTATACTAAAAATGGTTTATTCATAATTCGCTCGAACATGTGTTATTGTTTTTGATGGAATCGTTTCCAATTCGCTGGAAATGTCGAAATTGTTGTTCGGTTATGTCAAATTAAATTAAATTTCTTTTTCTTTAATAAAGAAATAGAACATTTCTAGAATTTTTATAGTGCAATATTTTGATTCAAAATCTTGACTTTTTCTTGTTGAAAGTTCAACTTCAAATACATGAAATGAAAGAGTCTCTATGGGAGCAGATACATGATTTCAATCAAGTAAAAAATCTGTTATGTTTCCATGTAAA
Source organism: Xylophagus ater (assembly GCA_963422695.1). Lineage (NCBI taxonomy): Eukaryota > Metazoa > Arthropoda > Insecta > Diptera > Xylophagidae > Xylophagus > Xylophagus ater. The sequence goes on from OY730478.1 coordinate 15,377,275, forward strand.
CTCAGTCTAAATGTGGATAAGGATTTGGAATATTCACCTTGCGGCGGAAGGAGGTAAAAGTTGAAAAATTAATATGGGTTTTATTATTGATTTTTCTACATAAAAACTAAGCTGAAATAAAATTTCTCGTTTAAAACGTTCAATAACTTAAAGCCTTGAATCTAGAGTTACTTCACAAGAAACTAACAACTAACTTTCATTTGAATCTTTGTTAAGTATATAACTTTGAAAGCATAAAATAAAAGGCAAAACTAGAAAACTTCGCCCCATATTCCCCTACTATTTTATTCAATCATTCCTAAATTTCGTTTTATTTCGGGATTTCCTTTTCTTAGAAATAGAATAATTAGTTCGAACAAATCAAAATTTTTACAAATTTTTATTGCCACTAAAATTATCATTTCTTAAATGAATTTCCATTTCTTGAAGCGTTTTAGTTGGTTAACTCACAATATGGCGAAGCAATTTGCAAGGAGTTGACTGTATGATAAAATTTATATTTTATATTTTTATATGAAAAAGAAGCCTATAACATGAAATCCAAAAACAATACAAATATTATTATCGAACCTCCAAAAAGAGAAGAAAAAAAATGTTAAAGTTCATTGAATATTAAATTAAAAATTGTTTTTAAACAAACACCCTGTCGTATACTATTTTAAAAATTCCCTAAAGAGCTTCTTCTTCTTTTTTATTAAATATATAAAAATAAATTTCATATTTATTTTCTTTCGAGCATAAATTTAAATATTAAAATGATGGCGTAAAGTTTTTTTTTTTATTTTTTCACAAAGCTTGTTTTTGTTGGCTTTTGTTTTATTTAAATATAATTTTTGTTTTGATTAGTATTTGTTTTAAAACTCAATTTCGAAAAATTCTTAAAAGTTTTGTCCAATTTATTGTTAAATTTTGTTAATTTTAAGAAAAACAAAAAAAAAGAGGAGACAACAACCAACATAAAAATATTGCTTTTTCCTCCGCGTTTATAAAAGCATAAAATGAAAACAACAAAAGGACATTTTTTTTTATTATTCTAAAAGAGAAAAGGATCTGAAATCAAACAAGGGGCTAAAGTAAGACTGCTGCAAAGTATTTGAGTATTTGACAACAGAGTATAAGAACGATGCAAAAAAAACACCGCCGCCAACAACCAACCTTAAAGTCAAACCCTCTCAAGTTTGAAATCATTCTCAAAATAAAAACTTTATAACAAAAAAAAAAGGAAAAAAAAATCATTAAAAAAAAGTATCCTTATTTTATTTACCAAAAAAAAAAGGACTTTTATGTACAAACAAAAATTCGAAATTATACAATTTTAGTGGCGCAGCACATTGGAAAACTTAAGGTGGGAGAGATAACCGACCATTTCGGGGAGTGGCCTGATCTTACAAAAAACAACTAATAGCAAGAAAAAAAACAAAAAACAAAATATACTTTGCCCATCCTCCGAAACCGTGAATAAAAGCACCAAATTACAAGAACTTACCTTCGCTGGCGCAAGATCAAAGCACAACTACATTGTCACATTTCGAAAACATGCGCTTATAAAATTATTCAATAAAAAAAGAAAAGAAAAGAAAACAACGATTTGCTGCTGTGTTGCGTCAAAATACAAGTTTATACACGGTTAATACGAAATTTAACCAATTGAAAGTAAACGTCAGAATCCCAGTGTATGTAATTTACTCCTTTTTTTGTTGGCTTTCGGTTATAAACAGGAATACAGGGATATGTATTTACGCTCCTTTGTATATACTTTTTTCATAATATCAGCTGGTAACGAATACAAGCATCGAATCCAATAAGTAAAACAAGGATAATTCTAGAAGGATATGTTAATAAGACGGAGATGGATACAAAAAAAAAACAACAGCGTTCGAAAAGGATCGATTTTTTTGGTTGAAATTTTCGATGGGTTAGTGCTTCGACTTCATCGATTTGCATTTGTATTTGAGAAACAGAAACCAGTTTCGATATTTAGTTGAATTCTTTTTTTTTTCACTTAACTATTTCTTTTCTTTTTCTTTTTTGGTTTTACACATTTGTGTTTGTGTTATTATTGACGACGGTTGGTTTTTCATGAAATTGAATTATTGAAAATTACCAGTTTTTCGTATATTATCATAAAACTAATGCCGTAGTGTTGGTGTTTTTCGGATTTTTTGGGTTGATATGCTAAAATCCATTCAGTTTTAAAGTGTCGTTCGGGTAGGTTACATTATAGCCAGTTTTTAGGTTCGTTCTAAAACAAAAATTTGACAAACGTTAAAACCAGAAAATTAGTAACAATACTAAAAGTTTTTTTTTTTTTGTTTTTCTTCGTAAAACATTTAAAAGTGGAAATAATATTTTAAACAGTTTTTATTTGAATATTTTTCATGTGCGGCCATATTTAAATATTTTTGTTTTAATTCAGAAAAAATAAAAAAAAAAAATCGGCGGTGGAATAACAAAAAAAAATCCTTAATTTTACGCACACACACACGCATACAAGGAAATATATTGTTTTCAAAATTAATTACAAACAAAATAATTAATTATTTTATGAATGTGTGTGTTTTTATGAATCATATTTTTGGTATAAATCCTTTTTTGGCGTTTTTTTTACAAACAAGTGTTAAAGTTAATTACGTCTGACACTGTTCTTTGGATTGGATTTTAAGTATGGATCAATTGTGATAAAATGTACTAAAATAAACAACAACAAATCATCATTTAGTACAAAAAATTGATAAACTATTTTCAAAAACAAAACAAAACAAACCAAAAAAAAAATGTATCGATCAATTTCGAAATTTTTTCGATATTCTAATATCGAATAACAATTGATCGTGTTTGTTATCATCAAATCGCGTAGCCTCTCATCCTTGTTTTGGTGGAACTGTCAACTAAATAAATAAATAAATAAATAATTTTTTTTTTTTTTACATTTTCTGGAATAAAATTAAATTTTTAATTCGAAAATATTTTTTAAGTGAATTTAATTAAAGATTAGTGATTTTTTTAATTCGATTTTCCATATTGTTGTCACTTTTTTGTAGTGATCCCCATTAATAAATACAATTAATTAATTAATTGTGATCCTAAGAAACAACAGGAACAACGCGAACAGGTGCTAAGAAGTGATCGTGCAATATACCATCTCTAATTTGTGAATTATTGAAAAGTTATTAATTAATGAAAATTAATATTAATTAATAAAAATAAAAATACACTTAAAAGGAACTAAAAAAAAAAAAAATTTTAACGGTAAGTCTTTTATTTGTAAATTTTATAGAAATGATCTTTTAATTAAGAAAAAAACAAAACAAAAATCCAAAACCGACATATTTATTGATTCACAAAATTTGCCATTGTTTGTGTTTACTTTTAAAACTCGTAATTTGAAATTTCATAAACAATTTTTAAGTAAATAAAAATTAAATTTTATCACAAAAAAATTTATATTTACCGACGGACAAGAACAGTTTTTTTCTTTAATTAAAATATTAAAAATACTAAATTACAATATCTTCCTAGAATTACTGTAATTACAAATTTACTAGAAGTTTCATTCAATTCTAGAAAAAGTAATTTATGAAAGAAATACCATTTTCAGTTTTCGATCTCAAATTATTTCAATATTTACAAATAAAATTGATTATTTTCAACTCAACTACAAATACAATCTACTGTAACTCGATTTAGCCATTTCCAAGCAATGCATTTGACGTATATCGGCCTTAACGACGCTTTTTAGTATAGTATAGTACAGTCGCGAAGTAGTATTTAAGATCTATATGCGTCAAATGGGCTCCATTTTCGATCGCTTGAGCACTATGTCTAGACATATCTTCGATTTAATTGATCATTAACGGCAATTATAATTATAAAAATCCCACATCTGTCTATGGCATTATGGTGGACTGCTTATACAGCATATCATACCTGCTTCTCGAATAATTATATTAATATTTTTAGTATTAAAATTTGGCATATACCAATCACGTCGCCATTTATCCATCTAGAAATTTACTACATTTGAATATTAAAAAAAAGCTCAGCACAAAATATAATAGTTTATTGATTATGTACTTGACAGTGCCTTTTTATTAGAAGAGAATCCTAGTATAGAAATATATCATTTAGGACAACTCTTTGGTAACAAGTAACCTAATTTTTGGAAATAATTTCTGTCGGTTGTCATATTTTTATTTTGACTATATGCTTCCTACATGAACAACATGGAATAGTTGTCTATTTTAGTTAATAATTCGTCCTTTTTAACAAACAATAGTTTTGTCTTTATTGTTAAAATTGAAATCTGAAGTTGTTTAATACCTTCCTAAATGAATAAGAGCAAACTCTCAGTAATTTCAATCTCTAAACATTAAAAACAAATTAGTTAATTGAAATTAGTAATATAGTCTATCAAATATTATTTTAAAATTCAAAAATTTCATTTTGCATTTCTGTAAATTTATCTAATTATGTCTTAAAACAGTTACGAAAAAATCCTAATGATTTCAAAGCTTTAATCGAACATTTGCAGGGCCGCAAAAAGATCTGTAGAGGCTCTAATTACTTTAACGAGTTTTGTTAGTTCTGCCTCCTTTTTAAAAATTTGATTAAGGTTCTGGAATCAACTTTTTCCGCTAATTTTTACTCTTTTACTAATTAGTACTTAAAACATACAAATGGAAAGCACCTATGAATATGCAAATGAAGAATAAAACATTAAGGATATTTACTCTTCGTTGTATGTGAACCACATTGTGTGGCCATCACTTTTCCATGCAAAATGATATAATTCTACAAGGGTCCAAGGCCAGGTCCTAATGAAAATTGATACATCTTTTAATTTTATCTTTTATTATTAAATTATACATTATAATACTAAAAACCATGATGCCCTGGTTGCTTACTTGGCTTATTGATTAATCCAGGATATTTGTCTGGATTGTTTAATATAATAGTAGAATTTTCTCTTCGATTAAGATTTTGAGATCCTATGGAATAGAGTCATCCTTATCGCAGTCAACATTAATATCATCGAAGTAATGGTTTAATCAAATTCAAATAATTAACACAGAAAACATTTTCAGAAAAGTCGAATCCAAAATATTTATTCAATGGTACTGTAAACTAAATAGAATTTTGTCATCTTTCTAAGTTTTAGATAAGTTTCTAATACAATTTTAGCCTAAAGTTTTATATGGATTTCTATTCATGGAATACTGACAAGGGTATATTCAATTAATACATGAGGAGTAACGATTTTGTAGTAAATTCGCATTATACCTATACTTATTCCCAATACAAGTCAGGACAGCCAAACCCGAAGAACACAAAATCGAACATCGCCAATATATGGCGCTTCCTCATGGGCTTTGTACAATTATCGTAATATATGTCGCGAGACACAATTAATCATTATATTCAAAAGATGTTAAAATTTAATGAAAATACCATTTCAAAAATCTAATAATAATTAATCAAAAAAGATAGCTTAAATAACAATAAACTCAACGATTCAGTAAACTTTGTATAGAATTCTTATAATAGGTAGAACTTTTTTTTTTGTCTGAACAACCGTCCGTTATATTTAGAAAGGGTGACATCAATACTAAAAACAAATAATAATTATAATTATATGACATGTTGTAATATTATAAAACAGTCAAAACTTTTAAAAAGCTGTGCTTTCGAATCCAACCAAAGAACAACCAAAAAAAAAGATACTTTATATGCCCACGAATTCTCATTTTAAAAACCGATTATCACAAACATTTTTATTGGAAAATATGTTTTTTATGTTAATTTGGCAAATTGATTTCTCGATTTTTTTTTCTTGTTCCTCAATTAATGAGTCAAAATTTAAAAGAAAAGAAATAAAATATAAAAAGAACGAAAAATGTTGTTCATCTTCTTTTTATAAAAATGAAAAATTCTATTAAAAAAAAAAGAAAAACTAAATATCGGTCTATAACCGATTTTTTGATAACCTATTGTTGAAAGGGAACCCGTAGTTAACAACCTAATCTCTAATAATGAGAAAAGAAACAACTAAAGCTAATAGCAGTTTGTTGTGTCGAATTTGGTTTCATCTTCCACTCTAATTTAGTGATAAGCTGGCCTCTGATAACATAAATTATTCTCATAATTTTATTGAAATTAGTCATTTAGTTTTTGAATAAAATTTGAAAAACTAAATAAAGGACGTGAAAACTTTATGAACAGGCCAATTTTGCTCTATAACTATTTCTTTCTGTACCATTCTTGTATCAATTCGACTGAAATTGAATATGGTAAAACACTTAATTTAAATGAAATTGATGTACAATTTATCCAATTGAATGCAAAACCACTTAGAAGTCATACTGTGCTTTCTCTTGACTGATTTTTATGAAATACAATACGAAATACAATTGTTCTAAATACAGGCATCCCTCGAATAGCACGGTACTTGCGAAGTCACACGAAGTCGCGAATAACACGGTCAAAAACTGCGACAGCCCTTGAATAACACGGGATTTGAATTACACGAATTTGGGAATCTGTACACACATATTACTATTATCGATCACACAGTGGATATGTACGTAACGAATTTGCAGGAAATATATAGATCAAAGTTGTAAATCTCAGTTCTTATCGTAAATGGATTTTCTCTCTTCTTTGTGCTCAGAATAGTTTAAGTATCATTGCATAAAATTGTGACTGCTTACTTCTCTTTGGAACCAAATGTACAAAGTTGTATGGATATCCACTTTTGAATTGCACGGTTTTGAATAGCACGGAACCATATTTTCAAAATCGCACGAATTATTAGTATCGAATAACACGAATTTCAATAACACCGTGTTATTCGCGGGATGTCTGTATCATTGAAATCAGACAACGTTTTTTTGAGTTATAGTGGAAACGGATGGATTGACAAAAAGAGTTTCAATTCGTCTTATGTAGTGACGAAACTAATACACCCTATATTGGTACCCTACCATAGGGTATACAAATTATTTGATTTGGTGGCGTTTCAAGAAATTGACACCTTTTAAAATGTCTCAAATATCTGGAATCTAAAGAATTTTTCTTAATCATGATTCTTTTTCAATATTTTTAAATGTTTTTTAATGAAATTTAAACACTATTCCGCCAAAAAAGAAAAATGCAATACGCATAAACAATGTTTTAGCTTTTTTTGGTTTTTTTTAAAAAAACTATCAAATGATTTAAATTGATAATAAAAAATCGAAAATTAATTCAAAACTTTTTGGTATAGTACCGCGTGCTCGATTCCATCAGATCAGTTTCTTCTTGGTTGTGTTTTCTTTCTTTTCTTAAACGAACACGATTGAAATGGAAATTTTGGAAATTTTTCAAAATTTTTTACTTTTTTTTTTTTTTAATAATCAATAGATCTATAACAATGTGTATAGTAATGACTATAACCTGAGGGCTTCGGTGTATCTGCGGACACATTTGCATACATAGCGGTAAAATGTCATCGATGATCAATCGATCGCGTTAATTATTTTGTCAAATCGTTTGGAATTTTGTTAGATTTTGTTTAAATTTGGTGACAATGTATAAAAGGAAATATTATGAATAAAATTCGTATTAAGTATAAAACCGGATATTAATACATAAAAAATTTATGAAATGAATTAATGTTGTTGGTGGATTTGGATGTTAGATTTCTTGTATAACATCTTAAAATTAAATTTTGAAATTTCATTAAAAAAAAAAAAATTTAGTACTTTTATACTAAAATATTGAATAAAAATAAATTTAAAATTTATGAAAAATCCAAATTTATAAAAAATTTCTTACACCTTTTCCAAAAAAAAAAATTATACAGTAGAGTCTCAGTAATTTCAGTTTCGATTGTCCGGCATTTCGCATATTTTATGGCATCCCGAGGTTGCGGAAATTTTGATGGTTTCTAAAAAATATATTCATAAGAATATATATAAGTTTTTAAAGTCCTTAAAAATATTTAAAAATAATATATTTTTAAAACGCTGTTATAATTTTGAATGTGCCCACACAAGATCAAGCGAAACGACTCCTGCTTTAACTAAACTGTATACATGTAGATAAAAAAATAAATTATAAAGAACCGGGATCTGGATTTGAACCATAGTCTCATCAGTTTCTAGAAACGAAGTCTAATACTAAAGGCACACATAGGGTATTCATACCATAGTTTAAGGATACCATGTGGTATACCATATGTGTGTCGTCGAATACTAGCTGAATACCATTTCAACTACGTAGCATAAATCTGGTATTTAAATTCAAAAAAGTATGTGGTCTTCCCTTTTCACTTAATTTTTTTGGCCACTGTAACCTATTCTTTAGTGATTGTCGCGCCTTTTTATTGAAGCGGAAAATAGCGAATGGAATTTTGTAGGTGAGCTGAGCAATTGACACATGTTTACACTTTTTTTTTTGAAAATAATATTTTAAAAAAGTGGAAAAGTAATTAAATACGCAAAATTTTATGAGTAATGAAACTTCAAAATTTATATATGTTTGTAGGAATCATATAGAGGGTTTAAGAGGAGCGAAAAGAAATTCCCATATTCTCGCTGAAATGGCAAAATTTCAAATGTCAGACAGATACTATGTTTGATGTGTGCCAACCCCTTTTTATACCATGGTACAAGGCTGTACTGTAGTATCGATACTAAGGTGTGAAGACCCCATGTGTGCCCTTAGTATAAACAAACCCCTTTTCTATAAATTCTAAATATAATTCAAACAATACAGCAATTCTTTGAAACATTATAATTGTTAAACTTTTAAATTAAAATAATGCCAATTATTTGAATTAGCTATTTAAACCAAAACGCCAAAAACTACACGTACGTCTTGTTTGACTATGTGTAGCAGCTTTTAGAGAAAGAAAGCTGAGAAATAAACCCGAATTTATAATTTTGAACCGAACCAATTTTTATAATTCCTGCCCTCTTTAGGTCTATTTACCTTTTAGTATTTCTTCATGGATAAGGTTATTTAGAATTCCCCAACTCGTATGAGTTTAGCAATCAGATTTTACAAGCAAAATGCTGTACAATTCTTGCTAATTAGAGTGAATTAATCTAAGCTGGTATCGTGTAATTCGATTGAGACAAATTTGAATTTCTGTGATTTCTGTAATAATTGTTATACTATAAAATAATAATAAAAATAATTTCATATACAAACTTTTATCACTTATCTAAAAAATTATTATTTTCTTGTCGCCTCGTTCTTTTCTTTATAGTCAGACAAATTTCGATAATCCGACCACTCCTCGATCCCGTTTAATTTTGAATTATCGAGACTCTACTGTATATATATATAGAAAATTTTTTAAAACAAATATTTTTTTCACAAAATTATTTATTAAATTGTGATATTTTTCTACAACAAAAAAAAAGAAAAAATGCTAATGCTATTTTTTAAGCCTTTTTTGACTCTATTCTAAATTAGATTTTAAAAATTTTCTATAAATTTAATATAAATTTAATCGACAAAAATTTCTCATAAAAGCATTTCTGTCATTTAAATCAAACGTTTTTATTATATTTTCGATAAACACCAAAAAATATTTTTTGTTAAAAAATGGGTTTTCTATTGAAATGCCTTGAATTAAAGTAGTTTCTTTTAAATAATTTTTTTTCGTCTTCTTCTCGCTGTTTAATCTAAATGTTAAGCAATTTAATATGTTTTTTGATAAAAGTTGATTGAACCAAATGGATTTTTAAAAAATTTTCTTCACACAACACAAAAATACCCCAAAAATATTGCTTTCTTGATATTATCTTAACAAAATTATGTTTATTTATATGATTTTTTGATGTAATCAAAAACTTAAGAAACTAAAGAAGAAAAACTAAGTTTTTTGCATCAAATTTATTGGTATCGAAAAGAATTTATTCGGAAAAAGAAAATCCTCTTACACTACCGGTCAAAAGTTTGGGTTCACCTCATAATTTTCAAAAAATATTAACAAAACCAAGGATTCACTCAGTTATTGTTATTTATTAGCATCATTTATGACAAATTTATCATTACGTGAACAAAATATGTCGACTTTTACAAATACTCGGCATTATTTCTTCATATTTTTGATTCTTCAAAATACCCGCCTCTCGCGCGTAATACAACAGCGGATACTTTGGGCATCCTTTCCTTTATGAATTTATGCAATGATTCCGTTGAAAGTCGATCCCAACAAGTTTGCAGGAACACCCACAGCTGTTTTGAATTGCTTGGTTGCATTTTCCTCACTTCTCTGTCCAATTCATCCCACAGCAATTCGATAGGGTTACAATCAGGTGACTGAGGAGGCCATTCCATATATTTTAGTTCTTTCTGCTTCTCTTTGGCTGCTCAAAATTTGGAAGTGTGCTTAGGATCATGTTATACTGTTGAAAAACGAATCCACGACCCAATAGAATATAATGGAGTAGCCGACGAAATTGCGTAAAATTAAAAAATGTATCAAGTGAACCCAAACTTTTGACCGGTAGTGTATATAATAACAAATTTTCTTTTCCTTGACCTAACTTCTAATAATTAATTAATTAATGTTATTAATTTTTTTTAAAAAAAATTAATTTAAATTTATACAAAATTCTATGGCGCGACTAAAATTTCTTTTTCTTGTATTTTTCTGTTAAAAATGTTTTTCTTTATATTAAAAATATTGTCTCGTTTTTTGTGTTTTCATCCAAAAAATATGTTTGATATAATATTTTTTTTTGGATATTTTTCATTTTCAGAAAAGACAAAAAAAAGTCCCCAAACAAACAAAAAAAAAATTCAATTTCTTCGTCTACAGAAAATTTATTGGATCTTGTATCAACACTGGAATAATTTATTGAAGCTTTTTAGTTGTATCTTAAAGATTTTTTTTTTTTTTTGGTTTTTTGTGTCGAATCTTTTCAATTTTCGAATCATTATTATTATTTTTTTTTCTTCTGATGATGATATTCATATATAGTATAGTATAGCATAACTTATAGCATAACTTATATGATGGTGAAAGAAGCCAAATCTTTTGAACAAAACAAAAAAAAAATCCTATCAAGAATATTGTTTTTCTTTTTCATGTCAAACGTTTATTTTTCTTTAAATTAAGGCATCATTTTGTTCCCATTCATTTCGATATATTACTTTCATATATATGTAACTATAGAAAACTCTTCCGGATACCGCACTCTAAAAGAAATATTCAATCGATATTTATGCTCCTATAGTAGATACAACCAGAAAGGTATATTAGCTTTGTCACTGTACATTTGTAACGTACAGAAATAATCATCGAAGGTCGGTTTAAACGCTGTTATGTCATAGACTAATAATACAGATTTCCAACGGCTGTGCATGCAACTGATTCTTTTTGTACAGTGATATCCCGACACAATATACCTATATTATTCTCTATCTTTCATATTAAACCAATTTTCATCCATTCTTCTTTAAGTTCAGCTACAACAAAAATACTGAACATCACGCTGCTCAATTGGCCTGGACATGTAGGTATACTAATGTATGGTTATGTCGATTTATGCATGTACGCTGAAAAATTATAAAGTTTTTGGCTAGTTGCGACAATTGAATTTTGGTTCTCACAACTGATTTTTCAGTTATCACAACTGAAATTCAATTATCAGAATAAAAAATTCAGTTGTTGGAACTGGCCAGAAGTTTATGATTTTTCTAGTTCTATCCGTTCGTTCGCCCGTCTACATGTTAACTCAGAAACGTGTTTTCTAATTTGAGTGAATTTTCGAATATAGATTGACCGTTTCTTAGCTGGATTTTATGTTATGTTTTAGCAAAATTGGCAAAGGACGAAGGAAGTTCTTTTAATTCAAAAGATTTGTTAATTAATTTCATTTAAATTAACATAGAATGACCCCATAAAAATCAATCAAAGGATAGTCCAAAAGAAATAGTTGTAGAGAAAAATTAACCAGACAATAAAGTTTTGTTTAGTTTTTCAGACCCATTTTAAAAATTGATATCCCGATTTGACGATTTGAATAAAATTTAAAGAATATGCATAAATTCCGCCAAATTCGAAGAAAAAGGAACAAATTTATGCAGAAAAACACTGAAAAACTATTAGTTTTAGCTGTTTTTTCTTCACACTTAATTCATTCTACCATAGGGCCTCAAAAAGTCGGCTATAGGCCAATTTTAAGTTTCTATAAGTTCTTCTTTTATAATAAAGACAAAAATATTAGATTGTTTAACGGAGGAATTTTCTTAAAACTTTTATAAATATGGAATATGAAACAGGTTGATGTTAAAAGATTTATCAAAAATATACAAAACAAAAAAAACTGGACATATAGTATCAATTTACGTATATAAAGAAATTCCCGTACGTATAATTTTTTATTAATATTTTTAACGGTTAAACTAAAGTAATATTTATTATCTCAAGAGAAGAATATTCACTTTATCATCGCGCATATCAACATAAACTAATGTTATCTCAAATTACTGAATTACCTGACCACACACCAATTACAAAAAAAGAATTTCATCATATTGTAAATAAATATTGTATATTTAAAATCGATAATCAAAAATTATTACAAAATATTGATATTTTCACATGTTTTGTGAAGTGCGTATGGCACGAGCTCTGTGCAGAAAACCTTTTTGACCTCTCTTCAAAATATATTTTATATGTTTCCATCCTTATACAAATTATTATATTATTTTTATATATGTATCACATTCCCTCGACCCCCATAAACATATAAAATAACATTGATTTCTTGAATTTTCATGATACAGCTATATTTCTCTAGAAGATAAATAAAAGGCACTAGAATAGATTTCAAGTGTTTTCTTTGATATAATACTTAAGGACCCTTAAAATTGCGATCGTCTCTCGATATAACTTCATTCATAGAATGTATATAGATACCTCAGCACGTGATATTTATATTATATACTATGTAACAAAAACCAAAAATTAAAAGAAAAACACCTTCAATTTTCAGTTTATTTATTCAAATCCATTAACAGATCTTATAAAAATACCAATATTACACCCTCTTCGAGCTCATTCATACATTTTCTAAAAGTGGTTCTGTTTCCATTACATTTAAATTGTAATAGTTTGTAAAGTTTTCATCATTTTTTGTACAATAATATACTTGAAGAAGGCCTCATCTTTACCTTTTTTTGGTTGTTCCTTTTATAAAACTTGTCTTATTTTATACAGGGCGGACACTGGAAGACTGAATTTTTTTATTTGGGTATATAATTATTGGATTTTGTTTCTGTATTACGTGTGAAAAACAGCATTCCTCAAATGATCATTTTCCTGCGCACAGCATTTTCCATGTCCATACGAAAAATTTCAGGTCCTTAACTACGGATATCGGTCGGAATGTTCTCCTTAAATTCTTGAATTGTCTGAGGTTTATTAAACCTATTCTTTCAAGTTAGTTGTTATTGTCTCTGTCATGAAGACACTCTGACATTAAAACGTTGCCAATATTTTCTCTGAGTTTGAATAATTCATCTTTCACTAAAATAGAAAGACTCAATGAATTTTACTCGTTGCTGGACATAGTATAGGAATCTCCAAGGGATGTTCTATAACCTAAAAAAAAGGAAATCAAAAACATTGAAAATTAACGAAGTTATGACCTTTCTAGGCACCCTGTATAATATCGAAAATGACATTATACCGCATTTGATTTGGGAAAATATTCAATCAGCATAGGTATAAGAGATTCAAAATAATATTATTGATTTTTTTTTTGATACTATATGAAATCTGAGAAGGTTATATCGCGTCTAATGTACACTTTCAAGAGGCGGTATAAAATAAAAAGAAATTTCTTTAAAGCAAAAATAACTCTTACTTGTTTTATTTGTTTAAAGATCCAATTTTCTTAAAACATATAATTTGATTTCGTCCACTGTGATCCATTTTAAGGCACCTTACCTTTTTTTTCTCTTCTTTTTTTTACATGTGATTGACTTATGATTAAGAAATTCACTTGCTTCTTACCTAGGTTAGGTTGTTTTTCTTGTTTGTTTTTCTTTAGTCTTGTTAATAAAATAAAATCGGTACGATCTAATTTATATCAAGAAAGTTCGAAGGTGGAAATTTCTTATTATGGGACCTAATTTAATTTTGTGGTACCTCTTTGCGGTATCGTGATTTTTTTGTTCATCTTTTATTTTCACTTGAAAGGGTAATTTGAAACTTTATTAAAAAAAGACTGTTAATTTTTGGTAAAAAATTTAATTGAACTATTCGATTATAAATAATGCAATTCAATTAAGTGGAATAAGCTCGAATAGTTTATCGACCTCATATCTTTATAGGTAAAATATTTTTGATTTTATTTTTCTTGGATCAAACAGATGTGGTTTATGATTGAATAATCACATATTATGTGAAAATTTCTTTTTCATGCGAATGTCATCCAATATCGCGGATGTTATTATGTTTTTTTTTTGGTTCGCAAACTTATTTTGGAGGTTTTTGACTTTTCGTAGAATTTTAAGGATTGAAATTTTATATGATTTCATAGAGAACATTGATCTCGTGCTATTTCAACTGAATTTTAAACTATAAAGTTAATGCACTGTGGTAGCTTCAGTGATCTTGATATAATACGTGTAGTTCAATGAGATTTTTGCTAGAGTTTCTGGTTCAGATTTACGTAATTTGTTAGAACTGTTGGTTATTTAATGCCCAATTTCAAGATTCCTATCTTGGCAACTTCGGTTTTTTTTTAACTCAATTTAATAGCCAAACTTTTATGAAAGGTTTGTACTAACCCTTAGCACTCGACGACTTTCTCGCTAGGTTGAAACAAACAAATGTATAAAAATAATAATAAATAAGTAGAGCTTAATTCCAAAATCTGTGCTTATCTTTTATTAGACTTAAGTCCTGACTGGTTAAACTCTACTTAGGCAAGTTTAGAGATGTTTTTTTTTGCTATCAACAATGTTTCTCATCGATGATATTTCAAAGTTTCCATCAAAAATTCTAATAACCACAATTTTTTATGTTATTTTTAGATCTGACAAAATCACTTTTTTGAAAATATCCGTTTCGTATTTAAGAAAAAAAACCTTAACCACATAAAAACACCAAAAATTAATCAGATTTCTAAAAGTCCTATAAATTTACATAAATATTCGGGTACTGTCAAATTTCGGTGACTGGAAAGTGTGAAACTAATTTGCTCTTTTAAATATACTACAAACGAATGAATCCCTTCTTTTCCAAAAGCGTCAACCATTTATTGTATAAGAAAAACAAAATTCGAAAATATTTTTGTCGGGGATTTCTTATTGAAGTTATCAAAAAGGACCGGTGGAAAGTGATCACAAGGGGAGAAAAAACAACATCAAAAATAAAAGTAAAAATCTTTTGATATTCCCAAAAAACCAAAAAAACAAAAAACAGAATCGAAACTTTACCGAAATATGGGCTGGAATTTCTGCACAACATTAATCCACAGTAGTTGCCTCTGATTCAGATTTCCCAAAAAAAAATAAGAAAAGAAAAATTAATTTACCAAAAAGACGATCCCTGATTCATCCAAAAAGAGCCCCAAATATATTCAAAATCTATCCCATTGAGTTTTTGGTGGTGTGGTGATAAAAGGTCATTTTCAATATACTGTATTTAATAATTGCCACCGTCATTGTCGTTTGCTACCAGGTGATCTTCATCTATAACGTTTTTTTTCGAATTCAAATCTTTGGTATGTCATTTCTATAGGCAAATGAACTGATCTCTCTCATCCCAGCTGGATGCAAAATATAAAAAAAACCAACCAAACGAAATTTCAGGCTGAAATATTTTTGTGTTATAATTTTTTGGAAGTTTCTTTTCTTTTTTTATATATTTTAACAAATGCATCAAATTTAACACAGGTACGCAACAGATCAAGCTTTTATTAAGATGAACGAAAAAAAAATAAGTATTTGGTGGACGTCCTGAACAAGAAATGAAACATATAAAAGACGAAACACATTTATCTTATGACAATTTTTATCTTCGCTGTTTTTTTTTATTTGTGTTAATTCTTTTAAATTTAATTTTTATTAATAATTTTTTCTTTCTTTTTTTATGTTTAATAATCATACAACCGAAATTCTTGTGGTGTCCAAATAAACACCACAACTTTTTGTTTAATATGTAATGATTTTGTGTTAGTTTTTTGTCATCCATCGACCATGAATCCATCAGGAACTGGTTTCTTTTGCTATATTTGGGATATTTGAATATTTAAGAAAAAAATAACTTCTTTTTTTTTGCTTGCTTGCTTGCTTGCTTGTTGATCTTATTTTCATGTCTCACACTTCGAAAGATCAATTTCTATTCAAGAATTTTATATGCCATCAAAGATGAAAAAAGAATTAATACAAATTTCAAATTTTGTCTCATAAATTTTCGGTTGATTTTCGACATAAATGAATATCACAAAAAAAAAAAGAAGAACCGATCCACCAAATAACATCACACAAAAAAAACGTATATTACGATCGTATACCTGGCTACCGTTTAATAGGGAGGAGAAAGAGTCATAAAATTTTTTAACAGCAGGTTTTCAACTCGATCCCAATATATCCAGTAGTATTAAAATAGTGTGTTTGGCCAGTTAGTGATTTTATTTATATTAATTTTTTTCGATTTATTGTTATTAGATTTTGTTGATTCGGTTTCTCTATATGTAGATTTCTTTGAATATTTCGATATTAATTTGATTTTTCATCTTTTTGTTTTTTTGTTTCTTATACCGCGTACGCGATCAACATTTTTATACCTTCTTGATTATGAAGACTGTTTTTTGTAGGTTTTCTTCTTGTTTTTAACTTCTATACAAAGTTGATAAGTTACTGGAATCATAAGCGATCAATTTTTAGAAAATTTTCATGTTTCACACATCCCAATCAATATTCCCTCTAAGCTGGGCGCTCGCCCAGTTATAAATTGACATTAGTCCAGGCATCATTTTTATTCGCCTACAAGAAATATTGCAAAGACTTTTTTTTTGCGAAAATAATTAGAAAATTTGTCACCATTTTCATTGCGTAAACGCACATATTTTATAAAGACGTGTAGATTTCCACACTGAAGTTGGCATGTTCATGGCTGCTGGGTTGTTTCTTTTTATACGCCGTAGTTAATCATGAATGAAAGAATATACAGACTACGCCTTCCCATATTTTAAATTGGTTTTTTCTACGCACCTACATCACAGGGGACTTGCAATACATTATTTTATAAAAAATTACTATTATTTATTTGAAAGAAAATCACATGTGATGTCAAACAAGTATCAAAATAAATATTTAAAATGGCCGACATGCGCATGGCGTAATCTGTATATTCTTAGTTAGTAACATTCAAATTAAATGTCAATTAGTACTTCTTTTGATTGTTTTTTTTTGTTAAATTTTGTCCGACATCTTTTAAATTTAAAACGGTTGCCCATATTGTACTTTATGCCGCCCATTGATGTTAAAAATTAGAGGGAACGTTGATCCCAATCCCAATGCAACGTTCGTCTGCCTGTCTGTCTGTCACATTAAAAATGTTGACTACAAGGAAATAACCTTGTAGTCAACATTTTTAATGTGATTTGAATGAAAGTTGGTAAAATAAATTGCAAGAAATCTATCCATTAGAAGTTATGTTCGATCAGCCGGTAACTTAAAGTAGGCAACGAACAAAAGTATAATTTTTAGTGTAAACTAACGTTATTTGTAAACCGATTTCAATTAAATTTGATACAAGATGTTTTTTTTAATGAAACCGGGATTATGACCGAAAATCAATTGAATCCCATTACAACTTCGGGTAGCTGCCGAACGAAAAATTTCAAATTTTTTATATAAAATTTTGAATATAACTTTAGGGGCTCGGACAAAACATGAGAATTTTTGTACAAAATAAAATAATTTGATCGATATGTATAGAAGTTTTTATCTTAGTTTTTGCACTATAGCATAAATATATAGTTTTTATCTTCTTGTTTTTGTTTTATTAAAAGCGAAAACCTTCTAAAAAATTATAAAAACATAAGAAAAAAAAAATGTTTTTTATATAAAAATTAATAAAAATATTTTTTTATATATTTTTATTTAGCAAAACTTACAAAACGTTTAACAATAAAAATTCCTAAGGAATTTCCGATATTAAAAAAAAACAAAAAAAGCAAATCTTATATTTATATAGAAATCAATGTGTGCGGGTGTGGTTTTGATTTGATTAATGTTTTGGTTAAATGAAACTAAAAATTTTTCTACTATTTCTATAAAAATCTATTAAAATAAGAAACAACAAGGGTTAAAAACTAATTTGAATAAAGTATTTTTGCTGAGAGACAAAATTAAGCTGTTGTCATAACATTTGAAACAAGAAAAAATCTTTTACAACATATTTTTGGAAAGCAAACATTTTTTTTTTTTTTTGATTAACATATTTTTAAGAAAATCCAATTTATTATAAATTTTTTTCTGATTTTCTTCTAAGAAGTTCAATGTAATGCGAAATTCTATTTTTAGTATATAATACCTTTTATTTTTCTATTTGATCGATTTATGGTAAAAGTTTTACGATCAATTTAGTTATACTATTTCGAAAAAAAAACACAAGAAAAAGAAAAGTAGTCCAAACGATCGCAGTAGCACTAAAATTTTCTGGTTCTTCTTGTTTTTATTGGAATTTCTCTTACCTTAAAGAATACTAATCAATCATCGTCAGTCTTGCAAACATTTCTTATAAATATACTTTATATTTAATGCAATTTAAAAGAACTTCTTCTTTTTTTTTAGTTTTTCAGCAGGGTTTCCTCACTATCACGATCCGCTTTTTAAAAAATTATTAAATTAAGCACCTACATTAACTCAAAATGAAACTCCCCTGGTAGATAGTAATTAATTTGTCGTATTAGTAATGCCTACTTAATTATTTATATAAAAAATTTTTTTTTGGTTGTTGTTTCAATTCTGGTCCTTCCTTCTATTAACTAACCACACTTAGTGTCTACTTTTTTTTTCATCGCGTTTTTTTAAATATCCATTAATGTATTTTATAATATTCAGAAACGAAAAAAAAAACAATTTTTTTGTTAATAGCTTTTATAGGAATAATTTTGTGTCTCCAATTTAAAACATTTTTCTTGTTTTTTTTTACACATATCAATATACTATCTATATATGTATTTTTTGTTTTGTTTTAATGAATATTAATTTTTTTAATGTAATCATTGCCTAATATGATTTATGTCATTGACATTTGATAAACTTCTGTTTCTGATCATGCTGGACACTTTTAGTAATATCCATTGTGTGATCATGATCATCGCAATAGGATGTTCAATTTGAAACCCCCTTTTTTCCAGAACTTTTTTTTTTTTTTTGGTTTGGTTTGGAAGATCCATATCATGTCATAAAACAACAACATGGAAGATCAACTTTTGGAATGGAATGAAAAACTAGGAATATTTTTGTTTTGGAATTTGGGGAATTTTTAATATGAATTTTATGAAGAAAAAAAAATATATATTAGTAACTTAAAATCGGTTTATAGCCAATTTTTTGATGCCCTATGGTAGGAATGGGACAGAAAACTGTCAAAACTAACATTATTTCAAGGTTTTTTCTTCATAACTTTGTTTCTTCTTTTCAAAATTTCTTCCAATTTGCAGGTAACTTAGAACCTAATAGCATAAGTCCAATCTGTAAATTTTATTCAAATCGGTTTATTAGTTCTTAAAGTACATCAAAAAAACTTTATAGAGAGGGTTATTTTTTCCTAGGATTATTTCTTTCTCCTTTATCCTTTTACCGATTTGAATGAAATTTAACACGGTATCGTCTATTTAGGTAGTAATTAATTTCAATAAAATTGATTCACAAATTTTCCGATTAAATCCGAAAAACCATAAACAAAAAACGATAAAACTTTCTGGTCACTCTGGCTTTTCGTTTATAACTTTGCTCCCCCTGGATAGATTTTGCTCAAATGCAATACCAAACCAAGTTAAGTAATAAGCAGCTCACATTCCTAATTTCATCAAAATCAGATAACGCGTTTTTGAGTTATCTTGTATACGGACGGACGGACATGCATAAATCGATATAACTTTTGATTCCCGACACAACCATACCATTAAAACCTTTCTACGACGATTATTTCGATGTGTTACAAATGGAGTGACAAAACTAATATACCCTCTGGTAGTACCTACCATAGGGCATAAACATATTAGTAACTTAAAATCGGTTTATAGCCGATATTTTGATAACCTCCACGGTTAAAAATTGGACGTTTCCACCTTTGGGTTCGTTATTATTTGCGTAGTTAATGATTTTTAAATACACACGAAATGGTCCTCGATCACTAAGGGTAAGTTCGCGCTGGCATAACTTGAAAGTCATTAAAATTGACAACTTTTTTTATGGTAAATATGGGACTTTTAGTGGAAAGTGTTAAACCAAAACTAATGTTATTTAAAGTTTTTTTTACATAACTTTGTTTCCTCTTCTTCAAATCCACTCTTATTCACAGACACCCTTGACTATAATAGGATAAATCTATTCGGCAAATTTTGTTTAAATCGATATTTTAATTTTTAAAGTTCATCGAAAAAACTTTATAAACAGGTTTAGTTTTACTCGACAACTACTTCTTTCTTCACCGATTTAACTGGGAATTTGACATAGCATCATCTATTTATGTGAGCAACGTATGTAAATAATTTAATCGAAATTACTGCAGGAATTTTTCAATTTAATCCGAAAAACGAAAAAAGGACGGCATAAACTTAATGGTCACTTTGGTTTTTCCTTTATAACTTCACTGCCCATTGACCAATTTTGCTAAAATAGAATACTTAATCGAGTTAAGGAATAATACATTATGAATTGCATCAAAATGGGATAACGTTATCTTGTACACGGACGGGCATGCATAAATGAATCTAACTTTTGATTCCCTACATATTTCTAGCCTTGAAACTCTTCTCTGATGATTATTTCTGGTAGAACCTGCCAGTTTAGGTGGTTTGGGTTTTTCCTTTGTTTATAGTTACGGAACTAAAAAATCTAGTTCCGTAATATTTATATTTACTTTAATTACGCCATTTCGAAAGGGCTTGTTTTGATCAACATTTTCATTTATTTAAATTGGGCTTAAGATTTTGTTTCCACGCAAATAAGTGAATTTCAATTAATGGAAAAATATCTAAGCAGGATATACAGAAATTTTGAATAATTTTTTTTTTAAGAAATCGCATCAATAAATTTCAAAATTGATTAGAAATTGATTATTGATAACTGTATAAATCCGGTCAATGATTTAAATCCTATATCTTAACCAAAATTTTTCATCATCTTTTTTTTTTTTTTGGTGGGTAAAATTAAGCATCATATATTCCACCCACATAATTTACTATATTGAGGAAAAAAATTAATCATATATAAATTGTAATAATTTTCTATATTTTTGAAATACAATATTTTGGCGCCATTCACAGACATTTCATATTTTCTTATATTAAATATATTTCAATTTTTTAAGTGGATATGATCACAATTTTCAATAATATTAGTCTTTCTTACACCACATAATATCGACCTTGTCCACTTTTAAAAATTTAAACAACCAGAAAAAAAAGAATTGCCCATCGATAACAAATCGATAGCTTTCGAAAATTGATATTCCTTTTGATGGTTGGAAATATTTTGAATATTATACATGAAGAACACATATATTCGAGTTGACCTCTTCAAAGATGAAACTACTATCAACACAAACAAGAAGACCTAAAGAACTCTTAAAGGTTTTTTTCAATTTTTTTGTTTAATATTATTTAAATTTTGTACAAATTTTAAAATTTTCAGACCGGTTTATGAAATTGTATTTCCATTAATTTTGTAAATTATAGTTTTTTTTCTTCCAAAAATTAAAAAAAAAAAATCTTAATTGATTAGAAGAAGAAAAAGCCCTTAAAAGTCGTTTTGAAAAACAAATTAGAAAAACGAAGATATTAATTTTAATTTGGCGATCTGTTTTTTTTTTTTTTTGATTGCACTTTAATTGATTTTCACCTACTCTTAAAATGAACTCAGTTAATTTTGCATAAAATCAATTCCAAAAATTAGCGAAAAAAAAAGAAAAAAATCAAAAATTAATATTTAAAAGAAAAGAAAAAAAAAAAACTAATTAGCACAATCCCAGTTAAATCGTTTAAATACACATTTTAAATTTGGATTTTGACACTCTGAAGTTTCCTAAATTGGTGCCAAGCGAATATATATATGTATATAAATTTTTTTTCTTGTAGTCCAAGTCACTTCTTTAAATTTTAGCAATTTTGAATTTTTAAATAATTTGAATATTATTATTCATTAATTATTGTGAGTTCATTAAAAATATGGTCATTATTGTTGTTGTTTTCTCTTGTTTCTTTTTTTTGTGTTTGTAATTAACTGAAACTTTTACACATTGGAGATTTATGTAAATCAATTGGTATATGGAAATTTACAATCAAACTACTAACTCGTTTACACATTCGGTTTTTGTTAAACTAAAAATCTAAAATCGAAGAATTAATCAATCGCAAAAATTTATATGAGAAAAACGATGCTCTTCCAGTTTCTCAATCTTGGTTGTTGCTTATTTTCTGGAAGTATCATCAAATATCATGGAATATATAGATATAATATATAAAATCTAGCCTCCTCCATCCTCCCGACACTTATGATAATGATAGCATCAAAGAAATGGATAAGTGTGGGGATGTGTAGAGTTCTGGACAGCTTTCGTCTGGCATGGGTGGCATGAGTGAGCTACATTGGATCTTTTCTAAGGAACTTTTAGGGTTTTTGCCTTGGGACCTAGTGTAGTTTGCTTATGATGTTTACGTTAGGTGGAGACTGTTTGGAGTTTTGCATGTTTCGTGCTCATTTATATATTTGATAGTATATACATTCCATTCATAGTTTATTCAATGTGTTGTTGAATGATATCTTGCATTGCTTGTAATAAACATACCTGAAGTGATATCTTTATTTTAAAACGAAATATCATGACCAATTGTGTACTTAATGTTACATACATAGCTTAGCATTTTTTACTGTTTTGCTTGAAAATTCCTGAGACTTTTCATACTTCTGTTAAAAGAGCTTTCAAACGGTGGTCTAGAAAATTGGTTCTAGACTAGAGATTCATATATTAAATCATCAATTGTAATGAATAATTAACATTTTCGACAAAGAAGTACATGATTTGATGGAATTGTAATCGACCATTTTCGAAATTAGATATTGGTTGACAGTGAATATATTTTTTATGTGAACTAAAAGTCTTTATCAAAGTTAGTATACAGCTCTATTATAATTAAATGATAATTTAATTAGTTTTTAATAGTGAACGATGAACCGGAAGTATGTTTTTTTAAGACTAAAATCGAATAAAACACTGGGTTTTCGCAGATTTTTCACAAAGAAATGAATTACGAATATTTTTGGGGGCCTAAATATTCGCATAATATATTTAGACGGTTTGTCATATCTATCGAATATTTACAAAAACAATCGTGTGAATAGAAAATTCTGAATGTTAGAAATTATTTTGTGTGAGAAATAAACTTTCAAAAATGTTTGAAAACAAAAATTTGAATCGCGTTTAAACGAAAAGTCGGACGTCTAAACGAGTTTCAAGGAAATTTAATATTCATTTTGTCTACATATAAAGTCAGTCTGATATATTTATACAGGGTATTTCATACTGTACTTTGAGGCAAACTTGCATCTACGTAAACATATTGCATGTCGAATCAAAAATCAAGTAAAAATCAACTTAAAGTTGCGATAGAATATTTAAATTTTAATCTGTCATGAAGAAGATTTATTAATCCAGTTTTTATGGCCAAATTAACTGGATTTAGAAGTCGAATTATATCAGAATCTCGATATCTCAGTCTGTTGTTTGAATTTCTTTTTTGGCCCAGATTCATTCCTGAAAAGGATTTGACTTTTTATTAGAATTTTTTGATTACATAGAATTTTCTTTTACAAATATAATCAGACCTCTTTTAATCGGAATGCTCGGTACGAAACACAGTCCGATAAATTGAATTTTCCACATGATATAAAATTATATAATATATAAAAGGAGCATTCCTTAGCCTTACCAGGCAACTCCATTAGACTTTTTTAAGACTTATTTTCTGTCGGACTGAAAAAAGTCTTGTGGAGACTCGAAAAATTGGACATATTTTCAGGCGGACTTAAAATAAGTCTTGAAATAAGTCGTGTTGTTAGATTTCTGGATGAGTTTTCCGGATAAAAGATTTCTGGATAAGAGTTTAACTGTACTACTAAAGAAATAAACTTCTTGCAGAAATGGGACTCTGCCAAAAAAAACAATACAAGCTTTTGAATACTATTTAGTCAAAACAATCTGCTCTCGTAATAAAATGCGATTTTATAAGTATGACTCTTGAATCACCTTGTATTCGAAAATCAAAAAAATTAAAATTAATATTTCTTCAAAAATTTCCTCTGTTCGGATAAAAATTTCACTAATTAATTAAGAAAAAAAAATTATTTACATAGTCAAACATTTTTTCTAAAATTTTTTAGTTCCCGTTTTTAACTTTGCTTGCATAATATTTTTGTTTTAACGAAATAATTTTCTGTCAAAATTTTATTAAAATTGATAAAAAAGTTAAAAAAAAAGAAAATTTGTGTTGCGTATCGATTTTGCATCCTCGATTTTGTATTTTTTGCTTATAAAAAATCAATTATTAAAATTTTTTTAAAACAAAAAAAAGAAGAAAACTAGTATCGAAAACGATCGATGATCAGTAGTGAAGGTGAACACTATGAAAGATTATGACACCATTCGAATCGGAAAAAGTGAATTTGTAATTCATTTTTCAAAACGGAAGTCGCGGAAAAAACTAATTTTTTTATATAAATTTCAAATTTTGGCTAAGTTAACCCGCGGAGATTTCTTTCTCTGTATAATCAGCTGGTAATGATAAAATCGGCATGAAAATTCGGCATCGGTTGCGCATATACCCATAAGCACAGCAATGCGGGACAATGTAAGGTAAAAGGGATCGTATATAAGGAAAAAGGGTTGAAAACGGTTTGAAGTTTAAATACAGTAACGTTTACTTGTGAGAGGAAAGAAATTAAGTGCATTTTTGCTTAATGAGTAGGTTGATGACTTTTCTTTAAGAATGCTAGCTCCAAGGTTCCAGGAATATCACATGTACTTGCTTGTTTCCCCTTGTACAAAATATCAGTTCTTGCTACTACATTCATTGTATACAACAAATTCTAAGTCGCGCTAAATCGAAACCGCGTTATCTAGGGACCATGTTATACGAGGGTTACCAATATGTAATTTGCTCCTCTTTATGGAAAGTAAATAATCCGATTGACATTATTTTCAGAAAGGCTTCAATTTTCATTATTACATTTGTATGCTCCATGGTAGGTACTACCAGAGGGTATATTAGTTTTGTCACTCCATTTGTAACGCATCGAAGTAATCGTCGTAGAAAGGTTTTAAGGGTATGGTTGTGTAGGGAATTAAAAGTTTTGTTTAATTTGATTATATAGGTTAACTACTCAAATAGACGATACCATGTTAAATTTCAATCAAATCGATCTAAGGTTAGTGGAGAAAGAAATAATACACCGATTTGAATAAATTTTGCAGATAAGACTTATGCTATCAGGGTCTGGGTTACCTGCAAATTAGAAGAAATTTGCAGATTAGATTTATATTTTAATAGGGTCTAGGTTATGTGCAAATTAGAGGAAATTTTGGGAATAGAAACAAAGTTATGAAGAGAAAACCTTGAAATAATGTTAGTTTTGACACTTTTTCTATCCTATTTATACAATAGGGCATCAATAAATCGGTTTTAAGCCGATTTTCAGTTACTGTATGTTACCCCATGACTCTATTGGACTTATTTCATGACATATTTTCAATCGCACTGACAAAAAAGCCCAAATTTTAGAGTCTCCACAAGACTTTTTTTCAGTCCGACTGAAAATAAGTCTTGAAAAAAGTCTAATGGAGTTGCCTTGTTATATAATAAATCTGTTTATTTTAAAGTTTGTATGTTTTGTGTAAACTCAAAAACTACTGAACTGTTTTCATGAAACTTTAAATATATGTATATCCTGAATAGGTTGGATAGGCTATGTTTCGAGTCACTGCGAAAGTAACGATGTGGTGCAAAACATGTTCCTAATTAATAATAGGTGGATTTGTATGAAACTTGAAATTTATATTCTGAATAGGGCAACTTAAAAGATAGATAAATATAAAAAGCGAGCAATACCGCACGTACCATGTATAGTCAAAGATAATATTGTTTTAAAATAGCTACACACGCTCAAGGAAAAAGTAGAAACAACTTTATCTAAGTCTTATGTTATGCCTTCGAATGTGGAGCCACTTTAAAAATGATATTTACTCATTAGTGAGTAGGAAGAAAAGGAACAGTTATTGTGGGTGGATTGTGAAGTGAGCTAGGAAGTTGCTAAGTTTTCTGCACGTATTGAATATAAAGAAAAATGTATGCGCAAATGATTTAATTAAATATCAATTTTATGCATTAATATTAAACAATGAAAAAACATTAAATTCGTATTCATATATGATTAAAGAATTTTTTTTTTTTTTTTGTTTTAGAAATTATTTAACATTTAATATACTCATACTTATTTTGAGGTTATTGATCGTTGAACATTAAATTAAAACTTGTATAAAAATATTTAAAAACTTTTTTCTCTCAGCTTTTTATTTATGATTTTGATTGATCGTTTCTCACAGTTTGCAGAGGTGGAGAATTAATGAGTTCGTTTCAAGTATTTAAATGCTTCTGTTTTTAACGATATAATTATAATTACACATAGTTTCGTTTTTTTTTTTGTTTTTATAATTCTCAAATATGTTAAAAGGAAAATGTCCAGCTGCTTTTATTGATTTTATAACATTTGATTAAATGAGACAAGTTTTTTCGTTAAAAAATTATTTAAGAAAAAAAAATAGATTTATTATAATTATTTTGCGCGTTAAAATATTTTTATAATAATTTTAAGACCCCCGAAAAAAATTGAAATACATCAATTATGATTGAAAAATATTGTCAATAAAAAAAAATTAAATAAATTATTCCACGTATAACAAATTAGATCACGTGTCATTTTAATTACAAATCAAAGAAAATCAGTTAATAAATAATCTAGCCTAATTAATTTATTAATTTACTTAGTTCCAAGTTGTTTTTTTTAATGTTTTTTTAGGATAGTATTCATTTTAACAGTCATAAAAACACTTTAAATAGATGAAAACGTGACAATTTTGAATAGAAAACGTATATTTTTTGTCATAAATTGTAGAAATAATTTTTTTCTACAAAAAAATATGAATTGTTCAATACAAGAAACAAATTTGGTGACAATAGTGCCGTCTTTTTAATAACAATTTTTATTCTCCATAAAAGTAAAAGAAAAATTGTCAATATAACAAAAATTTGCCAAAAAGTTCGTGTTTTTAACAATAAAATCAAAAATATTTCTTTCCATTTTTGGGAATTTATTCCCGAAATATTTATATTGTTTCCTACACGTCCTACACAACGAAGACCAATATTATGATTATTCTTTTAATAACAAAAAGAACAGGAAGTGTAGTGACTTTGAAAATAAGATATACAAGGAGTTGGTTTCAAGTAGAATGCAAAAAAATTCCAGGATATTGTTAATCAAAGCTAGAATAATTCGAGATAGTTTTTATACAATTCTGAATTCCCGAAAAGTCTTTAATAGAAGAAACTTAATATTGTTCAAATTAAATAATTAAGAATCCATGACATTTTTTTTTAAGTAGAGTTATCTACGTGGAAAGTAAGACAAAAAATTGATGTTTTTTATTTTTTCAAATAGTGATTAAACACCCGCTTTTCTTTCAAAAAAAAAGAAAAAAAACTGGGTCATTAACAGTTACTTTTCAAAAATAAATTCAACAAGATTAAAATATCTCCTTTAGAAAAGTCCTTCACATCATTACCTTGTCTGCAATAAAGTAATGGCTAACTTAATTTTAAATCAAGGTTCTGGATTGAAAAACAATTTTTTTAAACAAATTTTACTTAATTATTTTTTTGTTGTTGTTGAAAAGTACACCCCCAACCATTATTCGGAATTCGTTTTTTGCATTATATCTAATTAAGAAAAAACACTATTTATTTAAAAGTAATATCAAATAAATTTTAAGGATCATATGACTAGCTTAGTAATTTTTTCATGCCTCACTCTCGATCAGTTGCGATAAACTTGTTTAACGGAGTCGATAAAATATAAATATGGTGTTCTGCGACACAGATCATGTGTATACATGCCTGACTTTATTTGGCAACAGTTCTATATCTGCAGGTTTATGTGCAGACGGAACCGGTACGTTTGGCCCAAAAAAATCTGCGCATGAACTTGTATCGTACCGGATCAATTTGATCCATCAGTTTGGTACGAACCAAATGAAACCGAACTGGTATGGTGTTGGTGCATAAACTCCTTTGGACCAAAACAAAGCCGGAACATAACCTAACGTTTTATTATAAATGAAAAAAATCTTACTGATACGATTTTTAAGCTTTTAATAACGAAGTGCCTTAATTTATAATAAAAAGTGAGGTTAAAATAAAATCGCGTATTAACTCAACAGCTGAAAGGACCAAACCCGTCCACGCGTATCGGTGCGGTCTGCACATAAACGTGATGTATGATATCTGCGGGTAGGCGGTTGTTTTCCCGCAAATTGATTTTTTTCTTTAAATTTACCAGGAGGAAATTTCCTTTCTTAAAATTGCCTAATAAAATTCGTTATATCTAATCAATGATGAAGTATAGATCTTCATCTAGAACAAATTTTCAAATAATAAATATTTAACGATGAAAAGTCGTAGTTGCCACACGTTTGGAGAATAAGCCTGTATATTTCGAAAAAATCCATAATATTTTTACTTATTTAAAAAACTAATATTATTATTTGACTAAAATCAATTTCAACTTATTTTTTCCTAGAAAATATAATATTTTCTTTTTCTTTTTCTAAAGCAAACTGATCTTTAAAAATAATTCTAATTACCATACATAAAAAATGAGAACATAGACTAAAAATGTTTCTATGTATATATAAAAGGTTGAAAACATTTTTCCAAGTATAAGGATTATCTTCTGGTTAAGATTATCTTTGGGAGAAAAGACAAGAAAAAATTTCCATCATGTTTTTTTCGATCCTAGTTTTTAAATCCTTAAAACTAACAACGAAAACCTGTACTCACATGAATTGTTCAGTGTACATTTTTATCTGTTATATTATTGGGAAAATAATTTTTGAATGTTTTTGAAAGAAAATAAAGGGACATAGTGAAAATTAGCTTAACATATATATTGTATTGACTCATATCTCTCATTCAAACTGCAAGTTTAGTATTCCAAAAAAAAGAAAAAAAGTTTTTTTTTTAAATATAGTGAATTTTTTTGTACAACTATAGTCCTAATCCATATTCAAAGGTAAACCGACGTAGACCACACTACATTCTTTTTTTTTGGTCGTTATTTTCATCTCAACTCTCTTTTGAAGAAAAAAATAAAAATTCTTTTTTACCTAAATACAGATGAAAATAATAAAAATAAGAATTTGTCACCACATAGAGTAATTGAATGTCTTTAACAAAAAGTTTATATTCCACTCTCGTCAAAATACTCTAAAAGTTCGAAAAGAAAATGGGAAAACCAAACCACTTTCATGTGTAATACCACAAAAAAAAATTTTTTTTCTTTTTCCTTTTAAATCATCTAATTTTTACGTTTGACTGAATTTTTTGATCTAATTTATTTCGAAGGTACTTTTCTTTTTCCTATAGAACTATATTAAAAAAGGATACAGCAATTGTATCGTCGTAATATACAAAAGAACAATTTAATTTTCCATTTTATTGTTACATCTGTTAAAATTGCAATTTGAACGTGTCAATACAATAAAATTGAACCAAGCCCTTAAGAATTTAGTATAGTCTCTAAAGATGATGACAAAATGATCACTTAAAAATATTTCTGATCATTATATCAACGACCACCCATATTTTATATGTTGCATATGTTTTGGTTACAATTTAGTGTAAAGTTAACAAAAAAGATATAAACTTGAGTGATGTTAAGATGACCGGACAAATTTTTTAAAAAAAATTATTTATTCAGTATGATCAATATCTTAAAAAAATATGCCACACGATCGATTTGATAGACACGAGCGATTCAATCTTAAAGAACTTCAATAATTTTGTGGTCTTTTCATAATTACGTATCAACTAAAGTCAGATTTTAATGAGTTACTATACTTCTTAATATGATCATTTTTTTTAACTAAATTTTTAAATAAATTATAATTAAAATGCAAAATGAATTAATTTATATAATATATTTTATTTATATAAGACGTTTTTTTCATTTTCTAGGTCCTTAACACATCTAAATTAATAACTAAAGGAAATACTTAAATAATTCTAGTCAAAATAAAGTGCGAAAACACAAAAGAAAATAATATTAACAAAAATCAATCTGGCGCTCCATTCAACTGAAGCCCTTATGGCGGGCTTTTTAAAATCAAGTGATTTAGGTCCACATCCGCATGGATATGGAGCGCCACATCCGCATCATTCCGTGCCACATGGACCGTTACCACCTGGTATGCCAATGACATCATTAGGACACTTTGGGTTACCACATGGGTTAGATGTTGGATTCCCCCAAGGTATGTGGGGTAAATATTCCAGTATGTACTATTATTAGATATAAGAAATTTTAAAATATTAAAATGAACAAATGAACACATCAAAAATTATTATATTCTACATTTTTATTTGTTTTGTTTCTTTTCAAATTATATTACATGAAAAACAAACATAATTTTGGTACACAAGTCAATTTAATCATAATATATGAAATGTATATAATTCTAGATTACTCTAATAACTTGCCTATTATTTTTGAAAGAAAAAGACACAATACCTAGAAAATATACCTATTTTTTTTTCATTTCTGTCCATTAAAATGAAATTAATTAATTAATCGGTCAAAAATCCCGACACTATCTTAAAATTTTTCGATTAAAACGAAACAAATAAAAGAAAATATATATATATATATTATTAATGTCCATATTTTTGTGCCCATTTAACTGGCGCCTCCATTAACGACTTTCACATGTATTACTCATTTTAAAATATGTGTCAAATTTCAAATCTTTAATATTAGAAGAAATGAAATAACAGTGGTGTAGGGTTTTCGTTGGAATCCATCAGATTCATTTCAAATTTAATAAGAAGAAAGAAACTAGACAAATGAGACAATTTTTAAGCATATTAATCTTGAAATATTCTTTCTTATTAATTGTAAGAAACATGCACCTAAATTGTATCGATTCATCATAGATCTATTTGAAATTTTAACAGTTTTTGTTCTATTCTATGATATATCAAATTTCGTAGAACAGGAATGTTTATTTAAAACTAAAGTTCTTAAATTTCCTGCAAATTGGACATTTCAAAAATACGATAAACACAAAATATTTGGCGGAAAAAATCAGCAAGAATCTTTACTAAATATCTGTTATGGAAAACCATCCAACTTTGAAATATTCCGGTCAATATAGAATCAGTTCATAAACCTAACTTTATACCAAATTTGAATAAAATTGATTAAGCTATTCTAAAAATTAAAAAAAAAGATTTCCTGTTATACTATCCGCCTTGTGTACTAAATTTCATTATAATCAGACTATCAATTAGAAATTGGTTCGAAATTGATCACTTCTGGTTTACCGTTTCTGGTGAAGTTTCAGTTAGTTCTTCCTTTTTGGCACAGGATATATGTGTACTATAGAGTTACATTAATTGGAGATTTCATTTCTCTCGTTTTCATACAAAATTCGCGTTGTTTTTATTTTCCATACAAATAAACCCAAGTTTCATATTCTCCTTTGTCGGCCCACATGGGACAGAAAATTAATATCTCTGGTTAATATAACTCTATGATGTGTACCAAATATTGCTTGAATTTCTAAAGACCAATCTCCACACAGCCGACATCGTATTCTGACGGAAAAAATCGGAAAACTAGAAAGAGATGGACTTTTGCAATTTTCGCTAGGATTGATTGAATAAAAACATGAGAGTCTCTCCACACAATTTAAAAAAATTGGTAGTGTGCGACGGTAAGCATGAAGATAAACATGTTCATCTGTTTTCGAGGAGAATCATCTGCAGATCGAAAATCAGTTGGGGAAATCAGAAATTCAGAAGCTGACAAAATTTGTGGGATGATTGTTTTCTCCCTTTCTGTTTAACCAATCTTTGTATAGTGTTGTCCCATACTTGCATCAGAAGAAGGATGTCGGCTGTGTGGAGATTGGCCTTAATGCGATTCTTGATTAATTATTCCCATAAAAACTTTGAAATTCAATTGACCCTTCTCGAGTTAACGTGTTCATAATATAAAAGCCGCCATAGATACGCAGACACGCATACAGATATCCGGGGAAATCTTCCACAAACTTGTATTTTCGTTGAAAATAAAATGTCGAAGTTTGCATGATTACAATCATTCTTACGAAGGACTAACCAACTAGAAATTATCTTACTCTAAATGTCCTTATTTACATCAAAATTTAAAACTGCAAATGGACTGTGACTGATAAATTTACGCCAATGGATAAATTCGAATATGAATGTCAAAGCATTTTGACAAATAGAAAAAGAGATCAATGTCTCGGGCTCGTATGTGCACCTACCTATTTTTTTTTTTTTTTTTTTTGAAAATATGTGCTTTTATAATCTAGCTAAAGTAAAGAAAAAAAAACCGATATATTCATATAAGAAATTGTCAATCATTTTCGATTAAAACAACATACATAATGTACTTTATTTTATGTGATACAAGAAATTACATTTAAAGAAAAAAGAAAAAAAAAAACAAATCTAATGAATTTTAATATCGAAAACTTCAAATAAACATTCTTAAGGAAAATATCATAATATAACTCAATTAACGAAAATGACAGCAATATTGACAACGTTAAATTTCAAATCTGAACGAAAATTTTATCATATTTGACATAATGAGTAATGAAAAAAAAACAAAAAAACCTAACGAAAACTGTATAAGTTTTTAAGATGCCAGACTTGAGAATTTCAATTTTGAAACAGAAAATCATCAGCTCTCACAGAAGAAAAAAAAAAAACATAGAGCTTACCTTTGACTGGTATTTTTTTTCTTTTACGAGATTATCTTAAAAATTACATAAGTACATTAGTTTTATCTTTTTGTTGTCCGATTTCTCATATTGAAGGAGGAATGACATTTTCTTAAATTTTTCTACAATATTTTTGTTTTTATCAGGTTTTTTTCTTTGGATACGCGGTTTTATATTTCATCTAAATTATAAAAACAAACAAAAAAAATGTATATATATATATATAAATATATTAAATTATTTATTTGATCTAACCGAACAAATTAAGTTTTAATAAAATCAGATACAAAAAGGAAAGGATTTTAAAAATGTGAAATTTCTGGTAGCTAAAAAAATTATGAATCAAAAAATATGTATTAATAACTGACAATCGGAATATAGCCGATTATTTGATGTCCTATAGCAGAATTAGGACAGAAAACAGCCAAAACTGATATAAATGGGTGATTCATTTAGAAGTCCTTTTTTAAAAAGTAAAAAAAAATCAATTTTATCGGGTTATCTTATCTTATTTTTATCAAAACAACCATTCTTGACATTTATTTTTTAAAGATTATTTCTTTTAAATTTTGGTCGTAACTGCGTTTAACATGGTCCATTCTGAAGTTCCAATTTTCGATAACGCGCCAAGCATTTCGAATGGTATTTTGTGAATAATTCGAGTAATGTTGGCTTCCAATTCTTTAATAGTACCCGACTTATCCATGTAGACTTTGGATTTTACATAGCCCCAAAGGAAAAGTCCAACTCACCGAAGCGCGCAATTAACTGTTCACCAAATGGTTCTTGCAATAAAGCCATGATTCCACAGACTGTGTGGCAAGTAGTGCCGTCTTTTTGGTACCAAATGTCCTGCAGATCACAGGCTTTAATTTGAGGCAGCAAATAGTCCGTTATCTTGGCACGATAACGGGAGCCATTTCCGGCCATTCTGATTTTTGAACAAATATGGACCGATGATTGCAGCAGCCCATAAACCACACCAAACCGAGCATTCTCTGGATGTAACGGTAGCTCTTGATACTCTTCAGCTTGTTCATCAGCCCAAATACAGTATTTTTCCCTATTGATGTATCCATTTAGTCAGAAATTGGCCTCATGCTAATCGAAATACTGCGATTAAACAGCGAATCATCATTGAACTCACAACTCGACAATTTAGAGTCGACATGTGGGTATAAGTCTTTCCATGATGAAATGACAAATAATACTCAATAAAAATACCATGACAGATTAACAGGATTCACGCGTTATCTGTCAAAAAATTCATAGACAAAAAGTACCTCTAAATGAATCACCCTTTATTTCAAAGTTTTTCTGCATAACTCTGGGAATACCCACGATAGCGCATAAAAATATGCTTCTAACATAATTTTGACTCATTCACAAGTTAAATGATTTTTTTTAATTTTAAAAATTGATGCACTTCCATAAGAAATGTCAATCATTGAAATCGATAATTTCGAATCAAATTTCAAAAATATTTTGTTTTATGATTATTTGAACAGAATGTGTTAAAGATTAGGAAATTCATTTTCTTATCATGATTAAAGTTTTTTTTTTCTTTTTTAATGATTTTGCCCTTTTAGTCCTTTTTATGTAATTCTGTTTTGATCGCGTACAATGAATTGCCGAAAGGTGTTCCTACTTACGTGCTTCTCCTTTTGATTTTAGTCATATTTGACTATAAATTGAGCTAACCAATGAAGGAACTTTTGGTTTGCTCTTAAAGATACTATTTACATCTAATGTGGTACTTCACAAATACACTAGAAATACAATTTTAGCAAAAAACCCCGCAGTTTCCTTCTATTCAAGAGTGGAAATTCAGTCATTTCTAATTTTTGTTTTAAATTTCATTTTTCTTTTGGCAATGTTATTTCGTTTTGATTTTTATTCATTTAAAGTTAATCCTTTTTTCCTTTTATACCCAAAAAAAAAAATCTGAAAAATGTCATTTAAATTAAATAATTCAGCGAGAAAAAGTAAATCCTTTTAACATTGAACAGGGAGAAGGAGTTTTGAAACCAAAAATAAGAACAACAAAAGAAACGAAAGATATATCGAACAAATTTACACAGACGAAATATAACAAAAATTAGTTATACCGCCAATTCCACGTCCTTGCCTACAAAACATATAACATCTGCCAGTTTTCCAAAAAATCTAAGAGTTAAATATACAATAGCAAAAAAAGTTTTTCACTATACGAAACCGCTTTTTAAACCCTTTTCACTCTTCCATACACCATTATTTCCATTTGCCCCTCATGAAATCACTTGGAATCTATCCAACCATCCATCCCATCCAATGTTAAAGTAACAAACATTAACAATAAAATCATCTCTTCTCAATTTTTTACGAGGAAAAAAGAAATATCTGATTTACTTGTGTTTGTGAACTACTTTTACACATTCTCATTGTTATTTATTGCAAAAGGACTCGTTGAGGGATCCTTCTCTAAATTCTCTGAACAAAAAACAAAAAAAAAAGAAACCTCGAAATCCTTATTCATATACATAAAGAACACAATGAAAATACCCAACGTTTGCATAACTTTTCTGAGTTCTTTCATTTTTCTTTTTTTTGTGCCTGAATTTTGTTAGAAAGTTTCCCTTTCATGATCTGAGATACCAACCCTCAAATTTGGTTGGTCGGTTAATTCGTATATATAGAAGATTTTACCCTCTTTTTTTTTCATCTAAATCTTTAGCCCTTACCATAAATATATCATTTGTAGATCATCATCCCTTATTTTTTCACTATGTACTCATCTCATTGAATATATATACAAACTCACAAAGTGAAAACGCTTCCAAAAACGCATACAGTCAACTGGAAAATTGTTTCGAATTTAAACATGAGCCTCGAATGATGATGTTCACAGAAATATTTTATGCACTACAAAAAATTCATGATTGAAAGAAATTTTCCTTAAAATTGATTTTTATAAAAGTTTTTTTCTTTCTGTGTACTTTACTATACCAAAAACAAGCAATTGAAATGTTGCATTACTTAGCCAAAAAAAAACAACAGAAGAAATCTACCCCATTCGTGGCAGGATTCTTTAAGAAGTTGATTTTAGGGTGGTATTCCTTTTTGTCGTTGAACAATCTAGAAAAAATTCTTGGTCTACTCTCATCAAAATTCTTCTCCCCAAAATCAATGTCTTATAAGCACTAACAGAATGGACTTTTTTGTCCTTTGAAGCAGTAGTGTATAAGAGGATAAAAAAACCCATTTTCAACCATCAAATCTAAGGGAAGTAATTTTTGTTTCAACTCTACGAATGATCCAAGCAGGACGAACCTATTTTATTCATTATTTATAAGAATAACTTCGTAAAAGATTTATTTGAAAAGACAAAAAGAAATTTTTCCAAATAAAAGTAAATTTTTTCATTTATTATTTTCCTCGATAGAAAAAGAAAGAGAGAGAGTAGGTTGAAGGTAATCGTTGATGATGAATCCTGTCAAGAATTATTTCAAAAACGGGGGTTCGTGTTATGAATTATCTACCACATTCTTCCCCAAAAAATAACAAATCACCCATATGAAACAAAACCACCCACATTAATGAATAAACAAATAAACAAACGAAATAACACAGGCCTTAAAGTCCTCTGAAATGGTACAACTATATTTATCCTTGAGGTTATTGACGTATTCATGAATATACAAAATTTAGCACTTTAGTGTAGATACATTTTCACAAGTTGTAAACAGCTCTATCCTCGTTTTATCATTGTATAACGTTTCTGAGGATGTCAGGTTTTTTTCTTTTTTATGATTAAATTTTTGGATAACATTAGAATGGAAAACGTGTACCGAATTTAACTTGTTTCAATTCTATTATTGAAGAAGTGATGAAAATTTTGGGTTGTTTTCTTTTATGGGCAAAATCAAACACCCACTTAAGATGAACATGTGGGTATTTATTTGTTTAATGATAATATATCATGTGGAAAATTCCTTAAAGGAATTTTATGTCACATGCGATTTTTATATGGAAAATTTTATTACCATTTTCATAGGGGATGATAATAAGTTTACCTATATGGAGCTGGAAAAGTTAAAAGTTATATTTACTTTAAAATTAGTTATTCAAACGACAGTTAATTGAAATGTGAACCTGTGTATTTGTTTACATAAATATTAATTGTTCTGCCACGCATTGCGGATTTTCGGTTACATTTTATCCGTTAAATATTTTGTATAGAACATTTTTAAGGCATTTATGGACAAAATATGTTTGAAAATAGTTTTAATTTTCAAAAATCTTTAAAAGCAATGTCAGAAAAGTCTTAGAAACTTATTTTAAAACCATCAAAAATAGTCAAATAAAACAAATTGTTCCGGAAATTTCGGATTTTAAATTATGATTTTCTAATTTGGGGAAGAATATAAAAACCGCACCAGGCAAAGTGCTGAAAAAATTCATATTTTTGAGAGTTCTCATTGTTTTATTTAGAACGAATTACGGTGCAGAATTTCCGGAATTTCTGTCGAATAGAAAAGAACTGAATTTACAAAATTTTCATTATTCCAAAAATTGAGAAACCGGTAAAACCGACGGTAAATGTATTGAAATAAAAATTTAGAATATCGCAGTTTTTTAAAGTGGTTTTTTAAAGAAACTAGTACTCGGAATAGTTGTTACCAGCTGTGTCAGCACGTACGTTTTTCACATTTATGATTCGACCAAACCATAAGTTGTTTCAAATTTCGAAACATATAATATGAGAAAAATTGACATTCTGACACTCCAGTTGAAAGTCCTCGGTTTTGTTCTTGCCAACCATTCCCATCGTATGTATACGTTTCCCAACAGTGGATCTATTAATATTCATTGTTCCAAACAAATCTTCAAGAATTTGACGTGGAATTTAGTCAAGAATGCTTCCAATTTTTCATATTAAATTTATTTAGCTCTTTTGGACGTTGTTTGTCATCCTCACTAAAGTCACTACTTATCTTCCCGCAAATGTGGTTTTTTATGCACAAAATTTTCCATTTTCAATTCAATAAAAGAAAACGATGTTTACACTCCAATCAGATGTGATTGATACAGTAAACGCTTTTTAATAACTAGTTTAAATTACCGTTTTAACTTACATGCAAGAAATAAATACTACTTATGATGATATCTATTAGAAAACAATGAGTTTTAATTCGCGCACCACGAAATTCTGTCAATTATATCCAGAAATACCATTAACCCCACGACTCCATTAGATTTATTTCAAGACTTTTTTTTCAGTCCGACAGAAAATAAGTCTTGAAAAAAGTCTAATGGAGTTGCCTGGTAACAGATTTTTTTTGAAAGGATTCACAAACAAAATTTAGATTTAGATTATGAAACTCGTTTCTAATTTGGCTAATTTGAATTATTTAAAACCCCTCCCCCCCCCCCAAATGATTAATTAAACATTAAAATGAAAACAATTCCTGTCTTCATTATTAAATCATAAAAAAAGGAATAAGGACCAAAAAAAAATCTAATAACAAAACTTAATAGGAAAATATCATAACGGAAAATTACTTCTGTTCAACATCCTGGAATATATAGAAATTAGTTCATATGAGCGAATACATGTATGTATTTGTAGCATATATCTTATATAAGGCAAAAGGATGTGCGTACCCATGGTCATGTCATATAACATTTTTTTTCCTTTCTTCATTTCTTTTGCTACTGCATATAAATGAAACTGTATAAAAACCATAACACAGTATTATAACAGAGAACAAGCATAACATGCAACCTTTATGTACAAGAAAAGCATAAAATAAACGTGGAGGGTAAATTTTATGTTGTTACCACCCTGATAAGCGGTTTATCTTCCCTTTTCAGGCACTAAATTTTTCTATGATGTGCCGTACAGATGATATATGTATAATAATATGTTTTTTGTATATACAAGTATATATAACTAATAAAATACATACAATTCATATGTACGGAGAATGTTCGTTATAAAACTAGGAAAAAAAAATGGCGAAATATTTTTATGGTACTTTATGATATGATATTATAAAACATAGTAAAAAGAAGCATTTTCATATTCTCATTATTTTCTTATATTATTTTTTATGTTAGACTTTCTTTTGAGAATAAGAAATGCTTTCGTGAAAAGAACATTTTACTACTTTTTCGTGATAAAATAATCGAAAGAATATCTTAAAAATAAAATACTTACATCAGTTTTTATGCCCTATGGTAGGTACTATCAGAGGGTATATTAGTTTTGTCTCTCCATTTGTAACACATCGAAATAATCGTCGTAGAAAGGTTTTAAGGTTTTATGGTTGTGTAGGGGATCAAACGTTATGTCGATTTATGCATGTTCGTCCGTTCGTCCGTCCGTCCGTCCATATACAAGATAACTCAAAAACGCGTTATCCGATCTTGATGAAATTTAGAATATGAGTTTCTTATTCCTTAACTTGGTTCGGTATTGCATTTCATCAAAATGAATCGAGGGAAGCAAAGTTATAAAGGGAAAACCAAGGTGACCAGAAAGTTTTGTGGTTTTTTTTATATGGTTTTTACGATTTAATTGGAAAATTTGTGAACCAATTATGTTTAAATTAACTATGTACGTTAACTGCATAAATAGACTATATCATATTAAATTTTAGTTAAATCGGTCCAAGAATAGTGTAACATAGAAAGAAATAATCCTAGGAGAAAATAACCCTCTTCATACATTTTTTTTGATATGCTTTAAAAACTAATACACCGATTTGAATAAAATTTGCAGATTAGACTTATGCTATCAGAGGCTGGGTTTCCTACAAATTAGAAGAAATTTTGAAAAGAAGAAACATAGTTATGGAAAAAAAACATTGAAATAATGTTAGTTTTGACAGTTTTTCTGTCCCATTTCTCGGGTATAGGCCGATTTTCAGTTACTATTTGCTTTTTATGATACTTTTACTTTTGTACATTTTGATATTCCATCATTAAGTTAACAGCAAAATAACAGTGGCGCAAATTTTAATAACATATTTGTTTTTTATTTTTTTTTTTTTTCTTATCAAAATGCTGTTAAATCACACTTTTTTTGGGTAAATTTGGGTAAAAAAAAAGCCTAAAACACCATAAAAATTATTAACCAATTTGATATCAATTTCATGATCACGTGTTAACTCATAAATTTTTTTATTTTTGTAATTTAAATCTTCCTAAAAGAATCATTTAACAAAATTTTTGTGTGTCCGATCGCGAGATGAAGAAAAAGTATTATAGGACCTGAACTTTTTCCGGAACGATGAAATAAAATTTGGACAATCCGAAAACGATACACGATTTTTGATTACATATTTCTTGGGGACTCATTTTAGAGTTTTTTGTTGTTGTTTTTTGGACTTTTCTGTCCAGCTAATTGATTTATATTCTGGATTTTATGAAATATGATACAATAATGAGATGCGTTTGTTTCGTTTTGGGTGTTTTTTTCTTTTCTTTTCTTTTTTTTTATGGATAAAAGAAATATCATAAAAATTCCATATTTGTTTCAATGAAAGAAGTTCTGTCATCACAGTATATATAATTTCAAAATGAAACAAAAAGATATATAAATTTTTATTGAAATTGTAATAAAAACAAAAACAATATTATATTTTATTTGGAAGTGCTTTTTGAATTATATACAAGATAGAAATTCACGGAAATTGCTAAAACTTTAAATTTAAAGAAGACTTGGGTGTAATCGCGATACTATTGTAATTTCAACAGATATACTTTAACTAAAATGCAATTTCTTGAATATATTGTATTTATATAGCACAATGAATCAGCAATATTCGAATACTTTTCTTGGTAATGGACCCAAGTCTCATCCATAGTGATGAATCGACGTACGAAATCCATTTTATCCGTCTTAAAACGGTCCAAATGTTGTTTAAAAAGTCGCATTCGAAGGTGTTTTTGTTCCATTGTTAGCGAATGCTTCGCCCATTGTACAATGCTTTCGCATTTTCAAAACTTCAACTAAAATGTTGCGCACAGTGCTATTTGAAATGCCTATGGCTTCAGTTAACTCCCTCTCAGTCAATCGACGATCATCCAAAACCATAGCCTGTATTTTGCTGTGTTGATGCACTTTTTGTGGCGTCCTTCACGAGGATCTTTAAGCCTTGTGCGAACACTTTTAAACAGAAAAGCCCATTTCTTAATAGTGGCTAATGAAGCTGAGGATTCCTTATACACTTTTACAAGTCGCTCGTGAATTTCTTTTGGCTTTAAACTTTCCAAAACAAAGAATTTTATTACTGGACGATATTCAATTTTATCCATGTTAAAAATTCAATAACACGTCAACTTTAAATAGCTTCTAAACAAAGACTGAATTGACTTATCGACGTGAAACTTGACGTATTCATATGTTGTACCAACGTAAGACAAAAAAATTGACCTGTTAGCAGGGCGTTTTCTTGGTGAGGATGAGAAATTATTGTGCACACTAGGAGTTGTTTGATTATTTGAACTTGTTACTATTGTAGAAATGGGAGGTCGTATACACGAGAACTTAAAGTGTACTTGAAATAACTTGACTTTAAGCCGATTTCACTCCAGTCGATCACAATATTCCTAACCTAAATATTCATTTTTTTTTTTCGTTTTCCAAATTTCAAATCGATCTTTCAAAACTTCATGTATATGCTTCCAATTCCATAATTATTTTTTTGTTTTTTGGTAAAAAGAGGACGATTACCATAGATTTTATACCCGCTTATTTACACATAATTATTTATCGCTGTTTATTTTTAACAGAGTTCCATAACTGAAAATGGCTACAAATATAAGTATAGACAATATACATACATGAAATCAGTTTTTGAAAAAGTTTAGTAGTAGTGGATAAAAGTTACCAAAGACTTATCTAATGTGTTATAGAACCTTATCATAAATTCACACGTCATTAACTATAAAAGTACCCCAAGTACTGTTTTTGAAACAAATGCCTAATAGCACGAAATTTCCCTAGTCTCTCCTATAACTTATTTGGTGTTATAAACAAATGACT
This sequence comes from Xylophagus ater, assembly GCA_963422695.1. Taxonomy (NCBI): domain Eukaryota; kingdom Metazoa; phylum Arthropoda; class Insecta; order Diptera; family Xylophagidae; genus Xylophagus; species Xylophagus ater. The sequence goes on from OY730478.1 coordinate 15,419,637, forward strand.
TTAATGACTGAAAATTTACTTTTTTTTTTACATATTAAGTAAATTACCTTAAAATAGATAACAATTAATATTTACAATTAAAAAAATTTATTTATTTCGATTCAATTGCGTGAAACAAATTGTTCCAACTAAATATGGACACAGAAATAAAACAAAAAGGTTTATTTTTTTGATTTATTACCGGAAATTTTAAAAATACATAAAATTGAAATTAAAATTGCGTATTTCCAACAAAAATAAAACCGACTTAAACTTGTATATTAAAATGACGGGAAACCACTGGAAAACGTGACATCGTGGGAAGATATTAAAATTTAATTTATATAATTATTCACAATTACCAAAAATTATTAATAATAAATAATAACTAGAATGAAAAAGTTAATGAAAACTGGATATCACAAAGGTTTCGTAAAAGTTATTAAAACACTCAACGAAAAAGTTACTAAACCAACAAAACTTCGATGACGGTTAATTTGAATTTAAGTTGACAGATTTTAAAACGTGATGAAGTTATTACCAAAATTTAATAATAAAAACATTAATAATGACGAAATTATTACCAAAAAAATTAAATAAAATTGAAATTAAAAATTGTGCGATAAAATATTATCTTTTTTTTAGTGAAAATTAAAGAAACCAAAATCGTGGTTAAAGTTTTAACCAAAAATAAAGATTTTAACTCGAACTAAATTCAAGATTTAGGTCAAGAAATCAAGTTTAAAAATTAGGATTTATTCATTCATTTTTGTAATGGCACTTTCTAATAAATTTCGAAATTCGCAAATTATTGATCCGGTAAAGAACATTTAAGGAAATGAAACCGCGATTGTTATTAAAAATTATCACTTATTGTTTAGTCAATAAAAATTAGCAATTTATATTACTATAAATTTTAAAATCGTGGCATATACCTACTAGTAGTCGGTAATTCATGTTATTGCAGTCTTGATTTACAATTCTTTCGAGGTTCGTCATTGTGAAATTGAACAAAGTTGTCTTCATTGAAACTCCCGGATTTGACAGCATAGTAAAAGGTGTTGTATTCATTTAAGACTTAATAAACTATCATTTTGATTTCTACACTGAACAGAAAAACTTGGAAATTGGTTAGTTGTAGTTACTAGAATTTGGTTCTAGCACTTGTGGAATTAGAAATTAGAAACATTTTCAATAATTTACGCAAAAGTTGCATTCATTTAGAAACCAAAGTCTGTGAGGCTTAGTTTTTATATCCAAAAATTGAACAAACTTCCTAAGTTTGAATAAAGATTCCCCAGAACTGTGCATTGGATTGATTTCTTTTTGTGAACTAATATCCCGGCACATTATAGCTTTTTCTTGTTTCCGATTAAAGTTCTCCTCATGTTTTCGGCTTCAATTTTTACCTGTTATATAACAACAAGACTGAACACCAAGCTGTCTTATACTAGAGACATAACTGCTGTATTTTATTGGGAATTCTATCGGGCACTAATTTAGTTTCTCAAAAGAACGATTTTTTTAAATCAATGTTGTTATAACATTTAATTTCGGATGTTGGTACTACTGATATTATTTGACGGAACAAAATAACAAAAGAACAAAAGAGATCAAAGTTCTGATTTGCGCCATCTACCATCTGGCAGATGTCGCTTAGTACATGTTTTCTATCGAGCGTTAATTTAGCGCCCGATATTATACGGCGCTAAATAAGAATCTATAAAATGTATGCTAAGCGCCGATAGAATTCCCAATAAATTACAGCAACCATTATTTAAGAATACCATGCAGTATACCACATGTGTGCCACTTTATACTATTTCAAGAATGTAGTGTAAATATGATATAATATCGATACCATACCATGAATACCATACGTGTATCTCTCATGTTAGACATCCAGGTATATGCTAAAATATGGATCGGATCTTCAAGATTTTCTTATAATAGTACTGTTTCCAAATGAATCGTGTTTAACAGGATACAAATCACGACGTAAATCAAGGTTTTCTCGTCTAGAATTCTTAATCATTTTTGCGCTAAATGAACTTTTTTTTATTTTTATATTCAAGATATCGATCTTTTTTTTTTTTTTTTTAGAACCAATTTGCATATTATTTGATATTTGATTAATTTTATTGTTGTTTTCTTTTCATATCGCGATCATTTTCCATATCAAGATTTTATATATTTTGGTGTCTGACTGGAAATTCATTTTAATATTGATTTTTTGTTTTTTTTTTTTTAAACACATTTCGTATGATATATTAAAAATGTCTACAATCTTATCAGTTTGATCGAAATATAATTATAATTTTTCGAATAAACTTTTAATCAAATTCGAAATTAATAAAAACAAAAGATTTCTATCTTTGAATTTTATTGACATATTTATTTAAATAAAAAATTAGTTCGTATATTTTATAAAAATGAAAACAAATATTTTTAAAATTTATATTTTATTAATAAAAAGAAATATATACAAAATTTTATGTTTTCTTTTTCACACCAATAAATTTAGTAGATTTTCGAAAATATTTTAAAAATTTCGGAATTTTTAGATATATTTTTTCTTTTTTTTTAAATCATTATAAAATCAGGTAGCTGAATCTATTTATCGAATATTTACATTTTTAACTTTTATACAATGTGTTATATAAGTTACTATGCTTTCGTATATAAGAAATGTTTTTTAAAGTACTTTCGTGTCTGTCCGTTTGGTTGTTACAGTCATATTTATGAACGAATTTTAATCAAATTTGGTGTGTTTCTTTGGGAAAAATATGAAAAAGTTTCGCGGTAAAAACTCTATTGTATTTGAAGATTGAAGATTGAATGTTATTGGAAATTCAAAGAAAAGAAATTAAATAATTCTGGATAAAAGCAATATTGTGGGAGAAATGAGATGCTTTGAAACTGAATGAACAAAACGTCAATGTTTGCACTTTTAAGAGGTTGTTTGGAATCAGTAGAACGTATCTGTAGTCAGCGAGGAACAAGCATAAGTTGATTTTTTTTTCTTAAATTTAACGATACTCGATTTCTTTTATTAAAGTAGCCTTTAAAAATTTGGTTTTAAATAATAATTATATATTTTAGGAATAACTAAATCTCAATCAAATTATTCGTGAATTTGATTAAATAATTTCAACTAAATAAATTTTCTTGTTTGAAATTTTTAAAATTGACTTATACCGTAGACATACTACGCGCTTTAATCCAGTCGATTATTTTTAATCGAGATCTTACGACACATTCTGTTTTTCTGGATTAAAATTCATTCTCAATTATTTTTTGACATTTCTCAAAACTTTCTATACATTTTTTTGTAGTTAGAAAATTTTGGAAGTAAAAAACACTATTTATGAATATGCAAACATCTAAAATCTAAAAGAAAAATTTGGAGTCGCCAAATTCAAATCTGTTATTTTGTTCTAGTGCTTATTCTTACTTTTTTTGAAAACTTATATCTATAAGTATGAGCGGCATTACCAGATGAAAAAAGCTAAATTTCACAATCAGTGAGCGAAAAGTGCCCAATTATTCAATAACTGAGCTGAAAATACTCGGTTAACTATCCTCAATAATTGAGAAAATCTGATCCATTATCGAATTTTAATCGAGAATCGTGAGATAATCTAGATTATCACTACTAATATGTCTTTAGTATTAGGCTTTTATAGTTGATGATAGAATTAATTAATATTGTATATTGTATATTGTAGACAAACAAAAGTAAATTCTGAGGAATCAAAATCTGGATTTGAACAAAAGCTTCTAGAAACAAGATCTAAACAGACTCGACCATTCCACTCTGTACTTATAAACTCGATATTATTTAAACAATACAACAGTTATTGGAAATATTATATTTGTAAAACCTATACCTCCTATACAATATTGAATCCTTGACGATCCAACTCTTTTTATACCAAAAACAGCAAATAAATTGCAGTTAAATGTTTACAATTTGTTTATTTGAGAATACTTTCTTGAAAAATTAAAATTTTCATAAACCCCCAAACAGTATACATTATTTCTTTCACATGCATAGAAGTTCCAAGAGTAATTTTGCAGTAGAAGAGAAATATACAAAAATTAATAATAATAATAAATTTCATAATGAAAATTTATTAATTTTTTGGTAGACAGTTGACCCTATTTCACAAAGTAGCTAACCAAAAATTATAATAAAAACTATTCATATAAAATCATCCGAACCAAGAGCAGCCCTAATCCGTACAGAGCTACCCTAAAATAAACCGCCCAACAAATATTCCTTGTCGGAATATGATAGGCGTAATTTTTGTTTTGTTTTTTTGTAATAAAAAAAAAATGTCAATCAAATCTAGTACACAAATTGTGTATGCAAGTGTGCAAGGATATTGTGCAAAATAAATGGGAAAAAACGTAACATGCGCAATTTTTTAAAAAGGGAAAAACGTGTGCAGTAAGATCAATTCGGGTTTATGCCGTTTATATACTTTATCGTGTGGCAGCGTATTTTTATCAAATTTGATCAATTACGGTTTCAACTTGTATGTGTTTTTTTTTTCATGAGTTCAACACCCAAAGGGAAAATATTATACGAGGGGTACGAATTTTTTTTTTATAATTCAGATTTATGATCACCTTGTGCATTTGCGTAAATGGGCTCAGTGACATTTTTCTTCATGTTTCATTTTCTTTTTTCTTCTCATCTTAATGGCGAAATTGTTGAATGTATTAAAAAAAATTAAAGGGAAGGAAAAAAATATAATATAAATAAAATATCAGACAGGAAAATGGACATAAAAATGGAACGCGACAAAAAGGAAGAGCATAAGAGCAGCATATTTTGAAAAATATTTAAATAAAAATTCAAAATGGCTTCTGAATATGAAGTTTTAAGCCGGGTGCGACGACAAATATTTGAATATATATATATATATATTTTTTTTACCTTTCTTGTTTAGTATATTAAATTAATGGCAAATATTTTTCATCATTTCTGATTCGTCTGATTCATGTGTCTCTCTTTTTTTTCTGCTTTCTTCGCGTTAATTAAATCATTTAAATATGATTCCTTTTATTTTCCTATGCAACGCAAAAAAAAAGTAACTAAAAGATGAAACAAATTAGCGTATTCCCGTGCTTTTTATGAGACCAAAGGCAGATGTTTTCTTTTAACACATTAACTTTTAACTCTTAATCTTTTTTTTTCATATTTCTTCCTATAAAAATCACTCACCCATACACACACGCATAGAGACAATACCATAAACACAAGAAAACATAAAAATATTTACCATAAATTTTTATTCGAATATATTTAATTATTTATTATAATTTCATATTTTTTTATTTTTTAAAATTGTATTTTTCAATATTTTTCTCTTGTTCTTTTCTTATATTACAGGCGTTAATCCTCGAAAACAGCGTCGTGAAAGAACAACATTTACACGAGCACAATTAGATGTCCTAGAAAATTTATTTAGTAAAACACGATATCCAGACATATTCATGAGAGAGGAAGTTGCACTTAAAATAAATCTTCCCGAATCAAGAGTACAGGTATGAGCGTTTGTTTTCTGTTCCTTTTTTTTTTTAAATATTAAATTAACATTTTTATTTATACTCAAAATAATCCTTCATCCTAATCTTAATGGACTCTAAAATAATAATATAAAAAATGTGCTAATATATATGTTGGAATGAAAACTGAGTACGTAAGTCAGTTACCATTCCAGGATATAAAGTTAAGTCGGTAACTTTTGTTTTTAGAAGACAGAATTATTTATAAATATCTAAAATTACATTAAAATCAAGTTATACCATATTTTGTTAGTACCACCTCTATGGTGAAAATAAAAATTCTCCTATAATTTTTCTCCTACCTAAACGAAGACTGAGATTTATTATTGGAAAGCTATGCTTGAAATTTCAACGCAATCGAGTCATATTGAGGCTAAGATTTAAACTTGCACTTTACCCCACGATTCCACTGGACTTATTTCAAGACATATTTTCAGTGGGACTGACAAAAAAGTCCAAATTTTAGAGTCTCCATTAGACTTTTTTTCAGGCTGACTGGAGTCGTATGATTAGACAAACAAAATTTGACAAATATATAAATTTTCATCACCAAATTATATCATAAATTGCCTATTTTCAGGTCCACGAGAAAATGATGCAGACGTTCAGACAACGAAAATTACTCCAAATTTGAATTCCATTGGATGCTTAAGTTACAAAACGAATTTCACAGTCAAGACTGAAGAAAAGTTTAAGTTTCCCTATATTGACGAGTTAAGTTTTTCTTAACTCTATTTAAATGGCAAAATATTAGGAAAAGTTTATAACAATTTTAACTTGAATATACTTCTTTACATTCTTATCATTCATTTTATCTTCTTCTTTTTAATTTTTGGACAAAAATTAGACAATAAAGCTGCCTCTAAACATTTCTAATATCAAAATCTAATGCGCGTTGTACCAATGTATTCCCTATGAGTTCATGTTATCTTAATGAGTACAAAAGCATATTTACAAAATAGCTAGTGTGAACCTGAAGGCACTTTAAACAAATCCTAAATACTCGAATATTCCATAACCTAAGTCCAAATTTCGAAAAATGACAACACTTGCTTGGAAACTGCTTTTCACTTCGTATCATTCAGGTTTAAAAAAAAAAAAACCGTTTGAAGTTAATAAGGACTTAAAGTAGAATTCAAATACGTGTTTTAGTCTGTGAATTAAATACTAATTAATTCTTTTGTTGCATAACATGTTACCGCACTTGAAATGAATTGCAAAATTATGAAATCGCGTGCGCAAATTATAATAATATCCTTTCAAGAAGATTAATTGCAATTTAATTGTGTTTCTTATGTAAGAAGGATTAAATCATAATTCAGTTTTTAATATTTCTTGTGTAATTCTATTAATGCAGAAACAATGAGACACCATAGAGACAATATGAGTTGATTTAAGCTGTAAAAATCTGTTGTTTTTTTTTTTTTTGTTTTATACATTAACTTGGACATATAAACTCATGTAATTTAATTATGATTGGAGTTTTATTACATGCACTCTAAAAACCTTTAATTGGTTCTATTCTTTAGGCCAAATTTTGCCAGAATTGCATTGAACCCATCTAGACTAAGGAACCAGATGCTAGCCATTAGGAAATCTAGTAGAAAACTAGTTAGAAATTTTTAACTAGGTGATCTAGTACTGGTACAGAGGATGTAACTAGTTTCTAGTGAAGATGAACTAGATATGAGATTTTATCTAAAAAGTAGAAATATGGCAGCTGGATACTTATATTGGAACAACTATTTTCTAGTAATTTTCTATTTAACATTTGGTATCCAGGAAAATAGCCAATGTATATGAAAATACGATTGAATTTTCATACGTTTTTTTTTCAGTCATGAAACGCATTTCTCATTATAAAGAAGGTATAAAAAACAAATTCATTGCATTTGATAAGAAGGAAATCATTGCACAAATTAGTTAGTTGTTAGTTTAGGCTCAATGGGATTGAGACCTATACTATAATCAAAGTAACCTACCAACTGTAATCTAGATAGTACTGTCGTTTTCTGTTTATCCCACAAGAAACTATTACGAATTTAGCTTATTGGCATACTTGATTTCCAGTTTCTTCATTCAATAGATTTCTAGTCATACCAATGACGTTATCGGTCTAAGTGTGTGGCCGGATAGGCTCTACGCTTATTACGCGCGCTTTTGAAGATGAGGGCAATGATAGATATACTCGTGTAATTAAATGGAAGTGGCCATATAGCCGAGTTCGTTGGAAGCAGGATACGATAGAAAAAAAAAGAATTGAAATTCAATTCTTCGCCTATTTCGGGAAAGAAGGCCATGATTTCTTTTTTCAAATGTAGAGAAGATTTATATTTGTATTTATGAATTAACTGACAAACTAGAGAAAATGTAAATGTGTCCAACGACAATAGTGAAATCCGATGTGGACACTTTTTGCTCACCGATTTCGCTCCTCTCACCTCATTAATAGTTTTCTCACTCCGTGTAGAAAGCGCAGAACCTATGTGGCCGTACACTAACTTCAATAACAACTTAAATTTCGTGTCGCTTAAACTGAAAATTATTGCTTATGAAAACTTTTTCCAGATTTTTAGTATAATACTATGTTTGCATAACTGAATTTTTTATTTTCAACCTAGCTTTAAAGAAAAGTCTTTAAATCGATTCATAAATCATAAATTTCTCTCAACTTTTGAAATATAAAATAATTAGTCTGATAGTAAATCGAATTTTTCTTTTTTTTTATGTAATTTGATAATAATTTGAAAAAGAAAATGACAATTGGAAATATATTCAATTATTGAGAATTTCTGTTATTTGATTCTTAAAGTTAAAATATACAAACAGACAATATAATAATAACACCCTTCAACTGTGCAGAAAACAACAACACGCAGGCCTCTAATTCATTGAATTTCAATTGTCAATATAATAATGCCTAGGAAAACCTAAGAAATGATAGTCAATACTCGATATAACGTGAATAACTTTAAATGCAATGCAATCGTGGCAAATTTTTTTCTTTTTTTTTGTTATCGTATTTAAGGTTTCATTTTACAATATTTAAAAAAAAATAAAATAAACTAAAAGGCAAGTAAGGCTATATAGTCAGCAAAAATATTCTTTTTTAGTTTTCCAAAGGCTTCCTTTTTTTTGCTGTTGTTGAAATAACTCTGTATGCGCATTTATCGAAAAGGAGTTCAATGACGTACAAAATATGTATAGTATGTATTTTTCATAACATATATTACATAAAATTTGTATGCTTTTGTATGAGGAACATAAGAACCATAAGTTAAAGAAACGTGACACATTTGTGTATTTGACGAAAATTCTTCTATAATTATTTAAAATTTAGAAAAAAAAAACATAAGTATAGAAACTTAAAATCGGCCTATAGCAGACATTTTGATGCCATATAGTAGGATAGTCGTAGATAAGAAATGTATAGTTCAATGAATATTAACTCTAAGAAGAAAAGAAACAACCAAAATGAATATAATAATATTTCAGTAGTTTTTCAGTATAACTTTGTTGCTAATTCTTCGAATTTCCTAAGATTTACAGATAAATCGGTTTTAATAGTGTAAATATATCCTGCAAATTTTAATTAAATCGGCATATCAGTTTTTGAAGTAAATCTGAAAAAGTAAACAACTTTCTTCCTTTTTTTAATATTCTTTCATTAATTTTACCAAAATTCAACATAGTATCACCATAAAGATTTCCAACGACTGTGCATTCAACTGATTCTTTTTGTACCATGATATCCCGGTACAATATAGATTCTTCTCTTTCTTTTAAATTAAACTTCTTTTCATCCATTCTTCTTTAAGTTCACCTACAAGAACAACACTGAACATCACACTGCTCATTTGGCTTGGAAATCAAAGTATACTAATCTATGGTATCACCTAACATATTTATGAAGTCAGTCTGCGTAATTCATTTAAACGGCATTGCTTCACAATTCTATGAACTAAATCCTTCTCCTTGGCCGACTTTGGTGAAATACAATACCAAAACGAGTTACGGATCCTTAATTTCTTTCAAATTAGACAACAAAATTTCGAGTTATTACGTAGACTCACGGACAGACAGACATGTATAAATCGATGAATCTTTTGGTTCTATACACATCTATATCCGATAATCATTTCAAAACAAATATACCCTTGGGTACTACCTACCATAGGGCATACAAATGAGCAAGAAATCGACCTGTCCTTAGTAGAGCTATACGATCCTATTTCAAAGATATTATTACAAAATCTCAAAATCGAAAAGTTGAAATCTTTAACTCGAAATCGTATTTTTTCAAAATCATTTCTTTTGGTTGAAACGATTTTGCCCGCAAGGCGGCTGTATTTACCTTTTCTTTTCTTTTTTTTACCTATTTTATTTACATTTTACCTTTTCTTAAAAATTTGCACTGTATAAAAAAAAAGACTGATGATTTTGATGATAATTTTTCGTGCAATTTGACATCTCAATTGTACTGCCTTTGAAAAATATCAGATAAAATAGCATATTTGTTCAACATACATATTTTTCTTTTGGCATATTTTATCCTTACAGGAACATGCGCCACTAGATTGAATCAAACCCCAAATATAAATGTGACAGACATATTGTTTGTAACAAAACAAATTTTAGATAAATACATTTTGAATGCGTGATGCGATGACAACGTCAAAAAGGACGAAACTCTGTTATTGAGATTGTTATATATACCGTCGGGGTTGGTTTATTTACATTTCGGATTTTCAAATATTCTTTGTCGTTATGTTAAATTGAAACATTAAAATGGCCATAATTTTTAAATAAATATGGTACATATGTTTTGTTATTCTGTTCCTTGAGGGATGATGAATCTATTTCAGCCGTTATGTCATTAATGATCCTTCAGGTCAGGATTAGAAATATTTCAATATTGTCATTATTTTTATATTGTTATAGGACTTCTGGTATATAATAAAAACACGGTGGACTCGTGTAAGCAGAAAAAAAAATCATTATAACAAATTATGTATGCTTTAGCATAAAAAAATTACGTAAAATTGAGTTAGATATTCAAAATTCAATAGTCTTGAATCCACGTGATTAAAGAAAAATTATATTTTATTTCAAATCATTGAAAATATTACGCAAATTCAGATTATTATGGTATTGGCTTTTTATATGGATAAACGTTAAGTCTTCATACTTATGCAGGATGGCACATAATTTCCTTCTGTTCTTAATGTTTTGCTATATGTTTGAGTATCTTTAAATCAGGTTCATGGCTACATCAATCCACATTAATACACGGCTAATCACGACACAAACATTTCATTTGTAATTTTAGTAATCTTTGGGGTTTGTTAGAATAGATGCAACCATTCTAATCCTACCATTGAAATCTGGATATCCAGATGAGGTTTTCGAAATGACAAATCAATTTATTTGGGAAACTATATATGTGATTGAGTAACTATTATTGTTTTTTAATTTTTACTATCATAAAGATATATCCTTATCCATCACTATATAGTATATGGCAGCTAATATATACTCCTTCTAAAGTCAAAAAAAATATTAACTATTATAATTTGATATGTAAACATCATCTCGCCATCTATATGTGAAAAGGGCCAAATTTCGATATGTTTTTTAATGTACTGAGAATGAATTGATAATTAATGAGATTTTATGCCCTATGGTAGGTACTACCAGAGGGTATATTAGTTTTGTAACTCCATTTGTAACACATCGAAATAATCGTCGTAGAAGGGTTTTAATGGTATGGTTCTGTCGGTAGTCAAAAGTTATATCGATTTCTGCATGTCGGTCCGTCCGTATACAAGATAACTCAAAAACGCGTTATCCGATTTTGATGAAATTTAGAATGTGGGTTTAGTTATTCCTATACTTGGTATTGAATTTGAGCAAAATCGATCCAGGGGGGAGCAAAGTTATAAACGAAAAACCAGGGTGACCAGAAAGTTTTGTCGTTTTTTTGTTTATGGTTTTTCGGATTTAATTGGAAAATTTGTTAATCAATTTTATTGAAATTAATTATGCAGGTTAACTACATAAACAGACGATATCGGGTTAAATTTCCAAGGATAAAGGAGAAAGAAATAATCCTAGGAGAAAATAACTCTCTCTATACAGTTTTTTTTTATGTCCTTTAAAAACTAATACACCGAATTGAATAAAATTTAGAAATTACTGACTTATGCTATCAGGGTCTAGGATAGTTTTTCTGTCCCATTTCTACCATAGGGCATCAAACAAACGGCTATAGGCCGATTTTAAGTTAATATATGTTTTGATATTAGTTTTGTTACTACTCTAAAGGTGCGTATCCATGAATAATAAATAATAAATAATAAATGGATTTAAAAGCATTTTATGTAATTTGCATGAAATAATACCACATGTAATTTGTTGCGTATACATTTTTGGTACTCTTACAGCGCTGCAAGCGCGCCTCCTTTTTAATAAAATTTGTAGAAAAGTACTGTAAATACATACATTTTAATATCACACAGAGTCATTTTAACAAATACTATTAAACAGATGGCTTGTGCAGACGTGCCCAAACGAGAATCCAAGTTGGAAACTTTCATTATTGTATGCTTTCTTATAATACTCTTGTTTAATAATTGTGTCTCATTTACCCCACGCATGCAAAAAACACTTTTTTGGTGGATATGGACATTAAGAATTGTTGTTTTTGTTTTGTTCCATCCTAAGAAAGAAAAGCCTATGTGTCATTTTTAAACTTTTTAGATAACTGGAATTTTGTATTTGCCTTTTTATATAGTGAAAAATAAGAGATGTGTTAAATTGATGAATTGTGAGCAACAAATATGAAATTTCATCTATAGAGGAAAATGAAAAACTTCTTTCCACACTAACTAATGTTATTATCTTAAAAATTTACTTTTCTTTCTTAAGATAGAAGTATAAATCTAATTCTATGCACACCTAGTTGCGTCTGAAGGCCAATCTCTACACAGCCGACATCCTACTTCTGCTGGAAGTATGGGATAACACTATACAAAGATTGGTTAAACAGAATTGGAGAAAAAAATCATCCTACAAAATTTGTCGACTTCTGATAATCGATCTGCATATGATTCCCCTTAAAAATAGATGAACATGTTTATCTGATTTATATGGTACTTCATCTGCGGGTGCATACTCTCACAATAATCACACACAATACCGTCGCACGCTACTAATTTTTCTAAATTGTGTGGTGAGACTCTGATGTTTTTATTCGATCTTACCTAGCGAAAATTGCAAAAGTCCATCTCTTTCTAGTTTTCTGATTTTTCCCGTCAGAATAGGAAGTCGGCTGTGTGGAGATAAGCCCTTACTGGTCATCTTACTGTATTTTCGGTTGAGAAACACTGCTTTTAGTTAGCAGATCAAATTATCATCAAATACAAAATTAATTAATTAATTAATTAACACAGTTATTTTTTTAATGTAATTTTTAATTGATTTGAAAGGTCATTTCCATTTGATATTGTTGACAAATTAGAACTCAAAAATTCAAAAATTTCATTAAAATAAAATCAAAAATTAATTTTCTTATTTTGCATTTGTATACAAATTTCCTATTTGTCATTTTCTTGAAGAAAAAAAACAAATTTTTTAATTTTATTTTAATTTGATTGATTTTAACTAAAAATACTTTTAAAAAAAATATGTTTTAAAATAATATATTTTTTGTTTCTTGTTTCTTTTCGATTATAAGTCATGGCCATTTTGTTTCAATATTTTTCAATTTATGTTTGTTATTTTAAAAAGACAAACATTTTTATTAGACGAAATAAATTTGATGATAATTTGGCTATGTTTCTTTTTTTTCTGATACAAAATTTTATATATAATTTTTATATCGATTAATGGAGGCGATTTGGAGAATTTTTAAGTATTAATTTTATCTAAAAAAAAAAAAATGACAAAACTTGAAACTTATAATCAATATTTTAGTATTTTAGCATTTAAAATTGTTGTTGATACTAAAAATAAGAGAAAGTTGTTTATCTATTCTTTTTTTTTGTTGGTAGTCAAAACTCATATAGGAGAGACTCGGATTTCTCTGTGACAGTAAATATGAATAAGTAAATTTTATGTCGGAAAACAAAAACAACATTATTTTATTTTATTATATATTTTGGGCTACAGAGAAGCTGCCTAAATTTTATTTTAACAAGTTTTAACAATTTTGTATCGTTATATGAACCCTTAAGCATTAATAATGACCTGCCAATGTCAAAACGTAGATTAAAGTCAACATTTTCATCATGGTAAAGTTCACGAACGAGCAACGCTTGGAAATTATTAAAAATTACTACCGAAATTCCGAGTCGGTCGCCGCAACTTTAAGAGCAAAAAATCAACCTCAGCTATGGGCTCATTTTTGGCTAAACGGATTTGTCAACAACCAAAATATGCGTTATTGGACAGCAACAAACCCACATGTGCTTCAAGAGACACCATTGCATCCCCAAAAAATCACTGTATGGTCCGGTTTACATGCCGGAGGCGTGATCGAGCCGTATTTTTTCGTTGATGCGAACGATCGCCATGTTACCGTCAATGGAGAGCGCTACCGTGCCATGTTGGAGGATTATTTTTGGCCAGAATTAGATGAAATTGATATCGGCGATATGTGGTTTCAACAAGACGGCGCTACAAGCCACACAGCACATGTTACAATCGTTATGTTATGTCCTTTATGAAAGACCCTTTATAAACTATTGTTAGAGAATTTTTATCGAGAAAAGCGTCCGGGCCACATAGCAGTGCAGAACTTTGAATTATTAAACGTCAGATAATTGAGGCCATCCCTACTTCGCGGATGAAACAAAGTAATGGGGAACCGTTTCGTTTACGAAAGGATTAGTAACAACAATCATCTATTATCAAACTTGAAATCATTCCAGTTACTCTTAAGTGCTGTGAAAAAGCCTAAGCTTTGAGATATCCTTGAATCTTCGGTATTGGAATTAAAATCCATCGTTTTTCATGTTCAAAAATCATTTTTTCTTGCAATTCTCCACTTTAAATTGATTAACTACTGTCTATAACGATCAACCTTAACTGTTTCAGGTTTTTCAGCAGCTCATAGTACACCACGGTGGGCGTTATTTGTCTTCCAAAACAAAATCGTGATCATGAAATCATCTAAATAAATTTCTACAAATGTTTTCAGATAGAGCATTTTCACCATTGCCTTCAGCAAGGAAAGGATATTTTGCATCGGCACTTTTCTTTACATTGAAGACAAAACTAACGTTTCCCGCAAGTTGACATTTTCTATTCAATAAAAATCGATGTTGCCTTCACAAAAATGTCATATACTAAATATTTAAACTTTTTCACACTACACCCATACCCCGCTAGATACGGTCGATACGTTCCGGAAAAGTCGGTCGTAAGATGAAAAGCCGTATAACGAATCAATTTTTTTTGTACCAGCGCTGCCTAAAGCGAGAAACTGAAACTAAACAGTATATACATCATTTTTCTTTTAGCCGTATAACGAAACATTGGGGACCGTAAATCGAAAAAGTGCCATAATTTAAATAAATACGTTATAGCGAAATGCAGTATAAAGATCGGCCGTGTAGCAAGGGATGTATGTACTTTACATACAAACAGTACTACTTACATATCTATTAGAAAACGATGATTTTTAAATCTCATACCCAATACTGATTGGTTAGATCAACTTTCTGATAGTATGACTAATTTTGTGATAAGGAAAAAATGTTTAAAAAATTCTGCACGGACTAATATTTTAGTTAACGTTTTCATATGTGGTCATACGTCTTAAGAAACTAATTGAAACTGTCTTAATTATCTTGTTTTTAGAAAACTTGATTTTCACAAAAATTTCTTTAAGAAAAGCTTTACCAAAATACACTAGGAATTTCATATTATGTTATGTGCCAAGTCTTCTCCTATAATAAAATCAACATTTTTTTGGTACCGAAATTCGTGAATATTTGTATATGAAAAGGCATTTATTCCTATTCTTAGTCCAAAAAAAAAACCAAAGACGTAGTCGAAATATCATAATTTCAGAAAAGATAGAATAGAGGAAAAAAATGTTTTTGTTTTTAAAGAAATTAACGAAGATTTGTTTTTATGGAACGAAGAAAATCCTTTCCAAGATTTTCTTAAATAATTTATTTGTAATAATTATAAAAAATTTTTTGAAGCATAAAAACAAAGAAAATTTTCTTATTTTTTTCAATGAAATATACAATAACAAAAAACAATCAAAAAGAAAAACCGAATACATATTTCTCACTCCCTATTTAGAAAGTATACATCCTCATTCCTCAAGCCAACCATTATGTCCCTTAATATAATTGAATTGAACAATTTATGCTAAAATAAATATACCACAAAAATATAATGATACAAAATTTTCCAACAACAAGTAACACCCTGTAAAGAGTAAAAAGTAATGAAAAGGAAGCAAACAAATAATAACGAAGGAAAAGAAAACACAACAACAACAAAAGTGTCAACGAACAATAAAGAACTTTTTTTTTTTGGCTAAAAACGAGGAAAAACTTTTATTCAATCTTTACGTCCAGATGCTATTCGTAATAAATTTTCGCATAACGTAATTTGTATATTTATCACGTTACTACCTACTCCACTGTATAGTCGAGAGAGAGATAGAGATAGCAAGAGTGTAAATGTCAAATATATACAATTTTATATATATAAGCAAATACTCAAACCTATATAGTCATAAATATAATGTTAAAAACACTTCTATACATATATATATTTCTTATTGTATATGCACAATCCTCCGTATCTAATTTGTTTAGGGGTTGTTTGTCAAATAAATATAAATTTGGTCCATTTTGAGGTTATATTTACACAAGTGACAGATATCCATACAAGCGTTTTTTTCCTTTTCCTTTTTTTTTGTTAAGGGAAAGAAATTATAGAAAAATAGAAATTCATTTCTATTTCAAGCATATTTGTTTTTTTTTTATTTTCTTAGAATATTTATTTGGCAAAATGATATGATACTCATGTCTGTCCATTTTTTCAACCAGAACAAATCAATATAAGATAAGAATTTAAAGAAATTGACATATTTTGACAGTTAAAAGCATTGCCGTATCTAAAATGTAACAATAAAATCAATTTAGTATCAAATTAGTATCAACAAGCTTAATTAATACTTATTAAAAAAACAAATCTAACAATTTATATTTTCTGAGCTAATTAGTAAGAAATGCCTATCATATTCTAGAAACTCTATATATTTAGTTTGGACCCCTACAGAGTTGAAACTTCCGAAAAATAACCACACTAATATAACACCATAAAACCGTAGCCATTCCTTTTTATTACATTCCATTGATATCACCCTAGAAATATAGTTCGTTGGGTTGAGAACAAGTAACGAAACATACCCGGAAACCATAAACCAGAAAATCATCATTCTTTTTACTCGCGGGGAAATGAATTGGTTACCATTAGACTAGTCCGGGAACTCTTCATCAACCAACCAGAGGCAAGGTTTTCAAATTGACTATCATAAATTACTATAATTACCTAAACTGAGAAACTAAATAGTAAATAGTCATGAGAAATATTTCAGTTATTTTTTTTTCGAAATAAGGACCCTCTAATATAATTATTTTTAGTACCAACCGTAAAGGTCTGAGTCAAGCAAGTATCGCTGTGTATACAAAGAGGGTGTCAGTGTCATAATCGTAAAAAATCCCTCAAATAAAATTCATAACTTTTAGTTGCAGACATATTTATTTGTGAATTCCATTTAAGGAAATCTTCTAAGGGATGATTTAGTTCGATAATATTTTGATTTATGTGATTTTATTTGATTTCATTACCTAACATGGGGTGTACAAATAAAATAATAAAATTAATTATAGAAATTAGTATTGAACATAAAATGATTATTTAGATAAGTTATTAAATTATTTGTTTTATGAATTTATGAAAGGGCCGACGCCTTGAAGGCATATGCAATTGGTCGCAAAACTTGTATGGATGACAATAAAATTTATTGTTTAAAAGGTATGCATAAAATTGGCAGTTCATCTAACTTAGGTCAATGAGCTTGTTTATGGTATACAACCCAAATATGATTTGGTAACACCTAATCAAGTTGTGGCAATATTGGTTTGTGTCACAGATACTTAAGGATTTTCACAGCCCAATCCCGAAGATATCACTAAATTGGTCTCATAAAAATACATGATGATAATTATTATGACTACTGTGAAATGTCCATAATTCAGCCATTCGGAAGCCAATGATAATAACTCCAATTCGAACAATTTTCTAGGTTCTCTCGATTCTCATAAATTGTAATAGAAGGTCTGTTTTATTTGCCACTTGCTCTGGGGTAGAGCCAATTTTTACATTGAAAACAAAAACAACAAAAGGGCAAATCCTACACTACTTTCAGACCAAGTGTAACTATGACACCCGAAATTAGTTCAGTTTTCTCCCATAAAAAGTGTATTAGCTAAACGCTTCTCATTTCATTACAAGGAGCGCTGCAAACATGTGAATTTAAACTTTCTCCTACTCCTGTTTTATTTGCCACTTACCCTGCTCCAGAATAGGGTATGGCAAATAAAACAGACCTAGAATAAAGAATATTTTATGTAATTACAAAGGGATTTAAACATTCCTTAGTATTTTCTTACTTATAGACTCCTTCGTTAATTGAACTTAATCGCATTGGCTTCTGAACGGCTCAATAATGTTTCCAAAATTTAAAACCTGTCTCAATTATGACTGTTTCTAGAATAGGGCTGATAAAATCGTATATAGGAATATATCCCAATTATTGCAGGACAAAATCTGTTGAAAATTTTAGTAGAATTTTCTTCCAAAATAATTTGAAAATCTTTATTCAAATAGAGATTCCGAAGCATATTCTTTTTTTTGCCCGTTTCCACATGGATCTGAATATTGAATCAAAATCGAATGCATTTAAAAGAAAATTAATATTTTGGAATTACAAAGTATAAAATGAAGGGACTAAAAAGCAATATCATCATTTGATTGCCTTTGATCAATCATCAGAATATGAAATTCATATCAATTTTACAAATCGCTTATTTCACTATCCTTTTAACTTCGCCAAAGCACTCAGAATCACAAAAACTCCTATTTTCCTTTTATATTCATTAATTTTTCACCAAGTTTTCAAAATCAAATCATTTTCCACATAATGAAATTCGATACGCCTTGTTAGATTGCTCAGTTTTTAAAAAGATTTTAAAATTCACTCAGCGGCACAAACTTTCGTCTTCCCTTTTTTCCCAATATTTTCAATTTATTCAATTTGAGTGAAAAACTTTGATGGAAATATTCTTCCTTCTACAGTTCCCAGTCAAGATTAAATATCTTTATCATATCGTATTCATTTATGCCAAAGATTTCCCTTCGTGTTAAAAAAAAGAGCTAACAAAAACGGAAAATTTGTTAAGTATCCGAAGGATGTTTTTGTTTCTTTTTTTTAGGGCAATGTTTGTTGATGCAAAATTCGAGGGTTATTAAAATCAATTCGATTTCATTTAGAAGACGGGAAAAGAAGGAAAATTCTTTAAATCCAAACCCTTGTGAAAATTATTCTATGCTTGATATAAGATAAAAAAAAAGATTGCTATTATCACTTGAAGGGTAACAAAAATGTCATTTGATGCTTACCATAGCGTGTAATTTGTTTTATATGAATTAGTGGTTTCAAATTGCATACAATTTATAGGGACTACAAAGACTCTGCAAAGAGTTGGTTGTATTACTGACCTGGGAGTTACTTCCGACAGTGAGCTTAATTTCAAAATTCACTTTGACTCAGTGGTTCATAAAGCTAATTCGACTCTGGGCTATATTAAGCGGTGGTCCAAGGAGTTTTCCAACCCATATGTCTGTAAATCAGTTTATATCGCTTTCGTTAGACCAATTATGTAGTATGCCAGTCAGGTGTGGTCACCGCACCACAAAGTTCATATCAACAGGCTGGAATCTGTTCAACATGGGTTTTTACGTTTTGCTTTGCGGAACTTACCATGAAATGATCCTTCATCTTTGCCACCTCACAGTGATAGACTGAAATTGTAAAGTTTCCATTCCCTGGAAAAGCAGCAAGAAGTGGCAGATTACTATAAATAAATATCGTATTTGTTCTTGTGTTAAAATGAACACTAAATTTTATTTCAATTTTTTTTTTCATTACAGGTTTGGTTTAAAAATCGTCGTGCAAAGTGCCGTCAACAACTCCAACATCAGCAAGCAAACAGTTCAAATAGTAGTTCGCGAACAAATTCAACAACATCAACTACCGGCGGTCGTCAGGGTAGTAATAATAATAATAATAATAATACAACTAATGGTCCATCAACATCATCGACAAGTGCAACAACAAAATCAACAGCATCGTCATCCGGTGCAGGATCATCGAATAATAATAATTCCAGCAAATCATCCGGAATGAAACATTCCCATCATAATTCACAATCGCATAATTCCCATCAACATTCACATTCGCATTCGCATGCGTTACAATCAAATTTAGGACCATCAACATCATCCGCGAACAATTCAATTAGTAATATCGGACATAATCCATCACCGATATTACCAATAACACCATCCACATCAGTTAGTCCACCTGTTAATGTCATATGTAAACGTGAAATAATGCCAAGTTCATATCATTCGGGTGGCGGTGGCAATAATGTAGGAAGTGGTAGCGGTTCAGGTAACGGGGGTGGTGATGGTGGTGGCACAACATCTGGTGATAATTTAAAATCAGCAGCATCGATTGCAGCTACTGGTTATGATGCCATGAAAGATAATGAATTAGGTTTACCACATCATTCGTCCTATGTGAATATCAATTCACGTTTAGGACAAACTGGTGGTAACTTAACACCAATGGGTTCAAATTCATCTGTAATAACAACACCGTCCCCACCGATGACACCACAAACTGCGCATAATCCATTGGCTTATGTACCAAATCATGAATCATATAATTTTTGGCATAATCAATATAATCAATATCAAAATAATTATCAGGGACCCGGCTACTATCCACAAATGGATTATTTTAGTTCACAAAATCAACCAAATTATAATATGGGACATTCAGGTTATAGCGCCTCAAATTTTGGTCTATCACCAAGTTCAACATTGACCGGTACAATGACCGCTCAAACGTTCTCACCAAACGGTATAGATTATATGACACCGCAAGACAAATATGTTAATATGGTGTAGAAAATTATGAATAAGTATTTCATACGAAAATAACAACCTTATATCTAATAAGCGGGATTTATTCAAGTTCAGGAAGAAGAATTCGTTACAAAATTTCAATATTTTCGGTTCAAAATTCAATTTTGTTTTTTTTTTTTGGAAGTCATCACAAGCTATATATTGTTAATAATATATTATTAATATTGATCAAAAATCTATGGATATAAAATTTCGAAAAAATTCGAAATTATCTTAAAGGTAAATTTTTTTTAGAATTCTTTTTAAAAATTACATGCAAAAATTAAATGAAAAATTCAATTTTTAATTTCGAAAAAATTCGTATACATATTCGAAATAGTAATATTTCGAATTACGAAATTATATTTATTTAAATTGAAAATGAAAATGTTTTTTAATTATTTTCGAAAATACAAAATATTATTTAAAAAAAGACCGAAAAATTTCTTATCAATCCGAAACCATTATAAAAGTATTTTCGAAAATTCGAAATTAGTTAACAAGTTATTATTTCAAATTCTTTTAAATTCCTAATTCAATTTACTGAGTAAAATCAAATTGAGAACCATTTTATACATCATTTAGCAAGTTTTCGAAATCGATACTTACGGCCTTATTCTCCAACCATAAGCGACTGTGGTTTTTTTTTTATAGTTATAAATTTAATTTTCACTATTACGACATAAAACAATTCAAGTTTTGCTATCGGATATTCATTAGTTTCAAAAGTCAGTCAAATTATTACAAATCTGTTATCTATTACTTCGTTTACATGATCGGATTGATGTCGACTTCAATCCAAAAATCATGAATCTTTTACGGTTGTAGAATACAGCCTTTAGATTTGTAGTTATCATTTCGAAAGCTCAAATTGGGGAATAAATGTTGTAGAATAAGGCCTTTACATTTTTAATTATCATTTCGAAAACTCAAATTGGGGAATAAACATTGTAGAATAAGACCTTTGCATTTTTTATTTACTATTTAGAAAACTCAAATTGGGGCATAAATGTTGTATAAATTACGAATTTTGATTAAAAATTATTAATTAAAATTTGTATTAAGGAATTTAATTAATTTGAAATAATAATTTTATAATTTCCAGAAAATACAAAAAACAAATCCATAAATCTGTGATCAGCATGAAAACAAAAAAAAGTCGATTTTGACTAAAAAATTGGCTTTACTTAATTTTACTTACAAATAATAAGTATTAATTTTTCTAATAAGTAAAGCTCAATTGAATTATTCGTAAATTTTTTTTAATAATTTCAAAATTTCCAAATTTTTACAATCGCTGATCACACAAAATTTTGATCATTATTATAAAAAATATTAATCTTCTTATTTTTGGTTTCAAATAATGCCTAAATCATAAAAAATAATTAAAAAAAATTAATTCATCGAATAACACAAACCTAAAAAAAAATTATAAAATGTTATTTAAATAATAAATCAAAACATAAATAAAAATAATTAAAAAAAATATATATTTGTTTTTCAATTCCTCTAAATATAAATACAAAAAGAAAATCGTAAATTTTGTAAATATTAATTAATTAATTAATTAAGTAAATCAAATTTTAAAAAAAATATTTCTTAAACAAAAAATAGTAATTCAAACAAAATATAATAAAACAAAAAATTATTGTGTATTTTTAAATTGAACTAATTTCCTGTTCAATCTAATTTCAAATACGTTTTTTTTTTGTAAATAATTAATAATTAATTAAAAAAAAATATTTAATACGAATATTAAACTTTACAAAAACAAAAGTAGGTATATATTAAAAAAAAGAAGAAAAAAATTATCAAAATTATAATAAAAAAAAAATTAAAAAAATTATATTAAAATTAAAAATGAAAAGAAAACTTGTAAATGTAAAAGTTTAATAATTAAGTGAAATTGAAAAATGTACAAAGTCAAAAACTCTTTGTGAACTTTTTAGATGGTTTGTATTAAAACATAATTAATTAATTAATAGAAAAATTAATTTCAATACGAACAATCTTAAAGCCAAAAAATGAAAATTAATTTTTTGTTTTTCTTTATTATTTATAATAATTTTCTTATTTGTCCATATTTAAGTTTTTTTTTTTGTCATATTTCTTAAAATTAAAAATAAAATAAAAATAATTAATTTAATTTTGTTTCATTAATTGAATTTTTTTTTCGAACATGATTTTATTGTTTTTTTTGTAAGAAATGGAAAATTTTGTATGAAATCCAGGTGAGTTTAAAAAATTGTATTGATTATGAATTAATTTCTTAATTAAGAAAAACAAGAAAACAACGAAAACTTAATTATTATTTTTTTTTGTCTTAATTAAATTTCTATAATAAAATTTTTTTATTAATTTTCCATTTCAAAATTAAATAAACTCCCAAAAAAATATTGTTAAAAATTTTTCACAACTTTTTGTTTTTTTTAATTTCTTTAAATTTTCCAAATTATAAAATTTTTATATCAAATTTTTCATATCAAAAAAAAAAAATTGTTTTAAGAGAATATTTTGTAAATTATTTAAAATGAAAAAAAAATTAAAAGCAAGTCCAAAATTTAAAAACGGAAAATCAAAAATTTCTTATTTGTAAAAAAAATGAGTGCAATTTTCTTGTTTATTTTCGAAATTCTTAGAAAAACAAATAAAACATATCTTTGCCATCTTTTTTGTTTTTGGAATAATTAAATTTTTGTAATTTAAATTAAAATATTTTGCATATTTTTGAAACAAAATTTAACGAAAAAACGGTCTAATTTATAAAAAAACAAACAAAATCAAAAAAATAGTTATGAAATTTTGAAAATAGAAAACCAAAAAAAAACGAACAAATAAAAGAAATGTTATTTTTAAATTTTCTTAAATTATTTTTATTTTAAGCAAAATTTTATGAAATACAAAAAAATACGTAAATAATTTTATTAATTCATTTTCAAATTAAAAAAAATAAATAAAAACCAAATACTTTTCAAAAAAAATACAAAAATACAAATATTTTGATTGTAAATTTATTAATCAAGAAAAGAAATTAAATAAAATATTTTTAACAAAATAAATATAATTTTGTTATTTATTATTATCTTTAGCGGTTTCCAGTTCCGATTGTTTATTAAAAAAGAAAAAAAGAAGAAGAAAAAATTATTACAAAACAAAAAAATATGATCTAATTAACAATAATAAGAAAATAAAAGTTCATATTTTATAAAATAAAATCCAAAAGAAAAAACAATTATAAAAAAAATTTAAAAAAAACAAACAAATTTACTTGTAAATAATTATATTTTAAATTTAAAAATATTTCAAGAGAATAAAAAATTGCAATAATTTAAATGAGAATTATTTTGTTATTATTATTTTATTTTCTAAAATCAATTCTTGAAAACAACACATCATTTCGCCATCTATGTGTGACAATTTTTTACTAATTTTCTTCGAGATAAATTTTAAAGTTTCAGTTCAATGAAAAGAAAATGGCTATTTCAGATTATGTAGCAATCCTTGGGAAATGATAGAAGGATCTGTCATATTAATAATTTGAAAATTGGAAAACTTACCACATTTCTTCATAATACATAAAAAGTGGTTAATACTAAACTGTTATATAGTTATAGCACATGAATGAAAGAATATATAGACTACATGCTTCGTATGTCGGCCATTTTGAATATTTATTTTCATACTTTTATGACCACATTCCGATTTCCTTTCAAATAAATAATTGTGATTTTTCATACAAACAATGTATGTATTTCAGGTCACGAATGACGTAGGTGCGCAGAAAAACCCAATTTGAAATATGGGAAAGCGTAATCTATATATTCTTTCATTCATGGTTATAGCACTAGTCGTGTTGTGACTAACTCGGATTTATGACATGATTGTTTCTTCAACCAATATATGTCTCACAAGTAGTAAAATTGATTCGAAGTTGCAAAGAAAGTTTCAGAAATGAAACTTTTAAGTGACGGAAGAGTTTGTTAGAAACTTCATTGGCTACGTTTAAGCCGACAAATTTTTATGTGACCTAACTAAAAGTTAGGTTTGGTCAATCGTGTTTACACCGTACTAGACCTAAGTCTAAAACAACGCCATATGTGAGCATTTATGGAACTTGGACATCAAGATATGAACTGTCATCTGTCAAAGCTTTCAGTGAAATTTAACTACTGCAATGCCATCTAATTAGCTGTGAAAATTTTCTTAAGTCGATTTAAATTTAAGGTAGGTCTGTAATTTAGGTGACCTAACCTAAGTTACTTTGGACGTGTTTACACCGTCATATTTAGGACTCTTTTTAAGTTTCTGTGTAAACGTAGCCATTAAAATGTCACCTTACAAAAACGTAATCAATTACCGGTACTTTTTTAGTGGAAAAAGACGTCACGTTTTATGTTCCGGTCTATATAGATCACAAGAGTTAGAACGAGCTGCAGTAAATAATACAGTTGCTGTTAGAAGTCAGACATTGCCTCACAACTAGTTTAAAACTTCGTAGTTGATATAAGCACTAGTTCAAAACGGTATTGCTATCAGTTTGACACTAAATTTTGCTAATTGGGCTTGTACTTTCATATGCCACTACTAAATCATTAGTAATTTGTATTACCTGCACGAACTTATCCAAATTAAATTAGTATACTAACATTTCACCCCTTTCCGTGACATTTTCCAAACAAAAAACAATCATCTCATTTAATTATCATCTAATAACCATCAATTCAAAAAAAAAACCGTCTCAAACTGATTGCAATCAAACAAACTACCATTTCATTATTAGCCGACTATCCGATTTAATCAGATGTTGCAGTAAAAATATACCAACTAAAACCGTGTTTCGATTTAAGGACGAGATTAACTTCTGAAGCACACGTCTCTTGTGGTCTCCAGCTAAGCTGATCGGAATACATTGATATTTGTTTGGAATTTTTATCTCCGAAAACCAATGCCATCACATACTCTATATATTTGAATTCTCAGAAATGTTCTTCTTTGGCTTCTTTGGCGTTTTTTTTTTTTTGAACAACTTAATTTAGATGATTAGTTGAGCATCGAAACTCACTTTATATCTGGTGAGCCACCCTCTTCATTTTCAACCTATAAATATATATGTATATAAACTGTTTTTGTTTTCTCGCCCAGAACCTTGATAATTGCATGGCACGCGTGTTTGTTATCCTGTTTCGTTTTATATATATTTTACCAGCGTTCATATTTTTGAATAATAGGAAGCTCTATCGTGGGATGATAATCTGTACCAAAAAAAAAGGCACGTGGCTGTTTTGTATTCATTGCGATTTTAATTTGAAATATGATTCAGGATTATTTCCGTGCATATTTGTTCCCGTAGAATTTTCATCAGTACGAATCTGGAACAAGGTGTTCCAAAGGTATCCAAAAATGGGAATCGCATGATTATTTTACCGTTTCAATTATATGAATGAATATTAAATCATTCGATTAGATTGGGATTCCTTTTGTCATCTTAGGAAATTAAATTTTCTCTTCTTCTTTTTTTTTTATATGGAATAAAATGTAGTTCTATACATCTGGAATGTCCTTTTTTTATGGACATTATTAAAGTAAATAATTTTTATACCATTGAAATCCGGAAGCGAGTCGGTTGGGAAGTCATTTTTCATGATTTGAAAAGGGAAACTTATGAATAGTGTTGATCACCATTTTTATCCTCTATAATTTTTTGTTTGTACCTTTGTTCTGATATTACGACGTTCGTTTTTTAACAATTTTATAAACTATCCTTTTTTTTTTGATTCTTCAATATTTTATCCTATGGGCATCTGGATTTCTTTCTTTTTTCAATTCTCATTCGAAACAACGAAGTGATCTTCTAATACGTGTGAATGATGGGATTTAGTTTTAGGGCTTCTAATATGAGACATGTCCGGTATACTTCCGGCTTAATTTCTTCTTAATTCATTGGAAATAAAAATACTTTATTTTATATGTAATTTATTGAAAGTTCTTTTTTATGGTTGTTGAGGGAAAATCATTCTTTTATGATACCAGAATTAATGTTATCTGTGATTTTGTTAGAATAGCTTTTTCTTTTTCTTTCAAAAGTATTTTTTCTTTAAATTCGTTCAACTTTGTAGTAAAATAAGAGTTCTACGTCGATAATTAGTACAAAAATGCGGAAATATGGAAATTTAAAGTGACTCCCAAGTTTGAACCCATACATTTAAATTATGATGAATTTTATGGCCTCCATGTTTATGTTAATTATTCGCAGAAGTCTTCTTCATTGGTAAAATAAAATGTTTACAGCATTTTATCACTTCATACAAAATTAGTTTCTTCTTCTATCTTATACTGTCTCGCAATTACATTTTTTAGACTGCAAATAGTTCCAATTTAATAGCGGAAATTCATCAATTGGATTAGTATATATATGAACTCGTTTTTCCGTATAATTTGGTTATATTACAATTTTATATCGAAAGCTGCGCACCATATTTCCCTATCACTTACCATACCACATATCATTCGTATTTCAAATTGAATTTTCAATTAAACTGTATACACCGTCTAACCTATATTAACATTCGAAGAAAAAATGCAGCCATTGAACAAAACCTCCTCCCAGGAAATAATGAAAAAGCCAAAGAGGTGCTATACAAACTATCAATTATAGAACCCAATACTATCCATTATCGAAGTGTTCATTGCAAGTGTGTTATATTATAAAGTTGCCTCGCTAAGACATTTCTATGACTTCGTTTTTCTTCTATGCGAGTACTTTTTTTTTATTCCTCGTCTAGGTGAAAATTAACACTAGCGGAAAACTAGAAAAAAAAATCAATTTTTGGCCTATGGAAAATGAGGAAAACTGAAAACTGTTCAAATATGATATGAAAATACATACTATAGAAGACTAAAATTGGTTAATAGAATATTTATTGATAGCTTACGTTAACTATGGCAATGAAACCAGGATGAGCATAAATACTCGTCTATCCAAAACCCGGCAACTATATGGACTCAATGTTTTTTTTTTCATTGTACTCCTATTGAATCGAATGGGCTGATTTCCAACAACAAATGAAGCTCTTTTATCCTTAATATATTTTCCAATTTTTATGTGAATCAGTCAACCAGATTTTTCGATATAAATCGAAAAGAGCAACTATACAAATTGATGCAAACAAGATTTCTGTCTATAAATTCGCTCTCTATTTACCAAGTTATTCTTAAATTTAGAACTAAAACCCGTATTTATAGGGAAAACCGAATTTCAATCAAACCAGTGAAAATGTTTTGGAGTTATCACGTAGACAGGTTGAAGGATGAACATTTAAAGAACGAAATAACTTTGAATCCTTTACACATATCGATGCCTTGGAACTTTTGTCCAATCTTCGGTTTTAAAAGGGTTGCCTCCAAACTTAAACACATTTGGTACTCTATACCATAGGAGTATAAAAATTAGAATTGAAAGAAAAACCAACATAACGAAATTGAATATCCAAATCGAGTGAATTTCCATTTCATACATTTTTCCAATTTTCCTTTTCATACTAGTTTTTCCTAATAAGAATTCTTGAATAGGGAAGAATTATTCTTTTTTTAAAAATAAAATAATATAATTTTTTGTTATCGATTTCAATTTTCTAGATAAGACCATTTTCATTGAAAATTTTTTTGTAAAAATTACAAAATTTCATTGAAAAATAAGAAAATTAAAAGAAGTATTTTAAAAAAGAGTTTCATAAAAATTTTAATCAGATAATTCCAAGTAAGAAAAATCAAAAATTTTAATTCAATCCCTTTGAAAATCGAAATCCAAATCAATTTGCCATAATGTCTATAAAAGGTAGGTACATCAAAAAAAAGGAAGAAAGGAAGAAAAATTAGGAACACATGTCAACATAAACAAATTACATTTTATTTCAGATTTAATTTCCCTCTTAACCAAATGTAGTACGTCGATGAAATCATCCCCAGAATCCGCATTAAATCCCTATAAAAGATAGTCAAGAGTTCATTATTGAAAGTCTTGTGAAACACCCTCACTGATGATGCGAAAAATTTACCCAAGGGAATTTTTCTATTTCCAAAAAAAAACTTTCAAGTGAGGCAAGCGGGTAAAAGGAAAACTCCTGTAACCGAATACTGTTTATGAACAGCAAAACCTAAAAGACAGGAAAAACATCTTAAAATATATGAAATTTTTATGTACAACAAAATTAATTTGTTGTTGTTATGAAAATTAAATGAAAATTTTTGTTTTTCTGACTTATATCAGATGTTCCTATCGTTGTATTAAATGAATTTTGAATTTACAACCCTTTTCAATAATAGTAAAACTAAATTCTGATATTCGATTGGAACGCTCGGTATTTTCTATATACAGTTTCTAACTACTCTTCAAACTATTACATATTTACACCATTACCACCCACACTATTATCTATAACTAAATAAATCATATAATATAAAATGATTTTCACTTTGTCCAATATCAAGTTGCCTTGCATAACTTTTTATCATCCGTTTACGGCGAGGCAGATAGTTATGTTACATATATGAAGAAGGGTAAAATACTAGTTTTACCCTTATTGATAAGTATTTGAAGTGTGGAGTACCACAGGAAGAGGACATTTGGTCCAAAATGGTAATTACTAGTCTATTAGCAAGGATATTTTCGGGTATATTGAATTTCCGTTTTTCCATATATACATGGGGATAGTTTTCCCAAAGGATATAGAATTTTTGGAAAACATCTCTTGAATCAGTCATGCGAATTATTTTATTTGATGCTTTTGTTCATCAATATACATGGTACTTTAAGAGTTCGGAGATGATATAGAGAGAAGTATATGGTGTAGGTCTAATATTTTATATTAAAATCAGAAAATGGAAAATACTTATTTGGGTTACCACAACAGATTGTTAGTATTAAAATTTAAAACAGAATAGTTATATTCGTTTTACCACACAAAATATATATATTAGTTAGGGTTTTATTTTTCTTTTAGAAACATGTATGTATGTGCATATATGTAGTATTATAATATTCATTGAATATTTTATATTGTACGCGGATTTCCAAATTGAAACAGCTTAGGACAAACATTTTCGTGAAGGGTAACTAAAAATTGATAATAATTAAATATTTAATAAATAATATACTAATACAGGAGGTTTGATTAAATTAAAAATTCATATTATTTTCAAATATTATGTTCAAAAATTATTTAGGATTAGTTTCACCAGCTATTAAAGTTGATATGGGAATAATTTATGATTGTTAGATTGTTAAATTTCAAAATTTACATCTTAATTCTTGACAAAATAAAAATCTTCTTCGTATTTTAGTTGATCTGCTATATAAACTGCTATTACAGACCAGATAGATTCTTCAACATACAAGGTGGAGTCCAAAGTAATCAGGACTTTAAAAAAAAAAACAGAACAAATGGTTTTTTCGGCAAATTGATTTTATTCAAAATAGTCTCCTTCTGCTTCAATACAGCTTTTTGCACGGTCCAAAAGCATGTCGAACGAGTGTTTTAGCTCGTTGGCCTGTATGGCCGCCAGTATGCCGGTGCAAGCCTTTTGAATGGCCTCTACGTCTGCATAACGCTTTCCTTTCATCGGCAAATGCATTTTTCCGAAAAGGTAGAAGTCGCACGGTGCCATATCCGGTGAATACGGGGAGTGGTTGATGGTTAAAATGTGATTTTTGGTGAGATAATCGGTCACAAGCGTCGATCGATGAGACGGCGCATTATCGTGCAACAAACGCCAACTTCCATCTTCGCGATATTCGGGCCGAACACGTCGAATACGGCGCACCAAACGCTTCAAAACTCCTAGGTAGAATACCGCATTAACGTTTTGACTGGGTGAAACAAATTCTTTGTGGACAATACCCTTGGAATCATAAAAAGAAACCAGCATTGTCTTCACTTTTGACTTCTCCAGGCGCGATTTTTTGGGTTTCGGCTCGTCCGGCGCCTTCCATTCAGCACTCTGGCGTTTCGTTTGGGGATCATATTGAAAACACCACGTTTCGTCACCAGTCACAATGTTATAAAGGAAGTTTTTGTCCTTTTTGACCTCTTTAATGATGTCCTTCGAATGTTGAATTCTGAGCAATTTTTGGTCGTCGAAGCTCATTTTCGCACCGATGACACAAACATACTGCACTTAAAACGCAATAACTTCACTTTCAATAGATGAAATGTCATGAAATTCTCACAGGAAGTCGATAAAGGATAGCAGATTCTAACGCACCAGTCGACATATAGATGGCGCCACTAGGGCGCTAGATTTAAAAAGTCCTGATTACTTTGGACAACTCCTTGTAGATTGGAAAGTACAAAGCATGAGCACAATCATATTAAATATATTTGAAAAGAAATTTTAAGGACTATTAACTTTACAGTGATATGAAAGTACTTCAGCAATATTACAATCAATTCTTACTAAATGTAATGTAACTATTTCGATTGATTGATTGATTGATTGATAATGTTGGGAGTAATACCTATTGGCAATCCTAGCACTTAGACCACGAATTGGGTCCATTGTGCACAATATAGAATGAGTCTTTAGAATGTGAGATTGGCCAGCCTCCCGGAGCCCACAATGAAGCTGGATATCCGACTGGCGTAGATCCCATTGATGGCATTTGTTTCGATAAACCGATCGACGAAAGTTTTGAGTCTGCGGTTTTGAAAAGCTGGACAGTGACAGAGAAACTGCTTCGCTGTCTCTTCCTTTTCATCGCAGAAATCGCAGGAACAGTCATCTATCAGAATCATGGATACTAAGTGATAATTAAGCAGTGTCCAGTTAGGACATTCACAACGGGCTGAAACTATTTTGATAGTACACAAAACATCAGAATTAACCGGAATAAAGGATATAACAGATTTTTCAAGTCGATCATCTCAATTCACAATTCTATTCCTGACTCGGTTTTTACGGTTTGGCTGAGCTGGAACCTTATATCTAAAGATAGAGATTTGATACCCTTATTGTACGATTTGATTATCATTACCCTTCCTTTTATGTTTCATGTTTTACGATATATTTAAGAACAATAACATTATAATCAACAATTAAACAGGATAATCTCGAAATATCTTTTAAATCCAGTTTAATGAAACATCTTTTTAAATGTCAAACAAATTCGAAAACAATTTTGAATATTTTTTTATATTTCTTTGGAATTCGAATTTAATTCAATTTAACAAGAAAAACATAAATTTTTTATTTTCATATTCTTAAGACTGAAATTATTTAATTAAAATTGATTAAAAAAGAAAAGAAAAAAAAATATTAATAAGAAAATTCTTCATTAAAAATTATTATGTAATAAAACCAAAGCTTCTTAAGGTCCTTCAAAAAATTTTATTTTTCCTAATTAAACATCTTTAAAAAACCTAAAGAATTTTCTTCGGACATAATTCCAATAATTTGAAATCTTTGTCTCCAAACAAAAAGTAATAAATATATTTAAAAAAAAATTATTGACGGATTTCTGGTATTTTTAATTTAATTTGGTATATTTTTAAACACCTTTTTAGAAGTTATAAATTTAGAATTCTTTTTTAATTTTTGTTTTAATTAAATAACAAATGTTTTGAAAGGCTATGTTGTTTTAAATTTAATACATAAGTATACGATTGAACTGAAAAAGTTTAGTTCACAACAAATAGTCATGCAATATCTTAAATTATTAAACTATCCTCAAGAAAGTCACATTTTTGTATGAAAGGGATATCAAAGTCTATATAAGATTTTTGATTATATAATAAATATTAAAAGGACCATAAAAAAATCTCATCTTCCTGATATACCCGCCATAATAATCCCTAAGGAAATTGAAATTTGTTTCGGGCGACTTCAATTTAGAAAAACGGACAAAGCCTTTTTCTTAGACATAATTCCTAATCAAGTATAAATTCAAGAAAAAGAAAATATTACTTCCTTTTGGAAACGAGAATAGGAAGTTTGATTTGTCGAATAAAAGAGGATCCAATTGAACAATTGAAAATATCGTAACAATGATCTTTGTTATATATATTTTCGGTGTGATTTTTTACGATCTGTTATAAAGTATTACAAAACTGTAACAAAACGTGTTGAAATGACCATGTTCCGTCGAAGAAGGTTGTGTGGGAATTTTAATTTCTTAGAAATTTCTTTAAAACTCATCGAAAAAAAATCAGGTTGCCTTCTTTTTTTTTTTTAAATACCAAAAATTTTGATATCCTTTTTGAAATGCGGTTATAACAAAGCTATATGACAAATAATCTATGAAAAGCAGGTGATTTACAATGAAAATTCCTTACAAGAAAATATCAAATAATTCATCAATTATTTAGGATTCAATTTATTTCGAAGAATAATCAATTGGGTTATTTAGTTCTAATAGAATAATATGAAATGAATTATTTAATCATTTAAAATTGATATAAACTAATATTAGGTCTGTTTTAAAGTGTCTTTTAATAGGGACATAACAATTTTGTATCTTTATATGAACGCACCCTTAAACATTAATAATGACCTGTCAATGTCAAAACGTAGATTAAAGTCAACATTTTCATCATGGTAAAGTTCACGAACGAGCAACGCTTGGAAATTATTAAAAATTACTACCCAAATTCCGAGTCGGTGGTCGCAACTTTAAGAGCACTTACTCCAATTTTCGGCCGTAATAATCGTGCCACCCGACAGGCAGTGCGTTCTATAGTGGATAAATTCGAATCAACATTTTCACTATTGGATGTTCCAGTGCCAGCCGTAAGCGAATCAATTCAAAATGAGCCAATGAGAATCTCATTTCTGGCTGAATGGCTTCGTCAACAAGCAAAATATGCGTTATTGGACAGCAACAAACCCATATGTGCTTCGAGAGACACCATTGCATCCACAAAAAATCACTGTATGGTGCGGTTTACATGTCGGAGGCGTGATTGGGCCGTATTTTTCGCTGATGCGAACGATCGCCATGTTACCGTCAATGGAGAGCGCTACAGTGCCATGTTGGAGGATTATTTTTGGCCAGAATTAGATGAAATTGATATCGGCGATATGTGGTTTCAAGAAGACGGTGCTACAAGCCACACAGCACACGTTACAATCGATTTATTGAAGGAAATTACAGAATTGTTGTGTCCTTAATGAAAGACCCTATATTAGCCACTTGCTCTGGGGTAGAGCAAATTTTTACATTGAAAACAAAAACAACAAAAGGGCAAATCCTACACTACTTTCAGACCATATGTAACTATTACACCTGAAATTAGTTCAGGTTTCTACCATAAAATGTGTATTAGCTAAACGTTTCTCATTCCATTACAATATGGTTGATAAGCAACGCTACAAGCATTTGAATTAACACTTTCTCCTACTCCTGCTCTTTTTATTTTCCACTTACCCTGCTCCAGGGTAGGGTATGGCAAATAAAACAGACCTGTTATAATTTAAGGAATTATTTTAAGGAAATTTTATAATTAAAAAAAAATTGAACGAAATTAAATGATGTCAAAAAAGTGATCATGTTTTCGTGATATTCATCATTTAGTTCAAATGAATTATGATTTAATTAAAAATAAAATATGCGATCAGTCGATTAAATTATCAATAATGAATTTAAAATATTACAAGAAAAAAAAACGCTTTTTTATATCAAAGGATGATCGAAATATAAAAAAATTAGATAAGCAATGAGCACCCACATTTACCCACATGTTTGCCATGCCCCAAAAAAAACATATATATATATATATATAATATAAAAACATTATTATATACAATAAAATTATTAAAAAAAAAATTAAAAATCATATTCTTTAGGAATCAAAGAAAACTGGAAGTCATGTTGTGACACCTAAAAGACATACCACGATCTCCTTCCATAAAAAAAAAGATCACTTGGCACTCAGTTTTGTTACTATACTAAAAATTTTACGCCACACCAAACTAAAGAATTTTTTCTTATTTTTTTTTTTGTTTCCAATCAAAAATCTATATATATATATATTCAATCTATGAAAATATCAAAAATTTATGACAGGTAACGAATATGACAAATGGATCAATGCGTTATTGTTCAATTATCGATCGCGTCATTCTACACAAGAAATTTCAAATTTTCAATTCACTTCCCAATTACATTGGGTTTTTTTCTCTTTTGGTATATTGTATTTGTTTGATTTCCGTGTCATGGAGGAGGCTTCTATTATATACGTATACGCGATTTTAAACAAGGCTCAGGTGTACTACTTCAGGTGGAGAATATGATACATGATTGGAAGATGACTTAACGAAAATTTAAGAGTTATTATTATTATTATTATTTTTTTAGTTACTCATAAAATTTTGGTACTATAGAACCATTTTCAATGAACTGATTTTTTTTCTGTATGCCTATACTAATAGTATGTTATTTTTGAAATGGCATTGAAAATGTTATATACTTGCTTCGACCAAAAAATGTTTTTATATAAAATTGCAAGGTGATATTGTGGATGGAATTCCTATTAATTATGGTCAAATATTTGAGATTTCATATAATTCTGATTTAATTTAATTACTCTTATATGAACTCAAGTTATTTCCGGAAAGAATAATGATTTTCACGAAAAGAATTTCAAATTAGCTTTTAATTTCATATTAGCTGTGGTAATTAAGAAAATGATAATTTGTTGGAAATCTGTTAATTCTAGGAATTAAAAAAAAAAGAATAATTCGAAAGATCTATTTAATGAAGCATTGAAATTATACCTTAAGCTGCTATCAGACTAACTGTTTTGTCATGCTGTCTACATATAAATTTTGTCAAAAATATCCAATCAGATAACATGAACAACGTAGTACAACCAAAGATGTATAAATAAGTAAAGATGTCTAAAATTTTAAAAAGCTTTTTTGGGATAGAAAAGGCTGCTATTCACAAATTGTAAATTCGCTCTGTAATCGTTAAGATCCAATCAACAGGGCCGAATTTCCCATTATGCAACTTAGCCAGCAGCCTAGGGGCAAGCAACAAGTTTCCAAGTTATGAATTAATTACCAAATCAATTTATAAAATAATATAACAAAAGAAATTTTCATTTAATGAATGATGCAAAGGACATTTTAAAGTATTTATTGATATTTTTCATGTAAAACATATTCTATTATAATTTTTGACAAATTAGTCCAAAAATAATCAGGATATTCGCCAGATAGTAGAAAGTGCAACATTCGTTTCCTTCTGGTAGGGCCCACACCACAAGTTCAGCCCAGGGGTCTACAGATCCTAAATACGGCCCTTCCAATCAATGCCTAAATTATTATTCTGAAATATGTATATTTAACTTCTCTGTAAGTTCCTGTCAAATCGTCTGTATCTTTACGATTGGTTTAGAAATATCAGAGAAGTAAAATAAAATTCCAAATTCTGTGTTAATAAAAGGAAAATTTAAGTGAAAATCATCTAAAATATGTTTGAAGCAGATAAAAATGAAAGTAAACCAATAATTCCTCAACAATTCTTATCCTTTTCATAGATTTTACGACGTCGAAATGGATACAGATTCAGAATAGCAATTTAAGCGTTTATGCAACTTTGCTTACAGAATTCTCTGATTTGAGAATAGCCCGCGGTAAAATTGTTTAGATGTGTAATTTTTAACAAAATTCAGTGAAAAACTTGTGAAAAATTTGATAGTCTGAAGTCACCTTAATAGATATTGACCTAAACTAATATATTGACTTGGAATATAAATTTTGTATGGAATTTCTATTATTCATCATAACAACGAAATTCATAAGCTTGGAAACTATCAACCTGATGACAACCAATCAACCACAAATCCTTTTTTTCTTTTATCATTCGCTTCCTTCAATCATAGACATTGATTACGATATTAGATATGTTGTCACAGCTTTATAGCCTTTAATTTTTCTTTTTTTGATAGAACAAATTCATTTCCAACAAAAGGAAGGATCTTCGTTTATTATATTTTCTTCATCTGCTAGATGTGAGTTGATTAATTTTGTTCTCATCATTTGACCGTCCTTTTTTTAATAAACATTTATATATTCTTGAAAATATATCCCAAGGGATATGTCTTATATAATCCTTACGCAAAAAAGAAATGATTGTGTGTTTTTTTTCCTGTTTATTATTATTATACCGATACCTCAACTTCAATATACTTATGTATAAATAAATCCATTCATTCTTAAATGTATATAAAAAAAAGGAAAACATGTCCTTTTTGTTAGGACCAGACATGTCTATATAATAGTTCTTTCTATGTCATCTTAGACTAGAAAATTTGCCCAGATTATATAGCGATGAGCAAAGATAATAATGAACTTTGTGTTCGTTCTTGTCAAATAATGTGGGTGGGCCTCCACAATGAATATAAAAGTCTGGAGGCAATTCGGTATACTTTTTTAGATTCATTTCACTTTCACATTTATACAGCTGCTTTTCTCAAAAGACAACATTTAAGAAAAGGATTTATTTGGTGGATTATTTTTGCTAGACCAAATATGAGAACATTATGAAAAATCCTTTTACACTTTTTTTCATTTCGTTTTTCTTTTTTTTATTGGGGAAATTGTGTAATTCAGAAAATTGTTAAAATTAAACTTAAACATATAAATACATCTGTCGTTTTGAAATATTAAATTATAAACCAAAAAAGAAAATTCAATTTTGATTAAAAATTCGTTAATTCGAAGAAGCAAAAAAATTCTAACAAGTCATTCATTTTCGAATTTTAATATTCTATAATATTCAATTTATAGACAAAAATTTAATTAACCTTTTCTATCTAAAAATAAAAGGATTTTGAAAAAGAAAAAAAAAATTCGAAGGAAATATGAATTTTCTTCATTACAAGAAACGATCTTTAAATTTATTAAGTATTAGCCCAGAAACTGAAATATTATAGACTCAGATGTAGTACATATATAAACCTGACATGGAAGCTTAGTGATACGTTGAAGGTACTTATATACCTGTACCTGTATAGATTTCTTCAATCATTTTAATTAAATAACTATGACAACGAATGCTTAAAGCTAATGTTGCTTAGTACCGAAAGACAAAAAGAATAAAAGTAAAATAACAATGAAAGGAAAAATCTCGAAACGTACATGAAAAATTACCTCACGGGAAAATTTTCAATTTGTAACTTTTCTTGTTTTCTTTTTTTGGCCTTATATTATTTCAATTTTTTTCCATCCAATATGTTCTTGGTAATATTTTCCTTTTTTTTTGTCATTTTTTTCTTTATCTTAAGTAATATATATAAAAAAAATTCTTTTGATTAAAAAATAAATTAGCCTTTTATTCTACGTTCAAAGTTATAATATGTTACTTACTTTCTGGAAGGGAAATATCAAGATCAAGAAGGAAATAACAATGAAAGTTTTCCCTAGAGAAAACCGCATATTTAACGATAAGAAAAGTCTCTGAATTTGTTACAGGAACAAATCTAGAAGATTGAAAAAATGATTATTATCAAAAAATCATTCTTGTTTCTTGTTAAATTTCCTAGAATCCTAGAATTTATATATAGACTTATTACAAATTGATTACAAGTTAAAGAAAAATAAGTATATATACTATAGTTCATATATACAAGGTTTGATCAGCAATTCAGTGCCCAATTATTCTTAGGGTCATCCATTGTTTTAACATGGACTCGTATATATATATTAGAAATTAGAAATTCAGTCTGGAATATGAGTGAAACTTAAAATTTCAATAATAATCGTACTTGATACCAGTTCCTTCGATATATCTAATGACATCAACATTAGTATATTCTTTTCGACTTTAGAAGTCCGGGCATTCATTGTTTATTTTGAATTCTCATAGGTAAATAAATTCAGCTCTGAAGCTAGTTTCTTTCAAAATTAACATGATATCATGAACTACTTGTATGTAATAATTTCGATTGACCATTATATGTTCTGTAAAAGGATTAGCAATATGAAACCGAGCTAATATCCCAACATTTTTAATATTTCTTTTAAGTCTGTCTCTGCTAAAACTAAAAATTTGATACATATCGTATTTCTCATAGCCGACATTAGTAAATTTCTTTCGACGAATTTGTACCATTTTAGCTTTTATTGATTCTCTACTGAATATCCTTAAATTAACAGAAAATTTAACTCTAAAATATTCATAGAGACTTAATACAACGAATTAATCTTTTCAATATTGACAATAAACAAAATGTTGTATGTTGTGATTAAAATCGAGTTTTTCTAGTATCGAGTGCTCTCGTTAATTCAATTCCTGATAATATACAGGACACAAGGCAAAAACAAAATAATATGTTCATCCAAATAAAAGCATTTAAACTGTTTTGAAACAAACAGTATTCCCAGCGTATCAACAATGTATCAAAAGATGTTTTCGATCCTATAAAATAGAAGAACCTACGTGTAGGTTTCTTCTTCAGAAATCTATGACGTATCGAAATACGTATATAAGCAACAAGAGTACATAATATGAATTGAATTCGAGTGGTATAAAAATGACAAGTGCTCCTTTTAAATATGAATAAATCATCATTTGCACATCCGTTTTTTTTTTTTTTCATCCTAACCATTGTATTCACTATCCTTTAGAAAATCATACAGCAAAAAATATAAAGAAAGAAGCGCCATTTTTATTCATACTTGTTTCAAATATATAAAAAAAAAAATGGATGAAAACCACTTTTTTTCATTATTGTGGAATTGAAAAACTTCACCAACAAAATTCAACAAACCCTGAAAAACTTTAAAGGAAAACTTCACTTGAGAGAAGAAATAAAAAAAAAAACCGAACGAAAAAGAAACACATATCATGATTTCAGATTACCTAAATACACCTGGCTGGTAAAGAATATAGATGCCATTATTATCTATTTATATAAACACACATCAAAACCCATATAAAAAATAAAAGTTTCGGGAAAATGAAGCAAAAAAAAATACAGAATATCATCATTTTACCAGAACTTTTATATATATGGATATCCAGTTTGGAGTCTTGTACATAAATATTTGGTGATGGGTAATATGGTGACAAACACACTGACACACATATATTTATATATATTCCATAATGGAGATCCTCCCACCTTTTTCTTGTTATCTTTTTCGTATTCATAAAAAATCAGATATAAAATTGCCACCCAAAAAAGAAAACCTAAAAATCCACTCTATAGATTCTTGTGTTCACCTAAAAGAATGAAACATTAAGAAGACTAATAAGTAGAAGAAACAGAAAAGAACAAACTCAATTTTGGATACAAGCAAGACTCCGCCTTTGCCAGTTGGGAGCATCAGACTCCCATTCATATTGCGCAGAATAAAAATCCATAAAAAAAAAGAAAAACTAATTTCTCTATATAAGAATTCATTTCACAGCATCCCAGAATTTCATAAATTCTTCGTTGATTTTTTGGTTGAGTGTTTGTGTTGAGGGAGACTTTTTACTATCTTTATAGAAAAAGGTGGATTCTAAAGGCGGTGTGGAGTATAAAAAGTACATAATTTATAAATTCTGTGATATGGGGATCCATAAGAGAAAGCATTATCATATAAAGAGTATACAAATATTATTGATGTATGTATTGGATGTTATGGGGGATAAAATGTAAACACTATATATAAATGAATATCGAAAAAATAACCTCCCTTCTAATACATATCCAAACAGGAAAACACTGGTTTCTGTTCCAACGATATTATTAGAAGAAGCGGTTAGGTTCTGGAATATTGTTCTCCACTCTATTTATCAATTCCATATAGCCCCTAGTCGATTCCTCCTAGTCTACTTGAATCGGTTTTCTTGCGCAATACAAATATTCCCAATTGTGCTTTCAGTTATAAATGATTTTAGCAGTACTAAACTTCATGGAATAATTTTTGAACCCGTTCAAACAGATTTTTCCATGAAAATATTTCTTTTTCAGTCAATTTTTCCTGAACTTTATTTTATTAATTAATATTGATTTATAATTATTTAAAAGGAGTTCATTTATTTGGAAGACGTTTTCTTTTCTTTTTTTGTCAGCTTTCCCAAATATGAGTTCAAGAAAACACTCTTTGCTGGTCCTCAACAACACTTTCACTTATTTTGGTAATAAATTATGTAATTTATGTTGTATGAAATTATTACAAACATAAAAAAAAGGTCATTGCTTTCAATTAATTTTATGTTTATTATTTTTTGTTTGTTTTTCGAATTGGCAATTAACCAGTGCTAAAATGTTGTACATTTTTCTTATTTTTGAAAATTTTTTATGATGATTACAAAGAAATACATAATTTTTTCATGATAAATAAATAAAATAATTTATTCGATTTTCTAACCCGCAAAACATATATAAAAGTCAATTATTTGTTATCATAAGTAAGATTAATAAATGTGATAATTTTGATAGGTGTTTTATTACTCTTAAAAGTACATTTGTACATATGTAAATCAATAAAAAACTCTTATTTATGTATGCTAATTTATACATTTAATTGTACATTTCGAAATTGAAGTATCGACCCTTTATGTCTTCATTTGAATAAAGTCTTTATGTTCGAAAAACAACATTTTACTGAATTTTAGTACTAAAAATTAATTTTCCTTTTTTTTCTGGATCAATTAAATCGTGTTTTAGTACTACTCTCGAACAGTTCAATAATAAAATATTCTGATTTTAAAAGCGCGCATACTCATATTTTTATGCACCTCTTCTGTCGTCTTAGAATTGATTCCAAAAATATATTCAAAAAATAGTACTTCTGAAAATTTTCTTTTAAAAAAAATTTGATGAATGTATTTGAAAAAGAAAATTAGAAAGAGATGATTGGATGCTGTATAAAATCCCCAAAAAAATCAAAAAAAAAAAACAGCAATTTTCATTTTACTTCTGCGCATTTACCCGGGAAAAACTTTGGAAAACATATATCATCAAAACGGCTAGACGTGTGTTTTTCGTTATATAAAATTTATGACCGAAAAACGAAACAAAATTTTCCTTTATAAAATCATATAGCAACTCAAATATAATAGAAAAAAGCTTCACAAATAACAATTATAAGGAAAATATCAAAAAAAGCAAGTTCGATAAATAGAAAACAATCTTAAGAAAAACAAGTAAACTTTTCTACGATAACTTGGAAAACATGATGTGATGTGATGGGCGCTGACTATATATATCGAAAGATAACATTAGAGGCAACAATATAATGAAGATTTATTAGAAAAGAGGTTGGGAACACTACCTAAAATACATGCAGATACCTAAAAGTATATTTCGAAATCAAAATGTTTTTCCCCAATAAAAAAATAGTGATATCTTTCTTGTTTTTTGTTATCATATATCTTCAATGTTAAAGAAAATTTCCGCCATTTCATATTCAACTGTACTTAATTATCTCGATCCTACTAAAAAATATGACAACTATGGAAGAAAGTGAATTCTATAATAACGAACAATCAAATTCAATAAGAAACGGACGGTAACGATTTTTCCAGCTTCCTAAAACTGGAGTATATATCTGTGGAAAAGTGACTATATACAAATTTTATTTTTTTTTCGTTTTCAATTGTTGATATTTTATCGTGTTTTTCCGAAATAAAAAAAAAAAAAAAACGTAGAAAAATTTTTTCTTTTCAATTTTCCGAGAATGAGATAAAAAATGGACGTAGTTTTTCTTCTTTTTTTTGGCTTTTTCTTAGTGCACTATGGAAAATCATATAACGATCAAGATGAACAACATTTGCAGTAAAGTTAAATGAGAAAACTATAAAGAAAAACTGTTATATTTTTTTTGTTGGTTTGTCGTAAAGAAAAGTTCAGTTTTTCCATTTTGATTTTATTATTCTATTTTTCGATAAAAAAAAAAAGGAAAAAAAAACCTAATGTGATAACGGGGTTGAGCACAACGA
Source organism: Xylophagus ater (assembly GCA_963422695.1). Lineage (NCBI taxonomy): Eukaryota > Metazoa > Arthropoda > Insecta > Diptera > Xylophagidae > Xylophagus > Xylophagus ater. The sequence goes on from OY730478.1 coordinate 15,462,406, forward strand.
AGATAAAAAAATGGAAATTTTTCAATACTAGTATGAAAATGTTCAGGTTTTCTTTCGTTTTTTTTTTTTTTAGTTTTGAAATCGTTTGAAAAATAAATCACTCAAAATTTTCTTTTCGGAAAAATCACACAGTTATGGAACAAAAAGGTTACTTGGATGTTGAATAAGAAAAAATTCTCATTTTAATTATTGAAATTCGGAAAATTCGGAAAATTCACGCGATATTTTTATTGTGATAGTACAAAAGTGCGAAAATTTAACGAATATTTTTGTGATTATATAAAAAGAAAAAAAAAAATAGAAAAAATTTAATTTTTACAAAACCAAAATTTTATTATATTAATTAAAATTTCACCGCCCCAAAACAACCAAACACACCACCGGCACGGGGAAAACCATTTCAAATTATATTTCATCCGTCGCGTTCGGCTATAAAATTTTGAGTGTTAAAAATTAATTGGAAAAATATGTTTTATAAGAGGCCCTATATATGAAGAGAAGGCCGACAAATTATTAGTCCTGGAGAGTGAACATATATAAACAGGTGAAACATACAAAGAATTGGTCATCGACTAGGAGAAATTAATTACGCGTATATAAGTTGTTTTTTCCTTTTTTTTCTTCTGTGATTACATTTTTGAGTGTTTTATATAAAAAAGAAAAAAAAAAACAAATCCGTGTTGATAACAAAACTAGTTAAAACACGATAAAAAAAAAGTTATCTAAAAAAATTATAGTGAATTAACAAAAAAGGATAAAAATCGATTTGAAAGAGGGATATTGATTAAATACGAAATAATATCGTCGCGCAAAAAAAAAAAAAATACAATATAAATTTTTTAACGACTTTTTTTCTTAAAAAGATAAGAAAATAATTCAACGAATTTCATTAAAATAAAGAAGTATATTTTCTTATATGTTTTTATAAGCATTTAAAAATGCAATTTTGTTGAACGAAAAACACACAAGAACTGGAATTTTTTTAGTACCCGACGTCTTCGTTCGTATAGTAAAAAAATGTAAGCAACAAAAATACATATTTTGTATTGATGGACTGATTAGTATTATTATTATTATTATTATTGAAGAAAAATAATCAAAATGTACAAGAATTGATTACAAAATCTGCGTGCTTTAAAATACTTTGTTACAAAACATTTTTCAATGAATGTATTTTGTTTTTGGCTTCTTCTGATATCAGAAGTTTAAATCAAAATTTTATTTTGTTGATCAATTTTTCCAAAAGGAAATCAATATTTACCATAATTTTTATGTCTTTTAAAATCCAAATATGTTTTTATGAAAGTTATAAAAATTATTTAAAAAAACGAATTTTACTATTTTCATAATAGATTTTATAGTTTTGAAATAAATATAATTTTTTTAATTGATTAATAATAATTATTATTGATTATTGATATAAATAAATACAAGATACAAAAACTTTTTATATACCTCGTTTTTTCCCGAACTAACTTTCCACACAAAACAAAATTTAATGAAAATGAATTCAATTTTGCTTAAAGATGGCTAATAGTATTAAAAGAATGCATTGTCATCGTGTTCTGAGCTAAAAGTTTCAAATGTCTAGCTAGTCGGGAAATTAATTAAAAATCGATTGCAAGATTTGCACTGGACAAACAAACAAACAAGCAAGAAAGCAAGTTAATTAAAACGTGGTAAAATTTGTATAAGTATTTCTGGCTTTCTTTGGGATTTATATTGAAAAGAAAAGTATCCTTTAAAAATGTAATAAAATCCTTCAAATTGAATGAAAATATTCCCTTTTAATAATAAAAATTACTAAAAAGGGAAGAAAATAGGTTCTTACAATACCAAAATCAATAATTTCCATTCGATTTCCGACGGAAAAAAAAATTATTAACAATATTTTTTGAGTACAAGCAAATAAGACCGAAAATGACGCGACCTGCAAAAACTGATATTTAGCATTACTAAAACCCTCTGTGCCAGTACAACGGACAATGTTTAAAAACTGGAAAAAATGTTAAACTGGGTTTGAATCCAAATTATAGTACTATATATTCCAGTCAACTGTCTTAACTAATGACACTACCGAAGCAGCATATTTAACTTATATAATACTAGAGACAGACATAGGGTATTCATACATTTATATCAATGATAAAGTAAAGCTCGTACCATGGTACGGAAAACCATTGTCACACATTAAACATAGTATCAAAGTTTCATTCACTAATCAAATTTTGTGTTTTTTAATCACTGTTTCCAGTTTTTTGAAATAATATTTTCAAAACAAAGTGTATGTCAATTGTTCAAGTCAGTTACAAAATTCAATTCGGTATTTTCATCTCCAATCTGTGGAGATACTCTCGAAGTGCCTGAAGTAAAAAAAACGAAAACAGTGGACATTTTCGAATTTCAAAACCATTTTTATAGTTCGTGCTTGAAGTGGTTTAAAGCTAGTATACGGTGGCAAATATGTGGTATACTTGATGATATTCTTAAACCATGATATGAATGATATGTGTGCTTCCTGTACTAAGACTGAATGACACTAGATATATCATATTATACAGTCCCATGGAAGTAGTTCAGATCTATACACGTCAAATGTGCTGCTTGGACATGTGGCTAGTCTAGAAAAAGTTTGTCTAAAAGCAGGACATAAGATAGGAAGCAAGATATTTTATCCAGATTCTGATGTCAAACTGGATTTAAATTCTAGTCTTTAATATACAGGATTTATAAATCCAGGATTTACAGCTAATTTGACTGGATTAGCAAAAAAGTTAACTGCGGCGAGTTTAACTCGATTTAGAAGTGGCACACAAATTTGTTCGGCATTGTTAATCTGATTTTTCTTTTGTGATATAGTAATTAATCAATAATTTAAAAATAACTTCAAGTGACTTTTAAAGGTGAAAAATATACTTTAAAATAGAAAAAAGCGTAGATATTTCACCAAAATCTGTTAAAACTCTTTTAAAAGGTGTCTACATTGTAAGTGTTTAAAAGTAATCAATAAATTGTTGAAATTTAAGCTTTTAGATTTAAATTCAAATTTCAATCGATAATTCGTCAATAATCTAAATATACATTTTCTTTTTTTCTTGTGCAATATTTCGGATCCAAAACTTATACAGTTCAGTGGTATTGGGCCTATTAGGTTGGTGTTGTATTTTTTTTTCTTTTTTTCTTTTACATAATACAATAGTTTTTTTAAAACTCACTTTAATTGTGGATTAAAGGAGATTAAAGTGGAAGAAGAAAATTCTTCTTGGGTCAAAGAAAAAACATAACCGCGCTTGGTAAGGAAAACAAACAAACGACACAAAATTAATACCTTTAATAAGAAAAAGAAAAAAAAAACACAACACATAGTAAAAAATAATTAAGAAAATAAATTAGATAATAAATGTATGTTTGAATGCATTTCGAAATTTTGAAATGGTGACTTACTGGATCTCTTTTGAAAAGCCTAATGAAATTTTAATCGATGCCAAAGTATGAGAAAAAAAAATTTTCTTTTAAATTATAAGAAAATAGAAATATATTTAAACATTTTAACCTCCTAAGTACTTATTTTCAATTAGAGACTGCGCATAGTTTATAAGTAAAAAATATGGTTGAGTTAATTGCAATTTTATTCATCATTTCATCGTCTCTAATGATCGTTGCTATTTTTTTTTGTCTTCTTTTTTGGAGGAATTAACGTTTTTTCCTTAAATAATTTTTCTTGTATTTAATGCAATTATTGAGAAAATCTTTTCGACAAGAAAATTTCCCAACATTTTTTTCTTTCAAATTGAATAGAAAATATTTGATTTTCTAAATTCGATGGGAAAAAATTAAAATTAAAGTTTTATTTAATTTGTTTATGATTTCGAAAAATTGCAAAATTTTAACTCAATTAAACTTGTAGTCGTAATGGATTTTTTCCTATATTCCGAACTGTTTATAAATAGTTTATAAATAGTAGAATTCCTAATGGATACATTATGTAAATTACAATTTTAACTAATTTTCCTATATTTTTGGATGTATTGAACCAAATTCTATTAGTTAGGCTCTATACAATGGACCAATGTGACCATTTTTGGGAAACTTCAGATACCCAGATGACTATGCAATATTTCCGAATCATTTTCTAAATTATATACATTCGAATATACCAGGTGGACTGACAAGTTCGTATCATTTTAAAGAAAAACACATTTTTTTAACAAAACTCGATTTTATTATTCAAGTTGCCATCGAGGGCGATACACCAACTTTTCGATGCCATTTTTATAGTACGCTTTGTCTTTTGCTTGCAAATAGGCCTCAGCTGCGCCGATTACCTCTTCATCGGTGCTAAATTTCTTTCCAGCAAGCATTCTCTTGAGGTCTGAGCACAGAAAAAAGTCGCTGGGGGCAGATCTGGAGAATACGATGGATGCGGAAGTCCAATTCATGCAATTTTGCCATCGTTTTAATTGATTTGTAACACGGTGCATTGTCTTGTTCTTCTTCTTCAAATGGGGTCGTTTTTCCGTGATTTCGTCCTTCAAACGGCCACCTGTTATGTATTTCAAACATTCCGTAGCTTAAAATAGTGATGGATACTTCATTCTATATGAGCTCTTTACTCTACAGTGACATTCAAAAAGACAAATATAGAATATGAATTTTCAAAAATAACACATTTCAAATGGATTTCAATCCAAAACCATTTTATTTAAGTTTCGGATTATCGTAAACTTTTTCGAACCAAGAGGTCCCTTCTTAGAACTTCGTCATTGTCGTTATAATTTCACTTAGGCTTTTAGCGGTACTGAAATTTGATCCTAATCAATAATAATGATGAAATCAATACATAGTTGGAGTTTCTAGCCCGCTGTATACAATAGATGAATATTTCCTTGGATATGTTCCATGCTTCATAAACCATATAAAATTGTAGGATCTAGTTGTAAGAACAATAACAATATAGTAGAACCGACCTAAACTATGTGTATACTTATTTTAGAAGGGACACCTACGCCAGACATCATTTCTTTATTTATGAGGAGTAAATTACTGTACAAATAATGTAAAAGAAAATGTTTCCAATTGAAATTTTTTAGGTATACTATTTCCAATTTAAAAGTTCATTGGACAAAAGATCGTTGCGTATAAACTTTTAAGTTTTACAACTATAATGCGTTCATATAGTATGAATAAAAAGATTTCGTTTTTTGTTTCTTTTATTTCAAGAACATTTTCCTTGGAAAATCTAAATCTAAAAAGTCAATTTTTTCAGTGGTCTGGAAAATCAGATCAACGGATTATGAGTTACCAATTGGGAAGAGAATGCATAGAAACCTATTAACTTTGTTTGAAAACAATAAACAATAATAAGACTGTAGTTTGATGTTGTTTTTTGTTTCTTCTAGAAATTATTTTACATAAAATTATGTTACGTTAAAAATTCCGGACTAACTTTAATAACAAATAAACTTTTACTATATTATTACAAATCGTTTAAGAATCATGTTTTCTTTTTCAATCTTTTTATATATATTGTAGTAGTACTTAACTTTCTTTCAGTTACTTGCAATAAGTTATATGAAATCTTTTTCTTACATTGCCCTCACTGGCAAAACTCAACTCATTCCTATTGTTCCACAATGTTAAAATATATTCTATTGTATACTTCATTGATCAATGAAGTGAACTGAATTACATTTTTAATACCGATTTTTATTCTATTTGCACACCCTTAAATACATCCAATATTATGGTAAAAGCCTATATAGTCATAATACTTAGATATGAAGGAGGGTTGATTTCATATTTCTTTTATAGAAACTATATACTTTGAGGTACTTTGAGGGTGCAGCACTTACTTAATTATTATATATTTCATTTCTATACTATTTTTTTCTATAGGTATATTCATTTTAAGGGGCTGCATATACCTAAAGAATTATATAAAACTTATTTTCACACTTTTAAGAAGTTCAAAGTTCTATCTAAGTTCTGTAGATTTAACGAAGTTATAGAGTTATGAACGAAGCAAGTTCAAACTTTCGAGGACTATACTTAAAACTTTTATACTTAGAAATTGGAACTAATTTTTATATTTTCACACTTTCTAAAATTCTCAAGTTTCAGTAATATGTTCGCAATTTCACATCAATATCTACAATATATATATGGGGTAGTTCAAATGGGACCCTACAAATATTTTTTTAAATAAAACCAAAACTGTTTCAGATATCAATGAATTTTTTATTTCATGTTAAAGCACATTATATTCCATCATGTATGGAATTCAATTTCCTTCGTATGACCACCACGGGCACGTTTGTAAAAGTTCAGTCGTTTAATCTAATTTTCGACCACTTTTTCACCTAAATCGGCCGATATTGCATCAATTTCTCGTTCGATATCTGCTCTCAGCTTTTCTAACGTCGCCGGCTTATTGGCATAGACCAATGACTTCATGTCACCCCAAAGAAAATAGTCGATACGCGTCAAATCGCATGAACAACCGTCAATTGGCTGCTTCCAATTGACGGTTGTTTAAATTCTGAATAAATATACTTTTTATTAAATTAATACTTTTTTAGAAAAATACCATACATTCAAATTTAAACCCTTTTTTCGGTAATCCAATTGGATGTATCCCCTTAAAAATAATAAAAGATATAAGTGAAATAATTGTTGATGAAAATCCTTTTCGTTTATAATTTTGAAAAATCTAATACGATTGTGATTTGTTATCTTTCGTATGAATGAAACCATAACTATTCTAATTGATATCATAAAATAGACACTTGGAGCACTTGGAAACACGCAAACCAACTATCATAAATACTGGCATTTCAGTGTCGTATACAAACATTATATTAGGTAAATTATGAGAATTTTGTAGAGTACATATACCTACTTCTATATACATATATATATTTATATTCATGAACATGTCGCTCTTGTGACTATAAACCTTTTCGTATATACTTGTATGTACATATATTTATTATCTCTAAGCCAGAACAATTTAATTATCCCAGATTGTAATTTCCCCGGAAGCAAATTTGTTGATATAATAAAATTCAAAATATTGAAAATCACAGAATTGTAATGCAATCATGGAATTGCAAAGAAGAAGAAAAAAAGAAGTCTTTTTATAAAATACCAAAGAATGGAATTACTACAATATTGTAATTTGGAAAATAACCTAAAGGTATGGATTTACCAAGAAAACCATATGTATATGAAAATTCCACTTTATTTTATTATTATGATTAGAATTTATTTCATTTCAATAATTTGAACTTGATTTTTAATTTAAATAAAAAATTTGTATAAATCTGAAATCAAATTATTTTTAAGCTTAAAAAGCATAATTTATAAAATTTAACAACAAATCACGTTAATTTCCATGAAATTCTAAGAATTTATTCAAAATAAATGAAAAATTTCATTAAAAAGAAGAACCTCAAACAAAACCCACTTTATCCACATTCACTAAAGCAATTTTCCAATAAACAGGTGGATTTTCAGCACCATATAAACTAAATATAATAATTCCTTTTTCCTTTACCACTTCAATAACAAATTATATATAGTTAAGAACTCTTGATTGACGAATGCATTCCCAGCGAAAACTGTTCATTTTAATATGACTTTTTGCAACCAAGTTGGTCGCATAATGAAAAAAGAAAAAAGAACACCCCATGCTCCATTTGGAGGAAACCACAATTGGCAGTGAAGTGTACCATATGTAAACACATTTGCCCTTTTAATAAAAACTACCACATGCTGAGTAAAAACTCATAAAACTTCCTACTTGACATCAAAACAAGGTACAAGATGAATAGGCATATAGCACCCGCGAAAATTTCAAATATTTAGAGAGAAAAAAGACGACTTCAGACGAAAAATTAAACTAAAGGGTGGTCTTTATATGGATTTTTATAGATGCGGTAAGTGCGTATAATGAAAACAATAATCACATGTGGTAAATTACTATAATATTCTTTATGAATTCTAGAAAAAACCGCAAAAAAATTACTATAACAAATCCATAAAAATTGAGGGTTTCCATTATTTGCATTATAACAAAGAATTTTCTGTTCGAAATTTTTCGTCACTTTTGGAGGCGACACATCAATTTCTTAACTATTTAACTAACCATCATTAATGTTCCTGCAAAAGAACGTTTTGTGTTTTATTGCTATTTTAAAAACAACCAAAAAATTTTACTAACTTCTGTGGTCGCAGATCAAATTTGCATTTTAAATTGTAAATTATCGATAATTTATGAAGTTTTGGGCCTCAAGAACAGCAGACACCATTATTCTCAAAGAAGCGAACCAAAAATAAAAGGCGACATATATGAATTTCTTTTTTTTTCTGGATTTTATTCGGGATGTTTCCAACCGACGAAAAATTTATGAATTTAATTTAATTCTGACATTGTCGCATAAGAAAAAAAGGATTCAAAATCGCGGCAATACCGCCGAACCGCACGAACAAAAATTCTGAATCCTTTTGTTTTGTTGTTGCTATTTGTGGTCATCACCGAATATTTTCTGATAATGATTTATTCCATTGGATCAGACCAGATTTGTAGCGTTTTTTTTTGGTTTTAGTCATTTTGATTAAAATAACAAACCGGATTTCAATTTTTTGTTCTTCCAAATTAAATAAATTTATTAAACAAAATTTTATATCAGAAATACATATATTTGTTTTTTTATGTAACACAAAATTGGCTTATCTTTATAATAATTTTATTAATTAACTTAAATAGATTTGATTTAAATGAAATAACACGTTCCCTTTTTTTTGCTTTTGCAGATATTCATTTACATCGATTTGAAGTAATTATGTGGGGTAATTCCTTGGCATCAGGGTAAGTAACAATATCTTTAAAGATATGTTTTTTATCTTCTTAAATAGTCTCATTTGTCGTCGATTGTATACCTCGAATGGAATATAAGATATTTTAGGAATTTTCGTGATGAAATTCGAGTTTATATCAAAAAAAAAAAAAACTGTATGAGTAGACTTAATAAAATCTATAATAGAGAGCGGAGGTATATAGTAAAATCAACAACAAATATGCTTCGTCTTAAAGAGGATTAATCCGTCTATTAAAGAACATCGATTGACACATTATTTGAGTGACAACCGAAGGTACACCCATCAAAACCTGCACATTGAAAGTGTCATATTTGTTATTTTTTAATGCATTTGGGAGACTGTCTTAATATTTTCTGTTAAATATATATTTTTTTTTTCTTTGAATTAAATATCTTATAATTGATTCTATACAAAATTCATAGACGTTTTTATCATATTTATCTGATCATCGTATATGACAGACTGTTCAATATAGTCCTTGTTCTCATCTGACACAATCATTACCTGAAATTTTGAAATTGAAATTTGAAATTGGTTTAAAATTTCCCAGTGTTTTCGATTTGAATCCTTTCGGTTAATCTTTCCACGTGAATGTTGACTGTTTAGAAAAAAGAAATTTTCTTCGTTTATTTGCAATTTCATTAATATCTTTTTGATATCAACTTCAAAGTCAAAGCCAAATTCTATTGATAAGATATTTAATCTCAAAGGTGGATTTCTTTAAGAAAATATATTTTCACTTTAATATGGCTGCTTCAAATTCAGTTAATTCCTTAAAAAATGGAACAAAAAAGTATTTATTTTTTTGGCCTTTTGTCAAAGAAATAATCCTCACGCCTTTTATCCAGACTTTTTCATTCATGTCTAGAGAATATAGTATCAATGCAATCCTGAGAAAGAAAATTAATTCTATATATATAGAAAAAAAGAAAAAATTAGGTGAATTGCATTCGTAAGAAGTTAGATACAAAAATAAAAGAAAACAAATTTTCAAAAATTTAGGGCATGGAAGAAGAAGTAAAAAATTTTAAACTTCTTAAGTCTTTCTTTTTATATCGAAAGAAAGACACATACAGGATGTGTCACCTTTTGTTCTTATTTCTAGAAGGATGAATGTCTTCTGATCGATTTTTCTTATACACTTTCATTATTAAAAGGGAAACAAGGAATCATTAAATTGAAATGAATTAACTTGAACTTGGGTCATATGTGGTACATTTTCTTGACGTGTGTGTCCAGTTTTGTAACATGAAACACCAAGCCAGCTTATCTTCTAGATAAGACGGAAGTTGATTTAATGACAACATATAGTATAAAGTATATGTCTTATGTTTATATGAGTGAATAATCAGGGGGAAGAACAAGTTCTTTTTGTATTTTTTTTGACTGCGGTTTTAAGGAATTTTCCTTTTTCATTTAATGTAAGACAAATTTTGTGTTTAGAGATTATGTTATCAATAATAGAAATGATGTCAAAACTTCCTTAAAATATGACAGCATCTAAAATAAATCTATTCTTCAAGAAAATAGCTGATAATTATAAGTTAATTGCTTACATTATATTTCAATTATAGAAAATTTTTGAAAGTATGATAAATCGGATCAAATTTTTCCATTTAGAAATCCTTTTGGATTCATATTCAATTTATATAAATATAGATTAACATTTCAAATACAGTGATTGGTCGCATTAGTTTAGATTTTAGTGTCCCCTGAGATCCGTGGTCTTGTTTAAAATCAGTTTCCACCTGACAGACCATGGGAAGAATGGACGAATCTACCGAATGCTGCGCGTGGTTTATTTTTCTAACGGTAGTTCGGAAATGCACTTTACGCACAAAGTGTGGGGCTCGCCATATTAACCATACCCACTAAATCCTATCTCCCTCCAGCCTTTTCAACCACCTCAAAATCGCGTTATCATTACTTCGAGATGTAGCCTACACTAGACATTATCTGCCGTAAGTTACTCAAATAACATTCTGAGACGTACTCTTTCTCTCTTCCTGTCTCAATTTATCCACGATTTCTGTTATAGCTCTGCAAATGTCATCCAAATTCTCTAAGGAGCCACACATAATGCTATTGAGGTTTCTAGTATTCAACGTTTACTTCGCTTCTGTCTTCTACTAATCCAATCATTTATCTTCGGGATTAGCTTGTGGATTCATCCGCCGTTTGGGCTATCATTCCACTCAGCCTGCCATGTCTCGATTGAGCTCCCCATCTCCCAAATAAGTGCTAATGCACATGTTTTTCACTTTTGCCTCATAGTAAGTTTGAACTGAGAAAACTTTTATATAATTCTTAATAACAAATTACTTTGTTATAGAAATTAATCTACATTTAGGCTCGATTTTAGCTGTTATTATTAAATTAAAATAGAATGACAAGAATCAGTTTCGATCACTGCTCTCGGCTCTCCATCACGCTCAGAATTCTAATTAAAAATATTCATATTAATTACATATTTCCAATAAAATTAAAAATCAAATGTCATTAAATTACATTTTATTGAATTATTCAGCTTGCATAAAATCAAATTAATTACTGTATTTCGTAGAGTCATCAAAACTCATTAACCAAAAAGTTCTGGAACATTTTATGTTCAAAAAGAATTTCAAATAAGTTTAAAAACACCAAAAGAACATCAAACAAAAATATCTTTTTTACCCATTTTATATAATTATTATTTACGAAATGTTAAACCCATCATCAAATCGTCTCTGGGATAACGAAATTGGTTAGCTCCACTTCTATCTTGGGGGTAACTGATTGAAACGAAAATTTGATTTTACATTGATTTTCAAACTGAAAATTATTCTCTTTGACAAAGAAAAAAAGGAAACTTCCAAAAATTACAAAACAACAAAAGTAAATCCTTAAAAAATATTCGTGCGGTTAAATTCAGAGTCCACCCACCGACCTGAATTTCTTGTGGGTATGATGAAAAATTTAAAGAGTCTAACTTAAAATAAAATCCTTTTGAAGTATTTTGAAATCTTTTTTTTTTTTGTTCATTTATCTCTCTTGTTATCCTGAAATCGATTCGTTGATGATGGTCCTATTGTTAAAAAATATTTAAAATAAATTCTAGCAGAATAAGGAGATATTTTTGTTTGATTCTTTTCATAGATCTTATAACATCATTAGAGTTTTTCTTGACTTTCTATTCTATTTGATAAAACATTCATTTTTCCAGTCAATTTTATTTTACTTTTTTTTTTTGTTTAGGTCCTTATAGTCTTCGGGTAAATAGGTAACTTTTATCAATTTATTGGTTGCCATGTTCCAAACAAAAGGGTGATGGATACTTTTGAATGGTTAAGAACTCTTTTAATCTACATTATTATTATCAGTATAGTAGGTATTTCGTTTTATGGTACATAAAAATGATCATTATTAGATTGTTTAAAGAAGTTCTTATCTAGAAATATTGAAGGGAGACAATAAACTAATATATATTCAAAGACTGGACCAGTATCTAATAGTTGTTCACCCTTTAATTTGTTAAATTAGCCTAGGTTTTATTTGATAAAAGGGTCGATTAAAGATTTGCCTTTGGAATATCTCAACTTATAGCATATGCTCAATTAAATCTGCTATATTTGTTTTGATATACTTGTCTATGATACACATTTCAAAATTTACGTTTTAATTGGTCACAGATATAATGATTTCACTTCAAGGATATCAAAAAAAGGGGTTTTCATTTAAAATTCTTTAATGTGGTAATTGGAATGTTTACATATGACCAGATTTTAAGATAATAAATAATTAGGTTGTTATATTTTTAAAATAGTACATACCTGTCGTTGTACTAATCCTTTGAACGTTTGAACGTATCTTTTAATCTATTTGATTGTAGTTACTGCTAGCCTTATCTCAAATACTTATCACTTCACCAAAAAAATAAACTAATTGTTTTTTCAATGTTAGAATTAGTACAAAAACCAACTAAAACTTTTCTAATTCTTTTCAAATTAAATATAAAAATATCCTATAGAAATAGCCAAAAAGGTGAGTACCACCACAGTTCTTTTAAAAATAGTATTCCTTTCCAATGATTGAAAATAAATTTAAAAAAAATTTAATAGAATATAGCAATTTTCAAACAATAAATAGGATATTCACCTACACTATTACTTTAGGAGTTCAATAGTGAATTGGGTATATTCATTCTGGTATAGTACAATATATTGATACAATAGGTTTATCTAGATCAATGGAAATATACTCTGATACTTTTGTGAATATATTCACGAAGGATATTACTTAAATATAGAATATTGCAGACGAATATTTTTTGAATAGATCTCGAAGAAAAGCCCATGTTTATACGAATAGAGACCCCAGCTAATTGTTCATGAAACCTGAAAATAATGTTTTACGCACTATTTCTATAAACTATATGGTATATAGGTTTTCATGTTTTTTTGTTAAGCGATTAAAATAAAATTTTACACTAGAATTGATCCTTTATATATTCTTTTAGCGAACAATTTCGTATTGTGTACGCATCTGAAAGTATAAAGTTAAATATAAGTATGTGAGGACATGTGATGGACAATAAATTGAATGCATTATTATTATTGATGGGAAATTAATTCACATCCAAAAAAAGAAAAAAAAATTCTTTTCAAAAAATTGATTTGGGATAGTTTTTAATAGTATTGGAAAATTGATATGCGCCCATATAGTGGCTTATTAGATGTTTCAACAAATTTTATATTAGAAATGTTTCTCTTCTGTTGAAATTTTTATTAAATACTAAAGTTATATAAATTTAGAAAAGATATGGTTTTGCAAAATAATATAAACTTTTTTCGACATTTATTTCTGTTCAAAATATTGCATTTGTATATAAAAATGGAAAATAAAAGTTTCTTTCATATTTTCGTTTCATTTCTAAGATGAAAATACAACATTCTGAATAGAGATGCTTTTTAGAAAATCTATATTTAAGGGAAAAAAAAAAACATCAAATAGTAAACAAAACCCGGATTAGTCCGCTTTCAAAATGTGTATATAGAAGTCTGAAACTCTGAATACGTTACTCATATATGTACATATATACGAGTATAATATGAGTACTCTGAATGTTTTCAGAATCCCTTTAACATGGAACTGTAGATATTACAGTATTATATATATTTCTAGATTGAAAAGAAATTTATTCGTTAGGGAAACAAAAATTTTCTATTATACTATATAGTTTATGGAAATACTTGAATATTGTATAAAATTCAGTATATAGTACCTTCATTTATAATCTCCATCATACCGCATAAAAATATCAGAGTCATATGATTTTGTATTTTAGTTTTCATATAACTCCCTACTTTTCCTGATTTGAATTTTCCATTTTCCTAAATGCAAATAAAATCCATAAAATAAAAACCGCACTCCTAATTAGTGTTGTATAGTTTTTATTATATTTATAACAAAAACATCAAAATTAGAATGAAATATCTTGGAAGACAGTCTCGCAAATCCTGAAATAAATGCAATTTTTAATGATTAAGCGTCGTCTACAGTTAGTACACTCACTTCAAGTGAAACCGAAACGCAATTTCCCACACAAAATTGACATTTAAATAACTCACAAAACCAATATTTCTGTTGTGTTTTCATTTCTGTACCGCGATATGCATCTGAACTAACGAAATTGTCAAGTTTGGATACGTATACTGGAAAAAACTTGGCAGCTCAATCCATATTTTTACAGAACTATGTTGTATGGACGGTCTTCCTAAGTCAGATATAAAATTTATGTCTAAATACAAAGTTCTATTGATTTGGCTCCTAAATGTGTGGAACTCCAATTCATATCTAAAATTTGGTAACGGTTTACAACTTTAAATTTCAAGTCATTAACACAATTTTAGTCCTTTTTTTCTTGTTAACAAAAATTTAATGCACGATTTTGGAGATAATATTAAAATTTCTTTTTTTTATCCTTCATACTATGCTTTAACAAGAGATCTTTAAAGTTTCTATACCAATTGTCCTTTATTCGTTATTACTAATTAGTTTTTTTGTTGGCAACTTGGATACTGTTCAGTTCCAATTGTGGAACATATTTTTATTCTAGAAAAGCTTTCGTGTATATGGCGCATTCCCTAACTAATTTGTAAAACGAAGAGTCTTTACATATTTTTTTCATATCCATATTACGTCAGTTTTTGTATTTTGGCAAGTTGAAATCAGATTCCACCGGACGGACTATGGAAAGAATGAACCGGTCTCCCGAATACTGAGCGCGGTAAATGCCAATGCACAAATTTTTGACTTTTCCCTCAGTAAATATTAACTGAAAAAATTTTTATATAATTCCTAATAATCAATGATTTTATTATGTATTAATTTTTACCTTTAGTCTCGATTTGAGCTGTTACTGTTACTGTTATTAAATGAACAATTATCCATTAAGTAGAATAATAAGAAACAACTGGAACTAACTCCATACCTGAATCTTAAACGCTATAACATACAAACAGAAACATAAATTAAACGAAGACCTGGTAATTATTGTTGTTCATACCGACCAAGAATAGGGCCATAGTTAGTGTTAATGCTTGTAATTGAAATCGTTCTGTATCTCAAAAGGGAGTAAAAAAAAAGAAGAGAATTCATATTTCATTTATGACACTAGAAAAACAAGCCGAATATTACTTACATGAGAATCTATTCAAAATGTAGTGTTTTCATATCTTATAACAAAATTTTGTCGTGTGGCAAAAATACAAAAGTTAGACACAATAATATTTATGATAAAAGAACAAAAAAAAACGAAAAAATTAAGTATTTTTTCAAAGGAATTACATTTGAAATAAACATATGAATGGAAGAAGATTCACGCGTAAATAGCATTCATAAAAGATGATCTTAGAAGAAGACCAACAGAAAAACACATCGTATATAAAATTTTCTAAGATAATCATCATCATCATCATCATCATCATCGCATCGTCGTCTTTCATATTTTCAAAACAAGAACCAACAATAACTTCGCGACGTGATCTACCTGTCTTCATAAATTGTCTTATTTATTATATATATATTTTTTTATATATTTTTAATACTTTACAAAAACTCCTCATCAAAACCACCTGGTTTGGATTGTATTCGAACAAAAATCGCATTTTCAAAGTATTTTATTGGCATTTCCTTACCTTGGGACGCTTACATATCCAAAAGGTGTCATAATTAGATGAAAAAAAAATTTGAATTTTTGAATATAAAATATGAACATGGTATTGTCCAAAATAACAACAATAAAAATAAATATAAATAAAAGAAAATGTTGTTGAAATTCAAATAAAATATTTAAGTTTCAAAAATTTATCACTTACATTTTATCCGGTCATAAGAATCGGCGGTACCCGGCTAGTCAAACTATTATTATTTATATAGTTTTCTCCTATTTTGAAAATCCAAATTTTCATCCTACTACATATGGAGGCTGCTTACCATCTTGTTGAGTGATATTCCTAGATAATGGGAATTCGAAATATGTATTTTTTCTTCATAGGTAATCTTTTTATATCAAGTAAAATAACTCCGCCTTGAAAATATTACTCAAGATATTAAATTTTGATGTGTTAATATGTCGGATAATAAATCCAGACAAAAAAAATTCATCTGTCTATTATAAAAGTAGATTTTTTCTTTTTCCAAAGATATACAATTTTGCTATTTTTATGATTGACATATTTATTTTAATAGATGACGATTGTAGGTGGAAATTATATTTATTAGAAATAAAATCTAGAAGAATACAAAAATTATGTAGGATGTTTAATAAAACTAACATCAATCAAACAAAACCTACATAATTTGAATAAAATGAAATATACAAACACAAAAATATGAAAACAGGAGCTCCAGTATTATTATTTTGGAATATTTTTACACTATTTAAATAGAAAAGTTTCACTGTCATATGTAATAAAAATTATATAATTAACATATTTGATGTAAAGTTTTTGTAATTTGTTATTGAAATTTTTCAATTTTTTGAAAATTTTATTCATTTACATAGAAAGTAGATCAAGTTTATTTTAGATATGCCATTTATAAGAAACTATAGCTGAAGTCGACATTCTTCGAGAAAGTTACATTTATGTCATGTTTAGTACAAACTAGTAAAGGAAATATTTTAGAAAAGAAATAACTATGACATATGACATGCTTATAGTTGACCTAGTTTGAGTACAGAACTATTCGAGTCCAACAAGGCGCCCTTATACTATGATATGTACCATAAAATATGTAAAACCCTTGTAAAACATAAATGAATAACTTCTGAATGTATGGCGGTTTATTACACCGTAGGCAAGTAGAGTATCAAATCTGAAAAATTAGAAGACTGCAGGAAGTGATAAAACCTAGTGTAAAGTAAAATTTGTCAGATTTTTAAAAATGTATATAATTTTATAGTTTGATACAAAATGATTCCTAATAAGAAACCCTATTTCTTCTCATACATTGAAGATAGATTCTAGACGTGATAATCTTTGGATCGCTTTAGTGAAAAGTAAAGAATTCTCCGTGAAAATCGCCCTGCAAAATTTTATAATAAATAAAATAGAAGGGCCTTTAATACGACTGCCTAGGCACGCACCCATGCTATTATAATGCACTCCTGGTTTGGTAATCATAACCAACGAAAATCCTTCTGTTCCTTTACCACACGACTCCATTAGACTTATTTCTAGACTTATTATCAGTCGGACTGAAAAAAAAGTCTTGTGGAGACTCTAAAAATTGGACTTCTTGTCAGATCGACTGAAAATATGTCTTGAAATAAGTCCAATGGAGTCATGGGATTATAACATATGCTACGATCATAAGCTGTAGTTTTTGTATTTTACATTATGGAAAATGCTTTTGTAGCAATCATTTAAAAAATGGCGATGATTTAAGAGAAATTCTCTATCCTATCATATAAATTTTGGTTTGCTTTCGCTTTGGTCCACGGTCTTCCTAAGAAAAAATGCACCAATTTTTAGAATAAAATACTCTCCATATCTCTCTGTCTGAATTTTATATGCTTAAACTCATATTGATCCTCGACTATCCCAAACACACTTCCAATTTTCACATTTACTCTTCAATATTTTTTAACTACTTGCAGTTTCGGATCTTCAATAAATCTAAATTTCCAATAAAATATTATTACAAAAATTTAATTTTCAGATGCCCATCAGACAACGATTTAGGATTTTCACCATTCGGTCCGGGTGGACAAGGTGGTGGACCAGGTGGATTAACAGGAATGTCATATTTAAAATCAGCACCATACATAATGGCCGTAGATTCATTACATTCAATGGGATATCCAACAGGTAAATTATATTTTACGTATATTATATTAACATCATAAATCAAATCAATTAAATTAAAACTCCCTTCTCAATTAAGTGTACTGTAACCATTTTCTTTATCATCATCTACCAACAAAGAGTTGTGTACTAGAAAAACCAGCAAAAGTAAAAAGATCATCCTGAACCTTTCACAGTTAATTGGCAAAATGAAGAAAGTAAACAACGTGCACAGTATGGGAAATATTGCGGCTAAACTGAGTGTGATAATTGAAATGCAAACAAAACCTTCAGGATATTTACTTGAGACTTTTATGGATTAACTTTTTAACCCTCCCCCCTTTCTTATTTATACGAAATAAGAATACACGTGCTTTTATTTGCGTATCATTTCAGGCGTTTTCCATAAACGCATTTTACATATTGCGATATGTTGAAATTTCGTTGCAATATTGTTGTTTTAATCAATTTGTTTTTTTTTTTTCTCTAAAAAGTTGACTTTTGAAGAGTCTTCTTCAAAGAAAATATAAATTTGGGATATTTACAAATATTCCGATAATGTGCAAAGTGTAACATTTAGTTTTATATGTGAGACACGTGCGTTCTGGAAAAACTGAACAATATCCAACCACAATTGGACGATT
The DNA here is from genome assembly GCA_963422695.1 of Xylophagus ater. Lineage (NCBI taxonomy): Eukaryota > Metazoa > Arthropoda > Insecta > Diptera > Xylophagidae > Xylophagus > Xylophagus ater. Next base: position 15,481,256 of record OY730478.1, read on the forward strand.
TATGCCATAAGAAGATTACACTGTACAATTTCGTGGCAAGTGCAACAATTTAATTATAAAAGATGAATCGTGTCAGTTAAAATTAATGGGATAACGAGGTCTCAATGATTATTTTGTATGTCCTTTTTGTTTCGGGAAATAATTATGAATAAACATTTTGATTTTAAAAATAATAGGAACACTTCTAGAAGGCCTGGTTCAATGAGACTGACATTACTTAAGCTTAATTGTAATTTTTTTTAAAAAATAAAGAATAACCGATTCAGTTTCTTAAAAAGGTGGCAAGAAATGCATTAAAAAGATGAAAGTGATAATCGACTAGTTGCCGGTACTAAAATTTTATTCCAGCACCTATAAAATTAAAACTTGGAAACCTTTACCAAACTTTAAATGGAAATTCTAAGCTTTTAGTAAGCAAAGTCATGAAAACTGATACATACTAGAGTACTCAATAATTTCTCAGCCTCGACAAGAGAACGAGCTGCTAACACATCACGTCTTATGTTGATACAACCTTCATATGAGCACGTGTCAAGTTTCACGTCGATAAGTCAATTTAGTCTTTGTATAGAAGCTATTTGAAGTTGACGTGAATTGAATAATTTTAACATGAAAAACATTGAATATCGTGCGGTGATTAAATTCGTTGTTTTTGATGGTTTACCACCTACAGAAATTCATCCAAAATTAATAGAAGTATATAAGGATGCATCACCTTCACTGTGAAAAAATCGGCTGGCCTTTTTAAATCTGGTCGTACAAGCCTCGAAGATGATCCACTCGAAGGTCCTCAAAAAAGAGTATCAACAACAGAAAACATACAAAAAATACAGGATATTGTTTTGGAATATCGACGAGGGACTGTAAATGAGATAGCTGACACCATCTCACATAAACCAGTTCATCACATCTTAGCTGAAGTTTAAGGTTCCAAAAAGCTATATGCAAAATGGGTGCCGCATTCGCTAACAATAGAACAAAAATACCTTCGAATGCGACTTTCTCAACAACATTTGAACCGTTTTAAGAAGGATAAAACGGATTTCGTACTTCGATTCATCACTATGGATAAGACTTGGGTCCATCACCATGATCCGGAATCGAAACAAGAAGCCGAAAGAGGTCACAGCAGCTGTAGAGGCGTATTTTGGAGGCCTACCGGATTTTCATTTCAGAGATGGAATCCCTTAATTGGAGAATCGTTGGAACAAGTGTATTGCGAAATTCAGGGAAATTATACTGAATAATAAAATATATTTTGTTTACGAAAACAGTGTTTTTCTTGTCCAGGCTGAGAAATTAGAAATTTGATGAAATTTTTAGGCAGAACGTTCAAAAAACTTATGAAAATGTATCTGCAAGCTATTAAGCAAACAAGAAATGCCTACAGTTGGAGATAACTTCACATGAAGAAGAAAATCAGCTGTGTATTTGAATAATAGACATTTGAAAATGAATTTCATTTTAGAAATTCACTAATTTTGAGTTTTTCGTCGTCATTATTAATAAAGAAACCGAAAAGGAACCCATTTGAAAATGTTCTTGAAAAACTAGTTTATGTTTTTATTCATTTCTGCGGTTTTACACGGACAAGAATTTTATTTAATTTAAAAAAAAAAATGTTCTTTATAATTCGAATCAGCCCATCAAAATTTTTGAAAACTAATTTTTATTCATGGCAATCAGTTAATTTAATTTTATATAAAATAAAGAAAAAAACATATTCTTTTAAAATATAATAAAAATCAAAAATATAAAATTGTATTTTTCCTTCTTTTTTTTGCATATTTACATATTTTTTTGTTGTTGGTCTTTGATTTTTTTAATAGTATGCTTATTTCCAGGTAATCCGCGAAAACAGAGGCGTGAAAGAACAACATTTACTCGTGCTCAACTTGATATTTTAGAATCGCTCTTTGGTAAAACAAGATATCCTGACATTTTTATGAGAGAAGAAGTCGCACTGAAAATTAATCTGCCCGAATCTAGGGTTCAGGTAAGCTTGTCATGAATTTTCTGAATATTTTGTTCTTTATATGGACCCGCGCACTTATCTTTTTTTGTATTTCTTTGCATATTCAAAAAAATGTAATTACGACTTTGTTGTAATAGGATAATATCTGTAGAATTTAGCCTAAAGATGGCCTATCAAAATGTGAATATATATAAAGAATTGAAATCACGAGTTTTCTTGTCTACTGGATTATTGGAAATAATTTAAAGACAAAAATGAATGGCAAGGATATTGTTGGTATAAAAATCGTTATGACAAAGTTAATTAAATAGATAGCACCAAAAAAAAGGATTCTATCAGTTTTCTGTGGTACTTTACAGACCCTATTCTACACTTTTCACGTTCACTTTTTTTCTTTAGTAGTAAAATAGTCCCAGCTTCATTTTATATTGGCTGCTTACACTGCGTTTAGTCGAAAATTGTTGACTTCGCCAATATGCCAATTTTGCAAAACCGGGTGTTTGAACAACATTTTTATTCAATTACTCAGCAGATTAACAAAAACTGGATGGAGTGTTATAAATACTGAAAAATTTTGTCTATCACATTATACCGGGTCCGACAATTGGAGTGCCCGTCAAATTAAAATCGCAATTTGACATGAATATTGCTTGACTTATTGTCTGTCAGTAGTAAAAATTGTTTGTTGGTGAAAAGACGCGTTCTTATTTTTTATACAATGGACCTTAAACGAAATTCAATTGTTGCACTTCATTTGATTGGAAAGTCAAACATCAAAATTCATCGTATTCACCAGATCTGAATCCGTTGGATTATTCCATTTAAGGAATTTATCAAGCAGCGGCTTGCAAAAAAAACACACAACTTTGGCCGGTTTAGAATAAGATTTGATTCGTGAATGGAACCATTTAAGCCAATACATCGCGCGGGCATCGTGTGTCTTGACGCACTTCACGCACCAAACATAGAATTATTTTTAATTTTCATGGTTTCTAGCACTAACCTATTATATATCGAAGTACGAGTATGGCTAAAGAATTAAAAAATCCACAATTAGAGCAAAGTACAAACAAGTTCATTAAGAAAAACACATAGAAACTACGTCATCACTCTTATAAAACTTCGAATCACTCTTATTTTTCCAGGTATTCGTATACTCGTATATGGATTTCAGCATGCATGTGTATATGCATTGTGCATGTATCGAAATCGAAACAAAAATTTACACGACACGAATACGAAATTGGGATACTTTATAGAACTCATACTTCGTATATACCAATATCCTACCCTCCAGCCATCCTTTTATTAGACACTACGTATAAAATTATCAACGCAGGCGCATGGACCTCAACCAAAATTTTATGCCCGATGTATATTCATATTAATCCGACATTTCAATTAATTTCTTTTCATCCCTCCTTCAACATTAACCATATTTATAAAAATTGGAAAATGAAAGATTTCCCATTCGTAGTTTTGTATTCATGAAAACCGGAAATGTATATGTATAGAAGTTATTTTTTTTTTAAATATAAATTTTGTTTTGTATGCCTGCAAACTTTCTTATTCGCCATATTTTCTATTAAATATTATTTTGTCCAAAAGTCAGAGCATAGAAAAAAAAGATCCTCATAAATGGGGTGATCATATGTCTATGATACGTTTCATGTTCATTTTGTTGTCCCCTCGATGGTATAACAGGGAATACGCATGTGCATTCAGTTCAATGGATGAATTTTACGAAAAAGTCACGTTCATTGGCCGTGATATTGAATTTATGATTTTTCAGAATTTTAATTCTGTAAATTGTAATCTTTTCGAATTAATAATATTAAAAGAACCCTCGCCTTTCCGTTATTTTGATTATGTGATTTGATTTTCCATGGACGTATGACTCCTTGGCACTTCCTATAATAAATTATTGAAAAAGTTTCTGTATTTAATTTTAGAGTCATTTAGTAATTTTATTTTATGAAATAATCTGGGCGGTTATTGTTCTTCGGATTCTGTTTTTTTTTAGCACTGAACCATTAGCGTAGAGACAGATTTACCCCGGTCGGGGAAAAAAATTTATATTACTTGAAACTATTAGTTATGTTAATTTTAAACCGGCTTCGTGGAACAGAAATTGTTTGTTGGGTCACAAAAAAATACTACTGTTCTTTTGCGGGCCAAACACATAAAAATAGACAAAATATAAATTAGATTAACCCCTCTATTCTAAGCGCAGTCATAACAAGTTCTGACTGTCATAACATGACGTCACTGTCATAACTTTTTTTTAAGACTATTTGGTAATCTGACCCCGTCATAACTAATAACTGTCATAAAAACAGATCATAAGTTCTGACTGAAAATACTTTACATCATAGCGAAATTTTATATAGGTTCTCTGAGTGATTCAATTGATAAATATGGAATAACTTCCACCATTTTTTTAAACAAACAAATAATTTTACATCTATAGAAAAATTTCAAGCCTATACAAACATTTCCGAGAGTATTTCTCAAATAACCATGACAACTCGCTCGAATTATAACAGTTTAAACTGTTATAAATTCATATTTTGGACATTATTATGACCCGTTCGCTAGAATACGAATTTTCGCAGCAGTTATAATTTCAGTTAGAATATTATTATCATAAATATTTATGACTGCAAAACTGCCACAATGCTAGAATAAGCGGGTAGATTAGATTACAAGGTGAAGTCCAAAGTAATCAGGACTTTAAAAAAAAAAACAGAACAAATGGTTTTTTCGGCAAAATCAATTGATTTTATTCACAATAGTCTCCTTCTGCTTCAATACAGCTTTTTGCACGGTCCAAAAGCATGTCGAACGAGTGTTTTAGCTCGTTGGCCTGTATGGCCGCCAGTATGCCGGTGCAAGCCTTTTGAATGGCCTCTACGTCTGCATAACGCTCTCCTTTCATCGGCAAATGCATTTTTCCGAAAAGGTAGAAGTCGCACGGTGCCATATCCGGTGAATACGGGGAGTGGTTGATGGTTAAAATGTGATTTTTGGTGAGATAATCGGTCACAAGCGTCGATCGATGAGACGGCGCATTATCGTGCAACAAACGCCAACTTCCATCTTCGCGATATTCGGGCCGAACACGTCGAATACGGCGCACCAAACGCTTCAAAACTCCTAGGTAGAATACCGCATTAACGTTTTGACCGAGTGGAACAAATTCTTTGTGGACAATACCCTTGGAATCATAAAAACAAATCAGCATTGTCTTCACTTTTGACTTCTCCAGGCGCGATTTTTTGGGTTTCGGCTCGTCCGGCGCCTTCCATTCAGCACTCTGGCGTTTCGTTTCGGGATCATATTGAAAACACCACGTTTCGTCACCAGTCACAATGTTATAAAGGAAGTTTTTGTCCTTTTTGACCTCTTTAATGATGTCCTTCGAATGTTGAATTCTGAGCAATTTTTGGTCGTCGAAGCTCATTTTCGCACCGATGACACAAACATACTGCACTTAAAACGCAATAACTTCACTTTCAATAGATGAAATGTCATGAAATTCTCACAGGAAGTCGATAAAGGATAGCAGATTCTAACGCACCAGTCGACATATAGATGGCGCCACTAGGGGCGCTAGATTCAAAAAGTCCTGATTACTTTGGACTCCACCTTGTAGATCATTAAACAAAATTAAATATATATGGCTAGCTGAACACTTTAGAAGGACCACAGAAAATCGTGGTTAAATATACAGTCAAGTATCCTATAACGCGTTTTTTTTAGAACGCGATTTCCATATAACGCGGAAAGAAAAAGCGACCGCTCTCCTAAAACGCGGTCTCCTTATAGCGCGTTTTTCATAAAAGAACACTCCAACAACTCGAAAAAATTTGGAAAATTTATATATGGCAGCACTTATTCGATGTGGTAAATTTTTATATGTACATATGTAGATAGTTTACATTATTCTCAATCACCCAAATGTGAAAATTCTTTTTTTTTCCTCCTAACTGCACTTCATTGATACAGCCGATGGACCACGGAATCATTTAAACTTTTAAAATGTACTACATACGCCAATTTTTTCAAACCATTTGCAACAGATTAGGTAATGATGAAAGTAAAACTCTTCTTCAAGTTGGGAAAGAATTTTTTATTTTAGTTTGCATTCGAACTGTTTCATCAGCTTGTGCAGAAATTAAACCGTCAACACTTAATGCATGTTGGAGGCCTCTTTTACCTAAAATAGTTCAAAAGGAAAATGATATTCCAGCCCCACTTACAAAAATAGTAAACATGGCTTCTGCTTTGATATAAACCATGACAATATAGAAGAACTACTTCGGGAAGAGAGTTTAAATGAGGAGGGATTGATGGAATTAAGCTAATTAACCGAATTATTAATCACAACTTGATACTTTGAGAATGCAGTTTTTACATACAGTGTCTCAAAGTAATAATGGAACAAGCTGAAATTAATTATATTCAAAGTGTTTTTAGCCAGAGATAATATATTAGAAAATCGGTTTTATTTTTTTATTAAACTTTTATCAATATGCAACTAAAAAATAAAAAGCAATAATTCAAAATCTGCTATTTAAAGAAAAATAAAATAAAATATGAATGCAAAAGTAAAATTTAGCCTCAAAGATATAATGGAACACGTCATTAAAGTCGCGAAATTGTTAAGTGGAATTGCAGCTAATTTGACTGATCTCGATGAAATATTCAGGGGTATACCTTTTTATGACTTTGGCATTATTTGTTGGATTCTGGAGTGAGCGGTTTAGCAAAAATCTGTAGTGTGGCGCTAAAAGGTCCTCAAATCACGGTTGACTGAAGAAAATTAATAGTTCTTTATTCAAAAAGTGGTAAAATGGTTCGGGAAATATCGTCAATTATAAATCGCGGATCCACTACAATATTTAATATAATAAAACGATGCGAAAACATCACCAACTATCAAAATAAGGCCAAGCTCAGGTGAGGAAAATTTTCACGGACGCAGACGAACGATGGATAATTCAACAAACCAGGCAGAATCCTCACCTTAGTGCACCGAAACTAGGAGCAGAAGTAGATAAATGTCTATGGAGAAAAGTTATTCCCGAAACTGTAAGAATTATTCTAAGGAAACACAAGTACAATGCAGGGTTAGCCAGGAGAAAGCTCTTTATAAACAAAGTGAATCGCTAAAGAAGGCTTGATTTTGCTAAGAAATATGGCAACAATGACTTATCGTTCTGGGAATGAGTTGTATTCATGAATGAAAGCAAATATAATGTTTTCAGATCAGATGGACATTCCTATGTGTGCAGAAAGGCAAATGGAGAGCGTAAAGAAAAAAAACTTAAAGTCAAGCGTTAAACACGGTGGAGGTTCAGATATGGTTTGGGGTGCTATGTCTGCAGCAGGTCCTGGAAATCTCTTCATAATAGATGGTATGATATATAAAATGAAGCATATAGAAATTTTGAAATCCAATGTGAAACCAGAGTAGCGAAAAATTGGGAATAAACAATAATTTTGCCTTTTACCAAGCCAACGATCCGTAACACAAGGCCTATAAAGTCAGAAATTGGCTTTTGTATAACTGCCCACATGCTTTGGAGACACCACCCAGTCTCGGGATCTAAATGCTATTGAGCACTTATGGAGTCATTTGGAAGAAAAATTGAAAAAGCTGTCTATCTCTAACAGAAATCAACTTAACGTAATTTAAAGGACGAATGGGGTAAAATTGAGCCTTGCGTCTGTCGCAAGTTGGTCGAGTCTATGCCAAGTCGTTTAAAGGCAGTTAAAAGACAAAAATAAATATAAATTTTTTAAAAAATATTATTATTATTAAGTTAAAAAAGTTAATTTATGACTATGTTCCATTATATCTTTGAGGCTAATTTTTACTTTTGCATTAATATTTTGTTTTATTTTTTTTTAAATTGCACATTTTGAATTAAACTTTTTTATTTTTTTATTATATATTAATAAAAGTTTTCAAAAAAATTGAGACCGATTTTCTAATATATTATTTCTGGCTAAAAATACTTCGAATATCATTAATTTCAGCTTGTTCCATTATTACTTTGAGACACTGTAGGTCTGAATTATTTATTTCTGAGATTCCATATAACGCGGTACAAGTTCATTTAATATGTATTACTTTTGAGTTTCTTAAAACACGGTTTTCATATAATCCGGTACCAATAATCGCGTTTTAGGAGACTTGCCTGTAATTGTTTGGGACGAAAGAAATCCCCGTCAATCCATCCCTGTATTGGAGCTTTTAATCGCTCTTAAATAAACATATATATATAAGTTTTGATTTTCAATTTATTATTCTCAAAATTTATATAAATTTCGGTATTATTTTGAAGCAAATTGAAAATAAGACATTAAATAAATTTTTATTTAATATGACTAAATTAATAATATTTTTGAATATTAAATAAAATTCCCAAAATTATATTATTAATAAATTAGAATAACATAATTTTTTTATTAATAAATTCAAGGTTCAAAATTTTTTTAACTAAAATAATAGTAATTTAATAAAAATGCTAAACACATAATTCTTCGAACCATGAAAAAGGATATTAATAAAATGACATAAAACAAAATCATATAAATTTTTTTTTATTAAAAAACAGACGACTAAAAACTTATTTTTAAAAAACAAACTTTTCAGGTTTGGTTTAAAAATCGTCGAGCAAAATGCCGTCAAATACAAAAACAACAGCAACAACATCAACACCAAAATGGTTCATCTTCGTCATCATCGTCAGGAACAAATTCTTCGGCCAATAACAACAGTAACAACAACAATTCTCGTGTTAATGTAAGCTCCACCTCTTCTTTATCAGCATTATCAATAAACGGTGAAACAACAGCTCAAGTTGGTAAATTACGTGCTGTTGCAACAACGAAACTTAAAGGAATTTCTTCTTCACATCATCAGAATTTAACGACAAAATCTTTTACACCAATTTTAAATAATAATAATAATACAAATAACACAAATAGGTTTTAGTTTAATCAAAATTCATCGAAAAAAATCGTGCTAATGAATTTATTCGATTTTAGTCCTTCAACAGGATCACCAGCAACAACAAATTCAATTTTACGTGATTCCCCTGGATTTTTGAAATCAACACAAAACCATTTCTTTTTAGGGGCAAGTTCAACGCCACCTTGTGTGAGTATCGGATTTTGTGACATAATTGTTCAGTCCCAAAGTTATGCCTGAACTTTAGTAAAGACAAGAACTATTTTATTTTTAAACAAAAACTTATCAAAAAAAACTGGCGAGGAATCGTGTAATTCGATTGAGAATAAATCGTATCGAAAAAGCATGACCATTCCCATACTTTTTCGATTCGATTTGGTTAAAATCGACTAACACGACTCCATTCCTGTATTCCTTTTATCTTTTAGATCACAAGTTCATATTCCAGTAATAATTCAATTTGGTCACCAGCGGCGATAGAAAACTCCACAGGAATTGGAACATCATCACCAAGATGGTAATTATTTTAATTTATTTAAAACTTTTTCGATATTAATTTGTATTCGTTAATTATTTCGTAACATTTTTAGTTATGGAACGTCAACGTCACCATTAGATTCGAGGACATGGAGTCAAGCTGCGGTAGCTGCCGTGGCATCAAGTCAAGCCGTTAATTGTTACCAAAATTATCCCGGTTATTATTCAAATATGGATTATTTAGGAACGATGGTAATTAACTAAAATTACAATAAGAACTGCTAAGAAATTGTATTCCTTTTTTTAGGATAACGCGATTGAAACAAGTTGGATGAAATCACGTGAAGAGAATTGGTTTTATAATAGTGCTAATTGGGATACAACGCACCGATCTAATAAGTAACTTTTAACATATCTAATCAGTAAAACAGGATTGTTTTTCTTTAATAAAATTGAAAATCCGAAATAAGAATTTATATAATTATTTTAAAATAAAATAAATTTAATTTCAAAAATAAAAAAATTCATATCAATTATAGAACTTTTTTCAAGGTGCCAAATTAATTTTAATTATATTCATTAAAAATAGATCATATTAAATGGAATTTTAATTTTATGGAAGAAATTTGAAATTTTTTTAAATAACAATTTTTGCATATCAAAACAAAATGTTCTTTATTTTATTATTTGTTTTAGCAAAACCATTCCGCAAATAGAAAATAAATTAATATTATTATTGTGAAGTTATTTTCTTTAATTCGAAATCAAAATATAAACGCTTATTGGAATTTTTCCAGCCATATTTCTTTTACACGCTTTGTAAAGTATTCAAATGTTCCCGCTCAGATTCTGCGTTATCATTCGTATTGCTAAACATACACGGAATTGCTTATAAAGAAGAAGAAGACACATTTTTTGACAGGATACAATCAAAACAAACCAAAATAACAAATCTGTTATCGATTCTTAAAAAAAAAAAAAAAACTTGCATGGTGTTTTGACCTTTGGAAGTGTTCGAAATTAATTTTTTTGATAGCATTTAATCAATTAATTATATAATTAAAATATTTGGAGTTTGCTTTTTAGCAATCAACGTAGAAGAAAAGTAGAATGATTCAGAAATACCGTCAAAAGAAAGTAAGCAGATCACCGCGAATCAGCGCTGATCAGAAAAAAAGTTATAAATCGATTTTTTAAAGCCGGTGAATAATTTTCCTGCATATATAAAGGACGGATTTGTTGATTTTAAGTTAGTGAATTTTTTTTCAAAAATAATATCAAAGTGATAAAAAAAATGGGGATATCACATATTATTATGAATTTAATTGATCCTCTTGGAATTATTCGAAAGCAAATAATTCGTCCTTTAAGTGATTTTGGGTTTGCTGTATTTGAACATTATCGTATCAAAACAACAGATCGTGTAATGACTATTCGTGATTTAATGTTACGAGCTGGAATTGTGAGTTTTGCACTAGCTCTAATTATTTGGAGTGCAATTTTCATGTATGTGGCATTCTATTACACATATATGCCTGCAATCGCCCATACCCGGCCAGTTTTTATGCAATTCGAGTAAGTAATTGGGTAGATTATTTTTTTTCGAAATGATTTAATTGCGTTTTGTTTTTTCCGGTTTTAGATCTTGTGGTAATCGTCAAGGCATTTGTACATTCCCCTCTGCTCATGTTGCTCTGACAAAAAAACAGCAGCTTTTAATGGTTGGTCAAGCATACAAAGTTCTTGTAAACATTGATATGCCAGAATCGTTACAAAATCAAGAATTAGGTAATTGAAATTGCGGGTAAATTAAAATTTTTATACTAACAATTTCTATTGTCCAAGGAATGTTTATGGTATGTGCTGATTTACGAGATCAATTATCTTCATTGCGTGGACATTCTTGTCGTTCAGCAATGATGCGTTATAAATCTCCATTGTTACGTACAATAACAACATGGGTTTTGAGTCCATTATTTGTAGCCGGTTTACGTGAAGAACATCAACTGGTACCGGTCGAACTATTCACGAGTTATGAAGAGGAACAAACACATCCAGTTACCGATGTTTATGTTGAAATTCAATCACAACAAATACAATTCTATTCCGTTTCGTTATATATAACAGCCGACTTTACTGGTTTACGTTATATCATGTTTCATTGGCCGATATTATCTGCTGTCTTTGGTAAATATTTGAAACACACAAAATCTTTACTATATTTGATTACTATTAATGCAAAAAATATATATTTAAATAGGAATCAGTAGTAATCTCTTCTTCATATTGATCGTATTTATTCTTAGTTGGTATCATTGGACGGATACCACCTGGATTAAAGATGCCCAAGAAAAATATCAAAGTTTTCGTCGTACAAAATCTGAATTATCAACATCGATTGATGAATCAAATTTAGTAGATGATGATGATTTAAGTATCTTAGAGAAATCAGAAGATATCGAAGAAATAAGTAGTGGAAGTGGTTTTGATGTTGAACTAGGCGATGATGATGAAAGTAAAAAGCAACCAAAATCAACCCAGACTGAATATAATTATTAAGAATGGTGATATTTATTGAAGGAAACTGCATAAAATCTAGATTTTTGTTCCATTTTGTAATAACTTTAATTTATTTGTAGTTGTATTTTCTTTTAAAGATATTTTCAGTAATTGTTAGGAAAGAAGCTTTGATTCGGTCTTCAAGGGATGAGAAATAAACATAAATGCCTTTTGCTTCTATATTTTTAAATAAGGGAAAAGTAAATATATTTACCTGAACGTGTGATTTTAAGAAATACTTTTTTTAATAGTCTAAAAAAAATAAAATTGAAAGCACCAAATAAAATATATTTTAAGATAAAACACTTTCAATTCGTAAATTTATGTCCAAAACTCAAATATAAAAATGATGGAAAAAACTAAATTTTATTTATTTAAAAAAATTCCACAAAATTCATATTGTTCACCTTTTAAAAACGATTGTGCAAATTGTAAATATTTAAAATTTAACAATACTTCTTATACTCTTGCCGGCATGCATTAAATCAAAGGCCTCATTAATTTTATCCAATCCCATTGTATGAGTAATGAATTCATCAATCATTATTTCTTTATTCAAATAAGCATCAACAAGTTTCGGTACAGATTCGACACTCTTCCAATTACCGAAAGCACTTCCTTTCCAAACACGACCAGTTACTAATTGTATTGGTCGTGTACTAATTTCTTGACCGGAAGCGGCGACACCAATAATAGTAGATACACCCCAACCTTTATGGGCTGATTCTAAAGCAGCTCGCATTGTATTCACATTACCAATACATTCGAATGTATAATCGAAACCGCCATCAGTCATTTCAATAAGAACATCTTGGATTGATTTCCCTTCATGATCTTTTGGATTTACAAAATCCGTAACACCAAATATTTTACCAACTTCAAATTTATCTGAATTAATATCAATTCCATAGATTTTTGAAGCACCTGCCTTTTTACAGCCCATAGCAACAGCTAAACCAACAGCACCTAAACCCCAAATTGCACATACACTTCCAGGCTCAACCTAAAAAGATAAAAATTCATAAAGTTCCAATAAGAGAAAAAATTTGAATAGCTTTAAAACTGAGTTTAAATTAAGAATTTTTGTTTGTTGATAAGTTCGCACACTTGTAGATAAAGCTTTATTACCCATCTTAACAAAATTTAATCTAAATCTGACTCTCAGTTTCCAAAATTTTCGTCTCTTATCACTTTTATTGACCTAAGTGACTTGGTTGTTTGTTAATTATTCTTTTCATGACATGAATGAATGAAATTCTTATCAAAATAAGAATAAACCAATGTACAATGGTTCCCTAATACTTTCTTACCTTTGCGGTATTGATAGCAGCGCCATAACCAGTTGGAATACCACAACCAAGTAAACAAATCTTCTCTAAAGCCGCTTTTTCATTAACCTGAAAAACAAATGGACTACTAAATCAATATAAATTTACATATATTATATCGTTAACTTACTTTGCATAATGAAACATCAGCTACAACCGTGTATTCCGAAAATGTAGATGTTCCCATAAAATGATAAATACTTTTCCCATTGCAAGTGAATCTTGATGTTCCATCGGGCATAACACCTTTACCCTGTGTGAGGCGAATTTTTTGGCAAAGATTTGTTTTCGGATTCTTACAGTAATCACATTCTTTACATTGCGGTATATAAAGTGGTACAACATGATCACCGGTTTTAAATCCAGTTACATTTTCACCAACACTTTCTACAATACCAGCTCCCTCATGGCCGAGAATAACTGGAAATGAACCTTCGGCATCAAAACCACCCAAAGTATATGCATCTGTATGACAAACACCGGTTGCGATAATCTTAATACGAACTTCATGGGCTTTTGGTGGAGCTACTTCAACCGTTTCAATTGAAAGTGGTTTTTTTGGGGCCCAAGCAATTGCTGCACGACATTTTATAACCTATCAGAACCAAAATTTGATTTTTTATATTTTTGTGTAATTTTACTTGTTTACCTTTCCTGTTGTATCTGACATTGTTGTATGTAATTTATTAATTGTTAATCAAAATAAAATCTCTGACACGATTACTCTTACTACTATCTGTGCAATCTCGGCGATATTTGAACGAATGTATAAGTTTTTAACAAAATTCCGCTTTTTTCTACTGTAAGCTTTTGATTAGAATTAGATTATAGATAAAGAAATATATATACATAGATCTCCAACCAGCGAACAAACCAAGTGACATTTCAAAACACCTGACTAATGTCTAATACACACGCTTAGAATGTTTTGCTTTTATTAGTCAGTGTGTGATTAATTATTACTTAAATTTCATTAAAGCTAATTTTTATTATTTGATCACAAATGTAAAAAAAAACATTAAAAGCAGTAAGGATATTCATTTTACAGCTTTGCAACTGAAGCAAACTGGACGGCATACCTATTTGGAGTCAATCAGAAGCTAGAAGCATTTTTAACGCATGCTTCAAAATGTATCTCGGTCCATCTGTATCTAAAGTAGACTTTTCATTAACTGTCAAAATTACATTGTTCGTGATTGAATTTGTTTCCTTGGTCACAAACATCTGTCAAATAAATCGAAAAAAACAATTGCCGGCGAATAATTTATAAAATAAAATTGTGTAAAAACTAACAAAAGAAAAGGTAAATTTCCATAAAAACCATGATTGAATCTGAAGAACTCAAAGATGAGGAACGTCCATCGAATACTTTGGAACTGTTCGTCGAATTGGATGAAGTTATCGGGATGATCGACAATTTGAAGGTGTGTCATCAAGAAAACTTCGAGAAGGAATATGAAAAATTCACAGAAATACTAACCAGGTAAAAATCCATTAGTTAAATTTAAAATGTGATCTTAATTCGAATTCATATAGATATCAGGAACAACCTCATCTTCTTGACGCACATTTAGATACTCTTCTCGGTAAACTCTTGTCTTTCGTCGAATCTCCAGATAGTCCGGAAAGTTTAATTCATTCCAGTTTCAAATATTTGTATACTCTGTCAAAGGTTCGCACCTATAAATCTTTAGTAAAATTTCTACCGCATGAATTGAAAGATCTAGAATTCGCTTTGGTATTATTGGAAAAACAAGATATCAATGATTCAGAAACCTGGGAAACTCGTTACATGTTACTTTTGTGGCTGTCCATTCTTGTCTTGAACCCTTTTCATATGTCTCGTTTGGATGTTTATTCAACCGATAATACAAATACGAATTGTATTCAAGGAAAAACTAAAATGGAAAGAATTTATGATATTTGCGTAAAATATACTGCTAATAATGATACGTGTGCAAGTGTTGCTGCATTTTTATCTGCAAAATATTTTATTCGTGCAGATATTAAAGATATTTACTTGGAGAAATTTCTACATTCAGTTATGGAAGAACATCATTCCGAAACAGTTGATGCAAAATTTGGACAATTAGCTGCGATTGCGACAATTTTGAAACTTGGTAAACGTGAAGATATACTGATTTATGCTGATACACTTTTAAAATGGATATTATCATGTAATTATAAAAGTGGAACAGATTTTCTAAAGAACAAATATTACATAAAAATTATTCAACGTTTGGGACTTGTTTTCTTAAAACCGCAAATTGCTGCTTGGAGATATCAACGTGGTTCACGTTCTTTAGCTATCAATTTATCACAGTTAGGAGAGCCAGAATCAAAGCTATCAGATCAAAATAGAAAACAAGAAGGTTAAAGTTCTTCATCAACAAATTTAAATAAATGTAAAAGTTATCTTTTTTCATATTTTAGGTGATGATGAAGAAGAAATTGAAGTTCCAGATGCAATTGAAGAAATTATTGAAGAATTGCTTCAAGGTTTAAGAAGTGTTAGTAGTGATATTAGGTAAAATATTAAATATTTTTATTATCTAGTACTATACTTATAAATACAATTAGATGGAGTGCAGCTAAAGGAATTGGACGTGTAACAAATCGTCTTTCTAAAACTTTGGGCGATGAAGTTGTCGGTTCAATTATTGATATGTTCAATCCATTAGAACAGCATGAAGCATGGCATGGTGCCTGTCTAGCAATAGCTGAACTAGCAAAGAGAGGTTTACTTTTACCATATCGTCTAAAGGCAATGGTTCCACATTTAATGGAAGCTTTAATTTACGACGAAATGAAAGGATATATGTCTGTTGGGAAACATATTCGTGATTCGGCTTGTTATATGTGTTGGGCATTTGCTCGTGCATACGATCCAAATGATTTAGAACCATTTATTAGTCAAATTGCATCTGGTTTATTAATAACTGCAGTTTTTGATCGTGAAATTAATTGTCGGCGAGCAGCATCAGCAGCATTTCAAGAAAGTGTTGGACGATTAGGTAACTTCCCGTACGGTATTGATATATCAACTACAACGGATTTCTATTCGGTTGGATTACGAACAAATTCATTTTTACAAATCAGTGATTATATTGCACAATATGAAAATTACACAAAACCATTAATCGATCATCTTATTGAGAAAAAAACTAATCATTGGGATACTCCAATACGGCAATTAACTGCAAAAGCTTTGCATAAATTAACTAAAAGAGTATGTTTTAATTAATTTCAAGAATCGATTTCTTTAAAAATACTATTTCAATATAGGCACCGGATTATATGGCGTCAGAAGTTTTACCAAAACTTTTTAAACAAACGGACTCAATTGATATAAATACAAGACATGGATCCGTATTGGCAATTGGTGAAATAACTTTAGCGCTAAGCGATTTACAAGCTTCACAACCACAAATTTATTTGACTAATCAAATTGTTAGTGAATTAAATGCTTTAATTGCAAAGTTTCAACAACGTGATCAATTTCGAGGTAAAGTGGGCTAAATGATGATAATATTCATTTTTTTTTCTTTTTATACATTTTACACATTTTCAGGAATGAGCGGTGAAATAATGAAGCAATGTTGTATTGATTACATTAGAAATTGTAGTAAAGCTAAAATTGATGCAACCACTTCATGTATTGGTAAGTAATATTTTTTTCCGCCAATATTTATCTAATTATCTATTACAAATTTAAGAATCTTGGCAACAAATTATTGATCTATGTATCATTAATAAAAGTGCACAAATTCGTGATTCTGTTAAACCAGCACTTACAAATTTCTGTGAATCATATTATAATACAAGTGATAGACTAGCCGCTAATATGGAAATAGTTGAATATTACTTACATGGAAGTGAAAATGATCTTGAAGAACATATTCGAATGGGTTTTATAAGTGCTCTTGGTGCATTACCAAAGTTCATGCTTAAACCTAAACTCGATGTTGTCATTAACAGTCTCATTAAACATTCATTATTACCTCAGGGAGCTTTACAAGCTCTAATTAGTGGTGATAAAGCAGCAAAACTGGATAATGAGAATCGTGTGACATATAATTGGTCAGAAGCACGACGTGATAGTGTAAAATCTCTTATGAATGTTGTTCAGACGATTGGATTTGATTTAAAAGATTCAGGTTTGTCGACTCTTCTTATCCTATTTATGTGTAATTAAATATTAATTTATTTTATAGATTCAATATGTAATCCGAAGTATTTGAATAATATTTTTAGTTGTTATCTAAAAGCTTTAGAAGAGTACACTCTTGATAATCGTGGTGATATTGGTGCATGGGTTAGAGAAGCAGCAATGTCTGGTAAAATAGAAAAATGTTTGAAAAATGATGAAACTTATTGAAAGATATTTTTAGCTCTCTTTCAGTTATTAATAAGCTGTCCATCTGAATTATTAGATTCAGATGCTGTTCATTCAGTTATGACCGGGTTAGCACAGCAGGCTGTTGAAAAAATTGATCGTACTCGTGGATTAGCTGGAAAATTATTTTGCAGCTTAATTTATGCAAATCCAAAAATACCGCATATCCGTCAACATGATAAATTACAAGAAATATTCCCAGAAGATTATTCTAAAATTTTATGGCTATTTGCCGATCATACATTTCCATTATTTTGTTCAATGCTTGCGTTGAAAGATTACTCTGAACGACTTATTTTAGGTTTAAGTGCCAGTATTGGTCAGCTAACAGAATCTTTGGTAATTACCTAATCTATTATTGTAAAAACATTAAATAATATAATTGTATATTATTTGTTTAGATTAAATATTCATCAAATTCGTTATTTCAATTTTTGAGATCGCACACAAATGAAGTGCCAAGAATTTGTAATGAAATTATTCTAGTTTTTAAAAGGAATTCAATGAATGAAAGAGTTACGTATCCATTTTTAAATTTCTTGGATATATTAATAAGTTCTGGTAATTTATAAAATATAAATTAGAAATGAAAAGTTTATATATTGAATTCTTTTTTTTTTCAGGCACAATAAATAATATTCTAATGGATGACAATTCAAATTTTGCTGATGAAATATTTCGTTTAGTTAATTTAGAAATAAAAGGACATAAAAAATTATATAAACTAGTCTCGAGTATTAATGTATATTGTCAATTGTTACAAGTGCCACGTTTATATCAAAAGGTTTTATCAAAAATGTCTGTATTCTTGGGTCTAACACATGTTCATATCCGGAAATCTACAGCCACAAAATTATATGAAGCCTTAGCTTTGCATGGTGATACATTTAATATAACTGAAGAGAGTTTAGATGAAGCTCTAAATATATTGTCGGAAACTGATTGGGGAATGCCTTTGAATGAAGTACGTCCAATACGAAATCAACTTTGTGAACTGTTGGGTATAAAAGCACCAATTTCAGGTGCAACAGCTGCTACAGCAATACAATAAACTTGAGATTATTTAATTAAATCAAATAAAATTATAACTATTTTATTATTCCATTATTTAATGCATTTTTCATTTTGTAAAACATAAAAATTTATGTTATTTTTCACTTAAGTTTTTTACTAACGTTTTTCTTTGAATAAACAGCTTTTTAATTCAAATTTTGTCTTATTAGAAATTAAAATGTTAGGAAACTTTTCTTCCCTATTTCTTCATATGAGTTTCAACTGCAGTCGTGTTAATGTAGGAAATAAAAAAAAAAATCTGAAAATTAAACCTTTGTCTGTGCTCTTAGTTTGAATGATTTGCGATTTTAGTCCTTCGTCCGTTTTCGAAATGTACGTGAAGCTCCGCTGGGTTAATGTATGTCTACTAAAAAAAGACCGCAAAATCTTTTCCACCATCAAACCACTTAGCAGACCTTCGGGTTTCAACGGAAATCCATGTTTTTAAATTCGAATCAACTATTTTTGTAATGATGTTAATTTTAATGAAATTTGGTAATATCATGTGTAAATGATAAATCCAGAATAACTGCTAATTTCTATAAAAATTGGCAGCGGGACAGCTGACAGTTCAGGGTTATTAAATATGGAGCGCTACACGAAAGACCAACACGTTTTCATTGTTGAGCAATATTTCAAAAATAATGAGTCATTTCCTGGTCGTGTAATTTCCCGTTTTGGTGATCAGAATAGGGCCGCCCAGATAATGTGATTTAACGCCGTTGAACTTTTTTCTTTGGGGTGTTTTGAAGTCCAAGGTTTATGCCAAACAAGCCCATGACCACCCACGCCTTTAAGGAGGAAATTGAGAGCTGTATCAACGAAGTTCAGCGACATTTATGCAAATCGATAACGGACAATTTCAACAAAAGAGTACGTATGTTTGTATGTATGTCAGCAAAGCCGTGGAGCTATTTACCTGATATCCTATTCCATACATAACCCTATACTGTATACTTTATGAATCAATACAAAATTTACAAATTTTTCATTATAAACCTGTGCAAATACATATATTTTAAAACAATGGAATCATATTTTTATCATTATGCATATTATTTTTATTTTCATATTTAAATATAATCTTTTTATATTTATAAATTATACAAATTACACACATATAGAACATAATTTTTATATTTTTCTTCTTGATTTCAGTAATTTTTTCTTCCATTTTTTTTCTTGTTTTTAAATTGTTAAATATTTTAATTCAAAAATAGTCACAATTTTCTTAAAAATAAATTTTTAAAAGATATATAATTATTTATATGAGGATTATTGAATTCAAAATAATAATATTAATTAATATTCTTTAAATAAAAAAAAGCAAATTATAACAAAAATAAAAAATAATAAAAAACTTTCTTTTTATTTTCACTCTTTTTTTTGTTTTTAAATATGAATAGTTAATAAATTCCTTAAATTTCTACGAAAAGTTATTAAAAATGATATTAATTAGCATAATTGCTTCTTTTAAATTTTTAATCTTTAATTAAGACGATAAAATTATTATGTGCTTTACTTTTCCTTATCTAATATCCAACTGACTTTCGATTTAAAAAAAAACTCATTTTAATTTTAAAAAATTACAATTTTTTTTTTTATTTATTCTAAATTAAAATTAATAAAATTTTTTAGTTTTACATATTTAACAAGTTCATTTCTTTTTTTCTGTTTTTAATATGCATTTTTTTCTTTAATTCTGAGAGTTTTCTTAAAATATTTATCAAAAAATTTTTTATGCTATTTTTATTAAATAATAGTGTTTTTTTTTCATTTTTATTTTTTTTTGCTTTTAATTTTTTGTTTTTAATTTATGAACAAAATATATTTTATTTTGAGATGATTATTTCTGGAAAATATTGTTTTTTTTATTTTTAATTATCAGCTTTTTTGAAAATATATATTTTTATGAATTGCAATTTATTAATTTTTAATTTTTTATATTTTTATGAATTGAAATTTTTTTAAGTTTATATTTTTTAATTTTTTTAATTTATCATTAATTGAAATTTCAGAATTTTAAATATGCTACAAAAAATAAAAATAAAACCATAATTTTTTTCATATTTTTAAAAAATCTATTTATGCAAAAATTAAATAATTAAAATTAGACATAAATAAAAAAAAAAAATTATAGTTTTTTTTAAAATTTACAATAACAAAAAAAAGTAGCATATTTTAATAATAATAAAATTTTTAATTTAGGAAAAAATTATTCTTATTGATTATTATTTTTTTTTTAAAAAAAGGATATTTTTTAATATTTTTAATCAATTCAATTTTTGGCCTGGAAATAGTTTTTTCTTTTTTTTGTTTTTAATTTGTGTAAAAAATATGCGTTATTTTTTTTTAAATATATTTTTATTTCTTTAAAAATTTCTGTTTATATATTTTTTATGTAATTTTCTAAAAAAATTGGCAGTTATTAATGCGTTGTGTTTTCATTATTTCTATATTTTTAAAAAATTTGTTTGTATTCGTATTTTTTGTTTTCTTGACGGAACTTTTATATTTTAAATTTATTTATTTATGTTTTTTAATAATAATAGTTTTATCATATTTATAAAAAGTTTAAATTTGAATTTTTAGGGAAATTAACTTTTAAAAACGGATAAAAATTAGAAATGAAAACAGTAAAATACAGAGTTTTTTATTCAATATTTCTTATAACATGAAAACAATTAGAAAATGTAATAAAACATATTTTATATAATTACAAGATAAAAAGAACTTTTTATATACCACGTTTTTAAATTTTCTGTTGAATCATATAAACCCACCTTGCAGATTTTTTTTCCGAACTAACTTTCCATACAAAACAAAATTTACTGAAAATGAATTCAATTTTTCTTAAAGATGGCTAAACGCAGTGGCCTGCGGTCCACATGTGAAGGTTGTGCACTGCAGAGACAATAATTTTCTGCACCTATGTATCTTTATATAACCAAATTCTTTATAATTCAACACATTTAGATATTGTGCCCATTCGCTTGTCTGTATTCAGGCAGTACGTGCTGCCCTACGTTCTGCACCTCGTAGCACGTAAAAATATCTATGAAAGTGTAATATCTTTGTGACTAACTTTGGTGATGTTTTATGATGTTGTTCGAAATAATAGGCTGAAACAATTTAGTTGTGTCAGACAAAAAGTAAACGAATTTCAACAGAACAATTTCAGTTAACAGTAGTAGAAAAATTAATAATACTATCGCTCTACTATCAACGAACACGAAATATTATAAGTTACTGCAAAAATAGTTCTGAAATTTTAACTTTAAATGTGTCTTACAGAGAGTATAGAAATTAACCTGTAAAACCAGGTGGCCAGTTTTTTTCTTTTTTTAAGCACAATAATTGTCAAGATGTGCAGGAAAAATTCTGTAGGTTCGTTGTTTTATTGTTACTATCTGCACACTCTGCCTGATAACCCATCGCACGCCACTGACTAAAAGTATTAAAAGAATGCATTGTCATCGTGTTCTGAGCTATTCTAAAATGTTTAAATGTCTAGCTAGTCGGGAAGTTAGTTAAAAATCGATTACAAGATTTGTACAGGACAAACAAGAAAGCGAGTTAATAAAAACGTGGTAAAATACGCGATTTTTAATAGGATTTTTAAAAAA
Organism: Xylophagus ater; assembly: GCA_963422695.1. Taxonomy (NCBI): domain Eukaryota; kingdom Metazoa; phylum Arthropoda; class Insecta; order Diptera; family Xylophagidae; genus Xylophagus; species Xylophagus ater. The sequence goes on from OY730478.1 coordinate 15,503,652, forward strand.
AAATTTATTTTATTTTCACGTACAAAATGAAAATTTTATTTAAATTTTCAATATTTCAAATCTTGTCTTATTAACTAGAAACTTTTGTTTTTATTTTTAAAGTACAGACGACATTGAAATTGTTAAATAATGTATGAAATAATTATTAATTAAAAAAAATTTTGTTTTTTAGGGAAATTTTACTTTATAAATATTTTATATAAATATTTTCTTGTATTTTTAATATTTATCTTTATTTAGTTTTTATTTTTTTTTTCGTAAGAGTATAAAAGTATAAAACTTGTTTTAATAGTTTTTATTTTATTTATTAATTTTTTTTTGTATTGCTAAAATAATGAAGCTTTTTTCTTTTATTTAAATATTAGTTATTGCGCTTAATCATTTTTTTTTATGTAAAATATATGTTTTTTTAAAAAGTTGCATATTTAAAAAAAAAAAAAACTTTCCTGATATTATTGGCTTTAATTATTTATGTTTTTCCTTATTATTTTGTTTATTATTATAATTAAAAAATAAAATAAAAATGTGTACAAATAAATATAGTGATTGATTTTTTCTCTTAAATTTCTGATTTTTTTTTTTCAAATTAAAATTCCCACTGAGTAGCTGTATCAGCTCCGTCTTCTACTAATTTAAATGCTCCATTTTTAGTTGCACCCAAATATTTTCCATCAATTGATCTGTGAATTAAAAAGAAAAAAAAAGAATATTAAATTAAAATATAATTGAATTCGTAGCATAGAAATAGCAACGCTTTTTCGATATAAATTTGGCTGCTATTCACAATCTGGAAATTCGCTCGGTAACCGTAAGGCCCGCCGCACACTTGAGCTATGCAATGCGACCGTATCTCCCTGTAGTTACATAGCTTAGTTGGGAGCGCTCACCCTGTTGCACATTCGAACTAAGCTACGCGGCGATATTCTTGGTAAATTCATTCCAACAGTTCTATGTGAGCCGTCAGAGAGATATAATGTGAGAGTACAGTATCGATGGATTATTACTAGACCTAGATTCCGAATCCGGTTTGTCTGAAGAGGAATTCGAACAAGACATTTTATTGAGTTTTGTTGACACATTTATGTCGACAAGATACTATCACAAAATAAAGAAGACATACTACACTTTTGCAAGCATCCATTCTACACTGTATAATTACGAAAGTATGTATAAGTTAGTGCCAACTATGCCAGCGAATCTCGTTCGCGTAGTTGATGTCTGAACTACGTGAACGAGCTTAGTTCGTGTCGCTCGTAGTTTTAATGCTTCACTGAAGTGCGACGACCAATGCAAATCTGAATTTTTCACTTTCGGCGGGAAACTTAGCTTACGTAGTTTAGCTCACTTAGCTCAAGTGTGCGGCGGGCGTAACGATCCAATAACTGCCTAAATTGGTATTCTAAAACCATATGTACTTGCAATTGCTCCGTTAGTTAGTGTTTAGTTGTCTGTATCTTTACGATTGAATTTGAAATATCGGAACTCTTTAAACAGTTATTATATAAATTATTAATTATTAATAAATGAAATTAAAAATTTAATAAAAAAATGAATATTCAAGTTTTGAAAGTAATTTTTGACATTTTACAACAGACGGCGAATTCATTTTACGACAGCGAAATAGATACAGATTCAGAATACCAATTTAGGTGTTATAGAATTCTATGTATGGAACGGTTCCATAGCCATATGATTCGACAATATACGACAGGATTTAGTCTCTAAAAATTGATTCACTAACCTGATACAAATTCGTGTTGGTTCTCTTAATTCTAAATAAAAACCATCGGTAGGTGTATCGGCATCAACAGTAATATTTTCACCATCAATTCGCCAATATTTTCCACTGTGTCCTTTAAAATGAACAATACCCTTTTGTGCACGTTCAACCAAAATCGTTTCGTACGTTGCTTTATTACATTCTAATTTAGTATTGCCAGGTGTTTTAAAACCAACAAATCCTTGTTCACATTTCAAAACCAAAATAGGACTAAAAATAAAAAATGGAAATATCTTTTGTTATATAAGAAAAAACACACAAAAAAAACATTAACAAATGAAAATATTTTACCGATTAATTAAATAAAAATAAAATTTCGTAATATCTTCCAGAGCCTCAGATGATGCAAATAAATGACCAGAACGTTTTGTTCCCAAATATTTACCATTATTTGCTTGAAACGATAATGAACCATCACCATGCCAAATCAATTCAAATAGAGCATCAGCCGATCGACGATTACCAGTCGCTTGAATACCGCCACCCGTTGATAAACACCAATAACGATCTTGTGTTGTTCTTAATGCCCAACGATGTGCTGACCAATCAAACTCCAATTGGAATGTTTCATTTTCACCAATTTCATCTTGGTTAGCAGTTACATCGACACCTTGCTTAACCGAAACATATTTTGAATTTAGACCAGCTATAAATGAGGCCTGTGGTAATGAATCTTCTAGTGAAAATAATTCATCACGGGTAACTGTTTGGGAACGTGATTTTAATACAGCTTTTGATCCAATTGGTGATAGATATGATCCTTGGCTAAGAAAAAAGAAAAAAAACCAAGTACATAATTCAAATTATTAAAATTTGGAAAATATTCTTAATTTATTACCGATCTCGAAGTGCAAGATGTCCACCATGATATTCTGCACTAAATAAACAATCTTCATTGCATTGTGATTGTAATTTTCCAGTTGCATTCAAATATCTAGAAAAATTAATTTTTCAAATAATTAAATTAGTTAATTCACATCATTACATTAGACTACATAAATAATAGGAGATATATTAATTTTATAATTGCATATAGTTAAGTTAAACTAATAATTAAAATCCAGTCAGAGAATTTCTATCAAACAATTTAATAGAAAACTAACAGACAGACAGTTAGGTAGTTAACTAGATCAGTGGAAAAGTGGTGAAGTAAAACTATCAACTACCAACTATCAATGATTAGTTTAAATGCTTTTTTTTATTGCAAAAATAGATAATAATTAAAACATACTTATTATTGCATGTATGCAAAGCATAACGTCCACCTTCATCAGCACGGAATTCAAGTGTAAATAGAGTATCTTCACCCCATGGAATGTTTGCATCAACATGAATCTCATCTTGTGATTCTGATAAATGAGCGAAACGTTTACGTCCAACAGAGCGTAAATTCACCTGTCACGGGGCGAAAGAAAATAAAATAAAATAATATTCTATAAATATAAAATTTAATACAAAAAAAAAAATCAAGAAAATGTTTAATTAAAACAACATACATTTCTAAAATACGAAAAAATATATATAATAGGTTAATAAGTTAAGAAAAAACAGTTAAAATATGATTTCCATGAATTTTATGTGAAAACATAAAGATTCCCATTTATTAATGCGAAAATATTAAAGAAAATAATATTCTGTTGTTTTCTCATTTACCTGTGGTCTAGCCGCTAAATGTACTGTCCAAAATTCACCTTTACCAGGTGCTTTAGCTGTACAAACTAGCTTGTCTGGTGTACCGCCAAGAAAATAACCGCGTGACTCATTTTTTAATGCCCATCTACCGGAACCATCTTCTCCAATGCTAATTTGAAAACGACTGCCAGCATCACGTTCATCAGATTCACATAGTACATTACCAAATGTATCAACTGATAAGTATTTATTAAGATGAGATCGTAGATAAATTACACCTGAAATAATTTTTTAATAATAATATTTTTATAGAAGTTTGTTTAATTAATTTTAATACGATTCAGTTAAATAGATTTGGAATTAATATACGGTAAAGACAATAATGATGATATACAAATGTAGTACATTGAACATTTTTAATATAGCATAACATGTATCAATTTTAGACATCTTAATCTCCATACTTCTTGCATTGACAAATGTTCGCACTCAAATTTTTGTGTTACCACCACTAGGTAGAAGAATGGAAAGCATTTGTACACGAATACCATCCATTTCATCCATATTTGCGTATTCGTGGATAAAGATTAATTGGCTGGTGGCACAAATTGTATTAGGTTGTCTGGAAACTTCCGATCTCCAGAAGATGACGTTGCAACATATCTCAACATTTTAACGTTATTGACAACACATGACTTGTATACATATTATGAAAGAAAACATGTTAACGCATTGTTCGACATAAATTGATCCCTGTCATTTTTGTACCCTTTTGAAGATGGAAGATAACCAAGTACATTTTAGAACCATGATGTTTTTCTATTACCGGAAAGGCAAAAATGCCTGAGAATGAACAAAATACGTACTGTTTCACCTGACATTTAGATTATCACTTATTCAGATGTTAATAAAATTCGCTTAACGACAAGAACTTCAATTCTTTGGACGACATTAAAAAAAACACCTTGAGCGGCTTTTTTGGCTACGAAACCTGAAAAATTCAGGGAAAATGGAATGGTTGTAGAATAAAATAGTAGAATACATGATTACATAAATAAATAAATTCGCCACAATGTTTTATTCCATCAATTAGTTGCCAATAAATCTATATTGTGTTATTTTTAAATCAATATAATAGCATATGTGTGCCTATTTGCGGGATCAAAAGATAAAAATTAGTCTATGTCTAGAATATACAATAAATAACACTCTTTTCGGGTCATAAATTCAAAGTCAATATATTTCAATATTTGCCTATTAATTTGTCAATAACTAAACTTAATTAAAAGTATTATTTGATTTATTATTGAGTAACTCAGCTATTGTATTTGACTGTCCTAAATTAGAATATTCATACTTCAATTTTTTTTTTAGACATCATAAAGTATAACACCCATAATTATTGGGACTAAATTAAACACCAAAACCGATACTTTTCGTAATTACAAGAAAAATATCCATCAAGTATTTAATATTTTAATTACAGAAATTAATCTGTACTTAAAATCATCGAAGAACAGATGTCTTTTAATTATAAAATTAATTCTCTAATTGCAAATAATTGCTATTCTTCAATCGTATGCAATCATAGTGCAAAGAGGATAATAAATCTATAAAAGGATGATCGATTTACTTTGTTAATATACCGGATCCGGCAATTGAAATGTCGAAGTGTAAAAACGCTGTAATTTTTTTGTTTATTGGTCGTTTTTATTAAAATTTATGAAAATGATAGTAGTTTATAATACATAGTTAATTTTACAATTATTCGAATGGTATGTAGCCACCTTTTGTCTTAACCACCAGCTTCAATCTTTTTTTAAACGATGCTCGCACGATGCCTTGGCTTAAACGGTTCCATTCAAAAGCCAAATCATTTTCTAAACTGACCAAGGTTGTGTGTTTTTCTTGCAAGCCGCTGCTTGTAAAATTCCCCAAATGAAATAAACCAACGGACTCAGATCTGGTAAATACTGTGAATTTCAATGTTTGACTTTCCCATTAAATGAAGCACAACAATTGAATTTCGTTTAAGGTTCATTGTACAAAAAATAAGAACGCGTCTTTTCACCAACAAATAATTTTTACTACTGACAGACAATATGTCAAGCAACATTTATATCATATTTTAGTATTGCATGATGTTCGGTTTACATTTGACAGCGATTTGAATTAGACGGACACTTCAATTGTCGGACACGGTGTACTCAATAAATAATCTAAAACATAGACTAAACTAATTGTTTGCTATTCGCGATCATGTTAACCAATTTATATGTGAATCTTTCATGTAAACATATCTTAACCGTCTTTCTAACAATTTCTTCGGTCTATTTTTATTCTTCAAACAAATATTTAACGTGTTTTTTTTTAAAATGCGTGATTAAATTTAATTAATAAATGCATTTACATATTAAGCGTTAATTAGGTTAATTTTATTATGAGCGCAGAATTTTTGATTAGAAATTTTAAAATTCTTTTTTTTAATAAACTTAGAATTAGTTTTTTTGTGGAAAAAGTTGTATAATCAAGCTAGGGGGCCAAGCCACCGCGTGCGCTTAATATTGCCACTTACACTGGAGAGACACAGGAACCTTTAGTTTTAATTAAATTTTCTACATCAAATTTCAATTCTTACAGTTAATTTTACAATTTACCAAAAAGAAAGCTTCAGAAACAATAAATTGTTTTCAGGTTAATTAGGTAATTTTAAATTGCAATTACTGAACTGAAAAATTATTAAATTAAATTTTTTTTTTCAAATTTATTAAACGGTAAACCACAGTAATTGGTTAAAAAAGAAAATCATAAATTTTAATATTCGATGCATTAAATTAAAATGTTTCTCTTTTGTAGATTTTCAATAAATTCTGAAATAATGCGGTAATTAAAATAATTGCGAATTTAATTAAAATCGAAAAAGTATAATTAAATTGGTGTTATCTATTCATTGCGATAAAAACTATTTCAATTTAGTATGATTGGTTAAAAAGAAACCAGTTTGAATTCATCTTTCCAGAGATGGATGGAAACATATGGATTTTCGGGAAAACCTCGATGATCCGACAGGTCTTAATATAATACTTCCAGCTTATTAAAATATGCTAATTTTAAGTGATTATATTGTGCAGTACATACGGACCTAATACGTGTTATATGGAAACCGCGTTCAGAAAAATTTGAATCAGTGGAATGAGTTTCGTGTTATATCAAAACATATTATCAAACAAAAAGTAATAAAAAACGGCATATAGCCGATTTTTTGATGCCCTCTATAGTATAACTCCGTTTTCCATTTTTAAAATTTCCTCTAATTTTCAAGTAATTCAGACCCTAATAGCATAAGTCTAATCTGCAAATTTTAGCAGTATTCGGTATTTTTCTTTAGAAAACTATACAATTATATAACAATACAATACGGCTTACAAAGGCAAGACAATACTGCTAATAATACCGTATAATGGAATGGTTTGTTCCAATTTTTGAACTATGTTATATGGAAATCGTGTTTTGCAGAATACTGGGTTGTTTAATGTGCTTAATAATTATTTCTCTTTTCCACACTCTTGAAGTTAAGACGTCATTGTCGTCTACATGCTGGCCTGATGAAAATATCTAGAAGGCATTGGCTGTTAGCACATAACACGTTTCACACTTTTGATTCGACCAAACAGTAAGTCGTTTCATCTTTAGCTTGGATTTTCACATGACAAATTACATACTACCACTCCTGTGTTATGGGAGGTCCTAATGTAAAATAGCATTGGAGAAGCCTCATTTTGTATTCTTCTGTAATCAGAAGTTCCATAAAAAATATTCCAAGCTTATGTATTCATTTCATTTATTGAAACTACAATCTTTAAATTATTTCATATAAAGAATTACTTAAGACTATTATCAAAATTTAACTGGTGATTTATTATTAAGCTCTACCTAATTAAAAATTAAGGTAGAGAAAAACAAATAAACCAATAACTGGAAAAATGCTAGTGCTTGCTTTCGGCACTTAATCAAATGGATAAATAAAACTTAAAATCAAATAACAAGTTATTACAAGATAAAAAGAACTTTTTATATACCACGTTTTTCGGAACTAACTTTCCATACAAACAAAATTTACTGAAAATGAATTCAGTTTTGCTTAAAGATGGCTAAAAGAATGCGTTGTCATCGTGTTCTGAGTTATTCTAAAAGTTTCAAATGTCTAGCTAGTCAGGAAGTTAGTTAAAAATCGATTGCAAGATTTGTACTGGACAAACAAACAAACAAGAAAGCTAGTTAATGAAATCGTGGTAAAATAGCTGAAAGTTTTCGAAGGATATTTTCATCATCAATCCGCCCCTGCTATTTTCTATCTGAATTTATTATATTAGAAAAACATTTTTATTATGAATTTATTAATTACTTTTAATACATATCATTTTCAATTATTTTTCTTTATAGTATAAAAATATAATCTTAGCAAATGTTTAGTAGTTAACTAGTTTTTTTTCAGCTCTTTTATAGCATTTTATTTACAATTTAATGATTATAATTTTTTTTTAGCAAAACATGATTTTCTATTCTATTAAATTAGATTTTGGATATTCTGGTTTACAAATTTGATTTCTTCTTGTTTTATATAAAAATCAAAAGAAAAAAAACTTATAAAAGTGGACAATCAACATATTTAAATTGTTTTCCATTATAATAGAGAAAAAAAACGTTAGTTCTTAAAGAATTTCCAAAGAATACACGCGATTGAGGAAGATACTCTTTTGATATTATATAAAATCGGAACAGAACAAGCTATTATAAACCGATTTAAAGTGTAACCCAGGAAAAGAAAAAAACAATTTCTATAGCATGTGATGTTTTTTCCATGGGCTAGAAACGATATTATAATAAATCTTCATTAAAGTTGAATGAAAAATCATGTTAGAAACTAGATTTAAATATGTTTCATCTTATACCGATATTGAATAGATAATATGTATTTAGTAAAAGTGTATTTTTAAAGAAAAAACTGTAACGCAGTTATGTTACAGTTTGATTCATAATTTAAAATTACATGCACAAGGTTTGGTTGATAATTAGGTGGCCTAACACATAACTGGCACTCGTATGCAAAAAATTTATACACCATTTGAAACCTCCATTTATAGTATGGTAACATGGAAAACATTAAGTTTATCTGTCGAATAGATTTTTGTTCGAAACTTTTCAAAGTAAACATGTTTTGTGCTTTTTTTTTAAATGGAAAATATTGAGCATATTATTGTTAAAAATTTTTGAAAAGATAAAAAATATATTAAGTTTATTTTCTCCATCAAATGCTACTGTTTAAACGTGGTCGTACGAGCTTCCAAGATGAGAGCCCAGCTCTCGGTGTCTAAAAATCGTCAATACAAAAAAAATCCATGATATTTTTATGAAAGACAGAAAATTTTAATTGTCCAAAATAGCTAGTATTGTAATGAGCACGACAAAGGACAATTGATTATCGTTTTCAGACATTTTGCAGGCCAATTTGTCACTGAAAAGTGAGAACTATTGAGCTGTTACTTTAAAATAATCTATTGTAATTTTTCGACGACCTAATATTCCTGTATTTAGTCTTCTCAAAAAAGTTTCATACAAATTCAATAACACAGGGTCTACATTAGCTTTTATTTCTGGTATTTCTTGCTTACCAGAAATAAAATACGTGGGTCAATACTGGTATGCCAATTCAGTATCTGCCATGCCGTTGAACCGAGAACAGAAACTAAAAATAGCCAAAATATTGGCTTTAATGTGTCGAATTCAATTCTGTGGCAATATCTTCCAATGCCCTTTTTTTTAAAATCAATCCTTCTATGTTTTTCTGCTTTTTCTCGAAACATATTTATCAATTTGATAATTTCACTCCGCAAAAATTTAGTTTCCGACATTTTATTAAATGCAAATGTCAAAAATTGGTATACCAGCGCTGTCTACGAAAATGGTATACCAGAATTGTTATACCAGAAAAATTGGTCTACCAGGGTGGTCTACACTAGCTTTTTAGCAACCAATTTTGCTGGTATACCAGAAATAAAAGCTAATGTAGACCCTGTGTAAGATAAAAATCCTCGTACACCTTTTCTAATTGAAATACAATAATTTTAATACATTTAAACAATTCCTTTCGCCTTCATTACCAATTTTCATGTTTCAGGCAACAAATCTTTCACTTTCCGGATAATATAAAAAAAAGAAAGAAATCAAAACGGATGTACATGTCAATTTTTATCTTCCAACAGAATACATAAAATCTCGATCTTACTTTTAGTTTCACAATTATATTCCGGAGTTACCAACGAAGCCCTAACATATTTGAGTAACAAAACATTTGTCAATGTCCAAAGAATAATATTTAAAATTTAAATGAAAATATCATATATGGATGCACATTATTATGATGATTCATTTCATTATGGCCTATGTGCGTTTGTTTTTCCTATATCTGGCTGGTAAAGTATCCAAACGTAACGAGACAATATAATCCCGATTGCCAATCCAAAGCAAATGTCTCTGGGAATTTATTCTGATATGGTTTTTTTTTTCGTAGATGGAGATACAAAGTATTACTTCTCTTGCATACAAAATAGTTTCAAAAAAGACAAGTCTTTTCTTTCGAAAAAACCAAAAATTTTTGTTATTTTCTTTAGAATTTTTGGTGTTTCTTATTTTTTTCTTTAGTTTTTAAAATTAATGTTTCCAACATTCGCACAGCATAAATTTTATGGGTCAATAACTTGTTTATTGCGAATTCATTTCTTTTATATCAAAATTTTGTCTGTTTTTTTCAGTTTTTTCGAAAAAGAATACGCGCCTATTTTTTGTGGAAAATTCTTTTTTGATGGATGGTGAAATATTTTCACATAAAAAGGAAGGTATATGTTTAACCTCTTAACCCATTTTTATCTTCACTTTTTTTTAAGAGTTAATTTCCATATGAATGTGATCAATCTTGATCTCGAAATATCACAAATAAAATACTAAAAACTATTTTAATTAATCGCGAAGGAAAACGATATTTTAAATGGCCCAAAAAAAAAAACTGAAATATTTCCTAGATTTTGAAAATATCAAATTAGGAATCGAAATATACAAAATGTTTTTATACTTCCCATCCGCAAATGTCTTGTTTTATTATAATTTAGCGATAATAATTAAAATAAATTAGAAAGGTTTTCAATAAAATTATGTTCTGGATGATTTTTAGTGGAAAAAACAAATATTTTAATGAATTGACTAACAAATGTTTGAAATTTATATCTGATAATCGTTTTTTTAATTTTAAACGTGAATAAAAAAAGTAAAATTAAAAACTTTCTTTAAAAAAAATCAAGAAATTTTTGTGACAACATTTTTATTTCGAAAAATATCAACTATTGATCATAAATTTGATCTCTTATATGATTAAGACCGAAACAAATTTAAATAAATTTTGATAGTTTAATTAGACAGGTATTGGATAGGCCCAAAAGTCGTTTATGAAACATTTACTTTGGTCAATGATCCTTACCCATTTTCCTGGCGGGCGCATAAAATCCCAGAGAGAATGTTCCGTTCCATTTCGAACCGCTTCGCCTCGTAATAGTGGCAAAATGGCTGAATGTGTAAAAACGGAAAAGCAGACCGGAAACGAAATGAAACGGAAGAGTTGAGCGCATTTCAACTTTTAACGAATACGTTAACCGCAAAATAGCATTATTATGCAAGTTAATTTTTCAACATTTTTTATAAAATAACGTCGATAAGTGAAAAATTGAAAAATATATAAACTTATACTAAAAATAGAACTATTGAAGAAATAAAAAAATTTTCTGAATTACATATATCACAAAACGAAACGGATGGTTGCTTGAATGCGTGATAAGAATACGTTGATGGATGCCGTAACGAATCGAATCGGATCGAAACGAAAGCATTCTGTCTTTGGTTTTCTAAACGAAAAACCGAAATAAGTCATTCTTACATATTTCTTTCTGAACGCTCCTGTTTGATGGTTTACAATGCTCGATATCGATATTCTAATTTGCTGAGCAATCTTTCGTGTCGTTAAAGACCGACTGGATTCAATCAATAGTGACTTTTTCATCCATCCAATATTTATTTACCAATTAAAAGAATAAATTTGTATTTATGTCTTTTTCAAAAGTATATTTTGCCAAAAAAATCACCTTGAAGAACTAAGTAATGGAACTTAATAGTAATTATAAGAAGCTAAACATCCAATTAGCCAGAGACCTTAATGTGTTTATAAACGATTTTCTTAGTAATTTTTAATATATAATATAAGTAATTTAGAAACTAACAAGCGAGCTTTGAAATGCATCCGAATAAAATATGATCAAAGTTCAAATTATAACTTTTGCTAAAGTTATACTACTCCACTCCACTAATTTCGATTCAAGCTTATTTCTGATTTTAAAAAATAGTCTCTAAATTTGGATTGTTTTAAAGATACTGAAAATCTTTATAAAAATGACAAAATTTATTCATTAGCAAAATTAACATAACTTTAATAATTTAATCAAGTAAATTAATATTTTATTTTTAGAAAAGGTGATGTGTAATTGCGGTAGCTGTCATTTTATTTTAATAATTAGTAAAACTAAAATATCCATAAAACGTTTTCAAAGCTTAAAATTGTACAAAATAAAATACAAAACATTTTTAAAGTATCTTCATTTAAGAGATCGTAAAAATTTTACTGTAAAATATAAGAACGTTCATTTTGCTTTTCAAACTCATAATCATAAAATGACTGAATTGATTTCTCAAAGATTTAGTAAAGTAAGATAATTTTCATCTTTAAATTTAAAAAGTAATCGGCTTAGAGTAAACCTTCATCTAAAGTGACTTGTATCGTTTTGAAAAACATTGTACTGGGTTTTAAGTATCTACGAGTTTTAGTTCCCCAAAGCGATTTTAGAAAATCCAAACTCCTGGCCATTTGTAGAGGAAAAGCACGAAAGCAACAACTGCCGAGAAATACTGTAATTTTTATTATAATTAAAAGCTTGTTTAAGGTACTACTAACTTTACCTGTCTTTAGAAATAATTAATTAAATAAACGAAATTATAATAATGGGAAACAAGTTCACTACGTAAATTTCAAAAATTCGAAAAGTATCCACAATACCTTTTTCAGACTTCAGCGTTTTTTAAATATATCTTCTTTATAGGCCGTTTGAAAAGAGGTAATCACTATTTATTGCAGACTCTAGGATAATTATTTATTTCAAGGAATCTATGTGGAATCATGTAATTCGATTAAGACCAAATCGAATCAAAAATGCATTGTGATTAATATGCTTTTTCGATACGATTTGGATCAGATCGAGTTACACGATTCCGCTTCATAAACGTGTTTCAAGAGTTAAATACTGAGCTTTGACTCAACATCCCAAGCAAAAGAATATATTCATTGAAAGTAAAGATAACTTTACTGAATGATTCACTAGGAACGGGATTTAATGGAGCAGTTTTAGAAGTAGATGTTTTTTGAATACTTTAAGTTACATATTGTGAAATAAGATATTGTAGATGTGCATCCAGCGAGCAAAATTAAATTTCTAAAGAAACCGAAATACAAAATTTTGTAACGCTTGATTTTCTATTTATAGATTTTCTGAATCTTTGAATCTTCATCAAGATAATTGAGATTAAATCAATTAGTTTCCAAATTTCTGTCCAAATGTTATAATATGAATTGTTTACCGAAGATACATACATTAACCAGAATCATTGTTCTTATTATAATTTTTTGAATTTGATATGATTGTATCAAGTTTCTTATCTAAAAACAAGATTTAATTTAATTGCTTTATATGGTTTTAATGTTATTTTAATGAGATGTAAATATCCATTAAGATACATTGTTTTATGTTTTCTATGTTATTTAAATCTTTTATCAATACAAATTTAAATAGAATTTTATTTTACGTTGAATGAATTAAAATTGATGATTAGTGATGGCTTCGAAATGAAAAGATAGTATTTTTCTTTGAAACAATTATTTTATTGAAACTTTTATCGAAGATTTCAGATTTTAAAGATAGTTAAACCAGAAAAGAAGAAAGATTAAATACATTGAAGAAAAGAAAAAAGCAACTATGAAACCCGTATAATAATAAAAATATTTCATGTTTTTAGAAAAAAATATATACTTCTTAAACATTAATGAAAATTATAGAATCAACATTTGATAGGTTTTTTTATTACACCACAGAGTTTTATAAAACAGATCTACAAGTATTCTTTATTACTTACCAGTAATAGGAAATGTACGAGACATAAAAGATTCTCAACATAACGCAAAACGAAATTCATAAATTCGTATAATTTGTAGCCGGATATTTATGGAATTACATTTTTTCATTCGACTTTTAAAGTGCTTTTTGCAATTTTTACCAATCATATTTAAATTATGTGTGATGTATCGATAATCCACATTACACTACATCTACCATATGTATCGATTGAAATTACATATCAGTTGTGTTTGTTTAAAGGAGAAGTGGGCAAGATGACCCAACATATAAATTTCTGATTAAAAACCTAAAACCAAATTTATTAAATTATACAGGGCGATCTAACTTCAGTTTTCGAACTTCAAAACAAAATAAAACACGCAAATGTTATATTTTTCATTAATTATGAAAAATGATATCAATTAAATGGCCGCCTCTGACCCTTATGCAGTAGCCTATCCTTTCGAGGTAATTTTCGATGTCTTTTTCGAAAATTTCGAACAGTATCTCGGCAATAAGCTGGCGGATGTTGTTTTTTAGGGACTCCAACGTTTCGGGTTTGTTGGCGTAGACACAACTTTTAACGAAATCCCGCAAAAAGAAGCCCAACGGAGTTAAGTCGCATGATCTTGGCGGCCAGTTGACGCCACCTAAACGTGAAATAATGCGACCTGGGAACTTTTCACACAAAACATCCAACGTTGCACTCGCTGTGTGGCAAGTTGCGCCATCTTGTTGGAAGCACATGTCTTTCACATCATTAATTTCCATTTCGTGCCAGAAATAATTGGTTATCATTCGCCTATATCATCATTAACTGCTACAGTCAGACCATAATCGTTTTCAAAAAGTACAGCCCAATGATGCCGCCTGACCACCATTCGCACCAAACAGTCACAGATACCCATGACAACCCAAGACAATCTCATGAGGATTTCATATCCCCATATGCGCCAATTTGGCTTATCAACACACCTAGATAGGTGGAAATGTGTCTCATCAGAGAAGAGGATTTTCTTTGAAAATCAGTATCAACTTCCTGCTGCTGTAACACGCGTTGAGCGGTGATTAAGCGATCCATTTCGTAAATGTGTTGTTGCAAACTGACATTTGACACTTTGAAAACAAGTGCATATCGACAGCTGCTTGCTTTACAGTGCTGCCAACATAGGAAACTCAAATTTGATCACCCTATATAATGAACATATGTTAGTTTCATGGGTGAGAAGAATTACTATTGTCTTTAAACTCATATAACTTGACCAAAATAAGTGACTCCTTTAATTCCAGATCAAGGTTTCGAAATTATTTAAAAATTGTTCAGGGATCTGAACTTCCAATGGATGGTACTCGTACCAGATTAAGACTTATTATTAACACTTATTGTTTCATGGATGATTCGATCCTTCTCCACTTTTTTTTATTGAAGGGTACGACACAATCTATAGTACGTAAAAATTGAAAGCAAATAAATAAATGCATATCAAGAGGACATAAGATATGAGCACGTGAAATTCATAAATTCAATATTATTGATTTTAGTCTGGAACCGTTCTAGAGGTGCAATTCATATACTATTCAGATTATTTATATAACAATAATAAACAAATACAATCTTAAAAAAGTGTTGATAGACGACTTTAAGACGATGTTATTAAATAAAAATTAAATGGTATTTTATTTTCCTTAAAAAAAGCGTCTAATTAGCATGCGTGAGTCACTTTTTAATTTGTTAAATTAATATTAATGAATTGTTATTTATTTTGTTATAGAAACGAACATATTTTTGTCACGAAATGATGATCATTCATTTGAAAGAAGTTAAAAGAAAACTTATTGCAGTGCTGTAAAGTTTTGTTTGCCATGATCTTCAAGGCATTGAACTAAATTTTATGGTAGTCGTCATTTTTAGTAGTTTATAATTAAAAATCAGATTTAATAGTGTAATAAATTAATGTTATGCAATTAATTTGTAGTTCATGTTGAGATCACTTTATTTTTTAATTAAAGAATACAAAATGACATAAAATGAATTTTTAATGATGAAAAGGCATAAAAAAAACCGGAAATTTTAGATAAATCAATAAAAATCATTAAAATTCATCGAACAAATCGAATTTATATATAATATTAAGATTATTTTAAGATAAGAAAAGTTAAAAAGTCAAAGTACTCTTTCGTAGGCTATTATTATACGTAGAAGTATATTTCTGGAGGCTGTCACGCACATACGATACTATATAGTATATATTTTGGCTCGCATGACCGATTGATAACATGTTTATATATAATAAATATCGAGATAAAAAAAATTTATCTATAAGAATTTCTTTTGGTCTGTTGATCTTTAAGGCTATAAAACTGTTTAGAACTTTGTACATGCAAAAAAACCATTAAAGAAAAAAGTTTAAAAAGTTTTAAAACTCATTTTGTTTTTACTGTAAAATATTGTATATATTAGATCGGCGAAAAAGGCAATGATCGAATCCAATCGTCTATTAATGGCACAAGGCAGAATCTTAACATATCCTAACATATTGATGAATAGCAAAGGTGTAATTTCTACTCATCATAACTAACGCTAGAACATACATATTTTTGATAACCCAACAAAATTTAAGAGAGCTCGACTAGGAACTTTTGACACATCTTCTGTATAGTCTTGGTCTTGCACCATCAGACTACTATTTGTGTCAGTTTCTGCAAGAGAATCCTGCGAAAATACTTATCTCGGTTTTTTAAACAGAAAACCTAGAAATACTGCAGTGAAAAATTGGCTTTTCTTTTACACAATAGTTTAAACTTTGAATTTTATTTGCCAAAAACCAACCCGAGGAAAATTTTAAGATGTTCTTTGGAACTAATGTTTTTGTTTGGCACTGTTTGATATTTATGTGCTTGACAGTAGTTATATTGTTTACTCAATTGCGAAAAAGTCCAATAAGGACAATTGACAAAATATGAGCACGATACTATAATACACCCACGTCATCGCAAAAACACCTCAAATTGTGCAAATATATAGAACAATACAAATAATTAAGTAAGTACTCACATTCTCCAGTATTTGATGGTTCCAATGTCCATAATTGTTTTTTCTTAAGACTGACACCGTTCGCATTCAATTTATAACCAAAAGTTTCAGCAGTCATATATTTATGTTGGCCATTAATTAATCCAATTGTCCACCAACCTTTTTGTTGATTTTGTGATATGATATCACCATTTGTGTGATTTAATTCATAACTTTGTCCATTCATTTTGTTTTAATTATGAAATTTTTTTTCGATTTTTACGAAATTTTGTATCTGAAATAAAAAAATTAAATAAATTAATAATTAATTGATATTGAACGGAAATTGTTTCTTTAAAAAAAATGTTTACTTAATAAATTTCTGTTATATCCAAAATTTACCTTTATATTCAATATTTACAAATAATTATACTATTTTTTGGGCCAAAGAAGGCGAAAGTAAAAGACATCTATTTTAAATGAATCAAGCAAACAATAAAGTCATTATGAATGAAAAACAAACACATTATAAATTTTCTTTTTTGGTCAAATTTTAATTATGTTTATGTTTTCATTGTTAAATGTTTCCTCATTAAATATTAATGTATGTAAAATTTTCGTTCTGTATAAAATGCTTCCGTTTATTAATTTGAATAAATCAAATCCTAATACACGAAAACTTTTTTTTAAGGTAGGCATTATTTCATTATTAATAAAAATACTATTCTTTTATAGAGTTTTGAATAGACAAGTATTCTTGAGAAAAAGAGTTAAATAAGTAAATTTTAATAGCATAAGACAGACTAAATATGAAAACGGATTAAGATTTCGGAATAAAAAATCCATTAAAATTAGGCAAACAGATGATAATTTAATTTTATAATTCGATTTTCTTTGGATATACTTTCTGTTGCAATCATTTTAAAATGACATAAGATTTTGAGTTCAAAGAACTAATCTGAAGCTGATTATTAAATAAGTTACCGGTAACTATATTTGATATTTCCTTTTTCCTGCACAGAGTTATACAGATGACAGAATAGCAGCGACAGATTAGAATTTCATAGTATAACGCACCTAATTAACTTTATATTGAAGCCTATTAGGAAACAGCAAAGTTTAAAATTATTTACCTACTAAAATTATGTTAGTTTTAATGTTGTCTGAGTTTATACCGAGTCCGGTAATTGAACTGTCAAAGTGTAAAAACGCTGTATCTTTTTTCTTTATTCAGTCGGTTTTATTAAAATGTATGGAAATGATAGTTTATAATACATAGTCAGTTTTACAATTATTCGAATGGCATGTAACTGCCTTTTGCGCCTTTTTAAACGATGCACACGATTCTCGACTCGATGCCTTGGCTTAAACGGTTCCATTCACGAGTCAAATCGTTTTCTAAACCGGCCAAAGTTGTGTGTTTTTTTGTAAGCTGCTGCTTGTAGAATTCCCCAAATGGAATAAACCAATGGATTCAGATTTGCTGAATACGGTGAATTTCGATGTTTGACTTTCCAATCAAATGAAGCGTAACAATTGAATTTCATTTAAGGTACATTGTACAAAAGATAAGAAGGCGTCTTTTCACCAACAAATAATTTTTGCTACTGACAGACAATATGTAAGGCAACATTAATGTCAAATTTTAGTATTGCAAGATGTGCGGTTCAAATTTGACAGCGATTTGAATTAGACGGACACTTAAAATATCGGACCCGGTAGAATAAACAATTATTTCGTATTAAGAAACCTTTGCAGGTTTTTCATTTCAAGGAAAATGACTTTTTCTTTATATTTAAATTATATGTTTTAATTCTATATAACTAACTATTTAGGATGATTTCATTTTCCTTGATTTGCGCTACCATAATATGAAAATTTGTGTTGAATGGTATAAAAGAAATATGAGCTAATGTAGTCTCAACAGAATTTAAAGTAGATTTTAAAAAACTAGTTCTTCTGTTTTGTTTTACTTAACATATTAGGTTTTAGTCTGTCATGCTTATAAGGTATTTCAGAAAAGAATAGCATCTAGTAGGATATTAGAGTCTTCAACAAAAGTGTTTTGTTTAGGTATCTAAGATAGGCGTCTTTTTGATGTTGGATTTGACGGAATAATTGTTTAAATATTGGAATTAGCTGACTGTTTCATTCTTATCGCCATTTGCTCTCGATTCTATAGTATAAAAGCGCGAATAACAAGAGAACTCCTTGTTCATTTACGTATTAAGATTAAAATATTTCATGTATTTCTTTTAAACTATTTATAGAAATGATATTTGTAAAAAAAGACGAGTTTTGAGATCATAATTTGCATTCTACGGCAAGAAAAAATTGTAACGAATTCTTCTCAAATACTTGTAAAACTACAAAAAGTTCTGATGTCTAAAATCATCACAAAATGTTATTAAATCGAAAATATAAAGGTAAATAAAAATATTTAGATGTAGCCCCTAAAGAATAACAACAAAAAATAAATTGAACTTATTTCCATCATTTGAATACCGTTGAAACATTAAATTTCAGTAATTTGATATAAATATGCTCTCATTTCTTATAAATTACACTAAATTATTTCTATTATATCTTCTTTTTTTTATGATTCACAAATTTATGTTAAAAATAATTCTTGATTGAAGTTAAGAAAAAACTCAAAAATTTCTTTTATACAAAATTTATATGTGGTAAAATACCGCTAAACGGTAAAAGGTGATAGGAATCAAAAGCCTCACCTTAACTTTGGCTTATATCAATGCTTTTTATATAATATAGAAAAAGAAGTGAACTCGTAATTTACAAAAAAACATTGAAATGACTTAAATTTAATAAAAAAAAAAATAAAATAATACCAGAAATAAAATCACAATCAAATGAAACATGAAAATCGTGAAATCTATATACAGGTAACCCCTGTATGACACGATAGAGATACGTTCCTTAAGAAATGTCATTTTATGCGAACTCGTGTTATACGACACAAAGAACTAGTACAAAAAACGGAGGTAGGTTCCAAAATTCCAAAAAATTTACTATGTTCTGTTTATAACTAATAAAAATACATACATGCATTAAAACAATGAAGAATGAAAAGCATCAAATTCATATTACATAATGTTTTCTTCGTCATCACTACTAAACATTATTAGACAAAATATCTCCATCTTCCGAGCTTTCATCAGCAGGACCTTGACTACTAGGTTTTACTTTTCGAAAAAATGTCTTTTAAGAAGTTATTTTTCATTTCCACACACTTGAATGAAAAATATCCAATGAGATGAGCTGGTATTGTACATGACTGGAAGGGCACGCACAGTTGCGGGCCTTAGCACAAAAGCCTTACTGCCCCATTGTACCTCTTCCTAAAAGGTTGACTGAGAGGCTAGGTCTCTTCCCTGAACCGGTTTGTCCTACTAATGAAGGTCAGCACCGTAGTTAGGTCCAATTTAGCTAACCCCCTTACTCAGAGTGCAAACACACTGGGTGTAGCAAGTCTCGTTCTATACAAAAATACTTTGCTGACTCATTTTCTTCTAGACAGGCTACACATATCGGATTCTCGGGCCTAATATCCACATGTATTCGTTTAAGATGGGCTGATTATTAAAATCTCTTACGACATCCAATGTTCTACGGTGATATCTCAAAACTTGAGGCAGGGGAACTTTTCCTAATTTCCATAACGCAATAGCAGCAAACCTTGTTATAGGATGCCCTGTTGTACGAAGGTTTTCTCCAATTCTTGAACCATGTAAAAGCGAAATCGTCTTATAGAAATGACGAGTTCTACGAGGGTTACCTGTATTAGTAAGAATTTTCTGATTTTGGAAAATAAATCAGTTTTAAAACCGCTAAAAAAATCTCCAAGATTGAAACATTTTGATATAATAAATTTTCATCTTAATAATTGGTTGTTTTTTTTCGGTTTGTTCATCATTAATAACCGTAAAAAACACAAAATAATACAAATTTAAAAAAAAATTTTAAGAAAACATTTCAATTGGAATTATATTAAGGTGAATAATCTGAAAACACATATTTTTTTTACCATTTTTATTATCTTATTTAATATTGTAATAAATTAGAATAATTTTTATTTTAATTGAATTTTCTCATATTTCTGAACTAATTAATTTAATTCATTTATTTAAAAAAAAAAACAAATAAAAACTTCATACTTCATAATTACAAAAGATTCCAAGATCAATGAATTTTTGAACTTGAAAAATCTAGCGGATTTTCTTAAAAATCTTATTTTACCACGTACAATAATTAAAATTAAATATATACTTAATTAGACGTGGAGTATATAAACCATAATATAGAAAATATAAAACATATCACGTACAATATGATTGTTGCATCTTTAAGGTCTTTAAAATTCAACACCTTTTATTTATAAACTTTAAAAACTACGAATTATCCCATCGGACACCTTCCATCCATTCCAGCAATCTTTTTCGTTTTTCTACAATTTTCATGGAGCAATAAAATAGTGATATACCATTTCCTATGTAATTAGATTTCATGCTGTGCTAGTGATGTGCTTAGGCATATAAAAAAATGAATTAAAATGTAATGGAATATATAATGTTGAATGCGGTTCTTTTTTAGGCTACCTTTTTTGAGTAAATCATTTCTATATGAATTTCAAAAAGATAACTCCAAAATGAGTGCAGTTAAATTATGATTATCATCAAAATATTACAAACAATAAAATGTAATTTTTAGTTTAAAAAATATAAATTATAAAAAATAAAAAAAACCGCAGAGATGTACATTAACCTTTAAGTCGATGAAACAACCGATATATTGTATATTGCTGGAAGAGAAATGGAGAATTCCTGCTAAAAATAGGGAATTATTTCTCTGCAATGGTTTTATTAAATTATATTATGGTTAGACATGTATCTTATTTTTCTAGATATAAGATGAGGGTACTTTCAAGTGTCTATAGTACTTCAACAACAATTTTTTTTACTACTTATGATTTTATAGCGCAATATTTGATAAATGATTAAATGAGTTTTTTAAGAGCCTTCCAACATAGAAGAATTGAGAACATACATGAAAAGCCTTTATATAGACAAGAACTGAGGATTTGCGTTACGAGCGTAGTTGATTTGATACTGAACTTCAAGTAATTTTTCAAGTAATATCTGGGACACTTTTCATAAAGCCTTACATGTGTTTCGTTCACATGTGTATACTATGTACAGGCTGGAAGTCGGTTACTTGTTTCCAAGAAAAGGGTTTGCATCTGGCTTATGTTAAATTGAAAAACAGCAAACAAGTTGATCTCTAGGCATCATTGAATTTGTGCAAGATAATTTTAACGTGTCCACGTAGTGGAAAGCAAGACACAATCAATGCAATAGTCTAAAACATACTAGGAATATGTATCGTGAGATTTTATCATTAACGTAAAATCACATTAACTTCAACCTGCGAAAGATTGGATATGCAGGATAATATTTGAACACATTTAAAATGAATTACAAAAGTTATTATATGTGTATAAATTCTTAAGAAAGAAACTTTTTAAGATTTATTTATGTTCTAAAAACTTTTGATTTATGAAAAGACTATATAAAAGTTATAAACAAAAAAGATTTATAAGAAAAACAAATACCAATTATGTAATTTCTTTGATAACTATTTCAGTTAACATGTAATCCGTAATCTTTTGCTTCTTCATATATCCTGGGTTCATGGATTATCTACATTTGTATCTAAAAAGTCAAGGTTTCAGTTCTATTTAAGACATATGAATAGTAGTTCCAAGCAGAAGGAAGAGTCTCTTCTAAACAACTATGAAATGATTAATATGATTGGATTATGTTTCAAAAATATGTTTAACAAAGTTCGTAGGAATCCAAAAATATGCAGGAAAATCTACACACAAAATCTAATTATATGTAATATTTAAATAACATAATTTTTTAAAATCTTATATATGTATGTGTGTACAGGGTGGCCATTAAAAGACTAAAAGATAAATTATTCAAACTCGGAGAAAATTCCGGCAACATTTAAAAAAATGTTGAATTTGTTTGCTCTTCACGTTCATCTGATTTAACGGACTGTGGGGCTACTTGAAAAAATGGGTTTACGTAAATAAACTTATAATAAACGAATAATTCAACAAATTAAGTAGAACATTCGAACCAAAATCTTACGTTTAGGATTTGAAACCTTGCGTACGGTCATAGAAAATGCTGTGGAAAGAACCTGTATTCGTGAGCGGAAGAATGGTCGTCATATGAAGGCTACTGAAAAAAATTCATTAATTATATTTAATTCATATACATGATATATACCGATCAGTCTTTCAGTGACCACCTTGTACTTAGGAAATCATAGTACTTCCACGTTAGATTCTTGCAATTGCTATGATATCATAATTTTTTTTTAATTTCCCTCAAAGCAAATTTTTATCAATAAAAAACCAAAAACTTGTATGACTCCCAAAATATGATTACTTTTTGTGTACATTTTTTTTTTGTTCAAAATTTTGATTTATATGATATTGTTTAACAAACTAATTAAATCCCGATTAAGCTCATGTCAATGATAAGACCTGAATATTACCTTCAAGTACTGCATGCTTTTACTTGGAAAGAAAGAATAATAAAACGTGTTCTTTTTTGGTAAATTGAAATCTTATCAAAACAATTTTGAAGAAAAGTAATTAAAATAAAGAAAAAAATTGCTGATTTTGATATCAAATTGAAGGCAGTTGGAATATTACTACTAGAAAACATATGTGAAAAGATATGACACATTCAGTTTGTCAACAAATTATAGTTTTACACAAATTAATTATGAAAAGTTATTGATTTTTATATTAAGCATAGGTCTATAGACGATTTTTTGATTTCATATGGTAGAAATGGGACTCGTAGATAATCAATCTATAGTTCAAGGAATTAAGAATGTTCTTTCGGTACGATTTACTCTCAATCGAATTAGACGATCCCACTGCTGATTTTTTCTTTATAACTTCGTTCCGTTTCGGCTGACTTTGCTGAAACGCAACATCAAATGAAGTTAACCAAATGTTGTAAATTTCATTAAAATCGGACTATGTGCTTTTGAGTTATTTTGTATACACGGGGACCGGCGGATATGCAAAATCGATAATACTTTTGATTATAGTGTCTCGAGACCGTTCTCCGATAATTATTTCTATGCATTACAGATGTAGTGACAGCAAAACTAACATCCACTCTGATCGTTATTTACCATAGGTTATATAAATTATTGATTCTTATATTTAAAAAAAAAAACGTTTTGAAAACGGTAACGAGTTAAAGGCCTGTGGATAATCTCCATATGGACTTTTACGGTTTAACACACGTGCCAATTAAACGCCTATTATTACGCACTGTATATTATTAATCTCATGTAGTGTCACTCAATGCAATAAAATGCATTACTGGGAAATAAAAACGGGTCGATAATATCTTTCTGCCTTAAGGTGTTCATCAGCTAACTTCTTTGAATTAGTCGCTCGAATAAACTCTCTGTACTCGCATTTATCGATTTTGATGTTTTGTTTTGTAATTTTTTAGAAATGCAATTTCAAAATAACACATTTTCTATTAAAAATACATGTTCCACAAATTGTGCGGATATTATTTTTATGTTAAAAAGCGTTTAAATGGATGAAATTCCAGATTTTAATTTCTACAAGATGGTTTATAGATGAATGGATTTGAAACATGAAACTAAAGAAAACGTTTTTAAATTTATTAGTTATATAAAAGGCAATAGATAAATCTTATTGGATAACTGATCATTGACCACCCATAAACAAATCCAATCTAAGATGAATTTCAATATGAGATTTAAATATTTTATTAGAATTTTCTTAATTTTAGTATAATTTTATATTTTTAAAACTATATTGAATAGATTTAGTAGAAAACATTAAGACTAGACATCTGTTCGAAATTATGTTAAAATAAGAAAAGAATTTTAAAGAACCGAGACATTATTAACAGGCAAGTTAGCATTACCAACAGGATATACACTTCAATAACTCATTCCCTAAGGTCTTCTAAAATATAAGTCGCCTTTATTTCTTTCTTTCTTTGGAAGATTGACATTTAATAGGATGAGATAATAATTGGAAGTATAAAAAATAATATGCTTTGGGTATTAAAAAATGTAAACTAAAAATAAATAATATACAGATATGGAATGATGAACAAAATTGCAAGCACAAAACCCAATTAGTTTCATACGTTATACAGTTTATTTCAGGTAACTTGAAAAATCATACAGTTCTAAAGTTTATTTATAAAGGGTGATGCAATTTGAGTCTCCTATGTTGCCAGCACTGTAAATCAAGCAGCTATCGATAAGCATTTATTTTCAAAGTGTCAAATGTCAGTTTGCAACAACACAATACGAAATGGATCGCTTAACCATCGTACAACACGTGTTACAGCAGCAAGATTTTGATATTGATTTTTCAAAGAAAATCCTCGTCTCTAATGAGGCACATTTCCACCTCTCTGGGTGTGTTAAAAAGCAAAATTGCCGCATATGGGGAAATGAAAACCCTCATGAGATTCACGAGACACATGCCCAAAAAGTGACTGTTTGGTGCGCATTATGGTCAGGCGGCGTCATTGGGCCTTACTTTTTTGAAAACGATCAGAGTCAGACTGTAGCGGCCAATGGTGATAACCGCATGATAACCGATTATTTATTTATTATTACGAAATCGAAGATATTGATGTGGAAGACATGTAGTTCCAACTAGACTTGCCACACAGCGGGTACAATTTTGGATATTTTGTGTAAAAAGTTCCCAAACTGGCCGCCAAGACCATGCATGTTCAAAGTCGTGTCTACGCCAAAAAACCCGAAACGTTAGAGCACCTTAAAAAACAAGATCCGCCAAGTTATTGCCGAGATACCGCCATAAATTTTCGAAAAATACATCGGAATTTACCTCGAAAGGATCGACTGCTGCAAAAGGTCCGGAGGCAGCTATTTAATTCATATTATTTTTCATAATTAATGAATTACATAACATTTGTGATTGACAAAATAAAATATGTATATTTCGTTAAATTTGTGTATTTTATTTTGTACTTTCCTTTAAATTTGAAAATATTTACTAAGTCGATTATGTCAACCGATGTAACAGGTTAGTTTGAATTAAAAAGTGTTCAATTAGCAGGTTTGACTATATTTGAACTGAACTTTTAGTAAATAATTTATTCTAATCACTAAACTACTTACTTGTATCAAATTTTTGTTCGATATTCTACATTTGTAGGTTATTTCTTTCTCATGAGAACTTTATTAAAAACAATGAATTGAATAAAATTAAATCAATATTTTCTTTCACCAGAATTTGTTCCAATTCATTTCAATTAATTATTATTACAGTTCAAATCAATAAATTTGAAATTATTATTTTCTTTAGTAATTTAAAAATAATCATTCTTTATTATTTCACCGAAATGTGTTCTTTTGGGTGATCCCGTTTTTGACTAACCAAAAAACTTTGCTAAAATTCTTAAATCAACAAAAAAATTCACTTTATTCTTTTTTATGATTTCAATTTGGTCATGGAGATTGAATTCGTATATAAAATATGAATAAATAAAATTACTTAATGTAAATGTATTAAAATTGAATAACTCTCTCAGAACTTAAATTAAAAAACAAAAAAAAAAAACTTTACAGTCAATGATTTTATAGCAAAAATTATTATTTCTTAAAAACCATATTTTTTTCTTTTTGGTTTTAAATTCATATTTTTACGAGTTTCGTTTCCTTAAGATTTTAGTGTTTAATCTTGAATTTCTCCAATTACTTAATTATAGTCATAAAAATATTTCCAGCTATTTATTCTTGGCTTTTTAAAAGTTGTGATAAAATTACCTAGTATGACAAAAACCACCCAACTTTCTTAGACGTATTATTAAAAATTTATTTTTGGCGAAAAATAACCTCTTTTGTTGTAGCATTCTAGTTCAAAATCTTATCAGTTCATGCCTTTAATTACAAAAAATGAGAAAAGCAAACCATGGCAGTGAATTTACATTTTTTCTATATCGTCCGGACCACTATGGAACTCTCCCGATAATGTCATAAAATATTCATTTCAGTTCGCCTATTCCAAGTTTCATGAAAATGTGACTGCTATTGACCGAATTATTAACGTTTTTCTACTTTGGCTCCCTCAACCCCATCAGTTGGCCTATCCAGAACATACATAGTTTACCAAGTTTTAAGCAAATCCCCCACAACCCCTCACCGAAGGGAGACATATTCTATCTTTTCAGTTGACCCATCCCAAATGGGATAAGCGGACGGACGGACATTACTTTCATCTTTCTAGCCCTTCTAGAACAAAAGTTAGTTTTTCGCACGATAATAGT
Organism: Xylophagus ater; assembly: GCA_963422695.1. NCBI lineage: Eukaryota > Metazoa > Arthropoda > Insecta > Diptera > Xylophagidae > Xylophagus > Xylophagus ater. The sequence continues at coordinate 15,530,745 of OY730478.1, forward strand.
ACTTTCCTATAAACATTCGTTTATCGGAAAAAAAAATTGTTTATCAAATTTTGTTGAAATTGGTTAAATTATTTTCGATATATCGTTACCACTAAAGAAAAAAAAACACTTCCAATCTACCATTATAGTATGGTAAAAATCTAACCAATTTATTTCCTTATTTACCAAATTTGAACAAAATTGAGTCAGCCATTCTCAAGTTGTCATAGACACATAAGTAATATGGTATATAGAATTTTTTGCACAAGTAAAATCCTCTACTAAATAATAGAAGAATGGCCAACAAGCCAATTACAAAGTGACTTTTGGTCGATCGTATCCGTGCCACTATGAAACTCGGAAACGACTCAACTGATTTCAATCAAATTTAGTATATGTGTATATATCGATTCAAATTAGAAAATGCAGTACTTTTTGAAAGAATCTGTCAAGCTATTTTGAAGTAACTCAAAAATCCAAATCTTGTTTTTTGGCAGATTTTGTCAGTTGACACTGGCAAAGGTATTAAACTTCGCTGTCATCAGTGCTGTACAAAAACTAACAAAAAACCGACAGTGTATGTAGATTAGGCTCTGTAGCAAATTTCTTCTTTTCTCCCGATTTAGATTTTTTGAGTCCCGTTGTGTAACGGGCTTTTTTACTAGTATTATTAATAAAATATCATATTGGTTTCATAGATTTTAGTAGGTAGACCACGACACATAGGTACATATTTAAGAAAAATAGTCGAAATACCTATAACGAAGTTGCCCACCCCTGTAGTAGTACATAGTACATACTTCAGTTAAAGTCTAAAAAGAAGCAAAACTGGTTCAGTCATTTAGATATTATTTAAAGAACATCTTTAGGTTGTAGGAAACGAATACATACGAAAATAGTTCATATCGCAATTTTCGAGTTTAATACGTTTTATAATGTTTCTTGTCTGATTTATAGATTTTAGAAATTTCCTGGTTTTTGAAAAACAGGTTGTACTTAGAATTTATTATTACAATTTAAATTTATTTTATTCGATAAGTCATAGGTATAGAATTGCACATATTTAACAAGTATTATAATAGTTATGTCTCCAATTTAAGTTGCTGTTGGATATAATATACTTACAGGTATCCTACAGTGACTGAAACAACCGTCGTCACATATGAAATTAAGTGAATCAGTTTATTTTATATCTTCTTGAATTTAAATAAATAAATAAATATAAGTTCAGGTGCATAAGATTCAGATGCGATAGTAAATTCGATAAAATTGTATATTCTTAGAGAAAAGAAAGAAAATATGGTTCCTTTTGAAGGGAACCTTATATATTTTCATGAATATAAACATAAATACCCTTGAAAAAGGGCTAATTTTATTACTTTTATATAGCATTTATCGAGGGTTCCATAACGAAAGCAATTAAAATTTCCGAAAAATATATCACCCCCAAAAAATTCAATAATTTAATAGCAACCCTTAATATCTGCATCATATTCGTTGATATAGGAAAAAAAAATTCCCGAGAAATATTGATTATATATGAAAATATGGCCGGGTTTTGGGTTTCAAGTTACTATAGAGAAAATCTAATATGTTTTTACCCTATTTGTACCAATGTTCCACAAAAAAAAGAAGAAAAACTCATTTTAATATAATTTTAGGGAACAAAATCAAAAAAAAAAAATGCTACTTCTAAATGTATCCAGAATGATTTCCCTTCTGGAATATATTTTTAAACATGACACACCCAAATAATTTATTTCAAAGACATGATGCACAACATTTACTATACATCAACAATTCTGAGAGCATATGGTTTTATATCCTTTAAAAATGAACTTAACCTTCATAGTTCTTGTCTGGATAGTTTTCTATGTCATTTTGAATCTTGAAGTGTTATCTGCTCTTCAATAGTACATAAGTATATGAATCTGTCAACATGAATATATAGGAATATAACATGTATTTATACTGTGAAGTTCAATGCACAAATCCAATGTCAGATAATTCTAAACTTGATATGCAGTCTTATTGATTAAAATGTCTATTCTTAGACCACAAAATTTTGTTGAAATCAAGAAACTAAACAAGATAATTTTTAATACAATAAATATTGTACTACAAATGATGATGTTTTTTTCTTAATATTTAAGAAAACTAGAAGCCCCTGTGTCAGTACTACTAGTGTAGAACAATGAAATTCAACATAACCAAGTATTGGTCTTATTTCATGAGTCAAAACCTGTCTCATACGTATGGCCATGATCGCAGGTATGTTATGCCTCTAAAGAAAGAGGGGCAGCTAGCTCTGGTGTGATGGCAAAGAAAGAACAAATGCATCATCGCTTAGTACGTTTCGCTCCTGAGCGTTTGTGAGGGCTCCAGGGCTATTTAGTCCAGTTAAATATAAACATTAATAAGTAGGTAATGTAGAACTGTGATACATATAAAGTGTATCGAACGTAGTTCTACGCTAGCAATAGTTAAAAACGGAATGTTATTAATACCATGTTTCCATCTCCCTCAAATCTTGCGATTTTGTGAGAATTCGCCCATTTGACATACAAATCTACTGGATTTCTCATACAAATAGAGGATTTCAAAATCTTGATATTTCATCGAAATTTTGTTGAAATCTCGTTCAAAACCTCCAAAAATGTTTTCATCAACCCTGAAAATTTGTTCTTTGAAATCTATTTTTCAAAATCACGAGATTTCAGGAAGATGGAAACATACTATAAGAAAAATTAAAAAACAAAGAAATTGAAAAATCAAATATTCACCTCTAATTAGAGTTGATCCCAATTCTATTCCAGCCAACCGTCTTTAACTGTCAAAAAGGTGTCTTATCTTAGTTTAATATTAAATAAACCAATATACTTAAATCACATATTATATTTGAACCTAATTAAATATAGTCTAATTAAAGCAAAATCCATGACCTATCTTAATTACAAGCATTTTTAAGGCTAAGTATATCATTAAGATCAAAGATGTACTAAAATCAGCTCTTTACTATGCACAAGGTCGTCAATATAATTAGTTGATAGAACACATTTGCTAGAAGTTCTTTCCTTCCTCAGAAAGTACATTCGTATACTTAAAATTTTATGTTTTTTTTTTCTTCTTCTGCATAGTAAACAACGTCTACCAAGTATCTGCAGCATCATCATCATCATTATGAATATAATCATTGCCATCGCATCGTTTATGATGTTTATTTTTATTTCTTTCTAGAAATAATTTATTTATAAGAACATATATGAATATAAAAGAAGATAAATAAAGAAACAGGCCTTGAAATAGATGCATAGATATAATTTTGCATATGTCAACAATGGCATCGAATTGCATTGAATCTTTTTAAGTTACCAGCCAGATCTTTTTATGTATAGTTTTGGTACACAAACTTATGGAACATATCAAAAGAAGAGTTTTACTTCAGTGATAACCACTTCATCAACATTTTAAATCAGACTGGATTTAAATATATTTTTGTTTTTTATCTTGTTTTAAATTTATAAACATAAACTGTCTTAAAAGAATTAATATAAATCGATTTATTCCTGAATTGACAATCAATATATGGATGTAAAAAGAATTCCTACAAATAAAAAATTTGCATTTGTCTAACATTTAAAATACATTTATAAATGCAGATCGATGATTTATTTTGAAATATCTCTTTAAGTTTAAATACCGAATAAATTTGTTAATGATGATATATTTCGAATCTTTGGCTCTGACAAAATTCATATGAAATTTATTATAATAAAAATTAATCTCTAATTTATTTGAACCCATCTATCATTCTCATTAAAGTATATATTTCCGCTTTCAAAGATTGATTGCAAATTAATTAAGACTAAGTTTTCTTAGATAGGACTAGAATATTTATGCCCTATGGTAAGTACTTCCAGAGGGTATATTAGTTTTTTCATAGACTAATAATAAAGACTTCCAACGACTGTGCATTCAACTGATTCTTTTTGTACCATGATATCCCGACACAATATAGATTCTTCTCTTTCTTTCAGGTTTTCAAGGGTATGGTTATGTGGGAATCAAAAGTTATATCGATTTATGCATGTCCGTTCTGCGTCAGTATACAAGATAACTCAAATACGTATTATCCGATTTTGTTGAAATTTAGAATGTGAGTTGGTTATTCCTTAACTAGATTTGGTATTGCATTATTTCAGCAAAATTAACCGAGAGGGAGCGAAGTTATTAAGCAAAACCAGGGTGATCAAAAAGTTTTGTGTTTTTTTTATATGGTTTTTCGGATTTAATTGGAAAATTTGTGAAGCAATTTTGTTTAAATTGATTATATTGGTTAACTACATAAATAGACGATTGCTTGGTAAATTTCAGTAACATGGGTTGAAGGCCAGTGGAGAAAGAAATAATCCTTGGAGAAAATAAGCCTGTTCATAAAGTTTTTTGGATGTACTTTAAAAACTACTGCACCGATTTGAATAAAATTTGCAGATTAGATTTATGCTATTAAGGTCTAGGTTACCTACAAGTTAGACGAAATTTTAAAAACAGGAAACAAAGTTATGATAAAAAAAGCTTTGAAATATTGTTAGTTTTGACAGTTTTTCGGTCCCATGAAAAAATCGGCTATAGGCTGGTTTTCAGTTATTATATATTTTTGCCCTAAACTCACTCGTAATGGAAGGAATAGATTTAAATCCAGTTGTGAATTACAATTAATTTTTTAATTATAAAAATTCATAAATGTCTTTTAAACAATACTTTTAGAGAATGGAAAATTTGTTCTAGACAATATCACAATTTGCTAATTCAACACACATTGGAAGATTCATTAAAGATTCCTAATATGGAAGAAAAAGGAAATTTATGCAGTAGCACGAACATTTTCTACATATATGAATCTTAATGATAAAAAGTTGAAAGTACCCGTAGAATTTTGATAGATTGAGTTCATGGGCTTTCGTATACATAATTTCGGTTTCTTATAACAATAAGTTCAAAAATCTTATTTAATTTTCATATTATAGAAATTCTAGAAATTAAGTCTAAGTGGTTATCATTTGTCTTCGTTATGAAAATGGCAAAATCACAAAATGATAAATGATTTTTTGCACTAAAGAAATGAATTTGCTATTTTGTACAAAATATTTTTTTCGTTAAGAATATTTTTATTATTAATTAATTTTAATCGAAGGTTTTTGAACTTTTAGAAATTTCTATACCAAAGTTAAAATTGTACACATAGAAAACATAACTTTTAAATTCCATAAAACTGAGTTATTACCTTATTAAATCCTTAAACATTAATGTGAAATTTCTATTCAGCTATAAACTTTCCATTCTCACGGGTAAAATTCTAACATAAAATGTGAATATATCGCAAATCCCAAGAGACATACCCGAAGAAAATAATAGGCTATAAATCTTTCGGGATTTGCCTAAATTAATTAAGAAGTAATTTAGTATAAATCCATCAAATAGGTACAGAAGTGTTTATTCGAACAACATCAATAGCAACTCATAATTATTAGGATATGCTTAAATACGTATTCATAAATAATAATAGTATACCTCATCAGAGGACGGAGATTTTAATGATTATGATTTGGATAGATGAAAGTCATCTTAAGAGAAACACTTAAATATTTACATTTAATCTAAAAGCCACCTGAATAAATTCAAATATACAGTACAAACTTTATTCTTGCATCTGCTGAGTCTGTAATATACAATTAAAAATCAGAAAAGTAAACTTTGTCTAGTATTTATTATTGTAGAACTGAACTAGTTTAATAATATATTTAAAATTCACAGAAAAAGGTAAAATAGGTAAACCAAAGGAAAGTGCCTATTTCGCCTTAAACTTACAGTTTGATAAAAAATCATAAAACGACAGAAAATTTCTTTGAAATGGAAGTCGTAGATAGAAATGAGATTTTAAACGAAATATTTAGCTTAAATTGTGTTTTTGGGCAAAATTCAGGCCTTTTCACCACATTGTTGAACAAACAACGATTGAGATTAATTTAATAGGACTACATAGTACCACAGAGAAAAGAAACAGATAATTCTTTGTATATAAATTGTTGGTACCCATGCAGCGCTGCAAAACATCCCTCCTCGTTAATAGTATTTGTAAAAAAGACTGTAGGTAGGTAGGTAGAGTAGTTGTACTGCGTACAACACTAGGCATCTTATGGGCCCATTGTGATCCCTACGAGACTAAGAGTTACCCTATTGGGAAACCTATTCCTCTTCAAAGACGGTAAATACATGCATTTTTACTTCACACAGAGCTTTTTCTCAATAAATACTAGTGAAGTGGTATGTTTTGCAGACTGCAAATGTGACCAAATCAGAATCCAAGTTGCGAACTCTATTTACTGTATGCTTTTTTGGACGTACAAAGTCAATATGTACTTTCGAGTACTTCCATAGCTTGATAGAAAATATTGAATACAAAGTATTAAGTACTTTGCAGATCACTGTTTGATACACAGTTTGAAATGGGTAGAAAAATTTGATTGCTAAAATTGAGATTGCAATGTAGTAAATGCCTTTTTATTAAAGAGATTTTTTTAATTTAATATGAAATATCACTTAATTATACATTTTCATAGAATATTCGTAATTCAAAAGATCGATAAAAGAAAATTATATCCTTCATAACTCTTTTTGCCAATCGTAATCAATAATAATAATCAAATGAAAGTGCATTCACATTGAAAATCTATCGGTTTTTTTGTCTTACAAATTACACCACTTTATAACAGATTTTTATCATAATTGCTATACATTTCGCTATCTGGATAAAAAAAAAGATATAATGCATTAAATTTCTTCTTCAAGTGAAAAGATAACAGGAAAAAAAAACGTTTATTATAAAAACTGGGTACATAAGAATATATAAACTAACATTAAAATTTTCACTTTACTATATTAACATAGTGAAAATTGAAAATTCTAAGCGGCTTTGTTCAATTGGTGGTTTCTTCTTCTATGCAGATATTATTTCCATAGGTAACGTGTAGTGTGATTTTTCCATTAAAACAACAAAATAGCATAATCCGAAAACTATTTAAGTATAATGCTCTTAAAAAGAACAAGAGTATAACAATAGATAAAAATACCTTACTCTATTTCAAGGGTATATATAATTGTTTTTCGCGATCATATTTTTTTATAAATACCACAAATACAAGTACTTGGGAACGATGATATAGATATAGAACCAGAATCCAACTCTTATATAAATCAATAAATAAAACGAATACCGTACGTTCTAACAGGTAAATCCACCTGTAAAATAGTTAAAGCATTCGACATCGCATATGTTATAAACCATAGAAGATTTCCATTGATTGCTATATAAATGCCGAATCACACATGAAACACAACATTGAATTTTTTGTAATTTCTTTATAATAAATGATAGTAGCTATCAGTTAATTCATTTATAAATACAGGAAAAATCCCTGGATGACGTTTTATTAAATGAATTTCATTTATTTTTTTTCACTTTTAGAACATATTTGAATTATGAATAATCATGACGACAGAAATTAATAGAATTTATCAATATCAAGCTTTACAGGGAAACCTTTTTAAGTTTGGACTACCACGAATATAGGAAATTTCATTAAAGTCAAATTAAGCAGGGCATACTTTTGAAAAGCATAATTGTTTAAGGATCTGGTTTTATTCATTTTTCATTGATGATTATGTTGTTAAGTCAAATTAATCATTAGACAGCTTAAACGCGTATTTTAAATCAATTTTAAACACGTTTCGAATATATATAAACTCGGATGGATTTGTAATGAGATCGACTCAATCCGATCGCAAAATTTTCCCAGAATAATTTGAAATGGGATTGAAATTAAGTATATAAACGCAGATCCAAAAATCGATGAATTCATTTGTTTTCTGTCAATTACGTATGGTTTTTGACTGTTTGTATGAAAATTTAAATTTAACCAATAAAAAAAATACCTGAAAACAAATCTCAAACTCGAAATCATTTCTATCCGACAGACTCAAATCGAATCTCAATCTCATTTCAAATATGCATGTAAATGAAATAATAGATAACAATAGAGCAAGCTGAAGTGGAGTTGTATATATAAATAGTCTTCAACTTAAATGACTCTGGACTATCGAACTACATAGCCTCGATCCCATATCTACGCTTGGGTTAGATTTACAAATATTTCTTTATATTTGTGGCTATAATTCATTTTAGATGGGTTGAATAAGAGCTAAACAACCACTTTATAGTTATTTCAAATTCAACGTGATTAACAGACAAGGATCGATGGCTAGTAACGTACTATTCATTACCGGGTTCGACAAATTAAGTGTCAAATATAAACCGCACATCTTGCAATATTAAAATTTGACATGAATCTTGCTTAACATATTGTCTGTCAGTAGTAAAAATTATTTGTTGGTGAAAAGACACGTTCTTATTTTTTGTACAATGGACCTTAAACGAAATTCAATTGTTGCGCTTCATTTGATTAGAAAGACAAACATCGAAATTCACCGTATTCACCAGATCTGAATCCGTTGGATTATTCCATTTGGGTAATTTTACAAGCAGCAGCTTGCAAAAAAGAAACCCATAACTTTGGCCGGTTTAGAAAAAGATTTGACTCGTGAATAGAACCGTTTAAGCCAAGACATCGTGCAGGCATCGTGTGCATCGTTTAAAAAGAGGTTGAAGCTGGTGGTTAGGAAAAAAGGCGGTTACATACCATTCGAATAATGAAATTAACTATGTATTATAAACTACCATTTTCATAAATTTTAACAAAACCAACCAATAAACAAAAAAATTACAACGTTTTTACACTCTGACACTTCAATTGCCGGACCCAGTATTTAAAAAAGAAGTTAGTTTAACGACATAGATGGGGATCGACCGAGAAATGAGAATGAATAAAGTCGGAAGATCAACAAATGGATACTTTAAAAAGTTTCACTGTATAATTTGAATTTATGAACTAATAAAATTTTGAATTATTAAAATAAAATCGATAAAAATTGGCTATCAGAATGTTAAATATGAAATTATAATGTAAAACGTGAACAGGTTTTAGCAAATCAATATGATTTATAGGATATCACTTAATTAAATTTAAAATAACGCACAACGAAAGAAAAAAAAAGTTGAAAGAAGATAAGCAACTGTTTAATATAATTCCATAAAATTAAAATTCTTTTAATTCTTATGTAATAATATAATGTTATTGTTTGTCTTTTATTTAAAAGAAAAACCCAATCAACACAAGTCTTTTTAAACCGTTTTTCTTTTTTGCAACCAGTTTTATATTTTTTTTTTACCATTATTTATTTTCATTATCATTGAAGAGTGTTGTTGAACTTGTGAGTAGACAATCTTCTCAAGATCAGTGCCAGTACAAGAAGATCAGCATTCTTCGTCATAACTGATTGATCTTTTGGGATCGATTGATCGATCAAAAACAAAATTTAGTTCGATACTATACTATTGAGTTTTTTTGTTTTTGTTTTTGTATTTTTGTGATCATCGTTATTTTCATCTTATCGTGACCATATTGGATTTCGAAACCAAAAATACTTACAAAGTTTTATAATGAATTACAATGTTATGTTTCTTTTCAATTTCAATTCAAAAGATCGTGCCATTTGGCACAAAAATTAGTTTCAAATATGTATTAGTTTAATTTGTTGTTTGGAAAACTTATTTTAAATATGGTAAACGTAACATTGTAAGAAACAAGAAAACCTACTGAACCAAAGATCATAAGATTCCCAACTGTGGTGGACGATTTTCAAACATTCGCATATGTTGCTGGAACTTAATTCGCAACTTCTTTGATACTATGGATTTTTTTTATTTAATTTTAAAAGAAAATAATAACAAAACTGATAAATATAAAAGTTTATTTTTATAACATTTAAATATTTCTTTATCTAATATTTTCATTTTGGGGGTTTTTTTTGTTAAGAAAAACCAAGTAAATATAAAATCTTTGTTGTTTGTTTCATTAAGTACTATATGAGACGACGACGCCCCGACGGATGTTGGGAATCCGTGATAATGAACTTTCATAATGAACGGGCATTTAAGAATGCATGAAAGTCATAAATAATATTTTTTTTTGGTTTGAATTTCATGCTTGGAAAATAATGTTGATGCATTTTGAATAATTTTCTGACTCATGATTTCTTTGAGACAAGAAATTTTTGTTATCATGAATCATAAAAATAGAATTTCTTTCATGAAATTAAAATAGAATTTTGATAAACCCCGAAAATCTTGTTGAGTGTGACTTTTTCTGTTTGAAGTTTTCATTGAAGATCAATGAATTTTTTTGTTTATGATTCAAAGGAAAAAATTATAAGTTCTGGACTTTCTTATGAAATGTAATTTCACACCAGTATTTTTATAAACTCTTCCACAAGGTGTGAAAATTTCATTAAATTTTGTTTAAAAATCAAGAATTCTTGAAATTCGAATTCAAAATTTATAAGAAATGTAATCAAGATGTTCTTCAAAAAGAAAAAAAAACAATTATGATTTGAATTTCTAGAAATTTAAATCTATACAAATTCGATAAAGATCTGTAATTATATACAACGGATTTTTCTTTATCAAGTTTTGCGAACTTGTTTACTATGGAACTTGTTGTTTGCCACCATATATGAAATGTCCAATTAATATACAAACTACAAAATCATATTTATCTCTTAATGAGTAAGCCTGATAAAAATATTGAATTTATTTCTAAACAGCATCGAATTAAGTAATCTACAAGACTCCTCTAGCTTCAAAGGAATAATAAACACATATTATAACTTCAAATCGGTATATATAGCCGGTTTTTTGATGTCCTATGGTAGAATTGGGATTCGTAGTTAACAAAGCTAACAAGTTCCATGAATTAACTTTAAGAAAAGAAAGAAACAACAACCAAAACTAAAAATATTTTAATGTTTTTACTGCATAATTTAATTTTCTCTTCTTCAAATTTGCTCTTATGCACACGTAGCCTGGACCCTAATAGCGGTAATCTATTGTTGTTCAAATTGATACCTTAGCTTTTAAAGTACATCGAGAAAACTTTATGAACAGGCTTATTTTTCATTTACAACTATTTCTTTCTCCACCAACCCTGGAACGATTTTATTGAAATTTGACTTAATATCGTTTATTTATGTAAGCAACGTTTATAAATACACTCAGTTCTATTTTTACATGAACCTTTTCCCAACCAAAAAGCGGAAAAAATGACTAAACTTAGTGGTCATCATGATTTTTCCTTCATAACTTCGTTGCTCCTTGACCGATTTTGCTGGAATGTAATACCAAATAATGTAAATTTAATCAAAATGGACAGATGGACAAAAATTAGCAAAAATCGGTATAGCTTTTGATTCTCTACACATCTATAACTTCGACACCGTTCTCTGGTGATTATTATAATACTATGCGCGTTACAAATGTAGTGACAAAACTATTATTTCCTCTAGTAATATCTACTGTAGAACATAAAAATCATTTTACTTAATTTTAAAGCTATTTTTGGGAATTAATCTCAGAATTGTTGTCGACTGTAAATTTCGCCTCATATACGGCTTCATAAATATCATTTTGTAGATAAAAACATTATACTCAAAATAAGATATTTTATCTTTAATTTTTCCAGCATATTGCATGACTTTATCAAATCTCTACTGAAAATAGAGTCATGAAAATAAAAGCTAAGAATTTATTTAATTCGCTCACGAACTTTAATAAAAAATTCTAAATTAATTTCTTAATTTAAAGAAAAAAACTAAATAAAATCATTTCAAAAGAAAATAATTATGATAACAGAAAACATAGACAAATAAGGAAGAACATCGTATAACTATATCAAAATAAAATCCTGCTGTGATAGAAATCTCTCCAATAATGCACCCTCATATATGGTTCAATATTGTCATGTCTCTATGGTTCAATGTATATATATATATATTGTGAAGAATTGTTAATTTTCTTTGGTATAAAAGGTATATATAGCTATTGCCATAATCATAATAGAAAATCTTAAATGTTCCGAGTCGGATGGTATAGTATGCCATGTCCCTTAAAAGATAACAATGTGCCACACCTTATCATTAGACTATTTTTAGTCAACTTCCCTCCAAACAAGAATCACTCCCTCACATTTCGAATATAAAATCCAAGCAGCTCATTCCTATTCAAATAGAATAACTCTCTATGGTATAACAAAAACGAGAAGGGAAACGATTTTTTCTATACAACATTATTGAAGAAATAATAATGATGAGAGGACGACTATGGAATACTTATGGACATTTTACCATATATATGTACATATGTATATATTTTTCTTTTTTGACATTGCCAGAACAAGTATAATTTCCTGCATTGTCGTATGAATACAAAATCCTTATTTTTTTCTTTCTTCTTTCTAATATTACTTAATGGAACTGTCCTTACTCACTATGGGCGCAGTTGAAAAAATATATAAGTGCATAATGGATTCCTCAGACTATTGTACTTTAAGAAGAAAAAATCTATATAAAAGAATTTTTGCGATTTTATGCTGAAGTATTTTTTCGATTTTACAAAATATTTAGCCACTTTTCTTTTTTATTGTATTTCCAATAGAAACTAGAAGCCCCTGTGCCAGTATAACTGCACATATTAAAAAAAAAAATTAACTAAAAATAATTTGAAACATAAATGTTTAGCCTGGATTTGATCTCGAATTCTTTTCAATCAACGATCTTAACTAAAACAGACCTTAAACTAGGAAACACGTCTCAAATGTGTTTTTGATCAAGCCTCCAAGTATTCAAAGTCATTTTGATTTTCAAACAACCGTCCGTGGACTGTGTGAATACAACAATTAGTAGACGAAATAACACTTTAGCCAAAGTTAACGATAGTCCGCAGACGGTATGTGACAACATGTTTCCTCATTTAAATGCTTTTTTATGATGCTATCCAGACTCAGAAAAAAAAAGTCTTTGTTGTATGTTGCAACAATAGTAAGATGTAAAAGAAGTTCAATAAATACTAAATTATAGTCATTTTAATTTTAAATATTGTATTTTTTTTCTTTTCTTATTTTAGAAAGTCAATCTTTTTGCTCATCTCAATCGCGAAAACAAGAAAAAAAGATCAAGATTTTAAGTAAAAATCAAAATACCGTAATAAAAATACATTCGTTCAAATAAAAAAGCCCGGAAAAAAAGTCTTAAAAGTGACTTTCATTATAAAAATATGTTAAAAAGAAATTTTGGGAATATCTACATTTTTTTAGCAATATTTGATATTCTACTAGTAACTGTTAATCTTCATGGACGAATTTTTATTTAAGATTAATTATGATTACATTAATCAAATACAAATTATATCAAATTTATTGATAACATTGGCCTTAATTAAAAATTCAGTCAAATTCTTAAATCACCAAAAATGAAGTAGATAAATTTTGGCACTTTTAATTAAGTGTCTAGAAAAATAAAAAGTAAAAACAAATCATTAAAAATTTAACATAATACTGGATTTTTAGTTGATTCTTCTAAGACGCGGGTTCGTCTGAAATAAGTTTCAACCAAACCAAATGCTGGAATTGATAATAAAAAAAGAACAACCTCAGCTAGGATATACTGTGAGTCTTTAAGATATGAGTTCGTTATTTTTTTAGAAATATAGTAAACATTGAAATGGATGCAATTTTTCATTTGCAGATTCATTGGGATGGGATTTTTTGACGTAATTGCAGAATTAAAGACCAAACCAAACGCAAGACAGTCGTGCTTGTTCTAATAAATGTTTCACACCCAAGTCTCTTTTTCTTATAAACTTCTTATAAATTTTAAAAAGCGAAGATCTTAAACATTGTATTTATAATATTTTTAGATTCTTATGTTTTTCAAATTCGGAAAAACTCTAGCATTTACACTTTTAACAGCTGAAGCTTTGTAGATTTAACTGAAAATTGGATGTCTAAAGAGACTTGCGAAAGTCCTTGTCTATTTAAATCGTATCTTAAAAGAATCAATTGAAAATTAGGTTTAAGGAAAAAAAATATTTCCTGTTTTATTTTAATGAATGCTGGCAATTCCATAATATATTGTCCGTAACAAAAGTCCTTTATGAAAAGTACAAAGGACGAATGAGAATATCCCAATAGGAAATTTCGATTCATATTTTCAAACGTGAGTTTACAAACACATATAAATCCGCCCCCGAATATTTAACCTTTATTTTTTTTTCTTTTGTACTAAAAGGGGAAATAATATAGAAGGAAATTTTGCATTTGAATGAATGAATTTTTTTCTTTTTTACCTTTTTATGAACACAATAAAATTCAATCCCTAAATTCTGATCTGAAGATCAGGGGATGAACAAGATAATCGCAATATGTGCGCGATGGTTACCAAAAATTTCCAAGGAAGTTATAGGAAGAAAAAAAAAGTACAAATATGGAAACGACCGCTCCTTTAAAACAAAAAAAAATCTACTTTGCACATTTGCCAGATTTATTTATTTCGAAATGCCGGCTTTTGCATGATTGTTTTTTTAATATTTTAACTTTTTTTTAAAAACTTACCAAAAATATTTAAAAATTCCTTCGATTTTTTATTTTGTTTAAATTGAATGGAATTTAATCAGTTTTAATCCTTTTTAAGATGGAAAAACTGGAACTTGACAACAAAATCTTTTCACAAATTATATTTCTTAGGAAAAACACAATTTTCACTAAACATTAAAAAAAAATTTTCTTTAAATAAAAAAAAAACTTAATTTTCTCTTCGTAAATTTCTATTATTTCTTTTCTATTTTTTTTTTTTTTTTTTTGCTAAGTTTTTACTTTTCGAAACTCACTTTTATTAATCAAAAGAAAAACAAGTTAATAAAACTAATTAAAAAATAATATCGGAAAAAATAAATTATATTTTTTCTTTATTAGTATAAACGCCGGTTAATAAATTTTAAAATTATTTTGAATGGTTTTCAAAATAAAAATCGCAGTTTTTTACACGTTCTTAAAACTTTGGAAGTGTTTTTTTTTTTAAGAACTATCAAAAATAAAAATGGAAATTTTAATTCAATTCAATTATTGTATGAAAATAGAATAATAATTTTATTAAATTTAAGAAATAATAATAATAATAATATTGATTTTTAAGATTGAATACCAAAACGCGTCCAAACGTTATTCGAATCAAAGAACTAATGAAATCGTTGTTTGCACTTCAGCTAAAAAGTTGATTCTTCTTTGGTCTCTTGTTGGATTTGTGGTGGTGGCTTTTCTTTGGATTATTATATGAGTGTGCTGCTGGCAGACGTGTAGGCCAAGTAAAAACCAGGAGAAAATTAATATTGGAATGAAAAAGAAGAAGAAGAATAGTGAAAATATGATTTCAATAGTTTTAGAGTTGAATGAAAGAACTTTTAAAGAAAGAAAATGGGTTCACTTATGGTAAACTAAAGGTAAATCTTAAACAATTCCAATCCAATTTCGGTATAATAAAAATTTCGGTGCTTTTTTTTGTATTCCAATCCAACTAAAAACAAGTATAGATATCAAAATTATCGGTATCGAATTCAAAATTGGTTTTCTCCAGGGATGGAAACCATTTTGAATTGGACTTTAAAATACCCTCCTAAGCCTCGATTTAAATAATGGAACCATCAAAACCGTCCTGTTTGTGTGAATGCGGTGGACAATCGTTAATGCCAAAATCGGTTAACATAAACAGTATGTAAAACATTGAAGGAGATATTTTGTAAATGTTCCCAAAACGACGTAGTAATTCTGTACATTACTTCTGTCGCATATAAAATTAAATTAAACTGTCTCACTCACACAATTAGGATGTTCTTTATGCTTGAGTGATGTAACTTAGGCTTAAAACGCGAATAATTGATTGTTCTAAAAAAAACAAATTATCATCAAATCAACAGTTTCAAATTATAAATATTCTAGACTAAGCTAAAATCAAAAAATAATGTATTTCATTGATTTTTTCATATCATTTTTCCTTACAAGCAGCGGCTTGCAAAAAAAAACACACATCTTTGACCAGTTTAGAAAAAGATTTGGCTCATGAATGGAACCGTTTAAGCCAAGACATCGTGCGAGCATCGCGTGCGTCGTTTAAAAAGAGATTGAAGCTGGTGGTTAAGGTAAAAGGCGGTTACATACCATTCGAATAATTGTAAAATTAACTATGTATCTATTATAAACTATCAGTTCCAAAAATTTTAATAAAACCCAATAAACAAAAAAATTACAGCGTTTTTACACTTTGACACTTCAATTGCCGGACCCGGTACATACACTTCTTTTTGAACTGACTTTAAATATAGCATCCAATGACATCTAATTTCTTAAATTATATCGGTTGTGTAGCCCAAGTCTTCAAACTAACTTCACATTTCCATTGTCGTATATTTTGGTTTTAGTTCAGTTTTTTTTTTGGATTAATGTGATAGGCATAAAAGGACTCAAATCGATGAGAATATTTTTAAATTTTGGGAAGGGTTAACATACTATATACAAGAAATAGTTCAATCAAATTAAAAATCTTGAACCAATTAGCAATATTATAAAAGTTTCTTTGTACCTTCAAGCCAAGTAACAAGAGAATAGTGTTGTTTGATGTTAAAATTCAAGACTGATTTTTGGCGTATACCACGGGGAACCCAAATCCTGCATCAGGAATGTTTCCATTTCAAAAGGAAATCAATTACCGCACCCGAAAACAGAAGGCATATTAAAAAAAAAAGAAAACCATGAAACATGGAAAAATTTACAATGGTTTCCGTCCCTGTTTTTCCCCTTTGCAGAAACAGATACAAATAAATGAATATGGAAAAGAGAAATGTCTCTCGAACAATGGTTAAATATTTCTTACTGCCATTGCGCGCACATGTACCGGTCGAATTATCCGGTACCGTATTTTAAATAGACCCACCTTGCATACCACGCTTGATACAATATATTCCAGGGAAGATTAAACAACAAAACCAAAAAAGAAACATATGAAATAATTCTTCACCGAATATAAAATTAGTTTTTGTTTATGGAAAATCAATTGAAATATCGATTTCAATTATTATGTATTATGAAAATTTTTTTTGGTGTATTGAATTTCTATGACAACAATTTAATGTACGAAAATAAAATGTCGTTCAACCCTGAAATGCAATATCAGAAAATATCTCGCAAAAGCAGAAAAGACCGGTTTTCTGGGATTCTTCAGTTTATTTACCGGCGTTTATTTTACCATGAAAATGGAATGGGTGTAAAGAAGCGAAGAATGGCAGCAAAATATTGAAGGTAGTGGTAAATGATGACGGATCGAAGTTAGGCATAGTAGCGACGGAATCTAGAAAATGGCAATGCACTTTATAAAATTTTGCAAAAGAATATTCAGTTTTTTCAATTCTATTGGTATTGGTGTATGTTCCCGTAAATTTAATTTAACGCAAAAGCTCATGAACTTCAACTTCACCTATCTATGGTATTTTATAATATGAAAACTTCCATTGTCAATGCCGTCGTTGGGGAAACGAGAATGTTGGAGACCACAAAATTACCACAAAATGTAATCTTGAATAAATGAGTCTTTTATTGTTTCCAGTGAAGTTTCTTAATCATTGATGGTATAAATTGGTGGTGGATGTTAATAAGAACTTATTCCAATGAAACTAAGTTCTGGAAAACAAGCTATTATATATTTAAGTATTTTAAATTTTTGTATAAAATGAAAAGCACACTTTAGGATGACAAATTTAATTGGTAATATGTCTAAGCGGTAATCTAAATATTGTATAAGTTTTTAGTCAATATATTAAATTATAGTTTCTGTTTTTTTCTTGAAAAGCCTATAATTTATTAACACTTTTCTTGTCTTATTAAATTTTAATTAACATAAATGCATAAATAATTCTGATTCACGTTTTTAAATACAATTTATACAAAAGATTTAACACATTTTGAATCAGAGATGTCCATATAATTTGGTTCACCATAAATATATATCTTCTAATTCTTTTGTACGGATCAGGAATTTAGATCTTTTAACATCTTTGGGATTGCCAATAAAAAAATATGTATATGTTGGTTCTCACTTAAGCTTCAAAACCTATTCCTATTAGTAAAGAAATTGGAATGAAAATTTACATTTGTACCATTTGTACGGCCCTAAAGTCAGTCAGTTTCTCAAGAAATAATAATTAATGGGAATGGACGAATAAGACATAGAATTGTGATCTAATGACTATATCAAACTTCTGCGACATTTGGATAGGTTTTTGGGTAACTAAATTAGTCTGTATTTTAACCTAGTGCAAAGAAATGTCCTACTAAACTGGATGTTAGCGGCAATGTGATATTTTATAGAATGCCTAGCCATTCTATGTAATACCTCGTCGAATTTGGCAAAGCATAAAAAACAATGATCTTATATAAATTACCTAATTGTTTTATGGAGTTCAACCGTTTGTGCCAAAATCAACTCTTTGAGAGGTCGTATCAAATGTACAAGTAGTATTCCGCAAAATCTTCCCTTAAATAAATAAATGTCCAATATACATATTTGGCACCATTATAAATTGTTAAGTGGTGCTAGAGAGCATACATTAAGTTACTAATAATAATATAATAATACTAGGGTGCTCAATAATTTCTATCAACAACAGAAATCATACAAAAAATACAGGACTTTGTTTTGAAAGATCGACGAGTGACTGTAGATGAGATAGCTGACACCATAGGGATCTCATGTAGATTAGTACATCACATTTTAGCTGAAGTTTTAGGTTTGAAAAAGCTTTGTGCAAACTGTGTACCGCATTCGCTAACAATTGAACAGTCGAATGCTACTTTCTCAACAACATTTGGACCGTTTTAAGAAGGATGAGAAGGATGAGACTTGAGTCCACCACTATGATCAGGAATCGAAACAAGAAGCTAAAAGAGGTGATAGCAGCTGTAGAGGCGTATTTTCGAGGCCTACCGTATTTTCATTTCAGGGATGGAATCCTTAAATCGGAGAATCTTTAGAGCAAATGTATTGAAGTTCAGGGAAATTATACTGAATAATAAAATATATTTCATTTACAAAAACAGTGTTTTTCTTGTCGAGGCAGACAAATTATTGAGTACCTTAGTAGGTTATCTCAATAATAGTAGTTCAGTTCAATTTTCTTTGCCGAAAGAGTCTTCAGTAGTATATAAAAAGCTTAGAGAATTTACAAAATTAGACTTTTTATACAGTTTGCCTAACAAGTTTGGGCATTATATATAATACCGTACAATACACATTGCCGCTAACACATGAAAATTTGAACTATTTTATTAAATTCTTTTCTTTTTAGTTAGAAAATATTATAAATAAAAGAATATTAATTTATTCATTTTATGATGCTAATTAAATATTTAAAAAAAATATTTGTAATTAGATGTATTTTTTTCATAAACTCTAAAGTAAAAAAACTGAAATATAAAAGTCATATCTTTTTCAATTTTAATTTAAACCACTTTTTGGTTATTTAACACGAATTTTTATGAATTACATTGAATTTCCCAAACCAGTCTAGGAATACTCAATTCGCGAAATTTTAGTTTTTTTTTTATTTAATTTTTTTGTTGTTAAAAATGTTAATTTCTTTCGTATTTTTATAATTTTATGCAATCACTGATGTGTGTTAATTCTTTTTTCAAATAATTTATTTTTAGTGCAAAATTTAAACACAAATTTTGTGTTATAAAATTTATATACTTTCCTCATTAAAAAAGATTTTAAATTCTACAAATTATACAAAAAATTCTTAAAGATAACCATATTAGGGAATTTTGAACTTTCCTGGCTTTGGCCTAATCGCACTGTAATGATTTTCCTTGATATCCATTCATTCTCTTAAAATCTAATCAAATTTAAGTTAAGTTCGAATTACAGATACAAAACCATTTTTCAAATGTATAGAAAAGTTACTTTTCCAAAGTAGAATTTCGTATGGAAATGATATCTCTCTAAAAAACATTCTTATGATTCGAATACTTAAACTGTGTAAATTTCAACAAAATTGGTGATCGTACAAATTTAGGGCTTTTTTTACAAAACCTCTTTCCAAAGATGAAAAAATCTATATTCCTATTTCATTCAAAATCTAATCAAATTTAAGTTAAGATACAACACACAAAATATCAAAATTTCATTAGAATTGAACAAGACGTTTAGCCGAAATAAAACAAAATAAACAACTTGGTGATGCGATTCATATTTTTAAAGAACTTATCGACACTCTTTCTAAAGGGCACTGTAAACGATCACACACTTATATTGTTTGACAAGCATGTCAAAGAAGCCTGCATACTAGCAAAAAATTTGGCAAACAATTTGACTCTAAACTCTAAAGGGTCCTTAAGTTTTAACAAATTTTAAATCTAACTACCAAGTTTTTTGGTTACTAAATGTGTGGAACTTCCATCTAAAATTTGGTAACAACTTTGAAGTGTTTATTTTATAGGTGCTGAAACCTAATTATAGTAGCGGCAACCAGTCGATCTTCAATTACTTTTCTTCAGTGTAGAATTTTACAATAT
The DNA here is from genome assembly GCA_963422695.1 of Xylophagus ater. Classification (NCBI taxonomy): domain Eukaryota; kingdom Metazoa; phylum Arthropoda; class Insecta; order Diptera; family Xylophagidae; genus Xylophagus; species Xylophagus ater. The sequence continues at coordinate 15,551,348 of OY730478.1, forward strand.
TTGAAAACTTTATTTTAAGTACGAAAGTAAAAAAAGATGCATTCACAAGAATCGCTTCGTTGCATTTCTATGCAAAAGTTAAGCCTGAAAGGTGAGAAAAATAGTTTAGTTTAAATATAATTAATTTATGTTTTTATTTAATCAGGTTTTATAAAATAAATATATTTGTTCAATTAAAATTCTTGTTTGGTGTTGGAAAGTATAAAAGTAAAAATTTTCATGCAAAAATTTAGAAATTAGACAAAAACGGATAAAAATCTATTCGAATGTTAAACTGGAAATTAATCAGAGCATCTTAAATGCATTTTTTGCGTTTTTATGCGAGAAGAATTGCATCAATTTCATGCGTTTTAAGTTTTTTGTTTTTGAAGCACTAATTTCTTAAAGTTCTTTCTTTTTTCTTTCTTTTTTTTAATATGGAATCGATCTTGTTAATTGCTTTTTTTCGATTTTTGTTAACATAATTTAATATAAACAATTATGAACAAATTAAATTATAAAATTCTTATTTTTATGCCAATTAAATTAAAATATTTTTCAGTGATTTTTATTATGATTAATTTCCGTTCAATTTTTTGGAATTAAAGAAAAAAACGGAATTATTTATAAAAAAAAACTATAATATAATATTTATGATATAAAATGGTCTGATAAATCTTCATCAAGTAGTTGGTTAATTATAGTTAATTATTTAATATTAATATTACGATTTTAACGATCAATTAGTGAAATTTTCTCATATATTCGAGTTAAAAATATTTATAATAAAAGCCATTCAATAATGAGAACAACAAATATGTTTTTCCTTAAATATAGTAGTATTCAATTCTGAAATAATAACCTAAAGTTCAATGCCTGAAACATCAGCCTATAAGTTAATCTTCTTTTGCAACAAGTTTGTCTACTAATACGTACGACAATAGTCCTCATTTTCTTTTATCCAAATTTGATCAAGTCTTGGAATAAGATTAAGGTGATTTAGGGTGTTTTTGTACTGCGAACTTCAAGATCTATTGCACTCCCTATTCTTTATTGCAGTAGTTAGGTTAACTTCCCATTCTGCAGCACCTACCTCACCCAGGCCTATTTCTCTGAGGAATTTTAGGATCTGGAGTTGGTCCAGAGATTGTATCTCAATTGAAGAGAAGCAGTGTGTCCCCAAGTGTTTCCTCTTCCTGCGGAGTCTAGGAATATTATTTACATTAAAGTAAACAATGTCAACGCAATTGTTTATAAAGGGTGTCCCAAAATTCATACAAGAAGTAATTTTGATAGAAAACACAGGTTTATAATTAGAAATTAGAAATTTTTTATTGATTCATAAAGTATACAGTATAGGGTTATGTATGTATGGTATATAATATCGGGCAAATGGGCTCCCCATGGCTTTGCTGGCACATACGCACTCTTTTGTTGAAAATTTCCGTTTTGGTGAATTTCATTGATACAGAGCGCAATTTCTTCAATTTCCTCCTTCAAGGCGTAGGTAGTCGTTGGCTTGTTTGCAGAAACCTTAGACTTCAAAAAACCCCAAAGAAAAAAGTCCAACGACGTTAAATCACATGATCTAGGCGGCGTTGGGAACATCTTACCGTACAGAACTGAAAATCAGAAAAATTTTCTTGACTAACCATAGATACATTAGCTAAAACTTTTTTTTAAATAATATCATTTGCACTATCCCAGAGGCATCTTCATTCTATAAACTCAAATAAACTCAATCTCAACAAACATTAACGCAAATGAGGCCATAAACTTTTTTCGAGATACGTAATCAAAAGTAATTTCGATTGAAACTACCAAAACGGCCCAAAAATAACTTCGGTTAAAGACACGTTCAATTACTTCAATTAAGTACTTCATAAAAACTGTGATAATATCATTAAGTCGTAAAGATGTTCCAAAAAGAAAGATAACTTTTCTTTAAGAACGAATTTTTGATCTCTTTTTTTCCCCGATATTTATCGATTTAATTGACTATGCTTCAATGAATAAAATTGTAATTTAAGTAAATTTAGAATATATCTTTGAGTTCGTGATAAGATGCGGTTTTAGAAGTTTAACTGTAGAAATCGGATAGAATAGATGATTTTAAGAATGTTCTTTTATTTTATTCAAAATACTGAAGATAAAATACCAATTTCAAGGGATTGTCGATTCTCTGTCCATAAAAACCTGAAGATAATAACTATTTTGTTTCTCGTCTTTAAGTTTCAATTAACAAAAGACCTAAATCTAATAATTACCAGGAATCCGGGTATTATTAAAGGTATTTTTTCTTTTTTTACATTGCTTAATGCAAGCAACAGTCATTTTATATAATGCCTTTCAAATGTTTTTTGCTCAAGCAAAAATCAAACACCTTGGCGTTATCAATAGCCGACCTCAGCATTCAGGAAACTGTTTCGTTTCTACCGTACTCAGTTTTATGATGACTAATTTTAAATATTTACACGTACCTCAAGAACCGTGTATTAATGTTAAGATACATTTTGTCAAGCAATAATGGGAAGTCAATAGCACCATTCAAGGGTTGACTCACAGAAACCACATCAGCTAATAGGCGCCGCCTTTCTAAGGGCTGTAAATCTATCAATTTTCATCTATCGAAGTATGGTGGCAGTAGAAAAGGGTCATTCTATGGAAGGTTAACTAATGCAAATCGTACAACCTACGTTGAACGGACTCCTATCTGTTAATTTGGGCTTTTTGGTAGGGAGACTATACCTGACTGGCATATTCAACTATTGGTCTAACCAGGGTAATAAAAAGGGTTTTAGTGATAACGGGGTTCGAAAGTTCGTTGGACCAACGTTAAATGAAGCCTAATATAGAATTGGCTCTATAGACGAATGAATCAATATGTAACTTGACATCAAGTTGATTGTCGCAAATTACACCCAAATTAGTTATACTATTCACTCTTCGGAGGAGCACTTCATTTATGGAATAGCTGCAAAGAGAATTATCACGTTTCCTTGAAAAAGTGATAGTCTAACATTTATCACAGTTAAGGACAAGATTTTTATTGCGACAGCACTTAGCAAAATAATTTAAATCCTCCTGGAGGTATCGAAAGCCATTAGAATTGTATATTTATTTATTAAAGGTATTAAAAGGTGAATGAAACATTATTGCCTTAAATCATAAATATATCAGTGTTTGTGATAATTGTTTAGTATAATTAACAAAATAGCAAACAATAAACAGACATAATACAAAATACAAATGTTCTTACGATATCGTGCAAAATTTTGTTATAATATAAGATTAATTTCTTAAATCTTTATTTCTGAATTGTTAACTAATTGCGAACTAGTTTTCTAATATAAATCGCGTAGTTTTCGAAATGAATTAAGATATGATATATTTCTGTACGCTTTCTTGTGGTACACGCGATCAGAGATTTACTAAAAACGGGAGTTAATTATTTTATTTATTTTCACGCATTTTTATTTAATTATTATTTTAAACCTATCAAAAATTATGGTGAAAATTGTATGTTATTATATGCTTTATGTGTTCTCGTCAATTAAGTTTCTAATTAAAAATCACAGTTCTTATGATCTTTATTTTATCATTTTTACAGCAGTCTTAATTAGAAAAGGATTTTTAAAATATAATTATATATAGGGTGATTCAATTTGAGTTTCCCATGTTGGCAGCATTGTAAACCAAGCAGCTGTCGATAAGCACTTGTTTTCTAAGTGTCAAATTTCAGTTTGCTAAAACACATTTACGAAATGGATCGCTTAACCATCGCGCAACACGTGTTACAGCAGCAAGATTTTGATATTGATTTTTCAAAGAAAATCCTCTTCTCTAATGAGGCACATTTCCACCTATCTGGGTGTGTTAAAAATCCAAATTGTCGCATATCTAGGGATGAAATCCTTATGAGATTCACGAGACACCATTACATGCCCAAAAAGTGACTGTTTGCTGCGCATTGTGGTTAGGCGGCATCATTGGGCCTTACTTTTTTGAAAACGATTAGGGTCAGACTGTAGCAGTCAATGGTGAGCGGTATATGCGCATGATATCCGATTATTTCTGGCACGAAATAGAAAATATTGATGTGGAAGACATGTGCTTCCAACAAGACGGCGCAACTTGCCACACAGCTGGTCGATGTTTTGGGTGAAAAGTTCCCAGGTCGCATTATTTCACGTTTTGGTGACGTCGGCCAGTTGACGTCAAGATCATGCGAGTTAACGTCGTTGGATTTCTTTTTCTAGGGTTATGGTAAAAGTCGTGTCTACGCCAAAAAATCCGAAACGTTGGAGCACCCTAAAAAACAACATCTGCCAAGTTATTGCCGAGATATCGTCCGAAATTTACGAAAAAGTCATCGAAAATTATCTCGAAAGGATCGGCTGCTGCAAAAGGTCTAAAAGGCGGCAATTTAATTGATATTATTTTTCATAATTAGTGAAATACATAACATTTGTGGTTAATAAAATAAAATAAGTATATATTCCTTTAAATTTGTGTGTTTTATTTTGTTTTAAAGTTCGGAAACTGAAGTTGGATCACCCTATAGTAGCATAGCTGGAAAACACAGCTTTAGTGTGAACATACAAATAGCTCAAAAAAATCAACCAGTACAAACCAGTACAAATATTGGTACATTATAAACATTATGGAGTTCTTTCCTGCCATTTAGGCTTTTTCTTGAGAAGTGGTCTTAAGTATTTTTAGTGCGAATACAACTGTTTTTCAAATACGGTATGGAATAGATTTTAATCAGTTCTTAATAGTTGAAAGGATTAAAACTGTTTTCGAATTAAATAATTCATATTTAAGCTGAATTTGGAGGGTTTAGAGTATGCTTCATCTTTTGGAGAATATTCCCAGGTGTGGAAAAGAAAAGTGGCAATCAAAATCAATAATATAATAAATATTGGATCATAAAAAGATATTATCTCTAATAGTAATTTAATTATACAATTACTGATCTTCCAATGCATTTCAAATTATTAATTGAAAACTAGAAATGCCAATTCATGGCATGCAATTTGCATGCTTTCATTGAATTTATTATTAATTGTGATTTATAATTGTTTAGAAAGTATCTTTCTGGAAGACATTTCATTCGTTATGCGCTTTACCGAAACCCCAATTTAATTGTTCCCTTCAGCGAGATGATTCATTTGGTACACCACGGACTTTCAAGATTATTGGAAATACACTTAAATATGAAAGTAATAAATGTTCTAAATTTTATAGAATTCATAATTCTAATAAAAAGAAAAATACGGTAAAAATCGGTTGAAAAAGAAAATAAGAAACTGTTTTCTTTTTGTGAATACATTTTTAATTTGTTTGATATGCGCTTTTCTACCGGAAATGTTTATTAGCGGATTTATGAAGCATGGTTCAGAATTTTTTTATTATCTTTTCATAAATTATTTAACAAAAAAAAAAAAGTTTGTTATAGTATCTTCACATCGAAAAGATTGTATTAAGAAAACATTAATTCCAATTAAAGAAAATATTAAACATGTTTGCAAATAACATAGTTAATTAATTGAAAAGAAAATTTAATCAAAAAAATATATAGTAACTTAAAATCAGCCGGTATTTTGATGCCCTATGGTGGAAATGGAACTCGTAGTTAAAAATCTGTAGTTCTACCTATTACCTCTATTTTAAGGTCCATAACTTTGTTTTCTCTTCTTCAAATTCGCTCTCAATCACAGGTAGTTGGGGGCCTAATATCATACATTTTTTTTTTTACAAATTTTATTCAAATCACTATATTAGTTTTTAAAGTACATTGAATAAACTTTATAAACATGGAAAAAATTGTATATCGTGCAGTGACTAAATTCTTTGTTTTGGAAGGTTTAAAACCAAAGGAAATTTATGAACGATTATTAAAAGTGTATAAGGATTCTTCACCTTCGAAATCCACTATTGAAAAATGGTCTGCCCTTTTTAAATCTGGTCGTACAAACCTTGAAGACGATCCACGCCAAGGACGTCCAAAAAGTGTATCAACAATGAAAACATACAAAAAATACAGGATATGGTTTCGGAAGATAGACTAGTGAATGGGGATGAGATAGCTAAGGCCATAAGCATCTCGCATGGATCAACATATCAGATTTTACATGAAGTTTTAGGTTTCAAAAAGCTTTGTACAAAGTGGGTGCCGCATTTCCTAACAATGGAGCAAAAATATTGTACATGCGAATGCGATTTTCTGAACGACATTTGGAGCGTTTTCGAAAGTATAAAATGGATTTTGTGTGTCGATTCATCACTATGGATGAGACTTGAGCCTATCACTATGATCCTGAGTCGAAAGCTCGAAAGCAGAATCAAAAGGGTTAATGGTTAGGGCCCTAAGAGCGGCCAAAAAAGTTTTAGCCTCAACTTTTTGGGATGCAAAACGGATTTTGTTGGTGGGTTATCTCCAAACTGGTAAAACAATTAATTCTGAATATTACTCGAACTTATTGGACCAGCTTGAAACAAAAATTCGTGAAAAAAGGCCCAATTTAAAGAAGAAGAAAATCATTTTCTACCAAGACAATGCACCAACTCACAAAAGTCAAAAAACCATTCAGAAAATCACGGAATTAAAGTACGAATTGTTAGAACATTCACCGTATTCGCCAGATTTAGCTCCTAGTGACTTTGGGAGGCGTTTTTCATCAAACGAAAAGGTGTTAGCTGCCGTAGAAGGGTATTTCGCAGACCTTCCAGATTCTCACTTTAGGGATGGAATCAATCGGTTAGAAAACCGTTGGAATAAGTGCATTGAGGTTCAGGGAGACTATATTGAACAATAAAGTATATTTCGAACAATAAAATTGTGTTTTTCTTAACGAGCCCGAGCAGTTTTTGACTAGACTAGTACATTCTAATCTCTTGAAAATTTTCTTTGATGATTTACAAATTTAGTGAACAAAACTAATATACCCTTTGGTATTACTTACCATAGGTAAATTTATATTGCGGTAAAAGCGCACTAAATTAAATAATTTTTAATTTGAAATTTACGAACGTGACTGCGATAAGATTTTTATTGTACGAAAAAAAGTCTTTAATTAATTTCCTATTCTCGGTTTTTTTTTTCTTTTTTCGATTTTGATATTTTTTACAATAATTAATTAATGAAAAGATTGATTTGCACTTTTGGTTGTCATAATAATAAAAGAATTATAAATAATATCGTAATCTTAAAAAAGAAACGAGTTTCTTTGTTGTTAAGGTGCTAATTTTCTAGCATTTTTAAGTTAAGAAAAAATTTGCCATTTTCTTTTGAAATGTGCGATTTTAAAGGAAATTTACAATTGGAATTGTTTTTATTGAGGATTTAACAAATACATAAAGTTTAAAGATGTATTATTTAACTAATATTAATATTCGAAATAATAATATTCTGATTTATTAATTTGCCTATTTTAAAACTTAAATATATTTAAATGTAATCTAATACAAAATTATAGATTAATTATTTTTAGGAAAATTTAAAATAGTTTTTTTTGTTATATAAACAATAAAAATATAGTTCTTTTCAAAATTTCAATTTAAAATGTTAAAATTCAAATTCAAATGATATTTTGTTTGTTATGTATATTAGACCATCCAATTTACCAACCCTATTTGTTTCAAATTTCATTTTATTTCCACAGCTGTCACACTGTTTCGTTACCAAATATTCCTTGTTTTGTTTCATTTTTCTAATTACGGAACTGTCGGAAATCACTACTCATTTTGTTCTCGGGTTTTTTTGTTTGTGGCTGTGTGAATTTTTGTGAAAATACAAAAAGAAAAGATTATTAAAGAATTTTTCTTTTTTTTACGTTTTATCAAAAACAATTAAATATAGTCTTTTCTGTGGTTTTATTTAATTCCTTTATCATATTTAATTCCATTAAAATGTTTTCGTTTTATAAAATTATCTGAGTAAAATCCATGTGTCAAACAAAACTTAAATTCACGTATTTTTTTTTCTTGGCTTTTTTAATTCATACAAATTTTATTAAAAATTGCTCTTGCCCGACGAAAATTTTACAAAATGTTAATCAATTAGAAATAGCCAAATCTTTACATAAAAATCAAATTGGAATTATTTGAATTGAGCAATAATTTTTGTCTATCAAAAAAAGAACGAGTATAAAAAATTTCGTATTAAAAATGGATGTTGTTGGGCTAATAAGGTCCTCTTATCGTGATTACGGGACAATAATTTCAGATACTTGGATTAAATTCTTCTCGATTGGAATAAAAGATAATGGTGTAAGAAAATTTCTTATATAAAAAAAAATTATAATAAAAAATTGGTTAAGTTTATTGTCTTTTTATAAACAGAATAGATTTTCTTGTTGGACCTTTATGCGCATTTTTAATATAGAAGAAGAAAAAAAAATGGAAAAGATCTTGAAAGTTATTTTTATATACAAAAAAAAGTCTAAAGTCGCGTGCTTCTAGTAAAATTATGTTATTGTTTTCTATAAAGTTCAAATGTGCCAAACCAACAGGTTTTTGTTTACTGCATAATAATCTTGTCTTACGCAATTTTGTGTATTTTCGTTAATAATTTTATAGAATTATTTTTGTCAAGTGGTTTCTTTTATTTTTGGACCACCTTTTAGCTTGATTGACATTCAAAATTATTAAGATTGAATAACAAAAATACATGCTAAAATCTAATTTCATTATCAGATTGAGAATATATGTATTAGAAAAACATGTTCCGAGTTGATAAGATGACCTTAAAATTGATTATTACAGCAATCAAAAATGTGCTCTAAAAAAATATATTAAAAATAAATCTAAATTTTCTTCAAGAATTTAGAAATCCAAAGAAATCATTTTTTTATTACAAACTTATTAAATAAATCACAAGAATGTGAAATAAATATTGTCTTTCAACTTTTCCGAAGAGGAAACTCTATTTATTCGGAAAATACTCTTATATAAAACCTTCGTTGGTGTGAGTTTAAAAGTCAATATTTCACCAATGGTATACTTTTCCGATGTGAGATTTTGGGCGAATATTCCAGTCATACATGCTGAAATATTCTTCAATAAAGCAAAATCATCATCCTTTTCAATTACAGTAAAAAGTTGTATTTTAATGTATCGGATGCGAGGCTGTATATACTGTTTAATTGCTTATACAACCTTAATCTGGACAAAAAGTGGTAGCCCAAATGTGTCTTTTTTATTGACGCTTAAAGATCTCCATAATCTTATCTTCTTGTATTGTCAAGCAGACGATTCCATGATTATTTAAATTAAATATGCCATCAAAATAATGTAATGTAAATATATGCATTTTCGGTTAAAACTCAAAGTTTTTTTCATGAATGAAAGAATATATTCTTTTATTCATGGTTTTTTCTAAAACGGATTAATATCTTGCTTGTTTCTAGATTAAGATCCAGACAAAAAACATACAAATGCATATTTCCGGTTGCCCTATTGATATCGATATTATTTTTCGCAAGTACCCAAGAAATTCTATTTCTTTTCCATATTCAAACTCCATTTTTTTTTATAACTATTCTCTTTAAGCTCAATTGAAGTATATTTTATATTGATTTTAAAACTACCAATCATTAATTATAGAACATCAAAATGTTAGCAACATAACCGATAGAAGTTTAGTTTCTGCATAATTTATATATGTATATTTTCGCGTGTTTCCATAAAACTGACTCATAAATCTATAAATTCATGTAATTATAAATTCCATATATATTTTCTAGCCACTCTGGACTCTAAGTGTTGGTATTATTACAATAATCATAATACTTATTGTGTACTTATGGAGAAAATACAATGCAAGATATTTGGAAAGACTTTCTTCATCATCATTGGAACGACAAGAAGCAGCCCGTTTAAGATTTCGTAAACGTGATAAAATGCTATTTTATGGTCGAAGAATGTTGCGTAAAGTTAAAAATGTTTCGGGACAAGTTTATGGTGGACAAGGAAGAAAACGTAAAGCTGTAATGCGTTTTGCTAAAAGAATTCTACAATTGAAACGTGATAATATACCAATGCAATTGAAAACAGTCGAACCACCAGCTGAATATCTAGAAGAAACTGTTGAGGGCAGTGATAAAGTTCCACCGGATGCTCTTTATATGTTACAGAGTATACGAATATTTGGTCATTTTGAAAAGCCGATATTTTTAAAACTTTGTAAACACACTGAAGTTATTAATTTGGAAACAAATGAACTTCTCTTTAAAATAAGTAAATTATTATATTTTTGATATTAAAATCATTTACTAAATGTATTTTTTTTAATTGTTTATTCAAGCTGATTGCGATGATAGCGTTTTTATAGTTCAATCAGGTTTAATAAATGTATATATTAGTAATGCTGATGGAAGTACATTATCTTTAAAAACTGTAAGAAAAGGAGAATCAGTTACATCACTTTTAAGTTTTGTCGATGTTTTATCGGTAAGATTTATTTTTGATTTTTTATATAGATAATTTTATTTATATGCCTTGTTTTCTTTTTGTATTTCAGGGTAATCCAAGCTTTTATAAAACTGTTACAGCAAAAGCAATCGAACCATCACAAGTAATTCGATTACCAATGCAAGCATTTAAAGCTGTATTCGATGAAAATCCTGATATTATGGTTCGTGTTATACAAGTTATTATGATACGTTTACAAAGGGTAACATTTACTGCATTAAGAAATTATTTGGGATTACATTCAGAACTCGTACAAAATGTTATGCGCACAAAGAAAAATCAAAATTTTAATGCTAAAATTTCACCAAACCATCGTAAAACCCAGCACGATCATAATATTATGCATACATTATCTGATAATGTTAAACCCGATATGCTTGTCGATTTATCAGAATATCATCAACATAGTATTAGTTCAACTGTACCACCAACATTATCACGTAAATTTTCATTATGTATCACAGATCCAATTGATGCTAGAATAATTCAAACATCTGCTATGGAAAGCCTTTTGAAGGAATTAGGTTTAACCGAAGATGATAAACATTTATTAGATGGTAATTTTGAAATAATAGAATTAGAACCTGGAGTTACACTTATCACAGAAGGAAATGCAGAAGTAAATCATTTGTTAATTTCGAATTGAATGTATTAAATATTGATATTATTTCTTGTCACAGGATGTTTGTTTATGGTATGTAATGAATGGAAGTTTGTCCGTTTTACAATCGACTGGAGAAACTAAAAAGAAAACTGATAAAAATGAAGTATTATTTTAAATATTTTTGAAATTAATTGTATATAAAATAATTGATTCTAAATTAAAGATACACATACATTCAGTACATCCAGGCGAAATTGTCGGGGGTTTAGCAGTTTTGACTGGAGAAGCTAGTTCTTATACAATTAGATCGAAAAGTTTTGCACGAGTTTGTTTTATCCGTCGTCCAACTATATATAAGTAAGAATTAATATTACATATTCCAAGAACCAATAATGTTAATCGATTTTATTATTTTTTTTTTTATTTAGAATAATGCGAGAACGTCCAAATATTGTACTGGATATTGCAAATAGTGTTGTACGTCGTTTATCGCCGTTAGTTCGACAATGTGATTATGCCTTAGATTGGATATTTTTAGAATCTGGTCGTGCTGTTTATCGTCAAGATGAATCTAGTGATAGTACTTATATCGTTCTAAGTGGTCGTATGCGTTCTGTTATAACATTATCAAATGGTAAAAAAGAAATTGTTGGTGAATATGGTAAAGGAGATCTAGTTGGAGTTGTAAGTAAAAAAAAAAAATGGAAAATTAAAATATCTTATGAAAAATATTTTGTTTAGGTCGAGATGATTACTGAAACATCTCGTACAACAACTGTACTTGCTGTACGTGATTCAGAATTAGCCAAACTTCCTGAGGGACTATTCAATGCAATAAAATTACGTTATCCAATAGTTGTTACAAAATTAATTAGTCTATTGAGCCATCGAATTTTAGGTAGTATGCAATCAAGACCTGGTGCAACACCACTTGAAGCAAATCCCGTTACGCACAAATTCTCAACTGTCGCACTTGTTCCAGTTGGTGATGATGTACCATTAACTGCATTTACTTATGAATTATATCACTCATTATGTGCCATCGGTTTGTTAAATATTTTATTAGGTTAATTAATTTTTTTTTATTGTTATGCTTTTTTTTATTAGGTCCTACACTTCGTTTAACTTCGGATGTTGTTCGGAAAGCTTTAGGATCTGCTATTCTTGAACCAAGTAATGAATATCGTTTAACATCATGGCTAGCACAACAAGAAGATAGAAATATAATTACTTTATATCAATGCGACATATCTTTAAGTCCATGGACACAACGATGTATGCGACAAGCTGATGTGATTATAATTGTTGGTCTTGGAGATCGTACTTCAGCAGTTGGTAAATTTGAAAGAGAAATTGATAGATTAGCTATGAGAACTCAAAAAGAATTGGTCCTACTTCATTCTGAAGTTAGCAATTCAAAACCAAATAATACCATTCAATGGTTAAATATTAGACCATGGGTTACAAATCATCATCATGTACAATGTCCGAAAAGAATGTTTACAAGAAAAAGTCAATATCGAATTGTAAGCTGTTTTTTCATTTTATTATTTTCCAATTTATATTCTTTCGTTTTTTTACAGAACGATTTGTATAGTCGAGTCTTAATGTCAGAACCAAATATGCATTCAGATTTTTCACGGTTAGCACGATGGTTAACTGGTAATTCAGTGGGTCTTGTACTTGGTGGTGGTGGAGCTAGAGGTGCTGCACATGTTGGTATGATGAAAGCTATTCAAGAAGCTGGTATTCCGATAGATATGGTTGGTGGTGTTAGTATTGGAGCATTTATGGGAGCACTTTGGTGTGCTGAAAGAAATATAACAACTGTAACACAAAAAGCTAGAGAATGGTCCAAGGTATAAGAAAACATTTGACTTTATACTTGAGTATCTTATTTGTTTTTTTCTTGTACTTAGAAAATGACACAGTGGGGTCGTCAATTACTTGATCTAACATATCCAATAACATCTATGTTTTCTGGACGTGAATTTAATCAAACAATTCGTGAAACATTTGGTGATGTTTATATTGAAGATTTATGGATACCGTATTTTACATTAACAACAGATATTACCGCCAGTTGCCATCGTATTCATACAAATGGTGAGTATAAATTTTTATTTTATCATAAAAAAAAAAATGGTAGAATTTCTTTTCAAATAATTTCTGACTTAACTTCTTTAATTCACTAAAAAAAAAGAGCACATTTTTAATTTAGCGGAAGAAAATGATATGGTTTTTATTCAAACTTAAGTTATTTTTATTTTTATCTTACAAGAAAAAAATCATATCATTAATAAAAAATTAAAAAAATTTTATATTTAAAATCGTAAAACAAACGTTCTGAGATTTTTACATTAATTTTAAATACAAAAAAAAAAAAAAATACTACTAAAATAAAAATTTCAAAATTAAATAAAATAATTTCTTAAAAAGCGTGTTTAAAATTTAATTTAAAGAAAATTTTATTTTGTAACATTAAAAATTTTGAAATAAATATAAAAAAAAAATAAATAAAACAAACAAAACACAAAAAAAGGATCTCTTTGGCGTTTCGTGAGAGCCTCAATGTCTTTGAGCGGTTATATGCCACCACTTTGTGATCCTAAAGATGGTCATTTATTGCTCGATGGAGGATATGTCAATAATTTACCAGGTAATTAATAAATTATTATTTATTTATTTTTTTCTTCTTTTATTTTTAATTTATAATAAAATTTATTCTGTGCCTAAATGTTGTAATGAGAAATTATGAATGCAAAATAAGAAAAACATAAAATAATTCTTCTTATGATTTTCCTGATAAGGTTTTTCTATTTTGGGTTTTAAATAATCAATATATGTCGTATTTTATTCTTTTCACAACACTATTTCTATGATCATGGGAAACAATTCACTTAAAAATTACAATCAGACAAACTGTAGGATAGGGTTAATACGTTTATACCCCGAAGTATGATTAGTTATAAAGTATCCAAAGCTAACGAATAAACAATTACACCAATCAGAACAAAGTAGTAGAAAAAAACGAAATTCACATTGCAATAAGTGCAGGAGAGAAAGATGTCAATGGTAAAAAGTATCAGGAAGAGGGAGAATGATTTTTTTTTTATAAAACATATAGTAACGTAAAATCGGCCTATAGCCGAAATCAGATAACGCGTTTTTGAGTTATCTGGTCCACGGACTGACGGACATGCATAAAAAACTTCGCGTTGAGCACATTACACATGACGTCATTCACTCTTATAAAATTTCAATCACTTCTTACCGTTTTTCTGGTATTTTCGCATTGTTATATAAATTAACCCTCTTATTCTGGAATTGTGACAGTTTTGCGGTCATAAATATTTATAATAATAATATTGTGAGTGAAATTATCACTGTTACGAAAATTTCTATTCTAGCGAACGGTTAAAATTATGTCCAAAACAAGAATTTATAACAGTTTAAATTGTTATAATTCGAGCGAGTTGTTATGGTTATTTGAGAAATACTCTCGAAAATAGTTTATTTGACAGCTGGAATGCGTCAATGACGTCAAAATAACACACACATCTAAATAATGTGTACGAATATAAAGCGGAATATATCACCTTCTATATTGAAAACTCCTTGGATGTATCTATTTTAGCAATATGGATAGAAAATTGTTTGAAAATTTACAATCGAAATCGGAAAAACTTCGTCACTGCAGAGATAGGAAAATTTGGGGTACTTTATAATTACTCATACTTCGGTTTATACTTTAGAACAGATTTGAATGCTTTTCCTGATAGTAGTGATATTATTTTGCAATGTAATTTAGTTTCTGTTATTTTTACGGATCCTAATCAGGAAAAATATAATAGGTATATTTCTTTAATTGATGTAAATCGTGATGTACTTGCTGTATCGATTGTATGATTCAGTATTTTTCTATACAAAAAACTACAATGATACATCACGTTTTACAATGGCAAAGGGAATACCTATAAGGTGTGTGTATTTTCTGGAAAGAATTTGCATTCAGAATTTCTTATGCATGTTTTTATTCGATATATAAAAAAAAAGAGAATTACAAAAATCTCGTTTTAAATCAAAAATGTAAAAAGAATAATATTTAAATATTTGAATCCAAGAAATTTTAACAATAATTTTCTTATTTAACATCATTTTTTATATATCTATATGCATGTAAAGTGTTCTCTTTTAAATAAAAATAAATAATAATCAAAAACAAATATATAAAAAATAAAAAATCAAAGTTTTTGGATGGCATATATTTACGTAGTCGCTTTTGTTTTATCAAAATGTTTTCTATCTTTACAATAATTCTATTTAAACACTACAATCTAAATATTATATATTATTATTATTATTATTTATTTAATTATTAGTTTTTTTTTAAGTTTTATTGAACAAAATGGAATGTAAAATTATATTTCTTCTGCCAAACACAATTTAAAAACAAAACTATAAAATATTATAGAATAAAATAATCTCCTATTTATTGTTTTTATTAATGATTTTTAAAATCCACCGAATTAAGATTGTATTAGTATTTTATTTTTTAAAGAAATAATTTTGAAAAAAAGAAATCCAAATTTTTAAGGGGTTATATACACATAGAAACAATGAAACTCGGATTACATGTTTGTTTATTGAATGTCCGTTACTAGAGGCACACAAAATCGAGTATACCGCATAAGTGTCATCGAATACTAGCTTAATACTATTTTAATTACGTATTCGCCTCTGGGCTATATTAAGCGGTGGTGCAAGAAGTTTCCTGACCCGTATGTCACTAACCCTTTTATTCTGGCATTGTGACAGTTTTGCGGTCATAAATATTTAAGACAATAATATTCTGACTGAAATTATGACTGCTGTCAAAATTCGTATTCTAACGAACGGGTCGTAATTATGTACAAAATATGAATTTATAACAGTTTAAATTGTTATAATTCGGGCAAGTTATCATGGTTATTTGAAAAATACTCTCGAAAGTGTTTGTATAGGTGTACAATTTGTATATAGATGTTACATTATTTGTGTATTTAAAAAATGGTGGAAATTATTCCATATTTATCAATTAAATCACTCAGAGGACATGTATAAAATATCGTTATGATGTAAAATATTTTCGATCAGAACTTATAATCTTTTTTTATGACAGTTATTCGTTATGACCGGGTCAAAATACAAAATAGTCTTTAAAAAAATGTTATGACAATGACAGTCAGAACTTGTTATGACTGCGCTCAGAATAGACAGGTAAATCACTTTATATCGCTTTGGTAAGATCAATTATGGGATATGCGAGTAAGGTGTGGTCCTTGCAAAACAGGGTTCATATCAACAAACTGGAATCCGTTCAACATAGGTTTTGCGTTTTGCCTTGCGTAACTTACGATGGAATCATTCTTCATTGTTGTTGCCATCTTACAATGATAGGCGGAAGTTGTTAAGTTTGCATTCTCTCGAAAAGCGGCGAGAAGTGGCAGATGTAATTTTCGTTCATCAAATTTGTTATGGGTCCATTGATGCTCCTAATATTTTAAGTAAAATGCACCTTAATTCCAAAATTTGTTCGCTGAGATCCGTGATCTTGTTTAAAATCAGTTTCTACCAGACAGACTACGGGAACAATGAAACAATCTTCGAAATGCTGCGTGTGGTAAATGTCAATGCATAAGTTTTTGACTTTTGCTTCAATAAGTTTGAACTGAGAAAACTTTTATATAATTCCTAATAATGAATAGCTTTATTATGGAAATTAATCCACATTTAGGTCCGATTTGAGCTGTTATTGTTAAACTTATAGCATAAATGTGGTTTTGAAATTCGAAAGTGTGGTTTACGTTTTTTTCACTTAATTTTTTCAACCACTTTGATATATTTATTACTCTGATTGCTTTTTATTGAAGCAGAAAACACCTGGGCGAATTTTATAGCTGACATATTTACACTTTGTTTTGAAATAGGTTAGTGTTAAAAAAATGGAAACAGTGCTTTAAAAACGCAAAATTCTATCGGCAGATGAGAATTTCGATACTACGATTAATGTGTGCCAATGTCTGTCTATACCATGGTACAAGCTATATTTTTTCTGTTGTACTATACGCACGAATAGGGTATTAATGCATTGGTAGTTATTAAACCTAATATCGGATTCTTCATTTATCGATAAAATTTTCCGTTTTTTTTAATCACTTCTGTAAAAAATGTGTCAATTACTCAGCTCATTTACAAAATCCGATAAAACAACAAACCACGTACATTTTCGAATGTCAAAACATACTTGAGGGATGAATGGTATTAGGCTGGTATTCGATGATACATAAGCGATATATCCGATGATATTTTTAAACTATGTTATGAATGTGTACCTTTACTATTAGATACATTTTAAAGTGTCTATAATTTCTGAAAATTTTCGTAAACTAAAATAGTTTTTATAAGACACCTTTTCTGAAGGACGGGTATTAAAGATATCTTCGTCATTTTTTATCTAAAACAAATTGATGAATAAAACCAATCGTATGTTGATTCTCACTTCATGTTTCGAGTTTTCGAAAAATATAGCAGCAGATATTTAGAGTTAAAACAACTCGATTTTTACGGCTTGGTTGGTAAAAAGACTACGAAAGGTATCGAAGACATACTAGAATTTTTAATACTTGGACAATTTCAGCTGAATCAGTTATCCCCGAGATATTCCTGATATTGAAAGCATTTTTTAAAGTTTTAAATAAGATTGTTCGAAAGCTTGTAACTACCTATTTAGGTGTGTGTAACCCCTTAAATTGAAAAAATTTGGTTATTATTTTTGTGAGACACCCAAAATATTAAAGTTTCAATTAATTATAAATTTTAAATTATCGCAAATTATTCGTTTTTTGTTTTTCATTGTTAAATGTAAAAACCTCAGAACTATTGTTGTTGTTGTTTAAAAAGAAAAAAAATTATTAAAAATCTTAATTTTTTTTCTAAAATTTGTTGTAAATTAAAGATTTTCCAACGAAGGAGGATTCATCATAAATTAAGATTTTTTTTGTTTTTCTTTAAAAAGAAATTGTTAATTTTTTTTTATTTTTAATTTTTTTTTCTTTCTTATATAAATAACAATTCTAAATCAAAAATAAAAATATGTGAAAATATAAAACAAATACAAAACAAAAATTAAAAATATAAAATCAGGGTGTCTTTGGCGATATGTCCGTGCGAGTATGACTATAGCAGGAGTTTTACCTCCATTTTGTGATTACAAAGATGGTCATCTTCTATTAGATGGTTGTTATACTAATAATGTTCCAGGTAAAGTTCTTCAAATTCTTACGTTTCTTATACATATATATATAAAAATATTTTTAATTTTTTAAATTTAGTTATTTTGGAATTTTACTAAAAAAAAAAACAAATTTATGTTCGTTTCTTTTTATTTTTTGTTTTAGTTTTTCTTAGTTCGGTTGGGTTTGTTTAAAAGTTTTTTATTTTTTTAATTTATAATTTAAATGCTTTTTTTGTTTTTAAAAGAAAATTGGTTCATTTCTATGCACTCTTTTAATCGCATGATAAATTCTGCATGATCAATTCATGATCTCTTTTTTTTCTTAGACAAATATTAGTTTTTCAAATTTTAAACAATTCGATTTGAAAAACAATTTATTTAACAAATCCGGGAGTATAAGGAATCATGTAATTCGATTCGAGACCACAAAATCGAATTTTGAAAATGCTTTTTCGATTTTGTGTTAATGTCGAGAGTTACCGCACGACTCCTTTGGACTTATTTCAAGACATATTTTCAGTCGAACTGAAAAAAACCCTAATGGAGACTCTAAAATTTGGACTTTTTTGTCAGTCCGACTGAAAATATGTCTTGAAATAAATCCAATGGAGTCGTGGGGTTATTACACGATTCCTTCACTTCGGAAGTCAACAAATTTAAATTTTCTTTAAAATTTTTTCATTTTATAATTTCTGGGAATTTATTACTAATTTCAAATTTCAACTAAGAGTTTGTCTAATATATGGCTAAGTCTCTGGAATCATGAGAAAATTTTATTTCGTCTTATAGAATATATTTTTGTGGGGTTTCTCTATACATTTTGGTTTTGTTTGCATAAAAATCTCTCGAGGTAGATCTCCTTTTTTGTAGTCAAGTTCTCTACTCGAAAGAAAATTTATAGCACTGTTTTCTTTTGTAATAATTTTACAGCACGGAAAGTAATTTATTCGCCAAATTCTAAAAAAAAATTAAAAAAACAAATAATCAAAATCAATTTTTAAAATAAATCTGAGGTAAATTTTTTTATTAAAAAATCTTAAATTGAATTCAATTTAAATAAAATTTTTAGAATTAAGTAAGTACATATTTTAGTAGTTTTCTTAGAAAAGAAAATTTTTTGTTATCTTTGCATGATGAAAAAATATCCTTAATGTATGGCATTCAACATTTATTTATACATTTTGTATGTTTTAATTAATAATTCATTATAAAATTAAAATAAATGCAATGAAAAGCGACTCCGTAAATGGCCTCCTTTTTTTAAAATATATATTTGTTCACGTTTTAATATTGTTTGTGAAGAAAATAAAATTAAAAAAAACACATAAATATATGAAAATATTTAATAATTTAATATCTTTTCCTCCCAAAAAATAAAAAAAAACATGAAAATAGCCGACGTAATGAGAAATCAAGGTGCTGCACATATTATAGCCATCGATGTTGGATCACAAGATGATACAGACTTAACCAATTATGGCGATGATTTATCGGGCTGGTGGTTGTTGTACAAAAAATGGAATCCATTTACATCACCAGTTAAAGTTCCTGATTTACCAGATATACAATCGAGATTAGCATATGTGTCATGTGTTAGACAATTAGAAGTAAAAGATTTTATTTACGGACAAAATTATCATTATTCCAATATCTGTTTTTTTCTCTTCTTTTTCAGGAAGTTAAAAATTCTGATTATTGTGAATATATACGGCCACCGATTGATAAGTACAAAACATTAGCATTTGGTAGTTTCAATGAAATTCGTGATGTCGGTTATGTTCATGGTAAAAATTGTTTTGATACAATGGCAAAAGCTGGACGTTTAGGACGTTTTAATCGATGGTTTAGTAAAGAGCCACCAAAAAAAGAGTTACACTCGTTAAATGAATATACATTTATTGATCTCGCACAAATCGTTTGTAAATTACCAGAAACAAATCTTGATAAAAATTTATCATTTAGTGAAGATGAAGATTTTGATGGTTATATTTCGGAACCATCAACATTTCATACAGTAAAAAAATATTTCTTTTTTTTCTTAATTTCTTGGTAATTTATATTTTTCTTTTAGAATGCTACAAGTGCTTTACGAATGAAACGTACTGGCGGTTCATTATCATTATCTGAAAATGAAATGGATTCAGAAGATGAAATGGATCTTCCAATGCCATTAATGTTAGATAGTTCTAAAAAATTTCCAACTTCAATAAGTTCAACTTCTCCGATGTCTGAATCATTAACAGCCGAAGCATCATCATCATCACCAACAAAGCTAGACAAACAAATTGATATAATTGAAGATTTACCAATTGATGAGATTGATAAAAGGGATGATGTTGAAAAGAAGGAAGAATCACTTAGTTAATTAATTTTTAAATATTTTTATAATACTAATTTTTTTCTTTCTCATTTCATTTAATTATTAATTTATAAAATGACTTAATTCGAATTCAAAAACTAAGAAAAATATATTTGAAAGCAAATTTTTTTTTCTCTCGTCCCAGTTTCTTGTCTTTTATTAGTTTTCATTATAAATTTTCTCAAGATTTTTCATTATTATTTAATTATTTTATAGAAAATTAACTTTATCCGATTTGTAAACAAGATTTTGCTAATTTTTTTTATTTTTTGAAATTAATAAGAAGTCAAATTTAAAAATTTTCTCCAAAAAAATTACTTTTTTTTTTTTATAAATTAAATATTTAATCTAAACAAAATAATTAGCTAATAAATGTAATATGTAAAAAATAAATTAAATATTTTTTAGTAATTTAAAGATTGTTTTTTTTTTTTCAATCTGAAAATTCAAGACAAATGAGACCGTCGCTGGTCCAATTCAATATGGAGATATCTTAAAATTTTGAGATTAGAAATTAAGTACGTAGTTTTGTTCTAAGTGTTTTATATTATTCGGTAAACTAACAAGACATTTAAAAAATATTACAACTTTAGTTTAAAATTAGATTTGCCAATATGACATTTAACTACAGTTCTCACTAGTCCTCGTTTCCGAGGACATTTCCTAGTTTTGAGGACGTCCTCGCGGGTTTTTGATATACGTCTTCGTTTTCAAATCATTTGAAAAATCCTTATATTGATAAGGTAAAAAATGTAAATTTTTAAAAGTAATTAAAACCATTTAATATAACGACATAAACATGACACCAAATTAAAAGTTGAGGCAATTAATGGAACTAGTACCGCCCATTGGTCGAAATTCGACCTAATAAAATGAAAATTAAAATATCGATTGCAATAATTAAAAGTTAAACTTGTGAATTTCAATATGATATTCTAATTCTCACACTTATTTATTTACGAATCCAAACATCAATGCTTTTTTCAATTGTTTTCTTGAATTTAGTCCAGAAAAATAAACAGTTGTTTTCTATATAATTCTGAACCAAAAATTTCTAAAACATTTCAGTTATTTCCATTCCATCATTACACAAATTCGTATAGCACACAAGAGCTCTGTGTGCCATATGTTTTGGTGTTGTTCCCATATAAATATATGGGAAACTTTTACCTGTTCAACCTGGCTCAACGACCATATATTAACATACTTTTTGTGTTTAAACACTTCTCAACAATAGGTTTCCATCGATATATATATATTAAGCCACATCTTTTGTTAGGATACGAATAAAAGGGAGGTACATTTTTGTGTTGGTCTATATAGATTCTGCAAACAATCTATAATCTAAATATGGACTGTTAAACATTCTACAATTATATAATAACATTAACAATCCTGGCCTATTATCAAAAATTGGTAGCAAAGATAAATATTAAATGTGACCTTATTAAACGTGATTTTGAATTAAGTTAAAGCTCTGCAGTTAGTGAGTTGCAAGATGATGCTAAATGTGTCGCATTTCAACGCGTCCAAGGTGAGAAAATGTACAGAGTTTATGCTGAACACTTAAATATGAATAAAACATGATGATATTTGAACATTTTTACTTATAGTGCATGGAGAAGTACCGTCTAGGTGAATAGCTTGCGGAGCTTTTTTTTTAAAGTGTCCGCACACCATCAAGTGAAACATAAGTATTGGCTAAAGTCACACTAATGATTCACAATTACTTGGTTTTTATGGTGACTTCGGAATTGACTTGAGATCGACTTGAAACTCAACCCTCGTTTTTTAACTTTACCGGATTGAAAGATTGACTCGAAATCAACGTCAATTTCATAGACGCTGCTAAACAAATTTTTCTTTGATATTTCAAAATCGTACATCATAAATCATTAATGGAGGGTCAATGTTAGCCAAGACGTACGTTTTGTTTGACCGGATGTAGAATCTTAGATTTAAAAATCATCATCAATTCTCAAATCCTCATGTTTTTTTTACTCATCCGATTTAAACCAAATTATTTTTACGGTCTAAATAGGCACAGCCTTCAAGATCTAAGGTTGCTAATGCAAACATTTTAATTTATTTACAATGAATACGAATTTTTACGTAAGAATAAACTCAATCAATTTCTTTAGAGAAAATTTTAATCATAGTTACTTTTCTTTTTTAAATCAAGCAAAATAAATGTAAAATATTTTCATTTGTTCACTTTATTTCTTACTAATAACATCAATATGTCTACTGAAAATGTTCCAGACGAGATTGAAGATGATTTCCTTAAAAATTTATCACCAAATATAACACCACTCTCATCTAAAACTGATCAAGCATCAGAAATTAAAGAAATTGAAGAAATTGAAGAAATTGAAGAAATTGAAGATACCTTTTCAACTGGTCCAAAATTCTCCTACCAACTTCTTTCTGATAGTGCTGGAGGATCATCAAATGAATCAGAACTTGAATTTTTTAAATTGGCAGGAGGCAATTTAAAAGATAGTGTTATTGATCCATCGGATATTTTTCGAAGTTCACTAGAAATAAATGTATCAACATCTTCGGAAATTAGTATCTCTAAATTAGAGTCTTTTAATGTTGAGCAGAAACAGACTTTTTTTCAAAAATCAATCAGTCAAGTTTCTGTAGAACAAGATTTATTTAGTACTAGTTCAACATCAATGCCTGAGCATAAAGAAAGTGCTGCTCGTATTGCCCGTATTGAACCAGTTGAAGATTCTGAAGAGAAATTTTTCTCTTTAGAAATAGCTGAATATAAAAAAGCTGAAAATATTCTGGATGAAAAATATCCGACAGTTTTGAATAAAGACCGAATTGATCGTGACAAACTAATTGAAATATTTAAATCGCTTAGTGAAGAAAAAAAGAAAGAAACTCGAAAAAATAATTTACTAAATCGTAAAACAGTTGAATATTTTCGAAGAAAGAAATATGCTCAGGCTTTAACTGATGATAATCCAGAAACATTGGTTGAAACAACCAAGAAATATCAAAGTTTACTATTGAAATTGGATCAGTTGAAAGCTTATGAAATTAAATTGAACAAGGAAATAAAAACGAAATTAGTTAATTTAGAAAATCAAGAGACATTTTTGAATGAAAACTTAAAAGAAAATATTCAAAAATTAAATGATCGAATGAGAGAAATTGGTGCACAAACAGTAAAACCTACAAATGGTCATCCACTGTCAAATAAGGTAATTAGAAAAATACATATTATCATGTAATTACATTGAATAATTAAGATTTGTTACAAAAACTAGGAGATCGAAAAAATCATCAGAAGAATGCAATATATTAGAAATGAAATTTCCACTGTCCGTTTGGAATTTATCAAAAAACAAGATGCTTTAACATCAATTCTTCTGGTAAATATGAAAATAATGAACCGTCTTTATAACGAATTCAATTCTCTAAAACCTACTCAAAAAGATAAAAAATATTTGTTAGACCAAATCATTCGATTTTCCTATATTTTATTATAGACTGAGGAAAAACCTATCCAGTCGAAAGAAAATGTAAAATTGCCGCGACAGAAGTTTGAACTCTGGACTACTCGATACTAAGCATGAAAACTCTACCATTGAGCCAGTCATTTCACTTAAACTTATACATCACCAAAAGGCCACTCTTTACACGGCATTTCACTATAACGGCCTTTTTGAATTATGGCAGTTTTTTTATTTACGGCCCACAATGTTTTGTTATACGGCCAAAAAAAGCTGTACATACTGTTTAGCTTCAGCCATTTTGCCTCACGAAAATATGAGGAACGTTTGGCATAATTATTATATACTGCTTTTCGCTTTACGGCCAACTTTCCCGGGACGTATTTAGGCCGTAAAGAGTGGTATGGGTGTATACCAAATATTTCGAGTTTAAATTCCTCAAGCCGAGGTATGGACAATAAAATTTTTTCACATCAAACACTTAATCATATGATCCTTTGATTACAAAATCCAAAAACTTTCGAACAAAACCATCATCCCATAAATAATGTTCTGTAACAACAGGAAAAATATTTGGTGGCAGAAGAGGGATTTCGTTATATAAATGATTTACTATATTAAATATTATATAATTTTATTAAAAAAATCAATTATTATAATAGCAAGCTAAACAATGTGATGATCTTGGTGAAGGATTACGAATGTTCGATTTTGAACAATTACGTGCCGAAGCACAAAATTTAAGTGATAAAATTGAAGGTAAAATATTTTAATGTCTTTTAATTGAAATCTTGATTTGATTTTTTCTTCTTTTTTTTTTAGATCGTAACAGTGAATTAGAAAAACTACGAATTCGTTGTAATAAGGATTCACATACTTTGGCACATATTCGCGAGAAACAATCTATTGTAGAATCTGATATTAAAATTCAAGAAAAATTATGTAAGGATATGCAAGATGAACAATCAAATTGTCGAAAATATTTAAATTTAGTTAAAACTAAACGTGATAATTTACGTAAACAATTGAAAGAATTAAGTTTCTCATGCGGTATTTTAGATAAGCCAGAACTATTACTTGATTATGATGCAACTGTTGAAAAAATTGAAGAATTGAAAAATTCCATTAAAAAATTAACACAAGTTTATAATAAATTACAAAATGATTTAGCGGGTAAATGATTTGTTGGATTAGATTAAAAAAAAAAAAACCCAAAAATTTGAAATGATTTACTTTATAAAATTTTCTTTAATACATTTATTTTTAATATTAATTTAATAATATTTATTTTTGTTTTAATATGCACACGCACAACCAGTTATAACCATTATTTTCTTAAATTTCCATTCGGATCGAAGCCTAGCCGGTATCTGTGCAATAAGCGGATCTCTTGAAAGTATATCATCTTTAGGTCTACGTGTTAATACGCTAGTTTTATATTCAATAGGAATACATGTGCTATGATATGCTGTACTAAAATTTTGGGTACAAGTCATATTAATTAAATATCTTGGATAATGACCAAATCCTAAATCGTCAATTCTTATCTAAAAAAAAAAAAAAAATTGATTAAATAATATTAAAGTTAGATAAAGATTTACTTTAGTTTAGCTAATTTTGTATCCTTTCAATCAATTTATAAATAAGTTTAATTTAGCTGGACTTAAGACCTTATTAAAGTAATTAAAATACCTTTTCAATTACTGCCAAAGTTGCGTCTACTTTATTTAGACTTTTTCAAAGCTTATTGCGTGGAAAACGGATTAACCGAATTATAAGTTAAACAAGACTCAGTCTTGTTCTGTTGGTCCTAAATCCAGCTAAATTAAAGTTATTTATAAATTTAATTTAATAATATTTTCATTAATTACATTTTGCCGACAATCACATGTTTGATATGTTGATAGGCCACGTTTTTGATTCGATTTATTTTCACTTTTTAATAAATATGTTATTAATTGATTTTCTGATGAATCCGAAAAATTCCTAAGATGTATTTTTAAAAAGAAATTTAAGATTAATTAATTATAAAAAAATATTTTAAACACAAAATTTTTAAATCACATTTTTTTATTAATTGGAAATTGTAAAGAATTTTCTGGTGTTCCTTTCGGATATGGTAGTAGAACTTTATCATCACTTTTTATAGCTGACAAAACAGCTACAATAGCTCCAAATATTATTAAAATCTATCCAATAAGAACTTTTTTATTGAAATTACTAGAATTTTAAATATCACAACTTACGTAAAGTTCCATTTTATTGTCGACTGATCAGAATTTGTATAGTCTCGACAAGCTTTATACAATATATATATATATATTTTTTTTAGATTAATTTGTAACTAAGGATAAGTTTATATTAACTAAAAACAAGACATCTTTTTAAATAAATACAAGTGAATAATTCGATAAACTTACTGAAAAAAATAAGGTAAATAGTTAAGAATTTAACGAATAAAATTGATATTGAAATATTTTCGATACAACTGATCAAATTTAAATAAGATACAGTAGGTTCGCGATTATTTGTAATTTTCCAAACCGATGAAAACATGCATTCTTCAATTTTAATACGAGCGAAAAAGAAAAGCGATTTAATAAAAACACTACTGATTTATTGTCAATATTAAAAATATAATATTTTAAAACGTTTTCTCGGTTTGGTTTATTTTATATTTTTTTTACGGTATTCAGAGGTCCAGAGGCAACATGGACTGCAGTGCTAATGAAAAAAACAAAGACTACTGACTAACTATTGTAATATGGATTTTTCGTCTAAACGCAATCAAATTATGATACTAAACATATAGTAACTGAAAATCAGCCTATAACCGATTTTTTGATGCCCTATGACAGAAATGGGACAGAAAAACTGACAATATTTCAAGATTTTTCCGTCATAACTTTGTTTCCTCTTTTCAAAATTTCCTCTAATTTGCCGATAACCTAGGCCCTATTGGCATAAATCTAATCTGCAAATTTTGTTCAAATCGGAGTATTAGTTTTTAAAAAAAAACTCTGTGAAGAGGCTTACTTTTTCCTAGGATTATAAATTTCTCCTTTATCCTTACACTGATTTTACTGAAATTCACCATGCTTTCGTCTATTTATGTAGTTAACCAACATAAATTATTTAAACAAAATTGCTTCACAAATTGTCCAATTAAATCCAAAAAAAACCATGGTATTACCTACCATAGGGCATAAAAATAAATCGACGTTTATTTGAGTATGGTCAGTGGCAATTGCCTTAAAACCCTTTGGATAGCTTAAAAGCAAATGGTGCAGAATTTTGCTTAAAAAATTCCATGTAAATATCTTAAATGGAAAAATTAAGATTCCTAAATTTGTAAATTGCCTAGGTCCCAATCTACCACGTACCATTGGGTGGTTGAAATGTGAGAAGTTTTTATATTTTAGTATTGTTTTAAAGATAGGGTTTTGATTTGTTTGTTTACTTGTATTTAAGTGTTTTTTTTCTATATTATCGAAAAATAAAAACAATTAAAATTCTGTGAGTATTGCATAATCAAATGTCATTTCGATCCTCCGAATTGACTTAGAAATTCAATTCATTTCTTTTCTTTTCTTTCACTGATTTCTAACTGATTTTAAATCTGTTTTTTAAGTTTGGACCTTAAAATTGGCCATCTATACGTAGTAAATGTCATTAATTTGAATTCGTAGATACATTTGCTTTGCCCATATGAAATACAACGACAATTACATACTGAAAGAATATTTTCCACCCATTTACATTAGAAAAATCAACCTCATACCAAAACCAAGAGGAATCGATCACTCCTAATAACCGACTAGTTTCCCAAAATGTTTTTCATCACAAAACTTTATTCCAAATTCTTTGGCATGAAAGCAATAATTATGCCCAATTATCGCGACCGTACTGTAATTTAATTTTTAAATAATTAACATTCAAATAAATCCCTGTTTCTAAGCAATTAACAAAATAACATAAAAAAATTTCCATGTTTTATGTCTTAGCATATTTTATTTATGATTATATTTAAATTCATATTTACATTAAATTTTTGTGGATTATATATGAATATTTTAAACGAATTTTAAATATTTAATATATTAATTTGGTTTATAATCTTTAATCAATAATTAATTCTTAATATGTACAATAACAGCCTGTTGCAACAGAAACCATCTTAAATTTCCAATAAGGACGTAGTACGTCCGGTAATTGTGAAGCCAATATATCTCTTTCTAAAATATCCGTTTGAGTTCTATAAGTTAATACATGAACTTTATATTCGACCGGTTTACATTTAGCTCCATGCCAACATTTCTTTGATTGATGTTTTTTATCATCGTCATCTTGACAAACAGCATTGATAAGATACCTTGGAAAATGACTATGTCCTAAATCAATGATTGCATTCTAAAATGAAGTGTATTATAAGAAATCGAAATTATAGATTAGTTAATTAGTTAATCCCATTTTTAACTTTTTTATATATACTGTTTTTTGGCAATCACATCCTTGACTAATAATGTTACCACCACGTTTATTAGTATTCGTTTGAAGTTCATTTGGTATAAAATTATTTATCATTTGATTATTTGGTGAATCATTTGTATCATAAGAATTTCCTTCCAAATTCCTAATTTTTAAAAAAAAACGAGAAATTAATTACATACTAAATAATTTAACACAAAAACCAAAATTTAATCACATTTTATCATTTATACTAAAATCTAAATAATCTTCTGATGTACAAATTTCATCATTAAAATGATTTCGGCACTGATCACTTTGTTTCATATAAAGTAGACGTGGTAACAAACGATTATCCTTTTTACCAGCTGATAAAGCAGCTATCAAAGTTGCAAATATTGCTAAAATCTAGATGCAATGAAAGATTTTTTAATAATATTTTTAATATTAAATTATTAATTATTAATTATATTCCAATAAAACACTTACCCAAGGTTTCATGTTGATGCGTCGACTGATATAAATCTCTTGTGTCCACTACCTTTTTATATGTTTCAAGAATCGGTTAATAAATTTTAGTAACTAAGGATGGAATGAAAGGAATTCTTTTAAGATGAAAATATATTGTTACTTAGGTGATATTAAATTACATTTTATACCCCTTTTATTTAATTCATTGATGAACAAAAACATATGACATCTCTTTAAAAGGATAATCATAATAGATTTATTAGTACAATAGGAGAACTTTTAAAAACTGATATTATAAGACCATTCTTATGGATATATTTAGGTTTTATATTCTTTTATAATAATGACGATGGATAATCCGATGATTATTTTTAAAATAAAATAATCATTTTCGTGGGATGTATTTTTGGAAGGATTTTTTTGTTTTCGTTTCTTAAAATATTTATTAAAGACAAAATCAATACATATTAAGATGTATTTTTATATTTTTATATTATAATTTTTTTATGATATTTTTTTTTTTAATTTTATTTAAGAAACTTAATT
This sequence comes from Xylophagus ater, assembly GCA_963422695.1. Classification (NCBI taxonomy): domain Eukaryota; kingdom Metazoa; phylum Arthropoda; class Insecta; order Diptera; family Xylophagidae; genus Xylophagus; species Xylophagus ater. The sequence continues at coordinate 15,580,996 of OY730478.1, forward strand.
TTGTTTTTAACAAGAAATTATATTTTTAAAAATTTTCAAATACTTGTATAACTTTCATTTATTATTAGAGGACGTTAAATTAAGGGGCTACATCTACCTAGACTGCCGAAAAAAGACGTAAATTCAGATTGATTTTTTAAAGAAAGTATTAGTTGAAGTAGAAATTAACTTAATTTTATAGGCAAACTAGCTGAATTCCCCAGCGATACTTGGGGTTCCTGGATTCCACATTTATGATTAAATCTAAAAATAGAATTTATTTTTATTTATTTTTCGATATCTAACCTAATATTATAAAGAGGAAAGATTTGTATTTTTGTAACAAATAAACTCAAAAACTACTGGACCGATTTCAAAAATTCTTTCACCATTAGAATGCTACATTATCCCTGAGTAACATAGGCTATATTTATTACTAGAAAAAATTAGGGATCCCTACTAAAACTTAAATAATGTAATTCCGCATACATCTGTATCCAATAATCCTCACATTCATGTCTGTCGCGTCTAATATTCTCTGTAATCTAACTTCATACACAAAGACCCTTTTAATGTTTAAAAAATAAATGTAATAATGAAGCCGGGACGGGCCGCTAGTATAAAATATTTTAAATGATTTATTGCAAAGTCATCGGGTAAACAACATTTTTTGTTTTGTTTTGTTTTCCTTATATTCAACTGAATTTGTTTAAGTGCAGCAAAGCTTACACAGCGCAAGAAATGCATATTCCTATTCACATAAAAACTGTGCATGCGAATAGATTTTATATGTGTATTTTCACTAAATCGTATGATGTGAACTAGGGCCCTATTATGGAATACGATCGTAATCGTAACGTTAACGTAAGGCATGTTGTTGTTAGTGGAAAACAATAACCACAAGACGCTTTACGTTAACGTTACGATTGCGATCGTATTCCATAATAGGGCCCCTGATATGTGCATGTGCGTAGTTATGAGGGGAGGGGGGTGAATGGATGGGCATTACCACCCCTACAAAACTCATTGCACACCCTAGAAAAATCGACAGTATTGAAGAAATCGATTGTTTTCGTTCTTTTAATCATGAGAAAAGGATTCAAAACCATTGTCTCATCATATCTCTCATAAAATTGATCTGTTCCTTACAAAATTTGTCAATTCTACTAAAAAGTTAATTGATCTCTAATCGGATTACCGAAATTGAAACCTTGCGGTGGCTGATCAGCTGGCCGACTACGTTCCCCCACTGGAAAACTAGCTACGCCAATTTGTATATACAAACAAACAGAATTTCAGTTTTATGAGTGGATAGGTAAGATAGATATATGTAGCCTCTTAAAGTTTGAAGTATGATCCTCAAACGTTCGAGTTTGCGTCGGTAAGAATTCTATAACTTTATCAAATCCAGAGATATCGATGTCAAATTTTCAGGATATATTTTTAAAACTTAGAGCTTTCAGAAAGTGTAAATATAAAAATCAATTTAATTTTTTTTCTAGGTAGATGCAGTCCCTTAACCAACCCTCAAAATTTCCATTCAATTTTTTTTCTAATGTAAGATTAATATATGTTTTTAAGCTTTCATATAGTAAGTAAACCCAAACATACAAAAAATCTACATAAATAACAAACTAAAAATCGGCATATAGCCTATTTTTTTGAATGTCCCATAGGAATCATAGTTTACCAAACCTATAGTCAGATCAAAGGTGATGTAATATCTCTAGAACCAATTTTTGTGACTACTTTTTGAAATGTCTCTTCAGAGTGTGCACCTAATGTCATATATACAGGTTATTTTGTTGTTTTGCTTGAAAATATCAAATATAATCACAATTCTATCTTGTACATACTTGAGAGCTAACAGGCACTATTTTAATACTTTAAAAAAATGGATATACAATTTTTTTCTAGAATAGAGATCTATCATCTCAGGTCTGATGAAATAACTCTGATAAAAAATAATGGGAAGAAAGAAAAACAAATCAATCAATTGATATTGCAATTAGACTTGAAAAACTAGGCATACAACCGAACAACTTCACTCTGCATCGTTCTGTACTATGCTTTATCCGTTTTTACTGAAATTCAATTTAATATCGTACAATAATATTGTATAAATAATTTATATAAGAAATTTGTAAAAATTTGGTTTTAATAAAGATTTCCAACGACTGTACATTCAACTAATTCTTTTTGTACAGTGATATCCCGACACAATATAGATTCTTCTCTTTCTTTCACATTAAACCTCTTTTCATCCATTCTTCTTTAAGCTCACCTACAACAACAATAGTGAACATCACGCTGCTGATTTGGCTTGGACATCTAGGTATACTAATATATTATTAAACTAAACACGAAAATCGACAAAAGTTTATGATCATGTTGGTTTTATCTTTCGAATTAAACTTCCCCTTTACTGATTTCTTTCAAATGAAATATCAAATCGAGTTATTAGGTCTATTTTATTTGCTATACCCTACCCTGGAGCAGGGTAAGTGGCAAATAAAACGAGCAAGAGTAGGAGAAAGCTTTAATTTAAATGTTTGTAGCGCTGCTTAGCAATCCTATTCTAATGAAATGAGAAACTTTTAGCTAATACACTTTTTTATAGTAGAAAACTGAACTAATTCTGGTCTGAAAGTAGTGTAGGATTTGCACTTTTGTTGTTTTGGTTTTCAATGTAAAAATTTGCTCTACCCCAGAGCAAGTGGCAAGTAAAACAGACCTAATATATACTTAAAACTTCTAAATTGTATTCAAATCAGACAATACGATTTTGAGTATCGTACTATATAGGGACGGACATGCAAAAATCGAAATAACTTTGTATTATCTACAAATTAAATTTCTTGGAACCATTCTCCGCTGATCATCATTTCTATACGTAATGACAAACGTAATATATCCAATTGATACACAACCATAGGATATAAAGATTTCTAACATATATATGAATATTTTTCTATTGGAAAATGTGCACTTTTATGTTTTCAAAATGGTTTGAAACTTGTTCAAAGTTCAAATCGTTAGAAAAACTAAAGGAAAAAAAAATACTACCCTTAAAGAAAACTTAGTCGTAAAACTTGCTGGGTATTGAAAACATCAAAAATTGTTTTTAGTTGTTTTTAAAAATAGTGTTTGAAAAGGGAAAACGTTATTAGTGCCTTTAAAAAAAGATGTTTTAAATATAGTTTTTACTAATTAATATTATTAATTTTTATCATTATCTATGAAAATGTAATTTTTTTGCATTAAAAGAATATAAAATAAAATGTTTCTATAAAATATATAAATCCCGTGAAATTTTACAATGAAGCCTTATAAAAATCGCTATTTCTAATATAGTCTCTAAGTCTAGATTTGTTAGTGTTTCTAACAATACAGCATAAGTGAAAAATAAAAATAATACTATGCGAAACGAACAGGAGAAACTTCATAAAGCTATGAAACGAAAACAACGAAGATACAGGTACTTGAATATCCGATAACCAAATCTATAACTAATATCCATTTCCGGGTAATATATAGAATAATTTTTAATATTCTTGTATTCTTTTTTTTCTGCTACAGGACAACATTTAATTCATTACAATTACAAGAATTGGAAAGAGCATTTCAACGGACACACTATCCGGATGTATTTTTTCGTGAAGAATTGGCTGTTCGAATTGATTTGACCGAAGCTCGAGTTCAAGTTTGGTTTCAAAATCGTCGTGCAAAATGGCGTAAACAAGAGAAAAGTTTAATAAAAAATAATTTGGATTTAAATAATATTAGTTATGATATTACGAGTGGAGGACAAGTAACAGCAACAATTGGAAATGGTATTTTTATTACTCTGATAATAAAACTCATCTTCATTTATATCTTCTTTGCAGGTAATACATTATTGTCAGAAACTCCAATACAACAGCAATCACTTGATTCAGATGGAAAACTTACATTAGAATCTATATCACCTGGACGTCTATCACCGAATATATTTTTAAATTTGAATATTGATCATATGGGAATGGATCGTAATAATTTATCATTAGAATGGTCAACATTTCCATCGACACAATCACATCAAATTCATCAACAGCATCAGCATCAACAGAACACATTAAGATGTCAACAAAATTCGACAAATAATTGTTTGAATTTGGATAATTCGACATCATCTTATGATGAAATGAAATTCTTAAATGTTGATCAATTTTCAATGGATACTTTTAAAACTGATTGTATTTTAAATTTAGATCAATCTATTATGGATGAGAAACAACAAAATTTAACATTAGATATGCAATCATTCTCATTACCGGATCAACCGAAATCACCGCCATTAATGGATTTAGATAAACCAATTATGAATATTAATGTTGAAGGAATCTCTGATTTAGTTGATGATAAATTTTAATTTGAAAAATTTTCTTATTTTAGTTAAATATTTTGTTAAGAATTTAGTTTGTTCTAAATTTTATTTATTCATAATTTAGTAGACCAAAAAAATAGAAACCTTGGAGAAACAAGTGTTTTTATATAGTTAATCAATTCATTAAGTGGCGTTTTCGTATCTCGAAAAAGAATTCAGGAGTGGAATCGTATAACTGGATTTGAATCGAATCGTATCGAAAAAGCATAGGGAATTGCAATGTTTTTCGATACGATCTAGTCTCAATCGAATTACACGATTCCACTCCTGTATTTTATACTAGTAATCCGACCGTTTCCAAAACAAAAAAATTATTTACCTTCCAAATTCTCGTTTTTGTTTCAAGAAAATGTTGACCAAGAATGTAGAATTTCTGCATCTTATTTGCATCTTATCGACGATACCAAAAATTCTGACCATAAAATCATAACCGATAACGCCAAGAGTAACAAAATAACAGCTAGATAGTGAATGAATTACAAACACGAGTAAAACAAAAAAGAGATTTGAATTTTTTCCGTTCGATTCTACTTTGAACTAATAACTTTCATGCGAGAAAACGCAAAACGCTATTGAATTAAAATAATTAAAAAAATATTGTATTCTCATTAAAATTAAATAATTATTGATAAATTTTCTTGAGAATTATTATTTATTAAAATCTCAATTTTTCTATTTAACATAATTACAATTAAAATATCAAGAATATTAGTGAAATATAAATTTAGTTTAAAAAATAAAAACATATTAAAGAATTAGAATAAATTATAACTGAGGGACTTCTCGCATTCAATGGAACATCCTTGGTTTCCTAAGCCAAAAAAATTGTATGACAGTGAGATAAATTCTTAATCCTTAAATGATAGAAGAGTGCTGGAAGAAGTATCAACATCCAACTGGATTTTCTCCAAACTGGTGTAAGTTATGGAAGAATTTACTAAAAAACTTTCGTAGATAATAAAATGGTGCATCAAATGAATGTAATAAAAACCGAAATTCTAAAAATATCCTTCTCATATTAAAATAAAAAGGTGTTGAAATTATGGTTGTTTATGTGGTACTCTTGTGGAGGACAGTTTTTCTGTATTTCGTTGGAGAGGATGTGAATTTATCCTCTGGATATGATTTTTGGATAACAACGACCATTTAATGCGGACCACCAAGTACTTTAATGCAATAATCTCGTATTTAATATTGTTAAATGTTTAAAAAATTGTCTTATTTTTAATTGTTTTTAAATCTATTTGTTAATTAATTAATTTCGTTTTTCCTGAATTTATAAAACATGTAATTTATTTTTATTTTTTACTTAAATAAATTAATATTATTATTAAATTTCTGTCTTTGTTTTAAACATATTTTATTTATATTAAATTATTACTTACTTACTTACTTACTTATTTACTTTGATGCCATATGATAGAACTGGGGACTCGTAGTTAACAAATCTATAGTTTAATGAATTAACTCTCAGAAAGAAAAACCAAAGGTACTAATATTTCAAAGTTTTTTCTTCACAACTTCGAATTCCCTCAAATTCACAGGCAAGCTGGGGCCTAATAACATAAAACGTTTATTGAAATCGGTATATAAGTTTGTAAAATACATTGGAAAAACTTTATGAACAGGCTTATTTTTGCCTACGACTATTTCTTTCTCCACTATCCTTGGACCGATTTTACTGCTTAATAATTACGCTCCCCCTCGGTCGATTTTGCTGAAATGCAATATCAAACTAAGTTAAGGAATAACCAAATCACATTCTAAATTTCATTAAAATCGGTTAACACGTTTTTGAGTTATTTTCAAAAGGGACGAACATATACAACCATACCCTTGAAACCTTTCTACGACGATTACTTCGATGTGTTACAAATGTAGTGTCAAAAGTAATGTACCCTCTGGTAGTACCTACCATAGGGCATAAATAGGCCCTTTAAGTACATAAATTATTTGCTACTAAAACGCGCTACTGTCTGTCGCAACTTTAAAGTTTAAATATATTGAGAGCAGCTTTAAAACAACAAGTATTCAAAAGTGACGGACACTTTCTGCGTATCCATGAGGCACACAACAAAAATCTTACCTATTGAAAATTTTGATTTTGAGAATTGAAAAAGTATTTTTCAATATTTTTGATTTAGAGAAAAGAAAATGATATTCAAATTATGAATTTTAAAAAAAAAAACCGACATTTTGATATTTCAAATTTCAAATAAAATAATCATTGTTATACAAGAATCCCACAACTTATCAATCAGCTGATTGGCAATAATAATAGACAGATGTTGAGTGGAATTGGAAAACTGGCTAGGAGGTGTTTTTGTACGTAAGTTTTTCTTTACGCTATTTACAATAGTCGGATGAATAAACACATGGGGATGGGTTCTTATTCTTAAATCTTTAGACTAGGTTGAGTTGCTTTTACAAATTAGTCTAAAATATGTTAGGTTGTCGAATGAACGCCGGTTTTCAATCTTCCAAATGCACATTTCTCAGCTCAAATTTTTATTTACCAAAATAAAAATGAGAATCAACAAGTTTCTTTATCCTGGTAGTATAGAAATCTGATGAAATCTCGTTAGCTGAAGGCTTTATAAGAAGTTATCCGGTTGCTTGGTAGTCTGTTGAAGAGTCTGAAGTCTGGTGAGTAGTTTTCGCCGCTTTACGGCCCATTTTGAAATCATATAAGAAAATCGTATGAATTTGGTTATTTTCCATGTTCTCCTTAATGAAGTCAAAAATTATTCTTGAATAAAACTATTGTTATTAGAAGATAGAGCAACAAATTCACTTCAAAATTATATAAAACTTCACAGAAATGCAAGACAAATTTATTTGAACATCCATCATTAAAATAACCAAACCCGCCATTCATTTATTTACAACCTAACAGTTCCCACCCCTTTTTTTCTGTCCGTTTACATCCAAAATTTTTGACATTCCGATTAAAGATATACCGTACAATTCTTAACGGTAATCAAATTCTAATCTTATCGTACCTGTTCACCTCTCTTAATCTTATCATTTGAATTGAAAAATTTAATATAATTTCATAAATGTAACCAGAACTAGTGGAATTTTGAAAACCATGGCCGCAAGACAATTACTATTAATTTCTTCTTCACGATGTAATGGATTCGATCTATTGGAGCATGTCGAAAAAGATATTAGAACTTTGCTAAACAAGTATAACAATCTATATTTTTAATATTTTTAATTTCTATTAAATGATTTCATTTTCAGAAATAATGTTAAAACTGTCCTATTCTTACCGTACGCTCAAAAAGATTATGATGAATATACGAAAAATATGGAAAAACCATTTAAAAAATGGGGTTATCAATTAACAGGAATTCATATGGCCAATGATCCGATACAAGCAATTGAAACTGCTGAAATAATATTTATTGGTGGTGGAAATACATTTGTTTTATTGAAAACTTTATATGAGAAAAATTTAATTGAACCAATAAGAAAACAAATATTAGATAAAGGAATACCATATATCGGTAGTAGTGCTGGTACAAATGTGGCAACAAAATCAATTCATACCACAAATGATATGCCAGCTATTTATCCGCCAACATTTGATGGTTTAAATTTAGTTCCGTTTAATATAAATCCACATTATTTAGAAACAGATCCGAAAACAAAACATAAAGGTGAAACTAGAGATCAACGTATTAATGAGGTTTTAGATTATCATCAAAGTATGTCTATTGTTGGTTTACGAGAAGGCACAAGCCTAGTTGTTGATGGTTATAAAATGACTTTACACGGTTTTTTTAATGCGAAACTTTTTCAAAAGTATGAATTATTTACTTGGAAATTTTGAAAGATTTTGATTAATTTTTGAAATTCTTTTTCTTTGTAGAAATAAGGAACCCATAGAATTCTCTCCTGGAAGTGATTTAAGCTTTTTGCTATAAATTTAAAATGCTTTTATAAATAGTCAATAAAACAAAACAAACATTTATAGTACTACATTTTTTTAAAAAAAATTTAATCAATAAAATATAATCTAATTTTGTTACAATTATTATAATATAAATTTTTTATATAATTAGTTAAGTAACCCTCGTAAAACACATAAGAACACAGTCTGAAAACTGCAGAAGCCCTCATTTCATATAACGAGAAACTTGAATAAGGTTTGTATAACCTATTTTCGAACAGTTACCTGATATTATTCTGTTTTCACACGACTTTCATTTAATACGAATTACTACGCAATCGACCTAAATTCTAATATAAGATACATTTATATATCGATGAATTATTGGTTATCAATGCCCTTAGGAAAGATCAAATAATATAACTCGTTCTTGAGACTTCAGATCCCAAAAAACATAGCGATAATGATGAACAAGATCTTTTCTCAGTGTTGATTTAATTAAAGAAAATATTGAACTAATCATTTTGTCATATGTGATCCTAATAAGGAACGCGAGCTGGGAAGTTTTAATTTGATCTCAAAGTCTCTTATAACTTTCATAAGGTTTGTTTGTATTATTTTTTAGGTCTGGTTGGAATCGATCTTCAATTTTTCTATATAAATATTTGTTTACGCGACTCCATGGAAACGTATCTTCCGTGTAAAAACAGAAATTAATATACATCCATCAATACAACTATTTTTGGAAAACTTAAAGATAAGACAACTTTTTTTTTGTACTGCATTAGTTCAGACCATTAATAATTACTTAAAAAATCCTGCTATAATTGACTTTTCTTGTTATGCCCAATGGTAGGTATTACCAGAGTCTTGTCACTGAGTGTGTAACACATCGAAATAATAATCGTAGAAAAGTTTCCAGGGTATGGTTGTGTAGGGAATCAAAAGTTCTATCGATTTCTGCATGTCCGTCCGTGTACCATACAAGATAATTCTAAAACGCCTTATCCGATTTTCTTGAAATTTAGATTGTGAATTGGTTATTCCTTAACTTGGTTTGGTATTGCATTTCAGCAAAATCGACCGTGAAGGAGCGAAGTTATTAAGTAAGAACCAGAAAGTTTCGTCGTTTTTTTTTTCTATGGTTTTTCGGATTTAATTGGACAAGCAATTTTGTTTAAATTAATTATATTGGTTAACTACATAAATAGATGATAGCATAGTAAATTTCAGTAAAATTGGTCGACGGATAGTTGAGAAATAAATAATCCTAGAAGAAAATAAGTCTGATCATAAAGTTTTTTTTTATGTACTTTAAAAACAAATACACCGATTTGAATAAAACTTCCATATTAGATTTATGCCATTAGGGTTTAGGTTACCTGCAAATTAGAGAAAATTTTGAAAAGAGGAAACAAAATTATTAAGAAAAAAGCTTGAAATATTGTTAGTTTTGACAGTTTTTCTGTCTCCTTTCTGCCACAGAGCATCTAAAAATCAATTTTCAATTACCATATGTTTTTTTTTTTTTAAATATTTGCAGTAGCACTGGCACAGGGTCTTCTGATAAAATAAATAATCCCTTATATAAGAAAACTTCTTTGTTACGGTTCAGGCGAACGATACAAAATCCGTAAACAGTTCCAACGAATATTCATCTATAATTAGTTAAGCCTAAAAATTACCAAAAATCGACAATTTCCAATGAAAAATTTAAATTTCCAGTTTTTATCAATAATTATTTTGTTGTTATTTATTACAATAAAATTAAATCATTAGTGTTTTCTGAAATTGTATCCAACAAAAAACAGTTTAAAAAGATAAAACAAATCAATTTCAATTTCAGTTCAAATTGTGAGAAAACTCAAGAAACATATATCGCCCAAAAAATTGTTTTTCTTTATATTTTTATTTAATTATTTTTAATTACTTTAAAATATATAATGTCAAATAAACAAATTATTTTATCATCGTCTCCATTATATCAAAATAGTGAATATTTAGAGCGTAATATTGTAAACTTATTAAAAAGGTAAAAAATGGTGATTTCATAAAATTTCTTTGACTTAATATATAAAAAAATTTATCTAATTTATATAGAAATAATGTTAAAACTGTATTATTAATACCGTTTGGAGTGGTAAATGGTGATTATAGTTGTTATATGAAAAAAGTACAAATAATATTTGATAAATGGGGTTTTCAATTGGAAGGAATCCATAATAAATTGAATGCAATCGAATCAATACAAAATGCTGAAGCAATATTTATTGGTGAAGGAAATGTATTTTTATTAATGAAATATTTAAATGATTTAAATTTAATGGATATAATACGTAAACGAATACTAAATGATTCTATACCATATATTGGTTGTGGTGCTGGTACTGTATTAGCTGGACGTACAATACAAACAACAAATGATATGCCAATTGTATTTCCGGGGAGTTTTAATGCATTAAAATTGATACCATTTCATATGAATGTTCATTATTTCGATACAGAATTCGAAAATTTACAAAATATTGAACATCGAGAAGAACAGCTATTAGATTTTATGATAGTCAATCGAAAACCATGTTTATCATTACGAGATGGTACAGCACTTGATATTAATGGAAATAAAGCTATATTAATAGGATCTTCAAATGCTAGACTATTTCGAAAGTATTTATATATATTGGGTATCGCAAAAAGTTCGTGGATTTTTTTCACCAACATTCAAACACATTTTTATTACATTTTAAATGAATTTTTTTAAACCAAATATGTGACGTTTTGATCAATAATCTTTTGGCATTTTTCTGGTATAACCATTACGCCATCACTGTAGAATTTCTCGGATTTCTGGACGAAAAACTGAACCAAGTGATTTTCACAGGCCTCTTTTGAAATCACTTTTACACCATTAAAGAAATTCTGCAGAGACCAAAACAAATGGTAATCAGATGGAGCAAGGTCCGCACTATATGGTGGATGCATCAAAACTTCCCAGCCAAGCTCTCTCAATTCTTGCCTAGTCATTAAAGATGTGTGTAGTCATGATGGTAGGTGACGCCTTTCCTATTGATCGATGGTGGCCGCTTTACCTCACTTGCATGCTTTAATCGCATTAGTTGTTGACAGTAAAGAGTGGAATCAATCCTCTGGCCAGGTTGGAGCAGTTTATGATGCACGATTCCCTTCCAATTCCACCAAACACAAAGCATTTGCTTACGTGGGTTAGTCCTGGCTTTGCCACCGTTTGTGCAGCTTCATTCTTCTTGGACTACGATATTTTTCGGCACAATATAGTCGTATGTGATCCACTTTTTATTACCTATTATCAATCTTTTCAAAAATCGATCGATTTCGTTTCGTTTCAGCAACGATTCGCAGATGGAAATTCAGTTCATTAAATTTTTCACTGTTAATTCATGTGGAACCAAAATATCGAGCTTCTTATTGTATCCAGCCTTACGCAAATGGTTCAAAACTGTATTTTGATCAATCTCTAGTTCCTCAGCAATGTCATAAGATGAAATGTGCCGGTCTTCCTCAATTTTTTGGAGAATTTCATCGACTTTTACAATTATTGGCCTTCCAGAGCGCGGCGCATCTTTAACATCGAAATTTCCAGAGCGGAAACGAGCGAACCATTTACTTGCTGCCGATTTTGATAGAGCATCTTCACCATAAACACTACAAAATTTTTCAAAAACCTGCGAAGCTCTATCGCCTTGGTCGAAGTGATATTGTAAAATACAGCGAATTTTTCAGAATTTTGGCTCATTTTCAAAACCCAATTACCGCCATTACTTCTGACTAATTTTCACAATTTTTCTAAAATATTCTATGAAATGTTGCCTTTCAATCGCGCTATAATATAACATGATAGGGTTAGAACTACTAAAGTTATACGGCTCTAAAGCCATCTATTGCAAAAAAATCCACGAACTTTTTGCGATACCCAATATTTTTTTTCTTTAAATATAAATTTAAAAGTTTAATATATTTTCTTTTTTTTGTGTTGTAGAGAACAAACTCCAATAGAATATCCTCCAAGTACAGATTTTGGATTTTTATTTGATAAATTTATGGATTGAAGAAAAAAAAGAAAACACAAATATAAATTTTCTTTTTTTATATATTTTAACAATAATTTTATTTTATTTTATTGTTCGTTGTGTTTTCATCTAAAAAAAAAATATACAATTTTTCCTTTTTCTTTTTTGATTTTCTTAATGTTTAGTGTAAAATTAATCTATTTATATTTAAAAAGAAAAAATATTTTTGTTCATCCTTTTTAAAAACTAGTAGTTTCGATTTCGATCATTAAAAATTATAAAATATTAAAAACTATCTAAAAAGAAAAATTAGAAAAGCTGCGAAAATTTGAAAAGATTTCCTTTTATTTTTTTTTACTAGAGATATAAACTTTGGCACTTGGTTTTTTTTCTTTTTTTTAAATTTATTATTTAAAATAATTTTCTCAGAAAGATTTTATTTAAAAAAAAAAAAAAAATATTAATATTATAAAATAAAAAAATAGAATTAAAAATTTTACGAATGACTTTCTTTTCAAAAATCAAAATATAAAAAAATATATAACAACCATAATTTCTATATTTAATAATAAAAAAAAAATAGATTCTTAAAATTCTCCAATAGAAGAAGATTCACGAAAAATGGATAGATTACTACATTAATTTGTTTTTCTTTACAAGCTAACAGGAACTTTTTCAATTGGGTACTTTCATTAATTTTGAGTGTTTTTTTTTTATTAAAAGAAAAGCTACATTATATTTTATTCAAAGTATTGTCTATCCTTAGGTATAACTTTCGTTTATGTGATAAAAAAGAAACGGAAGTGTGCTTTTGATCAGACTGTAGAAGTGAAACAGAAGCAGAAGAAGGGATATAGAACTATTGAGTCTTCGACGGAAATAATCGCCATAAAAACCTCCACAACTTTGCGAACATTTCAATCGTGTACGACCCCTATACAAAAAGTTCAAAAAATTTCAAAAATTTGTATTGACTACAGCGCCAATACAGTGGCAGATAGAACTATTTGGTCTTCGACCGAAATAATCCTCATTATAACCTCCACAATATTGCCGAACATTGTAATAATTTAGCACGTCCATATAATGAGATTTTGTTAATGTAACGTTTCGTCACAGGAAATCGTCATATAATTTTTGCTAATCGCCCCCATACAAGTATTTCAAAAAATAGATCTCCTTGTTATGAGGCAATCTATTCATTGAACCATTTTTTTGATATTGTCAAAAGTTTAGAAGTGCTGTTCAGAGAGGCATCGATTTAACCTTTTAAACGCTATGAACGCATATATGGGTTCTCTCACAACCATTCAAATTAGACTATGAACGCATATATGCGATTGATGCTTGTAAGCCTAGAGATATACCATAAAAACATAGTAAAAATGTGTTTAAGATATTTTTCTTGAAAAATTTAATTGCTGATATCTGCGAAAAAAAACAAATACAATCAACATATTATGCAATGAAATTTCAGAGTTTGCCAGCCCAGTATGCGGACAGCCCACAGCACACGCTTAACGTCGCACAACTTAACGCTCAAATAGTTAAGTAAATGCTAAACAAATGGCACAATGTCTAATGAATATAGCAGCTGTGGGAAAACATCCCATTCAAGTGCTTCCAATGTTTTCTTCACATTACAGCACTTAACTGCACATTGTAAAATCACCTTTAATCACAGGTTTTTCTTGCTTGAAATCGATAAGCATTAATTATTATGGTTTCAAACAGATAGAGCATGTTCACCATAAGTTTCTATAAGCAAACGATAAACTTTTAGCGGCACTTTTCTTAAAGCAAAAGGGGTACGATTCCCGTAAATGCTTTTCAATAAAAAAGAACTGTATTTTTTACATCTCAACTAAATTAGATTAGATTAGGTTTTAGGGTGTTCTTATACTGCGACCTTAAAGATCTAATGTACCCCTTTTTAGGTTAAATTACCATTCTAGACAAACTCCTCCAGGCCTATTTCTCTTAGGAATTCTAGTATCCGGAGTAGGTCAAGAGATTTTATCTCATCTCACCTAAATGGTATACAAGTATATTAAATATTGAAGCTTACTGACAATACATTAATAGTAAAAGACACATTAGCAGTAATAATGTACATTATATCTCACAATTCTCTATTAAAATGCGAGGGACTATCGAACTATTTTATTTATTATTGCTGCAAATTTGCCTTTAGTATAAAACACATTAGCTTTCATGATAAACAATATGAAAAGAATATGATTAACGCCACTTCTTAGAGACAACAACTCAAAATTAAATTAAGTACTCAACATTTTCTTCTTTAATTTTTGTTTTTATATCTTAATAATAGCATAGTAAAATGTAAATTTTAAACAAATTAAAAGAGCTGCCCAAAATATGCATCGATTTAAAAGAACATAAATGAAAAAAAAAAATAATGGAAATATCAAAAATGTTTTTCTGGAATTCATTTAGCATTTCTTAGAGACCAATTCTCAAAATTTACAATCATCGAATAATACCTTTGACTAGCAATATTACTCCAGTCTCGATCAGTTTTTCCATTCATATATATAAAAAATTTTCAAAATTATGTTCCAATCGATTTGAAATCATCTTAAAATTCTATTCACTTTAAAAAGAAAAATATATCATTTTTAAAAATTGGATTTTACAATTATTTCATTCGTCAAGAACTCTAAAAAAAGTGTAATTTTAGCTTAAAAACAAGATTATTGGTCATTTCTTAAATAAGAAGACAAATACAAAATAAATAAATAAAACATATTTAATAATTATTTGTTAAAAAAAAGAAGAAAATTAAATGTAAAAGTTTTTCATTTAAAAGTGACTAAAAATAAAAAAGAAAAATATGAACTTTAAAAAGTCACTCGCGGCAAAAATATATGAAAGAAATGAATATTAAAATTGAATCACCAATTTCGAAAAGGGCTCATGTCGGGTGTTTTTCAAAATGTACTTGTTCGCCGTTTTTTTTATCTTCACGTATAGACGCATGTTCCATGCGCAAGAGAGACTCATACCTGTATTCTAAAGTGGAAAAAATGCCTGTCTTTCTGGAGATGAGACCTTTTCGAAACTAATTCGAGACATCTAGTTCATGTGAAATATTTCAAGGTGTGCTCAAAATGCGAAGAAATTAACTTATAGTTCATAAGGGCATTTTACACGGAAATCAAAGAAATCACTGTAAAATCTCAAGTAGTTGGTAGCACTATCATGGGCTTGGGGTCTGATTATATGCAGTATGAAAACTGCGAAAGCAACTTTCTACTCCTACCACGAGGGTCAAGGGACCCAACGAAGTGGCATCATGTTTAAATGATTATATTCGTGAAAACGTCCCTGAAGAACTGCACTTATTCTACGACGGATGTCCGTCACAAAACAAAAATAATCAGTCAGTCGAAAGTTTAAAGTTTTCCTTTATTTTCCGCAAAAAGGTCACTCGTGCAATGGTTGTGATTGTGTCTTATGATAAACATTCATATTATGCCATTTTATTACTAAAACCACCTGAGTTCTTGGATCAATTTCGAAAAGGGCTCATCTCGGGAAACTGTTTTTTTCGGAACTCTAATAGTAACGAAAACCATTTCAGTATATTATGACGCAGTCCAATGGTTAGCACTTTCAAAAAAAATTTGCGTCCTTAAATTCCATACAGTGTGGCAGAAATCCAGTTTTTTGTGGTGTCTCCTGAACAATTTGAAAAAATCGACATGAGCCCTTTTCGAAATTGGTGATTCAATTAAAATACTATCTAATTTTAAATCTTTTCTGATAGGCACAAAACGAGGATATATAGTATATATAAAATAGTTGAGCATTTTAATTATTAATTTCGATTATAATTAGTATTAATTTTATTGTTAACTAATTGATCTTCATATTTTATAATAGCATCACCGATTTGTTTTCTCGATGCTATATGAATACATTTTTTTAAATAGTTACTATCATTTGAATTAATTAAACATTTCGGTATAGGTTTTTGGTTATCGAAATAATTTTTAATTGCTTGTCCAAAACGTAAATTTGGTTCAACAGCACGTAATATATGGATTGGAAGTTGTGCCATAACAAACATATCAATTATATTATTAATCGTTTTATCAATACGATCTATTAAATTACTTATATCACTATCACTACGTACAATTGGTACTAAATTTTCAAGTTTTTTACGTGCTACAAAACAAAAAATAAATAAAAATACAATATTAAATAAGAAAAGAAAAACATAAAAACTTAATGTTTACCTTCAACATAATCTCGACTATAAAATGATATAATATCATAATTGTATTTATCAAAATATCCAGTACTTTGTCCAACATCACATGAATCACATTCTTTACAGAAATTCCCAAAATTGCATGGATACATCATAAAACCGATTGGTGAATAGATTTGAAAACCTTGTATTGTATTCATTCGAACCTAAAAAAAATTAATTAATTAATTTTAGTACAATTTATTGAAATTTTTAAATATGTTTTATATTTTACTCGATTTAGAAAATCTGCTTTAAATGTCATTGAATTAGATCCCATCATTATTAAACTGTCGAGACCAATTTTTCGTAGTGCTAAATCTGTTATTGCCAAACTGAGTATTTCATTTCTTGAATATATTGAATTTATCATAATATCATCGACTAGTTGGGATTGACTAAATTCAATTGGTAAACGAATTGATACCCATGCTATACGTGAACCATCAGTTTTATATTTTTTCGATAAATCTAATGCCACTGTTTTTATATAACGAAATACATCATCGTCACCTTTACTTGGGGAATCAGTTTTATAAAGAAATATCTAAAAAAAAATTTTTAAAAAAAACAATTTGTTATTTATTGTTAAATATTAAAATACATATATAACATATAAAATACAATAGTTCTACTCCTCCGCCTCCGGTTCCACTATAAAACTTAGAAATGACTCAACCGATTTCAACCAAATTTGGTATATGTGTATATATCAATTCAACATAGAACACATAGTAACTGAAAATCGGCCTATAGCCCAGTTGCAGAAATGGTAGAGAAAAACTGTCAAAACTAACGGCATTTCAAGGTTTTTTCTTTATAACTTTATTCCCTCTTCTAAAAATTTCCTCTAATTTGCACGTAACCTAGACCATAATAAACCTAATCTACAAATTGTATTCAAATCGGTGTATTAGTTTTTAAAGTACATCAAAAAACTTTATTAACGAACTTATTTTCTTTTAAGATTATTTCTTTCTTCACTATCCTTGGACCGATTTTGCTGAAATTTAACATGGTATCGCCTAGTTACGTATTTAACCAATATAATTAATTTAAACAAAATTGATTCACAAATTTTCCAGTTAAATCCTATATAAAAACCTATATAAAAAAATGACTAAACTTTCTGGTCACTCTGATTATTGCTTAATAACTTCGCTCCCCTCAGTTGATTTTGCTGAAATGCAATATCAAAACCAGTTAAGGAATAACCAACTCATACTCTAAATTTCAACAAAATCGGATAACGCGCTTTTGAGTTATCTTGTATACCAGAGGTTCCCAAACTTTTTTGTCTCGTGGACCACTTGCCATGTTTTTCGGTTTTGGGTAGACCCCCTGCCTACCTATATTAATTTTTTACAAATTCATCAACATCAAATGAATCACCAATTTCGAAAAGGGCTCATGTCTGTTTTTTTCAAAATGTGTTTTTTGCCGTTTTTTATCTTCACTTATAGACGCATGTTCCATGAGAGACAGGGACTCATATTGTGTTTTCCAAAGTGGAAAAAATGCATATCCTTCTGGAGATGAGACCTTTTTGGAAACTAATGTAAGATATCTAGCCTATCCGAACTATTTCAAGGTCAATTTTAATTTGTTATTTTGAAGACCACAACTTGAAGTGTGCTCAAAATGCGAAGAAATTAATTAATAGTTAAGAAATAAACTAGCAGTTCATAAGGGCGTCCAAATTTTACTCTGAAATCAAAGAAATCACTGAAAACTCTCAAGTGGTTGGTACCACTATCATGGGTTTGGAGTTTGATTATATGCAGAAACTCCCACTGCCAGTTTGGCCCGTCCAGGAAGTATTTTATTTCCGCCAACTATGACAGCGGCGGAAACAACTTTCTACTCCTACCACGAGGTTCAAGCCCCCAAATAACCCAACGAAGTCGTATCATGTTTAAATGATTATATTCGTAAAAACGTCCCTGAAGAAATAACGGAGTTCCACTTGTTCTGCGACGAATGTTCGGGACAAAACAAAAACAATTAGTCAGTCGAAAGTTCAAAGTTTTCTTTATTTTCCGCAGAGACTCGTACAATGATTCTGATAATGATGGTTTCTGATTAATAAATTCACTATCTTAAGATAAACATTCTTTTTTTTATTACAAAAACCACCTGCGTTCTTCAATCAATTTCGAAAAGGGCTCATCTCGGAAAACTCTAACAGCTGTTTTTTCGGCACTCTTGTAATAAAGAAAACCATTTCAGTATGTTATGACGCAGTCCAATGGTTAGCATTTTCAAAAAAATTTGCGGTCTTAAATTCCATATAGTTTGGCAGAAATTCAGTTTTTTCTGTCTCTTGAACAATTTGAAAAAACCCACATGAGCCCTTTTCGAAATTGGTGCTTCAAATGTATTTTTGACAGCTGGTATAATGCTACTCACTTTGAAAGGGCTAAAAGTGAGTATACCACCCCAAGATCATAAATATTGCACTGCACATCATTAGAAATTGCTGGAAATATTTTGATTTAATAAATAAATCAAAGGTATTTCCAGAAAGCTCCAGAATTAAATTGTTCACACGACCGAAACAATAGCGATGACTAATGTCATAAAAAAAAAAAGCACATACAATACACTTCTCAATAATAATAGCAATGACTCATGCCATAAAATAGCACATACAAAAAAATCTGTTCCAGAAAGCTCCAAAATAAATAATAAATCATTGCTTTGTGTATTGAATAAGAATTTTTTTTTGGTGAATAAGAATTTTCTAGATCTTCTTTGTGTAAACGTTGCCACCTAGTTTTAGAAAGCCAAACGAGAATATTCGAGAATATTCCGAGACACATCAATTTTATATAAAAGGAGACCTAGAGTCGAGGCTAGAATCAATTCAAATTAGAAAGCCGAACTGTGAACTTGAAATATTCGGAGTAAAACTAAAACTTTGATCTTAAAAGTAATTAAAATAGTGAAGCTCTAAAACTGTGATAAATAATTGTAATAATTAAATTATTGGAAGACAAATATTTTTAAGACTAATTGTTAAGCAGAAATAAGTACAAATAAAGTTTATACGCTAAATTCACATAAATAAAAAGTGTTATCATTCTAATAACATCGAACCGAAAGAATAACACGTCACAATATTATGTTAGATAATATGCAACGTTTTAAATTGTATATTGGAATAGACAAGAATTTCTACTGCGCGTATGTGTGTAACATGATGATACCGGTATACCATTATGTGCAAGTTTTTACAAGTTCAAATTGTATGGCGACCACAAAGCGGAGGGCAACAACTTACAAAATCGTAGTAGTGAGTAATTCTTAAACAGTTTCATATATCACAAAATATAACTAATTACTTAAATTTTAATATAATTCTTCTTCACATTTCAAGAACATTTATGTTTTGAAAATTTTTACTTCATACTTTTTTAATTTATGTAGAATGTAAATAGTTATATGTCTTTATATTATAAGGTAGTATTATGGAAGTGTGTGGATTATTCCATTTATGGACCACCATTTTCGTTTTATGGACCCCCAAATTTTTTTCTCGCTGACATGGACCCCTTGCAGGTCGTAATCGACCCTTGGGGGTCGATATAGACCACTTTGGGAATCACTGTTGTATACGAACGGACATTCATAACTTTTGATTCCCTACACAAACATACCCTTGAAACCTTTCTACGATGATTATTTCGATGTGTTACACACTTAGTGTATTCCCTTTGGTAGTACCTACCATAGGGCATAAAAATGAGGTACTTTTTGAAAGAATCAGTCAAGCCGTTTTGGAGTTATTCAAAATCCCAAATTTTGTTTTTTTGGTTTATGTGATCCCATTATTAACAAATCAGAAAATTCCAGTTTCATTTAATTTTCATTTGCCAATGCACTGACAGTTTTTGACAGTAGACACTGCCAAGGGTATTAAACTTCGGTGAAATTACTGCCATACAAAAAATAACATAAAAAAATGGACAGTGTAATAATGTGGCTTAAACATTTTACAAAACTTATAACGGACAGCGGGTGGCTCTGTAGCGAATTTCTTATTTTCCGTCCGATTTTGGTTTTTTGGAGTCCAGTTGTATAACAAGCTTTTTTACTAGTATCTTATAATCTTATATATATTTCATGCTGTGCATTCGTAGTTTAGGAAAACAACAAATTAATTTGTTCTAGATTTTCAAGTATTCTTAAAAAATCTTAATGGATGCAAAAGCTAGAAGTTTTAGTAAGACCACAAACTAAATAATATTTCAGACGTATTTTCCTCATTCTTTTTGGGTACAACTCATTTTCTCATACGTCTGAAATACCGAGTCCGGCAATTGAAGTGTCAAAGTGTAAAAACGCTGTAATTTTTTTGTTTATTGGTCGATTCTATTAAAATTTATGAAAATGATAGTTTATAGTACATAGTTAACTTTACAATTATTTGAATGGTATGTAACCGCCTTGAGCTTCAATCTCTTTTGAAACGATGCACACGATGTCTTGGCTAAAACGGTTCCATTCACGAGTCAAATATTTTTCACCTTGTTTTCTTATGACTCTCTTATCATCGGAACGTCTCTTTAATCAAACACGATCGTTTTGTTTGTTGAGAAATTGTTCAATGCAGAATGTTTTCTCATCCGAAAATACCAAATTTGGTAAATCACCACGAGTGAGTAGCGTACGAAGTAGTTCTTTCGATTGTACAAAAAATAAGAACGCGTCTTTTTACCAACAAATAATTTTTACTACTGACAGACAATATGTCAAGCAACATTCATGTCAAATTCTAGTATTGCAATATGTGCGGTTTACATTTGATAGCGATTTGAATTAGACGGACACTTCATTTGTCGGACGAATTTTTACATACACAATCTCAATTAATTTCTACTATATTATTTTAAAGTTTTACTTACCACCATTAAAAAAGTGTTATCTTGATTTTCCATACAAATTTTTTCATATTGCTTAACAAAATCCATTGCTTCACGTGCTTGATGTTCAAATGTTGGCAATAATATTGAAATTCTTGTACTCTCTGTGACATACGGTGAAGGAATAATTTCGATACGACCAAGCGGTTTAACTACTTCAAAACTAAAATGGATTTTTTTGTTTTTATTATTTTAAAATAAATATTATATTTTGATATATTTTGCATTTTTATTGATTTTACCTTTTAACAAAATATTTATATGAATTCTTATCGAAAAATTTAATATGTATTTGATAATCCATTCCACGATTTGGATCATATTTTCTATAAGCCGAATGTAAATTAAAATATAAAAAATTCTTATATTTATTTAAAGCATACGAAATTGTTTTATTTAATATGATTTGTAAATCATTTAAATCAATTTCTGATAAATTTTCAATAACAATTTCATGATTTGGCATAAACATATGGGAATTATTTAAATAGCTCCATGTTAATAGATCATGCCGGGTTTCTGGTAGACTTGCAGATTGTACACCTAATGGCCAACGAATTTCTAAGATTTCATTTGATATTGTACCATTAGTGATGTGATATGTTTTATATTCTAATTGTGCACTTTGATTATTGAGTGAATCTAAATGAAGCTGGATAAAAATTTATTTATTAATAAACATTTGCTATTAAAGGTTGCGGCATCTTTTGGTTCGTTTTTTGAACTAGCGGTTATTACGCCGCTCATAACTCTAATGTCATCTGTCAAGTGACAGAAATTCAGTAATATATATACGAAATGAGTCGGTATACGCTTGATTAACGTTGGTAAATACTGAAAACTTATCTCCAGAGTAATGAGTCAGTTGTCGAAAGTTTTTTACCAAAAATCATCTTTTCCGACGAAGCTCATTTTCACCTCGGCGGTTATGTAAACAAGCAAAATTGGCGAATTTGAGGCACAGAAAATCCACACGTGACAATTGAGAAGCCAATGCACCCACAACGAGTGACTGCATGGTGTGGAATATGGTCCAAAGATATCACAGGGCCATTTTTCTTTGAAAATGAGGAAGAAGCCGCACTAACAGTCAATGGCGACCGTTATCATGGCATGTTAACTGACTTTATTTCCTACGATTGAAGAGGAAGACTTGGCAGATGTTTAGTTTCATCAGGACGGCGCCACCGCCCACACACCCAACGCTACAATCGAATTTTTGCCCCCTATATTCGAAAATTGCATTATCAGCCGAAATGGCCGCCTAGGAGCTACGATTTGACTCCGTCGAATTATTATTTGCGGGGAGCCGTTAAGGACAAATGTTCTATGAAAACCTAATTTGAAAATATTTTAATAACTCATCAAAGTGTACACTTCCAAAAGTAAAGCATTATTTGATGATACGAGAATTTTGTAATTAATTCAATCCTTGTGTATCTTGGCAGCCCGCGGATCCTCTGGTCTAAAGATAACATAATCTAATTTATAACGTCGATTGTCACCGTATTTTAGGTAATAATTAAGAAGTCCTACAACAGAAAGACTGATTCCAATACGCGCCATCATAGAACTTCACACAACTTCGGGGATTTCATTCCAACCTTGTTTAAAAAATGCACCTAAACCACGTTTAGCCGTGATAATGCCATTTTTTTCAAATTTTTGCAAGGAATGTTAGGCTAATCATCCAAAGACAATTAAGACTTTGAAAGACGCAATTAAAGTGGCTATTGGTGAAATAAAAAAGCTCAAACGGTTGAAAATGTATTGAAAAATTGGGTCAACAGAATAGGCTCCTGCAAATCCAGCCGAGGCAGTCACATTCCAATGAAATAGTATTCCATTCTTAAGCGGAAGGTGTATTTTTAAAACGAACTAAAAGTTGCCGCATCCTGTATTATGATTTTATTTACCCGTGAAAAATGGGCATGAAGAATATGAAAATCATCAATATTTGATACTGGAAATATAATTGTTGCATTTCGAAATTGATTATCTTTTGTTAACAGCCTAAGATCTTTGTATAATTTTGTTGTTTCTAATTTATATGAATGAATTTGAATACCCTGTAAAAAAAAATAAAATAAACTTTTGTTATTATCTTGAATTTAATTAAATAATTAAAATTAATTTTCTTAATTTAATAGTGTAAAATAGTTTCTATGAGTTTTATTATTGTTTTTTAAATTTTAAAATTGTGGTTGTAAAATTTTGTTCAAATACTAAATATGCAAATTTTTTCAATTATCTTAAAGAGGGCTGCCACATCTATTGTTTTCATGCCTGTTCTTCGCAAAATAAAATCCCGGTTGGTTTAGATTTATGATTTTTCATTATTGAATTAAGAACTTATCCTAGAATTAAAAACTTGATGTAATTGGATAAGAATCTAAACCAGTTAAGAAGAAAACTTTAGCAATAAGATTTTAGAAGATACATTGTATGATAAGTTGCTTTACGAAGCATCAAGGGATATAGCCAGGATTGTCATCTGAAAGAATCAAGATTTTTAATTACCATACATCTCCAGTCTTTACTTTCTTTACAAAATTAATATTTCTTTTTTATACAGCCTTGGGAAAAAAAACATTTCTTTTCAAACCAACGAATATTTCTTCACCAATTATATTTTGAAGAAACATCACATAATGTAGCCACATTCAATTTTAGGATTCCCTTCAGTAAAAATCACACACAATTCGTGATAATACTAATGAACAGTTGGTGGCTTTTTTAACACACGGATTAGAAAATCCATTGAACCAAAAATGTATACACATTGAGAACCCTGTTTCTTTCCTTTGTGATTAGTGCAACGTTTTTAATCCTAATCGTACATAAAAAAATACCTTACTAGCACCATTGCTAAATATTAAAATTCAATTGGAGCAGATGGAATAATCGTATAAGAAATTTGAGTACTTACGAAGAAAATAACATTTTGGAGTATACTAAAATTTGTGCCATTCATTATCTAAGTTCATGGTACGATTACAAGAATGCTTCTCTTCTACATCTTGCGGCTTTAGATATTAAAAAAGATGAATCAATCGATGAAGACAGATGTGAAATTGTATTACTTAAGAATTAGTTTATCATCATCATCATAACACATCCAATTTTTCGAGTGCTTTCGAGTAAAAGTATTATGATTTAAATTTGTTATAATTTTCTTGTTGAAGATTCAAGTTTCGATGCATGAAATGAAAGACAATAGGTCTGTTTTATTTGCCATACCCTACCCTGGAGCAGGGTAAGTGGCAAATAAAACGAGCAGGAGTAGGAAAAAGCTTTAATTCAAATGTTTGTAGCGCTGCTTAGCAACCATATTGTAATTAAATGAGAAACTTTTAGCTAATACACTTCTTATGGTAGAAAACTGAACTAATTCGGGTGCAATAGTTACACCTGCTCTGAAAGTAGTGTAGGATTTGCTCTTTTGTTGTTTTTGTTTTCAATGTAAAAATTTGCTCTACCCCAGAGCAAGTGGTAAATAAAACAGACCTTATGTGTGGGAACGAAGGAATATTGAAACCATATATATCAATCAACAAAAAAAAAGTGTTATGATACATGCATCCCATCTAAACTCAGTCTAATAAACTAGATAAGGCTGAAAAAGACATTTTTTTTGTTTCGACTTAAGAAAATAAAAACAAAAGTTAATTTTTCTCCAGATTTCCCCCGGGCTCAGAGTTGGAAACCTTGGATATAACCTAGTTTATTTGTGCAGGTCTAATCTTGAATTGGTAAAGAAGTGTTATAAAAGGTCAATCATTTTTAATGTTTACATAGAAACGACTACCAGGCATAAACATTAATGTTCAAAATTAATTAATTTTCATTTTAAGTCAAAGAGATGGCAGCCCTAAAAACTAAACGATAATGTTTTTCTTCTTGATGATAGTAAATAAATCAATTAAACTAAATTCAAGTTTGTTGTTTTATTTATTTAGCTTTTTAACACACTTTTAATATAATTAAATATTGTCTGTCCTCTTTTTGTAATACTAGAAAAAAAAAGTTGTAAGAAAATATTATAAAATAAAACTTTCGTTATAATTTTTTTTTATGTTTAATTACATTTTTTACACAAAACAAAAAAAGTTACCATTGAACTTTAAGACCTCAATTACAAAGTTGTCATAATTAAAATGTAAATTATAAAATATTTTATTAAGAAAATATAATTTTACTTAATTCATAAGATTTTAATAATTTTAAATTTTAAATTTTTTTTTAAGCATTATTTGTTTTCATCGAACTAGCAAATAAAGGGTTTTTTAATAAGAACTTTTTCTTTCTCAATAGGATTGTAAAGGACGAATCATTTAGAGGTACTTTTTTAGGCTCAAATATAATGTGCTCAAAACTGACAGAAATGTACTAATATACATGAATCGTATTCCAAGATTATATTATGCATACGCGTGCATTCGTTAAGTTTTATTTCCGTTTCGTTATGTTTAAGCAATACAAATCAGTTAGTATGTTCCGTACGGAAATTTTGACAGTTCAATTGGAAATATTTTTCTGATGAAACGTGACTGGACGATTTGGTTTTTTTTCTTGAAAAATTGTTTTCTAAACGATTTTCAATTTTTTAAAATCACTTACATTAGAAAAAACAATTAAAAAACAGAATTTTTTGAGGCAAATGGTTATTCTTGCTTATGCACACTATAATCAGTTCTACGGATTTGACATGCATAAGTAAGCATTCGATCAGTTTTTTTGCTTTTTCCTATGCCATGCAGAGACATTATATTTGAGCCTTTTGTCTATGGATTTTTTGACAGATGACGCGTGAATCGTGTTAACCTGTCATGGTATTTTTGTGCAGTATTGTTTGACATTTCATCATGGAAAGACTTACACACGCATATTGTCTCCAAATTATGGAGTTGTAAGCTTAATGATGATTTGCTCCTTTATCGCAGAATTTTGTTTAGTGATGAGGCCGATTTCTGGCTAAATGGATACGTCCGTAGGCAAAAATGTCGTATTTGGGCTGATGAACAAGTCAAAGAGTATCAAGATCTACCGTTACATCAACAGAAATACACGATTTGGTGTGGTTTATGAGCTGGTGCCATCATCGGTCCATATTTGTTCAAAAATCAGAATGGCCGTCAATGGCGCCCGTTATAGTGCCATGATAACGGACTATTTGCTGCCTCAAATTGCAGCTCATGATCTCCAGGACATTTGGTACCAACAAGACGGAGCTACACGGGCACATAGCCCATGAAACCATGGCTTTATTGCGAGAATAATTCGGTGAACAGTGAATTTCGCGCTTCGGACCGGTGAATTGGCCGCATAGATCGTGTGATACCACACTTCTAGACTTTTTCTTTTGTGTATATATAAAGTCCAAAATCTACATGGATAAGCCGGGTACGATTGTTATAATTCGTTTGTTATAATCGTCCATCAAAGCTTCCGATTAAGAATTTAGTAGAAAAATTTGAGTCTACAGGTTCAGTACATATCGTGGTCGCGTTCCGGTCTTCGGATCTCTACAACATATTTCAATAAAGAAATTCAGAGCTTTCAATGAAAATGTGTGTTTAATTTAAAATTTAAAAACTAAGTTCTTAACCCTGTATATTAAAAGGTTAGGCGATTTTATAGCCTGCATAGGATTTCTGGCAAAAATATAAAACTAGACTAGAAGTTATCTTCGATGACACAGAAATTATTAGCAATTTGGAAGGCGGTTATGTTTCTAAATGATAACAATCTAAATAAAGTAGCAATCTTATCAGATTCCAAATCTGGAATACATACATATGTATATGAAATCCAGAACAGAAGCTCGTCAAATAACGTAAAAAGCTATGAACATTACTAATATACTAGTTAATGAAATAGCAGATATACTGGGGAAGGAAGCAGTACAAGAAGGAAGAATAGTGAATGAATTTTTATCAATTTCAATGAAATAAAAGAAATAATATGGGAAGAATGGGTTGCTGAGTATAAAGGCAAGGAATTTGCAAAGTTTATTGACCTCATTTTAATAAAAATATACGAAAATAGGTAAACAAAAAAAATTTTAGTCTACACCGAAACAGATAATTTAAAATTCAAATTTAAAACCTGATTTTACTACTCGAACTAAATTTATAGCTACTATAACTATTATTTCATAATAGTATCTAAATGAGCAACAGGTAATACATGTTTTGGAGTCTACGAAATCCGAATTAACTATTTGGTCAAGATGTATGTGTGTTTGTATTTTTTTTTTATAAACGTATAACTCGAGAAGATTATACTCAGTTAAAATTTGGTTCAAAGAGAGGTTGTAATAAGTGGATGAACTGATTAGATTTTGGCCAGAAATGTGTGACTGGAAATAAACCTTTTGGCAACACGTATGTATAGGGTGTCTCCATAATAGGTGCAAATTTAAATTTCGCGCTATTTTCGTTTTATTCAGTTTACAGTAATAAAATCTTGACATCTGTCATCTGCCATTATTGCGGTTAATAGTCATGGAACTCTGCACGAAGGAACGACATTATTATTGACATTTTGTCAAGTTTCGAGCGCCTACTGTTGTCAAAAAGATATTTCCACAAAATTCAAATTGTGTCTTTCTTTCAGAGCATTCTTTATTTAATTAATTATTAAATTCCCTATCGAATGAGGTATAATTCATACCTGTAGGACCCAGAATACCTGACATATACGTATACCTTCACACAAGAAAATTCTTGTGTTTCCTGTCCTAAAAAGGAATATTTTTAAAAATATCGAATGGCATTTAATTCCTTATTAAATTCCCCGTCGAATGAGGTATGGATCGTATCTATAGGATGCAGAATACCCGAGATATACACAAACTTCGTTACGTAAATTAAATTTTGCACTTCTTCTTGGGACATCCTTTGTATAGTTTGGTGTCGCAAAGAATAAAGAATAATGTGGCAAATACTCAAGCCGGAAATATTTGTAGGAAATAAAGTATAGATCTCCATTATACACGAGATCTAGCTCCATTAGAGAAACAGTGTTTTTAGTACCAATTTTTTCGGTTTTATGGTTGAAAAAATTGGACTTCAAAATTTCTTAGGTATGCCTGAAAATTCAATATTGAACCAATTCAAATACCATATAATTTTTAAACATTCTTTTTATTTCTTAATTCTTGTTTGGCACGTAATTTTAACAATTTTTCAGACCTAGTTGACCTACGCCTGCGCCGATAGCTGCTCCTAAATATCCCAAATATTTTCTTCCTGGTGGGGTGCGGAGTTTGCACAATTATGCAAGTTACATCACCACCTCCGTTACCTGTAGGCTGTATTGGTTGTGACGTGGTTGTTGGCGGTGTTGTAGGTGATATCGGTGTTGTAGGTGACAATGTTGGTGGTATAGTTGGTGCCGGCGGTGTTGTAGATGTTGAAGGTGGTGCGGGGCTTGATGGCACTGGACATGATGGTGGAAGTGGTGGAAATGATGTAATAGGAGGACTTGTAACAGGAGGACTTGTAACAGGAGGACTTGTGGTACCTGTTTGTTTTTCTTTTGGTTTATCGTTTTGAACGGGATTAATTTTTTCGTTTTGGTTTAAACCCTTCGGTTTGATTACATCTAGATCGTCACTTTGAGCCTGTGACGTTGTTCCTGTTATTGTTGGACATGTAGTTGGGTATGTAGGACCCGTAGTTGTAGTTGTAGTTGTTGGACCCGGAGGTAATGTTGGACCCGGAGGAGGGGTAGTAGGTGTGCTAGTAGATGGAGGAGGTGTCGTTGGTTGTCGTGGTTCTGGTTTTTCAATTGTATCTTTTTGAACTTTAACTATTACAATTTTATCTTTTGGAATCGATCGCCCACTTCTTTTAATAATACATGCCCGACTTGTTTCTGATGGTTTTTTCGTATGTAATTCATGACTTGTGAAATTCGTTTTATTAGAATTTGTTGAATCCTCAAGAAAATTATCTTTAATTAAACGCTTATTGATGTCGAGTCCTATTGAAATGATTGCCATTAAAAACGTTTCATTATTTTTTCAAGAAAATGTTTTAAAATACCCTCATTTGTTAGGATGCCAGCTAATAACATCGATATTGTTAATTTCGTTAAAATCCCCATAGTTGAAACACTATTTTTTGATCACAACAAAACAAAACTTGATTCACGAACAGACTGAAAACTAATGATGTGGATTTGGCGGATGCAACTTATTTATATTTTAGAATTCTAAATATTTTTTATTCATTTTGGAATTTTGTAAAATGTTCAACATAAATGTATCAGAATCTGATCAAATTTCTTTCGGGTTTATAAGAGAATTCGTTTCTTAAATTATTCGCATAAAATCTTATGAAACCAGTTTCATTGGAAATTTGAATATTTGTGCAGATTAACATAACATTTTCGTCAAACTACAAACAGAAGCATTTGTTAGATGAGATTTGGTTTAGTAAAATATACAATAACATAATGATAATCCCAGAGGTAAATTCAAGAATCGATTCTTTGAGGAAACATATAAAGAAAGTTCAAGATTTATATCCTAGAAATGTATTCAATCAATTGGAACAGTAAAATTGAGTTTATCAACAAATTTAACTTAAAATTCGAAAGCAAAACTTTACAAAATTAAGATAAGGTGTTCTTAAAGTTCAAGTAATGACATAATGGCATACTAATGATACAAAACAAAAGTTTGATATACGAAGTGGATAGTAAGGCTCAATTTTCCGCTGGTATTATACTGGACATTCGCTTCTTTTATTTTTGTAAAATTTCGATTCCGAAATATTCGAGGGAAACAAAGTATCGGTGCTTTAAATTATAGATCTCATTATCTACAAGATCTAGCTTCATTAGGGAAAAAATGTTCTGATGCAATTTCTACGGTTTTATGGTTGAAAAAGTTGGACTTTAAAATTTCTTGGGTATGCCTGAAAATTCAATATTGAACCAATTCAAATACCATATGATTTTTAAAGAGTCGTTTTATTTCTTAATTCTTGTTTGGCACGTAATTTTAACAATTTTTCAGACCTAGTTGACCTACGCCTGCGCCGATAGCTGCTCCTAAATATCCCAAAAATTTTCTTTCTGGTGGGGTGCGGAGTTTGCACAATTATGCAAGTTACATCACCACCTCCGTTACCTGTAGGCTGTGTTGGTGGTGATGGTGATGTGGTTGTTGGCGGTGTTGTAGGAGGTGATATCGGTGTTGTAGGTGGCAATGTTGGTGGTATAGTTGGTGTCGGCGGTGTTGTAGGTGTTGAAGGTGGAGCGGGGCTTGATGCCAGTGGGCATGATGGTGGAAGTGGTGGAAATGATGTAATAGGAGGACTTGTAACAGGAGGACTTGTAACAGGAGGACTTGTAGTACCTGTTTGTTTTTCTTTTGGTTTATCGTTTTGAACAGGATTAATTTTTTCGTTTTGGTTTAAACCCTTCGGTTTGATTACATCTAGATGGTCACTTAGAGCCTGTTGCGTTGTTCCTGTTACTGGTGGCGGTGTTCCTGTTGGTGTCGTTGTTCCTATTGCTGGTGGACATGTAGTTGGGTATGTAGGACCCGTAGTTGTAGTTGTAGTTGTTGGACCCGGAGGTAATGTTGGACCCGGAGGAGGGGTAGTAGGTGTGCTAGTAGATGGAGGAGGTGTCGTTGGTTGTCGTGGTTCTGGTTTTTCAATTGTATCTTTTTGGACTTTAACTATTACAATTTTATCTTTTGGAATCGATCGCCCACTTCTCTTAATAATACATGCCCGACTTGTTCCTGATGGTTTTTTTGTATGTAATTCATGACTTGTGAAATTCGTTTTATTAGAATTTGTTGAATCCTCAAGAAAATTATCTTTAATTAAACGCTTATTGATGTCGAGTCCTATTGAAATGATTGCCATTAAAAACGTTTCATTATTTTTTCAAGAAAATGTTTTAAAATACCCTCATTTATTAGGATGCCAGCTAATAAGATCGATATTGTTAATTTCGTTAAAATTCCCATAGTTGAAACACTATTTTTTGATCACAGCACAACAAAACTTGATTCACGAACAGACTGAAAACTAATGATGTGGATTTGGCGGATGCAACTTATTTATATTTTAGAATTCCAAATATATTTTATTCATTTCGGAATTTCGTACAATGTTCAACATAAATGTATCAGAATCTCATCGAATTTCTTTCGGGTTTATAATAGAATTAATTTTTTAAATTATTCACATAAAATATTATGAAACCAGTTTCATTTGAAATTTGAATATTTGTGCAGATTAGCATAACATTTTCGTTAAACTACAAACGGAAGCATTTGTTAGATGAGATTTGGTTTAGCAAAATATACAATAACATAATGATAATCCCAGAGGTGAATTCATGAATCGATTCTTTGAGGAAACATATAAAGAAAGTTCAAGATTTTCTAGAAATGTATTCAATTAACAAATTGAACTTAAAATTTGAAAGCAAAATTGTACAAAATTTCTTAAAGTATAAGTGATTACCAATGGCATAATAATGATATAATATAATGCTCAGTTTTGCACTAGATATTATACTTCCTTTTTGTCAAAAGAATCGATGTCTACAAACGTAGTCGTGGTGGACATTAACCAGATATTATTTTCCATTCATAAATTGTAGAGTCTCTACAATATATTTCAATAAAGAAATTTAGAACTTTCATCCAAAATGTGTGTTTAATTTTCAAATTTAAAAAAAAAAGTTCTTATTGAAAAACCTTGTAGAATAAAGCATCAATAAAAGAAGTATATGTATTGCAATTCGAATCAACACATTTTTTTGTTTTCATTAATATGTTTTTTTTTTTTCTTCAATTAATTTAAAGATCATATTTCAATTAAAATAAGTGTGTAAGCAAAATTTATAGTGCTAAAAGAGTACATTAATTATAAATAATTTACTATTTGATTGAAATTGAAATTTTATTCAATAATTAAAGCTCAATTAAATACAATTTAATTATGTTGTAAAATTTATTAACTTGGAATCGAATTAAAGAATTCTATGGAAAAATAATTAGAGATATTAGATATAGTATATAGAGACGATTTTATGTGTAGTTTACGTAGTCGAACTTGTTAAGTGCGGCGCCAAAATCAAAGAATAAATAAAAAAATTATTTAAAAATATAATAACTATTTATGTAGAAATAAAAACGTATAATTTAGTTTAATTCGTAATACGAACACAGAGGGAATATGGATTATAATGTACAATTCCAAGTACCTTCTCATAATCTATTTTGGAAATTTCA
This sequence comes from Xylophagus ater, assembly GCA_963422695.1. NCBI lineage: Eukaryota > Metazoa > Arthropoda > Insecta > Diptera > Xylophagidae > Xylophagus > Xylophagus ater. The sequence goes on from OY730478.1 coordinate 15,613,818, forward strand.
TTTGATACTAAAAACTATTCAAACGAATTTTAAGCAGGTTGTCCTTTGAAAGACCAACCCCGTACATTTTTCGCTTGAAGCACCAATTTCTGATAGCTGTTCTACTGCAGCTTTATGGATTAGATAGATAAATAATAGGATTTTATTAAATTTCGAAAAGTTAAAAAATTAGAAGTGTTTCCTGTACGATTAGCAACAATGTGTATAGAGGGTTTATAATGACAATGATTTATTTTTAAATGTACGTTTGTAGGAAACAAGCTGAATACCATAGACAACGTATATAAGACAGTCTTAGGGGCCCTGTCACTTTTATCGTACGTTTTATTTGAAATCGATTGTAAAATGGAGTATATGGTAAAATAATAGGCAAAATTGATTCATCTCTGACAGAAAATTCAACAAATCATACGAAAAACCTAAGAAGTGTATGATCATTTCCTCATTTTCTCTTTTAAATGAACTAATTTATATATTTCTTCACTTTTATTTTATTAGCACATTGCATTAGGATTAAGCATCTATTGTAACTAGATAGTACGGCTCAAGTTTAAAAACTTTGTAAAATATTTTCATCATCTACCTATTATATAAAATAGTTTTCTCGGCAAATCATTTATAAATAATTGTAAACATATTTTTAGGCCAATCCCTCTATAATATAAAATAGTTTTTAATTAAAGTATGCATATTATTAGGCAAATATATTCATGGGAATACTTTTACAAATGAATTTAAATATAACTCGCAAATTCAAAATGCAGAATAGAAAATTTAGCAACTTGAAAAATTAAGACGGAGAGAAAAAGAAAAAGAGAATCTTATTCTACTGCTAAAGAAAATAAAAAAACAAAAAACAAAAGAATCGTATCCTTGATACAATTTTTTAATTGGTTTAGTATTTTGGTTGTTGTTTATAAACACGGGGGCTTGTCAGCGAAGCAAGCAGAGGGCGGAGTCCCCTAGTATTGTATAAAATAATTTTGAAAATCGCTGAACTTTTTAAATGCTTCACTTCTTAGCTCCACAGTGATCCTTGGCTTCCTGTGCTTTCAAGTTACAAATTCCTAGCATTTTTAGGATCTTGTTCTATATTCCGTAAACTTCTTAAATCTACGAGTTTTAATGGATATCATTGTTTTTTATCCTTTAGAAAATTTTTAATTTGATTTTACTTACTTGAAATTTTTCTTGACATCCATCAACTTTACTTGAATATTTAACACATTTACCAATATTAATACTATGATAGTTTGTAATTGCATTTCGAACACACCAATCTAGATTAGCACGAATTTTCCTTATAACACTACTACTTAATAATATTCCAGAATTTAAATCACAATAATTATGATCACTTTCCATATCGAAATTATTATTATTATTATTATTAAGATTTTTTGTTTCGGAATATTTTTCACATTTTCTTCCCATATAAATATCAAATGTTATACTTAAATGATATAATAATTGTTTTAATTTTCTACCATTGATATATGTTGTATCGGGTGTTAATAGAAAATAATCAAAATCATCTAAATAATTATCAGCAATATATTTTAATATATGAAATGGTCTTAAGTTCTCTCGAGTATCTGTAAAACCGACGATATTTTTTAATTTGAAATTTTTCTTAACATTATCCGCATTTATGAAGAATTTTATTTTATTAACTAAATGTGCTATTGTATGATTGAATGCTGTTGTTATTGTATTTATATTATCTTGTGTTGTCATAACACCAATAAATAATTTCTCTCGTATACCTAGCTCAGATGAATAATAACGAGGTCGTATAACATTTTTAATCTGTAAAGAAAAACAATAATATTAACAACAAAACAAAAAAAAAATATGTATTTAATTGAAGTTTAAAAAGATCTGTTTAGATAATCGAGTGATTAAAGTTAAGGAAAGAAATTTAAAAACATATAGAAACTAGAATCGGCCTATAGCCAATTTTTTGAGCCCTATGGCAGAAATAAGACAGAAAAACAATCAAAACTAACAATATTTCAAAGTTTTTTCTTCATAACTTTGGTTCCTCTTTTCAAAATGCCCTGTAATTTGCCGATAACCTAGACCCTAATACCATCCATCTAATCGGTGTATTAGTTTTTAAAGTAGATCAAAAAAACTTTATGAACAGACTTATTTTCTCCTAGGATTATTTCTTTCTCTACTATCCTTAGACCGATTTTACTGAAATTTCACATGTTATCGTATGTAGTTAACCAATATAATTAATTTAAACACAATTGCTTCTCAAATTTTCAAATAATATCCAAAAAACCATTTTAAAAAAACGACAAAACTATTTGGTCACCCTGCTTTTTGCTTAATAACTTCGCTCCTCTTTGGTCGGTTTTGCTGAAATGCAATAACAAATCCAAATAAGGAGTAACCTACTCACATTCTAAATTTCAACAAAATCGGATAAGTTATCTTGTACACAGACAGACGGTCGGACATGCATAAATCGATATAACTTTTGATTCTCTACACAACCATAACCTTTCTACGATGATTATTTCGATGCGTTACACACTTAGTGACAAAACTAATATACCCTCTGGTAGTGCCTACCATAGGGCATGACAAAAATAAATTATATGATAACAAAATTATAGGAAGCTAATTTCAAAGAAAACCGATTAAGGTCATAGTCACTAAGACTAGATTTTTTCAATTTATTTTAGAAATTTAGCTAGAATTTCTCAAATGATAACTTTTCGGAAAATATGTTTTTTTCTATATGGTACAAACTAAGTATATTTGTGTCTCCAGTATTACTTCCAAACAAGGCATTGGAAATACAACTCAAAAGCTATCACAATTTCTATCGGTGTCTTAAGACAATCTGTTTTGAAATATGTCTTCCCATAAATTTTGGTAAAACTTAGATATTAGAAACGTCTCTAAACATTTCTAATATCAAAAAATGCATTTACTTCATCACATGTTGTTATACCATATGTACGTTCCCTATACGTCAAACTATCTCATTGGACATTTAAAATTTCTGCGAAGATAAATGGCAAACATACTAAAGAGTGTCTCAAAATTCACGCAAAAAGTAATTTTGATACAAAACACAGGTTTATAATCAGAGATGCAAACCGGTTTCTTTGAACCACTTTGAACCGAACCAAAACCACTGAACCATCGAAATTTTTCGAACAAAAACCAAAACCAAAACCAAACCACTTTTAAAATGATTCGGTCGAACCAAACCAAAACCAAACCAGTTTTAAAATTAATACTAGAACCGAACCATAAACCGAAATTTTTCTATTGGTTTATGGTTCGGTTCAACAGAAAAAATTGTCCTATAATTTACATTTTCCTTTTAAAAAAACTGAAAAAGTCTACTACATTTTCTTATAAAAACGATGGTTAATCAACATACAACAGTTTGCCAGTTTTCAAATTTCCTTTTAACGAGTAATCAAACATGACATAGTTTTTCATTTAGTGAAATCATAATTAAAATATAAACAGAAACAAACACAAGAAGAAAGAATATACTTAAAATTAAAAGATATAAAATTCATATCTAAATGACAAATGTAAGCAAGTTTGTATAATTTTGATTTTAATAATAATTTTTTTTAGTATTTCCTAAAAGAAAATGTCAGGTAACAAATATAAAAAATACCCGGTTTTTAAAAAATTTGTTTGTGATTCAATAACAAATAGCAGTAAGTACAATGAATGCTGTATTGTTATGACAAATAATCACCCAGCAAATTTAATACGGCATCTTTAAAAAAAGCACTCCAGTTCCTACGACATGATTGACACGAAGCGAACAAATAAAACAGCTGAAAAAAAATTGCCAAGCAAATTTTCATTGGCTTCCTTCGTTTCTGTCACAACAACTAAGAAAAAAGACATATTTGTTTTGAACCAAAACCAAAACCAAACCAAAACCAAAACCAAAACCAAAAATTATGCAGTCTTTAAACCAGAACCAAACCAAAACCAAATTTTGAAATATTTAGAAACCAAAACCAAAACAAAAACCAAAAAGAAGGTTTATGCTTAAACCAAAACCGAACCAACTGTAAAAAAGTCTTGGTTTGCATCTCTGTTTATAATTAAACATTGTAAATTTTTTATTGATTCATAAATTATACAGTATAGGGTTATGTATGGAATACAATATCAGTTAAATAGCCTCAACGGCTTTGCTGGCACATACACACTCTTTTGTTGAAATTTTCCTCCTTCAAGGCGTGGGTAGTCGTGGACTTGTTGGCATTAGCCTTAGGCTTAAAAACCTCAAAGAAAAAAATCTAATGACGTTAAATCGCATGATCTGGGAGGCCAATTCTGATCACCAAAACAGGAAATTACACGACCAGGACCATGACTCATTATTTTTAAAATATTGCTCAGCAATGAAAACGCATTGTTCTTCCATGTAGCGCTCCATTTTTAATAACACTGAACTGTGAGCTGTCACGCTGTCTTTTTTTCGTTAGCAACACTTTACCGCTCAAATGGCGCAAAATTCAAATTTTGAATTTTGGGGCACCCTTTATATGCTACATACAATTTTCTTTCAATATCGAATTTACTAAATAAGATCCCTTCTTATACAATAGTAGAAAAAAAAATTAAAGAAGGATGCTATTAGGACCACAAAAGAGAGACGTTCATTAGTGTTTCCGGCAAATTAATTTTAAAATTCATTAAAAAAACAAAAATATGAAAGTGGTTCTACGAAAAAAAAAACAAACAACAAATTAATAATAAGTTTTCTTTCATGAATATTATATGTTTAGGCTCTGCATATGTTTATGATATTTTGAGGGCATGAGTATGTATTAGACCACGCACTAAGAATTATGAAACTCCGTTGATGTCATCTCTTTTGTCTGCAAAAACATAGTACTTAAACCTGTTTTATAGCTGTATTTTCGATGTTAAAAGAATCTATTTGGTTAGTCCCTCTGGTCATCATTCTTTCTGAGGAATTTGACACTTCACTTTAGATTTTTTTAAAGGTTCAAAATTCTAATTTTTCAAATTAACGCCTCTATAACTTCGAAACTCTTGATTTCATCAATGTAAGATGATCTATACGTACAAAATACAGGTATCCCTCGAATAGCACGGTACTTGAATAGCACGAAGTCGCGAACAACACGGTCGAAAATTCCGACAACCCTTGAATAATACGGGATTTCAATTACACGAATTTGAGAATCTACACACATATTACTGTTAACGATCGCACAGTTCATATGTACTATACATAACAGATTTGCAGGAAACACATAGATTTCAAAGAAAGTTGTAAATCTCAGTTCTTATCGTAAACAGATTTTTTCCCTTCTTTACGCTCAGAATAGGTTTAGTATCATTGCATAAAGTTGTGAGTGCTTACTTCTCTTTGGAACCAAATGTACAAATTTGTATAAATATCGACTTTTGACTTGCACGGTTTTTGAATAGCCCGGAACGATATTTTCAAAATTGTATGAATTATTAGTATCGAATAACACGAATTTCAATAGCACGGTACCAGTTAACCGTGTTATTCGCGGGATGCCTTTACATAATTATATAATATCAAAAATCAGTATATTCAGACGTTAGGCTATGTCTAAAAAGATTTTGGTAAGGATTTAAGATACATATGCATAAAACAATGATATGATTAATTTCTTGACGGAAACGATATACTATAAGTATGTAGATGGTAAGTTTTCTGGAGTGGAATCTTATATTTTATGCTTTTCCGATACGATTTGGTTCAAATTAAGTTGCACCATTTCACTCCAGTTATTTGCTCAAATCTTCTTATCGACTCCTTGTACCAAAAAAAGTGCAGAATTAATTTTTGCTTACTATTTACATATAACAATTTTTTCTATATTACTTGATGAGAAAGTTGAATTTGCAATATTGTGTATAATAAAGTTGAGTATCTTATCCTACCAGATTTATTTGTTTAAAACATTGAGATACCATACGTCCTATTTCATGAATGTCATATTAACCCCATCCGTTGATTCTAAATGTTTTTTTTTTTTTTATTAAAGAAAAATAATACTTTCTTCGCTTCTAACTATCTGAACATGTGGTTCTATGAAATTTAGATAATTAAAAACTAATGACAAAAAAAGAAAATATACCAAAATTGTCTCCAAGTCCATTAAAAAAATATTAAACGAAAACCGCCAACCAAATGAAAATATAATTAAAAGATATACAAGAATTTAGAAAACTGGTAACAAGATGATGCCTTCACTGGAATCTTGGTAGCGTAAAATCAATTAGAAAAGAAAAAAAAACGCAGATTGAAATTTATAAATATAATCTAAATTCTTAAAAACTAGTACATTCTTATTTCATTCAAAAAACATACAATTAAAAAAAAAAATTAATTCAACATAAAAAAAAATAATATCCTAAACAGATCTCCGATTTGAATGATCATTATTGCCCAATCGGTCATTAAAACTCGATAATGACCTTTATTTACGTAATAATGATCAATTTTAAGTATCTATTTCAAGCATCATTATTGTTTTAATTGTCAAATGAAATTGTGAAGAGGTCTCAAATTGTTGCTTCACACTGTTTACAGGGCCATCTACATTTGAATATTTTAAAAATTTCATGTGATTTTGACATGTTTTCTTTTTCAAAAAAACTTAAAAGGAGAAAAAATGTTTATTATTCCAAAAATTCCTTAAAATTTACTAAAAAACAATTTAAAAAAATTAATTTTATTGAATCAAAGTGAATATTTTTGAATTTTGAAAATTATACCCAAAATAGTAATTTTTTGAACCTTTTGGAATGACAAGAATAATGATCATTGTAAAAAAAAGAAGATGTGTCATCCAGAAGTATCATTAAAAAATAATTATTATAATTAAAATCAGAGATCTGTCTAGAGCATTAGTCCCTAAATTTTGAACAATTTATATCTAATGAATTTCGCATGATTATATGCATTTCAGTACTTTGCCTTTCACAATTAATTTTACATTTTACTTGGGGGAAGAGGAAATAAACGAAACGACATTTTAATTTAAATATCTGATTCCTTTTTTTCTTCTAGATAGATTAAAAAACAGTTGCCACTATCCAAGGATGAACCATAACTTGATCTAATGGTATACGCTGTTCTGGGTTAAGAACTAAAAGTTTAGATATTAAATGAGTTGCTGCTTTCGAAATATATGATGGAACTTTATAATCAACTTTAATTATTTTTCTATAAGTATCATCATAAGCCTCTGCATTGAATGGTGCTTGCCCGACAAGTAACTCATAACATAAAACACCTAAACTCCATAAATCAACAGTTTTTGTATGAGGTTTTCCTTGCACCATTTCTGCTGGAAGATAATCTAATGTACCACATAATGTTGTCCTTTTTGAATTCGGTTCATGTACTGACCAACCAAAATCGGCTATTTTCAATTCACCATTATAACCAAGTAATAAATTTTCTGGTTTTATATCACGATGTATAACATCACGATCATGTAAATAAATCAATGCCGATGCTAATGATTTTATATACATTGCAGTTTGTTTTTCATCGAAACGCTTATTCGGTTGCGTTTGTAATTCTTTATAGAGAGTTGATTTTAGAGCATATTCTAATATTAAATATATTCTAGATTCATCATGAAAATAACCAAATAATCTTATTATATTATGATGTCGTAAATGTGATTGGATTTCAATTTCTCGTCGAATTTGATGCTCTACGCCGGATGTATGAATTTGTTTTTTAAATAAAACTTTTAATGCAACCACAAATTTTGTTTCCTTCTCTCTAGCTAAATAAACATTACCAAATTTTCCATGACCTAATGGACGACCAATATCAAAATTCGAAAGAGTCCAAACTTTTTTGGTTCCTTCTTGATCATAATTTATCTTCTCCTCGGTGTTAGATGTTTTCTCAGGTTTCTTCTTTTCCGTGGAACTTACCAGCGATGAAGATATTTGTGGTTTATTTGTTTCATTTTTAGTCTTGATGATTGTTTGTGGAGCTACTTTATCCTTATCCACAGCCGCTTTTAATTTATGTTCAGTACTTGTACTAGTTATGGCTTTTTTAGAATTATTTCGCTGTAAATTTGACTTTGGATCGGGTTTGATTACTTCTTTTAGAATCTGCGTGGAAGTTTTCGGCTGAAGACGATTGTCAATTTTTCCCGCTACAGCCTTCGATTTAGCAATTAAATTTTCTTTCCCCTTGGTTTTTTGCGGTCTTCGAATCATTTTCTTAATTTTATAAGAATACATACAATTAGTAACAATATAATTCTATTATTTTTCAAATGACACTTTTCCTAGCTGTTCACACGCTTTTCGAATTTCAACTCGATTCGACAAAGCATCCTATGATTTTTAGTATAGTCTCATTCGAATTACTCTACTCGAGGTTTCCACCGGCAAGAACCGAATACAGTAGTAAGTCTTTGGGTTTTGAATGAATTATAAAATTAGAAATTTTATTGAACTCATAAAATAATTTTGTTTGAGTTCAATAATTTGAAAATATAATACAAAAATAATTATTTATGTTTTAGATTTTTGTTAATTTTGTTTTTATGTTTACCGAGAAATTGGCGCGTGAATGATTTCTACTAAAACAAAATTTACAATATAATTAAAATAAAATTACATTAGTTTGATGAATTTTCCATTTTCATTATTTTTATTGTTATTAAAAACATACAAACACTTAAAATAGGCATACAACCGATTTTTTGATATCCTATGGTAGAAAAAAGTTTCCACAGATATCAATCTTACAGTACGTTTATGTACGAACCACATCAGTTCGGTATGATTTGGTCCGTACCAAACTAAAGTACAGTAAAGGATAAAATCGGAACGATTCTGTTTTCATTTATGACTAAAATAATTGAATCATAACGGCTCAATATGGGTATAAACGTACTAATAGTATTTGGAGGGAACTAATTGTTACAACTAAACGACAAAAGTTTATGGACACTCCGAGGATTTCTTTCTGCACTATCCTTGTATTGATCTTAGTGAGATTCAACTAGAGTTTCTGGAAACTCGGGTTTTTAGAACTCGGCGAGAACGAGTCCCAAATTTTGAAAACTCGTCGAGTCCGAGTCGAGTCTGGATCTAAATTTAAACTCGAATCAATAAGCGAAAACGTTTAATATTTTGGAGTTCAATAACGATTCTCATAGTTGAAAAGCTTTTCTAATAAAAAAAAATTGCTAAAATTTGTTAAAATTGGAATTATTTATTACATTAGAAGATTTTCAACTAAAATTTGTGGTCTTGTCAAGCAATTAAAAAGAAAATGTACTCAAATTTAATTATTAACCAATTTAATGATTTTCAAAAATTAAACTTGCAAACTAGATATAACTGGCATTCATTTGATTCAATTCTTTGTCTTAAGGTAGAGAAATATTGTACTAACGAACTAAGAGACTTGTCAGCAGGTCCCGATCTGATTGTAGTACAGAAGCTGCCACATATCGAAAGTCTCCTTTCATTAGAAGTTGAAGTTAGTTATATGGGGGAAAGTTCATTCTACAGGTCATCAAGATTACTTGTTCGTATTCCAGTATTTCTGAAAATAAAAATCCTTGTTTAAGTTTGCTAGAAATCTCAGACTCGAGAATTAGAGTCGAGTCCCGAATCTGAGTAACTACCCAAAATTTCGATGAGCCTGAGTCGAGTCGAATCGAGTACAGAAACGCTAGATTTACCATATAGTAGTATCGTGTATTTATGTAACCAACATTTATTACTAATTTTAATGAAATTTAATGGAAACTTTTCAATTAAATCCGAAAAAATAGCAAATTTTGGTAACTATTCTTTATAATTTCTTTCCTTCTGTCCCAATTATTTTGAAATATAAAACCAAATCGTGTTAAGGTATAACCAGCACACATTATAAATTTGATTAAAATCGGACAACGAGTTTCTGAGTTATCATATAGACGAGAATTGCCAAATTTGATATAACTTTTGATTCTCTATTTTGAGATCGTTCTGGATAATTATTTCCTTGCATTACAAATCTAGTGACTGAACTAATATACCCATCGTCTGATATACTACCATAGGATATAAAAATCAAGCATATGAAGAAGAACACTTGTACTCTCGCGGTAAAACTATAATTATTTGTTCATTCGAAATATATATAAAAAAAAATAAACAAACAAAAAAAACATTTTATGTTATATAAATATTAAAACTTCTGAGGCATGTGCGAATCGAATATGCTCGTGCTTGAGCTTTGGCAATTTATGAATCAACAAAAAACAAAAAGCGTTTGCGGCTAATAAAGTTTATTTAAAAATACTAAAAATGAATTTCTACAAATTTTTGCATATCAAATTATTCACATACGCGATCGTATAAAGAAATTTTATCTGATTTTTTAAATGAAAATGATATTTTAATTTTAAACATAATTCTAATAATATAACACAGCAGACATTTTTTAAATTTTTTTTGCATATCTCTTTTTTTTTAACGGAAGCTTTCCTAATGAATGTTTATATAAAAGAAAATTTTTCCAGTTTTTTTATTTTAATTATTTTGTTTATAAATACGATTTTTTTTTAAAAAAATGTTTTTAATACCACCCACAAGAGTAAAGTGTACAACATCGATTCCATTAAATCTTTTTTTCCCTTTTACTGACTGCGAAATGATATCGGACTCAATTGATATAAATAAGGTATGTAAAATAGATTCATTTAGTATTCGCAAGGCTATATTTATTTCAGTTTTGAGATTCGAGATTGTACTGTCTAGGAAATATGATTTTATTTATTTTTCTGGAATTGCTTTTAATGAGATGAAATTGATATTTCTTGAAATTCAACAATTAAAATCTAAAAACATATTTTTTTGTATTAATTTTCTAGAAAATTTTTAATTTCAAATAAACTATTTTACTTTCTTATAAGGAAGTATTGTAACGACAAAAAACTAAAGATGTGTGGCTGGTTTCAGGAAATTAAAATAGATCATTTTTGTAATGATGTAAGACTAAGATTAGGATTAAGTTTTAGAGTGTTCCTGTACTGAGACCTTTAAGACCCAATTGTACCTTCTCTCTTCTTTAGAACAATAGTTACATAGGTTAACTTCCCATTCTAGAGCACATCCTCCAGACCTATTTCTCTGAGGAATTTTAGTATCCGGAGTGGGTTAAGAGATTGGATCTCAATTGGAGAGAAGCAGTATGCCCCCAAGTGCTTCCTCCTCCTGCCGAGTAGTGCTTAACAATAGGAGAGAGTCTGTATTCGGGTCTCTTCGTCCCCCTCGCAGAATCTACAGGTGCTATCTAGTTCAAGTCCTAGTTTTTTAATGTGTGCTTTGAGTCTGCAGACGAGGAAACCCCAATGCATATTCTGGAGAAGTTGCTTTAGAACGGGAAGTTAACCTAGCTACTGCACTGAAGAGGGAGTACAATCGATCTTAAAGGTCGTAGTACAAAAACAACCTAAAATTTAATCTTAATCTTAACTTTTTAATTACAAAAAAAAAACTCCCTCTGTCCTGAAATTAGTGTCCGATTTCAGATTTATGACAAATTAAGAAAAGCATACCATAATAACTGACGAGTAAATGTTAGATTTGACATTAAAAGGGAGATTATTAATTTACAAACAGTTTCAATTTTGCCACGCTATTTGTAAAATAAGGGTGTTACATTAAAAACAGTGTTTTTTAACAACAAATTCCAACCTCTTGTTTCCCTCAAATATGGGACAATGAAAACAATGTTTTGGCTGCAAATACATACTCGGAAGATACCTAATTTGATTCCAACAGTAGCCAAGCTCTCTACCATTCATTGTTAGAACTTAGCACCAACGGCAAGTTGAATTCATTTACAAAATCAACCCAACGGAAAAACTGTCCAAAACTTAATAACTTAAACGAATTTGATTAAGATTTTACATTAAATATTTAGACTTTTTACAAAATAAAAATAAAAAAAACATGCAAATTGTAAAGCCTTATTGAAAGAGCTTGGTTGGGAACTTTTGATACATCCATTGTTTAGTCATGATCGTGTACTATCAGATACCCATTTGTTTCATTATTTGCATAATTCATTTAGTGGCGTGAGCTCAAAACAAACTTGCAAAAAAGACTTGTCTTGGGTTTTCGCCTTAAAAACTCCGAAGGTTTACAGTGATGGAAATTGTATAATCGAAATGGATTTTTCGCTCATATAATTTTTCAGGATCAAATTCTTGATATTTCTCGAGAAAAAAAAAACTTGTAATATTATGTATAAGAAAGTTAAGTATATTTTTAAATTCTTCTCTCAGTAATATTATTTGAATTTAACAAAATCTCTTAGAAATATAAGTTTTTATTAGAGAAAAAGAATGATTAAGAAGAATGTTAAATATCTTTCTTCGCTTTTTTCTAATTAACAAAAAGAAAAAAACAAGAAAAAAATTCAATTTTCTTTTTAAATTCTAAAAAAAAAGTCTAAAAAAATAAAACCAATTTAAATCGAAATCTAAAATTTTGATTTTTTAACAGAAAAGTGTAAATTTGAATGCTAATTACAAATCTAAATGTTTCCACGAAGTTCATGTCATTTAGTTATCATTTGTCATATTAGTATATTTATTTTATATTGTTCGATAATTTTAAAACTGGTAATTCTAAAAATAAAATCAACAATTTTTTTTTTGTTTTACGAGTAGTTACTTTAGACACGTCATGATTTTTTTGATCTTCGAATTTCATACTCATGAATTTTTATGCCCTATGGTAGGCACTACCGTTTTCTTGTTTATGGTTTTTCGGATTTAATTGGAAAATTTATGAATCAATTTTGTTTAAATTAATTATATAGGTTAACTACACAAATAGACGATGCCATGCTAAATTTCAGTCAAACCGGTCAAAAGATAGTGGAGAAAGAAATAATTTTAGGAGAAAATAACCCTCTTTATAAAGTTTTTTTGATGTACTTTAAAAACTAATACACCGATTTGAATAAAATTTGCAGATTAGACTTTTCCTATCAGGGTCTAGGTTACCTGCAAATTAGAAGAAATTTTGAAAACAAGAAACAAAGTTATTAAGAAAAAACCTTGAAATATTGTTTGTTTTGACCGTTTTTCTGTCCCATTTCTACCATGGGGCATCAAAAAATCGGTTATAGGCCGATTTTAAGTTACTATATGTTTTTCTTTAAATTTTTAAAATATTTTTTTGCATTAATTCAAATGATTACCTTAATTATTTATTTACGTACTTTGGTTTTTAGCAAAACAATTGGAAATACAAAACAAAAATTAAAATGTTTAATTAACTATTACAAGTTGACAAGCATTCATCTGTGATTATGATCGGAAGACATCTGGAAACTTTTTAAGACAATGATTTAAATTTAGCAAAATAACTTCACAGGGAGTAACATCTTTTGAAAGTTAATTTTCTGTTCAACTTTACAAACTAGAAATATAAATGCAGAAAATTCGGCACTTCAGGTGCTTTCTTTCTTGGATTTCATTAAACCTATAATCAAACATATAGTAACGTAAAATAGGCATATAGCCTATTTTTTGATGCCCATGGTAGAAATGGGACTCGTAGTTAACTAATCTATAGTTTAATGAATTAACTCTGAGAAAAAAACATCAAAACTACTAATATTTCAAGGATTTTTCTCCATAACTTCGTTTCGTCTTTTTCAAATTCGCTCACAGGTAGGCTGGGGCCTAATAGCATAATCAGCTTTAGCAAATTTCTTTAAAATTGGATAAAAAGTTTTTAAAATACATCGGAAAAACTTTATCAACAGGCTTAATTTCCCCTACGACTATTTCTCTCTACACTATCCTTAGACCGATTTCACTGAAATTTACCATCGTCTACTTATGTAGTAAACCCATGTAAATAATTTAAACAAAATTGCTTCTCAAATTTTCAAATTAAATCCGAAAAACCATAACAAAACTTTCTGATCACCCTGGTTTTTGCTTAATAACTTCGCTCCACCCGGATCGATTTTGTTGAAATGTAATACCAAATCCAGTTAAGGCATAACGAACTTACATTCTAAATTTCAACAAAATCGGATGACGCGTTTTTTAGTTATCTTGTATATCAGGCATGTCAAACTCATATGATATTACGGGCCACATGATCTATTTTGTATTAAGTTGGGGGCCGCATGTTTTCAATGTTCAAAAAGTTAATAAAATCCATAATGATGATATCTTTTAATTCAGCACATTCATAATTTTTGGTTTCCAAGAAAATTATGATTTCGTCCAGCAATTTGAAGAATCGTTTTAACACTTTATGACTCGAAATCCATCGAACTTCCGTATAATGTGGTAGATCGGTGTATTCACATTCTATATCTTCCAGAAATTAAGTAAATTGACGATGATTAAGTCCACGTGCTCGAATATAATTTACAATTTTCGTGACCATTTTTAAAACATGTCCGATATTTAAAACTTTGGAGCACAGTACTTGCTGGTGAATAACACAATGAAAATGTTCAAAATTATTATTACCATGCCATTTGCATGTTTCTTTTAATTTTCATGGTAGGTCATGGTAGGTACACCATCAGTTGCAAGACAAACCAACTTTTCCAATGGTAGTTTATACTTCTTCAAAACTTCCATAAGTGCATCAAAAATATCAGCTCCAGTGGTTGTATTATGAACAGGAATGATTTCCAAAAGTTCTTCACTTATTTTTAAATTAACATCGCATTCGCGAATAAAAATGGCCAGCTGAGCGATATTTCGAATATCTTTGCCTTTACGAAGTTTCACAGCGTATTGGTCAGTGTTTGCTTTATGATTTGTGTCATAGTGCTTTTTAAGAGTATATTCTTTAGCAACTGAAAGGGAGTTTCTCATGTCGGCATTTTCTCTACTTGATTCATGTTTCTTACATCTGATAGCCATCCTACATGAATAAAAACCAAAATCCACTTTCAATCGCAAATGATTGAGCAAACACTGGACTTTGTCTTGATCATCTTATGTTTTATCTCCGTTCGGTTTCGGCTGCCGCTTTTCATTTGACGCCTCGCGCCAGCATCAACCAAAAAGTTCTAATTTTCCAGCTTCAAGCGTCAAAGCTTGATGTTTTAAAATTGTTAAGTCTTGGCGGGCCGCAATCTATGTATTGACGGGCCGCATGCGGCCCGCGGGCTGCTTGTTTGACAGGCCTGTTGTATAAGGACAGACGAACGGACATGCATAAATAATAAAAACTTTTGATTCCCTACACAACCATACCCTTGAAAACTTTCTAGGACGATTATTTCGATGTGTTACAGACTTAGTGAACAAAACTAATATACCCTCTTGTAGCAGCTACCGTAGGGCATAACAAGGCAATTAGATAGGTGCGTTCTTTTTCGGATTACATTAACATGCTTTTTCTAACTGACTAAAAATTTGTCACAACGCCAGAATAGGCCTGTAAACCAATAATCAAAGATAATGTAATAATATATAGATTTCTACTATAGAACAAAGTTTCGTGACCATTTTTTGAAAGCTTTTTTGAAAGTTTTTTCAAGCACTCATAGAATTGTTATTACATATGATAATTTCAAACAAACAAACAAAATATGCTAAGCTGTATATGTGACATTAGATGCACATTAGATGTGTAAGCTATCAAAAAATGATCACGAAAACTTGTACTAGAGTAGAGATCATTCCATCATCTTTTCTAAATTTATTGAACGTAACCAATTTGATAAATATAAAAGTCAATCAGGTGAATGGCCACTGCAGTACATACATATATAAATAGTTATTTAATGTATGGATTCGATAGGTGTGAAACTTAAAAACGGAATGTTTTGAAATAGTATTATATACAAGCCATACTCTGGGAATAAACTTACTATTTCCAAGAATCTTCAAAGTTTCTTTTAATTAAATCAAAAAACCTGACTTATTTACGGTTGTTCGAATTTTCAATTAAGTTTTACATGAACTTGTTCTATTTCTCTGACCACCACTGTATTTTTTTACTAGGTATATAAACACAACAATGTAATATTTCTATTTTCATATTTAAAAATGTATTCCACTATTCTTTTATTAATGTTATCTATACGAGAGCATTAAATATAAAAATTGCATAAGTTATATCAATTTGATCGCATATATAGAATTTCCTTAACATATTACATAATTATAAGTGGTAACACTTGAATTAGATTCTGTATAAATAATACAGGGTGATCCAAATTCAGTTTCAGAACTTCAAAATAAAATAAAACACACAAATTTAACGAAATATACTTTAATATTAATTAAATGTCCATCTCTCGACTTTCTGCAGCAGCCGGATCCTTTCGAGGTAATTTTCGATAACTTTCTCATAAATTTCGGGTGGCATCTCGGCAATAACTTGGCGGATGTTGGTTTTTAGGTACTCCAACGTTTCAAGTTTATTGGCGTAGTCACGACTTTTAACGTAACCCTACAAAAAGAAATCCAACGACGTTAAGTCGCATGATCTTGGCGACCAGTGGACGCCACCAAAACGTAAAATAATGCGACCTGAGAACTTCTCACGCAAAACATCCAACGTTGTACTAGCAAGTTGCGCCGTCTTGTTGGAATCACATGTCTTCCACATCAATATCTTCGATTTCGTGCCAGAAATAATCGATTATCATGCGCATATATCGCTCACCATTGACTGTTAGTCTGATCCTGATCGTTTTCAAAAAAGTTAGGCCCAATGACGCCGCCTGACCACAATGCGCACCATAAAAACACTTTTTGACTATGTAATGGTGTCTCGTGAATCTCATGAGGATTTTCATCTCCCAATATGCAACAAATTTGCTTCTTAACACACCCAAAAAGATGGAAATGTGCCTCATAAGAGAAGAGGATTTTCTTTGAAGAATCAGCATCAACTTCCTGCTGCTTTAACATCCAATCTGCGTAAATTCTTCGCTGTCCATGGTCCAACATTTCATAAATATGTTGTTGTAAACTAACATTTGACACTTTGATAACAAGTGCTTATCGACAGCTGGTTGCTACCAATATAGGAAACTCAAATTGGATCACCCTATATATGCTTTAAGTACTTCAAATTTGAATAAGAAATAAAAAAATAAGAATAGCCACTTCAATGGTTCGAAAAAAGAAAATCTAATGAAAAAGATTCATTCATCGAAGTTTTTTTTTTAATTAAAGAAAACCTTAAAATGATTCAACCAACTTTTATCAGCTTCTATCTTGGAATTTTAAAATAAATATTTTAATTGGGATTACTTAAAAAAACGATATAATCCTTAAAATGCGTATATAACTCATATCTTCCGAATTATTAGGTAAAATCAGCGTCTCCTTAGCTACGACAATTGCATTTTTTTGGGCTACCAAATATATCATATTCTTAATCTTTGATAATCAATTTTTTTTTTTTTAAATTACTTTAACTCGTGTTTTACGAATATGCAATAAGAAAAAAAAATTTTTTTTTTATCATTTTGCATTTTTAAGATCAAAAGTTCATTTCTTTTTAACGACACGATTTTTGATAAGAATCATTTCGTTATCACAAATTGAAGATAATTTTCAGTTTAATAAACTTTTGGAACTTTCGTGAAATGTGTAAAAATAATATCTCTTATCAAATTTTTTATAAAACATTATTAATTTGTTTTAAAATAGTAGTGCTTTTTTTTACACTGAATAAAAAAAAGACCAATCAAAATACTATCGAAATTTTCTTTTTTTCGTGGTAATTAAAATTGATTTCTAATTAATGATAATTAAATAGGGAAGCACTTCGTAATAAAAAGATAATTTTCAAGTTCTATAGAATATTAATAATAATAAAAATCGATTCTTTTGAAATGTCTCGAATTTAGACAAAGTGTTTTAGGAAAGATCCAGTTTTAAAATTTCAAATTTTTCGCAGTCTTTTAGAAAGATAAATCTTGATAATCGATAAAACTTAGAAAACCCTTGAGATAAATCTTGTTTTTCATTGACTATAAACTAACAGTCTTAAAGACTGGTAATATTAAAAGCGCCCAAACCTGTGTTGAGTTTTTTCTTTTCTTTGACTTTTATTTTATTTTTTGCGAAATCTTTTTTATGCTCTAATTTTTACTTTCTTATACTTCCGACTTGTATTAGCAAAAAATAAGTAATCGGAAAACAAGTCAACATTCAGTTTAAACGGAAATACTTATTTTCAAGTTTAGGAAATTATTTTTAGAACGTATTTTCTGATTTTCTTTACGTACTCGTATCGTGGATTAGAAAAATTTTTGTGGTCGGATAGACTCAAGTCGAATTCAAGTTCATCCGGATTTATATGCACAATTTTTGGATTCAACTCGGCTTCTAGTATATCATATAAACTAAGTAATTGTGGAAAGAAATGAAGACCATTACTGCTTTTTTCTGGTACATCAACACTAAGCTAAAGGAAGATCTAATAAGTTTTTGAGCGTAAGTATTTATTACCGGCAACTGAAGTTTCAAAATGTAAAAATGCTGTTACTTTTTTGTTTATTGATCAGTTTTATTAAAATTAATGGAAACTAGGGGACCCCTGTGCATTTGCACAAAACACGAATTGATTGGTATATTTAACGGTACACTACATTATCTGTGATAGAATTTTCCGTTTTCCCTTGACGTGGTGTTTCCAGAACTTGTACTTTGAAAGAGTCTGACTTAACAGTTCTAGAAAATGCTGTATAAAGTTGACCGTGTGTAAAACATCGTTTAGGAAAGTAAACGCCTACTCTTTCGAAACTTTAACCCTACGATTTATTTATTTTAATTGCATAAGAGAGGCGTACTGGAAACTGATGTCGAACGAAATTGAAAGGTAAAGATGGATCATTAACGGTGTCTAATGCAATTCTTGGAATAAAATGTATTCTGCCTGAATGCGATCCGGTAATTATTTTTGCTTTTAAACAATTACCACTAAAATCAAGAACAACTAATCGTGTTCCATTACATAGTCCCAGATTTATTGTTAGATTTCTTAACAATATGATTATACAACCCTTTTTAATTTAAGGCAATATGGTGGTAATCCTGATGAGTTTATTGAGTTAAGATATTCAACGGGAAAATTAGCTTGTATATTTTCACCATCAGAGCCGTCATCTGTCTTAATTGAGTTAATTGCATAATAAGACGTTTCATTTGAAATTAGGTTTTGAAGGCATTATCATTTATTAGTCGAACATGCTCATTTCTCGGATACAAAATTGTGCGATGTGATATTGATCCAAAGTCATTTTTAGTAAATGATGAACCAAAAATGACTGTAATTAAATCATCGGTTTGACAGCGATTTGAATTAGACGAACACTTCAATTGTTGAACCTGGGAAACTAAAACTAAAATAAATTTTTGGACTTTCACTCATCTTCTTTTCTATTGGTTTAATCGAAAAAAATAATTTAAAACCAGTTTTCAACGAAGAATTAATTTATGAATATATTTTTACCTCAAAAATTTACAAGAAATTAAATTCTAATTATTGCGTATAAGAAAGTTTGGTAGTAAACCATATTTTGAAATACATTTGAAACAAGCTATAGTGCACAAACCACTATGGGAACTTCTATACGATTCTATACAATTCTATACAATTATTTCATACAACAATTTATGATTTATTCTGTACAAAAATTTCGAAGTTTCGTCCGAACACCCAAAGTTATGCTCCAAATTTCATACAAAAAATCTGAATTTTGTTCGGCAACTACCCGAAGTTGTAATCGGATTCAAATAATTTTTGGACACAGCTGTTCTCATTGTCTCATGCCAAATTTCATTGAAATTGGTCCATAAATAACGTTACAATACCCTGTAATGTAAAAACACAAAAAACCGAACTTTTGTTCGGCGGCTACCCGAAGTTTAAGTCCGATCAAACCCAACTTCTAATAGAATGGGTTCTCATGAGGAAGAAACCGCTCTTACCAATTTTCATGGAAATTGCTTCAAAAATGCGGCCGCAATCTTGTACACGACAGACGGACCGACAGACAGACGACAGACGGACATTGGATAAAAATGATTGCAAACGATTTAGAATCTTATAAAACGTAGAGATTTGCAGAGGTTCTTCGATCATGAATCCAGTAACTAATATACTTCGTATAGAAGTTAAAAATTCAATGTTATTCTTTATATGCTGTTTTTTGTTGAAAAAGCGCTAGAATTTTTTATCTTAATAAAATCAAATTGAAAATCTTTTAGTAAGTAATTGATTCAGAAGATACTTTTTTTATACAATTTCTTCGTTTTTCGTTCTACACAAAATTTGGGTTTTATTTTTAAAAAGAAAGAAAAAAAACGATCCAAATTATAGTCATCATCCGACTTCTTAGAAATTTTATGCAAGACACTAAAAAAAAGATAATTTAATTGTTTCGCTTCAGTAAATTTTAATGTGATGATAGATAAAAGCCGAAAAGAAAAGACAATTTTGGATCATGCAAATTATCTTTGAAAATATTCGCGATTTTAAAATAAAATACAAGAAACTCATTAATTTCAATTCTAGTACAAACAAAAAAACAGCACATTCTTCATAGACACCTCTTTCTAATTTATTCAACTTTCTAATTACATCAATTTCATTGCCTTGTGTACTCCACTCACATTTATGAATGACCCAAAATTATTAAACAATTTGGATAAGTCTCCCCATTTGAACTAATCAGACAAAATTACGAATTAAATAAAATTCCTACCACCTACAGCTTGCATCTATACGATTTTTCTGCATCCGTAATATTTGTTTTGTTTGCAAATAATTCTGAATTTATTCGGAACTGAAATAGATGTACAGAAGAGAAAAGAAAATATTTATAATCAAAATCTATTTAAAAGTATATAGAAACATAAAATCGGAGTGTAGCTGATATTTTCATGACCTATGGTAGAGATGGGACTCGTAGTTAACAAATTTATAGCACAATGAATTAACTGTACAAGTAAGTAAGAAAAACATATAATAACTGAAAATCGGTCTATAGTCGACTTTTTGATGCCCTGTTGCAGAAATGGGACAGGAAAACACCCAAAACTTCGTTTCTTCTTTTTCAAATTTGCTCTAATTTATAGGTAGCCTAGGTCCTAGCAGCAAAAAACAATTCTGCGAAATTTTATTCAAATCGAGAGATTAGTTTTTAAAGTACATCAAAAAAACTATGAACAGGCTTATTTTCTCTTACGACTATTTCATTCTCAATTATCCATGAACCTATTTTAGTGAAATTTAACATATTACCGCCTACTTATGTAGTTAAATAAATCAAACGAAATTACATCACAAATTTTCGGAATAAATCTGAAAACCAATAAAAAAAAGTCAAAACTTTCTGGTCACCCTGGTTTTTACTTAATAACTCCGCTCCTCCTCGGCCAACTTTGCTGAATTGCAAAACCAAATCGAGTTAAGGAATAATCAAACCTTTATTTCAAATTTCATTAAAAATCGACCAACGTGCTTCTGAGTTATTGTTGTAGACTCATAAATCGCTATAATTTTTGTATTCTTTGCACATCCATTTTTATGGGTTACAGATGGAGTGACTAAACTAGTATATCCTTTGGTAGTATCTGCCATAGTGTTAGCACGTAAGTTGTTTCACATTTTGTGTTTTGAATTTCTGAAAATCTTGCAGCACATAAAGTATCCCGTAAACGATCAAATTTGTTTGTCAAACAGATTTGATAGTGTTCGGCGTTGTTTGTCAAACATGATCTCAGTCGTCGCCTGTATTACTCATTGCGCATGATAAGTCGTAAGACACGAACATCACCGAAAACCGAAATTACGGGCAAGTTGGACAAATTTGTTTGATCTTCGGTATGATCGTTTGCGCTGTTGTTTGATGAAAACATGAAGTTTGACAAACAAATTTGATCGCTTACCAGGCCCTTAAATTGCTTCAGCCATATGAAAATCTAAATTAAAGTTGTTTGGTCGAATCAAAAGTGTGAAACAACTTACACAGTCCTGGAAACTAGCACAATGTTCTAATTACTAACTATTTAGTGTCGTGCACTTTTTAATATAAGAATAGTTTTCTTTACTAAAACAAGGTCTAAATATCAATTATCTTCGTTAACTAGAAACAATCAAAAATATCATTTATATCAAATTTAAGACACAGTAATCTTTCTGCGAGCGAAACAAGCAAATTGGTTTCTGATTCTTTCAATTAAAACTAAAACGTACACGAATGGAATATCAGGCCATAAAAAGAAATAAGAAAATATAGAAACAAAAAAGTGAACAGGCAAATTGAAATTATTAGATTTTTTTCTTTTCTTAAATTGGTTGTAAGATTATTTATTATTATTTCTTTTTTCTTTTCTTTTAATTTGAAAATAACGCTATGCCGGCATTGCAAAAATCTGACCTCCACTTTATTTTAATAAACAAAAACGAATGAACGACAAAAAAAAAATATCTATTTTACAAATGAAATGAATAATGTGATCTGGAGGAGGACGTAAAAAAAAGAGAGACTCCCGGCTTTAAAAGACTTTAAGTTCGAGAATATAAAAAAAAAAAAAAAAAACAAGAAAAAGAAATTTCTTGATAGAATTAAATAAGCATTTGACCGATTTTCTTCTTTCTTTCGTTTTTTTTTCTTTAGTAAATTTCTTCTTTCTTTTCATTCTACTTAATTAAATAGTATCAGAATTAAAACTAAAAAAAAAAGAACAGAATTTTAAATTGAAATTAAAATAAAATTGTTTTTTTTGCTTACCGGTTTTTTAGCAGCCAATGGTTTATTAATTAAATTTAAATGTGGTTCAAAATCGTCACCAAATTTATCGAGAAAATTTTCCGTAACTTGTGGACATTCATCTTGTACCAATTCCCAAACATTTTCCGGAATATAAAGGCTTAAAATTAAGCCCAAAAAGAAACCAAATATAAAATAATGATTACGATTTAGACGTTTTTTCATCGTTTTTTTATAATAATTAAAATTAAATTTAATTTTTTATTTGTTTTGTTTTGTTAGATTTTTTCGTTTTAAAGTACAACATTAAGGCAGTACGGAAAAAATTCATTAAAGTAAAAAAAAAATAAAAAAATATATATCACAAGATTTTCGTTTTTATTTTATTTCTAAAATAAAAAGGCACTCTTTTTTTTCTTCTTCTTTTAATTTTTATGTTTTCATTTAAATAGATAATTAAAAAATATACATAAATATTATTTAATTTTCGGTTTTTAGTATTTTTTTAAAGAATATTATAAAACGTGTTTCCGCGTAACGCATTTTCTTTTTTTTGGCGAAAATAAAAAAAAACAACATTCAAACTGTTGCGCACGCTGCACAATATGAAATACAAAAAATCACAAACGAATGCATTTAAAGAAAAAAAAAATATGCAATTTGCATAAAATAAATTCAATGTTGGAAAAGCGTTTAATAAGTTTTATTTAAAATACCGCGGAATTATGAAGCTAAACTTCCACCACAATTCTGCAGTGCTAAACTTTTCGAATTGGAATTCAAAAATGTCATATTGACATTTCTATGCAGGGTTGAGAAAAATTAATTTGAAATATTATATAGTAGAATCAAAACCGTTTCTTTTTCATCACGTTGTATTTTGAGAAAAATACATCATATTATATTTTTAATTTAAATAAAGCAAAAAAGGCATATTTTTAATTACCTTTTTTAGATTTTTTAAATAAATACAAATACTTTCAATGTTATAGTTCTTAGAAAAATGGAAGAAATTGTTAAATCTTACATTTTTTATCTACAAAGATTATTTTACTAATAGAATTTAGGTAAACATGGATTAGATTCAATCTTCAAAGATAATTTCAGAGAAAGCAAAACTGAAAAAATCTGTTCAGAGGAACTGAGCCCGTTTGATTACTAAACAAGCAACATGTTTTTCAACTTATTCCCTACTTCGAATAGTAATTCAAATTCGACACTATAATTTTACTCTTACAACTCGACGACTTTTATACACAAATCGACTTCGATTGAGGCTTTTTTTTACAGTATACAACAATAATAAACACAACAGAAAACAATTTAATACAACACAACAAACACTACGAATATATTACATAAAATGATGCAACCGAGACAGCAATTATCAACAACAATATCTCTTTGTACTGCACGTACATTTTGTGGTTCAAATCTCACTTATGAAACTGTTAGAAGCAGATAAACTGAAGAATTCATAGTGAAACACATTTGGTTATTAAACACCAAGCCCATTCAATTTCCTAAACGAATTCAGATTCATCACTTTCACAATAAATAGTAATTTAGATTATAAGATATACTCTGAGACTACAAAGCATTACACCAGAGGAGGGAGAAACATCCGGGCATATTGCATCTCCCCAGCTGAGATGCAAGCACCCACTATAGATACTAAAATTCTTAAGATAAATAGTCCCGAATGAGGTGCTCTTGGGAATTCAACCTATCTGGTGCACAAAAGAAAAGGGGGTAGGATAGATCTCATAACTCACAGTATAAGAACACCCTAAAACCTAATCTAATCTAAGAATGATATAATAGAATGAACAAATGTAAATTTTATTTGTATTATCAGGTTTTTCAAATCTTCTAATTGAAATCCATATTATTTTAACGAATTTAAAATTATCTTATTTGAATTGAACTGCATTATCGTCCAAAAAATTTCGAATATTATTTCGAATAAGATATGGTCAACCCTTTAAAGCTAGTGTCACCCGCGGTGTTTTTTGACATTAGTCACCCAGAAAAAATTTTTCAATCGTGTGTGGTTTTTTTTTTCTTGTTTTAATTTATTTAAGTGGTGAAACAAAATAAACAAAATTTTTTATTTTATTAAAAAATAGTTTTTTTTTTTATTATTATTATTTTAAATTAATTTTAAACAATTTCTAAAATTGATAAATATCTAAGAAAAACTAGCAAAAGAAGAAGAAAAACCGAAAAAAATGGATAGCAAAGGACGTAACGTAATTGTTTGTGATAATGGGACCGGTGTACGTACAAGAATTTCTAGATTTCTTATTTTAAAATTATTTTCAGGAGATTTTTTGTTAATTCTAATTGGGAAATTTACAAAAATTAATAGTTCTTTAATTGAAAATACTATTGAAATTAGTGAAAATAATTTCGGATGGAAAAAATTTGTAGAAAAGAGAATTTTTTTTTTGTGCAATTTATTGATTTCCGTGTGACACATTTCTACTACTTTGAAATACAAAAAAAAAAGATTTTTTATCTTTCATGTGGCTATTAGTTTGGGTGGGCTGGGTTCATTTGTCAGTTTTTTTCTTTTAAATGATAAGAAATCCATTTCAGGATCTTATTGTGCCTAAAAAGAAGTCTACTTTTTTGTGGCTAATATCAAAATTTAAAGCATAAGTTTTTATGATGACAAGACATTGGAGCCCATATATGGAACCCGCCCTGATAAATAAAGTTATTGAAATTTTAAGATAGATAAAAACAGAATTGAATGTTTTTTTATTTTAATAAAAAAAAAATGACGATATCTTATATAAATTTCAATGATAAACAATTTGTGTTTGAGGTTAAATATTTTTTTTTAATTTATTAAAAATTCAAATTGGAAAACTAGGTGTCCATACGTGCTCGTTCGGTCTTTACTGTTTTTGGCTTTTATGTATCAGCATTAAAAGAATCTAATTCAATGAAAAATAATTATAAAATCTTGGTCAATGCACTTTAATTATTGATTAGAAAGTTAATTAGGGCAACAAGCGATATAATAAAAAAAAAAATTCAATTACTGTTTTAAGATACAAAAAAAAACTGCAATCGCGTTAGAAAATTAAGAATTTCAGTTCTTAAAAACTCAAAATCATTGACTTTTTTAATGATTCATATAAATTGAATGTTAAATGAATCACTTTCTAGTAAATAATAGATATTAAGAGTGCATCTCTAGAGATGCTTTATATAGCAACAAATCAGAAGTTTTGGGAAACTGTGTTAAACTGGAAATCCTAAATCATTTATATCCATCATTTTCTGAAAGTTAAGCTGACCAGAATGTCCTCCACTTGTCTGCTTTTTCCTTTTTTAAAAATAATGTCTATTCAGTATTATCTTCGTTGGGTTAGAAGACCATTTTTATGCTCTATGTTAGTAGCTACTACAAGAGGGTATATTAGTTTGGTCACTATAATTGTAACGTATAGAAATAATCATCTGAGAAAGGATTTCAAAGCATGTAGATCAAAAGTTTTATCGATTTATGCGTGTCGGTCCGTTCCTGTAGAAGATAACTCAAAAACACTTTATTCGATTTTGATGAAATTTACAATGTGAGCTGCTTAGTCCTTATCTTGGTTTGGTATTGTATTTCAGCAAAATCGAAAGAGGGAGAGCAAAGTTATTAAGCAAAAACCAGGATGACAAGAAATTTTTGTCGTTTTTCGGATTTCATTGGAAAATTTGTGGATCAATTTTATTTAAATTATTTACATGGGTTGATTACATAAATAGTCGATAGTATGTTAAATTTCAGTAAAATCGGTCCAAGAATAATGGCGAAAGAAATAGTCGTAAGAGCTAAAAGCTTAAGCTATTTTGATGTATTTTAAAGACTAACATACCAATTTGAATCAAAATTCCAGGATAGAATTATGCTCTTAGAGCAAATTTGAACAAGAAGAAACAAGAAGAAGCTAAATTTATTAAGCTACTATCAAATGCCTTGAATCACAAAGACATATGTTTCCTGTTTTGATTCATAATTTTAATTTTGAAAGAGGAACCTCAAACCAAAAATTAATTTTTTCGAAACATTAAATGATGAGACATCTCAAATTATATGAAAATCATATAAAAAAAATTATTAAGTAATCATAGTTTGAATGATAAAATTATTGCTATTTAAGCTGATAACACAAATACTGACTTTAGTGGTATTTATTCATTGGAGAGCATATTTCAGTTTGTAATAAAATTTATTAAAGAAGCGGATATATCGGGGAAACAGAATGACGAATCCACGATGAATTCATGGTTTTCAGTTTTCAGATTGTATTAAAAATAGTCCTTGGTGGATCCACCGCGTTCTGTGTAGTCGTGAACTTGTCGTGGATCCGTCATTCTGCTTGGATCTATAGTTTTAACGGAAGTACAATGGCACAGTAAAAGATTAAAGAAAAGGGAATTGAT
The DNA here is from genome assembly GCA_963422695.1 of Xylophagus ater. Lineage (NCBI taxonomy): Eukaryota > Metazoa > Arthropoda > Insecta > Diptera > Xylophagidae > Xylophagus > Xylophagus ater. The sequence goes on from OY730478.1 coordinate 15,641,044, forward strand.
AACAATTGGAATAATATTTTTGAATTGCTAAAAGAGTTGCATATTTCTTGTAGGAATGGTATTGTGCCTATCGGGAACAAAACACCAATGTAGAGAAATCATTTTCTATTAGTAATGACATCGGGACTAGCAAAAATTCGAGACTGAAAAGTTTGCAACAATGATAAAATTAAGAAGAAGTGTTAATCGAAACTGTTTATCATTCAGTTTATGTGCTAAAGGAAAATGGATGGCTCACAAACGCGATAAATATATTGGGTGAAGTAAAAAGTTCGTGGATTTTTTTCACCAAAATTCAAACACATTTTTATTACATTTTAAATTAGTCTTATTAAACCAAATATGTGCCGTTTTGATCGATAATCTTTTGTCATTTTTCTCGTAAAACCATTATCCCATCACTCTAGAATTTCTGAGAGTTCTGGGCGAAAAACTGAAGTTAGTGATTTTCACAGGCCTCTTTTGAAGTCAGCTTTACACCAATAAAGGAATTCTGCAGAGACTGAAACAAATGGTACTCGGACGGAGCAAGCTCCGGACTATACGGTGGATGCATCTAAACTTCCCAGCCAAGCTCTCTCAATTTTTGCCTAGTCACTAAAGATGTGTGTGATCTGGCATTGTCATGATGGAAGACGATGCCTTTCATATTGATCAATTGTGGCCGCTTGAACTGAATTGCGTGCTTTAATCGCATTAGTTGTTGACAGTAGAGAGTGAAATCAATCGTCTGGTTAGGTTGGAGCAGTTCGTGATGCATGATTCCCTTCCAAACCAACCAAACACGAAGATTACCTTACGTGACGTTAGTTCCGGCTTTGTCACCGTTTGTGCAGCTCCATTCCATTCAATATTATATTTCTATAAAAACGGATACAATTTACTTTAAATTAGCGTTTTTAATCTTCTCAACAATGTTCTGAGGAGGACTCAGATATTAGCTTATAAAAGTTGTTATTTTTCGATCAAAAATTAATAATTTCATTAATTTTTTTCTGTTTTAGTTTGTTAAATGCGGATATGCCGGAAGTAATTTTCCAGCACATATATTTCCATCGATGGTTGGACGACCGATGATTAGAGCTGTTAACAAAATTGGTGATATCGAAGTGAAGGTAAACACACAAACGGAATCTCACAAAGATTTAAATAATATTCATTACAAAAATATATAACTAAAAAAAAAAAAAAAATTTCAATATAATTTAATTTGATTTTAATTTTTCTTTTATTTCTTTTTTTTGAAACTTATTTTCCAGGATTTACACGTTGATGTAAGTCTTAATTAATTTAAGGAAATCAAAAAAGGAAGAAATACGTTTGCTCTTCTTTTTACTATATTTAGTTTTTTTTTCGTTTCTCTATTTTTAAAAAGAAAAATATTTTCCAGAAAGAAAAACAAGTTTAGTTTTTTCTTTCTTAAATTGTTTTAATTTTTTAATTAATGTTGTTTGTTAAATTAACACACGCTAGAATTTTTAAAAAAATAATTTCTTTAGAAGATTTTCTTACCTGTTTTTTAGCTAAAAAAGAAAAACCAAGCAAATTATTATAATTGTTTATGTTCTCTTTTTTTTTTTTTGTTGTTTAAACATTTGTTTTTCCGCAATAAGCGCTGCGCGTATTTGCACGCAAGTTTTTCTCGCTCCTATTAAATATAAATTTTTACAAAAGTTAACATTAAAAAAAAAAAAAAAAAAACCGCCCAAGTTTGTCCACAAATATAATAAAAAGAAAAACTATGAAAAATTGGATGATTTGTTAAAAATTTAGAAGAAAAATCTTTATTATTAAATACAAAGATGAACGTTGTGGTATTCTTTAAAAGAGCCATTGAGTCTTTTGCAGTATGTGCTGTGGCTCCATCCTGTTGGAACCATAGGGCTGGATAGTTTTCCATAGCTGGCCTTTAAACAATTTTCCAACATCGTCCTCCGATAGTGAGCACTATTGATGGAAACTGCAATATCTTTATTTTCGAAGAAATATGGGCCAATGATCCTCCCGAATGATACACTGCATCAAACAGTGGGTGTAATTGTCGTTGATGAACTGCTCTTAGATTCTCCGTAGCTCGTATCCTGCAGTTCTGCTTGTTTACAAAGCCATTTAATTGGAAATCGACTTCGTCGCTCATTATCAAATTGTGATGGTAGTTTCTACCATAGGGTATATTAGTTTTGTCACTAAGTGTGTAACGCATTGAAATAATCACCGTAGAAAGGGTATGGTTGTGTAAAGAATCAAAAGTTATATCGATTTATGCATTTCTGCCCGTCCGTCCGTCCGTGTACAAGATAACTCAAAAACGCGTTATCCGATTTTGTTGAAATTTAGAATGTTAGTTGCTTATTCCCTAATTGGATTTGGTATTTCATTTCAGCAAAATTGAGTGAAGGGAGGGAGGGAAGTTATTAAGTAGAAACCTGGGTGACCAGAAAGTTTTTTCGTTTTTGGTTTTTCCGATTTAATTGGAAAATTTGTGAAGTAATTTTATTTAAATTAATTATATTGGTTAAATATGTAAATAGACAATACCATGTTAAATTTCAGCAGAATCGGTTTAAGGGTAGTGAAGAAAGAAATAATCCTAGGAGAAAATAAGTCTGTTCATAAAGTTTTTTTTGATTTACTTTAAAACCTAATGGACTGATTTGAATAACATTTGCGGATTAGTTTTATGCTATTATGGTCTAGGCTACCTGCAAATTAGATGAAATTTTAAAACAGGAAAACAAAGTTATGAAGAAAAAAGCTTGAAATATTGTTAGTTTTGACAGTTTTTCTGCCACATTTCTGCCATAGGGCATCAAAAAATCGGCTATAGGCCAATTTTTAGTTACTATATGATTTTTTTTTTTTATAAAGAATTGATCTCGGAATTGTAGTCCATAACATTATGATTCAAACTTGCAGGCTACTTTAAGGATTTCCTAATAAAAAAATGTTTTTCATCATCGTTCTGAATCCACAACTCCATTTGACTTATTTCAAGACTTCTTTTCAGTCGGACTGAAAAAAAGTCCAATTTTTAGAGTCTCCATAAGATTTTTTTCCAGTCCCACTGAAAATATGTCCAATTTTTAGTATCTTCACAAACTTTTTTTTTCAGTCATAGTGAAAATAAGTCTAGAAAAAAGGCTAATGGAGTTGCCTGGTAATAATCACATATGAATTATTCTAATTAGCAGGTTTTTCATATTGTATTTCTTTGTTATCTACGGTTTTTGAAATAATAAGAACTGTCCAAATGGTATGAAATTCTCAGATAAGAAAAGAGAATCTTATAAGAAAGTTAATAATTCTAAAGATCGTTACAAAATATTCATAAATATCAATTCGATTTTAATATAGAAACAATTTGAATTAGAATTCAGAATACAGGTTTGCTCCTGCTTGATCCAGATTTTCGATTAATGTGTCCAGGTGTATTAATCGGAAGAGCCCATCTATAATTAGAATCAAGAAGAACTTTTAATGTTAACTTAATTTGCATGTAAAAAATCCAATTACACATTTTTTACTTTTATTATAAATTATTTTTTTGGAACAAAAATCTGTGTGTTGTTTCATTGAAATTTTTTTTAGCACAATTTCCCAAAGAAAAATAATCTTCGCACAATTTTCATTTTATTTTTAAATTCTTAAAAATTCCAATTAAATATAATAATTTTAAATATATTTGTGGACACTCTTTTTTTTTATGAAAATTAGTTAATTCTAGCAATTCAGCATTATTTTTCAGTTTTAAAATTGTTTGTTGTTTGTTTTTGTTCTTTTTTTCCCTCAAAAAATTAAAATAAATTAAAAAAATTATTTATTTTTTAAAAAATAATAATTTTTCTGATTTAATTTATTGTTTTCGCGGTTTTTTCCCCTATTTTTTCATTCATTGCATTCTTTTTGTAGGATCTCATGGTCGGAGATGAAGCATCACAATTACGTTCGCTATTGGAAGTATCCTATCCAATGGAGAATGGTATTGTACGAAATTGGGAAGATATGTGTCATGTCTGGGATTATACATTTGGACCAAAAAAAATGAATATAGATCCAAAAAATACAAAAATTTTATTAACTGAACCGCCAATGAATCCAACAAAAAATCGTGAAAAAATGATAGAAGTAAAATTTTATATTTTATGTTTTTTTTAAATATATAATTTATTCTCATAAAATAGGTAATGTTTGAAAAATATGGTTTCGATTCAACATATATTGCGATACAGGCTGTTTTAACATTATACGCTCAGGGTTTAATATCGGGTGTTGTTATCGATTCTGGTGATGGTGTTACACATATCTGTCCAGTTTATGAAGAATTTTCATTACCACATTTAACACGACGTTTAGATATAGCTGGAAGAGATATAACACGATATTTAATTAAAGTAAATTTTTTTTTAAAATTCTAAATTCTAATTTTTACTAATATTTATTCTTAATTTTAGTTACTTCTATTACGAGGTTATGCATTTAATCATTCAGCTGATTTCGAAACAGTTCGAATGATGAAAGAAAAATTATGTTATATTGGTTATGATATTGAAATGGAACAAAGATTAGCACTGGAAACAACAGTTTTAGTAGAAACATATACAGTAAGTTTATTCAAACTATAAAGAGTGTTCCAAAATTCATGCAAGAAGTAATTTTTGATAGAAAACACAGGTTTATAATTGAATCACCAAATTTGAAATTTGAATATAATCTATTAAACATGATGTCACTTCGTTGGGTCCCTTGAGGTATTGACCCTCGTGGTAGGAGTAAAAAGTTGCTTTCGCCGTTTTTACATTAAGCTCGCAAAATTCATAGTTGGCGGAAATAAAATACTTCCTGAACGGGCAGAACTGGTAGTGGGATATTCTGCATATAATCAAACTCCAAACCCATAATAGTGCTATCAACCACTTGAGATTTTTCAGTGATTTCTTTGATTTCAGAGTAAAATTTTGGACGCCCTTATGAACTATTAGTTAATTTCATAACTATTAGTTAATGTCTTCGCATTTTGAGGACACTTCAAGTTGTGGTCTCCCAAATGACAAATTAAAATTGACTTTGAAATAGTTCACATAAGCTAGATGTCTTGAATTAGTTTCGAAAAGGTCTCGTCTCCAGAAAGACATGCATTTTTTCTACTTTGGAAAACAGATATGGGTCCCTCTTGTTCATGGAATATGCGTATATACGTCAAGATAATAAAATTACGAAAAAGTGTATTTTGAAAAAAATCTGACGAGCCCTTTTCGAAATTGGTGATTCAATTAAAAATTATAAATTTGGTTGTGAAATAACCTGTTTTGGTGATCAGAATTGGCCACCCAGATCATGCGATCATGCGCCGTTTGACTTTTTTCTTTGGGGTTTTTTAAAGTCTAAGGTTTATGCCAACAAGCCCACAAGCCAATTAACACCTAGAAGAAGGAAATTGAGCGCTGTATTAACGAAATTCAGCCAAATTTATGTAAAACGGTCACGGAAATGTTCAACAAAAGAGTTCATATGTGCCAGCAAACCCGTGGTGGTCATTTACCCGATATGCTATTCCATACATACTCTATACTTTATGAATCAATACAAAACCTTACAATTTTTAATTATAAACCTGTGCTTTCTATCAAAATTATTTCTTGCGTGAATTTTGGGACACCCTTTCGATTAATTTTTAATTAAAAAAATCACATTTGAATATTTTAATTTTTTAGTTACCTGATGGTCGTGTGATAAAAGTCGGTGGTGAAAGATTCGAAGCACCAGAAGCATTATTTCAACCGCATTTAATAAATGTCGAAGGACAAGGAATCGCCGAATTAGTATTTAATACAATTCAAGCAGCGGATATTGATATGAGACCAGAATTATATAAACATATTGTATTATCTGGTGGTTCAACAATGTATCCAGGTCTTCCTAGTCGATTGGAACGTGAAATTAAACAATTATATTTGGAAAGAGTATTAAAAAATGATATCGATAAATTATCCGTAAGTTTTTTGTGTTAAATATTTTTTTAAGGGATGATATTTAATTTGAAAATTGTTTTATCTTTTTTTTTTATTAGAAATTTAAAATTCGAATCGAAGATCCACCACGACGAAAGGATATGGTATTTATTGGTGGTGCTGTTTTAGCTGAAGTAACAAAAGATCGTGATGCATTTTGGATGTCAAAACAGGAATATCAAGAGCAAGGCCTAAAAGTTTTACAAAAATTAACAATGCCAACACATCATTAATAAAAAAAAAATGAATGTTTCCAACTTTTTCCCCCCTCTCTCCTCTTTTTAATGAATGCAGTTTAATTTGTTTATAAAAGAAGAAAATTATATTAAAAATATGAGGAAATTAGAATTTTTGTAAAAAAAAAAGAAAAACCAATCGTAAAACAAAAAAAGTATATAAAATCGTGCGAAATTAATAAAAAAAAAATAATGAAATTAAATACGATATAAAAGAAAAAAAATTAAAGCCAATTAAAATATATATATTTGAACAATTTAGAAAGAAACGATTGTCAGATTAATTAAAAAAAAGCCCAGAGAGTAAAAGAAATCAACTACAATTAGATATAAATAAAATAAACGAGAAATCATTTTCCTGAATAATTACAAAAAACAAACAAAAATACAAAATGATTTCTTCTGATGTAAAAAAAAATAATTAATTAATTTAAAATAAAAAGTCGTCTTTAAATAATTAAATAAATATGTTGTTGGATTGCATTATGACAATTAAATAACTAATTATTAATAATAGTTTATTTTATTTTTTTTTTTTATAAATTTCTTTTTAATTTTGTTAGAAAAAAAAAACATCTTAATTTTATAATTAATTAATTAAAAAAAAAAGTATATATATTAAAAATGAATGAATCAAAAAAGCAAAAAGAAAGTTTAAGAGAAGAATCCAAATTCAACTTTAAGTTACTATTTTCCATTCTTTCTTAATTCCTTTTTTTTTGTTTAGGACAAAAGTCATTATTAATATTTAAGAATACACATTTTTAAATAAATTAATTTTACATATTTTTTTTTATTTTTATTTACTTGTTTTTATAAAAAAAGAAAATGAATAGAAAAACTTTATTTTATTTTTTATTAAATGGCGATTTTATTTTATTTAATTTTAAATAATTAATAAGAAATAGAAAGAAAATGGAAGAAAATCCTGGTTCGTTTTGTTGTCTTCCAAATCAATAATAGTAAAAAAAAAATGTTTAGTTAGTTTTCTGTTTTTCAGCAATTTAAGTATTTTAGTATTTTTTTTTTCTTGTTCTGATTGTAAAAACCTTAAAATTAGAGTTGAATTTTAGGAGTGTGAACACGTACGTTGTTTTACACTATTAATTCGAGCAAACGGTAGCGCCCAATTTCACAGACAAAAGTTTAAAGCGCCCCGTAAACGATCAAATTTGTTTGTGAAACTTCATGTTTTCATCAAACAACAGCGCAGACGATCAAATTTGTAAAACTTGACTTGACTTGTCCGTAATTTTGGTTTTCGGTGACTTTCGTGTCTTACGATTTATCATGCATAATGAGTAATACAAGCGACGACTGAGATCGTCTTTGACAAACGCACACGCCGCACACTATCAAGCCTGTTTCTCAAACACGCTGTCAATCAAAATTTTCATCAAACGCAAAAATTGTTTATCAAACAAACCCGAATACGATTAAATTGTTTGACAAACAAATTTGATCGTTTACGGGATATTTAAAGCTTATTTAAATTTAGAGTTTATACTTAAGTTTTTGTTGAATTTCGCAAAGAAGACAAAAATTAAGCGTAAATAATACTAAAACAAAGTAAAACCCAAGTGGCCTACTCTTTTGCATTTGGAGCATTAATTTCGTTTGTGTTGATGTATCCATAATGTTCTCATTTGTATCGACATCCATTTTAAGGGGTGTTGATGCCACATAAATAATTGTTGGTTTTTATACCAACTAATTAAAAAAAAACATGCTAATATTGTGACTAGGGCATGGTTTAATTGGGTCATCAAAATTTGTTCAATATTTTGATTATTCAACAGAAAACTGATTAATTGTTTCATTTAAGAGAAAGAAAACAGAATAAATTTGGAGAGAGAAATCCTATGAGAGTATGAATAGATTTTGAATAACTTTTAACATACATATTTTTAACAGATTATTTTCTCTTTTGTTTTTATTACGCTTTCTCTTTTTCTTTTATAAAAAAAATTTGCTTTTCTTTCTAAATTGTTAATTTTACAGTAACATTTTGACGTATTCTAGACAGATCTCCGATTTTAATGATCATTATTGCCCAATCCGGTCATTAAAACTCGATAATGACCTTTATTTAAGTAATAAAGATCAATTTAAAGTATCTATTTCAAGCATCACTATTTTTTTAATCATTAAATGAAATTGTGAAGAGGTCCTAGATTTGAACATTTTAAAAATTTCATCTGGTTTCGACATGTTTTCTTCTTTCACATAAACTTAAAAGGAGGAAAAATGGTTATTATTCTAAAAATGCCCTAAAATTTACTAAAATGCAATTTAAAAAAATTAATTTTATTGAATCAAAATGAATAAACATTCTATTCTAAAAATTATAAACAAAATAGTAATTTTTTTAACCTTTTGGAATGACAAGAATAATGATCATTGTGAAAAAAAGATATGTCAAGTATCATTAAAAAATAATGATTGTAATTAAAATCGGAGGTCTGTCTAGACTCTAAAGCATTAGCTATCATAATAGAAACCAATTAATCAGTTTAAAACTAACAATTAATCACTTACCTCGGAAACCAATTAAAACCCATGCCATAATTGTGACCTTTCATTCATAAATTTTGGCAATTGTAAATGAATTGTTGAAAATATGAAAAGAAAAAAGTAATTTCTTAAAAATAATATTGAATAACAAACTTAACTTTGATAGGGTTTTTATTTTTCGAAAAACTTGTAGAATTTTTGTATTATAAAGTGCGAAAAAATTCAGAAGTGGGATTGTGTAATTCGTTTTGATCCAATTCGAATATTGACAACACATTCACTCTTTAACACAGAAAATTTCATGTTCTTATATAATCTTGTATTCGTTTTCATAATGGGCCAAAACAATTTCCGTGATTGACACCACTTAATTTTTTCTTTGCAATTCTTGATTCTAATTCCAAATTTTGTTATTTTTCCAAAAAATTTAAATTTAAAAATTAAATTAGCCAAATTTATATGCTAAGAATTTGATCTTTAAATTGTGCGTGTTTTGTATAAATGTGATTGAATCCTCTTATTTTTTTTTATTTTAAAACAAAATTTTGCTTTTAAAACATTTTTTGTAAGCACATTTTTAACAGTAAAAACCGAAATTCCAAAGAATTATTTCTTATCTGAGACTGTAATTTTTTTATTTCTGTTTTATTATCGAATTTTTATATTTTATACAAAAATGATTAAAAACTAATTTTTTTTTACAATATTTTAGTTGATTTCTTAATTTTTTTTAAAAAAAATAATTTCCATTAAAAAAAATCTTTAACAAAAAACACACTCACACAAACTGAGATATAAGACAGGATTTTATTACTGAGTCACGTCACTTTATTCGACAAGTGATGTGAGTTTTAAGGAATATACCTGAAAAATAGATTATTTAAATTAAAATTCTTATGTATTTTATTTTAGCCATTTTGTTGCTAAAATATTTGTTGTTATTCTTTCTAATTTTTTTTGTTTTTCTGTTCTCTCTTTTTTTTGCATCGTCAATTAATAATTATATTTAGCTTCGCTTTTTATTTAGTATTATATTTAATAACAAATTTTATCAATCTTAAGTTTAGCTAGCAAATGTATTTGTTTAAAAAGAAAGAAGAAAAAAAATGAGGAATATTTAAACTGAAAAGAATAGAAAAATCAATTTTAAAAATTTCGAATGGACAATTTCTAATAAAGAATGTAAAATTTTTAATTGATTTTGTTAAAATAAAAATATTAAAAATTGAGAAATGAATTTGTAAAAAAATAAAAATAAACTGAAAAGAAAAAAAATATTGTAAAAGAATTTCAAATAAAATGAAAGAAAAAAAACCAGCTATAGTGCAAAACCACTATTGGAACTTCTATACATATGTCCAAATCATTTTAATTTTCACAAAACTATAAAATATGGAAATTCAGCTCCAGTCCTTCTCGTACTTTTATATAATGTTGTTTAATCCTTACACGGAATTATCACAAAATTCCATCAAATCGGAGCTATCAACTGGACATCCCATTTATTGGTTTTCGTCACTTTTAAAAAAATCCTGCGTTCGGTTCTTCAAAACAGAGTTTTGCTTAATCTTCTGAATTTTCTGATAATTTGAAGCAATTATCAAAAAATCCGAATTTGGTTCGGCAGCTACCCGAAGTTGTAATCGGATTAAATTGACACAATTGTTCTTTTATTGAAAAAGTGTCTCATACCAAATTTCATTGAAATCGGTCCATAAATAACGTTACAATACCCTGTAATGTGTTCGGCGGCTACCCGAAGTTTAAATCCGATCAAACCCAACTTCTGATAGAATGGTTCTCATGAGGAAAAAACCGCTCTTACCAATTTTCTTGGAAATTGATTCAAAAATACGGCCGCAATCTTGTACACGACAGACAGACCGACAGACAGACATTGGAAAACAAGCTATAATGCACAAACCACTATGGGAACTTCTATACAATTCTATTCTATTTTATACAACAATTTATGATTTATTTTGTACAAAAATTTCGAAGTTTTGTCCGAGCACCCAAAGTTATGCTCCAAATTTCATACAAAAAATCCGAATTTTGTTCGGCAGCTACCAGAAGTTGTAATCGGATTCAATTGATATTTGGACAAAAGTGTTCTTTCATTGAAAAAGTGTCTCGTGCAAAATTTCATTGAAATGGGTCCATAAATACCGTTACAATATCCTGTAATGTAAAAACACAAAAAACCGAACTTTTGTTCGGAGGCTACCCGAAGTTTTAATCCGATCAAACCCAATTTTTGAAGAAAAAACCGCTCTTACCAATTTTCATGGAAATTGCTTCAAAAATACGGCCACAATCTTGTACACGACAGACGGACATTGGAAAAAAATTATCGCAAACGATTTAGAATCTTATAAAACGTGGAGATTTGCAAATGTATGCAATGTATGAAGAAAAATCGGAATCTTTTAAATTGTTTCAACTTTTATTTACAATTAACAAACATTTGTTTATTTAATAAGCACTTAATGGATCGACATCAGTTTCGGTAACGACGACTTTTAGTTTACCATCGACCATTTTCTCTAGAACCGCTCGGAATTGTTTTAAGAAACCTCTTTCAGAATTACTGTGATTACATAAAATTATCGAAATATTACGTTGGATTGCATCTAAACATTCATGATGATTCATTTCACCAGTAATAAATAAATCAGCACGGATATTTTTCAAAACTGATGATCCCGCACCAGCACAAACTGCAAATGTTGTAATTTTTGTATTCAAATTAGTATTTTTTCCAATTGCTAATTGAACACTTTTAATTCCGGTATGTTCTTTCACTTTTTCAATAGCTTCTTTTAATGTTATATTACCTCGAACAGTTGCAAAACGACCACTTCCGTAATCTTTATTGTCAATATTTGGCTGAATATATAAAAACAAAATATAATATATATAAATTCGTTTACTAATATAGAAAAAGTTTTTACCAAAATAGGAGCACAATCTTCATGTGGAATTGATGAAGCTAGCCAATCGGTTACACCATTTTTAACGGAATCCCAACTTGTATGTGGCGAATATAATGCAATTCGTTTCTCAAGACAAATTGCGACAAGACGTTCTTTCCAAGTACTTTGTAATAAAATATTTTTAATAAATTTTGTTATATTTTTAAGTGCCTATTTTTACCTTTGAGTAATTCTTTTCAAGGATCCAAAAATTGGAGGATGATAAGAAATAATTAAATCGGCTTGTTTATTTATTGCTTCATCCAATACCGTTTCTGTAAGATCATTTGTTAAAAACACAGTTTTTATATCTCTAAAATAAAATCAAATAATAGAAATTGTACGTAAAATTATGATATTTGTAGAAAATTTACTTTGCGGTAAAAGGTTCAATCAAAAGTCCGACATTATCCCAATTTTCGGCAAAATTTGTTGGAGCGAATTCTTCTAATTTTTCAACTACTAACTTTAAACTTAAACCAGACATCATACGAAAATTAGTTATAAATTTATTAAAATTTCTAAAATTATATTTTGTCAAAATTTGCATTTGCAACAAAATTTTTTAAGTTTAAGAAACAAATCTGAAAATGAAACAAAAACCCGGCGTTCAGATTTGACATTTCTGCAGCCTCCCCAAAAATAATTGAAAGTTAACTTATCAAATTATAGATGGCAGTGGATAAGATATATGTTTCTCAAAATGAAATTTATAAACGGTTATATTTAAAAATTTGAATTTTAATGATTAATAAATAAAAAATAACTACAAAAAAAGAAGAACTTAAGTCGAAGTGAAAGAAATTTGCTGGTAGCACGTTATATTTTTGTTCGATTTTAAATTTTATGACTTCATTTTTTCTGGATACAAACAGGGCTGTGGAGCCTCTCTTTATTTTCAGGGTTCAGTTCTCAGTCAAAACGGAGCAGAAACGGATCTATTAGGTTCGGAGGTAAATAAACTTGTTTTAATTCAATCACTATATTTTGCATTATTTACTATAAAATTATTAGTTTTTCTTAGAGGAACTTCTTTCTAAAGCGACCACTTCCGAAAAAGGAATTTTATTTTACTTACATTACTAATACACATGCGTTTCGCACGCATACAAATTTTTATTAATTGTAAGTAATTCAAATATATAAAAATAAATATTTAAGCAGAGCAGTCTGCATACTGGTCAGTATTAAAAAAAAAAAAACTCGAAGCATTCTCCCATGCGAACGAAAAAGAAAGCTTTTATTTTACTAAAAGTTCCTTTCCCAGTATTACTTTGATTTTATATATGAGGGAAAGTTTTTTCGGTGACCCTGAAATTGGTTCGAAATGAATTTATTACAGCTTCAAACAAAGACTTTGCTTTAACGTAAAATCCTCCCAAACCCAATATTCAATCGAGTGCATGCGAAAAGACAGTTAGTTATGCAGAAAAATGCTTCCACAAAATATGTGTATACACACTAGAACCACTTTCCTGAGTATTCCTATTCTAAGATTATATCTCATTGGTTGGTGAGTTATTTACACCGAAGAATAATCGAGCGAAAGGGTAAAATAGTGACCCTTTCTCGTGTATAATTTTGTATGGAAACGAGGGAAACGAAATCATCAGTTTATACTTCTCTCTATGATATGTATTTAAAATCTCAATTTAATAATATTTAATTTATAGTAACTAAAAATTGGCTTATAGTCGATTTTTTGATGCCCTATGGCAGAAATGGGACAGAAAAACTCTCAAAACTAACATAATTTTCATAATTTTGTTTCCTCTTTTCAAAATTTCCCTTAATTTACAGGTAATCTAGACCCTAATATGCCATAAGTCTAACCTGCAAAGCGGTGTATTAGTTTTTAAAGTACAACAAAAAACTTTATGAACGGGCTTATTTACTCTTAGGATTATATTTCTCTCTTCACTATCCTTGAACTGATTCTACTGAAATTTAACATGCTACCGTCTATTTATGTAGTTAACCAACATAATTAATTTAAACAAAATTGCTTCATAAATTCTCCAATTAAATCCGAAAAGAAAAAACCATATAAAAAAATGACAAAACTTTCTGGTCACCCTGGTTTTTCCTTTATAACTTTGCTCCCCTTTGATCGATTTTGCTCAAATGCAACACCAAATCCAGTTAAGGAATACCCACTCATATTCTACGTTTCAACAAAATCGGATAACGCGTTTTTGAGTTATTTTGTATACAAACGGACAAACGGATGGATATAACTTTTGATTCCTTACATAACCATGCCCTTGAAACCTTTCTACGATGATTATTTTGAAGTGTTACACACTTAGTGACAAAACTAATATATCCTCTGGTATTACCTACATGCATAATGATGGATTCATTACCAAAATGACAGTTGTCGCTTCAAATTTATTATTTTCAAGTCACAAATTTACTTACATAAGGTATGAAAGGGACAATCAACTACAGCTTGTCGTGACAAAACAGATTCAAGCCATGCAACTGAAATTTATTCACTCTCACTCACTCTAAAAATAATGCGAGCGAAGCTCCGGGCAAAAGCTAACATAGTATTAAATAAAACATACTGAATTATCATTTTTTATATTTATTTATTTATTTTTATTTATTTTTTTTTTAAATATATTTTTAATTCTTTACACACACAAAATGCTTTGGTTATTGCTGTATTTCATTTTTCTTTTTCAAAAAAGAAAAAATTCTAATATATTCATATTTTTTGTTTTAAAAATTTTCAAAGATTATTAATTATTTAAATCTAAAATATATATTTTGTTTTTTGATTTTTACATTAAAAATTACGAAATGCCTTAAAAAGATTATATATTTTTATTTAAAAATTCTTTTTTTAATTTTCATAAATTAGAAAATAATATTATTTTTTTGTTTTAGTTTTTAAATTTAAAATTATATAAAATCCTGGAATAAATAAAATATTATTTAAATTATTCATTAAAAAAAAAGAAATTAAATAAAATCTAACACAAAAAAAGGAAGAAGAAATCAATGCATTTCAAAGCAAAGCTCTACATTTTTCGGTATTTTTTCTTTTCTATAAATTAAAAATAAATATAATTATTAACAAATTTTTGTATATTTTTATATTTATTAAGTTTTATAAAACATCGATGTTTGAATTTATTTATTCGTTTTTTTTTTTTATTATCATATTTTATTGAAATAATTATAAAATTTAAAAAACTAAAAAATTACAATAAAAATCACATTAAACAAAAATTTTGTTTTAAAAAATTAAAGAATTAAAAACTAAAAAAAACAAACAAACAAAAAAAGAACGAAATTCATATAAAATTGCAATAATTATGTATTTTTTTTAAAAATTATTATTTATATTTTGTTGATAATCGGATTTCTTAAAAATCTTATCTTTTTTAAGGATAAATTCTATGTTCAGCCATATTCTTATGGTCACGAGTGACGTGACTCCTCTCAGAATATATGACTGAATATAAGAATATGCAACTAACTACGCATTAAGCCACACTTCGGTATCAAAGGCCTCATTTGCATTTACAATGAAATTTTTAATTCTAAATTTTTAATATTTATATTTAATATCTTCTAAATATTTTCTAAATTCTAAATTTACATGCCTTTTATATAATTTAATGCATTTTCATAACGCATTTTATAAATTATTAGTTTTTAAATATTTTATTACACATAAAAAGTCTTCTATATATATTTTTTTGTTGCTTATTTAACATTTTAAAATTGTTTATTATTGTTAAAAATAATACTAAAAATTTTTTTGAAAACATCAATTTTTTTTTAAAAATTTAAAACATGAATATTTTTAAAATATTTATATTTAAAAACTAATTTTGATTATAGTAAGGCTTTCTTTTCTAGTTTCTTTTCTTTTTAAATTTATATTTTCTCATTTTTTTATGATTTTTAATTTTTTGTTTTTAATTTAAATTTAAGTAAAATATTGTTTTTTAAATTTGGTTTGTAATTTTGTTGGTTTAATATTTTTTTTTTTTTAATTTTTTTAAATTTTTTTTAATTTTTTTTAATTTTTTTAAAATTTTTTAAAATTTTTTTAAAATTTTTTTTTTAATTTTTTTAAATTTTTTTTAATATTTTTTTTGGTATTTTTAATTCTAAATTTTTATAATTTTGTATTAAAAAAAACAGAGATTTTAGAGAGATAGAATAAAGAGAGATGAAAATTTAAATCTCAAAAATTTTGAAAATTCATTTAAAATACCCAAAAAAAATTGAGACACAATATTTTTTTTTTAATTTTATATAATTTTAAAATTTAAGTATATTAAAATAGGCACAAATTTTTAAAACTATATTTATAAGAGAGATAATTCTAAGAAAAAAAACAATTAATCTTTAAATATTTTTTTAAGAATATATAAAAATATTCTTAAATATTATAAAAATCGTTGTACAATATTTTTATTTAAGTTTAATTTTTTTCAATTTTGCCTTTAATCGCGAATGATTCCAAAGAAATCATATTGAATTTCAATTCCCACGATACTTTCAGGACCAAATAAAATTTAAAAAATTATTTTTCGATAAAATAATTGACTAGATTAAAAATTATATAAACAAAATGAATTTTGTTTATTTCTCAACACCGAGTAGTTTTGCAGCCTCATCAGCTGATGATAGAAGTTTATTTAGAATCCCTTGATCACTGATACCCAAAAGATTTCCAATTAAATCGGAATTCTCTTCGCCAACATCTTTTTCCGATTTGATAAATGGTTGTAAAGCGATATTTTCTTTTTGTTCACTTCGTATTAAATTATTAGTTCTCCATGTTTCGGCTTTATTTAGAATTTCTTGAATTTTATGATTTCGTAATGTATGACCCAATATCAAATTTGATGTTTGTTCATCATCGGATATATCAGAACCGCTATTATTGATATTCGATTGATTCGTATTACGATTACCATCATGTTTCTTCATATGACGCAGCATACTATGTTTAAGTGTGAATTTCCGTAAACATATTTCACATTGAAATGGTCTTTCACCAGAATGTGTACGCATATGACGACGTAAATCTTCGGTAGACCAAAAACGTCTCATACAAAATGCACAAATCACTTTACGATTAGCATAATCTGGATATTTGCCACGTCCATCATTACGTTCATCATCTTCCGCTGAATGCATTTGATTGTAATCCGCATCAGCATCTATAGCACCTTTTGCTAATAATAATGCGAAGTCTTGTGAATGATTCAATTTAATATGATCTAAACATTGAATACGTTCAGAAAATGAATTATCACATAGATGACATTTAAATGGAAGATCCGAAGCAGATACTATTTGTTCGGTTTTAATATTTGGTATATTTAGATTTATTGGAATTGGATTTGTTTTGATTGTTGTTGGTGGAATATCGGGTTGTTGTTCTTCGGGAATTTTTGGTGTTGGTACTGGATCTGGTATATCATCGATTGGAACATATAATGAAACGGCAGATTCAACATTACCGTGTTTTCGTAATAAATGACGATCACAATTACTTTTCGTTGTAAATAATAATGGACAATGTGAACATTTGAATGGTTTTTGTCCGGTATGCGTTAAAATATGGCGACGTAATGAACTTGACCATGGGAACATACGTTGACAATATGGACATGATACACGATTTGGTGCCAAACTATAAGCAGATTTCTTTTTTTGTTCTGGTCCATTTGGTGGATTTTGTGGATCTTCAGTTCCGGAATTGTTACTTTCTGATGCACTACCAGATGCAACTAGACCCTCTTCATCACTTTGTTCCATGTGACTGATCATATCACTCGGACGAAAATAACTATTGAATGATAATGAATTTGTAGCATTATCAACTAGTTTCGCGACCGGCACTAAATCGGTCGATTCTTCTTTGAACGATGAACTTGCAACTTCTTTTAAATATTTACCAACCGATTCAGCACGTGCTATCATTGTGTTGGCGATCTTAAGACCATAATCTTTAGTTTCATGATTTTCATTGGATGAATTTTGTTGTTTTGATGGTATTGAACTGCTTGCTTTGATTGCTTGTTCTAAAATTGTTTCAGCCACTTTTTTCGCCATTGAAATTGCCGGTTTCGTTTCACTAGTTTTTGTAAGATCTTCTGGCTTAATATCTTCATCATAGTTATCTTCATCGTTATCTTCGTCGTCTTCCTCTTCATCGATAACTAATTTTGGTTCATCATCTTCTAAGTTACCAGTGACAATATTATTAGGATTTGTTCCATTGAATTGGTTATTATTTGGTGAAATGTTATCAGTGTCCTTTCGAGCTTTTAATTGTTGTGCCAAAATTGCATATTTCACTTGATCAGAGATTGCATTGAAATGATTTGTTGTCATGGCCGGTGTGGATGATGATGATGGTATCGTTGTAGATGTCACTTGTGGCATCGAATTATTTGCGGAATGTCCACGACGCATTACATGATGTCCACTTCTTTGACGTTGTGCCCAATATTGAGGATGCTGCTGTTTGATATGTCGTTCCATATTCGAACGTAATGTAAATCTTGCTGAACAATGTTCACAAGTAAATGGTCTTTCAGTACGATAACGACGTTGCTTTTGTTTTGGCATTAGAACTCCATTTTTAATAACCATTTTTACAGGACCAGTATTTGCAGAGGATGGAGCAAGTTGTGGCTGAGAATTTACTGGATTTGAAATATGCCGTTGTATATTATGTTGATTTGGTGTTGATGATGTTAAAGTTTTCTGTAGCAATTGAGTTGAATTTGATATTTGTTTTTGTGGTGAATTTTCAATTGATTTCGTTGAAGTTGATTGTGTTTGAGCTGGATTTCCACTTGGAATTGTTGATAACATTTGTGGTGATATTTGATGATCATTTGGTCCACCAAACATTGGATTCATTAACATATTTGGAGGGAATTTACTCAAATCGTTCAGATTATTTTGTAGAAATGAATTTGGAAGGAAAAATGGATTAATTGGTGGAAATACTAAATTACGATAGAATTGAGATAATTGAAAATAATGAGCAGGATCCATTTTTGGTAGAGTTTCGGTAAGGAATTGTTGTTGAGCAAGAAATAATTGTTGATTTTTTTCAATCATTGATATATCGATTTTTTGTTGTTCATTTGGTTTATCAAAATCCGATTTTTCTTCGACTAATGGAGAATTAGATATTGTTGTGGTTTTCTTACTTAAATCTAATACATCCATACTTAAATCAATTGGACGATTTGTTTCAGAATGTGGATCTGAATCGAATTCTTTTTCAGAATCAAAATCTTTCTCACTAAATGAATTAATCGATGATACCGATTTATCTATTAATTTTTCTAAACTTTTTACTTGAATTTTAACTGGCTTATCGGATTGTAAGATTTCTTTTAAATGTGATACCGGTGTTGAACGATCTTTTGGTGCACTATGTTCATCGTCTTGATCAAATTCTGGCGATGAAAATAAATGTAACTTTTTATTTGGATCTTCACAACTGGAATCTTCTGATGGATGATAAATAATGGCACGTTTCACTTCATCACGAGTTGTTTTGGCATGTCGATTTCTTAAATGTCTTTCACAATTTGCTTTCGTTGTGAATGCATAATTACAAACGGCACATTCGTATGGTCTGTCACCGTTATGCGTACGCATATGTCTTATGAGTGCAGCTTTATCATGAATCAAATATGGGCACATATTACAATGATATGGACCAGCACCAGCAGCACTTAAATGTATACGATTGTGTCCTTTTAGGGCACGTAAATTTGGAAATACAGCTGTACATAATTTACATGGAAATTCACCACGTAATTTCATTTTACGAAATTCCGATGTAAATGCATCTTGAGCTTCTTCTTCATCTTTTCCGTAAATATAATCGTTGGGTGCATTTACTGAATTTTCGAAATTCCGTAGAAAACTATTCGATGAGGATGATGTTACATTTAATATTGATTGAATATCAGCTAAATCTTTTGATTCACCATGATGATGATGATTATCATTATGATAATCATTTGTTGGTATTTTTTCTAAATCAATTTTTGATTCAGATTTTTCAGATGTACGTGGTGATGAGAGAGTACTTGTTAAACTCATTGCTGATTTATTTTGTAAATCTAAATGAGCAAAAAACTCATCACGTCGATTATCCTCATCGGAACTTTCGCTACGTGCACGTTTATGTAATGAAAAGTCTTGCGGTGAAATTGATGATATTTCACCACAATTTTTGATATGTATATCAACAGCACTTGAACATGGAAATGCACGATAACATTTTGGACATTCAAATTTTTGATTTGTTATCGGTGTACGAATTGTTTGTTCACATAAGGATTTCGCAATTAATGGAAATTTCTCACTAGAAAAATCCACAAATGTTATATCTTTAAATCCTTGGGTTATATTCAATTTATTACAACAACGATGGGAATTCAAGGCTTTGTGACTTTTAAAAATGATCTCGCACTGACGACATTTAGCTGATATACTAGGATGTTCACGATCCATATGTGTACCGAGTGTTAGCATATTAATAAAATCATTACGACTACATACCGGACAACAAAATTTCTGTGATGTTGATGTTGAATTTATATGATTTAAATTACAATCGATATCATTTTCAGGAATTATGTTGTTATTATTATTAATTGTTTTCATTCGTCGTTTTATTATTCTATTATCATCGTCGTCAGTACTTTTACGTTTATAATTATTATTATTATTGTTTGTATTATTATTATTATTATTATTATTGTTAATATTATTATTATTATTATTATTAATAATATTATTATTATTATTGTGACTATTATTATTGTTATTATTATTATTTGAGCTACTGGCACTTGAATCTGTTGAGCAACCGTCACTTTCATAACTTTCACCATCTCCACCTCCAGTACTGCCAGTGCTATCAGCTCCACTATGATTACCACCATTATTACCAATATTACTACCATCAATTATACCGCTTACACCAGTTCCGCTAATTCCACTTGATTTACGTTGTTGCTGATGTTGTTTATGTGTTCGCATATGCCGATGCATATTACCATTTGTTGTGAATGTTAAATGACAATATTTACAATTGAATGGACGTTCACCAGTATGTACAAGAACATGACGATCCAGAGATGATGCTGATGATAATACCTGTTTTTAAGAGAAAAAATTCTAGTTATATTTTTATTCGAAGATTATATTTTAAACTTTTTCTTACCTTTTTACATATTCGACATGTAAAATTTTCTGTATCACCAGATGAATAATTATGACAACGTATATGATTTGTAAATTCATGCGGTGTTGCGGATACAACTTCACATATTGGACAAACATATTTAACATCATCACCACGTTCACTGATACCAGATTCTGGACTAGAATTTAATTGATGGCTGCTTGTATCAACGAATCCGGATTCATTATTTGTTTGATCACCACCACCACCGATCGATTGTTGTGTTATATCATTATTTGATTTATTATTTATAATATTATTATTATTATTATTATTATGTAGATTATTATTATTATTTATTTTATTTGAACTAATACGAAATTTTTTACGTAATGATAATGGACTTGTTGTGATAACATCTTCGACAGTATTTTCATTGGTATCAATACGTCTTAGATTATCACGTCGTATCAAATTATTTTTATTTGTCGATGATAAATATTCTTCATTTTCAGTTTCATAATTTTCTGAATCATTACTATTTATAATCGATTCATTATTTATATTCAATTTTTTTGGTGTCCTACCAAGATCCATTGGTTCAACAGATGATTCTGATGTCGATGATGAACGACGTTCAATTTTATGTTCCATTTTAAGATTTGTATAATTTGTTTTAATCATATTTTTTTTCAAATTCCTAGCAAATATTATCTGAAAATAGTGAAGAAAAAAAAGGCTTTAAGTACACCATAAATTCAATTATTAAAACAATTATTTACATTATTACTTTCGACTTTATTAGATTAGATATAAGTTTTTTTTAGAAAAATCATACAAAAAAAATGATCGTGAAAGATCAATTAATATATATTGGAGTTGTGTGCAAAGCGTATTGATAGTTTTTCTAATCAGGGAATATTCTTGAGATATCGAAAGGAATTACTATGTTTTTTTTTCGTTATTCTTGAAATTAATTAATCAGCATTAATTAATTGGGTAAGGGTAATATCATACATTGAGGCCTGTCAAACTCCCCAAATAAAAAGGTGTTAAATGAAAAATACATTAGAAGTCACGTATTTTAATAAAACGACAAAATAAGAGAAAAAAATTTTTGTAATGCAGGTTTGGTATGTGATATTTTCATTGCAATGAATTCGCGATCGCGATCGAATGAAAGCTGCTCATTAACGTGAATATTTACCAGCAACAAAAAGAAAAAAGTAAAATTTTTGTTATGTATTTTTTTCTTTTTCTTATTTATATAAAAGTTTTTCTCGCTTTTGTTTTTAAATTGAGAAATTTTGTCATGTATGCAATTCAATTTGCTCTACTTGATCACCTTCGCGATCGATAAATTTCGAAATTCATATAGTTTAGTTTTTGCTGAGTTTTATCATATTTATGTTGAAAATTATTGTAAATTATTTATATTAATATACATTCATGAGTAATGTTGGATTTGGAAATAATATATTATATTTTTTCTTTTTTTTTGCATGATCATGAATGTACAAAAAAATATATTGCAGTTAAATATTGAAAGTCGTCCAACTTTCTTATAAGCGAATTTCATTTTCTCCTAAACTATGATATATATTTTTATAAAGAAAAATATGTAAAATTTAATTCTGAATAGAAAATTATTAACACTAATTTTTAATAAAATTAATATAAAAGAAAATATTAAGGAAAAACTGCAAATATGATCAGTTTTAGTCCAAAAATTATCACTCACTTCCGGTTCACCATTTCCGTTTTATAAAACTAATTAAATTATGACTTCATTGAAATCCCTATAATAAATTTTATCAAAATCAGTACATGCGTGCAATCCGGCTTATCGTTCGCGCAAATAAGGTGACCACAACCACATACAAATATAAATATTATTACGTCAATGGTGGATTCGGATTCTCTGGACATAAAAACATATCTTTCTGTTTATTTACGATTTCAATACTTATACAGGGTGTCAATAAAATGTCGATTGGGAGGGTTATAATATTTTTGCGTTCAAATTTTTCCTAAATAAATTGACACAATTTTTGAATGTTATTAAACTGTTTTTGACAATCATTTATGCTTTTACCATAGTATGGACCAGTATAATAAAGACTAGTATAGTTTAGACTAGTGTACCTAGATGTCTAATCAAAATGGACAGTTACAGGTAAAATTAAAGGAGATGATAGGGAAAAGAACTTTTATGAGAAAGAAAGAGAAGAGTCTACTCTCTAAATCAAATTCCGCCCATTAAGCCCAACTAGATTGTTACCACTAGAAATCTAGGTAGGCATATTTAACTAAATTTTTAGTTCCTAAATAATAGTAGCTCTAGTGGCAGTCTAGGGTATGTTGCTAGTTTCTAGTGAAAATAACTAGATATTGTTTTTTTTATCTAGAGACTATGAATGCAGTGAGAGTAACTAGATTCTCATATCAAACCAACTATTTTCCAGTAATACTAATTAGTTTCTAGCAAAATGACCATGATTTTAGAGTTTTATAGTCCTCAATTTTTACGCAAAAATAGACATTTATAATTTTGCATTAAAACAAACTTGATCTCTAATAATATTATTACTAACTAGAACACATATTGGTTTAGATAGTATATAGTAATTAGTCGAGATATACAATATATAAGAGGATTCTCAGTTTAATGTACAATCGTTGGAAATCTTTATTGTTAGTCTATGAGTTCAGTTTAATTTTGAAAAGAAAATGATACTAAAAATATTATCAACAAACTTATTAGTGTAAGAAATTGAAAAAATGTGAATATTGTCGGAGTTCGAGAACCAGAAGTTATACTCAAGTCCTCTCACCTGGCTAGTAATCATTAGTACTTAAACTACGTGTACTAACTAAACGACTTCGCCAATATTCTTGTTTCAATTTCACATACATTGTTTATGATAAACAACAATAAAATTGCTATTTTGTATTTGTTGTTTATAAAACCATTCGATTATTTGTATTATATTGAAACAAGCCCCTAAAACTTCTACGATAATAAACGACCTTATACCTACCCTGTATTAAAAAAAGAAAAAGCACAAATTGAAAGACGTTTAAAACATTAAAATAACATTGTTTAAATAAATATTATCGAAATATTTACCTTTTAAAAGTGATCGAATGATCGGACTGATCATCAGAATTTACATATTTGTGATGTGTAAAAAAAACGAAGATCTTTTTCTTTCTGTGTGTTTTTTTCTTTGATTTTTAAACAAAAGTAATTTTCTTCAAAAATAATATTTAAGAAATCTAATCCCATGAAATTATAAACGATTTTTCTTCTTTATTTATAATGAATTTTATAAGAAATATGAGATTTCAGCAAATACTTTATAAATTAATATTGTAATGAAAGTCATGCAATATAAATAAGAATATATTTTGAAGAATTTTCTTTGTCTTATGATGACAATTTTAAAAATATATAACAAAAAAATATATCGTAACTGAAAATCGGCATATAGCCGAGTTTTTGATGGCCTATGACAGAAATGGGACAGAAGACCAGTCAAAATTAAATATATTTTATGGTTTTTTGTTCATAATTTTGTTTCCTCTTTTTACAAATTGTATCTAATTCGCAGACTAACCCCAATATCATAAATCTATTCTGCAAATTTCATTCAAATCGGTGTATTAGTTTTTAAAGTATCATACATAAAACAGAACTTTATGAACAGGCTTATCATATTTTCTCTCAGAATTATTTCTTTTTCCTTTATCCTTGGACCGATTTAACTGAAATTTACCATGCAATCGTCTATTTAACATATGTAGTTAACTAATATAATTAATTTAAACAAAATTGCTTTACAAATTGTCCAATTAAATCTAAAAAACCATATACAGAAAAATCATAAAGCTTTTGGCTAGTTTTAACAATTGAGTTTTCAGTTCTCATAACTAAAAATTCAGTTGCCAGAACAATAGGCAAAAACTTTGTGATTTTTCTGCATGTACTATTCTTGGACCGATTTTACTAAAATTTAACATAGTAGGTGCGTTTTTTTCGCATTGATCTGCTGCGGATCAAAACAGAATGTGAAAAACAAACAAGGAGCAACAAAAAACTTAAATATTGCTAGCATATATTCAAACCCCACGAAAATAAAACGTCGAATGCAAAAAAATGTAAATAAATTATGTAGAAAATAGTTGAAGGTATACAAACAATTTAAGAAAATGGTTATAAAAAGTAGAAATCAATTTGAAAGGTTTTCAATTTATACTTTTCATATGTTCAAACAAAAACTGTCGTAGTCATATGGGGGATCGGAAATTTTCTTTTCCAAGTAAAAGATGGTGTATGTTGTTGCTGTATTCAATGTAAAATTTTGCCCTGGTCTGGACCGACTTGTGAAAAAAACGCACCTAGTATCGTCTATTTATGTGATTAAATCATTTAAATAATTTAAACAAAATTGCTTTACAAATTTTCCAATTAACCTTTTACACTCCACTGACGACACCTAAACGGTGACATACCAAGTTTAACTAGAAATCCACAGCCACCCATGCCGTGACATGAATAACAAAATAAACATAAGTTAACTAAATTGAAATGCCACTTGACTGGGACTATACAAATCAGCGTAGAAGAGCTTCCAGTTCTGTTTACGAAAATAGGATATTTAATGGAAAGCTACATGTAATGCGATAAGCTGCGAAAAAGGATTGTGTAGTATGTTCGAATAGAGAAAATAAAGGTGGAAGGCACGTTACCCCTTATTTTTATTGCGATACCTGTGCAAATAAACCAAGGATGCATCTGCATGAAAGAATTTAAGCACACTTTTTTTCTTGAAACATAACAGAAATTTAAAAATGTGTAATAAAATATATAAATATAATCTAATCTATGTAAACGCATTTATAAAATTTTCTTTAAAAAATAATACTTTTAATTTATAGTGCTCATAAAAAATGGCGTGGAGTTACTAGTAGGGAGAACCATCGAATTAAATACGCAATCTGTTCAATGAATCTTTAACAGACATTGGTAAATTCACATCTCAAATGCTTCCAGCTTCTTCAACGTATGGAAGAAACCTTAAACCGTAACCTGATATTTTATGTGGAGTACAAAAGGTTAAATCTGAAAAACCTTTAAAAAAAGACAAAACTTTCTCGTTACCCTGATTTTTGCCTTCACTCCCCATCGGTCAATTTTGCCGAGATGCAACACAAAAGGAATAACCAATTTACATTGTAAATTTCATCGAAATTGCATAACGCGTTTTTGAGTTACACGGACGGACGGACGGACATGCATACACCGATATAACTTTTTCTCTACACATCTATTGCCTGGAAATCCTTCTCCGATTAATATTTCTATATATTAGGTAGGTAGGTAGGTAGAGTAGGGGTACTGCGTACAACACCAGGCACCTTATAGGCCCATTGTGATCCCTACGAGACCAAGAGTTATCCTATTGGGAAACCTATTCCTCTTCAAGCATTTGATTTTCCTGCAAAATTTCATTAGACTGCTCATGTCAGTCGCTTGAACCATCCCTAAATTCCCGAAGAATTGGTTACCCAAAAAGTTGTTACGAGCTCGAGAGAGAGGTGAGCATTCACATAAATTGTGTTTGATGTCTTCAGCCACTCCTATGTTTCCACAGTAGCGACAGAGGTCTGTTTGCACCAATCCCAGTCATTTAGCGTGCTTTCTTAACAGACAATCTCCCGTTAATATCCCAATGATTGTTCGTAGATTATTCCTAATTCAGTCTATTATAAGAATCGACTTCTTCTGATTCAGTTTCGGCCACAAACTTTTTGACACTTCATGCCCACTAATATTGCACCAGCGTGTGTTTGCTTCCATCAGAACTTTATCCTTGATACGTGCTTTATATGCAGAGAGGGAAGGCAGTACGTCAGTGATTTCGTTTTCTGAATCGTCTGCTCCTTTCTTTGCTAGCCTGATAATTTCTATGTGGTACAAATGTAGTGACCAAAACTAATATACTCTTCGGGTAGTACCTACTCTACCATAGGGCATAAAAAGAAGAAGAATATTATTTTGTAATAATTTAATATTTTTATTTATTACAAAAAAGAAAGAAAATAATTTACAATGATTTTTATTTTTATATTTTTGCAACGATTCTATAATAAAAATGTCAGAAAATATAAAATTAGAGATAAATAAGTTATAAAGTTATGAAAGTTAAGTAAAATCAATTTAATAGACTAGTTTTTTTTTATATTTCATTGAATAGAAGATAAAGATAACGCGAAACGATTCGAACATAAAAAATTCTCGAACGTTTATTTTGTTTATTTGAGAATTTGTTACAGTCACGATTGAGGTGATTTTAAGGTGAAATAAATTCGCGAAATTTATGACAAATATGTGTAAATGTAAACATTGTTCAAAACTGACTATAGTTTATCACTCTTGGGGTGATATTAATTTACAAGGCCTTTTTGTTTTATAAATCGATTTTGATTATATTTAATTATATGAAATATTAGATTTGTTATCATTTTTTTTAATTGTTTTTATCGTGAATTTGATCATGCGGTGGTAATTTTTAAAAAAAATCTTTAACAAGAATATTTTCATATTTTGTAAACGTTTAAATTGTTGTTCAATGATCAGTCGATCTTTTCTTTTTTTTTATAGTATCATAAAAATTAACAAATTGAAAAAATGAGAATTCCTTTGAAAATAAATGTAAATTGATTCATGTCGATCATTCGATTTGATTTCTGTTCGATAATTTCATATTGACCGAAATGATAATAGGATAGTGGATCATGTAAATTATAAATTTGAAAGCTATATAAGAGATATATAGCTCCTAATCACGTATATTACAATTTTTTAGTTAAAAATTAATTGATCATCGATTATAAACTTTGTCTGTCATGCTGGAATTACCACTTTTTGACTTATATCCTAAACAAACGCCATAATTCCAAATTAGGGCAATTGAATCGATATTGTAGCATATAGAATAATTCAATAAAAAACTTATATTTTAATTTGCTTATACAAAAAAAATTGTTTGCAATAATTGCAATTTTGTCCAATTATGTAGGCGCCATTAATTATTACTTAATTTTTTATTCCAATTTAATTATGCACCGAATTCTAGCTAATTTTGAATGAAATTATGAGTAAAATTATTCAAAATTAGGGATGTTTTAAAATGACAATACATGATCAAGCAAAATGTATGCCTTGGTTAAATCCGTTTCTAAAATTGGTTTGAATCCTGAATCATACCTGATTTTGGTCAGTTCTTTATTGCGTTTTGTTTTATTTAGTAAAAACAAAACTTCAAATACCCGTCTTGCATAATATGATTGTTTTAATTTCATTATTTGTCTAAAAAAAATGATTTTTAATTTTTTTAACCTCAAAACAGTAACTCTAGTTGGTTACGCAACCAAATAATTCCATAAAATAATTTCAGTGGTTCGAACATTCGAAATTCAGCGTTTTAAGAAAAATAGCTTTCTTGAGAAAGTGAAATAGCGCCCGATAGAATTCCCAATAAAACACAAGTATGATGTTTCAAGATCGTAAATCATAAATCATTATTGTGGAATCCACTTTAAATAAGACCACAGAGAAAAGAAAAAGAGAACTCATTAGGTCTGTTTTATTTGCCATACCCTACCCCGGTGCAGGGTAAGTGGCAATTAAAACGAGCAGGAGTAAGAAAAAGCTTTAATGCAAATGTTTGTAGCGTTGTGTAGCAACTATATTGTAATAAAATGAGAAGCTTTTAGCTAATACACTTTTTATGGTAGAAAACTGAACTAATTCGGGTGCAATAGTTTACACCTGCTCTGAAAGTAGTGTAAGATTTGCTCTTTTGTTGTTTTTGTTTGCAATGTAAAAATTTCCTCTACCCCAGAGCAAGTGGCAAATAAAACAGAACTTTTATGTATAATATTTTTGTCACCATTGCAGCGCTGCAATGGCTGCTCATTAATAGTATTTGTAAAAAAGACTGTAAATACATGCATTTTTATATCGCACAGATTTTTTTAAAAAAATACTAATAATGAGGTGGCATGTTTTGCAGACTGCAAATGGGACCAAATCAAATGTGTGGAAACTTTTAAATGAGCCTGTCAACTAGTATAATATTAAAATTAGTGAAATTTCTGATACTAATCGAATGCGAATTTCAAGTAAATCAGTAACAAAATTTTTGAATTAATTTATCAAGATTTTTCAAAAAAGTCCAAATTGCAAGATTGAATTAAATGCGTAAGTTATCATAAACAGACGTGGCTCTGGATTTTTGCCATATGATATTTTCACACGTACGAAAACAGGTGATATAAAAATTACAAAATCTTGATAAATAGGAGTTGTACTGCACAGGTTGGACTCTGCCATTTCATACTAATCATGCGAGATATTTCCAATGAAATCTTAGAACCAAAAATTATCACAAATAAAGATAAACATTTTAAAATAAAAAAAAACAAAGAAAATATTGACTAAAACAAGACGACTAATATATATAATAAGAAATATAAAAAAATCGAGATAAAATACTATTAAAAAAAATCAATTTGTCATCATCTTAAAAATGAACAGCGAGAGATTAGTTTACCAATAATTTTTTCTTTTTAATGATAAAATATCGAACCTTGCGGGCAACATTTTTTTAAAGTAAAAAATGCAAAAAATAAAAAGTAATAAACTTTATCTATTAATTTATTTTTAAAAGACGAGAAAACAACAAGTCATTTTTTTTTCTTTCATTAAATATCTTAAAGATAACAGAAAAAAACATTTCTTGATCATAGCTAATTATTAATTTTTGCTCCGAATTGAATTTTGATCGAACTCAATTTTTATCTTAATATTATATTTTGTTTTTAATTTTCTAGAAAATACCACGTATAAAAACCATTTTCCTTTTTTTGTAAACGGAAACAATAAATGAAAATTAACAATCATCATGATGATCGTGAACGATCTTCATTATCAAAAATTAATCATGTTTATAGATAAGAAAATATAAATTCAGATCAAATGATTTGTCATAAAATAATAGAAAAAATATATCATCTAATTAGTTAATAATATTGTACAGTACATACCCTATGCATTTTAGGCAGCAAAAAATTGTGACCACAAAGAGTAAACTCAAGGTAACTTGTACTCAATAATCAAAAATTCCAAATTTTTTTTTGGATTATGGATAATTTTTTATCATTATGTTTAGTCCTAATTAAAAAAAAACAAAAAAAAAAAATTCCCGGCCTGATCGCGACTTTTTGATGCGTTGTTAAATTTGATAAAATCGAATCAAACACTTTGTTAATAATTTTTCTTACATACTTTGTTGCAAATTTCGAAAAATATAACACAAATAATTCTTTAAACAATTTTATGAAATTCACGAAAATATTTTCAATAAACTTTAGCACTTTTTCGTAGATCTAATTTTCAACCTTTCTCAAAGAAGTTTTGTACCAAACTGAGGAGAAATCAATTTCACTTTTCTAAAATTTATGAAATTACTAAATGTACATGTATGCTGGTTCCGCCCTCCAATATCATATCTATGTATATACATAATATTTAAGGGTAGTCTCGTCCGGTTGCCGAAAGATGAAGAAATCTATTTTTAAGAATTTTTCCTGATAAAATTTACCTGTTTTCACAAGACATAAAGTAATTATCATTTCAAAATCACAAAGTACGTAGATGTATTGCCGTCTATGGTATATAAGAAATATCTTCAATTTTGACTACCTTATATGTAAATTATCGATTCTGTCGGTCACAATAATGTAATTACCTAAAGCAGGGTTTCCCAACGTATGTTCAGGAAAGAACGCTGGGATTTCGCCAAGAAACAAAACTAGTTTATTAATTATTTTCTCATTATTCTTGTTTTTCTTTTTTTAAATAGCCAAAAAAATAGCCCTTAAAATGAATTAAACTTGAGAAAATGCGATTTTTAAAACATTTACTATGAGTTCCGCGAGCAAAATATTTTGGGAAATGCTTGCGAATTACCTTGAGAATTAATAATGCTATTTAAGTCACAGGATTATTACCTAAATTAGACCTTTTCTAGTAAAGTAAGTATCGATATAAAATGGAGGTTATTTGAAATTTAAGAAAGGATAACGACTATATAGAATATGAACAAAAATATATAAAGATGTTGCATTGAGAATACTGTAATCCAATTATTTAAGTATTGGGTATGAGGATTAAAAGTCATCATTGTCTAATAGATGTTGTAAGTAGTAATTCTTGCATGTATAAGTTAAAACATATTTAATTTGAAGTACTATTAACAGGCTTTAGTAATTAGTACCACTGTATTGTCATTTGTTACAGATTTTTAGTCTGTAAATAAAATATTTCGTTATTAGTGTTTGTAAAAAAAAAGACTGTATGATCAAAAAGGATAATGAGAGTTTCCAATTTGGGCATGTCTGTAAGCGTCACATTATTAATAGTATTTGTTAAAATGACTCTGTGTGATATAAAATTTCATGTATTTACAGTCTTTTTTACAAATACTATAAAAAACGAGACGTGCTTTGCAGCGCTGCAAACGTCTTATCAATTTATATAGAAATGATTAACGTATGATCAACGCTTATCATTACCGACAACAATTATAATATTTGAAACGAGCGTCCCAAGAAAAACGATCAGAATGTGTTTTTCTTTTCTAGATAAAAAAAGATGACTTTTAATTCCCTTACCTAATATTTAGATTTTTTGATTAAATATAATTTTAATTTTAAGAAATTTTGATTTACTTACCAAAAAAAGAATATACAAAAAATTTGCCAAGAAAATGATGTTTCCAAGTTTTCATGAATTTATTCTGCAAAAATTTAAGAAATAATTTTATTATTAGTTTTAATAATTTTTAGTGTAAATTTTAAGTGTATATTAAAACCTTTTAGTAAATATTAAACTTAAGAAAATTATTTATTGGTTTTATTGTAAATTAAGAAAAAACACGGAAATATATAACTACTTTTATTAAAAATAATATTTACGATTTTTAAGAACTCTTATCACAAAAATGAATTTAATTCTTTGTACTCGATAGATAAAAATCATATACCACCCAATCATCATTAATATTTGTTTTTATATATATTTCTTCCTCTTGACGCACCTTTCCTTATTTATACATATGATGTGATGTTCATCACATCACGGCTTCAAGGTGATTTTTTTCACCGATCACGACAAAAAATATGATTAAATTGAATATGTGTCATCGTCACTTCAAACATCCCATAAAATTTGATAAAACTTTATCAATTTATCGGTTTCGATTAGACATCAGAGTTTAGGGCGAAATTATATGGAATTTTGTGTTCTTTATATAGAAAGAGTAAACATAATTCAATATTAAGGCAATAAGTTAAAGATAAATCAAGAATTTTTGAAATCAATTCAGGAATAGAATCTTGTAACTCGATTTGATCTGAATCGTATCTAAAAAGCATAGGAATAACAATATTTTTTCGATTCGATTTATAGTCTTAATCGAAATACACGATTCTACTTCTAAATATTTCAAAATACAGAAATTTAAAGAAAAAATTTGCGCAGTGCTGTACAACATATTTTGTAATTAAAGACCATTCGAAAAAAAGGCAAAATTGCAACAATACTACTAAAATAATTCAGTCTATACACACAAATGAAGGCCGAAACCCACTCCGACTACATCTTTATTGGGTTTTATTTTAGTATGCACTAAATCAGACCGCACAGGTTTGGTTGACGATTTTTATGCGTGAACAAAACCAGAATGTTAGAGCTTAGAAGTTATGCAGGGAAAAATTTTGAAACTGAAAGCGATTTAGAGTCCTTTTTAATCCGATCCTTTAATCTGGCAAAACCAAAAAACAAAAGATTTTAGGACGAACTGAAATAAATTTTCAAGGATAATATGTATTTTCAGTTTTTCTTTTTTTTTTTGGTTTCACAAGAGATTAATATAGCTTCTCTACTATCGGACATTACATAATTCATTACAAATTTTTAAATAATTGCCTATATTTTTCTGTATAAACTCATATGCTACACGAATCTGTACAGGTACACAAAAACCGATGATTGATAAATCCCAAGAATTTATGTTTTAAATAACCAGTTTTATATCACCATGTAGGCACTTCAACCCCAATGACTGGTTTTTAGGGGTGGAAAATTTTTCTGAAAATTATTAAATATAGAATCCTTAATCAATTACTAAGAAGAATCAATTTTTATACGTTTCACTCCAGACTTTCGTCTAAAAGTTAGTCATAAAAAACACCTTTGGCACTCGAGCTAAGTTAATTATTTTTATGATTCATGTTAATTTCAAATGTTTACCTGTAAAAAAAAAAGTATTACAAACATTTTTTTTTTCGTAAATCATTGCAAATTTCCGTTGTTAAAAAGTCGTTATTTTATATTTTTGTTTTTTTCTTCTTAAATTTAAATAAATATTTGATCTGGCGCCAAAATGTTTCACAAGTTTTCTTAATAATGATAACAAAATCTTAATTGAATATAAAGAAGAACTAAATCTCGTATATAAATCATTTATCGAGGCAAGACTTTTTTCTTACCATATGATATATTTTCTTATCATTATGTTAGAACTCTTAAATATGATGCCCGGAAATTAAAAGTGAAACTGATAAGAGAGATGAAAGAAAATTATAATATATGATGATGTTTCATTTCTTGTCTTATTTGTTTACATCAACAAATTTTGTCACATCACAAAAAACATGTCAATATAAGATTATGATTTTTTCATAATAATAAAGGTTTGTTATATTACTCTTGTCTCGACCCATTTGGATATATTGAATCATCAAAGAGAAGCGACAAATACCATGCGGGACTTTCCCTGCCGAAACAAAAAGAACGACAATCACAAGATCTTATATATTTTCATAGAATTGACTTTTTTTCATGAATTATTGATTTTAATAATATTAAAAATCACAATTTAAAAAAGAACAAAATCTTATATATTTATTTGTTATCAAATTAAACCGGAAAAAGATATCAATACCAGGTATATAGAAGCTTAATTAATTATTAAGAAAGAAAAACACTTTAATCAGCGGAAATTTTGATTGTTTTCTTTTATCCATATAATAAAAGGAACTCGATATTAAATTGCACGTAATTTAAATTGTTTAACAATATTTTATTTAATTTTTAATTTATATTATTTTGTTTTTACTATTTTATATTATTAGTTTTTCTTTTTAAAAGACACCAAAAAATTTAAGACGTGATCAAAGTTTCCAGACGTTTGTGATATTGAATCAAAATTTTTATAGAATAAAAAATATGATAAGCAACATTTTTAAGATAAAAACAAAATATTAGATATAATAAAAAATGATTTCTTTCTCATGCAGTTAAAGTACTTGAAAAAAAAATGGGGAAAAACAAGAAAAAATATAATATCAAAAATTTTAAGAATTTTTTAAACTGATTCGATGCTATTTTTTTTTTAATCAGTTCATAAAAAAAATGTTTTGTTGTACTTTAAGACGTGATCAATTTTATTTCGAAGTAATTATCAGAAAAAAAAAAATAAGAAACATGATTCAATTTTTCTTATTGCGCAAAATTAAGTAAGTATATAAAAAAAATGTTTAAGATTATAAAACGTAATATAAATTTCGTGAAAATTTCAAGAATTTCAATAATGATGAAATTATAATAAAAAAATCCTGAAAATTCGAAAGGATTTCAACATTACAAAAAAACCCATTTCAATATGGTCCTAAGCTGGTTCCAAACTTTCATCAATCGATGAAAAATCAAACATGAACGATGTATTTTATCTTCAAATTTATTTTCTTGCGACACACTATTTTCAAATGAAGTATTTCCGTGACTTCGGTTTGGGTCTAGTACAGACACGGATACATACATGTCCGGCAACCAGGTTGAAAAAAAATGAATTTTAAGCGTTTGTAGGCTGGTTAACAAACGGTTGACGGACATGTCGAAAAAATCAAAACTTTTTGATTTGCAAGGCATGTGGCTTCAAATTTGTCGACATGTTATCCGACGACTGTATTGGACTTATCTCAAGACATATTTTCAGTCGTACTGACAAAAAAGTCCAAATTTTAGAGTCTCCATTAGACTTTTTTTCAGTCCGACCGAAATTATGTCTTGAAATAAGTTCAATGGAGTCGTGTGGTAAGGTGTGTATGTTGGTTTTCAACTTGTTTGCAAACATCATTGTCAAAGACGGAGCTGTAGTTTTCACATCCATATAAAGTGTGAGTGATTCAAGCAAAATTAAGTCAGAAAAATCATCGACAGAGCAGTTTGTCGCACTGTTGATTTTTCTAAAATGATTTTTATATACACGTCGATTGACATGTAGTCAGTCTGTTGGTTTCTGGTTGCAGATATGTCGATCGATATATGTATATCTAGTCTGCAAGGGGTTTAAAAAATAGAGCTAGATTTTGTAGTACAATTTAAAAATTGTGTTGCGACCCTTATTTTAAGAAAGGCTTACGAAACTATAAATGCATTGAATACCGGACATCATATAGTCGAAGATCTTTTAGCCGGAAAACCCAAGACAGTTCGGTAATACTGAATTTTCTAGATAATAGAAACGCATCAAGGAAACAAACATTGCTAGCCTTAAATTTCTATTTTTCCAGATAACTTTTCGGAATATTAGAGTTTGATAAAATTTATCCGGAAAATGCAATCTTGATGCAAAATCGTAAATTTTTATTAGAGGCTTTCGAATAAAAGATTTCATGAAAAAAGACGTTCGACTATATTATAGTCAGAAAACCCAAAAGTCTGAAACCAGCTTAACTAAAAATTCAAAAAAGTAACTGAAAATTCTTTTCAAGTTAATCTTATAAAGAAAAAAAAATTTTTTTTTTTTGCAACAAAAATAATTTATACATGAAAATTTCCCCAAAAATTAAAATAACATGACATGAAAATCTCGAGGGACAAAAACCAACAAAAAAGAAACCACTAAAACCCACACACATGGATAAAATAATCTTCTGAGTTTTCCATGAAAAAGCTATTTTCATATATACACCTTTTAATTTCAGGTAAACTAGGCAGCAGTGGTGGTGATGGTGGTGCGTCATCTTTCTGTCTGCTAACATCAAAAGTTTTCTGTACAGTTTTCAACTACCTTCTCTAGAAATATTATTTCGACTGTATCCACTTGAATTATTATAAAGGGAAAAGAAGAGAGACTAAATTTTCTACATGTTCCAAAAAAAAAAAAAAATTCGTGTACGACATTCAGGTGAGATACTATAAAAGGTGTCATAGTGATACGATGTTTTGCACGTATATGTTCAGGGATACACCAAGTCTACATGGTAATCTATTGATCGGCAACCATGGTTACTGGACAGGGTCACACACAAATATTATGGCTTCTTGTCTTCAATAAAAAAAAAAACAGAGAAATGGATAAAATGGGAATGTATTATGTTAGATTTTTGTATTTTCGCGGATTGTATGTGTCCCGCATATTCCACCCATTTGGAAAAATCTTTTCTTTTTTTTATAGATATTATTTTGCACCGTCCTTCTGAAAAAAAAAAACAGTT
Source organism: Xylophagus ater (assembly GCA_963422695.1). Taxonomy (NCBI): domain Eukaryota; kingdom Metazoa; phylum Arthropoda; class Insecta; order Diptera; family Xylophagidae; genus Xylophagus; species Xylophagus ater. The sequence continues at coordinate 15,677,609 of OY730478.1, forward strand.
TTTTGAGCATGTAAATGTATGTTATACTGAATTAAAGACGAACTTAGGGCTTCATGTTCCTGAATATAACAGAAAAAGACTATTATTATAATGTTCATCTTTTCCCCACGGCCCCATTTAGATATCGTTACAGATATGATGGAGGTGCCATTCTACAATACATTGTATATGGGGAAAAAAAATTGTATAACATTTTTTGTTCTCAATATGACATTATATTTATTTTACTCTTTTGTGATTTGTCCAATGATGATAGTGTTAAAATTAATTTTCATATTCATTAGTTTTATGCGGGTTTGATGCTTCATTGGCATGCATTTACCTATGTAAGTGTATTTGACTATATTCTTCGATATAGTCATATTAATTCTATAATATTAGATGAAAATCGCTTTTTTAATGTTTTAAAGTAATATAAACAAAGAAAATATTGTAAAATTTATTTAGATAATTTCAGTCAAAATAATTTAATTTATTATTTCTCTTCATTTCTTATATATCAGGAAATATCCAATACCATTTTTTGTGTCCCTATTTTTCTAACGTGTGATTTTTTAGGCATTTGGTTTTTCAGTGTTGCCTTATTGACATTTCGCCCGTGATTCGAGACATGTGTCAAAGTCAAACACGCTCAGTTAGCATTGCCATTTCACCATGAATAAATTCCGGGTTGAGAAACAATCAACAATTATCCAAATTTGCTTTGAAAATCCCTTTATTTTATCGCAAATTTGTGTTCAGTGTCGCGGCTTATTTTTGGCTTCATTAATAAGCAAAATTGTCGCTTCTGGAGTGAAACCAACCTAGAACACTCTAGAGATTCCATTGCATCCATGCTGGTGGCATCGTTGGCCCTTATTTCTTAAAAAATGAGGCGGTAGTTCGTGTTATGATCAATCAGAGCGTTACCAGACCATGATCAATGAATATTTCTTCGAAAATATGGATGACATTGATCCTGCTGAGATGTGGTTTAAACAGGAAGACGCTACGTGCCATGCAGTGACAGAAATCATCGATTTATTGAAATAACGATTTAGCAATAATGTGATTTTCAGAAATATCCCTTTAAATTGGTCTCCAAAATGGTGAGATCTGACATCTTTCCAACATTTTCTATGGGCTTACGTGTAGTCCCTGGTTTGGGCTTATAAACCAGCAATAATTGGCCAACATTGTTCGTGTTATTCGTGACCTACGGCCGCTATTGATCGAAAATGCAAACCAGAATTGGACTAACAATATGCGCTTCGTCCAGAGAAGTCACAGTGCCCATACGCCCAAAGTCATTTTTAAATATTAATGACATGAATAGGTCTTTCGAATAAAAAAAGGTTTTTGATTAAAAGTTAACTTTTTGTGCTATTTTTTGAATTTTAAGTTCATTACGCTAAAAAAATCACCCTTTATATAATATAAAAATATAAGTTTGACAGAAACACATTATATAGCCATCTATCTTCTTAAAATTAACTAAAATTGGTAAATTTTTTTTGTAATTCAACTGAAAATACGGTTTCCCTGGGAGTTGTGGACAGCGGCCGTCGACAGCGGCTGTCGACAGCAGCGGTTGAACAGTACCGTTAACTGTTTTGGTTGCAGCCGTTGAACAGTTGGTTATTGTCAAATCTAAGTGCGGAATTAAATATAATATAATAATGGATTTCTTGAAAATATTATTAATTCAAGAGGAGGAAGAAGAAGAATTTCTAAATTTATTACTATTGAATAAAAGGCAGCCTATAAATAGTATTTTTAAATCTCGTGAAGAAGAAGGATGCTTTAATCTACTTATAAATGGTCATTTAAATACATCTAATGAATATTTTAGACTGAACCGAAAACAGTTTGAATATATATTACAAATTGTAAAAGAAAAGTTAATTAAAAATATTTCAAATGTTTTAAAAAACCCGATTAAAAATCTATTCACTTCAATTCTATTTAAACAAACAGCCTCGATAGCGTCGCTATCTAGTTCAAAACCAGTCGAACGGCAACAGCTAGCTGTTAACATCTGCCGATGAGCTGTCGAACAGCGTGAACAAAACCACTCACACGGTTCTGCCATAAGAAGAGTCATTCTCAAGGCGGCCGTCGACAGCTGACGGTCAGCGGCCGCCGTCAACAGATCCCAGCGAAACCGTACCTTAAAGCTACACTAATGATTTCAAAATCGTACATTATAAGACAAGACGTACGTTTTGCTTGATCATGTGTGGAGACTTTTGGAGAATTTTTTTTATCAATGTGCTCTTTAGTTCAAATATTATTTTTTAAGATACAATAACTAAACCTAAAATGACATTTTCATTTATTTCTAAAGTTTCGAGCTTTCATGTGCTTCAGGTAGTAGGGTAGGAGGTGATATGAAAAGAACACGTAATGATAAAGAGAACACAATTATTAAAAAGTTCAAACACATGTTTACTAATGACATCTATCGCCTATTAAGACCCCTTAACTTTTTCAAGAACCAACTAATCTCGTTATTCCGGAACACCACTGCAATTGTAGACGTATCTACAAAGAAAAACCATGGTTCGTCCGTTCAACCTTTTTCTTTTATTTCTATATTAAGAATATAGGAAATTATTTTTAGAAACAAATTTTTTTTTTGTTTCAAAGGAGTAGAATGCCATAACGAAATACGGTTGACCTCAATGTAAATTTACTATATAAATGTCCATCGGAAAAGATCATTTTAATAACAAATACAAAAATACTAAACAATCGATATTTCCTCTAATACATGTCGTATTGCAACATTGTTAATGTGATATACGATATTTTTTTAAAGAATTATATATATATTTTCTTAATTTTATACTTATTTTAAGACAGTAATACCCTACTCGAATAGAGACGTCATTAATTTCTCCAATTTCTAGTTTATTTAAAAATCTCTAATCAACTTCGATAATTATATGTAAATTTGAGTGTACTTAACTTTATTTATTTTTATATGTCAGAAAATATACATATATTGTGTAATACCGAAAATATATATTTTTTTTATTATTATTAATATTTTCATATATGTAAAAGAAAAACCAAAAAAAGAAAATATAGAGCAAAAACATAAATACAAAATTTTATGAGGCTTCCTCTTAACAAAAATAGAAATTAAGGTAGATACAATAATGTACAGTATATATATGTGACATTTATCATACGATATAACAAGAGCCACCCTTTTGTTTTCTTCTAACCAGATAGATTCCTCTTATAGTATGTAATACTTTCATATACGTTCTAAAATCTTTCACATACATGTACTCTCTCGCTTTATAGTATATATCTTTTGAAATATTCAAAATCCCATATATTAGATACAATGTACTATAGAAAACACATATTATCAAAACAAAATCCACCCACTATCACCTGCTTCCATCAAACCACTTTATAATACCACATATCTTTTTTACCCTGTTTTTGACAAAAAAAAAAAGGAAAAATCACCTTCATACTCGTATATATAAATAGTGTGGCCAAAATTCTAATTTCCCTTGTTGAAAAAGTTCCCTCATTTACTATATGTACATTACCGATGATGATGGTGCTTATATATGTACATATATTCATTTAATTTTCATCCTTTGTGAGTAATAACAGAGTACTTAGATATACCTATATCTATATTTACAACATATACCATAAGTATAAGTACTTCAAAAAGTTTTCTAGGCTCGATTGTAGAGTCAACTGACTGGTATGTCTTCCATGTTCATATAATGTTGATTTTCTATATGATAAGTAATATCTATATATATATATATTATGAAATATGAAAGCTTTCTTATATTGATACTTTTCCCAGTTTTAGATGCGTCATACAATTTTCAAAATTAAAGACGACGTGGTGATTTCTAATAGGATTTTCCTCTTCTATTTCATAAGAATTTTCTTCCAAACAAAATGGAAAAAAAAACAATATGATAAAATTTCGATCGATAAGAGATCCTTTGTTTATATTGGAAAATTATTATTACGATTTAATTACGGTTTACATCTGGAAAATGTCTATGGGACTTTTGTTGTTTATGTTGTTGTTGTTGTTAAGAAAATATGTTAGTTTTTACAATATAATAAAAACATTGAAACATGGAAAATTTTATCTCTATAAATAGTGAAAACTCCTCAAATATTTTTCGTTTGTCCCTGATTGGTTACCATGCAACCTGGATAGTAGACGTTTTCTCAGAATTTTCCAAAACCAGATATATATATAATGTTCACCCTATTTATCATTCGACTATATCAACCCAGTTTTTCTTTTATTGTGATAATATTTGTACCTATTTCATATACTATCCCGCATAGAATATTATATTCTGTATGATCTTATATTTGCTCCACCCTCTTTCAGATCATATATAGTCTAAAAACAGTGATTTTTCCATTTTCTTTACAAAACTGTACAAAACAGAAAAAAGAAAACTGAAGAGAAAAGAAGACAGAGAGAAAAATCTACTACTTCTGATAAAAATTGTTGAATCTATACCAGAGGAAAATCCATCCCCTAGATTTCATTTTATGTTGTTTCTTTTTTTTTCTTCCTTTCTGCGCGTTGTTATACATATTTTATATACCCTCGACACGTTTCCAAAGAAGAACCCATATTATACTATATAGATATACTATATACATAATTCTGCGGCATGATGAGTGGGTGGAAAGGTAAAAGGGTGAATGAGTTATACCAGAATTTTCATGGGCATATATATATACTTGTACTGATGTAGATATACAACAAGGGTATAAAAATAATATAGAACAGCAGGTGCTTTTTAAGATACGAAATGGTAGAAGATTCATCGGTTCTAGAAAATGTTGTGAGTGCGGGTTTTTCTTTTCAGGTTGATATTTGTTACATCACGACATCACAATCACCCAAAATTTCCACATAATACAACTACTACAAACCTAAACAAAAAAAAAAAAGAAGAAGGAAAAAAGAAAACTCTTAATGTCCATGATGATGATGGTGATGATATTCAGAAAGTTCTACAATATATACAATACTACATAACCTAACTTCATTTTATATATGAGCAGGTTTAAATAGTTACTCCCTACTTATTCCTTGCGGGTACATTTTCATGTCGGAGCCCATATTATGGTACTTTTTTAGTATTTAGATGTATAACAATGATGATGGAGCAATATGGAAGCCAACCAAAAGGTGTAATTGTGGGTGGTTATTATATATATTTATATATATAGATGGGTTGAGTAGATTTTTATGTCAGAAAAAAAGCCCATAGACAAAAAAAAAATATAAACATATATATTTAGAGATTTTTTTTTTCTACCTTTGGGATTTTGTATAGAAGCATTAAATATTCTTCGTTGTATTTTATGTTCTTGTTTTTTTTTTAGACAAAAGAAGTCTTCTAAATGCTGATGAAAAAAATATAGGGTGGCGAATCAGGTGAAAATAGGTATAGATATAAAATATAGCAGGTGTATTTTTTCAGGGATGGTTGTAGATTGCTTGCCCTCTTATAACTTTTGTTTCCATTTCGTAGAAGAAAATATTGTATTTTTTTTACTTGGAAATAATGTGACTAAGAAAAACAAATCCTGAGAATAAGAAAAAACGGGCAAGACATTAAACCAGATAGAGACAAGAATAAGTTGAAAAAAAAAAGAATGAAAAGCGTCTTTCCTGAGAAACATCATAATGGCGGCTGAAGGATCGATAAAAATTGTGGGCAGAAAAGTTCGTCCTAATTTTTCTGGGGTTTTTTTTTTCTCAGATTACTTCATGATTTCATTTTTTTTAATTTTCCATATAACATTTGCTTAGAGAGTCTATTCGATTTTTTTTTTCAAGAAATTTAATTAAATTAATTAACATTTAAATTAAAAAAGAAAAACAATTATAATATAAAACGGCCTTGAAATAATTAAAAGAAAGTAAAAGTAACAAAAAAAAAAACAAGATGAAAAAGCATAAACAAAAGAAAATAGACCAAGTCTAGACTCTTGTTTCTTACTTATATAAAAGGAAAATGTTAATTTGTCTAATTTTCTATATAGTTAAAAAATACAAAATTCAATTTTTCCGCATTTAAGATTTTAGTTAAATTTAAAGAAAAGAAGAAAAAACAAAAACAAACATTAAATAAACGTAAAATAACAACAATAAAAAACAAAGTAAAAACATAAAAAAAAAGTAAATATTTTTCCCACCGTTAAAAATTAATTAAACACAACCGCGAGGTATTATAATATGTTTAGATGATTGCATGTACTTAAGTGGGTGGAAAATAATGAAAGAGAAAAAGATTGACATAGAAGTTTAAATATTTAAATAAAAACGGAAAAAAAAAACTAAGCAAATCGTTACAATTCTTTTTTTTATTGAATTTCGCACTCACTAATTATTACAAAAAAACTTATTAAAAATTTATTTCTAATAAGGCACATATCGATTTTAAAAATTTATTAAACCAACATCACGAGTGTAACGTACAATGAACACAAGACCCAAAGGTATGTATTGGGTATGGGTATTAAAAATCATATGTTGTAGGCATAGTACTTCTTGCAAGTAAGTACAAACGGCAATACATTTAATTTGAAGTACTCTTAACAAGTTTTAATATTTAGTATATGAAACTTAGATGAAGTGTACAAAATACAAGAGTTAAATTCTGTTTTTTTTATTGGATTGATAATGTCGAAAATGTTGCGATAAGAGTTCCTTTTCTGCTTCAATCTAAAGAAAAGTACTACTGGTTTGATTATGAACATGCAAAGAATTGTTGTACTGCTTTAAAGCCAATCTACACACAGTAGACTTCCTACTTCTGATGCAAATATGGGATACACTATACAAAGATTAGTTAAACAGAAAGGGAGAAAACAATCATCCTTGGCTTCTGCATTTCTCATTTCCCCAACTGATCTGCAGATGATTCCCCTCAAAAACAGATGAACATGTTTATCTGATTTATATGGCACTTTATCTGCGGGTCCATACTTTCACAATAATCACACACGATACCATCGCACACTACCAATTTTTCTAAATTGTGTGGGGAGACTCTGATATTTTTATTCGATCAATCCTAGCGAAAATTGCAAAAGTTCATGTCTTTCTAGTTTTCTGATTTTTCCCGTCAGACTAGGAAGTCGGCTATGTGGAGATTGGCCTTTAGAATTTGTGATTTTACCGTGGAAAACAAAAAGCGCCCAGGACAGCCAATAAAATTTCAAGATGAAGATTTAACAGCATTACATGTCAAACGTTTTAAGAATTGTCAAAAATATTAAATATTGATAGATTCACTGTTAGCAATAAACGTTTTTTTCCTATTTTCCCATACCCAATACCACAGTAGAAAGAATTCTAGTAGGTTCTACACTGAAACTTCAAGGAACTTCAAGAATATCTAGAAGTTTGTAGTGGCATAGAAACTTTACCATTATCTTATTTGTCATGGAAAAGAAATCAATCAAAACTATTTAATATATTTATTGCTGAAAAAAACCCAAAGAATCCCAAGTAAGCAAACAAATAGGGTGTACAAAAAGTGCGTTCGTTTTTCAATTCAAAATGATTCTAATAAATTTTGGGGTCATTTTTGTTTTTGGTGTGTGTAATTTTTTGAGTATTCAGAGAAATAATTGAATTGACGTCAAAGTCTTTACCTCGTATACTTAGATCTTAATTATGTAAATCAGCTTTTTTCTTTTTAATTCTTTCGTGTCTTTAATTCCAAAATCCGCGATATTTAAGAACACGTTGTTTATCAAATAGGTTATAATCAATACAAATTAGATATTTACATACAGACATTGTACACATCATAAAACTCAAACAGGAGTATGATATGATTTTCTACGAAAATGGAAAAGGACAAGTGAAATCTGAAAACTAAACTAAAATCAAAGGAGTTAAACTAAAAAAACTTCATATTCATAAAAAAAAGAAGTCTGATTTTTTGGGTATATAAAAATATTCGGGAATTTCCATATTTGTAATACAGAAATTACTTGAATATTTATTTATTTCTTTTTTTATATCATGATCGATGTTCTTTGAATTTGTTAACACCCACGAAAACCACGTCTCGAAATAATCACCTAAAACCATTGAGTTTTTTTTTATTCATTTCTTATTCTCATTTAGAGCATTAAGGCATTATCATCAGTGGTTTTTTTTTTCTTGTTAAGAAGTTCTTTATTCTCGCTCTGACTTCTTGAATACAAATCTAGATATAATGAAATGAAAAACAAGAATATAATAATGGAAAAATCTTACGCTGGCGCGTTGCCCATTATTATAATATGTGGTACACGAAAATATAGCATCTTTTTCTACACATGTGCGATATGGAGGTGGTGGAAAAAATCATGATGCAGCTATTGTATTGATCAGATTTTATATACCTAGTAGAGAGAAAAAAAAATCACCATCGACATATCGCTATATCGTCATCGCCCTCTCGACATTGGTTCGGTTAGATATTATTGGCTTCCATTTTATGTTGAGATTTTCTTCACAGAATAACATAGATATTAAAAATATATGTACTTAGTCACCACAAACATAATGTAAGTAATGGAATAAAGAAGAAATAATCATAATTTCAAATAATTTCAGTATTGTAATTTTATGTACTATGAAAAAGCAAGAACAATTTTTACTGGAAAAGATTTAAGAAAGACCAAAATGGCGACAAATTAGCCATTTCAAATGGTACTAGTTTATGAATATAAAATAACGGATTTTTATGCAATTATTTACAATTATTTTGTAATCCATTTTATATTGTAATGGAATTTAAAGAAGAAAAAAGATAATATTTTTAAGTAAAAATTAGTTCCCTATTCCCAAAAACAAAAACGACAAAATCTTATGTTTAAAAATATTTATTCTAATTTAATTTATGTCAATTTTATATTAGGCAGTTGAATTAATTCTCGCTATTTACAAATTCTTCCCATCTTTTGGGTTACAAATGGATTCCGTGATAACAAAAAATTCTTCTTGTTTTGAAGCAATTTATTCATCGAGCCATTTTTTTCTAATTCTTGAAGTGCTATTCAGAAAAGCCATCGAAAAAAGTTTCAATCAGATGGCAAAATGTTAGGTAAATATGGCAGATTAGGCAAGGGCGCCATATTAACTAACATTTTTGGTCCATATAGTAGGATGTACTGTTGCCAACTGTATAATTATGATATTTAGGATATCGTACAGTACCCGTTTTATTCGAAAACAGTACAAGTTATTAGATGTGAATCCTTTGGAGGGAATTGTTTTTGGTCAACTATTTGCAGGAAGTTTACTTATATTTGATCGATTTGAAAATTGTCTTAGAAAAAAATTCTGAAATCATCAAATTTCAACGATTTCTTAGTTGGACGTGTTTGTTTGATATACAACGATTATCAGCGATTTTTTTGGGTTATTGAGTATCGAAATTTGGCAAAAAAAAATTTAATAAATTTTCAGTTAAGTTAAAAAAATAGAAAAAAAATAAAAAAAAGTTTCCTTCATATAAATTTTCTAAGCAAACAATAACTTTCAGGTTTCAGCAGCATTTTTCTTTAGATTGAAGGAAAAAGCAATGGTTCCAGCAAATGCTGTTTTTTTTGGGAAAAAATTCGACATTTTCAAATCAATCAAAAACATTTGCTTTGTTTACATTTCAACCAAACGTCATATACTAAATAGTAAAGGTTACTGACTGTCGATTGATATACATATATTAGCTGTCAGGAAAAGCACTGGTAATAATATGACTAACACCACCTCTTAGACAACAGCGGCAATTAATTGAAGTATCCAATGATTAAATATTGAATATTTTGAAAGATAAATCCTGTAACTTCTGAAACCATATTTCTATAAGAAGGAGTTTATACTGTAACTCAAAATACATATTTCCTGAAAATTAATTACTTTTGAAAATCCATGAAAACAAAGAAAATTGAACATTCAAACAAAGGTATGAGAAAAGATCATTTTAATATGCGGTTTTCGCTTCTTTATACAATATATACCTATATGAACTTTTATTCCAGAAACTCTGAGAACAACTCCCCCAAAAAAATGATATATGTATAATCAATCTCACGTATGTACCTTTATAAACGGAGAAGTAAGCATTTTTTCAAAAAAAAACCAGACGTGAATAAAAAAAACCTGATAACGTTATGCATGACTTCCTTTCCCTTAAAAGCAAGTTTCACTTAGAACCGCTGTTGTCATGTCTTCCATCATCCATGATGAAACCAAAAAAAAAAAAGAATATAACCAAGTCGAAGAATTATATCTTCTTTTTTTCTGTAATATCTTGAATTCATCTCGTGCCTGCACATAATTTATTACTTTAGGATCCACAAATCCAAACACAAAGTCAAATAAAATATAATATAAAATTGAATAATAGATGGAAACAACAAAATTTAATTTCGCATTTATACATCGCGTATATAATAATGTCTCTATGGAATCTCAGGTCTCAGGTATCAAAGAAATTACGAAGATATAAAAGTTTTTCTTTTTTTTTTTTTGAAATTTCCATAAAAATTGCATATAACGAGACGATGAAGAGGAAGAGTGGGATATACAGTAGAATGAAGAATTCAATGGAACGTCAGTATATCTGCTATTAGTATAATGATACTATAGTTTTGTTTAAAACGATCACGACGTATATAAAACTACTGCACTTTTGCGGTTAATACAAAAATATAACCACAATGCAATCACATTAAACAAATCAGCGAATAAAATAAAACGTATAACGAATCAATGAATAAAATATACTTATTGCGGTAATTGATAAAGTGTGTGTAAGAGAAGAATTGTAAGATGCATAAAACTGATTTTCATTATCACATAAAAACGCATTCGTTCTTGAATTCTTTTATTGAATTAACATTAACCGAAACTGTCTGAAAATGCATTTAACTGGAAGAACATTGTGCTGTGGATCTGTCTGGCTGATTTAATTCGCACGATCGTTGTCTCTTTTATTCGTACAAACTGATCTTCAAGATCAGGAGGGATTGTGTGGCTCCTTATTTTTTTTGCTATAAGAAAATCTTTATAAGATGGTTCAACAAAAAATAAATACATGAGAAAAAAAAAGATACAAGAAGAAACAAATAAAAGTTGAAATGATCGTGATCGTGAATTCAAAGAAAACCATCATAATATACCAATAAAATAAGAAAGATCAAAACTCCCCTTTTGAAACGACTTTTAAAGAGGTGGAGACGTAAGTTTGAGAAAAAATAAAACGTGGTTGACACTACCGCAGTATAGAATTTAATATAATAAGTATTTGAATATACTGGTTATAATAATTTGTTGCTGATGTCAAGGCCTTCCTCTGTTCTATACACAATTAATGATCTTCTTCACGATCCTATATAAAAGTTTACGTTAGTTAGAATACAGCTTCTCTTCTTGTTTTATTTTTTTTTTAAAGTCTGACTTTGTGATGAATTCTCGTTACGATTGGCTGATCGCGTATATTAATAAAATAAGAAATATATGGAGACGCGACGATATAGGTACATATATATACAAACGATCATGAAGATGATCAAGAAAGAAGAAAAAAAATACACTCAGGTAACTAACAACAGCAAATAAAATAAATAATAATAATAATAATAATAATAATAATGATAATAATAAAAGAGACACGAATGGAAGAACTTTGGTTCAAGGAGATTGGTTTGGGGCGCATCATCAGAAGATCTTTTCTCAACGTCGTCTTTTAAGATTCTTATTTTTTTTCTTTCCTTTATTGTCTTTTTATACTGGTTTTTATTACTTACTATATATTCGGTAGTATGATCTACGTATAAGTTTTTATTTATAGACGGTAGTCAAATAGGTGTATAGTTGAGATCTGCTCGCGTAGCTCATTTGCTATCTTTTGAAATCATATAGACATAAGACGTCAAAATGATTTAAAGTGTTTGAGGAGTTTATAATAAAAAAAAAACAACAACATGCAAATTAGCTAATTAAAAAGAAGATTTTTATTTTATATTTTTTAAAAAATGTGACTCATTTTTTAGATTGATGGAATTCAATTAGTCAAGAATTGTAGGTAATCGAATGATTTTTAACTTCTATACGAAGTATGTATATAGTTACTGGAATCGAGATCGTGCAAATCTCCACGTTTCATAAGATTCTAAATCGTTTGGAATCATTTTTGTCCAATGTCCGTCTGTCGTCTGTCTGTCGGTCCGTCTGTCGTGTACAAGATTACGGCCGCATTTTTGAAGCAATTTCCATGAAAATTGGTAAGAGCGGCTTCTTCCTCGTGAGAACCATTCTATCAGAAGTTGCGTTTGATCGCACTCAACTTCGGGTAGCCGCCGAATAAAAGTTCGGTTTTTTGTGTTTTTACATGGTATTGTTACGTTATTTATGGACCAATTTCAATGAAATTTGGCATGAGACGCTTGCTCAATGAAAGAACAGTTGCGTCCAAAAATCAATTGAATCCGATTACAACTTCGGGTAGTTGCCGAACAAAATTTAGATTTTTTGTATGAAATTTGGAGCATAACTTTGGGTGTTCGGACGAAACTTCGAAATTTTTGTACAGAATAAATCATAAATTGTTGTACGAAATAATTGTATAGAATTGTATAGAATCGTATAGAAGTTCCCATAGTGGTTTGTGCACTATAGCTTGTTTTTACAGCAATCTAAAATCTTGTTTTTTATATCATGAACTCATAAGAATTGTATTTTTTTCGTAAATTATTTAACAAATTTGTTGCCAAGTTTAGAATTAATAAAAAAATTATACCAAATTCCAATAAAACCTGACAACCTGAATTTCTCAGTTACTATGTAATAAACAATTGCAGTTTATCTTAAGAAAAAAAATTGTCGTGATCAGAAAATTTCTTACGATCATCGTTTTTCACGATCGAAAATAATATATTTTTATCCGCGAAAATTTGATGATCGTGTCGTGTTAATATTATTCTTTTTTATTTTGTCAAGGGAACAAAATAACAGAAAAATCGATATTACAAGTTCATAAAATTTATAACGGTTAGTACACGATCATTTTAAACGTTATTATCACACTAAACATAAATAATTAATTAATAATCGTGTTTAGCATAAATGTAATAGAAATCTTTAAACTAATTCACCCTCATTTTGAAAATACAGGGTGGGAAGGATTTAAATTTTTGTTTTTTCTTAAATGGGGGATGATATTCAATTCATTTTCGGTTATATCATTAATAAACACGCATGCGTTTTAAAATGAGAAAAGTAAAACTAAAATTACACCTGCTCTCACCTGCGCTGGTAACTACTACGTCATTTAAACACGAACGTTATACGAATTTATCAAATACTCAAGAAAAAATTCTTCTTATTAAATTCTGTTTATTTCTGATCTAATAAATAAATTTTGTAGTTTAGCTTTTCTATATATCTATGTTTCTATATATAAGGGTTGATTTTGAACATTTCATCCCCCAAAAGCCAGGACAAGTGTATTTAATCAAACTCGAAACAACTCAGGTGTATTTTTTTTAGCCATGGGGTTCTCCTCTGTCTATGCGTTACCACCGTTTTCATTTGTACGTTTGCATCCATTTTGTTTTTTTCTTTAAAAGTAAAAATTTTTGATATCGAAATTTCAAAACCATCTGTCATTGATTTTATTATAATATAAGAAATAAATGAAAATTAGGTATAAATAAAATAAGGAAACCTTTACTAGACGAAAAAGGTGAACAGAGTTCAATAATATATCCTTATTCATCGATGGATGTAAAAAATTTATCTGGCGGGAAACTCCGATATTTTGAAAATAAGGAAGAGAAAGAATACATATAAAAAAACGGAAGGAAATGATCTTCGATATGTTTGTTGGATTGAAAGTAATAATAAAATCCAAGGGAAATTGTTTGTGGTGATGTCAGTACTTTTGTTTCGTTTCTGTGGCTTTAATTTTTTTTTTTTCGGTTTGAAAGTGATATCCTCGACTGGGGGCTTGAATTTCAAAATATTTCCATCTCATTAACTTTGACTTTTGCCGTTTTATATAAACTTATAGCTTAATATGAATTAATTTTGTTAGTATGTTTTCTTTTTGTTTGAAATTAAAAATCTCTAATTTAATTTGTCTATGTTTTATTATTTTTTGGTTAGAGAAGGGAAAAAAGAAGGGAAAATTAGTTTACCCAAAATTTTTCTACGGATTAGAAATTGGAAAAAAAAACACCTGAAAACGCGTATTACACCCAAAAAAATTATAAAGTTATTGGCTAGTTGTGGCAACTGATAAGAAAGAAAAATTATTTTAAATATATAATACAGGCATCCCGCGAATCCCACGGTTAACTGTTACCGTGTTATTGAAATTCATGTTATTCGATACTAATAATTCATACAATTTTGAAAATATAGTTCCGAGCTACTCAAAAACCATGCAATTCAAAAGTCGATATCCATGCAAAATTGTACATTTGGTTCCAAAGAGAAGTAAGCACTCACAACTTTATGTAATGATACTAAACTAAGCGCCAAAAATAGAGAAAATCCATTTACGATAAGAACTGAGATTTACAATTTTGCTTGATATCTATATATTTCCTGCAAATCCGATATGTACATATGCTCTGTGTGATCGTTAACAGTAATATGTGTGTACGCATTCGGAAATTCGTCTAATTCAAATCCCATGTTATTCAAGGGTTGTCGCAGGTTTTAACCATGTTATTCCCGACTTCGTGCGACTTCGCAAGTACCGTGCTATTCGAGGGATGTCTGTATTAATTCTCTGACTATTTTCTTAAAACAACACTGAAAATAGAAAAGAATAAGTCTAAATTTAACCATATCCCAGATAATTCGTCAACCATCTTTAGATAACATGAAAATTTAGCTAGCTAATTTATGTATTAATGAATATGAAAAGCTTCATACAAAAATCTATAATTTTAAGTTCGAAAAAACATCAGATAAAGCTACTAAATCAAGCGTTTAAGTGCGATCTCAAAGGATAATCCTGATCCTGATATAATAGTATATTCTTAGATCTAAATACTGCCGAAAATAATATTCATTGGAAATCTAAACTCGCTTAATCAGTTAGTTGAATAGTTAATTTCAATAAGTTTTGGCTTAAATTGGTATGAGTTGACTTTGAAATAGTTACGTCCACAATTTTTAGTATTAATAAAGTTTATATCCAAGACCAAAGAATATCTGAAGTATATATTTCTTTTTTCTTATCATAAGTTTACCACACGTAATTATAACATTATATATAATTATTTATATGAAAACTGAACTTCACATAGAGGTTAATTCTTTTATGATATCAAATAATATAATACTAGTTTGACTACATCTCCAACCCTCAAGATCAAAAGTTAAATATCAGATCAACAAAATAGGGGATGATCGTCATAAACTCATATCTAAATTTCTGAAAATCATTTTCACCCCTTATCTAAAGTGGAATATTAAATTTGCATGAATAAGTTAAGTAGATAAAGACACGTTAAAATGTGCCAAAGTTGAGTTGATTTTATGGATTTTTGTTGACCAAAAAAGTCACTCACCTTTGATATTTTCGCTGATTAAATCATTTATTATGTATATATACTTTTTTTTTCTTTATTAGAAGGGAAAAGATTATAATTTCTATATAAAAATATTTGTTGCAACTTGAATTCTTGAAGTTCTTCTGATTGATTCTGCAATTTTAGCAGAAAAGCGAAAGAAAAAAAAACTTTTGAAAAAGATTGATTGTGCAAAATTATTAAATTATTGTTTTTTTTATTTTTGCGCAATTATTATGTTTAAAATTTTGGCCTGAATATTTTCTAGAACTTTAGGTTTACGTTACTGCAATGTTAAAAAATAAATGAATTCAATGAAAGTTTATATTTTTAATTAATTGCAAAATAAAGAAATGTTGAAATTGAATTTTTAATCAATCAAAATGAAAATACGCACTTTTTTTATAATTTATATTGTTTTTAAAATATTACATAATACAACAAATTGTCGATATAAGCGACCTCGATATAAGTGAAAGATGACCATTGATATAAGTGACCTTTCCCCAAAAATTTATGCATTCTAAAACTTCTCATAATTTCAACAAAAATTTAGTCATATTTCTTGTTATAGGCGACCTTTATGCATGTACGTAAACCAATTTTGGATGAAAATTGATTCAGGTTGGGTCGCTTATAACAGTAACTTGGTGTATTAAAAGAAAATTCTTTGTTATTGCATTGTAATCTCATTAAAACCATTCATCTTACACATTGATAGTTTAGAAGTCGCATTTGAAAGCCATTGATTAATTAGTTTTCTGTTTACTATAAAATATGCATAGTTTAAGACAAAACAAAGACAAAGTTGGTATCAAATTATTTCATTTAAAACCCATCTAACGCAGATTGTATAGGAATGTATCCTCCACGTTAAGCCATGTTCACCTATGTATCTATTTTTCTAAAAATCAATTTCAAATAAGTATTTAAAATTAAGATATTAGATTAATATTCTGCAACTTTTAAAAATATGAACTAGACTTGGGATGGATCCAAACTACAATAGTTTTCAAAATTTTAACAGTTTCCGCAGTAAACTAAAGGTCTTTCTAATAGCAAAAACCATATATGTATGTATATTATTTTTGGAAGTCGTAATAGTATATTTGGAGACTACAGCACAAACTGTGATAACTGTGCAAAGTGGTTATTTCCATAATAATTTAAGAAAGTTTATTTCCGAAACACCGAAACTCCTGCAGGTGCTTCTGCTTATAGAGTTGAAATACTTCCAGATATTGTTGCAATGTTTCTGAGTGTTGCCGTTCACTTAGGATTTGAACCTGACATTATTTTTTATACAACATATAATTTTTAATGAAAATAGCAGAAAGAAAAATAGATGCAGTTTAACTAGTTCTAGGCGTAAGAAAATCAATTATCACGAAATTAGCTTTATTATGATATTAAATTTAGTATAATAATATTTTATCCTAATTAGTGGATTCCAAAGAGAAATAAACAAACAATAATAAAACGCTTCTAAGTGGTAGATGAATCTTCTGTTTCCATGTAACATAAACTTTCATTTTTTGAAACTTCTTTTAGAAATATTCCGTACTATCATTAAATTAGCCGAGTCTACACAAGGTAAGTATATTCATCTTATCCACCCAGATATCATGTTATAGTGTGGTTAATATCTTGATTATGAGACTTAATAACAGCATAGTACACACAAGACCAACTTCTCTACAAATCAACTAGAAAAGAGAAGATTCCCGCCTTCAAATTATGTAATCATTACATTGTTTTACTACAAACTTTTCTCCAATATATATGATACAGGGCAACTGTTATAATATACGGAATAACAATAATAGAAGCAGTTTTTGTTAGAGGGCGGGAAATACCGACCTATCAGAACAATATTACAAACGGCTAAAATTATAGTACAAAAGTACAAAATCTCTTCAAAAATCATAAACAAAAATGTTTGGTAAAATAAACAATGATAAATTAATTACTAAAAAAAAAACTTCCCGCACTTAAATTTCAAGATCAAGATCATTTTAAAACTTATGAATTTCATTACCAGAAAATCTA
The DNA here is from genome assembly GCA_963422695.1 of Xylophagus ater. NCBI lineage: Eukaryota > Metazoa > Arthropoda > Insecta > Diptera > Xylophagidae > Xylophagus > Xylophagus ater. The sequence continues at coordinate 15,695,252 of OY730478.1, forward strand.
ATGAAATGTATTTCTTCTATTTTAGTGATATTTTTATTTAAGAAATTTTTCTCACTCCCACAAATATTAAGATAAAAATTTACATCAAAAAACCGACTTTATGAAATATCAACCACAACAAATTTTTGTATGAAGATCTTGTTTAATCAAAGTACTATACTTTTATATGATATTAGATAGGCTAACTAAACTCACTGCATTGTTGATAATAGCATCAGAAATTGCTCAGAATCTTAACATATTAAATCTAGCATTTAAAACCATCAAACGGTGTTCTGCTTCTTCATGACAACGATATATCACTTACTAGTTTGGTTACTAAATTGTCAAAAATTGAGATAGCTTGGCTTTGGAACCTTTAATACATCCATCGTAGAGTCTTGGATTGGAATCATGTAATTCAATTGAGACCTAGCAATTTCAGACTACCACTTATTTTGATCTCTGCAGTTACTTCTTTAATAGTTTCAAATTTTGGATTGAAAAGAATCCTATGAAAATATCTTAGATTTTCGCAAAGAAAACATAATAATAGACTTGCCAGGAAAATGGTAAAAGGTCATCGACCAAAATGAACAATATTTAGTTTCTCGTTCGATTTCATATATGCTAGCAAAAAGTACGCAACAACTTTTTGGCGCATTCAATAAAATAAGTAATATTGTTCATTAAGCGAATGACCTTCGGATTATTGACTTAAAACTAAAAAAAACCACCATAGATTAACTAGATAACTAACTAAACTAGATAAAAACTAAAAATATATTGTTTTTTTGTAAATTAGTTCAAATCAAGACAATATTTTTGAAAATGTTTTTAGACCACAAAATGATTGTATTTTTATTTAAAAAGAAAAAATATATATATGACCACATTCCATTTCCTTTTTGGATGGAAAAGCCAACGAAGCTTCTTTGATTTACTTTAGTATGTCTTATATTTTTTTTTAATACAAAAATTGGTTTTTAATTTTATAAATGTTTTTTTCTTTATCACATAAATATGATAACTAAACCAATTTTGTATTTTTTTTTTTTTGCTTTAATTCATTTGTTAATGATAAAAATCGGAAGATCACCAGGAAGTTTGGGTTTTTTGTTTTAATCAAAAGAAAACGATATCACTTATATATTTTTTTTTTTTATATTTAAAAAGAATTTGATATCGCGCATGATTGAGTGGTTTTTTGAAAATAATTCACAAAATAAGTATTTTCTGATAAAGGCGACGAGAACAATCTTTTGAAATTTTCTTAAGAATTGAAATTATTTTGGATAAGATTAAAAATTAAAGAAACAAGAAAAAATGTATGTACTTACCATCAAAAAGTCATATAAAAAAAATCCACGTAAATAATTTTGTTTTTCTTTTCAATTCAAGAAATAAATCCCAAATGTTTTTCACGAAATTCGAAATCATCAAAAAAAAAAACCACCAACTTTGTTACACAATTTTCCAAAATTTAAAAAAAATCACATTAAAGGAATCTGGTTTTTAAAATCTTCTTTTTTTTTTTCCTTGAAAAACAAATAATATAAAATTTTGTTTTCAAAAAAATTAAATTTTCAAAAATTCGTTGTTTTGAATAAAATTGTATCCAATTTTCTTGTTTTCTTGTCGTGGAAAAACTATTGTTCGGTTTTCCCGTGTTAAAAAATGTCCCCGTTTTTCTTTGATTTCAGAAAATCCTTTTTAAAAACGCAAAAAAAAGATAAATTTTCTCGAAAATCTCGGAAAAGAATGTTTTCGTTGTTTTTGAAGTTGGTCAACAGATTTGCCAAAAAAAATAAAAAAAGATACTAAAAATCGATTCGCGCATGCACTTTTTTGGCTAAAAACTTATCGTTTTTTCTTTTTTTTTAATTTAACAAACACTTAAAAATCACATTTTTAAAGATAATAAAGATAATTAATTAAGTTTGAATTTTTTTTTTCTTTTTTTTTTGTGGAGCACTTAATATTGTTCCATAAAAGTGCACAGAACTCCGAAAACACTGTTAATTAAAAAACATTTTTTTTTTACACTAAAAATATAACAGTAAAATCTTAAAAATTATGAAAAATTGTTTTAATTTTTTGAATTTTTTTTTTTGGTTAAAGATTTAAATTTTTTTTATTATAGCACACGAAATTTTTCAAAAAACAAAACAAAAATAAAATTAATATAATTACTTAAATTAAAAGAAAAAAAGAAAAAAATTATGATCTTAATTTTTTTTTTTTTTTAGGATGCGTATAAATAATATGTTTCTCCTACAACAGTCTTCGGAGATGTGCGAGACGATTCTTCTGAGCTCAGTTGAGGTGTTTCACATTTTTTTTTTACATGTCTTCCCAAAACAAAAACAGAAAAAACCAAACCAACCCAACTGCGCCCGATTTTTTTTTTCCGTTTTTCTTGATATTGGGTTGGGTAGGTATGTTTTCTTTTGATGAGAAATTACCGTGCGCGCACACTTTTCCTTGTAGAAAAAAATATTCTGTAGATTTTGGTGCTGCTGCTACAAAATAATTCAGGTACTATTATTGTCTTCTTAACTTTTTGTTTCTTCTTCTTAATACCAACTAAACTCGATGACGATGGAAATTATATACACGGCGACACAATATAACTATGATAGTATTGTATATTATGTTTTTTTTTTTTTTTTAGTTTTTCAGCAAAAAGGAGGAAAAATCATTTTTATACAAAAAAAAAAAAAATTATGAAAAACATTACAACACAGTCAAAACACTTCAAACAAATACACTCGAATGAGATGATAACAAAAAAAAACTGAACTCAATTTGTATATTATATGAAAATTACGCTAAAGATAAGCAAAACCGCTTTTGAAAGAAAAAGCGCTAGAAAACTGAATATAGGCGGTCTACTAGTGTACAAAAGATAGAAATATATATTTTTTTTCTTCAAACAAAAGTAAGCATAGGAAAATTCAAAAAAAAAAAAAATATGAAATCAAAAGATGTACTCTCACCAGGTATGAACTTCTCTCATTTATTCATTCCAGGTAAATATTCACAGAAAGTACATAAGTAAGTACATACATACGAATGCCAAATTCATGGTGTGCTATGAATAGCATCATACCAATATCATGTCTCAAAGGTGTATGCGATAAATATTGAGCTGCATTATCTACTTTGTTAAATTTCATCAAAAACGGGTATTAATACATCTATATCCACGTGGTTAAGTTATATATAGATATGTATATATGGAAAAAAGAGAAAATAATTGAGACGAAATTGCTTTCACATATGAACACATATTCATATATGCGAAAGATGCTTTTGATAATATAAAATTAGAAGTATGTACTTGGTATATGGTTTTATTTGAATATATATACTTCGATTATTCAGTAAGTAAATAACCAATGCTGATAAACTGCAGCCAGATAATTGGAGAATCGATCGAAGTCATAGTTACATAGTAGCTAAAAAGAGAGAAAAGTAAAAAGTAGAGGTTTTTTTTAAAAAAAAAAGAAAAGAAAATTTGTTGTAATTCATCCATCTTCATGCGAGTGGGGTAGGAAAATCTTTAGAGATTATAATTGTTAGGATTTTCCTAACTAATACTTCATATTTTTTTTTAACCATGTTAAATGCGGAATTTCTTTGAATCCAACATTATTTAGAGTTGCTGAAATTATGATAGTTTTAGTAGTCGAGTTTTAAAGTTATGTTGGAGAGGCTGAAATGTCATTGCTTAGCATCGAATCGAATCCCATGAACGTTTAACGAGGCGACAGATTGCTCAGAATCTTATATCGATATCGAGTGTTCAAAATCATGAAACAGAGTGTCCAGAATTTGTATCTTGTTTCATCACAATAACGCTAGACCAGTCACAGACATTTCTGATGACCTAGCAAATTTAAATCCGGATTGGCTAGGAGCTTTTGATGCAACCATTATATAGTCCTTGCGTGGGATCGTGTAATTCGGTTGTGAATGCATTATACTATTCCTATGCTTTTTCGATACGATTTGGCTCAAATCGAGTTACATGATTCCAGTTCTGATCTTGCACATTTAGACTACCATTTGTTTCAGTCTCTGTTGAACTTTTTTAATATTTTGCTTCAAAAGAAGCCTATGAAAACAGATTTTTCTCAATTTCGCACAGAAAATGCAGAAGTTCTACCGTAACGAGACAATACTCAAGAAATTGGCAATACGTCAAGAACCCAACTGGACAATAGATTGCTTAATAAAATTTTTGTTTTTCGTGAAAAATTCACCTTTCATTTACATAGAAAAAAACGTAATAACTTTTTGGCCCATTTAGTATAATTTAACATTAAGCACAAACAAGCTTCAATATAGCTCGGTAACAAATCGTTAATTTTATCAGAAATGTCTCGGAAAATGTTCAAAATTGAAAAACTATTCGACCCAGGGAAGTTTGACCTTACCGTTCTATGTAAGAAGATAAATTTAGTAATGCCTATATTCTATAGATTGGTTTTAAAAGATAAGAGAAACATTTTATCAGGATTATTAAAAGTAATTTGAAAAATTTCTTCAACTTCAAAATTAGAAGGACAATGAGTATGGGTTTCGACAGCACATATTTTTTTCCAATGTTAGGGAACTTTCCTAAAAAAAATATTCTCGAATAAACCAGATTTTTAAAGAAAATTCTCTCAATTAATTTTCATCACTTTTTCCGAATCAATTTTGTTCATTTACGCCTATTCTGATTCCAATTTTTTGTTGAATTTATCTAATCTTAAAAGTATAGAATTTTATTTTATACGCATTTTATTTATATCTGAGAAAAAAAAATCGATAAAGTTGATGTAGTTCTTCCATATTAAGACGAAGCTCTCGTGAGAGTGAATTGTATAATCTACTTGGAAAGTATAGTATAGTCAATTTTCATTGGTAGTTGTAAAAGTAAAAGGATGAGTATCATTAAACCGTATCTAAAATTGATCTTCAAAAAGACGTAAATAGAACCACCTTTAAATACCCCCCCAAAAAAAAAAATCGAAAATTTCATGGGATTCATCTGTTCTATATGGGGATGTTTGTACATCTATTTCATTTTACCTAGTCATCGGGGTGAATAATGGAGGATTTTTGTATAAAACGCTTGCGCACATTGCATTTGAAAAGATTATATATGTCGTATTTATTACCTATTTATGGAGAATTGGAATAATAAGTACACATGTCTGTTTGCAGTATATATGTACCTAGAACGTTTGTGAAATTATCTCTACTAGTACTCTACTTATTATTTCTATTAAATTGACTCTCACATTGCTGTTACTTGCGAACATCAAACAGTGGATTATAAAATTGGGAATTAGTATAAATTGGTAAAATTTTTGGTAGAAATTGTTTTCAAAATTCATTTTCCCCAAAATAACTGCTATCTTAAAATATCAAGTTACGAATTAGAAAAAACATATCTTATTGAATGTCTGAAAATTCCAAATTAGGACCTAAATGTAAAATGAAAGTTCATCGTCCGTCTTTTTGTATATATTTACGTTGCTACAATGTAAAGTTCAAAAGTCTTAAAACATAATAAAAAAAATATACATATATATATTTGTATGTCTACTAAAGGGTTAAAATATGAAGAAAAAATTTGCCCCAAAAAAATAGGGAACCATATCATTTGCCAGACAGAAGGACGGACGTTGGACTACAACAAAACTACAAATACCACCTATATAAGACAGGATAACGTAGAACCGCAGTTTTTCCGTCACCCTTCATTTTATTAATGAACATATAATATAAAATTCAACATCCAAAAAAACTAGCATCAACACCTGTCAATTTAATTAAAACACGACGGACGGATGAAAGGTGACAGAATATATAACCCAAAAGAGGATCATTGTTTCAGATTTAATTTCATCACTAAAACAGAAAGAAATAATCACGTTAAAAAAAATGAAATGATACTTCGGAAATGAGGTGTAGGACGACGTTTTCTTGAATGGGAATATTATTCAAGTAAATCGATCAATTAGGAAGCTCTATAAGGACGGTAGCCGTAACTATATCCTCTTTCACATCTCCATGAATTTTAATGAAAAAGTATCATACATCCGAGTATATACATTAAGACCGGAGTTGATAAAAAGTTCATGTCACTGTTAAACAAGTTTCAGACACGAGGAACTACGCGGGGTAAACAAAAAAAAAAAGAAAGAATCTGATACACTAACCGGGGGGATCGATCGAACATTGTATTCTCCAATATATTCGATTGAATATTTATCAACAAAGGGGATTTTTAGAGAATCGGATATATCGCGTATAACATCCGTAATTTGGACGTTATTAATTTCATGTGTAAAACAAACAAACAAACAAAAATAATAAACACTAACAAATTGAATCTTAGAAAGGATCATATGTTTCCTTTCCTATTTCGAATCCATGAAGTTTATAGGATATATGAGAAGCTGAAAAGTTAATTATATATATGATAGTTTAAAACTCGCTTAAATTTCACTATAAGCATTGATATGGAAGTGAGCTTGTCATGTGACAACAAATAGGGAAGTAATTATGTCCTATATGTTGGATAAAATACGCGATATTTTTGGCCTTTTTTTAATGAATCATATTTTTTATAAATACTTTCTATCTTCTTTTCTTCCTGGGATTATATCAAACTTTTTTTTTTACTGCGGAATATAAGTATATTCATCCATATAGATAACGATTTGTATTATAGATGAATGAGCAGATGGAAATCACCTCATATCGTTAATTCTCAGAACGAAAAAAAAAGTAACATATTCGTTGTACCCCAGGTAAATAAACCAGGAATTGTTGAAGATCCATTAGTAAACAATCGATGAGCAGATTGATCGCGATTTATATTTTCTAGTATATATATTATAATCTGGTTATAGTATAAACAAATGGAATCGAATATGATATGAGCCCCTCTCGTTAGATACAGAATTTTTATCTTGGATTTCTTGATAACATCCATCGATTTTGATATATAACATATATGCGCGGGGACTTAGGAATTGATATTGATACAAAAAAAAAACATTTTATTTTTATCGTTGTTATCAAACACAAACTTTTTTTTTTTTCTTTTTTGTTGAGATGAGGTGTACTCATTTTTAGACGGTTTTTTGTATTTGATTATTATTTTAGCTTTTATTTTTTTCCTGTTTACCTTACTTTTTTTTTCCCTCCCATGATAATATCGCAAGATTTAAGATAAATAATAAATAGATAAAATAGAAATCCGTTAAAAATGAATGACGACATCGATTTATTTGTAAAAAATTAATAATAATAATTGTTTAAGGATGTCATACTTACTAATTCATGTAGCATTCCTGTCGGAAATCGCATGAACGAGACGGCCAATTGACGAGTCCATTTCGGGAAATAACACGCTCACCAAACTTACTTTTCAATAAATGGATTGTAACGTTCGCTTTGGGGCAAGTGGCACCGTTCAGTTGAAACCACATGTTGCCCAAGTCCATATCACGCAATTCATTCCAAAAATAATCAGTTAGCATGGCTCGATAGCGATTTCCATTAACTGTAACGTGGCGGTTTTCAGCATTAACGAAAAAATATGGCCCAATGACACCTCCAGCATTAAATCCACACCACACAGTTATTTTTCGGGGATGCAATGGTGTCTCTTGAAAAATGTGTGGGTTGTGGCCTGCCCAATAACGCATATTTTGCAAATTGGGTAGGTCGGTGATGTCGTCCATAAATTGGTCGTAATGCTCTTAATGTTACGGCGACCGACTCAGAATTTCAGTAATAAATTTTAATAATTTGTAAACGTTGTTCAAGTGTGTACTGCTCCATGATGAAATGGCAGCTATTTACGAGCATAAACGACCCTATTGGAAAACATTTGTAGTGTCCCATTTGAAAAACACTTTACTTTTTTACTTATTCTTAGAATTGGCATCAAATTTGGCCGCGAAAACTCTTTCTCCAAGTGCCACACAACTTGAGAACTATTTCAAATTTAGATATACGATCCTTTGCACTATACTTAGATAAATAAAAAGTTTTGAAAGTTTAATACCGGAATACTACCTTACGTTTTCGGGCAGAAGTTCGATTAGGTGGAGTTTGTAAAGGTCACAAATCTTCAAATTCATAAAAAATTGTTCCTAAATAACGTATGTTCATTTATATGGTAATAAAATATTGATTGATAAGCTAAACAAAATTCTTTTCTTCTGTCACCATATCTCTGGAACCTAATAAACAGTTTCTATTTTCGTTATAAATCCGAAATATTTGAATTAAACTGATTATAATTAACGAGAAAAGAGTATTATATCGAAAAAAAATTGCGTCATATATTTTATTGAAACGTGTGTGACACAATTAAATAAGAGATTGAAGGCTTTCTCGTCTGTATTACCTTGTTTATAGCGATTGTTATTTTGATAATTGGGCGGTTTTTATTCAACACCTTTTCATATAATATCCAATGATCATGGCAAATACCATGAAATGAAATCAAAAAAAAATACAAATCGTTAAATATAAAGAAAGACCTCAAAAAATCAAATCAATATTGCAATAATGTTTAATAATTTATATTATATTTTTATTAGTTGCTGTTGTTTTCCAATGGATTATGATACTCTCGTACATACATATTTTACTATCAAAATTTAATAAAATAAATTCAATAATATATTATTGACTTTAATTTCAGGTGATGAAATTTTTGTTTAGAAAATGGGCATCGATCAGCGGACATCGATTGGACTTAAATTGATTTTTTAATCATTATATTCTATTCACGTTTTGATTAAGTTATGTTGTTGTCTATAAAATAGTTTCTTTTAGTTTTGCTCTCTCATAATTAAATATATATTGTGTTTTTAAAAAAAATATATATTTCTAATTATTATTAATTAAAAAGTTATTTAAAATGAATTAAGTTAAACAGTAATGCAAAAACCAAAATACTTAACAAAAAAAAGGTTTTACATGTCATCAACTTCCGGAAGATTTCTTATTTCTAAATTTAAATTCATGTTCCATGATTTAGAGAAACAATATCTTCTGAAATTTGTGAGTTTTCCTGGTGACCTTATCTTACTTACCTTTGATGAACTTTAGTCAAAAAGGAATTTCTTCTTCCTCTTCAAATCAACAAAAAAGAAAAAGAACCAAACCAAAAATGTATGTTCCAATATCAAAATAGAGATTTTTATGACACTACTTCCTTTTTCTTTCCTTTTCCATCACTATCATCATCTATGATGGGTTTTTCAGAAGGGCACATAACTTGACAAAAAAAATATGTCTTGAAAAGATATCAATATTTTTCGAAGTTAAAAGGTCTGACTTTTGAGAATATACCAAGTGAAAGTCAATATACTGTGTCACAAACGAAAAGAACAAGTCAAAACATTGAAATCAACAATGATATAAACGGATCCCGATCTGGTCTAGTCAAAAGTCTAGGAAGCCATTTAGTATAATACTTAAAGGTAAAAAAAAGAAAAACAAACTGACTCTGCCGCCGAGATAAATTGCGTATTTTATGACTTCGTTTAAGATTTATTAGGAATTATCTTTCTTTTTGCCAGAAAACAACAACACCGATGGAAAGAAATGATCTTCGAATTTTGAAAACGTTCATCCGCATATCGAAAAATATGATTGAAGAAGAGCCAACCAGACAGGCGCGTCCAAATTACTTACAAATCGCGTCCGAAATGTATGTAGCTACTTGTTTTTAGTTTCAATTTTTTTTTTCAATTACCTATATTTTTACCTGCGTACGCTATTTGCTTACCTGTTTTGTTTTGTCTTTTTTTTACCTCTAATATATACGTTTACTGTTTTTTTTCTATGTTTTATTTCAATTGTTTGTTTGTTTGCCTTTTTGTGACTGATTAACAAATCATTGATCACAAAATAGAGGTTTGTTTTTTGTAGTAGTTAGTTTTCCACTTTCTTATACATAAAGTATAGATAAGTATTGTATAATCGTGAAAAACATTAGAAAACAGATTTTTAGAAAATATATAAGGTATTGTCCTAAATCACTGCCGGTCCATTTTATCAAAGAAATTCTTTTAATAATCATAATAAAAAGTAAATTCTTATTTCGTTTATTTTAGTGGATTGAGCAATTAATTCTTGATACTCAAATCACATTTTCAGCTTGTTAAGACCATATCATGTCATGACTATCATGAAGCCATGTCAAGAGATTGTATCTCAATTGGAGAGATGAAGTATGTCCCCAAGTATATTCTTATCCTACGGAGTAGTACTTCAAAGTCAGAGAGAATATGCATTGGGGTCTCTTTGTCCCCCTCGCAGAATCTTCAGGTGCTATCTAGTTCGAGTCCTAGTTTTTTAAGGTGTGCTTTGAGTCCCCAGTGTCCTGTTAGTATTCATACCAGTACTCTTATATTCTTGTTATTAATGCTGATAAAGGCTTTGAATCCTTTGGAGTTGTACTCCCCGAGGAGACCTTTTTGCTGCCTTAGTCCTGGTTGTATTTCCCAGTGTTTGGTTATTTCTACCACCTTTTCCTTCGTTAAAATTTGTCGGATTATGTGTGTTCCGATTCCACAGAACAGTTCTGGTCCTATGAGGATGTTCTTGCATTTTGCTTGGCCAATTGGCCGGCTTCTTCATTGCCCTCGATACCCATGTGTCCCGGCATCCACACATTCTTTTACCATCTCAGAGCAAATTATATGCGGGCTTTATGCTCTGGTAGCAGCTTGACTATCCACCATAATCGATATTTCTTTATTCCGATAGTTCCTGTAAAATTATGTATAAGAAAGTTGAGTAGTTTGACATACCGCAGATATTTTTATTTGCCACTACAAATTTAGCTGCTGATTAGGTAATTCTTCAATGAATCTTATACATTTCGATATAGTGTCCCAATTTGTTCATGTCTTTATAGAGACGTTGGAAAAATATTTGATGGTTTCTTGTTTTTTTGTTATACCTCTGGGCGGTAATTGAAATCAATATGGAAAAGATTTTTCTTTCAAATCTACGCTGACCAACAATCATGTGACGTAGATATACTTTCAAATTACATATACCTTAAGGGTATAAAAAAAAATTTAGGATGCCAAATATTATTTAAAAGGTAATTAACTGGATAAATTTTCAGATGCCCTTCTAAATATTTTCGAGGTCTCTTAAAATTTTTTAATTTGTCTGGATTTAAGTTGACCGGACTAGACGAGATTGATATTAAATTATTAGTAATATTTCTTTTATTAAATGGAATGTTGTTCCTATTTTTCTTATGGATTTAAGATATTTCTATGAGTATTTGTTTTATGTAAAAAATATTAAAAATATTTATATTTCATAATTCTTATACATATGTGTACTAAGTATGTATAAACATGTCGTAAAAATTCATACCAAATAGAAAAACCAAAAAACAAAAACTATGTTACGAGTATATATTATTTCGCTTTCCACGGAATTCATAAAGGTCGTGCCCAGTTTCAATTAATAAAATTAAATGCATAAAGATTGAAGAGTAAATATGTATAATCAAGAAGTGAAACAGAGGGGAATATGTAATGTGACTAAAAAAGAGTATTTATCATCAATATTCATTACGACAATCACTGGCCGTATGCTGATTTTGACCCAATTGATCCCGAGACGTATATTAAACGTCTTTCGGTAACAGAAAAATTAAAATTAATTTATCGTTGAATATTTGTTGATCGATCAGTATTTTTGTAGATCACATTTTCATTTTAGATTTTCTAAAAAAAAAAAACTAAAAATAAAAATTAAAGAAAATAATTAATTTTATATGCAAATTATTGTAAAAAATTCAGTTAAAAACTCTTAAAAACTTGGTTTCACTTTTTTTTCTGAAAAATGTTGGAAAAATACGCATTTAAGAAAAACTTAAAAATAGTGAACCTTTCGGATCCAGAGAAATTTGCCTAAATATGGAATAGAAACTATATTAAATAGGTAAAAATTACATAAACGTTGAAAGATTAACACGGGTTGAGCTCGTGGGATTACAAAAATTCCGGTATGACTTTTTTCCCAACTTTCAACTTTTGTAGCAGTTTAAAAAAAAAAAAAAACTACACCCTACTTACTTGCTGTGAGATCGTGTAATTCGATTGAAAATATCAAATCGAATATTCGATTGTTCAAATCGTTTTGGTTAAGTCTCAATAAAATGATTTTGGTATCAGTAATATAGGGTGTTCTAATTTAAGTTACCTGTGTTGGCAGCGCTGTAAATCAACCAGCTGGCGATAAGTACTTGATTTCAAAGTGTTAAATGTCAATTTGCAACAACGCTCAATGCAGTAAAATTATTCAATTGTTCTACAGAGATAACAATTCGGACTTCTCAAAGAAAATCCTCTTCTCTGATGAAGCACATTTCCACCTCTCTGGGTGTGTTAATAAAAAAGATTACCGCATATGGGGAGATGAAAATCCTCATGAGATTCACTTGACACCATTACATGACCAAAAAGTGACTGTTTGGTGTGCATTGCGGTCAGGTGGCGTCATTGGGCCTTACTTTTTTGAAAACGGTTAGGGTTAGACTAGACATGACAACCGATTATTTCTGGCACGAAATCGAATATATTGATGTGGAAGACATGTAGTTCCAACAAGACGGCGCAGCTTGCCATACAGCGGGTGCAACGCTGGATGTTTTGCGTGAAAAGTTTCCTGGTCGCATTATTTCATGTTTTGGTGGCGTCAACTAGCCGCCAAGATCATGCAACTTAACGCCGTTGGATTTCATTTGTGGGGTTACGTTAAAAGCCGTGTTTACGTCAATAAAACCGAAACGTTGGTGTATCCTAAAAGCAATATCTGCCAAGTTATTGCCGAGATATCGCCCGAAATTTACGAAGAGTCATCGAAAATTACCTCGAAAAGATCGGCTGCTGCAGAAGGTTCAGAGGCCGCCATTTAATTGATATTATTTTTTGTAATTAATGAAATACATAACATTTGTTATTAACAAAATAAAATAAGTATATTTCGTTAAATTTGTGTGTTTTATTTTGTTTTAAAGTTCGGAAACTGAACTTGGATCACCCTGTATAACTACAGCTAGTTTTATTCGACCAGAAGTGGAATCGTTTAATTGCATCGAAACTATGAATAGAAACTCCAGTATTCACTAATCGTGCTCCTGAAATCGATTCTTCAAATAATTCGAATAGTAAAAATCAATATCAGGCGCAAGATAGTGTACCTAATTTGATTATAATTAAACGATTGTCTACTATCGAATTTGACGACTCTGTCAGACTTCATTTGAAAGTAAATCATCGATAAATGATCGTCGCTTTAAGATGTCTGCACACATGACCATGTCTATATGGCATTTTCTTAATAACCACGTAGAGAGTGGTATTTCACTTAAATGTCAATTAAGAAATTCGCTTAGAAAATTTTTAACAAAAACCAGTTAACTAATAACGATTTCTTAAATTTTGAAGAGAGTTTTTAAAACTAATTTAAAAACAGTAACATTTTTAATAATTTTTAAGAAATTCTGCATAATGGTCCGAATTTCAATACTCCAGAGTTAAACATGTTTTATTATCTTTTTTTTTTTCGTTTTATTTGGCATATTAATGGTGAAACTTCGAATTGGATCTGGTTTAAGTTGGACGCCATATAGTCATATTTTTTTCCGTTTTGGGTGACATTTTCTGACCAGTTTCAAGTTTAATTACAGTTTTCACATCTTTATTAAAAGCAAAAAACCAAAAATTGTTTTCTTTTTGTCAAATTAGAAAACAAGATTAACAACTTTTAGATAATATTTTCTTTTTCTTTAGGAAATTTTTGTTGAAATTTGAATACATTTTCTTACAACAACGTTTTTCTCCATCTCCGGAACATTAAACTTCTTAAGCTAAGATCACACACAGCAACTTTTGTTGCAAATTTTTAACACATACATATACGAAAAAAGTGCGAGGAAGTTGCAAGCAATAAAAGCTGCACGGTATGTGTGAACACCTCTGCAACTTTTTTTTAAAAGTTGCAGCATTTTACGTTGCAGCAGCATAAAAACTTCAGATTGCGCGCCACTTTTACATACTATGTGTGAACAAGACTCGCAACTTTTACAGCTGCAACCAAAAAAACCCTGATGCAAAAGTTGCTGTGTGTGATCTTAGCTTTAGTTAGCTCAGATGGAATTCTTCTTATTTCAGAATATTCTTAAAAACTATTTTGGTAATTTTCCTTAAAAAGTAAAAATATATAAATTTCCAAAAACCAAAAAAACCTCGAAAATTTTGCAGATTCTGTGAGAATATTAAATGGAATCACTGAACAAGCAAAAAAATTTTCAAATCTCAGATCACTTTACATATAAAAATGCGGCTTGAAATGATATTAAAGTGAACTTCTATGGATTAGTTAAATGTTATGTATGTAACATTAAAGAAAAAAAAAGACGAAATTATGCTTGTGAACGAGAGGATTTCGATGGGATCATATCAAAACAGCTTAAAAATATTAAATGAGAATGAATGAACGCTTACCTGTTTCTTGTGGTTTTTTGTATAAATATTACATAAAAACAGAGTAAATTCACACCGGATATTGTCGATGTGAATAATCTTTTTGGTAGCGCTTCAACGTGTTATGCCTTTCAATTAGCTCATCAGAATCAATATAGCCAAAAGTACTTTTAGGTTATTAATATGAGAGTAACTCTTTGAAGACGATATGTATTTCAAAACGGATGTTTCTTTTGGGTTCTGGTTTCATTTTGATGAGAAATTCTTTTGATGAAGAAGAAATTGGATGCTTTATGAGAAGAACATAAATCCAAGTGAAAATAGTGAAATTTTTTTTTTTTGTTTTTGGAAATTTTATATATTTAAAATTCCAATGGAATTTCATACACATAAATGTGTTAGGTCCAGGTATTTAATGTTTTGTAATATTTTTTTCATATATAGGATATACTGTCTAGTCTTGTAATGCGATATAATATGATATTATGGTCTATTTTTGACTACGATTGCTAAAAAGAAATGTAGAGAAAATTATGTTCAAGTGATAAAAAGAGATTTGTTTTTAATTTACATATTTCAAGTTTTACTATTTTTTTAATTTAACTAGAAGCCTCTGTGCTGGTGCGACTAGCAAAATTAAAAAAAAATCTATAAACAATTCATAAAAAATAAGTTCAAAATTAAAATATTTTCCCTAGCTAGTCAGACCTTAACTAATAGACTTGTGGCGAGTCAAAAATAATTGTTTTATCTTCAGTTTTCTAAAAATATTTACCTTAACATTGTATAGAAGATAATGAGGACGAAAATAGTATTTGTATTATTTTGAGGAGAATATATTTTCATATAGAAGGTAAGGGAACATAATAGGAAATTGTCCATGTCTGCGAATTGAACCAGAGAATTCCTAGCTGGCGGTATAAGTTAAATGAACGGATATGACGAAATCACTTAATAACTCTTTTCATATGCCTTTATCTCTTTGCTAATCACTTATTATTGCTGGTTCGAATCATTTTGATAATTTTGCTTTTTAGAATGTTTTCATGATTTTATAGAATATTTGATGCTTTCGAGAACCATAAAATATTCAAATTTATTCCTTTTCAACCAAGAACAAAACACTAAACAGTTTTGTGTTCCCGACCCTTTTTTTATAAAAAGAAGTCGTGGAATTTTTCCTAGAAATGTAGTGCAATATATTTGAATAACGCCTAGCTAGTTTCTCGTACCATATTGGAAGTATGTACTTATATTTTATGTCAATATTTCGTATCTCATTTTAATAAATTTGGTTGTTGAATCAAGGCATAGTTTATCATGAAACTGGTAGAACAATCATTATCATCTTCTCATCTCTTTTCAGATTTGCCTAGAAATTCAAGTCCCATCAAATGATACTTACTCAAAACAAGTCATATAATGAATAAAGATGCTTAAAACTCAAGAGCTTTCAATATATGTATAATTACCCACCTGGTAAGAATATTTCGGTAATTTATTCTTATTATACCTCGTCTCCCTGGAATTGTTTAACTAAAAAATTAATTTACTATATAGATGTTCACCATTTTTGTTTTTTACGACTTCATAATCTCTAAGAAAATATCATAATATGCAAAGAAAATGTTAAATAAAATTTAACCTATTCACAAGGTATATATAGGAATAATGGATCGTGCGGGTGATTTGCATTTATAACTCTTTTGTTTTATAATTATTTAGTTAGTTTTTTTTGCCAGTTATTATAGGCCAAAAAGAAAGAAAAAAAGACAGACAAACAAACAAACACGACAATCAGGAAGCGTTAAATGACAACCAATTGAGTTAACCACGTTTTTTCTCTGGCATTATATACAGAATTAAAATAATATTTTATACTAAAGTACTTACCTTTATATACAAATATTACAAGGTGTATTAAAAGAGATAGTTATCATAGTTTACCGGATACCAGGTTAGGTTCTGCCTATACCGAAGTACAGGGAGTTATTTTGATTATGCAATTTATAACATCGAAAACAAACAAATAAAGAAAAAGCATCATATTGAATGAACATTTGAAAAAAAGCTAAATAATCGTTATAAAATACGCGTACTCAAAATGCAATAAGATGCACTTAAAATGCAGACGCGTTCAGCCTATTTGATGACAATTAGATTGGTCACTGAACTTTTCTGTTTCTTTCTTTTTATGGATTTGAATGGTTCCATATCTATTGTATTTCCTTAGGTTTTATTATTAATTTATGGACGACGAGATGCAGGAGAAAGACTTCAATATATATATATGCGTTTATCTTCCATATATGTACTTTCTTCTTTCAAAGAATAAGTGTTTAGAATTTTTGATTAGAACATACTAAGAGGTGCATTCACTCAATTCTATATGATGAAATTTATAGTTTGGTATTAAATGATTTTTTTTTATGGTGGTTAGAAGAAGATAAATGTTTTATTTTTATCTATTATTATAATATATTGTAGTATGTACACTATATGAAAAGGTGTATCTTTGTGTGACACGTTTTTACGTCCTATGGTAGGTACTACCAGAGGTTATATTGGTTTTGTCACTCCATTTGTAACACATCAAAATAATCGTCGTAGAAAGGATTTAAGGATATGGTTGTGTCGGGAATCAAAAGGTATATCGACTTATGCATGTCCGTCCGACCGTTAACTCGACTTGGTACTGCATTTCAGCGAAATCGATCTAGAGGGAGCAAAGTTATAAAGGAAAAACCAGGGTGATCTGAAAGTTTTGTCGTTTTTTTGTTTCTGGTTTTTCGGATTTAATTTGAAAATTTGTGAATCAATTTTGTTTAAATTATTATATAGGTTAACTATACAAATAGAAGATACCATGGTTAATTTCAGTCAAATCGGTCACAAGATAGTGGAGAAAGAAATAATCCTAGGAGAAAATAACCCTTTTCAAAATGTTTTTTTGATGTATTTTAAAAACCAATACACCGATTTGAATAAAATTTGCAGATTAGACTTATGCTATCAGGGTCTAGGTTACCTACAAATTGGAAGAAGTTTTGAAAAGAAGAAACAAAGTGATGAAGAAAAAACCTTGAAATAATGTTAGTTTTGACAGTTTTTCTATCCCATAGGGCTATAGGCCGATTTTCAGTTACTATATGTTTATATTTGCATCTATTATAATATTAAAGTTCGTTCATCTCTTGTTATATGAAAAATTATTATTATTATTAAAATGTAAACGTGTAGAATTTCATATCACAAATTAACGAAAATGTTGATCATAATCGATTTATCTTATATATGAAATATGAAATTCACTCAAATGTAACCGATTAACATAGAAGTTAAGAGCGATATTAAAAATTCATATTGATATTACGGAAAGAAAATTAAATATTATAAAATCGATAACATTTATTAATTAATAAAACAATTTTTAGTATGATGCATGAAAGAATTATAAGCATAGTCGTATAATCTCTAAAAGAGTAATGTACTAAGTAATATATTTCATTTGATGTAAGATTCTCCTTCTTATAAGGCCTTCCAGATCTTTCAGAGCTTGGTACTATTGAATATAAAATGTGCAATGTGCTCAAGAAAGCGTATAGACTAATCACACGATGGATAAATAAGTAAGTATTTTTTGATATTAAAATATGAAAAATCAGTGAGAGTTAATTCCTTTAAACAAAAACAAAAAAAATGAAAAGTATATTTATAACCTCGAGTCTGTAATAATCTCATATACTATATCTAAGAAGTACTTCGTGCACATATTATCATAAATATGCAACAATTGTTAAATGCAACAAATCTATATGTTTACTATTGTTTTGTTGTTCATTATTATGATTAAAGATGTATTTGTTCACGGTGGCTGCAATAATATGTGATTACCACCTTCGAAATAAACGATTAAAATGGATAACATATGAAACGCGAAAAATCCATGACGGACGTGCATTTTGAAATTGATTTTTCTTTTGTATTTGAATGGGATGCATAATCATAAGAGTATGATGTATAACGAACATATTTTTGCGAGTACATATGAGGAACATCATTATAAAAAAAAAAAAAATGCACATGCGCAGCTTAATTAATTATTTCCGAAGTGAAAACGTACAAACTGTTATAAAGCATATATGATTTTTATTGCCTATGGTAGATACTATACGTTATTAGATTTTGATGAAATTAACAATGTTAGTTGCTTATTCCTTAAATTGACTTAATACTCCATTTCAATAACATCGACCGAGTGAAAGCGAAGTTATTAAGCAAAAACCTAGAAAAACCTAGAAAATTTTGTCGATTTTATGACTTTTCAGATTTAATTGGAAAATTTGTAGAGAAATTTTCTTTAAATTATTTACATGGATTTACTACATAAATAGACGATACCATTTTAAATTGCAGTAAAAGCGGTCCAAGGATCATGGAGAAAGAAGTAGTTTTAAGAGAAAATGAGCCTGTTCATAAAGCTTTTTTTTGATGTACTACAAACACTAATATACTGTTGTGTGCTACCCCTCTGGTTCGATGTTATGAAATAATAACACTTTTGTTCTATCGGTGTTTCCACCTTATATACTTCTTGAGTTCAACTTAGAGAATATTCTTGCATGTAAACGTACTTTCTATGAATGCGAAGACACTTGTTCTTGGAATTTCTCGAAATGTCAAATCAACAGTGATCATTTTGTGTTTCAGAATATTTTCGTGATTTTATAGAATATTTAATTGTTTCGAGAAAAATCAAATATTCTAATTTATTCCTTTTCAACCAATAACGTGTTTAGTGATTTGTGTTTTTACAGGAAAGTTCCCGACCCTTCTTTTATCAAGAAAAGTCGTGGAATCTTTCCTAGAAATATAGTGTAATACCGATTTGAATAAAATTTGCAGAAAGTATTTATACTATTAGGTCCCAGGTTATCTACGAATTACAGCAAATTTGAAAAGGAAAGAAGAAAGTTATGCAGATAAACCTTGAAATATTACTAGTTTTCGCGGTTATTTAGTTCTATTTCTGCCATAGATCATCAAAAAATCGGCTATATGCCGATTTCCAGTTACTATATGTTTTTTTCTTAACATTCGAAATTTTATTATTATAAGTCTTTTACTGTTGATGTACTCTCATAATTTTATTCTCGTCTTAAAAATGCACCGCTAATAAATTCATTCACTTTCGAAATCATCGATAGTATTATTATTTTTAAAATATATCGCGTGTAAGATTTTAATTAAAACAAAAAGAAAAAAATAGGTACTATAATTTCATTTTCATTTATAAAAACAAAAAAAAATATGCACTTTAAAAATATATAAAATTTTGTTTTCGAAAATATCCATGGCTAACGTTATTAGACCGATGATTTCATAAGAATTGTTTAGAATTGATTATTATGCAAGAAGAGACCTACAGATCCAATATGATTTGTACTAAATTCTTAATCTATTACTAAATCGGAAATATCAAGAATTCTTCATGGGTGGTTCAAGCTCAGGAGGATATGAGTTGCATATAAAGTAAAAAGAAAATGTTATATAAAAGTTATTTGAATTCTCTTTGAGGATGCATTCGATTGTCATCTGGTGCGCTTTTTTATGTCTATAGGATTAGTTATATGAGATCTAGGAAAACTTTTAGTCCAAAATAGACGTCTCATTTGACTGAAGCATGGAAAAGTCTTGAGAAATAAGAACCTTTATGGTTCATTTTTAGACGGGAATCAATTGAAACATAATTTTCTTGTATTGTTTATTTATTCATTTTATTTTGAAGGACGCTAAAGGATCAAGGATTAGAGTAATAAAAAAAAGTGACAGATTGACCAACTCCAGTCACCCTATATAGTATACGTTTTTTGCCTTTACTATTTATTATCTGAGAAAGCCGATGAAATATCTTATCTCTGAAAATGATATAAACATAGAACGATTTTAAAGCTAGATAAATTCACAGATGAAGCTATATTTTCTTTCCTTTCATTTGAATATATCTTCTGAATTGAAAACACCCGGTTTATTAAAAATAAAATATTTAATTATATTCCAAAAATAAAAAATAAATTTAAATTAAATTCCATTAAATTTTATTAGTTCATTTTATTTTTAAAAAAAATTAAATTATATTAAAATTTGGTTAATTAAACAATTTATATAAATGGTTGAACGGAAGAATTAGGTCGATAGGGTTATATCACGATATTTCATTTCCATTTTTCCAGATAACCAATTTTAGACTCCGGATTCACTTAAAGGTTTCCATATTCCCACCAAAATTATACTAACCTAAGACGTCTACAATTCTTCACTATTGTCTTTACCATTGCCACCTTTTAAATTAAAAATTCACAAAGTGTCATATTGAACAGCCACATGGTCCTCCAAATAATCGTTATATGAAAATACTATATATACAGTCAATAGGTAAAATGGTCAGAATGACGAAGATCAAGTACGTTTACCATATACAAAAAAAAAAATAAAGAAAAGAATTTTATGAAAACATCTTCTTAATGTGAATGACACCGTTTAGAATTGGACATGTTATTCGTTTTCTTATTTTCGGTGGCTCTATCCTTTTCTTTCATAACATTTTGGAAACCTTATAAAAATCTTTAAGGAAATGACGACATCATAATCATCGTATATAATTTATACTGGACAATAATTGACAAGTTTTACACTTTAGCTTTCAACTCACGATATTTTCGAATACAGCACCAAAAGAAACATTTTAAGATGAAGATGTTTTCTTTTTAAAAAGAATAAAAATATTATACCATTTTCAATTTACGTGATGGATAAACATTATAATTTCAGGTCATAATTAAAAATTCGCACAAGTTTAATAATCCTAATTAAACGGTAGCCAAAGAGAGTTATATACTTGCTATACATTTTTTTATGGTCTCTAGATGGACTATATTACTGTTTCTTCTTAAAATTTAATTATTAAATGTAACTTGTTGTTATAATATGAAAGTATATATTATGATCCCCAGGTGATGCATGCAACGGAATTAATGTTTAATTATTATACTTACTGGTGTCCAATTTAGAAAAGTTTAAGATTCCGTAAATGTTTATATAAATAAATGAAGAAAAAAGAAAGAATACAGTTTAAATGAAAAATTTTTAGTGGAAAAGATGCTCTCTCTCATGACCCACGAAGGTTAAAGTCAAACGGAAAAATAAAGAATACATCAACGTTTTTTGATGTCCATAAATCTCATTGTCATTGCTGTGGTCCTAAAACAAGTTCCACTTGAGCTCTATTATTAATATATTACATATGTACAATATATACATTCAAGTGTAGATGTTAATTATGTTTTTTTTTTCGTGGTGCTGCTGGAACAGCTTCTTGCTAAATCTTTCACCTGGAACGAGATCAAATGTGTAAGATGTGAGAAAAAAAATATATATCTTATTATTTTCGAGGAAAGTTTGTAGTTTTTTTTTTGGTAAAGAAAACACTAAAAGGTGAAAAGTCTTAAAAAGTTTTTAATGTATGATGTTCTATCTTTAAGAGTTTGGTTTTATTGCACAGAACGTTTGTTTTTGGAGGGAAAATTGAGTTAACAACTATGACACAATTACCATACAGAGTAGTAATTCTGAAGATTATCAAAACAAAAAAGAAATAATAATAATGTGACAAAATTACTATTAATAAAATTTGGTGTTCTTATTTAGGTCATTGTACTTAAATTAATTAAATAATTCGTTTGCAGTTGCGCGGTTCGAATAAAAAGTTCTTTAGCATAAACGAAGCCAGGTTTATAAGAACTCTAAAAAATTTATGGATAGTCAAAAAAGGCAATTTATGGTATTTAACATGAAAACCTTACCCATTTGTTTCATATAAGTTAAGTAGATTACACATATACCTCACTATACGGTGGCTCTTTATACGGCATTTCGCTATAACGGCCTTTTTTAATTATGGCACTTTTTCGATTTACGCCTCCCAATGTTTCGTTATACGATAAAAAAAAATGCTGTACGTTCTGTTAGGGACCTTCTGTTTAGTTTCAGTTTCTCAGCGCTGGTAAGAATATAATTGATACGTTATACGGCTTTTCGCTTTACGGCCAACTTTTCCGGAACGTATCTAAGCTGTGAAGCGAGGTATGGGTGTATCTTAGCTGAATTTGAACCAAAAGGAACTCTTAATGGACAGAAATTCAATGACAGTAGTTCTTACCAATATTTTTATTGATATGTTACCGGCAATGTGTACAATCCAGTATTTTATAGAATACCTACTCATTCTGTATAATGCCTAAAGCTATTAGGCAGAGTTGATGAAAAGTTTAATGTTGTACATTGTCTAAATATTTTATAGAATGCCGAGGATTCTTTCGGTAAAGATAATTGGATTGAGCTACTGCTGTTGAGATATACGTATTACTAGTGATTTCGTACATGTTCGATCCACTCATCAGGCTGACAAATATACTGGACATTTATTTATTTAAGTGAACGTTTTTTAAAGGTTACTTAAAATGCCTAGGCAATATATTTCATACGCGTTATATAGCACATATTACCGAAAACAAATACCATAGACTTTTTCTCTTATTCGGAAGCATAAAATATCGTTGCAAAAATAGGAATGCCGTATAAAAGAGGAGATTAAGTAGAAATCCCCAAAATGTCTTGAAACTCGGAAGTACTACATAAATAATGCAACATAAATGCACAGAAAGGAAAAACTCGAAAATCATCTAATCGCGCCCATTATAATTACAAAATTAGAAATTGAAACTGTTACCAAAAATGATACATTACTACATATCTACACATTTAGTAACTAGCGAAAAATAAAGTAAAACTTAGTAAGACCGTTCAGTTCTTTAAACCTATCTAAATGGAGGTTTTTTTCTTTGAGTGTGAAAATGACAAAGCTGGTCGGATAACTTTTTGATCGCACTTCATTTATAAGGAAGAAAATCCATAGTGTGGAGTATTTGGATGGATCATTGATTTTTAGATATTTTTGCAGAAGTCCAATTTTTCATACTTTAAAATATGTATTTTCAAAAATTTTTGAAAGCTTCAAAATATTGTTGTCATTTCATAAAACTCATCTAAAAAGAATCTATGAATGAAAAGTTAATTGAAAAACATTGTCATTCATATATGCTGAATATTAAATTACAATAAATGAGTAAGTCTTTAAAAATTCATTTAAAAAAAAAAAGTTTATTATGAAACCATGAAGTACCTTGCATGGACATACATAAATGCTATATTAAACCACTCCCAGTCTCGGATATACTGCATTCAAATCTCATCCTAATGAAGTGGATTTATTTTAAATGAACCCCCGAAAACCACAACTTCACCACAACATGATGAATTCTACCATAAATAGTCACTGAAAGAGTTATATATGTAATTTGTGATGTGCCGAACAATTCATAATAAATAATATATTGTTATTTTAATCATCCACACAGAGTAATCCCGGGGCTAGTATGTATATAAAGAGTATAAATAAAAGTGCGCCAAACTTATAGGAGTATTAAAAAAGCCGTTACTTACCTGATGGCTTTGCTATAACATGTTTCAATTAAATAATTTCTATAGTAGTACATGTGTCTCAGGTTTTTTCGACGTAGTTTAGGTGAAATTTGACCGGACATTATTATATACCAAACAACAACAAATATATGTATGGAAAAGAACATACTCAAGTATTCTTTAATTTTCAACTAGAAAGTTGGAAAATGAAAAAGAGGAAGAGAATACCATTAAAAAAATAAGAAAAGTCACTATGTGAATTAAGATGAGATGTTTTTTGTTTATTTCATGAAAATAACACCAAACACATCACCGATGACAAATTTTTTTTAAAAAAGAGAGATGTCTTGTTCTTTTATGTTGTTTTCTTCAAAATAAGTTTTAAAAGGAAATGTTAAGGAACGGAGGTGAAAAACGGTGAACATTGAAAATAATTTAGCCCGGAATTAAACCTGTAATGTAATTTGTTAAGCGCACGTCTTTTATCTTTGCAACGTGATCTTAATTTGATTATATCTGAAATGAGAAAGAAAATATAATGTGTTAGAAAAAGATATGAAATGAAAATTAAGTAGTTTATTTAAGTATGATTTGTCCACTAATATATATTTTTTGTTTTTTTTTTGCAAGACAAATTAAACATAAGAATACCATTTGACGTTATAGTGTGTTAAATTAATATAATTTTTAGATGTTTCAATGAACTCAAGTAGCACAATTGACGTATGTGGATCTGACCTACTCCTTTACGACTATGTATTATGAAATGGGAAGATAGTTCAGAACGGAAGTGGTATCATATAATTCGATCGAGACTAAATCGTATCGATAAAGCACTTACTATTCCTACTCTCTAAGTCAATCAATTTGGATAGATTCCCATTGAAGTCAGTTAGATTATTGAGCACTTAGATGATAGATACTAGGAAATTCATTTAAAATGTCGTTATGAACTTTTGACTAACTAGCTGTACTGGTGCCTGTATTTAAATAAACTCTAGTAATATTTTTTAGGGTTTCTGTACTCGATTCGACTCGACTCGGACTCGTCGAGTATTTGGATAGCTACTCGGATTCGGGACTCGACTCTAATACTCGACGAATCTGAGTCTGAGATTTATAGCAAACCTTAACAAGAGTTTTTGCTTTTCAGAAATATTGGAAAAGGAACAAATAATATTGATAACTTCTACAACGTACTTTCCTCCATAAAACCAACTTCAACTTCTAATGAAATGACGTTTTCGATAAGTGGCAGCTTCTGTACTACAATCATAAAATAAAATTGATTGACCTGCCATCCTTAGAAAAGCGTCGTCAAGTTGCTGATATTGTCCATCAAATTTTCAATGGCACTATTGATGCTCCTTTACTGCTAGAAAAGATGCCGCTAAATATTAACTTACGTTATTGAACTCCAAAATATTAAACGTTTTCGCTTATCGATTCGAGTTTTGATTTAGATCTGGACTCGCCTCGACGAGTTTTCAAAATTTGGGACTCGTACTCGCCGAATTTTCAGAAACCCTAATATTATTACTAACTAGAATTAAACTTGGGATTCTAGCCAATATTGGTTTAAAGAATATGTATCTTCAATACTATTTGATTCAAATCGAGTTACTCAATTTCAGTGTTGATAATGACTTTTAGTTTGAATTTTCATATTCTATATTAAATATTTGTATGCCGCATCTTGAGAAGCTCCACTGCGCACTGGTAACATAGATTTTACCAAAGAACTATCTTATTCGCCATCAAGTAAAGAAAAATATTAAAAATATCATCACCATAATCTAATTATTCCTTCTGACAGCTGCTGGATTCATTTTAAAACGCGTATCCCATTAAAAATCGTTTTTAGTTTCAGTTTTAAAAATTCGATCATAAATTATAATATCCTGACATTTTACTATTCGTTAAATATTATCTCTCTGAGTAACTCTTTCTAATCTTCTATCCCAGGTATGTCTTGGATGTCAATGAATTATTCTTTTGGATGGTCATAAAATCAACAAGATGAAAAGAAAACATTGTAAACCAACAAACACTATAACCGGAACAAAAGATAATTTTCAATTTCCGTATTGTCTTTTCGTTATCTCACGGTATATCTTAAGTTTTGATTATACTAAAAACGTATTCAAGGAAGGAATTTCAGAGGGTCAATATTGACTCATATTTATCTGGTAAGTAAGAAGGGGTCATCCGGTGTAAGGACCACTGAAATACGTATATACATATTTAGAATATTGCACCTTTATTTCCTTTTTTTTACATACTACCTCATAAATCAACACCGAAGTTAAGATTATGCAAGATCTCATATCCTGGAAGGAAGGATCACTAATTTTACTTAAACATGAATAGACAGATAAAACATAAAATCTGGTAGTCTAAAACAGGAATTTTTGTTATAAATAAAGAAGGGTTGAAAACATACCCCTTTTTGAAATAGATTAATAGTTTTCAAATCTCAAAGGTCATAAAAGGTCCAGCAGATCTATGCCGATGACAATGAGGGATGAAAATAATAAATGCATTTTTTTTTTTTAGGATTGATCTAAGCTAATGGCATCATTGCCCTTCGGCCAGAGATCATGCATGAAATGTGTGAAAAACGAATCTCAAAAGTTCAATTCTAATATCCCTTTTCCGTATAAATACCCTATTGTCCGTTTATAGAGGCAGTATGTAACATCATCATAGGGTCTTGAAGATTTATTCATCTTATGTTATTATTATTATTTCTGTTTTCTTTTTTCGTGATGTTAATAATGTCTTCAGGTTTGTTTGGCATTCAAAGCTTCATTATATATTAACTTTTTTGTTAATCTTAAAATTTATATGCGAAGGATGCGTTTGTTGAGAATCTTCTCATATATACCAATTTTATTATAGATGCCATTTGCCAAGATGTTTTGATCATGATGAATAAAAAATTATGTGGTGTTTAACTTTGAGATGCCATCCAGAATAATAAATT
Organism: Xylophagus ater; assembly: GCA_963422695.1. Lineage (NCBI taxonomy): Eukaryota > Metazoa > Arthropoda > Insecta > Diptera > Xylophagidae > Xylophagus > Xylophagus ater. Next base: position 15,722,300 of record OY730478.1, read on the forward strand.
AATGTTTAAGAAAATTTTCTGTTTCTTGAGATTTAAATTTTGTTTTGTACAAAAATTGTCTTAAATTTTTATTTCATAAAAAAAAAACATTGATAAGCCACACCTAAATTATTAATCTGAGAACTAAAACAAAACAAAAAAATTTTCCATTTAATTTTATAATTTCATGTTCCAATTAAGTCATTAAACTAAATTTCGCAAAAATAAAAATAAAGATTAACTAACAAAAATCAAAAGAATAATAATATAAACAAATTTTCTTTTTCCCAAGGGAAATTTTTATCAATAACATTTTTTCCAAGACACAGAATTAACAATTATGCAAATGAAGTAACACTCTGCAAATTAAGTAGGTTTTCATTATCAGTTTTTAGCACTTCTAGAGTATTAGTGTACTCGTTTAATGTGACAATATTGCTTAACCCGCGTTTATAACTGCGCTCATTGATTGTGACAAAATATCTATAGAACTCTATTTTTCTTATTATTTTTCATTTCAATTCCGCTTCTATAGTATGTCTCTTATCAATTGAATGGAACAATTTAAAAGTAATTAAATCAGTTTTTTTGTGTCGTACTATAAAGGATTTTCATGAAACAATTGAGGTGTAATGCCTTGGACTGAATATAATCTAAGAGTTTGTCAGTTTCAGAGTTTTTCTGTGAAGCTTTCGTAAAAGTGATAAAGTTTTAAATTTGTTTTTTTCTTTCTTTATTCGTATTTTAGATTAAAACTGGTTCTATATAGAATAAAGCTTTAGAATACTCCCACGTATTTAATTCTTTAATTTCAATTCTGAAATGATATCAGTTCAATTATACCTTTTTAACGTGTTGTTTGATGAATTTGTTCGGAAATTACAATGAACTCAAAAATTTTATTTTATCAACATTAATACTTGTCAATTAAAAATTTTCTGTGAAAAAACATTTTAACGGTCAAAAATAAATTAAACAAGCTATAGCGCAAAACCACTATTGAAGCTTCTATACGTATGTTCAAATCACGTTACCTTCCAAAAGCTTTTTTAAAAGAAAGCTATATGAATATGGAAATTCAGAGTGAATGTAGTCCTTAGTTAATCACAACATTTGTTGTGACAGACGGACATACAGACAGACAGACAGACAGACATTGGATTGAATCCTGGTGTGAGATTTCAAAAGGTTTTTTTGCCAAATTTACTTCAGCAAAAAACATTTCCTTCTCCAGGACCTGTATCCTTTCTTAGATGCTGGCAAGAAGTAACAAATATCTATGCCTACGTACAACCACATGTAATCATTTCTATATAAATTGATGAGACGTTTGCAGCGCTGCAAAGCGCGCTTCGTTTACAATAGTATTTGTAACAAACACTATTAAGAAGGTGACGGTTGCAGATGTGCCCAATTTGGAAACTCTCATTATTGTATGCTTTTTGGTACAACCAATGTACTAGCCAAATTTCACTGAAGTTATCCTAACTGTAAATTATGCAGAAAATATGTAAGCAAAGTTTGAAAATCGTATCATTTCATACAAAAAATCCGAATTTTGTACGGCAGCTACCCGAAGTTGTAATCGGATTCAATTGATTTTTGGACACAATTCATTTTCACAAAATTTCATTGAAAAAGTGTCTCACGCCAAATTTCATTGAAATCGGTCCATAAATAACGTTTCAATACCCTGCAATGTAAAAACACAAAAAACCGAACATTTGTTCGGCGGCTAGCCGAAGTTTCAGTCTGTTCAAACCCAACTTCTGATAAAATCTTTCTCATGAGGAAAAAATCGTTCTTATCAATTTTAATGGTAATTGCTTTAAAAATACGGCCGTAATCTTGTACACGACAGACAAACCGACAGACCGACAGATTACGACGATAGACAGACATTGCATAAAAATGATTGCAAACGATTTAGAATCTTATAAAACGTGGAGATTTGCAGAGATTTTTCGATCATGATTCCAGTAACTTATATACTTCGTATAGAAGTTAAAAATAAAAAGGAAATTCTATACCTATATGATATATCTTGAATTTTCCAAGTTGGCATCTAGAAGATTCCTTCAAGTCCAGTTATGTTGGCATACCAAATTCTAAGGCATGTATAATATAAATATTATTATATATTCCTTCAAATACACAGAAATAAAAAAATATATGTAACAGAAACTTAAAAATTTAGGACCTGATTTCACTAAAAGTAGTTCAACGGTTTTGAAGCTATTTCAGAAAAGAAATGTTCATTGGTCATTCCAAGGATCATATGCTAAACAATTTTAAAATGGCGGTTTTATGCAAATTTCGATAAACCAAGAAAGATTATAACATAAGAAAAAAAAGAAGGAATTCTAAATAAATGGAGCAAAGAAAAGGTATAGCCGAAACTATATATACAAGTATACAGATGTGTCTTAAAAAATCCGTTATAAAAATATACTTTTTTTTATATACATAAGACATTATATAGTATAAAAAAAAATGAAGACAGAAACTGGTCAATTGCGCTCTAATTTAATGTAACTGACCATTTGGATAACAAAAAAGAATGATATTGACCATCAAGGTGTCTTTCTTAACCAAACCATTCGTCCTTTTTATGATAAAAGCAAACAGAACTAGTATACTATCGAAAAGTGACCGTTTTCTTAAAAAAAAAGGTATCAGGCCAAAATAACCGAAAGGATTTGCTTTTTTTTTGCCATAAAAATCGTTATATATAAGAATCCTTTGGCAATATAAATTTTCTTGTCATACAAACACCATATTAAATTTTACTATCAAATCTTATCCAGGTAGAAAAAGATGGACTATATTTTCTGATCTAATTTTAATGTCTTGAAATATTTTTAATTTAAAATTCAATACTTTTAGTTTTACACAGAAATATATAAGGATGTGTTGGGTTCTATTGACCTTTCTTGAAAATTCTCTCATAAATTGTATGCAATGCTTTTGTCCATCTATTTTATAGTGTAAAGGACTATTGCCCAAGTTAAATACGCGATTACGATATGGAAATTTTTGAATATACTACATGCGATCATTGATCATTTCCCACAGAATGGTCAGGTAAAACGAAAAAATAATGAAAATGGTTAGCTATTTACCGACATCAAAATATCTTTTCATCTTTTTTTTTGACCAGCTTGCAGGACCTTTTTGTGGACCTTCTAAATTTTATAACCCTTTCGACTATAGGAATTACAGAGATTTTTTTTCTATATACCTGGACTTTGTGAAAATCTTTGTGAAATGGTCACTGAAATTAATTTAAATAATATTTTGATGCCCATTTTAGGTATATACCTAGAATAAGATTTTGATGGTAATAAAAGCAACATTTCGCGATTAACTAGAACTGTGGGAATTATTTTCATCTATACCTTTGATAATGCTTAGTTATACTATATTGAAGAAAAGGTGATGATATTCCGAATATAAACATAGATTTCATATCAAAAATTGGTTCTTATAAAAGGAAGGAAACGGGAGTGAACTGAAAGGTTTATAATAGATTTCCAAGGCAGTTGCTGAAGAGATAGACTATTTGTATTCTTTTTTTTTATGGAAGCCCCCATACTCCCCTCAAAATGTATCCAACGATAAGGAAAAATAAACAGTATGGCACGAGTTATAAACAACATCATCATCATCATCATCATCGATCTATTTCTATGAAAACACCCTCGATATATACTATATGAGCATATGTTTGACAAACATAAAATTTTATGAGAAAATATTTTTTAGGTAAATAATGTTAAAATCAATATTTGAGGTAAATTTATCAGTGTACACGCAATTTTTCCCTGCGAATCAAGAAAAAAACATATTTGTAGTCTGGAAGAAAACTACTATATACCATATATGCTTTTCTGTTTTTTAACTTATAAAAAACTGCCACCCTTTTAAGAGATGTCAAAAAACTAAGAGTACTCTAGACACGAGATTACCTACAAATACTATTAAATAAATGTCTATGTAAAATCGACATGAAAGAAGTAAATAAAAAATGCATATACTAAACTACCCCTACCTCAAAAAAATCCTTGAAGTATTTACAAGGGTATTACACACATTTGTTAAAATCAACCCTCTCTGTATATAGTTCATCCACTCGATCCCTTCGAAATCTGGTAATGGGCATTTTATTCAACAAAAAATACCATATATACTGACCCTTGGTCAATGTCCAGTGAAATGGGGAAATGTTGCTCTAAAAGTATAACTATGGTGATTAGAATTGCGTCACCTCAATGACCCTCGAACGTATGCGCAGGTAAATTCAGATTATATTAAATTTGAATCTTGACCAAAACGAATGAATCAAAATTTACTAGGCTGTTCAAAATTTGATTCCCTTAGGTCCCGATGATCATCTTTTCGATGCAAAAAGGGTCAGTTAGGTTGATTACCTGAATTATTATTTAGATTCCTTGTACACAAGGGAATAGAATAATTTTCTTGAACTAGAATTGAATGATGGTCATTTGTTTTCTTTTTTACAATCTTAAAATTTATTATCAAAAAAAGGGTTTGAGATTTAGAAAGTTGAACACCTCATTGGAATTTGTTTTGAAGGCAATTTAAGAAATTTTTAAGTAATTGTCTTTGATGGGCTAGAAAAAAGGATATTTAATTTCAAGAAAATAAAACCGTTTTTTTTTTCAAAGGAGATTACATGTGTTAAATTTTTAACTGATTTTTTATTAATTTCTAATTTTTAATAATAGATAGACTTTGCTTAACTCAAGTAGCTTATATTGACAAGAAAAGAAAATTTGTAAATTTAATATTTTTTAATTTCATGTGATTATTTTAGTATAAAGTTGGAAAACAATAGATTCAAAAATCGCGCGCTCATTAAGCTGTTTGTTCGTTAATTTCATTTGCTTTTGTTTCATAAATTTATTCGAAATAAAAATGATTTTTAAATGTTTTCTCAAGTTGAAAATAGTTTTGTGGAAATTTTTTTCTAAATTATAGAAGAAAGAAAAGAAATTATTAAAAAAATGGAAAATTCTTTTGATTATGTGATAATAGATGGTATTTTAAATGGTACACGCTTGAAATTCATTGAAAGTGAATGTAGAGGTGTTATATTTCAAAATAGAGAAAACATATTTGACATTTTTCTTCTCCAATTATCGCTACACATCTCAAGCGGGGTCTATTACTATTTAGATTGTATTTATTAGTATTAGTATTTAAATTGTTTCTAAATTATTTTAGCATAGTACAACAATTTACAATTACACTACGTATACATGGTCGAAACTAGGTGGAACTAAAACCAAAAATAATTAATTACCATATTTTGTACGTTTTTGTTTAAGCAGGGTTTCAATAATCGATTACTTGAGTAAATATAATTAATCCAGTATTTTGAGTATTTAACCGCAAACTGATTAATTATTTCATTTAAGAGAAACAAAGCAGAATAAATTTGGACAGAAGAAACTAGACGCAATCTTTCAAATACTTTCTTTGAAAATGACAGAAACAAAAAATTTCGCACAAAATAAGGAAAGAAAATTACAATTTTTCATAAGAAAGAATGAAGTAACCTATAAATCAAATATATTCAATTTTACATCGTGCTTCCTATAAGATAATTGTAGCAAGCGAGAGCATTAATAGTCTTATGGATTTCGGACTAAAGAAAGAATGAAACAAAGAAAGCAATCGAAATTTTTTTTAACTCAATTTCTGTAAACAAAAACCACGCGTTTCCTTATACTTTTAGGCGCTAATATGATTTTCCCAACACTTTTTCAAGTATTGGTGCATGTTCGAATAATAAGTAGAAAAAATTTTCTGTGATGAATACAACAAATATTTTAAGTGTTAGTTCCTGTATGAATAGTGATTCTTATTTTTTACATTAGTGTTAGAATTGTTTATTAAAGATAAATTTATTTTTTATATCTGTTGGACTAAGATAATGTAATCTGAATAAAATGATAGATAGCTAAAGAGAATCATATATATTTTTAAGAGAATATTTCATATTTTGTTTTTATTACGCTTCTTTCATATAATAATTTACTTCTCTTCGCAAACAGTAATTTTTGCTTAAAAATTTTGACTTCTGGCTTTTAACATAGTTAGGAATTAATTGCTTTAAGACTCGATTATTCTCGATTATTCACAAACCTCGAAAAGTAATTAATCAACCATGCCCCAGTTTCTGTGCCAAATTTTGCATGAAATTTAATACCAGCTCTTTGTTCCATCATTATATTTCAAGATTGGAGAATTTTAAGAAATAGTTTATCTGACTCTGTATATCTTGTAGTAACTCTTGATGAATATATGAACATACCTTGTTGAGCTCACTTTGAAGGGAATTTATTAAAATATACTTAAACTATATTATTTTGATAATTTTCGCAATTAACGAAAATATATGTATACTTGTGTATGATTCTCCTGTGTATGGAAAACCATTTTACTATTATATTAATATAATTTCTTTGAAGGAGAAAACGACAGTACGAAATGAATTAACCACCGCCCTTTGAAACTTTTCATTTTAGATAATTGCTCAATTTCACGCAATTCATCCGCAAAATACGACCGCTACTATATATAATAACCCCGAAAGGCATAACTATTCTAAGTATACAAATATCACCTAATTCTCATTACATTCTCACCCTCATCAATATGATCATCCTTAACATGCCCATCTGTGGTAATTGTAACACATTATTAGAAGAAAAGGTATCCCTTGATAAATAGGGATATGTTTATTCGTAACACTATTCTCAGTTATCCTTACTTGTACATATAATACCGACAAATTGACTTCTAAAAATCCAATTCAGAATTTAATCTGTTGGCATAATTCACCCTCAGATTTTAAAATATACTAAATTCATTTCCTTTCATTTATTGGAAATGTTGAAAGTATACATGATGAAAATTACCACTAATTACAATGGTTTGTAGATGATGTACGCGGTTGTACCCGTGCAAATTATTCATGAAAATCATTTTATATGAGTAACACCCTCCTCTTAATTTAGGAATATATACTCTATGAGCATAAGGTCCTTATTAAAGCGTGTGACCGTCATTTAAGAGGGTGTGTTATTCAAATAAAAAACACAGCATCATCATTGATGCGCTTTTTGGAATCATCCACCCTACGTGTACTTATATGTATATTAAAATAAATATTTGACATTTAAATGAGATAAGAAATTATCATTATTATTATTATTATTTTTTATGGTCCAGTGATTAAGTACATTGACCTTTTCTCAAACCAATTACTTAGGGTTGGTTTATTGATTTGTACAAACATTAATTTAGTATAATTTTTGTTTTCTTTTCTTAATAACAACGGTTGTTCACCCTCTTCTGCAATAGTGAGTTTCTCGCACGTGCTTTAAGTACTTGTATAACTAAATGTGAATTCATCATTATTTGTTTAAAGCACCTGTCTGATTGAACTTCCGGTCTAATCGCGTATTTTCCAAGCAAATTCGAAGATTGACATCAATAGTTCGGCATTGAAAGCACACTGGATATTGTTCATGATTTGTGAATTAAATTTGGAAAATACTCCAGTGTTTGCCATGTTGGAGATATACTACGGTGTTCAAAAAGTAAGGTGAATTTTTAATTTAAACGTCCCGCGTTAATCGAATCGAACAAATGAATTTTTTTTTCAAGTTGGTAGGACTGTTAGTGACATCTGTGACAAATTACATGTCAATATCATCATTAATTTATAGTTTACGCTTGGTTTTGTGAACAAAGAAAAGTGAATTTGGCGATTTTTACGATGTCGAATTTTGTTGAGCAATGAAACGCCGCCGCTGAAACGTATCGAATGTTACAAAAGGCCTTCGGTGACGAGACTATGTCACAGAAAAATGTTTACAAGTGGTACAAAGACTTCAAAGAAGGAAGAGAACGTGTTGATGACTTGGAACGCTCTGGACGACCATCGACGTCAATTGATGAGCAACACATCAAGAAAATCAAAGGATTGGTGCTCGAAAATCGTCGATTAACAATTCGAGACCTTGCCGACATGGTTGCAATATCAATTGGATCAGTGCAAGCAATTTTGAAGGATCATTTGTACCTCAGAAGAGTCAAATCGTGTTTGGTGCCAAAATTTCTCAATTTTTTCACCAAAAACACCACTCATGTCGCTCCACAACCACCGTATTCGCCTGATTTAGCACCGTGTGACTTCTGGCTGTTCCCAAAGCTCAAGAGATCACTCCGGGGAAATCGTTTTGAGTCGATTGAAGAGATCAAACGTGAATCGCTACGCGCATTGAAGGCTATACCTGAGGACGACTTTTTAGCATGCTTCAAAGATTGGAAAAAACGTGTATTGTAGTTGGGGAGGATTATTTGGAGGGGGACGAAATCGATTTGGAAGAATATACTTGTACAAAAATTTTTAATTTTAAAACAAAATTCACCTTACGTTTTGAACACAGTGGTATATCATATATATGAAAACAGTAGCAGAGACGACTGTGCTACACGGGGACAAAAAAAATAATATGATTGTTTTCTTGTAAACCATAAATGACGGAAAAATGTGCATAGTTAGAATCATATTTGTAACAAACATGTAAAATTTTTGTTTTATGTAAAATCTATAAATTAAATTGTAATAATAATTTAATACCATGTTAAAGAGATCGAAAAACTGAAGAAATAATAAAGCGGACACGAACTCAGTATATTTGAGTAGTAAATAAGAGCGTTTCCAGATAAACTAGAAACTCCTGTTATTCAAGTAATTCGTCGCTATATTTTAAACTTACCATCCAATAATTAATAATTAATAATGTGCCTTAATTCAAATATATGTTTTGGACAAATAAATTGCAGGGCGATGATTAAAATGGTTGCATAAAATATGTTACCATAAAAATATTATTAGGACCAGTAAAATGTACTTCCAATAATCACTATAAAATAAGTTGCATTGAAAAGAATTTATTATAAAGAGTTTCCCAAAATTCACGCAAGATCTGAATCTTGCCCCATTTATGCGGTAAAATGTTGCCAACGAAAAAAAAATGGCGATTTATGACAAGGAAATTTAGGAAATTGAGCGCTGTATCAACGAAATTCACATTTAAGCCACATTTATGCAAAATGGTCAAAATTTCAACAAAAGAGTGGGCATGTGCCAGCAAAGTCGTGGAGCCATTTACCAAATATGCTATTCCATACATAACCCTATACTGTGTTCTTTATGAATGAACAAAAACTTTATAATTTTTAATTATAAACCTGTGTTTCCTATTAAAATTACTTCTTGCGGGAATTTTGGGACGCCTCTTAGCTTTTGCCGTGGTTTCCAATACTCAAATTTTTGAAAACATTAATTTTATGTACGATGGAGGAGAAGTATCAAATTTTGATATATTTGCTAATGGATCCAACCATCCTATTCAAAATAAATCAAATATGAAATCATGTCTATGCGCCATGTATTTTGTGCCAATAGTGGATTAAATTTGAAAAAAAAACTAAAACACCAAAACAATTCAAAATATTTATTTATCCTTTCTTTTTCACAATTTAAAAATGTCTTTAAATATCTTCAACGACATTACTTTTGATCAACATGTTAATTATTTTAATAATTTTTATTTAAGTATATATACCTCTCTATTCTGAGCGCAGTCATAAGTTCTGACTGTCATAAAATTACGTCTTTGTCATAACTTTTTTTTGAAAGTCTATTTGGTATTCTGACCCCGTCATAACTAATAACTGTCATAAAAAAATGTCATAAGTTCTGACCTAAAATATTTTACATGACTGAAATTATGACTGCTACGAAAATTCGTATTCTGGCGAACAGGTCATAATATGTCCAAAATATGAATTTATAACACTTTAAAACTGGTATAATTTGAGCGAGCTTTCGTGGTTATTTGAGAAATAGTCTCGAAAATGTTTGTATGGGTTTGAAATTTTTCTATCGGTGTAAAATTATTTGCGTGTCGAAAAGAATGGTGGAAATTATTCCATATTTTTCAATTGAATCACTCAGAGAACCCATATAAAATTCCGTTGTGATGTAAAATATTGTCGGTCAGAACTTATGATATTTTTTTATGACAGTTGTTAGTTATGACCGCGCCAGAATACCAAATACATAGTATTAAAAAAAAAGTTATGACAATGACGTCATTTTATGCCAGTCAGAACTTGTTATGACTGCGTTCAGAATAAGGGGGTAAGTCGCGTTTAATACAAAGTACCTATTCTTTTAAAGTCATTTTGAGAAGATTTCAAATTCTAATGAGAATCTCTATTCTGGTTTGTTATCTTTTATAACAGTTGATCAGATTTTGTTCGGCGGTTTATTTAATGTCGTCACTAATTAATTAATTAATTAAAACATATTTTGGTGAATGAAATCAAAATCTCCAAAATGAAATTTTAAGATTATCGAACTTTTAACAGAATTCCGTTAAATATCAGAGACTTATTGTCCTATTTTTAATATTAATCGAGTAATATAGAATGTGAATAAAAAAAAGATATTTTATGCAAAGTACATGTTTATGCAAATTTTACCAGTTTTTAGTCTTATACTTGAATTCTAGATAATAAAACTGGGAACAGTTTATTGATCTTTGATTTATTTTTTACTAATTTTCAAATTAATATGTTTTTGCTAATTTTTATACAAAAATCAAAAAATCTCTTCTAACATATGATATTATAGAATTTTAAAATAAAAGTTCATTAAACTTTTCTGATTAAAATTATACTGCACAGAACTGGAGGCCACTATTTTTAATTTTAATATATAACTATTTTATAAATTATTTGCTTGTTTTTAGTTTGAATTTAATTTTAGTACGACGTTTGCTATACATATTTTTCGGAAATTTTATTAAATCTTCAGATCGAACTGATCTATATCTGCGCCTATGTACCTGATTCGGTTTAGATTCATTTATGCAATTTACTTTACTATCATTATCCACCTCAACTTCTCCAGTATTGCCTTCACCAGTTTGTGTCATTGATCCAGTACCCGTAACAGTTCCAGTACTTGTACCAAACGCAGTACCAGTTGTGATACCAGTTCGTGTAGTACCTGTAGTTGTATCATCTATAAAACCATTTGGACCAGCTTTTTCATTATCTGCCTCAGTTTTTAATTCATCGCTATTATTGTCAGTACCAGGCCCTGTTTCTGTGCCAATGCCAGTACCAGTAAAATCTTGCTGGGATTCGTTTGAGTCCACTGACCTTCTTCGTTTTGTATTTAGACACGTCGTAGTATCTGATTGTCTTGATTTATTTTGTTTCGAAATATGTCCATCAATTTTTCGTGCTATTTAAACAATATTTATTAAAATTTTTAAAAAAAAATCTAAACATTTTCGATATGTACCTTCATTTAATGTAGCCAAGGCGAACACAATAATTATTATTAATATTAATTGATATTTAAATATTTTCATTGTAAATGACGCGCACTATGTCATCAAAGACTACTAAATTTTTTTCCTATTTCACAAAATTATTTATTCACTGATTTGTAGAAACCGCGGAGAGTTTTGAAAAGCGACTAATCTCAGTCGAAAGAATGTTCGCCTTTTATAAACTCTGAGAAAATCTAAAAAAAAAAGAATTATTCAAATTGGGATGCAAAAATTCTTTCTTTTTATAGTTTTCTTCTTAAATTGAATATCTTTAAGAATTCTACTTTCAACAAAACATAACGACATGTATATTAGTTTGTGCCGTAAAGAATAAAGAATAAGGTAGCAAATACTTAAGTCCAAAATATTCGTAGGAAGCAAAGTATAGATCTCCATTATCCACAAGATGTAACTCCATTAGAGAGAAAATATTTCTAGTTCCAATTGATGAAATTTCTTTGGTTTCATGGTTGTAAAGGTAAAGGGGACCCCAAAATTTTTTGAGTATGCCTGAAAAATGCAATATTCAACCAATTTAAATACCATATAATTTTTAAAGAGTCGTTTTATTTCTTAATTCTTGTTTGGAACGTAATTTTAACAATTTTTCAGACCTAGTTGATCTACGCCTGCGCCGATAGCTGCTCCTAAATATCCCAAATATTTTCTTCCTGGTGGGGTGCGGAGTTTGCACAATTATGCAAGTTACATCACCACCTCCGTTACCTGGAGGCTGTGTTGAAGGTGGGGAAGTTACTGGGGGTGATATTGTAGGTGGTGCGGTGGTGGTTGGAGTTGGGCATGATGGTGGAAATGGTGGAAATGGAGGACTTGTAACAGGAGGCGTTGTAACTGGTGGCGTTGTAGATGGAGGCGTTGCAGGAGGAGGACTTGTAACAGGAGGACTTGTAACAGGAGGACTTGTAACAGGAGGACTTGTAACAGGAGGAGTTGTAACAGGAGGACTTGTGGTACCTGTTTGTTTCTCTTTTGGTTGATCGTTTTGTCCAGGGTTAATTTTTTCGACTGGGTTTGCTCCTTTCAATTTAATTACATCTTGATGGGCATTTCTAGCTTGTGCTGCAAACGTTGTTCCTGTTGGTATTGGCGGACATCCAGGTGGCGTAGTAGGTGGAGGAGGTGACGTAGTAGGTGGAGGAGGTGACGTAGTAGGTGCAGGAGGTGTCGTAGGAGTTGATTGTCGTGGTTCTGGTTTTTCAATTGTATCTTTTTGAATTTTAACTATTCTAATTTTATCCTTTGGCATCGACCGTCCACTTCTCTTAATAATACATCCTCGACTTGTTCCTGATGGTTTTTTCGTATGTAATTCATGACTTGTGAAATTGGTTTTATTGGATTTTGCTGAATTTTCTCGCAAATTATCTTTAATTAAACGCTTATTGATGTCGAGCCCTATTGAAATGATTGCCATTAAAAAAGCTTTCATTATTTGTTCAAGAAAATCTTTTAAAATACCCTCATTCGTTAGGATCCCAGCTAATAACACCGATATTATTAATTTTGTTAAAATTCCCATAGTTGAAATACTATTTTTTGATCACAACAAAACAAAACTTGATTCACGAACAGACTGAAAACTAATGATGTGGATTTGGCGGTTGCAACTTATTTATATTTCAGAATTTCAAATATTTTTTATTCTTTTCAGAAATTTTTACGATGTTCAATATAAATGTATTAGAATCTGATCAAATTTCTATCCGATTTATAATAGAATTCTTTTTTAAATTATTTGCATAACATCTTGGAAATTTGAATATTTGTGTAGATTTAAATAACATTTTCGTCAAACTACAAACAGAAACACTTGTTAGATGAGATTTGGTTTAGTGAAAGATACAACAATATCATCCCAGAGGTAAATTCAAGAATCGATTCTTTGAGGAAACATAAAAAGAAAACTCAAGATTCGAAAAGTATTTAATTAACAAATTGAACTTAAAATTGGAAAGCAGAATTTTACAAAATTTAGATAAAGTGTTCTTAAAGTATAAGTGATTACCAATGGCATACTAGTGATGAAAAACAAAAGTTTGGTATACGAACTGGACATTAAGGACCACTTCTCCGCTGGGTATTATACTGGACATTTCCATCTTTTTTTATTTTTGTTAAATTTCGAATCATTTTTATAGTGAAATTAGTATTCTTTATGTCATTTCATGGGATTTTCTCAAATTACTGAACTCAATATTTGAATGATCTTAATGATAAGAAATCTCTTATTTAAAGTTAATTACAATACGAGTATTACAAAATGTTAAACGGTTATTTTTACAATTAATGCAAGTAATTATGCTTTTTTTTAACTAGATTTTATTAAAAATTGTATCGAAAACCACTAAGTTCTCAATCGCGATTTCGGTTTGACCTCTTTAGCTTTTATAAATTCGTAAACAAAAAATATGTAAAGTTTCAGTGCTAGTTTATTGAACTCATTTTAATAAAGACACAGGAAAATAGGTAAGCAACAAACTTTTAGTCTACACCGAAAGAAACAATTTAAAATTTAAATTTGAAACCTGATTTTACTACTCGAACTAAATTTACTATGTAGCTACTATAAATTATATTTCATAAAACTATCTAAATAAGTAAAAGATAATATACGTTTTGAAGTCCACAGAATCCGAATTGACTATTTTCTCATGATGTCTGTATGTGTGCTTATATTTTTGTAGTCACTTGCTTTTCTAAACATATATCTCAAGAACACCGTACTCCGTTTTATTAAAATTTGGTTCAGAGATAGGCTGTTATAATGAAATGAACTGATTGGATTTTGTCCGGAAATTTGTAACTGGAAGTAGCTTTTTGGCAACGTGTATATCAGTTTGTATCGTAAAGAATAAAGAATAATGTGCAGCAAATACTCAACTCCGAAATATTTGTAGCAAACAAAGTATCGTTGTTTTGCATTATAGATCTCATTATCCACAAAATCTAGCTCCATTAGAGAGAAAATGTTTCTAATACCATTTGATGAAATTTCTTCGGTTTCATGGTTGTAAACGGTGGACGTCAAAACTTTTTAGGTATGCCTGAAAATGCAATATTCAACCAATTCAAATACCATGTCATTTTTAAAGAGTCTTTTTATTTCTTAATTCTTGTTTGGCACGTAATTTTAACAATTTTTCAGACCTAGTTGATCTACGCCTGCGCCGATAGCTGCTCCTAAATGTCCCAAATATTTCCTTACTGGTGGGATGTGGGGTGTGCACAATTATGCAAATAACATCACCACTTTCGTTACTTGTAGGCTGTGTTGGCCATGATTTGGCTGATGTTGTCATTGTAGGTGGTGGTGGTGGTGATGTTATAGGTGATGAGGTGGTAGTTGGTACTGGGCATGATGGTGGAAATGCTGTATATGTCGGTGGTTGTTTTCCTTCTGGTTCATCATTTAGAACAGGATTAATTTTTTCGATTCGGTTTATTCCCTTCGGTTTGATTACATCTAGATCGGCACTTCTATCTAGTGATGAACCCGATGGGTTTCCTGTTGGTATTGGCGGGCATACACCTGGAGGTGCAAATTGAATCGAAGGTGTTGATGTTTCACCTGGAGGTGTCGAAATACCCGTTGTTGTTGTTGTTGTTGTTGTTGGTGGTTTTCCAACTGATCCTCTTTGAATTTTAAATATTCTAGTTTGAGCGTTTGGAATTGACCGCTCACTTCTCTTAATAATACATCCCCGTCTAGTTCCTGATGGACTTCTCGTATGTAATTCGTGGCTTGTGAAATGAGTTTTATTAGATTTTGTTGCATCCTCTGGAAAATTATCTTCAATTAAACGCTTATTGATGTTGAACCCTATTGAAATGATTGCTATTAAAACCGTTTCATTATTTTTTCAAGAAAATCTTTTAAAATACCGTCATTTGTTAGGATGCCAGCTAATAAGATCGATATTATTAATTTCGTTAAAATTCCCATAGTTGAAATACTATTTTTTGATCACAACAAAACAAAACTTGATTCACGAACAGACTGAAAACTAATGATGTGGATTTGGCGGATGCAACTTATTTATATTTCAGAATTTCAAAATTTTTATGCCCTATGGTAGGTACTACCAGAGGGTATATTAGTTTTGTCACTAAGTGTGTAACGCATAGAAATAATCACCGCAGAAAAATTTCAAGGGTATGGTTGTGTAGGGAATCAAAAGTTATATCGATTTATGCATGTCCGTCCGTCCGTCCGTCCGTAGACAAGATAACTCAAAAACGCGTTATCCGATTTTGATGAAATTTATAATATGAGTTGCTTATTCCTTAACTGGGTTTGGTATTGTATTTGAGCAAAATCGATCCACGGAGGGCCAAGTTATAAAGGAAAAACCAGGGTGACCAGAAAGTTTTGTCGTTTTTTTGGTTATGGTTTTTCGGATGTAATTGGAAAATTTGTCAATCGATTTTGTTTAAATTAATTATATAGTTTAACTACATAAATAGATGATACCATGTTAAATTTCAGTCAAATAGATCCAAGGATAGTGGAGAAAGAAATAGTTGTAGCCTAAAATAAGCCTGTTCATAAAGTTTTCCCGATGTATTTTAAAAAGTTATATACAGATTTCAGTCAAATTTACGAAAAGTGTTTATGCTGTTAGAGTCCAGCACACTTGTGAATTTGAGCCAATTTGAGAATGTAGAAACGAAGTTATGGAGAAAAAAACCTTGAAATTTTGAGTTAAGTAGAAAGTTCGTGGCGTTTTTTGTCCAATAGATGGCTTTAGAGTCGTATAACTTTAGTAGTTATAATCCTATCAAGTTATGTTATAGCGCCTAAAAGGTGATATTTTATAGAATATTTATGAAAATTGTGAAATTCAGGCAGAACTAATTGGGGTAATTGGGTTTTGAAAATGAGCCAAAATTCTGGAAAAAATTCCCCATATTAATGCTCCATGTTAGGTACTACCGTCCGTCCGTGGACAAGATAACTCAAAAACGCGTTATCCAATTTTGATGAAATTTAGAATGCTACTTGGTTATTGCTATAGTGGATTCTATATTGCATTTCAGCAAAATCGACTGAGGGGCAGCGAAGTTATTAAGCAAAAACAAGGGTGACCATAAAGTTTTGTCGTTTGTTTTATATAGTTTTTCGTATTTAATTGGAAAATTTGTAAAGCAATTTTGTTTAAATTAATTATATTGGTTGACTACATAAATAGACGATACCATTGTAAATTTCAGTGATATCAGTCTAAGGATAGTGGAGAAATAAATAGTTGTAGGAGGAAATAAGCCTGTTCAGAAAGTTTTTTTGATGTACATTTAGAACTAATACACCGATTTGAATAAAATTTGCAAATTGGACTTGTACTACCAGGGTCTGGGTTACTTACAAATTAGAGAAAATTTCGAAAAGGGCAAAAAAAGTTATGAAGAAAAAACCTTGATATATTGTTAGTTTTCACAATTTTTCTCTCCCATTTCTACCATAGGGCATCAAAAAAGTGGCTATGGGCCGATTTTAAATTACTTTATGTTTTTTATTTATTTTGGAACTTTTTACGATGTTCAATATAAATGTATTAGAATCTGATCAAATTTCTATCGGATTTATAATGGAATTCAGTTTTTAAATTATTCGCATAAAATCTTATGAAACTAGTTTCATTGGAAATTTAAATATTTGTGTAGATTAAAATAACATTTTCGTCAAACTACAAACAGAAGTATTTGTTAGATGAGATTTGGTTTAGTGAAAGTTACAACAACATCATTCCAGAGGTAAATTCAAGAATCGATTCTTTGAAGAAAACATAAAAAGAAAACTCAAAATTCGAGAAGTATTTAATTAACAAATTGAACTTAAAATTTGAAAGCAAAATTTTACAAAAATTTAGATAAAGTTTTCTTAAAGTATAAGTGATTACCAATGGCATACTAAAGATGAAAAACAAAATGTTGGTATACGAGGTGGATATTAAGGCTGACTTTTCCGCTGATTGTTATACATTCCCATCTTTTTTGTTTTTAATTTCGAATTCGAAATATTCGCGGGAAGCAAATCGGTGTTTTGAATTATAGATCTCATTATCCACAAGATCTAGTTTCATTAGGGAGAAAATGTTTGTAATACCAATTGATGCAATTTCTTCGGTTTTATGGTTGTAAAAGTTGGACCCAGAAATTTGTTGGGTATGCCTGAAAATTCTATATTCAAACAATTCAAATACCACGTCATTTTAAAGAGTCGTTTTATTTCTTAATTCTCGTTTGGCACGTATTTTTAACATTTTTTCAGACCTAGTTGATCTACGCCTGCGCCGATAGCTGCTCCTAAATGTCCCCAATATTGCCTTCCTGATGTGGTGTGGAGTGTGCACAAGTATGCAAGTAACATCACCACCTCCGTTACCTGCAGGCTGTGTTGGCAATGATTTGGCTGATGTCGATATTGTAGGTGGTGGTGGTGATGGTGTTGTAGGTGATGTTGGTATTGGGCATGATGGTGGAAATGGTGGAAATGTTGGAGGAGTTGTAACTGTAGTTGTTGTCGTTGGCTGCTTTCCTTTCGGTTCGTCATTTAGAACAGGGTTAATTTTTTCGATTCGGTTTATTCCCTTCGGTTTGATTACATCTAGATCGGCACTTCTATCTAGTGATGAACCCGATGGGTCTCCTGTTGGTAATGGCGGGCATACACCTGGAGGTGTAGTTTGAATCGTAGGTGTTGATGTTTCACCCGGAGGTGTCGTAAAAGGTGGAGTAGTTATAACGGGACTAGTTGTTGTTATTGTTGTTGGTGGTGGTTTTCCAACTGTACCTCTTTGAATTTTAAATATTCTAATTTCAGCGTTTGGAATTGACCGCTCACTTTTCTTAATAATACATCCCCGTCTAGTTCCTGATGGACTTCTCGTATGTAATTCGTGGCTAGTGAAATTAGTTTTATTAGATTTCGTTGAATCCTCTGGAAAATTATCTTCAATTAAACGCTTATTGATGTTGAACCCTATTGAAATGATTGCTATTAAAACCGTTTCATTATTTTTTCAAGAAAATCTTTTAAAATACCCTCATTTGTTAGGATGCCAGCTAATAACATCGATATTGTTAATTTCGTTAAAATTCCCATAGTTGAAACACTATTTTTTGATCACAGCAAAACAAAACTTGATTCACGAACAGACTGAAAACTAATGATATGGATTTGGCGGATGCAACTTATTTATATTTCAGAATTTCAAAATTTTTTTTATTTATTTTGGAACTTTTTACGATGTTCAATATAAATGTATTAGAATCTGATCAAATTTCTATCGGATTTATAATGGAATTCATTTTTTAAATTATTCCCATAAAATCTTATGAAACTAGTTTCATTTGAAATTTGAATATTTGTGGAGATTAAAATAACATTTTCATCAAACTACAAACAGAAACATTTGTTAGATGAGATTTGGTTAAGTAAAGACCATTCCACATTATCATCGTCGCACATACAAGATCACTTAAATTTCGTTGATGTAAAGAGATAAGAAGAAGAAGACTCATGTGAGGTTAATTGATTGTGTCCAGACTAATGATCTGAAAATTTGACACTTTTACTCAATACGATTTCTCCATTTCTAATCTTTTTGATTAATTTGGCAGCTATTCACCTATTATGACTGACTCACAGCAAAATAGAACAATAGACAAATAGACCAATTACCATTTAACTTGTTAACCAACACATATGAGTACATTTTAACGAAATTGTCTCGCTTCCACACTGTTATTTTCACGCATTAACTAATTTTTTAACCATCTTGTATGCGAGGCGATGATAATGTGGAACAGCCTTAAATGATACAACAACATCATCCCAGAAGTAAATTCAAGAATCGATTCTTTCAGGGATCATATAAAGAAAACTCAAGATTTCTTCGAAATGTATTCAATTAACAAATTGAGCTCAAAATTTGAAAGCAAAATATTGCAAAATTTAGATAAAGTGTTCTTAAAGTATAAGTGACTAGCGGCCCATCCCGGCTTCGCACGGGTCGAGATTTATTTTTTAAACATTAGAAGGGTCTTTGTGCATGAAGTTAGACTACAGAGAATATTAAACGCGACAGACAAGAATGTGAGGATCATTAGATACAGATGTATGGGGAACAAATCTTTCCTCTTTATAATATTTCTATAGATTATATTATTTAAGTTTAAGTAGGGATCCCTAATTTTTTCTTTTAAAAAATATGTTACTCAGGGATAATGTAGCATTCTAATGGTGAAAGAATTTATGAAATCGGTCCAGTAGTTTTTGAGTTTATTCGTTACAAACATATAAAAATACAAATTATTTAATTTTAAGTAGGGATCCCTAATTTTTTCTAGTAATAAATATAGCCTATGTTACTCAGGGATAATGTGGCATTCTAGTGGTGAAAGAATTTTTGAAATCGGTCCAGTAGTTTTTGAGTTTATTCGTTACAAACGTATAAAAATACAAATTATTTAAGTTTTAGTAGGGATCCTTAATTTTTCTAGCAATAAATATAGCCTATGTTACTCAGGGATAATGTAGCATTCTAATGGTGAAAGAATTTTTGAAATCGGTCCAGAAGTTTTTGACTTCATTCGTGTCAAACATCCATACAAACCTTTCCTCTTTATAATATTATTAGTATTAGTATTAGTATGATTACCAATGGCATACTAATGATGAAAAACAAAATTTTGGTATACGAAGCGGACATTAAGGCTCACTTTTCCGCTGGGTATTATAATGGACATTCCTATCTTATTCTATTTTTGTTAAATTTCGATTCCGAAATATTCGTGGTAAACAAATCGATGCTTTAAATTATAGATCTCATTATGCACAAGATCTATCTCCATTAGAGAGAAAATGTTTCTAGTACCAATTGATGTAATTTCTTCTGTTTCATGGTTGTAAAAGTTGGATCTTAAAATTTGTTGGGTATGGTATGTCTGAAAATTCAATATTCAACCAATTCAAATACAATGTCAGTTTTAAAGAGTCTTTTTAGTTCTTAAATTTTGTATGGAACGTAATATTAACAATTTTTGAGACCTAGTTGACTTACGCCTACGCCGATAGCTGCTCCTAAATTTCCCAAATATTTCCTTCCTGGTGGGGTGCGGGGTGTGCACAATTATGCAAGTAACATCACCACTCCCTTACCTGTAGGCTGTGTTGGCGATGATGCTGTGTTGCAGGAGGTGATGTCGGTGTTGTAGGAGGTGGTGGTGGTGTTGTAGGTAATGAGGTGGTTGTTGGTACTGGCCATGATGGTGAAAATGGTGGAAATGTTGGAGGACTTGTACTGTAGTTGTAGTTAGAGTCGTTGGTTGTTTTTTTTTGGTTCATCGTTTTTAACAGGGTTAATTTTTTCGATTCGGTTTGTTCCCTTCCATTTGATTACATTTAGATGGGCATTCCTATCTTGTGCTGAAAACGTCGTTGCTGTTATTGGTGGACATTCAGCATGTTGGCCTCGGAGGTGTCGAAGTACTTGTTGTTGTTGTTGTTGGTCGTGATCCTGGTTTTCCAACTGTACCTCTTTGAACTTTAATTATTCTAATTTTATCCTTTGGAATTAACCGCCCCCTTTACTTAAAAATATATCCCCGATTAGTTCCTGATGGACTTTTCGTATGTAATTCATGACTTCTGAAATTGGTTTTATTAGATTTTATTGAATCCTTTGGAAAATTATCTTCAATCAAACGCTTATTATTGATATCGAACCTTATTAAAATGATTGTCACTAAAAAAGTTTCATTATTTTTTCAAAGAAATGTTTTAAAATACCGTCATTTGTTAATACCTAATAACATCAGCCAGCTAGAATCCGAATTGCCTATTTTTCCAACTCGAGAACACCACATACTCAGTTTTATTAAAATTTGAATTAAAGAATCTTTATTAAGGATAAGAATAACTGATAAGATTTTGACGAAAAATGCGT